>CM048843.1:84817049-90099786 GCA_026545765.1 Plantago major | reverse complement strand
ATGTCATGTGAATAAAAATTGACACAAACTTACTCTACCAAGTGTTTCACAAAAAATCATGTACTACCCCTTTGAGTTTTATTGAAGACAAGAAGTCTCGGAAATACGTTTTTAAATCGAGGTTTGATCAACCAAAACAGTTCAATATGTGCGTAGGATATGTTTCATACCACAACCCATATAATGTGAATAATATTTGACACAAATTAACTCTATCGAGTGTTTCACAAAAAATCGTGTACTACCCCCTCTGAGTTTTATTGAAGACAAGAGGTCTGTGAAATACGTTTTTAAATCGAGGTTCAATCAAGAAAAATAGTTCAATATGTGCGTAGAATAGGTTTCATATCACAAACCATGTCATGTGAATAAAAATTGACACAAACTTACTCTACCAAGTGTTTCACAAAAAATCGTTTACTACCCCCTTTGAGTTTTATTGAAGACAAGAGGTCTCGGAAATACATTTTTAAATCGAGGTTTGATCAACCAAAATAGTTAAATATGTGCGTAGAATAGGTTTCATACCACAAACCATATATTGTGAATAATATTTGACACAAATTAACTCTATCGAGTGTTTCACAAAAAATCGTGTACTACCCCTTTGAGTTTTATAGAAGACAAGAGGTCTCTGAAATACGTTTTTAAATCGAGGTTCAATCAAGAAAAATAGTTCAATATGTGCGTAGAATAGGTTTCATACCACAAACTATGTCATGTGAATAAAAATTGACACAAACTTACTCTACCAAGTGTTTCACAAAAAATCGTGTACTATACCCCCTTTGAGTTTTATTGAAGACAAGAGGTCTCAAATCGTTTTTAAATCGAGGTTCAATCAAGAAAAATAGTTCAATATGTGCGTAGAATAGGTTTCATACCACAAACCATGTCATGTGAATAAAAATTGACACAAACTTACTCTACCAAGTGTTTCACAAAAAATCGTGTACTACCCCTTTGAGTTTTATTGAAGACAAGAGGTCTCGGAAATACGTTTTTAAATTGAGGTTTGATCAACCAAAATAGTTCAATATGTGCGTAGGATAGGTTTCATACCACAAACCATATAATGTGAATAATATTTGACACAAATTAACTCTATCGAGTGTTTCACAAAAAATCGTGTACTACCCCCTTTGAGTTTTATTGAAGACAAGAAGTCTCTGAAATACATTTTTAAATCGAGGTTCAATCAAGAAAAATAGTTCAATATGTGCGTGGAATAGGTTTCATACCACAAACCATGTCATGTGAATAAAAATTGACACAAACTTACTCTACCAAGTGTTTCACCCCCCCTTTGAGTTTTATTGAAGACAAGAGGTCTCGGAAATACGTTTTTAAATTGAGGTTTGATCAACCAAAATAGTTCAATATGTGCGTAGGATAGGTTTCATACCACAAACCATATAATGTGAATAATATTTGACACAAATTAACTCTATCGAGTGTTTCACAAAAAATCGTGTACTACCCCCTTTGAGTTTTATAGAAGACAAGAGGTCTCGGAAATACGTTTTTAAATCGTGGTTTGATCAACCAAAATAGTTCAATATGTGCGTAGAATAGGTTTAATACCACAAACCATATAATGTGAATAATATTTGACACAAATTAACACTATCGAGTGTTTCACAAAAAATCGTGTACTACCCCCTTTGAGTTTTATTGAAGACAAGCGGTCTCTGAAATACATTTTTAAATCGAGGTTCAATCAAGAAAAATAGTTCAATATGTGCGTGGAATAGGTTTCATACCACAAACCATGTCATGTGAATAAAAATTGACACAAACTTACTCTACCAAGTGTTTCACAAAAAATCGTGTACTACCCCCTTTGAGTTTTACTGAAGACAAGAGGTCTCGGAAATACGTTTTTAAATCGAGGTTTGATCAACCAAAATAGTTCAATATGTGCGTAGGATAGGTTTCATACCACAAACCATATAATGTGGATAATATTTGACACAAATTAACTCTATCGAGTGTTTCACAAAAAATCGTGTACTACCCCCTTTGAGTTTTATAGAAGACAATAGGTCTCTGAAATACGTTTTTAAATCGAGGTTCAATCAAGAAAAATAGTTCAATATGTGCGTAGAATAGGTTTCATACCACAAACTATGTCATGTGAATAAAAATTGACACAAACTTACTCTACCAAGTGTTTCACAAAAAATCGTGTACTATACCCCCTTTGAGTTTTATTGAAGACAAGAGGTCTCTGAAATACGTTTTTAAATCGAGGTTCAATCAAGAAAAATAGTTCAATATGTGCGTAGAATAGGTTTCATACCACAAACCATGTCATGTGAATAAAAATTGACACAAACTTACTCTACCAAGTGTTTCACAAAAAATCGTGTACTACCCATTTGAGTTTTATTGAAGACAAGAGGTCTCGGAAATACATTTTTAAATCGAGGTTTGATCAACCAAAATAGTTCAATATGTGCGTAGAATAGGTTTCATACCACAAACCATATAATGTGAATAATATTTGACACAAATTAACTCTATCGAGTGTTTCACAAAAAATCGTGTACTACCCCTTTGAGTTTTATTGAAGACAGGAGGTCTCTGAAATACGTTTTTAAATGGAGGTTCAATCAAGAAAAATAGTTCAATATGTGCGTAGAATAGGTTTCATACCACAAACCATGTCATGTGAATAAAAATTGACACAAACTTACTCTACCAAGTGTTTCACAAAAAATCGTGTACTACCCCCTTTGAGTTTTATTGAAGACAAGAGGTCTCGAAAATACGTTTTTAAATCGAGGTTCAATCAAGCAAAATAGTTCAATATGTGCATAGAATAGGTTTCATACCACAAACCATGTCATGTGATTAAAATCTGACACAAACTTACTCTACCAAGTGTTTCACAAAAAATCGTGTACTACCCCCTTTGAGTTTTATTGAAGACAAGAGGTCTCGGAAATACGTTTTTAAATCGAGGTTCAATCAAGCAAAATAGTTCAATATGTGCGTAGAATAGGTTTGATACCACTAACCATTTCATGTGAATAAAAATTGACACAAACTTACTCTACCAAGTGTTTCACAAAAAATCGTGTACTACCCCCATTGAGTTTTATTGAAGACTAGAGGTCTCGGAAATACGTTTTTAAATCGAGGTTCGATCAAGCAAAATAGTTCAATATGTGCGTAGAATAGGTCTCATACCACAAACCATGTCATGTGAATAAAAATTGACACAAACTTACTCTACCAAGAGTTTCACAAAAAATCGTGTACTACCCCATTTGAGTTTTGTTGAAGACAAGAGGTCTCGGAAATACGTTTTTAAATCGAGGTTTGATCAACCAAAATAGTTCAATATGTGCGTAGAATAGATTTCATACCACAAACCATATAAATGTGAATAATATTTGACAGAAACTAACTCTATCGAGTGTTTCACAAAAAATCGTGTACTACCCCTTTGAGTTTTATTGAAGACAAGAGGTCTCGGAAATACGTTTTTAAATCGAGGTTCAATCAAGCAAAATAGTTCAATATGTGCGTAGAATAGGTTTCATACCACAAACCATTTCATGGGAATAAAAATTGACACAAACTTACTCTACCAAGTGTTTCACAAAAAATCGTGTACTACCCCATTGAGTTTTATTGAAGACAAGAGGTCTCGGAAATACGTTTTTAAATCGAGGTTCGATCAAGCAAAATAGTTCAATATGTGCGTAGAATTGGTCTCATACCACAAACCATGTCATGTGAATAAAATTTGACACAAACTTACTCTACCAAGTGTTTCACAAAAAATCGTGTACTACCCCCTTTGAGTTTTATTGAAGACAAGAGTTCTCGGAAATACGTTTTTAAATCGAGGTTTGATCAAGCAAAATAGTTCAATATATGCGTAGAATAGGTTTCATACCACAAACCATGTCATGTGAATAAAATTTGATACAAACTTACTCTACCAAGTGATTCAAAAAAAATCGTGTACTACCCCTTTGAGTTTTATTGAAGACAAGAGGTCTCGGAAATACGTTTTTAAATCGAGGTTTGATCAAGCAAAATAGTTCAATATGTGCGTAGAATAGGTTTCATACCACAAACCATGTCATGTGAATAAAATTTGACACAAACTTACTCTACCAAGTGTTTCACAAAAAATCGTGTACTACCCTCTTTGAGTTTTATTGAAGACAAGAGGTCTCGGAAATACGTTTTTAAATCAAGGTTTGATCAACCAAAATAGTTCAATATGTGCGTAGAATATGTTTCATACCACAAACCATAAAATGTGAATAATATTTGACACAAATTAACTCTATCGAGTGTTTCACAAAAAATCGTGTACTACCCCCTTTGAGTTTTGTTGAAGACAAGAGGTCTCTGAAATACGTTTTTAAATCTAGGTTCAATCAAGAACAATAGTTCAATATGTGCGTAGAATAGGTTTCATACCACAAACCATGTCATGTGAATAAAAATTGACAAAAATTTACTCTACCAAGTGTTTCACAAAAAATCGTGTACTACCCCTTTGAGTTTTATTTAAGACAAGAGGTCTCGGAAATACGTTTTTAAATCGTTGTTTGATCAACCAAAATAGTTCAATATGTGCGTAGAATAGGTTTAATACCACAAACCATATAATGTGAATAATATTTGACACAAATTAACTCTATCGAGTGTTTCACAAAAAATCGTGTACTACCCCCTTTGAGTTTTATTGAAGACAAGAAGTCTCTGAAATACATTTTTAAATCGAGGTTCAATCAAGAAAAATAGTTCAATATGTGCGTAGAATAGGTTTCATACCACAAACCATGTCATGTGAATAAAAATTGACACAAACTTACTCTACCAAGTGTTTCACAAAAAATCGTGTACTACCCCTTTGAGTTTTATTTAAGACAAGAGGTCTCGGAAATACGTTTTTAAATCGTTGTTTGATCAACCAAAATAGTTCAATATGTGCGTAGAATAGGTTTAATACCACAAACCATATAATGTGAATAATATTTGACACAAATTAACTCTATCGAGTGTTTCACAAAAAATCGTGTACTACCCCCTTTGAGTTTTATAGAAGACAAGAGGTCTCTGAAATACGTTTTTAAATCGAGGTTCAATCAAGAAAAATAGTTCAATATGTGCGTAGAATAGGTTTCATACCACAAACCATGTCATGTGAATAAAAATTGACACAAACTTACTCTACCAAGTGTTTCACAAAAAATCGTTTACTACCCCCTTTGAGTTTTATTGAAGACAAGAGGTCTCGGAAATACGTTTTTAAATCGTTGTTTGATCAACCAAAATAGTTCAATATGTGCGTAGAATAGGTTTAATACCACAAACCATATAATGTGAATAATATTTGACACAAATTAACTCTATCGAGTGTTTCACAAAAAATCGTGTACTACCCCCTTTGAGTTTTATAGAAGACAAGAGGTCTCTGAAATACGTTTTTAAATCGAGGTTCAATCAAGAAAAATAGTTCAATATGTAATGTAGAATAGGTTTCATACCACAAACTATGTCATGTGAATAAAAATTGACACAAACTTACTCTACCAAGTGTTTCACAAAAAATCGTGTACTATACCCCCTTTGAGTTTTATTGAAGACAAGAGGTCTCTGAAATACGTTTTTAAATCGAGGTTCAATCAAGAAAAATAGTTCAATATGTGCGTAGAATAGGTTTCATACCACAAACCATGTCATGTGAATAAAAATTGACACAAACTTATTCTACCAAGTGTTTCACAAAAAATCGTGTACTACCCCCTTTGAGTTTTATTGAAGACAAGAGGTCTCGGAAATACGTTTTTAAATCGAGGTTTGATCAACCAAAATAGTTCAATATGTGCGTAGGATATGTTTCATACCACAACCCATATAATGTGAATAATATTTGACACAAATTAACTCTATCGAGTGTTTCACAAAAAATCGTGTACTACCCCTTTTGAGTTTTATTGAAGACAAGAGGTCTCTGAAATACGTTTTTAAATCGAGGTTCAATCAAGAAAAATAGTTCAATATGTGCGTAGAATAGGTTTCATACCACAAACCATGTCATGTGAATAAAAATTGACACAAACTTACTCTACCAAGTGTTTCACCCCCCCTTTGAGTTTTATTGAAGACAAGAGGTCTCGGAAATACGTTTTTAAATTGAGGTTTGATCAACCAAAATAGTTCAATATGTCCGTAGGATAGGTTTCATACCACAAACCATATAATGTGAATAATATTTGACACAAATTAACTCTATCGAGTGTTTCACAAAAAATCGTGTACTACCCCCTTTGAGTTTTATTGAAGACAAGAAGTCTCTGAAATACATTTTTAAATCGAGGTTCAATCAAGAAAAATAGTTCAATATGTGCGTGGAATAGGTTTCATACCACAAACCATGTCATGTGAATAAAAATTGACACAAACTTACTCTACCAAGTGTTTCACAAAAAATCGTTTACTACCCCCTTTGAGTTTTATTGAAGACAAGAGGTCTCGGAAATACATTTTTAAATCGAGGTTTGATCAACCAAAATAGTTAAATATGTGCGTAGAATAGGTTTCATACCACAAACCATATAATGTGAATAATATTTGACACAAATTAACTCTATCGAGTGTTTCACAAAAAATCGTGTACTACCCCCTTTGAGTTTTATAGAAGACAAGAGGTCTCTGAAATACGTTTTTAAATCGAGGTTCAATCAAGAAAAATAGTTCAATATGTGCGTAGAATAGGTTTCATACCACAAACTATGTCATGTGAATAAAAATTGACACAAACTTACTCTACCAAGTGTTTCACAAAAAATCGTGTACTATACCCCCTTTGAGTTTTATTGAAGACAAGAGGTCTCTGAAATACGTTTTTAAATCGAGGTTCAATCAAGAAAAATAGTTCAATATAATAAAGAATAGGTTTCATACCACAAACCATGTCATGTGAATAAAAATTGACACAAACTTATTCTACCAAGTGTTTCACAAAAAATCGTGTACTACCCCCTTTGAGTTTTATTGAAGACAAGAGGTCTCGGAAATACGTTTTTAAATCGAGGTTTGATCAACCAAAATAGTTCAATATGTGCGTAGGATAGGTTTCAAACCACAAACCATATAATGTGAATAATATTTGACACAAATTAACTCTATCGAGTGTTTCACAAAAAATCGTGTACTACCCCCTTTGAGTTTTATTGAAGACAAGAGGTCTCTGAAATACGTTTTTAAATCGAGGTTCAATCAAGAAAAATAGTTCAATATGTGCGTAGAATAGGTTTCATATCACAAACCATGTCATGTGAATAAAAATTGACACAAACTTACTCTACCAAGTGTTTCACAAAAAATCGTTTACTACCCCTTTGAGTTTTATTGAAGACAAGAGGTCTCGGAAATACATTTTTAAATCGAGGTTTGATCAACCAAAATAGTTAAATATGTGCGTAGAATAGGTTTCATACCACAAACCATATAATGTGAATAATATTTGACACAAATTAACTCTATCGAGTGTTTCACAAAAAATCGTGTACTACCCTTTGAGTTTTATAGAAGACAAGAGGTCTCTGAAATACATTTTTAAATCGAGGTTCAATCAAGAAAAATAGTTCAATATGTGCGTAGAATAGGTTTCATACCACAAACTATGTCATGTGAATAAAAATTGACACAAACTTACTCTACCAAGTGTTTCACAAAAAATCGTGTACTATACCCCCTTTGAGTTTTATTGAAGACAAGAGGTCTCTGAAATACGTTTTTAAATCGAGGTTCAATCAAGAAAAATAGTTCAATATGTGCGTAGAATAGGTTTCATACCACAAACCATGTCATGTGAATAAAAATTGACACAAACTTACTCTACCAAGTGTTTCACAAAAAATCGTGTACTACCCCTTTGAGTTTTATTGAAGACAAGAGGTCTCGGAAATACGTTTTTAAATCGAGGTTTGATCAACCAAAATAGTTCAATATGTGCGTAGGATAGGTTTCATACCACAAACCATATAATGTGAATAATATTTGACACAAATTAACTCTATCGAGTGTTTCACAAAAAATCGTGTACTACCCCCATTGAGTTTTATTGAAGACAAGAGGTTTCGGAAATACGTTTTTAAATCGAGGTTCGATCAAGCAAAATAGTTCAATATGTGCGTAGAATAGGTCTCATATCACAAACCATGTCATGTGAATAAAATTTGACACAAACTTACTCTACCAAGTGTTTCACAAAAAATCGTGTACTACCCCCTTTGAGTTTTATTGAAGACAAGAGGTCTCGGAAATACGTTTTTAAATCGAGGTTGGATCAAGCAAAATTGTTCAATATGTGCGTAGAATAGGTTTCATACCACAAACCATGTCATGTGAATAAAATTTGACACAAACTTACTCTACCAAGTGTTTCACAAAAAATCGTGTACTACCCCCTTCGAGTTTTATTGAAGACAAGAGGTCTCGGAAATACGTTTTTAAATCGAGGTTTGATCAAGCAAAATAGTTCAATATGTGCGTAGAATTGGTTTCATACCACAAACCATGTCATGTCATTAAAATTTGACACAAACTTACTCTACCAAGTGTTTCACAAAAAATCGTGTACTACCCCCTTTGAGTTTTATTGAAGACAAGAGGTCTCGGAAATACGTTTTTAAATCGAGTTTCGATCAAGCAAAATTGTTCAATATGTGCGTAGAATAGGTTTCATACCACAAACCATGTCAAGTGAATAAAATTTGACACAAACTTACTCTACCAAGTGTTTCACAAAAGATCGTGTACTACCCCCTTTGAGTTTTATTGAAGACAAGAGGTCTCGGAAATACGTTTTTAAATCGAGGTTTGATCAACCAAAATAGTTCAATATGTGCGTAGAATAGGTTTCATACCACAAACCATATAATGTCAATAATATTTGACACAAACTAACTCTATCGAGTGTTTCACAAAAAATCGTGTACTACCCCTTTGAGTTTTATTGAAGACAAGAGGTCTCGGAAATACGTTTTTAAATCGAGGTTCAATCAAGCAAAATAGTTCAATATGTGCGTAGAATAGGTTTCATACCACAAACCATGTCATGTGAATAAAAATTGACACAAACTTACTCTACCAAGTGTTTCACAAAAAATCGTGTACTACCCCCATTGAGTTTTATTGAAGACAAGAGATTTCGGAAATACGTTTTTAAATCGAGGTTCGATCAAGCAAAATAGTTCAATATGTGCGTAGAATAGGTCTCATATCACAAACCATGTCATGTGAATAAAATTTGACACAAACTTACTCTACCAAGTGTTTCACAAAAAATCGTGTACTACCCCCTTTGAGTTTTATTGAAGACAAGAGGTCTCGGAAATACGTTTTTAAATCGAGGTTTGATCAAGCAAAATAGTTCAATATGTGCCTAGAATAGGTTTCATACCACAAACCATGTCATGTGAATAAAATTTGACACAAACTTACTCTACCAAGTGTTTCATAAAAAATCGTGTACTACCCCCTTTGAGTTTTATTGAAGACAAGAGGTGTCGGAAATTCGTTTTTAAATCGAGGTTCGATCAAGCAAAATAGTTCAATATGTGCGTAGAATAGGTTTCATACCACAAACCATGTCATGTCATTAAAATTTGACACAAACTTACTCTACCAAGTGTTTCACAAAAAATCGTGTACTACCCCCATTGAGTTTTATTGAAGACAAGAGATTTCGGAAATACGTTTTTAAATCGAGGTTCGATCAAGCAAAATAGTTCAATATGTGCGTAGAATAGGTCTCATATCACAAACCATGTCATGTGAATAAAATTTGACACAAACTTACTCTACCAAGTGTTTCACAAAAAATCGTGTACTACCCCCTTTGAGTTTTATTGAAGACAAGAGGTCTCGGAAATACGTTTTTAAATCGAGGTTTGATCAACCAAAATAGTTCAATATGTGCGTAGGATAGGTTTCAAACCACAAACCATATAATGTGAATAATATTTGACACAAATTAACTCTATCGAGTGTTTCACAAAAAATCGTGTACTACCCCCTTTGAGTTTTATTGAAGACAAGAGGTCTCTGAAATACGTTTTTAAATCGAGGTTCAATCAAGAAAAATAGTTCAATATGTGCGTAGAATAGGTTTCATATCACAAACCATGTCATGTGAATAAAAATTGACACAAACTTACTCTACCAAGTGTTTCACAAAAAATCATGTACTACCCCTTTGAGTTTTATTGAAGACAAGAGGTCTCGGAAATACGTTTTTAAATCGAGGTTTGATCAACCAAAATAGTTCAATATGTGCGTAGAATAGGTTTCATACCACAAACCATGTCATGTGAATAAAATTTGACACAAACTTACTCTACCAAGTGTTTCACAAAAAATCGTGTACTACACCCTTTGAGTTTTATTGAAGACAAGAGGTCTCGGAAATTCGTTTTTAAATCGAGGTTCGATCAAGCAAAATAGTTCAATATGTGCGTAGAATAGGTTTCATACCACAAACCATGTCATGTCATTAAAATTTGACACAAACTTACTCTACCAAGTGTTTCACAAAAAATCGTGTACTACCCCCTTTGAGTTTTATTGAAGACAAGAGGTCTCGGAAATACGTTTTTAAATCGAGGTTCGATCAAGCAAAATTGTTCAATATGTTCGTAGAATAGGTTTCATACCACAAACCATGTCAAGTGAATAAAATTTGACACAAACTTACTCTACCAAGTGTTTCACAAAAGATCGTGTACTACCCCCTTTGAGTATCATTGAAGACAAGAGGTCTCGGAAATACGTTTTTAAATCGAGGTTTGATCAAGCAAAATAGTTCAATATGTGCGTAGAATAGGTTTCATACCACAAACCATGTCATGTGAATAAAAATTGACACAAACGTACACTACCAAGTGTTTCACAAAAAATCGTGTACTACCCCCATTTAGTTTTATTGAAGACAAGAGGTCTCGGAAATACGTTTTTAAATCGAGGTTCGATCAAGCAAAATAGTTCAATATGTGCGTAGAATAGGTCTCATACCACAAACCATGTCATGTGAAAAAAATTTGACACAAACTTACTCTACCAAGTGTTTCACAAAAAATCGTGTACTACACCCTTTGAGTTTTATTGAAGACAAGAGGTCTCTAAAATACGTTTTTAAATCGAGGTTCAATCAAGAAAAATAGTTCAATATGTGCGTAGAATAGGTTTCATACCACAAACCATGTCATGTGAATAAAATTTGACACAAACTTACTCTACCAAGTGTTTCACAAAAATCGTACTACACCCTTTGAGTTTTATTGAAGACAAGAGGTCTCTAAAATACGTTTTTAAATCGAGGTTCAATCAAGAAAAATAGTTCAATATGTGCGTAGAATAGGTTTCATACCACAAACCATGTCATGTGAATAAAAATTGACACAAACTTACTCTACCAAGTGTTTAACAAAAAATCGTGTACTACCCCCTTTGAGTTTTATTGAAGACAAGAGGTCTCGGAAATACGTTTTTAAATCGAGGTTCGATCTACCAAAATAGTTCAATATGTGCGTAGAATAGGTTTCATACCACAAACCATGTCATGTGAATAAAAATTGACACAAACTTACACTACCAAGTGTTTCACAAAAAATCGTGTACTACCCCCATTTAGTATTATTGAAGACAAGAGGTCTCGGAAATACGTTTTTAAATCGAGGTTCGATCAAGCAAAATAGTTCAATATGTGCGTAGAATAGGTCTCATACCACAAACCATGTCATGTGAAAAAAATTTGACACAAACTTACTCTACCAAGTGTTTCACAAAAAATCGTGTACTACCTCCTTTGAGTTTTATTGAAGACAAGAGGTCTCGGAAATACGTTTTTAAATCGAGGTTTGATCAAGCAAAATAGTTCAATATGTGCATACAATAGGTTTCATACCACAAACCATGTCATGTGAATAAAATTTGACACAAACTTACTCTACCAAGTGTTTCACAAAAAATCGTGTAGTACCCCCGTTGAGTTTTATTGAAGACAAGAAATCTCGGAAATACGTTTTTAACTCGAGGTTCGATCAACGAAAATAGTTCAATATGTGCGTAGAATAGGTTTAATACCACAAACCATATCATGTGAATAATATTTGACACAAATTAACTCTATCGAGTGTTTCACAGAAAATCGTGTACTACCCCCTTTGAGTTTTATTGAAGACAAGAGGTCTCGGAAATACGTTTTTAAATCGAGGATTGATGAACCAAAATAGTTCAATATGTGCGTAGAATAGGTTTCATACCACAAACCATATAATGTGAATAATATTTGACACAAATTAACTCTATCGAGTGTTTCACAGAAAATCGTGTACTACCCCCTTTGAGTTTTATTGAAGACAAGAGGTCTCGGAAATACGTTTTTAAATCGAGGTTCGATCAACCAAAATAGTTCAATATTTGCTTAGAATAGGTTTCATACCACAAACCATGTCATGTCATTAAAATTTGACACAAACTTACTCTACCAAGTGTTTCACAAAAAATCGTGTACTACCCCCTTTGAGTTTTATTGAAGACAAGAGGTCTCGGAAATTCGTTTTTAAATTGAGGTTCGATCAAGCAAAATTGTTCAATATGTGCGTAGAATAGGTTTCATACCACAAACCATATAATGTCAATAATATTTGACACAAACTAACTCTATCGAGTGCTTCACAAAAAATCGTGTACTACCCCCTTTGAGTTTTATTGAAGACAAGAGGTCTCGGAAATACGTTTTTAAATCGAGGTTCGATCAACCAAAATAGTTCAATATTTGCTTAGAATAGGTTTCATACCACAAACCATGTCATGTCATTAAAATTTGACACAAACTTACTCTACCAAGTGTTTCACAAAAAATCGTGTACTACCCCCTTTGAGTTTTATTGAAGACAAGAGGTCTCGGAAATTCGTTTTTAAATTGAGGTTCGATCAAGCAAAATTGTTCAATATGTGCGTAGAATAGGTTTCATACCACAAACCATATAATGTCAATAATATTTGACACAAACTAACTCTATCGAGTGCTTCACAAAAAATCGTGTACTACCCCCTTTGAGTTTTATTGAAGACAAGAGGTCTCGGAAATACGTTTTTAAATCGAGGTTCGATCAACCAAAATAGTTCAATATTTGCTTAGAATAGGTTTCATACCACAAACCATGTCATGTCATTAAAATTTGACACAAACTTACTCTACCAAGTGTTTCACAAAAAATCGTGTACTACCCCTTTGAGTTTTATTGAAGACAAGAGGTCTCGGAAATTCGTTTTTAAATCGAGGTTCGATCAAGCAAAATAGTTCAATATGTGTGTAGAATAGGTTTCATACCACAAACCATGTCATGTCTTTAAAATTTGACACAAACTTACTCTACCAAGTGTTTCACAAAAAATCGTGTACTACCCCCTTTGAGTATTATTGAAGACAAGAGGTCTCGAAAATACGTTTTTAAATCGAGGTTTGATCAAGCAAAATAGTTCAATATGTGCGTAGAATAGGTTTCATACCACAAACCATGTCATGTGAATAAAATTTGACACAAACTTACTCTACCAAGTGTTTCACAAAAAATCGTGTACTACCCCCTTTGAGTTTTATTGAAGACAAGAGGTCTCGGAAATTCGTTTTTAAATCGAGGTTCGATCAAGCAAAATAGTTCAATATGTGCGTAGAATAGGTTTCATACCACAAACCATGTCATGTCATTAAAATTTGACACAAACTTACTCTACCAAGTGTTTCACAAAAAATCGTGTACTACCCCCTTTGAGTATTATTGAAGACAAGAGGTCTCGGAAATACGTTTTTAAATCGAGGTTTGATCAAGCAAAATAGTTCAATATGTGCGTAGAATAGGTCTCATACCACAAACCATGTCATGTGAATAAAATTTGACACAAACTTACTCTACCAAGTGTTTCACAAAAAATCGTGTACTACCCCCTTTGAGTTTTATTGAAGACAAGAGGTCTCGGAAATTCGTTTTTAAATCGAGGTTCGATCAAGCAAAATAGTTCAATATGTGCGTAGAATAGGTTTCATACCACAAACCATGTCATGTCATTAAAATTTGACACAAACTTACTCTACCAAGTGTTTCACAAAAAATCGTGTACTACCCCCTTTGAGTTTTATTGAAGACAAGAGGTCTCGGAAATACGTTTTTAAATCGAGGTTCGATCAAGCAAAATTGTTCAATATGTGCGTAGAATAGGTTTCATACCACAAACCATGTCAAGTGAATAAAATTTGACACAAACTTACTCTACCAAGTGTTTCACAAAAGATCGTGTACTACCCCCTTTGAGTATTATTGAAGACAAGAGGTCTCGGAAATACGTTTTTAAATCGAGGTTTGATCAAGCAAAATAGTTCAATATGTGCGTAGAATAGGTTTCATTCCACAAACCAAGTCATGTGAATAAAAATTGACACAAACGTACACTACCAAGTGTTTCACAAAAAATCGTGTACTACCCCCATTTAGTATTATTGAAGACAAGAGGTCTCGGAAATACGTTTTTAAATCGAGGTTCGATCAAGCAAAATAGTTCAATATGTCCGTAGAATAGGTCTCATACCACAAACCATGTCATGTGAAAAAAATTTGACACAAACTTACTCTACCAAGTGTTTCACAAAAAATCGTGTACTACACCCTTTGAGTTTTATTGAAGACAAGAGGTCTCTAAAATACGTTTTTAAATCGAGGTTCAATCAAGGAAAATAGTTCAATATGTGCGTAGAATAGGTTTCATACCACAAACCATGTCATGTGAATAAAATTTGACACAAACTTACTCTACCAAGTGTTTCACAAAAAATCGTGTACTACACCCTTTGAGTTTTATTGAAGACAAGAGGTCTCTAAAATACGTTTTTAAATCGAGGTTCAATCAAGAAAAATAGTTCAATATGTGCGTAGAATAGGTTTCATACCACAAACCATGTCATGTGAATAAAAATTGACACAAACTTACTCTACCAAGTGTTTAACAAAAAATCGTGTACTACCCCCTTTGAGTTTTATTGAAGACAAGAGGTCTCGGAAATACGTTTTTAAATTGAGGTTGATCACCAAAATAGTTCAATATAATGCGTAGAATAGGTTTCATACCACAAACCATGTCATGTGAATAAAATTGACAAACTTACACTACCAAGTGTTTCACAAAAAATCGTGTACTACCCCCATTTAGTATTATTGAAGACAAGAGGTCTCGGAAATACGTTTTTAAATCGAGGTTCGATCAAGCAAAATAGTTCAATATGTGCGTAGAATAGGTCTCATACCACAAACCATGTCATGTGAATAAAATTTGACACAAACTTACTATACCAAGTGTTTCACAAAAAATCGTGTACTACACCCTTTGAGTTTTATTGAAGACAAGAGGTCTCGGAAATTCGTTTTTAAATCGAGGTTCGATCAAGCAAAATAGTTCAATATGTGCGTAGAATAGGTTTCATACCACAAACCATGTCATGTCATTAAAATTTGACACAAACTTACTCTACCAAGTGTTTCACAAAAAATCGTGTACTACCCCCTTTGAGTTTTATTGAAGACAAGAGGTCTCGGAAATACGTTTTTAAATCGAGGTTCGATCAAGCAAAATAGTTCAATATGTGCGTAGAATAGGTTTCATACCACAAACCATGTCATGTCATTAAAATTTGACACAAACTTACTCTACCAAGTGTTTCACAAAAAATCGTGTACTACCCCCCTTTGAGTTTTATTGAAGACAAGAGGTCTCGGAAATACGTTTTTAAATCGAGGTTCGATCAAGCAAAATTGTTCAATATGTGCGTAGAATAGGTTTCATACCACAAACCATGTCAAGTGAATAAAATTTGACACAAACTTACTCTACCAAGTGTTTCACAAAAGATCGTGTACTACCCCCTTTGAGTATTATTGAAGACAAGAGGTCTCGGAAATACGTTTTTAAATCGAGGTTTGATCAAGCAAAATAGTTCAATATGTGCGTAGAATAGGTTTCATTCCACAAACCATGTCATGTGAATAAAAATTGACACAAACGTACACTACCAAGTGTTTCACAAAAAATCGTGTACTACCCCCCTTTGAGTTTTATTGAAGACAAGAGGTCTCTAAAATACGTTTTTAAATCGAGGTTCAATCAAGAAAAATAGTTCAATATGTGCGTAGAATAGGTTTCATACCACAAACCATGTCATGTGAATAAAATTTGACACAAACTTACTCTACCAAGTGTTTCACAAAAAATCGTGTACTACACCCTTTGAGTTTTATTGAAGACAAGAGGTCTCTAAAATACGTTTTTAAATCGAGGTTCAATCAAGAAAAATAGTTCAATATGTGCGTAGAATAGGTTTCATACCACAAACCATGTCATGTGAATAAAAATTGACACAAACTTACTCTACCAAGTGTTTAACAAAAAATCGTGTACTACCCCCTTTGAGTTTTATTGAAGACAAGAGGTCTCGGAAATACGTTTTTAAATCGAGGTTCGATCTACCAAAATAGTTCAATATGTGCGTAGAATAGGTTTCATACCACAAACCATGTCATGTGAATAAAAATTGACACAAACTTACACTACCAAGTGTTTCACAAAAAATCGTGTACTACCCCCATTTAGTATTATTGAAGACAAGAGGTCTCGGAAATACGTTTTTAAATCGAGGTTCGATCAAGCAAAATAGTTCAATATGTGCGTAGAATAGGTCTCATACGACAAACCATGTCATGTGAATAAAATTTGACACAAACTTACTCTACCAAGTGTTTCACAAAAAATCGTGTACTACACCCTTTGAGTTTTATTGAAGACAAGAGGTCTCGGAAATTCGTTTTTAAATCGAGGTTCGATCAAGCAAAATAGTTCAATATGTGCGTAGAATAGGTTTCATACCACAAACCATGTCATGTCATTAAAATTTGACACAAACTTACTCTACCAAGTGTTTCACAAAAAATCGTGTACTACCTCCTTTGAGTTTTATTGAAGACAAGAGGTCTCGGAAATACGTTTTTAAATCGAGGTTTGATCAAGCAAAATAGTTCAATATGTTCATATAATAGGTTTCATACCACAAACCATGTCATGTGAATAAAATTTGACACAAACTTACTCTACCAATTGTTTCACAAAAAATCGTGTAGTACCCCCGTTGAGTTTTATTGAAGACAAGAAATCTCGGAAATACGTTTTTAACTCGAGGTTCGATCAAGCAAAATAGTTCAATATGTGCGTAGAATAGGTTTCATACCACAAACCATATCATGTGAATAAAATTTGACGCAAACTAACTCTATTGATTGTTTCACAAAAAATCGTGTCCTACCCCCTTTGAGTTTTATTGAAGACAAGAGGTCTCGGAAATACGTTTTTAAATCGAGGTTTGATGAACCAAAATAGTTCAATATGTGCGTAGAATAGGTTTCATACCACAAACCATATAATGTGAATAATATTTGACACAAATTAACTCTATCGAGTGTTTCACAGAAAATCGTGTACTACCCCCTTTAAGTTTTATTGAAGACAAGAGGTCTCGGAAATACGTTTTTAAATCGAGGTTCGATCAACCAAAATAGTTCAATATTTGCTTAGAATATGTTTCATACCACAAACCATATCATGTGAATAAAATTTGACACAAACTAACTCTATCGATTGTTTCACAAAAAATCGTGTACTACCCCCCTTTGAGTTTTATTGAAGACAAGAGGTGTCGGAAATACGTTTTTAAATCGAGGTTCGATCAAGCAAAATAGTTCAATATGTGCGTAGAATAGGTTTCATACCACAAACCATGTCATGTAATTAAAATTTGACACAAACTTACTCTACCAAGTGTTTCACAAAAAATCATGTACTACCCCCTTTGAGTTTTATTGAAGACAAGAGGTCTCGGAAATACGTTTTTAAAGCGAGGTTCGATCAAGCAAAATTGTTCAATATGTGTGTAGAATAGGTTTCATACCACAAACCATGTCAAGTGAATAAAATTTGACACAAACTTACTCTACCATTTGTTTCACAAAAGATCGTATACTACCCCCTTTGAGTTTTATTGAAGACAAGAGGTTTCGGAAATACGTTTTTAAATCGAGGTTCGATCAAGCAAAATAGTTCAATATAAAGTAGAATAGGTCTCATATCACAAACCATGTCATGTGAATAAAATTTGACACAAACTTACTCTACCAAGTGTTTCACAAAAAATCGTGTACTACCCCCTTTGAGTTTTATTGAAGACAAGAGGTCTCGGAAATACGTTTTTAAATCGAGGTTTGATCAAGCAAAATTGTTCAATATGTGCGTAGAATAGGTTTCATACCACAAACCATGTCATGTGAATAAAATTTGACACAAACTTACTCTACCAAGTGTTTCACAAAAAATCGTGTACTACCCCCTTCGAGTTTTATTGAAGACAAGAGGTCTCGGAAATTCGTTTTTAAATCAAGGTTCGATCAAGCAAAATAGTTCAATATGTGCGTAGAATAGGTTTCATACCACAAACCATGTCATGTCATTAAAATTTGACACAAACTTACTCTACCAAGTGTTTCACAAAAAATCGTGTACTACCCCCTTTGAGTTTTATTGAAGACAAGAGGTCTCGGAAATACGTTTTTAAATCGAGGTTCGATCTAGCAAAATAGTTCAATATGTGTGTAGAATAGGTCTCATACCACAAACCATGTCATGTGAATAAAATTTGACACAAACTCTACCAAGTGTTTCACAAAAAATCGTGTACTACCCCCTTTGAGTATTATTGAATACAAGAGGTCTCGAAAATACTTTTTTAAATCGAGGTATGATCAAGCAAAAACGTTCAATATGAGCGTAGAATAGGTTTCATACCACAAACCATGTCATGTGAATAAAATTTGACACAAACTTACTCTACCAAGTGTTTCACAAAAAATCGTGTACTACCCCCTTTGAGTTTTATTGAAGACAAGAGGTCTCGAAATCGTTTTTAAATCGAGGTTGATCAAGCAAAATAGTTCAATATGCGTAGAATAGGTTTCATACCACAAACCATGTCATGTGAATAAAATTTGACACAAACTTACTCTACCAAGTGTTTCACAAAAAATCGTGTACTACCCCTTTGAGTTTTATTGAAGACAAGAGGTCTCGGAAATACGTTTTTAAATCGAGGTTTGATCAAGCAAAATAGTTCAATATGTGCGTAGAATAGGTTTCATACCACAAACCATGTCAAGTGAATAAAATTTGACACAAACTTACTCTCCCAAGTGTTTCACAAAAGATCGTGTACTACCCCCTTTGAGTTTTATTGAAGACAAGAGGTCTCGGAAATACGTTTTTAAATCGAGGTTTGATCAACCAAAATAGTTCAATATGTGCGTAGAATAGATTTGATACCATAAACCATATAATGTGAATAATATTTGACAGAAACTAACTCTATCGAGTGTTTCACAAAAAATCGTGTACTACCCCTTTGAGTTTTATTGAAGACAAGAGGTCTCGGAAATACGTTTTTAAATCGAGGTTCAATCAAGCAAAATAGTTCAATATGTGCGTAGAATAGGTTTCATACCACAAACCATGTCATGTGAATAAAAATTGACACAAACTTACTCTACCAAGTGTTTCACAAAAAATCGTGTACTACCCCCATTGAGTTTTATTGAAGACAAGAGATTTCGGAAATACGTTTTTAAATCGAGGTTCGATCAAGCAAAATAGTTCAATATGTGCGTAGAATAGGTCTCATATCACAAACCATGTCATGTGAATAAAATTTGACACAAACTTACTCTACCAAGTGTTTCACAAAAAATCGTGTACTACCCCCTTTGAGTTTTATTGAAGACAAGAGGTCTCGGAAATACGTTTTTAAATCGAGGTTTGATCAAGCAAAATAGTTCAATATGTGCGTAGAATAGGTTTCATACCACAAACCATGTCATGTCATTAAAATTTGACACAAACTTACTCTACCAAGTGTTTCACAAAAAATCGTGTACTACCCCCTTTGAGTTTTATTGAAGACAAGAGGTCTCGGAAATACGTTTTTAAATCGAGGTTCGATCAAGCAAAATAGTTCAATATGTGCGTAGAATAGGTCTCATACCACAAACCATGTCATGTGAATAAAATTTGACACAAACTTACTCTACCAAGTGTTTCACAAAAAATCGTGTACTACCCCCTTTGAGTATTATTGAAGACAAGAGGTCTCGGAAATACGTTTTTAAATCGAGGTTTGATCAAGCAAAATAGTTAAATATGTGCGTAGAATAGGTTTCATACCACAAACCATGTCATGTGAATAAAATTTGACACAAACATACTCTACCAAGTGTTTCACAAAAAATCGTGTACTACCCCCTTTGAGTTTTATTGAAGACAAGAGGTCTCGGAAATTCGTTTTTAAATCGAGGTTCGATCAAGCAAAATAGTTCAATATGTGCGTAGAATAGGTTTCATACCACAAACCATGTCTTTAGACTTAAATTTGACACAAACTTACTCTACCAAGTGTTTCACAAAAAATCGTGTACTACCCCCTTTGAGTTTTATTGAAGACAAGAGGTCTCGGAAATACGTTTTTAAATCGAGGTTCGATCAAGCAAAATTGTTCAATAAGTGCGTAGAATAGGTTTCATACCACAAACCATGTCAAGTGAATAAAATTTGACACAAACTTTCTCTACCAAGTGTTTCACAAAAGATCGTGTACTACCCCCTTTGAGTATTATTGAAGACAAGAGGTCTCGGAAATACATTTTTAAATCGAGGTTTGATCAAGCAAAATAGTTCAATATGTGCGTAGAATAGGTTTCATACCACAAACCATGTCATGTGAATAAAATTTGACACAAACTTACTCTACCAAGTGTTTCACAAAAAATCGTGTACTACCCCCTTTGAGTTTTATTGAAGACAAGAGGTCTCGGAAATACGTTTTTAAATCGAGGTTCGATCAAGCAAAATTGTTCAATATGTGCGTAGAATAGGTTTCATACCACAAACCATGTCAAATGAATAAAATTTGACACAAACTTACTCTACCAAGTGTTTCACAAAAGATCGTGTACTACCCCCCTTTGAATTTTATTGAAGACAAGAGGTCTCGGAAATACATTTTTAAATCGAGGTTTGATCAACCAAAATAGTTCAATATGTGCGTAGAATAGGTTTCATACCACAAACCATATAATGTCAATAATATTTGACACAAACTAACTCTATCGAGTGTTTCACAAAAAATCGTGTACTACCCCTTTGAGTTTTATTGAAGACAAGAGGTCTCGGAAATACGTTTTTAAATCGAGGTTCAATCAAGCAAAATAGTTCAATATGTGCGTAGAATAGGTTTCATACCACAAACCATGTCATGTGAATAAAATTTGACACAAACTTACTCTACCAAGTGTTTCACAAAAAATTGTGTACTACCCCCTTTGAGTTTTATTGAAGACAAGATGTCTCGGAAATACATTTTTAAATCGAGGTTTGATCAAGAAAAATAGTTCAATATGTGCGTAGAATAGGTTTCATACCACAAACCATGTGATGTGAATAAAATTTGACACAAACTTACTCTACCAAGTGTTTCACAAAAAATCGTGTACTACCCCCTTTGAGTTTTATTGAAGACAAGAGGTCTCGGAAATACGTTTTTAAATCGAGGTTTGATCAACCAAAATAGTTCAATATGTGTGAAGAATAGGTTTCATACCACAAACCATATAATGTGAATAATATTTGACACAAATTAACTCTATCGAGTGTTTCACAAAAAATCGTGTACTACTCCCTTTGAGTTTTATTGAAGACAAGAGGTCTCGGAAATACGTTTTTAAATCGAGGTTCGATCAACCAAAATAGTTCAATATGTGCTTAGAATATGTTTCACACCACAAACCATATCATGTGAATAAAATTTGACACAAACTAACTCTATCGAGTGTTTCACAAAAAATCGTGTACTACCCCCTTTGAGTTTTATTGAAGACAAGAGGTCTCGGAAATACGTTTTTAAATCGAGGTTTGATCAAGCAAAATAGTTCAATATATGCGTAGAATAGGTTTCATACCACAAACCATGTCATGTGAATAAAATTTGACACAAACTTACTCTACCAAGTGTTTCACAAAAAATCGTGTACTACCCCCTTTGAGTTTTATTG
Source organism: Plantago major (assembly GCA_026545765.1). Taxonomy (NCBI): domain Eukaryota; kingdom Viridiplantae; phylum Streptophyta; class Magnoliopsida; order Lamiales; family Plantaginaceae; genus Plantago; species Plantago major. The sequence goes on along the minus strand of CM048843.1, from coordinate 90,077,560 downwards.
AAGACAAGAGGTCTCGGAAATACGTTTTTAAATCGAGGTTTGATCAAGCAAAATAGTTCAATATGTGCGTAGAATAGGTTTCATACCACAAACCATGTCATGTGAATAAAATTTGACACAAACTTAATCTACCAAGTGTTTCACAAAAAATCGTGTACTACACCCTTTGAGTTTTATTGAAGACAAGAGGTCTCTAAAATACGTTTTTAAATCGAGGTTCAATCAAGAAAAATAGTTCAATATGTGCGTAGAATAGGTTTCATACCACAAACCATGTCATGTGAATAAAAATTGACACAAACTTACTCTACCAAGTGTTTAACAAAAAATCGTGTACTACCCCCTTTGAGTTTTATTGAAGACAAGAGGTCTCGGAAATACGTTTTTAAATCGAGGTTCGATCTACCAAAATAGTTCAATATGTGCGTAGAATAGGTTTCATACCACAAACCATGTCATGTGAATAAAAATTGACACAAACTTACACTACCAAGTGTTTCACAAAAAATCGTGTACTACCCCCATTTAGTATTATTGAAGACAAGAGGTCTCGGAAATACGTTTTTAAATCGAGGTTCGATCAAGCAAAATAGTTCAATATGTGCGTAGAATAGGTCTCATACCACAAACCATGTCATGTGAATAAAATTTGACACAAACTTACTCTACCAAGTGTTTCACAAAAAATCGTGTACTACACCCTTTGAGTTTTATTGAAGACAAGAGGTCTCGGAAATTCGTTTTTAAATCGAGGTTCGATCAAGCAAAATAGTTCAATATGTGCGTAGAATAGGTTTCATACCACAAACCATGTCATGTCATTAAAATTTGACACAAACTTACTCTACCAAGTGTTTCACAAAAAATCGTGTACTACCTCCTTTGAGTTTTATTGAAGACAAGAGGTCTCGGAAATACGTTTTTAAATCGAGGTTTGATCAAGCAAAATTGTTCAATATGTGCGTAGAATAGGTTTCATACCACAAACCATGTCAAATGAATAAAATTTGACACAAACTTACTCTACCAAGTGTTTCACAAAAGATCGTGTACTACCCCCCTTTGAATTTTATTGAAGACAAGAGGTCTCGGAAATACATTTTTAAATCGAGGTTTGATCAACCAAAATAGTTCAATATGTGCGTAGAATAGGTTTCATACCACAAACCATATAATGTCAATAATATTTGACACAAACTAACTCTATCGAGTGTTTCACAAAAAATCGTGTACTACCCCTTTGAGTTTTATTGAAGACAAGAGGTCTCGGAAATACGTTTTTAAATCGAGGTTCAATCAAGCAAAATAGTTCAATATGTGCGTAGAATAGGTTTCATACCACAAACCATGTCATGTGAATAAAATTTGACACAAACTTACTCTACCAAGTGTTTCACAAAAAATTGTGTACTACCCCCTTTGAGTTTTATTGAAGACAAGATGTCTCGGAAATACATTTTTAAATCGAGGTTTGATCAAGAAAAATAGTTCAATATGTGCGTAGAATAGGTTTCATACCACAAACCATGTGATGTGAATAAAATTTGACACAAACTTACTCTACCAAGTGTTTCACAAAAAATCGTGTACTACCCCCTTTGAGTTTTATTGAAGACAAGAGGTCTCGGAAATACGTTTTTAAATCGAGGTTTGATCAACCAAAATAGTTCAATATGTGTGAAGAATAGGTTTCATACCACAAACCATATAATGTGAATAATATTTGACACAAATTAACTCTATCGAGTGTTTCACAAAAAATCGTGTACTACTCCCTTTGAGTTTTATTGAAGACAAGAGGTCTCGGAAATACGTTTTTAAATCGAGGTTCGATCAACCAAAATAGTTCAATATGTGCTTAGAATATGTTTCACACCACAAACCATATCATGTGAATAAAATTTGACACAAACTAACTCTATCGAGTGTTTCACAAAAAATCGTGTACTACCCCCTTTGAGTTTTATTGAAGACAAGAGGTCTCGGAAATACGTTTTTAAATCGAGGTTTGATCAAGCAAAATAGTTCAATATATGCGTAGAATAGGTTTCATACCACAAACCATGTCATGTGAATAAAATTTGACACAAACTTACTCTACCAAGTGTTTCACAAAAAATCGTGTACTACCCCCCTTTGAGTTTTATTGAAGACAAGAGGTCTCGGAAATACGTTTTTAAATCGAGGTTTGATCAAGCAAAATAGTTCAATATGTGCGTAGAATAGGTTTCATACCACAAACCATGTCATGTGAATAAAATTTGACACAAACTTAATCTACCAAGTGTTTCACAAAAAATCGTGTACTACACCCTTTGAGTTTTATTGAAGACAAGAGGTCTCTAAAATACGTTTTTAAATCGAGGTTCAATCAAGAAAAATAGTTCAATATGTGCGTAGAATAGGTTTCATACCACAAACCATGTCATGTGAATAAAAATTGACACAAACTTACTCTACCAAGTGTTTAACAAAAAATCGTGTACTACCCCCTTTGAGTTTTATTGAAGACAAGAGGTCTCGGAAATACGTTTTTAAATCGAGGTTCGATCTACCAAAATAGTTCAATATGTGCGTAGAATAGGTTTCATACCACAAACCATGTCATGTGAATAAAAATTGACACAAACTTACACTACCAAGTGTTTCACAAAAAATCGTGTACTACCCCCATTTAGTATTATTGAAGACAAGAGGTCTCGGAAATACGTTTTTAAATCGAGGTTCGATCAAGCAAAATAGTTCAATATGTGCGTAGAATAGGTCTCATACGACAAACCATGTCATGTGAATAAAATTTGACACAAACTTACTCTACCAAGTGTTTCACAAAAAATCGTGTACTACACCCTTTGAGTTTTATTGAAGACAAGAGGTCTCGGAAATTCGTTTTTAAATCGAGGTTCGATCAAGCAAAATAGTTCAATATGTGCGTAGAATAGGTTTCATACCACAAACCATGTCATGTCATTAAAATTTGACACAAACTTACTCTACCAAGTGTTTCACAAAAAATCGTGTACTACCTCCTTTGAGTTTTATTGAAGACAAGAGGTCTCGGAAATACGTTTTTAAATCGAGGTTTGATCAAGCAAAATAGTTCAATATGTTCATATAATAGGTTTCATACCACAAACCATGTCATGTGAATAAAATTTGACACAAACTTACTCTACCAATTGTTTCACAAAAAATCGTGTAGTACCCCCGTTGAGTTTTATTGAAGACAAGAAATCTCGGAAATACGTTTTTAACTCGAGGTTCGATCAACCAAAATAGTTCAATATGTGCGTAGAATAGGTTTAATACCACAAACCATATCATGTGAATAAAATTTGACGCAAACTAACTCTATTGATTGTTTCACAAAAAATCGTGTACTACCCCCTTTGAGTTTTATTGAAGACAAGAGGTCTCGGAAATACGTTTTTAAATCGAGGTTTGATGAACCAAAATAGTTCAATATGTGCGTAGAATAGGTTTCATACCACAAACCATATAATGTGAATAATATTTGACACAAATTAACTCTATCGAGTGTTTCACAGAAAATCGTGTACTACCCCCTTTGAGTTTTATTGAAGACAAGAGGTCTCGGAAATACGTTTTTAAATCGAGGTTCGATCAACCAAAATAGTTCAATATTTGCTTAGAATATGTTTCATACCACAAACCATATCATGTGAATAAAATTTGACACAAACTAACTCTATCGATTGTTTCACAAAAAATCGTGTACTACCCCCCTTTGAGTTTTATTGAAGACAAGAGGTCTCGGAAATACGTTTTTAAATCGAGGTTCGATCAAGCAAAATAGTTCAATATGTGCGTAGAATAGGTTTCATACCACAAACCATGTCATGTAATTAAAATTTGACACAAACTTACTCTACCAAGTGTTTCACAAAAAATCATGTACTACCCCCTTTGAGTTTTATTGAAGACAAGAGGTCTCGGAAATACGTTTTTAAAGCGAGGTTCGATCAAGCAAAATTGTTCAATATGTGTGTAGAATAGGTTTCATACCACAAACCATGTCAAGTGAATAAAATTTGACACAAACTTACTCTACCATTTGTTTCACAAAAGATCGTATACTACCCCCTTTGAGTTTTATTGAAGACAAGAGGTTTCGGAAATACGTTTTTAAATCGAGGTTCGATCAAGCAAAATAGTTCAATATGTGCGTAGAATAGGTCTCATATCACAAACCATGTCATGTGAATAAAATTTGACACAAACTTACTCTACCAAGTGTTTCACAAAAAATCGTGTACTACCCCCTTTGAGTTTTATTGAAGACAAGAGGTCTCGGAAATACGTTTTTAAATCGAGGTTTGATCAAGCAAAATTGTTCAATATGTGCGTAGAATAGGTTTCATACCACAAACCATGTCATGTGAATAAAATTTGACACAAACTTACTCTACCAAGTGTTTCACAAAAAATCGTGTACTACCACCCCCTTCGAGTTTTATTGAAGACAAGAGGTCTCGGAAATTCGTTTTTAAATCAAGGTTCGATCAAGCAAAATAGTTCAATATGTGCGTAGAATAGGTTTCATACCACAAACCATGTCATGTGAATAAAATTTGACACAAACTTACTCTACCAAGTGTTTCACAAAAAATCGTGTACTACCCCCTTTGAGTTTTATTGAAGACAAGAGGTCTCGGAAATACGTTTTTAAATCGAGGTTCGATCTAGCAAAATAGTTCAATATGTGTGTAGAATAGGTCTCATACCACAAACCATGTCATGTGAATAAAATTTGACACAAACTTACTCTACCAAGTGTTTCACAAAAAATCGTGTACTACCCCCTTTGAGTATTATTGAAGACAAGAGGTCTCGGAAATACGTTTTTAAATCGAGGTTTGATCAACCAAAATAGTTCAATATGTGCGTAGAATAGGTTTCATACCACAAACCATGTCATGTGAATAAAATTTGACACAAACTTACTCTACCAAGTGTTTCACAAAAAATCGTGTACTACCCCCTTCGAGTTTTATTGAAGACAAGAGGTCTCGGAAATTCGTTTTTAAATCAAGGTTCGATCAAGCAAAATAGTTCAATATGTGCGTAGAATAGGTTTCATACCACAAACCATGTCATGTCATTAAAATTTGACACAAACTTACTCTACCAAGTGTTTCACAAAAAATCGTGTACTACCCCCTTTGAGTTTTATTGAAGACAAGAGGTCTCGGAAATACGTTTTTAAATCGAGGTTCGATCTAGCAAAATAGTTCAACATGTGCGTAGAATAGGTCTCATACCACAAACCATGTCATGTGAATAAAATTTGACACAAACTTACTCTACCAAGTGTTTCACAAAAAATCGTGTACTACCCCCTTTGAGTATTATTGAAGACAAGAGGTCTCGGAAATACGTTTTTAAATCGAGGTTTGATCAACCAAAATAGTTCAATATGTGCGTAGAATAGGTTTCATACCACAAACCATGTCATGTGAATAAAATTTGACACAAACTTACTCTACCAAGTGTTTCACAAAAAATCGTGTACTACCCCCTTTGAGTTTTATTGAAGACAAGAGGTCTCGGAAATTCGTTTTTAAATCGAGGTTCGATCAAGCAAAATAGTTCAATATGTGCGTAGAATAGGTTTCATACCACAAACCATGTCATGTGAATAAAAATTGACACAAACTTACTCTACCAAGTGTTTCACAAAAAATCGTGTACTACCCCCTTTGAGTTTAATTGAAGACAAGAGTTCTCGGAAATACGTTTTTAAATCGAGGTTTGATCAAGCAAAATAGTTCAATATGTGCGTAGAATAGGTTTCATACCACAAACCATGTCATGTGAATAAAATTTGACACAAACTTACTCTACCAAGTGTTTCACAAAAGATCGTGTACTACCCCCTTTGAGTTTTATTGAAGACAAGAGATTTCGGAAATACGTTTTTAAATCGAGGTTCGATCAAGCAAAATAGTTCAATATGTGCGTAGAATAGGTCTCATATCACAAACCATGTCATGTGAATAAAATTTGACACAAACTTACTCTACCAAGTGTTTCACAAAAAATCGTGTACTACCCCTTTGAGTTTTATTGAAGACAAGAGGTCTCGGAAATACGTTTTTAAATCGAGGTTCAATCAAGCAAAATAGTTCAATATGTGCGTAGAATAGATTTCATACCACAAACCATATAATGTGAATAATATTTGACAGAAACTAACTCTATCGAGTGTTTCACAAAAAATCGTGTACTACCCCTTTGAGTTTTATTGAAGACAAGAGGTCTCGGAAATACGTTTTTAAATCGAGGTTCAATCAAGCAAAATAGTTCAATATGTGCGTAGAATAGGTTTCATACCACAAACCATTTCATGTGAATAAAAATTGACACAAACTTACTCTACCAAGTGTTTCACAAAAAATCGTGTACTACCCCCATTGAGTTTTATTGAAGACAAGAGGTCTCGGAAATACGTTTTTAAATCGAGGTTCGATCAAGCAAAATAGTTCAATATGTGCGTAGAATAGGTCTCATACCACAAACCATGTCATGTGAATAAAATTTGACACAAACTTACTCTACCAAGTGTTTCACAAAAAATCGTGTACTACCCCCTTTGAGTTTTATTGAAGACAAGAGTTCTCGGAAATACGTTTTTAAATCGAGGTTTGATCAAGCAAAATAGTTCAATATGTGCGTAGAATAGGTTTCATACCACAAACCATGTCATGTGAATAAAATTTGACACAAACTTACTCTACCAAGTGTTTCACAAAAAATCGTGTACTACCCCCTTTGAGTTTTATTGAAGACAAGAGGTCTCGGAAATACGTTTTTAAATCGAGGTTCGATCAAGCAAAATAGTTCAATATGTGCGTAGAATAGGTCTCATACCACAAACCATGTCATGTGAATAAAATTTGACACAAACTTACTCTACCAAGTGTTTCACAAAAAATCGTGTACTACCCCCTTTGAGTATTATTGAAGACAAGAGGTCTCGGAAATACGTTTTTAAATCGAGGTTTGATCAAGCAAAATAGTTCAATATGTGCGTAGAATAGGTTTCATACCACAAACCATGTCATGTGAATAAAATTTGACACAAACTTACTCTACCAAGTGTTTCACAAAAAATCGTGTACTACCCCCTTTGAGTTTTATTGAAGACAAGAGGTCTCGGAAATACGTTTTTAAATCGAGGTTTGATCAAGCAAAATAGTTCAATATGTGCGTAGAATAGGTTTCATACCACAAACCATGTCATGTGAATAAAATTTGACACAAACTTACTCTACCAAGTGTTTCACAAAAAATCGTGTACTACCCCTTTGAGTTTTATTGAAGACAAGAGGTCTCGCAAATACGTTTTTAAATCGAGGTTCGAACAAGCAAAATTGTTCAATATGTGCGTAGAATAGGTTTCATACCACAAACCATGTCAAGTGAATAAAATTTGACACAAACTTACTCTCCCAAGTGTTTCACAAAAGATCGTGTACTACCCCCTTTGAGTTTTATTGAAGACAAGAGGTCTCGGAAATACGTTTTAAATCGAGGTTTGATCAAGCAAAATAGTTCAATATAATGCGTAGAATAGGTTTCATACCACAAACCATGTCATGTGAATAAAATTTGACACAAACTTACTCTACCAAGTGTTTCACAAAAAATCGTGTACTACCCCTTTGAGTTTTATTGAAGACAAGAGGTCTCGGAAATACATTTTTAAATCGAGGTTTGATCAACCAAAATAGTTCAATATGTGCGTAGAATAGGTTTCATACCACAAACCATATAATGTGAATAATATTTGACAGAAACTAACTCTATCGAGTGTTTCACAAAAAATCGTGTACTACCCCTTTGAGTTTTATTGAAGACAAGAGGTCTCGGAAATACGTTTTTAAATCGAGGTTCAATCAAGCAAAATAGTTCAATATGTGCGTAGAATAGGTTTCATACCACAAACCATGTCATGTGAATAAAATTTGACACAAACTTACTCTACCAAGTGTTTCACAAAAAATCGTGTACTACCCCCTTTGAGTTTTATTGAAGACAAGAGGTCTCGGAAATACATTTTTAAATCGAGGTTTGATCAAGAAAAATAGTTCAATATGTGCGTAGAATAGGTTTCATACCACAAACCATGTCGTGTGAATAAAAATTGACACAAACTTACTCTACCAAGTGTTTCACAAAAAATAGTGTACTACCCCCATTGAGTTTTATTGAAGACAAGAGGTCTCGGAAATATGTTTTTAAATCGAGGTTCGATCAAGCAAAATACTTCAATATGTGCGTAGAATAGGTTTCATACCACAAACCATGTGATGTGAATAAAATTTGACACAAACTTACTCTACCAAGTGTTTCACAAAAAATCGTGTACTACCCCCTTTGAGTTTTATTGAAGACAAGAGGTCTCGGAAATACGTTTTTAAATCGAGGTTTGATCAACCAAAATAGTTCAATATGTGTGAAGAATAGGTTTCATACCACAAACCATATAATGTGAATAATATTTGACACAAATTAACTCTATCGAGTGTTTCACAAAAAATCGTGTACTACTCCCTTTGAGTTTTGTTGAAGACAAGAGGTCTCGGAAATACGTTTTTAAATCGAGGTTCGATCAACCAAAATAGTTCAATATGTGCTTAGAATATGTTTCATACCACAAACCATATCATGTGAATAAAATTTGACACAAACTAACTCTATCGAGTGTTTCACAAAAAATCGTGTACTACCCCCTTTGAGTTTTATTGAAGACAAGAGGTCTCGGAAATACGTTTTTAAATCGAGGTTTGATCAAGCAAAATAGTTCAATATGTGCGTAGAATAGGTTTCATACCACAAACCATGTCATGTGAATAAAATTTGACACAAACTTTACCAAGTGTTTCACAAAAAATCGTGTACTACCCCTTTGAGTTTTATTGAAGACAAGAGGTCTCGGAAATACGTTTTTAAATCGAGGTTTGATCAAGCAAAATAGTTCAATATGTGCGTAGAATAGGTTTCATACCACAAACCATGTCATGTGAATAAAATTTGACACAAACTTACTCTACCAAGTGTTTCACAAAAAATCGTGTACTACCCCCCTTTGAGTTTTATTGAAGACAAGAGGTCTCGGAAATACGTTTTTAAATCGAGGTTTGATCAACCAAAATAGTTCAATATGTGTGAAGAATAGGTTTCATACCACAAACCATATAATGTGAATAATATTTGACACAAATTAACTCTATCGAGTGTTTCACAAAAAATCGTGTACTACCCCCTTTGAGTTTCGTTGAAGACAAGAGGTCTCGGAAATACGTTTTTAAATCGAGGTTCGATCAACCAAAATAGTTCAATATGTGTTTAGAATATGTTTCATACCACAAACCATATCATGTGAATAAAATTTGACACAAACTAACTCTATCGAGTGTTTCACAAAAAATCGTGTACTACCCCCTTTGAGTTTTATTGAAGACAAGAGGTCTCGGAAATACGTTTTTAAATCGAGGTTTGATCAAGCAAAATAGTTCAATATGTGCGTAGAATAGGTTTCATACCACAAACCATGTCATGTGAATAAAATTTGACACAAACTTACTCTACCAAGTGTTTCACAAAAAATCGTGTACTACCCCTTTGAGTTTTATTGAAGACAAGAGGTCTCGGAAATACGTTTTTAAATCGAGGTTTGATCAAGCAAAATAGTTCAATATGTGCGTAGAATAGGTTTCATACCACAAACCATGTCATGTGAATAAAATTTGACACAAACTTACTCTACCAAGTGTTTCACAAAAAATCGTGTACTACCCTCTTTGAGTTTTATTGAAGACAAGAGGTCTCGGAAATACGTTTTTAAATCGAGGTTTGATCAACTAAAATAGTTCAATATGTGCGTAGAATAGGTTTCATACCACAAACCATAAAATGTGAATAATATTTGACACAAATTAACTCTATCGAGTGTTTCACAAAAAATCGTGTACTACCCCTTTGAGTTTTGTTGAAGACAAGAGGTCTCTGAAATACGTTTTAAATCGAGGTTCAATCAAACATAATAGTTCAATATGTGCTTAGAATATGTTTCATACCACAAACCATATCATGTGAATAAAATTTGACACAAACTAACTCTATCGAGTGTTTCACAAAAAATCGTGTACTACCCCCTTTGAGTTTTATTGAAGACAAGAGGTCTCTGAAATACATTTTTAAATCGAGGTTCAATCAAGAAAAATAGTTCAATATGTGCGTAGAATAGGTTTCATACCACAAACCATGTCATATGAAATAAAATTGACACAAACTTACTCTACCAAGTGTTTCACAAAAATCGTGTACTACCCCTTTGAGTTTTATTGAAGACAAGAGGTCTCGAAATACGTTTTAAATCGAGGTTGATCAAGCAAAATAGTTCAATATGTGCGTAGAATAGGTCTCATACCACAAACCATGTCATGTGAATAAAAATTGACACAAACTTACTCTACCAAGTGTTTCACAAAAAATCGTGTACTACGTTTTATTGAAGACAAGAGGTCTCGGAAATACGTTTTTAAATCGAGGTTTGATCAAGCAAAATAGTTCAATATATGCGTAGAATAGGTATCATACCACAAACCATGTCATGTGAATAAAATTTGACACAAACTTACTCTACCAAGTGTTTCACAAAAAATCGTGTACTACCCCCTTTGAGTTTTATTGAAGACAAGAGGTCTCGGAAATACATTTTTAAATCGAGGTTTGATCAAGCAAAATAGTTCAATATGTGCGTAGAATAGGTTTCATACCACAAACCATGTCATGTGAATAAAATTTGACACAAACTTACTCTACCAAGTGTTTCACAAAAAATCGTGTACTACCCCCTTTGAGTTTTATTAAAGACAAGAGGTCTCGGAAATACGTTTTTAAATTGAGGTTTGATCAACCAAAATAGTTCAATATGTGCTTAGAATAGGTTTCATACCACAAACCATAAAATGTGAATAATATTTGACACAAATTAACTCTATCGAGTGTTTCACAAAAAATCGTGTACTACCCCCTTTGAGTTTTATTGAAGACAAGAGGTCTCTGAAATACGTTTTTAAATCGAGGTTCAATCAAGAAAAATAGTTCAATATGTGCGTAGAATAGGTTTCATACCACAAACCATGTCATGTGAATAAAATTTGACACAAACTTACTCTACCAAGTGTTTCACAAAAAATTGTGTACTACCCCCTTTGCGTTTTATTGAAGACAAGAGGTCTCGGAAATACATTTTTAAATCGAGGTTTGATCAAGAAAAATAGTTCAATATGTGCGTAGAATAGGTTTCATACCACAAACCATGTCATGTGAATAAAAATTGACACAAACTTACTCTACCAAGTGTTTCACAAAAAATCGTGTACTACCCCCTTTGAGTTTTATTGAAGACAAGAGGTCTCGGAAATACGTTTTTAAATCGAGGTTTGATCAACCAAAATAGTTCAATATGTGCGTAGAATAGGTTTCATACCACAAACCATGTCATGTGAATAATATTTGACACAAATTAACTCTATCGAGTGTTTCACAAAAAATCGTGTACTACCCCTTTGAGTTTTATTGAAGACAAGAGGTCTCGGAAATACATTTTTAAATCGAGGTTTGATCAAGCAAAATAGTTCAATATGTGCGTAGAATAGGTTTCATACCACAAACCATGTCATGTGAATAAAATTTGACACAAACTTACTCTACCAAGTGTTTCACAAAAAATCGTGTACTACCCTCTTTGAGTTTTATTGAAGACAAGAGGTCTCGGAAATACGTTTTTAAATCGAGGTTTGATCAACTAAAATAGTTCAATATGTGCGTAGAATAGGTTTCATACCACAAACCATAAAATGTGAATAATATTTGACACAAATTAACTCTATCGAGTGTTTCACAAAAAATCGTGTACTACCCCCTTTGAGTTTTATTGAAGACAAGAGGTCTCTGAAATACGTTTTTAAATCGAGGTTCAATCAAGAAAAATAGTTCAATATGTGCGTAGAATAGGTTTCATACCACAAACCATGTCATGTGAATAAAAATTGACACAAACTTACTCTACCAAGTGTTTCACAAAAAATCGTGTACTACCCCCTTTGAGTTTTATTGAAGACAAGAGGTCTCGGAAATACGTTTTTAAATCGAGGTTTGATCAACCAAAATAGTTCAATATGTGCGTAGAATAGGTTTCATACCACAAACCATATAATGTGAATAATATTTGACACAAATTAACTCTATCGAGTGTTTCACAAAAAATCGTGTACTACCCCCTTTGAGTTTTATTGAAGACAAGAGTTCTCGGAAATACGTTTTTAAATCGAGGTTTGATCAAGCAAAATAGTTCAATATGTGCGTAGAATAGGTTTCATACCACAAACCATGTCATGTGAATAAAATTTGACACAAACTTACTCTACCAAGTGTTTCACAAAAAATCGTGTACTACCCCTTTGAGTTTTATTGAAGACAAGAGGTCTCGGAAATACGTTTTTAAATTGAGGTTTGATCAACCAAAATAGTTCAATATGTGCGTAGAATAGGTTTCATACCACAAACCATATAATGTGAATAATATTTGACACAAATTAACTCTATCGAGTGTTTCACAAAAAATCGTGTACTACCCCCTTTGAGTTTTATTGAAGACAAGAGGTCTCTGAAATACGTTTTTAAATCGAGGTTCAATCAAGAAAAATAGTTCAATATCAGACTATAAAAGGATTCATACCACAAACCATGTCATGTGAATAAAAATTGACACAAACTTACTCTACCAAGTGTTTCACAAAAAATCGTGTACTACCCCCTTTGAGTTTTATTGAAGACAAGAGGTCTCTGAAATACATTTTTAAATCGAGGTTCAATCAAGAAAAATAGTTCAATATGTGCGTAGAATAGGTTTCATACCACAAACCATGTCATGTGAATAAAAATTGACACAAACTTACTCTACCAAGTGTTTCACAAAAAATCGTGTACTACCCCTTTGAGTTTTATTGAAGACAAGAGGTCTCGGAAATACGTTTTTAAATCGAGGTTTGATCAACCAAAATAGTTCAATATGTGCGTAGAATAGGTTTCATACCACAAACCATATAATGTGAATAATATTTGACACAAATTAACTCTATCGAGTGTTTCACAAAAAATCGTGTACTACCCCCTTTGAGTTTTATTGAATACAAGAGGTCTCTGAAGTACGTTTTTAAATCGAGGTTCAATCAAGAAAAATAGTTCAATTTGTGCGTGGAATAGGTTTCATACCACAAACCATGTCATGTGAATAAAAATTGACACAAACTTACTCTACCAAGTGTTTCACAAAAAATCGTGTACTACCCCTTTGAGTTTTATTGAAGACAAGAGGTCTCGGAAATACGTTTTTGAATCGAGGTTTGATCAACCAAAATAGTTCAATATGCGCGTAGAATAGGGTTCATACTACAAACCATATAATGTGAATAATATTTGTTAACTCGAGTGTTTCACAAAAATCGTGTACTACCCCCTTTGAGTTTTATTGAAGACAAGAGGTCTCTGAAATACGTTTTTAAATCGAGGTTCAATCAAGAAAAATAGTTCAATATGTGCGTAGAATAGGTTTCATACCACAAACCATGTCATGTGAATAAAAATTGACACAAACTTACTCTACCAAGTGTTTCACAAAAAATCGTGTACTACCCCCTTTGAGTTTTATTGAAGACAAGAGGTCTCGGAAATACGTTTTTAAATCGAGGTTTGATCAACCAAAATAGTTCAATATAAGTAGAATAGGTTTCATACCACAAACCATATAATGTGAATAATATTTGACACAAATTAACTCTATCGAGTGTTTCACAAAAAATCGTGTACTACCCCCTTTGAGTTTTATTGAAGACAAGAGGTCTCGGAAATACATTTTTAAATCGAGGTTTGATCAAGCAAAATAGTTCAATATGTGCGTAGAATAGGTTTCATACCACAAACCATGTCATGTGAATAAAATTTGACACAAACTTACTCTACCAAGTGTTTCACAAAAAATCGTGTACTACCCCTTTGAGTTTTATTGAAGACAAGAGGTCTCGGAAATACGTTTTTAAATCGAGGTTTGATCAACCAAAATAGTTCAATATGTGCGTAGAATAGGTTTCATACCACAAACCATAAAATGTGAATAATATTTGACACAAATTAACTCTATCGAGTGTTTCACAAAAAATCGTGTACTACCCCCTTTGAGTTTTGTTGAAGACAAGAGGTCTCTGAAATACGTTTTTAAATCGAGGTTCAATCAAGAAAAATAGTTCAATATGTGCGTAGAATAGGTTTCATACCACAAACCATGTCATGTGAATAAAAATTGACACAAACTTACTCTACCAAGTGTTTCACAAAAAATCGTGTACTACCCCCTTTGAGTTTTATTGAAGACAAGAGGTCTCTGAAATACATTTTTAAATCGAGGTTCAATCAAGAAAAATAGTTCAATATGTGCGTAGAATAGGTTTCATACCACAAACCATGTCATGTGAATAAAAATTGACACAAACTTACTCTACCAAGTGTTTCACAAAAAATCGTGTACTACCCCTTTGAGTTTTATTGAAGACAAGAGGTCTCGGAAATACGTTTTTAAATCGAGGTTTGATCAACCAAAATAGTTCAATATGTGCGTAGAATAGGTTTCATACCACAAACCATATAATGTGAATAATATTTGACACAAATTAACTCTATCGAGTGTTTCACAAAAAATCGTGTACTACCCCCTTTGAGTTTTATTGAAGACAAGAGGTCTCTGAAATACATTTTTAAATCGAGGTTCAATCAAGAAAAATAGTTCAATATGTGCGTAGAATAGGTTTCATACCACAAACCATGTCATGTGAATAAAAATTGACACAAACTTACTCTACCAAGTGTTTCACAAAAAATCATGTACTACCCCTTTGAGTTTTATTGAAGACAAGAGGTCTCGGAAATACGTTTTTAAATCGAGGTTTGATCAACCAAAATAGTTCAATATGTGCGTAGAATAGGTTTCATACCACAAACCATATAATGTGAATAATATTTGACACAAATTATCGAGTGTTTCACAAAAAATCGTGTACTACCCCTTTGAGTTTTATAGAAGACAAGAGGTCTCTGAAATACGTTTTTAAATCGAGGTTCAATCAAGAAAAATAGTTCAATATGTGCGTAGAATAGGTTTCATACCACAAACCATGTCATGTGAATAAAAATTGACACAAACTTACTCTACCAAGTGTTTCACAAAAAATCGTGTACTACCCCTTTGAGTTTTATTGAAGACAAGAGGTCTCGGAAATACGTTTTTAAATCGAGGTTCAATCAAGCAAAATAGTTCAATATGTGCGTAGAATAGGTTTCATACCACAAACCATGTCATGTGAATAAAATTTGACACAAACTTACTCTACCAAGTGTTTCACAAAAAATCGTGTACTACCCCCTTTGAGTTTTATTGAAGACAAGAGGTCTCGGAAATACGTTTTTAAATCGAGGTTCGATCAACCAAAATAGTTCAATATGTGCTTAGAATATGTTTCATACCACAAACCATATCATGTGAATAAAATTTGACACAAACTAACTCTATCGAGTGTTTCACAAAAAATCGTGTACTACCCCCTTTGAGTTTTATTGAAGACACGAGGTCTCGGAAATACGTTTTTAAATCGAGGTTCAATCAAGAAAAATAGTTCAATATGTGCGTAGAATAGGTTTCATACCACAAACCATGTCGTGTGAATAAAAATTGACACAAACTTACTCTACCAAGTGTTTCACAAAAAATCGTGTACTACCCCCATTGCGTTTTATTGAAGACAAGAGGTCTCGGAAATACGTTTTTAAATCGAGGTTCGATCAAGCAAAATAGTTCAATATGTGCGTAGAATAGGTCTCATACCACAAACCATGTCATGTGAATAAAAATTGACACAAACTTACTCTACCAAGTGTTTCACAAAAAATCGTGTACTACGTTTTATTGAAGACAAGAGGTCTCGGAAATACGTTTTTAAATCGAGGTTTGATCAAGCAAAATAGTTCAATATATGCGTAGAATAGGTATCATACCACAAACCATGTCATGTGAATAAAATTTGACACAAACTTACTCTACCAAGTGTTTCACAAAAAATCGTGTACTACCCCCTTTGAGTTTTATTGAAGACAAGAGGTCTCGGAAATACATTTTTAAATCGAGGTTTGATCAAGCAAAATAGTTCAATATGTGCGTAGAATAGGTTTCATACCACAAACCATGTCATGTGAATAAAAATTGACACAATCTTACTCTACCAAGTGTTTCACAAAAAATCGTGTACTACCCCCTTTGAGTTTTATTGAAGACAAGAGGTCTCGGAAATACTTTTTTAAATCGAGGTTTGATCAACCAAAATAGTTCAATATGTGCGTAGAATAGGTTTCATACCACAAACCATATAATGTTTATCGAGTGTTTCACAAAAAATCGTGTACTACCCCCTTTGAGTTTTATTGAAGACAAGAGGTCTCTGAAATACGTTTTTAAATCGAGGTTTAATCAAGAAAAATAGTTCAATATGTGCGTAGAATAGGTTTCATACCACAAACCATGTCGTGTGAATAAAAATTGACACAAACTTACTCTACCAAGTGTTTAACAAAAAATCGTGTACTACCCCCATTGCGTTTTATTGAAGACAAGAGGTCTCGGAAATACGTTTTTAAATCGAGGTTCGATCAAGCAAAATAGTTCAATATGTGCGTAGAATAGGTTTCATACCACAAACCATGTCATGTGAATAAAATTTGACACAAACTTACTCTACCAAGTGTTTCACAAAAAATCGTGTACTACCCCTTTGAGTTTTATTGAAGACAAGAGGTCTCGGAAATACGTTTTTAAATCGTGGTTTGATCAACCAAAATAGTTCAATATGTGCGTAGAATAGGTTTAATACCACAAACCATATAATGTGAATAATATTTGACACAAACAAACTCTATCGACTATTTCACAAAAAATCGTGTACTACCTCTTTGAGTTTTATTGAAGACAAGAGGTCTCTGAAATACATTTTTAAATCGAGGTTCAATCAAGAAAAATAGTTCAATATGTGCGTGGAATAGGTTTCATACCACAAACCATGTCATGTGAATAAAAATTGACACAAACTTACTCTACCAAGTGTTTCACAAAAAATCGTGTACTACCCCATTGAGTTTTATTGAAGACAAGAGGTCTCGGAAATACGTTTTTAAATCGAGGTTCGATCAAGCAAAATAGTTCAATATGTGCGTAGAATAGGTCTCATACCACAAACCATGTCATGTGAATAAAATTTGACACAAACTTACTCTACCAAGTGTTTCACAAAAAATCGTGTACTACCCTTTGAGTTTTATTGAAGACAAGAGTTCTCGGAAATACGTTTTTAAATCGAGGTTTGATCAAGCAAAATAGTTCAATATGTGCGTAGAATAGGTTTCATACCACAAACCATGTCATGTGAATAAAATTTGACACAAACTTACTCTACCAAGTGTTTCACAAAAAATCGTGTACTACCCCCTTTGAGTTTTATTGAAGACAAGAGGTCTCGGAAATACGTTTTTAAATCGAGGTTTGATCAAGCAAAATAGTTCAATATGTGCGTAGAATAGGTTTCATACCACAAACCATGTCATGTGAATAAAATTTGACACAAACTTACTCTACCAAGTGTTTCACAAAAAATCGTGTACTACCCCTTTGAGTTTTATTGAAGACAAGAGGTCTCGGAAATACGTTTTTAAATCGAGGTTTGATCAACTAAAATAGTTCAATATGTGCGTAGAATAGGTTTCATACCACAAACCATAAAATGTGAATAATATTTGACACAAATTAACTCTATCGAGTGTTTCACAAAAAATCGTGTACTACCCCCTTTGAGTTTTGTTGAAGACAAGAGGTCTCTGAAATACGTTTTTAAATCGAGGTTCAATCAAGAACAATAGTTCAATATGTGCGTAGAATAGGTTTCATACCACAAACCATGTCATGTGAATAAAAATTGACACAAACTTACTCTACCAAGTGTTTCAAAAAAATTGTTTTACTACCCCTTTGAGTTTTATTGAAGACAAGAGTTCTCGGAAATACGTTTTTAAATCGAGGTTTGATCAAGCAAAATAGTTCAATATGTGCGTAGAATAGGTTTCATACCACAAACCATGTCATGTGAATAAAATTTGACACAAACTTACTCTACCAAGTGTTTCACAAAAAATCGTGTACTACCCCTTTGAGTTTTATTGAAGACAAGAGGTCTCGGAAATACGTTTTTAAATCGAGGTTTGATCAACCAAAATAGTTCAATATGTGCGTAGAATAGGTTTCATACCACAAACCATAAAATGTGAATAATATTTGACACAAATTAACTCTATCGAGTGTTTCACAAAAAATCGTGTACTACCCCCTTTGAGTTTTATTGAAGACAAGAGGTCTCGGAAATACATTTTTAAATCGAGGTTTGATCAAGCAAAATAGTTCAATATGTGCGTAGAATAGGTTTCATACCACAAACCATGTCATGTGAATAAAAATTGACACAAACTTACTCTACCAAGTGTTTCACAAAAAATCGTGTACTACCCCCTTTGAGTTTTATTGAAGACAAGAGGTCTCGGAAATACGTTTTTAAATCGAGGTTTGATCAACCAAAATAGTTCAATATGTGCGTAGAATAGGTTTCATACCACAAACCATAAAATGTGAATAATATTTGACACAAATTAACTCTATCGAGTGTTTCACAAAAAATCGTGTACTACCCCCTTTGAGTTTTATTGAAGACAAGAGGTCTCTGAAATACGTTTTTAAATCGAGGTTCAATCAAGAAAAATAGTTCAATATGTGCGTAGAATAGGTTTCATACCACAAACCATGTCATGTGAATAAAATTTGACATAAACTTACTCTACCAAGTGTTTCACAAAAAATCGTGTACTACCCCCTTTGAGTTTTATTGAAGACAAGAGGTCTCTGAAATACGTTTTTAAATCGAGGTTCAATCAAGAAAAATAGTTCAATATGTGCGTAGAATAGGTTTCATACCACAAACCATGTCATGTGAATAAAAATTGACACAAACTTACTCTACCAAGTGTTTCACAAAAAATCGTGTACTACCCCCATTAAGTTTTATTGAAGACAAGAGGTCTCGGAAATACGTTTTTAAATCGAGGTTCAATCAAGCAAAATAGTTCAATATGTGCGTAGAATAGGTTTAATACCACAAACCATATAATGTGAATAATATTTGACACAAATTAACTCTATCGAGTGTTTCACAAAAAATCGTGTACTACCCCCTTTGAGTTTTATTGAAGACAAGAGGTCTCTGAAATACGTTTTTAAATCGAGGTTCAATCAAGAAAAATAGTTCAATATGTGCGTAGAATAGGTTTCATACCACAAACCATGTCATGTGAATAAAAATTGACACAAACTTACTCTACCAAGTGTTTCACAAAAAATCGTGTACTACCCCATTGAGTTTTATTGAAGACAAGAGGTCTCGGAAATACGTTTTTAAATCGAGGTTCGATCAAGCAAAATAGTTCAATATGTGCGTAGAATAGGTTTCATACCACAAACCATATAATGTGAATAAAATTAACTCTATCGAGTGTTTCACAAAAAATCGTGTACTACCCCCTTTGAGTTTTATTGAAGACAAGAGGTCTCTGAAATACGTTTTTAAATCGAGGTTCAATCAAGAAAAATAGTTCAATATGTGCGTAGAATAGGTTTCATACCACAAACCATGTCATGTGAATATAAATTGACACAAACTTACTCTACCAAGTGTTTCACAAAAAATCGTGTACTACCCCCTTTGAGTTTTATTGAAGACAAGAGGTCTCTGAAATACGTTTTTAAATCGAGGTTCAATCAAGAAAAATAGTTCAATATGTGCGTAGAATAGGTTTCATACCACAAACCATGTCATGTGAATAAAAATTGACACAAACTTACTCTACCAAGTGTTTCACAAAAAATCGTGTGTACTACCCCTTTGAGTTTTATTGAAGACAAGAGGTCTCGGAAATACGTTTTTAAATCGAGGTTTGATCAACCAAAATAGTTCAATATGTGCGTAGAATAGGTTTCATACCACAAACCATATAATGTGAATAATATTTGACACAAATTAACTCTATCGAGTGTTTCAAAAAAAATTGTATACTACCCCTTTGAGTTTTATTGAAGACAAGAGGTCTCTGAAATACGTTTTTAAATCGAGGTTCAATCAAGAAAAATAGTTCAACATGAGCGTAGAATAGTTTTCATACCACAAACCATGTCATGTGAATAAAATTTGACACAAACTTACTCTACCAAGTGTTTCACAAAAAATCGTGTACTACCCCCTTTGAGTTTTATTGAAGACAAGTGGTCTCTGAAGTACGTTTTTAAATCGAGGTTCAATCAAGAAAAATAGTTCAATATGTGCGTGGAATAGGTTTCATACCACAAACCATGTCATGTGAATAAAAATTGACACAATCTTACTCTACCAAGTGTTTCACAAAAAATCGTGTACTACCCCTTTGAGTTTTATTGAAGACAAGAGGTCTCGGAAATACTTTTTTAAATCGAGGTTTGATCAACCAAAATAGTTCAATATGTGCGTAGAATAGGTTTCATACCACAAACCATATAATGTGAATAATATTTGACAAAAATTAACTCTATCGAGTGTTTCACAAAAAATCGTGTACTACACCCTTTGAGTTTTATTGAAGACAAGAGGTCTCTCAAATACGTTTTTAAATCGAGGTTCAATCAAGAAAAATAGTTCAATATGTGCGTAGAATAGGTTTCATACCACAAACCATATAATGTGAATAATATTTGACACAAATTAACTCTATCGAGTGTTTCAAAAAAAATTGTATACTACCCCTTTGAGTTTTATTGAAGACAAGAGGTCTCTGAAATACGTTTTTAAATCGAGGTTCAATCAAGAAAAATAGTTCAACATGAGCGTAGAATAGTTTTCATACCACAAACCATGTCATGTGAATAAAATTTGACACAAACTTACTCTACCAAGTGTTTCACAAAAAATCGTGTACTACCCCCTTCGAGTTTTATTGAAGACAAGTGGTCTCTGAAGTACGTTTTTAAATCGAGGTTCAATCAAGAAAAATAGTTCAATATGTGCGTAGAATAGGTTTCATACCACAAACCATGTCATGTGAATAAAAATTGACACAAACTTACTCTACCAAGTGTTTCACAAAAAATCGTGTACTACCCCATTTGAGTTTTATTGAAGAGAAGAGGTCTCGGAAATACATTTTTAAATCGAGGTTTGATCAACCAAAATAGTTCAATATGTGCGTAGAATAGGTTTAATACCACAAACCATATAATGTGAATAATATTTGACAAAAATTAACTCTATCGAGTGTTTCACAAAAAATCGTGTACTACCCCCTTTGAGTTTTATTGAAGACAAGAGGTCTCTGAAATACATTTTTAAATCGAGGTTCAATCAAGAAAAATAGTTCAATATGTGCGTGGAATAGGTTTCATACCACAAACCATGTCATGTGAATAAAAATTGACACAAACTTACTCTACCAAGTGTTTCACAAAAAATCGTGTACTACCCCGTTTGAGTTTTATTGAAGACAAGAGGTCTCGGAAATACGTTTTTAAATCGAGGTTTGATCAACCAAAATAGTTCAATATGTGCGTAGAATTGGTTTCATACCACAAACCATAAAATGTGAATAATATTTGACACAAATTAACTCTATCGAGTGTTTCACAAAAAATCGTGTACTACCCCCTTTGAGTTTTATTGAAGACAAGAGGTCTCTGAAATAAGTTTTTAAATCGAGGTTCAATCAAGAAAAATAGTTCAATATGTGCGTAGAATAGGTTTCATACCACAAACCATGTCATGTGAATAAAAATTGACACAAACTTACTCTACCAAGTGTTTCACAAAAAATCGTGTACTACCCCGTTTGAGTTTTATTGAAGACAAGAGGTCTCGGAAATACGTTTTTAAATCGAGGTTCGATCAAGCAAAATAGTTCAATATGTGCGTAGAATAGGTCTCATACCACAAACCATGTCATGTGAATAAAATTTGACACAAACTTACTCTACCAAGTGTTTCACAAAAAATCGTGTACTACCCCCTTTGAGTTTTGTTGAAGACAAGAGGTCTCTGAAATACGTTTTTAAATCGAGGTTCAATCAAGAACAATAGTTCAATATGTGCGTAGAATAGGTTTCATACCACAAACCATGTCATGTGAATAAAAATTGACACAAACTTACTCTACCAAGTGTTTCACAAAAAATCGTGTACTACCCCTTTGAGTTTTATTGAAGACAAGAGTTCTCGGAAATACGTTTTTAAATCGAGGTTTGATCAAGCAAAATAGTTCAATATGTGCGTAGAATAGGTTTCATACCACAAACCATGTCATGTGAATAAAAATTGACACAAACTTACTCTACCAAGTGTTTCACAAAAAATCGTGTACTACCCCTTTGAGTTTTATTGAAGACAAGAGTTCTCGAAAATACGTTTTTAAATCGAGGTTCAATCAAGAACAATAGTTCAATATGTGCGTAGAATAGGTTTCATACCACAAACCATGTCATGTGAATAAAAATTGACACAAACTTACTCTACCAAGTGTTTCACAAAAAATCGTGTACTACCCCCTTTGAGTTTTATTGAAGACAAGAGTTCTCGAAAATACGTTTTTAAATCGAGGTTTGATCAAGCAAAATAGTTCAATATGTGCGTAGAATAGGTTTCATACCACAAACCATATCATGTGAATAAAAATTGACAGAAACTTACTCTACCAAGTGTTTCACAAAAAATCGTGTACTACCCCCATTGAGTTTTATTGAAGACAAGAGGTCTCGGAAATACATTTTTAAATCGAGGTTTGATCAAGCAAAATAGTTCAATATGTGCGTAGAATAGGTTTCATACCACAAACCATGTCATGTGAATAAAAATTGACACAAACTTACTCTACCAAGTGTTTCACAAAAAATCGTGTACTACCCCCTTTGAGTTTTATTGAAGACAAGAGGTCTCTGAAATACGTTTTTAAATCGAGGTTCAATCAAGAAAAATAGTTCAATATGTGCGTAGAATAGGTTTCATACCACAAACCATGTCATGTGAATAAAAATTGACACAAACTTACTCTACCAAGTGTTTCACAAAAAATCGTGTACTACCCCTTTGAGTTTTATTGAAGACAAGAGGTCTCGGAAATACGTTTTTAAATCGAGGTTTGATCAACCAAAATAGTTCAATATGTGCGTAGAATAGGTTTCATACCACAAACCATATAATGTGAATAATATTTGACACAAATTAACTCTATCGAGTGTTTCACAAAAAATCGTGTACTACCCCCTTTGAGTTTTATAGAAGACAAGAGGTCCCTGAAATACGTTTTTAAATCGAGGTTCAATCAAAAAAAAAAAGTTCAATATGTGCGTAGAATAGGTTTCATACCACAAACCATGTCATGTGAATAAAATTTGACACAAACTTACTCTACCAAGTGTTTCACAAAAAATCGTGTACTATACCCCCTTTGAGTTTTATTGAAGACAAGAGGTCTCTGAAATACGTTTTTAAATCGAGGTTCAATCAAGAAAAATAGTTCAATATGTGCGTAGAATAGGTTTCATACCACAAACCATGTCATGTGAATAAAAATTGACACAAACTTACTCTACCAAGTGTTTCACAAAAAATCGTGTACTACCCTCTTTGAGTTTTATTGAAGACAAGAGGTCTCGGAAATACGTTTTTAAATCGAGGTTTGATCAACCAAAATAGTTCAATATGTGCGTAGAATAGGTTTCATACCACAAACCATAAAATGTGAATAATATTTGACACAAATTAACTCTATCGAGTGTTTCACAAAAAATCGTGTACTACCCCCTTTGAGTTTTATTGAAGACAAGAGGTCTCTGAAATACGTTTTTAAATCGAGGTTCAATCAAGAAAAATAGTTCAATATGTGCGTAGAATAGGTTTCATACCACAAACCATGTCATGTGAATAAAAATTGACACAAACTTACTCTACCAAGTGTTTCACAAAAAATCGTGTACTACACCCTTTGAGTTTTATTGAAGACAAGAGGTCTCTCAAATACATTTTTAAATCGAGGTTCAATCAAGAAAAATAGTTCAATATGTGCGTAGAATAGGTTTCATACCACAAACCATGCCATGTGAATAAAAATTGACACAAACTTACTCTACCAAGTGTTTCACAAAAAATCGTGTACTATACCCTCTTTGAGTTTTATTGAAGACAAGAGGTCTCTGAAATACGTTTTTAAATCGAGGTTCAATCAAGAAAAATAGTTCAATATGTGCGTAGAATAGGTTTCATACCACAAACCATGTCATGTGAATAAAAATTGACACAACTTACTCTACCAAGTGTTTCACAAAAATCGTGTACTACCCCTTTGAGTTTTATTGAAGACAAGAGGTCTCGAAATACTTTTTAAATCGAGGTTTGATCAACCAAAATAGTTCAATATATGCGTAGAATAGGTTTCATACCACAAACCATATAATGACACATTTATCGAGTGTTTCACAAAAATCGTGTACTACCCTTTGAGTTTTATTGAAGACAAGAGGTCTCGAAATACGTTTTTAAATCGAGGTTCAATCAAGAAAATAGTTCAATATGTGCGTAGAATAGGTTTCATACCACAAACCATGTCATGTGAATATAAATTGACACAAACTTACTCTACAAGTGTTTCACAAAAATCGTGTACTACCCCTTTGAGTTTTATTGAAGACAAGAGGTCTCGAAATACGTTTTTAAATCGAGGTTCAATCAAGAAAATAGTTCAATATGTAAATGGAATAGGTTTCATACCACAAACCATGTCATGTGAATAAAATTGACAGAAACTTACTCTACCAAGTGTTTCACAAAAAATCGTGTACTACCCCTTTGAGTTTTATTGAAGAGAAGAGGTCTCGGAAATACTTTTTTAAATCGAGGTTTGATCAACCAAAATAGTTCAATATGTGCGTAGAATAGGTTTCATACCACAAACCATATAATGTTTATCGAGTGTTTCACAAAAAATCGTGTACTACCCCCTTTGAGTTTTATTGAAGACAAGAGGTCTCTGAAATACGTTTTTAAATCGAGGTTCAATCAAGAAAAATAGTTCAATATGTGCGTAGAATAGGTTTCATACCACAAACCATGTCATGTGAATAAAAATTGACACAAACTTACTCTACCAAGTGTTTCACAAAAAATCGTGTACTACCCCTTTGAGTTTTATTGAAGACAAGAGGTCTCTGAAATACGTTTTTAAATCGAGGTTCAATCAAGAAAAATAGTTCAATATGTGCGTAGAATAGGTTTCATACCACAAACCATGTCATGTGAATAAAAATTGACACAAACTTACTCTACCAAGTGTTTAACAAAAAATCGTGTACTACCCCTTTTGAGTTTTATTGAAGACAAGAGGTCTCGGAAATACGTTTTAAAATCGAGGTTTGATCAACCAAAATAGTTCAATATGTGCGTAGAATAGGTTTCATACCACAAACCATATAATGTGAATAATATTTGACACAAATTAACTCTATCGAGTGTTTCAAAAAAAATTGTATACTACCCCTTTGAGTTTTATTGAAGACAAGAGGTCTCTGAAATACGTTTTTAAATCGAGGTTCAATCAAGAAAAATAGTTCAACATGAGCGTAGAATAGTTTTCATACCACAAACCGTGTCATGTGAATAAAAATTGACACAAACTTACTCTACCAAGTGTTTCACAAAAAATCGTGTACTACCCCCTTTGAGTTTTATTGAAGACAAGTGGTCTCTGAAGTACGTTTTTAAATCGAGGTTCAATCAAGAAAAATAGTTCAATATGTGCGTGGAATAGGTTTCATACCACAAACCATGTCATGTGAATAAAAATTGACACAATCTTACTCTACCAAGTGTTTCACAAAAAATCGTGTACTACCCCTTTGAGTTTTATTGAAGACAAGAGGTCTCGGAAATACTTTTTTAAATCGAGGTTTGATCAACCAAAATAGTTCAATATGTGCGTAGAATAGGTTTCATACCACAAACCATATAATGTGAATAATATTTGACACAAATTAACTCTATCGAGTGTTTCACAAAAAATCGTGTACTACCCCCTTTGAGTTTTATTGAAGACAAGAGGTCTCTGAAATACATTTTTAAATCGAGGTTCAATCAAGAAAAATAGTTCAATATAAAGTAGAATAGGTTTCATACCACAAACCATGTCATGTGAATAAAAATTGACACAAACTTACTCTACCAAGTGTTTCACAAAAAATCGTGTACTACACCCTTTGAGTTTTATTGAAGACAAGAGGTCTCTCAAATACGTTTTTAAATCGAGGTTCAATCAAGAAAAATAGTTCAATATGTGCGTAGAATAGGTTTCATACCACAAACCATGTCATGTGAATAAAATTTGACACAAACTTACTCTACCAAGTGTTTCACAAAAAATCGTGTACTACCCTCTTTGAGTTTTATTGAAGACAAGAGGTCTCGGAAATACGTTTTTAAATCGAGGTTTGATCAAGCAAAATAGTTCAATATGTGCGTAGAATAGGTTTCATACCACAAACCATATAATGTGAATAATATTTCACACATTAACTCTACCAAGTGTTTAACAAAAAATCGTGTACTACCCCCTTTGAGTTTTATTGAAGACAAGAGGTCTCGGAAATACGTTTTAAAATCGAGGTTTGATCAACCAAAATAGTTCAATATGTGCGTAGAATAGGTTTCATACCACAAACCATAAAATGTGAATAATATTTGACACAAATTAACTCTATCGAGTGTTTCACAAAAAATCGTGTACTACCCCCTTTGAGTTTTGTTGAAGACAAGAGGTCTCTGAAATACGTTTTTAAATCGAGGTTCAATCAAGAACAATAGTTCAATATGTGCGTAGAATAGGTTTCATACCACAAACCATGTCATGTGAATAAAAATTGACACAAACTTACTCTACCAAGTGTTTCACAAAAAATCGTGTACTACCCCCTTTGAGTTTTATTGAAGACAAGAGGTCTCTGAAGTACGTTTTTAAATCGAGGTTCAATCAAGAAAAATAGTTCAATATGTGCGTAGAATAGGTTTCATACCACAAACCATGTCATGTGAATAAAATTTGACACAAACTTACTCTACCAAGTGTTTCACAAAAAATCGTGTACTACCCCCTTTGAGTTTTATTGAAGACAAGAGGTCTCTGAAGTACGTTTTTAAATCGAGGTTCAATCAAGAAAAATAGTTCAATATGTGCGTGGAATAGGTTTCATACCACAAACCATGTCATGTGAATAAAAATTGACACAAACTTACTCTACCAAGTGTTTCACAAAAAATCGTGTACTACCCCCTTTGAGTTTTATTGAAGACAAGAGGTCTCGGAAATACTTTTTTAAATCGAGGTTTGATCAACCAAAATAGTTCAATATGTGCGTAGAATAGGTTTCATACCACAAACCATATAATGTTTATCGAGTGTTTCACAAAAAATCGTGTACTACCCCCTTTGAGTTTTATTGAAGACAAGAGGTCTCTGAAATACGTTTTTAAATCGAGGTTCAATCAAGAAAAATAGTTCAATATGTGCGTAGAATAGGTTTCATACCACAAACCATGTCATGTGAATATAAATTGACACAAACTTACTCTACCAAGTGTTTCACAAAAAATCGTGTACTACCCCCTTTGAGTTTTATTGAAGACAAGAGGTCTCTGAAGTACGTTTTTAAATCGAGGTTCAATCAAGAAAAATAGTTCAATATGTGCGTGGAATAGGTTTCATACCACAAACCATGTCATGTGAATAAAAATTGACACAATCTTACTCTACCAAGTGTTTCACAAAAAATCGTGTACTACCCCCTTTGAGTTTTATTGAAGACAAGAGGTCTCGGAAATACTTTTTTAAATCGAGGTTTGATCAACCAAAATAGTTCAATATGTGCGTAGAATAGGTTTCATACCACAAACCATATAATGTTTATCGAGTGTTTCACAAAAAATCGTGTACTACCCCCTTTGAGTTTTATTGAAGACAAGAGGTCTCTGAAATACGTTTTTAAATCGAGGTTCAATCAAGAAAAATAGTTCAATATGTGCGTAGAATAGGTTTCATACCACAAACCATGTCATGTGAATATAAATTGACACAAACTTACTCTACCAAGTGTTTCACAAAAAATCGTGTACTACCCCCTTTGAGTTTTATTGAAGACAAGAGGTCTCTGAAATACGTTTTTAAATCGAGGTTCAATCAAGAAAAATAGTTCAATATGTGCGTAGAATAGGTTTCATACCACAAACCATGTCATGTGAATAAAAATTGACACAAACTTACTCTACCAAGTGTTTAACAAAAAATCGTGTACTACCCCCTTTGAGTTTTATTGAAGACAAGAGGTCTCGGAAATACGTTTTTAAATTGAGGTTTGATCAACCAAAATAGTTCAATATAAGCGTAGAATAGGTTTCATACCACAAACCATATAATGTGAATAATATTTGACACAAATTAACTCTATCGAGTGTTTCACAAAAAATTGTATACTACCCCTGTGAGTTTTATTGAAGACAAGAGGTCTCAAAATACGTTTTTAAATAGAGGTTCAATCAAGAAAAATAGTTCAACATGAGCGTAGAATAGTTTTCATACCACAAACCGTGTCATGTGAATAAAAATTGACACAAACTTACTCTACCAAGTGTTTCACAAAAAATCGTGTACTACCCCCTTTGAGTTTTATTGAAGACAAGTGGTCTCTGAAGTACGTTTTTAAATCGAGGTTCAATCAAGAAAAATAGTTCAATATGTGCGTGGAATAGGTTTCATACCACAAACCATGTCATGTGAATAAAAATTGACACAATCTTACTCTACCAAGTGTTTCACAAAAAATCGTGTACTACCCCTTTGAGTTTTATTGAAGAGAAGAGGTCTCGGAAATACTTTTTTAAATCGAGATTTGATCAACCAAAATAGTTCAATATGTGCGTAGAATAGGTTTCATACCACAAACCATATAATGTGAATAATATTTGACACAAATTAACTCTATCGAGTGTTTCACAAAAAATCGTGTACTACCCCTTTGAGTTTTATTGAAGACAAGAGGTCTCTGAAATACGTTTTTAAATCGAGGTTTGATCAAGCAAAATAGTTCAATATGTGCGTAGAATAGGTTTCATACCACAAACCATGTCATGTGAATAAAAATTGACACAAACTTACTCTACCAAGTGTTTCACAAAAAATCGTGTACTACCCCTTTGAGTTTTATTGAAGACAAGAGGTCTCTAAAATACGTTTTTAAATCGAGGTTCAATCAAGAAAAATAGTTCAATATAAAGTAGAATAGTTTTTATACCACAAACCATGTCATGTGAATAAAAATTGACACAAACTTACTCTACCAAGTGTTTAACAAAAAATCGTGTACTACCCCCTTTGAGTTTTATTGAAGACAAGAGGTCTCGGAAATACGTTTTAAAATCGAGGTTTGATCAACCAAAATAGTTCAATATGTGCGTAGAATAGGTTTCATACCACAAACCATATAATGTGAATAATATTTGACACAAATTAACTCTATCGAGTGTTTCACAAAAAATCGTGTACTACCCCCTTTGAGTTTTATTGAAGACAAGAGGTCTCGGAAATACGTTTTAAAATCGAGGTTTGATCAACCAAAATAGTTCAATATGTGCGTAGAATAGGTTTCATACCACAAACCATAAAATGTGAATAATATTTGACACAAATTAACTCTATCGAGTGTTTCACAAAAAATCGTGTACTACCCCCTTTGAGTTTTATTGAAGACAAGAGGTCTCTGAAATACGTTTTTAAATCGAGGTTCAATCAAGAAAAATAGTTCAATATGTACGTAGAATAGGTTTCATACCACAAACCATGTCATGTGAATAAAAATTGACACAAACTTACTCTACCAAGTGTTTCACAAAAAATCGTGTACTACCCCTTTGAGTTTTATTGAAGACAAGAGGTCTCTCAAATACGTTTTTAAATCGAGGTTCAATCAAGAAAAATAGTTCAATATGTGCGTAGAATAGGTTTCATACCACAAACCATGTCATGTGAATAAAATTTGACAAACATACTCTACCAAGTGTTTAACAAAAATTGTGTACTACCCCTTTGAGTTTTATTGAAGACAAGAGGTCTAAAATACGTTTTTAAATCGACGTTTGATCAACCAAAATTGTTCAATATGTGCGTAGAATAGGTTTCATACCACAAACCATATAATGTGAATAATATTTGACACAAATTAACTCTATCGAGTGTTTCACAAAAAATCGTGTACTACCCCCTTTGAGTTTTATTGAAGACAAGAGGTCTCTGAAATACGTTTTTAAATCGAGGTTCAATCAAGAAAAATAGTTCAATATGTACGTAGAATAGGTTTCATACCACAAACCATGTCATGTGAATAAAAATTGACACAAACTTACTCTACCAAGTGTTTCAAAAAAAATCGTGTACTACACCCTTTGAGTTTTATTGAAGACAAGAGGTCTCTCAAATACGTTTTTAAATCGAGGTTCAATCAAGAAAAATAGTTCAATATGTGCGTAGAATAGGTTTCATACCACAAACCATGTCATGTGAATAAAAATTGACACAAACTTACTCTACCAAGTGTTTCACAAAAAATCGTGTACTACCCCCTTTGAGTTTTATTGAAGACAAGAGGTCTCTGAAGTACGTTTTTAAATCGAGGTTCAATCAAGAAAAATAGTTCAATATGTGCGTGGAATAGGTTTCATACCACAAACCATGTCATGTGAATAAAAATTGACACAATCTTACTCTACCAAGTGTTTCACAAAAAATCGTGTACTACCCCATTTGAGTTTTATTGAAGACAAGAGGTCTCGGAAATACTTTTTTATATCGAGGTTTGATCAACCAAAATAGTTCAATATGTGCGTAGAATAGGTTTCATACCACAAACCATATAATGTTTATCGAGTGTTTCACAAAAAATCGTGTACTACCCCCTTTGAGTTTTATTGAAGACAAGGGGTCTCTGAAATACGTTTTTAAATCGAGGTTCAATCAAGAAAAATAGTTCAATATGTGCGTAGAATAGGTTTCATACCACAAACCATGTCATGTGAATATAAATTGACACAAACTTACTCTACCAAGTGTTTCACAAAAAATGGTGTACTACCCCCTTTGAGTTTTATTGAAGACAAGAGGTCTCTGAAGTACGTTTTTAAATCGAGGTTCAATCAAGAAAAATAGTTCAATATGTGCGTGGAATAGGTTTCATACCACAAACCATGTCATGTGAATAAAAATTGACACAATCTTACTCTACCAAGTGTTTCACAAAAAATCGTGTACTACCCCCTTTGAGTTTTATTGAAGACAAGAGGTCTCGGAAATACTTTTTTAAATCGAGGTTTGATCAACCAAAATAGTTCAATATGTGCGTAGAATAGGTTTCATACCACAAACCATATAATGTTTATCGAGTGTTTCACAAAAAATCGTGTACTACCCCCTTTGAGTTTTATTGAAGACAAGGGGTCTCTGAAATACGTTTTTAAATCGAGGTTCAATCAAGAAAAATAGTTCAATATGTGCGTAGAATAGGTTTCATACCACAAACCATGTCATGTGAATATAAATTGACACAAACTTACTCTACCAAGTGTTTCACAAAAAATCGTGTACTACACCCTTTGAGTTTTATTGAAGACAAGAGGTCTCTAAAATACGTTTTTAAATCGAGGTTCAATCAAGAAAAATAGTTCAATATGTGCGTAGAATAGGTTTCATACCACAAACCATGTCATGTGAATAAAAATTGACACAAACTTACTCTACCAAGTGTTTAACAAAAAATCGTGTACTACCCCCATTGCGTTTTATTGAAGACAAGAGGTCTCGGAAATACGTTTTAAAATCGAGGTTTGATCAACCAAAATAGTTCAATATGTGCGTAGAATAGGTTTCATACCACAAACCATATAATGTGAATAATATTTGACACAAATTAACTCTATCGAGTGTTTCAAAAAAAATTGTATACTACCCCTTTGAGTTTTATTGAAGACAAGAGGTCTCTGAAATACGTTTTTAAATCGAGGTTCAATCAAGAAAAATAGTTCAACATGAGCGTAGAATAGGTTTCATACCACAAACCGTGTCATGTGAATAAAAATTGACACAAACTTACTCTACCAAGTGTTTCACAAAAAATCGTGTACTACCCCTTTGAGTTTTATTGAAGACAAGTGGTCTCTGAAGTACGTTTTTAAATCGAGGTTCAATCAAGAAAAATAGTTCAATATGTGCGTGGAATAGGTTTCATACCACAAACCATGTCATGTGAATAAAAATTGACACAATCTTACTCTACCAAGTGTTTCACAAAAAATCGTGTACTACCCCTTTGAGTTTTATTGAAGACAAGAGGTCTCGGAAATACTTTTTTAAATCGAGGTTTGATCAACCAAAATAGTTCAATATGTGCGTAGAATAGGTTTCATACCACAAACCATATAATGTGAATAATATTTGACACAAATTAACTCTATCGAGTGTTTCACAAAAAATCGTGTACTACCCCCTTTGAGTTTTATTGAAGACAAGAGGTCTCTGAAATACATTTTTAAATCGAGGTTCAATCAAGAAAAATAGTTCAATATGTGCGTAGAATAGGTTTCATACCACAAACCATGTCATGTGAATAAAAATTGACACAAACTTACTCTACCAAGTGTTTCACAAAAAATCGTGTACTACACCCTTTGAGTTTTATTGAAGACAAGAGGTCTCTAAAATACGTTTTTAAATCGAGGTTCAATCAAGAAAAATAGTTCAATATGTGCGTAGAATAGGTTTTATACCACAAACCATGTCATGTGAATAAAAATTGACACAAACTTACTCTACCAAGTGTTTAACAAAAAATCGTGTACTACCCCCTTTGAGTTTTATTGAAGACAAGAGGTCTCGGAAATACGTTTTAAAATCGAGGTTTGATCAACCAAAATAGTTCAATATGTGCGTAGAATAGGTATCATACCACAAACCATATAATGTGAATAATATTTGACACAAATTAACTCTATCGAGTGTTTCACAAAAAATCGTGTACTACCCCCTTTGAGTTTTATTGAAGACAAAAGGTCTCGGAAATACGTTTTAAAATCGAGGTTTGATCAACCAAAATAGTTCAATATGTGCGTAGAATAGGTTTCATACCACAAACCATAAAATGTGAATAATATTTGACACAAATTAACTCTATCGAGTGTTTCACAAAAAATCGTGTACTACCCCCTTTGAGTTTTATTGAAGACAAGAGGTCTCTGAAATACGTTTTTAAATCGAGGTTCAATCAAGAAAAATAGTTCAATATGTACGTAGAATAGGTTTCATACCACAAACCATGTCATGTGAATAAAAATTGACACAAACTTACTCTACCAAGTGTTTCAAAAAAAATCGTGTACTACACCCTTTGAGTTTTATTGAAGACAAGAGGTCTCTCAAATACGTTTTTAAATCGAGGTTCAATCAAGAAAAATAGTTCAATATGTGCGTAGAATAGGTTTCATACCACAAACCATGTCATGTGAATAAAAATTGACACAAACTTACTCTACCAAGTGTTTAACAAAAAATTGTGTACTACCCCCTTTGAGTTTTATTGAAGACAAGAGGTCTCGGAAATACGTTTTTAAATAGACGTTTGATCAACCAAAATTGTTCAATATGTGCGTAGAATAGGTTTCATACCACAAACCATATAATGTGAATAATATTTGACACAAATTAACTCTATCGAGTGTTTCACAAAAAATCGTGTACTACCCCCTTTGAGTTTTATTGAAGACAAGAGGTCTCTGAAATACGTTTTTAAATCGAGGTTCAATCAAGAAAAATAGTTCAATATGTACGTAGAATAGGTTTCATACCACAAACCATGTCATGTGAATAAAAATTGACACAAACTTACTCTACCAAGTGTTTCAAAAAAAATCGTGTACTACACCCTTTGAGTTTTATTGAAGACAAGAGGTCTCTCAAATACGTTTTTAAATCGAGGTTCAATCAAGAAAAATAGTTCAATATGTGCGTAGAATAGGTTTCATACCACAAACCATGTCATGTGAATAAAAATTGACACAAACTTACTCTACCAAGTGTTTCACAATAATTCTTGTACTCCCACCTTAGTGTTTTATTGAAGACGAGAGGTCTCAAATACGTTTTTAAATCGAGGTTCAATCAAGAAAAATAGTTCAATATGTGCGTGGAATAGGTTTCATACCACAAACCATGTCATGTGAATAAAAATTGACACAATCTTACTCTACCAAGTGTTTCACAAAAAATCGTGTACTACCCCCTTTGAGTTTTATTGAAGACAAGAGGTCTCGGAAATACTTTTTTAAATCGAGGTTTGATCAACCAAAATAGTTCAATATGTGCGTAGAATAGGTTTCATACCACAAACCATATAATGTTTATCGAGTGTTTCACAAAAAATCGTGTACTACCCCCTTTGAGTTTTATTGAAGACAAGGGGTCTCTGAAATACGTTTTTAAATCGAGGTTCAATCAAGAAAAATAGTTCAATATGTGCGTAGAATAGGTTTCATACCACAAACCATGTCATGTGAATATAAATTGACACAAACTTACTCTACCAAGTGTTTCACAAAAAATCGTGTACTACACCCTTTGAGTTTTATTGAAGACAAGAGGTCTCTAAAATACGTTTTTAAATCGAGGTTCAATCAAGAAAAATAGTTCAATATGTGCGTAGAATAGGTTTCATACCACAAACCATGTCATGTGAATAAAAATTGACACAAACTTACTCTACCAAGTGTTTAACAAAAAATCGTGTACTACCCCTTTTGAGTTTTATTGAAGACAAGAGGTCTCGGAAATACGTTTTAAAATCGAGGTTTGATCAACCAAAATAGTTCAATATGTGCGTAGAATAGGTTTCATACCACAAACCATATAATGTGAATAATATTTGACACAAATTAACTCTATCGAGTGTTTCAAAAAAAATTGTATACTACCCCTTTGAGTTTTATTGAAGACAAGAGGTCTCTGAAATACGTTTTTAAATCGAGGTTCAATCAAGAAAAATAGTTCAACATGAGCGTAGAATAGGTTTCATACCACAAACCGTGTCATGTGAATAAAAATTGACACAAACTTACTCTACCAAGTGTTTCACAAAAAATCGTGTACTACCCCCTTTGAGTTTTATTGAAGACAAGAGGTCTCTGAAATACGTTTTTAAATCGAGGTTCAATCAAGAAAAATAGTTCAATATGTGCGTGGAATAGGTTTCATACCACAAACCATGTCATGTGAATAAAAATTGACACAATCTTACTCTACCAAGTGTTTCACAAAAAATCGTGTACTACCCCTTTGAGTTTTATTGAAGACAAGAGGTCTCGGAAATACTTTTTTAAATCGAGGTTTGATCAACCAAAATAGTTCAATATGTGCGTAGAATAGGTTTCATACCACAAACCATATAATGTGAATAATATTTGACACAAATTAACTCTATCGAGTGTTTCACAAAAAATCGTGTACTACCCCTTTGAGTTTTATTGAAGACAGGAGGTCTCTGAAATACGTTTTTAAATCGAGGTTCAATCAAGAAAAATAGTTCAATATGTGCGTAGAATAGGTTTCATACCACAAACCATGTCATGTGAATAAAAATTGACACAAACTTACTCTACCAAGTGTTTCACAAAAAATCGTGTACTACACCCTTTGAGTTTTATTGAAGACAAGAGGTCTCTAAAATACGTTTTTAAATCGAGGTTCAATCAAGAAAAATAGTTCAATACTGCTCTTGAATTATGTATGGTCTGATACTTTTTACAATACTAATGTTTCTCATGGTATGTTACAAGAATCTGATCATAGACCCCTGCTCCTAACTTTTTTAACTTCCTTGTCTAGACCTATATCTTCCTTTAGGTTTCTAAACATGTGGACTTTACATCAGGATTTTTTGAAAGAAGTTGAATCAAATTGGAACATCCCTGCAAGGAATGTTGGTTTAAAAAAATTAAAAGAAAAACTTTTGAGACTTAAACAGTTTCTTCAATGTTGGAATAAATAGGTTTTTGGAAATGTGTTTGAAAGAGTTAAAAAGCTAGAAGCAGAGGTGTTAATTGCTGAGCAGGCTGTACAGTCTAATCCTTGTTCCTTGAATTCAGCTGTTCTCAAAAGAAAACAAAGTCAATATAATTTGGCTTTGGATCAAGAAGAAGAATTTTGGAGGCAGAAAGCATCTGCCAATTGGTGTGCAATGGGAGAAAGGAATACTACTCTCTTTCACTGTATGGCAAAAAGGAAAAGAGCAAGGATGGGGATTCACTCTATTCATCATGAGGGAGAGGAGCTCAGTACTCCTGATAGAGTGAAGGACTCAGCAGTGGATTTTTTCAATAAACATTTTGCAGGACTGACTGTAGAACTGGAACTTCCCACCTTGACTCAACCTCAATGTGAGGTGTCTTCTGAGATGAATGCAGAACTGTGTAAGCTTCCTACTCTGGATGAACTTCACAATGTAATCAAAGGGCTTAAGGCTGATTCTGCCCCAGGCCCAGATGGATTTACAGGTAAATTCTTTCAAGTTGCTTGGAAGATAATTAAGTTTGATCTGCTAGAAGGTGTCCTTGATTTTTTTGGTGGTAATGTGTTACCTTTAGGCTTCTCTCACACTTTACTTGCTCTGATCCCCAAAAAAGAGAGCCCTCAAGTCTGGAGTGATTACAGACCTGTTAGCTTATGTTCAAATGTGCTAAAAATCATTTCAAAATTGTTGAATGATAGACTAGCTTCCTTCCTCCCTGTTTTGATATCTTTAAACCAAAGTGGTTTTGTTAAGGGTAGAGCAATAGTGGATAACATCCTTTTGACTCAAGAAATTGCACATGCTGTAGATAATAAAATCAAAGGGGCTAATGTTATTGTGAAACTGGATATGATGAAAGCATATGATAGAGTACATTGGGGGTTTCTTGAACAAATGCTTTTTGCTTTTGGCTTTGATACTGTTTGGGTCAGATTGGTTATGAATATAGTGTCTAATTGTCATTATAGCATTTTGGTGAATGGAGAAGCTTGTGGTTTTATACATGCTAAGCAGGGACTGAGGCAGGGGGACCCCATGTCCCCTGCTTTGTTCATTTTGATGAATGAGTATCTATCTAGATCTTTGAATGCTCTTTTTCAGGAAAACCCTTTCATGTACTTCAAAGTCCCCAAAGGTATCCCAATTTCTCATTTAGCTTATGCTGATGATTGTGTCATTTTTTGCAATGGTTCTATTGCCAGTATTAATCTTTTAAAAGATTTTTTACAAAAATATGAATCTCAGACTGGTCAAAAAGTTAATCTGAGCAAAAGTGGCTGTCTGCCTGGGAAAAGAGCAAATAAAGCTTTGATTTTAAATACTTTGAACATGCCTGAAATGTGTTTTCCTTTCATGTACTTGGGTGCTCCCATATCCAAAGGAAAAAAGAAAAAGTGTTTGTATTTACCTCTGTTGGATAAGATTAGAGCAAAATTTTTGGGATGGAACTTAGATCTCATGTCTCAAGGAGGCAGGCTTACCTTGATAAAGAGTGTTTTAAATTCCCTCCCTGTTTATTTACTTCAAGTTTTGCAGCCTCCCAAAGCTATTTTTTATGAGATTGAGCAATTGTTTACAAAATTCTTTTGGGGTGCTATTAATGGTCCCAAGAAATTGCATTGGACAAAATGGAAAAATTGCTACTACCCTGTGGAGGAATCTGGTTTAAATGTGTGTAGTCTTTCTGACATGAATCAGGCTTTTTCCCTTAAGATGTGGTTTAGATTTAGGGAAAACAGATCTCTTTGGGCTGTTTTTATGAATGAAAAGTATGGAAAGTTCTTTTTCCCTGGCCTTAGGGTACCTAAGCCATCTGATTCTCCCACTTGGAGAAGACTTTTCAATGTGAGTATCTTGGCACAAGAACAGATGTTTTGGAAAATTGGGGAAGGCAAAGCTTATCTGTGGTTTGATCATTGGCTACACTCCTTGTCAGTAGATGAATTTCAGCAGAGTCTACAGTCTGGAAATGTAGATCATGCTCTCATTCAATCTTGGATGCTGACAGATTGTTGGAACATGGAAATGCTCTGTGTTCTTCCCCTGCAAGTTAGAACAAGTATTGTTCTTAACATTCCTTGTTCCCTTGGCACTCAGGCTTGTCCCATTTGGAAGCCTACACTTGATGGAAAGTTTAGCACTGCTTCTGCTAGGGAGATAGTGAGAGATACAAAACCTGTGAGCCCTATTTTTGCAATTATCTGGAGCCCGTATATTTCTCCCACCATCTCTATCTTCTGGTGGAAAATTCTACAAGGATGGCTACCTGTTGATTGTAGGATTCAAAGGAAATGTGTTGAACTGGCATCCAAGTGTCAGTGTTGCAGACAACTAGAGACTATGGAGCATGTTCTTCTGCACAATGCTGCTGCACATAAGGCATGGAAATGGTTTTCAGACCTGCTGCTTGTGCCTTGCTTATCCCAACACTCAGTATCTACCAGGATTCTTGCTTGGAGAGAATCATCAGATTTTGTGAAAAAAGATCATATCAGAGTCCTTGTACCTATGTTGTTGGCTTGGTATGCTTGGAAGGCCAGGAATGACTCTAAGTATAGGAACAAGCTGATCTCTGCTCATAACATCATTGCAGCTACTATGAAGCACTTGTATCTCATACACCATGCTTTCAGTGTACCTGTATCTATGTGGAAAGGTGATACATCTCTAGTTAAATTCTGGGGCTTTCAATTAAAAAGTGCGCTTCCCAAACCTCTGATTCTGGTCTATTGGAATAGACCGCCTGCTACCTGGGTAAAGTTGAACACAGATGCTTCTGTGCACTCTTTGTCACATATTGCAGCTGCTGCTGGTATTGTGAGATGTCCTAATGGGAGAGTTTTAAGGATTTTCCAAAGGGTACTTGGGAGGAGAACCACTTTTCAAGCTGAACTTGAAGCCATTCTTGTTGGTTTGCAACTTTGCAAGACTTCGGGGCATACAAAAGTTGTTGTAGAGTCGGATGCCCTTAGTGTGACTCAATCTCTCAGTCATGCTCACTCTGTAGTACACTGGAAATTGCTGCACACTTATCAGCAAGTTCTTGATTGCAGCTCTGAAATGGAAGTCACTTTCAGGCACATTCACAGAGAAGGTAATTCAGTTGCGGACTATCTTGCTAAAGAAGCCCTTGCTAAGAATCTGAACAGAGAAATACTCATTGGAGTATGTAATCCCTTGGTCAAGCAAATGGTTTACTCTGACAATACTGGAATACCCTATCTTAGAATTCCTAAATGAGATCTCACTTGTTTGTTAGTGTTGACCTTTTTGCAGACTGGACCCTTCATACTCATGATGGAAGTTTCTACACCTGGATTGATTTGCAACTCTCGGTTG
This sequence comes from Plantago major, assembly GCA_026545765.1. NCBI lineage: Eukaryota > Viridiplantae > Streptophyta > Magnoliopsida > Lamiales > Plantaginaceae > Plantago > Plantago major. Next base: position 90,037,839 of record CM048843.1, on the reverse strand, counting down.
ATGGAGATGGCAAAAATGATATCAATGGCAACAGTGTTCAACAAAGATTTATTTTCTTACCTTATATTGTTTTGCCAGTTTCTTTTTTTTTTTCCACTATCTCCTGCATATCTCTTCACCCTGCAGAGTCCATTCTGTCATTCTGGTCTCTTTCATCTTCTCTTTCTAAGCTGTACTGGCAATACAATAGTCAGGGATATGATGATTCACAAAATCTGATCCTATGTGAATTCTACCCCTCTTTCCCTGGTGGTAGTTTTTGGTTGGTTGGTGCTAAACAACATAACACTGTGTCTCAGTCTTGGAAGAGATTCTAGACTTCATCTATTTTGGAACTGAATTTCTTCTCCTGTTTTGTGCACACTAAGTTTGCTAATGGCATGCAGGAAATTTGTGAGGAAAATGGTGGCTTTTTGCTAACTTCTAACTTGCTAACAGTTAACTGTTCTCTATTGAAAATGGATGTATATCTTTTGTGCAGTAACTACACTAAACTCTATTGTGGTTCTGTTTATGCTTTACTTAGCTATTGGCTTGTAATAGCAAGTAAGCAAATTATGTTGTCTATGGGTAGAGATATTTTGCTCCTTGAAGTAGTTTTTGGAACTGTTGAGCTTGCTCAGCTTGTTACTTGTATCCACTTTTTGACTACACAATCTGCATTTTGGAAGAACTTCAAGTTTATGGAATGCACTTCTCACAAGCATCCTGCTGAAGACAGCTGCAAGTGGTTGTTTTTGGCAGCTTGTAATAGATTAGGGACTCCTTTTTTGTAATATGGAAACTTGTTAACCTCCTTAAGTTTGTGGGTTCTTTTAAACCCCCTTGAGTTCCCTATGTGAATGAATAAATTTAGAGGTCTCTAGTAATAGGATAATTAACGTTGCCATTGGGGAAAATCACGGATCCAATTAGTGGCTGTTTCTCCCCCCTTTGGTCTTGGTTCTGGATCCTCGGATCAATACTCGTTAACTCCTTGCTTGACTTCTTAAAAGTCATGACATACTGGACGATGGGGTAACCAAGATTACGACGTTAATTATTTTATTATTAGTATCTCTTTAAAAAAAAAAAAAAAAAAGTAACTACCCCTCATTTTTTGTTAAAGTTGCTTGTACTTGCTACACGCCTTTTGCATGTCTAGTGTATCCTTCCCTTTCTGCTTCCGTAATTGCGCTTGTCTTTAGTAATAGGCTCTTGCGATACATTTGGTCAAGATGCTAGTTGATGTGTTTCTCCTTCATGCTTATAATATGCCAATTTTCCTTGCTGATGCCTTGTACTTTTGTTTGGTACGTCCTGTCCGACACAACCCCTCTTGACAATGCATGCTTACTTGATGATAAATTGATATGGGTTGTGGCGTATGCCCGTAAATTGTTTCTTTTATTGCCTTACCGTAAGGGGCAGATCGTGGTGCCATTGGCACAACTTTTTGTGCCAGGGCTTTGGGGCCTCTGTCCTTCTGTGTATAGAAAATTTGAGGGTTTAAACTTGACCTCTGGACTTAATAAGACATATAAATGTGTTAGGAAATTTGTTAGATATTTTGTTAGAAATATTTGTTTAGTTTTGATCAGCAACATGATGACCTATCTTAGTCTCAGAAAGGTGACTAGTACTCTTGGTTCACTTGAACATTGTAAAAGAGGAAACCTACTTAGTACGTTAGTCTAGTTAATCTTGTATAGGATGTTAGGTCTCAAAATGTAATTTTTATTTTATGAAGAGAAGACCAAGAAGAAGACATCCAAGCAGAAGAAGCTCAACGACTTTGAAGATTTGAAGAACTGCACAAGATTACTGAAATCGTTTTACAGATACCTTGGCCAGATATCTTAAAGACACAAAAAGTTTTGGACAAACTGGGTCACAACAGATATCTGAGAATCAAAAGGGTCTATCTGGAAAACAAGGAAAGTGTCCACAGATATCTTCTTACAGATACCTCGAGCCTTAACCACATCTCTGGAAAAGAGAAATACATATTGCAAACAAAGTTGTTTCAATTTAAGTGGTGTCTGAAGTTGAAGATAAGAACGTGCAAAGACTCAGAGATATCTGATGATATGAACATCTCTGATACAATGCATAGTTCCGTTGGCACTACAGGACAAAAGTATAGTACAAGGCATTTAATGCACGGACAGAGATGTATGAATAAAAGCAACGGTAGCTTCTGAAGAAGAAGACAAACTTGCTACAGTACTATACACAGATATCGATAGTTTGAATTTGAGCGTAACGGATACTATTCAAACGGCACTCAAATTCATCTATAAATATCAACACTTGGACTGCTTGAGAAGATACCTTAGAAAACTTAGAAACGCTGAACTTTACACATATCTTACTCAAAGCAAACTACTTATCCTTAAGCTTACTGTTGTGACTATAGCTTTTGATCTTGAGTAGCACTGAAGTTCTAAGTGTCCTGATCCTAAACAAGTAAAGCTATCTGTAAAGGAGTTGAATCGAAAGATCAAACAATTGAGATTCATTCTCTTGAACAGTTATCATAAGACTTGGGTCAGTAAAAAAACAAGATACCATACATTGAAAAGTGTATTAAGTATACTTGATTCACTGAGCATTCTGATTAACTGAAAAGTTAATATAAGAATCTCATCTGACAACTCAAACCAAAAACCAACACCATAACTGGCGTGGAGTACAGGAAGTACTTAGCTTGGGAAGCTAGGGAATAACTCCAAGGTTATTGAGTATAGGAAGTACTTAGCTTGGGAAGCTAGGGAATAACTCAAAAGGTTTCTGAGTATAGGAAGTACTTGGCTGAGAAAGCCGGGGAATAACTCAGGGGGAACATTTGGTTGGGAACCATTTGTTCAGAAGTCTTAGAATAGGATCTTTGTAAGGTGACCTCAAATATCTATTCTAGTGAATTCTAGGTCTTTGGAAGACCAAAGTGGATTAGTTGGAGGATTACGCCACCTCCAGATACCACTATACTTGCTGTGCTATTTACATTTCTGTACTTACATTTCAGCAACACACACACACACTTTAACTGTTTCTACACTTATCTATCTTAAGTCTTCCGCGCTCTGAATCTAAGTATCAGATATCTTCCCAGATATCAGAGAAATTGTGTTTATCGACAAAAGTTTTAAAAGACTATTCACCCCCCCCCCCCTCTAGTCTTTTACTTCGCCGTTATCTGGACCAACAAGTGGTATCAGAGCAGGAGGTTCACCAATTACCTTGAACCTAGATCCCCAGATAGGTGAAGGAACTTTGTCCATTTTTGAGGACTATTTAATTTGTGTGTTAAGTGTGCAGGTATGTCTCTGAGTGATGCACCCGTTCTCAAACCAGAGAACTACGAGAAATGGAAAAATAACATGATGCTCCACCTTGAAGCCATAAGTGACGAAATGATCGAAGTAATAAAGAATGGCCCAATAGTCATTCAACAACTTAAGCAAGTCATGGAGGTTTCGAATGGTAGAGACAGAGATCAAAGCGAAGGATCTTCACAAACAGACGCGTCAACTAGTGGAAGATCTACTGGTCAAGTTATTTATGAACCAAAGCCCAGAGAACTCTGGACATCGGAAGATGCCAAGGTCAAGCTCGTAATATCATCATCAGATCAACACCTGAGCACATATAGTGTAAACTGTGGGGTGCTAAAACGGCGAAAGTTGCCTGGCAACTGATTGAAGAAATCTGTGCCGGAACTGAGAAAACCAAGGAAAACAATTTCGAAGTTCTAAAGTTGAAATTTCAAAATTTCAAACAAGGTCCCACTGAAACTCTGGAAGAACTTGATTTCAGATTTACCACTCTCGTGAGTGATATGGCAGCACTTGGGGAAAGTAATAGATACTCCCAGTCTGAGAAGATTAAGACTATTGTCAGAAGTCTTAACCACAACTGGGAGCATACTAAATTCTTTTATTTTAACCAAGGAATGCCAAATATCACTCCAGTGGAACTTTTCTCTCATCTTTCTACGGTTGATTATGAGACAACTCAGAGAGAACAAACAACTGAAAAGTTGCAGAATGTTCTCTAGTTACTCAAGAAACTTCTGAAAAGAAGAAAAGCAAGGAGGAGACTGAGGATGCTCTTGCTGCAAAGCAAATGAGCAAATATGTCGGTCGAGAAATTGAGAGAAGGAAAGCCAAAGAGAATCTGAAAAAGCATCTAGGCTCAAACTATCACCAGTACAAGGATATGTAAAGCTCGCTAAAAAAGCCAGCTCAAAAAGCACCAAGTACTGAGGAAGCAGAAATTGGTAACGATATCTGTTTCTACTGTCAAAAACCTGGTCACTTCAAGAAGGATTGTCCTGCCTTCAACAAACTAAAGACAGGTGACAGAAAGGATAGAAGAATCTTTAGAAGGAGCCAGAAAGCTTTGCTAACTGAAGAAAGAAAGAAAATCCAAACTCAATTGGATGCTCTCGACGTTGAGACAAACTCTGAAGATGACTCAACGTTACCATCACCAGAATTATGCGGAGTTACTCACGATATAATCGACTTCGGCTTCAAGAAGAATGAAATGTGTGGAGTTGCTGAGATCGACGGTCCAGACATCTCTAACATTGAAAACTGTCTTATGGCTGATGAGGTAACACATACTTCTTGTTACACTTATGAAAGTGATGAGGAAGAAATAAAAGATCTAGAAAATCTCAGAAAAGAACTTGATATCTATGAGAGAGAATTTCTAATGATCCGAGCGAGAACCGAAAATCTAGAAGAAGAAAATAATTTTCTTGCAAAGGAAAATTCTCTTTTGGTTAAGATATCTGAGAAAAAGGATGCTGAAAATGCGTTTCTCAAAGCTCAGATATCTGAGACTGAAAAGTCACATAAAGAAGCTATGGCTGACCTTCAAAAGAAGTATGAAGATCTTCTTTCTGAAAACAAGGAACTCAAAAAGAAAGAATTATCTTTTCAATCTTATGCCAAAGCTAGTGACACTCTTACTGAAGTACAATCTTACTTAAGAGATCCTTCTGAAAAGAAAGGACTTGGGCTGAGAACGCAGACAGACTGTTCTACTGCTCTGAATAAGAGTGAAGAAAGAAGAACATTCATAACTACTCAGCAAGATGGTTCCCATACAATCTATAATATCGGTCAGAAGACAAAGATTGTAGACAAAGGAAAGGCAGTTGCGACTACTCCTTTGTGGGAAAAACAAGTCAAACAGAAAACTGTTGGGCATGTCTCTGAAAAGAAACATAACACTGAAAAGTGTAAACACCCACAGTGCTATGTCTCTCAAAAGGGTAGAATTGCAGGAGCTGGCAAACTCTCCCATGTCACTTTTTCTGGAAAGAAATTGGACCAACCAGAGACTAGCAAAGCTGCTGAGAAAAGATCTCAGATAGCTTCAAGTGCTCGAAATGGTATTGGCTATAAAAGCATCGGAAAACAACTTGCTCATGAGTACAAACAGGAGCAAGAACGATGGCTAAAGGCTAGAATTGCTCAAATCAATTATCAGAAGTGGAAGTTGAATCAAGCCACTGAAAATCTGAATCCCAGGGCTAGAAGAAATCTGGCAAGGAAAGCTAAGTTTGCTGAAAAGCAAACTCAGAAACCTGACAGGTATCTGAAAGCACCAAATGGAGCACCTAGGAACACACCAAGGAAGAAAATAATTCTTAACAATGATAATCATTCAACTAGAATTCCTCCTTATGTTCCTATTAGACAAAAGAATGTTCCAAGGAAATTCATTCAAAAATGGATTCCTACTGGAAGATTGTTTAGTCCTGATGGTTCCAACTGTAAATCGAGAACCTAATCTCCTGTTTCCTGTTATGTGCAGAACGCTTCTTGGACCAAAGCACAATGGCTATTTGATAGTGGATGTGGAAAGCACATGACATGAGACAAAGCAAATCTGGTCGATTACAAAGCTTGCAACATAGGACCAGATATCAGATTTGCTGGAGGAGAATTAAATCCCTCTCTGGGATTTGGCAACGTCAAATTGGGATCACTGACAATCACTGACGTATTACATGTTAAGGATTTGAAATATAATCTATTTAGCATGAGCCAATTTGCAGACAAAGGTTTTACTATGAAATTCAAAGCAAAGTACTGCAAACTTATTGACAATGAGTCAAAGCAGACAGTCTTGGTTGCTCAGCAGAAAGGTAGTCTTTATGTTGCCGATTGGGCATCTGCCACAACTGAAGAATGTCTCATGGTGAGTCAATCATGTCACCTGAAAACCTTGGTTATGGCACAAAAGAATGAGTCACTTGAATTTCAAAACTCTGAACAAACTTGCCAAGAAAGAGTTAGTGGTTGGTCTTCCCAAAACATCTTTCAGAAAGGATGGTATATGTTCTTCCTGTCAAATGGGGAAACAATCCAAGATCTCTTTCAGGTCCAAAACCAGACACTCTAGTGTTAGACCACTGCATCTGTTACACATGGATCTTTTTGAATCATATGTAACTAGTTATGCAGGAAAGAAGTATGGTCTGGTAGTTGTAGATGACTTCTCAAGATTCACTTGGGTTGTCTTTCTGAAACACAAATCTGATGCCAGGGTGGAGATACCAAACTTGCTGAAAAAGCTTGAAGTCATGAAAAATGACAAGGTATCTGCAATCAGAACAGACCATGGTACTGAGTTTGTTAACCAGTACATAAAAGAGTTTTGTACCTGCAAAGGTATACAACACCAACTTTCCTTTGTAAGAACACCTCAACAAAATGGTGTTGCAGAAAGGAAAAACAGAACCCTTAAAGAAGCTGCAAGGACAATGCTAGCTGACACTGAAATAAGTGAAGTTTATTGGGTTGAAGTTGTAAACACAACATGCTACACTCAGAACAGATGTTTGATAAACAAACACCATGATAAGACCCCCTATGAAATCTTGGTTGGTAGACCCCCTAATATCAAACATCTGAGAGTATTTGGTTGTAGATGTTTTGTTCTTAACAACGGAAAAGATTATCTGAGAACATTTCAACCAAAGACGGATGAAGTTGTATTTCTTGGTTATTCTATGAATAGCAAAGCTTACAGAATTTACAACAAAAGAACAAAGAAAATTGAAGAATCAGTTCATGTTGTATTCTATGAAGGAAGTGAGAAAACACCTCTTACTGATGAAATCTGAGAAAAGTTCAAAGAACTAATGATAAAGGATTCTGAAAAAGAACCCTCAAAAAGGAAAGACATTATTGTGGAAAGTGAGGATGACTCTGACGTAGAAAAGCATGAATTGCCTAGTAACAACCAGATGACTCACAAACATGATGAAGAATTACCTATGAAACTTCCAGAAATGGAATCTGAAGATATTCATCATGAAGCTAACTCTGGAAATGATCTCTCTGAAAGATATGTTCCAGATAGCTCAAACACTGAACAAGTGGTTGACATTAATCTTCCTTCTAAGGAGCAAAATGTCTCAGATACTGAAAAAGTATCAAAACAAAATCATAGTGATTCACATTCAGATCACTTTGATGTTGATCCTACTAGTACTAAGCCTATGATGAAATGGATCAAGGATCATCCTGCAAAAGATGTAATTGGACCAATTGATCAAGTTGTTAGAACTAGGAGAGCAATAGCTGAAAATGCTAAATCTTTCTTTGGATGTTTTATCTCAGATATTGAACCAAAAACCGTTGAAGAAGCATTGAGAGACCAAGACTGGATCTCTGCGATGCAAGAAGAGTTGGATCAATTTGAGAGAAACAAAGTCTGGAAACTAGTTCCATTTACTAAAGGAATATCTGTGATTGGAACTAAATGGGTTTTCAGAAATAAAATGAATGAATCTGGTGAAATAACCAGAAACAAAGCAAGGCCCAGTTGCGAGGATTTACCGGTGAAGGTCTAGATTTTGATGAGTCATATGCACCAGTTGCCAGATTGGATGCAATTAGACTCTTTCTAGCCTTTGCAGCTCATAAAGATTTTAAAGTTTATCAGATGGATGTTAAGAGTGCATTCTTAAATGGTGAACTTGTCGAGGAAGTCTATGTTGAGCAACCACCTGGCTTTGAAGTTTCCTCAGAAAGTAGAATAGTCTATAAATTACAGAAAGCTCTATATGGACTAAAACAGGCTCCAAGAGCATGGTATGACACTTTGGCCAAATACCTTCTGAAAAGTGGTTTCAAGAAAGGTGAAGTTAATAAAACTTTATTTACCTTAAATCATGATGGGAAACTACTCTTAGTTCAAGTATATGTGGATGACATTATATTTGGATCTAAGAACAAGCAACTTTGTGATGATTTTGCAAATCTCATGAAAAGCAAGTTTGAGATGAGCATGATGGGAGAAATGAATTATTTCCTAGGATTGCAAGTCAAGCAACTCAATGATGGAATATTCATCAGTCAAACAAAGTATGCAAAAGATATGCTCACGAAGTTCAATCTAAAGCCTTCTGAAAAGAATGCTAAGATACCTATGAGCATAGGAACCAAAATGACCTATACTGAAGCAGATAAGAGTGTTGAAGAACATGAGTATAGGAAATTGATAGGTTCACTACTCTACCTTACTGCAAGTAGACCTGATATTCAATATGCTGTTGGAGTGTGTGCTAGATTTCAGACAAATCCAATGCAAACACACTACAACATTGCTATAAAAATGTTAAGGTATGTAAAAGGTACAGTAGATGTAGGATTGTGGTATCCCAAAGAAAGTGGATTGAGCTTAGCTGGTTATTCAGATGCTGATTATGCCGGATCACTGCTTGATAGGAAAAGTACCTCAGGAACTTGTCAGTTTCTGGGTACTAGACTTATCTCATGGTTTAGCAAAAAGCAAAACTCAATTTCAACTTCTACCACAGAGGCTGAATATATTGCTGCTGGTTGTTGTGCAACACAAATTTTGTGGATTCAACGACAACTTAAAGACTATGTACTCAATGAAGAGAAAACTCCCATTTTCTATGACAACACAAGTGCTATTGTGATTACACAGAATACTAAGTTTCATGACAGAACAAAGCACATTGATGTTAGACACCACTTCATTAGAGATCATGTTGAAAAAGGCAATATAGAGATACTCAAGATTGGCACTGAAGACCAACTTGCAGATATCTTCACTAAGCCACTACAAGAAAGTAGATTCTTAGTCTTAAGACACAGTCTTGGACTAATAGAACTACCTTTGAACTGAGAAAGTTCAGAAATATGGAACGGGAATCCAGAAAAGAGAAATCTGGAACAAGTATCCAGAAAAGAGGTATCTGGAATGGGCATCCAGAGAAGAGAAAAGAGAAATCTGGAACGGGAATCCAGAAGACAAAAAGGCTAAAGAGCAACTTAAGATCTCTAAGACAGGAACTCAGATATCTGGATCACTCTATACGGAAGAACACTGAGGAGAATAGTACAACTATCTGCAGTCAACTACTCTCTTGAAATGCGCATTATTTCTGTCTTTGTGAAAAACTTGGAAAAATCCTAAGTATAAGACAGATTCAGATGCACACAGTGTCCTTGGTCATAAAAAAACGTGATCAGATAGCTAATAGCCAAAATTCATTAAATGGGCATAATTACATTTGTTGATTGTGATCATTGCTGAAGAAGCAATAAAGACCATTGATGAAACAAAGCGTTTGATCTGAACGGCGGAAATCAATTCGCAGTAAATAGTGAACTGTAAAAATTTCCGACAAAGTCCACTTTGCATTTAATGCCGAACTAGCTTTTGCTCATGCCTGCTTGCAAATCACAGATACGTACACACAAAATCAATTTGTGTGTATTTGTCTGTTGAGATTCTATTGCTATATATATAGGATTTTGGCAAAGAAAATCACTTTTGCCTAATCCGAAAACTCATCTTGCACAAAAATAGCAATTTCCTCTCTTGATTCTCTGCAAACCCTCTACAATCTCTGCAAATCAAGATTAAGTTTTTCTGAAAAGAATCACTGAATCAAATATCTTTCAAACTCCATTTCAAATTCCTACACTATATAAAGAGATGGCCCCCAAGAACACTTCTACCCAGAAATCCCAATCCTCCACTGGTACTGCTGAAAAGCAAGCACCAGAGTTGGTTATCGTCAACAACCGACTAGTGGGAGAGTTTAATTCTGACCATTGGACTTCAAATCACAGAATGATTTGGGGTGGTGCCATGGTTGAGGAATACCTCACGGCCGCAATAGAGAACCAAGCTGACAGAAAGCTAATTCTTGACATGCTTGAAAAGGCACAGATCAAGGGTTTTCTATCTGCTCGCCCTAGTGGAATTTCATCACTCGATGTGTTGGAATTTTACAACAACTCCAGGATAATTTCCTGTGTTTCTGAAGGCACTGCAATAGTTTCTATCAAGACTTCAGTCCAACGAAAGGAAATCCTTCTGGACTTGAAAACCTTTTGCAAGTTTTCGAACTTCAAAATCTTGGAAAGGATTTTGAAATAAACACCAAGGATGATGATCTCCTTGAAGGTGTTAAGAAACTTTACAGTGATGTGTGTGATCTTGAAAAATCAGATACACCCACTGAGTTCAAGCTTGCTGACATCCGAACCAGACATCTGATGGTTCACTGGGATGCATTGGCTTGCATTCTTCACAGATGCTTTGATGGTCTGCAAGGAGGTGCTGACCAGATAAGCCAAGAACGGTGGATGATGATGTTCTTGCTGAACCAACAAGACAAAAGGCTGGAAAACCCTTTTAACTGGGGAAAGTACGCCTTCATGAAATTTGTGAAGAAGGTACAAGGCTTCGAGCCTAAGATTGCCAAAGGGCTAGCTGAGCCAAAGGCCACAGTTAACTATGGTCTGAAGATATGCTACTTGCTGGAGAAGCTTGGCATTGAGCTAAGAGAGCCGGCTGAAATAGCCAACAGCAACCTGCTCTACAAGTATGAGCACACGAACATGATGAAAAAGGTTGTTGGGTCTCAGAAAGGTTCTAAGAAGCGCAAGTCTGAGAAGATATCTGAGGAAAAGGTTGCGACCAAGAAGCCCAGAACTTCGAGAAAGAAGTCTGCTGGCAAAACAGAAGACACACCTATTGAGGTTGTCGATTCCCAGATATCTGCAAGCATTGCTGATGAACTGATCAATGCAGATGAACTCATAAATGCTGCCAAAGAGTTCACAACTACTGAACAAGTAGTTACAGCAAGAGAAAGTGCTTTCCGAAATGTGAAGACTATCACAGAGAGCCTTGCTGATGAACTTATCAATGCTGCTAAATCAGGTGAACAGCACCAAGCCCTATCTGCAGAAATTGCAGGAGTAATGGACCAATCAGTACCCAATGCTGATGAGAGCTCTGATGATGAAGAAGATAATCTAGTCATCTCTCAAGTCCTACAAAGAACAAAAAGGGCTAAGGTTACTGTACAAGTAACTGTGATAAGGTATCTAAAGAAGAACCTACACCACAGGCCGCTGAACCTATAGCAAAGGTTGTTGGTGTAAACACATCATCAGGGAATGTTTCTTATGCACAACTTCAAGAAGCCCTGATGAGTGGTAACTTAGTACTGGCTGATAATGATGAAAATGTCATGTCTAAAAGTCTGGAAGAACGTTCAACTGATCAATCTTCTGCTTCCAGACAACCACAACAACCACAAACACAACAACCACAACAGCCACAAGTGGTTGATGAAATGGTAGAAGAACTACATTTCGAATTACCAGCATTTCAACAAGCTGAAGAAAATCCTGCAAAAGAGCAGGTTCCCCAACTCACTGAGAGGGATCAAACTGAGACTTCTACTCAGAATGATCAACCAGGGGAGGCAACTGAGTTGCATACTCAGGAAAGGTGTGAAGTACCAGAAACTTCAAGCAAAGAAACTGTACTGGGACAAGAAGACCAGAGTGTAAAAAGGTCCCAAGTTCCAGAGACCAATCAGCCTGAAACTGCTCAGGTAGATGACTGGTTTAACTCTTATCTTGTGAAAATTTTATGCTTATACATCTTTTCTCATAAAAATTTCTTTGTTACAGGCTAAGTTAGAAACACAGAAACAAGAGGAAGCTGAAAAGCTTGCCTCAGATACTGAAAAGGAGGTTCCCTCAACCTCGACTCTTAAGAAATCTGAGCCTGTGCCACAGGTAATGAAATAATTCTTAAAGAGAACAATTTTTCAGTAAAAATGTTTATGTGCTTAATCATTTTAATGTTTCTAACAGGCTCCAACTGAGATGGAAGAAGATAAGGCAGAAATGCCAAAGACCAACCCAGAGACCAAAAAGGTTTCTGAAGAATACATCACTGAGCCTTCTAACATGAAGGTATATGACAAATCAAGTGACAAGTATTCTTCATCTTGGGTTATCTTTTATCTCTTCTAATATTCAATACTTTCTACTTACAGGCTCATTTAGAAGTAGAAATGCAAGGGGATAAAGTTGCGACTTCCCCTGCATCAATGGAAATTGATGAAGCCCCCAAGGCAACATCACTCGAAAGAACACCAGAAACTGAACAAGTTTCTGAGAAAAATGAATCTGAGCTTCCTTTTGAGGAAGTAAGTAGCACAAATCAGAATTCATTACAGCATATTTATGCATAGATTCTTTCAAACTATTTCCTAAGTATTGTATTTTTCTCAGGATCAAGAAAGAAAGGTTGTTGAGGACCAGACATCCCAGTCTCCACCTCACAACAAGATATCTGAGACACCAATTGTCTCAGTAGTTCATGTCTCTGAGCCTTAAGTACTTACTCAGGTAACTCAGAAACCAAACTACACTTCCACTCAGATATATACCAAAGTTTTAAAACTCACTCAAAACTCTTTCTTTCAGGCTCAAACAGGTGCAAAGCAGGTTCCCATTGATGAGAAAATGGACCTCCTTCCCTTCTTCAAGGCTCAAACACTGCCGAAGCACATCCAATGCTTCAAGAAATGGCAGAGGTTAAGATGCTCTGATCTCTCTGAAATATTGAGAATCACAGATCAACCAACCAGACGAGCACGAGCTCTTGACTTGGAGACATATATCCATGTGATGTTCCCTACAGAACAATATCCAGTTGCGACCCTATTGCATAAGGATTTCTCCTGAGAAGTGGCGCACAGTTTGATACAAGCCTTTGAACAGGCAGATGCTCAGACAAGATTACAGATGGCATTTAAGCCAGTCCTGCCCCAGACTCTTCAATTCATACCTTCTGAACAAGAAGAAGTTAATGGGCAGAAGATCACTATCCCTGAAGTGATTAATCTTGTATCTGAAGATGATGAGGAGGAAGAGATAAATGAAAATGACTTCGAACCTCCCACTGACCATCACCAAAAGGATGACAAAGACAATAAGGATGATGATGATGCCCCTGCACCAGAGGCCGGAGGAATTTCACGAAGAAATCTTACCTCATCTGTTGAAAAGCAAACTGAGAGACAAACACAGAAATCTCCGTCTCCATCTCCTCAAAAGTCGAAACATCCCTCAACAACAACAACAAGTTACTACTGTACAAGTAGTTGAGCTTTCTGAAGAAACTTCTCAGAAAATATTGAATACTCAATCCAGAATTGCTCAACTCAGACAACTGTTGGAAGAAGAACAACAGCTCCATCTTCAACTGGAAGACCAGATAGCTAGATCCAGAGACAAGCTAGATCAACTACAAGATCAATATCTGCAAGAGATGATTGCTTACTCTGAGGTCAAAGAGCTACAGGATGTTGTCACTGCGCTCAACAAAGAACTCGATACTGAAGAAGTATCTGAAGTCAAGCATGATGCTAAGGCTGCATCAACTTCAAAAGATGTACCATCCTCCTCCCAGAAAGGGAAGAAACCACTCTCAGAGATGGTTGTTGGACTTGATACGATCGATGAAAATGTCCAAGAGGATGAAGATCACTGGGCTGATTACTCAGATGATGAAGAAGACAAGAGTTTGGCAGAACACCGCAATGAACATCTGGCGGTTTCTCACTTGAAAAGGAAGCTGCTTGCTCCTAAAATTTTCAGTAAACTGCCAAACGTCCACTCCAACGAGTACATGAACATATACCAATTTCTGTCTCAACTGAGAAAGGAGTTGTCTTCACAGAACAAGGAAGTAACTGCCTCCGTCCCCTCTGAACTGAAGAAGTTCACTGAGCTCATCACTCAGAGAACAACCAGCATAGTCATTGCTCAGAAAGATCTGGGAATGATCAGGGACGATGATGCGTCTTTAGCTGAAAAAGCTTTCCAAGAGGCAAGTTACACTGCTGGATGGGCAGATGCCATCCTAGGCCCACTGGCAGAGCTCACTGATAAGGAAAATGGACTTATCAAACAAAATCAAGAGCTCAAAGCCGAACTTCAGAAGTTGGTCAGTGCCTACAACTTTTTACAAGGGCATTTTGACTCTCTCTCAGATTCTTTCATGAGACTGAGTCAGCCAACAATGACTAAGGGGGAAAGGTTATACAAATCTGGACCTCAAAGTCAGGGGGAATGGGAAGAAGGAGCAGAAAACAAGAAGAAATCTGGAGTTGGTGCTGCTCAGAGAGGAAGTAAAACAAAGAAAACTTCCCAGCCACCACTCAGAATAAATGAACCCTCCTCAAGTCAAGCTGCTTCCCAGAGACCCACTGAAGGTACTGCAATGATTACAAGGGCAAGGGCACAAAAACCTCCAAGGAGTACCAAGGCTCCAAGGAGAAGACAAGTTAAAGGGATTGATGTCTCTTTTGAAGAAGAAGAAGGACAAATCAAGTCCCAGGGCAATGAAGAAGGCTGTAAAACTCTCACAAGACTCAATCTTGATGATGATGAGGAATCTGATGAAGATGAAGCTCCTCTTCACAGAAAAAGGAAAATTGAAAGCCTAACTGAGCCCATAGCTGCAAAGCCACTAGCAGCTAAAACACCCTCTGGAAATACCAAGTCTATCCAGGGTGGTGATTCTTCAAGCAACAACCCCAAGGAGAATTCAAGACAGGGAAGGAACAGACTGAGAGCTGAGCAAAGACAAAGTCAACTTCCACTCAGGCTAGAAGAAGCCAAAATTGAGTATGTGAAGCATGACAATGATTCCTCTGTCTACAGGTGCATCAATCAGAAGAATGGCTATTGGATTCTGGAACTTAAGCATCTACTAGTAAATTCAAGATTTCCATAACCAATCCATAAACAGCTCATGGCATAGAGAAAAGACAAACCTACCTTGATCAACACCAATCACATCAAAGCATGGTTGGATTTTGAAGTTATCAAGAGAACTGAAGCCATGAAGAAGGACCTCTCTGATGAATGTCCATATGGAAAGCCAGATGATGTGCACAGAATTCTGAATGTTACTGGAACAGGCACAAGAGCAAGACTCGTTGTGGAACCCTATGAGTCGTTCTATCTAACAGAAGATCAATACAAGGGTGACATCAGATATCTGAAGATTATCTATGAATATTTCAAACTCTCATGTATCAGAATAGAGCATGCCTGGAAGTGGGGAAAGTATATGTGGGTCAAGCACTTTGTCAAGAAAAATCCTACCAAAACCTACAAAGAGGTCTTTGGATTTGCCAGAGACACAGAGATGCTCGTCAGAACTCTTCTCTATGATTATTCTGATGACATCAAAAGGTTTGGAGATAGAAAATTTGCAGACTGATCCATAGAACCACTGTTGAAGACGTGAAGAATTGAAGACTTGAAGACTAGTAATTAGGATGTTTACTTGGAGCTTGGTCACTTCTGTTGTCCTAATTTACTATGTAATTTTTACTGTATTTTTGCTGACTGAGCTTAACTGTTTTATGTTTTAAAGTTATATGTATTCCTAAATTGTAATTTATCTGATGAACTTACTCTCAGATATTATTCTATAAAAGATAACTTGTCAGCAAAGATCACACCTTGTGATTTGGTTGATGTTTACTTTCTGCACTTAATTGAATGAATTGAAAAATCATAAGAAATGATTAAGTGATGAATTGTTCACTCATCCAGATTTGTAATAGGTCAGATAGTCATCGTTGACTGATCAAAAAGGGGGAAATTTGTTAGGAAATTTGTTAGATATTTTGTTAGAAATATATGTTTAGTTTTGATCAGCAACATGATGACCTATCTTAGTCTCAGAAAGATGACTAGTACTCTTGGTTCACTTGAACATTGTAAAAGAGGAAACCCACTTAGTATGTTAGTCTAATTAATCTTGTATAGGATGTTAGGTCTCAAAATGTAATTTTTATTTTATGAAGAGAAGACCAAGAAGAAGACATCCAAGCAGAACAAGCTCAACGACTTTGAAGATTTGAAGAACTGCACAAGATTACTGAAATCTTTTTACAGATACCTTGGCCAGATATCTTAAAGACACAAAAAGTTTTGGACAAACTGGGTCACAACAGATATCTGAGAATCAAAAGGGTCTATCTGGATAACAAGGAAAGTGTCCACATATATCTTCTTACAGATACCTCGAGCCTTAACCACATCTCTGGAAAAGAGAAATATAGATTGCAAACAAAGTTGTTTCAATTTAAGTGGTATCTGAAGTTGAAGATAAGAACGTGCAAAGACTCAGAGATATCTGATGATATGAACATCTCTGATACAATGCATAGTTTCGTTGGCACTACAGGACAAAAGTATAGTACAAGGCATTTAATGCACGGACAGAGATGTCTGAATAAAAGCAACGGTAGCTTCTGAAGAAGAAGACAAACTTGCTACAGTACTATACACAGATATCGATAGTTTGAATTTGAGCCTAACGGATACTATTCAAACGGCACTCAAATTCATCTATAAATATCAACACTTGGATTGCTTGAGAAGATACCTTAGAAAACTTAGAAACGCTAAACTTTACACATATCTTACTCAAAGCAAACTACTTATCCTTAAGCTTACTGTTGCGACTATAGCTTTTGATCTTGAGTAGCACTGAAGTTCTAAGTGTCCTGATCCTAAACAAGTAAAGCTATCTGTAAAGGAGTTGAATCGAAAGATCAAACATCTGAGATTCATTCTCTTGAACAGTTATCATAAGACTTGGGTCAGTAAAAGAACAAGATACCATACATTGAAAAGTGTATTAAGTATACTTGATTCACTGAGCATTCTGATTAACTGAAAAGTTAATATAAGAATCTCATCTGACAACTCAAACCAAAAACCAACACCATAACTGGCGTGGAGTACAGGAAGTACTTAGCTTGGGAAGCTAGGGAATAACTCCAAGGTTATTGAGTATAGGAAGTACTTAGCTTGGGAAGCTAGGGAATAACTCAAAAGGTTTCTGAGTATAGGAAGTACTTGGCTGAGAAAGCCGGGGAATAACTCAGGGGGAACATTTGGTTGGGAACCATTTGTTCAGAAGTCTTAGAATAGGATCTTTGTAAGGTGACCTCAAATATCTATTCTAGTGAATTCTAGGTCTTTGGAAGACCAAAGTGGATTAGTTGGAGGATTACGCCACCTCCAGATACCACTATACTTGCTGTGTTATTTACATTTATGTACTTACATTTCAGCAACACACACACACACTTTAACTGTTTCTACACTTATCTATCTTAAGTCTTCCGCGCTCTGAATCTAAGTATCAGATATCTTCCCAGATATCTGAGAAATTGTGTTTATCGACAAAAGTTTTAAAAGACTATTCACCCCCCCCCCCATAGTCTTTTACTTTGCCGTTATCTGGACCAACAAAATGAACTCTCGGACAATAACAATCATCGTTTCTGATCCGTTTCCTTCTGCCCAAGGATGTCCGGGAGCGATAGTCAAAACGTTCACGAGGCGCGGGATTATCATGATGGAGTAGATTCGGGCAGTGAATCCGCGGGCGTGAGCGTGTCCGTAGAAGATTATCTCGTGGATGTCTTATCTTCTAGAGATTCAGACGCCAGGCATGGAACCCATGATGTAGTCAATCCTCCGACGGACGGACCAGCGGTCGAAGAGGACGTTAATGAGGCAAGATCGTTAGTCCAATCTCGGACTATAGGAGGTGTGGGAGAGCCTGTAGATCCGAATGAGCCTCAGATTGAACGTGAGGGCGACAGCGGGCATGAAGCTGATGATGTGGAGATGTTTGAGGCTGGAGTGGAGGACCGTGTTGTGGTGGAGACAGGTCCGTCCAATCCTGGTACATCTGGGAGACCCGATGGTGGTGAAGAGGAGGAAGAAGGCGGAGAGGAAGAAAGTGAAGATGGGGAGGAAGAAGAGGAAGGTTCTCCCGATGTTCGTCCCCGGAGAGGTGCCGGTCGTCGGGTTGTATTGCACTCTGTCGCTTTAGCTCAATCCAGCCTTCCGTTGGTTGAAGTTCGTGGTGCCAAGGCGGCGATAATCAAATTTCCTCGTCCTGCGTCCTCAGTGGTGATAGCAGATGAATTTGGAGAGCTAAACGCGGACGGGCTTCTTCCTACCTGTCCATCGAGGGTCAAGCCTGAGGAGATTCCAGAATGGAGGCAAAAATGGGAGATCCCCGAGTCCGTAGAAATAATGATCCCTGATCCCGGGCATGCATTCTATAACCCACCCGCTGGGTATATGTGCGTGCACGAGGTGGCCTTCTCCTGCGGATGGAAGATCCCCATTGCCACAGAACTGAAGAACATTCTGAACCATATTGGTATAGGTCCGAGTCAGGTTATCCCCAAGTCCCTGGGTAACCTTATTTGTTTTGTAATTTTTTGTAAGAAGAAGGGGCAGACAGTGAATTTCGAGAACTTTAGGCAGCTTTTCCATGTTTCTTTTAGTCCGGGGAATCCCCTCTTTTACACCTTTATGAATAGGAAACCCTATAACTTCATTTCACACTCCATTTCGTCGTTGGGGTCGAAATGGTGGGATAGGTACATTTTTGTACGGATGCCTTTAAAGCTAGGGATGTCCGAGAGACAGAGGGAACGATGGGGGCTACCCACAAAATTCCTAAGGGAGAGTATCCCTGATTGGCGCCCGCTTCCGAAGAACGTTGCTCCTTGGGTGGCGGAGATCCACAAGAAGAATGATCCGCCTACCTATCCGTTCCACGGACTAATTTGTCAGCCGCTGCCATATCTATGCGGACTGACCGATGCCGTGGAAGTCGGAGGAAAGACAGATTTCAGTAAGGAGTCTAACTTATGATTTGTGCGGCTCCGTGTTTTGAATGTCTCGTTATGAATTTTCTCATCTCCGATATTCCTGTTGTTTTTCTATTATCCGTCCATGTTCTGAAATGTTTACATTGCCATGTAGCTCACTGGTTCGACTATATCATGTCGACACTCGCGAAAAGAAGAGGCAGCAGAGAGAGCAACAATCTCTGGAGGTCGCCGCTGGTCAGAGGACCAAGATTATCAACACGTCCGCTGGTCTTCCTATGGGAGATCCCAAGAATGCGGCCAGAGAGGAGGAGAGGCGGAACAAGGGAGAAGACTGCAAGCCGTTGGGTGCTGACAAGGAAAAGCTCTGTACTCGGGCGCCATCGCTCCGTGCCACCAATCAGCCGGATCCGCGCCTCAACAAGAAGTGTTTATGCGGGATGCCATAACGTCTGGGCGGAAGAGGAGAGCTCCCACGGAGGTATCCCAAGCAAGCAAGAGGCAGCAGCTGGCCGCCGTTCTACCGACAGACCAGGACGCTCTCGACAAGGAGTATGAGCGTGCCTGCGGACTTCCCGAGGTTGAGCGGGTCGATGGCCTCAATGTACTATATCAGCAGGTTCGTGATCTTCTAATGGTTTTCTCATTATGTTCTTATGACAAGCATACAACTTATGTTCATATGGATTCTTTGCAGCTTGGATGCTTCATCCGAGCCATGCAGTGGAAAGCTAGTGAGCGGGCTACCATTGAGCACGAGTTGTTCAAGGCCATGGCCAGTTCCGCGGATGAGGCCGAAAAAGTGAAGCAGTTGGAGATGCAGCTGAAGGAGCATGAGGTGAAGTTCCATAAGCTGAAGACCAGCTGGGAGGACATCAAGGCGGACTTGGATTGGCAGGAGGGTTTCACCCAGAAATCAATGAGAGCCTTCTGAGATATGAAGGATTACCTGCCAGAAGACCTCCAATACGCTCGTCTTGAGGCGGGCCGAGATTTCATGAAGTCGGATTCTTTCAAGTTCTTCATGGCGGACAAGTCCGACGAATCTCGGCTGAATGGGTTCTCCGCTGCCATCGGTCAACTACAGTCCAAGGGGTTACTTCCTCAAGATTTTAATTGGAAGGCGGAAGGGTTAAACCCTTTTGCGGATGCTAACGGCGTGGATGTTGTCTCGGACGATCGATTGGCCGCTTGTGAGTTTGCGGATCTTGTCACTGAGGAATGTGAACTGGAGATCAAGAACGGTGGACCCTTCCTCCCGAAGTGTGTGCCGGATGCTCTACAAAAGGTGTGTTTCGTCCCGTTCGAGAATTATCGGGCTTTCCTCAAGGACTGGTATTACATGCCTGCCCGGGTAGTTGGTCTTGCTGAGGATTTCAACCTGTTCGAGCTCGCGGAAGCCCTTGTTGGCCAAGATGCTGCCAACTCGTCTACTGCCGATCCGCCTCGCATTGGAGAATTGGGTCCGAGCCAACCCAATCCTCAGTGAAGAATCTGGGGTATGCCCCGTGAAACTTATGTAATGTCTTGAATCTGCATCTCTTAGTGGCACGGAACATTGCCTTGAACAACGCTGCTTTATTTTTTATCCGTACTAATTGCCGGTAAAACAATATTTCCTGTAAATTCGAGTTATTGCCTGCTTTCTGCTTTATTTGCTTCCGTTCATCGTTCGTATGCTTAACTATCATAAAACACACATCTGTGAAGAACACGGATCGCAGTAGATGGCGTCCGACGTAGAAGTCAAAACCATCGTTTCACGAATTTTTGTACCGTTCGTGATTGCTAAATCCAATCGACCTTTGGGATGCGTGATTCTTCTAGAAGGAAGGAAGGTGGAGCAGTGAATTTGTCATTATTACTGCGTCACATCATCTTCTGAGCCGTCGGATGAGTGAGACGTGTTGAGATCGTACGGGTTTGTCACTACTATAAATAAGAAAGGGGTAAGTGCCCTTTTCTTACTGTTATACTTTTTAACCCTTTCTCCTAATCAGACTTCCCTATCCTTCCAGAGAGTCCGTCCAAATGTTCGCTGCAGCCAGAGAGCAAGCAGAGCAAGCCAGGTTTGATCACTTCCGTCACTGGGTGGACTGTGCCTGCGGGGTCAAGCATCCCCCATATTATCCCGGAAAGGGGACCGCGGATGACCCAATCGTCCTCGACTTCGAAGGGGACCCTCCTCCGTGTCCGGGGATAGTTAGTGGGCTAGCCGCAGAAAGGGAGCGGATTGTGAAGATGATCCGCAGGAGGATCCGAATGCAGCAGCAGGCTCAAGAAGCTCGCGGTGGTAGCTCGGAATCTCAGGGCTCCACTTCTGGGATCCGTTGAGAGAACAAGGCGGGGTATGCCCCGTTAAAATATGTATGGTCCTCGGACCTTTGCAATTTGTAACCTCCGTACTCTTGGTTCACTTGAACATTGTAAAAGAGGAAACCCACTTAGTACGTTAGTCTAGTTAATCTTGTATAGGATGTTAGGTCTCAAAATGTAATTTTTATTTTATGAAGAGAAGACCAAGAAGAAGTCATCCAAGCAGAACAAGCTCAACGACTTTGAAGATTTGAAGAACTGCACAAGATTACTGAAATCTTTTTACAGATACTTTGGCAAGATATCTTAAAGACACAAAAAGTTTTGGACAAACTGGGTCACAACAGATATCTGAGAATCAAAAGGGTCTATCTGGATAACAAGGAAAGTGTCCACATATATCTTCTTACAGATACCTCGAGCCTTAACCACATCTCTGGAAAAGAGAAATATAGATTGCAAACAAAGTTGTTTCAATTTAAGTGGTATCTGAAGTTGAAGATAAGAACGTGCAAAGACTCAGAGATATCTGATGATATGAACATCTCTGATACAATGCATAGTTTCGTTGGCACTACAGGACAAAAGTATAGTACAAGGCATTTAATGCACGGACAGAGATGTCTGAATAAAAGCAACGGTAGCTTCTGAAGAAGAAGACAAACTTGCTACAGTACTATACACAGATATCGATAGTTTGAATTTGAGCCTAACGGATACTATTCAAACGGCACTCAAATTCATCTATAAATATCAACACTTGGATTGCTTGAGAAGATACCTTAGAAAACTTAGAAACGCTAAACTTTACACATATCTTACTCAAAGCAAACTACTTATCCTTAAGCTTACTGTTGCGACTATAGCTTTTGATCTTGAGTAGCACTGAAGTTCTAAGTGTCCTGATCCTAAACAAGTAAAGCTATCTGTAAAGGAGTTGAATCGAAAGATCAAACATCTGAGATTCATTCTCTTGAACAGTTATCATAAGACTTGGGTCAGTAAAAGAACAAGATACCATACATTGAAAAGTGTATTAAGTATACTTGATTCACTGAGCATTCTGATTAACTGAAAAGTTAATATAAGAATCTCATCTGACAACTCAAACCAAAAACCAACACCATAACTGGCGTGGAGTACAGGAAGTACTTAGCTTGGGAAGCTAGGGAATAACTCCAAGGTTATTGAGTATAGGAAGTACTTAGCTTGGGAAGCTAGGGAATAACTCAAAAGGTTTCTGAGTATAGGAAGTACTTGGCTGAGAAAGCCGGGGAATAACTCAGGGGGAACATTTGGTTGGGAACCATTTGTTCAGAAGTCTTAGAATAGGATCTTTGTAAGGTGACCTCAAATATCTATTCTAGTGAATTCTAGGTCTTTGGAAGACCAAAGTGGATTAGTTGGAGGATTACGCCACCTCCAGATACCACTACACTTGCTGTGTTATTTACATTTATGTACTTACATTTCAGCAACACACACACACACTTTAACTGTTTCTACACTTATCTATCTTAAGTCTTCCGCGCTCTGAATCTAAGTATCAGATATCTTCCCAGATATCTGAGAAATTGTGTTTATCGACAAAAGTTTTAAAAGACTATTCACCCCCCCCCCATAGTCTTTTACTTTGCCGTTATCTGGACCAACAAAATGAACTCTCGGACAATAACAATCATCGTTTCTGATCCGTTTCCTTCTGCCCTAGGATGTCCGGGAGCGATAGTCAAAACGTTCACGAGGCGCGGGATTATCTTGATGGAGTAGATTCGGGCAGTGAATCCGCGGGCGTGAGCGTGTCCGTAGAAGATTATCTCGTGGATGTCTTATCTTCTAGAGATTCAGACGCCAGGCATGGAACCCATGATGTAGTCAATCCTCCGACGGACGGACCAGCGGTCGAAGAGGATGTTAATGAGGCGAGATCGTTAGTCCAATCTCGGACTATAGGAGGTGTGGGAGAGCCTGTAGATCCGAATGAGCCTCAGATTGAACGTGAGGGCGACAGTGGGCATGAAGCTGATGATGTGGAGATGTGTGAGGCTGGAGTGGAGGACCGTGTTGTGGTGGAGACAGGTCCGTCCAACCCTGGTACATCTGGGAGACCCGATGGTGGTAAAGAGGAGGAAGAAGGCGGAGAGGAAGAAAGTGAAGATGGGGAGGAAGAAGAGGAAGGTTCTCCCGATGTTCGTCCCCGGAGAGGTGCCGGTCGTCGGGTTGTATTGCACTCTGTCGCTTTCGGTCAATCCAGCCTTCCGTTGGTTGAAGGCCGTGGTGACAAGGCGGCGATGATCAAATTTCCTCGTCCTGCGTCCGCTGTGGTGATAGCAGATGAATTTGGAGAGCTAAACGCGGACGGGCTTCTTCCTACCTGTCCATCGAGGGTCAAGCCTGAGGAGATTCCAGAATG
Organism: Plantago major; assembly: GCA_026545765.1. NCBI lineage: Eukaryota > Viridiplantae > Streptophyta > Magnoliopsida > Lamiales > Plantaginaceae > Plantago > Plantago major. Next base: position 90,014,089 of record CM048843.1, on the reverse strand, counting down.
GAGGCAAAAATGGGAGATCCCCGAGTCCGTAGAAATAATGATCCCTGATCCCGGGCATGCATTCTATAACCCACCCGCTGGGTATATGTGCGTGCACGAGGTGGCCTTCTCCTGCGGATGGAAGATCCCCATTGCCACAGAACTGAAGAACATTCTGAACCATATTGGTATAGGTCCGAGTCAGGTTATCCCCAAGTCCCTGGGTAACCTTATTTGTTTTGTAATTTTTTGTAAGAAGAAGGGGCAGACAGTGAATTTCGAGAACTTTAGGCAGCTTTTCCATGTTTCTTTTAGTCCGGGGAATCCCCTCTTTTACACCTTTATGAATAGGAAACCCTATAACTTCATTTCGGACTCCATTTCGTTGTTGGGGTCGAAATGGTGGGATAGGTACATTTTTGTACGGATGCCTTTAAAGCCAGGGATGTCTGAGAGACAGAGGGAACGATGGGGGCTACCCACAAAATTCCTAAGGGAGAGTATCCCTGATTGGCGCCCGCTTCCGAAGAACGTTGCTCCTTGGGTGGCGGAGATCCGCAAGAAGAATGATCCGCCTACCTATCCGTTCCACGGACTAATTTGTCAGCCGCTGCCATATCTATGCGGACTGACCGATGCCGTGGAAGTCGGAGGAAAGACAGATTTCAGTAAGGAGTCTAACTTATGATTTGTGCGGCTCCGTGTTTTGAATGTCTCGTTATGAATTTTCTCATCTCCGATATTCCTGTTGTTTTTCTATTATCCGTCCATGTTCTGAAATGTTTACATTGCCATGTAGCTCACTGGTTCGACTATATCATGTCGACACTCACGAAAAGAAGAGGCAGCAGAGAGAGCAACAATCTCTGGAGGTCGCCGCTGGTCAGAGGACCAAGATTATCAACACGTCCGCTGGTCTTCCTATGGGAGATCCCAAGAATGCGGCAGTGTTCGCCACAGAGGAGGAGAGGCGGAACAAGGCGGGAGAAGACCTGCAAGCCGTTGGGGTGCCTGACAAGGGAAAAGCTCCTGTTACTCGGAGCGCCACTGCCTCCAGGCCACCAACCGCTGCTGGATCCGCGCCTCAACAAGAAGTGTTTATGCGGGATGCCATAACGTCTGGGCGGAAGAGGAGAGCTCCCACGGAGGTATCCCAAGCAAGCAAGAGGCAGCAGCTGGCCGCCGTTCTACCGACAGACCAGGCCGCTCACGACAAGGAGTATGAGCGTGCCTGCGGACTTCCCGAGGTTGAGCGGGTCGGTGGCCTCAATGTACTATATCAGCAGGTTCGTGATCTTCTAATGGTTTTCTCATTATGTTCTTATGACAAGCATACAACTTATGTTCATATGGATTCTTTGCAGCTTGGATGCTTCATCCGAGCCATGCAGTGGAAAGCTAGTGAGCGGGCTACCATTGAGCACGAGTTGTTCAAGGCCATGGCCAGTTCCGCGGATGAGGCCGAAAAAGTGAAGCAGTTGGAGATGCAGTTGAAGGAGCATGAGGTGAAGTTCCATAAGCTGAAGACCAGCTGGGAGGACATCAAGGCGGACTTGGATTGGCAGGAGGGTTTCACCTAGAAATCAATGAGAGCCTTCCGAGATATGAAGGATTACCTGCCGGAAGACCTCCAATACGCTCGTCTTGAGGCGGGCCGAGATTTCATGAAGTCGGATTCTTTCAAGTTCTTCATGGCGGACAAGTCCGACGAATCTCGGCTGAATGGGTTCTCCGCTGCCATCGGTCAACTACAGTCCAAGGGGTTACTTCCTCAAGATTTTAATTGGAAGGTGGAAGGGTTAAACCCTTTTGCGGATGCTAACGGCGTGGATGTTGTCTCGGACAATCGATTGGCCGCTTGTGAGTTTGCGGATCTTGTCACTGAGGAATGTGAACTGGAGATCAAGAACGGTGGACCCTTCCTCCCGAAGTGTGTGCCGGATGCTCTACAAAAGGTGTGTTTCGTCCCGTTCGAGAATTATCGGGCTTTCCTCAAGGACTGGTATTACATGCCTGCCCGGGTAGTTGGTCTTGCTGAGGATTTCAACCTGTTCGAGCTCGCGGAAGCCCTTGTTGGCCAAGATGCTGCCAACTCGTCTACTGCCGATCCGCCTCGCATTGGAGAATTGGGTCCGAGCCAACCCAATCCTCAGTGAAGAATCTGGGGTATGCCCCGTGAAACTTATGTAATGTCTTGAATCTGCATCTCTTAGTGGCACGGAACATTGCCTTGAACAACGCTGCTTTATTTTTTATCCGTACTAATTGCCGGTAAAACAATATTTCCTGTAAATTCGAGTTATTGCCTGCTTTCTGCTTTATTTGCTTCCGTTCATCGTTCGTATGCTTAACTATCATAAAACACACATCTGTGAAGAACACGGATCGCAGTAGATGGCGTCCGACGTAGAAGTCAAAACCATCGTTTCACGAATTTTTGTACCGTTCGTGATTGCTAAATCCAATCGACCTTTGGGATGCGTGATTCTTCTAGAAGGAAGGAAGGTGGAGCAGTGAATTTGTCATTATTACTGCGTCACATCATCTTCTGAGCCGTCGGATGAGTGAGACGTGTTGAGATCGTACGGGTTTGTCACTACTATAAATAAGAAAGGGGTAAGTGCCCTTTTCTTACTGTTATACTTTTTAACCCTTTCTCCTAATCAGACTTCCCTATCCTTCCAGAGAGTCCGTCCAAATGTTCGCTGCAGCCAGAGAGCAAGCAGAGCAAGCCAGGTTTGATCACTTCCGTCCTTTGGGTGGGTATGCACTGCGGTCAAGCATCCCCCATATTATCCCGGAAAGGGGACCGCGGATGACCCAATCGTCCTCGACTTCGAAGGGGACCCTCCTCCGTGTCCGGGGATAGTTAGTGGGCTAGCCGCAGAAAGGGAGCGGATTGTGAAGATGATCCGCAGGAGGATCCGAATGCAGCAGCAGGCTCAAGAAGCTCGCGGTGGTAGCTCGGAATCTCAGGGCTCCACTTCTGGGATCCGTTGAGAGAACAAGGCGGGGTATGCCCCGTTAAAATATGTATGGTCCTCGGACCTTTGCAATTTGTAACCTCCGTACAACTTAACTTTATATTTTTAATATTTGGACTGATTTCTGAAAATTGCCCGTTCTCCCACTCTCTCCGCGTCAAATTTTGTTGACCCGCATGTATTACAAAATCGACTAGCAATTAGGTTTGATGGGCCTGCTTGTGTTGGATGACTCAAGTAATCCAGTCTCAAGCCCAATGTTGAAGTTGACCTGTCGGCGTGGCGGACGTTGATTGGTCTGGGTGTCCTATATAAAGACACAGCCCAAGCCTCAAGAAACCGCTCAAGCCGATCTCAAAATTCCCCTTCTTCTGTCTTTGTCGATCTGATTTGTAGGCCTCTATTCCTTTCTTCCGACCCTCCTTTAGTGGCTCGAATCTCTCTTGAATTGGTTACGTTTTCCTAATTTCAAGAGAGTTGGAGTCTCTAAAGATGGTTTGGCAGAAAACTCAATTGTTTCAACTTGTTCACGTCGTTTGTTTTGCCGGTATTTTTCTCTACATTGCACTGGATTCCTATTGCCAACAGAGATTTTATCACATTTACCCGTATGCGGGTATATCATGGTGTTTCTCCGTAAACTTTCTCTGTAGACCGTGCACCATATCGTGCATGTCCAGACAAAGATCCGAGATTTGTAGACTGCACTGGCAGTATTTTGTACACTTGGTTCGCATGTATGAATAGAATTCATTGTGTCTTTTCTTGTTACCATGTCTGATAAATTCCGAATCTACGAATCTGAAAGATAAAAGTTGCATTGATTTGACGGAAATTCAGTTACAACTTGTAGGCTGCACGGCCAAAGACAAAAAGGGATAATAAAAACAGAACTGGCGGAGTTCCGTATGATAAACAGTTGAGGTTCAAAAACAATCAGACAGTCTGGGCAAAAACCCGCTTAATCCGTCCTACGCGTAAAAATTTTGAAGATTTCTAGCGTTCCAGGTACGTTTGAGAGAGTGTCCGTGTTCATCTTCCAATTCGTAACTCCCGTTCACTCTCGCTCCGACAATCTTGTAGGGTCCTTCCCACTTGGGCTTGAGTTTTCCAACGTGGCTCAAGATGTCGGCCCGGCGAAGTACTAAGTCTCCGACCTGCAAGTTTTTTGCCTGAACATTCCTGTTATAGGCCCGGGCTGCCGTTGCTTGATACCTGTGAATATTAGCCAAGGCTTCTGTTCTCTTTTGTTCCAGCATATCTAAGTCAAATGTCTGAGCTTTATGATTGTCGGAATCATTAAACTCTTTGACTCGCATAGTCTCGACCGCAATTTTTGCCGGTATGACTGCTTCTGAGCCATAAACCAAAGCAAATGGGGTTTCCCTTGTTGCAGTCCGTGCAGTCGTGCGATGGGCCCATAGTACGCCATCCAGGTCGTCTGCCTAGCTTTCTCAGGAAGTTCTCAAACGCTTCTCCAGGATTTTGACTATTGTCTTGTGGGTATCCGACGGATGTGAAACGTTGTTCGATTTTGAAGGAGGCAAGCCATTCCTTGAGCCTACTGCCTGAGAATTGAGCGCCGTTATCCGAGACTAGAACTCTTGGAAGGCCAAAGCGGCAAACGATGTTCTTCCAAATGAACGTCCGCACTCGACTTTCCGTGATAGTCACTACAGCCTCCGCTTCTACCCACTTGGTAAAATATTCCACCGCCACAATGAGGAATTTCTTTTGTTGGGTACCCCTCGGAAATGGTCCAACAATATCGATACCCCACTTATTGAACGGACATGCTACGATTGACGGAATCATAGGGTTCGTCGGACGATGTGGGATGTTTGCGTAATATTGGCAATCATGACATTTCCGGGCGTGGTCGGCGGAATCCTTGTCAATGGTAGGCCAGTAGTAGCCTTGTCGTATGATTTTCTGGGCAAGAGTCCTCCCCCTGGAATGACTCCCACAGCTTCCGTTGTCTATCTCTTTCAGCACGGTTTGTGCTTCCTGTGGGTTCAAACATCTCAGGTGAGTCCCGGCAAAAGATCTCTTGTACAAATCATCACCCAGTATAAAGTATCTATTTGCTCGACATTGCACACTCCTTGATTCTTTCGGATCGACTGGCAAAGACCCGTCCTTGAGATAGTTGAAAATGTCAGTCATCCAATTTCTTCCTGTGTCAACTATCATGACCGCCGAATTGGGACTCATGACGGATGAGTCAGTAATGGTGAGTAGGATTACTCTCCTCGTGTCTAGAGCCGCTGTAGCAGACGCGTATTTCGCCAAGGCATCAGCTCTTTCGTTCCAGGGTCTGTCAAATTTTTCAAGGTGAATTCCTCGAAGTGGCTGGCCTCATTCTTGAGTAACTCAAGATACTTGATCATCAAAGGACCTTTTGTGGCAAAAGTCCCTGAAAATTGGGCTTCGACGAGCTGTGAGTCCATGTACGCTTTGAGCTTCCGGGCTTGGAGTGACTTGGCTAGACGCAACCCCACTAAAAGTGCTTCATACTCAGCCTCATTATTGGTAACTTTGAACTCCAAAGAAGTCGCATAGTCGAGTTCCGCGCCATCTGGGCTCTTAAGGTAAATTCCAATTCCTCCCACTCTCCCAGTGGAAGAACCATCCACTTCCAATGTCCATATATCGGAAGGATGTTTTTGGGTTTGGAGATCTCATGTGAGCTGCTGAGGTTCCAATCTTGGTTTCTCCCTTTCCGTGATTTCCGTCCTGATGTTGTCAGCACCGGAGTTTCTGGGAACATCATCAAGAAGGAACATTTGGTTGACCCGAGTTTCCCCATCTTACAAAGGAAAGGGCCGATTGATGAACTGAGCCTCCTCGAGGTTTTCCGGTTTGAACTTTGGCGGAACTGGCTTTCGGACTATATGCTTGGTGACTAGGCATTCGAGCACCTGCTTGTCAGAGACTTTCTCTGAATCCTCCTCTGGATATTCCGCTAGGAAGTCGGCGAGGACTTGAGCCTTTTTGGCTGACGGAGCCTGGTAGAAAATGTCGTACTCACTCAGCTCGATCGCCCACCTAGAGAGTCGTCCTGATTGATCGGGCTTTCCTAGGACCTGTTTCAAAGGTTCCGTAGTCAGTACCACTATTTTGTGAGACTTAAAATATGGTTTCAACCGTCGGGCGGTGTAAACCAAAGCATACGCAAATTTCTCAATCTTCACATATCTTGTCTCCGCCCCAGCAAGGGCTTTACTAAGATAGTAGATTGGCAAATGATCATTAGCTTGAATCCGTACTAGTACGGAACTCACTGCCTCTTCCGTTATTGCTAGGTAGAGGTAGAGTGGTTCTCCTTCCACGGGTTTGGAGAGCAGCGGAGGGGAATGGAGGTACTTTTTCAAATTTTCAAAAGCCTCAGAACATTCCGCGGTCCACTCAAAGCTCTCTCCTTTCCGGAGGATTTTGAAGAACGGAAGGTTCTTTTCTGCGGATCGGGAAATGAAACGACTTAATGACATTAGACGCCCAATAAGCTGTTGTACCTCGTTGAGGTTCCTCGGATGGGGCAGATCTAGGATTGCCTTGATCTTCTCAGGGTTCGCGCTTATCCCTCTCTCCGTGACCATGTATCCTAGAAACTTTCCTCCTTTCACCCCAAACGTACACTTTTCGGGGTTTAACTTCATTCCATATTTCCGAAGAATGGAAAAGAAATTGTTGAGATGCTCAATATGCTCCTCTTCAGTCTTACTTTTAACAAGCATATTGTCCACGTAGACTTCCATGGTTTTGCCCAACTCCTCCTTGAACATCTTATTTACCAACCGTTGGTATGTAGCTCCCGCATTTTTCAACCCGAATGGCATCACCTTGAAGCAGTACACTCCTCCTGCCACGAAGAAGGCTGTTTTCTTGATGTCGTCCTTGGCCATACGGATTTGATAGAAGCCCTGATATGCGTCCATGAAGCTTACCAACTGGTCTATGCGAGGTAGTGGATAAGGATCCTTCGGACAAAACTTGTTGAGCCTCGTGAAGTCATTACACATCCTCCACTTTCCTGGGGCCTTCTCGACAAGTACCACATTACAGACCCAGTCGGAGTACCTAACTTCTTCAATGTGCCCTGCTTTCAGGAGCCGATCAACTTCAGCGGATATATTTGCGTCCTTGACTGGGCCAAAGTCTTTCCTCTTCTGTCGGATATATTTGATCGAGGGATCCATGTTCAGACGGTGAACAGTGATTCTCGGATCTATTCCCTACAGATCATCGGTGCTCCAAGCATATACATCCCTGTTGTCTCGGAGACAAGCAATAAGTTTCATTTCTACTTCTGCGCTCATCTCTGTTTCGATTCTAGTCTTCTTTTCCGGGCTCCCAACAACAATCTCGATTTCCTTGAGAGTTTCGTGAGGCTCGATCCGTGTAGTTTTAGGGAACTTCTCCTTCTGGCTTCCTACTCCTATCTGTGGATTCTCCTGTTTGGGCGGGAGAACAGCTTTCGGATCGGAGGTCACAGTGACTGCCATAATAGGGGCAGATGACCTTCTCGTGGACATAATGTAACACTCCCAAGCTTCTCGGATGTTTCCCACCTCTTCTCCTACTCCAAAGGGAGTTGGAAATTTCATTTTGTTGTGTAAGGTGGATGAAATAGCCCGAAATTGATTGAGTCCTGGGCGCCCAAAGATGGCGTTGTAGTCGAATGTCTGGTCAACCACAACAAATCGGACCACCTGTGTGACCCTGGCCGGGAAGGTTCCGAGTGAAACGTGTAACATAACACTTCCTAGTGGTCGAACAGTTCCTCCTCCAAACCCTAGTATAGAGGTGTGAACTCTGTTGTAGCGGATTCTTCCCAACTCCATCTGATCTAGGGTCCTCTTAGAAATGATATTCGAGGAACTCCCGGTATCCACCAGAATTTTGTTCACTCGATAAGTCGTGATGGTCAATGAAACCACAAGAGGAACATCCGGGTTGTCAATCTCCTCGCCTCCTGCCGTAGGAGGGGGGATTTCGCTATCGTCGAAGGATATTGCATTTGTTCCTCGAATCGCGGGGGCACCGTACGCCCTATCATTGTTCCGAAGATTTTGGGCGGTCCGCTCTCTTGCATTCCTGCTATCACCTCCTGAGGGTCCGCCTGCGATAGTGTTGATCACTCCGCTGTACGGAGGGTTCTCCATCTCATCGCTGTATATGTACGGATATCCTTCCGTGCGTGGCGGATAGCCTACTGGCGGAGGTAGCAAAGATAGTGGGCGAGGTGACGGGTCAACAGCGTTATCCTCCCTTCTCCGCTCCGTTCTATCATGCCTGGAGGGCTCGTCCGCATATATATGCTCCTTCAACTTGCCCTCTCTCACCAGGTGTTCGACTTCTATTTTTAACTGGATACAGTCTTTAGTCTCATGACCTCGGCTCTTGTGAAATTTGCAGTATCCTTTTGCGTTTCTGTTTCTCCGATTATGGGATGGCTTGGGACATTGGATGTCCAACTTTTTCTCAACAATGGTGGTCAAGATGTCGGATCTCGGCTTGTTGAGGCGCGTATAGTCCGCGAATCTCCTGGGCGGACTCCTCTCTCTGTAAATGCCCTTGTCTCTGTGATCTTTCTTCGGGTCAAACTTCCCCTGGCGTTGTTCTTCTCTTTGCGGTTCCTTCCCCTTCTTCGATCCCGCTCGGACTGGAACGTTCCTTCGGTATTCTTCTCCGTACATCACCTCCTCACAGATGTCATCCAAGTGTTTTTCGCTCCTCACTCCTTGACTAGAGAGCTTCCTCCACAGCTCGGAGTTGTAAGTATTAGCGTACAGGTGACGGACCCGTTCTTTAATACTATGGGGCTCAACTCGGAGTACTTCCGTATTGAAGAGATCTAGAAAAGTTCGAAGATCTTCCTGCTCTCTTTGGATAACTTCGGCTAGCTGCTCCACGGTACGTTTTCTTCTTTTTGATTTTCCGAACCGCGCTAAGAACTTAGAAGATAGATCTGCGTACGACCTTATTGACTTGTTTGGCAAAGCGGTGTACCAATCCATAGCTGTTCCGAAGAGGGTGGATGAGAACGTAAGAGCTTTAGTATTGTCACTCAGACCCTTGGAATCCATCTTGCTGTTGTATCTTGTCAGGTGACCCACGGGACAAGTATCCCCGTAATAGTATTCCAAGTTCGGAATCACTTGGTCCGAGTTTCTATTTCTTTCCTTTTCCCTCATGATGTCATCACACAGAGGATTTGGTGCACTTGTAGTGATCTGCTCGTGGTCTTTTACCAGGCGTCCGAGGTTCAGAATTTGGGTTTCTAAAGCTTTTTGTTGGGCGTAGATTTCGTCCGTTGTCATGACCTCTCCTATCCGTGGATGGACTGCGACATTCGCGGGGAGTTCGTCTAGCCGGACCACTGGAATGGTCTCCGCTACATGATCTTTGTCTCTCATGGGGGCTTGTCGCGGACCTCCTGGATGCCTGTTACCCCCTTCGTGGTACTCTCTCCTCCCATTCGGGCTTCCCTCACCCCGAACTTGCGAAGCAGAGACCCGTCGGTCTAGAAGGTTTCGCAAATCCTCATGGGGCAGCTGATCTCCCAACCTCTGTTGGATCGGACGCTGTCTGTTTCTTGACAATGCGGGCTCCGCTTGAACCGGAGTAGCCACTGGCGGAGTGGCTTGCTGAGGATGGGCATTGTTAGACCCTAGGCATCCTTGGATAATCGTGAGCAATCTATCAAACTGAGTTTCACTTAGTCCGAGGTCGCTTGTGCGGACAACGCGACCATCGGGCATTGTAATCATGTTGTCTGTGGTAGGGCCTTGAGCTTCACGAGAACTTCCTTTTCTCCTTCTCCCTGATCCGTAGGCATGACATTCACAGGGACACTTTGGCCTCCCCTAAGCGAGGCGTCTCTTCCCTCATCCGAGGATGGACTGGCAGTTCGCCCGTCGCTCGGATATCTCCTTCCGGCATTCCTTCCAGCCACAACGGCCCTTCGTCCCCGGGTGGGCGGACGTCTTCGCGGGCGTGGTGGTGGAGTTCCTACGCCAGCGGTACCAATCCGAGCTGTTCGTCTCGTTCTAGCCATTAGCACAACACAAACACAGACCTTTTTGTAAGTTTCCCACAGACGGCGCCAAAATGTTGAGGGATAAACCTCAAACACCAACACTACTACTACCAGTAACCTAATCTAGGATCCGCCTCCCACTTGAAGTCCGAGCAAAGGCTTGTCCGAGCAAGATTACCTGAAAGGACTAGGGGGGGTTAGAATGGGTTACCCAGATTGCCTAAGTCAATCCGGAAGGAGGCTTTACTCAAAGGAGAGTCGAAAGCTCTCAATGCAATAGTAATGGGAAAGGTTATGAAATCAAGAGTGCTTATGACTTAGGGACAACACGATGTCCTAGGGAATTTCACTTACCTCAAGGTCTTGAACCTTGTGTTATATTTATAGTTATATCATGCTTATGGAGTGGCTCATAAGATGATGCCAAGTGTATGCCTCAGATTTGGACACCAATGCTACTTTTGGCCCATAGCCCCTTAGTGAACAGTGATCCAATACTAATTAATGGGCCTGTGAGGGTAGTTTGGAACTTTTCCTCTGAGAGTACTGTTCCGCACGTTGGGTCCGTGTGAGTCCCTCGGATAGATCCGCATGATTGGTGGACTCTGCCTTGGGTAACTCAAGGTGTCTGGACCTTAGAGTTCCTCGGAAGCATCTCAGTGGTTCTGTCAAATACGTTTGGTCTTACTGTACTGGTGGCGTCCGAGATTCTCTCGTCCGGTCCGTTTAGCATCTTAGGACTGACAGTTTGCGGTACTTGGGAGGACCAGGTAACCTTTTGTTAGGTTCGGAAGTCATCCATCTAGCTTGGTCGGACCTAGCTGAAATGGCATGCTGACTTGTGAGTACTAGTTGACCTGAGATGGTTTCCTTTAGGACGGACCACTCGAAGGTCGGACTAGCTTTGAATGGCTATCTCAGCCTTGATGCACTCTAGGACACGCTCTATGGTGCCCTTAACGGATTGGAAACATATCCGTATCAACAATGTGAATAAAATTTGACACAAACTTACTCTACCAGCCATATCAAAAGATGAAAACGAATTTGTTGGGGAAGCAACGATGGTACCAGTTGCAAGGCCTCTAATCGGGCGTTACGCAAGACGGTGGCCGTCTTTGTCGAATTCCTTGCGGATGAGCAATTGGACGCGCGATTACGTCGATGCATCGGGAAAACACACCAAGGAACAAGTACTTTTGAACAAGCACCACACGAGGACCGCCAAGCAACTCCGAACTCTGGGTCGCAATATTCTGGAGGGGAAGGCAACTTGGAGCAGTGAGGCATTTTCCTTGAATGGGGGCTTCCATTACTTTAAAGGCTATTGGGAGTGGACAGAAGACATTTTGAGTCGTTGCCAACCCATGTTACATAGTGCATGGATTTATGAAGCGGTCACTGCGTCACTTTTCACCTATGACTTTGAGGCGAACATTATGAAGGCGTTCTGCGAGGCTTGGTCTTCAGAGACAAATACACTTCACACATCGGCTGGGGAAGTTTCTATCTCCTTATGGGATTTATCACGACTTGCTGGGTTACCTATATTGGGCAATTTGTATGATGAAGTAAATCACGATGTAGTGGAGATCACTGGCTTTGATGAGAAGAATGATTTGTATCTTCCGCGATCTTGCAAATATTTATACTATTCCTTTCACATATTGACGGCGGATGTTGAAGATAGGTGTGACACTTCTGTTAGTCTTGAACAGTGGATCCGCTTTTGGTTTAGCAAAGAGGTGAAGTACTCTAAACCACCCGTGCGCAAGGCAAAGAGTAGAATCCCACCTAAAGACACTCATAATCCAACTGGAGATTTTGGAGCTCATAGTGAATGGAACTCTACAGAGGAAGCACTTTTCGAGAAGCTTGAGGTCAAAAGAGGGTTAAAGACGGAGGTTTATTTGGCTGCATACCTTTCTTGTTTGTTGTGCGCCTTTGTCCTGCCAGTGAAGAATGTCGGCATGATACGCCCGAGTACTTTCAAGATGGCTTGCCATATGGCAAGTGGGAAATCCGTGTCTTTGGCAATCCCGGTGCTAGCCTCGATTTATAGAGGTCTTAGTCATATTGCAGATTCTCCTCATCCGTCACGTTCGACTACTTCGTTTCCATTTCGATTCGTTTCATTGGGTGGCCCATTATTTTCAAACACATCATTCAGTGGCTCGGCCTTCTCGAAGTCCTGACATGGCGTCATTTTCCGGTGTGAATTTTGCAAAACCATTTTCTCCTAGGGATGCGCGCTCAAGAATCCACAGAGGTGTTTCTGTCAGTTGGAATTGCTTTATTGGTTTGAGACAGAACTATAGGTTCGTTGATAACGCTCTTGCTTTGGATTCTGGGTGTGAATATACTTTGCCAGCATTCGATCTTCTTATCTTACGTTGCGAGATGGCGATCGTTTCATCGTCGAAGCTTATTCTCCACATCGATTCAGCCGTCAGTTCGGTTATTATCAAGATGTCCCAGGTGAACTTGAACGAGTGATTCATAGTGTTGACTTAGATGAGGGTCTATCACTTTGGAGGATGAGTACATATTCCAGGTCTTTTGACAAGGCTTGGTTTCCTGGAGCTTCCATTTCAGTGAAGCACGATCATACCGACGAGTATTTGCGTTGGTGGATAAAGTTTGATGGGGACCTTCTTGAAAGGAATATTGGTCGTTTGGCACCTAAGAAGAGTGGTGAGCCTGCCCGCATAGATGTTACGCCTGTTCATGTTCCCGAAGCTTCTAGAGGTACATCTCTTATTCCTGTTTACTGCATCTTTCTCTTCTTTATTCTTCCTTTGCTAATCGCCACTCTTCTCTATCAGGTAAAAATAATACTCTTTCTGACATAGATGAGAGTGCTAGTTGCGGTAATTCTGACCGTCATTGGAAGAGACAAAAGGGAGAAAGGGCCTCTAAGCCAATAGATGTGGAAACGTGTGTGGACGCTTCGAGCAATCCAACATCGCCGGCAGGATTTGTTGGAGAGGTAATGACTTCAAGTGGTCTTGCTTTTCGCTTCTTCTGCAACAATGTGCTTTTGATTTATTAATTTGGTGTTTTTCTTTGTAACAGTTGGAGAGTGATATCATACCAAACTCTGTCAATGCTGATCATGAGCCCGAAGTTGTGTTAGATCCTGAGATAACCATTCCTCCACAACTTGCTTCTTCTGTCGAGATCACACCGGTTGCGGTAGAGAGTCAAGGGGAATCCTCTCATTCAACAACTCCTTTACCTATTGTCCCTTGTTGTCCCGCTGCCTCGGTTTTCCACGGAGAAAGATTTGTGGACAAATGGGAGAGATAATGCCTTCAAATGCTGTGGTCCGGACTTAGCACCAAGATCACTAATACTCCTTTGGACATGATGTCAAGCCTTGAGGACGAGATTCATGTTGTTTTGAAGAGGTTGGAGGACTTCAAGTGTGATGATATTCCTCCATTGAAAGCTTTGATTGAAGCTTTCTTTGAGAAAGTTGAGAGGTTCGACTCTGCGAGGTCTACTATTGCTGACATGCCTTCCGATGAATCACTTGCTCAACGTATCACGGAGTCTGGAACCCGTCTTGAGGAAGCTAAGGCGAATATGGCCAATGAGTCTAAAGAAGTTAAAGCCATGAGGAAGAAGCTTAACTCTTTGAAAAAAAAGGTAACAGATCTGGAACAGGAGGTCAAAGTTAAGGCAGCATCCCTTAAGGCCGTGAAAACAAGTATTACTGAAATGGAAGGAGAAATTGCTGAGTTGAATAACACCTCTGCACCGTATGATGAAGCTCAGAAGAATTTGGACACTCTAAGGGCTGAGTTGGAGACTGCTCATGAAGAATTGAAGAACTTGAAGCCCTTCTAAAGATAGATATTTGCCCTTTTGTTGCTTTTCTTAGAGATAGATGTTTGTCCTTTATTTCCTTTCTAGAGATAGATGTTCGTCTTTTGTTGCTTTTCGCTTTCATTCTTTGTAGCAAACTTTAGTATCTCTTGAGATTAATAATAAAGACTGCCTTTTCCTTCTTGTCATATGATTTTCACATGCTTTTGTATAAAGTATCATGTTGCTTTGGATAAACAAACATAACATGATGGTTTTTGGAATAAACCTATTCTACGCATATATTGAACTATTTTGGTTGTTCGAACCGCGATTTAAAAACGTATTTCCGAGACCTCTTGTCTTCAATTAAACTCAAAGGGGTAGTACACGATTTTTTGTGAAACACTCGATAGAGTTAGTTTGTGTCAAATTTTATACACATGATATGGTTTTTGGTATGAAACCTATTCTACGCACATATTGATTTATTTTGGTTGATAGAACCTCGATTTAAAAACGTATTTCCGAGACCTCTTGCCTTCAATTAAACTCAAAGGGGGTAGTACACGATTTTTTGTGAAACACTCGATAGAGGTAGTTTGTGTCAAATTTTATTCACACGATATGGTTTGTGGCATAAAACCTATTCAACGCACAAATTGAACTATTTTGGTTGATCGAACCTCGAATTAAAAACGTATTTTTTGGACATCAAGTTTTCGAGAAACCAAAAGGGGGTTATTACACGGTTTTTGTGAAAACACTCAATGGGGTTAGTTTCTGTCTAATTTTATTCACATGACATGGTTTGTGGTATAAAAACTATTCTACGCACATATTGAACAATTTTGGTTGATCGAACCTCGATTTAAAAATGTATTTTTGAGACGTCTTGTCTTCAATAAAATTCAAAGGGGGTAGTACGCGATTTTTTGTGAAACAATCGATAGAGTTAGTTTGTGTCAAATATTATTCACATGATATGGTTTGTGGTATGAAACCTATTCTACGCACATATTGAACTATTTTGGTTGATCGAACCTCGATTTAAAAATGTATTTCCGAGACCTCTTGTCTTCAATAAAACTCAAAGGGGGTAGTACACGATTTTTTGTGAAACACTCGATAGAGTTAGTTTGTGTCAAATATTATTCACATGATATGGTTTGTGGTATGAAACCTATTCTACGCACATATTGAACTATTTTGGTTGATCGAACCTCGATTTAAAAACGTATTTCCGAGACCTCTTGTCTTCAATAAAACTCAAAGGGGGTAGTACACGATTTTTTGTGAAACACTCGATAGAGTTAGTTTGTGTCAAATTTTATTCACATGATATGGTTTGTGGTATGAAACCTATTCTACAAACATATTGAACTATTTTGGTTGATCGAACCTCGATTTAAAAACATATTTCTGAGACCTCTTGTCTTCAATAAAATTCAAAGGGGGTAGTACACGATTTTTTGTGAAACAATCGATAGAGTTATTTGTGGTATGAAACCTATTCTACGCACATATTGAACTATTATGGTTGATCGAACCTCGATTTAAAAACGTATTTCCGAGACCTCTTGTCTTCAATAAAACTCAAAGGGTAGTACACGATTTTTTGTGAAACACTCGGTAGAGTTAGTTTGTGTCAAATTTATTCACATGACATGGTTTGTGGTATGAAACCTATTCTACGCACATATTGAACTATTTTGCTTGATAGAACCTCGATTTAAAAATGTATTTCCGAGACCTCTTGTCTTCAATAAAACTCAAAGGGGGTAGTACACGATTTTTTGTGAAACAATCGATAGAGTTAGTTTGTGTCAAATTTTATACACATGATATGGTTTTTGGAATGAACCTATTCTACGCACATATTGAACTATTTTGGTTGATCGAACCGCGATTTAAAAACGTATTTTCGAGACCTCTTGTCTTCAAAAAAGCAATCCTAGTGAATCTAAAATTTGAATTCCAGTCAAATCCCGCTGACTTACCAAAATTTGCATTTCAAAATTTCATTTCATTTGCATTTCAAATGTATAAATCCCGCTCTAATTTCATTTTGAAAATTTGCCAATTCATTTTCTCTTTGATTCGTCTTCTTCATTTGAGCTTCTCTGGAAAAATTCCCTTTCAGTAACAAACCCTCAGGTAAACGATTCCACTGTTTCTTCGTTCATTTTTACGAAGTAATCGTTTGTAGTTGAGTTGAATTGAGTAGGAAATGGCATTGATCTGAAATTAGGTTTGTTTTTTCGTTCGGTATTTGAATCTGTTAACAGTTTATGTAGCTCGAACAAGGAATTGGTATAGTTTCGCGAATGTGTTTCGGATTTCAGTCGGATTAGATTTGTTCGTTTCGGAATTTGAATCTTCAGTTTCTTTAGCTAGAAGAAGGGCTTGATGTCATTTCGCAAATGTGTTTAGGGTTTTGTGTTTTCTCGTTTCGGAATTTGAATATCTGTATACTTTCTTTAGCTTGAAGAATGAATTGATGTCATTTTGCAAATGTGTTTCGGAATTCAGTCGGATTAGGTTTTTGTGTTTTTTCGTTTCGGAATTTCAATCTCTGGACAGTTTCTTTAGCTAGAAGAAGGAATTGATATCATTTCACAAATGTGTTAGGATTTTTGTGTATTTTAGTTTCGGAATTGAATCTCGGTGCTGTTTCTTTAGCTCGAAGAAGGAATTGATGTCATTTCTCAAATGTGTTTAGATTTTTGTGTTTTTTCGTTTCGGAATTTCAATCTCTCTACAGTTTCTTTAGCTAGAAGAAGGAATCGCTATCATTTCGCGTGTGTGTTTCGGAATTCAGTCGGACTAGATTTTTGTGTTTTTTTCCTGAATGTTTGTTGTGCTGAGTTGTTTTTCGGATGTGTTTGTGTTGTTCGATTAATTGGTGAAGGATTTCTCTGTAATTGTTTCAAGTTGAGTAAATTAGGAAATTTAGTTTTGGATTCTGTTTCGGAATATGAATCTCCGTGTAGTTTTTTAAGCTTGTGCTGTCGTGTGGTTAGAGGTTATTTTTGTTTCTTTCTGAATTAGTTGCGTTAAGGTATAATTTCCGTTCATTTCTGATTCCTATTCGTTTTTCAAATGAGTCGGTTATTCAGTTTATTGATGATAAGATCTCTCTTTGATGATTACTGAATCTCGTGTAGTTCCTTGAGCTCCTGTTGGTGCGTGGAGATGTCTACATCATATAGAAAATGTGTTTTAGATTCTGCAATCGCATTATGGTTTTTGATCTATGGAGCTAGTTACTGAATCTAAATCGTCGTTTAGAATTCATTCCTGTTATTAGATTACATTATTGAAACGCTCTCTCATTGAGGATTATTGAATCATGTGTATTAAATGTTGTTTTGTTTTGTTGCATGGATAGTGATTTGACATCATTTAGCAAATGTGTTCTAGATTCTGAATCCCATTGGATTCTTATGCTCCCTTGCCCAGGTCCTTAATCTGTAGAGTATGTTATCTAAATTCTACTTTGGATTTGTTCTATCATTTATTAACTGATGGAAAGCTCTCTCTGTATGAAGAGTATTGAAGCCATGCCGGAAGCAAGAGATAGATTGTCAAGGGAGGAGGACGTGACTGACAATTACATCAACCGCAGACGGGATTTTTTTATTCTTGCAGATGAACCTGAGGTGCAAACTCCGTTCAGGTGGAGAGATACGCCACTGGTGGGTGATATTAGAACACCAATGACCATTAGACGCCAGGAGAGCTCTTTCCGGAGAACACCTGTTGGGCTACAGAACCTGTCTCCAGTGGTTCGCAGAGGGCAAGGCCGAGGCAGCGTGCAAGGTCGTGGCAGAGGGCTAGGTCGTGGCAGAGGGCATATAGGCAGTGTCTTGCCGTCTTGGTATATAAGAAAGCCTCTGCATGACATCACATATATACTGGGGGTAATAGTTCCTAACTAACTGAAAAAATATTTGGAAAATGAAGATTTATTCATGGTATGTCGGTTTTCTTGTTATCTGTTCATCTAGTATATCTTGAGTCATTGGCTGTGAGATCAGATATATGTTTGGGCTCGTGTAAATGACAGTATCAATTTGCTTTTATAGTCTTTGTCTCATTTAAGGTTGATAAATTTGAAGCAGGGGAATGTGTTTAGACTTGCAAACTTTTTGTGAATAGCTTATCTTGAGATGATCTTATCTCAAGATCAGACTCTACTTGCATTTTCATAATTTTGTTAAGTAATCGAGACCAGCATGATGTGGTGATAACAGTTCTAACTTTAGATTGTGTGGAACTTAGAAGTGTTGTTTGAAAAAAAGGAATCAGATTTGGTAATACAGAAAAGAAAGAACGCTGAATGGTAATGAAAGAACTGAAGAGTCTTAACGGCATGTTGTTAGTTAAGCTCAGTGAATAATGGAGCACACCAACCACTTGATACTGGGTAGTTCTTTTGCTTATCTTGCCCGACTTGATTTTATTTGAATTTTGACAGTGAGTTATCTAATGTCTAAACTGAACGCAGCAAATGCATTTGCTTTTGTTTTCAAGTCATTTTCTCTATATGCAAATGCATAATTAAAGCTCACTGCATATATATATTCATTATTGTTCTTTTTGTGCCTACCTGAACATATATGTCATCTGGTTGAGAAGTTATGGAGCTTTGCTTTAGGGAGTGTTTATTTCTGATTGATAGCTTGTACTGATAAATGATAATAACCCTTTATATGTTTTCAGATTTTGGTAGATGTTAAGAGATAACATAATTCATATTGAATAGATGATTAGTGAAGCCAGCTACAATCTTGGTTTAATTAATTATTCTACTATTGTTTCCTGTAGTAGCAAATTGAATCGATCCACTTCTTGAATTTGATCTGTATGCTGAACTGTATAGGAGGAGATCTAGTAATATGGTAGGAGATCTTTATGCTGAAAGTCTAAAACTATATGGTAGGAACTCTAATTTAGTTGCTCATATCTGCACCATGTATGTCTCATTGTTGTGTACGATTGGAGGAATTACTGGTAGCCCATTTAAACAGAAGAAATTGATGGATGTATATTGAGTTGGATCTATTGATAGGTATCTGAGAGAAGAAGAACGCGTCGGGGAGAAACTGAAGGCCTACGACTCGAGAGTCCTGTACGGCAGGACCCAACTGATCGTCATCCTTCTGTGCCTGCACCAGATGCTCAACTCGAGCATGATTCCATGACTACCCCACATCCATCTATTAGAGTTCTGAGATGCCCACCATCAGTGCCCAAGATATTGCTCGATATCACAAAGCAAAATGACAATGATTCTGAATGCTTAACACCACAAAGAATGCTCCTAAACAACATCGAAGTTGTTGAAAAAGTGGTGCTGGAAGAGCTTAAGAAGGCAAAGAGAACACCTTCAGCCAGAAAAGCTGAAAGGGAAAAGAAAGTAAGGACTTTAATGTCAATGCGCTAAACTCGTTCTGTTTAAGTTCCATGGGTGGTCTCAATCAAGGTTGAGTGGATGTTTGGGTGAAGTTGAAGGAGCGTGAAGTTCTTCCTGTGTTGTATGATCGAGCTCTTAGTTGTACGATCATCTCTTGATGATCGAAGCTATCTTAGATTTTGTTCTGTCATACTAGGATGTAGTAGCATATAAGCCTTTTATATGTAGTTCAATATTCTGCTTCAGAGTTTAGATACTTGAGACATGGATACCTGATACTCATTTCATTTGATGCAGTATTTGGCATGTAATGAACAATTAGTAGTTCATGTTCTTGACATGATGTTAATAGTAGTAGATTCTCATTTGCTACAGTATTCGGCATGAAATGACCGTTGAATCTTTTCTAGTAGAATACTCTCTTAATTCAGTTTTCTTACTCTGTAGCCTGGTTATAATGTCCCTTCGAAAGGGTTTGGTGAATGACCTAACGAGTTCTTTGGAACTGTGCAGTTGGTGAGAATTGCCAGAACTCTATCACATGCTGAAGTCTCATTTCTGTTTTCTTTGTTCTCTGTAGACTGAGCCAGCTGAATAGTTATGTTGGACAGTTGGAGCATATACTTAAGTTGAGGATATATCGATTTAGTAAAACTACGAAAGTGACAGGTTCTTAAACAAAGCCTACAGACACCATGACAAAAGAATCATAAAAAATGCACAAAATGCAGACTGGTTCGTCATAACTAGCAAAGAAAGGGACTTCATGTTAACCAACTTCAAGATATTGCCGGCCAAGATTCAGTCAAATTATTACTAGCAGATGCTGCAGATTATCAGTCGAAATGAAAGATACAAACTGCAAGTCAGCTATAGAAGCCAAACCATATTCTGTATTCCATCCTGTAGTTATATGTCTAGTTTGCTCAGGATGAAAGCAACATGACAAAATTTTGCTGTCAAATTTTAAGGAATCCTGAAAAAGACAAACACCAGAGTAGCTAATCTTCGGCCATCGTAACAAGTCAATGATTCCATTATTGATGAGTTTACCCAGTCACCTTCTTCGTATATAAATCTCTTAACTTGCCTTTCCTCAGCATTCATGGTACAAGCAAGACATGGCAGAAACCAAGGAGTGCATCACTTACTTCATCATCTGGCTCATCTCCACAATACTAATCCGCATACTTTTCAAAAGACGGCCGTCTCCAAGTCTCCCACCAAGCCCTTTTGCTCTGCCAATCATCGGTCACCTCCATCTTCTGGCTCCAATACCTCACCAAGCTCTAGCTAAGCTCTCGGCTCGTCATGGACCCTTAATTCACATATACCTTGGTTCAGCCCCGACCCTCGTGGCTTCATCGCCTGAAATCGCAAAGGAGTTTCTGAAAACACAAGAGGGTTTGTTTTCTGATAGGCCTGAAACCATTGCCATTAATTACCTGACATATGGTTCTCAGGACTTCTCGTTTGCGCCTTATGGAGCTTATTGGAAGTTCATGAAAAAGTTGTGCATGTCTGAACTCCTTGGTGGCCGAACGCTGGACTTGTTGCAGCCGGTTAGGCGTGAAGAGGTGAAGCACTTGATTGTGTCTTTAGCAAAGAAGGCTAAAGAAGGTGTTTGTGTTGATGTTGGAAGTGAGCTGCTGAGGTTGACAAATAATGTTATCTCAAGGATGTTAATGAGCGAAAGGTGCTCAGGGGAGGAAAATGAAGCCGGAGAAGTCAGGAAATTGATCCAAGAAGTTGCAGAGCTTACAGGGAAGTTCAATTTATCAGATTATATATGGTTCTGCAAGAACTTGGACCTGCAGGGATTTGGAAAGCGAATGAAGGACGTTCGGGACAGGTTCAATGCAATGATGGAGAAGATTATTGAAGAACACCAGAATGCTAGAAGGAAGGCTGATCAGAAGATTGAGAATGGAGAAGTTGTTAAGGATCTTCTTGACATTTTACTTGATATATCAGAAGATCAAAGTTCAGAAGTGAAATTGACTACAGAGAACATCAAAGCGTTTGTCCTGGTAACGTTCCAGTTACGCTTATTGTTGTTGTGCTTTCATCCTGGTATATTTTCCTTCACTAATCTGATAATCCCCATCCCTATTTTGGTTGTTTTCTGTTTGTTTCGCAGGATATATTTGCTGCAGGAACCGATACATCAGCCATCACGGTAGAGTGGGCGTTAGCGGAGCTGATCAACCATCCTCTCATCTTACAAAAGTTAGTTGAAGAAATCGACACTGTCATAGGAACAACCAGGCTAGTCGAAGAATCGGACATCCCAAACCTGCCATACCTCCAAGCCATCGTCAAGGAAACGCTACGTCTCCACCCCACAGGGCCGTTAATAGTAAGAGAGTCGAGCACCGACTGCACGGTTTTAGGATACAGCATCCCAGCCAAAACTCGACTGTTTGTGAATGTTTGGGCGATTGGAAGAGATCCAAAACACTGGGAAAACGCGCTTGAGTTCAATCCCGAACGGTTCTTGAACGAGGATGGGAGTGTGAAATCGCAGCTGGATGTTAGAGGCCAGTGTTATCACCTGTTGCCGTTCGGAAGCGGTCGGAGAGGCTGTCCTGGAACTACATTGGCTTTGCAAGTTGTTCAGGCAACCTTGGCAGGTTTGGTGCAGTGTTTTGAGTTTCAGGTTAAGGGGAGTAGTGATAAGGTGGATATGGAAGAAGGCACTGGCATTACATTGCCAAGGGCAAATCCTCTGGTCTGTTCACCTGTGGCAAGGCTTGATGTACTTTCATTAGTGTAAAACTTTATTTGTAAAGTTTATATACGATCAATCTTCTTAAAAGTAAAACACCCGAGTTCTTGATAACCGCCTTAATGTTTGTCCGCTTTTCTTTTTTAATCCTTCTAATAGACCGTATTCTAGCACTTACTCCACTTTGTTAAGAATAAAAGAAGCTATTGTGCGGCTAACATTTTATCGGGACAACAGCAGGTCGATGATCTCCTCACTAAAGTTCCGTTCCCTTCGTCTGAAGAGAACATAACTGAATTGAATGAATCTGATTTGAACGAATTTGATAGTTATATACGCACATTTTCTTCATTGTTATGATATTGTTCCCTTTGAGCCTGAGCAAGCACAAATTTATTTTTAGAATGATAAAAAAACCTCATACCATAGGACAGTGATGATCTACAAATATATCTAATTCACCTCTTTCCATGTGAATCTGTTGGTTATTACAATCGCCCAATATTTGAAATGGAAATATATGCATGCCATTCTGTTAGAATATCCTACATCACTTGTGAATAAATCATGTAAATAACATATAAGGTGGATAAACTTATCCCCTTAAAAATATCTTTTAAGGAGATCTCGACCCAATTTAATATCAAAGTATACCAAGTTGATGATGGGTGACCGCGTTCCCCTCTTATCCCTTATGTTGGTCAAACTTAATACATTCCTCGCTCTTCCAAATTCCAATAAAAAAGGGTAAAATAGTGAAATCCGAATAACTGAAAAAGGTTCGGATATATGCTGACCTGGCAAGTGGGCCATCCACAAGAACACATACCAGATAATCCACCTTCTTCTCCGCCCATAGTTTTCTTGATTTCTCTCTTCTTCATCGTTTTTCTTTCATACCTGCAAATCTGCAATTAATTATTCAATCCCATTGATTTCTACAAGCTTTGACAATTTTTTTCAAGTCAGAGCAATTCAAATTTGAATCATTGAATCCCATTGTCTTGACATAGCTTATTCTTTACACAATTGGAGCTCAATAGATCTGTCTCTCTTTCTGGGCAGTCGAAATTTCAGTGGATCTTTGCCTCTGGTTGGTTATCAGGTATCAGCTGAATTCCAGGTGGGTTTCTTCAGATATATTATAAGCCTGTAGAAAAATCGATTCTTTAGTCGAAACGAGATGGTTAGTGTAAATCTTGGTTTCTTTTGATTGAAGATAAGCTGAATTCAAGGTGGGTTTCGTCCGATATATTCTAAGCCTGTAGAAAAATCGATTCTTGATCGAAACTAGATGGTTAGTGTAAATATGGGAACGCTTTACTATGTGTTAGACCATATATATGGTGCATTGCTACACCGAACAAAGATCAGTACGCCTTTTTTCTCGAAGGGTTGGGGAGGAAGTAAGCTTGAGGTTCTTGAGAGGACAATAAAGCAGCTGTTTCCGGAAGTAGAAGGTCAGAATTGGCCTCCTGCTGTGGTTAAGCCTGAGTGGAAGACGGTTTGGGAGTCGAAAACTGCTTGTCTTAGAGAAGGTGTGTTTAGGACCCCTTGTGATGAGCAGCTTCTTGGTGCATTGCCTCCTGAGTGTCACAATGCCAGGGTTGCATTTCTTACTCCAAAATTCTTGGACCCAGAGAAGACGGCTTGTGTTGTTCACCTTGCAGGTAGCTGAATTTGAATTTGGTTGACTGGCTTTTGAGATATTGTGGGATTGTTTTCTTTTGATTTTGATTTTGATTTTGATTTGAGCTCTGTGTTGCTTGCTTATGATGTTTTCAGCTTTTTGGATCATCTGTTTGATTGCTCTGTTAGGAAAAATGAAATCGACTATTGAATGAACAAGATATAGATGCTTTGACAAGTTCTGCATATAAGCATTAGCGGGTATGTTGCAATAGGAGCTAGTCTAAATGTCAGATGTGATACATTATAGAGATATATGGTTACTGGTTAGAGTATATGCGTACATATTGCATAAAACGTCTGAAAACTGCAGGGTAGATTGCTACGTGAATATGATTTTGGAGATTTATATGCATGTTATGAACTTATGATACTGTTTGTATTTGGTTAAGTGGCTTTTGCAAGACAGTGAGATTGTTGTTTACTTTTGCCTTCGATTTGGAGCTTTGGGTTGGTTACTTGTTATGTTTCCAGTTTTCTGGATCATATATTTGATAGGTTCTTTAGCACAAATAAAGTCGACTTCGCATGAACAAAACATCAGCTTTGAGAAGTTTTCCGAGCTCATTAGGCATGTGATGTTTCCTTGCAGGAGATGTGTTTAGTGCTTGATGGTTTGTGGCGTTTGTTATGTGGTTTTGATTTTGAAGATTTGTATGCATGCTATGGCTTTTGATTTGGAGCTCTGTGTTTGCTTACTATAATGTTTTTAAGTTTTCTGAATCAATATGCTGATAGGTTCTTTAGGAAGAATGAAATCGACTACTGAATAAACAACAAATAAGATGCTTTGGGATGGTTTACATGTTCATCTTTCTCTGTGTTAATTGGTTGATGGCTTATGTGTTTGTTATGTGGACTTGGTTATAGAGATTTTCATTTATTTTGTCATACTATTTGCCTTTGGTCCAGTGGCTTCTGATTATGAGGTTTTATCTGTATATTGATTTAGAGTGCTTTGTGTTTACTTATAATGTTTCGAGTTGGGTCATATGCTTGATAAGTTCGTTATGATGAATATAATTGACTATTGAATGAACAAGAAATATATGCTTTTTAGAAGTTTTCCATATCTAGCAAGGGGTGTTCAGATTTGCATATGAGGAGCTAGTCTAGATGTGACACATTTTAGTGATACGGAAAGAGAACATGCTAATTGTTTCCAGGAAACGTCTGAAAAGTGTAGGAAGCTGCAAATAACATAATTTGATGTTCAATCTGCTTCTGAACTCTGAAGTTCTCGCTTACATTCCCTTACTCTATTTGACCTGCCTTGCGTATTCTGAGAGGTGTTATATTTTAAAGGTGTGCTTGCTTTCGTATTTAGGTACTGGGGATCATACTTTTCAACGTAGGCTGCGTCTGGGTGGACCACTGCTGAAGGAAAATATAGCAACAATGGTACTAGAGAGGTAGAAAAATATACACAGGCTAATGAAATCATTGTCTTGCCATTTTTGGTCTAACTCAAAATTTTCATGTTATTAGTCCTTTCTATGGAAGAAGACGCCCTGTGCTTCAGCGAGGTGCAAAACTCTTGTGCGTGAGTGACTTGCTATTATTAGGAAGAGCCACCATTGAAGAAGCTCGTAGTCTTTTACACTGGTTGGACACAGAAGGATTCGGCAAAATGGGTGTATGTGGACTCAGTATGGGTAAGAACTGCACTTCATCTTTTATTCATGAGAAATCCAAGAATTAAAGAGAAAACGAGAACCTTGAACACATTTATAAAATCAGCATCAAGAAAATATGACTTCTCCTTCGCTCCTAAACATGTGCACAGTGTACCTCTTTTTTTAGGTGGAGTACATGCTGCGATGGTTGGCGCGTTGCATCCCACACCTATTGCTACGTTTCCATTTCTGTCTCCACATTCTGCTGTAGTGGCGTTCTGTGAAGGAGTATTACAGCATGCTACTGCATGGGATGCGCTTAGAGAAGATATCTGTGTGCAGAAGGCTGCCATGACACTCGAGGAAGTAAGGGAGCGAATGCGAAATGTGTTGTCACTAACAGATGTGACAAGGTTTCCAATACCCAAAAATCCCAATGCTGTCATACTCGTGGCTGCCACAGTAAGTGAAATACTCATCACTTCACATACATTTCTGAAGCACAATTAAGTTTTTGCTCATGTCCTTATTATGCACATCTGTCCAATTTAACATGTTAACCTTTGTTTCCGAACATTCAACACGTTTTATTCTTGAATTGAGTAACCAGATGTGAAACCAGGACTATGCCATACAGTGAGTCAGTGATAATCACAATAAGGTTAGGTTGAGATCAGAGATTTCTGTTAGCCACATGGAATCCATAGACCATGATTAATGCTAAGCCACGTGGGATTTGTTATATTTCATCATATCTCTGCAAATTTGGGATAGTAGCAACTGATAATTATACAAAATGCGGATAGATTGACATGTCAGCACACCATAACCAACTTGAGGCCCGGTTCTAACCCCGTGTAGAGTTTATGCCTTTCTTGCTCACTGAAAATCCTTGTTCAACAGAATTGTTTTGCTTTTCATGTATTGGGCCTGACTGATTATATATAGACAAATCATGTAGGATGTGATACAAAGAGCTGGTAAGTTTTGACTTTCACGAGAAACCTAATGATCTAGACGCTCTCTCTGATAGATGCTTCGTAAATTTTATTTTAACTCAACAATGGAAAACTGAACTCATTATACATAAGCCATGCTCCAAGAAGGATCGTTTACAAGTGGATTACTGATTCTCATCTATTCTGTTGTGGACTTGACTTCTGTCTATTTTGTTTGGCAGCATTTGACCACTTCTTGAAAGACTATCTTGCACTCGCTTACATACATCATAATTGTTTGTCTTTTCTTGATTATTTATTATTCGAGTTGATGAATTGAATTCTGGGAAGTCTCAAGTTTCAATTGTCCTTTTCAGGATGATGGCTATATCCCAAAACACTCTGTCTTGGAGCTCCAAAAGGCGTGGCCTGGCTCAGAAGTCAGGTGGGTCAGCGGTGGCCATGTATCATCGTTTCTTCTCCACAATGGTCAATTTCGCAAGGCCATTGTCGATGGACTAAATAGATTAGACTGGAAAACATCTTCTTCATGACACCCGCCAAGAACATTTGGAATTTCTTTTTTCTTTGTTCTTCTGTTATTTAACCTCATAAAAAGTACACCCAAACTGTAGATAAAATACCCAGAGGCAACATCCCATTCAGATTTAGATGGATAGATGGGTGATTATATGTCTGTAACATTCAGTCATTAATTTGTTTACGTATAAAAGGATAAATGATTGTTCTTGAAAGTCAAGATTAACAATTTGTTGATTCATGTGTTCCTTGTGTTTATAACTATTGAGTTTGTGAATATTGATTCGTTCAGGTTCCTATCTTTTCGCCATATAAGGTGCCACGAACAGAATCACTCATGTCCTTGTTCCCTTTTAAGAACTCTGAAAATTGCCAAGTGGTATTGATGTATCTGAGCTACGTTGGTTAAACAACCTACATTTCCTGTCGATTCAACATACTCCTATCTGCTTGCTCGACTGTTGCTGAGCAGCAGTATCTGATTCCCTAACTTGTCCGACTGTTGCTAAGCAGTTATTGGATATCAGTCGGACATCCTGTTAACAAGTAGAACTGGCAGAGGGGCATGCTTATTCTATAAAAGTTCAAAAAGGAAAGAAAGGAAGTTCAAATTAGTCCTACATTATTACCATGCATCTTGACCTGTAGACATGCTCTATTATATATATGTACAACTTCTATGGATGTAAAAAAGAAAGGAAATAGTATAGACATTAAAGAAAACAAAACTACTGCATATATTGTAAGAGAATAAATATAGAAAAACATCTAAAAGTTTAAAGTTAGCTAGTAATATTCCTCCTCTTGGCGCGGCATTTCTTCGCTTAGCTACTCTTGGCGGGGGCGCGACATCCAGAGGGAGCTGAGGGAGCGGAGGCGGTGGAAGTACTCTGCAATCGCTAGCAAACAACGCGCAACCTGGCGGGTGGTTAGGATTTGGTGAAGGTGGTGAAGTGTTTGGTGTCTCAAATTATCAGCCTGTTAAGTCAAATATGTTTTTGTTAAAAATTCTACATAATTTTTAAGGAAAAAATGAAACTAAATAGTATCAATGATTTGAAGTAGATTACAACTAATCATGTATACAAGAAATTGACATTTGGTGAATTATGTCTCAACCAACTCCAAGTCAACACTCTTGACATGATGTAACAACTAATCTGGACAACTTGTCTAGAGTGAACTCAATGTATTACTATCATAATTATGGACTACTACTATAATATCTGTTTTGACTTTGGTTTCCAGATGTAACACAATACTGATTTTGAGATGATATGGTGTAATTACCGCAACAACATCTCTTATAACATGCAGTCCACTCGTGTTACATTAACACCGTAGGTGAGAGGGTGTTATGATAGTTGTATCTATAACGTCTAGCAAACCTTATAGTGCACATAACACTATTCTGTAACAAAATATTTGGAGAGCGATTTACCTGTCTCACAAAACCTTCGAGGGTGGAGAGCTTGTTGATGGCTAGTGCCATTTGGCCCATGTAGGTGCTCATGTTAGGAGAAACGATAAGTGATTCGGAACTGATTGTCTCCGATAGGGAACGATTCAAAGCATCGAGTCCACGAGATAGAGCTTCTTCGGCCTCATGTGTAGATTGTTGCAATCCACATATTGCCATCAATTGTTGCTCTGTCAGTGGCTCTATTTGGCTTAAAATTATCTAAATTGCAAGAAGTTAAAAGATGTCAGTTTTTGTATTAACATATTGTTACTAGTACCACTATACATTAATGCAAAAAGTCACACTTTGTCACAAGTATCATTTCTTAATAGAACAGTGAGAAAAAATAGGAGAGTTGATGAAATCATCTAAAAAGTGGAATGTAATGTTACTGATATAATAATATGTAGTTCTAGATTGATAGATGGAGTTAAATCGAGATCAATTGTGTTTATTGAACCACGAATGTTTGACTGAAAACTTCACATTCACATTTGTAATCGGAGACAACTCTAATTACTCATCGTCCTACTTCATTCGAGGTCTAAGTTTAGCTTTGTAACAAACAAGTCGTCCAAGTATGGTTTACCAGAAGCTGCAGTAACAAACATGTGCTTTATAGCTAGGTTAGGTTTTGTAAACTGGAAAGAGCAAACAATCATGATACCATTTCGTCACTCTACTGAATCACACACGTTACGCATGAAATATTCTTTGTGGAATGTTTGAAAATATCTATCTGTTTCATATTAATGTCAGTTTATTTCTGGCATTTGGATGTCATGGATCCAATCACAGTTTCTTGACATGTACCACTTTTGGGCAACACTTTTGGGAACAAAGAAGTTAGGCGATACGCAAGAGTGAAGTCGGAAATGAAATTTAGAGGCCGTGAAGTTTGTTAAATTTCAAGAAGGGGCAAAGTACTAAAATGAAAATGAATGCATCAAATGTTTTGAGACATAAATTTTTCTACATTTTATTTTAATTTCCCTCGAAACACGCAAAGCCTATAAAATTAAAGAAAAAATCGAAGGCAGATATATTATTTTCATGGCGAAAAAGTAATACCATCACTAGCTAGCTAGCAATTTATTTGTCACAATATTGGGATAGATTATCAAACCTTAATCATCTCCGATGGCCGAAAATCACCTATCCACAAGAAGCAACGCTCTGCCGGTGTCTTCCACATGCCAGAAAACAAGTGGAACACGTCGGATTTGGTCATCATACTCTTGAGGTTCATCATTTGGTCATAATGTGCCAAGCAACTGTCCACAAAAATCCGGAGCTCATTTTCTGGCAAGTGTTCGTGCACTGCTTTTCGTAGCTCCACCATCATCCGGAGGTGCTCCTCCATCCACCGGTTGTACTCCATGTCGAAAACTGCCGCCTCTGCCATAGTCCATTGAGCTTGTGATGAGTAACTTATAAAGTTGTAACATTCTTTTAAACGTATATCACAATTTGTTAGATCAAAATGCAACATCATTATACCAGTAACTTATTTTGCATGAAAATGGTAAATACCTGAATTTATGTTGCCCATGGAACTGGACATGCCTTGGTCT
The DNA here is from genome assembly GCA_026545765.1 of Plantago major. Lineage (NCBI taxonomy): Eukaryota > Viridiplantae > Streptophyta > Magnoliopsida > Lamiales > Plantaginaceae > Plantago > Plantago major. Next base: position 89,984,308 of record CM048843.1, on the reverse strand, counting down.
CCTAAAAGATTATTTCCACCTAAATAAATTCCCTAACAAAATGGCATGAGATAAATTAATTTGCAAAAAAAAAAAATTGAATTTATTGTGTTAATTAGAGTAGAAATTAAAAGTAACTTTAATATTAATTAAGTGACATACTTGGGATCTAGCTCTTTGTAACTCTTGCTCCAGCTGAGCAAGCTTCATTCTACTAGTCTCTAAGTTCTGAACATAAGCCTGCAATTTGCATAAAATTAACTCAATAATGACGATTTCTCGGAATTTTAAGGCAAAAACTGGAATTAATTTCATATTCTTGCTTAATTGTTTCAGAATTTACCTTCTTCCTAAGCCTACTTTTCCTTGCTGCTTCTCTATTCTGAGCTAGCCTTCTCAAAGTCTGCACACATTTACCAAAATGTTAAACTTAGATCCGGGTTCTTATAAACTCGTAATATATCAGTAAAGAAAGTAGCAAAGACCTTAGGATCCTGTGTCTTCGGTCGGTCATGTGCCTTATGATTCCCCTCAAGCTGCAATTAACAACAAATGGAGCAAAAATATCAAATCAAAAGATATCAAAGTATAGATTTAATCTCAGTTGACATTTGATGAATCTGAAATGTTTATTGAATTTAAAACAAACACTCCAACTAAATTCTAACTACCTAATAATATTTTATGTCCTTTACCTTAACAACTTTGGATTGTTGAGGAGCAGAAGCAACAGCAACATTGTTATTAGGGTTAGTAGATAAGTCCATGGACGGTTCAGATGACTTCTTGGAACCACTTGTGTCCGAAGAAACTAATCCACTAATATTTCCCTGTCAAAAGCGGAAACGTAACAATCAGTAAAACTCAGCATGCTGTAGCAAAGAATAGACCTCCAGGGTACGAATTATGAAACCGAGGAAAAAAGAAGACACCAAAAGTTGGTGAAATCAAGAAATTGGAAAGGTTAAAGTGTAGCAGTTTTTGTACCTTTGATGTTGTCCCTGGTGGATCTACATGCATGGGCTGAGAAGGGAAAATGTTCAGAGTTGGTGGCCTTATACCTGCAGAATTTTCTGATTCCAAAGGGAAAAATTAAAATTTTGAAAATACTATATATTCCTAAAGCAATAGACACAAATTTTGGTACATTTAAAACTTGTATGAAATTCATGTAACAAAATTTGTAGCTACATGATGTGGTCCAAGAAACCAAATGAAATTTTATAATTCGAACAGAAAATTGGAAATGTTTTTATTTCTTCACTTAATTAAGCAATAAGTGAAAAAAAATATGAGAAAGAAAAGAAAAGGGAAATTTTGCCTTGAGAACCTTGTCAAGGAACATACATAAAATCAAGGATTTTTATTAAGCCTTCCAAAATACTTTCCAAATGATATCAATCATCAATTTCCCCTAGAGGATCTAATAGGGTAAGAAAAAATAAAGACTGGGAAATTAAAACATTTGAAGAAAATGAGAAAGAATATCAGTTTTAAGTATAGGGAAAATGAAGAAAAAAAATGGTTGAACTAACAGAAAATTAATCAAAGAAATCAAGATTTACGTCTTTGTTGATCTTGAGCTGACTGATCTTGGTCATCCAAGTACAAGAAAACTGCTTGATCGAATTCTCCCAAGTCGTACGCACCGCCATCTTTGCTTCTGTATCCATCAAACCACATGAGGAAAATTAGTACAGAAAAGCTCTCCTTAAAAATGGACAAAAAACTTCTAGAAAAAAAGGGTTCAATATTTTTTTGTTTTGGTATGGAACAGCTTACATGTTGAAAGGAGGAGGGAAAGGTGACGAAGATGAAGACGTTGTGTGCATCATACCGAAATTCTGCTGCTGCTGATGGTGATGATTGTTAGAATAGATTTGCTGATGATTTTGCTGCTGCTGCTGCATAAGATGATGGCTGTGAATGTTTTCGGTTTTATCGGAATCCATCAGCTGATGATGATGTAGTAGTAGTACTACTACTACTGCTAAGAACAACAAGTGAAGAACAAGAAGAAGATGATGATGAAAAAAGACTTGTATGGTTTATAATAAGAAAATCAAGAAAAGCAACCATAATAATGGGGATAATAAAAAAATTAAAAATAAAATCACATGCAAACAAGGGAAATAAAATCAGGAATTGAAGAAGATGTTGTTGAGTCGGTTGTGGATGTTAGCTAGAGAAGATAGAAATGGAGGAAGATGAATTTAATGCAACAGAGCCAAAGGACAAAGCCTATTTTAAGGTTTTTCATCTTTCTCTAGCTGCAAAAACCAGGAAGACTTTTTATGGGGTTGAATTGAAAATTATGTTGAAATGGAAGTTTTTTATATTTATATGTGTGTTTTCTTTTGTTGGGGGGTGGGTGGGTTGGGCATGGTGGGATGGATTAAAGTTTCGTCGAAACTGACCGAGAATTTATGATGCGTTTGGATTTTCTAACTCATGGAATAAAGTTAACACGTTAAAGCAGGGGCGGTAATTTAATTGGTATTTCCGGTTTTTGGTTTTGGAATCGTTCGAGCGAGTGGTTTTCAATTCTATCGGTGTAGATTTGGGAGTAGTTGGGTTTGATTTGGTAGGATGGATTAAGGAAAAAATCCGAAAAAGGTACCATAAGTTGTAACATTTCCGAAAAATGTACCTTTATTTGTGACCGTCCGATTTTAGTACTTTAAGTTGACATTTTGTCACAATATGGTACCTTTGTGACACGTGGCATCTTAATTAAGCGACACGTGTCACTTTGCAATTTTAAGATTTTAATGGGTAAAAATTGCAAATAAAATAAATTTTAACTATCTCAATTGAACCACATTGTTTTCAATAATTATGAATTAACCCTTTTTTGCCAAAATAACTTTAGAAAACAACCATTTTACAAATATGATATTAAAAATAAAGGTTAAAAAAGAAAAAAATTAAAATAAAATGCAGTTTTCTGCCATAGAAGCTTGCTTGGATAGCTTCCATGGCAGAAGTTCCACCATGGAGCTTATGGGTGGAGTAGGTTACACTTCAACCCCGTCCACCGCCTACTCTGTTGCGCCGCCACCTACGCCCTCCCTCCACCACCACCACCACCTCCACCCTCCCCTTCACCCCCATTGGCCATGAAGCTCCACATTGGAGCTTCCAATAGTAGCCTGGAAGCTCCGTGGTGAGGTTCCAGGTCCGGAAGTGGAGCTTCCAGGCAGGAAACTCCTCCGCCATGGAAGCTCCATGGTGGAGCTTCCATTAAAGTTAGCCATGGGAGAAGGAGCTTCTTCCATGGTGATTTTTTTAATTTTTCTTTATTTTTTTAATTTTGAATGGAGACATATTTTCATGGGTAATTTTGCAATCTTTTTATAAAATAGGATCTAATTGAAATTAACAAAAACTACAGTATTTACATTTAAGTTCAACATATTTCTGTATTTTGCAATGTGACACGTGTTAGGTAATTAAGCCGCCACGTGTCACGGGGTACATAAATTGGACAATAATGTATTTAAAGGTATCAAAATCGGACGGTCACAAACAAAGGTACCTTTTTTGGAAATGTCACAACAAAGGTACCTTTTTCGAATATTTCCCGATGGATTAAAGTTTCGTCGATACTGACCGAGAATTTATGAAGATTTTTTTTTTTTTCCAATTCATCGCAATAAATCTAACTTGTTAAAGCAGGGACAATTCAATTGGAAAACTGAGACACTCTGGTTTTGGGTTCAAATCCGGAGACCGGGTGGTTTTATGTTTTATCGGTGTAAAGATATAGATGTGATCAGTAATTGATATCAAAATCTGATTTATACCGTCTACCTAAAAGAGAAGAAGGAAATAAATAAAAAAGAATCTGTGGATTCAAATCTCACTGAAGATGACGGGTAACTCTTGAAACGTCTAGATTTTCAACTCACCATGACGGGAAAACATGGCATTTGCATTTTATTGCTTGTTTTAAAGCTTTCAAAAGAGAAAGAGCTACTACAAACCTTGAAATTGTATGATTTTTGTTGTTTTCTTTGTAGTGTTTATGACAAGAGCGGCAATACCCGGCATCTCCCATCGATTATATAAGCGTGAGTGGAATAAAGGGCCATACAATCTAACAATATAAAGCCTTTCGGGTGATTTCAAAGTAAATCCATGCGATCGGTCCAAAGAGGACAATATCATACTAGCAATTTATGATCCATTCATGAATAACCGTGTCGGCTCAGAGGGCCGTGTTTTGATCGATCGATTAGTGGTTGTTTCGTTACAAGACGATTACACAACATTATGAAAGGTTTTGAAAAATTATGAGTTGAACATTGTCTACGCTCAAAGAAGTAGAAAGTAAGTCTATGGGAAGACAGGCTACACAAAAAATAAAAAGACGACAAACATTAGCATTATTAATGAGTATTTAGAGTGTGTGTACTTGAGAACTTTGGTATTTTTCATAAACAAAACATGTACTATGTTGTTACAACATAGACATTTTACTAAACACTAACACTAATGTTTCTCTTAACAACATGTCAATATCACTTTGTCTACTTTTTAAAGTTAACTATAGACGGTTTTTCACCAAACTTTGTCGTTAATTCTTACACAAAATTTGAAAACTATTTAAACCACTCTAAAACATTCCCCCCCCCCCCAACTTTCATTCGAAATTTAATATGGGGAGGAAGATATAATATTGTTCGACTATGTACAAATCTCAAGTTAAATTATCGCCTACACCACTATACCCCCATTCTACACTACATGAGATGCTCCATCCCGGGTTATTATTGGGTTGAACAAGATCAACTCTGGTCTAGACATGCAGACGCCTTCTCTGAAGAAGTCGTGCTAGCTGTGTATTTATATGATGAGATCATTTAGTGTTGTATGGTTAAGAGACAATTGCAAGATACAAGTATGAAATGAAACTGGTAGTAGAAGTTTCTTTGAGAAAAAAAAAACCTGTTCTCATTTTCAAGAAACAACGTAGTAGGTGATTAATCCCTTCCTAAGGTCTTGTTTATACTTTTGTCCAGAATATATAGTCCAAAAAGAAATGGTATGTTAGGGGCGAAAGCCAGGATTTTTTCTTGTTTCGTGCTCGAGCTCGACTTTGAGTTTAACATACTAATAATTTACTCCTTACATCCCGCGATACTTCATACATTTGTCATTTTAAACCGTACCACATAATTTAATATGTTAAAAAAAACCTACCCCACATTTTTTCTTACATTTTTACTTAAGACTACGCGTCAACACTAATATATGAAGTTCTTCCATGCGAAGGGGAGAGAGTATTATATAAAAATTTAAAATAAATAAATATTCACAAAGTCTTGTGTGGGTCCGTCTATATTTATAAAATAGATGAATTTATGTTTCTAATAAAAACATTGATGTTTTTATGCAAAGGTTTATGTTGTCAACAAATTACATTTTTTTAAATTATTGTTATCATGAAAAATATCGATATTCTTAATTAAACGATGTAAGTTATTAGTGATAACCTTAATGTACGTTTTTATATTTAAGGTTTGTACATTTTCTATCTTTATTGTAGACGGTATTTCATGAGACTTTAATATTAAACAAAAGTAAAAACTAAACATATATAAGCAAAATTTTCCGTAAACCAGCCCGTGCCGTGCTAGTCCTTTGGCTGCCTTCGCCCCTGGGTACGTATTACATGCACAGTCTACCGGTTCAAAAAAAAATATATTAAACGGTTAAAATTATTGTATATATTTAAATTATGTCAAATGCACAAGTCATGCCATCAAAATTCGCTCATAGAACACATCCAATTTGTAAAAATGTGTGGAATTTATTGTTTATTGTTGATTCTCCTCTAATAAAATCTTTTACTTGGAAGTATTCCAATTCGTAGAATTTACATTTGCATTAGTCATTGTCAATAAAATTCAATTTATAATTGAACACTCAAATGGATAGGGTACAGAAAATTGCAAAAGATCCTAGTAGTAATTATTAATTATATAATTATATTGAACTAATTTTCATACCCCACTTTCAACCTCTCTCTTATTCTAAATAGACTTTCAGTATTGTCTTATACATTTAAAAAGAAGTTGGAATGATTTGGATTAGGTAAAATCAGCACGCATCTTCCAAATGCAAAATGATTGTTTAATACTTTAATATAATTATAATTTATTAACTCAAAAATAATTATGCCTTCTTTAGGCAAATGAAGCAGCTAATTTTCCACCTAATCCTCCTTATTTGAACAAATGTATTTCTCCGACCAGAAAACGACATTTAAAAAAAATATACTTCAAAACATTTCACAATAGATGTTTGCATGCGGTTATGGCAAGTCACCATTTGTTTAGTACATGGGGTTTTCTAGGGTTAGATTAGACCAATTTTGCCTAAAATTAGGCTGGTAGGTAGTTTAATTGAAAACAACCATATATATTTCGGGAAACTATAGACCCACGGCCCTCGGTGTCTAGTGGTTTTTCCATTTTTAGAATCACTTATAGTAAATTTTCAAATCGATCATAAATTTATAAATTTATTAGTGATCAAATAGATGAAGTGACCTTATCGTCAAGGGCATAAGGGCATAAAACACACACTATTAGCTTTACGTTATACATGTATACAAAACTTATCATCGACTTATCAAATCGACCCGTGGGATAATGTTCTTGTTTGCCCGGAGATTAGCTTGGACCTCTTTTGTTTTGATGTTATGGGACTGTTTGATTTGTTTGCCTGGATCTTTTAATTGGCTTGTACGTATTATGTTTTGGAAATAAAGCATATTTTCTTGCTAAAAAAGAAAAAGAGACTTATCATAAATTGGTGGAGTATTGAAAATTCTCATATTTAAGATGTTTGATTTTTAGTCAGCTATTCTTGAAATAGTGTACTGTATATCAGAATTGTTTGAACAAAATATTTTTGAGAGTTATGTTAATTAGTTTATTAATTAATAAATTCACATATCAGTGTCACTACGTGGAAATGTTTAGGTCACCCAATCTTGTTAACCATCAGTTTGATGGCAATAGTCATTAAAATTTCAGGAACCGATTCTTGAATAGACATTCATCTATACAAAACAAGAATTATTGAGCTATGCAACTTATGTACGGAAATTAAACAAATTAAATCTAATTCCCAAAATTTTAGATAAGTTTCAATATAGTTTAAATAAGTTATAAACACTATTCATATCAATAAAATACACTTTTAATTTATTTTTGAAGACATATCCATTAAGACTCAGACTCAATTTAAGTACTTTCTGAAACAATTTTATGATGGATGGCCTCGATATATAGATGTCTGAGTGAGGATAAAATGCGCCAGTACATGTGTTGATACGGTAAAACTAGCATATCAATCAGAAAACAGTTCATTAGTAATCCCATCGGACCAATGGATAGAGCATCGACCTGTAAGAGGATTGGGCATTACATTTAAAAACTTTAAAATGTAATGTAGAAAATATAGAAGATGAAAACAAAACATGTCAAAGTAATGAAAAACCAATATAATTTGTCTTCTTCTTCCTACATTCACATGGTCTCAAAATTTATAAGAAGAAATCCATACGGGCGACTCTTTTAGCTAAAATAGATGAATATTATCTTGTACTTTTAACTAAGTGAAAATTTACAACAAATGATAATACATAAAAAAATTTTAGACAAAATGTGCATTGCTAGTGGTAAAAATGTGTAATGTATGTGTAAATGTAAGATAATTTATGACTATTAAGTGTGCAGTAGCTTCCTCTTTAATGTATGAAGTTTTATTATACTGTTATAAATTTTAAAAAAAAATATGAAGTTCGGCAGGATAGAACACAAAAAGTAGGTCATAAGTTCAAATCCTCCGGTGAACAAAACCTCTATGACTCCTGGATATGGTTTCTGAGCAAGCCCATGCTATTATGTGAGGCACACCTAAACTTAAAAGGTAGTGTTTACAAGTTGTTAACGTCTAAAAAAAAAAAATCATATGAAAAATAAGTCCAAACTTTCTCAAATCTTGTTGAGTACTCCGTAAATATGGTTAAGAGTCAAATTTGAAAAATAAAGATTGACTAGACCAAATATTCCTCAAGATTAAGTAAATATGATGGATTCAATGCATCATATAAACCAATTTAGTTTAGTTAAACACAGAACATAAACTGATTCAATGCACCCAGTAACACTAATTATATAAAGTTTAGAGAACAAAACTCTATTAATTGGTTTGCACAGGCCTTTCAGTTTGAACAACTACTGATTATATATTAATTTATATTCTTACTTCTAATCATTTTAAAATACATATATTTAGCATGCGGTCAACTATTTGAACCAACTCGTTTTATTACATGGTCATTAACATAAGGTCAACTTATTAATAATCCATTACTGGGATGTTCACTTGATAAATTAACCTCCAAATTCACTTAACAGCCAGGTAAAATGTAGTAGATCATAAAATCGGAACCTATACGTACGTATACGGTTTGAAATAGTAACGAGGCTTGTTTTAACTAACTAAACCAACATTATCAACGAGTTACTCTCGTCAATATTGTTCATTTGAAATTTGAAATATTGAAAGACGAATCCTTAACAACTCCGCCCTAAATTTCAATCGTACATAAGCTACTCGGTCAAAATATATTTACCAATGTGCAATGTGTAGGTTGCAATACTAGCTATTTTACACCAAGGCAATTTCAAGCCGCCCAACTCAAAAAGACATCTCTTACAAGGTTTGAAATAGTAACGGGATAAGGATATTCATCTGTAATGTTAAAAAGACTCGTCAACAACTCTCCCTCAATTTTGATCGTGCACAAGTTACTCGGTAGATTATGCTTAGAAGTGTTTTATACACCATACTATTTTACATCAAGACAATTTCAAGCAGCCCAAATTCCTTTTAAGTCAAAATCTTCCCATAATATCTTTAAAGAAGCACTTTTTTATATTCTTTTATTACCTTTTTCTAGAAATCATTCCATCATCTTTATATATTAAGGATGATGTACTTTCTAAATTATTCAATTTTATATAGGAATAATTACAAATTAGTGTAACTTTTAAAAACTTCTTACACTTTAGTTGTACATAAAAAAAACTTTCTACAAATTAGTGATTTTATTAATTTTAGTAAATTTGAAATTAAATTCACCATTATTGATAAAATCAATCCCTTATTTATAGGAAACTAAATCAAAACACTAATTCAAAACAAACCATTATCAACACGTTTACACGCCATACGCCAGTTGAAACAAGCAAGCATCTGCTAATTGGTACAAGTATCATCATCACAATAATCAACTTTTTAGCTTCCTACATACTCCATTATCATTTTTTTATGTTCATGTTTTCTTATTGACATCGTACCTCCTTAACTTAATTATATTGGCATGTGTTCAATTAGTGGGTTGCATTGACTTATTTTTATTTTTCCTTCAAATTTGAATGCTTTCTTAATGATGCTTGATACTTGTTGTAACTATTGAAGAATGATGCTTGATACTTTAATGTATCAATGGTGTATGTGTAACTAATATGATGCTTGTTTCGTTTTGAAGACTTGTATTATATGATGCTTGTAATTTAATGCTAAATGATGCTTGCAGTACTAATATGATACTTGTTTCGTATTGAATTCTTGTATTATATGATGTTTGTAATTTAATGTTAAATAATGCTTGCAGTACTAATATGATGCATGTTTCGTATTTGATGCTTATTTTGCATTGGATGCTTTTAATGTAATGCTAATTAAATGATGCTTGTAGTATAATATGATGCTTACAATATAATATGATGCTTGTTTCGTATTGTATGATGCTTGTAAGAGCATGTTAAATGATGCTTGCAATTAAATGCTGGTAAATGAGAACGATCATTTATTTTGATGGTGCTTGACATATTTTAATAGATGATTGAAGATTGATTATTAAATATATACTATATTTAGTATTTAGTTAGAGGGCATTTTTGGAATTAGATATATACACTAAATTGTACTCCCTCTGTTCTTTTACAAAGTTTACATTTTGGTTTGGTGTGACTTTTAAGGAAATGTGATAAAATATTAAGTAAGTGGTAAAAAGTAAGGTGAAGAATAGGAAAAGTAAGTGAGAGAATAGATAAAATATGAAAGAAATTGCTTAAAAAATTAATCAGTAGAGATACTGGGTTTACAAAATAGGAAACGTTAAATTTTAAAAAAAACTCCCGAAATGGCAAAAATTAAACCTTTAAAAATAACGAATGGAATAGTAAAGATATTATATATCACTAATTAGTAGAAAGGATTTGGGGATGACACAAATTTTTAATTATCCCTTTCATATATATTGAGTTAAAGGACATGTGCATTTATTGCAGGCTGACCTTTGTTTTTTGGTGGGTGCTAGGGCTAAAGTTTAAGGCTAAATTTGGCAACAGACCTGGACTTTCAAATTTCATGGGATGGGCTAAATAGCAATGGACCTTGATAAAAGGTTCACACAAGTCCAAATATTTTACAATTGGGGCCCACCGGCCCTCTTTTTCTGGTTTCCATATTTAGAAGTTGTTGGTTTTGTTGGAAGAGACTTTTCCCCTCTTCTTTTTGTTTTTGATTAGGTTTAACGAGTCATAGTAACACTTGTAGCTTTATTCTGTCATACTTACTTTCTTCTATTCCTAAAAGTTATTGAACTCGAAATCTTAATCAAATGAACGCATGACTCATCGTGAACGATAGTTCTCATAGGCACTCTTATCCGTCGTGTACTCGGGATCAAGTATGGCAGGTATATATAGGGAGGTGAAATTTTCATAAACGTTGTCTAAGTACAACATGTAGTTAAATGTTTCGGTCTGAAATGATTGATATTTTCGAAGATGCGATGTTATAGCTTCATCTGTATATTTCATGTTGGGCCGAATTTGAAGTCCAGGTTAATCATTTGGGCTGGGCCGAATTTTGGGTTCATTCTGCTCAATCTGGTTTCAACAATTGTAAAATTGAGGTATTAGTATTACTACAATATACCAATTGTTTATGGTGGTTAGATTTCTGAGATTTGTAAAATTTGATCTAAAATGGGTAGTGAAATGTGAAAAGGTGAATCTGGTTTAGAAAAAGTAGACATTTGAAACCTGGCCGTCTTTGGCATAGAGTTATGGCGCACTGTTCACGCAGTTTTTTGGCATTCGTTACACAATTTGAACAGTAACTCTTACAACTTACCTACAACTCCACAAAACATCTTTTTATTTCTACGATTTCCCGATTTGTCTTTTCAGGTATACTTACGACATTAAACTAATTAAATAACATTAAAATCAATTAAATAATTTTAATAAAATCAAGGCAAATGTTAAATTGAGAGCAAACGAATTTGATTTCCTATGCTACCCCTTTTCCTCCTTTCCTTAGTTAGAAGCAATAACCAAGTAAACATTATCTCTTTTATTTAGGTAAGATATTTCTTTTATAAAATAAGAACATTTTGCCATGATTATCCTTTTTCAACAGACTAACGATGAGACTTAAAGAGAACTCTTTCCTGTTTAATCTTTTCTTTCTTCACGGTCCGTGCTTCAGCTCCCGGGGAGAATCAATTCGAGAAAGAAAGGCACCTTCTTGTGTTGAGGGGCACAAAAAAATATCTCAACTTTGAGTCTCCACAACATTGAAGAGTACATAAGGGAAGAAAAATCTAGAAATCCAGGCCAATTCCAAATCAATTCTCTGTTGGGTAGAGCTAAATGTCACCTCTTTAGCTCACTGGGGCCTTCTGAGTTTGAAGAAAGATAGAAATAAAATGGCTCTAATTAGTTCATATATTGACTCACAATGTTAGTAGTAATAGTTCAATATCTTCCCATCTGCAAGAGAGATGTGAATATGGAAAGACAAAATGAACGGTTAATTAAAAGGGTAGAATAGTAAATTAAAGATATTTGTTCTCAGTAGAGGGATTTTGCTCTCAATTTAACATTTGCCTAAAATCAAACCAATCACGTCTTTCTTACATGCCATATATAATCCTTTACAATTTTGAGAAAATTGATGCCTAAGGCCACTCTGACACCTCAATTTTAAAAATAAAAATTCTATGTAACTGATTCCAGTCCAGAAAAAAGCCAATCAACTTAATTGTATGTACAACGTGAAGATAGTGATATACAACTTGAATTTAGTTATAAATAGAGATATACAGTATTGGTTGTATATAAGTAGAAGATAAACAGTGAAAGTGGGTAACTTTTTTTAAACAAAAGTATCAAGCTAGCTACCAATTGATTACTCTCTCTAAAATTTTAACTCAATCACGAACACCCTTTTTTCATAACTCATTTATTAGTCACCTAAAAGAAATTCCATAACTCTAACATACATTGGATTTTTGCTTCATTAGTTCATTTTGCAATTAAGGGTCTCATTCTAAAAAACTTGCCTCTTGGGCCCAGATAAGATTTGGCATGTCCAGTGAAGTCCAAATCTTGGACTGTGAAAGAATGTTTTTTCCTGTACTGACAGGCAATGCTGTAAGCAATCATTACAATATTTGAACATAAAAACATATCTTTGTCTGTTAAAAAATCTGATGTCAACTTGTCCTTTAATTTTATAGCAGAAGAAACATAATCAAATAAGATCCAGAAGACCAAATTTGTCTACAAACATTCCTTCATTTCCAACACACTAAACTAGCAAGAAAGAAAGGCAAAACTTGCCAGCATTCTTACCCTGAAAGAGCAGAAGGAATTCTAAGTCTAGAGTCGAATCGCTACGAGAACCAATCGGTATAAAGACACGAGCTTCAGCTCGATTTCAGTCGAAAACCACAGGAAAAGTTTCCAAGGATCAGACAATGTAAGTCTAGAAAAGACTTCAACTGTAAAACACAACTAAGTTAGCCATGAATCTTGGCTACAGAATAAAGTTAACACAGTCTAAAAGCCAAGAGCAACTAAATAATCCGATTCACCTCATGGGGCGAAAAGAGCGCATAATGGCTCACAACATGCAGTCGGTTCTTGCAGGCAAACGTCGGAAGAAGTTGAGCGGAACTGAAGGAAGCTTGTAGCGAAACCTGGGATGTCTCAGCACGTAAAACCCCATAATAAGCGCCACCACCTGAAAAGGCGTAACATACAGCACGACAGCAGCAGTTAAACAGAAGATGACGAACAGAGCGGTAGCACGTGGGTCCCGCCAGCTCAGGAGAGACTGAAACCGTTCCCCTTGTGTCGCCAAGTCACCAACCACGGTCTGGATCCTCCCTGCAATGCTCCTCAGCCGATCGTACCTCATCCTGACAATATCTGCGGGCCTGGAAGTTGGGAAAGTATCAAACTCCTCATCGAGCTCATCCGGATGAACGTTATCAGCACAAGAGAGACGAGTGTCCATGTGAGGGGGGTGCCTCGGTCTCCACCTATAGTACCACACGCCGATCAAGAACAAGTAGAGGAAAACCGTTGGTAAAATGAGTTCAGGGTACAGAACAAGTATCAAGAACAGGATGTGGATCAAAACAGTGGTGATCGGATTCTTCCAATTGCATATCTGGTCAAACCATTTCCCTACCGCAATCAACCCACTCACGACCCCCATGATTCTAAAGAAGTTCGCTTTGCTTCTCCTCATGCTCCACATATGGGAACCTACGTCGAGCATGTATTCAACCACTTCCTTTCTCAGTGGTGGTTCAGCACGGCTAAGCCTGATCGAGACAATTTGAGTTGATTGGTGCCTCAAACTGTCGAGCTGGCTCACTGTCAACGGGTGAACATAGTGCATTTTTGGCAGAAGAGGTGTTGTGTAGATATGCATCATGTTTAACAAGGATGAGCAAGTGAACCGTACGGCTAAATGAATTTCACCCATTTTCTTGACCCCAGAAGGATGCAGAACTAGAAGAGGATACGAGTGCGTATACACACGATCGGTTTCAAGAGTTGACAGTCGAACCCGGACCTTCCCGATCCTTGAATCCCTACCAGACTTGTCTCCACCATGCAAATGGCAGTTATCAAACACCCCAATAGTTAAAACCGTGCAAGGATCGAAAACCTCCCAAGTGTACTGCTCGTTCCATTTGGGAGCGAAACTGTCTATAATTGTCCTCGTCCTGACCCACTTTGTTCCATACTTAGCAACACAATAAGCATCAGTACTTGCCCTTCCGTCTTTCGTCTTCATAGGAGACAGCCCATGAGCACTCAAAATTCCCAGCTCGAGAACACCAATGCTCGACTTCCATAACTGTTTAGCTGTCGGCCTAAGATCACTACTATAGTGAGTAGACTCATCCAACACATGGTAACCGCCTTCCAAACAAATCCTCACATGAATCCGGCTAGCAAACTTAATCTCTTTCCTTTTATCGTCGACCATAACATGTTTCTCGAGATTAAACCACCTTGTATTAACCGGCTTATGATCATATCTGCGATCCACATATTGTAATGGAACTCCACATCTTCCAAGAACTTCGTCTTTATTGGGTGCAACTCGGTCCTCTACACTCAAGATAAGTGTATCCTCAAATGGTTCAGCGGCCACAAACATCAAATCCTCATTCCACATAGGGTTAATACTTTTACTCATCGAAACCCTAGTCCTCAATGTTTGATTTCCTAACATAGCCTTAACATAAACTTCGGGATAGCGACCCTTATCACTAGGCTGCAAGTCCTGAGCTTCAATGACATTAACCCTCAAATACCAAAGCTTTGGCGAAAGATACACTTTTGATCGGATACTTGCAAGCCCATCTCCCCCACTAACTGCCGCAGCATCTGAATGCCAAGCCTCCGGAAATGCCTCATCAGCTTGAGTACCCATCCAAACAGCCAACATAAGCTCGCCTTTCGCTTTATCATTCTTCCTATCTTCCAACCTGTACCACTGAGGTGCCAACGGACTATCCGGTGGGACCCTTTTCGGAATCTCATTCAAGTCGAACATAACCCGACCAATAAAGTCGTCCTTCACGACATCCTTGTCTTTCACTATGACCTCGAGCACTGAGGCTTGAACCCTGTCCTTGGAGAAAGCAAACACCTGTTTCCACTCAGGGTTCGTCCTTTTCTCAAAATGACGAGTGGTACCCTTATAGTTTCCAAGCCTCACCTCAACATAAGGGTCACAGCTGCCCGTCACATCCTTACCGGGTAAATCTTTCGCCTTTACAACCCGCACGTAAAGGTACTGCATCTGCTCGACCAGGTCATAGGTGCTCGTAAGCTTATCCCCGGTAGCCTTCCCTCCACCTAGCTGTGGGTTGGTTTGTTTCAGTGAGAAATCTTCTTGTGGAGGCCTCTGCATCTTTTCAAGTTCCTTAAAACCTGTAAACAAATTTTCAAAAAGAAACACTTACAAGCAGTAATCAACTGAACTATTGATAAATTGCAGCCTAAAAATAAGTAAATAAAAAACAACAGGGTCAAATGAAAAATCTTGAAGTCATAAACTTGTCTAGGATATTTGAAACAGACTCTATTAAATTAATATATTCAAAATTTCAAACCTCTTACTAACATGTAGAAACTGCCAAGAACACAAAAGGGCCAAATGAAAATTCTTTAACTCCACAAAACTTGTCCAGAATACCAGAAACAAAATCTATTAAATTACTATCCAGCCTTCTTCAATAGAATACAAAACAAATCACAACCTTCTGCATACCAACCAAGGAACTATGTTAGCACTTAGCAAGACTCGGTACCAACTGCCCGACACAAGTGTGTATCCGGGTGTCAGGCACGGCTATTTCAAGAAGAAAAAAAAACTGACTTTTCATATCTACCCATGCCCAACTGTTGAGTTTCCGACACGTATATGCAAGGGAAATTGAAGAGTGCCAGTACCATATGAGTAACATCAACTAAACATTTCAGAACATCCAGAGAGAAAACTTACACCAGAAAATTACAATTCAGTCCCTCCAGAGTCCAGAATACCAAAAAAATGCTGTCAGCTAGCCAGCTCTTCCAGCCTTCAGATCTGAGCCCAAAAACATGCAAAACAAAACCAAAAAACATGAAATTTCCACACAGGAAAATTCACAAACATGTGGCTGAGTGAACAAAACTACTATAAACTTGAGTAAAAACAATGTACCATCCATAAATTAGCCTAAATGAAACATGCCCATTATGTCAATTACACCAAAACAACCGAAAAACACAAACTTGTACCACATTTGGATCTTTGGAGTTAAAAAAACAACATACCTGGACTTAGAAAACACAAAGATCAAATTTTTATTCTTCACGGAAGAGTAAAATGATACAAAAACTTAAGGGAAAAAGCAAGAGAGCCAAGAATATACCTCAAGGGACCAGACGATATACAGGAGGGTGATACAAATGGGTAAAAAGAGAGGTGGGTTCTTGTTTATGCTGCTTTATGGAATCAAGAAAAGTAAACTAAAGGTGTCAAGAACAAAAACAGAGAAAAAACAGAGTGAGGTTTTCACTTTCTCTTTATTTTTTTTTTCTTTTCTGAGAAAAAGGGAAAAGATGGTGGTAGGGGACTCTCACAGTCTCACTTTGTGTATTCTGTGTGCTTTTATACATACATGTCACATGTGTATGTATGTATACGACATGTTCGAAAGGTGAAACTTCCTTATTTTTTAAAAAAATTGAAACTTATTTTGAAATTGAGATTTTAGTCCATATATATGTATGTCGAAAAGTTTCGAAATATCCCTATTTTTTAAAAATTCAAAACTTATTTTGAAATCGAGATTTTAGTCCATATATGTATATCGTGTGTATATGAAGTTTTTTGGGAGATCAATATTGAGTACCTTAGAGTAGAATTTGTTCCAAGTCATTTATTGTTTTCAACGTAAATACTCCCTCCATTCCCTACATTTCTTTCCCTTTTATTTTTGCACAAATATTAAGAAATTTGAGTAAAAAATAGGTTTATATAGATAAAGTAGTAAGTGTATAGTAAAAAGTAAGAAAAAGAATTGAAAAAGTATGAAAGAGAGAGATTAAAATATTAATAATGGAGATAGTGAGTTTCCATAAAAGTAAATGGAAAGTTTTTAATGTAACGCCCAAAATGAAAAAATGGAAAGAAATCTATGGAACGGAGGGAGTATTAGGTACAAAATCAATGTATTTATGAATATACCCCTCATTTAATTATTATATATTGTTCAACAAGGAAAGTAAATTTCCTTGCTTTTCTATGAATTTGGAAGGTACGCTCCATTATCAAAAAAATCATAAATGAATCCGAAATTTCCGTTTCAATATTCTAATTTAGAGAATGATTTAACTTTGTTATTTCCGAAATTATGGATTTTTACTCTCATTTTATCTGCTAGTTCACTTTGTAAACTGTTGCCTTATTTTACTACTTCAGTTCTTAGTATGTGACGTTTTTACTCCCCACAGATTACCAACATTCTAAACGATCAAACAATAATCAAAAAAATAGATCAACGTACTTAATTTACAAAATGTCAAAATCCTAATTCTTTGTATTTTTAGTTATTCAATTGTCCATAATTCTCTCAAAATATTGCGTTTCAAATTGAGATCCTATCTTTAGAAGAGATCATGGATAGCTAATTTTAGCATGTTGGTTAGTAAGTTAAGGTGTAGATATTTTAAATTGTACTATTTGTGTTAGGTACTATCCGTACATGCAACTAATTAAGTGTATTTCACATTGATTCGAATTTAATAGATAATCTTCGATAAATTATGGGCCAAGATCCGTATCCAAGAGTAATTTAGCCAAGTTTTTTAGTTAATATGATTTTACACTTTTGTGATTGTATTCGAGACGCGATTGATCTTAGTTTCTGATTATATTTTGTAGGTGGTTTTTTCTTGAAAAGTAACGTTTGTGTTCTCAGACTTTATAATATATTGCTTCTTTTTTAAAGTAAGCTTTACATTATAGCTAATATCCAAGTGTAGAAACTATTTGATTTTATTACTGACGAATTTCACTTTTTTAACGTCACGCATATGCTTCTTTCACTATTTGTATTGTTGTATGTATTTGAATTGTCATGAGAGCGTGAACGGCTTGTGCTTTTTTCATTTCCATTGTGGTATGTCGGTCACGCTTTATAATAAGTGAGTTTTTTCAAACCTGTAACGGTAGTATTGACTTTATATTAGGTACTTCTTCTATATTAACATTTATGTTGATAGGGTTATTAGTGTCCAATGGTATATATGTGTCCTTCCTCCTTACACCGTGCACCACTGCCTCCACCACCATCCTCCTCCGTCCACCACCATTAGCTTTTTTCCCGGGCCAAACCCAAGCCCATCTGTTTGAGGCCCAAATATTATTAAAAAAAACCGATCCAGCTGCTGGAAGTGGTATTTCGAACTTCACCGACTTACGGCATTTTAGAGCGTGGGTCGTTTGAGCAAGATCGTCTCTGGTTAGATTAAATAAAGCTTCCAGATTCTCAGCAAATTCTCAAGCTTTGCTTTGGTTCTTCTCCGACTCCAGATTCTCCAATCTCACTTGAAGGTAATCTAATCTCTTTGGGTTTTCACTTTTTTTATAAATCTTAATTTATCTATGGTTGTTTTAAATATCAAATTTCTCCTCAACTTCGTTAGGTTATGCTCTTTTGTTCTTTAATAATTTTCTAATATAAGTTGAGTTCTTGTTCCTTTTGGTGTTTGATGTGGTAAATTTGTGCGCTTGATTGTTGTTGTATCATTTATGACTCTGTTTAGTTTAGCGGTAGCTTATTAGCTCGATCAACTTATTTCACCATTTGATCGAAATGAGCATGTTGATTTGATAAGGTACCTGATCATCTACCAGCTAAAGTGCTAAACCATGCCTATGTAGAGTAAGGATGTTTGGTGATATAACTTCCAGATTAGTTGCCTTCACGCCCTCTCGTTTACCTGAGAGTTTGGTTTGATCTATACCCGTTCAGAAGCAGTTGCAGTTTTACAATGTATAAGGATTGTCTTTGTAATATATGTAACCTGAGTCATATGTACCCGTGTGTATTATTCACATTCTTCGATTGATTTAGTGTGCAGTGAGTGTATTTGGATAATTGTTAGTAGTTTCCACTATTTCCTGCCGAATGAACTGTACTCTTGATCAAGAGCGCTTCATTATAGGTGAGTCGATGACACTTGGTCTCAAAGATGTTATTGAAGATTCCATTTGTGCAGCTAGCTTGATAAGCTTGGATTGGAGATTCTTTAGATATTGGTCTTTGAACAAGTTAGTGCATTGACTGAATGGGCTTTCTTTCACTGATGCTCAGTGATTTCGCCTTAGGGTGAAAATGTACAAGTCTTGAACGGGAGTCAAATAGTTGTAGAGTAAGAGTATAAAGCAACTAGCTTATTAGAGCAAGATTTTGATTCAGTAGGAAAGTGATCACTTTTGCCTCTTGCTTTGCATAACTTCAAATGATGAATCTGACTAGGATGACACATCTTTCTCGTGTATATGGCGGTCATGGTGCAATATGAACTACTAAGATTTAAAGATCCAGGGGATGACATACAGTCTTGCTTGAGCGAAACTATGCATGATTCTTCCATGTCACCATTCCACCTTCTTCCATCTCCATACTTCCTCCTCCACCACACCTCACCTCCACCACCACCACACCTCACCTCTACCACCACTTCCACCACACCTAATTGCAGACAAACAATCGACCCTTGTTAAGCCATAAAAAATTTACTACCTTGTTTCACCGCACCAATCGGTGACTTACACACCGGACTCAGCTGACACAAATCGTAGAGCTGCCGCTGTAGCGGAGCCACCGCACTCGCCGTCTCCGCCCATTTTACAGCCACACACCGCTTCTGCACCCTCCTTTCATACAATTACAGGTTCTATTTCACGAGGTCATGATTCTGCTACTAGTTTTTTTTTCCCCTCCCTATTTAGCTTCCAATCCGCTAATTTCGCGTTTAACTGATGTTTTAACAGCATAGAAGAATAAGTATCAGTATTTCAGAATGCTGAAAGTCGTCACTGATACCTGTCGGTTCATATGCACATTGCAATTCTGGAAAATGGCCGTCATGTGGACTGTTTCGCTGATATTCTCATACGTGAGGTTACTCTCGGCGAAATCGAAAACTGTTTCTCGTTGTTCACTGGACAATCGTAACTTTACACCGTCTTCTGGTGTTACGAAGCCCGTATGCATCATAACAGGGGTAAGTTAGAGTGATAGTCATTGATTGATTTTGTTATAGAATGAATTTGGATTTGCATTGAGGTGCCTTGGTCGATGCTGATTTGCAGGCAACATCTGGCTTGGGTGCTGCAGCAGCTTATGCACTTTCGATGGAGGGCTATTGTGTTGTTCTCGGTATGCATATTAGTGTACACCTATTTTGCCTCTCATTTGTTGAGTATTTCTGTTTTGGTGTGTGATCCACTGTATCTAGAGAATGTTAAGACTATATCGGTAATCGGTTGTTACTTTGACCAATCTGAGCTACACGTGCCTGTCATAAATTGAGAGTTCCTTGAGTACACATATTTGATTTGATCTAAAGTGTATATTTGTACATGTGAAGTCTTACCTTACCCGGCCTGAGCAACTGTGTTATTCGCAGTACTTGAGCATACATGCATTATGATTAATGTCTGCTGTTACAACTCGTGTTGAGTAGCTTAGTTTTGGTGTGTGTATCACTATATCACGAAACTACTAGTAAAGGATAGCATAGAGTTTATTGAAGCAGTTAATTACCAATCTGAGCTGAGTAGTTCTGTTTCGGCGTGTGATTGACTATATCCAGGAGCTAATTAAGACTGGGCAAGAACTTATTGCTTGACCAACCTGAGCTACATTATGCTTGTCGTAAAAATGAGCCTGCTTGTGTAATATTTGAGCAAGTGAAATTCTCTAATAAAGGAAGAAGGGGCCTAAGTTCGAAGTACACTTGAGTGGCAAACACGAGGATCCTACTGCAGCTATATAGAGCTCAAACTTTGTTGGGGTGTTGTTAATTAGCCAAGGATTGTGATGGACAAATTTCAGTGCTAAGTTGTAATCAGACGGCCTTTTTTATTTGTAATGCATGAATTCTATTCAGATCCTATTAGTGCACAAATAAAGTCAATGATGACATGATTGTCTATACTGATTTATACTACCCGAGTAATATGACACTATAGCATTGTAATTGCATGCCTTTATGGGAAAATTGAGCTTACTGGTATGTTTTGTACAAAACTTGATCCTGTGAAGCTTATCCTGAGTTGATCTGGATTTGTTCTTGTCCTGCAGTTGGGAGATCAGCTGAACTGTTATCAAAGGTGTGGTGCTCTGTCTTTTCCTGTAATCTTTAACCTCACCTTTTTCCAATTTGATTTTCTGAGCCCCTTTTGTTTCAGGGTCTATCTGATATCAAGAGTCGAAACAAAGATGCGTGTCTGAATGCTTTCGTGGTGGATTTATCTTCTTTCAAGTCCATCCTCAAGTTCGAAAGCTCACTTCGGCAGTGGCTAACGGATTCAGACATGCATTTTTCTGTTCAGCTCTTGATAAATAATGCTGGAATCTTAGCAACATCAAGTGGAGTCAACACTGAAGGTTATGACCGGTAATTATTTTAAAATTTTATTTTTGAACGTCATCAAACAGTTCCTTCTTAGATGGGTGCATCATGTCTTACAATCACCATTAGCTCTTTCAAAAGAAGAGTAAATCAGCGAGAGAAACTGTGTGGCTAGTTTATTCACCCAAAGTTGCATTAACCTGGCATTTTATCATTTCAAGTGTTTCGAAGCGACAAATGTTTGTATGCATGCATTGGTGTTTTAGCAAGTTCTGCTGCTGATGACTTGACTGCTCTTACTACATTTGTTCAATTTCTTATCTAGCTTGATCTTCTTCAAGCTTTGGTTCTCTGCTGTTTTCTGTATATGAAGTGTTTGTTTTGTTCAAAGAGTTTGTTTGTCAAACCAACCCGAGGGGGGCTAACTGACATTTGTGAATATGCAGGATGATGGCCACTAATTATATTGGAGCATTTTGTCTTACCAAAGTTTTACTCCCGCTTCTGGAAAACAGCCCTGTTTCTTCCCGTGTAGTGAATGTTTCATCGTTCACACATTGGAATGGTAAAATTTGATTACCCTTACGGGTGCTATTCTTGTTCCTGATTTAAATGTTAACTACTGCTCAAGTTTAATCCTTGATTTGAAACAGTTGCCTTGCTGCAATTCTTTATAAGTGTGATATATTTTTCTTACCTTTCCGTAATTTTCTCAGTTTGCTCTAAGCAGGTGGACAGAAGCACTGTCACCGGGAAGTCTTT
This sequence comes from Plantago major, assembly GCA_026545765.1. Lineage (NCBI taxonomy): Eukaryota > Viridiplantae > Streptophyta > Magnoliopsida > Lamiales > Plantaginaceae > Plantago > Plantago major. The sequence goes on along the minus strand of CM048843.1, from coordinate 89,962,025 downwards.
CACGGGATCAATCTGCTATCCATATGCTAGCATATATGAGTATTCTAAATGTAAGTACGTTATCTCGGAAATTTTGGAAGTGATATGATTCTAGTTTTTTCTAAGATGCCACTCCATTCATTTGCAGTATGCCTTTTACTCTTCTCATATGAGCTTCACCGGCAAGTTTCCCTAGGAAAGAGATCTCAACATCTCTCTGTTGTGTAAGTGTTCAATTTGTGTGCTTTTAAATGCAAGTTATCCTGTTAAAATTGTTGCGCATATCATTTTGTATTTTAATCAATATTCTGGTTGCCTTGTTTTGTTCCTTGTCAAAATTTGACAGCTTTTATCTGAGTATGTTAGTTTCGGTCCCAATACAATCCCTGACTTTCGTTCATTTGGTCCACCCCAATTTTACTGGGAAAAAAGACTTAGTTGTTGTTTATTAGTTCTCATCGAAAAAATATTTATCTTTCTATGCTTTTGTCTACATATCTTTGGTGCCAAATATGTCATTTTCTTCTTTGCATAATCTAATCGATTTAGGAGCCATCTGTGTTAATACAATGTGCTGCAAACATTAATGTATCATGTTTAACACATGTTTGATTATGGCACCTGGGAGGTTTGGGACTTTGGTATAAAATAGGAACAAATAGATAGCTTTGGAAATGTATGTTATATCATCAGTTCATCACTCATCAGTTAGGGATATTAGTGGACACTGATGCACACACCAAACGCTTTAGTGAATATGAATTGTATAATTGCATCTAGCATCTCCAGTAGTTTGGAATTGTTTCATGTCCGTTTAGTCAGGTTTGCACTTGTTGCATTTCTGCTCGTGCATCGAAGAGGTTAAAAGTAAGAGGGTAAGGTAGGTAAAGTGTTTAGAACAATATTTTGTCCTCCTGCACTTTAGCCGCTGTTTTTTCTACAAGCATGATCATTATCTAGCATGGCATATGGCTGAAGTAAGTTCGGCTCATTTCCTGTTACCAGTAACTTATCTCTCGTGGTAATGTAATCAAAATACTGATTCACTTTTACCTCTGTTTGGACGCTGCTAATAGTGCTGTGGATCCTGGAGCAGTGAAGACCAATATCATGCGAGAAATTCCTTCCCCAGTTTCACAATTCGCATGCACTATCTTGAAACTTTTGGGTCTTTTACAGTCGCCTGAGATTGGCATCCAATCGGTTCTTGATGCAGCACTTGCCCCTCCAGTAAGTACTACACTCTTTAACAAGTGACGATTGTCATTCATGTGCAATCATTACTTACTGTAGAAGCAATTTACTTTTTCAGGAAGTGTCAGGAGTCTACTTTTTCGGAGGAAACGGTAAAACTACAAATTCGTCCGCGCTTTCATACGATTCGAAGCTTGCAAAGGATCTTTGGGACACTTCCTGCAATTTGTTCCAAGAATTACACCATGCTTCATGACTACATGATAACGGGCTGTTATACCCGTTCGCATTTTCAGGCGTGGTGTAGTTACCTGGTAGGGTAGATAAGTCATGGGACAGCATGTGAATTTGCAGTTGAAAAAGTAAATTTAGGTGAGATGGAGTCTTTGGATAGGCCATCCATCTTTATGGATTGTAGCGAGGGGACTTGGTTTGAAAATATAAAACCAGGCAATAATTGCTGTAGTATAAAGTATAAACTATAAAGTATTTGAGGGTGGGTATGTATGTAATTACCTGTTTTGAACTTCGAATGGGACGTTGGCCTACTCTGCATGGGAGGTTCAACCAGATCACTCGCCAACCTATAAAAAATATTTTTAAAAATAAAACATAATGTATGCCTTAAAAATTCAACATATACATTTTTTACCTAAAAAAAAGATAGAAAACATTGCATAAACGACATATGCTCAATTCCAAATACAAAGTCATCATAACTCCATAACATTGAGTTCAAAATAACAAATAATATTAAAGAACGGGAGAAGAATGAGCTACAAAAAAGGAAAAGGAAGAAGATTGAAAAGGAAAAGGAACTGAGGGATTAGGGCTTTTGTTGTGATTGGGGTATTTTGATTTTTTTTCTTTTAGAAACCCGCGTGGAACCGGTTTTTAACCGGGTGGACCCGGTTTTTAACCAGGTTAATTTTTTTCGGTTTTGGGGGGTTTTCGGCCCGGAACCCCCTCTGAGTTGCGGTTGAACCGGGTCGACCAGAGTCGACCCGCCGGGTTTTATAACATAGGTAATTACTTATGTTTGGAGTTGATCCACTAGTAGCTTTTATTGGGCGGTGAACACGTACTAATAGCTGTAATATTTTATACAGTGCTGCATTTTACGATACATAATGTTTGTTCAGTTTTGTCGTTCAGATTGGATTGTGCATTTGTGTATTGAGATTTTGAAGAAATAGCAATTGATATTTTGTAAAACTTGTAGTCATATTTTGGGATTATGAATGTAGAGATATTCGCCATGAGCGGTCAAATGCAACCTAATACTAATTAGGCAATGAATGTGATCCCCACTTGTAACATTGCTCTATTTTTGTAGTAATGTGGAAAGCAGTAACATGACTTATCTAGTATTCTTTCTAAATGGGGTTGATTATTCTGCATAAATTGGAAAAGTAGAATGATGCCCTATTATCTAAAGTAGTCAACATGAATACAAATTATGGCAAGCTAATTTAATATCCAGAGGCAGCCAAGTTCTGCAATATTTTGAACATTCTACCCAAAGTATTTGGCATAGACATGAAGTATGGAAATATGTTTTTAAATATATGTATAATGTTTATAATGTTTTACGCGAATATTTTATGTGTACTGTTGATACAGAAATATGTCCATAACGTCCTGACCGCTCTATCGTACTACAGTCCTAAGCGGGACGTCCTAACCGCTCTATCGGACTACTGTCCTAAGTGGGACGTCCTAACCGCTCTGTCACGGACTACAGTCCTAAGCAGGACGTCTTAACCGCTCTATTTGACCATCGTCTAAGCGGACATCCTAATCATTTCACACGGACTCCTAAGTGGGACGTCTAACGCTCATTCGGACCATGTCTCAAGCGGGACGTCCTAACTCAACCAACCTATTGGGCCATAGGCCTAACAAGACATTGGGCCATGGGCCTAATAGAGCATTGTTGGCATAATTTGAGCCTTACACGTTGCGCGATCTTGTGAGTCCTCCCTTTCTCAAGGAAAACCTATAAATATGGACATATCTTCATAATGCAAGGTAAGTCAAGCCATCTTTACGAACTAATCCTGAACACTATACAGAGTAGATCTTCAATCTATCTCAAGTGAAGTCTTTATCCGGTTTGACACCACGCAAACCGGGTATAAGGTTCTAACCCCCCCCCCCCCCCCACACACACACACACACAAGTCACTTGTGCAGGTCCTTATCAAGGAGACATCTTGAAGAAGCTTAGGACCTCGGGTTCTTACACGTTGGCTCTTAAGAGTGTGGTGGTTCTTACATAAAGGTATCCTAGTCATTATGTGTGGAGCAATTTAAGGAGCAATCTCTAAGTAGTTGGGGGACTTATACCCTCAACATTTTGGCGCCGTATGTGGGAATCTTTACAAAAAGCTCCGTTCTCTTCAGTAATGGCAAAAGTTTGGAGCCATTTAAGACTATCCACATCATTTAATTATTTGGCAAAATAAAGGGTTCTGATTGGTCCGTTTTATTGATTAGTTGGCCAGTACTTTTATTCTAATTGGTCCAGAGATTTAACTCCAATGATGTGTTAATAGCTTGAGAAACAAAAACAATTTTGCATTCATATTGTGTGATATCAATTATTTTTGTTAAGTTGTTAGTTTCTTCTTTTGTAATTCTTCTATCAGCCATGTAAAAGCTATCTATGATAAATTGTGTCCACTGATTTCATGGAAATGATTCTGCGGGGAGCTTTCCATGGGTGGAAATTAGATGTTACTATTTTATAAACCACATTTCAATGCATAAAAAATATGATTTATTATCAAGTTGGTGCCTATATAATTTTTATAGCTATAGGTAAGTTTAAAATGGGTTGATCAAAATTACTTAATAAAATTACAATAAACTTAAAGTGAAATTAGTATAAAAACATTATCATACCCTTGGCAATGGCTTGATGACTAAGAAGGTCCGTAAGAACCAATACTACTGCGGTTGGAACACCAGCCCCAAGGCAAAGAGGCAGACCTCCCACTCGGAGAGATAGAGTGGCGAGAGCCACTTCAAGAAACACAATGGACTATCCAAGTGATGGCCGCACTGCTAATCTCTCTTTGGAGGAGGAAAGAGCCGTTGATCCTCCAATAAGAACTTAAGCACTCGGAGTTGAAGGACAAGTTCCTCCGTCAGGAACACATGGTCCTCCTCCCGAAAGAAACTTCACTCTTCCAAACGGGCAGGTCATTCGCCCAAGTGAGTTTGGGATGAGCGAGAACCAGTTTGGCCTCTTACTCACTACTATTCAAGGATGCTTTGGTTCTAACAATGTTTAGGCTCCTCAAGCTACTCCACCCTTGGTGGTTCCTAAGCAAGCTGAGCTGGCTCAATCTAGAAATGAACACCGCTCCATTTCAAAAAGATTAGGAGAACAAGTTCAACATGAAGATCATCGCAACCTTCTTAATAAGAGAATAGTAGCGTCCCGAGGCCAACACAAAAGAAGTCCGGTCAGGCCTAGGACCGATGAAGTAGGTTAGTCGCTTTCTGGCTCCTCATCATAGAGTAAGGGATCACATGGCCAAAAGTATCCCGGTGGTTCAAATTGAGGATCTTCCTCCGGATGTAGCAATCAATCCAAGGACTGGTGAGAGGCTCGCCGCTGAAGAGATCTACCTCGAACAAAAGGCCTTAGAAGCTCAAAACGCTACTCTGGAAAAAAAAAATTGTAAAGGCTCATGAGAAATACTACAGTGATACTTGTCCCGTGGGTCATCTAACTAGGTATGAGAGCCGGATGGAGTCAAATGGTCTTTATGAAAACATGGAGGCTCTTACCTTCTCAACCACTCTTACCCGATGACTCCATCAAGTCTTAGGTGGACATCCTCACGCTCTTCCTAAAAAGGTTTGAGAAGAAAAAAGAAGATGAGGTCAGTGGATCACTTAGTAAAAATCATCCAAGGAAGACAGGATAGGACCACACCCTAGGGACAATCCTCGGACCACGTCCTAAGCACCATATCCTAGGCTCCCTAAGGTCGGACCATGTTCTTACCATGGCCTCGGAGCAGGTCCGCTTAATTAAACAATTTATAAGATAGTGCACTTGGACGGATTTGAAATTAAAAGTCCAATGGGCCAAAATGAAAAAAAAGGAGAAGAAAAGGTTTTTTGGGCCAAAATGTATTTGAATCAGCATATTCAATTTTGCTTTTGGTTAATTAATTAAATTAATTAATTAATCAATTATAATAAAAAAAAATGTAGTGTCATTTAAAGTGGTGCCATAGTGCCATTTATAGTGGTGCCTTTTTTAAGTAGTGCCATTTCTTTTGAATTTTTCAAAAATCCTTTCTTCTCCATTACCTCTTTATTTTATCTTAAGTTTTCACTTTTAACTCCTATAAATAGGAGCAAAAATCCTTCATAAAAATACACACCAAAATAAACATACACTTCATATCATTAAGAAGAAGAAAATTCTCTAAGAAGAATATCCTAGCAATTCTTCGAAAGAGAAACCGACAAAACGCGAGATTGTCCTCGTGTGCTTTTGGTGCTCAGTTACTGTGGATCAACTAAGGTCGACGACTCGATCAAACATTCCTGCTCTTTTGTTTGTGGATTAGATCCGAAGAGTTAGTAGCTGTCGTCATAATAAATTCGGAATCTTAAATATCGTCATAACAAGTAAGCTTCCGATTTATGTTATCGCAATTATAAGTATCTCTATAGCTTATCAGTTAAATCATTGTTGGTGATACTAAATTTTAACCTTCCGCTGCATAACCTTTGAGGTGATTTTCTCGCACAAAACCCAACAGTTGTATTAGAGCTCGGTTCTGATTAAGCTATACGATTTTAATTTGCGTTTTATTTTCGCGGATTAATTTATACATAGTTAATTATTTCCATAAATCCCAATAAATCCAATTTAACTTAATTAAACATTTTCTATCAAATAGAAAAAATCCTTCATAATATAAATTAAATATCCTTAATCCAATTAGATATTTAATTAAATTAAATATTCAATCTAATTAATATTTTATTAATTCCAACATACGATTGGTGCTACAATTACTTATTGTGTGACCCTTAGGGCCTTATGTATAGCAAGCACTAATTCAATTAAGGTCCGGACGAACTCCTAGACGATTCACCGGACACTCTTGTTACATAAGGACGTTTGTGAGGACTCTTACAAACTCCCTGTGATATAAGGCTTGTGAAAATACGGTCCCTTCATTCGCGAATACTCAAATAAGTCTAGAACTTGATTATGTGTCTATTCCAATAACTTAAATTATTATCTCTCAATCTTATTAATTGATCCATGATAATTATTTGAACACCATTTCAAATATTTATCTCTTTGCACCGGCCGATGACTTTGATCAATTAAATATGAGAAGTAAAGTATTCTCTCGTAACTCTATTATGAGGAATGAATTCTTTCTTGGCTCAACTACGACTTCCATGTGCTTCATAATGTACCCAGTGCATGCCGTATCTACCCCCTCAGGACCCTCAGGAGTGCAAGCGTTGGTCATGACCAAAGTACATTATTCCACATATGAAGCCGTATTGACCTCAAGTCGAAGGACTACTTCATCACCCTATAAACCGATACTCCCATAGACACATAAATAGAGTATATCAAATAGATTCTCGGTAGGGTATGCCAGCACTATCTAAAGTGTCTATGTGCCCATCATGAATAACCGAGTTAATCGTAGTTGTGAGAACCACTACATCCTCTAAGGATATGATGCAGACCACATACCAATCTCAATTGCATCACCAATATCCCAATCTCGATGATCATTGATTGGGGCCATTTTAGAGCTTATGTTATATCATTAAGATCTCACTATCTTAGTGACAACGTTAAACTCATGGGAACATATACATAGATTAATTCAAACAATCAAATAATTAAACAAGTAGTGCAGTGCCAATGAATGAACAATCAATCATATATTAAACTAAATGTGATCAAGTACATATTATCCTTAATAATGATTGTCTCTAGGACACATATACTTTCAGAAGAAGCTTCTCAAGCTGCCCGCCCGCAGAGACGTGCTGGGCATCGAATTGTGTTGCATCCTGGGGTGTCTGCTCAATCCAATCCTCCGCTGATTGAGGGTCGTGAGGCCAAGGCGGCACGAATCAAATTCCCTCGTCCTGCGTCCGCTGTTGTGATAGCGGATGAATACGGAGAGTTGAATGCGGACGGGCTACTCCCTACTTGTCCGTACAAAGTAAAACCTGAAGACATTCCTGAGTGGAGGCGGAAGTGGGAGATTCCGGAGTCCGTTGAATTTATGGTTCCAGAGCCCGGGCATACCTTTTACAATCCGCCCGCTGGATACATGTGTGTGCACGAAGTGGCCTTCGCTTGTGGGTGGAAGATCCCTATTGCGCCCAAGTTGAAGCATATCTTGAATCATATCGGGATCGGTCCGAGCCAGGTTATCCCAAAGTCTTTGGGTAACCTTATCTGTTTTGTTGTCTTTTGTAAAAAGAAGGGACAACCTGTGAATTTTGAATACTTCGGGCAGCTCTTCAATGTTACTTTTAGTCCGGGGAATCCCCTTTTTTATACTTTTGTAAATAGGAAACTCTACAACTTCATTTCCAACTCCATTTCTTCGCTGGGGTCGAAATGGTGGGATAAATATATTTTTGTGCGGATGGCCTTGAAGCCCGGAGAGTCCGCAAGGAGGCGAGAGCAGTGGGGGCTGCCCAAAAAGTTCTTAAGGGAGAGTATCCCGGACTGGCGCCCCCTTCCGAAGAATGTGGCTCCGTGGGTGGCGGAGATCCATAAGAAGAACGATCCACCCACGTATCCGTTCCATGGATTGATTTGTCAGCCGTTGCCGTACTTGTGCGGACTGACAGATGTCGTAGAAGTTGGGGGAAAGACTGACTTCAGTAAGGATCTTTAACTTAGGATTTGTGCTTTCTTTTCTTTTGAATGCCCTGCCTTGAATTTTCATTTCCGAGATTCCTGTCATTCTCCCTTTATGTATCTGTATCTGACACTTTTATTTTGTTTTGTAGCTCATTGGTTTGATTACATCATGTCGACCCTCCGTGAAAAGAAGAGGCCGCAGAGGGAGCAGCAAGCCCTTGAGCTCGCTACTGGCCAAAGGGCCAAGATAATCAACACGTCCGCGGGTCTTCCAATGGCGGACCCAAAAAATGCGGCGGTGTTTGCTGTGGAGGAGGAAAGGCGGAATAAGGCGGGTGAAGATCCGCAAGTCTTGGTGGTGCCTGACAAAGGCAAAGGTCCTGCAACCCGCAACACCACTGCATCGACGCCTCCGCGCCTCAGCGGGATGTGTTGATGCGGGATGCTATTACCTCGGGGAGGAAAAGGGGGGCAACCTCGGATGCCTCTCTTGCAGCGAAGAGGCAACAGTTGTCCGCTATTCTGCCATCCGACCAAGCTGCTCTCAATGCGGAATATGAGCGGACTCGCGGACTCCCTGAGGTTGAGCGGGTTGGAGAGCTCCATGAGTTGTATCAGAGGGTAAGTAACTTATCCATGTTTTCCTTTCCATGCTCTCAGTATGATATAAATATAACTTGTATCTACGCGGACTTCCTGCAGCTCGGATGCTTCGTCAAGGCTATGCAGTGGAAGGCTAGTGAGCGGGCCACTATTGAAGAGGACCTGCATAAGGCTTTGTCTACATCCGCGGATGAGGCGGAGAAGGTTAAGCAGGCAGAGGCCGAGCTGAAGAAGAAGGATGAACTCATTGCCAAGCTGAAGGGGAATTGGGAGCAAGCCAGGGCGGACGTATAATGGCAGGAGCACTTCATCAATTCGTCAATGAAGACTTTCCTGGAATCCAAGGATTCCCTGATGGAGGACCTTCAATTCGCCCGTCTTGAAGCGGGGAGAGATTTCATGAAGTCCGACTCTTTCAAGTTTTTCATGGCGGACAAGTCCGATGCTTCCCGCTTGGATGGGTTTTCATCCGCCATCGGCCAGTTGCAAGCCAAGGGACTACTTCCGCAGAACTTTGATTGGAAGGCGGAAGGATTGAATCCGTCCGCGGATGCTAGTGGAGTGGAGGTCCCAGTGGACAATGTGCCAGATGAGCGGTTAGCTGCATGTGAATTTGCGGAGCTGGTCATCGAGGAAGGTGAGATCGACATCAGGAACGGTGGACCCTTCCTCCCGAAGTGTGTCCCGGATGCCATAGGGAAGGTCTGATTCATGCCTTTCCATGACAATATGAATTATCTGAAGGATTGGTACTTCCTGGCGTCCCGGATCGTCGGGTATGACGCTAACTTCAGTCTGTTCGAGAGTACCAAAGCTCACTTTGATGAAGTTGCTGAATCCCTCGCAGCTCGTGCCGCTGCCAATCCGTCTTCCACCAATCTACCTGCAACCGATGAAGTCGGGCCAAGCCAACCTCCCCCTCAGTGAGAAGTCCGGGGTATGCCCTGTGAGAAATTTGTAACACTTTGAATTATGTTATCCTTTAATGGCACGGAACGTTGCCAAGTACAATATTTATCCTCTCTTTCGCCTGTAGTAATTATCCCTGGTACAATGTTTTCCATGCTTTGATGTATCACTTGTTTTCTCCTTTATTTCCCTTGATCCGTCGTTCATATGCTAAGTTATCGTAAATATACATCTCTTGCAAACGCGGATCGCTTTGAATGAAATCTGATGCAGGATAATCAAACCATTATCTTGCTGATCTTCGGACGACTCGTCTTTATTATACTGGTTTACTTTATGGGGCTGCGTAATCTTCTAGAAGGAGGAAGGTGAAGTAGTGAAATTGTCATTATTACTGCGTCCTTTCATCTTCCGAGCCGTCAGATGGTGGACACGTGGCGTGATCGTAAGGATTCGTCGTTCCTATAAATAAGGGCATGGTAATTCTTCCTTTCTCAATGCTTTACCCCTCTTCAACCTCTCCTTATCTAGAAATTTTACTCTCCAAAGAAGTCAGATTTCTCCAGGATGTCGGAATCTGCTCGAGAAAAATCAGTCTGAGCTAGGCAACTTCACCTCAATGCCAGCGCAGTGGTTCCCAACTTGGAGAACCGGATGATCCCAAGTACGATTGTTGTCAGCATTGGATAAATTGTGCTTACGGAAACATGCACCCTCCGATTTATCCTGGTAAAGGCACGGTGGATGACTCAATCATTCTTGATCCAAAAGGTGATCCCCCTCTGTGTCCGGTGGTTGCCAGGAGGCGAGCCGAGGAAGAGAGAGAGCGGACACTGAAGATGATCCGTAGGAGGATCCGAATGAAGCAGCAAGCTCGTCGTGCTCAAGGTGGTGACCCAGAATCTCAAGGCTCAACCTCAGGAATCCGCTGAAGGGACAAGGCGGGGTATGCCCCGTAGACATATGTATGGTCTTCGGACCTTGGAAAAGTGTACTCTCCGTTTTTTGTATGCTCGGATGATTTTCTAATGAAATTCAAACTGTCCTTAATAGATGAAATCGTTACCTTTTTCATAGCCTTACTTTGTCGGTTCATGTTTATGCGAATCTCCCTGCAAGATGAGCAGCAAGTAGAAACGCAGGCGTGGTTAATGGACTTGTCTGGATCAGATAGGGTAAGCTTATTTGACCCAACATTGTTCGGCCCAAACGAATAGTCCAAGCCCATTGTCGACGTCAAGGTTCTTACGTGTCGGACGCCTATTGGTTCGTCCTGTCTATAAATACTTCGAGTTCTCCTTTGCATTGATCGTCTAAACCCGACTCCAACTCAGATAGATCTTGCCGTTCGAGCTCGGTAGTACCCATAAGAAGATGATTTCTTGACTAGTCTCCCCCTCGAGACTCCCGTCCAGTCTCAAATCGGCGCTTGTCTTGAGTTTGAGAGTGGCGTGGGTCTGGAGGGGACGATTGCTCAAGATCAGTCGTCTGAAAACACAGATCTCGGTAAATGCTCAGATCCGAAGGTAGGCTAACGGACGATCTTATCGGTCGTATGTGCGATCCACCCTTTAGGAGCTTTTCCTTTCTGAGGAGCTGCTGACTGGTAGGTCGCCATACGATCAATGCATCAGATCCGTGCTCAGAATCGAACAAACAGGTATCTTTGAAAAACACCCATGTCTGGAGATAGGAGGTTTGATGGTGTAAAGATCCGAGGTTTGATGTCGGACATGATAGATGTGTCCGTCTAATCTGCTTATGAGCATGAGATTCCAAGTGCCAACAATCACTATTTTAATGTGTTCGTACACACTATGCACGGGATCCGTAGAGGGAATCAAAGGTATGATGATATTGTAGAATTCCAACCCACTGAACCATTCTGTGTTGTGCAGGCACATAAGATTCTTGGTGTTCCCGGAAGTGATGACTAAGGGGATCACTTTCCTGTCGGAGGAATGTGCTCAATGGAGGACGACGTTTCTCCAGATACCTTCTTTACAGTTTGTGTATTGTAGCTGTAGATCCGGATAAAGATTTGAAGTTGTAGACTGCAAAGACACTGTTTTATATACTCTGTTTCGCATATGAATAAAATTCATCGCTTGCTTTTTTTTGTTACTTTGAACGCTAAATTTCAGATTTACGAATTGAAAGATAGAAGTTGTATTGATTTGACGGAAATTCAATTACAACTTGTGGGCTGCAAGGCCAATGACAAAAGGGTTAACAAAAACAGAACTGGCGGAGCTCCGCGTAATAAACAGTTTAAGCCTAAAATATCCAAATGACCGGCAGAGGTCCGTGTAACCATCCCTATGCGTAAAACTTTTGAAGGTTCCTGGCATTCCACGTACGCTTGAGTGGGTGTCCGTACTCGTCTTCCAATTCGTAACTTCCGTTCACTCTTGCACCGACAATCTTGTAAGGTCCTTCCCATTTAGGCTTAAGCTTTCCCACATTGCTCAAGATATCAGCTCGGCGGAGCACTAGGTCTCCGACCTGTAAGTCTTTCGCTTGAACATTCCTGTTGTAGGCCCGGGCTGCAGTTGCTTGCTACATGTGGATATTAGCCAATGCTACAGTTCTTTTCTGTTCCAGCATGTCTAGATCGAATATCCGAGCTTCATGATTGACGGAATCATTGAACTCTTGGACCCTCATAGTTTCAACTGCAATTTTCGTTGGTATGACTGCTTCCGAGCCATAGACCAAGGCAAATGGGATTTCTCTAGTCGCGGTCCGCGCAATGGTGCGATGAGCCCACAGTACGCCATCTAGATCATCCGCCCAACTCTCTTGAGAAGTTCTCAGCCGCTTCTCCAGGATCTTAACAATTGTCTTATTCGTGGACTCAGCTTGTCCATTAGCTTGTGGGTATCCGACAGATGTGAAGCGTTGTTCAATCTTGAAAGATGCCAACCATTCCTTGAGTCTGTTGCCCGAAAATTGAGCACCATTGTCCGAGACAAGAACTCTGGGTAGGCCAAAGCGACAAATGATGTTTTTCCAAATGAAGGCCCGCACTCGGCTTTCCGTGATAGTTGCCACAGCTTCAGCTTCTACCCACTTGGTGAAATATTCCACGGCCACAATTAAGAATTTCTTCTGTTGAGTGCCCCTTGGGAATGGACCGACAATATCGATGCCCCATTGATCAAACAGACATGCTATGACTGACGGAATCATTGGGTGTATCAGACGATGGGGAATATTCGCATAATATTGACAATCAGGACATCTCCGGGCGTAGCTAGCGGAATCCTTATCAATGGTAGGCCAGTAGTAGCCCTGTCGAATGATCTTCTGAGCAAGAGTTCGTCCTCCGGAATGGCTTCCGCTGTGAATTTCTTCCAGCACAGTCCTCGCCTCTTGCGGGACTAAACATCTCAAGTGAGTCCCAGCAAAAGATCTCTTGTACAAATCTTCTCCTAGTATAAAATATCTGTTTTCTCGGCACTGCACACTCCTTGACTGCTTCGAATCAGTAGGTAATGATCCGTCCTTGAGATAACTAAAAATATCAGTCATCCAGTTTCTTCCTGTTTCAGTTATCACAACGGTTGGAGTAGGAATCATGACGGATGAGTCAGTAATAGTGAGTAGGATTATTCTCCTCGTGTCTAGAGCAGCTGTTGCGGATGCGTACTTTGCCAGAGCGTCCGCTCTTTCGTTCCAGGTCCTATCAAACTTCTCCAGGGTAAACTCATCAAAGAGGCTGACTTTTTGCTTGAGTAGCTTAAGGTACTTGATCATTGAAGGGCCTTTTGTGGCAAAAGTACCAGAAAATTGGGCTTCAACTAACTGTGAATCCGTGTAAGCTTTGAGTTTCTGGATCTGCAGGGACTTGGCTAGACGTAGTCCGACCAACAGTGCTTCATACTCAGCCTCATTATTGGTGACTTTGAATTCCAAGGATATCGCATAGTCGAGTTCCGCGCCATCATGGCTTTTAATATAGATTCCAATTTCTCCTACTCTTCCAGTGGAGGAACCATCCACTTCCAATGTCCAAACATCAAAGGGATGTTCTTTGCTTTGGAGGTCTTCTGTAAGCTCCCGAGATTCCAACCTGTGTTCCTCCTTCTCTTTAATATCCGGACCAGAGTTGTTAGTACCGGATTCCCTTGTGATATCATCAAGAAGGAACATTTGGTTGACCCGAGTTTCTTCCCATGATGCAGTCAGAGACTGATTAATAAACTGAGCATCCTCAAGGTTTTCTGGGTTGATCGTTGGCGGAACTGGCTTTTGGATGATCTGCTTGGTGATTAGGCATTCAAATGCCTGTTTGTCCGGGACTTTCTCTGAATCCGCTTCAGGGTACTCCGTTAGGAAGTCAGCAACAACTTGAGCCTTCTTGGCTGTCGGAGCCTGCTAGCTAATGTCGTATTCGCTCAGCTCAATTGCCCATTTAGAGAGTCGTCCGGATTGGTTGGGCTTTCCCAGGACCTGTTTCAAAAGTTCCGTACTTAGTACTACTACTTTATGAGACTTGAAATATGGCTTTAACCGCCTTGCGGTGTAAACCAAAGCATATGCAAATTTCTCAATCTTCACGTATCTTGTCTCCGCCCCAGCAAGGGCTTTACTAAGATAGTAGATTGGCAAGTAATCATTAGCTTGAATCCGTACTAATACGGAACTCATTGCCTCTTCCGTAATTGCTAGGTAGAGGTAGAGTGGTTCTCCTTCCACGGGTTTGGAGAGCAGCGGAGGGGAATGGAGGTACTTTTTCAAATTTTCAAAAGCCTCAGAACATTCCGCGGTCCACTCAAAGCTCTCTCCTTTCCGGAGGATTTTGAAGAACGGAAGGTTCTTTTATGCGGATCGCGAAATAAAACGACTTAAGGACATAAGACGTCCAATAAGCTGTTGTACCTCATTGAGGTTCTTCGGATGAGGCAGATCTAGGATTGCCTTGATCTTCTCGAGATTTGCACTTATCCCTCTCTCTGTGACCATGTATCCTAGAAACTTTCCTCCTTTCACTCCGAATGTGCACTTTTCTGGATTCATTTTCATACCGTACTTCCTAAGGATAGCAAAGCACTTGTTCAAGTGATCCACATGTTGTTCTTCAGTTTTGCTCTTAACGAGCATGCCATCCACATACACCTCCATGGTTTTGCCAATTTCTTCCTTGAACATCTGATTCACCAGTCGTTGGTAAGTTGCTCCTGCATTTTTCAATCCTAAGAGCATCACTTTAAAGCAATACACTCCTCCTGCAGCAAAGAAAGTTGTTTTCTTGATGTCCTCCTTGGCCATCCAAATCTGGTAAAAGCTTTGATATGCGTCCATGAAACTCAGTAACGCGCATCCGGCTATGGAGTCAACCAATTGATCTATCAGTGGCAAAGGGTATGGATCCTTTGGGCAGAACTTATTTAGCCTGGTGAAATCATTGCACATCCGCCATTTGCCTGGCGATTTTCTACCAGAACCACGTTGCAAACCCAATCAGAATAATGGACCTCTTCGATATGCCCTGCTTTCAGGAGTCGATCAACTTCGGCGGATATGATGGCATCCTTGATTGGACCAAAATCCTTTCTCTTTTTACGGATATACTTAATCGAGGGATCCATGTTCAGACGGTGAACAACAATCCTCGGATCTATCCCCTTTAGGTCGTCAGTACTCCAAGCAAATACATCACTGTTATCTCGGAGACAAGCAATGAGCTTCATTTCCACTTCCGCATTCATCTCTGTTCCGATTCTAGTCTTCTTATCTGGGCTTCCAACAACAAGCTCAACTTCCTTGAGAGTTTCATGAGGCTCGATTCGTGCAGTTTTAGGAAACTTGTCCTTCTGGCTCCCTACTCCAATGTATGGATTCTCCTTTTTTTATGGAAGAACAACTGGCGGATCAGAAGTCACAGTGACTGCCAATACGGGCACAGATGCTCTCCTTGTGGACATAATATAGCACTCCCAAGATTCTCGGATGTTCCCCACTTCCTCTCCAACTCCACATGGGGTCGGAAACTTCATCCTATTATGGAGAGTGGAGGAAATAGCTCGGAATTGATTGAGCCCCGGACGTCCAAAGATGGCATTGTAGTCAAAAGTTCGATCCACCACTATAAATCGGACTAGATGTGTCACTCTTGCGGGATGTGTCCCTAGTGAAACATGAAGCATGACACTTCCTAGGGAGCGGACAGTTCCTCCTCCAAAACCTAATATGGAGGTGTGACTCTCTCATATCGGATTCTTCCCAGATCCATCTGGTCTATTGTCCTTTTGGATATGATGTTCGAGGAACTCCCCGTATCCACCAGGATTTTGTTCACTCGATAAGTTGCAATGGTTAAAGAAACCACCAGCGGAACATCCGGATCATCTATGTCTTCGCCTCCCGCCGTAGGAGGAGGAATCTCACTATCATCAAAGGATATAGCGTATGTCCCTCGAATTGCTGGAGCAGCATATGATCTGTCATTGTTCCGAAGATTCTGAGTTGTCCGCTCTCTTGCGTTCCTACTATCGCCTCCAGTTGGTCCGCCCTCTATGGCGTTGATCACTCCGCTGTATGGAGGGTTCTCCATTTCAATGTCATCATCGTACCTGTATGGGTGTCAGTCCGGGCGAGACGGATGGTTGGCTGGCGGAGGTGGCAAGGATAGCGGATGGGGTGGTGGTTCTGTAGCTTTATCATCCCTCCTTCGTTCCGTTCTATCATGTCTAGAAGGCTCATCCGTATAGATGTGCTCCTTCAACTTGCCCTCTCTTATCAAATGTTTAACCTCTGTTTTCAGTTGAATGCAATCATCGGTCTCATGACCACGGCTCTTGTGAAACTTGCAATACCCTTTCTCATTCTTGTTCTTCCGATTATTATGAGATGGCTTTGGCCATTGGATATCCAACTTTCTCTCAATAATGGTCGCCAAGATGTCGGATCTTGGTTTGTTGAGATGAGTGTAGTCCGCGAATTGTCTTGGCGGACTCCTTTCTCAGTTGAAGCCTTTCTCCCTATAATCTTTCTTTGGGTCAAACTTCCCCTGGCATTGCTCTTGTTTCATCGGCTCCTTTCCTTTCTTGGAACCAGCTCTCACTGAAACATTCCTTCGATACTCCTCTCCGTACATTACCTCTTCACAGATGTCATCCAAATGTCTCTCACTTCTTACTTCCTGGCTAGAAAGTTTCCTGCAGAGCTCGGAGTTGTAAGTATTAGCATACAGGTGACGGACCCGTTCTTTAATACTGTGAGACTCAACTCGGAGGACTTCCGTATTAAAGCGATCCAAGAAAGTCCTAAGATCTTTGTATAACCTCGGCCAGGTGCTCTACAGTCCGCTTTCTTCTTCTTGATTTTCCAAATCGTGCCAGGAATTTGGAAGAGAGGTCCGCATATGACCTTATCGACTTGTTCGGCAAAGCAGTGTACCAATCCATGGCCGTTTTGAAGAGAGTAGATGAGAACGTGAGAGCTTTTATATTATCGCTCATCCCCTTGGAATCCATCTTACTGTTATATCTTGTCAGGTGGCCAATGGGACATGTATCCCCGTAATAGTATTCTAAGTTCGGAATCACTTGATCCAAGTTTCTATTCCTTTCCTTTTCTCTCTTGATGTCATCGCACAAAGGATTTGGCGCATTAGTAGCTATCTGCTCATGATCCTTTAGCAGGCGCCCGAGATTTAGAATCTGGGCCTCCAAAGCATTTTGTTGAGCATAGATTTCCTCCGCAGTCATTATCTCCCCCACATTGGATGAACTGCTACATCCGCAGGGAGTTCATCTAGATGGACCACCGGAATGGTTTCCGCTACATGATCTCTATCTCTCGGAGATGCTTGTTGCGGAGCTCTAGGGTGCATGTTATCCCCCTCCTGATACTCCCTCCTACCGTTCGGACTTCCTTCACCCCGAACTTGAGAAGCAGATGCCCTCCGATCTAGAAGGTTTCGCAGATCCTCTTGAGGTAGTTGATTCCCCAACCTCTGCTGGATCAGACGTTGCCTATTTCTTGATAGGGTAGGCTCTGCTTGAACCGGAGTAGCCACTGGCGGAGTGACTTGCTGAGGATGGGCATTGTTAGACCCGAGGCAACCTTGGATTATCGTGAGCAATCTATCAAACTGAGTCTCACTTAATCCGAGGTCACTAGTGCGGACGATGCGACCATCAGGCATAGTAAACTGTTGACCTGTAGTGGGGCCTTGAGCTTTTGCCGGAGAAACTCGTACGATCCCTTCTCCGTGGTTCTCAGGTATAACGTTCTCAGGAACACTTCAGACTCCCCTGGGAGGAACGTCTCTTCCCTCATCTGAGGATGGGCTCGCTGTGCGACCGTCACTCAGATATCTCCTTCTAGCGTTCCTTTCAGCCACAGTGGCCCTTCGTCCACAGGTGAGCGGACGTCCGCGTGGATGTGGGGGTGGAGTCCCAACGCCTACAACACTAGTCCGTGTTGTCCGTCTTGTTCTTGCCATCAGCCTAACTCAGTCACGAAACCTTTTGTAAAAGTTCCCACAGACGGCGCCAAAATGTTGAGGGGTAACACCTCGAACACTAACTAAACTATTACAAGCAACCTAGTCTAAGATCCGTCTCCAACTTGAAGTCCGAAGCAGTACCTGTACGAGCTAGAGTACCTAAAAGGACTAAGTGTGTGTGTGTGTGGGGGGGGGGGGGGGGTTAGAAAGGGTTACCCGGATTGCGTATGTCAATCCGGTAAGAGACTTTACTCAAGAGAGAGTTGGGAGCTCTCAATGTAATAGTTATGAGGAAGGTTTGGATATCAATAAAACTTATGACTTGGAGATTCTCACTTACCTTAAGGTCTTGGACCTTGTGCTATATTTATAGTTATCATATGTTTATGAAGTGACTCACAAGATGATGCCAAGTGTATGCCTCAGATTTGGACACCAATCCTACCTTTGGCCCATAGCCCAATAGTGAACAGTAATCCAATACTAATTAACGGGTCTGGGAGGGTAGTTTGGACCTTTCCCTCTGAAAGTACTGTTCCGCACGTTGGGTCCGTGTCAGCCCTTCAGATAGATCTGTCTGCTTGGTTGATCTGCCCTTAGGTAACTCAAGGTGTCCGAGCCTAGAGTTCCACGAAAGTATCTCAGTGGTTCTGTTATATACGTTTGGTCTTAATGCGATGGTGGCGTCCGAGATTTTCTCGTCCGGTCCGTTTAGCATCCTAGGATTGACAGTTTGTGGTACTTGGAAGGACCATGTGACCTTTTGTCAGGTTCGAAAGTCATTCACCTAGCTTGGTCGGACTTAGCTGAGATGGTGTGTTGACTTGTAAATACTAGTTGACCTGAGATGGTTTCCCTTAGGTCGGACTAGCACTGGATTGGCTATCTCAGCCTTGATGCGCTCTAGGACACGCTCTATGGCGCCCTTAACAGATTGGACACATGTCCGTATCAACACTGTTGTGGTATCTTCCCATCTTATTAAGGTTAGCTCTCTTTGTTCTTCTCTTCCTCGTTGATTTTTCTTTTGACGCCAATATGGTAAATCACTCCTCGTTTCTTCCTTTCTTCTCTGAGGGGTATTTAACCATTTTGGGTTTGGGTCTTCTCCGAACTCTTGGCTCGTACCTTTCGAGGTTGAGACATGCTAGACGACGGAGTTAGACAAATTTTTCGTCTGGAAATTTTCTTCATGTGAAGAGTGAATTTTGAGAGTTTTTCCTGAGTCTGGTGGTGTTTATATTATGTGCAGAGTCCTGTGGCGTTTTTAATGTAGCCTTTTTTGCTTTGATAGTTGAGTGTGTTTTTTCTCTGCCAGTGGTTTTTTGGTTGTATTTTTTGGCTGCAGTGGTAGTTTTGTATTGTTTGGACGGGCTGTGAATACTACTTGTGTTCTGGTCTGATCGTTAATAAATTTTAACTTCTTCAAAAAAAATATTCCTACTATTATAAACATTATAAAAAATAAAAATATTTTTAAAAAATTTCCCACGACCTAACCCCGTGACCACCCCACAACCACTACTACAATGACAGAAATCTGTCACTGACGTTCCAGTTACATGCAGAGGCGATGCTACATATAAGGCTATTTCATGCTCGACGCGGGTGCTTTTCGAGATATATATATATATATATATATATATATATATGTATATATATATATATATATGTATATATATATTTTAAATTTAGATTTTCGACAATTATAAAGGTCTACTTATAATGAAATTTAAAAAAGAATATTGCATCAACTTCCATACAAGTGATCAAACTGATTTTTCTAATACGTATAGAACACAACATCGTGGAAAACCGTCTATATTTAACTTAATATTGAGATAACAATATTTTTAAGTAAAACATTACTATATTGTTAACAAAATGCATTGTTTTAATGTTTGTTCCTTAGTAGAGACGGTCTCCCTGAGAATTACTCTATTTAAAAAACATAATATTGTAAACACTTTATATCTAAAACAAACTAGGTGGGAAATGAAAGTTTAGGATAATGATAAACAATGTAATTTTTCCTAAAGCAATTAGAGAAATTGGTTGTGTCATTGAATTCCGCATATGCTATATTTATTTATTTTGAATTTTTTAGTAATAATATTTCATTATTTAAATTAGTTAAACACAAGCACATGTTTAAGCACACGGTCGGGAAGAAAATCATGGTTTCGTCGTTTGTGACATGACCACCCAAAAAAATCATGATCATGCAAAGAAATTGATCTTACAAACAAACGAGTTAAATATTGTACTACTTCAACACGTTATATGAAGTCACGGTCGTGCATTTGAGACATCAACGCGTCCCACCGGCACATTTTCCACAATAAGTCACGGTCGTGCATTTGAGACATCAACGCGTCCCACCGGCACATTTTCCACAATAAGTCACGGTCGTGCATTTGAGACATCAACGCGTCCCACCGGCACATTTTCCACAATAAGTCACGGTCGTGAGTCGTCGCTACTTTGACTTCTTTCTCTCATTCCATAAGAAATCCGCATACTATTTCACATTTACGTTCACATTTATCTTTAGGCCAGATCTTTTCATTAGTACTACTTCACATTTATGTTCTTTGACTATTTCAAACAGAAGCCGCGTTTTTGGGGAAAATTTTGTGTCATCTTACTGAGCATCGTGCCCGAAATGTACCGTGGTGTATTGTGTCCGTATTGGTACATCTCGGTAGGGTAAACATTCTGGAGCGGTAGCTGTTTGTGGATCGATTAGCATAATCAATACTCGTCTTAAGCAGATACCTATAGAGCCCTTAACTTCAGGGGCAGAGCTGCCTATTGAGGTAGCCCGTATCCGGCACGGGGTCGTTTCGGATTTGCCCCTCTATATATGAGAGAGTCTTCTAAAATACTAAGTTAAGACAGAGACCTAAGAGACTAACTTTAAGTAATTATAAAACTATTCCAAATTAAAGCTAACTATCAAAACACCCAACCTAACCAAAAGCCAACATCTGGGTAAAAAACGGGTCACTATATATACTAAATATCCAGCCTTCAAAATAATAATCTCATAAATCCAAAAACCTAAAAATCAACACTCTCCTCCTCCAAACAAAAACCTCCGCCATTTTCATCGGAGATCCACCCCAAATCGGCTAAATCTCACCGGAAACGATGAAATTAAGCTCAACAATGAAGAAATCAAGCTCGAAATCATCTCAAACATCACCACAAAGGTTAGCAAACATTTGATCTGACTTATGTGACCTAATTTATATGTTATTGATGTTTATTCGCACGAAAAATTAATTGATGAATGGTTTTTTTGACAATTGTAGTTGAAATTTCGATTAAGATCTGAAAGTCACGTAAATTTTTTTCAAATGTTCTAGCTAATATGTGTGATGTTTTTGCCTTTTCATGTAATGTTCTTGCTTATATGTAGGATGTTCAACTAAACAGAGTACATGAAAATATGCTCGAAACTTGGTGTTTCTACTACGATTTGGTTGTTTATCCACCGATCTACTCAAAATATGCTCGTATGTAACTTTCAACAATGTTTTGATTCAAATATTAATTGTTGGATGTGTTTTCACAATTGCAGTTGAAATTTGGAAACAGATCTGAAAAAATCGTGTAGAGAGTTGTTCAAATGTTCTAGCTATCTAATATTTATAATGTTGTGGCTTATGTATGTAATGTTATCAGTGATATGGAGGTTGTACAACTTAAACAGAGTATTTGTGTAACAAATACGTGTATGTTGTTAATAATACGTGTAAGGTTTCGAATGATGCATGTAATGTTTTCAACATACTATTGTAAATGTTGTAATATTATTGCTTATATCTTCAATGTTTTTCACTTATATAACATGTATTCCTTAGTTTAACAGTAATGTTCTCATCAACATCATATTTCAGACCGGGTACTTGATGTGCACTCAGAGATTTTGATTTCGTTGTAGAACCTGTAATCCCTACAATCAAAGATTAAATTTATTTATGTCGGAAGTTTTCAAATACACAGTTTATAGCGGAAAGCTGACTCGGGATGTCGTTCTCCACGGACACTTAGCATAGGAACAAGCAAATATCGTAATTAAATTGTATGCCGAAAGTAAACATAATGTTTGCAGACAGATTGATTGAATCGCAGTAAACCCTAATTAACATGATGTATTCGATGATGTAAAAGCGTAAAGGACCCCCGACCTCCCTCTACTATGCTACCCCCAACTACTTAGAATCAAACAACGTACTAGCTGTCTACAGGCAGCAAAGAAACATGCGAAAAGGATCAAGTCGTAGTTAATCCAGACACCTTCACTCATACCAACAATGTGTTGTGTCACTCAACACACTATCTCATCACGTTTTCAGACAAAACACACATGATAATGTAAAGTCCGTTACCAAGTCATAATTAGTAAGGATTTCCCACGTAAAGAGTCGGACGAATAAAGAACAAGTACGAAATTATGTTTTAAAACTAATTCATTAATATATCACGGTATATAAAGAAGTAGCAAAAGCAGAGTTACGGCGGTTCACCTATACAAGAGAAAGTTAGCTACTCATAGTATCTAAGCAGAAATCGAAAATAACAAGTATCTAAGAAGAAGCTTAGTCTCTGATGTCTTTGTGATGCTGCTTCTAGTGTTTCCTCCTTCTAGGTGCCTGACGGCTAGCGGTTTTGGGGTTTCACTTCCCCGATGACTGGTTCTTTCTCAGGAGAGCTGCTTTGTGAGCGGTGTAGAATTATGAGACCCCTGAGGTCTTATTTATACTGAAAATTCCGAGCTCTGGCCACCATTGTTCAATAAGGAAGGTTTAGGAAGGCGGGCTTTAGCTGACAGGCTAGGAAAAAGCCTGGAACAAAACAGCATTATGACTGCGGTCGCCTGGGGACCGCTGTGACCCCTTATGCGGTCACATGTGGATCGCCAAGTGCGATTTCTGCAGCTTCGAATCTGTTTTCTTCGTTCTTCAATTTCGGGCTTTGTAACTTCGTTTTCTCGAAAAGTGGTCTTCTACAATGTTGTTGCATCTTCAATTATCTTCGCATTGGTTGGTCGCATGACATGTTTTGACTCCCCGAACTCTGTGCAACGGTGAATCTGGCGTATTCACTTAACTTTATCGATTTTGCACAATTATGCCGTTTTTGTGGCTGAAATCGTGCAATTCCTCAAAAACGCGATCATGACCTGCAGAAAATACGCAAAGTTGGTAATTGACCATAAAACGATACAAATATTGCATCGAAGGCAAAAAAATGAGGGTCTAAAAGCATGCTATATCGCACATTTCATTGTCACATCAGTACTACGTTTGAAAAACTCGACAGAAAATGAAACATGCAGCTAGGAGAATATTGGAAAATGGATATCAATGTGATTTGATCGCAATATCTCTGGTGTTAAGTACTATTCCTTTAATGTTATGATTTAAATTAGTAATGTTATCAACTATATTACTAATGTTCTTTAATATATGTTCATTGTATCTGGTGATATATACTTCATCAATTCCATCACTTCAAACAACAAGTAAAAACAACGAAAAGCACTTAAATTGTCCTTGACCCTGACTACACGAAAACGAAAGGCAGAAAGAAACAAAGGATTAGAAACAAATTCGAGCGGAAGCCGATCACCACTGAGTTTGGAAACAAATCTCCAAACGAGCAACTGCTATAAAAAATAGTGAATATGACATGATATAACTGAATATGACATTTATGTTCTTATCTATTTAAGAAATGTTCTTAACTATCATAAATTTCTACAATATTATCAGAATTGACACAATGTTTTTACCTATTTAAGTAATGTTCTTAACTATTTAAGTAATATTTGTAACATTGCTGAGTTAATTAGAAACCTTACGTGAATAATCAGGACATTACTCAGTTAAGTCGAAACTTATCCAATTAACCAAGGATATTAACTCAAATCGAGTAATTGAATATTATATTAATGTTATTATATGTTGAGGGGGTCTTAGGAGAGACCACCCTTAGAGAAAGACATAAAAGACTAATTATCATTAATTATACAATTACCCAAAACAAAAAACTGGCTACTAATTAAACTACCTCAACCCAACTAAGAACTAGAAAGTGGGTCATTCTAATTGGGTCAATGGGGCAGTATATATACACATTCTAACCCACATCCTACATACATCTCACAAAAGACCTAAAAACATAAATAAAAAAAAAACTAAAATTCTCTCTCTAGAAAACTTCTCCTCGCTGAAAAAGCTCGAACTCGCCCGAAAAAAGCTCAAAAAACGGCCCGATCTCACCGGAAACAACATCACAAAGGTACGAAAAGCTAGATCTCGACCTAGTTTTTCTGAAATCGATGATTATTTTGATGACTTTCATCTCATTTTTTCTCAAAATCGATCCAAATCGATTAAACCACGTTTGAAATCGACGAAATCAACTACACGAAGGTAGGAAAAGGATGAATCTCTACTGATTTATGTGAAATCGATGTTTATTATGATGATATTTATATTCAGATCTGGTGTTTTCATCAATTGTTGTTGAGATTCAAAAACAGATCTGAAAATCGAGTACAACACTGTTGTAAATTACTCGATTTGAGTTAATATCCTTTGTTAA
This sequence comes from Plantago major, assembly GCA_026545765.1. Taxonomy (NCBI): domain Eukaryota; kingdom Viridiplantae; phylum Streptophyta; class Magnoliopsida; order Lamiales; family Plantaginaceae; genus Plantago; species Plantago major. The sequence continues at coordinate 89,937,378 of CM048843.1, read as the reverse complement.
ATGTTGTAGATTATTTGTGTAATGTTTTGGGTTATATCAGTGATGTTCTAGAATATATTGATGATGTTAACTTAAACAGAGTACAATTATAACTATTGTTCATTTAACAAATCTGTTAAAATCAGTACTTTATTACACATGATTAATGTTCTTACTCATATGTTTGATGTTTTTGTTGATTTATTTAATGTTTTGATATTATCAAAACTTAAAACCTAATATTCAAAATCAAGATATTATTGTCCTAGATTATGTACGTAATGTTCTCAATCATTCTTTCAATGTTTCTGGAAATGTATGTAATGCATGAAAACTTAAAAAACCCTAATGACATTATTGTCCAAATTATGTACGTAATGTTCTCAACCATATCTACAATGTTTAAAATGTTCAGTGTTATGTCTATAATGTTCTCAATTATGTGTGTAACATTCTGCTTGTTTTATTGGTTTTATGTGACGATGTATGTAGTGTTTGTAGATTTTCCAGCTACAACCTCAATGAAAAAAGTATGATGTAATTTTCAATGTGATGTATATAATGTGCTTGGTGATATCTGTAAGGTTTATGCTAATTCATGTAATGTTCTTTACACACATAAATGTGGAGCTGAAATTGACATGAGTCTTGCTGGCAGTCTTGGATGGATGGCCAAGTATGTAGATAAATTGCATACTATGTATAGAAATCTCTAATGAGTTTGAAAACATCCCAAACAAGTCTATGTAATAGAAAAAGTGATGTCGTTATCCAAGCAATGTTCTTACGTATTTATGTAATATTTTCAAGTATTAGTATAATGTTCTCAAGTACTATATTACGATTCACTATTTGTAATGCTCTTAACTATTTGAGTAATGTTCTCATTTATATGAATGATGTTTTAGAGTATGATGTTCGTAAGTATGTTTGTAATGTTATAAACTATTTGTATAATGTTTTCAACTATTTGAGTAAAATGTTCTTAGGTATATGAGTGATGATCTCGAGTATAATGTTCTTCACTATATTGGTAATGTTCATGACTAATATTCTCCACTATTTGATTAATGTTCTTATCTATTTGTCTGAAATGACGGTTCATTTATGATTTTGTCGAACATGGATCCGCTCATAACCCACGAAATTGTATAACCCGACCCAGCAACCCACGAAATTGATTGGAAGTGTGGTAAATTCACCTATTTGAGTAATGTTCTTATCTATTTGAGTAATGTTCTCGCCTATTTGAGAATGACGGTTCATTTCTGATTTTTTATGAAATGGATCTGCTCAATAACCAACGAAATTATATAACCCGACCCAGCAACCTGCTCTTTGATTCCTTTTAATTCATCAGCCAGCCCAATTCCATTTCAACCCAACACTCAAGCTCAATCTATGCCTTCCTTTGAACAAGGTCTACTCCCCAGCCCAACTACATTTGGCCCAACAACCAGAAATTATAATTCTCGCACCCATTGGACTAGAAAACCACCAAATTCGCCTTGCCATTCTCATACTTCCCTAAGCCTAAACCTTCCCAATACCCAACCCAAGAAGCGGGGTCGCCCATTGACTTTAGACAAAGGAAAGTGGATTATAACCATCATGAAGAAGGACACTAATGGTGATGCAGATTTCGGTAATGGAAGACCTTACAAGCGAGCTAATCAATGTATTGTGATTCGAGATAAGTTACCAGCAACCGCCGCCTATCCCAATGAGTTGCATAGCATGGAACTGTCAAGGTGAGGGGGGCCTTTAGACAGTTCAAGAACTTGGAGATTTGATTAAGGAATCTTGCCACCACCTTGTCTTCCTAATGGAAACCCGTTTAGGGGATCGTGAGGTCAACAACTTGAAGTTAAGATTTAATTTGTTTGGTTTTTCGGTTGCATCGCAAGGTAGATCAGGTGGTTTAGCACTTTTTTGGTCTAAGGAAACTTTAGTTATTCTTCAAATTTTTTCAAAGCACCATATTGATGTACTTGTTCAATTAAGCAATAAAGAAGACATTTGGCATTTTATCGATTTTTATGGTGAACCGGATGTGGGGAACGGAAACAAACTTGGAATCTCTTGAGATGTTTGAGTGACTTGTCTACTCTACCTTGGTTGTGTATGGGTGATTTTAATGAAGTCCTTTCTAATTCGAAAAAAATGGGAGGTCTAACTGTTAGTTCGTATCACATTCGGGATTTTAGAGAAAGTATACAATATGCTAGGCTTTCAGACTTGGGCTTTACTGGCTATAATTATACTTGGTATAATAGAAGGGCCCATCCATATACTATTCGGATCAGACTAGATCGTGCCATAGCTAACAGCGCTTGGCGATCTCTGTTTCCTCTGGCCGATGTCAAGCACCTCAAGTGCATTTATTCTGATCACAACCCCATCCTCTTGATCTTCGAAGGAAATCGCAGAACTCAACATCAGAGAAGAACCGAATTCCATTTTGAATCGATGTGGGTCCGCCATGTTGAATGTGAGAAGATTATAGCCGAACATTGGGATCCCGATTTTGACTTCCTCTCCTCCATTGATTCTTGTAGAATTGGTTTACTAAATTGGGGCAAAATGAAATTTGGTAAGCATCAAAGGTCAATTGAGGGAACTTCGAAGCTGCTTGACAGATTTACAGGAAGAATTCGTCACAAACGAATCCAAGGCTGAGGAAATTGGCGAAAACAACAATTGGAGGAGATATTGGAGCGAGAAAACTCTATGTGGCAACAGCGGGCTAAAGTGCAATGGGAACAAGAAGGAGATCGAAACACTAGCTTTTTCCATGCTCATGCCTTGCAACATTCGGCAAAGAATAAGATTCAAGGCTTGAAGGACAATAATGGTGTTTTGCGCACAGATTTGGAGAGTATGGGGTTGATCGCAGTGGATTATTTTTCCACTATCTTCAATTTGATTAATCCCACTGATGAACACATTAATGTTGCGTTGGAATATTTGGTACCCAGAGTATGCGAGGAAATGAACCAGAAGCTCTGTGGATCCTATTCTCCGGACGAGGTAAAAAATTCCCTCTTTCAAATGTACCCGTTAAAGTCTCCTGGTCCAGATGGACTTCCAGTTCTCTTTTTTCAAAAATATTGGAAGATAGTTGGTCAGTTTGTTACTACATGCTGTCATAATTTTTTAAACAATGGAGTTCTGGATGAAAAGCTCAATTTTACTCATATCGTTTTAATTCCATGATGCAAGAGTCCTGATCTTATTACCCAGTTTCGCCCTATTTGTCTTAGTAATGTTGTTTTTAAAATTGCTTCCAAATGCATTACTAATAGACTAAAGCCCTTCATGAATGATCTTATTAGTGAAAATCAGTTGGCTTTCATACCTGGAAGATTGATAACATATAATGTGCTCGTTTCTTATGAAATTAACCATTATCTCAAGCGTAAAACCAGGGGGAAAGGGAGCATCTGGCTTTAAAGTTGGACCTTAGCAAGGCTTGCGATAGAGTAGAATGATCTTTCATGTCCGTTGTCGTGTTAAAATTAGGTTTTTGCAATTCTTTTATTACCACCATTATGCATTGTGTCAGTTCTGTTTCTTATTCTGTGATTCTTAATAGGGGCCAGTTCGGTAATTTTAAACCATCTCTCTCTCTCTCTCTCTCTCTCTCTCTCTCTCTCTCTCTCTCTCTCTCTCTCTCTCTCTCTCTCTATCTATCTATCTATCTATCTATCTATATATATATATATATATATATATATATATATATATATATATATATATATATATATATATATATATACCTTTTTATTTTTTGTACTGAGGTTCTTTGTTCTCTTCTTGAGGGGGCAGTTGGTAGAGGCGATCTAGTTGGGGTGAAGGTGAGCCCTAGTGCTCCTGCTATTTCTCACCTCTTATTCGCCGATGACACCATGATTTTCTGCCAAGCTACTACTGAGGCTGCTAATTCTATAATGGACGTTCTTCATGTTTACAGTCTAGCCTCTGGACAAGAAATCAATTTGGAAAAGTTTACTGCTGTTTTTAGTAGAAATACTGATGAGAGCACGAAGCTTGATATTCAGCACATTCTTAATGTCCAAATTGTGGAAAAACATGAGAAGTATTTGGGTCTGCCTACCACCATGGGTAAAAACAAAAAAGAAGTTTTTTTGGTGGTTACGGGATAAACTTTGGAAAAAAGTGAATTCTTTTGATGGAAAACTTGTATCTAAAGCTGGCAAAGAGATTCTTATATATTAAAGCTGTTTTACAAGCTATTCCTAGCTATGTTATGAGCTGTTTTTAATTGCCTGATTATCTCATTCGCGATCTTGATTCTTTAATTTTTAACTTTTGGTGGAATGAGGATGGAAAAAACAAGTTGCATTGGGTGAATTGGAAAACCATGACAAAGAGTAAGCGTGATGGTGGTTTAGGCTTTAGAAACTTGCATGCTTTTAATCTGTCTTTACTTGGCAAACAAATTTGGCGCATTATTGAATTTTCTAATTCTCTTTTGAGTCGAGTTTTTAAAGCAAAATATTTCCCCAACTCCCATATCCTCAATGTTGTTCCCAAGGCTGATTCTTCTTTTACTTGGAAAAGTATCTGCGCTGTTCTCGAATTAGTCAATGAAGGGATCATATGGAGGGTAGGAAATAGGGAAAACATTGATATTTGGCAAGATAAATGGATTCCGGGGAATTTTTCTTTTAAACCCCCGTATCTTTATCGTGAAGACCCTCTAAAAGTTTCTTTTCTAATCCACTCTACGCTTTCTGATTGGTATTTGCCAATTTTCAATTATTTGTTTTGGAATGATGATATTCAGGAAATTTTAAAGATTCCCTTGGATGGTACAGAAACTACTGATGTTCAAGTCTGACATTATACTAGACATGGCTGCTATACAATTAAGTCGGACTATCATTTAGATATGACTTTGAACCAACGCAAGTTGGATAATCAGCAAGGCTCTTCCTCTCGGCCTCTTCAACATAACTGGAATTTTATTTGGCAACTCAAAGTCCCAAACAAGGTGAAACATTTTTTCTGGAGAGTACTACACAATTCTTTACCTACAGGTGTTGAATTGGACTGATGTCATATTGGTAATTGTTCGAGCTGTGTATTGTGCGGTCATGATAATGAATCTATTTTACATCTCTTGCGTGATTGCCATTTTGCGAGACAATATTGGGCCATCTCCCACTGCCCCATCCCATCGATTTATTTTGAAACAGAAAATATTTAGAACTGGATATCTGGCGTTAGAATCAAGCTGAATTCTCATGAATTCCATTTTTTTGTCTATTCTTGAAACAAGCCACTTCATGATCAAAAAAGGTACACTCCCTTGGATACTTTCAACTTTGTTGTGAATTTCTCCAACTTCTATAAGTCGAACATGTTCAAGCCGATCGGAATTCTCAATGGGCAGCAGCCTACTGTTCATAGGCCATGGACTTTGCACCACCTGATGGGTGGATAAAAAATAAATTTTGATGCCGATGTGCCCCAAAATGGTCTGGGTGGGAGATAGTACTAGATTGGTTTTAGCTTGGAGTCGCAAAAAAACTTCAAGGGCATTTTGATGTTGAGGTTGCTGAGCTTTCAGCAGCTTGCCTTGCTGATTCACTGGCAAAGGAAATGGGCTTCAATAAAATTATTATGGAAGGTGATGCTTTGTTGATTATAAATAATTTACAATCCTCTACCGGGCCTCAACACTACAAAAAATCTGGGCTGTAGCGACGGATAGATCCGTCGGTACAACCCAGCTATCCGTCGCCCTAGCTCTGGCGACGGATCGGGCGACGGATAGAAAATCCGTCGCCTGAGCTAATGACGGATAAAAATCCGTCGTCAATTCGCTGACAGTTGGACGACGGATTGACCTTTTTTTTTAAAAAAAAAATGATTATGGGGCGACGGATAGATCTATCTGCCGCCCCATTTTAAAAATAAAATCCAGATATCAATTTTATATTCAGATACGGATTAATCCGATGGTGGGGCGGGGGTGGCAGTGGTGGTGCGGTGGGTGTGGTGCAGGTGGTGGTGGGAGGTGGTGGTGGTGGAAGGGTGGTGGTGGTGGTGGAGGAGATGGTGGTGGTGGCAGGGTGGTGGTGCGGTGGTGGTGGGAGTAGAGAGGTGGTGGTGGTGGAGATGGTGGTGGAGGAGGATGGTGGAGGAAAGGAGGTGGTGGAGGAGATGGTGGTGGTGGAGGATGGTGGTGGTGGCAGGGTGGTGGTGGTGGGAGGAGAGAGGTGGTGGTGGTGGTGGTGAGATGGTGGTGGAGGAGATGGTGGTGGTGGAGGATGGTGGTGGTGGGAGGAGAAAGGTGGTGGTGGAGGATGGTGGTGGTGGGAGGAGAAAGGTGGTGGTGGAGGATGGTGGTGGTGGGAGGAGATGGTGGTGGTGGAGGATGGTGGTGGTGGGAGGAGAAAGGTGGTGGTGGGAGGAGGAGGAGAGGAGAAGTAGTGGAGAAAAGGAGGTGGTGGAGGAGATATATTATATTTTTTTTAGGTTTTTAGCGACGGATAGATCTAGATCTATCCGTCGCGTATTTTTTTTTTTCCCACAATTTTCCGGCCTTGTAGCGACGGATAAATCTATCCGTCGCTAAAATTTTTTTTTTTATTTTGGTCAACGCTCTGTAGCGGATAATTTTATCCGTCGCTACAGAAATTTGATAACCTTTATCCGTTGACAGGCGACGGATAGAATCCGTCGCCCCAAGTAGCGATCCGTCGCTACAGGGGCGACGGATAAAATCCGTCGCCCCTTTCCGTCCCGTTACGGATGGATTCTTGTAGTGCAAGCTACCAATGGACATGTATATTCTGCTGTTCTACAAAAGCTCAACGAATTTGCCGAATTTCGTGTGTGTCATATACGGCGTGAAGCAAATCATCTCGCTCATCAGCTTTGTCACCACTTTGCTATGGATTCACATGGATACCTATCTTTACCCTTTGAGTTTCATGAATTCCTGTAATTTGTTTTATTTTTCTTGCGTGATCTACTACATTACTATAGTACTCTTTGTATTGAGCTGTGGCTCCTTTTTCCTGATTTCCTAATGAAATCTTTCTTTGTCAAAAAAAAAAAATTAATTGGAAGTGTGGTAAATTGCAAATCAGTCCCTTTTTTTTCCTCTAATAAGTTGGTCTTTCCTAAGACTTTGTGTTATATGTTATTGAATCTTCAAATGTTATTATCTATTTAACTAATGTTCTCACATATTTAAGTATGTTCTTATATATGCTAGTATTATCTATACAATGTTTTTATCAATTTAAGTAATGATCTTAAGTATTTAAGTAATGTTTGTAAACAATGCTGGTAAATTGACCCTCGAAAAAGAATCTATCCGACCCAATGACCCGTGAAAATGCAAATAAGTGTGGTAAGTTGCAAACAAGTCCGTCCTAATAGTCTCTCTATATACATGTTCTTTCCCAAGACTTTGTGTCTATATATATGTTTAATTTATTTATTTTTAACGTTTGACGTGTTCTATTTTTCTAATTAAGTTTAAAAAGAAAATATTATCACCGTAGAAGTGTGTTTATAGTGGTTGTTTTTAATATGTTGGTAGCAAAAATGAAAAGACTTATGTCTAATTTTTTTTTTTCCCTAAATGTTACCCGTACAAATCACATAAAACACTTGACTGGTAAATCATTTATAATAATGAATTGAAGATGTAATTTTCAATAATATGTAGAAAAGAGAAAAGAGCGTGCCACCTATTTAGAATTTAACTTATATTACCGTTATTAATTTTGAGTTTTTAAATAATTATTTATTAACTAAAGTTTAGTAGGGGCGGAAAAAATCCTACATTCGCTCCTGCTTTAACATGGCTGTATAATTGATATCAAATTCTGAACACTTGTTAAGATATATCTATATTTGAAAAGGTAAAACACAAATATAGTACTTAATCCTGCCATCTTGCTTGCAAATTCAAATATTCTTACTTGACTCTTATAACAAGCCTATGGTTACATAAACTATTAAACGGGTAGTTGTCTATTTAACCCAAATCAAATCCGCGGGGTGTAACGCACCCACCGACCATCACCAAAAATATTACAAAGCAAGTTATTGATATAATAATATTATTTTTATACATTGGACCCTACCCATTTAAAAGTTTAAGAGAATATTTTATTTTGCACCAAATAAATTTCATCTAGTTTGAAGTTACAGCATTAATATTTTTTTCTTCAAAATGTCACTAAAACCTTTATAAAAAATTCAGTTTGCACAAATATTGAATGGTGTTAAGTTTCTCGTTAACTACTGGACGTGCCAATACCAGATTAATTATGAGTATCTTTTCCTAAAAAATGTTAAATTCTATTAAAAAATTATTAGAAAAAAATGTTACCAATCGTGGCATTCTACTCTAGAGTAGCATGTCGAAGCCATTCACCAAATCATTGACGCATTTGGAACCAAGCAGAGCACGATCAACTTTCCCTCCAAATTGCATTTCGTCCATTAGTTACTAGTTTGGCATAGTTGGGATAAAAAATGGTCCCAAGCTGAAACTTGGAGTGATGTGGGCGGTCAACCTAACGAGAGGGCACTAAAAAATTTTTTTTTTTTTTTTATATTTTTTTTTTTTATTTTTAAAATTTCAATAACCCATAAAAAAAAATATATAATATATATAATTCCTTGAGGTTGAAATTACAATCGCCGAATGTGGATTTGATTTGGCATGCCATATCGTGATGGATAGCCAATTAAGGGATTAAAAATGCAATTGATCCAATTCCGGGCTCCACATTGTTAAAGAGGAAGTGAGAAGGAAAGAGAGAAATTAAAGTGAAGGAAGATGGAAAATCCGATTACGTATCCTCCTCGTTGACTAGGAGTCAAGAATAACAGTGAGCAATGCATGAATAATGGTCGTTCATAGTTGGGATAAAAAGAGATTTTACCAAGAATTCTGAGTGGTGGCTATTTGCCAGCCAATATAAGTCCCAACTTCCATATCGCAGCACGTACAGACACACACCTTCTTTAATATATCCCGGTAAGTGTTCCTTCATTTGCTTCATAATTTTATTACTACTAGCTAGCGTCACTCATGATGCAACTACTGCAATATTCTTAAATTAATTAAATATCATAGTGAGTTTATGGCAGAACCGCAGAAGTAGATTACTTTCTCTTGGTTACTGTAGTTGAAATGCTATTATTTATTCTGGAAATTTAGGATTAGGAGGAATTAAGCAGATTGAAAAGTTTGTTTACAGTACATAGTTAATTGCTAGCTTAGGCCCCTCATTTGTTTTTGTCTAGAGTATTAAGTGCATGAGTATGTTTGATGTGTTCTTGTCTTTAGACTAAACTGATTTTGGGTTGCTAGGTTTGGTGAAATCCTACCTATTCATTACAATATCACAAGAACGACTCAAGTCTCTAGAAGATATTCAATTCTATTCATTTTGAAGTAGTTTTTCGGTCGGTTCTAATGTTTATTAGAGAAATTCTATTTGTATTAGATGATTTTTGTAATTTTTTTTCGTTTCTATAAAAAAAAATTTATTATATATTAGTACCGTTTAAAAATTTATGCGCCTTTAAATCTCAAGCAGTAGGGTTTACCCATTAACACTTCAATAACTAAATTTATACATATCAAACTTCAAATTTATTCAAATTTATCGTTTCAGGATTAATCTCAACAATGAGGCTTATCATGTCCCAGACACTTTGACTTCATTCCGGTCATCACTTATTTGTTGCTTATGGCTCTTCTTATCTTAGCATGCATTCTCGCATGTCTTCTTTTACCCAGTTCTCTGGGCCAGACAACTCATTCCGATTTTGACTGTCTCACATCCATTAAAGATACTTTGGAGGACCCTCAGAATTCTTTAGCATCATGGAACTTCGGGAATGATACTCCGGGCTATATCTGTAGGTTTACTGGAATTCAATGCTGGCACGATGACGAGAACAGGGTCTTAAATCTACGATTAGGGGACATGGGACTTCGAGGCGAGTTTCCACAAGGCCTTGTTGGTTGCTCCTCCATGACAGGTTTAGACCTTTCAAATAACAATCTACGAGGAAACTTACCAGATAATATCTCTCATGTGATTGGCTATGTCACTAACCTTGATCTCTCCTCAAATCAGTTCTCCGGAGAGATACCTGTGAGCATTGCGAACATCACTTTCCTGAATAGTCTACGACTCGATAACAACCAATTTTCTGGTCAAATTCCTTTAGCCATAGGTCAGTATGGCCGGTTAAACACATTCTCTGTTTCAAATAACAAATTGAGTGGGCCAGTTCCTTAGATTATTAATGCTTCCGGCATTACGCGAGATGACTATGCCGGTAATCCAGGGCTGTGTGGTACTCCCTTGCCTGATTGTCGATTACCCTCAAGCAGAGGGCGCACTCCTGCATTTATTGTTGGAGCTGCTGTTGGTGGGGTGTGTATTGGTGCTGTAGGTGTTGGCCTTGCTATGTTTTTCCTTATGCGCAGGGTGTCTAGAAACAAGATAGAAGAACAGGAAGAAGATCCTGTGGGCAACACATGGGCAAAGGCAATGAAGGGTGCTAAACACATTAAGGCAAGATATCATTATTACATTTCCCTATATTGTTACATTTTTTCAGAGATTTAGTTACCTTACATATGCAATAATTACATGTACGAATGTGTATTATAAGTGTGAGCTGTTGAAATTGAGTATCAGTTGATTAGATTGTCTAAGAATTGAATTTAGTTTTCCAAGATTTTGCTTGAAAATGGATGTAATAATGATCACCGATGACTGATGAGGATTGTATTTTATGTTTTCCAGATATCAATGTTCAACAAGTCCTTTCCCAAGATGAGCCTTGGTGATCTGATGAAGGCAACCAATGACTTTAGTGAAGACAATATAATTAGCTCAGGAAGAACCGGAACAATGTACAAGGCAGTACTTGATCGAAACAGATGCTCTCTGATAGTGAAGAGATTGCAGGACACTCAACACTCAGAGAAACAGTTCTTGTCTGAGATGGCTATGTTGGAGAATGTAAATCACCAAAACTTGGTTCCACTACTAGGTTTTTGCATGACCAAAACGGAAAGACTCTTGGTATACAAATTCATGCCAAACGGCACCCTATATGATAAGCTTCATAAGCTAAACAACGCTAGCGAGGCCATGGAGTGGCCATTGAGGCTCAAAGTTGGAATTATGTTAGCTAAAGGATTCTCATGGCTCCATCATAGTTGCAGCCCGCGTATCATCCACAGGAATATCAGCTCAAAGTACATTTTACTAGATGAGCACTATGAGCCTAAAATATCTGATGTTGGGCTTCTTAGGCTTATGAATCCAGTGGACACTCGGTCGAGTACTTATGTGAACAGCAAGTTCGGTGATATGGGTTATATGTCTCCAGAATTTATTAGAACTCTTGTTGCCACTACAAAAGGTGATGTGTACAGCTTTGGGGTTGTTCTGTTGGAATTGGTAACGGGAGAAAAGCCGACTTATGTGGCTAGAGCACCCGATGGCTTCAGAGGGGATCTAGTAGGATGGATAGCACATCTCTATAGCATCTCTCGGCTTCATGATGCGATTGATAGGTCCTTGGTTTCGAGAGGGTATGACGAGGAGGAGATCATCCAGTTTCTTAGAGTTGCTTGTAGGTGTGTGTTACCGGGTCATAAGGAGAGACCTACGATGTTTGAGGTGTACCGATTGTTGAGAGATATTGGACAGTGTTATGGTTTCGCAACTGAAGATGATGATGATGGAACATTGATGCTTTCAGGTTCGGAAGAAAATGATCAGTAGCATGTTGAACTCATTGTTGCTTGAAACATACTAGAGATTGAGCAGCTCCCCTTTTTCAATTTTAATTTTTTTTTTAAATTTTCTTATGCAGAAGATGATAGATGAAACTATCAAAAGTTCAAACTTTGGGGTTTCCTTGTAATAATTTGAAAAAAAATAGTATTTATATGTCGATATTGTAAAACGCAAAATATTTGAGACAAATGTGTAATAAGATGAAACTTGTATTTTTAAAGAAATGTTTAAATAGAGGGTAAACTAAATTTTCTGTCAAAAAACAAACTTTATGCTCATATTGAACTTCATTGTAAATTTTGTTTCATGAAGGATCTAATCGTTTACAAGACATCTAAAAAGATAGCCGAGTGTAATATTCTCATATTTCTAATAAAATAGAGTGTTTTTGCGATATATTAAAAAGTGCCGTGTGTTTAACATATGATGAAAATGAGGTAATCCTGGCATGGAGTTCATATCAATTAGAAGAGAAGAAGAAAGCATTGTCCATGGTCAAAGGAAAACAAGCCAAGAGATGAAGAAGAATTAGCTGTGTTTTTCTTCTTCTTTTTCCATAAAAAAAAAAGCGGTGAAACCGATTTTTGCCAAAGCGGCTTCATGAGATCTGAGTTTATGAAGGTTTTTTGGCCCAACACCAGTTTCACGGTGTGATCGGTCCGACCATCCGGTCCGATCTGAATTATAATACCCAAGGAGGGAGTATTGTTTTTTAACCATACCGGTCGAGTAAGTATCTATTCTCTTCATTTGAAAAACCATTAATCTCAGTTACGTTCTGATTAGTTGTTTTTTATTCTACAAATAAATTCAGTTTAGTTCAGATCTGCTTAATTATTTTATCCTTCTAAAAAATTTAGTTCAATTAGTTTGGATTAAACGAAGAGAATTGGGCGTGAAATACTAAAAACGAAAGATGAAACTTTGTTAACAGCTCCTTCCTTCCACTTTCACGTTCACCTAGCTACCTATACAGCTCCTGAATTTCTCGCTTCTGAAATTTCCACCGATATTTCAGTTGTCAACCACGTTTCAAATAGGTTTTTTCTACCCTACAGCATGTTGCACTACCTCCTGGTGCTTTAATATGTTGTATCGTACAATATTTAATACATAAGGTACAACCATGATGTGGCAACTAAAGTTGCTCAAATGATGATTTTATTGATCTTAATTTAAACGGGTACAATTCTCTAGTCTAATCATCTGATTCTAGTCTTCTAAAGCGGCGAACTTGGATCTTCAAATTCTTCGTTTAGGATTTATGACTTCAAAGTCAGGCAACGTCGATGCGAGGGCTTCTTGGCTTGATCTCGAATCGAATCGTGAACTTGAAAGTGTTTGAGGCGAGCGATGACGAACTTCTTGGGGATTTGATGAACTCCACGAAGAACGCTTCTAGATCGTCGCAGGATTTGGCCTTTGATCTTCTTTAGAGGAAGTTTGGCCGGCAGAAAATGTTTCTCCAAGGGCTTTTGAGCTTGATCTTGGATCTAACACAGCTTTTGGGCGAAGAACTTGAAGAAGGTTGATCGGGCTTTGGCTGGGCCTTTAGGTTTGATCTTCCTTTGGCGGCAGTTGATCTTCCAATAACGTTTCTCCAAGTGCGCAGGGGCTTCTTCTTGGATCAAACGGCAACTACTCCTGGATTTCCGGATGAACTTCTTGAGTGCTTGCTCGAACTTCAAGGCGGATCTTGAGAGGAGGATGGTGGATTTGCTCTGGCTCTGGAACTTCGGATGCCTTGATGCCTTCTTGGTGTCTCTTCTCTTGTGTGGTGTAGGGGAAAATAAATGGGGTGCTCTTCTATTTATAATGATTTAGAAGAACATCTTTTCCTTAAATATAGGAGCCCATAGCCCACTCCATCACCTATGGTCCAATTTATCCGTATAGAGCCCTAGTCCATCACCTATGGTCCAATTTATTCATATAGAACCTTAGTCCATCACCTATGACCCAATTTATTCACATGTAGCCCAATTTACATGATTTACTTCCATGTTGTCCCAATAAAGCACATGAATAAAGACTTGTGTTCATTAAATAATTAACACTTCACATTATTCATCAATAAAGCACATACATTTAAATAAGATAATTAAAAAGAGACTCTTAGACTTCTTCTAACTTAACAACTATTAATACGACACATAATGAACTCACATGAAGGCAATTGAAGTTAATCTTTAAATCTAATCAAGCCACACAAATAATGGCATACATTAAAATACATGATTAAAATGGCACTCTTTACATTATACATCATTCAAAGCAAACAAATAAACTCTTGAATTAAGCTAGACAATTAAAAATAAGTCTTTTCACATTAATCATTCATAAAGATAAATTTAAGAGATGAATATCAAATTATTTTCAAATAATTACACCAACAAATTAAAGGATAAAATAATCAGATTTTTAAGTAGGAAAAATACACCAAAAATAATTTCTCTTCTTTAAAGAAAGTACAAAATAAATAACCACACATATTACAAAATTGACAAGTTACATAGACTTTTAAAACAAATAATAAACATCTAAAACAATAACACAATCAAATTAAAATAATTCAAATATATTTTCATATAAATACACTAACACAAGTAAAAGCATGCAAGAGCAAAAATACTAAGGTACGTTCAAATCTGGGGTGTCACACTCACCCCTCCTTAAAAGAATTTAGTCCTCAAATTCACACTTCAAAATTTTCTAAAACATGTTCACACAAATAAACACACTTTTAACAAATTATACAAGACCCAAAAATACCATGTTAACTTAAAAACTGGGGTATTACAACCACCACATGAAGAGCACAACATCATCCGTTTCAAGACATGACAATCTAACATCTGATCATCCTGGACTTTGAAGCACAACTTGGGCATATTATCAAATTGGAACTTGAAGTTTAGCTTGAGCATATCGATCAACCTTGATTTGGAAGCGTAGCTTGGACATTTTGATCAACCTGGAGATTCGCTCAACCACGATGAGTCAATGAAGGTTCCACAAGTAGCCACTTTGATTTATTCATCCGTTTCGCGTAGACAAACTAGCCGCTTTCACATATTTTAACTGAACTTAGAAATTTCTAAGCTGCCTACGTACCTCCATAAGAGAGGAACAAGTCAAAACGTAGTTCAAACACTTGGAAAGGGGGTGTCGTACACAGTTTATACTCATGCGGGCCAGGAGTATCTATTAATTAGCCACCTTAGACGAGGTGATGCGAGTTAACAGTTTAGCCACATGTCATGCCATTGGTGGTCACCGTTCGCAGTTTATGCTCATGCGGGTCAGGAGCATATATTACTTAGCCACCTTAGACGAGGTGAGGCGAGTTAACAGTTTAACCACGTGTCATGCCATTGGTGGTCACCGTTCGCAATTTATGCTCATGCGGGTCAGGAGCTTACTTGATTTGGTTTACAGACTTGAATCTGTAACAGTTTATGCTCGTGCTAAGGAGCTGCTAACAGTTTATGCTTGTATCGAGGAGCACACTTGATTTGGATTTGGATTTGATTTCATGAACAGTTTATGCTCATGTCAAGGAGCTGCTAACAGTTTATGCTCGTATCGAGGAGCGTACTTGATTTGGATTTGGATTTGATTTCATGAACAGTTTATGTTCGTGTCAAGGAGCTGCTAACAGTTTGCTCGTATCGAGGAGCGTACTTGATTTGGATTTGGATTTGATTTTATAAACAGTTTATGCTCGTGTTATGGAGCTTTGAGATAGTTTATGCTCATATCTGGCACTTGAGAAGATTTAATTTGAGGGCCTTAGATAGTTTAAGCTCATATCCAGGAGCATACTTGCTGAGATAGAATAAGATCGTGCTACATCTTCATCGCTTTCCTTTTCATCATTGCTTTGGCTTTCGCTTTCGCTTTCACCACCTACGTCGTCTTCATCTTTTGTTTTGGAGCAATCTCCATGCGCTTTGTTAGTACCCATGCTCATTTCAATGGTATGTGCACGAGTTGCAAACTCTTCAAATGTTTTTGGCTTGATGCCTTGAAGGATGTAGGAAAGATTCCAGTCCATTCCTTGAGTGCACATTTCAATGGCCGTGGTTTCGGATATTTGGTCCTTGCATTTGAGGTTTAGGTCCCTCCAACGATTTATGTAGTCAAGAACATGCTCCTCTTCAGTTTGATGTGTACTTATGAGTTCTACCATGCTGACCGTCCTTCGGGTGCTGTAGAAGCGATCGAGGAATTGCATTTGCAGCTGGTCCCAATTATCAATGGAGTTTGCCCCCTAAGTCACTGTACCAATCGAAAGCATTATCTTTAAGTGATCGGACGAACTGCTTGACAAGTTGATCACCATGAGTTCCAGCACTGTTGCAAGTCTCAATGAAGTGTGCAATACGTTTCTTTGGATTTCCATTGCCATCAAATTGCTGAAACTTTGGAGGTTGATAGTCTTCTGGCATCTTTAGTGCATTAATCTTGGGTGTATATGGCTTGATATAGCTGGAAGATGACCCGAACTTCTTGTCTAAATTTTCGTTGATGGTTTCGATGATCAACTCCTTCACTTGGGTGGCGGGTAGCTTGACATCCGCATGCTTTTGTGATCGTTCAGTTGCAGACTTGAAGCTTCTATGTTGTGTTAAGAGCAACTTCAGACATTCATCATATTCCTGATGTTTCTTCTCATCTGCATCAGTTGTCTCTACAATATCACCTTTGTTTAAAAGCATGTCCAACTTGGCATCTCGATCTTCACAGATTCTAATGAGCAGCAACATGTTGCTTGGCAAGTTCATAATTTGCTCTTCCATCGAAGTTGTTCTAGCCATTATGGTACCTTCCTTGAGAATTTGATTTTCCGTGCTTTGCCTCAATGATGGATTACTTTGATTGAGCATAATTGCTTGCCCCCACTACTAGTCGCTTTTTGCAGAAGAGGTGATGGTTTTCTTGCTCTTGAAGAGAAGATATGAGAGGTAGAGATGTCCCACTGGGCGTGCCAAAAATCTGTGGCAACTAAAGTTGCTCAAATGATAATTTTATTGATCTTAATTTAAACGGGTATAATTCTCTAGTCTAATCCTCTGATTCTAGTCTTCTAAAGCGGCGAACTTGGATCTTCAAATTCTTCGTTTAGGATTTATGACTTCAAAGTCAGGCAAACGTCGATGCGAGGGCTTCTTGGCTTGATCTCGAATCGAATCGTGAACTTGAAAGTGTTTGAGGCGAGCGATGACGAACTTCTTGGATTTGATGAACTCCACGAAGAACGCTTCTAGATCGTCGCAGGATTTGGCCTTTGATCTTCTTTAGAGGAAGTTTGGCCGGCAGAAAACGTTTCTCCAAGGGCTTTTGAGCTTGATATTGGATCAAACGCAGCTTTTGAGTGAAGAACTTGAAGAAGGTTGATCGGGCTTTGGTTGGGCCTTTAGGTTTGATCTTCCTTCGGCGACAGTTGATCTTCCAATAACGTTTCTCCAAGTGTGCAGGGGCTTCTTCTTGGATCAAACGGCGACTACTCCTGGATTTCCGGATGAACTTCTTGAGTGCTTGCTCGAACTTCAAGGCGGATCTTGAGAGGAGGATGGTGGATTTGCTCTGGCTCTGGAACTTCGGATGCCTTGATGCCTTCTTGGTGTCTCTTCTCTTGTGTGGTGTAGAGGAAAATGAATGGGTGTGCTCTTCTATTTATAATGATTTAGAAGAACATCTTTTCTTTAAATATAGTAGCCCATAGCCCACTCCATCACTTATGATCCAATTTATCCATATAGAGCCCTAGTACATCACCTGTGACCCAATTTATTCATATAGAACCTTAGACCATCACCTATGACCCAATTTATTCACATGTAGCCCAATTTACATGATTTACTTCCATGTTGTCCCATGTGACATAATTTGATTTAAATTTATATATTAGAAAATGATCTAGCAATTTTATTTTAGAATTTAATTTAGTAAAATTTCAAAAATGCTAGAAAATTATATTTTATTTTCTAATATATATTTTTAAATGTCATTTTAGAGTAGACGAATTTCGTTCGTCTACACGTGATACAAACTTTAAAGTATCAGGAGGTATTGCATGTATGCGTTAGGGAAGAGGAAACCAGTGTCGTCGATTTATTTAATCTCATTAACTAACTACTCGATCAATTCAATATCACAACCCAAACTACCTACCTTCATTTATATCGCCATAACTTATTTACTTCCTGTTGGAACAACCCATCTTTTTCCTGATCCTTCCAATTTCCTTGGAATCTCCAACCTCCATATTAGGACCAAAACCTTTTGCAGCGGCTCAAATTGTACTAGTAACATTATCACCATGGATTCAAACCCCTTACCCTCAACTCCGATTCCCATATTCTCTAATTTCACACCCAAGAAAACCGATGATTCTTCAACCACAAAGCCTCTCAATTTATGGCCTGGGATGTATCATTCACCTGTCAGTATAGGGATCCTTGGAATGAGGTCAGGATTGGGAAGTTGCTTGAGGATCTTGATGCTTTAGCTGGTACCATTTCTGTCAAGGTACTATTTTTCTTGCTCATTACTTTTATGTTTATGTTAAAGTCTACTACTTTTTGCTTTTCCATAACTTATTTACTTCCTGTTTATGGAAACTGTCAATTTTGACATGGAATTCATCAAAGGAAGAAATTAGAAAAGCTGTTGGAAATTGGAATATATTACTTCTCTCTCTGTGTTCTCAATGTATATAATGAGAGACCTATTTATAATACTTTACAGTCATAACAAACTAAATGTACTCTGTTATTGTCAAACTCATCGGCCGAGGGTTTTTCATGTTGCACTACCTCCTGGTACAACCATGGTACAACCTGTAAAGCGCCAGGAGGTAGTGCAGCATGCGGAAGAGGAAACCTCGGCCGAGTATGCTAACTAGATAGTGATGAGTATGGCTAATTGTCGACTGAGTATGGTTAGCATTTAACATGAATGTGGACTGATAGGGAAGTTGTGTTGATGGTGTGAAATGATGAGGAGAGTTGTGTGCTGATATTGAATGACAGAGAGTTTCAATAGTATATACACATATGCTTTCTCATCTTGTTCCAGATTATTACCCTGTGTTCGAAGAAGCTCCGATTTCAGAAATGACCACGTTCATTATCCCACATTGGTTAGGCAATGATACTCAGATTATGTTATAAACTCTTAAATCATCTTCGTTTATGAAGTCTTTTAAGGAGATGAGGCCCTAATATAAGCAAGTTATCAAAATTAGGCCATCCAGATGTTGTCGAGGGTATGCCGATTTTCCCTTACAGCCTACTGTTGCATTGACTCTTTCCCTATCGTATATCATATGTCTTCTGTTACCTGTATCTTTGTTTGTGTACGATAGTTTAGTAATTTGATCAATGGAGTGGATGTTTGTTTATGAATTTGTGTTGGGTCGTTTTATGTTTACCTAGAGGAGTTTGCGAAAATTTACTGGAAGTATGAGAATGTCTGTTCTTTATGTGAGATTTAGGGATTTCTGTTATTTAACTGAACCATAAAAGACCTTCACAAGGTCCAGAGGACCATTACTTTGTGGAGTTGCTTTGTTTTCATGATCCAAATATGAAATGAAGAGGGCGTTAACACGACATGGGGCTAGCGCTTCCAGCGAGTACGAGATGTTGGAAAAATTTCATGGGTAGCCCATACCAAAATTAGTGCTCCTTAATTCTGCACAACATGATAAATGAAAAATTCACCATCCTGTTTTGGCAAAGACGATAAGTAAACCCCCATCTTCACTTTAGGAGCATAGGAAATATGATAGTTTGAAGTCTTTCTCCAGGCTATAATAAGAGGTAATGTGGTAATTTAATATGTATGAAACATTTCTACACCGTACATAGCATAGTAATTACTTCTTCGTTTGGTTGTTGGGTTGTGAAAATGATTTCCCATACATATATTTCCAGAATGGAAAGATAATGGAGCATTAAATCTAGTGATTTCTCCTGGATGGAGCACTAACAATTTGGTTCGTTTCAAGCCTGCATGGGAGAGGCCTGCCCAGTTTTTCCAACGGAAATGTCAACTCTGATTATTGAGATGACTTATTGAGCTTGCAAGCTCATCTGAAATTATAATTCAAGAGAAAAGATATAATCTTATATCAGTTGGGTCCCCCCGAGCCTGTTTGCTAAGACATAAAGTTATTGTATTGATGAAGCAGAATCAGAAAAAGTGGCTCTTAAGTGAATCAGGCAGGCGTGTGTTTGTAAATGTGCTTAATTAGAGATTCTAATAGGCTGTTTGGCTAAGGATTAAAGCTTACCGGATTTTAATTGAGTTTTAACAGATGAATAGTAACTAAATTGAACTGTGAAAAATTGTGTTTAGGATATAGTTAAAATTTTATACTAGGTTTTTGTAAAGTTGTGATTTTTAAGATAATTTGATTGGTTTAAGGTTGTTATAATAAATGAAAAAGTAAAGTGAGAGAAAAATATTAGGTAGAAAGAGAAAATTTCGGGTTGTGAATAGTAGCTAGATTAAAAACGGATAGTGTTCCGATTAGATTAAAGTCGCTAGACAAACAAGATGAAAATGATAACTGGATTAAATTCGGATTTTAATCCGTAGCCAAACAGTCATTAAGTGACTTTTTTTAGGATTAACTACATAGCATCTTCCAAAAAATTCACATTATTTTAAGCTAGAAATAAATAGAAGCTTAATTTGCAAACAAATTTTTTTTTCTTATTGTGCGTCATATGATTTGTAATTAGATTTCAAATAAACTTTTCAAACTGTCACCGAGTTTTCTAAGAGTTATTGCTTACGCGATAACCATTTGAGGTGGCAACTGGAAGTTTATTCTATATCCATCTATACCTTTTCTCTACTAGCCATATTGATATACACTTGATATTATATATATAGTGTCATGTAGTATGTTATAAGTAAAGCTCTATGTCTTGAACTTATGATGGGAATGACAAGAAAACTCACTTTGGTTCTGTTTCATTTGATCCAGGTCAAATTCGCCGGCTGAATTTACAATACGTACGTCCATATTTTCACATCTTAAGAACTAAATAGCCAGGGTAGTGGTTGGAGATTGTGGTAATTCAAGATTGATATTATGCACAAACGTGTTACTTTCTCCCGTTCATATCTAGCATGAATTATTCTGCAGCATCCTGCAGATGGAAAGGCACGCGTATATTGCATTCACTTTTCTGATGTAATTGTAATATGTGGCTATTGTCTCTTCCCATGCAGATGGACTTTGGCCTGATTATAATGATGGTACTTGGCCTTCATGTTGCAGTGGCAAAAAGTTTGACGCAAAAGAGGTATGCTGTTAAGAAAAGGCAATATACACAAAATTTCCGATTAAATTCAGTTTGGTCCTACTTAAGTTGAAAGCATACGATGATATTCAATGAACATCACTTGACGTGCCTGATCTGCCAAGATAAAAGGTTCGTACTTAGTATGGTACCTCCTCCTATGGTTAATCTCAACCATTTGATATTGCTCGTGCACCCTCGTACCATTTTGACCGGGATCATGTCGACATCAAACATAACGGTTCTTTTCAGAGGCACACTGGCATATTCAAGCCTCACAATTCGTTTAAGTTTTCCATAGAAATCAAACAAATCATCACCTCAATTTTGATCAGCCCCTTTCACACACACCCCACAATTGCTAGTAAACTTGGATGTGTCAGAATCCATTGTGTGAAATCTAAGACCATTTACTATATACGATGGAAAAACGGATACTCGACTGAATGTCTCATCTGCTAAAGACTCTAAGTAAGGACATGTGACTTGGTTTACAGGATCTCAGACATAGTCCCAGAACCAGTCAGGAAATTCAATTGGCAACTTCTCTTCAAGCAGTTCTTCAAGTGTGTCATCTGCCATATTTGGATCCATCTTCAGACAACGCCTTTTGAAAATGCTGTGGACATGATGACATGATTAGATAGTAGTTAGAAGTTCAAATTTATGTGTTATAATAAGTAAGTTGCTCACCTAGCAAAGATCTTCATAAATTCATCAACTTCAGCACAGTTCGAGAGGACATAATAGTGGGTTGCCTTCACTTCCTTATCTGTCAGCCATTCTGTATTCCTTTCGCCCATAGGTCTACCTGAGATCCTAAATATTGAAAGTGTAACTTCATCATCCTCTTGAACTTCATACGTGTCTGCATTTCTGGCCGGCCTAGATGCCTTAGTGGGCTAGTGGGCACGTGGTCTCCAAAGTAATAGCTGCAGAAGATGGCAGCTTCATGTCTCACGTATGCATTGGCCATCGACCCCTCAGGCTTACCTTTGTTGCTGACGTACTTCTTCAATTTTCCCAAATACTTGTAAGTTGTATATATATTTAGGTAAGATAATGTTCCTTCGGAAATAAGAACATTTTAAGTAAATGGATGCCTTTATTACACACCTCTCGAATGGATACATCCATCGATACTGAACCGGTCCAGCAAGTCTCGCTTCATGTGGGAGGTGAACCGGCAAGTGCTCCATAGAATCAAAGAAGCTCGGTGGAAAGATACGCTCGAGCTTGCATAGAATCAATGGTATGTTGCTTTCAAGATTTGCTAACACTTCATCCTCAAGCACCCTTGAGCATAAATTCTTGAAAAATAAGCTCAGATCGGCGAGAGCGCTCCATATAGGCTTAGGTAGTAGTTCTCGAAATGCAACAGGGAGAAGCCTCTCCATGAACACATGGCAATCGTGGCTCTTCATCCCATACATCTTTGTCTTCAAATCCACACACCCTCCCAAGTTCGATGCATAACCGTCGGGGAACTTCAATCCCCTCACCCAATCAAACAGCTTGTTCCTAGCTTCAATGTTAATTGTGTAGGCTGCCTTGGGCCACAGTCCCTTATCATTCCGCTTTGTCAACTCAGGCCTATTACAAAATGTATCCAACTCAGATCTAGATTTAACAGTATCCTTTGTTTTCCTTGTAATGTTGCAAATCGTGTTGAAGCAGTTTTCGAACACGTTCTTCTCAATGTGCATGAAATTCAAGTTGTGACGGATAAGAAGAGTGCTCCAATAAGGCAAGTCCCAGAAGATGCTTCTCTTCTTCCATCCACAATTTTTGCTAATTTTATCGTTATGCTTCTCCGACCTAAGTTCAGTTACTTTCATAAGACTCAGCCTTTCTATCTCTGCAAGTAGCTGTGCACCAGTAAGTTTTGTCGGGGGGCCTTTCATTTCTACTCGACCCTTCAAGAATTGAGTCTTGTTCTTCCTGAACGGATGATCTTTTGGTAGAAACCTACGATGATCAAACCAACATTCCTTTCCGCTCTCCTTCAGTCTAAATGCACTACTGTCATCCAAACAATGTGGACAAGCATTAAAGCCCGCGGTTTTCCTTCCAGATAGCATGGAGTAAGCTGGAAAATCACTCACGGTCCACGATGGTCTTTGCTCTCAAGTTGAAGTTCTTCTTCGTTGACACATCATATCTTTGGGATACTTTTTTCCCACAACTCGATCAGCTCCTTGATTAGGGGTTGCAAGAACACATCCACCTTCTGTCCTGGATCATATGGACCGGACACCAAAGCAGTCAAGAACATGAACGGTTCCTTCATGCACTCACCGGGGGCAGGTTGTACGGTGTCAGCATAACTGGCCAACAAGAGTAGTTCCGGTCACTTCCAAAGGGGTTAAAACCATCCGTACAAAGGCCCAATCGTACATTTTTAGGCTCCGCTGCAAACTCCGGATAGCTCTCATCGAAGTGTTTCCATGCAGCAGAGTCTGATGGATGCTTCATTCTACCCTCTGTCGGGATTACTCTCTCCTTGTGTCACCGCATTTTATCAGCACAAGCACTTGAAGCGTACAACCTCTTCAAACGAGGTGCTTGAGGGAAATACCACATTTTCTTATGTGGGAGATTTTTCTTCTGACGTTTCTTTGAGGCGCAATCCTTGTAACCTTGTACCGGTCATTACCACAGAACTTGCACTTCAGTAGATCTTTATCCTCCTCCCAATAAACACTACAAAAAAAAAAGTTTAGGGACGGATCTCCGTCCCTAAACCATTGTCGATTCGTCCCTAATCCGTTAGGGACGGATAGGGACGCCCGTCCTTAAAACGGGCGTCTCTAACCGTTTAGGGACGGATATATTATCCGTCCCTAACCAGAGACGGATTGTATCCGTCCCTAATGGTCAAACACCATTAGAGACGGATAATATCCATCTCTAATGACTGTGACCATTAGGGACGGATTTATCCGTCCCTAACCTTAGAGACGGATAAATACGTCCCTAAGTTAGAGACGAATAAATCCGTCTCTAAGGTTAGGGACGTATTTATCCGTCTCTAAGGTCTAATCAACTGGATGGTTTAGGGACGGATATTCCGTCCCTAAACTATTTTTTTTTAAATTTTTTTTATTTTTATGTTTTTTACATTTCACCTGTTTTACAATGTAGTCGTAGATAATATACCCGAAAGTGATAAAATTGCATTAATTAAAATAGAGATTCGATAAAATATCCGAACAAAAGACTAAATATCCAAATAAGATGAATAGTGTGAAAAGTATGTATCTAGAACAACGTAAGTACATGAGCATCTAAGAACCGGGAGGAGGCGGTGGTTGTTGGTTCGCAGCGAACATCTGTTGTGCCATCTCATCCATCCGACGAGTGATATGAGCTTGCTGCTCTAGAAGTTGATCGATCGTTTGCTTGAGAGGATTCACCTGCTCTTGAGTGTAGAAATTTTCATGTGATGAGGAGGATGCCTGCTGCGACACGGAGAAGCTACCACCGTGTCAATGAAGGGCCCAAACTCCCGAGCCCATACACTCGACCCTTAGCGTCCATCGGATTAACTTGGAAGAATATTTGGTCCTGCTCTCGAATTGTGAGTTCATGATCATCGATCATCCTCTCCTCCATAATCCGCTCCACCTCAGTCTGCAATAGTGTAGTGCATACGAAATAAGATACAGTTTTAGGAAGATACGCTCGAGCCATAATATACACAAATACAAATGTGAACCTTAACAAAGAAACATACCCCAATTTGCTCGGCCCTAGGATCAGTCCACATGCCATTCTTCATTTTTGCCTTCTTGAAGTGGTGAAGAGCAGTATTGGGCTCCCCGGCATGGAGCTGAAGAACATGCATACAAGTAGAAAGTTGTTAGAAATGAAAGCAAAAAACATAAGTACAAATCATATTGCAAGTCAGAAATAACATATATACTAACCGACATCTGGCGGTCTGTAACAACATCCCGCGACCCATAATGATGCCTGGAGGTGCATGTACCATCTCGTGCCTCGGTCGGCGGTTCGCTCATTCTTCGCCGCCATGTCCATGACAAGTGGATCTCTCCGAAAACACCAAAGTGCCCACTCTTCATCCCCATCCATCATGCGGCTTTACCCAGGATGCTTTCATGTTGCAAACCATCCTCTTATAACACTCGACAACAGTCAAAAGCATACGGTTGGGGAATGAGGGCATTAGAATGAAGTAGTTTTTCTACAACATTTCCATAAGTAGCAAGCCCAAATAGATCAATGAAAATGGAATTTAAAGTAAACACAATCGATTGGCTAACATACCACGAATCAAAGACAACAAGTTCAAGAATGGTGACTAACATATCACCCAAGACATGGCTAACATACCACGAAATCGAGACAACAAGTTCAATAATGGTGACTAACAACATATCACCCAAGTACGGTGGCTAACATACCACTCAATCAACGATGTGAAAACGTTGACTAACATATCACTCAATTACGATGGCTAACATACCACTCAAATTGTCCTAAATTTACTAACACAATGGTGACTAACATATCACCCAAATCGATGGCTAACATACCACGAAATCAAGACAACAAGTTCAAGAATGGTGACTAACATATCACCCAATCACGTTGGCTAACATACCACGAAATCAAGACAACAAGTTCAATAATGGTGACTAACAACATATCACCCAATCGGTGGCTAACATACCACTCAATCAACATTGTGAAAGAACGTGACTAACATATCACTCGATTCTGTTGGCTAACATACCACTCAAATTGTCCTAAAATTTACTAACACAATGGTGACTAACATATCACCCATCGTTGGCTAACATACCACGAAATCGGACAACAAGTTCAAGATGTGGTGACTAACATATCACCCAAGTACGATGGCTAACATACCACGAAATCAGTACAACAAGTTCAATAATGGTGACTAACAACATATCACCCAAGTACAAGCTAACATACCACTCAATCAACACGATTAGAAAGAACGTTGACTAACATATCACTAAATTACGTGGCTAACATACCACTCAAATTGTCCTAAAATTTACTAACACAATGGTGACTAACATATCACCCAAGTCGATGGCTAACATACCACGAAATCAAGACAACAAGTTCAAGAATGGTGACTAACATATCACCCAATGCGTTGGCTAACATACCACTCAAATTGTCCTAAAATTTACTAACACAATGGTGACTAACATATCACCCAATCACGATTGGCTAACATACCACGAAATCAAGACAACAAGTTCGAGAATGGTGACTAACATATCACCCAAGAATCTGGCTAACATACCACTCAAATTGTCCTAAAATTTACTAACACAATGGTGACTAACATATCACCCAATCACAAAGCTAACATACCACTCAATCAGCACAACAAGTCAAAGAACATGGATAAAGCTTTGTAACATTTAAGCTTACCCGCATCTCATCAAAATAATGATGCTTCATCCTCTTCGGGAGCGTAGACCACTTCTCCACTCCTTCACCCGGCTTCTCCCTCCGAAGTCTTATAATCTTACCAAGATTTTCGGAGGCACCCGGTGGCCAAAGCCTGTTACAAATGAGATAGGCATGAAACAAACATTATTAGTATATTCACCCGACATTTAGTAATTATCTGAAGTTATGTTCTACAAATGCATAATACTTCTTCCCGTTCGGGAACAAAATCGGCTTCCCATTCCAACTAGCACCGGGTGTCAGAACGGTGTAGGGACACCCGTCGGAGGATAAGTCAGCAAACATGGGTGACGTCCCCACGCTCGAGCGATTGAGTCTCAGAACATGTATTTGTGAACTCCTTGATGTCATAACCCCAGAAGAATTCATCAGGACCACCACTAGTACCACTAATGGCCGGTGGACGGTATGTGGACCTCTTTTGCCTCGGCATCTGCAAATTCATACAACAAGTGTTAGTATGAAAGACGAGATGGATTGGCAGGTAAAACATATATAATAGCCCCTTAATAAAGCATATATAACAAGTTGTAGTAAGAAAGATAAGATGAATTAGCATGCATGTAAAACATATACATTTAACACGTCAGGAAGACTAAAAAGTCCATCTAATCAAGAACCACCAGTATACACATACCCTCGTCCTCCTCGCCCGTGGTTAAGTTTACATATTGGTCTTCATGCAGCTCAATGTACTCATCAGGAGCATGTACAACATTTCTCGCTGTTTCATCCACAACCTCTTCTTGGTACGAGTTGGTAATTGAGTCGTCCTTCTTAACGTACTCTACTCTGGAGCGGGCCCGTATATGTATCGCAGCCAACCAGTCTGCCTTGTCACGTTTCAGGCTTGGATATTCAATGAATACCACTTGGCGTGCTTGAGTAGCCAAGATAAACGGTTCGTACTTACGGTACCTCCTCCTATGGTTTATGTCAACCATCTCATACTGCTCGTGCTTCCTCGCATTACCCGGAGTAGGATCATACCGATCGACATCAAGCGAAGGTTCTTTTCAAAGGCAAACCGGAATATTCAAGCCGCACGATCCGCTTCAACTTCCCGTAGAAATCATACAAATCAGATAGATCTTGCCCACTAACACACACCCCTGAATTGCTTGTGGCCATGTTCGAGTTAGATTCAACCGTGTGGAACCTAAAACCATTGACTATGTACGATGAGAATGTGGAGACCTTTCTGTCTCGTTCCTCCGCTAGAGCTACTAAGTAAGGAGATGTGATGTTGATAGGATCTCGGACATACTCCTTGAACCAAGGTGGGAATTCTGTTTCCAACTTCGCTTCAAGTTGTGACTCAATCTCATCATCTGTCAATATTGGATTCTTCTCCAGACAACGCTCTTTGAACTCCCTGTGGACACGATTGGTATGCATGATTAGTTAACTAGTAGTTAGATATTCAAATTCATGAAGCCCCTAGTAAGAAAGCTACTCACCCAGCAAATTTCACCATAAATTCATCAACTTGATGCAGATTCGAGAGGACATAATCTTTGGGCCAACATTTCCTATCATTCGGCCATGATGTATTTTCTTCCCATAGGTCTCCACGAGACCTAAAAGCGAAATAGCATCATCATCATCCTCTTGAACTTGAATGTATGCGTTTGAGACGGCCTAGATGCCTTTGGGGAACGTGGTCTCCAAAGTAATAGAGGCGAAGGTTGCGGCTTCCTCTCGCACGTATGCATTGGCCATCGATCCCTCAGGCCTACCTTTGTTGCTGACAAACCTCTTCAATTTTCCCAAGTACCTGCAATGCATATACTTTTGGGTAATATAATGTGACTTTGGAAAATTCAGATATTTGAAGTGAATGATTGTCTTCATATATTACACAACTCTCGAATGGATACATCCATCGATCTCGAATCAATGTCCAACAAGCCTCGTGTGGGAGGTGAACCGGCAAGTGTTCCATAGAATCAAAGAAGCTCGGTGGGAAGATACGCTCGAGCTTGCACAGAATCAATGGTATATTGCTTTCAAGGTTTGCTAACACTTGATCATCAACCACCCTTGCGCATAAATTCTTGAAAAATAAGCTCAGCTCAGTGAGAGCCATCCATACAGGTTTAGGTAGTAGTTCTCGAAATGCAACCGGGAGAAGCCGCTCCATAAACACATGACAATCGTGGCTCTTCATTTCATACATCTTCGTCTTCTTCAAATCCACACACCGGCCCAACTTTGAGGCATAATTGTCGGGGAACTTCAATCCCCTAACCCAATCAAACAGCTTGTTCCTAGATTCAGTATCAATCGTGTAACATGCCTTGGGCCACTGCCCCTTCTCATTCCGCGTTGTCAACTCAGGCCTTTTACACCATGTATCCAACTCGGCTCTAGATTTAACGTTATCCTTTGTCTTTCCGGGAATGTTACAAATCGTGTTGAAGTAGTTCTCGAACACATTCTTCTCAATGTGCATGAAATCCAACATGTGACGTATAAGAAGAAGCTCGATAAGGCAAGTCCGGAAGATGCTTCATTCTTCCATCCACATTTGTTCTCAATTTTCTTGTTATGCTTCTCCCACCCAAGTTCGATCACTTTCATAAGACCCGACTATCAATCTCCGCAAGTATCATGCACCAGAAGTTGTCTCGGAGGGCCTTTAATCTCTACTTTGTTTTTCAAGAATTGAGTCTTGTTCTTCCTAAACGGATGGTTCCTTGGTAGAAACCTACGATGACAGTCAAACCAAGATTCTTTCCCGCTCTCCTTCAGTCTGAATGCATCAGTGTCCTCCAAACAATGTGGACAAGCATGAAAACCCACAGTTTTCCTTCCAGATAGCATTGAATACGCAGGAAAATCACTCACGGTCCACAATAGTGCTGCTCTCAAGGTAAAGTTCTTCTTCGTTGACACATCATATGCAGGGATACCATTTTCCCACAACTCAATCAGCTCCTTAATTAAGGGCTGCAAGAACACATCCGGCTTACATCACGGATCGGTGGCCCGCACCAACGCAGTCAAGAACATGAACGGTTCCTTCATGCACTCACCGGCGGGTTATGCAGTGTCGGCATGATCGCTAACAAGAGTACTTCCGGTCACTTCCAAACGGGTTAAAACCATCCGTACAAAGCCCCAAACGTACATTTCTAGATTCGACTGCAAACTCCGGATATGTCTTGTCGAACTCTTTCCATGTCGGTGAGTCTGATGGATGCTCCATTATACCCACTGCATCCGCCTCCCTTACTCTCTCCTTGTGCCAACGCATTTTATCTGCACAAGCACTTGAAGCGTACAACCTCTTCAAACGAGGTGCTAGAGGGAAGTACCACATTTTCTTATGTGGGAGATTTTTCTTACGGCGTTTCTTTGAAGCCCCTCCTTGTAACGCTTATAGCGGTCCTTACAAAACTTGCACTTCAGTAGATCTACATCCTCCCCCAATAGATCATGCACATATCCGGACAACGATCTATGGTTACCATAGGACCCCAACCCCGCATCTTTTCTTCGCTTGGTAAAGTTGGTGGGTACTAGGTTTAGTTCGAGCAACACTGATAACAATTATGCGTAGTTGTTGAAGCTCACTTGATTGGCCACCTCGCCTGACTCATTAGCCGAGACAACAAAGACAACTCAGTGTGCTTCTGACACCCCGGCCAAATTGGCTTCTTTGATGATTCCAACAAGTCAAAGAACACCTGATCCTCGGAATTCGGTGGCTCCTCCACATCCCGATCGGTGTCCATGAACTCTGGACCCGCAACATCATACACCATTTGCTCAATCCTCTCATGATCAGGATTAGCATCAGATGTGGACGTATTTTGAGTACTACCCATCACATTTTGCTTCCTTCTTTTACGCTTAGTAATACTCCCATAGTCCATGAACGGTATTGACTCCTCACCATGATAACACCATACCTCATACTCAGCTACAAACCCCTTACGTTTCAAGTGCTCGACTACCGTTCTAGGAGGCAAAAATTGTCTATTCCTACATTTGTTCGCATTGCAAGGGCACTTCATCATCCCCCGACTCAAACAAGTAGTCTGTGTAAGTGCAAAATCAATGAAGGCTTCAACCCCTTCCACAAAACTAGATTGAATTCTGCCATTAACAGTGCGACGGTACATCCATGAACGATCGGGATTCATAAGTCAACAATTAACCTGCGTCTCAATTTATTAAATTTATAACATTTATACCATTACGTATTTAGTTTCATTACAATTACAATTACATTTTTAATTATGATACGTTAACAATTGGTAATGAATTACATGCATTTTACGATTACAATTCAATCCCACTGGTAGTTATAACATTTATACCATTACGCATTTAGTTTCATTATAATTACAATTACATTTTTAATTATGATACGGTAACAATTGGTAATGAATTACATGCATTTTACGATTACAATTCAATTTTATAGTAGTTAAACTTCCATATATCTATTAACATTACAAATTGTAGATGAAAATATTATTGATTGTTTTTATGTTAATACTCCAAAATTATATTAAAATCACCAAATTGTCTCGAAACACACAATTAAATCTTCATAATCCTAGCATGTATACGAAAATAGCTAAGTAAATACCCTACACACTTACAATCATAGTAACATCATACTAGCAATCCAATTTCACAATAAATATATCAATTGCACATCTCAAAACTAAATCAATACGTAATATAAGCTAAATTATCTACTACATACTTCCTATAAACATACAATTGATCAAACTAGTCGAAATTTATAAAATCCCCAAATTTTAAAAAGTAAGGGTTTTAGCCAAAATACCTTCAATTCCGGGGAAAATAGCGGATGAAAGTTGAAATTGATGCACAATCCGAGCTCCTTGTCCGACGAGCTTCGGAACAAGACCAAGATTGGCCGGAATCGTCGAGTTTTGGCCGGAAAATGTTTGGGACGAATTTGGAGAAGAAAGGAAGAAAGAAGAAGGAATGACATAAATCTGGAAATGCCTTACATACATTATGAAATCGTTTTTTAGGGACGGAAAGATATCCGTCCCTAAGTCCGTCTCTAACTTTAGGGACGGATATCTATCCGTCCCTAAAACCTTTTTTTTTTATTTTTTTTACTGGTCAACAGTTTTAGGGATGGATTAAAAATCTGTCCCTAAAACAGGGATGGTTTATGAAATCCGTCCCTAACTAAGGACGGATTAGGGACGGATAGGCCTATCCGTCCCTAATCCGTCCCTAAAGGAGCCGATTCGTCCCTAAGTTTGGGACGGATTATATCCGTCCCTAATTTCCGTCCTTAAAAACGAACTTTCTTGTAGTGAAATCATGCACATACCCTCACAACAATCTATGGTTTCCATGGGCAACCCTCGCATCTTTTTCTTCGCCTGGTAAAAGTTGGTGGGAACTAGGTTTGGTTTTGGACAAAGCTCCGACATTACTTGTACCCATTCATTGAAGCTCGATTTAGATTGCTGGCCATTAGCCTTACAACTCATTAGCCGAGCCAACAATGACAATTCGGTGTGCTTACACCCCGGATAAACCGGCTTCTTTGCGGATTTCATCAAGTCGAAGAAGACCTGATCCTCAGGATTCGGAGGCTCCTCCGCATCCCCCTCGGTTACTGGCTCCCTGGTGTCCATGAACTCTGGACCCGCAATATCATATACCATTTGCTCAACCCGTTCATGATCATTATTAGCATCAGATGTAGAAGTATTTTGAGTACTTCCCATCACAGTTTCCTGTTTTCTTTTACGCTTCCCCAACGACTTGTATGTCTCACCATGAGAAGTTCATATCTCATACTCAGCTACAAACTCCTTACGTTTCAAGTGTTCCACTACCGTTTCTGGAGGTAAAAATTGCTTATTTCTACATTTATACTGCGTACAAGGGCACTTCATCATCCCCCACTCAAACAATTAGTCTGTGTCTGTGCAAATGTAACGAAGGCATCAACCCCTTCCACAAAACTAGGTAAAACGCTGTCATTAACTATCATTTGGTACATCCATGAACGATCGGTGTTCATTGGATGATTATATAACCTGACACGTTTGAATTGATTAGATCGTATTTTTTCAACTCGATTCCCATTTCCCCATTTCTTGCATGTTATAAAGTTTTTGTCTCTTACCAAAATTCCCATTACAAATAAAGCATTCCAACCCTTTAATACGAATTTATAAATTATAAATTATAAATTGCATGCATTTTACGAATGTAATCACCAAATTATATCAACACACTTCATTAATTAAATTCTCATAATTTATAATCTAGTACATGTATAAATTTATCAAATGAAACAATTGCACATCTTAATTAACATACTTAACATACTTAAATCAAAACTACGACATACTTAACATTATACTAATTAACAATTCAAACAATTGCACATCTCAAAGTTAATTAACTAGCTAGTAAACATACAATTGCTTAAATTAGTCTAAATTAACTAAATTTTCCAAATATGTCAAAAAGTTAGGGTTTCAAAACGAGGTACTAAATCTTCATAATTTTACTAAATATACACCAATATCAAATTAATTAAAAGCCCTACATACTTACAAACATCCTAACATTATACTAAAAATTCAAATTCACAATCAATATATATCGATTGCACATCTCAAAGGTAAAACATTACCTAATTACAACTAAACTAAGTACTATATACTCTCGATTTACATTCAATTGCTCAAATTAGTCCAAAGTAATAAAATTCCCAAATATAAAAAATTAGGGTTTACCTTCGAATCCGGAGAAATGAGCAGATGAAATTTGAGATTGACGGCAGAATTAACCTCCTTGATTCATGAGCTTCGAATGTACACGAAGAATGGCCGAAATGGTTGAGATTTGGACAGGATTTGCTTTGGCCGAAATGGGGAGAAGAAAGGAAGAAGAATGAGGAAGAAGAAAAATGGGGAGGGAAGCATTCTGCTTCCCGTAAAAACCTGAAAGTCTAGCAACGGATAGGACATTTTCATTTTTCTATTATTTTTTTTTAATTTCTTTTTCCATTTTTTTATTTCTTTTCCAGTTTTGATCAATGAATCTAGCGACGGATAGATTATCCGTTGCCAGATTTAACGACGGATAAGACTATCCGTCGTTAAATATAACGACGGAAATGCTTATTCGTCGTTAGAACTAGCGACGGATTTTATCCGTCGCTAGAGCTAGCGATTCGTCGCTAGCTAGCGACGGATTTGTTACCGTGGCTAGGAACAGGATTTCTTGTAGTGATTTATCCGTCGTTAAGTATTCAATTGAAATTAAAAAAAAAAAAAATCTAACGATGGATTGGTTATCCGTCGTTAGATAACGACGGATAGTCTATCCGTCGTTAACTGTTATAAAAAACGGGGCAGTCCCCTTTCTTCCCCAAATCAATTCTGCTTCTTTTCTTCTTCTCCTTCTCCATTTCGCCCAAACCCAACTCCGATCAATACTCGACCATTCCGGCCAATCTTGGACTCTTTTCGAAGCTCGTTCAATAAGGAGCTCGGGTGGCCCTGCAATTTCATCCTTCTTTGGCTATTTTTCCCGTAATTGAAGGTATTAGTCTAAAACCCTTACTTTGTTAAATTTGGGATTTTTGCTAATTTCGAGCAATTGTATGTTTTTAAACCCATTTACTTGCTAGTTTAGCTTATATTAAGTAGTGGGTTAAGCTTGAGGTGGTGCAATTTATTGATTTATTGTGAAATTGATTTGTTAGTATATGTTTGTAATTATGTAGTATTTTAATTGATGTTTGTAGTAGGATTAGTGAGATTTGGTTGAGTTTTTGGAGACATTATTTAGTGAGTTTGGTGGTTTTAGTATAATTGGCTCGTATTAACTTAATTAGAAAGAATTACATTTATAATTCGTAATTGTAATGGAGATTTGAAATTTATAGAAAGAATTACTAACACATTTTTCCGTTATTTGTTGCATGTTTTTGCAGATGCCACGACAAAGGAAATCCACCTACCGTCCTCCCCCATGCAGTAGGTTGACTGCTGGTAGCCAGTCAGAGTCAGAGGAGCAGGAGGGTCATGATAGTCAGAGTAGTCGATTTGCGGTTCCTGAGACCCCACCGAGTTCGAGCAGGGGCTCCACATCAGTCTAGGGTAACTTACCAGATGATGGGTGTCCCTTCACCGAGATTGTGGACGGACCTGTTTAGGATGGGAAGCTTGTGTTGTTCCCGAACGGTAGATCGAAGTATGTAGTTATGCATTTGTATATAGAACATAACTTCAAATAATTTATGTCACATTTGTACTATACTAATTAATATGTGTTTCTTGTATCTTATACATTGATAACATGTTATGGCCTCCAGAGTCTAGCACTAAACTCAGTGAGATCATCAGGGGCAAGAGGGAGATGCCAGGGGCAGGGGGCCAAAAGTGGTCGAAGATCTCAGACCGGCTGAAGCATGAGTGCTTTATTGAGTTGCGGGTAAGTTTAAATATGTCATTCCTTTATTTGTTATTATAATCGTTGTTTTAATGTGAGTGGTATGTTAACCACTGTATGTGAGTGGTATGTTAGCCACTGAACTTGGGTGATATGTTAGTCACCACTATGTTAGTAAATTTTAGTACAATGTGAGTGGTATGTTAGCCACTATATGTGAGTGGTATGTTAGCTGTTGAACTTGGATTTGGGTGATATGTTAGTCACCATTGAATATGTTTTGTTGTGTGAAATTGGGAATGAATGTAGAAAACATACTTCATTCCCAACCGATTGCTCCCCCAGATATGGTCTGCATTTGAGACGCTGGGGTCATATTTGTATAAGCATATGGTTAACGATATGAAAAGAAAGGGCGCTAAGCCAGCATGGTGTGGACCGGAGGAGTGGGAGCTTTGGTTTAAGCACTGGAAGCTTCCTGCGACCCAGCAGATTGTGGCCCAGAACAGAGAGAACCGGCTGACTGAGTCGTCCGATGGTACCGGGGTGGCCATGCACCACTATGGGTCGCGATCTGTTGCTACGGATTACCGTAAATCTGTAAGTGTACATCTAATTTGTCAGTTTATTCGTACGTGTGTTTTGTGTTTTTATATTCTATACACTTATTTACTAGCTAAATGATTGCATATATATGATATGTTCTTCAGGTGGCGTCTGGGGAGGAGAAGAGTGCACTGGCGCTCTTTAAAAGAGCCAAGCTGAAGAACGACAGATGGATTGACAGCAAGTCTGAGGCTATTGCGGTACGTTAATTTTAGTTAAAGTTCATATTTGTGTAATACAAGTTATTTTGAAAAAATTGTAACTCGTGATATATGCACACTTACGATTTCAGGCTGAGGTGGAGAGGCAGCTTGCCGATGCGGGTGAGGAGCTGACAATTGAAGAACAAAACCGCATCTTCTTAGCCGTCAACCCAATGGACAACAAAGGTCGAGTATATGAATTTGGGAGTTTCGGCCCTGTGGTGACTACTACTAGCTACTCAACATCCCAGCAATCTAGAGATCAGCTTTTCACACAGGAGCAGGTCTCGGAGTTGGTGCAGTCACAGGTTGCGGCACATGCATAGGCACAAGCACAGGCACAGACGGAGCTAGCTAGAGTTCAGAAGGAACACCGGCAGCAGCTGGAGCGGCTAGCTTGACAACAACAGGAAGATACCCAGCGTCTTCAGCAACAGATGCAGGCTTTCATGGCCACATTCCATCACCAGCCACCCCCGCCCGGTAGTTAGATTTGGACTTATGTTTTTCTGAGTTCTTACTTTAAACTATATGTACATATATATTTCATTTCAGTACGGATAATTTGTATTTTCTCGAATAATTTTTGTTTAATTAAAATAATTTAATTATTCTAGATTTACTATCGGACATTTTATCAAAATGAAACCGGTGAAATATGAAAACATACATCAAATTTTTTTTAAAAAAAACTTAAAAATCTGGAAATTTAGCGACGAATTATTTATCCGTCGCTAAATCCCCAGTTTATTTAAAAATATAAAAGAAAAGAAAAAACCTATCCGTCGTTATTTAACAATAGATATTATCCGTCGTTAAAAAAACAGCTTTGTTTTTAAAAAAAAAATGAAAATTCAGCTTTTTAACGACGGATAACATCCGTCGTTAAAAGATCAACAATCTATTCGTCGATGTTTCCGTCGTTATTTAGAGACGGATAACCTATCCGTCGTTAACATCTTTGTGACCAACAAAATAAGGACGAAAACTCTATCCGTCTTTAAATTCGTCATAACATGATTTAATGACGGATAGGCAGGCTTTAACGACGGATTTATTTGTCGTTAAATGTCTGGTTTTTTGTTGTGTTAGAGGGCTACTAATTATTGGTCAAAACTCATGGGCTACTAGTTAGTAGTTCATAAAAAACCCCATATTGAAATATATTTTAGGTCTTTTAAATAGTTTAAAACCCTTAAAAGATTCCGCTGGTTTTCACTTCCTTAATTGTATTGGAGATACATGTAATCCAAATTCAATAAATTTTTCGATGTTATCACTGGCATCGTCCCGACTTTATATATAAGATCTATGTTTTAAAAAGGAGCAGGAGGTTGGTACCACCCTCAAAAAAGGTTCAATTTGGGTCGGACTTGTTCACGGATAAATGGTATGACGTCATTTTAATATATATATATATATATATATATACACACACACACACACACATACACCCTAAATTATTTTAATAGTTATATATTCATTATGTTTGATTTGCATTATAAAGTATAAACCCAATAGAAAACTCAAAATATACATAACAATTAACAATAAACTCAACAATAAAATATATTTAATTTATATAGTTCAAGAATAAAAAATACAGGCACAAAGAAAAAAAAGGACATCTTTTTTTTTTATTCTAATGAGTCGCAGGGCTTTTATTTTATTTTTTAAATTAAAATGCTTTAAAAAACCTTTTTCCTAAGTCAAGACTGACGGTTTAGTTGCAAAAAAAAAAAAGCCCAACCCGGTTCCGGGTCACCGGTCCAACCCGGTTTTGGGCCGAGTTTGCCGGTTTTGGGGGCAGCGGCTCAATTCCGGTTTTTTTAGCCCTATTTGGGCCGACCAAGGCCGGTTTACCGGTCCGACCGGCCGGTCGGACCCGAATTTTAAAACATAGTATAAGATGGTCTTTTCAACGTGAATTTTCACACTTATATATCATCCAATTTTATATTAGGGGGCTTTTTAAATATATATATATATATATATATATTAAAATAAAAACTATAGTAGAGAAAGTAAATAGAGTATTTTACTTGCATCAAAATATTTAAGATGCAAACATATGTTTCCACAATTGATGCAAATGAGAGAGAAAGTTGACAAGTGAGCTCCACGAGCGTTTGTTCTCGTTGTCCATACTTCAATAAAAAGGGTATAGATTTGGTGTATATTGTGGCAAATATGCTTAGATATTCTCATGATTTTTACTAGGGGTGCACGTTCGGATTAATCCGATCCAATCCGATCCGAAGTTCGGATCAATCCGAAGTTTCGGACCACTAAAGGTTCAATCCGAAAAAAGTTCGAATTGGATCCGATTTAATCCGAATAATCCGAACTTTAATTAAAAAAAAAAAAACGGAAATAGCATTTCGTAGCCAAATTAAATACTAGTTCAGTAGTTCCACATTCAAAATAAACAAAATAAAGTTTACAAGTTTACTTCAAGTCCAAAACAACAAATACGAAAAGTTTGGAGTTCATGTTCTAGAATAACGACTAGTCGATTACATTCTTTGAAGTAAATTCAGTAATGAATGAAAACCTTATCATTAGCTTTCTATTTTATATTTTGAGAAGATGGAGTCATCTTTAGGGTTTTGGAGGATTTGGAATTTGGTTTAGGTTTACTCGTTTGAGAAATGGGAATGAAGGACTAACTTTCTATTTTGTATTTTGTTTGGTTGAATAAGGGGAAATATATATATATATATATATAAAATTCAGATTTTCGGATTAATCCGAAAATCCGACGGATCTGATCGGATTAATCCGAAAATCTTCAGATCTAAAATATCATAATCCGTAATCCGATCCGAATATATCGGATCGGATTTTCGAATTTTTGGATCGGATTTTCTGATTTCGAATTTTATGATCACCCCTACTTTTTACAATGGACCCAAAGGCATCCAAGGACCTAATAGCCTGGGCTAATTTAAAATTCCGGATACATGATTTTTTCAAATAAGAGATAAATTTATGTTGTTTTTTAAATATATTTTTCATAAATTGACTAGTTATAAATTGAATTAAAATTTATACGAATTGAAGGCACAAATAACAATGATAATGATAAATATCAAAGTGTATATGAAGAAGAATTAGAAAATGAACACTAAAATTATAAGAAAATAAGACAAGCATCAAAAGAACATGTAAGGCACATAACAAAATTGAAATTATACACGAAAAAATAAAATATATGAGAGAAACGATATAATTTTACAAGGAAAAAAGAGGACGAGGAAGATTAAAAATGTTTAAAAAACTAAAGAATGCAAATATGTTGGAAGAAGAAAATGGTAATTTTTTTCGAAGTACAATAGAAACCGCATAGAAAAAATCATAGTTAACAAGAAAATTGGTTATATGTGGTGATTTTTACAGATTTTCGTTAATATGAAGAAGAACGTATTATCATGACTAATTATTTGACAAAAGGAAGATGAATAAAACTATTTCACAAAGGTGAGAATTGAAGAAGAACGTATTATCATGATTTTTACAGATTTTCGCATAGAAAGAACGTATTCATACGAACGCAATATTGACGTATATGAAAAAAAATATTATTATTATTATTATTTTTTACAAAATTTTTGGAGGCACTTGGGGCTAAACACCCTTGCCATTAGTAGGAGCGGCCCTTTGGTGGATGACACCCGTGTTTCGGGCATCATCATCATCGGTACGGTTACTTATATACTAGGAGCAAGAGTATCTATCTATTGCTAACAAGCGTGCCGTTCAAGCAATCCATATTCAGAAAAATAAATTTACTTTTCGAAATTCATTTGAGTTTTCCATCTTAAGACACTACTTGCTATGGAAGCAGCTCCGCGTTTCTTTCTTTTTCTCCTCATTTACCACGTGCTTATTCTGACACTAAAGAAAGCCTGATCGGGTAAAAACTTCAAAACACAACTGCACTTGAATTACTTACTATTCAAATGCTTAACTAATACACCAATAATTTTGAATGTCAATGAACGTTCCAATAATTTTTCCACCCATGTCTGGAAATGTTTCATATCCAGGAAGAGACTTCACCTTCCCTCTTCTATCAACTTCTACTGGATACTTAAGTAGGTGTCCTCTCATTTCACCTTCATCACTTGCTTCAGTAGACGCGAACAGTCTCCAGTTCTGCTCCCCCATCGATCTTACACGCCTCACACATTCCAGGCTCTCCGGTTGCTCGAAACATTGTTCAATAGTACCCGTGTGTTCTGCCCATAGTGACATTCTATATCCAAAAACCTGCAGCACAAAACATACGAAATTTTCAATTAAATCACAGCTACACAACTTAACATCACAGTATATTCTAGTTGAATGATATGTTTCTGAATTCTGATAGGTGAGAACTATAGTTCCCATTTCAGTTTTGTAACATAAAATGGCCTCAAAATTTCAGCCTCACGACTTCACAAGTAACTTTCATGCGAAAATATTACCTAGATCAGGTCTATTAGATATTATGACGGAAATTCATTTAATATCAGGGAACCCCTCGAGATAGCTCTACATTCTGAAGTATCCTGCAAGTCAAACAGTTCGCAAAACTCAGTTAATCATATGTTACCTGCCCACGTGGATTAGCACGTCTATTTGCCCACGTATATTCAGGCTGATATGCACCCATGGCTATTTCTGTATCCCGGGTTCCTTCAAGAGAGCGTTGATTGATGTTAGCAGATCCCATTAACACAAACTCATCATCGACAATCATTCCCTTAGAATGCACATAGATCATAAAGCGCCGGTTTTTCCTAGCAAGTGCCTGGACAAACACAGTACAAGTTGATAAGGCAAGCAGACATATATATAAAAGCAAGAGTACGAAGATGTAAGTGAATCCTTAAATAATTGAGAAGTCAAGATAATATACTTGGGGAGTAGTTTCTTCAGAGGTATCTGGATTGCTTCCCGGGTCTAGAGCCTCACGATTCCCAAGGCAAAAGAAATTCAGATAATCTTGGGGTTCGTACTCGTTCTGAAGATCCATCTCTACTAAAGCCTTGTAGATAGTGTCATACATCATTTGCATTGTACTGTGCTGCAGGCATAAAGAATCATGAGGTCATACACGGGATGCTTGAAGGATAATAACATTATATCTTAAATGTTAAACGTTTAAAATCCTATAGTGAAGATTCTGATAAGCTGCAATATGAATCACCAAATTTTCTTCCACG
Organism: Plantago major; assembly: GCA_026545765.1. Lineage (NCBI taxonomy): Eukaryota > Viridiplantae > Streptophyta > Magnoliopsida > Lamiales > Plantaginaceae > Plantago > Plantago major. The sequence goes on along the minus strand of CM048843.1, from coordinate 89,896,327 downwards.
GACATCGATCATTTCCATTCTGCCATCTACATGTAAATAAAGGTCAGGAAATCAAATTAACCTGCCAAAAGAGAATTGTTTGAACAACAGAACTGGTTGGATTTCCCTCTGGCCACATCGGAACAACAATGTATACAGAAAATCTCTTCCTGGCTCGGATCTTGTTAGCAATCTTTAGAGCAATTTCCATCGGAATTAAGTTGCTTGCACCTGAATATGAAAACAAGAATTACGTTCTTCATTTACTTGCTTTCAAACAAAGATGTACAGTACACAAGACAATAAAACCCTTGAAACAGCGACACCAAACATTTCTAGGCCAATCTTTTTGGCATGTAATTGAACACAGCAAAATAGTTGCTGCCAAATTAAATACATAAGGTAGTAGCTCCTGATGACATGCTGCAATTAGTATCATAGAAATATGTAGAGAGATAAAAATTAATTCCTTACCCAAGTCCTTATGGTAAGCCCAATTAAACGACGACCCAAGGAAGTACTGGTTCTCAATATAGATGAAGTGTTGTGCTGCACGAATTGCCTTCACATAAGCTGTATGTATGCTCATGTCTATAATTGAATTATACCCACACACCAGGTTCTGTTTCATACCAGCAAAGGAGAATATCAGTTTTACAACTATTTCAGAACTGATACATATATATATAGAGATGAAAAAGTAAAGAAGCATTAGTAGTTTACCCTGCCTGGCGCTTCTTTCGGATCCTTGGGGAAACCTTTAACAGAGTTGGAGTCAATGGAGCGGAACACCTGAATTACACAAAATTTATTTTATTTATGTTTTTTTCGCCGAAAACATGGAACCAACTAATCAGTATCACAATTTGATCATACCTGTACATGCCAGCCTTCTTTATCGCCTGCCCTACCAGCAGAGGCTTCTGCTAACCCAACTATCTCAGGAAGCCTCTCAAGCTTGAGTAAAGAATCACCATGTGATGTTTTCAATTTTTGCAGCAAATCACGGTTAGATGCCTTTAACCAGCGCTCCTCAAAATTTTGTAAGACATCGTAAGCAGCTGGCCCATCAATTTGACAATGTAGATCGTGCCATGGCTCTCTTGGACAACCATCAGCAGGAGTCTACATAACTCAAGGTATTGACAATTAAAATGAACAAAAACTAGCATGAACATAAACACAATGAAATGAATCATATCCCTGATAACTGTATCAAAATAGTACCGGAAAGGTAGGATTATGGTAGTCCTCCTTATGAACAGTTTGCAATGTGCTAAAAACTTGGTGTCTGGGGGTATCATATCTTCCAAGGCCTAGGTCAAGACCTCCAACGAATGCTATGACCTTTCTCCTAGTGTTACCAGCATCAGCATCCACAATCACACTTTTCTGATGATGAGTATAGACTCTAGCCTGATTGCAATAGAAACAGTATAAGTGTCTTTTGGAGCCAAGAAATATATATAGGCTGAATGCCAGTAAAGAGTGTATTATTGAGATATAAGTGACAAATTTTCTAGCTCTGTCAATTACAAGTCATCTACCAAGATAATATGGTATAGAAATATCCTGGTAACTTTACACAAGAGACAATGGGAACTGTGTGATGATAGACACATAAAACTATTATACTTGTGTTGCTAGCAGAAAGAAATTTGATGAATATGATCATTTATCTTTCAGGAGTAGATCAGGTAACCTGCATTTTGGAGGCACTACGAGAACACAACAACACCTGCACAGATGAATGCCTGAAAAAACGGCTCGTTTCTTCATTACCTGTCCCCATGATGCCTTCCTAAACGAAAAAAAGATACGCAAACTAGTCAAATGGAAAGGCACATCAGAAGTAAAATTGGCAACAAAAGAATGCTATTCTTTACACCAGGATCATCCCAAAAGAATGGATTAGAAATTTCTACATTCTATCAAAGGCTCCAAATTGCTTCCAACTTCTGGATAGTAGCCAAACCAAAAGCAAAAGCAAATGAAAGTTTCAATAACAATAGTGTTTCAAAAATAGTTTTTCATGTAAAAAAATACTTCTAGTTATAAACCACGTAAACATAGAACGGAAAGCAAAAATTGCTTAAACATTTAGATAACACATTGTCATGAACCATAATTGATTGCAAGAACAATCAGGACAGAAAGGTTCTTACAATCGTATATCCAAATCTTCTTCTTACAGTAGGATCGGCCCATACAAGGAGCAACACCCTGACACCTTCCTGAGACTTGAGTTTCAAAAGCTCACCCAAACAGCTATCCTTTACACCAGGATTATCCCTAATGAGTTTAACCAGGTGGTACACAGTCCACCCAGTAATGTAAACAAATCGACGAGCTTGACTTATCGCTTCATAAATATCACGCCAACAGTGTCCATGCTGATAATATCTACCATTAGCCAACAACAGACTGGGAAATGTCTCATCATGTACATGAGCATCTTGGTACAGTTTCACGGTTCCTCCTTTCCTTATAGGAAAATAGGTACCAGGCACGCCTTGATACGAAACATCAGATCCAACACCACCGTGATAAAGCGGCACTTGCTCCACCGGTATATACTGAATCGACAGCGTCAAGACTGCTCCTTTATTACATGGCCTTCCATTCCATCCAAGTATGGGAAAGATACCCTCGATTCTTGAGCCTGACAAAAGTTGTTCAGCAGAAATCCTAACAGCTCCGATGAACTGAGATCCAAACATAACAATACCCTTAACCCTGAAATCCACTTCCATCCCGTAATGAGCTACAGGGACATAAAAGTGTTGGTTCCATGTAGGATCCTCTTTGTTACTTATCACAAAAGTCCTACCAAGGTTCGCATTGGAGAAAGAAATGATGACATAAGGAGCACCAGTTCTTCTCTTAGGCATGGATGAATCCCTCTTTTTTGCAAACTTGGCAGACAATTTCTGTATCATATTTGGTAGATTCTTGTGGAACTTATCCATAATTTGTATATTTGGTAGATTTCTTGCTTCCTTAACCCAAATATCCAGATTGCCGTGCAGCAACAGTAACCTGGGCCACCCTGTAGAGGCCTTGAACCATATGGGATGCACATTTTGACCATGGGTTGACCCCTCAGACATTGAATCAGAGTAAAAGCTAGTAAACTGACCCACCTAGTTGTTCTTCTTCTTCCCTTATCAGTTATCAATACTAAACACAAAACTGAGCTTCTGTATCTTAAATCTTCTAAAAGAAATGAACTAAATGAGGCAATAATTAAAGGAAGTAGACAAGAACTGCGCAGCCAAAATTCATCAAGATTCAATCTTTGTACATACTATACTAAATTAAGATAAGTGGAAAAACAAAGCAGTCAAGAGATGAACTCAATGGTCTCCAGCAAAACAACCACCAGGACTCGATTGGAAAGTAAACAAGCAAGAAACACGAACACAAAACTGAGCTTGTGTATCTTAAATCTTCTAAAAGGAATGAACTAAATGAGGCTACTATAATTAAGGGAAGTAGACAAGAACTGCTCAACCAGAAGCTATCAAGATTCAATTTTTATACATACTATACTTGAATTAGTATTGGGAAATGAGAATGTGGGATAAAAATTAGTACTTGAATGAGAATTGGGATTGACATAGACTAGCTCCAGCATACAGGCATCCATCAAACCTTTGAATGGAAGCAAAATCAGAGACTTGAAGAATGGAAAGTACAAAATAAAATCTTGAAAAAAGAACAAGCAAAAGGATAAAGAACAACAATAGGAAAAGAAAAGGTAAAGAAAAGCAGGAGAAAAACGGAAAATGAAGCAAAGAATCCCACCAGCCTGACCTGGCAAGATGCCGTCTGTCTCACCAGGTTTGATGGATTCTCCAGCATACATGGCTGGAGGCTGGAGCTGGTCTAACAAGTTACTACAACAATGGCTGGCTAGCTGTTGATATTTGATACTCCTTCCGTCCTGCTATTGTTGTCTCGAATGTCCGTTTAGTAGTATCTTATAATTACTTATTCATAAAGATTGAACCTTGATAGCTGGGGTGATTTAGTTTTACACTCTTTGAGGCTTAACTTGGTGTAGGAGGCGATTAGGAGACTCGAAACCGTATCTTAAATTTTTTATCAAGTTTCAATATAAGGTATTAGATTGGAGTGATTAAGTTTTAAATTTCTTAAGCTACTTTTAGTAAAAGGTTTTTGAGTGGTATTGGCGCTTGCCAACGACTACCATTCAAAAGATGTACAATGAAGATTGTATCTGGTAAAGTATGTGGATGGTCTATGAATTGTTGTAAATTGTAATGTCAATTGTTAAGGTTAAGGTAATGTAAATGTTGTGTAAGGAAATAAGAGTGCCCTTTATGATCTATGTAATTAAATTTAGAATTAATAAAATAATATTTTTTTGTTGTTTAAAAAAGAAAGGGTTTTACATATTACACCCTTTTGATGTATGAAGGTCTAGCAGTGTGATTGGTAGTATATAATTAATTTTGATATATTAAAGTTGAGGTATAATTAACACATGAATATTAACTGGATTTGGAAAAATTGTAGGAGTATATCTGTGACGCCATTAGTAATTAATTAATTAAATATTAATTAACATTTATCTCTAATTTTCTTTTCTTTCCTAGTTAACCAATTTTTTTGGTCCGTCCATAACAATTTGATACTAGTAGAATGCTAGCCTACCACAACTATATTTACTTGACACGAGACTATATATACTTAAACTTTATCCACACAAATATTTCTTTTCTGTATACATTTACTAAATTATTAGTATATATATATATATAGGGTTTCTCTTTTGTGCAACTAGGAGCTATGATAGTAGCCTTGATAAGTTAGCAAGCTATTAACATGTGTATAGTGCTGGTCATCGTATCCAATTTTCTAGGCCACCACGTATCAAGTCACTTTTAGAGACTTACTTATAAAATTTCTTTCTCTAGTTCATCTGCACATTAACAGCTTCATCACAACCCAAGTAAAAGAGAGAGAAAAAAGGATAAGGGTAGTAAAATAATTAACAGAATTTGCTAGAACAATCAATAACGGTATAAATCGTTCTCCTTAGTACTTGACTTGCTTGTTTTCATTGCATGTTTCAATTTGAAGCATCTTGAGACGTCATTAAATGCTCTTCTTAATTCTGATTTTAGGATTTTGCTTGTGTTAGGGAACCTTGTAAATGTTTAGTAGTTTCATAAATAAGAAGATGAAAATGTAACGGGACGGGAAGTATTAAGGCCTGAGTGATCAACTAGTAACCTAATTATCATGCACTGTGCTTTCCAAAACCCATTCATTTTCTAAACTATATTTTTTATGACGAGTATGATACCCGGAACATCACGGGCTTTTCCATTCTCAGATTACCACCGTATCGATCTGAACATAGATCTCCGTTAGATAATCATTAGGTACGATCATATAAATTAGTATGTTATATTAGTTATATTTAATTATAAAATACGAAGTGAAAACTATATCCTTTTCAAGTTTCAATTAAATTTAACTAATTTTGTTAAAGTACAATCTTAACCTACTATTAAACATGGTAAATTAAAACCAACAACGTCTTCTTTTCTTTTCCTATCTTCATTGTCTTCATCCTGCAACTCTTCTTTATGCTGCCCGTGAGTAGGGGTGTTCATTTCGGTAACGGTATACCGAATCGTACCGAAAATCGAAAACCGAAAACTGAAATTATAAAATTTATAAGAACCGAAAACCGAACCGAAATAAAATTTCGGTTCGGTTTTCAAACCGAAAATTTCGGTAACGATTCGGTAAAAACCGAAAATACTGAAAAATAATGTAAAAAATAAAATAAAATAAAATAAAATAATCCTTAATCCTAATTCATGGCATGCCTCGGCGAATTTTAGAATACTCTTCTAATAAAATATTATCTTCCAACTGTTGTTACTAGATTACTAGTATATATTTGAATTTTTGATTAAATTATTTATGCTCGAGTTTTTGGCAGTATATAAGAATATGATAAAACCTTTAATATGTAACGTCATTTCAAATTTTCATGCAAACCCTTTAAATATATAAAACTTTATACTACAATGTTTGGTAAATCGTAAATTTATGCCATACTATTGTAGTATTATTTAAACTCGTTTTTCAAATTTGAAATTCTTGAACTAAACCGAATCGAATCGAATCAGGATCGAATCGAATCAAATCAAATGAGTCAAATCAAACAATCAAATCAAACGAACTGAAGAAATTACATTTGTCCCATTTTTTAATAATAATGAATACTACAAAAGAATATTCCGGTCCATTAATAAATTCGTAAGGAGACTTTTTTCTGGACGTTGACTGTAATTACTCGCAAATTACACGACAAAAGAATATAATAAAATTATATTATAAAAATAAATTAAGTATATTTGACTAACATAACTTTGTTTTATACTTTTTTGTGCGTAATTTGTAGAGTTTGGTTTGACTTTAGTTTGGTATAACTTGTTTTTTATTTATTAAGTTTGAGAAAAAACTCAACGTATGCTTCTGAGTTTACTTCTATTGTTCTAATATCTTTCAATAAAAGAACATGTCGATTTTTTGTTAGAGATGTACGTACAAAGTATGTGAACCAGTTTGAATGGTACTCTCAGGTTCCTGTAGTTTCTTATCTTAACTCAACTTTTACGGTAGAAAAGAAGGGTAATTCGAATCGTAACTATACTTTTTATTTCATTGATCTACTAAAAGTCGTGTTAAAAAGAAAGAAAGAAAAAGGTTGAAAATATCTCAATTGGATAAATTTTCTTATTTTCCTCGTACAAAAGATGGGTTGTGTAAATAAATGATAAAATATTAATAATAATAATAATAATAATAATAATAATTTAATGAATTTAAGAGAGCGAATCAAGAAAGTCGAATCAAGAGAGCGAATCAAGACGAAATGAATCGAATCGAATCAATCGAATCGAGCCAAATGAAAATAACAGAGCCTTAATAGATATGTATTCATTTTAAAAATTTCGGTTTTCGGTACGGTTTCGGTAATTTTCAGTTTTGTACCGAAAATTACCGAAAACCGATTTGCTTAAAAATAGCAAACCGAAAACCGAACCCTTTCTTATCGGTTCGGTTTCGGTTCGGTTTTTCGGTATTTTTGAACAGCCCTACCCGTGAGGTCCGTGACTACCACACCGCATCTTCAGTGCATCTATACCAAACCGAACATATATCAATCCCTTTCCCCTATTTCACCATCCAAGAACCCTAGGCGTTTTCCCCAATTCAGCCAAACGCAATTGCTTCCGCTGACGATGCTCTTCCTAATTTCTACAACTTCCTCTCTATCACGTTCTAAAAAGGTTAGACTGTTTGCTACCTTGGTTGGGTTGGGATATTGACGATACGTTTGAAACTTCTTTCCTAATAACATGAACATCTTTATTGATGATATTGCTGATGATGAGATGTAAGAATAGACAGTAGCTTTGCCAATTTTACCTTTTTATTGGATTTTTTATTAAAATTAAATAAATTATAATACATCGTACCTAATATTATAGTTGAAATGACTTCGAACCATAATGATGGATCGGATTGAATTAAATGACACATGTCAATCATCTAACGGATACCTATGTTCAGGTCGATACGAAGTCGACCTGAGAATAGAATAACCCTAGTATCAAAGTACTTAAGGATTGACTTGTTTATTTTCTAATTAATCCTCTAACCATAATCAAGAATTTCAAGTTGGCCTTTAGTTCAGGGAGATGTCATTACTTATAATCTATGCTAGCTAGATGGTAATCGATACAACATACATGAGATAATGTATATGTAAATGAGTCAAAACTTAATTAGTGGTAATTATCTACACAATTAGTACTACATATGTAATTAAGTTTACCTTTGTAAACAATTTCTCATGCAAAAAGAGTTAGTATAGTGATTTCATATAGTAGCTGGCAAATTGAGGAATAATTTTAATGTATGGTTCTGTCATCTGTGAGTTACGTGCTTGAGTTGCAAATAAGGACATGAATATTGAAACACATAATTATGTTAGTTGGATTATTATTCAGGTTGTGAATCCCTTCTTAATATTTACCCCTACTTGTTTACTAGTTATACGGGGCCATTGCATTGCAGGAACTAATTATTTATTAAGTTTCATTATATAATTGAATTGAACATTTTATGTTTAGGATTAAATCGGAGTCAAAATTGAAAAATATTGATTGCAAAAGATCAAAACGTAACATTTGTAGTGGGACGGAAGGAGTACTAATTATGCTCCTACTTAGGTCCATATTGGTTGAGTTTAATACTTAGTGCATTGTAAGAGGTATCGTGACATTTACGGTCTTTATTTATACTTATAGGTGCCGAGCTTGACACGATCGAGTCGACTTAGCAGTCTATGCACAAATACCTACACACAAGGTGAGGTTTCTTTCATTCTTTCTATGTATCATTTCGGCATCCGGCCCTGGGGAATTTGATTACTTTCATATGTCCTTAATTAACGTTTGTGCGACACGGGTAAAATCCTTACCTATTATTCGCTTCTAACTTTGGACCTGAGCCAATTTGTATCAACTTTGTTGTCCCTTGAGCCTTTGCTACTTTGCTTCGTTGCACCCTTGAATCCTCTTCAATTCGTTATTTGACATGCATGAAACCTATTAATCGTTCAATTGATCCTATAGAATTGCCTCTGGTACTTGTGACCTTCCAATGGAAATGAGATATATGATTACAATTACAACGGATTGGGCCCGGACTGTGGCAAATGGCTACCGGGTGGAATGGACTGCCGGTTGAGGTCATCTTCTGCAGGTCCTTTTTCCCAGACGTTGAATGCAACCGGTGGTTGGTGTGTTCAGTGATCTGGTCTAGCATGAACCTCGGCATGCTTGTTTTCTCTATTTTCAGGATCGCTCATCGAGGGAAGTCATAAGGTTGTAGTTATGTTCAGGGAGTCATATGGCAGGTTTTGACAATGATACTCGAAATCGTTCATTTCAAATTAAACTATTGTTCCTTTCCTTGTATTACTCGTGTCATGGTTGCTTTGTTACTCCAGAATTGTTTCATTATCTCACTTCATTGTCATTTGTTTATTCTCACTAAGTCTTTGGGACTTAACATCTTTCTTGTTCTATCTTTGTTCCCCAGGTTGAGCGAGCCGGGTACGTAGGAAGTCGTGTGTTATACTAGTAATCGCTACCGGACTGTGAACTTTTGGACTTGTACATAAGTAAGCTCAGTGAGTGTTTGAATCACTGTAGTGGTCGACCTAGGTTCGGATGTTGTTTTGACGAAAGTAGCCTTAAGGAGTTTAAGTCGTGCCTGTGTGTTTCTAGTTTCCAGAACTTTTGGCCTGAAACCTAAACATGAGTTTGAATGTAAATTAGAGTGTAGTTTTCCTTTCTATCCATTTCAGACTATATTCTATTCAGGTCTACTTTTAATGTAGCGTCGACTTAATAGAGCCGAGTGCTTCCTAGTCCAGACGTTACAATTTCTTATAAGAGTTAAAAAGAATTAGCGTTTATAGGGTTATTATATAGAGTGAATAACATTTATAAAGTTATTTGATTAGTTAAAAAGTTTTTGTAATTATACTTGAAAAGTTAAAGAAAGGTAGAGACATCTTTTTTCTTGTGAATTGTAGTGGGATTAAAACCATTACTATACAACCTCGACTAAAGTCTTATGCCAAACATAATTGAGCTCTTCTACGGTCAGGCTGTCTGACAACATACAATTGATTATGCACCATTAGATTTTTTATCTAACGGTCCATATCAAATCGCCAAAGGCAACTACGCGATTGACTATGATCGCCCTTTCGCCTTATGAATATTTAAATTAAAAAATATAAATATTAACCAAAATAGCCAAATTTATCCTCTAAAATTTTTCAAAAAAATAATTATATTTTTTTATAATTACCTATATTTTTAATTTTTATATTTTTATATTTAATCAAAATAAATAGGTCCATTCCTAATTTGACGCTTGATTTCGCCCTGCCTGACCGCACAAAAATCCTACATAATTTCAAAATTAAACTTTAACTGGGTTCGGTTCCTATGCCAAATAGTCTGCAGATTATTAAAGTTTCAATATTATGCCGTTCTACTATCATGTTGAAATACAATAAATACTCATGAGCAAAAGTGAATTAATCCAAAATGTAACTTGAAAATTTAATCCGGTGTAAAAGTAAATAGTACAAGATTGGAACCATTGTTGTAAAGAATGTTTCTATATAAAAAAATAGAAATATTAACTTTTTATGTGTGCCTTTATGATATATCAAGTGGGTCCTTCAGGGTTCTTCATTTTATTGTCAGGGATAAAACTGCCGCTGTAAGTTGAACCAATCATCTCGAGTAGAAGATATCCTTGCAAGTAGCCAAACAAAAGGACCACATAGCAAGTCACTGTTACCACAGCAATAAGAACCCATTTGTGTGGTTGTCCAAACACAAGATACACTGCAACACTGAAGCTTAACATCATAAAGAAGATTGAAATGAAGAGGCTGCACAGACCAATAAACAACCGAACTGGAAGATGACGCATAAAGTCTCCTACTTCATAGCGCGCCATCATTATTTCCATGAACATTAATAGAGAAATGACAGATGTAATGAAGGAGATCGCATCAGAAATAGCAAATAATTTGAAAGTGGAAGCTGTTGTAAACATGGGCATGCCTGTGTCTTGATGACTTCCACCCGGTACAGTAATGGCTGCTGCAAACATAATGGTACCAATCAATGTTGCAATAATCGTACAAGACGTGGCTGTGTCTTTCATCCATTTCTCTGCTTTATCTTTCAACTCCTTGTGTTCTTCCGTAAATACCATTTTTGGAGTTTTTCTGTCATGATTGAGTCTTACTCGGTCATGGGAATTCATTACTTTCTCTATTTCCTGGACAAGATGTAGTCCATGGCAAAAGCAAACAAGAATCAGTGCTAGTTCATAATGGCAAATGAAAACAAGAAGATGAAATTTCACAAGAGAACATTCATTTATCACCTTGAACCATTTCAATTCATGTTGGAGTTGAAGAACTGAGCCTGGAATCTTATTAAAAGCAGCAGACGACGATAATTTTGCAGCCAAATGCAAGATGTTATTCCCATGGCTATCTAGGGTATGCAAGGGTGAGCGCCTGAAGCTGTCCCCTCTAAGCTCTTTATAAACGATAGCAAACAAATGCTGATCACGGTTTTCAACTGCTATGTGAATTATATATTGAGAGGAAGCAGGATCCCAAAGAAATGCAGCTTCAGGAAAATACGTCAATATCCTTTCAACAACCACATGCGATCCTAATCGAGCAGCCAAGAGGAAGGCGTCACGAAAAATTTCCTCGGGCTTCCCCAGTTGCATTTGCATAAGATTCAATAATTGGTCTAGAAGTTCTACGGCGTTTTTCAATAGTAATGAATAATCATATACTGACTTGTCTTTGGACTTCACCTCCAAAAAGCCTGAACAATTAGCAAATAACAATTTAAACTCTGTACCCATAAATATTTCCACCATTGCTACATTAGTTGGAACTTTCTTCTCTTAGGATTGTATACTTTTGCGTTCATAAACAGTATGATAGAAGGGTTGTGAACTCTTACCTAATGTTTTGAGGAATTTCCATGGCAGCCAGTACATTGTGTTGAGGACCATCAGTGGAACACAGCATATGAATACAAGCATAGCTTCAAAAGGCGATAAAAATTTGAATGTCATATCAGTGAAAAATTATTTATATGCATTTATCAATTTGTAATCGACAGCGTACTCTCTCAATTCCAAAGAAGCTGTCCCGCGTTAAAATGTTCGATTAAATTATATAAGGGAAGTACTGTACCCAAAATCCACAAGGCAGCAACACGTAGGAAGTCGAGTCTGCCCATGAATGGAATATATTCAACTGCAGGATCGAGTATGAAATTTAAAACGACGTCCACACCCATGAATGGAGCCACTAGATTGAGGAAATTAAATGTGTTAGTTCACAAACAATTAAAAGTTCATAGTAGATCTGTTATTTTCAACTTAAAACTCATTCGATTCCATTCGATTCAGATTCGATTCGATTCGATTAATTATATTTTATACTACAATTCAGTTCAGTTCAGTTTTTAAGTTGAAAAGAACAGAGCCTAATCACACACTCCATATAACTCTCTACCAAATAGAGTTCAATTTTAGATTAACTATAAGCATATGAGTATGTTTTATTTGTATTAGAAAACACTCACAAATGTACCTTTAGGCAATATATTATCTCCGATATTCCGGCTTCCAACCATAACTTGATTTGAAGCGATACATGTCAGAGCTGATTTCTTTGAAATTTCTAGCCCAGCCAAATGCTGTGCATTCTTCAAGTAGTATAATGCCTTAGCTGTAAGATCACATCCAAATTTTAACTTGTAAGAATTATATTAAGAATCGGTATGAAACTCCTTAATACGCACAAGGACAGTACACGGGCCTGAAAATTCAATTCCAGTGGATTTAGTGCCGACTTTTCATATAATTGAGTAGCTCGGGGGTGGGTGGGGGTCACACAGTTTACCACTTCACTCTACCTTGCATCACATTGTAGTTAGTGCTCTCAATGTCCAGACCCTACCCGGACCCTTTAATTAATGTAGACCCGAATCTTCAGACCCGGGCCCGAACTTTAGGGTTAAGTTGGGTTTAGACCCTTACAAATTGATAGCACAAGGGTCCGGGTAGGGTATGGAGAGCACTAGTAACTAGTTGAGAGCACTAGTAACTAGTTGTAGTGACTCATTGTGGTTAAATCACACCATGTAACACTACAGAAAAACCTAGTTTACCCCTCTACTAGTTGCGATTAGTATGAAGTAAAAGAAGAATGAATAACTTACAGAATTCTCTAGCATCAATAGCAGAAATGATAAGCCCAAGTCCTGTTGTATCACAGTAAGACGAAGTTCCCTCCCTTGGCACGCGACTTCGATAGAACAAGTGGTCGAGCACGTCCTTTCGAGCATATATAGGTGACGTATGACGAGGAAAGACAGTGCCTCCCAATTCGTGTACTGAAACTGGTCTATCATATCCCAGTGGCCTTGCGATGGCATTATTCCTGATCATTTCACCAACATCATTGTCAAATATTTGCTTTGCAGCCCACTTGTCCCCGCACAGTGCGGCCGTGTGCAACTTCATGTATTCCCCTGATGAACCAACATCGACAGCCTTGGGTGCTGTTTCACCCCAGGTTAAGTCTCTGGCGACTAGCGGCTGGAACCTCTCTCTAAGCTGGACCCAGATTTCTCTACAAGTCTTCTGTTCATGATCTGTTGGAACAATGTCTTGGTCGAGTAAAGACAGAAGCCTCTCCTTGACAGGCTTATCGAATTCTTCTCGCCAGCTTGCATAGTATGGATTCTCCACTAACACACCCGCATGATCATCATATGGTGGCATCCGTGTGCCGTCGATGAAACCAAGCAAGCCGTCACGCACAAACTGATCGTGCACGTGTGCCCTCCAGACTACGTAGTTGGTAATATGGCCCTCAATTATGTGCCAGAGCTTTGGCGAGGCATACAGATTAGGGGGAGTATCTAGCTGCTGCTTTAGGATTGGAGAAGCCATTTCCTGGCTCAGAACGAACCAGACATTAGATATACCATATCAATGCTTCTAAGGGCAAAACTATAATTCTATAAACTAAGCAAAAATAACAAGAAACTAGAGACATTAATATTTCCACAATTCTGGATAATTAAACCAGTTAAGTAAATCAGATGATCATATCTGGATTCATTCCAAAATGTCTCGAATTTATGGACCAAAACAACCACAAAACACGAACTTGTATGAAAGAAACACACCACATTTGGATCTTTGGCCTTAAAAAACAACATACCTGGACCAAGAAAACACAAAGATCAAATTTTTACAGGAAAGTTGTTGAGAAAATGCAGGAGAGTTAAACAAATGGGTAAAAATAGAGGTGGGTTTCTTCATTCTTGTTTATGGTGCTTTGTGGAATCAAGAAAAAAGGTGTGAAGAACAAAAACAGAGAAAAAACAGAGGTTTTCACTTTCTCTTTATTTCTTTTTCTTTTGTGGGGAAAAGGTAAAAGATGTGTATTCTCTCTGCTTTCTACTACAATACACTCACTCTGTGTATTATGTGTGCTTCGGTTATAAATGTGTATGTATGTATATTGTGCCTATCTGAACTTCGGAGAGTGTGAGAAATGACATGCATTAGTGAGTGACTTGAAGGACCGATAGTATTTTAGACAATGTTCAATAATGGTGTATGACTGAACATTTTATATCACCAATGTTCTTCAAAAAATTCTAATGTTTCTGCTATAACTGTAATGTTTATTGGAAACTTTGAACCTCAATAAGAAATGTTCACCAGTAGACTTGCTCTTAGAAGTTTGAACTCTTTTAGTGAATGTGATTTTGCATTTTTGTGGTTATAGATGAGAAATCTTACATTAAAAATTGTTCGGTTACATTAGGTGCGTTGCGACTTGCGATTAAAGATAAACTACACTGTTTGAATCGAAATGTCCAAAGTAATTGCATGAAGAACCTAAACTTCCAAACCCCAAATTGATCACAATAACTGATAATCAAACGCGAGATTTACATCTCTAGTGGGATTCATTTGAACTGTCTCGTTAAGTGTGACTTTTCTTTCACATTTACATCTCTAGTGAGACCTATCTCTAGTATTTAGCGACTTTATTCTCAAGATGTATGTAGGTGAATTTTCTTGTTTTTGATGGGTATTTGAATTGTCTTGCTAAGTGCAACTTCTCATTTTCTTAGTTGTATATGAGACACGCATAATTGAACTCAATATTATTCGACTTTACATTATGTTCCCCTTTTTTTTCTTTCACATGTTCCACGGGATCCTCCTAGTTTATATTAGATGCCTTTTTCAACGTTTACCACACTAGCTAGGTAAAGGAAATAAAAGTTTACCACACTAGATAAAGGAAATAAAGTAAAAAACAAGTATACAGTATTAATTGTACTTAGAAAAAATGTGCTTCTATGATACAAATCTATGTTTCCACAGTTGATGCAAATAGCATAGAAAGGTGACAAGTGAGCTCCACGATAGTTCTTGACTTCTTGTTGCCCATGCTTCATTATAAAATAAAAGGGTGCTTAGATATTCTCATGCTTTTCCAATGGACCCAAAGGTAACCAGGGACGTCCCAGCTCTTTTGTACATCAAGTAATGTGTACGTACTTCACCTTGAAGTAACTAGTAAGGGTGGCTGATATTCGGTTTCCGTCTGCATATGAGATAAAGTTCGTTCTATGTTATGGGCAAAAACACGTGCACACGTTAGATACAAACGCATATGGACTACATATGGGACTTACGTGAGCCTCACTTTCCTTTTTCTTTTTTTGTTTCTCTTGTGGGTGTATTGTTCCTGCCTCTAACATATGATTTACGATAACGTATGCTGCCTGAAATGAGTATTTCTCTTCGAGCAAGGAACATCTTCTAGAAGCAAGTGGCTTCAATATTCTTCCAAGCCAGGCTCACTCCAATGGGAGAGCCCACAACCAAAAGAGCAAGAAGCTGCGGCCCACACAAATGTCCGGAAGACCCGGTACCCCAATTAAACTAAATAACTAATGATACTTCATTTATTGAGTTTCAGTTATCGTGACATTCAGATAACTTAGTTTAGTTTCTTGAATAAGAAAAAATCTTAATTTAGTTTCTTAATTCTAGTTACATGTTTCTTCGAGCAAGGAACATCTTCTTGCGTATGAAAGAAAGGCTCGTGCTTTTGAATCGGATCGTCACGCTCATATTGCGGTTTGCCGATGCAGCATTAATCCATTAATTTATGTTTATTATGAATACGTTCTCAGTTACGCAATTGTAAAGAACATGCATTACTTAAAAGACCGATCGATGTTGTTAAGTATAAGTAATATTATTTTACATAATATCAATATTATTTCACGAGTGATCATTATATATCACTTTTTTATGTTTATGTACAACGGTTATGCATTCTAGTTATAATCATAATTACGTCCATCCCTCTTAGCCCCTTCATAAAAACGATACCGAGTTTCATTATTTTTTCTTCCTTTAACAATGAACATTTATTCTAGTTAAGTGGCTACTAAATTTAGCTAATTAGTAGTTAGTTAGCTATTGTTATCCATACATCCTCTATCATTCTCTACAAAATGTGAATTTATAAGTTTGAAACATTCCAAATGAAAATACAAGAATATGCGACATGTTGACATGCGCAAAGCAAGTACTACTTAACGTCGCATTCTTCTTTCAAGCAATAAATATCTTCTCAAAGATGACGTGCTCGTACGTGTTTTCAAATCAGATCCTCACATTCATATCGATGTTGATAATATTGTTATAAAATTTAAAATCCACCAATTCACATTCACCGATGTACATTCTTAAATTATGCGATAGTATAATTTATTATTATATCATCCAAATACAAAGATTTAAAAAGTCATTTTCCTCCAAAATAAACATAACAAAATTTTCTGCGAATATTAATTTTTACTCCTTTAATAGTCCCCTAAACATTTACTTTCAAGACAAACTTTTGTAAAACATGTCGGATCAAGATTACGTATTTAAGTCGGTTCTAAACCAAGCTAATTATAGTTAGTTAGCTATTAGTATTATTATTATTATCCATAATAATCACTTGCCTCTTCCATCAATCATCATTACTAGATATAGCCCACTTCTTCAATTCTCAGCTCCACTTCATACCTCCATTTCCACCGCGAGTAGATCCACGCGCCACCGCAATGTCCGATCCCCAGCCGCCTCATGCCGCCACCTCCTCCGCCGTGCGCCTCCACCCTCGCCGCGAGCCGTTCGAGCACGGCCTCCTCCCAATCCCCAAGCTCATCTTCACCGACGGGACACAAACCCTATCTCAGCTCAAATCGACTCTCCTCGCCTCCGATTCCGCACCGAGAGTAAACTCGGACACGCTCGCGCGAGTCCTCGGGGTTCCAATCGAGCACTCGCGGCTCCTGATCGAGACGATTTCGTCGGTTCTGCACGATGATTCTGATCCTTTGGTGAATTCGAATGAGATCGATGAGATTGGTGTCAACGTGTTTGATTTGCTTGTGTTTCTGTATATTCAGAGCTATAAAAGGCTGTTGCCGAAAGGTCATAGGGATTCGGCTGCTGTGGCTGATGTTTGGCCTTCGACTTCGGCTTTCGATGGTTTTCTGTCTCAGCTTTCGCCGTTGCAAGTAATGCTACTTTCCTTGATGCCTGGTTGTATATTCTGTATCTGTTTATATGTCGATTTTGGTATTATATCGATGAAATTAAGTTTCATTGATTTGGATAGAATCAGGATTATATATTATTGGAAGCTTATATTACTATATTAGTCCATTTACACATTTCGGTTTCTGAATCGAGTCTACTGAGTGCTGATGATATGTTACTATGTCTAGAATATAACAGAAGTAGACGTAGATAGCCAGCCGCTTTACTCGCTTGTCGAAATGCACTAATTCTAGTATAATTGCTAATAATTGGTGGTTGTAGTAGCAGCAGCAGTAGTAGTAGTCGTAAATCAATGCCATCAATTGCATTATGATTGTATAATTTGTATATGCATGTATGTGTCAGTTTATTCGTATACAATCATAGTATCATACATATTAGTTTTGTAGATTTGGATAGAATCAGAATTGTATATTGAAAGCTGTTATTAGTAAGTCTATTGAATATAACAGAAGTCTATATAATAAGTAGGTTAATGTAATTGTGTACTTGGTATCTTTATGTATGTTTCAATTTGATTATGTATGGAAACATAAGTTCTGTTAAACTGGATGGTATCAGGGTCATATGTTGGACGAAGCTATTATTAGTCCATTTGCTCATTCTGGTCTCTCAAATGAGTCTATTGAGTGCAGGTGATCTTTATGTGTCTAAATTGGAACAGACGTAGACGTAGATAGCTGTTTTCCTAGCTTATCGAAATGACCTAGTGTTCCTCTTCCATGGCTGCATGCTTGTATTATCTGTATCTAAATGTATGTGTCTATTTGTTTGTATACAATGAAGAATGAAGATAAGTTTCGTTTATTTGGTAGAATCAGGATCATCTATGGAAGTCTAGAATGTAACGCAAGTCTGCTTATAATTGCTATAATAGTTGTATAATTTTATCTGTATATATGTGTCGTTTAGTTTTGATTTAATTGGATAGAATCAAAACCATAGATTGGAAGCTGTTATTAGTCTTTTTTTGCATATTTTGGTATTGAATTGAGTATTGAGCGGAGATGATTATGTGCCTAGAATGTTACAGAATGTCAGAAACAGACTTAGCTAGCTGCTTTACTGCCTTATTGATATGCTCTTACTATATTTTGATTGCTAATTCTTGTTTTTTCTATCGGTTTCAGTTGTTCCTAGTAAGGGTTGTAAATCAATGCTATCCGTTGTTGCATGATTGTATAATTTATATGTATATGACTTTTATGTATGTATGTCAATCTGTCAGTATACGGGTGAAGACCAGTATTAAGTATTAACTTGGACATAATTTGATCACATTTTGGTTTTTGAATTGACCCTATTGAGTGGAGACTGGAGGTGATATTTTACCATTGTCTAGAATGCAACAAATGTAGACTTCTTTGTTGTAATAGCTATTAATTACTCTGTACCCATTGCAGTTAGTTCGTAGTAACAGTCGTAAATCTATGCCATCCCCAGCTGACGAAGAGGCGCATCAGCTATCATATTTGCACAAACACATAGGCAATATTCTCTCCCTTTTGGCAGACCCTGCAGAGGGTGAAGGTGATGAAAGTCTGGTATGTTGCTTATGGTCTTATTATGATGTTAATATGTTATTGCCTGAAATGTTTATACATGTTATCGTGTCGGTTCGTTTGTGTTTCTGAAATTGTTTCTTTAAGTTTATGCTAAGCCGTGATCCTTTATACCAGGTCCTGTCCATGGACAAGTTCGAGCATCTTGGTTTTCTGATTTATTTTGGGGAAAAGGGTTCTGAAAAAATCCCCTTGAGCCAAAATGCCCCATTTTTTGCAAATTCAGATCCTGACATGCCTGCCGTTCCCGTTCCTGCTTCACAAGTACTTGATTGGCTTCTACAGAATATATCCTCTACCCAGGAATATATTTCTGATAGAGTTTCCCCAAAAGAAAATGGACCAAGTAATCTTTCTGATCAAGATGTTCCAATGGCTGATGTCGGAACAAGTTCAGCAAAGCCCTCTGGCAGTCCCAGAGGACCAAGTTTGATAGAAGGGATCTCCAAGTCATCATATGTAAAACAAGCATCTGAAATTAAGGGCACATCACTGAAGGTATCACATAACTTTAGTTCTTGCTTGCTTGTTCTCAGAAGCGTTCTTCCTTTTTACTAAGCTGAACTAGAAATTTCATCCTGAATTTTTTTTAATCTCGATTATTTTAAAAAGTGCATTGGTCTGGAGTCTGGAGCTCCAAGTGTGCTTATTGATTCTGCTTTTACAGTAAATTCTTATGAAATACTGAATATTAAGTTTTTTTGCCTTAAATGCAAGTTTGATTCGTCGAGCCCAGCTGAAAATTATTGTCTTTCATATGGCGAAACTTATGCGTGATAATTATTTAGTTCCGCATTTTACTTTGAGATGAAACGGCTGAGTGGACACTGAACTATTAGACCCATGAGGAATTGAGACACTGTCTAGCACACTGAATTTAGAAGTAGAAAATTATACTGTGTTATCTGTTATGTTGTTTTTATCTTATATTGGAACACTTTCTGCTGCTGCTTTACTTTCTTTTATATTCATATTTATCTCACATTCAGCCTCAGAGTTAAGTTCACTTAAGATCTCTTGCTGTTCTTGTTGTTCAGGTTCTAAATTGCCATGAATCAGTGATATACATTTTTGCACCATTAAAGTATGCAACAGTCTACGGATGCTCTGATGCAACTATTGTCATTGGTGCCGTGGGCAAGGTAGTGACATGTTTCAATACACCTTTTTGTTTCCGTTCAATTTAATGCATGTAAGTCGTAGTTTGATATACTCCTGTCAGTATGCTTCCTGCTACCACAAATGGGTAGATGTTAAAATTTTATTTTCTACATTGCTTGTTTTCTGATATAACAAGAACAACTTGTTTATATTGAGGATATATTTTACTGTTAGATGTGCATCCAGTCCACATGCTTCCTTTTATATCCGTGTTACCTTATATCTTAACGTAAAATTTGAATATTTGTTTATAAACCTACGACTCACATACTCTTGAAATGTTTATAGGCCATTCGAATCGAACACTGTGAGCGCGTTCATCTGATAACTGCTGCTAAACGTATCTGCATAGCAAACTGTCGCGAATGTGTATTCTTTTTAGGGGTAAACCAGCAACCCCTTATTGTTGGCGATAATCATAAATTGCAGGTGAGTTTTCTTTTGCTTGAACCGTTTATTACCCCATGTTTCAATATATCATGCTTGTAAAAGGTTGCTTAGTTGCTCAAACATATAAACTATGTAGAACTTGATTAAGGTACTTCGTCTTCTTACCTGCAAGAAGTATACCTATGTGATGGTATCGTATCATATACCATGATCATTTTATGATCTCACTAGTCAAATTTTATTGTTAACAGGTAGCGCCATATAATACAGTCTACCCACAACTGGTGGAGCACTTGGATCAAGTCGGAATCGACCCTAGAGTCAACAGATGGGGTGAACCTGTGGCACTTGGGGTGGTTGATCCACATGATTCGTTATCCCATCCTGCTGGTGTTTCAGATGTTCAAGCTGAGAGTGCTACACGCTTTGATCCAGATCAGTTTACCAACTTTGTGGTAAGTGTTTTATTTGCTGATATAGTTAGGCCATTTGATAATGTAGAGTGATTAAAAGTGGTGAGTAGTACCACCTGTCTTATAATTTTATTTCATACTGTACAAGCTTTGGAAAGTTTAAACTTCAAAATTATTGTATGGGCTCTGTTATATACATCTATCTTATGTTTTTGGAACATACTGATACGTATTCCAATCATTCTCAGGTTCCAAACTGGCTGAGCAGTGATCAAGAAGGTTCTAATGAGAATCCCTTCCCCCTACCTGATGCATACCTTACATCGCAACAGAAAAATGTGCGTTCAGTCGCCAAATGTTTTTGTGCTTTATCAGAGTTAATTCAATTTTGTTTCCCCATTTGACGTCCTTTTTTGTCTTTCCCTTGCAGGGCAAGAGTTTGGAGGCAGTTAAGCAAATATTAAGGGAAGCTCAACTAGAAGATAATAGGAAACGAGAGTTGTCTAGTGCTCTCCATGCTTGCTTCAAAGACTGGCTGTATGGTAATGCTCGCCTCTCCATGCTCTACTATTAGTTTTGATTCTAAAAAATATGAGCTAGTTCTCATCTATCTTGCCATTTTTCTTATATTCATTTCATCCTACGGTCCTAACATTGGCAAGCAAGAATGTCTACTTTCTTTATGATACTAAGAACCTGCTAGCTTTTAAGCTGGAGGAAAATGTTATGTTAATCCACAACTATCTTTCATGTTTCCTTACTCTTCCTTAATTGGTACGTAGATGGTGTATCCCCTTTTCTTGTGTTACTGATAAAACAATAAGCAGGGCCAAGATGTTATTTATGTTTTGCTTCCTGAGGTCATAAATGTATTATGTTTTAGAATCAGAATGACAAAAATCTTTTTCTTCCCCATGTCACTGCTCTACTGTTTTAGCAAATTTAAGTGATCATTCCAGTTTCTCTGCTTCCCTCACCCCCGCGTCTCCCCAAGTACTATCTCGAACTTCTTCAGTGGCTCTGGTTTCTCAAGCATGTAATGTGGTATACTCATTTGGTGATCCCTTTTCCCCAAACTGCATGTTCAAAGAGCAATTGCCATTGTATGACAATGTGACGCATTTTACACTGCAAACACAATTGCTGAATTTAAGCTGCTTAGCATTACGACTGAAATGAAGTAATTCTGGATACATTCAAAACTGAAACATTCTAGATGTACTTTAACTCCCATATTTCGAATGAATTGGCAGCATCAGGCAATGTCAGGCAGCTTTACTGCTCCCAGGGCGACTAAGATGGACTCGAGCATAACTTCAGTGGTGGATGGTGTTTAGCGCTTTTGTTGGTTTTTCTTTGATTAGTTTTTTTAATGGGTTGAAGGTCTTGCTGTTTTTCTTTAAGCTAGAATCTTCTGTATGTCGATATAGCTATTATCATGTCAAATTGGTCGACAGATCTAAACGGTGTTGTATATTGCAATATCGATCGTGCATGCTAACTTGTTGTACTTGCCAGTTTTCCTTCAATAAATTGCTCCGTTTCACTTTCACAGTAGAGACTTCTCTGTGGTACCTCGATTGAGAATATGTAAGTCGCACCACGTGAATTTAGATTCAACTCGACTCGTGTGATAAACGAGCCTAAAATAGAAGCATGGACATATCGGTCATTGCTATTTCTGGTGGATCTCGTGCATAAAATTAACGGATTATGATTGGTCAAGTGCTCTACTTGAGGTTTTAGATCCTACTGAGTTGGTTTATTCTGTTCGTCACACTTCATACATTTTTTATTTTTACCTATCCACAAAACTTCATAAACCCGTTAAGCCTAATCCTAATGTACGAAGTGGAGGGAAAGTAGATGCTACCTAAATTTACCAAACAAAACATGATGATAGATAATGTTAAAGATACACATGTCTGTTTATCATCTCCACAAGTATTTACATGATTATCAGTCGTCAAACACACAATTAGACCAACTAGGAATTGATTCAGGCCTTAAACTGTAAATCCACCAAGGAGAAATTGGCATATTAGAACTCTAGCTGAGACTAAAAATTTAGAATCTCTAGAAGTACAGGAACTAATTTCCATATCCTGATAATTTAGCTGATATCTGTGAATAATCACGATGACGACGATCTCACCGAAGTTTTCTCTTTCCCCTACGAATTACACCAACTCTACCAGCAGCTGTTTCTTCACTTTCCGGAGAATCTTCAACAACACTTTGCTCCTGCATAACAAAACCTCGGTTCCTGCACAACTTCCTTATTGGTGTTGTTTGTATTGCTCCCTGAGTTTCTTCAGGTTCTGAATCTTCTGGCAGATTATACTCTTCAGCATGTCTTGAATTTTCTTGAGGATTATTTATTTCATCAGACTCGCCTCTATGTGGCATAAGTTCTTCACCAACAACAACAGAATCCAGCATCAACTGCACATTAATGACATAAAAAGAATGAGACACTGACTTACGGTAGGCATCTAATGGCAAACATTTCGAATGAGAGATGACAAACTACTAGAGGACAATAAAATTTCCCTAAGAATGCATGATCACAAGTATATGTCGGGCATTGCAATGTCCTAAGGTAAACTATCTTTGGGGGAAAAAAGATTCTCATTTAAATGTTGTGATTCCCATACATGGTTCACAACTCGCACAGTTATTATGAAATCGAGATGGATGCCCACAAGAGATATTCAAGTTTAAAAATCAAGTGAACTTCATGAGAGCTTTTGTACGCCTGATATGAGTAAATATTTTGAGAGTGGCAACAATTCTATATGAATGAGAGAATTGATACAAGATTCAAGTACCTTCCAGTCACTGAAGTCAAATCTGAAAATAAACTGGTGCATATTGACACCACCAGATTCAAGCTGATCCCTTGGAGGTGCATTTTTCGGCCCTGAAACAAAGAGACAGATAGAAACACAAGTGAGATGAGATACCACACTTGGGGTGAAGGAGAAAACAAAGAATATGAAACAGGACCATTCGGAAATTATACTCATGTAAAGTGTACTTACTAACTATATGATGACCGTCTTCATCTACTATTATCTTTGCTCGCCCATCCCTAACAAGAAATGACAGAGAAAACAAGTTTTCCACAGTCTGTGCAAAGGAGATCCGATTTAATATCAGATTTTGAAGATAGGCCTTCCGATTCGCAACAAGAATATCGAACATGGTGCCCATATTCGCATCAGTATCAGGTTCTTTTTGATCATCAGTTCCATCAAGCTGCACCAATAGGAAGACCAGTTATAGGATATGCATGTAGTTCCTTATTAAAGGGGTAAAATGCTATTGTAAATCTAATTAGAAAGATTGACATAAATTCTACAGCTCAGGCACCGTATTTCGGAGTTCGAATGACTTATCTCCAAGTATTAGCAAGAATCAAGCTAGCATACCAAGCAAGGTCCGTATGCATAAAACTTTTTTTTATCATGGATGAAAGGTCTAGCATGAAAATAGATAAGCAGTGCATGATTCTCCCAAATCATAAGATTAATTGCATTGCATTCCATTCTACTGAAGCAGACAGGTGAAAATAGTATACCTCTTCCGGCTGAGCATTTACTGTAGGTTTTGTATGCTTTCTGCGAACCACAGTTTTACGCTGCTTCACTTCAGTGTTCATGGGGCCAACCCTGTCAAACATAAATAGTTAGTCCAAGCTCATTAGCTGTTTATTAGATAATTATGTAAGTGAGGATTACTATACTGATACATACATGGTACAGCAGCCCGGAGCACTCCTGAAGATATGAGACGCCTTGTGTCCAATGTCTTTCCAACGTATCAAATTCCTATCCTCATCTTGCCGGCTACTACTTCCCTGACCATGTTGTCCGAAATCCCTAAGCAGAGAACTAACAAAATCTGCAGGTGTAAATCCTTCGTTGCTATAAGCTTTCACAGAGCAAACAAATGTGTTTGTAAGGTCAAGCAGGGCTTCAGCATCCGCAACTTGCTCTCGGGGCTTTTGTACTGAACAGAAAGCACAGGAAAATGCAAGGTTTCTAAGACACTTTATGAGTAAAGGGTCCAAACCAATAAAAAGATTATTCAAATGAACAGAATGTGAAAGAGGGTCCCTGCAAACAATACCTAGCTCATGCAAACCATCAACTTCATCAATTATTGATTTGAATTTCTCTGAATCAATCTTTGAAAGCTCATCTCTCTCCTCTGCATCACAAAATCATGCATTAGACTGATACAAAGTTTTGAACCATGGCATCAAAACTTTGTTGACTGGACTTTTCCATGTCAACTACACTGTATACAGGCAAAAGGTCCTCAAGTGCAAAAAACTTTTTCAAGCAAATTAACGGAGTTACATATGAAAAAATAAATAAAACTAAACTAAAGAACTTCAGCAAAAAGGGAATGAAAACAAAATAACCTACTTAACAATGCAGCTTCTCATAAGCTAAGATGCAGAGATAGGAAATAACCAACCAAGTCACTCAAACTCAGACTGACAACACTCACTCTAGCAACTAAGTTCTAAACATCAGTAGTCTAAGGAACCATGAAGTTTGCATGCTTTATAGGAAACAAGACGAGTTCAATTCGACAAATTCTCTAAGAAGCTCAGCTCAATAAACAAGTAAATAACCACCTCACTACAATTTAGCTTTGATTTCAAAAGGCAATAGACCATATATAATCTAACATAAACACATCAAGTCACTCACACTTCGACCACACTCGCAAGTCACAGGATCAGCCACTTTTCCAAAACCTCGACTAACTCTAATTTAATCTCCTCCCCCAATCAACTGACAATCCATTTTGCAAAAACTATAAGAAGCTCAGCTAAAGTCCAATTCACTACAATTTTATATCCAAATTTGTTTTCAATTCAACAAGCAACAAAAGCATAGGAGCTGCACAAGTCAATCAAAATCCAACCACACTCAATCAACCAATCTACTAACACTCATCTCAGCAAAAAACAAATCCAATCTAAAAAATCTCGCATTAGGAAAGCTTATTCACTACACATTCATCTCCAAAATCGTATTCAATTCAACAAGCAACAAAGCATAAGAGCTAATAATCCTATCAAAATCCAACCACACTCAGTCAACCAATCTACTTACACTCATCTCAGCCAAAAACAAATCCGAGCCAAAAAAAACTCGCATCAGGAAAGCTAATTCACTACACTTTCATCCCGAAAACCGTATTCAATTAAACAAGCAACAAAGCATAAAAGCTCCATAAGCCTATCAAAACCCAACCACACTCAATCAACAAATCTACTCGGCAAAAAACAACTCCACGCCAAAAAAACTCACACAGCCAAAGCTTACTCACTCAATTACAGTCATATCAAAACCAAATCTCAGATCAGGAAAATTACCATTAATCCGAGTCTTAACCTTGAGATACTTCGACCGGAGCACTCTCCGCTCGAAATAACTGTCTCCGCCAGCTTTCTGCGGCGTGTCGTTTACAACTCCAGCCGGACGATTCCTAGTCGGGCGCACCATTAGAGGTGAATGTGAATCCAATTGATTGGACAATTAGGGCTGAAAACGAGAGGAAATTGGAGTGTGAAGCAGATTTGTTAGGGTAAGTGGTGAAAATTGGTGGATTTGGGAGGGAAGAGAAAACGAGGGTTTGTACAGCTGATTTCAAATTTCAGGTTTGAAAAGATTTGGGACAGGTTTATTTAACAACCACGCGCCAATGGAAATAAATATATTGCTCATAAACACGATCTCGTACTCCCTCCGTCCCGCAGAACTTCATACATTTGTCATTTTTAACCGTCCCACAGAACTTCATACATTACCAAAAAAGGAAGCTACCCACACCCAACAAATAATAAACAATCTCAACTTTACATTCAAATTACACCCTTTGCCACTAAAAGTACATTTTTTCCCACCATTTCTATATTATATCATTACTTTAACTTTTTGTATAAAACTGCGCGCTAACCTTAATGTATGAAATTCTTCGGGACGGAGGGAGTAGTATATTTTACGGACATTAATAACTTCATATATCTTATAACTTCGGAACTTTTCATATTTAAGTTTCATTAAAATAATTTTACGAAATATTGGAAGGAGCCCTCTCTATCAATTATGGGATTGGACTTGATTTAATACAGTCATATTGTGTACTTAATTGGTCGTTTTCTACCAGTTATGGAACTAAGTATTGAATTTTATATCTTTTTTATCTAGAAGCAATATTAAAAGACTAATACAACGCTCATGCATGCTGGTCCATCATTTTGCAAAAGGAGAACAAGCTGTATCGACCATCCAATTCCAAACTTTTTCTTCATCTTCAGCAGTACCCGAAAATTCTAAAATCATGCCGAATCAAACCTGCAAGTGGCACAATTTTGACTAAGATGCACCCATTTTTTACCCTAATTTAGATTTCGTAAAATAAAAAAGAACTGTTCACGTTCACTGAAGGAAGGTTGTTGACATAGTGAGAACGACAATAAATCATGATTTCTTGAATAGAGATTGTTGATGAAGTAATAAAATGGTACAATTATGAGAACGAATGATGGTATCACCATTTTTCCGATAAGTGTTCTTGATAGATCTGGAGAGCCTCAATGGTGGTATCAATATTCTGTAATAAAATGAAATTTTCTTCCTTTTTTAACAAAGGATTAGATGGAGTATTATAATCTTTCACTCAAGTGCAGGATTCTAATATGGATCTATTACCGGGTTGGAAGTATTTCATAATTAAGGAAAACCCTGAATGAAGAAAGTTTTAGAGAACAAAATATAAGGAAAGACAAATCTTTCCTGATTTGTTCTAATATGCATTAGAGAACATCTCCGAAAGTGATTATATTGGCGATGACATATGTTTAGAATTTTGAGAATAATTATAATGGTTTAAACAAAATCGACGTTTTTAGTAAAAATACTAACAAATTATTTGGTAAAAATCAAGAAAATCAGGTTAAAATAGATATAGATGTTTTAACCAGATTTACGCGATTATAATCGCTTGGTACACAGTCTCTAACTATTTATCCATCATTTTAGTTCATCTATCAAGGTGTTCCCTTAGAGAACCTAACTCTAGACTTTTTAAGCTAAAAAAGAAAAGTTTGTATTCAAATCGCCAATCACTTTTGCAATATTTCACTTACTCCACTTGTTATTTGTTTATTCACCCAATTTAATACTTTTATATCTTACAAATATTTTTTAATTTAATAAAGATACACACCTTAGAAAGTTCTCAATGAATGGAGAGAGGGAGGGAGTACTAGTAAGCCTTTAATAGCTTATGAACCACACAGGTAAATTGAAATGTTCATACCTATAAAAATATTAGCATATCACCTTTTACAAAAGATTGTCTCTGGAGAACGAAAACATCACATGTTTAATTATAAATAGGAAAAATTACATCTGCTCCCCTAATAAACACCTCTTACTCATCCAGGTCCTTAACATTTCAACAATTACAAATTGGTTCATTTTCAATTTTCAAAGTTTACCTTCCAAACATATGTTTGACCTTATTTTAAACCCTTGCATTTTCTAATTTCCTTCTTCTTACATTTCTTCTTATTCAACTATCACCCACCAGCATCACCTCTTCCAACTTAAGGAAAATAGATTTTTTTTAATGGGAAATGATAGTAATTGCTTGGAACATTTTTGTAATAAAATGGAATTTAATTATAATAAAAATGTAAATTGTTGGAATTTTTTTAACGAGTATATGACAGAGTGAGACACCTCCAGTTTATATACCACTGAATGGATCCATATTTTCTGTATATTTATCAATGACTTTCAACATAAACCATAAACTCTGGTTGTTTTTTTCTCGGGTTTGACAATTGATTTTCATGCGCTGGGATAGTTTACGCGTTGGACACGTGTTGGCTTCTCGTTTAATCTCATAAATTATTTTTTAAAAAAAATTAAATATATAAAAAAATCAAAAATACTTGAGAGGACACGTGTCACATTCCGTCTTAATCTAGAAAAAAAAATATATTTTTTATTTTAGAGCGGACACGTTTCTCACTCTCATTTAACCTTAGAAAAATAAAAATAAAAAACCTAAAACAAATGAATAAAAGAAAAAGGAAAAAAAAGCAAACAAAACATAAAGGTTTAAATTAAGGATGTGTATGGCTGCAATATGAGTTTTTGACTGGTTTGTAATTCATGTACAATTGTATGATATAATATGTTATTGTTTAAATGTTAGGGACCGCAATGTTATTAGGAAATTTATTACCGGGACCAAATGTAATTCACATATGTTTTGCTACAAATATGACATGATTAGTATTTATTAATGCACATGATGCGAGGACAATGCTAGTGTATCACACGATATTTAAAGTTCAAAATGTGATCTTAGTAGTACTTACGTACAGTAATACATGGTTAGCATATCCGGTTTGAATCCTTTCAAATCTGGGACAATCCGGGCTTTACCCACTACACACATGGTAATGGAGTATCTCATGCCCAGTTTTTGTACTAGTACCGGCCCATTGGAAATATAGCTCCAAGCCTCCAACAGATCATTTGAAGAAGTATTTGAAAAGTGAAATTTTACCTGCTTTTTTCCCCCTACTATGGTTAAAAATCTAAAGGTGATACTTCAGACAAGAGTTCTAGTATTAGGATTAGCAAAGTTTACTGCTGTAGGAGTACATTACTTCTTGAATTCATCATCCCGTGCAACCTGTGAATTTTATGTATCAAAATCGTATGCAATCAACTCAGCATTCGTAAGTCACGACATCATAGACGCGAAATTAAGTCACGTAGATTTTTCCCCCAACTCGGATCACCAGACATGAAAACACACCCTTATCCAACAACAAGCATCGACTGAAATTAAAGAGCAGTGTAACTTTCAAGTTACAAAACATCAAAGAACAATAAGAACCTGTACATGAAAAAAGAGTTCTCAAAAGGTGAAACTCGGCCAGATTAGTCGTACACAGCGGATACCGGTGAGAAATAAAAAGAAAGGGTTCTCAATATACATTTTCATTTCATTGGATAAAACTACCAATATTTGTCTAACAATTTGCCTGCATGCATTGATTAGTTGAAAAAAATTGAAGAAATGTTCTTCCAAAATTTTAGACCACCTACAAAGAAATGATGCAGAGCAAAGATAGGTTACAATACTACTGCTTACCCTAACACTATATCATATCTCCTCTAGAAAAGCCTACACCCTGCTGTATCAGATAGCATACATCCGTCTTCAACGTTTACCATGCATTAGTTAAGGCCAGCGTTACCTTTCATAGTTCTCGCGATAGCACAGAAATCACCCCCAAGCCTCAAGTAAGGCGACTATCATAGACTAGGAGCAACAAACCCCTTCCTGAGACCGAGCCATTAAAAAACACGGCCAGAAAATGTTGGAATATTGATTTTTTTGCAATCTTTGATTTTACCCGATGTCTGTATAATCAGGTAATGTAGACCAATCCTCTAATTCAGATGGCCCCACATTGGACATATCCAAAGGAAGTCTTTCATCCATGTCAGGCTCAAAGTTGAAGGTTCCAACATCTGGAAACATGGATGAAGAGTCATCGAAGCTTATGCTGGAGTCCGTGGGTACAGGCTGCATAGATTGGAATATTTCATGAATGGTTGGAGGAACCATATGAGGGGCCACTTTATTAGTTTTTCTTTGTTTTGATTTAGAAGGCTTTGCTGATTCGGAACCAGGGAGCTTCTGTTTCCCTGTTAACTGTACTTGTGGAGATGAGGTGACAGGAAAACCATGAACTTCACCACTAGAAGTTTCATCGTGCGGTCTGCAAAGAAGAGGATATGATTTGATTAGTTGGTTCTAACTGATATAACAAAGATGAAACATGGCGTAAAATGGTATGGTGTCAGTCATAGGGAGACATGAAAGCACGCCAGTTACAAACCATTTTTCACTGTGAATAACTTCTCGACAAAAGAGGAGCATATGTTACACTAATATAGATCAGGGATTGTCTGAAATTTACCCTTGAAAACATATTACTATCAGGTTGCTACTAAGGGGTTGTTAGCATCTGAAGTGAAACTTTCGAGTTTGTATGAACAATACACTGATAAATGATTGACTGTTACCTGAACTGGTACTCTGACAGAGCTCGGGAGCGTTTAAAATGACCATTATCACCAGCTCGCATCTTCAAGGAAGGGGAAGGATCTGAGCCAAGAACTGAAACATCAACGATAGAAGGGAGTGGTGAGACTTCATTCCTTTCACCCTGAATCTCAAGCGTTAAATCCAAACGATCTATTGCCAATGAGAGTTCCTCCCGTTGATCAGAGATGGGCCTTTTGTTGTCAGTTTCGCTACTGGACTCAACGGCATCAAGTACTGCTTTAACTAACTTCTCACACTGAAGCAAATTCGTGAACTCCAGCTTTTCTGGATATTTCTTTGACAGGGCCTTCCGACTCACTGTAGAACTAAACATCTGAGAAGCAGAAGAAAAAGCACTCAGCGAAGACGACGCTTCATTCATGTGGCTGGACTGTGATGAGTTCTTCCAACCAGCAAAAAGCACACCATGGAAATGAGTTGGGAGCAGCCGTTCATGATCAGATCTTTCTGAAGTAATGGAGAGCAACACCCGCATGTTTTCCTGATAAATGAAATAAAGCTTAAGATTCGGAAACCTGTAGCTAATATAGTGGTGCAAAACAACCAGAAAAATAATTTCCCAATTACTTGTTGAAACTGGAGAGCAAAGAAAGATATAGACAAGAACGTATATTGCGTAAATCTAGGTATAATAGAAGGAAGCACTTCAGCAAATTTTAAAGATAAAAAAAGTGTTCAACTGCAACAAAATATAGAAGAACAGACAATTGCAGACAGAAAAATAATAGCCCCGTCACTTGGGAGACAATTGCAAAATACTACCTTCCAAGTGATGCGAAATACCCAGAGAAAACATACTAATGCTTGAGCAAAATAACTGAAAGTGACAATAATTACGAAAAGGAAAATAATAAGCAGAAATATTGGTGTTTAGAGTTGTTTTCTTCTTGTAACTCATTCTGTTGCTGCTAGGTGGAATAGCTTGAAGTTCTTTTCGTTTTTTTGTGCTCCAAATGTAATGTGAGAAATTAGACAGATAATATATTATATACAAGTGTTGACCATAGACCTAGGTGAGAACAAAACCAAAAAAATAAAACAATGTACGGAAATGGATAAAATTATTTGCCACAATAGGCATAAATCAATTAAAGCAACTTTTAAGATACAAGAAAACAGAGCGAAGCCGAGTGCAGTTAATTTTAGCTTCTACAATAATCTAATAATTCATCTACCTCCTCCAAAGTATCTGGGCAGAAATCTATAGGCTACTTTTCCGTTCTGGGTCGATAATGTTAACCAGTTAAAAGAACTAAATCTAAGTGGCGCGTAGTTTAATTCAAGTGACTTAGTTATTACTTATTAGAGAAATTATTAGAAAAATTTCAAGCAAGAGTACCTCCGTTACTCTAAGAAGAGTCTTTCCGGAACCAACATTGACAGCTTTGTCCTTACTTGTCGTATCATTGATGGATAGTACATGTTTTTGAACCAATTCCCTAACCCTCTCGCAGCAATGCGCAGGATGGCGATATCTACCCTGATAATACCCACCACCAGTCATTCCATGCAAGATCTCACTTGCCAAATCCCAATTTGGACCATACTCATGAATGGCAGCACATAATACCACATCTTCCAGTGGCGACCAAACGCCTGGAGAGGGTATATAATCCTTGGACCAGATGCTAACTTTCTTTTTTAACTTCTCTGGTTTTATTGTGAAAGCCCGTTTCAGTGGCAGAAAGGGTATAGAAAGTTTTCCTCGGTTTCTGTTCTTGCTTAATTGCTTAGACTCGAGATCAATTATGCCATTTTCGCAGAGTCTCAATTCTTTATGTTCAGCCTGATGCTTGCCGGAAAATCTAGGATACAAAACAACATCTCCTAGGTCAGAGGACTTCAAATTTTTTGACTTCTTTTTAACCCGTTCATCATCCTCCCACACAGGTTTCCGTTTTGTTTCTGGAGTCGTGCATGGTGATGGTGTATCTGAGGAGACAGTATCGTCATATTCATCCATGGACATTTCTTCCACTGATGTCTCTTCTTTTGCTGGCGTGGATTTAGAAGCTAGGGCTCCTTTCTTCAAAGATTTGAACTTGGGTTTCTTGGCCTTTTTCTTTTTTGGTTTAGGAGTCACATATGTATCGTTCCTGTTTCAGTGAAGAAACAGATATTAAAATCAGATAAATAGAAGTCATATTCAACATGATAAATTTATCCAACTCAAGAGACCTAGAGACTAACTAGCTTGTTTACATAGAGAAATAGGCAGTGAGACTATCAATGTACAAAGTCTTGGCCATAAAAAGTTATCTGTATAACTACACAAATTAACAAATAAGTATATAATTCTTATTCATCTCATATATGTAATTCATACGTCAAGATAACAATGGGAATGCCTCATTCACAAGTCCAAACCTATACAGATGCAGATTACTCATAGACAAAATCACAAAACAAAGTTTGCTCAAGACATGAATTGAACATTTGCCCACCTCAGAGATTCAGAATTCGCAAGTTCTAAAGCAGCCTTCTCCTGTGCTTCACGCTCGAGATCTTCCATCAACTGCAAAAGGACGATAATTTAGATAATATGAGCATAAGTAGGGACTGGCAGACTGCAAGGTCCAGCAAGAATATTATATGCCAAATTTCTTTCCAAAATCCAAACCATTCTAATCTTAAGATATTAACAAGTGAGGACTCAGAATCACAAACCTGGTGTTGAGCTAGTACTTCAACTTGCTGTCTATATGCTTCAGTTGCATAATCAGCATCCCAACCTGCACAGGAGATATATTATCAAATACTATATAGCTTAAATTGTGACATTTGTTGTTTAGCCAGTCTCTACCAAGAAGGAAAGAAAATAGTGATAAAGGAATCAAAATATATATTATGAGCAAAAGACACTAATGAAAGGAAAAATGAACATGCCATCTAAATTGTCTAGTACCAAAGAAACCAAAAGAGAGTAATGGCACCCTACCAACAGATCTGTGACACAAAGGGATTTATAAAATGAGATTGGCAGATGTGACACTTGGAAGGGGATGGTGAAAAGATAAAAACAAGCAGCACAAGAGTATACATACTTTCATACACAAGCGGTTCTTCTTCCTCATCTATCTCAGCCTCCATCTCATCCTTTAACTTCTCAATGCGCTCTAGTTCCCACTCTCTTTCCTCAATATGAATGTTGGATTGCAGAGTAGCCTTGTTAATTATTGGGTCCCATAACTCTAAGAAGCGTATAGCATATCGATCTATGGGACGTAACTGATTCTCAAAGGACAAGATTTCTTGTCCTGCAGCAACTGCAGCAGCGGCCATCTGCCTGACGTCAGCAAGCATATCAATATCATCTTCTTTGGCAGCCAAAGTGAGGACACTGCCCTCTACTGGCTGACTTCCAGTTATGACATTACCTTCATCTGACTTTGCATTGGACACAATGTTCTCAGTCGGATCATCGAGTTTCACATCATCTTCATTGATGAGCTCATCTTCATCCAGCTTTCCAACAGCTTCCTCAGTGAATTCTTGATTTTCCACGGCCTCTTCCTCTTCAACTTTCTTCAATGCCATGTAGTCTGCCTCATCTTCAGCATTCTTTAGAGCAGCATCCAGATCTGCACTAGATAAAGCTGCATCTCCACCAGTTTTAGGAGCTTTCTCTGTCTGTAAGTCTTTTCTTGGAGTCGTGCTATTGCTTGAGAACAATTCCATAGGATCCAGTTTCTTGAAAAATTCAGTATTGTAGCTTCCACTCTGTATGACCAAATTGTCAAGAGCACGTTTCTGATTGGCCTTTTTCAAAATGTTTTCTTCAATAGTGCTCTCACTAATCAACCGATAGATATGCACTTCACGTGTCTGCCCTATTCTGTGGCATCGATCTTGTGCCTGCTGATCCATGGCTGGATTCCAGTCACTATCATAAAAGATCACAGTATCTGCCCCGACAAGGTTGATCCCAACACCACCACTGCGTGTTGATAAAATAAACAGAAAGATCTTTGGGTTAGTATTAAACCGCTGCATAAGTGTTTGCCTCTCCTCAGGTGGAGTTGAACCATCCAGGCGCATGTAAGTATAACCGTACAGGTTAATAAATGCCTCCAAAATGTCAAGCATCTTTGTCATTTGGGTGAATATAAGTGCCCGGTGACCCTCTGACCTCAATCGCCTGAGCAGAACTGAAAGCTCCTGGAGTTTACCACAATCAAACTGTATAAGTCTTCTATCTGGAAAGTAGACTTGTCTTCGGACAATAGCAGTTCGAAATGGGGTAAGTAGCGGGAAAAGAGCCTGAGAACATCTGTCTTTATACGAGTTGTGAAAAAATACAGGTGATCCTCCTTTACTGCACCAACAGACTGGGGCTGGGGCACGTGCAGCAGGTATTGCAAACATGAAACTCTCTACCTGATCAGCAGTCTTTCCAAATCTTTCGACTGGTGAAAGAACAATATCTGAAAGCTTGGAAGAGAAGTCCCACGAAACGGGATTCTGTTTATGAAGATGAATGTCAAGGACAGGATGTCTGACACTAACAAGCTCCCGTAAGCCAGTGCCATAGATGGGCTTTTTCTTGCATCTCAAAGAATTCCACCATGCAAGAGCTGAAGCCCGCTCTTTCGCTTCTTCCAACCTATTAACCAAGAGGGTCTTGTGGATCTCTTCAAAGATGCTGGTTGCCCGCGGCCTTTTCTGATATTTCAATCCAGGCCAGTTGTCTTTCAAGCCAGTCAGGTCAACAGAATTCTCAATTATGTTTGAAGGGGTAGCAATAGCTTCAATTTCTTCATTCTCCCAAGAAGTCATGGAGAATTCGAGATGTGTGAAAACAAACCCCAATCCAATCAAATCAACAGTTGAGAAAGGGCCGTGAGAGAGCATTGAGCAGACAGAAGAACTCAACTGCACATCCATGCCTCTCATATCATACGAACTAACAATCGGCCGACCTTCAAACAGATCAGGATGATTGCAGACTTTACGTAGTTGCATAATAACACCAATCATTCCAAAAAAATTGGCACTAGCTAGAGTAGCTTGTGTATCAGAGCTAGCAATGAAATCTTCATACAAATTCCGCTGCCTTCTTGACAGTCTACAAAAGATAACATGTTCATGTTTACTTGGAAGCTGCTTCTCAACATCCCTTTTCAGTCGACGCAGTAAAAAAGGGCGGAGAACATTATGCAAACGGTCAACCACTTCCTTGTTCACCTTATCTTGTCCCTCCACCATTCCAGATATAGGATTAGTAAACCACTCCTTAAATTCCTGGTGCGACTGAAAAACATGTGGCATCAAGAAATGCATCAGGGACCATAGTTCCATCAGATCATTCTGAAGTGGTGTTCCAGTTAGAAGGATACGTCTTTTCGAGTTAAAATTAAGAAGAGTTTGCCACCTTTGTGACTTCCAATTCTTTATCAGATGAGCTTCATCCAGAATCAGGTATTTCCATTTCTTCCGCTTGAAAACTTTAGAATCCTGGATGACCAACCTATAAGTTGTTATGCAAATATGAAATGAATTAGGTTTCAACCATCCTTGCCGCTTAATTCTCCGCTCTTTTGCACTTCCAAAGTAAGTCAGTATTTTGAAAGCGGGGCACCATTTAAGAAACTCGGTTTCCCAATTGAGCATGACACTAGTAGGGACAACAATAAGATGTGGACCCCATATTCCTTTTTCGATAGCCAAATGAGCAAGCAGAGCAATCGTCATAATTGTCTTCCCCAGACCCATCTCATCAGCAAGGATGCCATTAAGTCTCTTCTCATACATGGTAACCAGCCAATCTAGACCAATGTGTTGATATTCACGTAGAGGATACTTGAGAAGAAAAGGGAATTTCGTTCTCACTTTGGTTGTCAAAAATGTGCTACCCGTTGGCTGTGCTGACCTTGCAGCGGCCGCTGCATCAGCAATTATGTCTTCACTCTGAACATCTTCTGTGGTCTTTCCTCGACATTCAGCTTCATCTTCTAAATGAGGGGATACGTCAGGCTCGCACCCGGTAGTTTCCTCAACAGCCTGATTAGGCTCAGGAGTTCCCTGTTGTGATGAGCCACCAAGCAACTCCTCAGAGTCAGAAGTATAAGAAGATTCGGAGCCAGTCCCTCCATTTTCAATTGTGCCATCCTGATTTAGTTACAGGAGGATCAGTACCATAAGATAATTCAGAAAAGACAAAGAAAGCACTCTGCAGCATACCTTCATATACCTTGCAAGCAGCTCTTCAATAGGAACTTCACTTTCCTTCTCCAGTAGAGCAATCTGTGGAATGCTTATAATATCATTCAATTTGAAACCAAGATGACATATGAACTGCAGAGGCTGCAAAGTGATAATTCTACCTCATCCACAGTATTATTAAGTTCTGCATTTGCTAATTCTTCCTCCTCCAGAAGTGTTGTCTCGTCATCCTGAGCGCAAATAGCAAGTGAAAATTTGAGGATGTGAAATTTATAAATCTTATACTAACAAACTAGAAACTCTGGATGTCTTTCAGTTTTTTTCTTATTTTGGAAGGCTCGTGAGAAACTGCAAATGTACTTGACCATGCAAAACAAGTAGAAACCAGTACTTCAACATGCAAAGAATAAAAGAAACTTAATACTAAATAAAATAACCGCTTGACTATAAACTTTATTCTTACCATCACATATTCCATTTCTTCTGCAGCTGAAATCATAAAATCAGCATCCTCCTGAAAAGAAGAAAATAAAGACAATGCGCAACAGCTAGATATGATTTAATTTCAGTTTAACTAACGCAGTAAGCATGTGTGTTAGTGTGTACAAGCTACGAAACTAAGAAAATGTTAAATGCTCAGACTTTGTTTTCAACCAAAGCAAGAAAATAGATGTTGGACCAGGAAGTCGTCCACAAGCAGAACCAATAGGGTCAGGTGTCGGAGTATTTGAAGAAGAACAAAATATGAGATATATCAAGTCTACTGACTCTACTCATGGTTCAAATCGACTTTACAGCAACCTTGTATTAATCCATTTTACATCAGATCTTGAGAAACTCAGGTATTCTGGTGGTCATAGGACACATAAATTATCTTGGGAACGAAATTCCAGAAACGCCAAGCAGAAACTATCATTAGGCAATTCTCAAGTATTTTAATGTTAGACGTAAAATGAAGAAAGTCTCAAGTTCAAAGTCTTGCCTGTTCATCATTCAATTCATTCAGCACAGGCTTCTTCTCGGGTTGAGGAAGTTTCTTCACCGTTTTTCTTCTTTTGTATGTTTCAACCACCGGGCGGTCTGACCAGGAAAGAACGCCATTGCTTTCAACCTGTAAAAATTAAACATGGATATCAATTTGAGTAATATTATATAGTCCAGAACAAGCAGCAGTATACAAAAACACATACAACTTACACAACCACGGCCAGGTTTTGCAGGTGAGATTTGTCCCCCTGTCTCAGCCACATTTTTACCATTTTCCTCTATTCCTAAATAGAGTTGAACACAAAGTTAGAGAGAATCAATGACTAATAGACGAAAAGAAAAGATTTAAGCTTCTTACGAGCATAATCTTTTAGCTCGATTTCTCCAGAAGAATTGTCAACATTGTCAGAATTTTCGTCTCTGCAAACTGAGATAAGACAATACTAATTATGGAGGAAAAAATATATAGAATGTATATATCAAGATGGATATTTGTAAACTATTAAACTCAAAGCTGAACATACTACCATATTCATTGTACTGTAGTGTAATGAAATGACCACGTCAAATACAAGGAAACTATTCAAACATTGCCACTTAAATTCAGCAGATACTAAACATTGTTTCATTTTGAAATATTTTCAACCATCTGACAGAACGAACAGTCAGCAATAAACATTAAGAATTAAAAACCAATGGCTTGGCTTCTAGTGGAGTTTATAGCATGAATTAACATACCCTCCGGTTATGATTTTATAGCATGGATATCCAAAATCAATCAAAGATGAGTTTGGACTTTGGATGCATGTAGCTTGTCAAAGTACAAGTGCACATCGGATAACCTAACCATGTAATTATTTGAATGGTACGTATAACAATGACAAGGAACAATTAAGTTACCTTCTTGGTCAGTATAGCGCTTGAGTATCTCCTCAAGAGGCAGATCAATTTCACTTTGCAAGGCTTCAAGTTCTTCGGCCCGCTCTTCTTTAGTGATGAGGGCTTCATCTTCCTCAATAGTATGCTCGTCATCTTCCTAAAGCCAAGAGAAATAAATACTGCATAAATATATAATTGGTTGCTGAAGAAGCACATAAGGTTCCAAAACGATATCTAAAACAGCCAAATTGTACACGGATGACAGATATCGTACATGAGTACATGACCCAGAGCACAGACAGTCTTGACTCTTATATCAAGCAATGTTCCTAAAAAATACAGTATATGTATAATATATTTATATATAATAGCACATGCTTGCACTTTGCACTCAACACACTCAGTAACCATGTTGAGCAGAGGGGCAGATAGAGGACTCTATAGAGAAGCAAGTCTAGTACATAGACAGCTCCCTACGTGCAGAACTTCGAGATTAAGCTCTACATTATTCATATTTGTTTAAGAATTTACATAATAAATACACAGTTGCACACATAAGGCAAACAAATAAAAAGTAGTTATAGATGACCAAGCGGGAAAACAGATAACAGTATTATACAAGTGCATAAAAGCCGCTGAAATTTCTCGTGGACCTAGGAAATGCATAATGTGCACAAACAAAAATTCAGGGTATTATAATAATAAACCTTATAAGACAGCTAACATAGAGATTAGAGGTAAAAACTTACTGACTCATCTTCAGAATGCATATCGAACTCAGTGTCTACACCTTTCTCATTTGACTGGGATCCTAGCATCATCAAAAAATTAAGAACCACCCAAAGTACAAATATAGCAGAAGAAACCAAATGGCTAGATATCTACCACTTACCAGTATCAGATTCTGAAGTTTGATCAACGTCATCACCTTCTTTCCATTGAATTCTCGGTTGTTCTTGAGACACATACGACGTAGATGCTTTACAAGGAGTTGGTGAGGGCACAAGGTTCTCAGCAAGCATTGAAGAATACCTGAAACATTAAGAGCAGATCAGCAGAGTATCAGTATGGAGACGAAGTACTCAAAGCTCAGGTTTGAAGAACAATATCAAGCATGCACCAGCTTATTTGTGCTTCTGTTGATAGCATGTGCACTAAAAGCTCCATGGCTAAAGTTAGTAAATAGCGAAAAATTTATGAAAAAGGTATGCTACCTTTCAGTTTGCCCGAGAAGGAACTCAAGCTGCTTATCCATTGCCTTCTTCTTCTTGTCATCCAGCTCTAATTGATGTTTATACAATACCTATATCCGGCAGGGTTGCGGGGGGAGCAGAAGAAAGCTCAGTATGGAAAGTAACGAGAACTAAATATATGTGAATTTTTATTTATTTTTTTTGAGAGGAAAATATATGTGAAGTTGGCATAAGCAGTTTTCAGAAATGACTTGCCAGTTTCTCTATTTTTGTCCAGAACTTCTTTACATCTTTGGAGATACCAAGAGCCACTTTTCGTAACCTCTGTTCCTCCCCCTAAACAAGTGTGCAATTCAACATTAGCATAAATAATAAAGCAAATAAAACTTGGGGCAGAACACAACGCTACTTTCATCATAAAACACGAGCAACAATATCAAGTTTTTGTCCAGTTTTAGTACTGGTTTCAGCAACTATACGCATCTCTAACACAATTAAGCTCAGAATCTACACCTTTACTCTCCTCTCGCCCCTAGTAGACTGATCTGCCATTCCCTTGCTTGCTCTAATAGCAACTTTCTTTGCCTGGGCGAGTTTCCATTTTCTTTCCGCCTCGAAGTCCTGAGCCAAATAATTAGCAACATGAGAGATCGAACTTCAACAGCCGAGGTGATATTGATAATAAGGCATAGTGACAGAAAAACTGCATCCCTTAGTTACCTTGGATAACCAGGCCATCTCCTCCAAAACATGATCCCAGTGTGTTTTAGGACGACGGGGTTCTTTTGGAGCTTCGAGCGCCTACATGTGAAAAATTTCAGTACAAAATACAACACACCAACAGAACAATATGAAAGTATTGCAAGCTAAGTAGCTAAAACGCAATCCCTTTTTATATGCTCAAATTTCCGTCTTTATGGATTGAAACATCATCCACCATGATATTTTATATCTTAAGTTTTAACATTGGCGGTCAACTATAAACAATTACCATTTGTAAGACTTGAACTATAAACGATAAAGAGATTTTTCGGACAATAGAAGGCGGTTCAGAACTCGTACAAAATCCAACAAATTGTGTGTTTGTCGAGCTATGATAGGTGTGTTGTTTAAAATTTGAACCCAACAAAAGCTGCAGAATTTAGCTTTCAAAATGATTGGAAAGATATTACTTCATAGGAAAGCCTGAACCACATAACTAGGGGATACACATTTGAAAGGAAGGGAGGGATGGAGGATGAGGATTGATCCAGATTTTAAAAGAACAAAAGATAATATCTAAAACAACATCATGTAAAAGATAAAGGGAGCTTGTTAACAGATCTCTGCTTGACAGTCTGAGAATGAATGAAGTCCGGATTTCTGTAGCAATAACATGCAAACATTTTTTCCTAAAGATGTTAAAATGAGAAATTTAGGTTTCTAAGGTTGCATTGATAAAGAAGCCAATTTTAACTGATCAGTTGAGCTAGAGTCTATAGCTAATAATATTTCTAAATGGCGAAACTAAATGCAGGTGCACAGCCACTAACTAACAAAATCACAACAATTTATTAGATACCTTCTGCCGCTTAGCCCGTGATTCATGGTCAAGTTTAGACCTGGGACCCTTGGAGGCCATAGTTCTCCTAAAATCTTTATCTCCTCATCAAGGCTGGGAAACAGAAACCAAAACCATCAGTATGTACCGGGTGCGTGCTACTTGCTAAACCAGCTGCATGAGAATATATAGACAGGTCAACAAGTTTTTAAGCTAGCAAAGCCGAATATGATGCAAGTTCAATCTGCAAAAAAAAAAAATATATATATATATATATATACATATATATATATATACATATATATATATATATATATATATATATATATATATATATATATATATATATATCCACAGATAATAAAAACAGAAATAGCCATAAATCAACAGTGCAAGAGCGCAGACAACTAGCTTCTTTCATAGTTCAAATTAATAAACATGGCACGTCTGAGGTAGTCTGAGGAGCAACAGAAGAGGGGCATGGTTTTCATAGGAAGGAACAAAGCAAAAGAGATCATTCACATGTTGTGACCATACTAAAATGGACTGAAAAGAAGCAAGAAGGTCAAGAAGATGCCTGGATGTGACTTAGAACACCCTTAGGACCCTTGGATAACTGCTTAGACCAGATCAACTACTATAAGTATTGGGATATTGCTGGGTCTGAGTTTTTCACTTTCTAGAACAAAAAGCAAAATGCATTTTGTTACAATATTCCAACAGATCACTACAGAAGCTGGACAGCATTATTCACATTGACACGTAAAACACAAGAGCATAGAGTACAACTACACAATATATTTATGACTCAAGCTTGTGCACGGTGCAACTCATCAGTCATCACAAGAAACACAAATCCCAAAACCGCAAAACCAAATGGGGAGATGAAAATGAAGATTTCATCCGAACATAATTAAAATAAAAGGTGATTCCCAACCAATGAACGTTTTAGTGGCAGCGACAAGCATACCCCAGAGAGCACAAAGCACAACTACTAAATCCTTACGCTTTGTAGATGTATAAAGATCATCATTCATAAGCCGAACTTCATAAAGCTAAACATAGGAAAAATTCAATTATGAGAAAGAGTCATGTAGATTGTATTTCTAGAAGTAGCCTTTATTGAATCACTTCCAAAGTGACAAAGTGCATACACATGCTCCTGTATTCACTTTATGTAACACAGACTTTCTCGGTCATCTAACGTTATGTTGACATAAAAATGAAAAGTGATGTTATAGCCAAACTGAAGCACTATGTGAGCTCATTCAGTTGCTACACTGGAAAGTCAGCCCTCTATATATTGGTATGGTAGTGGTAGAAAAACCAAATTGATATGTATATTAAATTGGATCCATGAGACAGGAAAAAAGGTGTGACGCAATATAATCGGGCTAAAATCATTTACATGAGCTTAGTGTTTCTTGGGGAAAGTCTAGTTAGCACCAACTAAATACAGCGCTGGACTTAAAATTAAAATAAGCTTCCAACAGATTTTCTTGGTTGAGTGATATCATTTTTGGCAGACACTCAGCTTGCCTAAAGGCTAATTATGCATATCATTATAAGGTCCCTAATCACAATGTCAAGGGAAGCTTTCATGGTCTTGGTCTTTAAGGTCCAAACTTCATTCATTTGTAGCCTTTTAGAATGCCATTTCTCCATCCAAATACAGAACATTTGCCGCCTCATAGGAGATAGGACCACTGATTAAACTATTCTTAAGGCTTACACTTGTACATTTATTTCATGCTAGAAAGACAGTGCCTACTCCTCCTCGGCCGCTGTATCAGAGAAACACTCCCTAATTGAAAGGACGGAAACTTATGATGTCTACCCCTCGATCATGCAATAACTAGATACTCCAATTTCTACTTTGGGCTATAAGTTCCATTTCACTCTTATAGAACAAGTACCAACCACCAATCATTACTCTCCCATGTCTACTCTATGCTAACCCACCTTATCCAATGTCTACCCCCGTGAATTGATCATGCAATAACCAGCTACTCCAATTTCTAGTCAGGGCTATAAGTTCAATTTCACTTCTTGTAAGACAAGTGCTGACCACCACAGCGTTTTTAAAAACAGACTTCGTAAGTGATAGAAGCTTAACATGTCTACCACTTGCTAACGCTGCAACCAGTGACTCCCTTATCTCGACAGGCCTTCCCATAAGATAAAAATGCAAACCGAAAATCGACATAAGTTCAACATAACGTTATCAGCAAAATCCTCTATCACTCTTAAACAGGTCACACAGTCCATTTCCTCGATTGGTATAATCCTATCCTAATGAACTTAATGAGCTAAACTATCTTCTTCTTTTTCCTTTTCAATCCTAACATCCTCTCAGGTCAACCATTACATAGCAACCTAACGCAACAACCCCGCAAAGCACGAACTCATCCCGACTTTTCAGCTCACAAATTACATAACCACCCCTCATCGGAGCCTAATCAAACTAACCAA
Organism: Plantago major; assembly: GCA_026545765.1. Lineage (NCBI taxonomy): Eukaryota > Viridiplantae > Streptophyta > Magnoliopsida > Lamiales > Plantaginaceae > Plantago > Plantago major. Next base: position 89,852,058 of record CM048843.1, on the reverse strand, counting down.
CACCAAAACATGAACCCATCTCTTACATTCTCCTCACTGAACTAAACCAAAGCCGAAAATCCATCAGCCAACAATGCATGCAACCTTTTTCTAGCTAATTATCCACAAGTCAAAAACCCATTACACTCAAAATCCCCAAAGAACGAATTTTTATCCCAAACAAAAACACCAAACACCTCAAAACCGTTAAAAAACACACTCAAACAACACGAATTCACAGAAACTCACCAGCTAAACACGAGCTCGGCTTCACTTCAGCTCTGAATGCTCAGATTGTGCGAAAAGCAGAGAGAAACCAGCTCGGAAATGGCGAATTAGGGTTTTGCGAGACGTATTTCGAAAGAAGCCGGGTTTATGGGTTCCGACGAGTTTCAGATCCGGCGAAAATACGTACAGCACTGTGTATGTATCGATCTCTTTGAGTGGGTAAAAAACTCTCTTTTTTTATACAGGTGGTGAAAAAAAATGAGGAAAAATCAGAAAATGGATTTTTGGATATTTGTTTTGGTTTATATTTTTGAGAAAATTGAGAAAAAAGAAAGAAAAGGGAAATGGGAAATGGAAATGGTGTGTGACGTGTTTACTGCGTGGATTGGAGATGAAGATATGGAGATATCAAGTAGGTTTCTTGATGGACGGCTGGGATTGGGTTGATGGAGTTGGACAGAAGGGAAACTATATGATATCCCGTTGCTTTTTTGTTTCACTTTTGAGTAATATTCGTGTTTTATTTACTGTAAAGGAAAAAATAACGGTTGAGGGATTAACAATGTTGGAGTTTAGAGAGTCACTATTTAGCTTTGAGATTCGGGGTGGTGTGAGTATGTGTTTGATTATGTGAGATGTGTATTTGATTGCGATAATATGTTGACTGTGTAAGATGTGTGTAAGATATGTGTATAATTAGGATAATATGTTGACTATGTGAGATATGTATGTGTTATGATAATATGATTTTCATTTGCCCCGTCTATTGCGTCATGTGGTAGAAAAAAGACGAGTTGAATTTAATAATCATATTTTCATTTGTGTTGGTTTAATATAAAAGGAATGTTCGAGGTCGATAATTATATTTTCATTTAGTTTGTGTTTATTGCCTCGTGCAGTATAAAATAAAGAAGGTTAGTGTGGTTCTTTTGTGGGATTGAGATATGTGGCAACAATATTTACCTTGAATACGAGGTTTGGCTGGGTAAGTTTAAATTTTAATATGTTCAGTGGTGCGGGTATAGTTCAGATTTCTGATTGGTAACAGTAAGGCCATCATGACCAATACGTAATATTATTATTGATCCAATAGCGTGACGATGCATTGTAGTAACTAAACCTTGATGGTTTGCCCGATTAAGGCTCTATTTTATTCGTCTAAACTGAACTAAAATTAATGAGTTTTCAGATGAAGGAGCAATGACCGGTCTGAGCATGCTGCTGACATTTCAGGCCCTATTTTGGAAGGGCCCCCATTTTAAATTTGAGATTATGTATATATTAATTTTCATACAATAATTAAGCATTAAAGTCCATGTCTCCAAGTGGTTATGTCTATATAACATCTACAAAAGGTCTTGCGTTCAATTCATGAAGGTGTAAATATTTTTATTTTATTTATCTTTGAATATATTTTTTTTCATTATATTATTTTTAGGGCCCCAATTAAAATTTCGCACAGGGCCACCTAAATCCCCGGGCCGGCCCTGGGAACAGACCCTAAGGCACTTCTGTCGATTCAGACTAACATTAACAAGTTGTATATCCATTCATGTTCATGCGGGATATTCTGCGAACATATATTGTGCGGACAATTGCCAGACGATAGGTGCCCTTCGGGTTTTATAATTTAAAATTCTCAGTTAACCATACACAATCCTACACTGGGTTTAGTTCTAGTGTTTGATTTAGTTGAGAAGCACGTAGCATCAAAGCCTAATGTAAATATTGTAAACATGAATAGCCCGCGCAGTTAATAACAATAATACATCTCACTTAGCAATGAGATTGTGGCCATCTTGAACACGTTGAAGGCCTTTAAATCATCTCTTTCGACTAATAGGTGTGGAAGTTCACTAGAAATATAAAAAAAGGGAAAGAAAAAGTAAAAAGTTCCATTGAAGATAAGCACGCAGTTTGAGGTATGGGCCTGACTTCACAATGAGTGCTATAGCCCATTTTATAAATTACTGGATATGGGACAGAATGGACCAATTCTAGTACCTATCCATTATACACAGCTAGCGATCCCATTTTCACTCCAGGATGTGAGTAATGGGTTTAATTGGACCGTGGCCGGTCGCTCAAAACAACATGACTCGTAGGTCTGTACTCGTATTGCAATACATTATGTATCGTGTCGGTTAAAAGTGAGTGTGATATGTGTATCGGGAAATCGTGCACCACTATAATCACACTTTATATGATATTTTGTAGGTTCGAATAAAACTAATACTCCCTCCTATTCATATTATAAGATGTTTTAGATTTGTCACACAAATTAAGATAATTCTTTCTTCATTAATAGTTTTAATAAAAGATTGAAAACAAAAATGTTGATGTCTTGGATAAATAAATCCACCAATAAGATATGAGAAATATACTTACTTTTGTAGAGTTCAACACAAAATAAATGAATAACAATGAAATAAATGTGTTAGATGCATAGAAAATGATGAAAATACAAAATTACATGGTAGAATCTTTAAAAACATTTTATATTAAGCAAATAGTCAATAATCTAAAACATCTTATAAAAAGAATAGGAGGGATTACATATTTAAAAAGTAAGAAATTTCAACAAATGCACCAATCAAGGCAAAATAGGCCGAATTTTCAAACTATTTTGAAGTTCTTATTTAATATTCGAATCTCAATAAGTTCATTATCGTTTGCCTCAAAACACTCTCAAGTTCACGATTCGATCCGAGATCAAGCCAAAAGCCCTCGAATCGACGTTTGTCCGACTTTGAAGTCACAAATCCTAAAACGAAGAATTTGAAGATCCAAGTTCGCCGCTTTAGATGACTAGAGTCAGAGGATTAAAATAGAGAACTATACCCGCTTTTCATCACATAAATAAAATCATCATTTGAGCAACTTTACTTGCTACAGTGTGTAAGAAGGAAGTGATGTGTTTGATATTTTTTAAGGGTATTTAATTGGTTTAAATGTTGTTTGATTGGTTTGAGATTGTTAGTTTGATTGAAAAAAGTAAAGATAAAGTAAGAGTAGTGTAGAAAGATAATGATCATTGTTTAGTGGAGAAAAAATTAAGTTAAATTTTTTACTATAAAGGATGGGCAAGATACAAAATAAATACTCCGAAACATTTTAACGGATGAATAGTCACTTTTAGTGCTATACCAAACAAGCTGCTAGTCACTGGTGAACCAACTAGCTTGCAAAACCAAATGATATTCAACATACACAAGTAGAAGCAATAAACTAAGTACGATCTAAATTAGGTGTATTATATAGTGTAATGACCATGAGCATAGTGTTTTAGTATTCTTTAGTATATCTGTTAGATGGCATGATGAATGAACCATGTGACAACAACTGAATGATGAGATACTGAATTCTTTAGCAATGATGAGATACTGAATTCTTTAAAGGGTTGAGCTTGTTATCTTCGGTTTGTTAGACCTCGGTATTACCCCGGTGGTCTCACCCTCTCACTTGTAGCAGTGGGTGTGGCACCCACTGCTATAGTGAGATGGTGAGACCACCGGGGGTAAGACTGGGGTCGAATTTTCCGTTATTCTTGCTGCCATGTTAATCTCGGAGTACTATATAGGCTGTGAATATTGTGTGTTTCCTGAATATGATGCAATTTTTTTTCCGAATTGTACGTGTGGTAGTACTTATTTTGTTTGATGTTCTAACTTATTTTGTTTGTCTATATGCAGCTCATTCAAGGGTTGTATGGTGAACGGAGTATCAAAATTTGTATAAGAATTATATGAATTCTGAACTTCATTTGCAAGAAGTTTTATGTAGGATTTGAAATAACTTGTTGTTTTAAACAATTTTGTATGGCCATGCTTGGTTTAAGATTTTGAGAGAACTTCCCAATATGTTGTACTTTTGGTTTATAGAAGTTACGTATAAAATTTATGATTATTTCTACTATATGAGGAAGCATATTCAATTTACTCATTTCTCATTCCACTTAATTTGTTTGCGTATTTGAATGCACAAACATAAAGAAATCAAGAAAGATGATGTTCAGGAATAGGGGATTGGACGTGCGGGAAGAAGTCCAATAGTTTTGTAAGGGTCCGATTGGTTATGTGTTTTGTTGTGTTATTCAATGGTGGCCCATACATAAGGAGGTATGGAAGTGCTCGTTTAGGCCCAAATGCATTTTGCTAAGCCCGTACAATTCATCTGGTTGCCATCTCAAAGTCACATCAATGTTCTCCTCAAAGTACACGTTAAATCGTCTCCTATATCATATCTATCCTTATATTTTTTAATATAGTTGTAGTACACCTATTTCACATATAAAACCACAAGTGGTTAATGTGTACACATGTTTTATTCTTCAAAATTATACACACTCTCTATCTTTGACACATATTTTAAGTAGTTCTCAAGTATAGAGTTGAACTTTAGTGGACCATAACATTTTAGTACTTCTGAGATTTTAACATGTTATCAATTTATTATTTATTTAAATTTTATGTACATATAAAGAATATTTTAAGATTGCTACTCTCTAAGCTTCTGTTCTCTTTGTCTGAACTGAATTGAAGTGAATATATTTATTCACTTTAAAACAAAACGGAATGAATTTGAGCTGACCTGAACTGAGCCTACTCGAAGGCCCATTCGGTAGCGGCCCATTCAATTTTCTTAATTGGAAGTTGGAACTACATTGAAGACAGACCGAGAGTACTCCTCCTCGGATTCGGATAAAGGAGGTCAATTAAGGGAAAAAAAGGTATTTATATCCACATACTTCCATCATCAATTCAATTCATCGTCAAATTTATATATATACCTCCATCATCACATCATCAAATCAATTTTAATTCATCAAATCAATTGAATTGTTATGGAGCTTATCAATTCATCATCAGCAGCAGCAGGAGGTATGAATATGATTCCTAGGCTTCCAGATGATCTAGTTATTGATATTGTTTTGATGGTCCCAGTTAAATCTGTGTTGAGATTCACTTGTGTTTCTAAGTCAAGAAACTCCAGACTTACTTTCCAAGAAAACCATACCCATAAGAGGAAACACTCTGCTTTTTTCGATGATGATGCATCAGCTACAACTGCGATGCTAAATTCACCCTCACCGTATATAACAACAACAAGAGCAGCATATGGCTCATTACTCTGCGTGGCTTCTGGTGATGGCCTGATCTTGTTCGCTGTGGATCATAAAATCTCCAATAAAAGGTTGCTTTTATGGACAAATACAATGCCGTGGTGAAAATATACAATGTAAAGGACAATGGTCCGTGGAGAAGGATCAAGGATCACACTGGTTTTTCACTGTTCCGTAGCTCTTTCAATGGCGTCAAGTCTACTTTATGTGCAAACCGGAAGATTTATTGGATTGGGGAACATCCTTCGCAGCAATCGCTACAATCTCATCTGCCCAACTGGGAAATTGCTTATCTCGATTTGGAGACAGAGGAGCATGGGATCCTGCAGAGGCCAGAATCTGTGTCCAACCTAAGCATATACGCCAGCTTGGTATTTTCGCAAGGATTACTTTATCTTTGGTGTCAGCCTCCGTCCAAATGTTATGCAGATGTGTGGATGATAGAGCAGCCCGGTTATGGGAAATTAGAAAACTCTACTTGGACTAAAGTAGTTCAGGTTCCTCTTGAACAACTTCAGGATGGTCACCCCGAGAAAAGACTCCTCCATGTGTGGAGCAACGGCCCACAAGTATTGTTCTCGTCTGGATCCAGATTCGTGATTTTCAACAAGGATTCTTCTTTCACTTTTCCAGACATCGCAAATGCAAACCCGTTTGCCAGGACTTTCACCTACGTCGAGAGTTTGATTTCACCATAAGTATTAGTTGTTTAATTTCCTGTTAAATAACCTTGTTTGGAGTGATTTTTCTGGTGTTTCTTGCTTTGCATATGTTCGTCCCCTGAAAGCGGTTAATAAGCATTTTATTTGTCCTGCTTTTCATCAAACCGCGGATACAGAAATGCAAGCAAAGCTACATTTTCTTGTAATACTGATCTATGAGATGTAGTAGTAGTAGTAGTAGTAATTGTGAGGTGAAGATGCAGAAAGTGGTTCAAGAATGCTACTTTAGTTGTTTTGATTATTGATAGGAGATAGCAAGTTGTTGTTTACGGATTTTAAAGGAGTACTTAAGTTTGGTTTGGTTTGGCATGTTATTTTAGGCTTTATCAGTATGTCGTTTTAGCAAAGCAGCATTCCCAACGCTCTTTTACGCTCTACATATATTCAATTTTAATTCTTATCTGAATATCTGATAAGCATTTGGCAAGACTTTGATCGACAACACCAAAGTTGCTTAACACTTTATAATGAGCATTTAAATATGTAAAACTACAATTTTGTATGTAATGAAATGGACTTGACTGTAAGCATTCACTCACATTTCATACGCACGAGTAACACGAAAACTTAATACAACATCAATCAATTATTGTTTTAAGATGAAGTGTTGAAATTATAAGTAACGAAAATCCAATATATCGACTATCACACAATGACTAATTACTAGTACTAATTTCATGTCAGTACTTAGGAAAAAAAAAGTTATGAGCCGGTTTTTGTATAGATTACTTGTATTAGTAGTACTAGGGATTGAAATCAGCTTTCCAAAGGGCTCTAAAAGTAAGTTACTTGGGTTCAGAACTCTATCACGAGTGCAAACAACAATTAATATTGATCCAAGAACAGATGTTATAGCCAAGTGAAAGAACATGGACATATATTCAACAAGAAAGGCGAGGCGACTCCATTGAAATGAAAATTCAAGCATCATTATTTACAATACTAGTTGTGAAATGAATTATTTCTCATGAGCCATAACTTATCAAGATTTACACCATATTCTTTGCATCAATATACGAATCCTTGCAAAAGAAATTACTATAGACGTAGCAAAAAACATAATTCAACTCAAAACTTGGAACAAACTGAAACCAAATCCAGTACCTTCATTCATAGACATCATGAACGCAAAGTCCCAACCTAACTACACCTTCAACTCTTCACCACCTTCCACACTCATCACCGACTTCCCTCCATGACCCTTCCCTTCAAAACATTTCCTATCCAACCCAACTCTCCGGTCACCAAAAACATCCATTCTTCCAGCAGCAATATCCGATCTCAAATCACTCAACGCCTTACTCAACAACCCGTTCTCAGCTTGAATCACATCAAGCTTCTTCTTCACCTCCAAACACGCCTCCGTCACATCCTCATACTTCCCCACCTTCTCCTTCTTCGAACCAACATTCGCCACATGCTCAATTCCTATCTTATTCATAACTAACACCGGCATTCTCATCCCACTACCCCACTCTCCTTTCTTCGCCACCATCACCGCATCCCCCATTTCCGCTCCTTCCGGAAACCTAAGCCCCCACCCACAATTCACAACCGCAAAATCCCTCACCGGCAGCTTCGTCTTCGCACTAATCTCCGCCCCTCTCAACACTCCATCCACCATCGCCTTCGACTCGAAACTATACCCATTCCCATGAAAATACCCATTACCCAAATTCCCCCCTTCCCCATTCAACTTCTCCTTATCCCCAAAACCCTTCACAAAACCCGACGAATGCAACTTCTGCAACGAAAAATCCCCAAAATTCGGCTTGAACTTAATGAAAAAGCTCGGATTTTGACAATTACCAACCAAATTAAACTCCGCACTCATGATCAAGGGGCTTTTCGCCGGAGAACCGAAACTGCCAATCCCAGTCTTGAACACGAGGCCGAAAGGGTTCTGCGAATCGTTCGGACGATACGAGAGCTTGATCGAAGGACCGGAGTCGAAGAAGGTAGCGAGGTTTAGGGTTAACTCCTTGGATTCTCCAGCGGAAACGCCGGACTGGAGTGGGAAATTGAGGACGTTGAGTGGGAGTTTAGCTCGGAGCAATGGCTTCTGCTCGTCTCTGAACCTGATTGAAGCTTTCATGGTGGAAAGATTGGATTTTTGGCTCTAGGGTTTGGGAATTTGAGCTGAATTTCAATTTTGGTGAGTAGAGAAATGAGTGTGTGAATATAAATAGAGGGTTGTATTTGATTGGTGATTTTGGACTTTGATAGGTTTTTGACTTGTCTGGGATTGAAATTACTGTTTTCGTGTTAGGGGTTCAAGATTTGTTTAGGGGTGGTGAGGGTAGAAGTGGGAGTTTGGGTGATTGAGTGTGATGGATTATGAATTGTAGCTAGTTTCAAATTTGTTTGAAATTCAAATTTTGAGATTCGAATATAAAATAAGAACTTCAAAATAGTTTGAAATTTTGGCCTATTTGGCCTTGATTGAAGGTGCATTTGCTGAGATTTCATACTTTTTTTTTTTAATATGTATTAGTTTTATTCGAACCTACAAAATATCGTATAAAGTGTGATTTTAGTGGTGCACGATTACCCGATACGTGTTCACATATTCATTATGATATACAAGTCAAAAAGGTACAACATTCCAAACCCTAGTCATCATCCTGCATGGTATACGTTGGAGGAGAGAAGACTACTTGTCGAGAGCCCAAACTAACTAGCTAGGGCGAGGGAGTGTCTCAGCTTTCTTACCTGGCATGTTGTTTGGAGCATAAATAAAACATAAATGAGAGCGTGAATGATGACATGCAATCGTTAAATCACACACAAAACATGATGGGTATTAACTTGAACTAGAATCCAGGTATAATCGAGTGTATTCCCCCATTGAGTTTTTTTTTTTTAGAGGAAATAATTTATATATAAATCAAATCAATCAGTTACATCAGGATTCGGAAAAGGTAAAATCGACAAACTAAAGCTATCAGCCTCACAATCTTTGGCTAAAAGATAGCCAAATTATTACAATTGCGACGAACAAAACAAAATGAAAAGAATGTAATGACTGAGCCAAAGCTTTAGTTTCTTCAATCAAACCTCCTGTCCTGCTATGGACAATGATGGAATATGTTGTTGTAGCTGATTAACCACATTCAAAGAGTCTCCTTCAAATATAGCATGCGGCAAATTCATCCTTTTAGCTACTTGTACGGCAAACCGAGCAGCATAAGCCTCGGCCACTTCTGGACAGCGTACAAAGTCGACACGCTGCCTAAACCACACCACAACAGCCCCATTACTGTCCCTAACAACAGCCCCCAAGCCCGCTCGAAAAGGATTACGACCAATTGACGCATCGTATAACTTTGTAAATACTTGGACAAGGAGGTGTCCACTGATGTATACTATCTGGTGGTCTATTTCTTCCAAATTGTGTTTGTGCTTCTTTAAACCTTAAAATGTAATCCTGCACAAAGCCAACAGATTCCAAAGGATCATACACACGCTGCTCATGTATCTTCGTATTCCTGTTGTTCCATAAACACCAACAAGAACAAACAAAGAACTCAAATTCTTCAACACTCGTCTGACTCCGAACTTGCATAATCCAGCTTTCCACATCACTAGCGTCTGTATAAACATTCGAGTTAGATGAAGAAGACACAGCCCAAAAAATCTGTTAGAATATGAAATACATTAGTCACATTCGCGGAAAACATGTATAGCCGATTCTGAACAATTTTGACACGCCGGACAGAGAAGAGAAACATCCAGTCCCCTACGTTGAAGATTTAGCATAAATGGTAATGAATTCTTAATAAGCCTCCATAAAAAAAACTTTTATTTTATTTGGCAGATTAAGTTTCCATAACCAAACCCAATCAGAAACAAAGAATAGTACTACTCTTGCCTGACTGATTGAATATAAGGTTTGGGCTCCGAGTCCAGTTCAAAATTGGCTCAAGTCCAGTTTAAAGTTTTTTTTTTTTTTTTTTTTAATACGAAACTTCATTAACTAAGCAATAACTTACACACCCGAGTTGCTCTTACGTAACCATACATAGAGTAACCTTGTTTAAATCTTGATTAATGTACGTACCAAGCCACGAAGGGCAAATATCCCAAATATACAAATTACATCTAAGGTTAACATAGTTTAAAGGGTGGGAGTCAAAACATCCAAAAGATTCAAATTCTACAAAGTCATATCCACTTCCAATCTTTGCCAAAAGGTCCAATTCAAAGTTGTGTCCAATGATCCTTGGCTGTAGGGCCTTAATTGAAGATCCTTTTTTACAAAGTTTAAATCTAAAAATGTATTAGCATCACCTTATATGGTTGCTTTGTCAAACAAATGCAAATTCCCTATCCTAAATTTTTGAAGTACGAGATCAACATTACACAGTTCAATTATTACACAGTTAAGAATAGATCTATAGATAAGAATATACGAAAATTGCACATATTTCATGGTATCAACTTATAAAGCAACCGTTAGGCAAGATAATATATGAATGAGCCTATTGTGTGATTTGCTCGTCAACATCATCACTACAGTAAACTTTTACGGGACTAGGGTACTTAAAAAATACCTAATCGGAAATTACATATTGTGTGTTCGGTGAATCTGCATTTTTACACGTTATATTTACCGCTAACCATGGAAATCTTTTAACTAAATACTCCTTAGATTTGTGTCCTGCAAGAATTGGTCTACCACATTACCTTGTTAAGAAGTGTTATTACCTAATTAATCACTAAACCCTACAAAATTTACCCTTACTATTTGGTCCCGAACATGTTATTCTTTTAACCAATTCAACCATTCTTTTTAGCTTTTGTGATTTGTCAGTTGGTTCCACTATCATCGACGTCGTTATGCAATTGTTCAATTTTGTTAGACAACAAGTTCATTAATCTGACATCAGTTCCCAACATCCATGGTTAATGCGTCACGTACTTCGAATCATCACTTATCGTCGTTATTCAACTGGCAACAAATCATATTAGAGTTTCCAAAACAAAAACCGATACGTGCATATCCGTTTGAGGTTTGTAAACTGAAATAACATGTATCGTTGCAATCATATGGCTCGAGTGAACGTATTGTCTCATAACCAATCAATATGAATCCTTTACCTTATTCACCTGACGTAATCATAGTTTCGTTATCTCATTTCACGCGATATCCAATTCCATTTTAAGCTCTCATAATCCATAACTTCATGAGAGAGTAAACACATTAAACGACTATGGTCACTTAACATAGCGTTTTTGTTACTCTGGTGTGTAGTAACTAGTACTAGTAAGGCTCTGTTCTTTTCAATTGAAAACTCATTCAGTTCAGTTATACTTAGTTATATTTTATACTACAATACAGTTCAGTTCAGTAAATTTCAGTTGAAAAGAACAGAGCCTAAGTACTCTATAACACTCCTCCATAATGGTACCCAATTGATCATAAGTCATAACAAATCACATTCGAATATCAAGTTCAACTGACAAAAACACAAGAAGTTGAATCGAATGGTGGCCAATCACTTCGATAAAAAGAGGTCTATCATATCTTATAACACTCGTCCACAATGCCATCTTCCAAATAGTATCATCTTCAATTTGCACTAACGAACACGCAAGAACTCGAATTGAATTGTAAAATATTCATTTTAATAAAAAGAGGTCCATCATACCGTATAAATTATAACACTCGTCCATAATACTACCCGACCAAGCATAACAAATCAAATTCGACTTCCAAATATGAAAACATCTTCAATATCGACTAACAGATAGTACTCCATCCGTCCCGCAGAATTTCATACACTTGCAATTTTTAGTCGTCCCACATAACTTCATACAGAACTTCATACATTACCAAAAAAGGAAGCTACCATACACTCAACAAATAATAAACAATCTTAATTTTACACTCAAATTATACCTTTTGCCACTAAAAGTACACTTTTTCCCACATTTTCTATATTTTATCATTATTTTGACTTTTCGCATAAAACTGCGCGCTAACCCTAATGTCTGAAGTTCTCCGGGACGGAAGGAGTACAAAATAGCTTGAATCAAAGGGTAGAATAGTCATTTTTGATAAAGAGGTCATCCGAATTCCCAAGTTCCTAACCTAGCCTAACTAGCCCAACACACAAAATTCACAAAGCCGACACTATAAAGCCACAAACAAACGTCACAATAGGAACCAATATTAACACATCCATTCAGCCCATAAAAACAGACCTTGGTTTATAAAATCCGTGCAAAGAAAACAACGAAATCGATCACAAACAAAAAAATGCTACGAAAACAAAATTACTAAAAAAAAAAAAAGAAATCAAACGAACAAGACGAGTAGAACAATAACAACACACACAACCCTAGACCTCTGATAAACTCACCTGCATCACTCATCTTCTTCTTCTTCTTCTCCATCTTCTTAACATAAAATCAATCAATTGAATCAATTCAAATCAAATCTATACATACACATATTACATACATATACATACATACAGATCTTCTCACATGAACGTATGAACAACGAGGATGACCACCAGCAGCAGCAGCAGTGGGGGACCTGGGAGGACCTCCTCCTCGCCTTCGCCGTCAACCGCCACGGCTCCGGCGCGTGGGACTCAATCGCCGTCGAGCTCCAGAAGCGGACTTCGGCCTCCATGTCTGCTCAGAGCTGCCGAATCAAGTACCTCGATCTACGCCGCCGGTACGGCGGCGTCGATGGCGGAGATGACGGATCGGCCGTGACTTTGCTGGAGGATCTGAGGAAGGTGAGAGTGGAGGAGCTCAGGCGTGAGGTGGAGCGATACGATCTCAACATCGAGTATGATTTGGTTTGATTTTTTGAGATCTGGAAATTCGATTAGGGGAAAAGGAAGGTGAAGTGTGTGTGAGATTGATTTTTGTGTTTGATTGATTGGACAGGTCGTTGGAGACGAAGATGAAGAGTATGGCTGAGGAGAGGCAGAAGCCGGATCTGGAGGAGGTGGAGAAGAGTGGTAAGGAAGAACCGGAGGAGGAGAAGGTGGCGGAGGATTCGGAGAAGGTGGATTCGACGGATCTCGGGTCGGAAAAGGCCGAATCGCCGCCGAAAGAGGCGGAGCCGGTGGCGGAGCACTGTGGTGAGCCGGATGAGGATTTGAAAAAGCCGGTTCGGGCGGATTCGTGTAATGGCAGCTCGAATAGTATTGAGAAGGAGGTGAACCGGAATAATAAGTCGGATTCGGGTGAGTCGAATGAGCCGGTGAAGGAGAACTCTGACGTGCAGAGCTCGGCGAGTAGGTCGAGGGAGGAGGGAGATGATACGGTGCGCGGAAACGAGGACCGATCGGGTGGTGGGGTGAAGGTGGAGGAGGAGGAGTTAACGGGTGAGGCGCGGTGGTTTTTCGATTTTGTGCAGGCGGTCCGGTCGTGTCATAAGTTCGGCTCCGTCGTTGAGCGGCGGCTCCGGAGCCAGGTGAATTTTTTAACTCTCGCGGGTTAAATTTTGAATTATTTTTACTGGTGGTGGGAATTAGCTATATACTCCCTGTGGAAATGTTTGACTACGAATCGGTTCGAATAATGTATCGAGTTATTATTTGTACAAGACAACACATAAAATATCCGGTACAACTTTTAAATCATTAGTGCGGCATGGAATATTCCTAATAACATAGGGGATGAAAGTTAAAAGTATGTAAACTTAATGGGAATAAAGGCGGGGTAATTATGATAATCGATACAAACATCTCAAATTTGGAGGGGTTATACGTAATACTAAGTTTTTGAAGGGTAGAAATTGGTTAAGAATAATTAATTGGGTATTGAAATGTTTTTTAAGGTGGGTGCTGACGTGTGCAGTTGCTTTTCTTTACCTTATTTTGTTGCTTTTCGTAAATGGTGTCCATTATTTTGTTGGGCTCTCTCTTGACCAGTGACTCGTCAATTAATTAAATAGTGTCTGCCATCTCGAAAATAAATTTCGGTTATGAACTAAAGATTTAATATATTTAAATGAAATAATAATAAAGAATGAATAAAAATGATATGATCTTGTTAAAGAGTAAAAAGTTGAGTTCAATTTAAATGAAAAACATAAAGAATGAATAAAAAATACTGATAAGTTTGTAAATATGAGTAGTAAGGCTATGTTCTCTTCAACTTAAATTCTATCGAATCGAATCAGTATAAAATATAACCAAGAATTGAATGAATCGAACCGAATCGAATGAGTTTTCAACAAGAGCCTAAATAACAATATAAAAAATAAAATAATAAGTTTTGTGTAGTACTACTATAATAAATGGTAAAATTGAAAGCTTATAGTATAATAAAATTTGCACCATTTCATAGTTGAGTCACACATTAATATTTTACGATATTAATCGGAAAAGGTAACATTACACAATTTACAACATTTCATTAAACCGATTATATTTGTACAATAAAGCTTATAGGGAATGTTCTTTAAATATTGGAGTTTGTAACGTGTAGTTGGTGGATTGTTGGTCACGTGATGGGAGGGAGAAGATTGATATTTTAGCCAAGAAAGTGTTCCATAATAGGATAATAGTACAGAACAGTAAATGTTCAATGAGTCTACTGTTAGTAGTATCTTTGGTATTTGAGGTTTTTACTTTTTACTCCTTGCTAAAATTGATGGAGTTACAGTTTCACAGGCTGTCGGAGATTAAACCAACTCTCAGAATGGAAACTAGTCTATCCATCTTTATGTGTTCATGATTCTTGGTTTCCAAATGTGTGGTAGGTGGTATCATCAAAATTTGTGAATGTTATGCAGCAGAGCTGCAGAAGAGTTGCTTTTATGATCTTTCTGGAGTCGGGACGGTGACAGTTTTACTGCAATCGCTGTCCCGGGAAGGGAAACAGTTCTCGAATCTTGGGTGTTTATGTTTTTACGCTTCACTTGATTCGTTAATTGTGGGCCCCACCAAATCAACGACGAAGATTTACATAGTACTCGGGTTTACGTCCCATAAATTACCGTTAGCGAATCTTTATAACAGTGACACGGCAGTAATCGTTTTAAAGTGTTGATATTGGTCTGTGGAGGAAAGCTGAATGTCTCCTCCCTTCACGATTAGCCGTAACTCTTAAAACTGCATGTTTTCGACTGTGGTTTGCCTGAGCTATTATGTGCCGTTTATGTGCTTCTTGCTGGTTTATAAACTCTGGTTTTGTTCTGTGACTAATTCTCTGCATTGGTTTCTGTCACATTTTACAGGAAAGCTCAAAATACCAGAAGCTGATTCTCCAACACATGGATCTTGATACCATTGAAACAAGGATAAAAGAGGGTTGGTATTCAGGTTCCAAGACCAAGTTCTTTCGGGACCTCTTACTACTTGTCAACAATGCCCTTGTCTTCTTCAACAAGAATACGCCCGATGCGAAATCTGCCTCTGAAGCCCGTCGGCTCATTTCCAAAGAGATGTCTCCGAAATCCGCCAAGTCAGATTCTTCATCTGGTAAACAAGCCTCATTACAGTCATTATCCGCTGCCAGGAAAGACGAACCAATGTTGAAGCCCGGGATGTGTCGTAAAAGAACCTCAATCACAAAAGCATCAGCATCATCCGAGAAAAAGAAAGAGCAGACCACACCACTTAACCAAGACAAGGACGTGAAGCCGCAAAATTCCGGTAACTCTGAGGATCGTAGGTTAACGAAGAAGAGAACAAGAGACCGGCTCTCGCCTCCCTTACCCACAAAGAAAAACAGTAAAACTCCACCGAAAAGCAACGGCGGCACTCGAGGTTCCCTGGAATCGGGAAAACAACCCATTAAAGGAGGGTCGTCATCGCACTCAGATTCGAAAACAGAGAGCAAGAGAACCCCGTCGACTGTCGACTCGAAGAAAAGGTCGAATTTCTTCAAGGACGACAGTAGATTGGTTGATGCGTTGAAGAGCACACCGTTTACCAGTGAGAAGAAAAATGAAACTGCAAAGCGCAGTGAGAAGAAAGAACCGGTCAGCAGAAGAGGTTCAGAAACGAGGCAAGTGAAGGAAAAAGGCAGTCCCGAGAAGAAACACATCGGGAGGCCCCCGAAAAGAGGAGCACCTCCACCACAACCTCCGTCTCTGGGTAAACGTGGAAGGGATCGCGGAGAAGGCGAGTCCGGAGGAGGATCATCATCTAAGCAGCAGCCAAAGAAAAGAACAAGGAAGCTATAAAAGGTTAATATATAGAGATGAAAAAGGATAGAGAGAGACGTGTATTTAGTGTTGTTTTCTCTTTGTTATAGATTTTGTTGGTTTCACAGTTTCTTTTTTTAGAGAAGCAACTGAATTTAGGTCATGTCTGGATATTTATGTCCCTTGCAGTTCAGCAACCTTGAAGTTTTCCAAATGCAGTCTTTGACCTCTTAATGCTTCCATGCGAACACATAACACTCATCAACCAATTCGGAATAAATAAAAAGCGAAAGAAAGAACGCATGACATAATAACCTGCTACAAACAGTTTGGTTATCTGTGAACATGAACGCGATCACAGTAATATCTCAAATGATATTTGATCTGTTATCAGTGAACAAGGAGACGATCACAGTGGTTTCTAGAATGACTGTATAGCTAATAGCTCTACCAGTTAGTCCATACCATTTTATTTCAGCAACTTACAGAATACAGTATTTCAGTTAAGGAGAAAGTTGCAGTACTGAATAAAAAATACCACCAAACATCCTGCTAGACTTGCAACAAATAGACTAGAATGACAATTACAGATAACCTATAAGGTCCTAAAGACATCTGCTTCAACCAAATAAAACAATCGAATGTGTGCCTTCTTCACCCAAATAAAGCGATCGAACTGTGTACCAATGCTACCGTATCCCCTGGCAACAAGTTATGAGTTACAACTCCAACCTGCAACGGCAAAATTCTGCATCACCAAGTTAAATAATCGAAGATGACAAATTCGTGTGTGACAAATACATATGGTCACCTACATATGTGTTGGGGAATTAGTTGCAAGAGGCAACTAAGTGTGGTTACAAGAGGCAACCAAAAGAGAGCCAAAATTGTTATGTGTTATAATGTGTTAAGTGGGTAACTTTGAGCAATTAATTATCTAAGTTCCACTACTCGGTTGTGCGTGTTCTTTAGCTCGTTGCGAAGTGGGATGCACAAGCTTCGTAACGGTATAAGATACGGGAGATAACCAATTCTAGGTGTGAATGATAAATTGGCTTAAAGTGAGCTAGTTGAGACTTGCTTTTTGCAATTGTCCCACATTGGAAACATATGGAAGGAAAGAGTAGTATAAAGGTATGCTTGTGTTTACTCATGGTCACAAGTGTGTGTTGTGGTTATGGCAAACCTCCTACGTGCGCATGGGGAAACATTTGAACTAAAAAATCCCAAGCAATGGCTACTAATGGTGAGAGCTGTTACGTTTTTTTTCTTCTACAGCTATATATACCCCTCCCTCACTTGACAAACATACACCGGATCTTCTTCTTCTCTTCTCTATTATCTTTCGGCACTTTAGATATTCGAGTGTTCTTCACCACAAAAGTTCGACGGAGCTTCCGCTGCTGAGCTTCCAGTAGTTGCTGCAGCTATATATACCCCTCCCTCACTTGACAAACTGGCTACTAATGGTGAGAGCTGTTACGTTTTTTTTTTCTACAGCTATATATACCCCTCCCTCACTTGACAAACATACACCAGATCTTCTTCTTCTCTTCTCTATTATCTTTCTGCACTTTAGATATTCGAGTGTTCTTCACCACAAAAGTTCGACGGAGCTTCTGCTGCTGAGCTTCCAGTAGTTGCTGAGATTGGACGTTGTACCTTGGGAGCTAATTGTCCGAGGAAGGCCTGAAGCTCACTAAAGGTGGACAAATTTAGCTTAAGGGGAAGTGGTCTCACTACTGACTCGTCCAGGATTAAATCCGAACCTGTGTTTTGTTTTTTGTTTGTGTAATCAAGTTTCAGTAAGTGTTAACATATTTTTATTCATGTACTGTTGTCATATATATTTCATACTGACCTTTGTTGCAGCTAAACTGATAATCGGAACCAACAATATGTATGTATAATAAGTTTATTATGTATGCAGAGAGTTCATAAATAACTGGAAATTGTTTAATTGCAGCAACATGTTAAAATGTCAACTCTCTCCAACTCTGACTTTGTAACGCCCCGAAAATTACACTAATTTTTAAAAGAACAAGGGCGCTAAACAAAGACGAAGAGAAATCTAAAAACTCAAAACGAGTTCAAAATCTGACAGAAAACTTGTGATGATCACTATTTTCAAAAGCAGCGGCTAAAGTTACAAAAATTCCACTTAAAACCCATTCTCACTCTAGTTGTTGAACGTCTACCCGACTTGGTACTCCAACTTTCTCGGAATCGTAGAAAATTTCTCGTCAAATCTCAAAATACGGAGTTCCTAGGGATGAGCCGCAAGCTAGAGCAAACCGAACAGAAAACTTCTGTAGCCTCCTTGAGTCGAGAGAAGAATGAGGGCGAAGATTGGCAAGCAACGAAGGTCAAGAGAAGTAACGAGGAAAAAGAGACGGAAGGTTGCGGTGATTTTCTTTCTGGAGAGCAAGCGTAAATAAAGGTGACAAGAAGATTTTGGATGAGGCTGAACGTGAGAAAGGAATAAAGAGGCAAAGAAAAAGAGAAACAGTACTGCAGAAGAAGAATTATGATCTAACTTGGATTACTAATCTTAAGCAAACATGCCAAACATCCTGCTAGGCATATACCAAATAGAGTAGAATGACAATTACAGATAATCTAAGGTACTAAAGACATCTGCTTCAACCAAACAAAACGGTCAAATGTGTATCTGGTTCACCCAAATAAAGCGATCGAAGTGTACCAATGCCACTTTGTTGGAAAATATGCAATGCAAACCCTAGGTTAACGCAGCGGAATTCGAAAGTTTTATTGCATATTAATCTTGATCCAATGAGTAAAACAAGCAAATCAATACTTACTTGTCGCACTAGCTTTTCAGACAACAGCTTTAAAACCTTAAAGCTCTTATGCGAATCTGTTCGTCAAGTACTTCAAATCTGTTCGACATGTATGATACGTTCAAAACTAGACTAAACTATTTAGTGAGTAGGATTATGGAGAATTGAATCATGAAGAAAGATGATGGCCAAGAGAAGAGAAATCGTGTGTAACTTTTCATGATCTCGCAGATCACATAAAGATATGAATAAACGGAATGTAGTCCATGATGATGAGGACTCTGGCCTAGTTGGTTGGGCTTGAATCCATCAAGCATCAAGTCATGGGTTTGAAACCCACCAAGCCCAGTTTATTTTTCTTTATCTCTTTTGGGCTTTTACATTTAGACTTAATTCTAATTTGGTCCAAATAAACTTTCTTGCTTTAATTAATTAAATCCAATTTTGCTTTAATTAATTAAATCCAATATAATCTAATTAATCTTTCTTCAAATATAAATTAAATCCAATTCAATTAATTTACTTTCTTAAAGTATAACAATTAATTAAGTCCGATAAATCCAATTTGACTTATTAATTATTTCTATCAAATAGATCAATTCTCAATAATAGTAAATTAAATATTTAATTCACTCTAATACTCAACTAGTAGAACAATCACCACACAGTGTGACCCATAGGGCCTTATGTAAGTAAGCACTAATCTAATTAAGGTTTGGTGAAACTCCTAGACAATTTACCAAACATTCTCAATACATAAGGAACGTTTGAAAGGATTACAAACTACCTGTCATTGTAGAGCTTATGATGATACGGTCCTTTCATTCGCGAACACTCGATTAAGTCTAGAACTTGATTTCGTGCCTGTTCCAATAACTTAATCACTTTATCTCATTCTACTAATTGATCCATAATATTTGAACACCATTCCAAATATATCTTGCGTTGGCCAACGACTTTGATCAAACTAGTAATGAGAAGTTAAGTGTTCTCTCCAAGTCTATTTTGAGGAATGAATCCTATCTTGGTTCAACTACTACCAACATACATTTCGTGATGTGCCCAACACATGCCGTATCTACCCCTATAAGGAGTGCAAGCGTTGGTCATGGTCAAAGCACACGAGTCCACACATGTAGAAAGTATTGACCTCAAGTCAAAGGACTATTACACCACCCTTCAACAAAACTAGACTGAATTCTGCCATTCACTATGCGACGGTACATCCATGAACGATCGGGATTCATAATTATATGATTAGCCTGACACGTCTACAATTATTAGATTTATAACATGCATTTTACGTTAATATAATCACCAACTAGTCTCAAAACACTTAATTAAATCTTCATAATCTAGTGTATATATACGAATTTATCGAATCAAAATTACTACGTACTTACAAACATCCTAACATTATACTAATTAACAATACAAATTCACAATCAATATATCAATTGCACAAAGTTAACTAGCTAGTATACTATAGCTCCCATAAACATACAATTGATCTAATTAGTCGAAATTAACAAAATTCCCAATTTTGACAACAAGTAAGGGTTCCAAAACACTCAACTAAATCATTCTAATCCTACTACATATACGAAAATATCAAATTAACAACCCTACATACTTCCAAACATCTTAACATTATACTAAAAATCCAAATTCACAATCAATATATCAATTGAACATCTCAAAGTTAACACACTACGTAATATAAGCTTAACTAACTACTACATACTTACAATAAACATGCAATTGCTCAAATTAATCGAAATTAACAAAATCCCCAAATTTGGCAAAGTTAAGGTTTTAGCCAAAATACCTTCGATTTAGCTGAAAAAAAGATGAAATTTGTTGACCACACGAGCTCCCTGACCCACAGGCTTCGAGAAGACTCCGAAATTGGCCGGAACGGTCGAGATTTGGCCGGAATTTGTTAGTGGCGAATGAAGAAGGAAGAAGAAGCAGAAATGAATCTGCTGGAGCAGACAGCCGATAGTATATAGATTTTAGCGACGGATCGCGATCCGTCGCTAACGTCCGTCGCTATTTAGCGACGGATCGCGTTCCGTCGCTAAAATCAATTTTACTTTTTTTTTTTGTTTTTTTTATCCGGTCAACTTATTTAGGGACGGATTTAATATCCGTCCCTAAATAACGACGGATTTTTTTATCCGTCGCTATTTGGCGACGGAAACACATCTGTCGCTAAATTAGCGACGGATTAGAGACGGATTGAGCGAATTCGCTCAATCCGTCTCCATTCCGTCGCTAAAATTAGCGATTCGTCGCTATTTAGCGACGGATAGAATCCGTCGCTACCTTCCGTCGCTAATTGACGGATTTCTTGTAGTGAAAGCACACGAGTCCACACATGTAGTAAGTATTGACCTCAAGTCAAAAGACTATTACACCACCCTACAAACCGTTACTTCCGTAGACACGTAAATAGAGTACATCAAACGGTTTCTCGGCTGGGTATACCAACACCCTCTAAGACGTCCATGTGTCCATCACGGATTACCAAGTAATTCGTAGTCGTGAGAACTACTACACCCTCAAAGGATATGATGCAGACCACATGCCAATCTCCAATGCATCATCGATATCCCATTCTCGATGATCATTGATTGAGGCTATTTTAAAGCTATGTTATGTCACTCAAGATCTCACATTCTTAGTGATAACATGAAGCTCATGGGAACACGTATGCAAACAATTACAAACAAACATATAATAATATTTACATACCGTAATGCCTATTTATAAATGAACAACAATCATAAATAAATACTGAATCGAATATGTATATTTGTCCTCAATTCGATTGTCTTTAGGACATATATACTTTCACTTTATGAATCCCCTCGCAACAGGTTCTCAGTTAAAACTCCAATCTGCAAAAGCTAAATAATTGAAGATGACACATTCGTATGTGACAAGTATACATGAGGTCACCTACAGATGTATATGCATAATAAGTTAATTATATATGTAGAGGATTAATAATAATTGGAATTTGATTAATTTTGCCCAAGTTGCAGCAACATGTTAAAATGTCAACTCTCTCCAACAACTGCACAACTGCCTTGTTTTTTTTTATATTCAATGAAACTTCAATCTTGATTTCTTATTAAACTTCAATCACAACTGCATCATTTTCCAAGCAAACCAGTTGATTTTGGCTGTTCAGAGAAGGTTCCACATACTACTAATCAATTAAGCTTCAATCTTGATTTCTTATTTTCTCTCCATATCCTTCATCTCCCATCTTCCAAACAAACCACTTGAATATACTGAACATGGCTTACAATCTACGGTCACTCGCATATAGTATTAACCAAATCCTGCACCCTGTTCCTCAATTTCCTTCTGTTGATGAGCTTGAGAAGGAAAAACTTGAATGTCTGTTGGAAAAGGTCAACACTTTGCAAGAAACTCTTGAAAACCTTCCCCTGCCAACTTACAACAGATTAAAAACGTTTGAGAGACAAGTCATAGATTTGTCACATCGAGCTGAAGACATAGTCGACTCTGCCATTGTGAATCGGACTCTTAAGGAAAAGGCAAGAGAAACGCTCCTGCAAGATCTGCAAATACTAATTAAGGAAATTGATTCCTTTATAAACAAAGATCTGACTTTCTGGGATCCAACCTCAAGATTTTATACGCCTTTATGGGCTTGTCCGAATAACGAAAGATTAGAAATGTTGCAGAGACAAGTCATAGATTTGTCGCAGAGATCAGAAGACATAGTTGATTCTGCCAATGTGGATCGAACTCTATTCGCTCTTAGTGCAGAAGGCAAGAGCTCCACGTGGTCTCCAACAAAATCTTTTCGGTCAGACTTGCGAAAAGTAACTGAGACACACTTTTCTGACTATTTGCATCGATCCTACATCCCAGATTCTAGCAAGAAGGAGAAAGCAGGAGAAACGCTCCGGCAAGTTATGCTGGAAGAGGCCACCGATATGCGACGGTTTTGAGAAACGTTGCAGAGATACGTCATAGATTCAGAAGACACACTCGACTCTGCCATTGTGCAAGGAGGAGGTGAGAGCTCCAAACCCTCCGTTGCAGATTCTAGCAGCAAGGAGGAACCAGGAGAAACGTTCCTGCAAGATCTGTCACATAGAGCAGAAGACACAGTTGACTCTGCCATTGTCAATCAAGTTTCTATCCAACAAAAAGGATTTGAGAGCAGCTCCACATCCTCCATCCCATATTGTAGCAAGAAGGAGGAAGCAGGAGATACGTTCCTGCAAGATCTGCAAAAACTAATTGAGGAACTTGATTCCTTGATAAACAAATATCTGACAATCGTCGATTCATCCCAGCAGCAAACTGTAATTCAGGAGTTTGATGATCTGACCGTTGTAGATCCAACCCCAGAAAGTTCTTTGTTTATCTTTACTAGTAAAGGTCTGCCCAGAACTAGTAAACATGTTGCAAGGCCTCTGCCTAGAACTAAAAAACATGTTGCTAAGCCTCTGCCCAGAACTAAAAAACGTGCTGGAAAAGGTGTCGATGAAAGCCAAGCATGCAAGGGGCTTGACAAAGACATTCCCAAGCTGAGAGGTCAGCTTACCAGACTTGAACCATCTCACCTCGAGGTCATCCCCATCGTAGGAATGGGTGGAATAGGTAAGACTTTTCTTGCTCAAAAGCTTTATCATGATCCATCTATTGTCAGCCACTATGATTGTCGTGCATGGGTTACAATATCACAAGTGTATGAAGTAGGGACAATTATTTCAACCCTTCTGAGCTGCTTACCTAAAGATTAAGCGGAAAGGGATGATCCGTCAGTTAGGTTGCATAAAGCATTGTACAATAGAAGATACTTAATTGTATTGGATGATATCTGGAGTACTAAAATATTGGACGAATTAAGGAAATTCTTTCCTGATAAAAGAAACAATTCTACTATCATATTAACCACTAGAGACCAAGAGGTAGCTGCATATGCAAACCCGTCAATTTTGCACAGTATGCAACTTCTAGGTCCTGATGATAGCTGGGATTTATTTCGTGTGAAGGTGTTTGGTGAGAGGAAATGGCTGGATCCTAAGTTGGAAAACCTTGGGAGGAAAATTGTGAAACACTGCAAAGGTCTTCCTCTTGCAATATCTGTGATTAGTGGACTCCTTTCCAAGAGCGACAATACATATTTCTGGGAGGATGTTTCAGATGACATAAGCCCAACTGTAGCATTAGATGAACAATTCTCAAAGATTTTATCTTTGAGTTATGACCATCTGCCACATCATTTGAGGCCGTGTTTCCTCTACCTTGGAGCTTTTTCGAAAGGTGCTGAGATTCGAGTTTCCAGAATCAAATTGTTATGGGCAGCGGAGAGTTTCTTGAAACCAATTGAAGATAAAACCCCGGAAGAAGCAGCAGAGCAGTACTTGAAGGATCTGAAAAACAGAAATCTTGTTGTGGTGCGTGAAATGAAATCATGTGGGAAAGTGAAGAGCTATGGTATGCATGATCTCTTAAATGATCTATGTATCAGAAGAGCTGAAGAAGAAGATTTTGTTAGGACTCTATTCATGTAACATCTCTAACCCCATGCCCTTGTTTCCTTGTCCTTTTTTTTTTCTTTTTCTTGTAAAATTTGGTTTAGGTCAGGTAGCATTTATTTTCTACTTGCAACTTGCAATAGTGCATTAGACTATATCAAAGCGCATACCATCTTGTATACAGTCATTGCTTTTGCTACATTTTTCTATAAATAATTAAACTAGACTAAATCATACTATTTGCTAAAATCTTCCCTATCACCCAAATTATTTAGTTAGTAAAATTATATGACTTTTACTAGCTAAAACAATTTTGACTTGCTATTCTATACTCGTTTTTCTTCGCCAAACGATATCGATCATAACTACGTACTTTCTAACCCATCGAAATTCAACTAATTTTAAAATTGTGTAATGATCATTTTTAAGCAAATAGGATTATCGTTTATATATATATATATATATATATATATTGAATAAATGTTAACTCATATAAATCAAACACTCTATGTTTTGTTATTATAGAACGTACACTATAACTCATTTGAGCTCCTTTGGAAATTGTACATATACTCCACTCCTGTGTACGTTCCTCCAAAAGACTTGTAGAGTTTGGTTTGACTTTGATTTGACTTAACTTATTTTTGATTTGTTAAGTTTGAGAAAAAACTCAACGTTAGCTTCTGAGTTTAATTTTATTATTCTGATATCTTCCACAAAAGAACATGTAGATTTTTTGTTAGAGATGTACGTACAGAGTATGTGAACCAGATTGTATGGTACTTTCAAATTCCTGTAGTTTCTTATCTTAACTTACATTTTACGTTAAAAAAGAAGGGTAATTCAAATTGTAACTATACTCTTTATTTCATTGATCTACTAAAAGTCGTATTAAAAAGAAAGAAATAAAAAAAGTTGAAAATAACTCAATTGGATAAATTTTCTTATTTTCCTCGTACAAAAGATCGGGTGTGTAAATAAATGATAAAATAATAATAATACTAATAATAGTAATAATTATAATAATTATTATAAGTCTATCTATTCTATTATAAGAGAGTAAGCTTTAAGGTTTGGTACCAAGTGAATTTACAAATTTACCCTTCTAAATAAAACTTGCAAATGAGTGTTTTTTAGGTTTATAATCTTGCTGGCATTAATATTTGGAACAGACGCTTGGACTCGAAGCGTCTTGACATGAAGGCTCTCAACCTTCTTTATCAATTGCCATCTTCACTCTCTTCACTCAAGGTAAGATCAAACGATCATAAGTGGTTAGTCTATGACAGAAATAACTTAATTGGTTGTAGATCACTCTCTTCATTGGATGATAGAAATCACATTCCAGTTTCGTTTTCTGTTGTGTTTAGGGAACCTATCGCCCTCCCAAGGAAACATTAGTTCTTGTCCTTGAAATACTACAGAGGTAGAAATGATTTCATCTATGTAGGAAATTATCGATCTTTCTCCAATAACAGTTTGGTTGTTGATTTATCTTTTGTACTATGTGTTACAGTAGAGACACTTTTGGGATATTTGGTGAGCCAGTTGATAACGATGAGGTTTGTTTTCTTATATTTGACATCAAGTAGTTATTTCTGTGTTGAAAGAGTTTCAGGGTGTGGCTATGTCTTCTTAGGTCAAGGAATACTATGAAATCATCAAGGAGCCTATTAACTTTGCCATGATACTGGCTAAACTCCATCAAGACAAGTATAAAAGCTTGGAGGAGTTTGAGGCTTGCTGCTGTTCTTTAAATTTTATGCTTCTGTTTTTAAATCTATTTCTTGAGAAACGGATCCGTGTTTTCACTTTTCATGCGCACATTGAATCTTGCAACACGATGTGTTTCGGATACAAGAAAACTCAATGTTTTTCAACTCCTCATCCTTGTGCATTATGAACAGGTAGCTAACACAGTATATCATACATATGTCCTCCAGTTTCATGTTTTCATCGTCATCCAAATTATCACATTGTCAACTTCTTTCATTGCATAGGAACGTGCCATCCATTATTTGGCGAGGAAGGTATTTTTTTTTCCTCTGAAGAAGGATCCAATTTTTTTTGCCTAGGAATATGCTGAGCCAAGACGAAGATCCACGAGAAAAATCTTCAGCGATGACCCTTTCAAGGGAAGGTCTTATGGCTTGTTTCGATCTTAAAGATGATTTGTCCTCCTCATCTTCCACTCTTCTGCGAGTGCAAGATATCATCCCTGCTAATGATTTTCACTTCGTTGGTGTCCCTTATTTCCATTTCTCAACTTGCAATTGCTTTCATAGAATTCTTCTCATACCTGTTAAGTTTTGATACATCGGTATTTTCTCAAAGTTTTGTGATGGGATTCATAGGCATCAAGATGATTAACGGGCAAGGACACTTTCAGGCAGAGCGTGAGGGGATGTTCACTATAGGATCTCAGATTTTCAAAGTAGCCCGCCTTTCATATTGATAATCATGAAGGCTATGTTTTTTTCCATCAAGGAATTAATTTAAGATCTCTGTGTTTATCTTCATTGTTTTTATTTTATGTATATTCTGTATCTCAATTATACATAGTGGTACCTAACTACTTATTATCTTAGTTTTAGTAAGCCCGTTCTTCTGCCATGTAAATAAACTCTGTAAAATTAAATTAAGGATGAAGTACTTTTCCTAAGTTTGACTGCTGATATATTGTAATTATGACATTATCCATGCCTCTTTTCAAAAATTTATGGCCATAATCGATCAAAATGCATGTAAAAACTTTGCCGTCATTTTCCCAAATGCGTGTATGACGCCATTAAAAGCTATGTGACTACAAGTATACTTACATGATTCCAATAGTCATGTTTGATGTAAATGCAGTTGCCAGTCGACTTGGTTGTACCAATCATGATTTGGTAACAGTTAATTAAATTGCATTTGTGAGAATGAGAGCATAGTAAACAGGGTTCCGCCAGCTGTGTCTTATGTAGACTGCACGAAAACGAAGAATTAATGGACACTACTACTTATTATGAGCAATATTATTGTTTGCTTTAGGTTGTTCTTAATGTTTGCAAACTTCTTCGTTTTCTGTGGAGAGGATCTAAATTCTGATTTCCATGTTTTGCATCTATTGATTACCTTTAAAATTCTTGGTTAGACTTATTTCAGGTGTATTTGCATCTGAATTAAATTTGGAATTCCTCTGGAACTCAATCTCGTTGATGTATGCGAATGGCATGCACTTAACATGAGAGTAATTCATATGATGCTTTTCAATATTCTCCTTCACGTTACGTCACTATACTCACGAACTTCCCTTTGAAATCTTAATTACTGCTGGTATTTGAATTTTGGTCATTTTGTGTGTGTCTGGAGTGGTTCTTATTAGAAATTCATGGGATTAGTCGATCATAAGATGATGAAACTGATGCTTACTTCTCGAGTTTTTTCCTGTAGCATGTTCCTATCGTCAGTTAATTGATAACCATATGTTATTGTAATGCATTTTAGTATTCTTTCAGTTATATGTTAAACATCTCTACTGCTACTCAGGTAGGAGTTGTATATGATGAGCATGGGTTGTTGTCAATTTTTTTTTATATTACTCCCTCATAGTGGATGAAGGGTGACTGTCGTGACTTGTGAGAGGTGCCAACGAGGTTTATTAGAAGATGTTGGGAGGTGAAGAAGTGTGAAAATTTTGAATATTGTTTGTGACAAAATCACCTCAACAACTTCACTTTAAGACTTAATTGGAAGAAGTAACGATCAGTTGAGTTCATATGATTAAATGTTTCTACTTGGTCTATAGATTGCTTAATATTAACTCCTCCTTTGCCATCATAGTGATTCTATAATTTGGAGCAATGGATGTCATTTGACTGTGCATATTTTCTGAATCTCTTTCTCTGGTTTTGCTAGGTGATGTATAAAGGTTCGACTCTGATTGAAATTGATAAACAAGGGTGGGATCATATCTCTTAAAATGTTCACTCTAAGTGATACTACATTCAAGGTAATGTACCAAGAGAATGATAGCCAAGTCATCACTTGATCTCGTTGCCGTGTTTATTCAGGTGTGTCTTTGAGTTCTCATTTTTATTGTTTTATAAATTCTATTTAACGTTGTATGTGAGTTGTAATCAGATTGTATTGCTGAAACTTCATTGTTATTATTCAACTCTCATAGAGATCAAATCAACCATAGATTTGGAATTTCTGAGGCAAGAACAGTTTTGTCAGTTTCTTTATGTTTTTCTCGCTCCCATGTGGATAATTTTGTTAATTTGTCTATGTATGTGTTAGTATTTGATTCCAGAAATTGGCAGTTATTCCTAATTCAAGTTCTTTAGTGAATTATTTCTAATTTAATCTACATTTAGGAGATGTGATACGCAAGATAAGTCAAAAAAAATACCCCTTTTTTTCTCTTTTTTCCTTTTATTCTTATGGAAATCTATCTTCCGATGCAAAATAGATGGGTCTTCGTTTTACAGTAGCAGAGGCCATGACTTGATGGGATTCATTGTTGAATTTCAGTCTAATGGTAAGTTTCTTGAATTGTTGATTTACGAATTCGAAAAGCTGGACATAAGATTGATCAAAGGTCTTCTTTCCTTGCAGTATTGATCCCTATTTTTATGCATCAAACATAAATAATGATTACAGGTAGTTATACTCTCACCATATATGTTTTTGTGTGTCTGAAAGTAAGAAGACCGAACACATTAGATCAACGCTGAGAATGCCATTGATTAATTAGTTTCTCCAGTATCTTATGTCCTATCTTTCTCATGGTAACATTTGTTGATTTAACACATAATGAATGAAATTAGTGGCTCTGTGTCTGGATAAAAATGGAATACATAACTTATTATCAGTCTTGTTTGATTCGTAGTTGAGTATTGATGTACCTTGTACTTTTGTATTACGATGCTCTTATGGGTTGATCACATATACAGTATATCTTCCTCCTTGAAGTTTCAAAAGTAATTTAATATCATAATTATTTTAAGCCGTGCAAAACATAGAGAAACTAATAATCCACATGCATTGTCTTGATCTAGATCAACCCCCTTTATGCTTGAAATTACTTGGATCAGTGACTCTAAGATTGGAAACAGGAAAAAGATGAATTCATAGAAAAATGCGGAATAGACAAAGAATGAAATGAATGCCTTTCGAAGAAAATCCTGATATAGAACAACTTTTGAAGCTTCG
Source organism: Plantago major (assembly GCA_026545765.1). Taxonomy (NCBI): domain Eukaryota; kingdom Viridiplantae; phylum Streptophyta; class Magnoliopsida; order Lamiales; family Plantaginaceae; genus Plantago; species Plantago major. Next base: position 89,822,359 of record CM048843.1, on the reverse strand, counting down.
GTGCTGAACTCGATCTTCTTACCATATGCGAAAGGTCTGTAAGTAACATGATAGTAATTCGTATAATGTTGTTCGTATTCTCCTTCATGTACATATATCTTGCTCTGTCTGCTGAACTTCCCTTTTGAAATCTTAATATTGTTTGTATATATTTGATTTTATGTGATTTTGTGTGTGCTCTAAAATGGTTCTTATTAGATATTCATGGGATCAATCGATCATAAAGTGATGAAATTAATGCTAACTTATCAGTTATTTTTTCCTTCATCTGTTCCTATTACAGGTTGGCTGATAATCCTTTGTTATTGTGATGCAATTTAGGTTTCTTGCAGTATATTTTGAACATCCCTGTTGCTACTCAGATAGGAGTGGTGTATGAGAATGAGTGAGTTTCAATTTTTTGTATATTACTCTCTCAGAGTGGACGAAGGGTGACTACTGCAAGTCTGCAACTTGTCAGAGATAACCATTTGTAAACATGTTTGTGAAAAAATCACCTCAACAATTTCATTAAAACTCAATTGGAAGAAGTGACGGTCAGTTGAGTTCATAGAGAAAGAATCAACTGAAGTTCATCTTAAGGAAACACTCGTATAAATTAACATGTTTGTACTTTGTACTGTATTTCATTCCTCCTTTATTGGATAAATTGAAGGAGGTTTCGACTGTTGTGGTGCAGCAAGAAATCTTCTATGACAAACACAATACCATGAGAATGGAGGATGGACTGTATTGAGGAAGTATAGGACCTAAAACAATTAACTCTTTATACCTTTAATCTTGAAATGCTTCGACTAACTATCCAGTTTGTTGAATCTGTACCCATTTGTTTGCTAGATCAAGTTTTCAGTTCATATGTAGAAATGCATAGTATTATATAAGTACTTGTTTTTATCTGTGCAAAATCAGCTTTGTTTTCTTTCTGGTCATGGGTGTTTTCTTGATGGATCTATGATCTATCTCTTTTTTATATCAGAAAATTGGTGAGAGAGAAAAGTTTATATGTGTGGAATGCTATGCGCGTCTACCATTTCATTACATTAGCTATCTTCGCGTCATTGTTCATATATTAATTTCTTCATCAAAGCTTGCTCATGTTTTTAATATTTTAATTTCTTAATTAAATGTTATCTATGTTAGTTAGTCGACGGCTCATTTTCTGAATCCGCTTTCCATTGACGGGTTGACGATAAGTATCTCTGCTCCACTTCTATGCAACATGGATATAATATTGACTTTAAATTCACTCTATTGGCATACAACCATAACTCCTTTTGTTATTTAAAATCATAAGAACCTGTAATCTACTACTAATTAGAACTTTTCTACTTTGGTGCTACTCATCTACTGTACTCTACTTTGGTACCTTACGTTTCTGTTGTTGAGGCAGCTTTAGTATTTGATTGTATATGAGCAGCTTTCATGGTATGTACTCTGCATGAATGTAGCAAGGCTTCTTACTTTTTCAAATTATAAACTTCTCATTTTTAATGCATCAACTTGGATTACTGTATTTATATCTTCAAATAATGGGACTTCAAGGATGTTTGGCCTTTCACTTCCAGTGGCATTGAACGTATGGAGCTGAAAACGCAGTTAACTTCTGATTTTGAATTGTAGTATTATAGTATAGTATATTAGTAATTGTGTGTGTGTGTGTATTTACTAATACAATTGAATAATATGCAATTATATAATGGTTGCATACTCCGTATTGATTGTAACATGTATTCCAGATTTAGCTTGCTTTTAATTTGGTCTTCATTATAACCAATCACAGTGCTTTTTTAGGATTGAACTTTGTTGTGCCTTAGTAAGTTCGAGCATGGTTCAGAATTCAGACTAATAGCTAAAATTGAAAACTAGATTGACTTACATGTATGTCATGGAATAGGGGCAAATCAATGCTCCAGCAATTTATATAAATTGAGGACAAAATTTGAAAAATAATCTCTATATTGCTCTGATCAAGTATCAAGTACACTGGGCACCGCGTTTTGCGCGGTGCTCAATTACTAGTATATATATATATATTATCTGACCTTAAGACAATATGCCCTATCCGTTCCTGGTGCTTACGGGACAAATGGTAAAATTATACCACTCTTAGACGGTATAGGAGCACTCCAAATACGGACTCTTTCAAACTTATTTTGAAAGTAGTTGAGTGCAAAAGAGAGGACAAGTACAGTAGAGAGGAAGCTTGTGAGTTGTGCATTAATTGCCTTGTTCTATTTATGTTTCCATGAATTAGTGCATGTTGACCTTTAAAATGGATTCATTGAAGCAAAACATTTCAAACTCGTTCAGAAGCCAAACATTGCCAAAAATCTGAAACAGGTGCAACATCTTTGCATTTTGACCACCCACTGCTCAACCAATTCAACAAGTGTTACTTATTTTCAGAATTTTGTTCTGTTTCAAGACAACAGTTTACCATAAATAGTACACTAGACTACTAGGTAGGAGAGACGTGAGCGGATATGGCAGCCACCGAGCGACTGCAGACATGCTAGTACCTATGATCAGTTATTGTTAGCTCAATGTTATAGACTGGTGATCTTCAGTTTACCATAACTGAGTGCCTGGTGCAAGTATGATTTGGTGAGGCCTACTTGGCAAAATCAGAATCACCGCGCGAGTACAATGTATTAAGAGACCACTGAAGGAACTTGGAAGTGTTAGCTAGCTCAATGTTTTGCTAGCATCTCCAGCATGTTTATCTGTATCATATTTCTCAAATAAAATTAACATAAATGTCTGCCATGAGTGCATTGGTGCTTTATATAACTGTAGCTTGAGCACTGTTTCATCAGTATTGGTTAGTCCATCAAACCAAATAATTAGATTTGAGTTAGGGTCATTTGGTTCGAACTTTAATCGAGTTCAGGTCGAGTTTGAGTTTGTTACAGAAAAATGCACATATATATAGTATTTACTAGAATACGCGTGTCGCGTGACAAGCGATTCTTCCTGACATGATAATTTACAAAAATGTTCTTTGGCAGTTCATAGAGTTGTTATTTGCAATCCTGATCTTATAATTTACTAAAACCTTATTTGGTGGCTCGTCATCACATCGATCATCGCACTTGTCTGGTACTACCATTCATTTTTATTAGGGCCGGATCTGGACATGTGCGAGGAGGACCTCTGCATAGGGTCCAAAAAAGTTTGTAAATTATTTAATTCAAAATGTATTATTCACCCTTTAAATTTTTATGTTTTAGTTTGTTTCTATAGAATTTCATTAGTTTCTATGTGATGATTTATAAAGGTTGAAAAAACGATCCTTCTGTTCTAGTGAAACACATTATTCAAAATCGTTTCACATTTAATTTCACACATTATAAATACACTTAAACCATCCATAGACGAAACATTAGTTTTTTTACGTGAAATACATATATTTGAAAACGATTATCAATATACTTAAATTATTCATATTTATTTAAGGCGAAATAATAGTTTTTCACTCAAGACACAAATATTTAAAAACGATTTCATCACTTCGTTTTTAAATATTTTTTATGTTAATATGTAACTTCTTGCATTTTAAGAGTCAATATTAAAATTTGCACATGGCCCCTAAAAACTTGAGCTGGCCCTGATTTTTATACTTGTGCAAGTCCACTAACAGAGCAAGCAAGCAAGTGCAAGCAAATATATTCTTCTGTACTCGATCCAGTAATAAAAAATCATCCACTTCCAAAATCTTAAGTGACTTCAGCTCAGGCTTATGGCCAGAGTATCACTCATTCATTCAACAATAGGAAGGGAAAAATGAGCGGCCTGAATAGAGATTATACATACTAGCTAGCCTAGTAATCACAATCGAAGCTTCAAAAGATAGTATTATTATACTTTAAATCAACAAAAATAGTGTATAGGGTTTCCAGTAATCACAATCGAAGATTCAAAAGAGATTATAGTAACTTACCAGTACTGTGGGTGAGAAAACGAGCTAGCGGAATAGACGATCAGCAAACACGAACGATCGATCGAGCTTAGCCTGAAAAAGGGAGAGAAAAAATGAGATGAGGATAGAACAGAGAAACTAGAAATGAAGAGAAAGTAGGTGGTGTTCCGTACAATTGCTATTGTAAGCTCAGCAATGCAAGTTTTCAAGTTTGAGGAAAAAGAAGTAGCAAAGCTAGCCTAGCTACTTGTTTGTCAGATACAATTATTTTGTTAGATAGCAAATGACAAAAATAACCTTCACTCTCTATTTTGTTAGATTGCATTGCGATTAAGCTGGCATTTGACGCCATCGGCGCTGTTATCCGTCCCCTCCACTTAGTGACGGGGACAAGATTGTCACGCCACTTGTCGATCCGATTCGTCTATTTTTTTTTTAATTTTCAAATTCCTTTTTAGTTTAAAACGGCTATAACTTTCAAAATAAAAATGCAAAAAATAAAAATCACCAACGACTTTATTTTTTCGAGATCTATAAAATAAGACCAGTCTGGACTATGTTTGGATCATCCATCTCCAACTCTTCATTCTCTCTTAATTAAACTTAAAACACTCTCTTCACTCTAAAACACCATCTCCACATCAATTTTCGGCGACATGGACGGAAACTTGTTTACTCCGGAAACTCTGAGGTGGATGCAAGAAAACACACCCGAAGCCTACGAAGCGTGCATGCAAATGCTCAACAAAAACACCTCTCAACAACCCCAACCGAGCTTCGTTCGCCCTTTGTTCGACGACTCCTACCAAGACCCCTACACTCAAAATTACCATTCTCCACTCTCCCAAACACCAATATTTTCGCAAGCATCGGAAGTTGTTCCTAAAACGCAGCATGAAATTCAACCGAACCGGAGGCGTGGGAAAGGGAAAGCCAAAGACACGGAAGGAGGGACGGCCAATAAAGGGGAAGGACGGGGCTCACTCTACAACACGAATGAGGATTTGGTTCTCATCTCTTGTTACATGGCTGTTAGCACAAATCCGATCATTGGCATGAATCAGAGGTACGCAAGTTTGTTCAAGAAAGTCGAGGACGTGCGGAGGGATGGGAGGATGTCCAGTTTGGAAAAAAAGCGGAGTCATGATTCACTTCGTCTCATATTTAAGCGGATGAGAGATGACATTAATTGGTGGTTGATTTGTGTGGATCGTGCTACTAGGGTTGTCGGCGGTCGGAGTGGCTACAATGAAGCCAATGTAACTAAAACAGCCCAGGAATTCTACAAAGAGAAGTCTGGTTGTAACGCCGGATTCATCTTGTTCAAGCAATGGAGTGTCATGAAACAGTACCCAGAGTGGGAAATGAGGATAAACTTGGAGGAAAAAATACAAGAAGGCCGCAACAACTCCGAGGGTTGAGGTTCCAGATGATGATGATCAACCAATGGAATCAGCAGGTGCTAGTAATGGGAGCAAGCGCGAAAGTGAGGACAGTGTCACGACTAACAAACGTCATATGGGTCGTGACAAGGCAAAGAAGATGGCTACAGGTGGTAGTTCTGGCAACTCCTCAATGGATGCAATGAGCGAGGGATGGGTTAACTTTAATGAAAGTTATCCCCAATACCTTGAGTTGGAAAGACAGAAGCTGGAGTTTGCCCGCCAAAAGGAGGAACGTAGGATGAAGGAGAAGAAGATGGACATGTGGATGACACTTATGGGGAACTATGCCAACTTGACCCCAGAACATAAGGAAGTTTGTGATGCACTACAGAAGGAATTGTTTCCGTCCGAGTAATGGCTGAAGTTGGGAGCTTGTTTTAGTTTGCTTGTTTGTTTTTTACTTCCCGAAGTGTGGCTTGTTTGTGTTTTACTCTTCCAAGTGTCCGTTGTAATAAAATCAGTGTGCTTTGAATTTGAATTTGAGTTTGAATTATTTGAATTACGGAAAGTAAGTCTTGTGATTTATCCTTACTTTGTCAGGCATCTTATCTTTGCTTTGTCAGGCATCTTGTCTTCAATTTCTCAGACATCTTATCTTCAATTAATGAGGTATCCAATGCATTGTGACTCAGCTATGACTAAGAAATGAGTCACACATCTCCCACAACCTGTCTATATAATGCAACCATAGAACACATTTTCAGACACAACAAACTACTTGCATTCATCACTTCTTCCATTATCTTAACTAAATAGAAAACACTCAATCTACTTCAATTTTCGAAAGATAATCATGTCCAGTTGAAGTAGGTGATAGATCTTACATCTAGAGATATTCGTAAAATAGATCTAGAGTAGTTTTTGTATTCATTATCAACATTCGTATAGTGAATACCTTTCGTCTTAAGGCTCGGTAGATTATAGAAATATAATCTGCTAGAAACTTATATCTCGTTGTCTTTATTTCCGCTGTTTATTGTTGAGTCGAGTTTATATATATAGGTTTCTAGGTGTTGTCGTAGTCTTAGTGTTCTGTCAACACGGAAAACTTGTTTTATACAGTTTTTGGTGTTCTCGGCACACTAAGTATTAGCTAGTATTCGTTTAGTGTCAAATCCCGGTCCAGTTACTATTTCAGACATGGACAAGCTGAAGCATCGGCTTACTATATATGAACCAGCTCACCTGGAGGCCATCCCCATCGTAGGGATGGGCGGAATTGGTAAGACTACTCTTGCCAGAAAACTTTATGATTCTGCACTTAATACCTCCCACTTTGATCGTGTTGCTTGGGCTACAATATCACAAGATTATGACGTTAACAACATTCTTTCAACTCTTGTGAGTTGCCTAACCCGAAAAGAAGCCAAAGATTACTGATGAGGAAAAGTTTGGCCTCAAAGTAACATTACACAAACTTCTATACGGTAGGCGGTACTTAATTGTATTCGATGATATCTGGGATACTGATATATGGGATGCATTACGTCCGTATTTTCCATAAAATCAATTGACATATATTAAAGCACAAAAAGTAATAATAATCAACAACTAAGCATATATACACATAACAACTAAGCATACAATACACACATACCCTCGTCCTCCTCGGCTATTGTTAAGTCTATAAATTGGTCTTCATGTAGTTCTATGAACTCATCATCAGCTTGTACAGGCTTTCTCGTTGTTTGATCGACGACCTCTTCTTGATACGAGTTGGTAATTGAGTCGTCCTTATCAATGTACTCTACTCTGGAGCGGGCCTGTATATGCATCGCAGCCAACCAGTCCGCCTTATCGCGTTTGAGGCTTGGATATTCAATAAACACCACCTGGCGTGCTTGAGTCACCAAGATAAACGGTTCATAGAGACCTAGAGGTGGCAAAGCATGCAAGTTCGTCGAAATTGCACACTATGCACCTTTTGGGCGATGATGATAGTTGGGATTTATTTCGTGGAAAGGTGTTTGGTGAGAAGGAAGACCTTGATCCAGAACTGAAAAGGTTAGCGAGAAATCCGAAAACTGCAAAGGGCTTCCTCTTGCAATATTTGTGATTATTACTGTTTATTACTGGACTTTGTTTGTTTGCAACTTTGCATAATTGAATTCATATATATTTACATATTCCATTCGAATAAACGTACGTATCTTGTGCTATGTTTTTGAACAATGGTGAAGAACTGTTTATTTTAATAATACAAGCATATTTTAGTATGTATAAATTGTACACACATATTAGTTGTTAATTAATTCTCAGGACTTCTGCCTGTTTAATATACTGGACTTCGCTTTCATATATATTTTCATTTTCGATTCGAATAAATTGTACACGCATATTTTCTATTCCTAGTTTCCCGCCCCATTCATTCATACACATAAGCAATCTAGGCACAATTAATCAGCTGGTTGAATACTATTCATCTATTATTGACCTATCCAGCAACTCGACTCGAGCACAAGTCAAGCTTGCCTGACTGATACCATGTTAAAAAACTTATATGTTGCTGCTGAATGATCTGTTTTATTTACTGACAAAATATATACAGTACAAAACCAAAGAGTCCTAATTACATACTAAGTAGAATCCTAACAGTATACTTACTAAGACAGTAAGTTATATACAAGATTAGATCATTAGGACATATGACATGTTTAGATCTCTAATATTTGCAAAATTCAACCGGCTGGACGAGCAAATTTTACCATTACACAGCCAGCCGTTACCATACCAGTCAACTAATTACGCAGTGATGTTTCAAAGCTAAGTGTGGAAGCAACGATTTTGATTGAACCATTTTGAATCTTGATCATGGAGTGGTGGTATCTAACTTTTCATTGATGCTTTCGCATTGATCTGCGGAAAAATCCCAAGTTGCAGAAGCCATCATTTCCCTTAGCTAACCTCTCCTTTCCTCAAATGCCAACTTTTCTGCTATTCTACAAATCACAGTAGCAACAAACACACCAAATTCATTCTCATATTAAGAAGCCTCTTGAATTTGGTTACTGCTATTAAGAAGACCAACAGCTAGTGCAAAGTTTCCTTATCAGCCATCAAAACAAGACTACTGCTTCTGATATTCTAGAAGACAAGAGGTCATTGGCAAACCCGAAAGGTAATGAACTACTCTTCACACCATGCCTGCTAATCTGTTTGACATAAGTTCCCTGACAAGATTATCGAGTTTTCGCATGTCTTCTTCTTTCTGTTCAGCCTAATTTATCATGAATTTGTATTTTTGGGGTCAGATTTTTGTTGTTCCGTGTAAGACTATAAACTTTTAGTAGTCAGAGCAAAGCGTGGTTAATTATTCATATCTCAACCTTATTACATGGGTGAATAATTTCTTTAGCAGAGTGTGAGAATCTTGATCAGGTAGTTCTTGTATCTAACATCTCATTGATGCTTTCACATTGCAGCAACATGTAATCTTGTTAAAACTTAGTAGTTAATTATTTAAGCAAAACCAAACAAAGATACAAAAAGATAGAAAGTTTAATTCTGACCAAGTCATTATATTGTATGTATGTAGAGACTAGAGAATTAAGAATAATTTGACTGTTCAGCAACCTTAAAGTTTTCCAAATGCAATCTTTGCCCTCTCAATGCTTCCAAGCAAACACGCATCAACCAATTCGGAAAAAAAAAGTGAAAGAAAGAACGAATGACCTAAGAACCTGCTACAAACAGTTCGGTTATCTGTGGAGACGGATGCGATCACAGTGGTATCTCCAATTCGCCCCAACGGTCTAGACAGCCTAATGTTCTCGAGTCAGAGTGTCACATTCCGCAGCAGACCTATTTCCTAAGCTTTAATGTCTAAGATAAATTGGCCTAGATCCTCAAATACTCTTCTCTATAACCATATGATATGTGATCTGTTATCAGTGAACATGGAGTTGAATACATTGGTTTCTAGAATGACAGAGTTAAGCTAAAAGCTCTACCTGGTCCAGATCATTTATATTTTAGCAAACATCCTGCTATCTAGGCTTGCAACAAATAGAGTAGATGACAATTACAGATAACCTAAGGTCCTAAAGACATCTGCTTCAACCAAACAAAGCAATCGAATGTGTGTCTGCTTCATCCTAATAAACCAAACGGAGTGTAGCAATGCTACTATATCCCCTGGGAACAGGTTCTCATCAGTTACAAATCCAACCTGCAACGGCAAAATTCTGCACCAAGTTAAATAGTCGAAGATGACGCAGTCGTGTGGGACAGAAATACATGTGGTCACCTGCATATGCACGTATAATAAGTTTGTTATGTATGTGGAGAGTTAATAGTAATTGGAAATTGTTGAATTCTGTCCAAGTTGCAGCAACATGTCAATATGTCATGTCCCACAACTGCCTTGATTTTCTTTGAAGCTTATAGTCTACGGACCAATGTATACCACATACTACTCGATGAAGCTTCAATAATCTTGATCCTATCTTGATTTCCTATTTTCTCTCCATTTTTCCAAACAAACTATTACTACTATTCAATGAAGCTGCTATATACAACAAGAAATTTGGTTACCACAAACTACCATTCAATTAAGCTTCAATAATCTTGATCTTATCTTCATTTCCTATTCTCTCCACTAATCTTGATTTTTGCTGTCTAGAGAGGATATACTGAAAATGGCTTACAATCTACGATCACTCGCATATAGTATTGATCAAATCTTGCACCCTGTTCCTCAATTTCATTCTGTTCATGACCTTGAGAAAGAAAAACTTCGAATACCTGCTGGAAAGGGTTACCACTTTGCAACGATTCTTGAAAACCTTCCCCTGTCAACTTAAAACAGATCAGGGGCATTGCAGAGACGAGTCATACATTTGTCACATCGAGCAGAAGACATAGTCGACTCTGCCATTGTGAATCAAGTTTCAGTCAGACATAGACGAGTCCGAAAATTTAGAAAGAAGAAGAAAGCAAGAGAAGAGCTCCTGCAAGAACTGCAACAAGTAATTGAGGACTCTGATTCCAACAAAGATCTGACAATCGTCGTAACATCCTGGTAGCAAACTGTAATTGAGGAGTTTGAAGATATGTCCGTTGTAGATCCAATACTAGAAAGTTCTTGCTTTATCTTTACTAGTAAAGGTGTTGCTAAGCCTCTGCCCAGAACTCGAAAAGGTGAACCTCAGGCCGTTGTAACGTTCCTGCAAGATCTGCAAAAAGTAATTGAGAGATTTGATTCCTTGATAAACAAAGTTCCAACGATCGTTGATTCATCCCAGCAGCAAACTGTAATTGAGGAGTTTGAAGATCTCACCGTTGTAGATTCCGCCCCGGAAAGTTCGTCTAGTGTTGCTGATACTCTGGCAGTACTAGAAAAGGTGTCGATGAAGGCCAGGCATGCGGGGGGCTTGACAAAGACATTCACAAGCTGAGGGGCAGCTTACTAGACATCGACCAGCTCACCTGGAGGTCATCCCCATCGTAGGGATGGGCGGAATTGCTAAGACTACTCTTGCCAGAAAACTTTATGATGATAATATTCCCCACTTCGATTGTGTTGCTTGGGCTACAATATCACAAGATTATGATTTAAACACAATTCTTTCAACTCTTGTGAGTTGCCTAACTAGAAAAGAAGCCATTGATTTTACTCATGAAGAAAAGGTTGACCTCAAAGTAACATTACACAAACTTCTATACGGTAGGCGATACTTAATTGTATTAGATGATATCTGGGATACTGACATATGGGATGCATTACATCTGTACTTTCCAGAAAATCAATCTACAAGTACTGTCATATTAACCACTAGATCCCTAGAGGTGGCTAAGTATGCAAGTTCGTCAAATTCAAAAGGTTTCTGGGATCATGTCGCATATGACATAAGCCCAACTGTAGCATTAGATGAGCAATTCTCAAAGATTTTATCTTTGAGTTATGACCATCTGCCACATCATTTGAGGTCGTGTTTGCTCTACCTTGGAGCTTTTCGGAAAGGTGCTGAGATTCGAGTTTCCAAAATCAAAAGGTTATGGGCAGCTGACAGTTTCTTGAAACCAATTGAAATAAAACCCTGGAAGAAGTAGTAGAGCAGTACTTGGAGGATCTCGAAAACAGAAATCTTCTTGCGGTGCGTGAAAGGAAATCATGTGGGAAAGTGAAGAGCTATGGTATGCATGATCTCTTAAATAATCTATGCATTAGAAGAGCTGAACAAGAAGATTTTGTTGTTTGTAGCAAATATGGGCATGTTACGAAAGCTCTTAATAGAAGTATAGAAGCTCTGAGTTTGCGCCGGGTGATTCTTAACAACATTTACTCGGATGAGTATGTATGGTATCTAAGTTGCTTAGTACATCAAAATTGGTTAGAGTGTTTGATTCATCGAACACGTATTCCCTTGGTTTCCCAGAAGAGATAGTTCAACTTGTAAACATCCGATATTTATCTGTCAATTGCAACTTATTACCTCCATTGCTATCCAGATTATGGAATCTGGAAACATTTATAATCTTCTGCAATTACCCACCCGGAGGTATTAACACTACAAAAAATATGGTTTCTTGTGATGAAATTTATTGTCACCGGAAGTAAAAATATCATCATAATAGCTTTGTGTGATAAATCATTTTTGTCACACACTTGTCATAATATTAGAGCCGTCATATTAGCTTTATGTGACAGAAAATTGAATTTGTCATGAGAATCTTGGTGACAAGTTAATTTTTTGCCACGAGAGGTTCAATTTGGTGACAATATTTTTGTCATATGAAATTAACCCTATTGTCATTGGAAGTCATTTTCATCACCAAAAGTGAAAAAAAGTTAAATGAACAACCCATTTCCAATGACAAGCAAGTTGCCACTTAAAGTACTTCACTTCTTGTGGCAAGTACCTTATCACAAGAAATCATAACTTTATCACTATAGACACAATCCGTGACAATTCTTTTGCAACTTAAATGAAATCTATTGTCATTTTCATCACCTAAAGTCCATAACAATAAAACAATCAACCCACTTCCAATGACAATTTACCTTATCACCTAAAGTTCTTTTGACAATTAATGCACCACTTAAAAGTCTTCAATTTCTTTGAGAAACATCTCATCACCATCCTAACACATTTTCAACACTGTTCGATCAAATATCTATTCCGGCATGCCTCATGTACTTGTATAAACACATCTCAAATTTATAACGATCAAATCACAAAATTTCATTCCAATTCAATTCTACAAAATCCATAGTACTACGATGAAGGAAATATAGTAAATGGACAATTGGACTAATATCAGAATCCCCTCTAAATTACAAAATTTATCATGGTGGTAGCAGCAGGTTACCGGGTCGGGTCCCCAAGCTGATATTCAATTCCAATTCCAATGTATTTTGTTAATTGTATCTGATTATACTTAAAAAGGATAGATCCTCTGTTTTCATACAATCAAGATTCATTTTCTTCTAAAAAAATTGAATAAAACAGTTAAGTGCATGTTAAAATCAAACGGTTACGTGCATGCTAGATATTCAACTACTCCAGCAAGGCAATGATCGGGTCTCTAGCGACTGGTCTAGATATTCAGCAAATAACCATAAAATGACTTTATATTCACAGCCACAAAATGTGGGATCATAGAAATATGGCTTAAAGAAAGAGCCACAAAGATCACTTGTATAAAAACTGGATCCGGAGGGAATTCAAGGATCATGTCCTTGGCTTCCAACTCACATGGACTAGAATAATGATCTGGCTTCAATCCATGGAGACTTCCATGCAATTCCAAGACAATAAATCAAATGTAATATGAGATACCAAAGCAAACAGAACTAGCTGAAACTTTCTTCAAAACTTGATAAGAAAGGTAAGGAAGATGTAGTAGTAGTAATTGTAACATGTACGAATCTGAATCAATGTTGCATTCAGCAAAAGCACAAATCCAATAGTGCAATAGAGGCAACCAAAAAATCAAAAGTGATGAACAAGTTGTAATTTGGCTTCTACCATTCAGACCAAACTATAAAAAGAAAAATGCCAAGTTAGACATGTTCTTATTTAACTTCCACACTATAGTAGCATATGTCGGTCGAAAAATAACTTCTCGTAATTCCCCTAGCGGATTACAAGTAGTTTGTGGAATATATCTGGATCAAAACATTTGTTATGGTAATCATAAGTCAGACAAATCAAAATACACACAACTATTATGAATTTCCAGGGAAGAGCTATTGCTATAGCAGGCTAATAGTAGGCTCAATTAGTTTAGCCAGGCTAAATTTAGTACTAATAAGGGACAAAAACAGAAACTCACATGCATAATAATAACTGCAAAGTAAATTAGAATCATGCGGCACACACCTGTATTCAACTTGCTGGTGGTTCAACATAAATTGTTTAAAAGGTGCTGCTTGTGCTTGTAGTTTCTCAAGAAGCTCATTCGACTTCTTATTCTCCTCCTTTTGAGTTTCCAACTCGATTTGAGGGTCTCAATTTCTTCTTTAGCACTCTCAAGTTGAGTTTGAGTCTCATGTATCCCAGAATAGTTTCAGCAACGTGGCACCTTCACTCCCCAGCCCATACCCTTTTGATACTCTGATCGATAACCGAGAGAGTCTCAGCCATAATCTCTTCTTAACTCTTAGAAGTTTCTCCTTCCTTCATGGAGCTGAATAATAGTTTGTTCATCTTGTAAACTGAACCTTCATGTTTTGATATCTGGTCTCCACTCTCCAGTAATTATTAGAAGCTCTTTCACCACCGGCCTCATAAAATGACATATAGCCTCGTCTTACCCGTTTCTATCTGCAGTAGTTTTATTAAGCAATAATGGTCAGAGTAAGATACCTGAGCAAGAATTCAAGATTCATTAGACTAATAGCTTGCACGGTAAGAGCTATGTTTATTGGCTAATCTGAAGAATGTAGCTATAAGAATCAAGATTCACTTAAAGTTTTGTAGATAGATAAAACTATGGAGATCATGTACTGAGATTCGTTTTGAGTGGAAATTAAACTAAAGTTTCCTACTCTACTGTTAGCAGAATCTCTTAGATGGATATTAGCATAGAGAAAACGTTCAAGGGAGTGAATTAGTATTTAGTACCATCACCGTTGATTAAATCCAAAGCTACTAGTGTTCCACCATCAAATGTAGAAAACATTTGCATGAACAATGCGTCATGGTCATGGAAATTTATTAATTTACGAACAGAAGTATCGATAAATAATAAATAAGATTAAAAATTAATTATATACTAGCAAACAACGATATAACTGTTTCAGCAAACAATCACCATATTTAGAGTTGCTAAATATTCGAAGATGGCATAAATATCAATTGCAAGTACTAAGGCCCTAATTAGAGAGAACAGGGATGAATAAAACTCAAATTATTAGGAAGAAGGATTTCGCCCAACAATGAGTTCGATTGAACGGAAACAATTTGGCTAGGTTATCACCATTCTCGATAATCAATTTGGGAGAATAAGACTCTGAAAATCATTATGTTTCTGTAGATAAACTTATTGTTAATTGCTAAAAGGCCCATATGTATTGTTTAATAACATATATGCCGCCGAATTTAAGAAGCTAGAGTTATTTGCAAAACTATCCATCCTTCCTTTGACATAACTTTCAATTTTATCACCTAAAAGTGTTTAGGTTTGGTTGACAATTTATTATTTTTATCAATCTTCAGTATTCTACTTTGATAATTAACCCAAAATTATCACTTAAAACTAATTTATGGTGGCAAATTTTAAAATGTCATAAGAAAGTAGTCTATGATGACACTTAACCTTATTGTCACCTAAAACTTGTCATGTAAAATATATTTTTTTGTAGTGTAATATACCAGATGAAATATGGGAATTGGGAAAACTCAAACATTTCAAGATTATTGGAATCGAAGCGTTTGGCAGGGTTGAATTACATTCTTGTTTGGAAACACTACAAACACTCTCCATCGTAAAAGGAAAGACAATGACACTAGCAAATTTGATAGAAAGAATTCCAAACATAGAAGAGTTAGGACTGGATTTGTACTCTATAACTGATGATATTGATCCTCGATTTTAAAGTTGACTCTTCACTGGTGTGAAAAACTGAATGAATACTGCAACAAGAATCCTGCAAGAGCAACGTGATATGAGCAATGATGCCCTTCAACTTCGAATTACAGTAATACGCGGTAAGAAATTATATTATTCTTGCCATTTCAATTTGCTATTATTATTTATAGATAAATATCCCGATTTTCCTTCCACATGTGCGTTCTGGGAGAAGTTTTTATAATTCATTGGTGTCTGCATTTTCCTCATGCTGCCAAGAAGGTCTGAGAGGCTATCCGGCATTCCGGTCAGTGCCTGCTAATTTTGCCCGTTTAATTTACTGGACTTTGTTTGTTAATTGCATCAGTGAAATCATATACTGTATTTTAGTTTTAGAGTACTAGAATAAATTGTATGCATCTCTTGAGCTATGTTTTTGAACAATGGTGAAGAACAAGCATATTTCCAGTTCCTGCCTATCCATTCATTCATACATGTACGCTTGCTATGCACAATTAGTCTGGTTGAATAGTAGTATTCAGCTATTATTAATTTATCGAGCCACTTGACTCGAGCACAAGTCAAACTTCACCTGACCGAGCTGCTTGCTCGAGTCGAACTTTTTCAGTGAGCACTTCGTGATCAGTTGATTCATTAACATCGTGCTTTTTTGACTTCCGTATTCGTGTTGAGTCTTGATATATTATTAGTGGACTGTTACTTAAGTCTAACTTTTTCTGTCATTCTGACTAATTAAGATGATCGACTTAAAAGTGAAGTTCATACAAGTTAAGGTAAATAAGAGTTCTTGACTATCTGAATTTGATGGAGAGGTGATACCATGTTCTTGATGGGAGAAAAGAAATACATGAGAGTTTTACGAGAGTCAATTGCTGTCGGGTGGAAGAACATCAGGCCACAACCGTTTATTCCCCATGAACAAAAGCTGTGGAGATCCTTTACCCAGTTCCAGGCAGCTGATCAACAAGACTTGCAGGAACTCTTAACTACAAGAAAAGGTGAAGAAGAGTCTAGCAAAAGTAGTTGTCAGGATGTTCAAAAAGTGAGACATGTACGTGTGTATTCGGTGTTGTTTTCTCCTGTTACAGATTTTGTTGGTTTCCCAGTTTCTTTTTTAAGAGAAGCAACTCAATTGCATTGTTACAAACAGTTCGGTTATCTGTGAACACGAACACGATCACAGTGGTGTCTCGAATGATAGGTGATCGGTCATCTGTGACCACGATCACAGACTGGTTTCTCGGATGACAGAGTATAGCTCTACCACTTAAACGGTAATCCAGATAATTTTCATTTCAGAAACTTACAGAATATTTCAGTTAAGGAGAAAGTTGCAGTACTGAATCAAAAATACTATCAAACATCCTGCTAGACTTGCAACAAATAGAATGACAATTACTGATAAACCTCATAACCTAAGATCCTAAAGACACCTGCTTCAACCAAACAAAACAATCGAATGTGTGTCTTCTTCACCCAAATAAAGCAATCGAAGTTTACCAATGCTACTTTATGAATCCCCTGGCTACAGGTTCTCAGTTACCACTCCAACCTGCAACGGCAAAATTCTGCATCAAGGTAAAAAATCGAAGATGACACATTCGTTTGTGACAGATATACATGTATGTCTAGAGTTGATAATTATTGGAAATTGTTGAATTCCGTCCAAGTTGCAGCAATATGTTAAATGTCTCCTTCAACAGGTCCTTATATTCTATGGTCTATGGAGAAATGTATACCACATACTATTATATATTCAATGAAGCTATGCATAGCGAGGAAATTGGGTTACCCCGTACTACTTACTAGTATAATTCGTATTTTATCATATTACGTTTTATATTAAATATCTTCTATAACTTAGTTTATGTTTCCTAATTAGATTGTACAGCTAGTTTATATTTCTACTAGCTAGAAAGCACGGTGCCAAATGTACTATAATATTACATGATAAATGATACCCCTCCGTTTCACTAAAATTGTATATGGGCACAATTTTTAAGGGTTCCCAAAAGTATGTAGTCAAGAATGAGTATAAGATATTAATTGAGCCGAAAAGTATACGTGGGTCCAAATATGTGTGGTTGAAAATGAATTTTTTTATAAAATTAATTTCGATAAAAGTAAATGCAACAATTTTAGTAAAACGCCCAAAACGTAAAATTGTAATACTTTTAGTGAAATTGAGAGAATATTATTTTGTTATAAAAGTAATCAAAATAATTATTTTGGAAGATGCTCATACATATTAACAAAAATAGATGGAGAAATATATGTATTATAGTGACAAAAGGTCGGATTTTTCCACTTAAAATTGTTAGTATTTTACTTAAACAAAGATATGTGTTTGTAGAAAAATTATTACTATTTAGTGTTAAATTTCAAGTACACATGTGGAAAAGTTCATAATGCACAATTTCACTCAACGGAAAGATCTTAAAATGTTCGTTGTGAAATTAGTGGTATTATTTAAAACATCGTGGTTTCGATTAAGAAATAATGCTATCACGCAATTTTTTCTTAAGTTACAAATAGACCGTTCCTTACAAATGTTTGGAGAGATGTGCAATTGAATCAACCAAATTTGACTATTGGTCTTATTTATTAGAGGAATTATTTTATCCAAAGTTCCAAGAGTTTTTAGAAATAGCATATTACAAAATTTCAACATTAAAACCTCAGGCATACAATTTTTTCATTGGTGAATACAAATAAGTTGAATTTTATTTCACGAAAAAATAAACAAAAAGTCAAAGTTAATTTTGCAATAGTTACATTAAAGAATATTCGCATAAACTTTCTCCATTTTATCTTCTAATTACAACAAGTAGTATTCACTTTTTGCATTTACAACAAACTCCTTTTACTTAAGGGAAACTCTAAAATTCAAGGTAAAATTTTCCATTCACTTGGTACGAAACATTGAAGTCATCATCTCTTATAATAGACTTATAAACTTATAATAATAATAATAATATAAGCATCGTTGATTTCTATTTCTTGTAGTCTTACTACTTAATATAATTTTATCTGAAATTCTATATTGTAACATCCACATCCTCCATCCCAGATACTAGCGAGAAGGAGAAAGCAGGAGAAACGTTCCTGCAAGATCTGACAATCGTGGATTCATCCCAGCTGATTTTCAGGCATGGTGTAGGTGAGAGCTCCACATCCTCCATTCCAATTCATGTCAGACATAGACGAGTCCGATATTTTAGAACGAAAAAGAAAGTCGGGGGAGCTTTCCTGCAAGATTTGCAAAAGGGAATTGAGGAATTTGATTCCAACAAAGATCTCACAATCGTCGATGATTCATCCCAGCAAGCTGTAACTGAGAAGTTCAAAGATCTGACGATCGTCGATTTATCCCAGCAGCAAACTGTAATTGAGGAGTTTGAAGATCCAACACCAGAAAGTTCTTCTAGTGTTGTTGGACGTCCAACACCAGAAAGTTCTTGCTTTATCTTTACTAGTAAAGGTGTTGCTAAGCCTCTGCCCAGAACTCGTAAAGGTGTCACAGGAAGCCGAAAATGTTGGGGGCTTGACAAAGACATTGTGAATCAAGTTTCTATCCAAACAAAAGAAGGTGAGAGCTCCACGTCCTCCATCCCAGATTCTAGCGAGAAGGAGAGAGCTAGAGTATCGTTAAAGTTCGTGTTAGATCTGCAAAAAGTAATTGAGGAATTTGATTCCTTGATAAACAAAGTTCCGACAATCGTTGATTCATCCCAGCAACAAACTGTCATTGAGGAGTTTGAAGATCTGACCATTGTAGATTCCACACCAGAAAGTTCTGCTAGCCCTGTTTCTGATCCTCATGCCAGTGCGAGAAAAGGTGTCGATGAAGGCCAAACATGCATGGGGCTTAACAAAGACATTCAAAATCTGAGTGATCAGCTCACTAGACATCACCCAACTCACCTCAAGGTCATCGCCATCGAAGGGATGGGCGGAATTGGTAAGACTACTCTTGCCAGAAAACTTTATGTTGATAATATTTCCCACTTTGATTGTGTTGCTTGGGCTACGATAACACAAGACTATGATTTAAACACAATTCTTAAAACTCTTCTGAGTTGTTTGCCTAGAAAAGATGCCAGTGATTTTACTTGTGAGGTTGACCTGAAAGTAACATTATACAAACTTCTATACGGTAGGCGATACTTGATTGTATTGGATGATATCTGGGATAATGATATATGGGATGCATTACGCCCGTACTTTCCAGAAAATCAATCTACAAGCACTGTCATTTTAACCACTAGGGATCTAGACGTGGCTAAGCATGCAAGTTCCTCAAATTTGCACACTATGAAGCTTCTATCCGATGATGACAGTTGGGATTTATTTCGTGGAAAGGTGTCCGACGAGAGGATATGCCGGGATTCTGAGTTGAAAACGTTAGGGAGGAAAATTGTGAAACACTGCAAAGGGCTTCCTCTTGCAATATCTGTGATTAGTGGACTCCTCTTGGGGTGCGACAATACAGATTTCTGGGAGGATGTTGCAGATGACATAAGCTCAACCGTAGCATTAGACAAGGAAGGCTCAAAGATTTTATCTTTGAGTTATGACCATCTGCCACATCATTTGAGGCCGTGTTTGCTCTACCTTGGAGCTTTTCCGAAAGGTGCTGAGATTCGAGTTTCCAGAATCAAATGGTTATGGGCAGCGGACAGTTTCTTGAAACCAATTGAAGATAAAACCCCGGAAGAAGCAGCTGAGCAGTACTTAGAGGATCTTGAAAATAGAAATCTTGTTGTGGTGAGTAAAAGGAAATCATGTGGGAAAGTGAAGAGTTATGGTATGCATGATCTCTTAATTGATCTATGTATCAGAAGGGCTAAACAAGAAGATTTTGTTGTTCATAGCGGGCCTGTTATGCAAGCTCTTGACAGAGGTATAGAAGCTCAAAGTTTGCGCCGGGTGATTATTAACAAGAAAAGCTGTGATATTGATGAATACATTTACCTGGGTAAGTCTCGTATTCCATCACCGTTGCCTAGTAAATCAAAATTAGTTCGAGTGCTAGATGCATCTGAAATTCAGTGGTGGGAATGCCCAAAAGAGATGCTCCAACTTAACATCCGATATTTATCTCTCAGTTGCACCGAATTACCTTTAGATATTTCCAGATTATGGAATCTGGAAACATTAATCATTTGCTGTGAGTATTCCAAACGTATATCAATACCTTATGACATATGCAAATTGGTAAAACTCAAACATGTCAAGATTAGTAGACGAAGCTATGGATCTGTAATTGGCTTGGTTGAATTCAAGAATTCTACTTTGGAAACACTACAGACGCTCTCTATGGTAGAAGGAAAGAGATCCGTGGCAAATTTGATAGAAAAAATTCCAAACATAAAAAAGTTAGGACTGTTTGTCGATAAACATGAAGATATTGATCTGTCCAGTCTCCATAACCTTGAAAACTTGAAGATAAAATGGCCATATGGGCCCCTGCAGTATAATAAGGCACTGATCACGTTTCCATCTTCGATAGCAAAGTTGACTCTTTCATATGGTTATATTGATGAAAAGTTGATGAAGATAATTGGTGAATTGCCGGATCTTGAAGTGCTTAAAATACAATGTTGCAAATGGGAAGATGGCGGTGGTGATGGAAAGGAGTGGAAAACTTATGACGGTGGGTTTCCCTCACTGCATTTACTGGAACTGGGGATAACTAATCTGGAGCAATGGAATACTGAGGAGGAGACCCACTTTCCAGTACTAAGCCACCTAATCATCCGATGTTGGATGGGAGATATTTGGATGGATCACCCTTCACTGGAAATCCCTTCATGCATTGGAGATATTCCGACACTGGAAATCATCGAAATAGATTCTTGTCATGAGTCAGTTGTTGAGTCAGCAAGAAGAATCTGGAAAGAGCAACGTGATATGAGCAATGATGCCCTTCAAGTTCGAATTCGCTATACGAATTTGTATTTGTATACGAGATATTGATTTATCGAAACTACAATATTCAAATCGAAAAATAATTCGGTTGATATTCTAATCGAAACTACAATATTCAGTACGATTATACAATAAATCGAAAATTGTATACAATGACAATAATACAAATTCATTATACAATAATACAATACAAACTAAAATACCGAAAATGTACAAAAAGATAAAAGATAAATACCTAAAATGTACAAACTAAAATACCTAAAATACCGAAAATGTATAAAAAGTTAAATCGAAGATCCGGAGGTGGACGGTGGAGATCCGGTGGCGGTGGTGGCGATGAGATCCGGAGGCAGTGGTGGCGTGGAGAGACGGGTGGTGGTGGTGAGAGGCGGATGGTGGTGGTGAGAGGCGGGTGGTGGAGTGGAGGAGGAAGAGCGGTGGTGGTGGGTGGTGCAGTGGTGGTGGTAGTGTGGTGGGAGGAGAAAGGTGGTGGTGGCAGTGGTGGTGGGTGTGGTGCGGTGGTGGTGGGAGGAAGAGGAGGTGGTGGAGGAAGAGAGGTGGTGGTGGAGGAGGAGGAGGAGGAGGAGAGGTGGTGGTAGAGGAGAAATGGAGGAGAGGTGGTGGAGATATATTAATGTTTTTTAGGCTTTTAACGACGGATAACTTTTCTATTTTTATTTTTATTTTCCAATCATTTGGCGACGGATAGATCTATCCGTCGCTAAATTTTTTTTATTTTTTTATTTTTATTATGGTCAACAAAATTAGCGACGGATAACTTTTATCCGTCGTCCATTTCCATCGTTATTTCCCTGATTTCTTGTAGTGTAAAAGACAGAAGATAAAGCCACCAGTTTAAAATCTCACAGACACAATATATATATCACATACATAAAATAAATATCCCAGGTACAAGATAAATCTCACAGACAAAGTAAAAATCACACAGTTGCAAAATCCCACAAACACATCATAAATCATGCACATCAGAATCCCCAGTCACGGTATAAAATCTCACAAACACAAGATAAAATCTCTTAGTCACGATATAAATCTCATAGATGCAAAATATCACATACCCAACATATATAAATTATCACATATACAACATAAATCATCATCACTACTCTACATCTTTTCTTCCTTCTCCCCAATACACACAGATCCACCTATATCCACCATGCCTTCAAACAAGCACTCACTGCAATTATTCAAACCATTTCTCTACTTACCAGTGGCAAAATATCACATACGTAACATATATAAATCCTACTGATGTAAAATATCACAGATACAACATAAATCCCAATAACGATCATATATACTTATATTATACATCAGTCACTCCTAATCGCAGATTCATAACTCATCGGCTCAATTTCACTAATAACAAAACAATCAATTCATCAATTGAGCAAATAAATCAATCGATCATCATCATCATCATCACTACTCTACATCTCTTCTTCCTTCTCCCCAATACACATAGATCCACCTATATCCACCATGCCTTCAAACAAGCACTCACTGCGATTATTCAAACCATTTCTCTTCTTACCAGTGGCAAAATATCACATACATAACATATATAAATCCTACTGATGTAAAATATCACAGATACAACACAAATTCCAATAACGATCATGTATACTTATATTATACATCACTCACTCCTAATCGCAGATTCATAACTCATCGGCTCAATTTCACTAATAACAAAACAATCAATTCATCAATTGAGCAAATAAATCAATCAATCGATCATCATCATCATCACTACTCTACATCTCTTCTTCCTTCTCCCCAATACACACAGATCCACCTATATCCACCATGCCTCCAAACAAGAACTCATTGCGATTATTCAAACCATTTCTCTTCTTACTCCTCTCCTTCGGAGACCGGCGAGGATGATATCACCAGTGACAATCCAGACCTTCTTGTGCATCCACCAGAACACCCGATCTCAAACCACCGCTCCACACGGCAACCTCAAATCCACAAACGGAGGAGCGGCCAGAGGACATGGAGGCTCCGACGCTCGTGGTTGTCGGAGAGTCCATTTCTGATTTGGGGAAATTTTGGTGAAATTTGGAGATTTTGATTTCTCAGTTGATTTGGGTTTGGATCTGATTTAGGGGTTTTTATAGTGCGATCGAGATTTTTCGAGCAGCTGAATAAACTGATCTCGAGCGGTTTAATGTAAAAAAATCGGACTTTCTATATCCTAATGGAAAATCAGGCCCTATACTATACTTACTCTTTCACTATAATGTTACATGATAAACTGTTTTGTTTCAAAGCAATTAAATTAAATTTTGTGGAAAATCTTATAGATTCATATAAATAGATGGGTAAATATAGTAATAAAACATAGCTTTTTTCGTATTAAACAACCAGTGTGCACATTTAGAGTTTTCATATATAATACAAAATTTCTTCGAATTGTTGCAAGAGTTTTAGATTGAAATTACAATATTTGGACATAGAGTTTTAAATTGAAATTACAATATTTGGACATAGAGTTTTAGATTGAAATTACAATATTTGGACATTAAAACCTTAGACATACAAACCTGTCATATGTGAATAACATACATAAGCCGGATTTTATCTAACCAAGAAATAAAAAAAATCGAAAGTAAATTTGCAACAATGCACGGTAATTCAAGAAGGGTAAAACCAAAATTTCATCAAGGACAAAATTATACATTGACTTGGTATCAAATTCAAGCAATCCTCTCTGATAATCTTATTGATTATCATTATAATCTTATAATATAAATATATAATAGACTTATAGTAATAAAATAATTATCTCCATTTTGCAGGCAATTTGAGATGGTGGTGTTTATAATTCATTGGTGTCTGCATTTTCCTAATGCTGCGATCGATCGAAGAAGGTTGGAGAGGTAGGCTACCCGCACTGCCTATAATTGCTGTTATTGTTAATTCTCAGGTGTACTTTTGCCTGTTTATTACTGGACTTTGTTTGTTTTCATAATTGAATTTTATATATGGATATATATTTTCATTTTCCTGTCGAATAAATCGTATGCATGTGATCAGTTTGATTCATTAACATCATGATCTTTTGACGACGAGGATATTGTGTATGTATTCATGTTGAGTCTTGATATATTTTGGGAGTTTTGCAATATTTTAACATATAGTTGAGGAATTTGGTGCTGACTTTTTTTTAATAGATGGGGAATTTTATCCAGTTCTGTTAGGGGACTGTTAGTTAAATCAACATTTTATCTCAAGCTAACTAAGAAACCTTAAAAGTGTAGTTCATACAAGTTAAGGTAAATAAGAGTTCTTGTTTGTGTATTGAATGTGACTAATCCTCCGTCTTGTTGCAATGAAGTTGATTCAGTCTACGTGCCAATTCGGTTAAAACTGATGTAAGATTAACGATATGTGATCTGTTATCCGTGATCACAATAACAGTGGCATGTCGAATGACAGAATACAGATCTACCAGTTAATCCACATCATTTGTAATATTTCAGCAACTTACATAATATTTTAGTTCAGGAGAAAGTTACACTACTGGATCAAAACTACCAAACATCCTGCTAGGCTTACAACAAATAGACTAGAATGACTACCTTACCCGAACAAAGCGATTTTATGTGTATTGACGCTAGTTGATGTATCCCCTAGCAACAGGTTCTCAGTTACAGCTTATATTCCAACCTGCAATAGCAAAATACTGCATCAAGTTAAATAATAGAAAACATATGCATGCATAATAAGCTGGAGTTGAAGACATACCTCTCACTATATGATAATGTTTGTCGGACTTTCAGGCTCAGCTGTAATGTTGGTCCATTTTCCTCATGGGTTGAAGAAGAAGGTTGGAGAGGCTATCCACCATTGCCTGTCATTGCTTTTTCATTACTGTAATGTTAATTCTCAGGAGTACTTTTGCCTGTTTAATAATTTACTGGACCTTGTTTGTTTGCATCAGTGAATTCATATATATTTTCATTTTCGATTCGAATAAATTGTATGTATCTTGTGCTATGTTTGTTGAACAATGGTGAAGAACGGTTTGTTTTCATATTACAGACATATTTTTATTATGTATAAATTGTATAACACATATTAATTGTTAATTAATTCTCAGGACTTCTGCCTGTTTAATTTACTGGACTTTGTTTTCATATATATTTTCATTTTCGATTCAATAAATTGAACTAGTAAGTATCAATTGTGCTATGTTTTTCACAATGGTGGAATAAATTGTACTAGTATGTATAAATTTTACACGCATATTTTCAATTCCTAGTTTCCTGCCCATTCATTCATTCATACATGTAAGCAA
Source organism: Plantago major (assembly GCA_026545765.1). Classification (NCBI taxonomy): domain Eukaryota; kingdom Viridiplantae; phylum Streptophyta; class Magnoliopsida; order Lamiales; family Plantaginaceae; genus Plantago; species Plantago major. Next base: position 89,796,696 of record CM048843.1, on the reverse strand, counting down.
GCTAGGCACAATTAATCAGCTGGTTGGATACTATTCATCTATTATTTACCTATCCAGCAATTCGACTCGATCGAGCACACGTCAAGCTTTCCCTGACCAAGCTGCTCGCTCGAGCCAAACTTTTTCAGCGAGCACCCCCTGATCAGTTTGATTCATTATTGGCAACGAGGATATCGTGTACGTATTCACATTGAGTCTTGATATATGTATCTTTGGAGTTTCGCACCGTTTTAATATATAGTTGAGGGATTTGGTGCTCTGTTTGCCCTCTTCATGGATGTTGAATCCAATTCCTTCTTCACACCTATTATTAAGGGACTGTTAGTTAAGTCTAACTTTTTCTGTCATCCTAATTAACAAGACTTGTAATTCTCCAAATATGGTTATTACTTAATCGGGATCACAGTACTGGTTATCCTGAGGGATATCCTGATGTTGTTTTCGGGATCACCTTGGAACAAAGATGTGCGAAAAGCTTATGGCTTGTGGGATCAAAACCTTACATCTTTATACGATGAATAAGAAGAAATCTGCATTGGCTATATTGATGAATCTTGGTCTTATTGAGGATTCGAAAATTTCAAGGTCCTTGCTTTGTAAGAACCCGGAAGATGTTTTGGAAGTAAAAGAGGATGTTTAGAATTTTATGGTTATAGGATAGTTATATTCTCAGTTCTGTGTGCGGATAAAACTCTACTGACTACTAGTACTGTTATTACTTGCAGGATCTATATGGTTGTGTAGTGACAGCAAAAAGTACCAAATTGCATTGTAACACCCCACATCCCCCGCCCCCGAGTATATATTCGATTACGTATAATCTCGAAATTAAATTCGATGTTACTTCAACACCTCACATCCACCGTTACATAAGTGTATGAGCACATATGATGGTCTGTAAACCTTGAGCTCTTCCACTTAAACATTCAATCTAGTGAAGTACTGACTAACAGATAGCTGTTTCGATGTTATTGCCATTCAATGGAGGCTTGATCACCACAGTTGTGGAATTGTCACTAGGACTCGAATAGTAATTAGGACTATACATGTTTTGAGTATCCAGAGTTGGATTCATGTGATTCTCAATGTTTTCCATTGATTTCATATCTGAGAGAAATGTAACTAAGAAAAAACTTGACAGAAACAACAGAAAGTTAGAACAAGGAAAAAGAAGAAGTTTGTTAAGCAAAACAGAAGGAAAAACAACAAGTAGTAGGAGTATCTAAGTTGGGACTTATCTCGGTTGTCTGTTTCTTTTCCATCTTGGAGCGTTTTAATTAACCGAATCCTGTGAATTTAATTCTTTGTTCTGAACTTTTGCTAATTTTCTTGATCATTCATCATCAAATCTGAAATCCAAAATCTCTCAATTGCAAAATTCAACCGGCTGGACGAGCAAATTTTACCATTAAGCGCAAGCCGTTATACCATATCAGTCAACTAATTACGCAGTGATGTTTCAAAGCCAAGTGTGGAAGCAACGATTTTGATTGAAACATTTTGAATCTTGATCATGTAGTGGTGGTATCTAACATGTTGCAGTCATGTAAAAATGTAGTTAAGCAAAACCAAACAAAGACTAAAAGAACGAAAGTTAATTCAAAACACGCTACACGTAAGACAAGCTACGATTGAGAAAATTAAGCGGTGTGTGCACTTGTATATCCATCTACATTCACGCTCTAATCGATTGATTGAGAAAATTAAGCGATGTTGAAACTCCACAAAACCCCCTCAAATTATACTAAACAGGCACAAAAAACCCTCAATTATTGAAATTGCACCAAATCCCCCCAAACATGAATAAATATTGCAGGAGACACCCTCAGTTATTTTGATTGTCCAAAACCCTCTGAAACAATAACAATTACCTCATTTTCCCCTCAATTATCAAAATTTATCCAAATCTCCAAAAATGTTAAATATAGCGGAAAATTGAAACTACCAATTGTTAAATGCGTTCTTCACATACAGAAAATGAGACCGGATATTATTCATACTTGTTGAGTTACAAAGTTACGTATAGTTTTTATTAAATTTATAAGGAAAATCTTTCTTACTAAAAATCATAATTAAAACATTAAAAATAATTATAGGATATAAAAATGACCCTAAGGTCTCGGTTTTTCATGTACTACTATGAATCCCATAAATTGTGACCATCTGGTCGTTAGGTCGGTGTTTCTTTCTATTTTTTTATAATTATAACGATATACCATTATAAGATTAAATGGAAAATAAAAAACAGTAAGAATCAATAAAAAGAATAAAGAAACATTGATCTTACGACCTTGCAATGGAGACATTTGTACTCATTTATGGTGACCAAACGCTCACTGTTTTTTGACAACCCTAGTGTTAATTTCTTATGGTTTTCTAAATAAAAAAATTGTAATTTCTTTTGTTAAAAAATAGGGGTAAGTTTGTAATATTATAGGTATAAATAATCTTATTTGTTGTGTGTGAAGCGCATCTTCAGTTATATGGACGAAAAAGGAATTTTTCGCTATTTTTTCAATGGTTCGGGGGATTTGGTGCAATATTGATAAGTAGCTATGTTTATTAATGTTTCAGGGGATTTGGTACAATTTTGATAATTAAGGGTATATCATGCAATGTTTATTAATATTTCGGGGAATTTTGTGCAATTTTCATAATTGAACGTGTTTTGTGCATGTTTAGAATAATTTGAGGGTGTTTTGTGTAGTTTACCCCAATTCTATGTGACATAAAGGCAGTCTATAGGAGAACTCCAATAATTAGTTGCACTCAGTTTTACAGGCTATAATTAGTCTTCCATGTCCCACAACTAACTTGATTTTTTGAAAGTTAATTTCTCTCACAGGCTTTATACCCCATCCCATGTTCTTCACAGGCAGAAATGGCCACACATTCAATCTTGATTTTCTAATTTCTCTCGATTTCCTTCATCATTCATCTTCCAAACAAACCAGTAAGTTGATTTTGGGCTGTTGAGAGAAGATATACTGAAAATGGCTTACAATCTACGGTCACTCGCATATAGTATTGACCAAATCCTGCACCCCGATCCTCGAATTGATTCTGTTGATGAGCTTGAGAAGGAAAAGCTTGAATCTCTGCTGGAAAAGGTCACCACTTTGCAACAAATTCTTGAAAAGCTTCCCCTGCCAACTTACAACAGATTAGAGATGTTTCAGAGACAAGTCATAAATCTGTCATGCACATACAGCAGAAGACATAGTCGACTCTGCCTTTGTGAATCAAGTTTTCACATCCTCCATTCCAGATTCTAGCGAGAATGAGAAAGCAGGAGAAATGTTCCTGCAAGATCTGCAAAAACTAATCAAAAAAGATCTTACAAGGTTCAAAACAAGTTGGGGAACTAGTTAGAATAAATGGTACTGATCAAAAAAGTTACAAATAAAATATATAATAGACCACTTAGCATACCAACATAGTTAATTAGTTGCTAAACATGTTCAAATATCTTAAAACCAGAAGTATAACATTATTTAAAACCAAATAAGCAAGAATTGGTTTATCAATTATCTAGACCACGTAGATGAATCAATGGTAACATATGCTAATTAATAATATCTTCCATGCATAAACTTCATAACTGACCATTGATGACAGTAGAAAAATATAAAGTAGACCAAGTAGTCACAGTAACATTTAATTAGCTAGTAGAATCAACACTTAATTAGCTAGTAATTAAGGAATATTGTTAATTACAGTTGCAAGGTGATGGATGAGATAACTAGGACAACACTTCAATGGCTAACAGATTAACAGATTATAAGCATGAAAATATGAAACGGCTAATGATAGTACAGGCCGAAGACATGGTCGAGCTGAAGCCAATCGAGCCTCCTTAAACAACAGAAAAAACTTTTCGAGTGAGTACACAACAGGCAAAAAAAAAAAAATTTGGTACACTAAAATGTTACAGTGCCACTTTGGGTACGCTACATCAACATCGTCCAATTTAGGTACACTTTAATAACACTGTCCAATTGAGGTACGATTTTCAATTTTTCGCCCAGTCGTCCAATTTTCTGGTCAATTGACCATATTTTGACTATTCACGGACACGTGTCACTCCCAGATTAAATTTGGGTTCAAAATTTTTTAAAAAAAGGAAAAATAATTTTAAAAATTATAAAAAAACATTTAAAATTAGAAAAAAATATTTCCAAATAAAAAAAAAAGAAAAATTAAAAAAATAATAATAATTTCGAAATGAACGCACTTGTGTTAGGTGAAGGTCCATTAGGTGTTTGAATGAACGCACCTAAGTTTTTTTTTTTTACTTGGCGGGCTCGATTATTTCACAATTGTAAACTTTTTGTATATGATAAATACAAAACAATTACACCACGGTGTTGCTGCCACCACATTGTAGCAGTGAATCCATATGTTATAAAGAGGAATGCTACAAAACTACCAGTGTTAAGCATTGATAGTGTGTGCTCCTTGAGTTGATTTTCCCAAATTCACTCTGATGCTAACTTGATGCTACTATTTGAATAAACACACGTATTAATGTATACTCGTAAATCCCCATATATACGTACATTACCAGATCGGATCGACTCAATTCTTTCCATTGTAAATTTCTATTTATTTGTTGACAAATTTACATTAAAACAATAAGAAATTCTATAAGTGAATCTTCACACCCGGTACTTTATTTGTTAACAAACTTATCTAAAAATTTATCGATTGTAAAAACCTATAGATGTAGGCTCTCTTTAGCAAAACTAGTTGATTAAGCTACCAGAACAAGCTTATCAGATAGGATAATTTATCATATACCGACTAGACATTCACGTAACTACATGTTTAAAAAATAAACTTATCGAACTAATAAATACCACTTGTTTAAATACAATTGAGGAATCGTTAAGGCTCGACTCGTATAAGATGGATTAGAACCGACGAATAAGTGTGGAAAGTGAGCTACCACCCACCTTGGACACAATCAAGTGGGGTCTATAGACACGAGCTTTTTGGCTTGAGCATCGTACTCTCCTCCTCCTCCTACGCAACAGACCAGATACCAAACCACTAGTCTACTCCTCCACTTCAAAACCTCAAATTCTCACCCAAAAACCATGAAATTGGACTCAATCACCTCCACAAACCCTACCCCTACCTTCACCAGACCTTCCATGGCGCTGTGCCACGCTCGCCCGGCTTCGCTAGGGTTTCCGGTTGCCAAAATCTCAAATGCGGCGGTTCCGAGAGGTCTAGGGTTTTGCAGCCTCCGTTTGCGCCATCGGAGTATGAGGAATCGCACTCTGTTCGCATTTGCAGCTTCTCATGAAGATTCTGTGAGTGTTGTTATTCATGGTTGGTGTAGCTGTTTCAGTATGTGTTCCGTTTTCCAGTGAGTTTGCGGAATGTGGAAGTGTTTGATGAGCTTGTAGCGTGTGGAATTCGTTTGTGCATTTTTGTTTTTGCTGAGTGTTGGGATGGATTTGAGAGTGGTGGCTGGTTTTGATGTAGATAGAGGTGTGTAGTGTATGGATTTTTCGTGTTTTGGTACTGTGATTGATGTAGTTGTTTCGATGTGTTTCGTTTTCCAGTGTGTTTGCGGAATGTGGTAGATGGTACACGAAGTTTTTGATGAGATGTGTGATGTTTGGAATTCATTTGTTTACTGTGTGTTTAGATGATTTTTGAGAGTGATGGTTGGTTTTGATTCAGATAGAGCTGATGATCAGTGACGATTCATGATGATTCAGTGAGTCAATATTGTTCGATTTTTCATGCTGTGGTACTATGATTGATGTAGTTGTTTTGATATGTGTTCCATCTTCCAGTGAGTTTGCAGAATGTAGTACGTACTTACAGTGAGTGTTTGATGAGCTGTGTAATATCTCGATTTACGAATTCATTTGTGCATCTTTGCCTTTACATGTGTTTAGATGAATTTGAGAGATGGCTGTGTTTGATCCAGATAGAGTCGAGTAGTAAATAAGTTGTTATCCTGATCAGTGACGGTTCGTTAAGATCTTATAGGCTGAAGTTGTTATTAATATCATAAGATAGATTGAAGTGTTTGTGAATGTAGCTCAATGAACCAATGCAGTTATTTGTGTTACTTCTGTTTACTTTATCTGCTTTTCTGGCAATTGTAGGATTTCTTTCTAGGTTTGTAAGATTGAGATTCGATCGTTTTTGAACAAGTGGGTCACTAGCATAATGTCTCCTGTATTTTAATATTGAATGTGTAACCCAATATGTTGTTGTCTTTAAATTCCAGAACCAGAAGGCTTCGGATGTCGATATTGAAAAGGAAAAGGAGGACCTAAAATCTGAATCACAAGAATCTCAGGAAGCTTGGCAGGAGGCACTTGCTGCTTTTAAAGAGCAAGCTTTAAGAATGCAGAGTATATCAAAGGAAGCATATGAAGTATATTCAGTAAAGGCTGTAGTCGTTCTAAAAGAAACTTCTGAGAGATTGAAAATTCAAGCAGAAAAGGCAAGACAGGATTTAACTTTGATCGCGAATGAAATTGCTGAAGAGAGTAAAGAATATTTTGCCTCGGCTGCTGAAAATTCCCCTGAACCACTGAAGGATATTGTCGAAACTTTTGCTTCTTCAGCTGACGAGTTTAATGACGTCTCAAAATTGGAGGACTTTTATGTTGGAATACCTTATGGTATGTGTTAGCATGACTTTTCTGTGTGGTGATTATACTTAACATGAGATTCATAGTGGTGCATTTTTGGTCTAACATCATGGCTCATGGTTTTTAGGTGCTATCCTTACCTTGGGGGGTTTTGTTTCTTTTATGCTCACTGGTAGTATCCCTGCCATAAGATTTGGTATCATACTCGGTGGCACACTTTTGGCCTTGAGCATTTCAAGTTTGAGACACTGGAAAAAGGGAGAGTCGTCACCCGCAATCTTAAAAGGAGAGACAGGTATATTTGTCACTGCAAAACCTTACATTGATACCATTTACTCTATTACTACTACAGTTAAGCAAAACCTTATATTGATACCATTGTCAAGGAATGGAAATTTGTATTTGATATTACTACAGTTAAGCAAACTTCGTGTTGAAATTCTTGAACTCCTTGCCTGTTGGTTCCTACAATTGTACTTGATGAACTTATGCTGGTCACCATGAACAATTATTGGTTCAGGCATGAATCTCGTAGAAATCTGGTGTGATAATTTCTGGAGAACTCATACCAACTTCCATATTATTACTGTAACGAGTGATGCAATGAAGTATCTTGAAGAAATTGATCCATGCCTGGGGTTAGACATGGAATTATGCCAGAATTTCTCCCAAGTTACACTTGGTGTAGTTTGATCTCCATTTTTAATTTTGAAATATGTCCGGGACACAAGGAGTTGTTGTATATGATCTCGACATATAATTTCTAGTCAAGTTACTCTACTCAGTCGAACCACCATTTGATTTCTGGTCTAATTGGTAGAAATATAGTATTTGGTTTGCTAAGTGTGATTTTTAACAGAAACAGTTGCACTAAATTGTTTGAGCGTTTTTATAGGACAGTTAACTGCAGCCGAAAGTTATGGCTTTCTGTAATTATTCTTGTTGAATGTGCTCTATTATTTCGATTCTAACTACTAAAAAATTAATGATGTTCTTTTGCAGCAATTGCAACTATCTTGTTTCTAAGAGAACTGACCTTATTGTCTACGGTAATAACTCTTTTACCTCAATTATCTAGATATTTGAGTTAGCAGTGATTTCTGTGCTGACTTGACAAAATTTCCTTCTTTGCAGCGGTCATTTATCATAAAACTCTTCACAACTGTCATCAGGTTCTCATTCTCTCAATTTCTTATAGTTGTGCACTTCCCTTTATCCTTACACAAGTAGCTTTTCCTTTGTTTTTTTGGGCTCTGATTTTGCACAAGGTTCGATCTAGAGTGTGGTAGGTGTATAAGAATTGCTATATTTAGTTTAGTGTAAGTAGCAATCTCTGATCACTTACTTCATGTTACACATTAGAATCAATCGCATGTCTGCCAATATAAAGTGGGATAGCGGGATGGCTGCTTTTCTAAAACATATAAATTGCATAGTTATCAATCCCGGATATAAAATGCTACTATTAAGTTAGACTCGAGCTCTTACAAACCTGTTTAGGAAAAAGTTTGAATGCCCAGAACCAGGGTTGAAGTGCTGTACAAATTTATTTGGTTATTCTTAAGAGTTGAGAATATGCATCAAAAGTTTGATTTGACAACACTCCGCAAACACTTGTGATTTTGTTAGAAAAAAGAAGATAAATAATTGACAAAGCATTACAGAACTCTAGTCAAGGATCAGTGTGGTATTTCATAGGCCATTGACGTTGGCTTGTATCGTGCAGTGGTGGAGTTGCCGCATTCTTCCTGTATAGGATCGTGAGAGATGGGGGACTGTCAAAAAGATCCAACTTTGAAGCAAAGCCAGAAAATTAATCCTCGTGACCAGGTAAATTGGTGTGGATGCATCTTATACTTCTCTTCCACGTTCCCATTATGTAACAACGTGCATTTAATCAGGTTCAGGAAACCAGAGTCGGTGGTGGAGCTGAGGCGTCTGTGGACATACTTCACAGAGCAAAAGTACTCCGTCATATGATCATGAAGAAAAAGGGTAGGAGTAATAGGGACATTGTTAGCTTTACTTGGCCACTTATTTAGGCTTGAAAATAAAATCTGCAGTCCCTTTGAGGTTGTTCTCTTCTGAGTATATGACTATAAGATGTGTAATGATCATGATTATGACCCTGTTCTTGCAAAAATATCCTTGTAACAAAATGAAGCCCTTTATTCTTGCACTACTTGCTCAATTTAGCATTTCAAATCAGTTATTGAGGTACAAATCGACTGCAATTTTCAAATTGCCCAACTGTTACTACTATTATCGATTCATGTTTATGAGGAACAGACCTTATTTTGCTTCTATATAATATAACACAGAAGAGATGAAGAAATATCAACAGCAAAAAAAAAAAAAAAAAAAAAAACAATATCCAGAGAAAATTTCCCAAACAGACGGGAGTTTTATACAGGATAGTCCGACTCTATAAATACACGAAACCATCTAGATTACACCCTGTGAAACGAAGATAATATATGCACCAGCGATCAACAAAGGCATCACGGCCAAATAGACGCAGGCGATGCAGCATAGTGCATGCTATATCTCTTCTTAACTATTCTTTTGTTCGTCTTGGATCTTATACATTCCCGTGACTGGGCATCTCCTCCCCCTGATTGTCCAAAGGCATGTACTGTGCCATGATTGCTCGGATTTCTGAGTCCATGTATCTCTGCAGAATTAGTTAGGTGTCAGTATGATGAGTCGGATCAAGAAGCATGTGTTTTAAGTTCACAATTTGACATTTGAGCCCTGTCGAAACTAAATGCTAGGCTTACCCTGATCCTGTATTTGTATAGAGCATATCCTGCAACTCCAGAAACAGCCAAACCGAGGATGACCACCCAGACGAACCCCCAGCTATATTCTGTTTCTCCGGCTTTATCTGCAAACAGAGAGAAATAGGTCAGGGAAAGAATAAAATCCTGAGTGTCAAGTTTAACATTTGCAAGCCACAGGTAATCATGATGTTTAAGATTAAGAGTTTTAAACATAGATCTCATTTGATTTGTAAAGCTAAGATATAAAGTGCACACAGATGTACTGGAAAACATGAATCCTGCATTGGTAGGTGAAAGTAAATTATAAAGCTTATATTGGTATTGTTGTCTTTGATACGCTATTTCACGTTCAAAGTGAACTTTAAGCATGTTTCTCCAAAAATTTGAGGATCTTAAAGCATGAGATAGCAATCCAACAAAGTACACAACTAAGAAATTGTTTATACTTACTTATACACGTGTCATGTTCGCTCATGTATAGTAAGTTGCCACTGCAACTGCATTCGTAACTTCCCCAGGTGTTCTTGCACTTGCATTCCGAGCACTGGCATGCGACCTTTTCTTCGCATTCATCAATATCTAAAAGTCATCCAACAGAAAAAAAACCTTGTCAGAACTGAAATACTAATAATCCATTGCATTGCCATTCAACGCACAATGTGTAAGAACCTATCATGTTACCTTCGCAATTATTAACTCCATCACCCTTGAATCCTGGTGGACACTTGCAACCCTTTGTCTCGTCATCCTAAAATAAAGCACAGACCTTTCTTAGTGACAAGATAATAATGCATGACTTGGCTCAGGAAGAAAAACGTAGAAGTTATATTTCAAAAAATTAAATCCGAGATACTCACAATGCATGCAGAATATGTCCTTCCACCTTTGGTTCCTCTCCAACAGCCTCCATTGTTTATTTCACATCTCAATGCTCCAGAAGCTGTCAGAAAAACAATTAACATAAACGGATTATATAAGACACCCAGAATAATCTTTAGAAGAAGCTGAGAAAGAGCAGGTAAAACAAGTGCGGGGAATAATTACCTTCACAGTGAGTATAACCATCACCAACAAATTTCACTCCCTGAACCATGGGACATTCGCATACCCTCCCGCGGAAGGTATCCTGCATGAAACATCCATCAGATTAGATAACTAGCAGCTAAAAATTGACGTGAAGTTTCGAGATGACTAAGCATACCCTGCATGCGGTTATGTTAGCATTCTTATCCTGCCAGCACCCACCATTGTTTACCAAACACTCATTTGTTTCCACATCTGGTGATCACAAAAAGTATTATGTCAGAACACAAATGCAACACGAGATTGGTCCACAGATGCATCAAGCAGATGTACTAAGATTATTAATCTTTGTTCCATAGAGCATAGAGAGAATTAAAGACAAAAGGCGTCTACCAGTTCAAAATTGAAAAAGGCACAAAACACTGACCTCTAGACAAACAAATTTCAGGCTCCGTAGTCTCCTCGAAACCTGAACATATGGCCTTGAGAACTGCTCCTTTGTCCAGTTTACCTAAAAAATAAGTTGCCTAAATTAGACCTTTATTCTGAGTACAATTATAAGTGTATTGCTGGTACAACAAATGTAGGCACTTACCTCTGTACTGCCTGTTGTTTACAACAAGAGTAGGCAAAATTGTAACATCTCCTCGATGACCCTTCCCTATCTGAGAATAATTTCCTTTTCCAGTTAATGATTAATTCATAACCAATAATTTTTCACGGGAAAATAATGTTGGACTTTTAGTTTTTTAAACCTGGAATTCCTGTTCCGCTTTCAGAATCGGGTTCTCGACGTCTGCCTCAGTATCCCCGATGCATTCATCTATCTTTTTTAAATCCATTCCTACACAAAGGCAATGGTCAATAACCAACTATCCTTTTGTTGAACATACAACATATAAGCATCCTTTACATGGCCAACGAGTCAGATAAAGACCAACCAAAAGATGTAGTAAGGGTAATAATTACTACTCGAAATAATAAAGAGAGAAATGGCATGGCGTACCAAGTGACTGGATTACTTGATTTGCACACTCTTTAGTGTACTTCTTCTCTTTCATCGGGCACCTGATTGAAAAATCTGTCACATAGTCCCACCATTGCCATGGCTTGCCACTTTCATTCGCTACTTTATAGAAACAGGCTTGGCGCAGATTTTGCTCAACTACATCCTTGCCATCATATCCTGTGCTAAAATCTTCCTCGGGATCAGGTGCACAATACCTCCCGTGGTTGATGCACTGAGACTTGCACTGTTTGCTCAAGAGAAAAGCCTCGGGACAATACCAAGTAATATAATGAGGAGTGAATTGAGTGTACCCTTTCTCTTCAAGAATCTGAGCAGCTCCTTTGAAATCTTTGATAAATTCCAACTGGCTTTGACATTTAGGGCCGCACTCATCATTACTATTAGTCCACAACTCATACTCAACCCTCTCGTCAGGATGGGGAAGAGCCTCCGTCCAATCGAGACTTATGGTGACCATTTCGCCATCAGCTAATTGCTTTTTGATTTTGTCACCAAGATCCTTGCTAATGAGTGCTGATGGGATACTAATGTTCTGTAGGTAGTCTGCTTGAGCATCAGCTTCCTCTGGATTATCCATAGTGATAAGAGGCTCAACTCTGTCATCTGCAACAATGATAGCCGCAGCTCCACCATTCTGGGCATTCCATGCCTTTAACGTGAAATAGCACTCTGCCAGACAAATAAATGAAGACGATGAGTTTTCAATGAAAAGTAATTATGAGGATTGATAAAAAAAAGTTGTTTTCTAATACGTGTTCGGCTGGTTGAAATTTGCGGAAATATTCTCCAAACACTATGAACTGATTAAAAATGGTTCGGGTATAATATGATAACAACACAGAAGTTTCCTTTGTATACACCGTTACCTAACAGGTTGAAAATTGTCAAGTTTTTCTATAGAAATACTCTAATACATGATTGTGAGATTATCTAGTAAGCCATAAGCAAAACAGATCGTAATTGTCCGGCACTGGCCAGGGCAAAATCAAATCACATAAACACATGCATAAACAAAAGGAAAAAGGTTATAAGCAAAACAGGTCATAATTGCCCGGCATTAGCAGCTCAACATCAAATCACATAAACACATGCATAAACAAAACGGAAAAGGAAAGAGTTACAAGGATGCATGCTCCAACGAGTTCACACAGTTTTTAAAAAAATATAGGCGTAGGACAGGCTAATACCCCTTCCGTTTACCTCAGATAATGTGAACCAACAATGAACATGATACTAAAAGACCATCAAAGTTCTTACTCAAAAAGCCAATATATTAGGCTTCTAACCAATTCAACATTTCGCTCAAATCACTATTTACCCACCGAACCAAATTACTAAGGAATCTCACATAGTTCATTAAAACTAGCATGACTAACTATTTACCCAACAAACCAAATTACTAAGGCTTCTCACACACTTCATTAAAGCTATGCAACTACTCAAAACAACAAAACAATACAGGTCATTCAAGAATATCAGCAACTAAGAGAAAGCAATTAAGTTACTACTATAAAAAATGCACACAAACAAGTTCAAACCATACAAAAAAGGCAATCTAAAACCCAACTACAAAACAAAACACAACGTAGAAACTCAAAACCGATAAATCACTATACCCCCTCTGTCAGCAAGAAGAAACATTGGAATGCCACCAGGTTTTTTATTCATAGCTTCATCAAACCCCTTACACGCCTTCTGATTCGATTTCGGGTAAAACACTGACCCAACCAAAGTCCCTCCATACTGAGGCACACCAAAATTCCCAATTGCACATTCATAAACATCTTTCAAAGACTTGGGAGATGTGATCTTCAAACTATTCTTCTCCACAACAAACCTCCCCAAACAAGACCCACAGACAAGAAACAGAACACAAACCAAAAATCCAAACTTTTCCCTCATTTTCAGATCAGCAGCTCAAAAGAACTCAACCCCAGATCAAAAGGAACTAAATCCTGCACAAAGTCTCCAACTTTACACAACAGCTGTAAAGTAAAAAGTCAAATCTGCAAGAACCCAGATAGTTAAAATTGAATGATCACGCAAATTGGGAAAATTAAGCTGAAAGGAACGAGCTTTCCGCAACAATACAAGAAGTGGAAGAGAGAGAGATACTTGATCGGTAACAAGAACAACGTGTCAATTAAGAAAGAGGCTATATAGAAGTAATATTTGGTTCGATTTTGACAGATTTACCAATGGATTTCATACTTGGACGTTTCTTGGGAATGAATAGTCCTATAAGGTTACGGTTTTAGTCTTCTTTTTCTTTTACCTTTCTTTTGTTTTTCTTGTTTGAATACGAGTTGAACAAGTCTTTAGAAGTGTGTTACTAGAACATGTCAATTGTTGGATAATAATGTTGATTATAAATAATCTAAGCTTGGGGCTTGGATTTAAGATTAAACATACATGTTTACACCTCAATATTTTATTAGTATTATAATTATTACGATAATACAAGTAACGAAAACGTTTACATACGTTTATGATCAATATAAGATTGATATATCACGACATATGAACTTTGGTTCTATTAGCAAAACTAGTTGATATTCTTGTACTTCATAGTTGATTAGGTAGTCAATAAGATAACTGATGTTTAGTAATGCGTTAAGTAGATTAATTAGTTAAGCTAGTTTATTTGTTCAATACAGTATATAAAAACAAATAAGTTAACATTTTTTAGACTAACTTTTGTGAGAAACCAAATCAAACATCGGATATTTGTTACGAGGATAACATATTAGGTACAAATATCACATGTTTAGAAATGTAGATAATGCAAATATAATGTTTGTATTTATATATGTGATGTTGAATTGGTCTTTACGATAGACGGTTTCTCGCAAAAATTTATATTTCTTTTAATACACTATTTGAACATATTTATTAGATCAGTTATATATTCACGTAACATATTAATTTCAAAAATAAACTCATCAAATTATAAGCTATGAGTTATACGTTCAAGTTAGCATACCAAATACAAATACTCATCGAAGAAGACGAACCATAAACGAATGGAACAAACACTCATGGTCATGGGTATAATCGAAATGCAGAATGAGTTTCATCACCAAACCGACACTTGCATCATGGTGTTGTAACACACGGATGCAGAGATTTATTTTGTTTGTTGTTTTCTTCAAAGTGTAACAAAATGATGGGCCATAAACGGGTATAACAATGTGGTCTCGTGTTTTACGTGTTGAGTTTTTGGCATTTTTTTCCATGCTCATTTTATATGCCTTGGCCATCGTTATCCGTATCCTACCCCACCTATCAATTCACAATAATGAATTATCTTGTAAGTTTTTTCGACAATATAAATTGATAATGTAGTTGATAATTAATTTATTTGATGACTTGTCGATGACAAGGTGAATGATACATTTTTTTATGAAAAAAAAGAAAAATAAAGTAATATGTGTTTGACGTAACCTGGTCGCAGGAGCGGAGGTAGCATTGAGCTACCTAATGCAGGGGCGGAGGTAGCATTGAGCTACCTAATGCTCTAGCCACACCCAATTTTCTTTTTCTATACCAACATATTTGTAATTTTTGTAAAATAACACTAGTGAAATTTTAATTATAGCAATATACTAGTACAAATGATAGTTCAAAATGTGTTTAACTCCAATTAGTCACATGTCATTCCCAATCCGGGCTCCGTCCCTGCCTGGTCGGTCCCATTATCATGTGAATTCAACTTAACTGTCCAAATTAAGGTAATTTGGCTCAAATATGACGGTTTGATGAATACCAATAAGGTGACTGATTTGAAAAACTACTCTATGTAACTTTCAAATAAAAGGTCACTGATCGTCTACTAGTATCAGTTATTAGTGAACTTATTAGTTCGTGTTATTAAACATACTTAAATAGTTTTTCGAATCTTCCCTACATATCTATTCTTAATTTTGTAAATCTTGGAGCTAGGAATGTCACACACGTGACAGTTAGGGCAATGTGTAAAATGGGTAATGTGGTGCAATCCAGACCACAAAATACATAAGCTCATAGACTTGGTCTACCTAAGTAAGTACTTCCATTAACCACCTTATTATAGTCAAAAGATATCACGATAAGTATTAGCTTCGTATTTTATATGCTCAACAAAATGCATGCTCATTTGATAAACAATGCCTAATGTACGCCATGATTCGAACTCTAGTACTCCTCGTATTTTCCCTCCTACGAGAGTACAAACCGATGTAATTCCTCTGGGATTTAAAAAAAAAAAAAAAAAGGGCCTCAGCATTTTTTATTAGTAACAATTCCGCTGTAAATGAAAGTGCTTTCTGGATTTGTTTTCTTGAAATAGTATGATAACAAAACCTTTTCTCTTTCAGAAACACGTCTATACAGTACCCTATACATCATCATCATCATGATCATATGTTGTAATATTAATATATCTTCTTCCCCTGCTAACCCGTCTACCGCCCTGCTCGAAAATCCAGGGATAACTAAAGTACCTGGACTCGAGCAAATAACACCAAACCTAAAATCAACTCTCAAGTCTCACAGTGAGTCCATGAATTGACGACCATACTGCAGCTCAATCTAACTCCTCTCGTATGCCTCAGGACGGTCAAAGCATTGTCTAAACTAGGTTACCTCCTCCTTCCCCGATTTTGCAAGTGTTTATTGGATTATATATAAGATTCTCTTTGGCTCGTTTCATGGTTCAGCAAACGCGTGCAACTTCACTATGCAAACGAGCTTCCAGGAACTCCCTGAAAACAAAAAACGAAAAACACAATTAGTTAAATGCATAAACCAACACGTCAGAAATAAGAAAAGGTTCTAGGTCTCCAAAGTAACTCATTCATCATAAAATGAGAAGTATAAACTGGAAACACTTTCTAACTACGATTCCTAATATAAAATGTGCATTTTGTTTCCAAAATTTGGAAGTACCATGTAATATGACAGGGCAACAGAAACCAGCACTCGGGTTCTTTTAAGATAACATCTGTTGGGCTGTCTCTACTCTAAGAGTTAAAAAGTCGAATATATAATTCACGCAACCATAGAAGTAGACCCCAGCATCTAATCCAGAATGAGGTTATTATGCATAAAAAGAACTGCTGAGGAACAAAGATGTAGAATCCTACGGATTTTATACCAACGCAGCTCATTGAGACTGCAGAATAAATTAGCATGATAAAAAAAATTGAAGCTAATTTCACCAGAGTATATATATTTTACCATGCAAATAAAGACTAAAGACCATAAGATGAGTAATCGGAAAATTCTTTCCGTTTTTCTATAACAGACACAAGCAAGATGCAGGCCAAACAAAAACTTAATATGACACATCCACTTGACCATTCAAATAAAGATACTGCATAAAGAACAATGTAATATGAAAGTGAACAAAAGTCTAAAAACGAGCGAGCCTACCATTCAAATTCTGGCGCCTGAACCCGCAGGGTAGATAGATACACCAGGACAGACTGGAGAAAATGTTGACAACTGGGAAGTAATTCACA
The DNA here is from genome assembly GCA_026545765.1 of Plantago major. Lineage (NCBI taxonomy): Eukaryota > Viridiplantae > Streptophyta > Magnoliopsida > Lamiales > Plantaginaceae > Plantago > Plantago major. The sequence continues at coordinate 89,779,736 of CM048843.1, read as the reverse complement.
TTATATAAACAGTATAATTGTCAACTTGAAACTTGATCTTCCTTTGACTCAAATAGACTATGCCGTTTTCTAAATACTTCAGCTTCTCTAGCAATTTGGATATCTGAAGGCCAGAATATCTGGTGGAAAACTTTGTAAAGAAACCGCGGGAGCAATCCTATAGCTGTTATGAGCAAAATGGTGAGCCAATATGTTGGCGACTTCACCAGGTGGTATATTGTACTGTAAAAGAACACAAAAAAATTTATGTTATGAGACTTCCAGAATGAATAAGGCACATAATAATGTGCTATTATCATCATTCCCTAACAAACTACAGACACTAAAATAAACTAACCCGTAGTTAGCGAAAGAAGGTATAGAATCAAGCACCACCATGCAACCATATGTGACAACTATTGACCCCCATATTGCACAATGAGTAATCAACACCCAGCGCTGGATATCCATGGCTAAATGCACATTGACCAAGATAACGACTGCAATTGTCCACAAGCTTCCAATACTCCAAATGTCAATTGTGCTATCTCTGTAAGTGAACAAAGGAACATAGAACAGAACAAGACTCTGCCAGAGTGTGTCAGCCATTGTAATCCAGAACAGGGACATATTGTAACTTTCATGTCGATGGCCCGCAGCATAAAGTTTTGGGTATTTGAGTAATGTTTTGTGGCTCAAGTCCTTGTCCAGGATACCAACCACCACCGTAGGTACTGAAGTATATATGACAGAATAAAAAACACTACTCCAGTCTGTCAACGCTGAAGTAGTCGAAAAGGCTGTACACAATATGTACCTGGGAATCACAACACAAAAGCACTAGTTTATAGGCAATAGGAAATAAAATTCATATAGATCTTATTTTGCATCAGTAAGCTCAACCAGAATGTTTGTGCCAAAACCAGAATAAGCATATCAACCAAAATGCCAAACAGATTAATTGGGAATAACACGCCCCCACCAATTAAGGCTACTTGGCTTGATTCATATTCATATATTATTATCGAGCGTCTAGATTTTACAACAGACGCCACTCAGTTGATAAGTGCATACATAAAGATGACTGAAACTGAATTGCATACCAGAACAGCATCAGAACAAATACAGCATTTCGGTAGAAGTTGTATAGAATAAGATAACCCATGCGCTGATAGTTCCAATGCCCGTGCACTAAAAGTAACCGTTTAAGAAATCTGAACTGTCCCATAGCAAAATCAGAAGCCATCACAGCCTGGCGCCCTTCTTGACCACATATCCCAACACCAACATCCGCCATTTGGATCATTGAAACATCATTAGCCCCTGCAGATAATTCAATCAGCCGCAAAGAAAATCAATTCACAGAACTTTTCAGTAATATACAATAACCTATAAGTCCATATAGCATAAAGAATGACACCATTTGATAGGTCACAAATAACTACCCGTCTATAAGTGGTGTCCAGAAAGCTGCATGGCCTAAATACAAATCTATATTCTCAAAGAAAATGCTAAAAACAATGGACCATTGTATCCCAGCTTTTTGAAAACAAAAAATAAAAAAGAGAAAACATTTAAATAAGAAAAATGATAATACTGCTGAGAGATTATTAACTCACCATCACCTATGGCAAGTGTCATATCATCAGTGCGACCTTTGATCAAGTCAACAATTCCAGCCTTCTGCAAAGGTGCAACCCGACAACAGAGCACAACCTTACACGCTGTCGCAAGGTCGAAAAGCTGGTGGGAAAATTAAGAATGATTATTGTGAGGAACTTGATGAATAAATCTTGAACTATAGCTTCCATATGAAAATAATTTAGTCTAAAAACCATATAGTAATAACATTCAGAGTGAAACCGATCCAAGAGAAGAAATTAAAGTATATCAAAGAAATGGTACATGCCTCTGATTCCAGGTCCTTCTCTAAAATGTAAACCAGACTATTCCCATCAATTATAAGGGCCAGTGGTCCAAAAGTAGGCGAGTCTTCCTGGTCTTCACACTGTGGCAGATCAGAGGGCTTCTCTTTTAAAGGGATACCAAGATATTCAACTTGAGAATCCTTCTTCAATTTACTTCTCTGATCAGAGCAGTTTGCAGATTTCACAGAGTATTTGGTAATAGCATCAGTCAGAAGTTTCCTGCATTCATCTTCAGAGTTTCCATTTACAATGATCTGGTGCATATCTGCAGTCAAAAGTCGGCAAGAGAGTCCAATAGATATGGCTGTCTCTTGCTTGTCTCCAGTGAGAACCCACACTTTGATTCCTGCCTGCCGAAGAGCCTCAATGGCTTCAGGTACGCCCTCTTGTAACTTGTCCTCTATAGCTGTGGCCCCAAGAAGTGTCACGTTGCATTCAATAAGAGCAGCTGTCTGGCGCAATTTTATGGATCTTTCAGTCAAAGATGTGCTTGCATCTTCGTACATGCGTTGCCATTCCACCAGCTCTTCCCCCGTGAGGTCCCTCGAAGCAATAACAAGAGTGCGCAAACCTTCAGATGAATATTCATGCAGATGACGCAGTGTCTCTTGCCTCACATGGTCAATATTGGGGGTGTCTTTCTTCAAAATGTTGAACATTGATGTATCAGCTCCTTTCACAAGTACCTTTACGGTATCATTTGGAAATCTAATAACCACGGACATCCTTTTTCGCACACTATCAAATTCATGCAGACCCAAAACGTCTAACCTGCATAGCAGAAGTAAAAAGTTCATAACTGCTAGCAAATTGCACATCGACAGTAAAAGATAAAGGGTTGTGATAGAAACAAAATTGGCAATTTCAAATTTTCAATATCCAAGGTCCATTAAACACACAAGCAAGCAAGAAAATACATTTCCACAATCCATTACAAAATTAAAACAAACTGATATAAAGTGGCCATGCCACTACTAACCCAGTGAAAATCAGGTCAATGGAATTCAAATACATTATTTGTAGAGCAAAATTTCTGGAAAGTAAATAAATAAACAAATAATATATAAAGAGGACGGCCTTCTACCTTAATTTCTCACCATTGGCATCTATTACAATATGCCCTGATGTCCGCTCAAAAAGTGTATATCCATAAGCTGAAGCAGCAGCAACCAGTGCCTGTTCATCAGGGGATTCACCTTGATAGTTCACATTAATCTGACTATCACCTGAGGAACTGTCATTGCCAATTGAAGGACTTTCAGAAAGAATAGGAATCACAGTATTACAAGCTGCCAGGGCCAGAAAGAACTCATGTGCAGCAATCCTTTCTTCTCCATCCAGATCTTTGTACAGCATTTTCAGGAGTTTGGAGTCTACAGTAACTTCAGATTGGTGTTTCCATTTCCCCTTTTTGTTAGTAGAATCCTCCACTGCACAGATACATAGTACATAACTTTTATTAGCAGGGGCTGGAATGGAAATAAATCAAACTATCAAAACACTATCCAAGTTTAGCAATGAAACAAGAGGAGCAACAAGACAGACAAACATGGACAGCAGACAATTCAGGGATCATGACACTGGAATTTTGAACATTAGTATGAACAAGACCAGGTTCAGTATATGAAATTCACAACTCACAAGTACCCATTATGCATAATTATCTAACACTGGCTGGGTTATTACCCAGTTTTGCAAGCTTAGCAAGTTGGTAACAAATACTACAATACTACCCTGTTTTAGAATCACCACCATGGATGTCTTGAAGTAAAAAAACAAACATAGAGAAAACAAATAGGTTGCAGAGAATTATCATAAATTTTATTTTTATCCATGTATAGGAAGATATACACATACCTTCAACATCTGGATCCAGCGATGAACCATCCAACAAGAATGTGCTATCATAATTCTTTCCCCAAACACTCGCCTTTTTGAATTCCATCTTGTTCTCAGTTAGCGTCCCTGTCTTGTCAGAAAATACATATCGGATTTGTCCCAAGTCCTCGTTAATGTTCAAGGATCTGCACTGAAACCGGGACTGGCTAGCACTATCATACATATGTCTATCACCAATCATGAAATATGATTGTCCCAGCCGTACAAGCTCCATAGTAATGTAGAGTGATATTGGAATCATTATCTGGAAAACTATTATAGAACTCAAGAATGAGAAGAAGGTTTCCATAGGAATCCCATAAAATCTGTACCTTTTCCCTTGTTTTCCTACTTCAAAGTACACTTTCCGGTAGTAGGGTAGCGTATCAAGCTGATTTTCATGCCGCTTCAGCCACAACCCCATCCCAGTCGCAACAACACTGCACATTATCAGAAGAAAAACTGATAGCCAGAGTGTTTCCCTGTTCATATATGTTTCCAATCTGCTTCGCTTGGCAGGGGTCATAGCACTATTCAGCATGGCTTTTGTGTCCTGACCAGCATAAACCACAACACCAATAGCCCATTCTGTGTTCTTAAGTTGACAACCACGCAAAACGATATTGGATTGACTCAGAGAAAACCTCTGCTCGTTAAGCTCCATATTGGCTGTGAACTCATAGATATTACGATTTGGCTGCTCACACCTGATTACACCCGATACATCTGCCCCTTCAAGAACTAGTCTGTTAGTTTCTTGCCTGGCATACCTAGTCTTGAGGTTTGACTCGCCATCCAAATTCATGGTCTGTATGTAAGCAATTCCACTGGGATCACTTGTGCCTAGCAACACCATGTCACAAGGAATAGTCTCATCAGCATTAATCTTCACAACCTCACCAGCCTGTATCTTTTTCCACCTTCTGGGATGGAATTCATCAGATTGTAGCACCAAAGCTTCCCGGTTATTCTCATTCCTGTCGGACCTGTGTCTTCGCCAATCCTCATAACCATCTTTCACAGCAGTAACAGTAAGCACAAAGAGAAGAGGAAAAAGGGAAACTGTTCTCCCAAAGACTGCAAGAGGTGGAAGCTGATTCAAAGCAGCAATAGCTAAAAAATACATATAAGCTACCCGGTGGAACTGAATAAAGAGATTCTTCGGCAAAAAATTAAGGAAAGTGTATTTGCTTGTCCGGATTTCATTCCCAGAAAACTGAAACTTCTCATTTGTCTTCCTGGGATCATTAATGTGAATTAACCTAGGATTATCCTGGCGCACTATATTTTCCTCGAGCTGCATGCTTATCTGAATAAACCTCTCTGACCTTCTAGATTTCTGATGAGGTTTTTGAAAGCTATTCCCGGAAACTTCAAAGGTCTTCACACCATGCCGGAGATCCAAAGCACCGCCCCATGTCACAAAGCGTTTCCGTTCGCGCGTGGGGCATCCTGGACGAAGCTCTGCTGACTTAAACTCCTTCCTTGTAGACCCGAACCCCGGATATTTCGACAAATCTCCAGGAACAACCGCCTCCTCCTCAAAATCAAACAAACTAGTATCTAGTGCACCGTCAGTAAGAGAGGAAGAACCCGACGGGGCGTTACACAGATATCCCAACGAACTAACACTCAGTGACGAAGAGCCACGCTGGTGACTCGGGCTTGAACCGGGAAGGGGTTTAGAGTAAGGCAGCAATGGCTTGTCAGAAGACATAAAGAGCCCAACAACACAGAAAGTAGTACATTGGATAATAGCATACCTTATCCCTTTAACTCCACAATTTTCTTAAAACCACACCTATCCCAACTCCCAAAGTGTATGTATAATGTATAATTCTTCAAGAATTAGAGAGTAAGATCTCCCCACAAATACTAGCACACACTTGGGGGAGGCCAGCTAGTAGCATTACTATCTAACCATCCTATTTCCCAAAACCAGGTAAAATCAATGCTATCAGGCTCCTGAAGTAAATAAAGCAAGCTACTTTCTGGAAACCCACAATCAAAAATGACAGTACTAACCAGCTAGAACGATCAAACACACCTCTGCAATAATTGCGCCACAGAACCAAGCTGCAAGCATACAAACAAACAAACAAGCAAAAAAATCAATAAGAAGCAAAATTGAATCAGGCAAAAAAAGCAGCATTGCAAATAAATGCAAACACATGATGGAATTGGGAAAGCAGCAGAGTACCCACCTGTGGTGAAATTGAAAGCACGATGATGATGATGAACAATGATCGATTTAATTCAATTTAAATCGAATCAATCAATGAATGCACTGAAACCGAAATGATGAAAACTTGTCAGATTTCCAGATCTGCAAACGATCCTTTTCTTCCGTGTTCTGCAACAACAGTACTACTTGTGAATCGTATTCGTGATCAGCTTTTTTCTAGAATCTCGCACAATAGGGTAAAATTGAATTGGGAAAAAATAATAATAATAATAGAAATTGGATTTGCAGAAAGATGGCCATGAGGTTTGAATTGATGACGATAGGAATTGAGATCCAGAGAGAGAGAGAGAGAGAGAGAAGGTGAGAAAGAGACGGATGGAGAAGCACAAATTTTGGCTGTATTGAATTTTCCTCTGTTTCTTTTGATACTGGCAAATCACATTTGCCTTAATTTCTCTTCCACCATTATTATGTTGCAGGGATCCTTCTTTAATTCTAGGGTAAATTACCTCACCTCCCCCAACTCAAACGTTCACACGTCGTAAAATACTCTTGAAATATAGTATCTGGTTAATACTACACGATATACGTTATGATAAAAAGTTCTGAATCTGCTTTACCATTTTCACGATTCGAAATATAGTATTTGTTAGTTACTGCACAAGATACGTTACAACAAAAGGTTCTGATTCTACTTTAGTTTTTCACTAGTCTATTTAGTCCAACGTACGTTATGACAAAAGATTCTAAATCGACCTTACATTTTCCACTAATCTTTTTATTGCAAGATACTTTCCAACAAAAGAGTTGAATCGACATTGCCTTATGTATGACAATCTGATTAATGAGTTTTGTAATCTTCGTCTGACTGAGTCATATCTATAACTGTCGATTTTGAGACCTAGTCGTGGCATTAATTACCTCACGTACATAATCATGATGTTATCTCACTCATTTGTTATACAAAGTAAGACTCAGACATTCAAATTTTATCTGTAAAATAACTAAGGCCTTTTCGTCGTAAAGATGACTAGTTAACCCAGTCGCCCTTCTTCCAAATCCCTCCTAGTACCCTTTATGATTTTATGAATCATACAACGATTTGTTAATTATCCATCCCAAGTCACATAACTATCAAATGTCATGGGACACTTATAGTCTAATATAAAAACCGAACCACATAAAGTGCAAACCATGACATCTCAACATAATGTTACGTTTAACAGCTACCAACTATCAATTATCTTCAAATTACATCATACCTCGTACCAAACGGGAGCTTAATCTTATGATAATATACATCATTAGGAGTTTTTGAAGTACTACATCCTTGAATTTTAAAACCGTACAGTATATGTGCTCTATATGGCACAGTGACCAATATATCAATTAGAACTTTACAATAAATTATTAACTAAGCATGATAGAGTAAACCGATAAAGATTTTATGAAGTGGTCATGGTAAAAACTACTCACTCCGTCCTAGACCAAATGTTCCATTTTGATTTTTCGCAATTAACATTTTTAAACTCTGATTACGGTTTAATCTTAAGTCGTAAATGTAAAATGTTCAATTAAATTATATAATGAAACTTTACTTCGTAAAGTTTCATTATATAATTTAATTGAACATTAGTCAGAGTTGAAAAACATTGACTGCGAAAAGTTAAAATGGTACATTTAGTTTGGGTCGGAGGGAGTAAAAAAAGTGGATAACATAGCCCATATGGAGATTTCATGAAACTGAGGTGGGCCAAATGGATATTGTACATGGTAAAAGAAGCATTGTCTTCTCACAATCTCTCATTGTTTGGGCCATGTCAGGAGAGAAAAAGTGTGACTCTGTGAGTGAGCCAGAGGCAAAAGAAAAGGTGAAAAAAAGTACGACTCGGTGACTGACTCAGGAATGTGGTCCAGATTTCCTAGCTCATGTAAACCTTTTCGTTTTTTACCTTTCTTTATGGTAACTTAAATTTACCACATGGGACAATCGTTACTTTGAATCAAACAAATTTAGGGACTAATTTGTTGTCTAGCTATTGGATAGGATGTCTGTTTTGGAGTTTTGGACACTATACTATTTGGCCAAAATCAAATTAATTCTCTTAGATAAGTGTGTCTGTTTGGACACTATAGTCTTTAATGCTTATCTGGTAGCATAAAATGATATGCATTACTCCCTCTCTTTCGAATTACGTTAGTGTTGACGCGTAATTTCATAAACGATAATAATATTTGTTTTTCTATTTGTTAGGTGACTCAAAATACATAAACAACATAAATTCACTTTTCGTGGGGTTCGAATATGTGACCAAGAGGATATTACTCATTCATTTTAACCAACCGATTCACCATTACGGGCAATCAAGCAATAAACTTTATAATCATCCTTCATTTTAACCAACTGATCCACCAAACGGGTAAACAAACAATAAACTTTATAATTATAAACATATTGGTTCAATTCCGAGTCGACCCGTCCGGTCGAACCTCAACCCGATAAATCGAAAGAGTTAGTCCTCCGAGAGACATGACTAACATACGTATAGGGTCAGAAATGATGCTTATCACAGTATCACATGAATATTGAACGTAGTATTCGAGCGAAAGTGAAGTGTTTGACTAGATCTCAAACACATTGGTTTGGAGTTTTGGACAACATACAACATATGGTTCAAAACACTTAGAATTGAGGGTTGGCTAAAATATGCCAAGACAAATGCTACAGTACGAGGCCATAACTTATATTGCCTCAGAATATGGATATGTAGGGCTGGTAAGATAAATCGTACGAGTGGATCTGTTGGTTAAAAATGTAAAATATTACTGCAGAAACTCACAAACATCACATATACACCTACAAATATCAAATGTCCAATTTCAAATATCGTACGTGTACTATGCATTGATCCTGTATTATTGTACATGTAATGTTTTTAACTAAATATTTAATAATGAAAATACGGTATCTCGTATAATCGGGTGAAAGTGGACAAAGAAATAATAACAATAAGATAAGTTGGATCCTTTTGTCTTTCAAGAAAAACAGTAACTTACGTGCTGAATTTAGTGATGAATGCCTATGAGACTAGTGTTTGGACCATGAATATGCTTTGCACTCACTAGCTATAATGGTGTACTTACCACTTTAATGTAATGAATGTGTGACTGGGTTTTGTGGTGTTTGCTTGTACTAATTACTACAGCACATTTGATTGCTTTGGCTCCACACTAGGTACCTTCTACAGTATGATTGTAAATGGAAATGTAAGGTTTCGTCCTGGACATAAAATCGGATAAAACGGAAAGCTTGTTACGTGATGAAGGAAGTAGTAGGTATTACATAGTATGTTAAAATTTGATTAAAAAATCATAGTATGTTAAAATAATACTTACCAAGTTCCCTCTTTTTACAACCTTTGATTATGAATATTCATAAATTAGGCTGGAAAACAAAGTTATATTTAAAAAATATACCTGATTTATCTGATTAATATACTTTTATTATATTCTTTTCATAATTCGTAAGTAATTTATGGTCAAAGTTTTAAAAACATTTTAAGCTAAAAAGTTGTTATTGGGAGTTGGGACGAAAGAAGCACCTAGTAAACAGTGAGTGGAAATAACCGAGTTATGATGTGAGTTGTGACTCTACAGTTTGACCATATGTGAAATGACTCTTGAAATTTAGGTGTGACTTGTTTCTTAAAGTTTCGTATATGTACGTAATCATTATTATACTGTTAAAGTATGTATATGTAATTTGTCCCGTAAATTTCAAGACTCGGTTAATTTGTCAATATAAAGCACACTAAAATCTAAAACTTGTTGGGGCAAATCGTACAAGAAATGAAGTTTCAGCTGACGAATCACACACAAACAACGGAATATTCTTTAGGTGATGAATCACATACGTGCAAAGTTCAAAATTAGATCACTTGAGCAAAAGCGTATAGAAAGAGTGGGAAGTTAATCATGATCACAAAAGTTCATTTACAAGTTGTAGCTACTCGCCCTTGACGCAAGATAAGGAGTTTGTATCACTTCCCACTAGTATAGAAGAAGTGTATTCTCATCTGATCATCCTTTTCACAAGATAAGAAGTGGGTGCCACGTCCAAAGTCATACAAACTTTATGAGTATTCTATCCTACCCACTCAACCTAAAAGTGTGATGAGAGCGATGTTATGTGAGTCGAGGCTTGATGACTATTCGATTCGACTCATTTCGAGTTCGACTTGATGAGGTATTAGAGTTGAATTGAAATTCTGTATGGAGATTGCGTTCTCATCAAGCCGATTATACTCAACTCGTTCATACTTAGTTGGCCTTAAGTCCGAATTTATAGTATAAACTCCCATGGATCGATTAACTATATAAACTTGTCAAGGCTTTGTCTTTTGAGTAATGCATTCTCTTTTGATTTTCTTTATTTATTTTTTTTTGTTACCAATTGAACTCTGCTCGACTCGAGACTCAGAGTTTATCTTTGGTGGTTAGAGCTCGAGCTCTCGTATTGACTCATTTTATTAGTGAGCCAAGTTGAGCTCGGATTCAAGTACCACTCAAGTCGAGCTCGAGGTACCATTCAATAGCATTCATCTGCAAGATTTCAGGTTCAGATTTCTAGCACTCATCATAATCTGCATAATTTGAAGATTTCTCGAGGCTGAGAAAAAAATGCAGTCAAACACAGTTAAGAACTTTAGATCTAAAACTACCAGTAAAATAAATCTGAACAAAATTGCCTGTAAATCGTCTTAAAAAAAAAAAAAAAAAGAGCCGCTCTAGCACCTTAAACTTTTCAATTATTCTTTTCCATGGATAACAGAAAGAAGTTTTGACAAACCATCCATGGTTCTAGCAAAATCTTCAACACACATGCACTCAAAAACACAAGTCGCATTTACAATTCATATTTAAGGAAGGTCAGGCACACGAGTGAGAATATACACGCTGAGAATGTCACTCTGTGATGGACGCCTCCATGAAGACTATGTTGGACATTTGACTTCTGGCTCTGAATCCACCAGAGCAGTCATCTTAGTTTGCAGTTCAGGCTTGTTGGCACCCACGAGCTTGTCAAATTGTTCTCCGTCTCTCAGGAAGAAGAAGGTTGGAGTTGCTTTGATATCCCATGATGTACTGAAATCCTGATGCACAGAACATCATACATACACCTTATTCGGATATTGCAGCATAAATGCACGAGTTCAGATATATAATGCATCAAATTTATGTGACTGAAAGTAATGATCCCCTAAGTGTCGAATCAAATCCGGCTCATGTGTGTTTGCAAAGTGGATTTGATATTAGTTTTGAAGTTTACAGAAAGCAAAACTTCTTGGAAATCTATCAAATGTTTGGCAAAGGTGTTGAAAATGGAGAAAACTACTAAGATTGCATCTACAAATGCTTAATTTTAGAGCAAAGAAGCTGGAAATTTGTCTGAACCAAAGCGAATGCAAACTTTTCCCTTTCAATTTCTATCGCTTTAGCTTAATTCTGAGAAGATTTTATCTAAAAACCATGGATTTTATTATAAGTAGATTAGAAGCTATTTCACAAAACTTTTACGTACAAATTATGTGTTAAAGTTGCATACTTAGCAGCAAAACTTACAATAAGCTCATCAACATCAACGGTCAGAAACATTATTGAAGGATGTTGCTCAGATAACTCAACGAAAAAAGGCGCGATCATTCTACAAGGGTCACACCATGATGCACTAAAATTGGCAATCACCTGCAATACAATTAATTCATGTTAGATTATGTAATCTGGCAAAAGGCAGGTGACCACACCAGAAGCCATTTAAGAGTAAGGTTAGATTCAATTCAGGTAGAATAATTAAGTATTTGAACCCCCTACATTCTCATGGAGCTCATGCAACTCATTCTCGTGCGAGGGTAAAGTGAAGTGAAGTGCAGCGCAACAATCAAGAAAAGCAAAAAAAATGAGGGCAGGTATATCACGTGCAATAAAGATGGATCCAGTAGCAACAATAATTTATAGATTATGGTCCAGGACCTATTCAGCTGGTGCAAAGTAGTAATTTGATTTCAGTTAAACGTTCATGCTAGTGAGCACCGAGTCTTCTTTCATGCACCGAATAAATGTGAACATCTAAACTTTCAAGATTATAGGATGTGAAAATGAAAAGATAAACAAGTATCTCATAGAGATTCTATCTTTATTGCAAAAATATAGTTACATGATGAAGTCACATGTCGCATAACTAATGATCTGATATTACTAAAGTAGCAGGATTGCCAAAAAGATGTGAAAGGGGCATATAAATCTTAAATGAGTTACCAGCAGTTCACGTTATGTTTGTCTAGTCCTTGTGCATAAGAAATTACAACTTACAATTCCAACTACACAATAAACAGCAAACAATTAAAGATTGACACCGTATCATCACACGCATCTATTGACAGATAAAAGATGGATACTTGGATAAAGGAGACAACTTATTTGATTTATGTACAGAGGGAGATTTATCAAAGGGGAACCTAAAGGAGCAGTAGAGGACAGGGAAGACTCGAAAACTATGGCAGTGTTCACATTCAACTACCTATACGGCCGGATAATCCCAACACAATCATTATAAAGCAAAAAAAAGCAGCAACGAATACTCACAATCTTTCCATCTCTCTTAGCTTCTTCCATCTTTTGATCCCAACTTTCCTTTGTCTTGATGACATGCACATTTCCGCCCGTAAATTCAACACCGTGATCATAATCATATTCTCCACCTCTCTTAAACTGCATAGTTTCAGTGAAAAAGTACAGTTTCAGTTACATGATTTCAAACATGTGCACACTATCTATAAGTTAACAATTACAATCCTCCTTCGACTGATAGATGTAACTAATTCGGTACTGCCCATAACAAGCTTCTACTTGAGCTACAAATCAAAGCTGCCCAGAACAGACCATAAACCAGACTTGGAGATACAAAATTGAGAATGATTGGGTTGCATAAATAGCCAATGCACCCTACCCTCACAAATTCAATAACGGATCCGCACCGTGCATTCTGAGTATCAAATCTATGTAACAATGGAGCATGCCGTGCCACACATCTTAAATTCAACGGTCATATAAAGCGACACGCAAAGTAAAGCATATGTGTTTATGCTTCGTCATCTTCGTATCCATCTAAAAGAGACAACATCACATAGGCCAGCCTACACATCTCTCTTGCTCATTTCACTCAAGAGCTCAATATTTTCACAAATCCCAGCTTAAGCCAAGAATAAGCCTATCTTTCAACCTCACTGCCTTTCCCATGTAGCTCAAACTTCATTACCTACCACCATAACAGTAGGCATAACATACCATGCCACTCATCTTACATTCCGCGGGTTTATAAAGCGACACACATAGTAAAGCATACATTTTTATTCCCCGCCATCTTCTTCTTCGTATCTATCTAAAAGAGAAAACATCACATAAACCAAATCACACATCGCTCTTGCTTGTTTCACTCAAGAATTCAATATTTTCACAAAATCCCCAACTTAAGCCAATCAAAATCATTTCTTTCAACCTCACTGCCTTTCCCACCTAGCTCAAACTTCATCACCATCATAACAGCAGGCTTAACATATTCGCAATTCATCGAAAAGAACGAATTTTTAACTAAAAATGAAACAACAACTAGATTAAAAAAAAAAAAAAAAAAAAGCAAAAACAAAAAGGCAGAGTATCAAGAAAGAAAAATGTAGGTAGGATCAAAATACCGTAGCTAAACAATGCCCCATTTCCTCTTCCTCTTAATCAGGATCTGTTACTCTGCAAAACACAGAAGAAGCATAAGATCAAAACCATCTAAAAATGCATCATCGCCATAAATAAGAATCAAGAATTGCACAAAAACGAAAACCCATCTATTTCCCATCATCTCAAAGATGCAAAAACCATTCACCTGAAACTCTGGTGAATAATATCCCAAGTTTAAGTGAGCAAGGTCGAATTTTTATTGGAAAATCGAACCCTAATAGGCTTAAAGATTATGATGGAAAATTTGAAAATGTCGTTTTCTCGTGCCAAAGCATTTGCCTTTACGCGTTAGCTCTACAAGATATGTATACTGCTTGTAACCAATAATTAAAATAGTCACAATAAGGCCACTTAGTTTCAGTTTTCCTGGTTTTCTAATTTGTTTTATGCACAATTGGGTGACTTACAGGTCTTGCAAAGCTCACAAGTCAATTGGTAATTTGCATAATTGTGGGTTAGTGTTAAATCGAGAGAAATAGTTAGACTCGAGTGCAATATTTATACTAGAATGATTTAATTGTCTACTCCACTTTTAGTATTCAATAATAAATTAAGTTATTACTATTTTTATATTGTTAATTATTAGTCCAAAATTAATTTACCACCAAATTTAATCGGGTTTATTTATAAAAAAAAAATGAAACATGTTTGGTAGTATATGCAGAGGTTATTAACAGTAAGTCAGTAACACGTAATGAAAATGTGACTGTTTTCGAACGAAGTATCTAATACTAACACGTTGATTGTATTGGTACGTAGTATGTACTTTATTTTTCGCATTATAAACTTCCTAATTGCTATTTATATATTTTTTTCTAAAAGTAAATACTGATTGACAATGTTTCTCATCAACCACTAAAATACAAAAACCAAAGTATAAAGTGTCTCAAACCAATAATATTATACAAGCCATTGTTTATTAAACCACACATATTATGTGACAAGTATAAAATCAAGAGAATTTATTCCATCCTAGTAGTACTTATCATCAGCAACATATAGCAGCTACAGACTATCTTGAATCTCTCAAGATCCAACAAATCGTGGCGCAACGAATCCTGAAAGGTCTATCCATAAGTGCAGTTGGAAGTCGAAAAAGCTCTGCTTCCACATCGGTTAAGTATTCTTCCACGCGGAGAGAGCGAATGTAGTAAGCACAGTAACAGACCAGGCGGTTTCGACTCCAGGTATCAGACTTGCTGCTACTGCAGAAGCATGAACGAATCAAATTCAGAACGAGGCTGCATTTACGAAACTAGGAAACAGTTTTTGAAATCAAGTGAAGGAAATGAAAATCTTACTGCTGCTGCTGCTGGTGGTGCTGTTGTCATTAGCTGAAGTGGGGCTTGTGTCTTCGTCGGAAGTTGTAGGGTTCGTTAAGTTCAGTCCAAGATTTGGACAGTCTGCTCCAATCGAACCTAATACGTGATGATAATTACAGGTCTCGTTAGAATTGGCTTTCAATGATCATTTGTGTAGAAACTTGGTTGTCGAGCAAGATTGCTTACATTGATGGTAGCAAGGGAAAGCTGAGGAATTGAACAAATTGTAGTAGCCTTCTTCGCAGAGACACTCACGTGAGAAGAGTGAGGTTTTGTTGCACGTACCTCCTCCACAATCAATCCAGTAACAAGCTAGAATGTTCAGTGAAGAACGAATAAGTAAACGAGCAGAATATATAAAACATCTAACGATGATAATGTACTAAACGGAAGACAACAGAGAGGAAATTGAAACAAGATGGTTACGGTCGAAAAATGACATGTTGGCTCTGTATGGATTGCCAGGAGCAGGAGGGGCGGCGTTAGCGCAGGTGTAATCGAGTGTACCTGGAGAATACATTACATTATTACAATACTATCAGCATCTTCAAGATGTTGATTATGTCTTCACTATATTATTTTTCATCACAGGCCCACAGCAACAAGTTTCGTACTGCTAGAAAGGGATGATTTCGAACAAAATGCTACACGATTTGGATCACGGTACGTGTCTTTTCCAATCTCTTTAATATCTCAATATGATCACATCTAAGACAATACTAAGTATTACACGTCTGTTTATTTACCAACTCAAAGATTAAGTTGACTGGGTTTTGTTGCAACTGAACTGCTCATTACATTATTAATATTGGACTGTCATTTTCACTTAATCATATTTTCAAAGAAATATAATCTGCAAGAAACATGCATCTATCCATAGAGACAATTCTGCCAACTAGAAAGCCGGGTAAGTCTGGGACATGAACCGGAACCAGTTTTCAACTTACTTGCCTAACATTTTATAATTACAAACATCACCATTGAATGTACAGATAGAGCAGTCTACTGTAGAACAGCTGATCTTACTGATATACTCCCAAAACGCATAGGATAAACACAAGCAAACCATTATGAAAATCTTGCACGATTATTAAAGGCTTGCAGCATATTGTTACAAGCATTCACCTTGAGAGTCAATCTATCCTGCTACTTGCCTTCAGTCAAATAGTATGGTGTGATTAAAGTTTTCGACAATGTCTGATTCAAGCAGCATAAGGTAGGAAAAAGATGCAAATCAACACAGCAATCACAGCCTAGGTCGAATGGTTCCTCTTTCATTTCTACTTGCTGTTATTTCCAAGAATCAAAACATTTTCGAACACCATATCTTCAAAGAACTTATGTTATGTATAATAATCTCATTTTTTAGAAGCATTTTTACTAGTCATAAGGCCTAAAAGCATTCTGCAAACACCCTGTCACTACACTTTATTTCTAAAAGCACATTACAAATCAACCAGAGAATAATACAATACACAAATAATACAAGTGCATACAAATAGGCAAGCGATGTAGACATAGCAGTTTTGGTTAATACGCGTACTTAAAGTGTCGCAAAAACAAGAAAGGAATGAATTTAAGTAAGAAAAGAACTGACAGTTGGGAACAACACATGGAAGGAAGCTCAGTTCATTATCGTCTTCAGAACGAGCCTGTCTCCAACCCGATTCGCATTGGCACTCGAACCCGAAATTGCTACTATTAGAAACCACACAGGTTCCTCTCCCACACACATCTTCTTGGCAAGCATTACCTGCAAGTAAAGAAATTTTAACCTCTTTCACTCCTCCAACAATCACATATAACCTCTGTTACCTAGACTCCGCACTAAGTACCCGATTCCAATATTTCTTGAAAAAGTTTGAATTTTTAGTCCATAGTGAAGTGTCGTATTGCCATACCCATACCCGAGTGTCAGACATGGTATGCAAGGGGAGGTGAAAGAGTCCAGATAACATACATTAAGTACACTAGTAAAGTGTCCTATTGCCGGACCCATATTCCGGTGTCCAGTGTCGGACACGGGTATGCAAAGGGAAAGTGAAAGAGTCCGGGTAACATAGATGATATAATACGTAAAAACGGAATAAAATCCAAACTTTCATTAATTATCCGACATGGATATTTCATGAAAAAAGTTACAATTTTTAACACAAGTAAGGTGTCCTATTACCATACCCATATTGGGGTGTGCAATATCTAACATGGGTATGTAAGAGTAAGTGAAAGCGCCCGAGTAACATAGCTCATATATAACATAAATACGTAAAAACATAAAAAAAAAAATCCAACCTTTCACTAAGTACCCGACCCGGATATTTCATGAAAAAGTTTCGATTTAGTAAGTGTCCTATTGTCATACCATATTGGGGTGTACAATACCAACACGGCTATGCAAAGGGAAGTGAAAAAGTCCGGGTAACATATACCAAGTACCCGACTAAGATATTTCATGAAAAAGTTTCAATTTTTAACCTATAGTGAAGTGTCCTGTTGCCATACCCATATCGAGATGTGCAATATCCGACACGGGTATGCAATAGGCAGTGAAAGAGAGTCCGAGTAAGATTGCTCATACTCCTATAACATTAAAAAAAAAGTAAAACAGAACAAAATCCAAACTTTCAAATTGAAAAACCCAAAAGCAACTAAAACATGTACAATAATCTGACAAATGAGTCATGAAACTAACCGAACAAAGGAGCAAGAACTGGTATGCCAAAGGGTGCAGCAAAAGAGTGGCAAGAATTGAAGAGTAAGAGTGTAATCACAAGAAAAGGAGACATTTTTAAGTGTTTTTCAAGAAACAGAGCAAATACAGTATTGTTTGTTTGAAGTAAAATCAGAGCGAATTTAAAGAGATTTTGGAAGATAAATAGGTAGGGGGTGATCGAATTTAATAATCTACTGCATTTGAAAACTTTAGTCAACACGAATTTAAGTAAGTTGGTGGCAGTTATACTTTTTAAGTTTTTTGCTGAAATCACATCATTCTTGGTCTGATCTTAAGGTGAATTTGGGTGCCTTAAGTCGAGAACTAAGGTGTTTGGGTTCGCAAACTTAAGAATCGAGCGCGCTTTACCGATCGAAAGAAAATAAAGACTATGTTTAGCACTCTGAAAGAGCGACTCAGTTGTTTAAAAGTACGAAATATTCTCTGGGTCACATTTTGTTTGAGTCCGATTTTTACTTGACTTGTGTGGTTTGAGTCTATCACGACAACGGTTTAAATGATTTACAGGAGTCTGACAAAGTGATATTATATTTTAGAAAAAGAAAAGAAAACTCACAATGCATCTGATCATATAGTTGAAATTAATATCGCTTCGGTTTTCTAACATTCACATTGTCCAAATATGATATATCCTGCAGACATGCAATTTCGTTTCACATAAATTCAATATCTCAATTGGTTTAATTATTTACACACAGTCACACACTATCTTATACTCCCTCCGTATCAAAACAAATGTTATTTTTGTTTCTGACTTCAAAGATTAAAGAGAAATAAGAAAGATAGCACACGCGTATTTTAGTGAAAGAGGCTTATCTTGTTTGTGATCCATAAGGGATTTTTTTTTTAAATATACCACAGAATGAGACACATTCATTTTATATATTGTATTTTTTATATACTACACAATGGCTACCTATTCTGAAGATATACTCCGATCAATTTTTTGCTCGGATTTGGTGATTGTATTACATGCGCCAGGAGTATCTCACACGCGCGGCACAATGGTATGTATTTTTTGATTTTTTTTTTTGAGTTTTCTTTCAAAATAATTTCCAAGATTGAACCACGAGTTAACACGTGTCGAGCACGTGAGATACTCCCGGCACGTGTAATACAATCACCGAATCCGAGCAAAAAATGACCAAAGTATATCTTCTAGACATGTAATCATTGTGTAGTATATAAAAAATACATAGCCATTATGTAATATATAAAATGGATCTGTCTGGTATATTTTAAAAAATTTATCATACTACTACTAAACAGAGCGGAACTGTTGGTCAAATGCAGCTAACATAGCTTGAATTTTTTTATAACTTTCGGCTGAATTTGTTGAAGAAAAATGTCTGGTTACAATAACGGGTGGAGACTAGAGATGGCTATGAGTTCATAATGTCCATCTTTTTGGGCTATGGGCTACGTATTAATGTCCCTTTTATGGGCTGAGAAAATTAATAGGGTCCAATAACAGTTGATAATAGTTGGTACAATGCACTCACCATACATATAAAGAGATGGTCAAATAAGCTATAAAACCGACTTAGGAAATATGAGGTGTGATTTTTTTTTTTTGAGAAAAAAATATGAGGTGTGATGATGAGAGTGATTGGGGACTTAGAATCGAAGTATATAATATATTATTGATGGCGTTTAAGCCAGATGAGCAGCGAGCGAACATATTTTTGTATCGCAACTGTCCCTTATTAAGATGTTTCTTGACATAAAAGAGCAAGAAAATTTTGATTTGAAACATGCAAACACAAGCCATAAACCGACTTGGAAAATATGATGTGTGATGGAGGACTCGGAACCATAATATCATCAACGGCTTGTAAGCCATATGTCCGGCGAGCGAACAAATCTATTATATCTTCATCGTCCCTTGTTAAGATGATTTTTAATATAAACAAAACTAGATTGAAAATGAAATCAACCAATACAAATGAGAGTTGTAAGCAAGAATACCACAATTTCAGGTAAGGACTAGAAATGTGTATGCATATTCTTGAAAATCTCTAGATGCTTTTACTTTGGTCACTTTCAAAACTGAAATTGAAGTTGGAATAAAGGGGGGAAAAAATCAAAAGAAAGAACTTATATGTCACCATGTAACAAAAGTTTCCAAATTTAAAAATGTGATGTTTGATGGAGGACTCAGAATCATAATATCATCAGGGGCTTGTAAGTCATATGTTCGGCGAGCGAACAAATCTTTTGTATCTCCATTGTCCCTTATTAAGATGATTTTTATGATAAACAAAACTTGATGGAAAATGAAATCAATCAATACACTTGTACACATAAGAGTTGTACGCAAGAGTACCACAATTTCAGGTAAGGATTAGAAATGTGTCAAAATCTCCTTCAAGCATATTCTTGAAAATCTCTAGATGCTTTTACTTTGTTGACTTTCAAAATTGAAACTGAAGTTGGAATAAAAGGGAAAAAAGATCAAAATAAAGAACTTATATGCCACCATGTAACAAAAGTTTCCAAATTTGAAAATATGATGTTTGATGGAGGATTCAGAATCATAAGATCATCAGGGGCTTGTAAGCCATATGTTCTGCGAGAGAACAAAAGCTTTTCTATCTTCATCTTCCTTATAAAGATGTTTTTGAGATAAACAAAACTAGATAGAAAATGAAATCCATCAATACACTTAGAGTTAAGAGTGAGTATGCATAGTTTTGAAACTCCGAAAGAAGTTTTTTACTTTAGTCGCATTCACAATTGAAACAGAAGTTGGAACAAAAGGAAAAAGAGATGAAAAAAATTGCATTCTCTTTCTCCCTCCCTCTGTTCTAAATTGAACTTCTAACGGATTCGAAAACAAGTTTTGAGATAAAGACGATAAAGTAGGAATATTAAAGTAGGAAAGACGAATAAAGTGCGATATTTATTGAATAAAGCAGGAGAAAAAATTTAAATTTCAGAAATGAGAAGTTGAAATCGAAATGCTCCAAAATGGAATGCGGGTTGAATTCGGAAAAGAGAGGGAGTATATGTTACATGTAACAAAAGTTTCCAAATCCAGAGCATAATCAAATGTAAAGATAAAGAAAAAACTTGCTAGAAGAGAGAAGAAACGTATGATTGAATGACAAAATTGTGTAGACTATATATAAAGAGAGATGAAGAACTTAGATGTTTTATAATCATATGAAATGAGAAGGTGGTACATTTTTTACATAATAAAATTAGACTTTTGCTTCTTTTTTTCTTGGGGACCAAGGCGGCATGGTGTCCACTTAAATTTGACCACTATTGATATAGCAATTAAAATAGTAAATGATTTCGTCTGACACTCAACTTTTCATTAAGATGAAAACGAATTTTAAAAATAATGTATATGTCGAGATGTGCTTGCATAAATATTTTAGAATATTTTAAAAACAGTACTCCGGTAAAGTATAAGATATACTCTTGCATTTTAGGTATGTAAATATTATACTCGTGTCAGATAAAAAATGAGAAGATTACCACCCGCAAGGGTGGCTCAGTTGGTTAAAAGGGAGGAGAATATCCTCTTGGTCACAGGTTCAAACCCCACGATTATTCAGGGCAGGATCCATGGATAATGGAGATGGGATAGCGGTTGGTTGGTTAGGACACCCTATCTTTAGAGACAAAGAAGGGCGTGAGCTTTTTGTACGTCGTATGCCTACTTTTTTTTGAAACATTTCCGGTCGTTTTGGTAGATGGTGACGGAATTGTCAGAGCCGATGTTCATTTTAGAAGAGCAGAATCGAAGTATAGTGTTGAAATGTAGGTGTAATCATGAGTTCTACGGTGGCGAACTAAATGGAGTCAATTATAGTGATCCTGCTAATGTTAAACAAATGTGCTAGACGAGCTCAGTTGGGTGAAATTTTTGAATTAGACCGTGCGACTTTGAAATCCGATGGTGTTTTTCGTAGCAGTCCAAGGGGTTGGTTTACTTTTGGGCATGCATAATTTGCTTTGCTCTTCTTCTTCGGACACATTTGGTATGGTGCTAGAACCTTGTTCAGAGATGTTTTTGTTGGTATTGATCCAGATTTGCATACTCAAGTAGAGTTTGGCGCATTCCAAAAGCTTGGAGATCCAACTACAAACCACGCATTCATACCTACCTTGTAAGGTATTCTAACTAAGACCTATGGAATTATTATAGCATTATAAACGACTACTTTGTCTCATAAGAGAATTGTGGTTTTCAATAAATAAAAGGTATGTTTGCAGGCTATTATGTGAGTCCGTGGGGTTTACCAGTGCGCACCCAAAATGGTAGCGGCTGCGGGTTCCCAACGTCATTAAAAATTTTTTAAAAAAATGAGAAGATTAGGTTGGGAGGAATTTATTGTAACGCCCTGATTTTTAAAAGACGGTTTAAGGAAAATAAAAATCGCGCTAGTTCGTGATCTTGTAAATTCGACGATCTTGAATTATAAAATTTTAAAATGTTACTAGACGCATTGCGCGTCAAAAGACTTGGCATGAAATTTTTTATACTAATTCGTGAACTAGTAAAATAATGCAGCGGAAATATAACTGGCATGAATCTTGTAACATTAAATTACAGTCTTGAAAATGTTAAAGTGAAATATTAAGGATCTTATGATAATGATCGCTGCTCCGGCAACGCTCTCCACTCTAATCAGTTCGACTTCAAATACCTAAAATTGATAATTTTAGCAAGGGTCAGTCGTGACCACTTGACTGAGCAAATTTCATGCACGTGCCATGACTTAAGGTTCTATCTTCAAGTCCTTTAAATCTTTTAATCTTGGTTAATGCAATGCAACCCTATGACCTGACTTGACTCTAAACACTTGAACTTGTTATTCTTGAAAACTCTTTAACTTGAACTTAAACTCTAAAGCTTTCTCTTTAAATGTCTTAAACATAAATGATCGCGAGCTCACTTGGCATAGCAAGGTCCTACCCCAGCCCATGGTGGCCTCTTAAAACTCTTAAAGCACGACTAGAGGCACTAATCGCACTCTAGCCGATACTCTTGAAATTGCCACAAATGCTTAAGGTGGTGTCCTTACGAGCCCTTTAATTTAAAGTATATTTAAAACATAATTTACTTTAAACCTTTAAAGTATTCTTAAAGTGAATGCATGTCCTTAAACTCTACTCATGAGAATGCATGGACTAATATAGGTGCGTAAACATCATATAACATAGAAAAGCACACCAGTTAAGTAGTTCAGTCAACTCAGGTAATACAAACTTCAACTAAGCATGCACTCTGCTGGATAATATAATCAAACGTCATAAACATGTCTAGTGGAACCAGTATAGAGATACAATGCACAACACCAAAACTGGTGACTATGAGCAGGTGGCGAAACATATATAACAACAGCATCTTAACATGATTATGATGTAAGCATAATATTGCACAAAATTATAACCTAGAAAGAAAGTAGGACTGAAAGTATAAGCAGTTAGCATATACTATTCGGTCCAGCAGGTAGCTGATACTTCTGTAAATTCCAAATTTTACCAACATATCTGACTTGTGACAAATAATTTGTAAAAGAACTACTAATTAAGATAGTAGTAGAAGATTATTAACATGACCATTAATTTACTAATCAAGATGTACTCAAGCAATTACTTGTAGCCTCACGTAAAACCTAGACCATTAACCAACTAATTGAATTCATGATCCCGTTATATCAGCTAAGCATGATAAGATTTCCATGACATCATCTGATCTTAAATCATCAAACTGTAATTTATAAAAACAACAAACGTTAACATTATTCTACATGAGATCCGGAAGAGACTTGCAAACACGTGTAACAATCAACCAAATAAATTCGTGAATGAGCCTTAGGAGAACTTGCCTTGGAACGCTCTTAAAAGTTAAAATCCTCAACCGTACAATCTAACGCCTCTTCTCCGAACTCAAGCTTTGCGTAGACAAAGAAAACCAACGCTGGTGAATGGAGAAGACTGGGGACGTGATAACACATGCGTTTCTGATTAGTAAAGAGTTTAATTGGAATTTAATGGATATTAATTAATGAGTTCGGGCTAGATTTAAGAATGAATGGGCTTAGAAGATTTGGGCTGGAGTTGAAGAGGCAAAATACTGGGCCAACGATCCAACCAACACGAATTACGCTTGACGCTCGATTCGTTTTAAAACGCTTTAATCCGATTTATGAATTTTCGGGCTGTTACATTTATTCTCTTTTGTAGATTATTGTTAAAGAAATTGAGCAATGGAAAACTGTCGGTTCACACCACCAAAGCGTTGCAATTATTCAATTTCACAGTAGAAAAAAGATGCTGGACGGCTCTACCAAACATGTACTACTACCAAGTATAACCATGCAAAATGCTCGTCTTATTAAAACTCCCAATGAAAGTGGTCTAAACTTGTAACTTCGATGTGATTAATTTTGAAATAACTTGTTTGCTAACTTCTAGTTAGGTCATGTTTTCTTCTCTGAACAGAGCTAGGCTGAATTCATATTTGGTAGGAGTATAAAAAACAACTAATCAGAAGAACTATATAAATCTAAACTGAAATTAATGAATTTTTAGATAAAAAGAACATAGCCTTAGTAGCTTACAAATTATCTATGCAATAAGTTTGATTAAATAGTCAATATCATAATATATTTTATCACGTTTTCATTTTTAATACGGAAATTATAAATTATCATCGTTCTGCACCTAGCAAATATTCATTTTCTCCTTGTACTACTACTACAAAGAAGCAATAAGCAACTGCCCATAAACTCTTAACTGGTCTAAGAAAGAGAGAATCT
This sequence comes from Plantago major, assembly GCA_026545765.1. Lineage (NCBI taxonomy): Eukaryota > Viridiplantae > Streptophyta > Magnoliopsida > Lamiales > Plantaginaceae > Plantago > Plantago major. The sequence continues at coordinate 89,755,143 of CM048843.1, read as the reverse complement.
GAAAGTCAAGGTTTGGTAGTGAGTGAAAGACAGATTAACTTGGGGATCAAGTATTGAATTTGTTCTTCCAGCCAACTGAATAAGCATTCAATTAGAGTGGATCATTGTTGTGCGGAATAAGATTATAGAATACGATGTATGAAGTTCTTTGGTGCAGAGGGAGTAAAAACATATTTTACTACTACAGATTTAAATCAAAATAGAACAATTGACTAATGTTTTTCCATGTGTGAGAACTAAAATATAAAGTAAAAACCACAAACTGAAAATTGCAAACAAAATTTAGCCAAATGCTTCCACGAAATACAATTAGAAAACCAAATGGTGTGTCTATCTATCTTCTCATGCCTCGTCCACGGCCGCCACGGCCTCCGCCTCGGCCTCTGCCAGCCATACCAGCTTCTCCTTGAGCACTCTCAGACTGCATCAACAGCCAAGGAACAAACCCGAATATTGAATAATTATATCCATTTCAAATACTAGGTTCACAAATCTAGATACATGTAATATGATTTCAAGAAAAAGAATATCGAAGACGATACAGATTGTAACGGGACTGTGCTAGCTCAGAGGGCACAAGAAAATCGAATTACCTTGGGATTTTTCACAGTTTCGTCCACACTTAAGACAAGACAAGCTGCTTCTGTTGCTGCGTTTATGGCATTGATCTGTGGAATTGAATAATGTGAGTGATATATAACATCACGTTATAATGTTGTTAGGTTTACTCTATCAAAAGAGTGGTTATTTTACCTTCACAACTGCTGGCTCCCACACGAAATTAGCAAATGAGTCGGCAATTCCACCAGTATTGATGTCAACACCATAGAGTGCACCCTCATCTGTTTATAACCAAACCCCACGATTATAATCTTGATGGTTCAAAATTACAAGGACAAAAATAGAAAAGGAGAATAAAGTGGAAAAGTCCATAGAATTCACATGGACTATAAATCATCACAAAAACATATTGAGGTGGCCAAGTACTTAAAAGTTGGTAAAGCCAGTACAAAGTACAAACATTGCATGTGACAAGTGGAAGAGACTAACCAGATGGAAGGGCATGCTTTTGTCTCAGTTTGTTCAGCACATCAGTTGCATCAAAACCAGCATTATCACAAAGTTGCCTTGGGATTACCTGCGACAAGCCAGTGAAATCTGTCATGCAGTACAGATTACCCAAATTCTGAACCAAAGAAACTGAATCAAGGTATAAGGGAACTTCAACCAAATTGCACATACCATCTAATCGACAAGAAGTAAAATTATATAGAATTTTTTTTTTGTGACTGGCTATCCGTGTAATATTCATAACAAATTACAATAGCGATAAGGTTCTACTCTAATATAAACAGAAATGCTGAAGTAGTCCAATTCTATCTTGATTGACATCATATGCCAAACAAAACTGTAGTGCGGCCGTCATGGACATTGTTAGTTTGAGATAAGGATGCAAACGGAAAATACTAGTTATATGATTTTTTTAAGGGTGATGTTAAATCGAGAGCAACATTTGTTACATTGAGAGCAATCGTGTTTATATTAGTAAAGATTGCTTCTTAATTTTTTAAATCTTTCCTAAAATAAACGTGATTGCTCCGTTTTGATAATACTAACAGAAGAAAAGAAAGAAGTAAAACAGAAACTCAGCACCCTGAAAAAGTGAAATTTATTATTATTTTATTTCAGTAAATCTACCTCAAGGGCTTTCGCATAAGCGTTTATAAAGAGCATGGACTTTCCAGCAATCATGCGGGCATGCTGCCTCAAGTATCGGCTTATCTCCATCTGCATAGAAAGGAACAAAATCAAAGTCACAATCTGAGAATAGTAGCTCACCATATGCATTTTATAGCAGGCAAGAGAGATACATACATCAATAGCACCTCCACCAGCAACAACAGTTGAGTTTTTCAGAGCCCTTCTAACAATCATGATTGCATCATGTAAACTTCGCTCAGCCTCCTCAATAAACTGTTGACAGACATACCAAGAGTTAGAGCCTCAGATGAAAAATGTGCAGCTTGGAGAGGGAAAAAAGCAGGATCACATAGGCACAACAAACCTGATCTGCTCCACCACGAAGAACAATAGTGGCAGTCAGACTAGCTGGGCATCCACTAAAGATATTAAAACGCTCATTTCCAACTTGTCTCTCCTCAAATAGTTCACAAGTTCCAAGAACCTTCAACATTAATTAAGCAATCAGCAAAGGCAGAAGTAGACAAGAACAGTGCAAAGGCAAGGAGTTAAAAAGGAAAAGAACAGGAAAAAGGAGTGAAGAACTGCATCTGGTTATTCACTTGTGGTTAAAGAAGGCACAGTATTAACCTCGTCAATAACGTTATTCACGGTTGTCTGAACAGTTCCACCTGAAGCAGCAGCAACTCTTTGTAAATCATCCTCAGTAACACGACCAGCACAGAATATGTCACGATCCGCAAAATACTGTCCACATACAAGAATACGTTAATACAGATCCTCACTTTTCCCTTGCATATAAATGATTTACTGAAATCTTATTGGCATGGGAATTTTGGACAATAACATGAACATACATTATGCATGTTGATCACAAGAAGGCAAAAACTACACACTAGTATAACAATACCATAAATAGTTGAACATAATTACAAGTGCCAAATTTTAAGATGTAAGCTATCGTCTATATTTGATCTTTCCTGAAAATAAATTCAGAATGTAAGAAATCATTACTTGAGTTGCCAAATCCCCAATAGCAAGCCGTGAGAGAACAACTTTAGCTCCACTGTTTACACATTTATCCAATTTGTCATAAATAATATTCCATTCTGCATCTACAATTGATTGGTATTGCAGAGGATCTGAGAGTCTGCAATACATAAAAAACAAATAAACATAAGAAACCTTTACTACAAAATCAAGCATTTTATAAATCACTATGAACAACTTCATCAGCATTCTATTCAAACCTGATCTCTGCATTTTCTTTCTCTGACTTCAGTTCCAATTCAATGTTGAGCAAAAGTATCTTGGGGTTTAAAAATTTCTTTGGTTGTTGCTCAAAGCCAGCATAGGAGAATGTCTTCTTGAAGGCAACACCATTAACAAAAAAAGAATCTCTCATGGTACCTCCAGGAACCTAAAAGCGCAATATAGCACACAAGTGTCAAATAACACAATGAGTAAGAACATGTGTTAAGGTAGATAAACTTCGCATGTTATAAGGTTCTATATAACTTTATTAATGTGACATTAAGAATATGTTTATGTACCTTCTTTATTCCAATCATGTTTAATCTATCCTCAACTCCGATGGCAACAACAGCATCTACAACCATGGTAGCAAAGAACTCCTTCTCACCACCAATGAGCTTTGAAGAAAGAGTTGTAGCGGCACATTTAGCCAGCAAACTCTTCTTCTCTTCCATGCTTTTACCCTCTATGCTGACAGCTAATTCTTTGATCCTCTGAAGCGCCTAATAATGGATAAAAAAGCGCCAGGGATTCATCAAACTTGTATCCACGGCCAATTCCAGATAATAATCAAAATAATTAGAAAGAGAAGAAGTTATGATCCTTACTAAAGTAGAAGCTGTTCTATAACTTCTTATAAGATTTTGAGGATGAACACCTTCTTCAATGAAAGGTTTTGCTGCCTTCAGGAACTCTCCAGCAAGCAAAACCACAGTAGTTGTTCCATCACCAACCTGCAAAACAACAATGGTTTCAAGAACTTGACTGGGAATGCTACTACACATAATACCTGTGTGTAAAAGTACAACATAGTAAAGATAGCCTGAAAAAATAAGTGCTCAAACATGCATCAAATAACATTATAGCTACATATTATAAGAATGAGCTTCACTTGATACATTAATGGTGAATAGTGAACAGGCAAATGGAGGGGAAATAATTAATATTGGCATTATTTTACAGTTAATAGGTAGCTCTGATAGCTGGTAATTTTATAACTTGATAGAATTCAGATTACAATAAGCTTTCCTCATGATGCTGTTTTCTGGTCTAAGATGACCTGCTATCCTATAGATAAAAACGCTAGGCATCATCTTTTAGTATATGTTTGATTTAGACTTTCTACAAACAGTTCTCTTTGCACTTGAGTATATCATAACCACATGTGCTATCAAAATCCCAATGATCACATTTGGTATCAAAATCCCACATGTTAACCTTAATACTGCATCAGGCTTACTTTTCCACATGTACTCAGCAAGGAATGACAATCAAATGCTCATAACTCATAAGTCAGTACAACCATCTTGCAGTCCATAATATACTGGTAAACATAAACTAAATTTTCACAAATTGATATTACACCAACTATTAATGCTTCTTGTGTCAAATAAAAGAAACCATATTGTCCGCCCCTAGCAATCGATTCAATAATGAGGTTCTCACACTAACATCATGAAATTTAAGCCTTTGGTGCTCGGAGTTGAGAATTTAATTATAGCCAAATTACTTAAGATCACGAGGAAGCAGATATCTGTTCACATCCCTTTCTCGAACACAAGGCTGTTGGAATGGTGGTGGGTGAAGGGGTTCTATGGTAAATTTACCTCGGAATCCTGTGACTTGGCAATATCTACAAGGATCTTGGCAGCAGGATGAATAATGTCAAGAAGCTTCATTATGGTGGCACCATCATTAGAGATCGTGGTGTTGCCCTTATCATCATGGATCAGCTTGTCCATGCCCCTCGGACCAAGTGTAGTGCGCACAACATCAGCAACAGCTGTGCATGCATTAATGTTACTTATCAATTGGGGTGTCCCTTGTGACGTATCTGTGCCTTCCCTCAGCAGTATAATTTGTGGTTGCTGCAGTTCCAATACAGTTAGTTAATTATGAAACAAAACCAACAAAGCAATGTTCCAGTAAAATGTCAAATAAGGTTATGAAAGAACAACAATCCATAGGCAAGACAAACACATCAGTAAAATAATTAAACTTACCAAGAGCGACAAAGTACAGGCAGGACAAACCCATCAGTAAAGATCCAGCACTGATACTTTGAAGCTAAGGGCTATATAAACTTGTAACGTTCTTATTCTGACTAAACACTGAAGTTTTTTATCCCTGTTAGTATAAGTGATAACTGGGCACGATACAGCACTGTATCTCCATTGCACATGCAACTAACCCATCAGTAAAGATCCAGCACTGATAACTTTGAAGCTAAGGGCTACATTAGTAAATTCGTAACGTTCTTATTCTGACTAAACACTTCGATCTTATCTCAGTTAGTATAAGTGATCACTGGGCACGATATTACACTGCATCTCCATTCAACTTCTCTAGTTTTCAAAATCCAATAAACTTAAACTACTAGGGGAAATCCCATAAAGTGGACATTTAATTGTGCAGAGTTTCCAATGGCAGGCCTTAGCATTTCACCCAAAGGTCCGATAACATGAAGAAAAAGAATCATTTTCGTAGAAACTCGAGCTTATCTAGGTCAGGAATTTACTAAAGAATCAGCTCACTGTTTATAAATTACATTCAAAACGTCTTTCTTAGAAGCTCGAGGTTATCTAGGTCAGGAATTTACTAAAGAATCAGCTAACTGTCAATAAATTACTCCACTACTGATCCTAAAAACTACAAATCAATGAAGAACAAACATAAACAATTCAAATCTCATTGCAAACATTGCAATTCACGCCAGATAAAAGCTGCTAATTACTCATTTGAGCTTAATACTGCATCATTACTTCAAAAAGGCAAACACTTGGTAAAAATCTGACCATTTCGTTTCCAACGAACTACGATTTCGGAAATGCGAAGTGAATCAAACGATTCGAGGATACAGAAACAGATGAAAAATGTTACAGATTCAGTAAAAAAATGGAACAAATCAGATATAAATTACTTATACGAAGTGAATGAAACAGTTCGAAGAAAGTAGATCGAGCTTACCATCATGGACGCCATTGTGAGATACAAATTACAGTGCGAACAAGGGTTTGTTCTAGTGAGAGAGAGAGAGAGGGAAAGTGAGAGAGTGAGAGAGGTCTAGGGTTTAAACTTTTGTAGTTTTGTTGGATTCGCTGTTTTTGCTTATTAAAAGAGGAGAGTCTTTTTTTTATTTATATTTCAAAAACTCAACTCGACTCAATTCTGATTTGGAACCAAACACTGCGACTCCCCTCGACTCGAGTGTTACTTCTCTTTCCGATTGAAAGTTAAAAAGAGTCTTTATCTATATTTCCCTGGACCCTTTTTATAGAGGGACAAAATGAATCGACAAGTATTACAGTATATATATAAGTGGACAAATATTAGAGTTGTGCAATTGAGTACTTAATCTAAGTTAAATTGAACTCATTTGTAATAGTATGTGAATTGGACTTTAATTACAAAACACCAATATGTATTATTCATTCTAATTCTAAGCCCTAACGCCACTTCAATAAAATCAATTCGTCTTTAAAAAAAATCAATTTGTCTTCTCCAATTAAATTCAAATCTCTAATTCAACCCCAACAAAATAAATTTATTATAAAAAGAAAACAACGATAACGATAACCAATATTTTCTTCTCCATCTTCTATAATTAAATTGAAATAGATCAATGCGCACTAACCCAAATTCAACTCGAAAAAAATACAATTCATTATCAGAAAACAACGATAGTACTTACCTTCATATACTTTTTCTATTATTTGTACCTAAATATCACAATAACACGCGTAGCGTATTCTCACGTTCTAGTTATTATATAATAGCAAGAAACGTTGCAAGTTATTAATGACATCGGTGTTATAGATGCATATATATAAATTGTCCATGTAATGCCTGAAAGTTTTAAGTCAAGTTTAGATAGTTTAAATGGATCGAGAACGATACTCATACTGACATGGTGCACATTTTTTTTCGAGAATACATCCATAATAGCTTCAGAGTTAAGCGTGCTTGCTTTGGAGCAATCTTAGCATAGGTGACCAAATGGGAAGTCTCCCAGTTCACGCATGGTGAAGACAAAGTGCACGGAAAAAATGACTTTTTTTATACAGGGGACCGCACATGAATAACCGCGCCGGTGCAAATGGTCGGGTATCGATCAATTAGTGTTCGGGTCATTATAATTATACTTAACATTAGTCGATACATCAAGTCCCTCGCTGAAGGAAAAGAAAAAAACAGGGCCCCTTTATAGAAGAACTGGAGTTGAATCGCGTGATTATAAATGTCAATGTAGAGTCGTGTGTTTAGGTTATGAAAATGTTAAGTTTAGACATTTTATATCTCGAATTTAAAAACATCTATTGAGCGATGTGGTATTTTAGAGCTTATTAAATGAGAGTCTTGTTATTATTTCAAGGTGAAAAAGAAAAAGGAATGATATGTTTTCTAACTTGTCGGTTTGGTACGTTAAGTATCCCACATTCAATTTTAGTACAAAATATTATCGAAAATTCTACATATGACTCTTCGTCGACAGCTCAGATTAAACTAACATATATACATCACACTCTTAAACTATGTGAAAATTTTGTCAGTTATCACTAGTTTGCATTTATTTCCACTACTATGTGGCTTTTTTTCACCTTTTTATGTTGTAGGCACAAAAATAACTTATCCTCGTGTTTACTCCGCGTATTTGTGTATTCATGTCAAAGCATAGATTCATATGAATCGGATTTAAGACCAAGTGTTCGACTCAAGTGCAACTATTATACTCATGTCGGGGTGGTAAGTTTCCGACAAGTCCACAAAGAAAATTGAAGAGTCCGAATAACATTGCATCGGTCCAGGAATAGCATGCATGATAGCAACTGCAAATTTTTTAGCTCTCAAGACAAGGTACAACAATGTTGTTTGGTAGCTGTTGCCTGTTGTGTACTATTATTGATCATAAAATCTAAGATTCTCCTGTTAGGTAGCTAGCTTCACAACAAACTACACTCTGCAAATACTGGAAATTATTCTCACTATCTTCTAAACCAATCAGTGATCGACCCGAGCAAGTCGCACGTAGCGGATACACGTGAAAAACAAAACAAAAGGAAAAAAAAATCCCTTACACAATGAACATAACAGAACCTACTCTAAGAAACAGAATACCTCTTATTCCTGCTATTTCTTCTACTCTTCTGCTGTTTCCCTCCCTCTTGTCCCTTAAATATCCCGATTCGCCCTATCCCTTTCGATATCGAATTCAACAGTGTTTTCCCCTGCCCTGACTTGTCCATCATCCCTTGTTTCATCACAACCTGTTCTTTTTCCAGATCACTAAGCCTAACTCTCATTCTTGATATCTCCAGCTTCAGTTCCCGATTCTCCCTCCTCAGGGACGCGTACGTGTCACGTGGCGACATTGCAGCACTTGCGATCCCGCTGCTGATCCTCTGCGACAGCAAACCGTCTCCAGAACTCCCGGATAGTGCATTCTTTAAACGGAGCTGCTCAAAGTAGAGGACTCGAACCACCAAGTGGACTGGTAGCCTGTCATTCTGCGCAGCGTGGTTGCTTGCTTCTTGAGAGAGCTTTTGACAGTCTATGAACTTGCAGAGCTTCTTGCTTTCGCTTTCGTTCAGCATCTGATGAGCCTTACAAACAGAAACCATTAAAACCAAACAATCAGACAAAATCTTTTAATTGCAAAGTATCACAAGATTGTAAGAATCGAAGTGTACCTTCAGGTAGATGTCGATAGCCCGGTAAAGTCCATCGTCTATAACACGAGCATAATCGGGCAGTACCTCCATCATGGCAATGAACTTGTTGAGGCTCAAATAAGGATCAGGAGCGATCTCAGCCAAATATGCATCGATAAGCCTTCCAACTTTTATCAAGGATTCATGAGACCCCATTCCATCAGAATCATATCCACATTCTTCTTTCTCTTCCTCTTCTTCAATATGTTGCAAGAACTGGACCACGATCCGATGGATAGTGTCCACATCAAATAATGAATCGCCTTTCTGGACGGAAGGTATTAACAGATCATCCAATAGTGCCATATCCAATCTAGAACCAATCCTCCTCTCAAGCTCAAGCCGACAAGATAAATTAGCGTCCACCACAATAGCCACCCTCATCATCCCAAACAAAAAATTTAATGGAACAGATGATATTCTCTCACTCGGTAGCAATGTTACTAGAGCTTCTAGAATCTTCTTCTGTCCGTTTTCAACTGAACAAGGATTTTTCCTAGCCGGATTCCAAATCTGAGGCTTCCCGATGCACTTTAGCGACAGCTGTGCGTAATGCATTAACGAGGCTATAATACTATCCGCCCGAATGCCACTATTCCCCATGGCAGTAATAACTCTGTGATAAAAATCAATTCTTAAAACCGAAAGATCTTCCACCCACCATTCAAGACACCCGTCTTTGAGGTCCAACGGGCTGCTGTGACATTCCAAACGAGATAGGCCTGATACCAGTTGCTCCTTGCACGCATTCTTGGCAATAGCATCAATGCATCTGTCTGGAATTCCCACCTGATCTGCAAGACGCGACAAGTCCTCACAAGTGGATAGGACCTCTACCGACTTTTCAAGACTTTTGGTTACAACTTCGTTTAGATAGGTTTCTGTACGTTCAACAAGGTTTTCTTCCCTATAATCTTCAGTCATCTGCAAGTACTCTGCAGCACAACGTAAGGGAGCTACATTTGCTGCTGTGATCTCGAAATTCATTGCATAGCAAAATTTGGCAGCAAGTTCAAATGTTTCACACCCTCCTGGGAAGTTCGTAAGTTCCAGCTTGGAAAGATTCGTGCTTTTAGATTCTGCGATCAGCTTACGTATCTTTCCACTTCGTGCCACTAACGGGAACTTTTGCAAACACATCACATTCAAAATACAATCAGTATAAACAAACTAGAGATTAAAAAAAACACAAACATTTACATGGTTTCACAATGTGATTATATATTAACAACATGAGTATTTACACCCGAACAAAAAAAGTAGTTGCCAAATTCCTCACTTATCGAAAATGCTCAAAACATCAATCAAAATCGAGCCACCAGTCAAAGTAATAAACAGGAGCTGAATTTATAAGTTCAAGATACAATGCATGACTGTAACTTGAACAATTCATAAGAAGTAAACTTCAGGTAGTACCTTGTGCAATAGAAATGATTCTCCATCGACGATAATCGTAATGTCTCCAGCAACATCTGAAAATATTCTGCACAGGGGCAGGATAAATTTTCAGCTAGGGCGTATATCTTTTAAAAAATATTACTTTACTACTAAAGAAAGATTTATTTTAATATTATTTTATACAAAATATAATAAAAATAATGAAAAATAACACATAAATAGTGACATTTTTTTATGAAAATCAACTATATAAGCAAGAAAAATAAAATCTCACACAAAAAAAGATAAGATAGGGCGAAATGTCGAAAAATCACGGGAATAACACTAAAAAAACTTTAGAAAATCAGAAGCCCTACCCACCATACTAGTACATCCGCCCCTGATTCTGCATACAGAAAGCAGAAATCTTCATCTAGTAAAATATGAAATCTTAGCAGATGAACTTGTCATGCCAAAGAACATGAACAAATCTGAGTCTATCGAGTATCAACTGCAGTAAACTTAGTAAATAGTATCAAATGTTAAATGAACAAGAATTCATGAATGAAATCCTAATCACATGATGTTTACCAACCACAATCATAGAAATCATACACTACTTACAGAACTGAGCAGAGGAACATAACACCTATTTTACCAAGACGCGGCACTAAGTACCTCAATTAATCCTATTTCATCCTTCAGAACCCTATCACACCCCGGGTCGGATGAAATAGGATTAATTGAGACCGTCTTTTGTAAATACATAATTCTCTTGAATAGATTACCCAGTTCTTTATTTTCCGATCGCCTGCAAGGGACAAAAGAAAAATCTTTTTGTTTCTTCAACCACCTCGGATCTCTAGTGGACCTCTCGATAGGATTCGAACTCAGATGAAGTTCGGACCATCTAGCAGAGAAAATGGAATGGATAGGAAGAAGCCCCCCGTCGTTTCTATGGTTATTTCTTAAACGGTGGCTATCTCACAAAACAAAACCACATTTTAGCCTAAAATGAAGTGTTCCGTCGCCATTCCGATGTCAGAGTATCGAGTCCAACCAGGATGTCAAACTCGGCTATTTCACAAAACAAAATCACATTTTGGCCTAGATGGAAGTGTTCTATCACCATTCCTATGTTAGAGTATCGAGTGTCCGACCATGGTATGGGGTGTGTATCCGGATGTCAGGCTTGGCTATTTCATGATCAAACAGAATCACATGTTGGCCTAAAATGAAGTTTACTACCATAGTTTCCATGTCAGAGTGTTGAGTGTCCGACCAGGGTATGAAGGGGAATTGAAGAGTTCGAGTAACGTAACATAACACAGCACAACACATTGGCATATAAACTATCTAGTGACATTAACAGAAGCACATCAATAACAATACCTGTTGGCAAAAGTGTTGGAGAATTTGGGAGTAGTTGCATGAGTGGAAGAGAGTGAGCTAGGATTATCCCACACCATTGTTGTGTTTCTGTGAACTTCTCCACTTTTCCTGCAACTTGTGATCTTTGCTGATGAAGTTTCAATAGTGGCTTTATCTTTGCAACAACATCTGAAACTATCAATCACATTTGCAAATGTTCGTACAGAAAGAAACCAATCATTGAATAAATAACTAAGCTAGTGTCCAAATAAGAAAGCACTTTGCTTTGGAAATGGACCAACATTTATGCAATAAAGATGATAAAATGTGCATTAAAAGGTGAGATGAACCAAGAAAAGAAAGAAAAAAAGAATCATTCCTTTTTTATCAATAGTTTATTGTGTTAATACAAACTCTTCGGAAAGATAATATATCTGAAATACAAGATCAACGTCATATGTTTAATAATGAAAGTACTTAGCTTCAAACTTTTTGTGCGATGGTTTTCTCTATCCTACATCATGTCTTAATGACTACTTAAGCAACAGAAGGTATGTCATGCTATAGAGTAGAAAAAATCATGTAGTTAAATACTTCCTTCGTTCGAAATAAATCTTTCTATTTTACTATTTTACGATCAACTGTCTTTGACTTTGACCGCAAATTATTAATTAAATTTTCATTATATGATTTTATTAAATTATTTACTATTATAATTTAAGAGTAATACGCAGAGTAATACGCGGTTAAAGTCAAAGACAGTTGACCGATTAAAATTAAAATGAAAAGATTTATTTGGAACGTAGAGAGTATGTGATATTGCTTCGGTATCTCGGGAGAAGATACCTCGCAGATATGTATGTTTAATGGAGGAGAATCATAAGAGGATTACTTAACAACAGAGATTACCTTTTTCTCTTTATGCAGAAGACTAGTCTTTTGCTTTTGATCATTTGCTTTGCCTTTGTCTTTGTCTCGTTCTTGTCAAATCTTTACTTGTTTTTCACTTTTGTCATTTGATTTTCAGAAGGATTTAAGTAATCAATGCTGTTAATTAATAGATTAATTAACATATGATCCAATTTAAGGACTTTTCAAGTTTTCAAATGTGAGTAGGTTAGATTTTAGATTCAGATGTTACTCTTAACAACTCCACATTGTTTGGGCCATAAGGTGGGTAGCTATGTTGTTATGTGTTAGTATTTATAATTCTCTGCCAAAACATTATGATACGGAGGCGGAAGCAATAAAAATAAAATTGAAATTCTAACACGTAGAATATTCAAATGAATAGCAAACTTAAAAAAAAAGAATAGAGCCAACTCAAGTCTCATAGTGACACAAAACCCCACCTCTAACGAACAAACCTAGAAAACTAAAACGCGTCTCATAAGGCCATCTTCAGCAGTTGCAACTCTCTGCAACTCACTCTCTCCGCCACGTCAGCATTCCACCCACTGCAATTCTCTACTCCAACAGTGAGGCCCAAACCTATTTTCTTTTAACATTTTCTTTCAAACTTAATTTTTCATTTCCTTTTAAACTTTATTCTTGAATTGATTTTAAATGTTGTTAGTTAATTATAAAAAAATCATACTAATATTTTTTAAATATATTACTTGAAAATATATTTGAAAATATATATTACTTGTAATTTAAGTTTGAATAATTAAAAAAAAGAATTGAAATGCAAGCGAAAACTAAAATAAAAGGAAGAATTTAGTTAAAAACGAGTGAAAACAGAAGAGAAGAACAAAATCGGTTTAGCAAAAAAACAACAAACAATTAAAACAAAAGGAGAAAAGAAAAAAAAATTAAAAAAGAAAAAGAAAAAAGGGGACAAAATCTCGCCCCAAAATTTGGGGCGAGGCCCAGCGTCTGAGAGTTCCAACTCACTCTCAGACTCTGCTGGAGTCTGAGAGTGAGTTCCATCAGAGTTGCAACTCTCAGTTGCAACTTTGATGGAGATGCTCTAAATATGAGCGCTAAGTTGGGACAAGGTAGAGTTGGCTGATCCGTTCCATAACACATTATGCCCTTGTTTGCGAATCAATTATAGTTCTCTCGTAAATGGTTTATTGAACATTCTTCCAAACCTAACCTAAGTCAAGCTCACACATTTATCTCAGAGTCATTTTAGTATTCTTTAACATGCCAGATGATACTATTTTCGTGTAACAATTAGTTGATGCACGTCCCGTGACTCCCAACTATTCTATAACATGTTGTAGTGACTCATGATATTTTACGTATTATACAGTACAACACATAAAACACTTGGTACAAGTGTGATACAAGAAATTAATCCATCGTAACTCGGTCTAATGCAATTAATAGAATGTTAAGGTGCATATGAGTGAATTATTATGTGACAAGATTGGTAGGCAAGAAGCATGTAAAGGAGTGAAACATGTAAGGTGTTTAAGCATCTTGGTCGGGGACACATGAGTGGGTTCATCTCGGGAGAAATAAAAGATAAGATCCCAATATATACCATTACACCACATCATAGATGATAGGAAGTAGTACGTTTTCCAAAGAAACTTTTATAGTGAAATAAATGTTAATCGAAAATCTCATGGACGAACCCAATATTTTTTAAGATAATAGTCGAAGTCCAACTCGGGTGTCATATATATGTCATTCAGAAATTAGAGACAGCAATAAAAAGGACCACTTTTGAGTCTTGACACTATATCCTTGAGGATTGTGGCGAATGAGAGCATTTGCATGGGTCGAACATGCCTCACCCGAATTGTAAAAAACGATAATAAAAGAAAAATGTTATGAAGCGGTACAAATAAAACAATGGGATTCTTTTTTAAAAATAAAACATCAAGAGTAAAATCGGACAAACTTTAAATTCAGTTCAATTGTGGATTTAGATGTAATTATTCATATTTTGTGGTGTTACTTTTCCGAAATACTTATAAGATCAGGGTGTGTGAATGTAAATTTAGTTTAATTATCCTTTCATCTTATATTCATTAAGTATTTTTATATACATGCATGGTTGACATTATATGAGTCAATATGCAAGTGTTCACTAATTTACTTAATTATACTCTAATAATTCGTCCAAAAATCATTTTCAATCGGTAATGACAATGATAAGACAAGAATTTCAATTGAGTGGTTGTTAATTTCTTATGAAAAATTGACATTTTCATAAGAATTTGTTTAATCAGATCTTAGACCAGTTCCGGATTATTCGAATTTGCTCAAAATCGTCAAGAGTAAGTGTCTTAGGACACGATTTTATATGAAGATATAGAAAAAGACGGACAATTACAGAACTCCATTATGTTAAATGTAAACGTGCTACATCCTAGGGTCGATTTTTCCGTAAAAGTATGTTAAACCATGGAGCATGGCCTCACCGTGGAGACCACACGTTATAGTGAAGGGTGTTATCAGTGGTACTCTAGGGTGGATTTTTCTGTAAAAGTGATCATGCATTCTGTTAAATAACAACCTTTGGCGCCACAAAAGTGCAAAACAGAGAACAGGAAGAGATTTGAAGAACTTTTGAACTTTTGATCCCAGTGACATATAGCTGACAGTGCCATCTACCAAACATGGCTTAATGATTCCTTGAATTCTGATTATTCGATGATTATCTGACTGATTCTTAGCTCCAAGTTGTCTGCTGATTATACTAATAACTGCTGCCTTTGACTATATGTATAATGTATATAGTAATCTGTAAACGAACCAAGTTCTATCGTTTTTTCTTGGATTCATCCTGATTTGGTAACCGGTTCCTTGATGAAGTCGAACGTGGTTTCTCTGCTGGGATTGCTTCTTGTTGTTTCGTTATGTTGCTTGTTTCCATTTGCACAAGGACAAGAGCAACAACTTACTGATCCTCAGGAAGGTTCGGCCATTAGCAGTTTTCTTGACATGTTAGTTTCTTGTTTTATGGATTCTAATGTATCAGTCTGAAAATTGCAGTTGCTGCCTTACTGGCTGTTCGGAGTCGATTGCAGGATCCGTTTAGGAACCTGAACTGGAGCAGGAGGAGTGATCCTTGTATAGACAACTGGAGAGGTATCTTGTGCAGGTTTAACCAGACCGATGGTTATAATCATGTCGAAGAACTGTATGCCTTCTCTCTTTAACGCCTCATGATATAGGAAAACTTCACTTTGTCACAGTATTCATGATAACGAACAATTGTTGCATTCGTTCGTAAAATTCAATCTTTTGTACTTGTGCAGGCGATTGATTCGGTTTAACCTGTCTGGAACATTAGCCCCAGAGCTAGGCCTGCTAGTCCACGTGAAAAGATTGTGAGTCTATCTTATTGCTTTATACTGACATCGATTATGAAATGTTACGTTGCTTGCAATTTGGATTCAACAGGGATTTCTTGTGGAATCACATAAGCGGAAGCATACCAAGAGAGGTCGGCAACATGGCTGCACTTGAGCTTATGTATGTTGATCTGTTCCCATCTGTCATTGCTCGATCTGAGACGTTCAAGAAATGATTTCTATCACACAAATCACCTGACACTTTTCTTTCTCTCTTCGTGTTACAGGCTATTGAGTGGAAATCAGATTTCAGGTTCCTTGCCAGATGAGCTTGGAAATCTTGGCAACTTGACAAAATTTCAGTTGGACATAAACTTCATATCCGGACCAATCCCTAGATCATTTGCAAACTTAAGCAGAGTCCAACATTTGTGAGTGTTCATATTCTAGTAAATTCCAAGTTTACATTTGGCTAATATCTCAACTTTGTATTGCTTGCAGTCACATGAACAACAATAGATTCAGTGGTCAGATTCCACCTGAAATCGCCACCCTTCCATTGCTTAGACATGTGTAAGTGCATCGTTAAAATCATAATCACGTAGAAAATAATGCAAAAAAAGATTCACTAGCTGTGCTTCTCGTGTTCTACTCAAGTTTTCTGTCTTACGGCAGCCTCTTGGATAACAATGATCTGTCTGGTTATCTTCCACCTGAGATTTCCCTGATGCCAAACTTGACGATTCTGTAAGTTCAACTTTCATCAATTTCTACCTCAGATATGATCTTGTAGGGTACCAGTTTTTAACTTGGATATCTGTCCTGATTATCGCAGTCAACTTGACAACAACAACTTTGCTGGTACAACAATTCCAGCTTCTTACGCAAACATGACCAGGATCGTGAAGCTGTACGTCTTTTCTTTCTATTTCATGAGAATAATTCCTTTCATAATCTACATTCAGGCAGGAATAATGTATTTCTTGAGCAGTAGTTTGAGGAACTGCAGTCTGCAAGGAACACTCCCTGATATAACTCGCAATAGGCGACTTCTTTACTTGTACGTTTATCATCCAAACTCATTCTCGAACATCCTTCAACGATGTAAATCCTTACGATTGACGTTCTTGTAAATCTTGTAAATCTGTCTTACAGGGATCTTAGCATGAATAGTCTTACAGGACCTATACCCGCAACTAGACCAAGTCAGAATCTCACAACCATGTAAGCATCCTCCCAATCAAAACTTCTCCTTTTGCGTGTGAAGTGTTAACTATCAAACTCTCATTGTTCTGTGTCATACTTGCAGCATCTTATCAAACAATCAGCTTAATGGTTCCATTCCAGCGAATTACTCAGGCCTTCCCCGTCTCCAGAGACTGTGAGAAACGCTACGATTCTTGCATGAACTTTTATGTACATTTTCTTCTCCGAAAGCTCATCATGTTATATTCTCATAGGTACTTGGATAACAACTTGCTGAGTGGATCTGTGCCATCTGATATTTGGAGCAACATAAACTTCACTGCAGATACAAGAGTCGATATGTAAGAAAGGGCGATCACAAGTTCACAACGTAAAAATGATACCTTATCCATTACTCACCCAACTTTTCTGTATTCCTTGCAGAAATTTGGAGAGCAATTTCCTTTCTGATGTATCAGGAATCCTCAACATTCCAGAAAACGTAACGTTGAAGTAAGTTCTGATACATTTCTTCTGCTTCAAACACAGTTATTTTGGCAGTTTTCACAAGTTCTCTGCTTGTACAGTCTTCAAGGAAATCCTGTATGTTCAAGCACAAATCAAGGCAACATCAGCCAGGTCTGTGGACCTAACAGCGGAGATAGGAACGACAGCCTGAACAAGCCACCAGTATCAACTGAATGCAGACCTCAGTCTTGTCCAACATTTTACCAATATGTCCCAACCTTACCAGCAGACACATGCTTCTGTGCTGCACCTTTTGGTGTTGGAGTACGCCTAAGAAGTCCCAGTATATCCAACTTCCCTCCATACAAAAGTGATTTCGATATGTTCATAACATCAAGCCTGATTGTAAACAGTGTCCCCTTGAATCCTAACCAACTGTATATTGACTCTATATCATGGGAACCTGGTCCGAGGCTAAGAATGTTCTTGCTTTTCTTTCCTGTATATTCTAATAATACTTACATATTCGACACGAGTGAGGTTTTAGCAATTGCACAAGCATTCGCTGCCTTTACCATACCAGGAACCGATATCTTTGGCCCCTACGACCTTCTGAATTTCACTGCCCTGGGACCTTATGCAAACGGTATGATTCTTGAATAAACATGTACAATTGAAATATTCGTTCTTCACTCGTTTCCTGATAAATCCTTATGAACGCAGTGCTACTTCCACCCATAAGTACAAGAAGAAACGGTCTTTCAAAAGGTTCAGTGGCAGGAATAGTAGTTGGTTCTCTCTCTTTCGCCTCTTTCGTGATTATTGGCCTCTTCATCTTCTTGCGAAAGAAGAAGAAGAAGAATCAATCTGCTCCTGCAAAATCTCAGAAAGATAAATCATGTGAGATTTTCTTCTCTTCTTTCTCCCTTTTCTTTCTGTTCACGTCGTCTCTTTCGATTTAACTCAACACTAACAAGCTACACATTCACAAGCAGCACCAAGAGTTACAATGAAAATGGACGGTGTCAAGCCGTTCAGTTTCGAAGAACTGCAGACTGCAACAAGCGATTTCAGCATAACTGCTCAAATAGGCCAAGGAGGATATGGGAAAGTGTACCGAGGGACTCTGGAAATCGGCACAGTCGCGGCCATTAAACGAGCACAAAAAGGCTCCTTACAGGGAGAGAAAGAGTTCTACACTGAGATTGAAATGCTTTCTCGCCTGCATCATCGCAATCTGGTTTCACTGGTCGGTTATTGCGATGAGAAAGAGGAACAGGCAAGTGATCATGATCCTGTTTTATCTGCAGACATCGGTTCATACTCGTCGTATATCAGTAGATAATCAGCTCTGACTTCTTCTGCAGATGTTAGTGTATGAGTTTATGCCTAATGGCTCGTTGCATGATCTGTTATCAACCAAGTACAGAGCACCTCTCAACTTTGCAACAAGATTGCACATTGCTTTGGGTGCTTCCAGGGGGATTCTGTATCTCCATACCGAAGCTGATCCTCCTATCATCCACCGCGACATCAAGGCGAACAATATTCTGTTGGACTCCAGAATGACTCCCAAAGTATCAGACTTTGGAATCTCAAGGCTCGCGCCAGTATCAGACAATTCGATAGGAGACACACAAACTCATGTCTCAACAAACGTCAAAGGAACACCGGTAAAATATCTTCGAGACTTTGAAATCACTAATTGCTGCTTAAATTTGAGCGTTTATGAGACCAGCTTCTGAGGAAATTTATACTTGCAGGGTTATGTGGATCCAGACTACTACATGACACACAAGTTAACCGAGAAAAGTGATGTTTACAGCCTCGGAGTAGTGTTTCTGGAGCTCTTAACAGGAATGCAGCCCATATCCCACGGCAGGAACATCGTCAGAGAGGTATGCTAGTCTATGATCAGCCATTATCTGCTAGTTTATCAGTTCTCGTTTGAGCTAGATTATCAACAAGATTTGCTAAACAGTGCCGCCAATGTTGCCTTTTCCATTCGTAGATGTATTATTTACATCTGACAAGTGACATATCATCACCACTTCACCAGGTTAATACCGCGTGCCAAGCTGGCTTGATGTTTTCTGTAATCGACAGAGGCATGGGGCCGTACCCTTCCGACTGCATCAAGAAATTCATGGTGTTAGCACTCAGGTGCTCCTCCGACGAGACCAAAGACAGGCCTTTGATGCTGGAAGTTGTGAGGGAGCTGGAGAACATATTCGCAATGCTTCCTGAATCAGACACTGCAGCCTTGGAAATGAACTTACATTCACCGAATTCTGGCACAGGAACATCGGTTGGTTCCGGTCAGGCAACGTCAGATCTCTACGACAGGAGGAGCCCCTATGTGACCATGGATCTCCCTGGAAGTGATCTCGTTAGCGGTGTCTTCAATACTGTCAAGCCTCGTTGATCACCTCGGAAACCATCGTTCTGCTTAGTTAATTTTAAGCCTTGCTTGTGTCATATACTTCAGTTTGGATAGGATGTTTGTCAAGACTTTTCTGGGTGTGTATAACCATGTATAGTTGTGCTATAGAAGAAGACATGTACAGGCTTCATGCTTTTGGATGATTACAAGTTCAATAAATTTTAATTTTTAAAGAGTACTAATTTGAGCACATGTGAAGGATTTGTTGTTGGAACTTGATCTTTTTTTTTTTTTCATCACAAACCAAAATGAAGGCATTTCATCATATTATTCTATTCTATTTCAGAAGAAAAGGTATCATGCCATATACATCATAACTTAATTCTTCCATTTGTTTCTTTGGATTAATAACATACAGGAATTGTGACACCACATTTGGCTGCCGCGTTTATGGCTTTTGGACTGTTGAAGTACCCCCTGAAACGGGGTTCTTTCATGTAGTCGCAAAGGCATGGCTCTTGCTGCTTCAAATTGGAACAACACTCTTTGGACGGATCCCCTCCGGCTGTGAAGGCTGGGCGACAAGGATCCAGCTTCGCTGGGTTGCAGTCGACTGCCGCGGAGTTCTGTACCTCCACCACCAACGTGATAAAGATGCATAACATGGCCATGCTGAAAAAACCAGACTTGTTCATCTTTAAGCTTTTGTAATGAAATGGAGTTAAAATGTTTATGTTTATGTTTATGTTTGATGAATGGAACCATTGGTATGGTATTTATAGGTGTAGATGATATGATTAGTAACTACATTTGCAAATAAAAAGTATATGCTTATAAATTTTAAAGTTAATAATAAAGTGTAAGTTTTGACTAAATGAACATGTCAAGGTAAATCTCATTTAATTTTATTGTTTTTTTTTTTTAATTTACAGGTATAGCGATTTAATTTGTACCTTTATAAGTTTCTCACTTATACCGTTGACTTCTTAAGATTCTTTTGACCATAAATTAATATAATTATTAATAAGGAAATTTTAATTTATAATTATTATATTATGAACTGATATGCTCAAATTAATATTTCAAAACTAAGTAACTAAAACAGTGTTGTAGACCGTCATTAGCTTAACCACAGAATCGTTCCCCAAGAAGTTACCTAGCAACTA
Organism: Plantago major; assembly: GCA_026545765.1. NCBI lineage: Eukaryota > Viridiplantae > Streptophyta > Magnoliopsida > Lamiales > Plantaginaceae > Plantago > Plantago major. The sequence continues at coordinate 89,734,274 of CM048843.1, read as the reverse complement.
TAACATAACCTAGCAACTATAACATAATGGGGTAGTAAACGTAAAGGTTTGCAGATTAAAATAATATGATTGGTTAACTCTACTAAATAAAAATAATCTAAAGCTAGAACAATTTGAAATTGAAATATTATATAAAGGAGAAGAAATGAACAAAACAGTGATGATGAGGATACATGTAAATAGGTTATAGCCATGGGATTCATACTATTGTCACATGTTATTTGCCAAAAATTGTTAATGCTTTGACCAATATGTTTTTGAAAGTTTTGAATTAACAAAATAGGAGGTAAAGGACCTATAAATACAAGAATTTTCGAGTAGAAAGGAGTTTGGAACTCCAAATAGGAGTTGACGTTCAACAACTCGAGTCCGAGTAGTAGTTGGCGACCGCCAACTACGTTTCTACACTAAAAAGACCAATATGTTTTCTCTACTTAAAATTCAATCCATAATTCAACCGCAACAAAACAATTCATTATAAAAAAATAACGATGATCAATCTTTTTCCACAATTTTTTCCAATTAAATTTAAAAAAAACTGCACTAACTCAAATCCTAATTCAACTCGAAAAAAGGCAACTCATTATAAAAATAACGAAATTATTTACCTTCATATATTTATTCCATTATTTGTAATGGGTGCCATAACACGCGTAGCCTTTCATGTTCAAGTACTTTAATTCGAGTACTTTAATAATTAGTCCATAAAAAAATCATTTTCATTAGATAATGACAATGATAAGACAGGAAATTCAGTCGAGTGGTGTTTGAAAATTTGACATTACCATAGGCATATGTTTATTCAAAGTCAGACAAGTTTCGTATTTTTAAAATTTGATCAAAATTGTTGCACATTCGAGAGTAATCCTCTCAGGAGACTATTTAAATAGCAGTAGAAAAATACAACAATTTCAGAAGTCCATTCTGTCTGAATGTATATATGGATTTCGGCTACCATTCATACTGTAGCAGTGGCCCCACATTCGTGTCGAATTTCCATAAATGCGATAACAACCTTTGGCGCCACGAAACAGAGAACATTGAGATTTCAAGTACTAAGAATTGTACTTTTGAACTTGTCATCCCAGTGACATATGCTTGACAGTGCCATCTACTAAACAAGGCTTAATGATTCGTTGAATTCGGATTATTCGATGATTATCTGACTGATTCTCAGCTCCAAGTTGTCTGCCGATTATACTAATAACTGCTACTCTTGACTATGTTCATATAGTAATCTGTACACAAACCAAGTTCTATAGTCTCTTCTTGGATTCATCCTGATGAGCTCGAACGTGGTTTCTCTGCTGGGATTGCTTCTTGTTGTTTCGATATGGTGCTCGTTTTCATTTACACATGGACAAGAGCAACAACTTACTGATCCTCAGGAAGGTTCGAATTTTAGCAGTTCTCTTGACATGTTTCTTGTTTTATGAGTTCTGATGTATCAGTCTGAAAATTGCAGTTGTGGCCTTACTGGCTGTTCGGAGTCAATTGGAGGATCCGTTTAGGAACCTGAATTGGAGCAGGAGGAGTGATCCTTGCATCAACAATTGGAGAGGTATCTTGTGCAGGTTTAACCAGACGGATGGTTATAACCATGTCGAAGAACTGTATACCTTCTCTCTCTTTAGTTTCTCATGATATACGATAACTTCACTTAGTTACGAAAATCTCTGATGCTTTATTGACCTGTCGTGGTGTTGAATTCGTTTGCAAACTTCAATGGTTTGTACAATTGCGCAGGCGATTAATTCGATTTAACCTGTCTGGAACGCTAGCCCCAGAGCTAGGCCTGCTGGTCCATGTGAAAAGATTGTGAGTCCACTTATCGCTTTATCCTGACACGATTATGAAGTGTAATGGTTCTTGCAATCTGGATTCAACAGGGATTTCTTGTGGAATCGCATAAGCGGAAGCATACCAAGAGAGGTTGGCAACATGGCTGCACTTGAGCTTCTGTATGTTGATACGTTCCCATCTGTCTTTGCTCGATCTGAGACGTTCACGAAATGGCTTCTGTCACACAAATCACCTGACAAAATTTCTTTCTCTCTTCGCGTTACAGGCTATTGAGCGGAAATCAGATTTCGGGTTCTTTGCCAGATGAGCTTGGAAATCTTAGCAACTTGAATAGATTACAGTTAGATTTAAACTTCATATCAGGACCAATCCCCAGATCATTTGCGAACTTACGCAGAGTTCAGCATTTGTCAGTATATATACTGTATACATTCATTCATATTCTAGTAAAATTTCAAGTTCAGATTTGGCTAATTTCTCAACTTTGTATTGCTTGCAGTCACATGAATGACAATAGATTCAGCGGTCAGATTCCAACTGAAATTACCATCCTTCCGATGCTTAGACATATGTAAGTGCATCGTAAAATCCTTACCACGTAGGGAATAATGCGAAGAAAGATTAACCAGTTTTGCTTCTCGTGTTCTACTCAAGTTTTCCGTCTTATGGCAGCCTCTTGGATAACAACAGTCTGTCTGGTTCTCTTCCACCTAATATTTCCCTGATGCCTAATTTGACGATTCTGTAGGTCCAGTTTTTAACTATTTCTTACCGCATATATGATCGTTTAGCATATAAATCTGTAACTTGGATGTCTGTCCTCCGACTATATGTTGCAGTCAACTTGACAACAACAACTTTGGTGGTTCAACAATTCCAGATACTTACGCAACCATGACCAGGATCGTGAAGCTGTACGACTTTCTTTCTAATTTATGAGAATGGTTCCTTTCAAAATCTACATTCAGACAAGACTAATGCTTTTATTGATCAGGAGTTTGAGGAACTGCGGTCTGCAAGGAACACTCCCTGATATAACTCGCAATAGGCGACTTATTTACTTGTACGTTTATCATCCAAAAGTCATTCTCGAACATCCTTCATAAGATGTAAATCCTTAAGATTGATGTTCTTGTAAATCCGTCTTATAGGGATTTAAGCACGAATAGTTTCACAGGACCTATACCGACAACTAGACCGAGTCAGAATCTCACAACCATGTAAGCATCCTCCAAATCGAGACTTCTCCTTTTGCGTGTTACCTGTCAAACTCCCATTATCTGTTTCATACTTGCAGCATCTTATCAAACAATCAGCTTAATGGTTCCATTCCAGCGAATTACTCAGGCCTTCCCCGTCTCCAGAGATTGTGAGAAACACTAGCTACTTCAATTCTTGCATTGTATGCGCATTTTTACTTGTTCGAAAGCTTATCGTGTTATATTGTCATAGGTACTTGGATAACAACTCACTGAGTGGATCCGTGCCATCTGATTTTTGGAGCAGCATAAACTTCACTGCAGATACAAGGGTGGATATGTAAGAAAGGGTGATCTCAACGTAAACATGATACCTTATTCATTACTCACCCAACTTTTCTGTATCCTTGTAGAAATTTGGAGAACAATTTGCTTTCTGATGTATCTGGAATCCTCAACATTCCAGAAAATGTAACATTGAAGTAAGTTCTGATCGATTCCCTAATATTTCTCCTGCTTCAAAGTTCAAACACGGTTATTTTGGCAGTTTTTCCACAAGTTCTCTGCTTATACAGTCTTCAAGGAAATCCTGTATGTTCAAGTGCAAATCGACGCAACATTAGTCAGATCTGTGGACCTAACACCAGAGATACGGATGACAACCCGAACAGGCCACCAGTATCAACTGAATGCAGACCTCAGTCTTGTCCAACATTTTACCAATATGTCCCAACCTTACCAGCAGACACATGCTTCTGTGCTGCACCTTTTGGTGTTGGTGTACGCCTAAGAAGTCCCAGTATATCCAGCTTCCCTCCGTACAAAAGTGATTTCGATACATACATAACATCAAACCTGATTGTCGAGAGTGTCCCTTTGAATCCTTACCAGCTCCATGTGGACTCTATATCATGGGAACCTGGTCCAAGGCTAAGAATGTTCTTGCTTTTCTTTCCTGTATATTCCAATAATACTTACATATTCGAAACGAGTGAGGTTTTAGCAATTGCACAAGCATTCGCGGCCTTTACCATACCAGGAAACGATATTTTTGGCCCCTACGACCTTCTCAATTTCACTGCCCTGGGACCTTATGCAAACAGTACGATTCTTGAATAAACATGTTACGATTAGCATATTCGTTCTTCACTCGTTTCCTGATAAATCCTCATGAATGCAGTGCTACTTCCACCCATAAGTACAAGAAGAAACGGTCTTTCAAAAGGTGCAGTGGCAGGAATAGTAATTGGTTCCATCTCTTTCGCCTCTGTCGTGATCATTGGCCTCTTGATTTTCTTGCGAAAGAAGAAGAATCAATCTGCTCTTGCAAAATCTCAGAAAGATAAATCATGTGAGATTTTCTTTCTCCCTTTTCTTTCTGTTCACGCTGTCTCTTTCAATTTAGAATCAACAGTAACAAGCTCCATCTTCACGAGCAGCACCGAAAACTACGATGAAAATGGATGGTGTCAAGCCGTTCAGTTTCGAAGAACTGCAGACTTCAACAAGCAATTTCAGCATAGCTGCTCAAATAGGCCAAGGAGGATACGGGAAAGTGTACCGAGGGACACTGGAGATTGGAACAGCCGTGGCCATTAAACGAGCGCAACAAGGTTCCCTACAGGGAGAAAAGGAGTTCTACACTGAGATCGAAATTCTTTCACGCCTGCATCATCGTAATCTGGTTTCACTGGTCGGTTATTGCGATGAGAAAGAGGAACAGGCAAGTGATGATCCTGTTATATATATCTACAGACATCGGTCATACTCGTATATCACTTGATGATCATCTATGTATTCTTCTGCAGATGTTAGTGTATGAGTTTATGCCTAATGGCTCGTTGCATGATCTGTTATCAACCAAGTACAGAGCACCTCTCAACTTTGCAACAAGATTGCACATTGCTTTGGGTGCTTCCAGGGGGATTCTGTATCTCCATACCGAAGCTGATCCTCCTATCATCCACCGCGACATCAAGGCGAACAATATTCTGTTGGACTCCAGAATGACTCCCAAAGTATCAGACTTTGGAATCTCAAGGCTTGCGCCAGTATCAGACAATTCGATAGGAGACAGAGCAGCTCATGTCTCAACGAACGTCAAAGGAACACCGGTAAAATATCTTCGAGACCTTGAAATCATTAAAAATTTGTTCATTTATGAGACTAGCTTCTGAGGAATTGTTATACTTGCAGGGTTATATGGATCCAGTCTACTGCAAGACGCACCAGTATACAGAGAAAAGTGATGTTTACAGCCTCGGAGTAGTGTTTCTGGAGCTCTTAACAGGAATGCAGCCCATAACCCACGGCAGGAACATCGTCGGAGAGGTACTCTAGTCTATCAGATCTTATCAGCTAGTTTATCAGTTCTCAGATTTGCTACACAGAGTTGCAGATGTTACTTTCTCCACGCGCATTTACATCTGACATATCATTGGCAGGTTAATACCGCGTGCGAAGCTGGCCTGATGTTTTCTGTAATCGATAGACGCATGGGACCGTACCCTTCGGACTGCGTCAAGAAATTCATGGCGTTAGCACTCAGGTGCTCCTCCGACGAGACTAGAGACAGGCCCTTAATGCTGGAAGTTGTGAGGGAGCTGGAGAACATATTTGCAATGCTTCCTGAATCGGACACTGCAGCCTTGGAAATGAACATACATTCACCGAATTCTGGCACGGGAACATCAGATGGTTCCGATCAGACGACGTCAAATCTCTACAAAAGGAGGAGCCCTTATGTGACCATGGATCTCCCTGGAAGTGATCTCGTTAGCGGTGTCATCAATACTGTCAAGCCTCGTTGATCACCTCCGAAATAATCGTTCCGCCTAGTTTTAAGCCTTGCTTGTGCTCATATGCTTCAGTTTAGATAGGATGTTTGTTAAGACTTTTCTGGGTGTGTATAACCGTGTAAAGTTGTGCTATAGAAGACATGTATAGGTTTCATGCTATCGAATGTTTACAAGTTCAATAACTGTTAAGGTCTGTTTTCACTGTCCAACAGGAGCTTCGTAAACAGAAAACCGCCATGGCAACTGCCAAGAAGCGGCTTTGAATCTGTCTGCTATCGTTTTGCACAGTACAATTCCCGTGTATTTACGTCTGACATCATCAGCAGGTTAATACCGCGTGCCCTGATGTTTTCTGTAATCGACAGAGACATGGGGCCGTACCCAGGTGCTCCTCCGATGAGACCAAAGACATGCCTTTGATGCTGGAGGTGGAGAACATATTTGCAATGCTTCCTAAATCAGACACTTCAGCCTTGGAAATGAACATACATTCGTCAAATTCTGGTACGGGAATATCGCTTGCCATCCGGTCAGACAACGTCTAATCACTACAACCTGAGGAGCCCTTATGTTGTTTTAAGGCCTGCTTGTGCTCATATGCTTCAGTTTAGATAGTATGTTTGTCAAGACTTTTCTGGTAAATATGTACCTTCTCAGCTTGTTTATAACTGTACAAGATTGTGCTACAAGTATATACTTGTAGAATAAGAAGACATGTAGTATAGGTTTCACAATCAAACAGGAACTTCAAAGGCAAAAATTCCAAATCGCAGCTACCAACAAGCGGCTTCGAATCTGTCCTGCTCCGTTTCGCACAATAAAATTCCATACATTGCACCACGATTATCTAGCAAATTTAGTTCTAGTCTTGAAAATATGTACATTGCCCATCTGATGTTTACAAAAGAACTACCTACCAAGTCCAGGCAACTATTCCATCTACATTACTCGTACGGTACTAATATACATGAGCAATATGGGTTCACGATTTTTGCAATATGCATCAACAACAAAATTGCCTATCGCCTGACGGCAAGATAGACGTAAATTACCTTTAGAATACATCAACTACCTTCACACTAGTCTGAGCCGAAAAGAGAATGCTCACTTTAACGTCCTTCAAACAAAAATCGGAGATCTTCAACAGTGAGGCGAGACCCATGACCACCACTTTGATCTTCGCCAAAAGCAGATGCAACCATTTTCCTTTTGTCTTCCTGAAGAGTGACAGAGCAATTAAATATATATTCAGAGAGTTCAGTTACACAACGAAATTGGATTAGAAGCAAGTAAAACAATTACGGGGGTCATATGGTTGACCATGAACATCTTAACGGGTCTCTTTTCGACGATCATACAGGATACAAAAAAAGGGCAAATAGGTTAAACTGTGAAGCAGCATACCTGAAGAGACAAAATCCGATCCTCAACTGTGTCCGTAATGGTTAACCTTGATACAGTGACCGGACGTGTCTGTCCTATTCTATGTGCTCGATCAACAGCTTGATCTTCCGTAGTTGGATTCCACCAAAGATCCAGAAGGATGACACGAGATGCGGCAACCATGTTCAAACCTAGATTTCCAGCTTTCAAAGACATTATCATTACGTCCACCTGCAAAACAAACAGAAACTATGAGCCTGATCAAAGTTTAAACATTCCTCCAGTTGTGTGATTGTTAGAGAATAAATCTAACACAACAACAAAAAGCAATCTTCTATGGACCTACTATCAGGATATCAAAAAGAAAAATATGCGATGGATGTGTGTCTTGAACTGGCAGAAGTGACTAATGCAGAAGTAAACCCAACCTTTGGATCAGTATTGAAATCTTTGACAGCCTTGTCTCTAGCAGGTATGGACATCGTGCCATCAAGCCTCCGGTAATTAATACCGGCATTTTTTAGTGACATCTCCAATAAGTCCAACATGGTGGTCCACTGGGAGAAAACAATAGCTTTTTCACACTCTCTAAACCCTGAATCACACGGCATTTCACCAGGAGACAAATCATCCCCATCCAGATCATAAAATTCTTTACACCGGCCTTTTGATACGCAATGTGACAGGAGAATATCAAGAGCAGCCTTGATTTTGGATGAAATGTAATCACGCTTCAGAACCATAGATTTATCAACGGGTTCAATACTAAGGGAATCACCATCAGTATCGTCAGATAGGCATCTCCTCAAGGTAGATTTAGAAAATACAACATCAGCACCAAGTTGTTCTTTGCATCCTGTGGCTGGACATGTATTGTCTTCCCCTGTTAAGTAATCCGAAACACACTGATAGCAGTATACATGTCCACACATTGTGACAACAGCATTTTCTGGAGGATCCTACAGAATATGAAATCATTTAATAACTCATCAAATTTATAACACTTGTTTTCTTGAAAGAAAAACTCATGATTTAGGGAGAAGAAGACAAAAATGACACTGCGATAAGAATCAGTACAAAATTTTAGATGTGAATCTGCTGAATAAACAGCACAAAAAGTTGACCATAAATCAAGATTAATTAAACCAACCAAAAATATTATAACCCCACAAGTATATCTAAATATAAACAAGATCTTAGACTTAGAACACCATGTCTGAAATCTATCGAAAAATTTCGGGGAGTATGTAGAGTTGAAAGCTCCTATGGAGTTGAGTATTCACTAAAAGGAATAAAGCACTACTTATGATTCACGAGAGAAAATGCTGACAAGCACACCATGAATGAAAACATACTCTGCATACGAGACATATGGCCAATGAAGTTTCCAATTGTCTGAACAAATTAATTAGCATGTCCCTGGGGAGAGATTTTGCCATATCATTGGATACTTTTCCTACAGGGTCGGAGCTTAGCCCTTTGACAAGTAACGGGTGGTCACAAGCCTGGCGCAACCGGAGAAGCAACAGAAGGATATTTGCATAATTTTGGTTCACTGTACCAGCTGCAGCATAAGCCTGCAATATCATCCTTTATTGTCAGAATCACCACAATTACAATAAAACAAATATCACATACCTATGAGAATATTCATATGGTTCTACAACATACTGCAAAAGATATGAATAAAACATTTAAGTAAACATTGACATATATAAATGCTGTCGGTTGACGTGTAATATACTGGAAGTCTGGAACCATATGTTACAAAAACAAGTAATGGCAGGTTAAGTATCGCACAAATCCTATTGCACAAGTTGGAGCGTTTGGCTGCTGATAGCAAAATGGAGCTGGATTGCATCTCCCATTGAAGATATCTAGTCCCGTTAGAAAACTTAACTTTAGATCCGATCTCCATGAAAGTTTTCCTGGTATGGTAGGAAGGACATTATACGGGATTTAAATACTAGGTTGTATGATTACCAATTCTGTGCAGTAATTTATCCTATTTTTCTATTGCGTCTCCAATTTCAAGAACCTGAAGTTATATTTTAATTAGGCAAGAGAACATTTTCTCTATAGTTAATATCTCTAGTTCAGGTTTTGTTTCCTTTCCAAGTTCAGGTCCTTAGCCATTACTCACTTGTCACCTCTAGAATCAACCGAATTATGTATCATAAACATCTTAATTCCTACCACCAAAAAAATAACACTGACGGACATGGCCAGTGGTTGTTGGCTTGAGTTCAATTACGCAAATGTCTCGGGGAATAATTGCCTATATCTGGTTGCATACAGACAATTCAGTTCACAGGTTCGATTTAAATGCAACCTTAGGTGAGGAAATATGCCTACCAATTGATATTTGAAAGCAAACTTCACCAGTTGCAGTGGGTGTTATAGCTTACATGGGAGATATCATAATGCTCTTTCTACAAGGAAGTGCTTTGTGAGCTTCAGATCATTGCTGCAAATAACAATGGGCCACTATGAAAGAACACCACTAAATCTAAGCTAGTCAATAAATGCTCTTCAGCCAGCATAGCTGGCAAATGTATGCCGAATTGCAATAACCGAGTGTCAGTAGTTCTCCTACATGCTGATGATTTATGAACATAAACCGCTTTGCAGGTGTTTGACAGGACAGACAGGCAAATTTGACAAAAGATATTTAAGATGACAGAACAGAACAATTACAACCTAAAAGAGGAAATTACTATCACACAAGAAAGCTGTTGATCAGATTTCAGGCATGCACACCGGCAGCAGCAGTTTCAATGTTCACACGTAAGTTAGCACATTTATACATGTAAAAGAAAATAAAGATGTGGACACATAGAGGACAGACCTTAAATTGTTTACGTGAATCTGACTCCAGTTGGTTATAGAAAGCCCTCTCTTCCATAGAGAAGTTAACTTTTGCCAAATCGACTTTCTTTGGAGGCAAATTGATGATAGGCTGACCATCAAGCAACGTACCTAAGAAACGGAGTATAAGATGACAGGCAATTAGCTATAGATCCTATGCAAATGTTGCACAATTTCAATTAAGAAGCAGTAAGCTAATTTAGTAGGCCTTGAAAGAGAGAAATGAGAATACAAAAAAAAAAAAAAAAGTGAAGTTAAAACCAGGGCTAATTACAAGCAAATAGTTCTTTTTTCACATCATAAAACTATACGTTGGCTATTAAAATTTTAGTGTATCTAAATTTCATTTCTTGTGACGATGTATAGGATGGTCTTGAACTACATCTTTTAACCCCCATACCTAATGGGTTGTCAATTTACATATCCATTTAGTAATGGGGTTTTTGTTTAGAGTGCTTATTATTTGCAAATATCAAACAGAAGGGCCACCCAACAAACGCAGGAGGAGAGGGGTGTGTGTGTCGGGGTCGTATAGCAGTATTTAACTATTATGTATCGAATTTTACATGGCAGAAGCGAAAATCTATGTCGAAGTAATTTATCATATTACAGACGCAATCAATTATTATGTAGGTTATAAGTGCTGGCATCAGCACATTCAACAACTTAACCAAGACCCCAAATATATGTACTATGAGTTCGTAATAGAACAGCAAATTTATCTCCATGCACGCCATATTGCTCAGTAAAAGCTACTTGTAATCACATAAAACTAAAATGACATCCTACTTGATCTAATTGTTAATTTACTAATAAATCTACGATTTAATATAATATTTCATCAGATTTAACAAGGTTATCTTCGATGAGTAAAGGCATAAAACTTATAAAATCACCTTTTGTCCGACGCAACATGATATTCCTTAAGACCACTTGAAGCTTCTTGTAACCTTTACTTGAATCTCTTGATATCAGGTGCTTGATGGAGGAGGTAAACGTTTTGTACTTATCATACGGATCATATCTCAAAAATCTGAAGTAGCTAAATAATTCATCAACTGAATTCTGTATCGGAGTTCCTGATAAGCACCACCTCCGTTTCGCTCTAAGGCTACAACAAGCTCTGGCCACTTGCGTTCTGTGATTTTTTATTGTTTGAGATTCATCCAGAACCACCCTAGACCAAATCACCTTCGCTAGCGCACCACAACTACTATCATAAGCAGACATGTCGATTTCATTTTTACCCTTCTTCGACTTCTTTTTACTTGGTTTTTTTCTTTTTTTATCAATGGAAAATGCAGATGATACGCCATATGCTTCTCGATCTTTCAGTTCATCATCATCATCAACCAATGGTTGTTTTGGAACTTCATTCGCCACAATTGCATATGTTGTTAAAACTGCATCATAACTAGCCAAGGTAACGGGATCTTTGGTCCTATTACCTCCATGATAAATTAGAACTGAAAGACGAGCTTCATCAGTAACTTTCTCATCCAGCTCCCGAGCCCACTGGCGAACCACACTAGCTGGACAAACAATCAATGTACCTGCTCGTGGCCTCTTGCTGCGAAATCCATTTACCGTATTACTCGCTTGTGGAAGTATGGCAAGATCCTCAGATTCTTTAGTAGCGTTAGTATCATCATCCAGTGCCACAACATCATTTCCATCGTCATCATCCAAGTTCAAGGATACAGGTCTTGAACTAGAAGGTTCTTTTGATTTTGATTTAGACTCATTATACCGTTGCATTTGTATAAGAGAAATTGTTGATATGGTCTTACCAAGACCCTGCAATATGAAATGTATAAGGTACGCCCAACTGTCATGCAGAAAGGTCCCAAAACAAGGACACTTCTACCAGTAGTCTCTATGTAAAAAGTTAAGTAACAATATTAATCAGCAGCTGACCTGGTCATCAGCTAGAATGCCCCCCAAGCATAAACCAGATGATTCCTTACTAAGCATCCATGCCAACGCAATCTTCTGAAAGGTGGGACAATATTTTTTTTAAACCACATTACCAACAAAAAAAAAATAGAAAAAAAAAAAACCAAGTCAAACCCACCAAAGTTTGCACTTTAAGCAAGTTAAAAACAAGGAAAAATCTTTGACGGGGAGGGTCGGGGTAGGATGATTTGGCACAACCTCTCCAGAATTAAAAATGTTGAGTATAAGCAGAAAGGACCTGATGCCTAAGAAGAGAAACTGTCAGGATATTTGCTGGCAAATCAGCTTCGACTTTTGGCTGATGAAGGTCCTGCAAGAAAAAAAATAAAAGTATATACATCTGTTTGTATATTCGGTAAATAAAGACAACCACATCTCAGCCTCAACATTTAGAAAAGTGATCATGAAGGAGCAAAAAAACTAATCATGCAAGTTGGAGGTTGCTTGTGTCACTCATGAAAGCAACGGGTTTGTTCATTGTAACACTAGAGTGCTAGGATTTAGATTGCTATCTTTACTCGAGTTTGTAATCTCAGGCATTTCCTAATTCTACTTCTAGAACCAGTTTCAATAATTTATTATCTTCCTGATTTACCTATAACTGCAAGCTCAAAGAACAGCAGTAAGTTTAGACTTTGGGGAACGGAGATACTTTCATGATCAAACTTTAGTTTTAGACAAACAAGACAAGCCCCCCATAACAGACAGCCAAATAAAGGATCAAACAGGAAGAGCTTTACTGAATACTTCCTCCATCCCGAAGAACATCAAACATTTTCCATTTTTTAGGTGTGTCCCTTAGAACTTCATAGTTTATACATTACCAAAAATGGAAACTGCCCCATGCTAACAAATACTCAAAATGTTACTTTTGCACTAAAAGTACATCTTTCGCCACACATTCATGTTTTATCATTTATTTGATTTTTCACCTAAAAGTGCACGCCAACCCTAATATATGAAGTTCTCTCAGACGAATGGAGTACCTTCCTATCATAATCCACTAATCTAGCAACTAGCAAGGGTACAAAAGTAAATAATGACCATGCTGGAAGGTAACCAATTGGTTAGAAACACGTTTAGTATTAATTGTGTCTCCTCCATAGATCCATTCCTCCTTTAGGTTATTTATTCGCACATCAGTTCCACTACTCAGTCCCCAGATTCATTTGTTTACATGGATAATATCCAGATACGTTCCCTAAGAGACTGCTCCTCTTGCTACCTATGTGAAGGGAATTGTTCCCGGTAAAGTTATAACAAGCTATCATTTTGAGTACGGCAAAACCAATATACATCAACCAGCCTATGCTTGAACAGGTGGCCTGTCAACGGGCAAAAGGTAAGGACTTATGAAATAAACTATTTTATATATGCATATAGTGGCCTGGCCATGAATATCTGTCTTAAAACCTTCCAGCAGGATACAAATGCAGAATCATTGTCATTGGAAATTCTAAACTTCAGAAGGTACATACAAAACTTACAAGTACCTTCAAGGAAATAGAAGACCACAAAAATAACAACTTCAATACAGAAGGCAGATAATGTGGCAATTAGGATAGTACCTGCACAGCTGCCTGAAAAACAAATCTCTCATCTGCTGCCGCTGGCGCCTCCTCACCAAATCCAGCATGCAAGATATCATTTGGGGCAGCAAACGGCATTGCTGGGGAAGATCTTCCCATCATCAGCGAAGGAGGTAATAATCTATTTCCTCTTTTTTCATGCACGGATGGATCATTCACATTGCCCCATATCACATTTTCTTTCAGCAAGTTATTTCCGTTAGAATAATTTGACCATCCAGCAGGAGGGAAAGGCTTCCCATAGGTGTCACGAGGGTAAGGCTGAGGAACTGGAAAAGGCCTTTTACTTCCACTACTACTCTCTCCAACATTGCTCGAGCGGCCTTGGATAGATGCTGGAAGTGACCTTTTGATGTTCGGGATATAATGCATGTCATCGAACCTCCCTCTTGTATCCAAACTACTGGTATCTTGAGCCATCTGTGAACTTGAGGATGCAAAACTATTTCCGTTACCAAACCGCTTATAGGGTGATGATGCAATTTCATCGCGGACAATCTGCGTACTAGAAGAAGGGTCTCTGCGCGAAGTACCAGAACCTGCGAATCACATGACAGGCTATCTAATAAGTACCATCAATCATGAATTCCAACACAATGTGGAAGTCCGCAACAATGTCAATTTACCTGGATTACTATAATGGACCCCCCACCCGGGAGGAAGACGCCTAGTAACTGCTGCATTGACAGAAGACACAGCCTCCCTCTCCGGAGACTCATCTCTATAGTTATCAATCTCCCGTAAATCCGAGTCGCTGTCCGAGGAAGTGATATCTATCGGTTCCATCGAAGCCATAACCAAACACTACTTTAACCTAAAATCTCAAAGGATATCCAAGAGCTGAGATGACCTGCAATCCACAAGCAACTCCCTTATTATAAACATAAACTGACACAGCCATCTCACTAACCTTTCAATGACCATAAATCCTCTTCTCCTTTTTTCTCCTTAGAAAACTTCCAAACAAATCACCATAAGTCCTTTTTCCTTCCAAACAACCCCATAAATCAAACCAATTAAACAACATAAACGCAACAACCACAGAATTGAGTAACAAGTGAACAATCGAAAAGCTCAAACAGCATGCATGGACTTAAATCAAACACCTGGCAGGCATAATCTACAGGTAAACCCAAAAGACTCCATTCACTTTTCAGCAAATTCAACCACAGCAAAAAAAATCCCACCCAACGAATCAGCTTAAATTTTCCCCAAAACACGAATGCGAGAAAGGAAGCACGAGAACGATAGAGAATTACACCGTACCTGATCAGTGATTCGAACATTGATTTGGTCGTGGAGTAAATTGCAACTGCTACGATTTTGATTGTTCTAGGAGAAATGGAGAAAAGCCCTAATGGAAGAGAAGAGAGAGAGTCTAGTGTAGTGTACTTTAATGGTTTGGGTTTTTCTCTCTTCCTTAAACGAAGGCCAAAGGACAGTCGACAATATACTGAGAATATTATTGACCTGGTGATGCAGAAGAAGAAGAATCTTGTTAAGGACTCTACCCTTCTGCGATGGGTTGTTTCTTAGCTTTCCAAGGAATGTACACTCTGAAAACTTTACGCTCCAACGGATTCTATACATTTACTTTAAAAAAAAAAAAAAAAACTAACGAACGAATTCGTTGTGAAGTTATAAATGTTAGTTCTTGATATATTTTAGTTGATGAATAGTAACTGAACTATACTCAGAATATATAAGTGACCGATTTTATATTGGATAAAAAGGGAGTGATGTGCATAGGACTTGATTTATTTAAGATAGTTTGATTGATTTAAGATTGATAATGTAATGAAAAAAAAAAGTAAGAGAGAGATTGTAGGGTATAAAATAAATAAAATTGTTTATTGGATGTTTAAGAAGAAGAATCTTGTTTAGGACTTTACACTTTTGTGATGGGTTGTTTCTGTAGCTTTTTAAGGCACATACACTCTGAAAACTGCAGGCGTTGTTCGTCCCAACGGATTCTATTTACTTATAATAAAAAAAACTAACGAACGGTTCGTTGTGAAGTTGGTTATTAAGATATTTTAGTTGACAAATAGTAACTGAAATATAATTGGAATATATAAGCTGACTGGGTTTATACTGGATAAAAAGAGAGTGATGTGGATAGTATTTGATTTATTTAAGATAGTTTGATTGGTTTAATTCAAGATTAATAGTAGTTTAATGAAAAATGTAAGAAAGAGATTGTAGGGTATAAAGATAAATATAAGCATTTATTGGAGTTGGGATTGAGTTAAAATATACAACATTCAAAAGCTACACCAAACACCAAGATGGTTTTTCAACTTGGCTCCGAGATCTTTGAATACTATGTCAAAATAGTCGGTAATACTACCGCAGTCACAATCTCAAATTCACACTATTTCTTTTTCGTCTCACCTCAACTTCCCATAAATGAAAAATATATATTATACTTTATTCACGGTACACATACTTTATTGACTATCGATATATATTTTATTTAGTCAAACTTACCTTTCTAAAGTTATTATAATTATAATTATTTATATAATTTTGTATTATAATTCGTGTCCAGTTCAAGGGATATGTAGTTGAGTATGAGACGGAGTGAGTATATTATTATAATTTTATCTTCGAACCCACTAAAAAGTTTAATAATAAACAAATATAATCCACTCGGAGGTAACACAAATAAAATAAAATGAAACATATTAAATGAATCTCAATGTTATTAGTGTTGCTTAAATGAACTTTATTGTGTAAATTTAAAGGACGGGTGGCGTGCTAGCAGATGGATGTTCACGCCATGTGAAGTATAGTCTCATTTGTAAGCTGGGAATTCTTAGCCAAGAGCTATAAATTTATATAGATTTTATGAATAAAAACATGTCGGGGCAGTTGTACACTAACATTGTACAATGAAAAACGAAGATTATGGAGTCGTGTTTGAAGAGGTCAGTAGCGTAGAAACTATGATGTCTTATGGACTAGTTGGGAAGGGAAATGTGGTGTTGGAAATGTGAGCCGGCTCAAATTTGCTCCATATGTTTGTAATTTGCAACACTTTGATGTTCGTCTGCATCTGGACAGTTGGATTTATTACGACAAAACACGTGACTTTCATAGGAGAGGTAAATTATAATCATAATCGTATACGTCACCAGGTCCGGCATAAGACCGAACTCCCTCATATCTTCAATAAACATATTAACATCACCCAAAGAAAACCTCTTAACAAAATGCTTCACCATAAAATTATAAGTATACCCATCGAGCACCGCATTCTTCGCAATGGCTCCTTGACCAACTTAATAGCATGCTCTTCTCTCCCACAATCGCAAAGAGCCCTCACTGCAACATCAACCGACGCTGTATCAGGCGGAACACCATTCTCAGACATAAATTTGAGCACATTGTGTGCAGCTGTTAAAGACGGTTTGTCAGGCGACGAACAAGCCTGCACGAGAAGCGTGTGGTAAGTGAACCTATTCGTAAAACGCCGTGGGTCCGACCATGTGATTGAGGAAAAGGATCGAATCTTGACGGTTGAAACCGAGGCAAATGACTTGAGGATTGAGTTGCGAGACGGGGTTGAAGGGATGATTTTCTTGGAGGAGATGAATGAGTGAAAAGGATTTGGCCCCGAGAGCTTCGGAGACTCGAATATGATAGGAGATGGTGGTGAAGAAGCATTGTTCTCAGGTTTTTCATTTGCGGAAGTTCGATTCTTTGGAGATATGTGAGGAATTGGGGGAGGACGGTAGTGGATTTCCTCTGTCGCGGAATCTGCAAAAACATGCAACAAATATAGGAAAAATGTGTTAGTATACAACTACTAGATTGAATTTTGCCATTAACAGTACGACAGTACATCCATGAACGATCGGGATTCATTGGATGATTAACCTGACACGTATGTATTTATTAGATTTATAACTATACGCATTACGTATAGAATTTCAACTCAATTCCTATTCCTGTCTATAATTGCATTGTTAATTATAATACGTCCAAATTTCATGTATTACATGCATTTTACGTTTAAAGTTTTGTTTATAAATTTCAAATTTCCATTACAATATTATGAATTATAAATTAAAACAGCCACAAAAATCTTTCTAAGTTAATACGAGCCAATTATACTACAACCACCAAAATCACTAAATAATCTAAATGGTCTCCAAAAACCAATCAATTTCACAATAAATCAATTAATTGCACCACCTCAAGCTAAACCAAACATACAATTGCTCGAAATTAGCAAAATCCAAAATTTAACAAAGTAAGGGTTTGAGACTAATACCTTCAATTACGGGAAAAATAGCCGAAGAAAGATGAAATTGAATGGCCACCCGAGTCCCTTGTTCCACGAGCTTTGCAAAGAGTCCAAAATTGACCGGATTGGTGGAGTTTTGGTCGGAATTGGAAGGTGGGCGAAAATGGCGAAGAGAAGAAGTAAAGAAGAAGCAGAATCGAAATGGGGAAGAAGAGGGCTGCAGCCCGTTTTATATTATAGTTAACGACGGATGGGCTATCCGTCGTTATCTAACGACGGATAGCCCATCCGTTGTTAGTTTTATTTTTTTTAAATTCAATTAAATTTTTAACGACGGATAGACTATCCGTCGTTAAATTAGTATTTTTAATTTTTTAAAAATCAAAAAGTCAACAAATATTAACGACGGATAATTTATCCGTCGTTATTTAACGACAGACTTATTTATCAGTCGTTAAGTAACGACATATAGAATCCGTCGTTACTTAACGACTGAATTAACGACGGATAGGGCGACGTCGCTATCTTGGACCGATTCGTCGCTATATAGCGACGGATAGACTCCGTCGCCCCTTTCCGTCGCTATATAGCGAAATTCTTGAAGTAACATACAATGAACCGTTGTACGTCGCATCTCAGTGAACATAATAAAAGTGAATTAGTAAAAGCCTATGTGCAAAGATTGAGGGAACTGGATATGAGACAATGCATATGTTTATGTTGGGGAATTGGTTGCAAGAGGCAACTAAGTGTGGTTGCAAGAGGCAACCAAGAGAGAGCCAAAATTGTTATGTGTTATAATGTGTTAAGTGGGTAACTTTGAGCAATTAATTATCTAAGTTCCACCACTCGGTTTTGCGTGTTCTTTAGCTCGTTGCGAAGTGGGATGTGCAAGCTTCGTAATGGTATAAGATACGGGAGATAACCAATTCTAGGTGTGAATGATAAATTGGCTTAAAGTGAGCTAGTTGAGACTTGCTTTTTGCAATTGTCCCACATTGAAAACATATGGAAGGAAAGAGTAGTATAAAGGTATGCTTGTGTTTACTCATGGTCACAAGTGTGTGTTGTGGTTATGGCAAACCTCCTACGCGCGCATGGGGGGGGGGGAGAAACATTTGAACTAAAAAATCCCAAGCAAATATGGTCGAATATTAATCTTTTTACTACAATTTTCCATGGAACGCAATTTTTGGCCTTTCAGGAAAGCTTCCAGATTATTCCACTTAAATGAGAAGAGGTTTAATTTCGAAATTAAAACCTCCCCACTAAAGTCTGTTGTTATTTGAGAATTAAAATGGCAGTTTCTATTTTGCTACTAAATGGCAGTTTCTATTTTGCTACTAATGGTGAAAATAGCTGTTACGTTTTTCTACAGCTATATATACCCCATCCCACACATGAGAAAGGAAAACCAGAAATTCTTCTTCCCTTCTCTTCTCTGTTTTCTTTCTGCACTTTAAATTTTCGAGTGTTCTTCACCACAGAAGTTCGACAGAGCTTCTGCTGCTGAGCTTCCAGTAGTTGCTGAGATTGGACGTTGTACCTTGGGAGCTAATTGTCCGAGGAAGGCTTGAAGCTTACTAAAGGCGAACAAATTTAGCTTAAGGGGAAGTGGTCTCACTACTGTCAACTTAAGTCATATCTGCTTAACATTTGAGCAAGCAATTGATCAACTAGGGAAACCAAGTAATGGATTCGACTAGAGATTGAACACTACGCAACGAGTTGTTTACCTTTCCACCTAACAGTGAACTATGAAAGGCAAGAGAGAACATGAAGGAGAGCTACTATTGAAATTGGCAGATATCATATATATTCTATCGTAGACTTTTCAAGAGATATAATAGCGTGGCTATCAGGTAGAGCTTAACATGAATATGAACATAACATCAGACCACAATATTTCAAATTTTCAGGTTTGTGCAATGATGCCTTTCCTATAACCAAACCGTTACATTCCAAAGAGCAAATGGGAAAAGTCAGTGGCCATAGCTGCATCTGGAGAAGAATTTCCACCGTAAATGCAAACAGAGCCATGTTCGGTTGGTCGTCCAGAGGACCAGATTTCTCAACTCATTAACTCAAGCACTAAAGCAGTTCATTTATCATCTTGAAAAACTACGCAGAGCCACTACATAATCAAAATCTACAAGATAGGCTTGTAAAGCAGCAATATTTAGAACAACTGTTTTCTGTCTTTCTCTTGTTATCTGTATTGTACAATAGAAAGGCTGAGTGCAGTGAAGGAGAAGATGGAACAGCTTTTGCATCATTTTCTTCCGTTTTGATTCTAATATTTTGGTCAAGGACATTAACTGTAAATCGAAATAAAATATGCTCACGCAGTATAATATTGCTCACGCCCTGTCAACAACCATCTAAAAAGGAGCAGTTATCTTATTTTACATCTTGACATACATTTTAATCAATACACTAGTGCCTACAGGCCAATAAGTTTGGGAGGTCAGAGGTGGTTGGGTTGGTGAAATGCAGAACATGGTTAATTGCCCAGTTGCACTTCGATCCAATATAGAATCACAACACGACTTGTTGAAATTTAAGACAAAAACAAACGTTGAGGAGACGAGATATGTCCATGGGAATCAATGACAACCTTTAGAAATTCATATGTAGTATTCCTCACAGGCACAAGCTGAAAGTTTGACAATAGCAGTGTGGCAACTGGCAATTAACATGCAATGTGCTTGATGCTTATGCTTTGTAGGTAAAGAGTGAATTACAAGAGGCCTATGTGCAAAAGATTATGGACACTGGATATGGGACAATGCATATGGTTGATGAACAGAGGCATTTATTTCTAGGAAGAAAAAAAGATTTAGAGGAATCTTGATCATTTCCTAAGCAAGGGAATTTGATTACAAGATTAAAGGAATAAGGTAGCAATTAAACATAGTATATCTGTACCTGAGATTTGAGACAATGGAACCTACAACATACCCTCGTAAACAAGCAATATCCAGAACCATTGTAGGCTCTTGTTTTTTCTGTCTTTTTTCCCTTCTCGTCATTTGTAGAGAACTAGATACTATATGAAGGCTCAGTGCAGTGAATGAGAAAGTGGAACAGATTTTGCATTTTTTTTCTTCCTGTTTTGATGCTAACATTTTGCTAAAGGACATTAACTGTATGTCACAAACACTATAGTTGCTCACTCAGCATCAAATTTGCTCAGGTCATATCAGTAGCCATAAAAAGATTAGAAAAGGGTAGAAATTATATGATGCTTATCGAGTTATCTACCATACCTAGCCAACTAGCTTAGTGCCTTAGTCCAACTACATAACCAATTCGCTATAGTGGACTCCATACCTATGAATTTTGCAAAAATTACAACTTTATATGTCCAAGGAAGAAGGATATTGGCAGTAAAAAAGCCATGAAATGAGAATAACTTGAAAAACTATGAGATTATAATAAATGACCAATATCATCACAACAAAAGTAACATTGCACTGACGTACATTTCAATTAATACACTAGCTAAAATTAATTCTTCTGTGTGAGGAGCATCAAAGATTGCAACGAAAAGATAAGTGAACTAGAAGCACCACAAAGCAGCTTCTACTAAGTTGCTTGACTACATCACTAGTTAATACCTTCATGGGAGCAAATATGTGTTCTTGCCTAATTCAAACCTTAAGACCTTCCGCCCTAGCTTTTCTCAACCACTTGATCATAGTATCCAGAGTTGAATAAGCAACAACATCCGTCAAGCTCTTGCTCTCGACTGCATAATCAAAAACTTCATACGCTTCAGCAACTTTCCCAACACGGCATAACACTCGCTGGAAAGTCCCATAAGACCCTGACTCCAGCTTAACATCACCACGCTTCATCACACCATACAACTCAAACCCCTTATCCAACAACCCAGCTTTAGACAACCCAAGAAGTAATGTGTTATAAGTACACGAATTTGGAGTGCACCCCATGGCCTCCATCTCCTTCAATAAATCCAGAGCTCGTAATGCGTGTCCTTCCCTACACAGTCCGTTCATCAACGAAGTATACGTAACTTCATTAGGAGACTGACCCATTTCCACCATAACTCTGAAATACTTCATCGCCTCATTCACCCTACCCGTCCGAGCCAATCCATATATCAAAGTATTATACGTGTAACGATCAGGCTTAACCCCTTCTTCCTGCATTTTCTCGTACACTTCCATAACCTGACTCCCTCGATCCAACGCACAATAACCCTTCATAATAGTATTGTACACATAGCAATCAGGCTTGAACCCATCCTCACTCAATAGTCTCAACAACCTCATTGCCTCCCTCAAATTCTTCGAGTTACAAACATTATCAATCATAATCGTATACGTCACCAGGTCCGGCTTAAGACCGAACTCCCTCATATCTTCAATAAACAAATTAACAGCACCCAAAGAAAACTTCTTAACAAAATGCTTCACCATAAAATTATAAGTATACCCATCGAGCACCACATTCTTCGCAATGAGCTCCTTGACCAGCTTAATAGCATGCTCTTCTCTCCCACAACCGCAAAGAGCCCTCACCGCAACATCAACCGACGCTGGATCAGGCGGAACACCATTCTCAGACATAAATTTGAGCACATTGTGTGCAGCTGTTAAAGACGGTTCGTCAGGAGACGAACAAGCCTGCACGAGAAGCGTGTGGTAAGTGAACCTATTCGGCGAAAACGTCGGGTGGGTCCTGACCATGTGATTGAGGAAAAAGATCGAATCTTGGACGGTTGAAACTGAGGCAAATGACTTGAGGATTGAGTTGCAGAGACTGGGGTCCGAAGGGATGATTTTGCTGGAGGAGATGAATGAGCTGAAAAGGGATTTGGTGTCTGAGAGCTTCGGAGACTCGAATATGATAGCAGATGGTGGTGAAGAAGCATTGTTCTCAGGTTTTTCATTTGCGGAAGTTCGATTCTTTGGAGATCTGTGAGGAATTGGGGGAGGACGGTAGGTGGATATCCTCTGTCGCGGCATCTGCAAAAACATGCAACAAATACAGGAAAAAAAAATGTGTTAGTATACAACTACTAGATTAAATTTTGCCATTAACAGTACGACAATACATCATGAACGATTGAGATTCATTGGATGATTAACCTGACATGTATGTATTTATTAGATTTATAACTATACGCATTACGTATTGAATTTCAACTCAATTCCAATTCCTGGCTATAATTGCATTGTTAATTATAATACCAAATTTCATGTATTACATGCATTTTACGTTTAAAGTTTTTTTTTATAAATTTCAAATTTCCATTACAATATTATGAATTATAAATTAAAACAGCCACAAAATTCTTTCTAAGTTAATACGAGCCAATTATACTACAACCACTAAAATCACTAAATAATCTAAATGGTCTCCAAAAACCAATCAATTTCACAATAAATCAATCAATTGCACCACCTCAAGCTAAACCCACTACTTAATATAAGCTAAACTAGCAAGTGGATGAGTCCAAAAACATACAATTGCTCGAAATTAGCAAAATCCCAAATTTAACAAAGCAAGGGTTTTAGACTAAAACCTTCAATTACGGGAAAAATAGCCGAAGAAAGATGAAATTGAATGGCCACTCGAGTCCCTTATTCCACGAGCTTTGCAAAGAGTCCAAAATTGACCGGATTGGTGGAGTTTTGGTCGGAATTGGAAGGTGGGCAAAAATGGCGAAGAGAAGAAGAAAAGAAGCAGAATCAAAATGGGGAAGAAGAGGGCTGCAGCCCGTTTTTTATTACAGTTAACGACGGATGGGCTATCCGTCTAACTAACGACGGATAGCCCATCCGTCGTTAGTTTTTTTTTTTAAATTCAATTAAATTTTTAACGACGGATAGACTATCCGTCGTTAAATTAGTATTTTTGATTTTTTAAAAATCAAAAAGTCAACAAATATTAACGACGGATAATTTATCCGTCGTTATTTAACAACAGATTTATTTATCCGTCGTTACTTAAGGACGGAATTAACGACAGATAGGGCGACGTCGCTATCTTGGACCGATTCGTCGCTATATAGCGACGGATAGGCTCCGTCGCCCCTTTCCGTCGCTATATAGCGAAATTCTTGAAGTAACATACAATGAACCGTTGCTTCTGCACGGTCTGTACTGTGAACATAATAAAAGTGAATTAGTAAAAGCCTATGTGCAAAGATTGAGGGAACTGGATATGAGACAATGCATATGTTTATTGAACATGAATTGATGGAGTGTAAGGTTAAAGAAAGATAGGCATTTATTTCTGGTAGGATGGAGGATTTAGGGGAATCTTTATCTTTATTATAAGCAGGGGGAATATGAAGCTATAGTCTGATTATAAGATTAAAGGAGCTAACTGGAGTTGTATATATTTGTACCTGAAATTTGAGACAGAAGAGCAGACAAGATTGACACCGGCTAATCTCTGATATATATTTTCTTTCTGCGTCGATGATCCTGTAGTTGAAAGGTTTGACATTTTATCAAGAAAAGTATCAACCAGATCAACAGCAATATGGGACTAACGGAATAAAGAGGCGAGAACTGTCAGCTTAAGTCATATCTGCTTAACATTTGAGCAAGCAATTGATCAACTACGGAACCAAGTAATGGATTCGACTAGAGATGGAACACTATGAGCCTCTACGCCCTCTACGCAACGAGTTGTTTACCTTTCCACCTAACAGTGAACTATGAAAGGCAAGAGAGAACATGAAGGAGAGCTACTATTGAAATTGGCAGATATCAGATATATCCTATCGTAGACTTTTCAAGAGATATAATAACGTGGCTATCAGGTAGAGCTTAACATGAATATGACCATAACATCAGACCACCACAGAGAAGAAAGAAGAGAAGTAACCCTATCCTATAGTATAGTATAGAGTGAAAGAGTGTAGACTAATAAAATATTACTCTGTATAATTTACTTCTACATGAGTAGTGACTGGAGCAACCCACAAATCTTATTATTTCTTGACTGATTGATTGTTGTTGCATATTTATACAGTATACAGTGCCTTTAAATTACAAAGAAAAGATGGGGAAAATAAAAATGTAATCCAATAAAAATCATTTATTTAAATGCATTTATTTAAAAATAACATCATAAAGATCCGTAAACAACGGTTTTAGTACTTAGAACTTTTTCATTTCTATAAAGATAGTAAAGAATAGGCAGTTCTCATATGCATTTCAGACACAGTGCTCGATGAGGCATGCAAGACACTCATGCACATGTGCTCGGAATGACCCGATCGACAGCGAAAACGAACCGGAAGCAAGGCATGGCATCCAAAGTGTCCGGTGGGTGATGGCAAAACAGAAGTCAATAATATATTCTACTCCCTCCATTCCCTACATTTCTTTCCTTTTTATTTTTGCACAAATATTAAGAAATTTGAGTAAAAAATGAGTTTATATAGATAAAGTAGTAAGTGTATAGTAAAAAGTAAGAAAGAGAATTGAAAAAGTATGAAAGAGAGAGATAAAAATATTAATAATGGAGATAGTGGGTTTCCATAAAAGGAAATGGAAAGTTTTTAATGAAACGCCCCAGAATGGAAAAATGGAAAGAAATCTATGGAACGGAGGGGAGTATTTACTAACTAATGGTGGATACTAACAGATAACTCCTTTTGTAGTATTTAAGTATTTATTAGTGTAATATTAGTATGTATTTTATTTTTTTTGTATTAAGATCAGAGGAGAAAGGCTCTTCATAAAAACAGATTTTGTTAGAACTGATACCACAGAAAGAGGAAAAGAGGCATGCCTTATTAAAAAAGTAGAACTCGTACATCAAATATCATATAGTGAGCAGTTATTAGGTAGAATGGAAGATATCACAATATTTAAAGATACTGAACTGAAATATACATAAACGGCATTTTGCTTAGAGATTCTTAATTATCCCACATACAAATAGAATAATAGAATTTCAATACTTTACTTTTACTTTTACTCTGCACTGCACTCTGCCTTGACTGAGCATCGGTCCAGAACCGGCCCGGACCGAACCCGAAAAAGACCGAACCGAATTTTTTGATTTTGTAAGGCCCGAAAACCGAACTGAATTATGGTCGGTCCGGGCCAGAACCGAAAAAACCCAAATTAAAAAAAAAAAATTAAGGAGCAACATATAGTGTTTATTTGACCATCATTTTCTTTAGTTATTTGCTATACCTGCACAATACACGAATCCAGTAGAAAGCAAATATACCCGAATTCAAATCAAATCTGCAGAATTCCCAATATGAATCAATTTGAACTAATCAATTTGAACTGCTGGATGTTCATATATCTTCAATCTCTAACTTCCAACCAAAAATCGAACAGAGATTACCTGTGGAGGGAACAATCGGCGGAGGTGGAGGTAGAGGTGGGCGGAATTGGCGTAGGTGGAGGAGGGTGGACTGTGGAGCGTGACTGGAGGGCGGAGGGTGGCGTATTGACTGGAGGCGTGGTGGCGTGTGGCGGCGGAGGTGAGCGGCACTGGCGGGTGGCGGCGGAGGCGTGGATTTGGAGAAGGCTGACTTGGAGGCGTGATTTTGGGATTATGATTGGCTGGATCTGGACTCTGGAGGGTTATTTATGTAAAATCGATTTTGTCGTTACAGCCCGGTTTTTTTTTGTTTTGGACCGGCCTGGACTGAAAACCGAATATTTCAATTTCTTCCGCCCGAGGACCTGACCGTATGGGTTCAGGGTGTCGACATATGCCACGTGTCCGTTGTTCTGTGTCGCCCTCAACCGCTCTGCATCGCCTTCAACCGTTATTTTTTTAAACTATTAACTTCTCCAATATTTCCTAATAAAAATAATTAAATACATATCTTCTTCTCCAATCCCCATCACCTCCCACCGCCACCGCCGTCGCCGCCCACCAAAATCACTGCCGGAGCTTTCGTGACGGAAGCTCCAGATCGGAGCTTCCGCCGGTTTGGCGGCGGGAGGCGGTCGGTGGTGGTGGGGAAGAAGATAGGTGATTTCAATTTTTATTTTTTATTTCTTAATAGAGTTAATTTTTTAATATATCAAAAATATTTTATTTAAATAATTTAAAGCAACGTAGACGGTTAGAGCGACGTAGAACGGTTAGATCAACACCTTTCATTACACAATGACACCCACTAAACACTCAGTGCGAAATGGAACAGATTATTCGATCTCCACCGTTAAAATTTTAATTTAATGGATCAAAATAGGTGACTGACGTTAGTCAGGGCGACACCCTGATTGACGGTAGAAAGCCCAAGTAAGTATAATCCTAGAGAGAGGGTGTATGTATCGACTTCCATAGCCGATATTAATTGATTCAATCCATGTTTGCTCGGAGGAAAACACTGCATGCACCAAGCTTATGATGGGCATTAGTCCAACGGGGACCATTATTTCTCTTATTATACACAAAGCATACAAAACCTACAGAGAGGAAATGCTTTCTTCTTTTTGCATTAGGGGCCTCCTATTTATTTGTAACTAGTTTCAATGTGAAAAATCTGGCATTCTTAACTCACCTCACCATAGATAAAGAATCGGATTGGTAGTGCATACACAACGCATAGAGTAAAATAAAAAAGATCGTAAGCAACGAGGCTCCACTTCTCTCTTTTCGTAGGTTGAACTCTCCTATTCCCTAGAGTCGACAGTTACAGATAGGCATCTTTACTATTCTAAAAGAGAACTACTCAAAGGTAGTTGTTACACCAATCAATTTAATTTTGACCAATTAAATTAATTTTAACTCCAAATTTCATATATAAAAATAAAGCTAAAAAGAAAAAGAAAAAATAAGGGAGTTGTAAATCATCTCCCACTACTCCCACCCATTATAATCACCAAAATTTATATTTTCATTAATAATTCATATTACATATATACTTCTATATTATAATTGAATTTATAACTAATTATAAGTTTAAATATATATTGTATTGTTTATGTCATGCATAAATAATTTTAATATGAGACACTCATCTATTTGGTATTGCACGTGAAAATTCACGTGCACAATTTTACTAGTAAATATAAATGCCAACTAAGAATAGAGATCAAAGGGAAGGTTTACAAATTATTCATATAAACGTGCTTATCCGCTTTATCCATCCACCAATAAATAAAATAACTACTACAACTAAATAATTTTAGCCCCAGTAAGTAGGATTGATTACATCTCTAATATGAAAGAAAAGTAATGGTAGGCGAAAATGCCAGGACAAAGCTCAAAGCAGGAAATAACTTCTTATTATTCTTTTTAGTCCCATTTCCGTATCTAAGTCAAAAGGATCATTCGCCATAGACTTATTAAATAAAGAGATCTTCCTAACTTTATTTCTATAGAAAATAGAACATTTACTTTTTGGGGTAATTGATGAATCCACATAGATTAATAGATTAACTCTAAGTAAATATTTTTTGTGGCTACCATCTAAACACAATCCAAATAACTTTGGGCAAAAAGAGTCGTGTAATCTTTTGATTAAATAGCCATTTCTATAACCGCCTTTGTTTGTTCTATAATAATGATGTATTTAGGCAGCTTCTTCCTTTTCTTCCCTTAGAACCTATTCTCATGTTTCCTAAACAAAACAATCGGAGGAATTTCTAGAAAATCATTTACATTTTGGAATCCTTTATAGATAGTGAGAAAACAAGAATACACAACAACAAAAAAAAAGATTGTTGCTTTGCCTTACACATGTTACAAAAAATGTATGCAGGAAATGGCTGCTTAATAGATGATAGGGATTACACAATATTTGATTCATATTCGACTCGTCACAGGTTTGGGACTTTATTTAACAGAAAGACATTTTCACTATTCGCTAGAAGAAATGGGTTGAAAAGAACTTGCATATAAAAAGAGGTGAATTTGGCTCTTTAATAACTCCAAATAAAAAGGAATTCTAACTTAGGCCACTTCCAGTTACTTCTATGAGATGATCTTCCGTGAACCTTACAATTAGGAAAAAGTCCATTTAAACAGTGCTTTGGCCTGCGTTGTATTTATCAAAGTTTGGTGACTAAACTGGAAAATAAGAAAGATGAAACTGCAAAAGAAGAAGATAAAGAAGGACTGAAACAGAAGAAGAGAAAAGAAGGAATCTGCTTTGGAAATAAAGACGGCGAATTAGCAGACGAATTAGAAGAGAAGGAAGTTGAGGAACACGCTATTTGTCCATCTTCAGATCATGACCAATCACAGCAGAAGAGGGAAAGAAATAAACAGAGAGGGTGCATCAATGGAGGAGATCGATCTCGTACATATACGATCGAATCAGAGCCGATTGATTTAGGGTAAATGGATGTTGAGCCTATCCACACTGTAATTTAGATTCAATTTTGCCTTGTTTTCATAGTATAGGTAGGATTTATTTAGTCTATAAATAGGAGTCAGGGTTCTTGTATTTCTTCATCAAGAAAATCAATATACAAGAAATTCTCCAAACAAATATTTTCTACTCGTTTCCGCATTAAATCTGATATGGCATCAGAGAGCCAGGCTTGACTTGTGCTTCTCTTCTTTAAGCTTTTCAGATTTTCCGAGCAGAACAGTAGTTTTTCTTCTTTTGATTTCTTTACTTGATCTTCTTTAATGGATGACACAATGGTTACCACACCTGAGATACCTGCACACACAGATCTCTTCAGTCCCTACTACATACACCCAATTGATCACTTCACATCTGGTGCTACTGCACAAAAACTTGATGGTCTTAACTACCATTTGTGGTCTAGGTCTTTTCTCATGTCCTTAGACCTCAGAAACAAGGTAGGATTTGTTGATGGATCAGTTCCACCACCCACTGATCCTAAGGAACTGAAAGCATGGAAAAAATGCAATACCTTAGTCAGATCATGGTTAATGGAATCTGTCTCAGCTAATATTAAGAACACCATCCTGTACATGGACACGGCTAGAGAGGCACAGGATAAGTGAAACCAGATATGCTCAGCCGGAAGATGTTAGAGTCTTCCAGCTGACGCAAGAACTGGCTACAATAACCCAAGGAAATAGCTCTGTGTTCGACTATTTCACTAAGATGGGTGGCGTATGGGAAGAACTAAACAACTACAATCCCACTCCAGTTTGCTCTTGTGGTCACTGTTTATGTGACATAACTATGCAGTTGGAAGTAAGTATGGAAAAGATGAAAGTGTTTAGGTTTCTCATGGGCCTCAATGAATCTTATGAGATGGTTAGAGGGACGATAATACTCATGGACCCTATCCCAAGTATGGATAGAGCTTACTCCATGGTATTACAAGAGGAAAGGCGTAAATGACAAGACTCATAAGTTTCAATGCCAATGACTCTACCGCTCTCCGTGGAAAACCAAGAAAGCCAAAAGGACAATTGTGGTGTGAAAAATGCGAGAGAAGAGGCCATTCCACTGAAAATTGCAAAGAATGCAGTGAATGTGGAATGAAAGGCCATACTATTGACACTTGCTATAAAATCCATGGTTATCTAGACAGCTCCAAAGGCAAAAAGGCGCGTACAAATCAAGTTGGCACAAGCAGAAACACAGCAGAAATTACTATGGCTGGAGGAAAGAAATTTGAACTCACTGATACTCAAGTTCAAAGTTTACTGGCGCTAGCAGAGAAAAACAAGATGGGGAAGGCACCAGTTGTGGGAACCAGCAACAATACAGGTAAATTTCTGATTAAAGATAAAGTTAGATGGATGATAGATTCAGGGCCAGTGATCATATAACTTGCTCTTTTAAGAATCTAACCACTAACGTTAAAAGAATTAATGCTTTTGTTAGACTACCTAATCTAACAACTGCCTTAATAACATACACAGGAGATATTAAAATTTCCGAAACACTTACACTAAAACGAGTTTTATGTGTACCGAGTTTCAAAGTAAATCTCATCTCAATAAGTAAAGCTGCTAGAGAAAATAGCATTTTATTCCTTTTTTCTGAAAAAGAATGCTACTTGTTACAGAAAGACACAAGTCAATCGACGAGCTACTTGAGGAAGATTGGTCAAACTAGAGAACAAGGAGGGCTCTATTATTTCAGTGAAGGAACAAGGAATGAAAAAGCAAGCAACATCTTTACTGTTTTACCTAAAGTCGACATACCTGTAACTACTAGAGTTCAGGATCATGTTTGGCATTTTAGACTTGGTCACTTATCTAATGCAAGGCTATCTCTTATAGAAGCCGACTTTCCTAATGTTAAGTGTAATAAACACTCTCACTGTAATGTTTGTTTACAATCAATGCAGAAGAGAGCTTCTTTTCCTTCGAGTACTTCTATGTCCTCTTATTGCTTCGAATTGTTACATTGCGACCTTTGGGGACCATATTCAACGTCGACAGTTAACAATCAAAATTATTTCTTAACAAATGAGATGACTACTCAAGGATGACTTGGATTCAATTATTAAAATTTAAGTCGGAAGCCAAATCTGCCTTGCAAGGTCTCATAATAATGCTTGAAAAACAATTTGACATCAAAGTCAAGAAAATTCGAACTGACAATGGAATGGAGTTCCATATGCTAGATTTCATTAGAGAAAACGGAATGATTCATCAAAAATCATGTCCATATACGCCAGAACAAAATGGCATAGTAGAACGTAAACACCAACATTTGCTCAACGTAGCACGTTCTCTAATGTTTACGGCTTCACTACCATTAAAATTTTGGGGTGAATCGGTATTGACAGCATCTTATATAATAAATAGGATCCCAACACCTAAGTTAGGAAACAAATCACCATATGAAATGGTGTATAAAAGAAAGCCTGAATATGAACATATGCGCATTTTCGGATGTTTATGCAATGTGCATGTAAATTCGGTAAATAGGATGAAATTTGATGTCAGAAGCAAACCTTGTGTTTTTTTGGGATACCCTCCCAACATTAAAGGGTATAAGCTATATGACATGACAAACAATAAAATAATTGTTTCAAGAGACGTAGTATTTGCTGAACAAATTTTTCCTTTCTCAAAAAGCAAAGAAGTGAGAAATGAAATGAAAATTGGCATTCATGATACTGTAACTTACATTCAAGAATTGCCCCTTTTCACTCATGACAAACCATTTGATCATGATACAATGCAACAAATGACACAATTTGATGAAAGGGACACTGCCACACAAGACAAAGAGCATACTCCAAGACAAACATCAAGAGAGCATGTTGAAAATGACATTGTCCCATCTCCAGAGGATGAAAATGACACTATTGAAAGCATTGAGACTTCATCTCCAGTTGATGACTCAAGAGATGCCGAAATTTCACATCCCATCACTACACTACAAGAATTCTGTTGTAACGGGACGGAAAGGGGCGACGGATTTTATCCGTCGCCCCTGTAGCGACGGATCGCTAATTGGGGCGACGGATTCTATCCGTCGTCCCGTTTGGCGACGGATAAAACTTATCCGTCGCTACAGAGAGACGGATAATTTTATCCGTCGCTACAGAGCGTTGACCAAAATTTAAAAAAAAAAAAGAGACGGATAATTTTATCCGTCGCTACAAAGCGTTGACCAAAATTTAAAAAAAAAAAAAAAAAATTTAGCGACGGATATATCTATCCGTCGCTATATAGCGACGGATAGTAGATCTATCCGTCGCTATATATCCGGAAAATAAAAAAAAATAAAAAACTTTAGCGACGGATAGATCTAGATCTATCCGTCGCTAAAAGCCTAAAAAAAAAAAATATATCTCCTCCACCGCCTCCTTTCCTCCACCACTTCTCCTCCATTTCTCCTCTCCTCCTCCTCCCACCACCACCTTTCTCCTCCCACCACCTCCTTTCCTGCCACCGACATCTCCTCCACCACCACCATCCACCACCATCCTCCACCACCACCATCTCCTCCACCACCTCTCCTCCATTTCTCCTCTCCTCCTCCTCCACCACCATCTCCACCACCACCACCACCTCTCTCCTCCCACCACCACCGCACCACCACCATCTCCACCACCACCACCTCCTCTCTCCTCCCACCACCACCGCACCACCACCTTGCCACCACCACCATCTCCTCCACCACCACCACCACCCTGCCACCACCACCACCACCTTTCCTCCTCCCACCACCACAGCACCACCACCACCCAGCCAACACCACAGCCACCACCGCCACCACCGCACCACCTTTCTCCTCCCACCACCACCTTGCACTGAATACAAATTGGATACGAATATAAAAATTAATACAAATTAATCCAAATATCTGAATACAAATCAATATCTCGATATCTGAATACAAATTGATCTGAATTAATCCAATCTGAATATAAAAATTCGAATACGGATTTTATTTAAAAAAAAATAGAAATGGGGCGACGGATAGATCTATCCGTCGCCCCATTATCAATTTAAAAAAAAAAAGGTCAAAAATGATAATCCGTCGTCCAATCCGTCGCGAATTGGACGACGGATTATTATCCGCCACCACTCCGGTGAGGCGGAATTTCTATCCGTCGCCAGAGCTGGGGCGACGGATAGATGGTCCGTAGCGACGGATCTATCCGTCGCTACAGACCAGATTTTTTGTAGTGCTAACTTGCGAAGAACAACTCGAGATACAGTAACACCAGCTTACCTTAAGCATTTTCATCATGGAAAACTCCCAAAATCCAAAACTTACAATATTGAAAAGATAACAGGAAAATATTCTCTCTCAAAATCCCTTAATTATGATAGATTATCAGGAAATCATAGAGAATATTCGGTTAATCTTTCATTAATCGAAGAACCAAAAAGTTATGAAGAAGCAATATCTCACCAACACTGGAAAGAAGCAATTCAAAGTGAGTTAAAAGCTCTTAAGGACAATGGCACCTGGACAATGGTGCCTAAACCGCCTGGAATTAAACCTATAGGTTGTCGTTTTGTTTTCAAAACAAAACTAAATTCTAAAGGAGAAATAGATAAGCACAAAACTAGACTCGTTGCGAAAGGCTATACGCAAAAATATGGCCTAGACTACGAAGAAACCTTTAGTCCAGTGGCAAAGCTAACATCAGTAAAAATCTTACTAACCTTAGCAGCAAAACAACATTGGCACCTTCAACAATTAGATATTCACAACGCTTTCCTTAATGGTGATTTGAATGAAACAATTTACATGGAACCACCACCTGGGCTAGTGTTTCAGGGGGAGATGGTATGTAAATTAAACAAATCATTATACGGTCTTAAACAGGCCTCAAGGCAATGGAATTCAAAGTTAACTAATTTTTTAACCTCCATTGGCTTCATTCAATCCAAACAAGAATATTCCTTGTTTACTAAAGGAAAGGGTGAAAATTTCATTGCTATCATTGTTTATGTTGATGATATGATCTTGTCGGGACCATGTCGTGAACAAATTAAACAAGTTAAGCAACAACTAGAAAATAAATTTAAAGTCAGAGATCTAGGGAAACTTAAATACTTCTTAGGAATAGAAGTTGCGAGATCCCCTAAAGGAATTCATATTTCTCAAAGAAAGTATGCAAGTGAAATACTTGAGGAAGCAGGTTTACTAGCAAGTAAACCATATATGATTCCTATAGAACAGAATCACAAACTAAGGCAAGCTCAAAATGAAGTTTCCCTATTTCAAAATCCAACTAGATATAGAAAGCTCATAGGAAAGCTAATATATCTTACCATAACTATTCCTGATTTGAGTTATGTCGTTAGTATACTTAGCCAATTCATGGAAAAACCAACTAAAGAACATTGGAATGTCGCACAAAGAGCCTTGAGATACATAAAAGGAACAATTGGAATGGGTATGTTTCTTAGTAGCGAGCACAATCTAAACCTACAAGTTTATTGTGACTCCGATTATGCTTCATGTCCCAATACTAGAAGGTCAACATCCGGCTATTGTGTGATGCTAGAAGATAGCCTAGTAAGCTGGAAGACAAAGAAACAGAAAACGGTGAGTAGGTCATCTGCGGAGGCCGAATATAGGGCAATGGCTTTTGCCTCATGTGAGATAATGTGGGTAAAAGGAATACTCATGGATCTTAGCATAGAAACCAACTATCCAATCAAGCTTCATTGTGACAATCAATCCGCAATTTGCTTAACTAAAAATCCAGTTCTACATGAAAGAACTAAACATATTGAAGTTGATTGTCACTTCATTCGAGAAAAGGTGATGGAGGGAATCATAAAACCATGTTTTATAAGAAGCCATGAACAATTGGCAGATTTCCTAACAAAGGCAGTTTCAGCTGCAGAACTACGAAAATCTCTAAACAAGTTAAATGTAAAGAACATATACATTCAACTTGAGGGGGAATATCAAAGTTTGGTGACTAAACTGGAAAATAAGAAAGATGAAACTGCAAAAGAAGAAGATAAAGAAGGACTGAAACAGAAGAAGAGAAAAGAAGGAATCTGCTTTGGAAATAAAGACGGCGAATTAGCAGACGAATTAGAAGAGAAGGAAGTTGAGGAACACGCTATTTGTCCATCTTCAGATCATGACCAATCACAGCAGAAGAGGGAAAGAAATAAACAGAGAGGGCGCATCAATGGAGGAGATCGATCTCGTACATATACGATCGAATCAGAGCCGATTGATTTATGGTAAATGGATGTTGAGCCTATCCACACTGTAATTTAGATTCAATTTTGCCTTGTTTTCATAGTATAGGTAGGATTTATTTAGTCTATAAATAGGAGTCAGGGTTCTTGTATTTCTTCATCAAGAAAATCAATATACAAGAAATTCTCCAAACAAATATTTTCTACTCGTTTCCGCATTAAATCTGATAGTATTGTTGAAATTTTGATAGACTTTTTATATGTATGTGTGAAACATGAAAATGTTGCGATAAAAACACCCAAGAAAGACGATCTATTGAATCTCGGACCTATTATAGCGTTGTTTATCTTATACTCGTCACGGGAATTCTGAAGGGCACTCTAGTTCATATTCATATGTACCAATTTCTCGTCTCATCTTTCATATCTCTTGATTAAAACCTATACCTTTCACTAAACAGTGCCGCCTTCAAATTAGTATATATAACATAAAAAGGGATAAGACATACCTAGCAACGATCATTTTTCGTTTCGTATAGGTAATAAATAAAGTAAATATAGTTTTGGAGACTGAAACTTGGGGTAATAGATCCTTCTATTTTGCCTGCTTAGTCAAAGACAGTAAGCTAGGAATCAATTACTCAATTATATTTTTCATTGAGAACTCTATTTTCTATACATGCCCCTTATGTTCCTTTCTTTTTTTCTTTTCTCACACCTCTGCGTCGATTTGATCAATTATCAGTTACAAAAAGTTCCTAGAGTAATCTTAAGTAGAAATATGTATGCTTTACTACTATTTTCTTTGCGAGCAAGTATTTGTAGGAAACCTATGGGAAATCTAGTATGTGTGTATATTAAATGAAAAAAAAATACCCGGAACATTTCGCAACGCTAGTGTCCTCAATAAATGAAAATAGACATATTTGTAAAAGTTGTTTTGCACTTTCTCTTATTTCCTCCATCTTTGACAGCGCATGTAACTAGTAAATAAATGAGTCTTTTTCATGTTTCTATTCTTGTCTGAGTCGAATCTTCTCTAGAAAGCCTTTTTTAGAATTAGTCAGAACGAATTTGGGAGATGAGGTCATACTTGTTAGTTTTAGTAGATCCAACGTGTTTTTTTGGTAACTTAGCATGTTAGAGATGTTTGTTAGATAGGTTAACATCTTGGAGAGAAATTTGGATATATGATTGAGAACACATCCCATGTTTGTTTAGTTCTATGGATTATCGTAAATATTATCTATTTATTGGAATAAATTCCTCCTTCATTCCTCAAATAGAAATTAAAGGTGTAACGAATTTAGATATCCGAGATGATCCGTTGTGAGGAAAAACTAGATTGGGTAGTGGGTCAAAAAGACTATGAAATAGAACTAAACTTAACCAGGAGTGTCTTTGACTTTTCTAATTGAAGAGAATATGTATGTAGTCATTCTAAAAATGGATTTCTTCCTGTTGTCGGAACTTCTTTCTTTAGGGCTTCTCACTTCCCGAACCGAGCTTGCTTTTGTACTACTATTGACTTTTCACAGCACAGAACTAACTGGCTAGCTAATAAAGGTCAAAAGATTCTTACTAACTAAAGGCTCTACCCGAAGAAATGGAATTCTATCTTATAGAATATAATACTAAAATCTACTAAAGAACTCTATTTCCTAAGTAAAGGATCGCGTGTAACTAAATGACCTGGTAGGAGGAAGCAGTGATCACATACATAGGTTGCATCGTGGGTGATCTTGGCGGTTATCTAGAATTCTGTACAAGAGTGGGAAAGATAGATGTCATTATTCTCCCTTTCTATACGTTTCGTACTTAAATAAGGAAAGGATAATAAGGAAAATAGACCAAAAAAGAATGATTTCCGAGAGTATTCTTCTTTCTAGATACTACTAGATACTATATAAGGAATTGTTTAACTACTTGCTGTTTTTTCTTCTTTATTTGTATATTAGGGCATTTGCTCTTTCTGCCTAATCCATTATTTCGTAAATTCTATAAACTAAATGTTAGGAATATCTGTTTAAATTTTGATCAGCAACCTAATGACTTATCTTAGCTCATAAAGGTCATTAGTACTCTTAGTTCACTTGAACACTGTAAAAGAGGAAACTCACTGAGTATGATAGTCTAGCAAATCTTGTATAGGATGTTAGGTCTCGAAGTGTAATTTTTATTTTCTGAAGAAGACCAAGAAGAAGGCATCTAGCAGGAAAAGACCAACACGGATTTGAAGATTTGAAGACTGCACAAGATTGCTGAAGACAAGGGTTTTCCAGAAACCTATGTCCAGATATCTTGAAGAAACAAGTGTTTCGAAACATACATGTTGCAAAAGATATCTGAGAATAAAAGGTTTCTGAGACAAGGAAAGTGCCCACAGATATCTACACTCAGATACCTTGGACATAAAATATGATTCTGAAAAAGAAACATATTATAACAATTTGTTCAAACAAGCGGTATCTGGAGCTATGATGATCTCTGGAAAAGAACGTGCAAAGCCTCAGAAAGCTTGCATAGTTCCGTTGGCACTACAGGACAAAATATAGTACAATGCATTAAATGCGCAGACAGAAATGTCTGAACAAAAGCGGTAGCTTCTGAAGAAGAAGACAAGCCTGCTACAGTACTATATTCAGATATCAATAGTTTGAATTTGATTTAAGCCTAACGGATACTATTCAAACGGCACTCAAAATTCATCTATAAATATCAACACTTAGACTGTTTGAGAATACACCTTAGAACACACTGAACTCCAAGAACATTGAATACTCACACAAGCGCTCTCAAGCAAACTACTTACCTTCAAGCTTTCTGTTGCGACCAAAGCTCTTGATTCTAAGTAGCACAAAAGTTCTAAGTGTCCTGATCCTTAACGAGCATTGTTATTTGTGAAATAGTTGAACTAAGATTTATTATCTAAGTTTCATTCTCTTGAACACTTACCATAGACTTGGGTCAGTAGAGAACAAGATACCATACATTGCAAAGTGTATTAAGTATACTTGATTCACAGAGCTATCTGAATAACTGAACAAGTTATTAAAGAAGCTCACCTGACAATTTACCTTAACCAACACCTTAAACGGCGTGGAGTACAGGAAGTACTTAGTTTTGGAAACTAAAGAATAACTCCAAGGTTATTGAGCAAAGGAAGTACTTAGTTTGGAAAACTAAGGAATAGCTCAAAAGGTTTCTGAGTACAAGAAGTACTTGGCTGTGAAAGCCGGGGAATAAATCAGGGGGAACACTTGGTTGGGAACCTAGTGCATTTAGGAATCAAGAAAAGATATCTGTAAGGTTACCTCATTTATCTTAGTGGATTCTAGGTCTGAGAAAGACCGAAGTGGATTAGTTGAAGGATTACGCCACCTTCAGATACCACTATAAAAAGACTTGTGTTATTTACTTTCTGCAGTTTATTACTTGTTTTACTTATATTGCAAAGTACTTACACTTAATTATCTTGCTGAACACGTGCACTTATCTCAGAAGTCTTCCGCTCTCTGAATTTAAGTATCAGATATCTTCACAGATATCTGAGAAACAGTGCTTATCGACAAAAGTTTTAAAAGACTATTCACCCCCCCTCTAGTCTTTTACTTTGCCGTTATCTGGACCAACACTAAAGATTCGCTGAAACTACAAAAAAAAAAAAGGATTTAGAGACAGAATTATCCGTCTCTAACTCCTTAGAGACGGATAACAGACCCGTCTCCAAACTTGGCGTCTCTAAGGAGTTAGAGACGGATAAAGTATCCGTCTCTAGTTAGAGACGGAATTATCCGTCTCTAATAAGTCGTTGACTTTTAGAGACGGATAAAAATCCGTCTCTAATAATTTTTTTTAAATTCAAATTATTTTAAAATTACTAATAATTATTTTTTTAAATTTTAAATTCAAATTATTTTAAAAATTATTGTCCGATTCCGGAATTGGTCGGAGGGTGGTGGTGCGGTGGAGGATGGTGGTGGATTTGGTGGTTTGGATCTGGTTGTGGGTGGATCTGGTGGTTGTGGTGCCGTGGTGGGTGGAGGAGCGGTGGAAGGGTGGTGGTGGTGGTGCAGTGGGTGGAAGAAGGTAGTGTGGTGGTGGATCTAGTGGTGGCGAGTGGTATGGTGGTGGAAGGGTGGAAGGCAAGTGGTGTGGTGGTGGTGGAAGGCGGGTGGTGGTGGTGGAAGTCGAGTTGTGTGGTGGTGGAGTGGTGGTGGGTGGTGGTGGTGGTGGAAGTGGGAGGATGGTGGTGGTGGAAGGGTGGTGGGTGGTGAATGGTGGTGGATGGTGGTGGTGGGAGTGGAAGGGTGGTGGTGGATGGAGTTGATGGGTGGTGGTGGAGGGTGGTGGTGGTGGGTGGAGTTGATGGGTAATGGTGAGAGTGTTGGTGAATGAAGGGAGGAAGATTGTGAATGATGGAAGGATGGTGGTGAACTAGGGTTTTCTGCGGAATTTAGCGACGGATAGATTTATCCGTCGCTAGTTAGAGACGGATAAATCTATCCGTCTCTAAATTTTATAAATTTTTATTTTATTTTATTTTATTTTATTTTGGTCAATGAAATTAGAGACGGATAACTTTATCCGTCTCTAATTTAGAGACAGATAACTTTATCCGTCTCTAAATTGAAATTTCCTTTTTTTTTAAATTTTTACAGCTAGAGACGGATTAAAATCCGTCTCTAATCAATGCCGATCCGTCTCTAATTAGAGACGGATAAAATCCGTCTCTAACCTCGGTCTCTAATTTCATGTTTTCTTGTAGTGTGATGAAATTCTATTTGAAATATAGTATTCATTCTTATTGCATATGTAAGATGTCTTTTACTTTAGACCGAGACTCATATTGATTGCTTGTATTCTTCTAATTTCTATATCTTTCTGTATAATATGAAAAGTCTTTTCTTTATTTGTACTGACTATTATAGGTATAGAAGTCCACGGAAACAGCGGTTATTTAGTAAGGCTCTGTTATTTTCAAATTCTTATTTCGAATCGAATGGAATCTGAATCGAATCGAATCAAACTGAAACGAATTGAAGAAATTACATTTGTCCCATTTTTTAATAATAATGAATACTACATCCGATCCATTAATAAATTCGTAAGGAGACTTTTTTCTGGACGTTGACTGTAATTACTCGCAAATTACACGACAAAAGAATATAATAAAATTATATTATAAAAAAATAAATTAAGTATATTTGACTAACATAACTTTGTTTTATACTTTTTTGTGCGTAATTTGTAGAGTTTGGTTTAACTTTAGTTGGTATAACTTGTTTTTTATTTATTAAGTTTGAGAAAAAACTCAACGTATACTTCTGAGTTTACTTCTATTGTTCTAATATCTTCCAATAAAAGAACATGTCGATTTTTTGTTAGAGATGTACGTACAAAGTATGTGAACCAGTTTGAATGGTACTCTCAGGTTCCTGTAGTTTCTTATCTTAACTCAACTTTTACGGTAGAAAAGAAGGGTAATTCGAATCGTAACTATACTTTTTATTTCATTGATCTACTAAAAGTCGTGTTAAAAAGAAAGAAAGAAAAAGGTTGAAAATATCTCAATTGGATAAATTTTCTTATTTTCCGCGTACAAAAGATGGGTTGTGTAAATAAATGATAAAATATTAATAATAATAATAATAATAATAATAATAATATGAATTTATTGAACTTAAGAGAGTCGAAGAAAGTTGATCAAGAGAGTCGAAGGCAGATGAGTTGAATCGAATGGGCTCGACTGAATCTGAGCGAGTTTTGATTGAAAAGAACATAGCCTAAGAAAGACTTTGGCTCTGTTCTTTTCAACTTAAAACGGTCGATCATTCAGTCGATTCGATCTCTAACATATATTATCTTCTGATTCATTCGATGAAATTTCATTGAAAAAACGGTAAGAAGTAATCAGTACAGGTGCAAGCAAAGAGTACTTTTAGAATAACATTTCTATTTTCGAAAAGGCAATGCCTATAAAGCAGATTTAGTTCTAACTTATAGTAGCGAAACCTTTTCATGTCAGAAGTCCTTCCTTTTTTCTTACGTTCTATAACACAGCCTAAATAAGAAGTATTGAGCATTTGGTTTGGAATTGGTTGATCCTCGATTTCCCAATGAATTTATTTTTTCAATCAATAGAATGAATGGCTTAAGGTTGACTACATTTTGCTAGAAAGGTATACTAAGTAGTTGAGAATCAAGACTTAATATATCATCTATACTTGTATAAAAGAAAGGAACGAATATGAATGAAAAAAGCCCCAACTAAAAGTCC
Source organism: Plantago major (assembly GCA_026545765.1). Taxonomy (NCBI): domain Eukaryota; kingdom Viridiplantae; phylum Streptophyta; class Magnoliopsida; order Lamiales; family Plantaginaceae; genus Plantago; species Plantago major. The sequence continues at coordinate 89,692,608 of CM048843.1, read as the reverse complement.
GGGATCAAACTGCTGGAAATTAAATCTCACGATGATATCTGCCTTTTGTTGTTGACTTTGTCCTTCGCAAGACTTTTTCATTTCCAACAAATAGAACCAATGTGATATAGAATATTAGGTAAAAAGAATTGGCAGCATACAGATCTAATAAGGTCTAGCATATAATTCTATTTAGAAAAAGCCATTTTGAAGAGAGCTGCAATCTGAACTACATGATATTGTCCACGAGGCTAATGAATATAATGCGATTAACATCTGAATCCACAACCGCAATCATGACATGTCACAAATAAATCGTCAAAATTAACCGAACTGGACCGCAAACACACAATTGGGTCCAGCCCATTAATAAATGGGCCAATAGCCCAAAACAAAGTGAAGAGGTAAGAGTCCAGCTGAACCAGTTCTCAGCTGCCATTGAAATTGGGAGAAATCAAATCAAAGCAAAGCAATCAATCAAAAAGATCGATTTTTTTTTCTCAAATCGGAGCAGAAACTGTAATTTGCACTTGCAGATAGAGAGAAACGATGAGTCTCGTATGGCTGGAAGCTATGCTACCGCTGGGCATCATCGCCGGGATGCTCTGCGTGATGGGAAACGCCCAGCATTTCATCTACAAGACCGCTAATGGCCGTGTGAGTACAAAGACTTCACCTTTTCAGCTTTTGATTGCGTTATTTGAACCGAATTTAGGTTAATTTGAACTGGGTATGGTGGTTTTGCAGCCGAAGCATGTTGGGAATGACGAATGGGACGTGGCGATGGAGAAACGTGACAAGAAGATCATGGAGATTCTCACTTCTCCTTCTTCTTCTACTTCCAACTAGATTCGGTACTCCTTCGCCTCGCTTCGTTTGTTTACGACTTTTTTTAATGATTGCTCTATGCTGCTGTTTTATTGGATTAGGGATTTGCAAGTCTGTTTTTTCCTATTTGGGGCTCAATTTGCGAAGTAGTAGTTGTTTGTTGCATAGAGTTTCTGTTGCATAGAGTGTCGAATGCAGCTTAATCGCATAGGCTGAAACCGAAGGATTAGGATTAGAGGAGCACTACTTTTCGTGGAGAGCTAAGAGCTTGATGGAGAACACATTTAACTTTATGAAAGAGTGAGCGAGTCTAGATGCGTATTCATGAAATTACAAAGTTGTTTTCTCGGAAAGCTCTCAAAAGATGCTACTTGATTTCATTATGCTCTTGAATATCTGCACTATTTTAATTGGGTGCATAAGCTATGAAGCTGATAATTGGAAGTGACTTGGTCATTGCAAACTTATAAACCTGAAAGAATGTGTAAAGGGAATAATCATAATGGGCATTGTGATAGAGAGGATATATCTAAAAGCTGCATGAGTCGAATTGGAAGCATAGTGTTATCATATCCAAATACATGTACGTGTATGTGAAAGGAAGGTAGGATCGAATTTTTGACTGTGTAAAGACCTTCAGAACTTTTGCTTTTAAAGTTCATGTCATTTAATGATATTGGAAAACTCTCACGATTTGGAGTTTGTTTCTTCGATACTCCTACATAGGTTGCATTCTAAGCAGAAACACTTTTGCTTGAAAATCTTTTTAATCGATCCTGAATGTGTCTATGGTCAAGTTGCTCTTGGCTTTTCTTAACTTCACATGCTCCATGTCTTGCAAAAGACTTCAGCACTCCACATCTACTTTCCTCCCTCTACTTGGTAAGCAGAAGCATGATACCGGGAGTGTGTATTAGATGAATAATGACTAACAAGTAACAACCACATGAACTCCCCGCTGACCATTTATAGCTATCCAATCCTTGTAGTTGAATGAAGCAACCCCTGTTCCTGTCCTGTTCCTAGTGATGCATTTAGAATTTTTCATAGTTTCTTCCTATGTTGACAATGGGATCCAATAGATTTTCCATGTTTTATGCTTTCCAATCAATGTACTTAGCCTCTCTGCAACTACTCTCTAATCCGCTTTACCGTGTTGAATTAAACTTCATGCCATGCATGAAATTTTCAATCAGGAGGTCGTAAGTGCATCTGCCAACATTGTTTCAATGTGGCGCCACTTCTTTCTAGATCCTCCAGTTTTTAGTACTGTACTGCCACCCCATCCATGGCCATGACTTCTCTCTTCCCTATGACATGAGAATCACCTTTTTAAGCTCACGTCACATGCACCTAATTACAGAAAAACTGGCAGTATTCTTCTTACCTCCATTTACATGCTTTCTTATCATCAGGGTGACGGGTAATGTGATTTCTCCATTTGAGTATGAGTCCTGTGTGTATTTGTCTGAGCTCCTGATTTCAACACTTTATTTCAACATTTTCGTGCATCTGTTTCAACACCACACTTTCTTTCAATTTCACAAATGAGCTCTGTTTTCCTGTCTCCATGCAATATTCTTCTCTAACAGAACTGAGTTTCTACATTAGTGTCAATGTGTCATTAGGCTCCTTGGATTTCATATTTTTTTCCAGCAATCTCATTATGTTGTTGCTCCATAGTCTCAAGTATGGCATGACAGTATTCATTGTCCTTTCAGATTAGTGTGCCCTCATCTTTGGATGTCCATTGACTATATTAATGAAGTTCTTAAGCTCTGGATACCGAACCATTATCCTGAAAGTTTTAGGGCCCAATGTTTGCGCATCCGCTTTCAAAAGTACTAGGTAAGTAGTTGAGATGGATCTTGGAACTCCCTGTTGTGCTACATAAGTCCTATGTGATAGGTGGTTTGAGATGGATCTTGCAATCCTTGTATGCCCATGTTCTAATATCTCTTGCCGTACAAATCTGCAGAACACACCCCACCCCTCTCTCTTTCACCTAAAGTTGAAGGTTACAACTCATATTTAATTACCTTAGCTAAACCAACCCTTGATCTTTAAGCTACGTCTCCTCCACCAGCTATATAGTTGCTGCTACCTTTTAGCTTATTCATAATAGGCTCTCACCTCCACGCTCTCCAAATTGCTATGTATTTGGTGTTTCTCGAAAACAATCTCTACCAGGATAGTTGATAAAACTAATGTGACTAGAGTTACCGATATTTGAGGAACTTACAGAAATTCTTTTAATAATTTGTCGCTGTTTATTGGTCTAACTTCCGAGATATACCCCCTTGTTTACATTTCCCTCTATGAGCTGCGTCCTGCAGCCACTTTTTGGTCACCTCTGATTTTCCTTGTTATTCCCTCCATGTTCGGGTTTGGTATCCCTTCAGCTACCTCTTCTGCTGCAACGTTGCAATGGTAGATTCAGATCTCTTGTTTGCATTTTTAGTGTGTTCAGTGACCTGTTTTTTCGAGCGGCTTCTTGTGTGATCCACGAGGTAGTCAAAGATCTCTTGTAAAAAAGATAGTGGATCCTCTCTCCAAGAATCCCTGCCTTACAGAAGCTCAGTGGTTTCTGATGCATATGCATCACCAATTAATTTGAGTGTGCTGATGGGCACATATAAAATAGATGGTCATTGCTCAGTCAGACCTTTTCATGTTAGATTTAATTAATCATGTTTCTGAGTTATGCAATAAATTTTTTTTTTTTGGTCAACCTTGGCAGCCAAAATTCTTTGCGGTTACTTTGTGTCTTAGTGCTGCCATCATGTTTATCTGCTGTTCAACTTTCAAAAGTTTCGGTAGAAGATTCACTTTGCAGTGTTTATTTCTATTGGTGCAGATAACAAAACTTGAAGACATTGTCGTGAATAAATGATACGCAAGACTCTTATCAGTGGACTGGAGTGTTAATGTCTTTTATTTGTCTTTATCTTTTATCCTCTTCCTTTTACAAACCTTCCTTGTACGAAATTTGATGTGGGAGTTGGCTTGTGCATTGTGCATACCTGTTCTACGGTAAGTGTATGAAGCGCATTTTCTATTCAAATTCTCGATGATTATGCACCTACATCCATTTTTCTATTATGCTGGAAAAAAGTCTGGATATTCACGTACAACTGTGCTGGGTAAATCTCATGTAGGATATGGCTTATTTAAATATCCTTCCTGTTGCATACATTAGGTTCTAGTAATCCAGATGTTTGTATAAACTAGGAAGCACCAGCCTTTTCCCTTTTCAGAATTCTCGTGATAGGTCTGTTCAATTAAGAACGTCTGTTCGCGGACATTTATGTTTGTTCCTACCAAGGAAAACACAGGCTCCAGGTATTCTTCGTGAGTGCAATCTACTTCCGATTTTCTTGTTATTATGCCTGCATTGTAAGAGATCAGAATGATGCTACCTTTGAGCACTGAGACCTTTAGTTGTTAACGATGGTAGGCAATGTACGTCCCCATAAGGGGGCATTTTCTTAAATCGTGGGATTTCCTCATACCCTTGCCTGGCAGGTGTGAACTTATGATCCTTGTTAGTAGGAACTTACAAGTGAGCTTAACTAGCTTCTTGTTTAGTTACCAGCTAACTTATTACCTAGTATCATCTAACTTTGCGAAACACAGCGCTTGTATCCATCTGCAAAATTAGTTGTAGAAACATTGAACATGGATTTGAGGATGAGGGAACAACAATTATATCTCATCTGGGATCTATCGATATTAAAGCTTGTTTGTTTACTTGCTTACTCCTGGACTTGAAGACATTACTACAAGTCATTTTGTGATACATCATACTCACTCGGATTCAATCTGATGTCAAATTCGGCTTCTATACTTGATAGGCAGTCGGGCTAGAGCAACATGAATGAACTTGGGCCTTGACATGGGCTAAGTGAAATGGGTTTGGGTCTTGCTAGGCGGACTTTATCTCGGGCTAAGTGAACTTGGGCCTGGTTCGATCATCTTTACGATAAATCAGATACGTGACATATTATTCCGTATCACAATCAATTTCATGTGTTCGATTCTTGTCCGGCCCAATCAACATACATTCTACGAACCTTCGAAAGAACCAATTAGAAAACAAACGTATACAACTGAACAAATAGGGGAGGTAGTACATGTGTTTGTTCATAACAACTACAATCAATAAGTAGTAATTGGCCTTTTGTGATCATTCACGAACTGATTGGGATGGAATTATAATTGAGGTATAATGGATGAATAGCGACTAAATTTTAATTGAATTGTGAAAATTTGTGTTTAGTATAGAGTTCAAATTTTATATGTTTTTTAGGGTTGTTATATAGGGTGTGTAAGAGTGAATTGATATGTGTAATATATTTTAAAATTATTTGATTGATTTTAATGATATTTGATTGATTTAAGGTTGTTATAATAAATGAAAAAGTGAAGTGAGAGAAAAATAGTAGGTATATAGATACTAAATTTTAATTGAGTTGTAAATAGTAGGTGGATTAAAATGAGTATTGTTCCGACTCAATTAAAATTACAAAATAAACACGATTATCTTGTCGACTCAATTAAAACGGAGTTGTAGTTGTATCTCCAATATCCTATAAAGAGAGACACGTGAGTTAGTTTTACAGCTGCATTCTACTTTCTGGAAGTCCCACTGTTGCGTGGGTCTTGTTTGTTAATTCAGAATTCCACTTTACATTTTTCCTTTGCCCATCATTTGTCATCATTTGCCAACTGATTGTGGAACTATGGATCTCTTTAAAGCCAAGCCTAAACAATTACTCCCACTCAGTAGCATTGTTTAAGGAGCTAATTATCTCATTATTCGAGTTAGAGAGTTTGTCTAACTCGTTGATAAAACAAGCTCGAATAATAAATATATATTTTTTAACTGAGCACGGTCAAACATCAAAGAGTCGAGTCTTATACGGTTTGGTAACAAAACGAGCATCAACTTAGGTTTGAGCTAGGCTCGAACATTTTACCGAACAAGCCGAGTTTGAGTCTTAACGAATCTTGATAGGGATTGACTCGTGTAACAACTTTACTCCTGCTCTGTTCTAGATCAAATGTTTAAAAGAGTGTGAAAGTTAGTGGGAAAATATGTAAATGAGTGTAAACTATAAAAAATAAAATAAAATGTTGATATTTATATGAGGACATGTATATAGTAAAATATAACATTTGTTCTGGGACAAATTTGAGTATGATATGATTTTATATTATACTTATATCCAATGTTCTAAAATAGTTATTGCCACATAAGGGTAAAAGTGGAATCACTCTTTCTATTGCACGAGTGTTAAAGCAAGTGAGATGGAAAAAATGAATTATGTAACAAGCATCCGATGATCTTCTATGATTGCTAGACTTCCATATCTAAATCTTCAACATGGTTGGTTATATATGGAATAAGAAATTATAACTTTATATATATTTGTTTTTCTCTTCGTTCCAACGAGTTCTCAATATATTCCTTTCTATTAGACGTTCGGGTTTAATACTTTCCTCTTTATTTACCATACGTTAAAATCTTTCAAAACTCTTCCAAAAATCGGATTCAAAATCCAATTTTGTGAAATTACACAAAGCAAAGGAGTTCATTCTAATTACAAAGTTACCGACACATTAATTAATACTAAAATGTATCCTGACCAAATGACACAAGTATGACGATGATGTTTATCATCGTATTCCACCACTTTTAGTTGGTAGTGACATGATTTATTTTCTTTATTTAGGCCTTCCCCACGTAGCCTATTGTTATGTTATACTCTCTCCATTTCAGAAAAAGTGTTACATTTTACTATTCTGCGGTTAACTGTCTCCGCGTTTGACCATAATTTACTCTTAAACGATATTAATAAATAAATTATTAAAATTATATAATAAAAATTTAGTAATTAAATTTTTATTATATGATTTTATTAAATTATTTACTATTATCGTTATGAAGAATTAATAATCGAAAAGTTAATGGAATTAAAGTCAAAATGTAACACTTTTTTTGAAATGGAGGAAGTATAAAAAAACAACTTTGCTGATAGATTAATTATTAGGAGATGGGATCAATAACTTCAACCATAGTGTTTTTGATAAACTGTTCACGATATTTTTAATATGATAGTGGAGGCACAAAAACGTTTCGGAAAGGCTCAGTCACGCAATTGCAACTATTTGGAGAAAGGTAAACTATACTTTTAAATTTAATTTAAACCCATCACTTTCGAATATGATTAAATCTAAAGTAATTTTATTTATTTGTCCGACATTGCTCCTAGAGTTGTAATAAGGTTTTAGTTGCTCTGATCCGAGTCGAACATTTCATAACTCGAGTTAGATGTAGTTACGTCTAATTAGTTTTATTCAAATTGTACTTTTCATACCTTAGAGTCTAAATTGAAGGGTTGTTAAGCAATGTTTCCACTTGTTAACAAAACGAGTCAATATATGAACTCAATCACAAAATACCATATATCGAGCTCGGCATCGTTTGATTATGGGATAATAATGAAATAAAATATGCATTTCTTGAAAGAGTCATACGAGCCTTAACAAGTTTGTACAATAAGTCGAGGCCTAACAACTTCTTGGACTTACCACACATAAATATGGGACTTGTACCCTGATCCTTATACAAAGCTCGAGTTCGTTGGATAGAGTAAGCTCGAGTATAGGGTAAAAGTAAAATAAAAGATGCATCACTTAATAAGTTATTAGACTTGCCATGTACATATAAGCATGGGAGTTAGTACACTGATCCTTAACAATTCTACCGAGTATTAAACGAGTCAAACCATACTTAACACTGGTGTTCGAGCTCGACTCAGTTACCTGATCGAGAGAGCCGAGTCAAGTACATGGTAAGACTGGATTCACATATAACACTAGTTATGATCAACATGGCTCACTCATCAAACTGGTACTTAACGAGTCTACCGAGTATAAAATGAGTCAAGCCATACTCGACTCCAGTATTCGAGCTCGACTCAATTACGAGTTGAGTCCACGCTAAGACTTCGACTCGCATACAACACTAGTTATGATCAGCATGGCTCACTTATTGCCTCATAAAGTCATGGACCTAAACCAAACCAGCTCATAACAAATATAGCATGATTTCTCAAAGAGAGAACAGGGCATGCTGCAACAACATCCAGAAACATAAATACCTTATTCAATTCTGATAGCTACCCAGATTCATATGAACAGACTGCAGCCACAAATGCAGATCACAGACATTCTTACAAGACCTCCCTTCAAGATAAAATCCGATTCCACAATCCAAGAACAAACATAACAGACAAATGTTATAATTCGCTGACGAGCCAAGCCGGGGCTCGATTAAACCAGGTTCCGATTAACCAACAGCCATAACAAACAAATGTTATTATTCCTCAACTTGGACAGCAGACAAAATAAAATTCTGATTACAGCTTTGAATGCACATAATGACAAAAATGGAAAATCAATAAGCTATGCAAGATTTTGTGAGAGGTGATAAGATTATTATGTACACTAATAACCCTTTTCCCCACAATACCACGTACGAAAATTTCACTACAGAATGAATAAACCAATGCACTAGACATCGAGCACGTATATATCAGAAGAATAGTAATAGTAGCATTAACATGAAGCACCTCAATGGATGCATCAGCAATTCAAGGCACGTATTCTGTCTCAAGAGCCGGCTGTGTTCGTGTCCCAGTAGCTGATGGTGCTCTTGTATTCCCGACATTTTTCATGTGCAGTGCTTCACCGACGTCTGCAGCTCTCTCCATCTGCTGCATTTCCTTCTTGCTCTTATACTTACGCACCCACATTGCGAAAAGTCCCAATAAAACCAACAAAACGATGCCTCCTAACACTGACCCAACGATTATCCAGACCCTTGAACCGTGAACACCACCATGATTACCACCACTTGACGTTGGACCAGACCTAAGAGGGGGAGGGGGTGCCAATGGCACGGGGGAAACTGGTGAAGGGGAGGGAGCAATTGATTCGACCACAATAGCAAAGTGCCCATGCTGAAACGTAGTACACACATTATCCGACGTCACATTGCTGAAAACAACCGAGCCATTTAAGCCAATTAGTACGCATCGAGGAACTGAACCATCTGGCACTGTAAACCTCGGGAATCTAATAGAAATGGGATCACCAGACGCCCGAATATCCAACTCAGGCAAGTTCACAGCCATCAAATTCGAAGCATCATAAGCAAGAAGACCTAATACAGGCGCCAAGTACGTGTAGTCTTCAAGCGGATAATATCTCATAGACCAATTCCCTAAATTCTGGTAAACCAAAACAAGCCTCTCAACGTAAGGCTGCTCGGTAACTCCCACTGGAATCTCAAACTCTCTGTAGGCACTAACCCCCCTAGTCAACAAGCTACCACTCCTGAGCCTCAACCCCGAAACCAGAACCCCCGTGAGGTTAGACGGGACTTCCCCATCATAAACAACACCCGTCCTCACCGTTCTTGGACGTGTAAACGCCTGGAATGCGTATTCTTGGAGCAGACCATCTAGTTCCCTCGCACTGCCTACGTCTATCGACTGCGGTTGCGCAGATAAGAGCGTAATCGAACATAACACCCACACTAACAGAAGCACAGACAGATTTGTGGGTAGTGCCATCTATGCTTCATACTAGTAAATACAAACCACCAGAATGCAACACAACCATAACCCCTAATCAGAAACCACCAATTGAAAATGTGCTAGAGGCCAATAGTTCAACCTAATCAGCAAAGTGACAGTAAAATAATATAGTTTGGTGTATCTGAAATGATATACTAAGATCCAGAACTAGCAAACTAGCAGTATCAGAATGAAATACTTATGGAACAGAAGGCTTCACAATGACGATTCAACAAGAAGTACTCGTTAACCAACGGTAATAGCATCAAGAAAAGTGCCAAAGACAGTAAAGCTTCAAACTTTAACCCTTGTTATAATTCCCTTTTGCTCCCAGATAAAGAAAAGAGCCCAATTCTTTATGAACCCTTTCTCCACAAAAAATGGCACCAACTATTAACCAAGAAAACAAACTTATATAAAAATTGAATCTTTGAAACTTGAAAAGCCCCAAATCTGAGCAAAATATGAGCTTTTGGCGCTCAATCAAGAGAGAATCCTGAGGCTAACAGACACTTATCCAGATCCAGAGCCACAATGTATCTGAAAATGCAACTAAAGGGAGCGAAAACAGGAGAAGAACACGGAGAAGTAGGTGTTACATTTATCACTTAATAACAATAACAGAATATGCACAAAAGAAACACATATTCATTAATTGAGCTGCATATATGGTGAGATATTTTGGTGAAGAAGAAGAAGCAGGTACAGCAATGGAGAAGATGACAGCAGAGAGAAAGAGTGGATGAGAGAGAAAGGAAAAGAGAAGAGTAGAAAAAGACAGTGTGGAAAGAGAAAGAAAGAAGCTGCTGCTGGTCTTCGCTTTGCTTTCTGCTACTACTGCTTAATGTGAACAGCACTAAGTTGAATAAAATAACATTACAATTGTACCTTGTATATAGTTTTACAAATGACTCATCGTTCTATACGGTATCTAGATAAATTATCAAGATTATGACATATATTATCAAGAAAATTATCAATATGATTAGTCATAATGCCTATGATATTTGTTGACATAATGAGTTTTTTTTGTGATATGAAATAATTAGTATCGAGAACATAGATATTCTAATTAATAATATTGATGATTTTTTGATATTATAAGTCCGTTTGTACATAACTGGAGACTGTGTATTAGGAGAATTACTATTATAAAATTAATTGAGGAAATTATGATTTTGTAATATTGGGAATCTTAGGTGTGCATTACTTCACTTTATGTGAAATTGAGGAGGTCAATTGGACAACTGTACATTTGTTTTTTTTTTTTTTTAATAATTTGTTACATAACTTTAAATGTGTGATAAGATTTTACAATTTTAAATGTATTGCCCCCAAGAGTTATGAACAAACTACTTCTCTTATGGTTTTGGCCCTATTGTGAGAGTAAAATGTGCGTCTTGCCACGGCATATATGATCATCACGAGGTCTGATATCAAAAGTCAGATTTGTTGTTCAAGTTAGTACAATATAGCCAAGTGAGCTTCCAAATTGAAAGTCAACTAATCAAAGTTCAAGGTATACTAAAGTCAAGTAAAGTTTAAATGATGTGAGTCGAAGTCAAAGAACATTTAATTTAGTCAGGTAAAAAACTAAAATGCGTAAAAGATTCAAAAATAGTACTCATACGTCATGACAATGTTGCATCGGAACAGTTTGTAGAGGTACGCTTGTGACTCGTGAGTCTTGTTATTACCAAAACTTTAGGTGATGAGGTGGAGCTACCGAGTGGCCAGCGACCTCGTGTAACATGATGCATCGTGCGTGGACAAGAAAAAGTCTTATTGATTTTGTAGGATACCGACAATTTGATATCAAGATTCGTTGATTGGAAAGAAATGCGATAATTGATGGCTTTGGTGAATTTTTTATTATGTACTGAAAAACTGAATCCAAATATATAATAGCTTGAATAGAAAACCTTAAGAAAATCACATCAAGGTTTTTGAAATTCTCAAAATATAAACTAAAGTTCATTGGAAACATAAAATGCTAATTTGACATCAAGATGAAGGAATTCGTCCAAAATATGTCCTCAACACATGGTATAACAATGTACTATTGCTCAGGCGGCCGTTTTATGCATGAAAAACTCTAGACTTTTATCAAAATTTGACACTAGATCACAAAAATCTTCCCGTAATTTCTTTGGATGTTCGAATTTCTACATATTATGCAGCTCCGTGCATCATGACATTAGGTAAAAACCTCAATGAGAGACCTCAAACCTAATGCCTTGTGACCTTGTTGTAGCTAGTGAACCCTGCATCCATGAACAACTTTGCCCACTCTTTCTATGTTCTCTCTTTTCCATTCACGTGCACCATTATGATCATATCGAAACAGAGCTAACTTTCAATGGCTTCTTCATCTTCTTGTTCTCGATCCTCTAATATCATGTCAATGATAATCGCCTTCCCTCCATTTTCCTTGTTGGGAATGGCTTCTTTACAATCTCTCAACAATGTAACACACTCTTCATCACTCCAGTCGTGTAATATCCACTGCTCGTGCAGTAGAAATGAGAACTTATGAGGAATATAGAACATGTTGAAAGTTATAAGTTCGTGTTAGTGGTCAAATATATTAAAACAAGCCACTTTTAAATGATCATAATCATTTGTCCAACATACCTTCATGAACACTGCATCAGCTGGAGGAATGGACTTGAACATGTGCCACCAACAAAGCTGACATTCGCGTTCCTTTCTAGTCCTCCCACAACATGTGGAAGGTCGAGCACCGTACACTTTGCTAGTCCGAAATAAGCTTCAGTTATAGCTCGGGCCACGACAAGTCCATCGACACCTTCAACGCCTACCAGGATCTTCAATCCATCGAACATGTGTTTCCATTCGTAAATGAGAACTCCACTCACCATTCGTGAATCCTCATCCATGAACATGATCACACTGTAAATTGTTTCAATCTTGACTCCTTCCCAAAGATTTCGTTTATGGCTATAACTATTAAATATCTCATATCACTTGCAAATTCTTGGGCATGTTTAACTTCCTTCGCCAGGGACAAAGTTCCCACTGGTTTTTTGGTCAACAAAATATGGAACAATTACCCTATTGTACTTTATTGGAAGTAATAACTATTGTTAAAAGAAACTTTTTGTTAAAAGTTTGAATATCTTAATATTATAGTGTAAGGTAGATTTGTCAAAAATGAAAACAGAAACCTTTACTTGAAATGTAAAAAATGGCAAAACGGGAACCTTGTTTCGAGACAGATGAATTATAAGATATGAGATGAATATCTCCCTTTCAAGGCCTTATAAGGGGTGGTCGAGCCCATTACTGCTTAAGTTGACATTGAACTACTTAATTTGATGTTGGGTCTTGGACTGCTAAAATCCCTCTCTATTTGCTCTGCTCAAGTTGCTCTAGTCCCTCTTTGGGCTTGACTTGATCGTGGGCGATAACAGGGAAAATATGTATAAATACAGCGTTTTATTTTTGGGAATTTTTTTTTTCTTTGGGGGACCTAAAATGCGAGGACGTCTAGTTCGGGGACCATAATACAATTCAGTACTATTGACGTTTCATGTATAGCTTTCCTGATAAACTCAATCTTCCGAGCTATTTACACAACTGCTCTGTTCATGATTAGAGGAGGAAACCCTAATAAAAACCAATGGAGATACCAGATTCAGCTAGTTTTCGCAATGTCCCGGAAGATCTGATCATTGAAATCTTGGTACGATTGCCAGTCAAATCAATCTTGAAGTTCATGTGCGTTTCAAAACCATGGCGTTCTTTAATCTCCAGTAAAAGGTTCGTTCGATCCCAGTTGGATTTTGCAGCAAACAATGCACATTGCACAGGCGTTGTTGAAGAAACCATATCCAGGAAACCAAAACGTCTCGTTTCTTTACATGCCATACTGAATAATAGAATGGATGATCATAACAATGCAGCTGACTTTTACTATCCCCTGAGTAATGTAGCATTTCTTTTTAAATTTATTGGTTCGTATAACGGACTCTGCTGTGCATTTATCGGAGCACATAGCGATAACAGACATAGTTTGTTCGTTTGGAATCCATCCACCAGAAAATCCAGAGAATTGCCTTGCAATAATGGCATGACAATCGATAATGTTTTAAACATCGGGTTTGGTTTTGATGGTGATTATTACAAAGTCTTGGCTATGTACCCTGAATTCCTTTCAGGCAGGAAGGTTGTGAAATTATATAGTTCAAGAATTGATACTTGGAATATAGTAGAAGTAGATAACTTGTTGCCATTGGCTACGGGAGTTCAAAGTTTTGGGATGTTTTCGAACGGTAAGCTCTACTGGATGACAGAAAACAAACAGGTTTGGTATTTTGATTTAGGAACTGAGGCTCACGGAACGCTAGAGCCACCACCGAGTGCTTGTAAGGATTGTAAGGGTTTTCCAATCTTACAACTGCTCAAAAAACGCCTTTGTCTGAGTTGCCATCTGTACTGCCCTTTCCGCGGGTTTAGCATGGATGTGTGGATTTTGAAGCAACGTGGGTTGAAAGATGAGTCGTGGAGTAAAATGATCAGCATTCCCACTGATTGTTATTATCGTGTACCCATATGGATGACAGGAAACGGCGAAATTTTGTTTTTTAGCCTCTTCGAAGGCTTCAGAATCTATGATCCGAAAAGTAACTCACTTAAGCTATCAAATATGAATGGATCTTCTCTGAGGTTATATAACTCAGATGTGCATGCCACAAGTTTAGTGTCACCATTTCCGGAGGATTGTGACCTGAAGGCTGAAGCAAGGTGACAAGAGAGTATGTTATTTGTTTTAATGTCAATTAAACATAATCCATATATTTTTATTTCGAATCCATTTGATATGTAATAGTAGTTCAGAAGAGCATTTGGATTAGATATTGTTACTAATCTTATAGCATGCTGGCTTTTGTTTTGCTTCTTTTACGTGTTTCAGTGAAGGGTTATCTTGAATTTAAGTGTTTATAAATCAATAGAAAGTGGCATTATGTGTAGCGCAAGACGCCGGGTAGATATTGTTTCACTTACTGCGGCTTATATGTTCTTAAACAACATACATATGCAGTAATTGAGTAGGCGACTAGCATAGCATCACAAGAGTTTGGAGTCGAATAGTTCCAACTATTTGTAAATGAATTGAGTTGTATTGTATGAGAACAGCTAGTACTAGCTACTATAATGCCAGGAACAGATCGAACCAGGAAGCAAAATATAGCTTTCGAATGAGTTGTCACTGCTATGGTTGATCAATTGAGCATGTTATGTAGTACAAACGAGAGAAGTCTTACAATGTCGTTGAGCATGTTCCTGAAGAATTTACTGGCGAATCAGAGGTTTCTTTTACTATTGTTCAGCTGTACATATTGTTGTATTGTTTATCTATCATTCTTCAATCTTCAGACTTTTAACTAGCCGTTCTCTGCACAATTAGCTATTTTTCGACCTAAAATATAATTCTGTTGTTTCGCGAGAACCATATTGTATAAATTAATCTGTCGTGCTTTCATATCTTTCTGGAAGTTATATAAAGTAGGCTGACTTGTTGTTTCTTGTAAGGAGGCGCGAGGCTTCTGTGAGCCAATATAGCCGTATTCTTCACTAGGCTCCTGATCAGATATCCTGATCTTGGCGAATAAATTTGAATGGATCAGGATACGCATCAGACGATGGATATTGTGGGACTTTGCTTTGTTATAGCGAGCCGAATTACACACTTGAGAGACATGGATTTTGTGAAGCTGTATACTTGGTTCCATACAAGGCCTTGAGCTTGAAGAAGCTCATCAGAGGATTGTACTGTTCTCCTTCACTTTGACATTGCAGATGTCATTTTCCATGTTTATTTTATCCAAACTTGGCTGTTTATCCTTTTATGTTATTTTAGGGTGATGAGGTGGAGCCTCCGGGTGTGGCAAGTGACATCGTGTGACATCACGGAAAAACCTCAATGAGAGACCTCAACCCTAATGCCCTTGTGACCTTGTTGTAGCTAGTGAACCCTGCATCCATGAACAACTTTGCCCACTCTTTCTCTGTTCTCTCTTTTCCATTCAAGTGCACCATCATCATCATGTCGAAACAGACCTGGCTTTCAATAGCTTCTTCATCTTCTTGTTCTGGTTCCTCTAATATCATATCAATGATAATCACCTTCCCTCCATTTTCTTTGCTGGGACTGGCTTCTTTGCAGTTTCTCAACAATTTAACACACTCTTCATCACTCCAGTTGTGTAATATCCACTGCTCACCGTCCAATCCATGCACCGTAGAAATGAGAACTTGTGAGGAATATAAAACATGTTGAAAGTTTTTAGTTCGTTTTAGTGGCCTGATAGATTAAAACAAGCTACTTTTTAAAAATTTAGAATCATTTGCGCGACGTACCTTCAGGAACACTGCGTCAGTTGGAGGAACGGACTTGACCATGTCGCCGCCAAGGCGCCAACAAATCTGACATTCGCGTTACCTTCTAGTCCTGCCACAACATGTGGAAGGTCGAGCACGATACACTTTAATCCGGGACAAGCTTCAGTTATAGCTTTGGCCATAAGTCCATTGGCACCTCCAACGTCTACCAGGATCTTCAATCCATCAAACACATGTTTCCATTGATCAACGAGAACTCTACTCACCAATCGCGAATCCTCATCCATGATCCCACTGAAAAGCTGGTTCAACCTAGGTTCCTTAGCAAGGCTTTCCCAAACTTCAACCCCGTTAGCTGTTTTATAAGTTGTGGTGGTATCGTTCTGAAACCATTCAGCCAACTGATGCCATGGATCAATAGAAAACGGATCAAGCGTTCCAAGGCTGAACATGGCTAGGCTGAATGGCTCGTTTCTTATAAGGAGGCGTGAGGCTGCTGTGAGCCAATAACCGTCTTCTTCACTACCCTCCGGATCAGATATCTTGATCTTGGCAAACAGCTTTGAATGGATCAGGATACGCATCAGGCGAGGGATGTTGTGGGATTTTGCTTTGTTTATAGGGAGGGCGGTTGTTAATTCGGAAAGTGTCATTGGTCTGCCATGCTCACTGATGATATCGGCTATTCGAAGCTGAATTGCACACTTGAGAGACATGGAGTTTATGAAGTTGTATACCTGGTTCCATACAAGGCTTTGAGCTTGAAGAAGCTCATCAGAGGATGGTTCTGTTCTGTTTGCCATTGTTTTCTATTTTTGGAGATGAAACTTGGTTTCTGGTTGGTTATGTAGCAGATTGACTTTGCAGATGTCATTTCCATGTTTATCTTATCCAGACTTGCCTGGTTTGTCATCTATTGCTATGAGCTAGATCGCTAGATCACTAGATCACATCAAGATTTCATACCTCTAATGATTTATGCTCGATTTCATCCTTCGATGCCTCATAACCGGTATTAACGGTTTTTGAAAGACAAGAACTTCAGATTTCAAGACAATTTTAGCTAGTCAATTCACCGCCCTTTTGGCTCCTCTTTCTGAATCAGTGTCTTCTTTGTTTCGCCATCGAACTCATCCGCTATTCTTTGAGTGGGAAACCTCTATCATTGAACTAGTAGATGTATTGATCAGAGCCTAACACGTCGGAAACAAGAATTCCGCGAAGGCCTAATGTTCTAATCTTATTAGAGTTCTAAATCTTATATATCAGGGTGTTCCTTAGTTCCTGATCAGGGCTGGTCCTCAGCCCATGCAAGATGATCACCCGCACATTTTGATAAATTCGCATGGGGCTCAATTTTTTTGGCCGGCCCTGTTCCTGATCTTCCAAGCTATTTATAGAAGAAAACTGCTCTGTTCATGATCAGTAGAGAAACCCTAATCAGATCTTTTCACATCGACTAAAAGTCTAAAACAATCGAGAAGCAATGGAGAGAGCTGGAATTTCCATACTCCCAGAAGATCTGATCATTGAAATCTTGATACGATTGCCACTCATGGCAATCTTGAAGTTCATGTGCGTTTCAAAATCATGGCGTTCCTTAATCTCCAGTAAAAGGTTCGTTCGAGCCCACTTGGATTTCTCAGCACACAAGAACGTACGCGTTATTACAGAGAAAATTATCCTGAAAAAAACCGATCCTATACAGTTACAGCAACATAATTTGAATAATGCCTCACGAAATAAATTCGATGATGACCAAGGAGATGAGTTTTACTATCCCCTGAGTAACAAAGCACATTGGTTTCGATTTATCGGTTCCTATAATGGACTCTGTTGTGCACTGATCGGACCAGATAAGTATTGTCATAGTTTGTTCGTGTGGAATCCATCGACACGAAAATCCAGGAAACTGTCGTTTGGTTGTGTTGGTTACGTCATCGGGTTTGGTTTTGATGGTGATGATTACAAGGTCTTGGCAGTGTACAATGAGTTCCGTTCGGACAGGAAGGTTGTAACGTTATATAGTTCAAGAACTAGTGCTTGGAAGCAAGTAGAAGCAGATAACTTGAGGCTGCCCACTGATACGGGTACACACGGGATCTTTGCGAATGGTAAGCTCTACTGGATGAATATGATGAAGGAAAAACGGGAACTTGTCTATTTTGATTTAGGAAGTCAGGTTTACGGAACGGTAGAGCTACCACCAAGTTCTTTGGAGGCGGATGCTGTAAAATTATTAACCGGAGAATGCATTGCTCTGATTTCCAGACGAGGAACTAACTTGGATGTGTGGATTTCGAAGCTGCATGGGTCATAGAATAAAGTGATCAGCATTAACGCCATTGATGATTTTCTTCGTTGTGTACCCAGACGATTGACAGGAGACCGTGAAATTCGGTTTAGAAGCCGCTTGAAAGGCTTCATATGCTATGTCGTCCCAAGTTTAGTGTCACCATTTCCGGATGATTGTGACCTGATGAAGCAAGGTGACAAGATATTAGTTGCTAAATGAACTTCTGAAATTATGATTCAGATGTCTATGTCCCAGGACTACAATGTTATTTTTTGTAATGTCAATTAAACATACTCCATGACTCCATATATTTTTATTTTGAATCCATTTGGTATTTAATACTAGTTCTGAAGAGCATTTGGATTGGATATTGTTGTTCTTATAGCTTGCTGGCTTTTGTTTTGCTTCATTTACGCATTTCAGTGAAGGGTTCTCTTGAATTTACGTGTTTATAGATCAGTAGAATGTGGCATTGTGTGTGTAGTGCAAGAGGGTACACCTAAAATAGGCTCTTGAATACCTTGTTCTCGATCTACATTGTCTAGTTCAGTAAGATTTTGTTTCACTTACTGCAGCTTATATAAATCTTAACAGCATGCGACTAGCATAGCACCACAACGGATTGGAGTCGAATAGTTCCAACCTTTTGTAGATGGGCTGAGTTGTATGACAACAGCAGTAGTACTACAATGATACCAGGAACAGAACAAGGATGTTATGCTAGCTTATCTTATCCAAACTTGCCTGGTCTGTCATCTATTGCTATTTAGTTAGATCACAAGATCACATCATGATTTAATACCTCTAATGGTATTACGCTCGATTTCATCCTTCGATACCTCATAACCAATCTTAACACGGTTTTTGAAAGAAAAGAAAAACTTCAAGATTTCAAGACAATTTTAGGTTGTCCATTCAGTGGCCCCTTGGCTCCTCATTCTGTTTAGGCGCCTTCTTTGTGTCGTCCATCCTACTCATCCGTGATTCAATGAACTCGAGACTGAAAGGGTATGGTGGTACCGATGGGTGAGGTGGCCTAACCGGCTCTGACAGTCGTGCCGACCTGCTGTTTCCTTGTTTCTTTACAGCTTTCTGTTTGCCAGGACGTGACTTTTTTATATGGCTAGTTGAAGGCTGCATGTTCAATGGAACTCTAGTGCTGGTTTTCTTTCTCGGCTTTTTTCCGGAAACACGCTGACAAGGTAAAGCCAGTACAGCAGATATTGAACTGTTTGCTTCGCTAGTTGAAGGAGGCATGTTGCATGGACTTTTGGCAGGTTGTTTCTGATTGAAACCACTATCGGAAAGAGGTGCGTTGGTTTTTGTTGACTTTAGATGATCTAGTTTTCCTGGCGGAGCTGCATGAGCCGGACTTTTCTCTGATGGAATTGGAAAGAAGTTCCTAAGAATCGGGGACGCATTGGTCTCGATGGTTCCAGCATTAGCAGGTATGCTTAGGGGAGCTGCAGAAGCATGTTGATTGGAACAACTTGGTTCATTCAGGGCAGATAACTTCCGTTTTGCAACCATTTCTGCTATCGATCCCATGCCCTTCGGAAAGGACATAAGATTGTCCTTGTAGCTAATGTTTCCAGGATTAATCTGCACAATCACAGTGTGTGAACAAAATCGATGCAGAAAGCTTTGTAGCACGTAACAAGAAACATTAAGAACGGTTCATTCGTCCTAAATTCATACCTGAGAGGTGCTGGGAAACGAGAAGTAGTAGGGTGATCTTGTTGGCGAATATGCCAAACGTTTAACGACAACATCAGAATGAGATGCACTTGTACCTGCTACAGAACCAGAAACAAAAGTTAAGGGGGAAGATCCTACTTTGATTCCACTTCTTTACCAGTGGAGAAATTTCTTGGATGGAATCAATCAGGCCTATCAGTACCTCTTTGGGGGGCCGAGGGACCTGAGGAAGAACCAGGCCTTCCCCTGAAAGGGTCGTCGCTCAAGCCTTTTCTCGTGGATCTTCTTCTTCTTCTTCTTGGCTCAGCATATTCCAAGGCAAAATTTTCGGGATCCTCCTTGAGATCAGAAAGTACCTTCTTTGCCAAATCATGGATGGCACGCGCCTATGCAACGAAAGAGTTTGTCAATGTGTGATCATTTGGATGATGATGTTAACAGGAAACTGGAATGCATTTGTAAGACACTATGTGTATTAACGACCTGTTCGAAATACACAGAAGATGGCGAATTGAAAAACATTGCGTTTTCTGGTACCAGGAACACATCGTGCTGCAGGATTGAACGCGTGCATCAGAATCAAATACACATCAGTTTCTCAATAGATAAAACTCAAAGCAGAGTGAAATTCAGAGAATGGCAGCAAACCTCAAACTCCTCCAAGCTTTTATACATGTCTTCATGAAGTTTAGCCAGTATCATGGCAAAGTTCATAGGCTCTTTAATGATTTCGTCATAACCCTCGACCTGAGAAGACATAACCACATTCTGAAACTATTTCTACACAAAAATAACTAATCGACATCAATATAAGAAAACGAACCTCATCGCTATCGACTGGCTCAGCAAATAGGCCAAATGTGTCTTTGCTGTAACACGAGAAAAAAGACGAATCATCAATCTAACTGTTCTTGGACAAAGATCAATACTTTCCTATATGGATGAAATCATGTCTACCTTTGTAAGGTTTCTAGTGCAAGCACCAATGTTTGTTTCGGAGGCAATGGCGATTGGCTCCCTAAAAACACCAGAAGACGAAACTGGAATGTGAATTCTGTCATCCAATTAAGTGTACATATGACATTATGACTACATGTACTGAGTTACTGACAGAGAGACTAACCACTTCTCATCCTGTGATCTCCCCGTCTGTTTTCATCAGTGATCCCAGGTACACGAATGGATCGCCATTCAACTGGCACCACCAAAAAAAAAGATCAACTTTCAGTTCAAATTTGTCGATCCAAGACAATTGGGATTCAGAAAATAAAACTCACCATTTGACTCCGTTCTGTCCTTTGGCTCCTTTCCCTGCGGATCAAGAACAATAAGACTTAGCTCAAGATAAGTATCAATTCGAAAAGCTTGAAAGAAACTGGAGGCACAATACCTTCCAGACTTGTTTCTTTGGTACACTCAAGTTACACTTGAGAGCATCAAGTTTTGTCTTAGGCCTAGTCCTGGAGTTCTGAACACGATTTCCATCTTCCTGGTTTTCGTTCAAATTATCACCAGCCAAGATCCTCGCGTTCCTACTCATTTCCCATTCTCTGAACATGACCTTCTTCATTGTTCTATGCATTCAAACAAGCATGTATATGTCATTGCAGATCCAATTCGACTGCTACTTGTGTCGAAAAAACACTTCCTTACTGCTAACTGTTATGCTTCTAGCTATAGGCACTCTGTGTAACAAGGCTCAATCTCATTTCTGTTTTGCCAAAACATATGCTGTATTGCAGCAAAGTGGAGGAACATTTAAACATTCCATTTTAATCATACAATACAAGTAAATAGCTTGCCATAACAATATATTACAGCAAATATTTGTTGGAAAAATAAATTGAACTAGCTAAAATGCTTTAGTATCTAATTCATAATGTAAAATACTCATGACATTATTAATCTTTTTACTTTTGTTTTTATGCTTTTTTTTAACATAAGCTGTTTAATTACAATGTCTTTCATAGTTTCATTCACTATAAATCTATTTACAGTATATATTTATTAAAAATATCTATTTACAGTATATAAATAACTTGTCATAATGTTATAAAATCTTATTTGTTTTAGTTAAGTGAGAGAAGAGTTAGCTGAACTTTTTTTTTTTTTTTTAAATATAGGTAATCCACATTACATCTACATCAATATAACTGAGAGAGAATTGTGGTTCGAAACCTGATCCTTAACAGTGGCTCATTTGTGTGCATTACGAGAACTTCTTAGAGAGCCCGACTCCCCAAATGCAAAAAAATTTAACTTTAAAACTCTTGTGTATTAACTTCTAAACGAAATGTGCATTTTATTGGAGCACAAAAATCAACCCCGCATGAGATCCACATGGCGTTTGACATGACCAAACATCCAATCCCTTGTGGATTAGGGTTGTTTCGACTATAATACCATTGTCATGTACATGTCCACAAGTAGACGGGTATAACATTAAAGTATAATTACAATTAAACTAGCAATAGATCAATTCTAACTCTACCTCTAACTCTAGCTAAAAAATTATCACTCGACAATAAAATATCTCAACTATAATACTTAATTTTTACCCTAACTCAGTGTCAAATACATGATATACCGCTACGATGATTGACAACCCTAGGCATCTTTTCCCCAAATTTAGCTAGCCCTAGATGTTGTTAACTCCAATTTTTTTTATATAATTCATAAAAGAACCTATGAAAGTTGACTTGTTTATATAAAAATATTAAATATATGTACATGAAACATAAAAATAAATAAAATATATGTAAATTTATGTTCAAGAACTAAAAAGTTCAATGATATACAAACTCGAAAGCACACCACATATTCGACAGATAAAACTAGACGATGCTAATTTTTAAAACTTCTTAAATACATCACAATCGAAACACAGGTCCACACCTTTGTATGATACCCATATAAAGATAACACAACCCTAAAAAGTACTTTCCCCTCAAATCTCTTACAGAATAACTTTGGATTCCAAAACGGGAATCCAATCAATTTAAGATTTTAAACTTAAACTCATGGAATCGAAAAACTTTGAAACTGTTGCACCTTTGTGATTTCGATGCAATCGATGAGAAAATTACCAGATCTACGGCACTGAAAGATGACGACGGTGATTTTTTGACAGATTATTTATGATTTTGCTAGCGAGATGTTGAAAAATTAGGGAATGGTGTTGATTTTTGTGTATGAGAGTAGAAAGTGAAACTGATTGAAGGCTAACCACTCTATTTTTTTCTAAGGGTTTATGATTCCACACTTGTTTTTCCCAATTTATTGTGAAGGACTAGTCCGGTCTAAAAGTGGATTCTTATGAATTAGGTCTGGCATGTCCATGTGTGCGACAAATATGTCTCTTTAATATTCCACACACACCTATCTCTTTCTCTCCAAGATATATGAGCAACCCACCATTTTTTTTCAAATCTATGTTTATGTATCCCGTCCCAAACATTGTGTTCCTTCGAATTTATAGGTGTTCTTGAAGCATAGCATATTCAATAACGAGGTTGTTTTCTTTTCAAAATACTTTCAAACTGAGAGATCCCTTCCGATATTATCTTTCCACTCTCTACTTTTGTCTACACCAAAGTTATTTTCCCTTTCAACCACACAAATATCAACTTTTACTCTGAAAGAGACCCATGGTTACAACACTTCATACGAAACCAACACTTGACCCCTAAACTATAAGAACTTATATTGACGAATTGTGGTCAAAACTTGAAACTGTACCTAAACTTGGTATTTGCAACGAACCATTACCCTGTCCGTATGGTAATTAGTCCCATATCGGACCATTTCTTTCACGGACCGTAATATCCTCAGCCCTAGCTATCGTAATTACACCACCAATGGTTTCATAAGTTGACAAGTATAATGTTTTCTCCTTTTAGGTGGTAATACCAAACTGTTTACTGTTTACTACTCGTTTTTTTATGGCCATCTGTCCACGGATGAGCATACGGTCCGATTAAGAACCAAGTGCGAAGTGGAATCCATATTGCATTATTACTTCCCTTGTCCCAAAATAATAGAGACATACTTATTCTGTTTTATCCGTCCCAAGGGATCCTGCATTTATATTTTTATAGGTGCATAGCCATATATTACAATTTTGACATATTTACCCTACGTAAATAAATATATTAATGATGATCAAATACATATATAAGTACACAAACAAACCAATGCTAATCAATATACATAAAGTAGTCCACCGGTTAAGAACATCCCCATTCCCAACAATGTTTGACCTAGGGCTGCTCATATGATCCGTATCCGTGGATCCGGTCCGTTTATCTACATTTACGGATCGGATCTATCCGGTCCGTTGGCTAACTAATACGATTTTCGTCTATCCATTACGAACGGATAAAGTCGTCGGATATTCGCGGATATCCGTTATCCGTTTTTTTTTAATATATAATTACATAATACATATATAGAAAATAGAAGGGATTAGAAGTTGAAGTAACTATTTTGGAATCTTGGAGTTGGTATCTTCAATTGCTACTTGCTAGAGACTTGGAGTTTTATTTATGTTTTGTCTATTTGCATTTAATTTGGACGTGTAATGGATATTTCGAATATTTGAAGTTTGAACATATGTTGTTTGGTGTTCTATGCACTGATTTTATCGTATTATTCGTCATTTTATTGTCCAATTGATGTTGAAAAATAGGTTTTTTTAATTATTAAATTTTGTGGATAACTGATATCCAACAGATTTATTCGTTATCCAATCCGCTCTGAATGGATCGGATAACGGATAGACATTTTAATCATCCGTTTGACTTGATATCCGGTCAAACGGATTGGATATATCTGTATTCGTCCGTTGCGCAGCCCTAGTTTGACCTGTAAAATCTCTCTTTCATGCCTAATCAACATTCCACTAAGTTACAATCCAATTCCAAATAATTACTCCACCAGTAAAACCGTGCCGTAAAACCCATATTTAGCTGTTACTATTATTCTTTAACATAATTTGTAATTATAACGTTTATCGGTCTCTCCCTGTCTAATGATGTCCTCATGAGACTTGCTCGTATTCGAATGCTTTCATCATGTTGGGTCGGAGTAATCATAATGGGTTATTTAGTGGACTGGCCCAATTGCCATTAGAATTTGGTCCCCAATTTACATGTTGCAGGTAAAAGAGAAAGAAGAAGAAGAAGATTTGCTTTCTTCCCCAAATTGCTCTCTCTTCTCCGTACAGAAATGGCGGAGAACAATCACAACCAGAACCAGAGCACACCAACGAAGACGATTCCGCCCTACATGAAGGCGGTTTCCGGCTCACTCGGCGGAATAATGGAAGCGCTCTGCTTACAGCCAATCGACGTCATCAAAACCAGGCTCCAGCTCGACCGGACTGGCTCGTACAGAGGAATCCTCCACTGCGGCACCACTATCACCAGCACCGAAGGCGTGCGAGCTCTCTGGAAAGGATTGACTCCGTTCGCGACGCATTTGACGCTCAAGTACACGCTTCGGATGGGATCCAATGCCGTGCTGCAGTCTGCGTTTAAGGACCAGGAGACTGGGAAATTGAGTCACCATGGGAGGCTCATGGCTGGTTTTGGAGCTGGTGTGCTTGAAGCTCTGGTTATTGTCACTCCGTTTGAGGTAGCTTTTGGAATGGAGAAATGCATGATTGTTTGTTTTTTCAGTGATTGTTGATGATTGATTGATTTAGGTTAAGTTTGTTTAGTGTTGTTTTTCGTAGTGTTTCGACTTTCGAGATATAATCGATAGCTTACTGCAACTGATTGGGAGTGGTGGTTTGTTTCGAATCAACCTGTCACTAGTTAGAATTGACGATGAACCTGAAATGTACAGTGGTTAGGATGCTGGATGGTTGTGTGCGATTGTTTCGACTGTCTCACTCTGTTAGTTTGAATTGATAGCGAACTTGAAATGGTGAAGTGATTAGGATGTTGGATGGTTGTCTGCACTTCTATGTTGATTAGGATGTTGGATGGTCTGGTACTGTTCATAAGTCAATAAATGATACGTTTCACGTATGCTTTGGTTTTAAATTTGTTATAGGAATGTGAGATTATCTATGTATTTATGGAATCATGCACTGGAGATACTAGATATAAGACGCTGCAAAGTGCAAACACGGTTGCCAGCTTGTACTATCAAATAAAGTAATCTATAGGTCTCTTTTTCTTGTGTGACTTGTTTCGTTTTAGACCAGACACGAGGGCACAATGGCCTTTAGTATGTTCCTTGAGATAGGCTGACGGTAGATATTGCTTTGCTGAAAATGGTCTAATGATTGAATGGAGAGGTGTAATAAGAAAATGCAGGATTCTCGTGTCCATGTCTCATGTTCATGCCTGCTTGTTGTCTGTGCGAGCAGTGCAAGCTCTAAACTGATTCCTGCTAGTCACTTTTTGTAGTTCAGTTTTTACAATTAGATTTACTGTGTGGGTGTTTGTTCTACACGCCCACTTTTGCGGCTTCGGATCCTTTCTCTGCTGGGCTTTGCTCCCATACTTTGTTTTTGTGTTCCCCCGTCTCCAGATAAGTACTGGTGCTCCAGAGTTTTCCTCAGTTTCACATGTTACAAGTCATTTACCCCACAATTAACCTTCAATTGTTCCACGAAAATGAGAAATTTGATGTTAAAAAGTTTTCTGGTGTTATAGTTGCTGATCTTTTGATTCAGTTTAACCAAATCTATCTTGTGCATAAATGATATCCTCAGAAACGTTGAACTAAATTTGATTAATGCAGGTAGTGAAAATTAGACTACAACAACAGAAGGGATTGAGTACTAAGCTCCTGAAATACAAGGGGCCTGTACACTGTGCACGAGTGATCATTCGTGAAGAAGGTCTGCGTGGTCTGTGGGCAGGAGCTGCCCCAACTGTGATGCGTAATGGAACGAATCAAGCTGCCATGTTCTCAGCCAAGAATGCATTTGATGGGATATTGTGGAATAAGAATGAAGGTGACGGCAAGGTACTCTTGCCATGGCAATCTATGATATCAGGATTTCTTGCAGGGGTAGCTGGTCCAGTATGTACGGGTCCATTTGATGTTGTGAAAACAAGGCTTATGGCTCAGAGCCGGTCAGGTGGGGAGTTGAAGTACAAAGGCATGTTTCATGCCATCAGAACTATATACGCGGAGGAAGGGTTGCGTTCACTATGGAGAGGTCTATTGCCTCGGCTTATGAGGATACCACCCGGTCAGGCTATTATGTGGGCGGTAGCTGACCAAGTAACAGGTTTTTATGAGAGGAGATATTTACATAGTCCCTCCTTGTAGCTTGATATTTTTGCTCTTGTTCTTTCTCCATTTATGGGCACCCAGTGCAACTGATTATGATATAGGAGACGGGTCGATTTTGGATGTTTTTCCTTAAAATGTAGCATGGTAAACGGAGCGATTTGGTCCAGTTCTGCTTATCTTCCAAATATAAGGACATGGTTAGCAAGTGAGTCATAGGTGAATTTTTGGATCCATGGGTAGCCAGAAATAAAAGCTAGAATTATCAAATATGATGCTCTATAGACGGGGTTCTGTAACTGTAAAAACATTGTTCTGAAAGACGTGCACAATTTTGGATTTCATTTTTTCATATTACGAGGAAAATGAACCGTTTTTTGAACGATTATGGTGAGCGTTTTTCACTCGCCATTTCTGTGCATTTCTTGGTATTCAATGTTGTTTCTTGTACAAATCTTATCCTGGTTTGGATGGAAAGGAAACAAAGATACAAAACATAAGAAACCAGACAAACATGTGTGCAGCTCATGATCAGAGATGAAGCCTCAAGTTAGGATCCAAGGATGAACCGGCATATGCCTGATTGTACATACAAGGTTGGTTGTTAGATGAACCTGCATACGCCTGATTGTGCATCCTGTTGTTAGATGAACTTGCGTATGCCTGTTTGTGCATAAAAGGTTGGCTGTTAGATGAACTTGCATGCAGCTGATTGTGCATAAAAGGTTGGCTGCTGTTAACCTCCCTAACTTCCTCCGGTTGATTCGTCAAGTTCAGCCTCCGCCCTGTTCCTCTATTCTCGGATGTCACCTTCTTCGCCCCATTCATCTGACCCAGCCGCTCTTTCAAGAATGCAAGATTAAAAGCGAATTGTGGCACCACTGCCTGAGGTGGTTCTTCAGCTACAACAGCTTCCTTTTCGCCAGGCCTTGGCACAATAGCCTGGCTAATTGAAGGAGGCGCATTCAATGATAATGCAGCACCAGCTCTCTTGTTTCTTGGCTTGTATTCGGAGATACTGGTTGGCGGATATTCTAAAGCCAGTATAACAGGCCTTGCCATCTCATCTGGATTAGCTCCGTCTGTGAGACTGCAAGTGCCTTTATTCGACCTATATGCCCTTCTCAGCGTCTTGCTTCTGCGGTTTCTGGCCACAGATGCCCAGTGACTGGCTAATGTAACAGCGCGACCTCTCTTGCCCTTTCGTGCCGTAACATTGCCACTTTTCTCTCCTGTTTGAGCTCTGATTCCTGATCTTGCCGGAGTTCCAATCTGAACTTTCTCTTTTCCTAGAGCAGTGCCAAAATCAGTTTTGCTCGTCGCTTGTAAGGCGAATCCAGCTATCCTGTTTGTTCGATTCTCATCTTCTCCATCTCGAGTCAAGTCAATGTGGCTGCTTAACTTCACAAAGGCTGGGGAACTAGAAGCGAAGTCACGGAACGTCAGTGTGTTGGTTTTCGTAGCATCCACATTATCAGGTTTCCGTTGTGAAGCTGCAGAAACAGGACTTTTCTCAGACTGATTCAGATCAAAGTCACTATTTGAACGGCACTCATTGGTTCTTGTAGGATTCAGATTATCAGGTTTTCTTTGGGGATGAGCTTCAGAAGCAGGACTACTCTGAAACTGATTTGAACGGGAGTTTCTAATCATCAGATTCACATTGTTGGTTTCAATGGTTTCGGCGTTATCAGGTATCCTTTGAGGCACAGTATAAACAGGACATTGTTCAGGTTGATATGAACTTGAGTCGCTCAGTGCTGATAGCTTCCGATTCGCAACCATCTGTGCTACTGGTCCCAAGTCCTTCACAAAAGACATTAAACTGTCCTTGTAGCTAAAATCTTGATGATTAATCTGTGGCATAAACAGGCATGTAAGATCTAATGCCAAGTAGATATCTTGTACCTAAAACAAACATCAAGAACAACTTCTTCGTCTTGGAATCATACCAGGACGAGTGGTTGAGGGCTGCAAAACAATGAACGGGGGGAGCCATCTCCTTTGTCAACGGGTGGTCTCCATGTCAAGTACGTCATACGCTTATTTGGAACATCAGAAAGGGATAATGTATCATGTCTATTACCTGCTACAGAGACAGATTGAATTGAAGGGCGGCCAAAATCCAATTTTGAGCAAGAGTAAAAGAGTTGAAGCCATCGCGTTACCCATTGAGAGATTTCTGGAATGAAATCGATCACGTTTCACAGTATTTTTCCTGCTGCCTCTGCGAAGGGTTGAGGGACCTGAGGCAGGATTAAGCGTTTCCCTGTAAAGGTCGTCACTCAAGGCTTTTCTCATGGATCTTCTTCTTGGTTCTGAATACTCTATTGCAAATTTTACAGGATCCTCCTTCAGAGCATGAAATACCTTCTTAGCTAAATCATGGATGGCACGAGCCTACGCAAGAAACAAATTTGACAACGTGATTGAGTGGATTATAATAATCGGAAACAGGACTGTACAATACTTGAATCAACTGGAGTACCTGTTTGAAATAAACAGTAGACGTGGAATTGAAGAACATCGCATTTTCTGGTATCAGGAACACATCATGCTGCAAGATTGAATGTACGGATTAAATCAAACACGAATCAGTTTCTCAAGAAATGAAATAAAAAAACAGAAGCATGAAACTCAGAGAATAGCAGTAAACCTCAAACTCCTCCAAGTTCTGATACATGTCTTCATGGAGTTTAGCCAGTATCATGGCGAAGTTCATAGGCTCCTTGATGATTTCGTAGTAATCCTCGACCTAGGAAGACAGAGTCACAATCTGGAAGTTTCTTGGCAAAACAATTACTAATCGAGGCCAGTACAGGAAAACAAACCTCATCGCTTTCAACTGGTTCAGCAAACAGATCATAAGTGTCTTTACTGTAACACAGAAGGCAGATTGATCATCGATAAAATGTTCCTGGAAAAAGATCGATACAACTGTACTTATGAGATCATAGTTACCTCTTTAGCGTTTCAAGAACGATAAGTAGTGTTTCTTTGGGTGGTAACACTGATGCCCTCCCTGAAAACACCAGAAAATGAACATGGGACGGAAACTATAACATACATGTATGCAAGTCAAGCAGAATCACAGACTAACCACTTGTGATCGCGTGATCAGGATGTCTGTTTCCCTCAACAATTCCTGGTACACGGATGGATCTCCATTCCACTGGAACCACCAAACAAACAGAATTATTCCATGATGTTTTCGTTCGAAAGTATGCAAGATAATCAAGGTTTATTATATAACTCACTATTTATGGTTGCCTGATCATCATTTTCTGTAATGTCCCTTCCCTATGCGGCACAAAACAACTATCAGTCATCGACTATTTGTTTGAATCGTAAAATTAAGCTGCAATAGAACAGAATACCTTCCACACTTGTTTGGCTAACTTTGATGTGGATTTGAGAGAATAGGCACCATCTGGTTTCCTCTTGTTCCTAGTCCTGGAGTACTGGATTGGCAATTTCTCTTCGCGAGTTTCTTTGGAAGCATCAATAGCCAAAATCCTTGGGCTCCTCCTCCTTTCGCCATCTCTGCACATCGCCTTTTTCATTTTCCTACACGTCCAACCATGCATATCGATACACAATCAGCAAACTCAACCAAAAAAGAAAAGAAAGAACAACCCTTGCATACTTTCGACAACAGACTACCTGGAAAGCGAAAACATGCTGAGCCCGGTAATCAATCCGAAAAATCAGAGACATCGGAAAGAACTGTGGAGCTACTTTAAACCTGAGAAAGAAAAACATTTTTGGCAAGAAAATTATATCAGAGATTCTTGAGCAATAAACAGTGGTGCAGATAAGGCTACTTGGACTAATTTAGACATGAAAGATTTGCAAGAAACTGTTACTGTCTGAGCTTCTTGTTAATTGATTGTAATAAATCATAAATGCATTGGCTTTGCCTGTTACTAATCTGTCTGATCATTGTTTATATCAGAATTATGAGATACTTTAATACCAACTTTAATGATTTTGATCTTGATTTTAGCCTAGTTGGCCTGCGTTAAGAAGACCATTCATTAGCTTTTCTTTAAGACACAGTTCATTAGCCATTACTGTGCCATCTCTGTCAACAATATTAGAACATGAGTTAAAATCAAGAATTAAATTTGCAAATATTGCAGTAAAAACTGAACATATATATGCAGAAAATGGAAGGAAATTAAACCAATTTCATATTTATAATATAATATAATATAATATAATATAATATAATATAATATAATATAATATAATATAATATAATATAATATAAATCGTTGAATTTGTCGCTAAAAATTACCCGGCGCAAACTCTGCTTTGTCGAGAGCTTTCGTAACATGCCCATATTCGCTACACAAAATAAAATATTCTTCTTCAGCTCTTCTGATGCATAGATCCTTTAAGAGATCATGCATATCATAACTCTTCACTTTCCCACATGATTTCCTTTTACGCACCACAACAAGATTTCTGTTTCCGAGATCCTCCAAATACTGCTCTGCTGCTTCTTACGGGGTTTTGTGTTCAACTGGTTTTAAGAAACTCTCAGCTGCTCATAACCGTTTGATTCTGGAAACTCGAATCTCAGCACCTTTCGGAAAAGTTCCAAGGTAGAGGAAACACGGCCTCAAATGATGTGGCAGATGGTCATAACTCGAAGATAAAATCTTTGAGAATTGCTCATCTAATGCTACACTTGGGCTCATGTCATCTGCAACATGCTCCCAGACATCTGTATTGTCGGACTTCAAGAGGATCGGAGTCCACTAATCACAGAGATTGCAAGAGGAAGCCCTTTGCACTGTTTCACAACTTTCCTCCCCAACCTTTCCAGTTCAGCATCAAGGTTTTCCATCTCCCCAAACACCTTTCCACGAAATAAATCCCAACTATCCTCATCACCTAGAAGGTGCATATTGTGCAAATTCGACGAACTTACATCCTTAATTTTACGATTCAAACAAATAGTCGATGACTGATAGTTGTTTTGTGCCACCTCTAGGTCTCTAGTGGTTAAAATGATAGTACTTTTAGATTGATTTTCTGGAAAGAACCGACGTAATGCTTTCCATATATATCAGTATCCCAGATATCATCTAATACAATCAAGTAGCGTCTGCGGTATAGAGTTTGGTATAATGCATCTTCCAGGTTAGTGGTTTCCTCATTAGTAAAATCACTGGCTTCTTTTATAGGTAGGCAACTCAGAAGAGTTTTAAGAATTGTGTTTGCATCATAATCTTTTGATATCGTAGCCCAAGCAACACAATCAAAGTAGGAACTATCAACTGCATCATCATAAAGTTTTTTGGCAAGAGTAGTCTTACCAATTCCGCCCATCCCTACGATGGGGATGACCTCCAGGTGAGCTGGGTGATGCCTAATAAACTAATCTCTCAGCTTGTGAATGTCTTTGTCAAGACCCCTGCATGCTTGGCCTTCATCTACATCTTTTCTAGTACTGGCCAGAGGATGAGAAACACCTTTTCGAGTTCTGGGCTGTGGCTTAGCAACACCTTCTCGAGTACTGGGCAGAGGCTTAGCAACACCTTTACTAGTAAAGATACAGCAAGAACTTTCTGGTGTTGGATCTACAATGGTCAGATCTTCAAACTCCTCAATTACATTTTGTTGCTGGGATGAATCAACGATTGTTGGAACTTTGTTTATCAAGGAATCAAATTCCTCAATTACATTTTGCAGATCTTGCAGGAACGTTTCACCAACACCTTTACTAGTACTGCCCAGAGGCTTAGCAACGCCTTCACTAGTAAAGATAAAGCAAGAACTTTCTGGTGTTGGACGTCCAGCAACACTAGAAGAACTTTCTGGTGTTGGATCTTCAAACTCCTCAATTACAGTTTGCTGCTGGGATGAATCTACGATTGTCAGATCTTTGAACTTCTCAATTGCAAGGGGAAGACCTTTGCAGTGTTTCACAATTTTCCTCCCTAACTTTTCCAAGTTAGGATCAAGGCATTCCCTCTCGCCGAACACCTTTACACGAAATAAATCCCAACTATCATCAGGACCTAGAAGTTGCATACTGTGCAAACTTGATGGGTTTGCAGCCACCTCTTGGCCTCTAGTGGTTAATATGATAGTACTTGATCTACCATTATCTGGAAAGAACGGACATAATTTGTCCCATATACCAGTATCCCAGATATCATCTAATACAATCAAGAATCTTCGACCGTACAATTCCTTATGCAACCTTTCTGAGAGCTCCTCATATTCCTTTCTTCTATATTGATTATTAGTTATGCAACTCAAAAGGTCCGAAAAAATTGTTGCTACTTCATACTCTTGTGATATTGTAACCCATGCCCGACAATCATAGTGTTTGACAATAGATGGATCATGATAAAGTTTTTGAGCAAGAAAAGTCTTACCAATTCCGCCCATCCCTACAATTGAGATGACCTCCAGGTGAGCTGCTCCATATCTAGTAAGCTGACCTCTCAGCTTGTCAATGTCTCTGTCAAGCCCCCTGCATGTTTGGCTTTCATCGACACCTTTTCTAGTTCTGGCCAGAGGCTGCGCAACACTAGAAGAACTTTCTGGTGTTGGATCTACAACGGTCAGATCTTCAAACTCCTCAATTACAGTTTGCTGCTGGGATGAATCAACGATTGTCGGAAGTTTGTTTATCAAGAAATCAAATTCCTCAATTACTCTATGCAGATCTTGCAAGAACATTTCTATGTATCTCTCAAGAAAATATTTTGGTGTACCACGAGCGATGAGAGTTCGATCCACATTGGCAGAATCGACTATGTCTTCTGCTGTATGTGACAGATTTATGAGTTGTCTCTGAAACATCTCTAATCTGTTTTAAGTTGGCAGGGGAAGCTTTTCAAGAATCTGTTGCAAAGTGGTGACCTTTTCCAGCAGAGATTCAAGTTTTTCCTTCTCAAGCTCATGAACAGAATCAATTCGAGGATCGGGGTGCAGGATTTGGTCAATACTATATGCGAGTGACCGTAGATTGTAAGCCATTTTCAGTATATCTTCTCTGAACAGCCCAAAATCAAGTGGTTAATTTGTTTGGAAGATGGGAGATAATTGGAAATCAAGATTGAAGCTTAATTGAATAGTATGTTGTGATTTCCTGTCAAGAACAACTAATTATTGGAGTTTTTCAATCATAGCCTGTCTTTAAGTGTAGCGTATTTTAAATTAATTTTCATTCTTTTTAATCTTTGTCTGGTTTTGCTGAACTATATTCTAACATGAGTACATGTTGCTGCAAGTTGGACAGATTAAAAAAGTTCGTGATCAATGTGAAAGCATCAATTAGCTACTAGATACCACAAACTACATGAACAAGATTCAAAATGGATTACGACAAAATCGTTGCTTTCCTGAAGATATATACCACAGATTTAATCAATGAGCTGTTAGAAACCATTGACGCATACTCTAATTACTGTAATAAGTTGACCAATAGAAGTTTCAAGTCTTACTATGTGTGGATACTGTGGTAACGGCTTGCGCGTATTGGTGAAACTTGACGCTAAGGAATTTAACACTTCATTTGCTAAGCTACATCCATGTTTAACCTGATGAAAGTTCTTCCCATGTTGGTCACAACTGCAGTCTGTGACACGGGTGAATGGGTAGCCTCCATGTCACGTACATCATCCGCTTATTTGGAACATCAGAAAGGGATAATGTAACATCTCTATTACCTGCAACAGATCCACAGATGAGTTGAAGGGACAAAATCCAATTTTGAGCAACAGCAAAAGAGTTGAAGCCATTGTGTTACCCGTTGAGAAATTTGTGGAATGAAATCGATAATGTCTTACAGTATTCTTCCTGCTGCTTCTGCAAACGGTTGAGGGGCCTGAGGCAGGATTGAGCGTTTCCCTGTAAAGGTCGTCGCTCAAGGCTTTTCTCATGGATCTTCTTCTTGGTTCTGAATACTCTATCGCAAATTTTACAGGATCCTCCTTCAGAGCACGAAATACCTTCTTAGCTAAATCATGGATGGCATGCGCCTACGCAAGAAAGGAATTTGAGTTTTGACAATGTGATCGAGTGGATGATAATAACCGGAAACTGGAATTTATCTGTAAGATACTCGAATCAACTAGAGCACCTGTTTGAAATAAACAGTAGATGATGAATTGAAAAACATCACGCTTTCTGGTATCAGGAACACATCATGCTATAAGATTGAACGCACGCATCAAACTCAAACACGAATCAGCTTCTCAAGAATTAAAATTAAAAACAGAGATTAGCAGCAAAGCTCAAACTCCTTGAAGTTCTGATGCATATCTTCATGGAGTTTAGTAGGTTGCAGTTACTTTATCGTGATGGGGTGAATATTTTTGCTAATGGGTGTAATTGGTGCAGTGTTGTGTCGTCTTCTTTCGGTGCTTAAGATTTGAGCTTGCGTAATGCTTATCTTACAGGACAAGACTTTAATCTCTTGAGGTCATTCGTCTTGATGGAAGTACTTTCTCTTCTCCTTTTCTGTAGTTTTTAGGAGACTTTCCAAATTTGAGGGTGTTAAGTATAGGCTCTTGTGATTTATCTGGTTTTGTTCCTATAGCAGTGTTCCAAATAGCCAATCTGCAGACAATAGACTTGAGTAACAATAGGGCTCTTTCCTGATTTTCTTGTGAATGCATCTCTTGAGAATGACTTGCATAGTTATACGAATACTTCCGGTACTATACCAGAGACCATAGGCAGACTCAAAGTAATGTCACACTTTGATATAAGAGTTTGCAACTTTTCAGGGTTGATTCCAAATCCATTCACTGCAACTTTTCTCTAATTTGCAGATCAAAGATATTGTCTCAATAATTTCTAATTCTAACGCAACAACTTATAAGAGATGGTATATCTTTATAAACGCAGATATAAAGAACTAAACATCATTCAAAACCATGGCCAGGAAAGTAAAATAGTAATGCCTAAGATCTGGGCTTTCCCTTTTTCTCCTTGAAGAGGGGAACCTAACTCTGGGAATATCTCCCATGGCATGTCCGTTACGTCCAAATCCAGCAATCAAAACTTCATCCTGAACAAGAACATGTATTAGAGAAGGAATGACAGAAAGATGAAGCGAAAATAAGAATTTCACAACGCACAGCCAGAAGGCTTACATTTCTTCAATATAGTTCAAACAAGCAGCAATTTTCTTGCCATTCTTGATGAGCTGCCTCTAGCACACTTACGGATGGAAGAGTTAGGCTGCTTAGCTTCCATGCCACTGCAGAATTAGGCATGTATATCAGCTAAATCCAAGACGTTATAATCGAGACTGGAGAAATAGAGGCAGCAATGAAATCTTACATTTTCTCAAGAACAATGCCCTTGGCGTGAAAGAGCCAGCAAAAGGCTTTTTCCACTCATTGCCAAGGTGGGACTCCCTTGTCAGCTCACCTTTTCTTAATACGGAGCGTCTTGAGCTTGCGCCTAGCTCCCATAACCACATGTATCCTATACCAGGACAATGAAACTCAGATGACAGTGGAGCTAGAACAAGCTATGCAGAATCATTACGATCAAAATAAAACTACGCCAGGATCCGGAACTTTAATTCAAACCAACATGATGCTTAAGAAATTCACATGAAAGATAATTGAACTAGATAAAAATGAGTATCATTGACATTATCTAATAAGATACTTCTATGAACTAATCTAAGTTCTTCAACCGTGAGAAAACCATCGAGTACAAAAATGCAACTCAGATGAGATAAATTTGGTAATACCACTTTGGTCCATCTGATTTCAACAATTACACCGTAGGAGGATTCATAAATCATCATACAATATATAAAAAGAGAATGTTTTTGTCCTGACATGGCAATTCCAGTGCTCACATGGCACATTCACCGTGGTGACACCTGGATAAGTTTCCATGTGTAATTTTCTTATGTCTTTAGATTAATAAAATTATTCCTATCTCCACTCATACCATCATGCAAATACAGTTCAGAAAATTTGACGGTTCCATTCCATTAAGGCACTAACTGCTATTCTTGGATGGATCATCCAACCGTTTTCATCCTCATCGCCTCAAATTAACATATTGATTCAACCTACCATCTCGCAACATACACATTTCAGTCGGCTAAATCCCAGGCGTGCTCAATTAACCAATCATATTTCATCGACAAAATTCCATCACCAGTGTGTCATAGATGAAAGTTACCAACAACAGCAACGTGGATGGACAGGCATGGAACAACCTTGATCGAGATCGAGTTTTGGATTCAGAGTGTAACAATTCTGTGTCCGTTCAAAATTTGAATCCCAATAGTTCCTTTATGCAAGTTTATGAAGGAGGTAATTTGTTTCAGGCCACAACATCGCCGAGGGTTATTTTTGAACGTATAGATCTAACGAACAGCGAGTGTACACTGAAATCTACAAAATCAGAACACAACACAAACTACAAACTACTCACTCCGTCCCATGTGCACTTTATTTCCATTACCTTCCACATTATACTTAAATCTCCGTAACCAAAATCAAATGTGGCATTTCGTCTGTGGCAGAGGAAGTACAATTCAAAGCAAGAACCACAATTGCTTAAGCTAAGAAATCTATCAACAAGATAGAATAAAATTAGCTGTACAAAAACAGAGTTCATTGACAAAATCCAACAAAATATATCCTAATCCAAATGCAATACATAATTCCAGATAACACAATAATCAAGCACAGAAATAGTATATTGAAAACTAAACATAGTGATTAAATTCTTAAAGGAAGCATTTGAATTTGAGCAGTCCATCAGCTAAAATACAATAAAAAGGATGTAAATAGACACTGATTTTATCCAAATTACAGTTTACAGCTATACGATTTCATCGGAACTTTAATTATTGGAACGGAACAAGAAATTAAAGGGAGAAGAACATACATACCCCATGATTTTGCAGAGTTTAGAGACGAAGAGCTCCTGCAGCTGGTGAAGAGGAAGCAGATGAGTACTATCATTGTTTAAGGGTAATTGTGATCAAAATAAAAAACGGTTGAACGAATAAAGTCAAAATGGAAAGTTTTAAAAGAAACGGAGGCAATAGTATACTAAGGATGTGGTTCACTGATTGGTACTCCTGAGAATTAACAATGAAAGCAATGACAGGCATCGGAATAGCCTCTTCAACCTTGTTCAACCCATGAGGAAAATGCAGATACCAATGAATTATAAATACTCCCACTTCCCACCTGTATCTGGAAAATGGAGATATTTTATTCATAAATATAAACAATACTCTCCGTTTCAATGAAAACTTTGCAATTTGACTTTTTTTCAATCAATTATTTTTTATTTTAGCAATTATTTAATAAAGTCATACTAATGTAAATTTAAGAAGTGATATTTCATAATATAATTTTGTTATATGGTTAACCATTGTTGTCTAATAGTCTATTAATTTGTGGTCGAAATAAAAATGATTGATCAGAGAAAGTGAAATTGTAAAGTTTTTACTTAAATGGATGAAGTGACAAATCATAGCATAGGCAAATGGAGGTGACAAATCATAGCATAGGCAAATGGAAATGACAGAATAATTTGTTACCTTCGTCTCTAATTCGAAATTGAAGACCATCATTGCTCATATCACGTTGCTCTTCCCAGATTCTTCTTGTTGAGGCAGCAACTGACTTACAACATTTATCTGTTTCGATGATTTCCAGCGTCGGAATATCTCCGATGCATGACGGGATGTCCTCCAATTTCCAACAGCCTCGAATGATTAGGTGCCTTAGTGCTGGAAAGTGGGTCTCCTCCTCAATATTCCATTGCTCTAGATCTTCTATCCCCGATTCCAGGAAATGTAGTGACGGAAATCCACCTCCATAAGTTCTCCACTCCTTTACATAATCATGACAATTCCACCTACAATCTTGTATTTTAAGCACTTTAAGACCCGGCAATTCACCAAGTACCTTCATCAATGTTTCACTCATATTATACCACTCGAAAAGAGTCAACTTTGCTATCGAGGATGGAAACCTGATCAAGGACTTCGGAAAATATCGTATCTTCAAGTTTTCAAGGTTATGAAGACTGGACAGATCAATATCATCAGTTATATAGAGAAAAGCCAGTCCTAACTGCTTTATGTTTGGAATTCTTTGTATCAAATTTTCCACAGATGTCCTTCCTTTTACAATAGAGAGTGTTTGCAGTGTTTCCAAAGCAGATTGCAATTCAACCCTTCCAACCGCTCTATATCCAACAATCTTGAAATGTTTGAGTTTTCCCAATTCCCATATTTTATCTGGTATATCAATAATACTTCGGGATTGGTCACACTGAAAGATCAATGTTTCCAGATTCCATAATCTAGATAACAATGGAGGTACTAAGTTGCAATTGAGAGATAAATATCGGATGTTGACAAGTTCAAGTATCTCTTCTGGGCATCCACGCAAATACATTTCAGATGCATCCAACACTCTAACCAAATTTGATGTACTTAGCAACTCAGAGACCATACCATATTCTTGTGAGTAAATGTATGCGGCACTATCAATGAGTGATGGAGAATCTGTTGGGTTCTCTAAGCAAAATTGCTTGTATATATCCTTTTCAAAGCTCTTGTTGTTAAGAATCACCCTGCGCAAACTCTGAGCTTCTTTACTTTTAATTTTGTCAAGAGCTTTCATAA
Source organism: Plantago major (assembly GCA_026545765.1). Lineage (NCBI taxonomy): Eukaryota > Viridiplantae > Streptophyta > Magnoliopsida > Lamiales > Plantaginaceae > Plantago > Plantago major. The sequence continues at coordinate 89,652,893 of CM048843.1, read as the reverse complement.
CATGTCCATATTCGCTACAAACAACAAAATCTTCTTGTTCAGCTCTTTTGACGCATAGATCCTTTAAGAGATCATGCATACCATAGATTTTTACTTTCCCACATGGTTTCCTTTCACGCACCAGAAGAAGATTTCTGTTTTTTAGATCTTCCAAGTACTGCTCTGCTGCTTCTTCTGGGGTTTTATCTTCAATTGGTTTCAAGAAACTCTCAGCTGCCCATAACCTTTTGATTCTGGAAACTTGAATCTCAGCACCTTTCAGAAAAGCTCCAAGGTAAAGCAAACATGGCCTCAAATGATGTGGCAAATGGTCATAACTCAAAGATAAAATCTTTGAGAATTGCTCATCTAATGCTACAGTTGGGCTTATGTCATCTGCAACATCCTCCCAGAAATCTGTACTGTCGCACTCCAAGAGGAATCCACTAATCACAGATATTGCAAGAGGAAGACCTTTGCAGTTTTCGATAATATTTCTCCCTAACCTTTCCAGTTCTGGATCAAGGTCTTCCTTCTCACCAAACACCTTTCCACGAAATAAATCCCAACTATCATCATCGCCTAGAAGGTGCATAGTGTGCAAACTTGACGGGTTTGCATATGCAGCCACCTCTTGGTCTCTAGTGGTTAATATGATAGTACTTGATCTGCCATTATCTGGGAAGAACGGACGTAATTTGTCCCATATACCAGTATCCCAGATATCATCTAATATAATCAAGAATCTTCCACCATATAATTCCTTATGCAACCTTTCTGACAAGTCATACTTTTCCTTTTTTCTATATTGATTATTAGTTATGCAACACAAAAGGTCCGAAAAAATTGTTGCTACGTCATACTCTTGTGATATTGTAACCCATGCACGACAATCATAGTGTTTGACAATAGATGGATCATGATAAAGTTTTTGAGCAAGAAAAGTCTTACCAATTCCGCCCATCCCTACAACTGAGATGACCTCCAGGTGAGCTGCTCCATATCTAGTAAGCTGACCTCTCAGCTTGTCAATGTCTCTGTCAAGCCCCCTGCATGTTTGGATTTCATTGACACTAGACAAACTTTCTGGGGTTGGATCTACAACAGTCATATCTTCAAACTCCTCAATTACATTTTGCTGCTGGGATGAATCGACGATTGTCAGATCTTCGAACTTCCTAGTTACAGTTTGATGCTGGGATGAATTGACGATTGTCAGATCTTTATTTATCAAGGAATCAAATTCCTCAATTACATTTTGCAGATCTAGTAGGAACGTTAACATTACATTTTGTTGGATAGAAACTTGATTCACAATTTACTAATTATTGGAGTTTTTCCCCCCTATAGATTCACATTTATCTGGCTTGCCAGGGGATACAGTAGCATTGGTACACATTCGATCGCTTTATTTGAGTGAAGCAGATGTCTTTAGGACCATAGGTTATCAGTAATTGTCTTTAGTACTGCAACTTTCTTATAGCTGATTCTATTTGAAAACGTTAAACTGTTTTTTTCATACTCCAGTTTGGTTAACCTAATATAAACTTTTCGCTCATAACATTTCCATCGTGTGTATGATGATATACGAGTATCTGCTAGTAAATTTATGTTATACGTATAGAGAAAAGAAAGCAGAACCTTGGAAGGTCGTAGTGATCAGGGTACTTCCAAGTCCTTTCTCCCATATTCCCTGATCACAGGCAAATTCATCCATGAATGAACATCGTCTCCATCATATAAGGGGTATGAGACATTGTCATAAACCCATCTACCAGAAAACAAATCACACCTTGTAAGTGGTAACAGAGACCTTATTTACAAAATGTTTCTCATTGAAAATAAGTTGTGAACTTGTGATTTTACAATATTCCAATTACTAATATCTCCTATCTGATAAACACAGTGACCATGCCTACAACAAAAATGCCAGAGAACTCGATCAAAGTTGAACAAAATCTCAAACACTTTGAAGGCCACTCTTTCATGTTCATCATTTAGCTTCTGGTGTGAGTTTCTTGAATATCATAATTGATTTGAGCTTTACAACACACGTTTCATGAATCTGTGCATAAGATAATGAAGGAAAATCCATCCATATCGATGAAATTTAATGAAATAGATATTTCTGGTTGTTATTCCTTATAAATCAATCTTTAGTTGGGAACCTGATGCAAATCTACGGGGTACCCATGTATCAGTATGTTGCTTTCAGGCAACTATCTGTAAAGGCAATTTTGTACATAGTACATTTATATATTGCAACAACGAATTTATATACTATAACGGAAATCTCTCTAAGAAGAAGTTATGTACACTTCAAACAAAGTAACTGGATTTACAGATCGATGAACAAGGGCATTGTGTTTAAACTTTTAGACCTCTGATCAGGACATGAGTCGTGTTCTACATAGTTTCTTTTAAACTATTTGACATTTAAAAGTTACATTTGCAAAATTACTCACAAACTGCAGTCGTATTAATAATCACTTACATACAACCATAATTTATACATATGTATAGTAAGTCATTAAGCACATGGATTGTAGACTGATCCAGAGCTTTCAGCTTCTCATTTCTCTGAACTTGAAACCAAACACTCCACTGTCATGTTCATTTAGACATAACAAGAGGTTTCACGACATAGGAAAGTTGAATAAATTGTGTTTCCGTGTAAACTTCTAGTGTACTCGATAAACTGTCCTAAACGTACCTAAGAAACAAAGCTCCAATCCCTGATTAAACATGATAGCATTCTTGAGATAAGCCACATCTACAAGTTAACTTACAAGTCCTAATAGAATGACAATAGAAAATAAGTCCAGTTATGGTTCTACTTCTTCAAAGATACTACAATTGGACAACAAATGCACCGCGCGAAACAAATCAAGTGTAATCAAGACGACGGGTCGAATAAGAGTTGTGAGCAATGCAGAAAAAGAATCCAGCAGGAAGAGCATTTCATCAAACATGTAGTGAGCATCAATCAGAAAGATCGTGTTAAGGGGTTCAAGAGACAAGAAATAGAGATACCAATAATTAAATGGCTTCATAGCTCGTCAATGATTCAATTTGATGCAGCAACTAGCAAACTTGCCGGAAAATCACAAATTCCGGCACCACCAGATAACAAGAACGCGGCAAGACATAATAAACCTTCTTTCTTCTTGCTACATTTGAATTTTGTACATTTTATTATTAAGGAGTACTAGTATAATAATCTATCGAAATTCGACGGGTAATGGTAATTTAAGTTCAAAATTCGAAAGATAATCAACATAGTAAGTTATTATCAAGGCGGAGATAGTATTATGTAAAGCTAATTTTGTTCACAGTTTTGCAACATTGATCGTGTTTCTTAAGGAGTACTAAAGTATAAATAATCCGTTGAATATATTAGTATTTTGTAAAGTTAATATGGTTTCAACTTTCAAACTTGAGTTGAGTTTTTTAATTTTGATTGGGTTTTTGTGTTAGTAAAATTCTACTCAAGTTCGGAGTCAAACACTTGAATTTTTTTTTTTTTTTTTTTTTTTTGTACATGTGATATTTTTCCAACATTCATCCTTGTTCGTATTAATCGTGCGTTCTGATTGATTGGGTTGGGGTGAGTAAGCAAGCATAAAGCTTTTATATATAATTTGATGATAGATATCTAAAACAAAGTTTTAAAATAACTAATTATAAATCTTTTAGTGAAATATATGTACTATCATTTTAGGTTTACAAAAAATATACTCATATTCATTTGTTTAAAATGTCCTCCCTTGTACGGGTTTTTCCGTGGACTGTGTTCGAAGTGCTCAATGAAGTTAGGAAGAAAAACAAGTTGAATCAGAGTTAACTTCATCAATTAAGTTCGACGAGTGAGTCCAACATGTGAATAGGTTCAACAACAACTCCACTCCTTCGGTCGTTGACACTTGACAAGAAGAACCGGTGTGGATGTTATAACAAAAAGTTGCCATATTAGGATTTACGTGTCGTTGTGGCGGAAGTCCTTTCACGGAAAGCATCTATGCGAAGTCTCATACGTGCTCCTTCAACTTCATGACGACTATAAAGTTCAAACATTAGTGTTGTCGTGCAGTTTTAGAAGAAAAATTAAAATAACTGATAAAACATTTAAATAAAGTCTAATTTTACTGACAAAACGTGCAATTTATGTATAAATTTACAATTATTTATTAATATGTCTACTGTTAGATAAGGTTGTACATGAACTAATGTCAAATAAGGTTGTACATTGAATCTCAGCCATCCAATTAAGTATGATCAAATCTGGACCACACGATAGAATACAATTGCATTACTATAAAATTTGAAGTGCAAACACGTTTCTGTTTGTTGCTTAATGTTCTGGTAGTTTGTGAAAGTGATGGTTGGAACGTTGGAGAGGATTTGCGCAACATGCTAATTTATTTGTGTGTTAGACTGTGTTGTTTACATTTTTAAAGATGTGTTATTTGTGACTTCTATAAAATGATTTTTAGTTAAGGAAATTACTTACTCAGGTTTAGAGTTTAGTTTTCATCTTATGAAAATCTTCCTTCATTGGGTGAAGGGCAGCATGTCATGTTCATAAGCTAACAATATGAATTTTCATTGAACTATTACTGCTCAAATGGCAAATCAGACGTGCCATTACTATCTGCTAAAGATTCATGAGCTAGCTTATGAGCTATAACATCACCTCTCTTAATGTGTTGAATATCAATGCCGCTAAATAGAGCCAGCAACCTTATTGCTTCATCAATAAAGTTAGTTGCTGCTCCTGAACATTGATCACTATTTTGCAATGCTTTAACAACAAACAAGCAATCACCTTCAAGCACAATGTCATTCCAACCGGCTGACAATGTAAGTTCCAAATTAAGCCAACACCACTGGCATATAAACTCACCGTCTTCCGGGTTACGAATATAAGGAATTCTCCTACAACTCCGTGCTACTACCTCACATTAAAATTTCGAGCAACAACAATCCAACTGAGATTGAGTGTTGCGTCAAAGTTAACTTTAATTATAGCTCAAGCAATGTTGTCCATTCCGAATCAACTTCCTGTGTGAAGTGAACCAAATCATTTGGATCATTGTCTCCATCACAGTGCACGATCCTATTTTTATTACTCCAATGGCACCAAGTATATATAAACCGCAAAGAACACAAAATGATGGCCATTTAGCTGAACCTGCTTAAACCAACTCAAAATATCAAAAACAAAGTGATGTATAATATGATTAGGTAACAAATGTCGAACATAAGGGCAGGACTGAAACAAATGCAAAGCAATCTCCTCATGATCGCGACAAACAGGACAAACCGATACATCTAATACTATCTTTTTATGAACAAGATACTAGATAAAGGTAAGCCATTTCTTAAAAATCTCAACACAAAAACCTTTACTCTGGTAGGAATGCAAAAGTTTCAGATAAAATGTCAGTTTGTATTAAGATCCATCCTGCTACTTGAAGTTAGGTGCATCTGTCTTTTTACTCTTTTTTACTTGTCTTGCAAGACAGTAACCAGATTTTAATTTACAGAGTGAAATCCAGATTTTGTGAAATGCCACACCTGAAGATCGAAACAATTATGAGCAGAATATCATCTACATAAAACTAGCATCTGTTTATACAACCAGACCAAACACAGATAGAGGGCAGGGTAAGTTACTATAATAAAATAGAAAAAGGATTCTTCTGCTGGGTTGTTCTCTGGACGCTGAGTTTCTGCGGAAGAGGAGCCCAGGAGAAGAATGATGGAGAGACAACTGGTCGGAGAAGTACGGTGGTTTATGTATGGGTAGTGTTAAATCGAGAGCAACATTTGTTATATAGAGAGCAATCATTAGGAAAGATTGAAATAATCAATAATTAATCTTTCCTAATATAAACATGATTGATCTATATGTAACAAATGTTGCTCTCGATTTAACATCACCCTTTATGTATACATCACGGCAGAAAAGAATTGGAGAAACTAATAGATGGAAACGTGTTTGCACTTAAAATTATATAGTAATGCAATTGTATTACATTTTTTTTTTTTTTTTAGAATATCACTATTACAATCTTATTACATTAAATATACCCATATCTATCATCCGTATATCAATCATTAAATGGTAATCACTCATCGTTCAATCTATCATTCGTATATCAATCATCACATGCTAATTGCTCATCACTCAATCTATTAAAACTAGCATACACTAGAACACAAACCCAATTTCAACGGGAATCGAACCCATGACCTTTGGGATCATGGCACCTCAGCCTAATTAAATGAGCCAGATATCATTGGCCAATTGTATTACATCTTGTGGTCCATATTTAATCATATTTGATTGAATGGCTGAGATCTAATGTACGATGATATCTGACATTAGTTCAAGTACAACTTTATCTAACCATAGAAGAGCCCTTAATATTTGTTAGACATGGGTAGATTTCGTTTAGTAATGTAAGTTTTGTGAGAGATCGAGAACCGTAATAAAATTCTTTCGGACGGAGGGACGAGCATTGGTGAGTTGATTCAGTCCACCAACCCGCCCGAGTCAAATTACAGCAATTGATTTTCTACCTTTCTAGTCTTCTTCTTCAACCTTTCGTTTCATTCCTTTCATCTTTTCCATTCTCCTTATCTTTTTTCCTAATCCAAATCCAATCATTCATTTTTCTCCATCATCTCAAAGGCATTGGCTTTATCAGATTCTCAATCTATCCGGTGAGTTTAATCGATTTCGTTGCCGATTCAATCAATTCTGGATCTTCCCACATCTATGGAAGCTAATCACAGATCACGAAGCGTCTGTATTGCTGATATGTGGTGTTTTTTCGATTTGATTTATGGGTTTTCTTCAACTGTTAGCTTTTTCCCTAATTTTGTAAATTTTGTATGAGTATGCATGTTTTTGAAGGGAGAGATAGAAATCAAAGAATCGTTTTTTGTTTGTGAGTGTATGATTGCCTGGAAATGTAGCATTTTGCTTATTGAATTCGTAATTGTGTTACTTGGTGTTGTAGTTTGTGTGCATTGATGCCAATTGAGAAACTGGTTTTGGGAAAATGTCTCGTTTCTCCACGCTTGCTTTCGTCTACGATTGTTCATTTGTTTAGCTGTTTATGAATGCCTCGAAATGTAATACGGCGCTTCTTTGAATTCGTGTTTGTTTCACTTGGTGTTGCAGTTGGTTACATGGATGCCAGTTCTGAAACTAATTTTGGGGAAATTGTCTCATAGTTCCATGCTTGCCTTCGTCTATGATTGTTGAGCTGTTTATAAGTGCCTAGAAATGTAGTGCTTCGCTTGTTTGAGTTCATATTTGTTTCAGTTGGTGTTGCAGTTGTGTACATGGATGACAATTGAGAAACTAGTTTTCGGAAATTGTCTCCTTTCTCCATGCTTTCGTCTACGATTGTTTAGCTGTTTGTAAATGCCTGGAAATGTAGTTCTTCAGTTCTTTGAATTCATATTTGTTTCACTTGATATTGCAGTTGTTTACATGGATGCCAATTCAGAAACTAGTTTGGGGGAATTGTCTCGATTCTCCATGCTTGACTTCGTATACGATAGTTTAGGTGTTAATAATTCTCCATTGCTTGCGGCAACATGTGCTATGTGCCAGAGGAACATTTCCTTCGATAATGAAATGGGCAGCATTGAATCCTTGAGTTTATGTAGCGATTGCAAATTTTTGTTGCTAGAGGATCTTCAGACCAGCTCCCCAGATGTCTATCAAAGGAGAATGCCTGTTTCAAGAAGGACTAGGTATGGGAGCCCGGAGTCGATGGAAAGTATGTCCTCTCAGCAGTTTTCACAAATGATAAATAACTCTAGGCAAACGCATAGTTCTTCGGCCCATGAGTATCAGTCTGCTGACGGTGATAGTAGTGCGAGGTTGGTGCAGCGTACGAATTCTCGTACTCCCAGTGGGTCTAGAAGGTGGAGGAGAGTTTTCTCAGATACAGAAAGTGACGGCCTTGATTCTGTTTATGGGGAGACCGAGTCAAATGTTAGCTTCAGAAGATACATGCTTTTCCATAGAGATGCTGATGCTGTTTCCTACAGTGCCTATGGAGGCGACTCTGATGCCTCTATTGATGGACAGAGTGTTATGGGAAATGATAACTCAGTACTTCCAGGCGGAGGAAGTGACGTGGACAGTGATACTGACATTGATCCTATGAATGCTGGTCTCTACCATTGGAACTCAGAAGATCAGGAGGGTGATGAAGATGATAGTGAGTGGGAGGAAGCTGACATCGAGAGTAACACAGTTGACTCATCAAGGCATTATGTAAATGATGGCTACAATTTGCGTAGGGAGTTTTTGTCCCCTGACGGTGATGGTTCATTTATGTTGATTCGAGAGAGGATACAAGCACAGACTGCTGACCTGCTGACCAATTTTGAAGAGTCAGAGACACAAATGTACATGGGAGATTCCGGAGATTACCTGGATGCCAGAGGCTTTGACACTTTACTTGAGCATCTTGCTGAAACTGAGAATTTAAGAAGAGGCGCGCCTCCTGCATCTGAGTCTTTTTTGAAGAATATGCCCCTTGTGAAAATCAAAGAAGATCATGACAAGTTGGAGAGTTTGGCATGTGCAGTTTGCAAGGAGTTGATAACTGTTGGCACGGTCGTAAGCCAGCTTCCTTGTTCTCACCTCTACCACCCTAACTGCATCTTGCCATGGTTAACTGCACGAAATACATGCCCGCTTTGCAGATTTGAACTTCCAACTGATGACAAGGATTATGAAGACAGGAAAAGAACTAGCGCCAATGAAATTCGGACATTTCATGTCCATGATCAGCTCACTGTTAATGATGATAATTCTGTTGATGCATTAGCCAATGAACCTTCTCCGGGTCGTGTTAGCAGAGGACAGAGGGAAGTAACTAATGCAAACACTGTGGCAGGAGACGATGCCAGGGAGAACCGGAGGAGTAGATGGCTTTTCCTTGCTGCTGCTGCTGCAGCTCCTATAGCTAGTGTGGTTGGCATTTCTCTCATGTTATGGTTCGGTAAAGCTCCAGCAGGTAGAAGATTGCCAACTAACCAGATTGCTTACCGCAGGGAGACTAACCAGAGACGGTGGTGGTCATTGTTCTAAACATTAAAATTAATTAGGGCTTCTGAGGATTTGCAAAAGTTGCCGAGCTTTTCCATGGGTTTTTGCAAGTATAATCCAATCTGACCCTTGCAGTTTTTAGAGGTGTAATGTGGAGCTTGTTAGACACTCTGTTTGGTTCGAGCAAGGATCAAGCATTTACGTCGAACTTACCTGGATCTCCAGAAGCCAACACAACCTGTTGCTATAACCTACTCTTCATGAAACCAGTGAATGTTGGGCATGTGCTGATTTGACAGCGAATTCGCCTGCGTATCACCAATGTTGATTTTGATTTCTTTTCTTTGTCTGATTGTACATAGATATCAGAGTTCTATTGTGTTAGAGAGGCTCATTCTGTTTGATGAAATTGTAATGGAGTTGATTTTTTCAAGTATGAAAACTTCAGAGTTGTAAATTAGAATAAGTTACATATGCGTCCTGTTTACAACAGTTGTACAATTGCACTAGCCTTTAGGGCATATATCAGAAAGTAAGCTATATATGCATCTAATGATTGCTATCATCTCCGATTAGGAATCCGAGATCTTCAATTTGATAGTCGAGTCATGTCAGTGACGTACGATCTCAAAATAGTATGTTGAGATAAAGAATGATCCATCCTGCCATGGAGAAAATGGCAAAGATATGTACCCAGAACAAGACTGCAGCAGCCTCTTTTCCGCATCCTCTCAGATTGGCAACAGCACCTATAGAGTTAAAAATCGAGTTAAATGAAAAACATTAGTTGATGAATAGTAACTGAGTTAAAATTGAGTTATAGAAAAATGATTTTTGGAATACAGTTAAAATATTATAGAGTTTATAGGGTTGTTATATAGGATGTGTAAGAAAGAAGTTATGTGTGTAAGGAAGAAGTGATATATTTGACTTTATTAAGGTTATTTGATTGGTTGTAATGTTGTTTGATTGATTTAAGTTTGTCAGAATGATTGAAAAAGTAAAGAGAGATAAATAGTACTTCCTCCGTCCCGTCCCATGTTACCCACTTTGATTTTTTCCAGTCAACGGTGTCCAACTTTGACTACGAATTAATCTTAAACCGCAAATGTAAAATGTTCATTTAAATTATATTATGATACTTTAAGAACTAAAGTATCATAATATAATTTAATTGAACATTTTACATTTACCGTTTTAAGATTTATTCGTAGTCAAAGATTAATCAATAGAAAAAAATCAAAGTGGAATATCAACGAAACGAAGAAAATAGAAGAGAAGTATGATTGATAAGTGGAAAAAAAATTGAGTTAAAATATGTGTACTTTAACTTCATGACAAACACCTCAAAATTTTTTAAACTTAGTTTAGCAACTTTAGTTGTATAACAAACAGCCCGTCAAATTTCCCAGCACCTATTGCCCTGAATATGATTTCAGGGTTTCTTTCACAGGTCAAGCAAGTGGTACTTGGCATGTAAACTTAAATACCAGCTGCAGTCGAAAAATTAGTAACTGTTCAAGTTTCACGGGGAATAGGTAAGTGGGAGGGCCAAAACTTAAGAGATCAGTAACTTTTCCTTGTGTTGTGATTAGTCAGCCAAGATTTGTGGATTTAGTGAAATACTGACCGGATAGCACAGAAGTAGGCATCGTGTGCTGCAGTAGGAGGACAAATCTGAACATTTTATCACCCGCGGGCAAGAATCCCAACTTATCAGCCAGCATGACAATGCCAAGTCCAGTTGGAGGAACTAAGACCAGTCTGCCAAATATAATAGCAGCAGTTGTCCGTGCACCAAGTTTTGAACTACCGGGCCCTGTAGCAAGAAACTCGTGTAAGTAAATTTTCTTGCCAGGCGGTAAAATGTGAAATGAATGAATACTGCTTTATAAATGCTTACCATCAACAAGGTTGCCTCCTAGAGCCAATAATATACATGGGATCATTGCTTCCCTGATGAACCAATTACGTAATCAGATCACTTGCATGCATGTATAAAATCGGACAAATGCATAAATTCGAAGTGATAAAATAAATTCGGCATGAGGAGCATACCCAAGAATCAAGCAGCTGTCTGTAATGAAGTAGAGAGGAGCGTCTTGAGTGAATATTAATTTCTTCAGGAACGGAACGCATCCTATAAATATGGCAAGGACCTACGAAAAAAATTACAATTCATGAGGCAGGAGCCAGCCCAGAAATATTAGGCAGAACAATAAGATGTATGGCTTTCCTGCATGGAAAACTCGACTGAGAGTTCAATTTTGATTTGTAAACTGAAGTTCGTGATGCATACTTGCCCAAGATGACAAAGTATGTTAGTCAATGACCCGATGCCCAAAATGAATGCAAGTTGCTAAATTAGTGTTAAAATCTTGCTGAAATGGTCGGAGTCTCAATTTCTTTAGTACGGACATCTTACTAAATTTTGTAAATACACTAGAAGTCTTTATAAACAGCAGATGAGCTAGCTACTCACAATTCGAAATAGTCACATGGTTTAAAGCAGTAGTTCACGTGATTTCGACAAATGTATGCACTGACAATCAAGATGAGTAATGAAGCCAAATATACTGGAAAAATTGAACTCACAGAAGCAATAATCGGGGGTTGAACTATTTGCTTGAGCTTCAACTTTTCATACAGATACTTTAGGAACTTTTTAACCTGCATGAACAAGCAGCAAAGTAAGACGCATAAATAGATGAACAGATATCACTGCTCCAGAATATGAATAAAATAGGTTCTCACCCTTCCTGCCTTCGTAGTACTTGCATGGTTCGGTATAGCCTCTTCTTCAGTAAGCAAGGGGACTCTCTGAGAATTCTCTTGTGCACTGGCATTTGAGCTGTTCCTTGCAGGACTTTTAATCGGTAAAGCGCCGTCCTCCACATCAAATGTACCTCCAGGGGGAGGAGCAAGCATTTGAAACACATATGTATACAGGACAATTGCACCAACCTACAAACCGAAAAAACTTCTGAGTTTCTAATGGAAGAACTAAGGAGAGAAAAAAGGAGCTAAGACATGCAGTCAGGTAGCTGAAGAGACTAGAGATTATGAACAACTTGCCCATTGACCAAATGAGATATAAGCATTTCCATCTTGAGAGCATTTAGCAGAATCGCCAAAAGGGTTTGCTTTATCTCGACATAATGCGGCAATCAAGACTAGTGGCACATTTCCAATGTTCCCTGAGAGCATGGAAAATTTCCAGTAAATTTAGGAGAGTTAAAACTCTAATGCCATCAATTTCATTTTATTTGTAGTTAGATAACAGAACTTTGGTTGTATTAGGAAATAATATTTCATTGTCAGCAGCAAATGAAAGATTATGAGATTACCTCAAAACATTAAAATTAAAACAGAACATACAAACTAATGATTCAGTTAAATCACGGTAGTTCAACAAGATAACTTTACACCACTATCAAATTTTACACACGAAAATTACCCTAGTACACTTTTCTAGAATTTTAGAAGAAACTACTTCTGTTGAAAGGCAATACAAATTGTAAAAATGCAGTTGTGGTACTTACCTATACCAATCTGTATTATGGTAAACTTGAAGAATGGATAAGGAGGTTTCACTATGGATGCAACCACAAGACCTATAATGGAGCCTGATATCGTGGCAAGAACAACATTGACAGGAATGAACCACCTGCAAAATGGAATGTTAATTGAGCATTGAAACTAGATGTTGGTTTTCAATGTGAGGAGAGGAGAGAGGGTTGCGTACCATTCAATCATTTTCTCCCAACTTATCGCTTGTCCCAGTTGGGAAAATATCAAACAAGGAAGCAGAAGCGTAAAGACCAGCTGCATTAAGACACGAAACAAATGACGACAGGTTAGTTTGTAGTTATGATACGAAAGCAGTGACGAACGTAGAGGGCCAAAATTCCCACAGAAGCAAGAACTGGTAGGTATGTAAATTTTCCTTCTAGCAATAAAACTATAAACACCCCTCTCGGTTCTAATCCAGCTCCCTCTCCCATCTCAGATGGCACGTAAAGCAACCACGCGGAATTCTTACAACTTCAAACAGAAACATTTAGAACTTGTGCGAGACGGTCTAACTAGTTAGCCAGACAAAAAAAAAATACACTGCAACAGAAAGATATGCATTCCCACGGAAGCAAGAACTGGGGTTTATGCTGGGTGTGTAAATTTTCCTTATAACAATAAAACGATAAACACCCATCTCGGTTATAACCCAGCTCCCTCTCCCATCTCAGATGAAACATAAAGCGACCACATGGAACTCTTATATTTCCAAAAGGAAACATTTAGAACTTGCGCCAGACGGTCTAACTAGTTAGCCAGACTAAGAAATACACTGCAACAGAAAAATATGTATTCCCACGGAAGCAAGAACTGGCGTTTATGTTAGGTATGTAAATTTTCCGTTTAACAATAAAACGATAAACACTCCTCTCGGTTATAACCCATCTCCCTCTCCCATCTCAGATGACACATAAAGCAACCACATGGAACTTTTGTATTTCCAAAAGGAAACATTTAGAACTTGCGCCAGACGGTCTAACTAGTTCGACAGACTAAAAATACACAGCAACAGAAAAATCGGCACCATTTAAACACTTTACTTATAACCCGTCTACCGTGTCACATTACACCATCTCACACAAGTGTTTGTCTACAGAAAAGGAAAACACAGACTAGCAAAGTTCAAAAGGTTAAAACATCTTAATTTAACATTCTACCTTATCTGGCAAAACAACAGTACGGAAAGGTAGGATTTTTCAAACCAATTACAGCAATAAAACAGGCCAGAAAGCAAAAAACATCACAAACCAAAAATACCAAACAGTCCAAAACATGATTTCAACTATGTAGCCGATACCACCGAGAAATCAAAAAGAAGTTTCAACTCCCTCAAACAAAGCCAAGAATTCAAAAACAGTAATGAACAAACTCTTTACCCCATTCAAGAGCTTCCTTCCATTAGTGGGCAGAATATTGACATACTTGGAAGCCATGAGAAACCCCAACAAACACATAGTGAAAACCTTTGCTATCGGCAAAACAGCGATCTTTATACTGCCAAGAACCGATTGGCCGCCCTTTGTGGGCTCTGTTATCACCTCAACCAGCATCCTTTGAACTCTCTCCATCATCAAGATTCAATTTTTACAGCACCCAACAAGGCCAGTTCTTGATTGAATCGGCTAATTTCTCAAGATTTCAAGAATCGGATTGAATTGAAGCACAAAATTGAAGGAACCCAGCAAAAAAGGTGCCCCTTTCAGGAGTACGGACAGATGAACAAACAGACTTGTAAGATAACGGTTGGTCAATCAGAGAGTTTCCAGAAAAACTGACAACATAAACTCATCAGCTAGATCGATGATGAGTTATTACGCGGAAAAAAAAGCAATATACAAAGTGTATATTGCTATTTTTTTTCCTTTTAAATTTATCTATATATTAGTATATGATGAGCAAATTATGGTAAGGGTCCTTAAATAGTCTTAATTTGAAAGTGACCCCTAGTTTGAGTTGGTTTAATGGTTCTCCACATTATGAATTTTCTATAATTCTCTTTTTGTGTATATTTTATTTATTTTTTTCTCATCCAAAATAAATCTACTCTACAAAATACAAAGTAGTAAAAACACTAAGACAACATGTCCTCAACATCGTTCTGACGTTCTATAAGACGGGAATAAGAGGTGTAGGGGTTCCTCCCAAAGACGTAGCCCATTCGACTCATGCACTAGCTTTGCCAAAGAATTTGTGTAGGCGTTACCATCCCGCTTTGTATGTATCAATATGTGTAGTCTTTCTGGCATGCTTGTTGGGTTGTGATGTATTGCAGTTTAATGCATATTGAGAATTTAAATGTACTTGGGGTTAATGTTGTAATTAAATAGAATTCATTAATTGGAATTTCTTTATATTTACAACAATCTAGTTCCAAAGGAACTCCCGTTGGGTCGTAATTTGTGTTTAGCACTTAACTTATAAGTCCGGTGAACTTTTTTTCAAATCTTGTCACCTGAATACTTAACTGGGAGTAATTTATAAGCTAGATGATCTGATAAGCTTTCTCATATATCTTGTAAAGAAAATAAGCTAGATGGTTTGGTTTTATATAGTACTGTATTTAACAAATCACGTAACTTATAAATTAATTTATTTACTAAAGGACTCCATAAAAATCACCTAGATTATCATTTACATAATCAATTGTCAGTTAACTTATTAGTTAATTTTACTACACAATACATATCTTTTACTCATCAAGTTCGATAGTACGTACTTACAATTATCATATACACGAAGTTGTAACCTACACCACACAGGCTATATGAGTGAATATCAAGCATATACACCAGGTGTAACACATTTTTCCCCAAAACATCGACTATATTACTATCTTTTCGATATACGAATTGGAACTGAACTTTATTTGAACTTTTGGAGAAGAGACAGTACATTAGTTGAGGGAGTATGGCGTTGCTAAGCTGGTTCAACCTGGAATTGCACGCACTAACAAATGTTCGCTCTAAAAATCAAAGGATGCCACACCAGAGTCCCTCGATCCTTGCATCCCGAATTTCCTAAAGACAAGAGCTATAAATTCTGAAGGAGGGTGTCAGTTGTACCAAATAACATTCATCTGCTCGATTTAACCGGGTTCAACCATGCTAGTTGTTTTATGGTGCGAAAAGTATGCAATTTATACCTTGGTCCAAGAGGATGCATTTGTAGTGATAGAATAGATTAGAGTTTAATATGTAAAACTAGCAATTTGTAAGGTTGTTTTATGAAATTCCATTTGAATGTTTTATGCTTATTATAATAATAATAATAATAATAATAATAATAATAATAATAATTTTAGTGTGATTATTTACTGTTTATAAAATAATAATAATAATCACCAAACATAGCGACAAGAGCAACAATAATTTTATAAATTGAAGAAATTATGTTTGATTCCATTCCCATCTCACCCAAGCATCTATTATTACATAATTGATTGTTCCCTCTATTATTATTTACTCCTAAATAAGTTTCTCAATTCTTTTTATTTTGTTGATTTATTTGATATTTTTATTGATCATAAAAGTTATATTATACATGTATGAAGTAAGTAGTTGCACCTTTTCATTAAAATACGAAATGAGAAATTAATTTATTCCGAAAATAGGAATTAGTATTTCTTGTGATGATGACGCATTCTAACTTATGTGCGACAGTGATTATCAGGAGTGGGAATAAGATAGTACACTTCCATAATGCATTATTATATGCTTCATGATGAAACTTAACCAATAAGGATTGTGACACCTCTTTAAATGTGAGTCCTAACTTTACATTAAGCCAGCCGACGATAATTCATTTGGTTGTATGCTTGGAAAACCAAAATTATTATGTTACTCACTCAGTTCCAAATAAATCTTTTCATTTTTACTTTGATCGGTCAACTGTCTTCGACTTTGACTGCGAATTAGTCTTAAACTATAATAGTAAATAATTTAATAAAATCATATAAGGAAAATTTAATTGAAGACAGTTGACCGCAGAATAGTAAAATGGAAAGATTTCTTTGGAGCGGAGGGAGTATAACGGTAGATGATAATTAAGGTGATTGACAGATTTATTGGTATTAAGTATTAACCTTATTTTTTTTCAGAAATTGTTTGTGTGAGTGTGAGATTTCTGGGTGTGTTGAAAACACTCACAGAACTCTTATTCCAGTGTTATGGAAACACTGAGTTTCTTCAGTGTTCTGGATACACTGGATAATGTATCACACTTTGGATATATAATCTGTTTATAGTTTTTACCTTTATTTGATTTCCTAATTAGTTCCACAGTTTTGATGATATATATGTGTAGATATTTTTGGACAAAAGATCTCATAGAATCCAAGAGTATCTACAAGTCAAAGTCGATGAGGAACAAGAAGAACAAGTGTACGAGTTGTGTTAGGAAAGGAAGATGAAGTCTACAAGGATTCTACTTACAAGATCATAACAACAATCAATGTAGGACTCTACTGTCCAGACAGGCAGTTATCATTCTTATATATAGAGGGTCGTACATTGAAGACAAACTACGTGAAACAAGCAAGAATATCCCTAGTGTTTATTACGTAGATTCGCGTATTTGTCATCCAGTTTTCAGAGTTGTGTCTAGCTAGTATTCTCTGTTTGTTTCAAAGATTGAAAAGTAGATTGGTAGAGATAGTTCTTTACGATTACTCAGTTGTTTTTCATCTAGAGATATTTGCAAGAATAGATCTAGAGTAGTTCATTGTATTCATTATCAACCAACGTATAGTGGATACTTTTCGCCTTGAGACTCGGTAGATTATAGCAATATAATCTGCTAGAAACTTATACCTTGTCTTGTTTATTTTCGCTGTTTATTCTGTTCTTAAGATCGAGTATAAGTTTCTTAGGTTGTCGAAGCTTAGTGTGTTGATAACACTGGAAACTGTTTTAAACAGATTTTGGTGTTCTCGATACACTGAACTTCTTGTCGTGGTTAATTTAGTATTGAATCCGGTCCAGTTACTATTTCAGTTTGTTCGTACGCATTTAAACCCCACTCCATCTCCGAACCATGTCTTATTCTCAAGGTGTCCCACACATTAAGTCTTATAATTAATATATTTCAATATGAAACCTTAAATATTCCAGATTATACATAAAAAAGATATTTTAATTACATACAATTATCGGACTATGTTTTTTGAATTATTAGAGTCAGTCAGTCTGACCCAAACCCGCAAGATGCCAAATTTCATTAGTAAAAGGAATTAAGGATGTTCCCTTTCTAAGTAGACGAGGTAGTGGAATTAATCTGCATAAGTGAAGAATCTCGAGGATCGGATGATGTTGTTAAATAAGATCAATAATGTTCTATATATAACTCTGATGCTTTTAGTAAATACATGTTATATGATAACTATAATTATAATGTTTGTCGATAATTGTAATTCTACTTAGATGTAAAATGTACTTACTCTTTTAAGAGTCGTACAGAAGTAGTCGGACTATTTGGGAGTGAATTGTAAAACTGGATTTTAGCAAAGTTTCGAAAAAAACAGAGTTTGTGAATAGTAACTGGATTTAAGTAAAGTTTTGAAATTTAGTGTTTGGTAGTGGATTGTGATTAATATAGGGTTGAATTGAATGTTTAAAATAGGTTGTGTAAGAGTGTGTAAAAATGAAATGATGTGTATTGAGATTGAATAAAGTATGATTTGATAAATAATTTTTAAGGTAGTTAAATTATTTGAATTTGATTGTTTTTTGGGACTTTGTTGAAAAATGTGTAAGTTTAGTTGAAATATGAAGTTTATTAGATATTGTTGGTTTCTTGATGTTATAATATAATGTATGATGAACACTTTAATGTAAATATATGAAAATATAATAATAATGATATATATTTTATCTAGTTTCCAAATCTCAAAATGAAAACCGTATGTGTAGTTAAAAGATTTTGAAGCAAAATAATATATAACATTTTGATTGATAGAAGTTTAAAAACGCTAATCACTTATTAACAAAACATACACATTCGTGCTACCGGCCCCAACATACAAGGTTTTTCACAATTAAACTTTAAAATTTTATACTTCCTCCACCCCGCATAGTGTTGTTTATCAAGTCAAGTCGAGTCTCTCTCTTGCTTGAGCTCGACCCGACTGGTAACAAAATAAGTTCATTTTTCGAACTCGACTCATTTGGTCACATAACTAATTTCACACATGTCATTTTAGTTGCCTCACAAAACTTCATATATTAATAAAAAATGAAGCTATCACATACCCTACAAATAATATAAATAAATTAAATTTACACATAAACGAAACACTTGCCAGTAAAAGTACAACTTTTGTCAACATGTCTTATTAATTATTTGAGTTTTTAACGGATTGTTTGGGATAAAATTTACATCTCATTTTAATTGAATCGGGACTTACTTCTATATTTTGTCATCCCATTATAATTGTGATAACATTACTATCTTATAATTGAAACACAACTCAATTAACTCAAAACCTACATAACAAACTTACAAAAACACATATACAATTTTAATTCTATATCAAACATAAATTTCACAACTCATTTAAAATTTAATTAATATTCATCAATTATAGTTCAATTAAAATTTCATCAATTAAAAATTTCCATGTAAAACCGTCAGTAACAAACTAATTTTTGTTGGTTTGTTGTAGAGAGAAACAGAAACACAATGGAGAAAATAGTTGAGAGGTGAGACAAGACAAGATTGATAGGAAACGGCCAGGTGGCTATAGCTAGAGAGAGAATGGATGAGAATGAGAAGAGTTACAGAACTCAATTTGCATCCATCTCAATTAAAATGGAGAACCAAAGGTTAAAATTCCTAAAGTATACTTTAATATACTTTACTCTTTTAAAATTGGCTCCCAAACAGCCCGAGTATTACTTTCCGATGGAATCAAACTGTAGTGGAGAATTACATGCACAAATGCCAATTTCGATCCATTGCATGTGAATCCATTCGTCGGTTCTAAAGCTATTGCGCTTTTCGTTATTTCTACATGATTTCTAGCATGTATAATTAATGTTCTTGATTCTTGATGTGTACCCCAAAATTCAACAATAAGCCCATTGCCTTATTAAAATAAATGCTAAATTAGAAGGTAGTACAAGGTTAAAGTGGAAAAAAATGATTAAGAGACAATTCATTTTTTTGTTAGTGATCTTGATATAACATTTTCAAATGAGTGGTTAGGATTGATTGTTGACAAATATGAAAATACAATCATACCCTTCCAAATATCAGTTACAAAATTCATTATGAACATATTAATTGAGTTGAAGTAAATGCAGAATGTAACTGTAGACAAATCAATATTCTTTCAGACATATGTCAGTGCCTATACAAAATATGTTTACAGCATTAACGGACATGTTCAGAATCTGACACTTTTAGACACATTTCAGTACTCTTTCAGACATATGTCAGTGCAGGTACTGACATATGTTTGTGCTATATGGACATATTCATAATCTGCACCCGTAGACTTGTTTATCAACATATAAACATGAAGTATGAAGTTTTACATCAACAAAACATTATGGACAACGTGGAAAGTTGTAGAACATATTGAATATATTAATAGAGGTTTTAATTAACTTGATTTTGGTAGGTTTAATTTGTAAAATTTAGGCTGAAGGGTATAAATGGAAGATCAATCATGACTTCGTACTGGAATCAATAAAATTTATTAACATAGTTCTCATTCAATAACAAGTTATAAAGTTGTACTTCCTACAACTTTCCCCAAAAATAAAAGTATATAAAATCTAGCAATTTATGACTAGTTTCTTAGCTAGTGATGATATATATGTTGGAATTTTAGTCACCAAAGAGGCTTGTCTATGACTTTGCTACTCAACCAAGAGGAGCCCCACACGTTGAAAATTAAGTTTCTTTAAACGTGCATAATCTACTATAGTAGTAGAAGACACTTGAGAAAGAATTACTAAAATTCATTGAAAGGTGAAAGAGTCATTGAAACTCAAAAAGTGTTGGTTGAAGCATAAATATTGGAATGCCAAGAGTTGGAATGAGAGAGGTCCCACATGGCTAAAATTGGGAAAGAATGAACTAGATAAAAATCCAAGACTTGGTTAAAGGGTTGGGCCCCAAGTGGCACCCATGGTTTTGGAAGGGGGAGGAGCTAGATGGCTCCATGGCTTGACCCACGCCCGCCTGGCTCCGCTAGGAGCCGGGCCCGGTCACGGGTCCGTGGGTTCGCGGGTCGCGGTCTTGAGTTGGATATTATCATTTTGGGTCAGGAGCTTACTACGTTTGGTTAAGCCCAAAAGAATAGTCTGAAACGAAAAGCCCAACAGATGTGTCTATTCGGAATGGGCTTTGACAAAATGGTGCAGTCCATTTGCTTACGTTGTGACTGTTCGGAACCAGTGTATATGTTAGAAGAGAATCAACTCTTCAGGGACCTGCCTGTTCACGAATAGTTATGTCTCTCAGACTCAACTCTTGAAAACTATAAATAGCCCCCCCAGGATCGATTTCAACACACATTCAAAATCCTCTCCTTCTTTCTTCTCTTCTTATCTAAAAGCCTGTCTTTCCATATTGCAGTAGTCCTTTCGAATTTGTGATTTCAAGTGCCAGCTCGCAAATTCACCCGCTGTGTAATCTTGGGAGACATTTTACTATTTGCAACTGTAGGCATCTTATCAGGGCAATTTTGTCTTAAGGACCGAGAGCCAACTCTCACCGCAACAGTCCTTATTTTGTTCTGTTGTTCTGTTTAACTCCAGTTTCATACATACATCCGATATACTACCCCTCAGTTACAAAAGCCAGCAGTATAAATTATAATTACATCTATATGAGATATTTAGCTTATAATTGCAAGGGTGACACATTGAAAAATGCGGAAACGGGCTAGTTGTGTAGGATGAAGAGTCATACAAACAGTTTGTCATAGAGTTTTATCGAGTGAATTATAATAGAGTTAAAACATATAAATATTAATTGAATTTTAGTTGAGTTGGAAAAAGAAATTAAACTAAAATTATGATTTAGGTTTTCGAGTATCATTTATTTAGTTTGTGTAAGAGTGAATCGATATGTTCAGTCTTTAAAAATAAAATTATGAAAATTTATAGGTTTTGTATGATCTATTATTTGATCTAGGATTAATTTTATTTTAACACTTATTATCGAAAAATATTACTCCATACAGAATTTGTCTTCGATCTCTACCCTTGTTGTAACAATGTTTTCTTTTTCATAACAAAGTACAAAACTCAACCTTCTATTCTTCATCATATTAAGTTCAACCCGCACAAATTGTCAGATAAATTAACATAAGTGGATTAGTTCCACACCTCTTTATAAGTTCGAAATTTTAGATGGGATGGAATTCTATCATGGTATCAGAGCCTCTGGCTCACGCCCACTTGGGTTTGAATCTCCATGGAGACAATCTCTGCCCCATATTAAATTTTCACTCGAATGAGCTCCCCAAAGAGGTTGAAATCGCTCACGAGTGCGGGGAGTATTGGAGAAATAATATAAATGAATAGATTCAACATCTCTATATAACTTAAAACTATTAGATGAGATGGAATTATATCACAAATATGTTATCTTGTTACCTATAAAGTTTCCATAGACAATGTGAAACTCGAGTTCGAGCTTTGGAATTCATGGCTCTCAAAGCTATGCTTCAATATCTATTACTACAATTCGAGGTTAATTCGTAGTTAAAATTGAATTTTATTAATAATGAAAAAGTTAAAACTGAACATCTTCTCGGAAACATATGCAATACTACGGATCTACTCATGACCAACTCATGCACTAAATTGAGAAAGTCTACTATACTAGAGATTATATTACATTTGAAATTATCTTGATTTCCAGAAATAGTGAAACACACTTCGAAAATATTCACATCTATTAATATAAAATTTTACTACCTCAATCCCTGAACAAATAACAAATTTGACTTTTTGCGTAATTGTTGAAGTCGATATTGACCACACATTTCTCTTAGCATAAAAATATCTAACAAAAGTTATTATGGAAAGTACACTTCATGAATTTTTGGGATATAACTTTGTTAAGTATTTTTTTCTATATAATTTATGGTTAAAATTGAATTTAAAGAAATATTTAAAAGTCAAATATGTAATTTACTTTGTGACGTGGGAGTATTAATTACACTTTGCTGGTTTACAAACTTAGTCATGCACCTTTTCATCCAAGTTACCTCAATATCCATACCAATCTCTGAAAAGAAAAAAAAAATCAAAAGGAAAACATCATTAATTACACTTTGCTAGTTTACACATTTGAAGTCCAAATTACAACAATTTATTGATTAACACACTTCTACAAAAGTCACAAAGTCAATAATTTGTAATTAAGTCACAAGTATCATATTTTCCCAATCTACCTAGGTTTGACTTTCACTTACTTTCCTCCCCGCTCCAATTTATATACCCTTTTACCATCCCCAAATCTCACATACTCAAAACTCTCTTTCACTGTATGGCTTCCGCTTCCGCCTCTGCCTCGGCCTTTGTTCCGAGTGGTCATGAGAGGAATGCGGCACCCAATCATATGCCCATCTCATTGACCGTATCACTACCCGTGACATTGCCACAAGGCCCACAACAACCAATGCCACCACCCCCACCAGTACCAACACACACGATTCATTTGAATCATCAATTAACATATCAAAATTCAGCCATAGATCTGCCCCGTAATCCTCCTACTCAATCTTTTCCCTGTTGCAGAACGGAAAGAGTGATCGTCACTGTTCTGATGCTCATCATCTTCATCATGATTGTATGGATGCTTCTACTCTACCACATACCAGCTAAAATCAATGGCCTCCTTGGCTAGTGATTTAACTCATAGAATAACAATATAATTCATTTCTTTGAGATATGTTGTTCTTAAAGTAATAATGATATGCTTGCGTGAATTTATTTCATCATTGTTTTAAATGTAGTTGTAGCAAGACGAATTTCCCATTACATAATTACGAATGTTTTCATCGGTGAATTAAAGAAAAAACAAATTTAGATGCATCTAATGCAATTTCATCACATTAGATTTTGTAGCTAAATGTTCATTGACATATCAAAACAACATTAATTATTATTAAATGTTACAAAACCAAGTCAATTTATTCTTACAAATTGTGCAATTCCACTACAAGAAATCTTTGAAATAGCGACAGACGTTAGGGACAGAAATTTAATCCGTCCCTAAAACATTTTCGGGCGACGGAATTGGGGACGGCCAAGCGACGGAAATATATAAAGTCATACACCGTGGCAAATTCCGTCTCTAAATCTGTTGCTAGATATAGAGACGGATGTAGCGACGGAATGGGGGGCGGACTCTTCATTTAAAAAAAGAAAATTAAATTGAAAAATAACATAGCGACGGAATTGAGTTCCGTCGCCAATATTTTGTCGCTAAGGCATCATATCAGAATTTAAAATTAATAAACTTAAAAAGTTCACGACGGATTGAGTTTCCGTCATGGCATTTTCTCTAAAAACCGGGTGATTTTTTAGTGACGGAATGAAAATCCATCACTAATTAAAAAAAAACTAGCCGGTTCGATTAATTTGAACCGAATGCGATGGAATGTGATTCCGTCGCCCGGTCGGTAAATTGGAACCGGGCGACGGAATATGATTCCGTCGCCCGGTTCCAATAATACTAAAAAAAAAAAAAAGAACAAACTAAAAAAAAGGAACTGATTCTCAAACAGATCCAAATCAGAACGATCTGCTTCTTCTACCTCCTTTCTTACTGGTGCCACCGTCCTCCTCCTCCTTGCTCGCCGTCTTCCTCCTTGCTCGCTGGAACCACCTGGGGATTTCACAATCAGGTAAACCCTATTATTTTGGAATTTGATTTTGATTTTGAAAATTTGATTTTGATTTGGGTTATGTTTGATTTTGATAATGAGGATTTCATTACAGCTTCCTTTCTTTCTGTTACCAAATTGAATCTCAATTAATTAGCCCACTTGGAAAAGAAACCTATTCGTAAATGAATAATATCTGATTATAGTGTACTGGAAATAGCTACCAGCAAGAGCGGACTATTTTATGGTTGAAAGGAAATAGCTACCTGCGTAGTGTTTCTGTGTCGATGAGAATTAGTAGACTAAAAGAAATGATTCTGATAGAAGGACGTGATTCGTAAGAAGAAAATTTATTGGTATACATCTGTTATTACTTGTTTTTCCTTTCTTGTGTGCAAGTATAACTTTTCCTCAATTTTGTATGTTGGACAATTCATGCCTACTTATCTTTTCTAGGCCACACAGTTTCTAAATAATTAAGATTGATGCCTACCTGTATATTCTGTCTCTGTGAGGAAGACCTTGACTCTCAACTAATAACCAAATAATATAAAGAGACTCATTCTGGATTTTTTTGCTGTTAAAAGCTAAAACAAAAGCTGGTATTAACATAGTTTAAGGTGGGTCGAATTCCAACGGAGTTGTTTTTGCTTCGATATGGAGCTGGCAGCAGCTCCATCATATCGGAGCATAAACAGTAGCTCGAGATTTTCTAATTAGCACTTATGTATCATGGACACTTATGTTTTACTTCTGCTTCAATTAGCACTAATTTTTAATCTTTATTTTATTTCTTGTAGGGTCTCATCATCAATTTTCAGATTTTCAACACGTTCCGCCCAAGGTAATGATGCCCGTTATATGTTGATTCTTGTTAGATGTCTACATGAATTGATTCTAATTTAAATTTATTGCAACTAGCTAGCGTCCGCGTTTTATGTTGGGTAGGCGGCGCCCATTATTTGGTGGACCGTAATCACTTATGCATGAGTGGACGATGCTCGTTATGTATAATGTGTTGCTTCTTGTTAAATGTATACATGGATTGATCTTAATTTATATACATTGTAACTAGCTAGCGTCCGCATTTTATTTTGGGTAGGCGGCGCCCATTATTTGGTGGACCGTAATCACTTATGCATGAGTAGACGACACTCATTACGTGTTTATCGTTGTTATGTTTGATCATTTTGTGAATTTCTACCCCGTTTTAGTTATAGATTCTGGATTTGATAGAATTAGTAAAACAGGAGTGATGGAAATGAATCTGGATCGTAGTTGGATGTACAAACATTTCGAGAACTACGAAATGCGCTTGGAGTTCCATGATAGGGTTAAGTCTTTTGTTGAATCTGCACAACACCACCCTGAATGTATGTTTGGGGAATGGATTAAGTGTCCGTGTTCATTACCCAAATGTCGCAATAAACAGTATTTGCCTATCCAAGACGTGAAGTTTCACTTGGTGAAGAATGGGTTCGTTAAGAACTACTATGTTTGGAATCACCATGGTGAGCGTTTTGATGTGGATGAACATAAAAAAGGGTCTAAACGGGCTAGGATTGACACAAGGGAACATGGGATAGTAGATGGGTACACACAAATGGTGTTGGATGTTGCAGGTCCCGAACTCGTAGGACCTAGTAGTGAAAGTGGAGATGATGATGTTATTTTTTATGATGGTGACGATGCTTCTGAACCACCAAACCCAGATACCCAAATATTTTATGAGATGTTGGCTGCTGCGAACAAGCCATTATGGCCTGGGTGCAAGAAACACACTGAGTTGTCTTTAATTTCCCATCTCATGAGTGTGAAGTCTGAAGGTCAAATGTCTGAAAAGAATTTCGAATCTATAGCATAATTGATGACTGAAATTGTTCCTGATAACAATGTAGTTCCAACTAACTTCTACAATGCTAAGAAGAAGATGCATGGAATGGGATTACCTATGGAGAAGATAGATTGTTGTCAGAATCTATGCATGATCTATTGGGGGAGATGATAAAGATGAAATGAGATGCAAATTCTGTGGTGAAAAATGTTATTCCAAATACAAAGAGGGAGTTGCTAACAAGCGACAGAAGCAAAACGTTCCTGTCAAGAGAATGTATTACTTCCCATTAACACCTCGTTTGAAGAGGTTGTATGCTTCCCCTGCTTCTGCGAAGTATATGAGGTGGCATTCTGAGCAAAATTCACCTAATGAAGATGAAGGGAAAATGGAGCACCCATTAGACTCACCGGCCTGGAAGCATTTTGATAACACCTATCCAGATTTTGCTACAAAGAGTCGAAATGTGAGGTTGGGACTTTGTACTGATGGCTTTAACCCTTTTGGCCATTCTGGGAAGCAATATTCGTGCTGGCCAGTTATACTAACTCCATACAATTTGCCCCCGGGGATGTCCATGAAAGAACAATTCATGTTCTTGACAGGGTTGGTTCCCGGACCCAAAAGTCCGGGACAGAAGCTTGATGTTTTTCTACAACCTCTCATCCCTGAATTGAAACAACTGTGGGAAGTTGGTGTGCCTGCATATGATATCTCAACTAAGAAGAACTTCAATTTAAGAGCAGCATTGTTGTGGACTGTGAGCGATTTTCCAGCATATTCCATGTTATCCGGTTGGAAGACGGGAGGGAGGGTGGCATGTCCTCATTGTATGGAGGACACGGATGCCTTTACACTAAAGGAGAGTGGCAAACAATCATGGTTCGATCGTCATCGTAGGTTTCTTCCTGAAAACCATGTGTTTAGACGTAATAAGAATAATTTTAAGAAAAACATAACGGTTGACAAGGGCCCCCCTAAGATTCAAAATGGAGTTGAAATATATGAGGAGATCGTGAGATTGGGGCAAATGAAAGTCACTGAAATTGGTTGGGTTGAGCATAATGAGAGGATTGCGAGGACATGTGGTTGGAAGAAAATGAGCATCTTTTGGGACTTGCCATATTGGAAACACCTCTTGATACGTCACAACTTAGATTTCATGCATATTGAAAAGAATGTGTTTGAGAACACATTCAATACAGTATGCAATGTTCTAGAGAAAACAAAGGACACTGCCGAATCTAGGGAAGACATGAAAACTTGGTGTCGTCGCCCTGAGCTGACCACGAGGGATGCTATAACTGGAAAGTACCCGAAGGCATGTTACACACTTGATGCAAATGCTAGAGCCAAGTTGTTTGATTGGGTTAGGGATCTTAGATTTCCCTATGGTTTTGCATCAAACATGGGTAGATGTGTGGATCTGAAGAAGATAAAAATGATTGGGATGAAAAGTCATGATTGCCATGTTTTTATGCAGCGCTTGCTACCAATTGCTGTTCGGGAGCTACTTCCGAAGCAAGTAGCAACTGTTTTGACCGAGCTTAGTCTTTTCTTCAAGGATCTAAGTTCAAGGGTGGTTTGGAATGATGATTTGGCACGAATGGAGGCTGAAATACCTGTCATACTTTGCAAGCTCGAGCGTATTTTCCCCCCGAGCTTTTTTGATTCGATGGAGCACTTACCAATTCACCTACCTTATGAAGCAAGATTGGCTGGACCAGTGCAATATAGGTGGATGTATCCATTTGAGAGGTACTATATCACTTAATGACTACTTAAACTTTCTTTGCGCCTAGTATATTGTATGTAATACGCTTTCATTATTACGTAGGTACATGGAAAAACTAAAAAGAAATGTAAAAAACAAGAATAAAGTTGAGGTTTCGATATCCAATGCATAAGTGATGGAAGAGACAGCTTCTTTATATTCATATTATTTCGAGGAGCACGTACGAACAAAGGCAAGAACCGTTCCTCGGAATGCAGATGCATATGAGGTCCAAGATGAGGATGACAATACCCTTTCCATATTCAGGAAATCAGGAAGACCAATTGGTCGTAGGCAATTCGATTATTTAAACAACAAGGAGTACAATGCCATCAATTCATATGTTCTGTTGAATTGTCAAGAGGTCGAAAAATATACCAAGACATTCGACGAGTATGTATTCGATCTTAACTACGTTTTCAACCCTTTTGTTTGTGAATATCAACTTATACAACATTTAATACACTTGTAGGCAGACACGAATGCATTTAATTTCAGAAGATCCACGTCTCGCTTATGATGATGAACAAGTGGATCAGATCATGGCTACAACGCTGGGAGAAGAGTTCCCAAATTGGTTGAAAGAACATGTTCGTGATCCGATGAACAATGTAAACGAGACGTACATAGTCGCTCTATCCAAAGGTCCATGTTTGAAAGTAACCTGCTACCCGGCATACATAGTCAATGGATATCGGTTTCACACTGTTGAGCATGGCACGGCGAGAGCTACACAAAATAGTGGGGTATGTATCAAGGGGTCTACTTATGGTTAGGATTAGTATGATTACTATGGGCGTGTGAAAAGAATCATCAAGCTTGATTATCTAGGTCATCCTCCGATGGCAACCTTTTTGTTCGAGTGTGATTGGTTTGATCCAAATCCATCAGGAACGAAGAAGCATCCTCAGTACGGACTTGTTGATGTAAATCATAAACGCAGATTCCGTAAGTATGAACCGTTCATTCTATCTACACAAGCTCATCAAGTCGCGGATTGTTCATATCCAAGCTTGAAAAAAGACAAGGAAGATTGGTGGGTTGTGATGCAAATTAGACCTCGAAATCATGTTGATTCTTT
The DNA here is from genome assembly GCA_026545765.1 of Plantago major. NCBI lineage: Eukaryota > Viridiplantae > Streptophyta > Magnoliopsida > Lamiales > Plantaginaceae > Plantago > Plantago major. Next base: position 89,623,725 of record CM048843.1, on the reverse strand, counting down.
TGACACATCCATCACCCACTCTTTTCAAGAAGAACAAGCCCAACTCCAGGATCGTCCGAACTTAGAAGCAAATGACGAAGTGTTTAGCTTAAGTGAAATGTGCTTATAGACTTACAAAATGATGGTATGTGAGATGTTTCAATATAATTATGTGACTTATTTGTATAACATAAATTTGCATTTAGTTATTCTTAATGTGTAATATGTTTTCATCATATAATATCTTGTATGTGTACATGTTTACTAACATTGTAATGCCTTTTCATTATTAGATGGTTAGAAGTGCACTAACCAGCCAGCGGAGACGAGGGGGAGGACAGTCTTCTTCTTCGCGAGTCAACAGCTCTGAGTCTGAACGGGTTCTAGAGACACCACCTTTGTCTACTCATGCTTCAACCTCACACCTGCCACCTGTCATGGAGCAGCAGCCTGATTATCACAGTGATGATGATATCAACCATGAAAATCCTATCGGGGACACACGTTCTGCACTGACACTACTCGGAGCAGATCAGTATGTTAGACTAATGTAACCCTGCGAGAAAATTTTGTACTTTAATGAAACATTGTCTAACTTTGATCTTTTTGTTTGCAATTGGTAATGGTTCAGGTTCAGGCCACACACCGTCGCTACCAAGATTGGAGATATAGTGTTCAAAAAGCTGGAAGTTGGAGCGTATAAGTGGTCCAAGATCTCTACAGAGTACAAGGACCAAATGCCCGGAGAGTTTAAGGTACATAATGCATGCTTGTTTGTTTTCATTTGCATTGATTTCTCTAAACTTCTTTTTCATCTTGATTTCCCCTTCTTTTAGATCAATGACAAGTTCTTATCGATTAATGGTTAATTAAATATTTTCTTTCTTTCTATTATATATCTGCACATTCCTCAATCTTGGCATTTTCTATTTTGTTAATTAATGTTTAGCAATTCGGTTGTAATCGAATACAACTATAATCGAATACAACTGAATTGTGTGAAATAGTTTGGTGGGTTTTTACTTGGTGGATAACTATCTGTTGATAACTATACTTTGTGTACTCTGAGAAAAAAAGGAAGAGATTCAGAAACAGTACAGTACTTTGTGAACTTGAAATTGTATCTCTTTGTTGCTTCTGATTATATCTAAAGAGCTCTCAGGGCCGGGCTTATGTATTGTTTGAAAGTGTTTACAATAAATCTTAATGTGTTTGGATTGGCATAAATTCAATTAGAGGTACTCATTATATCTTTTTTACTTTAATGTAGAACAATTTTCGTTGGAATTTTAGCGACTTGAACCTTACGAAAGAAGTGAAAAGGAGGTTTATGAAAAAGGGTGGTAGTCTATATAGGAATAGGATGAACAAGCTGAAGTCTGAGCATTATATACAAAAGAAAGGGTGGCCGTTGGGAATTTCAGAAGATGAATGGATTGCCTTAGTTTCTTATTGGAAAACTGATAAGGCTAATGAGATTTCTGAAAAGGCCAGGAAGAACAGAACGTCTGAGGTTGAACCCGGTGCAGGACCTTCAAAAACTTATGGTGGGAGCCTCTCCTTTATGGAGTTGGAGGCGAGAAAAGTTGGATTTTCTTTCTTTCACTCTCTTATTTTCTCTCTTATTATATATGTACTGTACCATATTAAAACATTGCTAATGATTATATGATTCCAATGTAGGCTAAGGAAAATGGAGGTGAAGTAGCACTTGATGAGCTATACCTGGAGACTAGGACAAAGAATGGCAGATGGGTGGATGATAATTACTTAATGAAAATTTATGTTAGTGCATTTCCAACTTAGTAATTCTTACTTAGTAATTAAATATGCTTGCTTATGATGTTTTGAGTTTTCTTGATCATATGTTTTGATTGGTGTGTTGAGATATTGAAACCTGCCTACTTGCTTATGATGTTTGAGTTTTCTTGATCATATGTTTTGATTTGTGTTCTTACTTAGTTATTAAATATGCTTGCTTATGATGCTTTGAATTTTCTTGATCATATGTTTTAATTGGTGTGTTGGTATAATTGAAACCTGCCTACTTGCTTATGATGTTTGAGTTTTCTTGATCATATGTTTTGATTGGTGTTCTTACTTAGTAATTAAATATGCTTGCTTATGATGTTTTGAGTTTTCTTGATCATATTAAATTGGAATTATATTTTCTTATATTAAATTTTATGTTTCAAAAACAGGAATAATATAAAGATCGTCTGGAAACTCTAGGAAAAAATGATATCTTTTTGGAGGTTAACCCGAAGAACAAAAAGCAACGGGTGTTTGGTTTAGGTAGTGTAGCCTCATCTTTAGGCAGCACGGGTCGTAGCAATCAGCGATGCACTACTGGTGAGTTGTTCACCCAAGAAGATGTCAATGTAGCTGTACAAGATGTTGTACAATCAGTGCAAGAGCAGCTAGAGGAGCAGAAGAAGGTTACTGCGGACCTCGCTGCTAAGATGGACTTGATCCTGGGTACTCGACAAACTCCTCCATCTTCAGATGTTTAGATTCTCATGTATCAAACTTATCATGTCTACATCTTCGGATGTTTAGATACTTTTCTTATTTTGTCGGTTAGATACTTCTCTATGAATCTTATTTTGTATTAGACCTACGTTTAACTTTCCTGGATAATTTTGTATGAAATTTGCATCTTCATTGTATGGACAATTTATATTATCTGGTTTGATTGTGATTAGATGTTTATATAATTATCAGGTTCATTTGTTCGAAACAAAATACTGAAAAGAAAAAAAATTATTTAAAAAATTAAAATTCCGTCACTATTTCCGTCACCAAGAAAAATCGATTTTGTTTTCAAAATTGAAATTCCGTCGCTAAACATAGTGACGGAAAACGAATCCGTCGCTAATAATACAATCATTTTTATAATCTAAAAATAACTCCGTCACCCATTCCGTCACTATATAGCGACGGATTAAATTCCGTCGCTAAATGGCTATTTGGCCAACCAGCGCCAAACCGGTTCGACCAGAATGGGCGTCACAAATTCCGTCTCTGTGTCTGTCGTTGCTGTTAGGGACAGAATAATAGTCCATCACGAAATTCATCGCTGGATAGAGACGGACGAAAAATTATGTCGCTATTTGCTAGCGATGAGGTTTTTTGAGTTGACACAAATTCCGTCGCCCGAGCTTTTTCCGTCGCCAATTCCATCCCTGTTGTTGTCGCTATTTCACAAATTTCTTGTAGTGTTCGGATTTGTTGACCCTGTGAGATCATTGGTCACAATTCATAGTGGCACAGCTCCATTTCGGAAGGTGATACCAATGATCTCACCCCAGGAACTCATAGAACTGCATCTCAATCGCCAATTTCATTATTAAAATATACATTACATTTACTGGGATAGTTAATTTGGAGGTTTTGTGAAATTGCCATACAAATATGGGACATCCGACTCAGGGCCTGGCCTGGCCCTATGCGGCCTGTTCAGCCGCATAGGGCCCAACCCATAGTATATATATTTATTTATATAAAAAGAAATAATAAAAATGGTAAAGTATTTGATTGAAGCAAACAAAATATGAAAATCTATAGTTTTATCAATTAGACCCAGGTTCAAACCTCACGATCCACATTATGTTTTACATTTTTACCATTTCCCCATCCTTTAATTCATTTTATGCTTCTCCCAAATTTTTTTTCCCATATTTTTACCATTTTCCCATCCTTTAATTCATTTTATGCTTCTCCCGATTTTTTTCCAGGGCCCATTTTGCTTCTCCGGATTTTTTTTAAAGGCCCATTTTAAAAAAATCGCATGGGGCCTCAATATTTAACGGCACGGCCCTGATCCGACTAACTTGAATTTCTGAACCCGCCCTATACACGTGCTATGTTGTTGAAATAGACACCAATGGGATTTACAATTTTCACATAGGGAACATAACATAACGCAAGATTCAAAAGCAAAAATCTTCCGGCTGGCCCAGAGACCTCTTACAATGAGCAATCGCTGCATGAACCGATGATGCGGTAGCATCAGTCGATTGTTGATGTATCGGAGACGACTCAATCGAAGACACCCTGTTATGTGCAATTTGGCCTGGTACTCTGTTACCATGTATTCTTCTATTTGTAACGAACATCTTCCGGAACACATCGGCAATCTTTGATTCCTCCGAGAACATCTTGGATGTCGATTTTTCGCACCATTTGGGTCTCTTCACCACCATGAGATGCCAATTGTTGAAAAGCTTATCAATAGGCTTCATCAAGTTAGTAATCTTCCATCTACTTGGTCGACACTTGTTCGATTGCGAACTTGTGAGAATAGATCTCAGTTTTAGAAGCAACCTCATTACTCCTCCATTTTGGGTAGAAATGACCTTTGATGATGTTTTCCTGTGCATTGATTCTCATTATTAGACGTTATACGAAAATATTAAGCGGGAGCTTACCAAAATTTTAAATTGTTTATTTTACAAACCGATAAAATGATTATTAGTTCATCAGTCACTTATTTTCTAAAAAAAGTACCTAGAACAGTTTTCAAATGATTTAATTTACCGACCTTATAAATTGATTTATCAGGTCTTGTCAAAACAAACATCTTTCTTTAGCAGAGCTAGTTAGAAATTAGTTGGTTGATTTATATAGTCGATATATGATAAGCTAAATATTCAAAGTAACTAAAATTAAGAGATAATAAATCAGCCAATTTTTATGGAGGTCTTTCGTGAGTTAAAAAATCAACACATAGTTCATTTTCTTTATATAATATAGTTAAGGTAAGCTATTAAATCAACTAAGGCCCTGTTATCTTGATCTGAAAAACTATTAATTTCAATTTAGTTCAGTTCAGCTTTGCTTAGTTGTTTTTCATACTATAATAAATTCAGTTCAGATCAGTTTCAAACGAAGATAACGGATCCTGAAAAAACTATTAAGTTCAATTTAGTTCAGTTCAACTTTGCTTAGTTGTTTTTCATACTATAAATAAATTCAGTTAAGTTCAGTTTCAAACGAAGATAACAGATCCTAATTTATTAACCACATTCTAAATATGGGTGGTTTAGTCCTAGTTCTTGTAATACATTTTTATCTAATATTGCCCCGGCTGGCCCGACAGGCCCGAAAAACATGTATATGTAGCTTACCTACATTTCCATTTTAAGTTATCATAACAAAGATGACGAAGATTCCTAACAAAAGTGATTAATTTAACTATAGAGCAGGTTGACAAGTTGCCAAATTGGGTGGTTGATAATATTGTTCTAAATTAAATCGAAACAAAATGAGAGATATTACCGAACATAATGAGAAATATCAAAACGTTTCAACCTGAACGAGATGAAATTGGCTTAAAATGTATAACTAATTTAAACACTTTATACTTACCTGCATTTATATTTCAAAACTTCTTTCAATTTTAAGAATATGACATATATTTTCACAATCTAGATTTTAATCTAGAGCTAGATGATTGATACATTTATCATAATTATTCAACTAAAGGCATAACAGAGTGTATTAGCCAGGATTACTACTTTAATCAAATTAACAAATGCAAATGGCAAAAGCTTTACCTGCTTGGAACAAGCTCCCAATTTTCAGTCACACGTTCACCTTCATCTTCACGGCCACCAACCATCTTTGAATCCAACCGGTTGCGGTTTCTAAAGATTCTGAAAAGAGGACTCGTGCAGTTGCCAGCATCACCTCCATCTTCTTGCAGGGACGAGTTCTTTTCAACAGGACCGATATTAGGAGATGGAACAAATCCAGGTGCAAATGTAGATACGCGAAACTCAAAATCTTTGTCATACTCATTCACCAACGCTGTTGTAGTCGGTCCTAGCTTGAATTCAATGTATGTATCGACATCCTGATCTTCATCGTCTTCAGAAGAGTAGAACTTGAAAGAAGAACTGAAGTTGCGCGAGCTTAGTGAGAAACTCTCTTCGCCAGGATCCATGGCTTTGTTGAGAGTTCGTAACTAAAATGTTTGATGTTTCGACTTATACAGTGAATTAGACTTCGAAAGGGGATTAAAGACAGGGGAGATTGGTCTGCTTATGCACGCTAACGAGTTGTCTTAACTGCTCCTGCCGGTTTATGATTAAGCAGGATTAGCAAGAAAGAGGATAATTGGTATTCTTATAATAGCAAACGTACAAGATAATAAACACACTTTACACTAATTAAATATAAGTCGGACAAAAACAAAACAAGCTGATAAAGTAACTTATAGTAAATAATGAGGTCATCATTAGTAGCTTGTGAGCCACAATTTCATTTTTCTTTTGAAGATCGATGTAAAATAGTTTTTAAAATGGACCAACTGACGAGTTAACTTATTGGTATTCACCAAACGTGGTTACGTATTGTAGTCAAACGAACTTATTTTTATCACATATAGTGAAATTACATAAAGTGAAATTATATAACAAGAGATATAATGATTAGGTTGTGCCAAATTATCGTTTTGTTTTCTTAACAAACAACTAGACTTTTATTAGAGAACCTTAAGACAAAGATTAGAGAGATTAGTGATAATTAATTTTAAGGTTTACATGTAGTGGTGGTTGGATACACGTGTGGACAAACATGTGGCTAACAACCAAAAAAATGCACATATACTAGTATAAAAATTTCATAAACTAATGATGTAGTAATCAATATGAAAAGATATTTTCAAAAGAAAATGTCAGTTGAAATAAATCTATAATTAGATCGTTTGTGACTAATCTCACTTTGGAAAAAAAAAATGAAATTATACCACTTAGCGAGAAAAATAGTGATACGATATAAAGTGTTATAAACTTAACGAGACACTCAACAAAACCGACTTACAAGTTAGAACTAAGCCAACTAGAGTGTCAAGATGGGGCTTATGCTTCTAACACCCTTGAGTGAGTTCAAATAAGCAAAATCTTGAACTTTTCAAGTACTCAAAGTCTTGCCGAACCCTCTGAGGCCCAAAGCCCTTATAGCTAGCAATCCTCCATGTTACCATATCCCAACGTGATCCAGGTAAATCAAGGATCTTGCCAATCGAACCACTTAATTTGTCCGCTTCAACAAGGCCTAACGCTCTGACTGGCACCGCTGACTCACTCTAGGTTTGCTCACGACAATCCGATAAAACTATCTACCCCACCTCTTCCTCTTACTCATGAGGAAGGACACGGTTCACCTATACCCAAGGGAAGGACACTTAGTCATAACCTACCGTCATCAAACATTATTAACATCACTTCATTCTCTTCGATATTAACTCAACAATTCATCCCATACGGGGTAAAAATTGACTAGAATTAGAACAACTTTACATAGCGGTGTTAGAGAGGCGAATTCACAACTAGTCAATAATCTTGAATTATTAAAAAGTTATTATGTTAGAAAGTATACTCGTGTATGAGAGCATCACTTATGTTATTTCGATTTTAGTGTACATTGGGGAAAGTAGATGGTCAGGGTCGATGAATGAAAAAAGGGTGCGAATGGGGGTATATTTATTCTATACTAATACTAGTAATTAAGTACGAAAGTTGGGTCGTAATAAGCATGTGATTTGTCTGATATTTCTGAACTAATTTGATGCCTTTGTTGTCGCCTGCTTATCAGAATCGAATCGAATCTCTTTTAGTTAATTGTATTATTAAAATCAAACACAGCTTGATTAGCTTGTACAATACGTGTCATCCATGCAAATCCAATCATAAGTGTTATATTATTATTAAGATTAATGCTAGCAACTATAGTTTGGGGCATGTGTAGGAATTTGCTATGTATTTCGTGGTTCTAGTGGCATTGAGATATTTTTGTCTGAAATTTGTGTAAGCTGGAAGATATTTGTGTCGGAGATTTGGGCATGCTGTGGAGGATATTTGTGCTGGACACTTGGGGATATCTCGGTTATTCAAGGAAAATTGAACGAATCCGAACTATATTATATAAATGGATGGTTTCTATAAGAAATATATTCCCGTAGGCTTTTCCGTTCAATACAACCAAATATTTATAGTTTACAATACACCATGTAATGCTACTTCTAATCTAATTAGGACTATGCTAATTCTATTGAGATTCTACCTTCTAGATTCCTAAATACGTTATACTACTATTTACAATCTATCACTCCCCCCGCAGTCGAAGCGGGAGGTTCACAAACACTGAGACTGGACCTAAAATCGTCAAACAAAACCCGTGGCAGTCCCTTTGTGAAAATGTCAGCAATCTGGAACCTGGATGGAACATGAAGAACGCGTACAGCACCGCGTGCAACTTGCTCTCGAACAAAGTGAATGTCCATCTCAATATGCTTCGTGCGCTGATGTTGCACCGGATTGCCTGACAAATAAATAGCACTGATATTGTCACAATATACCAAAGTAGCTTTGGCAATGGGACAATGCAACTCGAGAAGTAGATTACGAATCCAACATGATTCAGAGACCATTTTAGCAACACCGCGATACTCAGCTTCAGCACTGGAACGAGACATAGTGGGTTGTCGCTTCGATGACCAGGATATCAAATTATCTCCAAGGAACACACAATAACCCGAGGTGGAGCGACGTGTGTCAGGACACCCACCCCAATCAGCATCCGTATAAGACCGGAGAACCGAGAAGGATGAAGGATAAAGGTGTAAACCGTAGTGAAGAGTCCCCTGTAGATAGCGAAGTATGCGTTTGAGTGCATTCATATGAATATCTCGCGGATCATGCATGTGAAGGCAAACTTGCTGTACAGCATAGGAAATATCCGGTCGTGTGAAAGTAAGGTACTGAAGCGCACCCGCCAAGCTCCTGAAGAGAGTGGGATTCGGAACTGGGACTCCAGCCGAACTACCCAGTTTCGGACTTGTATCCACATGCGTAGAGGTTGGCTTGCAGGAAGCCATGCCCGCCCGGTTGATGATATCTGCAGCATACTTGTGTTGAGACAAAAACATCCCCTGCTTATGGCGAGTAACCGCAATCCCGAGAAAGTAGTTCAGAGGGCCAAGATCCTTCATTGCAAATTCGGAGGCAAGTAGGGACATGATCGAACATCTAAGGTTGTCCGAAGACGCTGTGAGAATAATATCATCAACATAGAGTAAAATATAGGCGATATCAGTACCTCGTTTGTAGATGAACAAAGAGTTATCCGAATGACTATTGACAAAGCCAATGGATGATACATAATCTGCAAACCGTTTATACCAAGCACGCGGTGCTTGTTTGAGTCCATAAAGAGATTTGCGGAGAAGACACACATAGTCCGGTCGTGTGCGATCCCTAAAACTGATGGGTTGATGCATATATACCGTTTCTTTAAGCTCACCATGTAGAAAAGCATTCTTGACATCGAGCTGATGAATCGGCCAGTTCTTGGAGAGGGACAAACTGAGAACTGTACGAATAGTTGCGGGTTTGACCACTGGACTAAAAGTCTCACCGCAATCAATGCCAACCTGTTGTGTTTTCCCTTCACCTACAAGTCGAGCTTTATGTCTCTCAAACACACCATTAGCTTTCACCTTATGAGCAAAAATCCACATAGAGCGAATAACATTAACATTAGGTGGACGGGGAACCAACTCCCACGTCTTATTTTTAATAAGAGCATCAAATTCATCTTCCATGGCCAATTTCCAATTTGGGTCACGAAGAGCCGAAATAGGATTACGAGGAAGAGGAGATTTGTGAACAGTGTGAAGGTTGACATAGTCTGGACCATAGTATTTTGGATTGGGAATACGCATCCGCCCAGGATTAGGAGGTTGGCAGCGAGCAAGACATGGGGAAGGAGCGGCCTGGGATGGAAACCGATCTGGTCGGGAATTTGGGCCGGTCTCGTGAGGAGATGGGCCAGGCAAGGGAGAAACTTGCTTGGAGCAGCCAACACGGATGTGGAGAGTCGAAGTTACTGTTGGGCAGCAGCTTACGAGGATAATGGTTCGGGAAGAGATGTTGCAAGTAAGGGAATGGGGTGCTATCATCCGAACAATCATACGAAGGAGCATGAGACTTAGTTTGAGAAGCAAAAGGAAAATTAGTTTCATCAAACACAACATGACGATAAATAATAACTTTGTGAGTGGATAAGTCATAGCATTTATAACCCCGATGATTAGTAGGATAACCCAAAAACACACACGGTGAAGAACGAGCTTGTAATTTGTGTATGGTAGTGGATTGGAAAAGAGGATAGCATAAACACCCAAAAACCTGAAGATGAGAATATGTTGGTTTGCGATGGTATAACATATTTACCGGAGACATATTGGCTAGGAGTTTGCTTGGTAGGATATTTAGGAGATATGTGGCCGTTTGCAATGCATGATGCCAAAAATATGAGGGAAAGGATGCATGTGTGAGTAGAGTGCGAATGACATTGTTTATGGAACGAATTTTGCGCTCAGCTTTTCCATTCTGTGATGATGTGTAAGGACAGGATAAACGGAAAGTCATGCCATGTGTTTCACAAAACTCCCTAAAACGACCATTGTCATATTCTGTCCCATTATCACATTGAAACGTTTTAATGGGTGAATTGAACTGGGTAAGGATGTGGGATTGGAGGATAACAAATTTGTCATACACGTCAGATTTCTTAGCAAGAGGAAACGTCCATAAATAATTAGTGAAATCATCTAAGAATAGCACATAATACCGATAACCGGCAGAACTCAACACAGGAGATGTCCACAAATCACTATGAATAATATCAAAAGGAATTAAGGTCTTAGATAAAGATCTCTCAAACGGTAACTTAATGTGTTTACCAAGAATGCAAGAGCGACAAGTGCTCTAAAGAGAAGACTTAGTACAATCTATGTCATTCGCAAGTCTAAGATATGACATAAGAGGCTGTCCAGGATGTCCCAATCTATCATGCCAAAAAGAGGAAGACAAGGTTGCAAAGGCCAACGGTGAGGTAGAAGGATGTGTGATGGTGGTGAATGTATAAAGATCTCCCAGGCTATCACATCTCATGATTGCTATCCCCGTCTGTAAATCCTTAACAGAAAACCCAAAGGGATCAAATTCCACGGATACAGAATTATCAGAAGTAAATTTACGCACATAAATAAGATTTTTAACGAGCTTAGGTGCATGCAATACATTCTGTAAGGATAAGGGAGGTTTTGTCTTTGTCAAGTTCACATTACCACTACCCCGAATTGGAATTGACTGGCCATTGCCTACAATTATATTTGATTGAGTGCTCGTATTAAAATAAGACGAGAGAGTACCTGGAGAAGAAGTCATATGCGATGTTGCACCCGTGTCCATGTACCAGTTAGGATCCGGTGGAGTTAACGACATAGTGTGCATGGCTGCTTCAATATTGGTAGGAGCCGCAGTAGCCATGTAGGCGGATGATGCGGGTCTGGGCTGCTGGACGGGAGCCGCAGCCGGAGGAGATGGCCATGGTGCCGAAGGATATGGGCAGGGCGGTGGGTACATATATCCGGGTGGATGGGCCTGCGGGACCCACTGCCATTGGCCATATGGGCCAGGAGGATAGGCAGCCGGTGCACCGGAATATGGAGCATGTGCGGCTGGGGCTGGATTGCACGGGTGCGCGCTGGGTTGGCCCCCGCGCTTGTTTTGTCCGGTGCCACGTCGTGTCTTCTTTCCTGTATTGGTGGGGTTACGTGCACGTGGAGGATTGGTAAACTCCGGTTGCACAGTATCCACAGAATTAACCATAGCCGAGCCAGATGTATGTGCGTTCATAGACGCAAGTTCGCGTTCTTTAAGACAAAGCGAAGATCTCGCTTCGGAGAACGACGGTAATGGTTTGGCATGGCGAATTTGAGTTCCAACTCCTTTGTATGCTTCCGAGAGGCCGGAGACAAGCTGGAGAACAAGACGACTAGCAGAAACTTCAGCACCAACGTTTTTTAATTGATCGGCCAGATTTTTGAGGCGTTGACAATAAGCCGCCGCTGTAGAAAAATCTTCCATACGTGTGCTTGTAAATTCTTGCTCCAGAAACACCGCACGAGACGTTTGGTGATCCTGAAAGATGTCGCGAAGTCGATCCCATGCTTCGCGTGCTGTGGCATCCGGTTCAATAATAGTGTTCAACAGATCGTTGGAGATTGTCGAATAAATCCACTGGAGAACCATAACATCTAGCGTAAGCCATAAATCTTTGTCTTCAGCAGTAGTAGGAGGAGGTGGTGGGTCCTGACCTTTAGGTGGGTCAAGAATATGATGAAGAACCTTGTGGGAGCGAGCATGGATTTTAAACAGCTCAGCCCATGTCCCGTATTGGGAATTTTCCAACTCAAGAACGATGGAAACATGGTTCCGGATGTTGGTGACAGCAAGGGCCGGATGAAAACCAGAACGAGAATGCGTTGAAGAGGACGAAGCCTGCTGCGCATTCGAAGATTGTGGCGAATTTGGGGATGATTGGCTTGCCATGGTGGTGCAGCTACGAGCAAGATCACAGCAAGATCAAAGGTTGATCAATTGGTGGAGATGCGAGCGTGCAAAAGGGGCTTGACGATCGACTATGCGTGAGGCAAAAGTCGATGGTGGCGCGTTGATCTTGCGTGAGGCAGATCAACGGAGAAGGAAGGCTGGGGGTCGGCAGAGCAGAAAGAAGCTGTCGGATGGTGGAGATCGATATAGCAAGGTTGCTATGGTCGATGTCGATCAGAGAGTTAGGCAGCGGAAGAGCAGAATTCTCGTGATACCATATAAGAAATATATTCCCGTAGGCTTTTCCATTCAATACAACCAAGTATTTATAGTTTACAATACACCATGTAATGCTACTTCTAATCTAATTAGGACTATGCTAATTCTATTGAGATTCTACCTTTTAGATTCCTAAATACGTTATACTACTATTTACAATCTATCAGTTTCAATAACAAACATCGACAAACAAACATGTGTTCTCGTATAATTCACAATAGTACGTGCCATGGTTGCACAGGCAATGCCGAGGTAAAAATTGTTGTGCCATTTTCCCTTATAATCTCAACCACCAACTTTAAAAGTGAAGTACGTTCAAATGCATCAGAATAAAAAGAAACATAGAAAAACTAGTTCGATATGTTATGTTTACTAGCTAGTGATGCTCTGTCATCTATTTTACTATGAAGATCGTGACCGTCCTCTAGCACAGTATCATTAATTGGTTGGTATGACTGTGACTGTAATGTCCAAAAGTTTCAGATCATTTAATGAGGTAGAGAATGATGTCATACCAATAAAGTGTACCTTTTTTCGGGTATACATTCATAAGGAGCCAACATACCACTAGCAGTCAAAAGAGTTGGAACCCGATCCACAAGGGAAGGGGTGTAGCGTTACGCTCACCACATACACGATTTCTAACCTAAGAGAGTGTAGCGTTACGCTCATGCCTAATTACCACATTTAATTGGTTGTAAAATTTTAGCCTAAAATGATGATATAATTTGAATTACCAACGTATTTGTAGCCCCCTCGAGCTACACAACAACTACATCCTTTTAAAATAATCCGTTACTAATGGATCACTTGATTAGAGTCCTTGCAAAAAAAATCCAGATTTTCCTAAAAGAAGCTTGAAATACCATGTCTCATTTTGCAACCTTTCAATGTTTTGGTCTAATTATCTTTACAATTACCTTGTTTTGACCGGTTTTGAATTACCTATCAATTACACTTATAGCGATTACTCGAGTCGAGCCTTATCAAGTATGATTCGTTGATACTCGACCATAGTCCATTTGTCTCGATTAAATATATTTTTCAATACTTACATGACATTCGATAACCAGCTCGAACTTGATTAAAGTTCGAACCACACGACATAAGCTTGAGCATGATTATCGTGTTGGAGCTCCAAAAATCAGCACGTTTGTTAACTCGAGCTCGAGTAATAATACACTCAACTCGATTCGACTCGTTCATAAAGATCCAAAGTAGAAAAGTTTCGAAAAGCAAAGTGGAAAAGAAAACAAAAGGAGAAAGGAATGTACAAGGAAAGTGTGAAAGTAAAACAAAAGGACACAAGTACACACAGTAAAACAGTTCGTGCACACGTTTTAGTGAAGAGAAAAAACACTACACAAGTCTTTTGGAGTCAAAATTCACAAGTCACAACCCATACTCCAAATTAAACCGCGTTTCACTCGCATCTTCTACATTCCCACCTGCTCAGACACTCTCCACTCCTCTTCCCAATTTCCACAAATCCACCACGCGCCACCCATTTCTACCTACGCGCCACCTGCATTTCCCTCTGCAGCTCAGTTTTCCACCTCTTTAATTGTTGTATAAGGTGAGTTTCTGTTTTTCCCTCTTTCTTGAATTCATTTTTGTGAAACCCTAGCTCATTTCTGTATTCGTGTTCATCCCTTCGAATCTGAGTAGATACATCGATTCGATACTGTTAGATTGCTTAATTCAGTAATTAACTTCATCTCTTGCATTTGGGTTGTCGTCGTTTTTGTTTTTTTAGCTTGATTCGGATTGAAATCTGGTTTTCTTGATATGTTTCGGTTTTTATTTTACTGAAAAAGACACGTTTTTTGGGGATTTTTTCGATGCGTTTTGTAGATAAGAATGAAAAATGGAAACTTTTGATATAAGGGTCTTTAAGAGTTGCTCAAAATCACATCTTGATTGCATTTCGACCAGTACCCGCAGTAATTTTTTGGGATTTTTTCGATGCATTTTGCAATTTTCAGAATGAAAAATGGGAACTTTTTGATATAAGAATGAAGAAGAATGTATGCGTGTATTTAAGAGTTACTCAAAATTACATCTTGATTGCATTTCGACCAGTACCGGTAGTTAATTATTTCGATTAGATTGTTAGGGATAAATGGATTATTAATCTGTTCGGGTTTTCGATTTTAGGTAACTCTGGTTTTATCAGCATGGGTATTGAAGCAATAGCTAATGAAAGCTGTGAGTTGGTAGTAGCAAAGAGTGCCCTAGTGTTGCCTCAGTCTTCTCCCGATTTGAATAGTCAGAAACCAGCCATAGAGCCGCCAACGCCTGATAGCAAACGTGAGAATGTAGCAGAAGAAATCGACAAATGTTCATCCCCGGAAACATTGGTTTCATCCCCTCCTAGTATGGTATGCTCTGATTCTAGCCTGGGGGATAGCTGTAATTCTCTGATGGAGGAGTATTCGCTAACCCCGGAAGAATGCATCTTTGATCCCTTTGCTCCGGGCCCAGAGAAGTTTCTGCTTGCCCCTTTGCGTAGGAAGTATATGGATGAGTCGCGGACAAGTGCTGCGAGACGTCTCGATTTCTCGCCTGCTGCAGTAAAATTGGTTATGGAAATTGATGATACGTCTAAGTTTGAGACGGCCTCTGAAGAAAATGATCTTTTTGATAGTCTGTATAACATTATTCTGGATGCTATTGTGTCTGAGCAGAGTCAGGAGCGGCTTGCTGTAGTTTCTCCGGAGGTTTTGGGATCTGATGAGGAATCGGGTGAATGTACTACACCTAAATCTGTACCCCGCTTGAGTTGGATTTCTGAAACGTGTCCTGGAGCTCCGATGAAGACCTCGCGTAAGAGTAGGAATATTGACTTGGATTTATGCAGAAAGCTTGAGTTTTAGCTTATTTGCGGCGAACAGCTTTAATTATGGGAAACTAACATAGTTTAGGACATCAGTTTACATTTATGTGCCTGTTTCTGTTGTCGTTTTGTAGAATATTACCTGACATTAGTTTACAATTATGTGTTTGTTATTGCTGTTGTTTCGTAGAATATTAGCAAGCTTGGCATTATATGCTAGCATTGTTGTATGATTATCCATGGACAGATCTAATGCAATAGCAAGTTTGTTGTTACTTTTCTCTTCTTTTCAAGTCTGTGCTCTGTAACTTCTTATCCATGTGCTATTATTGAGGTGCTTGTTAAGAGTATGGTTCTGGTAAGTTGGAGATTTCTGATGAAATTTGAGATGTCTGATAAACTTCTTTCCTCTATGTGGAGATCAGTCTGTATATTTTCTTTCTCGGAATCTGTTTGTTACGGATATGACTTGCAATCCAGCAATTTCGTGAACAATGTTGAATTCGGAGAAACTGGTTGTTAACTTTATGTTTGTGCTTGCTAGGATGGTGGGTAAGCTTTTAAATATAGGAAATTGACTTAGTTTAGAACGCTAGCTTACATTTATGTATCGGGTACTGTTGTCGTTTTATAGACTATTACCAAACATTAGTGCACATTTATGTGTGTTACCGTTGTCGTTTTGTAGAATCTTGCCAAGTATGGCACTATTTGGTAACATTGTTTTATGATAATCCGTGGACAGGTATAATTCAATAACAAGTCAAGTCTCTGCTCTGTAACTTCTTATCAATGTGCTACTACTGAAATGCTTGTTAAGATTAAAGGTTTTGGGAAGTTGGAGGTTTCTGATAAACTTCTTTCCTCTACATGTGGAAATTGGTGTGCACGTTTTCTTTCTCCAAATCTTTTTTGTCATGGTTACGACTTGCAATCTACCAACTTCCCTTGAACAATGTTTATTTCTGAGCTAGATCTGTTTTGTTGATTTCCTGTACTAGCTAGTGATCTTCTGTGCTAAGTTGTTTGTCTAAAAAATGGGTAGAAAACGTATAGTTCTCAAGTGTTCTCTTGTATACCCCTCAAATATTTATGTCTGATAAACTTCTTTCCTCTGCTTGGAGATTAGTTTGTATGTTTTCTTTCTCGAAATCTGTTTGTTACGGTTATGACTTGCAATCTAGCAATTTAAGGTTATGACTTGCAATCTGTTTGTTGAATTTGGAGAATCTGGTTGTTAACTTTATATGTGTGCTTGCTAGGATGGTACGTAAGCTTATAAATATGGGAAATTGACTTAGTTTAGAACGCTAGTTTACATTTATGTGTCGGTTACTGTTGTCGTTTTATAGACTATTACCAAACATTAGTTTACATTTATGTGCCTGTTACCGTTGTCGTTTTATAGAATCTTGCCAAGCATGGCATTATATGGTAACATTGTTGTATGAAAATCTGTCAGGTATAATTCAATGACAAGTTTCTTTTCGCCTTCAAGCCTTTGGCTCTGTAACTTCTTATCTACTATTGGCATGTTCGTTAAGTTTGATGGTTCTGGGAAGTTATAGATTTCTGTTGAAACTTCAGATTTCTGATAAACTTCTTTCGTAAACATGTGGGAATCGGTGTGCATGTTTTTTGCTCTTCTCCAAATCTATTTGTCATGGTTGGTACTTGCAATCTAGCAACTTCCCTTGACCTGCGTTGATCTCTGAGCTAGATTTGTTTCGTTGATTTCCTGTGCTTTTGTTGATATCATAGCTAGATGTGTTTTGTGATCAGCATGGACTAGCTAGTGATCTTTTGTGCTGAGTTGTGTCTCGAAAGTGATTAGAAACCGTGTCATTCTCAAAGATTCTTGTATCTATTTTATGTACTAGAGGTTTTGTTTTTGTACATGTATCATACTGAAGGTTAGTTCCGATCTCAGGTTTCAACTATTCGGTGTGTGCCTGTTCAAGTGGCAAGCTCCTTTTAGATGCAGGAAGAAACACTTGCTCCTGTGACACAGAACTTATGCTCTGCTGTTTATTCTTGAACCTGAACCCGATACCTCATTTGTGGCCAACCGATAGCACAAAATTTGTTCTGTTCGTGGATGATTTTGTAGCAAGTTAGGGTTAGTAGCTGCTGACATGAGGAAATATATTCGAACCTGCATATATATTTTTCGTACCGAATTTGATTAGTTCTTTCTGTGCACGGAGGGGTTGCAGGGTTGGTTAAGAGTGATGAAGCTAAAGCTCAGATGGAAGTAGTTTTGAGCGTCTTTTGCACATTTAAGATCCAAATTAATAGCTTGCTTAATCTACATGCCTTGAGACAAATCTTCTTTGATCTTGTACCAAAATGTCCATCATATCACCTGTCAAGTTAGGCCAACTAACAGTGCTCCCTAGACTTGAAGCAAGTAAAGCAAGAATGGGAACCATCTTAGTTTACCCCTAACTAACACTAGTGATATTATATTAGTCATGCCTTCCATATACTCATCTCGTTAAGTAACAAGCTTTAATATAAAGTAACCGGAGAATTCTGACTCTGTTCTCGTTTATCTAAAGAGCCGAGTTAGACTCCGCTTATAAAACTCATTACTTCATAATTCCCAACTACTAATTGTTCAAAACCCGATTCTTTGAATTAGTACAGTGCACATTGACTGCCTTCGGATGACATGCTGGCAAAAAAGACTACACATTTTCTTTCTAGCACATTTTGTCCTCACTCATACGCAACACTCAGGTTGTCCTCATTCTAAGATTTGCTCCGATTGACCCTAGAGCAACCATATTTAACTCAACTATTCTTATGGATAATTTTTTAAAAGAAAAGGATGTAGCTCGTTAATATAAGTAGCATTTTGAATCCCGTCAATACGCATTATATAATGTTATTACAACTTTAGTCCATTTCTATGATCTGATAATATGTCATATTTACTTTTCAGCTTCTTTATATACATCTTACTATATAATACTGAATTTCACCTGAAATTATTACAAGTCGTTCGAATGCAATACTACTTCGAGCATCTTTATCATTTATGAGCAACCGTATATCTTCTATACTTTAACTGCAAACATCACAAATATCTAGCTACAAAGTAGTGGAGTAATGCATAAGCAATTCAAGTATATTAAAATCACGTTGGTTGAAAGTAAATAGTGTGATACTATCCCGTACCTCATAGTATTATATTATTAAAAAGCCAAACCTCATTTACAGCACACCCCTCTTATCACACACACACACACACACATCTCCCTCTATAATAACATTAATCATACCAAACCTACTTTGCCCAAAAAAAAAAAAAAAAAAAAATAATAAAATTACCCTGAAAAATCTCCATCGTCTCCACCAAAACAGAACTACAGCTACAATTTGGTCCTGTACCTGCACCTCTGATTCGCCACCGCCCGATTAGCGACATCGACCTCCAAATCACAGGTCGTATACGTCACCACGTGCACATCCACCAACACCTTCACCTTCCCCGCAATCCTCACATACGTCTGCAAAGGCAGACTGCCGGAGAGCGCATCGGAGTACACATTCGAGTCGGAGAGCAGCCGATCGGCCATCAGAGTCAGCGTCAAATTCATCCCTTCCGTTTCTCCAGCTCCGATCCTACCAGCTGGCACCGGAGCCTGTCCTACCTCGTTTCCGCGGTACCGCAGCATGGCGGTGCTGTTGTTGTACGAGAATCCGACGCGGTTCGGGTTGTGGACGGACATGGCGATGTGGAGGGTGACGTTGATGACGGCGCGGAGGCGGGTGAGGTCGAGGGAGAGGTTGAGGTCGGAGAGGGAGACGGAGGTGACGGTGGTGGTGGGGCGTTTGGGTTTGAAGACGGTGAGGGCGAGGATGAGGATGAGGAGGCCGAGGAGGAGGATTGTCGCGGTGATGGAGAGGCAGATGCATCGGGTTCGTTTCGATTTCGGAGACATCGTCGGGTTGTGTTTGGGTGAAGACATTAGGGACTCGTGATCCTTTTCGGTGTGGTGGTTTGTTGTTGATGAGGACGATAGTTCTACGTCTCTCATGTGGATGTAGAAAACGCCGCTACAGGGAGAGACTGTGTTGAAAAGGGGCCGAATTAGCCTTTGTATGTAAAAAACGCTGATGCAGGGAGGAACTGGCTTAAAAGGGGGCAGAATGAGCCTTGTGGATGGAAAAAAATGCCGCTGTAGGTAGATACGTGATCGGAAAGGGGCCAAATAGGCTTTGAAAGGGCCAAATTTGTGTTGTGGATGTAAAATACGTTGTCGGAAGATAAATCTCAAATCTTAGAGAGACGAGACCGGCTGGATTAGTTACACGTAGAGATGATTTATAAATGTGATTGATGTGGTGGTGTTTAGGTCGTTTTATATATGGGGACTAGGTCCGGCAAGGGCGAGTGCATGCTCCGGTGTAGGCAGAGAATTATGGAGATTATGGGAAGAATTTAAAGGGGAAGAATATGATTTGAATATGATACCTCTAAAACGAGAAGAGGAATGAATGAATAAATGAAAATATATTGTGTTACTAAGCTTAGGTTGTTATAGTTATTACATATATCCGTGACTCACCCCGTGACTTTAGGTACGTGCCTTGTCATTATTAACTAATTAAGACTTAATATTGAGATCTTTCAATTCTAGGGTTGATAAATAATTTAAGCAACTTAAAAGAAACATCAAATGGATTCCATGGAAGCTCTGTTGTCTGGTTTATTGAAGCTCAGTAAGTATATAGGTTATCCGATAGAACTGGCATTCGAGTTTCTGTTTTAAAGGTAAGTTATTACAAACAGTAAAACTAGGTATATACATAATCATGACAGTTTTTTATATAATCGGAATCAAATTCACACGTTAAAATATAACAATATTTATTTTCCGAGACTTAATGGAGGATTAAAATCACACTAAAATCTGTAAAAGAATAAATTGAACAGTTTGTAACTCTGAAGGATTAAAATCAGACCATCTTACTTTAGAAGATCAAAATTAGATACATGCTATTTTAGAGGACCAAAATTAAAATTCGATACATATGACATTATCACATTCAACTATTCTAGAATTCTAGGATGTAATAACATGCTAAATTTAGATGCAATTGGAAAAATGGGCTAGTTACTTACAAGTTAAAAGTATGACCATTAAGATTTTAGTCTATGTAGCATGTTGAACCGTATATGGTCTTCAATTTTTAGGGGCATAAGTTCCTAAACGACAGGTTAAATGATTTTTTTTATTTTCGTAATACATTATGTGTCATACATTATTCATTATAAAAGAAATTCATCTTTTATATTTTTGCGATGTTCATTTTTGAAAATTGACATGGGCCTCTATATCTGTTGGTCAGCCGTGATGACCATCTACCATGGAGAGTTGAGGTCCATATATGGTTCAAATTATCATTTATATCATGTCGAATTATATTTACGAATTTGAAAATTGTCTAGATCAAAATATAACTCTACTTTCGATATTCATACATGAAGATATCCATCATCAAGTATGAGACAAGATAAAAAGGCAAACGTGCAAGAAGGCTTCGAAAGTGATATGACGCAATTTAGAATCGAAGCAAAAAGATTTTAAACACTTGCTTTGGAATTTAGGTTTGCTTCAACGGGCACAAAGCATTCAAAGTCAAGGACGACAAAAGATAAATTGCCATTACTTTCTCCTCTTCCCATATTATGTTGCTTGGCGCCTTGGCCATTGTTAAAGTGATATCAATTGGTATTCAATTTTGAACCATACGGGTTGCCATCTTTTTCATTTGAAGTAGACACATTTTCTCTATATACGTTTTTCTAAGTGTTTTAATTGTTGCACAGTTCAATACATAGATAAATTATTATGACTGATTACAACATGTAACATACACTAAATATCTATAGAAATGATGCTTAATTGTGCAAGGAGAATACAATGAACCACATAACATAAGTCAGTGTGATTTATGCGAGGTCTACATCGTAGACTTTGTGAAAAAGTTTTTAGAGGTTTGTAATATACGATACTCGATAGTTAATATCGGATTTCTTTTAAATTAAAAATGTAACTTTTTTTTACATGAATAACATTACCCATCTAAAATCTTTGAAGTTTGAAGTGGTAGAATATATTTCCCATTAGTCACACAATTTGTGTTTATTTGACAACGAAATAAGTTCCAAGGTTCACACTTCATTTATCTAACTCACAGTGACTTGAGAGATGATTCGGGTTAGGGTAAGCATAGTAAGTGGCCCACTAAACGCGTTGATAGGTCGGTTACGGTTTACGGATAGTAGGTGGCCTTGTACGCATTAACTCTCTACTTAACACTTCTATTTATTACACACACACACACATTATGCATTTATTGTATTTTTGCCTTGAAAACTACACTTGTGAGTTTTGATCAAACATGGATATTGCATCTTTATACTCCCTCCGTCCCGCAGAACTTTATACATTTGACATTTTTAACCGTTCAATATAACTTTATACATTACCATAAAAGTAAACTACCCCACATCCAACAAATAATAAACAATCTCAAATTTTCACTCAAATTACACATTTTACTACTAAAAGTACATTTTTTCTCACATTTTTTATATTTTATTATTAATTTAACTTTTAGCATAAAACTGCGTGCTAACCCTAATGCATGAAATTCTCCAGGACGGAGGGAGTAATATAATAACATCACCTATTTAATTACGAACAAATTAAGCTAAACTTCGAACATTATATATAATATTTAATATACATGTATAATACTAATCATCTAAAGTTTGTAATTAAAAAATGTGATGAGTATTCAGTTTCATGAATAATGGTAGTATCTCCCAACAACCATATTCATTTTTCAGTTCAAACGTCTACAAGAAAAGAAACCAATACCTGACGTGACCTTTGTCAAGCTTGGTCATGACATTCTAGAAGCATGACTTGCTCTCAATATCTTACTAGTGTTGTATTTGTTTCGAATGATGATAGAATTAGGAGTAAACTTAATCTTTAGGTTTAAAATCAAGAAATTAGTCAAATAATCGCCCATAGGGTTTCCCTTATGACTCAAAAAATTGAAGTAAAAAGAGTTCACTATGCGGCTCAATCCTAACAGATTGTAGGTCACTTTGTTCCGTCACGCCTCATGCTAAAGATAACTACCAGAGGGTTTGGCTCTCAATTCCAATTGAATTTTTGTGTAAAAAACCTCAATTGCTCAATTTCAATTTGTAACCAAACTCGTACCCTACAAGTCACGGTCACCCTAGGGCCTACCGGAACGACAATCGCGCCACATATGAGTATTTGATGTTTTAGGTACTTGCATAATTAATACAGGCAAGCAACTGGATTGGATATAAAATTACTATGAGTCTATGACAAGAAAAATTGAGGCTCAGTTCAGTCCAGTCCAGTCACATGAGCAAGTTCTAAAACCAGATTAACTGTGGTCCAAGCAGCCTATACAACAAGATAAGACCTCAACACATAGCATCAAATACAATACTGATCTCTAAAACAAGTTGAAAAGATCTCATTCGGTTAAAACAAAGAGAAAAGATAAGGAGCTTTAGTAGTATTAGAGAGCAGCTCTTTTCTGCTACTCTTTTCACAGTTCTGAGTCAGCAAAACAGAATTTCTGCTTCACAGTGCTAACGATTATAGTAGACGTGTGCATATGCTAGAGAAGAAGCACTTAAGAAACCAACACAAAAAGGCCAAAACCAAACAAATTAACACAATATAGTCTTGTACACTCTAATCAAATGAAGTCTGCTGGCATCAGGTTTTTCTTTCAAAAGCATTAACTGGAAGTAATAGTAATACTAGTTGTTCGGGACACAACTAACTCGTTTCTTAGTTAACACTAGTTGTCTGGCCATAGCTGCTAGCCTGCAACACTAGTCCCTAACTTACAAAGCCTACCAAATTCCTTTCTATACTAACAACTACTGAATTCCTAATTTTCTCCCAAACATCACAAAGTTCATAACTTAATTCAACAAGCTATTCTGCAAGTTACTTAGTTTTGTCCAAAACAGTCTGTTAGCTACTTGATACTTCCTCTACCTTAAAGTGAACTTGCATGCATACACATGTGCACAAACATTCGTCACTCGAAAACATCATACATGGATCATGTTAAGCTACAATGACAATATTGATGTAACATTGGCAAGAATATGTCACAAGGCTTCAGTGTATTTCCATAAAGAAGGTAATAAGGGAATAAGATATTTAACAACCAACATCGAAGGCCCGAAGACCAGGCAAATTAACACATTAGACAAGCATATTTGTTGAGCAACAACATCCATGTGAAAGCACTACTTAACCGGATTCTTTAAAGCCGATATATATATAAATGGATTATGGAGCAACTAGACCTGCCCCTAAAGTAACCATATAAGATAAGCAAAATGAAAATGTAAATTGATCTTAAGCGAAACGAACGAAATTCAGATCACCAAGATGATGACATACTTCCAAATAGCATCAACTGCCTTCTTCAGCTTCAGTACTGAGATTTATCCAAGGTGTCAAAGTATGGGTGATCTAATGCAGCTTTTGCAGAAATCCTGTCAACTGGATCATACTTAAGCATACTCTACATAAACCAAAAGACAGAACAAACTTCAGCAATCCAATCTAAGACTAAGAGTGATCATAAAAGTGTAAAATTACCAGTAGAAGGTCGAGGCCTTCAGGTCCCAAAGCCGGCACAACACGAGCCATGTCCTGCGACTCCCACTGTGGATACACATGCCAATCCCTCAACGAACTTACGCCTGGCCAATCCGTCTCAGTTGGCGTCCCAAGCATCCTACAATCACTCAATTAGCCTCACTCATCATCTCAAATTCTCAACCGATCAACACAGACCAAACAATCAAACAAATAAACACAATAAGCTCAGTATGAGCTTAGTATACTACCTGAAGATATGCAATCTCAAATCCTCAACCAATCAACATAGAACAAACTCACAAACAAACAAACACAAAAAAGCCGAGTAACAAGTATGAGCTAAGCATACTACCTGAAGATATGGAGCAGCTGCTGAAACTCAGAATCCCCCGGAAACAAAGCCTGCCGCCGCGCCATCTCCGCGAAAATACACCCGACCGACCACATATCCACCGCAGTTGAATAATGCGTAGTCCCCAGCAAAACCTCCGGAGCACGATACCACAGAGTGACAATCTCATGCGTGTAACTCTTCATCGGAACAGTAAACGCCCTAGCCAGCCCTAAATCCGCAATTTTCAAAATCCCCTTCTCCTTATCCAGCAACAGATTCTGCGGCTTCAGATCGCGATGGATCACTCCATGAGCATGACAATGAGCAACCCCCTTCAGCAGCTGGTACAGAAAGCTCATCACCAGCTGCGGCGGAAGTGGCCTAGGGTTTGGCCCTTTCCGATGCGAATCGATGAATTTCTTCAAATCAGTGTCCAAATACTCAAACACGAGGTACAACAAGGGTTTACCGTTCTTCGCACTGTCAACGTGCTCGACACAGAGGAGACGAACGACGTACAGTGACTGAGATAGCATCTGGAGAAGAGAAACCTCACGCAGAGCTGTTGGTGGAACTCCTTCCTCGTCCATTTCGAGACGAGTTTTCTTCAGTGCGACGATTTCTCCGGTGGATTTCTCCTTCGCTTTGTAGACCTTGCCGTAGGTTCCTTCTCCGACTTTCTCGATCTTCTCGTACTTCTCCATTTGTGGATTTTGGATATCGGAAAAGCTAGATTGATTGGGAATTGCAGGGATTTTGGTGAAGAAGAAGAAAGGGGGAAATTGAAATTTGAAATTGGGATTGAGTGAAATGGGGATGATGAAAAGAAGCTTTGTGAAATGAAATGGTCACAACGGCTCCATTGACGATGGGCACGTGTTTCCCTCCTAGTTTTCAATTTTGAATCCTTGGGGGTTTTGGGTTTATTTAATTCCCGAGCCCAAATGGAGAAAGCGTCACTAGACTGATTGGTAAACTAACACTGATCACACGTTTGATTTTGAATTTGGTGGATTTCGATTTACTTTGTATAGACTATAGTATAATTTTAGTAACATAGAGTTGTTGAATCAGTGCTATGATAATAAAGTTGAATCTAAAAAATAGTCGAAATTGATAGTTGAGTTGTGATCATGTCTCGTTCTCCGGATTCTCGCATTGGTGTAGGAACGTCATAATCTATAAGAATTAGCTAAGAATTAAGTAATTTTCGTCTTTTCTTGTCCTTTTTCCTTTCAAATTGGTTACAAATGATAAGGATAGATACACTTTTACTTGCTTCCAATTCATGCATACAAGTCTTTTGTGTGTTATTCCAAACGTGGGTAGACACGGTTAATTCGAATAATATCAGACCAACTAGATGTGTGTGGCTAAATTATTAATAATCATGCGAGTCCAAAAAGTCATGTCGAACGGTTATTGGTGGGATTATTAAGGTCTTGTGTTCTTTATTCAAAGAATTCAAATGAAAGTCAAGAGTCTTAAAGAATAAAATTGACCTGAAGAGCAAAGACCAATATCTATTTAAGGCATGGTCTGTTAGACCCAGGCCCTGTTCCTTGTGGGCCGACGGCGTCACTACTACAGTGAGAGGGGGTGATGAAGTGTCAGAAGGAGGCTAGGTTATCGGCCGTTCATAGGGAAGAACAACACGAATATGGAAACAATGGGGTTCGGGTCATAATCCCCAGCCATAGATGGACTCATGAACAAAAGAGCAGCTGCTGCAGAACCTCAGAGAGGTAGCTAGCTAGCTTAATTCTGCTCTATGTAAATTTATGTCTTCTATTCATGTCTGCTTTTCGTTTCTACTTTTATGCTGTTTAAAGTTATAAATGCTAATTTCTTTCTATTTTCTTGTTTCTGGAAACCGGAAAGAAGCAAAACGATTGAATGAACATGAAGACTATTAACTGATTCGCTATGTTCTTGTTCGAACTTGGAATGTGATCATCGTTAATTCGTTATAAGCAGAATACCTCAGCTAAGCTCGAAAATAGTTTATCCTTAACATATCTTTACTTGAACCTGACAAACTTAAAGGTTACACAAGCACCAACATGAAAAGTGTCATTACTGCTCCTGACTTTAAGCACTTCATCCTTCCAGATGGAAACGGTTTTGTCAGCACCACTTCTGTTGACATAACCGGGATAATCATCGATATCAAAAGGAGCCTCTTCAATCAGCCTCAACCCCGCCTTCGAACCAAGTTCCTCAATCTCCCACAGACAGAACGGGTGAGCAGTTTTGTGCGTTATGTGCACTTGTCCACTTTTTCTCAGCATTTTTCGTGCATTCTTCAGGAATCTGCGAATGACTTTCTGATGACGCCTGGAATTTTCACACATGCAGTGAGTCACATTTACGCTCACACAGTTTTACAATTTATTGTGTTGAAATTAAACTAGGGGAGATGTTACCGGATTTGTCTATAGTCATGTTCTGGGAAATTAAAGCCAGCATGAGGAAAGTTAAACACGATCCTGTCGAACAACATACACTCAAGGATGGAATGTTCGCTCATGGTGCGAACACTAACTCCATGTAGAACGGTACTTCCTCTGTCTTTGAGGATAGTGAGGTTTGCCTCGGCAGTAGGGTACTTAGATATCAGAGTCCCTGAAGTTAAGATGAAGAGAACTTGCTTATGTAATAAAGACCAAACCCGATTTTTACCTTGTGCATATACCAAAATATACCTTCTGAGTCTAGTGAGGTCGCAACAAGATTGGGAGCATGAACAAATTCCTTGGCTAGACACGCGGAGAAGGAGAAATCGCCTTCTCCAACCAGAAGTATCTCGTGCTTACTACTGTAATGCTTAATCCATATCTCTTGTGATTCCATTTGATCAGTAGGTAATTTTCAAAGTCACCTTATTATTGTGTTATATAATTAATGTGAATTAAGCATTGTATATGATCAACAGGTAATTATGAATCAATGGCTCTTCGTATAACACATCCATTCATTGAGAAACTAATGGTACAGAACACTTCAGATTCCTCTCTGCATTTAAGTTTTTCAGATCTGATGCTTCCAATTCTATATATCATAGCTTCCATTATGACTTACGAGTCTCCTATTTAATAACAGACAAATTCTTTGCTACCTCATGACGGTTGAGAAACTTGGTACGGAGGCTGGTTTGCGACTAGTTGAAAAGTCTCCGTTTTACCAGAGAAGAGGCTCTGGTTCGTCGAGCAATGACACTTTTCCAGTTGGAGAATGCATAACCTACAAGTTTGTTTTGTAATGCACATACTTGTTTCCAAAAAAAAAACCAAAAAAGATCTCAATTGTTCTTGATTTCATATGTGTGGTTTGTTGATCTGTAAACTATATCGAACTCATAAATAATTCAACAAACATAAAAAAGTAAATATATAATCTCACACTTTTATTTCACTAACAAGGATGATACAACAGGCTATAAAATACTGCATACATATGAAGAGAACTCATATAGTTCCAAAACAAGATACTGAAAAGAAATCGAAAACTGATCAATATGACGAACACAATCATCCACGTGGGTCGTACCACAAACGGAACAATCCATGTGGGCATTATTATTGGAAATGAAAGAAGGATCGGAAAAGCAAACATCAAGCTCCAATTAACATCTCTGCTTACCATGCTTCAGAAGCTACATATCAAAGAAACGATTAACCAAATATTAGATCACGTCAGTTATGTCTAATGAACTAAATACATAAACTTAATATGGACTTAGCTTAATGAATATACAACACATTAAAGCATCGTGAACTAATGTACCTGTGCGAGAAAGTTCCCAATTGTAATCACCATTTACTGCCCAGAAGAAGTATCCACCAACGCCAAGGTTGTCACGAGCGTAACTGATTTTCTTCTCGATTGAATCCCTGTTGTCGAACCCTATCCAATTCTCATTTGCAACCGAATAGGCTGACACGGTCTTCCCGTCATATATAACCGTGGCTTCATCCTTGTCATTGAACTTCTTGATTTCGGAGTAAGTCATGACCCCATTAGCTCCCGGACCAACACCATCAGCTGGTGCACCAATCCCAGTATCACCGTACTGGTCAGTTAGTTTCCATGTCCTTCCGAATAGTGGCAAGCCCATGATCACCTTAGCTTTCGGCACCCCAGCCTTGATCCAGTTGTTTAGTCCGCGACTCGTGCTCAAAGATTCATTGTCAGGGTTATACAACTTGGCATGAGTCTGGGTTACAGAAGTATCGGATGAACCGTAGTTGTAGGTCCTTACGTGAACCCAGTCGAGATTCTTGCCAATTGATGCCACTGGATACTTTCGAGGCGGTCCTTGGAGCTCCACGGTGTAGTACACCGCCGCGGAAAGGGTGAGTTGGTTCATCACAGGATATTTTCCTTGTTGTGTTCGAAATTCATTTTCGATCTATTTTTATTTTGTCAATATCAAACAAAATTAGTTTATCAACTAGCAAATAAGCTTTTATCTTCTATCTATTTTTATTAATTTCTTAAAATCTAGGGATTTTGCAAAAGGCGGTCTATGAAAACAACAATACATATACATAAGGAAAGTTGAACCATAATGTAGCTAGCTAGCTAGGCATATACATGCATACCTCAACACGCCACTCTTGAAGTAAGGTCTCAAAGTTGTTCATTTGGGCAGTTCTTTCTGGAAACTGCCAGTCGAAGTCCATTCCATCGAAACCACAATCTCTTGCAGTCTGTGTGCATGACTTGATAAAAAGTGATCGGTTTGCTGCAGTTGAGGCCATGTTCGCGAGAACTTGTTTGTCCCCGGCAATGGAGAGAATGACCTTGATGAGTGGTTTCGCGGCATGGAGAGTGTTGGCGAAGCTCTTAAGGCGAGCACATTCGGAATCGGACAAGTTGATTGTGTAAGTGTTTCTGTCTGGGGTGATGAAGGAGTAGTAAATGTGAGTAAAATGGGTTGTATCCACCATTGATGCACTGAAATTTGTTGCATCTGATGAAAGGAAGTAGGCACCTTTGATCACAGACATCTTATGAAATATAGAACAATTTAAGTTTAATTTGCAAATGATACTTTTGTAATTTGCTTTGATGATTTATTTTGCCTTGCATTCATCTCTATTTATAGACCATAGAATTTATATATCTGGCAGTTAAATAATCAAATCAACATTAGGGCTAACATGATGACGCCATATTGCTTCCGTCACTTTATTATTCCCTGTTAGGGTGTACTTATTATGTTCATATCTAACTAACATGAGATTACTGTATGATTTATTTAGAAACGGAACTATGTTTCAAAAAAAATATTAATGTTATTAATAAAACATTTATGTTATTAATCAAAATGTATTTTTTGTATATATGAAAAAATATATAAATGTTAACAACATTGATGTTTTGATTAATAACATCGATGAGTTTCTTAAAAATATAAATTCGTCTTCATCTAAGTAGGCTTCGGATCTACTGTTCAAGACCCTATTCACAATACTATTTGAGCTAGTAATATAATAACACAGTGTGCAGGAGATTCGCAAGTTTGCTTAGTGTAAAAAAAACTATTTGCATTTTAATTCATTCCAACTGCGTCACACATAAATTATTGAATATTGGAAATTCTATATGTTACTACTTACTAATCGACTAGCAGGTACGTAACGTTCTATAATCATGTCCTGTTTAAATTATACGTACAAATACTTCACGTCTTCTATAATCTATAGCAGGTACGTAACGTTCGGACGCCAATCAATCATGTCCTGTTTAAATGAAAGACTGGGCGATATACACATTCCCGCTTGTATAGTATTGCCGCTTGATATGTATAATTTGTAACCTTCCTACTGATTGATCAGTCGGGTTCGACCATTCTAAATGGCACAACTACTAATGTCTATACCACACACGTCTCGTTAATATTTTACAGATTTAGACGGAATGGAAAGAATTTGATTGTGGACACTGTTAGGGAATTCCCACACTGTTATCTGGTGTATAATAGTCAACTCATTGTATGGGGATTTTATGCAATTTACCCCTATATGTTGATATCTACCAAAGCTAACTTAATGTGAAAACATCTCTAACTATAATCTCTAGTTTCTTATTCAATGTTATGAACTACAATTGGGGCTAGTTGGCTTGATTAATGTGAATCCATTTCTAACTATAATTTTTAAGCATTCAATACGCTTACAGTTCTCAAGATCGATGTAAAGTGAAATAGGTGCTTGCAGTTAGTGATTTCGGTTTTAGCCCTTTAGCTAGTAAGGATTTTTCGTATGATTGAGAGGTAATTTTGAGTTACTATTTCGAGCATCCCTTATGCTCATGTAAACATTTGTCCGGAAGTTTTTTAATATATTTTTGCCGTTTCAAAAACAAAATACACTTACAATTCTTAATACTAATGCAGCAGATTTACTAACTACATATCTAGTGAGACCGAGTTTGTTAGTAAGTTATATGTAAACATTGTGGCTCACAATAAGATTTTTAAGATGGTTTATTATGAACTAAAAGGTCATGCCAAGTTTTATTATATAATTTAATTTAACATTTTACATTTACAGTTTAAGATTAAATTGTAGTCAAAGTTGAAAAATGTTGACTGTAAAAAATCAAAATGTGACATTTGTTCTGAAACGGAGGGAGTAATTAATTATTCATTAATTCAAAATAGTGTAAGCGAATAAGCGAGAATATTATAGTTAGAGATGAATTCACATCAAGCAATTCAGCCCCGATACTAACATAGAAACTAGGGATTATAGTTAGAGATGGATTCACACATTAGCCCTTGGCAATGTAGAATGTGTTAACTATTATACCAATAGATCCAAATCAAAATTCTTTGCTAGTATTCAATTTCGAGTGGTATAGTCCTGAATAGGGGTGGCCCACGAACCGAACTTTTGTATTAATGACTGTTCGTTCGTTCGTTTGATGTAATGTTCGGTTTGTGTTCGACGAGCATTACAATCCGTGTTCGAGTTCGGTTTGACATATTTTATATTGTTCGTGCTCGGTTCGTTTGCGTTCGATTGTTCTGTTCGAACGTTGTTCGTTTATGTTCGAAAAAACTGTAAATTACAAAATTTTAAAACTAAATAAAATCATGTAACACAAATCTACTATACAAATCAAATGCACAAGAAATACAAATGGAAATGTCAACCTTATAGCACAATTATAACAATACTCAATATGAAAAATATAGACCAATAAACCAACAAAATGTTCTGGACAAAAACTAAACAAAGACAATGTTAAAAAACTGTTAATGTAGAGTAGACAAAGCGGCGAGATGAGATGGACTGGGTCAGAGAAGAAGTAGCGGCGAGATGAGATGGACTGGGTCGGAGAAGGAGAGCGGCGCAGCGGTGATGTGGAGGCGCAATTGATTAGTGAAGTGGAGTTGCCGGCTCTAGGCGGACCGATCGACGAAGAAGATGGGATTGAATACTATTTGGGATTTTGGGGGCTGCACCGATCATATTTTGAGAAATTGTGAATTAGGGTAATGGACTAATGGGGTTTGTTTATTTATATAAAGGTATAATTACATGTGTACCACAAAGTAATAGTTATTACATTTAGACCTATACTATATATATATATATATATATATATATATATATATATATATATATATATATATATATATATATATATATATATATATATATATATATATTTATATATATATATATATATATATATATATAAAGGTATAATTACATATATTAATGTTCGCGAACCCTCGAACAAATAATAAAGTGTTCGACGTTCGGTTCGATAATACTCGAACATGTTCGTGAACATGTTCTGTTCGGTCAAACCGAACTCGAACTGAGCGTTGACCGAACGTTTTCACGAACATTTCACGAACGTTCGGTTCATGGGCCACCCCTAGTCCTGAATATTCACGCATCCCATTTCGAATGGTCATACAACCCAAGTAGACAATATTATATCACGTATATATGTGTATCTCCGTCACTAATTTAAACATAAGAATGTTGGAAGAGTCGAGAAGCTCATCATGGAACTTACCATGTCTAACAAGGTTCGATTTCTCCTTTCTGAAACTCCATTCATTTGTGGTGTTCCAGGAGGTGTCCATTGAGATCGAATCCCATTTTCTTTCAAGTAATCTGTAAACTCTTTGCTTAAGTATTCTCCTCCTCGATCTGATCGTAGAGTTTTGATACTTGCTTCGAGTTGTTTTTCTACTTCATTCCTATACTCTTTAAACTTCTCTAAGGCTTCAGATTTATGCTTCATAAGATACACATGCCCAAATCTAGAGAAGTTGTCGGTAAAAGTTATGAAGTATGAAAAAACCTCCCCTAGCTTGAGTTGCAAAAGGTCCACCTACATCAGTATGGACTAACTCAAGTACCTTCTCGGCCCGTACTCCCTTTCCTGGAAGGGATTTATTGGTCATCTTTCCTTTGAGACATGATTCACACTCTCCATATGATTCAAAATCAAATGAAGTTAAATAGTCCAACTTATTTAATCGTGCAATTCGTGTCTCATTGATGTGACCAAGTCTACAATGCCACAAGTAGGTAGGATTCTTAGCATTACTTAATTTTGCCCTTTTGTTTTGCATATGAAATATATTATGTCTACAATCAAGCAAATATAAACCATTCACAAGATGGGTAATTCCATGAGTAATATCATTACGCAAAATGTAACAATTACTATTTGCGATACGAAAGGAAAAACCCATAATGTTGTCCAACACAGGAATGGAAATAATATTTCTAATGATTGAAGGAACAAAGTAACAATTACTGAGTTCTAAAGTGATTCCCGAGGGTAAGTTTAATTTATAAGTTCCTACACGCTCAACATCAACTTTTGCTCCATTTACCACGCATAGGTCAACTTCCCATGGTCTAACCGGTCTGCTGTCATTTAGGCCCTGCACATTATTACAAATGTGTGAACCACATGTTGTATCTAATATCCAATAGTTAGAATTACTTGTAGACATATTTATCTCAACGACAAACATACTCTTTCCTTTATTTATGGTCTGACCATAAGTTTTCAGCATGTTGTGAAGCTCATGTAATGTCACCTCCTTGGCATTCATGTTATAGTTCACGATGAACGTGGAGTATGAATTCGAGAGTGACTGGAGAATAAAAATGACAGACACATGGCTCTCAAATTTAATCCCGACAGTTGCCAGCCTTTCAATTAACCCAATCATTTCGAGAACATGGTCTGACACATTTTCACCTTCCAGTATCCTGCATCGTAAGAGTTCTCTAAGCAAGTCAAACTCGAGACTCTTACACCGAGAGTCAAAGAGGCTCTTGAGATGATCCAACATCTCATAAGGCATCATCTTTTCATGTTGCCTTTGTAGCTCCATGCATGCTCATGGAGATGAGCATCATAGATTGGACATTACTAGCATCATCAACATGCTTTTGGCGAGGAGCCTCATCATAGTTAGCAAGCTCAGCAGCATCGGTTGGTCTAACCGGGATAGGCGTGTCCAACACATATTCAATCTTTTCTTGTCTGAGAACCAAACGCACATTCCAGATCCAATCCAGAAAGTTTGGCCCAGTCAGAATGTGCTTCTACAAGATGCTTTTGATGGACAAATTAGACATTTTTCTAGACATAGGGAAGTAACTATAAACTGGAATTAATACCAAGATAAAATTCCATGATCACAAACAATAACTAAATATATACATGGACTTCAGTAATATTTAGCTCCCACTATTTTCACATACTCAACGACCCCATACATATGAAGAGCACGGACTTATATCAAATACAATCATAGTGGCCAAGATCCGCATTCCCACTATTACAACCCCAGCTAGGGCTGAACCGCTGTAATAGTTGGACCGGTAGGTCTCCAAACCAATTGTTCAAAGCAACTCTTGGTTGGTCAAACTAAGTTTGACCGACGTCCTTAAACTATACAAGGCATAGCCAAGTAAGTCATAACCATCACGCGATGCTAATCGTGCATCTATGAATGAGACTTAGCCTCGTAGAACGGAGCAAACACTAGGGTGTAAATACTCTCGAACAAAAAGGATCAATACTCCATTCAATTATGATGGGTGACGTCGTTCAGAACTAGTCCGAGACTTAAGTTTAATTGGGGAACATTTAAATTATTCTTATGACCAAGATCTTTAATCACATAACACGTAATCGGCACCGCCTATCCAATCATGCAACATGTGGACTATCAAGTAATGAGCGCCGCCTCATACATATATTAACGCGGTCCGTAATTACACAACACGTAATGGGCACCGCCTACCCAATCATGTAACATGCGGACTACCAAGTAATGAGCGCCGCCTACTCATACATGCATTAATGCGGTCCGACACATAATGGGCGCCGCCTACCCAAGAATTCAAAACGCGGACTCTATCGCTACTTTAAAGTAAAGCAATTCACGTAGACAATCAAAACGTGCAATAACATAATCAAATTTGAGTTAAAAGAATGCATTGAGAAGGAGTCCAACTCAAGATCAAGTCTTCAATCAAATTGTTAAGTTTCTAAAACCTTAAGGTGTTTCTATACAATTAAACAATCTTCAAAAAGATTAATTTAATCCCCTTTTTAAAATTCTCATTAACAATTTATGAGTTAATTTCAAAGTTTCTAAAAGATTTTGGTTCCTTTTATAATTTCCAGAATTTTAAAATTAATTTTCTAAAATTTCTGGGTAAATTCTAAATTCTGGAAATTCTGTGCTCAATTGCAATAAAAAGGAGAATTTTATACCTAGTTGAAAACATCCAGAAAGCACTGTATTTAATTGATATAAACAGAAAAGTTTGTATCCAGGAGTATGAAACCGAAGTGAATGTACCTCTCTGTACATTTTTCAAATTCGTCAAATTTCACTCCAAGTCCCTGGGACTTTCAGTTTCTTACCAACTACCCAAAACTTTTCAAAAGGTTCAATTTAGTCCTCGTAACTTTCTAAAAGTTACATGCAAGTCCATCAAATTCTCAAACACAAGGGCTTTGAGTTTTCAAAAACCTCAAATAGGTCCCTGTACTTTCAATACGAATTCCAAATTCCACAAATCGATTTCTAACACCTTTCAAGCGTCCATAGATATCAAAGAAAAATGTAATCATAATCCTCAATCGCTGCATAAACATCCAACCGGACCTGCTGCCATGAGTGCTTAAAGAAGAACGCATTATATCCATCAATCCCTGGTGCCTTTAAGTCTCCAATATCCTTTAGTGCCAGATCAATTTCCTTATGTGTAATAGGCTGTACTAGAAACATTCGATCTTCCTGGCTGAGTCGACAGCCCGATCGGAGGCCTCCAATATCAACTCCTGCTCGTCTATTTGGAACCGTACCCACTAGTTGGTCATAGAAAGCCAACACCGCATGTTCAGTGTCCGAGTCCCTGTGGAGAATCCGTCCATCATCCATCTCTAGTCTACGTATGCCAATCCTGCGGTTTTTTTCCTTAACGTGTGCGTGAAAGAAGGTCGAATTGTCATCCCCGAGCTTAATCCAACCAGCCTTTGACTTTTGACGTAGCACTTGCTCCTCGATGTTAAGCCACTTTTCGAGTTCAAGGGCCTCTTCCCTAATCTGCCGGATCAGATCGGGGCAGAAACGATTCATTACACGCCTTTCCTGGAGCTGTTGAAGCCGGGCTCGTGAACTCACCACATGCTGACCCGCCTGTTGCACATTCTTGGTTAGGCCTCGCAACACCGGTTGAAGCCTTTTCAATTTAATCCAAATCCTCTCTTGGGGTTGCCATGTCGCAGTCCGTATCCAAGAGATCCGAACTACATATTCAAATCCTGGATCCTGAGTAATGGCATTAATGAATTTGAAGCATCTCTTGCGCGGCTGCGATGGCAGATAGTTTCTAAATCTCAACGGGGAGTGATCAGATACCCCTGGAGCTAGAACCTCCAACTCAACGTGTGGATTACCCTGGAACCAATCTGCATTACCCAAAGCCCTATCAATGCGGGAATATATAGTACCTTGGTCATGATTATTCGACCAAGTGAATTGAGCTCCCACTGTGGGAATTTCAAATAGCCCAACTTCATCCATCATCTCAACCAAATCTCTGTATTCATATTCCATCACAGGATTCCCATCTATGCGATCTTCACCCCTAAGAACATTGTTGAAATCCCCAATGCAAATCCACTTCTCCTAAATACCTACTGCCAAGGTCCGAATATCCTGCCAGAGACGGATCCTAAATTGTAGCTGATTCTGAGCATATATAAAAGTAACCAGTCCTCGATCCTCACCATTCGAATCAAACCAGCGACAATGTAATAGTTGATCCGTACAGCTTAGGAATAAAACCTGAACCTGTGATGGGTCCCAAGCAATCCAAATACGTCCAAGTACATGGGAAGAGTAATTATCCAGAAAGTTCCACCGAGATCCCAGTTTCCTTCATATCTTATCTTTATTTTCCTCTCTAACTCGAGTTTCCAAAAGGCCAGCTATGCTTATCTTCCAATCCATGAGACGGGAGCCAATATCCTTATGTTTAGCCACCTTATTTAGCCCCCTAACATTCCAGGCTAACATTGATCGCGGTTTTGGTCCTCCCCGGAACCAGAACCAATCTCTAAGACAGTGAATCCATTACGCATAACCAAGCTGGCATTCAATCCATTCCCTTTTCCAGGTTGTGTATCCTGCCGACTTGGTGAAGTGTGGCGGCTGCCACTTCCCATCTGTTCAGGATGTCGGCCAGGTAAAGATCGACGATTCCGTACAGTTGACCACTCAGGTTGTTCCGGCTGTGGAGCACGTTGTGGAGCAATAGTAGCAGTAGCCGCGGCAGGAGCAGTCAAGTCCTGCTCCGCGCTCACACTGCCAGGTACACTAGTAGTAGGGGTCGGGGAAGCAGCTATTTGTCTCCCCGTGGCAACCCACACCTTTCCGTACCATTATGCACACCCGCATGTCTCTCATGCTGTTGTAGCGGACGACCCGAGACCTTCTTTCTACGATCACTACAAGCATGCCCTACTTTTTGACACTTTTGACAGAATAGTGGTTTCCACTCATATTCAATTGCCTGTTTGAATTGGTTCCCTTGCCGATCCTTAATCATAATCCATTGCCTTAGTTCCTGTGTAATATCCACCTCTATGAGAATCCGTGCATAGGAGATCCTTAGCTTTTTGGTAGTACATTCATCAGTGAATTTAGGTTCACCAATCACACTAGCAATTTTACCCAAGCTTTTGGCTCCCCAGAGATATAATGGTAGATTAGGGAATTCACCCAAATTTGTGCCATTCTAAGCATATCTTCCTTAAGTTCAAAGTTTCTGGTCCATGGCCGTAAAATCATAGGTCTACCATAGATGTAATACGGTCCTCCCAATTCCAAAACATTCTTATCATCCTCTGATTTAAATCTGATAATGAAGAAACCTTCTTCATTATAGTATAGGTCAGGGAGAGCAATAAAATTCCACACTTTAAGCATAAAGTTTTTCACAGCATTCATGGAAAGCGAATTATCGGCGACGTACATAATGAGAGAATGTTCCCGAAAATCCAATTCCTCCTTTATATCATCAACGTCTATCTCGACTATCACCTCCCCTTCTACAACAGGCGGAGGGCAGTACGGGATAGTCATCCCACGATCGGGGGCGCGATTACCCCGTATTATATCAATCCAAGGGGATGGGGTTGAGGTTGAAACTCCAGCCGGCTTTTCTGGAGCTAAACCATCTCGTAACCCTTCAGTCGCCGTCGACTTTTCACCCACGAAATTAGTCACCGGTACTGCCTCTGCAACTCCATCAATCGATGCCACAGATTTATTGATTGTATCGTCAAGCCTTGGTAGCAAACCATTCTCACCCGAAGCACTCAGTCCATCATCAACCATACCAATCTCAGCATCCGGAGTAGCTTTATTATTTTCTTCATTCATCTGTCTTTCCGTCTCATCCGGTTGTTCTTGAAATTGTATCAGATTCAGAGCCGTCGTATCAGAATCGCGCTCCTCCACAATCCCCGTAGCAACCGAAGAGGACGGAATTGAGGGAGATCCGGTGGTCGCGTAAATTATTGTTAAATCAAACCCAGCTCTTATACCGCTGTTGGTAAATTGGTCAATTTATACTCTAAGTATACACAGCGGAATTTTCAAAATTTTATAGACCAACATGATAACAGTAATTCAACGTGTTAACACATAAATAAAACAGAGC
This sequence comes from Plantago major, assembly GCA_026545765.1. NCBI lineage: Eukaryota > Viridiplantae > Streptophyta > Magnoliopsida > Lamiales > Plantaginaceae > Plantago > Plantago major. The sequence continues at coordinate 89,584,957 of CM048843.1, read as the reverse complement.
TTACTCTAATAGCAACTCCGGTTCCTGACTGGAAGCTTACAATTCAACGTCAGCAAATTGTAGCAAGTCGCCAATCTACTCGTCCGTGTATGCAAGCCCTTCTTCGAGATCCTCTAGTTCCTCTCCAAGCAAATCCTAATCTTCGTGCAAATTCAGGTTGCCGGTTGTCACCTCTAACCTTGGTATAACACACATAAGACAAAACCATATATGTAGCCAAAAACATGAGAGAAGAGAAGAAAAAATGTGGAGAGTGAGGAAGAGGTGGGGACAGCACGTCCCCACCATTTTTTCAACTTTTGCACGCGCCAGTAACCAACTTCATGGCCCGTTGGTTGTTTCTTGGGCCAAAAGGCCCAGCCTCCTTTTCTACTTCTTCCTTTCTATGTTTTCGACCCAATTTCTATATTAAGCACAGTTTAGATATTGGACTCTAATTCTAAATTAGTCCAAGTATAACACTTCATTTTAATTGTTCAATTCCAATTTGAACTAATTAAAATTATTCTCATATTATTTATTATAAATAAATAATATTAACATTCCCGGTTTGGTAGAGTACTCTCCATATAGTGTGACACATAGGGCCTTATATATTAATCACTAATCCAATTAGGTTCATGGTGAAACTCCTAGATAATTTACCGGACAATATTAATATATAATGATGTTTGTGAGGATATACAAACCACCTGTAATGTAAGGCTCTAATGATGGTAAGGTCATTTCATTCACGAATACTTGAATAAGTCTAGAACTTGATATTATGTCTGTTCCAATAACTTATTCATTTCTTTCTCAATCTTGTTAGTTGATCCTCGATCATATTCAAATACTATTTTGAATATGTCATAATGCATTGGCCAATGACTAACGATCAACTTAACTATGAGATGTAAAGTATTCTCTCCAATGTCTATTGCGAGGAATGAATCCTATATTGGCTCAACTACTACTCCCATGTGCTTCGGGATGTACCTAACGCATGTTGTATCTATCCCATTAGGAGTGCAAGCATTGGTCATGGTCAAAGTACATCACTTAGCACATGTAGTCAGTATTGACCTCAAGTCAAAGGACTAATACATCACCCTACACACCGATACTCCCATAGACATATAAATAGAATTAACCAAATGGTTTCTCGGTGGGTCTACCAACACCCTCCAAGGTGTCCATGCATACATCATGAATCACCAAGTCATTCGTAGTCGTGAGAGCTACTACATTCTCCAAGAATATGATGCAGATCACATGCCAATCTTTAACGTGCGTCATTGATATCCCAAATCTCAATGACTCTCGATTTGGGCCATTTTAAGATTTACGTTCTGTCATTCAAGTTCTCACACACTTGGTGATAACGTACAGTCCATGGAACATCTTATCGAATTATTCAAACAACTAAATAATAACTCAATAGATGCAATGCCAAATAACAATATTATAAACAATAATAAACTGAATGTGATCAAAGTACATATCATCCTCATAAATGATTGTCTCTAGAACATACATACATACTTTCAATAAATTCAATTGAAAATATACACTATTCATACAAAAAAAATACCACACACCGTAGTCATAAATTTAGTTTTTTACAAACCAAGAGTTGAACTATAGTTCAAAAAATTGAAATTTAAGTATTATGCATAATAAAAGCTGAAGTTTAAATGAAATTATTTGATAAAAGTACCATAGAAATACCATATATATAAAGTTAGAGAAGAAATAGGGTGTGGCTGGAACCATACCTAGCTTAAGCATGGCTTCGCCCACTGGCGAGGCCAGGCTGGGTCTAGGGGGGTCACTCGACCCAGCTCGACTTTTTCGCGACCCCGAATTAGTAGTGCGAAGTAAAAATAAATAAAAGAATAATATAGTTAGTATACTTTACCTACTTACAAGTTAATCAAAATTTGTCTGTAGCTGAGTGGATAAGTATATACATACTTTCCTTGAGGTTATGGGTTCATATATTTTTCTTTGTATAATATACTAATATGACAATAATATTTTTGTTGTGAAAATCGCAAGTTAAATACGACCCATCTAAAATAAGCTTCTGGATTCGCCACTGGCTCCGCCCCGCAGGTTTGTGGATTTGTTAACTATATTGAACTCATAAACAATTCAACAAACAGAAAAAAGTGAATATATAATCTCACACTTTTATTTCACTAACAAGGACAATACAACAGGCAATAACATGCAGCATACATATGAAGAGAACTCATATAGTTCCAATACAAGATACAATCTTCCATGTGGACACGGAAAAGAAATCGAAAACTGAAATATGACGAACACAATCATCCACGTGGGTCGTACCACAGACGGAACAATCCACGTGGGCTTTATTATTGAAATTGAAAGAAGGATCGGAAAAATAAACATCAAGCTAGCTCCAAATAACATCTCTGCTTACCAGGCTTCAGAAGCTGCATCAAAGAAAGATTACCAAAGATTAGATTAATTCAGTTATGTCTAAAGATCACTAAACACTTAAACTTAATATGGGCTTAATGAATGTGCGACACATGAAAGTATCGTGAAACTAATGTACCTGTGCGAGAAAGTTCCCAATTGTAATCTCCATTTACTGCCCAGAAGAAGTATCCACCAATGCCAAGGTTGTCGCGAGCGTAACTGATTTTCTTCTCGATCGAGTCCCTGTTGTCGAACCCTAGCCAGTTCTCATTTGCAATCGAATAGGCTGACACGGTCTTCCCATCATATATAACCGTGGCTTCCTCCTTATCGTTGAACTTCTTGATATCGGAGTAAGTCATGACCCCGTTGGACCCTGGACCAACACCATCAGCTGGTGCACCAATTGCAGTATCACCGTACTGGTCAGTTAGTTTCCATGTCCTGCCAAATAGTGGCAAGCCCATGATCACCTTTGCTTTCGGCACCCCAGCCTTGATCCAGTTGTTTAGTCCGCGACTTGTGCTCAAAGATTCATTGTCAGGGTTATACAGCTTAGCATGAGTCTGGGTTACAGAAGTATCGGATGAACCGTAGTTGTAGGTCCTTACGTGAACCCAGTCCAGATTCTTGCCAATTGAAGCCACTGGATACTTTCGAGGCGGTCCATGGAGCTCCACGGTGTAGTACACAGCCGCGGAAAGGGTGAGCTGGAACATAACTGGAAATTTTCCCTGTTGTGTTCGAAATTCATTTTCGATCTGTTTTTATTTGTCAATATCAAACAAAACGAGTTTATCAGCTAGCGAATAAGCTTTTATTTTCAATCTGTTTTTATCTTTAGATTAGGAATTTTGTGAAAGGAGGCCTAACAACATAACAACAAAGTAAGAATATATTAGTTTGCAGATATTACATACCTCAACACGCCACTCTTGAAGTAAGGTTTCAAAACTGTTCATTTGGGCAGTTCTTTCAGGAAACTGCCAATCGAAGTCCATTCCATCGAAACCACAATCTCTTGCAGTCTGTGTGCATGACTTGATAAAAAGTGACCGGTTTGCTGCAGTTGAGGCCATGTGCGCGAGGACTTGTTTGTCCCCAGCAATGGAGAGAATGACCTTGATGAGTGGTTTCGCGGCATGGAGAGTGTTGGCGAAGCTCTTAAGGCGAGCACGTTCGGAATCGGACAAGTTGATCGTGTATGTGTTCCTGTCTGGAGTGATGAATGAATAGTAAATGTGAGTAAAATGGGTGGTATTCACCATTGATGCACTGAAATTTGTTGCATCTGATGAAAGGTAGTAGGCACCTTTGATCACAGACATCTTAAGAAATACTAGGATTTTGAGTAAATATTTAATTTGCAGATGACAGTTTTATGCTTTGATGATTTATTTTGCTTTGCTTTCATCTCTATTTATAGACCATGTAAGTTATAAATCTGGTAGATAAATAATCAAATCAATAGTATTAGATTTAGGGCTAACGAACGTGCTAACATCATGTTTGCTTTCGTCACTTTGTTTTAGGTCAAGTTGATATTATTAATTAGGGCTTACATATCAATGTGAATTCATCTCTAACTATAACATTCCAAACACGTAACCTAATTAATGACTTTTGGAATTCTAGATAAGCTCAATGTGAATTCATCTCTAACTATAAACTTTTCGTTAGGAGTAAATTTTTTAAAGAACGAATCCAGCTCTCTCCGGTTTATAGAAGGATTGAACTGTTGGTCATCCTACCGTTTAATATGGTTAGACATTCATCTTGACTAACACGATAAAGTATAAACCAACTCCGGCTACAAGATTGGAATACATATATTTGACATCTAAGATAATATCTCTTGGCATGTTAATTAATGAAAGCATCTTGACCAATCCTCACTAGCTAGTGAATTGTGTTTTTCGACTTGGTCTAGACTAGCTACAATATTCCAGTAAAGTCTTGTAAGGGAACTTATTGTCCGGTGTTATCAAGTATAAGTGTATGTAAAACACTAACTTTAGTCATATTTGTTGATCCATTTTAGTCCCTCAACCAAGTCGGTCCAGGACAACTATCCTCTAATTTTCCTTTTATAGTACTCCCACCGTTTCACTAAAAGCAGTATAATTTTTCGTTTCGAGCGTTCCACTAAAAATGTTACATTTCCTTTTATGGAAATTAATTTTATAATAAAATTCATATCTAACCACACATTTTCGGGTCCACATGTACTTTTCCACTCAATTAATATTTCATACTTATTCTCCACCACATATTTTTGGAACCACATTTTTCTATGCATTTTCCTTAAAAATTGTGTACAATACAATTGTTTCACTTTTAGTGAAACAGATGGAGTATTTGTTTAAAAATATCATTCATTATCAATATAGTAAACCAAGAAAATAGAGATTAGTTGGTTGTTGTGGGAGTACTTAATGTCCTTAATTATTTCTGGGTGTACATTGAGATACTGTTCTCGTGGTTAAACTTGTCAATTGGCATTTTGGTTTAAATGATCTTTTTTTCGTGTTTAACTAAACAATAAATAAAATGTAAAGCCCTCAATCAGCATGTTATCGTCACTAGCTCACAGCTTTGTCAATGCGTCGCGTAAAGTACCGGACCGGGATAAAATTCCACTGATCGGACCCAAATTGACAGGCCTCGGTACCTACCCCGTTCAGTTTCAACTTTTGTGATTCCTTATTTAACAGACTGAATGAATAAAATGTGTATCTATACAATCAACGAACTGTATATATGTATGTGTTAGAGGAAGAGACACTAACCTTAATTATAATCTGCTAATATTACATGCAATTCATAGACTTTCAATAACTTAGTTTTCAATGACTACATTTACCGATAGGAACAAACGTTGCACTGCGTGTGCCAAACCCACCAGACGTCGGGCCTTTTTCTCCAGTTTCAGTAGCTTGGTAAGTTGAGCTGAAACAGGAAAGGAGGTGAAATGGATTAAGCATTACAGCAGTAAGAGAGGCGACTTTCCCTTTTCTGCTTGCCTCGAGGATTTTGTTCATACATTTATAATAATACAAGATCTTGTTCATCCGAATTAATATAGTGGCTCTGATCTCCTGATTCGGAGGCTAACCTCTCAAGTCCCTGAAAGACAGAGGAAGTAGGTGCATGAAGTTGTTGTTCTCAACACGAGTCATCATCCTACTGTAATTCGACAGGATCGTAATTAACTTTCCAATGCTGGCTTTACATGCTAAATTAGAGACTGACAGTTCCCAAATTCAGCAAGTTTCCTTCCACATACAATATAATGTCCTATTAATTTCTTGTAAATTATAAGCCTATTAGCTCAACTGTATATGAATTCAAATGTAGTTTTTGGCTTCATCAATATGTCGTTCGTAGTTTTCGAATGACTGCTACTCTGCGAGGGATATGCTGAAAGTAGATGGACAAGTACATGTTACCCGAATGAATAGGATTCAAATAAATATAATTCGGGTGAGTTCAATGATGAGCAACCTTATGAAGAATATATTGATTCTTATCAGACAAAGACGGGATCAGCAGAGGTCACAAAGTGACGAAATTTTGCAAGGAAGCTGGTTTAGGACTTATTGACGAAGCTCCTACCTCTATCATTATCCAGGTTACACGAACAGGAAACGCGGGGATAATAATAACCGTGTCCCCACATGGCTTATCTGCAGCAGTGACAGTTTCCCAGCTGGAGAATGCAGAACCTTAAGTTTGTCAAGTAATGCACATTATTTTCTCTATGCTTGAGGATCAATTGTTCTTGATTTCAATATGTGATTTGTTAACTTTATCATAATCATAAACAACAGTACATATATAACCTCACACTTTTATTTCACAAATAATCAACACTGCGTATATGAAGAGAACTTGCATAGTTCCCATCTAGAATACAATCATCCACGTGGCTGTATACATGGCACTAAAAGGAAATCGAAAACTGAAATATGATGAACACAATCATCCACGTGGGTCGTACCACAAACGGAACATTCCACGTGGGCTTTATTATTGGAAATGAAAGAAGGATCAGAAAAACAAACATCAAGCTCCAGTGCACATCTCTGCTTACCAAGCTTCAGAAGCTGCATCAAAGGGAAGATTAGCAAAGATTAGATTAATATATTTATGTCTAAAGAGCTAAATACTTAAAACATAAATTAATATGGACTTGATGTAAGTACAACACATAAAAACATCGTGATTAATGTACCTGTGCGAGAAAGTTCCCAATTGTAATCACCATTAACGGCCCAGAAGAAGTATCCACCAACGCCAAGGTTATCACGAGCGTAACTGATTTTCTTCTCGATAGAGTCCCTGTTGTCGAACCCTATCCAGTTCTCATTTGCAACCGAATAGGCTGACACGGTCTTTCCATCATATATAACCATGGCTTCGTCCTTGTCGTTGAACTTCTTGATCTCGGAGTATTTCATGACCCCATTAGCTCCCGGACCAACACCATCAGCTGGTGCACCAATCCCAGTATCACCGTACTGGTCAGTTAGTTTCCATGTCCTGCCGAATAGTGGCAATCCCATGATCACCTTGGTCTTTGGCACCCCGGCCTTGATCCAGTTGTTTAGTCCACGACTCGTGCTCAAAGATTCATTGTCAGGGTTATATAGCTTGGCATGAGTCTGGGTTTCAGAAGTATCAGATGCACCGTAGTTGTAGGTCCTTACGTGAACCCAGTCGAGATTCTTGCCAATTGATGCCACTGGATACTTTCGAGGCGGTCCTTGGAGCTCCACAGTGTAGTACACCGCCGCGGAAAGGGTGAGTTGGTTCATCACAGGATATTTTCCTTGTTGTGTTCGAAATTCATTTTCGAGCTGTTTTTATTTTGTCAATATCAAACAAAATTAGTTTATCAACTAGCAAAATAAGCTTTTATCTTCTATATATCTATTTTTATTAATTTCATAAAATTTAGGGATTTTGCAAAAGGCGGTCTATAAAAACAACAATACATATACATAAGGAAAGTTGAACCATAATGTAGCTAGCTAACTAGGCATATACATGCATACCTCAACACGCCACTCTTGAAGTAAGGTCTCAAAGTTGTTCATTTGGGCAGTTCTTTCTGGAAACTGCCAGTCGAAGTCCATTCCATCGAAACCACAATCTCTTGCAGTCTGTGTGCATGACTTGATAAAAAGTGATCGGTTTGCTGCAGTTGAGGCCATGTGCGCGAGAACTTGTTTGTCCCCAGCAATGGAGAGAATGACCTTGATGAGTGGTTTCGCAGCATGGAGAGTGTTGGCAAAGCTCTTAAGGCGAGCACGTTCGGAATCGGACAAGTTGATTGTGTAAGTGTTTCTGTCTGGGGTGATGAAGGAGTAGTAAATGTGAGTAAAATGGGTTGTATCCACCATTGATGCACTGAAATTTGTTGCATCTGATGAAAGGAAGTAGGCACCTTTGATCACAGACATCTTATGAAATATAGAACAATTTAAGTTTTTGTTGCAAATGATACTTTTGTAATTTGCTTTGATGATTTATTTTGCGTTGCATTCATCTCTATTTATGGACCATAGAATTTATATATCTGGAAGTTAAATAATCAAATCAACATTAGGGCTAACATGATGACGCCATATTGCTTCTGTCACTTTATTATTCCCTGTTAGGGTGTACTTATTATGTTCATATCTAACTAACATGAGATTACTGTATTATTTATTTAGAAACGGAACTATATTTCAAAAAAATCATTAATGTTATTAATAAAACATCTATGTTATTAATTAAAATGTATTTTTTGTATATATGAAAAAAATATAAATGTTAACAACATAGACATTAATTTTGATTAACAACATCGATGACTTTCTTAAAAATATAGATTCGTCTTCATCTAAGTAGGCTTCGTATCTACTGTTCAAGACCCTATTCACAATACTGTTTGAGCTAGTAATATAATGAAACGTGTGCCATCAATTAATCTCTATGCCCAGATACCTAAGGTTTGTTTGTTGAGTTAATTATTCCCTTCGTCTCCTCCGCAGTCTGTTATTCACCAAATATCACCGTCATCTTCCATTTTCTTCTTGTACAGGTGACTCAAAAGTTAACAGAGGTTACATATTTTGTCTTGGTCTAAGTCTAACATAAACACCACCAGCTCGAAGAGGCTTAAGGTGATAGATTGTAATATACAACAGATCTGAAATTCAAATTCTTTTCCATATATATAATGAATCTGATCTGAAAGACTGAAACTTCAAATTGATTTATGTTCAAGCCCCGTTGAAGAAAAGACTTTTATCACTTTTCTGAAAAAAACAAATGTTTCATTAGAAAGGAAAAATCAGATGCTAATTCTACCGAATAGCATCTAAACGGCGCAGTATAATCATTGATTGTGACATTGTGGTCTATGAAAATTTCATAAAAACCCAAAAAGGATGCATGGTTACAATCTTCGATGTTAGAATCAAACCCATTCCAGTGGTACTTCGGGTTCGACTAGCAGGTACGTAACGTTCTATAATCATGTCCTGTTTAAATTATACGTACAAAAACTTCACGTCTTCTATAATCTATAGCAGGTACGTAACGTTCAGACGCCAATCAATCATGTCCTGTTTAAATGAAAGACTGGGCGATATACACATTCCCGCTTGTATAGTATTGCCGCTTGATATGTATAATTTGTAACCTTCCTACTGATTGATCAGTGGGTTCGACCATTCTAAATGGCACAAATACTAAAGTCTATACCACACACGTCTCGTTAATATTTTACAGGTTTAGACGGAATGGAAAGAATTTGATTGTGGACACTGTTAGCTAGGGAATTCCCACACTGTTATCTGGTGTATAATAGTCAACTCATTGTATGGGGATTTTATGCAATTTACCCCTATATGTTGATATCTACCAGAGCTAACTTAATGTGAAAACATCTCTAACTATAATCTCTAGTTTCTTATTCAATGTTATGAACTACAATTGGGGCTAGTTGGCTTGATTAATGTGAATCCATTTCTAACTATAATTTTTAAGCATTCAATACGCTTACAGTTCTTGTGATGTAAAGTGAAATAGTTGATTGCAGTTAGCGATTTCGGTTTTAGCCCTTTAGCTAGTAAGGATTTTTCGTATGATTGAGAGGTAATTTTGAGTTACTATTTCGAGCATCCCTTATGCTCATGTAAACATTTGTCCGGAAGTCTTTTAATATATTTTTACCGTTTCAAAAACAAAATACGTACACTTACAATTCTTAATTTGAATTAATACTAATGCAGCAAATTTACTAACTACATATCTACTTAGATCGAGTTTGTTAGTAAGTTATATGTAAACATTGTGGCTCACAATAAGATTTTTAAGATGGTTTATTATGAACTAAAAGGGCATGCCAAGTTTCATTATATAATTTAATTGAACATTTTATATTTACGTTTTAAGATTAAATCGTAGTCAATGTTGAAAAATATTGACTGTAAAAAATCAAAATGTGACATTTGTTCTGAAACGGAGGGAGTAATTAATTATTCATTAATTCAAAATAGTGTAAGCGTATAAGCGAGAATATTATAGTTAGAGATGAATTCACATCAAACAATTTAGCCCCGATACTACATAGAAACTAGGGATTATAGTTAGAGATGGATTCACACATTAGCCTTTGGCAATGTAGAATGAGTTAACTATCATACCAATAGATCCAAATCAAAATTCCAATGTCATAAAAAAAAAAAAATTAATTAGTGTTCCCAAACGCTTAGTCCAAAATTCCATAAGCATGTTATAAGCTGTGTAGGGAATTTATTGAAGTGTTTGTTAATTCGTGTAGTATCTTAATTAACGCAATGAAATGTTGTTAAGAATGTCAAGAAGAGTTAAGTATAAAAGCCTAATAGATTGTAACAACTCAAAATTTCGTATTTCGAAATTTAGACGTTTTAAAGCGAACCGAACGCTGGCGCTGAGTTCGAATTCGTAAAGTTTATTCTTGGCCCAGTTTCTTACCCAGGTAGGTTAGCCCAATTCCTTTGCCAGTCCAATTTACTTTGCCAGCCCATCTTCTTATCCCTCTCTAAGTCAATCCTTAATTGTATCATTAAACTCAATTAACCCTATCTTAATTCTTCCAGCCGTTTCAGACGTCAAGTCTTTTCTCCTACACCCTAGCTACGGCATTTTCTCCTTCACACAAGTTCCAAAAAGATTTTTCTACCAAGGCAAGTTTTTCTATGATTCATGACGTAGTATTCTTGTTCATGTTATGATTTCTATAGTATGATGTTATGTTTCATGATATGAACTATGATTGGAGTTAGACGGTTATGATGATATGATGAATTTTGTTCTTATTGGGTATGTGTGTGTTGAGCAGGTGTTAGATGTTTTATTTTGCATAGTTATGTCAGATCCATGAAAGAAAGAGTATATATAACTGGTCTGCGTCATTTTATTGGTTTGAAGGTCTGAAATAATTTTAGTTTATGTGTCAGAGTACTCATTTGTTATCCTACTATCTTTCTATGTTATATGATTGATTAACCTAACGATTAGTGGCATTGATGGAGAAGTTATCTAGTTAGCTAAGGACTGATGTTGTTACTATATGCATACAGCATGTTGTACCTTAATTAATTAATATGATTAATTGTTCTTGTTTTACATTGATAAACAGCAATTCCATGAAATATGTTGGGTTAGTGTTTACTGTTGCATGCATCATAAATGAATAGATTTTGTATTAATTAGATTATCTCAAATTATATGCTATGTTTTCATGTTAGAGGTGTTTGTTATGTGAGATTTATACACACCATAGTTCATTCATGAGTTAAAGTCTATACGCATGCATTCACTTTAACAAGATTTTAAAGGTTTAAAGTAAAGTAAGTTTCAAAGTTAAAGATGAGTCAATGGCTCGTAGGGAAATATTCTGGTATTTGTGGCGTAGTTATTAGTTCATGTTCAGCGGATAGGGACCAAGGTCCTGAGGCCGTAAGTTTTTATTTATTTCAACAGATAGGGCCACGAAATTGACCTGAGGCCGGTAGATAGCCACCATGGCCAGGATAGGAACCTACGATGCCAAGTGAGCTCGGATCATGTTAAGTTTTCAAGAAAAGGTTTAAATTCAAGGTCAGGTTAAAGAGATTTCAAGAAGAATCAGTTCAAGTGTTTAGAGTCAAGTCAGGTCTTAGTGTTGCATTGCATTAAGCAAGACTAAAAGATTTATAAAACATGAAGATAGAACTTTGGGTCATGGCACGTGCATAGAGCTTGTTCAGCCTGTGACCACTGGCTGACCCTTTCTAAATATCAATTTTAGGTATTTAAAGCCCAGCTGATCGGAGTGGAGCGTGTCGGAGCAGTCATCTTTACCAGAAGCGTCTTTACCATTTTCAGTCTCATGATTTATAAACTGTGTACTCAAGCTTTTATGATTTTCAAGTTCCGCTGCATTATTATACTAGTTCACGGTTTAGTATCAAGAATTTCATGTCAAGTCTTTTGACGCGCAAGGCGTCTATCAACGTTTTAGTTTTTTTCAAAGTCAAGTTCGAAGAATTTATAAGCTCACGAACTAGCGCGAGTCATATTTTTCTTAGTTCGTCTTTTTAAAATTCAAGTCCCTACATAGCTTAGTAAATTAGTAACATGCAATATAAATAGTGTAAGAGGGAGAAGATTGCCTATATGAATTCCAAAAGTCAATATTTTATGTGACGTGTTTGGAATGAATTAAAATGCTAGTTTTCTTTGAACACTAGTTAAAATGTTCGTTAGATATGAACATAATAAGTAAACCCTAATTAACATGGAATAATAAAGTGATCGACGATCTTCATCGTGTTAGCCCTAATATTGATTTGATTATTTAATTGCAGGCATATAACTTTTATGGCCTATAAATAGAGACGGATGCAAAGCTAAATAAATCATCAAAGCAAATTATAAAATTAGCCTTTGCAAATTAAATTGTTCTATATTTCTTACTCAAGATGTCTGTGATCAAAGGTGCCTACTTCCTTTCATCAGATGCAACAAATTTCAGTGCATCAATGGTGGATACAACCCATTTTACTCACCTTTACTACTCCTTCATCACCCCAGACAGAAACACTTACACAATCAACTTGTCCGATTCTGAACGTGCTCGCCTTAAGAGCTTCGCCAACACTCTCCATGCTGCGAAACCACTCATCAAGGTCATTCTCTCCATTGCCGGGGACAAACACATCCTCGCACACATGGCCTCAACTGCAGCAAATCGATCCGCTTTTATTAAGTCTTGCACACAGACTTCAAGAGATTGTGGTTTCGATGGAATGGACTTCGATTGGCAGTTTCCTGAAAGAACTGCCCAAATGAACAGTTTTGAAACCTTACTTCAGGAGTGGCGTGTTGAGGTATGTAATATCTGCTAACTAGTATATTCTTACTTTGATGTTATGTTGTTAGGCCGCCATTCACAAAAGTCCTAATCTAAAGATAAAAACAGATTGAAAATAAAAGTTTATTCGCTAGCTGATAAAGTCATTTTGTTTGATATACTGACAAATAAAAACAGATCGAAAATGAATTTCGAACACAACAAGGAAAATTTCCGGTTATGTACCAACTAACTCTTTCTGCGGCGGTGTACTACACTGTGGAGCTTCAAGGGCCGCCTCGAAAGTATCCCGTGGCTTCAATTGGGAGGAATCTTGATTGGATTCACGTAAGGACGTACAACTACGGTTCATCAGATACTTCTGTAACCGAGACTCATGCGAAGCTACATAACCCTGACAACGAATCCTTGAGCACGAGTCGCGGACTAAACAAATGGATCAAGGCTGGGGTGCCAAAAGCCAAGGTGATCATGGGCTTGCCATTATTCGGTAGAACATGGAAACTGACTGACCCATATGGTGATACTGCTATTGGTGCACCAGCTGATGGTGTTGGTCCAGGGTCCAATGGGGTCATGACGTACTCCGATATCAAGAAGTTCAACGATAACGATGAAGCCACTGTTATATATGATGGGAAGACCGTGTCAGCCTATTCGATTGCAAATGAGAACTGGATAGGGTTCGACAACAGGGACTCGATCGAGAAGAAAATCAGTTACGCTCGTGACAACCTTGGCATTGGTGGATACTTCTTCTGGGCAGTAAATGGTGATTACAACTGGGAACTCTCTCGCACAGGTATATTAGTTTCACAATACTTTCATTAAGCCCATATTAAGTTTTAAGTGTTTAATTAGTTCTTTTCTTATTTGTAGCTTCTGAAGCCTGGTAAGCAGAGATGTACATTGAAGCTAGGTGTTTGTTTTTCCGATTCTTCTTTCATTTCCAATAATAATTCCAACATGAATATTTCCGTTTGTGGTACGATCCATGTGGATACTTGTGTTCATCATATTTCAGTTTTTTATTTCTTTTCAATGCCCACACGCGTGTACGCCCACGTGGAAGATTGTATCTTAGATGGAACTATATAAGTTCTCTTCATATATATTGATCAGTTTTTTTATAGCATGTTGTATTATTGTCCTTATTTGTGAAATAAAAGTTTGAGATTATATATGTACTTTTGAACTTGTTAAACTTTATGAGTTTGATAGTTAATTTCAAATCAACAAACCACATGCATATGGAAATCAAGAACAATTGAGATAATTAGCATCAGGCCCGGCCCAGAGCATGCGCGGGCAGCCCGCTCACTCAGGTCCCCCTATTTTGAGGGCCCAATTTTAAATTTGAGGTTATATATAAATCTGTTCCCATGTAATAATAAAGCATTAAAATTTCTTTCTCCAAGTGGTAAAGTTGATATCTAACTTACAAAAGGTCTCATGTTCAATTCATGATTGTGTAAATTTTTTTATTTTTCATATCTTGAATATTTTTACTTCTATTAAAATCAACATTTTTTATTATTAGGGGCCCAAATTGAAATTTTTGCACAGGACCCCTTAAATCTCTAGGCCGGCCCTGATTAGCATCATGTGCCATGATCCTTGTTTAAGAAGTGCATCGGAATATGATGGATAGGTGCATGTTACGGACAAATCCTCATATCCTTTTTATCTTTGGGAGATTGAGAAACTTGGTATGGAGGCTGGTTTGCGACTAGTTGAAAAGTCTCCGTTTTACCAGAGTGAGTACCCAGGGTACACCAACAGAAGAGGTTCAGTTGGAAATGCAGAACCTACAATTTTGTTAACTAATGCACATACTTGTTTGAAAAAGGAAAAAAAGAGATTTAACTTCATATATACTTGAAAAGACAAGGATCATGGCACATGATGCTTATCATCTCAATTGTTCTTGATTTCCATATATATGTGGTTTGTTGATTTGTTCTCTTAATCAAATTCATAAAAAAAATTAACAAGTACAAAAGTACATATATATATAATATTAATCTCAAACTTTTACTTATTTCACTAATAAGGACAACAATACAACATGCTATAAACTACTGCATACATATGAAGAGAACTTATATAGTTCCCATCTAAGATACAATCTTCCACGTGGACGTACACGCGGGCACTCCAAAGAGATCAAAAACTGAAATATGACGAACACAATCATCCACGTGGGTCGTACCACACGGAACAATCCACTTGGGCATTATTATTGAAAATGGAAGAAAAAATGGAAAATCAAACATCAAGCTCCAATTAACATCTCTGCTCCAATTAGGGGTATGGCACGCGCAGTACACCGTTTGCCTACCCCGGCAGATTTACTCCCTTTGTTCGAGATTTATGGCTGGAATAGTCCTTTTGACACAAAATCATCCATTTGACCAAGTTGATTGCTGATGTATCAACTGGGTCAACCAATTAAACACCATTTTGATAAACACATCACTTGCTATGTCATATCCAAAAAAGAAAATCTAAAATAAATTTCAAAATTCAAAAATTAAAAAAAAGGAATTATAATAAAATACAAGACATTAAATTAAAAGATAAAAATAAATTTTAAAAAACAAAATTAAAAGAGAAAGAGTAGTTGTAGTGTAGAAAATGATGAAATAAATTGAAATTCCAGAAAAATAAAATAAAAGAAAAAATAAATTAAACAACTGAAATTAAAACAAAACGAAAGCATTGATGAAATTGAAAATCATGTGCATATTTTGTTTAATTGCTGGGGTCTTTGGGGTGCCTCGCCCAATTATAGTTTCCACTAGTGAATTAATTTGAAAACTTGATTTTCAAACATCGATAAACACATTCAAGGTACCAGTAGGTGCAATTTTGGCGGTGTGTGTGGGTTCCAGTTTCCTTTGTCCGTTTCATGGCAAAGAGGCGATTTGAGCAGCCGAGTTTTCCGGTGGAGAGAGCGTTGGCGATGGTGAATCGACAGGATGTGATTGCGCCAATTGTGGAGGATGAATTTGAGGAAGCAATTGATGATTTGAGTGATGGTTTGGCCCTAGATGGTGATGAATTGAGGGATGACGTTGAGCCTGCAGATTTTCACATCAGCAGTTTGAGTCAAATTTAAGCTGAAAGTCCCATGATAGCCATTTTTTTGGAACATTGATACTCAATATGTCGTTAGAGACAAACGTTGTATTGCGTGCGTTAAACCCCATAAACTTTGGACATTTATTGCCTTTTTCCCTAACAGTATCCTCAATGTACACCAAGAAATTATTAAGCAAATATTTACGAGGAAAATTAGAGTAATTGTCTTGGACCGACTTCATTGAGGGACTAAAAAGGAATATTGCTAATATTATTGTCATAGCCATAAACATTACTCCCTAGAACTTCATACATTAGGGTTAGTGTGCAGTTTTATGCAAAAAGTTAAAGTAATGATAAAATATAGAAAATGTGGAAAAAAAGTGGACTTTTAGTGGTAAAATGTGTAATTTGAGTGTAAAGTTGAGATTGTTTATTATTTGTTGGGTGTGGGGTAACTTCCTTTTTTGGTAATGTATGAAGTTCTGTGGGACAGTTAAAAATGACAAATGTATGAAGTTCTGCGGGACGGAGGGAGTATGAATATTTAAAAATAAAGTCGGTGATTTACACGCTTATACTTGATATAATACCGGAGGGCAAGACTTTATGGGAATATTATTGTCTAGAGTCTAGACCAACTCCAAAACACAATTCACTAGCTAGGATTGCTCAAGTTAATGTGAGTGTTTGGTGATGAGAGTGTTTGGTTAACGTTCCATACACAAAAACACAATTCATCTCTTAGAATGGTATAATTAGTCCAATTTATTGACAGGGTTTACACAAAAACATACCATTTGTCCCGTCTTGTAAATTTTAGTCAAAAGTTTGTAAATGTTGGCACGGACAGTCCAGTTTTACAGAATTATGCTTAGGTGACAGTTTCTTGGCCTGGGTCAACGTACACATCAGTTCTTTTGACTCGAAATTTATTTATAATGTTTTAAAATTATTCTTTCTAAAAAAAGAAAATTTTGAAATTTTAAAATTGCATGAACATGATGTTGTAACGTTCGTTAGCCCTATAAATTAAATTGATTTGATTATCAACCAGATATATAAATTACATGGTCCATTGATTTGATTATCTACCAGATATATAACTTACATGCTAGATGAATGCAAAGCAAAATAAATCACTAAAGCATAAAAATCTCATCTGCAAATTAAATATTTACTCAAAATCCTAATAAATTCGCTAGCTGAAAAACTCGTTTTGTTTGATATTGATAAATAAAAACAAATCGAAAATGAACACAAGAAGGAAAATTTCCAGTTGTGTACCGGCTCACCCTTTCTGCGGGTGTGTACTACGTTCTGTGGAGCTTCAAGGACCACCTCAAAAATATTTGATGGCCTCAATTGGCAAGAATCTGGAGTGGGTTCACGTAAGGTTCATCCGATACTTTTGTAACCCAGACTCATGCCAAGCTATATAACCCTGGCAATGAATCTTTGAGCACGAGTCATGGACTAAACAACTGGATCAAGGTCGGGGTGCTAAAACCAAGGTGATCAGGGGCTTGCCACTATTCGACAGGACATGGAAACTAACTAACCAATACGGTGACTACATTTGCCGGTAGGAACAAACGTTGCACTGCATGTGCCAAACCCACCAAACGTCGGGCCTTTTTCTCCAGTTTCAGTAGCTTGGTAAGTTCAGCTGAAACTAGAAAGGAGGAGAAATGGATTAAGCATGACAGCAGTAAGAGAAGGTGAGTTTTCCTTTTCTGCCTCGCCAAGGATTTTGTTCGTGCTCTCAATCTTATCGCGACCTTGGTAGACTTGGAAGGTATAAATAAACACAAGAGTAAGATGTTGATTTCTTAATTTCTTGCACAAGTTAATTCTGTTAATACATTTATAATACAATATCGTATTTGATTCTCTTCATGTTGGCTTACATTCTAAAGAGACTGCCAGTTCCTAAACTCAGAAAGTTTCCTTCCACGTAGAATTTCCTATTAATTTCTTGTGAATTATAAGCCTACAACTCAACTGTATATGAATTCGAATACATTTTAATTTAGGCTTCATGATAATTATATGTTGTTCGTAGTTTTCTAATGACTGCACGGGACATGCTGAAAGTAGATGGACAAGTACATGTTACCGGGATGAATTGGATTCAAATAAAGGATGAATTGGATTCGGATGAGTTCAATGATGACGAACCTTATGAAGATTATTATATTGATTCTTATCAAACAAAGACGAGATTAGCAGAGTTCACAACGGGAATCACCCCTTCAAGATTGAGAAATTTGGCAAGGAAGCTGGTTTAGGACTCATTGACAAAGCTCCCTGATGGAACGTTGGGCTTTGCCGATCCGTCACGCATTATTCAAAGTGACTAGAGTTCGCCAAGCAAGCCCAGTCCAGTAGAATATTAGTATATTTTATTTATTAGCCATAATATCTTTAGGATATTCATTAGCAGTCAGAATCAGGCAATTGCTAGATTCTCTCTAAGAGATAATTAGGTGAGTAGATCTTTTAAATATTTATGCATGTCTTTTCTATTATTTTATTTCCATTAGAACTCTGGACTAATTGGAATACTCTGTCAGGTAGCCAGTATAAATAGGACATCAGGGCTTAACCCTAATTACACTTTTATCAATGACAAAGAATATTTCCACCGAATTTAACGCCATGCATGCATCGGTTAGGCTACCGTCTGTGAAAATACCCTAGAAATAGGTGAAACTGTGCCAAGACCTCTTCGAGGCACTACAAACAGGGCGAATTGATCAATAGTTCGTATCACGAACTACCCGTCTGAACCAAGGTTCCATCATTCCCTTCTACCTCTATCATTATCCAGGTTACACGAACAGGAAAAACGGGGATAATTATAACCGTGTCTCCACATGGCTTAAGCAAAGAAGTGATGCTTCCCAATGGAGAATGCAGAACCTTAAAGTTTGTCAAGTAATGCACATTATTTTCTCTATGTCTGAGGATCAATTGTTCTTGATTTCCATATGTGATTTAACTTGATCATTCTCATAAAAAATTTAACAAACACAACAGTACATATATAACCTCACACTTTTATTTCACAAAAAATCAACACGGTGTATATATATGAAGAGAACTTGTATAGTTCCCATCTAGAATACAATCATCCACATGGCTCATGTACACATGTGGCACTGAAAAGAAATCGAAAACTGAAATATGATGAACACAATCATCCACGTGGGTGGTACCACAAACGGAACACTCGACGTGGGCTTTATTATTGGAAATGAAAGAAGGATCAGAAAAACAAACATCAAGCTCCAGTGCACATCTCTGCTTACCAAGCTTCAGAAGCTGCATCAAAGGGAAGATTAGCAAAGATTAGATTAATCTGTTTATGTCTAAAGAGCTAAATACTTAAAACTTAAATTAATATGGAGTTGATGTGAGTACAACACATTAAAGCATCGTGATCAATGTACCTGTGCGAGAAAGTTCCCAATTGTAATCACCATTTACGGCCCAGAAGAAGTATCCACCAACGCCAAGGTTGTCACGAGCGTAACTGATTTTCTTCTCGATAGAGTCCCTGTTGTCGAACCCTATCCAGTTCTCATTTGCAACCGAATAGGCTGACACGGTCTTCCCATCATATATAACCATGGCTTCGTCCTTGTCGTTGAACTTCTTGATCTCGGAGTATTTCATGACCCCATTAGCTCCTGGACCAACACCCTCAGCTGGTGCGCCAATCGCAGTATCACCGTACTGGTCAGTTAGTTTCCATGTCCTGCCGAATAGTGGCAAGCCCATAATCACCTTGGTCTTTGGCACCCCGGCCTTGATCCAATTGTTTAGTCCACGACTCGTGCTCAAAGATTCATTGTCAGGGTTATATAGCTTGGCATGAGTTTGGGTTTCAGAAGTATCAGATGCACCGTAGTTGTAGGTCCTTACGTGAACCCAGTCGAGATTCTTGCCAATTGAGGCCACAGGATACTTTCGAGGCGGGCCTTGGAGCTCCACAGTGTAGAACACCGCCGCGGAAAGGGTGAGTTGGTTCATCACAGGATATTTTCCTTGTTGTGTTCGAAATTCATTTTCGATCTATTTTTATTTGTCATATAAAATAAAATTTCTTTAATTTATCAGCTAGCAAATAAGCTTTTTTTTTTTTCAATGTATATTTTTTCATAATTTAAAGCATTTGCAAAAAGGCGGTCTTTAAAAACAACAGTACATATACATAAGGAAAGTTCAATCATAAAGTACCTAGCTAACTAGGTATATACATACCTCAACACGCCACTCTTGAAGTAAGGTTTCAAAACTTTTCATTTGGGCAGTTCTTTCAGGAAATTGCCAGTCGAAGTCCATTCCGTCGAAGCCACAATCTCTTGAAGTCTGTGTGCAAGACTTGATAAAAGTGGATCGATTTGCTGCAGTTGAGGCCATGTGTGCGAGGATGTGTTTGTCCCCGGCAATGGAGAGAATGACCTTGATGAGTGGTTTCGCGGCATGGAGAGTGTTGGCGAAGCTCTTAAGGCGAGCACGTTCGGAATCGGACAAGTTGATTGTGTAAGTGTTTCTATCTGGGGTGATGAAGGAATAGTAAATGTGAGTAAAATGGGTTGTATCCACCATTGATGCACTGAAATTTGTTGCATCTGATGAAAGGAAGTAGGCACCTTTGACCACAGACATCTTATGAAATATAGAACAATTTAATTTTAATTTGCAAATGATACTTTTGTAATTTGCTTTGATGATTTATTTGGCTTTGCATTCATCTCTATTTATAGACTATAGAATTTATATATCTGGCAGTTAAATAATCAAATCAATTTGAGGGCTAACAAGATGACTTCCATGTTAGGGTTTAATAATTTAATTACGTTCATATCTAACTAATAACATTTTGATTAGTGTTAAAAAGAAAAACTAACATTTTAATTCATTCAAAACACGTCACATAAATTTTAGTAGACTTTTGGAAATTCATATATAGGCCGTCTTCCCTCTTACACTATATATATATATTCCATGTTACTAATTTACTAGCTATTAGAGCTTTTTTGCTTATCTCTAACAATCACTTCAGAGCTTATAACATACGTACTGAATTTTGGGAATCCATATAGCACGTAACATTTAGAACACTAATCAATCATATCCATTTTATATTAAGGAATGAAATACACATGTTTCGTTAGTATGATATACCTATTTTGGGCCGGAGTACTCATGAATTAATGTCCTTCAATCTGGAAACCAACAGCCTAGCACTATTTCAAAGTGTATGTATGTCGACTTACATACACCTCCATAGTCCATATTCACACTATTATTTAATGTGGAATTCGGGTGTATTACATTATACCCCTCTAAAATGCTTGGTGTGTCCTTGTCAACGTTTGGATGGGTAGTGTTCTTATACAATTAAAACCTTAAATTAAATAAAAGTTTAGTTGCTAATTCGATTTCAATGTTTTAATTGTTAGCCACTGAGTACTCTAAGGATCACCGATCGGTGTAATTTAGTTTAGATCCGGCAATTAATTAATTTTTGTTTTATTCTCATGCTTTCATATACTATACCACACGTGATCTGGTTGGTATAATTTTGATTGTTTGTTATAGAGTTAAATGTGAGTTAAAAGAAGAAAAAAAAGTTGATGAATAGTAACTGAGTTAAAGGTGAGTTATAGAAAATGATGTTTGGGATGGAGTAAAATTTGTATAGGTTTATAAGATTGTTATATAGGTGTATGTAAGAATTGAGTGATAGGTTTGATTTTTTTAAGGTTGTTTCATTGGTTTTAATGTTGTTTGATTGATTTAAAATTGTTAGTTTGATTGAAAAAAAAGTAAAGAGTAGGGTATAAAGAGAAGGATAATTGTTTTGTGGAGATAGTAAAAATTGAGTTAATTTTTTTGATTTTTCACTTGACGCCAAATGCTTGAATTTGTTTTAACTTAGTTTTGGATCTGGCGTGGTATAATAGTTAACTCATTCTATGTTTATGTATCTACCACGGCTAGTTTAATGTGAATCCATCTCTAACTATAATCTCCAGTTTCTTATAAATTAGTATGCTAGAACTGTTAGGTCTAAATTGATTAATGTGAATTCATCTCTAACTATAATATTCTTGCATTCAATACGCTTACAGTAATTTGATTTAATACTAATAATGCAAACTAGCTAAATATCTTTATTTTATACCAAGATCCCGGTCTATAAGTAACTCGTAACAACTCACAATATGGGAAATTAATTTAACTTAGAACAGTAAGATCTAATAGACCTGGACTATATAAGTATTTTCCACTATTAAGATTTAAGAGTATACTATTTGTCTCAAAATTCTGCCAAACCCACACAAGTTCTTGTAAAGCCTGAGCACGAGTAAACGCATAGTAGATGCTTTACAAGCAACAAGCAGTAGAAAGCTAATTAATTTCTCAAAGTCAATGTTTCCAGAAATATATAGGATTCTAGTTAGAGAGGATTCACATTAAGCTAGCTCTGGTACATAGCAACATAGGATGAGTTAACTATTATCCCACCGGATAACGGATTGAGATTCCGTTTAAAAAATGTATAATTTTATACTAACGAGACGTGCCATATAGACATCAGAATTTGTGCCAGGCCATTTTGAATGGCCGACCCGACTTATCGATTTTAGCAGGAGGGTAACAAATTATATAGTATATCAAAGAAAGCAGGATAATCTAAAATTAATTGCAGGATATAAACTACGCGAATGTTGGTACTTAGACTAAGCGACCTGCTGATCCATCCAACAGAATTGGCGAGGACGCATCAAGCATTTCAGAGGGGTAGAATGTAATACACAGAAATTCCACGTTAGATAATAATGTGAATGTGAAGGGGGTATAAAGTTATTCATGACTACTCCGACCCAAATTGAAGTAGGCAATATCATGCCAACTAAATGTTTATATCCCAGTCCTTAATTTAAATAGTACATGATTGATTAGTGTTCGAAACGTTACATACCTACTATAGATTCCCAAAGTTCAATAAGTATGTTATAAGGGAATGAAGTACTGTTTGTTAGATAAGCATAAAGCCCTACAAGCTAGTCAATTAGTAACATGGAATGAATTCAATCACTACAACAAATATGTTAATTAATGACATTAGAAAGTGTATCCTATTGATACATTAAGTGACACATTGAACTTCTGTGACATTACTTCAGAAGTGTCACTTCAAGCCGTGTGACTAATTCTATAATGTCACTAGTTAACCATCTAGTGTCATTTTGCAAGTATTGCTATAGTAAAGTTTCAATGACATGTTAACATGTCAACAAATGTTATTTATGTAACATGTTACAATGTCACAGAATAAATATATAGTGACACCTTAAGATGACAGTAATACTTGATAATTGTGTCATTTTAAAGTGCCTCTGGGAGGAGATTTGGTGACTCTTCAAAATGTCAGCACAAACAAAATGAAAAATTAAAAAAAAAAATAGCAGCCATGATCTGGCTGCCCTACTGCCCGAATCTTTAATAGATAAATTATTCATACAAAAAAATATATAATATATAACTTCAGAATATTTACCTAAGAGGAGAAATTACAAATCTCGGTCCGTGAATCAAAGTATCAAAGTATCGAATTCATATATTATTGGATTCAAACTCAAAGCAACACAATGAAATGGAAAACAAAAACTATGTAAGGAGTGCATCTAATGATACTCTAGTTATATGAAAATTTCCAAATAGACTATGACTTTAAAAGTTTCGCTTTGTCTTGATCGTTCCCATCTCCAGCATTAACCTATATCAAATACAATAAACCATGAAAGTGCAGCTGTTTAAGTCATTGTTGTAGCAACATTAATATGACTGTTGCTGCAACGGTTCCAGTCCAAAAAATCTGCACTTTGAAGGACTTAATTAATAATTGCCTTTTTCACTAACGATAACCTAGTTCCATGTTTGTGATTGTTTGGTTTCAGATAAGGTGCGACTTATATTCAAGAAAGCCATGGAGTCTTAGAAGACAAGATACAAGGGACTCTTGGAAGTCAATATCTTATGGACTCTTAGAAGATTGAATGATTTGGACTCTTGAAGATAAGGATAAAGATGAAGACTTGATTCTGCGTATCTACATCAGATTAAAGCATTATAAATACCAGATCGAGTGATAAAGAAGGGCACGCATTGAGAGTTTACAGATTCACAATCATAGTTGTTATCTTCTCATGTTTTACTAGTCTTGGAAGTGTCTAGAGCTTAGGTACTTCGGAATAATTCATTCCGACTAGTTTAGCGTTTGATCTTTTCTTATTGAAAAGGTTAAACCTAGTTTGTATAAATCCTCTTCATATAGTGGATATTTTGCCTATGGCCCGGTAGGTATATTTATATACCTGCTAGAAACTTTGTGTTTGCTGTGTTCGTTTATTTAATTCCGCTGTGTTCTGAGTGTGATTGTCACTGTGACACTCACTGTGATAGAAACATTGCTATTCACAGTTGTGTAACAGTATAGTAACAAAGTCCTTCAGGTCCTTTTATTTCTTTCAATTGACATCAAGAGCCAGGCACCTAATTTATAGGTGTGTTGGACATTGTTACTTCTTGAAATGAATTCTTTCAATCCAAATGCGGATAAGTTGCCCATTTTATATGGTTCAAATTATTCCTATTGGAAAATGAGACTAAGAACACATATCAAATCAATTGATATTTGTGCTTGGAAAACTGTGGTGGATGGTTACAAGATTCCACAATCAGCACCTAATGCTAATGGTGATGTGATAATCAAACCAGAAAGTCAATGGACAGATGATGAAAGGAAGGAATCTTCCTACAATGAGAAAGCTCTCAATGCAATATTCAGTTACATTGATATGCACATGTGTAGAATTATTCAAAACTGTGAAACGGCAAAGGATGCTTGGGAAACCTTACAAAGTCATTGTGAGGGCCTGAGTAATGATGGGAAACCTTACACAGGTTTTGAAATGCTGAATACAGAGCAGATTGCACCACAGGACGAGAATGTTGCTGAAACAGTTGCTCCAACTGCTCCTCGCAATACCGATACAACACCGTTGACACCGTTCCTCGTAAGATAGTGATCTTGAGCAGATGGATGTTGATGACAATGAATCAAGAGCTACCCCAATCGGACAATGTCAGAAGAGATCCTCCAGCAAAGATTCGTAAATTGCACCCCCCTTCCCAAGTGATTGGTGAAGTGAGTGATGGCATGCAATTGAGGAGGAAAGCAAGAGTCAACTACAACGAAATGGTAAGCAACACTGATACGAATTTTCGATGCTTGCATGGTTCTCTTGATCTTCATGCAGATTACCCCTTTGAGGAAGAATCTAGCCAAGAGCAATTGGTTGAAGAACTTCAGAAAATGTATGAAGGCATACTGCAGAAACTCAGAGACATGAAGAAAGTCCTCAGACCTTTAGAGAAGGAAAATCAAAATCTCAAGGAGACTGTTGTTCGTCTAGAAGTGATGTTAACAAAGAAAGATGCTGAGATACACACTTTGACCAACAAAGTATATGCCACAGAAGCAATATTTGCAAGATGGAACTCAGGTACTTCTAATCTCGGTAATGTACTTGAACAAGGTAATGATGGTACTACTGGTCTTGGCTATTCAAACTCACTTACTACTACTCTTGAGACTGAAAAAGATAAACATACAACTAAGTCTTTTGAATTTTTGAAAGATTCTCCTAAATTTGTGAAAGAAGGTAGCAAGAAGAGGAAAATCAAGAAAACGTTTGTATGTCAGTTTTGCTTCAAAACAGGACATAAGAAACCATTTTGTTTTCGATATCTAAAAGGAAAGGCACCTGACACAGAAAAGACAGTCAATGTTGGTGGCACTGTTGCTACAACAGTGAAATCAACATCAACTAAACAGATTTCAAACAAGAGTAAAAATAAGAAAGTTTGGGTACCAAAAACTACTCTGAGATGTAATGTTGTGTTGTCTGCATTAAGTGCAAAGCAAAAGACCATGTGGTATTTTGATAGTGGTTTTTCGAGAGCCATGACAGATACATTCCAAATGAGTATGATTGGAGAGCTTAATTTCTTCCTTGGATTGCAAATTAAGCAAAGCAAGTCTGGTCTGTTCCTGTCTCAGGAGAAGTATGCACGTAATTTAGTCAAGAGATTTGGTCTGGATGGTTCCAAGACAAGTTCTTCTCCTATGTCCTCCACATTGAAACTCCGCAAATGTGATGTTGCAGTCACAGTTGATACAATAGTGGATGCAACGGTGGATCCAACACTATACAGATCCATGAGAGGCAGTCTTTTGTACTTATTTGCTATTCGACCAGATATAATGTTCTTTGTATATGTGTGTGCCAGGTATCAATCCAATCCCCGAACTACTCACTTATCTGCAGTTAAACGAATCCTTAAATACATATCCGAAACTGCTAGTTTAGGCTTATGGTACACAAAGGAAACTGACTAATCTCATTGGGTTTAGTGATTCTGATTGGGCAGGAGATGTAGATGATCGGAAATCCACTAGTGGTGGATGTTTTTACTTAGGGAAAAATCTGGTATCATGGTATAGCAAGAAACAGAATTGTGTTTCCTTGTCCACTGCTGAGTCTGAGTATGTTGCTGCGGGTAGTTGTGTCACTCAGTTAATCTGGTTAAAAAATATGTTGCATGATTATGGTCTTACGAGTGACACTTTACTTATGTTTTGTGATAACCTTAGTGCCATCAACATATCTAAGAACCCGGTTCAACACTCACGCACTAAGCATATAGACATTAGGCATCACTTCCTTAGAGATTTGGTTAATCTACAAGTTGTTGACATCCAGCATATA
Organism: Plantago major; assembly: GCA_026545765.1. Classification (NCBI taxonomy): domain Eukaryota; kingdom Viridiplantae; phylum Streptophyta; class Magnoliopsida; order Lamiales; family Plantaginaceae; genus Plantago; species Plantago major. Next base: position 89,558,191 of record CM048843.1, on the reverse strand, counting down.
GACACCAACAATCAACTTGCAGACATATTTACCAAACCCTTGGATTCCGAGAGATTCTTCATCACTGAAGGGCTCTTGGCACATGCATTCATTAGGTAATAATCGTTATCGCCATGTTATCTTAACATCACAGATCAACAGTGTTGCATTTGCTTGTGATGTGTGTCTTTGTTGCCTGCATCTTGTCTTTTTCTTGTGTGTTTTGTGTTTGTCTAAGTCCATGCATTTATTATGACCTGGTTTACTGTCAGCCTCTTCTCTTTCAATGTCTTGAGAACCTTGTTTTCTTTGTCTTCCTGGCTACCTCCTCTAATCTTGTCATATTGTGAAAGAAACTAAAAAGAGCCCAATGGTGGTCACAAAAGAGCCCAATGATGGCCAACCAAGAAGAGCCCAATGGGGGCCAATGTTTTGTTGAGTAATGCTATGAGTTGCATACGACTTAAATAAGTCCCTCGATTCTCTAAGTCTACATTGAATCACTTTAGCACTCAGTTCTGTTTGTGCTATTCTACCATATGCTAAAAGTCGCGTGTCTGCCTTCACTCCGCATAAGCTTCGGCTTTGGACGGGATTCATGCGCGTTCCAATTATTTGACATGGTTCGCCGACTTTTAGTCACCCCTGAATAGCTACGAATAGAGGCCTCAACCAGTTGCTTTGTTTTAATTTTAATTTACAAAGAGGAGTACAGATGGGAGCTTGGTTACATATCTTTCTTGATGTTGTTTAGGGGTGTTGTGCTGATAGTATATTTGGTCAAGATAGATACTGCATGATTTAAGCGTTTTTAGGAGTTTGCCTTAAGGGGGAGATTTATTTGGTCCGTGTTGTTCTTCCTGTGGGAAAGGGTGTTGGAGTAACTGTTGGTCCAACAGTGAGTCTTGGGAATCTGTTCTGTTCGACCTCTAAAATGATACCAGGAGTTCTCTTAAGTTTAATTATCTATTATGACTTGGTATTTTTGAGAGTTTATGTCTTTCAGAACTTTTGGATACTTGTTTCTCTCCAAGTGCTATAATTCTTGACTTATCAGGTGACACCTAAGTGTCTTTGTTCAGATCTTGTGTTTTTCAGGATTCTTTTAGCTTTGGATACTTGATGACGTTTTATCCAGATTCAAACTCTCTGTCAACAGTTGCAATTTAAGCCACACACTACAGTCCAAGTGGTTCCAGATCCAGGCAATGTTGCTCAGACAGTTGCTGCAACATTTCCCTTACCAGTTCTTCAACGTCCCCTGATTCAAGCTGATCAGATGCTTATGGATCAAATTACTCGGATAGATGATCAAGTTCATGATCTCTTTTAAGAGTGTCAGACTCTGGTTTCTCTCCTTTCCTCACAACAAGGGGGAGAATGTGTCTTTGTTTTGTTTTGTTTCTTTAAAAAAAAAAAAAAGTGTGTTGAAGTATTTGTGTTATTTATAGTCATGTTCCTTCTGTCTAACATGTCACTAGGTGTTGTGAAGAAAGGCATTAAGGGGGAGAATGAAAGTGCAGCTGTTTAAGTCATTGTTGTAGCAACATTAATATGACTGTTGCTGCAACAGTTTCAGTCCAGAAAATCTGCACTTTGAAGGACTTAATTAATAATTGCCTTTTTCACTAACGATAACCTAGTTCCATGTTTGTGATTGTTTGGTTTCAGATAAGGTGCGACTTATATTCAAGAAAGCCATGGAGTCTTAGAAGACAAGATACAAGGGACTCTTGGAAGTCAATATCTTATGGACTCTTAGAAGATTGAATGATTTGGACTCTTGAAGATAAGGATAAAGATGAAGACTTGATTCTGCGTATCTACATCAGATTAAAGCATTATAAATACCAGATCAAGTGATGAAGAAGGGCACGCATTGAGAGTTTACAGATTCACAATCATAGTTGTTATCTTCTCATGTTTTACTAGTCTTGGAAGTGTCTAGCTTAGGAAATTCGGAATAACTCATTCCGACTAGTTTAGCGTTTGATCTTTTCTTATTGAAAAGGTTAAACCTAGTTTGTATAAATCCTCTTCATATAGTGGATATTTTGCCTATGGCCCGGTAGGTATATTTATATACCTGCTAGAAACTTTGTGTTTGCTGTGTTCGTTTATTTAATTCCGCTGTGTTCTGAGTGTGATTGTCACTGTGACACTCACTGTGATAGAAACATTGCTATTCACAGTTGTGTAACAGTATAGTAACAAAGTCCTTCAGGTCCTTTTATTTCTTTCAAACCACATAAAGATATATTCCAGAAAACCATCAAAGCATAAATATAACACCAAGTGCTTACTAACAATGCCGTAACTAGAAGTTTATTCATGTGACAGAGTGAAGTCATAACCATCTAATTTTAAAGTAGACTAAGCTAGAAGAAATTCAGTCAGGAAACAAGAGCACAAACTGAACAAGCAAGAATAGATCTTAGCAGAAGCAAGCTTCTCCTCTACTAACTTGTATCCTATAGCTGAATTCTGATGGAAACAGACTATTGCACAAACATGCGCCCTAAAAACCCCAATGCAAAGCTAATGGAAACAGACTATTGCACAAGAAGTAGTAGTTAAACATGGTGGCATATTGAAATATATTGTCACACAGGAAAGTGAAAACATACCACAATTTTCTCTAAACTCAAGAGTTCATCTAATACCATGATCAACAAAATGTGACTGACATTTTTCTTCTCATAGGATAGTCTTAATAAAAAGCTAAGTAGTGTTGGGAGTTACCTATGTGTGTACATGCAGCAATTCATAGCCTCTCCTCATTGTGGAAGTACTCCATATTCGAGCACAGTCAGTTTTTCTTTCAGACACCTCACACATGCACCTTCAAAATGAAGAACCAAAGAAAGCAATAATTTAAACATATCAGTAACATCTAAAGAATTGCACACATGAGAACTCTTAAAGTTCCATTAGCGAGTTAATGTATGGGAACTATGATCTAAATCTTGTTTTGGAGTATTCTCTTTATAACATATATAGTTTGATATGGTGTTTTCGACCAAACTTCATAAAAAAAGAACGGAAAAGAAAACCAGAAGCAAGCCGCTCATTGCTTATAACAAAACTATTAATAATCTGAAACAAAAATTTAACATATACCTCTTGTATCTATCAAAACTTTCAAGAAGCTTGACTGCATGTACATTATTTTACTTCTACCTGTTTTCCAATATTTTCACCAACATTTCCTACTAATCAGTGGCTCCTTTTTTTAAAAAAAAAAATAGAATAAATAAAGGTTTGTTCAAGAAATTCATAAGTATGCAACTTAGACCAACAAGTATTTTAAACAAATCCAAGATCAACTCCTAAACCAAAAGGACAAACACACCTGACATCGTCCTAGCCAAAACAAACTGCTAAGTCATTCTATGAGTGAGCAAAGAAGCCAAAACAACCACAAGGCATAGTTAAAAAGTGCTCATTGTGCCTCTTACTTGTTCTCTACAACTTTTAAACATATATCATTTACGTTCTATACAATACAAGAGTGATCTTTGTGATTTACCTCCTTACTTTACCTCTGCAACATAAGCATATCTTTGAGTACTTGTCTGAGAGTAAAATGCAAAATTTCAACTTAAGTATGAGTATGTCAGCAGCCTTGTAACAGGAATATAATTACTGGAAATTTATATCAATGCAAATAGCAGGATAATGTATCCACCGCGGACCTCGTCCTTTGAGGTATTAAAACATTCACTAAAGAACATACTCCTACTTCTTTAATACTTTGAATACATTATACACACGCTTAGTCACTTACTATGGCCCACTGAAGCTGAATGATACTATCATGTGACATACATAAAAAAAAATCTCCACCATACATTTTGAACATCAGAGAGATCATGACGTACATGCGTACATGGACAGAGTAAAAGTGTCCAAAGGATATAAACACAAGTACACAACATTTTACATTACTGGTTGCTAATACTAAATAAAAAACCTAACCAGACTCGGACAAAGCCTTGAAAATTTAACAAACTATGGGTATTAAGTATTTACTACAGCAAATTATATTCCCAAAAAAGAGAAGAAAGAAAAACTATAGCAAATTAAACAAATTTAGATTTTAGGGTTATAAACCAAAATTCAAGATTTACCGGACGAGCAAAATGGTATCGCGTCTGTTAGAATGTAAAATATCTTAGTCTCCTAAGTATTTCATATCTCTTGTATTATTGTATACCTTGTTGTATTTAGATTCCTAGATTAGATTAGATTCCTAGATTATAGCCTACATGATAGGATTACTCTTGTATAAATATGAACGATTGTGGTAATGAGAAGATCACGGAATTATATTCTTTCATGGTATCAAGTTTGGTTTTCTGAATCCGAACTTCCGCTGCCATCTTTCCTCTTCCCTCTTCGATTTCTTCTCAATCGAATCGGTCTCTCACCGGTTTCGATCTTCTTCTTCAATTTCTTTTAATCTATCCTTCTCTTCTCTTCCGTCATCATGGGCGAAAACAAGAGTTCTACTTCGGCCTTTCACCCTGCGCTTGCTGTATCCAACATCAAGTTGCATGTTCCCATCACTCTTGAGATGGAGAACGTCCAGTATGCTAATTGGGCGGAATTATTCAAGGTCCATTGTCGTTCGCACAAAGTTCTTCATCATATTATCCCGCCAAAGTCCAAGGATGGGAAAGCTATTGAAAAGGAGCCTCTTAAGGATGATGAACAGGAACTGTGGGACACGTTGGATGCTGTTGTGGTTCAGTGGATTTATTCCACGATCTTGACCGATCTCTTGAACACTGTTATTGAGGCGGATGTTTTGGCTATGACTTTATGGAATCGCCTTCGCGATTTGTTTCAAGACAATGAGAATTCTCGTGCGGTTGCCCTGGAACACGAGTTTAATAACTCTTATTTGCGAGATTTCTCGTCGTTCTCGGCTTATTGTCAACATCTCAAGACACTTTCCGACCAACTCAAGAACGTAGGTGCTCCGATCTCCAATAATCGCCTTGTTCTCCGTATGGTGGGGGGTCTTACCCCGGCTTACAAAGGTGTTACTTCTGTTATCGTACACATGAAGGTTTTACCTCCTTTTTATGAAGTTCGATCCATGTTGGCATTAAAAGAAACTAGCATGAAGGAAGCAGCGGCGGGGAATGATGATGCGATGATGGTTCCTATGCGTGATTCGGATGAGACACATGATTCTCGTCCGACAGGTCAAGGTCGTGGAAAACAACCGAAGCAGCGCAACAACAAGAAGAACCGGAAAGGCAGTTCAGGACAGCAGTCTGGTGGTCAAGGCGGTGCTGGCCGTGGTGGAAACCGTTCCGGTGGTCAAGGCGGCGTCAATTTTTCTGGTGGGCCTCAATCTTGGGCCATGCCTCCTTAGTGGAATTGGATCCAGCCGCCATGGGCTATTCCACCTTGCCCCTATCCGACCCAGTTATGGAGCAGGTCAACTGGGCCGTGTCAGCCCGGAATCTTGGGCCCGTGACCCCTGCAACAGCAACAATAGGCGTATGCAACTTCTTAGTATGCTCAAACGGATATTGACTCCGCCATGCACACTATGTCTCTTTCGCAATTGGATCCTAACTGGTATATGGACACCGGGGCTTCTTCACATATGACATCCACACCAGGTAATCTCACGTCTTATATTAATATGAGCAATAATAATGGTGTTATTGTTGGTAGTGGTCAGTCTATTCCGATTCGCGGTTACGGTCATGCATCTTTACCTTCCCCTCACCCACCATTATCCCTCAAACATGTCTTACACACTCCTCATCTTATTAAGAATTTAGTATCAGTTCGTAAATTTACAACTGATAATCGTGTGTCGGTAGTGTTTGATCCTTTTGATTTTTTTGTGCATGATTTACAGACGAGGACCCGTCTCATGAGATGTGATCGTACCAGCCCACTCTACCCCATCACTCATTCCAGTCCGGCTCCGGCCTCTTCCTCCACTGCTTGTTTTGCATCCACTCTTTGGCATGACCGTTTGGGTCACCCAGGAGATTCCGTTTTAGCTATTCTTCGGCAAAATAAATTGATTGCTTGTAATAGTTCATCTAGGTCTACTACTTGTCAATCTTGTATTCTTGGGAAGCATATAAAATTGCCTTTTGTTTCATCGACTTCTACTACTTGTATGCCATTTGATATTATTCATAGTGATCTTTGGACTTCTCCTACTTTGAGTTCTTCTGGCCATCGATATTATGTGTTATTTTTGGATGATTTTTTGAACTTCTTGTGGATCTTTCCCATTGCTAAAAAATCCCAAGTTTTCTCCATATTTTCAAAATTTCAAGCCCATATACAAAACCAGTTTGAACGCAATGTCAAAACCATACAATGTGATAATGGGGGAGAATTTGATAATCATTCTTTTCGACAATTCTGTGATTCTCATGGAATATCTTTTCGTTTTTCCTGCCCACATACATCTTCTCAAAACGGAAAGGCCGAACGAAAAATTAGATCCATTAATAATATCATGCGTACACTTCTCATTCATGCATCCTTGCCACCTTCTTTTTGGCACCATGCACTTCATACGACCACCCATCTCCTCAATATTATTCCCAGTAAATTGCTTGCCGATAAATCTCCTCTTCAGGTTCTTTATCACCGTATTCCATCTTACTCTATCATATTCGAGTTTTTGGGTGCCTTTGTTATCCCCTTTTTCCGTCCACCACTATTCGAAAATTGCAAGCTCGATCAACTCCTTGCGTTTTCTTGGGTTATCCCGACAATCATAGAGGCTACAAGTGTTTTGATTTAACCACTCGTAAAATCATTATATGTCGTCATGTGCACTTTGATGAAATCATTTTCCCCTTTGCAAAGGTTCATCACTCTAACACCGGTGCCTATGATTTTTTGGGTGATGGTGTTTCTCCACATGTCATACACCAATTTTCTGAGGCCCAGCCGCATCTTCTCATCCGACCCAGCCTCCTTATTCCCCCACCTACAGCCCAACAGAACTCACCATCTTCTGCGGCCCAACAGCGTACACCTCTGGTCCAGCACCAATCACCTGCAGCTTTTTCACATGTGGCCCAACCCATTCCTTTTCCCAATCTCAGTCCACCTGGCCTTCACCTCAATCTGGCTAACTTTCAGCCCAAACCCCGCATGCACGTCCATCTCGGTACACTACATATCCACCTACTCATCCCGTCACACGCAGCCAACATGGTATACTTAATTAAGCCTAATACTATTTTCGATCCCTCTCAGGCTCATACCACCATTGTTACGTGTTCCCCTTTACCCCGTAACCCTTTGGCTGCCCTTCGTGACACGAATTTGAAATTAGCTATGACTGATGAATTTGATGCTCTTATTAAAAATAAGACGTGGGATTTGGTGCCACGCCCCCCAAATGTTAATGCCATCCGATCTATGTGGATTTTTACTCATAAAGTTAAATCTGACGGTTCATTTGAGAGGCATAAAGCCCGTCTCGTAGGTGATGGTAAAACTTAGCGAGTCGGCATTGATTGTGGAGAGACTTTTAGTCCGGTTGTGAAACCAGCGACCATTCGTATGGTTCTCAGTATTGCACTATCGAAGCAATGGTCAATTCATCAGCTCGACGTCAGCAATGTTGTTTACATGGCAATCTGCAGGAGACAGTTTATATGCACCAACCTATGGGTTTTCGCGACAAGAAGTATCCGGATTATGTGTGTTTATTGCGGAAATCATTATATGGGCTTAAGCAAGCTCCTCGGGCGTGGTATAAGCGGTTTGTTGATTTTGTGTCTACTATTGGTTTCTCTAATAGTAAATCCAATACTTCTTTGTTTCTCTACACTCGCGGGTCGGATACGGCTTACTTGCTGTTATATGTCGATGACATTATTTTGACGGCTTCGTCAGAGGATCTACGCATATCCATCATGGCGCATCTTAGCTCTGAGTTTGCGATGAAGGACTTGGGTTTCTTGAATTAATTCCTCGGCATTAGTGTGACACGTCATAAGGATGGCTTTTTTTTCTCAGCAAAAGTATGCTGAGGAAATCATCGATCGAGCTGGTATGGTCTCGTGCAAGCCGAGTCTCACTCTTGTGGACACAAAGCCGAAAGTAAGTGCTACTAAGGGGGAGCCATTTGCTGATCCGACTTTGTATCGTAGCCTTGCTGGTGCTCTTCAGTATCTTACTTTTACCCGGCCAGATATCTATTATGTTGTCCAACAGATTTGTCTTCATATGCATGATCCACGAGATGAAAATATGAATGCACTGAAGCGTATTATCCGGTATCTCCAAGGTACGCTTTGTCTTGGTCTTCATCTATATCCTTCTTCTCTTACCGATCTTGTTGCTTATACTGATGCTGATTGGGGAGGATGCCCCGATACACGCCGTTCCACATCCGGTTACTGTGTTTTCTTGGGGGACAATTTAATCTCCTGGTCTTCGAAATGCCAACCGACTCTGTCCCGTTCCAGTGCAGAGGCCGAATATAGAGGGGGTGGCCAATGTTGTTTCTGACTCGTGCTGGCTTCGTAACCTTCTTCTGGAGTTACATTGTCCTATTCGTAAGGCTACATTGGTATATTGCGACAATGTGAGTGCTATTTATCTTTCTGGGAATCCCGTCCAACACAGCCCACGAAGCATATTGAAATGGATATCCATTTTGTTCGAGAGAAAGTGGCGCGTGGTGAGGTTCGAGTTCGTCATGTGCCTTCCCGGTATCAGGTTGCCGATATCTTTACTAAGGGGCTGCCTCTTGTCTTGTTCGATGACTTTCGGACCAGTCTTAATGTTCATGACCCTCCAGTTTCGACTGTGGGGGAGTGTTAGAATGTGAAATATCTTAGTCTCCTAAGTATTTCATATCTCTTGTATTATTGTATACCTTGTTGTATTTAGATTCCTAGATTAGATTAGATTCCTAGATTATAGCCTATATGATAGGATTACTCTTGTATAAATATGAACGATTGTGGTAATGAGAAGATCATAGAATTATATTCTTTCAGCGTCGAGCCTCACCAGACTTGATGATGGATCTTGAGAAGAGAAGCAAGCTATTCCTTTTGGGTTCTCGGCGGCAGCTTGTTACAGTCGAATTCAAATATGCTCCTGGTTTAGAGAATTACATCGCTTTCTTTAATTGATTAAAAATGCTCTCATCATCTTTAAATTTTCCTTTACATAGTTTTATCATATAAAATGAGTAAATATAGTAACTGTCATTCAAAAAAGAGAGTAGTTCTTTGGTACGGTATTATGAGAGACTAAAAGAGGCGGACAAACGTTACAGTTATATTTAAAACTTATATTCTTAATTTGTTGTTGTGTTGTTAGGCCCCCTTTCACAAAAGTCCTAATCTAAAGATAAAAATAGATTAAAAATAAAAGCTTATTCGCTAGCCGATAAACTCATTTTGTTTGATATTGACGGGAGAATGGCAACTTTGGTCCACATCTATGGGGTCATTGTGACATGCAATGACCACTTTGCACGCGTTGGGATTTTCAGTCCACAACTTATAAAAGTTGGCAAATTAAGTACATCATCGACAAATTAAGGACTAAATCAGCTGATTTGGCATTAATTTTGTTGATTTGGACAATTTGACACACTTAGTCAACAAAACCTCATAATCTGTTGACTGCCAACTCAAATGTAATTTTTAAATGTTTAAATGATTTTTAAAATTCAAAAAATCATTTTTAAAGTAGATTTTTTTATAAAATATTTAAAATTAAATTAAAAATTAATTTAAAAAATAAAAATAAAAAATAAAACTAAAAACTATATATTTTTTTTAAATGCAACGGGATTAACCTTCTTCCTATATATCCAACCATCTCCAACATTCTTCCCCAATTTGAAAACCTAACCCCCAAATCTAATCTAAGAAACAATGAACCTAGCTCAATTAATACGAAATTAACTGCTTGAATCGATCATACACTCCATCAAAGTAAGAAATCGACACGAATTTCTTCAATGGCTTCTTCTTCCCAGCCGCTCGAATTCTGCAGGTGCGTGAATCCGCGTAGTATCGCGATAAAAGGTGTAAGCTGGACTTCTTATCCTGGTCCGCTTCAACACGATTTAGGTGCTCGATCGGTCGTGCAAGATTATGGTCAACTCCAGCTATTTTACCCATTTGAGTATTGTACACGAATTTTGTTTTTTTTCTTAATTTGTTTTAGTTTTTTTTTTTAAATTAATTTTTAATTTAATTTTAACATTTTATAAAAAAAATTCTATTTTAAAAATGGTTTTTTGAATTTTAAAAATCATTTAAACATTTATATTCAAATTCAAATTCCAGAATAAACTATGGCTCGACATGTGGCGCACTAATTCGGTCAAATCGAATTATGGCGAATTATCGGGTCCAACACAGTTCTCCGGTGGTCACGTCACCGATTTTGACGAAAAATTGAACGAAGTATATAAATTGTACGTGGTGTTGTTGTTGTGTACCAAAATCGGTCAATACCATTCTAGTGTATCTAAATTGGCACTGTCTCATTGTAGTGCACCTAAAAAAAAATTACCCATTAATTGGGTGAAAGTGTTTAGTTGTGGACAAATTTTAGGTTTTAATGGGTCAATTCAATTTGGAGGGAAAAATCAATTTTCCCGCCCATTTTCATTGCCATTGCCAAAGCTTGTGTGGCGGATTGTTTGAGTTGGCAGTCAACGATTATGAGGTTTTGTTGACTAAGTGTGTCAAATTGTCCAAATCAGCAAAATTAATGCCAAATCAGCCGATTTAGTCCTTAATTTGTCGATGATGTACTTAATTTGCCAACTTTTATAAGTTGTGGACTGAAAATCCCAACGCGTGCAAAGTGGTGATTGCATGTCACAATGACCCCATAGATGTGAACCAAAGTTGCCATTCTCCCGATATTGACAAATAAAAACAGATCAAAAATGAATTTCGAACACAACAAGGAAAATCTCCAGTTATGTACCTTTCTGCGGCGATGTACTACACTGTGGAGCTTCAAGGACCGCCTCGAAAGTATCCAGTGGCTTCAATGGGGAGGAATCTTGACTGGGTTCACGTTAGAACCTACAATTACGATTCATCCGATACTTCTGTAACTGAGACTCATGCCAAGCTACATAACCCTGACAATGAATCCTTGAGCACGAGTCGCGGACTAAACAAATGGATCAAGGCTGGGGTGCCAAAAGCCAAGGTGATAATGGGATTGCCATTATTCGGTAGAACATGGAAACTAACTGACCCATATGGTGATACTGTTATTGGTGCACCAGCTGATGCTGTTGGTAGGGTCTAATGGGGTCATGACTTACTCCGATATCAAGAAGTTCAACGATAAGGATGAAGCCACTGATATATGATGGGAAGACCGTGTCAGCCTATTCGATTGCAAATGAGAACTGGATAAGGTTCGACAACAGGGACTCGATTGAGAAGAAAATCAGTTATGCTCGCGAAATCTTGGCATTGGTGGATACTTTTTCTGGGCAGTAAATGGTGATTACAACTGGGAACTCTCTCGCACAGGTACATTAGTTTCACTATACTTTCAAGTGTCGCACATTCATTAATTAAGCCCATATTAAGTTTAAGTGTTATTCTTTAGACATAACTGAATTAATCTAATCTTTGGTTATCTTTTCTTAATTGTAGCTTCTGAAGCCTGGTAAGCAGAGATGTATATTGGAGCTTGGTGTTTGTTTTTTCGATCCTTATTTCATTTCCGATAATAATTACCACATGGATTTTTCCGTTTGTGGTATGATCCACGTGGATGCTTGTGTTCGTCATATTTCAGTTTTCGATTTTTTCAGTACCCACGTACGTCTACAGCCACGTGGAAGATTGTATCTAAGATGGGATCTATACAAGTTCTCTTCATATATTCAGTATTTACAGTTGTTGCATTTTTATAGTGAAATAAAAGTTTGAGATTATATAAGTACTTTTGTGTTTGTTAAATTGTTTATAGTTAACAAATCAACAAACGACATATGGAAATCAAGAACATTTGAGATAATAAGCATCCTGTGCCATACAAGTATGAAGTTGAATCCCTTCTTTTTTAAGGACAGGTAAAAAAGATAATAATGTGCATTACTTAACAAACTTGAAGGTTCTGCATTCTCCAACCGGAAAAGTGTCACTGCTGCTGCCTCGGCGGTTATCATGGTTGTTATCAGCACCTTTTCTGTTGATGTAACCCGGGTACTCAAAGAGGTAAAAAGGAGCCTTCTCAATTAGTCGCAAACCAGCTGCCACACCTAGTTCCTGAATCTGCCAAAGATTGAAGGGGTAGTTCGTTTTGTGTGTAACATGCACCTGTCCATCTACTTTTAGCATTTTTCGCGCACTCTCAAGAAAACTACGAACAACTTCCTGGTGAAGCCTGAAAATGCATTCATAGTGGTATATATATAGATTATGATATGCTTAAAGAAGGCTCTAAAAAACGAATGGGACACGACGTTCATGAAACTTCCAAACGCGTGGAATGAGAAAATTAAGCTTACTGAATTTGATAGGCGTCATTCTCTTTAGTATGAAAACCAGAGTGAGGAAAATTAAACACGATCCTGTCGAATGACATAAACATGAGACTAGGATGACGCCACATGTTGCGAACATCAACTTCATGTACCGTTGTACTTCCTCTGTCTTTCAGGGCCTTGAGATTCCACTCTATATGAGGGTACTTGGCTCTGAGAGTGACTATGATTAAGATGAACAAGATCTTGTATTAATGTATGAAGGAAACTTCTGCAAGAAATCCAGAAATCAACATTTTACCCTTATGTCGTCTATACATTTATACCTTCCGAGTCTAGTGAGGTTGCGATAAGATTGGGAGCATGAACGAAAGCTCTGGCTAGGCTTGCGGAAAATGAAAAATCGCCTTCTCCGACAAGAAGTATCTGGTGCTTACTGCTGTAATGCTTAATCCATTTCTCCCCTTGTCCAGTTTCAGCTCCTGATCCCATGGTTATTTTGTGCTGAACTTACCAGGTACTGAACTAAGTTATTGAAACTCCATTCATAGGTGATGAAAAGTTAAACATGACCAGTGTATTATATAATTAATATGAACTATGAAGCATTGAATGTGGTCATGAGTGTCTCTTCGTGTAACACAGATAGATATGTTCATCAATTCATCAAGTCTGATGATTAAAAGACCTCTGATCTGACCTTTCCCATTTCAATCCACTTGACTTCTCCAACTAATTAATGCCTCTCTTATGTTACCATTCTGCCTGATAACCTCCTGATGAGGGTGAAAACGGAATAGGTCGGACTAGATTGTCCAAGATTAAGAGTGTCTGAATTATTCAAAAGAGAGGTTAGACCTTTTTTATATATCCGGTATGCCTTGTACAAACCGGAAGGTGACTTAACAGTAGGATCGAGGTTCAGACCTTTCAAATAAGTAGCTAGGTGAAGTGTAATAATGACCTTATACTGGAGAAATAATGACCCATATTTATAAATTTTTGCAACGGGACGAACCTCCCTAAAATCCGGGAATCTTGTCTATTTATGAAACATGTCATGTACGGATGGGCAAACAGGGTCCGGACTCTAGCCAGATTTCGTGTTATTTTGCAGTCAAACGAGTTCATATATGATGACCGCTCGTTTATCTTTACTGTCCAACAGACGCTTTATACTCCTAGACTAGATAGTATAATGTACTCATACTAGTAATCAAGATATAAGAATCAGGATCACTAGATTGGTACATTGAAAAACAGAACTGAACATATATATATATGAAATTTATGCGCTCAACTTTAATTTTGGTTGAAATTAATTGACTCTAAATATATGTGATCAGCAAAAGTAATTGTAGATCAGGTAGGAAATTCTGAACATTTATTCTCATAACCTTACATTCTGATAAAATATCAACCATGAGACTACAAGTTTACTTGTGAAGGTTCTTATCCTTCGATTGTTCATCCATCTCAGTTCTTCTTCTATTGAGTGAAATTCCAATCCTATTCTTTATTCTTGAAGCTTTCTGCTTCGAGTTCTCTGTTTCTTTTTTTTCGATTTCTCACTGGCTAGTAGCTACTTTCGACTAATCCAGCCAAGCATGTGGGTCGTTTCTAGGGGCTGATATTCCAATGTCGTTTTTTACATCCACAAGTTCGAACTAGATACCTTCCTTAAGTGAACTTAAACTCAAGCCCCTTAATAGTTCTCTGTTTCAGTTCTTGCTAGTTTGTAGGAATTCATCTCAAGCTTGGTGTTTTATCTTCTGTACTTTGATTTGATTATTGTTGTTTTCTGTGTCTGTGTACTTATTATTGAGGATGAGGAAAGGACGGAAATCGTGTAGTCGCATGGGACTCAGACAGCACTTGTTAGAATATATTAGAGTGGACAAGCCTGGGCGGAGCTGCATAGCTACGTGCCGGGATGGTGATTGTCTGGTTTTTGTTGACACCAAATACGGTATTAAGGCCTACCCCGATCGTTGGGAGTGTTTCGTATGGTGTCGAAAGTGGAAAACGAAGATACTACTGCCCTCTCTTCCAGCTCATCCAGACAGCTTTCTCAAGTGTATTGTCAACTGTGACCAGCATCGTTGGCTCCATGAAGTTGTCTTCTACCACAAGGACCCTTGTCGTATATTTATGCCGGGCCATTATCGCAAGGCTAGAAAATGTTATGTTTTGAACGATATGGCACAGCCCCTTATGGGAAGTATGATGCAGCCTTGTACACACTCAGGGACAAAAGCAAAAAGGCCTATAAGAACACCAATTATTGCGTAATGACTCAGGCGGGGGATTTTACACTACACACGGACCAACCATGCCATTCCATAATGCTTCAAACATGTACGAAAGGAATTTAGTCCAACTGAATGATGCTATTGAGGAATGTTTTCCTGAGGCTGAATGTTTGCTTGTGGAACGTAAATTGCAGTGTGGGTGGGAGGTGTGGGAGGTTGATATATCACATGGTGAGATGAGGAGAGTCAATGACTTGAGAGGTTTAACGATGGTCTTGACTACAAATAACTCGTTTGCGTACAAACCTAAGTCTGAGCTCGAGTGTAACTGCATATACTTTACAGAGGAGAAGGATGGTGATCTTGGGAACTCTTATGTTTTCCGAATTGATGATCAGAGCTTGTCTATTGTCCGAAACCTGCCTCTTCGTTTTGCTTGGACACTTGATACTGTGATGCCGTATTTGAGGTTTATTGAGGATGAGGTACAGAAAATTCTCATAACGGATGACAAGTCATTTAGTTCATACGAAACTTGTGATCTTGTAATGGAAGACAATATCTGTTGTGATCTCTCTGATGATCTAAAAAGGTTGATTGTGAATCGTATCCCTTGTATGATGGACTATGCAAACTTGCGTCTTGTGAGTAGAAACTGGAGACAAGTAGTTCCTCCCATGTATTGGAAACCTCAGCTAATTTCAAATTCGATTTCTATTAACTTACCATGGTTGATGTTGGCTGGAGACCAAGATTCACAGGCGTCTGTTATTGATCCAATCACCAACATGAGGGGTTACATTAGAAACCACGAACTATTGGGTTGTAAAATTCGCTACTCCAATGATGGATGGCTTCTTGTGACTAAGGGTCAGCACGAGATATTTTTCTTCGAACCTATCAGCAAAAACAAGATCACACTCATAGATATTCCGCATGATTTTTGTATTGATGGAATTGCATTTTCTTCTTCGCCAACATCGCCAACAGATTGGGTCATTATTGCCATTCTGGGCATGCCAGCTGATGGAGAAGCACTCTATACAGCACATTTAAATCCAGGCTATGAGAAATGGAGGATCTCGGGTGTATATACACGAACTACCTTCATCCCCTGTGGTTGCAATCCAGTATTTCATGATGATGAGTTTTATACTATAAGTCAGGATGGAGAATTGGCAGTTCTTTCACTGGAAAGATCACAATTAAGGATTTTGCCTGCTGCTAAGTATCAATGTGTGAAGTTGTTTTCCAACTATTGTAGGGGGGTTTTAGTTGCTTGTGGAGGGAACCTACATCTTGTTATCATGAAATTGTTGGGGAAATCATCAATGTATATAAGCTACGAGGCAGGTCGGGATGGATTGAAGTGAAACACATTGATAACTTTGCATTCTTCATCAGCCAAATGTCCTCTTTCGCTGTAAAGGTAACCGAAACAGCACTGCAAAATTCGATCAACTTCCCCTTGTTTGAACAAAACTGTAATCTCTTCTACAAGGTGGATGAAGGAAAATTCAAATTGCACCATGGAGGTCAATCTACAGGCGACATCTATGATAGGAAAGAGCTGTTTAACAGGACTTGGTTGCAACCTAAAGCTGTGAGAGCTTATAGGTAGTTTTTGTTCTATATGTAATACTATAATCAGCGTTTATCAGCAATGTATATATATACTCCATCTTAGTTAAGTTCACCAATAGCAAAATTACAGCATATGTTCAATCAATCGAAGCAAACCTGGAGTTTAAGCTGGCTTTTCAGCTGTGTTGTTCAGTGTTTTCTTGAGTTTCCTGCTTAGTTTGCAGAAGCATATGCAATAATTTTTTAGAAGGAACACATGAAGTTGTTATGGAAATAAGCTTACAGATCAAAACTGAAACTTGAATCAATCACACACAACTTTATCTGGTTAATCTTCCTCGATAGAGCTTGATACTAATTAAACCTAGTCTTTTGGGAAGGAAAAAACAGAAGAAAATTGCAAAAACAACTTTCTCCGCGACCTTCAGATGTCGCAGTCAAGCCATATTCGTACCCAAATTGCGAAAAAATCTCATGTAACACTAGCAGGTTGCACCTGTTTAGTCTATAAATATATATCTGGACTTTATGCTCTTAGTTTTGGGTTGAAATTAGCAAGATCAGCAAAAGCAATTGCAGATGAGGTAGGAAATTCTGAAGGGAACATTTATTCTCGTAACTTTTACATTCTAATCATGTATCAAACATGAGACGACAAGTTAACTTGTGAAGGTGCTACAATACAAACATGTAGGTGCTACATTCTCCTACTGGGAAAGTATCATCGCTGCTGCGAAAAACAGGTGAGAATTTGTCTGCGCCTCTTTTGTTCAGGTAACCAGGGTAGTGCCACATGTAAAACGTGAAAGTATATTTGTCCTAGAGACAATCGAATTAAGGACAAATATACATATTCGATTCAGAATTTATTTATGATTATTGTTAACCTATTCACCAATGGCTTTTTCTCTGACAATTCACCTACTGAATAACAATCTTTCACTTGGTCTTAGATCGATTTAAGTATGACGTAATAATAATGAAAATGGGCATGAACTGTAGCTAATCATTGCAGGCAATCACATTGAATCAGCAGGAGCAAATTAAAGAAAGCTATATGATCCTCCGGCCTTTTCAAATTGATGAATTACAGTGTATTGATAAGTTACCAGTCACCTTATCAGTTCGTTTTGCCAAACAGGTAACCATCCATGTGTTAGAGAATGAAATAATTAAGCATGGATTGGTGAATCTGTCTGTATATAGATCTCTAACCATTATTTCCACCTCTCATAATGAGCCATAAACTTTGACTTCTTGGATGTGTGATTTACTATTGAATGCTGGAACAGAGGTTCTAAAGCAAAATGCAGTAGCAACACTCAACCACGATTGAATATAATTCTTCAGAGAAAGATTTCGGAGGAGGAAATTTCGGAGGGTGAACATAAGCCTTAGCGCTGGGCATTAGTAATTCTGCTCTCGCATTATCACCAGCGCACAGTAAAATAAGTTTGTACCCCGGTAAATAGTAACAACACCGCAGCAGCAACGAGCGAGATAATTGCCCATGGATTGTTGAAATATGTGTGCCTCAAACTAGCTAGGTGACGATTGCACGCATTATGATGATAATCACTCACGAGTCGGGACAACCCAGAAAGATAGTTGTTCACGTCAAAACCAACACCCTGGCCCATACGGTTGAATAGTTCCGCAACCACTGCATCACTCCCCATCCAATTTACAATGATTCCACGACTGCACAAGTAACTCACATCAGCTGGTGTATCAATCAAACTGTCCATGAAAAGCACATAAGAAGCTATGTCATTTGTGCTATTCATATGGCATTGTTCATATGCAATGAGGTTTAGCAAGAGGGATTCAGTCCCGTCGTGGAACAACAATTGAGGTATCTCAAGTACTCCGTTCTTGTACTTTATGTCCCAAAATATGGCAGATTCTCTTTTCTTGAACTTCATCCCTGCTTCTATTAGCCCAGTGACACAAGGTAAATCTTCAAGCTGTCTTTGATCATTTTTGTACAAATTTAACGAGTCTTGGCTTGTTTGGCCAGCTAACAGATTTCTCCTGAACACTTGAAGGAGGTGTGGGCAATCTTCTTTTTTCCATTCACCAGGAGTCGTTGGACGAGAAGTGCCGAATGGCAATTCACCAGAAGTTGTCAACATAGAATTTTCCATTGGAAGTTCACCAGAAGTTGTCAACGTAGCATTTTCCAATGGAAATTCACCAGAAGTTTTCAATAGATAACTGCCGAATGCTATTTCTGTTGTGGTTGAGGGGTCGAAAAGTTTAACCAGTAGACTTCCAAAGGATTCCTCACCAACATCGAACAGGCTATCCAATAAAAATAGAGGAATCTGATTCTCTAGCTTTATAATGTCTCCTACGATCATTTTGAGTATTGGCGTCCAGAGACCAAAAATTGGATCATATCTGGAGTATCCTAAACTCACGAAGTCCCCGGTGTACCCAGACAAGATCTCGAACAAGAAGGATGAGTCAAGCACCATCATTTCCACAAACTGATTGCTGTTTAGCATGATAGGTTCGTCGTAGTATTGCCTTGCCTTTTCTTCGGCCTTTTCCATTTCAGTGATATAATACTCTAGTGGTTTCTTGCTCCGATCCATTATACGCTGCAAAGCCCGCCATTTGTGGGGTTCCATGTCAAGCAGTTGCTTCTCGCCATGGTGGTAAGGCCCCAACGACACAACTTGAGGAATGTAGGCCCTATCGTCTTTACAAGCGTCCCTGAGGCATCTTGGAATCCGGTAGATGCAATGTTTGGGCCACAATGTTGCTCCATCTTCGTTGTCATTGGAAGCTTTAATGAGCTTATTTTCGATGCTTATGATCCACTCTGCCCGTGTCTGAACCTCTTCATCTACACAGGCCTTTCCTTTGTCTTTGGTTGAGATGTAATGGAGAACATTTTGTTTCTGGGCTTGGTCTAAAGCAGAGAGCTGGATGGTAGCAAGGTTAATTAGTATGACTTTGCACAAAAAATCGGGAGCAATAAAACGATAAACAAGCTCTCTAAGACTCTAACAATGGAGAATTCATAGATAAACCTCTAAATACAAATGGTCACATGCATGACTCACATCACACATGAAGATAAAGTCTCTAATTTCCAGATGAAAGATTAGAAAGGTATTGTAATTAAAAACGTTATTCATATCATTTTTTTCCACGAATCCATTCATAAGAAATTCAGAGATAAAGTGGGCTTGTCTTGAGCAGTCTTAGAGTGGTGTCACATTGTAACAAAATTCGATGCGCATGTGTGTGAGATGGATGAATGTAACACCCCAATAAACATGCTACTTATACCAATAAAGTGTACATTTATTTTCACGAATATATTCATCAGAACTTCAGAGTTACGCGTACTTGCTTCGTAGCAACATTAAGATGGGTGACACACCGAGTTTCTCGATGCAGGAGAAAATGCATGGGAAAGTGCTTGTGGGGACATCGTATGAATTACAGAGCAATTTATGAGTAACATCCCCTCCCTAAAGGATCGAGCCTTGACCCACAAGAGAACGAGGTGGAACTAGTTATGAGTGAAAAAGTAATGAACAATAAAATAAAGGTTACATTAGTAACTTACTAAATACACTATTTTTTGTAAAATTAAAGAAATTAGTAAAATATTCATTTATGTGGGAACGTATTATGTTGGTTGATAAAGTAATAATTGGGTGATAAATTATGCAATAGAATGATAAAGTATGGTCTATTTGCAAGTAATTATAAAAATGGTTAAACCACTATTTCACTCACGATTGAGTTACTATTAATCTGTTAAAGGTGTGTTAAAAAACTTTGTTTTATGTCTTATGTCAAATAGTCCGATGTATTAAGTGATTAAGTAGGAAAGATAAAGGATAAAGGATTTATAAGTGGAATAGAAAATTTTATTTTTATGGGTTACTATGAAGTTTGATGTTCAAATATGGAAAAGTTTTCAATTGAATAATTAGGTATTAGAAGTCTAGAAGTAGTAGGGTCATATCAAATTTACCTTCGGAACTTCATGCTTGTCAGTACCATGCCAAATTGGCGAAGTTGAATCCTGGATGACTACCGTGCTCGGCGGCTGTTCGAGCAATTCACCCACAACGGCTTCTTCGGTTGGTTCCTGCAGCACCGCCTCCTCCTCCTCGGGGCTCGGCATTAGTGGTGGATCCTCCATATTCCTAGAAAGTTCTATTTCTCTCAAGCGATATTAACTCAATTCAATGCGTGGAAGCAATGAAAAAAGTGTTTTGTTTTAACATCTAAAAAAAAAAAAAAGAAGTTTTGCTTAAGGGTGATGAGGTGCCATTTGATGTAATGAAGCTTGCTTTTATTTGGATGATTGATTTTGTGTTTGGTCTAAACTTGTTGAGAATTTAAATTGATATATATAGTGGTGAACGCCTCGGAACTTAATGTGAATTTTCCTATTATTTATTGTATAGAGAATCGGACTTGCTCGAACTTAATTAACCTGACAAGTACATTCGCACATATTCCTGCATATTATTAGCCCGTAACTCCTTTTTCCTCTGTAGAAAATGCAAGTACATCAGTATGACAGTTGAAATGCAAGTGGTGTTCGACAATATTTGAGCAAATACATGTCCTTTCCATATTGTAGGATACTTCCAGCCAATTCCTTAGTCTGTCTCGTATCAGTATGAATGAGGCTATGAGAGTCAATAAAGCAGAATAAATCATTTTCAGTCGAGTTATAAAAAGTTAAAATTGAAACGGGCCAGTATTAAATATTAAATGCACATAATTCCTTCAAAGACCTTTTTACATGCTCTTACACAACATTTATATATATACTATTCAATATTAAAATTTTCGTACACTACACTAAATCTCAAAACTCTGATAAAAATTAAGTTTACAATTTCAGAATCCAGTTCTCAACCACGCTAAAATCCATTTTACGAGTATACTCCCAAGTTTATGGTTGTTTGATCATTTTCTATACTCGTTGTACTTTGCTTCAAAATCATTAATAAAAAGAATTGCCTGTTCCAAAAAAAAAAGAGAAAAATACTTCCGAGTATTGACAAATTATTGTAGTTAAAACAGAAATACCACTAGCTAGTTTTCACTGTTACATGCATATGGAATGTGTTGATGTAATCACCTAATTATACGTTTATACTTGGTGGATTTTCATTTTAAATTAAGCGACTCGAGTGGATTACAAATTATCAAAAGATTGCATGATTGACATTATTATGAGAAGGCCTAGCTAATTTGGGTATGCGGAGATGTCATAAAGGTTATGGGTATATATGGGCGGAATCAGGAGGGGGGCATAATGGGGCGTTCGCCCCCCAAAAAATTTGAAAAAGAATATTTTTATATGTAATATTTTCGTTAATTTAGGATTTTGCCCCCCTAACCCCTGAAATAAAGTTATATACATCATTTCGTCCCACCAACGGTCGAATCCTGGATTCGCCCCTGGTTATGGGTTCAATTGATGTCAAGTGCAGGTTGTGTTATGGGTTCAATTGATGTCAAGTGTAGTGTTTTAGTGTATTTTACTTGTGATAAATTGATTGGTACATTTTTAATGATTGATATATTGATATATTCTGAAAAACAAAATCTTGTGAGACTAGTCTCGGTCTTGGTCACTAATCTTTGGAAGTCTATGTCATTTTTGCTATTCGTATGGCCAGTAGTCTACTTGACTACTTGCTTTATTTGTGGACACAATATCTTTCTTATTTATTTAAAAATTATATAATTAATATTTCTAACTACTTCATTCGGATAAAAACGAGATTTCAGTCGAAGAAAATCAAATGACACTCGATTCCTTCACCTCTTGCTTGCACCTCAAGTTACTTACTATTTGATCATCTTGTCATTCAAATTTTAGATGTCATTTATATTTGATCCTGTCATCCTTGTTTTAAAAGACAATTCAACCGTCCACTCCCAATTATAATTAGACGCATTTCCCAGAAAAAAACAACCGTTATATGCTTCTTTTGACTATAAATTGAGAAGACCCGAAGTTGGTGGTCTAACATTAAATTTGAACTTGTTAGCATGAACTAATTAAGTACCATGAGATAAATATAGTACTGTAAACCAGCACTGCTATAATATGGGAAAACCGCATCAACTTGTCCAAAAGTACTACCAAACCAATTCAACTATGGAAACCCCATAAAATCCCCCTAATTTATAAGAAAAGTATGCGTCAGACCCTCTACCATCAGAAATAACATAAAATGTGCTAAAAACCAATTAAACTACAGAAGAAGCTTATTTTTGTGTATTGATTGAATGAATTGGTGATTTTACAAGTGACCCAACAGGGTTTATTTATAGCTACAAAATTAAAGCAAAGAGAGTAATTTGTACAATTGTATAAACGAAATTACTCGTTTTGGTACCTAGTAAAAACGCGCCTCTGAGATCATTCAAGGGGGGTGCATGCACACAAGACAATTTGTATTGTCGTCTTCCTTCGCATAAACCCTAATTGTACCTGAGTTGGTACAGTTCTTATTCGTTTGTGCATGGTGTAGGTGAACCATTTGTTTCAAACCTTCCCGCTCCTTGGTTTCGATCCTGCATGGTAGAGCGCCCTGTTCCCGCGCTCTATTCTTCTGCTGTGGGCGAATTACTACTTCAACTTCACCAATTCCGATGGACATCAGTTCGTCACTCTGTTTCTTCTTCTGTTCTGCAGTTTTGTGATTGCTTGATAATTCAAGCTTTTTTTCTTCATGATTTCTATCATTCCCCTCAAGATGGGAGTGTAGATATTCTTCATTCCCATCTTGCTTGTCATTCCCTTCAAATCTTCTCTGGAAACTGCTTTAGTGAGTACATCTACAAGTTGCATTTTTTATGGAATATATTCAACTTTGATTAAGCCTTGTATTATTTTATCTTTAATGAAAATTTAGGCCCTATAGTTTTATTATATAAAAAAATTGAACATTTTACATTTGATGTTTAAAATTAATACGTAGTTAAAGTTGGAAAAGTTTGAATGCAAAACTCAAAGTGAGAATCTATTCCCGGGACGGAGGAAATAATTGGTAAGAATGGACAAAAAAAAAAATGGAAATCTAAAAATGCAACACTAAATATTGTAAAATGGTAATCTTCGGGCGCAACAGAATAATTATTATACTTTCATTTTCATACTCACGAATATCCATGTTTAGGTATATGTAATATATAATGTATTAGAAAAATACTTTAATGACTTTTAATGAATGATATTTGTTATTTCTTTAATCTACAGAAATTAATTTTTCTGATATTTGGTCCTTGTTTGGAATTTTCCCACCGCCCCTAAATTTGGCCCGGCCCTGATTGTTGTATGTATATGTGCACGTTCTCTAACCATTAATTCCACTTGTCATAATCAGTGAACTTAGACTTCTAGGATGTGTGTTTTATACTATTGAATGCTGCAAAATACTTGTAAAAAAGGCAGCTACAGTCAACAATAGAAGAAATGGTAATTACATTGAAAAACAGACACTTAACAATTATATTATATTATATTATAAGTCTATTATAAGAGGGTAAGCTTTTAAGGTTTGGTACCAAGTGAATTTACAAATTTACCCTTCTAAATAAAACTTGCAAATGAGTGTTTTTTAGGTTTATAATCTTGCTGGCATTTATATTTGGAACAGACGCTTGGACTCGAAGCGTCTTGACATGAAGGCTCTCAACCTTCTTTATCAATTGCCATCTTCACTCTCTTCACTCAAGGTAAGATCAAACGATCATAAGTGGTTAGTCTATGATAGAAATAACTTAATTGGTTGTAGATCACGCTCTTCATTGGATGATAGAAATCACATTCCAGTTTCGTTTTCTGTTGTGTTTAGGTAACCTATCGCCCTCCCAAGGAAACATTAGTTCTTGTCCTTGAAATACTACAGAGGTAGAAATTATTTCATCTATGTAGGAAAGTATCGATCTTTGTCCAATAACAGTTTGGTTGATGATTTATCTTTTGTACTATGTGTTACAGTAAAGACACTTTTGGGATATTTGGTGAGCCAGTTGATAACGATGAGGTTTGTTTTCTTATATTTGACATCAAGTAGTTATTTATGTGTTGAAAGAGTTTCAGGGTGTGGCTATGTCTTCTTAGGTCAAGGAATACTATGAAATCATCAAGGAGCCTATGAACTTTGCCATGATATTGGCTAAACTCCATCAAGACAAGTATAAAAGCTTGGAGGAGTTTGAGGCTTGCTGCTGTTCTTTAAATTTTATGCTTCTGTTTTTAAATCTATTTCTTGAGAAACGGATCCGTGTTTTCACTTTTCATGCGCACATATTGAATCTTGCAACATGAAGTGTTCCGGATACAAGAAAACACAATGTTTTTCAACTCCTCATCTATTGTGCATTATGAACAGGTAGCTAACACAGTATATCATACATATGTCCTCCAGTTTCATGTTTTCATCGTCATCCAAATTATCACATTGTCAACTTCTTTCATTGCATAGGAACGTGCCATCCATTATTTGGCGAGGAAGGTATTTTTTTTCCTCCAAGAAGGATCCAATTTTTTTGCCTAGGAATATCTTTGAGCCAAGACGAAGATCCACGAGAAAATCTTCAAATGATGACCTTTCAAGGGAAGGTCTTATGGCTTGTTTCGATCTTAAAGATGATTTGTCCTCCTCATCTTCCACTCTTCTGCGAGTGCAAGATATCATCCCTGCTAATGATTTTCACTTCGTTGGTGTCCCTTATTTCCATTTCTCAACTTGCAATTGCTTTCATAGAATTCTTCTCATACCTGTTAAGTTTTGATACATCGGTATTTTCTCAAACTTTTGTGATGGGATTCATAGGCATCAAGATGATTAACGGGCGAGGACACTTTCAGGCAGAGTGTGAGGGGATGTTCACTGTAGGGATCTCAGATTTTCGACCGTAGCTTTCCTTTCATATTGATAATCATGAAGCGTTATGTTTTTTTCCATCAAGGAATTAATTTAAGATCTCTGTGTTTATCTTCATTGTTTTTGTTTTATGTATATTCTATATCTCAATTATACATAGTGGTACCTTAACTACTTATTATCTTAGTTTTAGTAAGCCCATTCTTCTGCCATGTAAATAAACTCTGTAAAATTAAATTAAGGATGAATTACTTTTCCTAAGTTTGACTGCTGATATATTGTAATTAGGACATTATCCATGCCTCTTTTCAAAAATTTTATGGCCATAATCGGTCAAAATGCATGTAAAAACTTTGCCGTCATTTTCCCTCGTGTATGATGCCATTAAAATCTATGTGACTACAAGTATACCTACATGATTCCAATAGTCATGTTTGATGTAAATGCAGTTGCCAGCCGACTTGGTTGTACCAATCATGATTTGGTAACAGTTAATGAAATTGCATTTGTGAGAATGAGAGCATAGTAAACAGGGTTCTGCCAGCTGTGTCTTATGTAGACTGCACGAAAACGAAGAATTAATGGACACTACTACTTATTATGAGCAATATTATTGTTTGCTTTAGGTTGTTCTTAATGTTTGCAAACTTCTTCGTTTTCTGTGGAGAGGATCTAAATTGTGATTTCCATGTTTTGCATCTATTGATTACCTTTAAAATTCTTGGTTAGACTTATTTCAGGTGTATTTGCATCTGAATTAAATTTGGAATTCCTCTGGAACTCAATCTCGTTGATGTATGCGAACGGCATGCACTTAACATGAGAGTAATTCATATGATGCTTTTCAATATTCTCCTTCACGTATACGTCACTCTATGCCTGCTGAACTTCCCTTTGAAATCTTAATTACTGCTGGTATTTGAATTTTGGTCATTTTGTGTGTGTCTGGAGTGGTTCTTATTAGAAATTCATGGGATTAGTCGATCATAAGATGATGAAACTGATGCTTACTTCTCGAGTTTTTTCCTGTAGCCTGTTCCTATCATCAGTTAATTGGATCATAACCATATGTTATTGTAATGCATTTTAGTATTCTTTCAGTTATATGTTAAACATCTCTACTGCTACTCAGGTAGGAGTTGTATATGATGAGCATGGGTTGTTGTCAAATTTTTTTTATATTACTCCCTCATAGTGGATGAAGGGTGACTGTCGTGACTTGTGAGAGGTGCCAACGAGGTTTATTAGAAGATGTTGGGAGGTGAAGAAGTGTGAAAATTTTGAATATTGTTTGTGACAAAATCACCTCAACAACTTCACTTTAAGACTTAATTGGAAGAAGTAACGATCAGTTGAGTTCATATGATTAAATGTTTCTACTTACTTGGTCTATAGATTGCTTAATATTAACTCCGCCTTTGCCATCATAGTGATTCTATAATTTGGAGCAATGGATGTCATTTGACTGTGCATATTTTCTGAATCTCTTTCTCTGGTTTTGCTAGGTGATGTATAAAGGTTCGACTCTGATTGAAATTGATAAACAAGGGTGCGATCATATCTCTTAAAATGTTCACTCTAAGTGATACTACATTCAAGGTAATGTACCAAGAGAATGATAGCCAAGTCATCACTATCGATCTCGTTGCCGGGTTTATTCAGGTGTGTCTTTGAGTTCTCATTTTTATTGTTTTATAAATTCTATTTAACGTTGTATGTGAGTTGTAATTAGATTGTATTGCTGAAACTTCAGTGTTATTATTCAACTCTCATAGAGATCAAATCAACCATAGATTTGGAATTTCTGAGGCAGGAACAGTTTTGTCAGTTTCTTTATGTTTTTCTCGCTCCCATGTGGATAATTTTGTTAATTTGTCTATGTATGTGTTAGTATTTGATTCCAGAAATTGGCAGTTATTCCTAATTCAAGTTCTTTAGTGAATTATTTCTAATTTAATCTACATTTAGGAGATGGGTCTTCGTTTTACAGTAGCAGTGGCCATGACTTGATGGGATTCATTGTTGAATTTAAGTCTAATGGTAAGTTTCTTGAATTGTTGATTTACGAATTCGAAAAGCTGGACATAAGATTGATCAAAGGTCTTCTTTCCTTGCAGTATTGATCCCTATTTTTATGCATCAAACATAAATAATGATTACAGGTAGTAATACTCTCACCATATATGTTTTTGTGTGTCTGAAAGTAAGAAGACCGAACACATTAGATCAACTCTGAGAATGCCATTGATTAATTAGTTTCTCCAGTATCTTATGTCCTATCTTTCTCATGGTAACATTTGTTGATTTAACACATAATGAATGAAATTAGTGGCTCTGTGTCTGGATAAAAATGGAATATATAACTTATTATCAGTCTTGTTTGATTCGTAGTTGAGTATTGATGTACCTTGTACTTTTGTTTTACGATGCTCTTATGGGTTGATCACATATACAGTATATCTTCCTCCTTGAAGTTTCAAAAGTAATTTAATATCATAATTATTTTAAGCCGTGCAAAACATAGAGAAACTAATAATCCACATGCATTGTCTTGATCTAGATCAACCCCCTTTATGCTTGAAATTACTTGGATCAGTGACTCTAAGATTGGAAACAGGAAAAAGATGAATTCATAGAAAAATGCGGAATAGACAGAATGAAATGAATGCCTTTCGAAGAAACTCCTGATATAGAACAACTTTTGAAGCTTCGGTGTTGAACTCGATCTTCTTACCATATGATAGTAATTCGTATAATGTTGTTCGTATTCTCTTTCATGTACGTATATCTTGCTCTGTCTGCTGAACTTCCCTTTTGAAATCTTAATATTGTTTGTATATATTTGATTTTATGTGATTTTGTGTGTGCTCTAAAATGGTTCTTATTAGATATTCATGGGATCAATCGATCATAAAGTGATGAAATTAATGCTAACTTATCAGTTATTTTTTCCTTCATCTGTTCCTATTACAGGTTGGCTGATAATCCTTTGTTATTGTGATGCAATTTAGGTTTCTTGCAGTATATTTTGAACATCCCTGCTGCTACTCAGATAGGAGTGGTGTATGAGAATGAGTGAGTTTCAAATTTTTGTATATTACTCTCTCAGAGTGGACGAAGGGTGACTACTGCAAGTCTGCAACTTGTCAGAGATAACCATTTGTAAACATGTTTGTGAAAAAATCACCTCAACAATTTCATTAAAACTCAATTGGAAGAAGTGACGGTCAGTTGAGTTCATAGAGAAAGAATCAACTGAAGTTCATCTTAAGGAAACACTCGTATAAATTAACCTGTTTGTACTTTGTACTGTATTTCATTCCTCCTTTATTGGATAAATTGAATGAGGTTTCGACTGTTGTGGTGCAGCAAGAAATCTTCTATGACAAACACAATACCATGAGAATGGAGGATGGACTGTATTGAGGAAGTATAGGACCTAAAACAATTAACTCTTCATACCTTTAATCTTGAAATTCTTCGACTAACTTTGCAGTTTGTTGAATCTGTACCATTTGTTTGCTAGATCAAGTTTTCAGTTCATATGTAGAAATGCATAGTATTATATAAGTACTTGTTTTTATCTGTGCAAAATCAGCTTTGTTTTCTTTCTGGTCATGGGTGTTTTCTTGATGGATCTATGATCTATCTCTTTTTTATATCAGAAAATTGGTTAGAGAGAAAAGTTTATATGTGTGGAATGCTATGCGCGTCTACCATTTCATTACATTAGCTATCTTCGCGTCATTGTTCATATATTAATTTCTTCATCAAAGCTTGCTCATGTTTTTAATATTTTAATTTCTTAATTAAATGTTATCTATGTTAGTTAGTCGACGGCTCATTTTCTGAATCCGCTTTCCATTGACGGGTTGACGATAAGTATCTCTGCTCCACTTCTATGCAACATGGATATAATATTGACTTTAAATTCACTCTATTGGCATACAACCATAACTCCTTTTGTTATTTAAAATCATAAGAACCTGTAATCTACTACTAATTAGAACTTTTCTACTTTGGTGCTACTCATCTACTGTACTCTACTTTGGTACCTTACGTTTCTGTTGTTGAGGCAGCTTTAGTATTTGATTGTATATGAGCAGCTTTCATGGTATGTACTCTGCATGAATGTAGCAAGGCTTCTTACTTTTTCAAATTATAAACTTCTCATTTTTAATGCATCAACTTGGATTACTGTATTTATATCTTCAAATAATGGGACTTCAAGGATGTTTGGCCTTTCACTTCCAGTGGCATTGAACGTATGGAGCTGAAAACGCAGTTAACTTCTGATTTTGAATTGTAGTATTATCGTATAGTATATTAGTAATTGTGTGTGTGTGTGTGTTTACTAATACAATTGAATAATATGCAATTATATAATGGTTGCATACTCCATATTGATTGTAACATGTATTCCAGATTTAGCTTGCTTTTAATTTGGTCTTCATTATAACCAATCACAGTGCTTTTTTAGGATTGAACTTTGTTGTGCCTTAGTAAGTTCGAGCATGGTTCAGAATTCAGACTAATAGCTAAAATTGAAAACTAGATTGACTTACATGTATGTCATGGAATAGGGGCAAATCAATGCTCCAGCAATTTATATAAATTGAGGACAAAATTTGAAAAAATAATCTCTATATTGTTCTGATCAAGTATCAAGTACACTGGGCACCGCGTTTTGCGCGGTGCTCAATTACTAGTAGAAGGAGAATACATTACATGAAAAACAAAGTGGCCGATCCATAAGCCTAGCTCACACAGTTGAGATCAAATGATAAATTACAGAAATTTGAAATTCAAACCACAATTGAAGATAATTAAACAGGTTTTATCACAAGAAAAGGTGGAGGGAGGAGAGGAAGGAAAGATTTATTTTGGAGGTCGAGCATAAGCAAGGACACTAAAAAAAGTTTGTGTCGCAGTAAAAACTAACAACGCCACCACAGCGATCAACGAGGTAATTCCCCATGGACTGTTGAAATATTTGTTCCTCAAGCTAGCTTCGTGACGCATCCACGGTTTATGATGATAATCATGATTAACGCTTTGGGACAAACTGGATAGATAGTTTTCCGCATATGCAATTACACCTTGCGTAAGTAAATCACATCTGCTGGTGTATCAATCAAATTGTCCATGAAGAGCACATAAGAAGCTATGTGATTTGTGCTTTTCCTATGGCATTGTTCATATGCAATGAGGTTTAGGAAGACGGATTCAGTGCCATCCTCAAACAACAACTGTGGTATCTCGAGTACACCGTTATTGTACTTTATGTCCCAAAATCTGCCGGATTCTCTTTTCTTGATCTTAATTTCTGCTTCTATTAGCTCGGTGACACAAGGTACGTCTTCATACTCTTCATTTATTTGCAAATTTTTGGTTGCTTGGCCAGCTAACAGATTTTGTCTGTACACTTGAAGGAGGTGTAGTAGCCCATCGAGCTCTTCCGGCAATTCATCAGGAGTGTCAGATGTTGTTTTTGGTGAGGGGTCGAAATGTTTGAGCAGCTGCTTGCCAATGAGATCCACCTCAACACTGAAAAGGCTACCCAATAAAAATAGAGGAATCTGATTCTGTAGCTTTATCATGTCACCTAGGATCGATCATTCCCATTATTGGCGTCTCAGCACCAAAAATTGGATCATGATTTGAGTATCCTAAATCCTCGAAGCCCTTGGCAGGAGAAAAGCGCCAATGGTCCTAAAATTTGGGGGTAATGGTTCACGCAGTGCCGTATTTGTCCACCCTGTGATCTTTAGTCCTTTTGTTTATCGTTTCATGGCATTTGAAGGACAATTTGACAATTCTGACCAAAAATGCTAGGGTGTCAATCAGGTCAACGGGTCAACCTCGCCAACACATCTGCCCAAGTCATTTATCGGATATAAGAAAATCGAAAATAAAATTAAAAATAAAAAAATAAAAAAAATTCTAAATCGTTTTATTAATTCAGAGACAAAATAAAATTAAATGAAAAAATAAAATTAATAAAATAAACTAAGTAAATAGTAAGTATCATCAACGGGCAAATCGGCTAACTCAAAAATCAGCTAAGTAAAACCCTAAACTCTACTTCTTCTTCCCCAAATTCACCAAGTTGCTCTGACGATTTCCGGCGACGATGATTACGGAACGGCCGGAGCATTTGAACGGAATTGAGGTGCCTATTAATCGTAAGTTTACTTTGCCTTTTCAATTCGTTATTCTAAGTTAGTTGTTAATCTCAATTAGTTGTGAAGTACTGTTCTGAGTTGTTTAATGGAGATGGTCCCCTGTTCTGAGTAGGTAATTGTGCATTGATTCCTTGTGTCGCCCCATTTTGCCATCCTTTTCAGCTTTTACAGTAATTTATGGCTTTCGATTTTGTCTTCTTCTACCTCAAACTCTCTTTTTTTTATGCAGCTCGGGCAAAAAGCTGCTTCACTGTTGTGTTACACTATGGTGGTAGTTTTGTGAAAGAGACAGGTCTATAGTTTTGAGGGTGGTAAAACAAAAAAATGGGATTACTTTCAATTGAAAAACTTGTCTGTTGGACTGATTAAATCGTACTATGATGACCTGAGGGTCAGGGAGGTTTAAAAAATCCATGTGCAAATTGAAGATGGGTGGTTATACATTGGTACAAATGCAGAACTGAAAAAAGCTTGCACAAGTACACTGTGAATAGAGAATTTCACATTTGGATTGATGGTGTTGTCATTCCTGAGTCTGAATCAGATGGTGATGATGTTGTGGAGGAGAATAGTGACAATGGTGATGATGTTGTGGAGCAGAGTGAACATAATGAGCAGGGTAGCTTGGCTTAGAAAGAACACTTTGATGTGCTAGAGAATAATGAGCAGAGTAATGTACAAGAGGAAGAAGATTCTTACAACTCAAGTGAGGATGCTGACTATGAGGAGGAATCAGATAACACAGATGATGAGGGTTGGAGGAAGAATTTTGATATCTATATTAAGGAGAATCTGCAGGCACTTAGTCCCTCTGGAGTTAATATTGAATCACTTCTTCAATTGGAAGGAGATATGCTCAATAAAGGGAATGAGCATGTGAAATAAACTGGACCTAAAGTAAGTGGGCCTGGTGGTAGTAGTGGGC
This sequence comes from Plantago major, assembly GCA_026545765.1. NCBI lineage: Eukaryota > Viridiplantae > Streptophyta > Magnoliopsida > Lamiales > Plantaginaceae > Plantago > Plantago major. The sequence goes on along the minus strand of CM048843.1, from coordinate 89,525,879 downwards.
CTGAAAATAGGGCCAGTGGACATGGAAGTGGAACTGGGGAAGGGAGTAGACCTACTATGCAAAGTGATAATGATGATGACAGTGAAAATGACTCAAGTTCTGCAAGTGAAAATATTGTCCTAGATAGTGATGAAGACTTTGACTCAGCTCTTGACTCAGATGGGAGTGATTTAGAAAGACCAGCAAATAGACCCAAGAGAGTTGCTTTTAGGCCTGATGATGAGTATAATCCTCAGTTTACATTGGGGCAGATATTCCCAAACAAAGCAGTATTGAAAACTGCCATACGTGCTCATGCCATAAAGACTCAACATAACTTGAAGGTAATTTAGTAACTTCTCATGCTTTGCTTTTATATAACATTTATAGATTCTTGTATGATAAGTGAGAATAACATTTGTTTAACTTGTGTCTTATTGCGATCAGGAAGAATGATCAAGTGAGACTGTATGCAAAGTGTGAGGATTCAGACACTTGTCCTTGGAAGATTACTGCAAGATTGCTTGCAGCTCACCATACACTCCAAATTACTGCATACAATCATGAGCACACTTGCTTTCCAGGTTATGAAGTTAATAACTTGGATTCAAACTACCTTGCAAGAAGATTTGTGGATTGGTTTAGGACTGATAATCCTAGAAGCATTGAGTCCTTTAGATTTGATGCAATGGATGTCCTTAATTTGGATATCACATATGATCAAGCTAGAAGAGGAAGAGAGAAAGCTATGAAGTTAGTGCTTGGTGACCCTGATGCTCAATATAGTAAATTGTTTGACTATGCTGAGGATTTGAGAATGAGCAATCCTGGTTCTACAGTACTAGTTGACACTGAAGAGAATGGTGAGTTCAAGTCCATTTATATATGCTTTGCCTTGAAGCAGGGGTTCAAAAGATGTAGACCATTGTTTGGTGTAGATGGATGCCATCTTAGTTACCCAGCCAAAGGAATTCTATTGACATGTGTTGCAGTGGATCCAAACAATAAACCATATCAAGTTGCTTGGGCAGTAGTGGAGAAGGAAGACAAGGCAACATGGGATTGGTTTTTTAGTGTACTCAAGGTTGATTTGGAGTTGTTCACTGCTACTGATTATACTCTGGTTAGTGATAAACAAAAGGTACTGATTTTAGCATTTGAAGAGCAGTTTGTTGGTGGTACTCATAGGTTCTGCATCAGGCATATGTGGAAGAACTTTTACAAAGCAGACTTTAAGGGTGAAGGGTTTAGGTTTGCATTCTACAAGGCATCAAATGCTACTACTGAAGGTGATTTTGTGGTTGCTATTGAGGAGTTGAGAGAGTTAGATCCAATGGCAGTTGAATGGCTCAATGACAAGGAGCCAAGACACTGGAGTAAGGCTTACTTTACCACTCTGCCTAAGTGTGACATGACTCTAAACAATGGGTGTGAGTCTTTCAACAAGGTGTTGTTACCAGCTAGAGACAAGCCAATTATCACCATGTTAAAGTGGATGAGGGAATACATGATGTCAAGGCTTCAGAAGAATAGGGATTATGCAAGAAGAAAGTGGAGAAATCAGAGACTTGTCCCAGCCATTAACAAACAAATGCACAAGAATATATATAGACTGAACAAAGTGATCTCTAGAAAGTCAGATAACAACAACTATTAGGTATCTTATTCTTATTACTTATGTTCTTTCAGTTTTTGCTTGAACTCCCTTATGCATGCTTCTTTATTATAAATTGCAAATTTACTTATGAATGCTTCTTTATTATAAATGTGACAATGTAAATTACTTATGTTCTGTATGTATTACATGTGTATTACTTTAGGTGAGGGAAAAAAAGGGAGTTCAATGTACAATGTGGATTTTGTGGCTAGAACATGTACTTGTAGAAAATGGTAGTTAACTGGCATACCATGCCTCCATACTGTAAGTGCACTGGAAAGGGCTAAGGAGGACCCAAACATGTTTGTTGGTGAGTGCTATACAGTTGATAGGTATCTTGAGGTGTATGATAATGCAATTTATGGTATTAATGGGGCAGACTTGTGGGATGACTCATTCTATATACCACCATTGCCTCTTGGTTTTGGAAAAACCAAAAATGTTGGAAGGCCACAGAAAGCTAGGATAAAGGGTGAGGAGGAGAAGATATCAAAAACTAAGAAGGGTAAGAGAGCAAACAGATTTAAGCTCTATAGGGCAAAAGGTAGTGCACATTGTGGTTCTTGTGGGAAGCTTGGACACAATAAGAGAAGGTGTCCCCTTAACAGACCTGGTATCCACACCAATGTTGAAGATGAAAGTGAACAAGAACAAGAAGAAAGTGGAGCTAATGGGGACATAATTGAAAGAGGAGATGCAAGTGATGAAGAAGACCAATTTGATGATGAAGAAGACTTTCTAGATGCTTTTGGTGATATTGGTAATGATATCCTATTCTCCTCCCAGATCACAACAGAAGAAGTTGCTTGTTCTAAATCATCTAAGGTAATTGTGTTATATTTTTGCACTTTCATTTTACTATTAATGTCATATTTTATAAAACTAAGGTGAATTGTGTACAGGCTAAGAAAACTAGTGGAGGGGACAAACCAAGTGCTCACTCAAGCTTCACAAACTAGTGTTCAAACCAATGTTCATGCAACTGTTCCACCAATAGCAAAAAAGAGAAGAGCTGAGAAGGGAATTATAATCAATGAGCCTCCACGGACTGTAAGAACTAGTTGCCACTTAACCTCTCTATTAAAGTATTTATCACTGCATGATTCATGAATAATGGTTCTTTTTCTCAATTAGGTAAGAGACATAACTTCCAAAAAGCAGTTGAAGGAGCCACCTTCTATGTATAAGCAGCTACACCCTAATGGTATATTCACCAAGGATGGAAGGAAATATGTGCCTCTGAAGAACCTAAAAGATGTCATGAATAAGGGAAAAGGCAAAATCAAAGCCTGAGTTAGTTTGTTTGTCTGTTCACTTGCATTTCTGTTTTGGCATTTATTTTGGAGACCATATGAGATACTTGATATGTTGCTTTGGTTGAGTAAGCAAGTAGTAGACTGAACACAATTATTGTGATGGATTATGTAGTCTTGTGATGGATTATTTGTAATCTTTTGGATGGTTCATTTTGATTATGTGAAACAGATTTGGATATGGATTGATGTGTTAAATCCAAGCTCTTTGTTCCAATTTTGTTCTACTTAAATTGTTGCAGATTTTGTTTCTGTTTTGTTCCTGTTTTATTGTACTTAAATTGTTGCAGTTTTTGTTTCTGTTCTGTTCCTGTTTTATTGTACTTAAATTGTTGCAGTTTTGTTCAAGTTTTGATGTTGTTGAATTGTTCTTTGTTCCAGCTTATTTTCCAACTTGTATTAGTTATGTTCATTGTTCCAGTTTATCTTTACTAATGCACACACAAAACTCAACAGATTCACTATAGAACACAACTCAACAAATTGACTCCAATAACTGATTACTGAAACTTAAATCCTTCATTAACATAGCAAAATCAAATATTACATGTTTGAAGTAGGTGACCATAACCTCACAAAAAGAAACCAAAATAATCACAAATTCCTTAACCTAACCTGTTTCAAACAGGGGAAATACTACAACAAACACTTTAACATACTACACTAGTTACTTCAACATAACAAACCACAGCAGCCAAATGACACCAACATTTACCAACAATTTCATCCACTTCTGATTTTTACTATTCTCCACCACCATGCCTTTGATTACTACTTGAGCCTCCATCATTTTCAATCTAGCATTCTCCTCCAACAATGCATCCATTCTTTCCTCCAAAACAGCAACTTGTGCCTCTAAATCCAGCACTCTAGCATTTTCCTCCAATAACCCCTGAATTCTTGCCTCCATCCCATTAATTCTGCGCAATAGCCCAGGAATCACTTCAACTGATCTTGGACACATTTGGGGATCATACCACTCCCAGAAATTACAGCCACCAACCGTACCCTAAATCATAAAATTTCATTAAATTTCAGAATTTAAGGATGAAAAGGGGGAAAATCGAGAAAGATGGCGAAATTACCTTATTGACACATTGGACCCATCTCCGGCCAGGATTTACATCCGTCCATGAAGTTAGTCGACGCGAAATTAGGCCACGTTAACAATATCTCGTGTTCGGTGTTCCATAAGGGTTGGCAGACGAGCTTGACATGGTCGAATTGGAAGAAATTAGAGAAGATTAGGGTTTGTTCTTGTCAATTTGGGGGAATTTCGGCAGAAGACATTTTTTTATAAGGGTGGAAGCGTGTTTTAGGTTAGTTTAGGAGGGAATTTTGCCGCCAAAATGTTGTTTTATTAATTTTTTCATTTAATTTTATTCTGTCTCGGAATTAATAAAACAATTTAGATTTTTTTATTTTTAATTTTTTTTGTTTTTAATTTTATTTTTGATTTTCTTATATCCAATAAATGACTTGGCAGATGTGTTGGCGAGGTTGACCCGTTGAGCTGACTGACACCTCAGCATTTTTTGTCAGAATTGTCAAATTGTCCTTCAAATGCCATGAAACGATAAACAAAAAGACTAAAGATCACAGGGTGGAGAAACACGGTACTGCGTGGACCATTACCCCAAAACTTTAGGACCATTGGTGCCTTTCTCCCGCCCTTGGCCAACCCATGGATGATCTTGGGCACGAAGGATGTGTCGAGCACCATCATTTCCACAAACTCATTGCTGCTTAGCATGACTGGTTCGTCATAGCAATCCCTAGCCTTTTCTTCAAGCTTTTCCAGCAGGGAGCTGGAGGGTACTAGAATTAGTATGACTTTGCACGAAGAGAATATGGAAGAAACATTTCAACCAATTCTCTATACGGAGAAAATAATTATCCATTTCGGGGATCGAACCCGTGACCTCTTAGGTACGGGGTGTCTCAGCTTGCCACTCGGCTACAAACGCTTTGACAAAATTTAATTCGTCAATAGCAGGGTTTATTTTCATCTAGTCACCCACTTTTTTCCTTTCACGGTACTATTAATTATTGTTAGTAGACAACTATTGAAGTTGTGCAATTTAGTACTTAATTTAAGTTAAATTGAACTCATTTGTAATAAGTATGTAAATTAGACTTTAGTTACAAAAAACAATCTGTTTAATCCAATTAAATTACAAGCACTAATGCAACCCTAACAAAATCAATTTATCATTAAAAAAAATTCAACATGTATTCTCCAATTAAATATCAAGCACAAATTCAACCCCAACCAAATAAATTCATAGTAAAAAAACAAGAATAAACCAATCTTTCTTCTTCATCTTCTCCAATTGAATTAAAACAGATCAATCGCACTAACCTGAACCCTATTTCAACTCGACAAAAAGGGCAATCCATTATCATAAATAACGATATTACTTACATTCTTATATTTAATCAATTATTTGTAATTAGATTCCACAATAACACGCGCAGCGTATTCTCACGTTCTATTTTTTTTTTTTTGAGTACTTAATTTATGTTAAATTGAACCAATTTGTAATATATATATTTAAATTAGACTTTAATTACAAAAAAATAATATGTTTTATTCATTCTAATTCTAAGCCCTAACGCAATTCCAACAAAATCAATTCATCATGGAAAAAAACTCAATTGGTCTTCTCCAATTGAAAAAAAAAAAACCATTATGTTGGGGTTAGATTTAGGATTTAGAATTTAATTGGAAAAGAAAAATTAATTTTGTTAAAGTTGTGTTAAGGCTTAGAATTAGAATAATAAGACATATTGATTTTTGTAATTAAAGTGTAATTTATATTATATATATATATATATATATATATATATATATATATATATATATATAATTAATTGTACAACTTCGATAGTTATCCACTTGTATATATACTGTAATATAGGCAATTGAATTTAAAACACGAATATGATTGGATAAATAAATGAAAGTCATGGTTTGTTGTGTAATGTTTGAAAAAACGCAGGTCCTCCTAGCCCGGCCGGACCAATCAGCAAAAAGAAAAATCTATATGATTTTTTTTTAGATTGCCTATGTTTGTATATTTTGTAGCACTCTCATCTCAATATATTGTGGATTCTTCAAACTATTTAATATTGCTTTATGGAGTGGAGTTCAATGGGATTCTTTTGATTCTTTTTAGAGTAAGTCTCTGGAGAGACGATGTTATAGAAAGACTAAAAAAGACGGACAAACATTAAAGTTAGAGTCGAAAACATTACACGTTTTATTAAAAACATCGGTGATATACATTACATAAAAAATAATATAAAATGTTCACTCATAAAATATTACTATACACATATATTTAAGAACATCAATCCGTCTCTCAGCTCTTTTACTAATACCCGTCTATTTCAAGAATTTGTGTTATTTTTAATCTTTGCATAACATGATCTTTCAAAAGACTTTTTTCAAATAACAGAAACTTTTCACGTTCGACAATTTATTAGAGGTGCAAATACAAAATTTACTCTAGAAATGTATTTGTTCCTTAATCGACAATAATATGATATAGCCATTACCTCTGACGCTGTTCGAGACTCCTTGGAAACCTCGTGAAATGTTGTGGCCTCATCCAAGGGGGCACGGGCCCTGGTCTTGGGTGGGCAAAATACCTAAAAAAACAAAAAAAAAAAAAAGAATTTGAAAATGTCATCCATAGGGATTGAAACTGTGATCATGTATGTTAAAAGTTAAAACCATAGACCATAGAACATAAAATATTTTAATAGAGTAAGGCTCTGTTCTCTTCAACTGAAAACTCATTCAGTTCAGTTCTATTCTGTTTTGTTTAGTTATATTTTATACTACAATTCAGTTCAGTTCAGTTCAGAAAATTGCAGTTGAAGATAACAGAGCCTAAGTTTTAAAAGATGGTCCACATAGACAAATTATATAGAAGCAGACTTAGACTCTGTTCTCTTCGTCTGCGAACTTATTCAGTTCAGTTCAGTTCAATTCAGTGCAGACGAAGAGAACAGAGCCTTATTGTTTAAAAAAATTATCAATATCATTGATTAAAATAAATATATTGTCAATATTGATGTTTTCATATATTAAAGAAAAAGAACATTTTGTTAACATACCATGTACGTTCTAATTAATAGTAGCAATGATTTTATTTACAATATTGTTCGGTCCCATATAAGTTATCTGGAAAATGTCTCTTTAGAAATTTAATGAAATTAAGTTTTATGTTAAAAAATACTCCATCCGTCCCAGTTTCATCTTCCCGCATTCCATTTTGAAGATGAAAATTGGTGCAGGTCAATTTAATGCTACTAGTTGAGTACTGCATATGGAAGAAAAATGTGAATGGGTATTGCATCATTGCTTATGTGAAGTAAGCTGAGAGTTGCCTATAAAAGGCCATCTCTTGTGTTCATTTGGAACACACCACACCACAAAGCTTCTAGCTTTCTCTCTACTTCCTCATTTGTATCTCTATATATACTGGGTTGGGATGTTAACTAGAGAGTGTTGCTAGTGAAGGTTTTGTCGGGGGTCGATTCGGGGTGATAAGAAGAATTGTGTAGTTGTAACAATTTTCTACATAGTGTATTTTCTTGTTTGGAGTTTCCACGTTAAATCCTTGTGTCATTATTATTTCTCGTATTTGCTTTCAATTTCCACAATGAGTAGATTCTGGGGGAACATATTTGCAGGGCCAAATACCCAACAAGTGGTATAAGAGCCCGGGTTCTACTGAGGTGGAGCGTTTTTGCTGGGTAGAGCTCTGGTATGGTAGTAGTGGGAATACGTATTGTCTAAGGCGGTTCTGTCAAAGGAGACTGGTTTTTAAGCAGGGCCGATTGTGACCCCACCAGTGTTTCCTGGGAACCTTGAAGCTCTGTCCGGGGGAAGATTGAGTTTCTCTTTCCGGGGGCTTACTTAGTGGGTAATATTCAAGTCTACTGTAAATTCACCGAAGTGTTGCTAGAGCAATGTCAGGAAGCAAGGTCACAAATATGGTTCGATATGACATGGAGAAATTTGACGGAAAAATCAACTTTGACTTGTGGCAAGTGCAAGTCAAGGATTTGTTGATTCAGTCCGGTTTACACAAGGGGGGAAGTCATCCCTGAAAAAGATGGTGATACTAGCACGACCAGTACAAATGCTAGTGTAACAGGCAAAGCGGTAATGTGAGATGATGATTGGGAGGATCTGGATTTGAGAGCAACAAGTGCGATTCGTTTGAACCTAGCAAAAAATGTTCTTGCAAGCGTGTATGGAATAACCACGGCGAAGGAGCTCTAGGAAAAACTCGAGGAGTTGTACCAGACGAAGGGCGTCTCAAATCGGGTGTACCTGAAAGAGCAGTTTCACACACTGCGGATGAGCACGGGTACTACAGTTTCAGATCATTTAAGTGTTCCCAATGGTATTGTCGCTGAGCTGGAGTCCATTGGAATTAAAATTGATGAAGAGGATCAAGCCTTAAGACTCATCTGGTCTCTTCCGCATTCGTATGAGAACATGAAGCCGATATTGATTCATGGGAAGGATAAAATCAGTTTATCCGAGGTTACTGGAAAACTTCTTTCTGAAGAAAGGAGGCTTTCTGGAAGTAATAATTCTGGAGGTTACATTCCTAATGAAAGTCATGTGGCAGTAGCTCATGGTGGGAGGAAGAAGAATTCCAGGAATATTGTCTGTTGAGGGTGCGGACAACAAGGCCACACAAAAAGAAATTGTCCGAAAGGTGGAGCCGGTTCGGCAAATGCACCACAAGAATTTCGCTATATAACGACGGAAAGGGGCAACGGACCCTATCCATCGCTATATAGCGACGAATCGGTCCAAGATAGCGACGGATGGAGCGTTTCGCTCTATCCGTCGCTAAGCCGTCGTTGATTCCGTCGCTATTTAGAGACGGATAATTCTATCAGTCTCTAAATAGCGACGGATAATCTATATGTCCTATATTTTGCTAACTTTTTTAAAAAATAGTAATTTAACGACGGATAGATTATCCGTCGTAAAAAAGTAATTTAAAAAAGGAAATTAAAAAAATCTAACGACGGATGAAGCCATCCGTCGCTAAAACAGAATTAAAAACGGGAACAGGCCTTCTTCTTCCCCATTTCGATTCTGCTTCTGTTTATGTTCTTTCTCTCTTCTCAATTCGCCCCTTTTCAAAGTCCGATCAAAACTCGACCATTCCGGCCAATCTTGGACTCTTTTCGAATCTCGTTCAACAAGGAACTCGGGTGTCCCTTCAATTTCATCCTTCTTCGGCTATTTTTCCCATAATTGAAGGTATTAGTCTAAAACCTACTTTTCTAAATTTGGAATTTTTGCTAATTTCGAACAATTGTATGTTTTTAAACTCATCTACTAGCTAGTATAGCTTATATTAAGTAGTGGGTTAAGCTTGAGGTTGTGCAATTGATTGATTTATTATGAAATTGATTTGTTAGTATCACGTTAGAATGTTAATAAGTATGTATGGTATTTAATTTGATGTTTTCGTATATGTAGTAGGATTAGTGAGATTTGGTTGAGTATTTGGAGACCATTTAGATTTAGTGATTTTGGTGGTTGCAGTATAATTGGCTCGTATTAACTTAGAAAGAATTACTACTGTGTTAATTTATAATTCGTAATTAATTGTAATGGAAATTTGAAACTTATAAAAAAAAACTTTAAACCTAAAATGCATGTAACTCATGAAATTTGGAACGTATTATAATTAACAATGCAATTATAGCCATAAATTGGAATTGAGTTGAAATTCAATATGTAATGCGTATAGTTATAAATCTAATAAATTCAGACGTGTCAGGTCATCCAATAAATCCCGATAGTTCATGGATGTACTGTCGTACTGTTAATGGCAGAGTTCAATATAGTTTTGTGGAAGGGATTGAAGCCTTCATCGCATTTGCGATGACACAAACGGCTTGTGTAAGCGGGGGGTTGATAAAGTGCACTTGCACATTGAACAAATGCAGAAACAAGCAATATTTGACTCCTACAACGGTACTCGAGCACTTGAAACGTAATGGATTCGTGCCTCAGTATGAGGTATGGAATCATCATGGTGAGGAAGCAACACCGTTCATGTCATATGAGCAATTCAGGCAGCGTGGAAGGAAGAGAAAAGATGAGCAACTTAGGGGTCAAATTACATCTAAATCTCATGCTTTTCATGACCGGGTCGAAGAAATGGTGATTAATGCTGCCGGCCCAGAGTTTATGGACACTAGTACCACTGGAACCGAGGGTGATGTGGAGGAGCCACCGAATCCCGGGGATCAGGCATTCTTTGACTTGTTGTGTGGAATTGGGAATGTAGAAAATGTACTTCATTCCCAACAAGTTGCTCCTCCAGATATGGCCTTGTTTCGAGACGCTGGGGTCAGACCTGTATAATAAAATGGTTAACAGAGCTAAAAAGTTATATCTCAGAGGCCTTAAGCCCGGATGGTGTGGACCGGAGGAGTGGGCGCTCTGGCAGGCCTACTAGCAGCGTGCTGATTCAAGCAGATTGAGGACCATAACGGAGAGAACCGACTGACTGAGTCATCTGATGATACCGGGGTGGCCAGGCACCACTATGGGTCGCGAGCTGTTGTTACGGATCACGTTAAATCGGTAAGTGTACATCTAATTTGTCAGTTTAGTCGTACATGTGTTTTGTGTTTAATTTCTACATCTTTAATGAGTTGCTAGCGAAATGTTTGCATATATATGTTCTTCTTGTGTCAATTGGGGAGGAGAAGAGCACATTCGAGCACTTTAAAAGAGCCAAGATGAAGAACGGCAAATGGGTTGACAGCAAGTCCGAGGCTATTGTGGTACGTTAATTTTGGTTAAAGTTCATATTTGTGTAGTACAAGTTATTTTGAAAAAACTGTAACTCATGATATATGCACTTTATGATTTCAGGCTGAGGTGGAGAGACAGATCGTCGATGCAGATGAGGAGCTGACAATTGAACAACAAAACAACATCTTCTTATCCGTCAACCCAATGGACAACAAAGGCCGAGTATATGGATTGGAGAGTTTCGGCCCTATGGTGGCTACTCCTAGATACTCAACATCCCAGCAATCTAGACATCAACTCTTCACACAGGAGTTGGTGCAGTCACATGTTGCGGCACAACTAGCTAGAGTTCAGGAGGAACACTGGCAGGAGATGGAGCGGCTAGCTAGACAACAACAGGAGGATCACCAGCGTCTTCAGCAACAGATGCAGACTTTCATGGCCACGTTCCATCACCAGCCACCCCCGCCCGGTAGTTAGATTTGGACTTATATTTTTCTGACTTCTTACTTTAAACTATGTACGGATAATTTGTATTTTGTCGAATGATTTCTATTTAATTAAAATAATTTAATTATTCTGGATTTACTATCGGACATTATATTTATGAAACAGGTGAAATATGAAAACAGGCATCAAAATTTCATTTAAAAAAAATCAAAATCTGCTCAATTTAGCGACGGATAACTTATCCGTCTCTAAACAGTGACGGAATTAGTGACGAAAAACATAATTCGTCACAATTTTGAGACGGATAACGTATCCATCGCTAAATATCCAGTTAATTAAAAAAAAAAAGGAAAAAGCCCTATCCGTCACTAATTTCGTCTCTAGAGCAGATTTTGATTTTTTTTTAAAAGAAAAAACCCGCTTTTTTGCGACGGATAATATACGTCTCTAAAAAGTCAACAGTCTATCCGTCGTTATTTAGCGACGGATAGTTTCTCCGTCGTTATGATCATTGTGACGAAGGAATTGGCAACGGGATATTTATCCGTCGCTAGGGCGTTAGCGACGGGCCGGTACTTGTTTAGCGATGGATAGTTCCGCTGCTAAACTGCCAGTTTTTTGTAGTGATGGCTCTAGGTCAGTAGGAGGAGATACTGACGATGAAGCTAACATTATCTCCTTTCTCGATGTCGCTTGAGAGCGGCATGTACATCCTCATGGCATCTTGTTTCCCGCGGTTGCCATGGCAAAGGATGTGTAATGTTAGCGGGTCCATAATTGCACACGGGCATTGGTTGGCATTGATGCAAGGTGTGTGGTGGAAAATCATGTCGATGGGCTGAGAACTTCCCGTAGAGCCAACTGGGGGGAGTTGCACCATAACTATTCAGCAAATTATTTTCGACATGGGCCGAAACTGAAATTCTTAGGGTGGACTAATCCCAAGTGGTTATGCTTTTATGGTGGAGCATGATAATTCTCTACGGTGAGAATTATGACTGCATTGCAGTGGTAGCTAAAGCTACGTGTATCTTCATCGAGGTGTAGTGGTTGCAGGACGACCAAAAGTTCAAGGTGGAGATTGTTGAGATAATTGGACTTTTGTCCATATGTATTTTGGTTGGTTAAGAATGGAAGCTAGCATGCTTGATAAAATTATTCAATATCAGTATATGGGCAATGTAGCAAGAAGGAAAATTGGTGAAGGCCAATTGAGTACTGCATATGGAAGAAAAATGTGAATGGGTATTGCATCATTGCTTACGTGAAGTAAGCTGAGAGTTGCCTATAAAAGGCCATCTCTTGTGTTCATTTGGAACACACCACACCACAAAGCTTCTAGCTTTCTCTCTACTTCCTCGTTTGTATCTCCTATACTGGGTTGGGGTGTTAACTAGAGAGTGTTGCTAGTGAAGGTTTTGTCGGGGTCGGTTCGGGGTGATAAGAAGAATTGTGTAGTTGTAACAATTTTCTACATAGTGTATTTTCTTGTTTGGTAACCCGTGATTTTTCTCCTGATTTTGGAGTTTCCACGTTAAATACTTGTGTCATTATTATTTCTCGTATTTGCTTTCAATTTCCACAATGAGTAGATTCTGGGGGAACGTATTTGCAGGGAGAAATACCCAACAGATTCATCACTATGGAAAGTTCAATTTCTGTCCTCTGAGATTCATCACTAAGATCCTCGGATCCTTGACTCATGTCCCTAGCCTCAGCATCAAACCCTGAGCTCTGGCGGCGACTAATATCGGAGTTTGTGGGAGAAATAAAGCGAGGAGAAACAAGCTAGATATCTAAAACATGGAGAATAACAGTTCAGATGCGCCTCTCATCTTTATAAACCTTTGATGTAGGAAATTACTTACTGCTCATGCTCAGACGTGTTTGCGAACGTCAACTTCCTGACCTCTGACTTTCGGGCACTGTAGATTTACCTCTGAATTAGGAAATTAGTTCTCAGAGTCTGGAAGTACAAAGGATTTTTCAGCAAGCTGGTACTGTTCTACAAGTGCACAATTTCTTAATTGACTTTCTTTTATGATTTTATATTTTAATAACATTTCTTTAAATATTAATCTTGTTCAATGGCTTTAGTTACTTCTAAGATAAGACTCAAAGGTAATTTAGCTCTTTGATGTGTCTACTATGTACTACTTCCTTCGTCCCGTCCGAAGCTTTCCATTATTTTTTGAACTGAGAAAATAAGAATAGATTACTTCTTGATTATAATATTATTTGATTGTATTGAATTTTTGTGAAAAGTTGAATATATTAAATATTTTAGTGGAGTAAGAATTGACAACAAGGAAAACGGAAAGCTTTAATATATTGGACACTAAAAATTGAAAAACGTGAAGTTTCAGGCGGGACGAAGGAAGTATATAGGAGAATAATTAACATTCTTTGAGAACTAATGAGTCTAAGCAAAAAAGTCCATAACGTCATTCATATAATTTAATTAAATATTTTATCATTACAGTTTCAAATTAATTTGACAAATTGGTCGTTGTCGAGTCAAAGCCGCAAGTGGGTAGTTGTGTCGTTGGAGTGTTTCAAAGCCGCGAGTGGGTAGTTGTGTCGTTGGAGTGTTGGACTATAATGTCGAAGTGTCCAATGATGATGAGAAATTGGACAGTGCAGTCGAAGTGTCCAATTATGAGCTCATGGAGAATGGAATTGTATAGAATCAGCTGAAGAGAAGGAACCCGAGACATGTCGACCTAACACCAGAGCTAGTGCTCAATTGTGACATCCCAGAATGTGATGAGGTAATTTATTCTATCTCTTATCTATTTGAGTAACTTAGAGTCTCAGAATAGCAGCAGAAATAGACATGAATGCAGAGTTGATGAAGAATGTTATGTATATTCAAGTTGTTTTAAAATGCTACAGTACTCGATCTATTTATAGATCCAATTCTACCTAATTTTGTAATGTAATTCCTAAATTGACCTAACAAAATATCTGCGTACGGATTTGCTCTGTCTATTTACATGATCAATTGATCCAATTCATCCGTGTTCTTTGTTCTGGAAAGATCTATGTACGGAGCAAGGGTTTGTTCTGTAAATTTGAGAATTTTTCGGTTTCTGTACATTTGGTGCAATGAACCAACCATTCCGCTTGACACACCGCTTCTCATAACCACCGTGTTCTGTGTTTCTCTGTCAGCAGTGCCCACACTCTAGACGAACTATTTGTTCGTTGTGACGCTCCAAGCGTTAGTTGCGCCGACTTCATATCTCTGTCTTTCTTCTTCTTCTTTTTCTGATCAACTTCATTTCTTTCTTTTCTTTCTTCTGTAACTTCTTCCTTCTGATCAATTCTCTTCTCTTCTTGACATTCCCCCTCAAGATGTGAGTATATGTTAGTTACTCCAATCTTGCTCAACATTGATTTCAATCTTGGTGACGGTAAAGCTTTGGTAAATATGTCCTCCTTCTGTTCATCTGTGTGGATGTATTTAGCTTGAATAATTCCAGCTAACACCTTTTCTCTGATGAAGTGTTGATCAATCTCAATATGTTTTGTCCGTTCATGGAAAACCGGATTTTTAGTCAAGTGTAAAGCTGATTGATTATCACAAAATAAGATTGCAGGCTTTTCTTGTTTAAAACCAAAATCTGATAACAAGTATTGTATCCACATTACTTCACATGTTGTTTGTGTCATCGATCTATACTCAGATTCAGCTGACGATCGACTAACTACACTTTGCTTCTTAGATTTCCAGCTAATCAAAGCATTTCCCAAGAAGATACAATATCCAGTGATTGATTTCCTAGTATCTGGACATCCAGCATAATCTGCATCAGAATATGCTATGATATCCATACCTGAATTTGTGTCAAGTAATACTCCTTGTCCTGGAGTTCCTTTGAGGTATTTGACAACTCTTAAAGCTGCGTTAAAATGTATATCCATAGGTTTTTCCATAAACTTGCTCAACACATTCACAGCATAACTTATGTCAGGCCTTGTAAACAACAAATAAATCGATTTTCCTACTAACTTTCTGTAAGATGTAGGATTTACCAATTCTTCTCCATCTCCTTGCTTTAATCCATGATTTTGCTCTATTGGTATTGTAAAAGGTTTACACCCCATTAGATTTTTATCTTTAATTATCTCTAGTGTATACTTCCTTTGACAAAGATATATTCCTTTCTGAGATCTTGATATCTCTATTCCTAAGAAATATTTAGGCACTCCCAGCTCTCTTGTTTTGAACTGCTTCTGTAGGTATAATTTTGCATTATTTACCTCAGTAAGATTGTTTCCTCCAATCAATATATCATCTACATACACCAACAAAGCAACTTGACCATGCTTAGTTGTTTTAGTGAATAAAGAATAATCATTTTTAGACTGTATAAATCCATAATCCAGTAATGATTGAGTTAATTTGCAATTCCATTGCCTCGATGCTTGTTTTAATCCATATATTGACTTGTGTAACTTGCACACCATTGTATTAGTAGTGTCCCCCGGAATGACAAGACCAGGAGGAAGTTTCATGTAGAGATCCTCATCTAAATCCCCATTCAAAAAAGCATTATGAACATCAAGTTGTAACAAATGCCAATTGTTTTTAGCAGCTAAACAGAAGAAAGTTCTGACTGTGGTTAATTTAGCCACAGGGCTGAATGTTTCTTCATAATCATATCCATATCTCTGAGTAAAACCTTGAGCTACTAATCTAGCTTTATACTTATCTAAAGTACCATCTGATTTGAGTTTGGTTTTGAAAACAAATTTGCAACCAATTGGTTTATATCCTTCAGGCAAAGATGTGACAGTCCATGTGTTATTATTTTCCATGGCTTGCAATTCATCTTGAATGGCTTGTTGCCAATGAGGATATTGAATAGCTTCTGACTAGGATTTTGGTTCTTCTAAAAGTGATAATTGAAGAGTATAATGATACTGAGAATCGGATAATCTATCATAAGTAATATATGAATGAATAGGATAAGAAGTACTATAATTTGTGATAGAAATATCAGGTCTCCTGGTAATGACAGCATGATGATAATCATTAAATCTGGCTGGAATTTTGATAGCTCTAGTCATAACTCGAGTAGGAGGTACAGAATTCAAATTCTCAGATGAAATAGAAGAATCAGAGGCAGTGGGAATAGTTGGCAAGTCTGTATGTATATCAGAAGTATGATCAATAACTGGTGGTGTGGAAACAGGTATCATTCCTATAGGAAAACTGGGATTGTCATTCATTCTTGGTGTAGAACCGAAAGGAAAAATATGTTCAACAAAAACTACATCTCTAAAAATAAAAACTTGATCTAAATCCATGTCATACAAGATATAACCCTTCACATTTGCTGGAAATCCCAAAAATACACAAGTTCTAGCTCTAGATTGAAACTTATGCCTAAGATCTTTAATTGTTGCAGCATAAGCAAGACAACCAAAAACTTTAATGTGTTTATATGAAGGTATAGTATGATTTAACAATTGAAATGGAGTAAGATTATGCAAGACTGGTGTAGGTGTCCTGTTAACAAGATATGTAGCATGCAACATAGCATGTCCCCAAAATTTCAATGGTAAAGAAGACTGAAACAATAAACTACGTGCTACATTAAGCAAGTGTTGATGTTTCCTTTCCACCACACCATTTTGTTGAGGTGTATAAACACAGGTTTGTTGATGCAAAATACCTTTTGAATCAGAAAATCACTATCCGAACTCTAGGCCATTGTCAGATCTGATTGTTTTCAACTGAACATTGAGATGATTTTCTATAAAAACAATAAAGTTCTGAAGTACTTGTCTAGTATCAGATTTATATTTCATTAAGAATGTCCATGTGAATCTGGTGTGATCATCAACAATAGTAAGGAAATAATGATGATTGTGCAAAGAAGCTACAGAAAATGGTCCCCATATGTCACAATGTATAAGATCAAACAAATTAGAGCAAAGAACTTTATCATTAATTGGAAATGAAGATCTGCGAAGCTTTGCTTGATTACAAATATCACAATGGGAAAAACTACTACTCTGAACGAATGGAGAAATTTTCTCAATAAGCTTGAGTTTCTCATTTGACAGATGCCCTAACCTAAAGTGCCAGGGATCATGATTTATTCCAGCAATTTCTTGGACTAATAGAACTACCTTTGAACTGAAAAAGTTCAGAAATCTAGAACGGGAATCCAGAAAAGAGGTATCTGGAACAGGCATCCAGAGAAGAGAAAAGAGAAATCTGGAACGGGAATCCAGAAAAGAGGTATCTGGAACAGGCATCCAGAGAAGAGAAAAGAAAAATCTGGAACGGGTATCCAGAAGTCAAAAAGGCTAAAGAGCAAAAAGAAAGCTTAAAGATCTCTGAGACAGGAACTCAACTATCTGGATCACTCAATATACGAAGAACACTAAGGAGAATAGTACAATTATCTGCAGTCAACTACTCTCTTGAAATGCGCATTATTTCTATCTTTGGGAAAAACTTGGAAAAATCCTAAGTATAAGACAGTTTCAGATGCAAACAGTGTTCTTGGTCAAACAAAAAAGTGATTCAGATAACTAATAGCCAAAAATCATTTAAAGGGCACAATTACACTTGTTGATTGTGATCATTGTTGCAGAAGCAATGGTGACCCTTGATGAGTTTAAGCGTTTGATCTGTACGGTGGAAATTTATTCACAGTAAATAGTGGACTGTAAAAATTCCGACAGAGCCCACTTTGCATTTAATGCCGAAGTGACTTTTGCTCATGCCGGCTTGCAAATCACAGATACGTACACACAAAATCAATTTGTATGTATTTGTCTGTTGGGATTCCTTTGCTATATATATAGGATTTTGGCAAAGAAAATCACTTTTGCCTAATCCGAAAACTCATCTTGCACAGAAATAGCAAATCCTTCTCTTGATTTTCTGCAAATCCTCTTCAAACTCTGCAAACCAAGATTAAGTTTTTCTGAAAAGAATCACTAAATCAAATCTCTTTCAAACACCAATTCAAATCCCTACACTATATAAAGAGATGGCCCCCAAGAATTCTTCTGCACAAAAATCCCAATCCTCCACTGGTACTGCTGAAAAGCAAGCACCAGAGTTGGTTATTGTGAACAACCGACTAGTAGGAGAGTTTAATCCTGACCATTGGACTTCAAATCACAGAATGATTTGGGGTGGAGATACGTATACACAAAATCAATTTGTATGTATTTGTCTGTTGAGATTCACTTGCTATATATATAGGATTTTGGTAAATGAAATCACTTTTGCCTAATCCGAAATTTCAACTTACTTCAAAACAGCAAAAACCTTCTCCTAATCCTCTGCAACTTCTCTAAAATCTCTGCATTTCTTGATTAAGTTTTTCTGAAAAGAATCACTCAATCGAATCTCTTTCAAACACAAGCTTCAAATCCTTACTATATAAAGAGATGGCCTCCAAGAACACTTCTACACAGAAATCCCAATCCTCCTCTGGTACTGCTGAAAAGCAAGCACCAGAGTTGGTTATTGTTAACAATCGACTGGTAGGAGCTTTCAACCCTGACCATTGGACTTCAAGTCACAGAATGATTTGGGGTGGTGCCATGGTTGAGGAATACCTCACGGCTGCAATAGAGAACCAAGCCGACAGAAAGCTAATTCTTGACATGCTTGAAAAGGCACAAATCAAGGGCTTTGTATCTGCTCGCCCTAGTGGAATTTCATCACTAGATGTGTTGGAATTTTACAACAACTCCAGGATTATTTCCTGTGTATCTGAAGGCACTGAAATAGTGTCTATCAAAACCTCAGTCCAAGGAAAGGAAATCCTTCTGGACTTAACAACTTTCTGTAAGTTGTTTGAGAAAGGATTTTGAAATAAACACCAAGGATGAGGAACTCCTTGAAGGTGTTAAAGAACTTTACAGTGATGTGTGTGATCTTGAGAAATCAGATACACCCACTGAGTTCAAACTTGCTGACATCCGAACCAGACATCTGTTGGTTCACTGGGATGTACTGGCTTGCATTCTTCACAGATGCTTTGATGGTCTACAAGGAGGTGCTGACCAGATAAGCCAAGAACGATGGATCATGATGTTCATGCTGAATCAACAAGACAAAAGGCTGGAAAACCCTTTCAACTGGGGAAAGTACGCCTTCATGAAATTTGTGAAGAAGATTCAAGGCTTCGAGCCTAAGATTGTTAAAGGACTAGCTGAGCCAAAGGCCATGAGGATATGGTCTGAAGATATGCTACTTGCTGGAAAAGCTTGGCATTGAGCTCAGAGAGACGGCTGAAATAGCCAACAGTAACTTACTCTACAAGTATGAGTATACAAATCTGATGAAAAAGGTTACTGGGTCTCAGAAAGGTCCTAAGAAGAGAAAATCTGAAAAGATATCCAAGAAAAGGTTATACCAAGAAGCTGTAACTTCAAGAAAGAAGTCTGCTAGAAAATCAGAAGACACACCCAAAGAGGTTGTCAATTCTACAAACATGGCAGATGAACTCATTAATACTGCAAAAGAGTTATCACCTACTGAACAAGTAGACTCAGCAAGAGAAAGTGCTTTCAGAAATGTTGCGACTAATGCGAAAGCCTTGCGATGAACTCATGAATGCCGCCAAAAGTGGTGAAAACACCAAGCCCCATCTGCGAAACCGCAGGAATAATGGACCAATCTGGCCCCAATGTCGATGAGAGCTCGACCATGAAGATGATGAACTAGTCATCTCTCAAGTCCTAGAAAAATCAAAGAGGGCTAAGGTTCTTGAACAAGTAACCGTGATAAGGTATCCAAGAAAAACCTACACCACAAAGTTGTCGAACCTATAGCAAAGGTTGTTGGTGCAAACACATCATCAGGGAATGACTCTCTTGCACAACTTCACAAAGCCCTGATGAGTGGCATCTTAGTATTGGCAGATGCTGATGGAAATGCCACATCTAAGAATCTGGAAGAACATTCGACTGATCAATCTTCCGCCTGCATAACCACAACAACCACAAACACAACAACCACAACAGCCACAAGTGGTTGATGAAATGGTAAATGAACTCCATTTTGAAATACCAAAGAATACAAGATGTCTTGAAGAAAATCTCAGAATTGAGCGTGTTCCCCAACTCAATGAGAGGGATCAAACCGAGACATCTACTCGTAATGATCAACAGGAGGCAACTGAGTTGCATACTCGGGAAGGTGTGAAGTACCGTAAACTTCAAACAAAGAAACCGAATCGGGACAAGACGACCAATGTATAGAAAGGTCACAAGTTCCAGAGACCAATCACCAAACCGCTTCGGGTAAATGACTGGTTTAACTCTTACCTTGTGAAAAATTTTATACTTATAAATCTTGTTACCTTATAAGAATCTCTTTGTTACAGGCTGAGTTAGAAACGGAAGAACAAGAGGAAGCTGAAATGCTTACCTCAGATACTGAAAAAGAGGTTCCTTCAACCTCAACTCTTGAGAAATCTGAGCCTGTGCCACAGGTAAATAATTCTTAAAGAGAACTAACTTTTCAGTAAAAATGTTTGTATGATCATTAATGATAAATGTTTCTAACAGGCTCCAACTGAGATGGAAGAAGACAAGGCAGAAATGCCAGAGACAAACCCAGAAACCAACAAGGTTTCTGAAGCACATCATCGAAGCTTCCAAACTTGAAGGTATATGAAAATCAGTGATAAGTACTCTTCAGCCTGGGTTATCTTAAAACTTCTTCTAAATTATTCAATACTATCTACTTACAGGCTCAATCAGAAGTAGAAGTGCAAGGGGACAAAGTTGCGACATCCCCTGCACCTATGGAAATTGATGAGGCATCAAGGGTTTCATCACGAGAAAAGATTCCAGAGACTGCACAAGTCTTTGAGAGACAAGTATCTGAGCCTCCCATGGAGGTAATTGACCTCTCAGATATCTGACTTGTCACTTAAATTTCTTCTTGATAAAAATTTCTAAGTATTGTGATAATGTTAATTCTCAGGTTCAAGAAAGAAAGGATGATGAGGACCAGACTTCCAAGTCTCCACCTCACCACAAGATATCTGAGACACCAATTGTCCCAGTAGAACAAGTATCTGAGCCTGATGTTCATACTCAGGTAACTCAGAAACTAAACTACACTTCTACTCAGATATCTACCAAAGTTTTGAAACTCACTCAAAACTCTTTCTTTCAGGCTCAAACAGATGCAAAGCAGGTTCCCATTGAAGAAACAAGGGACCTTCTTCACTTCTTCAAAGCTCACACTTTGCCAAAGCACATTCAATGCTTCAAGAAATGGCAGAAGTTAAGGTGCTCTGATCTCTCTGAAATATTGAGAATAACTTATCAACCAACCAGACGGGCACGAGCTCTTGATCTGGAAACATATGTCCAAGCAATGTTTGCTACAGAACAACATACAGTTGCGACTCTACTACACAAGGACTTTTCCAGAGAAGTGGCGCATAGTTTGATACATGCCTTTGAACAAAGTGATGATCGACAAGATTACAGATGGCATTCAAGCCGCCTCGCCTGCACTGCAATTCATACCTTCTGAACAAGAAGAAGTTAATGGGCAGAAGATCACTATCCCGGAAGTGATCAATCTTGTATCTGAAGATGATGAGGAGGAAGAAATGAATGAAAATTTCTTTGATGAACCTCCCACTGATCATCACCAAAAGGATGATAATGACAAAAAGGATGATGATGATGCTCCTACACCAGGAACCGGAGGAATTTCACAGAGAAACAATGCCTCAGCTACTGAAAAGCAAACTGAGAAGACTTCACAGAAATCTCCGTCTTCATCACATCAGAAATCTACTCATCCATCTTCTCACCAACACGCAGTTACTACTGAACAAGTAGTTGAGCTTTCTGAAGAAACCAATCAGAAAATATTAAACACTAAGACCAGAAGTGCTCAACTCAGACAACTGTTGGAAGAAGAACAACAGCTCCATCTTCAACTGGAAGAACAATTAGCTAAATCCAGAGATAGGATTGATCAACTACAAGATCTATACATAGAAGAAATGATTGCTTACTCTGAGGTTAAAGAGCTACGGGATTCTGTGCAAGAGATCACCAAAGAACTCGATACTGAAGAAGTATCTGAAGACAAGCATGATGCTAAGGTGGCATCATCTTCGGAAGAAGTACCATCCTCCTCCCAGAAAGGAAAGAAACCAATCTCTGAGATGGTTGCTGGACTTGATACAATTGATGAAAATGTCCAAGAGGATGAAGATCACTGGGCTAATCCCTCAGATGATGAAGAAGACAAGACTTTGGCAGGACACCGCCATGAACATCTAGCGGTTTCTCACTTAAAAAGAAAGTTGATTGCTCCTACAATCTTCAACAAACTGCCAAACGTCCACTCTCAAGAGTACATGAGCAGGTACCAAGTACTAGCTACTCTGAATGAGGAAATGTCTTCACAAAACAAGGAAGTAATTGCCTCAGTCCCCTCTGAAATGAGAAAGTTCACTGAGCTCATCACTCAGAGAACAACTAGCATGATCATTGCTCAGAAAGATCTGGGAATGACAAGGGACGATGATGTGTCTTTAGTGAAAAGCTTTTCAAGAGGCAAGTTACATCACTGAAAAGCAGATGCCATCCTAGGCCCATCAAGCAGAGCTCACCGATAAGGACAATGGACTTATCAAACAAAATCAGAGCTCAAAGCCAAACTTCGTGTTGGTCACCGCTACAACTATTTACAAAGGCATATTGACTCTCTCTCAGATTCCTTTATGAGACTGAGTCAGCCAACAATGACTAAGGGGGAAAGAAAGTACAAATCTGGACCTCAAAGTCAGGGGGAATGGGAAGAAGGAGATGAAAACAAGAAGAAATCTGGAGCTGGTGCTGCTCAGAAAGGAAGAAGAAAAACATCCCAGCCACCACTCAGAATCTATGAATCCTTCTCAAGCCAAGCTGCTTCCCAGAGACCTACTGAAGGAACCAAAATGGTAACAAGGGCCATGGCACAGAAACCTCCAAGGAGTACCAAGGCTCCAAGGAGAAGACAAGTTAGAGGGATTGATGAATCTTCTGAAGAAGAAGAAGAAGGTCAAATCAAATCCCAGGGCAATGAAGAAGGCTGCAAAGATCTCACAAGAATTGATCTTGATGATGATGAAGAGACTGATGAAGATGAAGCTCCTCTTCACAGAAAAAGGAAAATTGAAAGCCTAACTGAGCCCATAGCTGCAAAGCCACTAGCAGCTAAAACACCCTCTGGAAATACCAAGTCTATCCAGGGTGGTAGTTCTTCAAGCAACAACCCCAAAGAGAATTCAAGATAGAAAAGGAATGATCGAGAGCTGAGCAAAGACAAAGTCAACTTCCACTCAGGCCAGAAGAAGCCAAAATTGAGTATGTAAAGTATGACAATGATTCCTCTGTCTACAGGTGCATCAATCAGAAAAATGGCTATTGGATTCTGGAACTTAAGCATCTATTGGTAAATTCAAGATTTCCAGAACCAATCCTCAAACAGCTTATGGCATGGAGAAAGAATAAACCTACCTTGATCAACACCAATCACATCAAAGCATGGTTGGATTTTGAAGTTGTCAAGAGAACTGAAGCCATGAAGAAGGACCTCTCTGATGATTGTCCATATGGAAAGCCAGATGATATGCACAAAATTCTGAATATCACAGGAACAGGCACAAGACCAAGACTTGTTGTGGAACCCTATGAGTCATTCTATCTGACAGAAGATTAATACAAGGGTGACATCAGATATCTGAAGATTATCTATGGATACTTCAAGCTTTCAGATATCAGAATAGAGCATGCCTGGAAGTGGGGAAAGTACCTATGGGTCAAGCATTTTGCCAAGAAAAATCCTACCAAAACCTACAAAGAAGTCTGTGGATTTGCCAGAGACACAGAGATGCTTGTCAGAACTCTTCTCTATGATTATTCTGATGACATCAAAAGGTTTGGAGATAGGAAATTTGTAGACTGATCCATAGAAATTTTGTTGAAGACTTGAAGATTGAAGACTTGAAGACTAGTTCTTTAGGATGTTTACTTGGAGCTTGGTAACTCCTGTTGTCCTAATTTACTATGTAGTTTTTGTATTTTTGCCGATCGAGCTCAATCGTATTCAGATTAAAGTTATCGTAATCCTTAGTCATACTTATCTGAAGAACTTACTCTCAGATAGTGTTTTTATAAAAGATAACTTGTCAGCAAAGATCACACCTTGTGATTTGGTTGATGTCTACTCTCTGCACTTAATTATATGATTTGAAAGATCTCAAGAAATGATTAAGTGGTGGATTATTTCCTCATCCAGATTTGTAATAGGGAAGATAGTCATCGTTGACTGATCAAAATGGGGGAAATTTGTTAGATATTTTGTTAGAATATCTGTTTAGATTTTGTTCAGCAACATGATGATTTATCTTAGTCTCAGAAAGGTGATTAGTACTCTTGGTTCACTTGAACATTGTAAAAGAGGAAACCCACTTAGTATGATAGTCTAGCTAATCTTGTATAGGATGTTAGGTCTCAAAATGTAATTTTTATTTTATGAAGAGAAGACCAAGAAGAAGACATCCAAGCAGAAAGCTCAACCAGAATTGAAAATTTGAAGAAAACTGCACAAGATTACTGAATCTGTTATTCAGATATCTTAGCCAGATATCTTGTAGACGCGAACAGTTTCAAACAAACTGTGTCACAAGAGATATCTGAGAAATGAGATACATATCTGAGAAACAAGATTGTTTCAATCAATAACAAGTGGTATCTGAAGAATGAAGATAAGGACGTGCAAAGAATCAGACAACAAGTCTAGTCTCTGATACAATGCATAGTTCTGTTGACACTACAGGACAAAAAGTATAGTACAATGCATTTAATGCACGGACAGAGATGTCTGAGTAAAAGCAACGGCAACTTCTGAGAAGAAGACAAAACCTGCTACAGTACTATACACAGATATCGATAGTTTGAATTTGAGCCTAACGGATACTATTCAAACGGCACTCAAATTCATCTATAAATATCAACACTTAGACAGCTTGAGAGACACACTGAACACAACTCAGAACACTGAATACGCTAAAACATACGATCTCTGATCTTACTCTCTCAAAGCTTCTTACTTATTATCAAAGCTTTCTGTTGCGACTAAAGCTTGTGATCTTGAGTAAACACTGAAGTTCTAAGTGTCCTGATCCTAAACAAGCAAAGCTATCTGTGAAGGAGTTGAATCAAAGGACAACTATCTGAGATTCATTCTCTTGAACAGATATGATAAGACTTGGGTCAGTAAAATCGAACTAGATACCATACGCTGTAAAGTGTATTAAGTAACTTAGTTCACAGAGCTATCTGAATAACTGAAAAGTTATTAAGACGCTCATCTGACAACTCAAACCGAAACCAACACCGAAACCGGCGTGGAGTAAAGGAAGTACTTAGTTTGAAAAATCAGGGAATAACTCCAAGGTTACCGGAGTATAGGAAGTACTTGATTTGGGAAACTAAGGAATAACTCCAAAGTTTTTGAGTATAGGAAGTACTTAGCTTGGGAAGCTAGGGAACAACTCAAAGGTTTCTGAGTATAGGAAGTACTTGGCTGAAGAAGCTAGGGAACAACTCAGGGGGAACTTTTGGTTGGGAACCAATTGTTCAGAATCTTAGAATAGGATTTTTGTAAGGTTATCTCAATTATCTGTTCTAGTGAATTCTAGGTCTCTGATAGACCGAAGTGGATTAGTTGGAGGATTACGCCACCTCCAGATACCACTATACTTGCTGTGTCTTTTACATTTCTGTATTTATACTTCAGCAACACACACACACACTTATTAACTGTTTCTACACTTATCTTTATTAAAGTCTTCCGCACTCTGATTCTAAGTATCAGATATCCATTCAGATATCTGAGAAATATTTGTTATCGACAAAAGTTTTAAAAGACTATTCACCCCCCCCCCCCCCCTAGTCTTTTACTTTGCCGTTATCTGGACCAACACTAGCCATCAGAAAGGCTCATGTATCCGTTGGACTAAAGGACAATGAACAAGTACTATGCATTAAATGCATTGGCAGAATTGGCATAGAAAGCAAGTCCTCTCTGAAAAATGAGATAGCGACTTCTGAGTACATAGTTCAAGATATAAACGGATATAATTTGATAGAGAGCACAACGGATATAATTCAAATGCCTCTCAAATTTATCTATATATATCACACACTTAGATGCTGAGAAATACACCTTAGAACGCTCTATCTTGCAAATTTACCATCAAGCAAAGTATTCTCTCAAGCACTCTACTATCCTTTCTGAAAGCTTTCTGATTGCTTAAAGAATCACTAGTAGTTCTAAGTTGTCCTGAACCTTAACAAGAGATTGTTATTCGTGAAAGAGTTGAATCGCAGATACCCCTTCTCAAGCTCATTCTCCGTAATCTAACATCAATTACTTGGGTCAAGAAGAGCGCATCGCCATCCACTGAACAAGTGTATTAAGTAGTCTTGTTCTATCAGGCTCTCTGAAAACGTAACTGAAAAGTTATACGAGAAGCCTCTCTGACAAAAACCATATAACCAAACACCAACACGTCGTGGAGTAGATGAAGTACTTGATTTGGGAAATCAGGGAATAACTCCAAGGTTATCTGAGTAGAGGAAGTACTTAGCTCTAGGAGCTGGGGAATAACTCAGGGGGAACATTTGGTTGGGAACCATTTGTTTAAGAATCTTAGAATAGGATTATTGTAAGGTGAACTCAATTATCTGTTCTAGTGAATTCGATGTCTCAGAAAGACCGAAGTGTATTAGTTGGAGGATTACGCCACCTCCAGATACCACTATACTTGCTGTGTCATTTACCTTTCTGTATTTATCTTTTAGAAAAGAACACTCACACATACTTATTGTTTCTACACTTATCTATCTTAAAGTCTTCCGCGCTCTGAATCTAAGTATCAGAAACCCCCAGGTTTCTGAGAAATTGTGTTTATCGACAAAAGTTTTAAAAGACTATTCACCCCCCCCCCCCCCTCTAGTCTTTTACTTTGCCGTTATCTGGACCAACAAGTGGTATCAGAGCAGGAGGTTCACAAGCCTTCAAGATCAACTGGATCCCCAGATAGGTGAAGAAACTTTGTCCCTTTCTGAGGACTATATAATTTGTGTGTTAAGTGTGCATGTATGTCTCTGAGTGATGCACCCATTCTGAAGCCAGAAAACTACGAGAAATGGAAGAACAACATGATCCTCCATCTGGAGGATATAGCGACGAAATGATCCATGTCATCAATGAAGGACCCATCAAAATCAGACGACTGAGACAAGTCACTGAGGTGTCTGATGGAAGAAAAGCCACAGATAAGGAAGATGAAAGTGAGGATACGACTGCTAGTGATAGTGGACGTATTGCTCATGGAAGCATTGTGTATGAAGACAATCCAAGAGAGCTCTGGACATCTGAAGATGCCAAGAGACACAGATTGGATGGTCAAGCTCGTAATATAATTATCAGATCGACACATGAGCACATACAGTGTAAACTGTGGGGTGCTAAACGAAAAGTCGCTCGCAACCGATTGAAGAAATCTGAATCGAGAAAACCAAGGAAAACAAGTTCGAAGTACTTAAATTGAAATTTCAAAATTTCAAACAAGGTCCCACCAAACTCGAAGAACTTGATTTCAGGTTTACCACTCTGATGAGTGATATGGCTGCACTTGGTGAAAGCAATAGATACTCTCAGTCAGAAAAGATTAAGACAATTGTCAGAAGTCTTAATCACAACTGGGAACACATGAAATTCTTTTATTTTAACCAAGGGATGCCAAGTATTACTCTAGTAGAACTCTTCTCTCATCTTGCTACTGTAGACTATGAGACAACTCAGAGAGAACAAACAGCTGAAAAGTTGCAAAGTGTTGCTCTAGTTTCTCAAGGTACTTCTGAAAAGAAGGATACCAAAGATACATCTGAAGAAAATTCTCTTGCAGTAAGACACATGAAGAAATTTGTGAGTCAAGAAATTGAGAGAAGAAAAGCTAAAGAAAAGCTGAAAAAACATCTTGGCCCAAACTATCATCAGTACAAGAACTTACAAATGAACAACTCTCTGAACACCCCCATTCAGAAAGGTGTTAGTACTGAAAACGCAGAAATAGGAAATGATATCTGCTTCTACTGTCAAAAGCCTGGTCACTTCAAGAGAGATTGTCCAGCTTTAAATAAGCTCAAGACAGGTGATAAAAAGGACAGAAGAAATTTCAAAAGAAATCAAAGGGCCTTGCTGACTGAAGAAAGGAAAAAGATTCAAATTCAACTTGATGCTCTAAACATTGAGACAGATTCTGAAGATGAAGATTCAGATGACTCAAACCTACCATCACCAGAATTGTGTGGAATCACTCACGAAGTAATCGACTTCGGCCTTAAAAAGAAAGAAATGTGTGGAGTTGCTGAGATCGCTGGTCCAGACATCTCCAACATTGAAATATGTCTTATGGCTGATGAGCAACTAATAATTCACAATTTATGTACTATGAAAGTGATGATGGAATTGAGGATCTGGAATTAGTCAAAAGTGAATTGGATCGTTATGAGAAAGAATTTCTGGAAGCACAATCTAAAACCAGAATTCTAGAGGAAAGCAAAGAAACTCTTGAGAAAGAGGTTTCTGAGCTAATCGGGATATCTAAGAGCAAGAATGCTGAAATAACCTTTCTGAAAGCTCAGATATCTGAGAATGAAAATTCTCACAAACTAGCCTTAGACAAACTGAATAAGAAAATGATGGAGCTACTTTCTGAGAATGAAGAACTTAGAAAGAAAGAGCTATCTTTCCAATCTTATGCAAAGGCTAGTGACACTCTCACCGAGGTTCAATCCTATCTGAGAGACCCCTCTGAGAAAGGTGGACTTGGACTTGACGAACAATCAAGTAATTCATCTCCTCTAAAGAAGAGTGATGAAAGGTTGACCTTTGTAAAAAGTCAACAGAATGGTTCTTCAACCACCTATAGCATTGGTCAGAAAGCTAAGGTAGTTGACAAAGGAAAAGGAGTAGCAACCCAGCCTTTGAAAGAACAACAAGTTCACAAGAAGCATGTGGAAAAGGTTTTTGAAAAGAAATGCAACCATCCACATTGCTACATTACTAGGAAGGCAAAAATTGCTGGAATAGGCAAACTCTCTACTATACCATATTATGAAAATAAAGATGGTGCAGAAACTAGTAAGGCTTCTGAAGAACGCATTCAGAAAGCCAAAGGTGTTCGAAATGGCATTGGCTATCGTGCTATTGGAAAAGTCCTTCTGCAACAATATAAGGAAGGACAAGAACAATGGCGCAAGGCTGATATTGCTCGCAGCAATAGACAGAAGTGGAAAAATTCTCAAGCCACTGAAAAACTGAATGCCAGAGCTAGAAGGAACTTGGGCAGAAAAGCTAAGCTTGCTGAAAAGTAATCCCAGAAACCCAGGATCCAGAAAGCACCAAGAGGAACACCTAGAAACACCCCAAAAAGGAAAATTGAAATCAAAATCACCGATTTTATTGCATCTCCTTCTGATCAAGCTAGACAAAAACAAACTCCCAAGAAATTCACTAAGAAGTGGATTCCTACTGGAAGAATGTTTAGTCTGAATGGTTCTATCTCTGAAACAAGAACCTAACTCCTGTTTCCTGTTTTGTGCAGAACGCCTCTTGGACTAAGGCTCAATGGCTATTTGATAGTGGATGCGGAAAGCACATGACAGGAGACAAAGCAAATCTGGTCAACTACAAAGCTTGCAACAATGGACCAGACATCAGATTTGCTGGAGGAGAATCAAATCCCTCTCTGGGATATGACAACGTCAAATTGGGATCACTAACAATCACTGACGTACTACATGTTAAGGGTTTGAAATACAATCTATTTAGCATGAGCCAGTTTGCAGACAAAGGCTTCACGGTTAAATTCAAAGCTAAATACTGTAAACTTATTGACAATGAGTCAAAGCAGACAGTCTTGGTTGCTCGGCGGAAAGGTAGTCTTTATGTTGCCGATTGGGCATCTGCCACAACTGAAGAATGTCTCATGGTGAGTCAATCAGGTCACACAGAAGAGCACTGGTTATGGCACAAAATAATGAGTCATTTGAATTTCAAAACTCTGAACAAACTTGCCAAGAAAGAGTTAGTGGTTGGCCTTCCCAAAACATCTTTCAGAAAGGATGGTATCTGTTCTGCCTGTCAGATGGGGAAACAATCCAAGATCTCTTTCAAGTCCAAAACCAGACATTCTAGTGTTAGACCACTGCAACTGCTAGATATGGATCTTTTTGAATCATCTGTAACTAGTTATGCAGGAAAGAAGTATGGTCTGGTTGTTGTAGATGACTTCTCAAGATTCACTTGGGTTGTCTTTCTGAAGCACAAATCTGATGCCAGGGTAGAAATACCAAACTTGCTGAATAAGCTCGAAGTCATGAAAAATGACAAAGTATCTGCAATCAGAACAGACCATGGTACTGAGTTTGTCAACCAGTACATAAAGGAGTTTTGTACCTGCAAAGGTATACAACATCAACTTTCTTCTGTAAGAACACCTCAACAAAATAGTGTTGTAGAAAGGAAAAATAGAACCCTTAATGAAGCAGCAAGGACAATGCTAGCTGACACTGAAATAAGTGAAGTTTATTGGGTTGAAGTTGTAAACACAGCATGCTATACTCAGAACAGATGTCTGATAAACAAACACCACGACAAGACTCCTTATGAACTCTTGGTTGGTAGACCCCCTAATATCAAACATCTGAAAGTATTTGGTTGTAGATGTTTTGTTCTTAACAATGGAAAAGATTATCTAAGGACATTTCAACCAAAAGCAGATGAAGGTGTATTGCTTGGTTATTCAATGAATAGCAAAGCATACAGAGTCTATAACAAAAGAACAAAGAAGATTGAAGAATCAGTTCATGTTGTATTCTATGAAGGAAACAAGAAAACACCTCTTGCTGATGAACTCTCAGAAAGGTTCAAAGAAATAATGTCAAGAGACTCTGAAGAAGAACCCTCAGAAAAGAAAAACATCATTATGGAAAGAGAGGATGACTCTGACGAAGAAAAGCATGAGATGCCTAGTAACAACCAGATGATTCTCAGACATGATGAAGAATTTCCTATGAGAATTCCAGAAATGGAAACTGAAGATGCTCATCAGGAAGCTAACTCTGGAAATGACCTTTCTGACAGGCATGTCCCAGAAAGCTCTCACACTGAACAAGTGTCAGACATTAACCGCCCTTCTAAGGTGCAAAATGTCTCAGATACTGAAGAAGTAATCAAGTCATAATCATAGTGATTCACATTCAGATCACTTAGATGCTGACCCTACTAGCCCTAAACCAATGATAAGATGGATCAAGGATCATCCTGCAAAAGATGTAATTGGACCAATTAATCAAGGTGTTAGGACTAGGAGAGCAATAGCTGAAAATGCTAATTCTCTCTTTGGATGTTTTATCTCAAACATTGAACCTAAAACTATAGAGGAAGCATTAGGAGACCAAGACTGGATCTCTGCAATGCAAGAAGAATTGGATCAATTTGAGAGAAACAAAGTCTGGAAGCTAGTTCCATTTGTGGAAGGAATATCTGTGATTGGAACTAAGTGCGTTTTCAGAAACAAAATGAATGAATCTGGTGAAATAACCAGAAACAAAGCAAGGTTGGTTGCCAAGGAATTCACCCAGACTGAAGGCTTAGACTTTGATGAGTCATATGCACCAGTTGCCAGATTGGATGCAATAAGACTCTTTCTGGCCTTTGCAGCTCATAAAGACTTTAAAGTTTATCAGATGGATGTCAAAAGTGCATTCTTGAATGGTGAACTTGCTGAGGAAGTCTATGTTGAGAAACCACCTGGCTTTGAAGTTTCCTTAGAAAGTAAAATGGTTTATAAGCTACAGAAAGCTCTATATGGACTAAAACAGGCTCCAAGAGCATGGTATGACACATTGGCCAGATACCTTCTGGAAAGTGGTTTCAAGAAAGGTGAAGTTGATAAAACTTTATTTACTTTAAATCATGATGGGAAACTACGCTTAGTTCAAGTATATGTTGATGACATTATATTTGGATCTAAGGACAAGCAACTTTGTGATGACTTTGCAAATCTCATGAAAAGTAAGTTTGAGATGAGGATGATGGGAGAATTGAACTATTTCCTAGGATTGCAAGTCAAGAAACTCAATGATGGAATATTCATTAGTCAGACAAAGTATGCAAACAACATGCTCACAAAATTCAATCTAAAGCTTTTTGAAAAGAATGCTAAGATACCTATGAGCATAGGAACCAAGATGACCTATACTGAATCAGATAAGAGTGTTGATGAGCACAAGTATAGGAAGTTGATAGGTTCACTACTTTACCTTACTGCAAGCAGACCTGATATTCAATATGCAGTTGGAGTGTGAGCTAGATTTCAAACAAATCCAATGCAATCACACTACAACATTGCTATGAAAATATTAAGGTATGTAAAAGGTACTGTAAATGTAGGTTTCTGGTATCCAAAAGAAAGTGGATTGAGTTTGGCTGGTTACTCAGATGCTGATTATGCTGGATCAATGCTTGATAGGAAAAGTACCTCTGGAACTTGTCAGTTTCTAGGAACTAGACTTATCTCATGGTTTAGTAAGAAGCAAAACTCAATTGCAACTTCTACCACAGAGGCTGAATATATTGCCGCTGGTTGTTGTGCAACACAAATTCTGTGGATTCAACAACAACTCAGAGATTATGGACTCATTGAAGAGAAAACTCCCATTTCTGTGATAACACAAGTGCTATTGCAATCACATAGAACCCAAAGTTCCATGCCAGAACAAAGCACATTGATGTTAGACACCACTTCATCAGAGACCATGTTGAGAAAGGCAATATAGAGATACTCAAGATTGGTACAGAAGACCAACTTGCAGATATCTTCACCAAGCCACTTCAAGAAAGCCGGTTCTTGACCTTAAGATATAATCTTGGATTAATGGAGTTGCCTAAGGACTGAAAAATTGTCCTGAATCTCTAAAGTCAGAATTAGTGAGAAAGAAAAGAAGTAGGTCTTTGAGAACACGTTCTCAGAAAGCCAAGTTGATAAGAAGTGATGCAAAGGTTTCTGAGTAGCAACACTCAGAAAGGCAAAACATTTCTGGAACGGGTATCCAGAAAGGCAAAGGTTGGTACACATTCAGTAAGTAAATAAGACTAGAACTTACTTACAGAAATTGGGTCAAATACATTCAAACAACTAAAGCTTCTGACACTTGAACTCAGAAAGCTATTTTGTCATAAAGAGAAAAGACACACTAAGCCCGAAAAGTATAAGTTCTGAAAGTCAAACATGTCCAAACGTCTTGTATTTTTACCATTTCTATGATAAACAATATATAGATAAGGACTTGACATTCAGAATGATAAGATCAAACGATCAAAGTGTTCTCACTCTTTACTTAGTGACACAATGAATGTAGCATATTAAAAATCCATCAATTCGACACAATACCATTTGTTGATCACAAGATATTCAATATAAGCCCTTGATGAATAAATGTTAGATCTCAATGGTTGAGATTAAAACAAAGCAAGTAATGTATGTTGAAAAGAGCAGACATGACCCACTACGCATTTAATGAAGTACAAAGGACGTACCACGCCTATGCAGATATAAAGACACACATTCATATTCAGATATATGTATGTTGTATCTCTATACATTTTGTCTGCTATATATATATAGGAATTGAGTACAAGACAAACACTCTTACCAATTCCGAAATTTCAAACTTGCATCAAAATAGCAAAATCTCTCAAGATTTCTGCAAACCCTTCTGCGAACTCAACTTTTTGTGCTTAGTCTTCTGAAAAGATAGACTAATCTCAATTAATTGTGCAAAATCCTTCTGCAAAACCACTTATTCAAAACTATATATAAAGAGATGGCACCCAAGAAGATGACCTCCAAGAACCTTAAGGCCGGATCATCCACTCCTGTTGAAAAACACGGAGGAAAAGAACTCAAGGTGTTGAATAAACGCCTTCTGGGAGAATTCACCCCCTCGGACTGGAACCCTAGTCATAAAATGAATTGGGGAGCATTCTTAGTAAAGAAATATGTACCAGCAGTTATACCTTCTCGACCAAAAAGGAAAATGATATTGGGGATGTTGAAGAATTCCCATATCTACAGGCTTTTATCTGCTGCACCCAGTGGCCTATCCACACTGGATGTACTGGAGTTCTACAACAACTCCAAAATCTTCACAAAGGTTGTGAATGATGAAGAAGAAAAATACATGCAGACTGAAGTCCAAGGACAAGAAATTGTTCTAGACTGCAAGGCTTTCTGCAAAATATTCCGATTGAAAAATCGAGGAACAATTGAAGATATCAACATCAAGGACGCCTCAATGATTCAAGGCGTTAAAGAACTGTTTGAGGCAATACCGTTGGAAAATGCAAAAGGTTGCCCAGGAGACTTCATTCTGAAACCTATCAGAACGAGTCACCTTCAGAAACACTGGAGCACTTTGGCTCTCATCCTGGTCCGTTGCTTTGATGGCAACAAAGGTGGAGTAGACCAGATAAGTATGGAGAGATGGATGATGATGCATCTTCTGAACAAGAATAATGAAGGGAAGGAAACCAACTTCAACTGGGGGAAGTACGCCTACAACAAATTCCTTGGACATATTGAGGAATTTGAGCCCAAAATCATCAATGGCCTTGCTGAGCCAAAAGCTAATATGCACTTTGGTCTCAGGATATGCCACATTTTGGAAACCATGGGGATTACTCTTAGAGAGAAACAAGAAATCCCAATCACCAACTCCCTTTTCAGACACGCTTTTGAAGAAAAGGAGAGAATTGCTGCTGAGCAAGGACTCAGAAAGGCTGAAGAAACTACACAGCAAGGTGAGGAGGTTTCTGAGCAAGCTCAAGCTAAACCTCCAGCTGACAAAAGAAAAAGGGGTCAAGGCAAAAGGACCTCCAAGTCCATAAACATTCAAGAGGCACAACCTTCTGGAGACAAAATCTCAGAAGATGTTGTTCGCCCAGAAAGGCAGTTCCAGAAATCCCCAAGACAGACAGCTCTAGAAATCTCCAGAGATGATAGAAATATCATAGATGGGTCTGCGCAAACATAGAACAGTGATTCTGAGGATGATGAAGTGATCGCAACAGTGCTCAAACGATATAAACTTGAGACCCATGGAGGAGTATCCGACTTAGCTCTTCAGAAAGAAAAGAGCCCCTCTGCCCAGCAGGACGAAGAAGGCTTGGGTGAGGAAGACAGAATGATGGAAGTAACTGACATTGCTTCCACATTCACAATTCCAGCATTCAATATTGCTGAAGAAAACCCTATTCTTGAACAGGTTCCTCCACCTTCTGAGAGAGCTCAACTCTTAGAAAGGGATCAAACTGAGAAGGAAACACAGAATGATATTACAGAGGAGAACAATAACGAGCACAGAGAGACTGTGGAATCACCACAATTCCAAAAGATCAATGATCAACCTGACTCTTTTCAGGTAGCAAAAGTAGTTTATATCTAACTTGTAAACATTTAAATGTTAACTAGTTACTCATAAGCTCCATTTGTTACAGGCCATTTTGGAGACACATTTTCAGGGGGAAGTTAATTTGTCCACCCCTCTGAATGAAGAAGAGGTTCCTCCAACCTCAGAACAACAAGAAGAGCCTGTCCAACAAGTAGTTAAGTTATCTCTGAATAAGAAATAACTTGCTTAAAATGTTCATGTCTTGTGTTCTAATTTCTTTTTGTCTCAATTTAGGCTCCAACTGAGAATGTAGTGGTGGTGGAACCAACACTCCAACACCAAGAAAATCCAGAAGCTGAAAAGCTTTTTGAAGAAGCATTTACTGAGCCTTCTGATGAGAAGGTAAGCACTCAGTAATAATCTTCTTCAAAGAATGATCTGGAAATACCACTACTAAATCTATTATGTTTGTTCTTACAGGCTCAGTCAGAAGAACAATTGGAAGGAGAAAAGTTCATAATAACTCCTCCAATAGAAACTGAAACTGCTGAACAAGCAGTATCTGCAGAAAAGATTCCAGAAACCCCCAAGGTTTATGAGAAAGATGCAACTGAGCTTCCTCACTTGGAAGTAAGTGAAGTCTCAGAAAGCATTTCTCTACTTATCTTTTCTGATAATAGTTTCTAAACATAC
This sequence comes from Plantago major, assembly GCA_026545765.1. Taxonomy (NCBI): domain Eukaryota; kingdom Viridiplantae; phylum Streptophyta; class Magnoliopsida; order Lamiales; family Plantaginaceae; genus Plantago; species Plantago major. The sequence goes on along the minus strand of CM048843.1, from coordinate 89,489,443 downwards.
TTGATTTTGTTTCTCAGGTTCAAGCAGAAAGAAAGGTTGTTGAGGATCAGACTTCTCCTCACAACAAGGTATCTGAGGTCTCAGTGCCAAAGCAAACGAAAGTCCAAGCAAATGAGCCTGGTGTTTCTACACAGGTATACTCAGAAAGCTTACTTTTGCACACAGATACCAAATCAAGTGGTTTGAACAAACTAACTTGATCTCTTTCTTTCAGGCTCAAAGTTTTGTGCCAGTTGATTTACTCAAAGCTTTCCAAAAGCACACTCTCAAGAAACATCTAAAGTGCTTCAGACAATGGCAGAAACACAGAAAGGCTGACCTTTCTGAAATAGCACGAGTAATCGACGCCCCAGAAAAGAGAGCAATAGCCCTAAATCTGGAAGACTACATCCATGCACTGTTCCCAACAGAGTCTTATTCTTTTGCCACTCTGATGCATGAAGACTTCATTCATGAAGTAGCACAAAAACTTCTAGCAGATTTCAAAGCTGCGGATGCTCAAACCCAAGAGCAGATGGTAACCCATCCTGCCCTTCCAAGTAAGCTCACTGCTTACCCAGCTGAGCAAGAAGAAGTGAATGGAAGAATGATTACATTCCCAAATGTAATCAACTTGATTTCAGAGGATGAAGAGGAGACGGACGAAAATGATTATCAAGAACCCCCCCCCCCCCCCTCTGAGCATCCAAGTCAAGAAAACAAGAAGGATGATGATGATGACAATGATCAGAATGATGATCCCCAACCTGGACAAGGCGGGATTCAGAAAGCTAGCAAAGGAAGTGGAGAAAAGGCTACTCCTTCCAATGCTCAGAAAGCCCCATCATCATCACCCACAAAGTCTCATCAGAATACCCAACAGGCAGAACAAAATGAAATACTTGAAGAGATATCTGCCGCTGAGTTCAGGATTGAACAACTCAGAAAGGTATTGGAAGAAGAAAAGAGAATCAACTTAGAGTGCCAAGCTCTTGTTGATGAAAAGGAAGCCAAAATCCAAAAGCTCAAAGAAGCTAATACCAAGGAATTGGCACTCCTCGATGAGCAAAGAATTCTGAAAGATGCCATTGTTGTCACAGCTGCTGAAATAGATGCCATGGATGACAATGATGATGAAGAAGATGATGCTGAGACTGCATCAGAAAGACCTTCTCAGAAGGCCAACATACTTGATAGAAAGCAGAAAACGGTTGTCAACCTTGAAAGTAATGCTGAAAACAACCAAAACTTGATTACTGATGCAGAAGATGAGAGACTTGTCACTCATCACAAGAGAGCCCTACTTGCACCTCATATATTCTCTGCACCAAGTAGCTCAAGAAATGAAGAGCACCGTGCCAGAAACAGTATCTTTCTGGAACTCAGAAAGACACTAGTTGCTCAAGACACAGAAGTGCTACAATCCGTCCCAGAAGAGATGAAGCCATTGGCCGCTGTGTTACTCAACAGAGCAACCAGCATAGCTCTCTCTCAGAAAGACCTAGGGTTGGTCAGGGATGAGGATTGCAACAATGCTAATGTAGCATTCAATGAAGCCAGCCATGCTGTTTTGCAGGCCAACGCCATTCTTAGGCCACTTGAAGAGCTCAACAGAAAGGAGCAGGAACTGGTCCAACAGAACCACGAGCTGAGAAAAGAAATCCAAGAATTGGTCAGGGTGCACAACAATATCCAGAAAAACTTTAACTCACTCTCTGAAGCTTTTGCTATTATGAGTCAGTCATTCATGAATAAGGGGGAAGAAGAAGAGATGCCTCATAAAGGCAGAGGAAGAAAGAGAAAACAACCTATGCCTCCCTCCTCAAGTCAACTAGTCATCAAGGACACTGGAAACGCCCCTGCTGAAGAAGTTGTTCCAGATCAACCAGCCAGAAGGCTGAGAAGTATGGTCACTAGGGGAACCAAGTCCCTTAGGATCTCAGAAGGGAACAACCAGAATAATCCTGAAAAAGGAGAAGACCAAGAAGAAGGAGAAGTAAGAGGTCAAGAAAGCTGCAAGCCTCCATTGTTGAACTTCAATGATGATGATGAGGATGAATCTGATACAGATGAACATCCACTACACAAGAGAAGAAGGCAAGCAAGCACCTCACAACCCCTCGGCAAAGAATGCCTTTGGCGTAACTCCTTCTGGAAATACCAAGTCAATACAAGGAACTTCCACCAGCACAGCCCCAAGGCAGGAAGAAAGGGTTAGAGGATCTCCTGACATAAGGCCACCCAACAGAAAAGCAAGAAGGGATTCCCAGTTTGGCAGAACAAACAGAGAAATTATTCAAGAAAGGCCAACTGATACCCACATTGAATATGTGAAGACGAGTAATGAAGAGTCTTCATATAGGTGCATTCTGAACAAGAGAGGGTATTGGATTCTGGAACTACAACATTTACTTGTTAATGATAAGTTTCCAACTCCCATCCTCAACCAGATACTGAAATGGAGAGTAGGTAAGCCAGAACTGCTAAAAACTGAGCACCTTCATGCCTGGCTAAACTTTGAAGTAGAGAAGAGAAATGATGCTAGAAAGATGGATCTCTCCTTTGCCTGTCCTTATCCAAAGCCCGATGATGTACACAAGGTACGAAAACTGGATGGTAGCTACAACAAGAAGAACAAACTAGGTGTTTCAACCTATGAGTCATTCTATATGACATTGGATGAATACCTAGATGATATACACTATCTGGAAGAAATATACAAATATTTCAACCTATCTCAGCTGCAAGTAGACCATGCCTGGGTTTGGGGAAAATACTTCTGGGTCAAACACTTTCTGCGGAAAAATCATAAACTTGGCAAGAGTTACCAAGAAATATGTGATTTGTCCAGAAAGATAGAACTCTCTGTCAGAAGGACTCTTTATGACTATGTCCAAGAATGGAGAAAAGTGGATGCACATGCAAACTGATCCAGAAAGGATGCTGAAGAACTTGAGGTATCTAAACCCAAGTTACATTTCTGAAGACTTGAAGACTAGTAACTTTAGAATATCTTCTTGGAGCTTGGATCCTCCTTATTCTAATTTACTTAGTATGTTTTGTTACTTTTTGTAATCTTGCTGATTGTTTCTAATTTTACTCTATCTGTAAAAGTTGCATCTCGTTTTGTAAACTGTACCTTTCTGAAGATCATACTCTCAGAAACATTTTAATAGATGACAACTTATCAGCAAAGATCACTTCTTGTGATTTGGTTGATGTTTACTTTCTGCACTTAATTCAACAAAAATTGAATATATTTTGAAATGATTAAGTGGTAGATTGTTTTCTCTTCCAGGATTACAAATTTGTAATAGGACTTAAAAGATAGTCATGGATGACTGATCAAAAAGGGGGAAATTTGTTAGGAATATCTGTTAGTATTTTGATCATTCATCACATGTTATTATCTTAGCCAGAAAGGTGATTAAGTACTCTTGGTTCACTTGAACATTGTAAAAGAGGAAATCACTGAGTATGATTAGTCTAGTAAATCTTGTATTAGGATTATAGGTCTCTGAGTGTAATTTTTATTTTAAGAAGACCATGAAGATCAATCCTAGCAATGGAGCTTATCTGAAGATTAGAAGACTGAAGATTGCACAAGATTTATGAAGACATCATGGTTTAGTCTAACTCAGAAAGACTATGTCCTTAATCCTTAATAAAATGTATTTACTTGCATTTGAAATCAGGTTATGGACATATGACAACATGAGTAAGGAGCATGCAAGCCATCAGAAAGGCTCATGTATTCGTTGAGACTAAAGGACAATGAACAGTACTATGCATTAAATGCATTGGCAGAATTGCCACAGAAAGCAAGTCCTCTCTGAAAAATGAGATAGCGACTTCTGAGTACATAGTTCAAGATATAAACGGATATAATTTGATAGAGAGCACAACGGATATAATTCAAATGCCTCTCAAATTTATCTATATATATCACACACTTAGATGCTGAGAAATACACCTTAGAACACTCTATCTTGCAAAATTACCATCAAGCAAAGTATTCTCTCAAGCACTCTACTATCCTTTCTGAAAGCTTTCTGATTGCTTAAAGAATCACTAGTAGTTCTAAGTTGTCCTGAACCTTAACAAGAGATTGTTATTCGTGAAAGAATTGAACTATCAGATACCCTTTCTGAAGCTCATTCTCCAGAACGGACATCAATTACTTGGGTCAGTAAAGAGTAGACTGCCATCCACTGAACAAGTGTATTAAGTAGTCTTGTTCTATCAGGCTCTCTGAAAACATAACTGAAAAGTTATACGAGAAGCCTCTCTGACAAAAACCATATAACCAAACACCAACACGGCGTGGAGTAGAGGAAGTACTTGATTTGGTAAATCAGGGAATAACTCCAAGGTTATCTGAGTAGAGGAAGTACTTAGCTCTAGGAGCTGGGGAATAACTCAGGGGGAACATTTGGTTGGGAACCATTTGTTTAAGAATCTTAGAATAGGATTTTTGTAAGGAGAACTCAATTATCTGTTCTAGTGAATTCTAGGTCTCAGAAAGACCGAAGTGGATTAGTTGGAGGATTACGCCACCTCCAGATACCACTATACTTGTTGTGTCATTTACCGTTCTGTATTTACATTTCAGCAAAGCACACTGAAAATCCAAGTTGCACTTGATTAGTTAATCTTATCTTTCATGATTCAGTTCAATGTTTGTGTTTGTTGTTGTTGTTTGTGAACTGCAGGATTTCAATGTTGTGCAACATTGCGAAATAGTGCCGATACAATGTTGGAACAACATTACGGACAACAATAGAAACAACAAGGTGCCAATTGGATTGATGACTTGGACTGGAAGCAATCAATTCGAATTTCTGCAGGAATAAGGAAAGAGTTTGAGTTGCTTTGGACATAAGGAATGCAATCTAAAGATAGAATCTTTCAAGAATATTGTTGAAGAAAGCAAGAAGGAAATATATTGTTGAAGACACTAATATGGGAATTTCCTTCTAGCTGATTATTGAAGAAAACAAGAACATGGAAAATTGCCTTTGCTGAGATCCTATTGCCTTTCGACTTGGATGGGAGCTGTAGATATCTCAAGTATATATACAAGGATTCAGCCGAGCAATCATTGAGCCTTTCTTGATGATCAATCGAGATTTTATTAAAAGAGTTTAGGCTTCTTGTTTTCTGCTAGCTTTAGAGTTTGTCTAAGAGTATTCATTGTTGGAATAACTCTTTCAAACATCGACCTAGAATAGCTTTTACTGTTGGTTCTTCTAGGGCTAGTTTTGGTTGTTTAATCAATCGTCTGTGATTGTATTAAACCCACTTGATTAGATCTACTTTTCCTGTCAGTAGATATTTTGCCTACGGCGCTGCCAATATATTTTTCTATATATTGGCTTGGTAATAGAAGTTTCATTCTTATTCATCCGCTGCCATCTGTTTGCTATGTTGAAGACAATGTTGAACAACATTGTTGGCAACATTGTCTATTGATCTTGTTCTAAGTACCAATCCGGGATCTTAAGTTTTAACAAGTGGCATCAGAGCCAGCCACCTAACTACTGGTGTCTGGATTTAGTACTACTACAATGGAAGTTGCAAACTCAAGTGTCTACAGGCCACCTATGCTTGATGGATCGAACTACCACTACTGGAAAATCAGGATGAGGACATACATCAAGTCCATTGAATGTCGAGCTTGGAGATCTGTTCTAGAAGGATTTGTCTGGCCTACTGAAGGACCTGATGCTGATGGAGATATTGTTCCCATACCTGAAGAACGCTTCACTGCAGGTGACTTTCTTTTAAGCTCTTACAATGAAAAAGCTTTAAATGCCATTTTTGGACATGTTGATGCTCATATGTTTAAAATCATTCAAAATTGCACTACGGCTAAACAAGCTTGGGACTTACTTCAGAATCATTGTGAAGGTGATAATAGTGTCAAACAAACTAAACTTCGAATGCTTTGGTCAAAATTTGAAAATCTAAGAATGGAAGAAGCTGAAACCATTGATTCTTATTTTGAAAAGCTTTTGACTTTGTCTAATGATGTTCAACTTCTTGGTGATGCTATTTCCAACAAGCAACTGATTTCTAAAGCCATACGTTCTCTCTCTTCAAAATTTGACACTAAAGTTACTATTTTGGAAGACACTCACAATCTGGCTACTATGGATTTTCATACCTTGATGAACAATTTGAAAATTTTTGAGATAATTGATAACGAAAGAAAAGGTACAAAAATCCTTAGTATGTCCCTGCACTCTAAATCTAAAGCTAAAGTTACTGAGCTTGAAAGCAGTAGTGATGATTCTGAAGACATGACTGAAGAAGCCTACAATGACTTGGTTAGGAAAATTGAGAAACTTAGATTCAGGAAGAATTCTAATAGAGGCTCTTCTAGCAACTCAAAAGGAACTAGAAATTTCAAAAAGAAAACTGGGGTGTCTAAACCAAGAACTCCAGCTGGTGTACAAGGAGAAATTGTCAATGCTGACAACAATGATGACACAACATTGAGCTCAACATCACAGGCAGAAATTCCATCTGACGGTACCCATGAGATGAGCATGATAGGTGAACCCAGCACTCCTATGGCTAATGGTCTTATGCTCAGCAGAATCGATGTTGGAGATGATGTTGACCTAACATTGTATAGAACAATGACTCACAGCCTTCTATATCTATCAACCAGCATACCTCACATTATGTTTTATGTGTGTGTTTGTGCCAGGTATCAGTCTAACCCTAAAATCCCACACCTGATTGTTCTTAAAAGATTTTTCATATATATATCAAGAACTGTTAATCTTAGATTATGGTATGCATGTGATACAAACACTAATCTAGTGGGATTTAGTGATTCTGATTGGGCTGGTGTTTTATCTTGATTCTAATTTAATGTCATGGTATTTCAAGAAACAGAACAATGTGTCACTCTCATATGTTGAATTTGAACATGTAACATCTGGGAGTTGTGTTACTCAATTGATATGGGTGAAAAATATGCTGCATGACTTTGGTCGAAAATGTGATACCTTGTTGATGTTCTGTGATGACCTTAGTGCCATAAATAATTTTAAGAAGCCTGTTTTGCCCTCACGCACGAAACACATAGACATTAGGCATAATTTTCTTAAGGATATGGTCAATCTGCAAGTAATAGTCATACAACACTTAGATGCAACCAATCAACTTGCAGATATTTTTACCAAACCATTAGATTGTGAGAGATTCTTCAGTCTTAGGAGATCTCTTGATTTCTGCTCTTTGTGATCTTCGATGTTGAAACCAGTGTTCACTCAACATCATAGTCAACACTGGCTGTAGAAAAGTGATGTGTTTTTTGTTGCCTTTTGATTTTTTTTTTTTTTTTGTGTGTGTGTCTATGTGCTTTCTGTGCTCCTGTACTGGTCTATGGTTGTTCCTACTTTGTAGCTTACAGTGGTGATGCTTAGGGTTTGAAAGGCTATTTGAAACCAAGGTTGAAAGGGATCGAGTCTCCTGTGTGTTTGCTTTATGTACAACCCACTTTTACTGCTTTTTGGCTTTTTTACTCGTACCTTGACTCACTCTTGATGTTGCATCCTGTCCTTTATGCTTAATAAATCTAATGAATTATGATAAAAAGGGCTCGAAGTGTTTCCGTCGAGGATCGTGTTGGGCAGGTTTCAAATACTATACAAATATCGACGTGGCCAATGTGTCATATGTCGTGAGGGTTGATGGCCTGCACTGGAAACCGACACGCACAAAAGTGCCGATTCTCGTAATGCTGCTGGTTCACTGTCTGAGTACCAATTCACCCAATGTGGTCAAATGAGTGATCTTTATGCCATGAGACGTGTGTTTGCCTAACTCCGCATAGGCTTCGGCTTTGGGGCGGATTCATACGTGTTCCAATTATTTGACATGGTTCACAGTCTCATGGTCACCCCCACTCACATTTATGTTAATTGTTCAATTTACTTTTTGAGGCAATGTTGGTTGATTACAGTTTCATAATCGTCCTTGTTCGGTCGGAAACTTCCATCCAAAGCCGAAGAAGATTTTGCTCGATTTTGAAGAAGAAGATGATATTTTAATCGATTTGGGGATCTAGGGTTCATCTCCCGCTTTTAAAACCCTTATTTAAATAAAAAATAAAAAAAATTATTTAAATTAGAAAATTAATTAAAAAAAGAAAGAAAGACAAAACAGTAAAAGAAAGCCATTGTGAAGATTAGAGCATTTCAATTAGTTTCAGATAGCATGAAACTAGTTTCATCTGGTTTCAGCTAGTTTCGTGAAACTAGTTTCACTAGTTTCAGCTGGTTTCAAAAATTGGAAAAGCAGTCAAGTGAAGGAGAAGAAAAACGAAACAGAGGTTGTTTTTCTCCGGTGAATCGTTCTTGTTGTTCTCCGTGGATGTAGGCTTAGCCGAACCACGTAAATCTTGTGTCGATTAATTTACGCATTGTTGGTTGATTACAGTTTCATAATCGTCCTTGTTCGATCGGAAACTTCCATCCAAAGCCGAAGAAGATTTTGCTCGATTTTGAAGAAGAAGATGATATTTTAATCGATTTGGGGATCTAGGGTTCATCTCCCGCTTTCAAAACACTTATTTAAATAAAAAATAAAAAATAAAAAATTTATTTATATTAGAAATTAATTAAAAAAAAAAAAGGAAAGACAAAACAGTAAAAGAAAGCCATTGTGAAGATTAGAGCATTTCAATTAGTTTCAGATTGCATGAAACTAGTTTCAATTAGTTTCAGATAGAATGAAACTAGTTTCATTTGGTTTCAGCTAGTTCCGTGAAATGGTTTCAAGAAGCGGAAAAGCAGTTAAATGAAGGAGAAGAAAAACGAAACAAAGGTTGTTTTTCTCCGGTGAATCGTTCTTGTTGTTCTCCGTGGATGTAGGCTTAGCCGAACCACGTAAATCTTGTGTCGATTAATTTACGCATTGTTGGTTGATTACAGTTTCATAATCGTCCTTGTTCGATCGGAAACTTCCATCCAAAGCCGAAGAAGATTTTGCTCGATTTTGAAGAAGAAGATGATATTTTAATCGATTTGGGGATCTAGGGTTCATCTCCCGCTTTTAAAACCCTTATTTAAATAAAAAATAAAAAATTTATTTAAATTAGAAAATTAATTAAAAAAAGAAATAAAGTGCGTGACAGACGCGTCGCATCAATTGGGCCTTCAACCCCAACGGTTGATGACGTCCCGATCCAACTGTCGTATTGCTTCACTCGGGATCCTATCCCCATGGGCCGAACAGACAACCTTTCGGACCTCTTTGACTTATGGGTCAACGACCCAGGAGCACCTGTTCAGCAAACTGTCTAACGGATAGCCTCCAGAAGGCTACTCTACATCCTAACCATAATCGGATCTACATATCTCGATTACAAATACCTTTTCCATCTACAGTCCGAGCACTTCCGCTAACTCGGACTGTAGAAGGAAAAGGGGGTGGGGAGAGAGATATATTGAACTCCTGAACACGGAACACGAATGACAGACCTAAACAGAGCGGATTTTTTCCCTCTCCAGTTAACGATTCGGACACGCTCCACAACACACTCGTTCTTTTCATAGTTACCAACTATCTTCTTCTAAGATACTTGGAAACTAGGGGGACATATGTTGATACGGACATGTGTCCAATCCGTTAAGGGCGCCATAGAGCGTGTCCTAAAGCGCATCACGGCTTAATTAGCCAATTCAGTACTGGTCCGACCTCATATGGTCCGCCCACAGTGAATCGGCCAGTACGCTAAAGTCACTACATCCTCACAGCTAGTCCGAGCTGGCTAAGGAAAGGACTTCCAAACCTGATTTATGTCAGTACAGAGATGCCCAACGGACCGGACGAGGGAATCTCGGACGCCACCATCGCGATAAGCCCAAACGTACATAACGGAACCACTGAGATACATCCGTGAAACTCTAGGCTCGGACATCCAGAGTTACCCAAGGGCAGATCAACCAAGGCATGAGATCTGAGGGACTTACAGTGAACAAGACTCTCGGGGAGAAGGTCCAAACTACCCTCCCGGGACCACTTATCGGTATTGGAGTACTGCTCACTAATGGGCCATGGGCTGAAGGTAGCATTGGTGTCCAAATCTGGATCGTACACTTGGCATCATCTTATGAACCTCGTCATAAGTACACGATAACTATAAATATAGCACAAGGTCCAAGACCTTAAGGTATGTGATAAGCAAGAATATAACCTTCCTCGTAACTATTACATTGAGAGCTTCCAACTCTCTCTTGAGTAAAGTCTCTTACCGGATTGACTCGGGCAATTTGGATATCCCGTTCTAACCCCCCCCCCCCCCCCCCCAACTTAGCCCTTTCAGGTACACAAAGACGGACAAGTGGTACCTCGGACACCAAGTAGAAGGCGGGGCCGAGCACATGATATTTGTAGTAGTTTACTCAATTAGTGTTCGAGGTTTACCCCTCAACAGATTGGATGGTAGTAAAGACCCGTGGAATTGTAACCCATTAGTTTTTGGCCCAATTTTACATATAAATCACCAAAAGAGACCTTTTCCATCCGTTCCAAATAATTTATATATTAAAAATTGACGTGCAGTATCAGGTGAAAAGATACACGATGAAAGATAAAAATGTGATAAAAAGTGTAATTTTTAGTGACAAAATGTGTAATTTGTATGTAAATTAAGATTGTTTATTATTTATTGGGCGTGGAGTGGCTTCCTGTAACATCCCAGCTGTTGATACGGAAATATGTCCAATCCGTCATAAAGGACCTAGGAACGAATCCTAAGGCGCCCTAAGTCATCCAATGGATCCGAGACACTTTAGTCCGAGCCAATGGTCCGATCCGGGCAGACCAACCATGGTCCGACCCACATTGAAAGAAAGGGACGAAGGATTTGGACCTACAAGGCCCGACCCGGAACCATAGGTCCGACCCACCATGGTCCGAGCCTCTCTGGGAAAGGAGCATAGTGCTAAGTCAGTACCCTCTCCGACCCAAGGACTCCGATACGGATGTCAACTTGGATCCAGCATGACCATCTCATAAAGCAACCAAGCAAATGGGCACCAAAGAGTGAGGTGTCCGAACCCAGGAGCTCCGAATCGGAAGAGTTGGACAGGCAGGAGAACTTCCTCAGCTGACAACCAAATATGGTCCGGACCCATCTCTCCGAACCTGGGAACTCGGCAGAACCAGTCACATCCTTAAGAACTCTCCCAATAATGACCAAACTACCCCTAAGGCCCAAGATGGCATGGGCTAAAGCTTCATTATTGGGCTATGGGCCTCATATTAGCATTGGTGGCTCAATCCTGGCCGTACACATGGCGCAATCCTAGCAAGGCCTTCCATTTTGATGATAGCTTATAAATAAGGCACACATCCCAACAAGTAAGTCATCTTACAAGTCACATCACGACCCCAATCCCGAGCATTATACAGAGTTGATCTTCAGTCACTCTCGAGTAAAGTCTCATCCCGGTTTGACACTTAGCAAACCGGGCACTAACCCCCCCCCCCCCCCCCCACTCAAGTGTGCAGGTCCTTACCGAAGTAGTTGGTCGCTGGTTCTTACACCTTGGTCCTCACCTAGCAAGGAGCTTCTTACCTTGGCACCCATTAGTGGAGTTAAATAAAATCTAAGTAGTTGGGGAGTTACACCCTCAACACCAGCATCCCACATCAGTTAGAAAAGCGGTTGGGGTGAATGATATAGAATGATATATATGTAGATCACCACATTTCTATGGTACGATACCTTTGTCCAGGGGCGGAGACAGGGGGCGGCGGGAGGTGGCGGTCGCCACCCCCAAAATTTTCATTTTCTTTATTGCTATAGGCATATTTTAGAAAATTATATGTTCTGCCACCCCTAAATTTTTTAATTAGTACATTTAGTTAGTCGGCTTTATAATTAAATAAGTTGAAAAAATTATATAATTTGATAAATTTAAAGTAAGTCTATTGAGAGACGGTCTTATGGAAAAATAAAAGAGACGGACAAATATTACAGTTTTATCAAAAAAAAATTAGAGGTTTTACTAAAAACATCAGTGATATACATATACATTAAAAAAAGATATAAAATGTATACATACTCATTGCACGTTATACATATACTTAAGAACATCAATCCGTCTCTCACTAATATACCTCTCTTCCAAGACTTTTTGATTAAAGAAATATTTTACGAATAAACTAATTTAAGAGGGTTATACCGGTTGTTTTTATACTTTTGGAGCAAAGTTCTAAGCGTGCATTTTTTGTCATGAAAACTACATAGATAAGACTACGGAGTTCGATGGAGAATGACTTCTTGTCTAGCAATTTGATAATGCATATTGAAATGAATTGTCGAGAGTTTTGATATTGATTTAATCACTGATGATTTTGAGAAGATGAAGAGACGTAGAGTACGATATAGAAGTGGGTCGTTTATTCATTTTGCTTTACCTTTATCGTGATGTGGTTCTTTCGAACCTTTCATTTTACTTGAATATTCATGTTTAAATATGTATGATGAATTTGGTGTAAAAAATATCGACCCGGCCCGTTCTAACCGACCTAACTAAATTACGTATTGTGCCCGTGTTATAATACTCCGCCACCCCCACTTTCAAATCCTGGCTCCGCCCCTGCCTTTGGCTGATTCCAAAAGCAAATTCGTGCGGGCTCAGACCCAAAGCGAACAATATCATACCAACGCGATGTGTGTGGGACAATTAAGAATAACCTCGCCGGTCCAATGGGCAGGATCTTGGCCCATTAGTGATCAGGTCGTTACACTTCTTTTTTAGTAATGTATGGAGTTCTTTGTGACGGCTAAAAATATCAAATATATAAAGTTCTATGGGACAAAAGGAGTTGCAAAACCAAATCAAACAAAAAATTGACCGATTTTACTGTATATTCAGTTATATACAATTAGTCGAAGAAATACCACGTAGAACGTATAAATAAAGTAAATAATACAATAAAATTAGGTGACCTCTTTCTGCATAAAACTTTTCAACTATGTACCGGCCCGGCCTGCATTGCACCCAAACTTATGATCAAAGACCTAGTGAAACCAAATCAAATAAAGGAAAGGGAAGTTTCTTATACTCCCTCCGTCCCGTACTTAATTTCTCATTTTCCCTTTTGGTGTGTCCAAACTGAACTTTCTATTTCTTAAATGGAAAATCTCTCTTCTACTTCATTCACATCTCTCATACTTTATCAACTATCTCTCCTACTATATTCTATCTCTTTACTACGTACTTTGTTAACTGTATATATATCTTAATTTATTCACTTTCTCTTAAAAACTTATTTGCGGATCAACGGAAAGTTGAGTTCAGGACAAAGGGATTATAATTTACTTGAGATTTTTGTCAATATAGTTTAAAATTACTTCGAAGTTGACAGTGAGGTTATTTGATCATAAAAATTCACTACTAAAAAAACAATCTAATTACACCCTTAATATAGTGACATAATTGTTCAAGCGCCACTATAACCGAGGTAATGTAACAAATAAGCTAAGAGCAGTAGTTGTTGGAATCTCAAAATTATCCCCAAAATTTAATCCTAAGTGACACCATATACTATATTTAAGATTTGTATTTTATTCATTCAAACTTTGGGCATCTCATTGTAGTAGAATAGTCACTAAAATATATTATTTACAAATAAAGTTGTACTAGTACTAACCGTGGCGTTGACACAACATAATTTACCTTATATAATTAATAAATGAAAGAAAATATAATCTAAAAGACAAAACTAATTAAAAGAATATAAGGTTCAATAAATTGTGAAATTACTAAATAAAAATACTCATACTCCCACCGTTACATTTGACATTTTTAATCATCACACAAAATTTTATACTATACTAAAAAGAAAGCTATCTTACATCCAACAAATAAAAATATAATTTACTTTTACCCAAAAGTTAAATTTTCTCATAAAATTATATCTTTTACCTCCTTTTAATATTTACGCGCCAACATTAAAGTATGAAGTTCTCCGGACAGAAGGAGTACAATATTTATTGTCATATGATGTATCAGAAAACCAATTTTTTAAAGTAATATAAAGACTTATATTGTGTTATTTTAAATATAAAATATGTTATGATAAATAAACATAAACATCTTATTAGTGGGAATGCCTTCTTCATTCAATTCTAACACCTTACTCCTTACATCCTTGTTTATCTCTGTGTCTAAAAAATGATCGAACAGTGAACCATGAATGAAAACCGGCTTAGGAATCCGAACCGGTCCCTACGAGACCACCCGACATAAACCGATTCTACCAACAACAATATATGATTCACTTAGTGAAATGCTACATTTGCCAAGTGGGGTACGTCTTGTGTATTGGTGGGTGGAGAGGGACCTCAAAATATTGTCACATGAACCTACCCACCCCCTCCCCCCAAAAAGTCATCCAAACCCTATAAAAAAGTAAGTTTGTGAACTCTAACATTTTTTTTGGGCATCAAGGGTGATGTTGCATCCACCAAACACCCCCCCCCCCCCCTAAAAAAAAAAAAAAAAGTCAGTCTCCTGAGAGTCCACAATATATTGAGAGTCTTTGAGAGTCCTACATGATAGACAACCATATGCAATTTACGCAAAAAACTATACAATCTCATTTTTTCGCGGGTTGACCCGGTTGAACCGGGTCAACCCGCATTTTTTCCTTACAATACACAGCTCCTTTCATATGTCCATCCAGTCATATTGGTACTTTGGATCAAATTGTCTATGTTTGTTATATAATTGTCTATGTTTAGCATGAAATTATTGATGACAACATATTTATCCTAAATAAACATAGAAATCAATTTCATCATCAATCAATAAATGTCATACATATCAAAAAATACAAAAAATTTAAAATCACTATATCCAAACTACAATCATCTTCGCAAACAAATAAAACACCCTTGAATTGTTCGTCGACTCCTCCATCACGTCTCCATCTTTATCATCAATCATTTTCTTCATTCGACCACCATTTTTACGAAAACCTAGTATATGCAAAAAAAACATCAACAAATTGGCAACTGTCATACACAATTTTACCATAACAATAGACCATTACACTACAACAATAGACAACCAAGCTGCATAACTCATTGACAACTGTCATACACAAGTTTACCATAACAATAGACTATTACACTACAACAATAGACAACCAAGCTGCATAACTCACTGGCTTGTCAGTGACAATGCTCACACTAGCATGGGACTCAATGGACACACTCATGATCATATTCACACAGCCATTCAACTATTTGGCAACCATCATACACAATTTTACCATAACAATAGACTATTACACTACAACAATAGACAACCAAGCTGCATAACTCATTGGCAACTGTCATACACAATTTTACCACAACAATAGACTATTGCACTACAACAATAGACAACCAAGCTGTGTAACTCACTGGCTTGTCAGGGACAATGCTCACACTAGCATGGGACTCAATGGACACACTCATGAGCATATTCACACAACCATTCAACTATTTGGCAACTCTCATACACAATTGTACCATAACAATAGACTATTACACCACAACAATAGACAATTTAAAAACAATAGTACATGAAGTCTAACCATAAAGTAATATAACAAACATCAACTATTTACACATAAACATGTATAATTCACACAAAAGCATACAGGATTTTTTTTAAAAAAACTACAGAAACCCTAACCATAAAGCAATGAAATCAAAACATCATCTATTTACAATTAAACATACAATATTTGCATGAAAACCTAAACATAAACGAACGCTACAAACAAACAAAGCAAAAGCTAAGAAAAACAAACTGAAAATATAGAAAACACGCAAACATAAACAATTACAGGTCAAACATGCACAATTAAGGTTCAAACATCAACAATTACACCTGAATATACAGTTATGCGAAATCACTAAAAATCACCAAAACCAAACGAAAAAAGAAAAAAACTGAAGAATCGAGATAAGAAACCTGCAAATCGAGGAAACAACAATGTTATGACTTATATGTGTTGAGTAGTCGGAGATCCGCCGGAGAAGACAACCGGAAAAGCTTAAAATTCCGGCCAACCGTTTCAAAAGTCGACCAAATGAAAAAATAAAACTGGTAGAAAGGTAGATCGAGCCATGAGCTACTCAAATATGCGATCGGATTTAAGATTGGTGGTCGGACGGCGGAGATATCGCCGAAAAAGCCTTCGAATTCCGGCCAACTGTTTCAAAAGTCGACCAAATAAAAAAACGAAACTGGTAGAAAGGTAGATCGGGCCATGGGCTACTCAAATATGTGATCGGATTGAAGATTGGTGGTCGGACGATGGAGATATTGCCGGAAATGTGATCGGAAAAGAGAGAGAGAAAGGAAGAGGAGAGGGTAGAGAGAGAGAAGAAAGAAGGAAATGAAAGAAAAAAAGAAAAATAGGGTATTTATATTAATCTGACAACCCGTTTTTAGATCCATAATACCGAACCCGCAACCCAAGATCCGCGAATTTGAATAGAAACCAAGTCATCCCCAAATTGTGTATAATTGTGTATTTGTTCAGAACTCTCATGGTATATAGGACTCTTTTAAGTTTTAGTTAAAAAAAAACCTCGAAAATATGAGAAAATTGATCATTGAAAAATAATAATTTATGAAAATCCCACGTTCCCGAAAATTTATGGAGAATCTCTCTCTCCCTAAATACACATACGATTTAGAGTCAAATCAGAACCTAATTTGACCTAAACAATGGAAGAGAGTGAAAATATAAATTTCCCTAAACATGAATTAGTATCAACTCTTATAACATTACTACATATTTTTCTCAATTCTTAAATCTATGCTTAAACTGCTAAGAGACTATAAAAGTTTTAAAAACCCACATATAAACTGGCTAAACAAGAGATAGCATTGGTAAATATATGCCCCATATACCCCTTTAAGTTAAGGGTGTATGAATGCAAATATGCAATAAAGAGATATATACGTACACACATATTCATGTAAAGATTAGGAATTGAAACTTCATTATGAGAAGTACAGATCCAGAAGGTTCATCCAGTCAGAACAAGTGTCACTTCAAACCAAATTTAATTATTCACAATGAAAGTACTAGTGTAATATGGGCTATTACAGATCTATACCTCAATTGATTAATTCTTGAAACATGTATGATTTTCTTAAATATTAGGAAAGACCAGTCTAATATGGCCTCTCCTATTGTATAGGAAAAGCTGGCCTTTCTAGACCTGCATTCTCGTTTAGTTTTGTTATGTTCTCTATTTTGTTCTTATTTTCATGTGAGGAAATTAATACTACTTCTACCTGAGACCTCCGTCAAATATTCCCAACAAAAAGTTTGATGCTTTTAGTGGAATATGGAAGAGGGGTTGATATAATGGCATACTCCTGTTGTTAGTCCTGGGACATGATAGAAAGTGAAAGGGTCACACCTAATAGATTTAAATGCTTGGTGCTCGACCATAATAGAAAGAGGGAATATGGTTGAGCAGATGGATAGCATAATAGATTTAATGATCTTGATTTATTGCTAAAAGTTATAGCCAACATGCAACACAAAATAATGATCCGGCTTAATACATCACTATAAATCAATCATCATCAGAATAAACTGTGGAGAGCATAACAAGTGCGTTTTCCTCTTTGGCTTCTGGAATTCTATCGAAGGAAGGGGACCTCGAAAAACCAAATGCGAAAAAGAAGTAGGTAGCAACCTTGCCACATCCACCGTCGGACCAAGTGTAACCCCACGGATTCAACACGTGGTAATAGTCTTGTCCAGTATTTTCGTCTATGCCATATCCAAATATCACGACGGCATGAGAAGTATATTTACCCTTCTTATTCTTCACAAACACTTCTCCACGTTTACGTAGAATAACATCCTGCAATATAAGTTCAATGGTCAAGGAACAAAACTTATCTCATTCACCCTTTACGAATATATAGGTGTGCAAAACCAACATATCACGAAAAAACACTACTACCAAAACTTAAACACTTGAATCATTCATTCTTCACAAATAGTAGATGTTTGGTTTACACTGGACCGAAGGATAGGGTACTTGAACCAATCCAGTTGTTGATAGAACCTAGAAGTGAATATTATACACATGATAACTGATCAAGCATTTAAATTCTGTTTCTAGTTAATAAAACATGATTAGGCATATGATTATAAGCTAGAAGTAATTTCCTTTCTTCTAATTTTATCAACCTCTTCATCTCAAATGATAGTAATCTTATCACCAATGCATGATCAACAAGATGTTGTGAGCAAGATATGATTAAATTAATGTAAAATAGAAAGAAATAGATCCCGAAAAGTTAATTAAAGGAAGAAATCAGATAAACAATCCATTCATATCAAATTGATATGGAGTGACTGCTAAAGGGGTCTACATTCTATCGTATGGAGTGCAGTCTAGACAGCACAAATACGAATGCAATGTGAATACAACAATGAATATGAAAAATGGCAAAATCTGAAATATCAAATAGAAATACAAAAATGTGTTTTCGTTTTCATACATACTTTAATATTCCCTGTATCTATCGAAATCATCTGATGATTGCATATGACTGACAGTTAAGATCTGAAGCAGAAAATTTCTTTAGTTTCTAATGACAACCCATTTTATGTGGCTCAGATAATACTCAGGATTATGATTTTGGAAGAACAGCATTTTTTTCCTTCTGCATTTCAATCCCAGAATCCGCATTAATTTCAGAAACCTTTGAAACATTCAGAAAGAAGTCAAGAACCAATAATATTTCATCAGGAGTCTATTCTAGACAAGGATTGGGGATGAAATCTTAGTTGTTCCCAAGTAAATTCCAAATAAACCATGAATCTGAATGCCTTATTAGTTCTGATTCATGTTACAATAAAATCTATAACAATGTCATCCATCAAACTGGAAAATTTGAATGCAAGGCCAGTCAAAAGTGGCGGAGGCATGGATATGGCGGATGGGAGAAGAGTACTGTAATTTCTGTGTTGGGATTGAGAGTTGAGAGAGGTTGCAGAAAATGAAGATGGGAGATGTCTTTATTTTGATTAACATACTTGGAAGAATTCTACACCAAGTCATTTTCCCAATGGTCTGTTGTACCACTAAGGAGTTATGAAGTGGTACAGCAGGTTTACCATAAAAATTTTCGTTTACGAGGTTTTCACCCTAATGTATTTATCTTTTAGCCTACTAGAAAAACGAAAACAGTAAAAAGAATTAATAAAATAAACTAAATACACATTCTGAATGTATTCATATGTACGCGTATGGCATGCATATTCCACACACATAGTAACAGAAAAATGTATGCATGCTTGTAGTCAGTTGGAAAGAAAATGTTATTTACCTTATCTTTGTATCTCTGAATCCTATCGCTCATCACCATGGTAGCAGTCAGAACTCCGGTTTTGAGATAGTTCTTGACAGTTCCGATTTCTGGTCCAGATCCAGTATCAGGTCTCTGAAATTGCTCGTACGACTTTATGTACATGCGACGACCCTGAATTCCAACAAATTTGGTATTCAGAATTTAATTATTAAGCAAGAAATAATAATCAACTCTATCCAAATGGATGCACTTAATGATCTGATTAATAATGTTTTAATTTTTACATGGAATATTGTATGAAAGTAAAATTAATTTTTCTTATTTACTATAAAGAAAAATAAGCAATGGTGTCATTTTTATCCCTAAGCATTGTTTGCCATCAAATAATGAACTAAACATAAATGGAAAGCATTAGGACATGATTAAATTGTGGACAAATGTCATAAATCTAGCAATGCCATTGAAGATGTCGCATGAAAATTGAAGGTCGGGAGTGGAATAGGTCCTGCCGAAGACGAGGACATGGAATGTATGAATTTTTACCCAAATCTCGACATCTGGGATGTCGGATAATTGTCCCAATACTGATTAAAGGGAGGAACAATACTATTCTACCTAATTTTTATGACCAAAGACTTATCTTTAACAAGATTTGAAGGAGTAGCGGCATTACATAGATCAATCAATTCCACGAACGAAGCTTGTATCAATAAGATATCCAAAAATGGACAGATTCCTATATGTTTTTCCACAGGACTGAATATGGATACCACATTAGTGGAAACTAGGCAACCTCCTTGTTGGTGGCTGACCATACGATTCTCCGAGGTATTCTTACAAAAGTAAGGTCACTAAAATATAACTTATGCATTATAAAGATACCTAAATGGTTGTTTTCTTAGCAAATTCAAGTCTAGATATGTCTTACTGGGCCCAAATTCATGAGATTCAGTCAACTGTATCAAACACTAGAATGGTAATACACTTTACTTCATATTGAAGATGAATTAATTTTATTAGGGTTAAAAGTTAAAAGCAGGTTATTAAAGATACATGCAGGTTGAATGATTGTGTATTGGATTAATACCGAATTGTACAACAAAGAGACCTATAAATAATAGCTGGAAAGAGTAAAAAACAAACAACTAAATCCTAGTACTAAAATACACAGATTATGCCATTGGTTGTGAACAGTGCCCTCATTTATGGTTGTTTGCTGCTCGTTGCTTCTCTAGCATGTCAATTTCAATACCCCCTCAAGTTGGATAATAGATGTTAATCATATCTTGCTTGCAAATTTATCTCAGTGTGGTTTGGCTAATACTACTTTGGTAAATATGTATGTTGTTTGCTCCCTTGTAGGTATGGAGTATATTAGTCGAGTATATTAGTCCCCTTCACTGGTATTATAGTTTCTTTTGGAGACTATAGAACTGTAGAATTAACCAAGTTTTCGGAACTAATGGTGTTTTCAAGCATTTAGCAAGGTAATCTAAGTGGGCTGGTACAAAAATCTAGTGCATGCATCTAACAAAGCCTAATAAATTACTCAACAACGGCTGCTTTGTAACAACTACCATCACTTCAAATTCCAAGCATATATTATTTAGCAAACTATTAGGTAACACAAGTCACTTCAAAATTTAAGCATAAGACATAAGTCACATTATACCTCAGGTTCCTCGAATCTTTTGCGTCTTATTCCAAGGAATTTGCATTTCTCTTCTTCGACCACACCTTTATTGACAAAAACACCATATGCATCATAAATTGAGCCATGATCCTCGCTCAAATTATCATGCACATATTGGTTAGACAAATTGACCGGCTTATCTTCGGGATTCTCGATGTCATAATTGATTGATACGGCCATACACGTTGATGAAACATTACACGCACCTAGAAAATAAAAATGAACGAGCATACTTCAATCATGTATGATGTATCACAAGAAATTAAAATAATAAAAGATAATGAAAACAAAATAAAAAAATGACCTGATAATTTTTTATCCTTCATTACACACGTCAATACATGCTTCAGGTGTGGACAATAGTCCTACAAAATGTTCGATGTTGTCAAATTTAGCATGGAATGCATGATTATCAAGACATGATTGATGGATCAGAAAATTAATGACCATAAAGGATCCATGGATGATTGATATTGTTTCGTTGAAGACACCAAAAATTCTTACAGTGTTAACACTAGTGCCTTCTAATGCATTTACTGAAGAACAGAGAAACTATTATCTACAGACATCCATCTAGAACAAGCTTCACCCAAAAGTTATCGAAACATCTGCAAATAGTGATGGATATAGACTGCCTAACAGCTACATTGGATGATATAAAAGATGTTCCCTCTAGCTTTTCGTTGTCTACAAAAGAAGAAAATGCCAAATTTTGTGGATTTAGGGGATGGTTTGACGTTCATTTTCGGGGACACAGTGGGAATCCTGCTCAACAAGAAATTGAGTTGACAACTGTTCCAGATGAACATGCTGGCACGCATTGGGGTCAACAGTTGTTCCAGAACAGTTTCGTGTAAGATAATATGACAATTAGAGGTATCTTTTGATCAAACTCTCCAAGTGTGTAAGTTCTTATTCACCATAGAGTTCGAACTTTTTCAAGTAGTAGGTTTCATGCTACAACAATGGTGTGCACCTTGAGATCAATTACAATGAAGCAGATCTATGTTCCAGAACAGTTTCGTGTAAGATAATATGACAATTAGCGGTATCTTTTGATCAAACTCTCCAAGTGTGTAAGTTCTTAGTCACCATAGAGTTCGAACTTTTTCAAGTAGTAGGTTTCATGCTACAACAATGGCATACACTTCGAGATCAATTACAATGAAGCAGATCTATGTTGGAACATCACAATGCATAATCCGAAAAGAAGAAGGGATAGCATAATAAAACATAGACCCGATGCAAAATCTACATACTTTTACAATACAAGAATTTAATTACCTCGGAAGAGAAGTCGTCTTCTCGTCTTCTCTTTCCCAAAGTTTGTCTGTTTGAAGAATCTAAATAAGAATGCAAAAATAAAACACTAATTAATTCGATAAACCTTGTGCTTCTTATAACCGAAAAGATAAGTAGACTAAAGTGTCATGAGACAAACCTCTGCTCTGGGTTTCTTTCTTCTCCATTCTCTTGAGTCTTGTAGAATACGGACGAAGTTGTTACCTGCTTCAAATATAGGATTATCCATAAAAATGATCAAGTCATGAAATTATATAGGATTTTTATACAACTTCCCCAATATACAGATTTACTGAGCTGTCTCCACAACTTTCCAAATAAACTCAAAGCTAAAAATACTAGACAGTATAACGGAGCTAAAAGTACAGAAACAAAACGAACAGAGACAATTAACCAAAAAATACACCAAACAGAGATTTTATTCTAAGCTTTTAGTAATCAGGTACAGCGACTGATCGATCATGATAATGCAACAGAGTTATGGAAAGCTGAATTAGAGATCGGTAGGCTGTGACTAAAATCCTCAGAGTGTTTGATAATCTAATTCCAATCGAATATATATTCTCAGTGCGCCAATAGATTATAAATAGTTAATCAGTTCAACAAGTGATCATTCCAACTTTCCCAATATACTCAAAAGTCAAAAACCAAGTACTTTAATTCTGTTTCAATGAAGTACTGGAGATAAATACGAGTACAAGTGCAGAAACATAAACCATATAGCATTTTAGCCTAATGAAAGAGGACATTACAGAACAAGACCACCCTTGAAACATTCGTCTTACAGAAACCATCACTGAAATAACTTGCATACACAAACATAAATTGTACTTGATCCTTTCTACTTACATCTTAGATCTAATGCTCAGTGTGCCAATAGATGATAAAGAGTTAATCAGTTCAGCAAGTGCCCATTCCGACTGCGGAGCAACAGCAAGGCGGGTGGTCAGTGCGGTGACGCCGGTGAGATGGAGGAAGGGAGATTCCGGCGTGAAGTGTGGTGGTGGAGAAGGGCGGCGAGATGGAGGGGGATTCGGGCGTGAGGTGTGGTGGTGGAGAAGGGGCAGTGAGCGTGAGGTGTAGTGGTGGAGAAGGAGCAGTGAGGGAGGGATTGGATGGAGAAGGGCGGCGGAATGGAGATGGAGAAGGGCAGTCACCCGCTATTTTGGATTGGAATTTGGAAGTGAACTAGCTACTCTTGAACATTAGTGAAGTGTAGGGTTTTGTTTTTTTTTTTTTTTAAAATATATATTATATATTATATAATTAATAATAACTACAACCGAGCTGCTCGACGAGCTTTCGAGCCGAGCTTTACAAAGTTCGAGCTCAGCTCGAAAACTTTGCTCGAACACTTTGCTCGACAAAGCTCGGTTAGCTTGCAGTCCTAAAGAGAGCATAGCCTTACTCTATTTCAAAGAAGTCTCAAGTTTTACCTTTTTACGATCAATCTTTTAACTCGAAAATCTTCAATAAAATTATATAATGAAACGTCAGATTCTAAATTTTCATTATATAATATTTAAATATTTTATCATTACACTTCGAGATTAATTTGTGGTCAAAGTTAACTTTTGTTGACTGCAAAAAGTCGAAACTTGACAGCTTATCCGGAACGGTAGAGGATACTTATACTAATCATTATTATATCTAATCACTTAACAGCCTTTTGAGATAAAAGGTCAAAGGTCAAAAGAAGGCCCTGCGTTTTACCCAATAACATGTTCACAAAAGAAGCCCTGCGTTTTACTAGATATTTATTGCTTGATGCTTCATTTTTTTTAGAGTGAACTTGATGTTTTGTTTTACTGTGTATGTTTACGGACTTGTTAAAGTTAAAACACTTGGAAATTAACACTCATACTTTAATTATCTAACGGCCTTACTGTTTATATTATAAGTTCAACGGGATTGTTTTAATTAACGTCCGTGGGTAGCTTATAAATCAGTTTGTTTGTTTTTACTTATATTTATCACTGATTTGTCAACTGTCAACTAAGCTTATAAGCTTGATTAATTTATTTTTGAATAAACATATTACATAAACGCCTAAATTCTTACAAGTCAACTAGTCTAGGACATGTTACCACGCTTACAACTACCTTACTAAAAGAAGTCTTTCACGCGAACGACTAACGGTTAGCTTATAAGCTAAATGCTTTAATAAGCTTGTTTAGATAACTAATTTATTTTTATATTATTATATTTAGCAATTCAGTTTGATTATTATCTACTTAATTTACCAAACACATCTATAAATCAATTATTTTATCATCCAATTTATTAGGTATCAACTTAATCACCATCGATCAACTAGTTTTGCTAAATATATAGGAGTACATAATAAACTTGTTACAAAGCTCAAGCTTGCCCAATTATTTTTATATATTACATTTAACTCGTCACCTAATTAATTTACTAAAAATTCCATTGAAAAACTATTTTATCAATTATATAACCTTAGCATCCACATTTGCTAGATTATTCTACCAACTAGACTAAATAACCATAAAGCTAAACTCAAGGGATTTGGCCATGCATTTGCGTAGGACACAGTCAACAAAGTAGTATTGAATTTTAGAAAATAAATTATACTAATAAAATGGTTTAACTGTAATTCCAACTTATTACATAATAATAATAATGAAAATAAATAACGATACTAGCTATCATCATTAAGGTATTAATTAAATGGTGTTTCTATACAATTAGACTAGCTAGAAAAATCAGAAGCCATCTCCAAAAACTGTAAGTTGTAATTATAAACAGAGCATACATGATCTTAAAACAACAGGTAGTATAGTAATAATAATGAGGAACTAAGTAACTAATTACCTGGCCTTTCTTTCCAAGTTCCGGTCACCGGCGGCCGGTATTACACATTCCGGTGGCCGGACGGCAAGCAGAGCAATAACATAATACATGTAGAATCTCCAAATCCAAACTGCTGGTTTTCCCATCGATGATGCCAGGTCTAGTCTATAAATCTCAGTGTGCAGTTCTGTTTCAGAAACTCCAGAGAGGAGACGTTTAGCCATTCGAATTGCACGGAACGAGATTCGAAATCAATCTGGAGTTGAATTCAATCAGAAAAGGAGTGAATCCAGACTGTATGGGTATTACAAGAACGTGTGAGAGTTTGAATTTAGTCTGGATTGGAATTTGATGGACAGGACAGATGTATGGAACAGATGTGATCGAGGAAGGAGAACGAAGAAGCCTGGTTGAGGAAAGGGAAACTTAGGCCGATCGGAAATGGTGGATCTGATGTGAAAAAAAGGAGAGGAGGAGGAGAAGAGCTTTGGTGTTAGATATGATGTGATATGTGTAGATAGAGTCAGAGCGATAAAAGTGAAGTATAACCGACAGCCTAGAAATCTTCGCTCCTTGATAAACTTTCCCTCCGCCCCCACTTGCCCTTTTTTAACTTATCAAAATTACCCACCCAAAAACTAATGTATAATCTCAAAATATTATATTCCTCCGTTCCGGTCGAAGTTACCCACTTTGACTTTTTGCGGTTAAATTTTTTCAACTTTAACTACGAATTAATGTTAAATCGCAAATATAAAATATTCAATTTTTTTATATAATGAAACTTTGACCCGAGGAAGTAGTATTTTCTTTCTCAAACATAAATAACATACTTCTGAGTTCTAATACATGAGATCAATATTAAAATATTTATTTAGCCTTCATTTGGTTTGAGTAAAAATGGGGGAAAAGAAAAAAATAGGGAAAAATAAGATTTTTCTGGAAAATGTGAGAGAAAAACAACTTTCCTTATTTTGTGGAGATAGATTTTGATGAATTTTTCAGGATTTTCTGAGAACTACCAAATGGTGGAAAACAATATTTTCCCCTATTTTTTTTCTTTTACTCAATTTTCCCTCAAACCAAAGAAAGCCTTAATTAATGGTGGAGATGAATCTCCAATAAGACTATTTGGATCAATTTCAGTTCAATATCAATTCAGATAATTTTGAATGGAGGTTTCGAGTCAAATTTATTCTAGTGATCGGAACTTGGATCAAGTTGTATCAACGAGCTTAACAAATTGGTGGAATGGGTCGACATCATTACCAAAAGGACAAAATTGAACCAACTATGGTTTTTATATTTATTACTACTATATAAATAATTAATTAAAAATAAAAGAAAATTGAAAAATAAAAATACTTTTGGGCCAGCTTTAGGTTTAAAGTTGGATAGAGCCATTGGGCTGGGCCCGCTCAGCATAGCGGCTCTAACGACGAGATCACGAGAATAAATACATGTCGCGGGTGTGAAGGGTCTTGTTGGCCAGTCTGTGGGACTAGTTGGTCGATCTAAGTGGATGGTGCATGTTGGTCGAGTTACGTCGCTGGTAAACCAGGTCGTCCAAGACAAGATCGAACTTGTTGAATTGTCATCTGTACATGGTGAGTTTGAAGAGAAGGTTGGACGATAGAAAAAAATGAAGGAAGAAATTCAAGTTGTCGTAGGTTGGAAACTTGGAATACGATTTCCTTCGACTTTGTAAATTTATAGAAGTATGCGCAAACACCTGTTATACTTAATTATGCATAAGTACATGGTCGTTAAAACTATAACAAATTGAACCCCACCTTTAGCTAAAGTTTAACACATTAAGCCCATCTGTTAAGTTTTTCAATGAACTTCCAAGTCTTACAATTCGTTTATGATTTGTAAATTATAAAGAAAACAAATATAAGCTCCAATATCTGTTAAGCTCTATAGTCAAAGCTTTGATAGTATATTCTTTGCCTTGATTTTTTTAACATTTGAGATTTATATGTAAATTTACAGATGGTGATGAATTTTGTGTTGGGGTGAATTTCATATAAGTGCGGGTAGATAGTGTATCGAAGATGGATATCTGGAACACAACACAAAGAACAAAATAATATTTATATCTTTAAGCAAAGCGCTTTATTTCTTAAAACTTTATTTGTCATTCCGCCTTTCACGGTTTACGAATAAATAGTCTTCCAAAATAGAAATGATGATGAATTAGAATTCTAGCACTTGAACTATAATTCCAACGAATTACTACAATAATGGATTATATAACTGAAGAACATCCAACACCCACCAAGTATAAATAGCAACTCTATTTTATACTTCTTTATCCTTCGATACGGTTAGAAAATCACATGAAAAATCATATTCAACGTCCTCCAAACTTAAAAGTTACTTAGGACTTTAAATCCGTAAATGATAAACTATCTTGGAGATCCTCCACAATTCTCCTAGAAGAGAATCTGCGATTGGATTGATTTGGATGAAATTTTTGGATGTCTTAAAAATGAAGTAGGGGATACGTATATATAGATATTCAAAAGTTGTAAGGAAAAGATGGAATTCATGGATCACAACTGTGTGTGAGAGCAACAATTCCGAATTTGTTACAAAACTTTTCTATCAGTCGTCTAGTCCAACTGGAGTGTTGTCTGTTGTGAACCGGAAGGTCCAGGATCAAGCCTCAACAAGTGTGATTTTTTTTTGGCCAAATTAACTTTTCCTTTCTCAACAACTTTTCAAGAGGTACCAAATTCAAACCTCTTCTTCTACACCTTTTTATTCATATATTTACATTTATTTTGTCGGAATTTAATGCAATTTTATCATAATACCTTCAGACAATTAATTATTCAAGTGCATTAATTTCTTATTCATCTTTAATCTGAATTGAGTAATTAAAAACACTAAACACATTTTAATTAAAAATTCCAACATTTTGTGTATAATTAGATATAAGCTTAGGAAGTGTTAATTTTAATTTGTGCAAATTTTGAGTTTATACTAATGTTTTATTTCCGAAATCGAATTTGGAACCATCAACAAACCAAAACATCCTAAATATATAACGCAGCTAATCAACTCATATCAAACAATTCCAAGTGAGACATTCAAGCTGAACTCAAAAAGTTAAGTATGCAATTTCTCATCTCTTATCACATGAATAAATAAACAAAACAATCAAGCATGGTTCTTCTTTGCATGACCACACTTCACTTGGACAGCAAGTGTCTTAGCAATGTTCGGGCACAGATCGTTTCCGGCATCAACAAGAACGGCTCTATCAAACTTAATCGTGCAATCGTTCTTACCCAAACACTCCTTTTCCACGACTTCATGAGCCTTCGGGGAATCGCACGTTCCAGTCTTGAACGCACCACAAGCTCCCTCAGCATTCCCAAAGCTCACGAATTCAACCTTCTCGACTACCTTGTTATCAGGACATATGAGATGCCCTGCCCTGACGGGATCCGTAATGTTTCTTAATTGGTTGTTTTTCCTCTCCCACGTCCTGATGTGTGGTGGGTGGTATTCGGTTATGGTTATGATACTGCAAATGGTGTCTCTGTTAACCTTCAAGATCTCAATCTTTCCCGGGTTTCCACCTGTTTCCTCGAACACTACCAATAGATTGTCCTTTGGCTTCAAGAATGCTCTTGGGATGTGATACCTGATTGTGCATATAAACTTTAAACTTTGCCGCAAACACGAAAATGATACAAAATTCATATTTTCTTCTTCCTTTCAATACATAGAACTTACTCTTCTTGAGTTGGGCTTCCGAGTGCAGAGAGATACGATACCCAATATCGCCCTATGCTAATGCCATTAACCCACAACATTCCCTTAGCCATGCTAGTCATTCTCAGGGCAATGGGGTCTTTCCCTTCTGGAGCATCAAAGTATGTCTGAACAAGCAAATTTAATAAAATGTTGAACTTTAGACTATAATTGTAAAAATAAAACATACTGCAATTATCGGTAAAGAAGCTAAGCAATATGTAGGTTAAGGTTTAAGGTTTAGGGCTAAGTAATTTTGCTAGACCTTGTACAGTCACACCGTTTTATCTACCGTACAACATGTTGTAGTACATTCATGCACTACAATAGGATGTAGCTTTGTAGGGTAGAAAAAACCCAGTCAGACGATACACATATGTAATATCATACCTTGTACCAGGTGACAGGTGAAGGAGAACCATCAAACTGAGCCCAATTAACTTTCTTTGAACCTTCTTCAGTGAACAATTCCATCTTTTCACCTGATACACCAACCTAAGCATTCCGATACATCAATCAGGAAACAAAATTAGCATCGGTACACAATCAGGTAACTCGTAACTAATATCACGGTTCACCTGTTGGCCCCAGAAATTGTTGGTGATATCAAGAGTTCCAGCCATCAAGCCTTGAAGCGTAATTGCTCGCGGTCCAGCAAACCTCTTCTCCATATAGGCTCCACTGTTCTGTAATTTTCCCGATATTCAGTTACTTTACTAGTTACTGTTTGCAACAACATGTTTGAAGTTTGTGAACATAATTAAGTTGATGAAAAACGAGCTACTCGAGATGTACATAAAGCTTCATAATTCGAACTTCCCAATTCGACGTCTATTAAATAGGGATTTAAGTTGTACATCATATAAGAGGAGTTGTACTGTGCAGTTAGACGATTAGTTTGTTATACTTAGTTTAGCTCTTATCTGATCTTTCAGATTAAATGAATGAATGAAAGTCTTTCTTCTCCAAAAAAAAAAAAAAAAAAAAAAAAATTATGTATATTAGTTATCTGGTGATGCTTCTGTATGTTTGATGCTCTATTGGATGGATGATTTGGTAAAATTTGATCTGCTTTTATATTATGTAATCATGTTGGGAAAATCTTAAGAGATGAATAGTTTGGTATTTAGATGATCACATATTTTTGTAAGTTATGTCTCTGT
This sequence comes from Plantago major, assembly GCA_026545765.1. Taxonomy (NCBI): domain Eukaryota; kingdom Viridiplantae; phylum Streptophyta; class Magnoliopsida; order Lamiales; family Plantaginaceae; genus Plantago; species Plantago major. The sequence goes on along the minus strand of CM048843.1, from coordinate 89,459,348 downwards.
GTATGTCAGATTACATTTTATAAATAAACTGTTTACAGCCATTTGCATTATTAATTTACTTCTACATGGTTAAGTAATTACTCCAAGGGCTAACTACTCTTACTTGGTTAAATAAATAGAGAAATTTGGATTTCCTTTGTGAAACCTCCGTAAATTAATACTTGATAAATTAATAACTTCGATAAAACTAATAATTTGTCCGGTTTCAACTTGGGACCAGTACAAATTTGGACCCCAATCGATAAAATAATAAGATAATATTTTTTTTGAAAACCCAGTGTATATATATATTGGTCCCACCAAAACTATAAATTATAATTACTAAAAAAATTCATATATATCTTTGTTATCCACTTAAAAATTTCTAAGTATGTGAAGTAAAAAATAAATTTATAGTCACTTGTTTTTTGTTGAACTTCAAATGCATATTGTGTTCATCTTTAATCTCGTCATTGCACTTGAGAGTTGTGTTCATCTTTAATCTCGTCATTGCACTTGAGAGTTGTGGCGTTGTCTTCTCGTACAGCAACAAAAAGTTTTGAAGAGTTTTTGTCGGTTGCAATGCTTCTTTTTGAGTGATTGGTTCCAAAGTCATCGAATCATCCTCAGCTTCATCATCTACCGAATTTTGAATGGTATCCGCCACCATTTCTTCTATACAATGAACTTCAAAACATTTTTTGTGTTCACTGGGAAAATCTAGCAAGTGATTCACGTCCATTTACTTGTATATAAGGACATTTAACATATGTTATTCAAACTTTCAAATCCAAATAATATGTGAATATGAAGTTATAGAATGTTAATTGGAACATGTTTTTTTAAATTTATTCTTTTATCTCTAATTGATATACATTGTAACTACTATATTGGACTTGAAAATTTTATTGGTCAATTATGCATATACGTAAACATCTTTAAATTAATAAATTATTAATTTATCGATATAATAATATCTCGCTAAATTAATAAAATATCCAGGTCCCAACATTATTATTTTATAAAGGTTTTACTTGTATATGTTTGGGTTCAATAATCTGAGTATCTGACTTGGGATTGTTTTACAATTTTGCTGTGTAGAGCCACAAAGGTACTTTATAGAATCACATTGTTCATTTCTATGCTTGAATCAGTTAGGGGCACATGATGTACATTTGGATTGTCTCCAAGATGGGAAAATAGCAAAAAATTGCATTTTGCAAGATCAAGTACCTAGAGTAGGCTGAATGAGTATCAACTCCTGATGGCCTTCATGAGAAAGGTGTAGCCAAATTATAATATGATTTTTTTTTATGTGATTCTTGAATTGTGGCATATTCTTTTACATGTAGCAAAAGGCCTTTCAATACGCTGGAGTTCACTTCTTATTCCACGACTCGTAGTGAATGCTACCAAGTGTTGTGATTGCATTTAAGGTGATGGTGTGGTTCTTCCTAGTGAAAATCTGCAAGTCTTGCTGTTTCTCTATAGACGGGTTGAGGTAGTGGCGTGTTTTGCGGTTTGGTGTTAAACTATTCGATGACTTAATGGAGTGTCAACAGTGATGTCATTTTTCTTCAGTTATAGACTTATAGGGTTCAGTTGGACTTAGTTTGACCTCTCGCCCAGTATAGAACTTGGCCCAAAAATCTCCCCTTGTTTGGAGATAGCCGCCTCTGCCTAATCCCACACTGAAGAACAGCATCCTCTTTACCAAAACTTCGTCTCACCTCTTGCCATCACTCCCGATCCGTTCAAAGTGCCCCAAATCAAAAGCACTTGCTGCCTGCCTGCTTGTTTTAAGGTAAATGGATTTTGACTGTGTTATGGTAGAACAAGACATATGTGTATGATTATTGTAGTATTATTTAAGTTGGTTCGTATCAGAATATTTTATTTTTTATTTTTCAAAGAGTCAGTAAACAGTATATATGTGCAATTTGTACTCTGATGGGGCATATCTAATATATCACTATATATCGACTATGGTTATAGAACTTGCTAATAAAGCAAAGATATTAATGTGTTTAATGAATGTTATAAATAAAATAATTTTTATACGAATGTATAGATCAATGCTAATAAAAATTATTTTTAGATTAAATATATTGATTTCAGTAAATATTAGTATTGTAAAATTTTCCGATATAAAGAGATAAGATTTTGTATGTTTTTTTGTCTTTTCCACATTTTTCTAGGCTTTCCTACATTTTCCTTTTCCACCGTTTTCATTTTCCATTGAAACAAACATGGAAAAAGTGCATTTTCCTTCATTTTCTTTTCTTTTATTTTCCCCTAAAATCCCTTAAACCATGCATGCAGAGCCTTAGACAATAAGTAATGCCCTAAACGTAAATGCCACAAAACAAACGGATCAACATAAGTCTTGTCAGAAACATGTGCTATAGATGAACGGATGAAGGCATGTTCAAAGGAAAATCTTGTTGAATTTGCAAATGATAAAGCCCATCTTTATGCCCAGCACAACTAATCATTTTGTTGGACAACTTGTCCTGCAAATACAATCATCAGCATAAAAAATTGCACGCAAATTATTCTGGATACAAAGTTGACGAATAGAAACCAAGTTAAACTGAAACACAGGAACATATAAAGCATCTTTTAGCACAATATCAGGTTTTAATTGAACTGTGCCAACACTAATAGCTTTAGTCACATTTCATGTATGTAACTGTATAGATTTAGAAGCCAAAATAGGAAGAGAAGAATAAGTATCTGAAGTGCATAACATATGATCAAATGCATTGTATCCAATATCCATACATTTTGCATAGATTAAGACAACAAGGCTTAACTACCCGTATCACCTGTAGAAGAAGGAGCCATTGCTTGTGCCACAGTAGCAACACCAACATATGTCTCACCAGTGGATGCACCCTTATGAGCTTTAACAAACTCCATATACTGAGAAAACATATCACGGTCAAAAAAATTGACAGCACCTAATGAAGTTTCAACCTCAGAACCATGATCAAGCAAGATAACATTAGCATGAGCCCTATGGCTATTCCTGTGAGATACAATATAGTACCATTACCCTGTGACTGCTGATGAGCCTGACAATTGGACCTTGAAACCTTAGCACCTTTCCAATTGGGAGGATACCCAATCAACTTAAAACACCTATCAATAGGATGACCTTGAAAACCACAATTATTGCACTTAAGCACATGCCTTCTATTATCTCTCTATGCCCAGAACTACTAGCCAGCAAAGATGTTTAACATTGACAATATCATCTTAGGACGCTGGATTATTAACCATCATAGCCATAGAATCCACCTGAGGAAGCTGCAGACTCCTCTGACTTTCCTCTTGTTGTAGAATAGAATAAATCTTGGGCAAATTTGGTATAGGAGACTTCATCAATATCTGACTTCTAGTATTACTAAAAGAATCATTCAAACCAACCAAGAAGGCCAACACAGAATCATTATGCATAGTAATACTCACCTCCTGAGTAAGATCACAAGCACATTTACCACACTTACAGGTAGGCAATGCTCTATAGTTATAATACTCATCACAAAGAGTAGTAAATTGGCAATTACATATTGAGTTCCTTGCTTAATCAAATTAGTAGCCTTCTTCAAAGAGAAAAACTCTAGGACCATCACTCTTCAAATAACGCATCCTGAACTCATCCCACATGCCTTTCGCAGTAGTAACATAAACCAAAGTATTTCGAACTTGCTGAGTACATGAATATGTCAGCCCAAACAAAATCAACGCATTCACTTTCTCCCAAGCTTCAAACAAAACAACATTCTCAAGCGAAGGATGATGAGACAATATTCTAACGTTTCATTTGGTCTTTTTTAGTGGACTTTGTGAGTCTTTGTCTTTAGTTTTGTAGTCTTTTTAGTTCGTTTTTACGCTTTGGTGTTTTGTTTGTGTTTTGTAGAAATACGTGTCTTTTGAGCCGTATGAAGACAAGCTGGTCAGCATGGCTAAATTGTTCATGTTTAAGGATCGTGAATTGACGACTCACGATTTCTCCAGTATAATATTTTCTAAGAACAATTGGTTGAATCGAATTGATTGATTTGCTGTACAACGACCGTGTGACAAATATGATTGTTATCCCTAGTTCGAATTAGCATAATTGGATCTTGCTACTGTATTCATCTTTCTATAATTGTTAATCGTTATCTTAGCTTTAATCGATCTAGTTAGAAGTATACAAAAACCCAAACAAATAAAACCGTTTCCACAAGTGACTATTTGCTTTCAACTGTTTAGTAGCTTAATTGGTTCCTTAGCGAACGACTATGTGGTTTGCATTGTCTGTCTACAACAACTGCTTTCTACTTGTTTTCTAAGTAGTAATTTGAGCACATCAAATTTGGCACCACTCCCGGGGAATCAATTCCTACTGTAGCGCTTGATTGCAAATTTTTACTTGTTTTCCAACTTACCTTAAGTTTAGTGCACTAACAGAAACTAAGGATATCTTGAGGTTTTCGTGTTGTGTAGCTCTAACAACAGGTCGATCAGAAAGGACAATTCAATGGCTCAGTTAACCTATGGAGCCTACATGAAATCCGGCGAGATTAAGGCCGGCAAAGCAGCAATCGTGCTGTCCAATGAGGCGAGGAATTTGGAACTCAAAGCTCACCACTTCCATAATCTCCCCAAGTTCTACGGAATAGCCAATGAGGATGTGATAAGGTTCCTCAAGGAGTTTGAAGTACTGATTGCAGGGATTCTATTGACAGCAGGAGGAGTAACAGTTTCAGATGGAGAGGTAAGGAAGAAGGTTTTTCCAATGTGCCTGCAGGATAAAGCTAGGAACTGGCTGTTGAACCAGCCTGGGGGTTCTCTACCTACTTGGGATTCTCTCCATAAAGCCTTCGTGAATAAATTTTACCCTCCCGAGAGAACACAACAACTTCGTGCCCAGATAATGCAGTTTCAGCAGATGCACGATGAGACCTTCTATGAAGCTCGGGAACGTTTTTTGCAGTTATTGGCCCAATGCCCTCACCATAGGATAGACGATATGAGCTTATGTGTCCGATTTTATGAAGGCCTGGATTGAGAATATCAAAATATGGTCGATGTGAGCTGTAAAAACTCCTTCCTAGAAGCCTCCGCTGGCAGCAACATCGCAATTTAAGGGAGCAAGAGATAAGGTTAGGAGAGTGGCAGCCAGAGCAGTGGAAGAGACTCTAGGGCCGTGTATTACTGAGCTAGAAAAAGAAATCAGGAGCCATATGGAGAGGTCTGAGAGGTACTGGTTTGAGGCGCATAAAATTCAGGAAAAAAATAACCAGAGGTTCGACAATATCGAGCAATCGCAAAGAAGGTGGAATAGATATTGGGTGACTTGGTTGGGAGATTGCAGCTCATGGAGAAAGGTAGACCACCAGCAGCCCCAGAAAACATTAGAGTCCTGGCGGTTGAGATAAATTATGAAGAACCAAGGAAGGTTACGTCTGTTGTTGCCACCTGTACCAACGAGGTTGAAAACTCTGCATCAGATGAGGGAACTCCAGCAACGGTTCAAGTGACCCGTGTTCTGACAGCTGAGCGGAATGAAGATGTAGCCACTGTTGAATCGACAAGGGATGAAGTCAAGGAACCGAGTTCCGTGATTTCAGAGGAGGAGGCGAATGCGGAGCAAGAAACTGCTGGAATCGACCCCCCCAACCATAATAATTCCTAAGGCAGAAAAGAAAAAGCGACTCCGATAGTTTTGATTTACTAGTAGTCATTGGGTGTTCGACTCAGGTTACCGGAATAGTCGACACTGGTGCTAGTTGCAATTTGATGACTTTCGACACCTATGAAGACTTAGGCTTAAAGGAATTGGAGCCGCGCAGATGCTTTATGACTCTTGTTGGTGGAACTAGAAGCAGATGCATGGGGATCGTGGAAGATGTTTCGGTTAAGCTGGATGGTATAACAGTGATGACATATTTTGTGGTAGTGGAATCGCCGAGGGTGAAGGGGAAAGAATTGGAAAGAGATATGCTGCTTAGGGAGACCCTTCATCCGCTCAACTCTCATGGTGGTGAATTTACATGCCCGAACCTGCACAATTGAGGTGCAAGGCGAGCTACGCGAACTGAAGGCCTATTCCGCTCCATTATATTCATTTCAGTTGATAGCAGGAAATTCATAGGAGCACACACTGGACCCTTATATATACATACTTATCAACAAGGAAGAACACGAACTGCACCAACCGGAAGAGCCAAGAATCTCCGGAGTACCCGTTAGCCAATACGGAAGAGTCTAGTACATGACTATAAAGGTACACCAGCAGGCAAGTAACTACAGCTCCCATTCTCTTTTCTTTTTCACTCTACGCTTGAGGACATGCTTGAGTTTAGGTTTGGGGAGGGGGACTGTGCTCTCTAGTGTCTTGTCTATTTTTTCTCTATTACCTGAGTCTCTAGAGTCTTTCGTCCTCTACTTTATGTATGTTTTGGTCATTTTTCTTTTTTTTTTCTTTTTACGGTCATTTTTTTTACCCTCTAGAGTCTTTCGTGAGTCGTTCTTCCAAGTTATGAAAGCTTCTATTGTGATTGTTAAATTTGCTTGCTGCTTATGTTTTGCATGATACTTAACTGAAGTCTTGTTGGTCCAGATAACGGCAAAGTAAAAGACTAGAGGGGGGGGGGGGGGCTGAATAGTCTTTTAAAACTTTTGTCGATAACAACTATTTCTCAGATATCTGATACTTAGAATCAGAGTGCGGAAGACTTAATAAAGATAAGTGCAGAAACAGTTAATATGTGTGTGTGTGTGTGTGTGTTGCTGAAATGTAAATACAGAAAGGTAAATAACACAGCAAGTATAGTGGTATCTGGAGGTGGCGTAATCCTCCAACTAATCCACTTCGGTCTATCAGAGACCTAGAATTCACTAGAACAGATAATTGAGTTCTCCTTACAATAATCCTATTCTAAGATTCTTAACAATTGGTTCCCAACCAAATGTTCCCCCTGAGTTGTTCCCCGGCTTTCACAGCCAAGTACTTTCTATACTCAGAAACCTTTGAGTTATTCCCTAGCTTCCCAAGCTAAGTACTTCCTATACTCAATAACCTTGGAGTTATTCCTTAGTTTCCCAAATCAAGTACTTCCTATACTCCGGTAACCTTGGAGTTATTCCCTGATTTTTCAAACTAAGTACTTCCTGTACTCCACGCCAGTTATGGTGTTGGTTTTTGGTTTGAGTTGTCAGATGAGCGTCTTAATAACTTTTCGCTAATCGATAGCTCTGTGAACTGTTACTTAATACACTTTACAGCGTATGGTATCTTGTTCGATTTTACTGACCCAAGTCTTATGATATATGTTCAAGAGAATGAATCTCAGATAGTTGATCTTTTGATTCAACTCCTTCACAGATAGCTTTGCTTGTTTAGGATCAGGACACTTAGAACTTCAGTGTTTACTTAAGATCAAAAGCTTTGGTCGCAACAGAAAGCTTTGAGAATAAGTAAGTTGCTTTGAGAGAGTAGGATGTTCAGAGTTTTTATTGATATCTGTATAGCATCAGAAAGGTGTTTTGTCTTCTTCTCGGAAGTCGCCGCTTTTATTCAGACATCTCTGTCCGTGCATTAAATGCATTGTACTGTACTTTTTATCCTGTAGTGTCAACGGAACTATGCTTTGTATCAGAGACTAGTGTTATCTGATTCTTTGCACGTCCTTATCTATAATCTTCAGATACCACTTGTATTTATTGAAACAACTTTGTTTACAATATATATGTTTCTTTTTCAGAAACGTGGTTAATGCTCAAGGTATCTGAGAATAGATATATGTGGACACTTTCCTTGTTTTCAGATATGTCTCTTATTTCTCAGATATCTCTTGTGACAGAGTTTGTTTGAAACTATTCGTGTCTTTAAGATATCTGGCTAAGATATCTGAACAACAGATTCAGTAATCTTGTGCAGTTTTCTTCAAGTCTTCAATGTCGTTCAGCTTTCTGCTTGGATGTCTTCTTCTTGGTCTTCTCTTCATAAAATAAAAATTACATTTTGAGACCTAACATCCTATACAAGATTAGCTAGACTATCATACTTAGTGGTTTTCCTCTTTTACAATGTTCAAGTGAACCAAGAGTACTAATCACCTTTCTGAGACTAAGATGAGACATCACGTTGCTGATCAAAACTTAAACAGATATTCTTTACAAAATATCTAACAAAATTCCTAACAAATTTCTCAAGAAATTTCCCAACAAATTTTCCAACAGTGGTATAGTGGATTTAAAAGCCCATAAGTTTGTTTCTCCTGTAAATAGTAAGTCTGTTTAACTCTTTAGTCCAAAAAGCCGGTGAGAAACTTTAAGTCGATGAAAAAATATTGTACCGGCGCTTGTGTGATCCTTCCGGGAAGTGCAAACCCTCTTGTTTGCGCCTTTTCATTCTCATGTGTACTCAGTTAAGTTAATTATGACGAACGGCATGCTCTTCATGTTTCATTTTATCAAAAGCCAGTACATTGCGAAGAACCGGTTTGGGGAGGAGAAATCTGCTGTGTTGACATGTTTATTATTCATTTTACGTAATATGTATTACTTCCCCTGATTAGTTGATTCGTCTCGGAGTGTATCTGTAGTGCTTGTCACCATCGTAGTCGTGACAGGCGTGTTTCAAATACTACCTATATAACGGCGTGGTCCTAAAAAGCCATATGACCATGAGGCTTGATGGCACGTATACCAAACTGACACGCACAAAAGTGCGGACTTCGGTAAAACAAACACTACCAAAAAAGTGAGACTAAAAGAGTCCATAGTGGCCAAATTGATTAGCATCTAATTTATTGTATGCAAATATGTGGTTTATGGAAGTTGGTTGTATGTCTTGGCAAGCTGCTATACGCAAGGAAAAAGTCCCTTCTGACTTAACTGATTGAGTACATTGCATGAGGTATTTGAGGCACCTTTGTGACGAAAGTCACTTTCCTTCTCTCTTATTGTTCTTGAGTGTTTAACCCACTGGACACTTCCAGAGTGTGAGAGAGAATAGTGTAGGATTTCCTTGTGAGGGATTGGAGAGTTAGGTTTAAGTGCTATTTATCTGAGAAACTCTCTTGCGGGATTTTTTGTGCACTATTTCTGTCAAGGTCGGTTGAGTGCAAACCTTTTGCATCTTGTGAATTTAACGCTTACAATGCTAGAGTTCGTTCATTTGGAAGATTGACTCGTTTGTGTGTTATTATATGTCATAGTCTAAGTCTAGTTGTCTTTAATTTGTTTGTTTGCTCGGGGACGAGCAAAGGTTTGGTTTGGGGATTTTGATGAGACAATATTCTAACGTTTAATTTGGTCTATTTTAGTGGTCTTTGTCTTTAGTTTTGTAGTCTTTTTCGTTCGTTTTTACGCTTTGGTGTTTTGTAGAAATCCGTGTCTTTTGAGCCGTATGAAGACAAGCTGGTCAGCATGGCTTGCCGCGATGAGATTTTACGAGCTTGGCATTGGATGTTCCAGCATGGCTCGCCGCGGCGAGGAAATCAGTCCGCCGCGGCGAGATTTAGCGAGCGATGCTCCTGTTTTGAAGTTTGAAGATTGAAGCTCGCCGCGGCGAAGGAATTGGTCCGCCGCGGCGAGATTATGCGAGCTGGATATATATTGCAATTAAGAAGGCTCGGCGCGGTGAACTATTTCTTCCGCCGCGGCGAGAGACGCAGAATTGATTTTGTTTTCCTTATTAGATTAGAATTTTGATTTCTTTTCTTTCATACTTCTTTTAACCTAATTTTGAGAAAAGCTCCAAGAGCCATACATTGACATTGAGACATCTTTGGAGCTTGGTTATTCATTGATTTTGTTCATCAAATCAAGATTATTGGTATTGATTTCTCAATTGCTTTGTTCTTTACAATTCGTTCTTTATCTTATTGATTGAATTGTATGTTATTGCATGCGAGCTTTTCATCCATGTCTCATATGATTGTTACCATGAATCTTTGCATGCAATCATCAATTATGAGTAGCTAAACACCTTTGAATACAGTAGTATGTGAAGATTATGCATATTCGTTCTAAGGTTTATCAAAGCACTCATATAGGTTAGTCTCGTATTAAATCTTCGTAAAAACCTTCAATTCGATAAGTCCGTATTAAATTCTCTAAATTGTTCATGTTTAAGGATCGTGAATTGACGACTCACGATTTCTCCAGTATAATATTTTCTAAGAACAATTGGTTGAATCGAATTGATTGATTTGTTGTACAACGACCGTGTGACAAATATGAGTGTTATCCCTAGTTCGAATTAGCATAATTGGATCTTGCTACTGTATTCATCTTTCTCTCATTGTTAATCGTTATCTTAGCTTTAATCGATCTAGTTAGAAGCATAAAAAACCCAAACAAATCAAACCGTTTCCACAAGTGACTATTTGCTTTCAACTGTTTGGTAGCTTAATTGGTTACTTAGCGAACGACTATGTGGTTAGCATTGTATGTCTACAACAACTGCTTTCTACTTGTTTTCTAAATAGTAATTTGAGCACATCAAAGGAGTTGAAATTGATTCATCACTTTCTCCCAAGCTTCAAACAGAACAATGAAAATGCAGAAGCGAAATTGATCACAAATCGATCGATTAACCATCACGATGATACCATGTGAGAGTTTCTCATAAACTCAAGGTGCAAACCAATATGTATAGTATTTATTATGAGAAACGTATGAAGAAGAATTACAAAATGATTAGTGAGTAAAGAGATGAAGACTAGCTAGCTTATATAGGCGTTAACTAACTTAACCGTCTAGGTCATTAAGCTTGATGTACTATCTGTTACAAAGTGTGAGACTATTTATCCTTATAAACATAATACGAAATCAGGAAGAAAAACACCTTGCTTTCTTCAATTGTGTATCTGTTGTTCATCTGCAAAACTTGCTCCACTGTGCATTAATCCTTACATTCTCTCTGGGTTCTCAATCTCTCCTCACCGATTCGTTCTAGGAACAAAATTACTTCCCTAGAATCCATAGCCGAATCGCCATAGTTGTTCGAGCTCCTCTTGTTACTGCTAATTGATACTAGCAATACTATATGCGGATTATTATCCTGTGGAAAAGCTTAGTTCACTATTTGCTATATTGGGGTAAATACGGGTGAATCACGACCAATTGTCAATCTATATCAGAAATGTGAGAGGCCAAGGTAGTGTAAACAAGTAGAAAAGGTAAATTCCAACACTGGAACAAAGACGAAGGTGAGGGCATAATCGTCATTTTACGGATGGTCAAATGCACTAGTTATTATCCTTTTTTTGTAATAGTTGGAACGGTTTTTTCTACCCTACAAAGATATCTGACTACCTCCCTGCATTAATGTGTTGTAAAGTTTGTCTGTGGTTATATGCATTAAATGTCAGTACAGACAACACATTAAACCACCCGGATGTAGTGCAGGACGTGGTAGGGGAGAGGAACTGAACCATACAATACCAGCCTTAAGTTACCCATAGAAATTAGCTTTTTTTAGGCCCAAAAATCGAGTTGAATGCATAACACCCCTGAGTTATTAATAATGTGCGCGAATCCCCTCTGAGTTAACGAATTAGTACCAAACCCCCTTGAGTTATTAAAATGGGCACAAAATCACCACCCTTTATTTTTAAAGTGTATGAGGTACACTATCATTAGGTGCGACTATGAATGTTTGTTTATGTTATCTTACACCAAATCAATGCAAAAAATAAAAAAAGACCAGTCATTAAAAATATGCGCAAAATCTCATGGAATTCTTATAAAGTCATTGCAATACCCCTTTTATATAAATATTAAATATACATGATGAATTTGTATTGTGTGCAGTTTGATTCGTTAGTCCAAATTTTTGAAAATATTAAAATGACTTAAATTTGAGCTATTAAAAATAGTAAAACTCTACTTTAATTTTTCTTGGTTAAATGAACAACAAAAATCGATCACACACTACTGGTTATATAGCATTGAAATATATAAATAACAACCATAGATAACACCACCACAAGAATTCTGCAAAATAGCGACCATTAGGGGCGACGGATCACTCAAATTGGCCCTATCCGTCGCTAATCCGTCGTTAAATCCATCTCTAAATAGCGACGAATATCTATCCGTCGCTAATTTAGCGACGGATAAATCAAGGGGGTATGGTACTAAGTTATTAACTCAGGGACTAATTTATTAACTCAGTGGGGTTTCGCGCACATTTTTTAATAAATCAAAGGGGTTTGGTATTAATTTGTTAAATCAACGGGGTTTCGCGCACATTTACAATAACTTAGTTGGGTATTTTGCATTTAACCCCCAAAAATCTCCCCTTGTTTGGAGATAGCAGCCTAATACCTAATCCCACGCTGAAGCATTACCAAAACTTGGTCTTACCTCTCGCCGTCACTCCCGATCCGTTCAAAGCAAAAGCACCTGCCTGCCTGCCTGCTTGCTTGTTTTAAGGTAAATGGATTCTGATCTGACTCTGTTATGGTAGAACAAGACATATGTGTATGATTATTGTAGTATTATTTTGTTGTTACTATTTAGATTTTGTTTTTGCAACTACTGATTTTGCTTCTTTTTTTTATGTATATATTTCCTCAGCAAAAATCACATTTGGTGGTTGGATGGGGTGGAAGAGACGCGGTCGTCGGTCGTCAAAAGCTGCAGCAGCACCACCACCACCACCAATTCCTCCTCCTCATGCACAAGTCGGTCAAGATAAAAATACTAGTCCTCCTGCACAAGTCGATCAAGATAAAAATACTAGTCCTCCTGCACAAGTCGATCAAGATAAAAATACTAGTCCTCCTGCACAAGTCGATCAAGATGTTCCTCCGAAATCGCTGCTATACCTATTCTGCGCTCACTATCCAGGCTCAAGCTTCTCTTATACTCTATATAAGATCAACCTGCAGGATGATGTTAGTCCTACTCCTCATCAACCCTTGTTTTTATCTCCAATTCTCCAACTCCCAGGGTATGACAGATTTGCTACGGGGATGAGATGTGCGCTTCTGGACTCCAAATTCTACATCCTAGGCGTAGAGTACCGAACTGATCATGCCTATCACCACAACCCTCAACATCACTGGGATGTCTTTCCCCCTCATGTTTACCAGTTTGACATTACCACTAATGGTCCCTTCAAGAAGATGGATGCTCCTCTCAACACCGGGAAGCCTGGCTGCTGTGTTTTCGCAGCAGCTGGTAAGATATACGCTCTAGGCACCAAGCTCTGCCCTAACCTCCCCGTTGGACTACCACCCAATAGAGATACTTTCTTATCCCAAATCAAGCTGTTTGAGTGTTTCGATCCCATCACCAACCGGTGGCAAGTTCTTCCCAATCCACCTGTGGATGAATCCATACGTTGGATGGGATGCAAGGTATTAGAACATTCCCATCGAGTTGTGCTCTCTGGTTTGAAGGGAGACACTAAAGCTGTATTGGTCTACCATCTCCAAGAACAAAGGTGGAGCTGCCATGCTAATCCTTGTCCCCCTAATATGAGGCGAGTACTTTACTTCCAGGAGGCAGAGAGTCCTGACCATGCTTATTGGCTTCCCCCCGCCGAGCTCCTGTAAAATTTAACTTGGACATTATGGACAGTAACTTTCGTGTTCCATTTCGAGGTGATGTAAATGATGGATTGGTTGAAATGTCTATCACAGATAATTCAACGAGCAAATTATTAGATATCTTCAGGAGGAAACCTTACGTCGACTGCGAAACAAGGTTGCTCCGTTACCTAGGGGATGGTCATTTCTGCTATACGAACTATGGTATGCTTCCACACCCCAACGGTCCTGACCGTGATGGTTGGTTGACCTATGATCCATGTGCTCGGGGCATCACCATCACTTTGTTTAAGGAGATATCACATGACGACGATAACATTGATGGAAATAGCACTACTAAAAGCGGAGGAGAAAAACTTGGACACTCTTTCCAAGCTAAGATCTTGCATTCTCAGGAGTATGTCATGAAATCTTCTTCATATAACCTGGCACAATTGGTCGGATGCTTTGTCGTGAGCCCTGTGAGTATTTTTCGTGCCATATACATACTCCTTTCTATATATGCTTCTACCTATATTTGGTTGATTTATTAGTAGGTTACATGAGTAAGTTCGTATGAGTTCTAAATATCTAAACATCTTATCTTTTCTACGGTCTTTCTGCAATGTTTTAATATTGATGGATGAGCTAATCCAGGTGTAACACAGTTTCCATAACTTCTAAAAACCTGATGTAAAACTAGGATTGTCCTGTCCAAGTTCTTGTAATGCCTGGCTATATGTTGGGTTAAGGATTCTTATATTTATGTACTTTTAAGGGGTTTGGGAATTTTTGTTGCTTAGTTGAAATTTAGTATTTCCCCGGCCATACACATTCATTTTTAATTTATAGTGGAAATAATGTACTATAAACTAAAAGTTCCTGAATACTGATGGACAAAAAGAAAAAAAAATAGAAAAACATTTCTTGTACCTGAAATGTGTGAACATTAGAAAATGTTGTAGACGAGAAACATATCTTTTAGTTTTCAAATAGATCTTAAAGATAAATTTGTTTTGTTGTTATTAGTGGTTTTATAGAGTCTGTTTATCCTTCATCTGAATCTGTATTGGTTGTCTGAATAGTCCTTTTATTTACTGTGACTATTATGCATAAAAATTTCAGTAAGTTCATTACTTCACCCTATTCTTGGTCTTATTGGTACCTTTTTCCCAGGAACCTAAAGCTGCTGCACCTGTGAAGAAGGCCTCCCCCACAGCTAAACCGGTAGGTTCCTTGAATCCGTCTGTGATCAACGTAGTTCCTCTAAGTGGAAAATTATTTTTTTCTCGAATGGTTAAACAACCTCAAATCTTACTGGATACAGGCAAAGGTGGACTCTGATGATAGAGATGAAAAAAGCTCTGATGATAAAAAACCTAAAAAAATGGAAGGGGGGGTGCAAAAGGTACATTATCAAGCCTATACTTATGCTACAGTTTTATATTTTGACAACCATCAGGATTTGTATCATTGGTTTTTGGCTATCATCATGGCAGTCTACTTCCATCGCAAAAAAGAGCAGCAGTTTGGATAAGTTTTCTGAGTCTGTGGACTCTTCGGATGATGAAGAGGAAGACACCAAAAAATCTCCCAATAAAAATGAAAGTGCCGTCAAGGTACAATTTCATGGATAATTTTCTTAGCAAAATAGCATTTTGCCCTCTGAAGTTTCCTCGAGACTTGTCCCCTGAACTTTGCTTGGTTGCGACTTGTCCCCGAACTTTTATATAGGTTTGCCATGTACCTCTTCTAAGTGCTTCGTGATCGCGTTTGTATCAAACGCCCACACAAAAATATATACTTTAGGGGCATATCACGACCCATACAAAAGTAGTTCAAGGGGCAAGTCGTAACCAAGCAAAGTCCAGCGGGTAAATCGCACAAACAAGCATACTCTAGGGGCCAAATGCTGTTTTGACCCCCCCCCCCTCCCGCCCTTAAGAATATCATTGTATCTTTTTATTAAGTATGGGTTAGTAGTATTACATTTTGTTAATCTCTAATTTCTTTCTTTGGATTGATTTATTGTGTCTTTAGACTAATGCAATTATGAAGAATCCAAGGACACCAACAAAAGTTTCAACTACAGGGACCTCCAAGGGTTTGAGTAAGCTTCCAGGTAGATGAGGAGTCTTGACTGGATCCACATCCATGTCCGGACAGACCAATGTCACTGCAAAAGGGAAAGCGATGGTAGTCAATCCACACCGGCAAGTAGCCTAAGAGCGAATGGGAGTGAAATACCAACACGAGTATGTTGTTGAGGATACAAAGTGCGAAGAATAAAAGGCCCGGATTGAGGATTTGACATCTTTCGTAATCCAGTTTAGTTAATTTATTTCTGGATTGGCATATGTTTATGTCTAGACTTGTTCATAGCATGTGTAGAGAATCATGTGTAATGGTTCAAGACTCGAACATGTTATTAGGGTTCATGTTATAGATTCTATGTCAAGAATTTGATTTCCAGACTTGTCCATAGCTTTTGTTTAATTTGAATTTCATTTTATTACATACTTGACTCTAATATTTTATAACTTACAAAAATAACCACCCATCTTCTTCCCCACCACCCACCATGGAAGCTCCGTCAGTGGTTTTGGCGGTGGTGGTTGCGGTGTTAGCAATGGCGGTGTGGTGGTGTGGTGGGTGGTGGTGGGGAAGAAGATGAGTGGTGGAGAATGAGGGTTAAAATTTTAATAAGTAAAATTTTTGGGATCTTTTTATAAAAATTGAAAACTGTTAGGGTTATTTTGCAATAAAATTATAATTACAAACAAATAATATCCACAACACCTATTCCTAATATGTAAAAACATTAAAATTGGATGAACCCTAAGTTAAATTTGATATCGAGGAATTTGAAATCTCCAATTTATACGTCAAGAAGAAGAACTAGGAAGAGAAGTTCTCTTGCACGAAGATGTTGATGAGTTTTTTGTTTTGATTTAATTTTGATTATTATTTTTTATTGAAAGATTTTAATTTTAATGGATATTTTAATATATGAAAAATATTTTTAATTTTTTTTTTAATAGTTTAAGGAGATATAGACGGTTAGAGCAACACGCAGTACAACACCTCGTGCGATACGAGCAACACTCCATGACAACACTTAGTGGAAAAGGTAGAAGATTACTCGATCTCCACCGCTAAATTTTTAATCTAATGGATCAAAATGGACAACAACTTCATTAACAATAGATAGATACTTGATATACCTCCCTAATTGTAGGTGGATGCAATAGTCGTTTTTTCCAAAATGGAGTGAGGAGCTGAGTTATTGACTTGGATGTAATTATTATTGGGCCTCAATGCAAGTTTTTCCAAAATGGAGTGAGGAGCTAAGTTTTCGAGCCGAGCTCGAACTTTGTAAAGCTCGGCTCGAAAGCTCGTCGAGCATCTCGGTTATATAATACTCCCTTCGTTCCAATAAAAGCTTTCTATGTTGACTTTTTTTAGAAATTTTGATCGTAAATTATACGCAAAAAGTATAAAATAAAGTTATATTAGTAAAATATACTTGATTTATTTTCATAATATAATTTTATTATATTTTTGTGTCGCGTAATTTGCGAGTAATTTACGGTCAAAATTCGAAAAAAAAGTCAACCTAGGAAGCTTTTAATGGACCGGAAGGAGTATATAATTATATATTTAAAAATTAAAAAAAAAAAAACAAAACCCTCTAATGTTCACAGTTCACACTACACATTTCGGTTCACTTCCAAATTCAATCCGCCCTTCTCCATTTTAGCGGCTGACTCCATTTTCATCCAATCCTCCCTCACGCCGCCCTTCTCCACCACCAGTCCACCACACTGTCGCCACCCTTCTCCGGTCTCCACCACCACACCTCACGCCGCCCTTCTCCACCACCACACCTCTGCCCTTCTCCACCACCCACCTCACGCCGCCCTTCTCCACCACCACAACTCACGTCGACCTCATTCTTGTTCAATTTCAAAAGATTTACTCGTAGTAAGTTTTCTTTAACCAGTGATGATGGAACATAGTGAAGGGTGGAATTATCTAAGCAAACACCTCACCTCTTACAAAAAAGATAGTAGTGTTCTAGTTGTGGGAGCAGCAGATGATACATTGGCGGTGAAGATACACGATCTAGGGCTGTTTGAATGCATAATATGTACGGATGATAATTGTCAAGTCATCAAGGAAATGCTGAGAAAACATATTATGCTTCGAAGAGAAATCAAATGGAGGAGTCTTCATTTAGATCCTGGGCAAAAGCTCGTCCCTAGTAATATGGTATTTTTCTATTAACTTCACATTCACTACTAGAAATTAAGAATGTTAGTTAGTTATGTCTTTGATTTGTCTTGTTTAGGAGTACAAATCATTATTAAACTACATTACTGAAGACAAGACACAAATCATTCTGAGTATTTATTTATTTATTTAAAACAAGGAAAAACCCAACATTTTAAAAATAATTAATATATATATATATATATATATATATATATATATTTGAGGTATACTTGTCTTTTGCTGGTTTTATCCTGTTTTTTTGTTTGTGTAGTCAAAAATGCTATTTGATGTCGTGATCGACAATGGGACACTCCATGCCTTAAGTTCAATAGATGAAATTGAAATTCGCGAAATGGAAATTCTCGACTATATCTTCCAGGTACTAGGATTTACTACTTTTATATAAAAACTTTGCCTGAGTTTTTATATTCGAATTCACCATACGTGTCCGTTTTTTAATCATGTATTCAGATGGAGCTTATATTAACATCAAATGGAGGAGGGAAGTTTATCTGTTTCATAGATTGCCGTACATCAACCGCAAGTAAGTGTGGCTCGCATTCCTCATATTTCCTAGCTATTTCGTGATAACACCGTTCTGATGTATCCTAATTTATCCACAGAAACGCTTGTAAGCATGTTGCTGGAGAGTTTTCGATCTAGTTACAAGTTTAGTTATCAGAGATTGGTGGAAAGCCAGATGGTTATGATTGTTATAGAAAAAATGGTCAACAAAATTCCCTACTTGATTGGATATGAGATTGGGAATGTGCAGGTAGTTTACATTATGTTGCACTTCTGATATAACTTTAGTAAATTATTATTCTCAGTTCATCTAACTTTTTCTTTTGTTTGCATATAGACAGACTTTCTGGATGAAATAATTCCCGAGGAGAATTTTAAAAGAATGAACTTACTTGATGGCTTTGAATTGTCCCTTGATCATATAACATCTGGAGTGATGGGTGACCCTAACCTCATTTCTCAAGGGCGATGTTTCCGGATCAAGTATACTGTCTGCGGTCTTGAATACAGTACTCTTGTTCTTGACGTCGACCAGTCACCAGACTATCCCTATTCATGGCAAGTATTTTATGCTACTCAGGTTAGTTGCTACTCCCTCCGTATTTTACATCAACCACCAATTGAAACTTTCTATAAATACATCTTGTGGTGTCGAGTTACCTAACAATTATTTTATGGACATGCCAGGTAAAAGATTCAACATTCAGAGGCATAGAGGATATGGAAAATATAGCTAGTCATGCTGATGGATGTGCTCGGATTTATGTGGTAAGTACCATGTTATGTCTTTTATTTGACATATTAAGTTTTCCTAGTTTGTCAACTTAATTTTCTACTTTCTAAACTAATCCAGGTTTTGTTAGACTGTTTACAAGAATCTTTGGATATGGATAACCTTGAGGTAATACTTATCTTGTCCTAGATGTGCTTTATTAGCTAACTAATACTCAAATCTTGTCTTAAATGTTTGATTTGTTTAACGAGCTAACATCAATTATTATGTGTTTAAATGCAGAAGGAACTTTATCCTATGTTTGAGAGTTTAGCTCCGAAATCCACCACGAAATCTCTTCGCAAGTATGTATTGTTTTCTTATAGTAAACTATTTGTTAAATAAAAAGTTAGAATTCATGTTTATTTATGCTTGGAGGCATATTTTATGTGAATTACTTATATGTCTATTTATATGTATTGTATTTCAATTCACATGTAAAAATAGTCCGCATTTAATGTTTGGGTAGGCGGCGCCCAATATTTGATTATTGTACCTAACCAGTAATCTTTTTATTATTTCAATTTCTTAGGTCTATAAAAATCTCCAAAGATAAACTTTTTGCTAAGAAAGAATCCGAAAAATTGGAAGAGTTGGGAGATAGTGTTAGTAAAGATGAAGGCACAAAAGAGGTTGGAGAGTGTCGTGGTATTAGTGAGGGTGACAAGGGAGGTGAGTCTGATAGTGTTTGTGAAGATGAAGGCACAAAAGAGGTGGGAGAGTGTCGTGATATTAGTGAGGGTGACAAGGGAGGTGAGTCTGACACAAAAGAAAATATTTGTAGTAGTGGGGAAGGTGCTGTTGAAAGTAGAAAAGAGAGAAAAAATATGGTGGAGGAGAAATACGAATACACTCTAACTGAGTGGCTAGACTCTCACAAAGAGGAAATATGGGATGATGTTTGTGAGCAGTGGAATGAGTTAGATTTTCTACGATCAGCCAAGTTGGATGGGGTTGGAAGGTGGAACTCTAGTAGACCGACTGACAAGTGTTGTCAGATAATATCTGGCATAATCAGAGCCCTTTGTGATTATCAGTCACAAAAGAAAATCCATGGAGGACTTAGTAACATGGATAACTATTTAATTAGTTTCCGAAAGTCTTATAGGGATGGACTTAGTTATGAGGAAGTCCACGTGATGTTTGGAGATTTGGATGGGTGTTGTGATTCATTTGGGGATGTAATTGATGTAAAGGAAATAATTTTTACAAATATGTTGGGTGATCGAAAGATTCCAAAGATATGGAATGATTTAAAAAGTATGCTGTCGGAGTCTTCGCTGAAAATAGAAGCACTTGAAACCCATCCGGCTTGCTGGAACTGGTATAGAAGGTATCGGTATTTTGGGAATCTTTGGATGCGAATGATTCAAGATGTAGATGGTGATGGTGATAGTGAGTGTATTGAGGGTGATGAGGATAGAAAAACCGTGTTGGATGTTATACGGAATTTTACATGTGAAGATTGGACTAAATGTGTACCACATTGCACCCCCCTCGGTCGCTGTTTCAATGCAAATTCCTATACTAATGACTGGTTTGATTATGTTCGGTGCATGAGAAATATGACTATTCACATCCATGGAAAAGACCGGCTCAATGATAATGAATTGTGTTATATTGAGGGAGGTGATGATGAAGCCTTTAAAAAATCTAAATTCATTGAAGTTTGCATGACTGAGTGCTTCCCAAATTTTCAAATTGAATTATTTAAAGCAATCATGCATCATAAAGTGAAGGTTTAGAAGCTACTGGCTTGGAGATCTAGGTATGGCCATACCAATAAACTATATAATTGTATGAGATATTCACTGGTAAATTCAATACTTACATGTCCTTGTAAAACCTGATTATTTTGATTTACTGCAGAGAAAAGGAAGGAGTTGATAATGCTGTATGAAGACATGGACATGTGGAGGATATACAGGCTTCTCCAACTAATGCACAGAACATTACAAACAAAAAGCAGCTTCTCTGTTGGATAATTTGTTTCTGGTCTGCATGTGAATTGATCTATGTAAACATATGTTCTGGCGGCTCTCAGGGGTCTGTCTCATTTTGGTTCTGTAAAAGCACAAATCTTGGTCCTGTACTAATTTTCTTGTTTTGCTCGTCTAATCAGCCTGATTTCATGGTTGATTACGAAGTTCTTGCATGTCTTTCATAGAATCCATCCATGTGATGTCATGGTTGTTTACGATTTATTGCATTTCTTTTCATATAAATCTCTGGAAATTGTGATTCTTTGTGTAGAGGGCACCTAAGAATTTGATTGTGTAGATTAATCAGGCCCAATCTCATGTGTCGAGTGAGGGGCATGTGAGCTTGGAACCAATAGTGGTTGATATTGATCTGTATATGTCAAGCACAAAAAAAAAAAGAAAAAGAAAAAGCCCAGCATATTATGTGAGTAACAAAATTTACAAGAGCAGATGGTAATGTGTACAATCACCTGGATCAGTAGATAACTGGAAGTTGATTGAGAATACAAAAGGAAACTAGTGAATTTGGCTGTGTCTCAATTGTTCTTTGTGCATTAGCAGAGTGTCAGAATGGCCAAACAAGGAAAGATAATGTACTTATTTCCCAGCCAGTGGAATCAAAGGGCAGACATTATCCTGAAGAATATTTTGCCAGCAAACAATGTCCAGGAATGTTTTGCACCAACATCACTCACCTCATCTCTTCAGGTACATATTTTACTCCTTTTACCTCTCCTCTTATGATTTAAAAAGTTATCCATGCAAATGCTAACAGTTGGATTGTAAAAAAAGTATACAATATTGTATAAGCCTTAAAAATGTATGCAATCTAGTCTATCAAGAAAGTAGGCTATTGGTGGGATAATGGACTTGATAGATTATTGGGGATCAGGTAATGTTGATTCATAGTCATTGTTAGGTTGGGTTAAGCTTGCAGAGTCAGGATGCCACTAAAATCACCAACTTATAAATAAATAGAAGAATATGAATTGGAGAGTTCTTGATTTTATTTTGGTACTCGTACGCTGGTAGCTCCCGTGTCGTTTAAAGGACCGAAAATTCCATGGCTGTATGAAAAAAAAGATGTATTCTTGCTCACAGAACATAACCTTACTCCCTCTATTCTCTCACTGGTTGAGAATGGCTTAGGATTTGGGGAAAAAATCTGAAATGCTTGGATTCCAGCAAGAAGCATTAAAAAAAGAGGGCACAACTTTGAGTTATCGCGTCAGATGTTTCCCTTCTTAAGTTAAGGGTTGAAAAGGATCAGTATGGTAAAGTAAAAGCCTTCTAAGAAAAGAAGTAAACCGAAGAGAAAAAACTACGTCTATCAGGAATCTGTTTAGTTTCATGTTTATGTAATCATGTGGTCTCATTCTCCTTTTGCATCACAAAAACACAAGATGAGCTAATAAATAATAAATTAACTGTACACATTAACAAACAGATCGTTTCTATGAAGTTTGCCTAATGTTCTGTTTTATATACTCCTATTTGCTCACTATCATTAGGCTTATTAGAAGGGAAATAGTTACAGGTAATTAGACTAAACTAATGGCCGTACCTCCTCTAATCTCTCACTGGTTGAGAATGCCTTAGGATTTGGCGGCAAAAACTGAGATAATGTTTTAATTTTCTCTACATAATGTGATGTAGCAGGGGAAGTTTTGGCATGTTGATTACTGCTCTTTTTCTCCCATCAAAATAGTGTGATACATGGGAGAAACAATGGAGATCCGTTGGATGTGGTAAACTTTGCTGGAAATTGTATTCCACGGTTTGATGACGCAAGGCAGCATTTCAGCACACCAAGACCCCCTCGAGGATTATAGTTTTAACTCAAACAATATGCTTTGTGTTTGATGAGTAGATTTTCTTTCAGTTATATCTAAAAGCTAGGCATTTGGATCTTTAAAATCTTGCACGGTCTTTATCTGGGATGTTTATGTTGGCCTTATTTGATTTCGCTGTTTAATTAGGTTGACGCAGCATATCAGATGTTGTTGCTACTGACTTTCAGTACAACATCGTGCAGTCCGGAATGGATAAGTCAGGATCAGGAATGGACTACTTAAAATTTTACTTAGATGATTTGATGAACTTGGATGGGCCATCTTCTGAACTTTCACGTAATTATTACGAAAAATTATTACTTATTTGATATCTGAACAATATGAATGGAATAACCATCACTGACACTAAGTGTTGGGAAAACCAGTAACTAACTGGACAACAAATGCATGATTCAATTGGTTGATATGAATCAACTGGTATTAGTAAACAAAGGGAGCATAAGTCTATCATAATACTGGGACCACCTTGTAATGCATGTAACATTTATATATGTTCACCTGTAAATGGTAGCTAGTGTGTTTTTGTATCATGAGTTTTACCTAGTGGATAATGTGTTATTATTTTCACTTCTATATTTTGTTTTAGTATCATGAATTTAACTTGGAGGATAATGTGTTATACTTAATCAATATCTCTCAATCGTATTAGTCGATCCTTGACATATTCACTATTTCGAATACATGTCCAATGCACTGGCCAGTGACTAACGATCAACTAAATATGAGAAGTAGAGTATTCTCTCAAATTCTATTATGAGAAATGAATACTATCTTGGCTCAACTACGACTTCCATATGCTCCATGATGTACCCAGCGCACGCCATATCTACCCCTCAGGAGTGCAAGCGTTGGTCGTGACCAAAGTACATCACTTCACACATGAAGTCGCATTGACCTCAAGTCTAAGGATGTTAGAAATATCTGTTTAGATTTTGATCAGTACCCTAATGACTTATCTTAGCTCAGAAAGGTAACTAGTACTCTTAGTTCACTTGAACATTGTAAAAGAGTAAGCTTACTGAGTATGTTAGTCTAGCAAATCTTGTATAGGATGTTAGGTCTCTGAATGTAATTTTTATATCTTTGAAGAAAACCAAGAAGGAAGCATCCAGTAGAAGAACTCATTTTATTGAAGATCAGAAGATTGCACAAGATTTCTGAAGAGTAAGGAAAAGTGTCTCATCACATACCTTGGCTCAGATACCTTGAAGAAATTAAGTGTCTAAGAGACAAAGGTTTCTAACGAGGACATTAGGAAGAAGGTGTTTTCGATTTGCATGCAGGATCATGCGAAAACTTGGCTTCTTAACCTGCCAGAGGGATCTCTGAACTCTTGGGATGACATCTACAAAGCCTTTATGGGGAAGTACTTCCCTCATGCATGCTAAAACCACTGAGATTCGCAACAAGATCAGGCAGTTCGAACAGAGGTAAGACGAGTCATTTTATGAGTGCAGGGAGAGATTCAAGCAGCTTCTGGGGCAGTGTCCGCATCACAAGTTCGACAACGTTTCTCTTTGCCACATATTCTATGATGGGCTGACTAGGGAGGATCAGCAACTGGTTGATGTAAGCGCGGGGGGAGGGGGTCTATTCTAGAAGCTACTACTGCAGAGCTCGAAGTCGTCTTCGTGAAGCTAGCTACGAATTCCCAGCACAAGGGGGTTCGAGGAAAAAGGGCTAGTAAGGGTAAGAGCAAGCTCGTTGAGGAATACGAGGAATCAGTGCAGCAGGTGAGGATCCTCACTCCAGGTACTTTGCCAAACTCTCAAGCTCATGAGAAGTGTGGCCTTTCCGGTAACTATGGGTATGGAGATGGGATGTGCAAACTTCCAGAGACTATGAAGGCGAACCCGAATGAAGAAACGACCAACTGGGTGAAGAATAGGCAGAAAGGAACCTGGGCTCCTAAGGGTGATTTCGCAAATAACAAGACTTTTGCACCAGACCGTAGCAATCTGAGCTATGGGAACAACTTCTTTGAAAATTCCCCGCAGACTCCACATGTACCAATCAAACCTCAGTAGGAACTTGAAATACTCGAACGGAGGTTGAGGAAAGATTTGTGGCCCACTCTGATCAATACTACTATAACTCCACCAAGCGTGCAGAGGGGATGGAGTAGTCCATGAAGCGGTTGGAAGATGCGATGGGACAACTTATGGGGAGAGCTCAACAGAGGGAAGCGGGTAAACTCCCAAGTACCGTGGAAAAGAGTTTCATTGTTAAACTTACCGTGAGTGAAGATTTGACACCACCGGTACAGGTGACCCAAGGAAGCACAATATGTTCTTGCTGCAAAGGACAAGTGAAGATCCCATAAGAAGTGGAGACTGGACGACTTGGCCTGGCTCAAATTCTGACGCCAGAGGTTAACGCACCCTCAGCTCCTATGGTTTCAAAAGATCCAGTTGAGAAGGCGATTGAGAAACCCATAGAGGTAGTACAACAGGTGATCCCGAAGGAAACCAATAGTGTTAGTGACTCCGATAGTTTCGATCCCTTGGTGGGGATAGGAGAGGTTTCAGATGTAGTCGGTGCTGTGGATACTGGTTCTAGCTGCTATTTGATGACGTTCGGCACCGCGAGGAGCTTGGTCTTAGAGGAGTGAAGCCAATGAAGTGCATGATGTTACTGGCAGATGGGTCCCGCAGCCGACCTATGGGGGGTTGATTGAGGGCGTCAAAGTCGACCTGGATGGAGTTGCTGTGCCAACAGATTTCGTGATAATTGAGTCACCGCCACAAGCCCTTGGTGTGAAGGGAAGGATACTATGTTACTTAGGCGTCCTTTTATCAAAGCGACTCGCATGATTATTAACATCTACTCCCGTACCTGCACTTATGAGGTACAAGGCGAGCAACGAAAGTTGCAAGCCTACTCTGATTCCATATTATCTGCTGCACAGGATAAGCGCAAGGAGTACATGGGGGCATATTCTGAGACACAAAATCTCCATGTCGCGACTCGCGGGGCATTCTGAGACGCATCTCAGAATGTGCGAGACGCGACTTGCGATCTCTCTAGCTCAACGCCAAGTCGCGTCTCAGCTCAATTTTAAAGAATAAAAACTGTCTCCTTCCTCATTCTTCACCTCCTTTCTTCTTCTCCTTTTCTTCCTCCACCACTCTCTTCTTCTTCTCAAATTCTTCAAACTCTCTCAATTCGCAATCTTTTTCTTTGATTCTTGTTGCATTGTCAAGGGTTTTCAACCCTCTACGTGATCTCACCTTTCTAGGAACACACCATATGTTCATTCTTCACAATCAAGGTACTATGGCTATGAACCCTAATTTTTCGAATTTGGGGATTTTGCTAGTATGTTGTAAATTCTTCCTAATTGTTGTTTGTGACTAGCTTTAGTAGTAGTGATTGCTTCTAATTTCGAAGTTTTATCATGATATGCTTCTTATTGCTTTTGTTCGAATTTCATATGGTGATTGTGACTGTTGACTGCTGATTATTACGTCTCCTCCATTCCTTGAACTTTTACCATTACCTTTAGTTGATTGTTGCGTACTAAGGAATTCATATCAATTCTATCTTGTTGGATTAAATACAATTCTTCTTCTACTGAGTCTAAATTGGTTTGAGGGAGCTGTTTACCGTTACCTTTGTCTCGATTCTAATGAGTTCCTTGCAGGAACAATGAGGCGAGTGTTGAGAAGCAAGAAGAGATGAGGGGAAGGGTCCAACAGAGCTACTGAGGAACGTACGGATGTTGACCCCACCGTTGGTCAACTTTCTTCTGAAGGACGACTATTTCAGGCCAATCACTTCAACGAGGCTCGAAAACCACTGCCTGAACGTGCATTGATACTAATCGAGGAGCAACCCCAGTACTCGAGAATGATGGGGGTAATCAGAAGTTTGCAATGGGAGCAACTAACAAAGGAACCGTGCATGTACGGCCCAGTCTTAGTCACAGATTTCTATGTTATGCTGCATGACAGGGTTCCCTTCATTGGGGAAGTGTATGTCCGAGGAACACCGTTGATCTTCTCAGCAGAGTCAATAAGGGAGTTTTTAGGAGCAAGATGTCCTGACGAGGTTGATGATATCTATGATCACTCGGGTGTGAATGCTGAGAGCAAGAAATTCGATGAAGACATGGTCACCTACTTGGTCCATGATGGCATCGAGATCACTCCCTTTGTGGGGAAAAGCAAGATTCCAAAGCAATTCCTGAAAACCGAGGTCCAGTTGTCGCAACAATGGGTACAGTATAATGTGGTACCAAACACTCATCTTCCCCATATCTACCCCCCCCCCCCCCCCCCCCAGTCGGTCGACTGATTAGGGCTTTGATGGAGAACATGTACATCGATATCGGGGCAATGATTGTGAGTGAAGTCCTGAGTCGCCATTGCAAACCTGCCCTTCTGGGATTCCCTTGCTTGATTACAGCTTTCTGCCAGCATCACAGAGTGAGAGGCATTCAGGGCAGTGTAGCACCCAAAGGACCTTTTGCTACGTCTGAGGTTCGCAGAGTTTTTAATGCAGGGGAGAGAGCCGAGTTGCGACTTTCGGGATCATGTGTGCCCAACCTAGGTGACGAAAATGACGAGTTGTCTGAGGACGACGAAGATTATGACCCTACTAGAATCAATGAGGATGAGGATGCCCCACACCCTCCACCTTCTGGGGATTATGCCTCCCAGTTTGCGCAGATGACACATCAGTTTCAGCAGTGGGCCATGCCTCACTATGTTAGGATCAAGGGACAGTATGCATCACTTGCCCGTGAGCGTCGGGAGTTACGAGAGTGGGCAGCTCCTCAGTTTTCTCGCATAGAGGATCAGGGAGACAAGATCCCTTAAATCAAGGAGGCTTGTCCCCTCCCGAATCTATAAATATAGGGATACCCCCTCACTTTTATGGTAATCATCAATTATCTCATCTACCCCTGCTCCCTCCCGAGTTCCGATGCAAACAACCTTGGAGACTCTAGTTGAGTTTACCACCGACTTGTCTAAGGCAAGCCGGCCAACAAGGGCTAACCTTTTCCCTTTGTTATGCAGTGACCATTACGAGGAGGACTTGTACACCAGGAAATGGTACGCAAGGACCACTACGAGGGGAACTCATACGAAGGGACTATACGCAGGGAGTGGATTTACTGGATAACAACTTTCCGACAATAACCATCATATATACCTCAACGAGGGGACTTAGTTCGAGAGCAACTATACCTTATCATACACTTTACGTGGGTACTTACTTAGTGCCAAAACTATACATCATCAATTGCGATAACATAAATCGAAAGCTTACTTGTATGACGACAGATTAAGCTTCCTCGATCCTGATGCATTGAACAACGAAATCCTAGATCCGGTTGTTTGTATAAGCGCTCGACCTTAATTTGATCCACAACAATTGAGCATCAAAAGCACTTGAGCACCATCTCGCGTATTGTTGGATTCTCCTTCGAAGAACTGCTAGGATATTCTTCTAATAGAAAATTCTACATAAACTATTTATAAGAATTATCGGAATTCTTGAAAGACTTCATTAATTGAATTCTCTTGGGAATTCTCTAATGTGAATTCATCTGATGAATTCTGGTGTGTTAAATTATGAAAAGGGATTTTCTATTTATAAGGTTTCAATAATACTTCAAAAGGAAAATTACCAAAACAAAGAAATAAACAGAAATGAATTAATTAGCCACCAAGAAAAGAAAAGATTCTCCTCTAGCAGCTCTGGGCGCATGTCATACATGCGCCCACTTTTCTTCACTGGCGGCGTCGATTCTTGCGATGCATTGCCGCGCCGATATTTTTCTGGCGCTGCAAGGCACGCCAGCTTATGATAACCGTTTAGCTTGACCCATTAGCCTCTTCTCTTTTTGTGTTCCTTTTTTGTTAGATATTTTGTTAAGAATATCTGTTTAGATTTTGATTAGCAACATGATGACTTATCTTAGTCTCAGAAAGGTGATTAGTACTCTTGGTTCACTTGAACATTGTAAAAGAGGAAACCCACTAAGTATGATAGTCTAGCTAATCTTGTATAGGATGTTAGGTCTCAAAATGTAATTTTTATTTTATGTAAGAGAAGACCAAGAAGAAGACATCCAAGCAGAAAGCTTAACAACATTGAAGACTTGAAGAAAACTGCACAAGATTGCTGAATCTGTTGTTCAGATATCTTAGCCAGATATCTTAAAGACACGAATAGTTTCAAACAAACTGTGTCACAAGAGATATCTGAGAAATAAGATACATATCTGAAAACAAGGAAAGCGTCCACAGATATCTATTCTCAGATACCTTGACCTTTAACCACGTTTCTGAAAGAGAAATATATATTGCAAACAAAGTTGTTTCAATAAATACAAGTGGTATCTGAAGAATGAAGATAAGGACGTGCAAAGAATCAGATAACACTAGTCTACGACAAAGCATAGTTCCGATTGACACTACAGGACAAAAAGTATAGTCTGATGCATTTAATGCACGGACGGAGATGTCTGAATAAAAGCAACGGCAACTTCCGAGAAGAAGACAAAACTGCTCAAGATTATACACAGATATCAATAGTTTGAATTTGAGCCTAACGGATACTATTCAAACGGCACTCAAATTCATCTATAAATATCAACACTTAGACAGCTTGAGAGAATACACAGAACCTTAGACCTTGAACTGCATACGATCTCTGATTATCTTACTCTCTCAAAGCAACTTACTTATCCTCAAAGCTTTCTGTTGCGACCAAAGCTTTTGATCTTGAGTAAACACTGAAGTTCTAAGTGTCCTGATCCTAAACAAGCAAAGCTATCTGTGAAGGAGTTGAATCAAAAGATCAACTATCTGAGATTCATTCTCTTGAACAAATATCATAAGACTTCGGTCAGTAAAATCGAACAAGATACCATACGCTGTAAAGTGTATTAAGTAACTTGATTCACAGAGATATCTGATTAACTGAAAAGTTATTAAGACGCTCATCTGACAACTCAAACCAAAACCAACACCATAACTGGCGTGGAGTACAGGAAGTACTTAGTTTGAAAAATCAGGGAATAACTCCAAGGTTACCGGAGTATAGGAAGTACTTGATTTGGGAAACTAAGGAATAACTCCAAGGTTATTGAATATAGGAAGTACTTAGCTTGGGAAGCTAGGGAATAACTCAAAGGTTTCTGAGTATAGGAAGTACTTGGCTGTGAAAGCCGGGGAACAACTCAGGGGGAACATTTGGTTGGGAACCAATTGTTAAGAATCTTAGAATAGGATTATTGTAAGGAAATCTCAATTATCTGTTCTAGTGAATTCTAGGTCTCTGATAGACCGAAGTGGATTAGTTGGAGGATTACGCCACCTCCAGATACCACTATACTTGTTGTGTCATTTACATTTCTGTATTTATACTTCAGCAACACACACACAATTATTAACTGTTTCTGCCCTTATCTTTATTAAGTCTTCCGCACTCTGATTCTAAGTATCAGATATCTATTCAGATATCTGAGAAATAGTTGTTATCGGCAAAAGTTTTAAAAGACTATTCACACCCCCCCCCCCCCTCTAGTCTTTTACTTTGCCGTTATCTGGACCAACAAGTGGTATCGAGGCGGGAGGTTCACCATACACTTTGAACCTAGATCCCCAGATAGGTGAAGGAACTTTGTCCACTTTTGAGGACTATTTAATTTGTGTGTTAAGTGTGCAGGTATGTCTCTGAGTGATGCACCCGTTCTCAAACCAGAGAACTACGAGAAATGGAAAAATAACATGATGCTCCACCTTGAAGCCATAAGTGACGAGATGATCGAAGTAATAAAGAATGGCCCAATAGTCATTCAACAACTTAAGCAAGTCATGGAGGTTTCGAGTGGAAGAGACAGATCAAAGCGAAGGATCTTCACAAGCAGATCGTCGACTAGTGGAAGATCTCTTGGTCAAGTTATTTACGAACCAAAGCCCAGAGAACTCGACATCGGAAGATGCCAAGAGGAATCGTCTGGATGGTCAAGCTCGTAACATCATCATCGGATCGACACGGAGCACATACGATTAAAGCGTAGGGTGCTAAAGCGCGAAAGTTGCACAGCAATTGATTGAAGAAATACGTGCGGGAGAAAACCAAGGAAAACAAGTTCGAAGTTCTAAAGTTGAAATTTCAAAATTTCAAACAAGGTCCCACCGAAACTCTGGAAGAACTTGATTTCGTGTTTACCACTCTCATGAGTGATATGGCGAAGACTTGGGAAAGCAATAGATACTCTCGATCTGAAAGATTAAGACTATTGTCGAAGTCTTAACCACAACTGGGAGCATACTAAATTCTTTTATTTTAACCAAGGTATGCAAATATCACTCCGATGGAACTTTCTCTCATCTTGCTCTTGTTGACTATGAGACAACTAAGAGAGAACAAACAACCGAAAAGTTGCGTAATGTTGCTCTAGTTACTCAAGGAACTTCAAAAGAAGAAAAGCAAGGAGGAGGCGAGGATGCTCTTCTTGCCAAAGCAAATGAGTAAATTTGTCGAGAAATTGAGAGAAGAAAAGCGAAGAGAAGTCGAAAAAGCATCTAGGCTCAAACTATCACCAAGACAAAAATATGCAAAGCTCATTGAACAAGCCATTTCGAAAGCATCATGTCTTGAGGAAGCGAGAAATTGGAAGCGATATCTCTGTTTCTATGTCGAAACACGCCACTTCAAGAAGGATTGTCTTGCCTCAACAAACTAAGGACAAAGCGACAAGAAAGATAGAAGAATCTTCGAGAAGCCGTAAAGTTTTGTTAATCAAGAAAGAAAGAAAATCAAATTCAATGGATGCTCTAGACGTTGAGACAGATTCTCAAGATGACAATTCGGATGATTCAACCCTACCATCACCGTAATTATGTGGAGTTACTCATGATATAATCGACTTGACCTCAAGAAGAATGAAATGTGTGGAGTTCTTTGAAATTGACGGACCGGACATCTCCAACATAGAAAAGCATCTTATGGTGATGAGGTAACACATACTTCTTGCTACACTTATGAAAGTGATGAAGAGGAAATAAAAATCTAGAAAATCTCGGAAAGAACTTGACATCTATGAAAGAGAATTTCTAATGATCCGAGCTAGAGCAAAACCTTGAAGAAGAAAAGAATTCTCTTGAAAAGGAAAATTCTCAATTAGTTAAAGAATCGAGAGAAAGGATGCGAAAATGCATTTCTCAAAGCTCGAGATATCGAGATTGAAAAGTCACATGAAGAAGCGATGAAAGTTACGAAAGAATTATGAAAATCTTCTTTCTGAAAACAAGGAACTCAAGAAGAAAGAACTATCTTTTCAATTTTATGCCAAAGCTAGTGACACTCTTACTGAAGTACAATCTTACTTAAGAGATCCTTCAGAAAAGAAAGGACTTGAAATGAATACACGACAGATTGTTCTATCACTCGAATAAGAGTAAGGAGAAAAGAACATTTGTAAGTACTCAAAAAGACGGTTCCATGCAATCTATAGTATCGGTGAAAAGACAAAGATTGTTGACAAAGGAAAGGCGATTTGACTAAACCTTTGTGGGAAAAACAAGTCAAAAAACAAAGCTGTTAGATGCGTCTCTGAAAAGAAACACAACACTGAAAAGTGTAAACACCCACAGTGCTATGTCTCTCAAAAAGGTAGAATTGCAGGAGCTGGCAAATTCTCCCATATCACTTTTTCTGGAAAGAAATTGGATCAACCAGAGACTAGCAAAGTCACGAGAAAAGATCTCAGATAGCTTCAAGTGCTCGAAACGGTATTGGCTACAAAGGCATCGGAAAACAACTTGCTCATGAGTACAAGCAGGAGCAAGAACGATGGCTGAAAGCTAGAATTGCTCAAAGCAATTATCAGAAGTGGAAGTTAAATCAAGCCACTGAAAATCTAAATGACAGGGCTAGAAGAAATCTGGCAAGGAAGGCTAAGTTTGCTGAAAAGCAAACTCAGAAACCTGACAGGTATCTGAAAGCATCATATGGAGCACCTAAGAACACACCAAGGAAGAAAATAATTCTTACTAATGATAACTTTCATTCAAAAAAGAATTCCTCCTTACGTTCCTGTCAGACAAAAGCATATTTCAAAGAAATTCATTCAAAAATGGATTCCTATTGGAAGAACTTTTGATTCTGATGGTTCCATCAAAGATATAAGAACCTAATCTCCTGTTTCCTGTTATGTGCAGAATGCTTCCTGGACTAAAGCACAATGGCTATTTGATAGTGGATGCGGAAAGCACATGACAGGAGACAAAGCAAATCTGGTTGATTACAAAGCTTGCAACACAGGACCAGATATCAGATTTGCTAGAGGAGAATTAAATCCCTCTCTGGGATTTGGCAACGTCAAATTGGGAACATTAACAATCACTGACGTATTACATGTTAAGGATTTGAAATACAATCTATTTAGCATACGCCAGTTTGCAGACAAGGGTTTTACCATAAAATTCAAAGCTAAATACTGCAACCTAATTGACAATGATTCAAAGCAGACAGTCTTAGTTGGTCGGCGGAAAGGCAGTCTTTATATTGCCGATTGGGCATCCGCCACAACTGAAGAATGTCTCATGGTGAGTCAATCTGGTCACACAGAAGAGCACTGGTTATGGCACAAAAGAATGAGTCACTTGAACTTCAAAACTCTGAATAGACTTGCCAAGAAAGAGTTAGTGGTTGGACTTCCCAGAACATCTTTCAGAAAGGATGGTATCTACTTTGTCGGATGGGAAACAATCTAAGATCTCTTTCAAGTCAAAATCGGACACTCTAGTGTTAGACCACGCAACTTTTACACATGGATCTATTTGAATCATCGTAACTAGTTATGCGGGGAAAGAAGTATGAATGGTTGTTGTAGATGACTTCTCAAGATTCACTTGGGTTGTCTTTACGAAACAAATCGATGCGAGGTGGAGATACCAAACTCTTTGAAAAAGCTTGAAGTCATGAAAAATGACAAGGTATCTGCAATCAGAACAGACCATGGTACTGAGTTTGTCAACCAGTACATAAAGGAGTTTTGTACCTGCAAAGGTATACAACACCAACTTTCCTCTGTAAGAACACCTCAACAGAATGGTGTTGCATAAAGGAAAAACAGAACCCTTAAAGAAGCTGCAGGGACAATGCTAGCTGACACTGAGATAAGTGAAATTTATTGGGTTGAAGCTGTAAACACAGCTTGCTACACTCAGAACAGATGCTTGATAAACAAACACCATGACAGGACCCCCTATGAAATCTTGGTTGGTAGACCTCCTAATATCAAACATCTGAGAGTATTTGGTTGTAGATGTTTTGTTCTAAACAATGGGAAAGATTATCTGAGACCATTTCAACCAAAGGCAGATGAAGGTGTTTTTCTTGGCTATTCCACAAACAGCAAAGCTTACAGAGTTTACAACAAAAGAAAATAGAAGAATCAGTTCATGTTTTATTCTATGAAGGAAGTAAGAAAACACCTCCTATTGATGAACTCTCAGAAAGGTTCAAAGAACTATTACTGAGGGATCCTAAAGAAGAATCCTCAGAAAGGAAAAACATCATTATGGAAAGTGAGGATGACTCTGACGTAGAAAAGCTTGAAAAGCCTAGTAACAACAAGATGACTCACAAACATGATGAGGAATTTCCTATGAGTTTTCCAGAAATGGAACAGGTTACTGAGAACCTTCATCATGAAGAGGTATCTGAAAATAAGAATGTTGAAATGCATGTCTCAGATATCTCTAACACTGAAAAAGTGTCAGATATCCATGACATTTCCCATATGTCAGATATCTCAGATACAGAAAAAGTATCAAATCAAAATCTTAGTGATTCACATTCAGATCACCTGGATATTGATCCTACTAGCACTAAACCTATGATGAAATTGATCAAAGATCATCCTACAAAGGATATAATTGGACCGATTAATCAGGGTGTTAGGACTAGGAGAGCAATAGCTGAAAATGCTAACCCTCTCTTTCGATGTTTCATCTCGAATATTGAACCTAAAAATATAGAAGAAGCATTAGGAGACCAAGACTGGATCTCTGCAATGCAAGAAGAGTTGGATCAATTTGAGAGAAACAAAGTCTGGAAACTAGTTCCATTTATAGAAGGAATATCTGTGATTGGAACTAAATGGGTTTTCAGAAACAAGATGAATGAATCCGGTGAAATAACCGTAAACAAAGCAAGATTGGTTGCGAGGGATTTACTCGCATCAAGGCTTAGACTTTGACGAGTCATATGCACCGCTTGCGATTGGATGCAATAAGACTCTTTCTAGCCTTTCACTCATAAAGATTTCAAAGTTTATCAGATGGATGTCAAAAGTGCATTCCTAAACGGTGAACTTGCAGAAGAAGTCTATGTTGAGCAACCACCTGGCTTTGAAGTTTCCTCAGAAAGTAGAATGGTCTATAAACTACAGAAAGCTCTGTATGGACTGAAACAGGCTCCAAGAGCATGGTATGACACTTTGGCCAAATACCTTCTGAAAAGTGGTTTCAAGAAAGGTGAAGTTGATAAAACTTTATTTACCTTAAATCATGATGGGAAACTACTCTTAGTTCAAGTATATGTTGATGACATCATATTTGGATCTAAGGACAAGAAACTTTGTAATGACTTTGCAAATCTCATGAAAAGCAAGTTTGAGATGAGCATGATGGGAGAAATGAATTATTTCCTAGGATTGCAAGTCAAGCAACTCAATGATGGAATATTTATTAGTCAAACAAAGTATGCAAAGGATATGCTCACAAAATTCAATCTTAAGCCTTCTGAAAAGAATGCTAAGATACCTATGAGCATTGGAACCAAAATGACCTATACTGAATCATATAAGAGTGTTGAAGAACATAAGTATAGGAAATTGATAGGTTCACTACTTTACCTCACTGCAAGTAGACCTGATATTCAATATGCCGTTGGAGTATGTGCTAGATTTCAGACAAATCCAATGCAAACACACTACAACATTGCTATGAAAATATTAAGGTATGTAAAAGTACGATAGATGTAGGATTGTGGTATCCTAAAGAAAGTGGATTGAGTTTAATTGGGTACTCGAATGATTATCTTTGGATCATTGCTTGATAGGAAAAGCACCTCGAACTTGTGGGTTTAGGGCACTAGACTTATCTCATGGTTTAGCAAGAAGCAAAACTCAATTGCAACTTCTACCACGTAGGGTGAATATATTCTTTGGTTGTTGTGCAACACAAATTATGTGGATACAACAACAACTTAAAGACTATGGACTCGATGAAGAAAACTCCCATTTTCTCGTGACAACATAAGTGCTATTGCGATTACAGTAATCCTAAATTTCATGCGAACAAAGCACATTGATGTTAGACATCACTTCATCAGAGACCATGTTGAAAAAGGCAATATAGAGATACTCAAGATTGGCACTGAAGACCAACTTGCAGATATTTTCACTAAGCCACTACAAGAAAGTAGATTCTTAGCCTTAAGACATAGTCTTGGACTAATGGAACTACCAATGAACTGAAAAAGTTCAGATATCTGGAACGGGCATCCAGAAAAGAGAAAAGAGAAATCTGAAACGGGAATCCAGAAGTCAAAAAGGATAAAGAGCAAAAAGATAGCTTAAGATCTCTGAGACGGGAACTCAGATATCTGAATCATTCTATAAACGGGGAACACAAAAGAGAATAGTATAACTATCTGCAGTCAACTACTCTCTTGAAACTCGCATTATTTCTATCTTGATGAAAAACTTGAAAAATCCTAAGTATAAGATGATTGATGCTGAGCAAAGTGTCCTTGGTCATACAGAGTTGTGATTCAGATAGCAAGTCGCCAAAACTCATTAAATAGGCACAATTACACTTGTTGATTGTGATCATTGCTGAAGAAGCAATGGTGACCCTTGATGAAATTAAGCGATTGATCTGTACGGTGGAAATTAATTCATAGTAAATAGTGGACTGTTGAAATTCAGACATGGCCCACTAAGCATTTAATGCCGAACTAGCTTTTGCTCACGCCTGTTTGCAAATCACAGATACGTACACACAAAATCAATTTGTATGTATTTGTCTGTTGGGATTCAACTGCTATATATATAGGATTTTGGCAAATGAAATCACTTTTGCCTAATCCGAAATTTCATCTTGCACAAAAATAGCAAATTCTCTCTTGATTCTCTGCAAACCCTCTACAATCTCTGCAAATCAAGATTAAGTTTTTCTGCAAAGAATTACTGAATCACATCTCTTTCAAACACCAATTTCAATTCCTACACTATATAAAGAGATGGCCTCAAGAACACTTCAACACAATCGATCCTCCACTGATGCTGAAAAGCAAGCACGAGTTGGTTATTGTTAACAATCGACTGGTAGGAGTTTTTAATCCTGACCATTGGACTTCAAGTCACAGAATGATTTGGGGTGGTGCCATGGTTGAGGAATACCTCACTGCTGCAATAGAAAACAAAACTAACAGAAAATTGATTCTTGACATGCTTGAAAAGGCACAAATCAAGGGTTTTCTATCGCTTTCAAGTGGAATTTCATCACTCGATGTGTTGGAATTTTACAACAACTCAGGATTATTTCTGTGTTTCAAGAAACCGAAATAGTGTCTATCAAAACCTCGATCGAGAAAGGAAATCATACGGACTTAACAACCTTCAGAAGTTGTTTGAGGTTCAAAATCTTGGAAAGGATTTTGAAATAAACACCAAGGATGATGAACTCCTTGAAGGTGTTAAAGAACTTTCTGATGGCGTGTGTGATCTTGAAAATCGATACACCGAGTTCAAGCTTGTCGACATCCGAACCGGACATCTGTTGGTTCACTTGGATGTCTTGGCTTGCATTCTTCACAGATGCTTTGATGGTCTACAAGGAGGTGTTGACGGATAAGCCAAGAACGATGGATCATGATGTTCTTCTTTGAATCAACAAGACAAAAGGCCGGAAAACCCTTTAACTGGGAAAATACGCCTTCATGAAATTCGTGAAGAAGATTGAGGCTTGAGCCTAAGATTGTCAAAGGACTAGGCGAGCAAAGGCCACATGGGTTGTGTGCGAAGATATGCTACTTCTTTGGAAAAGCTTGGCATTGAGCTCGGAGAGGCAATTTGAAATAGCCAACAGTAACTTACTCTACAAGTATGAGTATACAAATCTGATGAAAAAGGTTACTGTGTCTCAGAAAGGTCCTAAGAAGCGAAAATCTGAAAAGATATCTGGAGAAAAGGTTGCGACCAAGAAGCCCAGAACTTCAAGAAAGAAGTCTGCTGGCAAATCAGAAGACACACCCAAAGAGGTTGCCAATTCTCAGTTATCTGCAAGCATGGCAGATGAACTCATCAATGTTGCAAAAGAGTTATCAACCACTGAACAAGTAGACTCAGCAAGAGAAAGTGCTTTCAGAAATGTTGCGACTAACGCAGAAAGCCTTGCTGATGAACTCATAAATGCTGCCAAGAGTGGTGAAAAGCACCAAGCCCCATCTGCAGAAACCGCAGGAATAATGGACCAATCAGTTCCCAATGCTGATGAGGCTCTGACGATGAAGATGATGAACTAGTCATCTCTCAAGTCCTAGAAAGAACAAAGAGGGCTAAGGTTACTGAAAAAGTAACTGGTGATAAGGTATCTGAAGAAGAACCTACATCACAGGTTGCTGAACATATAGCAAAGGTTGTTGGTGCAAACACATCATCAGGGAATGACTCTCTTGCACAACTTCACAAAGCCCTGATGAGTGGTATTTTAGTCTTTGGCGAATCTTGATGGAAATGCCACATCTAAAAATCGAAGAACTTTCTCTTGATCAATCTTCGCTTCCGGACCACAACAACCACAAACACAACAACCACAACAGCCACAAGTGGTTGATGAAATGGTAAATGAACTCCATTTTGAATTACCAAAGAAT
The DNA here is from genome assembly GCA_026545765.1 of Plantago major. Lineage (NCBI taxonomy): Eukaryota > Viridiplantae > Streptophyta > Magnoliopsida > Lamiales > Plantaginaceae > Plantago > Plantago major. The sequence goes on along the minus strand of CM048843.1, from coordinate 89,420,509 downwards.
ACAAGATCTTTGAAGAAAATCACTGTAATTGAAAGGTGTTCCCCAACTCAATGAGAGGGATCAAACCGAGACATCTACTCGTAATGATCAACTAGGGAGGCAATGAGTTGCATACTCAGAAAGGTGTGAAGTACCGAAACTTCAAACAAAGAAACCTGCACTTTGACAAGACGACCAATGTATAGAAAGGTCACAAGTTCCAAAGACCAATCGACTGAAGCGCTCGGGTAAATGACCGTTTAACTCTTACCTTGTGAAAAATTTATACTTATAAATCTTGTTACCTTATAAGAATTTCTTTGTTACAGTGAGTTAAATGCGAAACAAGAGGAAGTCGAGAAGCTTACCTCGAATCTTGAAAAAGAGGTTCCTTCAACCTCAACTCTTGAGAAATCGAGCACTGCCACAGGTAAATGATTCTTAAAGAGAACTAACTTTTCAGTAAAAATGTTTGTATGCTCATTCATGATAAATGTTTCTAACAGGCTCCAACTGAGATGGAAGAAGATAAGGCAGAAATGCCAGAGACAAACCCAGAAACCAACAAGGTTTCTGAAGAACACATCACTGAGCCTTCAAACTTGAAGGTATATGACAAATCAAGTGACAAGTATTCTTCATCTTGGGTTATCTTTTATCTCTTCTAATATTCAATACTTTCTACTTACAGGCTATTTCAGAAGTAGAAATGCAAGGGGATAAAGTTGCGACTTCCCCTGCATCAATGGAAATTGATGAAGCCCCTAAGGCAACATCACTCGAAAGAACACCAGAAACTGCACAAGTTTCTGAGAAAAATGAATCTGAGCTTCCTGATAAGGAAGTAAGTAGCTCAAATCAGAATTCATTAAAAGCATATTTATGCATAGGTTCTTTCAAACTATTTCCTAAGTATTGTATTTTTCTCAGGTTCAAGAAAGAAAGGTTGATGAGGACCAGACTTCCAAGTCTCCACCTCACAACAAGATATCTGAGACACCAATCGTCTCAGTAGAACAAGTATCTGAGCCTGATGTTCTTACTCAGGTAACTCAGAAACTAAACTACACTTCTACTCAGATATCAACAAAAGTTTTGAAACTCACTCAAAACTCCTTCTTTCAGGCTCAAACAGATGCAAAGCAGGTTCCCATTGAAGAAACAAGGGACCTACTTCACTTCTTCAAAGCTCACACCCTGCCAAAGCATATTCAATGCTTCAAGAAATGGCAGAAGTTAAGGTGCTCTGATCTCTCTGAAATATTGAGAATCACTGATCAACCAACCAGACGAGCATGAGCTCTTGACACGAAACATATGTCCAAGCAATGTTCCCTACAGAACAGCATACAGTTGCGACTCTACTACATAAGGACTTTTCCAGAGAAGTGGCGCATAGTTTGATACATGCCTTTGAACAGGCAGATGGTCAGACAAGATTACAGATGGCATTCAAGCCAGTCCTGCCCCAGACTCTGCAATTCATACCTTCTGAACAAGAAGAAGTTAATGGGCAGAAGATCACTATCCCGGAAGTGATCAATCTTGTATCTGAAGATGATGAGGAGGAAGAAATGAATGAAAATTACTTTGATGAACCTCCCACTGACCAAAAGGATGATAATGACAAAAAGGATGATGATGATGCCCCTGCACCAGGGACTGGAGGAATTTCACAGAGAAACAATGCCTCAGCTGCTGAAAAGCAAACTGAGAAGACTTCACAGAAATCTCCGTCTTCATCACCTCAGAAATCTACTCATCCATCTTCTAACCAACACGCAGTTACTACTGAGCAAGTAGTTGAGCTTTCTGAAGAAACCAATCAGAAAATCTTAAACACTCAAACCAGATCTGCTCAACTCAGACAACTGTTGGAAGAAGAACAACAGCTCCATCTTCAACTGGAAGATCAAATAGCTAAATCCAGAGATAAGATTGATCAACTACAAGATCTATACTTAGAAGAAATGATTGCTTACTCTGAGGTTAAAGAGCTACGGGATGTTGTGCAAGAGATCACCAAAGAACTCGATACTGAAGAAGTATCTGAAGTCAAGCATGATGCTAAGGCTGCATCATCTTCGAAAGAAGTACCATCCTCCTCCCAAAAAGGAAAGAAACCAATCTCTGAGATGGTTGCTGGACTCGATACGATCGATGAAAATGTCCAAGAGGATGAAGATCACTGGGCTAATCACTCAGATGATGAAGAAGACAAGACTTTGGTAGAACACCGCCATGAACATCTAGCGGTTTCTCACTTGAAAAGGAAGTTGATTGCTCCTACAATATTCAACAAACTGCCAAACGTCCACTCCCATGAATACATGAACAGGTACCAAATACTGGCTACTCTGAACAAGGAGATGTCTTCACAGAACAAGGAAGTAATTGCCTATCCTCTCGAATGAGAAAGTTCACTGAGCTCATCACTCAGAGAACAACTAGCATGGTCATTGCTCAGAAAGATCTGGGAATGATAAGGGACGATGATGTGTCTTTAGCTGAGAAAGCTTTCCAAGAGGCAAGTTACACTGCTGGAAAAGCAGATGCCATCCTAGGCCCATTGGCAGAGCTCACTGATAAGGACAATGGACTTATCAAGCAAAATCAGGAGCTCAAAGTCAACTTCGAGTTGGTCGAGGCTATAATTATCTACAAGGGCACTTCAACTCTCTCTCAGATTCCTTTATGAGACTGAGTCAGCCAACAATGACTAAGGGGGAAATAAAGTACAAATCTGGACCTCAAAGTCAGGGGGAATGGGAAGAAGGAGATGACACAAGAAGAAATCTGGAGCTGGTGCGGCTCAGAAAGGAAGAAGAAAAACTTCCCAGCCACCACTCAGAATCAATGAACCCTCCTCAAGCCAAGCTGCTTCCCAGAGACTTACTGAAGGAACCAAAATGGTAACAAGGGCCATGGCACAGAAACCTCCAAGGAGTACCAAGGCTCCAAGGAGAAAACAAGTCAGAGGGATTGATGAATCTTCTGAAGAAGAAGAAGAAGAAGGTCAAATCAAGTCCCAGGGCAATGAAGAAGGCTGCAAAGATCTCACAAGAATTGATCTTGATGATGATGAAGATGAAGCTCCTCTTCACAGAAAAAGGAAAATTGAAAGCCTAACTGAGCCCATAGCTGCAAAGCCCCTAGCAGCTAAAACACCCTCTGGAGATACCAAGTCTATCCAGGGTGGTGGTTCTTCAAGCAACAACCCCAAAGAGAATTCAAGACAGAAAAGGAACGGTGAGGCGAGCAAAGACAAAGTCAACTTCCACTCAGGCCAGAAGAAGCCAAAATTGAGTATGTGAAGTATGACAATGATTCCTCTGTCTACAGGTGCATCAATCAGAAAAATGGCTATTGGATTCTGGAACTTAAGCATCTATTGGTAAATTCAAGATTTCCAGAACCAATCCTTAAACAACTTATGGCATGGAGAAAGAATAAACCTACCTTGATCAACACCAATCACATCAAAGCATGGTTGGATTTTGAAGTTGTCAAGAGAACTGAAGCCATGAAGAAGGACCTCTCTGATGATTGTCCATATGGAAAGCCGGATGATGTGCAAAATTCGAATATCACAGAACAGCACAAGACCAAGACTTGCTGTGGAACCACATGAGTCGTTCTATCCGATGTAAGATCAATACAAGGATGACATCGATATCCAAGATTATCTACGAATACTTCAAGCTTTCGGATATCGAATAGAGCATGCCCGGAAGTGGGGAAAGTACATGGGTCAAGCATTTTCCAAGAAAAATCCTACCAAAACCTATAAAGAGGTCGTGGATTTGCCGGAGAAAGCGAGATGCTTGTAACTCTTCTTTATGATTATTCTGATGACATCAAAAGGTTTGGAGATAGGAAATTTGCAGACTGATCCATAGAAACACTGTTGAAGACTTGAAGATTGAAGACTTGAAGACTAGTCTATTAGGATGTTTACTTGGAGCTTGGTTACTCCTGTTGTCCTAATTTACTATGTAGTTTTTGTATTTTGTTGGTCGAGCTTAAGCGTATCATGTATTAAAGTTATCTGTAATCTTTAGTTGCGACTTATCTGAAGAACTTACTCTCAGATAGTATTCTATAAAAGATAACTTGTCAGCAAAGATCACACCTTGTGATTTGGTTGATGTCTACTTTCTGCACTTAATTATATGAATTGAAAGATCTTAAGAAATGATTAAGTGGTGGATTGTTTCCTCATCCAGATTTGTAATAGGGAAGATAGTCATCGTTGACTGATCAAAATGGGGGAAATTTGTTAGATATTTTGTTAAGAATATCTGTTTAGATTTTGATTAGCAACATGATGACTTATCTTAGTCTCCGAAAGGTGATTAGTACTCTTGGTTCACTTGAACATTGTAAAAGAGGAAACCCACTAAGTATGATAGTCTAGCTAATCTTGTATAGGATGTTAGGTCTCAAAATGTAATTTTTATTTTATGTAAGAGAAGACCAAGAAGAAGACATCCAAGCAGAAAGCTCAACAACATTGAAGACTTGAAGAAAACTGCACAAGATTGCTGAATCTGTTGTTCAGATATCTTAGCCAGATATCTTAAAGACACGAATAGTTTCAAACAAACTGTGTCACAAGAGATATCTGAGAAATAAGATACATATCTGAAAACAAGGAAAGTGTCCACAGATATCTATTCTCAGATACCTTGACCTTTAACCACGTTTCTGAAAGAGAAATATATATTGCAAACAAAGTTGTTTCAATAAATACAAGTGGTATCTGAAGAATGAAGATAAGGACGTGCAAAGAATCAGATAACACTAGTCTCTGATACAAAGCATAGTTTCGTTGACATTACAGGACAAAAAGTATAGTACAATGCATTTAATGCACGGACAGAGATGTCTGAATAAAAGCAACGGCAACTTCTGAGAAGAAGACAAAACCTGTTGCAGTACTATACACAGATATCAATAGTTTGAATTTGAGCCTAACGGATACTATTCAAACGGCACTAAAATTCATCTATAAATATCAACACTTAGACAGCTTGAGAGAATACACAGAACCTTAGACCTTGAAGTGCATACGAACTCTGATTATCTTACTCTCTCTCAAAGCAACTTACTTATCCTCAAAGCTTTCTGTTGCGACCAAAGCTTTTGATCTTGAGTAAACACTGAAGTTCTAAGTGTCCTGATCCTAAACAAGCAAAGCTATCTGTGAAGGAGTTGAATCAAAAGATCAACTATCTGAGATTCATTCTCTTGAACAGATATCATAAGACTTGGGTCAAGAAATCGAACAAGATACCATACTGTTGTAAAGTGTATTAAGTAACTTGATTCACGAGCTATCGATTAAGCGAAAAGTTATTAAGGCACGCCATCTGACAACTCAAACCAAAACCAACACCATAACTGGCGTGGAGTACAGGAAGTACTTAGTTTGAAAAATCAGGGAATAACTCCAAGGTTACCGGAGTATAGGAAGTACTTGATTTGGGAAACTAAGGAATAACTCAAAGGTTATTGAGTATAGGAAGTACTTAGCTTGGGAAGCTAGGGAATAACTCAAAGGTTTCTGAGTATAGGAAGTACTTGGCTGTGAAAGCCGGGGAACAACTCAGGGGGAACATTTGGTTGGGAACCAATTGTTAAGAATCTTAGAATAGGATTATTGTAAGGAAATCTCAATTATCTGTTCTAGTGAATTCTAGGTCTCTGATAGACCGAAGTGGATTAGTTGGAGGATTACGCCACCTCCAGATACCACTATACTTGTTGTGTCATTTACGTTTCTGTATTTATACTTCAGCAACACACACACAATTATTAACTGTTTCTGCACTTATCTTTATTAAGTCTTCCGCACTCTGATTCTAAGTATCAGATATCTATTCAGATATCTGAGAAATAGTTGTTATCGACAAAAGTTTTAAAAGACTATTCACCCCCCCCCCCCCCCCCTCTAGTCTTTTACTTTGCCGTTATCTGGACCAACACTTTTAATTTTGGACCTTTATTCAAAATCCGTTCAAGTGCACTATGTTATAAATAACTAATTAAGCCCAAATAAATCTAATTTAACTTAATTAAATATTTTCCATCAAATAGAAAATTCTCCATTAAATATATTTATCTAATAATATATTTATTGAATTAAATGTTCAATCCAATTAACATTTATTTATTTCTATCTAATAGAAAATCCTTCATAATATAAATTAAATATCCATAATCCAATTCGATATTTAATTAAATCAAATTTTCAAACCAATTAAAATTTAATTAATTCCAACATACGATTGGTGCAACAATTACTATATTATGTGATCCTTAGGCCTTATGTATAGCAAGCACTAATCAAATTAAGGTCCGGACAAACTCCTAGACGATTCACTGGACAATCTTGATACATAAGAACGTTTGTGAGGACTTATACAAACTCCCTGAAATGTAGAGCTAATGATGATACGGTCTCTTCATTCGCGAATACTCGATTAAGTCTAGAACTTGATATTGTGTATGTTCCAATAACTGCATATGGTTATATGATTAATTCCAGGCTGGTGACTTCCTTGTATCGGATGGTAGTCATGACACCGGCCAGGAACTGAATCAGATCAAAATGTCCATACAATCAACGGTTTCATGGATACAGCATCACTGCTCGAACAGGTGATGCCGGATATTGATTCTTTGTTCTTTTGATAATTTTGGATAAAACAGAAGAAACAGGTGAACTGGATGATACTTCGGCCGATAAAGCCTTGCAGATCTTGATATGATATAAACCATGCCTATGCCATGTCTTTCCAATCATCAGTGAGGAAAACTGCGTCTGTATAACACAGAAATTCTTAGTAAACAAGAATGATATGTCATTAGTGTTGTTCACTTTGCTAATGGAAAGAAGATTCACATGGAAATATGGTATATACAGAACATCATAAAGAGTAAGATGCTTATTTACCTTAATATCTCCTATATGAGTAACTTTAATTTTTGTAAGATTAGGTAACAAAACAAATGAATCATATTTTCTGATATTATGAGTGAAATTTTTAATTGAAAAAGTTACATTATCAGATGCTCCTGAATCAATTATCCATGTATAAGGATCAGTATTGATAATATTGGATAAAATTTTATCAGTATAACACAACATGTGTAGTGTGTGTTGAGTGAAATGAGTAAAATAATACAACATGACAAAATAAGCAACAAAACTCACAGTACTATTGCAGTAATCCATACCTGCAAAGTTTTCAGCAGATGCCAGCTCATTTGTTTTCTCAGTGTCCTGGTTTGATTCCTTTTTAACCATGTTCATACTTGTAGTGCCCATTAAACGCAGCATTTTCTATACCTCAGCTTGAGTGAAAGTGACTTCAGCTTGTTTGTTGTGCTCAGCATCTTCATTCACCATGGACTCCACTTGATTTGTTGTTGAGCTATACCCACCACTGTTTGCACTGGATTCCCTGGTATTAGTAAACCTATATCCAGGTGGATATCCATAAATCTTGTAGCATGTTTTCACAAGATGCCCAGGTTTCTTGCAATATGAACACTTCATGCAATATTCAGTTGCATGACCAGGTTTCTTGCAGATTGAACAATATAAACCAGCTTTGTCCTTTCGTTTATTGCCTATCATAGCCATAGCAGATGCCTCTACACCAGTGTTGAGTAGATTACGAGCTTGTTTCTGACGTTCTTCTTGTAGCACAATAGAATAAGCCTTATCCATGGTAGGAGTAGGTTCCATCATTAAGATCTGACCTCTCACTGTCTCATAAGCTGTGGTTAATCCCATGAGAAAACGAAACACCTGATCTTCTTGTTGCACAATGACTTGATCAACTAACCCTCTACATTCACAGTGACCACAAACACATCCTTGAGAAGGTCTGTAAACCTTTAATTCTTCAAACAAACCATTGAGATGAGTGAAATATTCCCCTATAGTCATATGACCTTGCATAAGAGAAGAAATTTCATTTTGGATCTGATAAATTCTCACTTTATCTGGTTGCGCATATCTTGCTTTCAACCTATCCCAAGCATCTTTTGTCGTAGTGACATAGCGAATGTTACTTGCAATATCGTTGCCCACAGAATAGATCATCCATGTTAGCACCATATTGTTGCACCTGATCCAAGGAAGATACATTGGATCTTCTGTCTCAGGCATCAACAAAGTTCCATCAACAAAACCAATCTTATTACGCACAGATAGTTGCAACAAAAACATTCGTTCCCAGTTACGAAAATTCTTTCCATCTAGAGGTGGTTTAATCACAACAGTAGTGGAGTTATCACTTGGACTGAGATAAAATGGACTGTAAATGTCCTGAGCTTCATTAGCTCGATTGTTATTGTTCATTTGATTTTCAAACTGATCCATTGATTTCAGATCTGATGACTCGATTTATATAACAATAATGACTCAAATAACTGAAAGCTTGTGCGAAGGAAAACTAAATAAGAACTCAAACAGAAGAGCGTATTGAATCAAAGAAAACTAGTAAAGAGACATGGAAATTAACTTCCCATGCTCTGATACCATCTCAGAATAGCAGCAGAAATAGACATGAATGCAGAGTTGATGAAGAATGTTATGTATATTCAAGTTGTTTTAAAATGCTACAGTACTCGATCTATTTATAGATCCAATTCTACCTAACTTTGTAATGTAATTCCTAAATTGACCTAACAAAATATCTGCGTACGGATTTGCTCTGTCTATTTACATGATCAATTGATCCAATTCATCCGTGTTCTTTGTTCTGGAAAGATCTATGTACGGAGCAAGGGTTTGTTCTGTAAATTTGAGAATTTTCCGGTTTCTGTACATTTGGTGCAATGAACCAACCATTCCCGTTTTGACACGCTGGCTTCTCATAACCACCGTGTTCCTGTGTTTCTCCTGTCGCGTGTGCCCACGCTCTAGACGAACTATTTGTTCGTTGTGACGCTCCAAGCGTTAGTTGCGCCGACTTCATATCTCTGTCTTTCTTCTTCTTCTTTTTCTGATCAACTTCATTTCTTTCTTTTCTTTCTTCTGTAACTTCTTCCTTCTGATCAATTCTCTTCTCTTCTTGACATTGAGAATGCCTGACTGGACTATTTCAAATGCTCGTAAATTAGTGAGGAGTTTGCCTTCGATGAGTGTTGATAAGGGGGATGAATTTTGCGACTAACGTTGAATATTATTTATATCACCTATTTAGATCATGTATCGGTGATTTCACACGGTAATGTTTATGGATATGACTGTAATGTTGTCCGTCTATTTTAGTCTATCTATAAGATCGGTATAGGCGTATAGCTGCACGTATTTAGATTAATCAAGCTCTGTTCATAGCTTAAAACTCTGTAACAGAGCTTAACTATGCTCTGGTCGGTGCTTCTTTAAACTCAGTTCAGCTACTACATGGCTTGTTGATAGATTGTGAGGAGTAATGGAGAAGGAGCTGACTAATCTTTTGAACTTGCTCATACATTGTTTACTTATCCTCGTTGTGAATTATGATTTCAACCAGCTTGCAGTTTGATGAGACGAAGAATCAGCACTCATTTTTTTCAGAAATCGAATTGGGAATTTTTGGCAATTAGGGTTAGGGCTCAAGAAATTGGGAATTTTAGTCATATAGTGGCGTGTTTGGGTGGGACAATTGGGAAATCTCCTCCATTCTACATGTCAATTATAGGACCAAAAACGCGCACGGATTTTTCAGAATTCGTGAATGTAGGACGTATTTGTAAGTATTGGAATCATATGGAGCAAATACGAACAAGATGATCACTTAGAAGACCAAAAATACTATTAACCTATTCACCAATGGCTTTTTCTCTTACAATTCACCTACCGAATAACAATCTTTCACTTGGTCTTAGATCGATTTAAGTATGACGTAATAATAATGAAAATGGGCATGAACTGTAGCTAATCATTGCAGGCAATCACATTGAATCAGCAGGAGCAAATTAAAGAAAGCTATATGATCCTCCGGCCTTTTCAAATTGATGAATTACAGTGTATTGATAAGTTACCAGTCACCTTATCAGTTCGTTTTGCAAAACAAGTAACCATACATGTGTTTGAGAATGAAATAATTAAGCATGGATTGGTGTATCTGTCTATATATAGATCTCTAACCATTATTTCCACCTCTCATAATGAGCCATAAACTTTGACTTCTTGGATGTGTGATTTACTATTGAATGCTGGAACAGAGGTTCTAAAGCAAAATGCAGTAGCAACACTCAACAATAGAAGAATAGTTACATTTCATGAAAACAAACACTTTACAATCCAAGGAGAGTATATTACATGAAGAACAAAGTGGCTGATCCTTCAGCTAGCTCACACAGTTGAGATCACATGATAAATTACAACAATTGAAAATTCAAACCACGATTGAATATAATGAAACAAGTTTTACTTCAGAGAAAGATGGAGGAGGAGGAGATTTCGGAGGGTGAACATAAGCCTTAGCGCTGGGCATTAGTAATTCTGCTCTCGCATTATCACCAGCGCACAGTAAAATAAGTTTGTACCCCGGTAAATAGTAACAACACCGCAGCAGCGACAAGCGAGATAATTGCCCATGGATTGTTGAAATATGTGTGCCTCAAACTAGCTAGGTGACGATTGCACGCATTATGATGATAATCACTCACGAGTCGGGACAACCCAGAAAGATAGTTGTTCACGTCAAAACCAACACCCTGGCCCATACGGTTGAATAGTTCCGCAACCACTGCATCACTCCCCATCCAATTTACAATGATTCCACGACTGCACAAGTAACTCACATCAGCTGGTGTATCAATCAAACTGTCCATGAAAAGCATATAAGAAGCTATGTCATTTGTGCTATTCATATGGCATTGTTCATATGCAATGAGGTTTAGCAAGAGGGATTCAGTCCCGTCGTGGAACAACAATTGAGGTATCTCAAGTACTCCGTTCTTGTACTTTATGTCCCAAAATATGGCAGATTCTCTTTTCTTGAACTTCATCCCTGCTTCTATTAGCCCAGTGACACAAGGTAAATCTTCAAGCTGTCTTTGATCATTTTTGTGCAAATTTAACGAGACTTGGCTTGTTTGGCCAGCTAACAGATTTTTCCTGAACACTTGAAGGAGGTGTGGGCAATCTTCTTTTTTCCATTCACCAGAAGTCGTTGGCCGAGAAGTGCCCAATGGCAATTCACCAGAAGTTGTCAACATAGCATTTTCCATTGGAAGTTCACCAGAAGTTGTCAACGTAGCATTTTCCAATGGAAATTCACCAGAAGTTTTCAATAGATAACTGCCGAATGCTATTTCTGTTGTGGTTGAGGGGTCGAAAAGTTTAACCAGTAGACTTCCAAAGGATTCCTCACCAACATCGAACAGGCTATCCAATAAAAATAGAGGAATCTGATTCTCTAGCTTTATAATGTCACCTACGATCATTTTGAGTATTGGCGTCCAGAGACCAAAAATTGGATCATGTCTGGAGTATCCTAAACTCACGAAGTCCCCGGTGTACCCAGACAAGATCTCGAACAAGAAGGATGAGTCAAGCACCATCATTTCCACAAACTGATTGGTGTTTAGCATGATAGGTTCGTCGTAGTATTGCCTTGCCTTTTCTTCGTGCTTTTCCATTTCAGTGATATAATACTCTAGTGGCTTCCTGCTCCGATCCATGATACGCTGCAAAGCCCGCCATTTGTGGGGTTCCATGTCAAGCAGTTGCTCCGCGCCGTGGTGGTAAGGCCCCAACGACACAACTTGAGGAATGTACGCCCTGTCGTCTTTACAGGCGTCCCTGAGGCATCTTGGAATCCGGTAGATGCAGTGTTTGGGCCACAATATTGCTCCCTCTTCGTTGTCATTGGAAGCTTTATTGAGCTTATTTTCGATGCTTATGATCCACTCTGCCCGTTTCGTCTGAACCTCTTCATCTACTACACGGGCCTTTCCTTTGTCTTTGATTAAGATGTGTTGTGGAACATTTTGTTTCTGAGCTTGGTCTAAAGCAGAGAGCTGGATGGTACAAAAGTTGGTGTGACTTTGCACAGATAGCAGGATACGGAATCGAAAGCAATAAAACGATAAACAAGCTCTCTAACATGTAGAGGTTAACAGTTAGATGCTTACCATGGAGAATTCATAGATGAACCTCTAGATAAACATGGTCACATGCATCACACATGTATGATTAACAAAGAAGATAGAGTCTCTAATTTTGAGATGAAAGATAGGTATTGTAATAAAAAACGCTACTCGATCATATTATCTTCTTTTTTTTTTTTTCGGGAATCCATTCATAATAACTTCAAGATAATTGAGTTTGCTCTGAATCAATCTTATAATGGGTGGCACATAGGAAAATTTTCCGCTGCGCACTAGTGGCAGAAAATGCGTGGGAAAGTACATACGTTGTCATGTGGGTCCAGTATCTAGACCAATCGAAAAACCCATAAGCGACAGACGTTTGATCCAGGCAAGTTGCAATTTGCACGATTTAAGATGGATGAATGTAACACCCCAATAAGAATGCTACTTTTACCATTAAAGCGCACATTTATTTTCGAAAATACATTCATAAGGACTTCAGAGTTGCGCGTGCTTACTTAGTAGCAATATTAAGATGGGTGATCCACCGAGAAGTTTCTCGATTCAAGACAAGATAAAGGTGTTTTAAAAAACTTTGTTTATGTCTTTGTCTTATGTCAATAGTGCAGTAGTTATTAAGTGATTAAGGCTATGTTCTCTTCAACTGAAAACTCATTCAGTTCATTTCAGTTCTGCTCAGTTTTGCTTAGTTATATTTTATACTATAATTCAGTTCAGTAAATTTCAGTTGAAGAGAACAGAGCCTAAGTAAGAAAGATAAATGATAAAGGATTTGTAAGTGGAATAGAATTTTTTTTTTTTTTTTTATGGGTTATAAAGTTTGATGGTCAAAATATGGAAAGTTTTCAATTGAATAAAGGTACTAGAGTAGTAGAGAGACCCAAAGAACGTGTTGTTCCGTATGTGTCACCCAACTTATGAAAAACTTGGCTTTCCAGTTATGTAAGATTTGAGACCTATCACTCTAGTGGAGTGGCGTAAATTTCCTAGCTTTCATAAAATAGGCAATGTTGGTGGTGTAGTGTATATACAACGAGTTCTACCTCAATCGATTAGTTTTAGGTACGAGTGTGTTCGATTATCATCAATAACATATTTGTGTTCTCGTATATGCTAGATTTGATAGATGCAATGATAGTATATTAGTTGAATTGATGTAATATGATTGTAAGGTCATATGAAATTTACCTCCGGAACTTCAAGATTGTCTGTATCAAGCAAAATTGGCGAAGTTGAATCCTGGATGATTTCTATGCTCGGCGGCTGTTCGAGCAATTCACCCACTATGACTTCTTCGGTCGGTTCCTGCAGAACCGCCTCCTCCTTGGGGCTCGGCTTCGGTGGTGGATCCTTCATGTTCCTGGAAAGTTCTATTTCTCTCAAGTGATATTAATTCAACCCTTTCAATGCGCGGAGGCAATGAAAAAAGTGTTTTGTTTAAACATCTAAAAAGAAAGAAAAAGGAAAAAAAAGAAGTTTTGCTTAAGGGTGATGAGGTGCCATTTGATGTAATGAAGCTTGCTTCTATTTGGATGATTGCTTTTGTGTTTGGTGTAACCTTCTTGAGAATTTAGATTGATATATATAGTGGTACTCTAAATTTAATGTGAATTTTCCTATAACATATTGTTTAGAGAATCGGATTTGCTCGAACTTAATTAACCTGGCAAGGGGAAGGAGTCATGGTCTCCTTTGATAATTAAAAAAAAAATCACTCATATTTTCTCATATATTCCAGCATATTATTAGCCCGTAACTCTTTTTTCTCGCTAGAAAAATGCAAGTACATCAGTATGACATGCAAGTGGTGTTTGACAATTTTTGAACAAATACATGATGTCCTTTCCAATTTTGTAGAGATACTTTCCGTCAATTCCTTAGTCTATCACGTAATTGAGATGAATAAACTCGCAAAGATAAATGAAAAGAGAAACATATTTCTATTTTGTCTATCCAATAAGAAAGCAGGAGAAATATTTTTCTGTTCAAGATATAAAAAAGTTAAGATTGACGGGGAGAGTATTAGGCTCTGTTCTCTTCAACTGAACTGAACTGAATTGTAGTATAAAATATAATTCAAAATTTGATCGAATCGAATGGGCATTTGAATCGAATGCGTTTTCAGTTGAAGATAACAGAGCCTTAAACATTAAATGCACATAAATTCCTTCAAAGACCTTCTTACATCTCTTACACAACATATTCAAATGTACTATTCAATTCTAAAATTTTCATACCTGCACTAAATTTCAAAATTCTGATAAAAATTCAGTTTACAATTTCGGAATCCAGTTTTAATTTCGACCGCGCTAAAATTCAGTTTACGTGTATACTCCCAAGTCTACAGTTGTTAGATCATTTCTTATACTCGTTGTGCTTTGCTTTAGTATCATTAAAAAAAATTGTCTGTTCCAAAAAATTAGAGTAAAATACTTCCAAGTATTTCGACAAATTGTAGCTGGTTAACAAAAAAGAAATACTAGTAGCTAGTTTTCATTGTTGCATATGGAATGTGTTGATGTAATCACCTAACTATACATTTTACTTGGTCGATTTTATTATAGAAATTATCAAAAGATTACGTGATTGACATTCTTATGAGACTGGTCTCGATGGCCAAGTAGTCTACTTGCTATATATTCGTAAAAACAATACTATCTATATTATTTATTTTAAATTATATAATTAATAATAAATCAATCAACTAACTACTTCATTCAGATAAACATGGGATTTCATCCAAATAAAATCTAATGGATTTGATCCGTACACCTCTTGCAGATATACCTCAGGTTACTTATTGTTCGATCATTTTGTGATTGATATTTGATCCCGTTACTAAAAGACTAAGAAACTTATTCAACCGTCCACTCCCAATTATTAGACACATTTCCCAGAAAAAAACAACCGTTATATGCTCTTACACGATTTCTTCTCGGAATATTATGATATTGTTTTGACTATAAATTGAGAAGACCCGTAGTTGGCGGTTTGACATTGATCTGAAAGTGTTACAATGAGATAAAATGTACTCCATTGTACACCAACACTGTCATGCTATATGATATAGGGAAACCACATAAAAACCCCCTCGAGTAGTCCAAATGTATTATCAAACAAGAAGTATACATCAAACCCTCCACCATTAGAATTAAACTTGATTGTAGATTCGATTGGAAAAGGGGGTTCGATAGGTGCTTTTGAATAATGTTTCTTTCACGAGATTGTAAACATGTAGTTTGTCTTTTCTGAACGATAAAGAGAGTGAATAATGGGATCAAAATAAAATGTCGTTCAAAAAAAAAAGCAAGTTAATCAAGAACGACTAAAAGATAGGAGAAGATTTTTTATCCGTTCTGTCAGAAGAAAAATGTAGTAGAATTTTTTTTTGTAAATGGAAAAGTTCAAAAGAAGGCAACGGATTTTTGATACTCAAGTCATGATCCAATTTTTATGAGTGAACGGGAATGATCATGTATATCGAATTAGATAAATAAGAGTACCAGGAGATGTATACCTCCAAAATGTACATTACACAATATTGAATATTTCACGTGACAATAGTCTGTAACCAAGAGTATAAAATATAATTATCTGACAAAACATATATTTGTAAGGTGTAAGGGTCGAATTCCATTTAAAGGGAATGTTCGGAATGGAGAAAACATAGATTTGTTCAACCTAGTGTATGAGCCCCTGGCCCAGTTAGGAATCGTCCAGTGCGGATTTTTACTTGAGCCAGAGTCCAATTACTTTTTTACTCGGGCCAGCAGTGATGTGTTTTGCAAAAGCCCAAACCGAAATTTAAGGGTCGGTCCTAATCCTAATCAAATTTGGTCCTCTAGTCTTTTCCTGATTGGAATTGGAAGACTCACTCACTCACCTATAAATACCCGAGATGTCGAAAACCTTTGTATTCAAGTCACAAGACAAGTGCCAAATTCTAAAATCACTCTCTCAAGTTTGAATTATAAATCAGCTATGTCGATGATGCCGTTCTTCAGCCCATTCGAGGAACTCTTCGCCGATTACATCGGCAGGAAAGTGAAATCAGTTCTGTCTCCTGTTGATTCATTGAAGAACGATGAGCAGGTGAAGAAGCAGATGTCGAAAATTGATGGTTCGAACAAGGCCAAAGGAGCAACTAGTACACCGAGATTTGCGTTGGAGCTTGATGGACTTCACTGTTTCGAAACAATTCTTCCTAATTGAATCATCTGTTTTAGCCTAGGGATTTTGTATTAGTCTAGTTAATTGCCAATTTGCAAGTTAACGATTCTTTCGAATATAAACTATTATATGTTGTGATTTGTTGTTGTTTCTCGTCTTCAACTTTTTACTTGCATGTATTTCTTTCTTCTTTGTGGTTTGTAGATCATGGTCGAATCTTCCCTTCTTCGTGGAGTCTAGTAGCGAATTATTCAAATAATAACTATTACTTGCGTATGCTTGATATTACAAACTTGAACGTACTACATTCTCCAACAGGGAAAGTGGCATCGCTGCGGCCACTCCAAGAGAAACCATTATCGGAACCTTTTCTATTCTTGTAACCTGGATACTCCCAGAGGTAAAACGGAGCCTTTTCAAGTAGTCGTAACCCAACTTGCTTGCCTAGTTCCTCAATCTCCCACAGGAAAAAAGGGTAACTCGTTTTGTGCGTAACATGCACTTGTCCATCCATACTCAGCATGTTCCTTGCACTCTTTAGAAAACTGCGAACGACATCTTGGTGAAGACTGAAACATTCGTTCATCGATCAAGTTACAGATATAGATCATGAACGAAAACCAATGGGACTAGGTGTGTTATTTGGAGAACTTACCAAATTTGATAGGTGTCATGCTCTCTGCCAAAAAAGCCAGCATGAGGAAAGTTAAACACGATCCTATCGAATGGGACGTTCATGAGGCTAGGATGATTGCACATGTTGCGAACATCAACTCCGTATACTGTGGTGCTTCCTCGGTCTTTCAGGGACTTGAGGTTAGCCTCTGACGCAGGGTACTGGGCTTTCAGTGCCACTATAATTA
Source organism: Plantago major (assembly GCA_026545765.1). Classification (NCBI taxonomy): domain Eukaryota; kingdom Viridiplantae; phylum Streptophyta; class Magnoliopsida; order Lamiales; family Plantaginaceae; genus Plantago; species Plantago major. The sequence continues at coordinate 89,403,374 of CM048843.1, read as the reverse complement.
AGATGACAAGGATGTATTTATAATGTATCAATATTGAAATTCAGAAATCGACATTTTCCCCTGCTAAAACCATAATATACCTTCTGAGTCCAAGGATGTCGCGATGAGCTTTGGAGCATAACCGAAGGCTTTAGCTAAGCACGCGGAGAAGGAAAAATCGCCTTCTCCAACAAGAAGCATCTGGTGCTTACTGCTATAATGCTTGATCCATATCTCTTCTTGTTCATCTTCACCACTTGATTCCATTGTTCTTTCTTCTTTCTTATATAGTGTTCAGTAGGTGATTGTCAATTTGTAATTACACATGATCAATGTGCTAGTATTTAACGGTGTGAAGCATTGAATCTTAGGTAACAGATTATGAGGTTAGTGTTTCTTCGTATAACACATCTATTCATTGATTGCTGATACATATGCACATTTGGTTGGATGTTTAAAAGGCCGGTTGTCTGACCTTTCCAGTCACTCATCGGAATTCACCAACTGATGCCTTTCCAGTCACTCTGCCAGTCTGCCATGTAGCCGGTTAATAAGCTAGTTGATTTATACGTAGGTGGTGTTCATGAATTATTATAGTTAGTTAATCTGTCAACGTATATAAAAATTCTAGGTTGACTAGACATAAGGGAAACGAGCGCCAAACCATACTATAATTATATAAAAACAAATCAACTAGTAACTGGTTTATTCGAGTGTTTAATTTCTTACATGGAGTATTTAACTAGCTAATATGCACGCAGTACTTACATGCGAAATACAATCACGATTCGATGAAAGAAAAAATATATTATGCACTAAACCATGCATCAAAGCCTCACCATATGACATCCCAAAAAGTATTGCCATGTTCATTTTTCTTTCCCTTTCTTTTTTCTCGTGAGCACCTGTACAATAAGAAAATGAAATTATTAAAATAAATATTTAGAGAGATGATAACTTCTTGAAACATAAAGTATGAATTACTTTTCTATTATCAGGTTGGCTTCGTATACCGATCTAAACATAAATCTCCGTTAGATGATCACCAGATACGATCTTATAAATTAAATTATGCTATATTGATTTTATTTTGATACAAAAATATAAATGTACAATTATACCCCTATTTAAATTTAATTAAATTTCATCAATAGAATTTTATATAATATTCTATGCAAATCTCCCAAACATATTCAACTATTAAACATTGTTATCATCAATTCATCATCTTCATCCTTGTTCGTTGTTGCGACTTCATAGCTTAGCAAATATACAAATTCTAGAGGACCAAAATTTTAGATGAACTTGAGTTAGAGGACCAAAAATGCAATTCTCTCATATTGGAGAGTCTCTAATGCTAAGATGAAAGACATGTATTGTAACATAAAACACTACTCATATTATCTTTCTTTTGAAAATCCATTCGTAAGAACTTTAGAGATAAGTGAGCTTGCTCTGAAATAATCTTATAATGGGTGACACATTGAAAAAAAAAATTCTGATGCGCACTAGTGGCAAACCGCGTGGGGAAGTACATATGTTGGCATGTGGGTCCAGCATCTAAACCAACCGAAAAAAGCCATAAGGGGCGGACGTTCGGTCCAGATACAAGTTGCAATAAGGATGTCACACAATTTAAAATGGATGAATGCAACACCCCCAAATAAACATGATATTTGTACAAGTAAAGTGCACATTTATTTTCGAATATACATTCATAAGGACTTCAGAGTTACGCGTACTTGCTTCATATCAATATATATTAAAATGGTGACCAGCGAGAAGTTTCTCGATTCAGGAAAAATGCATGGGAAAGTGCATGTATTGGCTTGTAGGGACATCATATATCAACTAGAGACCAGTTCATGACTAACACCACCTCCTAAAGGTTGGATCGGGCCTCAACCCACAATGAGGACAAGGCGTTACAGTAATGAGTGAAAAAAGTAAATTAACAATAAATAAAGGTTATATTAGTAACTTACTAAATACACTATTTTATCTCAGATTAAGGGATTACTAAAATATCTATTTGTTCAGTATAAAGTCTTGGAAGAGATGTATATTATTAGAGAGAGACCTGAGAGACGGTTTGATGTTCTTAAATATATGTATAATGTTTTAAACAATATTAGTAATGTTTTATGAGTTGGTGTTTTGTATCATTTTTTATGTATATATATCGTCGATGTCCTTAGTAAAACCTATAATGTTTTTTGATATAGATGTAATATTTGTCCGCTCTTTTAGTCCCTCCATAAGACTGTCTCTCAGGAGACTTACTCGTGTAGGGAATGTATTACGTTGACAAAGTAATAAATGGGTAATAAAGCATATGAGAGAGAATGATAAAGTATGGACTGTTTGGCAAGCAACTAAAAACTCAGTTAACTACAATTTCACTTGCATAAAATCGAGTTATTATTTCATATGTTAAAATATGTAAAACAACCTAATACTACATCCGTTCTTTTACAAGGTTTACATTTTGTGTAAATTTTAAGAAAATAGAACCGACATGAATTTTCTCTACAAAAATGGGAAGGACGTGTATTTGTTCATATACTGTCAAACACCACTTGCATGTCATACTGATATAATTGCATTTTTCTAGAGAGAAAAATTGATACTGGATAATAATATGCAGAAATGCGAAAGAATATGAGGAGTTTTTTTTTTTTTTTAATAACTTCCAGAACATGGAAAATTGAGAATACAATGAAATGAATTGATAGATTATAAATGAACTATTGCTCTGTTTGGACCTAAATAAGCCTCACTCACCAGTATCTACGCAATTCTTCATCTGAGTTTGAATTCTATCGAGAGGATAGTTAACCAACTCAAACTGCTTTGTATCACTAACTTAGCTGTAGGTACAACTTTCGTTACTTTAATTAACTTGGTTGTATTTTATATCGGGAAAACCACATAAAAAAAACCCCTCAACTTGTCCAAATGTAGTATCAAACCGTAAGCATGCGTCGATTAGAATTAAACTGGAATGATATTTATATTTTCAATGTACAAATGATGGGATATACTTTGAACTAAAATTGATGAATAATATAATTGATGTTGATAAAAACGGTTATGTCCAAAGTAGTCTAAGTGTGATGCCTTATGAACCTTGTTAGAGAACCTCCTTGTTGAACTTCATTAGGAAAACCTGAAATAAGAGGTAGGGGGTTAGACCATTTTAGGCCGATTTGCCTCGGACAAACCGGACTTTAGATTTAACGTATTGAGGTGGTTGACCAAGTTAAGTTCGGGCCTCTCAATTTAAATTTGTAGAGAGATAAATATTGCAATTGAATGCTTACCTCTAAATGAGGGAAATGGCCTCCTATTTATAGGAGATGATCCAAGAGACATGTAAGTATGTCCAATCAAATCATGACACGTGGATGCCGGCCAATCAGATCATGCCACTTGGACGTTGGATCATGGTGGCGCTTGAAGGTCACGCGTCGTAGCCTCTTCACCAAGTAAGGTCGGGATTCTTAAGGTCGGGTTCCCTAGGATCGGTTCCTTAACTTGTAGGTGAAAAGTTATATTAAGTTTTCCTCTCCTAAGGTCGGAACCTTTTAAGGTCGGGACCTTTATAGGGAAACCTCTCTTTGCTTGACAATAGTAAGATCCGAACGTCCCTAGAGGGAAACCTCTGAAGGTCGGAACCTTTGAAGGGAACCTTCCTTTACTTTGACAATAGTAACATCCAAATGTTTTAAGGGGAAACCTCTTTGGGGAAACATCCCTTCTCTTGTTGAATGAAGACCCTCTTAACTTGGTTAATTAGGGTCGGACTTATTTCCTCATATCATACCCTTCTCTTGTTGAATGAAAACCTTCTTAACTTGGTCAATTAGGGTCAAACTTATTTTCTCATATCAATAATATTGAGGCATGTTGTCTCTTTACTTAGACTAATGGATCTAAAAAATAATAAGAGAAACCGATTTTGATAAAGAATCTCCACTCCCCAGTATCAACAATAGGAAAACATTGTTTGAAATTACCCCCTTCCCTCTTGCCTCAGGGCTTTATCCTATTCATATTTTAGATGTCCATGCAACCGTCTATTGGAATGGATACCTCTAATCTAGTCCCAGTATGGAAATTGGATACAGTGTGCATTGAACTGAGCATGAAACCACTAGAGCATTATATTAGTGAAATGAAAAAGGCTTAAAAGAAGGCAGGGGATTTAGAATAATCCGAGTCATCATCATTTATTTTATTTTATTTTTTGCACATTTGGGAATGATCATGTCTGTCGAATTAGATAAATAAGAGGTACTAGGAGATGTATGCCTCTAAAATGTATATTGCACAGTTATCGTATAGTGCATATTTCACGCAGCAATAGTTTGTAAGCGAACCAAACAAATCCGTGGAGGGTCTTTACACAGTTCACTCGTGCTATATCAAACTTCTTCCCGAGCATTATTAAGATTTCTAGACAACAAACTTGAATGTGCTGCATTCTCCAACTAGGAAAGTGTCATTTTAGTTCCTATAAAAGTGTTATTGTAACAGATTCTAGAAATATCAAATCTCTGTTAGATATAATTATTTCTAAATGACAAAACACTACTACTACTACTACATATTTGAAAGGTGCAAAGGTCGAACTCCATTTATGATGAATGTTCAAGGGCAAATCCAAATCTAATGTAACTGACCAAATCATGGGTTCATCACAGGCTAGCACCCCTCTCAAAATTTTAATTCAAACCGAGATCTTTTGCGTCAAATCATTATATTAACCCATGACTCGCTGAGTTAGAACACTATATTAACTCAATAATCTCTGAGCTACAACACTATATTAACTCATGTTGGATCTTTTTGTAACATTTGGTGTCAAAGGGTCTTTGGCTAAAATTCCCCCAAATAAATTCTTAACCTTCACGAGAGTATATATAGAAGCCCACTCAAATTCCAATTGTTTTTTACTTGGGCCAGCAGTGATGTGTTTTACCAAGCCCAAATTTTTTATAGCCTTAATTTGCGGGCCTTACAAGCCGGTCCTAGTCCTAGTCCTGATCAAATTTGGTCCTCTTCAGTACGCACCTATAAATAGCCGAGATTACTAAATTTTGAATTCAAGTCACAAGACACGTGCAAATTCCAAAATCACTCTTTCACAAGTTTAAAGCTAAAAAAACGTGATATTCCAATTCCCCGTTCTCCTCCAGTACTTGAAATCAGCTATGTCGATGTTCCCGTTCTTCAGCCCATTCGACGAACTCTTCGCCGATTACATCGGCAGTAAAGTGAGATCAGTTACGTTTCCTCGTGATTCCTTGAAGAAGAACGATGAGGTGAAGAAGCAGATGTCGAAAATTGATGGATCAAACAAGGCCAAAGGAAGAACTAGTACACCGAGATTTGCGTTGGAGCTTGATGGACTTCATTGTTTCGAAACAATTCTTCCTAATTAGCCTAGGGATTTTATATTAGTCTAGTGTTTTGTTTTCCCGCTTTTATATGTTTTCTTTTGTTCTTCTCCGCTATTAATTGCCAAATCTGTAAGTTTAACGATTCTTTGGAATATATAAAAACTATTTTATGTTTTGATTTGCTGTTGTTTCTCGTCTTAACTTTTTACTTTATTTTTTTCTTCTTCGTGGTTTGTTGGGCCCACTGCTACAGTGAGACCACTAAGATAAGACGATGGTCGAATTGTCCCTTCTTCGTTGGGTCTGGTAGCAAATTATTCAAATAACTATTACTTATGTACGCGTGATATTTCAAACTTGAATGTACTACATTCTCCAACAGGGAAAGTGGCATTGCTGCGGCTACGCCTAGAGACACCATTATCTGAACCTTTTCTGTTCTTGTAACCTGGATACTCCTGGAGGTAAAACGGAGCTTTTTCAACTAGTCGTAACCCGACTTGCTCGCCTAGTTCCTCAATCTCCCACAGGAAAAAAGGGTAACTCGTTTTGTGTGTAACATGCACTTGTCCATCCACACTCAGCATGTTCCGTGCACTCTTCAGAAAACTACGAACCACATCTTGGTGAAGCCTGGACATTCATTCATCGATCAAGTTACACATAGATCGTCATGATACAACATAAACGAAACGACTTAAACTTCGAAAGGCGTGGTATTTGGAGAACTTACTGAATTTGATAAGTGTCATGCTCTCTGCCAAAAAAGCCAGCATGAGGAAAGTTAAACACGATCCTGTCGAATGACATATACACCAGGCTAGGATGATCACACATGTTGCGAACATCAACTCCGTGTAGAGTGTTGCTTCCTCGATCTTTCAGGAACCTGAGGTTAGCCTCGGCTGCAGGGTACTTGGCTTTCAGGGCCACTATAATTAAGATGATAAGGATATAATTTTAACAATGTATGAAGATTGAAATTCAGAAATCAGCATTTTCCCCTGCTAAAACCATAATATACCTTCCGAGTCCAAGGATGTTGCGATGATATTTGGAGCAAAACCGAAGGCTTTAGCTAAGGACGCGGAGAAGGAAAAATCACCTTCTCCAACAAGAAGTATCTGGTGCTTACTGCTGTAATGCTTGAGCCGTATCACTTCCTGTTCATCTTCAACTCTTGATTCCATTGTTCTTTCTTATCTAGTGTGTGCTTGTAGTATTCCATTGTTCTTTCTTATCTAGGTAACAGATTATGAGGTTAGTGTCTCTTCGTATACACATCTATTCATTGATTGTGCAGATACATATGCACATTTGATTGGATGTTTAAAAGGCCACCTTTCCAGTCACTCATCAGAATTCACCAACTGATGCCTTTCCAGTCACTTTGACATGTAGCCGGTTAATAAGCTAGTTGATTTATAATTAGGTTATACGTCAACGTATATAATAATTCTAGGTTGACCAGATACAAGGGAACGAGCGCCAAACCATACTATAATACTATATAAAAACAAATCAACTGATTTTCAAAATGTGTCGGAGAAGACATTGCCCCGACACACCCTCCGTGGACGAACCTTGCGGAAGAACCCTTGGGTTTTCGACCATAATTGTTTTTCTAATAAACTTTCTTTGGAGTAATATAAGTACATAAACTAGTAGCAATTGTGTGTTTATAATTTAATGATGCACTAGTGTCAGTATAGAACCCCTAGGGTCCAATTTTCCGCCAAGAAGAAATCATCATTATTCCAACTTGGGATTTCTCACTGAAGATTTATAGAAGTGTAATTTTACAGAAACCATCAAGCTTTGACAGAGCCAATGAACAAAGAAGCATTCTGTGAGTAAATTTGCAGGATACCACTCCTCGACGTTGCTCACTGAATCAGCGACGATAGCGATAGCGTTTGAAGTTGAAATATACGTGTAATATCCCCCTCTCGAATGTGCATTTGAATCCCTTCTTGTGAGAGTATTCCCATTCTTTGTTGACAATGCGGAAAGCCTGCATACCCAATCAAACAAGGTTTAGTGGATTCCACAGGGTGTTTTAACATACTACCAAGTAGATATTGAGAAATTGAGATGTGCAGTATACAGCATAAAAATGAAGCGGGAATTGCTTACAATGTCTTCGTAAGGTGGACCAGCATGAAACCGTATGATGCAAGTTTCGGAGCTGTCACCATCTTTGTCGATAGTGTATGTTGGAGCCTTCGACTTGTCAACTAGATCTGGATAAAAGATGTTGAATTTGTAGCCCTGCACAATCTTCGGAGGTGGATTATCGTGGTCATAATGTGTTTGGTTGTATTTGTTCCATTCATATCCAGTGTGAACGCGATTGAAATACTTTGGCTTTCTTGGACGATACTTATCATGCCACCAGTACACCTGTGTAGCATTAAGATATGAGCATGTAAGTAATCGTTGAAGAAACTTCCTGATATCTCTAATTAAAGATAACTCGAAAGGACAATCAAAGTGATACACCTACCTGAGAATCAAGGTTGATTTCCTCACTCGAGCCAAATACAGCATCACCTTCCTCCATGGCTCCCATGGTTTTGAAGGCACTTCTCTCAAAGTTATCTTCCTGGGGAGTTGGCTTTGAAGACACCAGTTCTTGGTCACGCCGCTCTTCGAGAACAGTTTTACGTCTCCTTTCCTGCAGGGAAATGTGCAAAAGTCAGGTTATGTACCTGTGGATCTTGTGTATGTACGATACAGAAGGAGACTGCAATACATCACTTCAAACGTGATGTTATGCATGTAATGCAATAAGAAAATGTAAAACGGGTTGCCAATGAAATGTAACATGGCAGCACCATGTAAGACTAGTGAACTGAACCAAAGACATGCAAGTTTGAGTGCATTTTTGCATCTTTTGTCCCATTATCTATGTAAAGTTCCCACTCAGCAGCATATATGTACACACTACACAGACCAGACAAATATAAGAAATTGCTTTCTCAGACAGTTTGTAGCAAGTGAAATTTGCACAAATGATAATTTTATAGAACACATTTTGCGTGTCTACACAGTTAACTTAGCAAATAAAAATGCAAATCCCAGAAAAAATATACAAGAAAATAGAAGTAAACATTCAAGGACTCAGATGTCCCCATTACCAGAATGGCCTTATCCACTTCAGGGTCAATGGCATCTTCATCTTCGTCACCATGCAACAGTTGGGGAGAATATGATCCATCCGGTTCTTCATCATCGACCTCAGCCTCCGCCACGGGAATTGGAGAGAGAGCTTCAGTATCTACATGAATAAGGATTATCCAGTTAAGTAAATGAAGTGATCCATATACACAGAAAAAAAATGAATCTATCCATGCATCCAGAAAAGCAAATGAACATCAGATATGATATTATACCCTCCATATCTCTATCAGAATCTTCTCTTTCAATTTCTGGACTATGTTCTTTCTTGATAGCTTCTTCACCCTCTGATAGTGTCTCAAGGCGCTCCAAATGCTTCCGCAGCATCTTGGCATGGATATCCCGTAGACAAGCCTGAATTTGTGTGCCAAATGTCAGAACTCATACAAAGTTGGATAAGCAAGACCCTCAGGATGCAAAACTTACCTTTGCTTTGTATATGTGCAAACGATTAAGGACAGCCTCCCAGTATTCAACCACCTTCGCAGTCCCAGACCTCATTTGTGACTCAATCTTGGTTTGCATGGTTTCTAGTTCGGCATAAGTCTTCCCTTGCAGAAGACCCTTAACATCTGCTTCAATACTGGCATGTAGACCTCTTTCTTCACCAGCCATCTCTGGTGGTAACTGCTCTCCACGAACTCTGGCACGTTCTAATGTATCCCTTTTCCTTGCTTCAGCTAGTTCCCACTCGGAAACCACCGAGAGTGCCTGTTGCAGTATCAAACATGGTGTTACATGTGAAGACCAATTGTCCAAAGATACAGTACCAAAGTGGTAGTAATGAAAAAGAAAGGCCTCAAATGAGCAATCTAGACAGGTTAACATCAACTGGGGAAATGAACCACACTCTTATAGCAGGATCAGCAAATGCAGTTCATGAGGTAAAGAAAATGGTCAGTCGCAATGGTTGCTATGAGAGAAAACTGAACATTAAACTCGTTTCGTTTTCACAAAATAAGAAAACTGAGACCGGCATTTCTGCTGTCGTTGGAAAAACAGTTCGGTTGTCAAGGATACATCGGCAATCCACAATTCATAAGATATTCCAACAGGGAGGGCCTATAAATCTACTGAATCTAATTGTGCAGATGTAGAAAGTCCTATTGGCTAAAGGCTCGTTTAAAATGAAACTAGAAAGAAAATTCTAAACACCACCTCTGTATAGGAAATTTAGATTCTTGCGTAAATGAAAACAATTTAACATCATGCGAAATAAGCAGGAGATAGCATTTCCCAGCAAGACGAGTGAGATTAATTAATAAAATAAATCAATAAATAAATAAAATTAACATTAAAATATTAATACCTCCCAATATCGTATATGGGTAGGAGTTGCCCTGTCTAAATCCAGGTGCATCTTTATGTCATCATGAAGTTCTTCCATTTCTTTCACGGTCAAACCCTACAATAACACAGCACGGTCAAATATCAACTTACAGTGAAAATAGCTGATGAAACAAACTACGAACTCACAAAGATGCATTTTATAAGATATGTCCCAGAGCTAATTACATTTTCAACACAAGCTGCAACATCTAAAAAAGCAAAAGCAGAAATTGATGAATACTAGAAACATACTCTGAAGACCGTGTACGGTTCATTTATTTCTACTCCAAAGTCGTCATCTGAAGGATCAAGGTGCCTGGTGAGTATATCAATTGGCTTCGTACGGCCTTCCTTTAACCGAATCTCCGATCTCATTTTACTTTGATCAAAATGAAACTGTGAATAGGTACATTATAATATCAGGAAATGGTCATTTTTGGTAAATCACAAAGAGACGGCCGCACCAAAAGATAACGAGAACAGTTAGAAAAATGCTGCCAGTCAAATATTTTACCTCCTCTTCTTTCTTCTCCCAGTCCTGGAACTCAGCTCGAGCACGTTCCCTTGCCAATATTGCCTGTAAAGGAGGTCATAACTTCTCAGAATATGGTGAAATGTTTTATTAACATGATCACCAAGAAATACAATCTCAAAATATATAGTCACAAGGAAACTCATTTTCAAATAAAAGATGTGATAGGATCCTACCATCTCTTCCTCATGCTGGGCTTTCTCAATGGCCCTCTCCTCCCTTCTCTTTTTCACCTTCTCAATTTCAGCCTGCAATACGAGAACGTAGATATGTCTTCAGCAATGTGCAGAGAAATGTTGAATTCATGATGCAGATATGACAAATGGAGACAAGGCAGTATGTAAAACTATGAAGGATTAACTTTGACTAGCTTTCCATCAAATATAAAGTAGCCCATGATATCACCACCATTCTGCACATAACTTCACTGCAGGAATTCAAGTTTTCAACCTCCGGAAACAAGCGAGGAGAGCGTTGAAGATTTACAGGTGACAGGACTCAAAAATTACTTAAAAAAACAACAAATATCATCATCACCATAAATAGGAAATGAGTAAAAACAAAAACCATCAATTCATACTCCACCCCACTCATCACTTCCCACTTGTTTCGGGCATCTAGATGAAGACCGGACATATAAATAATGAGAATTATGAATAATGGTTATTAAGTCATTAAGTGGGTGTTAAAGTATGATAGAAAATGAATAGAGCACGATAAAAGATTGGTATCTGGGTGTGGAAGTAATCAGCGGGACAGAGGAAGTATACACTTTCTAGTTTCACAGTCAAAGATTCAGCTTGCTAAGTGAAAACAGAGAATAGATGCATGACGAAATCATGTACATTTTGAATCTCTTGCCAGCTTAACACTATCCATAGTTAGCCTTTTCACGGAGTAAAAGCTACTTATTCGTTTACACTCAATTTTTTTTATTAATTTCATCCAAAGTTTAAGAGCTTAAAAGGCCATTAACCCATTCTGAATAAAGGTCTACTCTATCCAAAGAATTCCCTGACATATTATAGATGAGGAACCATACTTCATAATTGCAACTTGCTCAAGTGGGAAAAAAAACTTCAAAGAAGACAGAATGGCGGAAAATGGTCATGGTAATGAGTGGGGGCATAATTTCATGCTATTAGGTAATAATTCATCAATTACTTTGAAATGTAGTCAAGAAACTACCATTCTATCTCTTTGCCTCTTCTTCTCAGCTTTGACGGAGAACTCATCAAGAGGCACACCCTGAGTTACATCACGTTCAATTTTCTTGCGCCAAACAAATCTAGCATTCAAAAATTCATGTTTCATTAAGGAGGTTGAAGGTTTCAACAGACCGCTTTTCCATGTGATTGTTCTAAGCAAAAAATAGATTATTATTTTTATATTGAGCATGCTGACAAGATACATAAAAGCAATTTTCCTGATATATCTGCATAAGATAGTGCTAAGGATTTCCTAAGATGGGAAACTATTTTATTATCATTCAGGTGGTTGGTAAGATAATACTAATAAAATTATTATATTGCATCACCGTAAGTACTTCCCTATTAAATAATGAGGACAAACTCAAGATGGAGATAGAAAAGCAGACTTACGTCTCATTAAGGTTGGAGTCTCCAAAGGGATTCGAATCGTTTGAATATCCGGAAACTGTGTGTGCTTTCAGCTTTTTTGCAACTTTCATGGCCTACTATCATCAAAGATATAAACATAATGAAAAACAGAAAGAAAAAAAGAAAAAAGAAAGGCATAATTCATGACACGCGAATTGATGGTATAAAACAGCTAAAGCAGCAAGTATCGACCACACAACAAGTTAAAGGGGAGGGGTGGTGGAAGGATCACACAACAGCTTCGACAAACTTAATGGTAACTTAACACCCCCCCCCCCCCCCCCCAAACAATAGCAGTGTGCTGCATTACTCGAGTCACATCTAGCATTGTAAGTTAAACGATAAAGCTTCCTGCAGGACTGGGAGCTGCTAGCATCAGACAAACAAAATCCAGGACACCTATAAGCTGTCCTCTCTCTGCCTCACTCATCTTTCTCCCTAATTCATATCCTTTTTAACCTTACTATAAATCCCTCGAATTCCATAACAAGCCGAATCAATGTCAAATTAAAACCACTTAATCAAACTCCAGTAGCTGAAACTTATCCCTAATAGAATCGACAATTAAGCCTCCTGCAGTATTGGGAACTGTTAGAATCAAACAAACAAAATCAAGGACACCTATAAGCTCTCCTCTCACTGCCGCACTCGTTTCTACCTAATTCATATCCTTTCTAACCTCACTTACTATAAATCCAGCTCAACTTCCATAACAAACCGAAGTTAAAACCACTTGATCAAACTCCAGTAGCTGAACCCTATCAATAGAATCGACAAGTAAGCCTCCTGCAGTATCTGGAGCTGCTAGAATCAAACAAACGAAATGAAAGACACCTATAAGCTCTCATCTCTCTCTCTATCTCACTCTCTGCCTCACTCATCTTCTCCCTATTCATATCCTTTTTAACCCCACTTCCTATAAATCCAGTTCAACTTCCATAACAAACCGAATCAACGTCGAATTAAAACCACTGAATCAAACTCCAGTAGCTGAACATCACCTTATCCTCCAATAGAATCGCCAAATGCACAAAATAAAGAAAAAACCAAAATAATTGGCGAAAGTATAACCTTTTTATGAGCCTTCTTAGCAAGGTATTCAGCAATCTCCTCCTCAGAAATCTTCCTCTTCCTGCTACTCCGACGCTTCGAGTCACTGTCGGAGGAGTGGTGGCGACGGCGGCTTCTGCTTCTACTACGGCGAGGACTGTCGGAATCGGAAGCTGAGCCCGATCCTGAATCCGATTCATCGCGGCGGCGACGCCTGGACGACGTCATCCCGTCCACTCTCGAAGCTTCTGAGAATCAGTTTTGCCCTTTCCAATTTCAGATTTTAGACCTAAATTGCTGCTCAGCTTGTTTCTGTAAACTGTGAAATTGATCTTGTCAGTGATACGACGACGAACTGGCTCAACGAGCTAGGATTTGAAGCGCGATTGGATAAACATAAAGGCGGTTCTTTTGAATTCTATTGGTGGTAATTGGTCCAACGGACCCTTAGACGTGACAAATCAGATTTGGGCCAGCCCAACAAGTGCAACAGGCCAGTGTATTGGCATTCATCTTTCCTAAACTAAACCTCCACATAAGCCGTTCACTTCAGAATCTACCTCCAAATTGTACGTTCTTGTTGGACTAATGTATTTGCATGTAAATGTTTTGAACCGGGATGCGACAAACCTTGCTACAATGCTACACATTGTTAGAGAATCACTGTAGCTGGATTAATTTCATGCCTCTATCCAAGCTCAAACATTATATGAGGTTCAAGTTTTTTGTGGCATTAGAAAATCAAGGTTGATGGATTAATCCCATGTATCTATCCAAGTACAAACTTTATATGAGGTTCAAGTCTTTTTTGGCAGTAGAGTTTTAAATAAAATTCCAAGGTTCATGAATCCGATCACACTGACATATCCATCCATATGAAATTATCTCAAACCTAAGTGATGCAGCATACGTGGCTAGGAAGAATTCTTTATCAAAATTCGTTGACTGCGAAGAATACCGAAAATTGATAGATTTTGAGGAAACCTCGTTTTTTATTAATCAATCAAAAACTAACTCACAAAAACATCCAAGAATGTTTAAATACTGAAAACCTAACTTGCTGGAGAAGAAACCTAATACAAAACGAATTCTAACAACTATTAAAAATTGCAAAAAGTGCCCAAAACTTATAAAAATGCGATTTTAACCCTCTAAACGACATCCGATGGCCGAAATCCATCGTACATCTTGGCAAAGCGATGACTTTGACTCAGAACACCGTTTCTGCATATAAAACACTAAGCTTTCATCGAAATTCGACACTTCCGCGTCACATCATCCCCCCCCCCCCCCCCGGATAGAGAAGATTCGGCCTCGAATCTGGAATCGCATCCTCCTCATCAGAAGAAGAACCACCCACAAAAGGAACAAGATGCTTCACATTGAAGACATCAGAAGTATGAACATTGCTGGGAAGGCGCAAACGATAGGCATTTGGATTGATCTTCTCCACAATCTCGACAGGACCAATCTTCTTAGCAGCAAGTTTACTATATTCATGAGCAGGAAAGCGATCCTTAGTGAGTATAGCCCAAACAAAGTCACCAACATCGAAATCAACAGCACGCCGTTTCTGATCAGCTTGTTTCTTGTATTTGGCAGTAGCAGCAACCAAATGCGCATGCGTTGACTGATGAACTTGAGCCAACTGTCCAACAAACTCTTCGGCAGTAGCATGTGGACGCACTTGTCAAGCGTAGCTAGCAAATCTGAGGTCCTCATGAGACAACCCATAAACCACATGAAAAGGACTGAAACCCGTGGAACGGTTAACAGCATGGTTATGGGCAAACTCAGCTTGAGGCAGTTTCTGATCCCACGCCTTGGGATGATCCCCTACTAAACTGCGCAAAAGATTTCCCAACGAACGATTTACAACTTCGGTCTGACCATCTGTCTGCGGATGATAAGCACTGCAAAAATTGAGCTGAGTATTAACCATACGCCACAAACTCCGCCAAAAGTGACTCACAAAACGGGTGTCACGATCAGAAACTATAGATGCAGGGAGCCCATGAAGACGATACACATCACGAAAGTAAAGTTGTGCTACAGCAACAGCATCAGAAGTCTTCTTACAAGGAATAAAGTGAGCCATCTTTGAAAATCGGTCAACAACCACATAAATAGAATCAAAACCACGCTGGGTACGTGGTAAACCAAGGACAAAATCCATACTAACATCAGACCATGGCTGTGTGGGAATAGGCAGGGGTAAATATAACCCGGCATTAGTCGATGCTCCCTTTGCTAACTGACAAACACGACAACGGGCAACAAAACGACCAACTTCCTTGCGCATAGAGGGCCAAAAATATGAACCCGCAAGAAGCTGGAAAGTGCGGTCACGCCCCACATGACCTTCGTTGTGGAGTTCCTGAATTATCTTCAAACGCAAACTGCAGTCGGGAATGCACAGTTGCACACCGCGGAAAAGGAACCCATCTTCCAACACAAAATCTGTCGAGTCACCCTATTGGATGCGAGCAAGGACTTGAGCAAAGAATGGATCATCAAGATAGAGATCCACGAACGAATCAAAGCCAGGGACATGGACACGCATCTCAGTCAGCAACCCATGACGGCGACTCAAAGCATCCGCCACGCGATTAGAAACACCGGCTTTGTGTTTAATCACGGAAGTAAATTGCTGCAAATAAGAAAGCCAAGAAGCATGACGATGAGATATCTTATCTTGGCTACCAAGTTGCTTAAGGGAATCATGATTCGTATATAGTACGAATTCGCGTTGAAACAGATAATGACGCCAATGCTTGATGGCCTGGACAATCGCATA
This sequence comes from Plantago major, assembly GCA_026545765.1. Taxonomy (NCBI): domain Eukaryota; kingdom Viridiplantae; phylum Streptophyta; class Magnoliopsida; order Lamiales; family Plantaginaceae; genus Plantago; species Plantago major. The sequence continues at coordinate 89,387,483 of CM048843.1, read as the reverse complement.
GAACTCGATATCATATGTACTAAAGCGAAGTTTAGCACCAGAAAGCTTCTCACTGAAATAAGCAACAGGAGGTCCTGATTGGCTGAGTACAGCCCCAACACCTGTTTTCGAAGCATCGCAATGGAGTTCAATGGGCTGGGAGAAGTCAGGAAGTACCAAAATAGGGGCCGAAGTGAGCCGGCGCTTAATTTCAAGAAAAGCAGCCTCCGCATCATTAGACCAGTGGAACTTAGTCCCTTTCATGCAATCCGTGATAGGAGCCATAACACCACTGAAGTGAAGTATAAAACGCCGATAGAAGGATGCCAGTCCGTGGAAACTACGAACCTCAGTGATAGAAGAAGGTCGAGGCCATTGGTCGACGGCCAGAACCTTACTAGGGTCGACTTTCAGTCCCTCACGAGAAACCACATAACTGAGAAACTGAATTGAAGCGGACAGAAAGGCACACTTTGCGGTAGAAGCATAGAACTTATCACGACGGAGAACCAATAACACTTCACGCAGGTGGTCAAGGTGTGCCATATCGTTGTCGCTATAAATCAAGATGTCATCGAAATAAACGACGACAAATTTGCCAATGAAAGGACGAAGAGCTTGGTTCATCACACGCATAAAAGTGCCAGGGGCATTAGACAGACCGAACGGCATCACAAGCCACTCATATAGGCCCTCGCGAGTCTTGAAAGCAGTTTTCCACTCATCTCCCATGCGAATACGAATCTGATGGTAGCCACTCTTGAGATCCAGTTTGCTAAACACAGAAGCACCACCCAATTGGTCTAACAAGTCATCCAAACGGGGAATAGGAAACCGATAGCGTACCGTAATCTTGTTGATGGCGCGACTATCAACACACATGCGCCACGACCCATCCTTTTTCGGGGTAAGGAGGGCAGGGACAACACAGGGGCTAAGGCTTTCGCGAATGTGTCCCTTAGCTAGCAGTTCCTCAACCTGGCGACATAACTCTTCATGTTCCTTGGGACTCATACGGTAATGAGGTCGATTGGGCAGAGAAGCACCCGGGACCAAGTCAATATGATGTTGAATATCACGCAAAGGAGGCAATTCACAAGGTAGAGACTCGGGAAAGACATCGGCAAACTCCTTTAACAGTGGTTGAACAGACACAGGTACAGCGGAAGAGGTATCACTCGTAACCGGAGAGCAAAACAAGATAAATATCACGCCAGATTCTGCCATGGCAGCCTGAAAAGGACCACGAGACAACAAGGTGGTAGGGGAAGGTGTTTGAGCTGTGGGGACAACACCCCCTTGCGGCTGAGTAGGCATTAAGACAATTTTGGTACCACGGAATAAGAACGAATATGTGTTAGCACGTCCATCATGGAGAACAGAATTATCATATTGCCAAGGGCGACCAAGTAAAAGGTGACAAGCATCCATAGGAACCACATCACAGTATACAACATCACGATAAGTAGAGCCGATGGAAAAATTAACAAGCACACGCTTGGAAACTATAACATCCGTACCTTGACTAAGCCAGGAAAGACGATAAGTCTTGGGGTGAGGTTCAGGGGAGAGACTTAGTTTAGAAACTGCAACTTCAGAAATCACGTTCTCACAGCTTCCAGCATCAATGATGAAGGTGCAAACTTTCCACCGATGGTGCAAGTTGAATGAAACAAATTATTGCGTAACCACTCGTTGACAGGAGCACGAGGTGTTAAGCAGGACCGACGGAGCACTAACAGAGGACCAACATCACCGGAAACATACTCCTCCACGCCAGTGTCAACATAATCATCATTAGTCGGGGTCGAATATGCGAGAAGGGCAGATTCGGGCTCATTAGCCTCTGTAAAAAGGCCACGATTGCTAGATTTCGGATTTCGACAATCTGCTTGGCGATGACAAACTTCACCACAATTAAAGCATCGCAAACCACCAACACGTCCGGGTGGGGGAACTGCAGAACCACGCGCCAGTTGAGGGGTGGGTGGGGCAGAAGTCTCTCGGGCGGTGGGGAATAACTTGTGCCATTAATTCTTTGGTTCTTAGCTCTGGTGCCACGCTCGCTAATCGTCTTCACTGGGATGCACGCTGTTGTGCCTCGGCGACGGTTAACGGGTCGAACATATTCAGAACATCCTGTAACTGGAGATGCAGGCCACCAATATATTGAGAAACCAACTGAAGAGGGGACTCATTGAGATCAACACGAGCCAGAAAGGTGTAGAAATCGGTGGTATACTCATCCACAGAACGGGAACCCTGACGAAGATTCTGGAACCGCTGGTACAAATCCCTCTCGTAATTATAGGTAAAACGCAATCTAATATGCTTCCGAATTTGACCCAATTCAAATCTTCTCCTTACCATACGAACATGCGTGCATTTAATTGTTGCCACCAGGCTTGCGCACGACCATGCAAGCGGATCGTAACAAGGGAAACACGACGTTCTGCTGGAACCTCCTTGAAATCTAGAATTTCTTCAACCTGTGATAGCCAATCTATAAACTCGTCCGGTTTAAGACTACCATCGAATGTTGAAATTTCCACCTTGAAACCCTGTTCCCACCGATGGTTAGGGCGTTCGGGTGAACGATTCCGGGGACCGCAGTAAGGGTTTTCGTCCGTAACAGTAACATCATCACCATGACGGCGCATATGCACGGAATCATCCATTCGTTGCGTCAATAATTCAACCTGCCGCCTTAGATCGTCGTTAACACGTCGAAATTCAGCGTTTTCACGTCATAACTCAGCAAGATCGGCATCATCAGCACCATGGGGGCGGCTCGCGGCTGTCTACGGGGCGGCATCCTCAGGATTGACTGGAATTTGATACCAAACTGATGCAGCGTACGTGGCTAGAAAGAATTCTTTATCAAAATTCGTTGATTGCAAAGAATACCGAAAATTGATAGATTTTGAGGAAACCTCGTTTTTTATTAATCAATCAAAAACTAACTCACAAAAACATCCAAGAATGTTTAAATACTGAAAACCTAACTTGCTGGAGAAGAAACCTAATACAAAACGAATTCTAACAACTATTAAAAATTGCAAAAAGTGCCCAAAACTTATAAAAATGCGATTTTAACCCTCTAAACGACCTCCGATGGCCGAAATCCATCGTACAACATAGCGAAGCGATGACTTTGACTCAGAACACCGTTTCTGCATAGAAAACACTAATCTTTCATCGAAATCCGACACTTCCGCGTCACATCACTAAGCCAACTGGATCGCGAGTGTTAAGGTTGTCATATACGAATTGGGTCCTCCGACTGACTACCTAAAATGTCATTTTGGAATCATGTTATCATAGATCAATGTCAGATCTTAAAATTCGAATGCCCTAATTTCCCAAATCTAAGGAACTGCAAAATCATGATTTAACGAAATATTAAAGAAAACGGTGTCATCTTCAATTGAGGATATGATGAAATATCTCCAATTCAAACTCAAGATCCGACCATTAACCAAGCAACGATCCTAAGTTAAATAATTTTATGGCTAGTCATATAATTCCAAACAAATGGGGTCGAGTTTAGCTTGAGCACTTCTTCTCGGCCAACTCAAAAGTGTCACAAACACCTAGTCTATTTAAAGTATGCTTCTATGATTTAGAGGATTTCGAACCAAACCTCAACCGTACATAAAGTATTCTCAAATTGAAAGTTGTCGAATACTCGAATGAAGATAAACTATATCGTAGCCTAGGTAGTATGTGTGGACCAAAATATAAAATCTATGAGGGAGGAGGACCACGGCAACAATATTGGGCCCTGGACCATTGCATGAGGTCACGTGCAGGTGCAGTTGATAGTAATTTTTTACTATAGAGAGAAAATAAGAAAGGCAACTGAGTTTTCTGGTGCTGACAGACAGCAACAAGACGAGGAAGCGAAAATTGATTTCTTCGTAAAGACTTTAAACTTTTCTCATTCCACTTATCGATCCATTCACCTTTTTCAACCTTCTTTATTCATCAATAGTAAATAAGAGAAAAAGTAAAATTTACAACGTCCTAAATCTACGTTTTTGGTTTTGTGCCATTGATATATGAGAAAAATTCATTTTTGGTACTTTAAGCTGTGACATTTATCGTTTTGGTACATTAAGTTGTATTTGTCAATTTTGCATTAAGTTGTGTTAAAGATTTTAGTCTTTCAGATTAATCAAACTTAACGGAGCCGTTGACTTTGACCGAATTAGTAAGAATTAGTGTGAATTAGTCGATTTTCCGTCAAGTTGCCGTGTGAATTAAACGCGCTCCTAATAAAATATTAATAAATTTTAATTAAAAAATAATTCACGATCAATAAAATCGACTAATATTAATAAAAAATATTAATATTAAGAAAATACAAATAAATTTTTAAAAATAATTCATGATTAATGAAAAATCGACTAATATAAATAAAAAATTAATTCATGATCAATGAAAAATTGACTAATATAAATAAAAAATTAATATTAATAAATTTTAATTAAAAAAATTAAATCATGATCAATGAAAAATCGACTAATATTGATAAAAAATTAATAATATTAATAAAATATTAATAAAAAGTTAATTCATCATCAATGAAAATCGACTAATATTAAAAAAATATTTATATTAATAAATTTTAATTAAAAAGCTAATTCATCATCAATGGAAAATCGACTAATATTAATAAAAAAGTTTCATGATTTATGGAAAATTGAATAATATTAATAAAAAATATTAATAATTTTTTAATTAAAATTTATCAATATTTTATTAGGAGCGCGTGTAGTTTACGCGCCGACTTGACGGAAAATCGACTTATTCACGCTAATTTTTACTAATTCGATCAAAGTTTACGGTTCCGTTAAGTTTGACTGACCGAGTACTAAAATTGGACGAATACACAACTTAAGGTACCAAAATTGGACGGTCACAACTTAAGGTACCAAAACGATACATGTCACAACTTAAGGTAACAAAATTGGATTTCCATTTGATATATGTCACAATACACACACTATACATAAACACGTGTGAGGTAATGTTCGTCTCCCTTTTTATGTGTCTAGTACATATGTGCATTGATCTCGTCCCTAGTATGTATTATATTGAACACGTGGTGTAGCCGTTAATTTTGAGTTATTATGTGAGTCAAGCCTTATCAAGAACTCGACTCGTTAAGGTATAAGCTTGTCTTGTTTGATAGAGTGTCTGAGTCGAGCTCATTTTATTATTGAGCTGAGTGAGACTCACATAGTTTATACTCGATTAGGTCGGTGAAAATTATATTTTTTTTATATTTATCACATTTCGGTAACAATATCGAATCAAATGAGCAAAGCTCGAAAAATAAACTCGTTGCGTTAACGAGTCGAGTGCAGACTCAATTACAACTCGAGTCGAACGTGATGAATGTAAGATACTTAACTCGGCTCATGAAACATCACTAATTCGATCATGATGAATTGATTAATTCAAACATATAGCACAACCATTCGTGAATATATGCATCATGTTTTATTATCGGGTGAATTACAGTAGGTCCCCCTGATAAATTTCGTAATAATACTTTGATCCCTCTGATTCTAACAATAACACCATAGGACAAAATTAACAAATCAATTGCAAAACTGTCCCAAATTCAAATTGCTGCCAAACACATCCTTAATTTAAATTTCTAAACAATTTACAATTTTTTTATAAATTTTCATTTTATTACAAAATTGTTCCAAACAATTTGTATTGACCCCCTATAATTTTTTTCTATTTTCAAACTTACCAACAAAAATTGCAAACAACCCTCTTAAAAAATTTAATATATATTTTAAATATAAAATTTTATTATGAAATAACAAAAGTTTACAAAACATAAAAAATAGAACACATTAATATTTTCATGCTCCATGAAAATAGCTTCTATATGGATACTATGATTAGGTATGATTTTTTTGTATTATGGTGAATAAATATTTGTAAAAATGGAACCGGAAACGTTTACTTGAGACATAAAAAAGGGTTAAACGGCAACTATATTTCAAGACTAAGTAAGTACTAGTATATTTTAATATTTTTGTTATTTTAGCAAGATTATATTTGAAATATCATTTTATTTCATTTTCGTAAATAAGTTCATATTTTTAGAACTAGTTTTAAAAATTAGATTTTCATTTAATTTATTTTTATTTTAACGTTAAATGATTTGGAAATATTTTTTTATTTATTAATATTGCATATTGGATGCTCGTGAAAGGGAAGAGACAGAAACTAGAAAATGTGACGGTTAAAAATAAGGTCATGTTTGGAAAGCACACTTTCAAAGTATAAAATGGACCAAAATGTTATTATTAAAAATAGAGGGACTTTCTTGTTAATATGATATTTATTGGGAAACTTGGTGTAATTTTTCCTTTATTATCACAATTTACTTGCATCCGCGCAACTGGCTAGCCAGTAGCCACACACCTTTTATCTCAAACAGTGTGCTTCCTGGAATCCTGATGATAATTTTAACTACTACTATTGACAATAGTCCAAAGAATAAAAGACCAAACTGACTAGTACTCGTAGTAGTAATTTTATGTTTTGGTTTTTGACATTGTACTTATGGACTTGTGGTATTGGTGAATCTGAAAATTCTTACATTACACATAGGTACACATATATAATTTCCATGCAAATTTGCTCCTCCAAAACCAAATGTGGAAACACAATATTCACATCCATCTGTTCTACCTCCATATCGCAAAACGTTGTAAGAGCAAGAACTATCCCAAGAGTGTAAACACAAATCTTGACAACCAAATAAAATATCTCTATCATAATTCTCCATTATTTAGTTGTTGTCCCTTTGACAAAAATCTAACTTTATAGTCTTGAACTCCTTACTCACAAATGACTTTATGACTTCCATTCTATGATATCACTCACTTCATAACCCGTTTTCACTTTGATTGTGTCGCCAAGGTCTGAATGATTCTGGCATTCAATTCTTCTGAAAATGACTCATAAGTTATATCATTGAAAGAACAATATATTTGTATTCAGCTACATTCATTGCATGGTTTCAGTTCTACTTCTTAAAAAATTCAAACGACCCTAGCTTTGGATTTCATGAGCTGCGAAGACTCTCTCACATCACACCTATGAAGTAGGCAGTAGATTAAAGTCGGATTCTCTTCTCCTACTGCGTTTCCATCAATTCACGCCACGTTCTTTTATGTTTAATTCTTCCATCGATTCCCAATTAGTTAAAACTTCCATTTCTTGATCCCTCAAGCCTCCATTTAAGTCTAATTTAGAACATAATCCTAGAAGAATTAAAGTCTCCTCAAGAGATAAGATCATACGTTGTCCAAACTCCGAAGTCTCAAGTGGCTTACGACTAATTCCACAATTCGCCATCCACATACTAAAAGACGGGTCATGTAGGACCGTTTGACACGAACTTTCACTTAACATTAAAAATTACTACTACACCATACATAGGTGGGAGTTAACGCAACTCAATGTACAGCTAGAGGACTCAAACGGAGACAAAAGCAAAGAAGTCAAAACAAGTAGAAAAAACCAAAGAGGAAAAAGATTAAGAAAGAAAACAAAGGATCGACCAGGATTCAAGAACGATGATGCCATTGAAAGCAAAATGTCAAATGCTACGTTGTATATTTATTTTATGGGAATTTGCACTGCAAAATATTTGAATCCAAAACCACATGCATTTGCCGGTTCACACCATTTTTCTACCTGCTCTCTGCTCATCAATTTTTGCACTGTCACGTCTCCTTTCTACCTGCTCCTCTTGCTAATTCTTCCATCATTCGTTTGACACTTTGTGGTAGTAGTAGTAGTAGTAAAATCAAATACACCTGTGGTGTACATTTTCCACATGAATTATGTCACATGGTATATAATTTTCTTTTTTCATACTTGTAGGAAAGTGATTGTTACGGAAATTCCTAGTTTGAATTTTCGTTCCATGATTCCATATACGACCATACCTAATACATTCCTTATAATTAAACATTAACGTTATTGCTGAGTTACTCAACACATTTTTTTCATAAGGAGAATAGGATCATGGTACATGACGGTGCTATAATATTAGTATGCAAAATATATAGTTAAAGTAACTTTTATTGTACATGATACAATAGAAAATAACTTGAATCTCACACGAGATAAACCATCATAAGAATGATTGATTTTGTCCAATCCTCGACAATTCAATCACAAATCTAACTATTCGAATTGATTAGATGAGAACTCAAAACAATAAATTAGATAAGACCATAATTTATGTGGTTTGATATCGCCTTTAACAATTTACGTTAACGGGAGAAAGAAGACAGTATCATAAATAGTACAAAGATCACCAGAGCTCCGATCAACATACAATTACTAATGGCAAGTATTTGAGTTCTACGATATCACTCGTCTAAACAAGCTCTATAACATTCAACTCATCTTCTTGTTTTTTTTGGAACCGAGTTTAACTCATCTTCGTCCTACATATCTTGATATAAAGTACATAAAATGTGTATGATTGCAACAATTGGAATGAGAATCGCAACTAGCTAAACGCTATAAATAAGAAAAACATAAGCATGTAATAATGACATTCTATCTTGTAACAGCCTCCCTTATCGACGAATGAGAGTACATGACAAATCACATCATTTTCAGACGCACATGTAGGATTGTTTATATATCCATGGTTATACCCACCCATTTAAATGTTTTATCAAAGATTTTTCTTCTCAAATACAATTATTTAAGTCCGCACTCATAACATCTCATACACAATTCAATAAGCGATACTCCCTCCGTCCCGCATAACTTCATATATTTGCCATTTTTAGTCGTTCCACAAAACTTCATACATTACCAAAAAAGGAAGCTACCCCACACCCAACAAATAATAAACAATCTCAACTTTACACTCAAATTATACATTTTACTACTAAAATGACAATTTTTCTCACATTTTTTATATTCTATCATTACTTTAACCTTTCACATAAAACTGCACGCTAATCCTAATGTATGAAGTTCTCCGAGACAGATGGAGTATACTATTTACCTGCTAAATATTTCCTCAACAAATTGATAAAGTGTTCAGGACATCAATCTATGTTTCACATTCTTTTTCAAACTATGTATTATTTGTTTTCAATAATCGATTTTTTTTTTACACTTTGCAATGCAAACCATTTCACATTTTTCCAACTCCGTTGACATTGTTAGAATCATCTAAACGTGTACAGATACATGTTTTAGTTAGTTGTCCTTTCCGAACATAGCATCATTTATTACCTAGTAATTCACGTGTAATATCATCTAAAACAACCGATAACCACATAAATACACTACACATATATTGATCTCATAATCCGCATTTCAAACATGGTTAAAGAAAGAAAAAAAAACTGTAATGGATACATCCATTAACATTGTGTATTTACCCCCTCCAATCCAACATCATGCACAACAAACATGATAAACTAATGACTCTTGCCTGGTCTGGCCTGCTTTCGACCATTGCCAGTTTATTTCATTTGACAATATCAAAGAAAATTTACAACTAACCAACTTTCATCCATTGCAGTACCAAAGTGTGGTAATTACTAAACCATTATTTATTTTTTAAAAACAACCATTTTTTATATAAAAAAACAACGTGAACGTGAATCCACATACGAATGTAAATCATGCATATATAGTCACGACATATTCAGACTCAAAATTTATTGTTCACATTCGTTCCATCTGACATTTGAACATCTGATCAAGGCGTTGGTATTCATATCTTCAAACGAGTTAAGGATACTATTACTAAGCCATTCTTTAATCCGATGTTAATTGTTCCATCTCCTAACTTTTGAAGTAACTGGCATCTACAATCAACTTCTTGTAATTGGTGTACGAGAAATTTGTACCTACTCCCTTGTAAATTGTGTAAGCAGCACTAGTTATTTTGTTTCTCGAAAATTAAAGAAAATCCGTAAATGTCGCAAGCTTCGAGACCTTATTGTAAACGGCAAAAAAAGCTAGGCTTAGTTGGCAATTTCCCAACACAAAGTCAAATGCTTCAAGACAAATACCACACACTTCCATCTTCTCAGTTCAATAGATTTCTCCATTCCTCCCTCAAAACATCCGTCCGTTACATCCCACCTCTCCCCGAGCTCACGCCACGCCGGTAAATCGTAATATAAGATGTTTTAGCTCATTGCAGTATTGCACGATAGAGTATTGAAATTCGAGTGTAGTATAAAACCGAGTCAGGAAAGTAAGATAAGTCTGCCTCGAGTGTCGTGCTGAGTTTTAGGAGTCTTCTTATTGTAATTTCCTAGTGAACCAACAGAATCCCAATGTCACACCTCTTTCTCCTTGGAGCCTCATAAACCACATTTTACTTCCCCACCAGTATACCATCAATCCAAACGTCGTCGTTCCAATCTTCTATAGTTCCATACTTCTAAGTTCTTATCATTCATCGTTTATTTATACTCGAACATTCGAACACGAAAAAAATGAACGAAGACGGATTATCTCGAACTGATGTCTCAGCTTCAGCAACAAATGGCGGCAAAATCATCATCTTCTTCACAAGTGGGTGAAAGTGACAGTCAGAAACAAACTCAAAATCAACCAATCTCCATCTCCAATTCACCAGCTAATTCTCCTCAAGCAACCGGAAAAATGGTGAGAAAGCGAACTGCATCGGAAATGGAGCTACAGTCCGCCACGAACTCCGCCAGGTTCAATCGACGCACTGTGAATTCCGGCGATGTTTACGGCAGCTCCATACCTAATCCACCGCTGCCGAACCTAGCTCCGAACCACTCCATGATGATGATGCAGCAGAATTCAAACATGTTCACGTCACAAAAGCTACCGGACATTTCTACCCCTGGCTTTTCCAATATTTACTATACTACCCCCACCACCATCCTCCCTACCACACCTACTGTCACAAATGCTCCCTCAGTCTGTGATTTCTCCGGTTTGCCCCTCTTTCCGCCGGACAGAAACCGATTATCCGCCGGTGGCGTCGGCTGCGCCGCCGCATTGGACGACACATCCACGACGGCGTGGATCGACGGCATAATAAAGGACCTAATCAGCGGCTCAAACAACGTCTCAATTCCTCAGCTCATTCTCAATGTCAGAGAAATTATCCATCCTTGTAACCCTAACCTCGCCTCTCTCCTCGAATATCGCCTCCGATCACTCACCGCCGCTCAACACCGTGTTCCACCGCCTCCTCCCGCCACCTTTTCCCCAAATTCCGGTCTCCGTTCGTATAGCAATAACCCTAATTCAAATCCAAATCCAATTCAGAATCCTGGTTCATTTCTACCACCACCAGTACTAATCAACACCTCAAATTATGTCGAAAGTAGCATCAATCCAAATCCGGCGAATTCACCGGCAAATGAGGTACCGCTACCGGAAACAGCCGCAACCGGTCAGGAGGATCACTCCAAAAGCCCTTCCACAACCGATCCAACAGCAACCACCGCCGATTCCCCAACCACCACAGCTAAAACTAACATGGAGACAATCAGAGAACGGAAAGAGGAGATTCGCAAACAGCAGAGAGACGAAGAAGGATTACACCTCCTCACACTACTACTCCAATGTGCGGAGGCAGTGTCAGCTGAAAACACTGACGAAGCGAACAAAATCCTCCTGGAAATCTCGCAGCTCGCGACACCGTTCGGCACCTCGGCGCAGCGTGTAGCTGCATATTTCTCCGAGGCAATGTCCGCGAGGATCGTTAGCTCGTGTTTAGGAATCTACGCGGCGCTCCCTACCGTTCCGCATAGTCAGAAAATGGCTTCTGCTTTTCAGGTGTTCAATGGGATAAGCCCGTTCGTTAAGTTTTCGCATTTTACTGCGAATCAGGCGATTCAGGAGGCGTTTGAGAGGGAGGACCGGGTGCATATAATCGATTTGGATATAATGCAGGGTCTGCAGTGGCCCGGGTTGTTTCATATATTGGCGTCGCGGCCAGGTGGGCCGCCGTCTGTCCGATTGACGGGGTTAGGGAACTCTCCTGAGGCGCTGGAGGCCACGGGGAAGAGGCTTTCGGATTTTGCGGATAAGTTGGGGCTGCCGTTCGAGTTCTGTCCTTTGGCGGAGAAGGTTGGGAATTTGAATTTGGAGAAGCTGAAAGTGAGTAAGAGGGAGGCTGTTGCTGTGCATTGGTTGCAGCATTCGCTTTACGACGTCACCGGATCCGATACCAATACACTATGGTTACTGCAAAGGTATCGAGTTTTTAGATGATATTGAATTACATCGTATTGATAATACTGTTATTTCCAGTTTTGTGTTACTTGCTTCTATTGTTCATGAGTATTGATTATACACATTTATGAATCCTGATTGAATGTTAGTAGTGAATTAGTATCACTTGTTTATGGTATTACTGAAATCATTGATATGCTGTAGATTATTAAGATCTGCATGCATGCTGATCTGGTGCAAAAGCATGAAATAATGAGTTGTGATAAAAAGTAAAACTGCTTTTTTCAACTTTCTACTTTACTGAACTGCACAATAGTCAATAGATGTTCCAGCTTTGCAGTAAAGGGGTCAGTAAGATTAGTCTTTTCCCTTTGTTTTTCCTTCTACATGCATTGTGTGAATTAATTAATACTCCTAGAACAATGTTAAATTTTATTAAGTGTGTAAGATTTCTTCCTTTACTTTTCCCCAGGTACTTCACACTTTTGTACCACTCCATCTCTTATAAATTTCATATGTTAGAGTTCATGGTATTTCTAGTTGAAAAATTAAAATAAATGATACTTATAATGCATGATAAAAATGTGCAAAATGTGTAATTTTAGTGTCAAAATTTATACTTTAGAAGTAAAATTGAGATATGTTTTACTATTATTTATTAGATGTGGATTAACTTCATTTTCTAATAACGTATAAATTTATGTGAAATGGATCGGATAGAAAATGTATAGAGTTATTCTATAGATATCTAATTACATTTCACAATCAAGCCAACAATAAAATTGTACCTGAGTACCTCCACTGTTTTAATAATAAAAATAGCTGTATGGGGAACATGTGACAATGTTAGGTGAAGTTTTATTGTATTGACATTTTTATACCCTTGTTTGTATTTAAAATGGTGCTAGTATGAGATAGTACAAGATACATGTCCAATGCTAATTTAAGGCTTTATTATATTGGCATTGGCATTTGGAACTGTATTAAAAATGAGATAGATGAAGCTCTGAATGATTATAATTATCAAGTGGATGTTCATTATGTTACCCGGACTAAGCACCAAGTGCCCGATATGGGTGTATATCCGCGTGTTGGAGACATCTATTTCAAGAAAAAATTAATTTATATTACTTTTATTTTCTTCTAAAAAAACTAAGCTCCCAGAATGTTTCCAAACTTCTTATCATGTTTTAGTCATAAAAAACATGATTTGAATAGTAAATGAGAGGTTTCTATTATGACAGATGGATTACTATTTATAGTAGATGAGATGAGAAAGAAACAAAGTATTTTAACGATTTACTGAAGCATCACAACAGTTTTTACTGTATACTGTAAATGTAAAGCTATTGGTGACGTGAGTAATTACATAAAATTTCTGCAGATTATGTCCAAAAGTGGTGACTGTTGTAGAGCAAGACCTGAGCCATGCGGGTTCGTTCTTGGGGAGATTCGTGGAAGCAATACATTACTACTCAGCATTGTTTGACTCATTGGGAGCTTGCTACGGGGAAGAAAGCGAGGAGAGACACGTGGTGGAGCAGCAGCTACTGTCTCGGGAGATAAGGAACGTGCTAGGAGTTGGTGGCCCATCCAGAAGTGGTGAGGTGAAGTTCAACAACTGGAGGGAAAAGCTCCAGCAATCTGGGTTCAAAGGCGTGTCATTGGCAGGGAATGCAGCAGCTCAGGCTACACTCCTGCTGGGAATGTTCCCTTCTGACGGGTACACGTTAGTGGAGGACAATGGGGCACTCAAACTTGGTTGGAAAGATCTCTGCTTGCTTACTGCTTCTGCATGGAGGCCCAATTCATTTAGTTCATCGGCTGCTATGTCGCGCCACTTTGCATCCTCCATGGATTAATTAGCAGCTGCCTCCGCAGTAGAGCTCTCTTCTGATATATTCCAGATTTGTAAGATTCCGGACAACTTTGCTTGATAAGGGTGAAGGTGGAAATGAAAGTACTCTTGTCAAAGAGAAGATTACTTCTTACAGATGTCATTTTGACTGCTATATATACATTTAAGTTCAAGGCTTTTTCTGCAATTGATCTTGGCGAGATCTGAAAATGTACGGTAAGTTTGGCATCGGTTTATAGTTGAGTTGTTAGGTGAATAGTAGCAGAGTTATTCATATATTATGTGGAGAAATGCTCGACTCTAAATCGATGCCAAAGCAAATGATCCACTCTTATCTCATTGTCAAAGCAAAACTAAGTTAAAGTGGAGAAATGCTCTTCTATAAATCAATGGAAAACATACAGGTAAACTTTCAACTTGAACTAAAGATTCTACTATAGTTCGATAATTTGCTTCAGATGAACATACAAGAGGAAGATGCTGTTGATCGTCTATATGCATTGCTATGGTGTCAATGCTTCAGTGAAGAACCTGCGATCGTGCCCTGATACCAGTAACTACATGCACAGAATTTGCAAAATTTCCCAATCAGAAACGAAACATTTGGGATCGAAATTTTCGGGGATAATTCATGTCGATATTCTAGATATCCCATAGAACCCCACATCTAATACTGTATATCTACAGCCTGGGAGTTTAGTTGTTGGGATTTTGGAGTAGTCTTCTTGGGCATGTTTCATTATTGGGCCTTGCCCTTTTGGTAACTTTAGTTCTGAGTTGTGATTAGAGATGGAATAAATCTCTACACTGGGATGTACAAAAACAAATTTTAACTGGATTATTGTCTCATTCTGCTTATCGAATTCAATACTCATATGTCTACAATGAATTTTTATGGAGGTGTTATGATGATGAGCTAGCAAATCAAAATGTATAAAATAAAATATGAAAATAAACCGTGCTAGTTTATTTTTTCTTAAGAAGCTAGTTGAAGTAGGTTACGAATCAATTAGCTTGTGACGATGAACTATAAGAGATCTCGCTCTCATATATATTTCATAATGTCGAATTTAACTCTGGCTTTTCCATGTTACCGAGGTTCAGAATCATTTGATGTGATACATATTACTAGCTTTTGAAACTCTTGCAACTGAAGTTCTTACAAATATGCGGATATGCCAAATTGAAGTCATGTAAGAAATCCAAAAATCCAACCTAGTGTTTGGATTTGGGCCAAAAACAAAGTGTTGCTGTCCAAATGTCCATTTAACACAAAAAAACCGGAATTAGAAACTGAACCGACTAAAAATAGTGAGTAACTACGAAACGGTTCAATAGAAAGCAATAAAAACCAAATACAAAAATCAATTCAAATCATCATTATCACCACCATCACCAATTCCATAACGTTTGTATACACTTTGGCTGATTAGATTCGAGCATTTTCACATAAATGGGATCGAAGAGGGAATGTGTCCGACAAAGTTGGCACAGACTAACAAATACTCCCACCCTCTATTTCAGAAAAATTGACGTTTTAACCCATTAATCAATTTGAATTGACAAATTACTCATAAACGATAATAGTAAATAATATAATAAAATCATATAATAAAAATTTAATTACTAAAATTTTCAGTATATAATTTTAATAATTTATTTATTAATATCATTAAGAAAGAAATCAGAATAAACACTTGAGAATCAATAAGAAACGTAATAATTTTTCCTAAAATGGAAAGAGTATAAGACCAAATAGAGTTTTTCCAGAAAAAACCGGAATTAGAAATAAAACCGTCTGACGGAACGGTTGAACCAAAATCAACAAACACCAAATGCAAAATCAATTCAAATCACATCATTATCATCACCATCACCACCACCATTTCCATAACGATTCTATACATGTTGGCTGATTAGATTCGAGCTTTTCCACAGAAATGGGATCGGAGAGGGAAAGCGTCCCACAGAGCTCGCGCATCGTCGCGTCATGGCTGATCGGAGGAATCGTGATAGGCGTTTCCTTGCTAGGTTATCGCTTTGCTCTGCCTAGTATCACGAACAGGAAGAAGAAGAAGAATAAGAGGCCGATTAGGGTTTACATGGACGGATGCTTCGACATGATGCATTACGGCCACTGCAATGCCCTTCGTCAAGCTCGTGCCCTCGGTGACCAATTGGTGGTCGGCGTTGTAAGCGATGCCGAGATTACCTTCAATAAAGGTCCACCTGTTACACCTCTCGATGAAAGGTATTTTCGTTTCCGATTGTCTCGCATTTTCTTCCGGTTTAGATAGACGAGCTGGTTCATTAGCTGAATATGCTGCTGTTCTGTTTTTTTGTGTATGGTACATGAGAATTGGCTTGTGTTTGAAATTTATTGTAATTCCTGCTTTAGCACAGTACCTTTAAGTGACTTTATTTATGAAGTATCTTGCATTTTCTTCCAATTTCGATGTATTAGCTGATTCATTAGCTGAATATGTTGCCTCTTACATTAGAATTGGCTTGTGTTTGAAATTATTGTAATTCCTGCTTCAGCATAGTACCTTTAAGTGTCTTTATATGTGAAGTACCTTGCATTTTCTTTCGTTTTTGGTTGTCTGATGAGCTGATTCGTCGGCTGAATTAGTTGGCTGTTATGTTTTTCTATGTATATCTGATTGTAGCACATTGGAATTGGCGTGTGTTTCCGATTATTGTAATTATGGCATCAGCATAGTACCTTTAAGTGTCCTTATATGCTGGAGATGCTTGTTCTCTTGATTGTGAAGTATCTCGCATTTCTTCCTTTCTCAATATATGAGCTGATTATGTTGCCTGTCATGTTTTTTTGTGTACATCTGATTGTAGTTCTTTAGAATTGGTGTGTTATTAAATTATTGCAATTCCTGCATCAGCATAGTAACTTTAAGTGTCTTTATATATGCTTTTGATGCTAGTTCTCTTAATTATGAAGTATCTTCATTTGCTTCCGTTTTCGGTCTTGTCTGATGAGCTGATTCATCAGCTGGATATGTTGGTTGTTATGTTTGTTGAGAGCTGATTTGGTGTTGTGTATTGATTGCAACCTATTAGAATTGGAATGCATTTCAACTTATTTTAATTCCTGCATCAGCGCAGTACCTTTAAGAGTTTAACTGACTTTAACTTTACAATATACTGGTAATTCCGGTTCTCTTGATTTTGAAGTATCTTTCCTTTGCTTCTATTTTAGGTATCTGTTTGTTGGCCCTTTTATGTCTGTTGAGAGGTGATTTGGTGTTCTTTTTTGTATATCTGATTGCAGTACATTAGCATTGGGATGTATTTTAAATGATTGTAATTCCTGCATCAGCACAGTACCTTTAAGTGACTTTATATTATATGCTGGTAATACTAGTTCTCCTGATTTGGAAGTATATCACATATCCTTCCGTTTTGGATATAGGCTGTTTGATGAGCATCGGCTGAATATATTTGTTCAGAGGTGCTTGTCAATTTTTTTGTTATTACATTGCCTGTGCGTATCTGGGTGAATCCATTGGAATTGAGATGTCTATGATGATTGTAATATCTGAATCAGCATAGAACTTTTAAGTGATTTTATAATAGTATGCTGTTGATACTAGTTGACCAGTTGTCTTGCTTTTTAGCCTTTTTGATTAACTAACACATTTCACTTTTGTGCTATTCACAGAATGATTATGGTTAGTGCTGTGAAATGGGTGGACGAAGTAATACCGGATGCGCCCTATGCAATCACGGAGGATTTCATGAGGAAGCTGTTTGACGAGTACAACATTGATTATATTATTCATGGGGATGATCCCTGCATTCTTCCGGATGGAACGGATGCTTATGCACTTGCCAAGAAAGTTGGACGCTATAAGCAGATTAAGCGCACTGAGGGAGTTTCTAGCACTGACATAGTTGGTTCGTACTTGCAATATCTTATTCATATGCAACTAATCCATGCACTTTTTTTTTTTCCTCACTAAAGTTTTTACTTGTAAAGAATCTAACTTGTTACTTGCTTATTCTCTAGAACCTGATGTTTCTGTTTGTTTTTTTGTATGACAGGGCGTATGCTTCTCTGTATGCGAGAAAGATCACTTGGGGAGAAACAGAACCATTCATCTTTACAACGACAGTTCAGCTCTGGTCACAGCCAAAAATCTGAAGATGGTGGGTCTGGCAGCGGAACGCGGATATCTCATTTCCTGCCTACATCTCGTAGGATTGTGCAATTCTCCAATGGAAAGGTAGATACCTCAACCTTGTAGAATGCAGCCCAGGAATATATATCTAATTAATTTTCTTTCCTCCTATACCAGTGCATCTATTTCTTTGCAGCTGCGATTTGGTTGCCTTTCATGCATCATCACTTTTCTTATCTCCGCACAAGTTTTCTGTCTTCTTTTCTTGGTATATGTTGCTTATTAAAGTCATTCTGCTCTGGTTGCTTTGCTGTTGTCTGTCACTGCGAAAATATCTAGGTTGTGTCAATACACATCTGTAATCATATGTCAGTTGAGTACTTAATATTTCTGCTGTATCTTGATGCGAATGGGATTCTCAAGGAGTAAAGACAATATTATGTGATTTTTAAACACGGCAACAATTACTCGGTGGTGGGGAGTCTGTCTTTCAGTAAGAGAAATTCCTTGGTTGGACCTTACCCTGTACTGAGTGGGCTAAGGGTATCCATTTTTATTTTCAGAAATGTTAACTTTGAAAAAGCATTTTTCTAGAAACTCGTAAATGCTCATTAATTTGAAATATTGGAGAAACGGAACATTGTTGAGCACGGGTACGTATCCAACGTAGATGTAACTTTCTTGTATGATGTAATAGTGCCTTCATCCAGTTGTCATTCTATATCTAGCAATCCAATGAACTCATGAACCATGTCCCCCCCCCCCCCCACTCCAATAAAAAGCACTCAAAAAGAGCAGGAGAACCCGATCAATTGTTGTCTACACTGTCTAATGTGGTAAATGAATGGTGTGCACATATACATGTTTGAAACACACATTGAGATAAAATATCTTTTTTTTTTTTTTCTAGGGGGCTGGTCCTGATGCTCGCATAGTTTACATAGATGGTGCATTTGATCTATTCCATGCTGGACATGTTGAGGTATGATATAAGTAATAACGCTCTAGTTTTCATGAACTGAATTAATGTCTATGAGGAAATAGGTCGTCAGTCAATAACCTACCTTTTTGAGTTTTACGTTTGTAATAGAACTAGTATATCAGTGTTTCTCTAGGTGTGCTTGCTGCTAAATTTTGTATGGTTTTGTTATATAACAGATACTTAGGCTTGCAAGGGGTCTTGGTGATTTTCTTCTTGTTGGCATCCATACTGATCAAACGGTTAGGTATGCTCCATCACTTCTCTACATAATGCTCTCACGTTTTGTGAAGTTTGATCATTTATCTACCATACTTAAATCAAATGGACTAGGCTGTTTACATAAACATTTGAACCCAAATGGGTGGGGGCTTAGAAATGCTAAATTCACATATGAGTTCGATCCCTGGGGCTGGAGTTTTTTTTTTTTTGGGGGTATCTGAGAGTTATGAGTTATTGTAAAATTACTTCAAGTCTTCAACACAAAAATGCTTTTTTTAACACATCCCTCGAATGAATGTCTGCTTGTAAGAGCTATGTCATTTGATCTATTTTGATGGTTTTACATCTCAATACTTGCTTTGCAAATATATACTGTGTTTAATGGAATTCTTTAGTGGTCAACAGTGGTTAGAGCCACAGGTCGCACCGTCCTAAAATGCTAGTTTTCTCACTTTGCACCTCATACTTCTGGGTTTACAAGATTTTGCTCCCCCAATTTTTTCTGCATTCTTATCTATGCAGTTGCAAAGCCTTCTCAAATAGGACAAAGAAAAAGATTGTGTCCATGCCTTGCCATATATAGTATAATTACGGTCCTGATCTAATTTTAAGTAGAATTTGTTACCAACTTGCTTGAAATCCTAGCTTTGTCCATATATAGTATTTTCTGAAGGAGGCTGTTGTTTAATGAACTTATGAAAATAGTGACTATATTTCCTTGTGGTGTCTTTTGTAGTGCTAATAGAGGAGCACACCGTCCAATTATGAATCTTCATGAGAGAAGCTTGAGTGTTTTGGCCTGTCAGTATGCAGACGAGGTGATTATTGGTGCTCCATGGGAGATCTCTAATGATATGGTGAGTCTTGATTCTTAAAAATCTCGCAGTTGCATGAAAGTATATTCTCTTTATGTACTCCTAGGAAGTCAAAATTTCTTCAATAGGTTCTTATGGTGGTCATGAAAGATTGAAAGAAACAGGCAAAGATTTTCTCTGCTGGTGTGGGGCACGGGGTTGTTGGATTTAGAGCCTCTTAAAAACAGTTTGTACCTGGTTGAGCTTTCATGTCATATTCCTTTCTTACTACCACAGATAACGACCTTCAATATCTCGTTGGTTGTGCATGGGACTGTTGCTGAAGATCATGACTTCATGAAGGTACATTTGTGGCACAATTAGTTTGAAACCTCTACCAAAATAATCTTTGCATGTATGGATTGGTCACTAATTGGCATGTACTTTTTTGTTTCTATAGGAGGGTCGGAATCCTTATTCTGTTCCTATGAGCTTAGGCATTTTCAAGCAGTTGGAAAGTCCTCTGGATATAACAACCAGCACAATAATTAAGAGGATTGTATCAAATCACGAGGCTTACCAGGTTTCATCTCTGACATTATGTTCTAAGAATCGAAATATTACAGCAGTAATTGTTTTCAGTACTCCCAATCATTCAGGATTTAAGTTATTGTCCAAAGAAGAAGAAATGAACTGACTAGATATATACTTCCTTGGCTTTACCTATCTAGTACCTGTCACCTGATTTATTCTAATGTTTTGCTCTTGCAGAAACGGAATGAGAAGAAAGCTGAAAGTGAAAGAAGGTATTATGAAGGAAAAACTTTTGTAACAGGTGATTGATTCACACGATGAGAGAATAATTGAGGTACATACACAAAACATTATTACCGTTACCCATCTATTTTAGCAGGTCTTTTTGGGCCTAACAATACGATTTTCAGGTTTCAGCTTACTCTCTTCACTTAGTGAATATGCGGCTGTAATCATTTCAACGACAATCAGGATTGGCAAGTTGTCTCACTAGTAGGCTTGTTTATTTTCTAACCGGATTGCTTGTAGAAGTTTAGAATGGTAAACCAAGCATTACCTGTTATATTTAAGCAGAGGGCAGAATATTTAGATTTTCTTAGTTTTAGAAATTTGGTCAGAGTCCTTGATGCAATGCTAGTTTAGTATTTTGAACGAGTTGCCAGTAAATTCGACTGTGATCTATATTATCATATAGTATGCTCATCAGAAAAGAAGGAAAAACTAAACAAAATAGCACTATATTTGTGCTAACATGTAATTTTTGTTACTGTTGTAGTATTTGTTTGTGAATCTTTCATGGCGTAGTTTTTATTTTGTTCTTAATATTGTGATTATGTACTGCTGATGGTTTACATTAGCGAGAACACACCGAGAATCAAGATGCTTAGTGTCTGAATTCTAAGTTTTATATTAGTAGCTGTTTATGTTGGTGCATATTCCCTCCGTACCTTTCATTTCTTTACGTCTTTCTTTTCGGTATGTCTTGCAACTTGGAGGGTGTACTTGTTTGCTTCTGGGTGATTTCTTACAAACATAAGCATATCCTGCACTGATACAAAGTGACTAATTTTTCTCAACCCGAATTATGTAACTAGTACTATATACCTAACTATTAATTCCAACATAAAATGGTTCTGTGAATGTTCATGATTCAACAAAGTGCTTATAGTAGAAATCACAATTTGCAACCGTTCTCTGGTACTAGAAGTTCTGGGACGGGGGAGTATAAGTTTCGGGTGCCTGCTTTCCACACTAGGTTGCCAATTTCACAAGGATTTTATGGTCACTTGGAACACTACTTACCTAGTCTTCTTTATTCATGACTAACACTGAACTTGTTCATATTTATGGTGGAAGCTGGTTTCTTGGTTCTTGAACACGTTTTGGATTGACAATGAGTTTGACAATTAACAATCAAGAAAATCAACAGAAGGTTAGACGAAAAACTGTATCGAAATTCTGAAGGAAATAAAGAATACATGTGAATCAAACCCATGCTCAAAAGCATCCCACTGTGTCTTTGTAATCTGAAGCCTTCAGTACCCTACCAATCTCGTATGACATGAAAGCTTCGACAGAAGCATACATGATCTGATCTTCAGTCAAGCGTTCGGCACCCCAGTCGCTCATGATGATCTTTCGCGGCATGTCAACGGTTTTCTTCAACACATAACTTGCCAAATCCTTGAGCTCTGTATCCTCGAAACAATCGTTGCGGTACACAAACACCGCCAACTTGGCCAAGTCCACGCACTTTGTGGTGTACCCTAAGCGAAGAAAGTGACCACGCTGCAGTTTCTCCAAATCAGATTTGATATTGATGCCTACGAACGTATACCTAGGATTGCTAAGAAAGTCGTAGATACCGCCTGGTGTAGGAGCTGACTCAACTGACCAGAGGATCTGATAGACAAGGCAAAGAGGTCTGCTACGCAGAGCTGCAAGACTGGAGCCCGGTTTTCCATGCCTGGGGTACATTCAACATACAGGCCAACAATTAGGCGGTTGAGCTCATCACGGTGGATTCGTTCGGTCTGGGAGATCCATTCCCCAACAACTTCAGGGTCGTTGGTCACAGTTGTGGCGATCTTGGAAGTGTGGAAGTAGACGTAGTGCTTTGAACTGTGGACGTTCCAGATTTTTTTTTTTAAGGATATTAATAGTTGAGAGTTTAGTGCAAGAAAGAAAAGTTTTATTGAACTTGGTCACTTACCATATTCATCTGAGTTGATTCTGAGAATATTTTTGTTTTCCAGATCTTGTAGTAGTAACTTCCTACTTGTAACTTGTATACCTGTGAGCTTGTGACTGACAATAGAGTTCGGCTTTACGGCTTATGCATAGCCCCCTATGTTACACGAACATGAACACGAGAACACGACTTCTAAAAGATATAAGACACGACACGGCTATATATCTTTATATATTTTTTTAATGAGCACAATAAACATACGAATGTATTTATAGAACAACAAAATTTGTGAATTATCAAAGTTGTATAATCTCCGCACAAAAATATAAAAGTATGTCGATTACATGACATAACAAAACCCATAGTCCACACTCCAGTCCATACTCCGGAGTTCGTAGTAGTAGTACTTGCTAATTATTCCAAACGAAAGTGCTACAAAATGAAAGAATATAACATTATATTAAATGCCCAAAATTATTTCAATATATTTATTTTTTTTCACAAAAACCATGTGGCGTGTCCGCCACGTGTCCAAGACATGTCTGTGCGTCCATGTGTCCGAGACGAGCACTTCGATTTCTTAGTGTCCCCGTGTATTCGAGGGTTGGCCCGTGCCCGGTCACCTCTTGCATCATCTTCTCTTCTTGACATCTATCCCAATACATGAAGCGAGGATAATAGAGGTTTGTGACAAATCATCATGGTCATGCGCCAAGTACACCTGCAATGTGAACCAGAGAGGAAAATGAGGAAAATTCGACCATGCTGATACCATTCGTAGCATCCCGCACTGTTCGTTGTGGTCTGCATATTCCCTTACCCAATGTCTATAAAAAGACCACGCTAGGGATACTTAAGCGACCCAGGGAAATTTTGATTCTAAAGGAGACTACAGAGAGTTAAAATAGCTCTTACCGAGAAAACAAGGCCATCTGCTTCCACCCGAGTCACTATATATGACTTGCATGATGATCAATTAACCTTCAAGATGCACAGGATGCCTTAGCTTCATCTGTGAATTGGAATAGCCAGAAATTGCACTGCACCAACAAATTCGCTTGCAACAACACCCCAATTTGATAAGCAAGTGCAAATTTAAAATGAAGTTATTGATCTGCTCTGGAGAAACAAGGCCATGTGAATTGACTCTGACGGAGGTGCTATCATAGGAGCCCCTCAAACAACTGCTGGACTCTGAACTGTGTTCCTTTTCTCCTCAATGAAGGGTAACTCGCTGATTATAGTGAGACCTCATCACTTCCAGAATTAGATGTACTCAGAAAAGATGCATCAGAAGGTGCCCCCTCCCCCAGGAGCTGCAGATGCTCAAATCGGGATAAGCATGTCACGATATGACAATATATTCCCATGACTCTCGGGTGATCTCCATCTCCGATAGCAATAGATATCATAGCCTGGAAAAAATTGGAAAATTCCAGTCCATTACATATGTTAGGGTACACGGAAAGAAAGATGAGAATCCCACCACAAGCATTATTATTCACTGTGCTACATATGTTAGCATTACATTTTTTCCTTTTAAGGCAAGGATCGAATATAGTACAGAGATTGATTTGAAGATATGCTTACATATGAAGAAAAGTAGGAAAAATTAGATGTACCTTTACAGTGGAGGTAAGTAAACTTAGCCACCGTTGTACAAAAGCATCCCTTAGGGCCTGCAAAGCAATGACAGCAGTGACATGCACTGCATGTCGGTATCCCTGCAAACACAGAAAAGTAGCTTCCCTATCATCACTATGGTCCAGAGTTGCACTAAACGCAGCTAGCATCTGACCCCAGTAAACTTCAACCATAAACCTCAATATTGCAGGATCTGCTACTGCATAATAGACAGCTCTGCGGTAACAAAAAACCAATTATAGTCAAATAGACTTAAAAAATTTGTCAAGGGAATTACTCAGCACAAGCACAGAGGCCTAAAAACCAAGTAGTAGAACGAGAGAATGTCTTCAATAAGGTGTTTACCTAATCAGGAATGGGTGACCAGAGAGCAGCTGCAAAAGCACCATTAGAGCCTTGCAATCTCAGGCACAAGCTATTCCTTCTGTGATACTTTACTTTGTCAAATTTACCAGTAATCTTTACATGAGCAGACACCATCTTGGAAATGATGGAAGCGATATGCATCACGTACAATTATTGTGCGGCCCACTATCCCCGATACAAATTTAATCCAATTATGGCAGTCACTACAAATTCGTAGATTTTTCATAACATGCAGGGGAATCATATGAGGCAAACTTAAAAGGCCAAATGACACTGCTAACTTTTCACTATGAACACGTGTCGATGGGTCCTTCTGCTCCAGTTCCAAGTCACTCCATATACTGTTAAAGTCTTGAACATAACCAATAGCAGATGCCCGCTCATTCAATTCTTCCAAATACTTGTATATCTCATCAGTAAGAGGATGGAGTCTATCACCAGCAAAAAATGCATGAACCAAATTCTTTACTTCAATCCAGCTACAACCTGGCTCCTTCACAACACCTTTATCTTTCATGAGACGTCTAGCTCTATCACGATTGTCCCACCTTCCAACAACAGCATACATGTTTGACATGAGAACATAAGTAGCTGAGTCTTCAGGTGCTAGTTCTAAAAGATGCTCTGCTGCAACCTTGCCAATCTCTGTATTCCGCTGAACCGTGCAGGCACTTAAGAGCGTCCTCCAGATCATAGCATCAGGTTTAACTGGCATGGACTCCACAAACTCTATAGCGCGGTGGACTTGACCAGACCTCCCAAGAATATCAACAACGCAGGCATAATGTTCTGGTTTTGGTACTAAGCCGTGCTGCTCGCTCATTGAGTTGAAGTAGCTAACACCCTCCTCCACCAACCCGGCATGGCTGCAAGCTGACAGAACACCTACATATGTCATATGATTTGGCATCACTTTTAGCTTCTTCATATTTTCAAAGAGCTCTATAGCTTCCCCAACACACCCATGTTGAGAATAGCTTGTGATCATGGCATTCCAAGAAACTTCAGTTTTCCAGGGTATCTCCATGAACATCTTTCTGGCATCAGTAAGGCGTCCACATTTCGCATACAAAGTAATCAATACATTACATACTTCTGTCTCAGCTTCATATCCTGTTTTTACTATTCTATCATGAACTTGTAAACCCAGCTTATAATTTGTTAAATTTGCTGCTGCACTAATAGTTGACACATAAGTGAACATACTAGTTTCTGTTCCAGCTTGAATCATTTGAGAGAACACTTTCAGGGCTTCCTCAGTCTGCCCACTCTGCGCGAAACCTGATATCATCCCATTCCATGAAACATTATCTCTAGCATTTATTTTCTCAAATGCCAAGTGTGCCTCCTGTATACAACCACATCTAGCATACAGACATACTAGTGCATTTTGAATTGAAAGATCTGATGAATAACCAGAGGCGATACACTGAGAATGAATTTGGCGTCCTTGGTTAAGAGCTTGAATCCCAGCACATGCACTTATCACACAGGCCAATCCTATATTATCTAATCGAACACCTCGTTCGTGCATCTCTACAAAAAAATTAAGAGCTTCCATAAACATGCCATGCTTAGCGTATCCAGCTATCATAGTTGTCAAAGAGACAATATCATCTTCCTCGAGGCCTCTAAAAATTTTCAAAGCAGCCTCCAATTTTCCAAGCTTGGCGTACATGTCTATTAGCACACTACATAAATGCACATTTGGTTGAAATCCAGTTTTTATGACTTGGGCATGTACTTGCTCTCCTAATTCAAGTGCCCCGGCCGATGTACATGTTCTTAAAATACTAGGATAAGTGTACTGGTTAGGGTGCAGGCGATTAATTTGCATCTGAGAATAAATTCTGATTGATTCGTGAAGATCACCAATCTGTCCATATGCAGTTAGCATCACATTCCAAAGGACTACATTGTCTGTCCTAGCTGTCAAGAAGAACTTATGAGCTGTTTTAACATCCGTGGATCTTACATAAAGGTCTAGCAGAGAACCCTCAACTATAACATCCGAACACATTCCTGCCTTTATTGCATAAGAATGCAGCTGCATTCCTTTATGAAGAGCCCCCAGTGATGCACAACAACCAAAGAGGCATGCAACCGTAACAATATTGGGCTTCAATAACTCCATGCACATTTTCTCAAAAATCTCAAGAGATTTCTCACTTGATCCTTGCATAGAAAAACCTGAAATCAGAGTGTTGTAGGAGACACTATCCTTGTGCAACATCTCACTGAAGAGTAGTTCAGAGGATTTAAAGTCTCTATGTCGAGAATAGAGTTTGAGTAGAGAATTACAGACTGAAAGCTCTTTTGCATATCCCCTCTTGTAAACTACAGCATGAAGTTGCTCCCCAACTTCTAAATACCCTATCTTGGTGGTGGCACTAATAATGGTTGAAAAGACATATGGAGTGAGGAATTCTCCTAACCTATGCATCTCACAATATAGTAGGATAGCTTCTAACTCCTGACAATTGTTAGACAAGCCTGATATCATGGCAACCAAAGTTCCACTGTCCCTTTTATGCATGCCTGAAAAAATCTGAAATGCCCAATCAACACATTCATTCTTGAGGTACAAATTAATAAGAGGATTACCAAATGGAGCACTTGAACTTAAACCGCAATGGATAGTCTTAGCATGAATCTGCTGAACAAATGGAAAACCAACTTTGATACCACAGCATGCCCGCAGAAAATTAGCTAGACCGCCTTCATCTAGACTAACATGCCCGTTAAGACATTGAAAATATAGATTCAAAACCTCAGAGTTTGACTTATTATTAGTGTGCGGCAAAGAATTTCTGGGGGCAGGAAAATCATTAAGAGCTTGAAATGCAGAATCCAATTTTCCATTTCGTTCAACTTGACACTCGTTGATGGATTCAGTTGCTGCAATGCTACTAAAACCCGC
Organism: Plantago major; assembly: GCA_026545765.1. Classification (NCBI taxonomy): domain Eukaryota; kingdom Viridiplantae; phylum Streptophyta; class Magnoliopsida; order Lamiales; family Plantaginaceae; genus Plantago; species Plantago major. Next base: position 89,359,611 of record CM048843.1, on the reverse strand, counting down.
ATACTTGGAGATAAAACGAGCTTCACACCACTACAAAGAAATATAACAACCAGTCAATTAAACTTCAACTCGTATACTTACATACTACTGGATCGTCCAAAGACAAAAATACTTGCATTAACCTTGTAAGAAGCTTGATGAACTTTGCTGGGAATCGTCGTAAGTAAGGATGTCAATCTCTGAGGTCCTACCTTCATACTACCTTGAAGCTTTCAGTGATACCTACAAAAGACTAATTATGGCATAAGTTATCAGTTCAATAATGAATCAAGACAGTAAATGCATCAACAAACAGTCGGAGCAAATGCAACGAGTTCAAGTCTTCAAGACTGAAGGTAAAGACAATAAAATTGCAGACTAACTTGAAGAAAAAAATTAGCACAAGAAGTACACTATTCACAAGAAGAATTCAAAGAAGCAGAACGAAAACACACTATTCAAAAGTAGTACTGCCATAACAATCAAAGTCTAAACTAGTGGCCAAGGAATGTGCCATTCTACTAGTAAGTAAAAAATAAGCAGAACGAAAATATAAAGCCAGGTTCTTGGTCCTAGTAACTATGTTCTTCTGATGACTAACCTGAATCACGCCACCAGATTTTGGGAAATTTCTCCTGATTTGACAAAAATTGATCTGGGTTTTTTACTGAATAGCTGAAATGGTGTGAACTGTGAATTCGTGTCCAGCATGAAGAGACGAATTGAAGAAGATGGAAGGAGACGATGTGAAGAAGACGAAGCAGAGCTGATTGATCTTTAATTTTAATTCGATGTTCTGGACTTCTGGGTATTGGTCTGGGCTTTTTTAGAAAGTTAAGATATTATCCAGTATGGTCCAAATTATAAATATTGGACAACCCAAGGTCAAACTCAACCATAGTCAGGACTAGGCTAGGGCTCCAGCCCACAGTGGCTCCGAAAATTTTGAAAAAAAAAAAAAGAAGAAGAACTTGTCCTTTTTTAAGTTCTGATGAATAAAATGTTCATTGTTGAAGCCTGGTGAGTAGTGATGGCAGTTACCGTTCATGACTACTATGCATATTCGTTAACCTCTACTATGAGTTCATGACTACGAATGCAGCAACAGTGAAGCAGATGCAACAAGTTCGCAAACGATCGTGATGAAGACTAAGGAATGATCAGTTTCATGAGCACAGCAAATGATAATTCGACAATAAAATCACAGTAGCTCAGTTCTACATTAAGGAACATACAATCAGCTCAAGCATACAGACTACTGGCATCGGACAATTCCGATCTGATTTTAAGGCTGAGGCTCAATTCAACCTCTGGCATAAAATCAATTCGAACTATTGCAACGATCAAATGCATATTCGTTAACCTCTACTATTGGCAGAACCGAAATCCGAACATTAAACTAATTAGATGGAAAACAGAAAACTACATTCTGACAGAAATTACACAGTAAAATGAAATTGGGAATCACGACTATCGAAAAAACAGGAGATATCAGAGATCATCTAATCACCTTAGAAATGATTCAGTGACGTCAGCAAGAAGAGGAATAGTCTGACGGACGGTTACGGCGGAGAAGAGCGGTGGTTTTTTTGTTGCGTGCGGAGGACGGTGGTGGAGCTGGTACTCTGTAATGCATAATTCGTTGATGTGGCGTCACTTGTGACTTATGAGTGGTGGAGGTGGTAACCATAGGGGCCAGACCGGTCGGGCCGGAATATTTCGGTCCAACCAGAAGATCGAACATAAGCTTAATATCACAAAGTATAAACATATTTATTTCGTACCTACATGCTATATAGAGCGTTTTTACTATGTATAATTATAATTTTAGATTAGAGGTCGTGGTCAAGTTAACCGGAGCAGTCCTACCAAATCGTGAGAGCAGAGGGAAGAGTCTTTTACTTTCTGACTCCCTTGACTTTATGGTCAATTTTTAATTTGATAATAAGGAGATCACCTTTTAAATTAACAGTATCGACCTATGATTCGTTACGATGTTAGTAGAAGAATCCACGTATATAGTGATCTCATATACTATGTAAAATGACGGAGTTAAAAAAGGACAAGAAGTTCGTTTGGTATGGATTTGGCCCGTTCTAAAAAATGGGCCGTTATCACTATTTTATTTCCAAGCTGGGTTTTAATTTTGGGCCAGAAGAAGACTTTTGTGTGTTTGGTTCATTTGGCTTCCATTGGGCCGATTATTTGTCTGTTTGGTTCATTTAGCTTCCATTGGGCCGTTCAGTGTTTGGTCATGGAGTAAAGCGAACTTATGGCTAATCTTGGGCGAACTGAAAACGGCTTATCCTACGTGGACTAAAGCCCAGTCCATCGTCTAACCCAAAACCAACAAAAAATTGGTCCATAAAAAACGGACCATTTCGTCCACCTCACCTTCAGCACCCAATCAAATTGCTGCCCGATTTATTATGGCCGGTCAGTTGAGCCACCATGGCCCAAGACTAAAACGAACCAAACAAAAAAATGGGCCAAAAATGCCCACCAAAAGCCTGGTTTTGGTCATACCAAACGAAAATAAGCAGAACAAAAATATAAGGCCAGGTTCTTGGTCCTAGTAACTATGTTCTTCTGATGACTAACCTGAATCACGCCACCAGATTTTACTAGGAATATGCATTTGATCGTTGCAGTAGTTCGAATTGATTTTATACCAGAGGTAGATTACAGAAATGTGAGCTTAGTAATTTGAATTGAGCCTCAGCCTTAAAATCAGAACGGAATTGTCCGATGCCAGTAGTCTGAATGCTTGAGCTGATTGTATGTTCCTTAATGTAGAACTGAGCTACTGTGATTTTATTGTCGAATTATCATTTGCTGTGCTCATGAAACTGATCATTCCTTAGTCTTCATCACGATCGTTTGCGAACTTGTTGCATCTGCTTCACTGTTGCTGCATTCGTAGTCATGAACTCATGATTCGTTCTTAAACTGATTATTTCTGTATGAGGACATGCATTGAATCCTGTAGTCGTGATCACTTTTGTCCTATTTCTTGTACTACTCACCGGGGGACTCATTTGTGAAGTGATCATTTGCACATTTAATCGAACTTGTTGCATCTACTTCACTGTTGCTGCATTCGTTGTCCTGATTCGTTCCTGAACTGATAATTTCTGTAGGAAGACATGCATTGAGTCCCTTGTACATCCCTAGTGTGTCCCTAGCCTTACTTTTGATGTGCTTTCATTATTTGACTGGAGAGTATTCCAGAGATTTTAGTTACGATTTACTGGAGTTTTGTGTGCTAGGATGTTTTGGATAGGTTGTTTCTTACATTGTGCTTGATCATTATCATTAGGATTAATTTGCAATGGGAGCAAGTCGGAAGCTCCAAGGAGAGATCGATCGCGTTCTCAAGAAAGTTCAAGAGGGTGTTGACGTATTTGATAGCATTTGGAACAAGGTCTCCCATTCCTGCTGAAACTCACTTTTTCTTGAGATACATCAATCTTGTTTCCAGATTGATTCAGCTTCTTATATTTCTTTTCTTCAGGTTTATGACACGGACAATTTGAACCAAAAAGAGAAGTTCGAGGCTGACTTGAAGAAGGAGATTAAGAAGCTGCAGAGATATAGAGACTAAATCAAGACCTGGATACAGTCCAGTGAGATTAAGGACAAGAAGGTATGTTTTACAAACAGCAACGCTTATTCTTTTCTTATCGTATTCTTATCGTGTTACTTCATCTCTATTCCTTGTGTTTGTTTAGACCACACTGCTGTTGACATTGTTCTCCATTTCCTATTTGTTTGCCTAGCTATGATGTCTATGGCATTGTGTTTACTTTGTTAATAGTTATCTGTGATCTCAAATATGCAGTATGTTTTTGTTGTATATTGGCGGCATTCAGTTCAATTAGTTCATATGTTTAATTTACTAGCAATTTTATGCCTTGCATTGTGCCACTAGTCCTTAATTTATATATAACCAATGTGCAAAGAGTCCTTTGTATGATACGACTCATGCTCTTGTGCTTCCATAGCCTATCATCATTGCAGTATACTTTTTTTTATGCTCGACTTATTATCAACTCTATGTCTTGCATCGGGCAACTTGCCCCTTTACATGATATAACTCATGCTGTGCTTTCAAATTTTTATTATCATTATTGTACCTTCTGGCAAAATATATCTAACTTGGCCTTATGCCATGGATTAATCACTTGACTATGTTATGTCATCCAAAACTAAAAACCTTAACTATGTTCACTAGTTTCCTCACAGCTAAAGTATAATTTTTTTGCCGGTTCCTTTGTTTTCCTATTGACAATTAATTCTTTATTCGTTTTATACTTGATGAGATAGGTCAGTGCCTCTTATGAGCAGGCTCTGATGGATGCACGCAAGAAGATTGAGCGTGAAATGGAACGATTTAAGATATGTGAAAAGGAAACTAAGACAAAAGCATTCTCGAAAGAAGGCCTTGGCCAGCAGCCTAAAACGGTTAGACTCACACTGCCCTGTTCGGTTTCTAGCCATTTATAGTCTCTTATTGTTGTATTTTCCCTCAAAAAAAAAAAATCATGGTGAGATTCAGTCAGGGTGTGGAAACTGAAAAAATATATTGCAAGTGGTATCATTTGGGAGTAGATTTAACAGTGTATGGGCTTGCTTCTTTTTTGCAATTGGGAGAAATAAAAGCTTCTCGCTTTCCTGTTGTATGGAAAATTCCTCTTATCACCTTATATGGTTTATGTAGTTGCATAAAATAAAGGTTTACAAGCATGGTGATTTGGCTTGCACTTACTGGCTTCTAACGTGAAGATACGTGTATTCTGTTTGATGTAGGATCCAAAGGAAAAGGCTAAATCTGAGACAAGAGATTGGTTGAATAATGTGGTATGCATATCAAAACTTTTTTTCTTATCTTTTCGTAAACTTGATGTTACAATAGTAAAGAGACTATCTGGCATGACACTCTCTCATATGATAAAATATCTCCAGATTCGATCTTCTTAATTGAGTTATTTGTGTCTTAGTATATATATTATTCTATTATGTTTTCCTTATGGACTGGAGCATAACAAGTGAAGCTGATTGATTCAACACACTTGGTGATTTTGTGTTTATATCACGCCATCTCATGCCTGCTAATGTGAAGAAAATTTATTGTGGTACTTAAGGCTTGCTCTCCTATGGCTTTGCATGGCCAATAGTCATACATAGTTTATTAGTGTTCCTCTAATTTTTCTAGAAGAATGCATGCGACTTGTTTACCATTCAAATCTCTTTACTATAAATCTTTGAATTCTTAGCCCTCTGCCAGTTCCTGCCTTTCCTTCAAGTAAATAATTTCCTAAATTATTGGTTTTTTTCTCTGCAAAAATACTCAATCCTCCCCTATAGTCCTTGAGCTACCCCTAAAGGAGCTTCACTAAACTCTTTTGAAATCAATTCCTAATTTCATTTTTCCAAAACTTGCTCCCAGTGGGTCCAATGTAGCAAACACTTAGTTGAATGCCTTGAGGCCTTACAGTGACTAGATAACTCATGTGGTTACCTCCTAATTTTTTCTTAGGACCATCCTGATAGGTTTAATAGCTATTTCAAAGAAAAACTCTCTCCTCTTCCTCCATTTTCTTGTCAATAACTCACTCTTATTCTACTCTCATGCTAGGAATCAAGGGACCTTTCTATTTTTCAAAATTAGCAAGGGTGGGTAACAGTTCCAATCTCTCTTCACTCATATGCTTGAGAAATCAGAATGAAATTGTGGTGAAATGATGATTTTTGAAGAAACATGCAATCCGATTTTAAGGTGTCTATGGTATGTGTTGTGATACTGGGATTGTTGGTGTCTTGTATGACAAGAGTCAAAATGGTTTGTTGTATGTCAAACTGAACTTGTCAACTCATAGGATTCTTCCACCCCTTAGTATAAAATGCAAATGGGTATGAATTCATGATCCTTTGATACTGAAAATTTTACTGGCTGTGCTCAAAACAATAAGGGAAAATTTCCAAAAATAATAAACCAAAAACGAATTATGCGGATTTACACAGAAATCTAGTTGTTTCAGGGATTGATGTCCTCTAAAAAAAGAATAAAGAATGAAGCTGGTCACTGTTTGTTGCATTCTAAATGTAACTTTTGTAAATGAATTTTCTTAATGCATGCTGAAGCATTATCTATATATTCCAAATGGGGATATATTACTATCTTTTCTGGTTAACATTCATTTTAGCTTGCATGCTCTTATCAAGATGCTTACATTGCTGTTGGAATAGGTCAGCGAGCTGGAAAATCAGACTGATAGCTTTGAAGCTGAAATGGAGGGCCTTTCCGTTAGGAAAGGGAAGATAAGACCTCCAAGGCTGGTACTTTGGATAGAAGAATTATCTTAGTCCTTTTTGTATTCATTGGTACTACATTTATTGATGAACCTTTCTTATGTAGACACATTTGGAGACATCCATCACTCGGCATAAGGCTCATATTATGAAGTTAGAATTGATTCTAAGGCTGTTGGACAATGAGGAGCTGAGCCCAGAGGAAGTTAACGACGTAAAGGATTTCTTGGATGACTATGTTGACAGAAATCAGGTGTTCTCATGGGATTGGATTATAGTATTTGTTCCATATGCTATTTGGTTTACAGTTGCCGCATTGATTCTTAATGCATATGGCCTCTCTAACAAGTAATAACAGCATGCTAAGAGTTTTGTTCTTGTAATTTATAGGACGACTTTGATGAATTTAGTGATGTTGATGAGCTGTACAGCACGTTACCTCTGGATAAGGTGGAGTCACTCGAAGATCTAGTTACAACTGTCCCTCCAATTGTTGTCAAGGTAAATACCCCCCCCCCCCCCCGACCATTTTTTTTCAAACTGAGTTTTGAGTCAATTTATTTTTGTTACTTTGGTCTTCTTTTCTAATGGCGTGTGACAGTGTCGGTGTCTCTGTTAGAGGACGGGGTGGTGGTGGTGGGGTTGCGTGTATGTGTCTATAAATAATAGGATTTGTAAATGTTCGTCGGTTCTTTACGTTTCATTTGTTAGGAGTTATGTTTCTACAGTTGGTCAGCTATGTCCTCATACATTTTTTTTCTTTATTTTGAATTTTAAGATGTGAATAAAATACTACATCAGATACATGATCCTAATTTTATTATGGGCAGGGCATCAGTACTACCGGTGCAGTTTCAAGTACGAAAACTTCACAGGCTGTCACACCTGCACAAGTTCCAGTACGTTGCATGATGAACTCGACCTTTAACTTGTTTATTTTGGTTTCTTATTTGAAATACTATTTCTCTTTGTTAAATGCTCATGTGTGTGATTAATCCTATATTTTCCAGCCAACAACATTAACTTCAATGCAACAGGTTGCTTCTGCAAATGACCAAGTTGACGAATCATCTTCTCAGTACACTAATTCTGATTCAGTTCCAAGAACCCCACCTCGTAAAAGTAGTGCTCTCAATTTTTCTGTACCACAGACACCGTCAGCAAGTCATGATGTGCCTGGTATGGCAACTTGCTAAGCTCTTACTCTGGATCACTAATTGATCCCTTGTATTTTTGTGTTTGAGCTCCTTTCTTTCTCCACTTTGTAATCTAGCTTCTTCGATCACTTCAGCTCCAGTAACTATTTTGTCTGCTATAAAAGAAGAAGATTATGCTGGCCCCAAGTCCTCACCTGCTCTTCTCGAGTCTGGAATTAACACAATGAGTAGAGGCAGCTTGACTAGTCCCCCATCTACTGCCGTTCTTCCCAGTACTGGCAATGCAATGTCCGGCAGTGACACACTTGGTGTTGCTCCTTTGGCTTCTGAAATGGCTAAAAGACACATGTTGGGTTTTGATGACCGATCAGAGAGTAATGGTGTGCCACAGCTTGTATCCCCTTTGAGTAACAGAGTTATGTTACCACAAACATCCAAGGTTAGTGGTGGATTAGGCTCAGCCGAAGGTGGAAATCTTCCTGATACTGCAATCATCAGCAGCAGCAGGGTTCTTACTCCACCTGTGGCTTCTGGCACACCCTGGAGGCCTGGAAGTCCGTTTCAAAACCAAAATGAAGTGGTATGTGATATTCTTTCTTTCCAAGTTGTCTGTGATACTTGCAATCACTCGTGCACCGACTTTGACCAGATCGAAATCAGGGAAGATCACATTCATTTTAGAAAATTATAATACACTAGATTAATAAGAAAGTCCAAAAAGTACAACAATCATGAAATTTTGCAATTAATCGTAGAAATTGAAACACGCCTGCATCAATTAAACATATTGATTGAACACATAGTAACACAAAATTGTTGGGAAAGATAGGAGAACAAAATAACTATGGGAGAGAGTTGAGAGATTATTTTAGGAGGAAGTAGATATTTTGGGGGTGAAAGATGAAGTTATGGAGGTGGAGTATTTAAAAAATTAAATTTGATTTGAAAGAGCAAGTAAAATCATGCAAACAGTAAGATCTTCCAAAATCTCACCTTTTACAATTATTTTTTAATTTTTTTAGACTAGAAAAAAAATTCCATGTGTTTTAGCCACTAGAATGTGTCTTTCCGGGTGATGCTCTGGCTAATACACATTAGCCATCGTCTCCAGCAATATTGATGCGCTGCTGGGTTTGTCTAACTGCTATAACAGAGAGGGAAAAGAACAAGGGACCGTTCCTGCTTAATTGATGACTCTGGCGAATTATATGAATCCAATTATCAGTCTGAAACTCTCATAGTAGTAAATCAGTTGGTCACATTTCTTCTTATAACTAAAATTTTCAAGCAAATTCAAAAGGAAGGGTAACAATCTCATAGGCTTTAGCCATATCAAGGTTACTGTCTGGCAATCTAGTGCTAGATGTCACGGGATAAAACTTTGATTCATAGAAACTCCTTGACCCGTGCGGCACTAGACTAGTTCGCCTCAAGACTAGCTAGTAAGCCTTTCAACCAAAGTGCTAAGTGTGTAAGAAGAGTAGTGTAGAGAGCTAGAAAGTTTGCAAGAAAGCTTGTGTGTATTTGCTTGATGATTCAAATGGAATGGCCAATGGCCTTTATATACACACATCCACCTCCTTAAGGGAATGGTGGAGATCCTTCTAGGTCTTTCTAAGATCTATGTCCTTCTACTATGTTCCTCTTATCTACAAGCTTCTATGTAAACTTCTACTATATACAAGAACATTCTAGAGAATGCTTCATCCTCCATTGACTTGGAAAAATTCTAGAGAATATTGGATCCTCCTTGGACTTGGGTCTTAAAAATGTTTGGGCTTGGACCGCAAGAATGTTGGGCCGTGACATAGAGCCACCATAATGTTTCTCATATTATTCTTCCACTGAAAAATGCATTTCGTTGTGGTTATCAATATGTCGAGATAGAGGCAAGCCTTTCATATAACGTCAGGGTAAAATTTATAACTAGTATTGGGAAAACTTATAGTCAAACCCCTCCCATGGCAAGCGACTGTTGTCATTATAGGGGATTATGATAGCGGCAGTGTTATAGCGGATAAAGAATTTCATCAAGCCACGAGAACCCATACTTTCCACACTTGATTAATTATCTTGAAATAATCTTACTGTGTTGATTAGGCTCCTTTTCGTGGAAGAACTGAGTTTACTCCTGATCAAAGAGAAAAGTTTCTGCAGCGACTTCAGCAGGTACAGCAGCAAGCGCAGGCAAATCCTCGAGATATGCCTTCTGTTGCTGGGGGCCAGCAGTTCTTGGCACAGCAAGAGAACCCTCTGTTGCAGCAGGTAATGTTTTTCTCTGTTGTTTACATGAGTGTTTTGCTCCTTCTGCATGAGTTAGAGGTGGACCGACACTTGTTCCTATCTCTGCGTGATTTTTTTTGGCTCATATAGCCTACTCCATGTAATTGGGATAAATGCTTGGTTATTGTTGTTGGTTTTGTATCATGTGTGTCTGTGAACCGCTATTTTGGCATTTGATTTTTCTCTCTCATTATATTATTTCTGAACTTGACATTCTATAAACTCTAGGTAATATCGAACTCTTTTGACGAGGACTTCGTTTAGATTTTATTCTGTTGAAAGAGAGAACGTCAGCCATGAATGTTGAGCATTCCCTGCATTGTTTTGGTTAAGGCAGGAAGGATGAATGAAAGGGTTTAAACTCGTTGAGTACTTCTTTGGAAAAACACTGAGAATTGAAAATTGGGAGCTGTTCTTTTTGTGTCGCATCCAAATTTAGGGAGATAAATAACCACCACCCCCCTATAATTGCACTTCGGCCTTCTCCAGTTTTTTAATGCATCATAGTGTTGCAACTGACACCCATACGTCATTTGTGTGCAATTGAGAGACTAATACTCTCCACACAAGGATCCCAATATTACATTAGTCTGTCTATCTTTTCTTGTTCTGTTACAGCAAAAGTTCTTTGAATTGTCCATGATCTTAAACATGTTGGACATTAACTCTCCCAGTTCAATGCTCAGAGTACATCTGGCTCAATGGTGATTCCAGTCCAAGCTCTAGGATTTAACAATGTTGCATCATCTGCTCCACCACAGCCACAACAGAGTGCAATTCAGCAACCATCGAATCAGCAAATCATGGCCATGACGTCAATGGAGGCTGGTAATGTTGCTCCCTTTTTATGTGCTGTAATTCTCAATTAGACTTGTGGCAGAACATACATGGCATCTGATCTGTGGAGCTTTAAGTGCTCAGCTGTAAGCTTTATCTGCATGTTTTGGAGTAAATACACATAAAGATGTCAAAGTACACACAGAAATATGTCTTTCAAAGACACAAGAGAATGTGAGGGAAGTGGAAATAGTAAAGCTTTGCGATTAAGTTGCTGCTTTTCTCTGTTTGGATAAATTAAGTGGTGTTTGCAGTAGCTTCCAGTTTTCTATACTGTTGCAACAATTGATCTCAAAATGTTGAAATAAGCTCGTGATTACCACCTATCCAAAACCAGATTTCCAGTTTGAACAGGGGGCAGATTAATCTGGGATCTTCCAAAACACTGAAAACTGAGGTGCAGTCTCTTTAGATCGTAGCTGTAATGTTAACTACTTGAAACAGTCGATAAGAGCGTTCAAATGGACTAACAATAGCACTGATTTTAGGAATAAGCCAGTCTGCCACATAGTGTTTATTAACAGTCACTCGATCAAAATATTGAATGGGTAAGTTACTCAACAAATAAGCCTTTTAGATTCCAAATCTCGTGCATAATACCGTAAGTTTATTTCATCCAATAGTTTATTCCCGTTACAAATTTATGATTCTGTGATCTAAAGAAAGTGACCAAGTTAGCAACTCAGAGAGGCGCACATGTGGTTAATTGTGCCATCAGGAATCCTTATCAATATATGAAAAAAAAACTCATTTAAGTATCCATTCAGATATATGTAAATCTGATGAGAATACGTAACGAAGGTGAGCTGCAGCGAAGAAGTTTCTCTATTTTCAGTCTCGTTGCCTTATTGAATTATAGAATACCAGGAAGGAAATAAGAAAAGCAACCTTTCTCTCAGAAACAATACTCCGTCTGTGAATTTTAGGATAGACTTGCCTTTCTGACTGTCAAACACTCAATACTTTTGGCTTGTTAGAATAGATTTTTCTTTCCCTGGGAATTTGTTTCGTATTGATTTACTTCTAGCCTTAGAATTTGCCTGACAGCAGAACTGTCGAAAGAAATCTGTCTGATGTGTTATGATGTTGGATACAGCATGGCAGGCCATGCATGTAGTGTTTGAAATCATGAGTGCATGAGAATCTTCTGTTAAATTTTGTAAATTTACTTCAAAATCATTTATTCCAATTCAATGATCAAATGGACACGGATGTGCAAAAACTGGCCTTGCAAAAGTTGACGTTTTACAGCAGCCACAGTCCCTTACGGAAGACACATCTAGAGAATCTGGTCCAAGCTCTGGGCCCTGGAAGAATCACACGCCACAAAACGACTCAAAAGTTTCTTACGTGCTAGACAGTACTGTATGTATCGGATATCTGTTCAATATTCATATTCCATTTCTGTATTTATGTCTCTACCCCTTCTAGTAAGAGACCCATTGTTAGGAAAATCTTCATGGTATATGGTTTTGGCCGGAGATCAAGTCCTAAAGGCAGTCAGTATCACTCTAAATTATCTTCCTTTATGAATTCAGAGTTTTAATCAGAGTCAGGTTGTTTTCCTACTTTTGAATTCCTCACTGGAAGTTCATGCGCTGTTTAAGCACACAATCAGAATCATTACATTCTTATCGGAGTTATTGCTAAGGATTTAGTTGTTAAATTGATCCTTCAGGAATCGGACCATCTTACAGCATTAGGTTCTTTCTAGGGAGACTCTTTTGCTAATATTGGCCGTAGATAATGACAGTTGGCTATAGTTTATGTGGAGTCAAGAGTGAGGAAGGTGAGACTTGGCGTGAATCAACGGTAATAATATGGAATTAAGAGGGCAAAAAGGCAAAATATTATTTGTTTTGCAAATAATAAATAAGCCAAAACTTCATTTATAACAGGAGGGAGTAGTACCTAGTCTTGTAAAATCATGTTCATAGTTAATTATCTATGACATCATTTATGTGATTATCGAATTCTTGTTTATAAGCAGGCTGGAGCCACTGATAGCTCGCTTACAAGGGACATTGGCTTATCTCCCGGTGAACCTTTGCAACCCAATCAGTCCTCTGGAAATCTTGGCGTCATTGGTAGAAGAAGTGTATCTGATCTTGGTGCAATTGGTAATAATATCAATGCATCAACGGGCATTTCTGAGGGAACTCATGATCAGTTATACAACTTGCACATGCTCCTGTAGACTTCCACAACCCAAAGATTCTGAACGTCCAAAGACCTATGCTCCTGTATGTGGTGCGCTTATTATTGACTTTGTTTCCCAGCATTTTGATATTAAGTCTCACTGCTTTCTGGATCTAATTGCAGAGAAATCCAGCTGACTCCTATGAGCTATCCTCAAATCCAAGCACCCATTGTCAACAATCCTGCCTTATGGGAACGGCTTGGTGCAGATACCTGTGGCACTGACACACACTTCTTTTCATTTTACTACCAACAGGTCATTTTGCAACCTATTCTTGAGCTGCCTGATACACCTTTTTTTTTTTTTTAAAGGGGTGCAACACGAGGACTTCATGATGTTCTGATGCTAACTCTTACACTGCAGAGTACTTATCAGCAATACCTGGCTGCTAAAGAATTGAAAAGGCAGTCTTGTAGATTCCACAGAAAATACAACACGTGGTTCCAACGGCACGAGGAGCCAAAAGTTGCCACAGATGATTTTGAACAGGGAACCTACGTGTACTTTGATTTCCATATTGCCAGTGATGAACAACATGGATGGTATGTTCTTGTCATTTTGTCTATATGTTTTTCTTGATTTGATGTTCTAAACCCAATTCCGAAAAGGACTCATCCATTGTGCTTTTAATCATGCCTGGAAATTGGGCTTCTATTTTATTGTAGCCAAATTAACCCACCATACACATATGATACTTTGTCATAACACCTTCTTGTTGTAATACGTTGTCAAATGCAACTGATGAACATAAAGGGAGCCTTCTTCTTTCTTGGTCTTCTAATTCGAGTGTAGAAAGGTAGTAGTGTCTGGGCAAGTAGGTGTAGAGATTACAAATTCGTTAACATCCTGCCTTTACCCGTTCAGTTATCACTTGTTTATGCATATGCTATAATTGCTTTACAACTCCCTTAACGTTTCATTATTTGATGCTGAATCAACATTGGGCTTAACCTAGGTACATAATTTCCTCATTTCCCCATTATATCGTATTTGGCTCACGCCCTCAGCTACTAATGTGTATCTTCCAATCGAACAACACCCACCACAAGTTTCTTAACATATAGCCCATGATCTCAACATCTAGGATATTGTTCTAAGGAAACTTGATATGAATATCTACAGACTCTAGTTGGTAGTCTCTTATTCTTTCATGTGTATGTTTTGCATGGCAAATACAAATACAATTTACTCAGTTCTCGGTAGAGATTCCTTGTTTTGCTGAGCCTGTCTATTTGTGTTCTATTCAGGTGCCAGAGAATCAAGACCGAGTTCACGTTTGAATACAACCATCTTGAAGACGAACTAGTAGTATAGGACAACCTAACCAGATCCGTACAGTATGTCCAGTTTGCAATTTCAAGGCTCATATTCAGGTTTTATGAGGCACTTTTGGAATAATGTCCAGTTCTTTTGGTATATATAGTTTCTGGCAGAGCTGTATTTATACAAATTTGCACAACTAGGCTGTCTCGTACGAGTCACAGTAAATTAAGCTGGCTCTCGTTTTGTTGGTGCCGAGTTTTCTCAGTCAGTAGTTGGTTTCTTGATCTGAAGGTCATTGAATTTGTTTTCAGTTCGTTTCTTTACGAGACTATCTTTGACTAGATCATTTCACTTAGATGGGTGCAGATTATAGAAATACAATTTGAGAGTGTAGGATGTAGGTGCATTGAAGTACTAAATTTTTCTCAAGTTACTGAGTAAAATATGTGAAGTTGAAAAGAGACATTGGTCTCCCTGTATGTATAATGAAGGCACACATGCAATCAGGACGAACTCAGGATTTCAAGTTCAAGGGTCTAAGTTATATACGCTGGAATTATCTTAGAGGTTAGACGGAATTCTTTATTATGGATAATATTACATACAATTTTTCTTTTCCGCAAATTTTGGTGGGACGTTCGCCACACTACTATAACTATATCCCCTTCTTCTGGTCCGACCTTGTGTGAAATTGAGGGAAATGCACTAGCACTTTGTTAATAATTATTATGCAGTCCATCATTAGAAGCAAAATTTCCATTTCTTTTCAGTGTGCTGGTAATGATTGGAATTTAATTCACTTTGTGGTTTAGCTCCTTTGGCTTGTATTGCGTTTGTACCTAACCAACCTTTTTCGAATAGTTGTGCCGGAAACCAAGTTTGACCGCTAGTGTTATCTATGTATATTTCCGAAATATTATGTATTGTATACAAATATCGCATGTTTAGCTATACACGTTACATGTTTAATAATAAAAGAATGATTAACAATTAAAATCAAGAAAATTAAGTTAAAATGTGTGTTTTTAATCAAGTTTTTTCAATTTTAATTGTTAGGCAAACATACACTCAATATTTGAAGATGTATATACGATCTCGAGAGATTGGAAGATTGTATATCATGAAAATCAGTATTAAATTACATATGGAAGCATTAGCTAAACAGACACTCAATATTTGAAGATGTATATACGATCTCGAGAGATTGGAAGATTGTATATCATGAAAATCAGTATTAAATTACTTACAGAAGCATCTTTGCCTCACTAAGATTTAACATCCTAATATATGTGACGCCCACTATTTTCAATTTACAGGCTATATACAACTATACAAGTACTATTGAAATTCTCTTGGAGTTCTTCAAATGGCACATGTGAATGCAAGTTTTATTAATTGATCTTGGTCTTGTAAATCAATAATATCGTATAAAGCATCGGCAGCAGGTACAGGATCATTAAGCTTTGTACCAAGATATTGACTTTAGTACTGTAATAGGTCCCGGGGCATTTTCAAACTATGAGCTACCAAAAGCTGGCGGAATAGTTGAAATTTTAATAGTCGTAACTAGTGAATGCATTGTCAAACCTGAAATAATTTAGCCGGCAAGATTATTAATGACTGATATAGAAATACTCTTACACTGTTGGTACGATATCTGTTCCTTTTAATCTTATGCATCTGGTTTTTGACATCATCAAAATGTCTCAGATACAATGTGAGGATGTAGATCTATCACACTGGGTTGATTTTAGTATGGAGTGCATAGTAGCGTGGGAGTTTTATCTAAGCGAAAATACTTAACGATGTGGGTACTTCAACTAATCTTATCGACTTCCTTTGATGTCTCAATTTACGAGAAATGGTAGACAAGTAAATATATGTTGAATAGGATTCGATACTCCGACCTAGATGGTTAGTTTACATCGGAAATGAATTAATGTGAACCAAACTGTGTAGAGGTGGTGTCAGGGGTAGTGCTGTGTGTAGAAAGGGTGGGCCCACCCTTGTTTATAAAAAAAATAAAATTATATATGAATTTTTTAGAAAATTTTGAACATAGCCCTACCCATCTTTTGTTAAATTATAGTACTATAAACATGATGATTTCAATAAGATTAGGTTATTTTATTCATAAATTTGTTAAATATTTATCCTCACCAATAAAAAAATTGTCAGTTTTTATATTTACTGAAGAAAAAAATTAATTTAGCCCTACGTACGACGAGATCCTGGCTTCGCCCCTGGATGGTGTGTATTTGAAATTCTGATATGACATACTTCCCTTTAACAGTAACTTTGAAGGTTTATTAATAATATCGAGTAAGCCTCCTAAGAGACAGTCTCATGATAATTTATCTAGAGACGATCTATGTTGTCACAAAAATCATTAATGTTATTAATTAAAATGTCTGTTCTCAACATTGGTATTTTTTTCATATTACACATTTAGCCGTTTTAATTAACAATATAGGCGTTTTAATTAATAACATGGATAATTTTTTTGATAACATAGGTCAGATCGTCTCTAGATAAGTTATCTAAAAACCGTCTCTCACAAGACTTTGTGAATAATATCTAGTGTTTTTTTTTTAAAAAAGTTAGCTACAAATTTGATTCATTTCACTTGGAAACTCCTGCTACAGAATAATCACTTGGAAACTCAATAGCTAGAAAAGAATTATGCATGTGCATATTTACTTAGAAAATTTGTAAAATAAATAAGAAATTTATTAGAGTATTCATCATTTGCTTTTTCTTGAAGAACTAGGGCACATAATAGAAAGTATACAAAAGAATAGACAACTAAACAGTTGAGAAATAAAAAAAGCTAATGGAAACCTCCCCTAATCATCTCCCTCCCAAATTTACACAGTTTCTATGATTTCTCTGGTTTAGAACTTAAAACATCAAACATAGATATCTGAGAAACTCATTATCCTTAAGAAGAAACCTTGGTCACATCTTTTGTCGACCTATTATACTTCATATGGCTCTTCACAAGCTGACCAGCAGCAAGAGCTGACATCAGAGAGAGCTCTCCGGCAAGAACCGAACCAGCCACGATCGTGGCTAGCAGCCTCGCGTTTGATCCCGGAGCCTCTTTACTTGCTCCCTTCACTCCAAGCAAGTTCAAGCATGCAGATTGAGATGCCAATTGTGTACCACCTCCAACAGTGCCAACCTGAAAAATCGAAACTTGACCATAAGCATCACAATTCACAATTATTCACAGTTATAAAACCGGATGAACCGAGCAGGAATGGAATATATACCTCGATGGAAGGCATTGTCACAGAGACATGAAGGTCTTTCCCATCATTCACAGCCTCCATCATGGTAATACAGTGCGAGCTCTCGACGTTTTGTGCAGGATCTTGACCAGTGGCGATATACACCGCAGAGACAATATTACTAGCATGAGCATTGAATCCACCCAAAGCTCCAGCTAGAGCTGAGCCAGTCAGATTCTTGAGCATGTTAAGCTCCACCAAGGAAGCAACATTGGTCTTGAGCACCTTCTTCACCACATCTTCCTTGATGATTGCCTCACACACAACTGATTTACCACGTCCTTCGATCCAGTTCACCGCAGCTGGTTTCTTGTCCGAGCAGTAATTACCTGAATTAGAAGCACCAATTGCATGCATGAGAAAATGACTCTACTACTAACATTTCTAATCTTTTCACTCATAATTTATAAACAAAACTAGAAGAAAGAGTATATATACCAGAGATGCCGATAACATCCATGTCAGGGAACTCATTGTTCAAGAAATCCATAACATTCTGCACACCCTTCGAAACCATGTTCATCCCCATAGCATCACCAGTGCTGCAAGTGAACCTAATGTACAGATTCTTCCCGGCAATCGCACACTTAATACGCTGCAGCCTACCGAACCTGCTCGAGCTATTGAACACAAGTGACAACGTCTCGAAATTCAGAGGCTCCTCCAGGAAAAACTTCAGCTCAGCAGCTCGTTTCGCGGTAGCGAACCGAACCACAGGAGCTCTAGTCATTCCATCCTTAAGCAGCACACTGCTTGCGCCTCCACTAGCATAGATAGCTTTGCAGCCTCTGTTAGTGCTAGCAACAAGGCAACCTTCTGTGGTCGCCATTGGAACAGAATACTCCCTTCCATCCAGCAAAAGTGGACCAGCTATCCCCACAGGAATCTGAATGTATCCAACAGGCATCTCACAGCACTGACCCAGAATTGCATTGTAATCGAAACCTTCCAGAGGCAATCCCATAAGCGATTTCCCGGTGATCCGCTGCAAAGCCTCCCTGCGTATCCCCGCAGCACGGCGGCAATCACCGAGCTTCGATTCGAGCGAATACGACGGCGTTTTGCCCTCCACAACCGATCGAATCACCTCCTCGTCCTCCTCCCCAACCACAGCAGGAGTGAAATCTAAATCGAATTTGACCTTCTCCGCACACACAGGTGCAGCTGCAGCACAGGGACCGGCGCGTGAGTCCTCCTTAAACATCACGCGCTCGACATTCCCATTCCTAATCAACTCCTCCTCGTCCTCATCCAACATGTCATCGTGAGAAGCGCGTGGGATAATTAGGGACTGAACAAACCCTATCCCGAAGAAACCTAGCAAATAGATAAACGAAGCGATAAAAGTAACAATCGCAGCTATCTCCGATAACGTCACCACATGTAGAGGAGTCGAATTCCGGATCTTCTCCCTCCACCGGAGAAGAAGGTAGTACACGACCGAGAAGAAAAGCGTGAAGAAAACGGTGTTTGTCAGGTACAGCGGAAGCGGCAAGGCGTCGGAAGCCTTCGGAGAGTCCGAATCGTGGACGGATTTTCCATGAATAGCGGCTGCGCCGCCGATTTTGATCGATCGCCGCCGTGGTTCCATGCCGGAAATTTGAAATTGGGGGAATTGGACAATTGGTGAATTGAAATGAAGTGAGTTGAATTTGAGCCTGGTTTATCGGCGAGAAATGGGAGAGGAGAGAAATGGTGAGTTTGAATTTGGTGATTCGGAAAGATTTTAGGGCGTGTATTTATAATTAGCTTCTGTAATTGGCTGGAATGAAGGTGATGATGACGAAGCAACGACGAGTGTAGAATGTTGAATTTTGTTTTGGAATAATTGGAAAAGAAATGGAAATGGATATAATAAATTATTGTTGTTAGTATTAGTTGGTAGGTGAGTTTCCAAATGTGCCCATGGATTGGAAATGTTATGTATACCAACAAAAGAACGCATATGTCGTGTTTTGCCCACTGAGTGAGAGAGTGTTCCGTTTTTTGGCGTCCTCTTTCTTTCCTCTTACGGTCTATACCATTCATTTCGAGCTGACACGCGAGTTGAACCTTGTTGAGGATTTGGCTCGTTTGTAAGGTGTTAGAGTCAAGTTTGACCCCCAACTTTCTGTTCGTTTTATTATCGAGATAAGTAGGGCTCGACTTGGTGATACTCGACAATAATCTATTAGACTTGATTAAATTTTATATTCAACTAACGAGCTCGAACCATGTGAGTCCAGTTCAAACCAACGTATGATGACTCAAAGTCAAACTCGAAAGATAACTCGTTTTGTTAATTAAGGGGCTTAGGCGAAAATGAGATATTCGACTCAATAAACTGCAGTACATCTATTCCAATTGAACCCCCAAATACTTGGCTAAAGCTAGTATACGGTATACCATTAGCTCTTGGCTGCTACTAATTTTCCAAATTCCAGCTTTTTTTTACCATCGACTAATAAAAGTTTCAAGTGAATCAAGACAATTTATTTTTTCAAATTTGAAAAAAGAAGCTTCCTTTAGTTTTTTGAAAAAGAGCTTATATTTTTATTCCGAAAATATCCCTACCCAAATTAACCTAAATTAGACTAAATAAAATAAGAAGTAAAAACACCCATATTACCAAGCAACGAATTCTATACATCATGCACCCAACATTATCAGCCTGAGATTCATCTTGCAAGCACGCAACAAGTTATGACATCTACTTTTAATTTAGGTGTTGAAGCCATTGTTATAAGTATAAGGATCATTTGTTATACATTTTGTGTACTTTTTTGAAACTAGCATAAGGATTAATGTATTTTCATTGCTAAGTTAAAATGCTCAACGATTATTTCTTTCAACTTCTGATAATTTTGATGATGTTATTAAAGTGGCGATGTAAAGTACATTGAATATATATTATAATTATTGGACAAAATATAATATATTATTATTTAAAAAACTATAGACTAATAATACGATAAGAAATGTTAAAGAAAAGAAAAATAAGAGTAATGCCCTTTTATGTCATTTTACAAAATACCAACTAGCTTTTCAACTAATTTGCTAAACACCTACATTTAAAACCAGCTAGCTTTTCAGCTACCTAACCAGCTAGCTTTACAACTAGTTTTGTTAAACATAGCCTTAGATTTTGCGGCACAAAATGATTTTACAAGTATATACACAAGTGTGGGTCAATGCAATACAAATGAACAAATGGTGAGGGTTCAAAAAATATTCTGGTCAATTCAGATGTACAGGAAATTCACATAGTATATCCAGGTAAATATTTTTCTGATACATCAAATACGTGTAATTCATTTTACTACTCTTAAATTTCAGAGTTTCTGCTTGTTATTAATCCAATTTATAAACACAAAAATGAGATAGGAAGTATATGATCTTTTAGTTAACAAATATTTCATCCCGTCCCATCTTAATTAACTTTTCATTTTCTTTTATTTTTAGCTCAACTTCAATTTTTTAAAAAAAAAAATCGTCTCATACTTTATTTACTCTTTGGCATAAATTTACTTACCCAACCTTACATTTCCTCAAGTGTTCTAATATTTATATAATTTACTCTTAAACTGTGTATCTAGATCAATGGAAAATTGAGACTAATATATAATGAGTATGACGTTTAAGTGTATATTTTCAACACAACGATATGATAATGTGATGGGTGGATTTGTTAGAAATTTTTAATTTGAAAAGCTATTAAAATGAATTTCTTCCCAAACTCATGCTGAGTGCAATTCTAACCATGTTTTTCATTTCTCATTTCCACACTACTCACACTGGTTAAGTCAAACACAAATACTCACCAAACTTCCTATACATGGGTTGACTGTGACTTTTAGCATTTTAATTAGGTACACATTTTTCTTCACTACAATTTCGAGGTCACCGGGTAAAGTTATTTACTCGGTTTGCATACTTTCCAGAGCATAACATAGCCGGATAAATGCAGTTTAACAAAACTAGCCAATAAGTTTATTAGTAGTTATTTAGATAATCGATAAGTTAGTTGATTTATATAAGTTTAGTAACTCATATTGTACCGTAGTCGAGCCAACAGTTCCTAAATATTTGGTTGAATAGATCAACGACATTATAAAAGATTTATGGTAGCCATTAAAGAACATCTCTATAAAAGTGAAACTCTGCAAACCCGTTTTGTCGGTCTACTTAAAACGTGGTTGCACATTTATGTGGAATGTGTCCCATTCATAATACTCCAATGTTATGTGAGAATGTTCAATTTCCTAATTTTTCAATCCATCGTTTGATTAACATAAACACATGCTGTATGCATGAATGCAACTCCTATGTATGATTATATATTAAAAGGGAAAAGAAAATCTCCTTAAATCAGGTGCGGAGTTAGATATTCAACTTCAAAATGATTCATTAAGGTACGAAAATGATGGTTGAATTTAGTTGAATCGGGTCAAATTGTCGGCTAAGAAGTATGTGAAATTCTTGTAAAAGTTTTGATTTTTCTGCATATGAAAAACGTCCATATCAATCACGTTTGACATACTCATCTGATTTAAATTAATATAGCGTGTATTCTTATACTCTTTAGGAAAAATTCAGTACCTCGTGATAATTACTTGAATGAGAATATATTTAGGAACCATTTTACAATTAAAGTACTCTATATATATTTTGAGATCGAATGTGAATTGTGACGTATAAGACGATCGGGAATCGGCCTTCACACACCCTATCCCTATCGAACCATTGTTTATAAGTTCAGGTAACTTGTGTCCGAATAGTACTGTAACTACATACCTTTGTCGCTGTCGAGTATTATGGTTTGGTCCTTTTCAATTTTCACTGAAGGATATATATAGTAAATTAGTTCTTAGCTTTAAATTCCTTGAGGTTTTGGCTTCTACCGTTTAAACTTGTCGTGTTATCTTTTCGTATCACTTTCTTTTCTTACCGTTTGTTCTAGCTAAGTATTATAGGTGTAGGGGGGGGGGGGATGCAAATACCGAACACGTGATTTAACTACATCTTAAATTACTTGCCACTCACTTTGAAAGATAAGTGTAGGGTGGAGGGGTGTAGCTAATAGAGAACGTGTTTGTTTTATCTGGTATCCCTTAAATTTCTTACCTCGTACTTAGCATAGAACAAAAGGAGGAGGTTTGTGATCTGATTTGTTAATTACGGTGCGTCTTTTCGGTTGAAGAGCTCGTCTTGTTACTTCGAGACGTCGCTTTAAATTCCTTGCCACTCACTTTGAAAGATAAGTGAAGGGTGTAGGAGCGTAGGCTATATGAAGTAACGATGGAGATTTTTAGTTTACCCGGTTATGCTTTGGCCCGTTTGGTTTTGAAGTTTAGCCTCCTTCTTGGTGTGTGTTGTTGCTGTTTTGGTGCGATGCAGTAGGGGTTCATGATGGTTATGGTTGACATGGAATGAAGACTTTGAGTAGATTCTTGGATGACATTGGTTTTGGAATGCTCAGATTGTTTCTTCGAGTTCTGATTCTCCTTGTAGCCCTGTTTTGTTAGATTTGGTTGTCTCCATTATTCCTTCTCGGTTTTGGTTGTTGTATTAATAGTGGAGTGAGGTTGTAATCCTTTCTTTTCGTGTATTGTTGTAGAGTATATCTTATACTCTCGAGATTTGAGTTGAATAAATTTTTAGCCGTTTCAAAAAAGTAAATTAGTTCTATTTGAACTCCATTTGCATTCTCTTATTGGAAGAAAGATTATTAATTTAATTTACTTGCTAGCTAATGATGTTTTAATTTGTAGTTTATGATGAAATAAGAATGAGGAATCTTAGAGAAATCTTGTAATATTTGTTTGGATACCCTTGTACGTAAAGATGGAGCTAGTTCCAAACACCAGTCACAGGCTAGCTTGATGGATAAATTAAATGCCATGTCTTGCTTGTATCCTTTTAAAAGTCTGGATTTCCTATATTATTAAAGATTTTGAAGAAAAACCATTGGTTGGTTGGTATTGAGCTAATGGAGTTGAGTTATACTGGAGTTACTACTGATGAATTGTAAATTGAGTTATATCGGAGTTGCGATTGATAAATAGTAATAGAGTTATAGTGGAGTTTGAAATTTTTTGATATAGAGTTTGATTTATAAACATGCGAGATTTTTATAGGATGAAGTGATGGTTGTTTTTAAACTTTTAAAATTATTTGATTGGTTTTAAGGTTGTTAGTCTAAATAAAATGAAATAATCTAAATAGACGGATAATTGTTCAGTGAGTTAGTTTAATTAAAGTTGACATGGTTGCAATCAACTTTAACATTAACATCAAAAGTCCGAAGCTCGTTTTAGTGATGAATGGTACCGGCTAATTTCTGTGCAAACAATTCCCATTTTTATTGTAAGGTACCAAGACTAGAGTGATCAAAGATTCAAAGTGTTTGTATCTGAAAATTTTCTAATATATATTGTAAAGAAATTTCAATTATTAGCCGGGTTTTTTTCAACATAGAAAAACCATGAGCGAATCTGATACCTACGCATAAAGATACGCATAAATCCCACCAGCTTGCCAGCTCAAAACCATAAACCCTCATCATGTTTATAACAACTGCAGCTAAACTAAACCTCATGCTCATCACTTTAAATATATTTACGTAATTAATTAATTACGAAATAACAACCAATCAACTAAGTATACCCTTAATTAATTACTTCCATGATTGACAGAAAATGAAAATTAAAGAGAAAGTGAATAATGATCGGACAGGGCGACCATTCATTCAGTGTGGAGGCAAAAATTTGGGCCAGAATTAGAGCATAAATTACAGCAAAAACTTCGAACCATATGCACATAAGATTTTATAATACATGGTATTTTAAATACCGTATTTAATTAAATCACAAAAAATCCTTATATACGTAATTCAATGGTGCGTATTTTTTTACTGTAATATAGATACTTTCTCCTTTTCTTCCAAAATTGCACATTTGCTATGGTAATGTTTTTCTCAAAAGTGAAGAAAGATGAAAAGATGTTCTTGACCCCCAACAAATTTAAATTAGTGCATGGAGTATTTTTTATTTCTCTCATTTTATCCGATCGTTCGTTCAAAAAAGAATTTTATAGTAGTGGGACGAAGAAAGCATATATACTGACATGTGTGCTGCGGAACTAAGCAAATAAATTTTGAAGGGAAAAGGGGCGGATCCAGAAATCAAGGTGAACGCCATACTCATACAGTTCCTCACTTGTATCGCTCCCTATATTGTATCTCTAGTGAGTATCTATATAATTTTTAAACTTCGTTTGATTTTAATAAATTTTTACGGGTTCGAAAGGAAAAAAAATCTGAAAGGCCGACCATTTGACTCGTGAAACATGCATGTTCTATTGTATTTTCTGCTGGCCTACAGCTCAACTATATATAATGTCGATCCATACATATATATTCTGTCATGAGAGACTAATTACCTAATAATACTTGAGATTAAATCGCATTATATATCGGCAAAACTGTTATCCAAATTAAAACTAATTAGAATAATGCACACAATAATGGGGCGTGTGCGGGCTGCTTCTTAATTAAGTCTTTGTTATCTTCGTCTGAAAACTCATTCAGTTCAGTTCAGATCCATTCAGTTCAGTTCAGTTCTGTTTAGTTATATTTTATACTATAATTCAGTTCAGTTCAGTTCGAAGAGAACCTAGCCTAAGTCGTCTGTGGAAGTTATATGAATGCTCTTTGACCTTTCTATAGCCTTTAATAACCGATCGATTAGGGAAAGGAATATCGATCATATCTAAGATTTTGTATAGTTGTTGGATTGATCGAGTGACGAATCCAGAAAGGAATTTTAGATAGGTCAAAGTAGTGTATAAAAGAGAGAACTATTGATAAAAACATAAAGATAAGCTAACCGAGGCTCGAACCACTATCCCTCGCTATATCCATGTCGATCCGTCGCTAAACTCCTAGTGACGGATAAAAATGTCGTCGTCATTTTCTTCGTCACAATAATCCTAACGACGGATAATTTATCCGTTGCTAAATAAGGACGGATTTAGCGACGGATAGAATGTTGACTTTTTAGAGACGGATATTATCCGTCTCTAATTATAAGCCGATTTTTTTTTTTAAATCCAAATTCTGATGGTGTTTAGCGACGGATAACTATCCGTCGTTAAATAGGTGGTTTTTTATTTGTTTTTTTTTTTTATTAATCTGCAGACGAATCGACGATTTGGGGACGAATCGGATAAATCGACTATAATACAATTAATCGACAATTTTATACGGATATACAATAAATTGACAATTTTATACAATATTCAATACATATATATACAATATTCAATACGTACTTGCATAAATCTACAATTTCATCCAATAATACAATATTCAATATCCAATAATACAAAGAAATTATACAAAATTAATAAGAAAATACGAAAAAATATAGAAAAGATAAAAAAATCGAACGAGATCTTGGTGGATCTTGACGAGATCTTGACGAATCGGACGAGATCTTGATAAATCGGACGAATCGGATTAAGGAAATGGTGGTGATGGCGTGGTGGCAGTGGTGGGAGGAAGGAGATGGTGGTGGTGGCGTGGTGGTGCGAAGGTGGTGGAGTTGGGTGGTGGCAGTGGTGATGGTGGAGTTGGGTGGTGGCAGTGGAGATGGTGGTGGTGGTGGTGGAGTGGTGGGAGTGGGGAGGTGGTGGTGGTGGTGCGGAGGTGGTGGTGGGAGAGGCGAGTGGTGTGGTGGTGGTGGAAGGGTGGTGGTGGTGGAGTGGTGGTGGAGGAAGGAGAAGGGTTTGTGAGTGATGGGAGGAAGGAGGAATGATTATATATATTAGGGTTTCTGCGGAATTTTATCCTTCGCTATTTAGCGACGGATAGATTAATTTTCATTTTTTTTTTTACTTATTCTTTTGGTCAACATATTTAGGGACGGATAAAATTATCCGTCGCTAATCCTTAGCGATTCGTCGCTATTTAGTGATAGATAGAATCCATCGCTAATATCTGTCTTTATTTGTCAGTATTCTTGTAGTGAATACTTCACCAGTGACATGCCCAACGGTAAATATTTTAATTAATCGCCTTCGTACAAACATTTTATGTATATATTTTAAACATATTAAGTTGGGCTATTTAAGGTTCAAACTATCCAATATATACACAGAGAGTATAATTGGTGTCGGGCCTGGTTCGGCTGGGTCATCTAAATCAATGGACGTAACCCAAATTCACCGCTGGTTAGATCAAATGTGATACGGTGAAATATTATCATATCCCCAATTAATTACAGGACCAACCCAACCACAAAGTTCCAAGTAGGAGGGCTGTTATGCGAGTCGAGTCTTGACGAGAGCTCGGCTTGCTCGATAAGGTAAACGAGCCGAGCTCGAGCCTCATATTATGCTCGTTTATGTAACGAGTCGAGCCCGGCTCGGCTCGATAAAGCTCGTTAAGACTAATTATTTTAATAAATTTATATTTTTATGCTTATTTTCAATAATTTCAATAGATAAGGCTCGTTAAGGCTTGATAAATTAAGCTCGTTATTTTTTCGAGTTCGAACCGAGCTCGTTACAAGTTATTCGGGCTCGAGCCCATTTTTCTTCGTTTTTCTAACGAGCTTTCATTCGCTCAATTGAGCTCAATTTCGAGTATCACAATACTCAGCTCAACTCGTTTAACATCACTAGGAGCCAATTAGAATGGGCCCATTGCACGTGCTTGAGAGCCTCTCGCAGGTCATCCAAACCCCATACTCCTCGGAGATGTTCCATTCCAATATTTTCCCGAAATACCATTTGGAGGTCATTCTCAAAGAAATCTACTCAAGTAAAACATCTCGCTCGAATGTATGGGCCTTGAGGAAAAGTCCCCCTACCCTCCACGTCATCACAATCCACAAAGCAACATAAACTTAAACTACCATACCATACCATAATCCATCGGCATGATACACATTTCTTTTCACAATGGCGCCCATATGAAAGGCACTATCAGGTCAAGACACGTTATATGATTGAACCTTACTATTGGAGTATTAATATAAATGACTAGATTCCACACATCTCTACAAGTTCGAGCTTTTAGATGAGATGGAATTCTATCGTAATATCGAGAGATTTTCTGGCCTGAGTTCGAATCTCCGGAGACAATCTCATATATTAAATTCTGACAGATGTCCTTCTCAAAGAGGTTGAAATCGTTTTATGATAGGATGATGATGAAGTTTATTACTCAAAGGTATCATTAAATAATGGACCATTGTTAGTTGAACTTGAACGTATGTGAATCAAACGTAACAAATCGTAATAATTGATGTTCCTAGCTAGTTACAAATTGCAATTACTTACACGTACCACTGAAACATGGAACTTGCAAGGAAGTTATTGATGCTGTACTTTTTAGTTATTTTTGTCAACAACACAACAGTAGATGAGAGACGTATGAATATATAGCATGTGTTATAAGGTTTGTTGTCGATCATCTACAAGACCAGCAAACGATCGATGGAGCTTCATCGGACCACTTAATTCAAATTAACATCCTACCCACCTTCCTTCTCCAGGTCGTCTTCTCCCAAAAATGATGCATCACATCGCCCTGATTAATCGTAATTTATGCATGGGAGTTGGGTGATGGGTCCTTCTCGCATAATTTGCACGAAATCGTAACCACTCGAGACCGGCACCATTAAGCTTGTACGGTTACTTATGACTTTGATACACCGATACTGTTGATATGATACTGTTTGTGTTCAATATATCTTGGTACGTGTAAATTTACTTTTGGAATCGTTTGAAGATCTCATTCTCATGTGCTATATGAGTGCATCTTCCCATACAGTTTACTCCACTTACTTTTAATTGATATATGATGTGAATAATCACATAAAACAGTTCTTTGTTAACTATAGTATATGTATGGGCTGAAATAACATAACATTGATAATTCTTACGACCACATCAAGTAGATGCTCGACTATTTAGTGAAAGAAGCACTAAATTGAGCTAGAAATCGATTTGAGACTCTTATCGATCAAATAGAGTTCGATCTAGCTATAACGTAGAAAGTTGAATACTCGAAGGATCGACCGGATTGAGTCTCTGATATAACTATTCGTATATTTATTAGGCTCCACACACATATATAGTAACATTTCTACTTGTACTATTACTGGTCGTTTGATGAAATTTATGGAAATCATTCATTTAATTTTATTTGCCCAAATACCTACTAATGTTTGCGCATTAATCTCGACAATCGAGTCTTTATCTGTCACAATTCTCAATTAATCCACCGAAAGCTCTAATTAATTACCTAGAGCAGAAAAATCATGGAAAAGATAGAGGAACACTACTAATTACCCATGACCCAATGACATTACAAATAAATTTGCTAGCTCATTCGCGTGTCATTTTCCGATACCTCCCATTTCTTCACCGCTACATCATATTGTACTTCTCATACCATTTTTAAAACTATATCATATATTGTATCAATGTATTATATGCAGTATGGTGTGTATGACCCATTCAGACAATACTATTTCTCCCTAATAGTAACTTGTGTTAAACACTTGTAAATCATCGAAATATGATTAACACATGGTGGATAGTGTTGTGGTTGTCTATACTTTATACTATGTCCGTATCATTGTATTTCATACATTTAATTTAATTATTAGTGTATATCCGACTTTTTAATAGAATTTGTTTCGTGGTTAGTCGGAAGTGGAACTGGATGCTCGGTTTGGTATATTCACACATATACATTGAATAGTTCATTATTGTTTAAATCCGGTCAATATCTAAATCATTTTATATTGTGTTAAATCGAACTCAACAAAATTGATTTAAATGGCTACTACTATATTTTACAAAAGTTTGGAGTTTAAAGCTGGTGGTTTTAGTTGACTGGCCCTAGTTTAGTGATAATACATGCTATGCTCGCGGAAAACGTCGATAGTGGAATTGTGGTGCCATATTGTGAGCTGTGAATAACAACTTTTTTCATACACCATATCTCCAAATCTACAAGGTTCCTATTAAATAACACAAACATATTTAAATTCAAACACCAGATGTTTAGATACACATTAGTGGATGTCTGAATACGATGTATATTGTTAAACATGTAATGTTGATTTCTACCTTGCAATTGCGAGAAACGGTCTTACAAAAGTTTGCAATGATATTAGATATAATAGCTCGGATGTGGACGGGAAGATCCTTTGGGATAAACCCCCGATCCATAGGGGTGGGGGTTTGGTATGGGATATTGGGAAAATCCCGATCCCGATGGGATTATCCCGAACTTCCCGATCCCGAAATTCCCAATCTCAATTGGGATAAATCCCGAATTCCCATATATAATTTTGGGACGGGATTGAGATTGATTTTGCATCCCAATTGGGATCTGGGATCCCAAATGAGATAATGAAAAAATTAATAAATAATTAATACTACTATATATATTACACAAAAACGATAATTCTTTTATGATGCAACTTTTTCTTCTTCTTCTTTAATTATATCATTAAGATTGATGTTGGGTGGTACTTGTTTATCTAACTATCCGTTGTATGTTAACCTATGAAAAAAACAAACAAAACAAGTTAGTTTGTGATGCGAGTTGAATTCGTACTAACTTGTAGAATGTTTGGTTGTGCATGTAGAGGTGTAAGTTATTTTTTAAAGTCATTCAAAAGTAGGATTATATAATTATGTTCAAAGTAAACTAGTATTTGCGAAATTATAAATGCCTGTCCAAAATTATCAAGAATGTTGTAAAAATTCTTCAAAATATATGAAATCTCGAAATCCCGCCCGATCCTGCCCAAATTTCAAAGTCCCGATCCCGAAAAATCCCAACTTTATTTGGGATGGGATTGGGACGTGAAAAATATGTTCCAATCCCGAAATCTCAAAATCCTAAATATCCCGCCCGACCCCAGCCCTACCGATCCAAATTGTATCGTTTTTCAATTTTGATTTAATCTAAAGACTGGACAGTATTTCATTAAAAAAATATAAAAAAAAAAAAAAGAAAGAAAGAAGCAAACATTCTTATAAATACAACAAACGCCATTTATTTTTATTTTATTTTAATGTGAAGTGTGAATGGATAATTGAACTATAAAAAATTCAAATATTGTAGATTTACCTAATTCATTTGAATTGGTGTTAAATGAAGTGCCTAAAACCCTTCAAAGTCTGGAGTTGTGTTCCAAACCTCATCATTTGAGCTTAAAATATATGAAAATTACTTTTCTCCCGTATAGAAACAAAGATGTCTGCATAACATAAGCATCAAGGAAGAATATGAAATATAGCTAGGTTGAGATATGAGATTAAATAATCAACTAAATATCCCACCCTATCTGCACCTACATAAAAATCAACTAACGTATAAACTATTCCATGAATAAATAGCTATATTAATTATCATCTAGCTTACCGGGTATTTATATTTTATCGGTTTGGTAAACAAATTATTAGTTATACTCCCTCAATTTCAGAAAAAAGTGTTACATTTTGACTTTGACCGGTCAACTATCTTCGAGTTTGACCACAAATTAATCATAAACGATAATAGTAAATAATTTAATAAAATTATATAATAAAAATTTAATTACTAAATTTTCATTATATAATTTTAATAATTTATTTATTAATATCGTTTAAGAGTAAATTGTGATCAAATGCAGAGACAGTTGACCGCAAAATAGTAAAATGTAACACTTTTTCTGAAATGAATATATACTAACAAATCGCAATCTTTGGTCTCGCAATTTTCTTCAGTAGTAAGTCAATATATGGCTCCTTTACACGAGTGTGAGTGCATGACAATTCGAGCCGACTAATTACTTGTTTTGATGTGTGAAACTGTGAAATGTGATATCTCAATCTTGATTTAATTGTTTGCTGGATTTCCACTTATAGCTAAGTCACCAATAGACTGCGCCAAATTTCTTATACTTGGACTATTAGAGATGTTACGTTACGCTGTTAATGTCATTACTCAGATTGATAATAACAATTACCTCAGAGGTTATGGATTCGATTTCTGCCGCGAGCGGAATTGTGTTCTAGTGTTTGCTAGTTTGATAGATTGAGTGATAACTTTATAATGATTGAGATATGAATAATATATTATTAGATTCGATATACAATAATTGTAATAGTGATATTTTCAAAAAAAAAACATATTAATAGACTTCTACGTTTGTAATAATGAAAGTATTTGGTATTTGAAAAAAAAAAAATACTCCACTACACAATAAATTGAAACCATAATCAAAAGCAGCTAATAATCAATTTTGACAGTAACAATTTTGTACTAAATCCAATCGTCATTACTAGGTGTAGATAAAGTATTATATAATTTTCCCGCTCTTTTAACTCGTTCCTTCTTCGTTAATCCAAACTAGTATTTGCAATTTCTCAATCCTTGCATCCAGTTCGTGTGACGTGTTTTGTTTTGATTCATTCCGATAATTAATCCCCTTTTCTTTTTTACTCCTAATAGAGTTGTCAATTATCATACGAGGAGTTATTGTTAATTTGATGGAATTTTGCTTGTTGCTCTACTCAGCAAAGCTCGATTGCATCTTTTACGATGGATATTGTGGATAGGTGTAAGAAATATTAAGAAGTAGACATTCTATCTAGATTTACCTCGACGATTCACCTGCTCAACCCGCCAATTGACAGATTGATAAAAAAAATGGATCCGCATATATCTTAAGAAAACACTGTTCGGAGAGTTACGGTTTTACATTCGAGCCAGCTTGCAATTTTACCAGGCCTGCTAAGCCCATGCGCGGGCGGGCTGCCTGCATAGGCTTCAATTTTGGAGCCCAAGGCCCAAGCGGCCAAGCCCACCTTAATGTTAAGATTAGGAAAAAAGAAGTAGATTATTGAAAACGAATTAAAACAGAAGTGAGCAGAGTTTTGGTCTAATTTTCAGATTCTCCATTTCAATTTTCAGTACTTTGTTCCTAATTCTTCTCCAACATCCATTAATCTTCTTCAATTCCCTCTAAGTAAAAGTGTCGTTTCACACTGTTTGTTTCTAGAGCTGTCCTCCTCTCTGTTGCGGTAAGAAAGGTTACTACTATTCTATTTCAGTATCTTGCTTTGCAAAATTGAAATTCAGTGTGTGTTTCTTGTAGTACTGTTTTTCGTTCTCACTTTAGCTACTATATGACATTTGATTGAGCTTTTCTTTATTGTGTATTGATTTGTGTAGTGTTTCAAGGCTTTATTATTGTGTATTGGTCTGTACCCTTTGCAGTATGATTTGATTATAATGGTTCGGTTCAGTCCAGTTAGTGTTAATCGCTCTCGGCCTCTTGCATTATTGACATTCCAATTCCATTGGCTCCTCTTTTAGGTCTGTGGATATTATATTGGTCCTTGTAAAAACTGCAGGTACATTCTTGTTATCTGTATTCATATATCTTCTTCTGTAACTCGTATAAATTAAATTCCAGATGCGATTAAGTACACTTGCGATCCTCTGCTTGCTTAAGTTTGAGTAATACTTATATGTTTGCTTGATAATGAGAAATTTAATTTTGTGCTCAAAGTATATACTGTCTACAGAAACAATTGGTGTTGTAATGTGGATTATATTGCTATCCTTGATCTTGTTGTATGTAGCTGGAACATTTTAAATTTTAAGGATGAAGTAAAAAGAAAGAGGAAAGAAGAAACTTCCTTGAACTGGTAGTGGATCAATTAAATCTCTCTTCAAAAGTGATGAACCATTGACTAGTAAGGACCACGAGCCTTTATCATCTAATGCAACACTTCAAACTCAAAGGAGACTCCATTACCTAGGGTTAAATCGACACATTAGTAAGGAGCCCGGGCCTTTAATCGACACATTAGTTTTAAAAACATTTATTTAGCCCAGGGTTAAATTTTATCTTGGATCCGCCCCTGGTTCGAATTATTTGTAAAATTAGGATTCATACCTGCTGAAATGTTACTGCTATTGTTCTAGTTGTTTAGTTTACTTATGACACTGCATAGAGTTCACTTCTTCGACCGGTTTCTAAATTGAATGTTCTTCGAAGAGAATAAATGTGGTTCTTAGTCAAATTGTGTTTTAGGTCAGGGTCGGAAACTGTTTGGTGAAATGCCTGTGTGAAATAATACTGCATAGACTGTTTGTTGTATTGAAGCAATGTTTGAGCTAGATAAGACTCACATGGTAGTAGTCCCAAATACTCTAGCACCTGAAACTATCTAAAATCCATCATTCATCTCATTAGGTCCCTTACAATCAATCATAGAAGTGTCTGAATAATCAGTTAATATTCACAGTGGCTGTCATGCTAACATTCTCTGCAGGACTTCTTGTTTTCTTTTTGGAAAAAATTAAAGTGTTTAGTCGTGGTATTCATCATGGAATTTACTTATTGTTCCATATACAATTTCTGAACTAGGAGTTTGTTAGAAGTTTGAAAAATCTTGCAAATGGCACAACCAACTGCAGCGAGGCAGGTGAAGCTAGATAAAGAATGCGAGCTCAGAATTGAAGTCAGCCCAGACACACCACTTCGCCTCAAACTGCTCGATGGCACTGCAGAGATCTATGGAACAGAAGTACCGCCACAAAATTGGTTGAGTTTTCCGCCAAGGCTCAAATTTGCTGTATGTATGCTTGTTTCATGTCTACCTTCACTGTCTGGCTTTATGTTATTAATATTATTAACTTGTAAGATAAAATTACTGATAATTTCTGAATGAATTTTCAATTGCATTCATCAGGTTTTTACTTGGCATGGTGCGACAATTGAATTAGATGGTCCAACTGAAACTGACTATACAGCAGATGAGGTATGTAGTTCTTTTTCCCCCTTTCTTTGGGAACAAATAGAAGCCTTTATTTTAGGCACAAATAGTTATCTTGAATCACTTTACCCACAATCAGAAGCCGCGAGCTTAGCTAGATTATCAGGTAGTACCCAAGCCACTATGAATTCAGATTTCAAGTTATTCCAGAACTCACAACTCCAATCAAGATACACCTCTGTTACAGAAATATCTACTATATCATTGAAGCTTCTATGCATCTTTTTTCTTGTTATAAGCCTCCATATTTTCTTACTATCCTCTCTGGCTCTGCTAGATTATGTATTCTAGTATCCGTCAATTGCAAAAAAAAAAAAAAAAAAAAAAGCTTG
The DNA here is from genome assembly GCA_026545765.1 of Plantago major. Taxonomy (NCBI): domain Eukaryota; kingdom Viridiplantae; phylum Streptophyta; class Magnoliopsida; order Lamiales; family Plantaginaceae; genus Plantago; species Plantago major. Next base: position 89,325,119 of record CM048843.1, on the reverse strand, counting down.
CTACCTGTTCATCTCAGTACCAAGCTACAGCTGTTTGCACTCTTCTTCTACCTTGCTAAATCGTATCAGAGTACCAAGGCATGTTGATTCTTGTATTAAATTATTGGTCCCATGCCATAGCGTCTCATTGTCAATTCCTTTTCAAGAAGTACAAAATCATGAACAAAACCCATACCTGATGTTTCAGCTGCTTCAGGTGATCTATTCTGTATAAACTAATTTACTTGGAGATATCAAGTCAGGGACCCCTTTTGTTAGTCTTGATCAGGTTCTAGGTGCAGCATGCAGCTGAGGTTTTGAGAAAATGTTATTACTGATAATTTAATGCAAGCCAAAGGATGAACTTAGAACTTTGTCGGGCTAAGTTGTCCATCATGAGATTTCTCTTTGGAATTTATCTGTAGAATAGAACCTCTAAAATGTACTCCCTCCGTCCCGCATTGTTATGCCACTTTCTTTTTGGAGTTGTTTTTAAGAAAGCCAATAGTTTATTGTTTGTTGTAGGAGAGATAAATGATAAAGAATGGAAAAAGTATTAGAGATAAAAAAAATAAAGTAAGAAGGATGGTGGTTAGTAGGGTTTACTTGTTTGCTATTCTAGTAAAGTGGCTATATTAGTGGACATCCATAAAGGAATAGTGACGTTTTCTAGCGGGGCGGAGGGAGTAGTATATATGATCTAAAGCTTAGTTCATTTCTTTTGGTATCTGACAACTATATCCATGATGCAAGCCAAAGGATAATAGGATATTTAGTGCTTGGTCTAGCCATGTTATATAGTAATATATATCATCAGATTTCTCTATGGAAATTCATCTATAGAGCCTCTACAATGCATATGTGATCTAACAGAATAGTATTTATTTTCATCAGTTGTTTCCTCCACATTTCTAATCTCAAGACTTTTCTTCCTCTGGTCTTCAAGACTTCCTTCAATATCCATGACATGCTAGAAACATCCATGCTCTCCAAAGAATTCTTTCTTTATGTAATAGCTATACCCCCCCCCCCCCCCCCCATCTTACCCATAGTTTATCCATCTTACTGCTCATATTGTATAAGTATCTTGTTGAAGGCATCAGCGCACCGTCTCTAGATCATTCTTCTGCATATACCTCAACTTCCTTGCTGCTCCAGCCGCACTGGACAACAGTTTACAGTTACACTATATATGGTTTCTTTTTTTAACACAATTTGCTTCTGCAATGACCTCCAATTGACTTTCTATAACAGGTCTATTGCCATTATTAGATGAAGATCACACTTAAATCATAAAAGTTTCCCGACTATGTGTCATGAGGTAGGATGAAGGTGTGCGGTTGGCCTGTTTTTTCCCATTGGGTACCACATCCCCTTCTAGTCGTGTATGGTTGGGTTCTTTAGGAGGCGTCTGTGTGGCGTGTTTGTACCTTGCCTGTGTACCGGGTGATGTTTCCAATTTTATTTTTATTTTTATTTTTATGTAATATCCTTACTTCCATATTTGCAGACTCCAATGATAAGCTATGTAAATGTGCATGCGGTATTGGATGCTAGGAGAAGTCGGGCAAAAGCTTCACCCAAGGACTCTGATACGTCTCAGGTACCATATATATGATTATCATTGCATCAATTCACCTATAAACATGGGATGTGATTTTTGTTGTTTTCTATGTTATTCTTCTTTAGTCATCTAATTTTATCTTATAGTTTTTTGGTTAGCATTTTGCTTTCAAATTTTATTTACATGCGTCTAATGTGGTGGAATAAATTTAGCTGACAGTGAACTTTGAAGAACTATTGTTCTTACTGGCTTGGTTAATTTGTTGTTAATAAGAGGTCTAGTGCCTTTTAGTTTAAGTTGAAAGATAACCTTGGGTCGAGTGACTTGAAGAGGATGATCCACATTCTGCTAAAGCTCCTGTAACATGACATTCTTATTGTGGTAAAAAAGACCAATTGTATAATGCTTGTGAATAACCATCCGATTTCTCATGTTATGTGGAGGATAACTTGACACTTAGATATGCCATGTAAGAGAGGGAGGGTGGGATCAAGCGTATTACTACTGAGGTGTTGGATAAGCCCTTCTTGAATTAGCAACAGTTTGCATTTTTCTCGCATATATTATCACATTATTCTAGAAATGAAACTCACACTTTGTCATTTATTTAAGGGGCCAAGAGTTATTGTCGTTGGGCCTACAGACTCTGGTAAGAGCACCTTATCAAGGATGCTTCTTAGTTGGGCGGCTAAACTTGGATGGAAACCAACGTTTGTAGATTTAGACATTGGCCAAGGATCTATAACGGTACCAGGATGCATAGCTGCAACACCGATCGAACTTCCTATTGATCCCGTGGAAGGCATACCTCTTGATATGCCATTGGTTTACTACCATGGCCACGTGACGCCGAGGTAATGTACTTTGTGCTTATGGATAAGGTTCTAATTTGTTGAGGATTGAATATATGTCAGTGCCATTTACATTTCTCGAGTTGTGTTCGATCTGTTCATCTATGGTTAGTAGCACCCCCTCAAATTTTGTGTATTTCAGCGCAAACGTAGACCTGTACAAAGTACTGGTGAAGGAACTTTCACAAGTTCTGGAAACGCAATTCGCTGGAAATCTTGAATCTAGAGCTGCAGGGATGGTAATCAATACAATGGGATGGACAGAAGGTGTTGGTTATGAGGTATTTAAATTTATTACATGTTGTAGCCATGTATCTGGTGTGGTATGTTGAATTACTGCATGTGCCTTGGGTGAGTTGAAGATGGATTTCTATTCGTAACTTAGTCTAACATTTTCTTCCATTTGTCTTTTTCCTCCATGGCAGTTGCTGTTGCATGCAATTGACACGTTCAACGCCACTGTTGTCCTTGTTTTAGGTCAGGTACGCAGCTCTTCTGGATCTTCCCTTTTTTTGGGTGTGTGTGATTATTATGACCTGAATGCAAGTTTGAAGGATGTTTCTGATAAATTTGCAGGCTCTCTTACATGTCTGTTATTGGACTTGAACTTTTTGCAGGAGAAACTTTGGAGCATGCTTAAAGATGTTTTAAAAAACAAGGGTAATGTGGATGTTGTTAAACTTCAAAAATCAGGTGGTGTGGTCTCTAGAAATGCTAAAGTCCGACAAAAAGCGAGAGCTTTCAGAATACGGGTATGCAAACTTATAGAAAGTACTGTAGTTTCAAATGTTTTAATGTCCCCCCCCCCCCAGGAAATTATTTTATTATTGAAATAAACTGTCTTGATTGCAGGAATACTTCTATGGCCTGACAAATGATCTTTCCCCTCATTCTAACACTGTACATTTCAATGATCTGTGTATCTACCGGACTGGTAGTGGGCCAGCAGCCCCACTGTCAGCTTTGCCCGCTGGTGCGCAACCCACTGCAGATCCCACAAGACTGACTCCTGTTATTGTTAACCGAGACTTGTTGCATTTGGTTCTAGCAGTCTCATATGCTAAAGAACCAGATGAAATCCTATCCAGGTATTGTAGTTTCTGATTTTAAATGCTCTGGTGCCTGGGGCAAACCCCTCTACATTTATACAATAATTGGTGATGTTCTTTGTCTTGTATAAAGTCTAACAAAACCATAAAACGATTTAGAAAACAATTTGCCAAGCCGAACCCCCCATCGCCTAACACGTATGTGGTGGTGAGGGAATGGATAGTAATTTTACACAGTTACGGAAACTGTTGTAAGTTTGGGATGGGGAATGGATGGTGTAATTTTACAATGTTATGGAAACTGTCGTGAACTTGGTTGGCATGCACAATTCCTCAGGGGAAGTTACATAATATATTCACCTGGTGTCATCATGTTATTACTTTCATCAACTTAAGCCGTCTTATTACATGCTTTCCATAGACATGAACCCTTTTTTGTTAACGTTCTCTTTATCCAACCAATGGTTCTTTTATTTGCTTGGTTTATCTTTTATTGAAAAGATCAGTCTCATATCATCTGTGTTTGTTATTTCTGCTAGCAATGTTGCTGGGTTCATATGGATAGCTGATATTAGCATGGAAAGGTATGAACCTTAACGTGTATATCCATAAAACTTTTCTCATTGTTTGTTTGTAACTGACATGATCACCTTTTCAATGTCACACGCAGTAAGAAGATTACATACCTTGCACCGTCTGCTGGAAGTCTTCCGGGAAAATATTTGATCACTGGAAGCATTACGTGGTATGAACCTTGAGTATGCTTGGATGTAAATTTGAACGTGGTAGCTTGAATGCTTGATGTTGTGGTCCATGGACGATTCTCAACTAGGATTCATCTTTGCCGTTCGAGTTCTTTCATTTGACTGTACGGTTGACAGACGAGTCTCTCTCTCACTTGATAGTTGCTTCTTGTGGATGAGCATGAGCCCGAGCCTTGTATACGCTCGTAGTTAATCGTAGAATCATGCTGCAGCTATTGCATGCGTGTTACAGTTGTATTTTATTAGGTCAGACAGCTTGTAGCGTAAAGGTAAGTTGTGTGAGTTTGCTAAATTTTGTGAAACAAGGCGAAAACTTACTCATGTGTTCCGACTTCCGAGGAAAGGCGGAACACTTGGAGATTTACAGCATTCCTTCTCAAGGCACTTGAACTTGCACTTTGGCAACGATGGCAAAGTCCGAAGAAGTGACAAAACAAGCCATTCCAAGTGGTGAGCGCGGGTGGGTTTAGGTGTGTATTCTTGAAAAATTAAAGTGACTTTTTATAGATGGTTTTGTTCTAATAACTCATAGCGGGCAGGTCTATTTACCAAATGTGACGGATCGGTAGGTACATACGCTGATATGCGGGTGGATAGGCAGCGGATAGATGGGTTGATATGTACGACAATTAAACTACGAATGTAGTAAAATTTGTGATACGAAATATGAAATAACGTATAAATAAATAAATGTAAAAATAAAACTAAAGAGGTCTACATATAGTCAAATATGCATAACAAATATTCTCAAAAAAAAAAAAATGCATAACGAATATAAATTTGAAATAAACAAATGCACATCAAATTAGTACTGTACTACGTAAATTTTATATGTAAACAATGTGTCTGTGATCAATTATAGTGTCCCCTGTAAAAGATTAAACACTATTATTACATTTATTTATCTAGGGACGGACCCTAGATAATTTATCCAAACACGGACCTATATTATTAAGAAAAAATCATCAATGTTATTATTCAAAACACATATATTATTAATATTAATATTTTTCATATTACAACACGACTTATTTCGTTAACAACATAGATGTTTTGATTGATAACATGAATCTAGGGTTTATTGATAACATAGTCCGTCCCTAAATAAGTTATCTAGGGACCGTCTATCATGAGATTTTGTGCTATTAATATGTCATTAAATATAATTCATCCAAACTGTTTTTTTTTTAAATTTATTTGCTTGAATATTCTGTGGAGGATGATCTAATAGATTTGAAATACATACTTCATAAAGTTTTTAAAATCATACTAATATTTAAAGTTAATGAACTACTAGTATCAGTGAAACATGAGTTTTGAATATCTTATAGTACTCCTAGTTAACATGCATTTGGTAAAAAAAAAAGTTAGTGTAATGAAGATTTCTAAGAAGTTTTCCATTCTAATGTGTGATTCCTAACTGATAATTCTCAGTTAAACAAATTTATATATATGTCCTCCCGTGCTTTAATTCTCTCCGAATTTGTTTTGATATGGAAGACTGGCAGTTTCTAGAGATCCTCCATTTCCATTTGCATCATTTGAAATGTGAAATCAAATATGTATCAGAAATTAATTACTTGGCAAAAGTATTTATGTATTCTCCCAAGTTAATTTTCATTTAAGATTAAACATCTAGGAATCTTTAGGCTTCATAAGACTGTTTACAAAAGTACAATGGACTGGAGGTTCTACAAATCCAGGTGACTATAGCACTTGTATATTGTGAATGTGAGAGACCAAGGCAACTGAACTGTTACAACTCTTGTCTTGAAGCTTCATCTTTCTGAGTTTCTTCATAAGATGCATATGCTTTGATAATCGATTCATAAATGTCAATTCCTTTCAGATATTCATCTCTGTTCAGGAACTGCAAAAAAAAAAGTAGATTGCACATCTGAAACCCATGACAACTTAAGCCAAATGCAGATATCTGTTCTAAAGGCTATATAGCCATATCATAGGTTTTGATAAGCAAACCAGGCGAGACCAAAACGCGGATATAGAAGTCCAATTACCTCGTTGTGGTCATGCAATAGAATGGGAGTGTTCGCCATAGGTGAAAAGCCAATTGCTGGAACTCCGTGCTTCCTGAAATAGCGAGCATCAGTTGAAGCAGGAAAGATCTCTGGCTTCCCAAGTTTCCCATTGGCACTTTTTATAGCTTCTTCTAAAAGAGCCCACCAAGGATTCGATTTGTCACAAGCTGGCTTCCCAAACCTGTCATTGTTTGATTCTTTCTGTTTGAACCGTCTAAGCTGCAAAGATGTCTGAACTTAGAACAGTGCCTAACCATTCATATATACAAGTTTCTTATAACTGGCATAGACAAAAGGAGCATAGATTCAAATAGTTTCATAACAGCATATTGTGGCTAGCTTGACTCCATATCAACACATTGCTCATGATTTCGATCTTCTAAGTTGGTAACTTGGTATATATATCAGATAGGTGATCGTATATATAAAGATAATCGAAATGTTACAGATAAAAATGGTAAGCTCTATTGCACTTCCAAACATCAGGCAATGCCAGTTATTTACCAGACAGAAGAGTGTGACTATATGCCACGGAATTATATCCTTTTCTCACCTCAAATGTCATATTACGAGAAGCAGGCGCCCATTCTTCTTCAATTCGCTTCTCCAACGAGGCTGCATCTGCAGTTGGTGGGACTCGCATATCAAAACCTGCTTGAGCTTCGGATGGTTGCAGATTCATGACGAATCCCTGCGATACAGAAAACCATACATAGGTATGCTTGGATGAGTACTCATCTTGAATTGGCAGCAACAATCATTATAAGCTAGATGGTAGTCGATAATTTAGTGCTAAACATATCCCGCTATAAGGGAGTGATAGACTGGACTTACAGTGGGAGACGGAGTGCCAGCTTTCAAGAACGCCATGTTAATAGAGATGACCTCTCCTTCAGCTTTCACACCAGACTTCACCAAATCAAACTGAGACTCCCTAAACCTCCAAATACTCTCAATGCTCTTCAACAGATTCTCCATCGCAGTATTATCATAAAGCTTTGCACCGTGACCAGGCTTCCCAGTCGCCTTGATCACGGTCAACCAGGCACGTCTTTCCTCATAAAACACCCGATACGTCTCATCAGGCGAAGCAAGCCCTTCATCCAACATAATCCCGACATTCATCTCCTTAAACGTATCCGAATCCACAAGCTTCCCAGCTCCATCACGGCCACCAATTTCCTCATCAGGAACAAAAGAGAGGTAAACATTCCGAACAGGGCGAAACCCAACGGACTTAAGCCTGCGAATTGCCTCGAGGTACTGCAGCCCTACGCACTTCATGTCCTGTGATCCACGGGCGTAGATGTTCCCTGAGATAGGATGGAGGTGAGCTTCGAAAGGCGAGTGGTCCCACTTGTCGTGCTCCGCTGGAATTACATCAGTGTGGGAGTTGAGGAGGATGGTTGGGAGGGTAGGATTTGTGCCGGGCCATTTGAGGAGCACAAGGGGCTTGCCTTGGACAAACTCAAGGATCTGCGAATGGAGGGAGAGGGATTCGGCCTCGGAGAGAATGAAGTCAGTGGCAGCGCCATAGTTGGGAGATGGGTGAGCGGTGTTGATTTGAAGGTATTGCCGGAATCTTGATACAATTGCATCGTCGTCATCAGCTACTGCTGCTGCAAGGGACAGAAGGAAGAAGACTACCACCGGTGACATCGATGCAAGGAGGTCGTTGCGACGACGATATCGATCAGCCATATGCTTTCAAGTTCCCTCTATGATGATCTTTGTATCAGACTACCAAATTCTTCTGTCTTTTCTTTTTACTGGATAAAACACAATCCAGAGCTTGTGTTACGTTTTGTCCTTTCCATTTAAATGACATAGTTGTCTCATTTGAGCATGAGGAAGTGAGAGTGAAAGGCCCGGTACATTACTCATTGTCCCAGACTCCCAGTCATCACTACGCACGGCTAGAATTCGTTCTTTTAAAGTTGATGTTTAGAACTCTCTCTCTCCATCTCACAGAACTTTATACGTTTGTCATTTTTAGCCGTCTCACATAACTTCATACATTACCATAAAAGGAAACTATCCCATACCCAACAAATAATAAACAATCTCAACTTTACATTCAAATTACACCTTCTGTCACTAAAAGTACACTTTTTTCCCACTTTTTCTATATTCTATAATTACTTTAACTTTTTGCATAAAACTGCACGCTAACCCTAATGTATGAAGTTCTCCGGACGGAGGGAGTAACTTAATTAGCCGATAAGTTAGTGCTACACCATCTTAATTATCTCATCATATCCTGGGGAATGTCTAAAGAGAAGAAAAGAAAAAAGGAAAAAAAGGAAGAACAACAAAGTGAATCATAACTCACAAAATGAAAGAAAACCATCCAGGCCAAGGCACAGACAAAAACTTGTGGAATAATTACAAGAATTAAAGTTACCACATGCCTAATTATAGATTTTAGGGATCATCCCCAAAACCGAAATATGGTGCCATAAGGTGATGAGTAGAGCATCATCAGGCTACATTTATTCAGATGTCCCAGAAAAAGGTGGGATATTTTCAAATTTACAGAATTTCAGTCTCAGGCATCACCAGCAATACTAGTGACTGAACCACCATTCGACATTGCAGGCAAATCACCAAAGCTTTGTGAAAAATGGAATTTGTTGGATGGTCTGTCGCACTGGAAACCAACAAGTTGGAGGTTCTTCCAATCCAGGTGGCGACACTTGTATACAGATGAATGTGAGAATGAAACCGTGTTGTTACAAGTTACAACTCATCTCTTGAAGCTCCGCTTTTGGATGGTTCTTCATAAGATGCATAGGCTCTGATAATTGACTCATAAATGCCGATTCCTCTCAAATACTCATCTTTGTTCAGGAACTGCACAAAACAAATATATATATCAGTATTAGAATGCCAGCTTACAAATGCATATGGAGATAGCCCCAGTTTGAATACATTCCCCATCTTTACCTACTTTTCATCATACTCTCCAAACATCGTAATTATTTTATTAAATAACTACAACTTCAATCTTGAAGCAAATCAAACACCTACTATTTTTAGTTAAATTGGACGGACAGACTAAATAAGTTATCAGAGAAATCATAGAAATATTTTATTGGTAGGGCACTTCTAATTTCGTTTATTATAGGTTCTAAAAAAGGAAAGCCAAAGTGATAAATAATGCAGATACCAGAAGTTTTGGTCACCTCGTTATGATCATGCAGTAGAATGGGGGTGTTTGCCATTGGAGAGAACCCGATTGCTGGGATGCCAAGTTCCCTGAAATAGCGAGCATCAGTAGAAGCAGGAAATATCTCTGGTTTTCGAAGTTTTCCATTGGCCCTTTCTACAGCTTGTTCTAATAGACCCCACCAAGGATTTGATTCGTCAACAGCTGTAATAAGAGGCTTCCCAGACTTATCATAGCCGGATGCTCTCTGTTTGAACTGTTCAAGATACAAAATCTTTAGAATCGCAACCAATCATTCCTGTGTACAAGTTTCATATACATGGACAACACTGGCATGAGTGCATGAGCAAGTAACAGCCCCAGTAGTTTCATAAGTTATACTCGGTTTCAAGACAGTTATGATTATGATGTCATGTGGTCATTTCACAGAATTGCATCGAGAAAGCAGACAGAGATGAAGGAGGATGATCATAATAGTACAAGCAAAGGAATTGAAACAAAACCAGGAGTAAAGGCGTCATATATGATTATCAGTCAGATCGAGCCAACAATATGCAAAAGCTTCATGTTAGTCACCTCATAAGTCATATTGCGTGTAGCAGGTGCCCATTCTTCTATAAGTCTCTTCTCCAAGGAGACTGGATCCGCAGTTGGTGGGACTCGGATATCAAAACCTGCTTGAGCTTCGGATGGTTGCAAATTCATGACAAAACCCTGTTATAAATACAATCTGTTAACTATGACTTATTATTTAATCTTCTCGAATTAAAATGAAGCATATTTGTGGCATCCATCACAACTCCCATTTGCCCCAAACAGAATGATCCAACATAGAACAGGCACAAAACCTGCGTGTTTGACCGAGAATATGAACAGTCAAGGCCCAAGGACCACGCACCAGTAAATAAAATCAAATTGAAGGCTTTCTTAAGCTAACCCATTGCATGAACAAATTAAGAACATCACAACTTCCTCTTCAGCTTTGGAATTGAGCCAACTATGATCGGGTACCAATAATAGGTACTGGACCACCCGTGTGAGTTCATTATCATTATCAACTACTACTACTTTATAGCAATCAAAAAGCACATCTACATCTAACATACATTCTATTATGTATAACATAACGTAATGTCTAATATCCTACACATTCTCCAGTAAATAACAAGAAAAAGTAATGTTCCACAGTCAAAAACTACTTAATGAAGATAAGATCTAACAAAATCTCTAGCTGCATCACCAACAAGTTATTAACAGCACATTCTTTAATGTACTTACAGTGGGAGTTGGGGTGCCAGCTTTCAAGAAAGCCATGTTAACCGAGATAACCTCTCCTTCAGCTTTAACACCAGCCTTCACCAAATCAAACTGAGCCGCTCGAAACCGCCTAATACTCTCAATACTCTTCAACAAATTCTCCATGGCAGTATTATCATAAAGCTTAGCTCCATGACCAGGCGCTCCGGTCGCCTTAATCACCGTCCACCACGGACACCTCTCACCGTAAAACACTCTATACTTCTCATCCTCCGAAGCCAGTCCTTCATCCAACACAATTCCCACATTCATCTCCTTAAACACATCCGATCCCGCAAGCTTCTCCGCACCATCATGCCCCCCAATCTCCTCATCAGGAACAAACGACAAGTAAACGTCCCGAATCGGCTCAAAACCATCCAATTTCAGCTTCCTGATCGCCTCCAGGTACTGAACCCCAACGCACTTCATATCCTGCGATCCACGCGCGTATATGTTACCGGACGAAGCGTGGAGGTGCGCCTCGAACGGAGAATGCTCCCATTTCTGCTCCTCAGCCGGAACGACGTCGGTGTGGGAGTTGAGGAGGATGGAGGGTAAATTAGGGTTTGTGCCGGACCATTTGAGGAGGATTAGTGGCTTGCCTTTGACGAACTCGATCGATTGGGAGTGGAGAGAGAGCGATTGGGCTTCGGAGAGGAGGAATTCGGCGGCGGCGGCGTAGTTGGGGGTTGGCTGAGCGGTGTTGATTCGGAGGTATTGTTGGAAGCGGGAGATGATCGAGGTTTCGTCATCGGATGATTTGCAGACGGTTGCGAGTGATAGGAGGAGGAGTAAGAGTGATAGACGTGGCGGCGCCGCCGGTGTGCGGCGGAGATTGTGGTGGCGATCGGTCATGATTGGAGTTTTCCGATTGGGGAGAATGTGTAGTGAGCTCAGGTGAAGTGACTTCCAGTGTGAAAAGTGTGTAGACAGATATGGTATGCTCAAACAGATTCTATCCGATACGTTGAAAACGAGCTAATTTTACCAGAGTTTGACGTACTGGAGCAAGAGTAGACTGTGGACGTCTATGTTTTAAAAAATGGGTCCGACCTCCCGGTTCGACCGCTAATTCGGTGCCCAGCGGTCCAAAAGGGGCTATTAAGCCGCCCAAAAACCGCCCGGCGAGAAACCGGCGAATTTTTCAAAAACCGGTGACCGCCGGTTCGGGGGTCCTTTTTTTAAAAAAAAAAAATTGATCCCCTAATCCCAAATTTTTACCATCATTTTCTTCTTCCCCGATTTTCTTCTTCTTCTCTTTCGATTTCTTCTTCTCGTCAATTATTGGATCGAGGGTTCCGACGCCGGTGGGTTTCTTCTTCTACCAGGTTCGATTTATTCTTCAACTATTCGACTTCTGTTCTGCTTCGATTTATTTTCTGCTCGTTTGTTGTGTTAGGTTCTTCGTTATTTTCTGTTCTTCTGTTCTGCTTCAACTCAATAACTCATTATGTTATGCTTCTTCGCTAGGTTTTGCACCACGGTCATGTGCCCACGTATTTGCCCATTTTAATACGGCCTATATTTCATCTGATCTCAACCAAACGGACCCTAACGGCCCTAAATTTTACATTCGGGTCAAGCGGATATCTTTTCTTTTCAGTTTTCACCCCTACTAAACACCTGGTGCCATGTATTAGTCTGCCACTGGGCTTAATTCTTCCCGGCACGAAGTGAAACAGCTTCTACAAGCTCCCTCTCCAAGCTAGGTATCAATTTCTCCAACTCTTCCCCTTGCTTCGTCAATTGATGACATTTGATTGGCTTTATGAATTAATTTAGTACAATTTTGACGAAAATTATGATTACAGGCTCGGAGCACCGCCGTAACTCACTCAGCTGCGGTGGTGCTACCCTTAGTGGCAGTTTACTATAACCTAGGTTCACCCAAAAATTTTATGTAACTATTTATTGCAAATACTAGAGCTTGAAATGAAATGACTATTTGTTGATTGGGTGCATCCTACGTTATGAAACCCGGCGGGTCGACCCGGTTCAACCGCAACTTGGAGGGGTCCGGGCCGAAACCCCCCAAAACCGGAAAAAATCGGGTTTCGGTAAAAACCCGGTTCCAACCGGTTTTCTAAAAAAATAAAAAATGAAAACAGGAGAAAAAAATAAAAAAAACGGCCCCAATAATCAAAACAAAAGCCCTAGTCTTCTTCGTTCTTCCTCAGTAGTCAGTTCCTTTTCTTCCTTTTCAGTTTTCGGTTCTGGCTTTTGCGGCTCTGTCTCTGTTCGCCGTTCTTCAATCGGCTCTATCTCTGTTCGCCATTCTCCGTTGGGCTCTGTCTCTCAGTCTCTGTCTCCGTTCGGCTCTGTCTCTCAGTCTCTGTCTCTGTTCATTCAATCGGCTCAATTGGTAAGTAAAGTATTAATCTTGTTCTTGCGTTTTTCAGTTGCTCCTTCTACTTGTATACTTTCTTTCTCCTTGCTGCTGCTGGTGCATGAGATTGTGAAGGGCTTTTGGGGGTGAGATTTGGGTTTGATTTGGTGGGTTAGGGTTGGATTGGAAGAAAAGGGATTGGATTGGGGATTTGGGGAAAGGGTGTGAATTGTTGCATTCATATTTGCAGAATTTTATCTTTGAATTTGGTTATGATGAAGGAGAAAACTATATATATATATATACACTGTAAATTCCAAAAGGAAGGAGTAATTATGGGTAGTTAAATTATGCTACAGGTAGTTAAGTTTAATTTGGTTGACGTAGTTTGCAGCTTATAGTTGTATGTAGTATGTTGCTTCTTGTTGCATTTTGGCATTTTGCAGTTGCTCTTCTACTTGTATTTTGCTTCTCAGCTAGTTAATATGCTCCCTAATCAGCTAGCTTATCAACTACCTAACCAGCTACCAGCTAGCTTTTCAGGCTAGTTTTGCTAAACAGATCCATAATGGATGATACATGTATATTAATATATCAAGATATAAATTAACCTAGAGTATTTTTAATTCATTTTTACTTTTCATGTAGTATCAAGTGGTATATGCCTATGTTTTAAAAACCGGAACCGGAGGTTGAGCCGGTCACCCTCCAAAAAGGTTCAACCAGGTCGGGCCGGATAGACGTCATTTCAAGAAAAACGGAAGAATTACGGACGTCGAAGTGTCGAAGAAAAACAGAAGAATTACAGAACAATTAACAACAGAGATAACAATTAACATAACAATTTAGAATGAAGCAGAGTAATCGAAGTCGAAGTGGCAAGAACAATTACGGAACAAGAATTTGAAGAAAAAATCGAAGTCGAAGTCGACGAACAGAGCCAACGAAGATGGTGGATGGAAGAAGTTGCAGAGCCAGAAGATGGACGACGACAAACAGAGCCAGAAATTAGACGGAAGATGGACGACGACGAAGACGGAAGAAGAGATCGAACGGAGATGGAACAAAGAGAAGCAACCAGCAGATCGAATGAAAGAGAAGCAGCCAGCAGATCGAAATTAGAATTGGAACTATGGAAGGGATTTTACTTTTAAGGGTTTTTTGCAAAAGAGCCCTTAATTTTTTTTTTATAAACGCCTCGACGTTGGAACGGCGGTCACGGTTCCGGGTCACCGCCCAACCGGTTTTGGGCGAGTTTGCAACCGGGCAGCAGCTTAAGGCCGGTTTTTAGCCCTATTTGGGCCGTTCAATGCCGGTTTAGCGGTCCGACCGCCCGGACCAGAATTTTAAAACATAGGTATATGCCTATAGTATTTTTACTTTCTCATGTGTAGTATACGAAGCAGTATTAATATTCAAATATTACTACTATAATTAGATTCCTTATGTTGTGGAGAAAATTAAAAGGTATTACTATAATTAGATTACTTACAATGAGGAGAAAATTAAGAAAGAAAAAACACGACTATAATTACAATGAGAAAAAGGAGGTGTATGTATGGGATATTGATGTTTCATAAACAATTAATGGTGGACTTGTATCTTATATTGATGTGTAAAAATTAAATGTTTTAAGACAAACTTTGGGCTCCATAATGTAGTGACAGTTCACTACATTGTGAGTTACTCTTTGAGCTTTTTATTAGTCAATGGTCAAAAAAAGCTTATGGAGTTGACAAGCTAGCTGAAAAGCTAGTGGTAAACATAGCCTATAATATATCTACTTGGTGATATAGTATATTTTGTAGTGTATTATTGATATAGTATATCACCTTTCAATAGTATTACAAAGTTATACTACTCACAAACTCGAAAAATACTAAATGTGACTTGATAGTATATCACATTTCCATAGTATAACGTGAATGATTTGTGTTTTAGTAAGAAATTATCAATTTAAGGTGCATTTGTATTTTACATTGATGACATAATTTTTTAATGACTTAAGACAAATGTTGGGCATGGATCTGTAGTTTTCGTTAATTTAGCCTTGTTGATTTGGAATAGATATTTACCCTTTTTCCCATTATTTGCAGCACCATCCAAAGAGAAATTGTTCTGATTCACAAAAATCAAATCTAGAACTCCATTTCTGCTAGGGAGTTGTACAGAATTGCCTGGAATGCACTGTCTTACGCAATGTGGTCCAGTTTTATCAATTAATGTGATTGGATTTATCAATTGATTTTCATACAGTTTCGACGAAAATTATGGTTCGTCTCAAACCTGCCAATTTAGGTAGCTTAGAGCCTCGGAGCACCACCGTAACTCACTCAGCTGCGGTGGTGCCACCCTTTGTGGCAGGTTATTGTGACCTAGGAACTAGGTTCCCCCCAAAGATATTCTGTAATTATTTGCTGTAAACACTAGAGCAAATGACTATAGTTGATTCTGAACAGATATTTACCCTTTTCCCTTTATTTCCAGCACTATCCAAAGAGAAGTTGTTCTGATTCTAAGATTCTCACAAGTCAAATTCAGAACTCCATTTCTGCTAGTGGAGTTGTACAGAATTGCCTGAAATGCATTGTCTTACGCATAATGTGGTCCAGTTGCGGGTGGGGCTTGTACTGACAGAAGCAAAGTCTATCTCTGTCAGTACTAGGAAGTTTTGTGTTACAATGAGAGACAGAAGCAAGAATAGAAAACAACTTCAGAGGGGACGATTTCTCAGCAGTGAGGCTATCCAGACGATTCAGGCACTCAAGAGGGCTGCCAACAACCCAGGAACATCACTAGGGAATGAATTTAATAGCAAATTTAGGCGGTTGTTGAAGCTTGATATGATTGCAGTTCTTCGTGAACTTCTTCGCCAAAACCAGTGCGACTTAGCTCTTAAGGTCTGTTCCCAATCCATTAGCTGTTCAGAAGTGAATATTTATTGTGTACTTTCACTGGGATTGCTAATGAATAAGTATTCGTGTTTGTAAACTGTACACTTGTTTGTTATTTATTTTCAGAATGTTGCATGTGTGATGCCTGCATTCTCTGGCTTATGCTCCTTTCCTCATTTTCAGTTATGAAGTACTGTTCTTCATCAGAATACTTGCTCCTTTTAGTGGCACTTGGTGCGTTATTGCCAGAAAGAGATTAATTCGTACTATTGGGATTAGAGGAACTTTAACGCATTGTTTTTTAGACCTTATGTCATGTTAGGATTGGGAGTATTAGAAAGGTATCGAGTTTTCTTTTTGTTGAAGTGGCTTTTGTTGCAAATGGTGAATTAGGTACTCGAGAAATGCAAATTAGTGATAGACTGATAGAGTAACTGATTAAGCATGTAACATTCTATAATATACAGAGCTCTTAATGATTGCTTGAACTAGATATGTTTCTGAATACTATTTTCATGCTTTTTTATCAGCTGGGTTGCTTCGATAATTCGATTAATATGGTTATATGTGTGTTCTTTGACTGGTTTAGGCTTTTGCGGATATAAAAAAAGAGGAATGGTATAAGCCCAAGTTGTTACTATATGTTGATGTGGTTACTGCTTTGGGGAGCAATGGGTTGCTTGAAAAGGTCGAAGTAATTATCACGGAACTTAAAGCTGAAACTTCTTTAGATCCAGATGTTGAAGGATTCAATGCATTGCTGGAGTGCTTGATGGAATTAAATCTTGCTGGTTTGGCAATGGAGTGTTTTTACTTGATGAAGTCATTACCGTGTGATCCAGATAGAGTAACTTACAGAACTTTGATAAATGGTTTGGAAACTCAGGGAGAGATGGATCTTTTAGCTGCTGTACAAGAGGAAGCTAGAAAAGAATATGGCGATTTAAATTTCTTTGAGGAGGAAGAGACAATTAGGATTTCAAGAGTAAGTAGTAGATACACAGCAAAATGAAGAAACAAGCAAAGTATGAATATATATAAAATCCTTGATCAGCAAGTCCGGTGAGTTGGTGACTATATGGTTTAATTGCTGTACCATAATATGCCTGGGAAATGTAATGATTACATTAGAGGTAGAGTGGTTTTGTGCTTGTTTACTTATTATTGAAGTTGTGAAGAAGGGTCTATTTCCTGTGATTGGTGGTATATCCATGAGGTGCGGGATTCAATCGTCTGATGCCCGGTAGAACTACATTTCCCCAGTAAATCCTTTCTTTCACTCTGCAGTAATTTTTGGTACCATTGAATAACTATAGCTCTTATTAGAAGTGCTAGGACTAGTTTTGACTTTTAAGTATTGCATCGTAGCATGTGATTTCACTGAAACCGTTAGAATTCAAGATTAATCTACATTGTTCAAGGTTTGAATCCTGCTCCAGTGTCTTTCATTGCCTCAAAATATTGGGTGACCAGCACCATATTCACAACACCTGTTGTCGTGGTGCAAGGTACATCAACTGAGAAGCTGGGCATACGATCTCTCAGTCCATCCGTGATTGCCTGACGTTGTCTAGGAGTTCCCAAGCCTGAGAGATACTTAGCCTCTGCTATCTCACTAACAGCTACCCTCAATCTAGTAACCGTGTTGAGTTCGTTCACTGCTCTCTTAACATGCTCATCAGGTTCAATGTCAGTAATTAGTATCCAGACTATTTCATATCCATACTTGGACATTTGTTCATCAAGTTCATCCCCAACAGCCTTGGCAATTTCATTTCTCTGCTCATAAGCATCATCAAGATTATGCTTGAGCACAGTTGCTCTTATGTATTTGTCAAATACAAGGGCCTGAATCTGATTTCTGATGTTGCCAGGTCCGGTAAATGCACAACTTGTGTTTTCAGATACGGGACAGTAGCATACTGATGACACAAAATTGACAGAAAGATTGTCCTTTGTCCTGGTCTCACACGCAATATCCAACTGCTGCAACCCGAAGGGGAGATAGCCGTTCAACTGTTCTCCAAGAAATGGAGGCAAAAATTGGCATCCTGGAGGTGGAGGCTTTTGGGATTTGTAAATTCCCACGCAGCAAAATAAGTTTCCCATGATCTACCAGAAAATTTGTTGGGTTTTTTCTTGTAGTTTTAAGTTAGTGATGTGTGTATGAGTGCATGTATCTCAAAGAATATATAGCATTCCATTATGGTCATGCTATTTTTGCTGCTACAGCCTACAGATAGTACAATTTTATAAGCATCAAATATGATGTGGAGTTGGGAAGTTTTGTTTTCCTTCAAAATCTTGATGCTTATGAAACTAGGATACATATATTACACGTACTCAATGATTTTATGCAGTGTGAGACTATAAAAACCCATATTTTATGCGTCCTGTCCCTTAATTTTCCAAAACTCTGTTATGGCTAGGGATCGAACTTGGGGCATTCAATTGAAGTCTTGAGCCTTAAATGCTCGACTACGACCCTTCAAACGTGTCGTTTTTCCTTCGATTTCCACCTAAAAACATATGAACTTGTACAACACAACTAAAACACATAAAGACGCACAAGAAACAATAAAAATACAAGTAAAGACTAACAAAATGTGGTAAAAAAGACTAGGTGGGACTCTAAATTATCGTCTCATCAATGGATCATGAGTCTTTGAAGTTTTAACCATCAAATTAATGCTTGTGGCATGTATACAGTATATGCTTTCCTAATGCCCTCATCAGTCATTGCCCCCACACATGAGATTTACTGAAAACATGTGAATAATGAGTTTATTAGTGATAAATGACTTTGAATTGAATAAACGACTGAAGTTTCTATATTTCTTAAATGAATTTATAAAAATAAGTTGCGGCCTAAAAAAGGAATTGAATAGAGAAGGGAAAAAAAAACCTTTGAAACGGGCTTAGAGTCGTTACACGAATCAAGCCCTTTTGAGGGCTAAACTCGTTAAGGCTCGAACTCAACTTGTTAGATAAAATGTTCGAGACTTCGAGTTGAGCTCAAACCTAATTTGGTGTCCGTTTAGTTATCAAATGGAGTAGTTGATACTTGATACTTAGATCACATTAGTCGAATTCGAAAGTGATATTTTTTAGTAACGAGCTCGAGCTCGGCTCCATCAAACCAAATGAGCCGATTTGCCCATTTGAAGTAAAAAAAAAAAAAAAAAAAAGCCCTTCTTATCGCTGCCTATCCTCTTCTTCCTCTCCCAAAACAGACTCAGTTCAACTTTGAGCCAAAACTCCATTCTCAGCTCCAAATATGAGCAGCCTCATGGCACCCCCATGACTATGTATACAAAGAATCCGTGCATTTCCAGAACTATCTTTCCCTCTACCTCCACTTTTCCGCGGAAAAGGAGCTTTCAGAGTTTCAGCCTCTTCTTCCATGGCCCCCACCGATCCCTCATCCATTCGCGTTCGTTTCGCTCCTTCGCCCACCGGAAACCTGCACGTAGGTGGTGCCAGGACTGCTCTCTTCAACTACCTGTTCTCCAGGTCCAAGGGCGGCAAGTTGTTCTCCGAATCGAAGACACTGATTTGGAGAGATCCACAAAGGAGTCTGAGGACGCTGTGTTTCGCGATCTTACCTGGCTTGGTCTCCAATGGGACGAAGGTCTGTCGATGTCGTATTGTTTAGTTTTGTTGTTGTGTTTGATGTATGCTATGTGTTTGATGGTTGTTACATTCGTATTTGCTTTTATCTGAAGTGCTTGACGTATGCTAAGTGTTTGATGATTGTTACATTCGTATCGGAAGTGTTGATGAGTGTTATTGACTTGATTAGGGAATCATTTGTTTAGTTTTGTTGTTGTGTTTGATGTAATCTATGTGTTTGGTGGTGTTACATTCGTATTTTCTTTTACTGTGTGATGTATCTGAAGTGCATGATGTATGCTAAGAGCCAAGTGTTTGATGATTGTTACATTCGTATCTGAAGCGTTGATGAGTGTTATTGACTTGATTAGGGCCTCATTTGTTTACTTTTGTTGATGTGCTTGATGTATGCTAAGTGTTTGATGATTGTTAGTTGTTGTTACATTCGTATTGTTTTTACTGTGTGCTGTAATGGAAGTGTTTGATGAGTTTCGTGGAGATTAGGGCTTCATTTGCTTACTTTTGTTGCTGTATTTGATGTATGCTAAGTGTTTGATGATTGTTAGTTGTTGTTACATTCGTATTGTTTATACTGTATGCTGTAATGGAAGTGTTTGATGAGTTTTGTGGACTTGATTAGGGCCTCATTTGTTTACTTTTGTTGCTGCGTATGATGTATGCCAAGTGTTTGAATGCTTGTTAGTTTTTACATTCGTATTTGCTTTAAATGTGTGTTGTATCTGAAGTGTTTGATGAGTGTTATGGACTTGATTAGGGCCTCATTTGTTTACTTCTGTTGCTGCTTTTGATGTATGCTATGTGTTTGATGATAGATAGTTGTAACATTCATATTTGCTTTTATTGTGGGTTGTATCTGAAGTGTTTGATGAGTGTTATGGACTTTACAGGGCCTCATTTGTTTACTTTTGTTGCTGCGTTTGATGTATGCTATGTGTTTGATGATTGTAACATGCTTACATTCGTATTTGTTATTATTGATGTTATATCTGAAGTGTTAAGTGTTATGGACTTGATTAGGGCCTGATGTTGGTGGTAGTTATGGACCGTATAGACAGTCGGAGAGGAATGCGCTTTACAAGCAGTATGCTGATAAGCTTCTGGAGTCTAGTCATGTGTATCGATGTTTCTGCTCAAGTGAGGTATGCATTGTTAACTATTTAACTACTTAAGTGTTTGTTTCGTTTTCGAACTTCGTTGCCATTTTGTGCGAGGAGTTTGGAAGTGACAGTTACTTCTAGCTTTAAACTTGTGATGTGGCATTTTGTACTGCGTGGGCAATTAGAGCTTAGTTTTTGAAGCAAAATTACTTTTCTATTGACACTGTTGTAATATCTGAACAAGTTTGCCGAAGCATTAGATTGATATATAAAATACTTTCTGTCTTTCACGCCATGAAACAAGAACTACTTGTTAAACAACTGAAATTTGCCCTCCTTTAGAAACATTGATTTGAAGCTCCAAAAAATTGTTCTCCTTTTTTATGTGACCTGAAATAATCTCCAAATGAAGCTTTCATCCATGGACTGAAGTATGGAGCTTCTGATTGGGAATACAAAACTAGTGTGGATGTTTATCTTTACTGATAGGCTAATACAGAATGTTATATTATACAGCATCGATGCATACTGAGCTGAAATCTCTGTGCCGCTATGATAACACTTTGATTCCCATCTTTTGAATGTGCTGTACACATCTAGGAATCCTTTTTACACTTCTAAGACCAATCAATGTGTCTTATGTTTGGTGTAACCATTATTTATTCTAGGAGCTGGAAAGGATGAAGGAGATTGCAAAGTTGAATCAGCGACCTCCTGTGTATACTGGCAA
The DNA here is from genome assembly GCA_026545765.1 of Plantago major. NCBI lineage: Eukaryota > Viridiplantae > Streptophyta > Magnoliopsida > Lamiales > Plantaginaceae > Plantago > Plantago major. Next base: position 89,303,725 of record CM048843.1, on the reverse strand, counting down.
GTGGGCCAGAGCGACAGATGCTGAAGTGGAGCAAGAGTTGGCCAAAGGGACACCTTACACATACCGTTTTAGAGTACCAAAGGAAGGAAGTTTGAAAATCAATGATGTCATCCGTGGTGAGGTACAAGTTTGTATAATTTCACAGTAATTTGATGAAAGCCTGAGATATTGTAAAAGCATGTGCTTACGTTCCAAAATAGCACAGGAGAAACTTGAATTGTTAGACTAATGGATAAGGTGCATGCAATAGCATATTTTCCTAAAGTCTGGGTCAACTTTTTTAGTTTTAGGATATTAAATTTATGTAATCTTGTAAAATCATGTCAATTTAGGATCATGGGGGGTGGACTAAGACAAGTGGTATGAGGCTGAAGTGGAAATTTTGTATGAACATAGTGGTTTTGGTTTGTTTAGTAACACATGTTTGTAAACCAGAATCGAGGTGATAGTTTGGATAAGTTAGAAGTGAAAGGTTGTGATGATGGACCATGTTGCAAGAGCTTTTCGGGGGGGGGGGGGGGGGGACTAAGGCTCATGTAACATGCTTTCGTTCTGTCAATAAGATGTATGTCAATCTCGCGTGCATGCTCCTTTCGTTACTAGGATCTGCAAATGAGTTTTATACTTAAACTTCATCCAGAACTAAAAACTTGTATATTTTTCCTTGAAGAATACATTTGGGCTGAAAGTCAAATACAGAATGAGTCCTGGCAGAAGCTATGTTATATAATTCAGTGCTAGTAGCTTAACCATTGCTAGTCTTTTAACTTCCTGAATGATTATTCTGCCATGAGTTTGCATCATATTCTTTATTTATACTAAAGATTCTTGATAGTGCAATGAAGGTAAGTTGGAACTATGATACACTTGGAGATTTCGTGATTATGAGAAGCAATGGTCAACCTGTTTACAATTTCTGTGTCACTGTTGATGATGCCACAATGGCTATCTCTCATGTCATAATTAAGGTGAGTACTAAGATGGTCCTGTTCACGTATTTTGAATGTTTTATCCGTTAACCCGACATTTTACCTTTTGTTTCAGAGCAGAGGAACATTTACCAAATACTTTGAGGCAGGCTCTGATATATCAGGTACATGGAAATAGATTCTATTTTTCTATCACTTTCTTTTCTTTCAAGAGGAAGACAGGGTTGATATTGTCTAGTATCCCTGTAATATTGTTGCCATTTGGATGAACTAATATAAGATTTATTCAACCAGGCCCTAGGATTTCCAATGCCTCAATTTGCACATGTTTCTTTGATTCTTGCACCTGATAAAAGCAAACTTTCAAAACGGCATGGTGCAACTTCTGTTGGTCAGGTAATCCACAACCGCATTGTTTTTCCGTCTTCTATTTAAATGCTTGTTTAGCTGTTGGGCTTATTTTTTAAATCTGTTTTTAAAATATGACAGTATTTTATTCTGAAAGTGATTTCACCTTCACCTTTCTTGGTGACATCTTTGTAATCATAAACACTCTCCTGGCAGTTCAAGGAGATGGGTTTTCTGCCCCAGGCAATGACTATCTTGCATTATTGGGCTGGGGTGATGGTACTGAGAACGAATTTTTCAGCCTTGACGAACTTGGTGAGTCCAGTTTCCTCGTAAAAAGTTATGCACATGATGTTTCTTTCAGCTCAATGTACTAGGTCTCATCAACTTCCATGAAAACAAATCTTCTGAAATGCATTGCAATTGAAAAGTTCACAATTGAGCGCATCAACAAAAGTGGAGCTGTTTTTGATTCTACAAAGTTGAGGTACTTGTTGGATCAATCCACTCTTTATTTTTGTGTTTTGGATTACTATTACTCATCTTTCTAACTGTGCAACATATTTCTCTGGTAATGCAAGGTGGATGAATGGCCAACATTTGAGATCTTTTCCATCAGAGAAGCTAACAAAAATGATCGGTGAGCAGTGGAAGAGCACTGGCATACTTTTGGAATCAGAGGGACCCTTTGTAGAAGTACGAGCTTTCTCGTCATTTTTTCTAGTTGTGCATTGTCTATGACTATGAGTACTGAATTTATTTTGCGGAAACTGCTGCTTGATGATCTTTTGCAAAACAGTAGCTATCCTTTCTTCTCGCTTAATCATTTAAAAGGCTGGCTAATGTATATGATATACAGACATATGGAACCTCTGCACTTATTTGACCTTCATTTGAATTTTTACCATTGCTAGTGACAGTTACTCACATTTTCAATTGACATTACAGGAGGCCGTGCAGCTGCTAAAGGATGGAATCGACTTGGTAACAGATGCTGACAAGGGTCTTTCGAACCTGCTGTCCTATCCCTTGCATGAAGCTCTGGCTAGGTAAGAGAAACCCTTGACCATGCAGTTGGTGATTCATTTGCATCATATAGGGACCAATTTATCCCCGTACAGCCCTTCTGTCTTGAATTGATTTTAGACTTTGACAAACAAAACTTCACACCGAGTGCTTTATGTTAACGCCATTGTTGTCCCAATACAAATACAGTATTGATATCCTGTAAAGGATGACTCCATATTATTACATTAACTCCTGTCTTGGCTAGACCAAGAAAAATTGCGTTGTTTCCCTAGTCAATATTCCAATGCCATGCTTGCACAAGTTGATACAAGAATTCAGGTACCCTGTTTCTGCATACTGGAGTTTACAAGCACATGAAACCTGAATTTCTTCTATATCAAAAGACTTGTGTTATACACAACTGCCAAGATGATGTATCCAAATCCAATAAGTTATAACATGCTTTTATTATATATAAATAATGAAAACTAGCAAAGTGTGACCTTAATCTATTAAGTTATCAATTGCCAATATGATTGTGTATATAAAGCTTGCTCAATACAGAATTGAAAGAATTTACAATAATTGATTGCAGTCCTGAAGGTAAAGCTTTAATAGAAGAGAAGCTGTCAGAAGTTGCTGCCAGTTTGCTAGCTGCGTATGACAGTGGTGAGCTCACAAGCGCACTTGAGGAAGGTCTTTCTGGCTGGCAGAAGTGGGTCAAGAGCTTTGGAAAATCACTAAAACGCAAGGTAATGTTCTTACAAAAAGGTTTCACTTACTTTTTTCCATGGCAAATAGCTTTTTGACACAATTTCCAATTCAGGGTAAATCTCTCTTCATGCCACTCCGAGTTCTGCTAACAGGAAAGCTACATGGACCTGAGATGGGGTCAGGTATGCTTCTGGTCTACCAGGGTTCAAGCAGCGGTATTGTATCTCCTCATTGCAGTTTTGTAACGTTGGATAAAAGATTGGAAGCGATTAGAGAAATTCAGTGTGACTTACTCAACAAGGACCAACCTGCTGTGGAGTCTTCTGTAGCTATGTAAATTAGATGCTACCGGTGTTCGCTTGACAGTTCCACACGAATTCCTTTCGTGCAGGGTTGTTGGATGATGAAGGTCTTTCTTGTAGTGTAATTTTTCATTTTTTTTGGTATTTAGATTGAGGCTCCTAGATAGAAACCAGGTTGGGAACTTGGGGTACCTGTTGTTGAGTAATAAATAGAGAAAGAGGTAAAATGGGCCAGCACATGAAATGTATGTTTAAACATCCCAACTGTCAAGTGTCAACAAGGAACAAACAAAACCGGCCAAAGTACTCATTTTACTACTTACAATACTGCTTGAGCCACTAACAAATTGACATGTGGCAACAGTATAACTCATCAAATTAATTAACATCTCAATTAATAATCTTGATTCAGTTAAATTTCTGAAGCTCAATTCACATCGCCTTCTTCTCCGGCATACTGCCACCACACTGCTGCCACATCCTTCTCTTTTGAGAAACTTCGTTGGTTATTTTAATTGTTGTCTATTTCTTCTAAATACAAAGAGCGAAATACAAATGAATTAGTAAAAAAGAAAGAGAAAGAGAGAGACCTAAATTTGTGCAGAACAGGAATTACTTGGACCCAAATTTGCTTTGCAATGCAGATCTATCACCTAACCTACCCTTTCTGAACTCTTGTGCCCATCTGATGCTAAATTATAAACAAAAAAAGATTTTCAGGAGGGTTTGGTCGGGTTCGCAGCTTCGATTGTTCCCTCTTTTGCTTTCATCAGCGGTGCGGGGAGTAAGCCGGTGTCGGAGAAGAAGGCTGAAATTATTGTTTTCCGGGGTGATTTGGGACATTAAATTGTTAAGTTATATTATTGCCACATGTCAAACTATTAATGGCTCAAGCAGTATTGTAAGTAGTAAAATGAGTAGTAGATCTTTGGGCAATAAAACCTGCTCCTGCTTGAATTCGAAGGAACTTATGCCTTTCTCTCTTTACATGCATTTCCATGTGTTATTTTGTCAATTTGAAAATCTATTATAGTGGCATTGTTTCAAAACATCGGATTTTTTGAAATATACTGATCTGCTATCACAATCCAACTTCCCACGTTTCATTTTTGTTTGTCCAAATCTTAATTTATCAAATCTTAAATGAAAAATGTCATTCATACTTTGTCCAATGTATCTCACATTTTCTAAACTACTCCATTTTACTCTTAAAACTTGCCCAACTTAGTAGGATGTTCAGTAGACAGTGGAGGGAGTATTATGGTATTATCCTCACAAATCAACCTATTTACAATTTTACCATATTGTATCAATCATTCAATTTTTATCTTTCAAAATTGCTTCCCTTCATATTCATACCACATGAGATGTTTGTGAAATAGTAACTGGGCCGGGATTTGGTATAAACTAGACTAAACTGCGACTTGGTGTGTCTAGAACACAGAACTCTGGCGGTCAAGATTCTTGTGTTCTTATAATCGAATCACAAGATAAAAAATGTAAACAAAAACTTATCCTAAATACAGAGATTAACAGCGGAATAAAACAAGACAACGAGATAAGTTTCTAGCATATTATATTTCTATAATCCACCAAGCCTCATGGCGAAAAATATCCAATATACGTATGTTGATAATGAATACAAATAACTACTCTAGATCTATTCTTGCAAATATCTCTAGATGCAAAACAACTAAGCAATCGTAAAGAGCTACCTCTACCAATCTACCTATCAATCGTTGAATCACACAGAGAAAACTAGATAGAAAAAGCTTAGAAAATGTTGACAGAAATCGCGAATCTATAAACTCTTGGTTATTCTTGCTTGATTACCGTATTTATCTTGATGTGCTCTTGATGTATATATAGCATCCAAAAACGTTCAGAGCATATCTGATTTGTTATGATCTTCATAGCTTGCAGTTTGAGTCCTAATCGACTTCTTCTCCTAGTTCTAAGCGATATCTTCTTTCTTGAATCTATCCAAGATCTTCCAAGATTCCTTGTAATATTCAAACTCTTCCAACCTAGTTATATTTGCACAAATACTCAACTAAAATTGTCGAACCAGTTAGGTAAGTGAATAAAGGCAAAACCTAATCTGAAATCTGTTGTGAAACCGAATCTGGTGTTCTCTGTACACCAGATAAAAACACTGAAAACTGCTTTGATATTCCAGTGTGTATCTTGTGTGTTTCAGGCACACCAAGACTAACACTATATAAAATACTCACATTTACATTCTCCCCCTTTTTGCCTTTCTTCACAAAATCTAAACCAAAAGAGTTAGTGCAGATAAACATATACTAAACTCCCCCTCGAAACAAGAAAGATTTATCCACCTTAATCGAAGAATGTGCTTAGATATAGAACATAAGTTAAACACATAGAATTCAAAAACTACGGACCAACATACTCCAACATACTAAAGACCAGAAACATGAAACCAAACATCATTGATATAAAAAGGTTAGATAGCACAACTCATCACTCTCCCCCTTTTTGTGAGGAAGGCAAAACCATCATACCCTTATTTCTCTTAAAGTTCGATGTTAAAAGACATCCTTATATTCGAACAATTCAAGATGCAGACATACTCACTTTTGCTATAAAATCCATGCACACATTAGTTTGTGAATAAAGACAAAACAGAATGTCAACTAGCTGGTGTTCTGGCAACACCAGTATCGCAACTAGCCAGTGTCACGAGAACACAGTCTCTCAACACTTACATATTCCCCCTTTTTGTCTTTCTTCACAAAACATACCTGAACAACTTGTTAGCAACATATGAACATGCATGAACTAAAACCACCCCCCCCCCCCCCCCCCCACCCCAACTTAGCAGGGAGTAAAAAAGCAAAAGCAAGTAAACTAAGCAATTAAGAATTATGTTCACAAAAGTACACTAAGTACTTAAGGATCAATCTATCATGTTAAGATGTTTCTTTGTTGTTCATATGCCAACTCATCTCCCCCTTTTTCTGAAGAAAGATACTTCACAAACTTAGCTTCAATGGTCATGGGAGTGAAACATAAAAATTTGTAACTTGAGAAAGCACGTGAGTAGAGAAGAAAACAAATAAGAAAGTAAGAGCGGAAGTGAGGAGGATAGGTGGTGAGAAAAACACACTTCAATCCAAATGGATATAAATAAAATCTTGAGACACATATTCAAAACTAGTGCCAATCATTAGAAAAGATATTTGGTAAAAGATTTTCACAACTATACTGGAGATAATCAGTTAGAAAAGTCCATTTATGGAGAATCTTAGCTAATTGAGAGATAATACACTACAAGCTTTAAAAAGCCAAAATTACCTCGAAAATAACCTAGTAAAATATGTAACGTACCCGAAAAACACACACACTCCCAACAAAACACGACTCTTTCTTTCAAACAATTTAGGAAGACTTAGGACTGAGAAGGAAAGAAACAACAAATGTCAGTAAATGAAACTGAAACACAGTGTTCTGGTAACACTCAGTAAACTCATGTGGAAACACACATGAGAAAAGAAGGCTCTCAGCGAAAAAGGAAGAGGGAAAAGAGAAAGGAAAATGTGGGAGCACAATCAATCAAATATGGTGTTATCAGCACACTAGAACCAAGCACAACATGACACAAACCAGAACCCGTTATTGAACTCCAACTCAGAAAAGAATAAAATTTTGTGCTAATGATTTTTTTTTTTTGAATGAAGAGGACAACTATTGAATGAAGGCAGCCGGAACCCCAATCACCCCAACAGCGTCACACTTCCATAGGCAATACAGGTGTGTACATAGGACTGGATGGAAGCAGTCAGAACCCTAACCACCCCAGTGTCCCAATGCGTACACATTTACTGTGTCACTTTTATAAAGAAAGCCTCAAGTAAGATATCATTACCGAATGTAGGCAGCCAGAACTCCATACACCCCAGTAACAATACAAACTGTATCTAGCAATCCCATTTAACAAATCACAGAGCAGTAAGCACAAATATACCAAGGAGAGTAATTATGGGTTCAGGAAGTGACCACGAAGTGAAAGGAAAAGAGTGTACAGAACCCACAAATAAACTGGTGTACTGAACACACGAGATTTTGTTTGAAAAAGAATAAGAGAGACATCAAGATTCAACATGAATGAACCCACAAAGGAGAGAAAGAGGAGTCAACCAGAACAGTGACAATTAAGTTACTGACGAGAAAGATGGACGAACAGAGTAAGGAAGTAGAACAATGCTTAAGATCATAACACAAAAACACCACAAACATAAGCTGGTGTGATCCGGTGGTGTTACGGACACACCAGTGTTTTGCTTTTTTCTTTTTTTTTTTAATTTTTAATTTTTTTAATTTTTTTTATATACAAGAACATACCATAAAACCTCTCTAAACAATATTATCTATCATGGTTTTGAGGTTTAAAGTAAACATTAGTCAGTTTAAGCCAATATACCGTATCATCAAACAAATAGAAGAAATCTCCACTCGTGGAATTTCTATCATTGAAATCTCCAGCCCAAATACGAAACCAAAAACAAATATGCATAGGATCACATATACATCTCAAAATTTGCTTTAAAGAATTTAGACGAAGTGTGTTTGGGTTGAGTGGGTATATGACTTGCACACATATACATATGATATATCAAGATGACAAGATGAAATAGATAGAGGCATACCAATTAATTGAGATGTGGGAGGGTTATTCCTTATCTCAGCCGAGGGATCATGCCTTACTCGATCATACAGTACAACATCATGTTCACATGTTCCAAAATATGTGGCTGACTTTGATGTTGAGTCTGGTGTCTCCGCAACACTAGATTCTTGCTCTTCACTATCAAGTTGTGGTGTTGCATCTGGTGTTGTCGCAACACTGGAATTAACACAACGGTTACGCACATCAAGTTTCTCTAGCCTCAGCTCATCCTTGCTCCATTCTTCCCAATTCAAATAGTCTGCACTAGAAAGAATATGAACAAACCAGTAGTCATATGTAATAAATCTACATGCACAAATATCAATTGATTTGATATATGCAGGATGTATGATTTTCTTAAAGTCAAAATAAGAAAAATAAAAAAAAGTCTACTACATAAAAACTACTAAAATAAGGATTAGCTTGATCCATTATATGAATACCAAATCCAAACACCAATGAGTTAGGTGCTTGGCTTTGATACCAATTGAAATAGTAACTGGACCAGAATTTGGTATAAACTGGGACTTGGTGTGTCCGAAACACGTAACTGGCAAGGGTCAAGATTCTCGTGTGTTCGACACCGAATCGGCTGAAAAAACGAAACGGAAATGTAAATGTAAATGTAAACTTATCCTAAACACAGAGTTTAACAACGGAATAAAACAAGACAACGAGATAAGTTTCTAGCAGATTATATTTCTATAATCCACCGAGCCTCATGGCGAAAAATATCCACTATACGTATGTTGATAATGAATACAAAGAACTACTCTAGATCTATTCTTGCAAATATCTCTAGATGTAAAACAACTAAGCAATCGTAAAGAGCTACCTCTACCAATCTACCTATCAATCGCTGAATCACACAGAGAAAACTAGATAGAAAAAGCTTAGAAAATGTTGACAGAAATCGCGAATCTATAAACTCTTGGTTATTCTTGCTTGATTCCCGTATCCATCTTGATGAGCTCTTGATGTATATATAGCATCCAAAAACGTTCAGAGCATATCTGATTTGTTATGATCTTCATAGCTTGCAGTTTGAGTCTTAATCGACTTCTTCTCCTAGTTCTAAGCGATATCTTCTTTCTTGAATCTATCCAAGATCTTTCAAGATTACTTGTAATATCCAAACTCTTCCAACCTAGTTATATCTGCACAAATACTCAATTGAAAATTGTGGAACCAGTTAGGTAAGTGAATAAAGGCAAAACTTAATCTGAAATATGTTGTTAAATAGAATTCTACCGAATCTGGTGTTCTCAATACACCAGATAAAAATACTGAAAACTGCTTTGATATTCCAGTGTGTATCTTGTGTGTTTCAGGCACACCAATACTAACACTATATAAAATACTCACATTTACAGTTTGATACTCCCTTCGTTCCAGTTTCATCTTCCCACATTCCATTTTGGTCTGTCCCAACTTCATCTTCACATTCCTCTTAAATGGAAAACATCTCTCCTACTTTATTACACTATATCTCCTATTTTATTCACTATTTGTCATACTTTATTCACTTTTTTTCCTAATTTATCACCATCTCTCCTACTTTATACACTTTTCTTTTAAATCTTGTGCTCGGGCCCGCGGGAAGATAAAACCGGGACGGAGAGAGTATTACATTTTACCCCTTCAAATTCTCAACATTCTCGGCGAGTCAAGTCTCGATTGATTAGTGGTAGGGTTGTTACAAATGGTATCAAAGCGGGGCCATCCCCAATATTGCTTAGTGGTGCAGGTGTCGGGGACATAGCAACACGTCTCGTTTGTATTACATTGGTCGCTTTGGATTGGTGCACCGTGCACAAATTGCTACAACGGGAAACTTCCTAATGGATCATCCCGTCCTAAATTGCTTCAGAGTAAACACATCTCAACTATAAAATTTATTGTGGATAGAATCCATAAAAGAGAAGTGCACCTTGTTTATACAAATGTTGTTTTTTATTACTATACGTCATCTTAAACTTTGGGACCTTACAATTACCTATCCGTAAATTATGCTACGTCTCCTTTGTGTCACCCCTTATGAGTTAGGGGCTATTTAATATTTGTTGTAACATCCCGATTACTAACAAATCGAAATCCAACTCTCTAGCATATATGCTCTCCGGGTGATATGTTTGCTCCACATACTGAGACATGTCATTTATGTCCTTCATGTCCTTTATGTATACTTTATCATCATCGTGCTTACATTTAGAAACTCAACCGTTGGTTATCCATTTTTTTTCAAAAAATCAAGTACATACTCAACTCTTAATGTAGAACTACTATTAATTATATTTCAAAACAAAAAAAATAGTTTATTGTTGTTAGTATGATTATTGACCTCGTTCAATTTACGCTGCAATATATTTACAAGTTGATTTTTTTTGGAGAATAATGACATGCTCCCTCTTTCCGTTACAAGATACTTGTATTTTTTTTTGGTCAACCCACTTCAAATTTAACTATGAATTAACTATAAATTTAAGTATTCTCATTAAAAATAGTATATGCACTAAATTTTCATCATATAATTTAATTGAACATTATATCATCACAATTTAAATTTAATCCACAATCAGATTTAAAAGTTGGTGCCAATGATGTCTAGCTCAATTGGTTAGGCTGATGTGCCATAATTCAGAGGTTATGAGTTCCAGTTTATGCAATACGATTGTAATAGTTATACTCAAAAAAAAAAAAAAAAAAATTAAAGTTGGTCAAACGAAAAAATTAAAATGAAAAAAATATTTTAAGACAAAGGATAAATTTAATAGATTTTATTTATCCTTTATGTCCCTGGAGAATAACTAAATGCTTTAACAATAAGAAATGACAGTACAACTTAAAACTTGAGATCAACTCTGATGTATGTATGACACCGGCAAAGCTATCGTCTGTCAATCTCTTCTCCTTCTTCTTCTCCGATTAACAACACAAATGTCGTCGCCAATTGCATAACACCACCACAGAAATGTCATCCTCGTCGCAAACCCTCGGCGGCGCGTCACGATGCGGCTGGGTTCTCGGCCCATCTCTCGACAAGATCATCAAAAATGCTGCCTGGCGCAAGCACTCTCAGCTCGTTTCCACCTGCAAATCCGCCCTCGACAAGCTCCAATCCCTCACCGACTGTTCCTCGCCCGATCCGGCCACCTGTTCGCCTCTCTACGGCATCTCCTCCGATGACGCCGATTTTCTCCTCAATCCGGTCATCATGGCGCTCCAATCCGGCTCCCCGAAGCTCTTCGAGCCTTCCCTCGATTGCGTGTACAGGTTATTCGCTTATGGTTTAATTAGGAACTGTGAGATCACTGAATCGGAGTCGCTCGTGTTTCGTGTGATTGATTCTGTGTGCAAGTGTGCTGCTGTAGGTGATGAGTCGGTTGAGCTGGCTGTGCTGAAGGTGTTGTTAGCTGCGGTGCGATCGGATAGCGTTTGCATTCGGGGTGATTGTTTGATTTATGTGGTTAGGTCTTGTTATAATGTGTATTTAGGTGGTCATAGTGGCACGAATCAGATCTGTGCCAAGGCTGTGCTTGCTCAGATGATGCTGATTATTTATTCTAGGGTTGAGGAGAATTCGATTAGGGTGGCGTTTAAGAATGTGGTTGTTGCGGAGCTGTTGGAGTTTGCTGATAGGAATCTTAATGAAGGAAGTTCGATTCAGTTTGCGCAGAATTTTGTAAATGATGTTGTGGAGGCGAAGGATAGTCCTCCTGAGGCTGTGAAGTCGGTAACGGAGGTAAAGAGTTCTGAGCAGCAGGGTAATGGGGAAGCTGATCATGAGGGTGCTGGTTATAGTAAGATTAGGGAGGACGGGTTCACGCTGTACAAGAATTTGTGTAAATTATCTATGAAATTTTCGTCACAGGAGCATCCTGATGATCAGATTCTTCTGAGGGGGAAGATCCTTTCCTTGGAGCTTTTGAACGTCATTATGGGTAATGCAGGTCAAATATGGCGTACCAATGACAGGCAAGTGCTTGATTTTGCTAAATTGCAGCTGAAATTAGGCTTACCATGATAGATATGCTCTTAGAATTTAATTACATGACCTCATAACAATAAAATTACTGGGGAATGCTCCGGGTTGTCAAATGGAGTTCTGCCAAACAAGCAGTTAAAAATTTATTTGTGTTAAAATATCTGGGATCATGTTGTCAAATGAGTACTACGGCTGATACAGAAGGGTTTTTTTTTTTTTTTTGGTTGAAGCCCGAGAAGGACTCTGCTCTTGTCTTATACTCTGGCCTACTTGTGTTAAAATCGGGCCATTCTGATTTCTTATCAAGCATTTGACCAGTACACGGTGCACATTTTATGCTGAATCCTTTCTTCTGGTTCAATAAGTATAAAAGACATGCACGGTGCACATTTTATGCTGAATCCTTTCTTCTGGTTCAATAAGTATAAAAGACGTGCATAATGGTTTATGTATTCTGTTTCTATGCTTGAACGGGGTTCAATAAGTATAAAAGACATGCATAAGTATTTTGACCAGTACACGGTGCGCATTTTATGCTGAATCCTTTCTTCTGGTTCAATAAGTATAAAAGACATGCATAATGGTTTATGTATTCTGTTTCTACGCTTGAATGGGGTTGTAATTAGTTACCGGCTTCTTCTGTTAACAGGTTTCTTAATGCTGTTAAGCAGTACCTGTGCTTGTCACTTTTGAAGAACAGCGCACTGTCTGTCATGAGTATCTTTCAACTTCTATGTTCTATATTTCAAAACCTACTGTCAAAGTTTAGGTCCGGCCTCAAGTCAGAGATCGGGATTTTTTTTCCAATGCTGATCCTTCGCGTTCTGGAGAATGTGCTTCAACCTAGTTTTTTGCAGAAAATGACTGTTCTGAATCTGTTAGAGAAAATATCCCATGATTCTCAGATCATCATTGATATTTTTGTTAACTATGACTGTGATGTGGAGGCTCCAAACATATTTGAGAGGTAAAAAGGTTTTAGGTTATGCTTTAGTTTGTTTCTTTTCATATTTTGTTCAGATGGTCATCTTAAAGATCTTAATTCCCTGTCTAGTTGTGCCAAAGTCAATTATCTTCTGCTTACCTGCATTTAATGCAAGACATCTTGTAATTCATAATTATGTTCTGTTACTAGTACTAACCCGTGGCGATGCCATGGTCTTATTTGATTTTAATAATATATAGGAGGATAAAATAAATTAATCATAATATTCTGGCGCAGAAGTTAAACATAATATTCTTCCAGCTGTACTAGTATAACGGTCGTACTATGACTAAGGGTAAATTTATAGAGGATATTACATGAAGCACTAATGTCAAAAGCCACGGCATAATATTTTATGGTACAAGATTCTTAATGTAGGCAATATTAGTGAAATAATTTTATGGAAGTTGTGACTTGTGCGAGTCTTGATCTCAGGAACAAGAACACTAGGCTATTATACCAAGTACCCGGGGATAAATTGTATGAACTGAAATTTAGATCAAGCTGAATTTTGGATGAAGTAGACTATCTATACTAATTTCCCTTGAGGGGACACCCAAACGGTAGAGACCTCGTATATATCAGTGTATGTAAGGTGTAGGGTTCAAATCCCAATGGTGGCACTCTTTGGGAGTAACTCCGTCTATGAGTTCTCAAAAAGTAGTTTCTTTCGTTGTGGCCTTTGGCTTTTGTTATTTACTTTTCATGTACTCATTTATTTTTGAATCTGAATTGATGAAGTTCAGTTCAAAGGGTGCTTATATAAGTCTTAATAGCTCACGAAATTGTCCGGAGCAATTTCATTCCAACACTTTTTTTTTTCCTGTTTCTTTTTCTTCTTTGTTTCCTCTGCGGGGCTACAACGACCAATCTTATTTGTCAAACTATCTAGGAAGAAAATGTGTTGCCAAAAGTTGTTTCATTTGACTTGGATTTAAATCGATGTAATTGAAAGACTGTACTTCGAGCATTACATGCTCAGTTAAACCAGGAACCTGTAATTACTATAGGTTAGTCTGATGTCAATTTCCCTTAAATTTTCTAAAAAGAAGCATCAATAATTGTTTTCCCCCTTCCCCTGAACCCATACACAACTCCTATAATTCCTTGAGATATATGCAGGACTGTTAATGGGCTGCTGAAAACGGCTCTAGGTCCACCACCTGGTTCTACTACCTCTCTCTCTCACGCCCAGGATGTAACTTTTCGTCAAGAATCGGTAAAATGTCTTGTTAGAATCATTATGTCGATGGGATTGTGGATGGATCAGCAGCTCAAAGTTGGTGACTCAAATCCAGCAAAGTCTACAGATAATGAAAATTTGACAGAGAACCCGAATAACCTCATTGAAGAGACCAGTATTTCTGATTATGAGCTGCACTCGGAAGCAAATTCTGAATTTTCAAATGCTGCAACACTGGAGCAGCGTAGAGCACATAAATTACAAATTCAGGTATGGTTAATTTGAATTCCACTGGGATTGTAGCCTTGTACCTTAGGGCATGACTAACTTTTTCCCATGTTTGTCATATACACTGGAGATTACATTGCATCGTGAATGTGGCAAATACTTAATGAGTTTGCTTGCTGCCTGATGCTGTTAAATCTCTTGCCTACTTGCGATAGTTTAGTGCTTTCAGTAGTCCACAAGATCTGGTATACTGTACTGAATATGTGTACTTGAATAACTGCAGAAAGGTGTTGCACTCTTCAATAGAAAACCATCTAAGGGGATTGAATTCTTAATAAGCACCAAAAAGGTTGGCAGTTCTCCAGAAGATGTGGCCTCTTTTATCAAAAGCACTTCGGGCCTTAATGAGACTATGATTGGAGATTATTTTGGTGAAAGAGATGAATTTCCCATGAAAGTCATGCATGCATATGTGGATTCTTTCAACTTTGAAAACATGAGCTTTGGTGAATCAATCAGATTCTTTTTAAGAGGATTCAGATTACCTGGAGAAGCTCAAAAGATTGATCGCATCATGGAGAAATTTGCTGAGCGCTATTGTAAGTGCAATCCAAACTCATTCACCAGCGCGGAAACGGCTTATGTCCTTGCATATTCAGTGATAATGCTAAACACTGATGCCCATAACACTATGGTAAAAGATAAGGTGTGTTTACTCTAATCCTTCCTGGCTAAAACTGCACTCATTTTTTGTGATATTCCTCGAATTGCAAAAGCACATGAAATGATTCCATGCAGCTGTGTTTCTATGCTGAGAAACCATTTCCTTACAAAATTGATTGATGAAGATTCTAGCTTGTAAAGCAATTACGTCTAAATGGCTCGGCCACCTATTTTCTTATGTTTTTATTCTGCCAATACAACAGGAGGATCAATAGTGGTTCCCCACCTCCGCTCCTTGGGTTTACTGGTTTTTCCTTGTTTTTTCAATAGAGGATCATATTTGTTAACAATCATCTCCACATACTTCTGGACCTCATGTGATGCTATGGGCATTAGATTACCTACTTTTTTTATTTTTTTTGTTTCTGAATTCATTTGCTAAAATGATTCCAGTAATTATGAGACAAACCTGGAATTCGTATGTCCAGACTTGAGAGTTCCTTGATTTTCTTTCATTTCTCATTTACACTTTATTTAAAATACCCACATCTTTGTACATGGGTTCAATCTATATCTATACGTACTATTCTGTGAACGTTGGTCAAGGATTGCAACGTTGAAGGATTCTAGTACGTGTATCTTTTCCCCAATCTCTGTTTCTTTGCATGTTTTATGGTGTTGTTCCCAAGTAAATCAATGTTACTCATTTTCAGTTGATACTCATTTATAATATTACTTCAATACAAACTTTCTTCGGACTTATATAAGATTGGTTTTGGCTTTGTAGATGACCAAGGCTGATTTCATCCGGAATAACCGAGGCATTGATGATGGAAAGGATTTAGCCGAAGATTATTTAGGTGCAATCTACGATAATATTGTTAATAATGAGATTAAAATGAACGCTGAACCAGTTGCTCCCCAAAGCAAACAGGGGAATGGCCTGAATAAGCTTTTGGGATTGGATGGTATACTCAATCTGGTGTGGAAGCAGGCAGAAGAAAAACCTTTGGGTGCAAATGGATATCTAATAAAGCATATCCAAGAGCAGTTTAAAGCAAAATCTTCAAAATCAGAGTAAGATGAAGCTTCCTTACTGATTCTAGGTTTCTTCGTTTCGCTACATATACTTCAAGGTTAATAATCTGGTTTAGTAAAATGCTTTCTTGAGATGCATGCTAGTAGTAAAATGTGCTTCGAAATGATGCCTGGTTTATTTACCAACCGATCTGTTACTGCGATAAGCATCGTAAGTTGTTATTATGGGTAGGTACTTTATCTGATCCGTGGATGAGCCTGCCGTATTTTAGATAGAATGCCAACTGGATTGGTTACCAAACTGTAATCTAATTAAAAAAACAAAGTAGCTACTTGCATATAAACATGAGTTGTGTTTATACAGATTAAAAATTAACTGGGTAGGATATATGCATAGCCGAATTCAGTCAGGGAAAAGAATGTATTGTTCGATACTTGTTGTAAGCACTTATGATCTAATTCTAATCCACTACAGCCAATTCACTCCAACTTCGAAGCTTGGGATGTCAGTCTCCCATGGATTTTCTTTTAATCTTTCTTTTTATTTTTTGGGCTGCAGAGCTGTCTATTACGCAGTAGCAGATCCTGCAATATTGAGGTTTATGGTTGAAGTTTGCTGGGGTCCGATGCTAGCTGCGTTTAGTGTAACTCTGGACCAGAGTGATGACAGGGAAGCTACTTTTCTGTGCTTGCAGGGATTCCGACATGCAGTGCATATTACGGCTGTCATTGGTTTGCAAACCCAGAGGGATGCTTTTGTTACAACTGTGGCCAAGTTTACTAACCTCCACTGTGCTGCAGATATGAAGCAAAAAAATATTGATGCTGTAAAGGTACTTCTAATTTTTCCAAACAGTCTTCATCTGTAAGCATATGTTCGAATCAATTTCATTCCATCCTTTTGCCTTCAAGGGGAAAAAAAATGTTGAGTAGCACTGTGTATAGTTATGCATGTGGTGGGTTCTCTTTCTTCTTTCTAGTGTACCCTAACATATGGTGATATGGAATGTACTTGAATTTTCTATTTCTTATCCAGGCTATGATATCTATTGCTATTGAAGATGGAGATTATCTTCAAGAGTCATGGGAACATATTTTGACATGCCTATCCAGATTTGAGCATCTGCAGCTCCTGGGGGAGGGGGCACCCTCTGATGCATCTTTTCTGAGCACGTCTAATTCTGAAAGTGATGAGCTGTCACTAAAATCTGCGAGTTACCCTTCGTTGAAGAGAAAAGGAACACTTCAGAATCCAGCTGTTATGGCAGTTGTTCGAGGGGGCTCCTATGATAGCACCTCCGTCAGAGTCAATTCACAGGGCCTTGTTTCTCCAGAGCAGATCAATAACTTCATTTCAAACTTGCACCTGCTCGATCAAATTGGTAGTTTTGAATTAAACCATATTTTTGCTCATAGCCAGAGGTTAAATAGTGAGGCAATAGTTTCATTTGTAAGAGCGCTCTGCAAAGTTTCTATATCAGAACTGCAGTCTCCAAGTGATCCACGTGTGTTTAGTCTCACAAAGATTGTGGAAGTTGCGTAAGAATCTCTCCCCAGATTTGACTATGAGCCATTTCTTTTGCAAATATCCTTTGATTATAGTGTCATACGTGCAACCATTTGCATTTCTCTCTGCAGGCATTACAACATGAATCGCATCAGGCTTGTCTGGTCCAGGATATGGAGCGTCCTATCTGATTTTTTTGTTGCCGTTGGGTTGTCGGAAAACTTGTCAGTTGCAATTTTTGTTATGGATTCGCTGCGGCAGCTTGCTATGAAATTCCTTGAGAGAGAAGAGCTTGCTAATTACAATTTTCAAAATGAATTTTTGAGACCATTCGTAGTTGTGATGCAAAAAAGCAGCTCCACAGAAATCAAGGAGTTAATAGTTCGATGTATCTCACAGATGGTCCTGAGCCGGGTCAATAACGTAAAATCTGGCTGGAAGAGTGTTTTCATGGTAATCTTCTAGTGCTACTTGACTAATTTCTGGAACATTACATTTGCATCCTGAAATAATGTTTAAACAAGATACTCCACCTCTTTAATCCATTATCAAGTAATTGGTGAGCACCTGTCTCTGTCACAGTTTACTCCATCACTGAGAAACCTTTGCTTCTCTTTTCCAAAACATATACTCTCAGTTTGTTTCACATATTGTGTTTGTTAACGGCTCAACTTTATGCATTTTGTCCTGAAGAATGGGGCTTAGTGGAAACACACATGTATGATCTAATTCTTCATCAATCACAGATCACACACACACACGCCTGTGGTAGTTTCTTAATTTTCCATTACATGCTTAACTTGATTAGATAATAGTTTGTCTGTTTGTCAGATATTGTGCTTTCATGTTAAGTTGGTTACTTTAAAGGAACCCGTATCCGCGCATGATCATATGATGCTCTGGGTACTGGAACTGCTGCCATACTTTTTCCCTTAATGATGTCGGTCCAGGTGGCAATATGTTTTAATAATGCTGTGTGAGACTGCATATTGGTTGCATAACAAGATATTATTAGATTGAAGCTGATTCATGTGTATGTATGTAATTCAAATCATCTCCATATACCTTCAACTTGTAAATGTTAGCTAAAACATGCGGGTGCCCGTTGTAAAGTTCCATCTCAAATGAAGTATTCATAATTTGCAGGTTTTTACAGCAGCCGCAGCTGATGAAAGAAAGAGCATTGTGTTACTTGCTTTTGAGACCATGGAAAAAATAGTTCGAGAGTATTTTGCATACATAACTGAGACAGAGACATTGACCTTCACTGATTGTGTCAAGTGCCTCATCACGTTCACAAACAGTAGGTTCAACAGCGATGTTAGCCTCAATGCAATTGCCTTTCTTCGGTTTTGTGCACTCAAACTTGCAGAGGGCGGGTTTGCTTCCAGTGAGAAAAGCAAGGAGGATGATCCATGCACTCCATCAGGGAAAGACAATGCTTTGGATGGTCAATCACCGACTGATAAGGACGATTACATACATTTTTGGATTCCTTTGCTATCAGGTATCAGATTTTAGTGAAATATACTCAGCTTTAAGATGTTGACTTTTCTTCTCTTTTCTTTCCCTTTATTAAATTTCCAATATAAGTTTTTAATATGATCACCAAGACTCCAGAACTTTTTACCTAGATTTGCTATAATAGCATTTCTTGTTGAATGTAGATGTAGTATGTTTTACCAAGAAAGTGCTTTCTGCATTGCGGCAGGACAACTTTGTCCTGATGAATGTATTCAAGTTTTAAGTTTGGTTTGATTTTCTCAGGTTTATCAAGATTGACATTGGATCCCAGATCAGCTATTAGAAGAAGTGCTTTGGAAGTTCTCTTTAATATTTTGAAGGACCATGGTGATCTCTTCTCACAGTTATTCTGGGATAATATTTTCAAGTCTGCAATCTTTCCAATATTCGGTTTCACCTGTGATAATAAAGAGACTCGGGCAGAAGGAGATGCCTGTTCACCTACGGCTAAATCCCCAACTCCTGATTGGAACATATGGGACTCTGAAAGTTCGGCTGTTGCGGCAGAATGTCTCGTTGATCTCTTTGTCCAGTTCTTTGACTTGATGAAGCCTCATCTATGCGGAGTAGTATCTATATTAGCAGGGTTCATAAAAATTCCCGGCCAAGGTCACTCGAGTGCGGGAGTGGCTGCTTTAATGCGTCTCACATCTCATTTAAAAAGCAAGCTTTCAGAACAGGAGTGGCAAGATATCTTTACATGTCTGAAAGAGGCTGCTGGGTCCAGTTTGCCTGCTCTTAGAAAGCTTTTGAAAACTATGGACAGGATTGAAGTACCTGATGTTTCTCACCCTGGTCCTGATACAGAAATGTCTGCTGGCCAGGAAGTAACGAATAGTGAGTTTGGGGATGACAATGTACAAACTGCTGCATATGTCGTTTCAAGGATAAGAGGCCATATAGCTGTACAATTACTCTTTATACAGGTTTTCTTCTACTTCACTCTCCCCCTGCACTCTGGATTTGTATCTGTAATAATACTGTCCCAAATGTCATTTTACTGCTCTTTATGTTCTTTTTCTGAAAGAGAGACAGACTGCATTCAAACATTTTCTTGCTAGTTGCTACACGTGTACCTAGACTGAGGGGCACCATATGTGTCTAGTGGCAGTTAGTAAATGATATTACCCCCTCCATCCCATTAATTTCTTAGCACCACCCAGCGCAAGTGTTAGGTGCATTCTTCTAATTTGCACCTGTCGAACTGTTAAGATCACCTAACAAAAGTTCTTCTCTTACTATTATGTTGGAAAACTTGTGTAATATTGTCAAATTTCTTGCATTCATGTTATGTCCATCGTTTCAAAGTATCACCTATGATGCGTGTTGGAAGGGATGTTCTCTTCTCTTCTTTTTTCTTCCTTTTATTGGAATCCCAGATTGTCTGTTTGGTTTGCATTCTGTAATTTAAAGTTACTGGTTGGTGCATCTATGCAAACCATGCACGGTAAAGAGAGAGACAGTTCTGGTGTTTTTAATAATCCATATAATTCGGTGTTTCTATCAGAAGCATTAGGTACAAGTATAATTTTTGTGTTTATTTTATACTTTTAACAGTTGCAGTGAGTGTCGTGCTGATCTCTCTCTTCTCTCTCCTTGCTTGCAGGTTATCACTGACCTTTACAAATCACATTGGAAGTCCTTGTCCGCGGACACGGTCACTATAATTGCTGACATCTATTCGTCGATCATATCTCATTCACATGAACTCAACTCTCAAACTATTTTACTGCAAAAGCTAGAGAAAACGTGCTCCATACTAGATCTGCCAGAATTACCAATGGTTCACTTCGAAAACGAATCCTACCAGAACTTCGTGAGCTTTCTTCATGATTTGTTGACAACTAATCCTTCTCTTTCCGAGGAAAAGAACATAGAGGCAGAGCTTATATCAGCATGTGAAAATGTGCTGAAGATATATCTGGACTGCGCTGGATTTGGACCTGTATCGCCGAAAGCAGCCAATGGCCCAGTGGTACACTGTATACTTCCCTTGGGCTCCGCTAAGAAAGAAGAACTGGCAGCCCGGACACCTCTGGTGCTGACAGTAATGAGGATTTTGAGTAGTCTAGAAAGAGATTCTTTTAGAAGGTACATTTCGAGGTTATTTCCGCTGTTAGTAGATCTTGTCCGAAGCGAGCACAGTTCAAGAGAAGTGCAGCGCGTTCTGAGCAATATATTCGAGTCACGCATTGGTCCTATATTAATGAAGTTTTGATATTCTTTTGCTTGATGTATAGCAAAATAAGTTGAATCTCGTTAAAAGTTGACAGTGCCGATCCCAATTTTTTGTTAGGTTATGGAAGCTGGGGTGGGTTTATGGATTAGTCTTTGTTGATGGATGTACTCATGTAAGGGCACATTTTGTGCTGATTACTGCATGTTTAGACTTTAGGGTATCAATATATATATGGATGGGGTGATTTACATATATTTCCTTCACTAAATTCGGAATTACTTTTTAGTTTTTGAAGTTCGAGTCACTATATATAAGTTCAAAACCACCCCATAATTATAACTTTATTGGGAACATCTTTCTTCATTGTCTAGATTGAAGTAATATGCCATGTGAAAACACAAATTTCCCAGTGTTATAACACATTATTCTACTTTAAACTAGATTAATGAGAATGCTACTTACACAAATAAAATTGTAATTTTCGGTGTGTGAATAAGTACAAAATGTGAGGAAAATGATATATGTACTCCGAGAGCAATTTGAAAGTAATCATGTCAAACCAAAATTTTCAACGTGGATTGAACTTGCTGTTCGAAAGAAGAATGTAAAGGCCCACCAACCAACGTATATGGGGAATATTCTCAACAATCTTCTAAAAGAAACTCTGCAAAGCAATTTACCAAACAAAAAGGTAAAGCGATCGCGTTTTATTCTTCAGAGAGCGACTCCACTCCATCAGCTGCTAAAGCAAAGCAGTGAAATCAGCCAAAACCAAAATCAGAAGCCAAAGCAAATCCGTTCACTATCATCAGAGCTTCGAGAAAATGGAGAGCTCTGGAGAATTGGTATCGCTTCCATTGTTGATAGAATCCAATTACAGAGCCTGCACTATTCCGTACCGATTCCCTTCCGATGATCCGAAGAAGCCTACACCTACTGAGCTCTCGTGGATCAACCTGTTCGCCAAATCCATTCCTTCTTTCCGGTATCACTTTGCTACTCTTCTTCGTTATGTTGATTGGTGATTGCGTTAGTTTACATAGAAATGCTAATTGATGACCGATCGACTGATTGATTGATCAACTGCAGCCAACGCGCTGAGAGTGATGACACGGTTCAGGATGCTCCTGCTAGGGCGGAGAAGTTTGCTTTGAGGTAAGTACAGTGTTCATAGATGATTGTGATGATGCATAATCGTACTGTCGTAGTAGTGTTTTCTGTTTACAATTGATGATGATGATGATGCATAATCGTACTGTTGTAGTTGTTTTTTCTGTTTACATTGATGATGATGATGATGCATGATCGTACTGTTGTAGTTGTGTTTTATGTTTCCAATTGATAATGATGCATAATCGTACTGTTGTAGTAGTGTTTTCTGTTTAGATTAGATGGTGATGATGATGATGCATAATCATACTGTTGTAGTTGTGTTTTCTGTTTACATTGATGATGATGTCATGATGATGATGATGCATATTCGTACTGTTGTAGTTGTGTTTTCTGTTTACCATTGATGATGATGATGATGATGATGCATAATGCATAATCGTACGATTGATGATGATCCATAATCATACTGCTGTAGTTGTGTTTTCTGCTTACAATTGATGTTTTGATCTCGCTAGGTATGCTGAAATACTGGAGGATTTGAAGAAGGATCCTGAGAGTCATGGCGGACCGCCTGATTGTGTTGTATGTCCATTTTGTAGAATGCGCGTTTGTTACTTGAGATTTGTTAGTTTCGTTTTTATGAAGAGTTATGTCATGTGTTTTTCTGTTATGGACAGCTTCTTTGCCAGCTTAGGGAGCAAGTCCTGAGAGAAGTTGGATTCAGAGATATATTCAAAAAGATCAAAGTGAGTTGATCCATATTTTATCAGAGTGTGAACATTGAATGCGATATCCATGTGCATATAGCTTGTTTTAGATCATTTATAGGTCGAGGTTCGGAAACTTTGCCATGGTTTCAGTTGGCCTGTATCTTTGCTTTCCTATTTCAGTTTGTCTGTTGAGAAGTGAGAGGAAGAATACATGTGTTTGAGTCATTGAGTGTTTTATTTGGATTTTACTGCAGGAAGATGAAAATGCCAAGGCTATATCCTTATTCCAGGAGGTTGTGCGTCTTAATGATTCTATTGAAGATGACGCCAAGCGTGTTGAGAATTTGATTCGAGGAATCTTTGCCGGTAACATATTTGATCTCGGCTCTGCACAGGTACAATTGGTTCTCGCCTGGGAAGGGTATCAGTTAATTACTAGTAATTTTTTGGAGTAGATTTCTCTTGTCATTATGTGCCGACAAGTTACAAGGACCTGCATAGCTAAATTAATGATGATAATGTTACCTTTCAGCCTGGCATCTGTGGAGTTATTGTTCTGTTAACCATGAATAATATTGCTTGTATTTTGGTGATGCTGCCAATCCTTCTGGATTCTGAACATAGTCATTTGGTGATGCTGCCGATTCTTGCTGATTCTAAACCTTTTCGTAAAGAAGCTTTTTGGGAAACCATGATAATTAATGAGTGACATTCACATGTGATGGCACCTTGCATGATTGTACTTGATAATTCTGTTCTGTGAAGTTCAATGTACTCATTCTTTGCATAAACCATGCATTTAGTAACTTGTTCCACTCATGTGTCTCTTTAGCATTCAGTCATCTACACCAGTTGCATTGTCCTTCATGCTCCAAGTACTTGATCGTATTGGATATCTTACATAGATACATATGTAATGAATTCTTGTTCTTCAGGCTAATTGGCTTTCAGAATTCATCTGAGGCTATCTTCGAGTAAAAAAATCTTTTATTAGCTGTCACATTGTTTATTAATCTTGCTCTAGATAATATTGGTTTGCAGTTCATAGCTGCTGTGGGTTGTTGAGGCCAAAAATTTCCAAAGCCTCACTGACCTGGTCGTTCAATTTGCTACGGACATACAGTGACAGAGTCTAGGCTGTAATAGCTACTTGGAACATTTTGCCGTTGTTAAGACAGGATACTGATTACCAAGAGTTGTGTAAATGTATGCTCACTAGGTAGCCATTACAGCAATCAGAGTGCCCCTTATAACCTTATTACATAACTCTCCATATGAAAGTTCAGAGTTTCCTAAAGCATGCTGTTAAGTGATTATTGAGTGTAGCTAGCTTATATAGTTGAAATGGATGTCGCATCTGATTGAGTACTAACCATTTCACCCTGTATCTTGAAGCTGGCAGAATTATTTGCCAAGGATGGTATGTCCTTTCAAGCTAGCTGTCAGAACCTACTCCCACGACCCTGGGTAATTGATGATTTGGACAATTTTATTTCAAAATGGGCACGTAAATCATGGAAAAAGGTTAGTTTTGATTCCCGCTAACTATGTACATCTTCAGCTGTTTAGTTTAAGCATTCTAATGGGTGAGTACTTCTTGGACTAACTTGCTCAATTACGGTGCAGGCTGTAATCTTTGCAGATAATTCGGGTGCAGATATAATTTTGGGTATATTGCCATTTGCAAGGGAGCTACTCCGACGTGGCTTACAGGTCTGTTTTTGGGATCCTTGTTTCTTGGTGAAGTTTCTAGATAATCATGCAGCAGATAAACAGACAGATGCCTTGCTCTTGAGTATTAACATATGCTTCGAACTCCTTATCATATATCAAGGCCAGCAATAACCTTACCATTGCTTCGCATTTCAGTTAGTTAGGTACTGCATGTGTTGTGTCCAGGCTGCTGAGCCCAGATATTTACATAATGCATTCCCTACATCAGGGCCCATTCAGTGAAATTTCAATCAAACCTGATAAATTATATTGAACTGCCTTCCAATATATCCAGTGTCCGCTTGGTCCCTGTGTTCTAGATCTCAGAACTTATTCCCTGCCTACCTGCCTACCTGCCATAAAAGCAAATTAGACAAATAGATGAGCACATTATATTCACATGCCCATTGTTTTCATAATTAGTAGGGGATTGAATATAGCATCGACAGTAAGATCTATGGTTATTGTTTCATTGCTACCATATCACAGAAGCTACCTCGTTGGGTGTTCCTCGCTGAAAGAGTTTGCTCTAAAGATGATAAATGACAAACTTGCATCTTTATTTCAAAATTAATTGTCTAAATATGAAATCTGGGTCGATGCAAGGTCGCTGTCATGCACAACTAACTGAATATGAAAAGATTCTAATTGGAAGCACTCAAGGTAACCTTTTATGTACTTTAGTAGTCAAAATTTTCATCTGTGGTTGTCATGGAAAATTATTGGGCTCTTCATTTGATTGAGACATCTTCTGGTCAGTTTTTATGAAAGGTTTTTAGTCACATGCTTTGTGACCCTTGCACTACAGATGGAAGAAGTTGTATAACGTCATTAGTGCCCTAGCCTAGTTTACTTGGGTAGCAGATGTCGAGACTGTCAGTAGTGAAGCCATGAACCCTGCTCTATTAGCATTTATTTTAAGCCATAAACATGCAGTGCAGCATAATATGTGATGCTATTCGGCGTGCTTACAAGTAGTTCTTCCTCGTCTTTTAAATCTTGTGCTGAATTTCTTGCATATTTTGCAGGTTGTGTTGGCTGTAAATGATTTGCCTTCAATTAACGACATAACATATCCTGAGTTAATTGAGATTATAGGAAAGGTATGGTTATTTTAGAGCTGTTATATAATTTCAAAAGCAGGTTTGAAGTTGTAACTTTGTTCTTGTTTTGCAGTTGAGGGATGAGAACGGAAGGCTTCTTGGAGTTGATACTTCAAATCTTTTAATTGCTAATTCTGGCAATGATTTGCCGGTAAGAAGTTTCGTTTGCTGCCTTCTTGGCTGTCATCTAAAGATTTATGGTCTTAGGCTTCTTCACTTAACTGATATGGCCTCATGTGTCACTATAGGTTATTGACCTGACCAGAGTATCCCAAGAACTAGCATACCTAGCTACTGATGCAGACCTCGTAGTTATGGAAGGAATGGTAAGTTCTCTGATGATGCATGCTTTTTAACATTAACTTGGTTACCTGAAGTGATTTGATCATCACACACTTTCACAGTGCTGTTCTGGGTTGCTATTTACTGGTGGATATTTATCTACATAATCACAATTCACAGAAATAAACCAAGGCCGCATTAGAATAAAAATCTTAATGGAAACGTCTCTACATGAAATCCTTGTTGGGGTTCTAGTTTAGTCTTATTATGCAAATATTTCATTGAATACGTTATACACAAGCTTTTCGCTTAGCGTAGGATTTGCTTTTGGAACAGCTTGACCACAGCCTTTAAACTTGTATATATGCCTGTTTGGACAATGTTTGACCATCAGTCATCATTTACAAAGAGAAAAGAGTGAACATTTCAGATTTTACTATAAATTCTCCTCTGATGTTCTATCTATTGCTTCAAAAAAATGGAAAATGATTGATGAATCTATACCGACTTCAATGTTTTCTTTTCAATGACTTCACAAGCAAGTTCTTGTATTACTTATTCCTCCATGCCTATCTTGAATTTTGAAATGACTTCCAGCTCGTTCCTGGTTCCTGATTCACCTTTGAAAAGGTCATATACTTTTGTTTTGTACCTTTTTGTTAAGAATGACTCACTGCATCTTCTTTTCCTTAAACGTGGAATACATAGCTGATGAAACCCGCTCCCTTACCCCTGAAATGAAATCTTGCATTTCATCAATTGGATTTGAGCCCATGGCCTCCTACTTAGACATATGGAAGACTAAGCTCTAGGCGAACAATACTCGACTGATTTTGTGCATCTTAGCCCTGCTTCATTCATGAAGTAACATGAAAAACACTATATGCACTTTAATTCCAGCAGCACCTCGAGTTGTCCGGGACGGAGGGAGTATAATATAAATATCAAACCTTAGCAATTTATACAGGTTGCTTCACTTTTACTACATAGCTATTTGTCTAACTAAATAAAGAGCTGCACTCCAGCTTGCTTCTAGTAACCACTTCCAAAATCTCACCTTTCCCTGTATTTTTGGCCAGGGACGAGGAATAGAAACTAACCTTTACGCACAGTTCAAATGCGATTCCTTGAAAGTCGCGATGGTAATTCATAAAGCTTCTAATATTCATAATTTCACACCTCTTATCTTCTCAATTCGATCGTTGCTGGTTGTTTTGCAAATAACTTGCATCTATGTTCACTTTTATCTCCTGTTTAGGTGAAGCACCTTGAGGTTGCTGAGTTTCTCGGAGGAAGGCTTTATGATTGTGTTATCAAGTTCAATGAGTCTCAGGGATAGTCGTTAATCATTCTGGATCAGCATGGTGCTTGTTGGCTGAAATCTGCAGGCTTCGATCTCATAATCCATATATTTTTCTTATTTTTCTTCATATCAGCCTACTGTGGGTTCATATGAAATTGAACAATATTTTCACAGGAAAAATCCATTTTTGGTACTGTCAACTTCCAATTTAGGTAATCTAATGTGGCAGTGTCCAATTGAGGTACTTCTAATGCTCGATTGGACAGACTGCAAACACAATAGCATACCAAAAATTGATTATTCCCATATTCTCACATTATCAATAACGATTATTTTGGACTTTGGTTAGATATGTTTTTAGTATGAGGCAGGATCCGAACTGTTATGTAACTGGGGCTCCGCATTCATTTCAAAATTGTGAGCCAAGTTGCATCTCTCTGATTCAAATCAATCCAGCATTGTCATGTTTAAAAGAAAAGACCTAAAATGCCAGTTGTTTCTTTACATGATTTGGAAATGAGAGAATTGAGTGGACATTTTACTACGAGCAACTAATACTCAATACAATATTCGTGCAGTTCGCCAAATGACACTTGAGATGGTTGACTGTGTCACAGGAATTCCTGCAGCTGTACACTGCTTCAAGTATGGTGTGCCTGAAAGCTTCTCTTCAAATCAGTAGTTGTCAGCTTGTCTTCAGAATAGACTTTTTTCCAATATATCAATAATAACATGGTCAATAGGTGAACAAGGGCACTCAAGTGCCAGTCAACAAAACACTTGACCTGAATCATTTAACAAACTTCTTCGGCTGGATATATTAATCGAGAGACTTGAAAAACCATGAGTGTCCAATTTCGTATAACCAGATTTTATCTTCTTCAGACATGTATAATTGACTTGTTACATTCTTGATTAGCGTCCTTGAGCCTGCAAGTGCAAGTAACATTGAAGATTCTAAGACATTTCATGTATATGTGTGTATATATATATATATATATATATATATGGAATAGAAAAAGTTCCTTCAACCTAGTCATCTGAATAATTTACTTTTTTTAATGCACGAACTATCAAGTATCAACAGTGAGTATATATATATATACGTGAAAGTGCCAGTCAATGCCATTGATCTACTTTTCCGTTTTTATCAAACAAATTGATTAAAAGTACTCCAATAAAGGCTGTAAAGAAAATTCAGAAAACAGCACTGGCACTGACCATTCAACAGTGAGAAACACATGCTGGGCTATCTCTGAAGCTTCCCAATAGAGTGCAAGTATACCGCGACTGAGACAACCCTGCAATCAGAAATTTAATTCAAATTCTTGGAATTCATGTCTCTTAAGAGGAAAGTACTAGTGCAGATGAAGCTCATTCAGTTGTCTGAATGGTCAAATTTAAATACGATACTCACGTAGAGCCCAGAAAGAAGGCAAGGGAGAGATGAAATCCAAATAGGAAAACAGACACAATGGCTGTCAACAGCATTGCAACTGATGTAGAGTAAACCTGAAAAAAAAAATATGTAAAGGTGTTACAGCGCCATTCATTATTTGTTGCCCAAGAAGGAGAACCTTTAAACTTAAAATTTGAGTATCAACTGGACAGATGGGACTTTACATAAATCATGTTATTACTGCACTGCAACTATAGTTGCTGTACTAGACATGATGCTACTCCTGATTGATAAAAGCTTCTCTAAGCCACTAAAACACGGGATTTGGATACAACTATATTTTACAGGAAAGTAGTTGATCTCAAAAAAAAAAAATTGTGATACAGTAAACAGAGCCGATATATCCTACCAACCATTTAGTTACAACTTCTCAAGTGATTTCACAAAACCTGGTTCTCAAGTTAATTATAGGTTGACATGTGAAAGCTCAAAAGTCCATGAACTGGATTACTACTAATAGCTGAATTCTGTTGGTCTGTTTGTGATTTATTGAAAAGATGAGTTATAAGTTGATTCAGGTATGGATTATTAGGTAATGGTGTGCCGCATAGAGTTTGACTGTGTGATAGAGAAATTAAGATGTTTTATTGAAAAAAAAAACAATCAAAGACTGATATAACAATTACCGGTAAAACCGATCCAAACAAGGTGTCACATGTTTCATGTGTCCCTGACATTCTGTCTGTATTTCCATTACTTCAATTATTACTTTTTCCGTTTTTCAGATTTTTCCCATTTTTATTCTAGCACAATGGGAAGGGAAAAACAAACAACTGAGAAGATCTCATTACTGATGCACTCCTTGATAGCAGCATAATTGTTATAAGATGAATCTCTTCATTGTATATAGCGCCAAGCAGAAAGATGATTGAAGCGTAAAAGAAATTACATGTGAAAATCAAATTATACCTTGACTATATTGTCGGCATATTTCATTACCATCGAAACAGCAATACCGCTGCATTGAGTAAACAATTAGGGGATATTAGTGCAAAATTTGTGCAAAACAAATTATGCATGGTGCGAAGGAGGAAACAGCACAGCCAGTTGTGCAAGACAAGGCAAATAAAGAAAAAACTGTGGCTATTGCTTGCATGGCAAAGAAGCCAGTAAGCACACTGTATTGTTTTTTTATCCTTCCCAATTGTCAAATGAATTTGCTCCATAATTGACTTTAGAGTTTAGATTGTTTTTTTCCTACCTTGTAGCTAGTTCAGTTGAAAAAGAAAAGTACCTTAGAGCATGGTTCAAGATCATGAGAACTGTAATTAGTGAATACCCGTGAAAGAAGCCCCTGTAAAACAAAAGAAACAATTTTAACTTTCGCTGTGAAAGAATCATATTCATAGCAAGGTAGGATAACAGCAAACCACCACCAATGCACTTCTAAGACCCTAAAACTTCAATAAAACTATATTCCAAAGCAAAACAACACTGGCAGTGAAGGAAAATCGACATCATGTTTCATCTGTAGAAAGAATCTCCTTAAATAAATTGGTTAAGCGAGATAAGTATGGTGAATAAGATAGTACTTGTTATCTTTCCAGAGTTTCCATTGAATTGACTAAAATTTCCATAATGATGCACAATGTGTTTTGGTTCAGACCCATAGCATATAACACATACTAAGAGACAGGAAGTCAGGAATTACTTGTTCGCAACAGCATCAAAATCTTGAACCACAATTGCAACAGCATTGAAGGCCATCCCAAATACGTACAACCAAAAGTTCTGAACATTAATGTTCCTCGAAGGACGTTTTTTAATTATAGCCTGCAAGAAGCAGAAGGAAACAAAGTAAGGCCGAAATGTCGAAATAATTGAAAAGAAAAATGACAGCTAGATGCACAAGGGATATGGCTATTATAATGATTTTTATCAGACGACACATCCGATTTCTCACAAGATTTATGGCTGTAAAATTCATAACTACCCACATAATGACCAAGAGATAACAATGTTATGTAGCTGTATTGATCACATACAACTTCATAGAAATTAGTGATTACAAGATACATCCTATAAATTTACCTCTGTGTACACTCCAGCAAAACCACTAAGAGAGGCCATTACCTGAAATAGACCCACAGGAATTATACATACTTCAATTGGGATTTGGTCAAAGAAGTAGAAAATAAATCCTTTCTTTTGCTTCTTTTTGTCAAGACGAAAAAAAAAAAAAAAAAAAAAAAATACATATCCAGATAGAGCTATCAGAGAACCTTGAGGAGTTTATAAATCTTATTTTCTCCTTTTTGTTCGACAGGAAAATAATATACATATGATTTTTAACATCCTTCTTATTTAGCATCCTAAGCTAAAACTTATTTCGAACTCTAACCAAAAAGGTAATATTGTGTTTGTTTCCTCTAGAGAGTGAAAATGAGGCATGCACATATTAGCGACTTACAATTGCCATTACCCAACCCTGAAGAGGAGTTTGCAGTACTTGGTCAGAACTGCACAAAGAAGAGTATCTCAGGAAGGAAGACTTAAGGTTGTAAATGTGGCCAGATTTAAGCAAGCAGGCCAGCAACATTACAGTAAGTAGGTGAAAACATTAAATAAAGTTCTGCAGTGAACTGTCGTGCACGCTACATGGGTTATGGCAGGGAGAAGTTGTAACTTCCTTTTCATGATGTTTCTTTGAAAATCAAGGAGAGCCAGTGCAGAGATATATGAATAACATGGAGATTGCACTAATCATGTTCCCAGTCACAATGACATATAGTATAAACTTATTACATTCTTACTTGGTATTAAGTTGTGCCGTTGTGCACCCTGCACACAGTAAAATGAATGCTGCCCATTGAATTTCACTCAACCTGAAAGAAATGTTTCAGATCAAATGAGTGTGTTGTTTTAAAATATACCTCCATCACATTCTCTTGCATAAAAGCAATAGGAAAATGCTTAAGTAACTACAGTTCAATGCTTAGACCTTCCACCGTCAGTGATATTGAATGTTACAACTTGCATAATACTGAACTTAAAACTCTATGAAGTATATGTAACTTGAGGAATCACTTACTTTCTTTTAAGAATGATACGGTATAAAATCCCAGTGCTAATGATGTTGAAGTTCTTCAATATTTGGTATCCTGGAGCATCTACGTATGCAAAGATGTAATACTGCCACAGACAAACATCCTCAGGATATAGCATTCATAGAAAATTTACAACGTTCAATGGATGAGAAATCCAGAATGACATCTTACTTGAAGCAAATTCTTGACAAGGTAAAGTGCTGCAGGGATGGGATAAACGCTAACTTCATCGAATGTTGTACTCAACCTACAGAAGCAAGAGAAGCAGTAAAAAACAATTAAGCTCAACTAAAGGGGGTTCAGAATTGGCTCGTGATGAGCAAAATACTGTACAGTAGAGTTCAGAATCATTTTCAATTCAATAAAATACGCAAGCCTTATATACAATAATTTCACAGAAGTTGTCAAGTTTGACTACAGGAAATTGTAAGAGTTTAAAAAAACCATATAAGCTCAGTTCGAGAACAATCAGCACAGCGAAAGAAAACAGACTATTTAGCAAGATTTCAAGATGGATACAACCTAGTCCAGGCAACATGTTTTATTACACAGAGCACATTACGGCTCTTCTATATTGAATAAGCAATTACTGTGCTCCCCGTAGCGAAACATTTCGGATTGAATTTTAAGAAAAACTAAATATAGATAATATTGCAGATCAACAAAATCATTCAAACCCGCTCCAAACCAAGTTTCACTTTCACTCACATAATCTCACTTAAGTTTAATCTTAGAATCTAATCCAAGTCCAAACACATTCCAGCAAAATGACAGAATACGGGTATGTTATTTGTCCGGCCTTGCTGTCTATAACTTAATCTTCCTGTGAACTTTTCTCGGTAAAGATGATGAACATTTACTGTTCAAGTCCACAACATACATAGAATTGTCAAATTTAAACAGCGGAATGGAGAAGGAACAGTGGAAAAAACCTGTTATCGTCATTAACACCATCTTTCCTCCATATTCTCGCCAAGGCTGCAAGTGATAGTGCACATTTCAAAGCTTCTACCTAGTCAGAAGAGCCACAAAATTAGAGTCCAGATTATACCTCCAAGTCATGATCTAAAGCTGAATAACAATCCATCAAGTAATCGCCGGGTACCACTAGATCAATAGGAATATGACATACTCACCAAAAAGTTAGCAGTAGTGACACTATACTCATACTTCCCAGCTCTCTTCGACCATACAATGAGAATTGCTTGTGAACTTGTCAGAATCGTCAATGCAAGCGTGACGACTGACCTAAATTTAGCATCGGCCAAATCAAGTAAAAAAATGAGAATAACATTCATTCCTCAAGCAGTTTGCAAGCATACAGCTACAAAAACGAAAATAATTGAAAGTGCACTCGTACTTCAGTTTCCACTTAGTGCGATCACCTGAACCAACTCCTAAAGCAACTACGTTACTGCTAGATCCTGCAAGTCACACGAAATGAAGAGGATCAACAAAACTAACCGAATACTACACACAGAACATCGATAATTAGCATTTCAGCTCAGCGAAAAGCACAAATGGCGCGGGAAAACAGCACCTGAATGAGGTTTCCCTCGCAAACTCTCAACATCGTCATGAACAGTATCCTCATCTTTATCCTACACATATAGCAGTTTACAAGTGAAAATGAGCGAAAACGAAAGCAGAATCCACATCGTCATCAGAGATCAGGAATGTGAAACTGTACGAGAGTAAACTAACGCGAATTGCAGAAATGTAAGGCAGAGTATTAGGGGAAAAACGAACCTGATCCTTGATTCTTCTGTACTCCATTTCCGAATTTCTGTAGCTCACTGATTTGCTTCAGATTTAAATTGTGTGAATTTACATTTGTTAAAATCTCTGGTGAGAATTTTGGTTCCCGGTCGAAAAGGAACACGAGATCTAAATCTGAAAGGCCTAGAACAAAGACTTCAGTGTCGATTAGGCCCAATGATTAAGGTCCAGGCCTACATCGACAAGGCTTGGTCCAATAGGAAATTACGGCCCATGTTGCAGTTCTAGAAAAGGACGTTTTGCGATCTACGAACTAGGTGATACTGATTTTGAGGCGAACTTGTTCAATAGATACAACAATCATACAGTTATGAACCTTTCTCGGCGCATAATTAAATGTACATATGAGTAAACAATTACTAGTACTAACCCGTGGCAACATATTTAACTTTCAATTAGAAATAAGTTTAGGAAAAAATATATCATATAAACGAAAAGTCATATAAAAATATTTAAAGGTTGAATACGTTGAATTATTTAAAAGGTAATGCATAGTCCATTGCGGAAGGTATTTCAATAATATCAACTACAAAACAATATATAAAAAAAGTAGTTAGTATTGAAATTAAAATAATTGAAGTTTGATAATTTAAAGTTAGAGTTATTTAATATAATAAAACATACCTCAAAACTTTCTAAACACCTCTTTGGCCGTCGTATATGCTGGATTGCCTTCTTCATTCAGTGCTAAAACCTTGAGACCTCTCCTACTTATGACTCCAGAAAAAGCAAGATAGAGCTGACCATGACTGAAAATAGACTTTGGGATATATAGTCCAGCATTAGATAACGATTGTCCCTGATTCTTGTTGACATCGCATAACAAAATATATAGGAAATTGCCTTTGCTGGAATCTAATAGGAAACTTGGCAAGGTCAGAAGTTGTGAATACCATCCTAGGTATAAAAACCTTCACTCCAACGTTCTTCCCATGTATGGTCTTTGCCTCAATAACGTGATTGCCAATTGCAATAACAATCAACCGAGTTCATTACGAAGTTCTGAGGACTGATCAATGTTTATAAAAAGCATTATAGGACAACCCTATCCTTAAGTCGAATTATATGATTTGGTATTCCAGAAGTCCTAATAGTGTTTAGGAGCTCGACATAATACACATCTTCTCTATTGACGATATCATCTTCATCAGGGCATATGCTGTCGGGACTCATGAACTCGGTGGCATCTCCAGGTAAAAGAGACATGATGTAATCATTGACTCCTGGACTATCTCATTGGTCGGAGCAATAATAGCTCTATCCTGGAAGTACTTACCATCGCCAACATGGTCTAATATGCTAGGATATGTTCTCTCAACTATTGCAACAATTGTTCACCAGTAGAACGAATCAAAATATCATCAGGCAATTTAAATTCTACCTCACCATCATTATCAGCACCAACTTCACCATCTCCAACCTTCAACAACCAATCAGCAAACTCCTTAATACTCTCAATCTCAGCATGTGAGTGGCCAGACTATAATTGAATAAAATAAATTAAACATACTTAATATGAAAAATCATTTATATAAAACTAAAATTAATATATAAATTGTATTTGAAAACTTATAATTAATATAAAATGTTAAAAAATACCTGCAGGCGCATGTTCTTAGTAAGCTTCAACACATGACACGAACTCCAAAGCTTCTTCGATGAGCATAGAGATGCGTGGACTATGTCTTGCATGCTACCCTTAGGTATGACTGACAATATTTGTCTGAAATCAGCACAAAAAACGACAACCAATCCACCAAATGGCTTGTTCGATTCTCTACCATGTTGACCTCTCACTATGTCCCTTAGACTGCTATCAAGAGCCTCAAAACAAATTTAGTAATCATGGATGCCTCATCCAAATTATTAACTTTGTATTCTTCAAAAATCTTGTAAGATCATTGTCGGGGGTTATCCTACTGCATGTAGTAGTTTCATCGACCTGCAAAGGAATACTGAATCTGGAGTGTGCAGTACGACCACCATGAAGGGCAGAGAAGCTATACTACTCGATGCAACTGGGAGAACAATATCACGTCTACCACGTAATGCAGAACACAATGTCTTCAACAAAAATGTCTTTCCAGTGCCACCGTATCCATAGAGAAAGAAAACTCCACCATTAACAGAATTGACAGCATCCATAATAGTATGGTACACAGTCCTTTCCTCATCGGTGAGAGATGGATACAAATGGTTGTGTTGCTCAATCATATCATCAACATTGTACGACATTTCTTCAAGTATCAAATTATTCATACCATTATCTATGATAACACTGTGAGGCATGGGCATACATTCAATCTGACTCAAGGTGAATCCATTCCTAAAAAAGAACTCTTAAATCTCAGCAAGAACAAAGTTCCTCAATTGTTCTTCATTTAGCTGGAGTCCTAAATTGAAATTTTGAAAAATAAAGTGAGCATTTTAAATAATGTATGAACTTTATCGTAAAAAAATATAATTCTAATACAATATTGAAATTTATACCAGAATTATTCAACTTCCTTCGCATGATGTACTGTCAGATAGATACTCCCAAGTACTTTCCCAAACATGAACATGCCTGGACATACTATCAGATTGGAGAAGTATGGAGAACAAATGTCGAAGGAAGCGCCTGGAAGCCCACAAACTTGCTTCCTTAATAGCATTGATATATTCTTTGTTGTCATCGAGCAACCCCAAAGCGTAGCATGCATCGCGGTATGTTGGATGAACAACACCATCCATAGTTCGCAAATTCTCATAGCAAGTGGCACCCCTTACGTGATCAACATTATTCGCATGAAATATAGGGGCCCGGTCTTACTTGAAACATGGTAAATTCTTCCAACTTTAGTGTCGAAATTCTTCCTATCTCTCCAAGTTTCACCTGTAGGATCCCACACATAATATCTCGGGAATTCGGAATATAGATACTTACATGCCTCGGGATGATGTCTGTTGAATTCCATCCATTTAAGGAACTTTGTCTCTGCATCTGTATGCTTCTCCAATAAGTCAGTAGTTAGATCACCATCTTTGAATGTGGCTTACTGTTCACCTTCCATATTAAAATATAAGCGTTCTAGATGTGGATCTCTCTGTATATCATATCCCATTATACGCCATACTGCCTCACATGCAGGTACGTAACGACAATCAACATAATCCTTCACCCCGTTCTCCACAGTTATTTTTGCGCGTATCCTATCGAATTGTACGAAACAATAAACCTATAAATGAAAAGTGAAACAACTTATTACTTTTCAATACACGTGGCAATCAAGTTCGATAAATATAGATGGAATATAATTTAATAATTCAAGACGTGTTATCAATGATATTGCCATTCTTCTAAATAGTGGCATTGATATCACGCCCCTTATACATAGGATAGCCATTACCATCGAATATAGTCTGCTCATTAAATGACTTTGGAAATTTCTTAGAGTATTTTTTGCCATCATGCATGCAAGGTGAAGTCGAATTCAATGGCCCACACGATCATTGCACCATATACTTAGAGACAACTTTGTACAGCTTCGGATTGAGTTCCTTCTCTGGTATCTCAAATCTAATGAAATCGTCTATATAACTTGCAGATATATTTCCATCCACTCGATCAATCCAGAGTAGTATATGTGCATAAGGAAGGCCGTGTTTTTTAAATTCAATAGTGTACACGACTACAATTATAGTAAAACAATAATCAATTAAGTAAGAGTTCATTGAATAATGGATTAATAAGTTGATATAGAATAATATTCAATAGTTATTGATAGTTACCTCCGATTGCCTTGCCAAATACGTTTTACTAGTACTAACCCGTGGTGATGCCACGATATAGTTTACTTTTAATAATAAATATAAAGGAGATGACAAAATAAATTAATCGAGAAAATAAGATAATCAAACTTATGTAAACAACATTGGTCGTGGTATCGGTGGGTAGTCCTTATTAATCTAATACTATATATTGAGTCTTTTTTATGCTAATTAACTATAGAAAATACAACTCATCATGACGGATATGCTTTGAAAAGTGTAGGATCCAACCTTAAATCGTTCGAGATCCAACGATATATTTTATATCGGATGCTACTGTACATGACCTGTTAATTAGTAACAGATACATGTTTAAAAAAAAATTGTATCCCTCAAACCGAACTAAAATAAAATACAAAAGTATATAATACAATCAAGAGAGTTGTATCCAACAACCCCGCGGTGGTATGTGGTCACCCCATCACACACACACACAAAAATATTATTTACAAACATAATTTCACATGTTACATTTGTTTTTCCAGTTCCCCAAAACAACTCGTGCAGTTGTTTCCCCACCACCCACCCCCAAGGCCCATTATCGATGAAGAAAGTAGCTAGAGAGAAGATCGAAGAGAGTTTCCCCGCCTATTGACCCCTCTGAAAATGTAGACTTTACTAACTTAATTATAAAATGTTGCGGTCAGTTCTTGTTACAAAGGTATGGAACGGGTTCGAATATATGCCAGACCGGACCTGAACATCATTATTTCGAACGGGGTTGAATTCGGGTTGGATAGATACCGGCTCGTTTAAAAATAAAATAACGAAATAACAGTGTAGTATGATATAGGCCGAGATGACCTCAACAGTGTTCCTAATTCTTGTTAGTAAACATGTATAGAAAAATGTATGCTCTTGAATCTATAATAGGAAATTGTTTATCATTTATACCCATATGATGTGAAATTTAATATCTTATTGTATATGATGTTTTCTAACTAAAGTTTGATGGGACACGAATATGTATCAAAGTGCAAATCGTTTGTATAAAGGAAACGTAGAGAAATGGTAAATGATGTGTACATAGGTAGGTTTAATATTGTAAACAGATAGTTGTTGTTATATTTATTAGTATCGAAATTTTACTTTTATAGGTTGTAACATTTTGATTGTTTTTAGTTGAATTTTTCCAATCAAACTTTGTAAATCTTTTGGCCAATGTTTGGGTCGGAGTTCCTAATTATACGATTGATAAATCATGTATAAACTGATCAGACAATACCAATCTTGCTCACCTAAACTGGCAGTATCTGGACCAATAGTACTTTTTTTTCTTTCTTTATGGGGCACTTTTTTTCTTTTTCATATTTACACGTTATTAATAAATAGTTCTCTTAAACTCAACCATTATTCTAAAATACACTAAATAATCATGTTGAATCTTTTCAAATTTGTTTCTTGTTAATATATGCATGATGATATGTTTTTTGTTTCCTTCATTTTAAATATATAAATAAATTATTGCAGAAAAATCTAAATAGCATGTAATACTGGCATATTTTATTTTTAATAGTGAGAGATCTTTGTGAAAATTTAATTTATAATAAAACTCATATACGTCATCGATTACACACATGTATATTACTAAGTCACAAGTTACTATAGGCACATTACGTCAAGGACAACAATAACCTATCTAATTTACGTGCTGATAGAGAACGAACACATGACTCAAGATTATTCTTCCTTATACCAGTCTTGCAATATGAACTTTAACTTCTCAATTTTCTGCATTAACCTCCGTTATTTAAGAATCATAAATAGTGCTAAACATAGCAATAGTTTCTTAGGTTCTTTTCCTCTTCTGATTTTATTTAATTGTGATATTTTTCCAACTTTTATTTCGAGTTGTTTTTAACCATGTACTATAACGGCAATGCATATATATCTAATTTGGTATTGTGGTTTGTGGGTGTTTTACTTTTCTGGACCTGAAGCTACTATGAAAAGAAAACATACGTTTTTGTTTAAATTAATGTTTCCACATTGTGGTCAAATCTTTTGTGACCATAATTCTTAATGTCTCTTAGGCTATGTTCTCTTCAACTGAAATTTACTGAACTGAACTGAATTGAATTGAACTGAACTGAACTGAACTGAATTGTAGTATAAAATATAACTAAGCAGAACTGAACTGAATGAGTTTTCAGTTGAAGAGAACAGAGCCTTACTCCGCATTTTACCGCATTAACCGTCATTTACGAATCATAAAATGGTATATTTCTTCCGTATTCTGGTCAAATATGTCCAGGTTGATATTTTATAACAACTCCAACTGATTAAGCCTATTATCAAATATAGCATCAAATTCATCTTGATTCATAGCAAATAAAAACTCACATCATGAGTATAATAGACATAGAGTTACTTTTGATTACACCATTATAGTAGATAATATATAGAGTTGTTGGCCGACTTTATGAAAACATGCAAATCCTAGAATAAAAATTTTCTAGAAGAAATAAGGTAGGCCTTTAGAGAAAGAATACCTTAATCATAAAAAGATATGTGCACTTTAATTCTTACCAAGCATCAGACCATCTCTCCAACGCTTGTCTCGTTGGAGATGGTCAACATCTTATCACACAAATGAGACGCACAACATTGTCTCGTTAGGTCAAAATAAATTCAACAAATTCCACAAAATTCACGTGGCAATGCTATGGTATAGTTTACGTTTAATAATAAATTAATATAAATGGAAGGACGACAAAATGCATAACCGAGACTAACCCCTGGGGTTGTATATGCTCCCCACATAGCGATCTTTGTATGCATAATACAAATCTACCAAACCAACATCATCTTAAGAACACCAAGTGATAATCTATTTGCTAAAACGTTAGACTTATGTTTAACTTGGCAAAATTTCATGGAACAAAATTCCCCATCAAATACCTTAAGAGATTTAATCACTAAAGAACAATCTCTTTCAATTACTACATATTACCATTCAAAATCTAGAACAAATTTAGTTCTTAATTTGGCTGGCAAACCTTCCGCATTTTCAGCAACCATAAGACATAAAATTTTATCACAAAGCAATAACATTCAGGGGCGGATGCAGGATTTGAAGGGGGGGGGGGCTAAATTTTCAAAAATATTACCTATAATTTTTTTCGCCCCCTGCCCCTGATGACATTGCCCTAATGATCTCTAGCAACAACACTAATACGCCCCCCCTATTCGTCTCTGCTCAACTATAAATTAAAATTTCCGTAGGATGGCTAGAATTTGAATAAATATGGTGGAGTTTAGCCCATCAACTTTATGTATTATATTATATTATATTATATTATATTATATTATATTATATTATATTATATTATATTATATTATATTATATTATATTATATTATATAAGAACACCCAACTAATACTCTAAGTGCTAAAAACATTAGCCTCACGTTTAACCTGGCAAAACTTCATGGAACAATAAATGATCTATTTTTAAAATTCCATTA
Organism: Plantago major; assembly: GCA_026545765.1. Taxonomy (NCBI): domain Eukaryota; kingdom Viridiplantae; phylum Streptophyta; class Magnoliopsida; order Lamiales; family Plantaginaceae; genus Plantago; species Plantago major. Next base: position 89,262,653 of record CM048843.1, on the reverse strand, counting down.
TTTCATTTTAATTTATTTAATAAATTTATATTATATTTTAATAAATAAAATAATTTATTTAATAAATAATATTATTCAAATTGGTGTCTATGGATTTGTCTTGTTACGGCGAATTCAAATATATGTTCAAAATATTTTTCGAATTTTTGTAGATAAAGTTATATGAGATTTAATAAAATTATATATGCAACCAACATACAAAAAATAACAGTGAAATATATATCGATTGAAAATATAACTAATTCCATAAAATTCCACGTAGGACTGAATGAATGTGGTGAGGTTTAGGACCTTGTGCTTTGTGTGTGTGTATATATGTATATATGTATGTATATACACACACACACACGGATGGATGGATGGACGATGTTTAAAATTTCATTATTTCATTTTATCTTATTTAATAAATTTATATTTTATTTTAATGAATAAAATATTTTACTTATTTAATAATAATATTCAAGATTGATTTCTATGGATTTGTCTTGTCATGACGAATTCAAATATATGGTCAAAATATTTTTTGGATTTTTGTGGATAAAATTATATGAGATTTAATTAAATTTATATATGCAGTCAACATACAAAAAATAATAGTGAAATATATACTCTCTAAAATATAACTAATTACACAAAATTCCACGTAGGACTGAATGAATCTGTTGAGGTTTTAGCCCACCGTAATTTACATAATATATGGATGGATGGATGGATGGATGGATAGCCCACTTTGTAACTATCATATCCTTGTTTACCATTCGAACTGAGTTCTCAAATGAAATTAATTGTCAAATTTTTAGAATGTTTTGTCATATAGCTTAATTATTAAGAATTTTTAAATTCAAAGTAGATCTCCCCCGGACAAACCATATAGCCAAGAAAAGTAAGTGATTAAAAAAAGATAGGTGAAGTATATATACAAAAATTGATTTACTTCTCTATAGAGTTCTGAAGTATTTACAAAAATTGTATATACATGGTGTTTCTTACAATTAAACTTGCAGAAACTAAGTTGAAGGCTTTTAGTGGCACTTGGCATCAAGTTTTCAGTAAAAGTTTTAATTCAATTTTTTCCCAGTTAATAATTGTACTTCTAATTCTATCCTATTATTTCTCCCTCTTTACTTTTTTAATTACTATACTAACAACCTTGAAACAATCAAACAACATTAAGACGGTCAATTGTTTATTGTTTGTTGGTAGAGATAAATTTCTTTGGCTTCTTTCACTTTTTGGAAAATTTAAAAGGAAAAAATAATAATGAATGGAGAAAGTATGAAAGATAAAGAGAGAAAAATAATAAAGAATGAAAAATGTATATGATAGTAGGGCTAGTGGGGTTTGCTTTTTTACAATTTTAGAAAAGTAGCCTAAATTAATGGGACGTACCATAAAGGAATAGTTATATTTTTTAGCGGGGCGAATGGAGTATCAAATAACCTTAGAAAAATCAAATCAATCACTTCATTTTTACACATCCTATATAACAACCCTAAAAGGTTTTAACTCTATCTCAAACACTATTTTCAATAATTGACATTTAACGTGGTTATTACTCATTAACTAAATTAGTAAGTGCATGTTGTAATTTCACCAGTTTTTCTACCTGCGATATGTTGTACCCGCGATATTATTGTGTTAAATTTCACCAGTTTTTTTTTACCCGTGACATGTTGTAATGCTCTCTGATGCTTTACCTATTATACAGTGCAACATATAATGCACTTGGTATAACCATCGACCATGGTACAACATTTAAAATACCAGAAAGCACTACAACATGGTGTAGGGAAGAGGAAAACCGCTAGAACCTCTGAAGTAGTGGGATGTAATAAATGAGGTACTTTTGAGTAATAACGAAAAACCTATTTATAGATTTTGATCAGCAGACCAAATCCATAAAATTCAAGATCTTGTCTATTTGTGACACGTGAAGATCTAGGCTTGGGACATGCCCGCCCAGATTTTTGGGGCTCGGACTTTAGGTAAACAATAGAATCCTGAAGAACCATAAGTATGCGCCTTGAATGTTTAAGTGGGCTTAGACCCACCTAACCCAAGGATGATTACAATGGATTCCTATAATTCGCAATGGTTCAAACTTCAAAGAGTTAATTCACCTAAGGTAGAACACACTGCTCGGTTCAGACACAATTAATCTATAATAAACACTTGTTATTAATATAGTTTTTATTCTTCAGTCCACCGGTCTGACGTTTTCTTTTCTTAATCCTTTTGTTGTAGTTTTACAAAGATATGTCGTAGATTCATATCATATCGATTCATACTAAGCCAGATCAACAAAAGATTCAATGTTTCTGCAGTCATGAAAGGTTAGTTTCTTAGGATTTAGATTTTTTATCAGCATATAGCAATCTTGTGTGTTTTTTTCCTTCACAAGCTATGTGTGTTTTTTCTGTTGTTAAATGTAATCAGTAAAATCGAAGCTTAGAGCATATTGAAATGCACAAGGTGGATAGAGATTTTGAAATGCACACAACCATGAATTGAGACCTTGTGTGTTAATAAAATTGTATTTTTCGAAAAGGATCCATATACACAAACCAAGCATATTGTCCAAATATTTCAAAAATGTCGTTTTGATAAAATATGGATTAGTTCCAACATTTTCTCTTTAATGTATGTTCAAACAACCAAAGGCATTGGGGTTTCATATAGTGAAGTTAGGCATTGTGGTTTAATATGATGATATCAAGCCAATTATGCACATTATTCTATTGCTTCTGGTTCCTTCTATTCTTAATTGAAATTGATTTCTAAAATGGTGCAGCCTTTCATGATATATCAGAATTCTATTTTCATTGTTTTTCTTTCTTAAAAATATCTAGGCAACATATAATAAGATTTTTGGGAAAGGCACTATATTTTTCTGTCTTTCGTCACAAAGCCTTTATATTTAACTTATCTCTAAGCTTTGTCTCTATCTTATTTTATCATTTTCAAGTTGAATAGAATCAAATTGACAGAAAAATCCATTTTACACAATTAGATGAATGCCTTGGCTCAAGTTGCAAAGAATAGTTTGAAAGTCAGGCCTATCTACGTCTTTCTACTTTCTCTGTCTTTTTCCTCCCTCACTCCATTATAGGATAAATATTATCTTCCATCAAAGTTGCACATATTTAAAATTCATACTCTTCATGTGTTTCAAACTTCTTCTGGCTGCAATCAGTAATAACGTCCATTAAGTGATTAGACGACCATTCCGGTGATGAAAACCAACCATGTTTGTAAGCATGAGGATGTGAGTTATGACTTGCTCAATGGGGACACGCAAACCGTGGTACAATTTCTGAAACGTCTCCTTGTCGAATCATTGGTAAAAGAGGAAAAAAGAGTATTGCATATTCTTTAGATTGTTTAATAAAATTATAATGATCAGCAGCATGAATTAAATATCATACCACGCAACTTCATGTCCATACAATGTCAACCCATCAAGTGCAAGCAATAGGATTAGATGAATGATAACCACTGATGGGATCTCCATACGACTCTAAATTTTCCATGCTTTAGCTGAGAGCCTGAGACGTTCTCAACAAAACCCCTTGGACGCTTTGTGATATCCATGGTTCTTGTGTTTGAGAAAGAATTAACCGAGTGCATACTGATTTATATAGGTAGGGGTTCTGAAATTTTGGAGCATGATTTCGGGAAATGATTATGTATAGACGTGAGAGTTACATGGCATTTGAAAAATCCATAATTATTGTAACGTAGTGACTACTACTTAATAGATTAACGCAAATCTCGCTTCTATATAATGCCATGTAATCGATTAATTAAATAATGCAGAATCTGACTTGGGTTGACTTCAACATCGTTAGTGTGAATCAATTAATTAGGATAAAATATTGCAAATAATTAGACTGAAAATTCCACCTCAGATTTTGCACCCCCTAGACTATCTAAGCTTTCGAATAGTAACCTGTCTTTAGAATATATATGGATGCCTTCAAGTATTTTTATAAGCTGGTCCAACTTCATTTTGAAGACGCGACTCATAACATCAGGCCTATCCTTGGGCCGTAAACCCTTCGATTCGATAAAACGTGTTATCCCAGGCCATTTGGGATTAAATAGTTCGGGAAATCACATACTCTTGCAGATGGTCATAGTGTCTTGGAAGTTATGCACCATATATCTAGGACCTCCAACAAAAGAAGATGGCAGGACAAAACGTTTACCGAGATTTCTTGTTCTATCGGCGGGATCAATATCACCGGTTCGAATGGTATCATCAAGTGACTTATACTTATCGGACCTCAATAATGGTTGGTTCCTTGTTATGAAAGCAAGCCTTTGGGCTTCCATCATCATATAACCATCTACTATAAACTGCTAAAACAACTTTCTACTTAAGTAGTATGGCTTGAGCCTCACCAACACAATCAAAGAGCCTAAATGCTAAGAACTCCTTAATTTTGAGTGTATGTCTCCTCAATATCTCCGTATGGTATCCATCCTCACCATATGGGAAAAGTAAAGGATATTGCATTGGAAGAAGGTAGGATGGATTCAATTATGAAATTCTATGAACATCAACATTTCTCTGCTCCAATACAATATCACGGGGATCCATGTCGTACTCATCGTCTCCTGATCATTTAGATATGAGACCATTTAAAATTGAATAATCTGAACTTAAAAAGTATACAATCCAATTAGAAAAAAAAATTGTTGATATTCCAACATACCAACAATTAATGCAACAACTTCAGAACATGTTAATAGGTTGTACATACGTCCATCACGTGACCTCCTTCCAATGAGACACAACTTAACGATCATATCGTCATTTTGCTTGAAGCGTTTAGCAACTATACAGAAATTCTTTGCGATTGGATTGTCGGCATCTATCATATATATTCTTTAAATCATCTGCAATAGATGGATCAATTGCACAGGCAGTTTTTGAACTACAAAAAATAAAATAAAAATCTTTTTATATAGAATTAAAAATATATATAATATTTAGCAAAAATAAACAAATATATTGGAAATAATATAAATCCAAATAGAAAATACCTTACGACATTAATGCGGTCTTGAGTTCCATCCTCACGGCAGTAAATATACAACTGTGAAAACATAGGCGATTCAGCTACTTTAGGTAACAAACTACCCATCAGATGATAGTTATTTCCACCAAGCCTGTACGAATATGGGCCATGTCCATTGTTGACTGAATGGTCTTGGATTCCACCCAGCGAAGTAAAGGCGTACATCATATTATAATAAGCACGTATGTGCTCAATATAATTACGACTCTTATTGTGCCTATTTTGCAGAAGATCACGTAACAGACGTGGAGGTTCTTTAAGGAGAGGAAGTTCTATTTTACCATAGCTACAATACAAACCAAACTATGGATTACTCAATGGAGTTTTTTTTATTCTCTCATCAAACCACATAAGCGCGTTGCAAAATCTACACGGGTATGTTGGATCACCCATATCCTGGTAAGCTAATCAATAAAAAATATTTCTCATATAATTTATAAAATGGGGCAATATATTGGCTCGTATTCGTATGTGTACTTTATTAGGTAAAAAAGTTACCTACCACCGATATCCCATTATTTCTTCGTGCAACCATGTCCTTCTTTTCATGGATCTTTTTCATAGCTAATTTTCGTGATTCCTTAAGTACCTCATGATGTGATGGTTCTCTTCTGATATTTCTTCGCTGATTGAGAGTATATTTATCTAGTAACTGCTCTATACACTTATATGTAAGAGGCATGACACTCTTCGATAGAAATAGGTACGGTTATTCCTGCATCCACGGATTAATCATACACATATGTCACTAGTAATTAAGTGTAGGTATTTTAATTAATAATTTATAAGAAGTATGTAATTCAAAAAAAATTGAAGTAGTAAAAAAATCGTGTTTCATGAATATATTCACTGTACCCTCTAAGATCTTCATGGTACATAAAATAATCAAACGGATGATCCTTGAGATGTCTTCTCATTGATATAGTAAATCTTTTGTTCATTTCGTTGAACCTTGTCACTGCTTTGTCATCTTCATCCCTAAATATGTGTTTTTTAGATGTCAAGTCTATATATTTGATGTAAAAAACAAATCTTACGTACTAAACAATGTTTATATTTAAAAGTTATGAAAATCTTACTTGAGCAATGTATCCTTATCGGAATTATTAACTTCAACAAAAATGTGACTCTTAACTTGAAGTAGAACATCTGGCCAAATAGTTAATTATTTGCCGGGTCTAACTGATATAGAGCCCTCAGGAATATCATATGTATTAGGTTGAGTCAATACAATGTTGCCATAGACTATAATATATATACATGAATATACGTTACAATAAAGAAAACTAAATATGGTATTATAAAAATATATTATGAAATATATGTAAACTTTTACCATATGTGATACAACTAAATGGAGAGTAGCTTGGAGTCAGAATATTTCTTTGCGATTTGAAATTTGCATCACTACCCACTTTTGGTGTTATTGTATCTGCGGGATTATGCTGAATTGGTGACAACACTAATAACAAATATTAACAGTTAACATTTTCAAAAACAAAATTGATATTATAATTTTAGCATTTACCATTAGTAATGTCACTCAAATGTGATAATCCAACGTGACAACCTTGAGTATTTCTTTTCATATTTTGAGTTGGAGATCAAAGCATATTTTATGGAAATTAAAATAAATACAACACTTAGTGATAGATAATATTTCAATACTAATAAATAAATTGACATAAAAGCATATATTACCATTAGTAACACCATTCAAAAGGCAATGATGCACTCGTATCCTTTTTCCATTAGGACTATTTCCCTCTTTAAACGATGGATGACTATTCCTCGATTCAACAAATTACGATGTCCCTTATTCATTGTATATCTACTAACAAATTATAAAATAATAAGTAAATTTTAGCAATTATATATATATATACACACACACACACACACACACACACACACACACACACACTAAAAAACGAACTAAATAAAAAATATACTTAAGTGCGTTAGGAAAATTATGAGCAAACTTGTAGATGAAGAGCAATTAACGAACTAAATATAAGTGATAAAACTCAACTGCAAGCCTGTAACAGTTCATTTCATAATAATTCGTCTGAACCATGTCGACTTTTCATGTAATTAATATACATTTTCTGCATGAATTCGAATTGTGAAGGTTTTGTCCTTCATGGCGATTTTTCTTATCCTATTTGGGTTTCTTTAAAAATCGATATGCTTGCTTTCAAACATAATTGTCTAAATTTATAGAGAATAATTGAATTGTTTTAACTGATTAAGTTGAAAGTATTAAATAAATAATGTTTGATGATAAGAGCCATGTAAATAGGATATAGCTCTCCACGAATTATGTTTTAAATAACCCTACAATTAAGGATGATTAATAGGGCTTATAATGTTATTCAAATTGTAAACTTGTTAGTTAAAATATTAGAATTCGAATTACCCATGTTAATAGGATGCATTTATAAACCAATTGTTTTTTGCTAAAATTTGCCACATAGGAGTTTTACCTATGTGGCATGCTTCTCCTTTGAGATAGACCATTACTTTTAAAATATATATGGATTCATATTTAAATATGTATGATGAATTTGGTGTAAAAAATATTGACTCGACCCGGTCCGGCCTAACTCGGTCTAACTAAATTATTCATAGTTAGAAAACACGTGTGATTACTTGTTTATGTGTGTTAATCTTTAAAATACAGGACGAGGTGGACAAGTGTATTGCCCTGCTAGGTGAGGATGCATCTAAGAAAGATATAGATGATATATTCTTGGATATCAATCCGCCATACAAAAAGAACCGGATATTCGATCTTGGTAGTGTTGCCTCACTTTCGCCAACACAGGTCGTACTAGTTCTACATCCCAGCATACTCGACAGGTCTACTACCAGGAGGATATCGATCAGGCTATAAGATCATCTGAGCAGCGTGTGTGGGAGCATGTGCAGAAGCAGCTACGAGATGAGCAGGAGCGTATGCAGAAGCAGCTACAAGATGAGATGTTTGCCTTTACTGCTAAGTTTCAGGGATATATTGATAACCATCCCCCATCACCATCGCATTGACATTCATGTTGTGTTTTAGATACTTTCCTATGGTACTATTTAGTATTGATACTCAAGGATCTTGATGTTGTATTTTGATGGATTGATGATGTATGGAACATAAATATTGGATTTTTGCGGTGATTCCAGATTTTGGCGTATTTATTTATTTATTTATTAGGTGAATATTGAACATTACAGGAGAAAATTTAAAGAAAAAAAGATTTTTTTGAAGATTAGTGACGGATTTAGTGATGGAAACGTAGTGGCAATTATACATTTTTCGACACTAAAGCCGTCACTAAATAGTGACGGAAATTTCTTCCGTCACGATTAAAGTAGAACTTATTCCATCAGTAAACCCGTCGCTAATTCGTGACGGCATATTATTCCATCACTAAAATGGTTTCCAGTTCAACCAGAATTCGATCGTATTGGCCGTCACTCTTTGGCGTGACGCTCACGCCTAATTTTGCCGTCACAAATTCCGTCACAAAATTTTTGTGAGGGGCATATGCGACGACCACATTTCCGTCACTAATTTCGTTGACCGAGCTATTTTCTGTCACGATTCCGGCAGTTTCTTGCAGTGATGGAAAGTAGATTTCTCTTCAGTTCAGGAATGTGCTTGACATCACGTAACTTCATCACAGTAGTATCGTTCTGTGTTTGAATTCGAACATCTCCCATCCCCTTGATCTTTAACGACTCATCGTCTCCTAGATAAACCTTGCCAAAATTACTGGAAGTATATCTCTCCATTATTTCGGCGTCACTGCACGAATGGAATGAGGCTCCAAAATCCAACATCCATGGCTTCGATGTACTACTCGCACTTAACACTAGCGCCTCGCGGATATCCTCAGTCATAGCGTTTGCCGACGCATACTCCTTCTCTGGAGTTGTGCATTGATTCATGTAGTGACCGTACTAGTCGCAATTGTAGCACCTGATCGAACATTTATCCTTCCTCGATTTTGACCCATGTCTCGATCTCAATCGCCCCTGTATCTCGACTTAGTTTCTGACCTGCCCCCATTACCAATATGCAACGCTGTCCCCGAGTATCCTCTTGATTCCTTCCTGCGAATTTCTTCACTCATAATCAGATTTGTAATCTCAGCTAAAACTAGCTTCACCTTTCCTGCTGAAGCAGTAACTGTTGTTACTGTGCCACTCCAACTTTCTGGCAAAGAAGACTGTAGAATTAGGGCTTGAATCTCATCTTCAAATTTTATCTCAATGGATTCCAGTTGGGCGATCGCCATATTGAAATCGTTGAGATGTTTGGCCACCGATGTGCTTTCTGCCATCTTCATGTTGAAGAGGCGTCTCATTAAGTGGACTTTATTTGCTGTGGATGGCTTCTCATACATATCCTTTAACGTCTTCAGCATCCCCGTCGTGGTCTCTCCCTTCACCGTCTGGAGAGCAACGTTTTTGCAGAGAGTAAGGCGAACTACGCTCATCGCCTTCCTATCCAGCACCTTCCAATTTTCGTCTTTCATATCTTTTGGTTTTGCCTCCAACAGAGCTTCTTTTAAATCTTTACAGTACAAGTAATCCTCGATTTGCATCCTCCAAAAGGTATAATTGGTTCCATCAAACTTTTCAATCGCAACTTTAATATCACCCATCTTGCTATTTCTACCTCGTCCCAACTGAGCCAGGCTCTAATACCACGTGTTAGGAAATAAACTGCAATATTATGGGGATAACGGATGAAATAATAAAATGAGGGACGAGAAAGACAAAAAATTGGTTACCCAGTTCGTCAATAACTTTGACTATGTCTGGGGCACTACCAAGCCAGGATTCCACTAAACAATGAGAGAATTGTAGGATATAACTTCGACTACAATAACCGACTAACTGTCTCTACTCAATCAATATATAGGATCTAATAATAATTAACTAACTAATAAACTGCTCTAGTCTATCTGCTCTCAAGCTCTATAGCTCTGCTAATTATTCTGATTCACGTTACAATGATCTGCCAAGGTATATATATACTAGTTAGAGACCGAGCTAACCCATATTAGAATCAGTAAAGGATTCTAACGCCATTGCCGAATGGGAATAGAAATAGGTACCAATAGGAATTTAATTATTCACGTGACTTAGTTCAATTAGACTACCTGCATTGGTGACGCGACGATGATGCATCGTCGACTGATGACGTGGTCCGTGACGGGATTCTGCTGCATTGGTGATGCGTCATCACGCCGTCATGAAATTAAATTTTTTAATTTTTCTTTACATATTTATCATATTATAAGAGTGTTTAGAAGTTGAAATTAATAAAATTACATTTTTAGAACTCGTTTTACAATTTATTAAGATTCAAATAAAGTCGTTGGTGATTTTTATAGGTCTCGAAAAAATAATCCAAACATAGTCAAGACTAGTCTCTATTTATAGATCTCGAAAAAATAAAGCCGTTGGTGATTTTTATTTATTTTTACCATTTTTATTTTGAAAGTTATAGCCGTTTAAAAGTTGGACGGGATAAAAAAAATTTAAAAAAAGGGGGAGGGGACGTGGCAACCGCTGCCAATTGATCACCCCGCGTCATGGAATGACTTGGTGGCTGGGCAACGCGCCCATGGCGCGTCGTTAGGGCTGCGATGCAGCTCGTCATGGGCGCCCGACGCGCCATCGGCACGTCATGGCTCCCCCGCATCATGCCATGACGCATGGTGATGTTTGGGCAGTTGGCTGCTGCCACATGTCCTTTACTTTTTTTAATTTTTTTTAAATCCGTACAACTTTCAAACGGCTATAACTTTCAAAATAAAAATGCAAAATATAAATAAAAATCACTAACGGCTTTATTTTTTCGAAACCTATAAATACAGACCACTCTTGACTATGTTTCGATTATTTTTCGAGATCTACAAAAATCACCAACGGCTTTATTTGAACCTTAATAAATTGTAAGACGAGTTCTAAAAATGCAATTTTATTAATTTCAACTTCTAAACACTCTTATAATATGATAAATATGTATAAAAAAAATTAAAATAGAAAAATTTAATTTCATGACGGCGTGATGACGCGTCACCAATGCAGCAGAATCCCGTCACGGACCCCGTCATCAGCCGACGATGCGTCATCGTCGTGTCACCAATGCGGGTAGTCTAAGACGAGTTGCATTGCAACTCATCATGGATGGGCGACGCGCCCATGGCGCGATGCACCATGGCGCGTGGGTTGGGAGCAGCCGATTGCTGCAGCCACTTGCCTTGTTCTTTTTTTTAAAAAAAATTTCCCGTCAAACTTTAAAACGGCTATAACTTTCAAAATAAAAATGCAAAAAATAAAAATAAAAATCACCAACGGCTTTATTTTTTCGAGATCTATAAATAGAGACCAGTCTTGACTATGTTTGGATCATCCCATCTCCAACTCCTATTTCTCTCTTAATTAAACTTAAAACACTCTCTTCACTTCAAAACACCATCTCCACTTCAATTTTTCGTCGATAATCATGTCCAACCCACTACCGATGCACGATACTTCCTCAGAGAACAATTCATCATCTGATGAAAGTTTGGTTGGTTCTTCTTCATCCAATCCTTTCGTACAAATCCAAAGCATGATAATACAAAACGTACCAAATATGATCCAACACTTCCAACAACAACAGGATGAGCCACGACGCCCTAAAAATAAGCGTGCTTACATTAACAGAAGTCGAGTAGAGCGTGGCAAACAATTGGAGGAAGACTACTTCGGGGTTAACCCACCACATGCAGATAAATTTCGACAGAGATTTGGAATGGAGAGGCCCATCAAGATGATTACTTTATGTGCAAGCCAGATGCTCTTGGCCGACCGGGGTTAACCACACTACAAAAATGTACCGCAGCCATTCGCATGCTAGCTTATGGGGCTACTGCTGACTCGGTTGATGAGTATTGTCTGCTTGGTGAAAACACGGCTCTCAAGTGTCTTTCGCATTTTTGTGACGCCGTGGTTGCTGAGTTTGGTCCAACATACATGCAGAGGGCCAATGAAGCCGATGTACGGAGGATTATGGCAATCAATAGTGCAAGAGGATTTGTGGGCATGCTTGGAAGTATCGACTGTATGCACTGGACATGGAAGAAATGTCCCAAGGCGTGGCACGGTCAGTTCCAAGGCAGAAGCAAAAACCTACCCTTGTTTTAGAAGCAGTAGCATCCCAAGATACTTGGATATGGCATTCATTCTTTGGGATTTCCGGAAAATACAATGACTTCTCAATCGTGCAGCGTTCACCGGTGTTCGACGATCTCCTTAACGGCATGGCACCTCAGGTCAACTTTGAGGTCAATGGCCATCAATACGACATGCCTTACTACCTAACCGATGGCATCTACCCTGGTTGGACTACATTCGTGAGTGCCATCCCGAATCCGGTAACGCACAAAGAAGCCAAGTTCTCTGAGCATCAGGAGTCTTGCCGGAAAGATGTGGAATGTACTTTCGGAGTTATGCAAGCACAATTTGCAATTATACGGAATCCGGCCCTTGCACACAACAGAGCCACACTCAAAACGATTATGGACTGCTGCATCACACTCCACAACATGATAGTTGAGGATGAGCGCCACACATACCTAAACTATGACAGAGAAATCGAAGAGTTCGAACAAGATACCCGTGAGCATGTATCCGATGTGATTGACGGAGTTCGTATCCGACGGGCGCAATCTACAATAAATTCTATCCCGGAATACATGAACAATTCACGGCGAATGCATAGTTTTGCAAGCATGACGAACTCACTGCAGTCTTGATGGAACATATTTGGAGGATGCATTGACTGTGGAGGTTGCCCAATCTTGTAGTGTGTGTTTGTTATTACTTTGATGCATTTGTGTGTTGTGTGTTTGTTGCATTTTTATTTGGTTTGATTTAAATTTCCGGCAGTTTGTTGTAATATATTTGTGGTTTCAATGATGTTTCACTTAATAAATTGTAAAACGAGTTTCTAAAAATGCAATTTCATTAATTTAAACTTCTAAACACTTTTATAATATGGTAAATATGTAAAAATAAAAAAATAAAAAAATTAAAAAATTCATGACGGCACGATGACGCGTCACCAATGCGACATAATCTCGTCACAGATCCCGTCATCAGCCGATGATGCATCATCACACCGTCACCAATGCAGGTAGTTAAATATGATAATATGATGAACACGTTAGAAGAGTGATAATTCGGTGTCCATCTAGTTTTACTATATTTCTTCACGTTATAAATAAGTAACAGTGTATTTTCACATTATAAATACTTCAGTTCTTCACTGTAGTTTGTCTTTTTTTGTTTAGTTTAGTTTTAATTTAAAAAAAAAAAAAGAATTCATATGTTAAAGTAGCCTTTGACACCACTTTCTGGTTAGGATTTATTACTACCCCTCTCAAAATTTTAATTCAAACAGATACCCTATGAGTTGCAATATTATATTAACCCATGATTCTCTGAGTTACAACATTATATTAACCCAGTATTTTCTGAGTTTAACACTATATTAACTTATAGGGAGCCCTTAACTTATATTGGATCTTTTTTTGGGTGTTGTTAAACGCAACACCTTTCTGGCTAAACGCAACACCAAATATTTGCGTACTTACCAAAAATGCCCTTAACTAAAAAAAACTTATAAAATTAACGTAAAATCGAAATAACTCATTTACACAAACACAATAACATTAACATGCACGATTGAATATAAATTACAACAATAAAAAATATCGAAAATTTTTCACAAATTTTTTTTTTTTTTGGTGAAAAGTGGAAAAAGTTGGAAAATATATAGAGAAATTGAAAAACAAACAAAAAAAAAAATTAAAACATGAAATGGCCGGTTCTCAAAACCGGCCATTTAAAAAATGGCCGGTTTTGAGAACCGGCCATTTCATGTTTTTACTTTTTTTTTTTAATTTTCAGTTTCTGTTTTTAATTTTTTCTTTTTTTTTTTTCAATTTTTCCCAACTTTTTTCACAAAACGGCTGGTTCTCAAAACCGGCCATTTTAAAATGGCCCGTTTGACCGGCAATTTTTTTTTTAAATTTAAAATTTATTTATTTTGAATTCGCAACTTTAACTTTAATTCGAACTTGAATCGAAATGCTTCTGAATAAAAGGTTACAACTTGAACACGGACGAACTTGAATAGAAAATATTACTTGCCATGACTATTGACTAGGTAATGGAATAACATCTTCAAAGTGTTCACAAATTTCATCGACAATGTCGAATACGTCTTTCTAGCTCATATAACGCCTGCTTGGCTTAGTGATGCGTGCAAGTTTAGCCCCGAGACATTGTATCCTCTACAAATTAAAAACACAGAAAGTAAGGATTTGATGAAATGCTAATGTCGTGTATGTATATGTATTGAATGTTTAGGAACCATACCACGGTAGGATTCATGTCGGCTGGTCGGTAATGTTCCCTTCGAGTAAATGATTCTTGGCGTGTCACTTGCATGTGCGTCCTTAGGCGAAACCAGTCCTGGTACAATGGAAGAGCTTCAGTTCCGTAATGCACTCGAAGTGTTTGGAGATGGAAATTACATCGAACGTTCTGAAAGTTCTCGAATGAGTCTCCAGCACGATAAGAACATCGATAGAGTGACGGTTGTGGTGGCCTTTGCATAAGCATTGGTGTTATGAGTGGTTGAGGAATGAATTGGGGGTATCCGAACTGGCGCATAACACGGTCTGGCATGTAAGCCTCCGTAATCTTTAAACAATGAATAATTCCCCTAAATTGAGAAATGGGGACAGCTTCCTCCGCTCTTTGACCAAATGGTGTCCAAATAACCTATTACATAAGAGGTAAGTAACATAGGTAAATAATTATAACAGAGTTTAAATCTTAATGAAGACAAGCGTGATAAATTTCATGACATACTTCATTTGCAGGAACATTGTCCAGGGCACTTCTGTATGCAAGATGTAGAGCAGTTTGATCTTGGTCGATGGTTCCCAAGTTCCATGTTTCAAAACCAGGAAAGTGCTTTGTAGATCCACAACTAAAATCGTATAAAGACTTCAATAAAAAATGTATTCTTTTTTAAAGATATGAAAAAATGTATAAATAATATAGAGCGAGCAAACCTGCACAAGTGAGAGACATCCATCTATTTGTTTGCAGTCAATACGTGATGCAATTCCCAACTGTCTATATTGATTGGCAAGTGCAGCAGCTCTCCATGCGTACATATGAAACTCATCCAGCTGATGTAGGAACGGTAGAAATCCGACTGGTACTCGATGACCACTCTTGTCGACAAATAGCGATGTGCCTAACAACCACAACAAGTACATGATAGCATGTGAAGGAGGTGGAAGAGTTTGTGCTTTTAAAGCGGCCTCAATTGTGCTACGCTTGAACCCAGCACTTTTAAAGTTGGCCTTCAACGATGCATCATTCAGTTTCATATGAGTTGATAATGAGAGCTTGAGCGTCTCTGGGTGGTTTGTTTCCACCTTAACCGCACGACCATGAACAGGAATTCCTAACAGATAGTGGACATCATGCAGGGTTATAGTCATCTCACCGAATGGCAAGTGAAAGCTATTAGTTTTAGGATGCCACCGTTCAACAAATGCACTAATCAATGGCATGTTGATCTTCGGGTGCATACAGCTGGGCAAGTGTGAGAGATGGCTGTTGTCGACAACATTTAAGACACCGTCGTTTAAATAGTCTTTGAACTTGCTTAATTTACGGTATTGGTGAAACCCCTCTAGAATATCGCGGTCCTGCGACATTTTAAAGTAAATAGTAAATAAGAATGAGTTAACAATAGTAAATATGAATACTCGAATTTTAAAGATATGGAATTAAATGACTTACATTTCCCATCCATGTGGAGTGAGCGATGTGGCCTAGAAATCCTGTGAGTAACTCCACATTTGTCGGGCCTCCATGAATACCTTGTGTTAGCTCTCTCCAGGGTTGATTAGTGGCATTATTATTAGGAGCTTCCTCTCCACGCTGGCCGCTTCGACCCTCTCCTTCAGTGTGGTAACTCATTTGAGAATAACCAGAAACGTTGAATGGAGGGACATCATCATTTAAATGTGGAGATGCCCGGTACGAATTGGTTTCGTTGAAATGTGTAGATGGCCGGTACGAATTGGTGTTGAAATTGTTATCCGCTTCAGGCGATGTGTCATCTCGAAAGTTATCTGCCCCCTGCTGCAGAGGGATTTCACTTTCAAGTCTGTTCCTTATTTGTGTGTCGATAGTTTCGGGTGACTCGTAGGAGTCCTCTATTAAGTTCTCTGTATCATCAGAACTTAACTCTTCGTTGGCCATCAATTTGGACCTTCTAGCTCTAGCTGAAGCAGGTATGGGCCCTCTTTCCCTTCCACGAATCTCTCTCAATCGCCCGAATCTTTGGTCGATGCACCGACGGGATATCCTTTGCGTTCTTCTTGCCCCGTCTTTTATCTTCAGCACCGCCATATTTGGATGAACCTCCCTTACTGAGTTTTTGTAGGAAAATGTGAATAGTCGGAGTGTTAGAATTCATAGAGAAAGATGAGCAATCAAATATACTACGGTTTATTAATGTATTATCATAACTTTACCTTCCAGATTCCTGACATTTAACACTGACCAGATTGCTAAGTATTTGATAGTATGTTCTAAGGAAGAAGAACGTTTGAATGGAGAGTTGTGGTGTAAAAATGTGATGGATGAGGAGATTATTTATAGAACCAAAATCCCTCGTTTTATGGAACGTTTCGATTCACGGGATGTTTCGATTTACGGGACGTATCAATTTACGGGACGTTTCGATTTACGGGACGTATCGATTTACGGAACGTTTTGATTTACGGGACGTATCGATTTACAGGACGTTTCGATTTACGGGATGTTTTGATTCACGGGACGTTTCGATTCACGGGACTTTTTAATTTACGGGACGTTTCGATTCACGGGACGTTTCAATTTACGGGACGTATCGATTTACGGGACGTTTCAATTTACGGGACGTATCGATTTACGGGATGTTTAGATTTACGGGATTTTTCGATGTACGCAAATATTTCAATTCACGGGATGTTTCGATTCACGGGATGTTTCGATTCACGGGATGCGGTTATCATTTTAAATCCCCCCCCCCCATCATTTTAAAATACTCCACACTTGATTGAAACAAATATTCTATTCTAAACACTTGAAACCGGAAACACTTCAAATCCCAAACACGTATACTATGAGTGACTCACCTATTTCATCCGATGATGCGGCTGATTTTCCAGATTGCAGTCAATTTTTCCAAAACAATTAGAGTTTTGATACTCGTGAAGCTGCAGAAACTTAGGTTCGTGCTATTGGTCGAGAAAACAATATATTTTTTGCGATCTCACATTCGAAACCAAGACACGTATACATGAGTTGTGAGCGTGGTGGGGCCTATAGAAACATGGCTTCAAGTGACCCCGAAGTGAAATCCAGAAATGCAGTTGGGACTAAGAAGCACAATTGTCAATTTCAGGTTAAGCTGCATGAGAGGTATCCGGGGGAGTGGAGAGTTGCTATCAGAGAGGGCCACAAGAAACACAATCATGCACTCGGTAATTACCCCCACGGGCACACGTCCAGTTCGAAGCTGAATGACGAAGAGTTCGTGCGAGTGATTGAAATGCTGCAGTGCGGAATGACACCTAGAGAAATTCTCAGGAAACACAAAAAGGAGTTTACAAATAACTGTAGTGTCCTACGGCACATATACAATGTTGACCAGAAATATCAACGTATGGAGATGGGATCGATGCCCCCAATGGATTATTTCTTGCATATGTTGGAAAAACATCATTATATATTTACACACTCGCAAGTGCAGGGTACTAACATATTGGAGGAAATTTTTTTAGCTCATCCTAATACAAGGGAGATGCTCCGTTTGTTCCCGCAAGTTGTCCTCATGGATGCAACCTACAAGACAAATTTGTACGACATGCCTTTGTTGGAACTGATTGGCATCTTACCCACTGGGCAAAACTATCACATAGCTTTCATTTTCCTCTCCAACAAAAGGACGTCAAGTTATGTGTGGGGGCTTACACAATTGCGGGAGTTGTTTGCTGAGTGTGGTGTCTCACCGGGGGTTTTTGTTACCGACAGAGAGTTAGCGGCAATGAATGCGATTAATATCGTATTTCCAGGTTGAGAGATCTCTTACGATTAAGCCTCATTCCACAATAAGTCACATCTTCCGTAGGTTGGGAGGTGTGGTTTCACATCTTGCCATTGACAAAATGGTGAAACAAATGGACAATGTTAATCCCAGTGATCGCGATCACACATTGCGCACAAGTTTTGGACTAATGTGCGCATGTCAATTGGTCGTCAAGTTGAGAAACACGAGGACCGTCCACCTGGTTCACGATCTAAACGTGTTATGGAGAACTCTTCACATGGGGGAACCACCTGAGACTAGACAGCAGAGTGTACGGGACCAGTTTATTGACTGGGCGAGGGACCGCAGCGAGACTGCCACGGAGGAGGAAATGAGATCGTATTTCGACGATTCGAGTGCGTGACAATCGTTCTTGGAGGAGCCAATCGTAAACCAACGGAGAGGTAGGCGACCTAGAGCAACAGGGAGTAGGATCCCTTTTGCTTGGGAGCAACAACACGCGAATCAATCTCGACGGAATTCCACCCCAAGCAATGCAGGTTCAGGTTTGCAAGCAAGTACTGGTAGATCATTTAGATACCAGAGTCAAATGCCGCAACAAACTGTACACTTCATTAGAGGTTGGACTAATGTCGTCTCCGATGGAAACTGCGGTTTTAGGGTCATAGCACAACTCCAATACCGTTCACAAGACCGGTGGCGAGACGTCATGCAAGAACTTATGGAGGAGTTGAACAACCACAGGGAGCTTTACGTCGCAGAAATGGGGGCACAACGGGTCACGGAAATAACTAATCGTTTGAACTGGTTTGCAGGCCCATGTAACAACCCATGGTGGTATACACACCCGGATATGGGGTTTCTTATAGCTACAACGTACCAACGGGTCTTGAGCTGCTATGCTACGGTAGGGAGTCTTACATACTTTTCATTGGAGTGTCGTTCACAAATGGACTCACCATCTCCGGACCCTCCATCGACAGGTGAAGAGTGGACAATGGGATTCGTTGATAACAATCACTATATTAGGCTGCGCGTGATAGATGAATGTCCACTTCCACCATTATGGATGTCATGGGAATCTGCTAGAGAGGAAAGAATAAGCCATTGGATGCAACATTATTCCGTTCTGCTACGTCAATGGTTTTTGTTCTAGTTTATGCTTTCAATTTTATGTTGTGTTCCGTATTTATAGTGAAATGAGTGAAAATTCATGTTGCCGTAATTAAAATAAATATGATTTCACTTTTACTGAAATAGTTCTTAATTATTTAAAATAAAAAAAATAAATGTTAAAAGAATAGTTCTCTATTCAAGTTCGTCCGTGTTAAAGTTGTAACATTTTATTCGGAAGCATTTCGATTCAAGTTCGAATTATAGTTAAAGTTGCGAATTCAAAATAAATAAATTTAAAATTTTTGAAAAAAATTGCCCGTCAAACGGGCCACTTTAAAACGGCCGGTTCTCAGAACCGGCCGTTTTGTGAAAAAAGTTGGGAAAAATTGAAAAAAAACAAAAAAAAAAAAACAAAAAGAAAAAATTAAAAACAGAAACTGAAAATTAAAAAAAAAAGAAAGTAAAAACATGAAATGGCCGGTTCATGTTTTAATTTTTTTTTGTTTTGTTTGTTTTTCAATTTCTCTATATATTTTCCAACTTTTTCCACTTTTCACCAAAAAACAAATTGTGAAAAATTTTCGATGTTTTTTATTGTTGTAATTTGTATTCAATCGTGCATGTTAATGTTATTGTGTTTGTGTAAACGAGTTATTTCGATTTTACGTTAATTTTATAATTTTTTTTTAAGTTAAGGACATTTTTGGTAAGTACGCAAATATTTAATGTTGCGTTTAATATTAGTGCTTTTTTTTAATTTTATTTGGTGTCGAAAGATTCTTTCGCCAATCCAATCTAAGCCCATACAGTTCGTTACTCAAATGAATACGGCGAATTAAGGGTATCTAATCTCATTGGAGCTTGGGATAGAATTAAGATCGTGAAGCATGCGAATTATCTGATCTCTCTGTGACTTTACCCTTTTCCGGTTGCCGTTACATGTTCCCTCTTCCGGTAGCGATACACACATTCATTCATTCAAGAAAAATGGCTTCTTTGTCCGCTTTCAACTCAATCCATATTGGGTTAAATCATCAGGTAACTTCTTCTTTCAATTGAATTAGTTATACATAATCACCCTAGTAGTTACTTTGATGGCTATTGAGTATTCAGTTCTAGGGCGGGCTTATAATTTGTGTTGAATTGTTGAATAATGTGATTTACTCTTCTTAAGCATGTCAAAGTTTGTATCTTTTTTTTTTTTTTAGCTCAGCATATGGGTTCTAAGTTTGATGGCTATTGAGTATTCAGTTCTTGGGCTTTTGGTATTTTGTGGAACTGGAATTGATGAATTATGTGATTCTCCCTTCTTAAGCATGTCAAAGTTTGTTTCATCTTTTAGCTGAGCTGCTGAGCATATGGGTTCTTAGTTTGATGGATATTGAGTATTCAGTTCTTGGGTTTATAATATTTTCTGTTAAATTGATGTATAATGTGACCCTCTCTTCTTAAGCATGTCAAAGTTTGTATCTTTTTGTAGCTGAGCTGATGAGCATATAGGTTCTTAGTTTGATGGCTATTGAGTATTCAGTTAATGGGCTTTTGGCATTTTGTGTGGAATTGATAAATAATGTGATCCTCTCTTCTTAAGCATGTCAAAGTTTGTATCTTTTTTTTAGTTCAGCATATGAGTTCTAAGTTTGATGGCTATTGAGTATTCAGTTCTTGGGCTTTTAATATTTTGTGTTGAATTGATGATTACTTTGATCTGAAGCATGTCAAAGTTTGTACCATTTTTTAGCTGAGCTACTGAACATATGGGTTCTTTATCTTTATGTAGTGTTTTCTTGGATTAATGATGTAATGTTCTGTGTATTCAGTTATTGGGATTGCAATATTTTCTGTTCAGTTGATAAATAATGTGATTTACTTTTGATAAGCAAGTCATTTTTTGTACATTTTTGAGTGTGCATATCGTCTATATCTTTATTTGGTGTGTTCTTGGATTAATGATTTAATTTTCTGAGTAAGTTTGAGCGGTTTATTTGTTAGGATGTGCTCAAGTGCTCTAAGGCTACGAAGCTATGTGTTACAGCCTCCATGGCCACATTAGCCCAGAAATCAGAAAAGTTCCGAATTGGTGTTCTTGTTGCCAGTGGTTACACTGGCTCAGAGGTAGTCATTCATTTCTGTATGCTTATCTTAAACTTATACTACGTAGAAAACACAGCTGAGATATGATGTATGTGTCATGTTGCTAAGATGTGATGTTAAGTGCTCTGTGCAGATAATCAGGTTGCTGGCCAATCATCCGAATTTCCAAATTACTCTGATGACTGCAGATAGAAAAGCCGGCCAATCAATTGGATCCGTTTTTCCTCATTTGGCAAAGCAAGTATGTTGGATATTTCCCCATTAGCAATGAAAATTGTGTATTTTGTTATTTACTAGTCTTTTAGCTCATTCTCATTTTATTACATGACTTGGCGAATATCCTGAACTTTTAGCTCCCAACTCTTTCTACTATACTTTAGATATGTTAAGCCTTTTTTTACGTCTGGATCTACAGGCTTTGCCAGATATGGTAGCTGTGAAAGATGCGGTTTTCTCCAATGTGGATGCTGTATTCTGTTGTTTGCCACATGGAACTACTCAGGTCTATTCATTATTTATTTTAGACAATTGATTAAAAATTATAGCCATTTTTTCACACTAACGCCGCACTTATTTTTGCAGGAAATTATCAAAGGTCTCCCTAGTAGCTTGAAGATCGTTGATCTATCTGCGGTATATGCTAAAATCTAAACTCATATTCAGAATTCATATCTTGATAATTTGAGCTGCATTGTTTTTCTTCATAAGCTCTTTTGTTTACTTTATCTATGCCAAGTGCCAACTCATATAATATAGGACTTTCGGCTCCACGATGTCATTGAATATGAGGAATGGTATGGTCAGCCCCATAAGGCGCAGGAGTTACAAGTTAGTTTTAGAAACAATGGACTATCAATTGGTTTTCTTCTATATATCCGTTCTTTTTAAGCATTTGTGATGCATTTGTAGAAAAGTTTTAGAATCCTATTTTCCTCTTGAGATGCTAATTCGTCTGTGTGATAAATGTAGAAAGAAGCGGTGTACGGTTTGACAGAGATATCCAGATCTGAAATCCAAAGTGCTCGCCTGATTGCGACCCCTGGCTGTTATCCCACTTCTATTCAACTTCCTCTTGTTCAGAATTACACCAACCGGTCGGACTGCTAATTCGGTGCCCAGAGGTCCAAAATGGCTATTAAGTCGCCCAAAAACCGCTGGGCGAGAAGCCGGCGAATTTTCCAAAAAAAGGGATCCAACCGATGAATCGCCGGTTTGGGGGGTCCTTTTAAAAAAAGAAATTTAAAAAAACCCATGAAAGCCCCTAATCCTAAATTTTTGCAATCATTTTCTTCTTCCCCGATTTTCTTCTTCCTCTTCGCCGATTTCTTCTTCTCTTTCGATTTCTTCTTCTTCTCGTCAATTATTGGATCGAGGGTTCCGGCGCCCCTTCATTTCTGACATCTCCCGGAACGACTTCGACAGATTTGACTTCGACAGTTCTGAATCTACTCTGATTTTTTTCTTCAAATTCTTGTTCTGTAATTGTTCTTGCCACTTCGACTTCGATCACTCTGCTTCATTCTGTACTGAGGTGACATTTTATTTTGCATTTTTTCTGCTTTGAATGAACTGATGGTTTTGATTTCTGAATGAACTGTTAGTTGTGTTATTAATTGTTCTGAGTTTTGAATGAACAGAGTTGTGTTGTTAATTGTTATGTTAATGAATGAATTGTTTTGTTAATTGTTAATGAGGTGACATTCTTGTTAGTTGTTGTTCTGAATGAACTGGTTTGTTAATTGTTGATTGTTAATTGCAGAAAACTTCTAGTCATCTCTGTTGTTAATTGTTATGTTGCTCATTTGTTGTGTTGATTCTTAGCGCGTATAGAGTCTTGAAGCCTTGATGCCATTTTTATGATGACTTGAAGTTGTGACTCTTTATGCTTATGTGATTGGACTCATTTATATGATTCTTTCTATGATCTATCTATGTTTGGAATTTTTTAATTTAATATCAATAATTTAGGGTGTATATATATATATATAGCATAGTCTCGTGAAATCTTCCCTCTTTGCCTTCAATTACATCGGAAAATGACTTGTAAACTTGACTATGACTGTTCCTCATCGGTTGCCCCCGGATTCCATTATCAAGAAGTGTATCCACAGCTTCTTGGACTAATTTCTCCTGAAACATTATTAATTCGCCAGGAGTAAACCTACTTGTTGTTAATAGATCGGTAGAGTATTGTTAGTCGTAGAGTATTATTCTCGCCAGACTAGAACCTAAACTCGAAGAAAATAGCAATGGTTCGGGGTTCCTTTTATCAAATTATCAAATTACCCTAAGGTTACGTAAGAAAAATAGGGGGATATATATATGGGAATTTTACGTCCAACAACCTTTTTAGATGCTCCTTCGAGACTCTATACGCGCTGATAATCAACACAACAAATGAGCAACATAACAATTAAACATCAGAGATGACTAGAAATTTTCTGCAATTAACAATCAACAATTAACAAACTAGTTCATTCAGAACAACAACTAACAAGAATGTCACCTCATTAACAATTAACAAAACAGTTCATTCATTAACATAACAATTAACAACACAACTCTGTTCATTCAGAACTCAGAACAATTAATAACACAACTAACAGTTCATTCAGAAATCAAAACCATCAGTTCATTCAAAGCAGAAAAAATGCAAAATAAAATGTCACCTCAGTACAGAATGAAGCAGAGTGATCGAAGTCGAAGTGGCAAGAACAATTACAGAACAAGAATTTGAAGAAAAACATCAGAGTAGATTCAGAACTGTCGAAGTCAAACCTGTCGAAGTCGTTCCGTGAGATGTCAGAACTGAAGGGGCGCCGGAACCCTCGATCCAATAATTGACGAGAAGAAGAAGAAGAAATCGGCGAAGAGGAAGAAGAAAATCAGGGAAGAAGAAAATGATTGCAAAAATTTGGGATTAGGGGTTTTCATGGGTTTGTTTAAATTTCTTTTTTTAAAAGGACCCCCGAACCGGCGATTCACCGGTTGGACCCCTTTTTTTGGAAAATTTGCCGGCTTCTCGCCCAGCGGTTTTTGGACGGCTTAATAGCCATTTTGGACCTCTGGGCACCGAATTAGCAGTCCGACCGGTTTGTCAGAGG
Organism: Plantago major; assembly: GCA_026545765.1. Classification (NCBI taxonomy): domain Eukaryota; kingdom Viridiplantae; phylum Streptophyta; class Magnoliopsida; order Lamiales; family Plantaginaceae; genus Plantago; species Plantago major. Next base: position 89,238,072 of record CM048843.1, on the reverse strand, counting down.
CGGCTAAATCCAAAGCGACCATTAGCTTCATGCCACATTTAATCCCCATGGTAAGAGCTGCTCTAAGACTTGTCAATTTTCAAATAAATTATCAAACTCATATTTACATCATCTCCTGCAAGTGTCGTGGTATGTAATCTACTATTTACGTGGAAATGACCCCTGGAACATCAGTCGATGATCTATATCATCATCTAGAGAAGTTCTATGAGGTATGTATTTTTAATCTTTGTCAGCACTGATGCATATCATTATCCTTTTTTTAGCTTCTCGTCCTCCTATATGTATCTTGGAAGTCAGAATGCATTTTAAATCTTCTGTTATCTTCGGATAAAAACCGTACTTTGGCAGCTTCTATATATTCTTTCTGTACAAATCATATTATGTGTCTTATTTTTCTCCACTAAGGCGAGAAGAACCATTTCATTCATCAACGAACTTAATGTGCGTCTATTTTACACAGAACGAGGAATTTGTGATTTTACTAAAGAAGGGTGAAGTTCCTCATACCTGACATGTTAGAGGGACGAATTATTGCCTGATGAATGTATTCGCGGATAGGATCCCTGGACGAGCAAAAATAATCTGCGTGGCAAGTGACTTTTATAATTTTTCTTGTATTTGCAATACTTAGCTGGGAACTTTCATTATTGCTTAAACTTTGAGACTTCTGCAGATTGATAATCTTGTTAAAGGAGCTTCAGGCCAGGCCTTACAGAATCTGAACTTGATGATGGGTATTCCAGAAAACATGGGTCTTCTTTCAGTGCCATTGTTTCCTTGGATGTATGCGGAGGTTGAAGATGAAGCTCCGGAAGATGAGGCAGAGATCCAAGTATAACGATGGATTGGTGCTCGCAAAGGCCCTAGCAGAATGATGGATTAGGTTAGTGGTGCTCCACACATGCACGGGCAATCTTCCCATGTCTGATTAGCAGTTGACGACACACCAGGAGAGGTCTTGTATCGATAGCTATATTTTTTTCGGAGGCAATAACTCTTGGAGCTCTCGGTTTAAACTAATTGATTGAACACCTTATGTTATCGTCTTGATCTTTCAATCGAGGAATATATTCGCCTTATAATGCAAGCAATGTAAGAACTCACTTGGAATCTATACTAATTTGAACATGAACACTAGACTTAATCATAGTAGAGCCAAGCATAATTGAGATCCATAAATGAAAAAAGAATACATGAAAAAAAAAAAGTCTACGACTAGCTTGTTTAGAATTTAAACAAATCAGCATCACAACCATAGCTTGTCTAGTAACCTCAGAGATGCCCAAAGCCTACAAACAAAACTGATTTTCGGAGTTGCAAAACGTTTACGTTTATATCATTCTACAGGACCTATCGACTAGCACTCACTGTTCCAAGCGCAAATTTAGCAGTGGCAACTCCTTATTATGAATGGTTGTGTAACTGGGGATATAAATGAAGAGTGCCAAAAAATATTGCTCAACGCTTAACCCATTGGAAGCTTTTCCTTGCTTTCGCTTTACCAGGTTTCTTCCTTTCCACAATTCTCGAATCTCTTGTTAGGAAACCAGCTGGAGTAAATCAAACACAGTATTAGAGCACTGTCCCCGTCTCAAGAACAAGATAAGCAAATAACTGAAAGCTGACAAGCTTTATGAAAATTGGAAATTAACCCACTGAATCAAATTTATACTGCAGTCCGAACTTCATACCTTCTTTCAGAGGAGGGCGGAACCCTGGTTCCCAGTTTTGTAAAGCTCTGCTGATACCCAGACGGATAGCTCCAACTTGACCTAAAAAATGGAAGTCAAAATCAAACAGCAATTGATTGAGCAAAGCAACACAGCATGATAGACAAGCAAGAACAAAGTTTAAATTCAATGGTTTTATCCATTTCCCCACAAATAAGACATATTCTTCAGCTACATGTGATGAGTACATATTATGTTATATCGTCTGGATTGTGCCTTCAGAGGAATGAAAGAAGGGTACATTTTCCATCTCAGCCCCTTTCAGGTTGAAGAAACAGGACAGCTATTTGAGCAGCCCAAATAATGGCCAGCAGACGAGCCCAGATGCATACTTCATACTTGTATCTTTATTTTGCACGTCCAGGACCATTTAGGTTAAGTTTAATCGAAGAGAGACAAGAGATATGAATTCAGCTCTGATTCCATAAAATCTACCTAAAGTAGACTACTAGAGTATTCTTTTACGAAGAAACCACAGATACTCTTTGAATATAGTTGTGTAGATATTTAATGAAACAGACAGAGACATTACATACAATGTTATAAAGCCGAGAAGGGTGGCATTGTGAGTAAGTGCTGACCTGAGGTACCACCTCCTTTAACGGTACATTTGACATTCCACAAGCCCAAAGTCTTCGTTTCCGAGAAAGGGCGAAGAAGAGTAGCACGGTGATCGATCATTGGAAAATAAACATCAAACTCTTTGTCGTTTACTATAAATTTCCCATTACCAGGATTTATCCAAACACGGGCTATACTGCATTTCCTTTTCCCCGTGCCATAAGCCCTTCCCTGTTCATCTACCTGCCTAACACGTGCATGTATTTGCTCCTGTTTTTGGAGCTCTAGTTCATATCTGCTGGATTTCATGGTTGTCTTTTGATAGCGCATTTCTTCAATTTCAGACAGTGGGGGAAGTCCTTGAATGCCTTCAAAGTCCTTCAAGGCAATCAGACTATCAAGCATCTCATCTGTAATTCCAGATGAAGCTATAAGATCACCAAATGCACGTTCTGGACCTGCAAATCATGAATGAACTAATTAAGTCAAGTGCATCATATATTACATGTTGGATGAACTAGTTTAGTCTAATGAAATTCGAACTATAACTACATCAAAATTCCTCAAACCATTCAAGTTTATCACTAACGAGACCATGTAAAACAGCAAAAGGGTATATAAAACCATTCAAGCAGAAGCAAAGAGAATGGAATAGAATCACTAGCACCAAATAAAATTTTAATGAGCTTTATTTCATTGACAATATGATTAACAATTAGTATAATTCATTTCTTTTGCCTTTTACTTCTACACAGATACTTACCAGAGTGTAAATGGGGGCAAATCTTACTAACACATCCCACACCATTGCATTTTCAATAGTCAACTGATGCAACTGCAAATTAATTGCTTGCAGGTAGTATGTTCAAATTTAAGTGGGCTTCGGATTTAAAGGATTAAGGACAATGATATTAAATCCAAGGCTAAAAAGGTAATTTAATCCAGTAAATAAGATCTCAAAGGGCAAGAAACATCTGGATATTATTATATCAATATCAAGGCCTTTCTCTTAATCTTCAAACAGTATCCATTCCTTTTATTTTCCCCTGGTGGATTATACATGACCATCCATTTGAAACTTGTGAGGTTTAGATCTAATAGCAATAATTTATTCTGAACATGTAAGATATTCGTCTGAAGGAACAGTTTTATGCTAATACAAAATCAGAATAAAGCCCTCACAATCCTAGACCATTCTTTTCTTCCAAGAGAAAATGGAAAAAAACTAATCAGAGAATATAAATCCTGAAATTACACTTGATTCAATTTTTCCGTAAGCAACCAGGATTAGCATATTAAAAGAAGAATTTCAGGCACAAGTTCTTTTATGAAGCAGAATATTAAATCAGCCACATGAGCTATGATCAGCCCTCCTCATCCACGGCTATACATCCAATATCAAATTTCTTACTCAATGCCAAAAAAATTGAGCCATAAAATAACCAGCACTAAACTACACATGATCTACGATGACCCGATAATCAAACATGAATCCAGAAACACTAGATTACCTGTACTCTAACCTCAACCCATGAAAGCAATAAAAAGAAAGTAATAACTGGATAGAAAAGCAAAGTAGATTATATAGACTACTAATATGAAAAGAATAACTCGAGACGGATAGAAAAGTCTACCTTTCAGAACAGATGTTAAGGCCTTCTCCTGCATTTCAAGCTCAATTTCCGCCTCAGTCTTCTCAGCCCCAACACCTTCTAATCCAGGTTCCATCTCATCTGTTCTGTCTTCTTTCTCTTCTTCTACACCAAAAAGATCCTCCTCACCTTGTTGCTTCTGCTCCTCCGAGAAACTCCATAGCTGAGAATCCTCATTGCCTCCTTCCTTCTGCTCCTCCGAAAAACTCCACTGTGTAGAATCCTCCATTATCAATTGATCCACATTCCCTAGATGGGCACTTTTCTCCACCATGCCACGAACTTTCTCACTTTTCCCAAAACTCCAGCTTTCTGCACCAACCTCTCCAGACGGATCAGCAATTTTGTCATTATTATCTTGCTCATTAATTCCCCCAGTATTTGATGAATCTACAGAAAAGATGGAGTCAATATCCTGGTCTTCAGAGGACATTTTCCACAAATCGGTAGTAGGGTCATCTCGATGAGCACTTTTCTCCACCATGCCACGAACTATCTCACTTTTTCCAAAACTCCAACTTTCTGCACCAACCTCTCCAGGCGGATCAGCAATTTTTTCATTATCGTCTTGCTCATTGATGCCCTCGGCATTTGATGAATCTACAGAAAAGATGGAGTCAACATCCTGGTCTTCAGAGGACATTTTCCACACCTCTGTAGTTGAGGCAGCAGAGTCATCGTCCCCGGGGTTCCCATCATTTCCGTTAGTGGAAAAATGGGAGATTCTAGGGAAAAAATAGTGTTTTGGGGTCGACAATATAGGGTGCTGAGAAATGGGAAGAGGTACTACAACAAGGTGCGTTTTCGAGGAAATTAGGGCAGCCAAGTGAGAAGATCTGAAGATGAAGCGAGAAAGCATTCTAGTGTGCGGAAATTCAGGAGGGATTTTCGCAACGTTTAAGGAGTATTATTCCTAGACAGTTCAATAGGTAGCAGCAACACCACAAAAACCCATCTCATCCCCTGCTGCAATTACAAGGAACAGAAACAAATAAAAATTAACAAAATGGCGAAAACAAATCATTAATACACCAAGCATTTCTGAGCATCGGTCGGACTGCTAATTCGGTGCCCAGAGGTCCAAAATGGCTATTAATCCGCCCAAAAACCGCTGGGCGAGAAGCCGGTGAATTTTCCAAAAGAAAGGATCCAACCGGTGAATCGCCGGTTCGGGGGTCCTTTAAAAAAAAAAAAAATTTAAAAAATCCATGAAAACCCCTAATCCCAAATTTTTGCAATCATTTTCTTCTTCCCCGATTTTCTTCTTCCTCTTCGCCGATTTCTTCTACTTCTCTTTCGATTTCTTCTTCTCGTCAATTATTGGATCGAGGGTTCCGGTGCCCCTTCAGTTCTGACATCTCCCGGAACGACTTCGACAATTCTAAATCTACTCTGATTTTTTCTTCAAATTCTTGTTCTGTAATTGTTCTTGCCACTTCGACTTCGATCACTCTGCTTCATTCTGTACTGAGGTGACATTTTATTTTGCATTTTTTCTGCTTTGAATGAACTGATGGTTGTGATTTCTGAATGAACTGTTAGTTGTGTTATTAATTGTTCTGAGTTCTGAATGAACAGAGTTGTGTTGTTAATTGTTATGTTAATGAATGAATTGTTTTGTTAATTGTTAATTAGGTGACATTCTTGTTAGTTGTTGTTCTGAATGAACTGGTTTGTTAATTGTTGATTGTTAATTACAAAAAACTTCTAGTCATCTCTGGTGTTAATTGTTACGTTGCTCATTTGTTGTGTTGATTCTCAGCGCATATAGAGTCTTGAAGGCTTGATGCCATTTTTATGATGATTTGAAGTTGTGACTCTTTATGCTTATGTCATTGGAGTCATTTATATGATTCTTTCTATGATCTATCTATGTTTGGAACCTTTTAATTTAATATCAATAATTTAGGGGATATATATATATATATATATATATATATATATATATATATATATATATATATATATATATATATATATATATATATATATATATATATAGCATAGTCTCGTCAAATCTTCTCTCTTTGCCTTCAATTACATCGGAAAATGACTTGTAAACTTGATTATGACTGTTCCTCATCGGTTCCCCCCGGATTCCATTATCAAGAAGTGTATCCACAGCTTCTTGGACTAATTTCTCCTAACACATTATTAATTCGCCAGGCGTAAACCTACTTGTTGTTAATAGATCAGTAGAGTATTGTTAGTCATAGAGTATTATTCTCGCCAGACTTAAACCTAAACTCGAAGAAAATAGCAATGGTTCGGGGTTCCTTTTATCAAATTATCAAATTACCCTAAGGTTACGTAAGAAAAATAGGGGGATATATATATGGGAATTTTACGTCCAACAACCTTTTTAGATGCTCCTTGAACGTTTGGGTCCCTATCGTTTCAAAATTTACATTGAGGTCTATTTTTCAGTCAAAATGTTGACTTTGTGTAATATGTCCCATTTACCCCCGAATAAAACCTTTCATGTAAAATTGATATATTGAAAAAAGGAATAAAACATTTCTTTGAAAATGTGAGAAGAAATAAAAACTTCATCTTCTCCATCTTCATCTTCATCTCTTTTCTTTTCTGTTATTCTTCATCTTCATCTCCTCTTCTCTCTTCTTTTCTTTTCTTCTTCTTTCGTCGGGTCAAACTCATTGATTGATTCCAGTTCTTCTTCTTCTTCTTCTTCGTTGAATTAAATTAAATTAAATTGATGGTTTGGGTTTTCCAATTCTTGTAATGTCCCCTATATCTATCTGAATTTGATCGTCTGTAAACGATTCATTCAACAATGGCATGGATTTTGTAAACGATGTCGTATCGCAAAGAGGAAATGGAAGCATCTTTCGTATCAAGAGCTAGGACGGCAATCTAGTCTGCTGCTGTTAAAGCTGAGAAAACCTTCACTTACAACATCAAAAGATTCGATTCCGCCCTAAATCAAGGTAACCAAACCAATTCTTCAATCTCCAATCACTCGTCTATTTTCAGACCTTACTTGTATGTCCGTCCAATCCCCATTTCTTCATTTACTTTTTTCAGCCATTGCTCATTGTAATTATCCATCCATTCGTCTCTTGTGTTTCCGATTCTTCTTTCCTTTCTATATAAGATGTCAATGATACTCAATCGCGGACTTCTTCTTCATCATCAAAATACGCTCCTCCTGCTGATGATTCAGAGGTAATCATAATAATTTCTGTTGCCTCAATCATAAATGGAAAAGGAAATGGCAATAATAAAAGAAAAGGAAAAAGAAAAGGTAGTAAAAAGAGAATAGATCTCAGGGGTATTTTTGGCAAAGAAAATGATTTTTTCACCCTATCTCATCAGCAAAGTTGACTTTTGGACTTCAATGCAAATAAAATTTTGATGCAATTCAATGTCTGTCCTTCTCCGTAAACTGTGAAACGTTAGGGACCCAAACGTTTATTCACTATCTAAAAGGGTGGTCAGGTGTAAATCGTCCATACATATATATATATATATATATATATGTATATATATATATGTATGTATATATATGTATGTATGTATGTATGTATGTATGTATGTATATACATACACATATATATGTATGTACATATATATATGTCTGTATGTATATACATATATAGATATATATATGTATGTATATATAAATGACGTCATACCGGCTCTATCCGGGTGAACCGGTCCGACCCGGTTGAACTTTTTTTGGAGGGTGGCCGACTCAACCTCCGGTTCCGGCCTTTAAAACATAGATACAAAAGAAAGAAAGAAACGAAATGCCCAGACTACCCAGACACTGTCGTTCCAACGAAACCTAAATCATTCGAAAATTGAGCTTTAACATCAAATTCAGCCAAAAGTCGATTATGGAACCAAAATTCAAGTGTAAAACCCTGGATTTTCGTTCTTCCTTATTTTTATTTTTACTTGTTTAGGCTCTGTTCTCTTCAACTGAAAACTCATTCAGTTCAGTTCTGCTTAGTTATATTTTATACTACAGTTCAGTAAATTTCAATTGAAAAGAATAGAGGCTTAGTACTTAGTATTTATTTATAGAATTTAATTAATGGATACATTATCCTTCTTAAGAGTCTAAGTTTGGTTGGAAAATACTATTAGTACTTTCCAATTATACCCCTTGTTGCCCTAAGCTGATTACGGCTCCATCGCTTTCTTCAAATCGACGTCTTCAGCTTTTTTTTTTTTTTTTTTTTTTTTCTCGATTTCTTCTTCAGTCCCTTCTCCTAACCGATCTTTTCTTCCAAAACGTCGCCTTCACCTACGCCGCCCCAACCATCCGCCATCTGATTTCGATCTCAAGCCAGATCGCCTCTCTTCCTTGATCGTTTCCAACTCGGATTCGTCTCGCCGATCGGTAAGCTTCCGAACTCGAATTCCGATCTCCTTATTCCTAATTCTCAGTTCTAACTCATCAACTTGATTCTCGACTTCTTCGTAGCATTGATTTCAAGGTTTAGAGAGTTGGGATTCGTTCGTTTGTTCGGTTTAAGCTCGATTTCGATTCGCCATTAGGTAATTTCGAATTTCCTTCGTCTGCTCTGCTCCTGTAATTCGTAATCAGTTCAGTTTGTGTGTGTTGCTGTCTGCGGACTGATATGTGTCGAATTATGATATGCTGTGTCGATTGTGTTAACTGTTTAGATAGTGCTGACTGTGTGTTTGTTGATTGGCTGTGAGTTGCCTGCTAATTCTGGTCGTTGTTGCTCGTGTTTGAGCTATAGGTATTATATGTCTTAGACCTGTTCTTGGGTTGCTGTGGCCGTGCTGTTTTGCTTTGGTTGATCGATATTTTGCCACTGAATCGATTAAGTATAGTCTTGCTGCTGTGTTTGCGTGTTCGTGTTATTTTTTGATAATTCGAGTTGTAAATTGCTGGTTTCTACTGGTTTTCGCGCATGCTCTGCTTTTTATTTGCTGTGCTCTGTTTCTGTTGCAAAGTTACAGTCTGTGTTCGTTTCAATGTAATTCGCCTCAGTCCTTTGACATGAAAAAGTTGTCTCTGAATGGTCTGCATGTGGTTGTTACTGTTTACCAGAGGTCTGGTTGCCGAAACTAAGTCTGTGCATGTTTATTTTGCCTTTTCTGTTCCTGCCTGTTGTGTGCCTGTTGCGTGCTGTAGTGTCCAATAAATCATTTCTTCTGCGAATTTGTTGACAGCTTAACTTGTGGCTGAGTGGTTGATTTTCGAAGTTTAGGATCTGTAAAGGTCTTGGTTTCGAAACCTAGCATGCGCACACACATATATATATATATATATATATATATATATATATATATATATATATATATATATATGTATATATATATTCTGTTATACGCTCTGTTATTCGGCTTTAACTATATTCGTAATTCATGTTATTAATCTGTATTGTGGCTGAATGGTTACATAGCAGAATTAATGATTTATGGAGTTCTTTGGTTCGATCCTAGGTTTTCTCATTAATTTGTTTATTTTGATTCTCATAATTGTTATCGATGAAATTGCTAAATTATGTGTAATTATATGCCTAATTGATTCTACACGTTTATGCTTGTCTGTGGGGGTTTAAGGGGTATCGTTAATTGTTTTTGCGTAAATTTTAAGTAGCATTACCTCTTATCAGGATTTGCGGATTTGCAATTTTTACGTGGTCATCTAAGGTGATTATTCTACCCAAAAATTATATGTATAGTTTGCGAAACTACAAGAAGCTATTTTAATATTATATATGTATAGTACTGCATCTCAAATATTGTGAAACCCATGAAATCATGTTCTGAAAACTGCATCAAATCTTTTTCTCATGCTTCCGCTCTAAAAAGATATATATGTATATGATTTATTATGATCTTCGTTTGATTTGATTGATTGATTCGCTTTGACCGATATGTGCGCAATTGTGGTGAGGGTTTCTGAGTGGACATACTTGGGCAGTTGTGTCTGTCGAGTTGTTCATGAAGTACCTCTACTTACTATCCCTAGACGCGAGGCAGCAGTCGCCGAGGTCTTTGGGAGTAGTAATGTTCCACCCCTGTACCATGGCTTGGTCTTCGTCTTCGTTTGACAGTGGTAGCAACCTGACTGGAGTGATAAGGGCTTGGATTTGGGTTATAAGGTTGACTGCACCAACGATAATTTATTCGCTTCGTTATATGTTTTCTTCGATTATTTTTTTTATATTATGATTCGTTTGATTTTAAAAATCATACTTTGTTATTACGTAATTCGTTGTTCACTTAGCACAGGACCTCACTGAGTTTTATCTCACACTTGATTTGTTACCTTCTTGTAGATTTTGGTGCCTTGGAGTCCTAGACGTTCAACAACAGAGAGTGGGGTTTCTTTAAAATTTTTGGGATACTGCGAAAAATCTTTTAAACTATTCGATTTATTGTTAGCCAGCATTCACTTGTGGCTTCGTTTTGACTTGTGTAAAAGTTTTGCGTCTTCTCTAGATTTTTCAAATAAAGAAGTTTATTTTTATTACGTAAATTTTCGGGGCGTTACAGGCTCTATCCGGGTGAACCGGTCCGACCCGGTTGAACCTGTTTTGGAGGATGGCCGGCTCAACCTCCAGTTTCGGCCTTTAAAACATAGATACAGAAGAAAGAAAGAAACGAAATGCCCAGACTACCCAGACAATGTCGTTCCAGCGAAACCTAAATCATTCGAAAATTGAGCTTTAACATCAAATTCAGCCAAAAGTCGATCATGGAACCAAAATTCAAGGTGTTTCCTTAGGGCTGAGCTCGACTGGTGGAGTGAGGCCGAGGCGGAGGAGAACAGAGACGGAGATGGAGAGACGGACGAGATGGGAACAGAGAGGCCGGAGAACAGAGATGGAGAAACGGAGGTGGAACGAGACGAGAGTCCGGAGAACAGGGAGGCCGGAACGAGGTAGAGGTGGGCGAGATTGAGAGTGGAGGTCTAGAGGATACCATAACAATAATATAAAATCACAACTTCCTTCTGTGTAAACTATATATTATTGTTATGGTATATTATATTTTTTTAATTTTATTATTATTCTAATAACTCTTCTATTGTTATGGTATATTATAATTTTTAAATTTTATTATTATTCTAATAACTCTTCTATTGCACTCTCACCGTCTCCCAAGCCAAACCCTAGCCCCCATTCTCCTCCAAACCTCCACTCTCAGTCTCACCCACCTACGCCTCGTTCCAGCATCCCTGTTCTCCGGCCTCTCGTCTCGTTCCTCCTCCGTTTCTCCATCTCAGTTCCCGTCTCGTTCCACCTCTGTCTCTGTTCTCCGCCTCGGCCTCCCCCTACCTGTCGAGCTCAACCCTAAGGGAACACCTTGAATTTTGGTTCCATGATCGACTTTTGGCTGAATTTGATGTTAAAGCTCAATTTTCGAATGATTTAGGTTTCGCTGGAACGGTAGTGTCTGGGTATTTCGTTTCTTTCTTTCTTCTGTATCTTCTTCGAATTTTTAAAAAAATTAAACTCGGTTATGGTCGGGTCCGAACTGATAACCGACCGGTTCGGTTTTCGGGCCATACAAAAACCAAAAATTTGGTTCGGTTTTTTCGGGTCCGGTTCGGTTCTGGACCGATGCTCAGAAATGCTTGGTGTATTAATGATTTGTTTTCGCTATTTTGTTAATTTTTATTTGTTTCTGTTCCTTGTAATTGCAGCAGGGATGAGATAGGTTTTTGTGGTGTTGCTGCTACTATTGAACTGTCTAGGAATAATACTCCTTGAACATTGCGAAAATCCCTCCTGAATTTCCGTACACTAGAATGCTTTCTCGCTTCATCTTCAGATCTTCTCACTTGGCTGCCCTAATTTCCTCGAAAACGCACCTTGTTGTAGTACCTCTTCCCATTTCTCAGCACCCTATATTGTCGACCCCAAAACACTATTTTTTCCCTAGAATCTCCCATTTTTCCACTAACGGAAATGATGGGAACCCCGGGGATGATGACTCTGCTGCCTCAACTACAGAGGTGTGGAAAATGTCCTCTGAAGACCAGGATGTTGACTCCATCTTTTCTGTAGATTCATCAAATGCTGAGGGCATCGATGAGCAAGACGATAATGAAAAAATTGCTGATCCGCCTGGAGAGGTTGGTGCAGAAAGTTGGAGTTTTGGAAAAAGTGAGATAGTTCGTGGCATGGTGGAGAAAAGTGCTCATCGAGATGACCCTACTACCGATTTGTGGAAAATGTCCTCTGAAGACCAGGATATTGACTCCATCTTTTCTGTAGATTCATCAAATACTGGGGGAATTAATGAGCAAGATAATAATGACAAAATTGCTGATCCGTCTGGAGAGGTTGGTGCAGAAAGCTGGAGTTTTGGGAAAAGTGAGAAAGTTCGTGGCATGGTGGAGAAAAGTGCCCATCTAGGGAATGTGGATCAATTGATAATGGAGGATTCTACACAGTGGAGTTTTTCGGAGGAGCAGAAGGAAGGAGGCAATGAGGATTCTCAGCTATGGAGTTTCTCGGAGGAGCAGAAGCAACAAGGTGAGGAGGATCTTTTTGGTGTAGAAGAAGAGAAAGAAGACAGAACAGATGAGATGGAACCTGGATTAGAAGGTGTTGGGGCTGAGAAGACTGAGGCGGAAATTGAGCTTGAAATGCAGGAGAAGGCCTTAACATCTGTTCTGAAAGGTAGACTTTTCTATCCGTCTCGAGTTATTCTTTTCATATTAGTAGTCTATATAATCTACTTTGCTTTTCTATCCAGTTATTACTTTCTTTTTATTGCTTTCATGGGTTGAGGTTAGAGTACAGGTAATCTAGTGTTTCTGGATTCATGTTTGATTATCGGGTCATTGTAGATCATGTGTAGTTTAGTGCTGTTTATTTTATGGCTCAATTTTTTTGGCATTGAGTAAGGAATTTGATATTGGATGTATAGCCGTGGATGAGGAGGGCTGATCATAGCTCATGTGGCTGATTTAATATTCTGCTTCATAAAAGAACTTGTGCCTGAAATTCTTCTTTTAATATGCTAATCCTGGTTGCTTACGGAAAAATTGAATCAAGTGTAATTTCAGGATTTATATTCTCTGATTAGTTTTTTTCCATTTTCTCTTGGAAGAAAAGAATGGTCTAGGATGGTGAGGGCTTTATTCTGATTTTGTTTTAGCATAAAACTGTTCCTTCAGACGAATATCGTACATGTTCAGAATAAATTATTGCTATTAGATCTAAACCTCACAAATTTCAAATGGATGGTCATGTATAATCCACCAGGGGAAAATAAAAGGAATGGATACTGTTTGAAGATTAAGAGAAAGGCCTTGATATTGATATAATAATATCCAGATGTTTCTTGCCCTTTGAGATCTTATTTACTGGATTAAATTACCTTTTTAGCCTTGGATTTAATATCATTGTCCTTGATCCTTTAAATCCGAAGCCCACTTAAATTTGAACATACTACCTGCAAGCAATTAATTTGCAGTTGCATCAGTTGACTATTGAAAATGCAATGGTGTGGGATGTGTTAGTAAGATTTGCCCCCATTTACACTCTGGTAAGTATCTGTGTAGAAGTAAAAGGCAAAAGAAATGAATTATACTAATTGTTAATCATATTGTCAATGAAATAAAGCTCGTTAAAATTTTATTTGTTGCTAGTGATTCTATTCCATTCTCTTTGCTTCTGCTTGAATGGTTTTATATACCCTTTTGCTGTTTTACATGGTCTCGTTAGTGATAAACTTGAATGGTTTGAGGAATTTTGATATAGTTATAGTTCGAATTTCATTAGACTAAACTAGTTCATCCAACATGTAATATATGATGCACTTGACTTAATTAGTTCATTCATGATTTGCAGGTCCAGAACGTGCATTTGGTGATCTTATAGCTTCATCTGGAATTACAGATGAGATGCTTGATAGTCTGATTGCCTTGAAGGACTTTGAAGGCATTCAAGGACTTCCCCCACTGTCTGAAATTGAAGAAATGCGCTATCAAAAGACAACCATGAAATCCAGCAGATATGAACTAGAGCTCCAAAAACAGGAGCAAATACATGCACGTGTTAGGCAGGTAGATGAACAGGGAAGGGCTTATGGCACGGGGAAAAGGAAATGCAGTATAGCCCGTGTTTGGATAAATCCTGGTAATGGGAAATTTATAGTAAACGACAAAGAGTTTGATGTTTATTTTCCAATGATCGATCACCGTGCTACTCTTCTTCGCCCTTTCTCGGAAACGAAGACTTTGGGCTTGTGGGATGTCAAATGTACCGTTAAAGGAGGTGGTACCTCAGGTCAGCACTTACTCACAATGCCACCCTTCTCGGCTTTATAACATTGTATGTAATGTCTCTGTCTGTTTCATTAAATATCTACACAACTATTCTCAAAGAGTATCTGTGGTTTCTTCGTAAAAGAATACTCTAGTAGTCTACTTTAGGTAGATTTTATGGAATCAGAGCTGAATTCATATCTCTTGTCTCTCTTCGATTAAACTTAACCTAAATGGTCCTGGACGTGCAAAATAAAGATACAAGTATGAAGTATGCATCTGGGCTCGTCTGCTGGCCATTATTTGGGCTGCTCAAATAGCTGTCCTGTTTCTTCAACCTGAAAGGGGCTGAGATGGAAAATGTACCCTTCTTTCATTCCTCTGAATGCGCAATCCAGACGATATAGCATAATATGTCCTCATCACATGTAGCTGAAGAATATGTCTTATTTGTGGGGAAATGGATAAAACCATTGAATTTAAACTTTGTTCTTGCTTGTCTATCATGCTGTGTTGCTTTGCTCAATCAATTGCTGTTTGATTTTGACTTCCATTTTTTAGGTCAAGTTGGAGCTATCCGTCTGGGTATCAGCAGAGCTTTACAAAACTGGGAACCAGGGTTCCGCCCTCCTCTGAAAGAAGGTATGAAGTTCGGACTGCAGTATAAATTTGATTCAGTGGGTTAATTTCCAATTTTCATAAAGCTTGTCAGCTTTCAGTTATTTGCTTATCTTGTTCGTGAGACGGGGACAGTTCTCTAATACTGTGTTTGATTTACTCCAGCTGGTTTCCTAACAAGAGATTCGAGAATTGTGGAAAGGAAGAAACCTGGTAAAGCGAAAGCAAGGAAAAGCTTCCAATGGGTTAAGCGTTGAGCAATATTTTTTGGCACTCTTCATTTATATCCCCAGTTACACAACCATTCATAATAAGGAGTTGCCACTGCTAAATGTGCGCTTGGAACAGTGAGTGCTAGTCGATAGGTCCTGTAGAATGATATAAACGTAAACGTTTTGCAACTCCAAAAATCAGTTTTGTTTGTAGGCTTTGGGCATCTCTGAGGTTACTAGACAAGCTATGGTTGTGATGCTGATTTGTTTAAGTTCTAAACAAGCTAGTTGTAGACTTTTTTTTTCATGTATTCTTTTTTCATTTATGGATCTCAATTATGCTTGGCTCTACTATGATTAAGTCTAGTGTTCATGTTCAAATTAGTATAGATTGCAAGTGAGTTCTTACATTGCTTGCATTATAAGGTGAATATATTCCTCGATTGAAAGATCAAGACGATAACATAAGGTGTTCAATCAATAAGTTTAAACCGAGAGCTCCAAGAGTTATTGCCTCCGAAAAAAATATAGCTATCGATACAAGACCTCTCCTGGTGTGTCGTCAACTGCTAACCTAATCCATCACTCTGCTAGGGCCTTTGCGAGCACCAATCCATCGTTATACTTGGATCTCTGCCTCATCTTCCGGAGCTTCATCTTCAACCTCCGCATACATCTAAGGAAACAATGGCACTGAAAGAAGACCCATGTTTTCTGGAATACCCATCATCAAGTTCAGATTCTGTAAGGCCTGGCCTGAAGCTCCTTTAACAAGATTATCAATCTGCAGAAGTCTCAAAGTTTAAGCAATAATGAAAGTTCCCAGCTAAGTATTGCAAATACAAGAAAAATTATAAAAGTCACTTGCCACGCAGATTATTTTTGCTCGTCCAGGGATCCTATCCGCGAATACATTCATCAGGCAATAATTCGTCCCTCTAACATGTCAGGTTTGAGGAACTTCACCCTTCTTTAGTAAAATCACAAATTCCTCGTTCTGTGTAAAATAGACGCACATTAAGTTCGTTGATGAATGAAATGGTTCTTCTCGCCTTAGTGGAGAAAAATAAGACACATAATATGATTTGTACAGAAAGAATATATAGAAGCTGCCAAAGTACGGTTTTTGTCCAAAGATAACAGAAGATTTAAAATGCATTCTGACTTCCAAGATACATATAGGAGGACGAGAAGCTAAAAAAGGATAATGATATGCATCAGTGCTGACAAAGATTAAAAATACATACCTCATAGAACTTCTCTAGATGATGATATAGATCATCGACTGATGTTCCAGGGGTCATTTCCACGTAAATAGTAGATTACATACCACGACTCTTGCAGGAGATGATGTAAATATGAGTTTGATAATTTATTTGAAAATTGACAAGTCTTAGAGCAGCTCTTACCATGGGGATTAAATGTGGCGTGAAGCTAATGGTCACTTTGGATTTAGCCGCCTCTGACAAGCCTTGTTCGATTTCTGGCACTGCAAAATCACCAATGTACAAATTAATACATAATATTAGATGCGAATGGAATGTTGTTAGGACCCTCATAAGTCATAAATTCTTGCTTTACATGCCATCAAGACAACTAAATTAACAGACGCAGAGACACAAAGTGAAGTTTCTGAAGTTCTGAAATGTTGTCCGGACCCTCATAATGTACCATGACGATGTCCAGTCACACCATAGGAATGCATTCCTTCCGCTACTTCTGTGTACAGATTAGCTTCCTTGGCGCCACGTCCTGCGAAAAAATCATTTGCACAAGGTAAATACAACATAAATTAACCAGCATTCTTTTACTTGCAAAAGACTCTAGAATTTAATCAAACCTGCTCCGCTGACACCAGATTTCGCGTCAATAATGATATTCTTAACTTCAATCAGATTAGCCTGCAGGCACAGACAAGACAAAGGAAAGATATCAGCATTGCTATTTATGCTTTGAAAAGTTAAAAACTCTCACTCAACTGTTTTTTATATAGTAAAAAGTCCTATGAACATTGGACATAAGAGATCTAAGGTAACTGTCCCAAAACAACATGGGCTAGAAAGGCGAAAGAAAGGTTATCAAGGCCTAGTTGCCTGCTCACAGTATGTGATTCAAGTTTTCACATCTATGGTCGGTGAAGAATGGAATAGTGAGCTTACCAAACCATTGTCTAGAAGCCTGTTTTAAACCATATAAACTCTTGTGTCACCAGGTTGACAATATCCAGGTGGTGGAACCATGTATACTTCCTCTGGCAAATCTCCATGAAGAAATGCATTATTGACATCCAACTGTTCCAGAAACCATGATTTGGCAGATGCAATGGCTAACAATGTTCTGACAGTAGTAAGCTTTGTTACTGGAGAAAATGTTTCAAAGTAATCTAAATCTTCCTCCAGTGTGTACCCCTTAGCCACAAGCCTGGACTTGTACCTTTCAACTGATCCATCTGACTTATACTTCACTCTATATACCCATTTGCAGCCAACAATATTTTTACCAGGTGGCAAAGAAGTAAGCTCCCATGTATGATTCTTTTCTAATGCCTCTATCTCAGCTTGCATAGCATCTTTCCATTCTTGATTTTTAATAGCCTGTTTATATGTCTTAGGCTCAGAAATCTGTGTAATAGCAGCTGTAAAGGCAGCATAATAAGGAGCTAACTTGTCAGTAGATAAATGATTAGAAATAGGATACTTAGAATGATATATATCAGATACAGTGAAAGCATGTAAACTGTGAGCCTGATGTTGCAGAGAAGGAGGTAGATTACATTCATAAACTTTAAAATGAGAAGGAACATATTTTATTCTATTAGATTTTATCATGTCAGGTACTATAATATTAGTAAGAGAAGAATTCTCATCTGAAGATTCTTTAACCTGAGATTGATTGTTTTGATCATAAGACTGATCAGAAGAGAGATCTTGCTGAATAGAATCAACTGCAAAATGATCAATTAAAGAAGAGTCATGATGCATCACAGATGACTCAGGAACAGGTACCTGTACTTGTCTTGATACAATATCATCTGCAAAGGATTGATTAGTAGTAGCAGGCACATTAAAAACATCATGAATCATTGATCCAGATGAAGAATCAACTTGAGACTGAGAAACATGCTTAAAAGGAAAAATATCTTCTCTAAACATAACATCTCTAGAGATGATGATTTGATTATTATCTAAATATAAACACTTATAACCTTTAACACCAAATTTATAACCCAATTAAAAACACACATTTCACAGCTCTACTTGCAAACTTGTGCCTATTAGTATTTAAAGTGCTTGCATAACATAAAGAACCAAAAACTCTCATATAAGCATGATCAACAGGAGTATTATATAGAACTTCATAAGGAATTTTTCCATGTAAAACAGTTGAAGGAATTCGATTTATAATATGAACAGCAGTGAGCACACTATCTGACCAATATTTTAAAGGCAAACCTGAATGAAATAATATTGAACGCGCAACTTGCAAGATATGTTGATGTTTGTGCTCAACAATTCCGTTCTGCTGTGGTGTATAAACACAAGACCTTTGATGAACAATGCCATGTTGATTATAAAAATCTGGAAACATAAACTCTTGCCCATTGTCAGAACGAATACACTTGATTGAACGTTTGAATTGTGTTAAGATCATTTTATGAAAGTTAATCAACAAACTATGAGTCTCAGACTTTGTTGTCATCATAAAGATCCAAGTGCATCTACTATAATCATCAACAAGAGTTAGAAAGTACTTGAAATTTTCATAAGAAGTCACAAAGAACGGTCCCCAAATATCAGCATGAATTATGTCAAAAACATCTGTTGTTACAGAGGAACTTACAGGAAAAGAAAGACGTTTTTGTCTAGCAAAATGACAAACATCACAATCAATCTTCTTATTACAACTGAAATTTGAAAACAACTGCATACTACACATCTTTTGGAAATGTATATGTCCTAAACGAGCATGCCAAACTAAAGAAGATACATTTGAAGTAACAGACATAACATGTGAAGAATTTTCTGGAAATTGCAAATGATAAAGTCCACTCTTCACTTCAGCACAAGTAATCTCTTTGTGTAGGAGAAGATCCTGCAAATAACACTTATTAGAATAAAAACACAGGGCATATCTAGCTTTTCTTGTTAAACTAGATACAGACAATAAATTGAACCCAAAAGCTGGTGCAAAAAGAACATTATCCAAAACTAAATCATTAGTCAATTGAACAGTTCCAACATAAATTGCTTTAGTAACATCACCTGTGGGCAAATTAATATCAATGTCAATAGAAACAGGTTGAGATTTATAAAGAGAAAGATCACAAATCATATGATCAGTAGCTCCTGTATCTAAGATCCAATATGATTTAGATTTAGTATCAGAAGTAGCAGTAAAACAACAAGTAACTATACCTTTACTACCTGGTGCAGGAGTTATGGTTTTGTTTGCAACAGCAGATGCCAGTGTGTAGAAATTGTTCTTTAGTTTGCTGTGGTTGCTGAGAGCTCCTAAATTTCTGATACTCAAGAAACTGGTGATAAGACCCTTCATCAAAACCAGTAGAAACATCTTCTACAGAAGTATCAATATGTTCATTAACATGAACAGCTGCAGCAGTAGAATTGTACTTAACAAAATTCCTTTCACCAGGATTAGACTTGTAATTCTGATTTGCAGACTTAACAAACTTCTTATCCTTCCAACCAGGAGGATAGCCATGAAGAGTGAAGCAGGAATCCTTAGTATGACCATGTTGCTCACAATGAGAACAAAAAGGTCTATTTTTACCCTTATTAGCTGCATACTTTGGAGCACCATTTCTAGTAACCATGTTAGCTACATTATTCTCATGATGGCTCACTAACATGCCATAGTCTCAGAAGAATTAGGTTGCAACAATCTCTGACCCTCTTCTTGCAGTAATAGAGAATATATCTTTGACAAGTTAGGCACAGGAGAACATAACAAAAGCTGATTCCTAACATGAGCATATGACTCATTTAATCCCACCAGAAATTTCATAGCACAATCAGATTGTTTGTCTTGTAAAAACAACTGAGACAAATTGCATTTACAATTCTTCATAACACCACAAGTGCACTGAGGAAAGATCTTATAGCTCATATATTCATCCCAAGAACTTAAAGTTTTCTCAAGAAAGAAAATTCTTGGACCATCACTACGCCCATACCTGATCTTGAGCTCATTCCAAACATCACAAGCATTAGTAAAGTAAAGTAGACTCTGACGAAGCTCTGGAGCAACAGACATCACCAACCACGAATGAATAAGACTATTAGCACTTTCCCATGCCTCATGAAGCACATAATCTTCAGCTGGATCAGGCTCCAACAAAAGTTCCATCGATGAAACCAAGCTTCTTTTTAACACGAAGCGACATTTGAAATGTCTTACTCCAAGATATGTAGTTTTCACCATTGAAAATATCACCACCTAATCGAACACCCACATCAGCAGGATGAATGTAATAAGGCGAATTAGGATTCTCATTGGGATGACGACTTATTAGGATTCTCATTGGGATGACGACTGTAAGTCGCAGAAACACTAGTGCTAACACCAGCAGGTGCAGAAGAACCACTAGGAACAGATTCAACCATTGACGGGCTGTGAAGAAAACGGTTACAAATCGAAAAACCGTCAAAGAATCAGAGTAATCTCGGATCTAGAAGAAAAATGCGGAAAACGACGATCGATCACCAACTCGATGATACCATGTGAAAGTTTATCAATTGAACATGAATTGAATAATTTCCATTGATGAACTAAGAAGAATTACAATATTAAAACCAAATTGTGATTGTATCAGAATGAAAAGAAGGAAGAAAGATGAATGAATGAATGTTACAGAAAACAGAGAAATTAATATGTTTTTATACTATTCTAACTACCATGAACCGGTCTAACTGACTTGAACCGAGCCGGTTTAATCTAATAAACTAACTTGAACCGGAGAAGATTGTTTCTTCTTCTGTGTTGCTGTATATCTTCTTCTTTGTTGAATGATCCCTAACATGTCCCCCAAAATACTCTCACGTAAGATAGCTTATCAAATAAAATAAAATAAAAAAAAACTCCTTTCGTCCCACTAATCTTGTCCCACTCTCTTTTATCCTATGGATGTCCTGTTAATACAGCCTCATTTTCACTATAGCAAAAAGTAAACCTCACTAAACTACTATTTTTCTTATTTTATTATTATCTTTCATGCCTTTTTCATTTTATATCATTTATATCTCATACACCAAACAATAAGTATTGACTTTCTTAAAAACAACGCCGAAAAAAATCTGGTAAAAACAGGTTGAGCTTAGCTGGACGAGGGAGTAGTTGATAATGATATTCACATCTTCACATAACTTACTTATTTCGGTCACCAAATAACATCTAAATTATACACCGATGGATAAACTTGTGATAACACAACAAAGATATAGTTGACTTGCTAATTTTTCTTGAACTTTTATTTTTGAGTAGAAATTTTTCTTAAAGGGGATTGATTAATCTATAGTCACCCAATTAGACTACCTGCATTGGTGACGGCGCGATGACGCGTCATTGGCTGATGACGGGATCCGTGCGAGATTCTGCTGCATTGGTGAAGCGTCATCATGAATTTTTTAATTTTTTAAAAAATATTTACCATATTATAAGAGTGTTTAGAAGTTGAAATTAATGGAATTGCATTTTTAGAACTCATTTTACAATTTATTAAGTGAAACCACGAATATATTACAATAAAACAAATTCAAATTCAAATTCAAAGCACACTGATTTTATTACAACTGACACTTCAGAAAGTAAAAAACAAATAAGTCATACCTCACATAATTTGAAAAACAAATAAACACAAACATGCTTCAAACTTCAGCAATTACTCGGACGGAAACAATTCTTTCTGCAGTGCATCAGCTACTGCCTTTTGTGCGGGGGCCAAGTTGGCGTAGTTACACATTAGTGTCATGAAGAAGTCCATCTTCTTCAACTTCATCTTACGTTCCTCCTTTTGGCGGGCAAACTCCAGCTTCTGTCTTTCCAACTCAATGTACTGGGGATAACTTTCATTAAAGTTAACCCATCCCTCGCTCATTGCATCCATTGAGAAGTTACCAGAACTACCACTTTTAGCCATCTTATTTGCCTTGTCACGACCCATAGGCCGTTTGACACTCGTGCCACTGTCGAAACTTTCATTGAGCTGCTTGCTCCCACTACTGCCACCTGCTGTTTCCATTGGTTGATCATCCTCAGTGTCAGGAACCTCAACCCTCGCAGATGTTGCGGCCTTCTTCATTTGTTCCTCCAGGTTCATCTTCAATTCCCACTCTGGGTTTTAAAAAATGTAAGAGGCAGGGCTGCTGCCACATTGCAGCTCTGACGACGAGCTGCATCAAGTCATGTGAGAGATGTATGATACATTGATACCCATGTTTACTTGGCCCATAAAAATTGAAGTTTTGGACGGAGTGTATAACCCAATAAAGGGTGAGTGACTAACAGGCCGGTACCTTAGGCCAACAAATAATTCAACTAGAGACCTTGTACATGATTTTTACCATTTTGCCCAACCTATTCACCTTCCCCTCCATCGTTCACCTCCATTGCTGCCTCCCTCTCCACTGCCCACCGCACTTCCACCGTGCCTCCACTGTCACGCCTCCACTCCCATCTACAGTAGCAGCTAGCAGATCTGGTCCAAACCTAAATCATTAACGAACCGCGATTGCTCAAGGAAAGCTCGGTCCGCTCCAAGCCTCAAAACACCTAAATCATTTGGGAACCGCGATTGCTCAAGGAAAGCTCGGTTCGTTCCTTGAAGAGCTGATTAGTAACCTCACAGTTCGCGAACTAATACGGTTTCTTTCTTTTTAATCCGGCAAGACGAGCGAAGGCGGATTATGTAACCTAGTAGTATAGTTTCAGTATCAAAATTGGACTTCAACACTTCTGCAGCAAGCTTCTTCTTCTGCAACAAGTTGTTTCCGTACACCTTCTTTTTCGATTTCTCACTCGTATCCGGTACATGCAACATAAGCCATTCGAACGAATTCCATACGCCATAGTAAGTTCTTCACTATTATCAGATTTTTATCTGCCTTTTGTTTTGTTAAATTAATATCTGCCTTTTGTTTTGTTAAATTAATTTATGCATTCATGATAATGAGATATCAGTTTTGATTTTCGATTTGTTCTGGTGACCAATTTATGGTGGTGAGTGGTGATTAGAGAAAGTGCTTGATTGTTAGTATTCAACAATTCATGACTTTTTTTTTTTTTTGGTGCTAGAAATGAGTTCGAGCTTTCCAGCACACGGAAATGAAGGGGAGGATAACGACGGAGAAGAGGTTTTCATAGATGAGAGTGATATTATCAACGAGTACGATGTCGACGAAGAAGGTTTGTATTTGGAGTTTTTGATTACCTTTGTGCTATAGGTTTTGCCTTATTGTTTGCGAAATGACTGGAAATTTGAAATGCTAGGAAATGAAATGAGTATCTATTTTGTTGATTTTGGGTATGGATGATGAGAATGATATTGTCGAGGAGTGTGATGTTGACGAAGAAGGTTTGTGTATGGAGTTTTTTGTTACCTTTATGCTATAGGTTTTGCCTTCTTGTTTGCTGAATGACTGGAAATTGAACTGCTCATAAATGAATGATTATCTATTATGTTGATTTTGGGTATGGATGATGTGAATGTATTGTCGAGGAGTGTGATGTTGACGTAGAAGGTTTGTGTATGGAGTTTGTAAGTACTTTTATGATGCAGGTTTTGCCTAAATGAGGAGTGTAGGGATGTTGAGACTTGAGAGCACTTCTATAGTGCTTATAAGAGATTTCTCTTCATGTTGCTTGTTTTATATTGGTTGACAAAAGAATTGACTTTTAACTCTGTTGTAGGTTCACTCTGTGGTTCAAGTTTTCACTTTCAACTATGCTTCAATACAGTAAAAATCAGAAATGTTTTGGACATTTGTGGAAATCGCCTCAAAATATTTTTGAAACAGTGTGTAAAACAATGGACTAGAAATTAATTGTCAGCTGTGCTCTATAGTAAGACAGACCTTTTAAATTTCTGATGGAGAAATGATTTTGAAAATGTTAAATGCTCTATAGCAAGACAGACCTTTTAACATTTTCTGTTAAAAATGAAAAGATTTTGAAATTTCTGATGGAGAAATATGTATCTTCAATACACGTTAGAATGCTCTATAGTAAGACAGACCTTTTAACCGTTTCTGTGTTATGGTTCCTGTACTACTTTTCATGTTGATATATGTTCATGTGCTTATTAACCTTGTGTTGTCTCAGAACTCCCAGATGCGGATGAGGAAGGAGGTTCTGATGGAGAAGAAGTTTTTGGTGCGTTCTTTATATAGGCATATTGTTTTCACCAAGCAATCATATTTTTATTACTTACACGAGTATCTCTGCATTATTAAAACACAAGCCCCCCTGATAATTATTGTTCTTTTCTGTTCTTTATCAGTTCATAGTTCTAGAGGTTTTTTTATAAGATATCCAACTTTCTTTTACATTAAATAGCTCAGAGAAACAGTTCTGTCACTCGGATGCCCTTTTCACATGAGAAACACTTGTGTTTTTGGTGAATTAAGTGAATTCTTATAGATCAATTTTTTGTGCAAATTATGAGTGCACCATATGAGATACTGTTTGAGCTTTTCCACTTGCTAAACTATACATCTTCAGTTCGTCACAGTTCATATACTTGGACCATCTTAACTTAAAGTCAGGATTGAAAATGTCTAGCTTATCTTCTATGGCCTCAATGGTGTGCGCATGTTGTTTCATCAACACTTATTAGTCCCCAACACTTGGAATTTAGGGCCCTCAGTAACTGGCATTGATCCATTTTCATATTTGTCGTATTGTGAAGGTCTAATCATTCATATGTTCTTTCATCATGTTATTAACTCCTCATTCTATACTAGCAATTTGCTGGTGCTAGGGAAAAAAAAAGCTTGTCCTTTTTGTCTTACATTGTGCTAATTTTATTGCTGCAGATGGAGTTGATGATTCAACACATATATTTACTGGGCATACAGGTGGGCCTACTTATTTATGTCTTTTGCTATCCCTTAATCCTAATGCCTTCTTGGATTAAATGATTTAGTTGTTTTTAGCATTTCATTTTTGTTAATCTCTGGGAAATAGTAATATTCTATGTATGGATTTTTCTAAAATAATATTTTGCATCTAGGTGAGCTCTACACTGCAGCATGTAGTCCAGCAGATGCTACTTTAGTGGTGACTGGAGGTGGTGATGACAAAGGATTTTTATGGAAGATCAATACAGGAGATTGGGCTTTTGAGCTACAAGGTGTGATAACATTTTCATAAGTTGACCTGTTTTCTTCTGCATGCTTTGCTGTTTTCATAAATTATATGTTAATGTCCTATTATGAAACTATAAACGTAAGATCATGTAGTAGTAGGGAGAAATCCTGCGTATCTATCGAAAGAAGTTGTGAAAATTACAAACATGAAATCATGTTCTTGTGTTTTGACTGACATCTAGTACCGAGGTGCAATTCATTCTTTCTGCATCGTGTGTAATTATTGCCGATCATCTTGCAGGTCACAAGGACTCTGTGTCCAGTTTAGCCTTTAGCACTGATGGGAAATTGCTTGCCTCTGGTAGCTTGGAGGGAGTTGTTAAAGTATGGGACTTAGCTACGGGAGATTTAAAATGCACTCTTGAGGGTCCTGATGGGGGCATTGAGGTGAAATAATCAGATTTGATGTTGGTGAAGTCTCTGCTGCATATTATGTTTCTTGTTTCTAACACATACCATTTTCAGTGGATCATGTGGCATCCAAAGGGAAATTTGATTTTGGCCGGTTCAGAAGATTCTTCTATTTGGATGTGGAACGCCGACAAGGCTGCTTGTTTAAATGTTTTCGTAGGTCATGAAAGTAGTGTAACCTGTGGCAACTTTACCCCTGACGGTATTTTCCTTTTTCTTTCAGTATCTATATGGTGTATTTGTGGTTAAAATATGTTTTTCTCAATATCATTATATGGCGCTGTTTATCTTATTCAGGTAAAACAATTTGTAGTGGTTCAGATGACGCAACTATGAGAATATGGAGACCTGGAACTGCAGAATGCATACATGTCATTAGAGGTATGGTGGGCTTTTCATTTTCTTTTTTGCCTTTTGTCGGGGATCCCTTCCTGTAGCTTTTCAATTTCACTTTGATATTTCCAAGATATTCATCTCTCATGATTATGTATGAGATCTATCATTCACATGATTCGATAACTTTTTCTCTGTCTTGCATAATAATTTACATGTGCTTGGACTAGTGAACCTTAAGTAAGATGGGCATGGATTATAGTGTTACTAGTGTCAACCATCAAATTTAGAGTTGTTTTGTTTCTTTTCTGTAAATTGTGTAATCTGTATAAATATTTATCTATCTGATAGTACACAACTAACAAATTGCACTTTATATATAAAAGGGCATCCATATCATACTGAAGGTATCACATGTATGGCGATCACCTCTGACTCGAGTCTTACTCTTACGGGTTCAAATGATGGTTCTGTGCATATTGTTAACATAACAACTGGAAAGGTGTGTCTTCATTAGTCTTTTTTCCCTCTTCTCAAAGTTTTTGATGCTGCATTTGATTCTATGGAGCTTTGACATGTCGCTAAAGAATTTTTTGTCCCAATAACAGGTTGTTACTTCATTAAGTCCACATTCAGAGTCTGTTGAGTGTGCTGTATTTGAAGCAAGGTTTTTTGCCTGCCCCTTCCTGCTCTTTGATTGTAAAATTATTATTTATTACGAACAGTGAAGTGTAGCCATTTTACTTCATTAATATCAAGTATCTGCTTGTAATTGTGTATCTTCCATGAATCATAACGTTTTGGTGGAAAATCATTTGTAGCTCACGACGGGATTATTGGAGGGCTGCCACAGCAGGCATGGATAAGAAGCTCAAAATCTGGGATTCACTAAGTTCAGATCCTAGGTGTATCTGTGACCATGAGGTTTGTTGTTTTCTCGTTCACTTCTCCTTTGCTTGTGAATTACTACCACTACGTATTAGCTCAACTTAATCAGCATAAAACTCAGTCTTGCAATACCATGGGCATATGTCAGGCCACTTTTTTTTTTTTTTTTTACCTGTTCCGTTT
Organism: Plantago major; assembly: GCA_026545765.1. Lineage (NCBI taxonomy): Eukaryota > Viridiplantae > Streptophyta > Magnoliopsida > Lamiales > Plantaginaceae > Plantago > Plantago major. The sequence continues at coordinate 89,210,868 of CM048843.1, read as the reverse complement.
TTTAATTTAATTTTGGTCTCTGTTAATTCCTTTGGCAGGAAGGAGTTACGTCTTTGCTATGGTTAGCTGGTTCTAAATACATAGCCACAGGCTGCGCCGATGGTAAAGTACAGATATGGGACAGCCTCTCAGGAGATTGTGCTAAGATATTTCGGGGTCACTCTGAAGCCATTCAATCTATTGCTGCATCATGTGATGGACAGTTTCTGGTGTCTGCCTCAGTCGATGGGACTGCCCGAGTTTTTGAGATTGCTGAATTCAGATGAACTTCCAAATACGACAGCAACTAGGCGTTTCCCGCCTCTTGGAAGTCACTATCAGCCTCATGTCTGTTTGGTGTAACAATAGTCCTCTTTGCATTGCCCTTTGTAAAGGGTGTTTAGGTTTAACTTATCATATTTGTGCTAGGTGTTACAAATTTCCTTGGTTGCCCCAGTTTTGATCCATATGCATTTTAGCAGAGCCACATTATTTACTGTTTTGTCTTGAATCTCAGCATATTTTCATACTACTACAATGTAACATTATACATTCATAAAACCTTATAGTCGCATTCAGGCTTTGTAGAGTGGCTCAGAACTTTTGTCCATTTTTTGTGGACCTTTACATGAATGAGTAATCATTTGGAAGTTGGAACGATACAAAATCACGAGTGATGGGTGGTTAAAGTAGTTATGTGAACACCAATTCAGGTGGAGTATGGGATACCGGAATAAACAACACATTTAAATATTTAATTGCAAAATCTTGTCCTTTTATGCATTGGAGAAACCCAAGTGTAATCTAAATTACATTAGCAAAAACAAATTCATGTTTTAAACTTTTAGTTAGTTTCGTCCGAGTCTCTGAGATATCCTTTTGCTAAAGTCTTAGAAAAAGGGATGATTTTCCTTAAAACTAGGAAAATCATGGTTTTCTCGCGGTTTTCAATGTTTTATGGTCTGACCGGCCGAGTTAAATGAAATCGCTGACCGGATATTTCGATTTCTTCCTGATCATTCATTACTCTCACTAAATCTAAGAGATGAACAGTTCTTCCTAAATTCTCTCAATTCTCTCGTAATTCTCTCTCAATTCTCTCTTTTTTTTCCAATCTCTGTGTTTGAAGCGATTGTTTGCATTTTCAAAAATCGAAGAAGCAGTTTCTTCATATCTAATCGGTTATTTCTTCCACAATTCTCTCTTTTTTGTTTGTGATGTGTGTTTTGTTCATCTGTTAGGTTGTGTTTTTGAATTTTTTAATTGCGCGCAATTTTTTTTTTTCAGAGCTAGTAATTTTTTTCAATTGTTTTTCTGTAAAATTTTTTTCCTTTACTTTTTTAAGGCATTCTAGTGTGTTATTTAGCTAGGGTTTTAATGTTTTAACGGGGTTGTAAACTGATTTTTGTTTTCTATATGTTACAATGTTATTTGTTGTGAAGTTTTTAGTGTATGATGTATGGTTTTATGTTTTTAAGCATCTATGTTGTTTTTTTATGTATGCATGTTGCGTTTTTTAAGGATCCATGTTTTGTTTTCCAGATCTGGTAACTTTTTTTAATGTCGTCTGTTAGTTTCAGGCTTTACGTTTTTAAGGCATTCTAGTGTTGTTTTTAAGTTTGATTTTTAATGTTTTAACGTGGTTTTTTCTTTGTGGGTAATTTGATGTTATCCTTTTAAAGATCTATGTTGTGTTTTTATTGATCCATATTGTGTTTTTAAAGGATCCATGTTTTGTTTTTAAAGTATCCATGTTGTGTTTTCAGTTTAAGTTGTTATTGTTCTAAGTACTTTGTTAGAGTTTTTAGTTATTATATGAAGGTTTTTAAGGTGCTTTTCTTTCACTGTGTCTTTTTGTTGCTGAGAGTTTTTCATGTGGTATGTTATAGTTTTAGGTCTTACTGTCATTTTTTTAACACATGTTGTTATGGTTTTAAGATGTGTTGGCGATGTTTTTTCTTCTTCTTTTTTTTTTTTTTTGCAGTGTTTGATTCTTCTGAGAATGTAGAAGAAGAATATATTAATTGTGCTCAACCTACACCTATTGAGGTTGTGAATCAACCTATTCCAACTGAGGTTGTTGGTACTGGGACGATGGTTACTATTCCTGTTACGTCTACTAAGGTTCTTGGTAGTATTACTGTTTCCCAGGGAACTACTTTTATTGGTAGCAGTACAGTAGTTTCTCAAGGTGCTGAGAAGAGGAAGCATGCTGAAGGTGTTGTTGTGAAGGGTAAAAAGGCTAAGCCTGGTGAGAAAAATGAAGTTGGGAAGGAAGTGAAACTGAGGAATCGTGGGAAGAAGAATGTAGTGGTTGATGAAGTTGGTGAGGAGAAGAAGTTTGCACATGCCATGAGTTTTAACTTTTGTAAGTTAGAGCTCTCTAAGAAGCAAAGGCAAGATGTTATTGAAATTGGTTTTGGTGGATTGCTTGAGATGGATATCAAAAGGATGACAGGTGGTATTTTACCAATTTTGGTTAACAAATTCGAGCCTGGTGTTTGTATTCAGAACATTGGGGATGATAAGTCTGATAGTAACTCTTATCAAGTTAGCAGTAGGGATGTTCAGGATATCTTCCTTCTCCCTAGATACATTGGTAAGAAGATCTCTTTGTCCAGTGATACTAAGTTGAAGGAAGAGTTCAAGGATAAATACCCGGCCTTGGATGATAACAAGGAGAAGAAGTCCATCGAGCTTGATGGTACATACTGTGCAACACTGCCGCGTTATATGGAAGAAATGAAGGATGGCGGTGATGAATTCAAACGTTTGTTCATTCTGTATGCCTGTGGTTGCATACTTTTTCCTAATGCAAATCACACCATTGACCTTGGTTTGTTTCCATTGTTACAAGATGTGGGAAAGGTGAAGGAGATGGACTGGTGTGGTTATGTGTTGGACAAGCTTGATAAGGGGATTCAAAGGTACTTGATTTATCCCAATGCAACGTCTGTCAGTGGTTGCGTGCTTGTTTTGTTGATCTGCTATTTACACAGGTACATTTATGTTTTATTCAAGTTTGTTATAGTTTTATGTGATTATATTGTTGTTTTTAATTGTTTTTTCCGATAAGCAGTTTTTGTTATATGATTATCTTGTTATTTTTTTTCAAGTGTTCACATTTGTAGTTTTAATGCTTTTAGTTATAGTTTTAAGTGATTAAGTTATGGTTTTAATGATTTTCATTTTCCACAGGTATCCCTTTAAGGGAGAGCTAGAATCAAATGAATTGCCATTGATTAAACATTGGGCCAATGAAAGATTGTTGAACAGGGTCAATGCAGAAGCTCGCAAATATTGTAGGGCTTTGCAGTTGAAGAACGTCTATCCAATTAGTCGTTATGAAGAGGGGATTCCTGTTTCTAGCAAACCTGTTAAAATTGAGAAAAATGTTTGAGAGTAAAGTTGATATGTTGTTGAACGCTGCAGCTGCCATATCACCACGGGGGCAGCAGGGAAATGTTGAAGTGTAGCTGGGGAATGCTGAAGCGTCAACCAAGGCGGATGATGATGAAAATTTTGTGACCTTGAGGCTTGCAATCCCAGTTGGTCTTCCAAAGGACAGTGAAATTAGGAAAATGGGTTATTCTGTAAGTTTTTTTTATGGGTGTTTTGTATAGTTTTATGTTATCAAGTTATGTTTTTTAGTCATGTTCTTATAGTTTAAGAAATATTGTATGATTTTTTACCTAGTGTTAGTTTTTATGTTTTTATTGGATTATGTTATGGTTTTTAGTCATGATTTTATAGTTTTAATTTATGAGCTTATGGTTTGTTAGTAATAATGCTTTTTCTTGTTATGGTTTTAAACGATTGTGTTATGTTTTGAAGTGATGATGTTATGGTTTTTAGTTTTGTAAGTAGTAATGGTATGTGTTTAAGTTATCATGTTATGTTTTAAAGTTATTGTGTTATGGTTTTAAGTTATGATGTTGTGTTTTTTGAGTGATAATATTTAAAATATTAATGTTATTATTATTTTTTTTTTGTAGGCTGAAGATGAGAGATTGGCAATCTGGAAGCGTAATTTCACAGTTTTTGTTCAATCTCAAATTGAACTTTTAACTGTGGGTGATGACGTTGCGCCTAAAGATGGTGGAGACGCTAATGTGCCTCAGGCTGGTACATCATTTGGTGTTTTCCCCGCTGCTGCTAATGCTAACGTGTTTGAGCTTAATAAGGAAACATATCATGCAGAGTGGGACAGTATGCATGGATTTCCATCATCTGAAAGTCAAGATTTCTTTAGCAATCCTGATGTTTTGGCAATGTTGGATTTTATGGTTGCTGAGACACAGAAAAAGAGGAAAGAGGTCGTTGATGCCCCAAAAAGAAGAAGTAAGTATTCTATAGAAGGTGGGCCTTCATATGATCTAGGCTTTGACTATGGTACTCCAAGTTTTCACGAGCCTTCCCAGCCGTTTGATGCTGCAATTCCTACTCAGCTACATGCTCCCGCTGATGTTTCAAAAGATGAGGAGAATATTAATGTTGGAAATGATGATGATACTGTTTCAGTTGATGTGTTTTGTGATTTGAACCCTCTTTCTGATCTCGTCGAGTTCTTGGGTGATATTGATCCTAGTGATGGTATGGGATGCAGTATTGAGTGCGGAGTGACTGGGGTCGATTATGATGTTGTTTCATACTTCATGGTTACAAACAAGGTGGTAGTCTCTGGAATGAAACTGTTGAGCAAACAAGTGGCCGACTATTTGTTTTCTGATTATGCGGAGAAAGTTGATAGGTACATTTCTATCTTTTAATTAGTTTATGGTTTTATTACATTTGTTATATTTTTAGGTCACTATGTTATTATTTTAATTTATGAATGTTTTTAAGCATGTTTTAAGCTTGGTTACTATACTTTTAAGTCATAATGTGGTGGTTTTAACATTCTCTTTTATGGTTTTAATGGGTTTCTTCAGTGCAGTTTTTTAACAAATTTCTGATTATATTTTTAATCCAGTTCATTGTTGTTTTAAGGCATGCTGTTATTTTTTAAGTGATAATACTAAGTTATTTTTTGAAGATATTGCCAGTTTGAAGCTTAAACAGATGGTCAAGGGTCCTGTACTTGACAGTTGGGCTTTTTTGTTGAACTTTGTTGAGAAGAATAAAAAAAATGGAGCGTTTGGTGTTCAGTACCAGTGTTTGCCCTTCTTGGGTTTGTTGTGTTGCAGATAAATCTGCTCAAACTGATTTCTTGAATGCCTTGGATGCATGGTTTTCAATTTCTATTGAACCGATTTCTACGCAGCAGTTGGAACAAGTGAAATGGGTAATTATATATTTTTTTATGCATTTTTGTTATGTTTTTGTTGTTACTTTATTATTTATATATAATTTTTTTTGTTTTTTTGTTTTGCAGTTTGTTTTTTGTACTTCATGCGTCCGAGCACTATACACTTTATGTTGTGAATATGGAAGCGAATGTTGTGCAACATATGGATAATTTGAAAATGATTGAGGAAAAGCTTCCATTTGCTATTGAACGTGCCAACATATTGGTATGGAACAAGAAGTGCTTTATTTTTTTCTTATTCATAGCATTAATTAGTTGATATAATTCAATTGTTTTTTATTTAACGTTCATTTTTTTGCAGAAGTGTGCATTTTCTAAGCTTCTTCAGAAGAAGGGACACAGTCGAGCAAATGAGGTTGAATCGTTTGTCTTCAATCATGTCAAAATGCCTTTCGACTTGGAGGAAAATGATGGTAACAATGACTATGTGCATTGTATGTAATGCATGAGATGAAAGAATTTCGAGGAGTGGCTTATGATTCTGACATTTTGAATCTGGTATGTGTCATAGACAATTTTGTATGTTTTTTATTTGCTTTATTGGTGTTTTAATATTTGATACTATGGTTTTAATATACAACATTTTGTTTGAATGCTGACTTTTTTTTTTTTTTAAAGTTCTTCATACTAGTTAATGGTTTTAGGCTATTATTTTATAGTTTTAAGAGATTTTATTACTTTTTTCTAAATGTTGATATGATTGTTTTTAAGATATAGTATCTTTTTTTTTTAGAGTTGTTTGTTGGGTCATATTTTTATGTGATTATTTTTAAGCTAAGAACTTGTTGTTTTAAGTGTCTCTATTATTGTTTTTAAGTGTTTGATTTGACTGTTTTTAGACTTTTATGTATAGAATTGACTAATTTGGTGATGTTACTGATTTAATGTAGTAACTTGTAGTTTTAAGTGTTTTCGTTGTTGTTTTTAAGTACTGATATGATGAATTATTTATATATAGTATTTTTGCTTTTCAGCTTTCGGGGCGTATCCTTTTTAGAGCAAAAATTGTGGCTACTCTGGTTCTGGCTGACATCAACTCTTGTAGACCATATGTGTTGGATTTGGTTGAGTATTTTGCAGTCAACAAACATGATATGATAAAGGAATTGCTAGATAAAGAAGTTGAGCAACAACATGGAAATGTTGATGTTCCCAATGACAAAGTTGAGAAACCAGTGGAAAAAGTTGAATCAAGAGCTGCTGCAAGGGCTAGGGTTGCTCAAGAGAAGAAGGCCAAAGCAGCTGAAGAGAAGATTGCAAAAGCTCTTGAAAGGGAAAAGAAGAAACAAGAGAAAGAAAAGGAAAAATTAAAGAAAGAGAAGCAAAAACAGGCGAAAGAACTCGAAAAGAGGACAAAGAAGAAACATGATTCACCTGTTGAAACTGATACTGATAAGGATAGCACTATTGACAGGAAGTTGGATACCTTGAAAATTAAGTTGAAGAAGTAGCATGTTATTTGAAAAACAGACAAGTACTATTTGTAATATGTTGTGAACAAGTTTAAGTTGAAGTTTCATGTAAGGTGTGTTTTTAAGTATTACATTTGTGTTTTTAGCTTGATCTTTGATGCTTTTAAGGAATTAGTTGGTTGTTTTTAAAGGTTTTGTTTTTTTGAGTTTTTGCGTGTGTTTGAATATTTTGTTACAAAAGAAGTTTGTGATAGTTTTAAGTCGATTTTTGCTGTTTTTAAGATGGTTTATTATAGTTTTAAGTGACAATTAAAATATTATATGACATTAAGTTATGGTTTTAAGACTTTTTTTTCCTTTGTAAGATACAATCTTATATAATAATGAAATCACAAGTAAAGAAGTACAAAAGATTCCATTAAAACATCAATGAATTAGTTTAAAATTAATCTAGTTGACATTTTCAGTCATTCAAATGTTTGTATACATCCTATTAATATAGAAAACGAATTACAATAAACGCTCATTGGGGTTTCTGATGCAAATGCAAACTGATCTGTCGAAATAGGCTTCTTTCGATTGAATTTGCTGGTGAACTTTGGCTTCCTTCCTTTAGTTTTTGCACGGATTGGATCCAAAAGAAGTTGAGGTTGGTTTGATGCTTGAGATACTGTATTCGATTGAGTGTTTGTGATTGTTGCTTCAATACTATCTGTCCGAGTGCTTCTGTTTGGGGCTTTAATTGAGAGTACAGATTTGACTTGTATTACATCCCGGTTGAAACCGTCTTCAATTATCATGTTTAAAAAACCATGTCAAACATGATTAAAACCATGTCAAAGAAACCATATATAACATGGTTAAATCATTAACATGAATGAAAATCTTTCAAAACATGTCTAAACTATTAAATCACAAACAAACAAGTTTAAAACTTTTTTTCCCTGACCTTCTTGCATCATGATTGTTTGAGCATGTTACCAGCAAATCAAAGAACTTTCTTGACATTAGTTGACGCCATGGTAGTGCTTCATTTGTTTCTTTGAGGACAGTGCTTCTACCTTGGTGTATCTTATTCCATTCAGGTTGCTTTATTCCTTTCGTCCACCTCTTGTTGATGTATTTCTCAGGTATCTTGGTTTCATTTTGATGTGTTAGAACCTTAAGGGCATGGAAGCATAACCAGCCAAGTGCTGAGAATTGCTTGCATGAACAATCAACTGTTACATCTTCATCTTTCCTAAGAAAGTGCACTGTGTCTTTTTTGTTGTATCTTTTGGGTGGTTATTAAGAACCATCTCGTTCCTATTGGAGAAAAACAAATTATAAATATGGGAGCATAGAACATGGTTAAAACAGTAACATCAAGGGGTAAAAGTATCACAAACTGGCTTATAACAATCACATAGAACACATTGTTAAAACTGTAACTACGCTTCTTAACACTTAGAGAAAGTAACTTAAAACTATAATGTAGCATAATTTTTTTTACCTATTTGTGTAAGACTGCAGGCTCCAAGTTGTAGCAACAGAGGCATAAAATTCTGCTTTAAAATACCGAAAAACCTCAATTGTGTACACCTCTGTTGCATGGACAAGCAAACCACAATCAATTTCAATTGAAGGTGCCGAATTGTTAGCATCGTAGCCTTTTTTTTGTTCAACACTCCACCTCTTCACGGTATCCGTAAAAATGTCATAAAACTTTGTTAGAGATGTGGTTCTATTTGCCTTGAAACAAATGGCATTGTTTGTGCTTTCACTTCTTTGAGACGATAAGAAACCAGCGGAGAAGAAGTCTTTGCTCAATGCCGTGCACCATTTATCACGAATTGCATAAAGTCTTTCAAACCAGCCTTGACAACTTCAAATTTTATTAGCATATTCGTCCAGCAAGCTTCAAATTCTTATTCATCAGCACAACCTTTGAGGCAATAATCAAATGCCTTCTTGAATTCAAAATCAGTTTTAAGTCGTCCAAAATGTGCGATAGCATTCTGCTGAATATGCCACAAACACAGCCTGTGCCTAGTTCTTTGACCAAAAACCTGCAGGCAACTTTATGTTTAAAACTATACCATATCCATTTAAAACAATCACTTTTTATATTAAAACCATAACAACGCAGGAATATACAACAAAAGGCATAAACTATAACAATATTCGGTAAAACAATCACCTTTCATATTAAAATCATGAGAAAGCAGGAACATGCAATAAAATGTAAACCATAATAATTTTAATTAAAACATTTGACAAGCATGTTTAAAACATTCATGCAACAAAATCTAAATCATAACATTTTTTATACCTGATTTATAGCATTAGACATTGCTTTGTCTTGATCAATAAATATAGTAATCGGCTCTTTGCCATCCATGGAATCTACGAATTCTATGATCAGCCATTCAAATGTTTCAGTCGTTTCCCTTGATAGGAAAGCACAAGCAAACATAACTGTGTTCCAGTGGTTGTTCACACCAACAATGGGAGCACAAATAAGATTGTATCTGTTTGTGTTGTAAGTAGCGTCAAATATTACAACATCCCCAAAGTGTTTGTAGTCTTCTTTCATCATATCATCCCTCCAGAATATACATTGTAGTCTAGCATCTTCACCATACTTGTATCGGTGATAAAATTCTGGATCTTCATCATTTTGTTTCTGAACACAAACAAAAAAGAATGCATTTACCATAACATTCTCAGACATTCATAAATCCGTAACAATAATTATTAAAACATACACATATGGCCTTAAATTCATAAAATAATAACTAATACATTGCTTTTTTTACCTGCATTTTGTTCACCAGTGTTTGTGCATCACCTTGCTCGATACTTTCTACTCTTATTCTACCAACACAGTTGATGTGGTCTTTCTTTGTATGGCCAACATGTTCCTCTCCTCCAGTTTGAGCTACCAACAAATTAATTGCATCTGTTGATTTAATATGACACTCTTCAATTTGTCTAATTATTTGTATTTATTTGCAGATATAGAACGCTCGCTCCGTTTTAGATTATTCAGCTCCAGTGGTGTCATTTCATGATTGTGCTCAATAGCATGATCTTCTATTCTATAGAAGTCATTCTTTCTGTCATATTTCACCCTTGCGTGTGCCTTACATACTGTCCTTTTAACTGTTATCCTACCCCTTTTCCTCTTATTTGTTGGTTGCCGATTCTGCACAACAGGGAAAGGAACAACAACCTGGTTCAAGGCAGCGGGAGATGGATTTCCCATTTCTGGGTTTTTTGCCCTTGTAAAATCTTCACATGAGCACATGGAATATATCTCATTGACCTTTTTGGCAGACTTTATATATCTTTTTGAACACTTCTTGACAGAGAATCCAAGTTCATTTGAGTGCCTTTTATACACATCTAGTAACTCTTCCCATGTTACTGCAGTGAGACCTTTCAGAGATATGGGATCATCAGCACCTGCTAAAAACATACACTAAATATGTTAAAACTGTAATATATGAAATTAAAACCATACTTTGGGAAATTAAAACTATATGTAAATAGTAATATGCAAAACAAGGTTAAAACAGTAACTTGATTTGTTAAAACTATAAGCAATAGTAATGCAGAACATGAAATATATCTCATTAATTGTGTTAACAGACTTTATGTATCTTTTTGGACCCTTATTGACTGGGAAGCCAAGTTCATTGGAGTGCCTTTTATACACTTCCAGTAACTCTTTTTGCCATGTTACTGCAGTGAGACCTTTCAGAGATATTTTGAACGTCAACATTCTCTGTTAAAACCATAACATGTTAGATTAAAATGATATCATATTGCATTAAAACAGTAACAGTGGTGTTTAAAACTACATCAGAGCCTCTTAAAATAATAATAACAATTTCATAGAACAACAAAATCATCTCTAAAAACCATAACAGAATATATTAAACCAATAACAGACACTCTTAAAACTATGATTAAACATTAAATAGTAGCGTTGGTGTTTGAAACTATAACAGAATCCTTTAAAACTATAATATCATCTCTTAAATGTATAATAAACAAGATTAAGTAGTACGATTGTTGTTTGAAACTATAACAGGCGCCTTTAAAACCATACTGGTGTCTCTCAAAACTATAAGAAAGCATTTTTCAAAATCATATTACAAATATTTCAACATAAGCTTACAACTGTAATAGTGCCATTTAAAACATCAACGTGGTACCTTAAAACATTAATACGCAGAAACAATCTCAGAAGCTAAAGTCAGTAATATATATGATTAAATCTATAACAGATCATCTTAAAACTAGAGTAATTGCTCACAAAACATTAACAAGCGGAAACAATGTCGTCAGTTTAAAACCGTAATGTTTATGATTAGACCTATAACGTATATTCATAAAATTATGAGAAAGTTCGCGTCTTAGAACATTAACCAGCAGAAACAATGTCACAAGCTAAAACAGTAGTATCGATGCTTAAATATATAACAGATCTTTTAAAAACTATGACAATATTTCTGAAAAATAGTATATAACAGATTAAAACAATAAGAAGCTGGAATATGCAAAAACAAGCTAAAAATGATAATAGTTAATGTTCAGGAACGTACGAAATTGATTCACAGGTTCGATATCTTGTATGATTTCCAGATCAAAGCTGTTTCCTTCTTTGTTGTTGTGGTTTTGTTGATTTGAACACTGTATCAGTTGAATCTGAACGCTGAAACAACAAATCATTTAAAAATCCAGCTGAAATTTATTGAAACTCGCAAAAACACAGTAAACATGATTTTACGTTCAATCAGTAACAAAAATTTGGTTGTGTTTTACCTGATTCACGTCCATAGTAGCTTGGATGATGAAATCCGGTGGAATCGACAAGAAACCACTAGATTCCGGCGAGGAATCAGTAGATTTGTAGAGAGACTGCAAAAACATGCACAAAACACCTTTCGCAGTGTTTTTTTCTTTTCCAGGTTTTAGCGTGTTTTAATCCCTATATATAGGAAGCCGGTTTGGTTTTTTATTCGTCAGCCTTCAAAGCGTCCGGCCGGGTGGTTTTTAGATTGAACTGATTTTCCTAATCTATAGGAAAATCTCTCCTTATAGTATACTTACTCATTATTAAATCGTACAATAGACAACAAACAACATAAGTTACATAATAGCAATTAAAAATAGCAATTAAACAGTAAACATAAAACAGAAAAAGAGGGTTGCTAAAATTTCCTCAGAAGTTTTATCGTATGATGAACAACAAATACTCACATAATTGTGCACAAATATCTGAACGGGTCCTGCTTCAGCAAAGAAGCCCGACTGAAGCGATTTCATATGTAATAACTTGTAAGTACCAAAAAAGGTAAGATGAAATATTACAAAAAGTAATAATGGAAAGAAATTAAAAAGTAACCTGGTTAACACATGTTACAACAACATCTATAACCTCTCCCCTACTAAACTGAAGCACAGTGCAACGATACTTAACTGGAAAAGTTGCACATTCAGTATCACCTATTAGGCCTTGACTAACACTTTGAATTTCAGTAATTTTCACATTGAACCCAGAGCCCCCGCTGAAAAACAACACAAAAAGATTGTTTAAAACTTCAAAACAGCCCATACTGGAAATGCAATAACATTATACAAATGGAAAATGCAACTTCTCTGATAATCCTTTCCCTTTAGATAATTCTAGGGATAGAGTTAAATTAGGATTAAGAGCCTTTCCCCATCCAGTCTCCATTCACTTGTGGATTCTATATTGCTATTTTCTATCATAACTATAAGAAATTCAAACAAAAGCAACACCCAAAATCGAAGTAACCAGAGCGCTTGAAGGCCAAATTAGATTATTTTGGTTTCGTAGAGGGTGTCAACAACCTATACATGCCACTATGTGGTTTTTTAGTATGGGACATTTACGCAATTACCGAGGGAAAGTACTCAAAGACTTGTCATTAGGATGAATTCTTCTTCCAACCATGTCTAGACACCTCGAAGACTTGGTATACTCGACTCACAATAAGTACACTATCAATCGCAGAAGACACGTATACCAAGAATGTTCGAGAAGAGCCCATTTCTATATGTCCTATATGGTAAGATTATACAAAAACCGAAAAACGACACTGAATCGATAGCCCCACTGGAAAACTCTAAAACAACGCAAACTAAAAAATGAAACAGATTATACAAAACGACACAAGAATAAAAACGCAACAAGAAAATGATCCAAAATCATCATATATAAAGAAATCAAGCCAAAGATACACAAAATTGAGAACGAATTGTACCTGGACCCCTTAACCTCTGTGAGTATTTCTTGTTCATTATACGATATAACTTTTGAGGAAATTTTAGCAACCCTCCTTTTCTGTTTTCTGTTTAATTGCTATTATGTAACTTAAGTAGTTTTGTTGTCTATTGTATGATTTAATAATTATAGGAACTTCATAATTTTTCTCCCTTCTTTGTAGAACTTACCGGACTCTATGGAGTTTGTAAGTGGAACGGAACCTTGTTTCACTTACCCAGGTTCTGAGGACGTCCCACTCCCATTTTGGGTGGCAGAGTATAGTTCTCAAAGAAATACTATTGAGAAAGGTTGTGAAGTTACAGTGATGATCCTTGGAGTCAATCTTATAACTACAGAGAATGCAATTGTAAGTTATTTGTGTTTGTCAACATCTCCTAAAACTTGATATTGAAGATGAAATTGAGATGTACAAGAGTAGAGATCGCTTACTTGATGTTGTTGAAGGATGTATAAGCTAAGAATGCAATGGGTAAGTGCAAAATATGAAGTTTGAAGATTTTGGGAGAAAAATGAAGTGGGGGAGGAGAAAATCGAAATGGGGGGTTTTAAAAGGGAAGGGAGTGGGGCAGTATGCAGTCCACTGCGGTCGAATGGCGACCGCAGTGAGGTTGCTGCCTCACTGCCCTTCGAGTGTGGTGAATCACACGATTTCGGTTCTTTTTGGTTTTTTTGTTTTTTCAAAAAGCAAACATAATAAATAAGAAATTTTGAAAATGATTTTGAAAAGTTTTTTGAAAAATAATTTTGGCACAGAAAACGAGAAAAAGACGAAAATTGAAAATGCGAAAGTAAATGCATAAAAGTAAACGTAACCTTGGGTTGCCTCCCAAGAAGTGCTTGTTTTAGGTCTTATAGCTCGGCCCCTGTTTTTCTGATGGCTTATTTGTCGAGGGTTAGTCCCTGTCATTGAAGCACTTGTCCATCCATTCCATTGTTGCGTAGCTCGAATCTTCTATCCAACGCTTCATTTCCTCTTCCTCGATTTCATCTAGCTCCTGATCCTCGTTGACATGAAAAGTGAACTCTAAGTAGTCGTTGGTTTCCTTCAGACTATTCCATTCACTGTCGCTCTCGACGGATCCATGTTTAAGGGGTAGTTTATGTAATTCGCACTTATTTCAAACAAGTTTGAATTCAAGTTGGATAGAATAAAAAATGATGGAATACCAGTGTAGAGTATTGTTCCTGACTCCTGTTAATTAAAGATTTAAGTTATAATTAAAGCTCATATACATCATCAACTTACTCAGCTGTATTTTATTTACTACTAAGTCGCAAGGTACTTTAGCCACATCTCGTATTGAATGTGTAGCTCAAAATGGATTCGACGGCTGAGATTCGATCTGGGTTCGATCAATGGTTCACTTTCAATTGGCGGTTAAAGTTTGTTATGATCAATAACGGAACATAAAACAGAGCATGGCATGTCTGCTAGCTTGTGAGATCAATCGGCGAACGGTTTTCTTCCTCCAGATAAAATCCAGTTTGTTGTGTCATTGTTGCTAGCTTGAACTTCATTCCTTCAAATCAATTTCATCGATTGTAACCGTTTCTTATCTGAATTTGTTCGAGATAGACGATAGGTTGCAGAAACTGTTTTTCGAGCTTGATCTTGCGATTGTAGCTTGTGTTTTGTAATCGATTGATAGCAATAAAGATTGTTGATTGTTTTTCCGTGGATGTAGGCTTGTTTAAGCCGAACCACGTAATCTCTCGTGTCAATTTCGTTATTGCATTGTTCGATTGTTATTCGTTTGATCGTTAAGAATATCGATTGTTTTGGCTCAACAGAATGCAATATTGAAGAGACAATAAGACGTTAATTGCTATATATACAATTTGGAACAGCAGTTTGTACAAATAATTAACGAATTAACACACAGCCTGTTATGGAGTCCATCTATGATTAAGTAAATTGCATCTGGAAGCAAGTAATACTGGGACTGATAAAGACAAGAAGGTTATTTACGCCAAATGGACCTATAATTAGTTTCGAACATAAACGATGATATGTTCTCATGGTCCTACTTGGCTTACTCCATATGGCGAAGTTTTAATCAAAACAAGCACACCATATTGAAACTTAAAATATTAGGAAATAATAGGGTAACCGAAATCATACTGTTGCCCGTTTAATGGTTAAACGGATATAAATAAAATTCCTCTAACATTTTATCATCACTGGCCACTACAAAAATCAAGATCAACTAACAGTAATTTTATTAATCTTTTTTCAAGAAGAAAATGATATTCACACTACAAAAAAAATTAATATAGAGATACATACAAATATCGAAAACCTCAAACATAAATTGTACGATCAACTGAATTATGAGTTAGTACATTGTCTTAATACGGATCATGAGCTAAACGATAACCGAAAAGAAACTACCTAACAACTTAATGTATGTGAGAATAACCAATATACAAAGAAAAGTTTATGTGATCCCGACCCACGCCGCTCTACAAACCGCCAATCCACCATACAAATTGTATAAATTTTGAACTCATGCATAGCTAACTCAATATAATTAATGAAAATTGCTTCCAATCTAAACTCTCGATTTAATATTTACTCTAACCTTAATCATTACTACTAGTATTTAAGCTATCGATTTAACACTATTTAACCTTAACCATCCATTTAGACATAAGAACATAACAATTTAAAAAAAAAATGCATATTCTGGAAAGTGAAGCTAACATGCAAAGTCGAAAGCAAAGAATGAAAGAACAAATTAAGCACTACCCTGGTTAGCCGTTTGCGTATTATAATAACGAGACCTGTTGACCCAATAATTAGGGAATAATTAACAACCACTGAACATGGGAAATAATAATACACCGCGAAAAGAGTTCACTTCATTTCTCCCCTTACCCCATTCTTTTATTTTTAAGATAAGACAGGGATTATAATACTCTAACTTACACATTTGAATTTCACTACTTATAAAATCTATTTTGTTTCATATATCTTCTGAGTGTTACAACATACGCGACCTACTTAACTTATGTAATTTATAAGACAATGCAAGAGTAAAAAATTACTAAGTGGGAACCTAAATGGTAACAACTTGCATGTTCCGGCTTATTAAAAATAAAATGTTTTTCTTTTCATATAGGGGTATTATTATACTGATCACATTAAAATTTACAAGTTCATGATCTATATTGAAAATGCCATAGCAAACACTATTTTACGTGGCTTGTAATATATTTTGTGAGTTGAAATCTTATCCAATACGCACTGATGCACCTAAATGGCAGTGACCACACCCACTAGTGTTGATTAAAGAATCGGACCGAGATAAGTATCTCACTCTCAAGGTCGACTCGGTTCGTTGAAAAACAAGTTAATTTTTTCCAAGTCCGAGCTCCTGTCACAAGAAAGATTCATTTGGTCGAGCTCAAGCTCGATAACAAAATTACATATAAATTAAAAAATGTATATATTTAACCGAATCTGATCGAGTTTCAACATGTCGCGCCATACTCATCTCAATAACAAAACGAGGATCAAATTAGTATAGAATTCGATTCGAACACTTTATAAAACGAGTCGAGCCGAACCCCAATATTCTCATATTGATCACATGTTCAAATTTACTATGACTATGTTCATGTGTAATATATTATAAGTTTGAAAATGTCATAGCAAACACGATTTACTTGGTTTGTAATTGTGAGTGGAAAACTTCATGCATTACCAGTACACCAAAATGGCAGTGAATCACACCCACCATTCTATTTAATGAGCAGACCAAAGTATCTCACTTCTTAAGTTTGGCTCATAAAAAAAAAGTTATTCTTTTGAATTTAAACTCTAGTCACTATAATTGAGCTCTAACTCGCCATTTGGTTCGAGTTCGAGCTCATTAACAAAAATTACACACATGTTTCAAGATTATATATTTAATCGGTTCTAGTCGTTTTTCTACGAATACAAGATGGCTCAAAGTCGACCCGAGAACCAGAACCTTATGTGTTGAGCCGAAGGGGTTCAGAGCTTAGTAACATAATTCTTCATTCCCGGAGCTTTTTTCACGTTCAGAGCGCGAATTCACGTTCCGAGCTTGAAAGCTTCACTAATTCTCGACTTATGCTTTCTTAGTTCTCGAATTAAGTTTTCTTAGGTCATCGTCGAAGAATTTTAGGAATAAAATGTCAATTTTATGGGTCTCATTTTTTACAAGGGATTGTTAAAATGATTTGAACATAATGAACTTGAGATTTCTTATTTAGCATCGCATAAGGGGTCGAAAACAATGAAAAAAATACGAAAAATCAAAGTAGAAATTTCAGCTATAAAAAATTCTGATATAATTTGAGGAGTAAATATCATATTATGTTTGAATATAGAACTAGAATATCTTTAAAAAAAATTAATAAGTTTTCTTTAGAACAATATAGGTATAAAATTATAATTAAATTTAATTATATAATGAAATAACCGCGCTCTATATACGTTTCCGCTCCCAAATATTTTTGAATTTGGCGAATTCTCACTCTCGCTCCCGTTCTCGCTCTTGTGTTCGAATTCGCTCTATGTGAATAAGGTTTAGACCTCCAGTCGCGTAATACATCTATCTACAAAGAACGTAAAATGTCAAAACGTGAAAATGGACCCCGCCATGGGTAAGCTATAGTTGTACCTTGAAAATCCGAATAAAACCAGGCTGTATTGCAGCTGTGTGTATACAACACAACACCACTTCTTTTTGTTCCTTTCCTCTCCCATTTCTTCTACAAAGTTTCCAAACCAAACCTCAATTCACCACAGATCCGAGCAATCACTTCATTCAATGAGGAGTATGAGATCTTCATCAATGTCGCTTCCCGTTTCTCAATCGGAGACTCACCAGCCAGGCGCAATTCGCCGCCGTCTCTCCTCCATCTCTCTCAACCTCAAACTCCAAGCTCCGTCGTCGATCTCCTCCTCTCCCGCCGCCGCCTGGGCCTTCCGCCGCTCCAAATCCGTCTCCTCCATGGGCGAGCACGCCGGACACTCGATCAAAGAGTGGTGGAATTGGGGATTAGGCTGGATACTGTCAAGAAAACCGACATTTGCGTCAGATCTGGAAATGAACGAGGAGGAAACTGCCGCATTAGGCTGCCACAGCAGAGGCAGCTGGCGCCACGTGTTCTACAAGGTCACGTCGCAAATCCGCCGGAAGCTCACCGGTGCCGACAGTGTCGGTTTGCCGCAAACGTTCCGGTATGATTCGCTCGGTTACGCGAAGAATTTCGATCACAGTGGACGGCTGGTTCGCTGATCGTGATCAATTGGATCCAGATCTGTGTTGCTACTACAGTTACAGTACCTACTAGCAAATGTTCGTTGATTCGTGTTGCTTACTACTTGTTCATTTTGCGAAAGCCGAATTGTATATGGAATTTACGGAATTGGATTTCACCACCAGCTGAATTGGATCGGAGCAATCCTCAGGCAGCAAAATCATCTCCAGTGATCGATAGCAGTATGTGATTTTTTCGATTTTTTTTTTAAATGTACTCCATGTCTAATAGGAGTAATTAAACAATATCCATTTAGATTAATTAATCATGATGATTTGTTAATTTTTGTTGTTTTGGTATGTAATTTGCTGCAATTATCGATTATGTACAATATTTTTACTACTTTTTTTCCCGGTAGAATCATTTTACTTTTGCGTATGTGAATGGTTGTGAGCAATCGCTAGCCAAACGGAATAAGAAGTCCAACTCAATTAAAATCGTATCGGAAACAGTCTACTCCATATTTTATGGAGTTCCTCCTTCTGTTTGACAGGGTTTTTGGCTCATTTGGTTATCTGAAAACGCGGGATTAGCTAATGATTCCGCCAAAAGAGATTTTGTGGAATTTTATGGGATTCCCTCCTTATTCTTGTCAGAAAATTACTTCGTACTCTTTCTCTTTTTGCTTTTTTAAGAGGGATTTTTCATTTTTCTTTCTCTTCTTTTGCTCTCTTCTAAATTGTTAGCGGCATTGTGTAATTGAGAATTAAAATATATCGAAATAGATCTATTTACCACTAATTCAGCCAAGATTATTAGCACAAGAAATTCATCAACTTCCTTTAGGAAAGTATAATTTATTATGGACGTGATTTTACTTCAACAAACAAGGGAGATGCATGTTACCATCAATTAGGCCAAGAGTATGATACATTGCATTTCGACATGTTCATACACATGTAAATCAAAGTGTCGGTATAGACCAGATTTCAACCAACAAAAGTTCGTTTTTTTACCGTTTTAGTGATGTTATGAGAGCCAACATTAAGAACGGGTCAACTCAATTCGACTTGGTTCAATAAGGATCAAACTCGGATAAGGATTGAATTCAACTCGTTCGACTAGATGTTTGAATCTAGCTCAACTCATTAATAAGATTTTGTCTTGCTTGTCGAGTAGAGTTGGATTCGACTTAGTGATACTGAGTTAGACTCGTTCAATTATATTCTTTTTTGTAATGAGCTCGAACCAAAACTTATGATCGAGCTTAATTATTATGATTTGAGCTAGACATTTACTCCATACGTCCCGAAAATCTGGGCACATTTCTTTTCGGCACTGTTTTTAAGAAAGTCAATTGTTTATTGTTTGTTGTTGGGGAGAGAAATGATAAAAAAAAATGACAAAAAATATAAGAGATAAGATATATAATGATAAATAATGAAAAAAGTAAGAGAGATAGTTGAGTTAGTGGGAGTTAGTGGGTGATTTCTTTGATGCTAAGGGGGTTCCCCACTAGTTCAACTTCTCCAAATTTTGACAAGTGTCAACTCATTTAATTCCTTTTTTATTGTCTTATTTTTCTAACATTTTAACCTTAACCATAGTTAAAGTCTAGTCATGTTTTTAAATTACATATTGTTGGTATTTTAGTGGGTGTACTTTTTTTCTATTTTTGTAATGAGACTAAATTAGTGAACGTCTATAAAAGTAATATGTGTCCAGATTGTCGGGACGGAAAGAGGAGTTCATTTTGTAAGCCATTAGAGCGGAGCTTTAAACTCTATTACATCTAGAGTCGGAAGGCTTTAACCATGCACATTAACTGCATTTGCCAGAATACTCATTGGACCGAATCCTGGTACTTAGAACGTGTCGGTGGTCGGTGAGAACGTATGTAAATACAATATTCTATTTTTGAGGGTGGCCTTTCCTTTTTTCCAGCTAGATACTTGGAAACAAAACGACTTCAATGACTGGACCTCGTGGCACAGGGTGACCCACACATAAATGATTGTACATTCTTATTTTATTACAAAAATGAAAATAACACTTCACCTCCTTATTTATGGCCCTTTCCGTTTGCACGCCTAACACATTGTAATTTTACATTTCAAAACTACTTCAAATTTAGTTTGGCTATGTTTCCATAACGGTGGTACTTAAGAGGTGATAAAGGTTAGCTTGTTCAAAAGTGTAAACACTTCATTCGTCCCATACTAGATGTCTTGTTTTGACTTTTTTTACATCAATTGTAACTACGTATTAATCTTAACTATAATATTAAATTATCCAATTAAATTATATAATAAATTTTTTTGGAAGAAAAGTTTCATTAAAAAATTTAATTGTATATTTTACATTTACGCTTTTAGATTAATTCGTTTCAGAGTTGGGAGTAGTATATAAGTAGACCATGCACCAATCTCTCGATCACATAGTATGAGAGTCCTTTATGGTTCTAACAGTAAATACGCAGAGTTTTGATCCAAAGCGGACAATACGATACTAATGTGGCATGTGTGATCCAAATCATGCATAATTGCAATGCTGAAGGGATATTGATTTGCTAAATATAATATAAAATGAATTAGTTGTGTTACTTGATACAATAGAAAATCTAAATAATAATATCGTTGGTATCAGTAAAAACTATTCTTATAAAAAATTTATTGTTTATGTACAAGTTGAGATCGTCAATTTTTATTATTATAGTGCGTGTATTCATTATAGAGTATTATTTTAAAGTTAGTATGTTGAATAAGTTAAGTTACCAACTACTTTATTTTTTGTAAATTTTTAAATAGATGTATTTAGCTTGTAAATATATTTGTTTGAGCTAAACAAGAATATATAGTGTTTTCTTTAATTATACCAAATGTATATCGACATCATAGGTTGCTCTTGAAATTAGAAAGATTGTTCTTGTTGCAATTTTCCCTGATTAAAATTAATTGGAACATTGACAGCACATCAAATTGAAGGGGACATGGAAATTAATTATGTCCACGTTATTCCATTATACACCCGCCACACAAATGTCTCATGAGCCATGGATGATGAAATAATGAGTATTAACTTACCTAACCCCCGGTTACACTGCCTTCTTATTAAATCACCTTTGGAAGCTTACTTTTAAGACTAATACCCTTTGATATAAAGTCTATACGAATAAGTATTTTCCTAATACTTATTTCCTCCAAGCAGAAGTAAAATCTAACCACAATTGGTTTTGGAGAAATTTAATGAAACTACAAGAAATTTTTGAAAAGGAATTACTTTTCCAGATAGGAGATGGTGACTCAACTCTTTTCTGGAAAGATTCTTGGATCCCAGAAAAAATACTAGAGGATTACACAGCAGAAAACATACAAGAAAATACTAAAGTCAAGGACTTTATTCAGAACCATAATGGGGATTTGGAAAAATTAAAAATACAGATCCCAACTGAAATAGCGAATACCATTATTGGTATATACCGTTATAAGATGAAGAGAAGGGTGATACAGTGACCTGGAATTTTTTACGACAAAAGAAAATTTTCAGTAAAACAAACTTACAATTTCCTTCAAATGATAGAACAAAATACTCAAGGACCAAATTGGCCTTGGAATAAAAATATGGGACCTTCGAGTCCAACCAAGAATTAAAATTTTCTGTTGGATGGTGGCACACGATCGCCTCCCAACAGCAACTAGACTTTTTCAACAAAAAATAATACAAAATGAGAATTGTATTTTTTGCAAAACTCATCCTGAAACTGTCCAACACCTTTTTTTCGAATGTTTTAAATTAAAAAATACCATCCGTTGGGTAACAACCACAAACCATCATCTCCTCTATTTTATAGAAATTTTGTTCCAAAACAAGCTTAACCCAGAACAACAATTAAAAATCATTCTTACCTGCTGGATGATATGGAAACATAGAAATCATAAAATCTTCAGAAAATGAATTTCTTGACACAAACAAGTTCCATAATCAACTGTTGGAACTTTTAAATGATCACAAAGCAGTTTTCCTCCCAAAAAAGGAAAAAAACACCAAGCCACATGTTTGTAAGTGGAAGAGTTCTTCTTCTTTTCACACTTTAAACATCGATGGTTCTTGTTTAAATAATGGTCATGCTGGAGCTGGAGCTATCATTAGAGATACACAAGGAAACTTTGTAAAAGCTAGTGCAACTTTTATGGGAATTACGGACCATAATTTTGCTGAAATTATGTACTATCTCTTTGTAAACAAGCGAATCTTGATTCAATTATGATACAAACTGATTCAAAATTTTTATTATCTTGTCTTAACAGGCAGGTTGCAGCCATACCGCACCAACAGATTATACTTGATGATATCAGAAAGCAAATGGAGATGCTATCGCATGTGGAGATATATTTTGTCTTTCGGGAAGAAAATTTAGTAGCATATTACTTGGCCAAGGAAGCAAGTAGCATGACTTTTGGCAACTCTAAAGCGCCAAGTAGTAGTAGTAATAATGTAGTTTCGTTACATTTTATTTGGGACATTTGCCCTGCGTGGCTTTCGAATGTAATCGCTAAAGACTCGGCCTGTACTATTAGACTCGTACATATTTAATCTTAATGCATTTTCAGTTTCAAAAAAAAAAACCCTGGTTACACTTGCACCATCTCCAAGAGTTGTAACAATATGCAATTTTGTCTTGGTAAATCATCATTCTATTCACTACAACAATCTATACCGCTCTTGTTGTAATAGCTAGCTGAGATTTAAATTTATTTTATTTTTCATTTATTTTAATTTAACTTTTAACTTCATTTCATTTTCTTATTTTCTTTAAATTTTACAGGGTGTTTGTTATGCAACTAAAGTTGCAAAATAAGTTAAAAAAACTTCGAGGCATTTACATTACAAAAAAATTACCTCACTTTGTATCCATTAAGCATTTATACTTATCTTTCTATCCTACTATATATCCCTATTTACTTTTTCATTTATGCTAACAACCTTAAACCAATCAAGTAACATTATAACCAATCAAATAACCTTAAATAAACAAAGTTCATCGCTTCATCCTTACACACGTCACTTCTTAGTACTCTCCCTATATAATAACTCTATAAACTATATAATATTTTAATTATATCTGAAACACCATAACTCACCTTTAACTCTATTGCTATTTATCAACTAATTTTTTCATTTAATACATTTTTTAACTCTATACCAGACAATCAATCATTCTTCATTTTATTTTAAATGTCATTAATTAATTACAACACCATCATATTAATTTATAAGATTAAATTACTTGAAGGTAGAAATTACATTAGTACTTGAAAATAAAAATTACTCCATAATACTTTAACATAGAATTACAACAAATTCGAAAATACTACATGTGAATCATATGGCTTATATCCCAGAAACGTACACATTTTACGTTTTTCAGAATTTGTATTTTTCTATATTTATAAGTGTGATTGCAATATCAAATACTCCAGTAATGTTGACCTTCCATTGTTTCAAATATTACATTTAATATATTCAAATATAATCATTACCAAAGAAATAGAAAAACAAAACAAGACAAGAAAAACAAGAAAAGAGAAACGAAAGGAAATAAATAAGAAAACGAGAAAAATAAAAACAAAACAAACAAAAGAAGGGAAGGAGCCCATGTTTGTCAAATTTATGGAAAAGATGCTTCTTCAGTTGTTCATATGAAAAATCCAAGAAACCTGATAATTTTCAAACTTTTTATAGGGTGATATTGACTTCACACTGGCAACGGGATTATAAGTTATAAATCAACGGAGCTCGAGTTTAATTCTGCAAATATACAGTTTATGTATTACAAGAGTCAAGATGTGCTATTTATTAAACTCGTAAATTTGGCCTGGTTTAACGGGATTCCCTGGTTTAACTGATGTCCAAGGCGGGCCGAAAACCCCCAAGTCCCAAACTGGGTCAAAACCGGGTAACCCGGTTAAAAACTGGTCCACCCGGTTCCAATTCACTAACACGGTAAGCACATGTAAACTAGGGTAACACGGTAAAACCTAAAACCACTAGAGCAGCCCCTATTCTTGTTCTTAACTTCGTTTCTTAAGTTCTTTTTATCTCGCCAGGTAAACACAACTCGTCTTGCTTCATTACTTCGTTTATTAAGCTTTTCTAAGCTCTGTACCCTTTTTCTTGCTTAGTTTTTTTATGCTGATAATTAATCAACAAGTTCTGTCTCTTAGATTTCCTGCTTAGTTTTCTATGCAGATTATTAGTAGTTCATAAGAAGCTCTCTCTATTCGATTACTTGCATAGTACTCTGCAATATGTAGTTAGATTAGACAGATTATCAATTTAGCATATTGATTACTCATAGATAGATTAGCATATTGATTCTTGA
Source organism: Plantago major (assembly GCA_026545765.1). NCBI lineage: Eukaryota > Viridiplantae > Streptophyta > Magnoliopsida > Lamiales > Plantaginaceae > Plantago > Plantago major. The sequence continues at coordinate 89,186,251 of CM048843.1, read as the reverse complement.
TCTGTAAGTAATATACCATATGTTACTGAATTTCTAGGTTGAAGTTATTAGTTACTGACATGCGTATTTTTGAATTGTAGGATCTGGAGAACAGTGATTAAGAAACTTCATACATCCACTTGTTTTCTTAGAGATAAAGGCTTTATTTTTACCTTCCGTTGCACAGGTAATTGCGAGCCTTAAAGTTTGTTTGGAAATCATTCATGATGGCATCAGAGGACAAAGCTCAAAAGGATTGCCATGTAGATCGCCTAAGTAGCCTGCCTGATGATGTTCTAAGTCAGATTCTATCTCGCTTGCCAACCGATAATGCAGTGGCAACAAGTGTTCTGTCGAAAGATTGGACGTACAAATGGACCTTAGTGTACAATATTGACATTCTTTATAATGGTTTTGACCCTGCAAAGGCCGGAAAGGGCGCAATGTTGAATTTGTGGAACGAATACTTGCTTATATAAAAAATCCGAGAAAGACGAAGTTCAGACTTTTACAGTTTAACAAGCGTAGTCTTATATCGTCATGGATATCGGCTTTCAGCCACAGTAACGTTGAGGATTTACATATAGATGTTTTTGAGAGAGTTAATATGGAAGTTCCTACGGGTAATTGGTTCCCCAATCTCATATGTATCTTGAAAATCTTAACATATGCAATGGTACCAACACTCTGATATTAACCTTCCCTGTCCTGAAGGAAATTACACTACGAAACAAAAATTGGGGCATGGCTTCTGTGGAAATTCATGCTCCTACCCTCAACATATTCAGGTCCTGCAACATGATGGGCATCGGAAATGAGTACACAATCAGAATCTTTGCTGATAATAGGCTTGCGACGTTCAGGGGTGAAGCTAGAGTTCAAAACTACCTAGGGCTTTTCTCATATAAAAAATTTTCTTACAAATTTGCATAGGGCTAATTTGAAAAATAAGGGAAAAAATACATGTAAATTTTAGAAAAAATTTACATGTATTTTTTCCCTTATTTTTCAAATTAGCCCTATGCAAATTCGTAAGATGGGACTTCAGCCCCACCTAGGCAAAGCATAGCTTCGCCCCTTGCGACGTTTTATTATAGTGGTAGCTTGGAGAACTTTCTTCTAAGTGGACTTACAGAGAACTTTCTTCTAAGTGGACTTACAGCCATTTTTGCCACACTTGACAGTTATCCGTGTTTACAAGATCCTTTCCCGATAAAGAGTGGATTTCATGCTAGAAGCATGTTGAAAGATTTATCATCGTCCTTGGAGAATTTGAGGTTGTCTTTATTCTTGGTCCAGGTTAGCTCTACACTCACTTCTTCGATTTTGATTTTAGCTTTAATTTTTTCTTGAATGAAATTTGTGTTTTCTCCGAAAGGTTATTAAGGACACGAAACATATATCTCCTCCGCTTCCAATATTTAAGAAGCTGAGACGGCTTGATATATTCAAATGTGTTCCACGTAAAGATGGTAACACCCAATCTCTTTTGGAGGTGCTTTAAGCAATGCCATACCTTCAAATTCTAGCCATAGACGCGGTAAGCTGCACCGCACATGACACATTAGACCACTCCCAATGGGTCTTAGCTAAGGCCGTGAATAGTGGCGGTCGTGAGCTAAGGCTGATTTAACGACCACTGCAGAAAAAAAACTGTCCAACAAGTCGTGCTAAGGCCGTGAATAGTGTTTTTTAATTTTTTTTAACTTACTTAACATATTATAAGAGTGTTTAGAAGTTGAAATTACTCAAATTGAATTCTTAAAACTCGTTTTATAATTTATTGAGATTGAAATCAGAATGAAAAATGAGAAAAAAACAGAACAAATCTAGTACAAGATATGGATAATGATATTGAAGGATTGTTGTCTGCAGTTTATGAGGATAGGTACCATTGGATACCTGACTACACATCATCAACCCTCATTCCAAGGATTGAATTCCAAGGTGAATCTCAATTTCATCTGAATTTGAAGTCTCAATTCCAACATGAATTTTGACTCGTTTCACTATAAATAGACTATACTTATTCATCCAAACCTCACACTCAAATTAGATCAAATATCAGATCAAATATCCAACTCAAACACTCTTTGCAAGGTGTCTTCCAAGGAGCCGTGGAATGTGATCCCCGATGCACAAATATGGACAGAAGCCCAAGAGAATGTTGCTCGTACCTGTCAAGACTTCCATTTATACGATGGGAAGATGATCAATGAAAGTGTGGTATTCATGCTTCACAGTCTGTTGAAGTGTGCCCAGTTAGGGATGTGGTGTTATCCTCACAAGCAGGAGCAAGCCCTACTGGTGGTGCAGAACCAGCTTGCGGAGCAAGGTGCCAACTATACATTGAAAGACATGAAGGCTGAGGTGGAGAAGCTCTGTACAAGGCACTTTTACTACAACATGATCCTCACTTGGGAGTGTAAACGGCATGGTTGCATTAGCTTTAGTGGTGGTAGGAATCGAGTCGACTTGAAGGTTTGGGCAGAGATAATGCGGTATGACTGTCACGCTAAGTGGTACTACGTGGTTGATGAACCACTATTTGAACAACTAAAGGTTATGTTTAAGAAATGTAAGTGTGAGGATCTGGTGACAGATGCAACAAGATGCCCCCACCTGTGTTCAAAGACATTCCAATACAAAGTGAGGGATTCTCCCGCAAGGGGTAATTGAGCAACATAAATCACCCCTTATTGTCTGTTTGTCTTTCAATTAGTGTTTGTTGTTTGTACGTTTTATTAAATCCTTAGGTTTTATTTTATGTTGTATTTGTGGTGATTAATTGAAAACATGTTTGGAGATGTGTTTGAGTTTGGATACGTTTTGAGTTTAAGAAGTGGAAGATGAGAGAAAATTGAGGTGTGGTGAAATGGGATGAAAATGGATTGTATTAATAGATCTCGAGAAAATAGAGCCGTTGGTGTATTTTTTATTTAATATTACTTTATAAATTAATTTTAAAAACATCAAAAAGAAAAATAAAAAAGGGGCCCAGCCCAACGGCCGGCCTCATGTACCGCCTAAAATGTCATACCCATGGTAAGATAAAACGAACCAATTCTTGGTTACCCGCGTAATCCACTCATGCACCATAATTAAATTGAATTGAATTAAATTCCATTAATTGCAGAAGATTGATCGGTAAAAATAATCAATGCCCTAATTGAATTGAATTAAATTCCATTAATTGCAGAAGATTGATCGGTAAAAATAATCAATTCCCTCCCCTTAATTAATTCCACATATCATACTACACATATATCTACGTTGGTTTAGTTCCTCATTTTTCAAGACTTCAAAGTTGAAACTCTATCTCCAGAAACCTTGCTGCAACATAGACAAACTGCAAACGCTGATGAGACTTAATTCAAGAGGTAACATTTTGGTCACTGATCCAACATTCCAATTTGTTTGGTTTTGAAACTAATCCAGTGTCTGTGTTTACGAGTTACACTTACATTCTTATCGTTCCACCTCCAATTTAAGTGGTCAAATAGATAGAAGTAGTCGAAAATGTGACAATCCAGATGGAAAATATGGAATGAGAATTGTATTTGTGATGTTTTTCCTTGTGTTTTGATACTTTATTATTACTTTCAGTACATTTTATGAGGTTTATTTTCTCTCATAATGCAGTACTAATGGCTTACTTGAATATTTGCTGTTTCCTGCACTTGATTAGATTCTTCATTTTGAGATTGAGAAAATTCATATATACACTCGTTTTGTTAGAGATGAAGGCTTTATTTTTACCTTCTTTTACATAAGTACTATATGTGAGCCTTAAGTTTGTTTGTGTAATATTTCAGGTTCGTTTGGATATGATTCATGATGGCAGAGGACCATGTAACTGGTGAAGATCGCCTAAGTAGCCTGCCCGAAGATGTTCTAAGTCGGATTCTTTCTCTTGTGCCAACAGTTAATGCAGTGGCAACAAGTGTTCTGTCGAAAACTTGGATCTACAAATGGACTTTGGTTTATGATATTAACATTTATGATCATGACAGTGAGTTGTGCAACCAACAAGAGAAGGAGGCAATATTTATTGAATTTACAGAACGGATACTTGCTCACATGAAAAACCCGAGAAAGTTGAAATTCAAACTCTTTCATAAGCACAATCATAGTCTTATAACGTCGTGGATATCCGCTCTATGGAGCCACAGTAACGTTGAGGATTTACATATAGATGTTTTTGAGAGTGCCAATATTATAGTTCCAGTGGAGAATTGGTTTCCCAATCTTAAAAGCATGTTTCTTGGAAATATTAACGTATACAATGGTACCAACACTCTGATATTAACCTGCCCTGTCTTGAAGGAAATTACACTAGCAAATTGCTATTGGGGAGCTGGTTCTGTAGAAATTCATGCTCCTGCCCTTGACAGATTCAACTGCAATAACGTGATGGGCATCGAATTTGATTACCCAATTAAAATCATTGCAGATAGGCTGGCAGTGTTTTATTCTAGTGGTAGCTTGGAGAACTTTCTTCTAAGTGGATCCACAGTCATTTCTGCAACACTTGACAATTATCAGGATTTTGAAGATCCTGATTCTTTCCAGATACGGACTGGATTGCGTGTTAGAAGCATCTTGGAAGATATCTCTTCAGCTTTAGAGGATTTGAGGTTGTCTATATTCTCTGTCCAGGTTAGTTATACACTCACTTCTCTGATTTTGATTATAACATTGCATAAATTATAGTAGTAGCTTTGATTTTCTCTAGAGTAAAATGCATGTGTGTTTCCTCTGAAAGGGCATTATGGACACAAAACGAACATCTCCTCCGCTTCCAATATGTAAGAAGCTGAGACGGCTTGTTATACGCGACAATTGTCTCCATCGAATTGGTAACACCCGAGCTCTAATGGAGTTGCTCCAAGCAATGCCAAACCTTCAAATTCTAGCCATAGACGTGGTAAGCTGCACAACGATCTCCATCATATAATGCTTTTAGTTCTCTATTCTAATTTCTGAAAGGTGTCTTTCTGTTAATAACAGCTCATTTGGGGCAGTTACGATTCTGATCTGGTGGAGTATGTGCCATCTTGTATACTATCTTGCCTGGAAGAAGTCGAGATCAAGAGTTACTATTTTGAAACTTACCAGTATCTAACAAAGTTTTTGCTGAAGAATTGTCTGAAACTGAAGAGGCTGCATTACAATATACATTGCAATTGGCCTGATGAGATTTTGGAGGAGCTTTCATCATTTCCTAGAGCTTCGACCGTTTTGACTATCACGGTTCATGCTGAACCGGTAGTTGCCTAGTTACATAACCGTGTATGTTTGCTCGTTATGCTTATGTTCAATCTTATGATGTAGAGAAAATTAGCAGAACTATTTGATTAGTGAAAGTAGAACAATCCATGTTATTGAGTCAGTCCTATTTAGTTATTCTTAATGGAAACTATTGCAAACACCCCATGTATATGAAATGATGATTAGTTGATTACACATAAATCGGACTCCCTTACGTTAAAACTTAACTAATATTAGACCCTCTACCCATACCAACTTCTTACGTTTAGCTAGAACGTTGTTTATGTCCACATTTATCCCTAATAAAATCATAAATCTCATTGGAATTTACAAAAAAAAGTAAAGGTACTAGAGAAATGAAAGTCATTGACATAGCACACGGCTCCGATCTGGAATTGGAGCTCTGCAAATGTGGCATGGGCAGCGGATCGTGATTGATAGAGATGTTTATCTTTTATCTTTATTCATAATTTAATTTAAGACTGAAAAAGCTCGATCAATTCAATGGAGGTGTTTAATAAATAACATAAGCCCGATATATTCATATTTAAGTTTCACCGAAACAAAACTATTAATATCAAAATGCCTTGATTCTTCAGCTTATCGATTTAAAATAAACATAGAAGGTGGAGTCTAAAACTATTATAAATACTTAAAGGTGGTGCTTTATGGTCTATTATGTCATATTCCTAACACAATAAAATGTTCGGAAGAAAATTTAAAATTATGACGAAAACATCGTTTTTTTATATAATCCAAAACTTATATGAAAATCATGAGATCATAACAAAGTTGAGGATCAACTAGCGATAATTTTCATCAATCCTAAATTATATTCACAAACTGATTAAAGGTACATGCATCAGTGAGAAACCTGAGACTGAGTGATGTTGAAGTATAATGTTTTAGACAATATCAATAATGTTATATGAATGAACATTTTATATGTATTAAAAAACCGATGTGTTTATTTTCGTACTATAACCATAATGTTCGTCGGTTCAGATAAAAAAGAAAAAAGAGGAAAATAGATAACAAATAAGCGGTTGAGTTGGCGCAGAAACTGCAGCAGTCAGAAAGCTTGGAAACCAAGGTTATCACCTCCGAGCTTGACCAGGCGTTGACCATGGCGGCCTTATCCACCAACATACTACCGCACTTCGCGCCGCCGCATCACCACCACCGCCGCCGCTGCATCCTTCTCCGCTACCCTATCTCCACCTCAACCTCCTCCAAAACACATCTCCACCGCAAATTTCCAACCAAAGCTCCACCGATTTCCACCGCTCTTCCTCAATCCGTCATAATCACCGAGGAAAATTCAAATTCAGCTTCAGCTTCAACATCCACTTCCATTTCCAACGGTAATTAACAATCATCTCCTTTATAGCTTCTCAATTTTGATAAATTTTCCTAATTCAGTCAGTATAACAGTTTCTATCTTCATCATCAGAAGAGTGGACAGTATTTTCCGAAAAGGTTTCCGGCGAATGGGACGGATTCGGCGCCGATTTCACGGCGGATGGAAAGCCAATTGAGCTGCCGGAATCGGTGGTGCCGGGGGCGTACAGAGAATGGGAGGTTAAAGTGTTCGATTGGCAAACACAGTGCCCTACTCTAGCTCAATTGATCGGTGAAAACTCACCTTCACTTATCTACAAAACAATCAAGCTTCTGCCAACCGTTGGCTGTGAAGCTGATGCTGCCACTAGGCACACCGTTGAGGAGAGGAGCGTGTTCGATTCGTCTGCGTTTGGGTACCGATATTCGACTGGATGTTATGCAGCTGTATGGCCGATTAGTTCGGGATCAGTGGAGGTGGAGCATTGCTTGGTTGATCCTAGGGATAAGGAGTCTCGAGTGAGGATAGTTCAGGTTCTTAGGTTGAGAGAGTTTGGGTTGAGTTTGCAGGGTATCAAGGTGTTTGTTGAGCAATGGTATGGTCCGTACAGGAATGGTGATCAGCTTGGAGGATGTGCTATTCGGGATTCAGCATTTGCCTCGACTCCAGCGTTGGATGCTTTGCGAGTTGCCGGTGTTTGGCAAGGCGTTGCTGCCTCGTCCTCCTTTGGTAGCTCTGGAAATGTAACTATCGAACCTCTTGCATGATTGCATACTTTATGATGATTTAGTTTTGCGATTATGCACGAATTCTTGTTTGATTTGGAGAATATCTTGGTAGCTGTTTTTGCACACACTAGTGACAAGTTATTGCAAAGAACTATGTTTGATTATAATGTTTACTGCAAAGAATATTGGACCTGATGGAATTCTTTGCCTGTGTAAAGATGATCCAACAACTTGGAGAGGAGTATGTGCAGAAGTCGATACGAGAAGAAAGTGACATCATACCGCTGCCAAGGCAGTTGTGGTGTTCGTTCAGGAGAGCACAGAACGATGAAACTCACTGTGAAGTTGGATGGTTGTTGGATGAGGGACAAGCTGTGACGTCGAAATGTACATTCTCAAGTTCAGCAGAGCTTAAGGTGAATACTTCTATCATGCCTCTGTAATGATTCATTTGCTGTATAAGTTTCCTTGGGAGGAATGGATAGATAAAGTACTAGTCATTGGTTACACTGATAGTTACTCTTCTGTATTGGCAGGAAATTGCTATAGCAAGTGAAACGGTATCGTGATTAGGAGCCATCACGTTGCAGAGTGAGATCATCTAAATCACATGCTAGGAGTTGGAAGCAGTAGCTGCAGATAGCCCAGGCAATAATGAAGGCTTAAACACCCTAACTTATACTACTACATCTGTAATTGCCACTAGGATGTGTTGTAAGACAGAACATCCCTTGATATATTATACTGATACAACTATACGAGAGTATGCATTATAAAATACAGGCACGTTGAACGTGCTTTTGTACTTCTTCCATGTTCGAAAATGGAACATCTTGAGCTTAATGTCAGGTCCGGGATTCTCTTGCCAGAAGGTGAGAGCTGACTGACTAATTTGATCCGTCTTCTTTACCCGATATTGTTGTTCTTGAAGTCTCACCGCTTGTATCGAAGCAGACTTTCAAGTTCTAATTGTGATTCTTGTATACTTATTCCAAGTTTAGAAACGGAACTTCTTGTTCCTTGAGCTTTTTGTCAGGTCCGGGATTCGTATGCAGATGTGGAGAGCAGAGAGCTGACTGGCTCATTTGAACATCATCTTACCTGATATCGGCGTTCTTGAAGTTTCAACGCTCGTGTCAAAGCAAACTTTCAAGTTCTTTTTGTGATTCTTGTATACATTTACAAGCCAAAGCAATCCAAATGTAAACGTTCATTAGAACAAATAGGTCTGCACTGTCAGACTCATGACCGATTTCAAAATATGATTCAGTGAGCAAATCAGTTGAACTCAAAACTCTAGCAGATAATTAGGTTCTTGTCTGAGTAAAGATTAGATTGTCTGGGAAAATGTAATTTTCTTAACTTAAGAAGTACAAGGCTTACAACAATGTGGGAACACAAATCAAAGAAGTTTACCATCATGAGAAACACAAAAGTATTCACTACTCCATACAACACAAATAATAAGTTTCAACCACCTCTAATCTTACACAACAAACACAACTGCAGATTCCATTTACCCAATCGAACTTCTCGATCCAACCGGCCATGGTTGCAGTAAAAACAGTCAAATCTAGAGAGCATCCATCCACTTCACCCATGCAACCAATTGATGATACTCCTTCCATCTTTTCTGTACACTAAACAAGCTGATTCAAGCAATCAAACTTCAAAGGCTGGATGATCAATTGATAGGCAAGGGTGTCCAATACCACGACCTGGCCAAATAAATTTCATTCAATTTATTAAGAAGATAAAAGTGTCACTTCAAAATCTTGAAATACTGGCAAATGAGCAATAAACATACAAAAGATTTAAACCATTGTTTGCTTTGAAGATGATAACACCCTTCTTCTAATTAAGCATTAGAAGAAGGGTGGTACGTGAAGTAGTTCATGTCAATTTCAAGTATCATATTAGTATAAAGTTCAACCATGCAGTAGCTTGCAATGCATGGAGGGCAGTGTAAAGTCAATTCCATGAATTGCAAACCGTTGCATGGTTTTTCAAACTTTAGTAACAAGGGATGCACGTTGAATGCATGCACTGCATGGTGTCTTACTTTCAACGTCTGGAAGTTAAAATGAGTTCAAAATTCTGCAGAGATTGTGAATTTCGTCCAGAAAATCAAAAAATATACTTATATTTGGAAAAAAAGAAAGTCATGTCTTCTTCATATACATGATTATTCTCATAATATCATTTGAGCATTCAAAACACTACACAATGATCAGCAATCGATTAGTACTAAATCAACAAATACGTATAGTCGTATACAACGTACTCATAAGCTGGGTTTTGACTCAAGCCAAGACCTCTAGACAGTGAACTAAGAACAGATTAAACAACTTTCTTTGTAATCCAACAACCCAAACCACCCAACAAATGTTTCATGTGCTTCTGATCTAGATCATCAGGGCTGCAACAGGATCAATTAACGATGTGGAAACATAAGTTGTTTATAGAAAGTCAACACACAACACATTTGTTTAAGCTAAAGTACCCAAGGGCTTTAAGCGAATAGTTAAACCCGGTGAACCAACAAAGTTGTGGCAATATTTATAAACTGACTTTTCTTTTTACTTTAAAGTTGGTCTGTAACTTCAACTATTTTATGTACATTACAAACGTGATTGAAATTAAGAAAAAGGGAACTACCTATGGATTGAAAACATCTCTCATGCTTATATTCAAGCTGTTTCGCATAGTTCGCCTTCCAATGCCAGCATTGCCCTTTGTCATCATAGCTACGAATTCCCCGTAATCAATACTTCCATCCTGGAAAAACATTTTCTAGCAAGTTAGCAAAATGTAACAAGTCGTAAAACCCAGGGAAGGTCTTTATTGCCTAACCATAACCTGATGAAACAATCTAGTTGCACAACGAACTCCGTACTTAGTATAATGAGAGATTTGGCCGAGGATGAATTGAAAAGGTCTACACAGTCAATGCATGTAAATTGTTTAACAATGAGGACGGCTTACGTTATTTTTATCAACTTCTTTGATAACATCTTCGAGGTACACATCTGTCATGCCATGTTCTACACAAGCTTGCTGAAGTTCGTCAACCGTAATTAAACCACTTCCATCCTTGTCAAAATACTGGAAAGCCGCCAAGAGATGCTCCTCACGTTCTAACTTATTCAGGTGCATTGTGGCTGCTATAAATTCTCCATAGTCAATGGTCCCATTGTTGTCTACATCAGCCTGCATGCATGGAATTCAGTCAGCAACTAAAGACCTACATCTTGAATCAGGGCCTATAGAATTCCAATGTGAGACATGCAATGCGCATCAAACTTGGGAAGAAAATAGAGAGACTAAACAGAGTTTTCAGATCACTGGACGCTCATTATGTGATAGCCAGTGAAACTTCACCGCAAGATACAGGCAAAAGTATCTAATAAGTATCATATGCCTTTCCACAATTCCACTCATTGCATTAATATGCAAGTTAATACAGTTTGGTGTAATTGCAGGATGTAATGAACTAATACTAGTAATTCTAATTTTAGTTGTTCCCTTCGTGAAATGAATGAAGGTGACATTAGAGAGAAACAAGATATAATAACCAAGAACATTAACATAGGAAAAGGTTTAACATACTGCATCCATCAGATCACGTATTTCTGTATCCTTTAAGGTGGATCCATATTTTCTTAAACCAGCTTTGAGTTCATCAAATGTAATAGCACCGCTATTATCCGTATCCATGGCCTTAAACATCTCCTTTAAGCCTGCAATCTCCTCTTCTGACAAGCTTTCAGCTATCACCTGGAAGAAGCAGTAAAACCAAATTTAATAGACTTTCACCACTATGTTAATGCTGATCGGAGGATATCCATGCCACATGCACAACAAACTTAAGTTTGCATGGATCTAATTATCAAGATTACAAACTTTGTAGTGCTTATGACATACCCGTAGAGCCATTTTCTTCAACTTATTCATTGCGGAGAATTGTTTGAGACGAGACAATACAGCAGTATCCAGGGCTCTGTCAGGCGCAACACCATTTTCACATATCCAAGGATGACCTGAGTTATATATAGGTTAAAGAAGGGTGTCAGATCCTTGGCATAAAAGCAATACGGACATGACATGGGAAGTGACCAATCAACATCACCTCCAAAAGTTAAGACCTAAACCACAAAACCAACTGTCCGTATATGTTAAATGCCAAAATAATAAGAATGCAGAACCAAAGAGACAATTAGCAGCTAGAGCAGTTTTAGGAATGGCAACATACATAGTACTTCATGAGCTGACATCCTATCTGCGGGTCGCATGCATAACATCCTCCGGATAAGATCCTTGGCACTCTCCGATATGTGCGGCCATGGATCAGAATCGAAATCGATGTGTCCCTTTAGAACAGCATCAAAAATACCCTGCTGAGTTTCTGAAAAAAGTAACCGCATAGTATCAGTCTATTATACTCTGTAACTTGGATATGTATCTCTACAGTTTTGAAATGGAAGAATTACCAGCCCAAAAGGGAGGGACACCACTCAGCAATATATAGAGTATAACCCCAGCCGTCCACACGTCTGCTTCAGGGCCATAATGCTTCAAAAGTACTTCAGGTGCCACATAATATGGACTTCCAACCACATCAGTGAAAATCTGACCTGAAGAAATAAGCAATGCAAAGCTTTTCAGATAAGATTGGCTCCTTTATTGTCCAAGTGTGTAATAGGACATACTTGGTAATATAATAGTTTCTGAATAAAATCTTATTGTGTATCCAAGAGATAGGAAAGACGTATACAAGTATGCAATGATGTCCACACAACAACCTACAGCACACAGGAAAGGTGAAAAACCTAAAGAATAGGTAATTATAACTCACCAGGCTTGAAGAAGACGGAAAGTCCGAAATCAATGGCTTTAAGAGAGAAATCATCATCCTTGTTAACCAACAAAAAGTTCTCCGGCTTAAGATCTCTATGCATAACACCTAGTGAATGACACGCCTCAACAACTCCAACAATGATCTTCGTCAGCTCAGCTGCCTTCCTTTCGGTATAATGTCCCCTTTGTATTATCCGGTCAAACAACTCACCCCCAGAACAAAGCTCCATCACAATGTGAACATAAAGAGGGTCCTCGTAAGCCCCCTTAATGGTGACGATATTCGCGTGACCAGCCAGATGGTGCATTATCTGAATTTCCCTCTGGACATCCAGGACATCCTCTTTCGAAATCAGCTTCCTCTTTGCTATAGACTTACAAGCATACTCAACACCCGTGGAGTTATCCGTGCACAAATAAGTTGTGCCAAATTGCCCTTGTCCTAGCTTACGACCAAGAGTGTAAAGGTCTCTGATATTAGCAGTCTTGTGACCCAAAACAAAGTAAGCTTGATTAGCACCGGTGCGATTCATGATGTTATCTTTCTTTGGACTAATGAGCTGCGGTAAAGGGTTCTCTTTCTTATTGTTTTTGCTGGTGTCTTTGGCGAATTCTTGCGCAATGTGTTGGGAAGTCAAGCTTGTGGGTGAGTAACTGTCAGAGGAAGTGGAGCGGGCGGATGATTTGCGTTTGAACTGGTCTTCGGGCGCTTCGTAGCCCTGAATCGGTTTGGCTGCAAATGATCCGCGGCATGTATTGCCCATGAAACAACCCAAGTAACCCCCTCTAAGTAAGCTCAAACACCAGCTGGCGTTTTCGGCATCAAGTTCCTATCTATTCTTAGCATCAATCAATCTACAAATCTGAAATGAGCAAAAATCAAGAAATTGAAATGAGATTACATCAATCACCCAAACAAACTAGCATGACAACACAATCTAAAGAAGGTCAAAGCACAAAATAGATACACAATCATGAACATCCCATTATTGCAATCCCAGCTCTCATTAATCCCTCATGGCACCAAACTTTGCAAATTAGGAAACAATAAACAAAAATCTAGAACCAGATCGGATACCCAACATATTTCTCAAATGATTCAGCTACAGCTATAATCAAGAAACGAAATTGCAGCAACAAGAAGCAAAATGGAAAGAAACCCAGATCACCTATGATTACGAAGATTCTGAAAACGCGAACAGGAAGAAGAAAAGATTGGATCTTGAAAGTATTATACTCAAAAAGGTAGAAACAAAGATGGATAATAAAGCTTAAAAAGCAGAGTCAAAGGTTCTATGTACATACCGATGTGTATTAATAGTTCGGTGAATGAAGAAAGAAGAAGATGTTGGTCGAGATCACGTTCAAGAACGACGACCGATTTGGATTTCGTATGCAGGATAGAATCTCCAGCACCACCTCACCGTGTACTTCGCCATTTCTATTCGAAACACTCTATATAAACAGACAGCCAGAAGGAAAAAAAGCAATTGATATTGTTATTATTTAATTACGGAAAGTTGCTAAAAATAATTTTATGAATAAGATAATAAGTATGTATCTTGGTTACAATATTTATATTTGAATTATGGACAGCTCTATATTTTTAATAAAATCATCAATTATTATTAAAATGTTCGTGTTATCAAAATTAATTTTCTTTTCATATCATAAAAATTATATTTTATGAATAATGTATACGTTTTGATTATTAATAATATAAATTATTTACACTTAGTAGATACTTTCTCAATGAAAAAAGGGAAAATGAAATGATTAAGGTGGTATTAATAAATGTTTGAATGATTGTGTGACTATATCTATCCAAGCAAGAATGGTGTAGTGTTGATTGTCGTTTTCTTATGAAAAATGCATGGAATAGTAGTGCTGACCAGCTTAGCTTCAACTCTTTCCACTTGCTTTCCTGTCGAACCTTTTTCTTTATTTTCTCATTTAAGAATCCGGGTCCGGTATCATTCACGTGCACACTTAATAGTCTACAAACCACATGAACTAACCGCACAAATGTGACATGCTCTTACTCAATAGGCATAACGAAAAATTGGTCTCTCGTGGAATTCGAACTTGTGATCAAGAGGTCTTTTACTCCTCAAACTTTTTTGTTTAGCTTATGGTTGGTTTGTTGTTTACTATAGTTATAGTTATGTTTAACCAAATAAGATTGGTAGCAGATAAGTTAACTGGTAATTTATTAGTAGATGTAGTCTATTAATGAGTTGTTTTGTAAGTTAATTAATGAATAATCTTACATATTTACTAATTAATTTATTAAACTTAGTATGAAAAATCAGCTAGCATACATTTTTTTTACACAGAGTCTTTAGAAAGATTGATCTTTGGATGACTTATTTAGATAACCATTAACTGTTAATGCAATATCTCATTTTAACCAGCTAGCCGCTCTCAATTAATTTATGAACTATGCTAACAAACCAGAGTATTAATTTTACATAATTAATTCGGCTGCTTAATTGAAGCTTAATCATTGTCACGGAATTAAATATCCATGGTTTGCTGGTTTTGGGTGTTAAGTGTTAACCAAAATCATAATCCTGTAAGACAACTAGTCAACAGGTAAGTTGTATCCTTAATTGCACGTTGACGTCTGGGAAGGAATATGCTTAATTGTTCGTTTATGACTAGTTGTATTATTAACCATGTTAGTATATTTTTTAGCTAAATGTATATGAAGTTGATTCGGTGTTTAAAAGTCTACATGATAATTCTTTTGGTCTTTCAGTCATAGGCATTACATAGAAATTATATATTCAGGTGAAATACTCCATCCGTCCCATAACAAATATCATATTTTTGTTATCATATTTTTGTTATGATATTTTAAACTTGGATAACAGGGCTTAGATTCCATTAGGACTCTTCCAAGTTCATATTTTATATCATTTTAAACTTGGATAAATTACATTAGAAGCAACATACGTAGATCATGTGATTTTTATTCTATTGCATGAATTTGAAGGTTACCAAGAATGTGCGTCCTCATCGATTAGCGACACATCCAAACATATTAAAAGAGAGAATGAGAAAATGATCCGTTATTATAAATTTAATTTGTCAGAGTTTAAATTGATCGAAAACGGTGTTTATTGAGGAATAATAAATCCAACAAAACAGATTGGCAGCAGCCAGTCAGCAACACTGAAAAGTAGCAAGGTAGATGATAAGATGAACCGAACCGAACCGAACCACCCAAAGTCTTCTTCCATAGAGACGTCACAATTGACCCTGCCTTCTGTCTGACTTGTCTTGTTGACTGACTTTGTGTTTTAGATATAAATCCATAGTCTTTTTCACTGTAGATAGATTCACTTCTTATATTAAAATATTATATTCGTAGTCATAAATATTGTGTAGCAATTATCATTACGATTCTAAAAGACTGTTAATATATACTCCCTCAATTTCAGAGAAATTGTCACATTTTGACTTTGACCGGTCAACTGTCTTCGAGTTTGATTACAAATTACTTATAAACGATAATAGTAAATAATTTAATAAAATCATATAATAAAAATTTAATTACTAAATTTTCATTATATAATTTTAATTTATTTATTAATATCGTTTAAGAGTAAATCAATTAAACGACGATTGATCGCGAAATAAGAAATGTAACACTTTTTCTGAAATTGAGGGAGTATCATATTTGTGGAAGAAGATGATCTCACCATTGATGAGTAAATGTGAAGAGAGAATCTAAATGAAATTGCAGTTGTATTGAATGAATAAATCTCTGTACAAGGCACCTGTATTTATACACAAAAATCATGAATTTGAACTTCCTATACTACCCTGAGTTTGTTACAAGTTTAGGAGGGAAAATGTAACCTCTCTTAACTAACTAACAGCTAAGAGCTAACTAACTAGAGAGAATAAAACTAACTAGAGAGAGATCCTAACAACTTAACTAACCAACTAACTAGAAGATTCCATATTGAATCAGGCAGTCTGCAGGCTTCATTCCCCGGGAACATGGCTCTGAGTTGTGCTCTTTGTTTCTTTTATTTGTGTTGCAGATCATCACTAAGTTCTGATGCCCTTCTTCTTCTCTTGATTCTGATTTATCATCTTGACACCTCCCCTTAAGAGGAGCATGCATATCAGTAATGCTCATCTTAGACATCAAGTGTTTCATGTCAGCTTGTGTTAGAGACTTTGTAAAAATGTATGTAACTTGTTCTTTTGTAGACACATGAATCACTTGTATTAAACCAGCTAAAACATTTTCTCTCACAAAATGACAATTTATTTCTAGATGTTTTGTCCTTTCATGAAAGATTGAATTTTTAGTCAAGTGAATTGCTGATTGATTGTCACAATAAAGAACCATAGGAACCTTGAAACTTATATTGAATTCTTTGAGTAGAGATATCAACCACACAATCTCACAAGTAGCAAAAGATAAAGCCCTATATTCAGCCTCAGAAGAAGATCTACTTACTGTAGTTTGTTTCTTGCTTCTCCAGCTAATAAGAGAAGTTCCTAAGAACATACAGTAGCCTGAAATTGACCTCCTTGTATCTGGACATGAAGCCCAATCTGAATCACTATATGAGATTAAATTCATATCATTATGAGAAGAAAAGAATATGCCCTGACCAGGTGCATTTTTCAAATATTTCAGAACTCTGTACACATCATTTAGATGTCCCTTGGATGGTTTGTCCATAAACTGACTAAGTATACCAACAACATGTGTAATATCAGGTCTGGTGATGTTAAGATATATGAGTTTACCAATCAACTTTCTATATTCTGAAGAATCATTTATTTCATCTGTGTCATCCATAGTTAGTTTTGAATTAACTTCCATTGGACTAACAACAAGTTTACAATCTAATAACCATGTATCTGCTAAAAGTTCCAACACATACTTTCTTTCACAGATATGCATACCTTGTGAAGTTCTGGGAATCTCAAGCCCTAGGAAGTATTTAACCTCCCCTAGATCCCTTATTTTGAATTGTTTATGCAACAATTCTTTCACTTCTTGAACTTGTTCAGAGCTTGATCTGGTGATTATGATATCATCAACATATACCAATAAAGTTGTGAATCCTTGTGAAGTGGTCTTTGTGAATAATGAGTAATCAGACTTTGATTGCACAAACTTAAGCTTCTGTAGAGTGTTTGTGAATTTTTGATTCCATTGTCTGGATGCTTGTTTCAATCCATAAAGAGATTTATGTAGTTTAAACACTAGTTTGTTTGAACTTGAATCACATTTATCTGTGCCCCCCTGAAGCAAGTAACCAGGTGGGATATCCATGTAAATGTCTTCATCAAGCTCCCCATCCAGAAAGGCATTATGGACATCCATTTGTTCACAAGGCCAATTATGAGCAGTAGCAATAGCTAAAAATGTCCTCACTGTAGTGAGGTTTGCAACATGACTGAAAGTTTCAAAGTAATCATAACCAAACCTTTGTGAATACCCTTTAGCTACTAGCCTAGCTTTATGTTTGTTAATTGTACCATCTGGTTTGAGCTTGAGCTTGAAAATATACTTACAACCAATAGGTTTATGACCAGATGGCAAAGGAACAACATACCATGTCTGATTATCTTCTAAAGCTTTTAATTATGCTGAGATGGCTTGAGTCCATTCAGGTGTTTTTATAGCATCATAATAAGAAGATGGTTCTGTATGAGAACTGATATTCAAAGAAAATTGCTGCTGAGAAGTTGAAATATTGTTATATGTGGTGAAATTAGAAACAGGATGACTAGTAGAAGAAGAATTTGAAACATGTTTGTGAGATATAGAATGATAATAATCTTTTAACTTGATAGGTGTTTTAGCTTGCCTAGAAGTTATTCTAACAATAGGTGAAGAAATAGAACTGTTAGAACTGTAGGACCGGGATTGGTACTTCTGGACAGTTTTGAACGATGTTGACTATTGATATTGAGTCAACACCGTTACGACAACAGTGAACATTGTTCAACTAAACTACGTCAAAAGTGAATTGTGATCGACAAAACTCAGTAAAGTGTAGCGGAATAAAACTGAACACAAAATTTATCAAGCC
Organism: Plantago major; assembly: GCA_026545765.1. NCBI lineage: Eukaryota > Viridiplantae > Streptophyta > Magnoliopsida > Lamiales > Plantaginaceae > Plantago > Plantago major. The sequence continues at coordinate 89,168,003 of CM048843.1, read as the reverse complement.
GGTATATAAAGATACCGACGGTGCCGTAGGAGAAATTTCTACTAGATATGAAAAGTAGAATTACAAAAAGAAGTTTAAATCAATCACAGACGATTGATTAAACTTACGGAAAACTAGACCTAGAACAGACAAGAAAAACCTATTCTAGTTCAATGATACTAGAGTAATTCTCAATCTTTAGAGAACACTCACAAGTAACACTGAAATAAAAGTCTAGTAAAGCAAGAAGCCCTAATCTAAATAATATGAATCAATGATGATCAAAGGCGTCTTCTTGCAGATGTCGTTCTTCTTGTATATATAATGTTCTGATTGATCTCCTCAAGAAAGAACGCTCAACCTATTTTGTATCCTGCTCCTTGTATATATAATTGCAACCAAGTCGAAGTGGACAAGGAGAATGCGGAAGGCAGTTTCTTCCGTGTGCTTCTTTGCGTTAATCATCAACACTACAAGAAAACCAGGAAAAAACGACGTTATGGGACAAGGAGAAAATCCGTCGCCCCATAACGACGGATCGGTAAACTTGGCGACGGATTTGGCGACGGATAATAGTTATCCGTCGCTTATTAGCGACGGATAACTTATCCGTCGCTAACTTGGGCGACGGATAAATATTTATCCGTCGCCCAAGTTTGACTTTTATTAAAAAAAAAAAGAAATTATTTTTTTTTTTGAAAACTGCGCGACGGATAGATTATCCGTCGCCTTATCGCGACGGATACCTATCCGTCGCCAAAAATGGCGACGGATCGACACTGGGCCGACGGACACGTGTCCGTCGGCCCAGAGTTTCCTAATTTAGATTTTAGCAGAGAGGCGATGCCTCATTTTTTCATCTTCTCCCTTCTTCTTCCTCATTCTCTTCTTCTCCTCTCTTCGGTTTCCAGTGAATTGTTCGTTATTCCGGCCAATCTTGGTGCCTAATCGAAGCTAGTGGGACAAGGAGTTTGTTTCTTCGATCAATTTCAGATTTCTACCGATTAATCAAGGTATTTTGGCTAAAACCCTAATTTTTTAAAATTTGGGGATTTTGTTTATTTTGATTAATTTGAGCAATTATATGTATATATGATAATTATGTAGTAGTTAGTTTAGTTAATTTGATCAATTATATGTAATTTGTTCAATTTGATAGTTAGTTTAATTAATGATATGAATGTATGTAGTATGTTAAGTTTGGTATGTACGAATGTATGTAGTTAGTTTGATTTGTGTGTTAAGTATATATAGTTAGTTTAGTTAATTTGATATGTTTGTTAAGTATAGAAGTATGTAGTTTTGATTTGATAAATTTGTATGTTAAGTATGTAATTTGATATGAATATATGTAGTAATTCGATATGTATAGAGTAATTAGTTAATTTGATATGTATGTTAAAATATATGCCCAATTTTGTAACATATCGAACACTTAATTAATAATTAATTTATAAGAAACATATAATAATTAACAATTAACCTCTACAATCTTCTTATCCGAATTGGAATCGATCTAATAAATTAAATACGATCTAATCAATTGGAACGTCTCAGGTTAAAAATAAAGTATATATACAATGAATTCCGACCGTTCATGGATGTACGATCGTACGGCGGTAAATGGCAGAGTTTCTAGGAGTTTTGTAGAATGGGTTAAAGGTTTCATCTCGTTTGCCATGGGACGTCCGGTTTGTGCAATTGGGGGTTGATAAAGTGTCCTTGCACATTGGAAACCTGCAGAAACAAGCAATTTATGACGCTTCTGAAGATTCGAGCACTTGCGGCGTTATGGATTCATGCCCGAGTATCATGTATGGATTCATCACGGTGAGGAAGCACCGTCCATGGCATACCTCCAATGGAGGCGAGTTTGGGGCCGCCTATCGAGTGCCTTCGCTTGTCGGAACATGTGCATGGTGTATTGGGAGGAGGATGTAGATCTGTTGGAATGCAAGTTACGTGGTAGGAGCGTCACAAGTGATGAGGAGGGGTGCATGAGAATGAGGAGTTTCATCCGCTTTGTCTCTGAGCTTGTATAACTAGTAATCATTAGTTGATATATATATGAAACCAAACATTATGGTAAAATTGAAGCTGATGTAACTTATATTATGTAATGCCGTAACAATTGACTGGAGCTAATATAACTTATATTACGTAGCAATTGATTGAATTATTGTGAAATTGATTTATTATCGTAAATGAAAGAACTCGATCTAATGAATTCAAACGTGTCAGGTTATTATCTAATTATTCAATGAATACCGATCGTGGATGGATGTATTGTCGTACTCTCAATGGCAGAGTTCAATGGAGTTTTCTGAAAGGGGTTGAAGGTTTCATTGAATTTGCAATGTCAAATCCGGCTTGTGTAAAGGATGGGTTGATAAAGTGTCCTTGTGCAATGAAACAGTGCAGAAACAAGCAATACGTGACTCCTAAAGTGGTAGTCCAGCACTTGAGGAAAAATGGATTCCTGCCTGCGTATCAGGTATGGAATCATCATGGTGAGGAAGCAAAGACCGCCCAATACATATGACCAATACTGCATAACGTGGAAGGAAGAGAAAAATGAACAAGTCGGAACAATCCCAATTTGAAGGCGATGCTATTCGAGCTCGAGTCGAACAAATGGTGTCTGCGATCTTTGCGGAGTTCAGGGACACAACCAACACTGAAACCGAGGTGGAGGTGGAGGAACCACCGAATCCCGAGGATCAGTTGTTCTTTGACTTGTTAGAATCATCAAGGAAGCCGGTTTACCCGGGGTGTAAGCTCACTGAGTTGTCTTTGTTATCTCGGCTAATGAGTTGTAAGGCTAATGGCGCAATCAAACGAGCTTCAATGAATGGGTTGGCGTAATGTCGGACCTTTGTCTGAAAACCTAGTTCCCACCAACTTTTACCAAGCGAAGAAAAGATGCGGATTAGAAATTTTGTGGTAACCATAGAATGTTGTCCGAAAATGTGCATGATATATTGGGAGGAGGATGCAGATCTAATAGAATGCAAGTTGTTCTGTGGTAAGGAACGGTACAAGCGTTACAAGGAGGGGGCTGCAAAGAAACGACAAAAGAAAATCTCTCACATAAGAAAATGTGGTACTTCCCTCTAGCACCTCGTTTGAAAAGATTGTATGCTTCAAGTGCTTCATGGATAAAATGCGGTGGCACAAGGAGCGAGTAATCTCGGATAATGCTGAAGGTGGTAGAATGGACCATCCAGCAGACTCACCCGCATGGAAATCGTTTGACAAGACATATCAAGAGTTTGCAGCCGAATCTAGAAATGTACGTTTGGGACTTTGTACGGATGGTTTTAACCCGTTCGGTAGTGAACGTAAATACTCTTGTTGGCGATTATGCTCACACTGCATAATCGCCCCGGTGAGTGCATGAAGGAGCCATTCATGTTTCGATCGCATTGGTGCTCAGCCGAAAGATCCTGGGCGACGTTGGATGTTTTCTTGCAACCCCTAATCAAGGAGCCGATCGAGTTGTGGACGGATGGTATCCTCAAGATATGATGTGTCGACAAAAAGAACTTCACCTTGAGAGCACTCTTCTTTGGACCGTGAGTGACTTCCTGCGTACTCCATGCTATCTGGAAGGAAAAGCAATGAGGAAATATGCATGTCCACATTGCTTGGAGGATACAAATGCATTTAGGCAAGGATAGTGGAAAATTTTGTTGGTTTGATTGTCATCGTGGGTTGCTAGAAAGTGACCATCCGTTCAGAAGAACAAGGATCAATTCTTGAAAAATAAAGTCGTCGACAAAAAGCCCGACAAGACTTCTTGGTGCACAAATTCTTGCGGAGATTGATAGATTGGGTCTTATGAAGGTGGTGAGCTTGGGTGGATGAAGCATAACGAGAAAATTGGTAAAAAATGTGGTTGGAGGAAGAGAAGCATTTTCGGGACAGCCTTCTGGAGCGATCTTCTTATCCGTCACAACTTAGATTTCATGCACATTGAGAAGAACGTGTTCGAGAACTTATTCAATACACTTTGCAATATTGAGGGAAAAACAAAGGACCATGCGAAGTCTAGATCCGAGTTGTCGACGTGGTGTAAAAGGCCTGAGTTGACAAAGAAGGATGAGAATGGTAAGTGGTCGAAAGCGTGCTACACAATTGACAACGCTTCTAGGTCAATTTTTTTTGATTGGGTGAGGGCATTGAGTTTCCCAGATAATTACGCCTCAAATTTAGAGAGGTGTGTGGATTTGAAGAAGACAAAGGTTTATGGGATGAAGAGCCACGACTGTCATTGTTCATGGAGAGGCTTATCCCGGTAGCATTTCGAGAGCTTCTGCCGAAACACGTATGGACTGCTATCACCGAGTTGAGCTTATTTTTCAAAAATTTAGGCACAAGGGTGGTTCATGATAAAGTGTTGGAAAAATCTTGAAGGGAACATACCATTGATTCTATGCAAGCTCGAGCGTATCTTTCCACCGAGCTGGTTTGATTCTATGGAGCACTTGTCGGTTCACCTTCCTCATGAAGCGAGACTTGCTGGTCCGGTTCAGTATCGATGGATGTATCCATTCGAGAGGTACTTGGGGAAATTGAAGAAGTATGTCAACAACAAAGGTAAACCTGAAGGTTCGATTGCCAATGCCTACATTCGAGAGGAAGCGCAACCTTCGCTCTTATTACTTTGATGAACACGTCCCTACGAAGACAAAGCGGCTCGAAATGCGACACATTCGTAGTTCAAGCGGATGATGAGTTTTCCCTATCTGTCTTGAGGTATCGGGGAGACCTCTTGGTGCGACTAAGAAAGAATATCTTACGGATAAAGAGTTGAAAGCAACTCAATATTATGTCCTCACGAATTGTCTTTGAGGTTGACCAAAGATATGGTACTATTTGCGAGGTCAAGAACCATTTATTTAAATTTTAATATAGCTACGCAAGTCTCTACTTCAATTATAGACTTATCATCGAATCAATGTTTGCAGTTTTTCAAAAGCGTTGTTTGGAAGAAAATCCTCGGATGACGAGAGGATACACTAGAGGAACTACTTGACTCAAAAATTCCTACGAATTTCCAGTTGGTTCCGAGTATGTCCGAATCCTATTAACAACGTGACATGCATATACTTAAAGGCTCATGAGGGTCCTTTCAAAAAGGTCTACACATTCCCAGGTTATATAGTCAATGGCCTTAGGTTCCACACGACTGAATGTAACATGGCCATGGCGACAAGCAACTCCGGGGTGTGTGTTAATGGTGCAGAAGAGTATGGAGATGCTACTTTGTTTGATTTCCACGGCAAGCTAAAACGAATTGTGAGGATTGAATATTCTGGATTGCCATTTAAACGAACCTTCTTGTTTGACGTTGAGTGGTATGATCCTAATCCAGAAGGTACGAGGAAGAACGAGCGATATGAAATGGTTGATGTGAACCAAAAGAAGAGGTACCGAACCAAGTATGAACCATTTATTCTGGCGACTCAAGCACGACAAGTGGTGTTTCTTGAATATCCAAGCAGAAAACGCGATAAGGGGGAATGGTTAGCTGCGGTACCTATTCGTGCTCGCTCGAAAGTGGAGTACATTGAGAAAGACGACTCAATTACCAACTCGTACCAACAAGAGGATGTCGATAAACAAGCAGAAGATCCCATAGAAGCAGATGATGAGTTGTTTGATCCGCGAGGACCAATATGTAGTCTTAGAGGACGGCGATAACGGTATATTATGTGTATTATGAGTAATTATATGTGTTATTATAATCTGTTATGTATTATAACTCGTACTAACACATTTTTATTGTATTTATTACATTTTTTTGCAGATGCATGACAGGTCAGTCCACCTATCGTCCCCCCCGGCAGCGCCGCATGATAGTGGTGGGTGGGGGACACCGTCGAACAGGAGGGCTCAAGATCGTGACAAGAGGTCTCGAATTCGAGACCCCGGCGGAGAGAAGCGGCCGTGGCTCTACCGGTCGGCCGGACACATCTTTGGAGGGCGACCACGATTGTCCCTACCTCGTGTTCTATCCAAACAATCCCAACGTCACGTGGGACGGCTTGCCTGTGATTTTCCCTATTGGTCCTGCCAAGTAAGTATTATACATTCTTCTTAAATATGTAAAACATAACTGATAATGATAGTTGACAAGTATAAATTGTTGTACTAAAATAATGCATATTCGTTTCTACTTTTTTTTTAAGTATTTACATGTTATATTGGCTTACAACTATTAGGTATGATTACATTGACAACAGCTTATGGCCTCGGGAGGTGCACAACAAACCAGGTGACATCTTCCGGAGCAGGAGAGAGCCACCGGGGCAGGGTGGTGAGTGTTGGAGCCACATCTCGGAGCGCATGAGGGCCGAGTACTTCGATGAGCTGAGGGTAAGTTAAAATATGACATTCATATGTTTGTAATTATAATCGTTTTAATATGAGTGGTATGTTAGCCACTGTATGTGAGTGGTATGTTAGCCACTTTATTTGGGTGATATGTTAGTCACCATTGTGTTAGTAAATTTTAGGACAATGTGAGTGGTATGTTAGCCACTGTATGTGAGTGGTATGTTAGCCACTTTATTTGGGTGATATGTTAGTCACCATTGTGTTAGTAAATTTTAGGACAATGTGAGTGGTATGTTAGCCACTGTATGTGAGTGGTATGTTAGCCACTTTATTTGGGTGATATGTTAGTCACCATTGTGTTAGTAAATTTTAGGACAATGTGAGTGGTATGTTAGCCACTATATGTGAGTGGTATGTTAGCCACTTTATTTGGGTGATATGTTAGTCACCATATCTGTTATGTTGTTAGGACATGTATTGACTTTGGATGTTGTATGAAATTGGGAATGTAGAAGGAGTACTTCATTCCCGCAGTTGATCCCATAGATCCGGCGCGTTTAGACTGTGGGATCCAAACCTGAGGATATGGTCTGTACGTGAAAGGCCATTCGGGATCGGGGTGGCCCAATCCCTCCACAGGTTGATGCAGCGGAGTGGGCCCTTTGGGATGCCTACTGGCGCCGAACTGATGTCCAGGACGTTGCTTGGACCAACAGGTAGAACCGGGCATCCCAGTCTGATACGGCAGGAAGGGCCGTTCACCACCTTGGGAGGCGATCTACTGTTACTGATTATTATCAATCGGTGCGTATATATGTGTTTTTGCAATCTAGCATTACGTGTATGTATGAAGTCTCTTTGCTCTATTACTTGTAGATGATAAATTGTTGACTAGATCTGGTTTGATTCGTGTGCACGGGGAGGTGACATCCAAGTATGCCATCTTCAAGAAGGCCAAGCGGAAGGGCGGGTATGGACCGATTGCGGGCCTCGCCTATTATGATATGTTTATGTTGCTTAAAGTTCATATTTGTACACTATTACAAGTTACTTTTTAAAACAAGAATCGATCATTATATCTGCTATTTACGATTTCAGGCTGAGGTTGATGCTCAGGTGGCGAGGCAGGAGGACGAGACGGGTGATGTGTTGTCAACTGAACAAGTTGACAACATCTTCCTAGAGGTCAACAAACCGGACAAGAAAGGATGAATATATGGACTCGAGCCTCGGTTTGCATCTGCTAGTCCGTGCTCCTCATCATCATCCCAAGATCCAGACGTCCGGTTTACACAGGACTGTGTCTCGGAAATGGTGCGATCGAGTCCGGAACAAAGGTTGCTCGGCTAACTCAAGAGATGGAGCAACAAAGGGACGAGATGGCGCCATGACAGAGAACGAATGGAGGAGAACGAGCCTTGATTCTGTATGGAGCAGTTCATGTCCAGCCCGCCATCACCCACCCCCACCCCGTCGATAGCTAGTTATGTATTTGTATGTTCGGATTTTTTTTCATATTTACACTTGTTTGGATAATTTCTCCAGCTCCGAATATTACTTTTTTATTCATTGAAACATTTTCCGTATTATTGATTTATTATCGAACATTATATTGATTAAATAGGTGAACTACGAAAAATAGGGATTAATATGAAATAAATAGTGACGGAATTAGTGACGGAATTCACAGTGACGGAATTAGTGACGGAAATCCAATTAAAATATTTAGCGACGGATAGAATCTATCCGTCGCTAAATTTCAGAATTAAAAAAAAAAAAAAAAATTGGTCAATCCGTCGTCCAATCCGTCGCGAATTGGACGACGGATTGTTATCCGTCGCCACAGCTCCAGGGGGGCGACGGATTTTCTATCCGTCGCCAGAGCTGGGGCGACGGATATTGGCTAATGTGACGGATCTCTCGCTTCTGAGCCGATTTTTGTAGTGCAAGAAGGAAATATTCCTTGTTGTGTTTCCTTGAGAATCTTTATTTCCTTCTTTTTCTCCAAGTTTCCATGCCTTCACCAACTCTTCCCATATTGAGTTTCCTGCGCCTAGATCTTCCAAATAGCGTTTGGAATTTTTTCCAGCTCTTCCAGATTGTGTTTGGATTCTTCCTTAAGTCCCAAGCAAATCAAACTCTTTCCTTAATCTTTCCAGCAAGCGTGAATACTTCCAGAAAGCGTGAACCACAAATTTCTTATGTCTGGAAGAGTTGCAGATATATTTCTTAAGGCCCATTCTTAGCAAAGTCCAGTCCACCAACTTGAGTTGCAGCCCAACTTATTCTTTCCTATAAAATATCCATAGGAAAACAACTACAATTATCGAACCGGTTAATAAACGAAGAAAAACCGAATTAACAAGACAGGTGCAATATAAATTGCACTTTCTATTGGGGTAAGACCGAGGGTGTAACAAACCCAAATACCCATAGGCCATAACTATATTCCTTAATATTATGCTCTTTTACAATTAAAAAAGTTGTGTTATTCTATCCACTTGCTTCTTAATCTGTTCATGTCAGATTAATATATTGATTTTAAATTCATGTTTTAGGAGTTTTAATATATACTCCGTCCGTTTTTTTTAAAACTTGCTATATTGACTTTGACCGGTCAACTGTCTCTGACTTTGATCGCAAATTACTCTTAAACGATAATAGTAAATAATTTAATAAAATCATATAATGAAAATTTAGTAATTAAAATTTTATTATATGATTTTATTTAATTATTTACTATTATAATTAAAAATGTAATCGAAAGTTTGATCAACCGCAATAAGAAATGACAAGTTTTAAAAGGAACGGAGGGAGTACTTTCTTAATTCTTACTACTTTTAACATAAATGAGTTATAAGAGGTTGATGTTAGAAGTATGGTTGTAAACTTGTTCTTAAACTACGTTTGAAATTTCGAACGTACATATCATATTTTTTTCTTAACATAATCTCTCTTTTGAAAATTTTATTGTTATATTCGTAATCACTTACCCGTACATTAGAATGACGCAGGGAGCATGTGTTAATTGGTGTAGTTATATAATGCTCTGTTATTTTCATCTGAAAACTCATTAATTTCAGTTCAGTTCAGATTCATTAATTTATTTCAGTTCAATTTAGTTCTGCTTAGTTGTTTTTTATACTACAATTCAGTTCAGTTCAATTATGTTCAGAGTAGCCTACCTATCAATAAAGATACACTCCTAAGATATAATTTGTAAAAAATACAGATGTATAAAACGCATAATCCAATGTACCCACGAATATGAAAAGATTATCAGACTGAGTGATTAATGTTAATATACTGCTCACAATTAACTACATGCATGTATATTCAGTCTCTGTGAGGACTTATTTAGGCTCTGTTCTCTTCATCTGATAACTCATTCAGTTCAATTCAGCTTAGTTCATTTTTATACTATAGTTCAGTTCAGTTCTGTTATGTTCAGACGAAGAAAACATACCCTTTTTCACTAGGTTCGTGCTAGGATGAGATTTGGGTGACTTAAAAAGAACTTGATCCAAAATGGAGTATTAATTAAACTATATTAATAGGAATAAATTGACTTTTTTAGCTGAAAAGCCAGGTATATATTTGCATAACTCATAAGTACCTTTTTCAAAAGTTGTAGATAAATATTTTTTTTCAAAAAAGTTGTAGATAAATTACAGTATTTCATAATTGACTTTAATTCAGTTGTGCATGGTAGATTTTTTCACTGTTCGATTTTCCCGTGGTGTTTTCAACATTCATACTCCCTCCGTCCCAGAAAACTTCATACATTAAGGTTAGCGAGCAGTTTTATACGAAAAGTTAAAGTAATGATATAATATAAAAAATGTGGGGAAACAATGTACTTTTAGTGGTAAAATGTATAATTTGAATATAAAGTTGAGATTGTTTATTATTTATTGAGTGTGGAGTAACTTTCTTTTTTGATAATGTACGATGAAGTTCTGCGGGACGGAGGGAGTAAGATTCAAACCCGAATAGTAATCTCACATCCATAAGACTTCAACGGTTAGACGTCACTCGTGATTGGTATAAAATAACTTCAAACTAAGTAGCTATTTCATGGAGTTATTGGCATCATAGACATAAACTTACAATAGTTATTTACAACAACATACAAGACGCCCGCACACCAAGTTGCATGCGTGTAGTTTTCAATTTCCAGACAATATTACTCTAAAACACGATTTAAAAGACACTAGGTGCGATGTGTGCTACCATTGATATCCCCTCTCAATGTGTACACTAGGACCCACCGATGACTCTAGTGCTACATACTACAATGAGAGAGGAAGAGACCAACGGTAGTACTCCTAAATAGAAACACCTAGATGTGTCACGTTTAACCTATCTTCGACATTTTTTTTTTAAACCATCATATACTAAACACTAAGGCCAAAAAGGAGCTATCTAGTAAGGTTCAAGGCTACCAAGTTTTAGAAACTCGACAGACCTTCATTACCACCATATCTACGCGATGATCACGTTTCCAGGGACAAAAATGCTAGATCTGCTCACTGGTGGCACATTAGAATCCATGAAAGAATATCTATGCAGAGTAACTAAGGTGCTGCCTCATAGCTTAATAACTCAGCGTCTTTCAGATGCCGTCTCAGCCCTCCACTGGTTGGCCTGCAAAGTCCAAACACAAAAGATCAGAGATCTACAGACGTTGATAACGCTCCTGTCATAAAAGTTTGATTAATAACAAGAACAAAAGAACTCTGAAACCAAATTATGAAGTGAGTTAATTTTTGGTCATGTGCTTTATCTTGGTAAAGTTGTATGGCGAATATCCTTGGGACTTCTGGGTGATCAGATTAATGAGGTATATACAGAAGACTTAGTAAACTTTCTGCCAATCACATATGGAACAGATCATTTTATAATAACACATGTTAATTTGCCATCTTACTTTTCACTGTTACAATTTTAACACGACTTAATGCCAATTCCTAGTTCCGTGACAGCTTGTGTGTAATGTATTTGTCACAAAGTCTTATTTTGGGCTTAAAGGCACGGAAACTATCAAGTCACACGTAAGCTAATGTATTCCTAATGATGGCCTTTGAAGGCAAACTATACAACGTCAAGTCACATAGTTTGTCTGACTGTAATAACACAAGAAAGAAAAGATATGTGATGAGTAATAAAGATTTTGCTTCGATAGAGAAGAAGCATACAAATCAACTCATATGAAAGAAAAAGTGCAAAACAGAATAGCTTGGCAGCCAAAGAGCATACTTACACTCAAAGCTAAGGGGTTGGATTCTAATGTTTCTATTAATTGTTTCTCTTCTTTTTTATGCCTAAAGAGCTCCTGGAGTGTTTTCATACCAAACATACACGACTGCTTCTCTGAAAATATGCACTAGTCAAAAGCAGATTATGGGGAGGATCAGCATGCTTTTGAAGGCAAAGTTCATTAAAAATATTTAAGAAGTCTTGCGCTTCCCCCCCACCTTTCGCAAACACTCCAATAAAATTCCTACCAACATTGACGGTAAGTGAATGCTTCTGAAACCGTTTTTTCCCTGCTCTTGTTTAAAGTAGAAGAAATCTGCTATTTAGTAGTGAAAAGTTGATGGTAAGGAAAGCAGGAGAAATAGGAGAAGCATGTGCTGGCATGCTTTTCAGATTCTTGCTTTAAGTTGCTCCTTTTAAGTTATACTACAATTTAACTCCATAATTTTAAAATACTTTTAGAAGATCTAGATTGATTTATTTTCCACAACTTGTAACTTCTTAGCTCTCATAAGCATTGAAAAACTCTCCCTGAAAGACCTCGTTGTCAAGGAGTGGAAATGAGTTAGTAAAAAATAATCAGTAAAATATCCCCATTAGTGTAATCTTTCATTTTTCTTATTTCTTAGGGAGTGAGGAGATGAGTAGAATTCGCTACGCATAAAGTAAAACTTGTGAAAGCTACACTTACAGTCCACTGAAAACCTTGATGCTGTCGTAGAAAAACCATTGCAAAGTAACTACAGGGCCCACGATTGCAATTCGAACAGGGAGACTTCTGGTTAACAAATTCCTTAGTCCAATCCTCTTTACGGCCTGAAAGAAGCACCATTAGACTAAGCTCAAATGTTGAAAAACAAAACAAGGACTTTATGATAGTAACAATTACCTGCATTACAGTTGCAGCCTTTTTGTTGTACAGAGATGAAACTATATTGTCAGCGGGGTTAGACACAACCGTGCCAACAGCTCCAGCTGCATAGCCAGCTACACATGACACGGCAAGTTGTTGGGCTTTTGAGCAATCTTCCCTTCTCTTTTGTAAGATGTCTTGATACATCAATTCCACCGAATGCTCAAATGTTGTAAACATAACCATAGCAACTGCAGAACAGAGCATGCTAGTTTTCAGATCTAGTCATTTGTCATCATTACAATAACAAAATGCAAATATAATGAGACATTAGATTATGATCATCTGAAATACTGACAGTTTTCTCTGCCCCGCAAGGAAAAGATTGTCAAACAAGGTACACGCCTAAAATGACGGGCCATTTGCATCCAGATAATAAGAGGTCCAAGTATGGAGTGAGAGATTAAAACAACATTCAGAAGAATATTGCTTCTTTAGTGCTATATTTGGACAAGGGCCAGAGTATAACAAATCAATAGGGACTATATTAACAACTAAGTTCTTTTTCAACATTTATATTGATTCCAGATGAGATGCTCATTTGCAGTCGAAATGACTCGTCATATGTTATCCTCCAACTCTATTGGTTAAGATTGCTGTGTATGTCAAAGAGACCCGACTAGAAGAGGAAGCAATTTATATATCCTATTATAAGTATCACAGAGAGGCTTTTTTTAGAGGAAGTAGCATTCACAAAGCATGGTAAATTCAGCTTTTAGGTGCCAAAGGAAAATGCTTTCAACATATATATAAGTCGGAACTTAACATGATTCATTCAAGAAACTCAATGTGCATCGAGGAATTCTTGACAGTTCAACTCAAATCACTACACTGTAATATAAGCTAGCACGATGTGGAAAAACAAATAAAAGTAAAGAGACGTGAGAGAATTACATGCAAGGCTGGGGCCAAAGTGTAATACAAGTAGAGCACATTATCCAAAAGACCAAAATAACTAGAAGAAGATGAGATGTAAGAATATTTACATGGAAGGTTGCGGCCCCAGAGTGGAAGAAGACCCTTGTAGAACCTGCAACCACATTAAATTCATTAAAAGATCAGCATAATCCACAGTGAGACTAACCGCAAACCTCCGCAAACCAAAAAAGAAATAACTTAATATTTTTTATCATGCTTGTCATTACCCATAAATCCCTTCGGCAGCATAAAGTTTCGGAAATCCAGCAGCCAACCCCTTGGCAAAACTAGGTTTTGCTTGCACTCGAACTTTGACAGCTTCGAATGGGCAAAGAGCAACGTCAGCGAATATCTGTGCAGATGCACTGCTGAGGAAGAATATTACACCTTTCCTCTGATCCACCAGTATGTCCCCATAAAGCTTCTTGAAATACTCATAGAGACCGAATTTGCATCCACCCTGCACACCATAACCAAAAAACTTTCCAGACCATCCTCTCCAGAGAGCAGAGGCACCTCCTTCTCTGCAAAGGGTACTAAACCCTGATAGGATCCCACTATATTTGATTGGATTCACCTAATATTTAGAAAAGAATATCAGAAATATTGATTCATAGTAATGAATAACGAAGGTGCATAAAAATGTAGGTGATAATCATGCAAATGTATCATGGTTGTTCATAGTTTTATGTGGTCACTTGTTGCTTTACTCTGCATACACTACTGCTCCATTTACATGCTTTTATAATGGCATGTAACACATTTCTTTAACATGAACTCATGAAGCGTGCATGTAACCATAGTATCTCTCTTCCATAATCCAAGGTTATCTACATAACCTCCAACATAAGTGAGGGTTATCTATAAACTCAAAGGTGATCTTCAGGTTGAAAAACCCGACCTCCAGAACCAGAAACACAGGGAGAAAGAAAAAACATGTACTCACGCCAACCTCATCCTGTTTTCTGACAACGAAGCTTGATGGAGGTCGATGTATTACCAGAGTTTCATAAATTCCCAAGGGCTAAATATCGTGGAATGTTGTAAGGTATCAGTCTATCAGAATACATTTACACAATCATCCGTGTTTTCTTCCCAGCCCTACCACCAGCTGCTAAATAACAAGTATGGAAGCTGCTAAATAACAAGTATGGAAGCTGGAGAAAATCTAATATCAAATAACAGGTAACAGCCGATTTGGCGTATTCAATTAATCCGTAAATTCCTGAAGTGATGGCGAACCTTGCACAATCATAAGTTACTCTGCGCACGTTTGCCTAAAAACAGTCTATTCACAAGAAATGCATGCGAACCTTTGGGAACCTTGCCACAATGATAAGTTACTCCGCTCATGTTCATGCAAAGAAAAAGCCTATTTACAAGAAGCAAAACCTTCGGTAACCTTGCTAAATAACAAGTATGGAAGCAGGAGAAAATCTAATATCAACTAACAGGTAACAGCCAATTTGGTGTATTCAATTAATCCGTAACTTCCTGAAGTGATGGCGAACCTTGCACAATCATAAGTTACTCTACGCACGTTTGCCTAAAAACAGTCTATTCACAAGAAATGCATGCGAACCTTCGGGAACCTTGCCACAATGATAAGTTACTCCGCTCATGTTCATGCAAAAAAAGCCTATTTACAAGAAGCAAAACCTTCGGTGACCTTGCACAATGACAAGTTACTCCGTCATTGCACGCCTAAAACAGCCTAGTATAAGAAATGCAAGTTCAAGGCTGCTCACCATACGCCCATGTTCCCTCCCACCTCTCCCTGCAGTGACAAGTACAGGAATTCGGAAGGTCTGAATGTTACACAGTCCAAAGACACAATACAACAGTCATTAGACACGCAATTTCACTGTACCATCTTCTACAGAGTGCTTGTCCACAACCAAGAGTTTTCCCCTTCTAGGGGTTTATCACAAAACCCATGTTTCCTACACCCTCACCCCCCAATTCACACAACGTAAAGCTTTTCTCTGAGACTCAATCCTTACCATCTATGCACATTCAATAATTTATCATTTCACAACAAACAAAACCAAGTGGTAATAGACTTCAGTTCAAGGTCTGAGTTCGAGCCTTGTGGACCTAATAAGCGCCGACCGTGCTAGGCTTGTTTAGTCACGCGGATACCAGTAAGAAATCAAACTCTCACCATATTAAAATTCTTAAAAGGCCTCTTTTTCCTAACCTTAAGAAATGCTTCCTACACTCCCCCAATTCACACAACCTGAATCTCTTTCCTGAGACTTACTCCTTACCATCTACTCACATTCAATAAATTATCATTTCACAGTAAACAAAACACCAAACACAGAGCAAATCAAACCAAACCAAACACTTGGGTCAAGTGGTAATCGACTTTAGTTCACTTAAGCAAGGTATGATGTTCGATACTTGTGGACCTAAAAAACGACGCCGACATTGCTCAGCTAGATTAGTCCAAGTATCCGATACAAGTGAGAAATCGAAAGAGAATCCAAACAAAAAAAACCAGACCATTCTATTTCAAGAACAAGAACAAGAGAAATACCTGCATGTTCACCTTCAAGACATCTAGAGGAGTAATAGCCAGGTGGGTGGCGCCGGCGCTGAGCATTCCACCGGCTGTACACAGTCCGTAGTACCTGGCCGAGAACTCCTCCACCCTCCGCCGATCATTTTTCCTCATTTCCATGCTTGTGATCCGGTGTCAAACACCCAAACTTGTGAATTTTCTACACGAAAAGGTTGAATTTTTCAAGAACTTTTCCCATTGGCTGTTCGAGCATCGTCTTGCTGGCTGCTTTTGGTTCCAGAAAAGTTGGAAGCTACGAAGGTTTTCTTGCTGTTGAGCTTGTACACGTCGCCATACTTGGACCGCTACTTGACAATTCTCGTGTTGTTGAAGCTTTATTTGCCGAGTGTTATGAAATTAATGATGATTATGAAGTGATAATCCGAATTTGTGGACAATTAGGAAGTGATGTCATTTGCGCAAATGGAGGGAAATGTTTGGGGCAACCCTAATTGGTTGGAGACTTGGGCCGCTGGTTTGGGCTGAGGAATATGTGGTTAGTTAGTGGTGGAGTGGGGAGCAAAAAGACAAATAAAATAACTTAGATTACTAATCGATCGAGACAATGCACGTTAGTCTAACACGATTATACATAAATGAATACTCTCTCCGTCTATTATAAGCTGTCTTAGTTTACTGTTCATGCACATAAATTATGGAGAATTATATTATAATACTATATAGCACATGTGGGTTTACTTTATAACTTTATTATTAGTTGGTTTAATTGTTTAAGTTACTTTTTTTACTTTTTTAGGAGTATTGGAGAATATAAAATTATATAGTTGTTCATAAAATGACAAATAAATGAAAGTAGACAACTCTATCAGAACGCTCGAAATGGCAAAAGTTGACAGTTTCTATGTGGGAGTATATGTCAGTCGCGCATTGTAAAATTATTCAATGGGTAACCCATCTCTAAATTGAATATATGCTAGTCGCGCATTGTGAAATTATCCAATGGGCAACCCATCTTTAAATTGCTACATAGCAAGTTTTAACTCTGAATGTTATTTCTACACATATTGGTAGTATTATCGTTTTCAACCTTCTAAAATTCTCGGGACTTTGGTGTATTACGGAACACCTTCATTGCCCTATCATCCCCTATTTGGAAAAAAAGTGCACTACAAATTGTGGGTAAAAGACTTGCAGAGCCAAAATAAAGAGTGGAAAACATTTAGTATGTGTCCGAGGCGAGCCTATGGAGTCGGGTTAGGATGCATGAATATATCGACAAATATATCGGTACCGTTTAGACATATTGGATACACTAAGTAATGACATGAGTATGGGTAAAATCTATTTTCGGTAATGTAAATGAAGAGTGGAAATGTATAGTACTCTTAATTGTATATAGTTATTAATAGTTAGTTAGTTAGGCTCTGTTATCTTCGTCTGCAAAGTCATTCATTCGATTCGGATCGATTCGATTCATTCCTGCCGATTATATTTTATACTATAATTCGATTCGAGACGAAAGCCTCACTCAATTGAACACTACCGGTGGAGTACCAAAATAATCTCAGATTTGGAATATCAGAAGTTCTTGTACAAGCGTTTTGGATGAGATAGTCTTGGATCCATGTTTTGTTAGATCGGCCCTAGCGGCTTTGGATCTAAACCACGGCCCCAAGAGAAGCAAGAAAATGGTTTTGGGCCTAGAGCGTTGGGCTTGGGGGTACCCCATAGCGAAACGGACTTGGAAGGTTAGGGTGGAACGGCCCACTTATGTGACATACAAAGCAATCCAGCAATTATCACCACCTAAACTATTGTAAAGTCCATTTCAATTATTACTTTTATTACGAAAAACTTCGTACATTTATCATCAGTTTTAACCGTATCATATAACTTTGTGCATACTATAACCTGAGGAGTCCACACAAAGTATGTCTAAATCATCCGTGTTAAATGTTGTACTATTATAATATGTGAATGCATTAGGAAGAAAAAGTGGAGTACTCATGAACTTCGTAGTGGATCACAGTATCACACCATCTTAAAATCATTCAAAGTAACTCACACTTGACTCTAGAGTTCTTTTTGATAAGTTTTCAAAAGGAAATATACTCATGCTTGTATGTGAATGCACGTAATGTTCTCGAACCCTTTCAAGTTGAACCTTTTCAAACTTTTAGAGCATCACATATTTGATTTAACATTAAAAAAAATTGAATTTACATAAATGGACCTCTTAGAGGTTATAACTGATGAGCATGCAAATCCCAAAAATCACCTCACCAATTGGGGAACGCATTAGGTAATTTCCTAAACCGGTAAGTCCTCGAGTGTATGTTATAAATAAAATGGATTATACAATTCTCACTCTCTCCCATCAAACTTTATATGTTTGTCATTCCATACGTATTGTAGAATTTCATATATTATTATGAAAATAAATACTAAAAAATGAAGTACCTATATATAAAACAAACAACACAAAATCTCACATTCACACACTAATTAGTAATTACACATTTAGCCAAATCAACTTTTATGTCTTGGAGTTCAATCTTCATTTAAATTATATGAGAACCCTTTATGCCAAATCAACTTTTATGTACATGTAGATATACAAAGTTTTTGGGACCGAGGGAGTATAATTATACGGACTTTTATGAGTGATCATTTATCAATTCACGTAAACATTACATACCTACCTACAAATATCATAAATTTAACTATAAACATTATGTATATAATAAACATGCATTATTGCATCAACTATAATCTTATTTATGCGATGTTTGTAATCAAATATGTGAGATACTATTCTTACGTTTCAGGGTAATGAATTCCTACCGTTCTAACTAAAAAACGGGTCTACACCTCTACACGACATAGACATCACGTGAAGAGTCGTTAAAAAATTGGAAAAACGAACGGTCGTACAAAGTTTGGAAACTACGTGGGCCAAACAAACTAAAGAAGAAACGTGACTTGACCAAATATATTACGAAAAATTTGTTGTCACAAAAGGCCACAGACCACAGTACATATAAACTAATCATTTTCTCCATCAACATCGTATTGCTGGACCAATGAAATGCACAACCAATTTGACGAATTGGGAGATGCAAGGTGTCATTGCCAGCACTAGTTCAAACTGTAGCTTTCTTTTCTCCTCCAGTAATTTCCTCCAGATACACATGTTCACGTCTAATTACTAGGTCCACTTGTAAGTTCAAGGTTGAATCTGTGGATTCTACTATCTTCGTTTTGTCTCTTTGTTTCCCCTGTTTCTTGGGATTTTATTCCGATTCAGACTTATTCTTGGTAATCCCAGGTGTAAAGTTGCAATCTTGATTCTTGATGCTTGAGTAATCAAAGACTTCAGTTTAGTTGAGTCTTGTTGGTTTTTGCTGGTCGGAGGAAATGAATGCGGCTGTTTATGTAGCTGTTGCCGCTGCAGCAGGCAACTTGTTACAGGGTTGGGATGGTGCTACAATGTCCGGTAATGAATCAGCATTCGATGAGTTAATTTTTTCTGTTCTTGTTTTAACCCTAGATGTGCATTTTGCATTATGGGCATTGTTTGATTCGTTTAGCTTGTCGTCGGGTATAAGTTCAGCATCTGATCACTTCACCACTCACCCGAGTCCCGTACGTTTGCTTTTGGATTGGTGTTGTTTTTTTTAGGAGGTTTGTAGTACGTGTGTGAGCATTGTTTGATTCGTTTAGCTTGCAGTAAGTTATAAGTTCATAGTTCAACATTTGATTACTTCCTCACTCACCAGATCGTATACGTGTACATTTGGATCGGTTTTGGCTTTTTTCGGAGGTTTGTAGTTCTTGTGCAAGCATTGTTTGAACCGTTTAGCTTGTAGTCAGTTATAAGTTCGACATTTGACTTCCTCACTTCCTGTTGGATTGTACATACTTACTTTTGGATTGGTTTTGGTTTTAGGAGGTTTGTAGTGCATGTATGATTAAATGTTTGATTCATTTAGCTTGCATTCAGTTAAAAGTTCATATTTCAACATTTGATTACTTCCTCACTCCGTTGGATTGAATATGTTTACTTTTGGATCGATTTTGGTTTTTAGCAGGTTTGCAGTATGCATGTAAGAATTGTTTGATTCATTTAGCTTGTAGTCAGTTATAAGTTGGATTGTATATGTTTAGTTCTGGATCGGTTTTGGACTTTTAGGAGTTTGTAGTATGTGTGTAAGCATTGTTTGATTGGTTTAGCTTGCAGTCAGCTATAAGTTCGTAGTTCAACATTGGATTACTTCCTCACTCACCAGATCTTATACGTGTATTTTTGGATCAGTTTTGGCTTTTTAGGAGGTTTGTAGTTCGTGTGTTAGCATTGTTGATCCGTTTAGCTTGTAGTCAATTATAACTTCAACATTTGATTACTTCCTCACTTCCTGTTGGATTGTATACGTTTACTTTTGGCTTGGATTTGGTTCTTTAGGCGGTTTGTAGTACGTGTGTAAGTATTGTTCAATTCATTTAGCTTGCAGTCGGTCAGTTATTAGCTCAGCATTTGACCACTTCATCACTCCCCGTAGGACTGCATAAGTATACTTTTGGACCGCGTTGTCTTTTAGGAGGTTTGTAGTACATGTGTAAGCTTGTTTGATTCAGTTAGCCTGTAGTCAGTTGTAAGTTCATAGTTCAATAGTATTTGATTACTCCCTCTGCACGGATTGTATACATGTAGTTTTGTATCGGTTTTGTTTTTTAGTAGGTTCATAGTATGTGTGTAACTGATGTCAGCCTAGAGATTTACCTTTTGATTATGAAATTTCATACCTTTATGATTGCAACTGGGAGTATAGTGAAATAGTGAATGTATCTTATACCACTTATAAGGACTCTATGAGAAATGAATCTTAAAAGTTAGCTGTTAAGGCGGAAGAAGAACCCATTCTATTAACCCAAAATTCTAGTTTTTAGGATCCAATCTATAAACTAGAAGCAGTGCATCATAGTAATGTAGGAATCTAGACCCATACCTTGCAATTAGGATCTTCTTGGTCAGTACTTCATACATGCCTCTTAAGAGCTTTGCGATTGGGGGAGATTGAATAAATTTTGTACTATACATGGTGACTGTTGTAAATGCACAGAATCTGGCAGGAATAGTGAATGTCTCTTATACCAACTGATGAGAACTTTATGATAGTATAATCTCAAAAGCTAGCTGTTGGGTGGAAGAACCCATTCTATAAACCCATAGTATTAATGTAGGATCAAATCTATAAACCTAGATAGGGACGTCTTAGTACTAATGTAGGATCCAATTCCCATACGTTGTGATTAGGATCTTAATGATCGGTTGTACTTCATACGTGCCTCTTAAGTATCTGTGATTGGGCGAGAGATTGAAAAACAAAATTCTCCTGACATTTTGAGGCATGCCAAGTGTTGTTGTTAAATGTATGGAATCTGGGAGGAATAGTGCATGTCTCTTATGCCAACCGATGAGAACTTTATGAGAACCAAATCTCAAGAGCTAGTTGTTAGGTGGAAGAAACACTAATAGGATCCTATGTATAAACCTCATATCGGCACCTCATATAGTACCAATGTAGGATTCAAGTCCCATACCTAGTGATTAGGATCTGCATCATCAGTTGTACTACATACACACTTCTAAAGCTTTGTGATTGGGTGAGAGATTGAATTCTTTTTGTACTGACACGTTGATGCATGCTAACTTCTGTTGTTAAATGTATGGAAGCTTTTGAGCTTTGAACTCATCTAAGTGTTGCGATCTTGTTAAAAAACAGGGGCTGTGATATATATTAAGAAGGAATACCACTGGGAAGATAATCCTACCATGGAAGGCTTAGTTGTGGCAATGTCAATTATCGGAGCTACCGTTATTATCGCCTTCTCGAGTAAGCTTTCAGAATGGTTAGGTCGTCGTGGGGTGCTAACGTTGGGTTCCTCGCTATTCATTGTTAGTGGTTTTCTGACGCTATGGTCCCCAAATATATATTTACTGCTTATCGGGAGGATCTTGGCTGGTTTCGCGGTTGGCTTGATCACCACATATGCTCCTGTCTATATATCCGAAATGGCACCACCGGAGATAAGAGGTTTATTGAGTACCATGCCTCAATTTATGTACTCCACTGGGCTATTTCTTGGCTATTGCTTGGTTTTTGGCATGACCTTGATTAAATCTCCAATGTGGAGGCCAATGCTTGGTTTTACTTCTGGCCCCTCCATCATTTATTGTGCCATGACGATATTTTACTTGCCTGAGTCTCCGAGGTGGCTTGTCAGTAAAGGACGGATGCTTGAGGCGAGGCGTGTTTTGGAGAGACTCCGTGGAAGTAAAGATGTTTCAGGTTAGTTGTTTCTTAGCCATCATTTTCTGTGCTACTGAATTGACAGATCTTTATATCTTGTAAATACAAGCTGTGGTCAAGTCCATTACAACTCTCTTTGGTGTCATTTCATGACATTCATTTAGACAGGGATAAACTTTTCTGGCACTACCTATCTCATACTCTAATATTGTTTCAGAGTGAATGTTATTTTGCTGACTTGGAGAAAACGATCTTTATCTAAATTTTCTGTGAT
This sequence comes from Plantago major, assembly GCA_026545765.1. NCBI lineage: Eukaryota > Viridiplantae > Streptophyta > Magnoliopsida > Lamiales > Plantaginaceae > Plantago > Plantago major. The sequence goes on along the minus strand of CM048843.1, from coordinate 89,145,480 downwards.
AAACAGGTGAGATGGCTTTGCTTGTTGAAGGGCTTGGACTCAGCAACGATACTACCATAGAGGAGTATGTCATTGGCCCTGCAAATGAAGTCGGTGATGAAGAAGGAAAAAAACATGAAGGTGAAGAAATTAAATTGTTTGGGCATGAAGATGGACTCTCCTCGGTGGTTGCAAGACCCATCTCTGAGCATGCTATTGGTAGCATATCACAACAAGGAAGCTTAATGAGGCAGAGTTTTTTCGGCATGAGCAACACGGTTGCACTTTTTGATAGTGTACATGAGAAGGCTTCTGAAATAGGTATGAATAAATTGCTGTTTTCAAGATATGTTTAGTTGGTACAAATGTTGGAAACATCCTGATCCTTTAAAGATAAACATCGGTAAATTATAGAACATGGAATATTTTATTTTGTCTTTCTGGTCACCTAAAAGGTGAACTCTTTCCAAAATTTACCTTGAAACTGTAACGGATTTCTTAATCATGGGGTGCAGGGAGCAAGGGCAGCACGTTTTTCCCGCGTATAGGCAGTATGCTGAGTGTAGCTGGAAATCAGAACAAACACGAATGGGATGAGGAGAGCCTTTCGAGTGATTATGCATCCCACGTGAGTTCTGAAGACAATCTGCAAACTCCACTAATTTCACGTCAAGCTACAAGCATGGATAACATCAGGCAGGACAGTGTTACACAAGATGATAAAATAGAAAACGTTGAACCTGTAGGCATTGGAAGTGGTTGGCAGCTTGCATGGAAATGGAATGAGGATGGAGACACGAAGGGAAGTTTTAAGCGAATCTTCTTGCACGAAGACAATGCTACAGCATCTGGGAGGGGATCAGTTTTTTCAATTCAAGGTGGTGGGGATGCTACAGAGAGCGAATACATTAAAGCTGCTGCTTTGGTGACTCAACCTGCTCTGTATACAAAAGAATTGATGGCTCAACATCCTGTTGGTCCAGCCATGGTCCATCCATCTGTAGCAGCTGAAACCGGGCCGACTTGGAGAGATCTGTTGGCACCAGGAGTTTTAAATGCATTGATAGTTGGTTGCGGTGTCCAAGCACTTCAGCAGGTAAATATCTTATGCTTAACAATAAAAGTGGTATGGCTATAATAAAAAATTGTTCATTAAACATATTCTTGACTCTTGAGTTCCAATTTTGAACAACTTTACAGTAAGCTTTCTGCAAAGATCCATTCCTGTAAGACTAGATTTAAACCTGCTTATTGTTCCGCTCATGTTGTATTATCAATTTACCATCATGAGGAGTTTATGGTTTCTATAAATTTGGCAATTCGGATAAAGATTTCAAAGTTCTCTTTTCCATCCTGCTAACAAGTCCTGGGTAATTCATGGATTTACGTTCTTTTTCAGATGAATATCAGTTCCATTAATCATGTTTGTTGCTACTGGTAATATTTAGACCTTGAGCTCATTTCACCATGAGAATTTGAACTCTTAATATTGTTAGATTCTTGCTTACAAAAGCCAAAATGTCATCAGATTCTTGCCAGAATTTATTCTGGCTTTTCATTTAACCAATTTACATCCAGAATAATTTTGAGTTCAATACAGCATCTCTTCTGAACAGATGAAGTCATAAAGTACTGTACGTATATATGCATCGAAGTGCCAACCAAGAGAAACTAGTTCTCTGATAGCAATTCTCAGTATCTTCATCGTTTCCAACATATATACTCATATTTATCCTTTTATGCAGTTTTTAGGGATAAACGTGATTCTAAATTATGGTCCTCAAATTCTTTCTCAAGCCGGTGTGGGTGATCTTTTTGCCAACTTTGGCATTAGTTCAGCATCAGCCTCTGTTCTCATAAGCGCAACCATGACCTTCTTAATGCTCCCTTGTGTTGCTCTAGCCATGAGGCTCATGGATATAACGGGCAGAAGGTAATCTTCTTGACATACTTGCTAGTTTCTACCTCTCTTCCAGTTCGTAATGTTACTCTAGAAAATTACTAACTAATTAGAGACCTTGGAGTTGTGTTCATCTAAGTCATGCAAATAGATTGCGATAAATGCATTCACATGCGTTATCAGTTGTATGAAAAGACTCAGGCCATTGGGTCAAAATCTAGGTACCAGTTGTCCAGTAATACTTTACCAAGAGGATCCTCCCTGTCTCGAGGGAACCACATATGGGTTGGTAAAGTATTACTGGATAATCGTTACCTAGAGGCTAGAAGGTGTGAGTTTTCATCAGAGCGGATCCTCTTTGCTACATGATGACCTTTATACTGGTGTTTTCCTTTTTTCTAACGGATTTGGTCATTGCTTTTCACTACAGGGGCTTGTTGCTAGGCACGACTCCCATCCTGACGGTTACCTTACTCCTCCTAGTTATATCAACAGCAGTGGATTTCGGTAGCAACATTAAGGCAGTCATCTCAAGTGTTAGTGTCATAACGTATGGCTGTGTGTTTGCCATGGGGTATGGGCCTATTCCCAACATTCTATGTGCAGAAATCTTCCCTACCCGAGTTCGTGGCACGTGCATTGCTCTCTGCGGTCTCTCATGTTGGGGTTTCAACATTGTTGTTACTTATGCTTTGCCAGGGATGATGGCAGCCATCGGCATACCAGGTGTTTTCGCCATATTCGTTGTGTGGGGTGTAATTGCGTACGTTTTCGTGTACTCGAGAGTTCCAGAGACCAAGGGCATGCCCCTTGAAGTCATTACAGAGTTCTTTTCAGTTGGTGCTAGGCAGAGTTCTTGATTCTGCTTGCTGATAAACTATAGCTCAGTGTCCCTTCAGTTGTTGGTGATTTTGTATTTCTATTCATATATAGCATATTTCAACATATAAACCGATTCTTTGTTTCTTCATTGGAAAATACTACATCACCAAACCACTAATTCGCGAGGGCTCCGGCTCCAAACGAATAGTTATCTGGTTTTAACATTGATAATCATGTTGACCCAAAGTATTGTATATTGGTTTATCAGTGGCTGTCATAGTTCTAGAAAAAGAAAATAAAAATTATTTCTGATAATTACTCTCACATTTATTCTCTCAATTTCAAATACTTTTATGCATTTTGACAATTTGCTTAAACCTACTCGAACAACTCAAATAAATTTTTGTAATCACTTCTACGACAATCAATCGTCACGAGTAGATAAGTGGTTAATCATACGAGAAACTTAATGTGTAAATGTGATTCAGTTGAAAGTCCGGTTCAAATAGATCAAAGTGTTACAGGGTTTCAGCACAATCAACACTCTCCGTTCAATTATCTTTCTATTTCTACTTACTCTTTTCTTTTCAAATAGATCAGAGTTGGTAGTATTGTTTATACTAACAACTTTGTCAGTCTCAAGACTTTAAAAAAAGACCCTCCAAAATATAAAAAACACATAATTTCTTTATTACCTACATAAAAAATATTAACGAATAAGTCTTCTGGGAGACGGTTTATAGATAATTTATCTAGTGACGGACCTATATTTTCAAAAAAATTATCCATGTTTTAAATCAAAACACCTATGTTTTCAACGTTGGTGTTTTTCCATATTACAACAAGACTTATTTCGTTAACAAAAACATTTTGATTAATAATATGGATGGTTTTATTAATAACATATGTCGTATTTTGATAAGTTATCTAAAAATATGAGACTTTGTAAATCTTAACAACCCTACAAAACCTAAGATTTTCATAACTTTATTTGAAACCCACTTTTTTCAACTGACTAAAATCCAGAGTACTATTTATATGTTTCTAACTCAACGACAATGCAATCCCAAACAATCGTAAAGTATTAATTATGTGTTAGATGCCTAACTAAAATCCAGGTACCATTCATTTATTTAACTGAATTATAATCCAAACAATTATAATGTAGTCCCAAACAAGTCGTAAAATATGAATTATGAGCTCGGCTTGTTGCAGGTTACTATGTGTATTTGAAATCCACTTCATGTGCATATCAAAAAACAATTCGAATTAACGTAAATCGAAAACAAACTTTTGAAAATTCACCCTATGTGCATATCAAAAAATTATTCGAAAACTTGTTTTATGGTAATTGCATGTCTATTAGAGCAATTTTGATGAGAGAGAATATCTCGTATAAACCAAATTAAATATCATATGCTTGGATCGTCCGACTGTAATATTGTCAAACAATGGCGTAGTAATCTGATGTGTTGGTTTCTTTGGATTGGTATAGGATGTTACAAGTTTTTATTAATTTATGGTGAAGGGTTGTATAATTGTTAACTTTTCCGATCATTCCCCATACTCTTATAAACGTTTGTTATCGTAATAATATTTTGCCGTTTCAAAAATAAAATAACCAACATTAAATATTTAAAATTTCCAAATAATGCAATTATAATGCAAGTTTATTATATACGTGATCTTTCAAATTAAACACATGTTTGTGGTTAAAAATATACTATAACATGTTTTATTATATCTAATAAACCCTTAAACCCTCCTTCTCCTACCCTCTTTCGTTCGTTACATTTATTCATTCCCGCCTCCAACCAGCGGCGGAGCTCAGCCATGTCTTCCACCACCACCACCGCCACAAAAAAGAAGCAGAAGAAGAATCGCAACACCAAATACACTCTCTCAGAGCTCAAAACCCTAGGCAAGCAGCTCATCAGCTGGAGAGCTCACGTCAACAACCTCCCAATCCTCCTCACCTTCGTCACCGCCGATTCTCCGCCGCATTACGCCCTTGAATCTATCCTCTCTCTGCAATCCTTCTTCACTCCTCTCCTCCCTCAGCTCCCTTCCTCCTCCACTCCTCCCAATTCCTCCAATTCCGCCGATCCTGAATTCATTTACCGCACTTGGGTGAGGTCGAAGTTCGATGACCTAGTCTCGTCGCTAATCCAGCTCAGCATCTCTCCGAAATCGCACGATGCTCTTCGGGTATACTACTCTGTTCTGACTGTTCTCTACTCATAAACTCTATTCATAAGCTGTATTGTTGTTATTAGTGATAACTAGTTGTAATTCTCCATTGTTGGATCGTTCTCTACTCGCAAGGTGTATTGATGTTGTTAACTATAACTAGTAGTAATTCTCCATTGTTGGATCGTTCTCTATTCGTAAGCTTACTGTTGTTATTAGGTATAACTAGTCGTAATTCTCCATTGTTGGATTGTTCCCTATTCGTAAGCTGTATTGTTGTTATTAGGTATAACTAGTAGTAATTTTCCATTGTTGGATCGTTCTCTATTAGTGAGCTGTATTGTTGTTGTTAGTTATGACTAGTAGTAATTCTCCATTTGGATCGTCTCCTATTCATAAGCTGTATTGTTGTTATAGGTATAACTAGTAGTAATTCTCCATTGTTGGATCATTATCTATTTGTAAGCTTATCGTTGTTATTAGGTATAACTAGTAGTAATTCTCCACTGTTGGACACTTGGACTGTTATCTATTCATAAGCTGTATTATTGTTATTAGTTATATAACTAGTAGTAATTCTCTATTGTTGGATCCTTCTCTATTCGTAAGCTGTATTGTTGTTGTTAGCTACAACTAGCAGTAATTATCCATTGTTGGATCGTTCTCTATTCGTAAGATGCACTGTTGTTATTAGTTATAATTATTAGTAATACTCTATGTTTTGAGTCAGGAGATCCTGCTTGATACGTTAATCGAGTTTCTGTTCATAAGCTTTATTGTTGTTATTAGTTATAACTAGTAGTAATTCTCCATGTTTTGATTCAGGGAATTTTGCTTGATACGTTAATGGAGTTTCTGTTCATAAGCTGTATTGTTGTTTATTTGTTATAATTAGTAGTGAGTCTCCATGTCCATGTATTGATTCAGGAAATTGTGCTTGATACGTTAATTGAGTCCCTGTTCATAAGCTGTATTGTTGGTATTAGTTATAATTATTCTCCATGTTTTGATTCAGGAAATTGTGCTTGATACGTTAATGGAGTCTCTTCATAAGCTGTATTGTTGTTATTAGTTATAACCAGTAATAATTCTCCTTGTATTAATTCAGGAAAGTGTGCTTGATGCATTAATGGAGTTTGTTAAGGTTGGAAATGCTGGGAAATTCAACTCTTCAATTTATCACAAGTTTCTGAATGCTACAGTAAGTTTTTGATTAAGTATTAAATAAAAGCTCCTATTCTGTTTTCTATGCTTTTATTGTATCTGATTTTCGAATCATTATTGTCAAGTCTAATTGTATTTTGTATTTCACATTTGGTTGTTTCTTATGCAGATTCACTCTGTTTTGGGTGTTGATGATAATGTGTTGGAGTTGCTTGCAACCAAGTACTTCCGTTACGTTGATGTCCGGTGCGTTTCGCCTACTCTTGATACTTATGTTTCGTCATTGTATTTGTGAATGTTAATATAATTATAACATACGTTAAATAAGTGGAGTATCTCTTGATGTTGTTAATACTGATGCATGTTGAGATATATAGGAGTATCACACATGCGAGATAGGCTAGATAGTCAATTGTATTGCAGCTGATAAGTTGTTTTTGTCTGAATATGCACTTCTAATCATTATCATATGCACTTCACTCGGTTGGCATGGTTACACCCCTCATTCTTCGCCCAATGTTTGCTTCTTTTGTGATACTGACTTTATCTTGGTTTCGCTAATGAGTTCAATTACTGTTGTGTTGTGTGCAGTTACTTCACTTACATCAGCCTCGAAAAATTAGCTCGTACTTTGGAAGTAAAAGGTGCATCCTCTCTCTCTGATATATTGCCTTCCTCAACTACGGAGTTGTGATATTAAATGTTCCTTATTCTTCAAAGTACTCATGTTTTTTTTTTTAATTTCATATTTTATGCTTCACAGATGAAAATGGAAGACGAGATCCTGAGGTTGAAACCCAGTTAAAACCAAGGTCAGTATTTTCATGATACCTACTGATAATTTGAACTTACTGAAATCTGCAATGTGCTTTTTTGGGAAATGAGTGGAGAACTGACGTGATGTGGATTGTCGATAACTGAACTAGGCAAGTAGGTCTGTCTCTCTGGAGTACTCTTCAATGAGATTGCTGTAGTATGTTTATGGTGGTCTTCTTGTTGGTGATTTGACATGAACTTGTGTTGTGAAGCACACTGAACCTCTTGGGATATATTATTGTAAATGATGCTTCATGTTTAGAGATGTTCCTTTGGTTTTTAGTTTTCCTATAAATTGACCGTATTCTACTTTACCTTGTGCACTACACCACCCCCGAAAAAAAAACCCACAAGTTTGATCTAATTCTATTTTGTTGTATGTGCAGCATAGAGCTCCCCATTCTCAAGATTCATTATTTACTCTCTCATATCCCGCCACTGGAAGCTTCTGACAAGAGCTCTGATCATAAAATGTGGAATGAGCTTGGTAATGTCTTAGCTAAATTTAAGTTAGGCCGACGCCGCAGGCCATCACCATATCTGATTCTTCTTTGTTGACATATCGAAATATTTATTGTCCCTCATGACTCTATGTATTCACATGTTAATATGGGTCCTTGGTGGAACATCACACCTAAGCACCCGTCTAATCTAAATGTTCCTCTGCAATCAGCATAAAAGGTTCAATGCTCAATAAATGCAGTTTTTAGGAACACCTTAGTTCAATGCAATTGAACCAGTTATTAACTTACTTGATCTTATCCTTGTACATGTTTAATGACTCAATTGCACATTATGAGTTAGGAGGCAACCTCAAGTTGCATGATATAAATACGAACCAATCTCCTCTGTGTATAGACTTAAATCTGTCGCTGTGCTCAACATGCCCTCTTGCAACTGTTAGCAAACATTGCTCTTGTGGCGATTTACTATAAAATTTGAAGAATGCAAACATTGCCCTTCTTTAAGGCGAATTAGTGAATATTCTTGCAGCAAGTTCCATCGCTATCTCTGATCTGTTATAAAAATAGTTTATCATATTAAAGTGATTATACGCATTTTATGTGTATCCATAGTACTCCCTCTGTTCCCTTTAAAATTTTGCATTTTCTTTAGGCATAATTTTTAAGGAGGATGAGTACAAAATGGTTTTATATTGATAAAGTAATAAGTGGGATGGTAAAGAGTAAGAGATAGAATTGATAAAGTATGAAAGAGAGATTAAAAATTTAACAAGTAAAGATAGTGGGTTTCCATGAAATGAATTGCAAGCTTTTAGTGAAATGCTCGAATTAGAGAAATGGAAATCTTTTAGTGGTTTGTAAGAAACGAGTTCTTTGGTAGTGTGTACTACGTGCCCCAGTTTCAGTGATTTGATTGCTCATATTCATATATTGAGCTCGCAGCAAAAGTTTGTGATATTGTTTTTCTTATTTTTTTTGTGACTGCAGCACTAATTTGTTCCATTTTATGATAGGCATTTTCACCGAGAGTTCCAAAAAGCAGGCCAAGTCTCATAAATTAAGTAAAACTGATGACAAGGTTGGTCTCTGGCAATTGGAGAACAAAATTTGCTAGCAGTATCTTAGAATAGTTACTTGACCAGTTTTTTTCTCACTTGCATTCAAACATTTTGCATCTCACAGGTGTTATCATCGCGAAATGTTGCAAAGAAAATAAAATCGAAATTCACTAAAGCATGGATGACTTTTCTCAGATTACCCCTTCCACTTCATGTATACAAGGAGGTAAGATGTCGAAAGTTATTAACATGTCATGATGATGCGTAATGATTTAATTTTTTATATAGTTTATACTTGCATTAAGATTTTGAATCTCTTAGAAAACTCCATGATAAGTTTCTTAGTAATACGAGAGATTTCCATATGTGTGTGTGTCCTGAGCTTCATTCTGAAGTTGTTCATGTGGTTTGGATTGTCAAGCTACATGTGGCATCTTGTTTCAAAAGCTCTGTGCGGTACTAATTCATCTTTTATCTTGTTATGCTTAAAGACCACTGTAACAATTAATAGTAACTGAATTTTTTTTTTGGGACATCGTATTGGAGATTTACCCGTTGACTGGATCACACATTCAAAGCATGTGTTGATTTCTTACTATGATAATGTGTATTAATTGGTTATGTTGAACTATAGAATATTTAGAACTATGTCTATGAGTAATTTGATTCAATTCTTGCTCTTTTTGACATGTCTAATATTTTGCTGTGTTATTCACAGGTGCTTGCTACTCTTCATCAGGCTGTTATTCCTTACCTTTCAAATCCAATCATGTTATGGTAAAGCACATGAATTCTCTTCTCTTTCTCTATGTGTTCTATACATGCTGATTGACTCTATTCACTTGCTTCTTGCATCTGTTTGTGCAGTGATTTCTTGACTAAATCGTATGACATTGGTGGTCTTGTTAGTGTTATGGCTCTGAGCGGCCTATATATTCTTATGACACAACATGGCCTTGAATATCCCAACTTCTATAATAAACTTTATGCTCTGCTGGAGCCTTCTATATTCATGGCAAAACACCGTTCAAATTTTTTCCAGGTGAGTAATATAATCTGCTTTTGCTCGTTACAAATTGCAAGTTGTGACTGGTGTTTAACTTTAAGTGGGGTTTTTTATTGTACTTTTGGCACCGGCCTGCATGTATTAACAGAGAGTTGGAAGTTAGGCATCTGTAAGAAAAACAGTAGCACAGTTTACTTGATATGCAGCAAAAATGTTGTCTCTTAGCTTGTGGAGCTGTGTATAAATACTTGAGTACACACACCACACTCGTACTGCTTTTCCCAGTCCATGTAAAATGGTATATAACAATATAACATGCCATTCATATGCGGTAAGATGGCTTATACGTAATTTAGGTTCATGATGTTGGCTGTGGTTACCACAGTAACACTGAATGAATTCCTTACCAGATAAATTGATGTATTCGAAGTTGATACTGCTATTAAGAGTCTGCAGTGCGCTGCTACTGTAGCTTGTCTCATTAACTGGGACAGGGGATCTCTGTCTATCTTATTATGTTTCTGCATGAGGGTATTTGTTTATGACCTTGCTTGATGAAAAAAGTATATAATAGATACTGGGAATTCCTGGAAAATGTATATTCGAGTGTTTTTATACTGCTATTGGTTTACAATGCCTATTCAAAATCCATCATGGTGTGTACAAACACTAAGATGTGTATGAGATGTCAGCATATTACGTTAAGATGCATCATAATTTGGATGATGATGCTTATGCTGTATCTTTCTTGGATTCTAGCTGCTGGATTCCTGCCTGAAGTCGTCGCTTCTTCCGGCATATTTGGCTGCTGCTTTCTGCAAGAAATTGAGCAGACTTGCTTTGTCCATTCCTCCCTCTGGAGTGCTAGTTATTTTTGCTCTAGTCCATAACCTCCTCCATAGACATCATTCAATATACTGTTTGGTGCACAGGGTAAGAAGACTTGCATTTCTTTGTCTTGTGTTATTACGTTTATCATATAGAATTCTTTTCCTCAGTGCAGATTGTGCATGGCAAAGGAGTACTCCATGTTATTTATGATACATGGCTTCTACATGTCAAAGTTTCTATCAGGCTATATAGTCTTTCTTCTTGTGAAAAAAAATCATGCTGTGTATATTATGGACCACATGATGCCAAAATTATACTCCGTGTTATTAACGATAAATCATGCCTTATTACACGAACTTTATAATCTGGAGTTTCTGTCAGACTATAAGCTTTCTTTCCCTAAAATCATGCATTCTATACAAAGGACCACAGGGCATAAGGATGTTGTGGGATAGCCTGTCAGCATTTCAGGCAATGATATTACATTTTGACATTTTTGTTTGATGCTTTATGTAGGAACGTGAAGCCGGTACTACAAGAGACACTTCCACTGAAGAGAATGGTAATTTGGAAAGTGTAGGAGATGGTAGTGCGAGCAGGGGTACACCTGACAAACCAGGAATTGATCACTTCAAATTCGACGAAAGTGATCCCAAAGATACTCATGCCTTGAGTAAGTTTAGTTATGATCGTTATGTATAAAGCAAATTCCCTATTTATGAGTATTTAGAATCCCCCAATCCTTTAGTCTATCTTCTGGTTTATCTTTAGTGAGAGTATATGACAATGATTTTGATGTAGTTAGGTAAGTATACTGCTGTCGTGCAATTTCTCTTATATTTAGTTGCATATGACTGCACTGATTGATATCTCTGGAAAAAAAGGAACATCAGCTGCGTCAAAGTTGTTCCTTCTTGGATTGGTTCAATGTCGTAGCTAGTGACCCTTTACCTACTATTAGGCATCTTGTTTCATGCTGTCCGAGTTGCTCTAGTACACTTCCTGTGCATTCTCTTAGTTTAAATCAAACTTATATGTACGTTATTACGAATGCAGGTAGCTCACTGTGGGAGATTGATACGCTTCGCCATCATTATTGCCCTGCAGTTTCAAGGTATTTGCTCCCTGTATTGCTTGAATTTGTTTTCATTTTGACCGCTACCTTTTCTGATACTTATTCCTTGGGATCAGTTTTGTGAAATCCCTCGAGAATGATTTTGCTGTCAAGGGTAGAGCAGCTGAAATTGCAGTTAAGGATTTCAGTTCTGGTTCTTATGGAACAATTTTCAATTATGAGGTAAATGCATCAATTCTGCTTCTTTTTGGTTTTCTCCTTGGTTAATGCCTGAGATTTACTGCTTATGCATTTATAGAGTTTTACATTTACAGTCAGATTCATAATTTTTCATGTTTCTGCTAATAGCTACTTCTCCTCTTATCCAAAATGTCATTATTGTAAAACCATGTTTTATCAGCTTTTTCATAGTAGTTAAAACTTAAAAGGGACAAAAAAAATGAGGAAAAAGCAAAGCTTACTTTGAGATATAATAGCCTATTTTGTGAGCCTAACAATACCTCCCTTTTATGTTCCTTGCAGATGAGAAGATGGTATAAGCAGGTCCCATTGGCATTCTATAAAGCAACTCCGACTTCTTTGTTCTCAGAGTCTGACTTTCCGGGTTGGACATTCAATATTAAGGAAGAAACGAATGCAACCGAACATGACCTAGATATACCTTCAAAGCGGCAGCGCGTGGAGTAATCAATAATAATGAGGCCAGGGCTTGTTGTACTTCACATGTTGAAATTCTGATCAAATTCGTTTACTAGTTTCACAGAGTACCAGTGTCCGTTGGGAGTCTAGTGATAGTAGCTATACTAATTTATTTATAAGGGATAGGATACTAGTAAAATCTATATGGAAGCAAGATCCACTATTGTTTTGATTTGTTTTGTGTAAGAAACAAAACCCATAGTTTGTTTGGACTAGCTATGTATCTTAGTATGATATTCCAAAGATTTAACACATAATCTTTTGATGACTTCTCTGCTTATTACCTATAACCATGCAAACTTTTGGATCAAAACTCGTTCTTCACAACTTTAGGTAAGAATACCTTTTCTTGATAGGACACGGGTGTTACATGACTTCCCTTACAAATCTGCTCCAGCAACTTGTTATATAAACTTGGATGCATTGTCACATTTGTATGTAAGACGTTACTTCCAATTGTTATTTTACGCAATAGAAGATGGATCACGAACCCAGTTCAAAAGGCAAAGTGTGTGTTACTGGGGCAACTGGCTTTCTGGCCTCATGGTTGATCAAACGCATTCTTTTACATGGTTACCATGTCACTGGGACAGTTAGAGATCCAGGTAAGGATGTTTTAGATTAGAGACGTTTAGTTACTTCTATGCTCATAGCCTGCCCGTACGGCACCTTTAGCTTTTACCAGTACCTGTAACCATGTTGAAAAGAGAGGAGGAACCTGAACAAAAAATATATGTTTGCTTGTGTTGTCCATTGCTACTTGACGAGCAGGAGATGACAAGAAGGTAGGACATCTTTGGAAGCTAGAGGGAGCAAAAGAAAGGCTCCGCCTAGTGAAGGCAGATCTGATGACAGAAGGCAGTTTCGATGCAGCAATTATGGGATGTGAAGGAGTTTTCCACACCGCTTCACCTGTAATTTCGCCTTTGTCCGATCCCAAGGTATTCTCATCTTTTTGGGCATACAATAAATCGATGCGAGTCATGCGAAGATAATATCTCAACTTCCATTCAATGTTGTGATATTAGACTGAGATACTGCAACCTGCCATTTCTGGAACTCTGAATGTCCTGCGTTCGTGCAAGAGAAATCCATCTTTGAGACGCGTGGTTTTTACCTCTTCTTCCTCGACAGTGAGGGCGAAATATGATATTGTCCCTGGTGAAGCCTTGGACGAGTCATCTTGGAGCTCAACTGAGCTCTGTGAGGAACTGAAGGTACTTACAAAAGTCTCCTGTTCCCTGTTACATTTCCTCAGTCTGTTTCTCATACCTTTGTCTTCTTGTCATTTGCACCTGTGATTCCTTTCAAATCTACTAGATTTGGTATGTGTTGTCGAAAACTCTAGCTGAGAAGACTGCCTGGGAATTCTGCGAGCAAAACAAAATTGACCTGGTTACTGTGCTTCCGACTTTTGTGATAGGACCAAGCTTGCCACCAGTTTTATGCTCTACTGCATCTGATGTACTTGGTCTGCTCAAAGGTAATGTAAATATCTCCGCATCCATACAAACTCCTCTTTCATCACCTGATGTTAAGATAACCTAAACAATTCTTGGTATCTCTGCATATGCAAAAACTAGGAGAGACGGAAAAGTTTCAGTGGCATGGAAGAATGGGATATGTACACATAGATGATGTTGCATTGAGCCACATACTGGTTTACGAAAATGAAAAAGCGGAAGGACGCTATCTTTGTAGCTCAACTGTTCTTGACAACGATGAATTAGTGGCAATTCTATCAGCTCGCTATCCAGCACTATCAGTTCCAAAAAGGTTTTCTATATCACTGCCAAATTTTACACTATACTATTTGGGAAAAGCGTCTAGGTTTGCCTCCATTGAGAAAAATCTAATTAAGATCAACAAAAATGTTACCATCTTTCAGGTTTGAAAAGCTTGATAGGCCATCCTATGACCTGAATGTCTCCAAACTGAAAGACTTGGGAATGAAGTTCAGATCGATTGAAGAGATGTTTGATGACTGTGTTGAATATTTCACAGCACAAGGATACCTGTCTCCACTACTTGTTGCTCAGTGAATTAACAGCCCAGCATGGGAAGTATATATGTACCAGAATCTGACATCAGGAGAGAACGAAAATGAATCAGCTGAGAATTGAGTTAAATGTACAACATATGTTTAGCGCAAATCTTTTCGTCGACTGAATAATTTTTATGCAGTTATACATCAATCTTGAGTCTGCATATTAGCAATTGAATCATCTCCATGTTTCCTAAATAAATAGATCTGGCCATCTAATTCTATAGCAACACCAAAGCGTAAGATTAATCCATGTCCACTTCAGGTGCCTTCAACGCTATATTGAGTAAAAGTAAAATAAACTATATTCAAACACTAAGATCCAAACTTGTATAAACGATTTCAATTCATATCCAGGACCCGTTATCAATTTTAAGGTACTGGTTCATGCTTGTTAAGGCCAACAAGTCCATTCAAAATGGCCAAACACATGGATATCAATGACATTGACAGTCAAATGTGAAATTTGTACTATACAGTCTAATGGTGAGACAAATATTTAATATTAAGAATCACTACACCACTACTCATGCAACAAATAGTCTTACTTTCCTAACTTGCACATACACCATAGCACCAACTCGAAGTTAAGGTGCATTCCCCTAAATTTGCACCAGTCTAACACACGTTCTTCTCGAAATAATTACCCTTAGAGTTTACACTGTCTGTTCACTTGAAATAAATACCCTTCAAGATTGACTCTCATTTATGACACTATAAAGCACCTGATGGTAGAGGACTGCAAATAGTAGAAAAGGTGAGGACTCATTGTACTGAGCAAAGCGGTCAACCCAAGTATACATTACTTACAGATATTGTTTTGTATGAAGTCTATCTGATTCCAAGTTGTCGAAGTGAATCTGGGCTGACAAGAAATACACGCCGTTGTGTTTGATGACGGAAAACTACAGTGCCTTTATATGCGGTTCTTGGGACACCATCCTGCAAAGTAAACAAAATAAGGTATAATGTGGAAGGTAAGCAGATTATATGACACATGGCAGGCGGACAACTGAGGTCTAGGCTTTCCTTAGATGCACTCAAATGGCCAAGTAATCAGTGACTTGAATATCACCAGACATCAACTCAGGAGATGCGCATTATCAGAGCATGTATCCTATGATAGATAATATCAACTCAAATTGAGTAGTTAGGAGGACCTAGGAGGACAAATCCTAAGTCTAACTAAAACAATTTGATAGCAGTATGAGCCATATAATTCAATCCTTATGCTGCATGTCTACTTCTGAAAGTGAAAAGAGGACCCCCGGCTATACTTTATTTCTAAAGTCCAAATTTTAAATCATCTCCCACACAAACATTTTTATTTATTTTTAGGAGCATGATAGTCCTGATTTTTTATTTTTTAAAGATGCAAAATATAGCTTATTTTGGCTACAAGATAGGTCGGTTTAGTCCTTATATTTCCATATACAAAAAACTATAATAATGTCCTTTCCTTCGAGGTTGATTTGTGAAAGTCTTAATATATCCGTGTACCAAAAAAATGTCCCTTCAGGGGCATCCAATTCCAATAAAATTGGAACGATAGAGAAAAGCTATGCCAAAGTGACTTGAAGATGCAGGGACGGGATTGAGAGAGAGAGAGAGAGATAGAGTAGCAATCTGTACAAATTTACCTTCCACTCTTCAAATATACCAAATTGCCTTGCAATTCGTTCAAAATCTGGTTGATCCCCGTAAATGATACGTACATCACCATCTATGTTATATGCCTTCAGAACGACATCAGCTCCTTGCACAGGCGTGGCCTTTCTAACCAAGTCAGCAAAGTGATTTGCATACTTGTCCTACAAGAGCATGACATGCTATATATTGAGCACTAAAAATCTTTCATATTATGGTCATTTTAACATGTATCTGTAGTTTATATACGGTAGACATTACCTCTTCCAGGTAGCTAAGGTCCATTGACTTCCAATCAACCTTCCAAATAGATCACACAGAAGTGTTGAGAAAAAGATAACCACACATGGTTGTTTAGATGAACCACAACATTCACATACCTGGACATCATTCAGCTTGATAGGCTCAAGGTATTGTTTGAAGAATTGTCCCATACTGGATCCCTATCAAAGAAAGGAGATAATTCGTAAGAGAAATCCTCCAACTACAAGAGACTCGCACATCAAAACAGATTACATTCATGCAATCAGTTAAGACTGGTGGGAAGTAGACAAGTCTCTAAATAAACAATACAGCAAACTACTGCTAGTCTAAAGCACATAACTTAAACAAGTTTCTCAGGGATGAGCACAATTGGTAACTAACAAAGCATTGTTTCTATTGATAGATGTTTTTTTTATTAAAACAAAATTGACCCCGTGAAATAATGTCTAGCTGCAGTCAAGAAACCCTTAATTAGCAAACGTACATGAGATAATTTACCGGCAAAGTAATTACAGGATCAGATTAAATGTTTCCTCTCCTATCAAGGAAGTTTATAAACATCGATGACCAACGTGGAACCAGTAATTTCTATTTCTTCCTCATTTTGTAATCTCTAGTAAATGGAGATCTTTTTATGGGATAAATGGTTGGGGGAAACAAATAAAAGTACTTGATTTTGTAGCCATCTTTGTGATACTAAAAACAATCTGAAAAGTGAACTGAGTTACAGTTTCTTACATGCTCTCCGAAATTATATGTACGGCATACTTCTGGCCTGATGAATTGTCTTCCTTTGTGGTTTTCTTTCAGCCGCAACCAGTCATCCCAGTAAGTAATTATTTGGTCAAGGAAATTCGCAACATTCCATCAAAGGATACCTAAAATGGTATATTTTTGTACCAGTACAAATACACACATTCTAAAAGTTCAATCTAACACATTATATCGTTAAGGATATGCCTTGGGCCATTTAGGAGATAATTCATCCCATGTGGATCTGGAGAGCATCCATCCAAGACCAGGGAAAAAATCTGAGCGATATAGCACATCTGCAAGGAACGTGTCGAAAAAAGAGATCATCGAGTAGTTTGACAGCAAAACTCTAGTAAATAATGTTGAAGTATTGGTTTTTCTAACACAATAATGATTGAATTTAAAAAAAAAAAAAATCATCTAAGATATATTCTGTGTTACTTGAGACTAATCTTTTAATAGATTAGCTACAATTGTTTTAGGAACTGAGGAACTTACAAGGATCATGTACAAACTGCTGCTGTCCATTATCATTCCATGAAGATATTGCCATAATGGATCTGTCAGCAGCACATTCAAAACAAATGCTAAATCAGAGACTGATGCTACGTATATAAATGAACATAAACCAGATAGGTAAGAAAAAATCACTTGTCATTGTCAAGGATGGAAGCCCCAGCTTCAAAATAGTCAAAGAAATCAGGGGCAATGTCCATATCATCTGCATATTGAGGTATCTAGAGTCAAGGGAACTAAAATGAAAGAAAAGAGAATAAGCACTGATTGACGAGAGACTATAAGCACCTTCAAGGATGATTACTCGGCTAAATTTATGTTTGTAGAACAGTTGGTCTAATGCCCATTTGTAATGGCCTGAAAGAATATGCATGTATTTTATCAGAGAGCATTTTTTCTCCAAAAGGTGACAAAGAGGAAGAAGAACAACCAATATAGTAGAGAACATTACGTGCAATCTTGTAGTATGCAATCACCTCTCCAGGCCTTTCTGTATGCACAGGTTCATAATCCAAATGCTGGGAGGTATAAGGAATATATCAGAGTTCTTATGGATCATCTGGACCAGGAGTAAGATCCATATACTTAAATAAGTCACTTGTTTGTTATGTTGGTCCAGCAATCTTGAACAAAACATTACAAACTTTTGGCGTTGGATTCATGACAAGTAAGCATACCGTAGAGTTGCTTTGACATGTCACAAATAATTCAGATGATTATGACTTCGCCTATGTAGAAGTAGAGGGATGCAACATATAGGCACTGTTGATGATGTAATGGCAGAATATGGAACGTGAAAGTGAAACACATACCTGTATGTAGGTTAGCTGATTATAACTCAATGCCTTGCTTTTAACATTAGGATCTGATCCATCCTGCCAATGGTGAATGCAATAAAATTAATACCCAAATGTAACTCCTAGTTCTCGTATGAAACACTTACCTAATTCATATATCCAAGATATCTTTAGGTACCTGTGATACGAAGAGAGGAAATTTTAAGGCCACTGCACTTTGGTACCTAGTACACAACAAAATCTGTCATTAGAAAGCTAGAGCTCCATAATAACTAAAAAGCACTAAATGATGACTCAAAGAACATACTTCAGAATGGATTTAATAGTCCTGTCGAGGTAATCATCACGGTTACAAGCCATGATGACAACTGCTGCTACTGGCACCTGACCCATTAATTAGAATGTTCAATCAGTACGAGAAAGAAGACTAGTTAAAGCAACTTATATTCAAATCTTCAGCACATCCAGACCTGCACATCATTAACCAGTTTCTTGAGACCCTTACCTGCAATGCAGTAGAAACAATTTTACACACGCACTTGGACAAGATGAATTGAAGATCCAATGCACGAAGAGGGAAAATACAAACTTAGAAACCTACAGACTGCTCTACTTACGATTGTACCAACGAAAACAAAAGTGAATAGGCAAGAACCCATCAGTGTTCATGCTTATTCCTACTAACACAGTACTAGAGAAAAAGGTGTTCTGTACTCCAGCCATGTTCTTTCCCACAATTGTGGGACAGCATAATATCCGAAACACAACTCTCCATAGGCAAGAGCCCACTAGGAATACAAGTGAAAACATTTTCAAGCAGAGTACTTCCACTAAAAAATACCACAGTTGTTGAGTTAAAACTTACCACCAATGAGACAAAAAGGATTTGATGCCGAAACCTGTAAACCATACTACTTCTATATAAGAACTTTGATTTCTATCAGTCCAGGATTAGGGATAAAAGCAAGGTGTCCATACTCCATATTGTTTATAAATGTAGACATTGGTTTGCTTAAGCAATTTAGAGATTCAGGTCAATACTAATGTTATTAACCATGAATCTGACACACCGCTTCGTTGATAATTAAGGCTCGAGATTCTCAAATTATGTTATGCTCATAAATGGGGAAGTGCTCATTTAGAAGACCGCTCATGGTGAAATTTAAGAACGTGAAACTGATTCACAGCTGGTGTAAAGGACGCACTTGCAATATGGCTTAAATTAAATATTGCAGGGTTTCCACTAACCCACGTGAGAAGTGATAAGTAAGGGTCCTCTAGTTTGCTATGTGTACTCTTTCTTTCATAATGTGCAGAATCGGATACAATCTCCCAAATGAATGTAAAAAACAAAAGGAATAATAAAATAAATTACAATGACATCCTTTCCCAAAGAAAGTAAATGTACAGGACTTGGAAGCAGGCGATGAATTTTGTTCAACTTCGCACTGAAAGGTTCAGTCTCCTACCTCAAATAAGCCTTGTCAATAATTGCCAGGGTGAAAAAAGAACAAGGATTAGAAACATACTTTCAAGATCTTGAACAAGTGCTCTCAATTGTCCACACTCCAGATGTTGACGCTTCAGTTCCTCTGGAATTGCAGAAGCGTGTTAATTGTAGTAGCTACAAAATCTATGTGATACAAAAGTACAGTATCTACTAGTACTAGTAAATTATATCCAACAAAGAAAAACATCAGAGGTCAAAGGTGTGTGTTTTTTTTGGGGGGGGGGGGGGGGGGGGGGGGGGCATTTTCCATGTCTACACAGATCACTATAAAAAAACACTCATAGTAGTTACTAGAATCTCGCAGATGAACGAGCCGACTTAATACTTAAAAATTACGATACTTGCTAGTCATAAATGGTCAAGCACCTTCAAGAGAAAGAATCCGCCCTTGCTGCATGCTAATTTGATCGATTAACAAGCGTGTCTGTCTCGTGCACTGGGTTTCTGCATCAATCTGTCACAATGAGATTAGCATGTTAACTGCAGTCCACAAATACAAAATAAAACCTCAAAACCCAGCTATCAGTCTATCATCACCAACTCTAAAACCCCAAACGGATTTTAAACAATGCATATTTTCCGAATTTCCAAGTCAATATAATAATGCACTTATAACTCAGAGTTACAAAAAAAGGTAAAAATCGGAAGCTTATAGCCTATAAATTCCAAATCATTAACAAGAGACACAATAGAGTACTCACAGAATCAGCCAACCGATCAGCGTACTGTGATTGAGTAGCAAAGAGTCTCATCTGTTGAGCAAGAGACTGAGTCAGTAATCTGGTTGACTAATAAACTTAAAATTCAATATTGAACATCGAGATCAGTGTAAACACATGTAAAATTCAGTAACTGAATAAAAAATATCAACATGAAAATAATCGTAGCATCTGAAACATGCTGGGCAATCAAATTGACCTAGTAGCAAACAGTCTCATATGTTGAGTAAGAGACTTGAGTCAGTCATCTGGTCGACCTATAAACTTAAGCTCATATTGAACATTGAGACCAGTGTAAACACATGTAAAATTCAGTAACTGAAAAAAAATTCATCAACATGAAAAATAATCGTAGCATCTGAAACATGCTGTGCAATCGAATTGACTGAGAAGCATACAGTCTCATATGTTGAGCAAGAGACTGAGTCAGTTATCTGGTCTACTGATAAACTTAAACTCAATATTGTTGAGCAGTCTAAACACATGTAAAATTCAGTAAATGAATCAAAAATTCATCAACATGAAAATGATCGTAGCAATCAAATTGATTGAGTGAAATTGCACAGAGACTGAGTCAGTCATCTGGTCGACTGATAAACTGAATATTGAACATCGAGATTAATGTAAATACATGTAAAACTCAGTAACTGAATCAAAAATCATCAACATGAAAATAATCGTAGCATCTAAACTCTAAAACATGCCGTGCAAATAAATCGATCAAGTGAAACTGCACAAGAGACTGAGTCAGTCATCCGGTCGACTGATAAACTTAAACTCGATATTTTTCATCGAGATCAGTGTAAACACATGTGAAATTCAGTAACCGAATAAAAAATTCATCAACATGAACAATAATCGTAGCATCTAAACTATAAAACATGCCTTGCAATCAAATCGATCGAGTGAAACTGCACAAGAGACTGAGTCAGTCATCTGGTCGACTGATAAACTTAAACTCAATATTGTTCATCGAAATTAAAGCCAACACATGTGAATTTCAGTAACCGAATCAAAAATTCATCAACACGAACAATAATCTCACAATCTACAATGCGCTGTGCAATCAGTCATCTGGTCGACTGATAAACTTAAACTCGATATTGTTCATCGAGATCAGCGTAAACAAATGTGAAATTCAGAAACTGAATAAAAAATCATCAACATGGACAATAATCGTACAATCTACAACACACTGTGCAATCAATTTGATTTAGTAAAGCCCTACGTTAAGTACGCATTTCATCAAATTGCATCCAATTAAGGAGGTTTGCAGCTTACCTGAATGTAGATGAACGGCACGGCGGCGAAGAGGAGGAGAAACCGGTAATCGCAACAGCATCTTGCCATCCTTTTTCCTTCCTCTAGCTACCTTATAGGTTTGGTATCATGAAGAAGGAGAAGAAGCGAGTGGAAAGAGGAAAACGATGAGATCAAAGTATGGAGTTAATTTGAAGTCTGTAAATTAACAGATCTTTGTTTCGCCTGTTAATGGCGATTTGATTCACCTGGAAAATGCTAGTTGCAGTCTTGCAGACCAGTTGACACTGTAACATACGAGATTTTCACTAGGCGAATTACTGAGAATTAAGTCAACTGGAGCATAGTTCGTTGCAGAATTAAAGTGGTCCAAATCCTACCGTATTGAGACGAGCCTTATCTATTTGGCTCGATCGACTAGATATTGGCCAAGTTTGACTAGTAGTTTAATAAGGCGTTTGAATCGCGAGCGTTTTGATTATTGAGTTGAACAAGGTTCTATTCGATAAAGTTTGATTGGATTCGGTTCAATATTTTTTTATATTTATCTCAATTTTTGGATAATGAACTTGAACAAAGTTACCCAAGCTTCATCAAAACTTGGCAAATTAGTATGTTAGGTTGACAATTCGAGTTTGAAATCAATTATAACCCTAATTGTGAAAATGTTCCAATTTAATCTGTTCAAGATTGGCCCAATCCTTAACCAAGGGTCCAATATAATGGCCCAACTACCTAACTACCATGCCATATTAGTAGCTTAAAATAATCTGCATAGCTTAATTCAACATTAGCCAATTGGAATTGACAAACTTCAACTAAGTCAAAAGCCTTGTGATGAAGATAACTTTCTTGGCCAATATAATTTCATAAATGGATTCATTGATCACAAATCCTTACTTATAAGATTATTTATTTTGATCGATAGATTTTGCTTAATAATATCAATTCCAATAAACAAACACTTGTTATTTCCGGTATGTATTATTCTCACTCAGGCTCACTTCATCTAGCTTCTTAGGTGTTACTTATGTTTTTGTTGGCAGGTCACTCATGTAGTGATATTCAAGTCATACTACTAGGTACTAACCTTACAAACTATAATACATAAACTTCTAAGTACACTAGTATAATTTATCTCACCTCTGTGCATACATATATACTAGTAATATATATACTAGTATGTGCATAATATCCCTGAGACTGTTTGACATAAAATTTGAATTGAACAAATTTTAATTAAGTTATAACAGATGAATAGTAACTAATTTTTAATTGAGGTGTGATTTTTTTTATTTTTTATGTTTGGTATAGTGTTAAATTGTATGAATGTAATTAAGAATGGTGAGGTTATTTGAGAGAGTAGTTCAACTAAAATTCTAAATTGGTCAATTCAACTAAATACTTCTAAATTGGTTGTCTTGAAACTCTTGAAACTTTAACTTTTAGATAAGCACAATTGGTTATGAAGTGTTACGTTCTTGATAATAAGTTTTAATTAAATACTTCAATTTTGGTCATTACAACCAATAATCATCAACCATCTGTCTTTTGTCGTACTCGTACCAATAACAAATACTCCCTCCATTCCACCTATTTATTTCCATTTTGTTTTTGTACAAATTTTAAAAAATTTAAGTAAAAAATGGGTTTATATAGATAAGTAGTAAGTGTATAGTAAAAAGTAAGAAATAGAATTTAAAAAGTATGAAAGAGATATTAAAATATTAATAATGGAGATAATGAATTTCCATAAAATGAAATGGAAATTTTTTAATGAAACGCGCAAAATGAAAAAATGGAAAGAAATCTATGGAACGGAGGGAGTAATTCTTAACTAATGAAAAATCACATTATAAATCCTTGTCGTTTCCATGCAACTTTTCTAATTCCATGAACGTATTGTGACCTTTCAAGTTTCAAATGAAAATAATAGTACGTCCACTCACTCTCAGAGGCCAATTCTTAAAATCTGTAAAACATTTATATAATTTAATCTTAAAAAATTCAAATAAAACAGTCCAAAGTGGTTACACGCGTTTGCCGATATTTCGGAATACGGACCTGCATCGTCTTCCTTAAATTTCAATCATCATCTCCCTCTTTCATATCTGGAAAAAAATCTCCATTTCCAAAACGTTTACACAATCACACAATCGATTCAGCTCAAAATCTCTATCAGTGACCTCTCTTCATCTTCCTTCTCCAATCACACCAAAACCAACCACACCGAGAAGAGAAGATCAAGACGAAGAATTTCAGAATTCTGCAATCGAATCGATGGGGATTGGTAAACCTAACAAAAATGGAGCTGGACCAAAATCCAAAGCTAGCTCATCTTCAAATTCGCTACCGAGAGAAGACACGCCTCTGTTATCAGGCAATCTCCATATCCACACCTCCTCCCAGCCGAAAACCTTCGCCAACGTCTTCATCGCCATTGTAGGTGCAGGAGTGCTCGGATTGCCGTACACTTTCATGCGCACCGGATGGGTCACCTGCCTGGTGATGATTTTCGTCGTTGCAGCTCTGACCTACCATGGGATGATGCTTTTGATCAAAACCAGGAATAAGCTAGAGGATTCTCCTTCGTGTGGTTTTGCGAAGATTGCTTCGTTTGGGGATTTAGGGTTTTCGGTTTGCGGTCATCCGGGTAGATTGGCGGTTGATTTGATGATTGTGCTCTCGCAGGCTGGATTCTGTGTTGGTTATTTGATTTTCATTGGTAATACACTAGCTAATCTGTTCAATTCGTCTGTGTCGTTGCCGGTTCCGATGATTTGGGGGGTTTCGGCTAAGAGTCTTTACATTTGGGGTGGTTTCCCGTTTCAATTGGGGTTGAATTCGATTCCGTCGCTAACGCTTCTGGCTCCGCTTAGCATTTTCGCAGATATTGTGGATTTAGGTGCAATGGCAGTGGTTATGGTGCAGGATGTGTTGATATTTACAAAGGGGTTGCCGGTGCTTCAGGCATTTGGCTCATTTTCGACTTTCTTTTACGGTTTGGGTGTGGCAGTGTAT
The DNA here is from genome assembly GCA_026545765.1 of Plantago major. NCBI lineage: Eukaryota > Viridiplantae > Streptophyta > Magnoliopsida > Lamiales > Plantaginaceae > Plantago > Plantago major. The sequence goes on along the minus strand of CM048843.1, from coordinate 89,120,945 downwards.
TCGTTTGAGGGTATTGGAATGGCTCTGCCTCTGGAAGCAGAGATGAAGGACAAGTCTAAGTTTGGGAGAATATTGGCCTTGACCATGTTCTTTATTGCTACAATGTATGGAAGCTTTGGGTTGTTGGGTTACTTTGCATTTGGTCCTGAAACTAAGGATATCATCACTGCTAATATGGGTAAAGGGCTGCTTAGTACCATAGTTCAGCTAGGCCTCTGCATTAATTTGTTCTTCACGTTCCCGTTGATGATGAACCCTGTTTATGAAGTCTTTGAGAGAACGTTTTGGGGTGGGAGGTACTGTCTCTGGATGAGATGGATGCTTGTGCTGGTTGTGAGTTTAGTAGCCTTGTTTGTTCCGAATTTCGCTGATTTCTTGTCCTTGGTTGGGAGTAGCACCTGCTGCATGCTAGGCTTTGTCCTGCCTGCTTTGTTCCATTATCTGACATTCAAGGATGAGATGAGCTGGAGACGAGCTAGTCCAGATTTGTGCATGATTGTCTTGGGAGTTACTGTTGGGGTAACAGGAACCTGGTACTCCCTCCAGGAGATATTCTCTGTCAAGGTATGAAATATGCCTTTAGATCAACTGTGAATGTGTCTTTCTGAATATCATGGGCAACTTATCTGCCGTAAATTGTAACAAGTTTTTAATGTTGCAAGTTATTGTGTCGATAGAGAAAGAACATTGATGTTTATGTTGCTATCTCTTTCTGTAATGTAAAAGTGAACAGTATTCATTTGCTACTTTTCTTGCCGAATAAAGAACTTCAAGGCTGCATTCAAAGCTCCTTTTTATTATTTTATTTTATCCTACTTGTGTGTTTATCAAGTGATTTGAATCCTAGATATCGTTGTTTCGAAAACTTTGTCTTGACTGTTGCAATTCTCGTTCTTGTTGGGGTATATTCATATCTGCTTATATTGAGTTATGTTATCTAGTGAATACATGGAAATGAAATGATTGAATGCATAAATATTCCAATCTGAATTCGGGCTATTACTCTCTGATCCTGAGAGCATAAGAAGTTACTATATAACAACGCTGCAGTGTATGTTTTCTTTGATCCATTGTGGTCGTCATGGATTGTTGTCTACAGAAGTTTTTTCTTTAAACTATCATCTGAAGGCTGTATCCGAGCAATGTAGAGAATTTTGGTTGAATAATTGCGATTATACCTTAGCATTACCAACACTACTTGGAGTTCTAATAGACTGTCGAAAGGCAATGAATGATTTATCACCCCTTTTGAATTTAATTCGGTTGGTTTGCTCATCCTGATCATTTCCGTAACACTGGAGTTAATTCATATTCTGGATGCATGTGTTGAATTGCTTTACAAGTCCTTTGTGGCATGACCAGCCATAGTCATAGTTACCAACTTCTGGAGTACAGGGCTACTACCACTGGTGAACATGGTAACTCGTTTCCTATATTTGTACAGTGTATGTTCTATGCTGTGAGTTATTATATGGTCATGTTCCTTGCCATCTGTTCTTATCCGTGAAATGAAAACGGAAGGCAGGGGCTAGTGAATTGTGCTTCAAAAAGTTGCATTAGTAGCTGGTTTAAGGGTCGTTTGTGGTAGAAAATGAAACTTCCATTTCTGGCTGACAAGCCTTAAATTTGACTTTGAAACTTGAGTCTTGAATTTCATTTTCTGGTCAGTAGTTCTGTAGTAGCATCATATTTTTTCCAAAAGAATTAAAGTTCATTAAGCTCAAAAAAGGAGTGTACACAAATGTGAAACGGGGCATACCTCGATATACTACTCACAGATATCAAGGAGTATAGGTCACTAAGTCAGTGTATCCTATGCAAGTACTCTAGACACTCGAAGTCAGACAACTCAAGGGAAACATCCGTGATTGGACTGACTAAGAAGAAATACAAGTCTCTCAAAAAATAACTACAGGCTTGCTAAGACTACAGATACGATTATCTGTGATCCAAATCAAAGCCAAACTGTAACAAGAGATCTCCATGACTCCGGGAACTAATGTGCCTAATTTGCATGACTCCGGGGCCTAATGTGCCTACTATCAAGGAGTATAAGTCAGTGTAGTTGCGTCATATTTTTCTGAACTAATGTGCCTAATTTGCAGTTTCTTACTGATAGGATTGTACTTTCTTCCTCCATTGCATATGTCACAAAAAAACTGCATTTTGTTCATTCATAGTTATAAAAACACATAATCTATTGTGGCACATGGATTACAGTTGGTTGTCCTGAAAGACCTTGTTGATTGTCTTTATCTGGAATGGAGTTAGCCTTCTGACTCCTGGCCTCTTCTTTGAGTTGGATTATGCTTTTTGTGTCAGAGTAGAGTTGGATCAAAGTCCACTAGCCCCCATTTGTTCGTTCCCTGTTGTTCAGCCCTAGTGGAAAGAAAAGTTATGGTCTCTATGTGACTTGCTCATGAGAAAAGGGAATCTGTACATTTGTTCTCGAGCGATAGAATTAGCTGGCTTATAAAAAGAGATTTGTTTTGACCACGCATTATTCTTACCTCATGCTTTTTGTTGTTTGTCTGAGTGAGGTGCGTATAATAAGGGTTTTGGAGATTCCCCAGGGTGTTACTAAAACAAGGTAAGAGCCATTAGCTTGTTAGTGAGGTAATCACTTACCATGCCTACAAGGGAACTGAGACATGGTCCCGGCCCCCGATGGGAGGATCTTCTGCAATAAGGAAACTTGATATAAAAAAGAATGTCAGAAATTCTAAACAGATAGGCAGGGATAGGAATCATTTGGCTTGTATCATTTCTGGTAACTATTTTGTTTGTTCTTCATCTTTGCTCTGTGTTACTATTATAATAACATGCCCTGTCATCTGCAGTGTCTTTAAAACTAGAAATGCAGGCAGGCAGGCTGGAGTGGTTTGTTGGAGTTCCATGATTATATGTGCTCGTAGTTAGGCAGGCTGGAGAGGTTTGACGGAGTTACATTAGTAGATCTACTCGTAATTAGGCAGGCTCAGGGGCGAAGCTATGCTTTGCCCTGGTGGGGCTGAAGCCCCACCCATTTTTTCAAAAACAAAAAAATATATATGTAATTGTTTCTCTTTTTTACAAATTAGCCCTATGCAAATTCGTAAGAATTTTTTTTATATAAGAAAAGCCCTAGGTGGTTTCAAATTCTAGCTTCGCCCATGGGCAGGCTGGAGAGCTTTGCCGGAGTTGCATTACTAGAGTCTAGATGTTCTTGTAGTTGTTTAAAGTACTATTGTTCTTCCTGTTTAGCAGCTTTAAAATCGACTATATCCCTGTAGACTGTAGTAGTATGACCTTTTCCCAACTTGGTGATCATTGTTTTTTCGCTGAAGGAAAATGCGTTTGATCATTTTTCGCATGTTTTTCATTAATTCATGAACTAGCCAATTTGAGTGATGCAGCTAAACTCTGATTCCAGTGGCTGGAGCTGACTGGATTAAACTTTTTTGCTTTCATTGCCTCTCAAAGATGGATCTGATTCACTGAAAGTTGTGGAAGCTTACAACTGTCATTTGTACGTGCTGAAAATGACGTCTGGGATGTCAAAGTCCGCCCAGCTATGGCTTCCAGCCCCATCCCAGCGGACCAAATTTCCCACCCAGAGGCTTCTAACCACTTGCCCGGTCCTATTTATCCTTAAGCAACTTGTGCTATTGTTTCATTGAGCTTTGTATTGATCTGAAGAAGCCAACTAAAGATGTCATCAATGCTCAGGTGAGAAGTGGTACATGTGGATGGTGACTGCATTTCTCTATTTATGTCTATCACACATTCCATATGAGCAAAAGAACTCTGATGATTTTTAGCGCTGACGTCGTGGTCATCTGTTACAGCAGTGCCTTGTTGAAAGTTTTTCTCAAGTCATCTCTTTGCTTTAGATGAACTTGTGGTCGTAATTCATCTGCATCATTACCATGTGACTGCATTTTCTCGTCCATGTTATGTGAACAAATTACGATAACAATCTCTAACATGCATATTTCTTATTCCAATTGTAGCTTGAAGTCACAATAGGTTTTGCCCTCCTATCATAAAGATGGCAAGTCTAACAATTGGACTTGTATTCTGTTAGGACCATGATCCCAAATCTCTGCCACTTGATTCCATGCATACAAGTACCAGATGACAGCCAACTGATCTGGACCACCTTTCAAACCATTACCTCTGCGTTTGAATTTGAAATTCGAATTACTTGGTTAATGTCTTGAATCCTTACCTTCATGTTGGGAAACAAAAGATAAGGCATGGTATATTCTTGGACAGAGTTTCAAACCCTTCAAGTGGACTAGTTGGTCAGTATATACTGACATCGTCTTAGACTCTTAGTCACAGTTTCAAATCTTGCGAATTGGTAATTTATGTCGACTCGGGTTTATCCACAGACCAGTGTGATATGGGCATTGCCCTTCAATTCGAACACGAGAGAAAAGTCACCCCACCTCTCAAATTGGTACAAAATCACAGCTAACATTTGTTATATAAAAATGTGGGGCTAAAGTTTGAGACACAAAAAAGTTAGATATTTTGTCTTGGGCTGGCTTAATTAAGCTCCATAAATCCGATACCAAGGATTGCCAGCTCACATACTCAGGCCCATGTTGTTCCTTTGGTTATTCTGGTGTAACATCAACTTCAAAGAATCATTTCTATCATAATAAAGGTCCAATTTGCTTAATTGCTTTCTTAGTAGAGTAGGTGGTGTTAACAGTTGCAGCAAAAATTATTTTAGTTTGATATATGTCCTTTTCTACTTGCTTAATTGTAAGTAATGTGTTGTAAATTTGCGGGTTATAAGATATAAATAATGCGATAGACAAAAATATTTCACTGAGAGTGGATTATTACTTTCGTTATACACAAGTGATAGGAAGCAAATGGTTGCGACTTATTCGGGCTGTTTGAAAATTGAAACCTATTAATTAAAGGTTTTCTTAGTCATTCTGGAAGCTACTCCTTCCGATCTTCACTCTCATATCTAAAAGGGAGTAAATACACAAATCCAACCGGAGTCTCGACAAGTAACAAAAGCTGCCACACCAAATTTAAATGTATAATCGTTACTTGGAGGTTCTACTAATGCATAGATAAATCCTGAACTTTCTAGCCCATTCCATCTTGATATGTTGCCTAGTCCCGTTTAAATTATATTCAGACTTAACCTGACGCTAGACAATAATCTAAATTTGGGCTCGTAAGATCCTAACCAACTAACCAGGCACACAAATCTAGTCGATAATCTGAGTTACTCTAACAAAGAGTTTACCCAAGTAGTCAATGCTTCTCTTATCATCTTGACCATTCTTACTCTACTTTATTGGCAAAATTGAGTATTTCTACTAAATTATCTTTTGGAAAGGTTAAGTTCTTCTCTTTAATAATACTATAATCGATTCAAAAGTAAACATACTTAACCGACGGAACAGGTACATATTTCTCCAAAGTAGCAAGTATTAACAAAAGCCATTGAAACTAACAAAACATCCATAAACAAACACAAAACTCCCTCCAGCTGTGACCAATCCATTCTCCCCAAAACCTTTAAAACACAATCAATCACACAACCCCACACTCCACTCCACTCCACTCCCCCCTTTAAAACTCCCCTCCACACCCCCCAAACACCCATACCTCCAACATTCGGAAAATACTTACCTAAACCGAGTCTACGAACAATTTCAAAATGTTACAAACGCTACCTCCCCTCCTTCTCCCCGTCCTCCTCCTCCTCACAGTTGCAATCTCCACCCGAGCATCGACGCAAACTCTCCAACTAAACCCGACCTCATTCAACCCCCACCTCCCCCCAAAATCCCTCTCCTCCTCCAAAAAATTCGAAGGCTCATCCGACCTCGTGAACCTCCGGTACCACATGGGCCCAGTCCTCTCATCCCCAATCAAAATCAACCTAATCTGGTACGGTAACTGGCTACCTGCTCAGCAGCTCCTCATCAAGGACTTCCTACTCTCCATTTCCACCACCAATCACGCCGCCGCACCCTCGCCGTCAGTCTCCGATTGGTGGAGCACTGTCGCGCTGTACACAGATCAGACCGGTGCGAACATTTCCAGATCGATTCTGCTTGCGGACGAGTATCATGACAGGAAATACTCCCATGGAAAGCAGCTCACGAGGCTATCGGTTCAGGATGTCATTGCTACCGCAGTGAAGTCGAAGCCGTTCACGGTTGATCATAAGAACGGGATCTATCTGGTGTTGACGGCTACCGATGTGACGATGCAGGATTTTTGCAGAGCTGTTTGTGGATTCCATTACTTCACCTTCCCTTCCATGGTGAGTTTTTTTGCAGAGTTACAGTCACTGAAATGTCTGATGTTTCTAAATTTGATAAGGTAATCGAGTCGATTTTGAGTTTGAGCTTTTTTAAGTTGGTATCTAGAGTCTGATTTTTGAGTCGTTAATTTAATGATTCGAGTCTAAACTAGAGTAAGGATTGGATTCGAGTCGAATTATGTGATACATGATTCGACTTTATACTTGGTATCGAGCTCGAGTTTGATTTTTGAGTCGCTACTTTAACAATTCGAGTCTAAATCTAGAGTATGATTGGATTGGATTCGAATCCAATTATTCGACCGGTCACCTGGTGCACCTAACAACACTAATCGCAGGTTTGCAATGTTTCATAATTCAGACTCTTTAAAAAAAGAGACATTTTGGAATATTTCGTAATATGTGAAATTCAAAATGGTTTCGAACTTTATATGTATTTGTATTTCATTCAGTTTTGGTGAAATCTTACTAAACATGTTTATACTACTAACAGGTTGGATACACACTGCCGTACGCATGGATCGGGAACTCAGCGAAGCAATGTCCGGAAGTCTGTGCCTACCCGTTCGCCGTACCCGGTTACATGGGCGGTGGTGGACCTAGTGCATTGAAACCACCAAACGGAGATGTAGGAGTCGACGGTATGATCAGCGTTATCGCACACGAACTAGCTGAGCTATCGTCGAATCCGTTAGTAAACGCCTGGTATGCCGGCGAGGATCCGACAGCTCCGACCGAGATTGGCGACTTGTGTGAAGGGTTGTATGGGACAGGTGGCGGAGGAGGGTACATTGGTCAGGTTATGAGGGACGGTGGAGGGAGGACGTTTAATCTGAATGGGCGGCGGAAGAGGAGGTTTTTGATCCAGTGGGTCTGGAGTCCGGTGCTTAAAGCGTGTGCGGGTCCCAATGCCATTGACTAGATTAACCGATCAGTTTATTCTCTGCTACCTCACGCGTCAGTACTTCATAGTGATTTAGATATTGCACTGCTATTGTATGATACAAGCGTATAGTAATGTGTTGTATTGTGTAACACACTAAATCACGATAGGGTAATTCCGCATGAGGTAACGTATAATAAACCGAACCGACCAGTATCTGTATGGGTCCCAAGGTGTAAGGAAATTAAGATAAGAGGAATGCTCGCCCTCTTGGATTGGACCTTATCATAGTGCGAGAGGTTACGAATTAATGTGGGGCGAACTGGGAGCGGGGACCAGGGTTGGTTATAAAATTCAATAAAACAGCATGGGAGGACAGGTGTTGGATATCATGGCAGTGAGGTGGAGATAGGCAGTTTTTTCAACTTCTGTTTTTGGTTTCTTTTGAATCGATTTTGACTCTTTTGAGTTATATGTTTAATCAATTGATGTTACAAATATAAGCTTATATAGATGGTGGAATGTAATTATGTGTAATTGATTATGAATATTATTATATTAAATACAATCCATCAAATCATCTATGTTAGCTAATTTTGATAAAACATCATTTTCATTACTCATTATTCGAAAACTGAAACCTTAGTATTATATTTCCAAACAAATTATATAATCTTTTTACATGTAAAACTTTAAACATTACTTAAAAAGTGAGTTGATCGATACACACAAAGCAAATAAAATAAAAATATTACTTCGACACACAAATGAAACGTATCGAGTATTGACGCTAAAAATAAGTTTTTTACCAGTTTATCATTTATTTTAATTTTTGATATAAACTGGACGACAGCTTCTGAAGTATAAAATTATTATGGACGGAGTTAGTAAATATACTTAATGAAAAGTGGTCAACCTAGACGTTTAGGAAGAAATGATTGGATCAGAAAAGGGAGTAATGAAGAGGTTGGCAAAATATCTTGGGCTTTTAGGTCGAGATTGGCGTTGCTTTTGGGTCCTCTGCAAATTAGCAATAGTCAATAGTGAGTGTTAATGTCGCCTGAGTGTCAATACTATAGATTTTTCCAGGTCCTCCTTTTGTCAGACTCCGTAATTACTTCAATCTAAGATGCTTTCAAATATTGGTGCTTTGTCATTCATGCACATGGGATTAGGAATTTAGTGAATAAATTAGGGTTTTAATCATAACAAACGCAATTAGGTGGCGGATTGAGAATTTTCTTGTCAATTCGAACTAAATTGAAAGAATTTACCTTTTCTTTTAAATCCGGACTGATTCCGCCCTGTACACAATAGTCATATTGGCGGAGACTTGAAAACAGGTTTAACGAACAACTTATTCAGTGTCTCCCCGGTCCTTAGCTACAAAGTACGAGCAAGTCGAGCAAAACACTCTGGCATTGACCAGTTGGGGCTTAAAAGAGTTTAGCTTCAACATTAACATGTTCAGCTCTAAACATCGTGAGTTTAAAATATTCGCATTCTTGAAATATGCGTTGTTGATATCTTAATTTAGAGATACAGTCTATCGTAAAGATGTTATGAGTTCCCGATCCTCAACAATGATAAGTCTGGAACATGTGGACATGATTAATAGAGCCCAGTGGGGTGGAGAAAACTGGGTTTTGGTTGGTGGAAAAGGAAATGCTTGTCAAAGCTCATGACTACTACTTGTGTGTATTACAGTACAATAATGTAATGGAAACATAAGTTTGTGAGAGTGAGAAACAGCTAAGTGAAAGGCCAAGGCATGGCCATCGATGGACCCAACCCAACATAACATGATCAATTTTCAACACTTTTGCTTCTTGTGATTTGCAGGCAGTGCCAATTTACATTTATTGTCCAAGTCTCCCCTCATTTAGTGCACTATCCGCATTCCAAAGTATACTTTTGTTTCTACTCACTCAAGAGTAAAGCCTAGAGTTTGTGAAAGAGTTTGCCAAATGTGTATGAGTATATGTATGACAAGTATCTTATTCATCAAATTTGACTCAAGGTGTAACTGAGTCCAAGTTTGACCTGACCCGCTTAATCAACAAAATGAGTGAATTTACCAAACTTGAGTAAAACAAGCTCTTAATAAGGCTTGAACACCTTATCAAGCCGGTCCGGCCGAGTCAAGCTCTCGTTAAGACTCGATTCCCGTAACAACACTACGTAGTCAGATACTTCGAATGGTATAATTAAGCTCAAGGTGTAAGTAGGAGACACAGGGGCTCAATGTCAAGCCCCGTTGACATGACTTTTCTCCAAATTTAGCCGTTGTTTCTCTAATTGGAGCCTTTCGTTAACTGTTCGATGCATGATTGCATATGTAAACATACAGAAAAATTCGTATACTAATTAAAATTAGCTTCATTCACAATATCAGATTCCACGTTTATCTGTCTTGCATTCGTGTATATTTTATTTATAGTATGAAGATACAGAAACAGGATCGGATCAATCCTGCTGAACAGGTAGGCTTTATGTTGCTGTTATCGATTGTTCTCCAGGTTATTTCATAGAAGTGACAGCAGAATGAGCAGATACTCATTTTCGCTGACGGTTTGGATGATACAATTCTTTCATACTTACAGAGCTGGTGTCGCTGCAACGTTGTCATTCTCAATCAGGTAGTCTATCTTCCTATCTTTCCACTCATCTTTTTCCAGACTTCTTTCATAAAAGCAGACTTCACCACTTGTTTGCAAGACCACTGCAGAAATACTTCTAGTTCCATATCGTCCCTAGTCGTAAGGAAAAAAAGGAAATTACAGATTTCTCCATACGACATACTATTAACTATCTGCTGATGTAAAACATTAGATGGGAAATTAGAATCACCTTAGCTGTAGGATGTGCATCAATGAAAATGGAACTCAATTGGTATTCAAATTCACGAGGATAAATTTGGGGAAGTTTGCCAGGGTCATCATCCTTGGTAGTGTCCTTCATCAACTTTTCAGTTATCTCCTCAACTGAAACTTCAGCTTCCCCAGATTTATTCAGTATATCCTCAAAATTAGTTCGTAACCTCTGAGCCTATCACATGTTAAATGAAATAATGAGAAAGATTTTAATTCTGCTTATTTTCCAATATTCTAAAGTTTATACATGCATAAGAAATGACATTGAGGCACCGGGCACACATAGCTTTATCAAGCAACTATGACCGAACAGTTAAAATTGGAATTTCAAAATCAAAAGACACCATAAGTTATAACAACTTATGCAAGTTCAGATTACAGGGTATAAAGATAAGCTGCAGCCTGCAACACTAGTAAATTGCCCCGAGTGTAAGATGGATGCATGATGTTTCAGGAACTGGTGAAGTATTCATTTCATATCAATGCTAAGCATCATAAAACAAGTTATCGTTCAAACTATATAACTTCTTGTTCTAATTTGATCACACTGCTGCTCAGGCTAAACACAGATACTACATATGTTAGTCCTAGACTAATCAGAGCAATCAACTTTAAACACATTTTCTTCACTATTCTTTTACTTAACCCTGAGCAGTGTTTTCTAGAGTCAGAGAAATGCAGTATACCTCTAGTTTCCATAAACAAAAGTAAAACGGTAGTGAGATCACACGTTTTATCAAGTGTCAAAAGCCAAATGCATCTAAAAAGATCCACCATCTCTTCTTCTAGCATGCACATGATCACATTGTGCCTACATATCTAAGTGACAGAACCGCATAAAGCACAAAAATAGATCACAATCGTAAGAAGACCAATGAGGCTACAAAAAGTATGAAACTCAAAATCTTCCGACGACTCTTCTTCTACCATATACTCAAATCACATTTAACTCTTCATAAGTCCAACAAATCCATATAAACAAATTAGGCTTACAAATAATATCATAGTAGCAGAGTGATTATCGTATACCTTAGGCCACGGAGTATCCAATTTCGCATTGGATAACACATGGATACCCGGAAGAACTTCCGAAACAGACAGACCTTCCTCTCTCGGTCGGTTTGTAATGTACACCATTGTCATAGAGCTAAAATCAGCTACAATTAGATTAAATCCATTATACAGCTGAGCTTCCATTACAAGTTCATCCGCAAACTCTCTAGGACCTTTTCGACTCTGCGAAAAACGCCCAATAATCAACATGTAATCCTAATTGCATCTCTACAACAACTCAAATGACTAATCAATAACCAATAATCAACAACAAGCATCAGATGATCAGAAAACTGAAATTACCTCCAAAAATCGAACCGGAAGATTTCCTCTACTGTTCCCATTTCTCGAAGGAGATACAATTTCCCTAACGTTGGTGAGAAAAGCGATTTTGCCACGCTTGCTGCAGGCCAGCCAAGTTCCACCGGCCTGTTCGTCTCTTCCGCCTAATATCTGGCCGTCTCGCCACCATCCTAACGGCGTCGTTTCACTGCGTTTGGTAGCTAAAAGTTAACAATTCGAGCTCAATGAAAAGGATGAGAAAAGTAGCAGAAATTGGACATACCGATTGTGAAATTCGTCTCTGTTGAGCAGTAGCAGGAATGGGTAAAGAGGGTGAGATTTCCATAGGAATACAGCTATGCACATTTTTTCTCAACAACTGCAATTTTCTTCTGTGATATTAGTTCAACTTGAACATGTTTGGCAGCCATTAGCAGCTGCTCCCGTACCTAACAAGAAAAGTTCGTTACTAGTTACTTGAGCTCGAGTTCAAATTCGATTTTATGTCATCTTTTAGTCAAAATTCGAGATAAGCGATTGTCCGATTAAGGATCGAGTTATAGTCGAGTTATGTCATACTTAACTCGCTCCTCATACCCACCATTCCTCCTATTTCAAAATATTGGGCTCGGATAAATAAACCCACCTACTATAGAATGTGGAAAGTATAACTTAATAATCCAAAACTTCATACATTACTAAAAAAAAGAAGCTACACCACACCAACAAATAATAAACAATCTCAACTTCACACACAAATTACACATTTTGCCACAAAGAGTACACTTTTTCTCACATTTTTAATATTTTATCATTACTTTAAATTTTCATATAAAACTGAGCAGCGGTGAATACAACAATTTTTGCAAAAGACTGTCTCCCTGAGAGACATAGTTAACATCATATTTGTAAATACAAACATAATATCTTTAACTACAAACATCACATCTTTAACTACAAACATCATATGTTTGAAGCTAAACAAGTAATGTTAGATCCATTCTCTTTGAAATACGGTCTCTCCCAAAATTTTGTTGTAAATAATGAGGGTTGGTTACTTTTAAATTAGCCAAAAAACAGAAAAATGATCTAGTTAATTAAACGAAAAACATGAAACACCCTAAAATAACCCCATCAAAGGAGTAGATATGGTACACCAATACTTGGAGTAAATATCATGAAAGACGATTTTTAGATAACTCATTTAGAGCGGAACTATATGTTATCCAAAAAAGAGTTAATGCTATTAATCGAAATGTTTATGTTTGTCAACATTGATGTTTTTTCATAAAGGAAAAATATATTTTGATAATAATATAACATTTTAATTATTTTAATTAATAACATCGATTATTGTTTGATGAAATAAGTCGACAATTAAATAAATTATCTACAGACATTACACTATACGTATTCGTAGTCTCATCAACTCTCCTCCTGGTATCGTTGTCTCATCTTGCGCTTGGCTATGAACTTCTTCCTTCCGGTCTCCTTGGAGTCTAACACATCTTCATCAATCTCCACATCCTCTTCACAACTAAGATGTACCCCTCTCTTCGATGCCGATTTCATATGAGACGCTGGGTTTTGGGAATAATTCGTGAGAACTCGTCCGAATTTGAGCGCATCCAAGAAATCTTGGCACAGATCACCTAAAATCTAGAGTAAGGCTTTGTTCTCTTCAACTGAAAACTCATTAAGTTCAGTTCAGTTCTGCTAAGTTATATTTTATACTACAATTCAGTTCAGTTCAGAAAAATGCAGTTGAAGAGAACAAAGCCTAAGTTCACAACTAAGATGTACACCCTCCGTCCCCGATCAAATGTCGCATTTTGACCTTTTGCAGTCAACATTTTTCAACTTGAACTACGATTTAATCTTAAACCGTGAATGCAAAATGTTAAATTAATTATATATTGAAACTTTACTTTCAAAGATTTAATTATATGATTTAATTGAACATTTTACATTGACGATTGAAGATTAAATCATAGAAGTTCACAACTATTAATTGTAAAAAGTTCAAATGAGACATTTGATCTGGGACGAAGGGAGTAACTTCATTGGTGCACTTACACTGGTGTTTCGGTGGAAATATCAAATATTATAACTGATTAGGGTTAAGCCTAATGTCCCACTAATTCAAAATTCTAAAGGAAATAGAAGATATCAAAAAGATATGCAGAAATAAATAGAAGATTCTAATAAATCTACCTCTTTATCATCTAGAGAGATCTATGACCAAACTAATATTCTTAACCTAGTTAATTAAAATAATATCAAAATAAGATATTTCACTGAGTTGGGCTTGCTAGACGGACTCTAGCCACGCTCACGGTCTTGTGACGGGACGTTCCAGAATTAGGGTTCCATTCTTTAACGTTCTTCTTTTTTATCACATTGTTAGCCTTAGACGATGACTCTGGAACATCATCAGGAGCTGAGCGTACACATACTGGTTTCACTCGTGCCGGTTCTTCATCACCAACGAGCAAATTCTCGATCATAAGACCAAAAATTGGATCTGGAACAAAATCATCAGGAGCAGGCTGTGGCACTGGTTCCGCCAAACTTGAACCATGAAAACCATAGACTACAAACATATCCCATTTAGCATCAGGATCCGGAGTCGACCGATACACATCGTGGAGAGCCGGATCCAAATGCTTGATTTCATAAGAATAGCAGCGAAAGTTGGACCTATAGACAAGATTCACATATTCTTCCATGGATATGTCCCACGATTGTTCCAACATAGTATACTTGTCGCGCATAGGCGGCATAGCTGTTTCATAAGAACTGTCGCGAATCTGGACAAGTTTCTGATGTTCTTCCATGGATACTTCCCACAACTTCTCCGACGACATATACTCGTCGCGCATAGCTGTTTCATAAGAATTGTCGCGAGTCTGGACAAGTTTCTGATGTTCTTCCATGGATACTTCCCACAACTGCTCCGACGGCATGTACTCGTTGCGCATAGCTGTTTCATACGAATTGTCGCGGATCTGGAGCTTCTGATATTCTTCTAACAGCTTGTTAAAGTTCTGCATTGTGATCATTATATTTTTGCTTGATTTGGAATGTCTATGATTGTGTTTAGGGCAGGAATTTAAGGTTATGGGTGCTTATATATAGCTATTTCTACTGGTGGGCCAATTATGGATTGGGCTCGAGCCGAGTTATCTCATGCCTGCTCGACTCGTAATAACTTGACACATCTTATAACTCCGACTTGTGAACATCCAACTCGGCATAGCTCAGCACAAACTCTAACCCCTGCAGGTCGTATAGAATCAGGGGCGAAGCCAGAATATTTTTTAACATGTGCCAAATTAAACTTCAATTTTTTTTTGATTTATAATAAGTGTATAAAGTATCTAATATTCCTTAATTTACGGATATATTAGCAAAAATCACTCCAAACATACTCGAGGCAACTTGTGTGGGTGGTAATATATTGTATTTTTAAAGTATTTTAGTATAAAAACAGACCGTTTTAAATATAAAAAAGTTGAATTTAATATATATAAAATGATATTTTTTCCGAATCGACTATGTGCGAGGCACGGGGTATGCATATGCATAGCTCCGCCCCGCATACAACCTACCACCATTAGAAATTCTTGTGTATGAAACTCAATTTAGTCGGACATAATGACAATTTGGTATCGATGGGATTCGAAGATTCGATTTAGAGTATATGAATACTCGACTCGTCCTAGTCTGCACACTTTAACTACGGGGTAATGCACAATCTACCATTAAATATCGTTATAGTCGGCACAAACCTTAACCTTTCTTTTTTTAAGGAAGGACTCGACTCCTTATAGCTTGGCACTAGTTTTAATTAACCCATAATTAATGCAGATGCTCCATTAAATCTCGTCATACATAGCTTGGCACACACGATTTTAAAAACTAATGTGATGTTAATTCAATCCAGTGGCGAATCCAGGAGTCAATTCCAGCCGGGTCAAAGTTCAACTATGAAATATGCCCTCAATTTTATTAAAAGTTTTACATTTTTCTCAGGCACAAGCTTTAAGAAGAATGAGTTAAAAAATGATTTATATTAATAAAAATGAAAAACGAGAATTGAAAGTTTGAATTATAACTTGTGATTTTAGTAGAACGCTTGAAATGAAAAAATCGAAAGCTTTTAGTGAAATGAATGAGAATTTAATAATTTATAGTGTATATATGTGTGTGTGTGTGTTTTCAAAACTAAAACGCAAAGTCTTAGAAGCGAACTGTCTTAGTAAGGGACTCGAGGGACCGATTGATTTTATTAATTATATGTATAATGTATTAAATAATACTATAATGTTTTATAAGTGAATATTTTATTTACATTTACTCTCTCCACGTACTAATTACTAATCAATTTCATATGAAATATGAAATTTCATCACAAATTTAATTAACCTAAGTAATAATATTATAAAAAGAAGAGGGTGAGATAAGAAACATAAGGAATCATCATAAAAAAGTAAAAAACGAACAGGCTGAGGTCGAAACAAGAAAAGTGCCAAAAATGTTATAGGCAAGTTTCGAAAACATGACAAGGCAAATATTAGCAATAAAACTTTCCACTCGGCCACAACAATATATGTCATGTCAAGTATACTAATGATTAAAATTTCAGTGGGGGAGGGAGAAAATCTTCATATAAAGCCAAAACTTCGCCACTGATCACATTAAATTCCTCTTACACATGGATTAAAATAACGATTTCGAAATATGTTTCAGGTTCTCAAAAAAACAGAGAAGTTTCGGACCTTTTCGTATACATTTCGATACTTTCAGAACTTCTAGTAAAAATTTACAAAGTACAAAGCTTTTAAAATTGTTTCGGATCCGAACCCATTTCATCTCGTTGGGACTAAAAACTGAAACGTTTATTTCTCGTTCCGTTTTATTAAGATTTAGAATCATGTTATTGCATAAGTTTATCATATTAATTATATGAAAAATAGTGAAAAAAACGGAGTAATATGAGAGAATTTATCATAAAGATAATAACCGAAAACCTTTTATAAATTGGAGTACTAAATAATCATATCATGGAATCCATGTTAATTAAACTAGCTTGACTAATCCCAACAGAGGAGTAGATATGCTAAAAGATGTGGCATTGGCCGTGAAGAAAAAACAAACTAACTTACATTAATTCTCTGTTATCTAAACTTAACTAAACTAATCTGGAGTCTCGAATAAACTGAAATGAAATTAATGATTTCTCAGATGAATATCATGGCTAACTAATTAACGAACAAGAAAAGCAGATTAATACGCAGTCGATCTGATTGCTGATCATGAACTCTCACTTTCGTGATCGTTGCTTCATTTTGCGCTTGGCCATGAACTTCTTCCTTCCCCTCTCCTTCAAGTCGAAAACATCTTCATCCTCTTCATCTCCCTGTATCTTCGCCTTCCGCGATTCTTTAACACATACTTTCTTCTTCTTGATCACATCGTAAGCCAGACACAACGACAACTTCTCTGGAATAGCATCACGAGCAGCCTCTGGACGTACACATACTGATGCGACCGGTTCTTCCTCATCAGCAAGCAAGTCCTTGATCATACGTACAGTAATCGGATCAAGACCAAAATCAGGAACATGCTGTGGCACTGGTTCCGCCAAACTTGAACCAAGAAAACCATAGGCTACGAACACATTCCATTTAGCATCAGGGTCCGGAGCCGATAGATACATGTGGCGGCGAGCCGGATCCACATGCCTGATTTCATAATCATAGTTGCGAAAGTTGGACCTATTCATGACAAGATCCACATATTCTTCCATGGATAATTCCCACAACTCATTCGACATATACTCGTCCCCGTGCTTAGCTGTTTCATACGAATTTTTGCGAGTCTGGACATATTCTTCCGCTTCCATCAACTGATCGGACAGATACTTGTCGAGGAGAGATGTTCGATCAAACGGATTGTTGCGAATCTGGACAAGCTTCTGATACTCTTCCGCTTCCCTCAACTGATCGGACAGATACTTGTCGAGGAGCGATGTTCGATCATATGGATTGTTGCGAATCTGGACATTAAGCTTCTGACGTAATTCCACTTCGCTCAACTGATTGGACATCAACTTGTCGCGGAGAGATATTTGAGCATACAGATGGTTGAGATCCCGGAGAAGCTTCTGATATTGTTCCGCTTCCCTCAACTGATCGGACAGCAACTTGTCGCGGAGAGATGTTCGAACATACAGATTGTTGAGAGTCTGGACAAACTTCTGATATTGTTCCGCTTCCCTCAACTGATCGGCCAGCAACTCGCCGCGGAGAGATCTTTGAACATAAGGATTGTTGAGAATCCTCTGATATTCGAACAACAACATCTGGTCATAGGCTTCGGCCACCAGGTATTCGGAGAACAACTGCTCGTTAGCCGGGTCTAGGACGTTCAGCATGGTGGTTATTCTAATATAAGTAAGAATTTTCCGATTTGGTAAGTTTACGAGTAATTGTGGTTACTAAAAGAAAGGTTATTGGGCTATATATATAGTCAGGAGTATTAGACTTGCCATTCCTAATCTAATTATGTATTCTAATCCTAACCTGAGTCCTCTCCTATCATATTTGGGTTAAGGGTTTTAATTAAATCTTATCTTTATTATGCAATTTTAGAAATTTAACGGGGAGATTTCTTCTATTATTTCCAATTTTACGATATAAAAAATGTTTGGATAGGCAAAGAAAAGTAAATAAGGAAAGTGGAATTAATCCTAATTGAACAAGGAGATATTAATTAAGCATTATAGTCCATTGGGCTTGGGCAGATTAGCTTTCTATATAAGTATTAATTCTATAGAGTACTGTAAAAGAACGAAAGAAAAGCAAGAAAACGAAGAACAATAACACGCTATGTCATCAGATTCCGAACACATGGAAGATTATGGTGACGGTATATGGTGGTCTAGGGGTCGATTGTTAGGAACGGGTGGTTTCAGTAGCGTTTATATGGCTACTTCATCTGGTTTTAGATTCAACTATCGTCCCGATAACATGGCTGTCAAGTCCGCGAAAGATTCCGTTTCCAGTTCACTGCAGTTTGAGAAGGACGTTTTCGACCAGCTCCGGGGCCACCCTGATCATATCATTCAATGTTTCGGTGACGAGTGGACTATAGCAGAAGGTGGCGAAAAGGTTTATAATCTACTTCTTGAATATGCTTCTGGAGGAACATTGTTAGACGTGATCGAAAAGTCAGACTATCAAGGTTTGTGTGAAGCTGATGTACGGTCTTATGCAAGATCGATTGTTAGCGGCTTAAAACATATGCATGAATTGGGATATGTTCATTGTGATATCAAGCCTGAGAATATTTTGCTCGTTGGAGGCAGAAACGAAGGATTTACAGCAAAGATTGCAGATCTTGGATTGGCAAAGAGGTCGGAGTGTTATGGAAATAATAACAAGAGGAAAAGGGAGTCGCAGCAGCATCCTCGTGCATGGAGGGGTACTCTTGACTTCGCGGCACCGGAGACCTTGATGGAAGGCGTTCAAGAAGCCCCTTCTGATATCTGGGCGTTGGGTTGTGTTGTTCTTGAGATGCTTACTGGTAATCCCGCGTGGGGCGAAAACTTGACTGAGAAAGAAATTTCTTACAAGATAAGGACAGAGGGTGAGTTGCCAGTAATACCTAGTGAGCTATCAATGGAGGCCAAAAGTTTTTTGAAACTTTGTTTGGCAAGAAATCCCGAGGATAGATGTCCGGCACAGACCCTGATGAATCACCCTTTTCTTAAAGCACCTAAATTATCAAGAATCACAATCAGACGGTTTATCTCCCGTAAATTCGGCAAATTCAGATCGCCTCAATTATACATCTGGGGACTAAGGTGTCTTTGAACCTAATGCTAATTTACTTGTTCTCCAGCGGTTTGGTTCTGTTCAGACGAAGAGAACAAAGCCTTAGTCGTTTTGAACTATTACATCCTGAAAACTAGTTCGTAATCTGTGAGCCTGTCATATGTTTAATACAATAATGAGAAAGATTTTCCTTCTGCTTACTTTCCAAGAATAGATGCCGGGCGCAAACCCTGCTGCATCACCCGTTTCTTAAAGGTTCTGTCAACATCCATGATCAGATAATTAAAGCACCGGCTAAACGGATCAGGCAGGATTTGAATGGTGTTGATTTGGCAGTATTCGCATCCGGCTTAGCTGAAGGAGTGATACAAGTAATAGATCTGACTGGCATTAATTCTGTTGGATCAAAATCTAAGAGTATTATTCGTCCTAAAAGGATGAAGCTATGTTAGCGAATTGGTGCTGTGCAGGAGGATTTAATCGATTAGACGGATGCCAAGAATAGTTAGTCGTCTGAACTTTTATCAGTGTTAACGTAATGATGAATTGTGTATAGGGATCAGAGAGACATAGCGGCTTATTCTTTCATTCTCAACTCAGATTCTGTCAGTTTTATGTAACACCAACAGATTGCAATGAAAATCGATTGTTCCATTCTGTTTTCAACTGAAAATGGCTGCAGCGTTCTGCATGTAGTTTATTGATTCTTCCGTGTTTGATGAGTTTCTATTACACTCATCATAATATAATACGGTAATACATTATTCGTATATGTTGGTTATCAAAATATCGGAGATATAAACCCCCTGCCTCGGACAGAGACTATATATAGCCCTCAGGAAACAGATCGAACCGTTGAAAATTATGTATATCGACTAGATTTGTAACTAACATATGCAACAAAAATACATTGATTGGTTCTGTTTTCACTTGAAATAGCTAGCAAGCTGTAGCGTTTCTTTCTCCTTCAGTAGCTTAATGATTGTTCCATCGTTTATGAGTTTCTATACCTCTGACCATAATATGACACAGTACTACTACATTATCCTTATCAATTGGTTATCGAATCATCTGAGATATATATAAACTGCCAGCCCTCTGGAAGGCTATAGCCCACAAGAAACAGGAGAAGTTTAAGTCCCAAACTGTTCCAGATTTATGTATGCTTTCTTTCACCTGAAATAGCTTCACTGTTTCGATACAATTACTTGAGGAGCCTAGTTTACAATAGTCAGTGGGATCATGTAGTTGATTCAGGCCAATACCTGCAAGCCTGATGATCACTAGCATGATTAATTTGAAGTTTAGTTTATTCTACTACTGTCACATGCATGTTTTGCCAATTGCTGCAAGCATATATGCTTATCTTGTACTGAAGAATTTGGAAAGCTCTCCGTCTTGTATAGTTAAGGAAGCTCATAGATATCCGACACAGAGTTATTTTCTGTCTCGGATTGATGTGAATTCCTGATTCAGATAAACAAGAGCTTATGGGTATTTGGTATGGCTGATCTTACTGTAGTTCTAATCATACGTAAATCGAGTCTGATTCTCTTGTAGCAGTGAGTTTACTTGATCAGTCTAACCCCTTCTTGGAGCTGGAGACATACCATTCTTCTTTCCAAAATAAAAGCCGTAGCCTTCACTTGTCAGGTTTCTTTAGGTCTCTATGGTTGTCGCAGGCTGTATGTTCGTCCTTTTCATCACTGATTCGTATTGGTCTAACATTAGTTCTAGTATAGATCAAAGGATTATCCGTGCTGCTGGTTGTATCTTTGTGTTTCTGGTCGTATTTATGTGCTTCTCCGGTGATACATATCACCGGGCGGATCAGAGAAAGAAAAGCAGAAGAGTTGGAAGTTTCACAGGCATTGGATGGTTATGGTACTCTAGCTTTCCTACCCAAGAGTGTCCATTCAAGAGGTGGTTTCTACTAGAGATGCAACTTCCATTGAGACTAATCTGTCCAGTTCATTTTTTGAGTCTTCAAGTTTAACCTGGTTATTAGTATGCACCTCTTATTTGTATTTCTGTTGTACTTTGAGCTTAGGCCGTCTTGCCGTTTTTGTTCCTTTTCAGACTTGAACTCGGGTTCCTAAAAACCCAGCAACTCTTTTATTATTATTAATAATAGATTTAAACCCATCGACTCTTTTATTATTGTAGTTAGATAGGTGATGTTGATTTGAACTATTTAAGAGATGATCTCTCGTAAAAGTTAATAAGATTTTTAACGTAAGGAGTTGTATAGAACACCTAAAATTGAAAAATGTAAGAATATGCAATACGGGGAGAGGGTAGAAATAGAATGTCCTGGCTTATGGATTGGTTTGGGAGGGAGACATAAGTAGCACCGAAACTAAATTGGACAAAGAAAAAGAATATCTCGGAGACTCGGACGAAATTAAACTATAAGTTTCAAACATGAATTGTTTTTGCAATGCAATTTAGATTACACTTGGGTTTCTCCCTTGCATAAAAGGACAAGGGTTGTACTGTCTTTTCTCTGCATTTAAATATGTGATGTTTATTCCGATATTTCATACTTTATCACTCGAGTTGGTCCATCAACTCACACTTGAGTTGGTGTATGTTTATGCGAGTTGGTGTTCACATAACTACTTTAACCACCAATCACTTGTGATTTTATATCGTTCCAACTTCCGAATAATTACTCATTCATGTAAAGGTCCACAAAAATGGGACAAAAGTTCTGAGCCGCTCTACAAACCCTGAATGTGACTAAAAGGTTTTATGAATGTATAATGTTACATTGAAGTAGTATGAAAATATGCTGAGATTCAAGACAAAACAGTAGATAATGTGGCTCTGCTAAATGCATATGGATCAAAACTGGGGCAACCAAGTAAATTTGTAACACCTAGCACAAATATGATAAGTTAAACCTAAACACCCTTTACAAAGGGCAATGCAAAGAGGACTATTGTTACACCAAACAGACATGAGGCTGATAGTGACTTCCAAGAGGCGGGAAACGCCTAGTTGCTGTCGTATTTGGAAGTTCATCTGAATTCAGCAATCTCAAAAACTCGGGCAGTCCCATCGACTGAGGCAGACACCAGAAACTGTCCATCACATGATGCAGCAATAGATTGAATGGCTTCAGAGTGACCCCGAAATATCTTAGCACAATCTCCTGAGAGGCTGTCCCATATCTGTACTTTACCATCGGCGCAGCCTGTGGCTATGTATTTAGAACCAGCTAACCATAGCAAAGACGTAACTCCTTCCTGCCAAAGGAATTAACAGGGACCAAAATTAAAATTAAAAAACGGAACAGGTAAAAAAAAAAAAAGAAAGAAAAAAAAGTGGCCTGACACATGCCCATGGTATTGCAAGACTGAGTTTTATGCATTAAGTTGAGCTAATACATAGTAGTAGTAATTCACAGGGAAAGGAGAAGTGAACGAGAAAACAACAAACCTCATGGTCACAGATGCACCTAGGATCTGAACTTGATGAATCCCAGATTTTGAGCTTCTTATCCATGCCTGCTGTGGCAGCCCTCCAATAATCCCGTCGTGAGCTACAAATGATTTTCCACCAAAACGTTATGATTCATGGAAGATGCACAAATTACAAGCAGATACTTGATATTATGAAGTAAAATGGCTACACTTTACTGTTCGTAACAAATAATAATTTTACAATCAAAGAGCAGGAAGGGGCAGGCAAAACCTTGTTTCAAATACAGCACACTCAACGGACTCTGAATGTGGCCTTAATGAAGTAACAACCTGTTGTTGGGACAAAAAATTCTTTAGCGACATGTCAAAGCTCCATAGAATCAAATGCAGCATCAAAAACTTTGAGAAGAGGGAAAAAGAGACTAATGAAGACACACCTTTCCAGTTGCTATGTTAACAATATGCACAGAACCATCATTTGAACCCGTAAGAGTAAGACTCGAGTCAGAGGTGATCGCCATACATGTGATACCTTCAGTATGATATGGATGCCCTTTTATATATAAAGTGCAATTTGTTAGTTGTGTACTATCAGATAGATAAATATTTATATAGATTACACAATTTACAGAAAAGAAACAAAACAACTCTAAATTTGATGGTGTGACACTAGTAACACTATAATCCATGCCTCATCTTACTAAAAGTTCACTAGTCCAAGCACATGTAAATTATCATGCAAGACAGAGAAAAAGTTATCGAATCATGTGAATGATAGATCTCATACATAATCATGAGAGATGAATATCTTGGAAATATCAAAGTGAAATTGAAAAGCTACAGGAAGGGATCCCCGACAAAAGAAGGCAAAAAAGAAAATGAAAAGCCCATCATACCTCTAACGACATGTATGCATTCTGCAGTTCCAGGTCTCCATATTCTCATAGTTGCGTCATCAGAACCACTACAAATTGTTTTACCTGAATAAGATAAACAGTGCCATATAATGATATTGAGAAAAACATATTTAACCACAAATACACCATATAGATACTGAAAGAAAAAGGAAAATACCATCAGGGGTAAAGTTGCCACAGGTTACACTACTTTCATGACCTACGAAAACATTTAAACAAGCAGCCTTGTCGGCGTTCCACATCCAAATAGAAGAATCTTCTGAACCGGCCAAAATCAAATTTCCCTTTGGATGCCACATGATCCACTGAAAATGGTACGGGTTAGAAACAAGAAACATAATATGCAGCAGAGACTTCACCAACATCAAATCTGATTATGTCACCTCAATGCCCCCATCAGGACCCTCAAGAGTGCATTTTAAATCTCCCGTAGCTATGTCCCATACTTTAACAACTCCCTCCAAGCTACCAGAGGCAAGCAATTTCCCATCAGTGCTAAAGGCTAAACTGGACACAGAGTCCTTGTGACCTGCAAGATGATCGGCAATAATTACACACGATGCAGGAAGAATGAATTGCACCTCGGTACTAGATGTCAGTCAAAACACAAGAACATGATTTCATGTTTGTAATTTTCAGAACTTCTTTCGATAGATACGCAGGATTTCTCCCTACTACTACATGATCTTACGTTTGTAGTTTCATAATAGGACATTAACATATAATTTATGAAAACATCAAAGCATGCAGAAGAAAACAGGCCAACTTATGAAAATATTATCACACCTTGTAGCTCAAAAGCCCAATCTCCTGTATTGATCTTCCATAAAAAACCTTTGTCATCACCACCTCCAGTCGCCACTAAAGTAGCATCTGCTGGACTACATGCTGCAGTGTAGAGCTCACCTAGATGCAAAATATTATTTTAGAAAAATACATACATAGAATATTACTATTGCCCGAGATTAACAAAATGAAATGCTAAAAACAACTAAAGACGAAGACTAAACACGGTAAAAACAATCACTATCTGATTCTAGGGACACAGATCTAAAAAGTATTGGAAAAAAGCAACTTGTTTACGATAAAGTAAATGCTAAACTGTCACGCTCACTTCCAGTATATCTATGCGCTTTGCAATTAATTAACCATCAGTATATCAATCAACTGACTTATCTTTGTAGGAGAATACAGCTCAACAGTAACCATTTAATCTAAGAAGGCATTAGGATTAAGGAATAGCAAAAGACATAAATAACTAGGCCCACCTGTATGCCCAGTAAATATATGTGTCGAATCATCAACTCCATCTGCAGCAATAAAATTAGCACAATGTAAGATAAAAAGGACAAGATTTTTTTTTCCTAGCACCAGCAAATTACTAGCATAGAATGATGAGTTAATAACATGATGAAAGAACATATGAATGATTGGACCTTCACAATACGAGATGAAAATGGATCAATGCCAGTTACTGAGGGACCTAAATTCCAAGTGGTGGGGACTAATAAGTGTTGATGAAACAACATGCGCACACCAACTAATATTGAGCCATAGAAGATAAGCTGCTAGACATTTTCAATCCTGATTTTAAGTTAAGATGGTCCAAGTGCTTATATGGACTGTGGCGAACTGAAGATATATAGTTTAGCAAGTGGAAAAGCTCAAACAGTATCTCATATGGTGCACTCATAATTGCACAAAAAATTGTTGTATAAGAATTCACTTAATTCACCAAAAACACAAGTGTTTCTCATGTGAAAAGGGCATCCGAGGACAGAACTGTTTCTCTAAGCTACTTAATGTAAAAGAAAGTTAGATATTTTATAAAAAAACCTCTAGAACTGTGAACTGATAAAGAACAGAAAAGAACAATAATAATCAGGGTTGCCTTGTGTTTTAATAATGCAGAGATGCTCCTGTAAGTAATAGAGATATGATTGGTGAAAACAATATGCCTATATAAAGAACGCACCAAAAACTTCTTCACCATCAGAACCTCCTTCCTCATCCGCATCTGGGAGTTCTGAGACAACACAAGGTTAATAAGCACATGAACATATATCAACATGAAAAGTAGTACAGGAACCATAACACAGAAAAGGTTAAAAGGTCTGTATTACTTTATAGAGCATTCTAACGTGTATTGAAGATGAGCAAAGCTGACAATTAATTTCTAGTCCATTGTTTTACACACGGTTTCAAAAATATTTTGAGGCAATTTCCACAAATGTTCAACCGTATTGAAGCATAGTTGAAAGTGAAAACTTGAACCACAGGGTGAACCTACAGCAGTGTTAACTGTCAATTCTTCTGTCAACCAATATGAAACAAGCAACATGAAGAGTCATAGCAAAAATAAGATAGAAATATCTTATAAACACTATAGAAGTGCTCTCAAGTCTCAACATCCCTTTCACGATAAGGAAAGAAGAGAAGTAGTTCAAAGAAATAAATACGCCTCCTCTAAATTACAAGGTGGAGATACGAGCCCTCCAATAAAGAAGTAGAACTGCTACAAGCTACACGAGCTACCATCACAAAGGAAACAAAGAGGTGGAGTTGGAATACCTAGTCTTTTTAATAAAGACAAATTGGGTCAAAGCATGCATAAAATATCTAAGGTCTAAAATTATCCGTATCATTAGCCTCTGTGATTTAAATGCAGAATAAACAGCTAGTAATACTTTCTGCCCCTCACAAGCATGACACATGCTACCTAATCTTTCTCACTTAAGAATCAGTGGGGACTAACCAAGGAAGTAGCTGCAAATGGGAGAATGTTTCTAAATCACCAGATGCTCTCTCCTAAAATTCCTTTCCAGGGATAAAACACTAGGTAAGAGGTCATTGAAGTGATTCAGTCACCACATTTTGACAAAATAAATCCGCACTATAGTTCTGGTGAAGAGTAGAAGGATATAGAGAAGAACAGTTAGATACTTTGATGTATAGGATGTCAGCAGTAAAATCCAACAGCAGACAAGAAAAGAACATGAATTTAATTAACTGTGTAAGAAAGGACACTTCAAGCTCTATGCCGGTGTAACTTAGGTCCAATGATTTGGAAAACAGAGCTCATAAGATGAGGAGCCGGTTATCTTTTAAATCACAATCCCCACTATACATGTCCATGGTTATGTTTCAGTCTATTATTTATACTTCCATTTGCATCTATCACAATTTTTTTTAAAAGAAACATCAATACACTTGATAAGATAAATATATACTTCTACCTCCTCTAATTCTGCATACTCAATTTCTTTGCTGTAGCTACGAGAAAACTATAATCTAACATTGTTCTAGTAAACATAGTTGCTTGAATCATTCCCATTACCCAAAAGAAACATACTCGATAACCATTCGCTCTCCGAGAAGTAAAATTCTCCAGTCATTTAGCTAACAACAAGGCAAATCCTACATCATATATAAATCTAATTAAAACTCCATACAAACCTTCTTCATCAACATCGTACTCCTCGACAATACATTCTCATCATCCATACCAAAAATCAACATAATAGATACTCATTTAACTTCCGAGCAGTTCAGTTTCCAGTCATTTAGCAAACAAGGCAAAACCTATAGCATAAAGGTGTAAAAAACTCCAAATACAAACCTTCTTCGTCTACATCGTACTCGTTGATAATATCACTCTCATCTATGAAAACATCTTCTCCGTCGTTATCCTCCCCTTCATTTCCGTGTGCTGGAAAGCTCGAACTCATTTCTACCAAAAAACACAAACAAAAAACTCAGTCATGAATTGTTGAATACTAACAATCACCAAGAACTTTCTCTAATCACCACTCACCACCAGAAATTGGTCACCAGCAAGCAAAACGAAGAACAAATCGAAAATCCAACTGATTTCTCATTATCATGAATTCATAAATTAGTCTAACAGAACAAAACGCAGATAAAAATCTGATAATAGTGAAGAAGAACTTACTATGGCATACGAATGGCTTCCGTATGTAGCGGATACGAGTGAGAAATCAAAAAGGAGGTGTACGTAACAACTTGTTGCAGAAGAAGCTGCTGCAGAAGTGTTGAAGTCCAATTTTGATTCTGAAACTATACTACTAGGTTACATAATCCGCCTTCGCTCGTCGTATCGGATTAATATGAAAGAGACGTACGAGTTCGAGAATCGTCAGGGTACTAGACAGCGCTTTAATAAACGAAGCGATCTTTCCTTGAGAAATCTCGGTTTGCTAATGATTTAGGTAGGCACGACCTGTCAAACTATTTAGGTTTCCAAATTGGGTTAAAATCAAACGGGTGGAGACATCCAACCCTGATCGGTAGTTTTTCAGTTAAATTGGGTTAAAAAAGTTGGGCCAAAGAGATGTATTGGGTTATACTCTCCGTCCAAAACTTCTTTTATGGGCCGGGTAATATGCTGTGTCATGTGTATTTCACTTCACTTAATTGGGTGTAGGTTAATCAAATACTCTATGAAGTTTAAGAAAAATTAGCAAGTCAACTTACTATATCTTTGTTGTGTTATCACAAGTTTATCCATTAGTGTATAATTTATAGTAGTTGTTATTTGGTGATTTGACTGAAATAAGTAAGTTACTATGGGATTATCACTATCAACTGTTATTTTCAACTTAAAATTCGATTCGATCAAGTCCAAATTCGATTCGATTCGCTTAGTTTTTATACTACAATTCGATTCGATTCGATGAATTTCATTGAAAAACGAGCCTCAGGAACAGAGCCTTACTCCCCTACCAAAAAAACTCATGTTTTTTTTTTTTTTTTTTTTTTTTAAAAGTTATTAATTTTTTTTTAAAGAAAAAAAAAAATATTTTATTTATTATATTTTTCTACATTTGACCACAATTTACTCTTAAACGATATTAATAAATAAATTATTAAAATTATATAATGAAAATTTAGTAATTAAATTTTTATTATATGATTTTATTAAATTATATACTATTATCGTTTATGAGTAATTTGTAGTCAAACTCGAAGACAGTTGACCGGTCAAAGTCAAAATGTAACACTTTCTCTAAAATGGAGGGAGTAATTGTTTGTTGTATGAGATATAAATGATAAAAATATGAAAGATAATTAATAAAATAAGAAAATTTGTGGTTAGTAAGGTTTACTTTTTGCTATTTTGTAAATGAGGCTATATAAATGGACATGTATAGGATAAAAAGGGAGTGGGACAAGATTAGCGGGGTGGGGGAGTTTTTTTTTTTGATTTGATAAGCTATCTGACATGGAGTGGTTGTAACTGCGAATTTATTATCGAGCATCCCTTATGCTCTTGTAATTGTTTCGAAGTTATAATAATTTTTTTTTGCCATTTCAAAAAAAAAAAAAAAAAAAAAAGATAAGCTATCTGACGTGAGCAAGTATTTTGGGAAAAATCTTTATGGAGGGATATAGCCAGAAACATTTAAGGTTTGTGTTCAGAACATCGATGTTATATATAATACATGTATATAAAAATGTACATAGAAAATGTTCATTCATATTACACATAAAAATGCTCATTTAACAATATTAATCGGTCTCTCAGTCAATTGCATTTTCTTTCTAATACTTTGTGATTTCTAAGTGATTTACTAAAAAAGACTACGTAATTTATTTATTTTTATATCCTAGCTACTCTAATTTTATACACAACTCTACAAAATCAATTACATTATAGCCACTCTTGAATTCACATATACATAATAAACTATCCGATCATGTGAACTTCAATGGAGTTCAGCACGAATATATCAACTAGTCGACTAACTTAACTTAATTGATCATTTTATCGAAGCAAGACTAATACATAAACATGTATCTAGTAGTTTATCATATAGTTAATTTGATGAATCATGTCGAATATCCTTCTTAATTTCTCCATCACAAATATAAGTAAAAGCTATTTCCGGAACGGAGGGTAAAGATGCTAGTCGGTTTGTCCGCGTAAATTTTATATCTAGAAAACCAACTGGTGGTTTATCAGTAGATAAATCAACAAAAGTTATAGTTAGATAATGAGATTTCAATTCTATCTGGAACCTATCAGAACTGAGGAATTACTTAATTAATTATGCAATTGAAGAGAATTTGTGGCAGGTATGTATTTTGCCGCCAACGACTTTGTACTCGTAGTAACGACTTGTTTATTCTTTTCTGTATTCCAAAAACTTATTGTGATGTTCACTGATTATACTTATAATGATTAAATATGATATTTTTTGTGATAGAATAAGATAATTGCTCAATCACACCTTGTAGTGAATATACTGACTAATCATTCACGTCACAAATATATCTGGACCAGATAATTAATTAAGCAAGCTAACATAATTTTTAAGTAGTTCATAATTCAGTGATGAAACAAAACCCCAAGTTGACTTTTAATTGTGATGATGCTTTTTACATTCTTAATCCATTGTTATTAATAAAGTATATTCTTAATGCAACAAATTATTCTGGAATTCATTTTGGTCCAGCGGATAGGACAATACTATATGTACAGGTAGGAAGTGTTGGGATCGAATTCCTATAAACTTCTATGAAACAGAGAGGTGTTGAGTCGAATTGGTCGAGTTTCCATGTAGTTTAATTTCTCCGAAATGGAGAGGTGCTTGCCTGCTTGGTCGAGTGTCCACATTGCATTATTTTCTCTGAAATGAATTGTTATTTTTCTTGATAAAGTAATCCGGATGGAATGTTAAATTTGATTACGTAAAGAATGTGATGTAATATCGAATTAAAGAAATATAAAAAAGATATTCAACTAAAAACTGAAAACATTTAGAATTTGGCCGCCGTTGTAATAATACTCTACATATATCATGGACTTAATCAGAATATATAGAGTACGTACACTTGCAAGAAAACTTGAAAAGCAACATACTTAGCATCTCCTTGTGTAAATTTACATCTTGCAATAATGTCAAACGTTGTTATCTTAGTGTTCATAGTGTTGGCATGTATTATGATCTTTCCCAAGAAGACGAATACCACAGAAGCCACCATTGAAGCTTCAAGAAAACGGTTACAGAGAGTCAGAGAGCTGTAATTGAAGAAAAAACAGAATCTACTTAATACATTTGAGCTAACTAGAGTAATTATAGTAGTCTAACTTCTTTAACCGTAATGTACTATTACTAAGGCCTAATGTACTACTATAATCCCTAAATAAATTTAAGTGCACAAGACATAATGCGTAAGGTATATGTCGTTGTCTCTTCTTTGTTTAGTTCGTCGAAGATGTTTTTATCAACTCGGCTGGTCTTCTCGTCGATGATTCAATCCGTTGTTTATCTTCACATTAAACATCTTAAAATCACAGTTAAATATCAAATACAAAACTTCAAAAATCAACTCAAATTGAATTACTATTCAGGATCCCCTACTATTCATCAATTTCACATTTCACTCGAGTCGAATTGAGTTGAGAATCAAATTTCGAACAAATTTGTACTTGCATAGTTGCATATGTAAGGATAACGACTTCCTTATTCTTTTTCCATCTTCTATTCTATATTCCAAATGTCCAGCCAACGATTTCGGCAACAGCACCAATTATATCATTAACTACACTGCTGATTACATTTTGTGAAAGTTTAAGTGCTAAACATGTTCTTTTTTCTTTCTGTAGCATTTAAATTTGTTGCTTACATTATGTATGAAAGCTAAACACGTTGACCACTTACTCTCCATTTCCATTTTTATATTCATACAAACTAAAATGTTCTTTCAACAAAAATATACTATTATGCATCAGTTTTGTAAGGGAAAATTAACTGATATATATTAGATGCGTCAGTTAGTAGTTAATAACTATTAAGATGGGTTATCATCCCCTTAAAAGGTCTTATTAAGGGGAGGAGGTTATTCACCTTATGTGTTGTTTCCAAAATCCTCTCACAAGTGATGCAGAATGTTCTAACACGCCCCTTCACGGGTAGGCCTCGGTTAGTCGGCTCTATGCGTGGAATCAATAGCCTCTTTGGGCGAACTAGAATTATCATCGGCTGGAGTACTCATCGTTAACTTGGGCCTGCTCTGATACCATATTAAGATGAACCATCATCCTCTTAAAAGGCCTTATTAAGAGGAGGAGGTTATCAACCTTATATGTTATTTGCAAGAATAACCAAGTTATTAGGGAGCTCAAGTTGACATAGTCTAGATGATTTTAGACACATGTTTACTTGCTTAGTGTCGGTTTAAGTTTGACACTTTTACAAGACAAAATGAACGGATAAGTTGGTTGCAATCGATCAATCTCTTTTTTGGAAAATTTATATGGAGTGGTTTTTCGAATTAGTTACCTATATTAATTAACGTTCACTAAATACACTTATCGTGATGAAAGAAGATACTGATCAGGTCCCATCAAATATAGGGAGTTATTGTTTGTCGTATGATTGAATTAATTTTTGATAAGATAGATGATGATCTAAACATAATTTTAAATACAATCAACTAAGTTTGATAAGTTACCTAAGCCTTCTAGGCTAAAAAAAAAATCCTCTAGTTGACTTTTGATTGAATTATTCTCAACAACGACATTAATCTTAATTTCGTCGAAAAAATGGATTTGCACGTCCTTGAATTATTCTTCATTTTTATATGATAAAGCATATTCTTAATACAACAAATTATTTCAACTAAAAACATATAGTATTTGAATGCCACCATTGTAATCCTCTACATATATCCTGGACTCTCAATCAGAACATTCACTCTGAATAATTTCACATGATCAAGAAAACTTGAAAATCAATTTTCGATAATAACCCTAACGTTTGGTGGTCGTTTTATTAGTTTCCAACGATGTCAAACATTGTTAACTTAGTTGTTATAGTGTTGGCATGTATTTTTCTGATCTTTGCCAAGAATGGTGAAGGTTTCAAAACAGTTGGGGTGGACGTTCACCACCGGTACTCCGACACGGTGAAGGGAATGTTGGGCGACAAGGGGTTGCCGGAAAAAGGTACAATGGATTACTATGCAGCCATGGCACGTCGTGACCATGTTTTCAGTCGTCCCAATGGCACGAGTCTGGCTTCCGCCTCAGCCTCCAGCATCACGTTCTGGGGTGGAAACGACACTTACCGTCTCGATGATCTTGGATAGTACGTGTTCTCTACGTCCTGTTTAGTTCATGCATGTTCATTTGTATGGCTCTCTTAGCACGAGTTTATCAGTTACGTTATTTGGATGGTGATATATTCTTCACCATTTAATGAGGTAGATTAAATTACTACAGTTAGCTAGATCATTAGATATAAGCTTCTTAGTTTGCGTTTATATTCTATACATAGCAAATCAGCTCTGAATTAACCTGTTGGTTATCATATGTTGCATGCTCAAGAAATGATCTGTTTGGAGATGTCATTTAGAATTTCTGACCATTTCTTGATTTGGGATTCCTTATCATGTAAAATTTGCAGCCTTCACTACTTGTATGTTTGGGTTGGCTCCCCACCCTTGCCATTTCTTGTGGCATTGGATACCGGCAGCGACCTCTTCTGGCTGCCATGTGACTGCACAACCTGTGCCCGGACCTACACCTTCGCTGATGGACAGGTATACCATCAGAGAACTGATTAATATTAATGATTTGATTCTACCCTTTCTGCAAGTTCCCTAATGATTTGTGTTACAGACATCTGACCTGAACATATATAGTCCGAGTAAATCAAATACTAGCTCGCCACTTCCGTGCAATAGTACTTTGTGTGCAAGTTCAGGGAGTGGGTGTTCGGTTCGTGGAAACACTTGTGCTTATGAAGTGAGATATCTTTCTGCCAGCACCTCATCTACAGGACTATTGATAAATGATTTTCTGTATATGGGTACAGATCAAAGCCCACAGAAGCAGATCAACGCCCCAATTACGTTAGGGTGAGGTTACATATATACATACATGTGTTCTAGTGTAGCTTTGCAGCAAGTAGCTAATTCTTGATCTATATGTTTGTCAGGTGTGGAACGGTTCAAACAGGTGATTTCTTGAACAATGCTGCTATAAATGGTTTGTTGGGGCTTGGAATGGAGAGCATTGCTGTTCCAAGCATTTTAGCTAGCAAAGGAATTGTTGCAGCAAACTCGTTTTCCATGTGTTTTGGCCATGAGGGCCTTGGAAGAATCGAGTTTGGCGATAATGGGACTCCAGACCAGAAAACTACTCCATTCAATCTTGAACCATCATAGTAAGCAATCTCTCCTTTCCAAATTTTTATAAACGTTTAATTTATGAGATTACAATGAGTGTGCTGCGTACATTTGGTGTGTGTAGTAAAATATTCCAAGTATGGTTTTTTACTTGAAACAAGTGCTTATAGTTATTGAATATGACAGGCTAACTTCTCCTTCCATTTATATCATGACTGATGAATTTCCAATTTTATTTCGCCAGCCGGACCTATAATGTAAGTGTGACACAGATAGCCGTGGGGAAGAGTGTTGCTAATGTTGGGTTCACCGCGATATTTGACAGTGGCACTTCATTCACATACTTGAATGATGCAGCTTACACATTTATTGCAGATAATGTAAGTTGATCACACTAACACTTTCATGAAGTGAGAGTGAAGAAAAAGAGATGAAAGTTCTCTTGTTTTGCAGTTCAATTCTCAGGTTAGCGACGAGCCTGTACGATCAAGCAGTGACAATATTTTCGAGTACTGTTATGTGCTAAGGTAGCCAGCTGAGAGCAGCTAAAATTTCTTACCCGTTCCAAGAATTACAGTCTAATAATCTCTAGTTTTGTGCAAATGCAGTGCGAAAGGGACTCCTGATATTAGCTTCACAATGGCTGGTGGAGATCAGTTTCTTGTTACTGCACCAACAATCTTACTTCCTTTCACGGTTAGGAAACATGCATCTCTACTTGAACAATGTTCATTAGACAGTTGAGATAAATGGGTCAATTCCGCACCTCTCTACCAGTTCGCTGTTGATATGTTACATTATGTGTTGGTCGCAGGATGGCAGCGGATATGGATATTGTTTGGCCCTTATAAAAACTGATGATGTCAACCTCATTGGACGTATGTATTACCAAATTCAGCTACTGCAATCGGCTTCTTGGCTATGTTCGCATGTTAGACTAATTTCTGGACTGCTGCTTAGTTTTACGTGTTCTATGATTCTTTCTTCGACAGTACTAAGTACTAATGCTGTTTAACTGCTGGTCTCAGAAAATTTTATGACCGGCTATCGTATGGTCTTTGATCGCGACCAAATGGTTTTGGGATGGAAAGAATCGGACTGTAAGTAGTTACAGCTTTCTAATTGCAGTGCATAGCATGAGAAGCTGTTATATCACTTGTTTTGTTTTCACTGACTGAGAAACTGTTAAATATATCTCTGCAGGTTCGTATCCTGTCTCGTCCAGTAACACTCCACCTGCAGATGAACAACATGACGCACCTGATGCACCTTCACCTCCATTCGCAACAAAGCCACCTTCTTCATCTTCTTCTTCATCTCCTCCTCCATCATCAACTAGCCGGGAATTCTCTCCACCACCTCCACCTCCATTGTTTACTAGGCCACTTTTCGTAAATGATGCAGCGCTCTTAAGTTCCATAGGAGCCAAAATTTCAATGGTCTTGGTTTCTTTCACTTTCTATCACTATCTCATTCTTTCTTTATGACCAGGCTTCACTTGGAATATTTTTGTTTGTTTTGGTTTGTTTACATTGTCGTGTGTAAGTTCTATGATTTGTTTGATTGTATGTTTGGATATATCAGTATATGTAAAAGTAAAACTTTCCGTTTTTACCTGGCTAAGCCTACTATCCAGTCTGACTGAGGGAATTTACTGTGATGCCTGAAGATAAATGCAGAGGTTGAATTTACATATTCTTCTCAGTAACTTGGTCCCGTGCATCTACCATTATAACCACAATGATTGGGCACACGATTACATTCATATGTAGCAACTAGCAAAAGCACCTTCAAATTCGAACAAATTCATCAAACCAAAAAAGAACAAGTTCCCTTAGATTTGAACATCCATATTAGTCCTGGTAATATACAGCAGCAGCTAACAGGAACTTGTATTACTTTGTTAGAGAAACTAATGTGCGGTGACAAATATTACAAGTCAGCGAACTCCGTTGAAGGAGAGTAACAGTTTTGCATCTATGGCCTTCTCAAAACTGAAAAGCAACTTTTTACAAGCGGAACAACCTAGACATCAAGAATGTTCACGGACACTTGCCTGTGATACTGTATCGGAGCTTCAAACATCAATGAAAGAATATATCAGCGAGTATAGTTCAGGTTGCAGAGCTGCAGATAATAATTGTCTGACATGACATATCTGGACCAGTAAGATTTATACTTTCCAATGGCAAGATCCAACCACGGTTTATAGTTTCCATTATAATGCACAACGGCAGCATGCTTTATCGCAGTTTGGTTAAGAGCAGGATCATAACCCAATCCTAGAACGTGCCAGCTTCTAGCCAGAGGATAGGTTAGGTTGTAGAAAGTAATGAGGCCAGGAGGAAGTGTCCCAAGTTTCCAAAGAGTCCTCTCTTCATTCTGCACCACAATTTAAACTACCATTAGAGAGAGTAAAAATAATTATACGCAACGATCAAATATTAGGTAAAGGTGCTGCTATGAACTTTGAGTGAGCAAGTATTCAAAAAATAAAATCTCTTGTCAAATAACACATTGATCAGAAGCCAGTGATCTACAGACTAGAACCTGCCATAAAAGAATTAAAGCATAAAAATAACACCCAGGAAATCACTAAGCATTTAGTAGAACAGACTTTCTGCAGTCTAATCTCGAATTTAAGACACCATGGGGCGAAACAAGAATTATATAAACCAATGATTTTAAGTTAGACCAGAAAAGGGATTGACATTAGATCCATTTGAACTATTGGGAAATAATGTATTATCCAAACATGTAGTCCTGTAGTGTGAAGAGACCATGGGATACAACATTTCTGGATCTCTTGATCTCACGGCCTCACTACAGAAGCCTTACACTTTTCAGCTTTATGATTTTAAAGAACTCATTACGTGTAGGTCCTATAGTGTGAAGAGACCATGGGATACAACATTTCTGTATCTCTTGATCTCACGGCCTCACTACAGAAGCCTTACACTTTTCAGCTTTATGATTTTAAAGAACTCATTACATGTAGGATATTTCATAGACATCCAACACTATTAGTATAAAAATAGGAAGTGTATCAACGCCCACCGTTGAAGACACCATGCTACTTCGATAAATATTAATGAAACGAAACAGCCAGTATACTAATCTTTTACACTATTACTGATCGCATAGCAAAAGGGGAAAGGAATTAAATTAAAATTACATACCAGGTTTTGCCAGTAATGGTATATTCCAGTGATGTCACGCTTTCTCCATTGTTTTAAATCAAATATGTTCATGCCAAACGCCCACCCACAAGCATTTGGATCAAAATTTTCTGATATCTTCGGATTGGAAAAGTTGAGATACTTGTCAAACCTATGGAAGCTCTCCTTGCATGTTTCAACAGCGCCATTCACCATTCCTTGCAGATTAATTGACCATAAAGGTGTCAGGTCCTTCTGAACTACAATGTCATCATCGAGGAACAATATCTTATCCAGCTTTGGATAAACTTCAGGAAGGTAAAACCTAAGATGATTAAGCATCGACAAATATTTTGGATTCCTATATTTCAGATTGTCTGTCCCTGCATTTAGGGATGACACCTGATGTGCCTTGAAATAGTACTCTATCATGCGTGATGATTCAAGCTGACGCAGAACAGGGCAGTATGAAGAATTGAGCCAAGTGAAGTCGTCGACATTCTGGACTTCAATGGCTGCACCAAGTGGAGCATTAACAAGAAACCACATTTTCATTGCTGCAAAATTCAGCTTATCCGTCACTATATGAAAAACATGCTTCTCGGGCTCTTTTGCATGCAGTACTGTTGAGTTTACAACAACAGATGTCGCAACTACATTATCAGAAAAGATGGCGTAGTGGAATAGGGAAGGATCTTCCAGTTTCTCTTTGTGGGGAAATTCCTTATCCTCAAAATTATGTAAGTAGTAATCAGTTGAAAGAAGCAAAGGAACACAATGCAGTGGTCCGGGGAGAGTTTTTGCAGCTAGCTGTATAAGAAATGTACTTTTCTTCTTAAGCAAGTTTACATTAGTCTCAGTTGACTGAAGCATGGCTCTCAACTTGCGTGCTATTGAAATACAATCATACATCTGGTCCTTTGCTGTAGCCAGGATGTGACCCATGGATTTTGCTTGATCTAGTGCACTGTGCAGATAGAATGAAAAACAGTAAGGGTTCATTCACAAGAACAATGTAACCAATCATCAGTTTTTATTTTACCAAAGATTTGAAGTAACAAGACCTTGCATGCAGTTCAGCATCAGATGTGGCTTCTCCAATAGCAAGCTGACTTTCTCTAGAATGTCTCATTAGAGAATCATAAAGTGCAGTTTCATTCTTTGCTCTAGCAAGTGTAGCATAAGCTCGAGCCATTATGATCTGATCCCGCATCAGTTTTACAGTGGAGTCAGACTTGGGATTCTCATATACCTTCCTCCATATGTTATATTTTCCCTTGATAGTGGTATCAAGATCTCTAGCTCGCACAATGGCGGCTTCTTGCATCTGGTTATCCATCTGCTTGCCTTGTTTAATCAGCTCTGCTGCCCTGGTCTCCCTCCTTTCCTTTCGTAAACCCTGAAACATGAGGACCAACCACAATATTAGACCAACTAAACAAAGTGAAAACTATGATCATAAGCAGAATAATATAATTCACCTTTCTTTTAAGTTTCACTGGGTGAATAGGAGATGCCCGGGGTACCGGCATATCACCTCCAGATTGGTCATCATTGCTGGAATCTTCCCCTGCCAGTTTAGGATGATATGCAGCATGTGCTATCTGAAAAGAAGAAAATTAGTATCAGTAAGTTAGAATCGTCAATATGAAGTGGACATGAGGAAGTGGTCAAATTCATGCCTGATCACGGTTCTCTTCACCAGGGTTTTTCCATACCCAAGAAGCAGAAAGGTCCCTGGATCTGATGGTCTTAACTCGAATAGTACCAGAAGGGTCACTGTATGTTACAATTATGTCAATATCCTGCATCAAGTAGATAATATGAATATTGTTATCTGCTGTCTTCTTTATATATATAATACATAGATTCATTACCTTTCTATCTAGATGATCAGCAGAAGTAGTGTTGCGCTGATCCTGCCAATGCATTATTCAAATAAAATAAATGCAATCAATTAGCTTGTTTAACTGAATGTGAAGCAAAAAGAAAAAGAAGTCCTGGCAACAGAAATTTGCTCCAAGATGCTCCTATGGTAAATAAGTA
The DNA here is from genome assembly GCA_026545765.1 of Plantago major. Lineage (NCBI taxonomy): Eukaryota > Viridiplantae > Streptophyta > Magnoliopsida > Lamiales > Plantaginaceae > Plantago > Plantago major. The sequence continues at coordinate 89,082,023 of CM048843.1, read as the reverse complement.
ACTTGATATTTCCTAATACACTTGATGGCGCAAAGTGGCCCAGCATGGATATCCCAACTTTCAGAAAATTCCTTCCAGATTAACCTTAATCATGCTATTTCCAATCTTTGTGAAGATTGAAACTCCTATACTACTGATTGAAATTTCACGGACGGCAAATAATAGTTAAGAGTCTTCATAGAGAAAACTTCTACAAAGTGAGTTTGCAGAGACTGTACAGATCAGAAGTAGTAGACGAGTTAACAAAATTACCTGTCTGTCGATACAGCGTGGACAATCATATATCTTACGCTCTCTTTGACTGGAAATGAAGAGAAAAGGAGAAAGCGGTCACCTCATATGTCTAGCATCCATATCAACAACAACCAGCCAGTTTAAACAAACTACACCTACTTAAGAAATTCAAATCCTGAATTACAATAACAAGCTACAGCTTACAATGAAGATGAATGTGATATTTGTCCTGCCACTAGAGATACATGAATTATGACCTGCATCAATATGCTATACATGTAAGATGATTTAAAATTGTTGTGCTGCTATACGAATTATTAACTGAAATAATACGAACATCGAGCAAAACTAACTATAGCACATGAAAATCAGTACGAATAGGACTTGTTTGGTCCAACCACTTCTACAAACTCCTATCAGCTCTACCTAGCTAAAACATGGCTGCAATACACATTTTCAAAATTCCACAACAAACATAGCTTATTTGTCCAAATTACTAAATATGACACTACACACAGCTCGAAGATCTCTCAGTGTATTACGTCATAAGTCACTGTACACAACATCATCAAACGGTGAACAAATTCCATAACAAAAACAACTCTACTAGCAAGCTAACAGCAGAAAAAATCCAACAAAGCTACACCTATCTCTGAACTGAATCCAGATTAACTAGATTCAAACGCAGTAGAAACACAAGCAGCATAAATCCAATTCGAAATCATGAGCTTAAACAATGAAGATGAAAAACGAAAACACTACCGCAACGAAGATCACTAGAATTGCATACGAAAATCAGTACGAATCGGACTTGTTTCGTCCTACCATTTCTACAAACTCAATCAACTCTACCTAGCTTGCAGAACCAACGTAGCGGTTTAAGCTCAGCTAAAACATCGCTGTAATACACATTTTCAAAATTCCACAATATAAACCTAGCTCATCTGTTTAAATTACTCAGTATGCAACAACACACAGCTCGAAGATCTCTTCCAGTGTATCATGCCAAAGTCACAGTACACAACATCATCAAAGACCAAACAGTGTAGAAATTGGTACAAATAACAACTCTACTAGAAATCTAACAGCAGAAAAAAATTCAACAAAGCTACGAATATCTCCGTACTGAATCCAGATTAACGAGATTCGAATGCAGTAGAAGCACAAACAGCATAAAATCCAATTCGAAATCATGATGAGCTTAAACGATGAAAATGAAAAACGAAAACATTACCGCAACGAAGATCGGTAGAATCGCAGACACGAACAATCGTCTCGTGAACTCGTTCGCCATTGATGACGACGATAGTGGGAACGAACGTGGAAGCGAAACGACCTTCGAGTGGTACTCTAATGGTATTTATATAGTTACTGTGGATCTAAAATGTTGCAGAATTAAAAGAAAATCTTTTTAAGGGTAATTTGTATATTACACCGTGGAAATATGACCTCTTTCCAAATGCGCCACACAAAGATATTAATGTTACTTTGCGCCCTCGATTAATTAATTGGATTGCAGTATTGCACTATGAAACTTATTTTGGGGGGGGTATTATACATAGGATCTGTTTAGCATGCGCTTATCAGTTAGCTTATTAGCTCGGTGAGCTTATTTTCGTGATAAGCTTATTACGTGAACGTCTAGCTTGTAGTTGAATCTGATCTAGGGAATGTGCTGATAACTTAGCTAGGCTAGGTTGTGATAGGAATTTTGGGAAGAAGCTATGGCACTCTCCCCCAATTTCTGTAATTCCCATTTTAGGGGATTGACATTGGCTCTTAAGCTTTAATATATTTTTTTTTAGCACCAAAAAAAAAACCTGATCTAATAAGCTTATTCAGGAAGCTTATCAAAAAATAAGCTAGCTGATTTATTTTTACATATCATATTTAGTAAATCAGTTAGCTTATCAGCTAATTGATTTACCAAACACTTTTATAAAAACCAACTAAGTAATTCTTTCGATCGATTCTGATTTAATTTATCATTCTGAAATTCTTAACTAGTTTGCTCAACAAAGCCATACTGTAAGCTGGAACATGAAATAAGACGTCTTTCAATTGCGCCACTGGAAGACATTAAAGTCAGTCTGAATCACGACTCAATTGGAATACTGCGAGTTTTGTAGCTTGATAAAATTATCCTTTCCCTACGTATACTTTATTTATATGAATAAATGAGAGACCAGTGTGGAATACCATTCAGAATATGCAATTTATTAAGGAAAACGAGTTTTAAATACTTTTAGGAGCGTTCGGATATGCTTTACATTGTTATATGGCTGTCTAATTGGACTCTCAATTTATGACAAGTGAGCTTCCTTTCACAACATCAATTTAGTTTAACTTTGTTCATGTTGCTTAGTTCATCTGAACTCCCTAAGTGATAATGACCTCCTGGGGATAATGTGTAACATTTCAGATGCAGACCACCACTCTCTTATGGTATGAGACGTTTTGGTGATTTCAAAAGTAAATTCGTACGGACTCAGGCCCAAAGCGGACAATATCATACCAACAAGACATGTGTGTGTGACAGTCATGAGTAACCTCGTCAGTCCAATGGGTCGGGTCTCGGCCCATTAGTGGCCAAGTCGTTACATAATGTGTAGGCATTTAGGCGATTCAAGATATCTGCGAGCATACAAAATGAGTCAAAATCAACTACGACCTAATTGGTTGTGAAACGCATTTTGCCTTGTCAAATTGCACATCCAATGCCTGAATGTAAAATTTTAGTTTGGAGATGCAGTTTAACCACGAATCGCAACGATTGGCACCACTTTCACACGATGCATTTCAAATGTGTTTGGGACTTCCGATGTTTGAAATATAATAAATAACGAGATGTTTGGTACACTATTAACAACCTACTTTAATCGCGTCAAACATATTTTCGTATTTGGCCTACCATTTTAATTGAGGCAAATAGTTATATCTTTTTTAGTTGAGTGGCAACTCAATTAAACTTACAAGATTTATAAAACCCTATAAAATTTTAGTTCTATATTCACAATTCAATTACAATTTAGTAACTATTCAACAATTATACCTTAATTAAAATTTAAACAATTAAAGTTTCGCACCAAACCGATCTTAAGTAACGTGAAAAATGGGGCCTTCCATGGATTTGGGGCCTAGAGCAAAGGCATTGGCTGCCTTATATGTTGAGCCGGCCCTGACTTATACAACATACGGTATATAATTAAGGAAATTGCATTTAAGGACCACTTTGTGGGTTGGACTTGCATATAAAGACCACTCAAAAAAAGGCTTGCAAAAAGGTCATTCTATTTTATTTGAGCACTAATTTCTTCCAACTAGAACTTGTCTTTCCATTAATGCCCCTCCTTCCTTTCTTTCTCTTCAAGTCTACCGTACGGAAGTCATTAACGCTATACGGAATTCATTTTGTGATTTGTTCTTCATCTCGTTTCCAGGTTTCTCTGTTTTTCTCTCTCATTTTTGCTCTCTCGATCCGATTTTCTCCTGTTTTCCACTATTTTTTCTTCAATTTCAATATGAATTTCCTTGTCTCTCTCACTTTCAATGGATTTAGCCATGCTTTTGGTATAAAACCTGGTTTTAAGTTTTCTGATCTTCTAGATGTTGCAATTTCGAAATTTAATCTTAAGGATTTGGATTCGACTCGATTTGTTTATCTTATTGAGAAGAAAACGTTCATGCTTTTCACTGATTATGATATTGCTGGGATGATTGGTTTATGTTCTGCTCACGGTTTAAAATATGTTGATATTACTATCCTTGTCGGATCTGCTGAGGTTGATGTTGTTCTTGTTAATTGTGTTAATGGTAAGAGGATGTTTATTGGTGAGAGCAGTGGGAGTGGTGGTTCTGGATTGGCTGCTGAAACCAACTCCTCGGTGCATGAAACTAACAGAGTAGCTGCTGAAACTAACTTAGTTGGTCATGAAACCAACAATGTAGTGGGTAGGATAGAATATGTTGGGCGTAGTAGGTTTAGTGGTGATGGTGGTCCTGAGCTATTGGTTTCAGGTAGGGTTTTGAGCCAAAACTTGTTGGTTTCGGGCCCTAGTACAGTAGTTTCAGGCACCCTTCCATTTACTCAAGGGGTTGGTGGTGAGGCTACATTGTACGGTGGGGTACATCTAGGAAGAGGAAGGACCTTGTTGTCTCAAGGTTGGCATAATGAAATAAGGGAAATTGGTCAATCTTTTGCGGGTGGTGTTAAGGATTTTCGAATTGCTAATTTGGCGAAGTATTCTTTGGGAGTTGGTTTCAAAATGAAGATCATGAAGAACAACCCGCACAAAGTTAGAGCTATTTGCAGTAAGCATGTGGTTGAAGGATGCCAATGGAGTGTTATTGGTCTCCAGTTTGATGCAAATAGTTGGTTTTACATTAAGGATTTGAACAACCATCATACGTGTGTTCCTTCACCATTGCTTGATAAAGCCGAATCGTTGGGTACAACTATTATGTGTGATCTGATCCTAGATTCGATGAACCTGACTGCTTCCACTGGTGGGAGTGATGTTAGGAAGTTCTTCTGGGATTTGCCATTGATGTGCCTTATAATACGACTTATAAGGCGCTTGAGAAAGCCCGTGCTCATTTTTATGGTGATTACAATCTTTCATTCAATGAGCTAGAATGGTATCTGGAAGCCTTGAGGCGTACGAATCCTGGTACGTTCATTGACTTGGTTGTGAATGAATTGGATAGGCGTTTTGAGCGACTGTTTATATGTTTTGGTGGTTGTATGGAGGGTTTCGACCATTGTCGCCCGATTCTTTTCCTTGATGGGACTCATCTCAAGTCCAGATTCAAGGGCTGCTTGCTATATGCGACTGTCAAAGACGCGAATGATGGTATCGTTTCTTATTTGTTTGCTTTTATGTTGTGTTTTTATTACATTATGAAACTAACTAGACTAGCTATGAAACTAACTTGACTATCCCTGAAACTAACATAGTAGCTCCTGAAACTAACTAGACTAGTTATGAAACTACTTGACTCTCCCTGAAACTAACTAGACTATCTATGAAACTAACTTGACTGTCTCTGAAACTAACATAGTAGCTCTTGAAACTAACTAGACTAGCTATGAAACTAACTTGACTGTCCCTGAAACTAACTAGACTAGCTATGAAACTAACTTGGCTGTCCCTGAAACTAATGTTCCTGAAACTAACTTTTTTTTTTTGTTTATCAGGTATCTTCCCGCTTGCTTTTGCCATTGTGGAATCTGAAAACAATGATAGCTGGCTATGGTTCCTACAGATTCTAAAACAGGTTATGACCGACAGGATTCTTGCGATGATATCCGGTCGTGCACCTGGTCTTATTGATGGTATCCCAGTTGTTTTTTGTGACAGAGCCCACCATTTCTTCTGTCTCGAGCACCTAAAGCGTAACCTAAGAGACTTGTTTGGAGGCAGGGGAATCTCTAGGAGCTTAAGGGAGACCTTTGTCTTCCGACTCAGTGAAATTGCATATGCTCCTAATGAATCTGTTTTGCTTGAGAGGCTCGAATCATGGCGTTCTGAAGGCTCTCATGCCCTTGTTAGTTACATTGAGTATGTGCCCTTGGATCATTGGATGCCTGCTTATTCTCCCATGATACGTTATGGTGAGATGTACTCAAATGTTGCCGAGTCTTTCAATTCGTGGATTGGTTTAGGCCGTGGTCTTCCTATCAAGCATTTGATTGAATTCATACGTGAAAAGATCATGCCATTGATTGAGAAGAGGAGAAACCAATCGCTTCAATGGAATGGTGTTCTTTGTCCGGAAAGGGATAAGCTTTGGAGGAAGTTGGTTTTGGAAAGTCAACACTGGATGACTATTGGTTCAAGTGTCAATGTCGTTATTGTTCTATCTGACCCTAGTGTCTCTATTGATTTGGAGGTAAAGACGTGCTCTTGCATTTGGTGGCAGGCGAATGGTTTCCCATGTGCTCATGCGGTTGCTGTCTTGAAGAGGTCCCGGCCGAGTGTTGATGATGTTGTTGACCATTACTTTCATGTTTCGTCTTTCAGAACGTCATACTCCTTTCCTCTTTATCCTGTTCCTTCTATTCTGAAAGAGCAGATCAATCTCCAGATTGCACCGCAGGGAATCATCCCTCCGATTACTAGGAGGCCGCCTGGTCGTCCCAAGAAGAAGAGGGTCCGTTCGAGGGGTGAAGTTTCCCAGGTTCTACACCTCTATGGACGGTGACGTCAGAGTGGACATAACAAGGCTACGTGCACTGCTCCTATCGGTTGAAGTATTTCATTATGAACACTCCCTTGCTTTTATGCGTTTAGAGACATATTTGAATTTCATTGGATCTGTAATTGACTAATTTTATATTCTTGCTTCGTATTTTATTTCGAATGAGACATTATGTTATTCCTTTTATGTGTTCTGTTTTGTGAATCTGCATTTCTGTTGCTCCTGAAACTAACAGACTATATCATGAAACTAAGTTTGTGGTGATCTGAAACCAACTTATGTGTCTTGAAACTAACTTTTTTGTGTTATGAAACTAATGCTAATGATGCTGAAATGAATACTTATGTATGTCATACCATTGTTTTACAAATTCAGTTGATTTAAGGTCTTAATTTAGTTCTTCATTGCCCCGACAATCGCTTAATTAGGGTTTAGGACGGTCCAGCCTAAACCCTAAACCCTAATTAAGACCGTAGCTTCCGGAAGGTGTTTTCAAATTCAGTTGATTTAGGGGTTCACCATTTCCCTTAGGGTTTTAGAATTTTACGGTGAGTTTCTGAAACTAAGTTATGTGTTCTGAAACTAATTATGAAACTAACTTATGTGTCCTGAAACTAATATTTGTGTTATGAAACTAATGCTAATGTATGCCATACCATTGTTTTCAGATTCAGTTGATTTAGGGGTTCACCATTCCCCTTAGGGTTTTAGAATTTTACGGTCTTAATTTAGTTCTTCATTGCCCCGACAATCGCTTAATTAGGGTTTAGGGCCCTGGACCCATCCTAAACCCTAATTAAGACCGTAGCTCCCGGAGGGTGTTTCAAATTCAGTTAATTTAGGGGTTCACCATTCCTATGAAACTAACTTTTTGTGTTGTGAAACTACTTTATGTGTCATGAAACTAACATTTTTATGTCCTGAAACTAACATTTGTGTTATGAAACTAAGTTATGTGTCTTGAAACTAACTTTTTTGTGTTATGAAACTAATGCTATATTTCCTGAAACTATCTTTTTTTTGTTTTTTGAAACTAACATGTGTCCTGGAACTAACTTATGAAACTAATTTATATGTCCTGAAATGTGTCCTAAAACTTACTTTTGTGTCCTAAAATTAACTCATGCGTTGTGAAACTAAGTGATAGTTATGAAACTAACAAAGTCATACGCACTAGCATACTAATTAGAGTTACAAAATACAAGCATATTGAAACCATTGTTTACACTTGATTTAGATTCTTTTCACTTTGCTTCCTCGTCTTATCTAGCAATTTTTGATACTTCATTGCCTGAGCCTCTTCCTCATTGAGTGTTTCTTGGCTTGCATTGTGACGATCTCCTAACCTGAGGAAGTGTGAAAATATCCTTGCCCTGTTCTGGCAGCATCCTGTCTTGAGCTCCATGAATATATCTCCATCAACTATCCTAAACAAGCCCCTGATAAAATCTTCTGTCAAAACTATGGACCTAGATCCCAAATTTAGTGTTTTTGTTTTGCTGTTGATGCCGGCAACACCTTCTTTATATCATCAACATTCTTCATAAAGAACTTTGCATCTATATTCCCGTCTATTATCTTATGGAACAACACCCTGACTGGTGTTTTATAGAGGCTTTTGGAATGTTTTTTCAGGTTTAGAGATTGTAGTAATTCGACACACGAGTCTAATCCCCCACGGTTAAATAATGTTTCTGTGATCTTTTGCTTTCCTGAAATCAACAGAAAAGAGTCATGAAACCAACATTAAAGAATCCTGAAACTAACTCAAATACTCTTGAAACCAACTCAAAGACTAATGAAACTAACATAACAGACTCTTGAAACCAACAAAACAGACTCATGAAACCAACATAAGATTGATTAAACTCATATACACATGAAACCAACATTCTAGCAACATCCAGATCGTATCTAATCAATCGTTTTCTCTGAAACTAACATACCTAGCACAAAATTGTAATGAAACTAACTCTCTAGTTTGTAGAATTCAAAACACACAAGTGAATAAACTCATGTACCCATGAAACCAACATTCTAGCAACATCGAGATCGTATCTAATCGATCGTTTTCTCTGAAACTAACATACCTAGCACAGAATTGTAATGAAACTAACTCTCTAGTTTGTAGAATTCAAAACACACAAGTGAATAAACTCATATACCCATGAAACCAACATTCTAGCAACATCCAGATCGTATCTAATCGAACATTTTCTCAGAAACTAACAAACCAAGCACATAATTGTAATGAAACTAACTCTCTAGTTTGTAGAATTCAAAACCCAACAACGAATCAACTCATATACCCATGAAACCAACATTCTAGGCATTTATATACTGAAACTAACCAATATTCGTCGGAATCGAAGTTCATAATTCTCATATTCGAGTAGATAATGAAGAAAAATTGGGGGTTTTCATACCTTTCACCATTTTTGACTTTGCTTTGCTCGATTCCGCCATTTTTTGATATCGATTGCTTGATTCGAGTAGAAATTGAAGAAAATTGACAGAGAAATTGGGGGTTTTCAGGGTTTTTTCCGCGAGAGAGAGAGTGAGTGATGGAAGAGTGATGTACAGACGTTTGATTGATGGAAGAGTGATGGACAATTATGACGGTGTGGAAGGACGACTCGGTTTGTTCAAATAATAGGGGCATAATTGTCCAGTCAAGTGTGGAGTAAGTTAGAATGGCTTTAGTTGATAGACTTTTAGCGAATGGTCTTAATTTGCACTACTTTCTTTATATTGATTTATATTGGTAATTTTCCCTTTAAAATCCGTGTGTCTTCAGATGTCATTGACTTGGAGATGTATGATGATAAAATTTAGAGACATTTGGAAAAAAAATAGAGTATTCTTTGTATAATCAAATATGTGACAAAAAGCTTAGATGAGCAAGTAGATGCATTTATATGTAACTACTCCCAACTTTTTACATAGAAGTACACTCTGTGCCTGGAATGCTTGTTGCTTCCTTCTGTCCTCGAACTATCGGTTGATTCGCTTCCCATTTTGTAAGTATTCCTATTTGTGGCATATTATATATAACTGCCAGTTTGAAAAATGACAATACTGTTTCTTGCTATGTGTAGCCTGGTGTTATTCATGTGAATCAAACTCTAGAGTTGAGGTTGCCTGTCTTTTTTGGAGATAAGAGTCCAGGCCAGCAATATTGGACAAATGAAAGTATCATACCCGCATGCTAATGAATAACTTTGTGTATAATCTTTCAAATCGGTTAGATATATCACACTTCTAGATATACTTTGGTGAGGTATGCCTGTGAGTTTGATGATCTTTCAGGGAGCTTATTTATCCTTCTCTTTCTCATTGGAGCATGGCATTTTTCGCTAAGAAGGAGGTCTTTACCTCATGGCGACCGGATGATTGATTTACATCTGAACATATGGGTTTTAATTTGGCCTGGGTGACTTGAAGAAGTATTGAAATTATGGGATTAAAGAGTGTGAATGGCTTATAATCTTGTCTGCACTGCAATATACTTGTAGAGGAGGAAATACATACATGGCTACATGCCATGCCAGATCTGCAGTTCAGAGTACACTCCATAAAGGACATGTATAGGTTCGGACGTAGAACCAGCTGGTGTCCCGCAGTGGATGGCTATTTAGTAAATGGTCATGTAGTGGATTATACCAATTGTTTTCACGCTGTATAACCATGTGTGTGTGGTCTTGTATGATGTCTCACAATTGTAATAATGTGACATGTTAAAGTGGAAAACAAATGCGTACAGGAGTTTAACATTTGTCACGGAAGATTAATTTCAGCTTCACATCTTTTCAATTGGGATGAATTTCTGCTTTATATCGAAAGTGATGGATTCTAACATTGCCAATTGACCATGATATGTGAGCCCTGTGCACTCTTGCGGCGTCTTTGCAAAGATCCAAATTATCGTTAAACATTCTACAGAATGTTCAGATATTATGAAAATTATATAGAAAGGTTTGTAGATAGAAAACTTGGTAGAAAGATATCTCCACCATTCTTAAAGAGGTGGTTGTGTATATATAGGCCTTTGTCATTCCATCAAGCAAATACAAGCATTCTTGCAAACTTTTTAGCTCTCAATACACTCTTCTTACACACTTAATAGTTTGGTTGGAAACTTTTTAGCTCTCAATACTACTCTTCTTACACCCTTAGTAGTTTGATTGGAAGGCTTGCTAGCTAGTATCAAGGCGAACTAGTCGAGTGCCGCACGAGTCAAGGAATTCTTACGAATCAAAGTTTCATCCCGTGACACCTGTCTGCAAATCTGTTTTTAGTCTACCACTTTTTTTTTTTTTAAATTTTTTTTTTTATGTAAAGGACAAGTGGGCAAGGTGCCGAGGTTAATTTCGAGTACTGGTGTGAATTGGGTTCTAAACCTGTGAATATACCTTGGTTCAAATATTAACTATTCCGAAAATTATTTGATACTAATATAATGGAGTTGTAATTTTCTCCTGTGCATTAAATGGCGCGGTGTTTCATTCTAATCTATTGCCAATTCATCTCTAATACTACATTAATTCACAAGATCATCTATCGGATTCAATTCACATGAAGCATAGATGATCTTTGTTATTTGTTCATCCATGTTGTATGGATCTTTGGCTTTGTATATATTTCGATCCGGTGGATTCAATTTGATGAATTCATCGGAAACATGGACCAGATCCGATATGATGTAATACAAATACAATTCACAAGATCATCTATCGGATTCAATTCACATAGATGATCTTTGTTTATTTGTTCATCCGGCTTCTATGGATCTTTGGCTTTGATATGTTATATGTTTGATCTGATGATTCAGTTCAAACCAAATGGTTTAGTTTTTGGTTTTGTATGGTTTATTTTGGCTTTGTGCATAAATCTCAAACTGGTTCTGGCGGGAAGGGATATGATATCCAGTTTCATACCCTTAAATTAAATTAACTAGCAAGTAACTCTCACACTTCCATTTTCAAAATTACCAATTTCTCATCAATCCTCTCATCGTCCCTTCTCATCATGCTCGACTGAGCTGAGCTACTTCCAGGAGACGCGTTTCAGGATGCTGATCGATATGGTTTTCGAGCAGGATGTAATCCTTCATCCTCGTGATTTCGGGAGAGACCTTCGTGAGAAGGTTCTTGCAAAATTGAAGAAGGAGGTTGAGGGGTCCAGGTACAATTTGTTCTCAATTTTGTATATTTCTGTATATCTGATTATTTTGGATCGTTTTCTTGTTGCGTTTTTATTCGTGTGCTGTTTTGCATAATCTGTTTCGTTTTTTAGTTTGCGATGTTTTAGAGTTTTCCTGTGTGTCTATCGATTCAGTGTCGTTTTTCGGTTTGATTTCTGTATATCTGATGATTTTGGATCGTTTTCTTGTTGCACTTTTATTCGTGTGCCGTTTTGCATAATCTGTTTCGTTTTTTAGTTTGCGGTGTTTTAGAGTTTTCCAGTGTGATTCAGTTTCGTTTTTCAGTTGGCTCGATTTCTGTATATTTGATGATTTGGATCATTTTCTTGTTGCGTTTTTATTCTTGTGCCGTTTTGTGTGATCTGTTTCTTTTTTTTAGTTTTTGTATAATCTTACGATATAGGACATATAGAACTAGGCTCACTTCTCGAACATTCTTGGTATACATGTCTTCTGCGATTGATAGTGTACTTATGAGTGAGTCGAGTATACCAAGTCTTCGAGGTGTCTAGACACGGCTGGAAGAAGAATTCATCCTAAAAAACCACATAGTGGCATGTATAGGTTGTTGACACTCTGAAACCAATCTAATCTAATTTGGCCTTCAAGCTCTCTGGTTACTTTGATTTTGGGTGTTGCTGTTATTTGAGTTTCTTATAGTTATAATAGAAAATAGAAATATGGAATCCACAAGTGAATGGAGACCGGTTGGGGAAAGGCTCTTAATCCTAATTTAACTCTATCCCTAGAATTATCTAAAGGGAAAGGATTATCATAGAAGTTCGTTTTCCATTTGTATAATGTTATGCATTTCTAGTATGGTCTGTTTTAAAGATTTAACCAATCCTTTTGTGTTTTTTCAGCGGGGGCTCTAGGCTAAATGTGAAAATTATTGAAATTCTAAGTTTCGGTCAAGGCCTCATAGGTAATAATGGTTGTGCATCTTTTACGGTTACGTACCGTTGCACTGTTGCACTGTGCTTCGACTTAGTAAGGGAGATGTTATAGAAGCTGTTGTAACATGTGTTAACCAGTCGGGCTTCTTTGCTAAAGCAGGACCCGTTCAGATATTTGTGCACAAATTTGTGAGTATTTCTTGTTCATTATACTTTTCTATTTAATTGCTATTATTTAACTTAAGTTGTTTTGAACTTCATAATTTTCCCCCCTTCATTGTAGAACTTACCGGACTCTATGGTGTTTGTAAGTGGAACGGAACCTTGTTTCACTTATTCTGAGGACGTCCCACATGCTATTGAGAAAGGCACTGAAGTTACAGTGATGATCCTTGGAGTCAATTTTATAACTACAGAGAATGTAATTGTAAGTTATTTGTGTTTGTCAACATGCTAAAACTGGACTGTTTATAATCTCTTATTATAGTTTATAGTTCTTTCCTAATTCTAACAGCATATTGTTTTGAGTTATATACCATTGCTGACTGTCCTTCTATACGTATACCTGTTTCTCGACCCCAAATATGTCTATTCTACTTTACCAAATTCTATAAATGAAATGAGATTCGGGTTCACCATTAAAGTGTTAAAGTTGGGTAAATACTTCATCAACTCGGTGATGGGATATTATTAACACGACGGGATAACACTTACACCTTAATGTCTCCTTTATAGTTCTGATGACTTATACTACTGATCTAATAAGAGTAAGAGTATAATTAAGAGATAGGGTTGGATATTCTCTTTCTTCTTTGAGGACTAAGTTACTTTCTAACTTTATGAGCACGGAGTTTGTGTCTTAGCAGGCTTTAATGTATCTACATATAGGGAGCTTTGCCAGTAAATATAGGATTGCAGCTCTCGGAGAAAGTGATATGTTGCGAAATTGTGTACAAAAAAGACATGGATGGGTTATGGATATATTAGTAGTACCCCTCGAAGGCCCTTTAGGATAAGGAATAACTGTATGTGGGTCGATTATATGTGCCTTGTCATCTTTCTTTTTAGTATGTAGAGGATCGTCGGTGGTGAATGAACACTTCTTACAAGTTACCTATTATATATTACTATAATTACTATAGAGAATACAAGAAAAATAGAGACGTTGAGTTTATTAGATACACACGGTCAACAACTATGCCCTTTCCATTTCGTATACTTTCCCTTTCGTATAAATTAATGCCTGTGAATAACAACATCCAAGTAAGTGATATACTATATGATTTATGTACCACGCCTTAGTTAGAAGTGTATGGGGTTGTCCTCGGTTCATAGAGAAGGAGTCCTTTGTTGTATGACATGATGTAATAAGACCCATAGTAGAATTGAAGAGAAACCCGCCAAGTGAGTGGTATAAATAATAAGATATATTACGATATGTAGGTAATAATCTAGATGACGTCTCAATTGGTGTAAGTACTTTGTTTACATCTATAGTTTATGACGGCATTATTATGAGAATTGACTTTATGCTGGTGTTGTATAGATTTCAGTATAGATAGAATTTCATTTAAGGACTTAGACTTCCTCTCCTATTTTCTATTAGATGGTTGATCCTAGGCTGCCCTCCTCTTTACTTTGTTGGTCTTTTTGGCTAGCCCCTTGTTGTTCAGGGATCTTACTTTGGTTGAAATCCATTTCATAGGCGGGCGAGAACGGGTGTATAGAGGAATATAGATAGAAAAAGGAAGAAAAAATCCGAGAGGCCTTTTACTAAGTTATTTGTGTTTGTGCAGTACTCTATTGGGACTATGAAGATTGACCATGACATGAAGGAGCGTCAAACCTCTGAGAAACGCTGCCAAGAAGCCCAAGAAAGCAATACAAGGTGCGATTTTCTGCCTCTTGCGCCCACTGAGAATTGAAAGTGAAATGCTGACCAGGTTTGAATAACTAGTATGATATATCCATGTTCTTGGAAACGCTGTCCAACCAAAGTAATACAAGGATATATCTAGTATGATTGTCCTGAGCACAACCGTTAGATAAAGCTATATTTCGTTCAGAGTATGAATGTTTGTGAGCATCCAGTCTTATTCTATTTTTGTTGTGCTATGATGCTATCCCGTGCCACATGCAGAAAGAATGTATATACAATGGAAATTTTGCTACTTAGCTATTAGATCATTACAAATTGCAGTCACTACCAAATTGTGGACTTAGCTATTAGATCATCCAGTCTTATTCTATTTTTGTTGTGCTATGATGCTATCCCGTGCCACGTGCTATGATTCTATTTTTGTTGTGCTATTGATTTGTAGTCAAGTCCACATATTGATCTGAAGAAATTTCTACAAAATCTAAAGATAAAACTGCAATTTTTGCGATCACCGGTATCAAAATGGAGTTTTCAAATGCAAAAATTTTGACCCGCCCAAAACAAAACACTGAACTGCGATAAGAAACTCCTCTACCATTGCATGTACACATGTCTAGGAGGTCCTAACATTTGCCAAATGTACCGATTCCAGCAAAAATTAAACATATCTGCAAATATAAAATCGGTTATCAATCATTGTACAAGTCATCAAGTTTGCAATTGGAAATGCATTTAGACTCCAAAGGGCTCTAATATGCATAAGTTAAGTGTTTGACCGCAAATACAGATTTACCAATCAATGCCTAAGTGATTACTACTGAATCTTTGTTAATGATAGTGTTAGGTAAAAGCATTATACAACTTATTGCATTTTCATTTCCTAAATTTTAGGATGAACAGAAAACATGAGTGAATTTGGGGAAACATGTTATCAACAAAATTTATTCTTCTAATAATATTGCCACATGTCACGATTGTAATAGTAGTACGGGAGATGAACTGGTTGATTATCACCATTAGAGTAATAGGGCAAAACATAATAAATTTGTTGGTCGAGTAATTTAACAAAACGTATAAACTAGTGCCAAACATAATATAAATATCAAATTTAATTTGCAAGTCCAACACAAATTAATATGTGTGAGTTTAGCTTAAACATCTAATACTGAAGGTGTTAGGAGTTGGATGTTGAGGAATCCTTTTGGAAACAGAATTAGGAATTCCATTGGCAACTGGAAACCAACTTGGAAAAGGAAACTATTAGTTATTTGATTCCTAGTTAGAAGTGAATTGGTACTATTTACTTTGTATAAATAGGTGGTTCCATAACTAGTTAGTTCAATAGAATGATATGAGAACATAGAGAGAACTCATATAGAGATTTCCGAGAGAAACACAGTGAGGAAGAGAGAACAGAGGAGCGTGTAGCTTGAAACTCGGGAGGTTTGGTCGATTCCTTGTAAACTGCGTTTTGGTTCTTGGTTAATAGAAATCTTGGTTATCTTGTGTTTATTTTCTTACGTTTGTTTGTTGGTTGGTTTGGAGTTTATTGGATTGAATTGGGTTGATTTGATTAACAATTGGCGCCGTATGTGGGAAGAGAATCGACTTGTATCTATTCATCAATGGCATCTCCAAAGTTCGACCTCAAACCGTTGGAAGGAAAGACAGACTTTGGTCTGTGGAAGAGAAGGATGATGGCTCTGTTAATGCAGCAAGGTGTTGTCGACGCACTGACTGAAAAGTTCGATACAACTTTGTCTGATGCTAATAAAAAGGCAATCAAGTTCAAGACTTACAGTTCTTTGATATTAGCTCTGGGAGATAATGCTCTCATTGAAATCGGTGATCTTTCATCGGCAAAGGAGATATGGGAGAAGCTAGAAGAATTGTATAATGACAAGTCGGATGCAAATAAAATCTATGCAAAACAGAGGCTGTTTGCATTCAAGATGGTTGAAGGAAAATCAATCGTGAGTCAGTTGGATTTGTTCAAGAAGATGGTTGCACACCATGACAATCTGGAAACTGATGAGAAGAACAGGATGAGGAGCCAATACAAGGCAATTATCTTGTTGAATTCACTCCCTAGGTCTCTTGTTCCATTCAAGGATGCTTTGGTGTATGGGAGGACAGAAGCATTGACAATGGAGGCTATTGAATCTGCATTAAGATCAAGGGAGCTAGACCAGGATGGTGTTCCACCAACACTCAGTACTGGTGAAAGCCTTATGGTGAAACAATATCACAAGTTTCCACCAAAGAAGAAGCAATATCCAGATCAAATGAAAGCTCAATATAACAAGGATGGCCCTGAAACAAGGAAGCGTTATTATTGCAAGAAGCAAGGACACTTGAAGAAGGATTGTATGAGTCTAAAGGCGCAAAAAGGCAAGGGTGTGGCGACAACACCGAATACTAATTATGGCACAGACATTACAAACAAATCAGAGGCTTATCATACTGCGGAAGCTCTTATCGAGGTACTTTCAGTCACTCAAACTAGTCAATCAACTGAATGGGTTATGGATTCAGGCTGTTCGTTTCATATGACACCTATTAGAGAATGGTTTTCAACTTTTGAGCATAGAAACTGTGGATCAGTTGTTCTTGGTGATAATAGACTATGCATAATAAAGGGTATGGGAACAGTGAGAATTGAGATGTTTGATGGAGTGATAAGGGATTTTCTTAATGTGAGGTATGTTCCACACTTGAAGAGGAACTTGATATCTTTAGGAACTATGGATAGTAAGGGATACAAGTATTCAGGTGATAATGGTGTCCTTCAGGTTAAGAAGGGTGATAAGGTGGTTATGCAGGCTTTGAAAAGGAGAGAATTGTATTATCTACAAGGTGAAACTGTAACTGGTGAAGTTTCCAGTGAACAGTGTTCTGGGAACACCCGGCAGTGTTTTGACAACACCGTTCTATGGCATAGAAGGCTAGCACATGTTGGAGAGAAAGGTCTTATGGATTTATCTAAGAAGGGACTCGTAGGTGGAGACAAGATACATAAAATGGAACTTTGTGAGCTCTGTGTGTTAGGGAAGTCCAAGAAGAACAGTTATGGTGTTGGGAAACACACCACACAGGACATACTTGAGTATGTGCATGCAGATTTATGGGGACCGGCGAGAACCACCACTAGGAATGGAGGTAGATATTTTTACATCCATCATTGATGATCTGTCAAGAAAATTGTGGGTGTTTGTATTGAAGTCCAAGGATGAGACTTTCATGAAATTCAAGGAATGGCTTGTGGAGATGGAGAATCAAACGAACAAGAAGCTCAAGGTGATCAGAACTGATAATGGGCTAGAATTCTTGTCTAATGAATTCAATACCTTCTGTGTTGGGAAGGGCATCTTGAGACACAAAACAGTTCCTGGAAATCCACAACAGAATGGAGTAGTTGAAAGGATGAATAGAACAATGCTAGAAAGAGTGAGGTGCATGCTTCTTGGATCAGGTTTGTCAAAAAGCTTTTGGGGAGAGGCTGTGACTACGGCAGCACATCTTATTAACCTATGCCCATCATCAGCTATTGGTTTCAAGACACCTGAAGAGGTTTGGAAAGGAACTCATTCAGACTACTCATATCTAAAAGTATTTGGATGCTTAGCTTATGCTCATGTCAAGCAAGATAAGTTGGAGGCTAGAGCAGTAAAGTGCTTGTTTCTTGGTTATCCAAAGGGAGTTAAGGGATATAAACTCTGGTGCTTAGAACCAGGGGTAAATAGATGCATCATCAGCAGGGATGTGACTTTCCATGAAGATTTGATCCCATTATTGAGGAATACTGACAGTGTTGAGAGAACACTCAGTCAGGTGGAGCCTGTCGAAGATGGTGTGCCAGAACATCAATGTATTAATCGTGTGGTGATAACACCAGTTTTCGCAGACCATGGTGTTCTGACAACACCGCATGCTGAATCTCAGGAAAATACTGACATACATGATCAGGTGGAGCCTGAATCGAATAATCAGGTGGAGTGATGTTGTGGATTATCAACTCATCAGAGACAGAGAACCAAGAGTTAGAACCTCTACTGCAGATCCAGATATGGTGTATTTTGCACTGGATATTGCTGAGGATATTTCTGTGATGAAGTTTGGATCGTGTCTAAGTTCTATCAAGTTGATGGAAGGGGTGTATTCTAACCTAAGGAATACTTGAGGATTTTCAGATGTTGAAGCTAGGTGGAGAATTGTGAGTTTAGCTTAAACATCTAATACTGAAGGTGTTAGGAGTTGGATGTTGAGGAATCCTTTTGGAAACAGAATTAGGAATTCCATTGGCAACTGGAAACCAACTTGGAAAAGGAAACTACTAGTTATTTGATTCCTAGTTAGAAGTGAATTGGTACTATTTACTTTGTATAAATAGGTGGTTCCATAACTAGTTAGTTCAATAGAATGATATGAGAACACAGAGAGAACTCATATAGAGATTTCTGAGAGAAACACAGTGAGGAAGAGAGAACAGAGGAGCGTGTAGCTTGAAACTCGGGAGGTTTGGTCGATTCCTTGTAAACTGCGTTTTGGTTCTTGGTTAATAGAAATCTTGGTTATCTTGTGTTTATTTTCTTACGTTTGTTTGTTGGTTGGTTTGGAGTTTATTGGATTGAATTGGGTTGATTTGATTAACAATATGAATTCTTGGTACCAAATGATAAACCTGGTTCATGGCACAATTGTCCCATGGCAATCAGGCTACTTGAATGGATTTGTTAACATACAGTCAAAACACTCTGTAAACATGAACAGAGTAGAAGTATATAAAACTGAAAGCTTCTTTTAATTTAAAACGTTAAAAGAACCCGCATCCACTACCTTTTGGCTTCGTGATGGTAAAAACCAGAGGCTTTTCTACAAACGCAAAGTGAACGTTCATATTTTTGCCAGAGTCGTCGTCGTTCAGCTAGAATTCTTGAACTTAAAATCATGATTTGCTCAAGGTATCTTAAACAGCTTCAAGAGTCTCAACAGCTTCCAGTATTTCAACTACTTCTTTCATTGATGGTCTGTCTTTTGGATCAGCTCTCACACAACTTTTAGCTAGCTGATATACTTGTAATGCGGATTTAGAAGGATATCTTCCTTCCAGACGTGCGTCCATGATTATCTTCATTGATTTCTTTCGTGCTTTTATAGGCATGATCCAGTCGACCAGATTTTGCAGTCCAGATGGACGACTTTGGTCCAGTGCTTGTAATCCTGTAAGCATTTCCAACAGGACAACTCCGAAAGAAAACACGTCACTCTTGACATACAAGTGCCCTGGCAGACAGAATGTCATTACACTAATTACTATACGTTGCTTTTCAGTCTAATCGAAGCTCTGACAGAGCCAGTATGGCAGTATAGTACCTGTTGCTATGTATTCGGGAGTAGCATAACCATACGTTCCCATAACCTGGGTTGTTACATGGCTGTGACCAACGCTGGCACCCAATCTTGCCAAACCAAAGTCAGACAGCTTGGCATTGTATGACTGAGAACACAGAAGAACCAATTGAAGAAAAAAAGTCAGAATGTCGTTCCAGTGTTGTGATATCTACCTCAGAAAGTAAAAGGAGTTCTAGTGCAACAGAATCCAACACATTCAAGCATCAATAAATGTAAAAAAAAAGTCGGAGAAGATATAGCTGACAATCGAATATCATAATAGCTTATTTCATCAAGCAGGATGTTTGAGGTTTTGAAATCTCTACAGATAACTGGAGTATCAAGAGAATGTAAATATGCGAGGCCACGAGCTGCTCCAATTAATATCTTAAGCCTAATATTCCATGAAAGTGGCTGAGCATGAGGACTCCCTGTACAGGAAAACTAATATTTTCAGCATCTAGATTTAACAAGCTGGAATGCGACATATGTGGCCTAATTTTGAAGAAATGTTGAGTAATGCTTAATCTGATTGCTTACTAAGAAAAATATGATTCTCTAAGCTTCCCCTTTGCATGAATTCATAGACAAGCAGGAGCTCTCCAGATTCCAAGCAGTAACCCAATAGCCTCACTAGATTAGGATGAAATAGTTTTCCCAGGAACTTTATCTCAGCCTGCACATAAAAATGAAGCATATTTCACAAGTAGAACTGAATAAAGTTCAGTTTTTGAATCTGAAACGGCATGCCATATGTAATGTAAGAAGAGAATCCATAGTTCTTTTTCGTTGCGCAAAAGTAGATAACAACGCAATAGGAGAACACTAGCTGATACCTCGTGCATATCAAAACAGATACACATATTGACAGAAACATTATAATTACCAGCCACTCCTCAATCCCTTGGCAGCTTCTACGATTCAAATGCTTTACAGCAATGAAGGACCCCACTCCACTTGTGTTGGTTGATTTATCCTGAAGAAAACCTTTGTAAACTCTGCCGAAACCACCTTCCCCGAGAACTAAATCTGCTCTGAAATTTCTAGTTGCAGCCTTCAATTCTGAGAATGAGTAAATTCTGAGATTGTGACTCGGGATCAAGTCAACGTTTTCACCTTCTGCAAGTTCTGTTTTCTGATAAGCCGGACTACTTAATGCAAGTTTTGTTTTCTGATAAGCACGACTACTTCTTAAGGATGTCTTGTTGCTGAAGTACTTCGTAAGTGGTGCTGCAATATATATACATATTAAGTTTCGACTTTCAGGCAGTTGGACGTTGAATACATTTTCACATTAATAGCCCTCTGAACGTTTACATATGCAATTGAAACAAACAACTAAATTGTTACTGCAGTCTGCAGCACATTTTGCCAGCAAGATTGAAGAATCCGAAACTTAAAAGCGTTCATACTTCGTACATAGCTATGAATAGCTTAAAGTGAAGACCCCAAGATATGAAAAGATTAAAATCGAAGTAATGGTAAGTCACAAGTCACAATATTCATTTGATAAGACTTGGTACAGTTTCCTGCTTAATAATATGTGACTATAATTGTAAATCATCTACATGAACATGACTACATGGCATTATAGCTTCAGAACTAGTTCCCTACCAAAGTTCTGACTTCTATTTGTTTTGTTTCCAATAATTGTTCTCTAGAAACGTATTATACGAGAAGAATCAGACCAGTATAAACTCTGACACATCTCAAATGCAGTGATAAACCAATACCTGATATTGAGATGCCAGCAAAGTCTTTTCTCTTGTACGGTTTTGCTTTTCGAACTGAGTGCCGTTGGTAAAACCGTGATAGCTTATACATTATAGACTTTCGTGCATCTGTGTTGCCATCTCGAGGCTCAGCATCAACCAATCTACAGCTCGTTGGTTCTTTCTTGATGTTGTTATTTGTTATTGGTGCTGCAAAATATGGAATACAGATTTCGAGACTGATTCTAGGTGAAGTACATTTTATATCCAGTTTCTAGAGTAGCTGAAACGAACCACTAAGCAGATATATCACACCATCTTTTACTACTAAAAACCCGAAGCTTGAAAATAAATATGAATCACACTTCACACGGCTTATCCCAAGACACTAGGCATGGGAAATTAGTGCCTTTAACTGTTTTACAAGACACGGATATTTCTGAAATTCTGTGGCCAGAGTAATACCTGATTTTGAGATGCCAGCAAATCGGGTTCTCTTGGATGGTTTTGCACCCTTCCAAATTGAAACCCATGAGAAAAGTCGCGATAGCTTGTTCATTAATGTTTTCTGTCCATCTGTTTTTCCATTTGGAGGCTCAGCCTCAGCCATTCTACTGTCAGTTTCTTCTTTCATGAGACCTGTCATACTCTGCATATGAGATGAGGCCACAGTCAGTTGCATTGTGCTCCTTGACGTTCTATTAGTACGTGGCAAGACATCAGCAACGCCAGTTATCTCATCAGGCAATAAAGAGGTTGCATTCTCCAATTGAGCTCCATTGTCACACTGCACAACAGCATCAGCATTTGTAATCTCATTTGTTACCAAATGATTAGCATTTTCCTGCTGAGTTCTATTAGTAAATGGCAAGAGATCAGCTAAACTTGCTATATCATTTGATAACGAACGCGTTCGCTTCTGCAACTCAAGTGCGAACTCCAGGCCTATGATAGCATGGACAATAGGAGGCCGTTGAATTGGCTCATCATGCAAGCAGCTTTCAACAATCTTCAAAAATGCCATCAAACTATCTGGCGAGATTTCATCACTCAGACATGGAGCTAAGATCTGGTCCACTTTTCCCCGTCTAATGTTATCTCGAGCCCATGTGGTTAGACTGCACTCATCTTCCCCAGCAAGAGGATCAACTGCAGGTCTCCCACACAATACTTCCAACAACACCACACCAAATGCATATGTGTCGCTTTTCGTTGTTAGTTTACGAGTTTTAAAATAATCCGGATCAATATATCCAAATGTACCCTTAACGTTTGTGCTATTTTGATACTGCACACTCAAGCATTCAGTTTTTGCCAAGCCAAAGTCTGAAACCTTAGCCACAAAACATTCGTCTAGAAGGATATTTGAAGCCTTTACATCGCGATGTATGACCCCTTTACCTGTGTGAAGATAGTCAAGTCCTCGCCCAGCTCCAATGCAGATCTGAAGCCGTTCCTCCCAAGAGAGAGAGGTAAACTTACTTTTTTTCCTCGCAAGCCTGTAGAGATGGTCGGCTAGTGTTCCATTGGGCATATAGTCGTAAACAAGAATCATTTCCTGTTGCTCATTGCAGTAGCCAATTAGGGAGACTAAATTAACATGTCGAAGCTCAGAAAGTGTCTCAACTTCTGTCCAGAACTCACGGCTCCCTTGCTTGGAGTCTGTTTTCAACCGTTTTATGGCTACAATTTCTCGACTGTAACCTATGAACCCTCTGTAGACTTTACCAAATCCTCCCTTTCCAATAACAACGGAATCATGGAAGTTCCTAGTAGCTGCTTGGATCTCAGGTAGTGAAAAACAACGACAGATTCGTGAAACCCTGGTTGTTGGCTTCTTTTTCTCCTCTGGGAAATAAGCTTCCCAACTTTGCCGTAGCATATGAACAATGACATTAACCAAACAGATAATCACTATGACAGCTGTTGCAACTGTATTTCTATTACCAAGAACTGAAAATCCATGTTGGAAAGTCCAGAACGGTAAGCCTTCTTCTGGAGGTGAGGGATTTGGACTTCCAAGACTATCGTCGGGATTGCTTAACTTGAATATTTCAAATCCCTGTAGGGGACCATGTCCATAGATAAATTCCTCTTTCGGCTGCAGAGAAATGAAAATGTCACGTTTACCCTCTAGTTTGCACCCTTTTGCCATAACCATGTAGTTTCTGTAAACAAGGCCATTCTCATCAGACTGATCCTTCTTCTGGTCAACTACGCGAGCATTCGTGTAAGCAACCATGTGGTTGATAACAAGTGAAAAGCTATTGTTACCATTCTCTGCAATTTTGAGTCCTAGCTCACTGAAATGAAACCTCACCAAGTACCTAAAACCGATGTCCACAGATACTCTCCATGTGCTATTCTTGACCTGGTTATTCGACATCCCGAACATGCCAGGGAAATCATCGATCGGTGAAACACAATCCCTCTTGATACTTTGCCGGTGAACCATTTCAAGTGCAGTACTATTATCAATATAGACCGGATATTTCTCACCAAGCACTTGGATTCCATTATCGCCAGTATAAGAAAGGGATTCAGGCACAGATATAACTTGGATGGCATTGATGAAAGCATACGTATCTTGTGACCAAGAAGTTAAAATTGCAGGAGAGAAAGTCACATTAAGTAGACAATTTTGATCAAGTATAATACATAATTCCTTATAAAATTAACACCAAGAGCATTAGCAGTTATTGAAGCACTGAAATTACTCAGTAAGGTAAAACGACCAGCTCGAACAGTGAACAAGTCATCAGAACTTTCAAAACCGATATAGGAAGTAGGATTAAAGTGAAGCCGGATCAATTTCTGACCTGAATTGAGTCGAAATATGTAGGAAAAACGGGTTCGAGAGATTCATGCTGTCTTGTAGGGCACTGGATCAGCTCAGGTCCTTTCCCTGGTGACAGTAGACCTGGCTGACAAGCCCTCAATTGTAAGGTTCGAATGAAAGTCTCCGAGCCATGGTCTGCCATCCAGAGAAACTGAAGCTCCAGATGAGCCACAGTTGATGGATACTTCACCTGTAAATGGATCAGCACTAGCATCAGCTGCACATATGATGAGGAAAAACACAATTATCCATTGGAAAGCCGAAATGAGACATTGATGCATGCTTTCATCAGATATTTTCTTTCTTGTAAGCACAGAGGAATTGATGATGAGGATTATGAGTAAGGGTGACTTTGGTAGTCAACACTGAATGATAAAGCAGACTAGTATAGACAAACTTGACCAAAGAAAAAGATAAGAACTTGCTAAATGTTAGAAAATGAAATTTCACCTGCACCATATAGGGAGAGTTTTTACATGCATATTAACAATATTATGCTCCATTCATCTTCAAGAATTACACAAAACGCATAGTAAATCCAGGAACCAGATAGGCATGATTTTGCTACATCAAGTAAACTTCTGAAGCAACTAAAAATTATCCTACTTTTTTTTGTGCAACATCAAATGTACTTGCTAAACACAAGAATGCTTAAACATTCGATTTTTCAGTTAATGATTCAAGCTGCCATTTAATTCCGGTAAAGGAGAAGAACTCTGCCATTGAGCGTTCGACAAGAAAAGCATTATGCACCACCCACACACCTAAACTCAAGGGTATCCTCCATCCAGTTAAAACTAGAACCACCATCAGTAAAACATTTACAACAAGACACCAAAAGACTACAAGTTGCTTTTGCAAAGCTTCAATAAAACGAGGCAAGATCCAATGCAGGTACAATACTTCAATTCCATGTTAACTTCCGGCAAAACCTTGTGTTACAGATGCAACGTTCTAACGGTTAGACACACCCGACAACTTAAAAACGATCACATCACTGCCCACATACTCCCCTAACATGCACCTCCATTTCAAATTATTAGTACAGCTATACTACCCGTACAGCTATACTACCCCACCCAAATGCCCACCATCACATGTTAGGTTCGTTCTCCTAAGTCCTAATGACCTCACACGTCACTTTAACAGTTCGATCATAGATCACACCCATTGGAGGAACGCACCTAATATTTGATTGGCCGGAGTGTGGGAGGGGTATAGTGTCTAATAAACCCGACTGAAAATGAGACACTAGACCCTTCCCAAATAGTCTCACAATTTACGGTACTAATGAATACTCCCACCCTTACTATAACAATGGACTCCACATGTATCCCGATGGTCTCACGTGGGTCCACCTCACTATAGAAGTCCATCTAGTGTTATCTTTAAATTTAACTTCTTCAAAAATACAAATATTGAAGAAAGAAAAAGGGAAATGCTAAGAAAGAAATTTACAGCTTGGCTTTCTCTATTCAGCTCTTTAATCCAATCGATGCATCCACCAAAATCTTCATCAATCGATCGCAATTTGGGTGATTGCAATTTCCCCAAACAGTGCACTGTGATTTCAAAGCTTTTCTGTTTGCTGATGGTTTCAAGAAATGGCGTTTTGGCATCTCAAAAGTGCACTAATTCATTGCCTTGAACAGGTAATGGCTTCTTGCGTTACAATTTGTTTGCTTGTTCAATTTCTAGCTTCATTCATATTCCTGCAAATTTGCCATGGATATTTTTGCTTAATGTTTTGTAATTGGTGGCTGTGAGTGTAAAAGTAATAAGTAGAGGGGTGCAGGTGCAAATTTTCAATTTTTACAGTTTTTGAGTTCTACTATCTATAATTCCCTTTTGTGTTGGACATGGTAGGAAAGAACATAAAAAAGTCTACCTTGTCAAAGTGACACTACTTGGGTGGGTCCCATATTGATCAAGTTACGTTGAAAAAATTAGATTTTTATTCATATAATAATATATTACGAGTCACCTAGTTTAACATCTAGTCGGGGAGGTGACTGGGTCAACTTTCGGGTCTGGGTTTCGGAACATAACTATCCACTAGTTATCCTTATTTGTCCATGGTAGGAGAGAACACATAAAAGTCTACCTTGTTAAAGTGCATATCTTGGTGTGACCCATATTGACCCGGTTACATTGAAAAAATTATATTTTTATTCGTATAATAATACATTACTGAGTTCATGTAGTTGAACATCTAGTCGGGAGGTGACTGGGTAAACTTTCGGGGTCTGAGTTTCGGAACATGACTACTAACTAGGCACTAGTCATCCTTGTTTGTCCATGGTAGGAAGGAACATAGTAAAGTCAACCTTGTGAAATTACTTGGAATGTGACTTCTTGACTACCAAAGTCTTCCTTCCACATATACTAATCATCATCATCAACCACAAGAATAGTAGTAGTATGTCACATTTCTCTGGTTCACAACAGAGCTAATGAAAGCATGCATCAATGGCTTGTTTCAACTGCCTTATATATGATCTATTGCTTCCTCTTCACACCAGCCTGTGCTAATCCTAACCATTTTACAGATGAACTTTTCATCAGTTGTGGCTCAACTGGAGCTTCAGTTGGACCGGATGGCAGACGATGGCTCGGAGATAAAAATCCGAACTTTACGATACGTGGCTCATCAACGAAATCATGGACTGTTGCTGAGGAACTGGCTGTTTCTGATGATCCAGTTCCTTACAAGACAGCTCGAATCTCTCGTTACCAGTTTTCCTACGTGTTTCGGCTCGATTCAGGTCAGAAGCTGATCCGCCTTCACTTTAATCCTGCTACATACAATGGTTTTAGAAGGTCCAGGGACTTTTTCAGTGTTGAAGCTGGTCCTTTCACACTTCTTAGCAACTTTAGTGCTTCGATCACTGCCGAAGATCTTGCTGTTCAATTTTTTACTAAGGAATTCTGTGTAGTTACGGAAAAGAATCATGCATTTAGTGTAACGTTTTCTCCCACAACTGCAAGTGGTCAGTCATATGATACGCATGCTTTTATCAATGCCATTGAGGTTATCTCTGTACCTGAAACGCTTTCGTACTGCCATACCGGAGGTAGAGGAGTTCAAGTGGTCGGGGAGAAGTTTCTGGTATATGTTGATAATGGTACTGCACTTGAGATGGTTCATCGGCAGAATGTCAAACGGGGTTCTGTTGCGTTAAGAGATGATTTCCGTGCTATGTTTGGGACGTGGGGGGGAGTTTTGAGTCAACAGGGAAATGACAAAAAGAATATTACATGGAGAGTATCTGTAAATGTGGGATTCAGATACTTGGTGAGACTTCATTTCTGTGAACTAGGACTCAAAATGGCAGAGAATGGCAACACGAGCTTTACAATTGTTATCAATCACATGGTTGTGTGCACTAACACTGATGTAGTTGGAAAAATAGGGGATACACATGGCCTGTTTTATAGGAACTACATTGTGATGGCAAAAGGGCGCAAATTGGAAGGTAAACGCGACATCACCATTTCCCTTCAGTCGAGAGAGGAGTTTTTCTGTGGACATGTTCCCCTTGAAGGATTTGAGATATTCAAGTTGAGCAATCATGACAATAGTCTTGCCAGTCCAAATCCTTTGCCTCCAGCACGCGAGTCACCATACTGGATTGTTCATGATTTATTCTCGATTCTTGGCCATAAAGATGCAGTTGCAAGTGTTGTCATAATAGTTATTTGTTTCGTAAACATAGTTGTTCATAAGCTGAGACAAACTTGGGAAGTCAATTTCCCTGAGGAAAAGAAACCAACAACTAAGGTTTCGCAAACCTGTCGTTGTTTTTCTCTACGTGAGATGCAGGCAGCTACCAAAAACTTCGACGAGGCATATGTCATTGGAAGGGGTGGTTTTGGTAAAGTCTACAAAGGGTTCATCGATGATAATCCTCGAATTGTGGCCATAAAGCGGTTGAAACCAGACTCCAAGCAAGGGAAGCGTGAGTTCTGGACAGAAGTTGAAACTCTTTCTGAGCTTCGACATGTCAATTTAGTCTCCTTAATTGGCTATTGCAATGAGCAGCTGGAAATGATTCTAGTCTACGAGTATATGCCCAATGGAACATTAGCGGACCATCTCTACAAACTTGCTAGGAAAAAAAGTAATTACTACATTCTCTCTTGGGAGGAACGCCTTCAGATCTGCATTGGAGCTGCTCGAGGACTTGACTATCTTCACACTGGAAAGGGGGTTGTACATCGCGATGTAAAGGCTTCGAATATCCTTCTAGATGAAAGTTTTGTGGCTAAGGTTTCAGATTTTGGCTTGGCAAAAATTGAAGGTTTTAGTGGATTGCAAAATCAAGACAGCACTAATCTGAAAGGCACTTTTGGATACATCGACCCAGATTATTTTAGAAGTCGTAAACTAACAATGAAAAGCGACACATATGCATTTGGTGTTGTCCTGCTGGAAGTATTATGTGGAAGACCAGCAGTTGATCCTCTTGCTGGGGAGGATGAGCGCAGTCTAACCATATGGGCTCGAGATAACTTTACACGGGGAAAGGTGGATGAGATCTTAGCTCCGAGTCTGAGCGGGGACATTTTACCATATAGCCTCCAGGCTTTTTTGGGGGTTGTTGAAAGATGCTTGCATGATGACCCAAATAAACGGCCACCTATTGCTCGTGTTATAATAAACCTTGAGATTGCACTTGAGCAGCAGAAAGCTAAATCCTTGGTGCCAAATGCCATAGCAAGTTTGGTTGATTTCTTTCCGTTTACTGACAGGAATCGGCAGGAATATTCTAAGTTATTGGTTACAGGTGAGATGACAAAGGTTGCTGATATGTTGCAAAGTGGCGATAAAACTCAGCTGGAGAATGCAACATCTTTGATGCCTAATGAGAGAGTCGGTGTTACTGATGTCTGGCAACCTGCTGAGAGAATGTCAATGAGCACAATGCAACAAACTATGCCCCTTTCTCCTCCGGGAGATATGATGTCAGCCTCTGAACAAAGTAACAGTAAAATACTTCATACTGGGGTTCTTTATCGAAAAAAAGATGGCCGAAATAGTTTAATGCGTAAGCTATCACGACTTTTTCCATGGGACTCAGGTAAGAAGACAGCAAAACCATCCACGAGAACAGAGTTTGCCAGCATCTCATTATCAGGTATTGATTTGGATGCTAAATTTGAGAAATGTTTCTCTTGCCAAATAAATTCAAGAGGCACTGACTATGTGGGACTACTTGATATTAGTGTGACTCCTACAAGTATAACATGGGGAATAGTGCTCGAAAACAAAACAGTGGAAATTTTGATATTAATTATAGTACTAAAGTTATTATTGCCTGTGGACGAATGATAAACTGAACAGACAGAAACTACTCAAGCAAGCTAATCTACTGTTTCATCTTATCTTAGTCTGCCTTGACGTTGTTAAGTTTAATTTTGTGCTATCGTTTACATCTTATTTGTGCATTGCGCCTATCCTGCATGCATCAGTTCCTTTTTTTCTTATGTAAAAGCTTTGTATACCTGTTCTCTAAATCCATAAATTGATTGCCTTAGCTTCAAGCTTCCCGTAGATAGGCTAATACTTTCAACTTGTAAAGGACAAGAGAGTTTGCCTCTGTAGTCTCTACGGTTTATGTCCATTATGTTTGATAAGCTACATGATTACTTGGACCATGCAGAATCAACCGGCCCTTTGAGTTTCAGATTTATGGTTAAGTGGTGAAACTATGTTATGGAGTAAAGTGAAAGTAAGCAGTTGTAATTGAATGCTGATATTACCTTGGGGATATGACCTACTTAATTAAAATTGGTCTTGAGATCTTGAAGTGTATTTCTTGCAGCACCTTTATCGAAGCACACCAGCAACAAGGCACCATCTAAACCCAGCAGCATTGATCGGAACAAGAAACTTCGCACAGAAGATGATGAATTGAACTCGACTCCCAGCCTCAGAGTTTTCTCATTTTTGGAACTGAAGGCTGCGACAAGAAATTTCAAAGCTGATAGATTTATTGGGGAAGGTGGTTTTGGGAGAGTTTTTAAAGGTTTTCTTGAAGAAAAATCAACCAACAATGATGCAACTGGGTCCATCGTTGCTATTAAGAGGTTAAATCATGAAGGCCATCAGGGGTTGAAGGAGTGGCTGGTAATTATGACTTTTACTTGAAGTGCTCTTTCATTACATATTTTCTGCTAATTGTAATCTGCATTGATTGATAATGTTTTGTTTCACGTAGTCTGTAGAAGGAAAGTGGTAAAATTTTGGGTTTGCATTTCCTATTTTAAAGTTTAATATTCCATTTATTTGCTGTTAGGTGCATTATTGTAAACCTCTAGTTATATCTCCTATAAAACCTTTTCTTTTTTAACTAAATCATTTAACCCATAGAGGTCTCTGGACATTTCTTGGTCTGAAGATTCAGAGAGAACTGTAGATTCTAGCTCAATTCTCCCTCTAATTCTGAGTAGTGTTACTTGTGTTCGTCATTTTTTTCTTTACGTAATTGTGCACATGAAATTAATTGCATGTTCTCCTATTTTAGAAGAATATATTCTATTTACCAGTTTGATGTCGATCAGTTCCCATTTTTGTTGGCCTAGATAAGAGAGTGGATTCTGGGCATACTTTTTTTTTTTTTTTTTCATTAATTCCTAATTCAACCCACAGCAAGCTACATAACACATTTGTGTGCCATAACTGACCGCCTTATGCTTATATTCTTCTTTCAGCTTCAAAAGTGTAATTCGTTTAATTATACTAATGTGTGTTGTTTTTATGTGCAGTCAGAAATAACTTTCCTTGGAAAACTTTCTCATCCTAATCTTGTGAAGCTACTGGGCTACTGCGTAGAAAAGGAAGAGCTACTGATTGTCTATGAATTTATGCCGAATGGCAGCTTAGAGAACCATTTGTTCCGGAGTAAGGAGATTAATATTTAGATACCATTATGTGCTGACCGCTGAGCAAATTAGTCCACCTGTTTGGTACTAGTGCAGTTTTACTCCCCAATTCTCAAGGCCTAGTTTGCTTATGCAGGGAATCCTGCTAGTCAGACGATTCAGTGGGATATAAGGCTTAAGATTTTGATTGGAGCAGCTCGTGGTCTCATGTACTTGCATACTGCTCGAGTTATCTATAGAGACTTCAAGACCTCAAACATACTACTTGGCGAGGTAAGCTTCAAAAATATCACTATATTGCACCATAATTTGAAGAAAAGTACATTTTAATATTATTTAATTTTGTTACCATCACTTTAACATCATCTAATGAATCTTCTAAAGTTAACACAGTTAATGTTCCTTCACCCTCCTAAAGCTTTGATGTGATATCTACTAGTCCATTTTGTTTCATAAAGGCCCCATTGTATGGCTTATTTGGGTCCGCAATTTGTGTGAGCAGCCCTTGTTTAATCAACTAGTGATTTTGTCATCTGTCTACTGTTGAATTCCCAGTCATATGATGCAAAGCTCGCTGACTTTGGTCTGGCAAAATCGGGTCCATCGGGTGATCAATCCCACGTATCTACTCAGGTTATGGGAACGTATGGCTATGCTTCTCCTGAGTACATAATAACAGGTGTCATTTAGTTCTTTGAGCTTTGGTTGCATTTGGAGTAATATATGATAACTGACATTCTTGTCTACCAGGACACTTGACCGTGAAGAGTGACGTTTATGGTTTTGGAGTCGTCTTGTTAGAAATTGTTACAGGGTTACGTGTAGTAGACAAAAATCGTCCACCTGGCCAACACTCTTTGGTTGATTGGATCAGGCCATGTTTTAAGAGCAGAAAGAAGCTAATAGGCTTCATTGATTCGCGTTTGGAAGGAAGCTATACTCCCAAGTCTGTGTTACAAGTATTTCAACTTGCTAAAATTTGTCTGGAATCTAACCCGAAAGTCAGACCATCAATGCAAGAAGTAGTTGAGGTGCTGGAAGCTGTTGCTGTTGAGAAACTACCAAGAGAGCCTAAAGTGCGTTTCAATTCTCCAGTCGCCAGTCCTGCTCGTTGAGAGTCTGTATCCAAAGCCATTGTGCACATATGTACTTAACTGAAGGTTCTGCATCTCCTTTTGCATTGAGGCTGCATACCTTTTACTAAAACAACAGTGCATTGTAAGCAGATAAAATTTGCAAGACTTGTGCTTGTCTTGATCATGTAAAGATATAGTGATTGGTCTGTAAAATGGAATAGATTAGCAATAAATTATTATCCGGTGAATTTCCCGGTCTGCTCTATGTTACAGCATGTAGTGCCTCAGGTTGCTTGAATCTCTAATATAATGTAACATTTTATACACTATGATGCACTTCAACATGCTTTAGTATAGAGGAATCCGAATTTTGCCTTGTTACCTCCGGCCACAATACTATATACATAAGACATACTGATAAAGACACATTGGCATAGGCTTTGTTTCTGGAAAGTCTATTGCAGAACACTCAGACTCCTTGTCATGAGACAGGATAGCTTTCGAGAATGTGATGATCACTGTCGTCGTACTACTTCGTATGCCCCTTGCTCGGGATCTACCCGTGGCGGGGCCCACGACACGCCTGATGTTTACACTAGAGGACCTCGTGTGAATATTGTGAAAAACATCAAGAAAAACAACTGCATCAATTTCAGGAGGAAACTGATTGTACAATCCATGCACATTAACCAAATCACTAGAAGATCTTACCAACAAAGCGCAACACTAGCGCAAATATAATAGCGCAGCAACATCGCAGATAACAATAACCCAACATTATCGCAAGAAAAAAATATAATGCAACAACATTGCGCTAAGCGCTTCTGAAAGCCACCACGTCAAGCTTGCTCGTATAGATTTGACGGAGAGGGAACGCACACGTCCCCTTACCACCTTGTGGACTTCCCAGAGATCAGTACGCCAATTTTTATAGAGAAACCAGTTACATACACAAGCTTTTCTCTAAACAAGTCAAGCTTTATTAATTAAACTTGCAAGACTCGATGACAAACTGGACTAAACAAAACTCAACTGACAGGTACTTCAAATACAGAACTTGCTAGACTACATGCAGACACTAGTTGGCACTACAAAGAGGAAAGTCAGGAAAACATTGCAGACAACTGACAGAGGAGGAGCAGGTTCCGTCGACAGTGTTCGGACATTTGACCGATCTGCCAAGGGTGGGGGCCACAGAATGTCCACTGTTCATGCCATAGGACCTTTGCACCATTGAATTGGCAGGAGAAGGTGATGTGTGTAGCAGACTTTGTGGTAAAACTGATGCGGGGTGGACAGGAAACCCCTTCTGACTATGGTGATAGCCACCACAACAAGCTTGCTCATATACATCCGACATAACGGGAGCGCACACTTCCTTGACCAACTCTTGGACTTCACCTGAAGTTGTATGCCAGTTTTTATGTAAAAATTGCCTAAATACACAACCCTTTTTGAATAAGTCGAGGGTAAGTGGCATTAACCCTATAGCAAAGGCAACGGGAGAATGGCCCTTGGCACACACAAGGCACGCCATGGCCTCATCGGAAAGTCTGCTGACGATGAGCACTTGGAGGGGCATTATTTGCTTTATAAAGTTGTACCCACATCCACATCCAGAACGCCATAATCTGTAGGATTCTAGGGGATTGCGGCAAAGATCACGAACTAGGACAAATTACATACAATTTTTAAAGTTCAAGTTTTGAAGGTTGAATATGTTTTAAAAAATTGCGCACTTAAGGTGCAATTTTATGAAATCTTACACTTGCGTAATCTTTTGCGCGTTTAATGCGCATGCTACTTGAAAATCAAACCATTGCGATTTAGATGAGAACTCAAAAGTCATCTTTCTTTCTTCATCTCCTACCTTGTTAACATGTAAAGCAAAGTGCAATACAGAGACTTTTTGCTTAATTTCATTTACTAATACACAAGAGTTTCTTGCAAACTCCATTACAGGACTCACAAGACTCAAAGCAAGCCACTACAACAACCATGCTCGTATAGGCTTGATCCCTGTTTAAACAAGTCGAGGGCAAGTGGCATTAACCCTCTAGCAAAGGCAACGGGAGAATGGCCCTTGGTACACACAAGGCACGCCATGGCCTCACCGACAAGTCTGCTGACGATGAGCACTTGGAGGGGCATTATTTGCTTTATAAAATTGTAGCCACATCCACGCTCCAGCCACATACATAACGCCATGATCTGTAGGCATTCCAGGGGATTGCGGCATAGATCACGAACAAGGACGGTGTACAGACTCCTGTCCATACTGTGGAAAAATCGGCTTTCATCGATTGTCAGTGTATATGACAAGTCACTTGTGATTTCTTAATTAAGTTTGGAAGTTTAACCTTCATATCATGCTTATTCCAGTTGTCAAGAGTTTAAATGTACAATGTTAAAATTTAAGCTGTAGAAGTTTTGCAATTTTTCTACAAATTGTGCATTTAAGGTGAATTTTGTGCAATCTTGAACATGCGCAACCAGAGCGTTTGCGCACGCTACTTGCAAAACATAAGATTGCGATTTAGATGAGCTAGAAACTCAATAATATCTTTATGTTCTTTATATATCTCTTGGCTCATGAAAATTTACAGAGAATACAATTGATCTAGCTTGGACTGGCACAAATCAATATAGGATGCAAGCAACGACACAGAGTAAGTGGTATTAAACCGATAGCAAAAGCAACGGGGGTTGACCCGAACAAACACAAGGCACGTCATGGCCTCATCAACAAGTTCACTAACCATGAGAATTTGGAGGGGCAGTGTTTGCTTGATGAAGTTATCGGCCCATCCACACTGCAGCCACATTCAGAATGCCATGGCATTCAATGAGATTGCGGGAATGATCCCGAACAAGGAGATCGTATAGTTTCATGTTCATATTGTGGAAAGTATTGCATTCGTTTGATGTTAAAGTAAAGGTCATCCATTGAATGCACAATTGGGAGAGGATATTCGAACTTAGTGGGACCCACTGTTATAGTGAGTGTCTAATATACATGAAACACGAAAAACATACTATCGCGATCTTGAGAGCCTAAAATACGGGCTCATCAAACCCCTCAGACTGAACCTTTGTTCATCCTCGAGCAAACAGACTAAACTAGACTCAACTAAACTCTAAGCAAATAAGCACAAAGGAATTAATCCTAGAGTCCCTCCACTACAAAAAATACACTGTTTAGCGACGGATTGATAAATCTGTCGCTAAACAGTGCCGATCCGTCGCCCCAGCTGGGGCGACGAATCGGGCGACGGATAGTGATTCCGTCACCCCACTGGTCCTTTGACGACGGATAGATGATCCGTCGTCCAATTCACGACGGATTGGACGACGGATTAATATATTTGACTTTTTTATTATTTTTTTTAAATCGATTATTGGCGACGGATAGAAATTATCTGTCGCCAAATATAACGACTGATAGATTCTATCCATCGTCCCATATAGCGACGGATAGAATCTATTCTTCGCTAGATGGGACGACGGATAGAATCTATCCGTCGTTATATTTGGCGATGAATAATTTCTATCCGTCGCCAAATATATTATTGGAATTAGTGACGGAATCTGGAATTCCGTCACTATTTATTCCGTCAGTAATTCCGTCACTATTTATTCCGTCACTGTTAATCCGTCACTATTTATTTCATATTAATCCTTGTTTTTCGTAGTTCACCTATTTAATCAATATAATGTTCGATAATAAATCAATAATACGGAAAATGTTTCAATAAATGATAAATAATATAAAATAATATCCGGAGCAGGAGAAATTATCCGAACAAGTGTAAATATAATAAATCCGAACGTACATATACATAACTAGCTACCAGACGGGGTGAAATGCGAACCGGACATGAATCGCTCCATCTCAGAATCAAGGCACTCGTTCTCCTCCCTTCGTAAATAGCAGATATCATGATCAGTTACTGTTTTTCAAAAATAACTTGTAATAGTGTACAAATATGAAATTTAAGCAACATAAACATACCGCAATAGACGAGGCGGCAATGGTCCATACCCCGCCTTCCGCTGGTCTTCTTGAAGATGTCATACTTGGATGTGACCTCCCGTGCGATCCCAACAACATATATAGTCAACAATTTATCATCTCACAATTAAGTATATATATATATATATATATATATATATATATATATATATATATATATATATATATATAAATATATATATATATATATATATATATATATATATATATATATATATATATATATATATATATATATATATATACACACACAGACATACCGATTGGTTATAATCAGTGACAGTAGATCGCCTCCCAAGGTGGTGAACGCCCTCCTGCATCGACGACTAAGACGCTGGTTACTGCATTGATGTAGTAATGTCTTGGACATCGTCAAGCGAGGGCATCCCAAAGGGCCCACTGCATCAACTTGTCGGAGGCATTGGGCCACCCGATCCCGAATGGCCTTCCAAGTATGCACCATATCCTCAGATAGTTTAGATCCCATACCGTAAACACGCCAGATCTGTGGGATACCTACTGGGAATGAAGTACTCCTTCTACATTCCCAATTTCATACAACATCCAAAGTCAATACATATATAACGTCACCATGTTACATCAATTTAATAAGATACAACAACATCACAGATATGGTGACTAACATATCACCCAAACAAAGTGGCTAACATACCACCCAAACAAAGTGGCTAACATACCACTCACATTGTCCTAAATTTTACTAACACAATGGTGACTAACATATCACCCAAACAAAGTGGCTAACATACCACTCACATATAGTGGCTAACATACCACTCACATTGTCCTAAATTTTAGTAACACAATGGTGACTAACATATCACCCAAATAAAGTGGCTAACATACCACTCACATACAGTGGCTAACATACCACTCATATTAAAACGATTACAATTACAAACAAACGAATGTCATATTTTAACTTACCCTCAGCTCATCAAAGTACTCGGCCCTCATGCGGTCCGAGATGTGAGACCAACACTCACCACCCCGCCTTGGGTGGCTCTCTCCCCTCCTAAGATGTCACCTAGTTTGTTGTGGACCTCCCGAGGCCATAAACTGTTGTCAATGTATAAGATACAAGAAACAAATATATATTACTTTAGTACAACAATTTATACTTGTCAACTATCATAAGTTATGTTTTACATATTTAAGAAGAATGTATAATACTTACTTGGCAAGACCAGCAGGAAAAATCACAGGCAAGCCATTCCACGTGACGTTGGGATGATGTGGATCGAACATGAGGTAGGGACAATCGTCATGGTCGCCTCCCAGATGTGTTCATTGACCGGTAGAGCCCTCCGCTCTCTCCTGTTGGGGTCTCAGAATCCGAGACCACGCCTCGACATTGAATTCTCCCCCCGACCTTGTCCCCACCCAGACTATCATGCGGTGGTCATGGGTGGGGGCGATAGTGTGGTCTCTGTCATGCATCTGCAAAAACATGTAACAAATACAATAAAATGTGTTAGTACCAGTTATAATACAAAACAAATTATAATAACACATATAATTACTCAAGTGTTATCAACTACAAACTAGTTATAATACACATAATATACCGTTATCGTCGTCCTCTAAGTCTACATATTGGTCCTCGTGCAGATCAAACAACTCATCATCTGCTTCTATGGGATTTTCTGCTTGTTTATCGACATCCTCTTGTTGGTACGAGTTGGTAATTGAGTCGTCTTTCTCAATGTACTCCACTTTCGAGCGAGCACGAATAGGTACATGACTAACCATTCCGCCTTATCGCGTTTCCTGCTTGGATATTCAAGAAACACCACTTGTCGTGCTTGAGTCGCCAGAATAAATGGTTCATACTTGGTTCGGTACCTCTTCTTTTGGTTCACATCAACCATTTCATACTGCTCGTTCTTCCTTGTACCTCCTGGATTAGGATCATACCACTCAACATCAAACAAGAAGGTTCGTTTCAATGGCAAGCCGGAATATTCAATCCTCACTATTCGTTTTAGCTTGCCGTGGAAATCAAATAAAGCAGCATCTCCATAATCTTCCAGACCCTTAACACACACCGGAGTTTGTCGCCATGGCCGTGTTACATTCAAATGTTGAACCTAAGGCCATTGACTATATAACCTGGGAATGTGTAGACCTTTTTGAATGGCCCTTCTGCGAGAGCCTTTAAGTAAATGCACGTGACGTTGTTAATAGGATTCGGACATACTCTCGGAACCAATCTGGAAATTCTGTAGGAATTTTTGAGTCAAGTAGTTCCTCTAGTGTATCCAATGTCATCTGAGGATTTTCTTCCAAACAACGCTTTTTGAAAAAACTGCAAACATTGATTCGATGATAAGTCTATAATTGAAGTAGAGACTTACGTAGCTATATTAAAATTTAAAGAAAGTGTTGCTCACCTCGCAAATAGTATCATATACGGGTCAACCTCAGCACAATTCGTGAGGACATAATATTGAGTTGCTTCCAACTCTTTATCCGTAAGATATTCTTTCTTAGCTGCACCAAGAGGTCTCCCTGATACCCTGAAGACAGATAGGGAAAACTCATCATCCGCTTGAACTTCGAATGTGTCTGCGTTTCGAGCCGGCCTTGATGTCTTCGTAGGGACGTGTTCATCAAAGTAATAAGAGCAGAAGGTTGCAGTTTCCTCTCGAATGTAGCCATTGGCAATCGAACCTTCAGGTTTACCTTTGTTGTTGACATACTTCTTCAATTTCCCCAAGTACCTCTCGAATGGATACATCCATCCATACTGAACCGGTCCAGCAAGTCTCGCTTCATGTGGAAGGTGAACCGGCAAGTGCTCCATAGAATCAAACCAGCTCGGTGGAAAGATACGCTCGAGCTTGCATAGAATCAATGGTATGTTCCTTTCAAGATTTTCCAACACTTTGTCATGAACCACCCTTGTGCCTAAATTTTTGAAAAATAAGCTCAACTCGGTGATAGCAGTCCATACATGTTTCGGTAGCAGCTCTCGAAATGCTACCGGGATAAGCCTCTCCATGAACACATGACAGTCGTGGCTCTTCATCCCATAAACCTTTGTCTTCTTCAAATCCACACACTTCTCTAAATTTGAGGCGTAATTATCTGGGAAACTCAATGCCCTCACCCAATCAAACAAAACTGACCTAGAAGCGTTGTCAATTGTGTAGCACGCTTTCGGCCACTTACCATTCTCATCCTTCTTTGTCAACTCAGGCCTTTTACACCACGTAGACAACTCGGCTCTAGACTTCGCATGGTCCTTTGTTTTTCCCTCAATGTTGCAAAGTGTATTGAATAAGTTCTCGAACACGTTCTTCTCAATGTGCATGAAATCTAAGTTGTGACGGATAAGAAGACTGCTCCAATAAGGCAAGTCCCAGAAGATGCTTCTCTTCCTCCAACCACATTTTTTACCAATTTTCTCGTTATGCTTCATCCACCCATGTTCAGTCACTTTCATAAGACCCAACCTATCAATCTCCGCAAGAATTTGTGCACCAGTAAGTCTTGTCGGGGCTTTTTTGTTGGCGACTTTATTTTTCAAGAATTGATCCTTGTTCTTCCTGAACGGATGGTCACTTTCTAGCAACCTACGATGACAATCAAACCAACAAAATTTTCCACTACCCTTCAGTCTAAATGCATCTGTATCCTCCAAGCAATGTGGACATGCATATTTCCCTGCGGTTTTCCTTCCAGATAGCATGGAGTACGCAGGAAATTCACTCACGGTCCAAAGAAGAGCTGCTCTCAAGGTAAAGTTCTTTTTGGTCGAGATATCATATGCAGGGATACCATCGCAGGAAAACATCCAACGTCAGTCCAGGATCTTTCGGCCCAGGCACCAACGCAGTCAGAAACATGAATGGCTCCTTCATGCACTCACCGGGCAAGGTTGTATGCAGAGCATAACTGGCCAACAAGAGTATTTTCGTTCACTCCCGAACGGGTTAAAACCATCCGTACAAAGTCCCAATCGTACATTTCTAGATTCGGCTGCAAACTCTGGATATATCTTGTCAAACGATTTTCATGCGGGTGAGTCTGCTGGATGGTCCATTCTACCATCTTCTGCATTATCCGAGATTACTCGCTCCTTGTGCCACCCCATTTTATCCGCAGAAGCACTTGAAGCATACAATCTTTTCAAACGAGGTGCTAGAGGGAAGTACCACATTTTCTTATGTGAGAGATTTTTCTTCGCTGCTTCTTTCCACCCCTCCTTGTAACGCTTGTACTGCCTTACCACGTAACTTGCATTGTATTAGATCCGCATCCTCCTCCCAATAGATCATGCACATTTTCGGACAACGATATGGTTACCACAGGCAACCCTAAACCCCGCATCTTTTTCTTCGCTTGGTAAAAGTTGGTGGGAACTAGGTTTTCTTCAGGACAAAGGTCCGACATTACGTCAACCCATTCATTGAAGATCATTTCAAATTGCTGGCCATTAGCCTTACAACTCATTAGCCGAGCCAACAAAGACAACTCAGTGAGCTTACACCCCGGATAAACCGGCTTCCTTGATGATTCTAACAAGTCAAAGAACACCTGATCCTCGGGATTCGGTGGTTCCTCCACCTCCATCTCGGTTTCAGTGTTAGTTGTGTCCATGAACTCGCCTCGCAAAGATCATACACCATTTGTTCGACTCGAGCTCGAATAGCATCGCCTTCAGATGTACTTTGTTCCCCGTCTTGTTCATTTTTTCTCTTCCTTCCACGCTGTCTGTATTGGTCATATGTATTGGACGGTGCTGCTTCCTCACCATGATGATTCCATACCTGATATGCAGGCAGGAATCCATTTTTCCTCAAGTGCTGGATTACCGCTGTAGGAGTCACATATTGCTTGTTTCTGCACTGTTTCATTGCACAAGGGTACTTTATCAACCCATCATTTACACAAGCCGAATTTGAGATTGCAAACGCAATGAAACCTTCAACCCCTTTCAGAAAACTCGATTGAACTCTGCCATTTAGAGTACGATAATACATCCATGAACGATCGATATTCATTGAATAATTAGATAATAACCTGACACATTTGAATTCATTAGATCGAGGTCTATCATTTACGATAATAAATCAATTTCAATCAATTGCTACGTAATATAAGTTATATTAGCTTCAACATCAATTGTTACGGCATTACATAATATAAGTTACATTAGCTTCAATTTTACCATAATGTTTGGTTTCATAAATCAACTAATGATTACTAGTTATACAAGCCTAGAGACAAAACGGATTATCAAATGATTCTTTCTCTTGCAGCCCCCTCCTCATCACTTGTGACGCTCCCTACCACAGAACTTGCATTCCAACAGATCTACATCCTCCTCCCAATACACCATGCACATGTTCCGACAAGTAGAAAGGCACTCAATAGGCGGCCCCAAACCCCGCCTCTCCCTCCATTGGAGGTATGCCATGGACGGTGCTTCCTCACCGTGATGAATCCATACATGATACTCAGGCATGAATCCATAACGTCGAAAGTGCTCGAATAGTGCTGTAGGAGTCATAAATTGCTTGTTTCCAATGTGCAAGGACACTTTATCAAACCCCCAGTTGCACAAGCCGGACGTCCCATGGCAAACGAGATGAAACCTTTAACCCCTTCTACAAAACTCCTAGAAACTCTGCCATTTACCGTCGTACAATCGTACATCCATAAACGGTCGGAATTCATTGTATACGTTTTTAACCTGTTCCAATTGATTAGATCGTATTTAATTTATTAGATCGATTCCAATTCGGATAAGAAGATTGTAGAGATTAATTGTTAATTATTATACGTTCCTTATAAATTAATTATTAAGTGTTCGATATGTTACAAAATTTATTAAGTGTTTTACTACTACGAGTTATAAATTATAAATTACACGTTAATATAATCAACATATTATCCGTCGCTCAAAACACTTAACTACATCCTCGTAATTTAGTACATATACGAATTTATCAAATCAACTCCAACTACTACTTACATACATATCAAATTAACTAAACTAACTACATACATACTTAACATACATATCAAATTAACTAAACTAACTACATACATAATTAATTAACATACATACTTCAATACATACATACTTATCAAATTAACATACATACATATTGAATTACTACATACATTCATATCAAATTAACTAAACTAACTATCAAATTACATATACAAATCAAATTAATCAAATTACATATACATATCAAATTACATATAATTGATCAAATTAACTAATCAAGCTACTACATACTTCATATAAACATACAATTGAAAATAAGTAGTCAAAAATCAAAAAAATCTCAAATTTCAAAAAGTTAGGGTTTAGCCAAAATACCGTTGATTCCGAAGAAAATAGCGGATGAAATTTGAAATTGATGGAAGAAACAAGCTCCTCGTCCAACGATCTTCGAATTGACACCAAGATTGAGAAGAATCGTCAACAATTGGCCGGATTTGACGGAGGAGAAGGAGGAGAAAGGAAGAAAAACGGAGGAGAAAGGAAGAAGAAGAAGAAGAGCGAAATGGCTTCTGATTCACAGGAGCAGTCTGCTAAAACCCCTCTGGGCCGACGGATACGTATCCGTCGCCCTGTAGCGACGGATAAAGTATCCGTCGGTTGATTTTTTTTAATTTTAAATATAAATATTAACGACGGATAAATTATCCGTCGTTAATAATTAATTTATTTTTAAAAAGTCAAAATATGGGCGACGGATTAATAAAATCCGTCGCCCATATAGCGACGGATAACAATATCCGTCGCTAATAAGCGACGGATAACTATTATCCGTCGCTAGGTTTGGCGACGGATTAGCGATCCGTCGTTGTTTATCCGTCGCCCCATAACGTCGTTTTTTCAGTAATTTCTTGTAGTTCTCACAGATAATCAGTTAAGCCACTCTCTCACAGCTGGAAGTGTCCAGCGGGTTAAAAACGCTCAAGAATAAAGCTGGGCGGTGACTTTCGTCACAGAATGCCACAAATCTCTTATGCTAATGTACTCAATTCGTTAAGTCAAAAGGGACTTAAAGGCGCGACTCTAGACAAATAAATGAGAACAAAGACTGACTGCTGCTCCTTTTTTGCTCAAATTTTTTATATTTTCATATTTTGCACACTATTTTTTAGATCATTATAAATGTCATGTGTGCTTTATTGTTTGGCC
Organism: Plantago major; assembly: GCA_026545765.1. NCBI lineage: Eukaryota > Viridiplantae > Streptophyta > Magnoliopsida > Lamiales > Plantaginaceae > Plantago > Plantago major. The sequence goes on along the minus strand of CM048843.1, from coordinate 89,038,482 downwards.
TCATTGGGCTCTTTTTGTCTCAATTTTAGTAGGTGTCTGTTTTACCGAAAGTCCGCACTTTTGTGCGTGTCAGTTTGGTAAACGTGTCATCAACCTCACGGACATGTAGCTTTTCAGCCACGCCGGTATGTGGTAGTATTTGAAACACGCCTAATACGACTAACTGTGATCAATTAAGATCATAGATCCACCCCGAGACTATAATATATATATTTTTAGGAACAACAGACAGACTCGATAATCAACTACAATATGGCTCTAGTAAAGGTAAAGAGCAGTCGCAAGAAAAGAAGAATGGAGAACATGTCGTTTGTCATCCTCAACTACTAAGAGTACACATAAGTATGAAGTGGCGCAATAACTTTAATAAAGGAATTGCTCTACCCAGAAATCACACAAAACAAAGCTGGCACAAGATTTTTACATCGGCATTAAAGGCTTCTCACAGGATTTTTGGACTAAAGAACTAACTAGACTTCCTTTTTACAGAGGAAACAAACTTACAAAAAAAATTCCTGCCCCCCCCCCCCCCCCACACTACGGATTAGAAAAGATTCAAAGCATAAGCATCAAAAGGTTTTAACACTAGCAAAATGGGCTCGACCTTAGCAGTTAACTCAGACTCAAAGGAAACAGCAGACCAAAAGAAAAGAAAAAAATTGAAACAGCAAACAACACAGGATACACATCTCACCCTCCCCCAACAAAGAGAAGCTTGTCCTCAAGCAAGAGAAAAGAGAAAGAAACACCTTACAGGTTTTGTACTCGTTTTTAGTCAAGTACAGGACTCTTCCGCATCAGTTGGCGGGTGCTTATGGTTATAGTCGTTAGCTCGAATTCTTCAGAACTCTTGATCACTTCGTGCCAAAAAGGCTCTTAGCCTTCCTTGCTCCTTTCCTACTCTGCAAATTGGTATAAATGTATAGGGGGCCAGAATATGCCCCCATGTACTCCTTGCGCCGATCCTGTGCAGCAGTTAATATGGGATCAAAGCAGGCATGCAACTTTCGTTGCTTGCCTTGTACCTCTTAAGTACAGGTACGGGAGTAGATGTCAATAATCATACGGGTCGATTTGATGAATGGTCGCCCAAGAAACATCGTATCCTTGCCTTTCGCACCAAGTGCTTGAGGCGGAGACTCAACTATGACGAAACCGGTAGGCACTGCGACTCCATCCAGTTCAACTTTGACACCCTCAATCACTCCCATAGGTCGGCTACGGGACCCATCTGCGAGCAGCATCATGCACTTCATTGGTTTCATCCCCTTAAGACCAAGCTCTTCGTAGGTGCCAAATGTCATCAAATTATAGCTGGATCCTGTATCGACAACTCCGACTACATCAGGATTCGCTCCTATCCCCACTAGCAGATCAAAACTAGCAGAATCACTTATACTCTTAGTTTCTTTTGGGATTATTTGTTGCACTGCATCATTGGGTTTCTCAATCGCCCTCTCAACTAGATCTTTTGAAACCAGGGGAGCCGTGGGTTCCAGAATCACTGACTCCAGAGTTTGAGCCAGACCTAGCTTGCCAGTCTCTTCAACTTGTGGAATCACCCCCTTTCCTGCACAGCAAGAACAAGTGGTGCCTCCTTGATTTACCTGTGCCGATGGTGTCAAATCCTCGTTGATAGTCAGTTTAACCATGAAACTTTTTTCCACGGTACTAGGGAGTTTTCCTACTTCCCTCTGCTGAACTCTTGCCAGAAGTTGTCCCATTGCATCTTCCAATCGCTTTACAGACTGCTCCATCCTTTTCCGCACACTTGGTGGAGTTATAATAGTACTGGTCAGAGTGGTCCATAAATCGCCTCAGCCTCTGCTCCAGTGTTTCCTGTTCCTGCTGGGGTTTAGCTGGTACCTATGGAGTCTACAGGACATTTTCATAGAAGTTGTTCCCATAGCCCAGATTGATCCTCACTTGTTGCACTGATTCTTCGAACTCCTCAACGAGCTTGCTCTCGCTCCTATTAGCTCTTTCCCCCCGCACCCCCTTGTGTTGGGAATTCACAACTAGCTTCTCGAAAACTGCCTCGAGATCTACAGTAGTGGATTCCAGAACCGACCCCTCTACGCTTACATCCACCAATTGTTGGAATGGGGAAAATATCTGCCCATGAAAGCTCTGTATATGTCATCCCACGAGTTCAGTGACCCCTCAGGCATGTTAAGAAGCCAAGTCTTAGCGTGGTCCTGCATGCAGATTGGGAATACCTTCTTCCTAATGTCTTCATCCGAAACCTTGTCATTGGTCGGTATCTGCCCAACCAGACCTTCGAACTCCTTCAGGAACCTGACCACATCCTCATTTTGCATACCGTGGTACCTTGGCATATTATGGAAGTGATAGGCCTTGATTTCCATGTTCCTGGCACCATTGGACAGAACTACCGCGGGTCCACCAACCTTAACCTCTCTCGGTTGATAGTAATCTTCGTATTTTGCCATTCCTAAAACTCTACTAGCAGAAAACCTCAACCGAAATTTAGTTTCTGTTAGTCCCAGAAAATCGAAAACACAGAGCACATCAAACAAACAAAAACAATTATCAACTCAAAAACACCACGGTAGGAGTTAACTCCCCGGCAGCGGCGCCAAATTTGATATGCTCAAATTATTACTTTATAAAATTCAAAGTAACTAAAGCAGTGTTGAGTAAACAAGCCTTAACTACTAGATCGTTCTCAAGGAGCTAACTACGCAACTATGACGTTTTCAAGTATCAAACGTAAGAGTTTGCAAGTAGCAGTTTGTATGATTGAGTTGGTTTTGTAAATTAAACTAAGTAAACGAGAGTGAATTTGAATCAAGAGAGGGGAAATAGATACGGTAGCATTCAGATAAATCGAATAAGAATCAGACCACGTGTTCATATGCTGTCACAATTATTTGTCCAGATAAATTCTCGATTTCAGTTTTAACCAAGACATTCTTTGAAAATTTGAAGTAGTTAATCAAACGATTGTCAGACGATTGATTGTTAACCTGAATGGTTTAGAAAATACAAGAGTAGAGTACTGAAATCGGAGTTTTTACGAAGTTTGATAATGATCTTAACACATATGAACGAACTCTAGGTCAAGATCCTAATTCGATTGATCCTACATTGCTACTGCATCTATCGAAGAGATTAGCTACTCATATCGTAAGCAATACCATACACAAAGACAGTCATAATCGAATTAAGCATCATAGTAGAGATTACAAGCATAAATCAATCAATCAATTACAAAAGAGAAGTAATTGCAAGAGAAAGAATGAATCGATTGATAATCTAACCTCGAGGATCAAAATCCAATGTCAATATGTGATTACAAGAGCAAATCGATGATAAACTAAGGCAAGAGAACCAAACTAGGGTTTCTTGTTTGAGAGTCAGAACAAAACGTAAGAAAAGAAGTGTCTAAATCTGCGTTAAAAATTAGGTCATATACACGGAAACTGATTCTGCAGCGCTGGTCGCGACCAAGGTAATGCCGGTCGCGACCAGCGGCTTCCTGGTCGCGAGCTAAGTCGCGACCTGCGGCAAAATTTGAAAGAGTTCACCGTTGGTTTCGACCTTGGTCGCGACCGGAGATCTTCTTGGTCGCGACCTGCGGCTTCCTCAGCTTGGATTCACGTGGGGTCGTGACCAGGCTAGTTTGGGTCGCGACCAGCGGCCTCTTCATGCATTTCTTCACATTCTGAGCAGAACGGAGTTTCAAGTGGGGTTTTTGAGCTTCTTCTCGGACACGACCTTCAAAAAGCGCCATTTCTTCCTCCAAAACAACTCTAAATGCACGAAAACCTGTGGAACACAACTAAAACACAAAACACATAAAAAATCACAAGATACGCTAAAACAAACAAATAAGGACGAACGAAAGATGATAAAAGGAACGAAATGAGAGCCTAAAATACGGGCTCATCAAAAGTCTATTGCAGAACACTCAAACTCCTTGTCATGAGACAGGATAGCTTTCGAGAATGTGATGAACACTGTCGCCTACTACTTCGCATGCCCCTTGCTAGGGATCTACCCGTGGCAAGGACCACAACATGCCTGATGTTTACAATAGAGGACTTCGTGTGAACATTGTGAAAAACATCAAGAAAAACGACTTCATCAATTTCAAAAGGAAACTGATTGTACAATCCATGCACATTAACCGAATCACTAGAAGATCTTACCAGCAAAGCGCAAGACTAGCGCAAATATAATTGCGCAGCAACATTGCTAAAAACAATAACGCAACATTATCGCAAGAAAAAAATATAATGCAACAACATTGCGCTAAGCGTTTCTGAAAGCCACCACGTCAAGCTTGCTCGTATAGATTTGACGGAGAGGGAACGCACACGTCCCCCTACCACCTTGTGGACTTCCTAGAGATCAGTACGCTAATTTTTATAGAGAAACCGGTTACATACACAATCTTTTCTCTAAACAAGTCAAGCTTTATTAATTAAACTTGCAAGACTCGATGACAAATTGGACTAAACAAAACTCAACTGACAGGTACTTCAAATACAGAACTTGCTAGACTACATGCAGACACTAATTGGCACTACAAAGAGGAAAGTCAGGAAAACATTACAGACAACTGACAGAGGAGGCCCAGGTTCCGTCGACCGTGTTCGGACATTTGACCGATCCGCTAAGGGTGGGGGCCACAGAATGTCCACTGTTCATGCCATAGGACCTTTGCACCATTTAATTGGCAGGAGAAGGTGATGCGTGTAGCAGACTTTGGGGTAAAACTGATGCGGGGTGGACAGGAAACCCCATCTGACTATGGCGATAGCCACCACAACAAGCTTGCTCATATAGATCTGACATAACGGGAGCGCACACTTCCTTGACCAACTGTAGGACTTCACCCGAAGGTGTATGCCAGTTTTTATGTAAAAATTGCCTAAATACACAGCCCTTTTTGAATAAGTCGAGGGTAAGTGGCATTAACCCTATAGCAAAGGCAACGAGAGAATGGCCCTTGGCACACACACGGCACGCCATGGTCTCATCGGCAAGTCTGCTGACGATGAGCACTTGGAGGGGCATTGTTTGCTTTATAAAGTTGTACCCACATCCACATCCAGAACGCCATAATCTGTAGGATTCTAGGGGATTGCGGCAAAGATCACGAACTAGGACAGATTACATATAATTTTTAAAGGTCAAGTTTTGAAGGTTGAATATGTTTTAAAAAATTGCGCACTTAAGGTGCAATTTTATGAAATCTTACACATGCGTAATCTTTTGCGCGTTTAATGCGCATGGTACTTGAAAATCATACCATTGCGATTGAGATGAGAACTTAAAAGTCATCTTTTCTTTGTTCATCTCCTACCTTGTTAACATGGAAAGCAAAATGCAATAAAGAGACTTTTTGCTTAATTTCATTTACTAATACACAAGAGTTTCTTGCAAACTCCATTACAGGACTCACAAGACTCAAAGCAAGCCACTACGACAGCCATTGTCGTATAGGTTTGATCCCTTTTTAAACAAGTAGAGGGTAAGTGGTATTAAACCTATAGCAAAGGCAACGGGAGAATGGCCCTTGGTACACACAAGGCACGCCATGGCCTCACCGACAAGTTTGCTGACGATGAGCACTTGGAGGAGCATTATTTGCTTTATAAAATTGTAGCCACATCCACGCTCCAGCCATATCTGGAATGCCATAATCTGTAGGCATTCTTGGGGATTGCAGCAAATATAAAACTCAACTGACAGGCACTTCAAGTTCAAATACAGAACTTGCTAGACGACATGCAGATACTAGTTGGCACTACAAAGAGGAAAGTCATGAAAACATTGCAGACAACTGACAGAGGAGGTGCAGGTTCCGTCGATCGTGTTCGGACATTACTCCGACGAGGAGGATATGTCGTTTAGCTCGAACCCATGCATATGTAGGTTTCCCGTTGATGGTGAATTTGGCCTTGTTGCCTCCAGCCACAATCTCATCGATGCAAGATAGACTCCAAAACACGACTCTGGCAAAGAGAGGTTGTTGGCCACGCCTCACCGCTTGCATTTTGATCGACTTAATGTTGTTTGAAGACAGTCGGTTGCAAAACACTGAGACTTCTTGTTTGAGATGGGATACCCTTTGAGAACTTCATAAACACCGTCGTCGTGCTTCTTCTTACTGGCCTTGCTCTCGATCCACCGGGGTGGGGCCCATATAATGTCTAATGTACATGCCATAGGACCTTTGCACCATTGCAGGAGAAGGTGATGCCTGTAGTAGACTTTGGGGTTGATGCAGGATGGACAGGAAACCCCATTTGACTATGGTGATAGCCACCACAACAAGCTTGCTCATATAGATCCGACATACCGGGAGCGCACACTTCCTTGACCAACTCTTGGACTTCACCCGAAGTTGTATGCCAGTTTTTATGTAAAAATTGCCTAAATACACAACCCTTTTTGAATAGGTCGAGGGTAAGTGGCATTAACCCTATAGCAAAGGCAACGGGGGAATGGCCCTTGGCACACACAAGGCACACCATGGCCTCATCGACAAGTCTGCTGACGATGAGCACTTGGAGGGGCATTATTTGCTTTATACAATTGTAGCCACATCCACGCTCCATCCACATCCAGAGCACCATAATATGTAGGCACTCTAGGGGATTGCGGCAAAGATCACGAACTAGGACAGATTACATACAATTTTTAAAATTCAAGTTTTGAAGGTTGAATATGTTTATAAAAATTGCACACTTAAGGTGCAATTTTATGAAATCTTACACTTGCGTAACTTTTGCGCGTTTAATGCGCATGGTACTTGAAAATCATACCATTGCGATTGAGATGAGAACTCAAAAGTCATCTTTTCTTTCTTCATCTCCTACCTTGTTAACATGCAAAGCAAAATGCAATAGAGAGACTTTCTGCTTAATTTCATTTACTAATACACAAGAGTTTCTTGCAAACTCCATTACAGGACGCACAAGACTCGAAGCAAGCCAGTACGACAACCATGCTCATATAGGTTTGATCCCTTTTTAAACAAGTCGAGTGTAAGTGGCATTAAACCTATAGCAACGGCAACGGGAGATTGATCCTTGGCAGTTGGCACACACAAGCAGTGGCGCCGTGGCGGAGCCAGAAATTCTAGTCAGGCAAGGCAAAATCGTACCAAACTAGATCATAAAAGTACGAGCGAAAGTGTAAGCCCAAAAGTGTCAAAATGTGGAAACATGAAATTAAAGCACGAGCATCTTAAATCGTGTCTTTTTAGTTGCATGAGTAAATTATATTTGATCTATAAATGAGTAAGTCTCCTGAGAGACGGTCTCTAGATAATTTATCTTGAGACGGACCCATATTGTCAAGAAAATTATCAATGTTATTATTCAAAACACCTATGTTCTCAACATTGGTGTTTTTTCATATATATTACAACAAGACTTATTTCGTTAACAACATAGACGTTTTAATTAATAACATGAATGGTTTTATTGATATTATAGGTCATCTCTAGATAAGTTATCTAGACCGTATTTCATGAGACTTTGTCATATTAAATACTTAATACAATTGAAATTAAAAATAATTTTCAACATATAAATTCAACGCGCATATCATATTAAATGACATAGTTATACTAACACATAACTAATCATAAATGCAAATTATGGTAGTGCGGCCGGGTTTGTATCTAAACAACTTGAAAATGGTATAATCCTCACTAAAAGCGTAACGGGCAACACTTTAGAAGCTTTAAGGTGATCCACTTTTATAATAAAATATTGAGTATTATAGATAAAAATTTAAAATGCTATATCAAAACAAAATGGAATATAAAACTACTAGAGATCTGTACACCAAGAGAAATTTAATACTCCCTCCATTTCAGAGAAAGTGTTACATTTTGACTTTGACTGGTCAACTGTCTTCGAGTTTGACCACAAAATACTCATAAACGATAATAGTAAATAATTTAATAAAATCATATAATAAAAATTTAATTACTAAATTTTCATTATATAATTTTAATAATTTATTTATTAATATCGTTTAAGAGTAAATTGTGGTCAAACTCGGAGACAGTTGACCGCAGAATAGTAAAATGTAACACTTTTTCTGAAATGAAGGGAGTATACAACATTTCATATGAATGGTATATCAAGTATCAAAATTTGAGGCAAGGCAATTGCCTTGGCTTGCCCATGAATGGCTCTGCCATTGCACACAAGGCATGCCATGGCCTCATCAGCAAGTCTGCTAACCATATGAGCATTTGGAAGGGCAGTATTTGCTTGATGAAATTGTCGGCACATCCACACTCTAGCCACATCTAGAACGCCATAGTCTGTAGGCATTCTAGGGGATTGCGGCATAGATCACGAACAAGGACGGCGTACAGACTCCTGTCCATACTGTGGAAAAATCGGCGTTCATGGATTGTCAGTGTATATGACAAGTCACTCGTGATTTCTTAATTAAGTTTGGAAGTTTAACCTTCATATCAAGCTTATTCCAGTTGTCAAGAGTTTAAATGTACAATGTTAACATTCAGGTTGTAGAAGTTCTGCAATTTTTCTACAAATTGTGCATTTAAGGTGAATTTTGTGCAATCTTGAACATGCGCAACCTTCAGAGCATTTGCGCACGCTACTTGCAAAACATAAGATTGCGATTTAGATGAGAAACTCAATAATATATTTATGTTCTTTATATATCTCTTGGCTCATGAAAATTTACAGAGAATGCATTGATCTAGCTTGGACTGGAACAAATCAATATAGGATGCAAGCAATGACACCGAGTAAGTGGTATTAAACCGATAGCAAAAGCAACGGGGGTTGATCCCGAACAAACACAAGGCAGTGTTTGCTTGATGAAGTTATCGGCCCATCCACGCTCCATGTCAAGATATATTACAAGACGACTTCAACTTGAAGAAGAATTCATCTCCTAGTCTAATTCGTATTTTATCATATTATGTTTTGTATTATATAGCGTCTATAATTTAGTTTCCGTTTTCTAGTTAGATTAGATAGCTGGTTTATATTTCTATATAAGCATATGTTGCTTTCTATTTCTTGTACTCTTACTCTTATTACTTACTTCGATCTATTGATCATTCATCTATGCAATATAGTTTTCTCTCAATTTCTATATTGTAACATGGTATCAAGAGCCATAAATCGTTCGATCCTGCTTCGCATCTTTGTTCCACCTCCTCTGACCCTCTTTGGTTATGCCGTGATCGATGAACGGAATTGGGACGGACTTTAGAAGATAAATTTTTTTTTTCTATTCCTTCTTGCTTGGAATCTTTTCACTTGTATCTATTACAATCTCTCGATATCTACTATCATCATTGTTCTCATATCAATGCCATTGTTTCTAGGGAATTCAAACATAGCGATATTCTTCTTCATCAATTCATGATGGAATTCAAACATCATGATATATATATTTTTTTTTTCATCAATTACTCAGGGAATTCAAACCTGGCGATATTCTTCTTCATCAATCCATGATGGAATTCAAACATCATGATATTTTTCATCATTTACTCGGAGAATTCAAACCTGACGATATTGCATTGTCAATCACCTCTCTGCCTGTGCTAGTCCTATCTCTCTGTGATCAACTGTTGATCCCTCTTTTTATGTTCTGGGCTAACCTCTATATAGTCTAATCTCCTCTCTGCCTGCTCTAGGTTGCTCTACTATTGCTCTGGATCTTCTTTTCCCTCCATCTAATATTCAGGATGAACATTTGCGATATCCATGTTCCTCTCGGTCGGTGGGGTATATTACAAGACAACTTCAACTTGAAGAAGAATTCATCTCCTAGTCTAATTCGTATTTTATCATATTATGTTTTGTATTAGATAGCGTCTATAATTTAGTTTCCGTTTTCTAGTTGGATTAGTTAGCTAGTTTATATTTCTATATAAGCATATGTTGCAATCTATTTCTTGTACTCTTACTCTTATTAATTACTTCAATCTATTGATCATTCATCTATGCAATATAGTTTTCTCTCTCAATTTCTATATTGTAACACTCCAGCCACATCCAGAACGCCATGGCATTCCACGAGATTGCGGGAATAATCCCGAACAAGGAGAGCGTTTAGTTTCATGTTCATATTGTGGAAAGTATTGCATTCGTTTGATGTTAACGTAAAGGTCATCCATTGAATGCACAGTTGGGAGAGATATTCGACCATAGTGGGACCCACTGTTATAATGAGTGTCTAATGCACATGAAACACGAAAAACATACTATAGCGATCTAGATGAGAAACTCAAGAATGTAAAGCAAATGCAATATTCTAGACATTTTGAAGTTTTGCAAAATAAATAACCTTGTAGATTTTTACACTTCCCAATTTCATTTTCGTCCTAATCATCTATTAAAATCAACTCATGATCTGCATTTATTAGAGGTCAATCTGTAAGGGGAAAAAAAAAGTTTTAAAATCCACAATTGACATCATCATAATTAAAAGCAGCTGTATCTTCCTCAAATTTGCTTTAACATTTAAGTCGACCAAAAATATTTTAGAAACAGTGCTTGATTATGCACATGGTATAATCATACGAACATTTAAAGCAATGTGAGTCACTACAACGTTGTATCATAGATAAAACCGATCCAAGCAATGACACAAACTACTTGAATTCATTTATACTTCAAAACATAAAGTTTCTTGCAAGCTAATTACAGGACTTGCAAGACTCGATGACAAACTGGACTAAACAAAACTCAACTGACAGGTACTTCAAATACAGAACTTGCTAGACTACATGAAAACACTAGTTGGCACTACAAAGAGGAAAGTCAGGAAAACATTGCAGGCAACTGACAGAGGAGGAGCAGGTTCCGTAGACCGTGTTCGGACATTACTCCGGTGAGGACCTGTCGTTTGGCTCAAACTCACGGATCCATATATGTTTCCCGTTGATGGTGAATTTGGCCTTGTTGCCTCCAGCCACAATCTCATCGACGCAAGACGGACTCCAAAACACGACTCTGGCGAAGAGAGGTTGCTGGCCACGCCTCACCGCTTGCATTTTGATCGACTGAACGTTGTTTCTGGACAGTCGGTTGCAAAACATCGAGACTTCTTGTTCTGAGACAGGATACCCCTTTGAGAATGTCATGAACACCGTCGTCGTGCTTCTTCTTACCGACCTTGTTCCCGATCCGCCAGGGGTGGGGGCCACATAATGTCCACTGTTCATGCCATAGGACCTTTGCACCATTGAATTGGCAGGAGAAGGTGATGCCTGTAGCAGACTTTGGGGTAAAACTGATGCAGGATGGACAGGAAACCCCATCTGACTATGGTGGTAACCACCACAACAAGCTTGCTCGTATAGATCCGACATAACGGGAGCGCACACTTCCTTGACCAACTCTTGTACTTCACCCGAAGCTGTATGCCAGTTTTTATGTAAAAATTGCCTAAATACACAGCCCTTTTTGAATAAGTCGAGGGTTAGCGGCATTAACCCTATGGCAAAGGCAATGGGAGAATGGCCCTTGGCACACACAAGGCACGCCATGGCCTCATCAGCAAGTCTGCTCACGATGAGCACTTGGAGGGGCATTATTTGCTTTATAAAGTTGTACCCACATCCACGCTCCATCCACATCCAGAACGCCATGATCTGTAGGCATTCTAAAGGATTGCGGCATAGATCACGAACAAGGACGGTGTACAGACGCCTGTCCATACTGTGGAAAAATCGGCGTTCCTCGATTGTTAGCGTGTCAGCCATTGAGTGCGTGTCTGGGAGATTCTAAAACCTGAAATAACAACTCCGATATCATTATTTTGGAAATATAGAAACAAAATGTCATAGTGTAATTCCAAAATTTAATTTGAACTGCTACTGACAGAACAAACGCATGTCCTGGGAGAAAATTTTAGAATTAGAAAAGAATTATTGACACAGAAAACCAACGTAACACACACAGAAGAAAATGTTTTAACAAAATAACAAAAATTGGAAGGAAAAAAAGGCACACAAGAGTTAAAACTAGAGTGGCACAACGAAAACATCAAAGTGAAGAAAATAGTTGTAAAGTGTAAAAGATCTTGAAAATTCTGATAAAAGATAACAGTATTCTGCAAATCATTAAGCAATTTTTGCCCACAACATATCGGACTAATGGTTGCAAGAGCCAAGAAGTCAGAAATTTTAAAAGAATTAACAGCATCTGTGCAAGAATGGAAGTTTAACATCACTATCATGTTCATTACATGAGATATCACAAACTTGCAGAAAATAAAAAGCTGTCAGCCCAGAAAATCTGGAAGTCCAAGGAATATATTTGTGCGGGTCACAGAAAGTATGCCTGTGATAGAAAAACGAAGTAATATCACAACAGCAAGCTAGATCTATTAGATTTTCGATCTGCTACTGAAAGAAAAAAGACTGCATGTCCCTTGGAGAAAGTTCAGAACTATAAACGTATTACTAACACAAAAAATCTAATAGACAGATAGAAGAACAAAAATTTTAAAAAAATAAAAAGGGAAGAAGGCATAATAGAGCTTAAAACAAGAAGTGCACAGAGAAATTATCAAGTACTTCCCACCTCTCATTTCAATTGGAAAAAGAATTGTAAACGAGAAAAAATCATTAAAAAAACTTAAAAGTGCTGATAAAAGATGTATCCCGTAATCAGTTTAAATGCATGCAATGTGTGCCCAAATCATAACATCAGACTGGTGGCTGCAAGTCAGATTCACAGCATCTGTGGAAGAATGGAAGTTTAACCTTCACATCATGTTTATTCCACAAGATACACAAACTGAACTTGCATTAAACTAACAGCCTTATAAGCTCAAAGAATTATAAGAACTCATTTGTATAAGGAAAAAAACCTGAGATGTGAGTAGCTAAACTGGAGGGAGTGCTCAGAAATGTATTTCTTTCGATACTCAACCCTACAACCTACAGCCCTATATATACAGCGAAAAGCAGTATGGGCAGGCTAAAGTTGGGATAAAGTCGAGGCTGTAAAATTCACTGTTTTTTCAAAAGAAAAAGCAATAAATATGACAAGTAGGAATTACCTCAGTAAAGTAATAATAATCTCTAGTTGGTGACAATTAATGCATGATTGGATTTATAGCAATCAGCCAAGAGGCCTTCATGCTTTTCTGGTTTCCGGTCAGTCTTTCTCAACAAAAATCTCAGACGTCACACATGTAGACAGGCGGAAAAAACTATGAACTCAACCATTCACCTAAAGGACTACCACAAAATTATAATAAGCCAAAAAAACGTAGTAACGCTCCTAACAACCGCCAGGTCAGACTCATTTTCCCTTCTTTATGAATTATATCAGAAAAAATTTGATGCTTTTGGAAATTTAATCCAAGAAATTGGTGGATTTTGGGAATCCTAATGCTCTTTCATGAAATCATTCTTAGAAGAGGTTAAAATTAGAGAACCAGTATAGCCAGCTAGAAGATTGCAAAGATATAAAAAATTTGTACATTTTATTGGCTTATATTGGACTTCCTTTCTTCCTCTTTTTTTTGCTATTTATTTTCTAATACAACTCCTAATACTTGAGCTTTCAGGGAAACAAGGCACCGTAAATTGAATCCATCGGACTTTGTTTAAGACTGAGGGAGTAGCACAAAATATTGAGCCAAGCTGTTACCAAATCAACTATCAGTCAACAAAATTAGTATCTCCAATGTTAAGTACAAAAAAGGCAACAAAGCAACCAAGATATAATGCAATATAATTATAGATACTATTTCCATGTTAATGGAAAATGTATAAGTTTAGTAAATCACTTGAGCTAACCTTATTAGTTATTACCTTTACAATTGTGAAAGACAATCTAAGAAAACCTCAACAATTAATGTACTAAAGCACTTACGGCTTGTCATTTCCTGCATTTCAGTAGGAGATATCATCTTCCCGTGAAAATTCTCAAATATTTGTTCCAAGAGATGTCTTCAAGCTCAATTTGACCAAGAATGTAGTTCATCTTGTTACTCCGCAAGGTCAATCAGTAGTCCTGTTATACAAGAAATTTAGTCCGTTCCTCAGGTATCAGGTACTTTGTCGTTCCTAAGTCTGCATGGATCTCAAAAAATACATGACAGATACGATTCACTTGGGACTGTACGGACGTTACTTTATGATCAATTACAGTTTAACGAATTTTACGTGGCGCACTAATAACATCGTAGCATTCAATCACTCCGTACTATTTACACGTCATACAAGGTACTGCTCAGAAGATGTCTACATAAACGACAATGCACTATTCAGAAGCCACAAAAGTTGCTACATAATAATAGATTTGGTATGACGCATAAACGACGAATATTATTTATAACACTTAGAAATAATAATTGATCACAAAATACCTATTGTACAACGGTCAAGTGAATTAATAACAACATATTACTTTGGCATGACGCATAAACGACAAAATGCTGAAAAATGGATGCTTGACACTTGAGTAACCTAGGACATTGCTGGATTTTGGAATTCAAATGCACTTTCATGAAATCATTCATAAGCAAGGTCTCAAGTTCGAATCTTGTGAATGCAAGAAACGCCACTAGGAAAGCCGCCCCCTCAGAAAATGGCCCAGCAGTCTTCGGTCGGATTAGGTGCACGTATATATACTGGTGAGATATTTAAAAAAAACGTAAAATATTACCATGATCTGAAAGTCTGAACACTTTGAATTTTCTTGGATTATATTTGATTCCCTTTCTTCCTCTCTTTTTCCCATTTATTACTAGTTATATATTATTGAAATTTTCAGGAAATTGCACCACAAATTGAATACATTCCAAACTTAGTTAAAAGACAATGTAGTAGCAAAATATTCAGCTAAGGTCCCCGTCCCGAAACGCTAAATTTTACGAATTAACTATCCAAAACAAAAAAAAACTACTTGTGTCTCATGCAAGGTACTATCCAAAAGATTCTTCAAAAGGTAATCAAGGAGAAAAATTCATGGGGAGTGTATTACACCAGTCCAAATAAGCAGGAAACCAGATAGTAACATCAGCTACGATATTAGTAGCTGCCATATTAAATAAGTTCAATAACAAGTAAAGAAAACGTATTTTCAACCTTCAACTCCGGGCTAGTAAAATTATCAAAGCATCTATTGTTTCTTTCATTCCAGATGCACCATAGGTGGATAAGATTTCAAACAGCATAAACAACACAATTTAAAATAAGATATCACCAGTAGAATGTTACTTGTATAATTAATATGCGAAAAGAATGAAAGTAATGTTACTACTACAAATTGATGATGGTGACTGCATCTAAATTCCATGTAGAAGTTGACACTCATTAAGTAAAGAAATTTTCAGTGGATAAACATTTATGGAGTGAAAATGCCGTGACAAAAGAAAGAATATTCAGGCATCTCATCATGAGCCAACAAGTACGAACCAAGTTATGAGGAATATGAAAGATGATTTAAAGACCCGTGCTTGAACCATTACAAAAATTTAGGATTCAGAACATACCTTCATGAAGGTCTCAAATAAAAATCTCCAGCCATAGCTCAACTGCGTCATCCAGACTCTTTCCATGTCTTTCGTAGATGAGAACTGCATTTGCTAGGTCCTAGCAGACACTGTACGGACAATACTTGTCCAATTGTCCCTATATCGACCAGATTAAATCTGAAGCAAGACATGGAGTGAGCAATATGTTGTACAGTGTACCACCTCAGTCAAATTTATATACTAGCAAGCAGATTAGAGAAAGCAGCCTCCAAGTTTCTCTAGACACAAAATACATGTTTACAGAACCATTCAGTCACAAAGAGACAACATCACTCGAAAGCAACTCAAGATACTTCTAACATTTACTGGTTGTGTCGAGGACATACAAGTACAACTGTGCATCAGGAATCAGAATGCAAAACAGACAATTTCCCAACTTTATAAGGCGAAATACTCGACTACTTTTCAGAGATCTGACTTCTGAGCCACACTGCTGCTATAGTTCGGCTCTGAAGACCACAATAACTCAATAAAATAATTTTCTCAGTTTCGTAACTACCAGAAACAGACATAACTAGAAGAGAAAATTATCCATTAGCTACTTCTAAAAAAACTTTTCTTTCTACAGTGCATTGCTTTATGAACAACCAATATATAGAACATGGCTAACAAAACATCTGAGCCAAAATGGAAGAAGAGTAACAAACACTATCAAAAAAAGAGATCATAATCAAATTTCGAAAGGCAAACAACTAAGTCCAGTCACCTTTCTAGGCCTCGGCTCTGACCCTTGTCGTGAGAGCACCACACAGGCATAGGCATAGTAATAGACGCCTTCGCTGAACTCTTCGGATGTGCAGGCCTTAGCGTGGTAGACTTGCTCCATCTCCACAGATCTCCCCTTTGCTTCTCGTTTGAAACCATTCCACAAAGACATGTTAATCAAAACTGCAATTAGATTCAAGAAAAGGCCTCTCTCTGTACAAATAGAAAAAAAGCATAAATCTTTATAAAACCTACACTGCTATCTACTACACCAAAAGCTAAACAAACCATTACTGCAGAACATAACACTATCAGCAATACAGCAATGAAATCAAACTAAAATACTCAATAAAATGGAAGAAGAGCAAGAAACACAAACACTATCAAAAAATGAGGAGATGATAATCAAAATTTGAAAAGCAAACAACAAGAGAAATCAAATGTTTAAAACCATTCCACACATACATGTTAATCCTAACTGCAATTAGATTCAAGAAAAGGTCTCTCTCAGTACAAAAACAAAAAAAAGCATAAATCTTTACACAACCTGTATGCAATGCTATCTACTACACCAAAAGCTAAACAAATTAGTACTGCAGAACTAACACTAGACAGCATAACCGCAATAAATTCAAACTGAAACGCAAGAAATTACCAAAGTTTTTTTTGTTGTAGATTTCAGAAAAGCATCAAATTGATGGTGTAAAGCTGCTCTCATGAAGTGGGTTCTTCTCCATTTCGAGCCAATTTCCATTTTCTTGCACAGTAATGAGTAAACCGTTGCCGGAAAACAGAGATCAGAGAGTTAGCTTCTGTGTAGTTTTAAAGTGAGTGCTTTTTCCTTTACTAATTTTTTACATAGTTCTCTTCTCTATATTATTTGAGTACCTATGAAATAGAATAACTAATCTAGTTACGAGCTACTACATCATTAGAAAAATATAATCATTTATGTTCGGAATGTATCTTTCGTTTAAAAGAAATATAATGTTATCTGTATAAACGTTTCAATTAATAACATTAATAATTTTTTAATAATATAAATCGATCTCTAGATAAAAAGAATTGTAATATAGACATATGTAAAACATATGACTGAGGTCAAATCTCATTTATTCACCACAATTTCAATATGGTACCTTAAAAGAACTTGCATCCTAATTTATTCAAATCTAATCTTATTCTTGTATAACTAGAAAAAAATTCGAGAAAAAAAAAAGTATATTAAGTTGTTACATTACCATTTTCTTAACTTAAATTGTTACTTTACCTTTTAATGATTTGTTGCACAATTAGCTACTTTGTAGAGTTTCCATTGCATTTTGGCATATTGCAGATTTGCAAGTTAAAAAACCACTCTTAAAATATTTTTTAAAGGTGTTTTGTTGAATTTTTTAAATAACATCATGACATCTCTTAGTGAGTATTCCGTCGTCTCATCAGACCACACTTGAACCAGAGGCCCAATGTGAGCCCTTTTGCATCGGGCAAGGGGGCGTGATTCTGTCATCCGATTTTGATCGTGGACGTCTTATAATGTACGATCCAAAAACTAAATTGTTCACATCTTTCAGATGGCCTAGCATATTGCCGTCACATTCAGCTGACGTATATGTACAGAGTTAGTCTCGCCTCAACATATGTCATCAAAGCTTTGGAATCTGATCAGAACCTGAGAAGAAGTTGAAGGTCTGCAGTGCCATTTATATAGCAAGATCATGTTCTTACAAATTCTTTCTCGAGCTGGTTGTATATACTAATCTATTTACGCCTTAAATAATCATTCTTGGTCTTCTATAATTAATGCTTTGTGAGAATTGTGTTGGCTTTTTTACTCAAGTTGCAATCGAATAAAAAAACGTTGGCATGAACTTTACACTGTTGTACATTAACACTGGTGAATTAACTTTGTTTGCCTTTTACGATGCTGGTTGTTTTTTCATCGATCGTGATGGTGAATTCTGTAGTAGTTGCAAATGTTTCAATCATATTATCCTTCTCATAGATTACTTTCTGAAACCTTGATGATCAAGTTCCTAACTGCTTCTCAATTCTCATTTTCTCAAAAAAAAAAATCTAAGGACAATTTGTCATCTATTTATTAAAAATCCATCCTACAAATCAATTGTTTCATAGATGAGATGTATATTAATTTCTGGTTGATAATGATCTCTGAATATATTTTTAGTTAACTATTGGAGGATAGTTTTGTGCGTTGTGTTAATTGTTTAGCTTAATCTTTTTAGTGGTAAGAGGTTGTGACTTGTGCAGATATGGATTGTTTAGTTTTGTTGTGCGTGAACTTAATCGGCATGGGAGTGATATGAATTTAATTAAAGTTCGAAGATGGGTGAAAATTGGAGTGTTGTGAAAGTATTGAAGAATGATGTACATTTAAAGAACGACAAAGATGTAGATTGTTTAAAAATAAGTTTAATTTCAAAATAATTATAATGAGTGAGATTTTTTTAAGAGCATATATACTGTTACATTAAATCATCATTTTATATTTTATTGAGTAGAGATAAGAGCCTAGATCTTACTTAAACCTGGGGAAGTGATGGAAATTTCTTATGTTAGTGCTATTATAGTTGCAACTTACAAGTAAATTTAATGGAAAATAACAATAAACACTATATGTTCTTTCATATCTTTGGGCTTAGCTTCCGAGAGAGCTTCTTGCAAATCCTTTGCCATACAAATAATCCTCGATTTGTATCCTCCAAAAAGTATATCGGTCCCATCAAACTTTTCAATCGCTACTTTGATATCACCCCTCTTTGCTATTTCCACCGTCCCAACTGAACTGACTCTTGATACCAGTTGTAAGAAATAAGATGCAACATGAAGATGATAACGAACGAAAGATAAGATAAAACCAAGATCCGCTGATTTAATCCGATTCGATCCGAAATTCAAAATCCTTAAAAATCATAATCTAAAATCCGATCCGAACACTCCAGACCGGGTTGGTTTTTCGGATTTTCGGATTCGGATTTTCAGCACACCCCTAGTTGTGAGTAGTAGAACTCATGTTAGTTTAGTAGTCCTAATTATATTCCACTTTTGTTTCTAGTTGGCAAAGGAATCATATTTGGTGTTGGTTCTTTGCCATTTAGCTACGTTACTGCTCTTATATATATGATAGCTATAGCCTGTGTAATTTGTATCATAATAAAGCAATTAGCTCCACCGAATACTAAATAGACAATTGTGGTAAAAGTTGTATCTTACGATTTACTCATTATTTAGTGGAATCCTGGCTTGGATGTGACCCCAGACGTAGTCAAATTTATTGATGAACTGGGTAACCAATTTTGTGTCTAGAAACCCCATAACATCTTCATTCTTCTGCCCGTAGAATTTCGGAAGTTAATGGACCAGGTGTCCCTTGGTTTCCATATTCCTCACACGGGCTAGAACCACAATACTAGACGGTGGGCTCCTGTGCCTGGCGCGAAGAGCGCGACCATAATGGGTTGTTCTGCCATTTCAATAGGTTGCCCGAATGCTACTGTTTCTACTGTTCTCTCGACTCTTGACGCAGACCCTTTCTTTCTGTTGCAGTATCTATCGATCTCGTCGATAAACGGTGCAATAGGTAGATCAAGATTCCTTCTCCCGAGCATAAACTACCTGTAAAGGAGATGTGTCAAGACCAAAAAAATATAACCAACAACTTAAAAATACAAAAAGTAAAAATACTATAAATTAGAATTCATAAACTTAACAAAGGAGTTAAGTCCCCGACAGCGGCGCCAAAAAACTTGATGTGTCAAATCAGAGTTTTCTATTTGTTTAATAAGCCAACAGAGTTAATTCTCAACACTATGAAACATGTAGTGTAGTGGAGAATGGGAAGATGACCATCGATCCAGATTTGGTGACTGACATAATGCACTCGTTGTTTGTTAGATCTAATGTTCGAGAAATAACCCCCGGTGGTGTCGTTGCCTGAGACAAATAACCTCTTTTCATAACTTGCATAAAGGAACTACTGGGTATCCCCACTTCTCACTTTTCAGCATAAAAGCTCAATCATCGATACCTGTTAAAACAATCGATTGAAAATCCCAACCGAGTATAATGCATTGAGTAAGTAAGATTCTACCAATATGAAATTTACAGATTATATTCCCAGAGAGTTGTACAATGTAGCAAAAAAAATTTAAAAAAATGAAACAATATTTGAATTGGATCCAAAAAGCCACATACACACTCTATCGAATTACTCATTTGTAAAGCCGTTTATACACGACACTACACTTTGCATCAATGTCTCAACAATGACAATTTCCAAGTAACCACATCAGTTCAATTCAATTCGTAAAGATGAAAATGAATAAAAACAAACTCAAAAACAAACTGGATGGGCAAGCCATACCCATGATATTGAGAATTGATCGGATTGATTTGAGCAGTTGTGATGCATGTAGAACGGTGGCGATCTTTGGATTGAAGTCTGGAGTTAACCGATTAGCACTTGTCTCCATGGCATACATCTACCCAAACCTATTTGGGAATGAACTCATTGTCATTGAGCAGTCTTTATAATCGATCAACCGAAATGAACGCGTTGGACATATATGACGATTGAAATGAATGAAAGAAGATGAACTAAACAATAGAATGGAGTGATTACGTGATATCCTATGTCGATCTAGAAGAAGCCAAAAACCAATTGTTGAATCAATTGGGATTCAAATTTCAAACGGACATAGAACCTCCGAATCCAAAACTCGATCTCGATCAAGGTTGTTCCATGCCTGCCCATCCATGTTGTTGTTGCTGGTAACTTTCATCTTCATGGACACGTACGCTAGTGATGGAATTTTGTGGATTAAATATGGTTGGTTTGAGCACGCCTTAGATTTAGCCAACCGAATCAATATGTTGGAGGCGATGAGGATGAAATCGCCGGACACGCTGTGTGTTGAGAGAGGGTAGGCTGAAAACGCCGGACACGCTGTGTGATTTTGGATGGGACCTGCAGGTACAATTCGTTCTCCTTAATTTCATGTATCTTTGGTTTGATTTTTGGATATATGAAATCACAATTACATAGTTTTTTAAGAGTTTTATACCAAATGATAAACCTGGTTCATGGCAGAATTGTCCCATGGCAATCAGGCAACTTGAATGGAGTTGTTAACATATACAGTGAAAACACTCTGTAAACATGAACACAGTAGAAGTATATAAAACTGGAAGCTTCTTTTAATTTAAAATGTTAAAAGAACCCGCATCCACTACCTTTTGCAGTCGTGATGGTAAAAACCGGAAGCTTTATTACAAATGCAAAGTGAACGTTCATATTTTTGCCAGAGTCGTTGTTGTTCAGCTAGAATTCTTGAACTTAAAATCATGATTTGCTCAAGGTATCTTTAACAGCTTCAAGAGTCTCAACAGCTTCCAGTATTTCAACTACTTCTTTCATTGATGGTCTGTCTTTTGGAACAGCTCTCACACAACTTTTAGCTAGCTGATATACTTGTAATGCGGATTTAGAAGGATATCTTCCTTCCAGACGTGCGTCCATGATTATCTCCATTGATTTCTTTCGTGCTTTTATAGGCATGAGACAGTCGACCAGATTTTGCTGTACAGATGGACGACTTTTGTCCACTGCTCGGAACCCTGTAAGCATTTCCAACAGGACAACTCCGAAACTAAACACGTCGCTCTTGACGTACAAGTGCCCTGGCAGACAGAATGTCATTTCATTAATTACAATATATTGCTTTCAGTCTAATTGAAGCTCTGACAGAGCCAGTATGGCAGTATCGTACCTGTTGCCATGTATTCAGGAGCAGCATAACCATACGTTCCCATAACCTGGGTTGATACATGGCTGTGATCAACGCATGCACCCAATCTTGCCAAACCAAAGTCAGACAGCTTGGCATTGTATGACTGAGAACACAGAAGAACCAATTGAAGAAAAAAGTCAGAATGTCGTTCCAGTGTCGTGATATCTACCTCAGAAAGTAAAAGAAGTTCTAGTGCAACAGAAGGCAACACATTCATTCATCAATAAATGTAAAAAAAAGTCAGAGAAGATATAGCTGACAATCGAATATCATAATAGCTTACTTCATCAAGCAGGATATTTGAGGTTTTGAAATCTCTACATATAATTGGAGTATCAAGAGAATGCAAATATGCAAGGCCACGAGCTGCTCCAATTAATATCTTAAGCCTAATACTCCATGAAAGTGGCTGAGTATGAGGACTCCCTGTACAAGAAAACTAATATTTTCAGCATCTAGCTTTAACAAGCTGGAATGGGATATATGTGGCCTAATTTTGAAGAAATTTTGAGTAATGCTTAATCTGATTGCTTACCCAGAAAAATATGATTATCTAAGCTTCCCCTTTGCATGTATTCATAGACAAGCAGGAGCTCTCCAGAGTCGATGCAGTAACCCAATAGTTTCACTAGATTAGGATGAACTAGTTTTCCCAGGAACTTTATCTCAGCCTGCACATAAAAATGAAGCATATTTCACAAGTAGAACTGAATAAATTTCAGTTTTTGAATCTGAAACGGCATGTTATATGTAATGTAAGAAAAGAATCCATAGTTCTTTTTCGTTGCGCAACAGCAGATAACAATGCAATAGGAAAACTCCAATACTTTGTGCATATCAAAACGGATACACACATTGACAGAAACTTTGTAGTTACCAGCCACTCCTTCAACCCTTGCCAGCTTTCACGATTCAATTGCTTTACAGCAATGAAGGACCCCACTGCACTTGTGTTGGTTGATTTATCTTGAAGAAAACCTTTGTAAACTCTACCGAAACCACCTTCCCCGAGAACTAGTCCAGTTCTGAAATTTCTAGTTGCAACCTTCAGTTCTGAGAATGAGTAAATTCTGAGATTGTGACTCGGGATCAAGTCAACGTTTCCACCTTCTGCAAGTTCTGTTTTCTGATAAGCCGGACTACTTAATGCAAGTTTTGTTTTCTGATAAGCACGACTACTTCTTAAGGATGTCTTGTTGCTGAAGTACTTCGTTAGTGGCGCTGCAATATATATACATATAAAGTTACGACTTTCAGGACAGTTGGACGTAGAATACATTTTCACATCAATAGCCCTCCCAACGTTTACATATGCAATTGAAACAAACAACTAAGTTGTTACTGCAGTCTGCACCACATTTTGCTAGTAAGATTGAAGAATCCGAAACTTAAAAGTGTCCATACATAGCTATTAATAACTTGAAGTGAAGACCCCGAGCTATGAAAAGATTAAAATCGAAGTAATGGTAAGTCACATGTCACAATATTTGTTAAGACTTGGCACGGTTTCCTGCTTAATAATATGTGACTATAATTGTAACATCTACATGAACATGACTACATGGCATTATCGCTCTAGAACTAGTTCCCAAACACATTATACGAGAAGAATCAGACCAGTATAAACTCTAACACATCTCAAATGCAATGATAAACCAATACCTGATACTGAGATGCCAGCAAAGTCTTTTCTCTTGTACGGTTTTACTCTTCGAACTGAGTGCCATCGGAAAAACCGTGATAGCTTATACATTATAGATTTTCGTGCATCTGTGTTGCCATCTCGAGGCTCAGCATCAACGAATCTACAGCTCGTTGGTTCTTTCTTGATGTTGTTCTTTGTTATTGGTGCTGCAAAATATGGAATACAGATTTCGAGACTGATTCTAGGTGAAGTACATTTTATATCCAGTTTCTAGAGTAGCTGAAGCGAACCACTAAGCAGATATAACACCATGTTTTACTACTAAAAACCAGAAGCTTGAAAATAAATATGAATTGCACTTCACACGGCTTATCCCAAGACACTAGGCATGGGAAATTAGTGCCTTTAACTGTTTTACAAGACACGGATATTTCTGAAATTCTGTGGCCAGAGTAATACCTGATTTTGAGATGCCAGCAAATTGGGTTCTCTTGGATGGTTTTGCACTCTTCCAAATTGAAACCCATGAGAAAAGTCGCGATAGCTTGTTCATTAATGTTTTCTGTCCATCTGTTTTTCCATTTGGAGGCTCAGCCTCAGCCATTCTACTGTCAGTTTCTTCTTTCATGAGACCTGTCATACTCTGCATATGAGATGAGGCCACAGTCAGTTGCATTGTGCTCCTTGACGTTCTATTAGTACGTGGCAAGACATCAGCAACGCCAGTTATCTCATCAGGCAATAAAGAGGTTGCATTCTCCAATTGAGCTCCATTGTCACACTGCACGACAGCATCAGCATTTGTAATCTCATTTGTTACCAAATGATTAGCATTTTCCTGCTGAGTTCTATTAGTAAATGGCAAGAGATCAGCTAAACTTGCTATATCATTTGATAACGAACGCTTTCGCTTCTGCAACTCAATTGCGAACTCCAGGCCTATGATAGCATGGACAATAGGAGGCCGTTGAATTGGCTCATCATGCAAGCAGCTTTCAACAATCTTCAAAAATGCCGTCAAACTATCTGGCGAGATTTCATCACTCAGACATGGAGCTAAGATCTGGTCCACTTTTCCCCGTCTAATGTTATCTCGAGCCCATGTGGTTAGACTGCACTCATCTTCCCCAGCAAGAGGATCAACTGCAGGTCTCCCACACAATACTTCCAACAACACCACACCAAATGCATATGTGTCGCTTTTCGTTGTTAGTTTACGAGTTTTAAAATAATCCGGATCAATATATCCAAATGTACCCTTAACGTTTGTGCTATTTTGATACTGCACACTCAAGCATTCAGTTTTTGCCAAGCCAAAGTCTGAAACCTTAGCCACAAAACATTCGTCTAGAAGGATATTTGAAGCCTTTACATCGCGATGTATGACCCCTTTACCTGTGTGAAGATAGTCAAGTCCTCGCCCAGCTCCAATGCAGATCTGAAGCCGTTCCTCCCAAGAGAGAGAGGTAAACTTACTTTTTTTCCTCGCAAGCCTGTAGAGATGGTCGGCTAGTGTTCCATTGGGCATATAGTCGTAAACAAGAATCATTTCCTGTTGCTCATTGCAGTAGCCAATTAGGGAGACTAAATTAACATGTCGAAGCTCAGAAAGTGTCTCAACTTCTGTCCAGAACTCACGGCTCCCTTGCTTGGAGTCTGTTTTCAACCGTTTTATGGCTACAATTTCTCGACTGTAACCTATGAACCCTCTGTAGACTTTACCAAATCCTCCCTTTCCAATAACAACGGAATCATGGAAGTTCCTAGTAGCTGCTTGGATCTCAGGTAGTGAAAAACAACGACAGATTCGTGAAACCCTGGTTGTTGGCTTCTTTTTCTCCTCTGGGAAATAAGCTTCCCAACTTTGCCGTAGCATATGAACAATGACATTAACCAAACAGATAATCACTATGACAGCTGTTGCAACTGTATTTCTATTACCAAGAACTGAAAATCCATGTTGGAAAGTTCAGAACGGTAAGCCTTCTTCTGGAGGTGAGGGATTTGGACTTCCAAGACTATCGTCGGGATTGCTTAACTTGAATATTTCAAATCCCTGAAGGGGACCATGTCCATAGATAAATTCCTTTTTCGGCTGCAGAGAAATGAAAATGTCACGTTTACCCTCTAGTTTGCACCCTTTTGCCATAACCATGTAGTTTCTGTAAACAAGGCCATTCTCATCAGACTGATCCTTCTTCTGTTCAACTACGCGAGCATTCGTGTAAGCAACCATGTGGTTGATAACAAGTGAAAAGCTATTGTTACCATTCTCTGCAATTTTGAGTCCTAGCTCACTGAAATGAAACCTCACCAAGTACCTAAAACCGATGTCCACAGATACTCTCCATGTGCTATTCTTGACCTGGTTATTCGACATCCCGAACATGCCAGGGAAATCATCATTCGGTGAAACACAATCCCTCTTGATACTTTGCCGGTGAACCATTTCAAGTGCAGTACTATTATCAATATAGACCGGATATTTCTCACCAAGCACTTGGATTCCATTATCGCCAGTATAAGAAAGGGATTCAGGCACAGATATAACTTGGATGGCATTGATGAAAGCATACGTATCTCGTGACCAGCAAGTTAAAATTGCAGGAGAGAAAGTCACATTAAGTAGACAATTTTGATCAAGTATAATACAGAATTCCTTTATTATAAAATTAACACCAAGAGCATTAGCAGTTATTGAAGCACTGAAATTACTCAGTAAGGTATAACGACCAGCTCGAACTGTGAGCAAGTCATCAGAACTTTCGAAACCGCTATAGGAAGTAGGATTAAAGTGAAGCCGGATCAATTTCTGACCTGAATTGAGTCGAAATATGTAGGAAAAACGGGTTCGAGAGATTCGTGCTGTCTTGCAGGGCACTGGATCAGCTAAGGTCCTTTCCCTGGTGACAGTAGACCTGGCTGACGAGCCCTCAATTGTAAGGTTCGAATGAAAGTCTCCGAGCCATGGTCTGCCATCCAGAGAAACTGAAGCTCCAGATGAGCCACAGTTGATGGATACTTCACCTGTAAATGGATCAGCACTAGCATCAGCTGCACATATGATGAGGAAAAACACAATTATCCATTGGAAAGCCGAAATGGACATTGATGCATGCTTTCATCAGATATTTTCTTTCTTGTAAGCACAGAGGAATTGATGATGAGGATTATGAGTAAGGGTGACTTTGGTAGTCAACACTGAATGATAAAGCAGACTAGTATAGACAAACTTGACCAAAGAAAAAGATAAGAACTTGCTAAATGTTAGAAAATGAAATTTCACCTGCACCATATATGGAGAGTTTTTACATGCATATTAATAATATTATGCTCCATTCATCTTCAAGAATTACACAAAACGCACAGTAAGTCCAGGAACCAGATAGGCATGATTTTGCTACATCAAGTAGACTTCTGAAGCAACTAAAAATTATCCTACTTTTTTTTTTTTGTTCAACATCAAATGGACTTTGCTAAACACAAGAATGCTTAAACATTCAATTTTTCAGTTAATGATTCCAGCTGCCATGTAATTCCGGTAAAGGAGAGAACTCTGTCATTGAGCGTTCGACAAGAAAAGCATTATGCACCACCCACACACCTAAACTCAAGGGTATCCTCCATCCAGTTATAACTAGAACCACCATCAGTAAAACATTTACAACAAGACACCAAAAGACTACAAGTTGCTCTTGCAAAGCTTCAATAAAACGAGGCAAGATCCAATGCAGGTACAATACTTCAATTCCATGTTAACTTCCGGCAAAACCTTGTGTTACAGATGCAATGTTCTAACGGTTAGACACACCCGACAACTTAAAAACGATCACATCACTGCCCACATACTCCCCTAACATGCACCTCCATTTCAAATTATTAGTACAGCTATACTACCCCACCCAAACGCCCACCATCTCATGTTAGGTTCGTTCCCCTAATGGCCTCACACGTCACTGTAACAGTTCGATCATAGATCACACCATTGGAGGAACGCACCTAACATTTGATTGGCCGGAGTGTGGGAAGGGTATAGTGTCTAACAAACCCGACTGAAAATGAGACACTAGACCTTCCCAAATAGTCTCACCCTTTACCGTACTAATAAACAATTCCAACCCTTACTATAACAATGGACCCCACATGTATCCCGACATCTAGTGTTATCTTTAAATTTAACTTCCTCAAAAATACAAATATTGAAGAAAGAAAAAAGGGAAATGCTAAGAAAGAAATTTACAGCTTGGCTTTCTCTATTCAGCTCTTTAATCCAATCGATACATCCACCAAAATCTTCATCAATCGATCGCAATTTGGGTGATTGCAATTTCCCCAAACAGTGCACTGTGATTTCAAAGCTTTTCTGTTTGCTGATGGTTTCAAGAAATGGCGTTTTGGCATCTCAAAAGTGCACCAATTCATTGCCTTGAACAGGTAATAGCTTCTAGCGTTACAATTTGTTTGCTTGTTCAATTCCTAGCTTCATTCATATTCCTGCAAATTTGCCATGGATATTTTTGCTTAATGATTTGAAATTGGTGTCTGTGAGTGTAAAAGTAATAAGTAGAGGGGTGCAGGTGCAAATGTTCAATTTTTACAGTTTTTGAGTTCTACTATCTATAATTCCCTTATGTGTTGGACATGGTAGGAAAGAACATAAAAAAGTCTACCTTGTCAAAGTGACACTACTTAGGTGGGTCTCATATTGATCCAGTTACGTTGAAAAAATTAAATTTTTATTCATATAATAATATATTACGAGTCACCTAGTTGAACATCTAGTCGGGGAGGTGACTGGGTCAACTTTTGGGTCTGGGTTTCGGAACATAACTATCCACTAGTTATCCTTATTTGTCCATGGTAGGAGAGAACACATAAAAGTCTAACTTGTTAAAGTGCACATTTTGGTGTAACCCATATTAACCCGGTTACGTTGAAAAAATTATATTTTTATTCGTATAATAATACATTACCGAGTTCACCTAATTGAACATCTAGTTCGGAGGTCACTGAGTAAACTTTCGGGTCCAAGTTTCGGAACATAACTACTAACTAGGCACTAGGCATCCTTGTTTGTCCATGGTAGGAACACAGAAAAGTCAACCTTGTGAAATTACTTGGAATGTGACTTCTTGACTACCAAAGTCTTCCTTCCACATATACTAATCATCAATGGCTTGTTTCAACTGCCTTATATATGATCTTTTGCTTCCTCTTCACACCAGCCTGTGCTAATCCTAACCATTTTACAGATGAACTTTTCATCAGTTGTGGCCTAACTGGAGCTTCAGTTGGACCGGATGGCAGACGATGGGTCGGAGATAAAAATCCGAACTTTATGATACGTGGCTCATCAACGAAATCATGGACTGTTGCTGAGGAACTGGCTGTTTCTGATGATCCAGTTCCTTACAAGACAGCTCGAATAATACTGTCAATCTGTTACCAGTTACCAATTTAATCATACTGTCCATCATACTGTTCGATCATACTGTCCTGTAACTGGTAACTGGTAACAGAATCTATCGGGTACATATCTGTCCCCACAAAAATTATCGTGTATATAACTCATGTACTCAATTTATTCCAAAAATTTTGTAAATTGTTACAGTTTCGGTGATAAATTAAAATAAATATTAGTCCAATCTAAAACATGAAAAGTTGTACTTCTAATAATAAAATGTAAGAAATTTATGTAGTTTATTTGGTGTGGGTGACTTCCATTTTTATTAATATATGAAGTTTTATGTTACGATTAAAAATACTAATAAATATATAAAATTATACGAGACAGGAGAAGTAGTAAAATTGAAAGTCACCGAAGCCCCACTTCGAACCTAAACATTTGGACAGTCCGGTTATACATGAATGAGAAATAATTTTAGGGATTGTCTTAATTTTAGTTACATGAAAATGTAGACACACACACCTCACTCTGCAACAATCTACTTTCTTAAATTATGTGGGATATGACCCAAATATTGCGTAAGTACGTAACTATAAGAGTCGTCTATTGAAAAGAGCAGTTTTTGTTCACGGCAAATAAAAAATATATTAATTGCAAGTTTTGATGGCACTTGTACTTTGACAAAAATCGGTTTGTCCACGTCAATGCCCTTAAAATGGCAAGTGTGTAGCGTAGTGTCCTAACTCTAATTGGACTTGAACGAACTAATTAGACAAGTTTGAAAACTTGTCAGAGCGCGAGCCGTTAAATGTAGATGAGCTCGAACTTAAAACCCTCAAGTCACATAAGATGATTAGTGCATCTTATACCAAATCTGCAAGAACTGGCAATGGATCGCTAGGGGTCAGTCACTGGTCCGCGACATGAATCGCCACTCTAGATAGCTCGAATTCGATATCTAATAAGTTACCTTAACCGCCTCAACTGTAAGCCAGATGCAAGTGGAGTATCTTTACCAGGGAGTCCAGAGAAAACATTCAATTCAATATTCCAGACAAAAAGTACAAGAATCCATGTTAGATAAAGCAACAATCCTTGAAAAGTTAACTGAATCCGCAAAATTAAATACAGAGACACCAAATGAAGAAAGCTCCCGGTTTAACACTAGCAATTGATAGACAAAACATAGAAGTTCTTCAGTTGATATTATACAGAAATTTCAATCGCTGTTAGAGCCATCATCTTCTTCACGTTCTCTAACAACCCTCTCGATAAACTTCTTCCTAACCCCATCAAGGACTGCATCCCTTGACTGATCTCCACCATGGGCATCACTTAGCACCGGATCAGACTGACACAGAATCAGGGCAACACCTACAGAAATCATGTATTTCAAAGTTAACAATTGTATGCATTACCAATTAACACTTTGCAATATTCAGCATGCTATTAAGCAACAGGGATGCGCAGCAGGCGCTCCATAGCAAGTCTTAACCAATACCATTACTCCGTTTCATTTTTAGCTTATATATTCAAATCTATGAAAAGCTTACTAATGCAGGGTGATTTCAACTCTAAAAAGTAAAAACTAGTCACAGAACTTTTGCTGGTCAACATTTAGATAACATTGATGGAACTTAAAACCGTACAAGGTGAATCAATATATGCCAGTACTGATGAGAAGAACACAGCACCAAAAGACATACAAGAAAACATAGAGTCAGCGGCCCAGGAAAGGCATTAAACCTTTATAGTTAGTTTTTCATCCTTGATCATTCTGACCTCTAAGTCTGGCACAACTCTTACCGTACTTTCAAATCGTTTCGCAACCTAAAACTGAGTCAATCTAATTATAATTAACCTAATTTGCACATCTAACATATGCAATAATTAACCTAACCTGCACAAGGCACTCGATGCATACGCACAAGGATAACTCACAAGTAACATAACCAGTAACTATGAGCTATGAGAAGGATGAAGTAACTAGAGCAACATACTTTCAGGGGTGCATCTCCGACCAAAACTGTGTATGCCAACGTGAGTTGCCTTGACAGCACTATTGTTGTACACCAGCAGAGTGGGAAGATTCTGATCTGGATAGTTGGGAATGCACTCTGTGGAGACGATTTTGACGAATTTCGTGGCAGGGTACCTTTTAGCCAGTTCTTCTAAACATTGCAGAAGCACAGTGCACTGTGTGAATCTATTCAAAATATGAAGGACATGATTAGGAATGAAAGAAAATAACAAAATACCAAAAGCAGAAGTAAAAACGACTCGTGCTAGATAAGCACAACCTACCCATCTTTGTATAGAAGCACAACAACCCAAACATCTTGAGGAGCTTGTGAAACTTCACGAACAAAATCAGATCCTGAAATTGGAGTTATTGATCCAAAGTTAGCAATCTTCACTGTTTCTCTCATCTCAGCCAGCCTCTTTTTCCTATAACAAAAGATACAGATTGTTTACAAGACAATACAACTCCCTTTCCTCATCTCAAACAAAGGAAGAATAACAATGAACATTTCTAAAGCTACACAAAAAGTTCAAAAGCAATCAGCAACGGGCCTCAGCGTTCGCAGGTGAAGTTCAAACGATTCATACCTTCCCAGATATTTATCCTTACACCATCAAAAAGGGGAAGCAACAACTATGATTAAAAAGATCAACCAAAACATAGACAGCGGGATAAGTAAATGAACTTTGTGAGGTCTTATTCCTATTTTCAGCGGCATATTACTTCAACTTTCTCTATTCTAACACGAACAGGCATCTGAATTATACATTTTATCAGCAAGGTAGATTTGGCAACTTGAGGATTTTGACAAAAGAACCACTGGAATCACAGTATTTTCACAGAGGAAAGCAATTACTCTATCCAGCAAACAAATTGAAAGTGATTGTAAGAACTCGAGTTGAATACCTGTAATCCTCTAGAAACCTATCGTCATCAAGCTCATCTTCGAGATCCTCAAGCTCATCTTCAGTTTTACCATCGATCCATCCCTTGTCTTTTGGCTTGGAATCCTCAGCCGGGGCGAATGGTGGTGGTTTGAATGTTGGTGCTTTGGCCGGTAGATTACCTAGCTTGGCCTGAATATCATCCCACTGGGTCGATGCTCCTTCTACATCCTTGTATATGTAATGATAATCCGCCATTCCAGTGCCTTTCTCACTCTCTCGCAAGATTTGTATAGTTTACTCTGACAAATGTCAAGCAAGTTGAAATGTTACATTTAGAAAAAGTGAAAAACTATCATATCAGAGTTTAAGGGAGTGAAATAGAAAGAATCATAGCAAACAATTACCAGAGTCGATTCCAAATAGGAATATTTGCACTGAAAGTCTGAAACCATGATTACGGAGAACTTTTCTACTTAAATGACATGAATGACTACTGAAGACACAACTCAACACGTGAAGCTTCAATGCTTTACAGAACATCTACAGAATTATATATAACAGCTCATTCAGATAGGGTCTTGTCAGTGTCAATTATAGCTAAATACACATTAAGATCCAAAAAAAAAGAAACGGGGAAAAGGATAAAGAATAAGACTCTCCTAAAAGGCTAAAACAATAAGATTCATTGAAGCTGAAGAGCGGCCGATATTGGCAATGAATTAGGTGATCTAGGTTTCTCTAAGACATGTCTTGTTTATCTGCTCCTTCACTTTGGGCTGAAGAAGGAAACCACCGGTAAGTGTTTCTCTCTTTCCCTAGATGTATATTTGTCGATATCCAATCAATCCCATCAATTTAAAAAAAAAAAAAAAAAAAGGAACTTGAATGGCTTTCAATCAGTGGAATTGATGAATTGATTGACTAATAGGATGGTTGCTCTTTTTGGAATAGTTTTACCTTTTCTGTTATTACATGTATATAGTTTTACTTTTATCACTATTTTTAAGTTATCTCTATCTTCTGATTACTACAAGCTTGAGCTCGTTATGTTTCTCTTGAACTAGACTGAAGTAGTAAACTAACTGTTCTGTATCTCTACTCTATCGGTTTTGTTGAATATTTGTTCTTGCATTGAACAGCTTTTTGAAGGCTCGCCTGGGTAGTTATTAATATCCTTGCACCTCATTCTCATTTGCTATTCACTGTTTACCAGTGTTATCTACTTGTTCTTAATCATTGTCATTTTTCTCTTTACGGTACAAATTTGCCCATTTCCTTGTCCTCAATCATTCTCAGTATGTAAACTCTCACCTATTCAATGAGGAGAAAGTCTTTTACTGATTTAATTTTTCTGGAAAAATTCATATCATGTTAGTGTAAATTGGTGAGTGTGACAGTGACAAACACTTGGGTATAGAGGTATGGATTTTCCTCGTATTATGGAAAAACTTGATTTTTACACAAATTTCACTTCAACGAGGCACTGAACATGAAAACAAAATCCTAAATCATCTGGGTTTTCTTCATCTCAGTTTTCTTAGTGTTTCCCTTTATTTTACTAGTTGACAAGTTTTCTGAATTTCACAAGCATTCTTTTTCATGTTAAGTTAATTTCACAAGTTTTCTTGTTAGGTCACTGGAACATATTAACAGCTTCAGGAAAAAAGAGAGCAGAAAGAACTTACACTTCTTGTCAGCTTTAGTCCACGTCTTGACGACCTCTGCTCCTGCACATTGACAAGTATAGGCGCTGAGATATATGCCCCAGGTCTTTATAAGCACAATTGTATAGAAAAATATGTAGTAGTGTCACTTGAACCAATGCAGGTGCTACACAACTCCCAACTTCCATGTGTCACTTGTGTATAATTTAATTATGTTTTTAACCGTATCTCCTTATACATATCTATCTTTTTGAGAGTAACATTCCATAGCATTATTAGTAATCAATGTGTAAATCATCCACTATTAATCAACCTTCCTATCACTCAGTATGATCATACAGAAACTACTAATTTACTATATCGAATTATCCCTAATTAAAATTACTCTAGTTTAATGACCTCTTTTATCTATCTCCGTCCATTT
The DNA here is from genome assembly GCA_026545765.1 of Plantago major. Taxonomy (NCBI): domain Eukaryota; kingdom Viridiplantae; phylum Streptophyta; class Magnoliopsida; order Lamiales; family Plantaginaceae; genus Plantago; species Plantago major. The sequence continues at coordinate 89,004,377 of CM048843.1, read as the reverse complement.
TTTGACACTATAACATTCCAGCAATCAAGAAAACCCCTGAACTTGAACAGATGGAAACAAATCACTGAAGATTTACATACATACATAGCCAATTTGATATCAAGGCTTATGATACAAACACAACTTGGCCCCTTGCAAACTAAACTCTTTCTGTCATGTAGCAATTGACTCTTTAATAAGAACCAGAAATTCTTGGTGAATGGAATTTAAAAGCTAAAAATATACATGGGTCGTTCACTTAAAGAAAGACAGCTAGCATTTTAGAATATTTACTGTCAAGCCCAGAGACATTCCGGTAAGCATGTATACAGTGTCTTTTTTTAGCACAGATATCTCATAGTAATAAGGTGATCTAACAGTGTCCTACTTAGTCCCAGTTGCTTCAGGATATCCTGCAGAATCATTTAACTAGTTAATTTTTTTTACAGTCATTGGAATCAATACACAATACACGCGAAACATCATTCAGCACAGACTCGGAAAACATCTTTTGAAACGAATCAGCATGTCACTGGCATCAACAGAATCTTGTAGAGAAATCATAATTATGGTTGGTTTGTTATCTCAAAATCTGAATTTGCAGGAGGGCAAACTCTGCTTCATTGTTTCTTTGGAGTTAAGGAGTATGTAAACAGTTCATGTTATGTTTTAAACATTTCAACAAACAAGCACATGGCTACATTATACTCAAGACTGCAAGTGACTAAGGCTACAATACAACTCATCTATATTTCATCACCAACCACAAGAACATGTCGGGATCTATATAACCCTCTTTAACCTACAATGTGGTTGTAAGTGTAAACATAAATAATTTACATGTACTAACCAAAACTGAATTTCGACTGACAGAATAATATGAATTAACATAACAAGAAAAGAATTGCTTGTGAAATTCAGAAAACTTGTCAACTAGTAAAATAAAGGGAAACACTAAGAGTCTAAGAAAACTGAGATGAAAAAATCCCAGTGGATTTAGGATTTAGTTTTCATATTTAGTGCCTCGTTGAAGTGAAATTCTTGTAAAATCAATTTTTTCCATAATACGAGGAAAATCCATACCTCTATGCCAAAGTGTTTGTCACTGTCACACTCACCAATTTACACTAATATGATATGAAATTTTCCATCATAAAAATCAAGTCAGTACAAGACTTTCTCCACATTGAATAGGTGAGAGTTTACTTACTGAGAATGATGGAGGACAAGGAAATGAGCAAATTTGTATCGTAAAGAGAAAAATGACAATGATCAAGAACAAGTATATAACACTGGTAAGTGCAAGGATATTAATAACTACCCAAGCGAGCCTTCAAAAAGCTGTTCAATTCAAGAACAAATATTCAACAAAACCGATAGAGTAGAGATACAAAACAGTTAGTCTACTAACTCAGTCTAGTTCAAGAGAAGCATAACAAGCTCAAACTCGTAGTAATCAGAAGATAGAGATAACTTAACAGCAGTGATAAAACTATATACATGTAATAACAGAAAAGGTAAAAATGAACCAAAACAAGCAAACAGAGCAACCATCCTATAATTTAATCAATTCATCAATTCCACTGATTGAAAGCCATTCAAGATCCCTTTTTTATTTTTTTTAATTATGGGATTGATTGGATATCAACAAATATACATCTAGGGAAAGAGAGAAACACTTACGTGGTTTCCTTCTTCAGCCCAAAGTGAAGGAGCAGAGAAACAAAACAGGTCTTAGTGAAACCTAGATCACCTAATTCGTTGATAATCACTCATTCCACAGAGGGTATGAAAGAGGATCTTTCTCCTGGCACTAAATATTTTCTCTCTTTCTGTTATTGTTCTACACTCACCTGGCTGTATTCTGAAGGAGTTCTCGTTCGGCTCTCCTATCTAGCTAGCATCCAATTTTACATGTAAAAGATGTAAGGTGTCCAAGATCTCGAAAATCTCTAGCTTACCTTGGGGAAACCAACATAGAGGAATTTTTGCTTGTGGCCTGAGATTTAGAACAATAAGATTCATTGAAGCTAAAGAAAAGGATATTCCATAACATTCATTGACAATGACTCTAAATACAGCAATCTGAGAATCATTTCCATAGAAAAGATCAAACTTTTAACAATTCTGAGTTGAAAAATGAGCTACAGCAGCTTCAAGAAACGTAATGTGACCAAAACCCACCAAAATCATGCATGAATTATACATCAATCAATCATCATATCCGAATTTCGAGAGACCGATCAATCAAGAAATGAAATACGATGCTCGAAGTGAATCATACAATCTTCATACCTAGCTTTCCAGACCGGGTTTTGCTGTATTTAGTATCGATCACAAGCAGGAAGTGAATTAAACTGGAAATTAGCTTTATCCCAGATAGATGATTTCTAGATGTCAGCCAACTAGTATCGACTACCGAAAAGGTGGTGTGATTTTTTTTTTTTTTTTTTTTTATATTTGTCTAAGAAAAAATTCAAGATGAAATAGGACAAGAATCAGAATCGAGGAGGAGAAATAGGAATTGGTTGAGGATTCTTACCGGATGAAATCAAGATGGCTTCTTCGATGGTTTCTTTTCTTCAGGAGCGATGGTTTCTTTTCTTCTTTATTCTAATTCTGAGCGATGGTTCTAATTGTGAGTTCTAATTTTGGTTAATCCTATAAGCTAGGAATATTTTCGGAATGAAAAAGATAAAAAGCTTCTTCTTTAGAAAAAACACTACATTGACTAGGTTCTTTTTCGCAGAATGCGTTTAACGTGAAACTTTTATTAGTCGATGGTAAAAAAAGTTTCGGAATTGAAAATCTAAACAGAGATTACATCGACTAACTTTTTCCAATTTAAAGTTAGTTCTGCTCACGTAACAAACTTTTTATTAGTCAATGGTCAAAAAAAGCTCATGGAGCTGGAAAGCTAGCTGAAAAACTTGTGGTAAACAGAGCCGTGCAAAACTAGTCAGAAGCTAGGTAGTTAGTAAATTTAAAAACTTTCTAACCAAATTAAAATCTAAATTTGTTTTAAATGTAGGTGTTTAGCAAATTAAATTAAAAGCTAACCGGTATTTTGTAAAATGACATAAAAGGACAAGATTTTATTTTCTTGTCTTTAACCTTTCTTATCGTATTATTAGTCTATAGTTTTTTAAATAATAATATATCATATTTTGTCCAATAATTATAATATATATTTAATGTACTTTACATCGACACTTTAATAACATCATCAAAATTATCAGAAGTTGAAAGAAATAATCGTTAAGCATTTTTAACTTAGTAATGAAAAAAATCAATATTTGATGTGTACTACATGTATGCATTTTAAAGATGTGCGGATACATTAATCCTTATGCAAGTTGCAAAAAAGTACACAAAATGCATTTTAAATATGTGCGGATCCAACAATATAAAATATAAGTTAATATAGGTTAGGGATATTTTCTTCTTTATTCTGATTCTGAGCGATGGATTTTTTCCTTTTTCAGTTAACGATTCGGACACGCTCCACAACACATATGTTCTCTTCATAGTTACCAACTATCTTCTACTAAGATACTTGGAAACTAGGGGGACATGTGTCCAATCCGTTAAGGGCGCCATAGAGCGTGTCCTAAAGCGCATCAAGGCTGAGATAGCCTATTCATTGCTAGTCCGACCTTCGAATGGCCCGACATAAAGGAAACCATCTCAGGTCAACTAGTATTTACAAGTCAGCACGCCATTTCAGCTAGGTCAGACCAAGCTAGATGGATGACTTTTGAACCTGACAAAAGGTCACATGGTCCTTCCAAGTACCACAAACTGTCAGTCTTAAGATGCTAAACGGACCGGACGAAAGACTCTCGGACGCCACCATCACAGTAAGACCAAACGTATATAACAGAACCAATGAGATCCTTCCGTGGAACTCTAGGTCCGGACACCTTGAGTTGCCTAAGGCCAGATCAACCAAGCATACAGATCTGTCCGAGGAACTTACACGGACCCAACATGCGAAAAGATCTCGGAGGGGAAAGGTCCAAACTACCCTCCCAGGTACATTAATTAGTATGGGATTACTATCCACTAATGGGCCATGGGCCAAAGGTAGCATTGGTGTCCAAATCTGAAGCATACACTTGGCATCATCTTGTGAGCAATCTCATAAGATATGATAACTATAAGTATAGCACAAGGTCCAAGACCTTAAGGTAAGTCACAATTCCCAAGTGATAAGCAATATCAAAGTGAGGATCCCTAAGTGATAAACACTCTTGATTTCATAACCTTCCTCATAACTATTACATGGAGAGCTTCCAACGCTCTCTTGAGTAAAGTCTCTTACCGGATTGACATATGCAATCCGGGTAACCCATTAGTCTTGCTTCGGACTTCAAGTAGGAGGCGGATCCTAGATTAGGTTACTTGTAATAGTTTAGTTAGTGTTCGAGGTTTTACCCCTCAACATTTTGGCGCCGTCTGTGGGAATCTTTACAAAAAGTTTTCGTGTTTAAGTTAAGCTAATGGCAAGATCAAGACGGACAGCGCGGACTAGTGCTGCAGGCGTAGGAACACCACCACCACGCCCACGGGGACGTCCGCCCACCCGTGGACGAAGAGCCACTGTGGCTGGAGGGAACGCTGGAAGGAGATATCCGAGCGATGGGCGCACAGCCAGCCATCCTCAGATGAAGGAAGAGACGCTCCACACAGGGGAGTCCGAAGTGTTCCTGAGAATGTTGTGCCTGTGAGCCATGGAGAAGGGGTCATACGAGCTTCTCGGCGGCTCAAGGCCCACTACAGTCAATAGCTCACTATGCCCGATGGTCGCATTGTCACTAGTGACCTCGGACTAAGTGAGACTCGGTTTGATAGATTGCTCACAATCATCCAAGGATGCACAGGGTCTAACAATGCCCATCCTCAAGAAGCCACTCCGCCTACTCCTACTCAGCGAGCACTGCATTATCGAAAGCAACGTCCGATCCAACAGAGGTTAGGGAATCAGCCACCTCAAGAGGATTTGCGAAACCTTCTGGATCAAGGGCATCGCCTCTCAAGCTCGGGTGAAGCAAGCCCAAACGGAAGGAGAGAGTATCAAGAAGGGATAATAGGCATCCACGAGTTCATGACAAGCACCTCAGAGATAGAGATCAAGTAGCGTAAACTGTTCGATGGTCCGGATAGATGAACTCCCGCGGATGTAGCTGTTCATCCGAGGACAGAGAGATCATGATCACGACGACATCTACGCTCGTGAAGGCTTTGAGGCCAGTTCTGAATCTCGGACGCTGGTAAAAGACCACGGCAGATAACTACTAGTGCACCAAATCCTTGCGATGACATCATGAGAGAAGGAAAAGCGAAACTCGGATCGTGTAATTCGAGCTTGGAATACTACTATGGGGATACTTGTCCGTTGGTCACTGACAAGGTACAACAAAGAAGACGGATTCCAAGGGAATGAGCGACAATACGAAAGCTCTTACGTTCTCATCCACTCTCTTCGGAACGGCTATGGATTGGTACACCGCTTTGCCGAACAAGTCGATAAGGTCATATGCAGACCTTTCTTCTAAGTTCTTGGCACGATTTGGAAAATAAAAAAGGAGAAAGCGTACCGTAGAGCACCTGGCAGAAGTTATACAGCGGGAGCAAGAGGATCTAAGGACCTTCCTAGATCGTTTTCACGCGGAAGTTCTTCGAGTTGAGCCACACAGTATTAAGGCGGGTCCGTCACCTGTATGCTAATACTTTCAACTCAGAGCTCCGCAGAAAACTCTCTAGTATGGAAGTGAGGAGTGAAAAGCATTTAGATGACATCTGTGAAGAAGTGATGTACGGAGAGGAGTACCGAAGGAATGTTCCAGTAAGAGCTGGTTCCAAGAAAGGAAAGGAGCCGATGAAACAAGAGCAACGCCAGGGGAAGTTTGACCCAAAGAAGGATCACAGAGATAAAGGCTTCCACGGAGAAAGGAGTCCGCCGAGGAGATACGCGGATTATACCCGTCTCAATAGACCAAGATCCAACATCTTGGTGACTATCATCGAGAAGAAGCTGGATGTCCAATGGCTAAAGCCCTCTCACAACAACCGGAAGAATAAGAATGCAAAGGGATACTGCAAGTTCCACAATTGCCGTGGTCACGAGACTGATGACTGTATCCAATTGAAAACAGAGGTTGAACACCTGGTAAGAGAGGGCAAGCTAAAGGAGCACATCTATGCGGATGAACCCTCCAGGCACGATAGAACGGAGCGAAGGAGGGAGGATAATGCTCTGTAACCACCACCACATCGCTATCTTTGCCACCTCCGCTGGCTCATTATCCACCTCGTACGGATGGACATCCGTACAGATATAGCGATGACATTGATATGGAGAACCCTCCGTACAGCGGAGTGATCAACGCCATCGCAGGCGGACCATCTGGAGGTGATAGTAGGAACGCGAGAGAGCGGACTGCTCAAAATCTTCGGAACAACGATAGAGCGTACGCTGCTCCAGCGATTCGGGGTACAAACGCTATATCCTTCGATGATAGCGAGATTCCTCCTCCTTCGGCAGGAGGCGAGGACATTGATAATCCAGATGTTCCGCTGGTGGTTTCGTTAACCATCGCGACTTATCGAGTGAACAAAATTTTGGTGGACACAAGGAGTTCCTCGAATATCATTTCCAAAAGAACACTAGACCAGATGGAGCTGGGGAGAATCCGATAGGAGAGTAGTCCAACTAAGTACGCTTCCAAAGCCTATCACTAGCAACATTTGCAATCACGGAATCAACATATGGATACTCAACTAAGGCAAAAACATATTAAGCATGCAGCAGGCATACTGTAAAGACGAGAAACTTCAGAAAGAGTTGAGGTGTACTTACTTGACAAAGTTGAATTCTTAAGCTTAGACGGACGATGAAGCCTTGCTAGCTCTCCGAGGGTACAAATCTCAACTGGAAATCCCAAGATTTTGCGAGTTTCAGTTGCTCGGGTCGATCTCTGATTGCTCGAATTGCTTGAGAGTCGCTCTGAGTTTTGATGTGGCTAAAGTGTGAAAGCGACTGATGGGCTGACTATTTATAGGATCAATTTGGGAAAGCCAAGAGTCACATCACTTGGATTCAAACCTCAACCGTTGATCTTTTTAATCCAACGGTTGTGCCGGTTCACAAGTGGCTGGCTAACAGGTACATCACATTTAATGCTCATCAGAGGCGTCACATCAATTGGGTTTAAAATCTCAACCGTTGAAACTTTCCAATCCAACGGTCGCATCGCTTTACCCGGGATCTTCCCCCGTGGGCCAGACAGGCAACTCATTGGGCCTCTTTGATTTACGGATCAGCGTCCCAGGAGGACCATTTCACATATCCGGTCCAACGGATAACTTCCAATACACTCTTCCACAGTGGAATTCGTCAGATCCTAACCGTACTCGGATCTATATATCTCGGATACAAATATTTTTTCATCTACAATTCAGAGCTATTACATAACTCGGACTGTAGAAGGAAAAGGATGGGGGGGAGGGAGATATATTGAATTCCTAAGAACACGGACGACGGATCCCAACAAAAAAGATTTTTTCCTTTATCAGTTAACGATTCGGACACGCTCCACAACACATCTGTTCTCTTCATAGTTACCAACTATCTTCTACTAAGATACTTGGAAACTAGGGGGACATATGTTGATACGGACATGTGTCCAATCCGTTAAGGGCGCCATAGAGCGTGTCCTAAAGCGCGTCAAGGCTGAGATAGCCTATTCATTGCTAGTCCGACCTTCGAATGGCCCGACATAAAGGAAACCATCTCAGGTCAACTAGTATTTACAAGTCAGCACGCCATTTCAGCTAGGTCCGACCAAGCTAGATGGATGACTTCCGAACCTGACAAAAGGTCACATGGTCCTTCCAAGTACCACAAACTGTCAGTCCTAAGATGCTAAACGGACCGGATGAGAGAATCTCATACGCCACCATCACAGAAAGAACAAACGTATATAACAGAACCAATGAGATATTTCCGTGGAACTCTAGGTCCGGACACCTTGAGTTGCCTAAGGCCAGATCAACCAAGCATACAGATCTGTCCGAGGAACTTACACGGACCCAACATGCGGAACAGTACTCTCAGAGGGAAAGGTCCAAACTACCCTCCCAGGTCCATTAATTAGTATGGGATTACTATCCACTAATGGGCCATGGGCCAAAGGTAGCATTGGTGTCCAAATCTGAAGCATACACTTGGCATCATCTTGTGAGCAATCTCATAAGATATGATAACTATAAGTATAGCACAAGGTCCAAGACCTTAAGGTAAGTCACAATTCCCAAGTGATAAGCAATATCGAAGTGAGGATCCCTAAGTGATAAACACTCTTGATTTCATAACCTTCCTCATAACTATTACATGGAGAGCTTCCAACTCTCTCTTGAGTAAAGTCTCTTACCGGATTGACATATGCAATCCGGGTAACCCCTTCTAACCCCACTTAGTCCTTTCAGGTACTCTAGCTCGGACCAGTCTTGCTTCGGACTTCAAGTAGGAGGCGGATCCTAGATTAGGTTACTTGTAATAGTTTAGTTAGTGTTCGAGGTTTTACCCCTCAACACTAAGCATCTCTCAAAGTCACAAATATCAAAGAATTTATGACCTGTGTCATCTGCGAATGCATATATGGGGTCTCCGATAGAGTTGAATGATTCGATCGGGACGCCTGGTAAGTATGTGATTCTGCTCGTGGCTGGAGGCTTTTTGGGGGGAGATATTGCATTTATCTCTGTACAGAATGTTGATGGACGGGGCTTGTCTCTTTCTTGTTGTTTGAAAGAGATCTCGATGGATCCATCTTTTCGCATGTTGATAGAAGAATCAACTGACTGGATCGGCTTGCTGGTTTCATGGAACTTCTCATAGTTGGTCACCCAAGATTCTGGTAGAAGCTTGAGTAGCTCATCCCTTGGGATTTTCCTTGGAATATGGATGCATGATGGACTGTGTTGTGACTCCAACTGTAGCAGTAATGCAACTTCAGTGTCTCGTGGGAGGCTCAAATCCATCGCATGATTTTGCACTCTGTATGCCGTCTGGTAGTGGAGTGTTGTTGAGTATGTGTTTAAGACCTGTGGAGCACCTGTAATTTGCAGCTGGATCTAGATATTCTGGTAGATCTGTGGATCATCCAGTGCTATGTTGAAATTCGGAAAAAGTGTTACAAACACCGTTCCTGCATTCAACGTAGTCTGGAGAGTTACAATGCATGCATGCTTGTATTCTCTGTATCTGGTGTCAAGCAGAGCGGGTCTGGCCACAACAGGTAATCCTTTCCTGCCATGAAGTGTAACTGCTATCCTAATTGCTCCATAGTGTAGATGGGTATAGCCTTGGGCTCGCCATTGGTGAACCATTGCTTCATTGAGGTGGAGAGGGATCATTATTTCCGCTTCAGTCGCTGGAACCAAGTATTGCTCAAGTTGGGACGCCAAGACAAGTTCTCACACCGCATGCTTGTTGGGACTAAACACATGTCTAATTATGACCTTGGGAAGAGTAGAATTCGGTTTTGTGAAGGCTTTATATGGATTTAGAAGAGGTAACTGAGTAATTGGGACTTTAATATCATCACTCACATATTCTACTTCATAAAGGTAATCTGCTTTGTTGGAATTTGATTTTCTAACGTTGAAAGAGGACGAGTTGAAGGAGGACGAGTGGGATAAAGTGGATGTATTCTCCATGGTGTGACTTAAGACCAGAGGCCAAGACAATAAGCTTAGTTTCTTATCAATCCTTCAAAGTAATAAGCTGCAATGAGTTATGTCCATTAAACATTTAATGCTAAGAATATAGAGAAAACACTTATGAGGATATTTTTTTCTATCACCGAGGCAATATTTTCTTCTTATATAAGCCTCAAGGTACCTGAGCATAATAACTTCATAGGTGCGTTTTCTCTATCCTTTGATCTTGCTTAGTAGGATTTTTGGTGTGGAGGTTCCACTAGGTGGCAACCACATAGCATACTTTCCATATAAGCATATGGTTGGACATAGCTCACCGGCTTAGAACTTCTCAGGATGATAAGAGCCAAAGTTTAGACTGCCCTGGCTCTGATACCAAGTTTACAGACACATAGTAGGTACAACCACTTAGGAGGTTTTATCAAGGATCAAGTTTATAGTAGGGAGAATTGTATGAACAAGGGGAAGCTTTTATTATAGAGAGACTTAAGTACACTCGGGAGATTACAGACACACAAAGACCCACTCACTTGCTTTTACATGGCCGCAATACCCGTTTCCCAACCAAAATCCTATCAAACGACTTTCAATCCTGACCCCTTTCGTATCGTCGAGATCCTTGTGATTCGTAGATCATGTTTGTATATGTCCCGATTCGTAAAAATCTCCAGTTTTCTGCCCCATTGCGTAACCAGCCATTGGTAACCTTCCGACCATCCGTTCTCCTCATTCTCATATCTAAACTCTATCACGGTTTCTGTAACGTGTTCTTCACCTTGTAACGAAACCGCAGAAACGAAGTCAGAAAGACTCCCCGAAGTTTCTCTGTTCTTTGTCTTGAAAGTTTCCGCATGACCCTCTGTTTTCCAAGAACAATTTGTTATTGAACTTAGGTAATTTGCACCTTGGGTCCTTGTTTTTTACCTTTGTTCTGGTCCAGCCTTTGTACTTTAGTTTCTATCATTCAAGCCCTCTTATTTAATTAATTTATGATTTAGCCCCCAAAAGTATAAGTATATGTATATCAATTTATGTACTTTGGGTTCTTACATTGTAGTAGTATTTTGGAGAGTTCGAGGTGCAAGTTACTGGAGCGTTAGTGTAGTGTGTAGTCAGTGTAAGCTTCGAGTCGACTTTGAGGTAAGGGGGATTTCTCGACACTTTTGCTTTATTTTTCGTATTATCGTATATGTATAGTTTTAATGTTTGACAAACAACTTATGGTTATTGTATCAAGATATGTGACTTGATATAATAGTCTATTGAGAAGGATCAAGTATGTGAAACCCAAGTTGTATTTTTACGATGCATGTGATGTGTGATAAAAAGTGATTTGTTAAAGCATGGTATAAAAGTGTATGTTTAAGCTCATCGTTATGCCTATGAAGTGTGTGACCCTTTCGGGGATTGTCGTGCTTTGGAGTACTCCCAGTGTTATGTGTGTCAGTATGTGACCCCTATGGTAGGGGATATGTTATGTGAATGCCAGCCTGTGTGCCCCACGGTTTGTGTGGCCATAGTGTATATTTAATTAAGCTAAAAGTGTATTGCTATTGTTTTGACAAGTATTCCATGCAAACGACTTTTGACTATGTTGTGATATTATTTTGTGTGTGTGTATATCTACACACACACACAGACACACACACACACACACACACACACACACACACATATATATATATATATATATATATATATATATATATATATATATATATATACTCTACTTGATCCGGTAGAAGTGGCTTGAGATTCAAACTTACACCTTTTTTTCCAGTTGAATAAGTGACTGCGGTTTTGAGGAGGTTGCTAGTGGAAGCGAGTCGGGTTAAAGCAGTTAGTAGTGTTAAGTTAAAGCTTTGTAATTTTTGCGGTTTGTAACTAGTCGAGGTTCCTAAAATTGTATTTATTGTATTTGAGTTGTAGTTGTTCCGTTGTTGTACCACTATTTTAAAATATTTTAAAATAAATCGATGCTTCGTCTTGGTGTGAGGCCATCTCACGATAGACGGCCGGTCATGCCAAAGTATTTTGATTTTGGGGCATGACATTAACAATTACTCTTTAAAATTTTAACCATTTCCCATATACTTCATTTTTTTTTTTGATAAAACCTATACGCATTTATGAATAAACCTTAAAAATATTAAATGAAACCTAGATACTATTTGAAAATTGCATATTCACCCCCACCTTTTTGTTAAATTCTCCAATAACATACTTTATAGTTTCTAATTTACCAAATTAAACCAAGAATCAAAATTGTATCTAAATCAACCTCAAATTTGACTTCAACGGAAGCCAAGAATCTTTAAAACAAGAGTAAGGCTCTGTTCTTTTCAACTGAAATTTACTGAAATTTATCGAATCGAATGGAACCGAATCGAATCAATCAATCAAATGAGTCAAACAGAAATGAATCAAATCAAACGAATCAAGAAATTACATTTGTCCCATTTTTAATAATAATGAATACTACATCCGGTCCATTAATAAATTCGTAGGAGACTTTTTTCGATTTGATCAGATTACTCGCAAATTACACGACAAAAGAATATAATAAAATTATATTATAAAAATAAATTAAGTATATTTGACTAACATAACTTTGTTTTATACTTTTTTGTGCGTAATTTGCAAGTAATTTACGATTTAAGTTCGAGAAAAAAATTCTCCTTAGAAAAATCGATTGTTAGTGTAATATAGCGTCCGAGGAAGATAACATGGAAACTAATACGGAGGAATAAATGCCATTTCTCAATATTTGTGATAATGTCGTTTTGGTTCGACTTTAGTTTGGTTTAACTTGTTTTGGAGTTTTTGGTACTCTCAGGTTCCTGTAGTTTCTTATCTTAACTCAACTTTTACGGTAGAAAAGAAGGGTAATTCGAATCGTAACTGTACTTTTTATTTCATTGATCTACTAAAAGTCGTGTTAAAAAGAAAGAAAGAAAAAGGTTGAAAATATCTCAATTTGATAAATTTTCTTATTTTCCTCGTACAAAAGATGGGTTGTGTAAATAAATGATAAAATATTAATAATAATAATAATAATAGTAATAATAATAATAATAATAATAATAATAATAATAATAATAATAATAATATGAATTTAATGAACTTAAGAGAGCTGAACTGAAGAAAGCTGAATCAAGAGAGTGAATCAAGACGAGCCGAATCGAATCGAATCGAATCGAATGGAATGAATCGAATCGAATGAGTTTTCAGTTGAAAAGAACAGAGCCTAAGTCTCCTGAGAGACGGTGTTATAAAGTGACTAAAAGAGACGGACAAACATTACAGTTATATCCAAAAACATTAAAGGTTTTACTAAAAACTTCGGCGATATACATATGCATAAAAAATTATATAAAATTCCAACTCATAGAACATTACCGATATTGTTTAAAACATTATACATATACTTAATAACATCAATCCGTCTCTTAGATCTCTCACTGATACACGTCTCTTCCAATAGCTTGTATTAAAACAACTCAATTAGCAACTAATTCAAGATCAATTGAAATTTTTTAGATCTAATTGTTTTTTAAAACTTCCATGGATGGAGCTTGATCTCATCCATGGACGGAGGTCATAGTTGCGAGCTCCTCAGCTTTAATGGCAGCCATGGCTGCTGTGTTTGTTCTGTTTCTTTTTTTTTAAATTTCACGGGTCGATCTGGCCCGCTGAGTTGACCCGTGAAATTTACCACATTTTAGTATGTTGTATATTTCTTTGAGTCTCTCCGGTCTCTCCTAAGTAGCGACTCTCAGGAGACGAGCTATATAAAACAAATAGTTTGTAGGGGTATTATAGTAAAGTTGTAAGTGGGTGATAAAGTAAGAGAGATTGAAAAAAGTGATAATAAAGTAGAAAAGAGAAATAATAAATAATTAGTTAGTGTGGTAAAATTTTTCATTTATAGTTTAGAAAGTTTATAATATAACAAAAAAAAAAAAAAAAGAGACTGGAAATGTTATTAATGGAACGGATGTAGTAGTATACAAAATATATTACTTTAAAAAATGTATCAGTGCAAGTGTTATTTAAAACAAAATCATATATTAACTTTTTATAACATACTTTTATTCATATTTTTAACACCCTATCACATTTTGAAATTGGAGCCCTTAAAAATTTGGAGTCATGTGCGGGTGAACATCCCGCATGGGCTTAGGACATGCCCTGAGGTTTTGTTTCAATAACTTTTAACATTGATGAATTTTTTCTTCCTCATTTATTATAAAACTATAACATTAGAACAATGCTACGCGTGTTATTGTGTCATTTAGTTACAAATAATAGAAAATCTATATGAAGGTAAATACTATTGTTGTTTCTGATAATGAATTGTCTTTTTCGAGTTGAATTAGGCTTTGGGTTAGTGTGACTTGATATGTTTCAATTTAAACAAAGAAGATGGTGAAGAAATATATATTATCGTTGTTGTTGTTTTTTTTTTTAATAATGAATTGATTTTGTTAGGGTTGAATTATGGATTTGAATTTAATTGGAGAAGACATATTGAGTTTTTTAAATGAGGGCTTGGAATTTAATTGCTGAAGACAAATTGAGTTTTTCTAACGATAAATGATTTTGTTGGAGTTTCATTAGGGCTTAGAATTAGAATGAATAAAACATGTTGATTTTTTGTAATTAAAGTCTAATTTACATATATAATACAAATGAGCCCAATTTAACTTAAATTAAGTACTCAATTGCACAACTTCAATAGTTGTCCAATTATATATATAATGTAATAATTTTTGTTACACAATATAGAACTAATGTGATAGGAAGAATGGAAGAACAATAAGAAAGGAGACCAAAGTAATAGATTATTCCATTCATCTTATCAAATGATTTAATTGTACACAAAAAACATAATGAGCCACTATTTATACGTTATAAATAGAAGGAGTTTTAGTTCCATCATTATTTTATTACTCATTATTTTAATGGATCAATGAATAGAGACGGGTTAAATTATTGGAACCATTTTTATTGTAATTTTTATGGTACACAAATTGGAAGTTGGAACCATTTGTAATTGTTCAAACTCTAGGCATCAATATTAAAGTGGCTATTTAGAAGGGGTGGGTTTTATAATTTTCTCATATATAATTATAAATCATTTGTTCTGATATTGTTCGAAAACTTACAAACATATACTATTATTGTCACGCCCCAAAACCAAAATACTTTGGTGCGACCGGCCGCATATCGTGAGATGGGCTCACGCCAAGACGAAGCCTCAATTTTTATAAATAATTTGAAAAGAATAGTACAACAGTAGAGCAACTACAACTCAAATACAAAAATACAATTCTAGAAAACTCAAACTAAATTCAACTTTCAGAAATTACAACACTTTCAGTCACTTACTCAACTGAAAAAAAAAAGGTGTAAGGGTGAATCTCAAGCCACATCATAGTCAAAATCGCTTGCATGGTTCACTTGTCAAAACAATAACAGTACACTTTCAGCTCAATCAAATATACACTATGGCCACACAAACCGTGGTGGCACACAAGCCGGCTTTCACATAACATATCCCCTACCATAGGGGTCACATACACATAACACTGAGAGTACTCCAAAGTACAACAATTCCTCGAAAGGGTCACACACTTTATAGGCATATTGATGAGCTTTGGCGATCGTGCAGCAGTGGAAAAGATAGAAATATATCAGGTTGATTGGCATAGAATTATGCCTCCATTTTAATTGAGTAAGTCTTACCATTCTATTTGGATTTCCATCTTAATTGATCAAAAGTGTTTCCAAACTTAATTGAGTGAAACTTATTAACTTCATCTTTTTCATAACAAACCTACAACTAACTATTGGTCTCAGTTAAAGTTTCGTCCCAAATAGCCCGTATGTTTCTGTATTTTGAACTGATATAAGGGTTTTGGAATTTTATATATTGGGTAGTTTATATGGGATTGGGCCTAATAATCGAAAATCAGTTTGGAAAATATTACTTGGTCCAGTCCACTATAAAAATAAAATAAAATCATAAAATCGAATTAAAATAAAAAGTACGGGTTCTTACAATTATTTTGTTCATATCCGATTCGTCTATGTAACGAAAATTTTCAAGTTTGACCGAATCGAATACGAACTAAACGTTGACCCGATGACCGAAAATTTTCTGATTTGATTTACAACTCTTTTTTGTGCCAATGGTTTAGGCCTATGTTTTGGGGGTTTTCTATCGTTAGTCGAGGTGTCGCCCTGACTAAAATTCAGTCACTTAGTTTATTTGATCCATTAGATTAAAAATTTAACGGTGGAGATCAAATAATTTGCTACCTTTCGCACCAAGTGTTGCCATGGGGTGTCGCTCATATCGCGCGAGGTGTTGCACTATGCGTTGCTCTAACAGTCTATATCGCCTTAAACTATTTATATATATTAAAACAAAAAAGCATTTTTTATATATTAAAAATATTCCTATTAAAAAAATTAAAATCTTTAAAATTAAAATCAAAATTTAAGTTAGAATTCATCCAATTTTAATGTTTTTACAGATGTGGATATTTGTTTGGAATTATAATTTTAATGTATATAATTATAAATTATAATTAAATGTATATGTAAATATATCTTTAATTATTTTTTTATTAAAAATTAGTGGAAAAGTTTATATTTCTAAATAGGGGCGGACCCCCCCCCCCCTTTGGCACTATTTTTAAAAAAATCAATTGTTTATTGTTTGTTGTTGGGGAGAGAAATGATAAAGAATGAAAAATGTATGAGAGATAAGATATATAATGATAAAGAATGGAAAATGTAAAAGAGATAGTGGGTGTACTTTTTTGCTATTTTTATAATGAGACTAGATTCGTGAGACGTCCATAAAATGAATATGTGCCCAGATTGTCGGGATGGAGGAAGTAACGAATAGCAATTGAGGACGATGGAGAGCAATGGTTGAAGGCGATGGAGAGCAGTGGTTGAGGGCGATATAGAGCAATGGACACGTGTACGTGTCGACACATCGACTGATAATAGTCAGGGTAACAACTTGATTGGCGGTAGAAAACTTGATGTTTTGGGCCTAGTTTTTACTTGAACGTCCAGTTTGCTAGTCCCATTCTTACTGAAGCTACGGATTCGATCATGTTGGTTCAAGTGAGGTTTTTGTTTTCTTAATTTTTTTTTATAAATAGGACAGAGTAAGTTTTCTGTAACTTATTTAGAAACGAACCTATATATATTATTAAGAAAATTATTGATGTTATTAATCAAAACATTTATATTGTCAACATTGATATTTTTTTATATAAAATATATATTATTAACAATGTAGACGAGTTGATTAATAAAATTAATGATTATCTTGATAATATATGTCGTTTTATTAAATAAGTTGTTTAGAAAAAATCTCTCCAGACTTTGTGAGAGGACTATGTCCTCAGGATTTTTTACGAAATTGGGTTTAGGCTGGGATATATATATAGTTACCCTAGAAAACTATATGGTTGGGGGTGAGCTCAGTTGAGAGTTAAGGTAAATAGATTGCTACGCACGAAACGATTTCTAAGGGTAAAGTTCACAAACCTGAAATCTATTCTAGTGTGTTCACATAAACTTCCATTGCATAAAAAAAAAAAAAAAAAAGGATTAAGTTCGTTCACCCAACGAATATTTTCAATAGCTTAAAAAATTAGAATTTAAAAGTTTACAAATTAACAACTATCAGGAGTAACTTTCTTGATATTGAGTATACTCATGATACGTACGTAATTGCAGAGTTACGTTGCATATACATGATCAAAATTCAAAAGACAAGAAAAATATTGATAGCTTGTGATCTTTCAGACGAGCATCTCAGTCTGCGCAAGGATCAACGTTTCTTCGAACTTCTTGACGGAACAATACACCGTAAGGGGACCATCGGGGCGAATGTCATCCTTGTGTTCGGATAGGAAATTCTCAAACGCCTTGGACTTCAAGAAATCGAGTGATATCTTATACGCGGTCACATGTTCGTCGAATTCATTGACGAGCACCGGGAAGGTTTTCTTCTTCATCATCCCCAATTTCTCCAACAGTGGTCGGAACATATTCTGGAGCAACGGCATCTTCAATCAGGTCCAAGGCAATTGGTTAATAATGTGTTGTGAATATTGATTAACAGGAGCTAGTGAAAATAAATAATTATGAAAGCTAGTCAAGTTAATTTATATAGATACGTACAAAAATAGCCTATTAGTAGTGGGCCTGGGGATGTATCCTACTAGTACTTGGACTTCTAAACCGAAACGGAAACTACTTCAAATTTGGAAGCTTCACCAGCAGGGTTTGTTAATTAATGTCCTTTTTTACCTGTTTATAAAGAAAATTAAATATGGTAATTATACTGAAAGATTATATATAGATAGCCTGTTTGGTTTTGAGTGTTTTCTTGTGGTATTTCGAAAACATCCCATGAAATACCACGTTTGGTTGCAAAAATCTAAATTACCACAGCTTGCAAAAAATCCAAACTCATTAAATACCGGAATTTCTGGCCCGCAAAATTTGTTTTTCGAAAATACCATATATAATAACCCACTTTATTGATATAGCACTCCCTCCGTCCCAGGTTCATTTACCCGTTTGACTTTTTCTGATCAACGCGTTTAAACTTCGTATGTGAATCACTCATAAATAATGTTGGTAAAAAAATTTAAAATTCATATTATTAAATATTAAATTTTAAATTTTCATTATATATTTTTCAAAAATCCATTATAAGTATCGTATGTGAGTAAATCAAGTTCAAAGTTGAATGGTGTTGACCATAAAAAGTCAAATTGGTAAATTAAAGTGGGACGGGAGTATATGTTATTTGGTCCCAATACATCTATTTTCTGCAATTACATATTTGTCCTTGAAACAAAATAATTCTTCCAGGACAGTATGATCGAATCGTCTTCTCTTCCACTAACCGATGATTCGATAATACTGCTACAGGACAGTAACTGCAAGACGATTATGTTACCAGTAACCGATGATTCGAATCTGTTACCAGTTACAGGACAGTATGATCGAATCTGTTTCTGATAATTCTCTCGTTACCAGTTTTCCTACGTGTTTCGGCTCGATTCAGGTCAGAAGCTGATCCGCCTTCACTTTAATCCTGCTACATACAATGGTTTTAGAAGGTCCAGGGACTTTTTCAGTGTTGAAGCTGGTCCTTTCACACTTCTTAGCAACTTTAGTGCTTCGATCACTGC
Organism: Plantago major; assembly: GCA_026545765.1. NCBI lineage: Eukaryota > Viridiplantae > Streptophyta > Magnoliopsida > Lamiales > Plantaginaceae > Plantago > Plantago major. The sequence goes on along the minus strand of CM048843.1, from coordinate 88,985,436 downwards.
CGAAGATCTTGCTGTTCAATTTTTTACTAAGGAATTCTGTGTAGTTACGGAAAAGAATCATGCATTTAGTGTAACGTTTTCTCCCACAACTGCAAGTGGTCAGTCATATGATACGCATGCTTTTATCAATGCCATTGAGGTTATCTCTGTACCTGAAACGCTTTCGTACTGCCATACCGGAGGTAGAGGAGTTCAAGTGGTCGGGGAGAAGTTTCTGGTATATGTTGATAATGGTACTGCACTTGAGATGGTTCATCGGCAGAATGTCAAACGGGGTTCTGTTGCGTTAAGAGATGATTTCCGTGCTATGTTTGGGACGTGGGGGGAGTTTTGAGTCAACAGGGAAATGACAAAAAGAATATTACATGGAGAGTATCTGTAAATGTGGGATTCAGATACTTGGTGAGACTTCATTTCTGTGAACTAGGACTCAAAATGGCAGAGAATGGCAACACGAGCTTTACAATTGTTATCAATCACATGGTTGTGTGCACTAACACTGATGTAGTTGGAAATATAGGGGATACACATGGCCTGTTTTATAGGAACTATGCACTAACACTGATGTAGTTGGAAAAATGTGGGATACACATGGCCTGTTTTATAGGAACTACATGGTGATGACAAAAGGGCGCAAATTGGAAGGTAAATGCGACATCACCATTTCCCTTCAGTCGAGAGAGGAGTTTTTCTATGGACATGTTCCCCTTGAAGGATTTGAGATATTCAAGTTGAGCAATCATGACAATAGTCTTGCCAGTCCAAATCCTTTGCCTCCAGCACGCGAGTCACCATACTGGATTGTTCATGATTTATTCTCGATTCTTGGCCATAAAGATGCAGTTGCAAGTTTTGTCATAATAGTTATTTGTTTCGTAAACATCGTTGTTCGTAAGCTGAGACAAACTTGGGAAGTCAATTTCTCAGAGGAAAAGAAACCAACAACTAAGGTTTCTAGTCGTTGTTTTTCTCTACGTGAGATGCAGGCAGCTACCAAAAACTTCGACGAGGCATATGTCATTGGAAGGGGTGGTTTTGGTAAAGTCCACAAAGGGTTCATCGATGATGATCCTCGAATCTTGGCCATAAAGCGGTTGAAACCAGACTCCAAGCAAGGGAAGCGTGAGTTCTGGACAGAAATTGAAACTCTTTCTGAGCTTCAACATGTCAATTTAGTCTCCTTAATTGGCTATTGCAATGAGCAACAGGAAATGATTCTAGTCTACGAGTATATGCCCAATGGAACATTAGCGGACCATCTCTACAAACTTGCTAGGAAAAAAAGTAATTACTACATTCTCTCTTGGGAGGAACGCCTTCAGATCTGCATTGGAGCTGCTCGAGGACTTGACTATCTTCACACTGGAAAGGGGGTTGTACATCGCGATGTAAAGGCGTCGAATATCCTTCTAGATGAAAGTTTTGTGGCTAAGGTTTCAGATTTTGGCTTGGCAAAAACTGAAGGTTTTAGTGGATTGCAAAATCAAGACAGCACTAATCTGAAAGGCACTTTTGGATACATCGACCCAGATTATTTTAGAAGTCGTAAACTAACAATGAAAAGCAACACATATGCATTTGGTGTTGTCCTGCTGGAAGTATTATGTGGAAGACCAGCAGTTGATCCTCTTGCTTGGGAGGATGAGTGCAGTCTAACCATATGGGCTCGAGATAACTTCACACGGGGAAAGATGGATGAGATCTTATCTCCGAGTCTCAGCGGGGACATTTTACCATATAGCCTCCAGGCTTTTTTGGGGGTTGAGCAGCAGAAAGCTAAATCCTTGGTGCCAAATGCCATAGCAAGTTTGGCTGATTTCTTTCCGTTTACTGACAGGAATCAGCAGGAATATTCTAAGTTATTGGTTACAGGTGAGATGACAAAGGTTGCTGATATGTTGCAAAGTGGCGATAAAACTCAGCTGGAGAATGCAACATCTTTGATGCCTAATGAGAGAGTCGGTGTTACTGATGTCTGGCAACCTGCTGAGAGAATGTCAATGAGCACAATGCAACAAACTATGCCCCTTTCTCCTCCGGAAGATATGATGTCAGCCTCTGAACAAAGTAACAGTAAAATACTTCATACTGGGGTTCTTTATCGAAAAAAAGATGGCCGAAATAGTTTAATGCGTAAGCTATCACGACTTTTTCCATGGGACTCAGGTAAGAAGACAGCAAAACCATCCACGAGAACGGAGTTTGCCGGCATCTCATTATCAGGTATTGATTTGGATGCTAAATTTGAGAAATGTTTCTCTTGCCAAATAAATTCAAGAGGCACTGACTATGTGGGACTACTTGATATTAGTGTGACTCCTACAAGTATAACGTGGGGAATAGTGCTCGAAAACAAAACAGTGGAAATTTTGATATTAATTATAGTACTAAAGTTATTATTGCCTGTTTCATCTTATCTTAAGTTTAATTTTGTGCTATCGTTTACATCTTATTTGTGCATTGCGCCTATCCTGCATGCATCAGTTCCTTTTTTGCTTATGTAAAAGCTTCGTATACCTGTTCTCTAAATCCATAAATTGATGGCCTTAGCTTCAAGCTTCCCATAGATAGGCTAATACTTTCAACTTGTAAAGGACAAGAGAGTTTGCCTCTGTAGTCTGTACGGTTTATGTTCATCATGTTTGATAAGCTACATGATTACTTGGACCATGCAGAATCAACCGGCCCTTTGAGTTTCAGATTTATGGTTAAGTGGTGAAACTATGTTATGGAGTAAAGTGAAAGTAAGCAGTTGTAATTGAATGCTGATATTACCTTGGGGATATGACCTACTTAATTAAAATTGGTCTTGAGATCTTGAAGTGTATTTCTTGCAGCACCTTTATCGAAGCACACCAGCAACAAGGCACCATCTAAACCCAGCAGCATTGATCGGAACAAGAAACTTCGCACAGAAGATGATGAATTGAACTCGACTCCCAGCCTCAGAGTTTTCTCATTTTTGGAACTGAAGGCTGCGACAAGAAATTTCAAAGCTGATAGATTTATTGGGGAAGGTGGTTTTGGGAGAGTTTTTAAAGGTTTTCTCGAAGAAAAATCAACCAACAATGATGCAACTGGGTCCATCGTTGCTATTAAGAGGTTAAATCATGAAGGCCATCAGGGGTCCATCTTTCATTACATATTTTCTGCTAATTGTAATCTGCATTGATTGATAGTGTTTTGTTTCACGTAGTCTGTAGTAAGAAAGTGGTAAAATTTTGGGTTTGCATTTCCTATTTTAAAGTTTAATTCTCCATTTCTTTGCTGTTAGGTGCATTATTGTAAACCTCTAGTTATATCTCCTATAAAACCTTTTCTTTTTTAACTAAATCATTTAACCCATAGAGGTCTCTGGACATTTCTTGGTCTGAAGATTCAGAGAGAACTGTAGATTCTAGCTCAATTCTCCCTCTAATTCTGAGTAGTGTTACTTGTGTTCGTCATTTTTTTCTTTACGTAATTGTGCACATGAAATTAATTGCATGTTCTCCTATTTTAGAAGAATATATTCTATTTACCAGTTTGATGTCGATCAGTTCCCATTTTTGTTGGCCTAGATAAGAGAGTGGATTCTGGGCATACTTTTTTTTTTCTTTTCATTAATTCCTAATTCAACCCACAGCAAGCTACATAACACATTTGTGTGCCATAACTGACCGCCTTATGCTTATATTCTTCTTTCAGCTTCAAAAGTGTAATTCGTTTAATTATACTAATGTGTGTTGTTTTTATGTGCAGTCAGAAATAACTTTCCTTGGAAAACTTTCTCATCCTAATCTTGTGAAGCTACTGGGCTACTGCGTAGAAAAGGAAGAGCTACTGATTGTCTATGAATTTATGCCGAATGGCAGCTTAGAGAACCATTTGTTCCGGAGTAAGGAGATTAATATTTAGATACCATTATGTGCTGACCGCTGAGCAAATTAGATAAAATTTGCAAGACTTGTGCTTGTCTTGATCATGTAAAGATATAGTGATTGGTCTGTAAAATGGAATAGATTATCAATAAATTATTCTCCGGTGAATTTCCCGGTCTGCTCTATGTTACAGCATGTAGTGCCTCAGGTTGCTTGAATCTCTAATATAGTGCAACACATAAAAAACACTGTATAACATTTTATACACTATGATGCACTTCAACATGCTCTAGTATAGACAATAGGCTTTGTTTCTGGAAAGTCTATAGACATAGGCTTTGTTTCTGGAAAGTCTATTGCAGAACACTCAGACTCCTTGTCATGAGACAGGATAGCTTTCGAGAATATGATGAACACTGTCGTCGTACTACTTCGTATGCCCCGTGCTCGAGATCTACCCGTGGCGGGGCCCACAACACGCCCGATGTTCACACTAGAGGACCTCGTGAAGACATCAAGAAAAACAACTGCATCAATTTAAAAAGGAAACTGATTGTACAATCCATGCACATTAACCAAATCACTAGAAGATCTTACCCGCAAAGCGCAACACTAGCGCAAATATAATAGCGCAGCAACATCGCAGATAACAATAACGCAACATTATCGCAAGAAAAAAATATAATGCAACAACATTGCGCTAAGCGCTTCTGAAAGCCACCACGTCAAGCTTGCTCGTATAGATTTGACGGAGAGGGAACGCACACGTCCCCTTACCACCTTGTGGACTTCCCAGAGATCAGTACGCCAATTTTAATAGAGCAACCGGTTACATACACAAGCTTTTCTCTAAACAAGTCAAGCTTTATTAATTAAAATTGCAAGACTCGATGACAAACTGGACTAAACAAAACTCAACTGACAGGTACTTCAAATACAGAACTTGCTAGACTACATGCAGACACTAGTTGGCACTACAAAGAGGTCAGGAAAACATTGCAGACAACAGAATTGGCAGGTGAAGGTGATGCTTGTAGCAGACTTTGGGTTAAAACTGATGCAGGATGGACAGGAAACCCCATCCGACTATGGTGATAGCCACCACCACAAGCTTGCTCATATAGATCCGACAGAACGGGAGCACACACTTCCTTGACCAACTCTTGGACTTCACCCGAAGCTGTATGACAGTTTTTATGTAAAAATTGCCTAAATACACAGCCCTTTTTGACAAGTCGAGGGTAAGTGGCATTAACCCTATAGCAAAGGCAACGGGGGAATGGCCCTTGGCACACACAAGGCATGCCATGGCCTCATCAGCAAGTCTGCTGACGATGAGCACTTGGAGGGGCATTATTTGCTTTATAAAGTTGTACCCACATCCACGCTCCATCCACATCCAGAACACCATAATCTTTAGGCATTCTAGGGGATTGCGGCAAAGATCACGAACTAGGACAGATCACATACAATTTTTAAAATTCAAGTTTTGAAGGTTCAATATGTTTTAAAAAATTGCGCACTTAAGGTGCAATTTTATGAAATCTTACACTTGCGTAATCTTTGCGCGTTTAATGCGCGTGCTACTTGAAAATCATACCATTGCGATTTAGATGAGAATTCAAAAGTCATCTTTTCTTTCTTAGACTTTCTGCTTAATTTCATTTACTAATACACAAGAGTTTCTTGCAAACTCCATTACAGGACTCACAAGACTCAAAGCAAGCCACTACAACAACCATGCTCGTATAGGTTTGATCCCTGTTTAAACAAGTCGAGGGTAAGTGGCATTAACCCTCTAGCAAAGGCAACGGGAGAATGGCCCTTGGTACACACAAGGCACGCCATGGCCTCACCGGCAAGTCTGCTGACGATGAGCACTTGGAGGGGCATTATTTGCTTTATAAAATTGTAGCCACATCCACGCTCCATCCACATACATAACGCCATGATCTGTAGGCATTCCAGGGGATTACGGCATAGATCACGAACAAGGACGGTGTACAGACTCCTGTCCATACTGTGGAAAAATCGGCGTTCATCGATTGTCAGTGTATATGACAAGTCACTTGTGATTTCTTAATTAAGTTTGGAAGTTTAACCTTCATATCATGCTTATTCCAGTTGTCAAGAGTTTAAATGTACAATGTTAACATTTAAGCTGTGGAAGTTCTGCAATTTTTCTACAAATTGTGCATTTAAGGTGAATTTTGTGCAATCTTGAACATGCGCAACCTTCAGAGCGTTTGCGCACGCTACTTGCAAAACATAAGATTGCGATTTAAATGAGAAACATATCTTTATGTTCTTTATATATCTCTTGGCTCATGAAAATTTACAGATAATGCAATTGATCTAGCTTGGACTGGCACAAATCAATATAGGATGCAAGCAACGACACAAAGTAAGTGGTATTAAACCGATAGCAAAAGCAACGGGTGTTGATCCCGAACAAACACAAGGCACGTCATGGCCTCATCAGCAAGTTCGCTAACCATTAGAATTTGGAGGGGCAGTGTTTGCTTGATGAAGTTATCGGCCCATCCACGCTCCAGCCACATCCAGAACGCCATGGCATTCCACGAGATTGCAGGAATGATCCCGAACAAGGAGAGCGTATAGTTTCATGTTCATATTGTGGAAAGTATTGCATTCATTTGATGTTAACGTAAAGGCCACCCATTGAATGCACAATTAGGAGAGGATATTCGACTCTACTGGGACCACTGTTATAGTGAGTGTCTAATGCACATGAAACATGAAAAACATATTATCGCGATCTAGATGAGAAACTCAAGAATGTAAAGCAAATGCAATATTCTAGACATTTTGAAGTTTTGCAAAATAAATAACCTTGTAGATTTTTACACTTCCCAATTTCATTTTCATCCTAATCATCTATTGAAATCAACTCATGATCTGCATTTATTAGAGGTCAATCTGTAAGGTAAAAAAAGGTTTGAAAATCCACAATTAATATCATCATAATTAAAAGCAGCTGTATCTTCCTCAAATTTGCTTTTAACATTTAAGTCGGCCAAAGATCTTCAAGACACAGTGCTTGATTATTCACATTGTATAATCATACTAACATTTAAAGCAATGTGAGTCACTACAACGTTGTATCATAGATAAAACCGATCCAAGCAATGACACAAACTACTTGAATTCATTTATACTTCAAAACATAAAGTTTCTTGCAAGCTAATTACAGGATTTGCAAGACTCGATGACAGACTGGACTAAACAAAACTCAACTGACAGGTACTTCAAATACAGAACTTGCTAGACTACATGAAGACACTAGTTGGCACTACAAAGAGGAAAGTCAGGAAAACATTGCAGGCAACTGACAGAGGAGCAGGTTCCGTAGACCGTGTTCGGACATTACTCCGGTGAGGAGGACCTGTCGTTTGGCTCAAACTCACGGATCCATATATGTTTCCCGTTGATGGTGAATTTGGCCTTGTTGCCTCCAGCCACAATCTCATCGACGCAAGACGGACTCCAAAACACGACTCTGGCAAAGAGAGGTTGCTGGCCACGCCTCACCGCTTGCATTTTGATCGACTGAACGTTGTTTCTGGACAGTCGGTTGCAAAACATCAAGACTTCTTGTTCTGATACGGGATACCCCTTTGAGAACGTCATGAACACCGTCGTCATGCTTCTTCTTACCGGCCTCGTTCCCGATCCGCCAGGGGTGGGGGCCACAGAATGTCCACTGTTCATGCCATAGGACCTTTGCACCATTGAATTGGCAGGAGAAGGTGATGCCTGTAGCAGACTTTGGGGTAAAACTGATGCAGGATGGACAGGAAACCCCATCTGACTATGGTGGTAACCACAACAACAAGCTTGCTCGTATAGATCCGACATAACGGGAGCGCACACTTCCTTGACCAACTCTTGTACTTCACCCGAAACTGTATGCCAGTTTTTATGTAAAAATTGCCTAAATACACAGCCCTTTTTGAATAAGTCGAGGGTTAGCGGCATTAACCCTATGGCAAAGGCAACAGGAGAATGGCCCTTGGCACACACAAGGCACGCCATGGCCTCATCAGCAAGTCTGCTGACGATGAGCACTTGGAGGGGCATTATTTGCTTTATAAAGTTGTACCCACATCCACGCTCCATCCACATCCAGAACGCCATGATCTGTAGGCATTCTAAAGGATTGCGGCATAGATCACGAACAAGGACGGTGTACAGACGCCTGTCCATACTGTGGAAAAATCGGCGTTCCTCGATTGTTAGTGTGTCAGCCATTGAGTGCGTGTCTGGGAGATTCTAAAACCTGAAATAACAACTCCGATATCATTATTTTGGAAATATAGAAACAAAATGTCGTAGTGTAATTCCAAAATTTAATTTGAACTGCTACTGACAGAACAAACACATGTCCCTCGGAGAAAATTTTAGAATTAGAAAAGAATTATTGACACAGAAAACCAACGTAACACACACAGAAGAAAATGTTTAAACAAAATAACAAAAATTGGAAGCAAAAAAAAGACACACAAGAGTTAAAACTAGAGTGGCACAACGAAAACATCAAAGTGAAGAAAATAGCTGTAAAGTGTAAAAGATCTTGAAAATTCTGATAAAAGATACAGTATTCTGGAAATCATTAAGCAATTTTTGCCCACAACATATCGGACTAATGGTTGCAAGAGCCAAGAAGTCAGAAATTTTAAAAGAATTAACAGCATCTGTGCAAGAATGGAAGTTCAACGTCACTATCATGTTCCTTACATGAGATATCACAAACTTGCAGAAAATAAAAAGCTGTCAGCCCAGAAAATCTGGAAGTCCAAGGAATATATTTGTGCAGGTCACAGAAAGTATGCCTGTTATAGAAAAACGAAGTAATATCACAACAGCAAGCTAGATCTATTAGATTTTCGATCTGCTACTGAAAGAAAAAAGACTGCATGTCCCTTGGAGAAAGTTCAGAACTATAAACGTATTACTAACACAAAAAATCTAATAGACAGATAGAAGAACAAAAAATTTTAAAAAATAAAAAGGGAAGAAGGCATAATAGAGCTTTAAACAAGAGGTGCACAGAGAAATCATCAAGTACTTCCCACCTCTCATTTCAATTGGAAAAAGAACTGTAAACGAGAAAAATCATTAAAAAAACTCAAAAGTGCTGATAAAAGATGTATCCCGGAATCAGTTTAAATGCATGCAATGTGTGCCCAAATCATAACATCAGACTGATGGCTGCAAGTCAGATTCACAGCATCTGTGGAAGAATGGAAGTTTAACCTTCACATCATGTTTATTCCACAAGATACACAAACTGAACTTGCATTAAACTAACAGCCTTATAAGCTCAAAGAATTATAAGAACTCATTTGTATGAGTAAGGAAATAAACCTGAGATGTGAGTAGCTAAACTGGAGGGAGTGCTTAGAAATGTATGTCTTTCGATACTCAACCCTACAACCTACAGCCCTATATATACAGCGAAAAGCAGTATGGGCAGGCTAAAGTTGGGATAAAGTCGAGGCTGTAAAATTCACTGTTTTTCAAAAGAAAAAGCAATAAATATGACAAGTAGGAATTACCTCAGTAAAGTAATAATAATCTCTAGTTGGTGACAATTAATGCATGACTGGATTTATAGCAATCAGCCAAGAGGCCTTCATGCTTTTCTGGTTTCCGGTCAGTCTTTCTCAACAAAAATCTCAGACGTCACACATGTAGACAGGCGGAAAAAACTATGAACTCAACCATTCACCTAAAGGACTACCACAAAATTATAATAAGCCAAAAAAACGTAGTAACGCTCCTAACAACCGCCAGGTCAGACTCATTTTCCCTTCTTTATGAATTATATCAGAAAAAATTTGATGCTTTTGGAAATTTAATCCAAGACATTGGTGGATTTTGGGAATCCTAATGCTCTTTCATGAAATCATTCTTAAAAGAGGTTAAAATTAGAGAACCAGTATAGCCAGCTAGAAGATTGCAAAGATATAAAAAGTTTGTACATTTTATTGGCTTATACCGGACTTCCTTTCTTCCTCTTTTTTTGCTATTTATTTTCTAATATAACTCCTAATACTTGAGCTTTCAGGGAAACAAGGCACCGTAAATTGAATCCATCGGACTTTGTTTAAGACTAAGGGAGTAGCACAAAATATTGAGCCAAGCTGTTACCAAATCAACTATCAGTCAACAAAATTAGTATCTCCAATGTTAAGTACAAAAAAGGCAACAAAGCAACCAAGATATAATGCAATATAATTATAGATACTATTTCCATGTTAATGGAAAATGTATAAGTTTAGTAAATCACTTGAGCTAACCTTATTAGTTATTACCTTTACAATTGTGAAAGACAATCTAAGAAAACCTCAACAATTAATGTACTAAAGCACTTACGGCTTGTCATTTCCTGCATTTCAGTAGGAGATATCATCTTCCCGTGAAAATTCTCAAATATTTGTTCTAAGAGATGTCTTCAAGCTCAATTTGACCAAGAATGTAGTTGATCTTGTTACTCCGCAAGGTCAATCAGTAGTCCTGTTATACAAGAAATTTAGTCCGTTCCTCAGGTATCAGGTACTTTGTCGTTCCTAAGTCTGCATGGATCTCAAAAAATACATGACAGATACGATTCACTTGGGACTGTACGGACGTTACTTTATGATCAATTACAGTTTAACGAATTTTACGTGGCGCACTAATAACATCGTAGCATTCAATCACTCCGTACTATTTACACGTCATACAAGGTACTGCTCAGAAGACGTCTACATAAACGACAATGCACTATTCAGAAGCCACAAAAGTTGCTACATAATAATAGATTTGGTATGACGCATAAACGACGAATATTATTTATAACACTTAGAAATAATAATTGATCACAAAATACCTATTGTACAACGGTCAAGTGAATTAATAACAACATATTACTTTGGCATGACGCATAAACGACAAAATGCTGAAAAATGGATGCTTGACACTTGAGTAACCTAGGACATTGCTGGATTTTGGAATTCAAATGCACTTTCATGAAATCATTCTTAAGCAAGGTCTCAAGTTCGAATCTTGTGAATGCAAGAAACGCCACTAGGAAAGCCGCCCCCTCAGAAAATGGCCCAGCAGTCTTCGGTCGGATTAGGTGCACGTATATATACTGGTGAGATATTTAAAAAAAACGTAAAATATTACCATGATCTGAAAGTCTGAACACTTTGAATTTTCTTGGATTATATTTGATTCCCTTTCTTCCTCTCTTTTTCCCATTTATTACTAGTTATATATTATTGAATTTTCAGGAAAATGCACCACAAATTGAATACATTCCAAACTTAGTTAAAAGACAATGTAGTAGCAAAATATTCAGCTAAGGTCCCCGTCCCGAAACGCTAAATTTTACGAATTAACTATCTGCCTCCAAAATTTGTATCTCCAATGTCCAATGTAAAGTAATACATAGACAACTTAATAATTAAGATATGGTGCAATTTTATTATTGGGCAGTGCATGCAAAATCAGGCAGTGAGGAGAACCGGAAAGCTTGTAAAATGCTGGTTCAATCAGTCTGATGGGTCCAATTTCAACCAGTATGCCATCATCGATAGAAAACGATGGGTGATTAAATATAAGGTACATGGGAATATTTTATGAAATGGAGGGATTATGAAACCAATTTAGCATGACGCATAAATCACAAAATTCAAATTTATGTCTCACGAAGGTACTATACAAAAGATTTTTCCTGTTACTCCCTCAGTCTCTATCCACTATATATATCCTTATATATCTTGCACGATCAGTAGTTTACATTCCCTTTTTAACCAACGTTTCCTTACTCTGGGTCCCAAAAACACATAAATATAATACTACCAAACAAATATATATTTTATATACTCCTCAAATAATGGAAAAAAAAACATAAATAATTCAATGAGACGGAGAGAGTATGCATTTACAATATGAAAAATGGATGTTTTTCCACTTGAGTAATTTAAGACATTACTGGATTTTGGAAATCTAATGCTCCTACATGATATTATCGTTGATAGGAAATTGAAAATTAGATTTCCGATATATATAGCCCACTAGAAGATTACCAAAATCTAAAGCACTTCACGTTTTCTTGGCTTGTATTCCATCTTTTCTTCTTCCTTTTTTCCCATTTCTCTTATAATATACTTGAGTGTTATGTTAAATCCATAACAGCTTTAGTTAAATTACAGATTGATGGAGTAGCACAAAATATTGAGCTATGGTGCCTGAACTGCTAGCTCATACCAAATTAATCTGCCAATAAAATTAGTAACACCAATACAAAGTACCAAAAAGGCAACCCAGCAACCAGGATATAATGAAATCCTACAATAGGTAGTATTTGCATATTCATCAATCATCACAAATGTTTTAGCTTAGTACACAATTTGAGCTAGATTTATGAAGTCTGCTCTGCTCCTGTGGGAAGCCAATTTAGATAAAACTCAACAATTAATTTTCTAAAGCACTTGAGACTTTGTCATTTTATGCATGTCATTACGAGATATCGTCTTCAAGGTCAGTTTGACAGAAAATCTGGTTTAATGTCATTACTCTGCCTGTTGGGTTGGCTGCTACTCCCGTTAAAAGCAAATTTAGTTTCACTCGAAGTCTCGGATACCAGGCCCTTTGTCATTTTTTAAACCTACAGTATTTTTAAAATATATTACAGTTGGGTGCGCTTGGCTGTTGAACAGACAGTACTTTATGGTCAATTATTGTTTCAAGAAGTTTTAGGCGGCACACAAATTACATAGTGGCATTTCAATAACTCCGTACCATTTATACATCACATCAGGTCAGCTCAAAAGACGCCATGATTCAAACTGAAAATCACAAAACCCCTAATGTTTTTTCCTGGATTTCAGAAAAGGCATCAAAGTGATGGTGTAAAGCTGCTCTCATGAAGTGGGTTCTTCTCCATTTCGAGCCAATTTCCATTTTCTTGCACAGTAATGAGTAAACCGTTGCCGGAAAACAGAGATCGAAGAGTGTGCTCCGGTGTAGTTTTAAAGTGAGTGCTTTTTCAGATGTTTTTACTCCTTTACAAATAATTTTTTACATAGTTCTCTAACTATTTGAGTAACTATGAAATACGATAACTTATCTAGTAACCGGGCTATATCTTTAAGAAAATCATAATTAAAACGTTTATGTCACAAATGTATTTAACAATATAAGTCGGTCTTTACTCTTTAGATGTATGAAGTCTGCTCCTGTGGGAAGCCAATTTAGGTAAAACTCAACATTTAATTTTTTAAAGCACTTGAGACTTGTCATTTTATGCTTATGAGATATTGTCTAACAGCCAAATCAGTTTATGTCAGAAATGTATCTAACAATATAAATCGGTCTTTAGATTTATGAAGTCTGCTCCTGTGGGAAGCCAACTTAGGTAAAACGCAACAATTAATTTTCTAAAGCACTTGACACTTGTCATTTTATGCATGTCATTATGAGATGTTGTCTAACAGCCAAATCTCTCAAAAATTCATTCTCACAGATGTCTTCAAGGTCAGTTTGACAGAAAATATAGTTCAATGTCATTACTCTGCCGGTTGGGTTGGCTGCTAGTCTCGTTAAAAGCAAATTTAGTTTGTCACTCGAAGTCTCGGATAACAGGCCCTTTGTCATTTTTAAACCTACAGTATTATTAAAATATATTACAGTTGTGTGCGCTTGGCCATTGAACAGGAAGTACTTTATGGTCAATTATTGTTTCAAGTTTCAAGAAGTTTTAGGCGACACACAAATTGCATTGGGGCATTTCAATAACTCCGTATCATTTATACGTTACATCAGGTCAGCTCAAAAGACGCCATGATTCATAAACGACAATACACAATTCACACACCATAAAAGTTAATGCTTCTATGTAATCAATACAGAAGGACCCATAAAAAAAATACACTACTTGTGTCTCATGCAAGGTACTATCCAAAAGATTCTTGAAAAGGTAATCAAGGAGAAAAATTCATGGGGAGTGTATTACACCAGTCCAAATAAGCAGGAAACCAGATAGTAACATCAGCTACGATATTAGTAGCTGCCATATTAAATAAGTTCAATAACAAGTAAAGAAAACGTATTTTCAACCTTCAACTCCGGGCTAGTAAAATTATCAAAGCATCTATTGTTTCTTTCATTCCAGATGCACCATAGGTGGATAAGATTTCAAACAGCATAAACAACACAATTTAAAATAAGATATCACCAGTAGAATGTTACTTGTATAATTAATATGCGAAAAGAATGAAAATAATGTTACTACTACAAATTGATGATGGTGACTGCATCTAAATTCCATGTAGAAGTTGACACTCATTAAGTACAGAAATTTTCAGTGGATAAACATTTATGGAGTGAAAATGCCGTGACAAAAGAAAGAATATTCAGGCATCTCATCATGAGCCAACAAGTACGAACCAAGTTATGAGGAATATGAATTTAAAGACCCGTGCTTGAACCATTACAAAAATTTAGGATTCAGAACATACCTTCATGAAGGTCTCGAATAAAAATCTCCAGCCATAGCTCAACTGCGTCATCCAGACTCTTTCCATGTCTTTCGTAGATGAGAACTGCATTTGCTAGGACCTAGCAGACACTGTACGGACAATACTTGTCCAGTTGTCCCTATATCGACCAGATTAAATCTGAAGCAAGACATGGAGTGAGCAATATGTTGTACAGTGTCCCACCTCAGTCAAATTTATATACTAGCAAGCAGATTAGAGAAAGCAGCTTCCAAGTTTCTCTAGACACAAAATACATGTTTACAGAACCATTCAGTCACAAAGAGACAACATCACTCGAAAACAACTCAAGAAACTTCTAACATTTACCGGTTGAGTCGAGGACATACAAGTACAACTGTGCATCAGGAATCAGAATGCAAAATACTCAACTACTTTTCAGAGATCTGACTTCTGGCCACACTGCTGCTATAGTTCGGCTCTGAAGACCACAATAACTCAATAAAATAATTTTCTCAGTTTCATAACTACCAGAAACAGACATAACTAGAAGAGAAAATTATCCATTAGCTACTTCTAAAAAAACTTTTCTTTCTACAGTGCATTGCTTCATGAACAACCAATATATAGAACATGGCTAACAAAACATCTGAGCCAAAATGGAAGAAGAGTAACAAACACTATCAAAAAAATAGATCATAATCAAATTTCGAAAGGCAAACAACTAAGTCCAGTCACCTTTCTAGGCCTCGGCTCTGACCCTTGACGTGAGAGCACCACACAGGCATAGGCATAGTAATAGACGCCTTCGCTAAACTCTTCGGATGTGCAGGCCTTAGCGCGGTAGACTTTCTCCATCTCCACAGATCTCCCCTTTGCTTCTCGTTTGAAACCATTCCACAAAGACATGTTAATCAAAACTGCAATTAGATTCAAGAAAAGGCCTCTCTCTGTACAAATAGAAAAAAAGCATAAATCTTTATAAAACCTACAATGCTATCTACCATACCAAAAGCTAAACAAACCATTACTGCAGAACATAACACTATCAGCAATACAGCAATGAAATCAAACTGAAATACTCAATAAAATGGAAGAAGAGCAAGAAACACAAACACTATGAAAAAATGAGCAGATGATAATCAAAATTTGAAAAGCAAACAACAAGAGAAATCAAATGTTTAAAACCATTCCACACATACATGTTAATCCTAACTGCAATTAGATTCAAGAAAAGGTCTCTCTCAGTACAAAAACAAAAAAGCATAAATCTTTACACAACCTGTATGCAATGCTATCTACTACACCAAAAGCTAAACAAATTAGTACTGCAGAACTAACACTAGACAGCATAACCGCAATAAAATCAAACTGAAACGCAAGAAATTACCAAAGTTTTTTTTTTTTTTTTGTGGATTTCAGAAAAGCATCAAATTGATGATGTAAAGCTGCTCTCATGAAGTGGGTTCTTCTCCATTTCGAGCCAATTTCCATTTTCTTGCACAGTAATGAGTAAACCGGTGCCGGAAAACAGAGATTAGCTTCTGTGTAGTTTTAAAGTGAGTGCTTTTTCCTTTACTAATTTTTTACATAGTTCTCTTCTCTATTTTATTTGAGTACCTATGAAATAGAATAACTAATGTAGTTACGAGATATTTCTCCATTTCGTAAAAAATTACATTTCTTGATACTGCGGTCATTGTCTCGCGTTTAATAATTTACTCTTAAACGATATTAATAAATAAATTATTAAAATTATATAATGAAAATTTAGTAATTAAATTTTTATTATATGATTTTATTAAATTGTTTACTATTATCGGTTATGAGTAATTTGTGGTCAAACTCGAGGACAGTTGACCGGTCAAAGTCAAAATGTAACACTTTCTCTGAAATGGAGAGAGTACTACATTAGTAAAATATAATCATTTAAGTTCGAAATTTATATTTCGTATAAAAGAAATATAATGTTATCCGCATAAATGTTTCAATTAATAATATTAATAACTTTTTTAACAATATAAATCGATCTCTAGATAAAAATAATTGTAATATAGACATATGTAAAACATATCACAGAGGTCAAATCTCATTTATTCACCACAATTTCAATATGGTACCTTAAAAGAACTTGCATCCTAATTTATTCAAATCTAATCTTATTCTTGTATAACTAGAAAAAAATTCGGAAAAAAAAAGTATCTTAAGTTGTTACATTACCATTTTTTAACTTAAATTGTTACATTACCTTTTAATGATTTATTGCACAATTAGCTACTTTGTAGAGTTTCCATTGCATTTTGGCATATTGCAGATTTGCAAGTTAAAAAAACACTCTTAAAATATTTTTTACAGATGTTTTGTTGAATTTTTTAAATAACATCATATAAATAAGCCATACTAAACGTAAAAAGTATATATTTTTTAATCATATGATAAAAAGATTTCCCTAATTGACCACGTGTTGGGCATGGACTAGTCTTGTGCCTAATCTCGCCCCTGCTCACAAATACATAACTTATCGCATGTTAACTGACTAAACCCCCTCCCATAATCTCCTTGAAGTAAATTTGAGACTTCTATTTTGTTGACATGACAGCCCTTCAAGAATGGCATGAACATAGTGTTACAGTATAGAGTTTGAGAGAAAACTATCGAATTAATAAATCAATTGATGAAAGTAAGTAGTACAATAAATAGAAATCAAAAGAAGCCATATATAAATTAGCTAAGTAATCTATCTAGGATACGGAAAGCAAGCTACATAAGATATCTAATACAAAACGTAATAGGATATAATACGAAATGGACTAGGAGTCTTCTTCAAGTTGGAGTTGAGTCTTGTGATATATCTTGATACGTAGTATGTTCGCACTTTGGCCCCTCTTCTGCTCGAGATGTGCGTGAGGAACGGCCACAGCTCATCCAGTGTTCATCCTTGGGAAGCTCTGAGAGTAGGAAGAAAGTACAGCTGACAGAACTAGCATCACCAATGCAAAGTACCTAAAGACGAATGCAGATTAGTGACAAAGAAATGGTTAAACATGATCATAAATACAATGCACTCTCACACTGATGCTTTAACTTGAGTTGTAAACCTCTTTATGTGAGCTTCTGGGGAAACCAATATAAGAATGGCTAGAAAGTTAGGGATTTAAATTGACATTTCTTGTAACTTTGTAATGAGAGTGTCATGTTACAGTAAAATATCTTGAAAGTTAGTTTTCAAGATGTCTTTCAGCTCAGTTAGATCAGGAGTCTGGTAAATTTGTTACACAGGCAAGTATTCTTGTGAGGCGAATTAAGTTTGTTTCAGTTTGGGTATCACAAACTATGTCGTGACTAGTCTTGTATTTTGTTGTTTACGCATAGGTACTAGGACGACAACCTTATGATGAGTTATGCGTAAACAACAAAATACAATTCCCATGTCACAGGACATCCTAAGCAATAAATCTGCAGTATTGCATGAATGACAAAATTTAAACCAAATTGCAAGGAATTTTCAAAATAATCTTAAGATCATGCTTGAACCTTCGTAAAACTATCTGCTGCAACACATACCTTAATGAAGATCTCAACCACAATCTCCAGCCGCAGCATAATTACTTCGTCCTGCATCTTCCAGAGATGACGCAACTCCTAGGACTTGGTAGAAACTGCATGGACAATGTTTGTCCCTGTATCTTCCAGAGCGTATCTGAAGCAAGCCATGAAAGAACTGGCACAAATTAAAGAGCTATAGTAACTACGCAAAATGAGAAAATGAAAGGGGATTAGCTACTCAGATTATCTTTCCGACTTTGCAAGCAAACGTTTCAGGAATCATTCAGCACACAGAGACAACAGAACTCAAATGGCCCATCAAGAAGTCTCTGAATTATCTCTAAGCAGGGTTAGTTGATGACACATAACACATGAATGGGGAATCAAAATAGAATACAGAACACTTCTCGACTTTATAAAGAAAGGTGCATTACTGCAGTCATTTGTAGCAAAAAGGAGCCCCTTAGCCGTCTTATGTGGCTATAGCGCACTACTGATAACTATCATTAGCTTAGCCAAATATGTATACTCCACTAGTAAAAGGCAAAGAACTAAAAGAGAAAAGTAGGCCAATCATCCTTTTGCTTATGATTAGATAATTTAGATTCCAGCTTTAAGAATAAGCTTCCAATAATAATCCTCCCATCCTGACTGCACTCCAGACTTACCCCATAAGGGCCATAACATTCATCTGCTACACCATAATTCTCCCGTCTTGCAGCCCAAATCACCCTTCCAAACCGGAAAACAAAATGCATGCTAATACTTAAATCAATGGAACTTAATATAGCCGAGACTGCCCCATTAAAATACGAACAGGAAAGAAACTTAGATATGTTGCGAACATGTCCAAAAAAACCAAACCAAATGGTATACGATTGTAGCAAATTCTCTCAATCAAACTCAGGACAGCAAATATAACAGTAAGTGAAAATTTCTGAGTATTTAACACCATTAACCAATACGTGTTCCTAGTCTTAGCCATTTATATCCATTCATGTAAGGTACGAGGTATCTATATCAATTTATCCACAAGCAATAAACTTCAGCTCGTCAAAATCCTCAATCACATGCCATTATCTTCAGCTCGTTAAAACCATCATTCGATCATAAAATCCTCATTCACAAGCAATCAGCTTCAGCTCGTTAAAAACCTTGTATGATCATTAGTACATCAAAACTAGAAACTAAGTCAATCAAAGCAATCAACCTAGTACCACAAGAAACTAAATAAACTAGATAGTATCATAGTATCAGCAAAATTTACAGCAATAGAACATGAAAAGATCACAACTTTAACGACTAAACAAAACAAAAATACCTCCAAGCTTAGGCCAATAGGAACCCCTGAATCTTCATTCCAGAAATGAAGCAGGTTCTTCTCCAATTGACCATCTTCTCAGGCAATTAAACTACTGATAACAGAGACAATATAACAATAACCATTCATATTACAATTGAGGTAAATGTATTCATATATCCCCCTACAATCAAATGTTCAATCATTCAACACAAAGTAAAAAAAAAAAAAATCCCCATTTCATCCAGTTCCTAATTTCTAGAACACAGAGTCTCGAGACCGTCTATAGATAACTTGTCTCGGTCTGCAGATAACTTATCTAGAGACGTAACGGACTTCCTGCTATCTGCAGATTCTGATCCCAACAACCCGAACAACCCAATCGAAAACCCGAACAACAAACTCACTAACACGCGGCCAAATCCGACGAAAGAAGCTCTGAGCCGAAGAGCCCGAGCTAGTCGACATGGGCTGGAGGTAAGCCCAAGCAGCCTGCTGCACAAGCCTGTTGCGGATACAGATATCCGTTCCGGGCTGGGCCTGGTATGGAGTATTGGGCTTGGGCGAGTTGACGGCGTTTACTGGAAGCAGCAGGTCCTTTATGGAAGTGTAGGTTGGGGGAGCGTTGGGCTTGATTGTGAGCAGCTCCAGGTCGGAGAGGGAGGTCCGGCGGCGGCGGAGGTGGTGGTCGTGGGCGGAGTGCGGCGGTGCGGCGACTATGACGTCTTCCATTTTGATTCTTGATTTTGATGTCCACTGGTTTTGAAGACTCTATGGTGGTGGGCTATTTATTTTGAATTTTGGTGGTTATGATTTTGGGAATTTTGTGAATGCATTATTGTTGTTACTTTATATACCCCTATGTTTCTTAATTTGGTATTGAGCACCCAAAGTTTAAAAATGTTTGGTGAGCTTTAATCTTTAGTGAAATATCCTTGTGAAATGTGTTAGAGTTAGGTACGTTTTCTTTATCTGAAAAATTATTAATTTCAGTTTAGGTTGATTTAGTTCAATTCAGTCCAGATTTACTTTGTTGTTTTTTATACTACAAATAAGTTCAGTTCAGCAGAGTCTCAGACCATTTAATAGGCTATTTACAGAAGATTAAAAATTAATATTAACTGAATTTTAATAGAGTTGTAAAAATTTGTGTTTGAATGGAATTAAAATTTTGTAGGTTTTCGTAGAGTTGTTATATATGGGATGTAAGAGCGAAGTGATGTGGATGATTAGTTTTTAAAATGATTTGATTGTTTGTTATAATAGATGAAAATGTAAAGTGAGATAATTAAAAAATAATAATTGAGATGTGAATGGTTGTTTTGTTAAAAATCAGTATTGTTTCGACTGGATTAAAGTAGGATTTTAATCTAGTTTATAATATACTTTCAACGAAAATAAAAGAAACAAAAACTAAAGGGTGTAAATACAATAATCAAGCTATAAATCTTTTACATAATCGTAAGTCCCTAACGTTCCCAAAGTAGACGTCTTAGTCAATTTTGACAATTCCTACATGTGCTTTAATTGTGACAAATAATTTTTGAAGATAGGTATGCCAAATTAATGAGTTATTATTTCAGGTACAATTTAAAAAAAAAAAAAAGGTTTTACATAAAACAATGAACATTGTATTCGGATAAAATCACATTACCGGAGTCGATTCCTACATTTTCTACGCATATACAAATTTCTACCTTCTGCATATACTTTGAGATTTCTTGTCATTGTTTGGTATATTTAACATACTGGGTTAAAGATGAATAACAACTCGATTTTATGTGAATGTGATAGTGGTTTTTAAGGGCATGTCTATCACAATTTACTTTACAAATTTCGACTTTAGTCAATCTTAATTTGTTTGCAGGACCGTCTAATATTTCAGAGGTTTGAGGTATGTTCGTGTAAATTTCCCTCCAAGTATATTTATGTTCTCTTTGGTGGATGGCCAATAGACTGGGACAATTATTGAGTCATTGTCCTTTAAAACTTGGTCTAAGATGACTGTTGAGGTCTTGTCCACACATCAAACGTCCAAGTTGTTTATTGCCTGAAATTTGTAGTGTGGCCACTATGTCCACTTCACCTTTGCAACTAGCCTACTACACATCTTTCGCGGAAACAAAATAATTGGTATACAGTATTCAATTGGCACCTGGAATATTCGAAAATAAATGAAATCTCTAAGATTGCAAATACAAATTTTTTGTCTATTTATTTATATTTGTTGAGATTGTATTTCTGTCACCAAATTATCATAGGGCCAGTTTTGTTTGATGCGAAGTGGTGCTATTTAATGGTTGACCGCATGTCAATTGGTGTTTGGTAAGGTGCGTTTGGAAAAGCCAGTGAAAGCCGTTTCGTTCAAACACACTTTTTAGAATGGCGTTTTAAAAATATGGTAACCCTGGTGTGTTTGAGAAGTGTGTTTCAAATGCATTTCTAACATGTATTGAATGAATTATTATACCCCTGACTTTTAAAACCTGGGAGAAGCTATCAAGAAGAAATAGAGCTAAGGTCGGTTTTATGGAAATGGGACAATTTTGATTCTATTACAAATCGATTCTTGTTGAGTTAGGCTCTATTCTCTTCAACTGAAAACTCATTCAGTTCAGTTCTATTTAGTTATATTTTATATTACAGTTCAGTTCAGTTCAATTTAGAAAATTGCAGTTGAAGAGAGCAAACCTTATTGTTTTAACCACATTCCTAGTGCTTGAAAAATTGTGTTCCCTAGTGTCAGTAATCTAGAATGTTTTGTTACATGGATTTGTTGGACTGTCAAGTTTATATTGCAGAGCTCTTGCTGTGGACATAAAATATGATTATTATCTCATTTCTTCAATAGTTAGAATATATAGTTTGTTTTCCAAAAAACCAAGATAATGCTTATGGACAAATGTGTGGATAATCATGTATTAGAGATTTACATTGATGTTTTGTTAATCAATGTTATGCTAATCATAATATTGGATAAATGTGTGGATAATCATAGACAACGTAATCATTTTTATTTAAATGTTGTGTTAAACCCCTCTTTTATATTTGGGTTTTTAATTTATTTGTTTTAATTTAGGTGCATAGAAAAGTAGGCCCATCAAATAAAATGCATCTAAACCAAACATCAAAAAGTCTTTCGTAAGTGCATTTTGGAGCTCCAAAATGCATCTGAAACGCATATGGTAAAAGTGGTACCAAACATTGTGTTTTACGATCAAATTGCATTTAAAACCTCTCAAATACACACGGGTCTAAGAAGTGCTATTTGACCAATCTCAAACGCATCTTCAAACCAAACACGCCATACAACTATCTAGAATCAGAGTTGTTTGTCCCCAAGACCCCAAATGATATTTGATTATTGATAGGGATTTAACGTTTGTATGTCAAATTGTCAATATAAGTGTTAAGTTGGTACGAATAATAATGTGTCATACTATACTCTAGACGACTTGTATTAGACATCGGTTAACTTGTTAAGTCATTATGTTGAACACATTATTAGTTACGGGGCACCCAAGTCACTTTGTTAAACATAAACAAAATCATCAGAGTGATTTATAGCAATATAAATGTGAATACGGACTAATCACTTGTGATTTGTTTGGAGAGTTCCAAGTTTGAAGTATAATATCGAGCAACAGTTGCCATGGCCCGTTTGCTTGTAACGTTGAACATAATGAGCAAACATAAGCACAATCATCACGAGATAAGGAACAGAAATGTTACCTCGTACTAGAGCCATTGTGGCACCAATGAAACTCTAAACTGCCAATTTCAGATATCACCTGCAAACAAATTTATCTAGCTTCCAATTTCTAATCACTAGCCAAATACGCCTAATCAATGAACACCAGAGATAAATCATTATACCAATTAACAAGATGCTATTATTAGTGATAGAATTTCATCTCATTTAAAAACCTCATTATACCAATTAACAAGATGTTATTATTAGTGATAGAATTTCATCTCATCTAAAAGCTCAAGCTTGAAGATAAGTATGGAATCTAGTCATTTATATTAATACTCCAATACTTCCCTGCACTCGTGCCCGAATCTAATCATTTATATTAATACTCTAATACTTCCCCGCACTCGTGTCCGATTTCAACCTCTTTGAAATGACATTCGAGTGGAAATTTCCATTAGAGTGGAAATTTAATATGGGAGGGAGATTATCTCCGTGGAGATTCGAACCCAGGTTGGACATGAGCCAAAGTCTCTGATACCATTATATAATTTCATCTCGTCTAAAAGCTCGAACTTATAGAGAGATTAGGAATCTTGTCATTTATATTAATACTCCAATAATTAAAAATTGAAACATCACACAAATTGAGATAATCAAAGGTGAACACTACTTCACTTTCTCAAACAGGCCTATTATCATCTGAACATGATTTCTTAAAGCTGCATCAGAAAGAATATGAACATTTCGAGCTCAATTAGGATCAGAGTAGCTCAGGAGTCGCAAATCAGAGTTCATTGCATCATTTTACTGATTCTGAGTTATGAAACAAGAATCATATTCCGGTTCAAGAAGCTAAATAGAACGAACAGAACAGATACCAAAACAAAATGGCGGTACCTTTAAACACGAACTGCAAAATGAAACCGAAATTACTTCAATTCAGAAAGCCAAATCCAGCAAAAGCTACAAACTTCTTCACTACACATCAAACCAACAACCTATATACCTAAATCCCCAAATCCGACCACAATTAACCAAACCAACATAAACCTAAGCCCTTTCACCCCTAATCCTCCTAGCCAGCTGAATATCCTTCGGCATAATCGTAACCCTCTTAGCATGAATCGCACACAAGTTCGTATCCTCGAACAGCCCCACAAGGTACGCTTCAGCCGCCTCCTGAAGCGCAGCCACCGCAGAGCTCTGGAACCTCAAATCGGTCTTGAAATCCTGAGCAATTTCCCTCACTAGCCTCTGGAACGGCAACTTGCGGATCAGCAGCTCAGTGGACTTCTGATACTTGCGAATCTCACGAAGAGCGACGGTTCCGGGGCGGAAACGATGGGGCTTCTTCACTCCGCCTGTGGCCGGAGCGGACTTCCTGGCTGCCTTGGTGGCGAGCTGCTTGCGAGGCGCCTTGCCGCCGGTCGACTTGCGGGCAGTTTGCTTGGTACGAGCCATTTGAGAAGTTTGATTTTAGGGATTTGCAGAGAAATGTGAAAGAGGAGTTTTTGATTTGGATGAAGAAGATTGGATTTGGGGGATTTATTTAAAGTGGTAGAATTAGGCGGGATTTTGAAAATTTGGGAGTTTTTGGAAATTTGAATTTGGAGGTTTGGATCGATGACGTGGAGATATTAACGGTGGGATGTTTGTTTGATGGATTTAATCGACGGTGGAGAGGCTTTGACATAGAGAGCACGAGGATTAGATAGTTTGGACTTTGGATTCTTTGGAGACTCAAATTTGTTTCAAGTTTAATCATGTTAATCAAATCAACACAATTAAATCCAATAAACTCCAAACCAACCAACAAACAAACGAAAAAAAATAAATACAAACACAACATTTAACGTGGTTCGACAATTGTCTACGTCCACGGGATAACCAAAATTTCTATTAACCAAGAACCAAAATGCAGTTTACAAGGAATCAACCAAACCAATCAAGCTATATCAAGCTCCGTTCTCTATTCCTCACCGTGTTTCTCTCAATAAATCTCAATGTATTCTCTCTATGTTCTCATCGATTTATTCTAGTACCTACATGTGTATATATACTAGAGAAATCAACATACATTCCTTTTTTTAGAAATATTCGAATTCCACTCCTAATAAGAAACGAATTATTGATCACTAAGCAAAAGAAAACCAAGTTAGATTCAACTTCTAACTATCATGTATCTTCAGTGTTTTTCGCTACACCACACCACACAGCATTAATTCTCAGTGTTATATTCAAGTGTCCTCAGCACACTCTAACACCACACATCAATTATCCCTGTCATCAGTGTTTTCAATACACCATGTTCCATTACTTCCTTTCATATTAAGCTAACCGGCTTCATAATTCTCCACCTTAGCTTCATATTAATGTAACCACATACTCAAGTATGTCCTGTGTGGTGTGTTTCCCAACACCATAACTGTTCTTCTTGGACTTCCCTAACACACAGAGCTCACAAAGTTCCATCTTATGTATCTTGTCTTGTCTCCACCTAAGAGTCCCTTCTTAGATAAATCCATAAGACCTTTCTCTCCAACATGTGCTAGTCTTCTATGCCATAGAACGGTGTTGTCAGAACACTATCGGGTATTCCCAGAACACTGTACACTGGAAACTTCACCAGTTACAGTTTCACCTTGTAGATAATACAATTATCTCCTTTTAAAAGCCTGCATAACCACCTTATCACACTTCTTGACCTGAAGGACACCATTTCTCACCTGAATACTTGTAACCCTTAGTATCCATCAATCCTAAAGATATCAAGTTTCTTTTCAAGTGTGGTACATATCTCACATTAAGCAAATCCCTTACCACTCCATCAAACATCTCAATTCTCACTGTTCCCATACCCTTTATTATGCATGGTCTATCATCACCAAGAACAACTGATCCACAGTTTCTATGCTCAAAAGTTGAAAACCATTCTCTAATAGGTGTCATATGAAACGAACAGCCTGAATCCATAACCCATTCAATTGATTGACTAGTTTGAGTGACTGAAAGTACCTCAGTAACAAGAGCTTCCGCAGTATGATAAGCCTCTGATTGGTTTGTAGTGTATGTGCCATAATTAGTATTCGGTGTTGTCGCCACACCCTTGCCTTTCTGCGCCTTTAGACTCATACAATCCTTCTTCAAGTGTCCTTACTTCTTGCAATAATAACACTTCCTTGTTTCAGGGCCATCCTTGTTATACTGAGCTTTCCTTTGATTTGGATATTGCTTCTTCTTTGGTGGAAACTTGTGATATTGTTTCACCATAAGGCTTTCACCAGTACTGAGTGTTGGTGGAACACCATCCTGATCCTGCTCCCTTGATCTTAATGCAGATTCAATAGCCTCCATTGTCAATGCTTCTGTCCTCCCATACACCAAAGCATCCTTGAATGGAACAAGAGACCTAGGGAGTGAATTCAACAAGATAATTGCCTTGTCTTGGCTCCTCATCCTGTTCTTCTCATCAGTTTCCAGATTGTCATGGTGTGCAACCATCTTCTTGAACAAATTCAACTGACTCATGATTGATTTTCCTTCAACCATCTTGAATGCAAATAGTCGTTGCTTGGCATAGATTTTATATGCATCAGACTTGTCGTTGTACAATTCTTCTAGCTTCTCCCATATTGCTTTTGCCTATGAAAGATCATCAATTTCAATAAGGGCATTATCTCCCAAAGCTAATAACAAAGAACTGTACGCCTTGTTTTTTATCGACGTTTTATCAGCATCAGACATGGTTTTATCAAACTCCTTTGTCAGTGCATCGATCACACCCTGTTGCATTAACAGAGCTTTCATCCTTCTCTTCCACATACCAAAGTCTGTCTTTCCTTCCAACGGTTTGAAGTCGAACTTTGGAGACGCCATTGATGAATAGATACCAGTTGATTCTCTTCCCACAGACGGCGCCAATTGTTAATCAAATCAACCCAATTCAATCCAATAAACTCCAAACCAACCAACAGACAAACTCAAGAAAATAAACACAAACACAAGATTTAACATGGTTTGACAATTGTCTACGTCCACGGGATAACCAAGATTTCTATTAACCAAGAACCAAAACGCAATTTACAAGGAATCAACCAAACCTATCAAGCTATATCGAGCTCCGTTCTCTATTCATCACCGTGTTTCTCTCAAGAAATCTCAATGTATTCTCTCTATGTTCTCATCGATTTATTCTAGTACCTAAATGTTTATATATACTAGAGAAATCAACATACATTCATTTTCCTAGCAAGATTCGAATTCCACTCCTAATAAGAAACAAATTCTTGATCACTAAGCAAAAGAAAACCAAGTTAGATTCGATTTCTAACTGTCCTGTGTCTTCAGTGTTATTACAGTGTTTTTCGCTACACCACACCACACATCATTAATTCTCAGTGTTATATCCAAGTGTCCTCAGCACACTCTAACACCACACATCCATTATCCTTGTCATCAGTGTTTTGAGTACAACATGTTCCATTACTTCCTTTAATATTAAGCTAACCGGCTTCACAAACCCCCAATATTTACCAAAAGTGTGTTACTCCAATATTTGACGAGTTCGACACAAGGACCCTCATTTATGCTTACGCTAGTTAGGGAGTATTTCTAACCGAACGAACTTGAACATTGACTTTAATGAACGTTTGTTCATCTGATATATGATATGTTCAGTTCGTATTCACCGAACATTATATTCAATTCACTTATTCATGTTTAGTTCGTATTTGTGTGTTGTTTGTCAGTATTCGGTTCGATCATGTTCGAACAATTCGGTTCGCTTATTTGTTCGTGTTAAAAAAATACAAGTAAAAGCTAAAATTTTAGTCCCTAAAGTTTCATAATATATAGTATAATTGAACATTTTACATTTACCGTTTAAGCTTAACTAGTTGAAGTTGGAGACGACTGACCGGAAACAGTCAAAATGGGATACACGAAACGGGACAGGGGAAGTAATATTCATTACTATGTTTTTGGACTTGTCATGTTATTTGGTTTACTCTTTGTTATCTTCAGCTGAAAACTCATTAATTTCAGTTCAGTTTAGTTATGCTTAGTTGTTTTTTCATACTACAAATAAATTCAGTTCAATTCAGATCAGTTCTGTTCAGACGAAGAGAAAAACTCACTAATTTCAGTTCAGTTGAAAATAATTCAGTTCAGTTCTACTTAGTTGTTTTTTTATTACAATTCAGTTCAGTTCACATATGTTCTGACGAAGAGATGTAAAGTGAAGGTCTCATGTTATTTTGTTGGCCCATGGCATGTGGCCTCAGGCCATGAGGGTTTTCTATAATATTCCTTAGTTTGGACTTAGGCCATTAGGTTAGGAGCAGGGGCGTCTTGAGTCCCCCGGCCCAATTTCGAAGCCCATACTAGCTTACTAAAAATAAATAAATAATTTGATTAATTAAGGGAGAGGGACGGCTGTTGTGATTCTCCTCTTTCCTCTAACATCTTTACTCTTTCTATTTTCTTTTCTCCAAATCCCTAATACTCTCCAACAATCCCTAATTACTCTCCAACAATCCATTAAATCTTCATCAATCTCTATCATTTCCGCAATAAAGATCCGTTATACACTTCTTTAGATTTCTAATTCCATATTTCATGACTATAAATAATATATTTAGACCTCATCTTATTTTATATCTATTTTTACCAAATCAAGTCATCTAATAGAAGTGGTTTAATTTATACTTTCGATTTTAATATACAATCAACTTTGGACTGGATTTCTGAATCTGGAAATTTTGGAGTGGCCGAGTGGGTTTCTGAATCTGGAAATTTTCAAGGTAATGCTCGATCTTCTAAATTCTAATTCTCTTTTTCTCCCTTTGAATCTGAGTTTTGACATTAATATAAATCAGAAATAGAAGATGATTAAATGATTGATTGTTGTTGTTTTGATTTTTTTTATGTACATAAATCAATTATGAAATCTGAATTTGGGCATTTTGTGTACTGTTCTGGGTTATGGACTTGCGCTGGAGATCTCTTTCTGGTGATGGTCAGTGGTCACTTGTGTTCAGCTGTTCGTGTTTTGTTTCATTTTGTCTCATTGCATCGCTCAAGCTTAGGCCAAAGGGGAAGTTTTCTTTAATACATTATTCAGTCCTGAACCTTTACTGTTAATTATTTGAATTGTGTTATTGTGTTATATTATTAATTCTTTACCTCAAAATGAGAACATATGAATCTGGTTGTGAAAAACGTAAAAGGAGAAAAAGAAATGAAGCTTTAATTCAATCTCAAAGAGGTGCTTTAGACAAATTTGTGGTTAAAGATTCACGTACTTATCATGATAACGATAAGAAAATACTATTATTGACGATGCTGTGAATGATGATGTTAATCGCAATGTGTCATTTGATGAAGAAAATGTTGAAAATGTGAATCATGATGTGCCTATTACAAATTCCAATGATGTGCCTATAGTAGAAACTGTTTGCGATGTGCCTCTAGAAAATGTTATCGAACCTGACATTAATCATCATGATAGTGTTAGAAATTCTAATAACATCAATTGTAATATATATGATCCCAGATATTGGGATGGCCTTGAAAAGAGAATGATTTGTGATTTAGCACTTAACGGTCCAAAAAGAGATTTAACAATTGAGAAAGGCCCTAATGATCAATTTAATAGGCACTTTTCGTCTATCCATTATACTAGAATTTTGCCCAATAGAGAAAAATGTGATAGGGATTGGCTTGTCTACTCGAAAGAACTAGACAAAGTATTTTGCTTTTGTTTTAAGGTGTTTAGAAAAGGTCATGGCGTGGGTGATTTAGCAAAGGAGGGCTTTAATGATTGGTCTCATCTAAGTCTTATACTAAAAGAGCATGGAGAAGGTGCGGAGCATGTTAAAAATATGACAACTTGGTATCAATTGCGTTTAGGATTGAGTAGAAATAAAACTATCGATAAAGTAGCACAATCGCAATTTTAGAAAGAGAAGAACATTGGAGAAATATTTTATCAAGAATTATTTCAATCGTTAAATTTCTTGCTAAGCATAATCTGGTATTTCGTGGTAAAAATAACAGACTATATGAGAATAGTAATGGAAATTTTTTAGGTCTAGTTGAAATATTAGCCGAATTCGATCCAATTATTCAAGAACATGTTAGACGTATACAAAGCAAAGAACTTCACTTTCATTACCTTGGTCACAACATTCAAAACGAGTTTACACTTTTGCTCGCTACAACAATTAAATCTGAATTTATAAAAAAAATAAAGCAAGCAAAGTATTTTTATGTGTTACTTGATTGCACTCCTGATTCTAGTCACCAAGAGCAAATGTCCATTATATTAAGATACATGTCTTTTTCTTCAAATGGTGTTCACATTGAGGAATCCTTTTTAGGGTTTTTATGTGTAAGTGATACAAGTGGACAAGGACTTTTTGATGTTCTACAACATGAGTTAGAGGTTCTTGATTTAGACATTGATGATATAAGAGGACAAGGCTATGATAATGGTTCTAACATGAAAGGGAATAAACAAGGAGTACAAAGTAGACTTTTAAAAATAAATCCTAGAGTGTTTTATACTCCATGTGGTTGTCATAGCCTAAACTTGATATTGTCTGACATGGCCAATACTTGTGTGAAGGCAAAAAGTTTATATATATATATATATATATATATATATATATATATATATATATATATATATACCATATTCTCAAGATCAACAAAGAGGTGGCAAATTTTAAAAGATAATGTGAAATGGATGACTCCGAAACCTTTGTCATGTACTCGTTGGGAAAGTCGCGTTGATAGTGTAAAAGCTATAAGATTTCAATTAACTGAAATTTCTGAAGTTGATCTTGACCCTAAGATAAAAAGTGAAGCTAATTCTTTGGTAACTCATCAACTTGATAAATTTGAATTTCTGTTGCCTCTAGTTATTTGGTTTGATGATTATCCCATGTACACTACAAGAATCCATCCGTAACGGGACGGAAAGGGGCGACGGATAAAATCCGTCGCCCCTGTAGCGACGGATCGCTACTTGGGGCGACGGATTCTATCCGTCGCCCCGTTTGGCGACGGATAAAGGTTATCCGTCGCTCTGTAGCGACGGATAAAATTATCCGTCGCTACAGAGCGTTGCCCAAAATTAAAAAAAAAAAAAAAAAAATTTTAGCGACGGATAGATTTATCCGTCGCTAAAATAGCGACGGATTTTTTAGCGACGGATAAATCTATCCGTCGCTATGTAGCGACGGATAGATTTATCCGTCGCTACAAGGCCGGAAAAAAAAAAAAAAAAAATTAGCGACGGATAGATCTAGATCTATCCGTCGCTAAAAACCTAAAAAAAATATAATATATCTCCTCCACCACCTCCTTTTCTCCACTACTTCTCCTCTCCTCCTCCTCCCACCACCACCTTTCTCCTCCCACCACCACCATCCTCCACCACCACCATCTCCTCCACCACCTTTCTCCTCCCACCACCACCATCCTCCACCACCACCATCTCCTCCACCACCTCCTTTCCTCCACCACCATCTCACCACCACCACCACCACCTCTCTCCTCCCACCACCACCACCCTGCCACCACCACCATCCTCCACCACCACCTCCTTTCCTCCACCATCCTCCTCCACCACCATCTCCACCACCACCACCTCTCTACTCCCACCACCACCGCACCACCACCCTGCCACCACCACCATCTCCTCCACCACCACCACCTTGCCACCACCACCATCTCCTCCACCACCACCACCACCCTTCCACCACCACCACCTCCCACCACCACCTGCACCACACCCACCGCACCACCACTGCCACCACCGCACCACCATCGCTTAATTAATCCGTATACTGAATATAAATTCAGATATCGATTTTATTTTTTTTTAAAAAAAAAAAAATGGGGCGACGGATAGATCTATCCGTCGCCCCATAATCATTTTTTTTTTTTTTTTTAAAAAAAAGGTCAATCCGTCGTCCAATCCGTCGCGAATTGGACGACGGATTTTTATCCGTCGCCACAGCTCCAGGGGGGCGACGGATTTTTTATCCGTCGCCCGATCCGTCGCCAGAGCTGGGGCGACGGATAGTCAATCGACGGATCTATCCGTCGCATGTTCTGATTTTTGTAGTGGTAAATGTTGTTAGCAAACAATTGCAAGCTAAAGATATGCGGATTGATGTTGCAATAAGAGATTTAAATACTTTGATTGCATTTTCTAAGGATTATAGAGAAAATGGTTTTCCTAAAGCATTGGAAACGGCAAAGGAATTAGCTATAGAATTGAATGTTGATCCTAATTTTTCTCAAAGACGTGAAATTCGAAGAAAGAGGCAATTTGATGAGAACCAAAATGATGATGTATCACATGTATCTGAAGCGGAATCATTTAGAGTTGATTATTTCTCATACATTATTGATCAAGCAATTTCTTCCTTTAGAACAAGGTTTGAACAATATCAAGAATATAAAAATCTATTTGGATTCATGTTTACATCTGAAAACTTATATTCTTTGGATGATCCAACTTTGAGAACTTCTTGTATTAATCTTGAAAATGCACTTGAGAAAAAGGGTCAATCTGATATTGATGGAAATTCTTTGTTCATAGAATTGAAACTTGTAAGAGAGTTCATGCCTAATGGAAAGATGAGTGCTATTGAGATTTTGAGTTACATAAAAGATGTTCGTTGTTTTCCTAATGCATTGATTGCTTATAGAATTTTGTTGACAATCCCCGTTACAGTTGCATCTGCCGAAAGAAGTTTTTCGAAGTTGAAATTGGTGAAATCATATCTACTCTCTACAATGTCACAAGAACGACTCAATGGCCTAGCGATGATAGCAATTGAGAATGATATGGCGGAAAAAGTTAACTATGAAGACTTAATTGATGATTTTGCTTCAAAGAACGCTAGAAGAGTCGCACTTTTTAAGTAATTTTCTTTTGGTTTTGTAATAAAGAAACCCTTGTAGTTTTGTATTAGACGAAAATTTCAATTAATAATTTTTTTCCCTATTTTAATGTTACTTGGGGCCTCAATTAAAATTTGGCACAGGGCCCCCTAAATCTCCAAGACGCCCCTGGTTAGGAGTAGTGTTGCATTAGTTTATTATAAATATGCTGTAAGTCTCTTCATTTACGTATGTATGAATGATGAATTCGGTAACGTGTTTACGTTGTAGCGTCCGTAAAGAGACACAATGTGAGGCTGGAGGTGATCTCATGGCTCCGTATAATGCCTTGAGAGTATCGTAAAAATATTACGGTCAATGTGCTGAGGGTTAGGTGTCTTTGAATATCCAGAAGATTGCCTACGTAGTTGGTGAATTACTGATCTAACCGATCAATTGTCCTGGTTTGTATTCTTCTAGCGGAGTTAGGAGGTGTACTGATTTGGAGTATATTTGTGTCTTGTTTTGTTGAGTTATATGTTTATTTAGTGTTCGGGAGTGGATATATAGGATCTAGGCTTCCTTTAGCAATTAGTATAATGCTACTAGAATTCTTGGTTCCTATCAGCAGATAACTTTTTTACCAATAAATTACTCATTGTGAGTTTTTATGTTAAATCCAATAAATATCAGACGGGTCACCGACCAGTACAATGTGCTGTGTCAAATTGTCATCTAACAAAACAAAACAAATACACCTGACAATAAGTGCAAAATACACTTTAGTATCCATAACTGTATTTGTTGATAGACAGTTTAGTGCCCCTGATGCTTGTACCTTTTAGTATCGGTACTTATAATTTCTAGTACCCGTACGCTTCAATATTCCAAAATGTACTCGTTTGTTAGACGAATTTATTTGGTACTTCAATAGCGAAATTACTAGAGTTAAGAGAGAACATTGGGAAGAAACGTTATAGAGAAGAGTTTGTTAGGTGATAAAAGTGATTCCTCCATGTTAAATAATCCAATAAATATCTACTCACAATAAAAATTATCATCAAATTATTTTATGTTATGTTATGTTTGATATTCTCTTTTTAAAAACTAAAAATAATTTATCCTGACCATTTAAATTGTAAAATGCTTTCATATATATGTGCAGTATGAGGTTAGGTGTCTACTGTCTAGGGCGGAGTCCGAATTCGAAATAACGTGCGACTAAATATAAACTGGATAATTATGTTTACGAAATCATGGCAAAAATACAGCTTGGAGAGCTATGTTTGTAGCACTAACTGGTCTGATTAAGCATTAGACAACTATCCTGCTAAAAGAGGCCACAGATGCTAAACATATGGTATTACTTCAACTCATGCTAGCAGCTAACTACTCAATCTGTATAGAGGATCCTGCTGCTCAGACACTTCCATGGAATAGCAGGCTCATGATATGAACTGGTGATGCTCGTCGTCTCGCATACAATTTCATAGATTAACAGCTCGTTGTCTCGAATAATGGAACAGAACTCTTCTCCCATCAGTGCACTTGTCTGTGAAGAGTGGTGTCTATCACTTTTAAGTTGTCTCATTAGAAACGCTTGTACAGGGTTCCGAATGTTGAACACTGAACGTGGGGAACATGTTTCCGACTAGATCAGGTCGTTCGCAGACAGCAAGAAATTATCTCTACTATCATAGCTAGGTAACAGAACTGAAGTACACGTATTTTAACAAAAGATTCATTTACAATTAAGCAAGTAAACAAAAATAAAAGACAAACAGCAATTGAGGAAATAATCTTGAATTTTGATGACCTTTAAACCAGGACAAGGCTCTCTCTGTAAGGGAAGAACAGGTTACCAGTAATTTTACCAGCATCAGGAATGATAACGAGCAGCTCCTCGACAGGGATCATTGCTAAAGATCTGATTCCTACACGAAATACTAAGACTACTAAAAGTCCTGGGCAGGAAACCCATACACAAAGTTAGGTGCTTTGTCCAACAGCCTAGTTCTTTCATTAACAATATGCTAATATAGTTACCCCCATAAGGATACTTACTAACTACTAGAGCTAGAGTTTCCCCATAGAAATCAAGTGTTTTGTCCTTAAATCCAGGTAAGATGACCTGTGGCG
This sequence comes from Plantago major, assembly GCA_026545765.1. NCBI lineage: Eukaryota > Viridiplantae > Streptophyta > Magnoliopsida > Lamiales > Plantaginaceae > Plantago > Plantago major. Next base: position 88,950,486 of record CM048843.1, on the reverse strand, counting down.
GCGTCTCTATCCTACTGAATGAATCATTACTCATGTCAAACGCGAGGATATGATGATGAACTTGATCTTGAGAAGACATTCTCAACAAGTAAACAACTCCTCTCGAGCTGCATCTACTGGTAATGTCAATCACAACATATCCTGGAACGAAAGAGCTTCGCTTCCAACAATTCCCAGGACTGACTCATCGACTTATAAACAGCATACCGACGCTCATTGCAGTCTCCGCTCATGTGGACAACCTTAAAATCTCCTGTTGAAGGGTCTATGCGAAAACCAACGTGTTGTATATTGTTCAGTTGGAACGGACATCCAGGGAGTAACCTCAGCCTTCTGATTGCAGGGTTCCACAGAGCCAGTGTCTTATTATCGCGTAGTCGCACACAAAAAATTCCATTGCACGAACCGGACATGTATAAAATCGGCCCTGCCAAACCCGACACCTCCTGCCTCTCTAATGCTTCTCCATTGGGACGGAAGAATGAAGATGTGGTTCTGTCAAGGGCGTATACAGCATATCTTTTCAGGTGGAGCATATGATCGCGTATGAAATCTGGGCTTTTGATGATTGTTCTCCAGCTGCGGGAAACTGACTCGAATCACAAGAGTGATTTCACAGGCAACCTCAATAAGATATATCAACTATCAAATCCTCAGGAAGAAAAGAACCATGACCTTTAAGCGTTCTTACTCATAGCTCAGCTATATATGTGATAACTAAAACCTGATAGATTCAAAGGAGAATATGAATTAATTAACAGAGAAGAATCATCAACGTTAAAGACTAACTTGAAGGAGCAAAAGAGAAAGTATCGAATTCATAATAACACATCTATAGATCAAACTGCTGCTTATATAGTCTAGACTCTGGATTGTAAAGCCCTGAACCTTTGGGCCGATCAACACGTGTTATTACTTACGCACTTTGCCTTCACTCGTGAGAGTATTATTGTCCGGATGCATTTCGAAAATAAATAAATAATGATGTACAAAGATCTTTTAAACTCTAGAGCTGTAGCACACTGACACTACAGACCTCTATCAATCTATCGTGGAGTTAATCAAATCACTTTAGCTTATATCCCTGCTCCAAGCCTTGAATTCAATAAAGTTATAAAACTAGTTTTAACTAACTCCTAATAAAATAACCCTAACCCCAGTTCCTAATGGGCTAAGCCCGACAAAAGCATAATAATAAAATAAAGGTTCAAATCATATTAAATAAATTATCTCAAGCAATGTAATAATAAATACAAATAAAGAAGCCAAGGTGTTGAAAAAGGTAAGATTTTCCAAAAATATAGGAAAGTCACGTGGTTTTTGGGTTTTAACGGTCTGATCGGCCGAGTTTCTTAAAAAATCACCAAGATACCATTTTTCGTTATGCGTTTAATAGATTATATTATGTTTTTAAGTTGTTAGCAATGAAAGTTTCAGTACAGTTTTAACGTAATTTGTTAATATTTTAAGAGATGATGTGATGGTTTTAATGCGTCGATATTGTAAGTTTGAGTTATAGAATTAACCTCTTTTGTTATTTTTTTAAGAGATGGTGTGATGGTTTTAATGAGCTACATAATAGTTTTTAAGATGGTTTGTTATAGTTTTAAGTGACAATCTAATATCATTAAATAACCATTAAACAATTCTAAAAGTTTCAGTGATGTCATTAAAACATCAATAAACAAGCTTAAAATAAGCTAATTGAAACATTCAGTTAAAATATCTAAAAAAAAAAAGAAACATTCAGTTAAAACATATATTCTCATAAGAAATAAATTACAATCAATGTTCATTCAATGTTTTTGATACAAGTGCAAACTGAGTTGTTAAAAATAGGTTTTTTTTCCGATTAAACTTGATGGTGAACTTCGGCTTCCTGCCTTTTTGTTGTGGTGCTTGTTGCTTCAATACTGCACTTACACCATTGAGAGCTTATTATTGAACTCGATGTTATCATCAACACCTACTTAAAACATTCACTAAATGGGTTAAACCATAACTCTTATTAAAATTATCACATTGGTGCTTAAAACTAAAAATGAACATGCAAAACAAGCTAAAAATAGTAACATTGATGTTCAAAACCATATCAGTGCCTCTTACAACGATAACAAAGCATGAATATGCAACAAAAGCTAAAAACAATAGCATTGTTGCTTAAAACCATAACAGTGCCTTGTAAAACAATAACAATGCATTTTAAAACTATAACAAAGCATTTGCAAACAATCAAGTCATAAATATTTTATCAGAAGCTAAAAAGACTAATGTTGCTGCCTAAAACGACAACAAATGATCTTAACATTATAACATATGCGCTAAAAATAATAACATGGAGAAATATTCAACATAAGGTAAAAACAGTAACATTGAAGTTTAAACCATAACAATGCATATTAAAATTATAACAATGCCTCTTAAAACTATAACAAAACAGGAACATGCAACACAAGTTAAAAACAATAATATTGAGCATCTTAAAACTATAATAATGCATCTTAAAACTATAACAAAACAAAAATATACATACCGATACAACGTAAACATGCATTTACTAATTCCAAAGCCAAACGAAGTGAAGTAAACACAATGTATCGAATAATGAAGCTCAACTCTAATAGATCAACAAACAGCAACAATCAAATTCAAACCAAACAGAATTCATATCATCATCGATCTCACAAGACGGCTGCAACACGAAATCACACAACAAGCACAATTCAACTCAAATGTCCCCATCATAAATCTCTAATCAGGCCGGGTCTATTCATCGATCTCGAGTACAGAGAAATCGTCACCGGATCGTAGGTGAACTCAATCTTCTCATTCGGATTCTTCACGGCGAGAGTGAGGTTCATCTTTGCTGCCAGATATGTGGTGTCGTCCGACGGATTCGCAGTCAGGTTTAATTGGAGGAATTTGAGTGATGTGACGGTGAATGCCGGTCGGATTGGATGGTAGAGATCGAGGATGTTCACGGCGGCTAAGGCGATGAAACCGTGGAGAATCACGGCGATGGTCTTCGCAAAGCTTCGGTGGTGGCGGCGAGGTGCCGGGATGGCAGTGGGTGGAGTTGAGATAGATAAAGATGGTTGAGTTCTATGTTTTTTATTTGAAGTATTTATATAAAAGCTACCAACCGTTTGTAGTGTTTCTGACCGATTCTTTACTGTGAAAACCAGATTTTACTATAGATTAGAAAAATCTTCCCTTTACTATACTTACTCAATAATGAAATGTCATTCCATCGTCTAGCTACTTTAGTCGGTCCAGTCTCCTTGACATGCTTACTGGCAGAATCGGTCATGGTCAAGTTCCATCAGAGACAATTACATACCTCTCATTTATGTTGTTGGTGTAACAGAGTGTGTTATTTGTGAGATAGGGAGCTAGCGACCCCTTCCGACTCCATCTCGAATGTAATTATTCCATGTTTATATGGCTTTTATGTTTTCTTGCTTAACAAACATATTGTGTCATCAAATTTCTAATGACATATACAAGGCTACAAGGGAAGTACCGTTACATTTCGATATTGAGTTGGAGTATACGTGAGTTAAAGAAAAATATTACAGATGAACCCCTAATATTGGCAGAGTCTAGCTACTTTGGTCGGTCTAGTCTCCTTGACATGCTTATTGGCGAAATCGGGTCATGGTCAGATTCCATCAGAGACAATTAAATACCTCTCATTTACAAGATTGTTGGTGTAATTTAGTGTTATTTGTGAAATAGAGAGCTAGCGCTCCACTATGCCCATTCTGACTCCGCCTTGAATGTAGTTATTCCATGTTTATATGGTTTTATGTTTTCTTCCTTAACAAACATATCGTGTTAACAAATTTCTAGTGATATAGTACAAGGTCACGAAGGAATATCGTTACGGTTTGATTTTGAGTTACAGATAACCCCCAATTCCAACAAATTGTAGTAGCAAATTAGGTATTATTCACCTCTGCTGGTGCTTTCATCAAACACCTGGTCTGCGAACTAGCTGAGCCAATGAACCATCAACCAATAACCGAAGAGCCATCAACGGTCACTTTACTGGTCCGGCATCTACCAGAAGCGATCCCACATGACACCATTTCTCGACTCTTCTCTCACTACGGTGCTTCTTCTGTTCGACCCTGCTCCCATGGAAGGATGAAAAACTGCGCCTTTCTTGATTTCAGCAACGAAGTTTTGGCCTCTCAAGCTCAAAGACAGCTACATGGGTAATCTAATCCTGTTTTCATTTTACATACTCTTTTTGAAAAATGTAATCTTTGTGATTGTGTTGCTGAAATGAGTTAGTTGGTTAATGTCAGGTTAAGGTTTCTTGGTAAAGTGCTGTCAGTTGAGAGAGCTAGTAAAGTAACTGAGGAAAGAAAGCGGCAACATGGGGAGATGCAAACTGGGAAGGATGCTGCTTCATTGATAAAAAATGTGTCTTCAGCTGAAAAGTTGGATGGTAATGCCCGTGGAGGCGAACCGATTGCTGAAAAGCTCGGTGTGAATTATCCGTTTCCGCCCCACCTTGAGTATGTTTTGCAATCTGCAGTTTTAGGATTGTCCGAATTATCTGCACATTGATGTTAATTTCATGTCTCCTGCTGAACTTTTCGTTCCATGTTCAATTAGCTTCGGTTTCCTTGCATTTATAATGGAATATGGAATACCCTGTGTGCATTATTGTGTAACTCAGATGTATATAGACTCTCATTTTAGTCCATGGATGTGACCTTCTCAGCCACACTAACCTACCATACGTTTTAACAGGTATGTATATCCGCCACCTGATGGACATATTTTGACCAACATTGTAAATTCCCTTATTGCTGTTCCCCGGTTCTACACACAGGTTGTGCTACTTGTCCTTCTTGCTTATATTTCTATCTCAATTATTGGCCAGTTACGTAATTTTCTAAGCCAATCTGGTTCTGAATGCATGAACACAGGTTTTACATTTGATGAACAAAATGAACATTCCAGCTCCTTTCCGTAAGGCACTGCCTACTCCACCTCTACCATTATCAGCGCCTGTTCCTCCTTATCAACCACCACCACCACCCCCGCCTCCTCCATTATCCTCAGAGAATAAGACAGAGGGTTTATCTAGTAGCGAGTCGGAAATGGAATCTTCAGATGAGGTAACCTCCTGGCCCTTGCTACTTTGCATTTCCAATTTCTACTTGAATGGGTCTTCAGTAGAAACTGTAGATTGAAAATCAAGGATCAATTGAATTGAAGCAGGTTATTACACATCTAAACATAATAGAAACTGTATCATTATGTGGTCATTTTTAGAGTATATAATGCACTGATGCTAGCTGAATGCTTTGTTTCAAGTTATCTATACATTAACTTCAGTTGCTATTCAGTTGGCGAAGTTTATTTGCTGGATATTTGTTGTGTAACAACTCTAATTGCTTAGGAAATCCATGGGGAGGCTGGACCTAGACCGAAACGTGTCAAACGGCCAGCCATCGTAGGCCCTGCTGTTGACAAGGATGTGGCTCATGAAGCTGTTGGGTTAAAACCTGTCTCCTTAGTTCCAAAAGAAAAGCCTCTTATTAAGAAGAGAAACTCCATATTACAGGTGTTGCCTTTACTTCTGATCTCCGATGTAGTGTTGTAGTATGACTTATATCCTTACAAAAGGTAATATATGGTTTTTATTGTGTGTCTGGTTGCAGATAAAATTAGCACCTAAGCAGGTTCATCCTGAACAAAAGGACCATGAAGCTGTGATGGATGTGCAAGAGTCAAACCTAGAAGATCCTGATCATAGATCTTATGCAACTATAGAGGAACTAAACAGCGGAAGACTGCCCCCAGAGGAAATCTTGTCACGTCCTATGTTCAAGGTAATTTACTCTGCAGGATTATTAAGCAGATTATATGGTGATTATCTTTGAGCACTAGCAGAGCTCATGAAAATATTTTTGGGTATTGCTAATTTGCTACTCTAACGCTTTGATTGTGTGTTGTGTATGGGGGCAAACGTGTATTTTTTCTAATCGGATGACACTGTTTTTATGTTCTTTTAAACAGAATTATACTGTTGGAGATCCAAATGCTAATCTGTACATAAAGAACTTGGCAAAAGATGTGGTTGTTGATGATTTTTACCACATATTTGGTGAGTTCAATCTGTTTTTTGGAAATGAGGAAATCTATGCTTTGTCATTTTATTTCAGCGCCAAGGATTCATATTGAAGGGTTGATGAGAAGGTTCCTTTGTTATTTTGAATCAAACTGAACTAGATCTTCTTAATTCTTATTATCTTCATTTATTAATTGCTGCAGGATCATTTTTCGGGAGCGTTGATGCAGCCAAGTCTAGTCTCAGTGTTAAGTTAATGCAGGTGAGTATATTAATTTGCTCTGGACTTCTCAAAATCGAAGCAAATATCATTTGAAACTTCTGTTTTCTCAATTTCTAGTATTTCTTGAATTTAGGAAGAAGCCAGTCATGTAGATATGGTGATAAGTTGATCGGCAAGTTATTTTTGTCTGAATGGAGATCCCAAAAGTTCTGTATCCTAGTTTTGAATGAAAGTTTGCATTAGTAGGCTGCCTCATCAGTTCTTTTTGCTGTTTGTCTGTTTCACATATAGTAACATATGACTGGAAAAAAGTTATGGCATGCTTCAGAGGCTAAAGCGAACAAAGCTCTGACCGTGATCCAGTAGTATAATTATTAATCACATATATATTTGGCATGAAATTGATGGTCAGAGAACTCGAATCTGGAGATGTCAATCTTGTAAAAATGCATAAATTCTCCTTCCAACTGACTATTTACGGAACGATTGATGAGGTGCTATCTGTTCTTTCAGGAAGGGAGAATGAGAGGCCAAGCTTTCGTGACATTCCCAACTGTTGAACTTGCTCATAATGCTTTGGTATCCTACGCACTCCTCTACTCTAGCCTTATGTTATCATACATTACCATTGCTGCTGCTACTACTACAATATCATTGAATGACATACATTATCCTGAATTCTTGTGCTTTTGAGTATGTCGTCTTTTTTATTTTAAACTTTCTGCGTGATGTACTAATCACTAATAATGATGTAATGCAAACACCTGCAGAGCACTGTCAATGGTTATGTATTCAAGGGTAAGCCTATGGTGATCCAGTTCAGCAAACCAAAGAACCCTAGCTGACCAAAGGACATGTCAAGAAACAGTTACATTCCAAAGGATTTTAGGCTACAGCCTTTTCATGTTTATGATTAGCCTAGCAGGTGAGATTTAGTTTTCAAAACCCTAGATGCTGTCGGAGTAAAGGATTGTCAACAACGGCGTTGTAGTCTGCTGCTGACAAAGTTTACATAAAACTCTCATACATGTATACACATTGGTTGTTGCCAGAAGTACATTGAAATACATATTATCTTGTTCAAGTAAATATTCATATCATGAGTGTCTGTACTCTGTACAGATGCACATCTACTGTTTCCTGAAAAAAAGATGCGAATAGGTTTCCAGAAACGAAACAAGTCGTGCATAAGCAAGATCGACTTCAGCTCTTTTCTAATCAAGAAAAAATGTTGAAGGACGAAAACAAACTATTGGAAGAGACTGTTTCCCCGAAAAATGGGATCAACATCACATGTAAAAACAACAATTGGGGACAATAACCTTAAATCTGGATGACCTTTAAACTGGGACAAGACCCTCTCTGTAAGGGAAGAAAACGTTATAAGTACGGACTTTATCAGCAACGGCGCATTTTGTAACCGTACGAGTATCAGTATCTGTATCGATTAAGATCAGCTGCCTCCTGTCGATCCATATGAAAATCTGATGCATATTCCAAATTCCAATAGTTCTAAAACACATGAACTTCTTATGCAGACTCTCAGGTAGGTGCTTTGTCCAACAGCCTAGTTCTTTCATTAACCATATGCTAATATGTCTATCCGGTTCAGTATAGGCACGAACTAGAAGAGCTAGAGTTTCGCTTTCACCATAGAAATCAAGCGTTCTGTCCTTCATTCCAGGTACGATGACCTGTGGCGGCATCTCTATTCTACTGAATGAATCGTTAATCATGTCAAACGCGAGGATATGATGATCCTTTCGAGTAGACATTCTCAACAAGTAGACAACTCCCTTCGAGCTGCATCTTCTGGTAATGCCCATCACAAGATATCCTGGATCGAAGAGAGCTTCGTGTTCCAACAATTCCCAAGAACCACGACTTGACTTATAAACAGCAAACCGACGCTCATTGGCTTTCCAACTCATGTGGGCAACCTTAAAATCTCCCGTTGAAGGATCTACGTGAAAACCAACGTGTCGATTTGCGACCAGTTGGAGCGAGCAGTCAGTTGGGAGCAGTCTCAGCCTTTTGGTCGCCGGGTTCCACAGAGCCAGTGTCTTCTTATCGCATAACTGCACACAAAAGATGCCATTGCACGGACCAGACACGTAAAACATCGTCCCTGCTGCCAAATCCGGCTCCCCAGCTCCTCTTACCAATGCTTCTCCACTGGGACGAAAGAATGAACATGCGGATGTGTCAGGGGCGGATAACATCCCATGGCCGGTCAGATCACTCGCTCGATGGTAATGATCGCGTATGAAATCTGGGCTTCTGATGATTGTACTCCACCGGTGGGAAACTGACCGGAATCGCAAGAGTGATTTCACAGGCAACCTCAACAAGATCTCAACTATCAGCTCCCCATGAAGAACATAACCATGAGCTTTAGCTGCAGCTTTCTTACTCATGATAGCTCAGCTATAGATCAACAAAACCTGATAGGTTCAAGGATAATATATGTGTATATTCTTGTAGCAGAGAAGAATCATCAACGTTAAAGAACACTATATAACATGAAGAAAGCAAAAAAAAGATGAATAGTAACAAATCAAAATTTAACATACCTTTAACATATAGTAACGCGGCAGATGAATAGTAATTCGATTTTATGTTGGTGTGATAGCGAATTGAGGGAGTTTTTCTAGTTGCAAGGCCAAACATAATACAGTACAACCCTGAGTTTAACGGATGCTATGTATTTTGTTTGCCAAACTGTCTATTAAATCACTGAAACTACTTGCGTAGTACATAGTAAAATCTCTAGACTCCTTGTTCTATTAAGATTCTAATATTATTAATTTATTACTTACATATAGAACTCTTGCGAAATCTGCAGTTTTCCTAATTGATTTCTACTTTCGTACCAAAACTCTAGTGTAAATCCGGAAGTTTGTGTTCCAGTAACTATACATCTACTGTATGAAAGAAATATGTGAATACGTGCCTCAGGAACAAAACATATCATGTAATATGTTTAACTACAAAAGCATGACCAAAAGACTTTTGCTCTCGTTTCAAGTAATCCCAGTCAGATTCTTATAAGTGTCTGGTCCTTGCAACGTATGTGGATAAACACAAAAAACGATAAATTCGAAACTCGTTGATTCAACAGAATACCGAGAATTGACAAATCAAGATTTGTTGATTTCACATAAATACAAAAAATTGACATATATGAGAAAAATCTCGACTTTTCATGTAATATCACAAACAAACGGTCTGACAAAACGAAGAACGAGTGTTTAAATAACAAACTTAGTCACTACCAACATAAATAAATACTTTAACAAAAATGTCCCGTACTAAAGAAGGTATCGAAAAAGTACTAAAAAACCAATAAAATGCGATTTTGACCCTCCAGACGATGAAATTTGGCCGTACAATCCCCTACGTCATGGCAAAGCAATATGTCTTGCCCGGAGCGCCGATTTGACTCGAAAAAATGTTGATCAAACGTCAAAATTAGACAATTTTCGCCGAAACGTCAAAACTTGTCAGAATACTTAGGATGATCTAATTTCTGCATATAAGTTAACGCCATAGTCCCACATCAATTCACGTCATAAATACGTACCTTATAGATGGGCTCACGGGCCAAATTCGTTCTGGGCACTTATAGATGGGCTCATGGGCCAAAGCCCAAAGATAACTGAATTCTAAAAGCCCACTAATTATTCTCCCGCGTATTTCGAAACCAGATAGCAAGTTCACAATTTGATTCATCAATGGCGAAATTACTAGCCAACGAAATCATCAAGAACTCAAAAAATCCCAATCTGGCATGGCAGATCTTCAATCGAACACCTATTCAAGAAACCAGCAGCCACAATCTGCTTCCAATCATCACCGAAATCCTCGTTCGCGCCCGAATGTTCCCCGAAATCGACGAGCTTCACCAGCGTATCCTCCACCTTGATCGAGCCCCACCTCGGATTTTGTATTCTGTAGTGGAAATTCTAGTGAAATCGGGTCTTGTCGAAAGGGCGGTGGCTCAGTTTCAGTCGCTGAGAGTCCGATTCCGCGAAAATCCCCCTTCTGGAATGTTTTACAATATGCTAATTGAAGCTTCGGTCAAGTCAAAGTGCCCAAAGTTGGTTGCTTTATTGTATGAGGACATGGCTCTGTCCAAGGTGAAGCTAAAAACGCGCACTCTGAATCTTGTGATCGGTGGGTTGTGTGATTTGGGGAGGATGGAGGATGCGCGCCAAGTGTTTGATAAAATGCGCGATAAGGGATGTGAGCCGGATGAGTTTAGCTTTGGGATTTTGGTTCACGGGTATTGTAGAAATGGGCTTGTTTCTAAAGGGTTGGAGCTTTTGGAGTTGATGAGGGAAATGGGAGTTGTTCGTAATGTAGTGATATACAATACATTGATTTCGGGTTTCTGTAAGGCAGGTAATAATGATGAGGCTGAGAGATTGGTGGAGAGCATGAAGGAGGATGGATTAGTTCCAGATGTTGTTACCTTTAATACGAGGATCACGTCTCTTTGTAAAGCTGGGAAGATTTTGGAAGCATCCAGGATTTTTAGGGAGATGCAAATTGATGAAGTGCTTGGACTGCCGAAGCCTAATCTTGTGACACATAAGTTAATGCTGGAAGGATTTTGTAAGGAGGGTATGTTAGAGGAAGCAAAGTCTTTAGTCGAGTCAATGAAAGCAGTCGGTTTTTTCTCGAATGTGGAGAGCTATAATATATGGCTATGGGGTTTGCTGAGGAATGGAAAGCTTTTGGAGGCTCAAGGAGTTCTGAAAGAAATGGTCGGTCATGGAGTGGAGCCAAGTGTGTACTCGTATAATACTTTGATTTATGGGTTGTGTAACAGTGACATGTTTGCTGATGCCAGGACAGTAATTGGACTGATGATCACTAGTGGGGTTTTGCCAGATACTGTCACTTACAGTACGCTGATCAATGGTTATTGCAGAAAAGGGAAGACCTTTGAGGCCAATAAAGTTCTACATGATATGATGCGCAGTGGGTGTTCTCCAGATACGTACACTTGCAATATACTTCTGCACAGCTTGTGGAGAGAAGGTAAAATAGAAGAAGCAGAGAAATTTCTTCAACAGATGAATGAAAAAGGTCATGGATTGGATATTGTGAGCTGCAACATCGTGATTGATGGTTTGTGTAAACACGGAAAGGTTGATAAAGCAGTTGAAATTGCGAGTGAAATGTGGACTCATGGAAGTGCTGCTCTTGGAAACTTGGGGAATTCGTACATTGGTCAAGTGGATCAAAATGGGAAGCAAAGTTCACCTGACTTGGTTACGTATTTGACAATCATAAGTGGGTTATGCCGGGAAGGACAGCTCGAGGAAGCTAAACAGAAGTTCATCGAGATGTTGGGAAGAAATGTTTATCCTAATTCAGCCATATATGATATTTTTATCTATAACCTCTGTACGAGGGGGAAGTTGTCATCTGCATTTCAGGTTCTGAAAGACATGGAGAAAAAAGGATGTGAGAAAACCTTGCATACTTACAATTCGTTGATACTTGGATTAGGTAGTAAAGATCAAGTATTTGAAATGTTTGGTCTTATAAATGAGATGAGAGAAAGAGGTATTTCTCCTAACGTCAACACTTATAACAATGTTCTTAGTTGTTTATGTGAGAGAGGAAGAAGTGAAGAAGCAGCTTCTGTTTTAGAGGAGATGTTGCAAAACGGGGTGACACCTAATATTTACTCCTTTCAGTTGTTAATTAAAACCTTCTGCAGAGCTGGGGAGTTTAGGCCAGCACAAGACACCTTTGATATTGCCATTGACATTTGTGGTCATAGGGCAATACTCTACAGCCTGATGTGTAACGAGTTGCTTGGTGGAGGAGAAATCTTGACAGCTGCACAAGTATTTGAAGCTGCAATAGACAGCCATTTTGATTTGACCAGCTTTTACTACAAAGATCTCATAGACAAACTCTGCAGGGATGATAATTTGGAATGTGCTCGCAGAATTCTAAAAAAAATGGTGGAAAAAGGATACAAGTTTGATCCTGCATCCTTCATGCCTTTGATTGATTCTTTAGGTAAGACATGGAGCAAACATGAGGTCAATGAACTGACTGAGAAAATGATGGCGCTTGTATCTGAAGGAGAGGTCACAAATAATGTCCACGGAGAAAATTTGCAGTTCAATCATCGCAGAAAATCTAGACAAAGTGTAGCGGATTGGCATACCACTCAGCACAGGTATGTGTCAAAGTAGACTTCTGCTAATTATATGCTCTTTATTGATTTCCTATGTACTGAGTACACTGTGCTAACGTGTCTTGCTTCCTCCTGGTAAATATTCAAACTTGCATTTTTATCAGGTTTCAACATCATTCTTTGGTTGGCAATTTTTTTAGATCAAACGTACAACTAGACACAAGTCTATGTATTTGATAGTTCTTAGTGTTACTAAATTCATACTTTGATGTCTGTGTCATTTTTTGACATGTGACCTTCCAGTCAGATTTAGACACACTTCGATGTTCTTTGATTATTCTCTCAGAAAATGAAACCTATGATTATTGATGAATGCTAATTCCGAGTCCAAGGTTACCTGTTTTTTCTGGTCATCATATTACTCTTTCATCTTCTATTTGCTCGTTGGTTTCAGCTGTCTATCTTTTGACATCTTGATTTATTTACATCCCTCTATTTCTCAGAGATGATGGGAGTGCAATAGCCATGAAAACTTTGAGGCGAGTGCAGAAAAGCTGGGGTCAGGGGGATTTGTCATACCTTAAGCCCCTTGAAGGGCACTTTCTTGATGATTGGGATGCTTCTGGCTAAGTTTCTCTACTTTGGGATCCCTTTCAGAAGGTGAGAAGTCTGAGTGAATGTATTACCAATCCAGCTCGGAGATGAGCCCGATAATGCATGGGTTTTGAACATGCTCTATGGTCTTTACTCTTCAGGTATGTTCAAAGACGACTGAACAGATACATTTATGAAGTTCACTACTAGTGCAGTTTTCCTTGCTGTATTCTTCCTTATTAAGAAACTTGGATGTGTGGTGTTTGGTGTTTTGGTTCATCAATATCATCTTTCGCCTATATTTGTCCAAGAATAGCATGTAGATACAACATTTTGCAACCCCAGTTCCTGTATACAATTAAGGTTTTCTTCTAGTTGCCAATGCTTCTGATGCTGTATCATCATGCCTTCAACTTATTCAGAGAAAAACATATACTGTATATTTTATCCTTCTTATGGTAGTATAATTTATCTGAAATCATCATGGATGCATAAATGGAAGACAATATAATACAAAACCAATTATCCTCTTTCTTGTACTACAAGAGAATAAACTGAATATGTGCAGAATCTTGATGGACTCTTTATACTTACTATGTTTAACTAGAGATGTCAATTGCACTTACGAAGGCAAGAAAAAGGAGGGAAGAAAAAGAAAGAAAAAACAAAACCAAGAATACAATGACATGATTCCTTTTACTCTGTAATAGCGAGCACTGACTTTTTTTTCCCCCTCTCCGGTCATAGAAATCTGGAAATCAACAAGTAATATTGATTCCCATCTCATGGCGAAATCAGGACGTAGAGCTACTTAAAACGGACCATTACTACCAAATGAACTTCCAAGATTCGGATGATAAGATTGGTTGAGTGAGATTTTGATTGTCCGGCTCTTGGATGACCTGTGTATATCTATACATTCTTCAAGATCAGCGTCACATGTCAAAAGTACCCACTCCGAATCGTCATCCAGATACTTCAAATCGATTCTACTGCAGTTTTCAATGTTAAAGCGCCTAAAGACCTCTAGCTGCAAGTCTTTAAAACGCCACTGTGGTTGCAGGCTCAACCGAACCTTTTCTTCCCCAAAAGTGGCTTTGACTCTAAAAGCACCCGCATCATTAACATTTCCGTTACTCTTTGGGATGGATGGAGCCTCGGTTGATGCATTCTGGCTAAAAATCTTCTGGCTATATGACCGGACCAGAAGCTTATTGTCCTCTTGGCCCAAGTTGTGCAATTGAGCATCACTCTGTGCTCTCTTCATGATATCTCCTCCCTCAGTCTGCTCTGCTGATAAAGCGTCTCCACTGCTAGAACCATTAACAGGAAAAGACGATTGCTTCACTCCTGTAGAACAACAGAAGCTTGAAGTGGAGCTGTGACTACCAGAGGAAGTAGCAGTAGTTCCGGGGCTTAACAAGGTGGCTCCGTGTTGAGCATTATTTGTCGTTTGCAAGTGGCCACTCTTTGTTGAATTTTGTAAGTGACTGCTTCCAGGTGCATTAGTAGAAACAAGTTCTGGGAAATTGTTATAGAAAGAACTGAGTTGGATTGAACCTTCAGCACCTTGCACCGAATCGATCACAAGTTGAAGCTTCTTTAATGAGTGCCCGACTTTCTTGATCTTTCTAGAAGGCCACCGAGTGATTCCATGCTGTCGGCAAATTCTTTTCAGGGTAGTTGGACAAACTGCGACAGGAGTAAATATTAGTACTATCCAAAAGCTTCAAATGAGGTAGTATACGATAGTGTTTCCAACAGCTTTTAAGAGTGGTTCTGGCCGATTCGTTATGAAAGATCTTGGTAAGGTTTACTGTTTTAGCTGCCTCATAACATGTGTAAATCAACAATATATTGAAACCAAAGGTACCTTTCAAGAATATATACAGTTTGAATTTGTGATTTGAGGTACGTGTAAATCAGAAATAAAGGATGTTTATAAACTCAAGTATGATTATGTCAAGCAATTTGATTACCTCCAATGCTCTTTGCTGCATCTTTTAGACTCCCAGCAAAGTATTGTCTGAGCACTTGCAAGCTAATAGTCTTCTCAGTCTTTGCCCGTCTCTTCTCGATGTTTGTTTTAGCACCCAACGAACTATGACTGTTTCCCAAGAAGAAGCTTCCACCACTCCTGCCACTTCCTTCAGAAACATAATCATGCTGTAATTTATCATGATCTGTAAATTCTTGCAGTCCTGGATTCCATTGGTTTGTTGTCACTTTGAACTCTTCTTCCTGTTCCTCTTTCTGCTGCCCCATAGAAACGGCGACTCCTTTACCCTTATTCTGAGGACCCATCATGTCCATGATCCAAGACGAAGAATCACGAGGGTTTTCTTTGCACGGAGAGGTTACCTTCTTCTCTTCCGCTCTCCTACTTGTTTCTCTGTCTGACATTTCTTGTTCCAGCTCTTGATCCGTCACGACTCGTAAACTCTGGCACGTCTGTTGTATAACGGATGATAAAGAGTCTAGCATCAACCTCTGATTCTCTCCATTCTTGCAATCTAATGGCAGGAAGAACTCCAGGACAAAATCTGCCTTCCCCGTGTACGTACTCCGAAGGCGTATTGCCACGGCTGCGCACAAGTTAAAAACACGTGCGTGATGGGCAAGGGGATACTCTGTTTTACTGAAAGCAGTTATATCCTCAGCGAAACACGGCTGGTTTGTGAGAAATGCTTTCCCGGCAATTCCTTCACCTCTGAGCAGATGGTGCTCGGAACATGCTTCTTGAAAGCCCAAAACTTCTTGATCTCCCACGTAGCATGCATAGTCAAGGGTCGAGACGCAACGTGAATAGTTCTCGTCAGAGTGGCGGCAACCCCCTTTCCCTTCCTGGATACACGGAGTCCATGTCTGTGCTAAAGGCAATTTATGCGTCTCGCACACGCATTTTAAGACATATCGGATCTCTGATACAACTGTTTGGTAAGATTCATTTGATACCTGGTAAAGGAATAACTGTGTTAGGAGCAGCATGTAATCATGGATATTGCAATAGCTTGAGCTGAATTAGCTTGTCAAATGTTATGTATTTTACCTCTATATTTGGAGGAATCATAAGAGTAGAGCTCTTCAATTCCACAGCCTGCAATAGAAAATTTTCCTCAGAAAAAATAAAGAAATAATATCATCTGCATTTCTCAGACAGGTTGAAACACAAAAGATGGAGTGCTGAAGAACATAATGAGACCTCAAGGGCTTTGCAAACATTTTCGAGTTCAGGGCGATAATTGAGTTTCTGACTAGTTGTGACGATCTCAACGACCCCCAAGCATTTACCACTACCCTGCTCGAAAACTGGAAGTGCAAGCGATCCTCTGACATCATACCGCTGTGCATGGTCCACCCGTGGATACTCTTCACTTTTGAAAAAACGAACATCCGGGGTCCACTCAGGTAACTTTTTCAGGAAAACACGGCCAGGCAATCCGACAAAGTCCTTGGAATCCTCGTCTGCTGCAAACTGATAGCGTTCTGAAACATCCCTGTAGTCGGCTAGATTCTTACAGCCGGGGTTCAGAGAAAACGGCTGGTTGGTAGTCGTGAGGACCCGCCTGCCCCCTCTTTTCACAGGAACCCATATCTGAATAAGGACATCTTTATCTCTTAAAGACTCTTGCAAGCGGTTGATAGCCTGGACTAATTTATTTTTCACAGAGATAGTACGGATAGGATTTCTGTTCGGTGCAATCCACAACCTTCTGTTCATTTCAGTTTCTTCCACTGCAACATTTCCAGACTGGTTCAAAGAAACCGGAAGAACGGCAGGTTCTTGGTTCTGTGACTGACTTCCAGGAAATGCCTCCATTTGTAAATTAATTGATGGCTGACCAAAAATATTCGATTTGTTTTCTTCTTGTGGATTTGTGTTGTTCAAACTGCTACTAACTATGTCAAACTCTGAAGTAGGAAATGTAAATGAAGCTGGATTTAAATTCGTTGAGGTAGTCGGATCAGGCTGCCAAAAGTTGGATCCATCTGTTGCAGTAGTCTCTAACCAGAATCCGTCATACAGAAGCTCATCCATAAGATTGAAGTCAACACTAGTGTCTGATAAAGTTCCCATGGCATTAGGTGTGAAGGCACCATCTTCCATGATCAGCATCCTGATAGAAAACTCGATTCAGCCATTCCTACGTTATGTATGGTTCCTAGAGCACCCAAAAACGCAAAGAAAATCACGATCCGAAACTGAGAAGCATTGCGAATATGAAAAACAAGAAGAGGAACTTCCAGGGTGGATTTGTTTCCTTTGTCTTCCAAGACATATTCAGTTCCAGTGGCACATACATCACCAGTTAAAATTTCGATGCAACTGCAATCAGAATTGCATTTTCAGAAGAGAAAGATACCATACTCATTCACCCTCATCAACAACTTATCTAAATCCACAACCATCTTGCAAAAGCTAAAGTTAAAGGATTCCATAAAGTTATAGGACCTTCAAGCATCATATACCATATTTGCAGAACTTTCTTTTTCAGAGTTTTTTCTTCCTTTCTCTTCTTCTTCTTTTTAAAAAATTAATTTTTTCAGAGTTACAGCAGGAGAAAACAGCCAGGTACATGACCTCATTAATTATGAAAGGGATCAGAAATATTTAAGTTCATTTACTCGGAAGAATCTATTTCAGTCAGCTATCATAATTTTTTCACTCCTATTTTTTCTGCAGGAAACAAAATCAAGAAACATGTAAAGCTTGAATCTTTCCTCATTATTCCAGGTAACAAAGGTAAATAAGAACAAGGGGTCAAATCAGAATCATGCATACATACATCATACTCAACAAGAATCCATATAGACAGGGCTATTCATCAGAAAGACATACTACATAGATACACCAAATCAACAGAAAGGGTGAAAAAAAGGCACTCACTTTGTGCTGTCAAACCACCATTATATGTTGTTTTCTTTTTTGAGGTACAAACTACAGCAGCCAAAAGGAAGATTTGGTAAAGTGAAACAAAGGGTTGTGTCAGTTTTGAGTTTCAATCAATTACAAAAAACAAGAAGAAGAAGCAGTTGTCTGAAAGAAGATAAAGAATCTAGCTTTTTTGGCTGAAACAAACACAAAGTATAGGGCAGTGATAGTGTTGTTGAAATGAAAGAAGGAAATGCAAATTGCAAAAGGGAAAAAAGAAGAAGAAAGTAAGTGGGTGAATGTGGGGAAGAATTAGAATCTCTCCTCTTATGCATCTGCAGACGCTTTTAGATGGGACCCCTTGTGAAAAAGATACGGCTAACACACTTGGCAATTGCCATCATCTTCTCTTCCCCATCTCTTTCCAACCAAAAATATCAATTAACACTTGTTCAACTTCTTTCCCCATTTTTGTTTTTTTCCTTTCTTTTCTCACTTACTTGAGGTGAATCTAAACCATAGTTAGACAAGGATTTGGCTGTTCAGTTTCGACGGATAATGATTCTTGAATGTGTGCAGAGTACAACATGTAAGATAATGATGAATGTGAATAATAGTTAAATAGGTTTCTTTCGAAATTTTAATAGTTAATAATACTTAAATGTGTTGCAGAGTGCAACATATATGATACATGGTGAATGCAGACAATAATTAAACAAGATTTCTTTCAGGGTTTGCGATATATAAGCCTCATTATGAATGTTACTCATAGCCATACAAGTTTCCTTTCAAGGTTTCAACGGCTAATGATACTTGAATGTGTTGCAGAGTGTAACATATTAGATCAATGATGAATGTGAACCACCGTTAAACAAGATTTCAGCCTTTCGGTTTCGACGGATAATGATACTTGAATTGAACACATACGATACATGGTGAATGTGAAGTTGTGAACCATAGTTAGGCAAGTTTTTTTTTTTCGAGGTTTCAACGGATATTGATACTTGAATGTGTTGTAGAGTGTAACATATAAGACATATGATGAATGTAAACCATTTTAAGACAAAGTTCCTTTCAGGATTTCAACAACTTATGGTTTTTGAATGTGATGCAAAGTGCAACATATGAGACAATGTCAGACAAGGTTCTAATGTTACTTGAATATGTTGTAGAGTGCAACATATTAAACATATGATGAATGAGAAACATAGTGACAATCACAAGCCAAAGTTATTGATTAATCTAAAGTCTGTAATACGAAATATAAATGACCCATTTCATATCAAATATCAAATTTAATTTTGTAGGAAATATTCTAAGAGATCATATGAAAATTAAAATGGAGACAGATGACAAGCTGTTTAATTTAAAATGGAACTAAGAGAGTAGCAATTACTTGTACTTGCACATTGATCACTTGTCCCAGTTAGGGGTGCAAACGTGATGAATCAAGTGGAACTGGAGTTTAGCATGATCGAGTCTGTCTATAAACTTTAGACTTGTTAGAAAAATGAGCTAGACAATTATAAACATGAATACAGTCCATGTTAGTCCCTCGATAAAAATAGTTATCTGACTTATTCAAATGAAAAATATTTAAATATAAATATATTTAAATAGGAAGTATTGATGAGTTCTAGCAAGTTGAATCTTACACGGCTCATATATATCATTTAAATTAGACTCGAACTCAAATAATTACCTTATAGACCGAGTCGAGTTTGAACCATAATATATAAGTATAACCGAGCCCATCCATGTAATTATTAAGTTTTGATTCATAATAGCATCTCTAGGTGGTGATGGGGGGCAAATGACAAGAGATTCTAACCCTCAAGTTATCTCCAATTAGAGACATTCTTAGCTTTGACGAGAAGATTCCCCACCAAACCACGTTGACATTTAACTCTAGTTAAGCCTCAAACTAATCATCATAATTAAACATTAAGCCAGGTTTATAAATATTCTATTAAAAGCTTATGATGACCAAAGATGTAGTATGATCATCCTGAAAATAATTCAGGACAATAGATACCTACATCCAAAACATAACGTTTGTATTTAAATATATGATGTTAATCTGATGTTTTTCGAATACGATTGGTAAAAATTAAGGCTGTGTAAAAAACCCATCCGCCCGACTCACCCGCACAAACCGTCCGCCTTTCACTCGCACCCGCTAACTTTTTTTTTTTTTTTTTATATAATGTGTGGTGGGTTAATTTTTCTTTCACCCGCAATTAGTTGGTGGGTGGTGGGTTGGATGGGTGCAACCCGCAATCCACCCGTCATTTTTATGTATGTATGTAGGTATATGTTTGTGAATTTAAAGATAAGGAGATCCATTGACTAAAGAAGTTGTATCTCCGCTTATGTCGTTGAGTATAGATTTAGTTTAAGTGAGCCTACAACTCTTCTATTTAATCACTATTTCGTCTTTCATTTTTGCACTCACAATTCGTTCTTCTCAGCTTATGTCATGCATTCAAGTAAAATAACACAAGTTGGCAAATTCTCGGGCAACAGTTCATCCATTACTGCGTGAAAATCTTTAAAATTAAGTAAAGAAGGATAACTACTTCAAAAGAATCACTACCCTCTTTGTTCAGAATATGCTCTTTGTTGTTGGTTTATTTTTTGCTTGCACATCTACTTCTGCACAAGTTGTAAGTTTTTACTACATCCATTTTTATCTATATTCACCCGCCTATCCGCCCGCCACCCGCCCACCATTTTTATCACCCGAACCGTTGCGGGTTGGAAATATATTTTATCCGCCTCAGTTTATAATTTTAATCACCCGCCATAGATGGATCGGTTTGATTTTTCGTAAAAATCCGCTCACACCCATCCACACTCACCCCTAGTAAAAATATATAGAAATGTAAAAGGATTCTTGTAGTTATATTCGATCCCATCGATCCACACGGGTTAATCCAACATGATTTGATCCTCTATCTTCTATCGGCTTTATTACCTCTTTACAGTTCGTGCACATGTATATTAGTAGGGGACCAGGGACTTCATGTGGTCATCAAGATTTTAAGTACACTAATACTCAAATACAAATATATAGTAGATACCCTATTGGCCAATAACTAGTTCAGAATTTCATGTGTTGGTACAAATTATCACTAATTGTTCGAAATCAGACTGATTAAACCGACGTGGTTGCTGAAGACCGCGCCACAAGCATACTGTATGTTTAATTGATAGTTGATACGACATTTTATTTTGCCATAACTTGTTTTATTTGAAATCACCAAATAGATTGAATTCCACGTGAGTTATATTCCTATTTATTCTACACTCATTTACCGATGTAAGATGTGGTATATTACATGTATTATGATAAACCGATTCCCGCACAAGTGTAGAGCCGGAAGGACAAATCGTATATACGTAGAGACACTCTTATAATCAATTCCGCCGGATTTAAGGTGGATAACATAATACCATTAATAAATGTGTGGCCTATGTGTTAAGAATCACATAACCATTATATTTGTATATTACTGCTCCGATTACTAATTAATTGTTTTAAGTACTTTTTTTTGAATGATATGTTGACCTATAAATGATAAATCAACATAAGTACTTTATCGCACACTGTCTCATTCATAGGCACAGTGAAAAGTTTCTCAGTTGATTACTCATTCTAAAATTTATACTAGCACAGACATGTTTAACTTTTAAATTATTATGAATGAATTTCTGAAAAGAAATATGTATCTCTTAGTTATAAATATATAGTGTTGTCCATCTATTGAGGCTAAACATGCCAAGAATCCATAAAGAAAATACTAGTATATTAGACTTATTAGTTGAGTAATTCTCATAGTGCTCACATTTGCAAGAAGATTTAGCTCAGTACTATAATACTAATAATTTGGTTTATGGTTAAGATGTAGTTATATTAGTGATGATGTATGATTAATTATGCGGAAACTAGTGATTAAGGAGTCTGTCTGCCTTCTTTAACACCGGGAGGATGCTTTAGCTTTGTAACCTTTAACATTAATCTTGCCCCGACCCATCATGCATTAGATGTTAACTTCTTTAGGTTTATTTCACTATCCAACGCCAACTATATTATATTTATATAATTTATTAGTAATACATTGTAAGATAATAATCTTGTGCATTGATTCAATAATGAGTACATGTATTTATACAATGTGATTGCTTGATAGCCAAGTATTCTAATCTAATTAGGAATCCAAGTATTCTAATCTAATTAGGAATCTACTTTAAATATATACATATTCTAACACGCCCCCCGCAGTCAAAACGGGAGGCTGGCGAATGTTTAGACTGTCACGAAAATCATCAAAGAGAATCTTCGGAAGGCCTTTAGTGAAAATGTCAGCAATCTGATAACGAGTGGGTACATGTAAGACTCGAACTTCACCCCTTGCAACCTTTTCGCGGACGAAGTGTATATCCATCTCTATGTGCTTCGTGCGTTTATGTTGGACTGGATTACCAGACAAGTAAATGGCACTAACATTGTCACAGTAAACTAGCGTTGCTTTATGAACCGGAAAGTGCAGTTCGAGTAGCAAATTGCGAAGCCAACAAGATTCGGAAACAACATTAGCAACACCGCGATATTCACAAAGACCTTTGAGCGAGAAAGAGTGGGTTGTCGCTTAGACGACCAAGAGATGAGATTATCACCGAGAAAAACACAATAACCAGATGTAGACCGTCGTGTATCAGGATAACCACCCCAGTCAGCATCGGTGTAGGAAGTCAATGTGTCCACGCGCGAGTTATACAGTTGCAAGCCAAGGTCCTTAGTTCCTTGAATGTAGCGTATAATACGCTTGAGAGAATTCATATGATCAACCCGAGGATCATGCATGTGAAGACATACCTGTTGAACCGCATAAGAGATGTCCGGACGAGTGAATGTGAGATATTGAAGAGCACCAGCAAGCTGACGATATGCAGTGGGATCCGCAAAAGGAGCAGAAGGCGAGGCTCCCAATTTCGGTTTGGTATCGACCGGCGTTTGGGAAGGAGAGCAGGAGGACATGTTGGCTCGTTCGATAATCTCCTCGGCATATTGTCTCTGTGTGAGAAATAAACCGTCTTTGTTCCTAGTCACTGCGATGCCCAAGAAGTAGCTGAGAGGACCAAGATCTTTCATAGCAAATTCGGCACTTAAGAAGGCCATAATGGATTTGCGAAGAGTGTCAGAGATGCAAAGGAGAATAATATCGTCAACAGAGAAGAATATAAGCAATGTCGAACCACGTCGGTAGATAAGCAGTGATCAATCTGTCCGTGAGAGAAACCAACTGTCGCAAGATGATCAGCAAATCGCTGATACCAGGCCCTCGGTGCCTGTTCAATCCATAGAGGGATTTCTTCAGTAAACAGACATGGTCAGGATGTTGAGAGTCTTTGAACCCTAATGGCTGATGCATGTATACGGTTTCAGTAAGGTTACCGTGAAGGAATGCATTCTTGACATCAAGTTGGTGAATTGGCCAGGAACGAGAGATTGCAATCGAAAGTCACGAATAGTAGTCGGTTTGACAACAGGACTGAATGTTTCATCACAATCAACACCTTTTTGCTGGGATCAACCATCACCTACAAGACGAGCCTTGTGTCGCTCAAAAGAACCGTCAAATTTCTTTTTGTGACGAAAAATCCACATAGATCGAATAATATTTGCATTGGATGGCTTAGGAACTAACTCCCAAGTCTTATTATCAATAAGAGCATTATATTCATCGAGCATGGCGGATTTCCAATTGGGGTCGGCTAAAGCATGTACTGGATTTCGAGGAAGAGGAGAGATGGCAACGGATGTAGCAAGATTGACATAATCCGGACCATAGTATTTAGGGTTCCGCGTACGCGACCGGGTGAGAGGTGCGGTTGGAGCAAAACCGGAAGGGAATGTGGGCCGATTAGCGGTTGGCCGATGAAATGAACTGTTGTGAAGCGGTTTGCCAGTGGGGAGAACGAGCGGGATATCGGTTGGCTCGATTGGCGAGCAACCGGCCTAGAGGTGGGCTGCTTAGATGGGCCAGAGATGGAGTTGGGCCGAGTGAGCAAGTGATGAAGAAAAGATGGATCAATATCCGAATCCAAGTACTCATAGGTGGTGGGGTGTGTGGTGCTGGAGAAAGGAAAACTTCGATTCATCGAAAACCATGTCTAGATACAATGATTTTGCGACTAGAGATTTCATAGCATTTGTACCCCCGATGATCAGACGGATACCCAAGAAAAACACAAGGGGTGGAACGAGCTTGGAGTTTGTTTATAGTAGAAGAAGGAAAGAGGGGAAAACAAAGACAACCAAAAACACGAAGATGGTCATATCGTGGAAGTCGATGGTATAGATATTGAGTGGGGGAGGAAAACTCAAGTACCTTTGAGGGAAGGATGTTGAGTAGATAAGTCGCTGTGGCTAGTGCATGATGCCAAAAGGATGGCGGGATCGATGCATGAGCAAGAAGAGTCCGAACAATATTATTTAGGGAACGAATATGCCTTTCGGCTTTGCCGTTTTGGGAAGAAGTGTGAGGCAAGAAAAGCGGAAGTGAATACCGTTGGTTTGTGCAAAAGTGAAATAGACTATTGTCGAATTCCTTGCCATTTTCTAATTGGATGTTTTTAATAGACTTATTGAATTGTGTGTTAACAAATGCATGAAACATAAAGAAAATAGCAAACACATGAGATTTCTTAGAGATATGGAAGGTCCATAACAACTTGGAAAATCAAATGAAAGACATAATAGCGGTGACCGCTAGAGCTAGCTATAGGGGAAGTCCAGAGATCACTATGCACAATATCAAAGGGAGAAGTAGTAGTGGATAATGAATTATGAAAAGGCAATTTTATTTGTTTCCCTAAAGAACAAGAGGGACAAAAAGAATGTTTTAGAGCATTACAACGAATAAAATTCTTGCGAGAGAGAGAGAGCTAAGTATAGCTTCTCCCGGATGCCCTAAACGACTATGCCATAAAGTAGAAGGAAAAACTGTAAAAGCTGTTTGAAGGGGGGTGGCCGATTTTGTTGAGTGGATTGGATATAGGTCTCCGATGCTATCACATCTCATGATTCGTTTCCCGGTCTGGAAATCCTTAACAGAAAAACCAAAAGGATCAAATTCAATGGAAACATAGTTATCTGTGGTAAACTTGCGAACAAAGACAAGATTTTTAACAAGGTTAGGAGCATGTAACACGTTTCTCAGGAGAAGAGGAGGATGGGGAGGAGATAGGTAAGTGTTACCATAACCTTGAATCGGAAGCATATGACCATTGCCAACAATAACTCGATGATTATAAGTACCCGAATTGAAATAAGGGGAGAGAGTACCTTTGTCGGGTGTCATATGAGGGCAAGCACCGTGTCCATGTACCGATTACCATCCGAAGGAGTGAGTCCCAAGGTATGCATAGTTGCCTCGACATCGGTGGGTGAAGCAGGAATAGAATGCTCATTGATGAGGCGAGGCCAAGGAGACCTCTTGAGTTGGTGGGCCGGCGGGCTGCCTGGGCCATGGGGAAGGGGCATGGCGGGGCCCATTCTTGATGCCGGCCAGACGTCGCCATTGAGGAGTGGGCTGCCGTGGCTGCCACTGGTGAGGAGGAGCTCCATGAGGTTGCCCGTATGTGGTGTTGCCTTTGCGGTTTGGACCGCCTCTGTTGTTGTTCTTCTTCTTGTTCTTGGTGTTGGTGTTGTTGTACCTGCCAGAAGAAGAGGATGGGATGACAGAGTCAGAGGTATCTCCAGAGTTATGGCCACCAGAAGAAGCTAAGAGGGCCGAATCACCGGCCTCTTTGTGCACGATGCTTGAGTGTTAAGCTTTATACTTTAGAGCGAACACTCTCAAAAGAAGGTAGAGGATCGATTTTGAACATAGTCAGCATTCCGAATAAGCTTCAGTTAAACCACTGAGAAGACGTAGAACTAGACGGCTTTCAGAAACCTCAATACCAACGTCGGCAAGTCGATCGGCAAGGGACTTGACGTGATTGCAATAGGCCTCGGCAGAAGAGAAGTTGTCAAGGCGGACGTCTGCGAGCTCTTCCTCTAGATGAGTAGCTCGAGAACCTTTGTTATCCATGAAGATTTGTTCAAGACGGGACCAAGCAGCAACAGCCGTGTCATTCTTGACAAGAATGGCGTGAAGGAGGTCGGAAGAGATGGCCGCATAGATCCACTGTAAAACGACGGCATCAAGTCGATTGTAGAGATCGACATCGGCTTCCTTGAGAGCCTTGATTTTGGCGATGTCGGACTCTTCCGTCGGTGGTAGGATGTGATGCATAAGATTATGCGCCCGTGCTTGAACCTGGAATAACGTCACCCAAGAATGATAGAGGCCTGTCTCAGTATCCAATGTGATAGGGATTAGTGATCGAACGTTGGTGATAGAGAGAGCCGGATGAAACTTGGATGATTCAGACATGGTGGAGACGAGGAGCTGTTCGGGAAAGAAGGTGGCGTGGAGGAAGAATAGAGGTAGGGAGAAGCTTCAGCGTGAGGTGACGAACAGAAGGAAGCGTAGAAGAAGAGGGCGAAACAGAACAACTAGCAGCGGAGGGGACCGAATTTAGGTCTTGATACCATGTAAGATAATAATCTTGTGCATTGATTCAATAATGAGTACATGTATTTATACAATGTGATTGCTTGATAGCCAAGTATTCTAATCTAATTAGGAATTCAAGTATTCTAATCTAATTATGAATCTACTTTAAATATATACATATTCTAACATACCTTTGGAACGGGGAATCAAAAATCACAACCATAATTTTCTAGACGTAAGTTTAACGATCCAAAGTTTACGATGTTAAAGGAGTTGGCAATGCTACTCGTAACAACAAGGTGAACTTCTCTTTTTGAAGTGATATTTATAAGAACTTTAGAGTTAAACGTGTTTTGTCATGACCCATGAGCAACCTAGGAATGGAGGCCCCTGTATGAAGTTTTTGAACATCCATATGAGTGAGTGCAATGTAAGCTGCAAGGGTACGTGTTAGATAAGTAGATCATTTAGAGAGCAGTCTACAAGTACAAAGTCAAAGAAACAAATCATGACCGATTAGTAATCTATGTGTAACAAATTGTATTAGAGTCGAACCAACAGAAAAACCACAAGTTCTGTGACGTTGCGCACATAAGAGGCTAATCGTCGAACCAAATTATAAGACCTTAAAGGAAATGTGCGTGTGCGCATGAGTTATTACAATTTACGCTAAAATGATACACTTTGGTTTGTGAAGTCAGAATATCACTGGAAGAGCAGCACATAATACTCACATATGGTTAAATAGTCAGGTCTCGATCGACTAGTAGTCAAGCGTTACAAGTGAGTGACTTTTCAATGTTTTTTTGAGTGAATCTCCGAGGAAAAAGAAACTGTTAATTGTTCATTTAAATATTTTTCATTATTTACAAGTTTCTCTTTAAATTGTTAAGGATTCTTAATAAAACTTCAAGAGAACTTTATTTTCAAATTCCGTGAACTCATTTTCCCATAAAAGGAAGAACGCAAGTTCTTGTTTAAAAGAGCATTTCATCAGAGTTCAAAAGAACGCAAGTTCTTGTTTTCTATATGATCAAAGATGATCCATGTGCACTATTCAAAAGGTGAAATTACATTCCCCAAAGTAACTACAAGATCTCAAAATGTAAAAAATGAAAACTACATACTACTAATAGTCAAACATTGAACATATCACTATTCTCAAGTAACAATACAATGTGAAAACGGACCTCTTATTTGAAACAGATCATACAATATCATAATCTACCAAGGTCGTGAAGTATCATAATTGAGACAAATGCAATTAAACAAATCGAACATATAGTCACGATTCACGACATAATTAAAAAAACACCATCACAACAGGCCAATCTTTACCTGAAACTGGCTCTATAAATCTCAGAGGGTTGGCCATTCTCCAATCTCAGCTTGGATTCGCCGCATCACCATTCTCACTTGACCTCTAGGCTATTACATCTAATTAAGTATACTAATTAATCTCTTTCATCACATTAATTAATCCTTGATTCGTACTTAGTGGAATCCTGGTGATGAGTCATGTCCCATTATGATTCTAGTTCCAATTTCAAGAAAAAAAAAAAATTTATATACAAACTTTTACGATACCTCTTCTCCTTCCGACCTTCTCTTCGAGATCAACATCGTATGTTAATTACAACATCGTTTTATTAAGTCTTTAAGATATATGGATTATATTTGCATTACTATTTACCAAACATGTCATGTTAGCAGATAAAAATGTGATGCTGATATGAGAAACGGTCTCTCGTAAAAGTTGAACTAATTTACAATGGAGGAAAGAAAATGAAAAGTCAGAAGGTTTACGCAATAAATCAGGGTACCATCCAACCACTTTTGCTTCTGCAAAACCAGCAGGCCCACTGTTGTTGCTTATGGGGAAACACCAAAGGTTACCATTTAATTAATCACTTAATTAGTGGCTAAGCAGTTGATCAATGAAGAAATTACTCCCAATGGTTTATTAGACTAATTAATACACTTTATTATTAGTTAATCACTCCCAATGAAAGCCCTGATTTATTTAATTGATGGCGTCATCAGCATATAATCATAAAAAAAAACTCCATATTGTCTCTGTGGTTAATCATACCACATGACCTGTTACAACAAAGCCACTCATGTAGGATTCGGTTATCTTTTAACTCGACTAGTAACTCTCGTTAGTATGATATTATCCATTTCGAATCGAATTCTACACGGATTTAATTTTAAAATCACTTGGAAGAAGTCCAATCCTATACTTATATACCCTTGTGTATTGTCTTATCTTAACGATGCGAGACTTTGATTGCACTCCTTACAGTCCTCTCCAAATATCCAAATAAAGTATTATTGAACCATGGTTAATGGTTATGAGTCCTCAAACAAGAATATGTTAGTAGTTTCTAAAAGTTGGAAAACTTCATAGTACATGAATTATTGAAGATTAATAATTATGGGTTCATACTTCATACTATAAACCATGGTTAATGGTTATGAGCTAATGGTCACCATCAATTGTCTTGTAAAGTACAAGTCACAAAAGAAATTAGTTAATTTTAGCTATTCACAATCAGCAATTATTCTAATGAGTTGGATTAGTCATCGATAATGACGCAGGACATTAAATTAATTAAGACCTAACAAGCACAATTACCAATAATAATAAATACTACTTCATCTTCGAATCGAAACTTCATTTGATTTTTGCGGTCAATTTTTTATTATTCTGAATTAATCTTAAGCATGAATGTAAAATGTTCAATTTTTTAAATAATGAAAATTTCGCCCCTAATGTTTAATTATATAAAAAATTGAACATTTTACATTAAGATTAATTCAATCAATGGAAAAATGACCGTAAAGCCAAATGATCGAGACGGAGGAATTACTCCTTTATTAATGAGTTTAGTGATGATATCATTAAGTTATGGATTATGATTAGTTGTCTCCTTTATTCATAAGCTTATGTCATCTTGGTGGCGCGTAAAAAGCTGAATAATAGTACTATTAGTGATAATAAACTAAGCTATGGTTGAGATTAGTAGATCTTTAAAAGTAATTGCATATGAACCCTCGAACTTTCAACTTAATATTGATCTACCCCTAATATGTATAAAAATTTGTTTCTCCTGATAAACTCAAAAATGATATCTCGTATTTACATGCTCGTATACAAAAGTTAATGATATACATCTTGTGTGTGTACATTGACTATTAATCATCCATCAAAATCATATTGTAGTCAAGCTCATAACATAAATATAAACGCCCAACAACTTATGAGACCACGATAAAATAACAGTATCACCGAAACATTAAGGTACATCGTTTAATATAGATTGTATCCTATGATGGGGATTGATCGTGATTCATGCTTCTTTTGGTGGTTGGAATCGTGATCCAGCTTTCAAGTCGAATCATGAAACTACTCTCACTTCTATCATAGTCGCACTCAACTCGTATTACAAGCTCCATATGAATGAGCAATCTATCACATAAAAACCTAAAAAGATTTAGTACTTCAGTTGATTAGAGAACCACCTAGTCCTCCGATGGATAATAGGATTAAAGGATAAAATTGTTAAACCCCAAAAGATAAGGGGATTAATGGGAGTGGCCTCATAAAAGGAAAGGAAAAAAAAAGATATGCGTGACGTGCAATGCAGTAGTAGACTAGCATAGTTGAGAGGAAAAAAAAAAAGGCTGAAGATTTAATTGTTTTTCTTCTTGTTGAAAATAAAGATTTAATCCCTCCATTTTTAAAAAACTACAGGATCTTTTTTGACTTTGTCAGTAAATTACTTCAACTACACTAAAAAATATAATAAAATTATATTATAAAAATAAATTAAGTATATTTTACTAATATAATTTTATTTTATACTTTTTACGTGTAATTTGCAAGTAATTTACGGTCAAAGTTCGAAAAAAAGTCTACTTATGAAGCTTTTAAAAGATGAGAGGTAGTAACAGTTAAATATCATTAAATTAATGTTAGTGGTGGTAATCAGTAGTTAATTAATTGTATGATCTAATTGTGATGGAGATCCGTGAAGCTAACCCTCATCCACTTGGTATATTTTCTTGTCAACTACTGGTATCTGCAACTTCTGATGTCATCTCCCATATGAATTAATAATGCTATGGATTCATCAAACAAAAAAATTTCTTCTTCTTGAGGAATGGTATAATAGTTTTTGCTTAATTCGTATATATATTAATAATTATATTTTTCCAAAATAATATACTTTTAATTCTCTCTATTTGCACATATTTTCCAGCAATTGGATGAACTTGTGAAGTGTGATGCCACCCTTGGTTGCTTTCTCTCATAGATTTCGTGTATGAGAGGGAGCGTGTGTGGGTTGATTTGGATGGATATTTATGCTCACACCCACTGTTTTCAAATAAATATCAAAGACTACCAGCACAATCAAATTAAAGATCTCAATAACAGGTAGATCGTAGACCCATCCCATACTCTTTATCTTATGAATGATTGGGGTTAGAGTCTTTAGATGCATACCTTACCATTATAACCTTATATACCTATCTTAAACATTATTTTCATTTGTTCGAACTAGATCCAGGCCGGTTCCAAATGGGTCCTCCTTCATTTGAGGCTGTTCAAGAACAAATGAAATGTTACGAGTTCAAATGACCTAGGTTTCGATAAAAATTGAGTTCGAACCAACCATTTAGGATTCCATTATACATTAGTCCACATACGGCAGATCCCCTAAGATCCTGCCCATTTTGCTCCAAGTGAACCATTACTAGGATTAGTTTTTTCCTTTCTAATTTCTATATTGACAAAAAGAAATGGAAAATTTCTCCAATAATACACATCAACAGTAGCTGGATATGTAAATCGTTCTAATCCATCATTACACGATCTTGATATTCGGATGTTGCATCTGTAATTAAATTATTAGAGTTCAAAGTTAAAGAAGATTATCATCACTTTCCATGTCCATTATAATAACTATCTGTGCTTAAATATGTCTTCATACATATCTAAAATTGAAATTCACACATGTACATTTTATATATTAGTAACGCTATGTTATCTTCGTCTGCAAGCTTATTCAGTTCAGTTTAATTCAGTTCAGCTCTGCTTAGTTATATTTTATACTACAATTCAGCTCAGTTCAGTTCAGTTTAGACCAAGAGAACAGAGCCTAACAATAACATAATTCACCGGCCGAATGTGCTCCCTTATTTTACACATATAATTAAAACCGTTAATTTTCATTTATTGGACCGCAATTATTTTCAAAACGAGTTAAAAAGAAAGTATATATCTGATATATGAATTTCAAATCATACAAATATACTCTACCATATACCGACTCTCAGACCATTTTAACATTAAGTAATGGATCTAAGGCCATCTCCAGCAGTTGCAACTCACTCAGTCCCAAAATCTCTGCCACGTCAGCATTCCACTCACTGCAACTCACTTTGCAACTCTCCACAATTATCTACTCCAACAGTGAGACCTAAAATCTATTTTATTTTAACATTTCTTTCAAACTTAATTATTTATTTCATTTTCTTTTCTCATTTCCTTTTAAACTTTATTCTTGAATTGATTTTAAATGTCTTTAATTAATTATAACAAAATCACACTATTTTTTTTAAATATATTACTTGAAAATAACAATTACATTACTTCAAACTAAAAGTTTAATTAATTTAAATTAAAAATTATAAGTTTACTTTTTTCAAGTATGTTTTACATTTTTTTACATTTGATATATATTCAACTGAAATAAAAAGAAAAGAAAAGAAAAAACTAAAATGAAATATAAAATGAAATAAATAAAGAGAAATTGAAAGAAACACGAAAGAAATAAAAAAGAAACAAGAAGAGAATCAAGAGAGAACAGCGGCAAGAAAGAAATAAAAAAAGAAAGAATAAGAGAGAAACGAAACAAACAACAACAATTTTTTTTTTAAAAAATGAGGCTGTGACACTTGAGCCTCACCCCAAATTTTAAGGCGCAGCCCAACGCCCCAAGTTTCCAACTCATTTTCAAACTCTGTTTGAGTCTGAAAATGAGTTGCATCAGAGTTGCAACTCTCCGTTGCAACTCTGATGGAGCCGGCCTAATGTTATATAGGTCTGTATCGAATGCTAAATGGTTTTGTGTAAGTTCGGGTTCAGATCCTCGAGGACTCTTGAAAAATTGCAAGTCCATTAGGGTTCAACCATGTGTTGATCTCGTGTTTCTTACAGATCCCTACAAGTACATGAATCTGAAAGATGATGTTATCACCTGGATTAAGAAAAGAAGTCAAACCTGAATTATTGAGATGATGACGTCCACGTAGACAAAATTAGTAAATTAATTAATTAAGAGTATAATTACAAATTCTCCGGAGACAACGTACGCGAGCAAAATACAAAGTCATTGGGTAGTTCAAGATTAGTATGTGCAGAGACTAGGGATCTATAATGAATATTTGCATTATTGCCTGCTTACTTTGGGATATACATTCAAAGATTCTTAACTTATTACATTAACTTAAACTAATCTCATCTCATATTGTTTAATTAACACCTTACAGCTGTAATGGATTATACACATACAAGTATACAGCCAAGTAATGCATATCAAGTTATCATCATCAACTTGTTAACTTAGTGTAGGTTTGAGTTTGATCATTTGATCAGTCGAGTTTATTTATCAGGTGATTCTATATTATTTGCCCAATATATAGTAGGACTATAATAAGTCTCTTTAGGGAACGTAAATAAGGTAAATAAGGTGACAAGTTTTAAAAAGTAATAAAAAAAAGGTTAATCAACTATATCAGTCACCTTATAAGCTTGTTTTGCCAAACAAACACCTTAGTTTATGAAGAAAGAAAAAGCTACTTGGGATAGGTTATCAAATAAATATTTACTATTAGATAAACGATTACATAACATGTTTGCTTCAAAATCGGCCTGAAGAGCAAGCAACAGATAGCGGTGTAAACTCTATGACGCGGAGAACCCTATACTCTTAGAGTATATATTGGTAAACTCTTGAATTTACGTAATCCACCTAAGTTAAATTTCACCTTATATGATATACTCAGAACTCAGAAGGAGTATTTAATCATTTAACAAACTAAAGTTCAACCTTGGCAAAATTCTCCAAGGACTAGGCAATGAAACAGTGTAGAATGAGTCTACAACCTGACAGTTGTAGACTACGTATGTACGGAGTAGTATATGTACAAGTATATACAGTGTATAATTAATTAAACTCCCAACTTCTTTTTTAATTATTGTGTTAATCAATAATCAATATTCATACTTCAATTCTTTTTACTTACTCGTGTCGGACATTCAACACTTCGACATGGATATGGCAATAGGACACTTCGCTATTTTAAGCCAAAATGATTTTCCTTTTAAGAAATGATCGAGTTGGGTATTTAGTGTCGAATATGATTATAATCGGGTAAAAAATAACAACTAAACAATTTAAGCAGGCACATAAACTAAACTACTCGGATCAAAATCCAGAATATATACTCCAAATCTCCAATGACTCGCTGGTGGATCGGATTATCCATCTTCAAGCCATATACTCCAGGCCCAAAACACTACTGCTACTAAATACCAGGCTCATAGGTGACATAGCAATTGCCAAATCAGGCCCAACAACAATGAATTTTTCCACGTTACTTCGATGCTACATTCTCTCCCACTGCACTCACCACACCATCGTATGAGTCTCAGAGTGTAACCGTGTACAATATCACGAATGATGTGAGTAGTGATTGCATTAGGAGTGACTATAACATCTCATAGGCCTGATACATGAGTGATGAGTAGTGATCATCTCTTATGGGGATTAGGTAAGACAAACCAAATTCCATGTAGATATCAAAATGCAAACCAGTGACAACAGTAGAAGTACATTTATAAGCACTGTAAATGTTTTCACTCCCTAATTTTGGGAGCTAGCTAAATCACACTACAATCATACTCAAATCCTTAACCACATCACTAATTAATCGTCATTCTCATCACATACACTGATACACAATAGGACTATTCCATTACTCATTACACACTTCCAAAAGATTGACCAAATGAAATCAGCAAGCCCTAAGAGACACTCGATACTCATACGTTCACAAATCAAATGTAAATGACGTGTGTATACTATAGGTATCATACCATACGTACATACCAAAACGAGCATACACACTAGCACATCATCTAGTATGGGGTAATTGGTTATAAACTAAAATCGGGAAGTTCGTCATCAACCAAACCAATCAAAGTCCTAACCTCAAATCCAGACCCAGATGATCAATTGGGAAATTCAAATCAATTGAGCCAACAGGAACCCTAATTGGACTCAATGGCTCCCAATGACACCTCATATGCCCTCCCAAAGCCTGTCCTGACGAAAATACCCTCCGGCAGACACTGCACCTATGCACCTGTTCACCATAACCATGACTCCACAAACCCAAACCCTCATCACCATTTCCACCAGGAACCTCTTCCTTTACGTCGTCGAACACCCTGTTAATTGCATAACAGCCCTTGACATTCTTGTGACTCGCCCTGTGACCCCCCAAAGCCTGATGCGAACCGAACACCTTCTTACAACTCGAACACTCGAACACATTGCCAGAATCCTGCTCGTAACGATCCACGTGATCAAACCCCGGTTCGACGTTGTCAGGCGAGTTCGCAAGCAAAAGAAGAATGCTGGCCACTTCATGATCCTCCTGGGTCAGAACGGAGTAGTTAACAGACGACGACGGATAGTTTTCGATATCGAATTTGGAACAACCGTACTCGGGAGGAGGATTAATGCCTCGCCATTTGCGTTCAGGGTGGCACCTCATGTGGCCGAACAGGGCCTTCCAGGACCAGAATTTCTTGCCGCATTCCGTACACGGTCGGGTGATTTTCGGGGCGGAAGGGTCCGGTTTTCGAACAGGTTTCGAGATGTTTCCAGTGATGATTTTCAGAGTGCGTGGTTTCTTTCGGGGTTTCGTCGAGAAATTGGTGTTTATGAGAGGGTAATTTGGGGTGTGATTGTTGTTGTTGTTGGGGTTAAGGTTGTCGAATAGTACAATGTCCATTGTTGTGTGTATAATTGTGTTGTCTGAGAGGATTTGCAGTAATTTCGGTTTCAGTTGGAAGGAGAAAGTGAAGAAAGAGTGGAAATGGAGAAGGAGTGGAGAAATGTAGTGTGTGAAAGAAAGGCGGTTATGTTTTTGAACGGATAGAGAAAAGACAGAGAGTACCGAGTAACTACTAAGTCGCTCATGTGTCTAAGTTTTGGATGATGGAATTAATGAGTCGAGTCGTGTCGAGATTTAACCAGTACTCGATAATGATCGACTAAATTTGGGTTGAAAATTAATGAGTCGAGGTTTAGCTTGTTACAAATTAGTCGGATTTGATTTTAAACTCATTTCTTTAACAATCTAAATCGAGCTTGAATCTGGTCAAGATTAAACTTAGATTAAGTTATATGATATTCGACTCGACTCGTAATTTATTTTTCTTTGTGTGATTGGCCATTGGGAGTGGGGCTCAACACTAAGTGTAACTTGTGACAATAAACCGAGGATTAGGGAAGTTAGTTGTACGTGGGTTTTTTTTTTCAAATACACTACGCACAGCTAGCTGAATTTAGACTAGTTGGTTGATTTATTAGTTAGTCGGGGGTTAATTTTGTTGAAAAATACAAAATGGAGTACTAACAAAACAATTAAGTAGACCATTCACGAAATTAGATTCGTTTTTCATGAAATTTTAAGTTGGAATATCACAGATGGGAAGTGCACCGTTTTCTGCAATGGCGTTGTTTCCATCCATTCAATAGCTTCCCATTTCAATTTTCTTCAACTATTCACAGTGAAAGCCAACTCCACAAACAATGAACATTACGGCCCAGCAAAAAGTCGAGAGGCTACATATTCGAGCAATTACACGACAAAATCCATGTCGAAATTCATATAAACCGAAAGTTTGGTAATAAACATTTCACATGTACACAGGCACATGATGATAATGGACACTATGGCATCTGAACAGTATGTAATGGAGAAAAAATCAGTGCAAGTTTACAGCCAATGATATAAAACGCAAGTGCAATATTTATTTGCATGCCTCGAATGCAAACTTGTCTACTCATGTAATATGCCTGCCTGTAGTGGACCCCGTTCCTTTTGATGATTAGTTTACATTCCCCAAGTACAGAAACAATTTATAGAACAGATGCAAACACTATAAACCAGGGTTGTTTAAGAGTCGTTCCACGGCTGCATGAACATTCCCTGAGGTGGCACGGAGTGCTCTGATATTCTCTTGAGTGTCGAAGAAACCCATCTCCTGTAGCTGTGCTAGCTGAGTTGCATAGAGTTCTTCAGGAGGAACTGCATGATGAGGCAGTTATCAATTAGATTAAGAAATAGGTTTAGCAGCTAAATTCCCAACTATACACGCATTCTGGAATCTGGATTGAAAAAAAACAAAATCGCAAGGATAAAGGAAAGGATAAGTTGGGAATGTCACCATCAGGATTGCTGGGAGTGCTCAAACCTCCGGCTCCAAGTTCACCAAACATATTCATTAGCATGTCCACTGGATTTCCTGAAGTTAGCAAAACACGTCAAATATTCAAAAAATAAAGGT
Organism: Plantago major; assembly: GCA_026545765.1. Lineage (NCBI taxonomy): Eukaryota > Viridiplantae > Streptophyta > Magnoliopsida > Lamiales > Plantaginaceae > Plantago > Plantago major. Next base: position 88,913,321 of record CM048843.1, on the reverse strand, counting down.
CAAGAAAATATCCCCTTAATTGATTGATGACAAAACTTTAGGAATCAGATTTAGGTGTACCTCTATTCTGACCAGTTTGAGCTCCTTCACTGTAATACCGACCAGCAGGTTTACACGGTCAGAAGAAACTGGTATTAGTTCCAAAGCAAAAGAAGCATGTTGCACAAAACAATGCATATATAAAGGTGGATGGGAACAAGAAGAAGATCATTCATCTAGCATCAGTAAACTAAGATAACAGTGCACATTCGTGGTTGCAGGACATACTCAGACAGGGGCATTTAGTAGGAAGCAGCAACTTTTTTTGAAAGGTAGCAGCTACTTAACAAACTACATATAATGTTGGATAAACTCTCTACAAGCTTGAGCTTTTTTATGAGGTGAAAAGTCTTCGCATAAAAAAGCTCAAAGAGCCAAGGAAAAACACTGTTGCAAACAAGGTTTACACAAAGTTATACATTGAAGTACGTCCAATTTACTGTCATTTCAGAATAGTTGCTCAGAGCACCTTCATACACTTTCTAAAACATGAGATTTAGTGGTTATTGCAAAGCTGACGACTAGGAAATGCATTACTCAAAACAATCTTAATTCCAAAACAAAAATAACAAGACAGTGCAAAGAAGAAAATTGGTAAATAAGATTTAAGCAAAAGAAACATTCGAACATAAATTATTAGAACACCCACACGAGGAAATATGAAACCTGTATCTTTGCACAAAATAAATGCAGACAATCACATCAATGCTCATTGAATGGACAAATCCATATTTTTCACTCACGTGGTAGGCTGTTGCCGACTCAGTTGTGCAAGCTGTTGGTTTAACGCCATCATTTGCTGGAAAAAAAAAAAAAAATGACTACTTTGTGAATAAAAAGGTCTTAGAGATGCTCCCAACAAAACATGTTCAGGAACATGTCTTGAAATTAAAAGTATGGCACATATAATACAAGTATCTCAGCACAAGTATGAGAAGTGTACATTCTAGGAGTCCACTTCCCAAACCTCTAATACAGCTTCTAGAGTTATGGTGCGTGCTAAATGATCAAATCACCTATATTATTGATTCTTCTCTTTATGAAAAATCAGTAAATCAACTCAGGGCTTCCATAAACAACTCAAGTATGATAAATCATCCAGAGTAAATTAATTTTACCTAACATGCTAGAGTTCCGAAAAGAACAGATGACAGAGACATGCTTCATGAACAACTGGACAACTATCCCCACCCTCACCCCCCACCCCAGGAGAAAAACGCTACTGTATGTAAAGTTGAAAAGGCAACTATATTGCAGAGATATTGTGCAGCATCTATACCTGCATTGTTTCAGGTGATGTCAACTGTCGAAGAACATCCGGATTTTGCATCATTTCTCTTAACTGAGGGTTCATATCCATCATACCTCGCAGTTGAGGATTTAGGTTTAACATCTGCAAGAAGATTCATACTTTTAGAATAAAGTAAGCCCAAGTTTTACTAGACAATTCAATTTCTGCAAAAATGTAGTACCTGGTCCATGTACTGGGGGTTAGAAAGCAAGCTTTGCATCATCTGCGAAACAGCTGGATTTTGCATCAATTGGCTGATTGAAGAAGGATCAGCAGAGCTCAGTTCAGGGAGAGCAAGCCCTCCCAATCCGGCAATTGAAGGAATCCTTGAAGTGACAGTTGGATTAGTTCTTGTGGCATTATTTGCTTCAGCACCTTTGAAGTGACAAATTGAGGTGATCAGGCCCAGATAGGAGAAAGGATTGTACCATCAGCAATTTCGACAAGGAAAGAGCAAATAAGGAAGACTGGAACAGACATAGAATTTTCAGAGCAGAAGATACTACTGCATGCAGTAAATAGATCAATGACACTTCAGCTGTTCATACTCAGAGAACAACTATACAACACAGCCCTGACCATGTAGCAGGCTCACAATAGTACAAGGAGGCGGGGAAAATAATAGACCGAAATTCAGTAAAGGAAGTGTATGCCAATATACAACCTATAATATTAGAACAAGCAATTGAAGAATGAATTAAATTAATTACCAAAATCTTGTGGTATTGTCTCCTTATAACAGCTGAAGGGTGTAAATTTACATAAGCAAAACAGATCAGGTTTTTGCCGAATTAGACAGATCATACTTACCAGTGTTGTTATTACTCCAAGGGTTAGGAAGTGGATTGGCATTTGGAACAGCAGTCCCTGGAGTCCCCTCAGTTCCTGCAGGAGCAGAATTAGGAACATCTCTTGGCTGGGGACCACCCTGATTCCCCAGTAGAGCTGCAAATGGGTTTGATCCAGCATCAGTGCCAGCTCCACCTCCCCCCATTGTTGTTGCATTCAGGAAGGGCTCTTGGACGTTTTCGTACATGCGTCTGAGCATGTTAAATCCCTCAGGAGAAGATTCAATGTTACTCATTGCCCTATCAGTGTTCCGCATCATCTCACGCATTAGTTCAGGATTCCTTGCAGCTTCCAACGTCTGCCTGAGAATACTGGGATCATTAAGAATGTGACCGAGTTCTGGATTTCGGTCAATTATGTCGCGCATTTGAGGGTTGCTCATAATTAAGCCCCGCATAATATCTGGATTGTTCATTAGACTCTGAATGGCAGGCATGTTCATTATATCTCTCATCATGTTAGGGTTTTGGGTTAGCTGTTGCTGCACCTGCTCAAACTCAGGAAGTCCTGCTCCAAATAATCCAGATGCATCGTTGCCACCAAGTCCACCTAAAGCAAGCCCTGGGAATAAGGATGCACCAGTACCAGCACCCCCGAAGTTCGGCATACCACCCTGTGTGGTTGCAGGAGTAGCGCTGGTGTTTCCAGCATTGGCAGGAGCGGAAGGAGGTGAAGACGCAACAGGTGGAGAACCACGAACCATATGAACTGTGTGATCTGCCTGTAGATCTGTTTAAGAAGAGTAGTCATGGATAGAACATAATCAGGTAACAAACAATCCACGTAATAAAATTCTTGTCACGTGCATCATACTGTCTCATTGGGTTCAAATAACAAATTAATTATACCTTTTATTAATAGATGCACTTGAGTTTTGGGTCATATATCAGATACCACTATTGTAAAATAGATTGACAAGATTTAACAAATCTACAAACTTGACCTCAAAAAACATGAACAAAAAACAAATTACGGCACGTGGTGTTTTACTTTTACGTCACTTTACAAGTTGAGAAACAAGTTTCTCAATATCATTCTCTTCAATAATAACTACAAAGGATCTCATCCTCTGATATTGTCGTCATCGCTACCTTCAGAAGGAAAACATCAAGGATCGATACATATAAATACAAACCTTTTTTGGGCTTTAAGATATCACAAACGGCGGAAAGTCGCATAAATATAAATTTCATCATAAAGGCAGGCAAAAAGAATAATCTCCTGAATCTGATCTATAATATTGACTGTCAACAATCCATCCGTTTCAAATATGCCCACTCAGTATCACCGAATCTCTTTCCACGCGAATTTATCAGTTTAATACAGGATAATATCTTAATCTCCTGAATCTGATCTATAGTATTAAATGTCAACAATTCATCTGTTTCGAATACGGTATACCTCAAGCCCACTCTGCATCACCGAATCTTTTTCCACGTGAATTTATCAGTTTAATACAGACTAATATATCTTAATCTCCTGAATCTAATCCTACAATATTAACTGTCAACAATTCATCTGTTTAAATACAATATACCTCAAAGCCCACTCAGCATCACCGAATCTTTTTCCACACAAATTTATCTTCAGTTCACTACGGACCAATATTTTACGCACAAGCTTAAGAAAACATACTTCCAAGAATCTAGGACACTCACCATAACACCGCAACATCATTCTCCTAAAAGGCCTAACTACTACCAATCATTTCAGCAACCACAAACACAAATTCCACTACAACCAATTCAACACCATACCGATTCCTCTCTATCTTCACAGCAAGAAACATCAAAAACTCAAAACATACTTATAGTTATAAACTTATAATAATAACACTGCAACATCATTCTCCTAAAAGGTCCAACTCCTACCGATCATTTCAACAAATTCCACTACAACCAATTCAACACCATACCGATTCCTCTCTATGTTCGTCAGCAGGAAACATCAAAAACTCAAACAAACTCACAAGTTAAAACAATCTAACACCGAAAACTCCACACCACACCGATTCCTCTCTATCTTCGTCAGCAAGAAACATCAAAAACTCAAACAAACTCACAAGTTAAAACAATCTAACACCGAAAACTCCACACCACACCACACCGATTCCTCTCTATCTTCGTCAGCAAGAAAGATAAAAAACTCAAACAAACTCACAAGTTAAAACAATCTAACACCGAAAACTCCACACCACACCACACCGATTCCTCTCTATCTTCGTCAGCAAGAAAGATAAAAAAAACTCAAACAAACTCACAAGTTAAAACAATCTAACACCGAAAACTCCACACCACACCACACCGATTCCTCTCTACCTTCGTCAGCAAGAAACATCAAAAACTAAAACAAAATTAAAACAATCAAACTCGACAACAAACCAGCACAAGCTAAAGCAAGCAATTAACAAATGAGTGTTCCATCACGTCATACCATAGCTGACTAGGGTTTGGTCGTCCTTTAAGATCCGACCTTTGTAAATCAGCCGCTGCTGCTCAGCTGGCACATCGCAATTCTGCGCGAGCAAGGCCTTGAAATCAGCGACCGTCGAATCCAGCGGCGTATTGACGGAGAATTTGGTGCCGTTGGAGCAGCGGATGTTTACATTGACACCGCCTGTAGCACTTGCCTCACCTTCAGCGCCCATCGATTAACTGTGAAATCGAGCAGATCTAACCTAGGAATGGTGGAATTGGGGTGAATTTGGAATCCAGAAAGTGAAGAGAGAGAGATCGATGAAATAGCCAAGAACTCCGAGACTTTCGTCTATGTATGTATACTTGGTGAAATGGGAATGGATAAATTATTTACTATTTATTTTTCTACTGATATGATTGTCTCTTGCACAAGGCAACGAATTGTGATTTGTGTAGGATTCTTACGAACTTGTGAAGAAACCTGTCTGGTTTGGATATTCCCCCCTCCTATTAACTTTTACGATATCCGTCTCTCCAAAAGATCGGATCACCAATGTACTTACATACGACTTTAACATACCTTTAACATATTAATAGTTATATGATTTTATGTAAATAGAATAGTAACATAACATAGTTTTAAGTTCTATGACAAAAATGAAAACGGGTGAATAATAACTTAACAGGGTTCTTAGTAGTTTGTAAAACAATTCAGTAATGATTGTGGATGAATATGTGATGATGCGGATTCGGTATCCTTAGCTTTCACTACATGTGGTTAGTGAATTTGCGGATAACTTAGTTAGTTTGTTCATATAAACTAACTAGAATTACTTTTTTAGATCAATTACTCAATAGATTAGATGTAATATGAGATATTTACTTTGGTAAAATTTGTGTGCCACACGATACGTTAATTAAACAAATTATCTCTATATATAGTTTCATTGCTTTTATTCCTAGGTTATTTTTAGGGGTGTTTGGAAAATGTTTTAGTTCTCAGGTCAAATGGTGATAAAGAAGTTAAAATGTCTGAAAGGAGAAAACATGAAAAAACAAGTTTTTAACGGTGAAAGTGGATTACGTCAACCTGTTGGAAAATATATAAAGTGTGTTATTTTATCATTGAAGATTCGAATTTGGGGGTTCAGATATGTTCATTTACAATACTTTATCGTGTAAATAATTATTTTTACATAGTGCATTTATCGTATCACAATCTAATATCTCAGTAACTTATATATCCAACGGCCTTATAATAATAAGATGTAGAACCATATAACTCTTTATACGATTAATTTCAAAGTCCCATACAAACAAAAACGTGTGTATCAGATAACAAACTCTCATGATGAGGGGATGAAAAAAAATGCATATATGATCTTCATTTGTCGTTGGTCTCTATGTAGTCATAACTGAAACTCCTATATCGTTTTCGTGCAATATAGACTTACATATACATACTGCACGAATGTTTAAATGAAATGAAATGATGTAATTGACTCGTACATGTTTTATATTTAGCTAGTACATGTTTCATATTTAGCTAGTGTATAGTCCTTATTCAATGGTGTATCAATAGTCATTACTTATGTTAATGAACATAAGATAGTCAAAATTAGTGAGCTTATGATTTTCCACAAGTGAGGGTGATTGAGCAAACACATAAAGCTAGCAATAGCCAATATATAATTACAACTATGAGGAAATGAATACTATATACAACCCGACCATTAGCATAGATGATAAGGACAACGTTATTGAAGAAGTTACCATGTGAACATGTTTCAGTTAGCAGGTTCTAGAACTTCACTCCTTGGCTCACCCAGTTTGAATTATGTAAAGCAAGCACGTACAAAGAATATTAGTATATTTATTCATAGAAAAACCTCATAAAAACCATGATTTTATCGAACGGGAGAAAATGTTTTTGTTATCCAGATGTTAATTTTGAACACTCACCCGATTTATACTATATGCATGATGCGAAATTTTCTAATGTCTATGAAAGTTAATTGTTTTATCAATCTAAAATAAATTATTTAACGTATGTATAATATGGAGGTTAAAATAGTTCCAATGGACTGATGTTTTAGACTCTTAATCTTGTAGAGGGCATCATGGCAATCCCAAAAGCATATTAATTGATCAAACTAGGGGTACGGTGTTGTAGAACATGAATCGAAACTTTTTTCATTTATTCGAGCTCGAAAAAAAGCTTCGTTAATCAAGCTTATATCAAATTTTGTTAACGAACCGAAGCTTTACAAAAGTTTCGGCTACTTTCGTTCTTGACCCTACGGTGTTGGATACGTAAGAATTTACAATGTCTACTCAATCTATCGTAAGTGGATAGTATTAAATGTGGCACATAGGTGGTATTTATATACTCTAACTCCACTATCAAGTACTGCTACGCAGGGGCGGAGCCAGGATTTGAAAGTGAGGGTGGCGGAGTATTATAACACGGGCACAATATGTAATTTAGTTAGGTCGGTTAGGACGGGCCGGGTTGGGTCGGGTCGGGTTGATATTTTTTCACCAAATTCATCATACATATTTAAATATGAATATTCAAGTAAAATGAAAGGATCGAAAGAACCACATCTCGATAAAGGTAAAGCAAAATGAATAAACGACCCACTTCTATATCGTACTCTGCGTCTTTTCATCTTCTCAAAATCATCAGTGATTGAATCAATATCAAAACTCTCGACAATTCATTTCAATATGCATTATCAAATTGCTATACAAGAAGTCATTCTCCATCGAACTCCGCAGTCTTATCTATGTAGTTTTCATGACAAAAAATGCACGCTTAGAACTTGCTCCAAAAGTATAAAAACAACCGGTATAACCATCTTAAATTAGTTTATTAGTAAAATATCTCTTTAATCACAGAGTCTTGGAAGAGACGTGTATTAGTGAGAGACGGATTGATATTTTTAAGTATATGTATAACGTGCAATGAGTACATATACATTTTATATCATTTTTTAATGTATATGTATATCACTGATGTTTTTAGTAAAACCTCTAATGTTTTTTTTAATAAAACTGTAATATTTGTCCATCTCTTTTATTTTTCCATAAGACCGTCTCTCAATAGACTTACTTTAAATTTATCAAATTATATAATTTTTTCAACTTATTTAATTATAAAACCGACTAACTAAATGTACTAATAAAAAAATTTAGGGGTGGCGGAACATATAATTTTCTAAAATATGCCTATAGTAATAAAGAAAATGAAAATTTTGGTGGTGGCGACCGCCACCTCCGCCACCCCCTTTCTCCGCCCCTGCCGCTACGCCACTTTGTGCATTCCCATTTCTTATGTTGAGTGGTTATGTGTTATTTCCAGATAATTTGAATGGGTTATATATGTGTGCGTTTGTGTGTAATTTAGCTTGGAATTGAAATGGTATCATAAGGATTAAGGAGGGACTTAACACCTGACTTTCTTTGATCTTGCCACTCCATATATATGCATCTGGATCACTATTTTCAAGATGCATTTCATCTCAACACAAGTCTCACCTGAATGTTACAAAGCAGTAGTGTAAGTAAATACTGAATGCATTAAAATATGTAGCCGGTTATGAAAGTTGAGTACTACTGATTCTTAAAAATAAAACTCGAGTTACTATAAGAAAATATCATAAATCATGTGCTCAGGTGAAGTAGTGTATAGTCGAAAACTAAGTTTGAGCAATATAATAACTTCGAATACATACGAGAACTATAATGGCTTTGAACAAATTATACGGGGCTAAAATTATATATAGGGCTACGACATTTTGTGCAGTCCCATTTTAAATTTTTTGAATTTTGATACCAAACTTGTCTACAATTAATGAAATTTGGACGTCATTGAGTGATTTCTTCCTATTTCCATATGATTCGAATGGGTTTTATGCGTGTCTGTCTGTATATGTGTAATTTACATGGGAATTGAAATGACTATCATGACTCATGAGGATCTTGCCTCTCCATTGCACGTAGATCACTACTCTCAAAATTCATTTCATCAAAATATATAACCAATTGTGAAACTAAGTACTGGTTTCTCGTAGTGATTCTCACATTTGGTATAAAACAATGAGTCGTGCGCTTGAAATCCCATTCAAGCGCTAGCCCACACAATAATTTTAGGGTCCCTAACACATTGTCCGAGTTTAAGTTCTCCTCAATTTATTTTACAGGTGATATTATTGGGCTCACTAGTCTAATTGATACTTTTGTATTTTATATTGGTCACATGAAGTTCTGCAAAAAAAATATAGGGAGGCATAATTTAGAATACGTATTTAAGGAAAGACTATAAGCATTCTATCACTAGTGGCCTAAGATAATATCATAAGTCACATGTTACAAGTAGTGTAGAGTCGAAATTAAGTTTGAAATGATAACATAAACTTAGAATAAATACAAAAGTTTTATGAGTTTGTTATATCGGTCTGGAATAAGAACCAGAACGGAAGTTGGAGCCTCTCCTTGTACTGCACCGATATATTCATGGACGGTAGTGACGGTACATTGGTACCATGTTCGATAGTCCATGTTCCAAATTCGAAGTTTGCACTTTGCAGTTGGACTAGAACTCACTTGGGCTACTCCAAGTGCGACAGCAAAATCCAAGTTAAATTCGTAATTTGCTAGTTCAATTTGTCTTTTATGTGCGGGTGTATTAGATGCTCTGGTGTAATAACATGTGTGATTGAGCTCGACTTATCAAAATAGAGACGGGAGGAATTGATATAGAATTAAAATTCAGAAAATCGGATTAAAACACCTAAATTTTTATACAAATTAGGGTTTTAATTCTATACCAATCGTGTTAAACTAAAAATGCAAAATCGCTACCAATATCTTAATGGAATGTCATGAAACACCAATGGACACAGACTCAATTACATGTTCCATTGAATCAGAGAAGCCATATAAATATTTAGCCTTTCTATTCATATTGCCAAAGCATCTAAAGTCTAAACAAAAGCAAGTAACAACTAGTTCTAAAAGTGGAATCCTAAAAAAAGAAAAAGAAAAAAACTAGAATAACACTTCATTGCCAGCAAAGTGTGCAATTCTGTTAAGATAGAAAAACCACTCCGTAAATAATAGAATGGTATCTACATACTATTTACATATTACTACTATAAATTAAAATTGCAGCAATCTATTTTTCATCCGATGAGGTAAACGGATGTCTAACTACTAATCACCACATCAATGGCAATAGTCCAATTATCCTCCCAAGCATCCAGTCAACGTACATTGGTGTCTTTGTGATTTCCTTGCCTTTGTACCTGGATCTAAACGAAGTTAAGGGGGTTAGTCACTTTGATCGGCTTGCATCAGACAGCACGGGATCAGACTCAACTATCGAAGAGTCTCTTCGAACTTTTTATATTCAACTCTCTTGGATATGGGAGTTGAGGAGGGAATAATGCATGCATCTTATATGCGCGAGTGTTATATGTAGTAAAAGTTTGGGGACAACCTTCCGTGAATCCCAAAATCTCGTCTCCACTGTGCTTTCTTTTGACATGGCACCTATGGGGGCTCCGGTCTAGGGGTGTTCAAAAATACCGAAAAACCGAAAAAACCGAAAAACCGAACCGAAACCGAACCGAAAAACCGAACCGATAACAAAGGGTTCGGTTTCGTTTGTTATTTTACAAATCGGTTTTCGTAATTTTCGCATAATACCGAAAATTACCGAAACCGAACCGAAAACCGAAATTCTTAAAAAATTCAAATATTCTTACATTCTCGAAAAAGTATGGCCTTATTTCATTGAGTATTGCATTATTTATTAAAGCAAAAATTATACATTACTAACATAAAATAACAAGAATGCAATGTTTATGCATTGCTAACATGTTACAGTAATTAAGTTTGATAAAACAAACTACTACTTCTTCTAGTCTAACTACTGTGAGCTTATTTTCATACAAATATTTTCATGTAGGGAGGTTATTAAAACAAATATTGAAACGTAACGAGGTTATTTTTTCATTTTTAAAATGATTTTTCGGTTTTTACTGCATCATACCGAAATTTTCGGTATGGTACCGAACCGAAAAATAAATTCGGTTCGGTTTTCGGTTTTCATAATTTTTGCAATTTCGGTTTTCGGTTTTTCGGTTTCGGTTCGGTTCGGTATACCGAAACCGAAATGAACACCCCTACTCCGGTCACGCCCCTTCGATCCATGGCCTTTGTTTCAGTCCACGATCCTTCGGATTCGTTAGCATGTGCTTGTCCATAGGACAGGCTTCGCCATAGAAGGATAGGATGTCCTTCCATATGCTCTAAGACCCAGGGCCGTCTTCGAGATTTTGGAGGTCCTGTGCGAAATTTTTAAACGAGTGCCAAACTAAATAAAGATAATTTATTTTTATAGATGTGCAAAATAACCAAAATCATCCGATACAAGTAGTCAGATATATTTTTAATAAATATTACAAACGACTAAAAAACTACTTGAAAATTGCAAGTCTTCTAGCATTCTTTGAAGCGAAATCATCGATTAACTCGACATAACTCACTTTCTCCGCCATATCATTTTCTTTTAGGGTCCATAACAAAAAAAAACTAGTAAAATTTCAAGAAAGAACAAATGTTTAGGTAGAGGAACTTCCCTTGTCGCAGCAAAGTTTTCGTAGTGCGCACAAGTGGCAAGCCAGTGCCTCCCTTCCCTACCCCAAGCAGCCAAGCTAGTGTGCAGTCCGGTGAAGCCGGTCAAGCCACCAATAATATACAGTCAGATGTCGTCTGCCGCAAACAAGAACATAATTTGATTAGCAGTTTGAGAGTTGGCCTATGATTTTTTTTGCAATAACAGGAATTATACATAAATTAATCAAACTATCAGTTTGAAGTTTGCACTAGTTCACTTAATCACTCTATTGAACCATAAAAAATCTTACAAAATTCGCAATTCTGGACCTGACTACTTCACTAGCTAGTTAGACTAAAATTAAAAATTTAAAATACAAAACATAATAAAGAATTGATTTTTAATGTAAAATCTCTTATTAAACATATCTAGTATTCTAATTAATTCACAAATCATGACTTACTAATTACTAAAGAACTATGAACAGATGAACTAATAACACATGACCTTGACTACCAATCAACCAGGCAGGCAGTTTAGTACTTAGACAAGAAAAGAAAGAAAGTAAAAAAAAATCCCTTAATAGCTAAAAAAAATCAAAGAAATTAATTGCGAAATAGCAGAGGATGCAGTCTGCAAAGCTGTAGGCAGTAGCGGACTAGCTGCGGTGGCACCGGCCGGGGAGTGACTCAATGTTGGTGAGATTCTCAAATCAAAATTCCAAGTATTTACTTGTAAGCGATCAAGCGAAATCCAAATTTCTCATAGAATATAACTAGAATTGGATTTTGTATGAATGAGTGGGATGAATGAATATGATTGAAGGGTACTTATATACATGAAAATCGAACAATAAGAGGAAGCAACGATATTTTTCTTCGAGATTTGAGGGATTGAATGGATGATTTAATGGATGTTGAGAGAAATTAGGATGAAGATTGAAGAAGCACAACAAATCGAGAAAGAAAATAGAACTGAAGAGATGGAGTCACATAGATGCTGGCCACCAAATTGATTGCGTTGTCTGCTACGACTGTCTTCTTCTTTTTGCATTTTATTTATTTATTTATTTATTTTTAACTGGACTTTGAAGTTGCGCCCCAAAAATTTGGGTCCTGGAAAAGACGAGGCCCTGCGTGGTTGTGCTTACCGCGCATGGGCTAAGCCGGGCCTGCTAAAACCGCTAGTAGGCTAGGACAATTGAGACGGTCCTTACAATTGAGAAGATCCTCGATTAATTAAGTCTTGATCTTCTTATACAAGGGCAGTTTTCGTTCATGAAGATCTCGCATAGTATATACCATCACTACATATAGTGAAATCAACTCTTCACTTTCCAAAATACTTCGTCACTTTAAGTTTATAAGCCAGATAAGTTAGTAGTAAACATGTAGTACTATATTAAAATAGAAGACAGTGAGATTAAAGTGTGAAAGTTGAAAGTAGATAAAATATTAAAACGACTTGCTCATTAACCAAGATGTGGGTGTTGGGGTATCTCGGGCGGCCACGCAGCGACCCCTCTTATTGCGGAAGCAGCTCGAGCAGTCCGTCGACGAGTTCGACCCATGCCCCATTTGAGCTTGAAACGACGTCTTATGAACTAATCACGAAATGGGCTCACCAGCTTAGAATATTGGGTTGAACAATTATTCTCTTCTATACTACTAGTTGACTTCACCTTTTACCCGCTCTTTCCTTTTCCCTCTCTCCCATCTCACTTCACCATCTCTGCAAATTCCCAATCAGGTCAAAACCCTAAATCCCCAATTCCACCATGTCTCGACGAACTCTCCCGATCTTCGACCGCCTTCTCGCCGCCCGATCCGCCACCGCCACCCGATCCGTCACCTACATGCCTCGTCCTGGCGACGGAGCTCCACGCGCCGTCACGCTGATTCCTGGCGACGGAGTCGGACCGCTCGTCACCGGAGCAGTCGAGCAAGTGATGGGTGCGATGCACGCGCCTGTGTATTTCGAGAAGTACGACATCCACGGCGACATGAAGAGCGTGCCGAAGGAGGTGATCGAGTCGATTAAGAAGAACAAGGTGTGTTTGAAAGGCGGGCTGAAGACACCGGTAGGAGGAGGTGTGAGCTCGCTGAATGTGCTTTTGAGGAGGGAGCTGGATCTGTACGCCTCGCTGGTGCACTGCTTTAATCTCAAGGGGCTTCCGACGAGGCACGATAACGTGGATATCGTCGTGATTCGGGAGAATACGGAGGGCGAGTACTCCGGTCTCGAGCATGAGGTTGTTCCTGGTGTTGTTGAAAGCCTTAAGGTTATTCTCGCTAGTCCATATTGTTTGCTCAATTCGATCATTTGGTTGTGTCACTGTTATTTGTGTGATTAGTGTTTGTATTTGCTCAATTTGATCATTTGATTGTGTCATTTTTATTCTCGTGAGTTAGTTTTGTATTTGCTCAATTTGATCATTTGGTTGTGTCATTGTTATTCGTGTGAATTAGTGTTTGAGGTTATTCTCACTAGCCCAATTGTTTGCTCAATTCGTTCAGTTGGTTGTGTCACTGTTATTTGTGTGAGTGAGTGTTTGCATCTTTTTAGTTCTTATGCTTGTTTAGTTAATGATTAGCTTTTGTTTGGAGCATGACTGATATGGTAGTGATGGGAGGTAGTCCTTGGTAATTTGGTTTGGTAAATAACAAAAAGAAACAACGCATATGCTTGATGTACTATTGAAGGCTTTACAGACTCTTGGTGTTGACAAAACCCGGTCTGTACGAGTAAATTTTAAGTAGACCCGATTTGAGTTGTTTTTTGACAACTGGCACTTGATATTGGTCTGTTTGTTTTGAACTTCATTTTCTTAACCCACTTTGAACTCTGCCTCTGGAGAGGTGTGTTTGTGGCAAGGAGAATTAACCTTGCGGAAATGATGTTCTTGGACATAATGTTTGGATTTCAAAAACACATGCTAACATGGTAGGATGAGTGTGTCCTTTTGTCAACTTGTGCAATTTCAGATCAAACTGAGTGGGCAGTGGATACCATCCAATAGATCAAGTTTTGGCGAAGTTAAATAGTTCATAAGCTATGTTTCATTGTAGAGTTTGTCTACATTACTTTGTTATTTCCTGCGTGTGAAAGAGCTTATAAAGAAAAGTAAGCCTCTGAAGAATGCCTGGATAACATTGTAATGAATGCTATAAATGCCAAAAAGCAAGAAGGTTTTAATGTTAATATGTTAACTATGTGAAAGACTGCAAATTGATAGTAAATTTGCTATGTGGATATGTCTTTACAACCACAGCTGTACAGCATTCTTGAACTTGTATATCATATAGAAGACTAAGTTATCAACATTTGAAGTAAATTGACTCTGAAATAGCTGTGTAACCATTTTTTCCTGGATTTACCCTTTCTACTGTTGTACATATAACTGGGGTGTCCTTATTTTTCTTGAAAAGACAAACAAAAATGTTTCTGTGTTAATGCAGATAATTTGCCCCTTGTGTAATCATATCCAGTTTTGAAATCCATGCATATCCATGTGTATTGCATTTGTGTGTCTAACTTGCCTTCTCTTGTTATCACCCTGACCCCTACTATATATTGCCAGAGCTATATTTGTCCTGATTAGTGATTAGTTATCCATTTAATAAACATATTGTTTTAATGAATTTATCCCCAGTATTAAAGCTGACCCACCCTAGTATTTTTTTAACTTCTGAACTTTTTTGCTCTTGTAATCTTAAGTTGGATCCATGTGGGATTCAGTTCCATAGTTTCTGAATGGGATAATAGACTTTTGAGAAACCTAGTATCTTCGTAGCTTTTAAACTCTTCTGTTATTGCCATCTAAATTGGATCCTCGTGGAATTCAGTTCCATAGTTTCTTAAATGTCCATTAATTTATAACTAGTGGGTAATACTTACATGTGATCTCATATAAAGCAAAGTCATGTAATAGAAACTCTATTTTATGTTATACTACATAAACATCACAATTTGTAGTATAAATGTCAAACCGTCATATTCCAATTCTGATCCTCTGTGGGGTGGAATAGTCATTTTCTGTCTCATCCCTGCATTTTCTGGAGACATTAAAAACAGTATTGCTTGGGCTAAGGACAAAGAAAGAAAAAGGAGGATAAAAATAGGCTGTGTCATCTTTGCATTTCAGAAGACTGTTGTTCTGCTTATTTTAGTTTCTGCCTTATGATCCCTGTGTAGTTTTTTCCTTTTCTGTATTGCTGTAAAGGTTTGTGTTTTATGTTCTTTAAATCATCGATACCTGCTCGTAGCTTTGTTTCTCATTTGGCTCAATGCCTAGGTCATTACAAAATTCTGCTCGGAAAGAATTGCAAAATATGCCTTTGAGTATGCCTACCTCAACAACCGGAAGAAAGTGACCGCGGTGCATAAAGCAAATATTATGAAACTTGCTGATGGTCTCTTCTTAGAATCCTGCCGTGAAATTGCTAGCAAGTACCCTAGTATTCAATACAATGAGATGATTGTGGATAACTGCTCCATGCAACTTGTCTCCAAGCCTGAGCAGTTTGATGTTATGGTAAGAAACTCAAAACAAATTGTAATTTTCAGTTCTAGGTTGGTGTTCTGTTTTCATATGGCTGATCCTATGCATTTATCTGTTAGTTTTCTTACTTCTACTGCTACTGTACTGGCTCTTCGCCTCTTGATTCTTCTTGTACAAGTTAACATGTGATGTTTTTTTCTTGCAAGATTAGTGAAGCACTGTTTTTATGTTATCACTTATCACTCCGTGTTGCACACAAATGTTTACTTTGTTGGATTTCCCATGTTAGAGATTGAGTGAATTCATGTTAGGGTTCTTTTACTGAGCCTGTATGTCATGGGGATCTGTAAAATAGCCCCGCGCTACACATTGTTGCTGCTTTTGCGTAGATTCTAGGTGTATTTTCTTTCTCCAAAGTCCCCATTCGACCATTCCATTGGGAGCAAGCTGCACCTATGTTTTTTTGCCTGATTATTTCTTGTTACTGTATTTCATTTGCTTAGTTGGAAGTGAAATGTGTTCACATAAACCTTGACCCAATTGTACATGCTTGCTTTGTTTGCATTCTCTGTCAAGGCTGATTTTTTTAATTAGGTTTGCCTCGCAACAAATTCTGCATCATTTCACTTAATAATTCCGTTGTCGCATTAGTTACTATCTACGATTGCTTTCGCCGTTTATCATTAACACATCCATATATTTTAGGTTACTCCTAATCTGTATGGGAATCTGGTTGCCAATACCGCTGCCGGCATAGCTGGAGGTACTGGCGTCATGCCTGGAGGTATGTATGTTGTATAGTATTAACTAATCCATTTGAGAATACATCACTTTTCTAATCACCACACTTCATTTGTAAAGAAAGAGTTCTGAGTTCTACATGAAGTTTCATGTTCTCGGTACAAATGTCGCCCATGCTTGCCTGCACTTGAAAGCTGCCAATGTAAATGATTGTTTCTGGATGATAGATATGTCTTGTGGGCTTGCACTTACTCTTTTCTTTCTTTGATGATTTCCAGGAAATGTTGGTGCCGACCATGCCATCTTCGAGCAAGGTGCCTCTGCTGGAAATGTAGGAAACGACAAGTTGCTACAGGATAAGAGGGCTAATCCAGTGGCTCTGCTTCTATCGTCAGCTATGATGCTTAGACACTTGCAATTCCCTTCGTTTGCTGACCGACTCGAGACATCAGTGAAGCGTGTTATAGAAGAGGGTAGATATCGAACAAAAGACCTTGGAGGCGAGAGTACCACCCAAGAAGTTGTCGATGCTGTGATAGCAAATCTCGACTAAATTTTTTTAACACAAGTTACTGGCAGCAGAAAATTTGTACTCATTAATATGATTGCTGCCATGATTTTGTTTTCACGTATTCATTTGTTAAGTTGCTCGAAAGAGTTTGTGTTCCCTGAAAATGATAGGGAACTTACCTAGAATGCCTACAATAAGAGTTGAGAGATGCTATATTCTTCTTCCTTTCAATATCCTCATGTTCAGAGTTAAAAGATGTGTAATCAATTCTAATTTATATTTCACTCGCCATTTATTCCACATATCTATATGAATCTGAATTATTACACACGTATGTATATTATACAAACTATTATGATATACTGTCTCTCGAATAAATCAATTAAATACCATGTATTTAAGTACAAATATGTATGATTAACTTTAAATATCATGTTATAATAAGCATGTGTTATTTGATGTTTGTAGCTTTAATATGTGATAAAATATTGAATGTTTGATTAAGTTTCCTCCATATACAATCTCGCAAAAGTTGATCTATTTAATTATTATATTTAAGTATAAAAAGATCTCCTTTTCGGTCCTATTTCGATATATACTAAGAAGATTTCTCAATATTCTTACCTAATTGACTTCTTTAATTACTATACTGAAGTATGTACCATCTTCCGTACCACTGTTGCGATCGCGACACGTGTCTATAGAAAATAAAGGGGACATATATGGGAAATGCAATATGAATTTATTTTACTTAACATTATCAGTAATAAAAATTTTACACCCACAAAGCATATCCATCAATCCATATATTATGTAAAGCACAAGGGTGTAAACTCGACCAGATTCATTCAGTACTACGTGAAATTTTATAGAATTAGTTGTATTTTAAAGATATATTTATCATATTTTTGTATGTCATTTATATATAGTTTTTATTAAATCTCATATAACTTTATCTACAAAAATTCGAAAAATATTTTGAACATATATTTGAATTCGCCATGACAAGACGAATCCGCAGACACCAATCTTGAATACTATTATTAATTAAACAAATCATTCTATATATTAAAATATAATATTCCCTCTATTTCAGAAAAAGTGTTACATTTTACTATTTCATGCAATAATCGTTTTCGTTTGATTAATTTACTTAAACGATATTAATAAATAAATTATTAAAATTATATAATGAAAATTTAGTAATTAAATTTTTATTATATGATTTTATTAAATTATTTACTATTATCGTTTATGAGTAATTTGTGGTCAAATTCGAATACAGTTGACTGGTCAAAGTCAAAATGTAACACTTTCTCTGAAATAGAGGGAGTATAAATTTATCAAATAAGATAGAATGAAATACTTCAATTTTAAAAATAAAGCATTTACTAAATTAATTAAATCCTACGTGAAATTAGTTGCATTTTCAACCAGTATATATTTCAATGTTTATTTTTGGTATATTAATTGGTTGCATATATGATTTTTATTAAATCTCATATGACTTTAACTACAAAAGTCCGAAAAATATATTGAAAATATATTTGAATTCGCCATGACACGACAAATCCATAGACACCAATCTTGAATACTATTATTAATTAAATAAATTATTTTATTCATTAAAATAAAATATAAATTTATTAACTAAGATAAAATTAAAGTGAGGATAAAGTGCACGGGAAAGACATGTGCTGGTATAGTAGGGCTAACCTATCACCCGGAGAGCTGTCTATATGTAACTGCGCCGGCCCAAATGGCCGGAGTTTAATCGATTAGTAGTTGGGTCGTTACATATCATTATAAAGTGATAGCAAAACTAAAATTTATTTATATACTAATGCAACCCCAGATTTGGAATTCAAAAATTCATTTTTATTATTGAATTATTAAAAAGCGACTTATTAAAACACATTATAAATAATTAACGTAGCATCAAGCGTTTAAAAAGATATTCATTTTAAATAGTTTAGCATCAAACAATTTGGACAAACTAATATATACGATTATTTTGATTAGCCTCATATATATCCATACGACCATACCATTTGTGCACTCTCGGTCATTCTGGGGCCTTTTGTATATTTTTCTACTATATTCTAAAGTTGATGGTTTACTTTGAAGCTTATATGAGTACATAATTGTGCCAATGATATTCACCTTTGTAACTATTTATAAATGTGATCAATCAAATCTTTTAAATCCTATAATCCCATTAAAATCGCCACACCCACATACTGAATTTAGGCACATATAGTGAATTTACATAATGCATATAAGAATGGTATTAAAAAAATTTGTTGAATGTATACACACCCAAAATCGAAGATCACCAAACTCCTATATATAAGAATGGGTTTGGATGTTTTAATTACTTGAGGTAATTATGACGCCTGTCTTCTGTATGCTTCTCAATTTGTTGAGGTATGACAAATTTAACTTTTTTTACATTTAAAGCTATTTATGAAATCCAATTAAGGTTATATATTTGATAGTATATGATTCCAAATTGTTACTTTTAAATTTAATATAGTGAAATGAATCCAATCATTTTATTGGACTCAAGTAATCAATATTACATTATTCAATGATGCTTAATTATATTTTATACCTTCAGATTTGTATGATTTACAGTCGAATATGAATTATATTAATGGGCATGAATCCAGTTAGGATGACGTTTGGATACATGCTTGACATAGTCCCTTCAACTGATATTCTAAGAATATTCTGTGAATCATGTACTAGACGTGCTCTTTTCAGTTCCAGGAGATAGAAGAGATACACGTGAGCTAGCTGGTGGTATATTGATCTTTACATGTCTATCAACAACATTTTACATGTGATGTGATGACTTTCAATTTTCTTTTCTTTATGTATAAGATTTGATCGGTAGGTTGAGGTATAAGGGTTTTCTTCTCTACGGTCTCTGGCTGGAAGGACTGGTTCTATTCAACCCCGTTCAAAATAATGATGTTCAGGTTTGGTCTGGCATATACTCAAACCATTCCATACCTTTGTTACAACCGCAACATTTTATAATTAAGTTAGTAAAAACTACATTTTTTCCCGCACGGGATAGGGGGGGGGGGGGGGGGATTGTGGAAAAAACAATCGTACCCTGTGAAATTATGTTTGTAGAATAATAATTTTTGTGTCTTCGGTGGGACAACGCATACCACCGCGGGGTTGTTGGGAACTGGTGGGTTGGAAAAAACAACCGTAACATGTGAAATTATGTTTGTATAATATTTTTTTTTTGTGTGTGGTTGGGAACAACCCTATTGATTGTATTGTATACTTTGTATTTTATTTTGGTTCTGTTTGAGGGACACAATTGTTTTTTAAAAAAACATGTATATGTTACTAATTAACATGTCGTGTATGGTAGGAGCCTATTTTTACATTTTCTATAGTTAACATTTTCTACTCATTGATATAATATTGGATGACGAAGTACTATCGACCAACATCACGATCAACGTTGTTCACATAAATTTGACTACCTTATTTTCTCGATTAATTTATTTTTTCATCTTTTTTTTCTATTTATTATTAAAAAATAAACTATACCGTGGCATCGCCACATGTTGGTACTAGTAAAACATGATAGCTACTTGCTATTGCATTTCTTGAATTTTAGGAGATATATTCCCGTAATCTGGAACACATGCCCGACGAAGTTTTAGAACCGGTAAATTTCAAATACAATGAAAAAGGATGCCCATGAAATTCACTGTTATGTTATAAACTTAAAAAAAAAAAGGCATTACCACATTAATAAATTTAATTTATTGTGACTCATAAACTTTAAAATTCTTTATAAGTCACAAGAATGAAATAAAAGAATACCTTATAATTAACTCAGAAAAGGTGAAAAATACGACTTTTAATTTTGAATCGTAATTTGAAAATTACGACTCTTAGTTTGTGTTTGTGCTTCAACCCAAAATACGACACACCCTTTTACAATTTGCGTCTCTAATCTAAACTTATAATTTTTAAGTTACAACTTTTATTTGCATGATACGACTCTTTTAAAAGTCGAATTAGATTAAATTTATTGTAGTGCCAGCATCTTTTAGATGATAAATTTCAACATTTGTGTAACAATCGGTACATGTATCATGTCTAGAGAGAAAATAAATGAAGTAAACGGAAACAACTATTTAGTGGCCGCTAAAATATTTCTCGGCAAATGTCTTCGGCCGGCGCAACTTGATCGATCATATAGTGAAATTAGATGAATTACAGAGTAAGCAAAACCAATAGTGAAATTAGATGAATCAGATTGCATTTTGATTTTCTCGACATTGTAATCAACAAGATTTCACCCGCTTTATTTTCTATATACACATGTTGAGATCGCAAAAGTGATAAAGAAGATGGTATATACTTCGGTATAATAAACTCGAACGGTTTTAATTGTGACAATTGTGCTTCTACTCAAAATCGCCTTTTTCAATAAGACAATAACACTCAAAAATATAAAAAAAAAAAAAATATATATATATATATATATATATATATATATATATATATATATATATATGCGCGCGCTTGGAAACAAAGAATAATCAAACGGAGTTCATAGAATCACGTTAACTTGTGTGATTGTTTTGCTCGATTGTGTTGATCTTTCTTAGGTGAAATTGGGGATTTCGATTGATTCGAAGTTGATTGTCGTATATTTGCGGAACATGACAGGAACTGATGAAGAACATCAATTTCTTGTGGAACGGAAAGACTCATATGATCCTGAAACAGAAGAAGGAACTGAACGAATCTGTTCGAGCAAGAATGGCGATTGCATCGTGTTTGTAAACATTTGCAAATCCTCTACAAACAGTACCGCAATCACCACAAGAACATGTTTTCTCTGGAATTCGTCTCTCCGCCTCAAACTACACCTTCCCAAACCGGAGAAAATCTTCCAGAATCGCCATGTCAAGTGTATACTCGCACGATACGAACCACCAGCATCAAGTATGCACAGTCTCAGATTCCACAATGCCTTCCCCTACGTGGTCTGCTTCTATTACCGCGGCCCTACACGTTGTATGTTGTGGCGCCCTGGCCTTACAGATTGGGGCCTTCGTGAGCTTCCTCGTCGGTGGCAGCATATCTTATGTGATGTGGTTCAGTTGGAGTCTGACAATGCGTTTTGTCGTATAAATCTGTTCGGCAGCTTGTGTGTTACTAATCGAATGGTGATACAATCACCTAATAGATCGCCTATGTATTTGATCAGAAGGTTGGTGCAAGTCATCGATAGTCATCAGGACGAGGATGGCTTGTTTCTAGTGGAACAGAGATTCCAGTGTCCGTGGGAGGTGTGGAAGGTGGACTTGTTGCGACGGAGTTTTGATCCTGTGATGGATGGTGTGTCAGTTTTCGTAAGCGGGTGTCACTCAGCTGCAAGATATCCAATGCCAAATTACTCTAAGTTTAAACTCCTGGAAGGTAGACGGGCGAATTTTGTATGCTATACTGAGGATAGCGATAACGAGAACTTTTGTGTGTTATGGCTGGATGATCTGAGTATGTCCATCTTCAGGAACCGACCTGATTCGGGGTTTCCTGTTTGGTTCCCACAACTGAAAGCTCCAGGGAAGAACTGGCTGGCTTTCGTTGAGGATGACGGAGAACAAGAACAAGAAGATATGATCAGGGTTGATCATCAACAGTTGTCAAACAGAAGAAAGATACCAGTGCTGGATCAGATTCCGGCAGAGCTTCCGTGGTGTATTTCAAAGTATTTTTTCGATAAAAATCTTGTAAGGTACTACTGGAATTTTCGTCGTGTATGTAGGAACTGGAGAGAAATAGCACCACCGATCTGCTGGAACCTACCTGGGAACGTCCTGATCAGTCCTTTCCCTGGCTCATGTTTTCGGATTCGTTTATTGATCCAGCCAACAACATTAGATATTATTACCAAAACAACAGCAGCCAAAGTAACACCAAGATCCAATACTCCAAGAATGGGTGGCTTCTTGTCACTGAGGGTACGCGTACTATATATTTGTTTGAACCTTTCAGTAAAGCCAAGATCAATCTTCCTAGCCTTCCTGAAGGTTCCTTTAGTGATTCTATGGCCTTCTCTACTGAACAAGAAAGGGTTGTCGTTTCAACATGTTCCACGCCAAGGTTCCTCCGCGTTCACTATTTAAGATCAGGTGACAAGGAATGGAACCATATTGAGATGAATGGGGCCTTCTTACCTGCAGGTTGCAGTCCAGCGTGTTATCGAAATACATTTTATTTCCTGGATTTTAGAGGATACCTTGCTATCTTCACGTTTAAGGCAGATAATAGTCCAGAGTTGGGAATCACCCATGTACCTTCTATAAGTTTAGGATCAGAGAAATTCTTCACTAGCTATTTTCGGGGGTACTTAGTTTTTTGTGAAAACAGGCTCTATCTAGTTGCTTTGTTGCTCGGAAAATTTGTCAAGGTACATCTCTTGGACCCCTTTGCTCATCTGTGGAAGGAGGTGAAAAGTTTCGGGGGGAACTATTCGGTTTTCATAAGTCGGACATCATCTTTTGGCATTCCAATCAACGAATGCAAAGAAAAACAGAATACCATCAACTTTCCTGTGCTCAGCTCAGATGATCGTTGCCTCTACTATAAGCTGGACACCTCGGAGTTCAAATTTCATAACGATGGTGATCATAATTCTTCTGCAGATCTCTATGAGATAGAAGAATCAGTTTCTGCTTTGTGGATTCGGCCTAAAGTTGTTCGAGCCTATCGAACATAATAAGTTCTGTATGTTTCTTTCTGGCATGTCATGTATTCAGTTGCCTTTGCTTTTTCTAACTTTCTATGTACCGGAGCATACGTATTTTTCTCTGTCATTCTGTTTGTTTTGTTTTTACTACTACAATTTAACTAGAGTTTCAATAAACCGATGCTCCTGCTAGTACTTCAGGATCTTTGCAACGTGCGACATCATCATTGATCTGATGCTGAAGATGTTCGGTTCTGCTTCATGAGATGATTGCCTGGCAACTAGATAATTTACCTGCAAATTACGTACATTTTCTACCTCTTCGTCACATTGATGCTTCTGCAAAGTACGTGTTAGGCAGCAGGGAATTCAAACGAGTAGGAGTAGCTACGTTAGAATTAGATATATGGATTTGCAAAATTTAATGTATGTACTATTCTTTGTGCAGTTTCAACATCTGTCAAACCCGATTTGCCTTATAGGAACGAACGAGAGCCCAGTGAATCGATAGATTCTCATAGATTACTAACGCTTAACGCACTCTTTTGTTGACGTTAAGTAGTCCTCATGTTCTTGAAAGTTTACAAATGGGTTGCTTTGTAATGCTTACGACTAGCTCTCTGGTTACACAAAAAGAAACTAATGAAAACGATCGGAAATAACACTCAGATTGTAACACAATCAGGCATAATCCATTGGACCATATGGCTCAAAAAGTTCTTTAACCATGCCATTTTTTCTTCTGGGATTCCATCCCATATCCTTGCACAGCTGATCATTGTACCAGATCTGCACTGCACCCAAGCATGATCGGATATTGTATTCTCCCAGTGAACGGTTCCTGTACTTTTCCCATTGTAAAACATCGTTTTCCATTTCTTTAATGTTCGGTAGTTGGAAGCTTCCCTCAAGAAGCTCTGCTACCCACCGGCACGCCAGCTCGTCAGTGTATAGATTTGCTAAACTTTCTAAGAAGCCGATAAATGCTAGTTGTGGAATCTGAGGGTGAATACATTCCCTGTCAAACCCGAAAAAGATACATAATCAGATATAATCTTGTTTCTCTAAGTTTATCTCAAAGGGTGAGGACTAATGCTGGTTCCTTTAAGTTTACCTATAGAGTGGAAGTTTGTGCATTAGGTCTCGGAAAATAGGTGAATCGAAAGTAGCTTTCAGCTTGTCCTCGGTTCTGAAACCGGTAGCAAGAATCATCTGATCAATCTCCAGAGTTTCATCACCGTTGATTAGAACACCTTTACTGGAAAAACTGAAGCTTTGTGCTTTCTTGAGTATGATACTTCCTTCCTCAACCCGGTCGAAGAAACCCTCAGGTACAGAAGGGATTGCACAAGAACTTACTTCTTCAAAGAAACTGTGTTTTGGCACCATGCCATGTTGCACAAGATTCAGCTTCTTTGTTATGTGGCTTTCCACAAATTTGGAAACCACCCATCTCTGTCAAAGTTGTGAAAGGTAGAATGCGAGTTTAGAGGTTAGAGTCACTGAATGAACACAAAAAGAAACTGTTCCTTTAAGGCCGTTATCGAGATTTACTAGAGGTGAAAGGAACGTCGCAAGAAGGCTTAGAAGAAGCCCTTGACCTGGCTTACGATCAAAGAGCTCCGAGAACCGGTTTTGGTACAGATATGCCAAGGATATTACTCCCCATGGCTTGAAATCAGGCACAATCCAATGTTCTGCCCTGTATATCAGAGTACACGGATGCTTGGTGCCTGCAAAATCGCAACAAATAGTATCACAAGTCATAACGGTTAGATTTTAATCGAGGCTGTCGCTCTAAAGTGCCTGTTTGCAAATGATTCTTTTTATTTGAAGATTACCATTCGCAGTTGAGCACTCCATTGCAATATCCATAGCTGATTTCTGGAATCCGACAACAGCCACTCGCTTTCCTTCGATAAATGAAGCTGCACTTGTATGATCCATATCAGAGTATTCCATGGAGAGTATTACTTGTCCCTGGAACGCCTCAGGATCTTTACCTGGAGGGAACTCGGGTATATTTGGGAAACCGCTATACATTCCAGAACACATGATAACAAAATCGACTTCACAATCCTGCGTTTCCATGAGTTGCAAGTTTAAAACCCGAATTTATTAGTTAAGCTGCAGTTCTTGATTCTGAGAAATGCACTTCTTCGAAATAGATCCATTAGACTGGAAAGTCGGACATGATCATTTAGATGCTATGGATATTAAGTTTATTAGCGGGTGTACCAGTGGTTACCCGGATGATTGGAAAACTGACCTGTACAGCTAGGCTCCGCGTGTCCTGAACAGTGACGTTCCATTTCCCTTTTGGACCAAAAGGTTCACCAGTGCCACCCCACAATGTCCAAGACTCCATCTCGGCTTCAGAAGGGCCGTCATACCTGAGGCTAAGGACTTTCTGATTAAGCCTGATGTGGTTCAGCAGGTTAAAGTGATCTGCATAAGACCGGAGATATTCAAGAACTTGTTCCTGTGTTGGAAAATCTTGGGTAACAGAATCAGGCCAGGGAAAATCAGAGAACTGGAAAAGCTGTTTGGGTGACTGGAGCTTGGTAGTCTGTATGGTTTTAGTCCAGACACCACCAATTTGATCCTTGGATTCTAAAACAATGGGAGTTAATCCCTTTGCTACAACGTATTTACAGGTGAGCAAGCCACTGATTCCGGCACCAATAATCGCGACTTTTCTTGCCATTCTTAAGTTCTTGTGAAGAATGAGTACTAGGAATCTGGTTTATCAAACTTGTGAATGATGTGATCACCTCATAGTCAGAGTCTTGTTTATTACTTCTTCATTTGTTTGCGATTTCTTCGATTCTCTCTCTCACAAGTGTTTCTCTCACTATAACTGACAATTATGAGATGATAATTATCTGATACATTCAATTACAAGTGTAGAAAGATATATATAGCCGAATTACACAGCAAAAGAGACGAATTAGCTAGCTCATGAAACAGGGCTATGTTTCTTCTTCTCGTAACTAACTTTCCCTCCTCCACGATTTAATCTGAGCTGTAGGATTTGAAGTAGATCAACGGTTGCTGAACAAACTGGCAAATAACAAACTAAACTTCTGCGAATTGAACCATAAACGAACTAACATCTCACAATTCTCCTCCTTAGTGAGTTTCTTGATTAAAGCTCTCAAGTAACAACTCCTTAGGTTAGAACCAAACCCCTTCATGTTCCTTAAAGGTTAGAACAGTTCCCCTTCCATGTCACAAACAGATTAACCAACAATCATTGAATCATTACTACACTTGTTGATAAGTTTGCAGCAATATTCAAACTTGATTGAAGGTAGAACTTTAGTTAATGCATCTGCAGGATTATCCAAAGTAGAAATCTTCTCTACCTTGATCTCTCCTTTTTCTACTATATCTCTGATGAAATAGAACTTCATATCAATGTGTTTAGTGCGCTCATGATACATCTGATGTTTGGCAAGATGTATAGCACTTTGGCTGTCACAATGTACCACAATAGTCTCTTGATCTATTCCAAACTCTTTGATCATTCCCTTTAACTAGATAGCTTCTTTAATGGCCTCAGTAAGAGCTATAAATTCAGCTTCTGTTGTTGAGAGAGCAACAACTTGTTGTTGAACAGATTTTCAGCTTATTGCAGTTCCATATAAGGTGAACACATATCCTGTAAGAGATTTCCTGTTATCCAGATTTGCAGCAAAGTCTGAATCCACATAACCAACTAAAGCATTTGAATCTGCAATATCATTCTTTACAAATTTCAATCCATGATTAGTTGTTCTCTTCATGTATCTCATTATCCATTTTATAGCTTCCCAGTGAGCTTTTCGTGCACATCTCTCATGTATCTACTCGCCACACGCATGCTATGTGCTAGATCTGGTCTACAGCAGACCATAGAGTACATGAGACTCCCCACAACACTTGCATATGGTATTTTCTCCATATTTACAACTTCCTTAGCACCTTTAGGACAATGATCTAGAGATAACTTGATATGTTGACCCAATGGAGTAGAAACCTCAGTTGACTGATGCATATAGAATCTTGAAAGAACTTTATCCACATAATGACTCTGAGATAGATATAAAATTCCTTTTTCAATTTCTCTAGTAATATCCATGCCTAAAATCCTCATGGCATTACCAAGATCTTTCATCTCAAACTCACTCTGAAGAAGTTGTTTAACTTTATTCACTTCTGACATGTTATTCCCAGCTAACAACATGTCATCCATGTAACAATAAGAATATGACCGTGTCAGCTGTAGGATAGAACATATAGGCACAACTATCATAAGAGCTTCTCAAGAATCCAATACTTATCACATAACTATCAAATCTCTTATACCACTGCCTTGGGCTTTGCTTCAGACCATAAAGAGACTTCAATAGTAAACATACTTGATCTTTATTCTTGTCAGATATAACTCCATCTGGTACAGTCATGTACATCTCCTCTTCTAAATTTCCATGCAAAAATGCTGTTTTTACATCAAGTTGCTGTAGAAATAACTCATGATGTGCTACAATAGCAAGTAATAGTCTGATAGAGCAATGTTTAACCACAGGTGAAAATATTTCATTAAAATCAATGCCTTCTCTTTGAGTGAATCCTTTAGCTACTAGTCTGGCTTTGAATCTTATTGATTCACCTGCTTCACTTGTCTCCACCTTCTTCTTGTAATCCACTTGCATCCCACAGTCTTTACTCTTGTTGGCTTGTTAACAATTTTCCATGTACCATTTTTGTTCAATGAGAGCAATTCTTCATCCATGGCTTTAATCCACTTTTTACTCTCATTACAGCTGATAGCTTCATGATAATTTCTAGGCTCATAATTATCAATGTCCTGTGCTACATTCAAGGAATAAGCCACAAAGTTTGACCATCCAAATCTTATAGAATTTTCACCAGCACCTTTTCTTTTATTTCTGTGTTGTGTCAGCTTCCAGCTTCTCAAATTACTTGTTCAATTGAATCTTGTTATTGTTCTGACATATGACCTTCTTCATCTGAATTTGAGTTGTACTCCACCTCAACTGGTTGACTCACAGGTGTAGTTGGCTCAGAATCATGATCACCATTATTCTGATTCACAGATTTTGTTCTCTCTTGTTTAGTATCAGTACTCATGACATTTTGAGATATGTCATCTATGGTTGGATCATAGTTAGCAATCTCCACCTCAGAATGATCACCAGTATCAGACATTGTAGGCTCAGGTGTATGATGAGTTACATGACTGAGAGGCATCACATTTTCATTGAAAGTAACATCTCTACTTATGATGCACTTTATCTCATCAATAAACCACAACTTATAGCCTTTAACTCCCTTGGGGTATCCCATAAAAACACACTTTAAAGCTCTAGGTTCAAGCTTGTCCTGCTTGACATGAGCAAAGGCTGAACAACCAAATATTCTGAGATTTGAATAGCTTGATAAGATACCAGACCACACCATTTAAGGTGTTTTGAACTGAATAGCACTTGATGGACATCTGTTTATTAAGTAACATGCAGTGTTGATTGCTTCTCCCCAGAAGTTCTTAGATAATCCTGAGCTCAATAGCATACACCTGACTCTTTCTAATAGAGTTTTATTCATTCTCTCAGCAACTTCATTTTGCTTAGGTGTACCAGGAACTGTTCTGTGTCTCTGTATCCCCCTCTCTTTACAGAAGTGATTGAACTCTGTAGAAACATACTCAAGTCCATTATCAGTTCTGAGACACTTCAACTTCTTGTTGGTTTGATTCTCAACTTCCACCAACCAATCTTTAAATTTAGAGAAAGCTTCATCCTTGGATTTGAGAATATAAATCCACAACTTCCTTGAGTAATCATCTATAATGCTCATGACGTATCTCCCACCATTTATGGTTTGTACTCTTGCAGGTCCCCATAAATCTGAATGAACATAATCAAGCATGCCCTGAGTAGTGTGTTTACCAGACTTAAAACTGGCTCTGTGAGCCTTTCCCAACACACAGTGATCACAGAAATCCAACTTAGTGATTTTATCAGAGCCAAACACATTTAACTTGGATAGTTCAATGAGCCCCTTATCACTGACATGTCCCAATCTCCTGTGTCACAGCTTAGTGTGATTCACCTCTTTAGTCACATGAACATGTCCAGTAATAGTTGATCCATGTAGATAGTATAGGCCATTTCTCTTAATGCCTTGAATTACAACCTTGTCCTGTGTTGACACTTGCAGTACACCATTGTAAGATCCATATCTATAACCTTTGTTGTCAAACACACCTAGGGATAACAAGTTTCTCTTCATACCAGGCACATATCTAACATCAATAATCTTTCTCACAACTCCATCAAACATTCTCATGTATATAGTGCCTATACCTCTAATTCTACATGCATGATCATTTCCCAGTAAAACCTCTCCACCATTAAAGAGTTTCAACTCACTAAACCATTCTCTAACTGGAGATATATGAAATGAACATCCAGAATCTAAAACCCATAGATTTCTATTTTGAGAATCACAAACAATAAGAGCTTCTGCATTTTCATAAGAAGTACCTTCAGCTATGTCTGCTGTATGATTGAATTGTTTGTTTGTTGACTTGTTCTTGAGCATTGGACAGTCTTTCTTCAAGTGACCAGGCTTCTTGCAGTTGTAACACTTTCTTTTCTCAATGAAATCATTGCTACTAGATCCTGACCCCTTCTGGTACTTGGGCTTGTTATACACCTTGTTCTTGGATGCATGAGTCTTTCCCCATGTTGGTTTAACAGACAGACTCTCTGCAATTGTATAAGTGTGACTCCCAACACTCTTCTGATCCAACTTGTTCCTCAGTGTTGCTTCTACATCTTTAACTGTCAGGTCATCGGGTTTAGACATCACAATTGCATCAATAAAATGTTCATAACTCTTGGGTAAAGAGCTAAGTAATATGACTGCCTTGTCATCTTCACCAACTATCATCTCCCTTGATTCCATATCAGAGCACTACTTATTGAAATCATCAAGATGCTCAATGATTGACTTGTCAGGCTTCATCTTGTATGAGAAGAACATTTGTTTGAGCTTGATCTTACTAGCCATAGTCTTGACATGATACAGCTCTTCAAGCTTATCCCAAACATCTTTCGCTGTTTTCAATTTGATCACCTCTCTCAAGGCTTTATCTCCAAGAGACATAATCAGAGTGCTTCTCGCCTTTCCAATGATGCGTTTCTTCTCACCTTCATCAAACTCCTTAGTGAAACCATCATCACCGAGTAAAGCTTGCTCTACACCTTGTTGAAACAGAAGAGCTTCCATTCTAGCTTTCCACAAGGTAAAAACGATCTTCTCCGTCAATTTCCCCGTCTCAAACCTTGCCATAGACGCCATTGATTGCTATTCCTAAATCAATCTTCCCACAGACGGCGCCAATTGTTGAAACAATTGATCAAATCACGATCGATCAATCGAAACCGATAAACACCGAAACTACAATCGATCAAAGCATAAACGAAATTGACACAAGGATTAACGTGGTTCGGCAATGCCTACATCCACGGAGAACAACAAGAACAATCCACTATCAATCGAAAGATTACAAGAACAGAAACCTTCAAGCAAATCGACAATGGAGATTTGTGGTTTCTTCGATTCTCTCTCTCACAAGTTTTTCTCTCACTATAACTGACAATTATGAGATGGTAAGTATCTGATACATTCAATTACAAGTGTAGAAAGATATATGTATAGCCGAATTACACATCAAAAGAGACGAATTAGCTATCTCATGAAACAGGGCTATGTATTCTTCTTCTCGTAACTAACTTTCCCTCCTCCACGATTTAATCGGAGCCGTAGGATTTGAAGTAGATCAACGATTGCTGAACAAACTTGTAAATAACAAACTAAACTTCCGCGAATTGAACAATAAACAAACTAACATCCCACAATTCTCCAACTCAGTGAGTTTCTTGATTACAGCTCTCAAGTAACAACTCCTTTCAAACTAGGAACTGATCCTACCAGACCTATTTTTGGATCCCTCCAACTCTTCTCGAACAATTGTTTATAAAAGAAGAAATTAATAGGTAAGACAGCAGGGCATAAATAAGTAGGGCAATCAAATGTACCCTATGTTCTTCGAAATATGTATGGATGTACCTCATGTTCCTGAAATTGTACGGATGTACTTTATGTTCTTTAAAAGTATGCACACTTGCTCCAATTATAGTGTGTGTATTACACTCTCCTTGTATGCAAGTGGACTTATTTTTTTTTGGCATAAATATCTTCTTTTTTCAAGAAATTTGGCATAAAAATCATAAGTATTCACTAATTATAAGAAAAATAAATTAATTTTTCTATAAAATGTAAATATTTGTAATAAATATTATGGTAATTTCAAATAAAATTATTAAGGATTATATAAAAGTAGAAATTTTTATTATAGGTACAGATCAAATATGAAAAATAAAAAATGAAGAAAATCATATGTTTTTTCTTTATAAAAAACTTTTGAAAATTAGTATAAATGTATTACTATAATTTTCTAATAGAGTTAGACATATTTCGTTAAATATTTTTAGGATTAACCATAATCATAATATGCATTATATTTTTAAAACGTCTTTTCCTTTTTTTATTTCATATTTTTTGTAGTGCTATATAAATTTTGTTAATATTACTGAAATAATTTTTGCTAACGTTTTTTTATTTATATAATTATTTTTCAAATTAGAAGAGCTATTATGAATATTTATATTTCTTCTAATTTTTACAAATTTCTTTTTTTTCATTTTTATTAGTTTTAATAATTCTAAATTGATCTTGGTTTAAAAACAAAAAGATGATTATGAATTTTTAACACTCGTATGCTTGAAAAAGTAAATCCACTTGTACACATGGAGGGAGTAATGCACACATCATTATTGGAGCAAGTGTGCATACTCTTGAAGAACATAAGGTACATCCGTGCAATTTCAGGAACATGAGGTACATTTGTACATTTTACCCCGTAATACGTAATAAGTATATTTATTATTACGTATTACACAAAGAGTACTCGATGACATAAATTGAATAGACACTAATTATTAAGAAAATTTGGGATTATATGAGGTAGGTAGGATTTCCATGACCTAATATAGTTTAAAATGTTTTCATTGTTATGTCGAATGGAAATGATTCTGAAACTCTAGGATCCTTTATAGAAAAAGAAAAACACTTTGATATCGTATATAATAAATGCGGGATAGAGGAGACAACCAATTTAACATTTAAGAGGTTATTTTGGAGAATTCCACTTATTCAAAAATTTCAAAAAAAGAAAATGTTTGTTATTTTAATGTAACAAAAAAAAAAAAAAAAACTACGAACAACAAATATTATAAGAATCAGAATCATACCTCACAGCGTGAGGTTTTAATAATTGATAAAGCGTCTTGATTCTGTGTCCAATCTCGTGGCATTTGATCAGAATCATATTTGAGAAGACGAGAAAACCTCGATTTCATGTCGTGTAAAACATCTTTAACTGATCCTCGAACTATATTTCTAGCATATTCCAATACTTCTCTCTCTATTACCACAGTGACCCCAAAATGCACAGTAGAAAAGATATTCAGTGCTTCTTTAACCTTACAATCAAGGACCGTCAGTATGTTCGCCCATGTATCATTATCACCTCATCCAATAAAGCCAAGACTGATGCATTTAAGGCATCGGCCAATTGTGCCAGCAAAAAAGAAATGCATAATAGCAACTTATCTCGTTCTATTTGGATTTATTTGTAATCAGTTTATACTAGCTTATCTATAAAATTATAGAAATTATTTTTTTTGGTAATTATAAAAAATATAAATTTGGGTATTTCGATTAATTTTTGTATTTTTTAATTTAATCATAAGGCGAAAGGGCGATCACAAGCGATAGAGTGATCACCTAGTTGCTTTGGCAATTTGATATGAACCGTTAGATAAACAATCTAATGGTGAATAATCAATTGCATGTTCTCAGGCAGGGCAAAGCCTATCTTATTGATTGTAGAAGAGCCCAATTCTCATCAATCACCAACCAAAATCATATATAATGGTTTGCATAATAACTTTGATAGTAGCGCTATTTTAAGACAAAACTCATCATTCACCTACCAACAAAGTATGAATAAAAACTTTGGTTTAACTGGTTTTAACGCTCCATCTTATTCAGTAGACCTATTTTTAAAGAAGACGTGTAGATTGAATTCGTTTGTATTTATAATAGCAAATAGCAACTATGAGACGAGATAAACACAACAATTTAAATTGATTCAAATAACAGTACCCAAATGACCAGAAGAATCATTGCAGACAACACTTATTCGCATATTTACTAAAAACCTTGGTGAGAATTGCATAAACTACGGATAGCTGTAGCCAATTAAACAGTATATTAATACACAATAGAGTATACACAATTTCAAGGTGAAAATTTGTCAAAGGTTCACTTACAATGGCGATGCAAATGATAGCCCAAAGAGTTGGCGTACATTTTTCTCTTTGCCTGATAAAGTTCTACAGACAAGTACAAAACACATTTAGCACATTCAAAGATTTCAAAAAAGAAGTTTGTGAATGAGAAGTTAACTGATGAATCATCGCTCGACCGACTTCCTTTTCTGTTGTACAACCTATTCAACCAATGAACTTAATAAGAATGAAATTATTAAGAATGCTACAATGCAAAAGGCCAAATAGGTTTGGGAATGAGTAGAAATTAAAAAAATCAGCAAACAAAACAATACTCTCATCGACAAGAAGCAACAATTAGATACCATTATTGAAAAGTTTTGTTTCTTGATTCACTAGTGTTAGGTGTTCATGGTACCTTCGATTATTTTTGTTTGTTGGGTGAGTGATTCGATTATTTTTCCTTTGGTTTCTATCCCATTTTTCAGTCCCTGATTTATCATGTATGGTGAACTTTGCTTTTAGACTTTATTAAGACATACTAATCTAACTACGACACAGAGTTCAGTGTATCAAAAACACCAAAATCTGTCTATAACAGTTTCCAGTGTTATCAAGACACCAAGCTCGACTAAACAAAATAAGCAGCAGAAATAAACAAGACACAGAAATAAGTTTGTAGCAGATTATATTACTATAATCTACCGAGCCTCATGGCGAAAAGTATGTACTATACGTCTGTTGATAATGAATACAAAAGAACTACTCTAAATCTATTCTTGCGAATATATCTAGATGCAAATAACTGAGTAATTGTAAAGAGCTACCTCTACCAATCTACCTATCAATCTTTGAAACAAACAGAGAATACTAGCTAGACACAACTACACAACTTAGAAAACGTTGACATAAATCGTGAATCTAAGAATATATAAACTCTCGGTTTTTCTTGCTTGATTCCCGTATCTATCTTGAAGAGCTCTTGATGTATATATAGCATCCAAAAACGTCCAGAGCACATCTGATTTGTCATGATCTTCATACACTGCAGTTTGAGTCCTAATCGACTTCTTCTCCTAATTCTAAGCAATATCTTTTTTCTTGAATATATCCAAGATCTTCCAAGATCTCCTTGTAATCGTTCAACCTAAATATATCCGTACAACACTAACTAAAATTGTGGAACCAATTAGGAAAGGAAATAAAGTGAATAAAGGCAAAACCTAATCAGAAATATGTTGTACAACAGGTATTTTCCGCACAACAGAATTTTGCCGAATCCGGTGTTCTCGTAACACCAGATAAAAACACCGAGAACTGTTTTGCATATCAGTGTGTATCTTGCGTGTACCTGACACACCAAGATTAACACTATAAAAAAAATACTCACATTTACATTCTCCCCCTTTTTGCCTTTCTTCACAAAATCTAAACCAAATGAGTTAGTGTAGATAAACATATACTCCATCCATCCCGAACATCTGGGCACATTTCTTTTCGGCATTGTTTTTTAAAAAGCCAATTGTTTATTGTTTGTTGTTGGGGAGAGAAATGATAAAGAATGTAAAATGTATGAGAGATAAGATATATAATGATAAAGAATGAAAAAAGTAAGAGAGATAGTTGAGTAGTGTGAGTACTTTTTTACTATTTTTGTAATGAGACTAGATTCGTGGGACGTCCATAAAAGTAATATGTGACCAGATGTTCGGGACGGAGGGGGTACTAAACTCTCCCTCGAAACAAGAAAGATTTCTCCCCCTTAATCGAAGAATGTGCTTAGATATAAAACATAAGTTAAACACATATAATTCAAACACTACAAACCAGCATACTCCAACATACTAAAGACCAGAAACATGAAACCAAACATCATTGATATAAAAAGGTTAGATAGCACAACTCGACCATTGATATAAAAAGGTTTCAAATGGATAGTCATGTATAATCCACCAGGGGAAAATAGAAACAATGGATGTTGTTTGAAGATTAAGAGAAAGGCCTTGATATTGATATGATAATATCCAGATCTCAAAGATCTTATTTCCCTAATCCTTTAAATCCGAAGCCCACTTGAATTTGAACATACTACCTGCAAGCAATTAATTTGCAGTTGCATCAGTTGACTAGTGAAAATGCAATGGTTTGGGATGTGTTTGTAAGATTTGCCCCCATTTACACTCTGGTAAGTATATGTGTACAAGCACTGAAAAGTAAAAGAAATGAATGATAGTTGTTAATCATATTGTCAATAAAATAAAGTTCGTTAAAATTTATTTGTTGCTTGCGATTCTATTCCATTCTCTTTGCTTCTGCTTGAATGATTTTATATACCGTTTTGCTGTTTTACATGGTCTCATTAGTGATAAACTTGAATGGTTTGAGGAATTTTGATATAGTTATAGTTCGAATTTCATTAGACTAAACTAGTTCATCTAACATGCAATATAAGATGCACTTGACTTAATTAGTTTATTCATGATTTGCTTGTTTTTGCAGGTCCAGAACGTGCATTTGGTCATCTTATAGCTTCATCTGGAATCACAGATGAGATGCTTGATAGTCTGATTGCCTTGAAGGACTTTGAAGGCATTCAAGGACTTCCCCCACTGTCTGAAATCGAAGAAATGCGCTATCAAAAGACAACCATGAAATCCAGCAGATATGAACTAGAGCTCAAAAAACAGGAGCAAATACAGGCACGTGTTAGAAAGGTAGATGAACAGGGAAGGGCTTATGGCACAGGGAAAAGGAAATGCAGTATAGCCCGTGTTTGGATAATTCCTGGTAATGGGAAATTTATAGTAAACGACAAAGAGTTTGATGTTTATTTTCCAATGATCGACCACCGTGCTACTCTTCTTCGCCCTTTCTCAGAAACGAAGACTTTGGGCTTGTGGGATGTCAAATGTACCGTTAAAGGAGGTGGTACCTCAGGTCAGCACTTACTCACAATGCCACCCTTTTCGGCTTTATAACATCGTCTGTAAGCGTTGAGCAATATTTTCTGGCACTCTATATCCCCAGTTACACAACAACCATTCATAATAAGGAGTTGCCACTGCTAAATCTGCGCTTGGAACAGCAAGTGCTAGTCAATAGGTCCTGTAGAATGTTATAAACGATAACGTTTTGTAAGTCCAAAAATCAGTTTTGTTTGTAGACTTTGGGCATCTCTGAGGTTACTAGACAAGCTAGTTGTGATGCTGATTTGTTTAAATTCTAGACAAGCTAGTTGTAGACTTATTTTCATGTATTCTTTTTCCATTTATGGATCTCAATTATGCTTGGCTCTGCTAATGATGAAATCTAGTGTTCATGTATAGATTGCAAGCGAGTTCTTACATTGCTTACATATAAGGCGAATATAGTCCTTGACTGAAAGATCAAAACAATAACATAAGGTGTTCAAGTAATAAGGCGAATATATTCCTCGACTGAAGGATCAAAACGATAACATAAGGTGTTCAATCAATAAGTTTAAACTGAGACCTCCAAGAGTTATTGCCTCTGGAAAAAAAGATAGCTATCGTTACAAGACCTCTCTGGTGTGTCGTCAACTGCTAATCAGACACGAGAAGATTGCTCATGCAAGAGAGGAGCACCACTGACCTAATCAATCGTTCTACTTGAATCTTTGCGAGCACCACTAACCTAATCCATCGTTATACTTGGATCTTTGCCTCATCTTCAACCTCTGCATACATCTAAGGAAACAATGGCACTGAAAGAAGACCCATATTTTCTGGAATACTCATCATCAAGTTCAGATTTTGTAAGGCCTGGCCTGAAGCTCCTTTAACAAGATTATCAATCTGCAAGAAATCTCAAAGTTTAAGCAATAATGAAAGTTCCCAGCTAAGTATTGCAAATACAAGAAAATTATAAAAGTCACTTACCACGCAGATTATTTTTGCTCGTCCAGGGATCCTATCCGCGAATACATTCATCAGGCAATAATTCGACCCTCTAACATGTCGGGTATGAGGAACTTCACCCTTCTTTAGTAAAATCACAAATTCCTCGTTCTGTGTAAAATAGACGCACATTAAGTTCGTTGATGAATGAAATGGTTCTTCTCGCCTTAGTGGAGAAAAATAAGACACATATTATGATTTGTACAGGAAGAATATACAGAAGCTGCCAAAGTACGGTTTTTATCCAAAGATCGCACATTTAAAATGCATTCTGACGAGAAGCTTAAAAAGGATAATGATATGCATCAGTGCTGACAAAGATTAAAAATACATACCTCATAGAACTTCTCTAGATGATGATATAGATCATCGACTGATGTTCCAGGGGTCATTTCCACGTAAATAGTAGATTGCATACCACGACTCTTGCAGGAGATGATGTAAATATGAGTTTGATAATTTATTTGAAAATTTGATAAGTCTTAGAGCAGCTCTTACCATGGGGATTAAATGTGGGGTGAAGCTAATGGTCACTTTGGATTTAGCCGCCTCTGACAAGCCTTGTTCGATTTCTGGCACTGCAAAATCACCAATGTACAAATTAATACATAATATTAGACGCGAAAGAAATGTTGTTAGGATCCTCATAAGTCATAAATTCTTGCTTTACATGCCATCAAGACAACTAAATTAACAGACGCAGAGACACTAAGTGAAGTTTCTGAAGTTCTGAAATGTTGTCGGGACCCTCATAATGTACCATGACGATGTCCAGTCACACCATAAGAATGCATTCCTTCCGCTACTTCTGTGTACAGATTAGCTTCCTTGGCGCCACGTCCTGCGAAAAAATCATTTGCATAAGGTAAATACAACATAAATTAACCAGCATTCTTTTACTTGCAAAAGACTCTAGAATTTAATCAAACCTGCTCCGCTGACACCAGATTTCGCGTCAATAATGATATTCTTAACTTCAATCAGATTAGCCTGCAAGCAACAGACAAGACAAAGGAAAGATATCAGCATTGCTATTTATGCTTTGAAAAGTTAAAAACTCTCACTCAACTGTTTTTTATATAGTAGAAGTCCTATGAAAATTGGACATAAGAGATCTAAGGTAACTGTCCCAAAACAACATGGGCTAGAAAGGCGAAAGAAAGGTGTTATCAAGGCCTAGTTACCTGCTCACAGTATGTGATTCAAGTTTTCACATCTATGGTCGGTGAAGAATGGAATATAACGAATGCTCAATACTTTTGCCTTGAACAGACACAAGTCTGAGAAACTATATGCTGAGTGTAAAATTCTATCAGATAAAAGATTACAAAGATATTCTGTGATTTACTTTGGGATTGTGAGCTGAGTAGCTACTATGCTCGTATTTCTTTTCTTTTTTCTGGAAAAGCAGATGGTAGGAGTTTGATTTGGTTTACGGACAGGCCATTTCATTAGACATGGTCAACAACCTAATGCTTTTTTGGCCCCATGCAAGTATTAACATGAACCATGTATCGTGTTAAAACTTAAAACTCAAACTCCATAACTGACTAAATGAACAGGACTACAGGAGTCAGAAAAGGGTAAATGGATAGAAGACCAACCTTTATCAAGGGAACAAGAGGAAGTTGAATAGAAGTGGGATAACAGCCTGGGTTCGCAATCAGACGAGCACTTTGGATTTCAGATCTGGATATCTCTGTCAAACCGTACACCGCTTCTTTCTACATTTATCACACAGACGAATTAGGATCTCAAGAGGAAAATAGGATTCTAAAACTTTTCTACAAATGCATCACAGATGCTTAAAAAAGGAACGGATATATGGAAGAAAACCAATTGATAGTCCATTGTTACTAAAACTAACCTGTAACTCCTGTGCCTTATGGGGCTGACCATACCATTCCTCATATTCAACGACATCGTGGAGCCGAAAGTCCTATATTATATGAGTTGGCACAGATAAAGTAAACAAAAGAGCTTATGAAGAAAAACAATGCAGCTCAAACGATCAAGATATGAATTCTAAATATGACTTTAGATTTTAGCATATACCGCAGATAGATCAACGATCTTCAAGCTACTAGGGAGACCTTTGATAATTTCCTGCAAAAATGAGAAGTGCGGCGTTAGTGTGAAAAAATGGCTATAATTTTTACATCAATTGTCTAAAATAAATAATGAATAGACCTGAGTAGTTCCATGTGGCAAACAACAGAATACAGCATCCACATTGGAGAAATCCGCATCTTTCACAGCTACCATATCTGGCAAAGCCTGTAGATCCAGACGTAAAAAAGGCTTAACATAACTAAAGTATAGTAGAAAGAGTTGGGAGCTAAAAGTTCAGGATATTCGCCAAGTCATGTAATAAAATGAGAATGAGCTAAAAAGACTAATAAATAACAAAATACACAATTTTCATTGCTAATGGGGAAATATCCAACATACTTGCTTCGCCAAATGAGGAAAAACGGATCCAATTGATTGGCCGGCTTTTCTATCTGCAGTCATCAGAGTAATTTGAAAATTCGGAT
This sequence comes from Plantago major, assembly GCA_026545765.1. NCBI lineage: Eukaryota > Viridiplantae > Streptophyta > Magnoliopsida > Lamiales > Plantaginaceae > Plantago > Plantago major. Next base: position 88,872,727 of record CM048843.1, on the reverse strand, counting down.
GATTGGCCAGCAACCTGATAATCTGCACAGAGCAATTAACATCACATCTTAGCAACATTACACAGACATTATATCTCAGCTGTGTTTTTCTACAAAGTATAAGTTTAAGATAAGCATACAGAAATGAATGACTACCTCTGAGCCAGTGTAACCACTGGCACCAAGAACACCAATTCGGAAGTTTTCTGATTTCTGGGCTAATGTGGCCATGGAAGCTCTAACACAGAGCTTTGTAGCCTTAGAGCACTTGAGCACATCCTAACAAATAAACCGTTCAAAATTACTCAGAAAATTAAATCATTAATCCAAGAACACAGACCAAATAAAGATAAAGACTGTATGCACACTCAAAAAGGTACAAACATTGATTTGTTTATGAAAAGTAAATCACATTATTTATCAACTGAACAGAAAATATTGCAACCCCAATAACTGAATCCTCAAAACATTACATCATTAATCCAAGAAAACACTACATAAAGATAAAGAACCCATATGCTCAGCTAAGACTTTAAAATTTCTTAAGAAGAGTAAATCACATTATTCACCAATTCAAAACAAAATATTACACGCCCAAGAACTGAATACTCAATCGCCATCAAACTAAGAACCCATATGTTCAGCTACAAAAAGATACAAACTTTGACTTATTTAAGTAGAGTGAGTCAGAATACACATCAATTCAACACAAAATATCAAAAGTCCATTAGCTGAATACTAACTAAGAATCTTACCTATATGCTCAGCTGCACAGCTACAAAAAGTTACAAACTTTGACTTATTTTAAGAAGAGTAAATCACATTAGTCATCAATCTAACAAAAATATAATAAACCCAAGAACTGAGTACTCAATGGGCATCAAACTAAGAACCCATATGCTCAGGAGCTTAGCTAAAAAAAGATTCAACTTGCTCATAATTCATCAATTCAACACAAAATGATAAGCCCAAGAACTGAATACTCAGAAGCCATCAACCTACAAACCCGTATGCTCAGCAGCTCAGCTAAAAAAAGATACAAAGTCAAACTTTGACATGCTTAAGAAGAGTAAATCATATAATTCATCAATTCAACACAAAATATTAAAAGCCCAAGAACTAACTGAATACTCAATAGCAATCAAACTTAGAACTCATATGCTCAGCTAAAAAAAAGATACAAACTTTGACATGCTTAAGAAGAGTAAATGCAATACAAAATATTATAAGCCCAAGAACTGAATACTCAATAGCCATCAAACTAAGAACCCAATGCTCAGCTACTCAGCTAAAAAGAAAGATACAAACTTTAACATGCTTAAGAAGAGTAAATCACATTAATGCATTATTAATCAATTCAACACAAGATTATAAGCCCAAGAACTGAAAGAAAAAGTACCTGATGATTTAACCCAATATGGATTGAGTTGAAAGCGGAAAAAGATGCCATTTTTCTTGAATGTGTGTATCGGAAAGACTCTACCGGAAGAAGGAAAATGTAGCGGCAACCGGCAAAGGGTAAAGTGACAGAGAGATCAGATAATTCGCATGGTTCACTTCTCAATTCGCCATTTCACGATCTTAATTTTATCCCAAGCTTCAATGAGAATTAGATACCCCTTAATTCGCCAATTTCATTTGAGTAACGAACTATGGGCTTATTAGTTGTATTTATAACGTGAAGAAATATAGTAAAATTAGAAGGCATTTTTTTCTTCACAAAAGTGTACAGTTAGGCACCGGCTTCTCACTGATCTTCCAACTTATTCATCGGTTTTCAAATAAATGTTATCAGATTTTCATCACATTTATGTTGAGATTTGTTTATGCTTCCTACATACTACTCTTATGCGCCCTAGGCACCACATGTGCATTATTTGTTTTTGGGTACAATAACAAATTTGCATAATTGGAAGGAAAAAGAATCATTAAATAAATAAGGTCAACAGACTCGAACCTTATACTATCTACCTAAATAATCACACATACTCAGCATATTGCAGTTGAATGGCTATGACGGATGGGGATTCTAATCGAATTGTAAATTTAGCCACATTGGTCGGTTATTATTATATACTCTTTTACTTCTTCTACTTTGCTTACTTCCACGCTTCTTGTTGCTCCGAGTGCCCACACTTGAAGTATACAATATTGCGACGATTATGAATGATGAAGTTTTTTGACGTTTTACTTTATTGCAATGAAAGAAGATTTCATAGAGATCTATATAAAAGAAAAGTGAAACAAAAGACAATTCATTCCCTAAATTACCCAAAAAAAAAAAAAGAGTCCCGCTTGACATTTCCATCATTTTAAGATCAACTTTCACAACAAATTACAATAAATTGACACTTAACAAGTATAATACACTTTATATTAAGGCCAACCATAATAGTAGTTCGATTCGGATTGGTTTTCAGGGTTCTTGGGATGGGTTCGAATTCTGAGAATTGGTGAAGAAATTGAGGCCATGCTAGTTTAGTATATGATGATTAATTTCGTGTCTTTCCAAGAAACAATATTTGTTTCGGTCTCTCGGTTATGTCACTGATGGAGTTGAGCACGTTTTGATGTTGCAGCGAGGATGATGACTCAGGTATGCAACAAATTTATTTAACACGAGCTTATCAGCTAGTAATAATTATTTCACAATTCGAGCGGAGTCTCGGTTGGCTGGCTTGTTACGTAAACGAGTTTAAAATTGACCTCGGACTCATATGACTTGTCACGAGCCCAAACTCGCTTAAAAGTAAATATAAAAATATGAATTAATCAAGATCACGAGCCTTATAGCTAGCTCGTTAGATAAAACGAGGTTGAAGTTCGACTAGACTTTCTTATTCGAGTAAGTTGAACCCTACCGAGTGAAGTTGAAGAATCATTAAACATCAACTTGTGTAACACTCCTAGGAGCTAGGGAGTAATAATAGTGCATTTGCTGTATTTTATTTACCTTTATGTTCACATATGGAATGATCTCAGTTTCTCTTATTGCAGTATAACTTCATATACCATGCATAGTGGTACTAGCTACTTTGAGCATCACCGTGTTTCCATGTTTAATTCACTGTGCTATGTTTCCCTCCAGGTATGGAACATTTGGGAAACCCCCGATCCAAGTATATATATATCCCACTGGTGCCATTGCTGAACACTGAATCTCAAGGTACTCGGTTCTCAAAGCTCCACCTGCTGCTCCTCCGTCTATGAGAAGTAGAGGAGCTCCTGCGAAATGCAAGCAACTAACTACATTTTACAAATCTCCTATTGTACTATAGTACTGCTGTCATTATCTTCTTTTGTGTTCTTTATTGGTTTAAAACCAAATTATTTTCAACAGAGACTAACTGCTGACTTCAAAATTGTCCATTCATCATAGATAGCAGGTTACATGATACAACAAGCTAGCTTTTGTCAACTGATAAAATCATATGATTTCAAGTAGAGCAAGGTTATATATATGATGATGCAACTAAGTTATCATCTCTCCATCTTTTATTTATCTGTCTTCCTTACTTCCAACTTCTCTTGACAAATCCACTTATTCATTAGTTACAAAATGGTAGGTATGGTTATATTTATTATTATTATTATTATTATTATTATTATTATTATTATTATTATTATTATTATTATTATTATTATTATTATTCTAATAGGCTGCTTGTTTTGTTTGGTTACAATTGAATTGCAGGTCTCCGAATTGTTAGAAACCGGCCTGATCTACATGTGAGTTTTCTATCTAGCTCAATAAATTTGTAATATTACTACTATATAGACTCCACTAGTTAATACTCCCTCGGTTTTTAAATGATTTTCACTTTAACTTCTTTTACTCAACCGTCGTCAATTTTGACCCCGAGTTATTCTTAAAATATAATGAAAAACGTTTTAACACAATTATATAGTGAAATTTTTACTACGATATTTCATAATATAATTTTATTAAGTATCAAATCATTAATTTGACGAATAATTTTAAAGTCATTCATTATGGTTGACTGGAAATTAAATAGTAAAGTGGAAAGCTTTTAAAGAAACGAAGTTGGTATTTTCTTACTATCGAGACAACAATAACATGTTTTTGACGTTTGGCCAACCATGACGTTTAAACTTGGCCAAAACATTGTTACGAGTCTGATACTCACAAGATTTTGTCAATGCCGTTATTTCAATGTTATGCTGGATGAGTATAGGTAGTTCTTAAATATAGGGGTGAGAAAAAAGCCGACCGAACGACCCGCCCGCACAAATCGCCCGCGTCTCATCTGCACCCGCCAAATTTTTTTTTTTTAAATTTTTTCGTGGGTTGAAAAAATTTCAACCCGCCGTTAGTAATAAAAGAATAGTTTATAGTTGTAGTATGTAATGAAATACGTTTCTTGCTTTCTCCTTAGTTGCTACTTGCTACTCACTAAAAAATAGAAACTTCAAACTCCAATGTAGCAGACCCAATCTGGTTTGCCTATTTTATTTGGATATCCACTATTGATGTATGATTTAATTTGGATTTGAAACTTTGTTTATGATCATTGCTACTTGGGGATTTATAGATTCATTTTACATTTCAAATTTATATATTTTTTTTGTCTATTTTCACCCGCGTATCCCGCTATTGTCATCACCCGAACCGTCGCGGGTTGAAAAAATAATCACCCGCCATAGGTGGGTCGGGTTGAATTTTTATAAATATCCGTCAATATCCGCCCGCGCTCACCCCTACTTAAACATTTAGAGGAGTTGATGTTTAACTAGATGAGTCGAGTCTAACTGAATGGTTTATATCTTGATTTCACAGTGGCGCAGATACATATCCCTCTACAAATTCTTCTTTTCTTCACTCCAAATCTCAAATTCTTCTTTATCTTTCTCTATTTTATTATACTTGCAAATTAGTGTACGTGAAAAATGGTGTGTTCAATACTCATGTTTGAAAATGACGGTTCCAACGTGAAACCATTTTCAGTCCTCTCCGGTTTCGCCATTTCAAAATTATGAGAACTAGTCTATAATTTCAGAGTTTTCAACTCGAGAGACTATCTTTCGGAAATTTCAACTCGAGAGACTATCTTTCGGAAAGATGAGATTAGCAGCATCAATATATAATTACATACCCGATTTCTCGCCATGGGGAGTTCCACTAGGGTATCCGAACCAAAATCGATTCTCTCCTGAGCTATTACTTTATAAGCCTGGTGAAGGCCTCTCCTAAACCTCCTTGCTACGCTCCTTTCGCCCTGCTAACTTCAGTTCCCCAGCTTTTCGAAACCTGATGGGCAACTTCCACTCTACAGGTCAAGTTTTGTTCGATTTCTGGCACTGCGAAATCACCAATGTATATAAATTGATGCATAATACTAGACGCGAATGAAAGAAATGTTGTCAGGACCTTCATAAGTCATAAATTCTTGCTTTACATGCCAACAAGACAACTAAATCAACAGATACAGACACACAAACTGAAGTTCTGAAGTTCTGAAATGTTGTCAGGACCCTCATAATAATGCCATACTATGCAGGCATGGGCATTTTTGGATCAACATTAGCTAACTTCTAACAGAATCGACATAATTACGCATACACTTTTTAGTTGGCAATGGAAATTTATGGGCACCTTCACTGAAAACCATGACCAGCAAACCACCTGGATTTCGCTGTGAGGTAAGCCGAGTTGTTTCAGTCAAAGAATAGGTAAAGCAGTGTGGCCTAATTAAAATTCAATTTAAAGAGCTAGAATACAAACAGTAAAGGAGGCTAAATTCCAGGAAATCAGGTTTAAGTGGACACCTGAAAAAGAACTTCCTATTCACTGCCACAGGTGTTTCTTTCAGCAGTCTTTAGCTTCCACCGCATAAATCCAACTCCCGGTAACTGAAACATAGTAAATCCCACCGAGCTTACAGACAAAAAACAGAAAGAAAAAAAGTTCAGGAAGTTCCTCACAAGTCAGAAATTACTCTCAGGTACAGAGAACGGGAAGAACTTATACCGATGGAAAGGTCCATGTCATCCAGGCAACAGAAGGGAAGAGTTTCACTGCCAGGGCTCAAGGATTTGAAGGAGAAAAGAGCAAGATTGTACATAATCCGTCAGTGCGTATATATGCTGATCTGCTGGAAGGAACACTCTGACTAGAAGTGGGATTGATTTAGTGAGTGTAGATTATGATAGCAATCTAGTGACAGCTTCAACTAATGTTAGCATGAGAATTTGTTGTATTGATGTAGTTCAACAAGCATGTGATGCATAGTGTAAGGCTATGTTCTGTTCATCTGAAAAACCATTAATTGAAATTGTGTGGAAAGTGGAAACAGCTTCTGTCTATTCTAGCAAGATAAGCTACTTTACTGTTTACAGAAAAATCTTCTTCCTCTTGCTTTGAAAAGCAGCGAAAAGAAGAAGCTGGTCGAAACCATCTCAAACTTCTCTTCGCAGAAATTAACAATATGCAAAACACCAATTTGAGAGCAGACTTATTTTTCAGCTTTCTATGCAAACATACTCAACTAACAATGTAACATTCGCATAACTATGACAACGGATCTTGCAAAGACGTGTATCCATTATCAAGTAATATTCTCAAATTAATGCATACCAATAACAAATCTTAACTATCATATGCAGAAACAATTGAGAACTGCAGGTAGCTACAAACATTTCAAGCCCTTACGAATATCATTCATTCGATATGTTAAAAGTAAAACTAGTTACCAAGCAAAACAGGATGCCGAAAACAGAGTCCACCAAGTATGATCAGCAATGAAACATTGCTACAAAACACTAGAGTCTTAGTAAATAATAAAATTACATGATTGGAAAATGAAAATGATCAGTAAAGTGAATAAAATCTAAAAATCACGTCAACAGAATCGAACCATGCTTCATGTTGCTCCGAGAGCTACACTTGAAGTATACAATATATTGCGATTGCGACGAGTATGAATCATGAAGGATTTGACCATTTACTTTTATTGCAATGGAAGATGTATTCATAGAGATCTACGTACACAAAAAAAAATCCCTGAATCGTCGAAAAAAATGTCTCATTTGACATTTCGGCGATTTTTAAGATCAACTTTCACAACAAAATTATAATACACATACTTTATACATTGAACAAGGCCAACCAGAATAGCTAGTTACATTCTCAAAAAAGAAAAAAGAATAGCTAGTTATAGAATGAATCTTCTACACACATGGTAATAAGGCCAACTTACCAAATAATCAAATAGAAAGTCAAACCATGCAAACATAAACCCTAACAATGATAAAAAGAAAACTATTAACCATGTAACAGTAATCCCTTGGCTATGTCCAACAATTTGAACATGACAAGACCTGTAGAAAATGGCACACTGAATGCAACAAGAGCCATTATGCCAAGAGCCAAACTTGGCCTAGTGTCTAGCATGTATGATTGCAAGAGTCCCATTGCATCACATATGATTGAATCATAAATTGTATATATCTCTTTCTCCCAATCCATCCATCCCATAGGAGGCTGATAGTTCTTCTCGACCATCTTCATTTCGTGGATTCTTTTACGAAGAACAATTAAGTTCTCGTCTACGAGCCTCCTGTTTCTTCTGATCGCGCACACCATGGTACACGCACGACGACTATTAGTGGTTCCATTCGGGTTGGTTTTCGGGGTTCTTGGGATGGGTTCGAATCGGAGAACATGTGAAGAAATTGAGGCCATGTCTTGTTGTGGTGATTGGAAATGCTTTGAAGTTTTGTATATGATGAGTGATTGATTTTTGAGTTTGAAAGAAATTGGTGTATTTATAGATTAACGGTTAACTTGACTTTGGGGGTAAGTTAGGTAATATATATACGTGGGCATATTTGGCTTGTGCTTATTACCAGTTCAACTCAATGTTGGATTTATTCTTTAATTAATTTTGGGTCATTTCCAGGAGTGTTTATTTCGGTCTCTCGCGACCTAGGTGGAGTAGAGCACGTTTTGATGTTGGAACATGTTCATCTAACACGAGCTTATCAGCTAACGATTATTTCATAATTCGACTCGAATTTGAGTTTGACAAAGTCGTGGTTGTACTTGCTTTTTATGTAAATGAGCTTAAAATTAATCTTGAGCTCGAGCGACTTGTCACAGCTCGAGCTCAAGCTCAATATAAAATACTCCCTCCATTTCAGAAAAAGTGTTACATTTCTTGATAATCGTTTGACTATTAATTTACTCTTAACGATATTAATAAATAAATTATTAAAATTATATAATGAAAATTTAGTAATTAAATTTTATTATATGATTTTATTAAATTATTCTTATTATCGCTTATGAGTAATTTCATTAACTCAAGACAAACGATTGGCCAAAGTCAAAATGTAACACTTGAAGGGAGTAACGATTAACTCAATTCGTTAGGTAAACGAGCACAAACTCGGATAATCAATAACAATAAGGTCGGACTTGGCATAACACTCACTAGCCGGTAAAATAGGGGAGTATTAAATAAAATCATGATTCATGAGTATGGAAAGTAAAACGTTTATACCAAGATTGTGACCAGGCATGAGTTTTATTTTACCTCGTGTTATGGGTTGCTCACGTTTCGATCAATCACCAGTAGATGATACTTCAACAATTCGAAAATGGGCCAAATACTAAAATTGATCATTTACTATTTATTAGTATCATTCTCTGCTAGGACTTAATATTACATTGTATGCTAATATAACACTATCACTTTGTCTATCACTAGCTTATAAATTTAATAGACTATTATCGAAATAAACATATTACATGAACGTTTAGCTGGTAGATTATAAGATAGCTAATCTGTTAAACTTATTCAGATAGCTTATCAAAGATAAATTAGTTAATTTGTTTTTATATAATACATCTCGCAAATTTGCTACCTTATCAGATAATTAATTTACTAAACAACTTCGTAATTAAAAATCAACTAGTTTATCATATAGATTTGCTAACCAAGCCTATAAGCCTTACAAACTCATATCTTCTTACCATCTAACAACTTATTATCAGAGACATACATATAATTTGAAGTCCTGATACTCTTTTTTTTTTTTTTTTTTTTTTGATAAAGAAAGACTATCAGTCCTTAAACTATATCAAAATTGAGAAACAGTACAACTTGGATTGGGGGTATGTCCCAAAAGGCAGTCCCGTCCATCTCACAACAAGCTATCTTTGCTAAATTATTTAGTACATATTATGTATATATATGGAGTTATTTTTAAGGTTACGTTGACCAGACGAGAAAATCTTAACTTACTATAAATATTACTCCCTCCATTTCAGAGAAAGTGTTACATTTTGATTTTGACCGGTCAACTGTCTTCGAGTTTGACCACAAATTACTCATAAACGAAAATAGTAAATAATTTAATAAAATCATATAATAAAAATTTAATTACTAATTTTTCATTATATAATTTTAATAATTTATTTATTAATATCATTTAAGAGTAAATTGTGGCAATTGAAAACAAATGTAAATATAGAAACGTAACACTTTTTTCAAATCGGCAGAATACATTACAATACCCTGGCCCGTGCTTATTAATTATTATGACTCTTAAATTGAACGTTTATTATTTGCATAGCTCAAATCAAAATCTTACAGGTTCACAGGGTCGACCCACTAAAAAATTCACCAATAAGTAGACATTGTTTCTTGTTCGAAATTTCAATTTGAATGTCCAAATCTTGAGTGATATGGTGGTTGTGATATTATGTTTAAGATAAACAATTGCAGTGGCTTCATTTGGACTGAGGTGTACTGATGATAGTGGATGAGGCTTCATTTGAAAATGACGGTCCCAATAAACCTTGTAACAGACCGGATCAACATGTTTAACATTAAAGACAAGATATTGCAATTTTGAAGGTTACATTTAACAAAACTAGCTAATTAATGAATTTGTATAGTATATAAACGAATCAGTTAGCTTATTTTTTCTATAATCTACCTGAACAATCCTATCAAATAAGCTGCTAACTTTCACCATAATAAATTCATCCAGCTTATAAGCTAGTGTTAAATATGAGATGTTTGTAGCTAAAACATGAATACGTGATGTTAATCCCGTCTCTTAAATCCTCAACTCTCTCCCCTCCTACTAAGACTGAAAATAATTCACTACCATACCCAATAAAATACTTTATAAGAAACCCAATCCCAAAGATAAAGATTTTTTTTCCATGGACAATATGCAAAAAACATGTGAACATATGAAATATCAACTAGGCAAAAACTCTGGCCCATAACAAGACGAGAAATAAGGAATAATACACTATAAAACACCCACAAAAATATCAAGAACATCAAGAATGGAGAAGACAAAGAAAGTTGCCATTGTTGGAGCTGGAATTAGTGGCTTACTTGCCTGTAAATACATTCTCTCAAAGGGATTCAACCCCATTGTTTTCGATCTAAGAGACCAAATTGGTGGTGTATGGACCAAAACCATACAGTCCACTAAGCTCCAGACACCACACCCACTCTACCAGTTCTCAGATTTTCCATGGCCAACTGATTCTCAAGTTTTTCCTGCCCAGAAACAAGTTCTTGAGTATTTGCATTCGTATGCCGATCAATTTAATCTGCTCAGGCACATCCACCTCAACCATAGAGTCGTTAGCCTTAACTACGAAAGTCCGTCTGAGGTGGAAATGCAGCAGTGGACACTGTGGGGAGGGACGGGGGAAGCGTTGGGGCAGCAAGAAGGGAAATGGGACGTTACCGTTCAAGACACTCGAAGCCTAGACACAAAGGTCAGCCCGGAATCAAGAAACGTATAACTGTAACTAACGAATGCGGTTTTTATGATTCAAAGTTCATGAAATTGCAGGTTTATCGAGTCGATTTTGTGATCGTGTGTGCCGGAATGTATAGTGATTATCCTAATATACCCGAGTTTCCTCCGGGTAAGGGTCCTGAAGCGTTCCAGGGGAAGGTAATGCACTCCATGGAATACTCTGCCATGGATCATGAAAATGCGGTTAATTCCATTAAAGGTAAGCGGGTGGCTGTTGTCGGTTTCCAGAAATCGGGAATGGATATAACAATGGAATGCTCAGCGGTTAATGGTGAGATTGAATACTATAAAAAGATAAGTACCCTATATGAAGTTTTACTTATTTCTTTAAGGATTTTGCAGGCATGAAGACACCATGTACTCTGTTGTACAGGACAGAGCATTGGAACATACCCGATTTCTCACCATGGGGAGTTTCACTAGGGTATCTGTACCTAAATCGGTTCTCTGAGCTGTTACTCCATAAGCCTGGTGAAGGTCCTCTCCTAAACCTCCTCGCTACGTTCCTTTCGCCCCTGGTAAGTCTTATAAGGCCTCTCTCTAGCTTAATTCAAGAAAACTGACTTATCTTGGTGTTCAAAAAACCAAAACAAGAGCTAGAAACTGAATAAGGGAAGCTTGTTTGGACTGACTTCTAGCTTATATTCTCTAGGGTGATTTTCAATCGAAAGCAACTTTTGTTATATTGAGAGCAATTGCATTTATATTTAAAATGTTGACAAAAACAATAAACACAATTGCTCTCAGTATGAAATATACGCTCACGGTTTAACACCAGCCTACTGTCTAACATTATACATCTGCTACAATTTTTCCAGCTTTCTTCATTTTCTAGTTTTTCTTGAAAACTCTGATAAGTGCTTTACCTACTTCTCTAAGCTACAGCATCAACTACTGCAAAAACTCTCTAAGCACCTCTAAATTACACACAACTTCAACTCTACTGCTTAACTTGTCAACTTCGACAGAGATGGGCAATATCAAAATTTGTGGAGAGCCACATAAGGAAGAAGCTGAAGCTTGCTAAGCATGGCTTGGTGCCAAAACATAGCTTTTCGAAAGAAATAAAATCATGTTCAGTCCCAACTGTACCTGAGGGTTTCTTCGATCGGGTTGAGGAAGGAAGCATTGTACTTAAAAAGGCACAAAGCTTCAGCTTTTCAGACAATGGTGTTTCCATAGATGGCGAAACTGAACCTCTAAAGATTGATCTACTGATTCTTGCTACCGGTTTCAGGGCTGCTGACAAGCTGAAAGCTAACTTCAGTTCCCCAACTTTCCGAAACCTGATGGACAAACTTCCACTTTACAGGTCAGAGCAACTCATCTGTCAGAAATCACAAATCATTCTACATTCACCCCCCTGACCCTTACATTCCCACCATAATTTCAAACTAAAGAGTAAACCATTCGAAAATGGCATATCTAAGAAGCTAAGTAGACATAAATACTGTGAAAAAAATTATGACATGAGCAAAAGGCTTTCTACCAAGAATTAATGCATTAAATCTGTGAATTGACAGAGAATGCATTCATCCGCGCATTCCACAACTAGCTTTTATGGGGGTGTCAGAGAGCGTAGCAAATATATTCACCTCGGAGATGACATGCCGATGGTTAGCAGAGCTTCTTGACGGAAATTTCAAGCTACCAAGTATAAAAGAAATGGAAAAGAATGTTTCACAGTGGGATGATCACCGTAATAAGTCGTTGGGTCCAAACAACAACAGATCATGCTTGGCTGGACTTCAGATATGGTACAATGACCAGTTGTGCAAGGATATGGGGTGGAAACCAAAAAGGAAAACTGGACTTCTTAAAGAATGGTTTGAGCCCTATGGACCAATGGACTATGTGTAATTGTGAAACTCTTTCCTACAGTTGTGAATCAGAACAATCAGCAGATTCTTGGCCAACAGTTTGCTTGTGTTTCTAATTTTTTTTTCTACTCTAGAGGTAAGTAAACAGCTAGTATTGCAAAATATCAGGCTGAACTAAAACTTTACTACCATATAAATTGTGAAGTTTCATGAATCTACAGCTGCAGAGCTACTAATGAACTAATGAACAAGGCAAAAAATATTTACAGCCTACGGTATATCAGGCAAGTCGTTGCGGTGGCCCCATGAATTGCTTGTGCTGCACAAACGAATCAAGATCCTTCACATAGCAACTCCTTGGACAGCTAACTGAAAGATAAACAAAATGGTGTAACTAAAAGAATTAGTATCAATTTTATTTACGTTGATAAGTGGTTTCCTATTTCTTATGATTTGCTACACTAAGTAGACAGCAGTGAATTGCAGAAACCGTAAATAAAAAAATATAGTAACTTTCTAACCTTGGCTACTTTATCACCCCTGTGCAAGAACCACCAAGGGCCCTTGGCATCCAAGAACCTGGCAAACAGAAAATTGTAGAGAAAATGTCATTTTATTTACTTCTATTTTGTAACTAGCTGACCATAATTTTTGCTGCATTACAATCAACTTGATTTCACTAGAAATAGCATAATGTGTAGAGCCAAGGATGCCGACACAAAAACTCTAACTAGTTTTCAACTGACTATTCCTAACCTCAACAGAAAGCAAGCCCAAAAATAAGACAGAAAAAAACTGTCGAATAGTCTAATTCACCTGACGATTCCAGCCACCATTCTAAGTCCCATGAAGAGAGCCAAGCCTGCCCAAACGCCAGGAAGACCAAAGACAGGAGTAGCATATAGCAAAAAGACAGAGGATATTGCACTAACCAGCATCTACATCTCAAAAACCATCAAAATAAAATCAATGTACGGGGTGATTAATGATGATCTAATAGAGCAACTCATAAACTCACCGTTGCACGAGCGGCATAAGGAAAATCTGAAACACCGTAATGTAGTCCATCGGAGATAAAAGCTAAAGCATTTAAAGGTTGGCTCAGGCTGACAAACTGCAGCATTTCACACAATTCAAATAGGAATCTCTCATCCACAATAACACAGAAATCTCCAGCAGGAACAGAAAAATAGAGAAAAAAGAAACAATGGGGAGACTGACCAGAAGACCAGATCTAACAATGTGTAGGACTTCTGCATCCTTCGTGAATAAGGGGGCCAACGAACTAAAAGAAAGAGCCAGAACCACGGCTAAAGAAACACCAGTCACAATACCTATCTGGAAAACCATACAGCAGGGAAATGAGCAAGAAATACCGATTTTTATGGTAAACAAACTTGATTTGGAATGGACAGGGGGGGATATATTCAAGCCCAAATAAGTAATAGTAGCAAACACCTTTATAACAAATCGAGCAATATCATTCACCGTTCTGTAGTCTTCTTTTGATATATAGCCGGAAATCAAGGCCTGAGAAGTTTGTGAAGCACTTATTATGCAATTGAGGGATAGCAGCCCCAGATAAGGAAAAGACATAACATTTATACAAGAATATGTACGTTGTGCTGAATTTACTAAACATGCATCGGCAATATGGATGTTTGTGCATATATTCGAAAAGTTCACATAGCGTGGGTGATTTATGAGCAAAAAATTTCCTAAAACTTCACATGACGTGGATGTTTGTGCATAGAAACCTCAGTCTCTAAGCACATATTACACTGGATTTCCTCGTACATTCGCACAAACCAAGCCAAAAGTTCAAGGACGATAGCCTGAGAAATCAAAGTGATGTTGTAGTATGATATGGATTGTCCATGCATCCACACTATAGAGGTGGAGGTGAATCCTGTTTGTCGGTGATCAAGTACATTTGCAAGTGTAGGTTTCAATCTACCAATCAAATTAAGGCTGGCTGGTTTCTAGAATGGATCATGAAGTTTGAGTGTTTAACAGGTTAAACAAGGAAACGTGACTGGGTCATTGACAAAAATAGACCTGGAGAAAAAAGAAAGTAACCTGAGCAGATGCAGCAAGTGCATCAGTGAGAAGTGAGACAGCGAGCCAAACTTGCATGCATATCTGATGAGCAGCCATTGCTATAGGTCCCTGGCGTGCAGCCAGGGATGTAGCTAGTGTTGTAGTCAGGAGAACAGAGAGAGTTCTCCCAATAAGAAAACCACCTGACAATACCACAAGTACATAATTAAGGAAACTATCATCAGGAAAAAAAAATGGCAAAAATAGATTATGCAGCCACTACTGGAACCAACATGACTACCTGATTTGACATAACCACCAAACTGCAGCTCTCCGAGTTTTGGAGGCAATAAAACAGCCCTCTTATTCAGATTCCAGATCATTGAAATGGTGACTATGAATCTGGATAAGAACATGCCAATTAAAAAACGTAAGAGCCACAATTAACAAGATACGTAGGACAGTGTGGCAGGCATGGAAACACATACTGTGATATAACCGTAGAAATAGCAGCTCCATAAACGCCCAGTCCACAATAGTGCATGAAGAAGGGAAAAAGCAATATAGCCGTAAAATTTCCAAAACCTGCATGCAGAAAATCTATGCCAAGTTAGAGTACCATGAAATGCTCCATTTGCTCATTTCAACAACAATCATCATGACAAATCCACCTACTTTAGGGCACAAATATTAGTAATACGGTAAAGGGGATATAAGTTTTAAGTTGGGTATTAAATTGGATAAAGAATGAATAAAGAAGTGTAAGTGGGCTATTGTTTGAATAAGAATCAGTTAGAAATGCATAGCAGGTAAATATGTCTGTTATATAATGGTAATGACCAAGTACAGTGGAGATAAAACTTCAAAAAAAGAGGATATGGGCATTTCCATTGGGACATCCAAATAAGGAATGTGTGGCGTTTCCAAGGATGCACAGAGTACTATAGAAAGGCAAAATCTAGGTAGTATATAACTTGCCTAAGCAAAATACAGGGGTCTTCGTATCCTTGAAACCACGGAAAATTCCTTGAAGGGCCAAAGAAACAACATTTGCAGGAGCACCAAGAGCTCTTAAAAGAAGAAACTTTTGAGCAGGAGCACGCATGGGAGAAGCCTACATAAACAAAACGACATTCAAATACAAAAATCTACGAAGAGCTAAGATGGCAGAAAAATGAGAATTCAATTTGAACCGATTTAATATGAAATTAAGATAGTCAAAATAATCTTTTCCAGAATATTCTCAGCTATCAATCAACGGAAGAAAAACAGATGCACATCACTCTGGCTAGGTGTTTACATACGAGATCAAACACGAGCCAATCAGTATCCAAATATAAAGCATTCTTTGAGGCTAACAAAGTTTACTATCTTGCTAAACAATCAATGTGCCATAAGAAATTAAGAACTACACTGTCAGATAGCTTCTGAAGAAAACATCAGTCAATATAGACAACTCAACAAAAAGCAACCATGGGTACCAGGGAAGCCTAATGTAACTAAGCTATCTGCATCACGTACCGGCGATATTCCCATTAAACTAAGCAGAGGTCCAGATCCCAAAGAGAGGGCCACAGCTTCAAAGATGCCGATACCAACAGCTAACAGCAATGCTGTGGATACTGACGATAGCTGCATTCTTTCTGTTGCATCATAGAAAGACTTGTAATGTTAATTTCTCGTAGAGAACACTGTATCCCAAATGAAATAAACAACAAAGTGGACATCTGTGACTCTTTCAAGCAATTAAACAAAAAGAAAAAAAAAAGGAAAAGAAAAGAATGAAGGTAGTCATAGTACTCCAAAGTTCTAACTACCTGATGTGGAATGTGTGCCTGCATTCTTTGCAATATCTTCAGCTACAAACGAAGTAGCAACACTCAGGAGTGGGATGTTGAAAAGCTTCGATATAACGTTGAATAGTGATATGGAGACACTGGCAAAAGCCAACTCCACAGAACCTGCGAAACAAAGATATATCTTAGGGTGAAAGGAGATATAAAATGACTTTGAGCCCTACTCTTGCATTGAAGATTATATCGATAAATTGTATATGTGGTACAAAGTTAAATGTTAAGCTGAAAATGATGTCAAAATAATAAACATGTATGTTAGGATATAATGAATCAAATACATAAACAAAACATCAACCTTACCCAAACGGCCAATAAATGCGGTCTCCATCAGTTGCACCATAGGTTCAATTGCTAGTCCACCAAGTGCTGGCAATGACAGCATAATGAGCTCATGCTTAGCATTTTTTGATTGAGACACACTGTGAGGAACTTCACTCGGTTTTACTTCATAGGTCTGAGAAGAAATGGTCCCATTCACCTCTCTGAAAATAAAGATGATTGAGCAAAAAATTGATTTTCTTCAAGAAAAGAGTCACGTAAGCTATTGTCAGTTGTGTCACTCAAAATTAGTACATTGTATCTACAAACACAGACATCATGCACAGAACAATGATCCTGCATAAAGAGGATTGAGTTCCATGGACTTATAATTGTAACCGATCCTCTCTCAGCTAGTGAGTAGACAAAGGAGGGTCCTAACATCCTAGCAATCATAGCAAGGAAGCTAGCTCGACTAAAAGAACAGTCGAATGAAAACAACAAGGTAAAGAAGGGCATGAATTAGCTCAACGATAAGGAGGAGAGAATGAATAGTTAAACTGTAACGGCTTTCACACAAGATGAAAAGAGAACGGACATACGGATTTCAACTCTAAGAATCAAGTTGGAAGGCTCTAATCCATAGTTCTAGAACGTCTCTATCTTCAATGTCACTACATCAAATAGAAACATAAACGTAGGACAGACACGTAGACTACGACACCTTGCCCTTCTTGTTAGCTTTGTCCAAATCTTCACCTCAAGTAAACATAAACTTTTCAACTTAATTTCCTCCTTACCTTTCTAACATTTATACTTCTACTATCAACTATTCAAGATATAAACAAAACCAAATGCAAACAAGTACAATCAAGACAGTGCACATACTCCTCTTTACTACCAGATGTCTCCTCCGCATCATGAGCCTGCAAGTCAGAGTCTGAATTCTCCCGATTACTGAACCTCGAAAACACACTCTTCCTCCGACGAACAACGGGATAATTGCACACTCCTTTCCCCCTGTCCAATGACACAGAGCATTTCCCTACACCAAATTCCCTCCCTCTTACAAGAAAACCACGAAACCCAATTAAATTTGGACAAGAAAACCGCCATTTGCTACTCCTACTGTTCAATAAACCGCCAGAAACCACTGTACCGCCACAATTGAGCTGTGCAGCCACCATTTTTCACCGGAAAAGTAAACCCTTTGCAGTGAAGATACAAACTTTATTGCCAAATGAAGTGATATTCAACTGCACAGTGATTAAAACAAGTGTTTTAGCCATCAAACTCACTTATCCATACATGAAAAAACGGGAAAATGGCACATCAAGAAAGAAAGAGATAAAGAAGAAGAAAGGAAACGTACAATAGTGGTAGACGTCAGTTCGAGGCGGTTAACAAGAAGACGAGAAGAATTTGTGGCGAAAAGAGGAAGAAATGAACCCGCCTGCGGTTTTCTTGTTCGTCACTCACTCTACAGATCGACAGTTATGGAAGCCCGAGTGCTTCTGTGTTTTATTTCCAGATCAAACAAAAAGACGAGTATACGATTTTTAAATAAATTTATCTAGAAACGGCATTGTTTTTTTCATTTATCTAGAAAAAATATATATTTCATTAACAACATATATGTTTTGATTAATAACATTGATGGTTTTATTGGCAATATAGGTCCGTCTATATATAAGTTATTTAGATTATGTATCTCCTTAGACTTTTTGGAAAGAGACTGTAAAAAACTTTTGTAGAAGTCGGGATCAACCTCATATGCCCGTTTAGCTTGTTTAATTTTGAAAAACCGTATTGGATAAACATGTATTACCCCTGTTTTACTAAACATTGGACGTTAATTCTGCATCTTAAAGAAAAGTCCTCTTACAAAAGTGGCTCGTTTTAAAGTGAGATGAGATTTATAGAATTTTTAAATTAAGGGACGTTCATTTCAAGAATTGTTGTTAAAGGAATTCATAGGTAAGATGAAATTGTGATTAAATTGGGTCTGGGTATGACTGTATATAAATATTAACGTATACAATTTTGAAGATTAGTTGTAATCATATAAGTGGGGTGTAACTTATTTTTTGTATGATTTTATCTAGGAGTAAGAGTTAATTCAATTGTTTGAGAGTAATTTGGATGTGCAATTGACTTAAAGTTTATTGATGTGCACATAGTGAAGACAAAGTAAACTAAGTGTTTGAATTGTGTAGTTTCAAAAGAAAAGGAAAAAAAGTGTTTGAATTGTGAAGTGATTATGAAACCAAACATTGTTTGTGTAAATGCACCAGCAGTAGTCCAGCACACGGGTTAGAAGGAATAGTGAAGATAGAGGTTATATTAGTACTATGCATGGATGTAAGAGTTTATTGATTAGTGATTAGAATAATTAGTTTAATAATTTAAGACTTGTTTCAACTCTTAATCCTTTCACCCACTCCCTTTTGTCTATTCTAAGCCATTAATCACCTTATAATATCCTATATCCTAATCTTCCCGTTAATGTGTAAATAATGTGTTCAACCTTTAGGTAGTATTAAAAAAATATTCATTTAGGACATTTAAGATGCCAAGATTTGGACTTCGAAATTTTATTTATAGAAGTAGAGTCTGAGTTCTATCCCCTAACTACTTCCTCCATGTTTATAACTCCCTACGACCCGTAAAACTTTAGAGTTCATATCTCTACACATAAATTAGTAGTGAACGCTAACAAATTTGGTAAATTAATGTACTTATTCATGTATGGAAAAAAGGCAGAGAGAGTAGGAAACCACTCTAGTCATCAGCCTTTTCTCGCAGTAATTGTGACTTGAAAAGAGTCATATACACCAGAAAACCACAATACAAAACACAACTTCATAGATATAAACCAGAAGGAACTTCAGCTCCGGTGCACCCGAGCTGCTCTCAGGCGATTCAGCCGACGAAGCTATAGCCAACACAAGAAAAGATTGTTCGTCAGTCCCAGTTTGCAGTTGTAACGTAGCTGCACGAAGCAAAAATTTCATAATCGGAAAAATAAAATACATACGCACCAGGGCAAGTTGAGTCCAGAGCTATTGTGAGAAGGCGGTTCTCAGTGTAACCTGCGTAGGCACAGGTTGTATGATTGCAGCCTGATGATATTGTGTCTCCTATGTATAGGTTGTCTTCTTCTCCCACGCACCGGATGGGTGAGCATGATGTGTTTGCAGTCGATGGTCTGCATTGCAACCTGGATAGGATAGCACAGCTCAAATGGCTAAGGAAAAAGTTCGAAACATTAGTATTAGTTGGCTGAGAGCTGTTGAATTTGATTGTTTTCTTACACCCAGTTATTCGCCGCGCTGCAGTTGCATATTATGCAGTTGGTGGCAGTGCGTGTGTACGTATCGCTTGGAAGAAGCAAAGGGTAGTCGAGTGAGGCGTTGCTTACCATTGATGTACAAACTGCTCCCACCAAACAAGACAATATCAGCAACTCTCAGACAGTACATATCTTTCACTCATTCAACAGTTTCCATGATTGATAGAGCATGTAACATCAATTTCAAGGTCCATCTACAGGAAATTCGATCACGGAAGAGTAACATATAAAAAATGCAAATACAATTTGTTGTCGGAATACCTCTTAAAGGAACATCAAGGACAGCTCCAGCCTTCAGGTCCGAGGCATTGGCGAAATTGTTGAATGCCAACAGAGTATTCTGAGAAACATTATACTGCTGGGCAATGCCGCCCAATGTAGTCCCCGGAGCTACCACGTGTCCGTAATGCACAACATCCTGCCCTTCCACATAATCGCAGCTGCACGGAAGTGGGACCCACAGCATCTGGCCCAACTTGATCAAGCCAGGATCAGATATATTATTGGCTTCCTGGATTTCTTGGTATGTCACCAGGCCAGCAAACACCTCTGCTGCAATACTGTAAAGGCTGTCATTTGCAGCCACCTTGTACATCGGCTGCCTGTCAGATAATCCTGTCCCGTTGTTGCAGGCACACCGGAAAGGGATTCTGATCTTCTCATTGGCTGCCAGGGTGGAATTCCACTGGTAGGAGAGTGGAAGATTGTTGGCGCCACGAAGGGCGACTAAACTGGAGACGTCAAAGAGGTTCTTGACATCCAAAAATGTGGTAGCGTTGCGGGGGATGTAGTCCACAACTGCACCGCATGTCTTGCCACTGGAGCTGCACTTAAATGACTGAGCAAAACAGAAGGTTAGCGGTAAGAGCAGTAAAAGAGAGGCTAAATCTGCAAGTGCTCTCATTTGAACTCGAAACCAACGGTCCAAGTTTTTCTTACAGTAATGCCAGAGAAAGAAGTTCCCTCTACAATAAACTTTGGATGAACTGAACTTCCCAGGTAAATGTCTGAGCCTGAGCTGGCCTCATTGTTTTAGCAGAGAAGTTTGAGTTATTTTGGAACTTTCTGTTCTGGATATGAGTAATTTTAATCATACAGTAAGCTAACAACTTTTACAATACATAAAAAGAGTATCAATAGAAAAAAGTAGATGTCCAATAGGAATCTAAGGACTGCAGCAAGAAGGCTAGGAAATGATAAATTTTGCTGCCTGCTTGAATGTAAGTTAAGAGCTAGCCAACAGAAATCTTAAATTTTGAGCAAAAGACTCCTGATAATATAAGCAGATAACGCGTCTCTGAAAGAAATATAGGCTCAGTCGTCAAACGAAATACAAAACATATCCTGTGACGTGTAAGTTAATGAAGTGGAACAGAAGTGATGTAGATTGGAGAAGAAAGAAAATTTCCTCATACAAGAATTACAATTTCCTCTGAGTGTCTTTCTAAAAGAGAATCAGTCCAAGTACACATATACATACAGGCTCAACAAACTACGTACAACAACAGCAACAATAAGTCTCTATAGCCGTAGAGTAACCTCACTTAAGAAGAAAAACACAAAGCAACATCATATGGATCGCAATGAGAAGGATGCTCGAATGCGGCAGTTTGATTCCAGGTGATCCATTATTGTTAGGAGCTGCAGGGAGGGTAAGAGATGTTGTCAGTTAGTTTTATGTTGTAGCTAAGGGAGTTGCAAATTTCAGATAGACTGATGAGAGTATCAGAGTTATTTGTGAGCCACAACGACAAAGGTACAAGCATGAAGCACCTACCAGGACAGGTTGAGTCCGGAGCTACTGTAGTCATGATAGATGTTCGGTTATAACCAGCATAGGCACAGATGTTGCGGCCACAACTTGCAGATGTGGTATTTCCGAGAAACAAGTCTGAACCAGCACAATGGACTGGGGAACATGATGAATTAAACTGGTAGGATTCGCACTGTAACCTGAGGATGCAAGAAAAAAGGATAAGAGAAAGCAGAAAACAACAAAATATTTTATAAAGAAGTTAATTTACGATAAGAACAGCGTACTGGAGAATTAGACAACTTACCCCCAACTCAATGTAGCATCACACCTACACCTTACACAATTTGCAGCAGTGAAGACATATGTATTGTTCGGAACAAGTAAAGGGTAGTCCAGTGAGGTATTGCTTATCATAGATGTACAAGCTGTTGGAAAGGATACAATAACAGTTAGAATGTGAAAGAGATGAATGCCATTTGAACTCAATCAGAACCCGATGGGCAGATCAAGACAATCAACCATCATGATTTTAACTAATATCTAACATTCAAGGCCATTTAAATGAATGAAATAACCACCTAGCTTATTCTGTCAAAATGCAGACTATCCTACTAGTCTATCTTTCAATTTCAGTTTTAATTCGTCAACGTAGATCCATAACCGCAAATGAATTATCCTTAGAAGTCCAAAAACGAGAGCCTGGGCCATACGCTCAACGCAGCAGATGAAAATTATAAAAGCATAAACAAAAAGCTTCAGAAATTGAAAAGGTAGCTAATGCTTGCCTGTAACAATAATAGCTTTTGAATTATGATTCCATTATTATCTTCGGACCTTTTAAAATCATCAAAACCACAACATGCAAGTTCCATTATCTTTCCTTTTTGCTAACCTTCAAGGTAATGGATAGTAGCAGTATTATTGTGGGGCTGCTTTCTAGCTCTCTAGTTGGCTAAAGATTTTGAATAAAAGGCAATCTAAAAAGTTAGGTGTCAATTTGATTATCTTACTTTCCTTGAGTAATTATTCCATTCCATATCAAGCAGCAAGATTGGACAAGATTAATCTTTTCTTAAATAACATGAGATTCTATAGTTCCGTTGACTCCATGTACATTAAATATGCTTATACTCAGTATGATTAATCATTCTACATGCCAATATGCTAACTTCATTCCCACCACAAGGCCATTATCATAAGTAATCAATTCCAAGCCCTTGATAAATTTGTTTCTAACTAAACCACCCCAAAAATCTTGCTTTTAACTAAATCCAGGTCCCCTTAGAAAATTACCCAAGCACTTTTTCATTGTCTTAAATAGCCAAAAACAAACATGCCTTCAGCTCACAAGCACCTTTCCATCCTCCACCCTGACTCTTTTCAAATTTGATGGTTTTGGAAGATGTTACAAGCACGGATTAAAATTTCAACTTTTCTAAAAGGATGAGATTTCTAAATGTTTCAGAAAGAGAAATTAAAACTTGACTAAGATGGAAGGAGTTTCCGAGTATCTTAAAAAGTTCCAAAACTCCAATGAGATGTTTCATTTATGTATAAATCCACAGTTGTTGAATTGAACTTGCACTTATGCATTAAAAATCTCGGTTTCTGCATACGCTTATTGAAAACAATGCTAGCTTATCACTCTCAAGTAAAAGCAGATTAGCCAAGTATCAGATACAAGTCAACTCAATCTCGATTCCTAATCAAGTCTAGACTCGACTTGACCCGACTCACTTAAAACCAGCTGAGCCTATGTGTCACATGAATTAACTCAAGCTCGATAATTGAGCTTAAAAAGAAAGAAAAAACATAAAATGGTCTTAACGTGCTCGATAGAGCAGAGTCTTAGGCTTGTTATATAAACAACCATAAATCAAGTCTCGAGCCACATAACACATCTCTATTAGTACTACCAGCTAACTACTAGGATTCAACCTTTCACCTAGCAGCTACCTTTATAGATTATTTGGGATAAAGTATTGATAAAGCAAGAAATAGAACTAATAAGTGCAATAAAAATCTTTCCTTTTTACTACCAGCAAGTTCCTAACGGAACACCAAATAAAGAAAGTTAGGAACTTTTTAACGAAACAAACAAACTCCACACCTCTAAGCAAAACATCAAGAACTAGTAAGTACGATAAAAAAATCTTTCCTTTTATAGAACACTACTACTAGCAAGCTCCTAACGGAACGCCAAATAAAGAAAGTTAGGAACGAAACTCCCGGTACCTCTAAGCGGAACATCAAGCACCTCCCCCGCCTGAATCACCAACGCCTGAGCCTCCGTCAAATTATTGACCCTCAGAATCACCTCCTGACTGACATTAAACCTCGCCCCGATCGCGGCCACCGACCCCCCACTCTCCACCACACGAGCATAATGCACCACTCTCTCCCCATCCACCTCATCACAGCTACACGGCAAAGGAATCCAGAGCCTCTGCCTCGGCACAATCAAATCCGCATTAATGATGTTGTTTGCCGCCTGAATCTGCTGGTAAGTGACCAAATTGGAGAAGATCTCGGCGGCGATGTGGTAGAGAGTGTCGTTGGATTGGACGGTGTAGATGGGGCGGCGGTTGGAGAGGCCGGTGGAGTTTTGGCAGCGGCAGGGGAAGGGGAGGGTTAGGGTGGTGGTGTTGGAGATGGAGGTGTTGGGGGAGGTGGAGAGGGGGAGGTTGTTGTAGCCGAGGATGGTGCGGTGGTTGGGGATGTTGAAGAGGGATTGGATGTCGGAGAGGGTCGTGCTGTTGAGGGGTGTGTAGGAGATTAGGGATGTGCAGGTTGTCGTGTTTGTGCACCGGAATGGGACCAGTTGGGAGGTGGTGGTGGTGGTGAGTGTGAGGGAGAGGAGGAGGAGGAGTGTGGTGAGATAGGAAGGAGAAAGAGAAGACATTTTTGGAGAAGGTGAGTGAGTTTTGAGCTGAGAAGCTCTGTTTTAATGGTGGGATTTGGGAATTTCAAAACAGAGATGAAGAAGAAGAAGAAGAAGAATGGGAAACAGGGCAAGTGTGGGGTTGGGTTGTTCAGTGTCATTATTATAACTATTATTATTGTTTGAAATTTTGAATTGGGGAGATTGACTCAAAACTCTCCAATGTTTGGTTATTTATGATTTGTTTAGTATAAGTTTATTAACTCGATGAGTTTATTTTCGTAATAAGCATGTTACGTCGTGACGACTAGTTAGGCTATATTTAACAAAACTAGCTGATAATTGATAAGTTAGATGGTAGCTGATAAACTAGTTGTTTTTTATAAAATTGTTTTGTAAATCAATTAGCTGATTTGCTAAATATGGTATGTAAAAACAAATCAGTTAGCTTATATTTCTGATAAGATTCCCGGACAAGCTTATCAGCTACCAGCTAGACGTTCACGTAACAGACTTATTACAAAAATAAGTTCATCGAGCTGATAAGCTTGTAATAATGAGAGCATTAGCAGTTGAAAAGCTAGCTGGTCTAATAAGCTTGTGTAGAAATCATATCAGAAAAATAAACTATTTGAATTGTTTTTACATACCATATTTCATAAGTCAGCTAGTTTATCAGTTAATTGATTTACTAAATAATTTTATAAAAATCAACTAGCTTATCAGCTAATAGCTATCGAATCAGCTAGGTTATTATCTAGTTTTGCTAAACGGAGCCTATTTTCTTCTTATTTAACTTATAAAAGATTGTGTTGCATACACCTGATAAATACTCTCGCTGTCCCATTAAGGGTGTCACTTTTCTTTTCGTCACTGTTCCTAATACAAATGAATAATTTGTTGTTTTTGTGGGAGGGGTAAATGGTGAAGAATGAAAAACGTATGAGAGATAGAATGGAGAAATGATAAAGACTATAAAAATTATGGGAGATAGAGATACTCCATGTGTACCGTCATGTTTTCTTTTCGACTGTGTTTTTTAAGAAAGTCTATTGTTTTTTTTTTTAATTGTAGGAGAGGGAAATGATAAGGAGAGGAAAAGTATGATAGATGTGAGAAAGAAATGACAAATTTGAAAAAGTATGAAAAAGATTTAATAATGTAAGAAGGATAATGGTTAGTAGTGTTTATTTTTCCAAATTTTGGGAATGATGGTATATTCACGGGATAACAATAAAGTGAAAATGAACAAGATTAGTGGGACAGATGGAGTAATAAAGTAAGAAGATCAGTGGTTAATGGGGCTCACTTTCTTGTTGTTTTGGTTATTAGACGATATTAATTAAGGGGCACGCATAAAAGAGAAAAGGGACATATTTATCGGGGCGGATGGAGTACTATGTAGACGTTGAATACAACGACATGCCCACTAATTGATTTGGGCCAGGCTCTTTGGGTCGCTGATATTCGGCAGACTAGTAAAAATGAGTCTATTAATAAGTTGTAGATCATATGGCTCACAATAACAACTGTCAATCTAAAAATGAGTCGGAGTAAATCTAAACGAATATTTTGAAGTTCAAAGGGGTTGGGTGCAATATTTGTATTTAGGCGGAAGATAGGGATAGGAGTGGGGTGGAGCCTAATAAATAAAGTGTTTAGTGGTAATTAAGCTTGTGATTGCAAATACTTAAAAAAAAAGTGTTTTTGTGATTTTGAAGTAATTTTTTAGTGTTTTATATCACAACTCAGTAATTTTTCCGAAAAAATGAATCGCTTCAAAATCGAGAAGAACTCAATAATGCTTCCTAATCGCTTAAGAAATAGCTTTTTTTCAATTAAAAACAACTAATTAAATTAATTTTTGCAAATACTAAAACTTCTGCTTTTACAATTTTAAGCTATTTTTCATCTGAAATATTAAACAATACTAATTTTTGATTAAAATGAACTTTAATCAACTTTAATTATAAGCAGATAAAAAAACACAAAGTCAAAAACTAATTTGATTGGCTAGATAATTAATGACTGCAAAGACTTTGACACTTGACTCGGTCGTCTGTATGAAACCAAAGTCGCCGAGCTTCTTGTGTCTCACTTTCCACATTTAATTTTCTCGGTGCTTTGTCCCTCTTTCCCAATTCCCACGTAACTTTCGCTCCATACTTAAGTGAGTTATTCCGATTGCATTCTTGTGTTGGTAAAATTTAACTTAAACGGAGAAAATTCAACTCAACTTCGAAGGTAATCACTCAGTATAACTTTATATTGTATCGTTTTTAATCATCTCATTAAAACTGTTTATATATCAATGAAGTAGTAACAAATAAAAGCTACAACGGATAGCAACTAATCTTACATTTACAAAAATCACATTTTACACTTTTATCATCTATTCAAATTTTCATCCAAAATAGTGTGTCAACCATAGTGTGTTAAGTTTTTCGAGATGGATAAAACAATATATCTAGAAGGATATCATTTAACATCGATTTTAACATGGTTATCGGAAGTTTACGTTCTTGGTGTTTGCCATAGTATTTCATATTTATCATGTCTATATTGATGTGGAACATATGGGGCCAAACTCTATAATTAATCGCTCTTATATACATGTGTGCCGCATTTTGGGTTGCAGATATTTAAAAAATCTTACACGGCTTTTGTCGTTTGGAATTTTTAGCATATTCCTCGTGTCCCTTTTGGTTTTGGATAAGAGCTTTCATTCTTTAGATCTTCTGCAAAAATTTATATGGGTCGACTTGGAAGGCTCTATTGTTCATTTTGCAAGATTCCCACTTGAAAATTAAGATTATTTGAAAGTCTGAGCTTATAAATGGTAATTCGACTTGCGTATTGCTTTGTTTTATGAATGAGTCTAGCTCAAATAATAAAAGTCAAATTTACCCCAGTTCAAAAGTCATCACTATCTCTAAAATTTACTCTATATACAACAAGGAACGAAAACGTTATGTTGGAAATTTAGCTTCATGGCTCTCAATCTTCATACAAATACGGAGATCAATCTGCTCACTTACTATCAACAAGTATGTTTTGTCTCCCAAGTTCCAAGTATTAATGTTATGTGAATTGAGTCTCGTCGTGTAATCGCTTCAAGCTCGCATATCGACTTATCATGTTAGCAAATCGAGTTGCACTTTTGTGTTTGAGTACTGTTCGAGTCGAGCTCGATGAATAATAAATTAGAGTCAATACCTTCAAGTTTTGGTCTACATGCCGACCGTTAGAATTTCCGAGAATATCCTGATCACATACTCTGCATCATTTCTTGACTTGAAACTTCAAATTCTAGACAAATTAACCTGGTCAGTGTTTCCAACTTGAAAGACAAGTTCTAACATTACACCGATTGGTTATGGATTATTTACTCATTCCACGGTATCATATCGACATAAACCAAACGTTCAACATTGTCTTGGTCATCCATTAGTGTCTCAACCAACCATCCAACTTGCGACAAGATAGATAACTCACGATTTTCCACTTCTACATCATATTCAATGTGTTCTGTTAAGCACAAGAGAATGACCTCAAGTGGATCAAGACAAAGTGGTTTTCACACCTCAAACTTGACTTAGACTTGTAGTATTTGAAATTGACTCGGTTAGTTGTATATGCAAGCTCATACTTGACTCGATAAGAAACCGAACTCCAAATAGAGCTCGAGTACCAGGGTCACATAATTTGTGGACCGTCCGGAACAAAGACAGGGTACGTGTTTCACCCCTTTGGAGAATCCGATAGCGCTTTTTTTTTTTAACGTGATTCACTACTACATGGTACACGATTTTATTAGAACGTGATTTGCTTACAACAAAAGAGGGGAAATGTGAACCCTCATTTCATCTCTAATTCGCTAAATTTGACAAACAATCGAGCATTCCTAAGAGAATCATTACATATGCGCATTCTAAAACGTGGAATTGGCGATCTGTACGCTCTATCGAGCGAATTGGGTGCAACAATTAACCACGTTCTGGTGCCCGCATCCTAGAACGTGGAACGCGGGTACCTGGGCGAATCATGTGAACCCTAAGCTTGGGCCCCACTTAATTACATCATTATTTGACGAGCTGAACTCAAGCTTTACAAATCAAACCCAGCCACGTTAACACTCAGACTCACATAGCACCATAAATCAAGACCATTGGCCTGCTGCCCTCACAGACTCACAGTTCAGTGTTTCTGGAAAAAAGAAAAAGGAAAGAAAAGGCAACATAGACTAATTTGATCATTTCAAGGTGGTAGACTATTAAAATAGTTGAGAACTTTCTGCCACATTAGTTTCAACATGGCCACCATAATTTTGTCCAAACTCCAACACTACATTACCAAGAAACAGAGATACCAACAGAAGCATACCCACCCGTGACAATATAATTATCAGGGTAAAAAGACAAGCCTACAAAATACTACTCACTCCGTCCCGGAGAACTTCATACATTAGGGTTAACACGCAGTTTTATGTAAAAATATAAAGTAATGATATAATATAGAAAATGAGGGGAAAAAAATGTACTTTTAGGGGCAAAAGGTGTAATTTTGAGTGTAAAGTTGAAATTGTTTATTATTTATTTGGTGTAGGGTAGCTTCCTTTTTTGATAATGCATGAAGTTCTGTGGAACTGCTAAAAATGACAAATGTATGAAGTTTTGCGAGACGGTGGGAGTACCAGGTTAAAAAGACAAGCCTAGAAATTCTCAAACAAATACTAACTGCTGAACCTCAAGACACAGACATCATGGGTAGAAACAAATTTGCCGACAATCTCAACAGGAAGAGTCTCTCTCAAATTCACTTTTTTAAAACACTTGTAGAATACACACTTCTCAATACTACTACCTGTAGTAATCATATAGTAGAAGACCATGTTCTCATGCTTGAAGCATTACAAAATGCCCTTAATTTTTCATTTCACAGCACAGTTTACAAATACAACCTGGCAAGAGTAACGGAACAATGAACGGAGAAGCAAAGGATTCACATTCTCTATACAGATGTAATGAAAAAGTTATCTACAGACTGTCACTCATGAGACTTTTCTATTTTTGATTTCGTGTCCAGGGAAGACTGTTCTATCTCCAAGTTGAGTGAGAGATGGAACCGAAATCTGTGGAATTCAAAATATTCAATATCTAACCATCTATAACTTTACGTGAAGTGCATCATATCACAGGTTAACATCTAATATATCAATCATTATGCAACATAAATACCGATCCAGACTACAATGTACAGACAGAATTAAGCTTTGACATGAAGCACAAAATATGAATGATCTCTACGTGTCTTGTAACCAAGAAAAGCAGATTAATTTTCACCAAAACTAACATTCATCCCCGTCCTACATTACCAGTAACTCGGGACTCTGAAATCGCTAGACATCCATCCCCGTCCTACAAAAATGATTTGAACCTCGATGTTTCAATTCTGCTCTACATTGGTGTTCTACATAAAATGGGTGTGGAGACTACAGCTTACTACCAATTGACATGGACTTCTTCCAGTGAAACCTTTTCTAATCTACTTCCATATCAGCAATTGCTTCGTTCAAGATCGTCTCAAGTTCTCTCACTCTTTGTTTTGTTAATTTGATGCAATCCTGCAGACACAGCACACCTTTTTTACAATTGATACTCTTAAATATATACTACAAGCAGGCACGTCAAAGATATGTTATCTAATATACTCAACATTTAGTCAAACTAGAAAATATGGCACAAGGTATATCGCCAGAGGGACTGCATAGAATATAACCTTTGAAACAAATTTCTTGCCCCGAACACGATATCCTTAAAAAAAAAAAAAAGAAAGAAAGAAAGATGGGAGTTGACAATTACCTGGATTGCTGAAATCTGTGCGAGACCTGATCCACCTGGTTTATTCAGAGACACAAGCTGAAAAGATGAATCCAGTACGACAGTTAGAAATGTTTCCATGATGGACTCTTCCTCGGAGGTAGGATCTGCCAGAATGTAGTTCCTGTGAAGAATGCATGTCAAAGCATATGGCAAACTGTTCAACTTGAGCTTTCTCTTCTCTTCGTTCACAGGTTCCTTTTCTTTCATTACTGCAACATTATTCTCAGGTAAAAGAACTATCCTCCCATCATCGTTGAGAGAGACTGTAGGAATTTGCACTGCAGGGGTAGTTAGAACCATAAGCCTTTATCCGAATTACAGCAAATAATTATTTTAAGCAGCAGGTAGTCTTGTATTTGGTGAATTCAGATGCCTTTAGTTCCTCAGTTTAAGTGTCTTAATTTGTTATAATAAAAAGGAAGAGATATGCATTGAAGACGAGGAATATAACAAGTCGCTAGAATGCTCTACCAAACATTCGGTAGAACTGTTCAAATTAAGTCTCTTACAAAAAAATAAAGGGCAATCACTAAGTTGACATTATGCTGCTGTAAATGACAACACTGTAGGCTACAAACTTACAATGTGAAAACGCTGCCACTGCAGAGAGTAATGCAGCATCAAATAGGGCACCGTCAGCATCCAAGCAGTATATATCCTGCAAGAGTCATATGAGATAAAAGTTTGAAATATCACAATAGATTAATATTTTGGTATATGAGTATGTTAATGGAAATTTGAAAGTCATTACCAGGTAGGCCATCCAAGCAGCCTTGCCACTGACCAAGGATAGCTCTTTCAGGTCAATCATGCCAGAACTGTATCAATTACAGCTAATAACATAAGTCACAAATTCATGAAGCATAAGTTTCAAGTGCAAGTCACGAGAAAGTGAAGGTTCAGATGAGAAGACATAGTAAATTTGTTGCTTTATAACATCGCAAGACACAGCGTAGACTGATTCTTTTGCATGATTCATTTTCATATGATTACACAAATTATCTGAGAACCAATCAGTTCTGCTTGTTATAAAAAGCCACTTGGTGTGAAAACTAAGAATTACTCAAGTAAGGCACTAGTAGACCCTGGTAGTAATGCAAAACAGGTTTCCATGTTAAGAACCTTTTCATTCTTGATCTAAATGGAAAAACAGCAAAATAGCCAGCTTAAAGAAGAATGATTCCACTCTCCAGGCCTCAAAGAAGGTCTATGTTGCAAGAGAGCAAGCAACCACTACAGGGCTTAAATTTCTTCTTACTATTTCATCCCCAACCCTTAGTAGTAGCAATTTGGTGAAAACTTAATTTGCAGACTTCAAAGTAAATATGATAGATCTCCAAGACCAAGGAGCAGAAAATGAATCTTAAAATACTTACAACACACAAACAATAAATGGATTATGGGTGCTGAAATAGTGTCAAGTGATTACTTGCCTCAAAATGGTGTCAGATAATTGCTTAGATATTACTGGTGCTACCTCTGCAGGCCGGCCAGGTCGGACAAGGGGAGAACAAATAGGAGGCATGTGAAACTCAACAGCTGAAGAGAAAAGAAATATAAGTATCAGCCGACTCCATTGGAAGCAAAGATTAAAAATTTTACTACAAAATAATAAACCATGAATGTAGTACATTGAAAATTAACCTATGCATCCTTCATCAGGAGCCTCCACAGTCGGAGTCATGACTTCCATTTTGATGGCAGCCAGCATGCTCTGCGAAAGACACGGAAGCTTATTTAGTTCACAGAAGGACTCAGTTATATCTGCTGCAAGAATATCACTCATCATCAAATCATACTTCCCGCAATTACTTCATTTTCTCTCTCTCCCCCCACCCCCACCCCCCATGTGGCTTGTGCATAGGGTCCGTTCACGTTTACATCCTTGATAACCCAAATAAAGCATACAGTTGAGTTTATAGTAAACTAAAACCAGAATTAAGATGTTCTCTCCGTATCCTCGATTACTATTTTATTAGAGATGCAATTCCTAAGGCACAAGTCGTTATTGATGTCCATTTAAAATACATTTCAAACGGAGGCAAAACTTCTATGCTTGCACTTCCACATGCACTGAACCATTGTCTACTATCGAGGTTTATAAAGTGATGCCCAGTGTGTTACTTATCATCGCTAGAGCTAAAACCTTACAGTTTTAACGAGTTTTTTCATTACTCAAATGATAACCATCTGCGCACCGTATTCTTGATTTGTTACTTGTAGGTCTAGGTGTTGAGTGATGAGAAATTAGTAGAAGTCAGAATGTTTTCCAGTGATACAAACATGTGAAAATTGACTTACAGTGGAACCTATCTTTGCTAGTGCGGATCCATTAGCAGATGCAACAGCTCCTACATTTGGTAAAAATATGAAGGATAAGACATTGAGCAATAGACAAGGAAGGCAAAAAGAAGCATATGAGGCAAACAACAAAATTAGTTGACTAACCAAGCACAAGTGTCGTGTCTCTAGCTTTACCAAGCTGTCGACCATCAGGTCTTATGGATTCAAGAAGGTGACGCTCGTGAAACTTTAAAGGGAAAAGCCTCCTGAAAGCATCCTGCTCCACCTCGGTGGATAGATCATTTGGTGCATTGGTAGTCGCCATTCACCTACAAAATACAACCCAATTTACCTACTTATATATATCAGTGTTGTCAATCCTCAAAAAGTGGGATAGTGGGATCGGGATGAAGTTGGTTATGCCATTTGCAAGATTTTTCGAACTTGTAACAAACTCTTAGTTCAGAAAATGTATATGGAACATCAAGTAAATTCCATGATGAATTTTACACACTTTTTTCCGAAAAGAAAACAAGGAGTCCCGCAGCGCAGAGAATGTTAGCATGACAGCCACTGTGAATATTAGCTGATTATTCATACACTTGTATGATTGATTGTAAGGGACCTAATGAGATGAATGATGGATTTCACATAGTTTCGGGTGCTAGAGTATTTGGGACTAGTCCACTACAGCTCAAACATTGCTTCAATACAACAAACAGTCTATGCAGTTTTATTTCACATAGGCATTTCACCAAACAGTTTCCAACCCTGACCTCAAACACAATTTGACTAAGAACCACACATATTCGCTTCGAAGAATATTCAACTTAGAAACCGGTTGAAGAAGTGAACTCTATGCAGTGTCATAAGCAAACTAAACAACAAGAACAATAGCAGTAACATTTCAGCAGGTATGAATCCTAATTTTACAAATAATCCGAACCATAATATTCGTCGAAATTGTATGGAAATCAATTGATAAATCCAATCAAATGTCATAAATTAGGTGATTGGATTCCTGTAGCTAAATTGAGAATGCAAAAACAATACTACAAGAAACACATACGAAATTGCAATTATGCAAAGCAGATGTTGAAACGGAGAAAGTAGTAACCTTTCTTACCACTAGAGACTGTGAAACGACACTTTTACTTAGAGGGAATTGAAGAAGATTAATGGATGTTGGAGAAGAATTAGGAACAAAGTACTGGAAATTCAAATGGAGAAACCTAACTTCTTTCTTATAATCTTCAAATTAAGCTGGGCTTGGCCGTTTGGGCCTTGGGCTCAAAAATTGAGGCTCTATGCAGGCACGCGCATGGACTTAGCCGGCCTGGTAAAATCGCAGGCTGGCCCGAATGTAAAACCGTAACTCTCCGAACAGTGTTTTCTTAAGATATACGCGGATCCATTTTTTTTATCAATCCGTCAATCGGCGGGTTGGGCAGGTGGGTCGTCGAGGTTAATCTAGATAGAATGTTAACTTGTTAATTTTTTTTACACCTATCCAGAATATCCATTGTAAAAAACACAATCGATCTTTGCTGAGTAGAGCAACAAGCAAAATGCCATCAGATTAACACTAAATCCTCGTATGAAAATTGACAACTCTAATAGAAATTACATAATTATCTGCTTCTAATTATGGTTTCAATTTTTTAATGATTATCGCCCAACTTTTTTTTTCAGTGAAACTATCACGCGTTTGAATAGAATAGATAACTTAGTACTCCCTCCATTTCAGAAAAAATATTACATTTTACTATTCCGCAGTTAACTGTCTTCGCGTTTGACCACAATTTACTCTTAAACGATATTAATAAATAAATTATTAAAATTATATAATGAAGATTTAGTAATTAAATTTTTATTATATGATTCTATTAAATTATTTACTATTATCGTTTATGAGAATTTAATAAACTCAAGACAAATAATTAAAAGTTAAAATGTAACACTTTCTCTGGAGGAAGTATTTTAAATCTACAGTGGTAGCTGTTGAATATATGCAAATAAAGAACTATCAATACCCTCAAATATCTTCGAAGTTCTAAATATAGCACATTCATACTAATGTAAATTTGTAAAATACAAAACGAATGCTAAATGTAGCTGGTACATCAGTTCCCAAACATTTTCAAAGTTCTATAGCACATTCATAATAACGTAAGCCTGTAAAATACAAAAGGAATGCTAAATATGGTTGGTACATTGATTCACAACTTTACAGATCATGATCTTCGAGATGCTTGTGTTGTGTGATCAAAACATTATTTCATTCTTGCTAGTTTATAAATCTAATCTGGTAGAGCCGAACTTCACACTCGGTGGGGGTTTTATTAGCAAGGTTTTAAATGAGGCAGTATTTAGCGTACCAATAATCGTCAACTCGTGTTTATTTAAGGGTAGTGTTAGAGATAAAACATGCACAAGAGGTGGTATCTAATTAGACTTGTAACTAGATGAAGTATTTTCTATTCAAATAATATTTAAATTCTCGATAAGCTCTATATAGCAGGACTGTAGGAGGACGCGGCCATCTGCTATAGTGATGGGGTATCAGTAAAGCAGATTTATGTATGATGGTGTGCGTGTGAAATCAAAGCAAGAATAGCAATCTTCATCACCACTGTTGCCAGGAAGAAGAAGAAATCAGAATTTGGGATTGAAATTAGAATTACTGAAAAACATTACATAGGAACCCCTAAGGGTATTTACAGAAAGTAAAAAAAATTAATGACGTCATATTAAAAAAATATATGTCATAATTTTTTATTTTTTTAAATTTCGGATCGATCGGATTAATCCGAAAATCCACGGATATAATCCGATCCGATCTGATCCGAAATTTTCAGATCCGGAAAATGCTAATCCGAAATCCGATCCGAAGACACCGGATCGGACTGGTTCGGTTCGGATTCGGATCGGTTTTTCGGATTCGGTTTATATGCACACAACACACCCCTAATCATACACTAGAAGACCATGTTCACATGCTTGAAGCATTACAAAATGCCCTTAATTTATCATTTCACAGCACAGTTTACAAATACAACCTGGTGACAGTAACAAAACGAGGAACGGAGAAGCAAAGGATTCACATTCTTTATAGAGATGTAATGTAACATACTATCTCACTAGAGGAAGGCAGAACAAAATTATTTCTTTTTATTTTTATTCGGTGTATTTCTCTTCCAGCCGCCGGAGAACTGAATCAGCAAAGCTCTCTTGCCTGCAAACGTAAAATGTAGACACCAATGTCACACTGCAAGAATCGGATGTGTTTGATAGTATCTAACAGTTTCTAATCCCGAACTTCTTTTTTGATAGATTACTTTACACCCACAAAATTAAGTCAATTGGAAACTGAAGTAGTTATATTATCTCAACATGTCTAGTTGGAATAAGATATCTTACTTAATTAACAATTTAATCTATATGTGTCTATCCTATAACAAAACAACCGCCTGACCCTTACTAATCCGTATCATATATTCCCAGCAGCACGAAAAGATGAAAAGGCCAATCATGTTTAGAAGCCATAGATGGATCAATTTGCGAATTTAACTCATTATTTATTTCAGACAAATTTAATCACCTCAAGGACATAATATTGCAATAACATGTTAGCTGAAAAAATCAAGCCAACATGCATGACTTGCAAAATACAAAGATGTCAGGTTAAGAGAAAACTTACTTGCGTTCGCGATGCTTTGGGCTGGGCCTAGAGTATTTCAGATATCCATCCCATGGTACCTTTTTAAGGCCTGCCCTTACAGAAATGATGTCTCTCACCCTGAATAGAACAATCACCTTTAGAATAAACCGAGTGTTTGGCTTGACACTACACTAATACGGGGAAATAAAATGACAACCCCAAAAAAAAAAAAAAAAAAAACCACAAACTGTTCCAGTTGCAACTCAATCCATGTCACCCTGTGTTGTTTTTTATCGCACAGAAACCCCTCACATTCTCAAGTACTGCCAATTTTCCCCAGTTAGTCCCAGATATGAGAATAAAATTCTGCAATATAACTTTAAATTTGGGTAAAAAGGGGTGTAAGAACTAAGAGTAGAGTAATCAGAATCGAAAGGTGTACATGTGCAATGTAAGAGCAAAGGGGATTTCATGCAAGTTACAAATAACACATTCAGATTCGGTGAAATGGCATTGCAGCTGGTAATATAGTTACCTCTCTGCAAATTCAATAGGTGTTTCACCAGGTTTCAGATTTTGAGGCTCCAGATACCACACATCACAAACAACAGCCCACGAGGTCATAAGCTGCAACAGGTGTGTTGTAAAGGATTGCCTGCAAATGAGATGGAAACTATACTTGTGAAGACATGTTACTAGTGATATCTAAGAAACAACCACCAGAATTTCTAGACTAAACCAAGTGCATATATATATGAACACATTTATGCAGTATGAAGCACCGAGTAACTTAGAAGCTTCAACTAGATAAATACTTACAATCAAACAAGTGTTATTGAAATGAGAAGTCCCCAAGAAACACTTACTTTCTACTGTTCCAGAAGGCATCGACAAAGATTTTGTTATACTTGATAGCTATTGGACATACTGTGCAATCAAGTTCAAATGCACCCTGAACACCAAAGGAAACAAATAAATAAAGATGATTAAAACCTTCGCATAAATCATATGGTAATAAGCAGAGTTCAAACAACACATGCCCTCTCATCTTCATTCCAAATTATAACTAGAATTTTCAACTTAAGACATCTCCAATGATCGAAGTGAATGAAAGCACATATGCGAGGAGATCTTTTATTGTTTAAGGTATCAAAATGGGAAACATAGAATGCAGAGAAAGAGAAAAGTATAAGGTGTTATTGAATGACATGGAGAACAGTAGTCTAATAAGATCTTCAGAGACATTAACAAGAGCACCTTCTTAAACATGACGGTGTAGTGGTTATTCACACAAGTTCCTTCAGGGAATATAAGAAGAGGATTATTATCAGGCCCGTTCACATGATCTCTTAGCCTGGGAAAGAGAAATTATAAGATTAGGGCAATGAATAAAGATGTACATTGAAAGCCTTCATAAATCAGACATACTTTCTTGCTACAATTCCACGATCCTTAGCCTCGGAGCGATTGAACCAGATACATCCAAGACTATCCAGAATAGTACTCTGGAGTAATCCTATAAAAGAAATTACATGATAAAGTCAGTAGAGAAGCATGAACCATGCACCATATCATCCGTGTTTCACATTTGTAATAGATGACAGGCCCCTTTGGATAGATTAGTAAAAAGGTCAAACATTCATTTTGATACCACGCTGAGCAATTTCAAATTTCAAAAAGGCAATAATGTTTATCGTGTGTAAAGTAGATCACATTAGCAAATCGAAATTCTCCAAGTTAAGCACTGAACCTGTGCCTTTTCTTTTTGAAATGACAACCAGCTCCTAGTATTGTGCAGTACTGCACTCAGAGAATTGATATTTAAAAAAAAAAAATCATCAAAGCAAGCATAAGAGCCACCAGGTTTCCTAATGTCTAAAATACTTACCAACCCACCCCGGATGTTTCTGCATTATCACTGCAAATGCAGTCATTTGTTCCAAGACAATGAAGTCAATCATGGAAGTGTGATTTGCTACAAACACCTGAACAGAAATTGAAAAGGAACTTGGAGTTACATTGATATAGATAAGTCTCAGGTATATAAACTTCTGTATAGTTTGAATTTGAACCAAAGAATGCAACCTCACCTGTTTGGGCCGTATGCTTGGCCGTGGACCATGGTACTTGACTACACCAGTCCAAGATGCAACAAAAAAGCTGCAAATCAACTCCACTAGACCTCTCTGAAGAGAATGCACATGACATAATATAATTATCTTAATGAATCGTTATCGAGATAATTCTCATCTAAATAGAAGTAACTTAATGTTTCACGAAGATTTTCTCAATTTGTACTCTAAATCCTTTTTTCCTTTTCAAAGATTTTCCTGTTATTTTTCAGTATCCCATTGCAACCCTTCAGGGGCAGGATCCAAATGGAATCCTGAAAAAAATATCATTGAGTTAAGCTTAACAAGATTATGCTGACAAATAGAACACTGGTTTTGATCCAACTCTTAAATTTAGGAAATGATCAGGGAGGGAAAGCGAAAGTGGGAGACACAAAAAGGTGGACTTTTGAACTCCTTACTTGATAGCGGCTAGTTAGAGGACAAGAAGTCAACAAGGAATTGGCATACCTCTAACTTTTTTCTGAGTTTATCATTCCCTTTCAACAGAAAATGCACAGGAAAATAGCATGAGAGAAATACAATCCATCCTAATGTAAGTACCATTACCCTGCATTGGAAGTGAAAATGCTAAAGGATATCAAAGAAAGGCATCGATTGCATCTGACTGGTAAATTACTTTACTATAAAATTCACATTAATAATCTAACCATAATGATCTGCACCACAGATGTGGTTTTAGCAAAGATGAAACATATACATAAGAAATGGGCAGGTGATGTTCCCACAAACAAAGACCAAATGAAAAAAAATTGCTGTCTCATAACTTCATTGCAGAAAAGGACTGATACAAGTCTAAGATAAATAACAATATAGAATAAAAATGAAAAGATATAAAGACAATTTGACTCAATATTCCCAGTATAGAATCAATAAAGAGTTTTTGGGCTAAAATTAGATAAACATGCACCGCCAAAGGCAGATCGCATAAGAAACACCTGATAAAGAGCCATCTATCACTTGGCCTAATTGATTGTATATAGTTTTGGACCTTGCAGAAAACTTGATGATAATTAACAATTAATTGATCGTGCTTAATTTGAGACACAGAACGAACAGTAGAAAGCAAGTAGCATCGGCTATTTATGCATAAACTTGGAGAACTTCATTTCATAAATACACAGTGAAGATTGAAAAAAAAAAAAAGAAGCAGATTACCAGTACCAAATTTGGTTACACTCACTAAGAGTGCCTTTATGATGTGGCTGTATCTAATTGTAGTCATAATTTACAATTACGAAATTCATGTCTAGTGGACACCTTGAAAGTCTGATACCACTACTATGCATCACTATTGTGGTTGGTCCTGAATAGCCATTCATCATTCTATTTTACTCGGCTATCACTAGCTAGTTGAATTGTGGTATTACTGCATAGCTTTACACTAGTCTTACGTCTCTAGCATAATATGATAAAACCTACTGCCATAGTGCCATGAGATGAGAGCTGAAAAGTGTATTCTTTGGGTTCTAATTTCTACATTCATTTCTAAAAGGTATTACTACTTATAGAACTTAATGTTCTGGAATCAACTGCTCCAAAAGTAAAGGCAATACATTCATATGAATGCATTACTAACATTAGCTGACAATCTTACCTCATCGGGAAAAGGAACCCATATCGAACTACAACTCCCAAACACCACAACGGAAACAAATATATATTCCAATTCCACGGCTCCGGAGGATTCGACTTGAAACATCTAGTGAATGAATCCTGTCACCAAACATCAAACACCAAAAAATGAAAATATTCAACCAATCATTTCAAAACCACACCACACTCCATACACCCAAAATATCAACTGCCTAAGACATCCATCACAAGTGTCCAAATCACAACTCTAAGTCTCTAACCATGAAATGCCAAGCAGAATACTCCCCAAATTAACACCACTACCAATTAAATCACAACACACCCAAAATCATCAAGTAACTAAGATATCGATCACGAAATTTCCGTACTGCAGAACACACGTGTCCAAAACCACAACTCTAAGTCTCAAACGTGAAATGCCAACCAGAATACTCCCCAAATTAGCACCACAACAACAACTAAATCCCTCTCAGCACATAAAATATTCAACCAATCATTTCAAACTACACCACACTCCACACACCCCAAATCATCAAGTAACTAAGATATCGATCACAAAAATTTTCCTATTGCAGCACGATTGTCCAGAATCACAAATTCACAACTCAAACCATGAAATGCCAACCATAATACTCCCCAAATTAGCACCACAATAACAACTAAATCCCTCTCAGTACATAAAATATTCAACATTTCAAAACCACTCCACACACCCAAAATCATTAAGTAACTAAGATAGGAATTTTTTGGTACTGCAGCACACAAGGGTCCAGAATCACAAATTCACAACTCAAACCATTCATTTCATGGCAACCCCCAAATTAGCAATCAAATCCCTCTGAGTAGGATAGAAAATCAATCAGAAAACACACACACACACACTTACATCAATAATGGCACCAGCAGCTTCAGTGAGAGTGGGCGAAATGTCAATCAAATCCTTCCTAAAGAAGGAAAACAAATCAGAATCACAAACGAGAGCGATAATGCAGTGAAGAAGAGATTGAATTACAGGCGGAGTTTTCCGATTGGCTCTTGGATGGAATCGGATGGCAAGTAATCTTCGATATTTGGTCGATCCAAATCCAATTCGGATGTGTTGAGCTTGCTGCTACTTGTACCACTAGTGCCCATAATTGGTTGATTGATAGATTGATTGAGCTTTTCTTCTTCTTCTTCTTCTTCTTCTTCAGTTTGTTTGTTTTGTGTGGTGAATTAATTCAATTGAGTTTTTGTTGTTTGTTTGTTCGAGAAACAAACACTCAGGCTAGGCTAATACTCAGAGCACGCAATCCAAAATACTATTTTTATTTAACACTACTCGAGATACGGATTAATGTTATTATATAATGATGTTTCTGAAATATGTACTCCCTCCGTCCCGTAAAACTTCATAGATTTATCATTTTTGGGCTGTCCCACATAACTTCATACATTTGTCATTTGCCATATTAAAAAAGGAAGCTACCCCACACCCAACAAATAATAAACAATCTCAATTTTACACTCAAATTACACAATTTGCCATTAAAAGTACACTTTTTCCCACTTCTTATATATTCTATCATTACTTTAACTTTTCGCATAAAACTGCACGCTAACCCTAATGTATGAAGTTCTCCAGGACGGAGTGAGTATCATGTTTTAAATAATACTCCTTCCATGTTACAATTTGAATTTGTACCAATTTTAAGAAAAAGTAGAAAGTACAAGTGGCCCCCCTGATTATTAGAGATTAAATGAGTGGCATATTGTAATAAAAGTGAAAGGTATGGAGTTTTATTATTTAATTAATTTCCATAAATGAAAATTAGAATAACTTTTAGTAAACGCCTAAACGAAAAAACAGAATACTTTCTATGAAATTATGGAGATTACACAAATTCTACTGTCTATAGATAGAGATGAACTATCTTACCAATAAAACTAGATATTAATTTGCCTTTTTGTTTTCCTAACTTATCAATATTCTAGGTCCAATTGGTTTCTTGTCTTCTTCCATTTCAGGGTGACATTACATTTCTTCAAGGAGGAAAAATTAGATTTTCTTAAATGATATTGTTAAAAATTTACATGGAACAATATTATCGATTTGTCACAACAAGTTGATACAGTGATATAATGTAATAAGTTTTCATAATATTCTATTGGCAATATCTAATAGAATATATGTATCGGCCACTATTGATAGATTAATGAATAGTTGATGAATCCGTCAATCAGTATGTTTGAATAAAGGAATAATTACAAAATAATGGTAGTTACATTAGTCATACATAATAAAAAAAATTCCTATAAATTAGTAAAAATATTTCTACAAATTAATCATTTTGTTAATTTTAGTAACTATGAAAAGAAACATTACCATTCTTAATATAATCACTTCCTTAATTGCATATCTAATCAAATAATTTATTTTTGTAATCAAAGTAGATGTTAATGATGCTTGATTTACGGTATATAAATTTTCATGTCAATAGGTTTGTTATGTGATGCTTGTTTTGAAATGTGATGCTTGTTTATCATTAATTATGATGCTTGATTTCCAAAAATAAAAAATAAGATGCTTGATTTTTAGCACTGATGCTTGTTCTCTAGAATGTGATGTTTGTTCTGTAATATGATGTTTGATTTTCAGTGATTGAATTCAAGTATGATGCTTGATTTCTTGAAATGTGATGCTTGCTTTGTAATATGATAATTGATTTTCATTAATTGAATTCAAGTATGATGTAATTTTATGAAATGTGATGCTTGCGAAACTAAATTGTAAGAAACAAAGTGTGTATAACTAATAGGTAGTAAAGATTTGGGGTTGTATCACTTTGTAATTCACCCTCGAATAAATAATCAATTCAAAGATAATAGACTGCAATGGCTATTTGCAATAATTTATTCCTAGTAGATACGTAAAGATAATAGACTGCAATGGCTATTTGCAATAATTTATTCCTAGTAGATACGTTTAGCTAGGACCATGCACTAATTGATTAATATTCCATTGCTATTGATGGTTACTTGGCTTGTAATAAGATTATGAGATTAGAGGTGTGAATTGTGATTCAAGTAGACGATTGCAGCTTCTCTAATTCGACTTCTAGCAGATTTGCATGCGACCAAGCCCTTTGTGTAAAGACATGATCATCTGCTCTCTGCTATATGGGAGAACATATTCTTGTTTCTGGGACAGGGCTAGATCAATGACTTTGGAAAGAGATACAAGAGCTAATCAAATATAAAATGAAAATGATCGATGACTGTAGTAGCTTTCGACAAAGTGATTTTCAAGGTGGAGGGAAAATATAATGCATGTTTTGGTAGTAGTACTGGAAGTAGTGCAACAAATCTTGCGTTGAACATCTGAGCTCCCTAACAACCTAGCTCATTGTTCAATATAGCATCCGATACGACTTTATCAGATGATAAAGAAGAGGGTGGATTGCAATATTGGTCCTTTAAGTGACAATCCTTTGCAATTACGGTCCCTACGGTTTTCATACTAGCAAAATATGCCCAAATAGGACGTTCTAGAAGGTTTTTTCTGCGGTTTCACTCTGCGATTTTGGTCCTTTGCTGACTAGATTCGTGACTTGGACGAATTAAGTTGACGATTTTGGTCCTTTGCTGACTTGGACGAATTAAGTTGTATGGAAAAGAAAAAAAAAATGGCATTTCTGCCATGGAAGCTTGGTAGAAGCTCCCATGTCCATGGAAGTCAATCACCTCACTT
The DNA here is from genome assembly GCA_026545765.1 of Plantago major. Classification (NCBI taxonomy): domain Eukaryota; kingdom Viridiplantae; phylum Streptophyta; class Magnoliopsida; order Lamiales; family Plantaginaceae; genus Plantago; species Plantago major. Next base: position 88,828,689 of record CM048843.1, on the reverse strand, counting down.
CAAAGGGTCTTGGACATTCAGATCTGACGGATCTTTGAGGGGTTTCATTTTTCTTCTCCGTCTTCTTCTTGCCGGATACGGTGGTGGTGGGTAGTTAGTAGAGTCAGGGAGGTGGAGGATTAGTCGTGGACGGATCTGGAGGCAGTGGTGGTGGTGGTGGTGGTGGCAGAGAGGTGGGGGTGGTGGTGGATCTGGTCGATGGTGTGGTGGCAGAGAGGTGGTGGTGATGGCAGATCTGGTCAGTGGTGTGATGGGGTGGTTGCGGGTGGTGGGAGGCGGAGGGGTGGGGCAGAAGTGGAGGACGGAGGTGGTGGAGTTTCCACCCATGGAAGCTCTGATCTGCCATGGAAACTACATGGCAGATCGGCCATGGAAGCTCCACATCGGAGCTTCCATGGAGCGGATCTGCCATGGAAATTGACTGCCATGCCATGGAAGCTTTTTCCATGGTGATTTTTTTTTAATTTCTTTTTAATTTTTCTTTAAGTTCAAAGATTGTGCCATGTGTGTCCAAATTAGCCGATTTGGTGTCCAACTCAGCCGTTTTTATATTATACGGTTTGGTATACGGTCCTCAGGACCACTTTCGGGAATCAAAAGACACTTAGGACCAAAATCGCAAAGGATTGTCACTTAAAGGACCAATTTTGCAATTCACCCATAAAGAAGAAATAACCATTCTCAGAGACAGATCATGAAAGAAACAAGGGCATATATAAGATCAAGGAGAAATTCAGCACTTACTCCACTACAAAATCAGGTCATGGCGACGGATAGATCCGCTTAAGATAGCAGCTATCCGTCGCCGCCTCCGCGACAGATCGGGCGACGGATAGAAAATCCGACGCCCCCCTGGAGCTGTGGCGACGGATAAAATCCGTCGTCAATTCGACAGTTGATTGACGACGGATTGACCTTTTTTAAAAAAAAATGATTAGGGGGCGACGGATAGATCTATCCGTCGCCCCATTTTTTTTTTAAAAATAAAATCCGATATCAATTTTATATTCAGATACGGATTAATCCGGCGATGGTGGCGGTGGTGGCGCGTGGTGGGTGGGTGCAGTGTGGTGGTGGTGGTGGAAGGGTGGTGGTGGAGGAGATGGTGGTGGTGGCAGGGTGGTGGTGCGGTGGTGGTGGGAGTAGAGAGGTGGTGGTGGTGGAGGAGGATGGTGGAGGAAAGGAGGTGGTGGCAGTGGTGGTGGTGGAGGATGGTGGTGGTGGCAGGGTGGTGGTGGTGGTGGTGGTGGTGGTGGTGGTGAGATGGTGGTGGAGGAAAGGAGGTGGTGGAGGAGATGGTGGTGGTGGAGGATGGTGGTGGTGGGAGGAGAAAGGTGGTGGTGGAGGATGGTGGTGGTGGGAGGAGAAAGGTGGTGGAGGAGATGGTGGTGGTGGAGGATGGTGGTGGTGGGAGGAGATGGTGGTGGTGGAGGATGGTGGTGGTGGGAGGAGAAAGGTGGTGGTGGGAGGAGGAGGAGAGGAGAAGTAGTGGAGAAAAGGAGGTGGTGGAGGAGATATATTATATTTTTTTTAGGTTTTTAGCGACGGATAGATCTAGATCTATCCGTCGCTAATTTTTTTTTTTTTTTTTAATTTTCCGGCCTTGTAGCGACGGATAAATCTATCCGTCGCTAAATTTTTTTTTTTTTTTTAATTTTGGTCAACGCTCTGTAGCGACGGATAATTTTATCCGTCGCTACAGAGCGACGGATAACCTTTATCCGTCGCCAAACGGGGCGACGGATAGAATCCGTCGCCCCAAGTAGCGATCCGTCGCTACAGGGGCGACGGATTTTATCCGTCGCCCCTTTCCGTCCCGTTACGGATGGATTCTTGTAGTGCTCAATTCATCAAGAATTATATATCTACATGGATAGATGACCATTGCAAGCATCTGATCTAACAAAATCTAGCATTGTTCGCGTGAAGTTACTTAAGGCTAGCTAGTATAAAAAGCAAAGTGAAGAGAACAACGTAACCTCCTTTAATTGTTCACCCTAATCTTCCATTACATTTTTTCATGGAATCAGTTAGCTTCGGCAACACATTTCGCTTATCACATTAATTCCCTTTATTTAGTTCCCAATCATTCTACGTAGCTCCAGCTATTAATTGGGGAGACATTAAACGGAAACTAAAAATTATAAAGATAAAGTACCTAAACAGAAAGGATCGGTCTGTAGTAAATGGAAAGCATATCTGGTCCACGACGTTCCAGTGCGGCAGAATCGCTGAGATGAACAGTAGGTTCTAATCAATGATCCATCTCATACTCAAAGGAAGAAACGCTCTTGTAGCTCCCAGGAAGAAATAAAATCAGCACCAAAATCCGGAGCAAATGCATTGGTTGATCATTGATGACCCGAGAAACCTGAAGATCAAAAGCACTTTAACATGCATAACACAACAAGTCAGATGCCATTTGTAAACGTATAATCACAAATGGATTAAAGCAGGTGGCATTGAGATTTTCAGCATAAGGATTACCAAAAAACACTCTCGTACAGTACTTAACCAATTAGTTAATTTGCAGCAAAAGAGAAGCAAAGTCAATTTCATTTTCTCCTACCTTTTTTGACTCATCTATACTATTAAGTCAAAAAGAAACAAGTATAACTACCTGCATTCAATTTTCGCCGTAGGTACCGTTGATTTGTAGAAGAGCGATCATTAGCCCGGTGCTGAGGGGTCTTAAGAGCCCTTGCTTACCTGCTCGTAATATTTTTCGCCGCATGGGCTTCCTCTGAGCAATCATTTAAACATTTAGGCCAAACTCAAAGTCAGGATATGAAATGAGACTTTTAAAGAAAAATTAAAAAAATGGGAGTAAGGATTGTATATTGTATTCTGTATTCTGAAATGAGACTCAAAATCAGGTCGATAGTAACTAGGTTCTAAAAATGAACTCTTAAGGATGGCATGTTGTATTCTGGCTTTGTTTTCTCTAGTACACAAATTGTAATTCGATTTGAACTGGTTATATTAAGCCTCTCATGAAGAATGAATAATAGGGTGAGCTTGATCGTGCATCTGAAGAATCTCCTCAAGGCTCAAAGCAACTTAGAAAACAACGACAACAAGCCATCAAAGCAGCACGTGGGAGGAGGAAGATAACATCGACAAGAAATGCAAACAAAGATAAGGGCGGCAAGTCCTTCCACAGTTCCAAAATCCAGGAGCAATTGACTAGCTGGTATTGAAGCCTAGCAGCAAGGAGACCCTTGTGATACATACAAGCCATGTATTGTTTCTCAAATTCTGGAGCTGATAGAAGTAATTTATATATTTGTGAGGGTCCAAACCATCTAGTCTTTTTTAGTACTCAACATGATCTATGAATCGAACATAACTATTGAACCATTTAGTACTCGTGAATGATAACTGTTGTGAGATATCAGACTCTGTTCGTTGGCTTCAACTAGATCATGTTGAGGTCTTGAATAGAACATACTGGCTGAGCAAATACGGGTATATTACTGCACAAATTTGTCCAGCATTGAATGATTTTTCTCTCTGCTTCCCACCATTTGTACATTGAATCATCATTCATCCGGTTAGACGCGAGCTTAACTATCTACATGTGTTAAAAAAAAAAAACTAAAGTAGAAAGAAGAAGGAAACATATGCATTATCTTTGATACCAGCTTGCCTCCATAACATGAAATGGCGCCAGAAATATGAAAGCTTTCCATGTTTTAACATTACCAGTTTCCATGTTGATCCCTTTTGAGATAATAACTTATCACATAACCTTCAACAACAAGATCTCCTTTGAGATCAAAACATACTAAACAACGAATGCGTATTGGTGATTCGTAAGCAAACTTTTTGTCAGTCACCAGCCATATGTATGTATCACAGTTATTTTAAAACAAATGTAATCAGACATGTTGATTCCCCAATTTAAAAGACAAACAGGAACCTCAAGGCAACTACAACTGCAGAGAGCAAACTAAAAGAAAATATAGCATGGAAAGCATCAAAGCAAAAGCAGTCTTAGAACATCATATCAAACAAACCCACAGAGAAATTGCGTTGTCCAGAAACATGAAATAAAACCTGAACATAGTCCGGAAATAACAAGCTAGCAGCAGAGAAATCCCATAGTGCAGAAACAAGAAACAAAATCCGAACATAGTCTGGAAATAACAAGCTAGCAACAGAGAAATCCCATAGTGCAGAAACATGAAACAAAACACCAGCCGATCATCAACTGCCTAAAGTTAAGCGATAGGAATGAAATAAAACCGCAGTGAACCAAACCATCAATTCCAGGCCTATGCATTGAAGAACTCCCTTGCCCCAGAAGATTGGATGTCAAGATCCTCAATTTGAGATGCTTCATCTTTGAGAGACATGAGACTTGCCTTGTAGGGATGAATTGACATGTCAACTAGGAGACCACCGCTCATGCTTAAATCTGTTTCTGCAATCTCCAGAACTGTTCTCCTTTGCAGACCAATGTCATACAACACCACTTCAAGTCCCCTGTTATGATCAGTATGTCGGGTATAAACCAATTTTTGTTCCCAAAACTCGAGTACTTCCATAACTCGACAAGATACGTCCACCTTCCAGGTATATATAAATGAGTTGTTGGACCTCAACCAAACATCAATACCTTCCTTAGGATGGATCCTGAGGAAAGCAAGTTCTTCCTGGCACGTTGCAACCTCAATGTCAGTATGCGGTACATGAGCACTTGCACCATCAGGATTCTAGATTTGATTGAAAGTCTCACTGGACATGTCAAATTCTAGAATGCTATGCATTTCAGTTTCCCTTGCATCAATCCTCCAGTAGAAGCATCCCCCAATAGATACAAGACCACAATGACCCCTGAACACGAAAAAGGGCTCAAGTGCTACATTACCAATAATTTTCCAAGAATTGGCATTGGATGAATAGAGAACACATTTAGAAGGCTCATTTGAAGGTTTAAACCAGGCATATCCGTGAATGACAAGAACCTTGAAGGAAACTGCATCAACGGACAAAGCAATGGAATCATCTTCATTGTCAAACCATGGGGGGGAGGGGGAGTGGCCTCAACCTTCTTGTGGACAGATTCCACATAGCCATCTTCTTGGTGCTTGTTGTCACAAGAAATAGACCATTAGAAGGGCCAAATAACCCATAGAAATTACCAACCAGATTAAAAATCAGCAGGGTCATCACGACTACTCAACGACTTGTCGTGGAAAAGTGAAAAGGCATGCTGTTCTTGAATGAGTTCGTTCCAACAAATCAGAAGCTTGGTCCGGTTACTTTGGTGGGAGAAGTGATTTATTACAAAGTTGTGGCTGGCTATGGTTGCTTCCCATTCATGATTTATGATCATGAACTTAAGCAACGATCTGACTGGAAGATTTAGTAGTATGAGAATAATTAGATCATGTGGTAAGTGCTAACTTACACTAGGAAGCGGGGAGGAAGTAGCTCTGCGGGCAAGAAGATGGCGTCTTAAGCCAGCAGCTCTTCTGGAACCACTCCCGATCAAACGAGAAATTCCAGCCATGATACTCTGTAAAAAGGAAAATCATGTAGGAATTTTAGCAAGAAACCAAAGGACGGTCCATGACCTTGTACCTCAACCAAAGGGGCCCCACACGTCGGAAACAGAGATTTCTCGAACGTGTATCAATCTACTATAGTAGTAGAAGACACTTGAACAAGAATTACTAAAATTCCTTTTGAGGTGAAAGAGTAATTGAAGCTCAAAGTGTGTTGGTTGAAACATAGTTAGAAGTCTAAAGGTTGATAGTGGGAGGGACATCCCACATGGCTAAAATATGGGAAGGAGTAACTTTTTATAAGTGCATAGGTTTGCATTAAGGGTTGGACCCTTAGGGGTACCCATGCTTTTGGAAGGGGGGAGGAGCTAGATGGCTCCTCATTGACCATACGCACCCGCCAGGAGCCGGGTCCGGGGTCCGTGGGTCCTGGGCTTGGGCTTGGTGGTGGTGGAGGATATAATATTTTTGGACCAAAAACTGATTATCATTTTGGTTCGAAACGTTTCAGCGAAAAGGTTTATCTGGAAAAACCTTTCGACGAACAGACACTCTGTTTCAGCGAACAGATAAGTCCGTTCGTTGTGATTGAAGACGAAAGATTGTGTATGTTCGCTCGCACCACCTAGACGAAAGATTGTGTATGCTCGCTAGCACCACCTGGCTGCTATTTATAGTCCCTTCCTGTTGCAGAATCAAATCACTCATTCTTCTGCTCTCCTTCTTCTCTTCTAAGCTTGTTTCCCATATTGCTGTAGTCCATTCGAGCGTCGTATTTCAAGTGTTTGTATACGATCTCAACTGCAGTTTTATCTTGGGAGACTATTCGCTACATTTCTGTAAACACCAAGTGCAGAGCGAATAAAGTCTTAAGGAAAGAGTGCCATCACTCGACTCTGCAGACTTATTGTGTTCTGTTTTTCAGTATAGCCATACACGTAACCCAACAAATCAAATCATGATACTTTGTAAAAAGGAAAATCAGTATCTCTGAATCATCCTTATCTTTATCAGATTGTTATTGACATCTTTTGTTTTGTTGTGGAAACAACAATTACCAGAAAAATGTTAAGAACAGAGCAATCAAACACATGACCAAAATCACACGGTTCAGAGACCTGTATTACTCAATCAAAGGAACGATTATGGAAAATTACTATTTCAATTGTGAAGAAAGTTGAACACAAATTAATCGATCGAAAGAAGCATGCATGCATGCATACATACATACATATACGTTTTTCTATATATCTATCATCATCCTGACTCATATCAAATCTCTTTAGCTGGTTAATTATAGACATCTTTCGATCTCGTTTAGCTGCTGATTATTATACACTACTTCATCAGACATCATGGAGCCACCTCGCTACCAAGTGTTAAGGAGGCTAGCTAGCTGCATTAAATTTGTCCTGTCCATTTACAGTAGAATCGAATATAGATTTAGTGCATTAATGTGCCAAGACTCGATTTTTATGGTGAATTCATTCTACTAAACAAGTGCAAAATACATATTATAAGCTGCACAACAAACGAAAATGCACTTATAAACCACCCAAATTTATAGAACTAAGAAACGGATTGGATTGATGTTTTTAAATATATGTATAACGTTTAAACAATATCAATAATATTTTATGAGTGTACATTTTATATTATTTTTATGTATATGTATATTACCGATGTTCCTAGTCTAATGTTTTTAATATAACTGTAATGTTTGTCCGTCTCTTTTAGTCTCTCCATAAGACCGTCGACTTTCTAAATATTTTATAGGTAAAAGTTGTTGTGAAAATTGTGTTTGGTTGATAAAGTGGAGATTTTAATTGAGTTCCACATAGTTCAAATTGATAATAGTCCAACTAAACTTAAATGAGCAATTCAAACAAGAATGAACCGAAAACTCATTTTTAATGGATTTTTTATGTCGTGCCAAACAACCGGAAAATCTTTAACAAAATTATATTATAAAATATTAATTTCTAAATTTTTACTATGATTTTAATAAATTATTTACAATTATAGATTAATTATAGTTTAAAATTAATTTGTGGTCAATATATAAAACAGTTTACAAAAAATATCAAAATGAAAAGTTTTGAAACGAACATGGAATATTTAGTTGTCATGTAATGCACAAAGTTTCTGAAGATACGGTCTCTAGATAACTTATCTTGAAACGATTCCGTATTATCAATAAAATTACAAATTAGTGACACCCCCAAATTTTTACTACCTATTAGTACTATATAATTAGTACAATTTTGTGTCTATTTGTCTAATTTTACGAATTTGCCCTAAACTAAATATAATACCTGCTGAGGATAGGAATTTGTAACGGAATTCATCTTCGTGTTTTAGTGAATTCAAGTCTTTGTGAATGACAAAGTGGATTAGTTGTATGGTTACGCCAGCTCAAGATGCCACTAAAAAACTTACCTTATGTACTTTGTCTTTCAGCAAGTTACATGTTCAAGTATTTATCTATCTGCTTTTTGAAAGCCACTCAACACTTATTTAAGTATTCCGCTCTCTGATTGTTAAGTATCAGCAACTATTGTTTGCTAAGAAAACGTTGTTCTATAAATTCCTCAATATTATCGGTGATTCTCTTTTCATCCACTTTCTTGAGAAACACAAGATATGAACGTGTGGGATTCATCGCTTATGGAACTCAAATGTATATAGAACTACATGAATGATAGTAAACAATTATTGCCCAATTGAGTTGTGCTCAAACTTAACTATTGTGACTCGAGCTTGAGATTTAAAAAAAAATACTCCCTCCGTACCAGAGAACTTCATACATTAGGGTTAGGGCGCAGTTTTATGCAAAAAGTTAAAGTAATGATAGAATATAGAGAAAGTGGAAAAATGTGTACTTTTAGTGGCAAATTGTGTAATTTAAGTGTAAAGTTGAGATTGTTTATTATTTGTTGGGTGTGGGGTAGCTTCCTTTTTTGGTAATGTATGAAGTTATGTAGGACGGTTAAAAATGACAAATGTATGAAGTTCTACGGGACGGAGGGAGTAAGCTTCTGTAATGAACGAGCAAACCTACTCTATTACAGTTGGAGTCGAGCTCGAGGTATGAGTTATTTGGCTCGGGATCAGCTCCTTAAACATCACTTGTAGGCCCAATTGAACATGGCTCCCTTCATGGCAAGAGCACTCTTGACACTTCGCCCTTCTAGCTTCTTAGTCATCTTAACTACCTGTGCCATGCCTTTTCTTGCGGATGCTCGATGATCCGGTCTTCGGCTCACCATTTTCCGGTCAAGTGGCCAATATGCATAAGGTTCAAGTTTGTCCTTTCTCTTAATGTCACCAGCCGCCTTCTTGCTTGCATACTCCTTACCTGCATATGCCCACCCAGCCTCAGAAGTCTTTCTCCGCTTTAGATCTTTCCTTGAGCCTCGAGACAAACGACTTCCGGCTTCGCTGCGACCATCCACTTCAGCCTCATCATCCATCTGTCTCTTTGGCTTCCTATCTACCTTTTTCTTGCCTTCTGCATGAATTATTAGGCGCCCTTCAGAATCCATCTCTGCTGACTCAGGCTTCTTTCTTGGACCTGAGGACCGGAGAGCATAACTCGTTCTCTGACCATCAAGCAAGTCGAGAGGACCATCATTTGATTGGTCAAACAAATCTTCCTGCAAGCTCTTTGACGTGTCACGTTTTCTCTTAAGCCTGATTGTGTCAATACTAACTGTTAGCTTTAAAAAGATGAAGAGCCAGCAGCGGAATAATACATTCACCACAAATGTGTACTAGCAGCAATCTGATAGAGTTGTCCAGATATCTGTGAATGAGAAGGATAAATAATTTAAAATGACCTTTGTGCTGAAGAAAACTTGTTTTGTCGACCAGAAATACCCCTCCCTCCAACAGATTCACCAGCACCATGCATTGTTTCTTCATCATCAATGTCAGAAAATATTTTTGTATGATTCCATTTGCTCATCCTGCAGAACAGGTAGAATAGAGTTAAAACAGTGTATTCTACGAAATGGCTTAACAAAGAGGTTGGCACAGTCAGTCACACATCCACGGCCCACGTACAATGTAGCACATAGATAAGTAGCAAATATATCCCAAAACAGTAATTTTCTTGCAAAGACTCACTAAGCCTTACTAATAACCGGTCAACAACAAGCAAGTATGCATGTAGTAGTGCAATGAAGATCACAACACTAGTGAATAAATTAATGTTAGTCTTCCAACATTCTCGAGCTTTATAGCCACTTTCTTAACTTGATATTCAAATAACTGGCCGGCACTTAATGGGGATCCCTTGCATTTTATTTATAATCAAATTCTAGCATGTATATAAATACAGTTCTGCATGATATATGCTAAATCACAGAATATATAAGTTAATAAGTTATATGTGACATGTCAGACAAGTTCTATGGTTATATGCTAAACTCATGTGAAAACATGAACCTGGATGTTGTGGCTTTCGACAGAATGGACCTGGATTCGATAGATTTATCAGCCTTGTTCCGTTCTTTCCGCTCCTTCAGCTGCATAATGATAAATGAAAAAATAGTCGAACTTTCTACCAAAAATGAAAAAGAAACCAACAACTCAAACTCGGATTAACATGAACCTTTCTTATATTCGTTAGGAGTTTCATATGCTCTACAGGCATGACGTCTTTCACGGCCTCCAGGCCACACTTATTTACTAGCATCTCAAGGAGCAGTTTGACCTACAGATAATTAACGCATGAGAACAAAGATGCCCCAAAAAAGGTTAAAGCAACCGAGGTGGGGTCAAGCTGGAGGGAAATTATATACTATATTGCAGCTACAAGCATACTCAAGATTGGCTGCGTCTGAAGTAGGCAAAAATTATTTTGCCCCTTAAGTTTGATGTGCACGATTTGCCCCATAAACATTGCATGTGCAATTTTCCTCATGTTTAGACTTCACCATTATATAGAAGAGGTCAAACTGATACAGATACCGAATTTAAAATTTTCAAGGGGAAAATTGCACATGCAAAGCAATTGGAGGCAAATCACACTAAAGGTCAAGCTTTAAAGTAAAATAATGAATGTACATCACAAGAACATAAAGCAAAATAGAATACCTTTGCCCTAAAGTGGTTTCTAGTGCTGTCTTGCCAGTTTAACAAACACTCTACCATGCTTCTCAAATTTGTATGCAATCCCTCAGCTTGTGATTTGGCTACCAATACCTTGAGCAAGCCTAAATTTGCCTGCGAGGAATGTCAACATTAGGCAATTACAAGGAGCCAAACAACGAAAGTATTTAAACTGATTAAATTTGTACAATTTTTTTGACTATAGGTATTACCTTAATTATCTCTTTGTTCTTTCTCTGCAGTAAAAGAAATGTAGAAGGTAGGATATCATAAGCAGCAGACACAAGATCAGAGAACTCATAAGCCAAGCGAGCTAAGCCCTTCATTGCAGCACTTATCATATGAGGGGTTTCACCTGCTAGGCCTCCAGCAACCTGAAAGTTATGAAGACAAGATTACTACTACATCGAGAAATACTGGATGTGTGCAGCAGCATCTGTCAGAATACATACCATGTTAAAAAGCTGGTGTAAATTTCCCTTTTCACCACCATTTTCGTCATCTTCATATGCATGGCCAATGTGGACGAGAATTTCATACGCTCTATTTCTTGTTTTTTTGTTAGCCTGGCAGGGGAAGTATAACAGATACATTAATGACTAAAATATTTTTCATTCTTTTACCATATTTGAATTGTTGATACCGTTCAAATACAAAATAAAATTTTAATACTTGTTAGATGCAGGAAGTGTTTAGGTGAGCCATTACATGAGTTGAATATAGGAGCCCTATACTAAGGTCCATCCTAACACTAAAATTAACCCAAAATTAATAATCCCCTCCAATTCAAATTCTCACTGTCACACATGCGCAAACACTGCAGATCAGTGAAATGGTGAAAGACTCCTTTCACTCACTGCAACATGTGTCGTGTCGACAGGGGTAGAGCAGCCTTTTAGGCTACTATGGATGAATATAGCTTGTCCAATGTCGGGTATGGGGTATCCAAATCCCGATATACAGTGAATCAGCAACTAGTTAGAGATTCAATGGAGTATTTCTTAAGAACAGGTGTTGATACTGATACAACACAGTATCCAATAGGCAACCCTAGTATCCAACATCTAATTACTAACAATTTTGTGTGAAGTCATTAATGCAGCAAGCAGTATCTTTATGACACATTCAGGGCATAGTCAGTTTAACCGGACAAGAGAATGAGATTAACATATGAACGATTTATCAGCACCGAGGGCTGAGGTGCTGACCCAAGAAACACATACACAGAGTTGAAGCATATGCAAGGAATGTTTAGGACCCAGAGGCTATAGATATGGATTATGAACCAAATATCAGAGTGTTAACTTGATCTAAGTTGAACATTTGCTACAAGTCCCAACTACAAGCTTATCACATAGGAAAAGAAAAGGAAGGGTTTACCTCCTTTAGTGCTAGTATAATTTCCGTGAGGAAAGAATTTGTGATATTGTGCCTTCTTGTCTTGTATCCTTCCTGCAGACAAACATGAAAAGATCAAATAAATCAATCCCAATCGTGAGATTTATTAGTGAAAATGCATTCTATAATGTCAGCCGAGATTCAGTATTCCACTATTACCTTAGTGTCATGAATGATCAAGAAGTATAAGCAATCAAGTCTGTGACGCTTAGCCGAAATATGACAAGAGGGTAACACTTTAGTCATCAAATCCCGAATGACTTCGAGTTTTCTTGAAGTGTAATCATCAGACAACTGAACATAAAATTTTTAAGTCATACGAACAAATGTGAGGAAAAATAAATGAACAGAAAACATATACACATTAAGACAAGGGTACATACTCTTTTTAAAACAAAAAAAGGCCCCTAAAACCAATCATCTGCAATCTGAACTGAATCAAATTTCTGCTGTTTGGGAATTGGGTGAACAAGACAGCATCTGAACTGAATCAAATTTATGCTGTTTGGGAATTGGGTAAACAAGCAATCCCAAAAGTTTGTGTTTGGTTAGGTTTCAGTTTAATATGCCACAGTTTCCAACACAATCAAATCATTAATCCAGGAAGGGAAATAAATTGACTGTCAATTTGTTTGGATTTTTTCATTAAATTTGATCCCAATACATGGGTGGTCACATAACCGAGACCCGAAAACTATATCCAATAAAGCAATTCGACCCATTACGAAGCGAATTCAGATCAAATTTCAGTTATTCAGAACGGAAACCCGGGAATACCCTAATGCCATATGAAAAGTTGTGTCAATTATTTATTAAGCCAATTGTAATATTTGCAATTTTTTATTTTTATTCCGGAATACGTACTACAAATAACGGGATGCACTTTTCACATAGAATTGTATTGTATTAATCTGGTCCATGACCGGATTAATCTGCGATCTGTTAAGGTCCGGATTGGATTTCGGATCGAGCTAAACATTTTTAGATGCAATTAGAAGATCGACAATGGTTCAACATTTACCCCCATGGTGACTTGAAAGGTGGCGTTAAAATAACATTTTTCTAGCAAATGCATCAATTAGAGGAGAGCAAAGGTAAAAACATAATATTTCATCATCTTTTGCCAAGTATATAGAAAATTTGTTACCTACCAATGTAAGCAAATAAGCAATGGTTCAAAATATTAAACTTGCTAGCCATACTAACTCTGATGAGTGGTGAATACAAAAGACTACCTGAAGTATCAAAGAAAGTACTCTGTAAGCCTTTTTCTGGATGAAACCATTAGCTTCCTGAAATACAGTAAAGGCTGTATTAACTTAAACTTACATGAAAATCACAAGAATTGAGCATTGCATACACAATAGAACATAGCAGTACGGGAAAATGTAGACGAACCTGCAATGCAGGTAGTACTATTGATTCAAGTAGCAAGTCCTTGGAATCTAAAGATTCTAAACCAGGTAGAAGTGAAACAGAAAGGTCAAATAGCTGTGCCCTGTACAGAGGAAGCTGAGTTAAGTTTTGAATAATGTCACATCGTATTCCAGTTCCTTACCAGTGAGACGGGAATTGTGAGGGCTGAGGAATATTAAGGTACATATACACATCAAAAAGCGCACCTTTTTGTCGAGAGTGAACCTTTCTGCGTTAAGTTATCAACCTTCATGGGATCAGAAACTTCTGAGTTCCGAGACTTTGCATCCTCCAGGGTGACTGTCAGAAGCTTTTGAATGGTTTTTTTGAAAAAATGCGAAACCACTTCTTTATCCGCTATTGAAGCAAAGTCACCAATTGTTTTCTGCAATAAATAAGCAGGTTGAAACTATTAAAATCCAATTTACGGATTGTAGAAACAAACATTAAACCCAAATCAGAGAATATTAAAATCCAGACAACTTCTCAAAGCAAAAGACTAGGATGTACTGGATACCTGAATGACGCCACTGATATCATTGGAGGATTCAAAATGCACTTCAGACAGAGCACTCAGCAACTCAAAAGCAGAGGATCTCAATGCACCCAAGTTAGCAGTTGCAACATCCGAAGTATAGAGTGCATAGCCCGTTCTTCCGCATCGCTTACATCATTTCTCATATTATTTTCATTTCCTTCCAGTATTTTCTTATTTTGCTGAATGAGGATCTGCAAGCTGGAGCATATTACAGCTCGGACATCTGGCTCTTCTCTCAGAGCAGTACACAATTCTTTCTCCAGACCCATAAAACTCTTAGAAGTATCAGTGGGGTAGTTGCAAAATGATGGAAGCAGTGACCACAAAGAATACACAATCCCATCGATACTCCTTGAATACATATTTCCTTCATGGTTAAGCTGGCAAAGTATAGCTTGTTAAGTACGGAGAAAGAAAGAAAAAAATATTAAGAAAACACATGCTGAGAAATTAAGAGATTATAACCTTTATAGACTTCTGTTTCATTGCTCCAACCATGGGTAATACTGAATCTTTAAAGAATCTCAAATTAGCGCCGACAATATACTGTTTTAGAATAGGAAAAAGCCATAAATTGGCCTCAGACATGTCTTGAACTTCCAAGTTCAAAGGTAGACACTTCAAAAAACTCTCAGGTCCCATGGCTCTAAGGGCTGCTCCTACACACTCATGCAACTGCAACATAAAAATAGAAGGAAAAAAAATCACTATAAAGAATCCAGATTCAATTAGATAGGGAAAGAAAGCTATAAATCCTGATTAGGAATAAACGTGCATCTCCCAAGGGAATTTCTATGGCCCTACGACATAATCAATGACTTCTTGTTTCACTTGGCAGGATTTACCATCACAAATAGTCACAACATATGCATAATTTCATAAGGAAAAGTTATTTTGGTTAACTAGAATCCCAACTCTGGAATTCAAGTGATATATTGCGAAAGAGAATTATCAAACAACCCTGCAACTAAAATTTCGAGAAAGTTTTTGTTTCATCCATTATGCAATGGAGACTATTGACAATCACCAACAAAATACATAATGTAAGGGCCACTTGGACAGAAAGATTAATGTCCTAAATGCTGTGCTGTTACAGGCAGGTCAAATGATCTCATGAATTACCTGTTTCCTGAATGTGAAGTCCTCATCTCACAAATTCTGAATATCTGCTAAATTCGAAAGAGCTCCTTCGAACAGGTAAAAAGAAGAAATCCCTGCAGTGCCAAAATTAGTTCAATGTTTTCAAGAAAACTTCAAGACACCAAGCCTAGGAATCTCAACATTGTTGGAGTACCTAATTTCTCAAACATGGCAGAAACGACTTGAAATGACATATTCCAAATACTTTCATAGCGATAACTGAGCAAGTTCTTAGTAGTTACACAAAGTTTTTCAATGACAGTTGCACCAGATTTCCCTGTGGCAGTATTGTATGTAGTGAGATCAACACCCTGTTTGATCAAGTTATCATCAACACATGTATGTATCAAATCTACATATGTCCTCACTGCTTCCATAAGGGCCTCCTCATGTCCGGAAGTCAAAACATCTGGAAAAATCCCAAATGTGATAGCATGAGTAAAATGCATTGAGGTACTCGTACCAAAACTTCAGGTTTAATGCAGTACATGAAAATTGTAAAATACTCGAGTTGCTATACTGGATCGTAACAACTTGAGGATATAAACATAAAACCTGTTAGTGCACTGAAGATGACAGGAAGCTTCACAACACAAATCTGCCTATCGAGCAAATAAACGGTTTTCATGCCACTGCCAAGCAAGCGGGCAGTAAATGTCATACTATCAGCAGACGATTCACTGGTAGACAGCATCGTAGCAATTGAGCATAACAAATCAACAAGCAATTCTCCATCAACTTCTTCAGTAATTCTACATCGGCAGAGGTTATTCAGCGCATCTGTTATCCGTTTTGTAACAAGGGTCTGTCTTATCTCCAGTAGAGATTTGTAGTGCTTTAAGATTTTGTTTAATGAGATTGCCGACATGAAAGGAAGACAAATTTTGAGTGTATCCAGCACGTAAAGTACTTCCTGAGCCCCTTTGGTCTGTTCCGGATCATTTCTATTTGATCCTCCAGCAAGCAGAAGAAACCTCTCGAAGACACTAGTTATCGCTCCACTAGTGGGTGCCAGCATTGGTGCAAGTGCAGTGACTGAGCGAAACTTTTGCAGGACTTCAGAAATGCACATAGCAGCGCATCTTCGTACCTGAATTTAACGCAACTAACTACATGAGCTTTACTCTAGAGGAGAATAAACGAACTTATTGTGATTTACAGCACTCATATAAAACTCAACTTAACATCTGCAAAGAGATGGAGCAGAATAAAAAAAAAATTGTTCATGAAACTCAGCTGCTAGGCATTTCTTATTCTTTACATGCCTCATATAACACATAACTTGACCGAGCATCTACCAAGTGATAGAGTAGAATAAACTAATTTGATCATGTAAATTCAGGCCCTAGTCATTTCTTGTTAGTAAGAGAAGTGTTATAAAGCAAAACTTCACCTAGCATCTACAAAGAGATAATAAGCACAGCAAAATAATTTAAGGGATAATTTAATTATAGCTCCTGAGCATTTCTGGCCTACAAAGAGAGAGCAGAACAAACAGAGACAAAGCACAATAAATAAATTTGATTATGAAAACTCAGCTCTCAACCAGCTGTTATTCTTCATGGTACTCGCATAAAATAGCCTTAACATATCAGAATCAACTTCTTCTTCACTGTACTCCTCTCTTATTCTAATTGTAGTCTGTAAACCAGCCTTAACATATTCTTCACCGTACTCCTCTCTTATGCATATGGTTGCACCTTTTTATATTTACACTTATTATATTTTATGTTATGACCAAGGAATCCTCTAATTATGAAGTATCTCCTCATTTCAGTGACAACGTTCAAAATCATGCTTTTTTTTTTAATTCCCAACGTGATCGAACATCTATTATTGCAAACCTTCTTTATTTTCTTTATTTTAAAGTAGAGTCTAGAATAAGGTTCTAATTTTAGGATTATCTCTCAACAACTTAGGCGTACAACCCGCGAAAACAGTCCTATCAGAATAAACTAATTAGAAGTGAAAGTCAGCTCTTAATGTCAATTACAAGATAGATAGGCTTGGTTTGATCTATACTCTTGGAGCACTCACTTGTAGGGAGCATAATAAAAAACAAATTTGATCATGAAAACTGAGCTCCTAAGCCTTTCAGAGCCTTTCCTATTCCTCCGTACTCAGTCGCATAATAAACAAATATGATCATGAAAATCCAGCTCCTAGGCATTTCATAAAACTGAACATATCATCTACAGAGGGATAGAACAGAACAGACCTGTGACCGATCATCCGTAATGTAACCGACAACCACGGCGTACAATTGCGAGATATCAATCCACGCAACCTTATGCCTCCAGGTCAGCAACGGCAAAGCAAGCTTCAGCGCCTGTACAATCACATTAACTTCCACCACCGTCTTTGCTAGAAGAATCTTCATCAGGAGCTCAGATAGATAAGCATACTTGCTCTCGAGTACAGCAGGGAAATTGAATCGGTGAATGACGATGGACAGAATCGATAACAGAGAATCGACGAGGTGGAGAGGAGGATCGGCGGTGGAGGATAGGAGGCGATCGAGCGATGAGCAGGTGGCGCCGAAGTAGGCGATGGCGGTGAGAGGGAGGTTTTGGTCCTTGAGCTCCTGTGACATCGCGCCGATAGCGGCGCAAATATGGAGGTGGCGTTCGTTGTTAGGGTTGCTGAATGTGGATAGAACCTCGGAGCAGAAATCAACATCGCCGGAGTGTGGTGGAGACGGCGGCGCATCCAGCTCCATGATTGCCGGCGGGGGTGAGATGAGAGGTTAGGGTTCAATTCGTATTTTGAACTTAGACGTTTTAAAGTGAATGGGCCAAAGTCAAAGCCAGTTAAGTCGTTGTTGACCGGTTTGTGTCTTATGGCCTTTTATCCACTTATCTAAAGTCGCCCGTTTCTTTAATGATTCAGTGTTTAGGGTCAAGTCCGGTCATAGGGTTGCATTGCATTAATCAAGATTAAAAGATTTAAAATACTTGAAGATATAACTTTAGTTATGACACGTGCATGAAATTTGCTCAGTCAAGTGGTCACGACTGACCCTTGCTAAAATTATCAATTTTAGGTATTTGAAGCCGAGCTATTAGAGTGGATTGATGTCGGAGCAGTGATCATTGTCGGAATCAACTTTTACTATTTTATGTTTATGATTTGCAAGACTCTGTATTGTTTCAAGATTTATGCTATTTATAATTCCGCTGCATTATTTTACTAATTCACGAATTAGAACCAAGAATTTCCATATCAAGTCTCCGTACGCTTAAGGCATCAAACTACGTTTTAAATTTTTATAATTCAAGTTCGTCGAATTTTGAAGATCACGAACTAGCGCGAGTTATATTTTTCATAATTCGTCTTTTAAAACTCAGGGCGCTACAACTTGGTATCAGAGCCCAAGGTTTTAAAACCGGTTCTTACGGACCGAGAATTTTATCACTTCAAATTTTCAAAGTCGCATATCTTTTTAACATCAAAGAGTCATGTTGGGTGTTGATCACTGGCCAGGCACATCTCCACTTCGGTAAAAGTTTTATGTTTATGTTTTAACTTGTGATCTTGTTAGCTATGAATGTGATTATTTGTACTTGTGTGATTCATGTGCATGTTATTATGTTCTCTACTTGTTATATGAACATTGTGCTTATGTGATTAATTGTAGTTGCATGTTGTGATTTTTATCTAATTGTACATGTGATCAGTTGTTGTTGTGGTGATGTATACTACATGTTGATGTGAAGTTATGTACCTATGTGATTTGTTTTTCTTTTGGTTAGTTGGGTTTTAGCAAGATTCGAGGTCGAATCCTTTTAGAAGGTGGGTAGATTGTAACAGCTCAAAAATTCGTATTTCGAATTTAGACGTTTTAAAGCGGACCGAGCGTCAAAGTGCAGTTCGTAAAGCGTTGTTGGCCCAGTTTTGTGCCTTGTAGCCTTATTCAGCCCGTCACTTATTTAAAGCCCAAACCCATTTTCTTTAACAAGTTCAAGTGTTTAGGGTCAAGTCCGGTCATAGCGTTGCATTGCATTAATCAAGATTAAAAGATTTAAAAGACTTGAAGATAGCATTTTAAGTCATGACACGTGTATGAAATTTGCTCAGTCAAGTGGTCACGACTGACCCTTGCTAAAATTATCAATTTTAGGTATTTGAAGCCGAGCTATTGGAATGGAGTGATACCGGAGCAGTGATAATTGTCAGAATCAACTTTTACTATTTTATGTTTATGATTTGCAAGACTCTGTATTGTTTCAAGATTTATGCTATTTATAATTCCGCTGCTACTAATTCACGAATTAGAACCAAGAATTTCCATGTCAAGTCTCAGTAAGCTTAAGGCGTCAAACTACGTTTTAAAATTTTATAATTCAAGTTCGTCGAATTTTCAAGATCACAAACCAGCGCGAGTTATATTTTTCATAATTCGTCTTTTGAAAATCAGGGCGCTGTTACAATCGTCTCGGCGATTCAATTGAAAATGAAACTAAGGTAAAAAAAAACGAAACTAATATTATATATTATTTTATGTTTGAATCTCTCGAGTTGTAACACTAATATTCTTTACTTCCATTGAACTTTTAAGTTGATCAGTAAGCCATCTGATATTCCACACGATAATTTGATAAATGGTGACTGGGATAAGTTTAATACCTATATCAATTAACTACCATCTCTGGTTAACCTTCATTGTATATATATATGGCTTGGTTTTCATTTCCTCGGTCAAATTTTGGGGTCAATCCCACCGTAATTCTTCTTTAACTTTTAGTGAATTAGAAGGTGTGTGGTCTGTTGTAAGATGAACTCAAAAAACATTAGTCTCGGGTTATTTGGAAATTGGAATGTGTTATTTTCTTTTGTTACAAATTTTATGCAAGATCTTTCTTCGCTCATCCATCCATCAATGCATATGGCATGAATTCCATTGTTCTTCTAAATTTTCACAGTTAACTAAATGATGATTTTATTCCAATATATGGTGAACTAGAGATCTTGTTCAAATTTGCCTGGTACTTTCATAATTGTAAGAGTGGTGGTCTATAACAAAATGACCTCGTGCAAAAATTATCATGTCTTCTTAATTTGTACTCTTTGAACTTGACAACGATACTTGTCCGATTGCATAATTTGGAACTAGGATGTTAATTTTCTTTCGTGAGGAATTTTGTGCAAGCTATATCATGAACTTCTTTGCAATTGGTGTTACACAGTTTTTGGGCACATATAAATTACAACAACAACCTTACAGTACATAGCAACTAATATCGATTTAGCCACCAAACACCCTCTCTATCTACACAACACATATTATGAAGATTAATATAGTGTGAAAGATATTGATAAGAAATTAAACATGTTACATTTGAAGTGATATAAATGGAATAAGATACATTTCGTTTAGCTAATAATACAGATAAACTAAACAAACATATAAGAACCTGCAATAACGACATACAATGATGCGAATAAAAAATATTGTTGTCCTATCGGCATTGTGGTTGCACCTACATACTATTCTCGTGTAATATGCCTGCAGTATCACTTGCAGGATGCAATTCCTTCAGTTTAGTTTCACAAAGATGTTCAAGTAATGAACTTTATCATATAAAATCCTTAGCAATTTTCCTACATACAATCATAAGAGGCATTCGAAGTGAATATTCACCAAAATCTCACCAGGAATTTTCGAAAAATATACCATTGAATGCTATATATACTAATGTTCACAAACTAAACGTCGATTTAAAAAAAAAAAACAGTTATTTATGAAGAACATGTTCTCATTATTAACTCTGATACATGTTTGTCCATATTTTTGGTATGTCTAATATTCCTGATGATGATATATAACAAAACGGGAACATAAAAAAATGGACATGCAACAATGTAGAATTCATGTGACTAATCAACCATTATTCATTCCCACCAATTAACACCCCCACCACACTGAACTACACTCTAAACTACTACAACCATCCCATCTGCTCCGCCGATGCCACCCACCGTCTCCACGGTGGCCCTCCTCCGCCGTCCACCATCCCATAACCGAACCACGTTACCATCCAACACGGTCAAATCATGACACTTGTACCACCCCATATCCCACATTCTCTCCCTATCTTCACACCACCACTCTAACTTATTACTATCACGCCTCTCCACAACCTCATCTAATATTTTTTTCCAACTCCTCCTTTTCGTCGTCGTCTTCTTCAAGATAATAATACGCTCTAAACTTAACCTTGGTGCTACCCTGCCTCTCGAGCACTGACGATGATATCCTAGATGCCGATGCAACATGCTTTTTACTAGTAGTGTAGATAGTGATGCTGGATCCAGCGGAGTCACATATCGGTTCTCTTAAATTTTTGAGAAACTGGACATCTATCAAGTTCTCAATTTTCCGATGCAATATGGTATAATCGTGGCATGTAAAATGAGAGTGTTTGCGATTGGTCATTATGGTTTGAGACTTTGAGGTTAAGAGGTGGTTTTGGACCTTGTTATTGGAAAAAAGTTTAGAGACCACATGTGAATTTAGATCCATGATTGTTTGAAGGATTATTTTTAAGTAGTTCAAAATGTTCATGTCGGATTCCGTTGTAGCTTATCACTCTTGACAAGTCAAAATAAATGTATTGTCATACTAGACGGTGATGTAATTATTCTTTTGTCAAATTTTGATTCTAATAGTAAGCTTGCTCGAAATTATGGTGTCATATTGAGCGGATTCATAAATGTAAATCTACTTGGTGGTATATTTAGCATTGTTGTATTTCTGCTCATGAAATTACTTCTTTATGCATGTGTCGGAGAACCACTAGTTATCGTCAAGTGAAACATACTTTTTTTTTTTCTTTCGAAATATAACATACATTTATTTAAGTATAGAGAACGCAATTGGATAGTAAGTCATGGTTAGACTTGGACCTACAATTTCGGATAATTAAAGCGGGGCGACAAGAATCCAAACATACATGACGATATGATCAGACCAAATGTGAGCCCATCTGGACCAGGTGTGAGCCCATATATTATGGGCCGGAGTATATATCCAATATGATTGGTATGAAATGTGGCGATAATGAGACTATTTAACACTGGCTTAAATAAGCATGTTAAAGTAGTTGATTGATAAGTTTGTTCATAAAATTTATATAAAAAATTAGATAACTTATTTATTCGTACATACTACTATATTTAGTAAATCAGTTATTTCATCAACTAATTAAATTTTAAAACACTCGTTAACAACTATCTAATTAACTATGAATTAGCTTATCAACAAGTTTTAGACTATGTTCTGTTTATCTGAAAACTCATTAATTTTAATTCAGTTCAAATTAGTTGTTTTTTATACTTCAGTTTAGTTTTGTTAAGACGAAAAAAACATTAGTAAGTTGAGTACACCTTGTTAAAACAAGACTAGCAAATTTTTATAGCAATCAATCATTACGAAGAATATATGGATTATTTTGACATTAACAATTTATACTCTCACATACCGCTAGCCCTGCATGAACTATATGGGTATTTCTTGTTACCTTTTTATTGTCTTCCTCTTTTTAGCTAAGTAACTCATCTTTTTTTAAAAAGTAAAAACTCGTTAACATCTGAACACATAGAAAAATATTTTACTTACTCAAGTCAGATAATATCATATAGACAAGATTTGTGCAGCTCGGTTCTTGATAAACCGTGCCATCCAAAGAGGATCACATATCAACCATATAGTTGTTTGGCCATTACAATTCCCATCTCTAAATGGTACTCCCTCCGTTCCACAACAAATGTCACATATTTCATTTATATCTGTCCTACTACAAATGTTACATTTTCATTTTTTGCAACATTTTCAACCCATTTACATTTGTCCCCCAATATTTATACTGCATATTAATCTCCGTATCCAAATTTGACATTGTTATGGGACGGAAGGAGTAAAATAGTGCATTTTCCATGACAAACTTCAATTGGGTGGGTAAACACAGGAAGAGGTCATTAGTCTTTACATTTGGTAATCTATCAAAATTACTAGCTGGCTCCTACTAGCTCAATAGCTAGCTAGTAAACCATAATTTATGTCTTGTTGTGTCCTCTCATTGTGTGTTCATATTAAGGCAAGTTGGATTTTATCGACTTACCTAATCTCCTATAAGGTAAAAAGCCAAACTGTTCAAAACAGATCGGATTGACTGCACTTTGAATAAGAATGTCAAATGATTAAGTGAAGACATAATTTGGTCCAATGATTTGACGAATTAGATTTCATGGCCTGCAACAGCTTGCTCGAGTCCCAGTCGTGTCGATATTGATAGAATTCCATCTCATTTAAAAGCTCGAACTTATAAAGAGGTGTGAAATTAATCCATTTATATTAATTCATCTAACACTCCCCTCACTCATGGGCTCATTTCAACCTCTTTTGGGGAGTCCCAACGAGTGGATAATCAATACGGATGGAGATGTTGACGGTGGAATTCGATCACTGAACCTTCTAGGTTCATAACCATGAAAGAATTACATCTCTTCTGCAAGCTCGAACTTGTAGAGAGGTGTGGAATCTAGTCATATATATTAATACTCCAATACCCCCCGTACTCATGGCCGATTTCAACATCTTTGGGGAGGCCATTCGAGTGGAAATTTAATATGGGGCGAAGTTTGTCGCCATGGAGATTCGAACCAGGTAGAAATTTAATATGGGGCGAAGTTTGTCGCCATGGAGATTCGAACCCAGGTTGGACGTGATTCATAAACTCTGATACCATGATAGAATTCCATCTCATTTAAAATCTCGAACTTATAAAAAAGTGTGGAACTATTCCACCTATATTAATTCATCAATCTAATAAATATTGAGCTCTGATCGATCGATACAGATCAACAACACTAGTACTTCAAGTGGATCAATTGAAATTTGAATGACGTACGGTTATCTATTAATTACTAGTCTATCAACTTGCACATTCTGTTTAACAGTTTAACCTTAATTAGAACACAAGACTTCTTGATCTAACTTGATTTCCCTCTTTCAAGATCATAAATGTATCCCACTTGCACACAACTTACGTATACACTGATTGGTGCTCAAATCCCATCGGAATTTGCAGTTCTACAGTACCTAAGAACTTTTGAAATTCAAATACTTAAACATAATTATAAATACGTATTCTTCTTCAAAAAATATTATGAATATGTAATATGTGTTCTAATAAATGGCCTGGAAGTAAATATGCCCCATATTACAATCTTTATGTCAAAAGTCAAAACATCTGTAACTCATAATATTTGAATTTCTCTTTATCCGCTTCGTCGGGTTGGCCACGTATCCAAAATCTTTATGTCAAAAGTCAAAAAATGATCTTAACGTTTCCGATTATTACCAAAATGTTTATCGGATCGGTTTCTTTTAGTACGACGGTTCCATGAAACTTGCTCATGTTAACCTTGCTAATGTTTAAAACTAGGGAAAATTACAAAAACCACCCCTTATATATGCCCCCTTTTCACATTCACCCCTAAATTGGCGTCTATTACAGATTCGTCCAAAATTAACAAAGGCCTAATTTGAAAATTACATCCAAGCCTAAAAGTCAACTTTTTCACCTATTTTATCTTTTCTTTATAATTCAATAATTACATTAATTTTATTTATTCTAAAATACCCCCAACACTTTCAATTTCTTATTAAAAAGACCCCAAAAAATTTACTTATTAAACTTTATACCCTTCTTCTTCCCCACCACTCCACCACCATCTTCCCCACCACTTCCAACCACCATCTTCCCCAACCACCACCAACCATCTTCTTCCCCACCGCCACAACTCACAACACCATCTTCTTCCCTACCGGATCTGGAGCAGGAAGCTCCGATCTGGAGCTTCCTGTTCCAGATTCGGCTTCCATGGCGGAAGCACTGTGCTTCCGCCATGGAAGCTCTGTCACGGAAGCCTGCCGGAGCTCCGGCCGACAAGGTGATCGGGATGAGGGTGTATTCGGAAAAAAAATTTATTTCGTGGACTATTATGTTAGTTATGAAATTATTAGGGCTATTTAAATTTTTTTGGACTATTTTTGTAAGTTATAAAATTATTTGGGTATAATCTATATAATACATTAAGCAAAAAAGATTTAGAGCCATTTTAGAGTGTCCACGTCAAACAATTATGTGGCAAATCTCTATGTTGTGATTGGTACATCCTTTTGCTGAGTGTCAAATCATTTTGTTCTGATTGGTCTAATTTTTTTTATGTGTGATGATCCGGCTAATTAATACTAACACTTATAAACAACGTTTTAAATTGATTCTTTTTTGGTAAGTAGCCATCTATTCTGGATTTTTGTTTTTTTCACGGTACTAGACATGGAAATTTGCACCGGATACCATAATAACTCAATAAATAGTGCTTACTTTACAGAGACTTAATTGATATACACCAGAATATCTAATGAGATTAATTAATTTAGTTAAACCCTTCTAATCATGTCATAAAATTATGCACTCTAACATTTGACTTATAAAACCACAGGAACATCTACTGAATATCACATTCAATAATTCCCCATAGCACTATAATGCTTTCCCCTTAAAAATCTCACCAGTCTTATATACTGGAATTGGAGCACATTTTGTGTTGCAAAAGCTTTTTAGACAAGAAAAAATCCGTTTTTATTTATTTTTGAAGTAGTACTCTTACTTGGTCATTCTTCTTTCTATCATTTTGTTTCCTAAAGTTGAGCTAACATGAAACAAATCCACGAGCCGTCACGTAGAACAAGTACAAATTCAATCTATGAAGCCAAAATTTCAAAAATATATGTTAGATCGATCGAAGCTGTGACTATTTAAAATGTTTTCTTCATCGTATCTGCATTTTTGTTACTCCATCATAACGTGCAGTTTTAAAATTATCGGACTGTTTGGAACGGAACTATAATTGAGTGAATTTTAATTGAGGTATAACTGATGAATAGTGACTAAATTTATATAACATATGTATGAAGTATATATAACATATGTATGAAGTATAACTGATGAATAGTGACTAATTTTAATATATATAACATATGTATGAAGTATTTTAAATTTATACGGAACTATGCTTTTAATTAGAAAAAATCTATATGTTTTTAACTAACAGATCTATGTATTGTTAACAAAATGTATTTTTTATTTATGAAAAACATTTATATATTAACTAAACATCCATAGTTCTCATTAAGATTGTTCGTCGTTCTTACCCATTTTACTATAGACAGTCTGTCAGGAGACTTCCTCTTCTTCTTTAGTTCTAGAAAATCAACAAAATGAAAATTCTTTGAAAAATAGAATCATATTATTCTTAGATCTATATAATTCGATTAAGAATCGAACGCAAATAATGTCACACTTCAACCTATCTTACACGGATATATAGAATTCAAATAAGAATCACGAGGGAATAAGCTCATATCTGATTCATCAAAGCTTATACCGATTTATAGAATTCAAATAAGAATCCCAAATCTCATGGGAAATGACAAAATATACATAGGGTATTGGTAATTGCACTACATGGTTTGTTGGGCATGGTACAATTAGGCAAATTGGTTATCAAATATGACAAACATGGGCCATTTGGCATTCAATTTGCATTGTCATCAAATCTTTGTTATCGTAGCATGCCACATAATTAAAAGAAAAAAGAAAAAAAAAAACGGATAAAATAGTGAAGGTAGAAAAAACAAACAAAGTGGGTACAAAAATGAAGATTTACTGAAAACCCCACAACTGACTAATTCCCTGTAAGTAACCAAACTAATTAATTGATAATTCTAGCACCGGTGTTGACTCCGACGATGAGCTTCATCATCGAACATTCGGAATATTTAAATGGCATTCCACCTCTCACACACAATAAGTTTTACTTAATAGTCATGTCATTTCTTAATCTTTAATACAGATCCCTATGTCTTGGGCTAAAAGGGAAAGTTTAGTTTGCCAGGACAGGGGAAGCATAATTCGTCATCCTCTAATATTCAAGGGCCTAGACAATAAATTGAGGTGAATTTTACAGGCCGTTGATGGGTTACATCGCTGATTAAGAGGATGACCGCAAGGTTGATGGAAAGCTATTGGAAATAAACAAGTCATCGTATTTAAACCATCGGAGAGCACATACCCATCACTATTGGATTACTTATCTCAAAATCCACCACTTGACCCATAATATTTTCATCACCAAGATGTTCTTGCACCCAATGACATAGTAGATGAGAACAATCAATATGATATGTTACCAATGCTCGATAATTTTGCTGAGTGCTTAAATATGAATAGCATAAATAAGATGGATAATGTTGCTAATGGATTGGAATAGCATAATAATTAACAGTTACAGGTTTAGAAATATGAACATGTACAACCCGAATAAAAATAAAATTCTAAATTCTAAATCACAATTAATCGGGTTCCCAACAACCCGATTAAAAAGGGGTGGGGGCAACCCCAAGCTCAGAAAAAAGAACATTTTAATTTCACTAATTTACATGTTATAGTGAAATTTATTTTAAGTAGGTGGGGTGCGGTGCACTCCTAAAAAATAAGATTTTTATTTCACTAACATCATTTCTTTGAACACGTTCTGGTGATTTTATTTGGGGGCAGTTGGAAGGGGGATTACCTAGGTGGTTTTAAGTGTTTTTTCTTTCGAGGGGAGGGGGTAGGCCCACCAATTCCCAAAAAGAATATCATTAATTCTTTAAGTTAACTTTTCACATGTTTCAATAGAAATTTTTTTTTTGGAACATGGCCCACCCATATAAAACTTATTATCTCACTAAAATAATAAAAAACATTGTTCTGGACTGAATTTTTATCGAGTTAGGTTGGGTTTGGATCATGTTTCACTGTATGGAATGGGTGCGGTATATATCCGACCCAAACACCATATTTTGAATGGGTACTACGTGGTTCACAACAAGCCGGATAGAATTCGACCCGTTCAAAAGACTTTATTTGAATAGGTATTCTTAGTCGAATTCCTTAACACGATTAATTGCTCATGTGTGCCTAATTATATTATCGACGCACAATATTTTCATCACCAAGATGTTGCACCCAAAGACATAGTAGAGGAGAACAATCAATATGATATGTTACAAATGCTCGATAATTTTGTTGAGTTCTTAAATACGAATAGCATAAATACGACAGATGATATTGCTACTGGATTGGAATAGACTTTTAAATGAGTTAGTGTCAACCATATTTGAAACATTTAAAAACACGGTGGATTGGAACCCCGTAAAATATCAAATGGGTCCTCAACCTGTACCCAACTGATAATCGTTAATCATCAACGGGTACATGTTTAGAAAATGAACACGTTCAACCCGAATCAAAATAAAATGCAATAGAAATCACAATTAATTGGGCGTGCTAATTCACATCCCATATTGAAATTTATGTTGGGAGGGTCACTAACTTCATTTGTATTACATGTTCCAGTGATTTTATTTGGGGAAATATCATTATTTTACAAAATATAGTTTTAACATATTCCAGTGATTTTTTTCTTGGGGACCTATAAAAATGTATCACTCCACTAAAAGAATCATACACTTTGTTTCGGGGGTCGTGTTTTTATCGAGTTAGGTCGAGTTGAATCATGGTTCACTGGTAGAAACGGGTGAGGTATATACTCAATTGGAAAGCCATTATTGGAATGGGTACTGTGCGGGTTCGGAACGGGTTGGATAGAACTCAACCCTTTTAAAAGACTGATTGTAAAATGTCTTCTAATCTGAATTTATCAATACGATTAATTGCTTTAAAGTTCTGCAGTGGCACGGGGTTAAGAGTGTTACTACTCTTATGAAGCGTATAATTAAGGTAAAACTGATTTATGGAATAAATGCGTGAAAAAAAAGTATCATTCTTATTGTGTTGATGATTCCATCAGATACATAGAACCCCCCAAATAAATTTGCTTTGCCATGACAATAAATAAAAGTTAGGGATAATCTATCTCTCAAGCCATAATGTACCTCCCCACACGTGTATTAATTAAGTCCAAGCAAGTTAATATTGTTCTATTCAGGGTCACCAATAGAAATGTTATGTAAGTGTTGATTTGCGACAAGGATGGTAGGACACATTATACGGCAACCAACATGGTGTACAAAAAAGTGTTCGGCAACCATATACTTAATTTTTTACTATACCCGTCGAGTATCGACGGGTCATAACTAGTGTGTAGTAAAATGAAACTTGTAAATTGCAATTGAGTCCAATTCATTTTCTTTTCCATTTAAATTTTAGTTGGTGAACTCAAAATATAGATTTTGGACTTGGATGTAATTGTTTAAGATCGGGGGTTAGTCTGTAATTGGCTCGAATTTAAGGGGTACCTTATGTATTTCTCCCTTAAAACTAACTATATAGATCATGATCGATATGTATCACCAACCTGGTTTTAGATACCATGACTCGATCAGTATTTGACAATGAAAGTTCATATGAATATCAGAAGTTAAGAACTAAGAAGTAATGTGTACGTGGACGAGACTTTATAAGACTCTAAAAAATAATAGCTTCAATTCACTGGTTTTGTTTTAATTTATTAATAAGTTTTACATATTTAATTATGCTTGTACTGTATAAGTGTGACCTAATATCACCTAAACATTTGTTAATAGTATGTGTAAATTTCACTCCCAAGTTCAACCAAACACTGGCAGTCATGTGTTAATTCAGAATAACGTAAACTAAAAGGTTAATTGACTTAAATTAAAAAATATTACTACTGAATTCTTTCAATTATGAAAAGTCACTTTGACTCAAACTTAAAGTCCAGGTGTTTAGATTGTAACCCAGAAAGTCAAATGTATAAGTCGATTCAACTAATTAACTCAGAAACTCGTCATACTATAACTTGGGTATGGTACAAAATCATGTAAAGTCTTGAACGAAACAGCAAAAGATTTCGCAATTGCACCTAGATGAGATTTGATCTAATTCGATATTTAAAAAGATTCGTATCATGCAAATGAGAGTCGTATTTAAAAATTATAACTCTTAATAAGAGATGCAAATTGCAGAGAAGTCATAAATGGGGGTGTCGTATTTTCGGTTGAAGTACAAATTAAGAGTCGTAATTTGAAATTACGTATCAAAATAAGTTGTCATATTTTTTATTTATACATTCTTTGAGTTAATTTTAAGGTAATTTTTTAGTTCATTTTTGTGACTATTGTAAAGAGTCGTAAAATTTATGAGTTACAATAGACAAATTTCTTGTAGCGGGCATTGTTTAGGAGAGCATTACCTGCTCAAAATCAGGATACATGTTTTACTCCCTTTCTAAACATATGTCATTTATTTCATTTATATCGGTTTCATTATAAATAATGTCTTGTTTTCTTGTTTAGTAAAATTTTATCCATCAAACATACTTTTATTTATATGAAATTTTATTATTTAGTTTGTTTAATTTGATAATTAAACAATCAAGTCATAAATAGTCAGTACTGATATATTAAATTGAAATCTTTATTTCTATATTTTTCAATTCCCCTTAATCTCCATGCCAAAAAACGAAATACATTTACTTTGAGATTGATGGAGTAGCTTTTGTAGCATGGTTTAAGCTGGATATAGATAATCGAAAAAGGTTAATAAAGAGACTAAGGGAGACCGACGTACATTACAGTTATATCAAAAAATATTAAAGGTTTTTACTAAGTACATCGATAATATACATATACATAAAAATAACACTAATTAATTATTCACTTATAAAATATTAGTGGTATTGTATAAAATATTATACATATATATACTTAAAAATATCAGCCCGTATTAGTGGTATTAACGAGCCGAGTCGAGTCGGACTCAATAATAGCTCAGAGCCGAACTCGAAAAATGAGATGTCAGGTTCGGCTCGTTAAACATCATTACGATCGTCCCCTGGAATTTCATGATATCGAATAGCTAGATTTTTGACGTACGAAGGGTTTAGGAAACCGGACAATGATACCGGAATAATTTTAATTCTGTGGAAATTACCGATATGAGTTAGAAATTTGTTTAGTGCTAGACTAGAAGAATCCAGATGGTATGGATAAGTCACGCATTATTAATCTTCGGAATAAAATCCATAAAAAATTCTGAGACCGTGCATACGGAAAGTTATTTGCAAGCTTGGCGTGCTAAATAGTGAGTTGAATGACTTCTAGTCTAGTCTAGTCTGGTTAATCTTTAATTACGTGGTTTGATGCAAAAAATACGTATCATTTTACTTAATTGTTACAAGAATATATGAACACTTGCACTCTGGTGCTGGTGGAGTCTAATTATAAGTTGGTTAATTTGGCCATATTTTATAGTATAAATTAACCTAGAGAGTATCACACGTCTTACTCTTATCAAAATAGTTTCATGGAAATTAACGCGGTATTTGGCTCGTAATTGTTATATTAATTAACTAATTATATGAATAAAATAATTATATACATGCGTACGTACTTGTTTAGCTCAACCTAAAACCATGGGTTATTAATTTGGGCTAACAGATTTAGCAGAGCCATCACAAAAGAAATAATCAACACTCCACTAAATTATACTCCCTCCATTTCAAAAAAGTGTTACATTTTGACTTTGACCGGTCAACTGTCTTCGAGTTTGACCACAAATTACTCATAAAAGATAATAGTAAATAATTTAATAAAATCATATAATAAAAATTTAATTACTAAATTTTCATTATATAATTTTAATAATTTATTTATTAATATCGTTTAAGAGTAAATTGTCATGGAGACAGATTAAAATAAAATGTAACACTTTTCTTTTTCCAAATGGAGGAGTAATTAATTTTCATCAGATGCTTCATCCTGCTTAACTGATATCAGGTATAACCGGATCTACATTAGGTTTTGAGCATTTTGGAAAAAGTAAGTTGGTTTTAATTATCGCTGATCGGTTTAAAAAATAGCATTATATTTTGACCTAGCTAACTCAGTATCACAGTATGGTATTTAAAAACATTTTGTAAACTTGATACATTAACATTGATATCGATATATAGTTATGAAAATTGCCTGGGCAATATTGCTTGGCGTGGTAATTTAGAGAAAATCTTGAATTAAAGATGAAGGTCATCGATCAGTTCAGTTGTAAATTATGATTCAATATTTTCAAGCGTTTAGTCATCAATATATATTAATAATTTCTCCAATACATTTGAACTAATATTAGTTTGTGCATGCCTTCTTAATTTCCTGCAAATTTCATCTTATTTTCTTGGCCACTTCCCTAATTAAATCAACCATCATGAAACATGCGAAAGAAAGATACATGCACATGTTCATACTATGCTATATCTATGAACTTTCATGTACATCTATTACATATGATTTTGTTAGAATTCTATATAATCTAAAACCTCCAACTTATAAAAAGTGTGAAATCTAATCGTTTATATTAATTCTATAATACTTTCCTGCATTCGTGGTCGGTTTCAGCACCTTTGGAAGAATTTCACTTCATCTAAAAACACAAACTCATAAAGAGGTGCAAAATCCAGTTTATTTATATTACTTTTTCAATAGATTTCAAATAAATTTGTGCGTCATTTTTCATTATATTTATTATGTATATTTTGTCTATACCAATTGAAGAAAAGATTATCCTCCCCATTTATTTTTTTAAATTAAAAATATACGTTCTAGTCGGTCTTTGATTGGCTCTGATTTTGGGTGTTCATGTCGACCGAAAGTATAAATCAAACAAAATATAAATAATTAATGTAATATTCTGTAGGATCATATACAACTTTTACACTGCAGCATAATTTTATCGTAGTCGTCCTTATGTTATTAAATTGTGTTGCAAGAAATGTATTTTGACGAAAACGAAATTTCGGTTCAACAACGTTATATGCTAACTCCAGATAGTACTAATTATTACATTGCAAGAAATGAATTTTATTAGACGACATTTTTGTGTTTTCCAATTTCCAGAATTGAAAAAGGGGCGATGATGTAGTAATAAAAAGAAATTGTACTTTCAGTTTGTGAAAAGGAAGGAAAATATACCCCAGGTCACGTGTGCAATCTTTTTAGGAAGTGAATTTTTGTAATTTATAATTTTTGTGTCTAAGACTGTCGCAACAAGTCGCGGTTTAAATTGACTTGGGGTTTATCCAGAGCGCGTATAAATCGTACCGGCTGCGGGTTTCTAACGTTATCTTAAAAAAGAAATTGATATCAATCAATAACGTTTTCAGTTTTCATGCATTGGCCGGTTTACTGCTACCGTACTACCGGATAACAATATGATTTTCATGGGATAAATTTGTACTAATACACTACAAGAGATTTGATCTAATACGACACATAAATTTTACGACTTTTATAATATATAATTCCATTCAACATGAGATTTATTAAAATTGGAATGTTGGTTGTATATTTGTTCAAAATGATATGAGATCGATTGGAATTAATAACTCGAGATTTTTCATTAGATGAAATTCAATTATTTATATTAATTTCTAATTTTTTTACGGAGATAACCAATTCAAATTAAATTATTATTCGAATGATCTCCTCAAATAGTTTCAAAATGGCTACGTGTGGAGGGATTGGAGAATTATATCAATACGAAGTGGCTCTGGTAAAATGAACTGAAAGATGGCTCATAGTTTTTTCTTTCAGAATTCAATCAACGATAAATGAACTAATAATTGAATATTTCATTCGAAGAAACACAACAGGAGGAATACCACTCCATTTCGGATAAAATCACACCACGGTGACTAGATCCCAGCATCTCCGACTTGTACATTCATCTTCCTTACCACTTGACCACCTTATAACTCGCAAAGATGGTTGTTAGTTAATTAGTGGCTTTAATTTACTTACCAATAAGCTTATTAGTTCGTTTTGTCAAATATTTCATCACTCTAGCTATCTTTTTCTACATTAAAGCTACGTAGAGTATCTTTTCAAATTAAACATTGTATCGACGTTCATAAATAATATTATAGTCAAGCCATCTTATTTTGGTAAGATAAGATGAAATTAAATTCTTCAATTGAATGCATGGAAGTAACAATAGTTGCTTCAAATGATCTCTCGCAAAATATAGTGGAAATTTCCTAAGAGCCTAGTCTACTCACGTGCTACCTGTCCAAATCAAGTAGTTCTCATCTCCCATGCATAATTTTTTGCCTATAAATACCTCACCCAAGCACGTTGAGAAACCATCTTAGCTCAAACCAAATCTTGATCATCACAAAATCATATATACAATTAATTACCAAAAACACTCGCCAAAAACCAAAACAAAAATGCCTTCTCACTCCAAGATTGCCATCATAGGGGGCGGAATAAGCGGCATAGCTGCAGCGAAACAGCTCGCAAAATACGAGCCCATGGTCTTTGAGGCCACAGACTCCATTGGAGGTGTTTGGAAACACTGCTCCTACAAGTCCACGAAGCTTCAAAGCCTTCGTTGCGACTATGAGTTCTCGGATTTCCCTTGGAGTAGCAGGGATAACCAAGATTTCCCTTCTTACCAGGAAATTCTTGATTACTTGTACTCCTATGCTAATTACTTTGATGTCCTAAAGTTTGTGAAGTTCAATACCAAGGTTATCGAAATTCGTTACCTTGGAGACGATGAGTATTCAGGTCCCCGAAGCTCGTATGGGAGCTTGTTGCCCGGAAAGCCCGTTTGGGAAGTTGGGGTCCAGACTGGCCAGTCTGATGAACCTATTCAGGTTGTTTTTCTGTTTAATTTGCTTAAGCTTTAGTTTCTAAAATTTAAATTTGGAAGTAGTAATTTTTAAAATATGGTTTGAATCATTCCATGTTTAAGATAATTTACCTGAATTTACCAGGAATGGTTTTCCTAATTTGAATCAATAAATTTATTCATTTGAAGGAAATGCATGCATGCATGTACTATAGTACCACCTAAGCTTTTTAAATGATCAATTTATGTCACACACATGAACATGATGATACAACACTAGTTCTTCACAAAAATGGATGCAAATTTCCAACATTAAAGTTTTTTTTATTTACATATATGCTGATGATTACATTTTTCCTCAAATTGAAGTGGTTCTCCTTCGAATTTGTGGTGATCTGCACCGGAAAATATGGTGACATACCGGCAATTCCAAAATTCCCACAAGACAAAGGGCCTGAAATTTTCAAGGGAAAGGTGATGCACACTCTTGACTACTGCAAACTCGACGAAACCGAGTCGACTCAGCTTCTAAAGGGCAAGAAAGTTGTTATATTTGGCTACAAGAAATCTGGTATTGATCTAGCAGTTGAATGTGCAGAAGCAAATCAAGGTACCAAGTCCAAGATTCTAGTACTATAATACTAACTTCTTAAAAATGAGTAAAATTGATCATTAGTGTAGTATATATAATCAATGTATTTTGATGCCTATGGACTTTTAAGTAATAATAGGAACACAAAATTTAGACTTGAATAATATTAATTTCTGCATAGTCAAAAGAATACTTGAAAAATGAACTTGACAATTTAAAACAGCACCCAACAAACAAAGAATTGTCATGATTCAAAATTGACACATGTTGGTTCTAACTTATCACAGGAGATTCTTGAAATTATGGTTGACACATCAGTCAAAGTTCATTCTCTTTGTCTCTATGCTCTAACTTATTAATTTCTCTAAGTATAGTTAGGTTTGACAATTCACCTTTGTATTTGTCCTACTAGATAGTGATACATGTTTCACCTGGAAATAAAGTCAATGCTTGGCTTTACTAGTGACAACACTTAATTTTCTAGTCACAAATTACACTATGAGCATTAGTTAATAAGTCTGATCATGTTATTATTATAGCACAAATTTGTGGGGTCAATGAAGATTGAAAAACTACTTTTAAAATAGTTTGATTATTTGATACTTATGATCTATGAAAATTTGATAGATTTTCTATAAGTCTTAAACTAAGACTAAAGAACTTGAGTCAAGTTCAAACTGTCTGTGCATATGAGATGGCAGATTTTTAACTTTTTCTTAATTAATACTCATTTCACTATCTTTTATCTCTATTCAACTACGCTTGATTTATAACCCGATTTGTAAAGACTTCCTTCATGCTGGTCTATGTTTAGCTTCTAGACATTGTATTAAAACTCTGTTTTTTTCAACTAAAAACTAATTCAGTTTAGTTCAGTTCAGTTCCATTCAGTTCAGTTCAGTTCAGTTCTGCTTAGTTATATTTTATACTACAATTCAGTTCAGAAAATTGCAGTTGAAGATAACAGAACCTAATTGATGTTAAATGTTGTATTTGTAGGACCAGAAGGGGTACCCTGCACCATGGTTGTAAGGACCTTACATTGGACTGTTCCACATTACTCAGTTTGGGGTCTCCCATTTTACATTTTCTACTCAACTAGGGCATCCCAATACCTCCATCCAAGACCTAATCAGGGCATCTTTAGGACCATTCTATGTCACATGATGTCTCCTGTGGTGAGCTATACACCATGCTGATTATTGACAAATCAAGAATATAACCTTTCTTATTGGCATAACCGGTTAATTTGGGTTTCTGTGTAACAGAGAAAGGCCATGTCGACTGTAATTGAGTCCTATTTAACGTGGAAGCTTCCGTTGAAGAAGTATGGTCTGAAACCTGAACATCCGTTTGAAGAGGACTATGCGTCCTGCCAAATGGCTATCCTGCCTGAGTCATTCTTCCCTTTGGCTGACGAAGGAAAAATCTGCTTCGAAAGAGCTTTATCGAAGTGGTGGTTCTGGGAAGGTGGAGTTCAGTTTGAAGATGGAAGAAAGTTGGATGCTGATCTTGTGATGCTTGCAACTGGTTTTCAGGGGAAGCAGAAGCTCAAGGCTATAATCCCTGATCCATTCCGTGATCAGCTTGAACACGAATCTGGCATGATGCCGTTATACAGGTACACACAACATGATTTTACACCCATTCAACTTTACATTTGACTTGAAAACAAATCATAATACAATGCATCCAAATTTATCTATGGCAGGGGTACAATCAATCCAAGGATCCCAAATATGGCATTTGTTGGCTACATTGAGAGTGTTGCGAATCTTCACACAGCTGAAATACGCTGCATATGGCTGTCACGACTAGTAGACGAACAGTTTCATCTCCCAAGTGTTCCAAGAATGCTCAATCAGACAAGAGAAGAAATGGAAATCATGAAGAAGGCAACTAGGTTTTACAAGAGAAGTTGCATTTCAACTTATAGCATCAATCATACCGACGAGATATGTGAGGAAATGGGATGGAGCTCATGGAGAAAGAACAACTGGATTGCTGAGGCTTTTAGCCCTTACAACAGCCAAGATTATGAAGAGAATAAATAAGTCATCTCATGGTAAACTACAGCACTACACAATGGCTCATCTCAAGTCCTAACTATTATTATTGTCAGAATTATCGTTCCCTGTATCATAGATAAATAATCAACCAATTGTTGTAACATAGCAGTAGTAACTCTTAAGTAGTCAATGTACCTGTAATAATGTAGATTTTCGCAAATGAATAAAAATATAATTTTGATTATACAGTATTTTGATTTCGAAGCATCAAAACATAATTTTGGTTGCATATACTCAAAATGTAAGCAATCATCTACAACAAAAACAATCCTCAACTTTTCCATGAACCTGGAAATGGACATTCAGTACTCTGATAACAGCTGTAATAGAACAAAAGCATATCCTCTATGAATGTATAGCTTGGAAGTAAACATTGTACAGCCAGAAAGATCAAAGGAATATGGATGTTAGATATCTGTCGGTTTTCAGACGCTTTTGAGAAACTTCAAGATTTCATCAATATGCTTCTCTGGTTGGAATTGATTGTTGTACACGAGTCGGCAAACTCCATTCTTGTCAAGAACGTATGCCTGTCTTCCAGGCAATGCACCGAAAAGGTCAGTTTGCATTTCTGGGCGAAGGCCTGAACCGAATACAGTCATACATAAATCGATAATCAACTGATAATGCATGAATATGCCTAGTGTTCTGGGCAGAAAAAGAAGCAGACAAGAAGTATCAGAATTTGAAAAGAAACAGGTTTTGTCAGAGAATGCTATGGTATATTTCACAATTAAAATAATACTACAAGTATTTTGCCAAGCTGCACATGACATCAGGTATGCTATCATCGGCAAACATCACTTGTTCACTTTTTAGAAGCAACCGACTATGAAAGCTCTGAAATCCCTAATTAGAACCTCACTCGAAACTCCAAGAGGCCAAGAATCGAATAATACGAAAACTAGATTCAACATGATTGCAATTGTTGACAGCATATAAGTATATGCTGTCAACAATGACTTGTATATCTATGAAGTATATGAATTGAGTATAAGTATGTTATGGGAACGCGAGAGAGAAAATGGCACGAATGGTCCTAAAGTTTGGGGGTATTGGTGTACGCAGTGCATCGTTTGGGGGTTTTGGCAAACTTGGTCCTGCTTTTCAAAAAATTTGGCACGAATGGGACTTTTCGTCATTTTTTGACTTTGACTGCTGACATGTCAAGCAAGTCAATGGCGATTTGGACTGCCACCTCATGACTAAATTAAATGGAAAATGAAAATTATAACAGAAAATGGAAAAAAATCAAAGAAAATAGAGAAAATACAAATTAAATTATAAAATTAAAAAAAAGAAAAGAAAAACAGTAAAACATGAATAAATTAAAAGAAAATAGAAATTATATTAAAAAAATTAAAAACAGTAAAACACTAATGGTTCATCATCACCATCATTCTCCCCCAGTAGTCACACTTACATTCCCCACTTAGGCTTCATTTGGTTTGAGGGAAAATGGGGGAAAATAAAAAAAATAGGGAAAAATAAGATTTTCCTGGAAAATGTGAGGGAAAAACAACTTTCCTTATTTTGTGGAGATAGATGTATTTTGTATAGATTTTGATGAATTTTCCAGGATTTTCTAAGAACTACCAAATGGTGGAAAATAATATTTTCTCCTATTTTTTTTTTTCCCATTTTCCCTTAAACCAAATGAAGCCTTAGTTTTATTTTTTTTCCTATTTTTAATTTTTTAATATAATTTCTATTTTCTTTTAATTTATTCATGTTTTACTGTTTTTATTTTCTTTTTTTTTAATTTTATAATTTAATTTCTATTTTCTCTATTTTCTTTTTATTCTTTTCCATTTTATGTTATAATTTTCATTTTCTATTTAATTCAGTCATGAGGTGGCAGTCCAAATCGCCATTGACTTGTTGACTTGCTTGACATGTCAGCAGTCAAAGTAAAAAAATGACGAAAAGTCCCATTCGCGCCAAATTTTTTGAAAAGCAGGACCAAGTTTGCCAAAACCCCCAAACGGTGTGTTGCGTACGCCAATACCCCCAAACTTTGGGACCATTCGTGCCATTTTCTCGAACGCGAGACTAGTAGTCTATACGTAGTTAATTTGATTTAAAAAAAAAAAAAAAGCTAGTTGAGTTGTATTTATCAAATCTACATTATAGTTAAACACTAACCATAACTATAAAATCATATATTTAACCACAAATATTTGTGTTTAACTTAAAACACATGACATGTGTTTATTTATAGTTGAATTACCAGCCCCGCATTTCTAAATTTGTAGTTTGTTAGTAACTCCATCCATCCGTTCCATTAATAAATTACTAACTCACATTTTTTGCATTCTATCGAAAACTTGTTAGAAGTAACCTCACTCACCAATTATAATTATGTATTTCCATTTCATATTTTTTTCACTACATTCATTATCTCTGGTACTTTATTTATCATTCCATTCGGTTACAACTTTATCAATACAATACAATAGTATTATATTATCAATCATCATCACACGAAAAAGACATCAATTTCCAAAATTAGCTAGGAGAATTCCATTTATGAATTGGAAATGAACAGTTGAGTAAAAAATAAATCAAGACCAGGGAAAGCAAAAAAAACAATGGTAGTTTTAGCACGGGAAGTAGATGGGAGCGAAATCGCCTAATGCCATGAAATTGAGAATGTGAAGAATTGGGGAAAATGGTTGGAAAATGTGTGCTTTGGGGTTTGAGATTAAGAGTGTGTGTGATTCAGTTGGAGAAGCCATTTTTGTTTGTTCATAGTCTTTCTTTTTTTTTTTTACAAATTAGTCTTTGAAGAAGAAGGTTGGGTTAATTAGAGTACTAATTAATTTTCTAGTTGTTTCTTCTGGTTGAGAAAGGGTTTCCTCATCCCTATCGTATGTTGTACTACCTGATTGTAATTTAAAGATTGTACTATATGCATTAAATGTTGTACGATACAACACATTAAAGTACCAGGAGGTAGTGCATGCTGTAGGGTAGAAAAAAACCTTCATAAACGATTACACACCCAACAGCTCACTGGAGTGGTAAGGACACCTTCCACAAATTCTCGAGTTTTCTAGTCTGTATTTTTGGAAGAAACGAATACAATCGGGCCGGGCTAACTGTTTAAACGGCCCAATTTGTTTGCATACCAGTCCAAGGCTACTAGCCGAATACGTATATCTTCTAGCAATAGACCAATTTTACTTGTGAATCACAAGAAAAATCGGGGGTCGTTAAACGCAACACAAATATCGTTAAACGCAACACAAAATATTTATAAATTGACCAAAATGCCCCTATCTCAAAACAACACTTATATATTCAACAAAAATTCGAAAATGCACTTTTATGAAAACGAAAAAACATTAACACACACATATAACAACACCAAACATAAATCGGAGAAAAAAAAAATTCCGATTTTTTTTCATTTATACAAATACAAAAACATTAACATGCAATTGAACACAAATTAACAACACTAAACATAAATCGATAAAAAAAAAAAAATCGGAAAAAATTTCGTTTAAACAATTCTTCTTTCTTCAAAAATATAGAAGTAAATTTCGGAAAATATCTCGTTTATACAAGCGAATTCCT
Source organism: Plantago major (assembly GCA_026545765.1). Taxonomy (NCBI): domain Eukaryota; kingdom Viridiplantae; phylum Streptophyta; class Magnoliopsida; order Lamiales; family Plantaginaceae; genus Plantago; species Plantago major. Next base: position 88,787,605 of record CM048843.1, on the reverse strand, counting down.
TCTTTTTCTTTTTTTTTCTTTAATTTTTCGGGTTATGGAGCTGGAAAAATCCAGCGATTCTAATAATCGCCGATTTTCCAGCGATTCATAACCCGGGAAAATTTTTTTAAAAAAAAAAATAAAAAAAAAGATAAAGAAGGAATTCGCTTGTATAAACGAGATATTTTTTGAAATTTACTTCTATATTTTTGAAGAAAGAAGAATTGTTTAAACGAAATTTTTTTCGATTTTTTTTTTATCGATTTATGTTTAGTGTTGTTAATTTGTGTTCAATTGCATGTTAATGTTTTTGTATTTGTATAAATGAAAAAATTGAATTTTTTCTCCGATGTTGTTATATGTGTTAGATTGTGTGTGTTAATGTTTTTTCGTTTTCATAAAAGTGCATTTTCGAATTTTTGTTGAATATATAAGTTTTTTTGGAGTTGGGGGCATTTTAGTCAATTTACAAATATTTTGTGTTGCGTTTAACGAAAACTGTGTTGCGTTTAATATAGGTGGAAAAATCTAGTAAAACCAAATGAAAAATACACAACAATCCACCGTATATCTACGATGTTATTTGTATAAAATAGAGTAACGAAATACTACAATAAAACTAGGTGGCTAGGGTCTTTTTATACATATATTTTTGGTTTTTCCAATTTGGTACCGGATTGCATTGCTCTCCAATTATACCCATGAATTACAAAAATAATCTACTAGAACTAAACCAAACAAAAAAAAAAAAAAAATACTAAAAAAACAATGTTAGCTAGCTGTATATATAAGGTAAACAAATACATTAAAATTAAGTGACCTTTTTAATTTGCATAAAAGTGTCCAACTGGATACCGGTATGCTCTCTTCCCAGGTATAAATTCTGGATACCGGTATGCTCTCTTCCCAGGTATAAATTCTGGATGTTTTCACTGTTGTGCTATGGTGAAATTTAAGGGGAGCAAACTGCGGATAAATATGCGAATTTGAACATTTAGAGTATCTCCGCCCTTGCACGGGTTAGATAAAGGTCTCCTTGGTACACGATCACAATTTTTTCAGTCATATTCCGAGTCATGAGGATCATGTTCATGTAGTCTTTGAAACGATGCATGCTTCTGTAAATATTTCCTCCAAATTATGTTGATGTAATAAGCTGGAAAAAAAATGAAATTTGAATCATATTTTGATTTCCACAGCATCAAAACAGAATTCTGGTTGCATATACACAAAATGTAAGCAATCCACAACAAAAATTATCCTCAACTTCTGCCTTATCCTAGAAATGGACATTTAGTACTATGATAACAGCTGTAATAGCATATAAGCATATCCTCTATGAAATGTATAGCTTGTAAGTAAATAGTAATGTACAGCCAGAGAGATCAAAGGAATATGGATGTTAGATATCAGTCTGTTTCAGAGCTTTTGAGAAACTTCAAGGTCTCCTCACTATGGTTGCAATTGATTGTTGTACACGAATCGACAAACTCCATTCTTGTCGAGAACATATGTCTGCCTTCCAGGCAATGCCCCAAAAAGATAAGATTCTTGCCTAACGTAGTTACACTCGTCAGCCAGCAGTGTAAATGGTAGTTTGTATTTCTCGGCAAAGGCCTGAACCAAATATGCAGTCGAACATAAATCAAACATCAACTGACAACACATGAATATGCCTAGCCTCTGGTGCAGAAAAAATTAGAAAAAGACAACCTGAATTCGAAAAGAAAGGGATTTTTGTCACAAATTTTCGGAAGTTGCTTGAGTATTTTGTACAATTAAAACAAAGGTGCATTTTGTCAAGCAGCACATGACATCAGATATGCTATCATCATCAAACATCACTACCTCCTTTTCACTTTTCAGAAGCAACTGACTATCACATCTATGGAATGAACTTCCTTAGAACCTTACCCGATACTCCAGGAGGCCTTATTTTTTAATAATAAAAGAGAATAGAATCATACACAAAGTAGATTAAGCATGATTGCGATTTACAGGATTAGTAGCAATGAATTCTATTCCATTGAACCCTTTGAACCAGCAACGAGAATAAGATTATTTCCAAGGCACCACAAGCTTAATAATTCTCAGAAGAAACATAGATGCTTGATTCCCATTATAGCTGATTAGTCCATAAAGCAAGTGACCGGAAATAGGAACTTGCTTAGAATTGCCAAAAAAGACGATTGAGACCAGACCTGGACATATCACTTGCAAAATTAGACTTTATAGAACAAAACAAATTTCAGTTGATCTCACCATTAACAAATTACCTGATTTTTACCATATAGTAAATTCGACAGACTAATTTATGCTGACACATACAGCCAGTACTCTGAAAGGTTGGAACGATGTAAAAGAAACTCTAAGTCTCAAGAAATTAAGTATCTGACTAATACCTTATGTGATGCTGCATTATCCTCACTAATCCCAATCACCTCAGCGCCAGCTTCTTTAAATTTTTCGTAAGTGTCCCTGAAAGCACATGCCTGTGAAGATCAGCAAACACAGCCAAGGAATTGTTATCTTCCATAAGTTCATCTCGCCAACTCCAAGTATGCACATCCATTGCACTGGAGACAAAAGCCTATCAAGACAGAACTCATGACAGCATTTTCTTCAGCAATCATGGATGCAGGTGTGCATCCTAAATTAAAGTTCAAACACAGTCTGCCGAGCACACCACAAGGAACACATCATTTTTCTACAAGTTTTCGGTAGACTGTAGGGAAACAACCACGATCAAATAGCAGGAAAATAGGGCCAGATTCTTATAATTCATTTCATCTTTCGTCAAATAAAATTAGTTGTTCATCTGCTTTTTATAGTTTCTAGTTGGAACAACATCTACATACTAACTTGAAACTCAAACTATCAATAACTTTCTATCATATTCAGAGATTTGCCGTCATATGATAACTCTTTGAATATCCAATACGGAGAAGGCTGCACAGATTGACACTAATCTAGAAGCTCTTCATTTTTCTCTTGTTCAAAACTGGTGTATAGAAAAGACTACATGCGGGTTCATGCATCCTAGCAGTAAGTTAAGCACAGAAGAAGATTACATGATCCCCTTACAAATCCCTACTATATGATCAAATTTATTAGGCTCCTAACTTAACAAATCATAAGTTCTAGAATCAATTAAAATCGACACCGTGATTGAATGAGACTGCATAAGTAGCTGTTTAACGCAATCATCAGCTGCAATGTAGAAATAAACAATGACTGGCTTCCCTCCACAAACTCACTTTCTTGCCATCCTGATCTGTCAACCTGAATGATGGTGCCTTCTATCACCTTACAATAACAAACACAATCCAAAACAACACATGCTCAGTATAGTACTAGCTTATCAACCATAAAAAGAATATTGGACTAGATTAGCCGGGCGGAGGGAGTATTTAGCAAATATGCAAAATATTATCGCTAATTCATATACTAAACTGTCTAAACATCGAAAATTTATCAGCTACAAACAGCTCCAGCTCGTTCTGCTAAACAATGCACAAATCATCATCATCACTCCAAAAGGGCTCATATACATTAATTTCCAAAATCAGGAGAATTTATAAATTGGAAATGAGCAATTCAGCAAACAATAAATCAAGACTAGGGAAAACAAAAAGACAGTAACTTTGGCAAATGTACCTTGCAAAAAATCGAAGTTTTAGCAGGGAAGTAGTAGATGGGAGCGAAATCGCCTAATGCCATGAAATTGGGAATGTGAAGAATTGGGGAAAATGGAGAGATTCTTGGATAATATGGGGTTTGAGATTGGAGTAGAGAAGGAAGAGTGTGATCCAGGTGGAGAGAAGTTGAAGCCATTTTTGTTCGTTAATGTTCCAACAGGAAGCTTAATTAGCTTGCAGAAATTGTTGTGTTTTTGGACGATACGCACAATTGGGCTGATGAGTGATGACCATCTGGGCAGGAAAATTATAAATTTCAGGCCGTCCCGAATGACTAAATAAGTCTTGTTGTACTATAATACTATGAAAAATCACTAATGTTGAGAATATATGCATTTTGATTAATAACATCAATGATTTTTTTTGACAATAAACATTCGTATCTAGATAAATTATCTAGAGACCGTCTCTCTCGGATACTTACTCAATGTTTCATGGGTGAAAATTTTATACTATCGTTTTTTATGTATATGTATATCACCGATATTTTTAGTAAAACATTTAATGTTTGTCCGTCTCTTTTAGTTTCTTCATAGAACCGTCTCTCAGATAATGTCTTTTGGTATTTTCAGAACTAGGTTGCGGTTGGCGATCGCGTTTTATGGATATGCTGGATTAAGACGACTTAACGTTTGATGATTCAATGGACGAATTAAGAGACGATTCAGAAGTTATTTTGATGGGCCGTTTTATTTTGGGCTGATTGTATTCATCGCCGGAGAAGAGAGCGGCTCAGCTGCATGGAGGAGAAGAGAGGCGCAAGAGCGCTTGAGAGAGGCAGCCAGAACGGTGGAATCCGTTGATGCGGCTTGGGAGGTGAACGAAGTAGGAGGCCGGAGAAGAGGCGGTGACGCCAGGGTCCCGTGGGGGGTAGCGGCTGGAGGAGGAAGGGGAGCACGCGTGGAGGCGCTGTAGAGGTAAGGAGAAAGGGAAGAAAAGAGAAGAAAGAGAGAATGGCAAGGACAATCAGATTGATTGCATTGAGGAAAAAAATCAGAGAAATTTTAGGGCGGAAGAAATAAAAAAGGAGAGGCAGGACCAATGCTCGTTAGAGACTTACATGGCTCTGATACCATAAAATAATTACTTTCCCTGCCTATTCTCATTCATCAATCTCATATATATATACAAGTATGTATAGCTAGATATCAATAAGGAATCATAATCCAATTATACTTCTAATTACCAATATTAAGGAATCATAATCTAATTATACTTCTAACATTCTCTTGGGCTTATGGTTATTTTTATTTCGATTCTTTTACGTGCTCAGCACATACAACTCTCAATCATTGATTTTGGATAAACTATATTTAATTTTTAGTTTGAACTGCATTGGATACGAGTCTTGTGATCGAATCGAAATGAAGTTGTAAATAATTTAGGAGAATATCAGACATTGGATGTGAAAATTGAAAATGAATTTCTATATGTTCAAACAATCCAATCAATCGATTTACCAGTCGATTTTACCTCAGTCAAAATGTAGCGGTTTTGTGAATGGATGATGCCTCTAAGGCTTAACTAAAAGTCCTTGTTAGATAGGAAAGGCATAGTTTTGCCATCTGCAACTCGTATTCATTTCATTTATTGAATAGGCAATTAAAGTATGTATTCTTTGATTATTCAATTTATTATATTTAATATTGCGGTCAAATTAGTATATCCATTATTTTTTCAATGTAATATGAGTTACGTACGTACGGTCCTAATCCAAAACCTGGATTAATTTTATTGATTCCACCAATGCATGTACGATTAATTAGACTAGGCGATTAGCCATAAGCTGTCAATTACAGGTTGATTAGGTGATGATTAATTTATATTTAAGTAGGAGTACTATTTTAATACGGCTTTTTAAAATAAACTAGCATCTAGTTGCGACCTGAAATGACAATATGGCCGGTCTAGTTTGATCATCAAATGGCAAGACTGATTCGCGGTTGTTACTTGTTAGAATTGATTTTTCATACTCTTATTGTCTTAAAAAATTGTAACAAATAAAAAAAATTCTTATCATCTTCGCATGTTCAATTTAGTCTACGATATAGCATGTTGTGACTGATGAATCATGATACTTTATATGTTGTGCAATGCAATATGCAAACCTCTATGGTACAATAAACATGTACCACAAACAAAATCGATGTCTTATCATCTGTCTCACTCTTGAATATTGATTTATTCAATTCCAGTCCGGCAATACATAATCTAACCATAGCTTAAGCGCACTATGGCGTCCATCAGAACTTATATCAAGATTATGCTAAATCATGACGAGCTTGAGATTTGACTACTATTTTAATTAATGACTTTGTGCTAGGGCAGTCGTACCCCGAGGTTAGTGACTGACCCTAGTATCAGATACGTGTCACAAACCGACTGTATTCTTAGCCACTGGCCACAGGTTTTTTTGTATTGCCTAGCAATTTAATTTATTAGATGTTTCAAGATAGCATCCATACAGTTCTATGATGGTCATCTGATAAACTGCAGAACTAAAGGTAGACATATTTTCTGTCATCAGGTTCAGGCTGTTCAGCTTACAAAGTACGATTACAGGCTGTCCAATAGAGTTGATGTGGATTTACAAAAGCTACGATGTAGAGTAAATTATCATGCCTTGAGGTTCACTGCTCCTATTCTTAAGATGGGCCAGAAACTGGTCGAAAGGATGAGAATGAAAAGCAAAAATTTTGTGGCATTGCATTTAAGGTATGAAGCAATTGACATCATCGTGTTCTCACATTTATTTCTATTGCTTAGTGCTCAGACACAAGTTCCTGCATATCATCGGTATGGTTATTCGTGTAGATTCATAGTATAGCACAACTCAGTTTATTTCGAACATGACAGATTTGAACCAGACATGCTAGCATTCTCTGGATGCTATTATGGTGGGAGTGAGAAGGAAAAAGCTGAACTAGGTGTGATACGAAAGAGATGGAAAACTTTACATGTAAGTTCAACCTGTTAGAATAACTGCAAATGGTTTCAATTGCAGCCTTTCGGGTATGAATAGAGAGTCTAATGACACGACATTATTTGCAGACCAAAAATCCTGACAAGGAACGAAGGCATGGAAGATGCCCACTAAGTCCTGAGGAAGTTGGTCTCATGTTGAGAGCATTGGGTTATGGGAATGACGTGCATATATATGTTGCATCAGGTGAAATATACGGTGGGGAAGAAACACTGGCACCTCTGAAAGCTCTCTTCCCAAACTTCCATACTAAAGAGACTATTTCCAGCAAGGAAGAGCTAGCTGAATTTGCACCATATTCGGCTCGCATGGCAGCACTAGACTTCATTGTATCTGATGAGAGTGATGTTTTTGTCACCAACAATAATGGAAATATGGCTAAGATACTTGCTGGAAGAAGGTACGTGAATTGCTGACTTGTGTTTTGTGTTTGTTTTCAAGTTATATTTTGTCATCAGATATTAGTTAACTCTTTGAGATCAGTAAGAGGAGTTAGTTACGCATGGGGTTGTGGAAAAACTTAAGTATCTCATATAGCTGATGTATGAGGTCAGGTGCTTCTAATAATGCGTAAAAAAGTTACGCTGAAGCCACAAAATGTTGCAAACACTGCAAAAATGGCTTACAAATAATGTGATGTGTTAGAACTTTTGGACCGGGATTGGTACTATGGACAAGTTTCATACGATGTTGACTATGATGTTGAGTCAACAACGTCGTCAACAATGATTGACAGCAGAATACTAATAAGAACAGAGAGCAGCGAACAAGTAACTGACCAACCAGAAATAAAATCAAGCCAGTATATATAAAATATATTGACCGTGCCGTAGGCGAAATTTCCACTATCAGTAAAAGTAGAATTACAGAAACGAAGCTTATCAATCACAGACGATTGTTTAAACTTACAGAAAACTAGACCTAGAACAGACAACAGCAAACCTATTCTAGTTCGTCAACACTAGAGTAAACCTCAATCTTTAGAGATCACTCACAAGTGATTACGATATGAAAGTCTAGTAAAGCAAGAAGTCCTAATCTAAATAATATGAATCAATGTTGATCAAAGGCGTCTTCTTGCGGATGTCATTCTTCTTGTATATATAATATCCTGATCGATTTCTTCAAGAAGAACGCTCCACCTGTTTTGTTTCCTGCTCCTTGTATATATAGTTGCAGCCAAGTCGAACAGTGGAAGGAAAACGTGTAGAAGGAAAGCAGCTTTCTTTAATCGTTCTTGTATAAGGAAATCTTCTGTATATAATATATCTTGAGAATCTTTATTTCCTTCTTTCTCTCAATGTGCCCATGTATTAACAAACTCTTTCCTTCTTTATTTAGATTGCATTCCTTGTGTCCAAAGCAAATCAAACTCTTTCCTGAATCATCTTTCCTGTGCCCAGATTCATTCTTCACGTTCCAGCTCTTCACGTCTGTTTGCTGGAAGCTTTTCAGATCTTCCAGATTTTCCAGATCTTTTCCTTAAGGCTCAAGTTAACCAATCTTGATCCATTAAGCAATGTTGAAGTCCAACTTGATATATCCTACAAAATATTCATAGAAAAACAATTACAAACGTTGAACCTGTTATGTTATGAATAAAGGTCGAATTACTAAACAAAGTGCAATAAATCGCACTTTCAATCTCCCCCTTAATTCTCACCTTTCTTCACAAAACCTAAAGACAGTTTGTTAGTCAATTCGAACAAGTAGGATTTAAACAAGTCAAAAGGAAAAACAAACTCCCCCTTAATACAAAATACCAATTGAACAAACATTCTTCCCCTTTTTGTGAGGAAAGAAAGAAAACAAAGTTCTTTGAAGAACTTCAACAACTTGGTAATCTGTTGAGGACCTGCAGACAAAATACAATTGCAGAGAAACGATGTTGACTCAACATTGTAGTCAACATTGGCAAAGGACTGACAAATGTAGTAGCAGAAGTAGGACTATAGGATGGATCAGCTGGAGGGCAGTAAGCAGGAATAGAGGTTGGATCAGTTGGAGGGCAGTGTTAGGATAAGAGTGGATGGTCATGTACACTACTTACATGATAAGTCATGATGGGTGTTGTTGGGTTTGCTTCAAGGTAGATTCCTACATATATATATCAAAGCAATGAAAAACTGTGCACAACTGTTAATTAAAGATTAAGGTTGCAGGTAAAACAGTTATCCGTCAAGTCAAAGTAATCAGATAAACAGATAAACCCTAGGGAGGTTGACCAAAAAATCTTGATTTTAAAGAAAATGACTTGAGATGCAGGAACAAGAATGCAGAAACCCAAAACCCCAAGTAAACACCTTAGACCTACTCCCCCTCAAACCCAAAAACACACAGAAAAGGAGCACAAAAACTGAAGCACAGCAAGAGAGCAAATAATACTTCATGCAAGGACTCTGTTGACCAGATTGTTGACTCAACAATGATGACAACATCGGGAAATCAGACCACTCTTAATGTAAGTCAGCCAGGAAACCAAGTCTCAAAATGTGCAGATTCAATTAACACCACTAATGCTGAAGGCAAAACAGAATGAGAAAGGAATACCAAGAAAACACACCCAACATTGCCTCAAAAGGTAAAGTAAACAATTATCATAGTTTTGAGTGGGGGTGACCATGAGACAGTGAACCATGTCAAATAATTGGAACACGTATGAATCCGCTCCAAAGCCGAAGCCTATGCGGAGTTAGGTAAACACATGTCTCATGGCATAAAGATCACTCATTTGACCACATTGGGTAATTTGGTACTCAAAAAGTGAACCAGCAGCATTACGAGAATCAACACTTTTGTGCGTGTCGGTTTCTAGTACAGGCCATCAACCCTCACGACATATGACACATTGGCCACGTCGATATCTGGATAGTATTTGAAACCTGCCCAACACGATCCTCGACGGAAACACTTCGAGCCCTTTTTAACATAATTCATTAGATTTATTAAGCATAAAGGACAGGAGGCAACATCAAGTGCGAGTCAAGGTACGAGTAAAAAGTGCCAAAAAACAGCAAAAGTGGGTTTTACATAAAGCAAACACACAAGAGACTCGATACCTTTCAACCTTGGTTTCAAACAGCCTTTCAAACCCTAAGCATCACCACTATGAGCTACAAAACAGGAACATCCAGATACCAGAACAGAAACACAGTGGCAAATAAGCACAAAAACAATAAAGAACACGTACAAGAATAAAGCATCACTTTCGGACAGACTGCCAATGTTGACTGTGATGTTGAGTCAACATTGGTCTCAACAATGAAAACCACAGAGAACACAGACCAAGAGATCTTCGAAGACTGAAGAATCTCTCACTATCTAAAGGCTTGGTAAAAATATCTGCAAGTTGATTGGTCGTATCTATGTGTTCTAAGTCAATTACTTGCTTATTGACCAAGTTCCTAAGAAAATGATGCCTAATGTCTATGTGCTTTGTGCGTGAGTGCTGAGCAGGGTTCTTAGAGATGTGTATGGCACTAAGGTTGTCACAAAACATCAACAGGGTATCACTTTGAAGACCGTAGTCAGGCATCATATTTTTCAACCATACCAGTTGAGTCACACAACTCCCAGCTGCTACATATTCAGATTCAGCAGTTGAGAGTGACACATTGTTCTATTTCTTGCTATACCAAGACACTAAATTAGAACCAAGATAAAAGCAACTTCCACTAGTGGATTTTCTATCATCTAGATCACCAGCCCAATCAGAATCACTAAATCCCACTAGATTAGTGTTTGTATCACATGCAAGCCATAATCCAAAATTAACAGTTCCTGATATATATCTGAGAATTCTTGTAACAGCAGTTAAATGGGGGCTCTTAAGGTTGGACTGATACCTGGCACACATACACACAAAGAACATGATGTCAGAACGGCTGGCTGAAAGATACAGAAGGTTGCTGATCATTGATCTGTACAATGTTGGGTCAACATCCTCGCCAACATTGATTCTGCTCAGCTTCAGAGAGGTACCCGTAAGTGTAATGCATGGTTTAGAGTTCTCCAGGACATGAAAGAAGCTGAGTTCACCAATCATATTCATCTCAAAGGTACCTGTCATAGTTTGCACAAACTAATGTACTATGGAAAGATTAGTTAAGTCAAGCACAATATAATCTTCTTTTGCACGATTGCAATTGTGGGGATCAGCCACCACGTAGCAGTTGTCAGGAGACCTGGTACCTGTCATATGTCTTGAACATCTGCTATCAAAGTACCATTTACCTGCATTGTTAGGAGGGGTAGCAACAGAAAAAGTAACATTACAGACAATCTTTTCCCTAGGAGCCCAAACTCTCTTATACTTTTCTCTAGAGTTTTCCGCCCGAGAGATTTACCTTTCGGGCGGTGACAATGAAGAAGCAATTTTAGAAGCGTATATTCCGAAATGTACAATGTTGATGTCGATGTTGACTCAACAGAGTGCTCAACATTAGATTTTTCATTCTGCTTAACAGGAGAAACCAAAGGAACAGATTTTGGACCAGACACATTCGAAGCAGATTCAACCACATGTTTTTCTACCTTACCCTTTTTCAGATCTTAGAGAAGCAAAGCAGTGGGGTTTTATGTGACCAGTCTCAAGGTAATATTGACACACATAAGTCTTTTTGGTTCCTTCCATAACCTCACCAGATTGGCAGATCGTTGCATATCTTACCATGTCCTTGTAGTTTTTTCGAGTGTTTCCTCTTAAGGTCATTCTTCCACTTGGATCTCCTGTGACTTGAGAACTTGGATGATCTTTACGAATCCTAGGAGGAGGATCTCTTCTGGCATTATCCAAGGGATTATCTGAGATTCAGGTTCAGCTTGAATCAGATCAGGTTCATCCTCATTTTCTGAAACAATGTCATCGGATGAACTTTCAGTCTGCAATGTTGGACTAGAAGTTGAGTCATCATTGTTGTCAACATTGACACTCTTCTCAGACCGCCTTTGTGGGTTCCGTTCGAGACTTTTTACGGTTCAAGACTGCTTTCTCCGTTCAAGACTGCTTTTCCGGGTTCAAGACTGTCTTATCTTGCACAAACTGATCTACCATAGTAGGGTTAGTCGAGCCAAACATAATATCAACCACATAGATTTGTGCAATGCAAATATCTTTTCCTTTTCTCAGAATAAACAAAGTTTGATCACCCTCCCCTTAATGATAGGATAGAGAAAACACTTAAGAAAGAGATAGGAATCCAGAACATACTCTCCTTTGTGAGGAAAGGAGAGGAATAACTCTTCGATAAAACTCTTTGTAATGTGTAGCTGAAGAGAGTGAGAAAGTATGCAATACTTCTATCTGTTCCAAAACCATCCTGCCAGAATCTGTAAAGATAATAACAGGGAAAGAAGCAATGTTGAGATTAATATACGCAACAACATTCCTGGCAGTATCAGCAAAATCCGTTACAGAAACAATAAGATCAAACCAATGCAGTCAAATCAGAGATATTGGAAAAGTACGATATCTTTCTGGGGTTTTGTCAAAGAGAGAGATAAGATATGGCCAAAGTGTGCTTGAGAAAAAAATGCTGATTTTTGGACTTGATACACTTCATCGATTAATATCTATTTGGATCCTTCCTGTAGATATAATCAAAGCACAGAAAACTGTACACAAGTGTTAAAGAGGGATTGGAGCATACATGAGAAACAAGTATACGAAGGTACCAAAGAATATATCATGCAAGAATAACAATAATAGTAATTGGTATTCATCTTTGGAAAACACAAGGTAACTTTGTTTAGTTTGAAGCAAACAAACAAGATCCCAAAACCCCGATACAAACGTTGCTTATACTCACCCTCAAGCCAAAAACAAACAAGAGCACACATGGATAGGAAACAAGGCAATATAGGTCTATGTCAGGAACTGAGTGGTAAAGTGCAGTCGATTAATGCTGACAGACAATGTTGAGTCAACACAGAACTTAACATTGCTGCAAATCTGCACTATCAATCTCGCTCTTTTTGCCTTTGTTCCCACAACCTGCAAATCAGTGATCAGTGGCACAAACTGATTATTAACTCCCCCTTAATGAGAGAAAACAATCTTACTCATTTGAGCTCATCATAGGCATCATAGAACAGGATCCTTTATATTCATACTTCTTTTGTTGACAATTCCTGCACTCAGTAGTTAGTGAATAAAGACGAAATAACTCACATAGAATCGTAAGATAAGTGCAGTAGACAAAGTTGTCTGCAATGTTGACACAACACTACAGTCAACACTGCACTTTCCAATCTCCCCCTTTTTGTCTTTCTTCACAAAAACACACCTGAACAAAACTGGTTAGAAACAAGTAAATATAACAGGCATGAAACTACAAATCTCCCCCTCAACCTTAGACGAGAGCAATACAACACAAGAGAGTATGACAGCCTTTTTTTGTTCAGATTCTCATCTCTTCTCCCCCTTTTTTGAGAAGAAAGATATCTCTCACAATAATCAATCAAGTTCACAGAAGGTGATAAGAAGATATGCAACGAGTGTGAGTGATGAGGAGATGGTATATGATCAACAAACTTCACTCCAAGGGGTGCAAAAAAACCTTTGAGACACAACCAAAAATCAATGCAGCACACATTCATAAAAGATTTTTGAGAACAAAGATTTTCTTAACTAGATTGGAAACAATCAATTAAAAACTACCACTTGTGGAGAAGTTTTAGCAAATTTAAAAAAAAATAAAGATCACACAATAGGAACATCAACACACACCCAGAAACTTTGAGAATTGATTTTAAGGGCTTTTCAAAAGATATCACTTCTAAAGAAAAGACACCCACAATTAGTTCCAGAGAGAGACCTTTGTAAACAGTTAGGCACACAGGAAACACGGAAGAGACAGCAAGCAACATACATGCCAATTTTTTTTTTCTTTCAATGTTATCAATGATGTTAAGATAACATTGACGCCAACAATGATAATCCAATAAAGCACAGGGCAACAAACCATCTTAAACACAATAATCTATCATGATTTTGAGGTTTACTAAAAGTGTCTGCCAATTTAAGCCAAGATACCACATTATCGCTCAAATAGAAAAACCATCGACTTGTGGAATTTCGAACATTCATATCTCCAACCCAATCACAAAAACAAAAGCATGTACAATCATAATTGGATATATATCTCAAAAGATGCCTTTTAGACTTCAGATGAAGTGTGTTAGAGTTGGAATGGTATCTAGCATACACAGAAACTACATGCATCAAATCAGGATAACTAGATAAGAGAGATAAGAGACAACCAACCATGTGAGATCCAGAGAGATTATTCTGTATCCTAGAAGATAGATAATATATCACCTTTTTGCACAGTCTAGCAACATGCCTATATGTTTCATATTCTATGTCTGGCTTCAATGTTATGTCCAATGCTGACTCAACATTAAGGACAACATCACGGTTTGGTACAGCAGTTTCTAGTTCCATTAGCTCATCCCTGTTCCAATCTTCTTTATCAAGATGTTCCACATCATTACCTGCATCATGAAGAGTAAGAACAAAAACATAGTCACATGTAATAGATATACATGCACACGTATCAATTGATTTGATATATTGACGATGTATGATCTTCCAAACAACCTTATAGGAAAAATTAGTAAAATCTATAACATAAAGACTACAAAAATAGGGATTTGCTTGATCCATCATAAAGTACCAAATCCAAAACACAAATGAATTAGGTGCTTGGCTCTGATACCACTTGTTAGAACTTTTGGACCGGGATTGGTACTATGGACAAGTTTCAGACGATGTTGACTATGATGTTGAGTCAACAACATCATCAACAATGATTGACAACATAATACTAATAAGAACATAGAGTAGCGGACAAGTAACTGAACAACCAGAAATAAAATCAAGCCAGTATATATAAAATATACTGACCGTGTTGTAGGCGAAATTTCCACTATCAGTACAAGTAGAATTACAGAAACTAAGCTTAAATCAATCACAGACGATTGTTTAAACTTACAGAAAACTAGACTTAGAACAGACAACAACAAAACCTATTCTAGTTCGTCAACACTAGAGTAAACCTCAGTCTTTAGAGATCACTCACAAGTGATTACGATATGAAAGTCTAGTAAAGCAAGAAGCCCTAATCTAAATAATATAAATCAATGATGATCAAAGGCGTCTTCTTGCGGATGTCATTCTTCTTGTATATATAATATTCTGATCGATTTCTTCAAGAAGAACGCTCCACCTGTGTTGTTTCCTGCTCCTTGTATATATAGTTGCAGCCAAGTCGAACAGTGGAAGGAAAACGTGTAGAAGGAAAGCAGCTTTCTTTAATCGTTTTTGTGTAAGGAAATCTTTTGTATATAATATATCTTGAGAATCTTTATTTCCTTCTTTCTCTCAATGTGCCCATGTATTAACAAACTCCTTCCTTCTTTATTTAGATTGCATTCCTTGTGTCGAAAGCAAATCAAACTCTTTCCTGAATCATCTTTCCTGCGCCCAGATTCATTCTTCACGTTCCAGCTCTTCACGTCTGTTTGCTGGAAGCTTTTCAGATCTTCCAGATTTTTCAGATCTTTTCCTTAAGGTCCAAGTTAACCAATCTTGATCCATTAAGAAATGTAGAAGTCCAACTTGATATATCCTACAAAATATTCATAGAAAAACAACTACAAATGTTGAACCTGTTATGTTATGAAGAAAGGTCGAATTACTAGACAAAGTGCAATAAATCACACTTTCATGATGGATATGCTCCTTGAGTTCAATGTAGATGGATTATAACTCGTATCTAATTGCAGGAGATACTTTGGCCACAAGCCAACTATCCGTCCCAATGCAAGAAAGCTCTAATGTCTCTTCCTCAACAGATCCAACATGACATGGGAAGAGTTTGCCTCTCAAGTGAGAACTTCCCAAATTGGTTTCATGGGCGAGCCTAATGAGGTAAAGCCAGGTAGGGGTGAGTTCCATGAAAACCCCTCATCTTGCATATGTCAAAGAACCACAGGAGATTCAGTTGCCATCGATAGTATAAGCAGTGATGATATCGTACAGGGAGATACACTGGTGATGAGGTGCTATCAGAAGATGAACAAGATTTGTCTGAAGCAGAATATGCCGAATATGATAATGCAATTCGAAGAGTGACATCTACAAAAGAGGACCTTTCTGGTTCTTTAGTTAAACATGATCAGCCAGAATTGGATGAATTCTTTCTATAGATTAGATGAGGGGGGGGGGGGGGGGTATAATCATAGTGACGGTTCGGCGCTTTAGTCAGCTGAACTTCCTTGTATGCTCAACGCATCTGCTGTTGAGCTTTTTTTTCCTTCTTGTTGAACTCACAGAAAGCAACATATGTAACTGTATATATGATTGGTTTTGCTAGATTAGAGTTGACTAGTACTAACCCGTGGCGATGCCACGACGTTGGGTTTCTTTAATAAACAATTGAACAATGACAGCTCAAATAAATTAAGAAATCCAATTAGTCATCGTAATAGTCAAGTATGTATTTATAAATTAAAGTACAAAAGATTATACCTTCAACCTCTTAGTATATCCATGAAGAAAAAGAAAGTGAAAGGATAATTAATTGACAATTGACAAACCGTGTAATGTAGTTAAAGTAATAGTAAAAAACATATTAAAAAACGAAAGTACAAAAAAAATTTAATTTTCAACCTCCAAATGCATCTTCTTCACCTGCAAAGTAAAGCACAATACACACGTAAGTTGTCATTAGAAAATAATTGAGGAAATCTATATTGAATGCATTATAATGATATGCACATACCTTAAAGATTACTAAAAACTTCTTTGTAAACAACATTGATTGTTGTGTCTGTGGGGGTGTCCTTCTTCATCCGGGATTAAAACTTTGAGTCCTTTTTCGCCAGCCATTTGAGAATGCAACATACAACCGACCATGATCAATACGGTGTGGAAGATACAAACCAAAGATGTCAAGGATCGCTCGACTTGTTGATTGTCATGGCATAACAAACTGATGTAGGGAACTGCCTACGCTAGAATCTAATTGGAAATTTCGTAACATCTGAAGGTGTCAACACCATGCGAGGTATAAGTACCTTCTGTCCCACATTCTTTCTAGCTATCATCTTTGCCTCTATGACATGCTTCCCGATTGCAGTCACAATCAATCTTGTGCCATTACAGAGTTCGGCAGACTGGTCGATGTTCCTCAAAAGCATTATTGGACAACCAACTTTGAGTCGAATGAGATGGTTTGGTATAGCTGATGCCCTAATAGTATTAAGGAATTCGACTAAATATACATCTTCTTTATTAACGATTTCATCCTCATCAGGACATATGCTGTCACTACTCATGAACTTGACCGAATCTCCAGGTAACAGTGACATGATGTAGGCATTAATCTCATGGACTATCTCATTAGTCGGTGCAAGAATCGCCCTGTCCTGGAAATATAGACCATCACCAACATGGTCTATGAGTGAAGGATATGTGCTACTGACCATGGCAGCAATCGGATCTGGTGCATCACGAATAAGGATATCTTCAGGCAACTTGAAACTGACCTCGACATCATTTGTTGCGCCTACTTGCCCATCTCCAATGCGTAGCAACCATTCGACAAATTCCCTTATACTGTCAATCTCGGTAGGTGAGCTGCCAGCCTTGTCAAAATATAAAATTATTAAATAATGCGTTTGGTCAATATAATTTTTTATCTTTTTAGAAATTGAGCAAATGTGCGTAATAATTACATAAGTGCTCATACCTGAAGGCGCATGTTCTTGGTTAACTTCAAAACACGACATGAACTCCACAGTTTTTTCGATGAGCATAGGTTAAATTTGCTAGTACTATCCCGTGGCGATGCCACGGTATAGTTAATTTTAATAATAAATAGAAAGGGATCGACAAAATAAATTAATCAATAAAATAAAACTTGCAAACAACGTTGACCGTTGTGTCGGTCGTAGTCCTTCATCCAATACTATATGACATAGTCTATTTTTATGATAACTATAAAAATTGTAAAATATGACTCATCATGATGGATTTGCTTTGAAAGGGGTAGGATCCAAGGTGAACCCGTTCAAGGACCAACGGGTTGATAACATTATATCGGATCCTCTATCTGTATCTGGCCCGTTAATTAGCAACTTATACATGTTACTTTAAAAAAAAACAGTATCCCTCAAACTCGAGCCAAATAAAATAAAAAGCCTATAACGCAGTTTACAAGGTTGATTCCTAACATCCCCGATGTAGTATGTGGTCCCTCACCACACAAATAAGAATTACTCCATCTGTCCCGAATTCAATTTCCGCATTCCATTTTGAGACGCCTCAATTTCAACTTCACAACGCTTAAATGGAAAATCTATCTCCTACTTTATTCACCCTCTATCATACTTTTTCACGATCTCTCATATTTTATTCAATCTATTTCATACTATTTATCCTACTTTACTCACTCTTCTCTTAAAATTTATGACCGGGCCCGCGGAAAGTTTAATCCGGGATGGAGGGAGTATTATTTTACAAACATAATTTCACATGTTACGGTAGTTTCTTGGCACCCACCCGCACCCCCCTTCTCCGAAAAATGTACTTTTCACTAACTTAACCATAAAATGTTGATGTCCGGGTCTTGTTTTACGAAGGTATGTAACGGGTTTGAGTATATGCATAACCCGGACCTGAACCTTTATTATTTCGAACGGGTTTAAATTCGGGTTGTATGGAACCCGACCCGTTCAAAAGTAAAATGACGGAATACCCGTGTAGTAAGATATGGACTGACATGACCTCAACAGTGTATTCGGCTCTTGATAATTGTCATAACTTAGTAAACATGTGTAGAAAAATGTATGTGTTGGAATCTATGATAGGAATTGTTTATCCTATATATACATATTATGTGAAATTTAATATCTTATTGTATATGACCCGCTTGTAAACCAAAATAGCTGTGAATTCAGTTCATGAGTTAAAATTATAATATTATTCTTAAAGTTGAGTTCCAAGGTTGCAAATATAAAATTCTTTGAGTTGGTTCACACTCCGAATTGAGTTCCAAATTTGAAATCCTTTTTTCGAGCATTTTACCACAAAACGTGGTACTATTGAAGTTAAAGTTTTCAAGTTGTAATTATCTCATTTTCAAAGTTGGTTTATACATAGATTTAGTTGTCAAATTCAAATTACGTACCCCATTCTTAGAGAATATTTCCATACATTGTGGTTTGCCCTTTCAATAGAGTCCTAAAGTTGTAATTACCTTATTATTAGAGTTGGTCTGAGTTCCAAATGTGCAACTAACTATTCCAAATAATGAGCTTTACCTTTCAATATAGTCTCCAAATTATAATTATCACATTTTTGTAGTTGGTTTGCTCATCAATTTGAGTTTTCAAGTTAGATTGATCACATTTTTATAGTTGAGTTTATACTACCAATTGAGTCGAGTCCACAAGTTGGAAATACCCTTTCTTTGAATAAGTTTTTCATATAGCATGGTTTAGTCTCCGAATGTAGTCCCCAAATTGTAATTATAACAATCTTAGAGTTTGTTTACCCCTCGACTTGAGTTCTCAAATGAAATTATCATATTCTTAGAGTATTTTACCACATAAAGTGGCTTACGTTTCTAATATAGTTTTACGTTTAAATGATTTCAATCGTAGAATATTTT
Organism: Plantago major; assembly: GCA_026545765.1. Classification (NCBI taxonomy): domain Eukaryota; kingdom Viridiplantae; phylum Streptophyta; class Magnoliopsida; order Lamiales; family Plantaginaceae; genus Plantago; species Plantago major. The sequence goes on along the minus strand of CM048843.1, from coordinate 88,768,268 downwards.
TACCGCTTGAACAAAATTCCTAATTCGGAATTATCTCATTGTTAGATTATTTTCAAATAGATTGGATCATCCTTGCATTAGAGTTACCAAGTTGAATTATATTATTCTTACAGTTGTTTTGCCCTTCAAATGGAGTTCTCAATTAAGAATTACCTTTGAATTGAATTTCCAAGTTAAAATTATCTCATTGTTAAAGTGTATTTACCCTTTGAATTGAGTTCCTGAGGAATTTATGTATTTCTTCCAATAATTTTTTCATATAGTGTGGTTTACTATTCAAATAGAGTTCTCAAGTTGGATTTATTCCCTTTTAAGAGTTGCTTTTAACTTCAAATTGAGTTTTCAAATTGCAATGATCCTATTCTTAGAATTTTGTTTGCTTTCACGTTGAGCTCCCATGTAGGAACTATCTAATTCTAAAATTTGAGCTTACCGTTCGAACTAAGTTTTCAAGTTTTTTTTATTTCATTGTTATAGTTGATTTGTCATACTATTTTAGTTGAGTTTACTTTCGAATTAAGTTTCTGTGCTTGAATCATTCCTTCATTAGAGTATTTTTCCTATATAATGTGGTTTATTATACGAATAGAGTTTCCAAATTGTAATTATCTCATTCTTATAGTTTATTTGACCTTGGAATTGAGTTCCCACGTTCGAATTATCTCATTCATAAAGTTGAATTTTACTTTTCGAGTTGAGTTCCCAAGTTTGGATTATCCCATTCATCAAGTTCGTTTACGCCTCGAATTGAGTTCCTAAATTGAAATTAGAGAAAATTTTATTTTACACTAAAACCTTTTGGGCCAATTTGAATTCACACCACAACCTTTTTTTTCTTTGAGTCGACACTAAAACCTTTGTAAAAATTTTGTCCCAACACAAAGGTTTAACGGCTGTTAAGTCTCCGTTAGCCATATTTTTAAATTACACCAAAACCTTTGCAAAAATTTGCACTCGCTACCGAAACCTCTGCAAGAACTTGCACTCGCTACCGAAACCTTTTCCTATATTGAAAAGGTTCATAATTATGGTTAAGTTTGTATGATATTGCAAATGGTTTTGTTTGCGGTAAAGATGGTCTTTGTGGAGTATTTAATTGCAGTTTTGGTTTAAAGGGGGTTTGAGGTCAAGGATGAGTTATGTTTTTTTTCTTTATTTGTAGATGCCACTTTTTCTTTTCTTATTTGGTACATGCATGTAATTAAGCATGCATAGTAAGATGCTAGCCTAGTTTTAGTAAGATCACCTGGTCTTTTTTACTTGATGCATGCATTGATTATGGATCATCTATATTTATGCTAATCTAAATTATATATTGTTTTAGTTGTTCTCGCTCCATTTGCATGGTTGATATATATTTTGTGCAATTGTTAACAAATCTGATAGATTGACGATAATTGTTTGATTGTTATTTGGATTCTCCAATAACTTACTTTGTATATGCAAAAGTTCTTGATAATTAGATTTGTGAGAAACGTTCTTTTCCATGTTGTAGTAGTAGTTTTGAAAATGTTATGGCAGTGACTCTTGATGATATATACGAAGCACAAAAAGTAAGACCATTATTTGTGACATGGTAGTTTAGATTAGTTATTGTACTGTGTTTTGGACTTTGAATCACCAATTTGTTTTAGAGAGACTATATTATTTGTCAAAAACACTTTTTTACTTTTTAATAACAAAATGCCAGAAAAGGTGTCTGAAATTTAATTTGGACTTGCTAGCTACACCTTTGACTAGTCCATTCATTCAATTAGGAAGAATAGTTTCGAAACAATTAAGTCCATCAAGCTCCAACGCAAATCTCGGTGTACTAGTAGTTCTTTTGGCCTTGTTCGAACCATCAATTTTTGGCATCTGCTTCTTCACCTGATCATCCTTCTTCGAGGAATCAAGCGGAAACATAACTGATCTCACTTTACTGCCAATGTAATCGGCGAAGAGTTGGTCGAGTGGGTTGAACATCGGCGGCATCGACATGGCTGGCTGATTTCAAGTACAGGAGAATAGGTAATTGGAATATCACAATTTCTTAGCTTCAAACTTGAAAGAGTGATTTAGAATTTGTACTTGTTCTTGTGACTTGAACTCGAAGGTTTTCAAATTCTCGCTTATTTATAGGTGATGAGTGAGCCTAGAGGACCAAATTTGATTAGGATTAGGACCGGATTGTAAATTTGGGCTTGGCAAAACAAATCTCTGCTGGCCCAATAAAAAGTGTTGTTGAAGAAGAATCCTTTATCCTATAATCTTCTCGATCCTAATTAACTCAATCTTCGAATTAAGCGGCTATTTATATATATATATAAGCTAGCTGTTCATGATCTTAATTAATCAATTCTTACGTTGGGAACCAATGGAGAACATATTATCCAACAAACTCAATTCTGATTCTTCTAGATTTTGCGATATCACGGAAGATTTGATCATTGAAATCTTGTTACGATTGCCGGTCAACTCAATATTGAAGTTCAGGTGCGTTTCAAAAGCATGGCGTTCTTTCATCTCCAGTAAACAGTTCGTTGAATCCCAGCAGAACTTAACTGCAACAAACAACACAGATTATGTACGTATTATCGTTTCAGAAGATATTATCCGGGAAGTATGTAGTTGTCGCCTTCCGATTAAGCAATATAATTTGAATGTGCTGCTGAATAAATTTGATGATGATGATGATCATAAAGCATCTGAATTTTACTATCCCATGAGTGATTATGAAGCATGTTTTGAATTTATTGGTTCCTACAATGGACTATGTTGTGCATTCATCGGTACCAGTACAAACCGTACAAATGAGAAGTATAAAATACGTTTGTTCGTGTGGAATCCATCCACCAGAAAATCCAGAGAATGTACCATCGATAGCTTTCGTATGTACAATTCTGTTATCAACATCGGGTTTGGTTTTGATGGTGTCGATTACAAGGTCTTGGCTATGTACTGGGACTATAGAGCAAGCGTTAACAGTAAGGTTGTAAGATTATATAGTTCAAGAACTAATGCTTGGAAGACAATAGATGATGATGATGATCATAAGTTGCTGCAGCCTTTTGTTACAAGTATATATGGCAGAATAGGAAGGTTTGCTAATGGTAAGCTCTACTGGATGAGAGTAAACGGAGAAAACAAGGAGGAACTTTTCTATTTTGATTTAGGCAGTGAGGCTTACGGAACTGTAAAGGTTCCACAGGCGAACCATTTACCCATTAAAGTGTTCAGAGAATGCCTTTATCTAATTTCCTATCGCACAGATAGGTTTGATTTGTGGGTTTTGAAGCAGCATGGGTCGAAAGATGAGTTGTGGAATAAAATGATCACTATTACCATGGGATTTCATTGTTTTCCTGAACCCGTATGGATTACAGGAGAGGGTGAAATTTTGATCTCGGAGCAGGGCAACTCGCAAGCCATCATGTTCTATGATCCGAAAAGTAACTCACTTAAGCAATCAAATATCCATTTACCTCGTAGGACTTTTATTACCTTAAGTTCCTATGTCACAAGCTTAGTGTCACCATTTCCGGATGATTATGACCTGAAGCAAGATGACAAGAGCTTAGCTGGTTGATAAATTATTTAAAGTATGGTTTCTTATTAGCATTGTTTGAGTCGGAATATGTATGATGTTACTTTTAGTAAGTCATTTAACACACTCCATATGTTTGCATTTCGAATCCGTTTGGAATATAGTAGTATTAGTTTCTGAACAACATTAATAATGGCTCAGTATTGTGCTAGCTCAACTTTCCTGGAATTAACATTTTTCATTGCTTTTCGTTTCTTGGTTCCCATCACATGTGTCAATAGAGACTCAAGCATGGATCGAAAAAGTAGCTGATTCGGTTTCTTTTAGCAGGCAGACAATTTCATTCTTGTTTTCCAGATCAAACTCACATTACTATTATTCCTCTTGTCTCCTCCCTCCAGGCCTACATATAGTACGTAAACGCTCAATCTGTAACATCTCTCACAACTCACAACGATTTCCTGATAGTGTTTATAACAAAAACCACAACAAAAAATGGCCTTCCTTTATGATGAAATCAAACACGAAAACAAACATTAGTACACGAATCAAATGGGGGACAATGGATGGATCAATAACCTTAACCTCAGTACCTTTGGAACTTTGGCATGGTGACCTCACCTTGGATGTTACCCAAGACATCATGTTGAAAACCTTCGGTGATTAGGAAAAGGTAACTTTAACTGTGTGCAAGGGGTTAACTGTCAGCATTAAGTAAGATATATGCATATAGTCGCAATATACAGGAGTTTCCATGGTTTTATGGCATATATATCAGATGCCAAGATTCCTGTTGTCTGCATGAAAAGAGCACATATTTAAATGACTTGACAATTCTGAATTTCGCATGCGTACAGTGATGAAAAAACCGTGTGTGATCTGTTTTCGATCTTCTTGTCTACCAGGATATATACTCTAGTTGCCCTATAATTATAACTCAAAATTTCCAGGCTGGAGGTAAGATTGGATCGGATTATGATGATATAAACAAAGAACAATAATGAGCCATTCGTGCAAATTTACGTAGTTTATGTAGATTGTTCGAAGGAGGGGGAACATAGCAGAAACAATGCCTGCAGAATTGTGATGAATCCATATCAAAATCACATTACTATTATTCCTCTTGTCTCCTCCCTCCAGGCCTATATATAGTACATAAACGCTCAATCTGTAACATCTCTCACAACTCACAACGATCTCCTGATCGAGTTTACAGAAAAAACCACAACAAAAATGGCATTCTCACCTTTGAGATTGAAAGCTGGTCACCACAGCCGTTCTCTTAGCTTACTCTCAAAAACTCACCAAGAAACCTTATTCGCACTAAAGGCTTCCGAAGCCACCTCTTCTGGCCTTAAGAACTTCGACGATTTGCTTCTTTTGCCACATATTCAACAAACAATTTCAAGAGAGTCTCAAGAAAAATGGGTTGACCAGTTATTGGATGGTCACATTCGTCTCTTGGATGCTTGCAGCACAACGAAAGATATCTTCTCACAGGTGAAGCTCAACGTCGAAGAGCTTCTATCTGCCTTGAGAAGGAAAGATGTGCAGGGTGTTCGTAGTTATATGGCTTCGAGAAAGATGTCAAGAAAAGTAATCCTAAAGACATTGAAGGATCTAAAGAGTTCTTCAAGAAAATGTCTGGAAAACGAGAATGAAATTGTCTGCTTGCTAAAAGAAACCGAATCAGCTAGGTTTGTCATGCTTGAGTCTCTATTGACACATGTAATGGGAACTAAGAAGCAGAGTGGATGGTCTTTGGTATCCAAGCTGATGAAATCAAAAACTCAAGACGAAGAATCAGATTTGAACGAATTCACAAAGGTGGACGCTCTCTTGCAATCGAGCCAAGAAAGTGATGAGGAGCTCATGAACCACTTGAGCCAAATGGATTCAACCATTCAAGCTGTTGAAGAAGAGCTGGAAAGCTTGTTCAGACAGTTGATTAAAACCAGAGTTTCGCTTCTCAACATTGTCAACTAGTATATATAGCAAGATTCACAAAGTTTTGTAGTTAGCATATAGGTAGTTAGTCTAACACATTGTACATCAAAATATTCATTCATTAAAACAACGAGTCAAAAACAGATTCTTCTGCATATATACTTGTTCATTTCCATCAAAATATTCATTCATTAAAACAATAATTTGACCAGATTAATAAACTCAGAACAGAATGAAAAAGAAAATCGAGTTGAGTGACATACATTCACATAGTTCAGCTCCTGAAATTGGAAAGTTTAATCCATCATATTGAAAAGTTGATCATCAAGGGATTATTTCATTACTCATGAGGCGAAATTCAACGTTCATTGCTTAATCGATCATATCTGAGTTAATTGTCAAGATTCTAATTGTCTCCATTGAGAGAATTAGAATCTTCTTCTGGTGCGCAAAAGGAAATCATGTGGGAAAGTGAAGAGCTACGGTATGCATGATCTCTTAAAGGATCCATGCGTAAAAAGAGCTGAACAAGAAGATTTTGTCTTTTCAGTTGGTTGTCTTAGCATCCTTCGCCTTAGTCTGTTGTCTTAGCAGATCAATCGGTCTACTTCTTGCATTCTCTGGCTTAATCTTTTATGATGAGATCAAACATGAACACAAACATTAGTACACGAATCAAACGGGGAACAATGGATGGATCAATGGAAATCCTTAACCGTAATTTCAGTATCTTTGGAACTTTGGCATGGTGACCTCGCCTCGGATGTTACCCAAGACATCGTGTTGAAAACCTTTCGTGATTAGGAAAAGGTAACTTTAACTGTGTGCAAGGGGTTAACTGTCAGAATTAAGTAAGATATATGCATATAGTTGCAATATACAGGAGTTTCCATGGTTTAATGGCATATATATCAGATGCCAAGATTCCTGTTGTCTGCAAGAAAAGAGTAGAGATTTAAATGACTTGACAATTCTGAATTTCGCACGCGTACAGAGATGTGATCTGTTTTCGATCTTCTTGTCTACTGCTAAAATTCTTGCAGGGAATGAAAAGATTGAAAGAGTAAATGTGAGCTTTGTAAGCTAAGTGTATTGAATACTTGAATGTGTGAATAGTGTGTACAAGAAGGCTCATAGAGGCCCTTATTTATAGGACTAAAATTACTCCTAAAACCTAGATAAAAATAAAAAATTACAAGTGCCATATAAGGCATCATGTTCCAAAATGTTAATGTCTTATTCACTTTCATTTCAATTATTTCTTCTTTGTATTTATACTCATTCAGTATGTATTACTATACTCCCTCCGCTCCAGTTTCATCTTCCCGCATTCCATTTTGATCCGTTTCAACTTTACATTCTCATCCCTTAAATTGAAAAACTATTTCATACTTTATACACTATCTCTACTACTTTATACACTATTTGTCATACTTTATTCACTCTATTTCTTACTTTATCACCATCTCTCCTACTATATTCACTTTTCTCTCAAATCTTATGTCCGAACCCGCATGAATCCTTTATGGTCCATCCTTTTGTCTCCTTTCAGATAAAGTACATCAGCTGCGCTTCGATGGGTACTTCCATTTCGAGGGACCGCTTCGAGTGGCTAGGACAATGTTGCCTGGAGGTTAGTTTTGGCCCTTCGAGAAAAAGGTGAATACGCCTCGAGATTAGTGACGTGGCGTTCTGAGGTGGTGCTGCGGAATCCGTACTTATCAGAAACCTTAAACTTGAACAACTGGAGCTTTGGATCCTCACCCTTTTCGACATCATAAAACTGCGAATGATCCTTTCTTTTGTGATGAGGATCATAAAGAAGGTCCAAATAATCTCCGTATTTTATGGTAAGGTAGTGAGAGGTAATTCGAAACTAAAATCACTTGAACTCTGCATGCACATGCTTTTTCCTAATAGCTTTTTCCAACAAGTTTTAATCGCCAATTGAAAACTCTCTTAGATCATAAAGAAGGTCCAAATACAATGCTGTAACAACTACTAACAAAGATAGAAAAGCGAAACATTACCATAACTAATCATGAAGTTGTCCGTTTCGGTCAGTTTAAGGAATATCATTTAAATGGATTTCTGAGTAATTTTGGTGATGATGATAGTGCAGCTGAGTGTTACGCTCCCATAACTAATCATGAAGCACGTTCTTTTCGATTTTTTGGTTCCCATAATGGACTTTGTGGTGCATACATCGATAGGGCACGTATGGTAGTGTGGAATCCATCCACCAGAAAATCCAGAGAATTGCCTTACATTTTTGATGGAATGTATGTTTTCAACATCGGGTTTGGTTTTGTTGGTGCTGATTACAAGGTCTTGACTATGTGCCGTAACCGTAAATCACTTTCAGACAAGGTGGAACTAAAATTATATAGTTCAAACACTAATTCTTGGAGGCCAATAGATGATAAGTCGACGCCGAGTATTGCTAAGGGTGCACATGGCTGGTATGGGAAGTTTGTTAATGGTAAGCTCCACTGGATCAGAAGTAGGGGAAAGAAGACGGACGTTTTCTATTTTGATCTAGGAAGTGAGGCTTGCGGAATACTAGTGCTACCACCATGTTCTTTAGAGGGAGATATTCTTGACATGAACATGGAAGTGCTAAGAGAATGCCTTTGTCTGGTTTTATATAGCGAAACTAGCATGGATGTGTGGGCTTTGAAGCAGTGTGGGTTGAAAGATGAATTGTGTAATAAAATGATCACCGTTCCCATTCACTATCCGTCTTTAAATCTACCCATATGGATGACAGAAGAAGGTGAAATTTTGATCAGGCAGTTTGATCTCTTCAGATTCTATAATCCGACGAATAACTCATCAAAATCACATTGTATGAACATGAACTTTCTTTATTACACAATAATCTATGTCACAAGTCTAGTGTCACCATTTCCTGAAGACTGTGAAGGCGACAAGAGATTAGTTGCTCCCTCATCTGATTGCTCGAGGTACAAGTAGTATATAGATATGGAGTTCCTTCCTCGGTGGCTTTGGGAACTAGGAGTAGAGGTATTTCGGTAGGTCCAGTCATTATCTATCCTCAAAAGAAAGGTTCTAAGAAAAAGGCAAGCAAAAAAATCCAAAAGTAGCTCTGTTTTTGTTGGTTTTGTTTAGGATTTCTTGGTTGTTTTGTGTCTGGCAGCATTACCTTGGATCTTCGGTTTTTCTTTTTACTCGTTGGCGTTGGAGAAGGTTTTTCCTTGCTAGTTGTAGGTTGGTCCTGTGTTCGGAGCCTCTCAGTCCGGTTGTTTGGTTCGGCGTAACGTTTGTCCTTGTTTTGTTGGAAGTACTTGTTTGCTAGTTTTGCTTAGCAGAAGTTTTAGGAGTTTGTGAAGAAGAAAAGAAGTGCTAGGTGAAGTTTTTGTCAACTTTTATAGTTGGTGCATATATATTTGAAGTTTGTTCAGCCTAATCTTTGCAATCAGTGAACTAATTATCCATGGAAAGCATGGATGACCGGCCCCTTATGCACTTCAAGAATATGAAGCAGCATGTATCAAGAGAAGCTAGCTAGAATGATCAAAGAAGTTGAAAAACTGGAAGAAGTTGCAAATCTGCAGGAAGCCTGGTTTAAAGTTTCCAAAGAAGCTACTGAGTGCATCTTCTTTGAAAGTTTGGTCAATGATTTTGTCATTTTAGTAGATTGCATCATCTTGCTAATTAGTCATTATGGTATTATGGTAGTTCATTTCGTAATAACATTGAGTTTTACACGGATTTCTATAAACCCCATTTATGTTTTTCTTTGTTTAATACTTATTTCAGTGTCAGCTAGCATTGTACTTGCTGCTTCTTTAAGGGTTCTAATTTTCCTTTCTGCAACACCATTTTGTTGTGGTGTTCTTACAGAGGAAAGTTGGTGTTGTATACCTTTGCTGGTACAAAACTCCTTTATGTACTGATTGACAAATTCAGTACCATGATCTGTTCTGATTGCAGATACCTTGTCATTTTTCATGACTTCAAGCTTTTTCAGCAAGTTTGGTATCTCCACCCTAGCATCAGATTTGTGTTTCAGAAAAACAACCCAAGTGAATCTTGAGAAGTCATCTACAACAACTAGACCATACTTCTTTCCTGCATAACTAGTTACAGATGATTCAAAGAGATCCATATGTAAAAGTTGCAGTGGTCTAACACTAGAGTGTCTGGTTTTGGACATGAAAGAGATCTTGGATTGTTTCCCCATCTGACAGGCAGAACAAATACCATCCTTTATGAAATATATTTTGGGAAGGCCAACCACTAACTCTTTCTTGGCAAGTTTGTTCAGAGTTTTGAAATTCAAGTGACTCATTCTTTTGTGCCATAACCAGTGCTCTTCTGTGTGACCTGATTGACTCACCATGAGACATTTTTCAGTTGTGGCAGGGGCCCAATCGGCAACATAAAGACTACCTTTCCGCCGAGCAACCAAGACTGTCTGCTTTGACTCATTGTCAATAAGTTTGCAATACTTTGCTTTAAATTTCATAGTAAAACCTTTATATGCAAACTGGCTCATGCTAAATAGATTATATTTCAAATCTTTAACATGTAATACGTCAGTGATTGTTAGTGATCCCAATTTGACGTTGCCAAATCCCAGAGAGGGATTTAATTCTCCTCCAGCAAATCTGATATTTGGTCCTGTGTTGCAAGCTTTGTAATCGACCAGATTTGCTTTGCCTCCTGTCATGTGCTTTCCGCATCCACTATCAAATAGCCATTGTGCTTTAGTCCAAGAAGCGTTCTGCACACAACAGGAAACAGGAGATTAGGTTCTCATATCAATGCTGGAACCATCTGGACTAAAAAATCTTCCAGTAGGAATCCATTTTTGAATGAATTTCTTTGGAACATTCTTTTGTCTGACAGGAACATAAGGAGGAATTCTAGTCGAATGATTATTATCACTATTAAGAACTATTTTCTTTCTTGGTGTGTTCCTAGGTGCTCCATTTGGTGCTTTCAGATACCTGTCAGGTTTCTGAGTCTGCTTTTCAGCAAACTTAGCTTTCCTTGCCAGATTTCTTCTAGCCTGGCATTCAGATTTTCAGTGGCTTGATTCATCTTCCACTTCTGATAATTGCTTTGAGAAATTCTAGCCTTTAGCCATCGTTCTTGCTCCTGTTTGTATTCATGAGCAAGTTGTTTCCCGATGTCTTTATAGACAATACCATTCCGAGCACCTGATGCCATCTGAGATCTTTTCTCAGCAGCTTTGCTGGTCTCTGGTTTGTCTATTTTCTTTCCAGAAAACGTGACATAGGAAAATTTGCCAGCACCTACAATTTTTCCTTTTTGAGAGACATAGCACTGTGGGTGTTTACACTTTTCAGTGTCATGTTTCTTTCCAGAGACATACCCATCAGTTTTCCTTTTGACTTGTTTTTCCCACAAAGGTTTAGTCGCAACTGCCTTTCCTTTGTCAACAATCTTTATTTTCTGACCGATACTATAGATTGTTTGGGAACCACCTTGAGCACTGACAAATGTTTTTCTTACCTCGCTCTTATTCAGAGTGGTAGAACTTTCTGTCTGTGTATTCAGCCCAAGTCATTTCTTTTCTGAAGGATCTCTTAAATAAGATTGTACTTCAGTAAGAGTGTCACTAGCTTTGGCATAAGATTGAAAAGATAATTCTTTCTTTTTGAGTTCCTTATTCTCAGAAAGAAGATCTTCACATTTCTTTAGCAGTTCAGCCATTGCTTCTTTATGTGACTTTTTAGTCTCATATATCTGAGCCTTGAGAATTGCATTTTCAGCATCCTTTTTCTCAGACATCTTATTTAATTGAGAGTTTTCCTTTGCAAGAAAATTCTTTTCTTCTTCAAGGTTTTCGGCTCTAGCTCGGATCATTAGAAATTCTCTTTCGTAGATATCAAGTTCCTGTCTGAGATTTTCTAGATCTTTTATTTCTTCTTCATCACTTTCATAAGTATAACAAGAAGTATGTGTTACCTCATCAGCCATAAGACATATTTCAATGTTAGAGATGTCTGGACCGTCAATCTCAGCAACTCCACACATTTCATTCTTCTTAAGGCCGAAGTCGATTATATTGTGAGTGACTCCACATAATTCTGGTGTTGGTAAGGTTGAGTCATCTGAATCGTCACTTTCAAAATCTGTCTCAATGTCTAGAGCATCCAGTTGAGTTTGGATTTTCTTTCTTTCTTCAGTCAGTAAAGCCTTTGGCTTCTTTTGAAGATTCTTCTATCTTTCTTGTCACCTGTCTTTAGTTTGTTCAAGGTAGGACAATCTTTCTTGAAGTGACCAGGTTTCTGATAATAGAAACATATATCGTTTCCAATTTCTGCTTCCTCAGTACTTGATGCTTTCTGAGCTGGCTTGTTCAGCGAGCTTTGCATATTTTTGCACTGGTGCACTACAAAAAATTCGATGTTTAGCGACGCTAAATAGTGGCCGATCCGTCGCTAAGGGTTTAGAGACGGGTATGGCGACGGATAAAAATGCCGTTGTCATTTTTGGCGTCACAAATCTTATAACAACGGATAACCTATCCGTCGCTAAATAACGACGGATTTAGCGACGGATAGAGTGTTGAACTATCCGTCGCTAAAAAGCTGATTTTTCTCTTTTTTTTAAATCCAAATTCTGATTGTTATCCGTCGCTAAATAGGTGGGGTTTTTTTGTATTAATTTGCAGACGAATCGACGATTTGGGGATGAATCGGATAAATCGACGATGATACAATTAATCGACAATTTTATACAAATATTCAATACGGATAAATCGACAATTTTATTAAATACGGATAAACCGACAATGATATATACAATAAATTGGATCCGGACTAAATTTAATAATACGGATATATAATACAATACAATAGTTAATAATACGGATATACAATACAATACAATTTCCTCAAAAAAAAAATACAATACAATATTTAATAATACAATACAATACAATACGGATCTTGATCGAGCTTGCAAGATCCCGATTGGATCTTGATGGTGGTGGTGGATCCGGGCTGATGGTGAAGGTAGTGGATCTAGGCAGTGTGTGGCGTGGTGGAGGAAGGGAGCTGCGTGGTGGTGGAAGGCGGTGCGGCCTGGATGGTGGTGGAAGGAGGGTGGCGGAGTGGTGGTGGAAGGGTGGAGTCAGTGGTGCGGTGGTGTAAGGAGGAGGATGGTGGTGGAGGCAGTGGTGCACAGTGGAAGGAGGGTGGAGGATGGTGGTGGAGGCAGTGGTGCGGTGGAAGGAGGGTGGTGGAGGTTGCGTGGTGGAAGTGGTGGTGGTGGTGGTGGAAGGAGATGGAAGAAGAAGATTGTGGTGGAGATGGAAGATGGAAGAAGAAGATTGTGGTGGAAGAATGGTGGCTGCCGAAATTTTAGGGTTTCTTTAGCGACGGATATTGATATCCGTCGCTATTTAGCGACGGATATCAATATCCGTCGCTAAAATCGATTTTCTTTTTTTTTTTTAATTTTGGTCAACTTATTTAGGGACGGATATAATATCTGTCCCTAAATAACGACGGGTATTTTGTATACGTCGCCAAATAACGACGGAAAAATATCCGTCGCCAAATAGCGACAGATTTGAGACGGATTGAGCGATTCGCTCAGTCCATCTCAAATCCGTCGCTAAACCTAGCGATTCGTCGCTAGGTAGCGACGGATAAAATCCGTCGCTATTTGACGGATTTCTTGTAGTGGTGATAGTTTGAGCCTAGATGCTTTTTCAGCTTCTCTTTGACTTTTCTTCTCTCAATTTCTCGACTGACATATTTGCCCATTTGCTTTACATCAAATGCATCCTCAGTCTCCTCCTTGCTTTTCTTCTTTTCAGAAGTTCCTTGAGTAATTAGAGCAACATTCTGCAACTTTTCAGTTGTTTTTTCTCTTTGAGTTGTTTCATAATCAACAGTAGCAAGGTGAGAGAAAAGTTCCACTGGAGTGATATTTGGCATTCCTTGGTTGAAATAAAAGAATTTAGTGTGCTCCCAGTTGTGATTAAGACTTCTGACAATAGTCTTAATCTTTTCTGACAGGGAGTATCTGTTGCTTTCACCAAGTGTAGCCTTATTGCTCATTAGAGTGGTAAATCTGAAATCAAGTTCTTCCAGAGTTTCAGTGGGTCCTTGTTTGAAATTTTGAAATTTCAGTTTGAGAACTTCGAACTTGTTTTCCTTGGTTTTCTCAGTTCCGGCACAGATTTATTCAATCAGTTGCCAGGCAACTTTCACCGTTTTGGCACCCCACAGTTTACACTGTATGTGCTCAAGTGTCGATCTGATGATGATATTACGAGCTTGACCATCCAGACGATTTCTCTTGGCATCTTCCGATGTCCAGAGTTCTCTGGGCTTTGGTTCGTAAATGGAAACATATGTCCATGCAATGTTCCCTACAGAACAATACACAATTGCGACTCTATTGCATAAGGACTTATCCAGAGAAGTGGCGCACAGTTTGCTACAGGCCTTTGAACAGGCAAATGGTCAGACAAGATTACAGATGGCCTTCAAGCCAGTCCTGCCCCAGACGCTGTAATTCATACCTTCTGAACAAGAAGAAGTTAATGGGCAGAAGATCACTATCCCTGAAGTGATTAATCTTGTATCTGAAGATGATGAGGAGGAAGAGATAAACGAAAATGACTTCGAACCTCCCACTGACCATCACCACAAGGATGACAAAGACAAAAAGGATGATGACGATGCCCCTGCACCAGGGACCGGAGGAATTTCACGAAGAAATCTTACCTCATCTGCTGAAAAGCAAACTGAGAGGCAAACACAGAAATCTCCGCCTCCATCTCCTCAAAAGTCGAATCATCCATCTTCTCCACAACAAGAAGTTACTACTGTACAAGTAGTTGAGATTTCTGAAGAAACTACTCAGAAACTATTGAATACTCAATCCAGAACTGCTCAACTCAAACAATTGTTGGAAGAAGAACAACAGCTCCATCTTCAACTGGAAGACCAGATAGCTAGATCCAGAGACAAGCTTGATCAACTACAAGATCAATATCTGCAAGAGATGATTGCTTACTCTGAGGTCAAAGAGCTACAGGATGTTGTCACTGCACTCAACAAAGAACTCAATACTGAAGACGTATCTGAAGTCAAGCATGATGCTAAGGCTGCATCAACTTCAAAAGATGTACCATCCTCCTCCCAGAAAGGGAAGAAACCACTCTCAGAAATGGTTGCTGGACTTGTACGATCGATGAAAATGTCCAAGAGGATGAAGATCACTGGGCTGATAACTCAGATGATGAAGAAGACAAGACTTTGGCAGAGCACCGCAATGAACATCTGGCGGTTTCTCACTTGAAAAGGAAGCTGATTGCTCCTGAAACATTCAGCAAACTGCCAAACGTCCACTCCCACGAGTACATGAACAGATACCAAGTTCTGGCTCATCTGAAGAAGGAGTTGTCTTTACAAAACAAGGAAGTAACTGCCTCCGTCCCCTCTGAACTGAAGAAGTTCACTGAGCTCATCACTCAGAGAACAACAAGCATAGTCATTGCTCAGAAAGATCTGGGAATGATAAGGGACGACGATGCATCTTTAGCTGAGAAAGCTTTTCAAGAGGCAAGCTACACTGCTGGAAAAGCAGATGCCATCCTATGCCCACTGGCAGAGCTCACTGATAAGAAAAATGGACTTATCAAACAAAATCAGGAGCTCAAAGCCGAACTTCAGAAGCTGGTCACTGCCTACAACTATTTACAAGGGCATTTTGACTCTCTCTCAGATTCTTTCATGAGACTGAGTCAGCCAACAATGACTAAGGGGGAAAGAGTGTACAAATCTAGACCTCAAAGTCAGGGGGAATGGGAAGAAGGAGTAGAAAACAAGAAGAGATCTGGAGCTGGTGCGGCTCAAAGAGGAAGTAAAACGAAGAAAACTTCCCAGCCACCACTCAGAATCAATGAACCCTCCTCAAGTTAAGCTGCTTTACAGATAGTAGCTGCTTCCCAGAAACCCACTGAAGGTACTGCAATGATTACAAGGGCAAGGGCACAGAAACCTCCAAGGAGTACCAAGACTCCAAGGAGAAGACAAGTCAAAGGGATTGATGTCTCTTCTGAAGAAGAAGAAGAAGGACAAATCAAGTCCCAGGGCAATGAAGAAGGCTGCAAAACTCTCACAAGATTCAATCTTGATGATGATGAGGAATCTGATGAAGATGAAGCTCCTCTTCACAGAAAAAGGCAAATAGAAAGTCTAACTGAGCCCATAGCTGCAAAGCCACTAGCAGCTAAAACACCCTCTGGAAATACCAAGTCTATCCAGGGTGGTGGTTCTTCAAGCAAAAACCCCAAAGAGAATTCAAGACAGAAAAGGAACAGACTGAGAGGTGAGCAAAGACAAAGTCAACTTCCACTCAGGCCAGAAGAAGCCAAAATTGAGTATGTGAAGTATGACAATAGTTCTTACATCTCTGTGTGCATCAATCGAAAACGCTATCGATTGGATTCTGGAACTTAAGCATCTATTGGTAAATTCAAGATTTCCAGATCCAATCCATAAACAGCTCATGGCATGGAGAAAAGACAAACCTACCTTGTTCAACACCAATCACATCAAAGCATGGTTGGATTTTGAAGTTGTCAAGAGAACTGAAGCCATGAAGAAGGACCTCTCTGATGAATGTCCATACGGAAAGCCAGATGATGTGCACAGAATTCTGAACATTACTGGAACAGGCACAAGAGCAAGACTCGCTGTGGAACCCTATGAGTCGTTCTATCTAACAGAAGATCAATACAAGGGTGACATCAGATATCTGAAGATTATCTACGAATATTACAAACTCTCAGATATCAGAATAGAGCATGCCTGGAAGTGGGGAAAGTATCTGTGGGTCAAGCACTTTGTCAAGAAAAATCCTACCAAAACCTACAAAGAGGTCTGTGGATTTGCCAGAGACACAGAGATGCTCGTCAGAACTCTTCTCTATGATTATTCTGATGACATCAAAAGGTTTGGAGATAGGAAATTTGCAGACTGATCCACAGAGCTACTGCTGAAGACTTGAAGAAATGAAGACTTGAAGACTAGTCTATTAGGATGTTTACTTGGAGCTTGGTTACTCCTGTTGTCCTAATTTACTATGTATTTTGTTGTATTTTTGCTGACTAAGCTTAATTGTTTTATGTTTTTAAAAGTTATTTGTATCCCTCAATTGTAACTTGTCTGATGAACTTACTCTCAGATATTATTCTATAAAAGATAACTTGTCAGCAAAGATCACACCTTGTGATTTGGTTGATGTTTATTTTCTGCACTTAATTAAATGAATTGGAAGATCATAAGAAATGATTAAGTGATGGATTGTTCACTCATCCAGATTTGTAATTGGACAGATAGTCATCGTTGACTGATCAAAAAGGGGGAAATTTGTTAGGAACTTTGTTAGATATTTTGTTAGAAATATCTGTTTAGTTTTGATCAGCAACATGATGACCTATCTTAGTCTCAGAAAGGTGACTAGTACTCTTGGTTCACTTGAACATTGTAAAAGAGGAAACCCACTTAGTATGATAGTCTAGTTAATCTTGTATAGGATGTTAGGTCTCAAAATGTAATTTTTATTTTATGAAGAGAATACCAAGAAGAAGACATCCAAGCAGAACAAGTTCAACGACATTGAAGATTTGAAGAACTGCGCAAGATTACTGAAACGTTTTTACAGATACCTTGTCCAGATATCTTAAAGACACGAATAGTTTTGGACAAACTAAGTCAGAAGAGATATCTGAGAATCAAAAGGGTCTATCTGGAAAACAAGGAAAGTGTCCACAGATATCTTCTTACAGATACCTCGAGCCTTAACCACATCTCTGAAAAAGAGAAATACATATTACAAACAAAGTTGTTTCAATTTAAGTGGTATCTGAAGTTGAAGATAAGAATGTGCAAAGACTCAGAGATATCTGATGATATGAAGGTCTCTGATACAATGCATAATTCCGTTGGCACTACAGGACAAAAGTATAGTACAATGCATTTAATGCACGGACAGAGATGTCTGAACAAAAGCAACGGTTGCTTCTGAAGAAGAAGATAAACCTGCTACAGTACTATACACAGATATCAATAGTTTGAATTTGAGCCTAACAGATACTATTCAACGGCATTCAAATTCATCTATAAATATCAACACTTAGACTGCTTGAGAAGAGACCTTACGAACTTACAACACATATCTTACTCTCTCAAAGCAAACTACTTATCCTTAAGCTTACTGTTGCGACCATAGCTTTTGATCTTAAGTAGCACTGAAGTTCTAAGTGTCCTGATCCTAAACAAGTAAAGCTATTTGTGAAGGAGTTGAATCGAAAGATCAAACATCTGAGATTCATTTTCTTGAACAGTTATCATAAGACTTGGGTCAGTAAAAGAACAAGATACCATACATTGAAAAGTGTATTAAGTATACTTGATTCACAGAGCTATCTGATTAACTAAAAAGTTAATTTAAGAAGCTCATCTGACAAACTCAAACCAAAAACCAACACCATAACTAGCGTGGAGTACATGAAGTACTTAGCTTGGGAAGCTAGGGAATAACTCCAAGGTTATTGAGTATAGGAAGTACTTAGCTTGAGAAGCTAGGGAATAACTCAAAAAGGTTTCTGAGTATAGGAAGTACTTGGCTGAGAAAGCCGGGGAATAACTCAGGGGGAACATTTGGTTGTGAACCATTTGTTTAGAAGTCTTAGAATAGGATCTTTGTAAGGTGACCTCAAATATCTATTCTAGTGAATTCTAGGTCTTTGGAAGACCGAAGTGGATTAGTTGGAGGATTACGCCACCTCCAGATACCACTATACTTGCTGTGTTATTTACATTTATGTATTTACATTCCAGCAACACACACACACACACTTTAACTGTTTCTGCACTTATCTATCTTAAGTCTTCCGCGCTCTGAATCTAACTATCAGATATCCTCACAAATATCTGAGAAATTGTGTTTATCGACAAAAGTTTTAAAAGACTATTCACCCCCTCTAGTCTTTTACTTTGCCGTTATCTGGACCAACATAATTCTTTGCCACGGCGAACTTCGATCTTCAGGGGCACTCGCATAATCTCACCGCGATGAGCAATTTCTTCGCCGTGGCGAAGCTCCTGTTGAGCTCCCTTCCTATTTTTTCTTCAAAAATCGAAATTTCTACAAAATAAAAATAAAATACCAAAGCATAAAAACGTACAAAAACACTATAAAATGCAAACAAAGACTAGGCAAAAGATGGTAAAAAAGACAAGTTGAGACTCTAAATTATCGTCTCATCAGTAGCATTAGGTCATTGGATCTAGCAGTCATCTTTGTCATAGTTATAGCCGTTGTCAGCAACCTGTCAGTATATATATATATATATATATATGTGTGTGTGTGTGTGTGTGTGTTTCACGGTTCCATTGCGAAAGGCAAGTAATGAAATCGTACCTAATTCTTAGTAATTATTCCTTGATTTGTCTCTGTCCCCCCAGATTCGTCTATACTTTCTCCTCTTTCTTCTATCTGTGATGGCCCCCCATGAAACACCCTGCTCCATGGCTCAGCGCACCCGTCCTACCGGGCCATCTCTTATCTGTCAGAAGTTGCAGGAACGGACTAAAACCCAAGAAATGAAAAGTCATGTACTATACCTGATATTTTCAGCATTCTTTACGCCTCAATGTGGCTCCATCTTGGAAACTTACATCAATAAACTAATCTCCAACAAGTCGGATTTATCCTAGCTTCTCCAATAATCAACAAACTCTCCTAAAGTGATGCACCTGAGGAAATATGGGCAGAAGAAGAATGAGAGGAGTAATTCTTTGATGACTTAGTAAGGTTTGAAGGTAACACGGTATCAAAGAAATAACAAGAGTTGAAAGGCACTAGAATGACATGCAATACGAAATAGAGATTTCAATGTGTAACAGATGATGATACGAGTACGAATCAGATACCAACCATAATACTCCCGAACATATAGACTACCTGATTA
Organism: Plantago major; assembly: GCA_026545765.1. Classification (NCBI taxonomy): domain Eukaryota; kingdom Viridiplantae; phylum Streptophyta; class Magnoliopsida; order Lamiales; family Plantaginaceae; genus Plantago; species Plantago major. The sequence continues at coordinate 88,748,799 of CM048843.1, read as the reverse complement.
CTCCATCGAGGTGCGACCTCGAAAACAAACATGATCAAGCATGCTGAGGTTCATGCTATACCAGATCACGGAACACACCAACCACCGGTAGTATTCAGAGTCTGGGGATTGGGGATCTGCAGGAGATGACCTTAACCATCGGTCCGTCCCGCTCGGTAGCCACTCACTTACAGTCCTGGGCCCGAATCGAATTCAAATCAATATATGTAACTCATAATCACATATGCTCATTATCATCTCTGAAAGAGAACAATATCAAATAAGCAGAACCTGAACTCGAATAAGGTATATCAATATGATGTCATGTATACAAAAATAGACCGAATGGTCAACATGTGAAGAAGAGGAATATATGAATCCTGATTTCATCATGAATGGTTTGAACAAAAGATTGAAAATGTATGAAGAGGTACATGATAAAGCCTTTATCTTTCAACATGATATGAGTAGAAGGAAAGACAATGTGTGGGAAAATATATATAATAAAGAGTAAGGGTACAATTGCTCAAGGAAAGATACAAGGAATCCAAAGAAAGAGGGCAATTTGACCAATAGGACATGAAACAGGACTGCTTAAAATGAAAGTCATCAGAACAATCGAATAGGCAAACATGGATATAGAAATATCCATAGAAACAATGAAAGTGATGACATAATTAATCCAGACAAAAAGAAGGAAATGGTGAAAAGGACAAGACATGAATATGAGTGAGAACACTCAAAACATAGATGAATTGGTTCAGGGATTGATTGTCAAATAAACAAGGGGTTAACAGGCAAGGAAATGGGAGATACAAAATAAGAGGTTTCAAAGAGTAATATGGATTTCAAATGAAGTAAGATGATCATGAGTTGAGCAACTTATACAAGGTTTCTAAGAATCAATAACAAAGGTCATGAACAAACGAATGGGGAGGTTAAACAAGTACGAGCACAAGCGAATGGATGATTAATAGGAACATATGAAGAAAGGCTAGTCAAATATCGAAACAATGAACAAGATTTATGGCTAGTCTGATAAACAATTATGGTACAAGGAGATCGGATCAATACCAGGTGACACAAGATATCAAGGTTAATTGGATAAGCTTAACCGAAAAGGGTTATGCATGATGAATTACTGCCACACATTATCAATAAAAAATACTTGCAGGAACAAGACATAATAAATATCCATTTTCCCCAGGGGCCGGAATGCCGAACGATATAAAAGAGAAGGCTAGAATCCTTACCCAATGTACCATACTTTGCTCAGTCAATCCAACCATATAGTGGAGATGCTCTAGAAAATCCTGCAACATCTCGCCTATCACAACACAAACCAAAGTTATCCCTAGTCGCCTCTAACCTATACCAAGGGCACGATCACCCTCCCTAAAAGTAAAACAGTTAAACAAAACACAAATTCACCATTCAAAATACGTACAAATGATATTCACACAATAGTAAGGGTTAAACAATCCGTCTACGATAATACAACAAAGTTCATATATAATAAATATTATACTAAACTTTACTATTCAAGTTAATGTACAATCAAAATAAGAGAAAATGAAATACTCACCCTTTCAATTCTTTGTTCGGTCTTGTGTGTGAAGGAGAGTTTCAAGACATGTGATATGAGTGAAAATTGTTTGTGTGCATCGCTCGTATGTGTGTGAATTTGGTGTAGAAGTAAGAGGCAAAGAACGAAAGAACTGAAACTTGGTAGTGAACAAAGATGAAGCTAAAGACAATGAGTCACGAAGATAATGTGTGGCAATGGTGAGTAATGAGTAAGACGAATAACAAGTGAGTCATAATTCATGAACCAGCATGCTTAGTAACATATAGTTATATTAATATTTTATTTATTGAATTATTTGCACCATCTTGGTTATTTCGGTTTTCAAAAATACATAACATATCTCAAAGAGGTTAATTAATCATGTACTATAAATTAAATGCGATTAAGACATGTATTCGAACTTTCATAGACCCTCGTTTAGATATAAAACTGCTTAAATCAAAACTATTAACATGCCGAGCCTGAAATTATATAAAACAACGATAACAATTAAAGAAAATGACGATTATTAAAATCATAATTTTATAATTTATTTATTTAGTTATCTAATGTGGTTATTGCAAGTGGGGCGTTACACTATCAATCCCCAGTTGCTCCTTATAATTGGTAAAGTACGTAACACTGAACTGAACTGATGAATCTGAACTGAATTGAATTGAAATTAATAAGTTTCCAGCTGAAGTGATTTGAGCCTCAGTATATGTTGTTGTTGTCCTCCATGTTATTTAATTCTTCATGGGCTGGGCATTTACATGAGACATAACAAAACGAGTGCAGAAAAGCCCAATAGTGTATTCTGGGTCCAATATGAAACAAATCCCTTCACAATAAATCTGTACCTAATCTAGCAAATCCTCTGGAAATTAAGTTGAAGAACGGGAACAAGAAGTAAGCAACCACTATAGTTGTGGGTGTTTCAACATCGATTGTTTACGCGACACACCTCCAGGTTTGCCTTTTAACCTCTTCAAGAATCTTCTTTTAATATTATTTTTCTTGATGATTTACTGTTCTGTCTTGTTTTGGTGATTCAGAGATCTTTATGGGCTGGACATTTACATGCGACATAACAAAACGAGTGCAGAAAATCCCAACAAGTGTATTCTGGGTCCAATATGAAACAAATCCCTTCACAATAAATCTGTACCTAATCTAGCAAATCCTCTGGAAATTAAGGTGAAGAACGAGAACAAGAAGAAAGCAACCGCTATAGTTGTGGGTGTTTAATGGTCAGGCCAGTATGTGAAAACCTGTATTTTCGTTAGTCTATTTAGTTTCGGTTGACTATTTAATGGTTTGACTTTTAATAGAACAAATTGTTTAGCCTTTTTTTTTTTTTTTTTTACGTTTTCAGTCAGCAGGGAGTTTTGAAAGAAAGAGTTTTAGTTTATCTGGATTCTGCTCTCTTTGCTTCTTCCGTTTTTTTTTTCAAATTTCTTTTAGTTAGTTGGCCAAGTAAGTAGGGTTTTTCTACGGTGAGATAGTAGTCGTACATGATTAAAATGAGATAATAGTCGTACATTAAAGTGTTTACCAAATATACCCTTAGTTATTCATTTAGGTCTTGTTATATAATTCATTCATAAAATATACAAATATTCAAATAATTTTAGAAAAAAATTTATAATTGTAATTAGACATAATTGTTGATTTACCATTATACCCTTTCTTTAAAAAAGAAAATGTATTATTAATTTTAAAAATTTAATGTTGTAACTCATAGGAATTGAACCCAATACCTCATGAATACAAGTTTAGAAACTTTCTACCGTCAGTCAAGGTGTCGCACTGACTAACGTCAGTCACCTATTTTGATCCATTAGATTAAAATTTTAACGGTGGAGATCGAATAATTTGTTACATTTCGCACTAAGTGTTGCCATGGGGTGTCGCTCGTGTCGCACAAGGTGTTGCGCTACGTGATGCTCCAACCGCCTACGTTGCTTTAAATTATTTGAATATATTTAAAAAATATATTTTTGCTCTAACCGGAAGCCGCCATGAAAGCTTGATCGGAGCTTCCGCCATGGATCACGGAGCTCACGCATAGGAGTCTCGGTGGAAGCTCCGATCCTTTTTTTTTTTTTTTTGAGCCTTCCGCCATGGAAGGATCGGAGCTTCCATGCGGAGGAAGCTCCAGATCGGAGCTTCCGTGGAAGCTCCGACTAGGGAAGCTCAATTAAAAAAAAAAACAGATTGGAGCTTCCACCGGAGCTCCGGCAGTGATTTTGGTGGTGGTGTGCTGTGTTGGTGGTGGGGAAGACAATGGTGGGTGGTGTTGTTGGTGCGGTGGTAGTGGTGGGGATTGGGGAAGGGGAGTTAAAATTTTAATAATAATTTTTTTTTGAAGAAATTAATAGTTTAAAAAAAAATAGCGGTTGACGACGATACAGAGCAATGGTTGAGGACGACACAGAGTTGACAAATGGAAAGATCTGAGAAGAAATAATTGATAAATTGATGGGGTTTTCTTGATGAATTGATGGATTTTTATAAAATTTTATATTATGATTAAGTTTTACTTTAATGTTTTATAATGTATTTTTGTATAATTGTATATAAATATTAAAATAAACTTTAATGGGTAGATTCGTAAATTTCGCTACCTTACATTTACAAACACCCAGCTTCCCTTGAGTATGATTCTCAAACGCTTTTTAACCTAAACACCCAGCAGCCAACAAATTTTACCATCTTCGGCTTTTCTTCTTCGTTCTTCATCAACAAATCTGAATCGTTTACCATCTTCGGCTTTTCTTCTTCGTTCTTCATCAAGCCATTCCGTTTTGATTCTGTTCGGTAAGTTTCTTAGTCTGTTCTTCGAGTTTGATTCCTTTCTTTTATCTTCCTCACCCGAGAATCTTCCGTATCTGTTTTCTGCGTAGATCCATTGACAAAACCCAGAGATTTTTGGTTCTTTGATTGCGTCTTGCTCTTGATTCGTCTTTCGGTAAGCTCTCAATCCGCGTTGTTTCTTCGAGTTTAAGGGGATCTTGGGCGTTTACTTGTGATCATTTACTTGCCCAATTTGTGTTTAATTAAGAGTAAATCTTGCGTTATAGTTTTCTGGTTTGTTGAAGTGTCCATGCTCTGTTTATTTTCTTGGTGTATACTCTGTTTTCTGGTTATGCTTAGCTGCGCGTCATATTGAACTTTCGTTCTGGTGCCTTCTTGTTAATATAACTTCTTGTAGTCGAGTGGTCAGTAGCTGATGCTTAGAATCTTAGTTTGATCAGAGGTCTGGGTTCAAATCCCACCTTGTCCTCCCATTTTTCTGTTTTTAGTTTGTTGTATGTCTCAATTAAATGCTTGGTAAAATTATCTTTTTATGGAATGATTAATTGTTATTTCCTTATTTACAATTAAAGGTACTTGCCTCTAATCAACTTTATTAATTTTATGTACAAAGTGCATTGGTAATTAACCGAGCGTTTGATGATTTAATTGTTATGCTATGGTTTGTACAACTTTGTTGTTTATGTGTTCTCGCAGATTAACAGATATTACTATTTGATTAGGTGTTTTGTGCTCTAATTATTCTATTAATTGCTTTCCAACCTTGACAATTACCATCTTTTGTTCAAAAGCTCTTCCCCAGCATGTTTTGTGACTTATTCAAAGTAGTAGTCTACTAGTTATCGTTTTTTGAAATTCTTTCTTTTCTTTTATATACTTATCGTGTGTTTGATTGCCCTTATATGTTGGTTTTAGTCTTTTGCGAGTCGTGGGTTAAAGGGGTAGTTCTTATAGTATTGGAATGGTTTCTTACTGACGGTACCCTTCTTACTCAGGAACTCCATATTTTGAGATTTCACAACGAACGTTTTAAGGTGAGTGTTCTTAAAACCGATTCCGAAAACCAAGGAAGTACATGCTTTTTTTTATTGTATCTATACGTACTGTATCAAAGTAATTTCCAACTCATTCTATTTCAAAAAATTGCACCGAAGCAACTATCAAATGCTTCCGCTAAAACATGATTTCTGCACGAAAGATTGATTTTGATATCTGTATGTATATATTATGATTTGATTGATTGATTTGCTTAACGAAATTTCTATTAATGCAGGAAGAGAAAAAACGACCGACTAATGATGGGATCTAAAGCGATATCCAAAACAGGATTAACAAACCATCCGTGGGACGAAATACCAGAATACAACCTCAATGTCTTTCCCAAGAAGCGAGCGATTGAGCAGCATAGGAGAGCTCTGCCAATTGCTCAAGGTAATTAATTCAACTGCTTCAGTTAGTTTTTTCAGTTTTCTCTATTTTGGTGTGTAGGACTTATTTGAATGTGAGAATGTAGTAGAATGTATTAAACATTGACGCGTTGCAACTGTTTCGGGTTTTAGGAATTTTAATGTTGTGAATATGAGTAAAAAGTAATATTTGCTCCTTATGACAAAACCATGAAACTGGAGGTGGATCGTGACCTCATATACAAGGTTGCTAACTTCGATTACCTTCAATATTTGGAAACTCTTAATGGCTTAATACTTTTTTCAATTTTTTCTCAAGGAGTTTGTGAGCAAGAATAGCAAGTTTGTTATTTTATCTATTCTCAGGGTTGAATGGGGCAGGAGGGGTTGGCTAACTAGAACACACTCCCTCCTATTTTTAAGATGTTTTGGCTTATTGTTGATTTGACAAATATAAAATGTTTTAGAAGATTCTATCATGTGATTTAGTGTTTTCACTATTTTCTATGCATCCTACTCATTTATTTTATTGTAATTCATTTGTTTTGTCTTGAACTCTACAAAGTTTAAGCATATTTCTCATCTTTTATAGGTGAATTTATTTTGTCCAAGACACCAACATTTATATCTTCACTCTTTTACCAATACTATTGATGAAGAGAGAATTGTCTTAATTTGTGTGAAAAACCCAAAATATCTTATATTAAAAATAGGAGGGAGTAGTATACTACTAATTGTTAAGAAAGGCATTCAGCTTTGTGGGAGGAAGTGAGGATAAAAGATAATGAGTGTAAATGAGAAGTTATCTCCAGTTGCAATGTATTCTACGGTGGCATTGTGGGGAGAGGAATAATAACTTCTATATGGAATGTCGATAGCTAGTCCTAGATCATTTTCTTTTACATTTTGTTTAGTTTGTGGTGTTGATTCGAGTTGCCAAATTATTCACATCTGTTTCCTCGTGAATAAGTAAAACGCTAGATGTCAAGCATCGTGCTTGAGGTTTAGTAGCTAAACAAACTTGTTGATTTCAGCCCCCACTTACTTCCTCGGGGAGTTATAATGAATTTGATAACTTTATTCTCCATATTTGGACCTAATCTTTATTTGTGTCATTCCAAAATCTTCAATCTCTGTGCTAATTACTTTGACCTGATTGAATTTTTTCAGTTGAAAAGAGACTTTTGGAAGAAGTTCGCAATAATGATATTCTAATTATTGTTGGTGAAACCGGCAGTGGAAAGACAACACGTAAGTTTGCACGACTGAGTTTTATCCGCAACTTCTCTGTCTTAGATTAGGAGGTTATAGATGCTTCAACTTTTAAAATTAGTTTGGATTCACAAGCTTCCATTTATTTAATCATATAATAAATCTGAATGTTAGTGGCCCAGGAGTATAGTAGAGGTGTGATTGAGGTACATTACTTGTACTTTGTGAAATAAATGCTGTTTTAGCCTTTGGTTTTATCTTCTAAAAATCATATAACCAAGAAGCACATAGAGTGCAATTGGAAGTTAAAATCACGTTCGTCACAGAGTAGTAGATTCTTATTTTTTTTTAAGTATGTAGCTTTTCATGTCTGTTAGTTCCTGGTTTCATTTTGTAATTGCCTCTAGCAATAGGAGCCTGTTAAAGTTTTTTGGATAGTGACATACATGTGTTCTTCAAAACTTCTGACCTATGTGAAGAAATAATAACTTGACAGAGTTACCCCAGTATCTGTTTAATGGAGGATTCTGTCGCAATGGAGGTATCATTGGGATAACTCAACCTAGACGTGTTCTTTGTAACTTGATCGAAAAGATTCTTGAGGAATGTGGAGTTTCTCTAGGTGAAAAGGTTGGATATTCCATTAGATTTGAGGATATGACTTCTAACTTTACAAAGATCAAATACATGACAGACGGCTTGTTGTTAAGGTCTGGACCTGCCAGTCTTCTGTAGCCTGTAGAAAATTATGCCCCTTCATATATTTTTATTTAAAAAAAAAGAGATCAAACTTGGCTCCACATCTTGTGAAATATTTGAAGTAACTGATTATTTTTGAATGTGGTTACAGGGAAGCATTACTGGATCCATATCTTTCAAAATATTCAGTTATTATTATTGATGAGGCACATGAGAGAACTGTCCAGACGGATGTTTTGCTTGGTTTGTTGAAGAGAGTACAGAAGACAAGGTCTAAAGGGTCTAGGAACACAGTAGGTACACATTCGGGGAAAGAGAATAATAGTCTTCTCAGACAATGTAGTAGCAAAAATTTGCCCCCACTGAAGTTGATTATCATGTCCGCTAGTCTGGATGCACAAGTTTTTTCTGAGTACTTTGGTGGTGCAATAGCTGTTCATGTCCAGGGGCGACAACATCCCGTTGATATACTATATACTTATCGACCTGAGGATGATTATGTGGATGCAGCGCTGATCACCATATTTCAGGTGGGCTACCAACGAAATTCACACATTTGGCAAAAGTATCTCATAAATATGTTTGATTGTGTTCACAATCCTCAATAAAATTGAAGATTTGGATTGTAAGTCACAACATAAATGGGTCTTTTGCATGCGTTCATTAATCCTTTATCGATGCATATTCCATGGACTATATATGCTTGTAAATTTCTTTTCTTTTTGCAATGTATTTCTGGTATTCTATACTCTTGCTGTATAATACAGTCAATGTCATTTATCACACACACAGACTGCTTTGTGGTTATAATGGATGCTGTTATTTGAAGATGACAAAACCTTGACAGGCTTCCTCAGTTTTTGGTTCATACTAACTGTTCACAGTAATACCTAGATTTAAATCTTCCCCATTGCTTCTTTTTACTGTAGATACATCTGGAGGAAGGGCCTGGCGATATTCTTGTCTTCTTGACCGGCCAAGAAGAAATAGAATCAATTGAGAGGTTTGTCCAAGAACTCCTTCCTAAACTACCAGAGAGTAAGCGCAACCTTGTGGTCCTTCCAATATTTGCCTCTCTTCCTTCAGAGAAACAAATGAAAGTTTTCAGGCCCGCACCAGCTGGCTTTCGAAAGGTTATCTTCTTTGTTCATTTGTTTGTCTTAAAATGTTATGAGTCTTATGAGCAAAGCAGACAATCTTTAGTCTGGAATGTGGTCATCACTCACTATAAAGATTCATATATACAGATTAATATTTTTTTTATGTACATCCATGAAAACACAATGCATCATGTCCACCGAGAATATGTATAAATTATTATGGTGATGCATATTATACAGAATAAACTTCCTCAAGTCAGAACTGTGGTAGAACAGTGTACCTATAGACTCCAAGTACTTGTTGTAATAGCCTTCGGTGTTCTGTAAGTCTGTTTTTTCTTCCAAGAACATGACAGCGGCAGTGATGTATAAATTGCACCTAAGATATTCTGTATTTAATGGCATATAAGATATAAGGTTGATCATCCAATATCTATGGGTTGAAATGTTATTCCGGAGCTGTATAGTTGTCATATTTTTGTGGTCATGCTTAGCACAGTCATTGGATATATAGCTTTGATTCTATAAATGTATGTGGAACAGTGGAAGTTGTTCTCTTTGTTCTGCAACTGTATACTTTTCATGCACATGAACCTTGTGTGTTTAGTCAATATGACACAAGTTGATTTTGCTTGAATCTTTCAGGTAATATTAGCTACTAATATTGCGGAGACATCGGTAACAATACCTGGAATCAAGTATGTCATTGACCCCGGAATGGTTAAATTACGCTCTTATGATGCTTCATCAGGAGTTGAAACATTGGTAGTTATTAAAACTTCTAAAGCACAAGCACTTCAGAGAAGGTACGGCAACTCAATTATCCTAACCTGCCCCTCATAGGAATTAATTTTTTCTACACATTTTATGTTTCGAAGTCAGAATTTTCACCAAAACCTGAGGGGAATCACACATCTGGAACCTTGGTGTTGTTTTGAGAAATATAAGTTGATTTCAAATATTTAAGGGTGCTTGTGAGTAGCGAAAATGCCTGCATTATTTATTAAAACACTGAAGGGGAGAGCCACGTTTTGTTTGGAAGAAAACTCAATACAGTTTCATTTTTCTTCTCTTAGTGGGCGTGCTGGCCGTGAAGGACCTGGTAAATGTTACCGTCTTTATCCCGAGAATGAATTTGACAAGCTTAAGGATGCCACACTCCCAGAAATCAAGAGATGCAACCTCTCAAGTGTTGTTTTGCAGCTTAAAGCTCTAGGGATTGACGATATTATTGGGTTTGATTTCATCGAGGAACCAGACAGGTAATTGTTACAAGAGTGGTCAATTTTCTGCATGTTGCTTTGCTAATTTTGCTGCTTCTATCTTAGTTTTCTCCATTTAGAAACTTTACCAACTATAAAAGTGCTTCAGAGAATGTTAGCTGAAATATTATACGGGTCGAAATGTTATTCCAATAACTATTTTAGTTCATGGAGCTCGACCTCCATGGAGTTCGAGTGGTGGTGCCAGGTATAAGGAAAAATGCATGCCATATGCGCGCTTGCCGATAACTTTATATTAAATATGCTATATTTTCTAATCTATGTTGTAAATTTACTTAATGAATACAATACTTCAATAACATGAAAAAGGTTTGTGTGCAAACCAATTATTTTTTCCTTTATATAATTAATACTATGCCCTTGTGCTTTCATAATTTTTCTAACTTTGATTTGACGCTTTTGTGCCTACGCATGTGCTTGCACTTGTGCTCCAGGTGATCTAGGCTATAGCTAATGGTTCAGTCAAGCTTGAAAACATTATATACATGCTTGCTCTTTTTCTAGTGAACATAATGCTTTGTTTGCTTTTAAATGGTGGTGCTTTCTTTTATACTGGGATTAGATCAACTGAAAGCAGTTCTGTTAGTTTCTACCTTCATACATAGGTTGTTCAGCAGTTCAGGTATACATCATGTCTGCTGATGAACTGATATAAGGATACTACTCTGGGCTGAATGTAGTGGATGAAATCCATTATTACAATATTTTGACTAGCAAAAATGTCTAATCTTTTTGTTGTGTGCATGTTTGTTGTTAATGGTCAGATTAGTATCTTCAAAAATGAGAAAGTAACATTAGACAAAACTCTGAGAATTTAAATGTTTAATTATATAATATCCATTTATCCATTGACTGTCCATACTAGAGGCGTTTATCTGGTGTTTGGTCATTGTATGCTTTTACTTTTACTTGTGCAGGATGACCATCACCAAGTCAATGGAGCTTTTATTATTGTTAGGTGCTCTTACAGAAGATGGTAAATTGTCAAATCCAGTTGGTCACCAAATGTCCAGTCTTCCTCTGGATCCTATTTTTTCGAAGGCCCTCATTGTTGCTAGTCAATTTCATTGCCTGGAGGAAATGTTAATAGTTGTTTCAATGCTCTCAGTCGAGTCTATTTCTTATGCTCCTCGAGAAAAGTTAGAAGAGGTATGTTGTATCATTTTGCTTCAGTTCATTTATTCTTATCATTACAATATGTCCATATATAGGTCTTGCAAAATTTATCACTTTGGCTAAGCAAGATGAAATGATGACAGGAATGTTGTCTGTATTCAAAAGTTCTCTATTTAGATAGTAGATTTAAGAGGCTTATAACTTATAACTTGTTTGAGGTAATATGAATTTTATACATGCAGTCTAGAATTGCGTTCAAAAAGTTTGCAAGTTCTGATGGTGATCATGTGACATTACTAAATGTATTTCGTGCTTCAAACGACTTTTTTGAGAAGAACAAGCAAGTCAGTAATGAAAAGTCTGAAAAGAACCTGAGAAGATGGTGTAAGGAGAATTTTATCAATAACCGTTCCTTAAAGCAAGCTCGAGATATCCACAGGTTTGTGTATGAATTTAAATTTCTCTTTGTATCTCATTGCTTTGTGTATGAGTTGTCTTTATATCTCATAATATATATTGAATTTTGATGATATTCTTGTTATATTGTATCTCATTGGTTTGTGTATGAGCTGAAAGTTCTCTTTGTATTTCATAATATATATTGAATTTTGATGATATTCTTGATATAGCCAAATACGAGTGAATGTTGAGCAAATGGGTCTTCCCATTACTTCATGTGGAGATGACATGCTTCAGTTCCTTAGATGCCTAGCTGCTTCCTTTTTTGTTAATGCAGCTTTGAAGCTTGATGATGGAACTTATAGGTAATTGTGTAATTTGCTTAATTTTGTAAAGGATGATTAGTTTTTAAAAAGGTTTCACCTTACTTGATTGTGTATGGCAGGACGTTATCGAGCGGTAAGATTGTATCAATTCACTCCTCATCTGTGTTACTCCAGTCGAAGTCGAAGCCAGAGTGTTTAATATTTAATGAACTAGTAAAAACAAGTTCGACTTACGTCCGCAATGTTTCCAGAATAGAATATGTGTGGTTACCTGAGCTGGCTCCTCAGTATTTTGGTTTTCAAAATTAATTATGTTCAATTCTGTTATGTATCTGGAACAAATCCCACCATGCCACCAGCTTCCCAATGCTCCCAAGTGGTGCTCCCAAATGGTGTTGTTCTTGGTGTTGCCTATATTTTTTAGAATTATTGCCCAACTATTAATAATTATTTAATTTAATTAGTAATACAATTTGGTTCGTATATCTTCTTTGAATTCTTGATGAATGATCAGACTTTATTATATTCGTTTGGATAGAGACGTTATTTGAATTCTTGATTAATGACTTTCTTTATATTCTGGTAATCGAGTATTGGTAAGTGGGAGTATGTTTGGAGCAGTGTAATTTATGTCTGGAAATTTAGGGTGTAGGGATGCGGTTTGTATGGATTCCGTGTAATGTTTGTGTTAATCTTTGTATTAGTATATCTTGAAGTTCGAGCCTTACTTATATTACTTGTACAATTTAATTTCTTAATAATTTATTTTACTGTTGTGCAAAAAGAAAGAAAATATTTAAGTGGAAAACTATTTTTTTTTTGGTAAAAATAAAAGAAAATATTTAAGTGAAAAATTAATGGTTTGACTTTAATAAATATGAATGATTCAAGTGCGTTTTATAATGTTTGACACTAAATGCAAGGTTTTCATATGATTTGTTTCGATTAATAAAAAATGATGATTATTATCTAATGTTTATAGATAATCACATAGAAACTAATTAAATTTTATAGAAACATAATGAAACATAAATTAAATAAGAATCATATATTTAACGAGTTCAATAAACAAATAAATTTAAACAAAACCTATAAATATTTATAGAATTACATTATTTGCTAAACCTGTTGGGTCCTGTGCGGAGGGCAACTATGCTCAGATCTGGCTCTGTGGAAACTATTGCAGGGTTTTTCTATTTTCTTATCTTCGCATTTCTCACAACTGGATCAAATTCTGCTAAAATTGATAATTGGTTAATGTGAATGTTGACGACATCCCAATACAACTAAACGCAACTCCAAATGGACAACTTTATGAAAATGCCTCGAACACATAAAATGTCTATTTATGTCTTGTAGTATGTATTAGCCAAAATTCGCTCTTTACCAACTAGACTGACAATCTAGTCAATCAAGGCTACGACTCAATTCGTGGTCCATAAACAAGTCCATCTTGGCTTCATATGCAAGTTGGATTCCACATGTCAGTTAGTTAACCCACCTAGTTGAGTCATCCATCCAACAAAGTAGTCCACATGCTACCTGACTCACTCAGCCTCGTTAACCTTCCAGCTGGTTGACAAGCTAGCTAACTCACCTTGCATGTCTGACTCTCGCAATTAGCACTTGGCTGACAATCAATCAGCACTTGATTGACAGACTGACCAACCTTGACCGACTCGGTCGATCGGTGAAGCAACCGATTTGAAACCGCCTTCCAACTTCGTGAGACACGGTCAACCCACTTAGAGAGTTCCAACAACCTCACTCGAGGTTCAGATGAACTCAACGATGGTTGAACTATATAGAGAAGAGTGGGGAGATGTGGAGGATCATCGCATTCTGACTGCAACAAACCCTAGCAATTTATCTCTCACGCCTCTATCTCTCAACCTCTCTGATCAACGCTCTCAACCATCCACCGTCATCCACCATGGTCTATCATCAACCACCGTCATCCACCATCATCCATCATCATTCACCATCACCCATCACTGTCCGACGACTACTAACTAGCGCCCTCCAACAAGGTCAGCTAGCCTATCGCCGATGCTCATCCATACTCTGCCGAACCGACTCAACCAACATGATAAGTCGACACTCGTCACAATCCCTCTCTCTATCTCTTTCATTGATTACGCCTTCCACCAGGGTTCTAACTTGAGCGTCGGAGTCCCTTCGGTCGGCACCACACCGGTGTCACCTTGGAACCTCACGTCTCTGTTTGCTATTGTTGCTTGGCAGGTTGCTGGTGCACCCCAATTTCTAACCCTAATTTGAATGTAGATTTCTGAGTGTCTACAATTTGGCGCCCACCGTGGGGCTTCGGCTATAATCCAACACGCAACGCGATTGAAGCTCGCCAGCTGACTTTTGAAGAGACGGAAGGGGTGATTCCTGTGAATCCAGTCTCTCAAGTGGTGAGCGCTCCACCAAGACCAGCCCTTGAGGTCACTCCGGGCATTACCAGCAGAAAGGTTTCGTTCGAGGGTGCTAACCCAAGTATGAATGACGAATCACCACAACAACGCAACCAAAGCGCAAGTCGGGTAGATCACTTGCTAACCCTCTCTGCAGGTCAAGGAAGTAGCAACGAGGAGCTAGCCTCCAAACTGGTGAGCTTGGAGGAGATGATCCAAAGGATCCCTGGAGTGCTAGCACCGATCAAGAAAAGCTTACCTAATAGCTTTGCTGACTCTCCCTTCGCCGACGCTATAGCATTGGTGGAGATGCCAACCAAGTTCACCTTCCCAAGCATGAAGCTTTATGATGGGACAAAAGATCCAGACGACCATGTCTCGCAGTACAAGCAAAGGATGTTCACCATAGCCATCCCTAGGGATCTCCGTGAGGCATGCATGTGCAAAGGGTTTGGTTCCAGTCTGATCGAACCAGCCCCATAATGGTATACCAACTTACCCAACAATTTCATTTCTTCTTTTGCACAATTATTCGACTTCTTTGTGGAACAATTCGAAAGCAGTCACAAGCTTTTGAAACTGTTGGACGACTTGTATAGCAACCGACAAAGAACTAACGAATCTCTCAGGGAGTACGTCGCAATATTTAACAAGGGAAAGGTGTCAATCCCCAACTGCAACAAGGACACTGTTGTCAATGCCTTCCGCAAAGGGTTGCCACCCAACTCGGGATTGTACAAGGAGCTGACCATGTACCCCTGCCGAACAATGTAAGACGTGCTTGCCAAATAATGGGCCCAGATCAAATGGGAGGAGGATGACGCCAACAGACCTTTCATGTCAAGCCAAAGTGGTAGTAGGGAGCCCAAAACTGACAGGCGAGTTGAAGGAAAGGCTCCAGACTACCGTTCTAGGCCATACCCAAATGAGATAAGGCATGGACCTATTGTGAATCCACCTCGCCCTCCAATCCAACAAAGGAGGACATAAATTCGAGCACCACCTACGAGCTACTCCCTCAACATTGAACCAGATGAGTGTGTAGCAGTCATGAAGAGCATGGGTGATAGAGTTAGGTGGCCAGGGAAACTTAGAACTCCTACAGATCAAAGAAACTCCAACAAGTGGTGTGAGTTCCATGGAGACCATGGGCATGCAACTGCAGAGTGCATCTCTCTGTGATTGGAAATAGCCGAGCTCTTAAAGAGAGGGCACTTGACGGAGTACCTCTCTGATAATGGTAAAAAGACCCTCGCCAGTCGGCAGGGCACTAATCCACCTGAGTCCCTCAAACCAACAAGGTAATCGACATCATCTCGGGGGGGGGGGGGGGGGGGGGGTTAGAGATCAGTGGTGTCTCGTACTCTGCGGTAAAGCACCACAATAGGCAAACTGTAAAGCCTGAGCTTAACGCTCGCAGAACATCAGACACCTCTTCGTCTGACTTGACTATTAGCTTCTCAGACTAAGAGTCTAAGCAACTAATTAGTCCTCATGACGATGCTTTAGTTATTTCAATTCTTATTGCAACTGTCTTACGAAGAGAGTTCTCATTGACAATGGGAGCTCTACTAACATCATTTTCCTAGATGCGCTGACATAAATGGGCATAGATGAGACTGCCATCCTCCGCCAGCCGACAACTTTATATGGCTTCAGTGGAGACATGAAGTACATGGTTGGGAGTGTTACCCTTCCTATCTATGCAGAAGGCGTCAACCTACAGATGAAGTTTTTGATTGTAGATTGTCCATCAAGCTACAATGCCATCCTTGGATTCACGAGATGAAAGCAGTACCGTCAACCTACCACCAGGTGATTCGCTTCCCTACCAAGTGGGGGTGAAGGAGATTTTGGCCAGCAGCGGGATGCGAGGACATGTTACATGGAAGCCTTGAAGCCAAAGGCAGTCGAGTTATAGCAATTACAGCAACTCGATCCCCCAGTTGATCCAGACCAGCCAGGGATGGAAGTGCTCGATGAAGTTCAGATTCACCCAGACCATCTAGATCACAAAGTTCAAATTGGGGCAAGGTTGAGGCCATAGCTAAGAGATCAACTGGTCACATTTATCAAAGTTCACCATGACTGCTTTGCCTGGTCACATGCAGACATGACAAGAGTTGACCCAGAGGTAATCACCCACAGACTTGAGGTCGATCTAGACTAACCCACCAGTCAGACATAAACGGAGGAAGTTCGCTCCAAAGCAGAACAAGGTTATCAATGAAGAAGTCCAGAAGTTGCTCGATATCGGATCAGTCCATGAAGTACACTACCTAGACTGGTTAGCCAACATTGTGGTAGTAAAGAAGAGGAATGACAAGTGGCGAGTGTGCATTGACTTCACTGACCTCAACAAAGCATGCCCGAAGGATTCTTTTCCACTTCCGCACATAGACATGCTAGTGGATGCTACTGCAGTACATGAGCTTTTAAGCTTCATAGACGTGTTCTCAGGTTACAACCAGATATTGATGCACCCTGTAGATCAAGAGAAGACAACCTTCGTCACAGATAGAGGAACCTTCTGTTATAAGGTCATGCCATTCAGACTCAAGAATGCAGGAGCCACTTACCATCGACTAATCAACCGTATGTTTGCTAGCATGCTGAGGGACACCATGAAGGTGCACATCGATGACATTCTGGTCAAGTCCTTGGTTGCTGATCAACACCTCAACCACCTCCTCAAGCCTTCTCAGTCCTCTGCAGGTATAACATGACGTTGAATCCAGCCAAATGCTCATTTGGAGTCTCCTCAGGGAAATTCCTTAGGTATTTGGTCACACAAAGAGGTATTGAGGCTAACCCAAATCAAATTCGTTCAATTTATAACATTCTCTCCCCCCAAGAGTGTTTTAAGGATGTGCAGAAATTGACTGGGAGGCTAGCAGCCTGATGTGTCAAATCAAAATTCTGAATTTATTTAAAGCTAAGAGTTAATCCTCAACACTACAAAAACCTGTAGTGTAGTGGGGTTAACCCTGAGGTCGGTCTCTAGGGACTTAACTAGGCTGAGCTTCAGTTTACGAACAAAAGTAACAATACGAAAAGCAGTAAAAGTTTGTTTGCTTCGGCAGCGAGATGATAGACTAAAGTAAACAACTACTTGCAACTACTAGAAACTGATTCGACACTAACGAGATTTGAATATGAATGGGCAAAATTATGGAGTGGTAACGTCAACAAGCTAGCTAATAGGATATATGTGCTTCACGGGATTGACTATGCAAGTTGTCACAGTCTTGAGTTCAAAAACGAATAGCACTAATGAAGGCGTCAGTTACACTAGGCTACAATCAATTTGACTAACCTACAATCATTGTTTGCAACTAACTGTTAAATTAAGCACGACGAAAGACATTTTGGTGTATTGATTAAATGCTTAATCTAACAGTGATATTGTCTAGAAGATCATCAAATGTGATAGCAGGAATAGTAATTAATCTAAAAAGCACAAGTAGTCGAATCGCGATGCACTTCGAATCACTTAAATACTAGCTAGCATGCATTGAATCATTCACCACCCCATAATAGGGGTGTTTAGCTACTCATGACAAGCGAAAGAATAATCATACTAGCAATAAACATAATCTCAAGCACAAAATAGATATTTGAATAGATTGATACAATTTAACCCTTTGTTGTCACAAACCCTAGTAGAAATTGTAGAACGAAAACGAATCGATGCCTGGGCGAACAAAAAAAACAATGTCTGGGCGAATTCGGAGACGAAATTGCAGAAAAACGGCAAAAGAGAAACTGGCGTCGCCAGTAATCAAGACTGGCATCACCAGTCTCCAAACCGGCGACGCCAGTTTGGTGATATGCCAAACAGGAAGTTGCTGGCGTTCTCCAGTTTGATAATTGTCGTCGCCAGTTCTTCTGGAGTGACCGTTTTGCCCCTTTGACGCCTTTTGACTCCGATTCTTGATATTTTGGCCTTCCCGCTCCACTTCTAGCATCCATACGAGGCACTATTCCGTGGTGGAGATTGAAATTGATGAAAAAGATTGGAACTCCATATCTTGTAGATGCATATAAAATACACCATTTTCCCTTCAATTAGCGCGGTTTAGCCAAATATCTACAAAACACACAAAGAACAAAACAAGTAAAAATACTCTAGGAAAACTAATAAAACTATACTCAAGGATGACAAAAACACGGTAAAAAAGACCGAATGAGACGGTATAAAACCGACTTATCAAACTCCCCAAACCGAACCCTTGCTTGTCCTCAAGCAACAGACTCTCTAAAAAACTTAGAAAAAGCAAAAAACACATAGACACAAAATAAAGTCTAAATCCCAAGCTACCGAGTCTACGATTGCACATAATAAGCCCAAGAAATGCAGAAGC
This sequence comes from Plantago major, assembly GCA_026545765.1. NCBI lineage: Eukaryota > Viridiplantae > Streptophyta > Magnoliopsida > Lamiales > Plantaginaceae > Plantago > Plantago major. The sequence continues at coordinate 88,730,111 of CM048843.1, read as the reverse complement.
TTTGACATCACACTGACATTCACAGAATAACATGAACAAGTTCAAAAAGTTCGTTTCCAAAGTAAATAGAACTTAAGTCTAACATACCCGCCGTTTCTTCGATTCGCTTCCTGCAACACTCTTATCCTCTGCAATGGCCAAGAGAACCAAGAAGGTCGGAATCGTCGGCAAATATGGTACCCGTTATTGTGCCAGTTTGAGGAAACAGATTAAGAAGATGGAAGTCAGTCAGCATAGCAAATACTTCTGCGAGTTCTGCGGAAAGTACGCCGTGAAGAGGAAGGTCAGATCTGGGATGTGAGGATCATGCAAGGTGAAAACGGTGGAGCTTACACCTTGAACACCGCCAAGGTCGTGATCATAGGAGTACCATCAGAAGGTTGAGGGAGTAGACTGAGAGTTAGATCAGTGATTTTACAATTTTGTTTTTCGTTGACATTGGTGAAAGATTTTCTATGTTATTTGTGCTAAACAGATCCTGTGTTCTAAATTTATCTAAAACTTTCCACTAAAAAAAAAAAAAAACTTAAGTCTAACACAACAGTCCCTCACAAGTGGATCCTATGCATCTATTCTCTCACAATCCTGGAAGTGTCCAGTAGGGGCAATCACTCAAGAATATAAAGAGATAAGGAATGTGACTTGCGTCACAAAGATGCTTCAAATACCTCATGCAATGTACGCAATCAGTTAAGTCGGAAGGGACTTTTTCATAGCTCTGTAACAATCAGCAGTAGACTCATAAAAAGGCAGTCGTTCTCTCTTTTTTCAATGTGTGTGTGTGTGTATATATATATATATATATTATTTTTTGCATACTCTTTTTTGCAGTCTTATATATGACCCATATGCTTATATATTTTTTCTGTCTCAATTTTTTGGTAGTGTCTATTTTACCGAAAGTCCGCACTTTTGTGCTTGCTGGTTTAGTGTACACGCCATCAACCCTTACGGACATATAACTTTTTAAGGCCACGCCGGTATATAGGTAGTATCTGAAACGTGCCCAACACGACTAACGGTGGTAACTAGTACCATATATCCACTCCGAGACTTATTTAATTTGTTGAGAGAACGAAAAACCTGAACGCAGTCTTTGTCAATACAAGTAGGGCACACAAGCAAATAAGAATGTTCTTGGAATGGGTTCGGCATAAGCAAATAAGAATGTAAAACATGCCGTTCGTCATACTTAACTTACACAGAGTACACATGAGAATGATGAGGCGCAAACAAGGGAGTTTGCACTTCCCGAATTAAATCAGACAGGCGCCGGTACAATATTTTTTCATCGTCCACGATTTACTCACAGGCTTTTTTGGACTACAGAATTAGAACAGACTTTCTATTTACAATAGAAACGAACTTAGCAAACTTAAACATGCAAACTGCTAATAGTCAAGGATCAGTCAAAGCTAAAGCATTAAATAGGTTTAGTACATTCAATAAACGCTCGACTTGGGAGACAGACTTAGAGCTCCAATGGAGATGCATTGGAGCTCAACTACAACTTCATTGGAGCTGTAAAAACAGCTCCGATGGAGCTGTAGATACAACTCCATGGGAGCTGCAAATTACAGCTCCATTTGCATCTCTCATGGAGTTCCATTTACACCTCCGCCCCCGAATTGCTTAATTGGTTCGATTTTGGTTATTGTTCGTTGATGTTTTAATTCGATTCAAAAGTTGAGGGGCTTCTTTGAGGTTTTTAGAAAACTTATGGGTAGACATTGGTAAATTAGATGTTATCAAGGTACTTGAATTTTTAATTTTCGAAAACATGTTGAAAAGGAAAAGGGAAAAGAAAAGAAAATAAGAAGAAGGAATTAAATAAAATGAAAAATCAAAATACTTGATGGCATTTTGGTTAATAACTTTAACTTTTCCTTCCACATCAGCAAAAATCAGATCCATGTCAACAATGTTGTTGACTTTTGGACGAATCTGTAATTTGAAAAATTACTATGTTCATTTTTTGGATGAAACTGTAAATGTTTGAAATAGGGGATTGAATCTGTAATTGGACCTAATTTAAGGGGTACCAAAAGAAAATTTCCCTATATTTTTTTTTCATTTTTTACATACTCTTTTTTGCAGTCTTATATACGACCCATATGCTTATATATTTTTTCTGTCTCAATTTTTTGGTAGTGTCTGTTTTACCGAAAGTTCGTACTTTTGTGCGTGCTGGTTTGGTGTACACGCCATCAACCCTCACGCCGGCATATAGGTAGTATCTGAAATGTGCCCAACACGACTAACGGTGGTAACTAGTACCATAGATCCACTCCGAGACTTATTTTATTTTTTGAGAGAACGAAAAACCTGAACATCATAGTCTTTATCAACACATACATTACGCATAAACCTCCTCCCCAAACCTGTTCTTGGAATGGGTTTGGCATAAGAAAATAAGAATGGAAAACATGCCGTTCGTCATACTTAATTTACACAGAGTACAAATGAGAATGATGAGGCGCAAAGAAGGGCTATGTTATGAAACCCGGCGGGTCGACCCGGTTCAACCGTGACTCGGAGGGGGTTCGGGCCGGAAACCCCCCAAAACCGGAAAAAAATCGGGTTTCGGTAAAAACCCGGTAAAACCGGTAAAAACCCGGTTAAAAACCGGTTCCACCCGGGTTTCTAAAAAAAAAAAAAAAAAAATCAAAAAACCCCAATCACAGCAAAAGCCCTAATCGCTCAGTTCCTTTTCCTTTTCCTTTTTTGTGGCTCATTCTTCTCCCGTGCTTTAATGTTATTTGTTATTTTGAACTCAATGTTATGGAGTTATGGTGACTTTGTGTTTGAAATTGAGGCATATGTCGTTTATGCAATGTTTTCTATCTTTTTTTTAGGTAAAAAATGTATATGTTGAATTTTTATGGCATACATTATGTTTTATTTAAAAAAATATTTTTTATAGGTTGACCCGAGTTGACCCGGTTGAACCTCCTACAGTAGGTAGGCCGGGTCAACGTCCGGGTCCGAGTTTCAAAACACAGAAGAAGGGAGTTTGCACTTCCCGAATTAAATCACACGGGCGTCGGTACAATATTTTTCCATCGATTAAGGTTTACTCACATGCTATTGGACTATAGAATTAGAACAAACTTTCTATTTATAGGAGACACGAACTTAACGAATTTATACATGCCAAATGCTAGTAATCAGAGATCAATCAAAACTCAAGCATTAAACAGGTTTAGTACATGCAATAGACGCTCGACTTGGGAGACAGACTTAGACTCAACATAAAATCACACACACACAGACTAACGCAGGAAAATAAACACACACACACACACACACACTGATGAGTCGGTTTTGTACTGTGTCATTTAGTCTTTTTTACCGTCTTTTTGTCATCCTTGAGTATAGTTTTATTTAGTTTTCCTAGATTATTTTTACTTGTTTTGTTCTTTGTGTGTTTTGTAGATATTTGGCTAAACCGCGCTAATTAAAGGCAAAATGGTGTATTTTATATGCACATACAAGATTTGGAGTTCTAATGCCTCGTATGGATGCTAGAAGTGGAGCAGGAAGGCCAAAATATCAAGAATTGGAGTCAAAAGGCGTTGAAGGGCAAACTAGTAATTTCTAGGAGAACTGGCATACGCTAGTGGTTTTCTGTAACCAAACTGGCGACGCCAGTTATCTTTTTTGCCGTTCTTTCTGCGATTTGTTTCCTAATTCGCCCAGACCTAGTTTTTCTCCTTTCTATTACTTAGAACAAGACATAATTGATGTGTCAAATCAAAGTTCTAAATTTGTTTTAAGCGAAGAGTTAATCCTCAACACTACGAAAACCTGTAGTGTAGTGGAGTTAACCCCGAGGTCAGTCTCGAAGGATTTAACTAAGCTGAGTCTTGTTTACGAACAAAAGTAACAATATGAAAAGTTGTAAATGTTTGTTTGCATCGGCAGTGAGATGATATACTAAAGTAAATAACTACTTGCAATGCTAGAAACCGATTTGACAGTAACGAGATTAAGATATGAATGGGGAAAATTATGGAGTGGCAACGTCAACAAGCTAGCTAGCAGGATATATGTGATTCACAGGATTGACTACGCAAGTTGTCACAGACTTGAGTTAAAAAACGAATAGCACTAGTGAAGGCGTCAGTTTCACTCGACTACAATTAATTTAACTAACCTACTATCACCGTTTGCAACTAACTGTTAAACCAAGCAAGACGAAAGGCATTTAGGCATATTGATTAAATACTTAATCTAACAGTGATTTTGTTTAGAGGATTATCAAACATGATAGCAGGAATAGTAATTAATCTAAAAAGCACAAGTAGTCGAATCCCGATGCACTTCGAATCACATAAACCCTAGCTAGCATGCATTGAATCAGTCACCACCCCATAATAGGGGTGTTTAGCTACTCATGACAAGCGAAAGCACAATCACACTAGCAATAAACATAATCTCAAGCACAAAACAAAGATTCGAGAGGATTGATACAATTTTACCTTCGTATAAATTGAAGAACGAAAACGAATCGATGCCAAAGTTGTGTAGATAATCTCCCAATCAATGTTAATCTTCGAATTACAAGGGAAAACGGTTCAATTACATCGAAATCGGGTAATTGCCTTGAAAACTAGGTCTAGCTATTGTTCTTCACAATAGAATGAATATGAAAAGTGATTATGTCTTGTTCTAAGTAATAAAAAGGAGAAAGACTAGGTCTGGGCGAATTAGGAAACAAGTATCTGTGGGTCAAACACTTTGCCAAAAACAATCCCACCAAAACCTATAAGGAAGTCTGTGGATTTGCTAGAAACACTGAGATGATAGTCAGGACCTTGCTCTATGACTACTTAGATGATATCAAAAGGTTTGGGGATAGGGAATTTGATAATTGATCCATAGATCTGCTGATTGAAGACTTGAATATTTTGAAGACTTGAAGACTAGTTTATTAGGATGTCTACTTGGAGCTTGGTTACTCCTGTTGTCCTAGTTTACTATGTAATTTTTTTATCTTGCTGACTGTACTGAATGTATTTTATTTATTAAGTTATCTGTGAACTTTCCATGTTACATATCTGATGAACCTACTCTCAGATATCAATCTATAAAAAGATAACTTGTCAGCAAAGATCACACCTTGTGATTTGGTTGATGTTTACTGTCTGCAGTTAATTAAAATGAATTGAAAAGATCATAAGAAATGATTAAGTGTTAGATTGATCCCTCTTCCAAGTTGTAATGGGTTTTAAACATAGTCATCGTTGACTGATCAAAAAAGGAGAAATTTGTTAGGAATATCTGTTTAGATTTTGATCAGCAACCTAATGACTTATCTTAGCTTAGAAAGGTGGTTAGTACTCTTGGTTCACTTGAACACTGTAAAAGAGGAAAATCACTAAGTACGTTAGTCTAGCAAATCTTGTATAGGATGTTAGGTCTCTGAATGTAATTTTTATATCTTTGAAGAAGACCAAGAAGAAGGCATCCGGCAGGAGTGTTCAACAAAATTGAAGATTGCTAAAGACGAAGGAAATTGGTCTCATCAGATACCTATGTCCAGATATCTTAAAGAAATAAGTGTTTTTCAATAAACAAGTTTTGCAAAAGATTGTGAAGGAGTTGAATCAAAAGATCAAGTATCTGAGTTTCATTCTCCAGAACATTTAACATAGACTTGGGTCAGTAAGTAACATATCACCACACATTGTGAAGTGTGTTAAGTGATCCTTGTTCTATAGAGTATTTCTACATAACTGAAAAGTTATTAAGACTACTCGCCTGATAAACCATCATAACCAACACCTTAAACGGAGTGGAGTTCAGGAAGTACTTAGTTTGGGAAACTAAGAAATAACTCCAAGGTTACTGAGCATAGGAAGTACTTAGTTTGCGAAAATAAGGAACAACTCAAAGGTTTCTGAGTATAGGAAGTACTTGGCTGGGAGCCGGGGAATAACTCAGGGATGAACACTTGGTTGGGAACCTAGTGTATATAGGAATCGAGAGAAGATATTTGTAAGGTGAACTCAATTATATGTCTTAGTGGATTCTAGGTCTGAGAAAGACCGAAGCGGATTAGTTGAAGGATTACGCCACCTTCAGATACCATTATAAAAAGACGTGTTATTTACTTTCAGCAATTTACTTATCGTTCTCTTTATCCTACTAAGTATTTAAACACATTATATCTTGCTGAGCACGTGCACTTATCATAGAAAAGTCTTTCGCTCTCTGATTATAAGTATCAGATATCTTCACACATATCTGAGAACGATAAGTAAATTCCTGAAAGTTTTAAAAGACTATTCACCACCCCTCCCCATAGTCTTTTACTTTGCCGTTATCTAGACCAACAATGTTCTTGAACATAGAATGAATCTTCAAAGTAATTGTGTCTTGATCTAACTAATAGAAAGGAGAAAAACTAAGTATGGGCGAATTAGGAAATGAAATCGCAGAAAAATGGCAAAAGAAGAAACAAGCGTCGCTAATAATCAAAACTGGCATCCCCAGTTTGGCGATGCGGCAAATAGAAAGTTACTGGTGTACGCCAGTTTGATAAATGGCATCGCCAGTTCTTCTGGAATGAATGTTTTGCCCCTTTGACGCCTTTTGACCCCAATTCTTGATATTTTGGCCTTCCAGCTCCACTTCTAGCATCCGTACGAGGCATTGGAACTCCATATCTTGTAGATGCACATAAAATACACCATTTTGCCTACAATTAGTGCAGTTTTAGCCAAATACCTACAAAACACACAAAGAACAAAACAAGTAAAAATACTCTAGGAATACTAATAAAACTATACTCAAGGATGACATAAAGACGGTAAAAAAGACCAAATGAGACGGTATAAAGCTGACTCATCAAACTCCCCGAACCGAACTCTTGCTTGTCCTCAAGAAAAAGACTCTCTAAAAAAACTAGAAAAAGGAAAAAATACATAGACACAAAATAAAGTCTAGCTCCGAAGCTACCGAGTCTACGATTGCACATAATAAGCCCAAGAATTGCAGAAGCTTTGGCATCACACTGATATTCACAGAATAACATGCACAAGTTCAAAAAGTTCGTTTCCAAAGTAAATAGAACTTAAGTCTAACACAGTAGTCCCTCACAAGTGGATCCTATGCATCTATACTCTCACACTCCTGAAAGTGTCCAGTAGGGGCAATCACTCAAGAATATAAAGAGATAAGGAAGGTGACTTGCATCACAAAGATGCCTCAAATACCTCATGCAATGTACTCAATCAGTTTAGTCGGAAAGGACTTTTTTCATAGCTCTGTAACAATCAGCAGTAGACTCATAGAAAGGCAGTCGTTCTCTCTTTTTTTCAATATATATATATATATATATATATATATATATATATATATATATATATATATATATATATATATATATATATATATATCATTTTTTGTATACTCTCTTTTGCAGTCTTATATATGACCCATATGCTTGTATATTATTTATGTCTCAATATTTTGGTAGTGTCTGTTTTACCGAAAGTCCGTACTTTTGTGCGTGCTGGTTTGGTGTACACGCCATCAACCCTCACGGACATATAGCTTTATAAGGCCACGCCGGTATATAGGTAGTATCTGAAACATTCCCAACACGACTAACGGTGGTAACTAGTACCATAGAACCACTCCGAGACTTATTTTATTTGTTTGAGAGAACGAAAAACTTGAACACAGTCTTTATCAATACAAGTAGGGAACATAAACCTCCTCCCAAAACCTGTTCTTGGAACGGGTTCGGCATAAGCAAATAAGGCGAGTTTGCACTTCCCGAATTAAATCACATAGGCGCCGGTATAATATTTTTTCATCGGCTACGGTTTACTCACAGGCTTTTTGGACTACATAATTAGAACAGACTTTCTATTTACAACAGAAACGAACTTAGCAAACTTAAACATGCAAACTGCTAATAGTCAAGGATCAGTCAAAGCAAAAGCATTAAACAGGTTTAGTACATGCAATAGACGCTCGACTTGGGAGACAGACTTAGACTCAACAGACTGAATAAGAAATACAAAATAAAGCACGAAATATAGAGAAACAGAAAAAAGGTAGTACCAAGCGTCCCCTCCCCAAACCTAGACTAGAGATGGTCTCCAACGAATAGGCTAAAAAAGAAAAAAGAAGTGAAAAAAGGTACTACCCGGAAAAAAGAAAGAGCTACTCATCTCCATCGTCCTCCTCTCCTGGCTGGCGGGAATATCCAGCCTGTGGTTGCTATCCCTGCATGTCATCATGCCAGCCCTGCATATCTTGTTGCTGATCATAATAGCTTGATAGGACGGACTAAGCACCCATAATCTCAGACTAGGTAGTCATGAAATGAGTGTCTTCTTCTTTAAGCGAGTTGGGACTCTTGTATAGCTTTCTTCTACGTGACTATAGTGTCCTGTGTCTCATATCTCGTAAAACAACTGTTAAGATAGCCCTGTAGACTCTAGAAATCAAATACACCTGCATCATGTGATGATGTACCAGCTGTTGGATGCGTAGGACTCGCTGAATGTGTTGGAGGTGTAGCAACTTCAGTCGATACCTGTCGTTCTATCTTCTCCTTGAGAGCTTTATAAGCTTTTTCATAATCCACTCGCGTTCGCCTGAGGGAGTCTGGGGTAATACTACTGCCCAAACCATCCGAGATGCGCACTGGAACGCCGACTTCCTTGCACATAGTTGTGATCATGCAAGGAAAAATTAGGCATCCAGCCTTGTTGACTCTCTGTGACAAGAATTCGTCGTAGAGGATCGCTCCCAGGTCTACCATTCTTGATGGGTTAGACAGGATTGCATGCATAGTCCGGGCCTCGTGTCCTCTAACGTACTAATCATTATTGATGTGGTAGACAGAAGTAGCAAACCATTTCCAAAGCACCCTAGCCCTTCTCTTCAAGTCTTCCCTATGAGTCTTCCAGCGACCTTCCCTGGGGAACTCGACATAGTCATGGGTCAGTGTAGCAGCAACATTGTCAGGAATGGGTTTGAAACGGTTTGTGATGTACTTGAATGCATCTTGGTTATCGGGACCTGGAATAGGCAGTTGTAGTAATTCTGAGATAGCAGCTGGGCTGAATACAACCTCTTTACCCCCACACGTGAACCCTGTGCTCATCCGCATCCTCAAAGTTGACGTAGAACTCTTGGACCAAGTCCTTGTCGTACCCTCGGTAATTCCTATTCACCCCGAACCGGTCATTGTGTGCTAGATGGCCGTACAATTCGAATGTGTGGTCCCCATTCTGAGCGTGATTGCCCCCATTGGATTTCGCACTCGGCCAAAAAGGCTCTTTTATTTGGCTTAAACTCTGCCTAGTACTGAAGAGCATCCTTGGAAGGCTTATAAGCGGCTCTGGAGGATGATCCAGTCTCCGTGCGTGGGCATTTCCCGCCTCTAGTGCGTGCAGACATAGTTATCTGAGGATCAAAAACAGAGGAAACCGCAAAAAAGAGAGTGGCAGGTAAGTGGACTACGTGTTAGTTAGAATGATTCAGGCCTTAGCATATGCGATAATAGTATAGACCATAGTGCTAGAACATCTCCACTCAACATGAGCAAAATAGGAAGAGAAACAGTAGCCTAGCTAATACTACGTAATGGTAAGAGTAACCAGAACGATTCCATAGTCAACTCAAAAGCACTTAGAATAAGTGAACCTTACTACTAGAATACTCAAACCGGCTCAAATCGACCAACAAAATCCAACTATCATACCCAATTCACAAATCGCAAATAGAATGGGAATCGACAAAATTGGTAATAATTACTACTTAGAACATGCTCAATTATCAACAAGTACAAAGATAATATCTTAAGAAAGCTCAATTTCAGCCAAAAATCGAAAATCCCCAAATTGCAAAAGTTAGGGTTCTTGAGATTTTACCTTGAATTCGGATAATGAATAGATTATATGAGTTTTTGATGCCAAAAATGTGTCCTAGATGATGCAAGCTTCGAGATGTGAGGTGGAGCTTGAAGAAAGGAGGAGAAAAGAGGGAGAATGGAGATTTTTGCAAGCTTTTCGATTATGGAGGAAGAGAGGAGAGAAAGAACGAAGAAGGAGAAGTGAGTAGGAGAGAAAAGAACGCGGGGTAATTTTGTCTAGGAGATCATCAAACGTGATAGCAGGAGTAGTAATTGATCTAAAAAGCACAAGTAGTCGAATCCCGATGCACTTCGAATCACATAAACCCTTGCTAGTATGCATTGAATCAATCACCACCCCTGTAACGCCCCGACTTTTGGCTTTTTAAAAGGAGTGAATTTCAGTCGGGACGTCGGTCAAAAGCAGAGCCGAACGTTTAGTGAAACATGGGAAGTTACAAACAACCTTTCGTTTGAAGTTGCTGAAATAAAAATATATTTAATTCAGCAAATAAAACCACAAGATTTTCAACATTCTTATCTTTAAAAGATACACAATATAACTGGAAATGACATGAGTTTTTGAAAAAGACAAAAAGACATTATTTTCATTGATAAAAATCCCAAATCCCAACCACTCTCTTAGTTCACTGAGTTTATCGGTTGTTCATTCTTCGTTGCCATCTCACCTACAAGGAAGGGAATAAAAACAAGTGTGAGAAAAACCTCAATGAGTGTTTAAAGATTTTCGTGTGAATTTTCATTAAAATCATAATAATAAACATTGAAGAACATAAATAGAAAATACTTTCAATAACATGTACTTTTCGGAAAAACATTATTTCATGCCATTCCTTATAACCCCACAGTAAAACATGCCTTATGTCTCCCTGATAGTCGATCAAATTATCCAGTCAGGACCCTGCCATGGTACAGGGGTGGAATTGTACGACACAACTAAATCAGTGAAGACTTCTATCACTCGATTTAAAGGGAATGGGCAAAGGAAACCGACAAGTAGCTCGCCAGACACAACTGACCAAACTACAAGCCAATTAACCTGAACCAAACGTACGTATCTTTCTTGAACCATCAATCAAAACAAAATAACAATAATGTATATAAAAAATATATATATCTTTCAAAATCAGTGGAAGCATGCTAAAACTATTTCGTGATTTGGTTTTTATGCAATAGAACATGCGTTTTGGAAACCATGCATTACTTATATATAAGTTGAAAATATATTAAAATACCTTCCAGGTTTTGAAAATAATACATATATTTAGTTTTGTAGAACACTCACATTTTGAAGGTTAAGAAGAGCAAGAACTATGAAAGTACTTGTAGCAAGAATTTGCTACTAACTTGAAAGAAAAAGACAATAGTACTTGAAGATTTTTTTGAAGAAAATGCCCAAAACATTTTTGGACAAATGAGGGCTGGAAAAAGAGGGTATTTATAGGGTGTATTTAAGGAAGCTGAAAGGGTTGAAGAGTTAAAAATAAATGGCAATTCAAATGGCTTAAATTGCACTTAAAACTCATTTTAAAACCAACAATAAAGGTGCAAAATTAAGAGAGACCTTTCACATTTTTTTTCCAAACATTTAAACACAATAACTAATGATAAATGATCAGATTTTACTTGGGAAAAAGTTCAAAAACGTTTTTGGCATGACTTAGGGTCATTTGTACACAAAAATAAAATGTGACACGCCAAAAATGCAACACTTGGAACAATTAAAATGAAATCACAATTAGACATGCAAATGTAATAACTAAACTCAAAATATTGAACATGCATAGGTAATATTTTACACTTAGACATGCATAAGTAACATGAACAGTAAACATTAAAGACAAATGAAAATAAATTCAGAAGATTGATCGAAACATAGCATGTAACATTCGACATTACAAGCGACCTTTCGTACCGTAACATGAAAGAAATAAAAATATTTTATTCATTAAAGAACCCTCAACTTTCCAAACTCTTCTATTTTAAAATATATGAATATAAAATAACATTTTAATTTCTAAACATTAAGAGAGCCACACACACATAAAGACTTGCATGTAAATTACATAATTTAAAAGTGACTCTTCACATTTTACATTAATCAAAGAACACAAATAATTACCATTTATTGAATTAATGAATTAAAATAAAAGTTGTTCACATAAATCATTAATCAAGACTCTTACATAAAGGCTTATATTAAGTTAGACAATTAAAAAGAAGAATTGTCACATTAATCATTCATAAAGATAAATTTAAGAGAGGTCATTCCAATTATTTAAAAAATAAATTACACCAACAATTTAAAGGATAAAATAATCATATTTTTAAGTAGGAAAAATACACCAAAAAATAATTTCTCTTCTTTAAAAAATGTACAAAATAAATAACCACACATATTACAAATTGACAAGTTACATAGACTTTTAAAACAAACAATAAACATCTAAAACAATAACACAATAAATTAAATTAATTCAGATATATTTTCATACAAATACACTAAACAAGTAAAAGCATGCAAGGACAAAAATAATAAGGTACGTCAAAATCTGGGGTGTCATAACCCCATAATAGGGGTGTTTAGCTACTCATGACAATCGAAAGCATAATCATACTAGCAATAACCATAATCTCAAGCACAAGACAGAGATTCGAATAGATTGATACAATTTTACCCTTCATTGTCACAAACCCTAGGTAGAAATTGTAGAACGAACCTGAATCGATGCCAAAGCTGTGTAGATAATCACCCAATCAATGTCAATCTTCGAATTACAAGCGAAAACGGTTCAATTAACACAAATCGGGTAATTGCCTTGAAAACTAGGTCTAGCTCTAGAGCAATGTGTTGTTCTTGACAATAGAATGAATATCCCAAGTAATTATGTCTTGTTCTAAGTAATAGAATGGGGAAAAACTAGGTCTGGGCGAATTAGGAAACAAAATTGCATCGCAGAACTACGACGAGAAGAAACTGGCGTCGCTAGTAATCACAACTGGCGTCGCCAGTTTGGCAATAAGCCAAACAGTGAGATGCTGGCATACGCCAGTGTTGATACGAAAATATGTCCAATCCGTCATAGGAGCCCTTGGAACAAATCCTAAGGCGTCCTAAGTCATCTAATGGATTCGAGACACATTGGGCCGAGCCAACGGTCCGATCCGGGCAGACCCACCATGGTCCGACCCACCCGAGAAGAGAGGAACAAAGGATTTAAAGCTTATTAGGTCCGACCCAGGGATCTCAGGTCCGACCCACCTGGGTCCGAGCCTCTCTAGAAAAGGAGACATAGTACTTGAACAGTACTGGGTCCGACCCAAGGCCTCCGACATGACAATCTCACAGGCAACCAAGTAGACAAGCACCAGAGAGTAGGGGGTCCGGACCATGAGGTCCGAATCGGAAGAGTTGGGCAAACTTAGAGGACTTCGTCATTTGAAAACCCAATACGGTCCGGACCAGGCGTCCGGACCTTGGACCTCGACAAACTATGTCACACCCTCCAAAACTCTTCCAATAATGACTAAACTACCCCTAAAAGCCCAAAATGGCATGGGCTAAGTATCATTATTGGGCCATAAACCTAAATGTGCCTTGGTGGCTCAACCGGAGCCCTACACTTGGCGCGATCTTGAAGAAGCCTTCCACTTTGAGGAAACCCTATAAATAGGGCACAGATTCCCGTGCAACGGTAAGCGATCTTACAAACTTAATCTCGAACAGTATACAGAGCAGATCTCCAGTCTCTCTCGAGTGAAGTCTTCTACCGGTTTGATACTTTGCAAATCGGGTCCTAACCTCCCCTCCAAGTCTCTTGCGCTGGTACTGACCAAGTGCATAGTGGAAGACTCCTACCCGTTGGTTCTTACCGTTGGTCCAGATAACGACAAAGTAAAAGACTAGAGGGGGGGGGGGGGGTGAATAGTCTTTTAAAACTTTTGTTGATAAACACAATTTCTCAGATACCTGTGAGAATATCTGATACTTAGATTCAGAGTGCGGAAGACTTAAGATAGATAAGTGCAGAAACAATAAGTGTGTGTGTGTGTGTTGCTGAAATGTAAGTACAGAAAAGTAAATAACACAACAAGTATAGTGGTATCTGGAGGTGGCGTAATCCTCCAACTAATCCACTTCGGTCTTCCAAAGACCTAGAATTCACTAGAACAGATAATTGAGGTCACCTTACAATAATCCTATTCTAAGATTCCTAAACAAATGGTTCCCAACCAAATGTTTCCCCCTGAGTTGTTCCCCGGCTTCCACAGCCAAGTACTTCCTGTACTCAGAAACCTTTTTGAGCTATTCCCTAGCTTCCCAAGCTAAGTACTTCCTGTGCTCAATAACCTTGGAGTTATTCCTTAGTTTCCCAAACTAAGTACTTCCTGTACTCCACGCCAGTGATGGTGTTGGTTTTGGTTTGAGTTGTCAGATGAGCTTCTTTAATAACTTTTCAGTTAATCAGATAGCTCTGTGAATAAAGTATACTTAATACACTTTGCAATGTAAGGTATCTTGTTCTTTTTACTGACCCCAGTCTATGATAATTGTTCAAAAGAATGAATCTCAGATACTTGATCTTTTGATTCAACTCTTTCACAAATAGCAGTGCTTGTTTAGGATCAGGACACTTAGAACTTTAGTGCTACTTAGGATCAAAAGCTTTGGTCGCAACAGAAATCTTGAGGATAAGTAGTTTGGTTGAGAGAGCTTGTTTGAGATTATTCAATGTAAGTTCAGTTGTGTGTCTAAGGTGTGTCTTCAAGCAGTCCAAGTGTTGATATTAATAGATGAATTTGAGTGCCGTTTGAATAGTATCCGTTAGGCTTAAATCAAATTCAAACTATCGATATCTGTGTATAGTATTGTAGCAGGTGTGTCTTCTTCTTCAGAAGCTACCTTTTTTTTTGTTTAGACATCTCTGTCCGTGCATTTAATGCATTGTACTATACTTTTGTCCTGTAGTGCCAACGGAACTATGCATTGTATCAGAGACTAATATCATCAGATTTCTCTGAGTCTTTGCACGTCCTTGTCTTCAACTTCAGATACCACTTTATTGAAACAACTTTGTTGCAATATATATTTCTTTTTCAGAAACGTAGTTTAAGCTCAAGGTATCTGAGTGTAGATATCTGTGGGCACTTTCCTTGTTTTCAGAAACCTTTTATTTTCTTAGATATCTCTCTAAAACACTTGTTCATTTTAGAACCAATTGTGTCTTAAAGATATCTGGTCATAAGTATCTGGAAAACTGTTTCAGTAATCTTGTGCAGTCTTCAAATCTTCAATGTCATTGAACTTGTTCTGCTGGATGTCTTCTTCTTGGTCTTCTTCATAAATTAAAAATTACAATTTGAGACCTATCATCCTATACAAGATTAGCTAGACTATCATACTTAGTAAGTTTCCTCTTTTACAATGTTCAAGTGAACCAAGAGTACTAATCACCTTTCTCAACTAAGATAAGTCATCATGTTGCTGATCAAAATCTAAACAAATATTCTTAACAAATTTCTTAACAAAATTTCTAACAAATTTCCCCCTTTTTGATCAGTCAACGATGACTATCTGTCCTATTACAAATCTGGATGAGTGAACAATCCATCACTTAATCATTTCTTATGATCTTTCAATTCATTCAATTAAGTGCAGAAAGTAAACATCAACCAAATCACAAGGTGTGATCTTTGCTGACAAGTTATCTTTTATAGAATAATATCTGAGAGTAAGTTCATCAGATAAGTTACAATGAAAGTTTACAGATAACTTTAGTACATAATACAATTTAGCTCAGTCAACAAGATACAACAAAAATACATAGTGAATTAGGAAAACAGGAGTAACCAAGCTCCAAGTAAACATCCTAATAGACTAGTCTTCAAGTCTTCACATCTTCAAGTCTTCAACAGTAGTTCTATGGATCAGTTTGCAAATTTCCTATCACCAAACCTTTTGATGTCATCAGAATAATCATAGAGAAGTGTTCTGACAAGCCTCTCAGTGTCTCTGGCAAATCCACAGACCTCTTTGTAGGTTTTGGTAGGATTTTTCTTGACAAAATGCTTGACCCACAAATACTTTCCCCACTTCCAGGCATGCTCTATTCTGATATCTGATAGCTTGAAATATTTGTAGATAGTCCTCAGATATCTGATGTCACCCTTGTATTGATCTTCAGTTAAATATAATGACTCATAGGGTTCCACAACAAGTCTTGCTCTTGTGCCTGTTCCTGTGATATTCAGAATTCTGTGCACATCATCTGGCTTTCCATATGGACATTCATCAGAGAGGTCCTTTCTCATGGCTTCTATTCTCTTGATAACTTCAAAATCCAAACAGGCTTTAATATGATTGGTGTTGATCAAGATTGGCTTGTCTTTCCTCCATGCCATGAGTTGTTTATGGATTGGTTATGGAAATCTTGAGTTTACCAGTAGATGCTTAAGTTCCAGAATCCAATAGCCATTTTTCTGATTGATGCACCTGTAGACAGAGGAATCGTTGTCATTCTTCACATACTCAATTTTGGCTTCTTCTGGTCTGAGTGGAAGTTGACTTTGTCATTGCTCAGCTCTCAGTCTATTCCTTCTCTGTCTTGAATTCTCTTTGGGGTTGTTGCTTGAAGAACCACCCTGGATAGACTTGGTATTTCCAGAGGGTGTTTTAGCTGCTAGGGGCTTTGCAGCTATGGGCTCAGTTAGGCTTTCAATTTTCCTTTTTCTGTGAAGAGGAGCTTCATCTTCATCAGTTTCCTCATCATCATCAAGATTAAATCTTGTGAGAGTTTTACAGCCTTCTTCATTGCCCAGGGATTTGATTTGACCTTCTTCTTCTTCTTCTTTAGAAGATTCATCAATCCCTTTAACTTGTCTTCTCCGTGGAGCCTTGGTACTCCTTGGAGGTTTCTGTGCCATGGCCCTTGTTATCATTTGAGTACCTTCAGTAGGTTTCTGGGAAGTAGCTACTATTTACAAAGCAGCTTGGCTTGAGGAGGGCTCATTGATTCTGAGTGGTGGCTGGGAAGTTTTCTTGTTTCTTCTTCCTCTCTAAGCAGCACCAGCTCCAGATTTCTTCTTGTTTCCTTCTCCTTCTTCCCATTCCCCCTGACTTTGAGGTCCAGATTTGTACAATCTATCCCCCTTAGTCATTGTTGGCTGACTAAGTCTCATAAATGAATCTGAGAGGTACTCAAAATGTCCTTGTAAGAAATTGTAGGTAGTGATCAACTTCTGAAGTTCAGCTTTAGCTCCTGATTTTGCTTGATAAGTCCATTGTCCTTATCAGTGAGCTCTGCCAATGGGCCTAGGATGGCATCTGCTTTTCCAGCAGTGTAACTTGCCTCTTGAAAAGCTTTTTCAGCTAAAGACGCATCATCGTCCCTCATCATTCCCAGATCTTTCTGAGCAATGATTATGCTTGTTGTTCTCTGAGTGATGAGCTCACTGAATTTTTTCATTTCTGAGGGGACGGAGGCAATTACTTCATTGTTCTGTGAAGACAACTCCTTTTTAAGATGTGCCAGTACTTGGTATCTATTCATGTATTCATGGGAGTGGACATTTGGTAGCTTGCTGAATATTGCAGGAGCAATCAACTTCCTTTTCAAGTGAGAAACCGCTAAGTGTTCATTATGGTGTTCTGCCAAAGTCTTGTCTTCTTCATCATCTGAGTAATCATCCCAGTGATCTTCATCCTCTTGGACATTCTCATCGATTGTGTCTAGTCCAGCAACCATTTCAGAGATTGGTTTCTTTCCTTTCTGTATGGAGGATGGTACATCTTTTGAAGATGATGCATCCTTAGCATCATGCTTTGCTTCAGATACTTCTTCAGTATCGAGTTCTTTGGTGATTGCATTCACAGCATCCTGTAGCTCTTTAACCTCAGAGTAAGCAATCATTTCTTGTAAATATTGATCTTGTAGTTGATCAAGCTTGTCTCTGGATTTAGCTATCTGTTCTTCCAATTGAAGATGGAGCTGTTGTTCTTCTTCCAACAATTGTTTGAGTTGAGCAGTTCTGGTTTGAGTGTTCAACATTTTCTGATTGGTTTCCTCAGAATCCTCAACTACTTGTACAGTAGAATCCTTTTGTTGGGAAGATGGATGAGTAGATTTTTGAGGAGATGGGGACGGAGATTTCTGTGATGTCCTCTCAGTGTGCTTTTCAGTAGGTGAGGCATTACTTCTTTGTAAAATTCCTCCGGTCCCTGGTGCAGGGGCATCATCATCATCCTTTTTGTCATTATCATCCTTTTGGTGATGGTCAATGGGAGGTTCATCAAAGTCATTTTCGTTTATTTCTTCCTCCTCATCATCTTCAGATACAAGATTGATCACTTCAGGAATAGTGATCTTCTGCCCATTAACCTCTTCTTGTTCAGAAGGAATAAATTGCAGAGTCTGGGGCAGGGTTGGCTTGAATGCCATCTGTAATCTTGTCTGACCATCCGCCTGATCGAAGGCATGTATCAATCTGTTTGCCACTTCTCTGGAGAAATCCTTATGCAATAAAGTCACAACTGTATATTGTTCGGTGGGGAACATTGCATGGATGTATGTCTCCAAGTCAAGAGCTCGTGCTCGTCTTGTTGGATGATATGTGATTCTCAATATTTCAGAGAGATCAGAGCACCTTAACTTCTGCCATTTCTTGAAGCATTGAATGTGCTTTGGCAAAGTTTGAGCCTTGAAGAAGGGAAGAAGGTCCTTTTTCTCATCATCAGGAACCTTCTTGGCACTAGTTTGAGCCTGAAAGAAAGTGTTTTGAGTTAGATTCAAAACTTGTGTAGATATCTGAGTACAATTGTAGTTTAGTTTCTGAGTTACCTGAATAAGTAGATCAGGCTCAGAGACTTGTACTACTGAGACAAGGGGTGTCTCAGATATCTTGTTGTGAGGTGGAGACTTGGAAGTCTGGTCCTCATCAACCTTTCTTTCTTGATCCTGAGAATTAAAATTACCACAATACTTAGGAAATTGTCATGAAAGAATTTATGCAATTAATGCTTTAACAATTTCTGAGTTTTCTACTTACTTCCTCAATAGGAAGCTCAGAATCATTTTTCGCAGAAACTTTCTCGGTTTCTGGTATTCTTTCTAGTGATTTTGCCTTGGGGGCTTCATCAATTTCCATAGGTGCAGGGGATGTCGCAACTTTGTCCCCTTGCACTTCTACTTCTGAGTGAGCCTGTGAGTAGAAAGTATTGAATAATTTAGAGAAGAAGTTATAGTAACCCAAGGTGAAGAATGTTTATCACTGATTTCATATACCTTCATACTGGAAGGCTCAATGACATTTACTTCAGAAACCTTGTTGGTCTCTGGGTTCTTTTCTGGCATTTCTGCCTTATCTTCCTCTTTCTCAGTTGGAGCCTGTTAGAAACATTCACTTAAATGATTAAGTAAATGAACATATAACTGAAAAGTCACATCTTAAGAACCATTTTATCACATGTAGCACAGGATCAGATTTCTTAAGAGGCGAGGTTGATGAAACCTCCTTCTCAGTCTCTGAGGCAAGCTTTCTAGCTTCCTCTTGTTTTTGTGTTTCCAACTCAGCCTGTAACAAAGAAATTTTATAAGTAACAAGATGTATATGCATAAAATTGCACAAGGTGAGAGTTAAACCATTCAGCTACCTGAGCAGTGTCAGGCTGATTGGTCTCTGAAACTCGTGACCCTTTCTATACTTTGGTCTTCTTGTTCCAGTACCGCTTCTTTGTTTGAATTTTTAGGTACTTCACACCTTTCCTGAGTATGCAACTCAGTTTCCTCCCCTGGTTGATCATTCTGAGTAGATGTCTTAGTTTGATCCCTCTCATTGAGTTGGGGAACCTGCTCTTTTGCAGGATTTTCTTCAGCGTACTGCATTGCTGGTAAGTCGAAATGGAGTTCATTTACCATTTCATCAACCACTTGTGGTTGTTGTGGTTGTCTGGAAGTGGAAGAATGATCAGTTGAAAGTTCTTCCAGATTTTTAGGTGTGGCATTTTCATCAGCATCTGCCAACACTAAATCACCACTCATCAGGGCTTCTTGAAGTTGTGCATAAGAGACTTTCCCTGATGGTGTGTTTGCACCAAAAACCTTTGCTATAGGTGCTTGTTCAGCAACCTGAGGTGTAGGTTCTTCTTCAGATACCTCTACACCAGTTACTATTTCAGTAACCTTAGCCCTCTTCGATCTTTCTAGGACTTGAGAGATGACTAGTTCATCATCTTCATCGTCAGAGCTCTCAATAGCATTAGGAACTGATTGGTCCATTACTCCTGCGGTTTCTGCAGATAGGGCTTGGTGTCTTTCACCACTTTTGGCAGCATTAATGAGTTCATCAGCAAGGCTTTCTGTAATAGTCTTCACATTTCGAAAAGCACTTTCTCTCTTGCTGAGTCTACTTGTTCAGTAGTTGATAACTCTTTTGCAGCATTGATGAGTTCATCTGCATTTATGAGTTCATCGGCAATGCCTGCAGATATCTGGGAATCGACAACCTCAATGGGCCTGTCTTCTGTTTTGCCAGCAGACTTCTTTCTTGAAGTTCTGGGCTTCTTGGTCGCAACTTTCCCCTCATATATCTCTTCAGTCTTTCGCTTCTTAGAACCTTTCTGAGATCCAATAACCTTTTTCATCATGTTCGTATACTCATATTTGTAGAGTAGGTTACTGTTGGCTATTTCAGCCGTCTCTTTGAGCTCAATGCCAAGCTTTTCCAGCAAGTAGCATATTTTTAGACCATAGCCTACTGTGGCCTTTGGCTCAGCTAGTACTTTAGCAATTTTAGGCTCAAAGCCTTGAATCTTCTTCACAAACTTCATAAAGGCGTACTTTCCCCAGTTAAAAGGGTTTTCCAGCCTTTTGTCTTGTTGATTCAGCAAGAACATCATTATCAATCGTTCTTGGCTTATCTGGTCAGCACCTCCTTGTAGACCATCAAAGCATCTGTGAAGAATGCAAGCCAATACATCCCAGTGAACCATCAGATGTTTGGTTCGGATGTCAGCAAGCTTGAACTCAGTGGGTGTATCTGATTTTTCAAGATCACACACATCACTGTACAGTTGTTTCACACCTTCAAGGAGATCGTCATCCTTGGTGTTTATTTCAAAATCCTTTCCCAGATTTTGAAACTCAAACAACTTGCAGAAAGTTTTTAAGTCCAGAAGGATTTCCTTTCCTTGGACAGAAGTTTTTACAGACACTATTGCAGTGCCTTCTGAAACACAGGATATAATCCTGGAATTATTGTAGAATTCCAACACATCTAATGATGAAATTCCACTTGGGCGGGCAGATAGAAAACCCTTGATTTGTGCCTTTTCAAGCATGTCAAGAATCAGTTTTCTATCGGCTTGGTTTTCTATTGCAGCCGTGAGGTATTCCTCAATCATGGAACCACCCCAAATCATTCTGTGATTTGAAGTCCAATGATCGGGATTGAACTCTCCTACCAATCGATTGTTCACAATAACCAACTCTGGTGCTTGCTTTTCAGCAGTACCAGTAGAGGATTGGGATTTCTGTACTGTTGAACGCTTAGGGGCCATCTCTTTATATAGTGTAAGGGTTTCGGTGTTTGAAAGAGATTTGGTTTAGAGATTAGTAATTCTTTGCAGAAAGACTTAATCTGGATTTGCAGAGTTTGAAGAAGTTTTGCAGAGAATCAAGAGAAAGATTTTGCTATTTTTATGCAAGTCGGAATTTTGGATTAGGCGAAAGTGATTTCTTTTGCCAAAATCCTAAATATATAGCAATAGAATCTCAACAGACATATACATACAAATTGATTTTGTGTGTACGTATCTGTGATTTGCAAGCAGGCGTGAGCAAAAGCTAGTTCGGCATTAAATGCAAAGTGGGCCTTGTCGGAATTTTGACAGTCCACTATTTACTGAAAATTAATTTCCACCGTATAGATCAAATGCTCAATTTCATCAAGGGTCACCATTGCTTTTTCAGCAATGATCTCAATCAACAAATGTAATTGTGTCCATTCAATGAATTTTGGCTATTAGCTATCTGAATCACGTTTTTGTATGACCATGAACACTGTTTGCATCTGAGTCTATCTCATACTTGAGATTCGTCCAAGTTTTGCACAAAAATAGAAATAATGCAGATTTCAAGAGAGTAGTTGACTGCAGATAGTTGTACTATTCTCTTTTGTGTTCCCCTTTTACTAAGTGACCCAGATATCTGAGTTTCTATCTCAGAGATCTTTTAAGCAGTCTTTTTGCCCTTTAGCCTTTGACTTCTGGATACCCGTTCCAGATTTCTCTTTGCTGGATGCCCCTTCTATATTTCTCTTTTCTGGATATCCGTTCCAGATACTTCTTCTCTAGATGCCCGTTCCAGATATCTGAACTTTTTCAGTTCGTTGGTAACTCCATTAGTCCAAGACTATGTCTTAAAACTAAGAATCTACGTTCTTGTAGTGGCTTAGTGAAGATATCTGCAAGTTGGTCTTCAGTGCCAATCTTGAGTATCTCTATATTGCCTTTTTCAACATGGTCTATGATGAAGTAGTATCTAACATCAATGTGCTTTGTTCTGGCATGAAACTTAGGATTCTGTGTGATTGCAATAGCACTTGTGTTATCACAAAATTTGTTGAATCCACAAAATTTGTGTTGCACAACAACCAGCAGCAATATATTCAGCCTCTGTGGTAGAAGTTGCAATTGAGTTTTGCTTCTTGCTAAACCATGAGATAAGTCTAGCACCCAGAAACTGACAAGTTCCTGAGGTACTTTTCCTATCAAGCAGTGATCCAGCATAATCAGCGTCTGAATAACCAGCTAAGCTCAATCCACTTTCTTTAGGATACCACAAACCTACATCTACTGTACCTTTTACATACCTTAATATTTTCATAGCAATGTTGTAGTGTGATTGCATTGGATTTGTCTGAAATCTAGCACACACTCCAACTGCATATTGAATATCAGGTCTACTTGCAGTAAGGTAGAGTAGTGAACCTATCAATTTCCTATACTTATGTTCTTCAACACTCTTGTCTGATTCGGTATAGGTCATTTTGGTTCCTATGCTCATAGGTATCTTAGCATTCTTTTCAGAAGGCTTAAGATTGAACTTTGTGAGCATGTCTTTTGCATACTTTGTCTGACTGATGAATATTCCGTCATTGAGTTGCTTGACTTGCAATCCTAGGAAATAGTTCAATTCTCCCATCATGCTCATCTCAAACTTACTTTTCAGGAGATTTGCAAAGTCATCACAAAGTTGCTTGTCCTTAGATCCAAATATAATGTCATCAACATATACTTGAACTAAGAGTAGTTTTCCATCATGATTTAAAGTAAATAAAGTTTTATCAACTTCACCTTTTTTGAAACCACTTTCCAGAAGGTATTTGGCCAAAGTATCATACCATGCTCTTGGAGCCTGTTTCAGTCCATATAGAGCTTTCTGTAGCTTATAGACCATTCTACTTTCTGAGGAAACTTCAAAGCTAGGTGGTTGCTCAACATAGACTTCCTCTGCAAGTTCACCATTCAGGAATGCACTTTTTACATCCATCTGATAAACTTTAAAATCTTTATGAGCTGCAAAGGCCAGAAAGAGTCTTATTGCATCCAATCTGGCAACTGATGCATATGACTCATCAAAATATAGACCTTCAGTATGGGTAAATCCCTTGGCAACCAATCTTGCTTTGTTTCTGGTTATTTCACCAGATTCATTCATCTTATTTCTGAAAACCCACTTAGTTCCAATCAAAGATATTCCTTCTACATATGGAACTAGTTTGAAGACTTTGTTTCTCTCAAATTGATCCAACTCTTCTTGCATTGCAGAGATCCAGTCTTGATCTCCTAATGCTTCTTCTATAGTTTTAGGTTCAATGTTTGAGATGAAACATCCAAAGACAGAATTAGCATTTTCAGCTATTGCTCTCCTAGTTCTAACACCTTGATTAATTGATCCAATCACATATTTTGCAGGATGATCCTTGATCCATCTCATCATAGGTTTAGTGCTAGTAGGATCAATATCCAAATGATTTGAATGTGAATCACTAGGATTTTGATTTGATACTTTTTCAGTATCTAAGACATTTTGCTCCTCAGTAGGGCGATTAATGTCTGACACTTGCTCAGTGTGTGAGCTTTCTGGAATATGTCTTTCAAAGATCATTTCCAGAGATAGCTTTCTGATGAACATCTTCAGTTTCCATTTCTGGAAGTCTCATTGGAAATTCTTCATCATGTCTGTGAGTCATCTGGTTGTTACTAGACATTTCATGCTTTTCTTCGTCAGAGTCATCCTCTCTTTCCACAATGATGTTTTTCCTTTCTGAGGGTTTTTCTTCAGAATCCTTTACCATTAGTTCTTTGAACCGTTCTGAGAGTTCATCAGTAAGAGGTGTTTTCTTACTTCCTTCATAAAATACAACATGAACTGATTCTTCAATCTTCTTTGTTCTTTTGTTGTAAATTCTGTAAGCTTTGCTATTCATTGAATAACCAAGAAATACACCTTCATCTGCCTTTGGTTGGAATGTTCTCAGATACTCTTTTCCATTGTTGAGAATAAAACATCTACAACCAAACACTTTCAGATGTTTAATATTAGGGGGGTCTACCAATCAAGATTGATAAGGGGTCTTGTCATGGTGTTTGTTTATCAAACATCTGTTCTGAGTATAGCAGGCTGTGTTTACAGCTTCAACCCAATAAACTTCACTTATTTCAGTGTCAGCTAGCATTGTCCTTGCTGCTTCTTTAAGGATTCTGTTTTTCCTTTATGCAACACCATTTTGTTGTGGTGTTCTTACAGAAGAAAGTTGGTGTTGTATACCTTTGCAGGTACAAAAATCCTTTATGT
The DNA here is from genome assembly GCA_026545765.1 of Plantago major. Taxonomy (NCBI): domain Eukaryota; kingdom Viridiplantae; phylum Streptophyta; class Magnoliopsida; order Lamiales; family Plantaginaceae; genus Plantago; species Plantago major. The sequence goes on along the minus strand of CM048843.1, from coordinate 88,705,358 downwards.
ACTGATTGACAAATTCAGTACCATGGTCTGTCTTGATTCCAGATACCTTGTCATTTTTCATGACTTCAAGCTTTTTCAGAAAGTTTGGTATCTCCACCCTAGCATCAGATTTGTGTTTCAGAAAAACAACCCAAGTGAATCTTGAGAAGTCATCTACAACTACCAGACCATACTTCTTTCCTGCGTAACTAGTTATAGATGATTCAAAAAGATCCATATGTAACAGTTGCAGTGGTCTAACACTAGAGTGTCCGGTTTTGGACTTGAAAGAGATCTTGGATTTTTTCCACATCTGACAGGCAGAACAGATACCATCCTTTATGAAAAATGTTTTGGGAAGCCCAACCACTAGCTCTTTCTTGGCAAGTTTGTTCAGAGTTTTGAAATTCAAGTGACTCATTCTTTTGTGCCATAACTAGTGCTCTTCTGTGTGGCCTGATTGACTCACCATGAGACATTCTTCAGTTGTGGCAGATGCCCAATCAGCAACATAAAGACTACCTTTCCGCCGAGCAACCAAGACTGTCTGCTTTGACTCATTGTCAATAAGTTTGCAATACTTTGCTTTGAATTTTACAGTAAAACCTTTGTCTGCAAACTGGCTCATGCTAAATCGATTATATTTCAAATCCTTAACATGTAATACGTCAGTGATTGTTAATGATCCCAATTTGACGTTTCCAAATTCCAGAGAGGGATTTAATTCTCCTCCAACAAATCTGATATCTGGTCCTGTGTTGCAAGCTTTGTAATCGACCAGATTTACTTTGTCTTCTGTCATATGCTTTCCGCATCCACTATCAAATAGCCATTGTGCTTTAGTCCAAGAGGCGTTCTGCACACAACATGAAACAGAAGATTAGGTTTTCATATCAATGCTGGAACCATCAGAACTAAAAAAATCTTCCAGTAGGAATCCATTTTTGAATGAATTTCTTTGAAACATTCTTTTGTCTGATAGGAACATAAGGAGGAATTCTAGCTGAATGATTATTATCATTATTAAGAACTATTTTCTTCCCTGATGTGTTCCTCGGTGCTCTGTTTGTTGCTTTCAGATATCTGTCAGGTTTCTGAGTTTGCTTTTCAACAAACTTAGCTTTCCTTGCCAGATTTCTTCTAGCCCTAGCATTCAGATTTTCAGTGGCTTGATTCATCTTCCACTTCTGATAATTGCTTTGAGCAACTCTAGCTTTTAGCCATCGTTCTTGCTCCTGTTTGTATTCATGAGCAAGTTGTTTCCCGATGCCTTTATAGCCAATACCATTTCGAGCACTTGAAGCCATCTGAGATCTTTTCTCAGTAGTTTAGCTAGTCTCTGGTTGGTTTTTTTTCTTTCCAGAAAATGTGACATAGGAGAATTTGCCAGCACCTGCAATTCTTCCTTTTTGAGAGACATAGCACTATGGGTGTTTACACTTTTCAGTGTCGTGTTTCTTTTCAGAGACATGCCCAACAGTTTTCCTTTTGACTTATTTTTCCCACAAAGGTTTAGTCGCAACTACCTTTCCTTTGCCAACAATCTTTATCTTCTGACCGATACTATAGATTGCTTGGGATCCATCTTGCTGAGCACTGATAAATGTTCTTCTTTCCTCACTCTTATTCAGAGTGGTAGGACTTTCTGTCTGTGTATTCAGCCGAAGTTCTTTCTTTTCTGAAGGATCTCTTAAAAAAGATTGTACTTCAGTAAGAGTGTCACTAGCTTTGGCATAAGATTGAAAAGATAATTCTTTCTTTTTGAGTTCCTTATTCTCAGAAAGAAGATCTTCACATTTCTTTAGTAGTTCAACCATTGCTTCTTTATGTGACTTTTCAGTCTCAGATATCTGAGCCTTGAGAAATGCATTTTTAGCATCCTTTTTCTCAGATATCTTAATTAATTGAGAGTTTTCCTTTGCAAGAAAATTCTTTTCTTCATCAAGATTTTCGGCTCTAGCTCGGATAATTAGAAATTCTCTTTCATAGATATCAAGTTCTTTATGAGATTTTCTAGATCTTTTATTTCTTCTTCATCACTTTCATAAGTATAACAAGAAGTATGTGTTACCTCATCAGCCATAATACATATTTCAATGTTAGAGATGTCTGGACCGTCAATCTCGCAACTCCACACATTTCATTCTTCTTAAGGCCGAAGTCGATTATATCGTGAGTAACTCCACATAATTCTGGTGATGGTAAGGTTGAGTCATCTGAATCGTCATCTTCAGAATCTGTCTCAATGTCTAGAGAATCCAGTTGAGTTTGGATTTTCTTTCTTTCTTCAGTTAGTAAAGCTTTCTGGCTTCTTCTGAAGATTTTTCTATCTTTCTTGTCACCTATTTTCAGTTTGTTGAAGGCAGGACAATCCTTCTTGAAGTGACCAGGTTTCTGACAATAGAAACAGATATCGTTTCCAATTTCTGCTTCCTCGATTGATTGATGGGTTTTGTTCAGCGAGCTTTGCATATTTTTGTACTGGTGATAGTTTGAGCCTAGATGCTTTTTCAGCTTCTCTTTGGCTTTTCTTCTCTCAATTTCTCGACTGACATATTTGCTCATTTTCTTTGCAGCAAAAGCATCCTCAGTCTCCTCCTTGCTTTTCTTCTTTTCAGAAGTTCCTTGAGTAATTAGAGCAACATTCTGCAACTTTTCAGTTGTTTGTTCTCTTTGAGTTGTTTCATAATCAACCGTAGCAAGGTGAGAGAAAAGTTCCACTGGAGTGATATTTGGCATTCCTTGGTTGAAATAAAAGAATTTAGTGTGCTCCCAGTTGTGGTTAAGACTTCTGACAATAGTCTTAATCTTTTCTGACTGGGAGTATCTGTTGCTTTCACCATGTGCAGCCATATCGCTCATGAGAGTGGTAAATCTGAAATCAAGTTCTTCCAGAGTTTAAGTGGGTCCTTGTTTGAAATTTTGAAATTTCAACTTGAGAACTTCGAACTTGTTTTCCTTGGTTTTCTCAGTTCTGGCACAGATTTCTTCAATCAGTGGCCATGCAACTTTCGCCATTTTGGCACCCCACAGTTTACACTGTATGTGCTCAGGTGTCGATCTGATGATAATATTACGAGCTTGACCATCCAGACGATTTCTCTTGGCATCTTCCGATGTCTAGAGTTCTTTGGGCTTTGGTTCGTAAATAACTTGACTAGTAGATCTCCCACTTATTGACGCATCAGTTTGTGAAGACCCATCGCTTTGATCTCTATCTCTACCATTAGAAACCTCCATGACTTGCTTAAGTTGTTGAATGACTATCGGTCCATTCTTTATCACGTCGATCATTTCGTCACTTATGCCTTCTAGGTGGAGCATCATGTTATTTTTCCATTTCTCGTAGTTCTCTGGTTTGAGAACGGGTGCATCACTCAAAGACATACCAGCACACTTAACACATAAATTATATAGTCCTTGAAAAGGGACAAAGTTCCTTCACCTATATGGGGATCTAGGTTCAGTGCAGAAGGCTTGTGAACATCCTGCTCTGATACCACTTGTTGGTCCAGATAACGGCAAAGTAAAAGACTTGAAGGGGGGGGGGGGGTGAATAGTCTTTTAAAACTTTTGTCGATAAACACAATTTCTCAGATACCTGTGAGGATATCTGATACTTAGATTCAGAGCGCAGAAGACTTAAGATAGATAAGTGCAGAAACAATAAGTGTGTGTGTGTTGTTGAAATGTAAGTACAGAAAAGTAAATAACACAGCAAGTATAGTGGTATCTGGAGGTGGCGTAATCCTCCAACTAATTTACTTCGGTCTTCCAAAGACCTAGAATTCACTAGAACCGATAATTGAGGTCACCTTACAATAATCCTATTCTAAGATTCCTAAACAAATGGTTCCCAACCAAATGTTTCCCCCTGAGTTGTTCCTCGGCTTCCACAGCCAAGTACTTCCTGTACTTAGAAACCTTTTTGAGCTATTCCCTAGTTCCCAAGCTAAGTACTTCCTGTGCTCAATAACCTTGGAGTTATTCCTTAGTTTCCCAAACTAAGTACTTCCTGTACTCCATGCCAGTGATGGTGTTGGTTTTGGTTTGAGTTGTCAGATGAGCTTCTTTAATAACTTTTCAGTTAATCAGATAGCTCTGTGAATCAAGTATACTTAATACACTATGCAATGTATGGTATCTTGTTCTTTTTACTGACCCAAGTCTAAGATAATTGTTCAAAAGAATGAATCTCAGATACTTGATCTTTTGATTCAACTCTTTCACAAATAGCAGTGCTTGTTTAGGATCAGGACAGTTAGAACTTTAGTGCTACTTAAGATCAAAAGCTTTGGTCGCAACAGAAAGCTTGAGGATAAGTAGTTTGCTTGAGAGAGATTTTTTGAGATTATTCAATGTAAGTTCAGTTGTGTGTGTCTAAGGTGTGTCTTCAAGCAGTCCAAGTGTTGATATTAATAGATGAATTTGAGTGCCGTTTGAATAGTATCCGTTAGGCTTAAATCAAATTCAAACTATCGATATCTGTGTATAGTATTGTAGCAGGTGTGTCTTCTTCTTCAGAAGCTACCTTTTTTTTTTGTTTAGACATCTCTGTCCGTGCATTTAATGCATTGTACTATAATTTTGTCCTGTAGTGCCAACGGAACTATGCATTGTATCAGAGACTAATATCATCAGATTTCTCTGAGTCTTTGCACGTCCTTGTCTTCAACTTCAGATACCACTTATTGAAACAACTTTGTTGCAATATATATTTCTTTTTCAGAAACGTGGTTTAAGCTCAAGGTATCTGAGTGTAGATATCTGTGGGCACTTTCCTTGTTTTCAGAAACCTTTTAGTTTCTCAGATATCTCTCTAAAACACTTGTTCATTTTAGAACCAATTGTGTCTTAAAGATATCTAGTCATAGGTATCTGGAAAACTGTTTCAGTAATCTTGTGCAGTCTTCAAATCTTCAATGTCGCTGAACTTGTTCTGCTGGATGTCTTCTTCTTGGTCTTCTTCATAATTTAAAATTTACATTTTGAGACCTATCATCCTTTACAAGATTAGCTAGACTATCATACTTAGTAAGTTTCCTCTTTTACAATGTTCAAGTGAACCAAGAGTACTAATCACCTTTCTGAACTAAGATAAGTCATCATGTTGCTGATCAAAATCTAAACAAATATTCTTAACAAATTTCTTAACAAAATTTCTAACACTTACATAGTGAGGAAGTTATCGTCTGGACCATTACCCGTGCAATTGAAATATCTCTAAGTGTTTGGGGGACTTTACCCTCAACATTTTTGCGCCGTCTGTCGGAACCTTTACAAAAAGTTCCGTTCTCTTCGGTAATGGCAAGGACAAGAAAGTCAGCAAGAACCAACGCCACAACAATTGGAACACCTGCTCCAAGGCAAAGAGGTAGACCTCCTACTAGGAGGGGAAGGGTGGCAGAATCTCCACCAAGAGATGCGAGGGACTATCCAAGCGACGACCACACCGCTAGTCTCTCCTCAGATGAGGAAAGAGCCGCTGATCCACCAATAAGGACCTATGAGCTCGGGGTCGAAGGACACGTTCCTCCGCCAGGAACACACGGTCCTCCCCCAGGAAGAAACTTTACTCTTCCAAATGGGCAGATCATTCGTCCCAGCGAGTTCGGGCTGAACGAGAATCAGTTTGGCCTCTTACTCACCACTATACAAGGATGCTTTGGATCAAACAACCTCCAGCCTCCTCAACCCACTCCTCCTTTGGCAATTCCAAGACAAGCTGAACCCGCACAATCGAGGAATGTGCATCTTCCTATTCAACAAAGCTTAGGCGAAAAAGCTCAACAAGAAGATCTAAGGAACCTTCTCAACAGAAGAGCCGCTGCTTCTAACGAACAGCGAGAGAGAAGTCCAGTAAGACCTCGAGTGGATGAAGTCGGGACTAGTCGACGTGGAGCACAACAACATGCACCAAGAGATCATGTGGCAGAAATCATCTGAATATTTCCTCTCAATGACCTTCCTCCAGATGTGGCCATCAATCCCAGAACTAGTGAAAAGTTGACTGCTGAGCAGATTTACCTCCAAAAAAAGTCTTTAGAAACACAAATTGCAACTCTAAGCAAGATGGTGAAGGCACATGAGAAGGTGACTCTTAGAGCTTCCAATCCGCTATGTGACGAGATCAGAAAGGAAACGCCCTGATTCCGCCATTCCAAACCTTGAACACTATTATGGAAATACTTGTCCCGTCTGGCATCTTACTAGATATGAGAGTAAGATGGAGACCAATGGCTTGAATGACAACATTAAGGCTCTCAACTTTTCCACTACTCTCTTCGGGGAAGCAATGGATTGGTGGACCTCACTGCTCAACGGCTCCATCAAGTCCTATTCTGATATTGCTTCCCTCTTCTTGAAATGATTTGAAAAAGCAAAGAAGAGGAAGAGGTCAGTCGAGCACCTGGTGGGAATAATCCAGAAGGAGCATGAGGATCTTAGAACCTTTCTTGACCGCTTCAATGCTGAAGTACGCCAAGTAGAGCCTCATAGCATCAAAGAGCGGGTCCGACACCTATATGACAACACTTACAATGAAGACCTCAGGAAAAAGCTTTCCAATGAAGAAATCACAAATGAAAAGTACTTGGTGTTGGTCCAGATAACGGCAAAGTAAAAGACTGGGGGGGGGGGGGTGAATAGTCTTTTAAAACTTTTGTCGATAAACACAATTTCTCAGATATCTGTGAAGATATCTGATACTTATATTCAGAGCGCGGAAGACTTAATATAGATAAGTGTAGAAACAGTTAAAGTGTGTGTGTGTGTTGCTGAAAGGTAAATACAGAAATGTAAATAACACAGCAAGTATAGTGGTATCTGGAGGTGGCGTAATCCTCCAACTAATTCACTTCGGTCTTCCAAAGACCTAGAATTCACTAGAATAGATTATTGAGGTCACCCTACACAAATCCTATTCTATAAATCAGTTAAACACATGGTTCCCAACCAAATGTTCCCCCTGAGTTGTTCCCCGGCTACCTTAGCCAAGTACTTCCTATACTCAGTAACCTTTTTGAGTTATTCCCTAGCTTCTCAAGCTAAGTACTTCCTATACTCAATAACCTTGGAGTTGTTCCTTAGTTTCCCAAACCAAGTACTTCCTATACTCCGTTAACCTTGGAGTTATTCCCTGATTTTCCCAAAATCAAGTACTTCCTCTACTCCTGTTAACCTTTGGAGTTATTCCCTGATTTAACTAAGTACTTCCTGTACTCCACGCCAGTTATGGTGTTGGTTTCGGTTTGAGTTTGTCAGATGAGCTTCTTAATAACTTTTCAGTTAGTCAGATAGCTTTGTGAATCAAGTTACTTAATACACTTTTCAGCGTATGGTATCTTGTTCGATTTTACTGACCCAAGTCTTATGTTATCTGTTCAAGAGAATGAATCTCAGATAGTTGATCTTTCGATTCAACTCTTTCACAGATAGTTTTGCTTGTTTAGGATCAGGACACTTAGAACTTCAGTCCTACTTAAGAATCAGAGGCTTTGGTCGCAACAGAAAGCTTGAGGATAAGTAGTTTGTTTGAGAGAGTAAGATATCTGGTAAGTTCAAAGGTGTTCAGTGTGTATTCTCAAATAGTCTAAGTGTTGATATTTATAGATGAATTTGAATGCCGTTGAATAGTATCCGTTAGGCTCAAATTCAAACTATTGATATCTGTGCATAGTACTGTAGCAGGCTTTGTCTTCTTCTTCAGAAGCAGCCGTTGCTTTTGTTCAGACATCTCTGTCCGTGCATTAAATGCATTGTACTATACTTTGTCCTGTAGTGTCAACAGAACTATGCTTTGTAACAGAGATTCCCTTGATCAGATTTCTCTGATTCTTAGCACGTCCTTATCTTCACTCTTCAGATACCACTTGTATTGAAACAACTTTGTTTGCAATATATATTTCTTCTTCAGAAATGTGGTTAAAGCTTAAGGTATCTGAGTGTAGATATCTGTGGACACTTTCCTTGTTTTCAGATAGACCTCTTCTCAGATATCTCTTATGACACAGTTTGTTTGAAACTGTTCGTGTCTTCAGATATCTGGCGAAGGTATCTGTAAAACTATTTTCAGTAATCTTGTGCAGTTCTTCGAATCTTCAATGTTGTTGATCTTCTTCTGCTTTGGATGTCTTCTTCTTGGTCTTCTCTTCATGAAATAAAAATTACATTTTGAGACCTAACATCCTATACAAGATTTACTAAACTATCATACTAAGTGGGTTTCCTCTTTTACAATGTTCAAGTGAACCAAGAGTACTAATCACCTTTCTGAGATAATGGGGCTCAGTTCTCTGGGGCAAGACTGAAGGAGTGGATTCAATCCTTCAAGATAGAACAGTGCTTCACTTCCGTTGGCCACCCCCAGGCTAATGGTCAAGTAGAAGCCACCAACAAGACCATCGTCAAGATCCTGGAGAAAAGGTTGAGGACCTCCCAAGATAGTTGGGCAGATGATCTTGACGCAGTTCTTTGGGCACATAGGACGACAACTCAGACCTCTACACAAGAGATGCCTTTTTCCCTTGTCTATGGATATGAGGCAGTCATTCCTTCAGAAGTAGCAGTGGAAACCCAAAGGATCCAGCAGTACAACCCGGATGACAATGAAGTCGCAAGGATCTATGACCTCGAGCTCCTCGAAGACAAACGAAGCAAAGCACTGGCTAACATCCTCCGATATCAAGCCATGACCGCTCGAGCCTACAACAAGCGGGTCTTCCCAAAGGATATACAAGTCGGAGATTTGGTCCTCAGGAGAGCTGATATTCTGAGCAATGTTGGGAAACTTAAGCCCAAATGGGAAGGTCCGTACAAAGTTACTGGAGCCAGAGTCAATGGAAGCTTCGAGCTAGAAGACGACCAAGGGAGAGCCCTGAAGAGAACCTGGAATGCTAAGAATTTGCAGAAGTTCTATGCTTAGTATAACACTTTGTGATTAGACTACGACAGTTATCAAAGTTTTTTGTCATTTTCCTTGACAGGCCTCGAAGCCCCCAAGTTGTAATTCTATTTCCGTCAAGTCAATACAACTTTGCTTTCATAACACATCTTCACTCCGCTCGGGTTAAGTCCTTCAGATCCCGATGCCCGACCGAATCACAAAGAAAGTCACCTAGCTGCTCGTTTCGGGTCTAAGTTGCACACCGATCCGAGCAGGCTTAACACAATGAAACAGAAAGACAATGATAACAAAACCAAGCGCATTTTATTCAAAGAAAGTAAGGACCAAGTTACAAAGTGAAGAGCCCTGATCAAGCTTAAAAAGACAACAAGCACCTATTCTAGTTAACTCTCCTACTCTTCCAGACGCTGCATCTTTGGAAGAACGATCTTGTACTTCCGAGCGCTTATAGGAACGAACCTGATTCGGTCATAATCGATTCTACACCTGCGAGCATTCCGGATAAAGAAGAACTTTCAACAAAACAAGTACAGCTCCTAGAGATTATGGAGTTCGTTTCGGACAACCTAGTATCAGGGAGCGAACGACCAGGATACTCAAAGGCCATTCGAGACATCCCGATAAGAACGCTTCATGACCTCCGAACGGAAGAGACGGTTCCAAAGCAAGCAGGTATCACCACGACAATCCGGATCGTCTCCTACCAGATACTACAGTGAATCCTTCTCGAATTACTCAAGTATTTGGAAGGAAACAAGCAGAATGATCGGGTGATCCGAGTCACTCCGGAAGCATCCGCCGAGCCGATTCCCAACAAGATCGGTAATGTCAGGAACTCCGTTCCAGAATTGCAAGAAGCCCCCACAGGCCTTCAATTCTGGGAACGAAGTTTCCGATACAACCGGGCTTCTCGGACACGGACAAACGGACCTTAGTCATGTGGCTAGCTCACGATGGTTTGCAGTTCCGATCCCCAACAAGACCGGCATTATCACGAACTCCCTTCCAGAATTGCAAGTAGCCCCCGGGCCTTCAATTCTGGAATGAAGTTACTGATGAAACCGGACTGCTCGGTCACGGAACCACAAGGGCGAGACGAACAATTTACTCAAGTAAAATGTTTTCCAACATGCCTCTGAGAGATACGACCGAACCAACCCAAAAGTGACTCGGAGGCAGTAGCCGTAAAACTCCGATGGTAGGAAACTCGAAGAACCTCTAATCTCCAAACCATGAGTCTCACTCACTACCGCATTCCGGGACAAGACTAAAAACTCACCATCCGAAGCGGACCTATGATGCTACGGAGGCATAGTCAATGACTTTTCCCCAACTTCCACCACCACCACTTTCTCGAGGAATGGATACCCAACACAAGAAAATGGTGAATGGTGGAAGCAGAAGATAAACCATGAACGTCCGAGCATCCGAAGAAAGTGTCTAGCAGCCCTTGAGAACGGTGAGCCAGCCTTCTTCCCCGAGGCTAGAGTTATTGAAACAGACTACAGCCCCGGAGAAAGAAGGCTAGCACGCTGATCCGAGGGAAGGGTGAGTCCGAGTGATTTGATCTCATCGTCCCCAGTACGATCCGACCCGGAGGGACTTCCATAATACCAAAAAACCCTTAGAGGCGGATCACGCATAGGAACAGTGAAATAAACCCACTCGTTCGACGTCCGGACCCAGGATACGAACCACCTATTACTATAAAAGGGATGGAATGATCTGACGGAAAGCCGTACAATCCAGGGGTATATATAGAAGCAAGGAACCAATCAACAACTGCCACGTGTCCCGTAAACGCCGGACATGGGCTTGGGCCTGGGCTTGGGCCTGACACTTGGGCCAACCCAGTGACCCGTTCGGATGTGATAGTCCGAGGCTGACATGACGACCCCCGAGCCAACTATGATTGGTAGCGAGTTACTCAACTTTTATATTGGGTTTACTCTTTTATCAACTTCTCACAAGTCAACACGGTTCAGAACAGTACACCAAGTCTCTACGGATCGGATATGTTGGAAACAACCTAGTCCTACTTGTTAGAATTTGGATAAACCAACCCTATCTATACAATAGGAACTACGAATCGGACGGGCATTGCTTCCGACCGACCCAAAGATTATCCATCAAGAAACTTTACTTAAAAGAGTGAACATTTCGGAACGAGTTTGGCCTCATGGACTCGGACACACTAATCCGAACAGACCGAGTCAAACCGAGTCAATGGAACTTGGTTATTGATCTATTTTACGAAGTCGACGCACAAAGGAAAGACATGCATTCGGAAGAGCAATAACACAGACAAAAAAGATATGCATTCGGACAAAGAGCATAAACAACCAATCAAGTTGAAATTCAAGAAAATCAATACAAACAGCAGTAATCAACAAAAGAAGTACATTGTCCCAAGGACCGAAAGGCCACGATTACAAAACATCCGGGGCATATCCCGTCTTCTTTCCATCGCTCGGATCACTCAGCCTGCGTTCCGGAGGGGCCTCCGACATCACCCTCTGGGGGTGCCTGCTCCCGTTCCCTAGCCAACCTCCTTTACCTCCGAGCCTCCATCTCCTTCAGGAAGCCCGGACATCTTTCCATCAAGTCCACGTCCCAGTTGAAACCTTGGACAGGCCCGGACAAAGTCAGCCAGTCTCGATTATGGTCTGGATGGTCCTCAGAGGAACGAAGACACTGGACATTATCAACCGAGGCATGAACGATGGAAGATACGAACCACCGTGTTTAAACCTTTTGTCCTCCGTTTCATCACAGACGAGCTCCACAAACTCGCATTGGAGCAAGTCTTCGTCTGAGACACCCTCTGGAGCGAAGTCCGAGCCATCCACCTCTTTGAAGGATGTAACGACCTCAGCTTCTAAGTCACAGTCACTCGGAAGCCAACCCTTCCCCCGGAACTGGCCCACAGCAGCAGCGACCCATCTTGCCGAGCTTCGTCATACTTGGACTCGAGCAAGAATTTGTAAGAGTCCGAGTCCAAGAAATCTCGGACGGACTGTACCCGGACCTTTTGCAGTTCCCTCAGCATCATGTCCTTGAAACCTCGGGAGACGCCAACAAACTCATCCACGTTGTCCTGATGGACTTTCAAGTCCTTCTCCAGCGCTAGGTTGGCACTCTTCATTTTGGCCGTCTCCGATTCGGCCTCCTTCTTTGATGCTAAGGCCTTTTTCAGCCGCTCGGACACGCTCTGCAACTTAGATGCCTCAATCGCCCGGGCAGCCTCAGCCTTGGCTAGATCCGCTTCGAGGGTGGCCCTCCGACCCACCACCACGGAACACGCTTGAATGGCGGCAGCAAGCTAAGAATAAAACGAATGTTAAAAGAAAATTAGACATAGCTCTGAGCCATAGAAAGATGAAACAACAAAATCAATTTTTGTTTTTCAAAGAGCTAACCTTGCGCTGAGCAGCGGTCAACTCCGCAATCCGCTCCAGCTCCGGAGCAGCAGCCAATCGGGCTACCTCAGCATCCAAGTCCAGCTCCGAAGCATCGCTCATTTTCCCCTTGCCCTTCTTGGCCGGAGGGATCGGACCTTCGGACGAGCATTTTTTTCCGACTCCAGCGCTCGAACCACTGACAGGAGGTTCACGCGATGCAGATCTCGGAGGCTTCTTCGACCCCTTTGAGGCGACTACCTTACCCTTGTCCGGGGTAGGTATTTTCTGAGCTTCCTCGCCCGAAGCAGCCCTCCGCAACCCCTCCACCCGGAAAGTAGCAGCATTCCGAGGCTCACCCATTGGAAACACTGTGGAAGTCTTGATGATCTGGGTCCGAGTACCCTCTTCCATTTCCTTCATCTGAGCCGCGTTCTGCTTCCGTTTCAACTCGCGCAGGGTTGACATGGTGTAATTAAACCAAAAATCTGCACAATCCGAGTGGTAATAAGATGAGTCAGTCAAAATTGACAATTTCTAACTACAAACAAGGCAAGCAAAACAACCGACTCGGATGACGAACCACGTGCCAAAGGTTGGAACTCTTGTCCTCCCGGTCATCACAAAAACTGAATTCCGAAAAGCCAGCCAGGTACGGAAGGGGTTGTCATATCAACCCTCGGAAGAAGAACTTGTCTGGATCCTGGTTCCGGTGAAGAGCTTGCATCCATAAAGGGATGTTCCGAGCCAGAGGTTTGTAGTCCGGCAGCCTGCCTCGAAAGAATTTTCTCTCAAATTGCCATTTTGGCCTCTCCGCTTCGGATTGCCCTTCCTTCAGAGCCGGCCGGACGAAGAACTATCTCTTCCACCAGTGAATGCCCAACGAAGAGAGGGGGTCGACAAAAAATGTGTATGCTTGACGACATACGAACGTATAGAAGAAAGTGTTCCTATTACTTACACTAATATTGAACAACTTTCGGAAATTATCAAATGTGACCGGGATGCCCTTGTATTTACACATTACCCCGAAGCACATCAGGTTTCCGAGCGAGTTGGGAATTATTTGATGCGGACTCAACCCCATGTTGCTCAAAATTTCCAGGAACTCGGACGACACGGGCAGCCGCCACCCACAATGCAGACTTATGTCATGGACGCACATGTATCCCGGAGGCGGATTGTAAAAAGCATGTGACTCGTCCGGAACGAGAATTTCCACGCATTCCGGAATCTCGTACTTCCTCCGAAGTTCCTCCACCTCCTCCGCCAGTATGATCGAAGGACATGTGGGCAAGGTACCATCCTCATTCAACTCACCCTCCGGATCAGGATGAGTGACTTCCTCCCTTGCCCGAGGAAACTTCACTCGGAACACATCCTCGCCCCTCTTAAGACCCTCGGGCAACTCCTCTTCGGTCATCTGGTGGCTCGGGCTTGCTTGACCAGCAGATTCCCTCCGAAAAACATGGGCGGACAGCATTACTTCTTCTTCCTCTTCCTCGGAACCAACTTCTTCGGCCCGGACCTCTTCCTCTGCTCCTTCCTCCTCGGATGACGAAACCAACTCTACTACCGTCCGGAGGGGCACAACTACTTGCACCCGATCCTCTTCACCTTCTTCAAACATGCCCAAATCGGGAGGTGCCTCGAAGGTATCGTGCACCTCCTCGATATTAGGCTCCTGTGGATCCGGAATGAATGGAACTCGATTAGGGTTACTCCTAAAATTATAGCCTAGGTTGCGAATGAGGGATTGGATCTCTACCGGAAGTTCGGGCTCCTTTCCAGCACGACCCGGACGACGAGCTCCTACAGTCCGTGAGCTGGTCTCTTGAGCCGCAACAACACCCTGCACATTAGAGACTTGCAGGTAATCTCGATGCCTCGGAGACCCTGAATCCGGAACAACTAACCGAAGTATGGAACTTACCTCGGGCTCTTCCCGATTCAAACTGGGAGCTTGCCCCGATTCAACTGAGTCGTCTCCAACATCGATATCGATTTCTTCGGAGCTGTCGGAAAGGGATAATGCATCGGAGACATACCCCTCAGCCTCGGACCGGTTCTGACTATCACTCTCGGACATCCTAGGGAAAGGAGAAAGCAATTTCGTAAGCTTTAAATGGCAGTCCGAGAGCCAGTTTATGTATATTAAAAGAAGCAAAAGCTTTGAAATTCAAAGGAACGAAAGTGGATCTACCGAGCGAAGTTAGTTCGAAGTCAGTAAGGGGCTCATTCGATGTTAGTCATACCCGAAGCGTTGGTTATTACTACCCAATCTACGCATCGGGGGCATACATCAGAGCAGTTCAAACAGAAAGGAAATTGAATAACACAACGAGAAAGCAAACTTACTTGTATTCGGACGAATGGATGGAAGATAGCCGACTTCATATGGAACCACGCGCTTCGCACCACTTCTCACTTGCTTCGGTCTGTTGGCAATTGCTTCGGATGCACTCAAGACACAAAATTTCTCTCTCTAAAAGTGAAGAGAATGAGCCGCACCAGCCCCCTATTTATAGGGGGTCATATTTGGAACTCCAACCGTTGCGATTTTTCGGGATTAAATCTCAATCGTAGATCAAAAATCATCCACGGACGTGGTACAACAATACCAAGTGAAATGACAAATTGGTACAAAAAACTTACCATGGGATAACAAAAGTGCATACAACAAACTTCCCCACTTTCGAGCAAGACACAACACTTGAACCTCAGACGACCACCCATCGGACGCTCCAACACTTTCCGGGATAAGATCATTCACCAACATACGGACCTTTGACTGCTCGGATGTTTTCCTACAGACCTTGGTCAGCTTGGACGTTTTCCCTCGGACCTTCGTCCGCTCGGATGTTTTACCACGGACCTTTGTCCGCTTGGACGTTTTCCCTCGGACCTTCATCCGCTCGGATGTCTTCCCACGGACCTTTGTCCGCTTGGACATTTTCCTACGGACCCTCGTCCGCTCGGATATTTCCCCACGAACCTTCGTTCGCTTGGACATTTTCTTTCGGACCTTCTTTTTGCACAAGAGCTTGGTACGGATAGAACATTCACCTACGGATCGACCCGTACATCAATAAAGGTACAATACCGATGTTCGGAGTCTATGTTTGTTCTCGCTTATAAATACCCTTCTCTTTCTCAATTTTGTTGCACTCCGGTCCATTTTCTTCAGACAGCAACAAAAGTCAGAAAGAAAAGGGGGGGGGGGGGGGGAGGGGAGAGAGACTAAGTTAAGGACCACACTGAGCACAAATTACACCTTTTTTCTGCTTACGAGAGGCGGATTGGACCAAAGAACGATCCATCCTCAACAGTCTCAACCAATAGTTCCACAACTATCTTCTACTAAGATTCTTGGAAACTAGGGGGACATAAGTTGATACGAAAATATGTCCAATCCGTCATAGGATCCCTTGGAACAAATCCTAAGGCATCCTAAGTCATGTAATGGATCCGAGACACATTGGGCCGAGCCAACGGTCTGATCCGGGCAGACCCACCATGGTCCGACCCACCCGAGAAGAGAGGAACAAAGGATCTAAAGCTTACTAGGTCCGACCCACCTGGGTCCGAGCCTTTCTAGAAAAGGAGACATAGTACTTGAACAATACTGGGTCCGACCCAAGGCCTCCGATACGGACGATTACTCGGATCCAACATGACAATCTCACAGGCAACCAAGTAGACAGGCACCAGAGAGTAGGGGGTCCGAACCATGAGGTCCGAATCGGAAGAGTTGGGCAAACTTAGAGGACTTCCTCATCTGACAACCCAATACGGTCCGGACCAACCTCTCCGGACCTCGGACCTCGGCAGAATATGTCACACCCTCCAAAACTCTTCCAATAATGACTAAACTACCCCTAAAAGCCCAAAATGGCATGGGCTAAGTATCATTATTGGGCCATGGGCCTAAATGTGCCTTGGTGGCTCAACCGGAGCCCTACACTTGGCGCAATCTTGAAGAAGCCTTCCACTTTGAGGAAACCCTATAAATAGGGCACAGATCCCCATGCAACGGTAAGCGATCTTACGAACTTAATCTCGAACAGTATACAGAGCAGATCTCCAGTCTCTCTCGAGTAAATTCTTCTACCGGTTTGACACTTGGCAAACCGGGTCCTAACCCCCCCTCCAAGTCTCTTGTGCAGGTACTGACCAAGTGCATAGTGGAAGACTCTTACCCATTGGTTCTTACATAGTGAGGAAGTTATTGTCTGGACCATTACCCGTGCAATTGAAATATCTCTAAGTGTTTGGGAGACTTTACCCTCAACAACCAGTTTGCCAGTTCTCCTGGAGTGACTATTTTGCCCCTTTGATGCCCTTTTGACTCCGATTCTTGATATTTTGGCCTTCCCGCTCCACTTCTAGAATCCATATGAGGCATTGGAACTCCAAATCTTGTAGATGCATATAAAATACACCATTTTGCCTTCAATTAGCGTGGTTTAGCCAAATATCTACAAAACAGACGAAGAACAAAACAAGTAAAAATACTCTAAGAAAACTAAATAAAATTATACTCAAGGATGACAAAAAGACGGTAAAAAAGACCAAATGAGACGGTATAAAACCGACTCATCAAACTTCCAAAACCGAACCATTGCTTGTCCTCAAGCAACAGACTCTCTAAAAACCTAGAAAAAGCAAAAAACACACAGACACAAAATAAAGTCTAGCTCCCAAGCTACCGAGTCTACGATTGCACATAATAAGCCCAAGAAATGCAGAAGCTTTGACATCACACTGACATTCACAGAATAACATGCACAAGTTCAAAAAGTTCGTTTCCAAAGTAAATAGAAATTAAGACTAAAACAGAGTCCCTCACAAGTGGATCCTATGCATCTATTCTCTCACACTCCTGGAAGTTTCCAGTAGGGGCAATCACTCAAGAATATAAATAGATAAGGAAGGTGACTTGCGTCACAAAGATGTCTCAAATACCTCATGCAATGTACTCAATCAGTTAAGTCGGAAGGGACTTTTTCATAGCTCTGTAACAATCAGCAGTAGACTCATAAAAAGGCAATCGTTCTCTCTTTTTTCAATATATTATTTTTTTTATTTTTTGCATACTCTTTTTTTGCAGTCTTATATTTAACCCATATGCTTATATATTTTTTCTATCTCAATTTTTTGGTAGTGTCTGTTTTACCAAAAGTCCGCACTTTTGTGCATGCTGGTTTGGTGTACACGCCATCAACCCTCATGGACTTATAGCTTTAAAAGGCCACGCCGGTATATAGGTAGTATCTGAAACGTGCCCAACACGACTAACGGTGGTAACAACTACCATAGATCCACTTCGAGACTTATTTTATTTATTTATTTTTATTTTTGAGAGAACGAAAAGCTTGAACACAGTCTTTATCAATACAAGTAGGGCACATAAACCTCCTCCCCAAACCTGGACTTGGAACGGGTTTGGCATAAGCAAATAAGAATGTAGAACATGCCGTTCGTCATACTTAACTTAAATAGAGTACACTTGAGAATGATGAGGCGCAAACAAGGGAGTTTGCACTTCCCGAATTAAATCACACAGGCACCGGTACAATATTTTTTCACTGGCTTCGGTTTACTCACAGGCTTTTTGGGCTATAGAATTAGAACAAACTTTCTATTTACAACAGAAACGAACTTAGCAAACTTAAACATGCAAACTGCTAATAGTCAAGGATCAGTCAAAGCAAAAGCATTAAACAGGTTTAGTACGTGCAATAGACGCTCGACTTGGGAGACAAACTTAGACTTAACGGACAGAATAAGAAATACAAGATAAAGTACGAAATACAGAGAAAACATAAAAAAGGTAGTACCAAGCGACCCCTCCCCAAACCTAGACTAGAGATGGTCTCCAACGAATAAGCTAAAAAGAAAAGAAGCGAAGAAAAAAGATACTACCCAGAAAAATGGAAGAGCTAGTCATCTCCATCGTCCTCCTCTCCTAGATGGTGGGAATATCCAGCCTGCGGTTGCCATCCCTGCATGTCATCATGCCAGCCCTGCATATCCTGGTGCCATCCACGCATGTCGGTATGCCAGGCACGCATCTCTTCGTACTGAGCTGTCCAGCCCTGTGAAAATGTCTGCTGCGCATGCATAATCTCAGACTAGGTAGCGGCGAGCTGAGTGTACTACTGTTGCAAAGTAGACTGGGACTCCTGTATAGCTCTCTGCTGTGCAACTATAGTGTCCAGATGCCTGGAGTACTTTGTCTCATATCTCGTAAAACGACTATTAAGACAGCCCTGTAGACTATGGAAATCGAAGACACCTGGAAATCAAAGACACCTGCATCCTGTGATGATGTACCAGATGCTGGATGCGTAGGACTCACTGAATCTGCTGGGGGTGTAGCAACTTCAGACGAAGGCCTGTCGTTCTATCTTCTCCTTGAGAGCTTTATAAGAGTATTGCAAAAATCCAAATTTCAGTGACCAGTTTTTATTTAGGAGTATTAAGTTGCAGAGACAAGGATCCGAGTATTCCATTCCACAGAATCAAGAAATTTAAATGTTGTTCTTATTGGTATAACACATACACTAGCCTTGTCATAAGCCAATCACGTTACTTTGAGGAGTCGGGGTAGTACTGTTGCCATGCCATCCGAGATGCGTCTTTGGGCAACTTCCTTGCACATAGCAGTGATCATGCAAGGAAAAATGAGGCATCCAGCCTTGTTGACTCTCTGTGCCAAGAATTCATCGTAGAGGATCGCTCCCAGGTCTACCATTCTTGATGGGTTAGACAGGATTGTGTGCATAGTCCGGGCCTCATGTCCTCTAAGATACTCATCATTCTTGATGGGGTAGATAGAAATAACAAACCATTTCCAAAGCAACCTATCCCTTCTCTTCAAGTCTGCCCTATGAATCTTCCATCGACCTTCCTTGGGGAACTCGATATAGTCATGGGTCAGTGTAGCAGCAACATTGTTCGGAATGGGTTCGAAACGGTTTGTGATGTGCGTGAATGCATCTTGGCCGTCGGGACCCAGAATAGGCAGTTGGAGGAATTCTGAGCTGGCGGCCGGGCTGAATACAACCTCTTTACCCCGCACGTGAACCCTGTGCTCATCCGCATCCTCACAGTTGATGTAGAACTCTCGGACCAAGTCCTTGTCGTACCCTGGGTAGTTCCAATTCACCCCAAACTAGTCATTGTGTGCTAGGTGGTCGTACAATTCGTAACTGTGGTCCCCGTTCTGAGCATTTTCGCCCCATTGGATTTCGCGCTCGGCCGAAAAGGCTCTTTTATCTGGCTTAAACTTCATCGGGTACTGAAGAGCATCCTTGAAAGGCTTATAAGTGGCTCTGGAGGAGGATCCAGTCTCCGTGCGCGGGCGTTTCCCTCCTCTAGTGCATGTAGACAAAGTTATCTGAAGATCAAAAAACAGAGGAAACTGCAACAATGTGAGTGGCAGGTAAGTGGACTATGCGTTAGTGCACTACAAGAAATCTGGGAAAAAAATGACGGAAAGGGGCGACGGATCCGTCGCCCCTATAGCGACGGGATAAAAGCTGTAGTGACGGATAATTTTATCTGTCGGTAATGTGTTGACTTTTAATTTTATTTTTTTAAAAAATTCCAAATTTTACGACGGATAGATTATCCGTCATAAATTATTTAAAATTTAATTTAAAAATAAAAAAATTTATCCGTCGCTAATTTTTGAAAAAATAAATAAAAAAGAAATTAGGACCGACGGATAGCTTATCTGTCGGTCCTAGTGACGGATCGCTATCCGTCTAAGACGGATAGCGATCCGTCGCTAGGAAATGGTGAAAAACGGGGAGCAGCCCCCATTTTCACCATTTTCACTTCTGCTTCCCATCTTCCTCCTCTCTTCGCCTCATTCGTTCTTCTCCACTTTCCGGCTAAAAATCCACCATTCCGGCCAATCTTGGTGTCAATTCGAAGCTCGTGGGACAAGGAGTTTGGGTGGTCGATCAATTTCATTCTTCTTCGGCTATTTTTCCCGCAATTTGAAGGTATTAGGCTAAACCCTAACTATCCTAAATTTGGGATTTTTGATAATTTGGATCAATTGTATGTTTGTAAACAATTATGGTAGCATAGTACTATGATTGATAACTATGATTGACGGAATCATAGGTCTCGTCGGACGATGTGGAACGTTCGCATAGTACTGGCAATCAGGGCACTTCCGAGCGTGGTTGGCAGAGTCTTCGTCGATGCTAGGCCAATAATATCCTTGTCGTATGATTTGCTGGGCAAGAGTCCTTCTGCCAGAATGACTTCCGCAGCTTCCGTTGTGTATCTGTTCCAGCACAGTTTTAGCCTCTTGCGGGTTCAAGCATCTCAAATGAGTTCCGGCAAAAGATCTCTTGTACAAGTCTTCCCCAAGGATAAAGTATCTATTAGCTCGGCACTTCACTCTCCTTGATTCTGTCGGACCCACTGGAAGAGATCCGTCCTAGAGATAGTTCCAGATGTCAGTCATCCAATTTCTTTCCGTGCTTGTTATCATGACAGTTTGATCCGGCCTCATGACGGATGAGTGAGTGACAGTGAGCAGGATGACTCTCCTTGTGTCTAAGGCTTCTGTCGCGGATGCGTATTTTGCTAAAGCGTCTGCTCTTTCATTATAGGCTCTGTCAAACTTTTCCACGGTAAACTCTTCAAAGAGGCTGGTTTCCTGCTTGAGCAACTCGAGATACTTAATCATCGAAGGAACCTTGGTGGCAAAGGTTCCTGAGAGCTGAGTTGCAACTAGCTGTGAGTCCGTGTAAGCTTTGAGCTTCCGGACTTGGAGGGATCTGGCCAGGCGTAGCCCGACTAATAACGCCTCGTACTCAGCCTTATTATTGGTGCCTTTGAATTCCAAGGATATCGCATAGTCGAGTTCCACGCCATCAGGGCTTCTAAGAAAAATTCCAATTCCTCCTACCCTTCCAGTGGAGGATCCGTCCACTTCTAGTACCCAAATGTCCGAAGGGTGTTTTTTGGATTGGAAATCTTCTTTCAGATCCTGGGCTCCCAAGTGCTGTTCTTTCTTTCCTTTGATTTATGCTTCGGAGTTGTAACATCGGATCTGTTCACGATATTGTCGAGGAGAAACATCTGGTTGATCCGAGTTTCCTCGCATGATGCGAGCAAGGGCCGATTGATAAACAGTGCCTCCTCAAAGTTTTCTGGTTGTAATTTTGGCGGGATTGGCCTTTGTACGATCTTTTTAGTGGTTAGACATTCCAATGCTTGTCTGTCAGGGACTTTCTCTGAATCCGTCTCAGGATATTCTGCTAGGAAATCGGCGAGGACTTGAGCTTTCTTGGCTAACGGAGACTGGTAGCAAATGTCGTATTCGCTTAGCTCAATCGCCCACTTAAAGACTCGTCCAGACTGATCGGGCTTCCCCAAGACCTGTTTCAAAGGTTCCGCGGTTAGTACCACAATTCTATGAGATTTGAAGTAAGGTTTTAACCGTCTGGCGGTGTAAACCAAAGCATATGCAAGCTTCTCGATCTTCACGTATCTTGTCTCCGCCCCAGTAAGGGCTTTGCTAAGATAGTGAATCGGCAAATGCTCATGAGCTTGAATCCGTACTAAGACGGAACTCATTGCCTCTTCCGTGATTGCTAGGTAGAGGTAGAGTGGTTCTCCTTCGACGGGTTTGGAGAGCAGTGGAGGGGAATGGAGGTACTCTTTCAGTTTTTCGAAAGCCTCGGAACATTCCGCGGTCCACACAAAGTTCTCTCCTTTCCGGAGGATTTTGAAGAACGGAAGATTTTTCTCTGCTGATCGGGAAATAAAATGGCTTAAGGACATGAGACTTCCTATGAGTCGCTGTACCTCATTGAGGGTTTTTGGATGTGGCAGATCTAGGATTGCCTTGATTTTCTCGAGATTTGCGCTTATCCCCCTTTCCGTGACCATATATCCAAGGAACTTTCCTCCTTTCACTCCGAAGGTGCATTTTTCTGGATTCAATTTCATTCCATACTTCCTCAGGATAGCGAAGCACTTGTTCAAATGGTGCACATGCTGTTCTTCCATTTTACTTTTGACGAGCATGTCGTCCACATACACTTCCATTGTCTTCCCAATCTCGTCCTTGAACATCTGGTTCACCAGGCGCTGGTAGGTGGCTCCCGCGTTCTTCAGTCCGAAAGGCATTACCTTGAAGCAGTATACCCCTCCGGCCGCGAAGAAGGCTGTTTTCTTGACGTCCTCTTTGGCCATCCGAATTTGGTAAAAACCTTGGTACGCGTCCATGAAACTCAGCAATGCACATCCGGACGTGGAGTCCACCAGTTGATCTATCCGTGGTAGTGGATATGGATCTTTTGGGCAGAACTTGTTCAACCTTGTGAAGTCATTACACATCCTCCACTTTCCTGGCGATTTTTCGACCAGAACCACGTTGCAAACCTAATCGAAATAGCGGACTTCTTCAATATGTCCTGCTTTCAGGAGTCGATCAACTTCGGCGGATATGATGGCATGTTTGATCGGACCAAAATCTTTTCTTTTCTGTCGGATGTATTTAACCGAAGGATCCATGTTCAGACGGTGAACAGTAATCCTTGGGTCTATTCCCTTTAGGTCGTCGGTACTCCAAGCGAACACATCACTGTTATCTCGGAGACAGGCGATGAGCTTCATCTCTACTTCCACATTCATTTCGGTTCCGATCCTTGTCTTCTTTTCCGGATCTCCAGCAACAATCTCGATCTCTTTAAGTGTCTCGTGAGGCTCAATTCGTACCGTTCTAGGAAATGTTTCCTTCTGGCTCCCTACGCCGACCTGCGAGTCTTCTTTTTTTGGTGGGAGAATAACGGGCGGTTCAGGAGTCATGGTGACTGCCAGCACGGGCGCATAAGCTCTTCTTGTGGACATGATATAACACTCCCAAGCTTCTCTGACATTTCCGACCTCTTCTCCGACTCCAAAGGCCGTTGGGAACTTCATCCTGTTATGGAGAGTAGAGGAAATATCCCGAAACTGATTGAGGCCTGGACGTCCGAAGATGGCATTGTAGTTAAAAGTTTGGTCGACCACTACGAAGCAGACTTCCTGTGTCACCCTTTCCGGAAAGGTCCCGAGCGAAACATGTAACATGACACTTCCGAGGGGTCATACGGTTCCTCCTCCAAATCCTAAGATGGAGGTGTGCACTCTCCCGTATCGAATTCTACCCAACTCCTTCTGATCCAGTGTTCTTTTAGAGATGATGTTCGAGGAACTTCCAGTGTCAACCAAAATCTTATTTACCCGATAGGTTGCAATGGTCAATGAGACCACCAGCGGAACATCCGGGTTCTCGATGTCTTCTCCTCCTGTCGTAGGAGGAGGGATTTCGCTGTCATCAAAAGATATGGCGTTAGTGCCCGGGATCGCTGGATCAGCATATGCTTGGTCATTGTTCCGGAAATTCTGCGCGGTTCGCTCTCTTGCGTTCCTGCTATCGCCTCTAGTTGGTCCACCCGCGAGAGCAAAGGCAACGACAACGAGTGGGGTGGTGGTTCCATCACCCTCTCCTCTCTCCTTTGCTCCGTTCTATCTTGCCGGGCAGGTCCGTCCTCATAAATATGTTTCTTCAATTTTCCATTTCTTATTAGGTGCTCCACCTCTGTCTTTAACTGAATGCAATCGTCAGTTTAGTGTCCGCGACACTTGTGAAACTTGCAGTAGCCCTTTGCATTCTTACTCTTACGGCCGTTGTAAGAGGGCTTCGGCCACTGGACATCCAACTTCTTCTCGATGATAGTTGCCAAGATGTCGGATCTTGGCCTATTGAGACAGGTATAGTCCGCGTATCGCCTCGGCGGACTTTTCTCTCTGTGAAAACCTCTATCCCTGTGGTCCTTCCTCGAATCAAATTTTCCCGGGCGTTGGTCTTGCATCACCGGATCCTTTCCTTTCTTGGAGCTAGCTCTTACTGGAACGTTCCTCCTGTATTCTTCTCCATACATTACTTCTTCACAGATGTCTTCTAAATGCTTTTCGCTCCTTACCTCCTGACTTGAGAGTTTTCTTCTTAGTTCTGAGTTGAGAGTATTAGCATACAGGTGTCGGACCCGTTCTTAGATACTGTGTGACTCAATTCGAAGAACCTCCGTGTGAAATCGATCTAAGAAAGTACTTAGATCCTCTTGCTCTCCCTGTATAACGCCTGCCAGATGTTCCACGGTACGCTTCCTCCTCTTTGATTTCCCAAATCGCGCTAAGAATTTGGAGGACAGATCCGCGTACGACTGTATTGATTTATTTGGCAAAGAGGTGTACCAATCCATTGCGGCTTTCGTGTTGTCGCTCATTCCTTTGGAATCCATCTTACTGTTGTACCTCGTTAGGTGACCCACGGGACAAGCATCCCCATAATAGTATTCCATGTTTGGGATCACTTGATCCGAGTTCCGGTTTCTCTCTTTTTCTCTCATGATGCTGTCGCACAGGGGATTTGGTGCACTGGTAGTTATCTGCTCGTAGTCTTTCACAAGACGTCCGATATTCAGAATTTGAGCTTCTAGAGCCTTTTGCTGGGCATAGATCTCGTCAACTGTCATGATCTCCCCTGTCCTCGGATGTATGGCTACATCCGCTAGAAGTTCATTTATGCGGACTATCGGAACAGTTTCTGCCACTTGATCCCTGTCTCTTGGAGGTGCTGGCAGTGGAACTTCTGGGTATCTATTGTTCCCATCTTGACGTTCTGTCCTTCCATGTTGGCTTCCTTCACCTCGGACTTGAGAAGCTGAGGCCCGCCTATCCAGGAGATCTCGCAAATCCTCCTGAGGTTGCTGATCCCCTAACCTCTGCTGGATTGGGCGTTGCCTATTCCTGGATAATGCTGGCTCTACCTGAGGAGGGGTAACCACTGGCGGAGTGGCTTGCTGTGGAGGAGCATTGTTAGATCCCAGGCACCCTTGAATGATCGTTAGCAATCTGTCGAACTGCATCTCGCTGAGTCCGAGGTCGTTAGTGCGGACAGTGCGTCCATCAGGCATAGTGAATTGTTGGCCTGCGGGTGGGCCATGAGCTTCTGCCGGAGAAGCTCGCACTGCTCCTTCATCTGAGGACTGACTAGCTGTAACGCCCCGACTTTTGGGTTTTTAAAAGGGGTAAATTATCAGTCGGGACGTCGGGCAAAAACAGAGCCGAAACGTTTAGTGAAACATGGGAAGTTACTAGAATAAACTTTCGTTTGAAGTTGCTAGAATAAAAATATATTTTATTCAGCAAACAAATCCACAAGATTTTCAACATTCTTATCTTTAAAAGATACACAATAATACAAGAAATGACATGAGTTCTTGAAATACACAAAAGAACAATATTTTCATTGACAAAAATCCCAAATCCCAACCACTCTCTTAGTTTGCTGAGTTTATCGGTCCTTCATTCTTCGTGCCATCTCACCTACAAGGAAGGGAATACAAACAAGTGTGAGAAAAACCTCAATGAGTGTTCAAAGATTTTTGTGTGAAGTTTTCATTAAAATCATAACAATAAAAAAAAACAAGAACTTAAAATCCAATATACTTTCAATAACATATACTTTTCAGAAAAATTTCATGCCGCTGCTTATAACCCCACAGTAAAACAGGACTTATGTCTCCCTGATAGCCGATCAAACTATCCAGTCAGGACCCTGCCATGGTACAGGGGTGGAATTCTACGACCCAACTAAATTAGTGAAGGCTTCTATCAAGTAGCTCGCCAGACACAACTGACCAAACTACAAGCCAATTAACCTGAACCAAACGTACGTATCTTTCTTGAACCGTCAATCAAAACAAAATAACAATCATGTATATAAAAAATACATATATCTTTCAAAATCAGCGGAAGCATGCAAAAACTCTTTCGTGATTTGGTGTTATGCAATAGAACATGCGTTTTGGAAACCATGCATTACTTATATATAAGTTGAAAACATATTAAAATACCTTCCAGGTTTTGAAAATAATACATATATATAGTTTTGTAGAACACTCATATTTGAAGGTTAGGAAGAGCAAGAACCATGAAAGTACTTGCAAGAAGAACAAGCTACAAACTTGAAAGAAAAAGACAATAGTACTTGAGGACTTTTTTGAAGAAAATGCCCAAAACATTTTTAAACAAATGAGGGCTGGAAAAAGAAGGTATTTATAGGGTGGATTTAGGGAAGGTGAAAGGGTTGAAGAGCTAAAAATAAATGGCAATTTAAATGGCTTAAATTGCACTTAAAACTCATTTTAAAACCAATAATAAATGTGAAAAATTAAGAGAGACCTTTCACATTTTTTTAAACATTTAAAAATAATAACTAATGGTAAATGATCATATTTTACATGGGAAAAAGTTCAAAAACGTTTTTGGCATGACTTAGGGTCATTTGTACACAAAATAAAAAGTGACACACCAAAAAATGCAACACTTAGAGCATTTAAATTGAACTCACAATTACACATGCATATGTAACAATTAAACTTAAAACAATTCAAATATATTTTCATACAAATACACTAAAACAAGTAAAAGCATGCAAGGGCGAAAATACTAAGGTACGTTAAAATCTGGGGTGTCACACTCACCCTTCCTTAAAAGAATTTGGTCCCCAAATTCACACTTCAAAATTTTCTAAAACATGTTCACACAAATAAACACACTTTTAACAAACCATACAAGACCCAAAAATACCAAGTTAACTTAAAAACTGGGGTATTACACTCACCCCCCTTTAAAAGAATTTGGTCCCCAAATTCAATCACTAAAGCAATTTTCGACATAAGAAAAAGTTTTGAAAAAAAATTGAAGTTTTCCATGCAAAGAAAACATTGAACATGAAACTATAAAATAAAGCCTTGCGACTTCTTTTTTGTGAAAGTGAAACGAAAAGTAGTCGGAACGTCAATAGAAACATGGAAAGACACGTGCAAAATTACTGTCTTCCTTTCATGCATCATTGAGGAAAAAAATTGATACCAACGTAAGAGAGCATGTTGGAAGTTCATGTACATGTGACCACCAAATAACAAGAATCTTAACTATTCAAATAACAAAAGGTGAAGCATATGTAATCAAATAAAAGCAACTAGTAAAACAAATTGTGACAAGCAAGTTCAACTTTTGCAAATTACAATTAAAGTCAAGAACAAGAATGACAAGTAAGAGAAAAACAATGCAAAAGGTCAATTCTAAGTGTTTGATGCCTTTGAAACAATGATCATTAAAATGAAAAGTGGATGAGGAGTAGGAAAAAAAATTGACTCACACGGAAGGAAAAAAAAAAGAATAAAAGGAAAGTCAAGTAAGAATGTAAGAAAAGGTACTTCGGAAATGCGAAAAGAACGTTCAACCGGCAACTCAGCAAACTTCTCACTCAATTTCCCCAAAAGTCCGAAGACCCTATCCTGGCTTAGCCTAAGAAAAAAATCTTAGGCTCTGATACCATTTGTAACGCCCCGACTTTTGGGTTTTTAAAAGGGGTAAATTATCAGTCGGGACGTCGGGCAAAAACAGAGCCGAAACGTTTAGTGAAACATGGGAAGTTACAGATAAACTTTCGTTTGAAGTTGCTAGAATAAAAATATATTTTATTCAGCAAACAAAACCACAAGATTTTCAACATTCTTATCCTTTAAAGATACACAATATAACAAGAAATGATATGAGTTGTTGAAATACACAAAAGAACAATATTTTCATTGACAAAAATCCCAAATCCCAACCACTCTCTTAGTTTGCTGAGTTTATCGGTCGTTCATTCTTCGTGCCATCTCACCTATAAGGAAGGGAATACAAACAAGTGTGAGAAAAACCTCAATGAGTGTTCAAAGATTTTCGTGTGAAGTTTTCATTAAAATCATAACAATAAAAAAAACAAGAACTTAAAATCCAATATACTTTCAATAACATATACTTTTCAGAAAAATTTCATGCCGCTCCTTATAACCCCACAGTAAAATAGGACTTATGTCTCCCTGATAGTCGATCAAACTATCCAGTCAGGACCCTGCCATGGTACAGGGGTGGAATTCTACGAACCAACTAAATTAGTGAAGGCTTCTATCACTCGATTTAAAGGGAATGGGCAAAGGAAACCGACAAGTAGCTCGCCAGACACAACTGACCAAACTACAAGCCAATTAACCTGAACCAAACGTACGTATCTTTCTTGAACCGTCAATCAAAACAAAATAACAATCATGTATATAAAAAATATATATATCTTTCAAAATCAGCGGAAGCAAGCAAAAACTCTTTCGTGATTTGGTGTTATGCAATAGAACATGCATTTTGGAAACATTGCATTACTTATATATAAGTTGAAAACATATTAAAATACCTTCCAGGTTTTGAAAATAATACATATATATATAGTTTTGTAGAACACTCACATTTGAAGGTTAGGAAGAGCAAGAACCATGAAAGTACTTGCAAGAAGAACAAGCTACAAAGTTGAAAGAAAAAGACAATAGTACTTGAGGACTTTTTTGAAGAAAATACCCAAAACATTTTTAGACAAATGAGGGCTGAAAAAAGAAGGTATTTATAGGGTTGATTTAGGGAAGGTGAAAGGGTTGAAGAGCTAAAAATAAATGGCAATTTAAATGGCTTAAATTGCACTTAAAACTCATTTTAAAACCAATAATAAAGGTGAAAAATTAAGAGAGACCTTTCACATTTTTTTAAACATTTAAAAATAATAACTAATGGTAAATTATCATATTTTACATGGGAAAAAGTTCAAAAACGTTTTTGGCATGACTTAGGGTCATTTGTACACAAAATAAAAAGTGACACCAAAAAATGCAACACTTAGAGCATTTAAATTGAACTCACAATTACACATGCATATGTAACAATTAAACTTAAAATAATTCAAATATATTTTCATACAAATACACTAAAACAAGTAAAAGCATGCAAGGGCGAAAATACTAAGGTACGTTAAAATCTGGGGTGTCACACTCACCCCTCCTTAAAAGAATTTGGTCCCCAAATTCACACTTCAAAATTTTCTAAAACATGTTCACACAAATAAACACACTTTTAACAAACCATACAAGACCCAAAAATACCAAGTTAACTTAAAAACTGGGGTATTACACTGGCTGTGTGTCCCTCGCTTGGATATCTTCTTCCTGACACTGCGACTCTGCGCCCCCGGGTTGGCGGACGTCCCCGTGGGCGTGGTGGAGGAGTTCCTACTCCTGTAGCACCAGCCCTCGCTGTTCGTCTTGTTCTTGCCATCGGTTCAATTTGAAACACAGAGATCTTTTTGTAAGAATTCCCACAGACGGCGCCAAAATGTTGAGGGGAAAACCTCGAACACTAACTGACTAAACTACTACAAATATCCTGAACTTGGCCCCGCCTCCTACTTGAAGTCCGAGGAACCACTCCTCCGAGCTAGTGCACCTGAAAGGACTAAGGGCGGGGGGGGGGGGGGGGGGGGGTTAGAACGTGATATCGGGATTGCCTATGTCAATCCGGTTAGAGACTTTACTCAAAAGGGAGTTGGAAGCTCCAAATGTAATAGTTACGAGGAAGGTTATTATGTCCAAAAACACTTATCACTTACCTTAAGGTCTTGGACCTTGCGCTATATTTATAGTTATCGTGTACTTATGACGAGGTTCATAAGATGATGCCAAGTGTACGATCCAGATTTGGACACCAATGCTACCTTCAGCCATGGCCCATTAGTGAACAGTAATCCAATACTGATAAGAGGGCCTGGGAGGGTTGTTTGGACCTTTCCCCCTGAGAGTATTGTTCCGCCTGTTGGGTCCGTGCTAGTCCCTTGGATAGATTTGTCTGTTTGGTTGATCTGCCCTTGGGTAACTTTGGATGTCCGAGCCCAGAGTTTCACGGAAGTATCTCAGTGGTTCTGTTATATACGTTTGGGCTTATCGCGATGGTGGCATCCGAGATTCTCTCGTCCGGTCCGTTAGGCATCTATGTACTAACATAGTCAGGTTTGGAAGTCCTTTCCGTAGCCAGCTCGGACTAGCTGTGAGGACGTAGTGACTTTAGTGTACTGGCCGATTCACTTTGGGCGGACCATCTGAGGTCGGACCAGTACTGAATTGGCTAATTAAGCCGTGTGCGCTTTAGGACATGCTCTATGGCGCCCTTAACGGATTGGACATATGTCCATAACAACACCTATATTGGCGACGGATAATCTATCCGTCGCCTATAATCGAATTTTTAAAAAAAGGAAAAAAAGTCAAATTAGATAATCCGTCGCAAATTGGGCGACGGATTATCTATCCGTCGCTACAGCTCCAGCGGGGCGACGAAATTATTATCCGTCGCCCCATCCGTCGCTAGAGCTGGGGCGATCCGTCTCTACAGACCAATTTTTTTGTAGGGGTGAGAATAATTCAAGCCTTAGCATATGCGATAATAGTATAAACCATAGTGCGAGAACATCTCAACGTTGGCAAAATAGGCAGAGAACAGTAACTTAGCTAGTACAACGCAATGGTAGCAGTAGCCAAATGATTCCATAGTTAGCTCAAACACACTTAGAATAAGTGAACCTTACTACTAGGAAACTCAAACCAGCTCAAATCGACCAACAAAATCCAACTATCATACCCAATTCAAAAATCACATATAGCATGGGAATCGACAAAATTGGCAACAATTACTACTTAGAACATGCTCAATGATCAACAAGTACTACGATAATATCATAAGAAAGCTCAATTTCAGCCAAAAATCGAAAATCCCCAATTTGCAAAAGTTAGGGTTCTTGAGATTTTACCATGGATTCGGATAATGAATGGATGATATGAGTTTTTTATGCCAAAAATGTGTCCTAGATGATGCAAGCTTCGAGATGTGAGGCGGAGCTCGAAGAATGGAGAAGAAAAAAAGGGAGGATGGAGATTTTTTTGCAAGCTTTCGGTTATGGAGGAGGAGAGGAAGATCGAAGAAGGAGAAGTGAGGAGGAGAGAAAGAAAGAAAGAGAAACGGGTGTGTTTAAAGAAAAACCAACTGGCGTCGCCAGTTAGTTTTTGCTACTAACTGGTGTCGCCAGTTCACTACTTCCGGATTTTTTTTAATATAAGAAGGAATGAACATGAATGCAACTACTTTATGAGAGAAAAACGTGAATGCAATGCGAGCTATCTAAAAAACAAGTAAAGCCCGGGTTGCCTCCTGGGAAGCGCTTGTTTTAAGTCTCTAGCTTGACTTTCGCACTCTAGTTGACACGATATTGGGTACTAGACTTCCCCTTGCTTGCACTTCTTTTGCTCTGCTCTAGAGAAATTACATAGAGGGGTCCCACGAAACCTGCAGAATACTCCTTCCGAATGAAATCCTTAGGGAGGTAGTCTAATGCCCTAACTATTCCCACTCCACCATTTACCTCATAAGTTGCTGTGCGCCTAAACACACTAATGTCCATTTTAGAGGCGAGTAAAAATGGTCACCCAAGTAAGACTGTATCGGGTGCCTCCTTCTGTTCTTCTCGAACGTCTTTCAAGACAACAAAATCAGTGAGGATCGTCTCCCCATTCAGCTTGACTGCAACATCCCTTGCAAGTCCAACAGACCTCCTATGCAACCCATTTGCCATCAATAGACGAGCTTTCATCTCCTCCAGTCTCGTGAAACTACATCCCTTGAAAAGGCTGTACGGGATAGTGCTAACGGTAGCTCCAGTATCCAAGGTTGCTATGACTATCGAGGTACCCATCCCCACTATAATATTAACGCCACAGTATGAATTAATTCTCCGGCAGTGGCGCCAAAATTTGATGTGCTCAAATTATTACTTAGTAAATCAAGTAGTAAGAAGTTGTTATAGACAGACAAAGCGAACCACAGAGTCGTTCGCTAAGGAATTAAGTAAGATACCACAACATATTAGAGCAAACGTTTGTTTGTAGGTAACAAATTGGTTTTGGATGATTTGTATTCTAAAACGTAATTTAAACAGAAAGCAAATAAACTGGTTTGATCAGATGATAAAAGTGAACCCAGTAGTGATGATCCAGTTATGCTAATTCAAATCCAAGGTATCGTTCATATTTGTCACATGGTCGGTGTACAAAAATAAATCAATCCAATTCAACCAAATCGTTTTCGAAGAATTTAAACTAGAGAAATCATCGGGTTGTCAAGCCAACGATCCTTAACCAAAATGGATTAGAATATTTCAAACTAGCGTATTGGATTGAAAATCTTAAACTAGACGAACCTATATGAACGAATCTTAAACCCTAGATTCGAATACGCATAACTATCACATAACTAACGAGTTGTGGAGAGGTTTAGCTACTCATGCTTGAAGTAAAGGCGAAAGAATTCATGGTATTGAATACAGAAAGCATAAACATGGTGATAATCGCAAGCAAGAACATACAATTCGATAAACAATCAAGAAACCAAGAATTGAATGAAAGCAATAGAGAATTATCAATAACTTACTAAGAATTCGATGTCTGAAATTCAAACACGATGAAAACCAAGCTCCAAAATCAATCAATGATGATAATCAAGTCTAGGAGCTTTTCTAGGTTTAATTTTGAGTAAAAGAAGTTATGGCAAAAATTGCCACCTTCTAACATGAAAGGAAAAATCCTATCTACAGGAAATCGCATCTTGCAGCGGCGAGCTTCAATCCTAGCAAAAGAATCCGCTTCGCATTTTCTCACCGCGGCGAGAATATCATTTTGCCGCGGCGAGCCTCTTCGATAAATAAAATCTGTTGGCTCGCAATTTCTCGCCGCGGCGAGATTATTCCTTCGCCACGGCGAACTACTATCTTCGAAATTTCAATGTCTTGCACAAAATCTCACCGTGGCGAACTTCGATCTTCAGGATTTCAGGGGCACTCGCATAATCTCACCGCGACGAGCAATTCCTCGCCATGGCGAAGCTCCTGTTCAGCTCCCTTCCTATTTTTTCTTCAAAAATCGAAATTTCTACAAAATAAAAATAAAATACCAAAGCATAAAAACCTACAAAAACACTATAAAATGCAAACAAAGACTAGGCAAAAGATGGTAAAAAAGACAAGATGAGACTCTAACTTATCGTCTCATCAGCAGCATTAGGTCTTTGTCTTAGTTATAGCCGTTGTCAGCAACCTGTCAGTATATATATACATATATATGTGTGTGTGTGTGTGTGTGTGTGTGTGTGTGTGTGTGTTTCACGGTTCCATTGCGAAAGGCAAGTAATGAAATCGTACCTAATTCTTGGTAATTATTCCTAGATTTGTCTCTGTCCCCCCAGATTCATCTATACTTTATCTTCTTTCTTCTATATGTGACACCCCTCCATGAAACACCCTGCTCCATGGCTCAGCGCACCCGCCTGCACCCTTCCTACCGGACCATCTCTTATCTGTCAGAAGTTGCAGGAACGGACTAAAACCCAAGAAATTAAAAGCCCTGTACTATACCTGATATTTTCAGCATTTTTTACGCCTAATTGTGGGTCCATCTTGGCAACTTACATCAATAAACTAATCTCCAACAAGTCGAATTTATCCTAGCTTCTCCAATAATCAACAAACTCTCCTAAAGTGATGCACCTGAGGAAATATGGGCAGAAGAAGAATGAGAGGAGTAATTCTTTGATGACTTAGTAAGGTTTGAAGGTAACACGGTATCAAACAAAAAACAAGAGTTGAAAGGCACTAGAATGACATACGTCTGAAGCGTAGATTTCAATGTATGAGATGATGATCTGATCTGAATCTGATACCAACCATAATACTCCCGAACATATAGACTACCTTATTACTCCATCGAGGCGCGACCTCGAAAACAAACATGATCAAGCATGCTGAGGTTCATGATATACTAGATCACGGAACACACCAACCACCGGTAGTATTCAGAGTCTGGGGATTGGGGATCTGCAGGAGATGACCTTAACCGTCGGTCCGTCCCGCCTGGTAGCCACTCACTTACAGTCCTGGGCCAGAATCAAATTCAAATCAATATCTATAACTCATAATCACATATGCTCATTATCATCTCTGAAAGAGAACAATATCAAATAAATAGAACCTGAACTCGAATAAGGTATATCAATATGATGTCATGTATACAAAAATAGACCGAATGGTCAACATGTGAAGAAGAGGAATATATGAATCCTGATTTCATCATGAATGGTTTGAACAAAAGATTGAAAATGTATGAAGAGGTACATGATAAATCCTTTATCATTTCAACTTAATAAGAGTAGAAGGAAATACAATGTGTGGGAAAATATATATAATAAAGAGTAAGAGTACAATTGGTCAAGGAAAGATACAAGGAATCCAAAGAAAGAGGGCAATCTGACCAATAGGACATGAAACTGGACTGCTTAAAATGAAAGTCATCATGGGAACAACTGAACAAGGCAAACATGGATATAGAAATATCCAGAGAAACAATGAAAGTGATGACATAATTAATCCAGACAAAAAGAAGGAAATGGTGAAAAGGACAAGACATGAATATGAGTGAGAACACTCGAAACATAGACGAATTGGTTCAGGGATTGATTGTCAAATAAACAAGGGGTTAACAGACAAGGAAATGGGAGATACAAAATAAGAGGTTTCAAAGAGTAATATGGATTTCAAATGAAGTAAGATGATCATGAGTTGAGAAACTTATACAAGGTTTCTAAGAACCAATAACAAAGGTCATGAACAAACGAATGAGGAGGTTAAACAAGTACAAGCACAAGCGAATGGATGATTAATAGGAACATATGAAGAAAGGCTAGTCAAATATCGAAACAATGAACAAGACTTATGTTGGTACAAGGAGATCGGATCAATACCAGGTGACACAAGATATCAAGGTTAATTGGATAAGCCTAACCGAAAAGGGTTATGCATGATGAAGTACTGCCGCACATTATCAATAAAAAATACTTGCAGGAACAAGACATAATAAATATCCATTTTCCCTTAGGGGCCGGATGCCCGAACGATATAAAAGAGAATGCTAGAATCCTTACCCAATGTACCATACTTTGCTCAGTCAATCCAACCATATAGTCGAGATGCTCTAGAAAATCCTGCAACATCTCGCCTATCACAACACAAACAAAAGTTATCCCTAGTAGCCTCTAACCTATACCAAGGGCACGATCACCGTCCTAAAAGTAAAACAGTTAAAAAAAACACAAATTCACCATTCAAAATACGTACAAATGATATTCACACAATAGTAAGGGTTAAACAATCCGTCTACGATAATACAACAAAGTTCATATATAATAAATATTATACTAAACTTTACTATTCAAGTTAATGTACAATCAAAATAAGAGAAAATGAAATACTCACCCTTTCAACTCTTTGATCGGTCTTGTGTGTGAAGGAGAGTCTCAAGACATGTGATATGAGTGAAAATTGTTTGTGTGCATCGCTCGTATGTGTGTGAATTTGGTGTAGAGTGTGTGCGCAAGAGAGCAGTAAACGAAAGAATTGAAACTTGGTAGTGAACAAAGATGAAGCTAAAGATAATGAGTCACTCAGGCGTGATACGTGTGGCAATGGTGAGTAATGAGTTTGACGAATAACAAGTGAGTCATAATTCATGAACCAGCATGCTTAGTAACATATAGTTATATTAATATTTTATTTATTGAATTATTTGCACCAACTTGCTTATTTCGGTTTTCATAAGTACATAACATATCTCAAAGAGGTTAATTAATCATGTACTATAAATTCGTGCGGTTCGTATTACAGTGACTGAACTTTCATAGACCCTCGTTTAGATATAAAACTGCTTAAATCAAAACTATTAACATGCCGAGCCTGAAATTATATAAAACAACGATAACAATTAAAGAAAATGATGATTATTAAAATCATAATTTTATAATTTATTTATTTATCTAATGTGGTTATTGCAAGTGGGGCGTTACACTATCAATCCCCACTTGCTCCTTATAATTGGTAAAGTACGTAACATTGAACTGAACTGATGAATCTGAACTGAACTGAATTGAAATTAATAAATTTCTAGCTGAAGTGATTTGAGCCTCAATATATGTTGTTGTTGTCCTTCATGTTATTTAATTCTTTATGGGTTGGGCATTTACATGAGACATAACAAAACGAGTGCAGAAAAGCCCAATAGTGTATTCTGGGTCCAATATGAAACAAATCCCTTCACAATAAATTTGTACCTAATCTAGCAAATCCTCTGGAAATTAAGTTGAAGAACGGGAACAAGAAGAAAGCAGCCAGCTGCTATAGTTGTGGGTGTTTCAACATCCGATTGTTTACGCGACACACCTCAAGGTTTGCCTTTTAACCTCTTCAAGAATCTTCTTTTAATATTATTTTTCTAGATGATTTACTGTTCTGTCTTGTTTTGGTGATTCAGGGATCTTTATGGGCTGGGCATTTACATGCGACATAACAAAACGAAAGTGTAAAATCCCAATGAGGTATTCTGGGTCCAATATGAAACAAATCCCTTCACAATAAATCTGTACCTAATCTAGCAAATCCTCTGGAAATTAAGGTGAAGAACGGGAACAAGAAGAAAGCAACCGCTATAGTTGTGGGTGTTTCAACATCCGATTGTTTACGCGACACACCTCCAGGTTTGCCTTTTAACCTCTTCAAGAATCTTCTTTTAATATTATTTTTCTTGATGATTCTTTATCATCTTGTTTTGGTGATTCAGAGATCTTTATGGGCTGGGCATTTACATGCGACATAACAAAACGAGTCCAGAAAATCCCAACAGTGTATTCTGGGTCCAATATGAAACAAATCCCTTCACAATAAATCTGTACCTAATCTAGAAAATCCTCTGGAAATTAAGGTGAAGAACGAGAACAAGAAGAAAGCAGCCGATATAGTTGTGGGTGTTTCAACATCTGATTGTTTACGCGACACACGTCAATGTTTGACTTTTCACCTCTTCAAGCATCATCTTTTGATATTATTTTGCTTGATGATTTACTGTTCTATCTTGTTTTGGTGATTCTGAGACTATTGTATCTTCAAACAATTGTTTTGGTGGTCAGGGGCGGACCCACACTGAAGGCTAGCCCAGGCTTCAGCCTGTGGGTGCGCCCACAATAAAAAAAAATTATTTTTAAAGTTTTGGGCTTT
This sequence comes from Plantago major, assembly GCA_026545765.1. NCBI lineage: Eukaryota > Viridiplantae > Streptophyta > Magnoliopsida > Lamiales > Plantaginaceae > Plantago > Plantago major. The sequence goes on along the minus strand of CM048843.1, from coordinate 88,667,986 downwards.
AGGTCTCTGTTCCCAGTTCCCTCTTCATTCGCCGCTTTTCTGTTCTGTTTCACTTCTTCTCTTCATTCGCCGTTTTTGCTCGGTTGCTCCTGGACCTGCACTTCCTTCTTCCTAGTTCCTTTCATTGCTCCCTTATTCTTCATTCGCCTTGACGCCGTCCTTGAGCGCCTCCTCTGCTCGACTGCTCCGCCTCCGTCCTCCACAATGCAAGTTAGGCCAATACTACTCTTTTCTTTTTCTCCATTGATGATTTATCACTCATTTGATCATTTTGTTTAATTAATTGCATTAATTGATTGGAACCCTACATTTTCCTCTTTCAATTTCGTATACTAGGGTTCGGAATTTTAATTCCTAGTTGGCTGGTTTGTTTTTGAATGAATTGGTTTGAATGATTATTTAACAAATGAGTGATTAATCATGATCCTGGGTTTTGATTGGGATTTCTGAGATTTGCCCAGGATGGGCATGCCAATCCCACCCAGGTGCCAAAATGCACCGGGATTGCGGGATCTCGTCGGGATTGACAACACTGTATAAAATTAATGTATATATGCATATTTGCTAGAGTCTGACCTTCATTATATCTATGTTTGATGATGACAGCCTTTTGATTCCTCTTGTGCTTTACAAACAAAAATCTGTTATATAAACGAAGTAACCTTCTTTACACTTCTTATTGCACTTGTGTTGTAAAGAAATTTCTATTAATGCAGGAAGAGAAAACACGACCGACTAATGATGGGATCTAAAGCAATATCCAAAACAGGATTAACAAACCATCCGTGGGATGAAATACCAGAATACAACCTCATTGTCTTTCCCAAGAAGCGAGCGATTGAGCAGCATAGGAGAGCTCTGCCAATTGCTCAAGGTAATTAATTCAACTGGTTCAGTTAGTTTTTCCAATTTTCTCTATTTTGGTGTGTAGGACTTATTTGAATGTGAGAATGTAGTAGAATGTATTAAACATTGACGCGTTGCAACTGTTTTGGGTTTTAGGAATTGTAATGTTGTGAATATGAGTAAAAAGTAATATTTGCTCCTGATGACAAAACCATGAAACTGGAGGTGGATCGTGAGCTCATATACAAGGTTGCTAACTTCGATTACCCTCAATAATTGGAAACTCTTAAAAATTTATTGAATGGTGAAGAGGAATTGTACTTAGTCCACTAGTTTTGATTGAGTGGCTTAATACTTTTTTCAATTTTTTCTCAAGGAGTTTGTGAGCAAGAATAGAAAGTTTGTTATTTAATCTATTCTCAAAGTTGAATGGGGCAGGAGGGGTGGTATTGGGAAACATTGGCTAACTAGAACACACTCCCTCCTATTTTTAAGATGTTTTGGCTTATTGTTGATTTGACAAATATAAAATGTTTTAGAAGATTCTATCATGTGATTTAGTGTTTTCACTATTTTCTATACATCCTACTCATTTATTTTATTGTAATTCATTTGTTTTGTCTTGAACTCTACAAAGTTTAAGCATATTTCTCATCTTTTATAGGTGAATTTATTTTGTCCAAGACATGTTTGGAGTAGTGTAATTTATGTTTGGAAATTTAGGGTGTAGGGATGCGGTTTGTATGGATTATTTGTAATGTTTGTGTTAATCTTTGTATTAGTACATCTTGAAGTTCAAGCGTTACTTATATTACTTGTACAATTTAATTTTTTAATAATTTATTTTACTGTTGTGCAAAAAGAAAGAAAATATTTTAGTGGAAAACTAATTTTTTTTTGGTAAAAAGAAAAGAAAGAAAATATTTAAGTGAAAAATTAATGGTTTGACTTTAATAAATATGAATGATTCAAGTGAGTTTTATAATGTTTGACACTAAATGCAAGGTTTTCATATGATTTGTTTCGATTAATAAAAAATGATGATTATTATCTAATGTTTATAGATAATCACATAGAAACTAATTAAATTTTATAGAAACTAATTAAATTTTATAGAAACATAATGAAACATAAATTAAATAAGAATCATATATTTAACGAGTACAAGAAACAAATAAATTTAAACAAAACCTATAAATTTTTATAGAATTACATTATTTGCTAAACCTGTTGGGTCCTGTGCGGAGGGCAACTATGCTCAGATCCGGCTCTGTGGAAACTGTACCAAGTTTGCAATTTTTGTTCCAGGGTTTTTATATTTTCTTATCTTCGCATTTCTCACAACTGGGTCAAATTCCGCTAAAATTGATAATTGGTTAATGTGAATGTTAACGACACCCCAATACAGCTAAACGCAACTCCAAATGGACAACTTTATGAAAATTCCTCGAACACATAAAATGTCTATTTATGTCTTGTAGTATGTATTAGCCAAAATTCGCTCTTTACCAACTAGACCGACAATCTAGTCCATCAAGGCTACGGCCCAATTCATGGTCCATAAACAAGTCCATCTTGGCTTCTTATGCAAGTTGGATTCCACATGTCAGTTAGCTAACCCACCTAGTTGAGTCATCCATCCAACAAAGTAGTCCACATGCTACCTGACTCACTCAACCTTGCTAACCTTCCAGCTGGTTGACAAGCTAGCTAACTCACCTTGCATGTCTGACTCTCTTAATCAGCACTTGGCTGACAGTCAGTCAACACTTGATTGATAGACTGGCCAACCAACCTCGCTTGACTGACTCAGTCAGTCAGTGAGCAACTGATTTGAAACAACTCTTCCAACTACGTGAGACACGGTCCAACCCACTTAGCGAGTTCCAACAACCTCACTCGAGGTTCGCGGACAGACTCTAACGTTGGTTGAACTATATAGAGAAGAGTGGGGAGATGCGGAGGATCATCGCATTCTGACTGCAACAAACCCTAGCAATTTATCACTCACGCCTCTATCTCTCAAGCTCTCTGATCAACACCCTCAACCATCCACCGTCATCTACCACGGTCTATCATCAACCACCGTCATCCACCATCATCCACCGTCATCCACCATCATCCACCGTCATCCACCATCATCCATCATCATCCACCATCACCCATCACTGTCCGACGACTACCAACTAGCTCCCTCCAACAAGGTCAGCTAGCCTATCGCCGATGCTCATCCATACTCTACCGAACCGACTCAACAAACAGGATAAGTCAACACTCGTCACAATCCCTCTTGTTGATATGGAAATATGTCCAATCCGTCATAGAGGACCTGGGAATGAATCCTAAGGCGTCCTAAGTCATCCAATGGATCCGAGACACTTTAGTCCGATCCAACGGTCCGATCCGGGCTGACCAACCATGGTCCGAACCACCTTAAAAGAGGAACAAAGGATCTGGAGCCTACTAAAGTCCGACCCAGGAACCTCAGGTCTGACCCAGCTTGGTCCGAGCCTCTCTGGGAAAGGAGACATAGTACTTGGACAGTACTTTCTCCGACCCAAGGCCTCCGAAGCGGACGACCATTCGGATCAGGCAGGATAGGTCTCACAAGTAACCAAGTAGGCAGGCACCAGAGAGTAGGGTGTCCGAACCCTGAGTTCTGAATCGGAAGAGTTGGGCAGACTCGGGAGAACTTCCTTCTCTAACAACCAAATACGGTCCGGACCAGGCGCCCGGACCAACCTCTCTGAACCGGGGATCTCGGCAGACCTTGTCACATCCTCTAAAACTCTTCCAATAATGACTAAACTACCCCTAAATCCCAAAGTGGCATGGGCTAAGAACCATTATTGGGCTATGGGCCAAAGACATGCCTTGGTGGCTCAATCACAGCCCTACACTTGGCGCAATCCTAGCAAGGTCTCCCATTTTGATGATAGCCTATAAATAAGGCACACATCCCCACAAGAACAAGTAAGTCACTTCACGAACCTAATCCCGAGCATTATACAGAGTAGATCTTTAGTCACTCTCGAGTAAAGTCTCTAACCAGTTTGACACTTAGCAAACCGGGTACTAACCCCCCCCCCCCACTCAAGTCACTTGTGCAGGTCCTTATCAAGTAGTTGGTCGCTGGATCTTACACCTTGGCTCTTACCGTGTACGGAGCTTCTTACCTTGGCATTCATTAGTGGAGTTGAACAATATCTAAGTATTTGGGGAGTTACACCCTCAACATTTTGGCGCCGTCTGTGGGAACCTTTACAAAAAGTTCCGTTCTCTTCAGTAATGGCAAGAACAAGAAGGTCCGCAAAAACAACGCCACTGCAATTGGTACACCTGCTCCATGACAAAGGGGCGGACCTCTCACTAGGAGAGATAGGGTATCAAGAGTTCCTCCAAGAGATGCAACGGATTATCCTAGCGATGGCCATACTGCTAGTCTCTCATCTGAGGAAGAAAGAGCTGCAAATCCGCCAGTAAGGACCCAGGCGATCGGAGTCGAAGGACAAGTTCCTCTGTCAGGAACACATGGTCCTCCTCCAGGAAGAAACTTTACCCTTCCAAATGGGCAGATCATTCGTCCTAGTGAGTTCGGGATGGATGAGAATCAGTTTGGCCTACTCACTACTATTCAAGGATTCTTTGGATCAAACAACCTCCAGCCTCCTCAGCCTACCCCACCTACACCAATCCCAAGGCAAGTTGAGCTCTCACAGTCAAGGAATGAGCACCGTCCTATCCAACAAAGGCTGGGGGAACAAGCTCAACCGGAAGATCTGAGAAATCTTCTTAATAGAAGGGCGGCTGCCTCTCATGAACAACGAGGAAGGAGTCCAGAAGCACCACGAAGAGATGAAGTGGGAACTAGTCGGCGAGGAGCTTAACAACAAGCACCAAGAGATCATATGGCGGAAAGCATCCCATTAGTTCCAATCGGTGATCTTCCTCCGGAAGTAGCAATCAACCCCAAGACTGGTGAGAAGCTAACGGCCGAGCAAATTTACCTCCAACAAAAGGCCTTGGAAACACAAATTGCCACCCTAAGCAAGATGGTTAAAGCACACGAGAAGGTGACCGTTAAAACTCCCGACCCTCTGTGCGATGAGATCAGAAGAGAAAGGAAGTGCCCCGACTGCATTATCCCGAACCTTGAGCACTATTTCGGAGATACTTGTCCTGTGGGGCACCTCACTAGGTACGAAAGTAAGATGGAGAGAAACGGGCTTAATGACAACATGAAAGCTCTCAACTTCTCCACGACACTCTTCGGAGAAGCAATGGATTGGTGGACCTCACTACCTAATGGCTCCATCAAATCTTATGCGGATGTTGACTCCCTTTTCCTAAAAAGGTTTGAAAAGGCAAAGAAAAGGAAGAGGTCAGTTGAGCACCTGGCAGGAGTAATCCAGAAGGAGCATGAGGACCTTAGGACCTTCCTCGACTGCTTCAACACCGAAGTACGACAGGTGGAACCTCATAGAATCAAAGAGCGGGTCCAACACCTGTATGCTAACACTTATAATGATGAGCTCAGAAGAAAGCTTTCCAACGAAGAAATCACTACTGAAAAGTACCTGGAGGATATCTGCGAAGGAGTCTTGTATGGAGAAGAGTACCGACGAAATGTCCTGATAAGAGCAGGGATAAAGAAGGGGAGAGAACAAGTACGACAAGAACTTCCTCCTCGTCAGGGAAAGTTTGAACATAAAAGAGATCTCAGGGATAGGAGAGAGTTCCACAGAGAGAGAACTCCACCAAGGAGATACGCCGAGTATACTCGCCTCAACAGACCAAGATCCGACATCTTGGCTTCTATTGTTGAGAAGGACTTAGATATTCAATGGCCTAAACCTGTCAGGAGCAGCAAGAAGAAATCTTCTAAGGACTACTGTAGGTTCCACAAGCAGAAAGGTCACCCAACTGAGGATTGCATCCAGTTGAAGACAGAAATCGAAAGACTAGTAAGAATTGGGAAGTTGAAAGAACCCATAGGTGAGGAAGAACCCTCCCGACATAGAAAGAATGAGCAAAGAAGAGAGGAGCGTGGTTCAGAACCTCTGACAGGATCTTTACCACCACCTCCAGCAGAAATCCCACCTCGGCATGCCCAAAGGTACCAAGAGTACCGTGACGATATAGAAATGGAAAACCTCCCTTACAGTGGAGTTATCAACGCCATTGCAGGAGGACCAACTGGGGGAGATAGCCGAAATGCAAGGGAGAGAACCGCACAACACTTAAGAAACAACGATAGAGCTTATGCTCCTTCAGCCCTGAAGGGCACAAACGCCATCACCTTTGATGATAGCGAAATCCCTCCACCAACATCTGGCGGAGGAGATCTCAAAGACCCCGACGTTCCTTTGGTTGTCTCCCTGGTAATTGCCACTTACAAGGTTAACAAAGTACTGGTCGATACAGGAAGCTCTTCCAACGTTATATCCAAGAGGACCGTAGAGCAAATGCACTTGGGACCAATACAGTTTGGACGAGTGTATACTTCATTAGTGGGTTTTGGGGGATCGATAGTACGTCCTATTGGAAGTATACCACTACAAGTCTCTATGGGCACCTTTCCGACAAGGGTGACTAAAACAATTCTCTTCGTGGTAGTCGACAGCACCTTCGATTATAACGTGATTCTGGGCTGCCCGGGACTTAACCAATTTAGAGAAATTGCTTCTCCCATGCACAATAGGGTAAAGTTCCCAACCCCGAATGGCGTGGGTGAGGAAGTGGGCAACGTTAGAGAAGCTTGGGAATGCTACATCATGTCAACCAGAGGGGCCACAACACCCGTTCTTTCGGTCACTAAGACCTCCAGGAGCCACTCTCCCACAATGCTAACGCCCCAAAAGGAATAAATTGGTATTGGATCGCTCAAGGAAAAGTTTCCCAAAACAGCTAGGATAGAACCTCATGAAGCCTTGAAAGAGGTTCAATTGATTGAAGGAAACTTGGACAAGACAACGCGCATTGGAACGGAGATGAGCACGGAAGTAGAGATGAAGCTCGTCACTTGCCTTCCCGATAATCGTGATATCTTTCCCTGGAGCACAGATGATCTCAAAGGGATAGACCCGAGGATCGCGGTTCACCGTCTGAACATGGATCCAACAGTAAAGCACATCCAGCAAAAGAGGAAGGACTTTGGGCCAGTTGAGGATGCTATCATAGCTGAAGAGGTAGACAAGCTCATGAAAGTGGGACATATCGAAGAAGTCAGATACTCTGACTGGTTTTGTAACGTGGTCCTAGTAGAAAAAGCGCCGGGAAAGTGGAGAATGTGCAACGACTTCACCAGACTCAACAAGTTTTGCCCAAAGGACCCTTATCCATTACCACGCATAGACCAACTGGTTGATTCCACTGCAGGATGTGTGCTTTTGAGCTTCATGGACGCATACCAAGGATTTTACCAAATTAGGATGGCTCAAGAGGACATAAAAAAGACAGCCTTCTTTGCGGCTGGAGGAGTCTACTGTTTTAAGGTCATGCCTTTCGGCCTCAAGAACGCAGGAGCTACGTACCAACGGTTGGTGAATAAGATGTTCAAAGAAGAGTTGGGTAAAACCATGGAAGTCTATGTGGACGACATGCTCGTCAAAAGCAAGACTGAAGAGGAGCACATCGAACATCTTAATAATTGCTTTTCCATCCTTCGGAAATACGGAATGAAGCTGAACCCTGAAAAATGTACGTTTGGAGTAAAAGGAGGAAAATTCCTTGGCTACATGGTCACGGAAAGAGGCATCAGCGCTAACCCAGAGAAAATAAAAGCAATCCTAGACCTACCACAGCCAAAGACCATCAATGAAGTTCAGAAGCTTCTGGGAAAGGTGATGGCATTGAGTCGTTTCATCTCGAAATCTGTCGAGAAGAACTTACTCTTCTTCAAGATTCTGAGGAAAGAAAGTAAGTTTGAATGGACGAAGGAATGTGAAGAGGCCCTGGAAAATTTGAAGAAGTACCTCCTCTCACCACCCCTCTTGTCCAAACCAATAGAGGCTGAACCTCTCTATCTATATCTGGCTACAACTGATGAGGCAATAAGTTCTGTATTGGTACGGATACAAGGCAACGAACACCTGCCTATCTATTATCTGAGCAAAGCCCTCGCAGGCTCTGAGGCCAGATATGTCAAGATTGAGAAGCTCGCCTACGCACTGGTTTACACTGTACATCGACTAAAGCCATACTTCAAATCTCATCGAATTGTGGTCCTCACAAATGAGCCACTCAAACATGTTCTAGGCAAACCAGACCAGTCAGGGCGCCTGTCTAAATGGGCTATCGAGTTAAGTGAATATGACATTGGGTATCAGGCCCCATCTGCCAAAAAAATGCAAGTTTTGGCCGACTTCTTGGTGGATTATCCAGAGAAAGCAGAAGAAGAGATCAACAGTTCCCAAGAGAATGTCAATCATGTCATGATCGTCCAGATCAAAGATCCAAAGGGGAAAGAAGAAGCGGAAGAAATACATGAGCATAATTTCCAGCTTTTGACAAAGTATCAGCAACCCATGGATGATTCACTGAGAGTAAGGCACATGTTTCTCTTAGAGGAAGAACCCAACTCCTCAACGCCTGCATCTTCCGACAAGAAGCAGGAGAATGAGAAGATGCCTACTACTAATGCGGAAGGCAAGGTAGGAAACAAAGATTGTTGGACGTTACAAGTAGATGGATCCTCCACTGGGCGATTGGGAGAAATAGGAATCCTTCTTGAAAGTCCCAAAGGAGCCAAGCTAGCGTACGCCATCACCCTTAATTTCAAGGTGACAAACAATGAGGCCGAGTATGAAGTGCTCATCACTGGCTTAAGGATGGCGAGAGCTCTTCAGGTAAAAAAATCAAGGCCTACACAGATTCACAACTTGTGGAATCCCAATTCTCCGGGTCCTTTACCACTAAAGGACCTAACATGATCAAATGCTTGGAGCTTCTCAAGGAAGAGGTTAAGCACTTGGAAGAATTCACTCTTGAACAATTCCACAGAGAATGGAATGAGAAAGCCGACGCCCTCTCAAAGTACGCCTCAGCCTTAGGAGCTCTGGACACGAGAAGTGTCATCCTAATGACCCGCGCGGAATCGTCCTTGGCAAACTCCAACGGACAAGTATTCCTCTTGAGCACAGAAAGAAACTGGATGACTGATATATTCTGTTACCTCAAGGATGGTACTCTACCTGTGGATCCTAGAGAAGCAAGAAGGATCCTTTACCGAGCCAACATATACTTTATCCTGGAAGAAGACCTTTACAAAAAATCCTTCACTAGCACCCATATGAGATGCTTGGATCCCCAAGAAGCAAAAATTGTGATGGAAGAAGTCCATGTTGGCAGTTGTGGAAGTCATTCTGGAGGAAGAACCTTGGCGCAAAAGATCATAAGACAAGGATACTATTTGCCAACTATTGACGCTGATGCTGCCAACTTCGCCCGCGCCTGTGAAGACTGTCAATACTATGCCAACATACCACACCGCCCGACCAACCCTATGATTCCGTCAATCATAGCGTGCCCATTTGACCAATGGGGCATAGATCCTTTCCAACGTGGAACCCATCAGAAGAAGTTCTTGATTGTAGCAGTGGAGTATTTCACTAAATGGGTCGAGGCAGAGGCCGTATCAACCATCACGGAGAGCAGGGTAAGGACGTTCATCTGGAAGAACATCATCTGCCATTTTGGACTCCCACGGGTTCTAGTGTCAGATAATGGAGCACAGTTTTCCGGGACAAGACTGAAAGAATGGCTTCAATCCTTCAAAATAGAACAACGCTTCACTTCCGTTGGCCACCCCCAAGCCAATGGTCAAGTGGAAGCCACCAACAAGACCATCGTCAAGATTTTGGAGAAAAGATTGAGAACTTCCCAAGAAAGTTGGGTAGATGATCTCGACGCGGCTCTTTGGGCACATAGAACGACAACTCGGACTGCTACACAGGAGACCCCCTTTTCCCTTGTCTATGGATCTGAGACGGTCATTCCTTCGGAAATAGTGGTGGCCACCCAGAGAATCCAGCAGTACAACCCAGCAGATAATGAGGTAGCAAGGATCTATGACCTCGAACTCCTCGAAGACAAACGAGAGAGGGCACTGGCCAACGTCCTTCGATACCAAGCTTTGACTGCTCGAGCCTACAACAAGCGTGTCTTTCCCAAAGATATACAAGTCGGAGACTTAGTCCTCAGAAGAGCCGATATACTGAGTCATGTAGGAAAACTCAAGCCCAAGTGGGAAGGACCATACAAAGTTACGGGAGCGAGAGTCAATGGAAGCTTTGAACTAGAAGATGATCAAGGGCGAGCCTTGAAGAGAACTTGGAATGCCAAGAATCTCCAAAAGTTCTACACTTAGAAAAGAAATGTGGCAACGACTGTCACCTTTTTTGTCAACCTGTTTTTTGTAATTCGATTTCCGTCAAGTCAATACAACTTTGATTTCATAAAACTTTTTCAAAGATCGAGTCCTTTGGACCTCATAGTTCGAATAAGTCACGAAGGAAGACATTTAGCTGCTCATTTCGAGTCAAAATCGTACACCGATCCGAATCGGATCAACACAATGAAACAGAATCAAACGATGACAAAAACAAGCACGCTTTTATTCAAACAGACTAAGTACAGAATTACGAAGCAAGGGTCCGAAGAGCCCTAATCGAGCTTTCAAAGACAGACACCTATTCTAGCTCTTTCCTACCCTTACAAAGGAGCTTCGTATATAATCTTGGTCTACCGAACCAAGCCAAGTCCGAGCACGCTTGACTCTACATCTGTGGACATTCCGAAACAAAGAAGGAACTTCACCATCATGACCGGGATTGCTTACTGTCAGAAATCTCAAAGCCCTCTTCGAACGATCTAGTAACTAAAAGCAGCTGCCAAGGACAGTTAAGGACATTCGGAACATCCATATAGTTTTCCTCACAAACTTCCGAATCACAAGGAGGGTTCCGAAGCACGCAAGTAGCACTACGACAATCTGGATCGTCTCCTACCAGATACTATAAACAAATTTCTCAGATTGATAAAGTATTTGGAAGACGCCACCCGGATAGTCGGAATGATAAAAGTCACTCCGGAGACTCCCACTGGCCCGAATCCCAACAAGACCGGCATTGTCAGGAACTCTATTCCAGAATTGCAAGTTGCTCCCTCGAGCCTCCAATTCTGGAACGAAGCCACCAATGTTAGGAAATTTGTTAGGAATTTTGTTAGATATTTATATCTGTTTAGTTTTGATCAGCAACATGATGACTTATCTTAGTCTCAGAAAGGTGATTAGTACTCTTGGGTCACTTGAACATTGTAAAAGAGGAAACCCACTTAGTATGATAGTTTAGTAAATCTTGTATAGGATGTTAGGTCTCAAAATGTAATTTTTATTTCATGAAGAGAAGACCAAGAAGAAGACATCCAAAGCAGAAGAAGATCAACAACATTGAAGATTCGAAGAACTGCACAAGATTCGAAAAGCAGTTTCTGAATACCTTCGCCAGATATCTGAAGACACGAACAGTTTCAAACAAACTGTGTCACAAGAGATATCTGAGAAGAGGTCTATCTGAAAACAAGGAAAGTGTCCACAAATATCTACACTCAGATACCTTAAGATTTAACCACATTTCTGAAGAAGAAATATATATTGCAAACAAAGTTGTTTCAATACAAGTGGTATCTGAAGAGTGAAGATAAGGACGTGCTAAGAATCAGAGAAATCTGATCAAGGGAATCTCTGTTACAAAGCATAGTTCCGTTGACACTACAGGACAAAGTATAGTACAATGCATTTAATGCAGACGGAGATGTCGAACAAAAGCAACGGCCGCTTACAAGAAGAAGACAAAGCACATCTGATTATACACAGATATCAATAGTTTGAATTTGAGCCTAATGGATACTATTCAACGGCATTCAAATTCATCTATAAATATCAACACTTAGACTGTTTGAGAATACACACTGAACACCTTTGAACTTACCAGATATCTTACTCTCTCAAACAAACTACTTATCCTCAAGCTTTCTGTTGCGACCAAAGCCTCTGATTCTTAAGTAGGACTGAAGTTCTAAGTGTCCTGATCCTAAACAAGCAAAACTATCTGTGAAAGAGTTGAATCGAAAGATCAACTATCTGAGATTCATTCTCTTGAACAGATAACATAAGACTTAAGAAATCGAACAAGATACCATACGCTGAAAAGTGTATTAAGTAACTTGATTCACAGAGCTATCTGACTAATTGAAAAGTTATTAAGAAGCTCATCTGACAAACTCAAACCGAAACCAACACCATAACTGGCGTGGAGTACATGAAGTACTTAGTTAAATCAGGGAATAACTCCAAAGGTTAATAGGAGTAGAGGAAGTACTTGATTTTGGGAAAATCAGGGAATAACTCCAAGGTTAACGGAGTATAGGAAGTACTTGATTTGGAAAACTAAGGAACAACTCCAAGGTTATTGAGTATAGGAAGTACTTAGCTTGGGAAGCTAGGGAATAACTCAAAAAGGTTACTGAGTATAGGAAGTACTTGGCTAAGGTAGCCGGGGAACAACTCAGGGGGAACATTTGGTTGGGAACCATTTGTTTAAGGGATTTATAGAATAGGATTTTTGTAAGGTGACCTCAATAATCTATTCTAGTGAATTCTAGGTCTTTGGAAGACCGAAGTGGATTAGTTGGAGGATTACGCCACCTCCAGATACCACTATACTTGCTGTGTTATTTACATTTCTGTATTTACCTTTCAGCAACACACACACACACTTTAACTGTTTCTACACTTATCTATATTAAGTCTTCCGCGCTCTGAATATAAGTATCAGATATCTTTACAGATATCTGAGAAATTGTGTTTATCAACAAAAGTTTTAAAAGACTATTCACCCCCCCCCCCTAGTCTTTTACTTTGCCGTTATCTGGACCAACAAGTGGTATCAGAGCAGGAGGTTCACCAGCCTTCTGCACTGAACCTAGATCCCCAGATAGGTGAAGAAACTTTTTCCATTTGTGAGGACTATTTAATTTGTGTGTTAAGTGTGCAGGTATGTCTCTGAGTGATGCACCAGTTCTCAAACCAGAGAACTACGAGAAATGGAAGAATAACATGATGCTCCACCTTGAAGCCATAAGTGACGAAATCATTGAAGTGATAAAGAATGCCCCAATAGTCATTCAACAACTGAAACAAGTCATGGAGGTTTCTAATGGTAGAGACAGAGATCAAAGCGAAGGATCTTCTCAAACTGATGCGTCAACTAATGGAAGATCCACCAGTCAAGTTATTTACGAATCAAAGTCCAGAGAACTCTGGACATCAGAAGATGCCAAGAGAAATCGTCTGGATGGTCAAGCTCGTAATAACATTATCAGATCGACACCTGAGCACATACAGTGTAATCTGTGGGGTGCTAAAACGGCGAAAGTTGCCTGGCAACTGATTGAAGAAATCTGTGCCGGAACTGAGAAAACCAAAGAAAACAAGTTCGAAGTTCTCAAGCTGAAATTTCAAAATTTCAAACAAGAACCCACTAAAACTCTGGAAGAACTTGATTTCAGATTTACCACTCTCATGAGTGATATGGCAGCTGTTGGTCCAGATAACGGCAAAGTAAAAGACTAGAGGGGGGGGGGGTGAATAGTCTTTTAAAACTTTTGTCGATAAACACGATTTCTCAGATATCTGTGAAGATATCTGATACTTATATTCAGAGCGCGGAAGACTTAATATAGATAAGTGCAGAAATAGTTAATGTGTGTGTGTGTTCTTTGAAAAGTAAATCTGAGATAAGTAAATAACACAGCAAGTATAGTGGTATCTGGAGGTGGCGTAATCCTCCAACTAATCCACTTCAGTCTTCCAAAGACCTAGAATTCACTAGAATAGATTATTGAGGTCACCTTACAAAAATCCTATTCTATAAATCCCTTAAACAAATGGTTCCCAACCAAATGTTCCCCCTGAGTTGTTCCCCGGCTTCCTTAGCCAAGTACTTCCTATACTCAGAAACCTTTTTGAGTTATTCCCTAGCTTCCCAAGTTAAGTACTTCCTATACTCAATAACCTTGGAGTTGTTCCTTAGTTTCCCAAATCAAGTACTTCCTGTACTCCGTTAACCTTGGAGTTATTCCCTGATTTTCCCAAAATCAAGTACTTCCTCTATACATTAACCTTTGGAGTTATTCCCTGATTTAACTAAGTACTTCCTGTACTCCACGCCAGTTATGGTGTTGGTTTCGGTTTGAGTTTGTCAGATGAGCGTCTTAATAACTTTTCAGTTAGTCAGATAGCTCTGTGAATCAAGTTACTTAATACACTTTTCAGCGTATGGTATCTTGTTCGATTTTACTAACCCAAGTCTTATGATATCTGTTCAAGAGAATGAATCTCAGATAGTTGATCTTTTGATTCAACTCCTTCACAGATAGCTTTGCTTGTTTAGGATCAGGACACTTAGAACTTCAGTCCTACTTAAGTATCAGAGGCTTTGGTCGCAATAGAAAGCTTGAGGATAAGAAGTTTGTTTGAGAGAGTAAGATATCTGGTAAGTTCAAATGCGTTCAGTGTGTATGTTCTGTGTGTCTTCTCAAACAGTCTAAGTGTTGATATTTATAGATGAATTTGAATGCCGTTGAATAGTATCCGTTAGGCTCAAATTCAAACTATTGATATCTGTGTATAGTACTGTAGCAGGCTTTGTCTTCTTCTTCAGAAGCAGCCGTTGCTTTTGTTCAGACATCTTTGTCCGTGCATTAAATGCATTGTACAATACTTTGTCCTGTAGTGTCAACGGAACTATGCTTTGTTTCAGAGATTCCCTTGATCAGATTTCTCTGGTTCTTAGCACGTCCTTATCTTCAATCTTCAGATACCACTTGTATTGAAACAACTTTGTTTGCAATATATATTTCTTCTTCAGAAATGTGGTTAAGGCTCAAGGAATCTGAGTGTAGATATCTGTGGACACTTTCCTTGTTTTCAGATAGACCTTTTATTCCTCAGATATCTCTTGTGACACAGTTTGTTTGAAACCCTTCGTGTCTTCAGATATCTGGTGAAGGTTTCTGAAAAACTGTTTTCAGTAATCTTGTGCAGTTCTTCAAATCTTCAAAATTGTTGATCTTCTGTTGCTTGGAAGTCTTCTTCTTGGTCTTCTCTTCATGAAATAAAAATTACATTTTGAGACCTAACATCCTATACAAGATTTACTAAACTATCATACTAAGTGGGTTTCCTCTTTTACAATGTTCAAGTGAAGCAAGAGTACTAATCACCTTTCTGAGACTAAGATAAGTCATCATGTTGCTGATCAAAACTTAAACAGATATTCTTTTCAAAATATCTAACTAGAAATCCTAACAAATTTCCTAACAAATTTCCCCCTTTTTGATCAGTCAACGATGACTATCTGACCTATTACAAATCTGGATGAGGAAACAATCCATCACTTAATAATTTCTTATGATTTTTCAATTCAATTAATTAAGTGCAGAAAGTAAACATCAACCAAATCACAAGGTGTGATCTTTGCTGACAAGTTATCTTTTATAGAATAATATCTGAGAGTAAGTTCATCAGATAAGTTACAATGAAAGATTACAGATAACTTCAATACATAAACAATTAAGCTCAGTCAGCAAGATGCAGCAAAAATTACATAGTAAATTAGGAAAACAGGAGTAACCAAGCTCCAAGTAAACATCCTAAAGAACTAGTCTTCAAGTCTTCTTCTTCTTCTTCAAGTCTTCAACAATGTTTCTGTGAATCAGTCTGCAAATTTCCTATCTCCAAACCTTTTGATGTCATCAGAATAGTCATAGAGAAGAGATCTAATGAGCATCTCTGTGTCTCTGGCAAATCCACAGACCTCTTTGTAGGTTTTGGTAGGATTCTTCTTGACAAATTGCTTGACCCACAGATACTTTCCCCACTTCCAGGCATGCTCTATTCTGATATCTGAGAGTTTAAAATATTCGTAAATAATCTTCAGATATCTGATGTCACCCTTGTATTGATCTTCAGTTAGATAGAACGATTCATAGGGTTCCACAGCGAGTCTTGCTCTTGTGCCTGTTCTAGTAATGTTCAGAATTTTGTGCACATCATCTGGCTTTCCATATGGGCATTCATCAGAGAGGTCCTTCTTCATGGCTTCAGTTCTCTTGACAACTTCAAAATCCAACCATGCTTTGGTGTGATTGGGGTTGATCAAGGTTGGCTTGTCTTTTCTCCATGCCATGAGTTGTTTATGGACTGGTTCTGGAAATCTTGAATTTACAAGAAGATGCTTAAGTTCCAGAATCCAATAGCCATTCTTTTGATTGATGCACCTGTAGACAGAGGAATCATTGTCATGCTTCACATACTCAATTTTGGCTTCTTCTGGCCTGAGTGGAAGTTGACTTTGTTTCTGTTCAGCTCTCAGTCTGTTCCTTCTCTGTCTAGAATTCTCCTTGGGGTTGTTGCTTGAAGAACCACCTCCCTGGATAGACTTGGTATTTCCAGAGGGTGTTTTAGCTGCTAGTGGCTTTGCAGCTATGGGCTCAGTTAGGCTTTCTATTTTCCTTTTTCTGTGAAGAGGAGCTTCATCTTCATCAGATTCCTCATCATCATCAAGATTGAATCTTGTGAGAGGTTTACAGCCTTTTTCATTGCCCAGGGACTTGATTTGTCCTTCTTCTTCTTCTTCTTCTTCTTCAGAAGAGACATCAATCCCTTTCACTTGTCTTCTCCTTGGAGCCTTGGTACTCCTTGGAGGTTTCTGTGCTCTAGCCCTTGTTATCATTGAGGTTCCTTCAGTAGGTTTCTGGGAAGCAGCTACTATTTGCAAAGCAACTTGACTTGAGGAGGGTTCTTGTATTCTGAGTGGTGGCTGGGAAGTTTTCTTTGATCTACTTCCTCTCTGAGCAGCACCAGCTCAAGATTTCTTCTTGTTTTCTACTCCTTCTTCCCATTCCCCCTGACTTTGAGGTCCAGATTTGTATACTCTTTCCCCCTTAGTCATTGTTGGCTGACTCAGTCTCATAAAGGAATCGGAGAGAGACTCAAAATGTCCTTGTAAGAGATTGTAGGCAGAAACCAACTGCTGAAGCTCGTCTTTGAGCTCCTGATTTTGTTTGATAAGTCCATTGTCCTTATCAGTGAGCTCTGCCAGTGGGCTTAGGATAGCATCTGCTTTTCCAGCAGTGTAATTCGCCTCTTGAAAAGCTTTTTTAGCTAAAGACGCATCATTGTCCCGCATCATTCCCAGATCTTTCTGAGCAATGACTATGCTTGTTGTTCTCTGAGTGATGAGCTCAGTGAACTTCTTCATTTCAGAAGGGACGGAGGCAATTACATCCTTGTTTTGTGAAGACAACTCGTTCTTCAGATGTGTCAGTACTTGACATCGACTTATGTACTCATTGGAGTGAACATTTGGCAGTTTGCTGAAAATGTTAGGAGCAAGTAGCTTCCGTTTCAGGTGAGAGACCGCGAGATGGTCATCGCCATGGTCTGCCAAAGTCTCGTCTTCTTCATCATCTGAGTCATCAGCCCAGTGATCTTCATCCTCTTAGACATTTTCATCAATCGTGTCAAGTCCAGCAACCTTCTCTGAGAATGGTTTCTTCTCTTTCTGGGAGGAGGATGGTACATCTTTTGAAGATGATGCAGCCTTAGCATCATGCTTGTCTTCAGATACTTCTGCAGTACCGAGTGTTTGTCGTTTTGCATTAACAGCATCCTTTAGTTCTTCAACCGCAGAGTAAGCATTAATCTCTTCGAGGTATTGATCTTCAAGTTGATCAAGCTTGTCTCTGGATTGAGCAATTTGATCTTAAAGTTGAAGATGGAGCTGTTGTTCTTCTTCCAACAGTTGTCTGAGTTGAGCAGTTCTGTTTTAAGTGTTCAAAATTTTCTGATTGATTTCGTCAGAAAGCTCAACTACTTGTCCAGTAGTATCTTGATGTTGGTGAGAAGAGGGATGAGTAGATTTCTGAGGAGATGAAGACGGAGATTTCTGTGTTTGCTTCTCAGTTTGCTTTTCAGCAGTTGAGGCAATATGTTTCTGTGAAATTCCTCCGGTCCCTGGTGCAGGGGCATCATCTTCATCCTTTTTATCATCATCCTTGTGGTGATGGTCAGTGGGAGGTTCATCAAAATCATTTTCGTTTATTTCTTCCTCCTCCTCGTCTTCAGATATAAGATTAATCACTTCCGGTATAGTGATTTTGTGCCCATTAACTTCTTCTTGTTCAGAAGGTAGAAATTGCAGTGTCTGGGGCAGGACTGGCTTGAATGCCATTTGTAATCTTGTCTGGCCATTTGCCTGTTCAAAGGCTTGTATCAACTGATGCGCCACTTCTTTGAAGAAATCCTTATGCAATAGTGTCGCAACTGTGTATTGTTCCGTAGGGAACATCGCATGATTGTACGTCTCCAAATCAAGAGCTCGTGCTCGTCTGATAGGTTGATCTGTGATTCTAAATATTTCAGAGAGATCAGAGCACCTTAACTTCTGCCATTTCTTGAAGCATTGGATGTGCTTTGGCAGAGTGTGAGTCTTGAAGAATGGAAGTAGGTCCCTTTTCTCATCAATGGGAACCTGCTTTGCATCTGGTTGAGCCTGAAAGAAAGAGTTTTGAGTGAGTTTCAAAACTTCGGTAGATATCTGAGTGGTAGTGTAGTTTGGTTTCTGAGTTACAGGTAAATCTGCGGGCTCGGAGACTTGAACCTCTTGAGACAATTGGTGTCTCAGATATCTTGTTGTGAGGTGGAGACTGTGAAGTCTGGTCCTCAGCAACCTTTCTTTCTTGAACCTGAGAAAAATACAATACTTAGGAAATAGTTTGAAAGAATCTATGCATAAATATGCTTTTAATGAATTCTGATTTGTGCTACTTACTTCCTCAAAAGGAAGCTCAGATTCTTTCGAGTGATGTTTCCTTGGGGGCTTCATCAATTTCCTTTGATGCAGGGGAAGTCGCAACTTTGTCCCCTTGCATTTCTACTTCTGATTGAGCCTGTGAGTAGAAAGTATTGAATATTAGAAGTGATTTAAGAGAACCCTAGATGAAGAATACTGGTCACTTGATTTGTCATATACCTTCAAGTTAGAAGGCTTAGTGATGTATTCTTCAGAAACCTTGTTGGTCTCTAGGTTTGCTTCTGGCATTTCTGCCTTATCTTCTTCCATCTCAGTTGGAGCCTGTTAGAAACATTAGAATGATTAAGCATATAACCATTTTTACTGAAAGATTGTTCTCTGTAAGAATCATTTACCTGTTGCACAGGCTCAGATTTCTCAAGAGTTGAGGTTGAGGGAACCTCTTTTTCAGTATCTGAGGCAAGCTTCTCAGCTTCCTCTTGTTTCTGCGTTTCTAACTCAGCCTGTAACGAAGAATTTCTTATGAGTAACAAGATTTGTGAGTACAAAAATTTTCACAAGATGGGAGTTAAACCAGTCATTTACCTGAGCAGTTTCAGGCTGATTGGTCTCTGGAACTTGTGACCTTTCTATACTGTGGTCATCTTGTCCCAGTGCATTTTCTTTGCTTGAAGTTTCTGGTACTTCACACCTTTCCTGAGTGTGCAACTCAGTTGCCTCCCCTGTTTGATCATTCTGAGTAGAAGTCTCAGTTTGATCCCTCTCAGTGAGTTGGGGAACCTGCTCTTTTGCAGGATTTTCTTCAGCTTGTTGGAGTGCTGGTAATTCGAAATGGAGTTCATTTACCATTTCATCAACCACTTGTGGCTGTTGTTGTTGTTGTGGTTGTCTGGATGCAGAAGATTGATCTGTCGAGCATTCTTCCAGACTTTTAGACTTTGCATCTTCATCAGCCAGTACTAAGTTACCACTCATCAGGGCTTCTTGAAATTGTGCATAGGAAACATTCCCTGATGAAGTGTTTGCACAAACAACCTTTGCTATAGGTTCAACAACATGTGGTGTAGGTTCTTCTTCAGATACCCTATCACCAGTTACTTGTTCAGTAACCTTAGCCCTTTTTTCTCTTTGTAGGACTTGAGAGATGACTAATTGATCATCTTCATCGTCAGAGCTCTCATCAGCATTGGGAACTGATTGGTACATTACTCCTGCGATTTCTGCAGAGGGGCTTGTTGCTCTTCACCTGTTTTGGCAGCATTTATGAGTTCATCAGCAAGGCATTCAGCAATCGTCTTAACATTTCTAAAGGCACTTTCTCTTGCTGAATCTACTTGTTCAGTAGTTGTGAACTCTTTTGCAGCATTGATAAGTTCATCTGCATTTATTGGTTCATCTGCCATTGCTGCAGATATCTGAGAATCGACAACCTTAATGGCTGTGTCTTCTGTTTTGCCAGCAGACTTCTTCCTTGAAGTTCTGGGCTTCTTGGTCGCAACCTTTTCTTCAGATATCTTTTCAGCTTTTCGCTTCTTAGAACCTTTCTGAGACCCAGCAACCTTTTTCATCATGTTTGTGTACTCATATTTGTAGAGTAGATTGTTGTTGGCTATTTCAGCCGTCTCTCTAAGCTCAATGCCAAGCTTCTCCAGCAAGTAGCATATTTTCAGACCATAGTTTACTGTGGCCTTTGGCTTAGCCAGTCCTTTGGCGATTTTAGGCTCGAAGCCTTGAACCTTCTTCACAAATTTCATGAAGGCGTACTTTCCCCAGTTGAAAGGGTTTTCCAGCCTTTTGTCTTGTTGGTTCAGCAAGAACATCATGATCCATCGTTCTTGGCTTATCTGGTCAGCACCTCCTTGTAGACCATCAAAGCATCTGTGAAGAATGCAGGCTAAAACATCCCAGTGAACCGTTAGATGTCTGGTTCGGATGTCAGCAAGCTTGAACTTAGTGGGTGTATCTGATTTTTCAAGATCACACACGTCACAGTACAGCTGTTTAACACCTTCAAGGAGATCATCGTCCTTGGTGTTAATTTCAAAATCCTTTCCAAGATTTTGAACCTCAAACAACTCGCAGAAAGTTGTTAAGTTTAGAAGGATTTCTTTCCCTTGAACTGAGGTTTTTACAGACACTATTTCAGTGCCTTCTGTAACACAGGATATAATCCTGGAGTTATTGTAGAATTCCAACACATCAAGTGATGAAATTCCACTTGGGCAAGCAGATAGAGAACCCTTGATTTGTGCCTTTTCAAGCATGTCAAGAATTAGCTTTCTGTTAGCTTGGTTTTCTATTGCGGCCGTAAGGTATTCCTCAACCATGGCACCACCCCAAATCATTCTGTTATTTGAAGTCCAATGGTCAGGATTGAAATCTCCTATCAATCTTTTGTTCACAATAACCAATTATGGTGCTTGCTTTTCAGCAGTACCAGTAGAGGATTGAGATTTCTGAGTTGAAGTGTTCTTGGGAGTCATCTCTTTATATAGTATAGGGATTAGAATCTTGTGTTTGAAAGAGATTCGATTGAGTGATTCTTTTCAGAAAAACTTAGTCAAGATTTGCAGAGATTTTAGAGATGTTGCAGAGGATCAGGAGAAGGTTTTTGCTGTTTTGATGCAAGTTGAAATTTCGGATTAGGCAAAAGTGATTTTCTTTGCCAAAATCCTATATATGTAGCAATAGAATCTCAACAGACAATACATACAAATTGATTTTTTGTGTACGTATCTGTGATTTGCAAGCCGGCGTGAGCAAAAGCAGTTTCGACATTAAATGCAAAGTGGGCTTTTTCGGTATTTCAACAGTCCACTATTTTCTGAGAATTAATCTCTGCCGTACAGATCAAACGCTTGTATTCATCAAGGGTCACCATTGCTTCTCCAGCAATGATCACAATCAACAAATGTAATTGTGCTCATTTAATGAATTTTGGCTATTAGCTATCTGAATCATATTTCTGTATGACCAAGAACACTGTTTGCATCTGAGACTATCTCGTACTTAGGATTTTTCAAAATTTTCACATGGATAGAAACAATGCAGATTTCAAGAGAGTAGTTGACTGCAGATAGTTGTACTATTCTCCTTTTGTGTTTCCTGTTTACTGAGTGACCCAGATATCTGAGTTCCTGTCTCAGAGATCTTTAAGTTGTCTCTTTGCTCTTTAGCCTTTTGATTTCTGGATACCCGTTCCAGATTTCTCTTTTCTCCTTCCTGGATTCCCGTTCCAGATACCTCTTTTCTGGATACTTATTCCAGATTTCTCTTTTCTCTTTTCTGGATTTCCGTTCCAGATACCTCTTTTCTGGATACTTATTCCAGATTTCTCTTTTCTCTTTTCTGGATTCCCGTTCCAGATTTCTGAACTCTTTCAGTTCGAAGGTAGTTCCAATAGTCCAAGACTATGTCTTAAGGCTAAGAATCTACTTTCTTGTAGTGGCTTAGTGAAGATATCTGCAAGTTGGTCTTCAGTCCCAATCTTGAGTATCTCTATATTGCCTTTTTCGACATGATCTCTAATGAAGTGGTGTCTAACATCATTGTTCTTGGTTCTAGCATGAAACTTAGGATTCTGCGTAATTGCAATGGCACTTGTGTTGTCACAGAAAATAGGAGTTTTCTCTTCATTGGGTCCATAGTCTCTGAGTTGTTGTTGGATCCACAAAATTTGTGTTGCACAACAACCAGCAGCAATATATTCAGCCTCTGTGGTAGAAGTTGCAATTGAGTTTTGCTTCTTGCTAAACCATGAGATAAGTCTGGTACCCAAAAACTGACAAGTTCCTGAGGTACTTTTCCTATCAAGCAATGATCCAACATAATCAGCATCTGAATAACCAGCTAGACTCAATCCACTTTCTTTGGGATACCACAGTCCTACATCTACTGTACCTTTTACATACCTTAATATTTTCATAGCAGTGTTGTAGTGTGTTTGCATAGGATTTGTCTGAAATCTAGCACACACTCCAACCGTATATTGAATATCAGGTCTACTTGCAGTAAGGTAAAGTAGTGAACCTATCAATTTCCTATACTTATGTTCTTCAACACTCTTATCTGATTCAGTATAGGTCATTTTGGTTCCTATGCTCATAGGTATCTTAGCATTCTTTTCAGAAGGCTTAAGATTGAACTTTGTGAGCATATCCTTTGCATAGAATATCCTAGGGATTCTTCTTCAGAATCCTTTATCATCAATTCTGTGAATCTTTCTGAGAGTTCATCAGTGAGGGGTATTTTCGTATTTCCTTCATAGAATACAACATGAACTGATTCTTCAATCTTCTTTGTTCTTTTGTTGTAAACTCGGTATGCTTTGCTATTCATAGAATAACCAAGAAATACACCTTCATCTGCCTTTGGTTGAAATGTTCTTAGATACTCTTTTCCATTGTTAAGAACAAAACATCTACAACCAAATACTATTAGATGTTTGATATTTGGGGGTCTACCAACCAAGATTTCATAGGGGTTCTTGTCATGGTGTTTGTTTATCAAACATCTGTTCTGAGTGTAGCAGGCTGTATTCACAGCTTCAACCCAATAAACTTCACTTATTTCAGTGTCAGCTAGCATTGTTCTTGCAGCTTCTTTCAGGAAACTATTTTTCCTTTCTGCAACACCATTTTGTTGAGGTGTTCTTACAGAGGAAAGCTGATGTTGTATACCTTTGCAGGTACAAAACTCCTTTATGTACTGGTTGATAAACTCAGTACCATGGTCTGTTCTAATTGCAGATACCTTGTCATTTTTCATGACTTCAAGCTTTTTCAGCAAGTTTGGTATCTCCACCCTGGCATCAGATTTGTGTTTCAGAAAGACAACCCAAGTAAATCTTGAGAAGTCATCTACAACAACTAGACCATACTTCTTTCCTGCATAACTAGTTACATATGATTCAAAAAGATCCATGTGTAAAAGTTGCAGTGGTCTAACACTAGAGTGTCTGGTTTTGGACTTGAAAGAGATTTTGGATTGTTTCCCCATCTGACAGGTAGAACAAATACCATCCTTTCTGAAAGATGTTTTGGGAAGACCAACCACTAAATCTTTCTTGGCAAGTTTGTTCAGAGTTTTGAAATTCAAGTGACTCATTCTTTTGTGACATAACCAGTGCTCTTCTATGTGACCTGATTGACTCACCTTGAGACATTCTTCAGTTGTGGCAGAAGACCAATCAGCAACATAAAGACTACCTTTTCGCCGAGCAACCAAGACTGTCTGCTTTAACTCATTGTCAATAAGTTTGCAGTATTTTGCTTTGAATTTCTGATAAAACCTTTATGCAAAGCGGCTCATGCTAAATAGAATATATTTCAAATCCTTAACATGTAATATGTCAGTGATTGTTAATGAACCCAATTTGACGTTGCCAAATCCCATAGAGGGATTTAATTCTCCTCCAGCAAATCTGATATATGGTCCTTTGTTGCAAGCTTTGTAATCGACCAGATTTGCTTTGTCTCCTGTCATGTGCTTTCCGCATCCACTATCAAATAGCCATTGTGCTTTAGTCCAAGAAGCATTCTGCACACAACAGGAAACAGGAGATTAGGTTCTCATATCTTTGATGGAACCGTCAGGATCAAAAGATCTTCCAGTAGGAATCCATTTTTGAATGAATTTCTTTGAAATGTTCTTTTGTCTGACTGGAACATAAGGAGGAATTCTATTTGAATGAAAGTTATCATTAGTAATAATTAATTTCTTCCTTGGTGTGTTCCTAGGTGCTCCAGTTGGTGCTTTCAGATACCTGTTAGGTTTCTGAGTTTGCTTTTCAGCAAACTTCTCTTTCCTAGCCAGATTTCTTCTAGCCCTGGCATTCAGATTTTCAGTGGCTTGATTTAACTTCCACTTCTGATAATTGCTTTGAGCAATTCTAGCTTTTAGCCATCGTTCTTGCTCCTGCTTGTACTCAAGAGCAAGTTGCTTTGCGATGCCTTTATAGCCAATACCGTTTCGAGCACTTGAAGCTATCTAAGATCTTTTCTCAGCAGCTCTGCTAGTCTCTGGTTGGTCCAATTTCTTTCCAGAAAAAGTGACATGAGAGAATTTGCCAGCTCCTGCAATTCTTCCCTTTTTAGAGACATAGCACTGTGGGTGTTCACACTTTTCAGTGTTATGTTTCTTTTCGTAATGCCCAACAGTTCATTTGACTTGTTTTTCCCACAAAGGATTAGTCGCAACTGCCTTTCCTTTGTCTACAATCTTCGTCTTCTGACCAATACTATAGATTGTATGGGAACCATCTTGCTGAGTACTTACAAACGTTTTTCTTCCCTTACTCTTATTCAGAGTATTAGAACATTTTGTTTGTGTATTCAGCCCAAGTCCTTTCTTTTCTGAAGGATCTCTTAAGTAAGATTGTACTTTAGTAAGAGTGTCACTAGCTTTGCCATAAGATTGAAGAGATAATTCTTTCTTTTTGAGTTCCTTATTTTCAGAAAGAAGATCTTCAACTTTCTTTCGCAATTCAGCCATTGCTTCTTTATGTGACTTTTCAGTCTCAGATATCTGAGCTTTGAGAAATGCATTTTCAGCATCCTTTTTCTCAGATATCTTAACCAATTTAGAATTTTCCTTTTCAAGAAAATTCTTTTCCTCTTCGAGATTTTCGGCTCTAGCTCGGATCATTAGAAATTCTCTTTCATAGATATCGAGTTCCTTTCTGAGATTTTCTAGATCTTTAATTTCTTCTTCATCACTTTCATAAGTATAGCATGAAGTATGTGTTACCACATCAGCCATAAGACAGTTTTCAATGTTAGAGATGTCTGGACCGTCAATCTTAGCAACTCCGCACATTTCATTCTTCTTAAGGCCGAAGTCGATTACATCGTGAGTAACTTCAGGTTGAGTCATCTGAGTCATCTTCAGTGTCTGTCTCAACATCTAGAGCATCCAGTTGAGTTTGGATTTTCTTTCTTTCTTCAGTTAGTAAAGCTTTCTGGCTTCTTCTGAAGATTCTTCTATCTTTCCTGTCACCTGTCTTTAGTTTGTTGAAGGCAGGACAATCCTTCTTGAAGTGACCAGGTTTTTGACAGTAGAAACAGATATCGTTTCAATTTACGCTTCCTCGATTACATGAAGCTTTCTGGGCTGGCTTGTTCAGCGAGCTTTGCATGCTTTTGTACTGGTGATAGTTTGAGCCTAGATGCTTCTTCAGCATCTCTTTGGCTTTTCTTCTTTCAATCTCTCGACAGACATATTTGCTCATTTGCTTTGCAGCAAAGGTATCCTCAGTCTCTTCCTTGCTTTTCTTCTTTTTAGAAGTTCCTTGAGTAACTAGAGCAACATTCTGCAACTTTTCAGTTGCTTGTTCTCTCTGAGTTGTCTCATAATCAACCGTAGCAAGATGAGAGAAAAGGTCCACTGGAGTGATATTTGGCATTCCTTGGTGAAATAAAAGAATTTAGTATGCTCCCAGTTATGGTTAAGACTTCTGACAATAGTCTTAATCTTCTCGTCGGGAGTACTACCTATTTCCCCAAGTGCTGCCATATCACTCATGAGAGTGGTAAACCTGAAATCAAGTTCTTCCAGAGTTTCAGTGGGTCCTTGCTTGAAATTTTGAAATTTCAGCTTGAGAACTTCGAACTTGTTTTCTTTGGTTTTCTCAGTTCCGACACAGATTTCTTCAATCAGGTGCCAGGCAACTTTCGCCGTTTTAGGACCCCACAGTTTACACTGTATGTGCTCAGGTATCGATCTGATAATGATATTACGAGCTTGACCATCCAGACGATTTGTCTTGGCATCTTCTGATGTCCAGAGTTCTCTGGGCTTTGGTTCGTAAATAACTTGACCGGTGGATCTTCCACTAGTTGACGCATCAGTTTGAGAAGATCCTTCACTTTGATCTCTGTCTCTACCATTAGAAAACTCCATGACTTATTTCAGTTGTTGAATGACTATTGGGCCATTCTTTATCACTTCGATCATTTCGTCACTTATGGCTTCAAGGTGGAGCATCATGTTATTCTTCCATTTCTCGTAGTTCTCTGGTTTGAGAACTGGTGCATCACTCAGAGACATACCTGCACACTTAACACACAAATTAAGTAGTCCTCACAAATGGACAAAGTTTCTTAACCTATCTGGGGATCTAGGTTCGGTCTGGAAAATTGGTGAACCTCACCTTTCTGATACCACTTATTGGTCCAGATAACGGCAAAGTAAAAGACTAGAGGGGGGGTGAATAGTCTTTTAAAACATTTGTCGATAAACACGATTTCTCAGATATCTGTGAAGATATCTGATACTTATATTCAGAGCGCGGAAGACTTAATATAGATAAGTGCAGAAACAGTTAATGTGTGTGTGTGTGTTCTTTGAAAAATATCTGAGATAAGTAAATAACACAGCAAGTATAGTGGTATCTGGAGGTGGCGTAATCCTCCAACTAATCCACTTCGGTCTTCCAAAGACCTAGAATTCACTAGAATAGATTATTGAGGTCACCTTACAAAAATCCTATTCTATAAATCACTTAAACAAATGGTTCGCAACCAAATGTTCCCTCTGAGTTGTTCCCCGGCTTCCTTAGCCAAGTACTTCCTATACTCAGAAACCTTTTTGAGTTATTCCCTAGCTTCCCAAGCTAAGTACTTACTATACTCAATAACCTTGGAGTTTTTCCTTAGTTTCACAAATCAAGTACTTCCTGTAGTCCGTTAACCTTGGAGTTATTCCCTGATTTTCCCAAAATCAAGTACTTCCTCTACTCCTGTTAACCTTTGGAGTTATTCCCTGATTTAACTAAGTACTTCCTGTACTCCACGCCAGTTATGGTGTTGGTTTCAGTTTGAGTTTGTCAGATGAGCGTCTTAATAACTTTTCAGTTAGTCAGATAGCTCTGTGAATCAAGTTACTTAATACACTTTTCAGCGTATGGTATCTTGTTCGATTTTACTGACCCAAGTTTTATGATATCTGTTCAAGAGAATGAATCTCAGATAGTTGATCTTTCGATTCAATTCTTTCACAGATAGTTTTGCTTGTTTAGGATCAGGACACTTAGAACTTCAGTCCTACTTAAGAATCAGAGGCTTTGGTCGCAACAGAAAGCTTGAGGATAAGTAGTTTGTTTGAGAGAGTAAGATATCTGGTAAGTGCAAAGGTGTTCAGTGTGTATTCTCAAATAGTCTAAGTGTTGATATTTATAGATGAATTTGAATGCCGTTGAATAGTATCTGTTAGGCTCAAATTCAAACTATTGATATCTCGTATAATCTTTATGGTGCTTTGTCTTCTTCTTCAGAAGCAGCCGTTGCTTTTGTTCAGACATCTCTGTCCGTGTATTAAATGCATTGTACTATGCTTTGTCCTGTAGTGTCAACGGAACTATGCTTTGTTTCAGAGATTCCCTTTATCAGATTTCTCTGGTTCTTAGGACGTCCTTATCTTCAATCTTCAGATACCACTTGTATTGAAACAACTTTGTTTGCAATATATATTTCTTCTTCAGAAATGTGGTTAAGGCTCAAGGTATCTGAGTGTAGATATCTGTGGACACTTTCCTTGTTTTCAGATAGACCTTTTATTCCTCAGATATCTCTTGTGACACAGTTTGTTTGAAACCCTTCGTGTCTTCAGATATCTG
Organism: Plantago major; assembly: GCA_026545765.1. Lineage (NCBI taxonomy): Eukaryota > Viridiplantae > Streptophyta > Magnoliopsida > Lamiales > Plantaginaceae > Plantago > Plantago major. Next base: position 88,639,648 of record CM048843.1, on the reverse strand, counting down.
GTGAAGGTTTCTGAAAAACTATTTTCAGTAATCTTGTGCAGTTCTTCAAATCTTCAAAGTTGTTGATCTTCTGTTGCTTGGAAGTCTTCTTCTTGGTCTTCTCTTCATGAAATAAAAATTACATTTTGAGACCTAACATCCTATACAAGATTTACTAAACTATCATACTAAGTGGGTTTCCTCTTTTACAATGTTCAAGTGAACCAAGAGTACTAATCACCTTTCTGAGACTAAGATAAGTCATCATGTTGCTAATCAAAACTTAAACAGATATCCTTTTCAAAATATCTAACTAGAAATCCTAACAAATTTCCTAACAGCAGCACTTGGGGAAAGCAATAGATACTCCTAGTCAGAGAAGATTAAGACTATTGTCAAAAGAATTAACCATAACTGGGAGCATACTAAATTCTTTTATTTTAACCAAGGAATGCCAAATATCACTCCGGTGGAAATTTTCTCTCATCTTGCTACGGTTGATTATGAGACAACTCAGAGAGAACAAACAACTGAAAAGTTGCAGAATGTTGCTCTAGTTACTCAAGGAACTTCTGAAAAGAAGAAAAGCAAATGAGCAAATATGTGTTGAAAGGAAGAGACTGAGGATGCCTTTGCTGCAAAGCAAATGAGCAAATATGTCAGTCGAGAGATTGAAAGAAGAAAAGCCAAAGATATGCTAAAAAAGCATCTAGGCTCAAACTATCACCAGTACAAAAGCATGCAAAGCTCGCTGAACAAGCCAGCCCAGAAAGTATCATGTACTGAGGAAGCAGAAATTGGAAACGATATCTGTTTCTACTGTCAAAAGCCTGGTCACTTCAAGAAGGATTGTCCAGCCTTCAACAAACTAAACACAGGTGACAGGAAAGATAGAAGAATCTTCAGAAGAAGCCAGAAAGCTTTACTAACTGAAGAGAGAAAGAAAATCCAAACACAACTGGATGCTCTAGATGTTGAGACAGACTCTGAAGATGACTCAGATGACTCAACTTACCATCACCAGAATTGTGTGGAGTTACTCACGATGTAATCGACTTCGGCCTCAAGAAGAATGAAATGTGCGGAGTTGCTGAGATTGATGGTCCAGACATCTCTAACATTGAAAACTGTCTTATGGCTGATGAGGTAACACATACTTCTTGCTATACTTATGAAAGTGATGAAGAAGAATTTAAAGATCTAGAAAATCTCAGAAAGGAACTCGATATCTATGAAAGAGAATTTCTAATGATCCGAGCTAGAGCCGAAAATCTCGAAGAGGAAAAGAATTTTCTTGAAAAGGAAAATTCTAAATTGGCTAAGATATCTGAGAAAAAGGATGCTGAAAATGCATTTCTCAAAGCTCAGATATCTGAGACTGAAAAGTCACATAAAGAAGCAATGGCTGAATTGCGAAAGAAAGTTGAAGATCTTCTTTCTGAAAATAAGGAACTCAAAAAGAAAGAATTATCTTTTCAATCTTATGCCAAAGCTAGTGACACTCTTACTGAAGTGCAATCTTACTAAGAGATCCTTCAGAAAAGAAAGGACTTGGGCTGAATGCACAAACAGAATGTTCTACTCCTCTGAATAAGAGTGAGGGAAGAAAAACGTTTGTAAGTACTCAACAAGATGGTTCACCTACAATCTATAGTATTGGTCAGAAGACGAAGATTGTAGACAAAGGAAAGGCAGTTGCGACTAATTCTTTGAGGGAAAAACAAGTCAAACAGAAAACTGTTGGGCATGTTTCTGAAAAGAAACATAACACTGAAAAGTGTGAACACCCACAGTGCTATGTCTCTAAAAAGGGTAGAATTGCAGGAGCTGGCAAATTCTCACATGTCACTTTTTCTGGAAAGAAATTGGACCAACCAGAGACTAGCAAAGCTGCTGAGAAAAGATCTCAGATAGCTTCAAGTGCTCAAAACGGTATTATATATAATCGAAAGGCACTTGCTCTTAGTACAAGCAAAGCAAGAACGATGATAAAAGCTAGAATTGCTCAAAGCAATTAGCATCAAGTGGAAGTTAAATCAAGCCAAAAAAAATGCTGCGCTAGAAAGAAATGTCAAGAAAGAGAAGTTTGCTGAAAAGCAAACTAAAAAGTGCTAACCAAAGCACCAACTGGAGCACCTAGGAACACACCAAGGAAGAAATTAACCCTTACTAATGATAACTTTCATTCAAATAGAATTCCTCCTTATTTTCCAAACAAAGAACATTTCAAAGAAATTCATTCAAAATGGATTCCGGAAGATCTTTTGATCCCTGACGGTTCCATCAAAGATATGAGAACCTAATCTCCTGCTTCCGCTTCTTCGACTAAAGCACAATGGCTATTTGATAGTGGATGCGAAAGCATGCGACAAAGACAAGTCGATTATAAAGCTTGCAAACACGTGACCGAGATATCGATCAGTTTGGAGGAGAATTAAATCCTCTATGGATTTGCAACGCTAAATTGGGTTCATTAACAATCACCGACGTATTACATGTTAAGGATTTGAAATATAATCTATTTAGCATGAGCCATTGCGATAAAGGTTTTTTCAGAAAATTCAAAGCAAAATATCGCAAACTTATCGACAATGAGTCAAAGAAGTCAAAGCATTGGTTGCTTAAAAGGTAGTCTTATGTATGTTGCTTCCGCCAGAAAATGTCTCATGGTGAGTCAATCAGAGAGCATGGTTATGGTTACAAAAGAATGAGTCACTTGAATTTAAAAAAAACAAACTTGCTTAAAGAAATAGTTAGTGGTTGGTCTTCCCAAAACATCTTTTAAAAGGATGGTATTTGTTCCGCTCGCGACGATGGGGGAAACAATCAAAATCTCTTTCAAGTCCAAACCGTACCGTATACTCTAGTGTTAGACCACTGCAACTTTTACACATGGATCTTTTTGAATCATATGTAACTAGTTATGCAGGAAAGAAGTATGGTCTAGTTGTTGTAGATGACTTCTCAAGATTCACTTGGGTTGTCTTTCTAAAACAAAAATCTGATGCCAGGGTGGAGATACCAAACTTGTTGAAAAAGCTTGTAGTCATGAAAAATGACAAGGTATCTGCAATCGTATCGCACTATGGTACCAGTTTATCAACCAAAGACATAAAGGAGTTTTGTACCGCAAAGGTATACAACATCGCCTTTCCTCAGTAGAACACCTCAACAAAATGGTGTTGCGAGAAGGAAAATAGAACCCTCAAAGAAGCAAAGAAGAACAATGTCAATACATTTAAGTGTAAGTTTATTGTGTTGAAGGAAAATAAATATGCTACTTCACCACTGTGTGTGTGTGTATAAACAAACACCATGACAAGACCCCCTATGAAATCTTGGTTGGTAGACCCCCAAATATCAAACATTTAAGAGTATTTGGTTGTAGATGTTTTGTTCTTAACAATGGAAAAGAGTATCTAAGAACATTTCAACCAAAGGTAGATGAAGGTGTATTTCTTTATATTCTATGAAAAAAAAAATGCAGTTTAGTACAAAAAAAAACAAGAAGATGAAGAAAATGTATTCTATGAAGGAAATAAGAAAACACCCCTTACTGATGAACTCTCAGAAAGATTCACAGAATTGATGATAAAGGATTCTGAAGAAGAATCTTCAGAAAGGAAAAACGTCATTATGGAAAATGAGGATGACTCTGACGTAGAAAAGCATGAAATGCCTAGTAACAACCAGATGACTCACAGACATGATGAAGAATTTCCTAAGAAACTTCCAGAAATGGAACAGGTTACTGAGAACCTTTATCATGAAGAGGTATCTGAAAATGAGACTGCTGAAATGCAAGTCCCAGATATCTCTAACACTGAAAAAGTGTCAGATATCAATGACATTTCCCATATGTCAGATATCTCAGATACTGAAAAAGTATCAAATCAAAATCTTAGTGATTCACATTGAAATCACTTAGATATTGATCCTACTAGCACTAAACCTATGATGAAATGGATCAAAGATCATCCTGCAAAGGATATAATTGGACCAATTAATCAAGGTGTTAGGACTAAGAGAGCAATAGCTGAAAATGCTGATTCTCTCTTTGGATGTTTCATCTCAAATATTGAACCTAAAACCATAGAAGAATCATTAGGAGACCAAGACTGGATCTCTGCAATGCAAGAAGAGTTGGATCAATTTGAGAGAAACAAAGTCTGGAAACTAGTTCCATTTGAAAAAGGAATATCTGTGATTGGAACTAAGTGGATTTTCAGAAACAAAATGAATGAAACTGGTGAAATAACCAGAAACAAAGCAAGATTGGTTGCCAAGGGATTTACCCAGACTGAAGGTCTAGACTTTGATGATTCATATGCACCAGTTGCCAGATTGGATGCAATACGACTCTTTCTAGCCTTTGCAGCTGATAAAGATTTTAAAGTTTATCAGATGGATGTAAAGAGTGCATTCTTGAATTGTGAACTTACTGAGGAAGTTTATGTTGAGCAACCACTTGGCTTTGAAGTTTCCTCAGAAAGTTGAATGGTCTATAAACTACAGAAAGCTCTATATGGACTGAAACAGGCTCCAAGAGCGTGGTATGACACGTTGGCCAAATACCTTCTGGAAAGTGGTTTCAAGAAAGGTGAAGTTGATAAAACTTTATTTACCTTGAATCATGATGGGAAACTACTCTTAGTTCAAGTATATGTGGATGACATTATATTTGGATCTAAGGACAAGCAACTTTGTGATGACTTTGCAAATCTCATGAAAAACAAGTTTGAGATGAGCATGATGGGAGAAATGAATTATTTCCTAGGATTGCAAGTCAAGCAACTCAATGATGGAATATTCATTAGTCAAACAAAGTATGCAAAAGATATGCTCACAAAGTTCAATCTTAAGCCTTCTGAAAAGAATGCTAAGATACCTATGAGCATAGGAACCAAAATGAGCTATACTGAATCAGATAAGAGTATTGAAGAACATAAGTATAGGAAATTGATAGGTTCACTACTTTACCTTACTGCAAGTAGACCTGATATTCAATATGCGGTTGGAGTATGTGCTAGATTTCAGACAAATCCTATGCAAACACACTACAACACTGCTATGAAAATATTAAGGTATGTAAAAGGTACAGTAGATGTAGGACTGTGGTATCCCAAAGAAAGTGGATTGAGTTTAGCTGGTTACTCCGATGCTGATTATGCTGGATCATTGCTTGATAGGAAAAGTACCTCAGGAACTTGTCAATTTTTGGGTACCAGACTTATCTCATGGTTTAGCAAGAAGCAAAACTCAATTGCAACTTCTACCACAGAGGCTGAATATATTGTTGTTGGTTGTTGTGCAACACAAATTTTGTGGATTCAACAACAACTTAAAGACTATGGACTCAATGAAGAGAAAACTCCTATTTTCTGTGACAACACAAGTGCTATTGCAATTACGCAGAATCCTAAGTTTCATGCCAGAACTAAGCACATTGATGTTAGACACCACTTCATCAGAGATCATGTGGAAAAAGGCAATGTAGAGATACTCAAGATTGGCACTGAAGACCAACTTGCAGATATCTTCACCAAGCCACTACAAGAAAGTAGATTCTTAGCCTTAAGACATAGTCTTGGACTATTGGAACTACCTTCGAACTGAAAGAGTTCAGAAATCTGGAATGGGTATCCAGAAAAGAGGTATCTGGAACGGGAATCCAGAAAAGAGAAAAGAGAAATCTGGAATGGGTATCCAGAAATCAAAAGGCTAAAGAGCAAAAAGACAGCTTAAGATCTCTGAGACAGGAACTCAGATATCTGGGTCACTCAGTAAAACAGGGAACACTAAGGAGAATAGTACAAACTATCTGTAGTCAACTGCTCTCTTGAAATTTGCATTATTTCTATCTTTGTGAAAAACTTGGAAAAATCCTAAGTATGAGATAGACTCAGATGCAAACAGTGTTCTTGGTCTTACAGAAATATGATTCAGATAGCTAATAGCCAAAATTCATTAAATGGGCACAATTACATTTGTTGATTGTGATCATTGCAGGAGAAGCAATGGTGACCCTTGATGAATTCAAGCGCTTGATCTGAACGGCAGAAATTAATTCGCAGTAAATAGTGGACTGTAAAAATTCCGTCAAAGTCCACTTTGCATTTAATGCCGAAGATACTTTTGCTCATGACGGCTTGCAAATCACAGATACGTATACACAAAATCAATTTGTATGTATATGTCTGTTGAGATTCACTTGCTATATATATAGGATTTTGGCAAAGAAAATCACTTTTGCCTAATCCGAAATTTCAACTTGCATCAAAACAGCAAAAACCTTCTCTTGATTCTCTGCAACATCTCTAAAATCTCTGCAAATCTTGATTAAGTTTTTCTGAAAAGAATCACTCAATCGAATCTCTTTCAAACACAAGCTTCAAATCCCTATACTATATAAAGAGATGGCTCCCAAGAACACTTCAACTCAGAAATCTCAATCCTCTACTGGTACTGCTGAAAAGCAAGCACCAGAGTTGGTTATTGTGAACAAGAGATTAATAGGAGATTTCAATCCTGGCCATTGGACTTCAAATCATAGAATGATTTGGGGTGGTGCCATGGTTGAGGAATACCTTACGGCCGCAACAGAAAACCAAGCTGACAGAAATCTAATTCTTGACATGCTTGAAAAGGCACAAATCAAGGGTTTTCTATCTGCTCGCCCTAGTAGAATTTCATCACTTGATGTGTTGGAATTCTACAACAACTCCAGGATTATATCCTTTGTTACAGAAGGCACTAAAATAGTGTCTGTTAAAACCTCAGTTCAAGGACGAGAAATCCTTCTGAACTTAACAACTTTCTGCGAGTTGTTTGAGGTTCAAAATCTTGGAAAGGATTTTGAAATTAACACCAAGGATGATGATCTCCTTGAAGGTGTTAAACAGCTATACAGTGACGTGTGTGATCTTGAAAAATCAAATACAACCACTGAGTTCAAGCTTGCTGACATCCGAACCAGACATCTGATGGTTCACTGGGATGTTTTAGCCTGCATTCTTCACAGATGCTTTGATGGTCTACGAGGAGGTGCTGACCAGATAAGCCAAGAACGATGGATCATGATGTTCTTGCTGAACCAACAAGACAAAAGGCCGTAAAACCCTTTCAACTGGGGAAAGTACGCCTTCATGAAATTTGTGAAGAAGGTTCAAGGATTCGAGCCTAAAATCGCCAAAGGACTGGCTGAGCCAAAGGCCACAGTAAACTATGGTCTGAAAATATGCTACTTGCTGGGAAAGCTTGGCATTGAGCTCAGAGAGACGGCTGAAATAGCTAACAGCAATCTACTCTACAAATATGAGTACACGAACATGATGAAAAAGGTTGCTGGGTCTCAGAAAGGTTCTAAGAAGCGAAAAGCTGAAAAGATATCTGAAGAAAAGGTTGCGACCAAGAAGCCCAGAACTTCAAGAAAGAAGTCTGCTGGCAAAATAGAAGACGCACCCGCTAAGGTTGTCGATTCTCAGATATCTGCAGCAATGGCCGATGAACCAATAAATGCAGATGAACTTATCAATGCTGCAAAAGAGTTCACCACTACTGAACAAGTAGATTCAGCAAGAGAAAGTGCCTTTAGAAAAGTTAAGACGATTGCTGAATGCCTTGCTGATGAACTCATTAATGCTGCCAAGACAGGTGAAGAGCACCAAGCCCCCTCTGCAGAAATCGCAGGAGTAATGGACCAATCAGTTCCCAATGCAGATGAGAGCTCTGACGATGAAGATGATCAACTAGTCATCTCTCAAGTCCTACAAAGAGCAAAAAGGTCTAAGGTTACTGAACAAGTAACTAGTGATAAGGTATCTGAAAAAGAACCTACACCACAGGTTGCTGAACCTATAACAAAGGTTGTTGGTGCAAACACTTCATCAGGGAATGTTTCCTATGCACAATTTCAAGAAGCCCTGATGAGTGGTAACTTAGTACTGGCTGATGAAGATGCCAAGTCTAAAAGTCTGGAAGAACGTTCAACTGATCAATCTTCTGCATCCAGACAACCACAACAACCACAAACACAACAACCACAACAGCCATAAGTCGTTGATGAAATGGTAAATGAGCTCCATTTCGAATTACCAACAATACAGTATGCTGATGAAAATCCTGCAAAAGAGCAGGTTCCCCAACTCAATGAGAGGGATCAAACTGAGACACCTACTCAGAATGATCAACCAGGGGAGGCAACTGAGTTACATACTCAGGAACGGTGTGAAGTACCAGAAACTTCAAACAAAGAAACTGCACTGGGACATGACGACCAGTGTATAGAAAGTTCACAAGTTCCAGAGACCAATCAGCCTGAAAATGCTCAGGTAAATGACTGGTTTAACTCTTACCTTGTGAAAATTTTTATACTTATAAATCTTGTCACTCATAAGAAATTCTTTGTTACAGGCTGAGTTAGAAACACAGAACCAAGAGGAAGCTGAAAAGCTTGCCTCAGATACTAAAAAAGAGGTTCCCTCAACCTCAACTCTTGAGAAATCTGAGCCTGTGCCACAGGTAAATGATTCTTAAAGAGAACCACTTTTCAGTAACAATGTTTATGTGCTTATTCATGTTAAATGTTTCTAACAGGCTCCAACTGAGATGGAAGAAGATAAGGCAGAAATGCCAGAGACCAACAAGGTTTCTGAAGAATACATCACTGAGCCTTCTAACTTGAAGGTATATGACAAATCAAGTGACGAGTATTCTTCATCTAGGGTTATCTTAAATCTCTTCTAATATTCAATACTTTCTACTCACAGGCTCAATCGGAAGTAGAAATGCAAGGGCACCAAGTTGCGACTTCCCCTGCATCAAAGGAAATTGATGAAGCCCCTAAAGCCACATCACTCGAAAGAACACCAGAAACTGCACAAGTTTCTGAGAAAAATGAATCTGAGCTTCCTTTTGAGGAATTAAGTAGCCCAAATCAGATTTCATTAAGAGCATACTTATGCATAGATTCTTTCAAACTGTTTCCTAAGTATTGTATTTTTCTCAGGTTCAAGAAAGAAAGGTTGCTGAGGACCAGACTTCACAGTCTCCACCTCACAACAAGATATCTGAGACACCAATTGTCTCAGTAGTTCAAGTCTCTGAGCCTGCAGTACTTACTCAGGTAACTCAGAAACCAAACTACACTTCCACTCAGATATCTACCAAAGTTTTGAAACTCACTCAAAACTCTTTCTTTCAGGCTCAACCAGATGCAAAGCAGGTTCCCATTGATGAGAAAAGGGACCTACTTCCATTCTTCAAGACTCACACACTGCCGAAGCACATCCAATGCTTCAAGAAATGGCAGAAGTTAAGGTGCTCCGATCTCTCTGAAATATTGAGAATCACAGATCACCCTATTAGACGACCACGAGCTCTTGACTTGGAGACATATATCCATGCGATGTTCCCTACGGAACAGTACACAGTTGCGACACTGTTGCATAAGGATTTCTTCAAAGAAGTGGCGCATCGGTTGATACAAGCCTTTGAACAGGCAGATGGTCAGACAAGATTACAGATGGCATTCAAGTCAGTCTTGCCCCAGACACTGCAATTTCTACCTTCTGAACAAGAAGAAGTAAATGGGCAGAAGATCACTATCCCGGAAGCGATCAATCTTGTGTCTGAAGACGACGAGGAGGAAGAAATAAACGAAAATGATTTTGATGAACCTCCCACTGACCATCACCACAAGGATGATGATAAAAAGGATGATGATGATGCCCCTGCACCAGGGACCGGAGGAATTTCACAGAAAAATATTGCCTCAACTGTTGAAAAGCAAACTGAGAAGCAAACACAGAAATATCCGTCTCCATCTCCTCAGAAATCTACTCATCCCTCTTCTCACCAACATCAAGTTACTACTGAACAAGTAGTTGAGCTTTCTGACAAATCAATCAGAAAATTTGAACACTCAAAACAGAACTGCTCAACTCAGACATCTATTAGAAGAAGAACAACAGCTCCATCTTAAACTGGAAGATCAAATAGCTCAATCCAGAGACAAGCTTGATCAACTAGAAGATCAATACCTCAAAGAAATCAATGCTTACTCTGCGGTTGAAGAACTAAAGGATGCTGTTAATGCTAAACGACAAACAATTGATACTGCAGAAGTATCTGAAGTCAAGCATGATGCTAAGGCTGCATCATCTTCAAAAGGTTGCTGGACTTGACACGATTGATGAAAATGTCCAAGAGGATGAAGATCACTGGGCTGATGACTCAGATGATGAAGAAGACAAGACTTTGGCAGAGCATGGCGATGAACATCTCGCGGTCTCTCACCTGAAACGGAAGCTAATTGCTCCAAACATTTTCAGCAAACTGCCAAATGTCCACTCCAATGAGTACATGAATCGATGTCAAGTACTGACACATCTGAAGAAGGAGTTGTCTTCGCAAAATAAGGAAGTAATTGCCTCCGTCCCCTCTGAAATGAAGAAGTTCACTGAGCTCATCACTCAGAGAACAACTAGCAAGGTCATTGCTCAGAAAGATCTGGGAATGATGAGGGACAATGATGCGTCTTTAGCTGAAAAAGCTTTTCAAGAGGCCAATTACACTGCTGGAAAAGCAGATGCTATCCTAGGCCCACTGGCAGAGCTCACTGATAAGGACAATGGACTTATCAAACAAAATCAGGAGCTCAAAGCCGAACTTCAGAAGTTGGTTTCTGCCTACAATTACATACAAGGGCATTTTGACTCTCTCTCAGATTCTTTTATGAGACTGAGTCAGCCAACAATGACTAAGGGGGAAAGAGTATACAAATCTGGACCTCAAAGTCAGGGGGAATGGGAAGAAGGAGTAGAAAACAAAAAGAAATCTGGAGCTGGTGCTGCTCAGAGAGGAAATAAATCAAAGAAAACTTCCCAGCCACCACTCAGAATACAAGAACCCTCCTCAAGTCAAGCTGCTTTGCAAATAGTAGCTGCTTCCCAGAAACCTACTGAAGGAACCTGAATGATAACAAGGGCTAGAGCACAGAAACCTCCAAGGAGTACCAAGGCTCCAAAGAGAAGACAAGTCAAAGGGATAGATGTCTCTTCTGAAGAAGAAGAAGAAGAAGAAGAAGAAGAAGAAGAAGAAGGACAAATCAAGTCCCTTGGCAATGAAGAAGGCTGTAAACCTCTCACAAGATTCAATCTTGATGATGATGAGGAATCTGATGAAGATTTAGCCCCTCTCCACAGAAAAAGGAAAATAGAAAGCCTAACTGAGCCCATAGCTGCAAAGCCACTAGCAGCTAAAACACCCTCTGGAAATACCAAGTCTATCCAAGGAGGTGGTTCTTCAAGCAACAACCCCAAGGAGAATTCAAGACAGAGAAGGAACAGACTAAGAGCTGAACAGAAACAAAGTCAACTTCCACTCAGGCCAGAAGAAGCCAAAATTGAGTATGTGAAGTATGACAACAGTTCCTCTGTCTACAGGTGCATAAATCAAAAGAATGGCTATTGGATTCTGGAACTTAAGCATCTTCTTGTAAATTCAAGATTTCCAGAACCAGTTCATAAACAACTCATGGCATGGAGAAAAGACAAGCCAACCTTGATCAACCCCAATCACATCAAGGCATGGTTGGATTTTGAAGTTGTCAAGAGAACTGAAGCCATGAAGAAGCACCTCTCTGATGAATGTCCGTATGGAAAGCCAGATGATGTGCACAGAATTCTGAACATTACTGGAACAGGCACAATAGCAAGAATCGCTGTGGAACCCTATGAATCGTTCTATCTAACTGAAGATCAGTACAAGGGTGACATCAGATATCTGAAGATTATCTATGAATATTTCAAACTCTCAGATATCAGAAATGAGCATGCCTGGAAGTGGGGAAAGTATCTGTGGGTCAAGCAATTTGTCAAGAAGAATCCTACGAAAACCTACAAAGAGGTCTGTGGATTCGCCAGAGACACAGAGATGCTCGTCAGAACTCTTCTTTATGATTATTCTGATGACATCAAAAGGTTTGGAGATAGGAAATTTGCAGACTGATCCACATAAACATTGTTGAAGACTTGAAGAAGAAGAAGACTTATGGATGTTTACTTGGAGCTTGGTTACTCCAGTTGTCCTAAATTACTATGTAATTTTTGCTGTATTTTTGCTGACTGAGCTGAAAAGTGTTATGTATTGAAGTTATCTGTAATCATTCATTGTAACTTATCTGATGAACTTACTCTCAGATATTATTCTATAAAAGATAACTTGTCAGCAAAGATCACACCTTGTGATTTGGTTGATGTTTACTTTCTGCACTTAATTAAATGAATTGAAAAATCATAAGAAATGATTAAGTGATGGATTGTTTCCTCATCCAGATTTGTAATAGGTCAGATAGTCATCGTTGACTGATCAAAAAGGGGGAAATTTGTTAGGAAATTTTTTAGGAATTTTGTTAGATATTTTGTAAAGAATATCTGTTTAGTTTTGATCAGCAACATGATGACTTATCTTAGTCTCAGAAAGGTGATTAGTACTCTTGGTTCACTTGAACATTGTAAAAGAGGAAACCCACTTAGTATGATAGTTTAGTAAATCATGTATAGGATGTTAGGTCTCAAAATGTAATTTTTATTTCATGAAGAGAAGACCAAGAAGAAGACATCCAAAGCAGAAGAAGATCAACAACATTGAAGATTCGAAGAACCGCACAAGATTACAGAAAACAGTTTTACAGATACCTTCGCCAGATATCTGAAGACAAGAACAGTTTCAAACAAACTGTGTCACAAGAGATATCTGAGAAGAGGTCTATCTGAAAACAAGGAAAGTGTCCACAGATATCTACACTCAGATACCTTAAGCTTTAACCACATTTCTGAAGAAGAAATATATATTGCAAACAAAGTTGTTTCAATACAAGTGGTATCTGAAGAGTGAAGATAAGGACGTGCTAAGAATCAGAGAAATCTGATCAAGGGAATCTCTATTACAAAGCGTAGTTCCGTTGACACTATAGGACAAAGTATAGTACAATGCATTTAATGCACGGACAGAGATGTCTGAACAAAAGCAACGGCTGCTTCTGAAGAAGAAGACAAAGCCTGCTACAGTACTATACACAGATATCAATAGTTTGAATTTGAGCCTAACGGATACTATTCAACGGCATTCAAATTCATCTATAAATATCAACACTTAGACTGTTTGAGAATACACACTGAACACCTTTGAACTTACCAGATATCTTACTCTCTCAAACAAACTACTTATCCTCAAGCTTTCTGTTGCGACCAAAGCCTCTGATTCTTAAGTAGGACTGAAGTTCTAAGTGTCCTGATCCTAAACAAGCAAAACTATCTGTGAAAGAGTTGAATCGAAAGATCAACTATCTGAGATTCATTCTCTTGAACATATAACATAAGACTTGGGCCAGTAAAATCGAACAAGATACCATACGCTGAAAAGTGTATTAAGTAACTTGATTCACAGAGCTATCTGACTAACTGAAAAGTTATTAAGAAGCTCATCTGACAAACTCAAACCGAAACCAACACCATAACTGGCGTGGAGTACAGAAAGTACTTAGTTAAATCAGGGAATCACTCCAAAGGTTAACAGGAGTAGAGGAAGTACGTGATTTTGGGAAAATCAGGGAATAACTCCAAGGTTAACGGAGTATAGCAAGTACTTGATTTGGGAAACTAAGGAACAACTCCAAGGTTATTGAGTATAGGAAGTACTTAGCTTGGGAAGCTAGGGAATAACTCAAAAAGGTTACTGAGTATAGGAAGTACTTGGCTAAGGTAGCCGGGGAACAACTCATGGGGAACATTTGGTTGGGAACCATTTGTTTAAGGGATTTATAGAATAGGATTTTTGTAAGGTGACCTCAATAATCTATTCTAGTGAATTCTAGGTCTTTGGAAGACCGAAGTGGATTAGTTGGAGGATTACGCCACCTCCAGATACCACTATACTTGCTGTGTTATTTACATTTCTGTATTTACCTTTCAGCAACACACACACACACACTTTAACTGTTTCTACACTTATCTATATTAAGTCTTCCGCGCTCTAAATATAAGTATCACATATCTTCACATATATCTGAGAAATTGTGTTTATCGACAAAAGTTTTAAAAGACTACTCACCCTCCCCCCTCTAGTCTTTTACTTTGCCGTTATCTGGACCAACAACCAACAAAGCCGAACTGCTCGAACGCAAGACCTTAGGAGTGAGACGGACAACTTACCAGAAAAGATACTTCCAGAGGCCCCCAATGATCCGACTCCTAACAAGGCCAGCACTGTCGGGGACTCCTTTCCAGAATCGCAAGTAGCTCCTTCGACCTTCAATTCTGGAAACAAAGTCACCAACAGACCTGAACTGCTCGGATACGAATCTTCAAGGACGAGCCAAAAGATCTACTGGAAAGGATACGTCTGGAGCCTATTCAATTCGGAAGATGAACAACTCAGACAAAACAGGATTGATAGAAAGCCTTCCAACATCTCGGACGGATCTTACACCGGACCTCGAAATACTGGAAGGGTTTCTACCAAACCAGTTTTGCCGACTTGTTGCCCCCCGGACATAGACTCGGAGTGGGATAACTCGGATATGTCAAAACTCAAAAGAGGATATGTGGAGATCCCCGAACCATCCAACTAGTCTACCTCTTCGGGGCTAAAGTCGTGATTGTCAACCACAGCCCCGGAGAAAGAAGACTAGCCCGACGATGCGAGGAGATACCGTCCTACTTGCAGGATATTGGGCAAGTAGTTCAAGTGCCAAACGAGTCAATGGTTACGGGTTACGGATCCAAAGATCAGGGCGAACGGATATCAGAGTAACTTAACTTCATCATCCTCAGCATAATCCGACCCGAAGAGATTCCCGGAACATCGATGAACCCCCCAAGACTTGATCACGCACGAAGGTGATGGTGTTATGCCACTCGACAACCGTCCGGACTCAGACTCCGAACCGCCCATTACTATATAAGGAAGAAGTGTTCTGACGAAAAGCCGTACAATCCAAGGGTATATATAGAAAAGGAGGACCAATCAGAAGTAGCTACGTGTCCCATTTTTGCCGGTAGTGGGCTTGGGCCGAACATGGGCCTGACGCTTGGGCTCCTGTTGGCCCAACCCAGTAATCCATTCACACGGTCGGTTACATTGAGTAAATCACTCATTCGGACGTACCAGCTCGCGGCCGCCATGACGACATCCGAAGCGACTACGATTTGTATCGAGTCACCCTAACTTTGATACTGATCATCTTTTCAATCTCTCACAAGTCTGCATGATTCGGAATGATACACCAAGTCAACATCCGAATCAACACTACTTGCCACGATATTGGGACTTTTTTCTCCCACGAAACCTATCACTCTAAGACGTGGTTCCGGACCGTTCCTGATCAAGGCTATTCATGTTAGAAGTTATGATTCGGATGGATGCTATGTCCGACCAACCAGCAGACCAGCAAAGGGAACTTTACTTAAGGCAATTAACGTTTAGGAAATCAAAGCTTTCAAGACTCGGACTGATTCTCCGAATTTATGAGAGTTGATGAGTTACTGATCAGATATATGACATTCAACATGCACGCATGAGTACGGGAGCATTAGCAATTCAACAATAAAAATAGTTCCGAGCCACCAATGGGCTCGTACCGACGACATGATCATCGAGTCAAGTATATGGTTTTACAAAAAGATGATGAGCAAAAAGGACAACATTGTCTTTAGGCCCGAAGGCACACTATTACAAAAGATCCGGGGCATACCCCGTCTTCACTGCCTACGATGCTCGGACGAACTAGGTTGAGACCGAGAGGGGCCTCCCGCATCCTTCTCCGGAGGCGCCTGACTTTGATCTCGGGCTTCCTGGGCAATCCTTCTTTCCCTCCGAGCCTGGACCTCCTTCAGAAAGGCCGGACATCGCTGCATCAAATCCAGATTGCGATCGAAACCACGCACAGGCCCGGGCAGGGTCAACCAGTCTCGGTTATGATCCATGTGATCATCCAATGGAACGAAGACACTGGACATGAGCACCCGCGGAACGAATTGTGGAAGGTACGGACCACCATGATTATACTTCTTTCCCTCTGTCTCGTCGCAGACCAGCTCCACAAATTCGCATTTAAGCAAGTCTTCATCCGAGACGCCCTTAGGAGCGAAGTCCGAACCATCTCTTTCCTTAAAGGCGGACACCCCTTCAGCCTCCAAGTCACAGTCGCTCGGAATCCAACCTTTCCTCCGGCACTGGCCCACGGCTGCATCGAACCCATCTTGACGGGCCTCGTTATACTTTGACTCAAGCAAAAACTTGCAGGAATCCGAAGCTAGGAAATCCTGGACAACCCTTGTCCGGACCCCTAGAAGCTCACTCAGCATCAGATCCTTGAAAGTCCGAGAGACGCCAACGAATTCGTCCAAACTATCTTGGTGCACTTTCAAGTCGGTTTCCAATGATAGGATGGCACTTTTCATCTTAGTCGTCTCCGACTCGGCCTCCTTTTGGGCAGCAAGGGCCTTCTTTAAACGCTCGGAGGTACTGTTCAACTGGGATGCCTCAATCGCCCGGGCAGCCTCAGCTTTAGCCAAATCTTCCTCTAGGGTCGCCCTCCGAGCAGCTACCAGGGAGCATGCTTCAACAGCAGCAGCAAGCTAAAAACACAACAGACATCGGAGAAGTTAGACACCTCCGAACCACAGTAAGATGCAAAATAATCGAAAAATTTACTACCTTGCGCTGAGCGGTAGTCAACTCTGCAATCCGCTCCAGCTCCGAGACAGCAGCCAACCGCGCGACCTCAGCATCCAATTCCAGCTCGGGCGCATCACTCATCTTCCCCTTGCCCTTTTTGGGTGGAGGAATTGGACCTTCGGAGGAACGCTTTTGTCCAGCTGCTGCACTTGACCCGCTGGCGGGAGGATCTCGAGACACGGATCTTGGAGGCCTCCTCGAGCCCTTATAACTAGCCACCTTGCCCTTGTTCGAAGCGGGAATAGTTTGGGCCTCCTCGCCCACTGCAGCCCTCCGGGCTCCTCCACTCGGAATGTGGCAGCGTTCCTTGGATCTTCCATCGGGAGCACGGTGGAAGTCTTGATAATTTGGGTCCGAGAACCCTCTTCCATTTCCCTCCGTTGTGCAGCATTTTGTTGTCGCTTCAACTCGCGCATGGTTGACATTGTGTACTCGAACCAAAAAACTGCACATCCGAATGACAGTGAGTTGCAAAATACACAAGAATTTACAAAATAATTACAAACTAGACAAGCTACGGAATGACTTGGACAACCGAGCCCGTGTCAAAGACAGGGCACTTACTCAAGTACTCCATATTATCGCAAAAACTTGGCTCGGACAAACCGGCCAAGTACGGCAGAGGTTGACATATCAACCCTCGGAAGAAGTACTTCTCCGGATCCTGATTACGATGAAGAGCTTGCATCCACAAAGGGACATTCTGGGCCGGTGGCTTCCAGTCTGGCAGCTTGCCTCGGAAGAACTTCCTCTCAAACTGCCACTTTGGCCTGTCCGCTTCGGATTGGCCTGGTTTCAGAGCCGACCGGACAAAAATGTACCTCTTCCACCAATGGATTCCCAACGAGGAGAGGGGGTCGACAAAAAATGTGTATGCTTGACGGCATACGAAAGTATAGAATAATGTGTTCCTATTACTTACACTAATGTTAAACAGTTTACGGAAATTATCAAACGTGACCGGGATGCCTTTATATTTACACAAGACCCCGAAGCACATCAGATTTCTGAGGGAGTTGGGGATTATCTGGTGCGGACTTAATCCCATGTTGTTCAAAATGTCCAAGAACTCGGAGGATACGGGTAGCCGCCACCCGCAATGGAGACTTATCTCGTGGATGCACATATATCTCGGAGGTGGATTGTAGAATGCATGGGACTCGTCCGTGATGAGGATCTCTACACACTGCGGAATCTCGTACTTCCTTCGGAGCTCGTCCACCTCCTCAGCCCGAATGATTGAAGGACAGGTGGGCAAAGTACCTTCCTCGTTCAATTCCCCCTCCGGATCGGGGTGAGTAAGTTCATCCCTGGAACGCGGAAATTTCACCTGGAATACGTCCTTGCCTTTTCTCAACCCCTCAGGTAATTCATCCTCGGTCATCTGGTGGCTCGAACCTGCTTGGCCAACAGATGCCCTCCGGTACACGTGAGCGGACAGCACTGCTTCCTCTTCCTCTCCTTCGGATCCAGAATCTTCGGCCTGGATATGTTCCACTACCTTATCTTCTTCAGACGAAGACGCCAACTCTACAATAGTCCGGAGCGGAACAGCTACCTGCACCCGGTCCTCCTCACCTTCTTCAAACGCACCCAAATCAGGAGGTGCCTCCGAAGTATCATACACTTCCTCAATGTTCGGCTCCTGCGGATCCGGAACGAATGGGACTCGGTTAGGATTACTCCTGAAATTATAACCTAGGTTGCGAATTAAAGTTCGGATCTCTACCGGATGTTCGGATTCTTGTCCAGCACGACCCGGACGACGAGTTCCAACACCTCGTGAGCTTGTTTCTTGAGCCGCCCCCATACCCTGCACATTAGACACTCGCAGGTAATCCCGATGCTTCGGAGACCCTGAACCCGGAACAACTAACCGAAGTAAGGAGCTTACCTCGGGCTCTTCCTGGCTCGGACGAGGTGATTGTTCCAGCTCCAATACTTCATCGTCATCTACAATCTCAATCTCCTCGGAGCTATCGGATAAAGATGTCGCTTCGGAGACGTATCCCTCAGCCTCGTATCGGTTTTGACTATCACTCTCGGACATCCTAGGGAAAGGAGAAAGCAATTTCGTAAGCTTTAAGATGGCAGTCCGAGAGGCCGTTTATGTATATTAAAATTGTCAAGCTTATGGCCAAAACCAGTGGCTTTACCAGACGAAGTTAGTTCGGAGTCAGTACGACACTTATTCAGTGTTAGGCAACATCGAGGACGTATTGGTTATCAACTATACTACACATCATAAGCATGCATCCGAGCAACTTGAAGATGAAAGACAACAGAGAACATTTAATCATAAGACGAGACAAGTAAACTTACTTGGACTCGGATGATTGGAAGGAAGTGACTTGCCTTCGTACGGGATCACGCGCTTCGAACCTCTCGTTGCTCGCTTTGGATTGCTGGTTGTTGCTTCGGATATACTCAGAACGCGAAAATTCTCTCTCTAAACGGTGAGAAAGTGAGACGGCCAAACCTCTATTTATAGAGGGTCATATTTGGAACTCAAACCGTCGCGATTTTTCGGGATTAAATCTCAATAGTAGATCAAAGTTCATCCAACGGCTTAGTACGGTGATACCAAGTGAAATGACGAATTGGTACAACAAATTTACCTCGTGGATAGACGAATACAACAACTCTCCCACTTTCGGGCGGAAGACAACACGAAAGTCCCGGATGATCCTCTCATCGGACATCTCGTGGCTTTTCAGACAAACATAGATTGCCCACACGAGGAACCTCGTACACTCGGGCTATCATCCTTCGGACCTTCTCTTGACAACAGAGTTTGATTCGGATGGGACAAGCACCTACGGTCTAACCCGTAGCTTATCAAGGGTACATTACCAATGTTCGGAGCCTGGACTTGGTTTTGCTTACAAATACCCTTTTTTCTTTTTTTTCAAACTTCGTTGCACTTCGGACCCTATCCCTCGGACGGCAACAGCGTTGAAAAAATAAAAAGGGGGGGGGGGGAGAGAGACTAAGTCAATAGCCACACGAAGTGCGGATTACACCTTTTTTCAAATCGTTAAAGCGGATTGGACCGAAGAACGGATCCTTCCTCAACAGCTTCCCAAACCAATAGTTCCACAACTATCTTCTACTATGATACTTGGAAACTAGGGGGACATATGTTGATACAGAAATATGTCCAATCCGTCTTAGAGGACCTGGGAACGAATCCTAAGGCGTCCTAAGTCATCCAATGGATCCGAGACACTTTAGTCCGATCCAACGGTCCGATCCAGGCTGACCAACCATGGTCCGAACCACCTTAAAAGAGGAACAAAGGATCTGGAACGATTCATAGGGTTCCACAGCGAGTCTTGCTCTTGTGCCTGTTCCAGTAATGTTCAGAATTTTGTGCACATCATCTTGCTTTCCATATGGACATTCATCAGAGAGGTCCTTCTTCATGGCTTCAGTTCTCTTGACAACTTCAAAATCCAACCATGCTTTGATGTGATTGCGGTTGATCAAGGTTGGCTTGTCTTTTCTCCATGCCATGAGTTGTTTATGGACTGGTTCTGGAAATCTTGAATTTACAAGAAGATGCTTAAGTTCCAGAATCCAATAGCCATTCTTCTGATTTATGCACCAGTAGACAGAGGAACTGTTGTCATACTTCACATACTCAATTTTGGCTTCTTCTGGCCTGAGTGGAAGTTGACTTTGTTTCTGTTCAGCTCTTAGTCTGTTCCTTCTCTGTCTAGAATTCTCCTTGGGGTTGTTGCTTGAAGAACCACCTCCCTGGATAGACTTGGTATTTCCAGAGGGTGTTTTAGCTGCTAGTGGCTTTGCAGCTATGGGCTCAGTTAGGCTTTCTATTTTCCTTTTTCTGTGAAGAGGAGTTTCATCTTCATCAGATTCCTCATCATCATTAAGATTGAATCTTGTGAGAGGTTTACAGCCTTCTTCATTGCCCAGGGACTTGATTTGTCCTTCTTCTTCTTCTTCTTCTTCTTCAGAAGAGACATCAATCCCTTTGGCTTGTCTTCTCCTTGTAGCCTTGGTACTCCTTGGAGGTTTTTGTGCTCTAGCCCTTGTTATCATTGAGGTTCCTTCAGTAGGTTTCTGGGAAGTAGCTACTATTTGCAAAGCAGCTTGACTTGAGGAGGGTTTTTGTATTCTGAGTGGTGGCTGGGAAGTTATCTTTGATCTACTTCCTCTTTGAGCAGCACCAGCTCCAGATTTCTTATTGTTTTCTACTCCTTCTTCCCATTCCCCCTGACTTTGAGGTCCAGATTTGTATACTCTTTCCCCCTTAGTCATTGTTGGCTGACTCAGTCTCATAAAAGAATCTGAGAGAGAGTCAAAATGCCCTTGTAAGTAATTGTAGGCGGAAACCAACTTCTGAAGTTCGGCTTTGAGCTCCTGATTTTGTTTGATAAGTCCATTGTCCTTATCAGTGAGCTCTGCCAGTGGGCCTAGGATATCATCTGCTTTTCCAGCAGTGTAATTCGCCTCTTAAAAAGCTTTTTCAGCTAAAGACGCATCATTATCCCGCATCATTCCCAGATCTTTCTGAGCAATGACTATGCTTGTTGTTCTCTGAGTGATGAGCTCAGTGAACTTCTTCATTTCAGAAGGGACGGAGGCAATTACATCCTTGTTTTGTGAAGACAACTCCTTCTTCAGATGTGTCAGTACTTGACATCGACTCATGTACTCATTGGAGTGAACATTTGGCAGTTTGCTGAAAATGTTAGGAGCAAGTAGCTTCCGTTTCAGGTGAGAGACCGCAAGATGTTCATCGCCATGCTCTGCCAAAGACTTGTCTTCGTTATCATCTGAGTCATCATCCCAGTGATCTTCATCCTCTTGGACATTTTCATCAATCGTGTCAAGTCCAGCAACCTTCTCTGAGAATGGTTTCTTCCCTTTCTGGGAGGAGGATGGTACATCTTTTGAAGATGATGCAGCCTTTGTCTTCAGATACTTCTGCAGTACCGAGTGTTTGTCGTTTTGCATTAACAGCATCCTTTAGTTCTTCAACCGCAGAGTAAGCATTGATTTCTTTGAGGTATTGATCTTCTAGTTGATCAAGCTTGTCTCTGGATTGAGCTATTTGATCTTCCAGTTGAAGATGGAGCTGTTGTTCTTCTTCCAACAGTTGCCTGAGTTGAGCAGTTCTGTTTTGAGTGTTCAAAATTTTCTGATTGATGTCGTCAGAAAGCTCAACTACTTGTTCAGTAGTATCTTGATGTTGGTGACAAGAGGGATGAGCAGATTTCTGAGGAGATGAAGACGGAGATTTCTGTGTTTGCATCTCAGTTTGCTTTTCAGAAGTTGAGGCAATATGTTTCTGTGAAATTCCTCCGGTCCCTGGTGCAGGGGCATCATCATCATCCTTTTTATCATCATCCTTGGGGTGATGGTCAGTGGGAGGTTCATCAAAATCATTTTCGTTTATTTCTTCCTCCTCGTCGTCTTCAGATACAAGATTAATCACTTCTGGTATAGTGATTTTCTGCCCGTTAACTTCTTCTTGTTCAGAAGGTAGAAATTGCGATCTGCAGGCGGGGTAGCTTGAATGCCATTTGTAATCTTGTCTGACCATCTGCCTGTTCAAAGGTTTGTATCAACCGATGCGCCACTTCTTTGAAGAAATCCTTATGCAACAGTGTCGCAATTGTGTATTGTTCCGTAGGGAACATCGCATGGATGTACGTCTCCAAATCAAGAGCTCGTGCTCGTCTGATAGGGTGATCTGTGATTCTCAATATTTCAGAGAGATCAGAGCACCTTAACTTCTGCCATTTCTTGAAGCATTGGATGTGCTTTGGCAGAGTGTGAGTCTTGAAGAATGGAAGTAGGTCCCTTTTCTCATCAATGGGAACCTCCTTTGCATCTGGTTGAGCCTGAAAGAAAGAGTTTTGAGTGAGTTTCAAAACTTTGGTAGATATCTGAGTGTAGTGTAGTTTGGTTTCTGAGTTACCTGAGTAAGTACTGCAGGCTCAGAGTCTTGAACTACTGAGACAATTGGTGTCTCAGATATCTTGTTATGAGGTGGAGACTTAGAAGTCTGGTCCTCAGCAACCTTTCTTTCTTGAACCTGATAAAAATACAATACTTAGGAAATAGTTTGAAAGAATCTATGCATAAGTATGCTCTTAATGAATTCTGATTTGGACTACTTACTTCCTCAAAAGGAAGCTCAGATTCATTTTTCTCAGAAACTTGTGCAGTTTCTGGTGTTCTTTCGAGTGATGTTGCCTTGGGGGCTTCATCAATTTCCTTTGATGCAGGGGAATTCGCAACTTTGTCCCCTTGCATTTCTACTTCTGAAAGAGCCTGTGAGTAGAAAGTATTGAATATTAGAAGAGATTTAAGATAACCCTAGATGATGAATACTTGTCACTTGATTTGTCATATACCTTCAAGTTAGAAGGCTTAGTGATGTATTCTTCAGAAACCTTGTTGGTCTCTGGGTTTGCTTCAGGCATTTCTGCCTTATCTTCTTCCATCTCAGTTGGAGCCTGTTAGAAACATTAGAATGATTAAGCATATAACCATTGTTACTGAAAGATTGTTCTCTGTAAGAATCATTTAACTGTGGCACAGGCTCAGATTTCTCAAGAGTTGAGGTTGAGGGAACCTCTTTTTCAGTATCTGAGGCAACTTTTCAGCTTCCTCTTGTTTCTGTGTTTCTAACTCAGCCTGTAACAAAGAATTTATTATGAGTAACATGATTTATAAGTATAAAAGTTTTCACAAGATGAGAGTTAAACCAGTCATTTACATGAGCAGTTTCAGGCTGATTGGTCTCTGGAACTTGTGACCTTTCTATACTGTGGTCATCTTGTCCCAGTGCATTTTCTTTGCTTGAAGTTTCTGGTACTTCACACCTTTCCTGAGTATGCAACTCAGTTTCCTTCCCTTGTTGATCATTCTGAGTAGGTGTCTCAGTTTGACCCCCCTTATTGAGTTGGGGAACCTGCTCTTTTGCAGGATTTTCTTGAGCTTGTTGGACTGCTGGTAATTCGAAATGGAGTTCATTGACCATTTCATCAACCACTTGTGGCTATTGTGGTTGTTGTGTTTGTGGTTGTTGTGGTTGTCTGGATGCAGAAGATTGATCTGTCGAGCGTTCTTCCAGACTTTTAGACTTGGCATCTTCATCAGCCAGTACTAAGTTAGCACTCATCAGGGCTGCTTGTAGTTGTGCATAGGAAATATTCCCTGATGAAGTGTTTACACCAACAACCTTTGTTATAGGCTCAGCAACCTGTGGTGTAGGTTCTTCTTCAGATACCTTATCACCAGTTACTTGTACAGTAACCTTAGCCCTTTTTGCTCTTTGTAGGACTTGAGAGATGACTAGTTGATCATCTTCATCGTCAGAGCTCTCATCAGCATTGGGAACTGATTGGTCCATTACTCCTGCGATTTCTGCAGAGGGGGCTTGTTGCTCTTCACCTTTCTTGGCAGCATTTATGAGTTCATCAGAAAGGCATTCGGCAGTAGTCTTGACATTTCTGAATGCACTTTCTCTTGCTGAATCTACTTGTTCAGTAGTTGTGAACTCTTTTGCAACATTGATAAGTTCATCTGCATTTATTGGTTCATCTGCCATTGCTGCAGATATCTGAGAATTGACAACCGCAATGGGTGTGTCTTCTGTTTTGCCAGCAGACTTCTTCCTTGAAGTTTTGGGCTTCTTGGTCGCAACCTTATCTTCAGATATCTTTTCAGCTTTTCGCTTCGTAGAACCTTTCTGAGACCCAGCAACCTTTTTCATCATGTTTGTGTACTCATATTTGTAGAGTAAATTGCTGTTGGCTATTCCAGCCGTCTCTCTGAGCTCAATGCCAAGCTTCTCCAGCAAGTAGTATATCTTCAGACCATAGTTTACTGTGGCCTTTGGCTCAGCCAGTCCTTTGGCGATTTTAGGCTCGAAGCCTTGAACCTTCTTCACAAATTTCATGAAGGCGTACTTTCCCCAGTTGAAGGGGTTTTCCAGCCTTTTGTCTTGTTGATTCAGCAAGAACATCATCATCCACCGTTCTTAACTTATCTGCTTAGCACCTCCCTGTAGACCATCAAAGCATCTGGGAAGAATGCAGGCTAAAACATCCCAGTGAACCATTAGATGTCTGGTTCGGATGTCAGCAAGCTTGAACTCAGTGGGTGTATCTGATTTTTCAAGATCACACACGTCACTGTACAGCTGTTTAACACCTTCAAGGAGATCCTCATCCTTGGTGTTAATTTCAAACTCCTTTCCAAGATTTTGAACCTCAAACAACTTACAGAAAGTTGTTAAGTCCAGAAAGATTTCCTTTCCTTACTGAGGTTTTTAGAGACACTATTTCAGTGCCTTCTGTAACACAGGATATAATTCTGGAGTTGTTGTAGAATTCCGACACATCAAGTGATGAAATTCCACTAGGTCGAGCAGATAGAAAACCCTTGATTTGTGCCTTTTCAAGCATGTCAAGAATTAGCTTTATGTCAGCTTGGTTTTCAATTGCGGCCGTGAGATATTCCTCAACCATGGCACCACCCCAAATTATTCTGTGATTCGAAGTCCACTGGTCAGGATTAAACTCTCCAACTAGTCGATTGTTAATAATAACCAACTCTGGTGCTTGCTTTTCAGCAGTACCAGTGGAGGATTGGGATTTCTGGGTAGAAGTGTTCTTGGGAGCCATCTCTTTATATAGTAGGGAATTGAATCTTGTGTTTGAAAGAGATTCGATTGAGTGATTCTTTTCAGAAAAACTTAATCAAGATTTGTAGAGTTTTTAGAGAAGTTGCAGAGGATCAGGAGAAGGTTTTTGCTGTTTTGATGCAAGTTGAAATTTTGGATTAGGCAAAAGTGATTTTCTTTGCCAAAATCCTATATATATAGCAAGTGAATCTCAACAGACAAATACATACAAATTGATTTTGTGTGTACGTATCTGTGATTTGCAAGCCGGTGTGAGCAAAAGTAACCTCGGCATTAAATGCAAAGTGGGCTTTGTCGGAATCTTTACAGTCCACTATTTACTGTGAATTAATTTCTGCCGTTCAGATCAAGCGCTTGTATTCATCAAGGGTCACCATTGCTTCTCCAGCACTGATCACAATCAACAAATGTAATTGTGCCCATTTAATGAATTTTGGCAACTAGCTATCTGAATCATATTTCTGTATGACCAAGAACACTGTTTGCATCTGAGACTATCTCATACTTAGGATTTTTCCAAGTTTTTAACAAGGATAGAAACAATGCAGATTTCAAGAGAGTAGTTGACTGCAGATAGTTGTACTATTCTCCTTTTGTGTTCCCTTTTTACTGAGTGACCCAGATATCTGACTTAGTATGCCGGCCCTTCTGAGGACTAAGTCCCCAACTTGTATATCCTTGGGAAAAACACGTTTATTGTAAGCTCGAGCAGTCATGGCTTGGTACCGAAGGATGTTGGCCATTGCCTTGTCGCGCTTGTCTTCAAGGAGCTCAAGGTCATAGATCCTTGCGATCTCATTATCAACCGGGATGTATTGCTGGATTCTCTGGGTTGCCACCACCGTCTCCGAAGGGATGACCGCTTCGGATCCATAGACAAGGGAGAAAGGTGTTTCTTGTGTGGTAGTCCGGGGTGTCGTTCTATGCGCCCAAAGGACCGCGTCGAGATCATCTGCCCAATTGTCTTGGGAAGTTCTCAACCTCCTTTCCAAGAGTCTGACTATGGTCTTGTTGGTGGCTTCCACCTGACCGTTGGCTTGGGGGTGGCCAACGGAAGTAAAGCGTTGTTCTATCTTGAAGGATTGAAGCCACTCCTTCAGTCTCATTCCAGAAAATTGTGCTCCATTGTCTGAGACTAGCACTCGTGGGAGTCCAAACTGGCAGATGATGTTTTTCTAGATGAATGTTCGAACCCTACTTTCCGTGATGGTGGATACTGCTTCTGCCTCAACCCACTTAGTGAAGTATTCCACTGCCACTATCAAGAACTTCTTTTGATGCGTGCCTCGCGGGAAGGGACCAACTATGTCTATGCCCCATTGATCAAATGGGCATGCTATGATTGACGGAATCATAGGGTTGGTCGGGCGGTGTGGTATGTTGGCATAGTATTGACAGTCTTCACAAGTGCGGGCAAAGTTGGCAGCGTCAATGTCAATGGTTGGCCAATAGTATCCTTACCTGATGATTTTCTGGGCCAAAGTTCTTCCTCCTGAATGACTTCCACAGCTTCCGGCGTGGATCTCTTCCATCACAGTTTTTTCTTCTTGAGGATCTAGGCACCGCATGTGTGTTCCACTGTAGGATCGTTTGTAGAGATCCTCTTCCAAGAGAAAGTATCTATTAGCTCGGCATCGGATCTTCCTGGCTTCTCTAGGATCCACAGGTAGAGTACCATCCTTGAGGTAGTGGAGTATATCAGTCATCCAATTTCTCCCTGTGCTCAAGAGGAGCATCTGTCCGTTGGTGTTTGCCAAGGAGGATTCCGCGCGAGTCATTAGGATGACACTCCTTGTATCCAAAGCTCCTAAGGCGGAGGCGTACTTGGAGAGGGCGTCGGCTTTCTCATTCCATTCTCTATGAAATTGGTCGAGAGTGAACTCTTCGAAGTGCTCAACCTCGCTCCTAAGGAGCTCCAAGTATCTGATCATGTTAGGTCCTTTGGTGGTAAAGGACCCG
This sequence comes from Plantago major, assembly GCA_026545765.1. Lineage (NCBI taxonomy): Eukaryota > Viridiplantae > Streptophyta > Magnoliopsida > Lamiales > Plantaginaceae > Plantago > Plantago major. Next base: position 88,612,287 of record CM048843.1, on the reverse strand, counting down.
GAAAACTGGGATTGTACCAGCTGCGAATCCGTATAGGCCTTGATCCTTTTCACCTGAAGAGCTCTCGCCATCTTCAAGCCGGTGATGAGCGCTTCATACTCAGCCTCGTTGTTTGTCACTTTAAAATTGAGGGTGATAGCGTACTCTAGCTTGGCTCCTTCAGGGCTTTCAAGAAAAATTCCTATTCCTCCCAATCGTCCAGTGGATGATCCGTCCACTTGTAATGTCCAACATTCTTTATCTCTTTCTTGGTTTCCTAGAGTGGAAGTGAGTACTTTCGCAACCTCCTGCTTCTTGTCGGAAGATGCAGTTATTGTGGTATTGAGATCCTCATCCAGGAGAAACATGTGTCTTACTCTCAGCGTATCATCCATGGGTTGGTGATACTTAGTTGCAAGCTGGAAACTTTCTCCTTGTGTCTTTTCGGCCCCTTTCTCGCCGCTTGACTCCTTGATTTGGGCTATCACAACATGATTAGCCTTGTCCTGGGAGCTTTCGCTCTCTTCTTCTGCTTTCTCCGGATAGTCTACCAGGAAGTCGGCCAGAACTTGTGCTTTCTTTGCAGCTGGGGTTTGATACCCAATATCATACTCACTCAGCTCAATAGCCCATTTGGACAGGCGTCCTGACTGATCCGGTTTGCCCAAGACATGTTTGAGTGGCTCATTTGTGAGGACCACAATCCGATGCGACTTGAAGTAAGGCTTTAGTCGTCGTGCAGTGTAAACCAGTGCGAAGGCGAGCTTCTCAATCTTGACATATCTAGCCTCGGAGCCTGCAAGGGCTTTGCTCAAATAGTAGATTGGTAAATGCTTCATCAGTAGTGGCCAAATAGAGGTAAAGAGTTTCAGCCTCCATGGGTTTAGACAGGAGAGGTGGTGAGAGGAGATACTTCTTCAAGTTCTCCAGGGCCTCTTCACACTCCCTTGTCCACTCGAACTTATTTCCTTTTCGCAAAATTTTAAAGAAAGGCAGGTTCTTCTCAGCGGATTTTGAGATAAAACGGCTCAGTGCCATCACCTTCCCCAGAAGCTTCTGAACTTCATTGATAGTCGTGGGCTGTGGCAAATCTATGATTGCCTTGATTTTTTCCGGGTTAGCGCTGATGCCTCTTTATGTGACCATATAACCAAGGAACTTGCCTCCCTTCACTCCGAAAGTGCACTTCTCGGGGTTCAGTTTCATCCCGTACTTCCGGAGGATGGAAAAACAATTGGTAAGGTGGCCGATGTGTTCCTCTTCAGTCTTACTTTTCATGAGCATGTCGTCCACATAGACCTCCATGGTTTTACCCAATTCCTCCTTGAACATCTTGTTTACCAGCCGTTGGTAAGTAGCTCCTGCGTTCTTGAGGCCAAAGGGCATGACCTTGAAGCAATAGACTCCACCGGCCGCAAAGAATGCCGTTTTCTTGATATCTTTTTGAGCCATCCTAATTTGGTAGAAAACTTGATATGCGTCCATGAAGCTCAGGAGTGCACATCCTGCAGTGGAGTCAACCAGCTGGTCTATGCGGGGCAATGGATAAGGATCCTTCGAGCAAAATTTGTTGAGTCTAGTGAAGTCATTGCACATTCTCCACTTTCCTGGAGCTTTCTTGATGAGGACCACATTACAGACCCAATCGGAGTATCTGACTTCTTCGATATGTCATGCTTTTCCCAACTTGTCGATTTCCCCTGCTATGATAGCATCTTCCACAGGTCCAAAGTCTTTCCTCTTTTGCCTGATATGCTTGACCGTTGGATCCATGTTCAGACGGTGAACTGCGATCCTTGGGTCTATCCCTTTGAGATCATCTGTGCTCCAAGCAAAGATGTCACGATTGTGACGAAGGCAAGTGATGAGCTTCCTCTCCACTTCTGGGCTCATCTCTGTCCCAATTCGAGTTATCTTTCCTGAATATCCTTCGACCAACTGGACTTCTTTCAAGGCTTCATGGGGTTCCATTCTAGCTGTCTTGGGGAACTTTTCCTTGAGCGACCCAACACCGATTTCTTCCTTTGGTGGAGTTGGAACAACAGGAGAGTGGCTGCTAGGGCCTTTAGTGACAGAAAGAACTGGTATTGTAGCCCCTCTGGTCGACATGATGTAGCATTCCTAGGCCTCCCTGACGTTGCCCACTTCTTCTCCCACGCCACTAGGGGTGGGGAACTTTACCCTGTTATGTAAGGGAGAAGCAATTGCCCTGAATTGGTTAAGTCCTGGGCGGCCCAAGATCACGTTATAGTCGAAGGTGCTATCAACTACCACGAAGAGGATCGTCTTGGTCACCCTTGTCGGAAAGGTGCCCATAGAGACTTGTAGTGGTATGCTCCCAATGGGGCGTACTACAGATCCTCCAAAACCTACCAGTGAAGTGTAGACTCTTCCATATTGTATTTGGCCCAAGTGCATTTGTTCCACTGTCCGTTTGGATATGACATTGGAAGAGCTTCCTGTGTCAACCAATACTTTATTGACTTTGTAAGTGGCAATCACTAGAGAGACGACCAAAGGAACATCGGGGTCCTTGAGATCTCCTCCGCCAGACGTTGGTGGGGGGATCTCGCTATCATCAAAGGTGATTGCATTCGTGCCTTTCAAAGCTGGTGGACCATAAGCTCTGTCATTGTTTCTCAAGTGTTGTGCGGTCCTTTCCCTTGCCTTTCGGCTATCTCCTACAGTTGGTCCTCCTACAATTGCATTGATGACTCCACTGTAAGGAAGATTCTCCATTTCTATGTCTTCGCGATACCCTTGGTATCTTTGGGCGTGTCGAGGCGGGATTTCCGTTGGAGGTGGTGGTAGAGATCCTGTCGGAGGTTCTGAACCACGCTCCTCTCTTCTATGCTCGTTCTTTCTATGTCTGGAGGGTTCTTCTTCACTTATAGGTTCTTTCAACTTCCCACTTCTCACTAGCCTTTCAATTTCTGTCTTCAACTGTATGCAATCCTCAGTTGGGTGACCCTTCTGTTTGTGAAACCTGCAGTAGTGTTTAGAAAATTTACTCTTCTTGCCATCCCTGACAGGTTTAGGCCACTTCTCACTAGCCAAGATGTCGGATCTTGGTTTGTTGAGGCGAGTATACTCGGCGTACCTTCTAGGTGGAGTCCTTTCTCTGCAGAATTCTCTCTTGTCCCTGAAATCTCTTTTTTGTTCGAATTTCCCTTGACGAGGAGGGAGTTCTTGTCGTACTTGTTCTTTCCCCTTCTTTATCCCTGCTCTAATTGGGACATTTCGTCGATACTCCTCTCCATACAAGACTCCCTCACAGATATCTTCCAAGTACTTTTCAGTGGTGATCTCTTCATTGGAAAGCTTCTTCCTAAGCTCATCATTATAAGTGTTAGCATACAGGTGTCGGACCCGTTCTTTGATGCTATGAGGCTCTACTTGTCGTACTTCAGTATTGAAGCGATCAAGGAACGTTCTAAGGTCCTCATGCTCTTTCTGGATTATGCCTACCAGGTGCTCAACTGACCTCTTCCTTTTCTTTGCCTTCTCGAACCTTTTCAAGAAAAGGGAAGCAGCATCTGCATAAGATTTGATGGAACCATTAGGTAGTGAGGTCCACCAATCCATTGCTTCCCCAAAAAGTGTGGTAGAGAAGTTGAGAGCTTTCATGTTGTCGTTGAGTCCATTGCTTTCCATCTTACTTTCATATCTAGTAAGATGCCCCACAGGACAAGTATCTCCATAGTAATGCTCAAGATTTGGGATAACGCAGTCGGGGCGCTTTCGTTCTCTTCTGATTTCGTCGCATAAGGGGTTGGGAGTCTTAACGGTCACCTTCTCATGCGCTTTAACTATCTTGCTCAAGGTGGCAATTTGTGTTTCCAAGGCCTTTTGTTGGAGGTAGATCTGCTCGGCTGTCAACTTTTCGCCAGTTCTGGGGTTGACTGCTACATCTGGGGGAAGATCACCGACTGGGATTATCGGGATGCTTTCCGCCATTTGATCTTTTGGCACTTGTTGTTGGGCTCCCCGCCGACTAGTTCCCACTTCGTCTACCCGTGGTACTTCCGGACTTCTCCCTTGTTGTCCATGAGAAGCTGCGGCCCTCCTGTTGAGAAGGTTCCTTAGATCTTCTGGTTGAGCTTGTTCCCCCAATCTTTGTTGGATGGGACAGTGTTCATTCCTTGATTGAGCAGGTTCAGCTTGCCTTGGGATTACCAAAGGTGGAGTGGGTTGGGGAGGCTGGAGGTTGTTTGATCCAAAACATCCTTGAATAGTGGTGAGTAAGAGGCCAAACTGATTCTCATCCATTCCAAACTCACTAGGACGGATAATCTGCCTGTTTGGAAGGGTGAAGTTTTTCCCTGGAGGAGGACCATGTGTTCCTGGCTGAGGAACTTGTCCTTCGACTCCAAGTGTCTGGGTTCTTATTGGTGGATCAGTGGCTCTTTCCTCTCCAGACGAGAGACTAGCTGTTCGGCCGTCGCTAGGGTAATCCGTCGCTTCTCTAGAGGGAACTCTCGCTGCTCTGCTTCGCCTAGTAAGAGGCCTACCTCTTTGTCTTAGAGCGGGTGTACCAACTGCAGTGGCGTTGGTTCTTGCGGACCTCCTTGTTCTTGCCATTAGAAGCTGTAGAGAATGGAACTTTTTGTAAAGTTTCCCATAGACGGCGCCAAAATGTTGAGGGTGGAACTCCTCAAAGACTTAGTGAATTTTCCTTGCTCTCCTTTGCTTGTCAGTATCGGTAAGGGGCAACAAGTGAGACCCTGCACAAGTGACTTGAAGTGGGGGGGGGGGGGGGGTTAGGATCCGGTTTGCCTGAAGTCAAACCGGACTTGAGACTTTACTCAAGAGCGACTGAAGATCAACTCTGTGTAATGTACGATAGTTTGGTTTTGATGTGACTTGCCTTGATTTATGGGGAGGTGTGCCCCTTTTATAGGATATCCTTCTAGTTGAAGGACCTCACAGGATCGTGACAAGTGTACGTCCAAGATTGAGCCACCAATGCTAAGATAAGGCCCAAAGCCCAATAATGAGGTTCTAGCCCAAGCCACTTTGGGCTTTAGGGATAGTTTGGTCATTATTGGAAGAGTTCATGGAGATGAGGTGTGGTCTGCCGGATTCCCAGGTTCGGAGAGAGGAGTCCGGACGCCTGGTCCGGACCTCACTTGGTTATTCAGCTGAGGGAGTCCTCCTGCTTGTCTAACTCTTCCGATTCGGAGCTCCTGGGTTCGGACCTTTCACTCCCTAGTGCCTATTTGCTTGGTTGCCCTGTGAGATTGTCATGCTGGATCCGAGTGACCTGTCCGGCTCGGAGTGTCTGGGTCGGAGACAATACTAATTGAGTATTGCCTCCTTGTTCCAGGGTGGTTCGGACCTTGAAGGGTCGGACCTAAGGCTCCTGGGTCGGACCTCACATGCTCCAGATCCTGTGTTCCTTTCTTCTAAGGTGGGTCGGACCGTGGTTGGTCGACCCGGATCGGACCATCGGCTCGGACTATAGTGACTCAGATCTACTGGATGACTTAGGACGCCTTAGGATTCGCTCCTAGGTCTTTTATGACGGATTGGACATATTTTCGTATCAACAAGGAGAATCCAGAAAAGAGAAAAGAGAAATCTGGAACGGGTATCCCGAAGTCAAAAGGCTAAAGAGCAAAAGATGACTTAAGATCTACGAGACAGAACTCGAGATATGGGTCACTCAAGAACGGGAACACAAAAGGAGAATAGTACAACTATCTACAGTCAACTACTCTCTTGAAATTTGCATTAGTTCTATCTTTGTGAAAAACTTGGAAAAATCCTAAGTACGAGATAGACTCAGATGCAAATAGTGTTCTTGGTCATACAGAAAATATGATTCAGATAGCTAATAGCCAAAATTCATTAAATGGGCACAATTACATTTGTTGATTGTGATCATTGCTGAAGAAGCAATGGTGACCCTTGATGAATTCAAGCGTTTGATCTGTACGGTGAAAATTAACTCGCAGTAAATAGTGGACTGTTAAAATTCCGATAGAGCCCACTTTTGCATTTAATGTCGAACTAGCTTTTGCTCACGCCTGCTTGCAATTCACATATACATATACACAAAATCAATTTGTATGTATATGTCTGTTGAGATTCTATTGCTATATATATAGGATTTTGGCAAAGGAAATAACTTTTGCCTAATCCGAAAATTCATCTTGCACCAAAATAGCAATTTCCTCTCTTGATTCTCTGCAAACTCTCTAAAATCTCTGCAAATCAAGATTAAGTTTTTCTGAAAAGAATCACTGAATCAAATCTCTTTCAAACACCAATTTCAAATAACTATATAAAGAGCTGGCCCCCAAGAACTCTTCGACTCAGAAATCTTAATCCTCTACTGGTACCGCTGAAAAGCAAGCACCAGAGTTGGTTATTGTGAACAAACGATTGATAGGTGATTTCAATCCTGACCATTGGACTTCAAATCACAGAATGATTTGGGGTGGTGCCATGGTTGAGGAATACCTTACGGCCGCAATAGAAAACCAAGCTGACAGAAAGCTAATTCTTCACATGCTTGAAAAGGCACAAATCAAGGGTTTTCTATCTGCTCGCCCAAGTGGAATTTCATCACTTGATGTGTTGGAATTCTACAACAACTCCAGGATAATTCCTGTGTTTCTGAAGACACTGAAATAGTGTCTATAAAAACCTCAGACCAAGGAAATTATATCTTTCTGGACTTAACAACTTTCTGTAAGTTGTTTGTGGTTCAAAATCTTGGAAAGGATTTTGAAATTAACACCAAGGATGATGATCTCCTTGAAGGTGTTAAACAGCTGTACAGTGACGTATGTGATCTTGAAAAATCAGATACACCTACTGAGTTCAAGCTTGCTGACATCCGAACCAGACATCTAATGGTTCACTGGGATGTTTTAGCCTGCATTCTTCACAGATGCTTTGATGGTCTACAAGGAGGTGCTGACCAGATAAGCCAAGAACGATGGATCATGATGTTCTTGCTGAACCAACAAGACAAAAGGCTGGAAAACCCTTTCAACTGGCGAAAGTACGCCTTCATGAAATTTGCGAAGAAGGTTCAAGACTTCGAGCCTAAAATCGCCAAAGGACTAGCTGAGCCAAAGGCCACTGTAAACTATGGTCTGAAAATATGCTACTTGCTGGAGAAGCTTGGCATTAAGCTCAGAGAGACGGCTGAAATAGCCCAAAGCAATCTACTCTACAAATATGAGTACACGAACATGATGAAAAAGGTTGTTGGGTCTCAGAAAGGTTCTAAGAAGCGAAAAGCTGAAAAGATATCTGAAGATAAGGTTGCGACTAAGAAGCCCAGAACTTCAAGAAAGAAGCCTGCTGGCAAAACAGAAGACACGCCTATTAAGGTTGTCGATTCTCAGATATCTGCAACAATGGCCGATGAACCAATAAATGCAGATGAACTCATCAATGCTGCAAAAGAGTTCACAACTACTGAACAAGTAGATACAGCAAGAGAAAGTGCATTTAGAAATGTCAAGACTATTACAGAATGCCTTGCTGATGAACTCATTAATGCTGCCAAGACAGGTGAAGAGCAACAAGCCCCTTCTGCAGAAATCGCTGGAGTAATGGACCAATCAGTTCCCAATGCTGATGAGAGCTCTGGCGATGAAGATGATCAACTAGTCATCTCTCAAGTCCTACAAAGAGCAAAAAGGGCTCAGGTTACTGAACTAGTAACTGGTGAAAAGGTATCTGAAGAAGAACCTACACCACAGGTTGCTGACCCTATAACAAAGGTTGTTGGTGTCAACACATCATCAAGGAATGTTTCATATGCACAATTTCAAGAAGCCCTGATGAGTGGTAATTTAGTACTGGCTGATGAAGACGCCAAGTCTAAAAGTCTGGAAGAACGTTCAACTGATCAATCTTCTGCATCCAGACAACCACAACAACCACAAACACAACAACCACAACAACCACAAGTGGTTGATGAAATGGTAAATGAACTCCATTTCGAGTTACCAGCATTACAATATGCTGAAGAAAATCCTGCAAAAGAGCAGGTTCCCCAACTCACTGAGAGGGATCAAACTGAGACATCTACTCAGAATGATCAACCAGGGGAGGCAACTGAGTTGCATACTCAGGAAAGGTGTGAAGTACCAGAAACTTCAAACAAATAAACTGCACTGGGACAAGACGACCAATGTATAGAAAGGTCACAAGTTCCAGAGACCAATCAACCTGAAAATGCTCAGGTAAATGACTGGTTTAATTATTACCTTGTGAAAAATTTTATACTTATAAATCTTGTTACCTCATAAGAATTTCTTTGTTACAGGCTGAGTTAGAAACACAAACACAAGAGGAAGCTGAAAAGCTTACCTCAGAAACTGAGAAGGAGGTTCCCTCAACCTCGTCTCTTAAGAAATCTGAGCCTGTACCACAGGTAACAATTTGATTCTTAAGATGACATGTTTCAGTAAGATGTTTAATGTGCTTACTCAATTTAAATGTTTCTAACAGGCTCCAACTGAGAAAGAGGACGATAAGGCAGAAATGCCAGAGAAAAACCCAGAGACCAATAAGGTTACTGAAGAACACATCACCGAGCCTTCTAACGTGAAGGTATATGTCAATCAAGTGTCAAAGTATTCTTCATCTTGGGTTAACTCATATGTCTTCTAAAAATATTCAATACTCTCTACTTACAGGCTCAATCAGAAGTAGAAATGCACGGGGATAAAGTTGCGACATCCCCTGCATCAATGGAAATTGATGAAGCCCCCAAGGCAACATCACCTGAAAGAACACCAGAGACTGTGAAAGTTTCTGAGAAAAATGACTCTGAGCTTCCTATTGAGGAAGTAAGTAACTCAGAACTCATTAAAGCATATATTTGCACAGGTTCTTTCAAACAATTTCCTAAGTATTGGATAATTTTATTTCTCAGGTTCAAGAAAGAAAGGTTGCTGAGGACCAGACTTCAAAGTCTCCATCTCACAACAAGATATATGAGACACCCATTGTCTCAATAGTACAAGTATCTGAGCCTGATGTTCATACTCAGGTAACTCAGAAACTAAACTACACTTCTACTCAGATATCTACAAAAGTTTTGAAACTCACTCAAAACTCTTTTTTTCAGGCTCAAACAGATGCAAAGCAGGTTCCCATTGATGAGAAAAGGGACCTACTTCCCTTCTTCAAGGCTCAAACACTGCCGAAGCACATCCAATGCTTCAAGAAATGGCAGAGGTTAAGGTGCTCCGATCTCTCTGAAATATTGAGAATCACAGATCACCCAACCAGACGAGCACGAGCTCTTGATTTGGAGACGTATATCCATGCGATGTTCCCTACCGAACAAGACACGCTATAATTGCTGTACAAGGATTTCTCCAAAGAAGTGGCGCATCGTTTGATACAAGCCTTTGAACAGGCAGATGGTCAAACAAGATTACAGATGGCATTCAAGACAGTCCTGCCCCAGACTCTGCAATTTCTACCTTCTGAACAAGAAGAGGTTAATGGGCAGAAGATCACTATCCCAGAAGTGATCAATCTTGTATCTGAAGACGGCGAGGAGGAAGAAATAAATGAAAACGATTTTGATGAACCTCCCACTGACCATCACCACAAGGATGATAATGATAAAAAGGATGATGATGATGCCCCTGCACCAGGGACCGGAGGAATTTCACAGACAAATATTGCCTCAACTGCTGAAAAGAAAACTGAGAAGCACACACAGAAATCTCCGTCTCCATCTCCTCAAAAATCTACTCATCCATCTTCTCAGCAACATCAAGATACTGCTGTATAAGTAGTTGAGCTTTCTGACGAAATCAATCAGAAAATTTTGAATACTCAAATGTAATCGCCAACTCGCATAACTATTGGAAGAAGAACAACAGCTCCATCTTCAACTGGAAGATCAAATAGCTCAATCCAGAGACAAGCTTTATCAACTAGAAGATCAATACCTCAAATAAATGAATGCTTACTCTGCGGTTGAAGAACTAAAGGATGCTGTTAATGCTAAAAGAAAAACACTCGGTACTGCAGAAGTATCTGAAGACAAGCATGATGCTAAGGCTGCATCATCTTCAAAAGAAGTACCATCCTCCTCCCAGAAAGGGAAGAAACCAATCTCTGAAATGGTTTCTGGACTCGACACTATCGATGAAAATGTCCAAGAGGATGAAGATCACTGGGCTGATAACTCAGATGATGAAGAAGACAAGACTTTGGCAGAACACCGCAATGAACATCTGGCGGTCTCTCACTTGAAACGGAAGCTGCTTGCTCCTAACATCTTCAGCAAACTGCCAAATGTCCACTCCAATGAGTAAATGAATCGATGTCAAGTACTGACACATCTGAAAAAGGAGTTGTCTTCACAAAACAAGGAAGTAATTGCCTCCGTCCCCTCTTAAATGAAAAAGTTCAATGAGCTCATCACTCAGAGAACAACTAGCATAGTCATTGCTCAAAAAGATCTGGGAATGATGAGGGACGATGATGCGTCTTTAGCTGAAAAAGCTTTTCAAGAGGCCAATTACACAGCTGGAAAAGCAGATGCTATCCTAGGCCCACTGGTAGAGCTCACTGATAAGGACAATGGACTTATCAAACAAAATCAGGAACTCAAAGCCGAACTTCAGTAGTTGGTCTCTGCCTACAATCTCTTACAAGGACATTTTGAGTCTCTCTCAGATTCCTTTATGAGACTTAGCCAGCCAACAATGACTAAGGGGGAAGGATTGTACAAATCTGGACCTCAAAGTCAGGGGGAATGGGAAGAAGGAGTTGGTGTAAACAAGAAGAAATCTGGAGCTGGTGCTGCTCAGAAAGGAAGAAGAACAAAGACAACTTCCCAGCCACCACTCAGAATAAGTGAACCTTCCTCAAGACAAGCTACTTTGCAAATAGTAGCTACTTCCCAGAAACCTACTGAAGGAGCCTCAATGATAACAAGGGCCAGAGCACAGAAACCTCCAAGGAGTACCAAGGCTCCAAGGAGAAGACAAGTCAAAGGGATTGATGTCTCTTCTGAAGAAGAAGAAGAAGAAGGACAAATCAAGTCCCTGGGCAATGAAGAAGGCCATAAAAGTCTCATAAGATTCAATCTTGATGATGATGAGGAATTTGATGAAGATGAAGCTCCTCTTCACAGAAAAAGGAAAATTGAAAGCCTAACTGAGCCCATAGCTGCAAAGCCACTAGCAGCTAAAACACCCTCTGTAAATACCAAGTCTATCCAGGGAGGTGGTTCTTCAAGCAACAACCCCAAGGAGAATTCAAGACAGAAAAGGAACAGACTAAGAGCTGAACAAAGACAAAGTCAACTTCCACTCAGGCCAGAAGAAGCCGAAATTGAGTATGTGAAGCATGACAATGATTCCTCTGTCTACAGGTGCATCAATCAGAAGAATGGCTATTGGATTCTGGAACTTAAGCATCTTCTTGTAAATTCAAGATTTCCAGAACCAATCCATAAACAACTTATGGCATGGAGAAAAGACAAGCCAACCTTGATCAACCCCAATCACATCAAAGCATGGTTGGATTTTGAAGTTGTCAAGAGAACTGAAGCCATGAAGAAGGACCTCTCTGATGAATGTCCATATGGGAAGCCAGATGATGTGCTCAGAATTCTGAATATTACTGGAACAGGCACAAGAGCAAGACTCGCTGTGGAACCCTATGAATCGTTCTATCTAACTGAAGATCAATACAAGGGTGACATCAGATATCTGAAGATTATCTACGAATATTTCAAGATTTCAGATATCAGAATAGAGCATGCCTGGAAGTGGGGAAAGTATCTGTGGGTCAAGCACTTTGTCAAGAAAAATCCTACCAAAACCTACAAAGAGGTCTGTGGATTTGCCAGTGACACAGAGATGATCGTCAGAACTCTTCTATATGATTATTCTGATGACATCAAAAGGTTTGGAGATAGGAAATTTGCAGACTGATCCACAGAAACACTGTTGAAGACTTGAAGACTAGTTCTTTAGGATGTTTACTTGGAGCTTGGTTACTCCTGTTGTCCTAATTTACTATGTATTTTTGCTGCATTTTTGCTGACTGAGCTTAATTGTATTATGTATTGAAGTTATCTGTAATTTTCATTGTAACTTATTTGATGAACTTACTCTCAGATATTATTCTATAAAAGATAACTTGTCAGCAAAGATCACACCTTGTGATTTGGTTGATGTTTACTTTCTGCACTTAATTGAATGAATTGAAAAATCATATGAAATGATTAAGTGGTGGATTGTTTCCTCATCCAGATTTGTAATAGGTCAGATAGTCATCGTTGACTGATCAAAAAGGGGGAAATTTGTTAGGAAATTTGTTAGATATCTTGTAAAGAATATCTGTTTAGTTTTGATCAGCAACATGATGACTTATCTTAGTCTCAGAAAGGTGATTAGTACTCTTGGTTCACTTTAACATTGTAAAAGAGGAAACCCACTAAGTATGATAGTTTAGTAAATCTTGTATAGGATGTTAGGTCTCAAAATGTAATTTTTATTTCATGAAGAGAAGACCAAGAAGAAGACATCCAAGTAGAAGAAGTTTAATGACATTGAAGATTCGAAGAACTGCACAAGATTACTGAAACAGTTTTACAGATACCTTCGCCAGATATCTTAAAGACACGAACGTTTTCAAACAAACTGTTTCACAAGAGATATCTGAGGAATAAAAAGTCTATCTGAAAACAAGGAAAGTGTCCACAGATATCTACACTCAGATACCTTGAGCCTTAACCACATTTCTGAAGAAGAAATATATATTGCAAACAAAATTGTTTCAATTTAAGTGGTATCTGAAGATTGAAGATAAGTGTTAGGAAATTTGTTAGGATTTCTAGTTAGATATTTTGAAAAGAATATCTGTTTAAGTTTTGATCAGCAACATGATGACTTATCTTAGTCTCAGAAAGGTGATTAGTACTATTGGTTCACTTGAACATTGTAAAAGAGGAAACCCACTAAGTATGATAGTTTAGTAAATCTTGTATAGGATGTTAGGTCTCAAAATGTAATTTTTATTTCATGAAGAGAAGACCAAGAAGAAGACATCCAAGCAGCAGAAGATCAACAACTTTGAAGATTTGAAGAACTGCACAAGATTACCGAAAATAGTTTTTCAGATACCTTCACCAGATATCTGAAGACACGAAGGGTTTCAAACAAACTGTGTCACAAGAGATATCTGAGGAATAAAAAGTCTATCTGAAAACAAGGAAAGTGTCCACATATATCTACACTCAGATACCTTGATCCTTAACCACATTTCTGAAGAAGAAATAAATATTGCAAACAAAGTTGTTTCAATACAAGTGGTATCTAAAGATTGAAGATAAGGACATGCTAAGAACCAGAGAAATCTGATCAAGAGAATCTCTGAAACAAAGCATAGTTCCGTTGATACTACAGGACAAAGTATAGTACAATGCATTTAATGCACGGACAGAGATGTCTGAACAAAAGCAATGGCTGCTTCTGAAGAAGAAGACAAAGCCTGCTACAGTACTGTACACAAATATCAATAGTTTGAATTTGAGCCTAACGGATACTATTCAACGGCATTCAAATTCATCTATAAATATCAACACTTAGACTGTTTGAAAACACACTGAACGCCTTTGAACTTACCGGATATCTTACTTTCTCAAACAAACTACTTATCCACAAGCTTTGTGTTGCGACCAAAGCCTCTGATACTTATGTAGGACTGATGTTCTAAGTGTCCTGATCCTAAACAAGCAAAGCTATCTGTGAAGGAGTTGAATCAAAAGATCAACTATCTGAGATTCATTCTCTTGAACAGATATCATAAGACTTGGGTCAGTAAAATCGAACAAGATATCATACGCTAAAAAGTGTATTAAGTAACTTGATTCACAGAGCTATCTGACTAACTGAAAAGTTATTAAGACGCTCATCTGACAAACTCAAACCGAAACCAACACCATAACTGGCGTGGAGTACAGGAAGTACTTAGTTAAATCAGGGAATAACTCCAAAGGTTAACAGGAGTAGAGGAAATACTTGATTTTGGGAAAATCAGGGAATAACTCCAAGGTTAACGGAGTACAGGAAGTACTTGATTTGGGAAACTAAGGAACAACTCCAAGGTTATTGAGTATAGGAAGTACTTAGCTTGGGAAGCTAGGGAATAACTCAAAAAGTTATCTGAGTATAGGAAGTACTTGGCTAAGGAAGCCGGGGAACAACTCAGGGGGAACATTTGGTTGGGAACCATTTGTTTAAGGGATTTATAGAATAGGATTTTTGTAAGGTGACCTCAATAATCTATTCTAGTGAATTCTAGGTCTTTGGAAGACTGAAGTGGATTAGTTGGAGGATTACGCCACCTCCAGATACCACTATATTTGCTGTGTTATTTACTTATCTGTATTTACTTTTCAGCAACACACACACACATTAACTGTTTCTGCACTTATCTATATTAAGTCTTCCGCGCTCTGAATATAAGTATCAGATATCTTCACATATATCTGAGAAATCGTGTTTATCGACAAAAGTTTTAAAAGACTATTCACCCCCCCCCCCCCTCTAGTCTTTTACTTTGCCGTTATCTGGACCAACAATAAGGACGTGCTAAGAATCAGAGAAATCTGAACAAGTTAGTATCTGATACAAAGCATAGTTCCGTTGACACTACAGGACAAAAAGTATAGTACAATGCATTTAATGCACGGACAGAGATGTCTGAACAAAAGCAACGGCTGCTTCTGAAGAAGAAGACAAAGCCTGCTACAGTACTATACACAGATATCAATAGTTTGAATTTGAGCCTAACGGATACTATTCAACGGTATTCAAATTCATCTATAAATATCCACACTTAGACTGCTTGAGAAGATACCTTAGACACACAACACAGAACCTCAGATACCTTTTACTCTGATACACGATCTAACTCTCAAAGCAAACTACTTACCTTCAAGCTTTCTGTTGCGACCAAAGCCTCTGATTCTTAAGTAGGACTGAAGTTCTAAGTGTCCTGATCCTAAACAAGCAAAGCTATCTGTGAAAGAGTTGAATTGAAAGATCAACTATCTGAGATTCATTCTCTTGAACAGATATCATAAGACTTGGGTCAGTAAAATTGAACAAGAAACCATACGCTGAAAAGTGTATTAAGTAACTTGATTCACAGAGCTATCTGATTAACTGAAAAGTTATTAAGAAGCTCATCTGACAAACTCAAACCGAAACCAACACCATAACTGGCGTGGAGTACAGGAAGTACTTAGTTTTGAAAATCAGGGAATAACTCCAAGGTTAACGGAGTAGAGGAAGTACTTGATTTTGGGAAAATCAGGGAATAACTCCAAGGTTAACGGAGTATAGGAAGTACTTGATTTGGGAAACTAAGGAACAACTCCAAGGTTATTGAGTATAGGAAGTACTTAGCTTGGGAAGCTAGGGAATAACTCAAACAGGTTACTGAGTATAGGAAGTACTTGGCTTGGGAAGCTAGGGAATAACTCAAACAGGTTACTGAGTATAGGAAGTACTTGGCTAAGGAAGCCGGGGAACAACTCAGGGGGAACATTTGGTTGGGAACCATTTGTTTAAGGGATTTATAGAATAGGATCATTGTAAGGTGACCTCAATAATCTATTCTAGTGAATTCTAGGTCTTTGGAAGACCGAAGTGGATTAGTTGGAGGATTACGCCACCTCCAGATACCACTATACTTGCTGTGTTATTTACATTTCTGTATTTACTTTTCAGCAACACACACACACACACTTTAGCTGTTTCTGCACTTATCTATCTTAAGTCTTCCGCGCTCTGAATCTAAGTATCAGATATCTTCACAGATATCTGAGGAATTGTGTTTATCGACAAAAGTTTTAAAAGACAATTCACCCCCCCCCCCTCTAGTCTTTTACTTTGCCGTTATCTAGACCAACAAATGGCATTGCCAGTTCTTCTGGAATGACTGTTTTGCCCCTTTGATGCCTTTTACTATTTTGGCCTTCCAGCTCCACTTCTAGCATCCATACGAGGCATTGGTGTTGAGTGTGGAATTCCCCAACTACTTAGAGATTACTTAACTTCACTAGTAAGGGCCAAGATAAGGAGTTCCATATAGCGTAAGAGCCAATGCGTAAGAACCAACAACCAATTACTCGGTAAGAACCTGCACAAGTGACTTGAGTGGGGGAGGGGGGGTTAGGACCCGGTTTGCTAAGTGTCAAACCGGTTGGAGACTTTACTCAAGAGTGAAGATCAACTATGTACAATGCTCGGGATTAGGTTCGTAATATGGCTAACCTCTTGTTATGGGGATGTGTGCCCTATTTATAAGCTATCATCAAAGTGGAAGGCTTTGCTAGGATCGCTCCAAATGTAGGGCTCCGGTTGTGCCACCAAGTCATGTTTTAGGCCCATAGCCCAATAATGATGCTTAGCCCATGCCACTTTGGGCTTTTAGGGATAGTTTAGTCATTATTGGAAGAGTTTTAGAGGATGTGACAAGATCTGCCGAGATCCAAGGTTCGGAGAGGTTGGTCCGGACGCCTGGTCCGGACCGTATTGGGTTGTCAGATGAGGAAGTTCTCCTAAGTCTGCCCAACTCTTCCGATTCGGAACTCAAGGTTCGGACATCCCACTCTCCGGTGCCTGTCTGCTTGGTTACTTGTGAGATTGTCATGCTGGATCCGAGTGGTTGTCCGTTTCGGAGGCCTTGGGTCGGAGAAAGTACTGTCCAAGCACTATGTCTCCTTTCCCAGAGAGGCTCGGACCAAGGTGGGTCGGACCTAAGGTTCCTAGGTCGGACCTAGCAGGCTTCAGATCCTTTGTTCCTTTCTTTTAAGGTGGGTCGGACCATGGTTGGTCTGCCCGGATCGCACCGTTGGCTCGGACTAATGTGTCTCGGATCCATTGGATGACTTAGGTCGCCTTAGAATTCGATCCAAGAGTCTCTATGACGGATTGGACATATTTCCGTATCAACACATGTCCCCCTAGTTTCCAAGTATTTTAGTAGAAGATAGTTGTGGAACTATTGGTTGGGACTGTTTGAGGAAGGATTCGTTCTTTTACTCCAATCCGCCTCTTTAAGCAGAAAAAAGGTGTAGCCCGTGCTTCGGGTGGCCGTTTAACTTAGTCTCCCCCCCCCCCCCTTTTCTTTTTCATCGTTGTTGCCATCCGAAGGACAGGGTCCGGAGTTCAACAATGTTTGAGAAAGAAAAAAGGGTATTTGTAAGCGAGACCAAGTGCTGGCCCCGAACGTCGGTAATGTACCCTTGATAAGTTACGGGTTAAACCGTAGGTGATTAAACCATCCGAACCAAACTCTGTTGTCAAGAGAGGGTCCGAAGTATAATCGCCCAATTGGACGAGGTCCCTCGTGTGGGCAAATGATGCTTGTCTGAAAAAACTTCGAGGTGTCCCATGAGAGAATCATCCGAGACCCAGTTGTCGTCTTCTGTCCGAAAGTGGGAAAGTTGTTATATGCACCTTACCGTGGGGTAAGTTTTTTGTACCAATTCGTCATTTCACTTGGTAAAATTGTACTATGCCGTTAGATGATTTTTGATCTACGATTGAGATTTAATTCCGAAAAATCGCGACGGTTGGAGTTCCAAATATGACCCTCTATTAATAGGGGTTGGGCCGTCTCACTTTATCACCGCTTAGAGAGAGAATTTTTGCGTTTTGAGTGCATCCGAAGCAACTGCCAGCAATCTGAAGCAAGCAACGAGAAGTTCGAAGCACGTGATTCCTAGTGTATTTAGGTATCGAGAGAAGATATTTTTAAGGTGAACTCAATTATCTGTCTTGGTGGATTTTAGGTCTGAGAAAGACCGAAGTGCATTAGTTGAAGGATTACGCCATTTTCAGATACCACTATAAAAAGACGTGTTATTTACTTTCAGCAATTTACTTATCGTTCTCTTTATCCTGCTAAGTATTTAAACACATTATATATTGCTGAGCACGTGCACTTATCACAGAAAAGTCTTCCGCTCTCTGATTATAAGTATCAGATATCTTCACACATATCTGAGAACGATAAGTAAATTGCTAAAAGTTTTAAAAGACTATTCAACCCCCCCCCCCCCCCCCATAGTCTGTTACTTTGCCGTTATCTAGACCAACAATGTTCTTGAACATAGAATCAATCTTCAAAGTAATTGCGTCTTGATCTAACTAATAGAAAGGAGAAAAACTAAGTCTGGGCGAATTAGGAAATGAAATCGCAGAAAAACGGCAAAAGAAGAAACTAGCGTCGCCAGTGGCGACGCCAGTTTGGCGATGCGGCAAATAGAAAGTTATACGCCAGTTTGATAAATGGCATCGCCAGTTCTTCTGGAATGACTGTTTTGCCCCTTTGACGCCTTTTACTATTTTGGCCTTCCAGCTCCACTTCTAGCATCCATACGAGGCATTAGAACTCCATATCTTGTAGATGCACATAAAATACAACATTTTGCCTACAATTAGCGCGGTTTTAGCCAAATACCTACAAAACACACAAAGAACAAAACAAGTAAAAATACTCTAGGAATATTAATAAAACTATACTCAAGGATGACAAAAAGACGGTAAAAAAGACCAAATGAGACGGTATAAAACCGACTCATCAAACTCCCCGAACCGAACTCTTGATTGTCCTCGAGCAAAAGACTCTCTAAAAAAACTTGAAAAAGGAAAAAACACATAGACACAAAATAAAGTCTAGCTCCGAAGCTACCGAGTCTACGATTGCACATAATAAGCCCAAGAATTGCAGAATCTTTGGCATCACACTGATATTCACAGAATAACATGCACAAGTTCAAAAAGTTCATTTCCAAAGTAAATAGAACTTAAGTCTAAAACAAAAGTCCCTCACAAGTGGATCCTATGCATCTATTCTCTCACACTCCTGAAAGTGTCCAGTAGGGGCAATCACTCAAGAATATAAAGAGATAAGGAAGGTGACATGCATCACAAATATGCCTCAAATACCTCATGCAATGTACTCAATCAGTTAAGTCGGAAGGACTTTATTCATAGCTCTATAACAATCAGCAGTGGACTCTCATATATATATATATATATATATATATATATATATATATATATATATATATATATATATATATATATATATATATATATATATTGAATTTTTTGTATACTCTTTTTTGTAGTCTTATATATGACCCATATGCTTGTATATTATTTATGTCTAAATTTTTTGGTAGTGTCTGTTTTACTGAAAGTCCGTACTTTTGTGCATGTTGGTTTGGTGTACACGCCATCAACCCTCACAGACATATAGCTTTTTAAGGCCACGCCGGTATATAGGTAGTATCTTTATACATTTCCAACACGACTAACGGTGGTAACTAGTACCATACAACCACTCCGAGACTTATTTAATTTGTTTGAGAGAACGAAAAACTTGAACACAGTCTTTATCAATACAAGTTGGGCACATAAACCTCCTCCCAAAACTTGTTCTTGGAACGGGTTCGGCATAAGCAAATAAGAATGTAAAACATGTCGTTCGTCATACTTAACTTACACAGAGTACACACGAGAATGATGAGGCGCAAACAAGGGAGTTTGCACTTCCCGAATTAAATCACACAGGCGCCGGTATAATATTTTTTCATCGGCTACGGTTTACTCACAGGCTTTTTGGACTACAGAATTAGAACAGACTTTCGATTTACAACAGAAACGAACTTAGCAAACTTAAACATGCAAACTGCTAATAGTCAAGGATCAGTCAAAGCAAAAGCATTAAACAGGTTTAGTACATGCAATAGACGCTCGACTTGGGAGACAAACTTAGACTCAACAGACTAAATAAGAAATACAAAATAAAGCACGAAATACAGAGAAACAGAAAAAAGGTAGTACCAAGCGTCCCTTCCCGAAACCTAGACTAGAGATGGTCTCCAACGAATAAGCTAAAAAGGAAAAAAGAAGCGAAAAAAGGTACTATCCGGAAAAATGAAAGAGCTACTCATCTCCATCGTCCTCCTCTCCTGGCTGGCAGGAATATCCAGCCTGTGGTTGCTATCCCTGCATGTCATCATGCCAGCCCTGCATATCCTAATGCTGATCATAATGGCTTGACAGGACAGACTAAGCACGCATAATCTCAGACTAGGTAGTCATGAAATGAGTCACTGCCGCAGCGATTGGGACTCTCAGATAGCTTTCTTATGCGCGACTATAGTGTCCTGTGTCTCATATCTCGTAAAACAACTATCAAGATAGCCCTGTAGACTCTGGAAATCAAATACACCTGCATCATGTGATGATGTACCAGCTGCTGGATGCGTAGGACTCGCTGAATGTGCTGGAGGTGTAGCAACTTCAACCGATGCCTGTCATTCTATCTTCTCCTTGAGAGCTTTATAAGCCTTTTCATAATCCACTCACGTTCGCCTGAGGGAGTCGGGGGTAATACTGCTGCCCAAAACATCCGAGATGCGCACTGGAACGCCGGTTTCCTTGCACATAGTAGTGATCATGCAAGGAAAAATTAGGCATCCAACCTTTTTGACTCTCGGTGCCAATAATTTGTCCTAGAGGATCGCTCCCAGGTCTACCATTCTTGATGGGTTAGACAGGATTGCATGCATAGTCCGAGCCTCGTGTCCTCTAACGTACTAATCATTCTTGCTGTGGTAGACAGAAGTAACAAACCATTTCCAAAGCACCCTAGCCCTTCTCTTCAAGTCTGCCCTATGTGTCTTCCAGCGACCTTCCCTGGGGAACTCGACATAGTCATGGGTCAGTGTAGCAGCAACATTGTCAGGAATGGGTTCAAAACGGTTTATGATGTGCTTGAATGCATCTTGGTTGTCGGGACCTGGAATACGCAGTTGTAGTAATTCTGAGATGGCAGCTGGGCTGAATACAACCTCTTTACCCCCACACGTGAACCTTGTGCTCATCTGCATCCTCAAAGTTGACGTAGAACTCTTGGACCAAGTCCTTGTCGTACCCTCGGTAATTCCTATTCACCCCGAACCAGTCATTGTGCTATAATTCAATTCGAATGTGTGGTCCCCATTACGGCGTTACCCATCGATTTCACACTCGGCCAAAAAGGCTCTTTTATCTGGCTTAAACTCTGTCTGGTACTGAAGAGCAACCTTGGAAGGCTTATAAGCGGCTCTGGAGGATGATCCAGTCCCCGTACGTGGGAGTTTCCCGCCTCTAGTGCATGCAGACATAGTTATCTGAGGATCAAAAACATAGGAAACCGCAAAAAAGAGAGTGGCATGTAAGTGGACTACGTGTTAGTGAGAATGATTCAGGCCTTAGCATATGCGATGATAGTATAGACCATAGAACATCTCCACTCAACGTGAGCAAAATAGGAAGAGAAACAGTAGCCTAGCTAATACTACATAATGGTAAGAGTAACCAAAATGATTCCATAGTCAGCTCAAAAGTACTTAGAATAGGTGAACCTTACTACTAGAATACTCAAACCGGCTCAAATCGACCAACAAAATCCAACTATCATACCCAATTCACAAATCGCAAATAGCATGGGAATCGACAAAATTGGTAACAATTACTACTTAGAACATGCTCAATTATCAACAAGTACAAAGATAATATCTTAAGAAAGCTCAATTTCAGCCAAAAATCGAAAATCCCCAAATTGCAAAAGTTAGGGTTCTTGAGATTTTACCTTGAATTCGGATAATGAATAGATGATATGAGTTTTTGATGCCAAAAATGTGTCCTAGATGATGCAAGCTTCGAGATGTGAGGTGGAGCTTGAAGAAAGGAGGATAAAAGAGGGAGAATGGAGATTTTTGCAAGCTTTTCGGTTATGGAGGAAGAGAGGAGAGAAAGAACGAAGAAGGAGAAGTGAGTAGGAGAGAAAAGAATGCGGGGGGAGGGGGTGGGTTTAAAAGAAACTAACTGGCAACGCCAGTTAGCTTCGCTAATTGACTTTTTTTTTTTTAAATAAAAGAAGGAACGAACGCGAATGCAACTACTTTATGAGAGAAAAAACGTGAATGCAATGCGAGCTATTGATGTGTCAAATCAAAGTTCTAAATTTATTTAAAAGACAAGAGTTAATCCTCAACACTACGAAATCCTATAGTGTAGTGGAGTTAACCCCGAGGTCGGTCTCTAGGGACTTAACTAAGCTGAGCTTCATTTTACGAATAAAAGTAACAATATGAAAAGCAGTAAATGTTGTTTTGCTTCGGCAGCGAGATGATATACTAAAGTAAATAACTACTTGCAATGCTACAAACCGAATTATCACTAGCTAGATTGAAATATGAATGGGAGAAATTATGGAGTGGTAATATCAACAAGCTAGCTAGAAGGATATATGTGATTCACGGGATTGACTACGCAAGTTATCATAGTACTGAGTTCAAAAATGAATTGCACTAATGAAGGCGTCAGTTTCACTATGCTATAATTAATTTGACTAACCTACTATCACAGTTGCAACTAATTGTTAAATCAAGCAAGACGAAAGACGTTTGGGTGTATTGATTACATGCCTAATCTAACAATAATTTTGTCTAGGAGATCATCAAACGTGATAGCAGGAGTAGTAATTGATCAAAAAAGCACAAGTAGTCGAATCCCGGTGCACTTCAAATCACATAAACCCTTGCTAGCATGCATTGAATCAGTCACCACCCCTGTAACGCCCCGACTTTTGGCTTTTTAAAAGGAGTGAATTTCAGTCGGGACGTCGGTCAAAAGCAGAGCCGAAACGTTTAGTGAAACATGGGAAGTTACAAACAACCTTTCGTTTGAAGTTGCTGGAATAAAAATATATTTTATTCAGCAAATAAAACCACAAGATTTTCAACATTCTTATCTTTAAAAGATACACAATATAACTGGAAATGACATGAGTTTGTGAAAAAGACAAAAATACATTATTTTCATTGACAAAAATCCCAAATCCCAACCACTCTCTTAGTTCGCTGAGTTTATCGGTTGTTCATTCTTCGTTGCTATCTCACCTACAAGGAAGGGAATAAAAACAAGTGTGAGAAAAACCTCAATGAGTGTTCAAAGATTTTCATGTGAAGTTTTCATTAAAATCATAATAATAAACATTGAAGAACATAAATAGAAAATACTTTCAATAACATGTACTTTTCAGAAAACATTAATTCATGCCGCTCCTTATAACCACACAGTAAAACAGACCTTATGTCTCCCTGATAGTCGATCAAACTATCCAGTCAGGACCCTGCCATGGTACAGGGGTGGAATTCTACAACCCAACTAAATCAGTGAAGGCTTCTATCACTCGATTTAAAGGGAATGGGCAAAGGAAACCGACAAGTAGCTCGCCAGACACAACTGACCAAACTACAAGCCAATTAACCTGAACCAAACGTACGTATCTTTCTTGAACCATCAATCAAAACAAAATAACAATAATGTATATAAAAAATATATATATCTTTCAAAATCAATGGAAGCATGCTAAAACTATTTCGTGATTTGGTATTTATGCAATAGAACATGCGTTTTGGAAACTATGCATTACTTATATATAAGTTGAAAGTATATTAAAATACCTTCCAGGTTTTGAAAATAATACATATATATAGTTTTGTTGAACACTCACATTTTGAAGGTTAAGAAGAGCAAGAACTATGAAAGTACTTGTAGCAAGAACTTGCTACTAACTTGAAAGAAAAAGACAATAGTACTTGAAGATTTTTTGAAGAAAATGCCCAAAACATTTTTTGACAAATGAGGGCTGGAAAAAGTGGGTATTTATAGGGTGTATTTAGGGAAGATGAAAGAGTTGAAGAGCTAAAAATAAATGACAATTTAAATGGCTTAAATTGCACTTAATACTCATTTTAAAACCAACAATAAAGGTGAAAAATTAAGAGAGACCTTTCACATTTTTTTTCCAAACATTTAAACACAATAACTAATGATAAATGATCAGATTTTACTTGGGAAAAAGTTCAAAAACGTTTTTGGCATGACTTAGGGTCATTTGTACACAAAAATAAAATGTGACACACCAAAAAATGCAACACTTAGAGCAATTAAAATGAACTCACAATTAGACATGCAAATGTAATAACTAAACTCAAAATATTGAACATGCATAGGTAATATTACATAAATATTAAAGACAAATGAAAATAAATTCAGAATGTTGATCGAAACATAGCATGTAACATTCGACATTACAAGCGACCATTCGTACCGTAACATGAAAGAAATAAAAATATTTTATTCATTAAAGAACCCTCAACTTTCCAAACTCTTCTATTTTAAAATATATGAATATAAAATAACATTTTAATTTCTAAACATTAAGAGAGCCATACACACATAAAGACTTGCATGTAAATTACATAATTTAAAAGTGACTCTTCACATTTTACATTAATCAAAGAACACAAATAATTACCATTTATTGAATTAATGAATTAAAATAAAAGTTGTTCACATAAATCATCAATCAAGACTCGTACATAAAGGCTTATTAAGTTAGACAATTAAAAAGAAGTATTGTCACATTAATCATTCATAAAGATAAATTTAAGAGAGGTCATTCCAATTATTTTTTAAAAAAATTACACCAACAATTTAAAGGATAAAATAATCATGTTTTTCAGTAGGAAAAATACACCAAAAAATAATTTCTCTTCTTTAAAAAATGTACAAAATAAATAACCACACATATTACAAATTGACAAGTTACATAGACTTTTAAAACAAATAATAAACATCTAAAACAATAACACAATAAATTAAAATAATTCAAATATATTTTCATACAAATACACTAACACAAGTAAAAGCATGCAAGGACAAAAATAATAAGGTACGTCAAAATCTGGGGTGTCACAACCCCATAATAGGGGTGTTTAGCTACTCATGACAATCGAAAGCAATCATACTAGCAATAACCATATTCTCAAGCACAAGACAGAGATTCAAATAGATTGATACAATTTTACCCTTCATTGTCACAAACCCTAGGTAGAAATTGTAGAACGAAACCGAATCGATGCCAAAGTTGTGTAGATAATCACCCAATCAACGTCAATCTTCGAATTACAAGCGAAAACGGTTCAATTAAATCAAATCGGGTAATTGCCTTGAAAACTAGGTCTAGCTCTAGAGCAAGGTGTTGTTCTTGACAATAGAATGAATATCCCAAGTAATTATGTCTTGTTCTAAGTAATAGAAAGGGAAAAACTAGGTCTGGGCGAATTGGGAAACAAAATCGCATCGCAGAACTACGGCGAGAAGAAACTGGCATTGCTGGTAATCAGAACTGGAGTCTGGCGACGCCAGTTTGTCGATAAGCCAAGCAATGAGATGCTGGCATACGCCAGTTTGCCAGTTCTCCTGGAGTGACAATTTTGCCCCTTTGACGTCCTTTTGACTCCGATTCTTGATATTTTGGCCATCCCGCTCCACTTCTAGCATCCATATGAGGCATTGGAACTCCAAATCTTGTAGATGCATATAAAATACACCATTTTGCCTTCAATTAGCGTGGTTTAGCCAAATATCTACAAAACAGACGAAGAACAAAACAAGTAAAAATACTCTAAGAAAACTAAATAAAACTATACTCAAGGATGACAAAATGACGGTAAAAAAGACCAAATGAGACGGTATAAAACCGACTCATCAAACTTTCCAAACCGAACCATTGCTTGTCTTCAAGCAACAGACTCTCTAAAAACCTAGAAAAAACAAAAAACACATAGACACAAAATAAAGTCTAGCTCCCAAGCTACCTAGTCTACGATTGCACATAATAAGCCCAAGAAATGCAGAAGCTTTGACATCACACTGACATTCACAGAATAACATGCACAAGTTCAAAAAGTTCGTTTCCAAAGTAAATAGAAATTAAGTCTAAAATAGAGTCCCTCACAAGTGGGGGCAATCACTCAAGAATATAAAGAGATAAGGAAGGTGACTTGCATCACAAAGATGCTTCAAATACCTCATGCAATGTACTCAATCAGTTAAGTCGGAAGGTGTTGGTCCGGATAACGGCAATGTAAAAGACTAGGGGGGGGGGGGGTGAATAGTCTTTTAAAAATTTTGTCGATAAAAACTATTTCTCAGATATCTGTGTAGATATCTGATACTTAGATTCAGAGCGCGGAAGACTTAAGATAGATAAGTGCAGAAACAGTTAAAGTGTGTGTGTGTTGCTGAAATGTAAATACAGAAAAGTAAATAACACAACAAGTATAGTGGTATCTGGAGGTGGTGTAATCCTCCAACTAATCCACTTCGGTCTTCCAAAGACCTAGAATTCACTAGAATAGATAATTGAGGTCACCTTACAAAAATCCTATTCTAAGATTCCTTAAACAAAGGGTTCCCAACCAAATGTTCTCCCTGAGTTGTTCCCCGGCTTCCTCAGCCAAGTACTTCCTATACTCAGAAACCTTTTTGAGCTGTTCCCTAGCTCCCAAGCTAAGTACTTCTTGTGCTCAATAACCTTGGAGTTATTCCTTAGTTTCTCAAACTAAGTACTTCCTGTACTTCACGCAGTTATGGTGTTGGTTTTGGTTTGAGTTGTCAGATGAGCTTATTTGTTAACTTTTCAGTTAATCAGATAGCTCTGTGAATCAAGTATACTTAATACACTTTTCAATGTATGGTATCTTGTTCTTTTTACTGACCCAAGTCTTATGATAACTGTTCAAGAGAATGAATCTCAGATACTTGATCTTTTGATTCAACTCTTTCACATATAGCTTTACTTGTTTAGGATCAGGACACTTAGAACTTCAATGCTACTTATGATCAAAAGATATGGTCGCAACAGTAAGCTTAAGAATAAGTAGTTTGCTTTGAGAGAGTAAGATAAGTATTCAGAGTAAGGTTCAGCGTCTAAGGTCTCTAAGGTATCTTCTCAAGCAGTCCAAGTGTTGATATTTATAGATGAATTTGAATGCCGTTGAATAGTATCCGTTAGGCTCAAATTCAGACTATTGATATCTGTGTATAGTACTGTAGCAGGTTTTGTCTTCTTCTTCAGAAGCTACCGTTGATTTTATTCAGACATCTCTGTCCGTGCATTTAATGCATTGTACTATACTTTTTGTCCTGTAGTGTCAACAGAACCATGCTTTTTATCAGAGATTTAACTTAAACAATTTTCTCTGAGTTTTTCGCACGTTCTTATCTTCAACTTCAGATACCACTTAAATTGACACAACTTTGTTTGCAATATATAATTCTATTTCAGAAATGTGGTTAAAGCTCAAGGTATCTGAGGGTAGATATCTGTGGACACTTTCCTTGTTTTCCAGATGACCCTTTTGATTCTCAGATATCTCTTGTGACACAGTTTGTTTAAAACTATTCGTGTCTTCAAGATATCTGGCCAAGGTATCTGTAAAACCATTTTAGTAATCTTGTGCAGTCTTCCAATCCTCAATGTCGTTGAACTTATTCTGCTTGGATGTCTTCTTCTTGGTCTGCTCTTCATAAATAAAAATTACATTTTGAGACCTAACATTCTATACAAGATTAGCTAGACTATCATACTAAGTGGGTTTCCTCTTTTACAATGTTCAAGTGAACCAAGAGTACTAATCACCTTTCTGAAACTAAGATAGGTCATCATGTTGTTGATCAAAATCTAAACAGATATTCTTGACAAAATATCTAACAAATTTCCCCCTTTTTGATCAGTCAACGATGACTATCTGACCTATTACAAATCTGGATGAGTGAACAATCCAACACTTCATCATTTCTTATGTTTTTTCAATTCATTTAATTAAGTGCAGAAAGTAAACATCAACCAAATCACAAGGTGTGATCTTTACTGACAAGTTATCTTTTATAGAATAATATCTGAGAGTAAGTTCATCAGATAAGTTACAATGAAAGATTACAGATAACTTTAATACATAAAATAGTTCAGCTCAGTCAGCAAAAATACAACAAAAATTACATAGTAAATTAGGACAACAGGAGTAACCAAGCTCCAAGTAAACATCCTAATAGACTAGTCTTCAAGTCTTCAACAAAAAAGTTCTATGGATCAGTCTGCAAATTTCCTATCTCCAAACCTTTTTATGTCATCAGAATAATCATAGTGGAGTGTTCTGACGAGCATCTCTGTGTCTCTGGCAAATCCACAGACTTCTTTGTAGGTTTTGGTAGGATTTTTCTTGACAAAATGCTTGACCCACAGATACTTTCCCCACTTCCAGGCTTGCTCTATTCTGATATCTGAAAGCTTGAAATATTCGTAGATAATCTTCAGATATTTGATGTCACCCTTGTATTGATCTTCAGTTAGATAGAACGACTCATAGGGTTCCACAGCGAGTCTTGCTCTTGTGCATGTTCCTGTGATATTCAGAATTCTGTGCACATCATCTGGCTTTCCATATGGACATTCATCAGAGAGGTCCATTCTCATTGCTTCAGTTCTCTTGATAACTTCAAAGTCCAACCAGGCTTTAATATGATTGGTGTTGATCAAGATTGGCTTATCTTTTCTCCATGCCATAAGTTGTTTATGGATTGGATCTGGAAATCTTGAATTTACCAATAGATGCTTAAGTTCCAGAATCCAATAGCCATTTTTTTATTGAGACACCTGTAGACAGAGGAATCATTGTCATGCTTCACATACTCAATTTTGGCTTCTTCTGGCCTGAGTGGAAGTTGACTTTGTCTTTGCTCAGCTCTTAGTCTATTCCTTTTCTGTCTTGAATTCTCTTTGGGGTTGTTGCTTGATGAACCACCCTGGATAGACTTGGTATATCCAGAGGGTGTTTCAGCTTCTAGGGGCTTTGCATCTATGGGCTCAGTTAGGCTTTCAATTTTCCTTTTTCTGTGAAGAGGAGCTTCATCTTCACCAGATTCCTCATCATCATCAAGATTAGATCTTGTGAGAGTTTTACAGCCTTCTTCATTGCCCAAGGACTTGATTTGACCATCTTCTTCTTCTTCAGAAGATTCATCAATCCCTTTAACCTTTCTTCTCCTTGGAGCCTTGGTACTCCTTGGAGGTTTCTGTGCCCTTGCCCTTGTTATCATTGTAGTACCTTCAGTAGGTTTCTGGGAAGCAGCTACTATTTGCAAAGCAGCTTGACTTGAGGAGGGTTCATTGATTCTGAGTGGTGGCTGGGAAGTTTTCTTGTTTTTACTTCCTCTCTGAGCCGCACCAGCTCCAGATTTCTTCTTGTTTTCTACTCCTTCTTCCCATTCCCCCTAACTTTGAGGTCCAGATTTGTACAATCTTTCCCCCTTAGTCATTGTTGGCTGACTAAGTTTCATAAAGGAATCTGAGAGAGACTCAAAATGTCCTTGTAAGAAATTATAGGCAGAGACCAACTTCTGAAGTTCGGCTTTAAGCTCCTGATTTTGTTTGATAAGTCCATTGTCCTTATCAGTGAGCTCTGCCAATGGGCCTAAGATGGCATCTGCTTTTCCAGCAATGTAACTTGCCTCTTGAAAAGCTTTTTCAGCTAAAGACGCATCATCGTCCCTTATCATTCCCAGATCTTTCTGAGCAATGACTATGCTAGTTGTTATCTGAGTGATTAGCTCAGTGAACTTTTTCATTTCAGAGGGGACGGAGTCAATTACTTCCTTGTTCTTTGAAGACAACTCCTTTTTCAGATGAGCCAGTACTTGGTATCTGTTCATGTATTCATGGGAGTGGACATTTGGCAGTTTGCTGAAAGTTTCAGGAGCGATCAGCTTCCTTTTCAAGTGAGAAACCGCTAGATGTTCATTTCGGTGCTCTGCCAAAGTCTTGTCTTCTTCATCATCTGAGTAATCAGCACAGTGATCTTCATCCTCTTGGACATTCTCATCGATCGTATCGAGTCCAACAACCATCTCAGAGAGTGGTTTCTTTCCTTTTTGGGAGGAGGATGGTACATCTTTTGAAGTTGATGCAGCCTTAGCATCATGCTTGACTTCAGATACTTCTTCAGTATCGAGTTCTTTGGTGATTGCAGTTACAGCATCCTGTAGCTCTTTAACCTCAAAGTAAGCGATCATCTCTTGCAGATATTGATCTTCTAATTGATCAAGCTTATCTCTGGATCTAGCTATCTGGTCTTCCAGTTGAAGATGGAGCTGTTGTTCTTCTTCCAACAATTGTTTGAGTTGAGTAGTTCTGGATTGAGTATTCAGCATTCTCTGAGTGATTTCCTCAGAATCCTCAACTACTTGTTCAGTAATATCTTTTTGTTGGGAAGATGGATGATTAGACTTTTGATGAGATGGAGACGGAGATTTCTGTGTTTTCCTCTCAGTTTGCTTATTAGCAGTTGAGGCATGATTTCTTTGTGAAATTCCTCCGGTCCCTGGTGCAGGGGCATCATCATCATCCTTTTTGTCTTTATCATCCATTTGATGATGGTCAGTGGGAGGTTCATCGAAGTAGTTTTCGTTTAATCTTCCTCCTCATCATCTTCAGATACAAGATTGATCACTTCAGGGATAGTGATCTTCTGCCCATTAACCTCTTCTTGTTCAGAAGGTATAAATTGCAGAGTCTGGGGCAGGACTGGCTTGAAAGCCATCTGTAATCTTGTCTGACCATCTGCTTGTTCAAAAGCTTGTATCAAACTGTGCGCCACTTCTCTAGAGAAATCCTTATGCAATAGGGTCGCAACTGAGTACTGTTCGGTAGGGAACATTGCATGGATATACGTCTCCAAGTCAAGAGCTCGTGCTCGTCTGGTTGGTTGATCTGTGATTCTCAATATTTCAGAGAGATCAGAGCACCTTAACTTCTGCCATTTCTTGAAGCATTGGATGTGCTTCGGCAGTGTTTGAGCCTTGAAGAAGGGAAGTAGGTCCCGTTTCTCATCATTGGGAACCTGCTTTGCACCTGTTTGAGCCTGAAAGAAAGTGTTTTGATTGAGTTTCAAAACTTTTGTAGATATCTGAGTAGAAGTGTGGTGTAGTTTCTAGGTTACCTGATTATGAACATCAGGCTCAGATACTTGAACCACTGAGACAAGGGGTGTCTCAGATATCTTGTTGTGAGGTGGAGACTTGGAAGTCTGGTCCTCATCAACCTTTCTTTCTTGAACCTGAGAAGTAAAAATGATCAATACTTAGGAAATTGTTTGAAAGAATTTGTGCAGTAATGCTTTAAATGAATTCTGAGTTTTGGACTTGCTTCCTTAATAGGAAGCTCAGAGACATTTTTCTCAGAAAATTTTTCAGTTTCTGGTGTTCTTTCGAGTTATGTTGCCTTGGGGGCTTCATCAATTTCCATTGATGCAGGGGATGTCGCAACTTTGTCCCCTTGCATTTCTACTTCTGAGTGAGACTGTAAGTAGAAAGTATTGAATATTTTTAGAAGAAGTATAAGATGACCCAAGATCAAGAATACTTATCACTTGATTTTTCATATACCTTCATGTTAGAAGGCTCAATGATGTGTTCTTCAGAAACCTTGTCGGTCTCTGGGTTCTTTTCTGGCATTTCTGCCTTATCTTCTTCCATCTCAGTTGGAGCCTGTTAGAAACATTTATCTTAAATGATTAAGCACATAAACATATGACTGAAAAGTGTTATCTTAAGAATCATTTTATCACCTGTTGCACAGGCTCAGAGTTCTTAAGAGGCGAGGTTGAGGGAACCTCCTTCTCAGTTTCTGAGGCAAGCTTTTCAGCTTCCTCTTGTTTTTGTGTTTCTAACTCAGCTTGTAATAAAGAAATTTTATGAGTAACAAGATGTATAAGCATAAAATTTTTCACAAGGTAAGAGTTAAACCAGTCAGCTACCTGAGCAGTTTCAGGCTGATTGGTCTCTGGAACTTGTGACCTTTCTATACTTTGGTCTTCCTGTCCCAGTGCAGTTTCTTTGCTAGAAGTTTCTGGTACTTCACACCTTTCCTGAGTATGCAACTCAGTTGCCTCCCCTGGTTGATCATTTTGAGTAGATGTCTCAGTTTGATCCCTCTCAGTGAGTTGGGGAACCTGCTCTTTTGCAGGATTTTCTTCAGCTTGTTGTAATGTTGGTAATTCGAAATGGAGTTCATTTACCATTTCATCAACCACTTATGGTTGTTGTGGTTGTTGTGGTTGTCTGGAAGCAGAAGAATGATCAGTGAAGCGTTCTTCCAGACTTTTAGACGTGGCATTCTCATCTTCATCAGCCAGTACTAAATTACCACTCATCAGGGCTTCTTGAAGTTGTGCATAAGAAACATTCCCTGATGATGTGCTTGCACCAACAACCTTTGCTATAGGCTCAGCAACCTGAGGTGTAGGTTCTTCTTCAGATACCTTATCACCAGTTACTGTTACAGTAACCTTAGCCCTTTTTGTTATTTGTAGGACTTGAGAGATGACTAGTTCATCATCTTCATCGTCAGAGCTCTCATCAGCATTGGGAACTGATTAGTCCATTACTCCTGCGGTTTCTGCATATAGGGCTTGGTGCTTTTCACCTGATTTCGCAGCATTAATAAGTTCATCAGCAAGGCATTCTGTAATAGTCTTCACATTTCTAAACGCACTTTCTCTTGCTGAGTCTACTTGTTCAGTAGCTGTGAACTCCTTTGCAGCATTGATGAGTTCATCTGCATTGATCAGTTCATCGGCAATGCCTGCAGATATCTGGGAATCGACAACCTCAATGGGTGTGTATTCTGTTCTGCAACAGACTTCTTTCTTGAAGTTCTGAGCTTCTTGGTCGCAACCTTTTCCTCAGATATCTTTTCAGACTTTCGCTTCTTAGAACCTTTCTGATACCCAGTAACCTTTTTCATCAAGTTTGTATACTCATATTTGTAGTGTAGGTTACTGTTGGCTATTTCAGCCGTCTCTCTGAGCTCAATGCCAAGCTTCTCCAGCAAGTAGCATATCTTCAGACCATACCCTACTGTGGCCTTTGGCTCAGCTAGTCCTTTGGCAATTTTAGGCTCGAAGCCTTGAATCTTCTTCACAAATTTCATGAAGGCGTACTTCCCCCAGTTAAAAGGGTTTTCCAGCCTTCTGTCTCGTTGATTCAGCAAGAACATCATCATCCACCATTCTTGGCTTATCTGGTCAGCACCTCCTTGTAGACCATCAAAGCATCTGTGAAGAATACAAGCCAATACATCCCAGTGAACCATCAGATGTCTGGTTCGGATGTCAGCAAGCTTGAACTCAGTGGGTGTATCTGATTTTTCAAGATCGCACACGTCACTGTACAGCTATTTAACACCTTCAAGGAGATCATCATCCTTGGTGTTTATTTCAAAATCCTTTCCAAGATTTTGAACCTCAAACAACTTACAGAAAGTTGTTAAGTCCAGAAGGATTTCCTTTCTCGATCGAGGTTTTGACACTATTGCAAAGGTTTCGTAAACACAGAAATAATCCTCGAGTTGTTGTAGAATTCCAACACATCGGTGATGAAATTCCACTGGCAGCAGATAGAAAACCCTTGATTTGTGCCTTTTCAAGCATGTCAAGAATCAGCTTTCTGTCGGCTTGGTTTTCTATTGCAGCCGTGAGGTATTCCTCAACCATGGCACCACCCCAAATCATTCTGTGATTTGAAGTCCAATGGTCGGGATTGAAATCTCCTACTAGTCGGTTGTTCACAATAACCAACTCTGGTGCTTGCTTTTCAGCAGTACCAGTGGAGGATTGAGATTTTTGTGCGTTTGAGTTCTTGGGGGCCATCTCTTTATATATTGTAAGGGATTTGAATGGTGTGTGAAAGAGATTTGATTCAGTAATTCTTTGCAGAAAAACTTAATCTTAATTTGCAGAGATTTGAAGAGGGTTTGCAGAGTGATTTTGCTATTTTTGTGCAAGATGAGTTTTCGGATTAGGCGAAAGTGATTTCTTTTGCCAAAATCCTATATATATAGCAATGGAATCTCAACAGACAAATACATACAAATTGATTTTATGTGTACGTATCTGTGATTTGCAAACAGGCATGAGCAAAAGCTAGTTCGACATTAAATGCAAAGTGGGCTTTGTCGGAATTTTTACAGTCCACTATTTACTGCGAATTAATTTCCGCCGTATAGATCAAACGCTTTATTTCATCAATGGTCTCTATTGCTTCTACAGCAATGATCACAATCAACAAATGTAATTGTTCCCATTCAATGAATTTTGGCTATTAGCTATCTGTATCACATTTTTGTATGACCAAGAACACTGTTTGCATCTGAATCTGTCTTGTTCTTGGGATTTTTCCAAGTTTTTCACAAAGATAGAAATAATGCAAATTTCAAGAGAGTAGTTGACTGCAGATAGTTGTACCATTCTCCTTAGTGTTCTCCGCTTATAGAGTGATCCAGATATCTGAGTTCCTGTCTCAAAGATCTTAAGCTGTCTTTTTGCTCTTTAGCCTTTTTGACTTCTGGATACCCGTTCCAGATTCCTTTTCTCTGGATGCCCGTTCCAGATATCTGAACTTTTTTAGTTCGATGGTAGCTCCAATAGTCCAAGACTATGTCTTAAGGCTACGAATCTACTTTCTTGTAGTGGCTTAGTAAAGATATCTGCAAGTTGGTCTTTTGTGCCAATCTTGAGTATCTCTATATTGCCTTTTTCAACATGATCTCTAATAAAGTGGTGTCTAACATCAATGCGCTTTGTTCTGGCATGAAACTTAGGATTCTGTGTAATTGCAATAGCACTTGTGTTGTCACAGGAAATAGGAGTTTTCTCTTCATTGAGTCCATAGTCTTTAAGTTGTTGTTGAATCCACAGAATTTGTGTTGCACAACAACCAGCAGCAATATATTCAGCCTCTATGGTAGAAGTTGCAATTGAGTTTTGCTTCTTTCTAAACCATGAGATAAGTCTAGTACCCAGAAACTGACAAGTTCCTGAGGTGCTTTTCCTATCCAGCATAATCAGCGTCTGAGTAACCAGCTAAACTCAATCCACTTTCTTTAGGATACCACAGACCTACATCTGCTGTACGTTTTACATACCTTAATATTTTCATAGCAATGTTGTAGTGTGATTGCATTGGATTTGTCTGAAATCTAGCACACACTCCAACTGCATATTGAATATCAGGTCTACTTGCCGTAAGGTAGAGTAGTGAACCTATCAATTTCCTATACTTATGTTCTTCAACATTCTTGTCTGATTCAGTCTAGGTCAATTTGGTTCCTATGCTCATAGGTATCTTAGCATTCTTTTCAGAAGGCTTAAGATTGATGTAAGCATATCTTTTGCATACTTTGTTTAACTGATGAATATTCCATCATTGAGTTGCTTGACTTGCAATCCTAGGAAATAATTCATTTCTCCCATCATGCTCATCTTAAACTTGCTTTTCATGAGATTTGCAAAGTCATCACAAAGTTGCTTGTCCTTAGATCCAAATATAATGTCATCAACATATACTTGAACTAAGAGTAGTTTCCCATCATGATTTAAGGTAAATAAAGTCTTATCAACTTCACCTTTCTTGAAACCACTTTCCAAAAGGTATTTGGCCAAGGTGTCATACCACGCTCTTGGAGCCTGTTTCAGTCCATACAGAGCTTTCTGTAGTTTATAGACCTTCTACTTTTTGAGGAAACTTCAAAGCCAGGTGGTTGCTCAACATAAACTTCTTCTGCAAGTTCACCATTCAAGAATGCACTTTTTACATCCATCTGATAAACTTTAAAATCTTTATGAGCTGGAAAGGCTAGAAAGAGTCTTATTGCATCCAATCTTGCAACTGGTGCATATGACTCATCAAAATCTAGACCTTCAGTCTAGGTAAATCCCTTGGCAACCAATCTTGCTTTGTTTCTGGTTATTTCACCAGTTTCATTCATTTTGTTTCTGAAAACCCATTTAGTTCCAATTACAGATATTCCTTCTACAAATGGAACTAGTTTCCAGACTTTGTTTCTGTCAAATTGATCCAACTCTTATTGCATTGCAAAGATCCAGTCTTGGTCTCCTAATGCTTCTTCTATAGTTTTAGGTTCAATATTTGAGATGAAACATCCAAAGAGAGATTTAGCGTTTTCAGCTATTGCTCTCCTAGTCCTAACACCTTGATTAATTGGTCCAATTACATCTTTTGCAGGATGATCCTTGATCCATCTCATCATAGGTTTAGTGCTAGTAGGATCAGTATCAAAATGATTTGAATGTGAATCACTGGGATTTTGATTTGATACTTTTTCAGTATCTAAGACATTTTGCTTCTCAGAAGGGCAATTGATGTCTGACACTTGTTCAGTGTTTGAGCTATCTGGAACATATCTTCCAAAGAGATTATTTCCAGAGATAGCTTCATGATGAATCTCTTCAGTTTCCATTTCTGGAAGTTTCATAGGAAATTCTTCATCATGTTTGTGAGTCATCTGGTTGTTACTAGGCTTATCAAGCTTTTCTTCGTCAGAGTCATCTTCACTTTCCATACTGATGTTTCTCCTTTATGAGGATTCTTCTTCATAATCCCTCACCATTAGTTCTTTGAACCTTTCTGAGAGTTCATCAGTAAGAGGTGTTTTCTTATTTCCTTCATAGAATACAACATGAACTGATTCTTCAATCTTCTTTGTTCTTTTGTTGTAAATTCTATAAGCTTTGCTATTCATAGAATAACCATGAAATACACCTTCATCTGTCTTTGGTTGAAATGTTCTCAGATAATCTTTTCCATTATTTAGAACAAAACATCTACAACCAAATACTCTCAGATGTTTGATATTAGGGGGTCTACCAACCAAGATTTCATAGGGGGTCTTGTCATGGTGTTTGTTTATCAAACATCTGTTCTGAGTGTAGCAAGCTGTGTTTATAGCTTCAACCCTATAGACTTCACTTATTTCAGTGTTAGCTAGCATTGTCCTTGCAGCTTCTTTAAGGGTTCTGTTTTTCCTTTCTGCAACACCATTTTGTTGAGGTGTTCTTACAGAGGAAAGTTGGTGTTGTATACCTTTGCAGGTACAAAACTCCTTTATGTACAGGTTGACAAACTCAGTACCATGGTCTGTTCTGATTACAGATACCTTGTCATTTTTCATGACTTCAAGCCTTTTCAGCAAGTTTGGTATCTGCACCCTGGCATCAGATTTGTGTTTCAGAAAGACAACCCAAGTGAATCTTGAGAAGTCATCTACAACTACCAAACCATACTTCTTTCCTGCATAACTAGTTACAGATGATTAAAAAAGATCCATGTGTAAAAGTTGCAGTGGTCTAACACTAGAGTGTCTGGTTTTGGACTTGAAAGAGATCTTGGATTATTTCCCCATCTGACAGGCAGAACAAATACCATCCTTTCTGAAAGATGTTTTGGGAAGGCCAACCACTAACTCTTTCTTGGCAAGTTTGTTCAGAGTTTTGAAATTCAAGTGACTCATTCTTTTGTGCCATAACCAGTGCTCTTTCCAGTGACTGATTGACTCACCATGAGACATTCTTCGATTTGGCCAAGCCCAATCGGCAACATAAAGACTACCTTTCCGCCGAAAGCAACCAAGACCTTCGCTGACTCATTGTCAATAAGTTTGCGATATTTTGCTTTGAATTTTACAAGAAACCTTTGTCTGCAAACTGGCTCATGCTAAATAGATTATATTTCAAATCCTTAACATGTAATACGTCAGTGATTGTTAATGATCCCAATTTGACGTTGCCAAATCCCAGAGAGGGATTTAATTCTCCTCCAGCAAATCTGATATCTGGTCCTGTGTTGCAAGCTTTGTAATCGACCAGATTTGCTCTGTCTCCTGTCATGTGCTTTCCGCATCCACTATCAAATAGCCATTGTGCTTTAGTCCAAGAAGCGTTCTGCACACAACAGGAAACAGGAGATTAGGTTCTCATATCAATGATGGAACCGTCAGGATTAAAAGATCTTACAGTAGGAATCCATTTTTGAATGAATTTCTTTGAAATATTCTTTTGTCTGACAGGAACATAAGGAGGAATTCTATTTGAATGAATGTTATCATTAGTAAGAACTATTTTCTTCCTTGGTGTGTTCCTAGGTGCTCCATTTGGTGCTTTCAGATACCTGTCAGGTTTCTGAGTTTGCTTTTCAGCAAACTTAGCTTTCCTTGCCAGATTTCTTCTAGCCCTGGCATTCAGATTTTCAGTGGCTTGATTCAACTTCCACTTCTGATAATTGCTTTGAGCAATTCTAGCCTTTAGCCATCGTTCTTGCTCCAGTTTATATTCACGAGCAAGTTGTTTCCCGATGCCTTTATAGCCAATACCATTTCGAGCACTTGAAGCTATCTGAGATCTTTTCTCAGCAGCTTTGCTAGTCTTTGGTTGGTCTAATTTCTTTCCAGAAAATGTGATATGGGAGAATTTGCCAGCTCCTGCAATTCTACCCTTTTGAGAGACATAGCACTGTGGGTGTTTGCACTTTTCAGTGTCATGTTTCTTTTCAGAGACATGCCCAACAGTTTTCTTTTTGACTTGTTTTTCGCACAAAGGTTTAATCGTAACTGCCTTTCCTTTGTCAACAATCTTCGTCTTCTGACCGATACTATAGATTGCATGGGAACCATCTTGCTGAGTACTTACAAATGTTCTTCTTTCTTCACTCTTATTCGGAGTGGTATAACAGTCTGTCTGTGTATTCAGCCCAAGTCCTTTCTTTTCTGAAGGATCTCTTAAGTAAGATTGTACTTCAGTAAGAGTGTCACTAGCTTTGGCATAAGATTGAAAAGATAATTCTTTCTTTTTGAGTTCTTTGTTTTCAGAAAGAAGATCTTCATATTTCTTTTGCAGTTCAGCCATTGCTTCTTTATGAGACTTTTCAGTCTCAGATATTTGAGCTTTGAGAAATGCATTTTCAGCATCCTTTTTCTCAGATATATTAATCAAATGAGAATTTTCCTTTTGCAAGAAAATTCTTTTCTTCTTCTAGATTTTCGGCTCTCGCTCGGATCATTAGAAATTCTCTTTCATAGATATCAAGTTCCTTTCTGAGATTTTCTAGATCTTTTATTTCTTCTTCATCACTTTCATAAGTATAGCAAGAAGTATGTGTTACCTCATCAGCCATAAGACAAATTTCAATGTTAGAGATGTCTGGACCGTCAATCTCAGCAACTCCACACATTTCATTCTTCTTGAGGCCGAAGTCGATTATATCATGAGTAACTCCACATAATTCTGGTGATGGTAAAGTTGAGTCATCTGAATTGTCATCTTCAGAATCTGTCTCAACGTCTAGAGCATCTAGTTGAGTTTGGATTTTCTTTCTTTCTTCAGTTAATAAAGCTTTCTGGCTTCTTCTGAAGATTCTTCTATCTTTCTTGTCACCTGTCCTTAGCTTGTTGAAGGCAGGACAATCCTTCTTGAAGTGACCAGGTTTCTGACAATAGAAACAAATATCGTTTCCAATTTCTACTTCCTCAGTACATGATGCTTTCTGAGCTGGCTTATTCAGCGAGCTTTGCATATTTTTGTACTGGTGATAGTTTGAGCCTAGATGCTTTTTCAGCTTCTCTTTGGCTTTTCTTCTCTCAATTTCTCGACTGACATATTTGCTCATTTGCTTTGCAGCAAGGGCATCCTCAGTCTCTTCCTTGCCTTTCTTCTTTTCAGAAGTTCCTTGACTAACTAGAGCAACATTATGCAACTTTTCAGTTGTTTGTTTTCTTTGTGTTGTCTCATAATCAACCGTAGCAAGATGTGAGAAGAGTTCCACTGGAGTGATATTTGGCATTCCTTGGTTAAAATAAAAGAATTTAGTATGCTCCCAGTTGTGGTTAAGACTTCTGACAATAGTCTTAATCTTCTCTGACTGGGAGTATCTGTTGCTTTCCCCAAGTGCTGCCATATCACTCATGAGAGTGGTAAATCTGAAATCAAGTTCTTCCAGAGTTTCAGTGGGTCCTTGTTTGAAATTTTGAAATTTCAACTTGAGAACTTCGAACTTGTTTTCCTTGGTTTTCTCAGTTCTGGCACAGATTTCTTCAATCAGTTGCCAAGCAACTTTCGCCGTTTTAGCACCCCACAGTTTACACTGTATGTGCTCAGGTGTCGATCTGATGATGATATTACGAGCTTGACCATCCAGACGATTTCTCTTGGCATCTTCCGATGTCCAGAGTTCTCTGGGCTTTGGTTCGTAAATAACTTGACTAGTAGATCTCCCACTTGTTGACGCATCAGTCTGTGAGGATCCTTCGCTTTGATCTCTATCTCTACCATTAGAAACCTCCATGACTTGTTTAAGTTGTTGAATGACTATTGGGCCATTCTTTATTACTTCGATCATTTCGTCACTTATGGCTTCAAGGTGGAGCATCATGTTATTTTTCCATTTCTCGTAGTTCTCTGGTTTGGGAACTGGTGCAGCACTCAGAGACATACCTGCACACTTAACACACAAATTAAATAGTCCTCGAAAATGGACAAAGTTCCTTCACCTATCTGGGGATCTAGGTTCAGTGCAGAAGGCTTGTGAACCTCCTGCTCTGATACCACTTTTTGGTCCAGATAACGGCAAGTAAAAGACTAGGGGGGGTGAATAGTCTTTTAAAACTTTTGTCGATAAAAACTATTTCTCAGATATCTGTGTAGATATCTGATACTTAGATTCAGAGCGTGGAAGACTTAAGATAGATAAGTGCAGAAACAGTTAAAGTGTGTGTGTGTGTGTGTTGCTGAAATGTAAATACAGAAAAGTAAATAACACAGCAAATATAGTGGTATCTAGAGGTGGCGTAATCCTCCAACTAATCCACTTCGGTCTTCCAAAGACCTAGAGTTCACTACAATAGATAATTGAGGTCACCTTACAAAAATCCTATTCTAAGATTCCTTAAACAAATGGTTCCCAACCAAATGTTCCCCCTGA
Source organism: Plantago major (assembly GCA_026545765.1). Classification (NCBI taxonomy): domain Eukaryota; kingdom Viridiplantae; phylum Streptophyta; class Magnoliopsida; order Lamiales; family Plantaginaceae; genus Plantago; species Plantago major. The sequence goes on along the minus strand of CM048843.1, from coordinate 88,571,551 downwards.
GTTGTTCCCCGGCTTCCTCAGCCAAGTACTTCCTATACTCAGAAACCTTTTTGAGCTATTCCCTAGCTTCCCAAGCTAAGTACTTCCTGTGCTCCATAACCTTAGAGTTATTCCTTAGTTTCTCAAACTAAGTACTTCCTGTACTCCACGCCAGTTATGGTGTTGGTTTTGGTTTGAGTTGTCAGATGAGCTTATTTGTTAACTTTTCAGTTAATCAGATAGCTCTGTGAATCAAGTATACTTAATACACTTTTCAATGTATGGTATCTTGTTCTTTTTACTGACCCAAGTCTTATGATAACTGTTCAAGAGAATGAATCTCAGATACTTGATCTTTTAATTCAACTCTTTCACAGATAGCTTTACTTGTTTAGGATCAGGACACTAAGAACTTCAATGCTACTTATGATCAAAAGCTATGGTCGCAACAGTAAGCTTAAGAATAAGTAGTTTGCTTTGAGAGAGTAAGATAAGTACTCAGAGTAAGGTTCAGCGTCTAAGGTCTCTAAGGTATCTTCTCAAGCAGTCCAAGTGTTGATATTTATAGATGAATTTGAATGCCGTTGAATAGTATCCGTTACTCTCAAATTCAGACTATTGATATCTCGTATAATCTTATGGTGTTTTGTCTTCTTCTTCAGAAGCTACCGTTGCTTTTGTTCAGACATCTCTGTCCGTGCATTTAATGCATTGTACTATACTTTTTGTCCTGTAGTGTCAACGGAACCATGCTTTTTATCAGAGATTTAACTTAAACAGTTTTCTCTGAGTTTTTCGCACGTTCTTATCTTCAACTTCAGATACCACTTAAATTGACACAACTTTGTTTGCAATATATATTTCTATTTCAGAAATGTGGTTAAAGCTCAAAGTATCTGGGGGTAGATATCTGTGGAAACTTTCCTTGTTTTCCAGATAGACCCTTTTGATTCTCATATATCTCTTGTGACACAGTTTGTTTAAAACTATTCGTGTCTTCAAGATATCTGGCCAAGGTATTTGTAAAACCATTTCAGTAATCTTGTGTAGTCTTCCAATCTTCAATGTCGTTGAACTTATTCTGCTTGGATGTCTTCTTCTTGGTCTTCTCTTCATAAATAAAAATTACATTTTGAGACCTAACATCCTATACAAGATTAGCTAGACTATCATACTAAGTGGGTTTCCTCTTTTACAATGTTCAAGTGAACCAAGACTACTAATCACCTTTCTGAAACTAAGATAGGTCATCATGTTGCTGATCAAAATCTAAACAGATATTCTTGACAAAATATCTAACAAATTTCCTAACAGAAGGGACTTTTTCATAGCTCTGTAGCAATCAGTAGTAGACTCATAAAAAGGCAATCGTTCTCTCTTTTTTCAATATATTATTATTTTTATTTTTTGCATACTCTTTTTTGCAGTCTTATATTTCACCCATATGCTTATATATTTTTTCTATCTCAATTTTAGGTAGTGTCTGTTTTATCGAAAGTCCGCACTTTTGTGCATGCTGGTTTGGTGTACACGCCATCAACCCTCACGGACATATAGCTTTAAAAGGCCATGCCAGTATATAGGTAGTATCTGAAACGTGTCCAACACGACTAACGGTGGTAACAAGTACCATAGATCCACTCCGAGACTTATTTTATTTATTTTTTTATTTTTGAGAGAACGAAAAGCTTGAACACAGTCTTTATCAATACAAGTAGGGCACATAAACCTCCTCCCCAAACATGGACTTGGAACGGGTTTGGCATAAGCAAATAAGAATGTAGAACATGACGTTCATCATACTTAACTTACATAGAGTACACTTGAGAATGATGAGGCACAAACAAGGGAGTTTGCACTTCCCGAATTAAATTACACAGGCGTCGGTACAATATTTTTTCACCGTCTTCGGTTTACTCACAATCTTTTTGGGCTACAGAATTAGAACAAACTTTCTATTTACAACAGAAACGAACTTAGCAAACTTAAACATGCAAACTACTAATAGTCAAGGATCAGTCAAAGCAAAAGCATTAAACAGGTTTAGTATGTGCAATAGATCGAATTGGGAGACAAACTTAGACTTAACGGACAGAATAAGAAATACAAGATAAAGTATGAAATACAGAGAAAACAGAAAAAAGGTAGTACCAAGCGACCCCTCCCCAAACCTAGACCAAAGATGGTCTCCAACGAATAGGCTAAAAAGAAAAGAAGCGAAGAAAACAGGTACTACCCGGAAAAATGGAAGAGCTAGTCATCTCCATCGTCCTCCTCTCCTGGTTGGTGGGAATATCCAGCATGCGGTTGCTATCCCTGCATGTCATCATGCCAGCCCTGCATATCCTGGTGCCATCCACGCATGTCGAGATGCACCACGCATCTCGTCAGTCTTGTCGATACAATGAAAATGTCATTACGCATAATCTCGGGGAGGTAGCGGCAAGCTAAGTGTATTGTTGCTGCAAAGTAGACTGGGACTCCTGTATAGCTCTCTGTTGCGCAGCTATAGTGTCTAGATGCCCGGAGTACTATGTCTCATATCTCGTAAAACGACTATCAAGACAGCCCTGTAGACTTTGGAAATCAAAGACACCTGCATCCTGTGATGATGTACCAGATGTTGGATGCGTAGGACTCGCTGAATCTGCTGGGGGTGTAGCAACTTCAGAAGATGCCTGGCGTTCTATCTTCTCTTTGAGAGCTTTATAAGTGTATTGCAAAAATCCAAATTTCAGTGACCAGTTTTTATTTAGGAGTACTAAGTCACAGAGACAAGGATCCGAGTATTCCATTCCATAGAATCAAGAAATTTAAATGTTGTTCTTATTGGTATAACACACACACTAGCCTTGTCATAAGCCAATCGCATTCGCCTGAGGGAGTCGGGGGTAGTACAGCTGCCCATGCCATCCGAGATGCGCACTGGAACACCGGCTTCCTTGCACATAGCAGTGATCATGCAAGGAAAAATGAGGCATCCAGCCTTGTTGACTCTCTATGCCAAGAATTCATCGTAGAGGATTGCTCCTAGGTCTACCATTCTTGATGGGTTAGACAGGATTGCGTGCATAGTCTGGGCCTCGGGTCCTCTAATGTACTCATCATTCTTGCTGGGGTAGACAGAAATAACAAACCATTTCCAAAGCACCCTAGCCCTTCTCTTCAAGTGTGCCCTATGAATCTTCCATCGACCTTCCTTGGGGAACTCGACATAGTCATGGGTCAGCGTAGCGGCAACATTGTTAGGAATGGGTTCGAAACGGTTTGTGATGTGCGTGAATGCATCTTGGCCGTCGGGACCCAGAATAGGCAGTTGGTGGAATTCTGAGCTGGCGGCCGGGCTGAATACAACCTCTTTACCCCGCACGTGAACCCTGTGCTCATCCGCATCCTCAAAGTTGACGTAGAACTCTTGGACCAAGTCCTTGTCGTACCCTGGGTAGTTCCTATTCAACCCAAACTAGTCATTGTGTGCTAGGCGGTCGTACAATTCGTACCTGTGGTCCCCGTTCTGAGCATTTTTGCCCCATTGGATTTTGCGCTAGGCCGAAAAGGCTCTTTTATCTGGCTTAAACTCCGTCTGGTACTGAAGAGCATCCTTGGAAGGCTTATAAGCGGCTCTGGAGGAGGATCCAGTCTCCGTGCGCGGGCGTTTCCCTCCTCTAGTGCGTGCAGACAAAGTTATCTGAGGATCAAAAATAGAGGAAACTACAACAAAGAGAGTTGCATGTAAGTGGACTATGCGTTAGTGCACTACAAGAAATCAGGGAAAAAACGACGGAAAATCCGTCGCCCCTATAGCGACGAAAATCCGTCGCTACCCTTAGCGACGGATAAAAGTTATCCGTCGCTATAGAGCGACGGATAATTTTATCCGTCGGTAATGTGTTGACTTTTAATTTTATTTTTAAAAAAAATCCAAAATTTACGACGGATAGATTATCCGTCGTAAATTATTTAAAATTTAATTTAAAAATCAAAAAATAGCGACGGACAAATTATTCGTCGCTAATTTTAAAAAATAAAAATAAAAAAGAAATTAGGACCGACGGATAGCTTATCCGTCGGTCCGACGGAAATGATGAAAAACAGGGAGCAGCCCACATTTTCACCATTTTCACTTCTGCTTCCCATCTTCCTCCTCTCTTCGCCTCATTTGTTCTTTTCCACTTTCCGGCCAAAAATCCACCATTCCGGCCAATCTTGGTGTCAATTCGAAGCTTGTGGGACAAGGAGCTTGGGTGGTCGATCAATTTCATCCTTCTTCGGCTATTTTTCCCGCAATTTGAAGGTATTAGGCTAAACCCTAACTATTCTAAATTTGGGATTTTTGATAATTTGGTTCAATTGTATGTTTGTAAACAATTATGGTAGCTAGTATATGTTATATGAAGTAGTGGGTTAAGCTTGGGGTTGTCAATTGATTGATTTTGTTGTGAAATTGATTTAGTGTTTGATGTTTGATTGATTAAGCTTGTTTTTCATGTTTGATGTTTGATTAATTAAGCTTGATTTTCATGTTTGATGTTTTTGTATATGTATTACAATTAGTGTTTTGAGACCCTAATTTTTTGACAAATTTGGGAATTTTGTTAATTTCGACTAGTTTAATGTTAAGTATATATATCAAATTAGTATTACTAGTTAATTAGTATAATGTTAAGATTTAGTTAATTAACTTTGAGATTGCTATCACTTAGATTGTTAATTAGTATAATGTTAAGTAGTTTAGATTTGATAAATTCGTATATGTACTAAATTACGAGGATTTAGTCAAGTGTTTTGAGACCATTTGTTGATTATATTAACGTGTAATTTATAATGGTTAAAATACATGGGAAATTTTGTAACATATCTGTTGAGGGGTAAAACCTCGAACACCAACTGACTAAACTATTACAAGTATCTTGGTCTAGGTCCCGCCTCCTACTTGAAGTCCGAAGCAATACTTGAGAGCACCTGAAAGGACTAAGTGGGGGGGGGGGGGGGGGTTAGAACGGGATATCCGGATTGCCTATGTCAATCCGGTTAGAGACTTTATTCAGATCACTTATTGCTTATCACTTATCACTTACCACTTACCTCAAGGTCTTGGACCTTGCGCCATATTTCTAGTTATCGTGTACTTATGAAGAGGTTCACAAGATGCTACCAAGTGTACGATCCAGATTTGGACACCAATGCTACCTTCAGCCCATGGCCCATTAGTGGACAGTAATCCAACACTGGAAAGTGGGCCTGGGAGGGTAGTTTAGACCTTTTCCCTCTGACAGTACTGTTCCGCCTGTTGGGTCCGTGTTAGTCCCTCGGACAGATCTGTCTGCTTGGTTGATCTGCCCTTGGGTAACTCTGGATGTCCGAGCCTAGAGTTTCACGGAAGTATCTCAATGGTTCTGTTATATACTTTTGGTCTTATCGTGATGGTGTCATCCGAGATTCTCTCGTCCGTTCCGTTTGGCATCTATGTACTGACGTAGCCAGGTTTGGAAGTCCTTTCCCCAGCTAGCTCGGACTAGCTGTAAGGGTGTAGTGACTTAAGCGTACTGGTCGATTCACTTTGGGCGGACCATGTGAGGTCGGACCAGTACTGAATTGGCTAATTAAGCCGTGATGCGCTTTAGGACACGCTATATGGCACCCTTAACGGATTGGACACATGTCCGTAACAACATATGTCCCCCTAGTTTCCAAGTATCTTAGTAGAAGATAGTTGGTAACTATGAAAAGAACAAGTGTGTTGTGGAGCGTGTCCGAATCGTTAACTGGAGAAAGGAAAAAATCCATTCTATTGAGATCCGTCATCCGTGTTCTTAGGAATTCGATATATCTCTCTCCCCCCCCCCCCCCCTTTCCTTCTATAATACAAGTTATCAGAATTGCTCGGACTGTAGATGGAAAAGGTATTTGTAATCGAGATATATAGATCCGAGTACGGTTAGGATGTAGTGTAGCCCTCTGGAGGCTATCCGTTAGACAACTTGTTGAACTGGCTCTCCTGGATCGCTGATCCGTAAGTCAAAGAGGCCCAATATGTCGTCTGTTCAGCCCACGGGGAAAAGATCCCGACATTAACGGTTGGGGTTTGAGGCCCAATTGATGTGACGCGTCTGTCACGCATTAAATGCGACGTACTGACAGCCATTCATTTGTGAAACGGCGCAACCCTTGGATTGGAAAGATCCAACGGCTGAGATTCAAATTCAAGTGATGTGAATCTTGGCTTTCCCCAAACTGCCCTTATAAATAGTCAGCTCATCGGTCACTTTCACACTTTTAGCAATATCGAAACTCAGCACAATCATAATGCAATCCGAGTAATTGAAGGCACATCCGAGCAAGTAAAACTCGAACAATTTCGGAAATTTCTGCTTCGAATTCGTACCCTCGGAGGAGCATCAAGGCTTAGTCGTCCACTTAAACTTCTCCAGTCAACTTTTATCAAGTAAGTACGTCTTTATTTCGCTTGAGTGTTTTTCCTTTTCGTGATATGCTTCCTTCCTGGTCGTTTATTTTGCTCTGCCTGAATATGATATGGTCGAGTCCGTTTTTGCCAATGTTGCGAGTGCTACGCTTTAGCATCATTCTCAGTTGAGATAATTCTACTTCATACTTGTTGCATGTCGATCTTAGTGCCAGTACTCTGTGACCAAAACTCAAATATGCATGCTTATCTACTAATGTGTTGGTGCCAATTGGCACACAGGTCTTCCGTAAACTGATCCTACTTAGCGTGCCGGGTAGTGTAGATGCTAGTGCCGATGGCACATCTCAGTGTGACAATGTTGGTGCCACAAGTGCCGATACAAGACCTCATGCAGGCCAAACCTGGTTAAATATTGTGTCCTAGGCTGTTTTTGACTTAAGAATATACCTAAACGAACTCTCGGACAATCACCACTATCGTTTCTGACTCATTTCCTTCTGCCTTAGGATGTCCGGGAGCGATAGTCAGAACCAACTCGAGGCACCAGGCTATAATGACACAGTAGACTTAGGTACTGGGTCCGTAGATATGACCCTGTCCGTGGGAGACTTCCTTGTTGTAGACCTTGGGTTGTCCAGGGACTCTGATGCTGGTCATGGAGTCCGTGGTTCAGCAGGAGCACAGGCCAGCATTGTAGTTGGTCAGGACGACCCTACTAGGACTATATCGTTAGTCTAATCTCGGACGATAGGAGGTGTCGGATCGTCCATAGATCCGAATGAGCCGCATATGGAGCGGGAGGGCAATAGCGGTCAAGAAACTGATGAAGTTGAGATGTTCGAGGCGGGGGTGGAAGACCCTGTCGTGGCGGAAACAGGTCCGTCCAGCCCAAGCACATCTGGGAGACCTGAAGACATCAATGATGATGAGGAGGAAGGTGAGGAAGAAGACGACGAGGAGGAGGAGGGAGAAGAATCTCATGTCGCTCGCCCTCGTAGATGCGCGGGGCGTCGTGTCGCACTACACCCTTCTGGTCCCGTGCAGTCAAATCTGCCATTAGTTGCGGGGCGTGGCGCGAAAGCTGCCCGAAACAAATTCCCCCGTCCTGTGTCCGCTGTTGTGATAGAGGACGAATTTGGAGAACTCAATGCCGACGGACTCCTTCCTACATGTCCATCGAGAGTTAAAGCGGAAGACATTCCAGAATGGAGGCGGAAGTGGGAGATCCCTGACTCCGTAGAAATCATGGTGCCCGAGCCTGGACACGCATTTTACAATCCGCCCGCCGGGTATATGTGTGTGCACGAGGTAGCTTTGGCTTGCGGGTGGAAGATCCCCATTGCCACGGAACTGAAGCACATCCTGAATCACATTGGGATTGGTCCGAGTCAGGTTATCCCGAAGTCCTTGGGTAACCTTATCTGCTTCGTCGTCTTTTGCAAGAAGAAAGGGCAGCCAGTAAATTTTGAGAACTTCAGGCAGCTCTTTCACGTTTCATTCAGTCCGGGGAATCCACTATTCTATACTTTCATGAATAGGAAACCCTACAACTTTATCTCGGACTCCATTTCGTTGCTAGGATTGAAGTGGTGGGATAGGTACGTTTTTGTACGAATGGCTCTGAAACCTGGGGCGTCCGAGAGACAACGGGGGTAGTGGGGACTGCCAAAAAAGTTTCTAAGGGAGAGCATCCCGGATTGGCGCCCTCTTCCAAAGAATGTGGCTCCGTGGGTGGCTGCAATCCACAAAAAGCACAACCCCCCTACCTATCCGTTCCACGGATTAATCTGTCAGCCACTTCCTTACTTGTGCGGATTGACAGGCGCAGTGGAAGTTGGAGGAAAGACGGACTTCAGTAAGGACTTGCTGACTTGAGACTTTTAAGAAAGTCCCCGAGAGGGCTTAGTTGATCCATGATTTCTGTTGCTTTTTCTTCATCGGGAAACTTTGTTCCGATTACATGTTTCTGCACGTTTTTTTTATCATAACTGTATTTGACACTTTCGGTTTATTGCGCAGCTCACTGGTTCGACTACATCATGTCGACACTCCGTGAAAAGAAGAGGTTGCAGAGGGAGAAACAAGCCTTGGAGGTCGCCGCTGGTCAGAGGACCAGAATCCGAAGAATGCCGCCGAGTTCGCTGCTGTGGAAGAAAGGCGGAACAAGGCGGGAGAAGATTCTCAGGCCTTGGCGGTGCCTGACAAGAGCAAAGCCCTGCTACTCGGAGCACCACTGCTTCAAGGTCCCAAGCTTCCGCTGCTTAAGCCCCTCCACGGGATGTGTTTATGCGGGACGCTATTGCCTCGGGGCGCAAGAGGGCAGCAACCTCGGAGGCTCCTTCTGCCGCGGAAAGATAGCAGTTGTCCGTTGTCCTTCCTGTGGACCAAGCTGCTCTTGACAAGGAGTATGAGTACGCTTGCGGACTCCCTAAGGTGGAGCGGGTCAGAGGGCTTGATGGGCTGTACCAGCGGGTAAGTAATCTGTCCCTGGTCTTTTTGGTTTGTTCTTAGTATGATAGAAATGCAACTTATATCCTCGCGGATGTCTTCCCAGCTTGGGTGTTTCATCAGGGCCATGCAATGGAAGGCCAGTGAACGCGCTACCACTGAGGAGGACCTTCACAAGGCTGTCGCCACATCCGCGGATGAGGCGGAGAAGGCAAAGCAGCTGGAGATGCAGCTGAAAGAGCAAGAAGTGAAGTTCCATAAGTTGAAGACCAGCTGGGAAAGAATCAATGCGGATCTCGATTGGCAAGAGAGATTTGTCGATAAGGCGATGAAGTCTTTCCTGGATTCCAAGGATATGCTACTCGAAGGCCTCCAATATGCCCGTCTTTACGCTGGTCGTGACTTCATGGGGTCTGACTCTTTCAAGTTCTTGATGGCGGACAGATCGGATGCCTCTCGCCTGGATGGATTCGTGTTCGCGATCGGGCAGCTGCAGTCCAAGGGACTACTTCCACATGACTTTGACTGGAAGGCGGAGGGGTTAATTCCTTCTGCGGATAAAATGGTGTGGAGGTTCCTGTCGACAGTGTGACGGATGAACAGTTGGTTGCATGTGAGTTCGCGGAACTGGTCACCGAGGAAGGTGAGATTGAGATCCAAAACGGCGGGCCCTTCCTCCTGAGGTGGATCCCTGACGCCCTCCTGAAGGTTTGCTTTGTACCCTTCAATAATTACCGGGCTTTCCTGAAGAAGTGGTTTTTCCTGCCTGCCCGTGTCATTGGCCTTCCCGCGGATTTTAACTTGTTCAATCATGTTGAATCCCTTACGGCGCAAACCGGCTCCGACGATCCTCCGGTCGATCCGCCCGAAGCTGATGAAGCTGGTCCAAGCCAAATTGGTCCTGAGTGAGAAGTCCGGGGTATGCCCCGTTGGAATTCTGTATCTTCCGAATTTGTATGTTTAATGACGCAAAATATTGTTATGTTCTGGCTGAATTCTTGTTTTAATCCGAGGAGAGAATCCTCCCATGCTTTCGGATGATTACTTACTTGCTTCCTTATTTCCATATTATCTGTCATTCCTATGCTGAGTTACCCTAAATGACATCTCTTAAGAGCTCGGATCGTTGTAGCTTATATATGACGTAAACATCAAACTCTCATCTTTCCGATCCTCGGACCGTGCGCTCTTTGGAATGCGTAATTCTTCTAGAAGGAGGAATGTGAAATAGTGAAAAGTCATTATGACTGCGTCTTTTCATCTTCCCAGTCGTCGGATGATCGACAAATGGCGAGATCTGAAGGACTCGTTGCAACCATAAATAAGGGTGTGGTAATTCTCCCTTTTTCACTGTTGTACCCTTCCTCACTCTTTCTTGTGTTTTATCCACTCTAGCCTTCCGCAAAAGACAGCGTTCTTCAGAATGTCGGGATCTGATGGTGAGGAATTTAGTCAATGGGTGAACTGTGCTTGCGGGAATATGTATCCGCCAATTTACCCTGGTATCGGTACCACGGAAGACCCGATCATCCTTGATTTTGAAGGTGATCCTCCTCTATGTCCAGGAATAGCTAGGAGATTAGCTAATGAAGAGAGGGAGCGGACGCTGAAGTTGATCCGCAGGAGGATCCGGATGCAACAGCAAGCTCGCCAGGCTCGAGGTGGTGGCTCGGAATCCCAGGGCTCGACTTCTGGAAAATGTTGAAGGATCAAGGCGGGGTATGTCCCGTAGTAGCATGTACTTTTCTTGGCTCTTATCAGAGTGTACCGCCCATATGTAAATGTTCGGATTGTTTTCTCATAAAATTCGAACTATTTCTAATCAGATAAGAACACCACCTTTCCCGCACTCATAATTGTCGTAAGGCGGTTTAACAAATTCAAATACCGGATGTTATCATTGGGCTCGTTTGGATGTGGTCAAACACAAACTTGACCCATCCTTGTCGTACGGGAACAGTTGGTTCAAATCTGACATCAAGTTGTTCGCGTGGCGGATGGTGATTGGTTGGAGTGTCCTATAAAAAGGCACGATCCCAGTGCCAAACCCAAGTGAATTGATCCCAAATTCGGTTCTTCTTGTCTGCATGATCAGGGCTTGTAAATCATCAAAGCCGGATCTCTGCACCTTTCTTCCAACCCTACTTTAGTGGTTCAAATCTCTCTTAAATTGGAAACGATTTCCTAATTCCAAGAGAGTTTAAGTCTCTAAAGCCGGTTAGGCAGAAATCTATTGCTGTGCGCCTTGTGGTTTCCCCGGACCAGGAATTTGGGGTTGCCACGCTTTGGTGGCATCTTGATGGATTCCACCATGTTTAACCTTGTCCCTATATGCAGGTAGATGGAATTCCGTGTCTCCGCAGAAACCAAACTTGCCGCTAGATAAGAGTTGAAGCCTTTCCTGGCGAAGGAAAGATGCGTGCTGGGAGATGACGTATCCCTAGAGATATAACATGTATTTCTTAATATGGCGTCCTTAAGTCCGGATAACGATCCGAGACTGTAAGTTGCACAAACATGATTATGTATAATCTGTCTTTGTATGAATGAAAATTCCCTGCTTTCTTTTTTGTCGTGAAACGAAATGTTAACTCTCAAAGGCATAAACTGAAAGATTGAAAGATAGAGGTTGTATTGATTTGCCGGAAATTCAATTACAACATTCGGGCTACATGGCCAATGATGGAAGGGTAAACAAAAAACAGAACTGACGGAGTTCCATGTAATAGATAATTTGGAATCTAAAATGATTAATCAATCTGACGGAGATTCGAGTAACCATCACTATGTGTAAAACTTCTTGAGGTTTCTAGCATTCCATGTACGCTTGAGTGGGTGCCCGTGCTCATCTTCCAATTCATAACTCCCATTTGCTCTTGCTCCGACAACCTTGTAGGGTTCTTCCCATTTAGGTTTGAGTTTGCCGACATTCGTCAGAATATCTACCCGGCAAAGTACTAGGTCTCCGACCTGCAGGTTTTATGCTCGGACGTTCTTGTTGTATGCTCGAGCAGCCGTTGCTTGATATCTATGGATATTAGCCAACGCGTCAGTCCTTTTCTGTTCCAAGTTCTCCAGATCAAATATTTGTGCTTCGCGATTGGCGGACTCTTCAAATTCTTGGACTCTCATAGTCTCAACAGTAATTTATGCTGGTATAATTGCCTCCGAGCCATATACCAGGGCAAATGGAGTTTCTTTGGTCGCTGTCCGTGCAGTTGTGCGATGAGCCCATAAAACGCCGTCTAGGTCGTCCGCCCAGTTTTCTTGGGAAGTCCGCAACCGCTTTTCCAGGATCTTGACTATCATCTTGTTGGTGGACTCGGCTTGTCCATTTGCCTGTGGATGTCCAACAGATGTGAATCGTTGTTCGATTTTGAAGGACTCCTGCCATTCCTTGAGTCTGTGGCCTAAAAATTGGGCACCGTTGTCCGAGACAAGAACCCTAGGCAGGCCAAAATGGCAAATGATGTTCTTCCAGATGAAGGTCCGTACTCTACTCTCTGTGATGGTCGCAACGGCTTCCGCTTCCACCCATTTAGTGAAGTATTCCACAGCGACGATCATGATCTTTTTCTGCTGGGTACCCCTTGGGAATGGTCCGACAATGTCAACTCCCCATTGGTCAAAAGGACACTCTATGATTGACGGAATCATAGGTCGCGTCGGATGATGTGGATTTTTGCATAGTACTGGCAATCAGGGAACTTTTGAGCGTAGTTGGCAGAGTCTTTGTCGATGCTAGGCCAGTAATATCTTTGTCGTATGATTTTCTGGGCAAGAGTTCTTCCCCCGGAATGACTGTCGCAACTTCCGTTGTGTATCTGTTCTAACACAGTTTTAGCCTCTTGCGTGTTCAAGCACCTCAAGTGAGTTCCGACAAAAGACCTTTTGTACAAATCTTCCCCTAGGATAAAGTATCTGTTAGCTCGACACTTCACACTCCTTGATTCTTTCGGATCCGCTGGAAGAGATCCGTCCTTGAGATAGTTCCAGATGTCAGTCCTCCAATTTCTTTCCGTACTCGTTATCATGACAGTTGGATCCGGACTCATGACGGATGAGTGAGTGACAGTGAGCAGGATGACTCTCCTTGTGTCCAGGGCCGCTGTCGCGAATGTGTATTTTGCCAAAGCATCCGCTCTTTCATTATAGGCTCTATCAAACTTTCCAGGGTAAATTCTTCAAAGAGGCTCGTTTCCTGCTTAAGTAGCTCGAGATACTTAATCATCGAAGGACCCTTGGTGGCAAAGGTTCCCGAAAGCTAAGCTGCAACTAGCTGTGAGTCCGTGTAAGCTCTGAGCTTCCGAACTTGTAGGGATTTGGCCAGCGAGTTCACTAACAACGCTTCAGACTCAAATTTCATTATTGGTGACTTTGAATTCCAAGGATATCGCATTGTCGAGTTCCGCGCCATCAAGGCTCTTAAGAAAAATTCCAATTCCTCCTATCCTTCCAGTGGAGGAGCCATCCACTTCCAGTACCCAAGCGTCCGAAGGGTGTTTTTTGGCTTGGAAATCTTCTTGCAGCTCCTGGGCTCCCAAGTGACATTCTTCCTTTCCTTTGATTTCTGCTCCGGAGTTGTTATCATCGGATCTGTTCATGATATTGTCGAGAAGAAACATCTGGTTGATCCGAGTTTCCTCGCATGATGTAAGCAAGGGCCGATTAATAAACTGAGCCTCCTCGAAGTTTTCTGGTTGTAACTTCGGCGGGATTGGCCTTTGTACGATCTTTTTGGTGGTTAGGCATTCTAATGCTTGTCTGTCAGGGACTTTCTGTGAATCCGCCTCAGGATATTCTGCTTGGAAATCGGCGAGGACTTGAGCTTTCTTGGCTGACGGAGCCTGATAGCAAATGTCGTATTCGCTTAGCTCAATCGCCCACTCAGAAAGTCGTCCAGACTGATCGAGCTTCCCCAGGACCTCATTCAGGGTTTTTGGATGTGGCATATCTAGGATTGCCTTGATTTTCTCGGGATATGCGCTTATTCCTCTTTCTGTGACCATGTATCCGAGGAACTTTCCTCCATTCACTCCGAACGTGCATTTTTCTGGATTCATTTTCATTCAATACTTCCTAAGGATAGCGAAGCACTTGTTCAAATGGTGCACATGTTGTTCCTCTGTTTTACTCTTGACGAGCATGTCGTCCACATATACTTCCATTGTCTTCCCAATCTCGTCCTTGAACATCTGGTTCACCAAGCGTTGGTAAGTGGCCCCCGCATTCTTCAATCCGAAAGGCATTACCTTGAAGCAGTATACACCTCTGGCCGCGAAGAAAGCTGTTTTCTTGACGTCCTCTTTAGCCATCCGAATTTGGTAAAAACCTTGGTACGCATCCATGAAACTTAGTAATGCACATCCGGAAGTGGAGTCCACTAGTTGATCTATCCGTGGTAGTGGATATGGATCTTTTGGGCAGAACTTGTTTAACCTTGTGAAGTCATTACACATCCTCCACTTGCCTGGCGATTTTTCGACCAGAACCACGTTGCAAACACAATCGGAATAGCGGACTTCTTCAATGTGTCCTGCTTTCAAGAGTCGATCAACTTCGGCGGATATGATGGCATCTTTGATCGTACCAAAGTCTTTTCTCTTTTGTCGGATGTATTTAACCGAGGGATCCATGTTCATCCGGTGAACAGTAATCCTTGGGTCTATTCCCTTCAAGTCATCAGTACTCCAAGCAAACACATCGATGTTGTCTCGGAGACAAGCGATGAGCTTCATCTCTACTTCCACATTCATTTCGGTTCCGATCCTTGTCTTCTTATCCGGATTTCCAGCAACTAACTCAATTTCCTTGAGGGTCTCATGAGGCTCGATTCGTACCATTCTAGGAAATTTTTCCTTTTGGCTCACTACTCCGATATGCGGGTCTTCCTTTTTGGGCGGAAGAATAACGGGCGGATCGGAAGTCATGGTGACTGCCAGCATGGGCGCCGAGGCTCTTCTTGTGGACATAATGTAACATTCCCAAGCTTCTCGGACGTTTCCCACTTCTTCTCCAACTCCAAAGGCAGTCGGGAACTTCATTCTATTATGGAGAGTGGAGGAAATGTCTCGGAACTAATTGAGTCCTGGACGTCCGAAGATGGCATTGTAGTCAAAAGTTTGGTCGACCACTATGAAGCGGACCTCCTGTGTCACCCTTGCCGGGAAAGTCCCTAACGAGACATGCAACATGACACTTTCGAGAGGTCGTACGGTTCGTCCTACGAACCCTAATATGGTGGTGTGCACTCTCCCATACCGAATTCTACCCAACTCCATCTGATCCAGTGTTCTTTTAGAGATGATGTTCGAAGAACTCCCTGTGTCGACCAGAATCTTATTCACTCGATAGGTTGCGATGGTCAATGAAACCACCAGCAGAACGTCCGGATTCTCGATGTCTCCTCCTCCTGCCGTAGGAGGAGGGATTTCATTATCATCAAAAGATATGGCGTTAGTGCCCGGAATTGCTGGATTAGCATATGCTCTATCATTGTTCCGAAGATTCTGCGCGGTCCGCTCTCTTGCGTTCCTGCTATCGCCTCCAGTTGCCCCGCCAGCGATAGTGTTGATCACCCCGCTGTATGGAGCATTTTCCATTTCGATATCATCAGCATATCTGTAAGAGCGTCGGTCCAGACGGGGCGGATAGTTGACCGGCGGAGGAGGCAAAGGCAGCGAGTGGGGTGGTGGTTCCGTCACATTCTCCTCCCTCCTTCGCTCCGTTCTATCTTGCCGGGAAGGTTCGTCCTCATAAACATGTTCCTTCAACTTACCATCTCTTATTAGGTGCTCCACCTCTGTCTTCAACTGAATGCAATCGTCAGTCTCGTGTCCGCGACACTTGTGGAACTTGCAGTAGCCCTTTGCATTCTAACTCTTACGGTTATTGTAAAGGGCTTCGGCCACTGGACATCCAGCTTCTTCTCAATGAAAGTCGCCAAGATGTCGGATCTTGGCCTATTGAGACGGGTATAGTCTGCGTATCTCCTTGGTGGACTTCTCTCCCTGTGAAAACCTCTATCTCTGTAATCCTTCCAAGAATCAAACTTTCCCGGGTGTTGGTCTTGCTTCACCAGATCCTTTCCTTTCATGGAGCTAGCCCTTACTGGAACGTTCCTCCTGTATTCTTCTCCATACATTACTTCTTCACAGATGTCCTCTAAATGCTTTTCGCTCCTCACCTCCTGACTTGAGAGTTTTCTTCGGAGTTCTGAGTTGACAGTATTAGCATACAGGTGTCGGACCCGTTCTTTAATACTGTGTGACTCAACTAGAAGAACCTCTGTGTGAAATCGATCTAGGAAAGTCCTTAGATCCTCTTGCTCTCCCTGTATAACGCCTGCCAAATGTTCCACAGTACGCTTTCTCCTCTTCGATTTCCCAAATCGCGCCAAGAACTTGGAAAAAAGGTCCGCGTTCGACTTGATTGATTTATTCGGCAAAGAGGTGTACCAATCCATGGCAGTTCTAAAGAGAGTGGACAAGAAGGTAAGGGCTTTTGTGTTGTCGCTCATTCCTTTGGAATCCATTTTGCTGTTGTACCTCGTCAGGTGGCCCACGGGACAAGCATCCCCATAATAGTATTCCAAATTTGGGATAACATGATCCGAGTTTCGATTTCTCTCTTTCTCTCTCATGATGCTGTCGCACAGAGGATTTGGTGTTCTAGTACTTATCTGCTCGTGGTCTTTCAAAAGGCGTCCGAGATTCAGAATCTAGGCTTCTAGAGCCTTCTGCTGGGCATAGATATCGTCAGCCGTCATGATCTTCCCTGTCCTCGGATGGATTGCTACATCCGCAGGGAGTTCATTTATGCGGACCATCGAAACAGTCTCTGCTACTTGATCCCTGTCTCATGGAGGTGCTTGCTGTGGAACTTCTGGGTATCTATTATTCCCATCTTGACATTCTCTCCCTCCATGTTGACTTCCTTCACCTCGGACTTGAGAAGCTGAGGCCCGCAGATCCAAAAGATCTCGTAAATCCTCCTGAGGTGGCTGATCCCCTAACCTTTGCTGGATTGGGCGTTGCCTGTTCCTAGATAATGCTGGCTCTGCCTGAGGAGGGGTGACCACTGGCGGAGTGGCTTGCTGTGGAGGAGCATTGTTGGATCCCAGGCACCCTTGAATGATTGTGAGCAATCTGTCGAACTGCGTCTCACTGAGTCCGAGATCGTTAGTACGGACGGTGCGTCCATCAGGCATGGTGAATTGTTGGCCTGCTGCAGGGCCTTGAGCTTCTGCCGGAGAAGCTCGTACTACCCCTTCATCCGAGGATGGGCTGGCTGTGCATCCCTCGCTCGGATATCTTCTTCCTGACACTGCGTCTCTGCGTCCCCGGGTGGGCGGACGTCCCCGTGGTTGCGGCGGTGGAGTTCCCACTCCTGTATCACCAGCCCGCACTGTGCGTCTCGTTCTTGCCATCAGCTCAATTAAAACACGAAAACTTCTTGTTCGATTCCCACATACGGTGCCAAAATGTTGAGGGGTAAAACCTCGACACCAACTGACTAAACTATTACAAGTATCCTGGTCTAGGTCCCGCCTCGTACTTGAAGTCCGAAGCAGTACTTGTCTGAGCTAGAGCACCTAAAAGGACTAAGTGGGGGTGGGGGTTAGAATGGGATATCCGGATTGCCTATGTCAATCCGGTTAGAGACTTTACTCGAAAGAGAGTTGGAAGCTCCCAATGTAATAGTTATGAGGAAGGTATTATGTTTCAGATCACTTATTGCTTATCACTTATCACTTACCACTTACCTCAAGGTCTTGGACCTTGCGCCATATTTATGGTTATCGTGTACTTACGAAGAGGTTCACAAGATGATGCCAAGTGTACGATCCAGATTTAGACACCAATGCTACCTTCAGCCCATGGCCCATTAGTGGACAGTAATCCAACACCGGAAAGTGGGCCAGGGAGGGTAGTTTGGACCTTTTCCCTCTGAGAGTACTGTTCCGCCTGTTGGGTCCGTGTTAGTCCCTCGGACAGATCTGTCTGCTTGGTTGATCTGCCCTTGGATAACGCTGGATGTCCGAGCCTAGAGTTTCACGGAAGTATTTCAGTGGTTCTGTTATATACTTTTGGTCTAATCGTGATGGTGGCGTCCGAGATTCTCTCATCCGATCCGTTTGGCATCTCTATACTGACGTAGCCAGGTTTGGAAATCCTTTCCCCAGCTAGCTCGGACTAGCTGTAAGGGTGTAGTGACTTAAGCGTACTGGTCGATTCACTTTGGGCGGACCATATGAGGTCGGACCAGTACTGAATTGGCTAATTAAGCCGTGATGCTCTTTAGGACACGCTCTATGGCGCCCTTGACGGATTGGACACATGTCCGTAACAACAATATCGAACACTTAATAATTAATCATGAAATTATAAGGAACGTAAAATAATTAACAATTAATCTCGATAATCTCGGCAGAATTGAAGCTAATTTAACTTATATTATGTAGAAATTTATTGAATATTGTTTGATCTGCATGAGGACCAATATGTAGACTTAGAGGACGGCGATAACGATATATTATGTGTATTATAACTAGTTAGTAGTTGATAACACTTGAGTATTTCTGTTCTACATGAAAAATGGTTGCATGTGTTATTATAATTTGTTCTGTATTATAACTCGTACTAAGACATTTTAGAGTATTTGTTCCATGTTTTTGCAGATGCCGCAACAGAGACCATGCACCTATCGCCCCCCTCCCCCGCCACGCAGCCAGCCGCATGATAGTCCTGGGGCGGGGACAGGGTCAGGGGGGTGAGGTCTCTGGTAGTCAGAGCAGCAGGTCTCGGATTCATGAGACCCCACCAACATGTGATAGCAGCAGGGGCTCTACCAGTCAGCCTGGGCATAGACACGAGGAGGACGGCGATTGTCCCTACCTCGAGTGGGATGCACAGAATCCCAACGTTACGTGGGATGGGTTGCCGATGATTTTTCGATTGGGTCCTGCCAATTAAGTATTATACATTCTGTTGAGGGGAAAACCTCGAACACTAACTGACTAAACTGCTACAAATATACGAAACTTGGCCCTGCCTTCTATTTGAAGTCCGAGTAACCACTCCTCCGAGCTAGGGCACCTGAAAGGACTAAGTGGGGGGAGGGGGGTTAGAACGGGATATCCGGATTGCCTATGTCAATCCGGTTAAAGACTTTACTTAAAAGGGAGTTGGAAGCTCCAAATGTAGTAGTTATGAGGAAGGTCTTATGTTTCAGATCACTTATTGCTTATCAGTTACCTCAAGGTCTTGGACCTTGCGCCATATTTATAGTTATCGTGTACTTATGAAGAGGTTCATAAGATGATGCCAAGTGTATGATCCAGATTTGGACACCAATGCTACCTTCAGCCCATGGCCCATTAGTGAATAGGAATCCAATACTGATAAGTGAGCCTGGGAGGGTAGTTTGGACCTTTTCCCCCTGAGATTACTGTTTCGCCTGTTGGTTCTGTGCTAGTCCCTCGGACAGATTTGTCTGTTTGGTTGATTTGCCCTTGGGTAACTCTGGATATTCGAGCCCAGAATTTCACGGAAGTATCTCAGTGGTTCTGTTATATACGTTTGGGCTTATCGCGATGGTGGCGTCCGAAATTCTCTCGTCCGGTCCGTTAGGCATCTCTGTACTGACATAGTCAGGTTTGGAAGTCCTTTCCGTAGCCAGCTCGGACTATCTGTGAGGACGTAGTGACTTTAGCGTACTGGCCGATTCACTTTGGGCGGACCATCTGAGGTCGGACCAGTACTGAATTGGCTAATTAAGTCGTGATACGCTTTAGGACATGCTCTATGGCGCCCTTAACGGATTAGACATATGTTCGTAACAACATATGTCCCCCTAGTTTCCAAGTATCTTAGTAGAAGATAGTTGGTAACTATGAAAGGAACAAGTGTGTTGTGGAGCGTTTCTGAATCGTTAACTGGAGAGAGGAAAAAAATCCCTTCTGTCGAGATCTGTCATCCGTGTTCCATGTTCAGGAATTCGATATATCTCCCCGCTTTTCCTCTACCATCCGAAAGCAATGTATGCTCGGATCAGCGGAAAAGGTATTTGTAATCGAGATATATAGATCCGAGTACGGTTAGGATGTAGTGTAGCCCTCTGGGGGATATCCGTTGGATAGCTTGTTGAGTTGGTGCTCCTGGGTCGCTGACCCGTAAGTCAAAGAGTCCCAATATGTTGTCTGTTCGGCCCATGGAGAAAAGATCCCGAGTAAAGCGACACGACCGTCGGATCTGGATGACATTAACAGTTGGGGTTGAAGGCCCAATTGATGCGACGCGTCTGTCACGTGTTAGATGCGACGTACTGACAGCAACCCATTCGTGGAACGGTGCAACCCTTGGATTAGAAAGATCTGACGGTTGGGATTCAAATCCAGGTGATGTGACTCTTGGCTTTCTCCAAATTGCCCTTATAAATAGTCAGCTCATCGGTCACTTTCACACTTTTAGCAATATCGAAACTCAGTTCAATCATATAGTAATCCGAGCAATTGAAGGCGCATCCGAGCAAGTAAAACTCGCACAATTTCGAAGATTTCTGCTGCGAATCTGTTCTTTCGAAGAATCATCAAGGCTTAGTCGTCCGCCGAAACTTCCACAGTCGACTATTATCAAGTAAGTACGTCTTTACTTTGCTCGAGTATATTTCCTTTTCGTGATATGCTTCTTTCCTGTGCGTTTACTTTGCTCTGCTTTGTACTGTTGCGTGGTTAATATTCTGCAACCAAAACTCGAATGTGCAGGTTTATTTGGTAGTGTGTTGGTGCTGAATGCCACACAAGCCTCTGTATACTGGCCCCTCTTAACGTGCCGGGTAGTGTTGATGTTGGTGCCGATGGCACATCTTAGTGTGCCAAGGTTGGTGCCACAAGTACCGATATTAGTCCTCATGTAGGGCAAAGTCGGTTAAATAGAATGTCTTAGGCTGTTTCTGACTTAAGAAGATACCTAAACGAACTCTCGGACAATCACCACTATCGTTTCTGACTCGTTTCCTTCTGCCTTACGATGTCTGGGAGCGATAGTCAGAACCAACTTGAAGCACCAAGAAACGATGAAGTAGACTTAGGTACTGGGTCCGTTAATATGACCCTGTCCGTGGGAGATTTCTTCGTCGAGAGATTCAGATGCACAGACCGACGCTGCACAGGAAGATCTTGCTAGGACTAGATCATTGGTCCAAGCTCGGACAATAGGAGGCGTCGAATCATCCAGGGATCCGAATGAGCCGCATATGGAGCGGGAGGGCGATAGCAGCTGAGAAACTGATGAAGTCGAGATGTTCGAGGCGGGGGTGGAGGACCGTGTCGTAGCGGAAACAGGTTCGCCCAACCCAAGTACATCCGGGAGACCTGAAGACGTCAATGATGATGGGGAAGAAGATGAAGAGGATGACGACGATGAAGGGGAGGAAGGAGGTGAAGAGTCCCCTGTTGTTCGTCCTCAAAGACGCGGTGGGCATCGGATCGCACTTCATCCTGCTGGTCCCGTGCGGTCCAACCTTCCTTTAGTTGCGGGGCGCGGCGCGAAAGCTGCCCGAATCAAATTTCCCCGTCCTGCGTCCGCTGTTGTGATAGCGGACGAATTTGGAGAACTCAATGCCGACGGACTTCTTCCCACATGTCCGTCCAGAGTGAGAGTAGAAGATATTCCCGAGTGGAGGCGGAAGTGGGAGATCCCCGACTCCGTAGAGATCATGGTCCCTGAGCCCGGACACGCATTTTATAATCCGCCAGCCGGATATATGAGTCTGCACGAGGTGGCTTTAGCATGTGGGTGGAAGATCCCCATTGCCACGGAGCTGAAGAATATCTTAAACCACATTGGGATAGGTCCGAGTCAGGTTATCCCTAAATCCTTGGGTAATCTCATCTGCTTCGTCGTCTTTTGTAAGAAGAAAGGGTAGTGCGTAAATTTTGAGAACTTTAGGCAGCTCTTTCACGTCTCGTTCAGTCCGGGGAATCCACTATTCTATACTTACATGAATAGGAAACCATATAACTTTATCTCGGTCTCCATTTCGTCGCTGGGATCGAAGTGGTGGGATAAGTACGTCTTCGTATGGATGGCTCTGAAACCTGGAGCATCCGAAAGACAGCAAGAGCAATGGGAGCTGCCCACAAAGTTTCTAAGGGAGAGCATCCCGGATTGGCGCCCCCTTCCAAAGAATGTGGCTCCGTGGGTGGCTGCAATCCACAAAAAGCACAACCCACCTACTTATCCGTACCACGGATTAATCTGTCAGCCACTGCCCTACCTGTGCGGGTTGACGGACACAGTCGAGGTTGGAGGGAAGACGGACTTCAGTAAGAACTCGACTACTTGAGCCTTTATGCTTTTTCTTCGTCAAGATACTTTGTTTTGATTTCGTGTTCTCGTAATTCTAGTAAATCGTTGTTATCATGGTTGTATCTGATGCCTTTGGTTTATTGTGCAGCTTACTAGTTCGACTACATCATGTCGACACTTCGAGAAAAGAAGAGGTTGCAAAGGGAGCAACAAGCTTTGGAGGTTTCCGCTGGTCAGAGGACCAAAATCATCAATACTTCCGTGGGTCTTCCGTTGCCGGATCCGAAAAATGCTGCCGTGTTCACTGCTGAGGAGGAAAGGCGGAACAAGGCGGGTGTGGAATCTCAGGCCTTGGCGGTGCCTGACAAGGGCAAAGCCCCTACTACCCGGAGCACCACTGCTACAAGGTCCCAAGCTTCCGCTGCTCAAGCCCCACCACGGGACGTGTTTATGCGGGACGCTATTGTCTTGGGGCGTAAAAGGGCCGCAACCTCGGAGGCTCCTGCCACCGCAAAGAGACAGCAGTTGTCCGCTGTCCTTCCCGTGGACCAAGCTGCTTTGGACAAGGAATATGAGCACGCTTGCGGACTCCCTGAAGTGGAGCGGATCGGAGGGCTGGATGCGCTATACCAGCGGGTAAGTAATCTGTCCGTGGCTTATTTGGTTTGTTCTTAATGTGATATAAATATAACTTGTATCCTCATGGATATTTCCCCAGCTCGGGTGTTTCATCAAGGCCATGCAGTGGAAAGCCGGCGAACGCGCTACCATTGAAGAGGATCTTCACAAGGCTGTGGCCACATCCGCGGATGAGGCGGAAAAAGTGAATCAGCTGGAGATGAGGCTGAAAGAGGAAGAGGTGAAGTTCCACAAGTTCAGGACCAGCTGGGAAAAAATCAAGGTGGATCTTGACTATCTAGAGAGATTCGTCGATAAGACGATGAAGGTTTTCCTGGATTTCAAGGATTTCCTGGTCGGAGGCCTCCAATATGTTCGTCTCTACGCTGGCCGTGACTTCCTGAGGTCTGACTCTTTCAAGTTCCTGATGGCGGAAAAATCGGATGCCTCCCGTCTGGATGGGTTCGTGTTCGCGATCGGGCAGATGCAGTCCAAGGGGCTTCTTCCACCGGATTTTGACTGGAAGGCGGAGGGGTTAATCCCCTCTGCGGATGCGAACGGTGTGGAAGTGCCAGTCGACAGTGTCTCGGATGAGCAGTTGGCCGCATGTGAGTTCGTGGAACTGGTCACCGAGGAAGGTGAGATTGAGATCCAAAACGACGGACCCTTCCTCCCTAGGTGCATCCCGGAAGCCCTCCTGAAGGTGGGCTTTGTACCCTTCAATGACTACCGAGCTTTCCTACAGAAATGGTTTTTCCTGCCTGCTCACGTTCTTGACCTCCCCGCTGATTTTAACTTGTTCGATCATGCTGAGGACCTTGCGGCGGAAGCCACCTCCGAAGATCCTCCTGTCAATCAGCCCGAAACTGAAGATGCTGGTCCAAGCCAAACCGGACCTGAGTGAGAAGTCCGGGGTATGCCCCGTTAAAATTCTGTATCTTTTGGATGTTTGTTTGATTCGGAATATATTGCTATGTACTCTTGTTGAATTCTTAATTATTCCGAGGAGTGAATCCTCCCATGCTTCCGAATGATTGCTTACTGGCTTCCTTATTTCCGTATTATCTGTCGTTCATATGCTGAGTCACTTCGCAAATGACATCTCTTAAGGACTCGGATCGCTGTAGCTGGTATATGTGGTAAACGTCAAACTCTCATCTATCCGATCCCCGGACCTTGCGCTCGTTGGAAAGTGTAATTCTTCTAGAAGGAGGAATATGAAACAGTAAAATAGTCATTATGACTACGTCTTTTCATCTTCCTAGTCGTCAGATGATCGACAGATGGCGAGATCTGAAAGACTCGTTGCCACTATAAATAAGGGTGTTGTAAGGCCCCGAAAATTTACACTAATTTTTAAAAAGACAAGGGCGTTAAACTAATAACGGGAAGACAATCTAAAAGCTTTGAGAAGCTGAAATTTGAATAGTTGACTTGCCAAAACACTATTTTTACAAGCAGCGTATAAAAGTTCAAGTTTTTGCAAGCTAAGAGTTACAAAATCCCATTTATAACCCACTTTCACTCAAGTTGCTGAACGCCTACCCGACTCGGTCCTCCACTAGACTCCGAAATCTACAAGAAGGTAACAAATCAAGTGTGAGATAAAACTCAGTGAGGTTCTGTGCTAAGTGAATAACGAATTATGTAATAACGAAGTATGATTTTCAAAATCAAACGAATCAATATAGAAATTAATCGAAGAACATAACGAATTGAATAAACTGTTGATGCCGCTCCTTATAACCCCAATCCAAGCCCTTATCACTCCAGACAGGGTGCTACCACTTTCAAACGAAGACGAAGACGAATACCCTGCATGGTACAGGGGTGGAACACTACTACTCCCAAAGACCTCGGCGACTTCTGCTTCGCGTCACGGGATAGTAAGCAGAGGTACTTCATGAACAACTCGACAGACACAACTGCCCAAGTATGCCCACTCAGAAACCCCCACCACAATTGCGCACATATCGGTCGAAGCGAATCAGTCAATCGAATCAAACGAAGATCATCATGAATTATATATATCTTTTTAGATAGCGGAAGCATGAGAAAAGAATTTGATGCAGATTTTCAGAACTTTGATTTCATGAATTTCACAATGTTTGAGATGCAATACTATATATATATATATATATATATATATATATATATATATATATATATATAGTATATATATATATATATAAATATATATATATATATATAAATATATATATATATATATATATATATATATAATATATATATATATATATATATATATATATATAAAATAGCTTCTTGTAGTTTCGCAAATATACATATACTTTTTGGGTAGAACACTCACCTTAGATGACCTCGTAAACTAAGCAATCCGCAAATCCTGGTAAAAGGTAACACCACTTAATACTTACGCAAAAATAACTTGACGATACCCTTTAACCCCCACAAACTAGCATAAACAAGTAGAATATACTTACATATAATTTAACAATTTGTCGCTAACAATTATAAAGATAAGCAGTAACGTATATTTATCACTAAGCACATAATTATGCATATAATCTGACTAACCGGACAAGAACACACAATTATTTAAATATAACATGGTATGCTTCACAAGTCTGAACACAAAAATACAATAACAGAGCAACAAGACTGGCAATTTATGCAATAACATCAGATAGTGATACAAATTGGATTACTAACAGAACACTTAAAGAAGACAAACATATAACGGTTCAGCTGCACTTCAGAACCAGAACTTTCACGCCTATATCAATTAGCATATCGATGTCCACCCTTCAAACACCACAAAACATGCGCATTTATCCAATAATAACAGTTTAACTAAAGTAGTACTCAAATACCAACCAGATGAATAAAACTATACTTAGTAAGCTCAAACACTAGTACACATAGTACAATAGCGATCAAGCCTTTACACTTAATTAGTAAACTATAAAGAGCAGTAACACCATATGAATTTTTACACCTAAGTATCTGAATCAAGCAATCGAAACAGAAACAACAAGGCAGGCATATAAAACCATCAGACGATCGAATCGAACATACATCCTCAAATGAAAAGACATATACAGATTCAAAATAGCTAACAGCTAGCTCACCAAGACAACAAATTAAACAATGTAATTTCAGAGGCAAATTCACAAATAATCGCCAACACGTAGTCGTCATTATCCTAACAATTAACGCAATCAACTAATCATATTACCAATCGAACACAGCAATTACTCAGCCAACGAAGCAAAGCGAGTAACAATAAGCAACTCGACGACGTATGTACGAAGAGAGCAATTCGACTCGGTAAAGGAAACAACACAGAAAGAACTACAAACTCGTTTGCCAACCTACAGAACAGGATCCACATTTTGACTACAAACACACAGCAAATTGCAATTCGAACACAACACACAACTGAATAGGTAAGGCGTGTGAACAAAAAACAGAGCAAGGTCGAACTCGCCACAGAAAACAAAGAAAGAAAATCGAGCAGGTCGCGATTTTCAGTACAAAAAGTTAAAAAAAACAAAGTTCAACGAATTCAAAAGAAGAAAAGGGGATTCGATTCAACTTAAACACAAACAAGACGATCCACACAAACACGTAACCTGATCGGAAACTTACAACACTAACACAATTCGCACCCAGCAACCAGTCATGTAATTAATTAATTTTACACGCCAAATCACTAGATCAAATCGACAGCGATCGCAAAGAAAAAGAAGGGAAAATGAACCCAGACTAAAACACACTAGGTCGAACTCAAACACGTCGGGTAATCCAACAATGAGAGTTAAAAGCACAAACTGAACAGTAACCACAAACTGAACAGTACAGGAAACAAAGAAATAGCCTGCCAAACTCGATACAGTAAAGGACAGAGCAGGACGGGCTTTAGCAGGAAAACAGAGCAACACGAAACCACAACAGGGTAAGTCGAAAACCCAGCAAAACAATTGAACCCAAAGAACCACAAATAACACAAAGAAATGACACACAGACGAAACAGGTGAAGCACGAAACAGAGCAGGCAAGAGGAAGGATTCGATCCTAAACAGGTGACAGAGCCACTCAAACACAGTCAACAAAACGAGGCAGACAACAACAGGCCAATTCGACTGCAACGGAACAAACATATGAAAATCAACAGGTAAAGAGGGAATTCGATTTGAAATCAAACACGAACAGGATTCAATCATACAAACACCCATCCCAAACCGAAATAGAAAGAAGAAAACGCTTACCGAAAGCGAATAGAACCCGAGCTAGAACACGAACGAACAAACGAATCAAAGCTTTCTAAACCTTGTAATCGGTACTACGAAGAAGCCAAGAATCACGTTGTTGAGTTAGAACTGCGAATTTGGAATAAGGAGATCGGAATTCGAGTTTGAAATCTTACCGATCAGAGTGAGACGACTATGGCTTGAGATCGTAATACGTTGGCGGCAGTTGGGCGGCGTAGATAACGACGCCGATTTGGAAGAAGAAGAGATCGAGGCGAAAAGGGAACGAAGAAGAAGTCAATTTGAAGAAGGAACTGAAGGAGAAGAAAAAGAAGAAGAAACTGAAGAAGAAAGAATCGTGAGGAATGAGGAGTTTGATTGAACTGGAAGTAGTTGAATAGGGTGAGGGGTATAATGGGCTATATATACAAATTTAGTCCTAAAATCAAATTGGACTCTCATTAAGCTATAAAAAAAAGTAAACACTAATTTAAGCACTAGGAACATTATTAGCTATAACAAAAATAAAAAATAAAGTTTTTTTTTTTAATAATAATAATAAAGACGAAAATAAAACGGGGCTTTACATTCTCCCTTCCTTAAAGGAATTTGGTCCCCAAATTCTCACCTTAAGAAATGAAGAGCTCGGCAAACTAACTTCGTATAAAATGTAGATTCAGAACTTACCATTAACATACTTGAAGGCTAGTTAACAAGTGAACACACCGTAATAGACAAGGTAGGCCTCTTTAAATTTCTAAGCAGGGAGTAAAATCAAGAGGGTTTCTCGAGTGACGAATAAGAGGCCAAGAAACTTAACAAGAGAGGTTTGGTGAGATTGAGAATCTGGTTAAGTAATCAAGATCAAGGGGATTACAACGATGAATTTGAAAGAACTGTGAAGGTTTGCTAAAGAGTCTGGAACTTTGCATTTTCTGGAAGAAGTTATAACGTGAGTTACTAAATTCGACTAGAGAAGAAAGAGTAAAAGGTTGATGAAAGGTTGAAGGTTAACAAGATGGGTTTTATCGAACGAGAAATTAAAAACTACCACATAAATCCCGCAAATAAGTGACTAGCAGAAGTAAACACAGACTACCAAGATACATGGAAAGAAAGATGTGCATAAATATCAAATTTACATAACATGATCACTTTTCAAATAGGTTCACGAAGAATAACAAGCATGGTATATACCTGGAAATCATCAGATCAAACTTACTATCATGAAACAAAATGAGGAATTTGATTTTTCAAACCCAAACGTTCATATCAACTTAGTCAAATTAATTAGCTCAATTAACCTCAAATACCAAAATGTGCAATTTACTAAAATCTAAAACTCCAGTAGTAGGACTAACAGAAAAAAGAGCAGTACTAAGAGCCACAATCAACCAATTATTTTATTATCAAAACTCATTCAAGTAACATAAGCTAGACATTCAAAAAAAAAAGAAACACAGGCAAGTAACATTTGATCAGAAGATGTACAGAAATTAAAATCACACAAGTCATGCAAAAGACACTGACAAGTAACATTTTATCAACAGGGAGGAAGAAAATTTAGCCACATAAACCACCAGAAATCCATTTTCAGTACATGCAATGATCAGCTACGAAACTCGAATTAAGTGAAATGCGCAAGTATCTATGGAGATAATCAAATAGTGATCCTCTATTAACTCTAGTTAGTACGAATCATTATGTAGTCGGCCGCCTACATGTGATTTATACGAACTCTAGTAAAATATTGGGCCACCAGATGATAACACATAACATGCAAAAATAGGCTACACAACACAAGCATATAACATTTTGATCATATGATACGAGAAAATTAGAATCACATATGTCAAGCAATTAAAACTGATCACTCATACGTCAGTCACTTTCATATCTTATTAACAAGACGACAACTCGAGAATCAGTTAACACGGAAGACACAACCTATGTTCAGCAACTTAGACACCTCACTCGCACAACCCAAGGTCCGAAAATCATATCCCGGTACAGCTCGAGTAAAAACTCAAGCTCTGATACCAACTGTAACGCCCCGAAAAATTTACACTAATTTTTAAAAAGACAAGGGCGTTAAACTAATAACAGGAAGACAATCTAAAAGCTTTGAGAAGCTGAAATTTGAACAGTTGACTTGCGAAAACACTATTTTTACAAGCAGCGGATAAAAGTACAACTTTTTGCAAGCTAAGAGTTACAAAATCCCATTTATAACCCACTTTCACTCAAGTTCTTTGACGCTACCGACTCGGTCCTCCACTAGACTCCGAAATCTACAAGAAGGTAACAAATCAATTGTGAGATAAAACTCAGTGAGGTTCTGTGCTAAGTGAATAACGAATTATGTAATAACGAAGTATGATTTTCAAAATCAAACGAATCAATATAGAAATTAATCGAAGAACATAGCGAATCGAATAAACTGTTGATGCCGCTCCTTATAACCCCAATCCAAGCCCTTATCACTCCAGACAGGGTGCTACCACTGTCAAACGAAGACGAAGACGAATACCCTGCCATGGTACAGGGGTGGAACACTACTACTCCCAAAGAACTCGGCGACTTCTGCCTCGCGTCACGGGATAGTAAGCAGAGGTACTTCATGAACAACTCGACAGACACAACTGCCCAAGTATGCCCACTCAGAAACCCCCACCACAATTGCGCACATATCGGTCGAAGCGAATCAGTCAATCGAATCAAACGAAGATCATCATGAATTATATATATCTTTTTAGATAGCGGAAGCATGAGAAAAGGATTTGATGCAGATTTTCAGAACTTTGATTTCATGAATTTCACAATGTTTGAGATGCAATACTATATATATATATATATATATATATATATCTATATATATATATATATATATATATATATATATATATATATATATATATATATATATATATATATATATAGTATATATATAATATAATATTAAAATAGCTTCTTGTAGTTTCGCAAATATACATATACTTTTTGGGTAGAACACTCACCTTAGATGACTTCGTAAACTAAGCAATCCGCAAATCCTGGTAAAAGGTAACACCACTTAACACTTACGCAAAAATAACTTGACAATACCCTTTAACCCCCACAAACAAGCATAAACAAGTAGAATATACTTACATATAATTTAACAATTTGTCGCTAACAATTATAAAGATAAGCAGTAACGTATATTTATCACTAAGCACACAATTGTGCATATAATCTGACTAACCGGGCAAGAACACACAATTATTTAAATATAACATGGTATGCTTCACAAGTCTGAACACAAAAATACAATAACAGAGCAACAAGACTGGCAATTTATGCAATAACATCAGACAGTGATACAAATTGGACTACTAACAGAACACTTAAAGAAGACAAACATATAACGGTTCAGCTGCACTTCAGAACCAGAACTTTCACGCCTATATCAATTAGCATATCGATGTCCACCCTTCAAACACCACAAAACATGCGCATTTATCCAATAATAACAGTTTAACTAAAGTAGTACTCAAATACCAACCAGAAGAATAAAACTATACTTAGTAAGCTCAAACACTAGTACACATAGTACAATAGCGATCAAGCCTTTACACTTTATTAGTCAACTATAAAGAGAAGTAACACCATATGAATTTTTACACCTAAATATCTGAATCAAGCAATTGAAACAGAAACAACAAGGCAGGCATATAAAACCATCAGACGATCGAATCGAACATACATCCTCAAATCAAAAGACATATACAGATTCAAAATAGCTAAAAGCTAGCTCAGTCACCAGCAACAAATTAAACAACAGAATTTCGTAGGAAAATTCACAGTCAATCGGCCAACACGCAGTCGTCATTATCCTAACAATTAACGCAATCAACTAATCATATTACCAATCGAACACAGCAATTACTCAGCCAACGAAGTAAAGGCAGTAGCAACAATAAGCAACTCGACTGACGTACTTAGCAGACGAAGAGAGCAATTCGACTCGGTAAAGGAAACAACACAGAAAGAACTACAAACTCGTTTGCCAACCTACAGAACAGGATCCACATTTTGACTACAAACACACAGCAAATTGCAATTCGAACACAGCACACAACTGAATAGGTAAGGCGTGTGAACCAAAAACAGAGCAAGGTCGAACTCGCCACAGAAAACAAAGAAAGAAAATCGAGCAGGTCGCGATTTTCAGTACAAAAAGTCAAAAAAACAAAGTTCAACGAATTCAAAAGAAGAAAAGGGGATTCGATTCAACTTAAACACAAACAAGACGATCCACACAAACACGTAACCTGATCGGAAACTTACAACACTAACACAATTCGCACCCAGCAACCAGTCATGTAATTAATTAATTTTACACGCCAAATCACTAGATCAAATCAGTTGCAGACTGCACAGCAAAAAGAAGGGACAACGAACCCAGACTAAAACACACTAGGTCGAACTCAAACACGTCGGGTAATCGAACAATGAGAGTTAAAAGCACAACCGAATAAGAACTAGTAACCTAATAAAGACAGAAACAAAGAAATAGCACAAACTCGATACAAGAAGGACAGAGCAGACGGGCTTTAGCAGAAAATAGAGCAACACGAAACCACAATAGGGTAAGTCGAAAACCCAAAGAAACAATTGAACCCAAAGAACCACAAATAACACAAGAAATGCATACGCATTTAAATAGGTGAAGCACGAAACAGAGCAGGCAAGAGGAAGGATTCGACCCTAAACAGGTGACAGAGCCACTCAAACACAGTCAACAAAACGAGGCAGACAACAACAGGCCAATTCGACTGCAACGGAACAAGCATATGAAAATCAACAGGTAAAGAGGGAATTCGATTCGAAATCAAACACGAACAGGATTCAATCATACAAACACCCATCCCAAACCGAAACAGAAAGAAGAAAACGCTTACCGAAAGCGAATAGAACACGAACGAACGAACGAATCAAAGCTTTCTAAACCTTGTAATCGGTACTACGAAGAAGCCAAGAATCACGTTGTTGAGTTAGAACTGCGAATTAGGAATAAGGAGATCGGAATTCGAGTTCGAAATCTTACCGATCAGAGTGAGACGACTATGGCTTGAGATCGTAATACGTTGGCGGCAGTTGGGCGGCGTAGATAACGACGCCGATTTGGAAGAAGAAGAGATCGAGGAGAAAAGGGAACGAAGAAGAAGTCAATTTGAAGAAGGAACTGAAGGAGAAGAAAAAGAAGAAGAAAGAATCGTGACGAATGAGGAGTTTGATTGAACTGGAAGTAGTTGAATAGGGTGAGGGGTATAATGGGGTATATATACAAATTTAGTCTTAAAATCAAATTGAACTCTCATTATGCTATTAAAAAAAAAAGTAAACACTAATTTAAGCACTAGGAACATTATTAGCTATAACAAAAATAAAAAATAAAGTTTTTTTTTAAATAATAATAATAAAGACGAAAATAAAACGGGGTTTTACAGGTGTGGTAATTCTCCCTTTTTCACTGTTGTACTTTCCCTCGCTCTTTCTTGTGTTTTATCCACTTTGCTATTCCGCGGAAGTCAGTGTGCTTTAGAATGTCAGAATCGGATGATGAAGAGTATAGTCATTGGGTGAACTGCGCCTGTGGGCATATGCACCCGCCAATTTATCCGGGTAGAGGGACCGCAGAAGATCCGATCATCCTTGATTTCGAAGGTGAACCCCCTCAATGTCCAAGAATAGCTAGGAGATTGGCTGAAGAGGAGAGAGAGCGGACGTTGAAGTTGATCCGTAGGAGGATCCGGATGCAGCAGCAAGCTCGTCAGGCCCGAGGTGGTGGCTCGGAATCCCAAGGTTCAACTTTTGGGCAATGGTGAAGGATCAAGGCGGGGTATGCCCCGTAGTAGTATGTACTTTTTCTTGGCTTTTGTCAGACTGTACCATCCATATGTAGATGTTCGGATAATTTTCTTATAAAATTTGAACTATTTTCCATCAGATAAGAATGTCACCTCCCCGCACTCAAAATAGTGTTTGAGGCGGTTTAACAAATTCAAATCCCGAACGTTATTGTTGGGCTTGGTTGGATGTGGTCAAACACAAACTTGACCCATCCTTGTCGTACGGGAGCAGTTGGGTCAGATCTGACATCAAGCTGTTTGCGTGGCGGACGGGGATTGGTTGGAGTGTCCTATAAAAAGGAACGACCCCCATGCCAAACCCAAATGAGTTGATCCAAGGTCATGTCTTCTGGTCTACACGACCGGGACTTGTCAATCCTCAAAGCCAGATCTCCTCTTTTCTTCCGATCCAACTTTAATGGCTCAAATCTTTCTTAAATTGGAAATGGTTTCCAAATTCCAAGAAAGTTTGAGTCTTTAAAGCCAGTTAGGCAGAAATCTTTTGTTGTGTGCCCCGTGGCTTCCCCGGGCCAGGAATTTGGCGGTGCCATGCTTTGGTGGCATCCTGACGGAGTTCGCCATGTTTTAACCATGTTCCTATGTGCAGGTAGATGGAAGTCCATGTGTCCGCGGAGCCTGCCGCAGTAGCGTTGAAGTCTGTCTCGTCGAAGGAAGGATGCGTACTGGGAGATGACGTATCCCTAGAGATATTTCATGTATTTTTCTTTTTATCTACGCCTGGCCAGATCCCTCCAAGTTCGGAATCATAGGTCTCGTCGGACGATGTGGAACGTTCGCATAGTACTGGCAATCAGGGCACTTCCGAGCATGGTTGGCAGAGTCTTTGTCAATGCTAGGCCAATAATATCCTTGTCGTATGATTTTCTGGGCAAGAGTCCTTCCCCCGGAATGACTGCCGCAGCTTCCGTTGTGTATCTATTCTAGCACAGTTTTAGCCTCTTGCGGGTTAAAGCATCTCAAGTGAGTTCCGGTAAAAGACCTCTTGTACAAGTCTTCCCCTAGGATAAAGTATCTATTAGCTCGGCACTTCACACTCCTTGATTCTTTCGGATCCGCTGGAAGAAATCCATCCTGGAGATAGTTCCAGATGTCAGTCATCCAATTTCTTTCCGTGCTTGTATCATGACAGTTGGATCCGGCCTCATGATGGATGAGTGAGTGACAGTGAGCAGGATGACTCTTCTTGTGTCCAAGGCTGCTGTCGCGGATGCGTATTTTGCCAAAGCGTCTGCTCTTTCATTATAGGCTCTGTCAATCTTCTCCATGGTAAACTCTTCAAAGAGGCTGGTTTCCTGCTTGAGCAGCTCGAGATACTTAATCATCGAAGGACCCTTGGTGGCAAAGGTTCCGGAGAGCTGAGCTGCAACTAGCTGTGAGTCCGTGTAAGCTTTGAGCTTCCGGACTTGGAGGGATCTGGCCAGGCGTAGCCCGACTAATAACGCCTCGTACTCAGCCTCATTATTGGTAAATTTGAATTCCAAGGATATCGCATAGTCGAGTTCCGCGCCATCAGGGCTTCTACGAAAAATTCCAATTCCTCCTACCCTTCCAGTGGAGGATCCGTCCACTTCTAGTACCCAAACGTCCGAAGGGTGTTTTTTGGATTGGAAATCTTCTTTTAGCTCCTGGGCTCCCAAGTGCTGTTCTTCCTTTCCTTTGATTTCTGCTTCAGAGTTGTTAACATCGGATGTGTTCACGATATTGTCGAGGAGAAACATCCGGTTGATCCGAGTTTCCTCGCATGATGCAAGCAAGGGCCGATTGATAAACTGTGCTTCCTCAAAGTTTTCTGGTTGTAATTTCGGTGGGATTGGCCTTTGTACGATCTTTTTAGTGGTTAGACATTCCAATGCTTGTCTGTCAGGGACTTTCTCTGAATCCGTCTCAGGATATTCTGCTAGGAAATCGGCGAGGACTTGAGCTTTCTTGGCTGACAGAGCCTGGTAGCAAATGTCGTATTCGCTTAGCTCAATTGCCCACTTAGAGAGTCGTCCAGACGGATCGGGCTTCCCCAAGACCTGTTTCAAAGGTTCCGCGGTTAGTACCACAATTCTATGAGATTTGAAGTAAGGTTTTAACCGTCTGGCGGTGTAAACCAAAGCATATGCAAGCTTCTCGATCTTCACGTATCTTGTCTCCGCCCCAGTAAAGGCTTTGCTAAGATAGTAAATCGCCAAATGCTCATTAGCCTGAATCTGTATTAAGACGGAACTCATTGCCTCTTCCGTGATTGCTAGGTAGAGGTAGAGTGGTTCTCCTTCGACGGGTTTGGAGAGCAGTGGAGGGGAATGGAGGTACTCTTTCAGTTTTTCGAAAGCCTCGGAACATTCCGCGGTCCACACAAGGTTCTCTCCTTTTCGAAGGATTTTGAAGAACGGAAGATTTTTCTCTGCTGATCGGGAAATAAAACGGCTTATGGACATGAGGCTTCCTATGAGTCGCTGAACCTCATTGAGGGTTTTTGGATGTGGCAGATCTAGGATTGCCTTGATTTTCTCGGGATTTGCGCTTATCCCCCTTTTTGTGACCATATATCCGAGGAACTTTCCTCCTTTCACTCCGAAGGTGCATTTCTCTGGATTCAATTTCATTCCATACTTCCTAAGGATACCAAAGCACTTGTTCAAATGGTGCATGTGCTGTTCTTCAGTTTTACTCTTGATGAGCATGTCGTCCACATACATTTCCATTGTCTTTCCAATCTCGTCCTTGAACATCTGGTTCACCAGGCGCTGGTAAGTGGCTCCCGCGTTCTTCAATCCGAAAGGCATTACCTTGAAGCAGTATACTCCTCCGGCCGCGAAGAAAGCTGTTTTCTTAACGTCCTCCTTGGCCATCCGAATTTGGTAAAAACCTTGGTACACGTCCATGAAACTCAGCAATGCACATCCGGACGTGGAGTCCACTAGTTGATCTATCCGTGGTAATGGATACGGATCTTTTGGGTAGAATTTGTTTAATCTTGTGAAGTCATTACACATCCTCCACTTGCCTGGTGATTTTTTGACCAGAACCACGTTGCAAACCCAATCGGAATAGCGGACTTCTTCAATATGTCCTGCTTTTAGGAGTCGATCAACTTCGACGGATATGATGGCGTCTTTGATTGGACCAAAATCTTTTCTCTTCTGTCGGATGTATTTGACCGAAGGATCCATGTTCAGATGGTGAACAGTAATCCTTGGGTCTATTCCCTTCAGGTCGTCGGTACTCCAAGCGAACACATCACTGTTATCTCAGAGACAGGCGATGAGCTTCATCTCTACTTCCACATTCATTTCGGTTCCGATCCTTGTCTTCTTTTCCGGATCTCGAGCAAAAATCTCGATCTCTTTAAGGGTCTCGTGAGGCTCAATTCGTACCGTTCTAGGAAATTTTTCCTTCTGGCTCCCTACACCGACCTGTGAGTCTTCTTTTTTGGGTGGGAGAATAACGGGCGGTTCAAGAGTCAT
The DNA here is from genome assembly GCA_026545765.1 of Plantago major. Taxonomy (NCBI): domain Eukaryota; kingdom Viridiplantae; phylum Streptophyta; class Magnoliopsida; order Lamiales; family Plantaginaceae; genus Plantago; species Plantago major. Next base: position 88,535,167 of record CM048843.1, on the reverse strand, counting down.
GGTGACTGCCAGCACGGGCACAAAAGCTCTTCTTGTGGACATGATATAACATTCCCAAGCTTCTCTGACATTTCCGACCTCTTCTCCGACTCCAAAGGCCGTTGGGAACTTCATCCTGTTATGGAGAGTAGAGGAAATAGCCCGGAATTGATTGAGGCTTGGACGTCCGAAGATGGCATTGTAGTCAAAAGTTTGGTCGACCACTACGAAGCGGACTTCCTGTGTCACCCTTGCCGAAAAGGTCCCGGGCGAAACATGTAACATGACACTTCCGAGGGGTCGTACGGTTCCTCCTCCAAATCCTAAGATGGAGGTGTGCACTCTCCCGTATCGAATTCTACCCAACTCCATCTGATCCAGTGTTCTTTTAGAGATGATGTTCGAGGAACTTCCAGTGTCAACCAAAATCTTATTTACTCGATAGGTTGCAATGGTCAATGAGACCACCAGCGGAACATCTGGGTTCTCGATGTCTTCTCCTCCTGCTGTAGGAGGAGGGATTTCGCTGTCATCAAAAGATATGGCATTAGTGCCCGGGATTGCTGGATCAGCATATGCTCGGTAATTGTTCCGAAGATTCTGCGCGGTTCACTCTCTTGCGTTCCTGCTATCGCCCCCAGTTGGTCCACCAGCGATAGTGTTGATCACCCCGTTGTATGGGGCGTTCTCCATTTCGATGTCATCAGCATACCTGTAAGAGCGTCGGTCCGGACGGGGTGGATAGTCAACTGGCGGAGGGGGCAAAGGCAACGAGTGGGGTGGTGGTTCCGTCACCCTCTCCTCTCTCCTTTGCTCCGTTCTATCTTGTCGGGCAGGTCCGTTCTCATAAATATGTTCCTTCAATTTTCCATCTCTTATTAGGTGCTCCACCTCTGTCTTTAACTGAATGCAATCGTTAGTTTCGTGTCCGCGACACTTGTGAAACTTGCAGTAGCCCTTTGCATTCTTACTCTTACGGCCGTTGTAAGAGGGCTTCGGCCACTGGACATCCAGCTTCTTCTCGATGATAGTTGCCAAGATGTCAGTTCTTGGCCTATTGAGACGGGTATAGTCTGCGTATCGCCTCGGCGGACTTCTCTCTCTGTGAAAACCTCTATCCCTGTGGTCCTTCCCCGAATAAAATTTTCCCGGGCGTTGGTCTTGCTTCACCGGATCCTTTCCTTTCTTCGAGCTAGCTCTTACTGGAACGTTCCTCCTGTATTCTTCTCCATACATTACTTCTTCACATATGTCTTCTAAATGCTTTTCGCTCCTTACCTCCTGACTTGAGAGTTTTCTTCGTAGTTTCGAGTTGAGAGTATTAGCATACAAGTGTCGGACCCGTTCTTTAATACTGTGTGACTCAACTCAAAGAACCTCCGTGTGAAATCGATCTAAGAAAGTCCTTAGATCCTCTTGCTCTCCTTGTATAACGCCTGCCAGATGTTCCACGGTACGCTTCCTCCTCTTTGATTTCCCAAATCGCGCCAAGAATTTGGAGGACAGATCCGCGTATGACTGAATTGACTTATTTGGCAAAGAGGTGTACCAATCCATGGCAGTTTCGAAGAGAGTGGACGAGAAGGTAAGGGCTTTCGTGTTGTCACTCATCCCTTTGGAATCCATCTTGCTGTTGTACCTCGTTAGGTGACCCACGGGACAAGCATCCCCATAATAGTATTCCAAGTTTGGGATCACTTGATCCGAGTTTCGGTTTCTCTCTTTCTCTCTCATGATGCTGTCGCACAAGGGGTTTGGTGCACTGGTAGTTATCTGCTCGTGGTCTTTCACAAGACATCCGAGATTCAGAATTTAAGCTTCTAGAGCCTTTTGCTGGGCATAGATCTCGTCAGCCGTCATGATCTCCCCTGTCCTTCGATGTATGGCTACATCCGTTGGGAGTTCATTTATGTGGACCATCGGAACAGTTTCTGCCACTTGATCCCTGTCTCTTGGAGGTGCTGGCATTGGAACTTCTGGGTACCTATTGTTCCCATCTTGACGTTCTCTTCTTCCGTGCTGGCTTCCCTCACCTCGGACTTGAGAAGCTGAGGCTCGCCTATCCAAAAAATCTCGCAAATCCTCCTGAGGTTGCTGATCCCCTAACCTCTGCTGGATTGGGCGTTGCCTGTTCCTGGATAATGCTGGCTCTGCCTGAGGAGGGGTAACCACTGGCGGAGTGGCTTACTGCGGAGGAGCATTGTTGGATCCCAGTCACCCTTGAATGATTGTTAGCAATCTATCGAACTGCATCTCACTGAGTCCGAGGTCGTTAGTGCAAACAGTGCGTCCATCAGGCATAGTGAATTGTTGGCCTGCGGGTGGGCCTTGAGCTTTTACCGGAGAAGCTCGCACTGCTCCTTCATCTGAGGACTGACTGGATGTGTGTCCCTCGCTAGGATATCTTCTTCCCGACACTGCGACTCTGCGCCCCCGGGTTGGTGAACGTCCCTGTGGGCGTGGTGGAGGAGTTCCTACTCCTGTAGCACCAGCCCTCGCTGTTCGTCTTGTTCTTGCCATCGGTTCGATTTGAAACACAGAGATCTTTTTGTAAGTTTCCCACAGAATGGCGCCAAAATGTTGAGTGGAAAACCTCGAACACTAACTGGCTAAACTGCTACAAATATCCTGAACATGGCCCTGCCTTCTACTTGAAGTCCGAGTAACCACTCCTCCGAGCTAGGGCACCTGAAAGGACTAAGTGGGGGGGGGGGGGGGTTAGAACGGGATATCCGGATTGCCTATGTCAATCCAATTAGAGACTTTACTCAAAAGGGAGTTGGAAGCTCCAAATGTAGTAGTTATGAGGAAGGTCTTATGTTTCAGATCACTTATTGCTTATCACTTACCTCAAGGTCTTGGATCTTGCGCCATATTTATAGTTATCATGTACTTATGACGAGGTTCATAAGATGATGCCAAGTGTACAATCCAGATTTGGACACCAATGCTACCTTCAGCCCATGGCCCATTAGTGAACAGTAATCCAATACTGATAAGTGGGCCTGGGAGGGTAGTTTGGACCTTGTCCCCCTGAGTAATGTTCCACCTATTGGGTCCGTGCTAGTCCCTCGGACAGATTTGTCTGTTTGGTTGATCTGCCCTTGGGTAACTCTGGATATCCGAGCCCAGAGTTTCACAGAAGTATCTCAGTGGTTCTGTTATATATGTTTGGGCTTATCGCGATGGTGGCGTCCGAGATTCTCTTGTCCGGTCCGTTAGGCATCTCTGTACTGACATAGTCAGGTTTGGAAGTCCTTTCCGTAGCCAGCTCGGACTAGCTGTGAGGACGTAGTGAATTTAGCGTACTGGCCGATTCACTTTGGGCAGACCATCTGAGGTCGGACCAGTACTGAATTGGCTAATTAAGTTGTGATGCGCTTTAGGACACGCTCTATGGCGCCCTTAACGGATTGGACATATGTCCGTAACAACACATTCTTCTTAAATATGTAAAACATAACTTATGATAGTTGACAAGTATAAATTTTTGTAGTAAAGTAATTAATATTTGTTTCTTGTATCTTATACATTGACAACAGTTTATGGCCCCGGGAGGTCCATAATAAACTCGGTGACATCATTCGGGGCAGGAGAGAGCCACCGGGGAAGGGTGGTGAGTGTTGGTCTCACATTTCGGACCACATGAGGGCCGAGTACTTTGATGAGTTGCGGGTAAGTTAAAATATGACATTCCTTTGTTTGTTATTATAATCATTGTTTTAATATGAGTTGTATGTTAGCCATTGTATGTGAGTGGTATGTTAGCCACTTTATTTGGGTGATATGTCAGTCACCATTGTTTTAGTAAAATTTAGGACAATGTGAGTGGTATGTTAGCCACTATATGTGAGTGGTATGTTAGCCACTTTGTTTGGGTGATATGTTAGTCACCATTTATGTTATGTTGTTGTATCTTATTAAATTGATGTAACATGGTGACGTTATATATATTGACTTTGGATGTTGTATGAAATTGGGAATGTAGAAGGAGTACTTCATTCCCAGCAGATTGATCTCCCAGATATGGCGTGTTTACGAGACCGTGGGGTCTAAATTATACAGTGATATGGTCCATACTAGGAAAGGTATTCGGGATCGGAAAGGCCCAATGCCTTGATGAGACAATTTCCTAACGTCTCATTTGGTCTTTCTTAGCGATACTTGTGAGTCTTTGTCTTTAGTTTTGTAGTCTTTTAAGTTCGTTTTTACGCTTTGGTGTTATGTAGAAATCTATGTCTTTTGAGCTGTATGAAGACAAGCTGGTTAGCATGGCTCGCCGCGGCGAGGGATTCAGTCCGCCATGGCGAGATTTTACGAGCTTGGCAGTGAATTTTTCAGCATGGTTTCATGCCTGGAAATCGATCATTCAAGTGAGATTTTATGAGTGGTCATCTTTTGAGATTAAAGAAGACTTGCCACGGCGAGATTAAGCGAATGATATATATATTGCGATAAAGAAGGCTAGCCGCGGCGAAGTAATTGGGTCACCGCGGCGAGATTTTGCGAATGGCTCCCCTGTTTTGAAGAAAGATGCTCGCCGCGGCGAGGAAATCAGTCCGCCGTGGCGATATTTTACGAATTGGATATACATTACGATTAAGAAGGCTCACCGCGGCGAGCTATTTCTTCCGCTGCGGCGAGCGACGCAGAATTAATTTTAATTTCCTTATTAGATTAGAATTTTGATTCCTTTTCATATATACTTCTTTTAACCTAGTTTTGAGAAAAAGCTCCTAGAGCCATACATTGACATTGAGACATCTTTGGAGCTTGGTTATTGATTGATTTTATTCATCAAGATTATTGGTATTGATTTCTCAATTGCTTTGTTCTTTACAATTCGTTCTTTATTCTTATTGATTGAATTGTATGTTATTGCATGCGAGTTTATCATCTATGTTTCACATGATTATTACAATGAATCTTTGCATGCAATTATCAATTATGAGTAGCTAAACACCTTTGAATACAGTAGTATGTGAAGATTATGCATATTTGTTCTAGGGTTCATCAAAGCACTCATATAGGTTAGTCTCGTATTAAATCTTCGTAAAAACCTTCAATTCAATAAGTTCGTATTAAATTCTCTAAATTGTTCATGTTTAAGGATCGTGAATTGACGACTCACGATTTCTCCAGTATAATATCTTCTAAGAACAATTGGTTGAATCGAATTAATTGATTTTCTGTACAACGACCGTGTGACAAATATGAGTGCTATCCCTAGTTCGAATTAGCATAATTGGATCTTGCTATTGTATTCATCTTTCTCTCATTGTTAATCGTTATCTTAGCTTTAATTAAACTAGTTAGAAGTATAAACAACCCATCAATCAGATTGTTACTATGAAGTATACATTTCACTCGCATAGCCTGATTAATTCCCTAGAGATCGATCACGAGTTAGGCTTTAGTCTATAACTACAGCTTATTCTCTAATTGCTTTTTAGAGTATAATTTGAGCTCATCAAATTTGGCGCCGATGCCGGGGAATTAATTCCTATTGTAGCACTGAGAGCCGGTGGTTACTTGTCGTGATTTCATATTACTTGGACTAACAGAAACTAAGCATTTGTTGAGTTATGTTGTTGAGATCCAGGTATGGAGTCCTTTTCCAGCTACTACACACCCTCTGCTAGGGAAATGGTGAATAGTGCAAATATTTTACCGGAGAGCAGCTCATTTAGAGAAAGCACATTGATGGCCTTAATAGCCCATGATAAGAAATTTATGCAAGTTGTTATGGAAGGGCAAGAGAGAACAGGACAACATATTGAAGGGATGATGCGCAGAATAGAGGACTTAGCAGATAGGTTGGCTAACCTCGTGGCAAGTCTTGAATTTGGGGATGAAGATGAATTGGAAGAGGAGATTCAAGCAACTACAGTACTTCGTAGTGGTAAGGTTGTTGAGAAGCCAGATATGATGACTAAACCGGAAATTCCACCTACACCAGCTATCGACATTACTGAGGAGGAAGCTGAGGAGGTTATTGAGGATCCAAGCAGCAGCACTGAGGTCCTACATAAATCTAATATCCCCTTTCGCCCCCCGGGACCGCCAGCTCCCAAGCCATTACCATACCCGGGGAGAGTTAAGAAGCCAAAAGACGACAATAAGTTCAAATCTATCTTGGCAATGCTTTCGAAAGTTAATGTGAACATACCACTGCTGGAGCTTATCGATAATGTCCCCTCCTATGCTAAGTTCTTCAAGGACCTAAATGCTAATAAGAAGAAGCTTTCGTCTGCTGAAAAGCTGATTCTTCCAGAAATAGCAAATTATGTTATCGGATTACTAGTGAAACAACAAGACCCATGGAGCTTCATGATTGATATACAAATGGAGAACGGGAAGGTAGCAAAAGTTATGCTCTACTTGGGAGCGAGCATCAATCTTATTACCCATGACCTTTACCAGGAGCTCGGTTTGGGGAAGTTGGAACAGATGAATATGACTTTGCAGATGGCTGATTGTAGTCTCCAGTGACCACTCGGTATTATACGGGATGCTTTGTTCAAGGTTGACACATACTTGGTACCAACAGATTTTGTAGTTCTACCTCCCAGCAATGCAGCAACCAGCAGCAAGAACCATGTGATTTTGCTGGGAAGGCCGTTCATGAAGACTGTCAAACTTCAAGTCGATGTTGTGGAAGAGAAGATAGAGATGGATATCGGAGGCAATCGAATCAGCAAGGACGTAGTCCGTCCTACAAGTAACTCTAATGCCTATTCTGTTACAGATTGTGAAACAGAACATGAGTTCGCCAAAGAATTTCATTGCAACATCGATGACTGTGTATATATTGCTCTGCTTGATGATATTGTAGCGATAAGTTAGAGACCGCTTTGACTCTGGATCCTGATAAGGAAATTTTGAGTGAGGAAAGTCCTGAGCTAATCTGTACTTTAGATTCAGCTGAAACTGAACCGGCAGGTGAACTTGATCCCCCTAGTGAACCATTAGGTGAATTCGACTCCCTCAGTAGCAATACTGGGCAAATCGAACCCCCTAGGCCTGACCTTAAGGAACTTCCATCCCACCTTAAGTATGCTTTCCTAGGTGAAAATCGGTCCAAACCTGTGATAATCTCTTCAAAATTGCAAAAGGAAGAAGAGAACCAACTTGTTCAGCTTCTTAAGGAGAATTCTACAGCCATAGGATGGGGAATTGGAGATATTAAGGGCATTAGCGCAACCCGTTGCACACACAGGATAAGTTTAGAAGATGATGCTAAACTAGTTAGGCAACCCCAGCGCAGGCTTAACCCTGTCATGCAAGATGTAGTGAAAACTGAGATCCTTAAGATGCTTGAGAACGACATAATTTACCCCATAGCTGATAGTAGATGGGTGAGTCTGGTGCATGTAGTTCCTAAGAAGTCGGGGGTTACTGTCGAAACAAACGAGAAGGGCGTAGAGGTCCCGGTAAGAAAAACCACTAGGTGGCGTGTGTGCATTGACTATAGGAAACTAACGCAGCCACTACGAAAGACCACTTCCCTCTGCCATTCAAGAAACCGAGAATTGAATGAAAGCAATAGAGAATTATCAATAACTTACTAAGAATTCGATGTCTGAAATTCAAACACGATGAAAACCAAGCTCCAAAATCAATCAATGATGATAATCAAGTCCAGGAGCTTTTATAGGTTTAATTTTGAGTAAAAGATGTTATGGCAAAAATTGCCTCCTTCTAACATGAAAGGAAAAATCCTATCTACACGAAATCGCGTCTCACAGTGGCAAGCTTCAATCCTGGCAAAAGAATCCGCTTCGCATTTTCTCGCTGCGGCGAGAATATCATTTTGCCGTGGTGAGCTTCTTTGATAAATAAAATCTATTGGCTCGCAATTTCTCGCTGCGGCGAGATTATTCCTTCACCACGGCAAACTACTATCTTCGAAATTTCAATGTCTTGCGCAAAATCTCGCCGTGGCGAGATAATTCTTCGCCACGGCGAACTTCGATCTTCAGGATTTCAGGGGCACTCGCATAATCTCACCGCGATGAGCAATTCCTTCGCCGTGGCGAATTTCCTATTCAGCTCCCTTCCTATTTTTTCTTCAAAAATCGAAATTTCTACAAAATAAAAATAAAATACCAAAGCATAAAAACGTACAAAAAACAATAAAATGCAAACAAAGATTAGGCAAAAGATGGTAAAAAAGACAAGATGAGACTCTAAATTATCGTCTCATCAGCAGCATTAGGTCATTGGATCTAGCAGTCATCTTTGTCATAGTTATAGCCGTTGTCAGCAACCTGTCAGTATATATATATGTGTGTGTGTGTGTGTGTTTTTTGCGGTTCCATTGCGAAAGGCAAGTAATGAAATCGTACCTAATTCTTAGTAATTATTGCTTGATTTGTCTCTGTCCCCCAGATTCGTCTATACTTTCTCCTCTTTCTTCTATCTGTGACGCCCCACCATGAAACACCCTTGTAACGCCCCGAAAATTTCACTAACTTTTAAAAGAACAAGGGCGTTAAAACAATAACGAAGAGAAAATCTAAAAACTCTAAGAAGCTAAAATTCTAACAGTTGACTTGCGAAAACACTATTTTTACAAGCAACTGATAAAAGACAAGTTTTTCACAAGCTAAAAGGTACAAAATCCCAGTTTAAATCCCAACTCTCACTCTAGTTCTTGAACGTCTACCCGACTCGGTCCTCCACTAAACTTCGGAATCTACAAAGAAGGAAAACAAAAGAGTGGGAGACAAAAATCTTAGTGATGTTCGTGTGTGACAGTGACAATTGAAATATCAATAGGAAATTCATAACAACATCCAAAAATAATAAACATATCCTATAACGAAGCAATAACAATGCAATCAATCGTCCGTTGGTGCCGCTCCTTATAACCCCAATCCGAGCCCTTATCTCTCCACTCAATCAATCAATACCCGCCATGGTACGGGGTGGTACACTACTACCTCTAAGACCTTAGCGTCTCCTGCCTCGCGTCAAAGAGAAGTAAGCCAGAGCAACCCACAAACATATCGACACTCACCACTGCCCGAAAATGCAATGAATATACCCTAACCGAAAATTTGGCCAAAACAATCAATCAATCGAAGCAATATCATATACAATATATACATATTTTTATTTGAGCGGAAACGATGCCAAATCAATCTTGATGCAATGTTTGAAAAGAATGAGTCGGAACTTTGATGCAATACATATATATATATACAAGCAAGTACTTCCTTGGTTTACGGAATTGGTTTTAAGAACACTCACAGTAGAAAGTAGTTTCTCGTCAAATCTCAAATTTACGGAGTTCCTGAGTAAGAAGGGTATCGACCAGTAAGAAATCAATCTAAAACGAAGAAAACTACCCACTTAACCCACGACCCACGCAAGACTAAAACCACGTAACTTATGTGGGAAAAATAAGTCATGAAACGCAAGAAATAATTAAGCATAAAATTACATAAATTGATGAAATAACTCAAGTGAAGAACTTCAATTATACAAAGACACTAATCAGAAATCCAACATTAAGCAAATTAAATTTAGCAACTTTAATGACAAAAGAACAAGGAAAAACTGAAGGAAAAAATATACATGCACAGGCTGGGCTTGAACCCCTGATCTCTACAACAAACAGGTTTTTAACTACCACCAGAAAACCAGCCAGACAGAATTACTTCTGTTAATTACTCTCGCATATAAAATATTAACCAGAAGTGCTTACATGTAAATAGTGAACAAATTAACCATGAAATTGTTGTAACTTTACCAGATAAAAAGCAGAGCATGAACCATACGAAAAACAGAATATTTACGTGCTATCTACCACATTAACGAAAACAATTTGAAGCAAGAAACCGTTTATGATTAACTAGTTACTTAGCCGGACAAACAAAATCAGGAAATCAACTCAATTAACTAAATCCTACAACTAAAGTTCAAATAAACAACTAATCCAGTAAAGCATACTCAACTATAACGAATCAGAACACAAAAGAAAGCCTAAATTAATTTAATTGAACAAAAATTGAGTAGGTAAAAGAATTGCACAAGTAAAACACTCAAGAACCCCCCTTGAACTCTAAGTTGCGTTAAAGAAAACGAGAAATCGAATCTTGCCGAAAGATGATTGAAAGTTAACTAAAACACGGACGGAGCAGTAACGGAATTTCCTGGCCTTTGTAACGTTTCTACGCGGAAAACCAAGTTCGAAAGGGGTTTCTCATGTAAGAGAATGAAGGTAATGAAATCAAAATAAAAAGGAGGCAGACAAGATACCTATCGATAGAATAAAAGGTGATGCTATGGTGAACAAGCTGTTAAACAATGATAGGGATGTGAAAAACTAAAAGGGGTAATGGATAGTTGTGATCTTGTATAATAAGCAGCTTAATATTTTTGGGAAGAGGCATGAGCATGGATGAGTTCAAGAATGTATTGATTGGAAGAAATCGAATTATAGGAAAAATATCTTTATGTGTTATCTGGAAGAGTTTGGGAAGTAGAGGATTCTTATTTCTAATTAAGCTGAAAGAGTCCATAATTAATAGACAACTAAAAAAAAAGTACCTAAATTAATAAGAATTAACTGAGTAAATACGGGGTTTTACAACCCTGCTCCATGGCTCAGCGCACCCGCCTGCACCCTTCCTACCGGACCATCTCTTATCTGTCAGAAGTTGCAGGAACGGACTAAAACCCAAGAAATAAAAAGTCATGTACTATACCTGATATTTTCAGCATTCTTTACGCCTCAATGTGGGTCCATCTTGGAAACTTACATCAATAAACTAATCTCCAACAAGTCAGATTTATCCTAGCTTCTCCAATAATCAACAAACTCTCCTAAAGTGATGCACGTGAGGAAATATGGGCAAAAGAAGAATGAGAGGAGTAATTCTTTGATGACTTAGTAAGGTTTGAAGGTAACACGGTATCAAAGAAATAACAAGAGTTGAAAGGCACTAGAATGACATGCAATACGAAATGGAGATTTCAATGTGTAACAGATGATGATACGAGTAAGAATCAGATACCAACCATAATTCTCCCGAACATATAGGCTACCTTATTACTCCATCGAGGCGCGACCTCGAAAACAAACATGATCAAGCATGCTGAGGTTCATGCTATACCAGATCACGGAACACACCAACCACCGGTAGTATTCAGAGTCTGGGGATTGGGGATCTGCAGGAGATGACCTTAACCGTCGGTCCATCCGGCCCGGTAGCCACTCACTTGCAGTCCTGGGCCCGGATCGAATTCAAATCAATATCTGTAACTCATAATCACATATGCTCGTTATCATCTCTGAAAGAGAACAATATCAAATAAATAGAACCTGAACTCAAATAAGGTATATTAATATGATGTCATGTATACAAAAATAGACCGAATGGTCAACATGTGATGAAGAGGAATATATGAATCTTGATTTCATCATGAATGGTTTGAACAAAAGATTGAAAATGTATGAAAGAGGTACATGATAAAGCCTTTATCATTTCAACATGATAAGAGTAGAAGGAAAGACAATGTGTGGGAAAATATATATATAATAAAGAGTAAGGGTACAATTGCTCAAGGAAAGATACAAGGAATCCAAAGAAAGAGGGCAATCTGACCAATAGGACATGAAACAGGACTGCTTAAAATGAAAGTCATCACGGGAACAACTGAACAAGGCAAACATGGATATAGAAATATCTAGAGAAACAATGAAAGTGATGACATAATTAATCCAGACAAAAAGAAGGAAATGGTGAAAAGGACAAGACATGAATATGAGTGAGAACACTCGAAACATAGACGAATTGGTTCAGGGATTGATTGTCAAATAAACAAGGGGTTAACAGGCAAGGAAATGGGAGATACAAAATAAGAGGTTTCAAAGAGTAATATGGATTTCAAATGAAGTAAGATGATCATGAGTTGAGCAACTTATACAAGGTTTCTAAGAATCAATAACAAAGGTCATGGACAAACGAATGAGGAGGTTAAACAAGTACAAGCACAAGCGAATGGATGATTAATAGGAACATATGAAGAGAAGCTAGTCAAATATCGAAACAATGAACAAGATTTATGGCTAGTCTGATAAACAATTATGGTACAAGGAGATCGGATCAATACCAGGTGACACAAGATATCAAGGTTAATTGGATGAGCCTAACCGAAAAGGGTTATGCATGATGAAGTACTGCCGCACATTATCAATAAAAAATACTTGCAGGAACAAAACATAATAAATATCCATTTTCCCCAGGGGCTGGATGCCCGAACGATATTAAAGAGAAAGCTAGAATCCTTACCCAATGTACCATACTTTGCTCAGTCAATCCAACCATATAGTCGAGATGCTCTAGAAAATCCTGCAACATCTCGCCTGTCACAACACAAGCCAAAGTTATCCCTAGTCGCCTCTAACCTATACCAAGGGCACGATCACCCTCCCTAAAAGTAAAACAGTTAAACAAAACACAAATTCACCATTCAAAATACGTACAAATGATATTCACACAATAGTAAGGGTTAAACAATCCGTCTACAATAATACAACAAAGTTCATATATAATAAATTTTATATTAAACTTTACTATTCAAGTTAATGTACAATCAAAATAAGAGAAAATGAAATACTCACCCTTTCAATTCTTTGATCGGTCTTGTGTGTGAAGGAGAGTTTCAAGACATGTGATACGAGTGAAAATTGTTTGTGTGCATCGCTCGTATGTGCGTGAAGTTGGTGTAGAGTGTGTGTGCAAGAGAGCAGTAAACGAAAGAACTGAAACTTGGTAGTGAACAAAGATGAAGCTAAAGACAATGAGTCACTCAGGCATGATACGTGTGGCAATGGTGAGTAATGAGTAAGACGAATAACAAGTGAGTCATAATTCATTAACCAGCATGCTTAGTAACATATAGTTATATTAATATTTTATTTATTGAATTATTTGCACCAGCTTGGTTATTTCAGTTTTCATAAATACATAACATATCACAAAGAGGTTAATTAATCATGTACTATAAATTCGTGTGGTTCGTATTACAGTGACTGAACTTTCATAGACCCTCGTTTAGATATACAACTGCTTAAATCAGAACTATTAACATGACGAGCCAACGATAACAATTAAAGAAAATGACGATTATTAAAATCATAATTTTATAATTTATTTATTTAGTTATCTAATGTGGTTATTGCAAGTGGGGCGTTACACTATCAATCCCCAGTTGCTCCTTATAATTGGTAAAGTACGTAACACTGAACTGAACTGATGAATCTGAACTGAATTGAAATTAATAAGTTTCTAGCAGAAGTGATTTGAGCCTCAGTATATGTTGTTGTTGTTGTCCTTCATGTTATTTAATTCTTTATGGGCTGGGCATTTACATGAGACATAACAAAACGAGTGCAGAAAATCCCAATAGTGTATTCTGGGTCCAATATGAAACAAATCCCTTCACAATAAATCTGTACCTAATCTAGCAACTCCTCTGGAAATTAAGTTGAAGAACGGGAACAAGAAGAAAGCAACCGCTATAGTTGTGGGTGTTTCAACATCCGATTGTTTACGCGACACACGTCAAGGTTTGACTTTTCACCTCTTCAAGCATCATCTTTTGATATTATTTTGCTTGATGATTTACTGTTCTATCTTTTTTGGTGATTCTGAGACTATTATATCTTCAAACAATTGTTTTGGTGGACAGGGGCGGACCCACACTGAAGGCTAGCCCAGGCTTCAGCCTGTGGGTGCGCCCCCAATAAAAAAATTATTTTTAAAACTTTTGGGCTTTAGGTGTCTGTTCTCAGTTCCCTCTTCATTCGCCGCTTTTTTGTTCTGTTTCACATCTTCTCTTCATTCGCCGTTTTTGCTCGATTGCTCCTGGACCTGCACTTCCTTCTTCCTAGTTACTGCTCGGCTGCTCCATTATTCTGTTCTTCATTCGCCGACGCGGCGACGCCGTCCGTCCTTGAGCGCCTCCTCTGCTCGACTGCTCCGCCTCCGTCCTCTGCAACGCAAGTCAGGCTAGTACTACTCTTCTCCATTGATGATTAATCACTCATTTGATCCTTTTGTTTCATTAATTGCGTTAATTGATTGGAACCCTGCATTTTCCTCTTTCAATTTCGTTTACTAGGGTTCGGAATTTTAATTCCTGGTTGGCTGGTTTGCTTTTGAATGAATTGGTTCCAATGAGTGATTAACAAATGAGCTGGGTTCCGATTGGGATTTCTGAGATTTGCTCGGGATGGGCATGCCAATCCCACCCAGGTGCCAAAATGCACCGAGATTGCGGGATCTCGTCGGGATTGACAACACTGTATAAAATTAATGTATATATGCATATTAATTTGCTAGAGTCTGACCTTCATTATATCTATGTTTGATGATGACAGCCTTTTGATTCCTCTTGTGCTTTACAAACAAAAATATGTTATATAAACGAAGTAACCTTCTTTACACTTCTTATTGCACTTGTGTTGTAAAGAAATTCTATTAATGCAGGAAGAGAAAACACGACCGACTAATGATGGGATCTAAAGCAATATCCAAAACAGGATTAACAAACCATCTGTGGGATGAAATACCAGAATACAACCTCATTGTCTTTCCCAAGAAGTGAGCGATTGAGCAGCATAGGAGAGCTCTGCCAATTGCTCAAGGTAATTAATTCAACTGCTTCAGATAGTTTTTTCAGTTTTCTCTATTTTGGTGTGTAGGACTTATTTGAATGTGAGAATGTAGTGGAATGTATTAAACATTGACGCGTTGCAACTGTTTCGGGTTTTAGGAATTGTAATGTTGTGAATACGAGTAAAAAGTAATATTTGCTCCTGATGACAAAACCATGAAACTGGAGGTGGATTGTGAGCTCATATACAAGGTTGCTAACTTCGATTACCCTCAATACTTGGAAACTCTTAAAAAGTTACTGAATGATGAAGAGGAACTGTACTTAGTCCACCAGTTTTAATTGAGTGGCTTAATACTTTTTTCAATTTTTTCTCAAGGAGTTTGTGAGCAAGAATAGCGAGTTTGTTATTTTATCTATTCTCAGGGTTGAATGGGGCAGGAGGGGTGGTATTGGGAAACATTGGCTAACTAGAACACACTCCCTCCTATTTTTATGATGTTTTGGCTTATTGTTGATTTGACAAATATAAAATGTTTTAGAAGATTCTATCATGTGATTTAGTGTTTTCACTATTTTCTATGCATCCTACTCTCCTATTTTTATGATGTTTTGGCTTATTGTTGATTTGACAAATATAAAATGTTTTAGAAGATTCTATCATGTGATTTAGTGTTTTCACTATTTTCTATGCATCCTACTCATTTATTTTATTGTAATTCATTTGTTTTGTCTTGAACTCTACAAAGTTTAAGCATATTTCTCATATTTTATAGGTGAATTTATTTTGTCCAAGACATGTTTGGAGCAGTGTAATTTATGTCTGGAAATTTAGGGTGTAGGGACGCGGTTTATATGGATTATTTGTAATGTTTGTGTTAATCTTTGTATTTGTACATCTTGAAGTTCGAGCCTTACTTATATTACTTGTACAATTTAATTTCTTAATAATTTATTTTACTGTTGTGCAAAAAGAAAGAAATTATTTAAGTGGAAAACTTTTTTTTTTTGGTAAAAAGAAAAGAAAGAAAATATTTAAGTGAAAAATTAATGGTTTGGCTTTAATAAATATGAATATTCAAGTGAGTTTTATAATGTTTGACACTAAATGCAAGGTTTTCATATGATTTGTTTCGATTAATAAAAAATGATGATTATTATCTAATGTTTATAGATAATCACATAGAAACTAATTAAATTTTATAGAAACTAATTAAATTTTATAGAAACATAATGAAACATAAATTAAATAAGAAAAACCTATAGGCATATATACGTCACATGCTGACCTGTGGGCTACCAACGAAATTCACACATTTGATAAAAGTATCTCATAAATATGTTTGATTGTGTCCACAATTCTTTTTATGTAAAGCATCTGGCTCTGATAGAGAGGTGAGTGAATGAAAAACCAAAAATATTAGAATCCAGGATGCTTTGACTATAATCTTGTTGGAGTAAACTTGAGATTAAAATGTACTTTTTTTGTAGTGTCATAAAGCAATTTAACCTTGATCATGAGATGTTATAACAAAATTTTAGCCAAATTTCAGGAAGGAAAAAGTTTTAGGTATATCCTTGATAAAATTGAAGATCTGGATTGTAAGTCACAACTTAAATGGGTCTTTTGCATGCGTTCATTAATCCTTTATCGATGCATATTCCATGGACTATATATGCTTGTAAATTTCTTTTCTTTTTGCAATGTATTTCTGGTATTCTATACTCTATTTGGCTGATATTATGCATTTATCATTGCTGTATAATACAATCAATGTCATTTATCACACACATAGGGACTGCTTTGTGGTTATAATGGATGCTGTTATTTGAAGATGACAAAACCTTCACAGGCTTCCTCAGTTTTTTGTTCATTCTAACTGTTCACAGTAATACCTAGATTTAAATCTGCCCCATTGCTTCTTTTTACAGTAGATACATCTGGAGGAAGGGCCTGGTGATATTCTTGTCTTCTTGACCGGCCAAGAAGAAATAGAATCAATTGAGAGGTTTGTCCAAGAACTCCTTCCTAAACTACCAGAGAGTAAGCACAACCTTGTGGTCCTTCCAATATTTGCCTCTCTTCCATCAGAGAAACAAATGAAAGTTTTCAGGCCTGCACCAGCTGGCTTTCGAAAGGTTGATCTTCTTTGTTTATTTGTTTATCTTAAAATGTTATGAGTCTTATGAGCAAAGCAGACAATCTTTAGTCTGGAATGTGGTCATCACTCACTATAAAGATTCATATATACAGATTAATATTTTTTTTATTGACATCCATGAAAGCACAATGCATCATGTCCACCGAGAACATGTATAAATTATTATGACTGAGACTGCAAGGACCTCAATATCTTTGAAAACACTATGACTGAGACTGCAAGGACCTCAATTTGATCAGATACGAGAAACAAAATACCACAAAAGTTCCTCCAAAATCACTACTCATTGAGTCATGAATTACAGTAATTGGTGATGCATACTATACATAATAAACTTCCTCAAGTCAGAACTGTGGTAGAACAGTGTACCTATAGACTCCAAGTACTTGATGTAATAGCCTTCGGTGTTCTGTAAGTCTGTTTTTTCTTCCAATAACATGACAGCGACAGTGATGTATAAATTGCACCTAAGATATTCTGTATTTAATGGCATATAAGATATAAGGTTGATCATCCAATATCTATGGGTTGAAATGTTATTCGAGTCAGATAGTTGTCATTTTTGTGGTCATGCTTAGCACAGTCATTGGATATATAGCTTTGATTCTATAAATGTATGTGGAACAGTGGAAGTTGTTCTCTTTGTTCTGCAACTGTATACTTTTCATGCACATGAACCTTGTGTGTTTAGTCAATATGACACAAGTTGATTTTGCTTGAATCTTTCAGGTAATATTAGCTACTAATATTGCGGAGACATCAGTAACAATACCTGGAATCAAGTTTGTCATTGACCCCGGAATGGTTAAATTACGCTCTTATGATGCTTCATCAGGAGTTGAAACATTGGTAGTTATTAAAACTTCTAAAGCACAAGCACTTCAGAGAAGGTACGGCAACTCAATTATCCTAACCTGCCCCTCATAGGAATTAATTTGTTCTACACATTTTATGTTTCGAAGTCAGAGTTTTCACCAAAACCTGAGGGGAATCACACATCTGGAACCTTGGTGTTGTTTTGAGAAATATAAGTCGATTTCAAATATTTAAGGGTGCTTGTGAGTAGCGAAAATGCCTGCATTATTTATTAAAACACTGAAGGAGAGAGCCACATTTTGTTTGGAAGCAAACTCAATACAGTTTCATTTTTCTTCTCTTAGTGGGCGTGCTGGCCGTGAAGGACCTGGTAAATGTTACCGTCTTTATCCCGAGAATGAATTTGACAAGCTTAAGGATGCCACACACCCAGAAATCAAGAGATGCAACCTCTCAATTGTTGTTTTGCAGCTTAAAGCTCTAGGGATTGACGATATTATTGGGTTTGATTTCATCGAGGAACCAGACAGGTAATTGTTACAAGAGTGGTCAATTTTCTGTGTAATGTTTGTTTGGAGTAGTGTAATTTATGTCTGGAAATTTAGGGTGTAGGGACGCGGTTTGTATGGATTCTGTGTAATGTTTGTGTTAATCTTTGTATTAGTACATCTTGAAGTTCGAGCCTTACTTATATTACTTGTACAATTTAATTTCTTAATAATTTATTTTACTGTTGTGCAGAAAGAAAGAAAATATTTATGTAGAAAACTATTTTTTTTTTTGGTAAAAAGAAAAGAAAGAAAATATTTAAGTGAAAAATTAATGGTTTGACTTTAATAAATATGAATGATTCAAGTGAGTTTTATAATGTTTGACACTAAATGCAAGGTTTTCATATGATTTGTTTCGATTAATTAAAAATGATGATTATTATCTAATGTTATAGATAATCACATAGAAACTAATTAAATTTTATAGAAACTAATTAAATTTTATAGAAACATAATGAAACATAAATTAAATAAGAATCATATATTTAACGAGTATAATAAACAAATAAATTTAAACAAAGCCTATAAATATTTATAGAATTACATTATTTGCTAAACCTGTTGGTTCCTGTGCGGAGGGCAACTATGCTCAGATCCGGCTCTGTGGAAACTGTACCAAGTTTGGAATTTTTGTTGGAGGGTTTTTCTATTTTCTTATCTTCGCATTTCTCACAACTGAGTCAAATTCCCCTAAAATTGATAATTGGTTAATGTGAATGTTAACGACATCCCAATACAGCTAAACGCAACTCCAAATGGACAACCTTATGAAAATGCCTCGAACACATAAAATGTCTATTTATGTCTTGTAGTATGTATTAGCCAAAATTCGCTCTTTACCAACTAGACCGACAATCTAGTCCATCAAGGCTATGGCCCAATTCATGGTCCATAAACAAGTCCATCTTGGCTTCATATGCAAGTTGGATTCCACATGTCAGTTAGCTAACCCACCTAGTTGAGTCATCCATCCAGCAAAGTAGTCCACATGCTACCTGACTCACTCAACCTCGCTAATCTTCCAGCTGGTTGACAAGCTAGCTAACTCACCTTGCATGTCTGACTCTCGATCAGCTTTTGGTTGACAGTCAGTCAGCACTTGGTTGACAGACTGACCAACCAACCTCGCTTGATTGACTCAGTCAGTCAGTGAGGAACCGATTTGAAACCACTCTTCCAACTACGTGAGACACGGTCCAACCCACTTAGCGACTTCCAACAACCTCACTCGAGGTTCGCGGACAGACTCCAACGATGGTTGAACTATATAGAGAAGAGTGGGGAGATGTGGAGGATCATCGCATTCTGACTGCAACAAACCCTAGCAATTTATCTCTCACGCCTCTATCTCTCAAGCTCTCTGATCAACACTCTCAACCATCCACCGTCATCCACCATGGTCTATCATCAACCACCGTCATCCACCATCATCCATCATCATCCACCATCATCCATCATCATCCACCATCACCCATCACTATCCGACGACTACCAACAAGCTCCCTCCAACAAGGTCAGCTAGCCTATCGCCGATGCTCATCCATACTCTGTCGAACCGACTCAACCAACAGGATAAGTCGACACTCATCACAATCCCTCTCTCTATCTCTTTCATTGATTACGCCTTCCACCAGGGTTCTAACTTGAGCGTCGGAGTCCCTTCGGTCGACACTACACCGGTGTCACCTTGGAACCTCACGTCTCTGTTTGCTATTGTTGTTTGGCAGGTTGCTGGTGCACCCCAATTTCTAAACCTAATTTGAATGTAGATTTCTGAGTGTCTACAATTTGGTGCCCACCGTGGGGCTTCGTCTATAATCCACCACGCAACACGATTGAAGCTCGCTAGCTGACTTTTGAAGAGACGGAAGGGGTGATTCCTATGAATCCAGTCTCTCAAGTGGTGAGCGCTCCACCAAGACCAGCCCTTGAGGTCACTCCGGTCATTACCAGCAGAAGGGTTTCGTTCGAGGGTGCTAACCCAAGTATGAATGACGAATCACCACAACAACGCAACCGAAGCACAAGTCGGGTAGATCACTTGCTAACCCTCTCTGTAGGTCAAGGAAGTAGCAACGAGGAGCTAGCCTCCAAAATGGTGAGCTTGGAGGAGATGATCCAAAGGATCCCTGGAGTGCTAGCACCGATCAAGAAAATCTTACCTAATAGCTTTGTTGACTCTCCCTTCGCCGATGCTATAGCATTGGTGGAGATGCCAACCAAGTTCACCTTCCCAATCATGAAGCTTTATGATGGGACAAAAGATCCAGATGACCATGTCTCACAGTACAAGCAAAGGATGTTCACCATAGCCATCCCTAGGGATCTCCGTGAGACATGCATGTGCAAAGGGTTTGGTTCCAGTCTGATCGGACCAGCCCCATAATGGTATACCAACTTACCCAACAATTTCAATTCTTCTTTTGCACAATTAGTCGACTTCTTTGTGGAACAATTCGCAAGCAGTCACAAGCTTTTGAAACTGTCGGACGACTTATATAGCAACCGACAAAGACCTAACGAATCTCTTAGGGAGTATGTCGCGGTCGCTGGTGCCCCGATTCAAAACCCTAATTTCGATTGTAGATTTCTGAGCGTCTACAATATGTTAGAATATTTTTTCAAAAAATGATGAAGAAAAAACGTTCTTGAACCGACAACTCTAAATTATCATCGTTATTCTCATAAGCAATGCTAACCAATTTTTTTAATTATTAGTATTGTTTTGTTTAATCATTCTTATAAACAAGTTGGTTATACTATTAAACGAACAAAATTCATTTTGATGTAAATACATAAGATACGCCAAAAAACAAAAGTATAAAAGGTCTAATGAGTAAACGAGTAGAAAAGAGAAATAAATATTACAGGGGTACAAAATGAAAAGAAAGGGTGCAAAACTAGAAAACCATTGGGAAAAAAAAAAGGAAGGTGGAAACCAAGAAACGGAAAAAATGAGAAAAAATGAAAAGGAAAGAGTGCAAAACTAGGAAAATGTAAAAGAATAAATGAAAAGTGGAAATAGGAAAGAAAAAAAAAGTGCATTGATGCAAATCAATTGGTGTTCTTGGATTAGGATGTCATATTTAGTAATTGATGGGAAGTTTATATAAAATTAGACATTTCATGAGAAAAATGATAATTCAAAAGTAAATACCTCCTCATAGAAGGTATTTGAAATTGAATTATTCATGTACGAAATTGAATTATCATGTACAAATTTGAGGGATTGAAGCGGACGGGAGAAATTGGATTATTCCAACTAATCCATTTTTTCGGACCGACAAAAAGGCAACCAAACTGGATTATTGAGGGTATTCGGACAAAAAAAAACCCCAAAACCCCCCTCAAACCAAACGGGCACTAAAGGATCTCCTGCTTTATTATCGGTCTTATGGGAATTCTAGGCTTCTAACATGTTCACAAAAGTTTATAGCTTTATCTATGAAACAACTTTTCTAAATTCTTTCTTTTCTTTCTCCTGCCAAGGATTGCTTGAGATATAAAGAATCTAGAATATTCAAAATAGCATAATAACAAAATTAATCCAAAAAAAAAATCACAACATAAACATTTCGAAGACGATGCATTCCAAATTCATTATGACACTACATGTATAGTAGTGTTGCTTAGCAAAATGATGACACCAACAAATTCGATAAACTACTGTGCATAGCAATCAGACAAGACTAGTTTCAGGACCATTACACCTGTAATCCAAAGGACAACAAATACTAGTATCCACATGCTTTGAGGAGTCGGTACCCATTTACTGGACATGTTTTCCCTAAATGAGATGCATATGATGAGCTGAGAGTGAAACCAGCCAGTCGAGCTTTGATCCATGACTAACTTCTATCAGCGGAGCCATTTCCTCTGTCCTCTTCAATAGCTATAAAAAGACAACATCACATTTGGATGCGTTGCGGGCTCAGTAAGTATAATAAACTAACAAGTTACTTAACAACCTCTGACTCAATCATAGAACAACCTCACAATCTTTTCCTGTTACACCTTTTCATTTCTTACTTTGTGCCATAGAATTTATTATGGAGACAAGGACATTCATTCCATACAAAATATGGTCTATTGCAGTTTTCAGATGATGAGTTCACTTGTCTAATCTTCCACAATACTGTTTCCAGGTAAACTAGCATGCAAACTTCACGAGGCCATAGAAAGGCAAGCTGTTGCAGTCAAAATTCAGACTAATGCACATAGATACCATACTATAAAAGAATATCGCACACTTTGGGTATCTGTGACTGCTATACAAACATGTTTACTTGGTAGGTAAATAATGGAAGGGGACCAAACTAAATGCAGGCAGGCTTACTATAATTTGATTTCAATCGAGAAGAACAAAACAAGGATGTAATCTCATCATGCATCCCAAACATAGAATTAGATCTTGATGGAATTAAATGTCAGTAAATATAATTTATTTACAAATTTGTGTTTGAAAAACAATAGCCCACCAGTCAACTAGTCAAGTGTAAAATTAATCTGCAAATCACAAATACAGTGCTAGGTAGTATTCTAGATGTCTGTAAATATAATTTATATATGTAGACAGACTTGGAAGTTGGAATAAACAAAAACTCAAGACAGAAAGAAGATTTGCGGAAGAAAGTTCATGAATAATACCAGAATTAGATGCAACATCAGGCCGCGCATCCAGAATCTTAGCCCAAAATTCCCTCTGAGACTTTAGTAGATGATCCTTTAGTAGTTGAGGGGACTGAAGAGGATCAACACCAGGATCATTAGCCCGCGCAGCAAGAACATTAGCCCGCGCAGTAAGAACATTAGCCCGAATTATACTCTCATCCTTTAGTAGTTCAGGGAACGGATCAGGATTAACACCGGGTAACTCAGCAGCGAACACTGGATCAAGCGGTAGCCCCATCAACAGAACATGAATACCCAAATTCATTCTCTCATCCGCATCCACTTCTGGATGGATGGAGACAGTGGTATTCACCAACCTTTCTTCATTAGCAACTTCAAAGAGCAACCCAATTTCATGATGACTTCTAACAATTATCTCTGGTAATTCTCGAATTTCAAGAGCACAAGGAAAAAAAATTAAGTTAATGACCCTACTATCAGATAAAGTTCATCAATCGATAATTTACCTAACATGTTGTTCCCAATCCATAGCTTCAAGCGGACCGCTGGTTACCGTCTCTTCAAGCGTTAACGGCCCTGGTAACCGATCTTCAATAGGGTTCGATACCCATCCGCCTCTAGAAAAAACAACATTGTCACGCAAAGCATTCCTCCTAATGAGGTGATGTTCGAACTTCCGCAGCAGATCCGAACAGTCGTGAGCCATCTCAGAAGAATCGGGAAGGGAGAAGAATGTTCCGGAAGGGAGAAGACGGGAAGAGATATGATACGGGGTTGGGTATGGTGAGACCACTCATAACAGGCCCATTTACATTATCTCTAGTATGGTCCAGTGAGAGAATTGGGCTACAGTTTATGAAACCCATTTACACCATCCCCCAGTTGCAACTAGAGCTGCCATATGATTTAGATATATGGATCCGGTCCGTTTATCCACATTTACGGATCGTATTAATCTGATCCGTTAGCTAATGGATCGGATAACAAATACAACTTTCTCCTATCTATTGCGAACAGATAAATTCGCCGAATATTTGGTATTGTTTTTATTTTTTTATATTTTATATACACAAAGTCTTAGAAAAGACCAAGTATATAGAGAGACTATAAAGACAGACTTCTTTGCAATTTACCACATTTATTTGCATTTTTGCGAATCTTTGGATCGGGTCAATTTATTTTCGCAAGTCATCGGGTCGGGTCGATGCATTTTCGCAGGTCAATTTACCAGCCTTAATTACAAACATTATTTAAATAGTTAAGAACATTACTTAAATAGATAAGAACATTATCAAAATAAGTAAGAACATTAGTTAAATTTATAAGAACATTTGGAGATTCAATAATATTTAATATCATATTCAATCATTCGATTTGAGTTAATGTCCTTGATTAATTGGATAAGTTTTTCGACTACACTGACTTATAAGTGTGGGCTTCTTTGCAATTTACCACACTTCTTTGCAATTTACCACACTTATTTGTTTGTTTGATGTATGGTTTGTTCAAGGCGATGATTACCTTGTGTTAGGAATATTTGTTTAGATTTTGATCGGCAACCTAATGACTTATCTTAGCTCAGAAAGGTAACTAGTACTCTTAGTTCACTTGAACATTGTAAAAGAGGACGTTTACTTAATTTTGTATATGATGTTAGGTCTCTGAATGTAATTTTTATATCTTTGAATGAGGCATCCAGCAGAAGAGATCAATGATGAGTCGATTTTACATCGTCTCATTTGATCTTTTTTACCGTACGTCTTATTGCCATTCTCAAGTATAGTTTTTATGTGCTTTATAGGTATTTTGTTACATTTTCATGTTTTGTATATTTTGAAGGTATTTGGCCAAACCGTGCTAACTGAAGTCAAAATTGTGTATTTTATATGCATCTACAAAATATGGAGTTCCAATGCTTCGTATGGATGCTAGAAGTAGAGCGGGAAGGCCAAAATACCAAGAATTTAAGTCAAAAGGAGTCAAAAGGGCAAAATAGTCATTTTCGAAGAACTGGCGACGCCAGTTTGTACGCCAGTAACTCTCTGTTTTGTTGCGGACAAAACTGCCGACGCCAATTTTCGAATTGGCGATGCCAGTTTCTTCTTTTTGTCGTTTTCCTACGATTTGATTCCTAATTCGCCCAGACTTAGTTTTTCTCCTTTCTATTAGTTGGGAACAAACGTTTTACTTTTCATTATCATTCTATTTTCAAGAATACACACCTTGCTCTAGAGCTAGACCTAGTTTCAAAGGCAATTACCCGATTTGAGGTAATTGAACCGATTTCTCTTGTAATCCGAAGATTGACATTGATTGGGAGATTATCTACACAGCTTTGGCATCGATTCATTTTCGTTCTACAATTTCTACCTAGAGTTTGTGACAACGAAGGGTAAAATTGTATCAATCCACTCGAATCTCTGTTTTGTGCTTGAGATTATGTTTATTGCTAGTATGATTATGGTTTCGCTTGTCATGAGTAGCTAAACACCCCTATTATGGGGTGGTGACTGATTCATGCATGCTAGCTAGGGTTTATGTGATTCGAAGTGCATCAGGATTCGACTACTTGTGCCTTTTAGATTAATTACTATTCCTGCTATCACGTTTGATGATCTTTTAGACAAAATCACTGTTAGATTAAGCATTTAAGCCTGCAAACCAAAATGTCTTTCATCTTGCTTGATCTAATAGTTAGTTGCAAACGGTGATAGTAGGGTAGTCAAATTGATTGTAGCCTAGTGAAACTGACGCCTTCGTTAGTGCTATTCGTTTTTTTAACTCAAGACTGTGACAACTTGCTTAGTCAATCCCGTGAATCACATGTATCCTGCTAGCTAGCTTGTTGACGTTACCACTCCATAATTTTCCCCATTCATATTTCAATCTCATTAGTGTCAAATCGGTTTCTAGTAGTTGCAAGTAGTTGTTTTACTCTAGTCTATCATCTCGCTGTCGAAGCAAACAAACTTTTACTGCTTTTCGTATTGTTACTTTTATTCATAAACTGAAGCTCAGCCTAGTTAAGTTCCTAGAGACCGACCTCGGGGTTAAATCAACTACACTACAGGTTTTCGTAGTGTTTAGGATTAACTCTTGGCTTAAAAAAAATTTAGAACTTTGATTTGACACATCAAGTTTTTGGCACCGTTGCCGGGGACTTAACTCCTTTGTTAAGTTTACGAATTCTTGTGACAATATTTTTAATTCTGTATTTTAACTTTACATCTAGTTACAGTATTTAGTTATTTCTTTTTCTAGTGTTTCACTGTGTGTCTGTCCTAAGTGCTCGTTTGACTAACAGGTGTTGATAGTTGCGTAGTTCTGGTGTTGTGTTTCTATTGCAGCATAATATTAGGGCCATGGCGATAATGAGGGTAGTTTATGAACCAGCTTTTGTAGGCCGGAAACCTGCAATTTTCCTGGAAGGAGATACTCGTCAATACGAGGTTACAGAAGAAGACCTGAACCGCCTACCCCGCTTCTATGGGGGCATGGATGAGGATGTATTGGATTTCCTGAGGAGCTTCGATTATGCGGTTTCAGCCATCCCTAAGAGGGGATTGGATGATTGCAAACTCTGCAGACGTTTATTCCCTTTCACTCTGATTGGTGGGGCGAAACGGTGGTTGGCTGAATGTGAACCTGATTCGCTGAAAACTTGGAAAGAAGTGATGGCCGAGTTTATGAATGAGTGAGCTCAAGAAGGAGATTACTGGGTTTACACAGGCTTGGAATGAGCCATTCCATGAGGATTGGGACCGTTTTAAGGAAGCTAAGTATAAATTCCCTAACCATAGTGTTAGGGATAGAACTCCTCAAATACTTAGTGAATTTTCCTTGTCCTACTTTGCTTGTCAATATCGGTAAGAGGCAACGAGAGACACCCTGCACAAGTGACTTGAAGTGGGGGGGGGGGGGGGGGTTAGTATCCGGTTTGCCTGAGGTCAAACCGGACTTGAGACTTTACTCAAGAGCGACTGAAGATCGACTCTGTGTAATGATAGTTGGGTGTTTATGTGACTTACCTTGATTTATGGGGAGGTGTGCCCCTTTTATAGGATAACCTTCTAGTTGAAGGACCTCACAGGATCGTGACAAGTGTACGTCCGAGATTGAGCCACCAATGCTAAAATGAGGCCCAAAGCCCAATAATGAGGTTCTAGCCCAAACCACTTTGGGCTCTAGGGATAGTTTGGTCATTATTGGAAGAGGTCATGGAGATGAGGTGTGGTCTGCCGGATCCCCAGGTTCGGAGAGAGGAGTCCGGACGCCTGGTCCGGACCTCACTTGGTTATTCTGCTGAGGGAGTTCCCCTGCTTGTCTAACTCTTCCGATTCGGAGCTCCTGGGTTCGGACCTTTCACTCCCTAGTGCCTATTTGCTTGGTTGCCCTGTGAGATTGTCATGCTGGGTCCGAGTGTCCTGTCCGGCTCGAAGTGTCTGGGTCGGAGACAGTATTGTTTGAGTATTGCCTCCTTGTTCCAGGGTGGTTCGGACCTTGAAGGGTCGGACCAAAGGCTCCTGGGTCGGACCTCACAGGCTCCAGATCCTTTGTTCCTTTCTTCTAAGGTGGGCCGGACCATGGTTGGTCGACCCGGATCGGACCATCGGCTCGGACTATAGTGACTCAGATCCACTGGATGACTTAGGACGCCTTAGGATTCGCTCCTAGGTCTTTTATGACGGATTGGACATATTTCCGTATCAACATATGTCCCCCTAGTTTCCAAGTATCTTAGAAGAAGATAGTTGTGGAACTATTTGTTTCGGGGAGCTGTTGGGGAAGGATTTGTTCTTCCGTCTGATCCGTCCTAATAAGTTTGAAAAAAGGTGTACTCCGTACTTCGTGTGGCCATTGACTTAGTCTCTCTCTCTCCCCCCCTTTTTTCTTTTTCAAAAACTCCGTTGCCATCCGAGGATCAGGGTCCGAAGGGCAATAGAGTAAAAAAGAGAAAAGGGTATTTGTAAGTGAGACCAAGTTTAGGCGTCGAACATCGGTGGTGTGCCTTTGATAAGTTACGGGTAATTCCGTAGGTGGAGTCCCGTCCGAGGCAAAGGCTCGAAGGATAATCGCTCGAGCATACGAGGCTCGTTGTGTGGGCGTTATGCTGGACTAGAAAGTCGCGAGACGTCCGATGAGAGGATCGTCCGGACCCCACGTGTTGTCTTCCGCCCGAGAGTGGGAGAGTTGTTGTATCCGTCTATCCACGAAGTGAGTTTGTTGTACCAATTCGTCATTTCACTTGGTATAATTGTACTATGCCGTTGGATGAACTTTGATCGACGATTGAGATTTAATCCTGAAAAATCGTGATTGTTGGTGTTCCCAATATGACCCTCTATAAATAGGGGGTAGCCGTCTCATTTCTTACCGTTTAGTGAGAGAATTTTTGCATCCGAAGTACATCCGAAGCGACTCCCAACGATCCGAGGCGAGTAATCCAAGCGTTCGAAGCGCGCAGTTCTTATACCAAGTCAAGGCACGTCTTTTCAACTATCCGAGTTCAAGTAAGCACTGGACTTTGTCTTATGATTACATTTTCGTTGTTGGCTTTCAACTTTTGCCTGCTCGGATGCATGTTTATGATGCGTATTGTAGTTCGAATACTCCATATGATCTTGACGTTGATTAATCGCCGAATAGATATTGTACTGACTCCGAACTAACTCCGTCTGGGGAAGCCAGTAGTCTTGGCTGTAGACTAACCATTTTAATATACATAAACGGCCTCTCGGACTGCCATCTTAAAGCTTACGAAATTGCTTTCTCCTGTCCCTAGGATGTCCGAGAGTGATAGCCAAAACTGATCCGAGGCTGAGGGATACGATTCGGAAGCTAGCTCTTTTACCAGTAGCTCTGAGGACGTCGAGATTGTTGATGATGACGAAGTAGTGGAGGTGGAACGGTCGCCTCCTCCGAGTCGGGAAGAGCCCGAGGTAAGTTCCTCATTTCGGTTAGTCATCGGGATTACCTGCGAGTGTCCCATGTGCAAGTCGTTGTAGCGGTTCAAGAAACGAGTTCGCGAGTCATAGGGACTAGCCGCCCGGGATGGGCAGGGCAAGAATCCGAACTCCCGGTAGAGATCCGATCCCTAATTCGCACCCTTGGTTATAATTTTAGGACTAATCCTAACCGAATCCCGTTCGTTCCGTATCCACAGAAGCCGACTATCGAAGAAGTGCATGACACCACAGAAGCACCTCCCAACTTGGGTGTTTTTGAAGAAGGTGAAGAAGATCGCATGCAAGTTGTTGTGCCTCTCCGAACTGTTGTGGAGTTGGCGTCCTCTTCCGAGGAGGTTGAGGTTGAAGAAAATGTGCGGGGCCAGGATTCTGGCTCCGAAGAGGAAGAAGAATATGTAGAGCGGTCTGCTCATGCGCTCCGAGCTGAGTCTGCTAGTCAAGCAGGGCCTAGTCGTCAGGCTGCCAAGGAAGAGCGTCCGGGGGGACCGAGGAAAGGCGAGGATGTTTTCCAAGTAAAGTTTCCGCGGACCAAAGATGAGGTCACTCTCCCCGATCCGGAGGGCGAGTTGAATGAGGACGGGACTTTGCCTACTTGCCCCTCCATCATCCGAGCCGATGAAGTGGATGAGCTCCGGAGGAAATATGAGATCCCGGAGTGTGTTGAGATTCTTGTTCCGGACGAATCGCATGCCTTCTATAATCCGCCTCCGGGATATATGTGTGTGCACGAGATAAGTCTCCATTGCGGGTGGCGGCCGTCAGACGTCTGAAGTTTCTGGAGATTTTGAACAGCATGGGGTTGAGTCCGCACCAAATCATCCCCAACTCCCTCGAAAACCTTATGTGCTTCGGGGTCTTATGTAAATATAAAGGCATCCCGCTCACTTTTGACAATTTCCGTAAACTGTTCAATATAAGTGTTAGTAATAGGAATAGGTTTTTTTATACGTTTGTATGTCTTCAGGCATACACATTCTTTGTTGACCCCTTGTCCTCGTTGGGAATCCAATGGTTCAAGCGGTATATCTTCGTCCGACCCGCATTGAAGCCAGGCCAGTCCGAAGAGGAGAGGCCCAAGTGGCAATTTGAGAAGAAGTTCTTCCGAGGCAGCCTGCCGAATTGGAAGCCGCCGGCACGAAACATCCCCTTGTGGATGCAAGCGCTCAATCGGAACCAAGAGCCGGACAAGTACTTTTTCCGAGGGTTGATATGTCAACCTCTTTCGTATCTGGCCGGCTTGTCCGAGCCTAGTTTTTGCGATAACATGGACGACTTGAGTAAGTGATTTTTCCTTAATTCGGGGCGGGCGCCCAATTTTGTCCGTAGCTCGTCTAAGTTGTATTGATTTTGCCTTAACTTCTTTATATTCTTCAACTCACTCTGACTCGGATGTGCAGCTTTTTGGTTCGAGTAAACGATGTCGACTATGCGGGAGTTGAAACGCCAACAGAATGCGGCGCAGCGGAAGGAGATGGCAGAGGGTTCTCGGACCCAAGTCATCAAAACTTCCACCGTCCTCCCAATGGGCGAACCAAGAAACGCTGCTGCGTTCCGAGTTGAGGAATCCCGGAGGGCTGCTGCGGGCGAGGAGGCCCAGACTATCCCTACCCCAGATAAGGGTAAGGTAGCTGGATCGAAGGGCTCGAGGAAGCCCCCTCGATCCGTATCTCGGGATCCACCCGCAAGCGGGTCAAGCGCTGGAGCTGCGAAGAATTGTCCGTCCGAGGGTCCGAATCCGCCTGCTAAGAAGGGCAAGGGCAAAATAAGCGATGCGCCGGAAATGGATTCGGATGCTGAACTTGCTCGGTTGGCTGATGCCCCGGAGTTGGATCGGATCGCTGAGTTGGTTGCTACCCAACGCAAGGTGCGTAGGTGCTTTGGTTATTTTGTTATCTTGCTATGATTCGTAGCCGCTTAAACGCCGTGACTTCGTTTGTAGCTTGCGATCCGTGGAAGCGTGCTCTGGCACCGCTTGAGGGCCACCCTCGAAGATGAATTAGCAAAGGCTGAGGCTGCCCGGGCGATTGAAGCGTCCCGGCTGAAAAGCACTTCCGAGCGCCTAAAGAAGGCTATTGCTGACAAACAAGCAGCCAAGGCGGAGAAGGCCAAGATGAAGAGCGCCATATTATCCTTGGAAGCGGACTTGAAAGTTCACCAAGACGGGCTGGATGATTTCGTTGGTGTTTCTCGGACTTTCAAGGATATGATGCTCGGCGAGCTGCTTGGGGTCCGGATGAAGGCTGCCCAAGATTTCCTTAACTCGGACTCCTGCAAGTTTTTGCTCGAGTCGAAGTATGACGAGGCCCGTCAAGATGGGTTCGATGCAGCTGTGGAGCAGTGTCGGGGGAAGGGTTGGATACCGAGTGACTGTGACTTGGAGGCTGAGGGGGTTTCTGCCTTTAAGAACGGAGATGGGTCGGACTTTGCTCCGGAGGGTGTCTTGGACGAAGACCTGCTCAAGTGTGAATTTGTGGAGCTGGTCTGCGACGAGACGGAGACCAAGAAGTATAATCATGGCGGTCCGTATCTCCCCCCTTCGTCCCTCGGGTGCTCATGTCCAGTGTATTCGTTCCCTTGGAGGACCACTTGGAGCACAACCGAGACTGGCTGACTCTTCCCGGGCCCGTTCGTGGCTTTGATCGTGAGCTGGACTTGATGCAGCAGTGTCCGGCCTTTCTAAAAGAGCTTGAAGCTCGGAGAGAACGGAGGCTGGCCCAAGCGGCTCAACAGCAAGGTCCGGCGCCTCAGGAGAAGGACACGGGAGGTCCCTCTCGGTCGCAGCCTAGCTCCTCCGAACGGCGTAGATAGGGAAGACGGGGTATGTCCCGGGGTGTGTTTTGTAGTAGTGCGCCTCCGGGCTTGAAAGTGTTGTTCCTTTTTGCATAGTGTCTTTTGTAAAAATACACATTTTGTCATGAATGAATATTCGCTGGTTCGGGCCCATTGGTGGCTCGGACTTCTTTTGATCACTGGAATGTTTGATGTTGTTGCTTACAATCCTGCACGTTTAGTTTCGTATTTGCTTAGTAACTCTCCCAAATTCGGATAATGGGTCCGAACCCTTGAGACTCAAACTGCCGGAGGGTTAATTTGCTGGATGCAAATTTTCCTACGCGGGTCTTGTGGGACGGTCAATCATCGTTCCCATCCGAATCGGAATCTTTAACACGAATAATCCGGATTGCGAGCAGTTTGGAGTCACGTCTTAGAGTGACAAGACTTGCTATCAAATGAATTTCCTCATATCGCGACAAGTAGTGTTGATTCGGACGTTTGACTTGGTGTAATAATCCGAGCCATACGGCCTTGTGAGAGAACGAACAGATGATCAGTACTAAGTATAGGGTAACTCGATGGGAGTCATAGTTGCTTCGGAGGTTGTTGTGACAGCTCCGAGCTGAGACGTCCGGATGAGTAACTGATCGCATGGATGGATTATTGGGTTGGGCCTATGGAAACCGATGCTCCAGGCCCATGTTCGGCCCAAGCCCATATCTGCGAGTACGGGACACGTGTCCGCTGTCGATTGGTCGTCTTTTTCTATATATACCCCTGATCTGTACGGCTGTTCTTCAGTACTTTCTTCCCTTTTATAGTAACTAAAGGTCCGGAGGTCGAGTCCGAGTCGGTTCACTGTGAGAGTCGTGAAAATAAACTTGCTTAGATAGTCAGTTCGCAGATCTCGGAGGAGACGGTCCATCGCGAGTTAGGCCGGATTTCTTCGTGAATCAATTCCTCAGATCGCCCGGCTAATCTTCTTTCTCCGGGGCTGTGGTCTATATCCGTGACTTGAGCCCCGGAGAGGTAGATTAGTTGGATTGTTTGGGGATCTTCATATAATTACCTTTTGAAGCTTGGTACATCCGAAGCACCCTACTCCGAACATATGCCCGGGGTGCAACGAGTCGGCATAATTGGTTTGGTAGTATCCTTTCCAATATTTCGAGGTTCGGTGTAAGAGCTGCCCGAGATGTTGGAAAGCATGTTGCCAATCCTGTTGTCCCGAGTCGTTCGTCCTTCGGATAGAAGGTAATGTACTTATCCTCCTTAGATTCATTTGCCCATCCCTGTGGGTCCATATCCGAGCAGTTCAGCTCTGTTGGTGTCTTCGTTCCAGAATTGAAGGCTCGAGGGAGCTACTTGCAATTCTGGAAGGGAGTCTTCGACAGTGCCGGTCTTGTTGGGAGTCGGATCGTCGAAAGTCCTCCGAAAATATCCTTTCCATTAGGTTGTTCACCTCGCTCCGAAGTCTTCTCGTTCGAGTAACTTGGTTTTGTTAGTAGCTATGTTCCAGAATTGAAGGCTCGAGAGTGCGACTTGCATTTCTAGAACAGAGTTTCTGACAATGCCAATTTTGTTGGGACTCAGAACAAGTGGATCTTCCGGAGTGATTCGGACGTCCAGATTGTCCGGGCTAGTTGCCTGCCAAGTAGTTTAAATCGGAGAGATTTGTGCAAAATGCGATGCGCATGCATGCTTCGGAGGTTGCTCGTTGACCTTGGAGTCACGAAGCAATGTCCAAGTGTTTGGTAAGGCCTCGACTATCTTTGCTGGCTGACTTCAACTATCAGCTAATCCGAAGAGGATTCCTGGAGTCTTTTATTAGTGAACTTTTTTGCAAGCTAGGATGGGAAATTCCCTCCTTCGTCCGGAGCAGCCGAAGAACTGTGAGACCAATAATGCTCGGACTTGGCATGGTTTGGGGCGTCGAGGTTGAGTAAGAAACTTGTTTGCAAAGGCGAAGAATAATAGAGTAGGTGTTTTGCTTTTATGGGCTCGATTAGGGCTCTTCGGACCTTAGCCTTGTAATTCTGCACTTTGTAACTCTGCGTTCTGTTGTTAATAAAAATACTCTCTCGCCTTTGTGGGCTGCTGGTTTAAGTAGTGTGGATCCGAACCGGATCTGTGTACGATTTGGCTTCGGACTGAGTAGTAAAAAATTTTCACGGTCTGTTCGAACCATGAGATTCGGAGGTCATGATCATTAACAATGTTTACGAAATCATAGTTGTATTGATTTGACGGAAATCGAATTACAACTTGAGGGCTTCGGGGCCTTGTTCGAAAATCAAACACAAAAAACAAATCAATGAAAAAAGGAAGGTGACAGTCGTTGCCACGCTTCTTTTCTAAGTGTAAAATTTCTGAAGATTCTTGGCATTCCAAGTTCTCTTCAAGGCCCGCCCTTGATCATCTTCCAGCTCAAAGCTTCCATTGACTCTTGCTCCAGTGACCTTGTAAGGTCCTTCCCACTTGGGCTTAAGTTTTCCCACATGACTTAGTATGTCGGCCCTTCTGAGGACTAAGTCCCCAACTTGTATATCCTTGGGAAAAACACGTTTATTGTAAGCTCGAGCAGTCATGGCTTGGTACCAAAGGATGTTGGCCAATGCCTTGTCGCGCTTGTCTTCAAGGAGCTCAAGGTCATAGATCCTTGCGCTCTCGTTATCAACCGGATTGTATTGCTGGATTCTCTGGGTTGCCACCACCGTCTCCGAAGGGATGACTGCTTCGGACCCATAGACAAGGGAGAAAGGTGTTTCTTGTGTGGCAGTCCGGGGTGTTGTTCTATGCGCCCAAAGGACCGCGTCGAGATCATCTGCCCAATTGTCTGGGGAAGTTCTCAACCTCCTCTCCAAGAGTTTGACTATGGTCTTGTTGGTGGCTTCTACCTGACCATTAGCTTGGGGGTGGCCAACGGAAGTAAAGCGTTGTTCTATCTTGAAGGATTGAAGCCACTCCTTCAGTCTTTTTCCAGAAAATTGTGCTCCATTGTCTGAGACTAGCACTCGTGGGAGTCCAAACCGGCAGATGATGTTTTTCCAGATGAATGTTCGGACCCTACTTTCCGTGATGGTGGATACTGCTTCTGCCTCAACCCACTTAGTGAAGTATTCCACTGCTACTATCAAGAACTTCTTTTGATGCGTGCCTCGCGGGAAGGGACTAACTATGTCTATGCCCCATTGATCAAATGGGCATGCTATGATTGACGGAATCATAGGGTTGGTCGGGCGGTGTGGTATGTTGGCATAGTATTGACAGTCTTCACAAGTGCGGGCAAAGTTGGCAGCGTCAATGTCAATGGTTGGCCAATAGTATCCTTGCCTTATGATTTTCTGGGCCAAAGTTCTTCCTCCTGAATGACTTCCACAGCTTCCGGCGTGGATCTCTTCCATCACAGTTTTTGCTTCTTGAGGATCTAGGCACCGCATGTGTGTTCCATTGTAGGATCGTTTGTAGAGATCCTCTTCCAAGAGAAAGTATCTATTAGCTCGGCATTGGATCTTCCTGGCTT
The DNA here is from genome assembly GCA_026545765.1 of Plantago major. NCBI lineage: Eukaryota > Viridiplantae > Streptophyta > Magnoliopsida > Lamiales > Plantaginaceae > Plantago > Plantago major. Next base: position 88,500,132 of record CM048843.1, on the reverse strand, counting down.
CTCTAGGATCCACAGGTAGAGTACCATCCTTGAGGTAGCGGAGTATATCAGTCATCCAATTTCTCCCTGTGCTCAAGAGGAGCATCTGTCCGTTGGTGTTTGCCAAGGAGGATTCCGCGCGAGTCATTAGGATGACACTCCTTGTATCTAAAGCTTCTAAGGCGGAGGCGTACTTGGAAAGGGCGTCGACTTTCTCATTCCATTCTCTATGAAATTGGTCAAGAGTGAATTCTTCGAAGTGCTCAACTTCGCTCCTATGGAGCTCCAAGTATCTGATCATGTTAGGTCCTTTGGTGGTAAAGGACCCGGAAAACTGAGATTGTACCAGCTGCGAATCTGTATAGGCCTTGATCCTCTTTACCTGAAGAGCTCTCGCCATCTTCAAGCCGGTGATGAGCGCTTCATACTCAGCCTCGTTGTTTGTCACTCTAAAATTGAGGGTGATAGCGTACTCTAGCTTGGCTCCTTCAGGGCTTTCAAGAAAAATTCCTATTCCTCCCAATCGTCCAGTGGATGATCCGTCCACTTGTAATGTCCAACATTCTTTATCTCTTTCTTGGTCTCCTAGAGTGGAAGTGAGTGCTTTCGCAACCTCCTGCTTCTTGTCGGAAGATGCAGTTATTGAGGTATTGAGATCCTCATCCAGGAGAAACATGTGTCTTACTCTCAGCGTATCATCCATGGGTTGGTGATACTTAGTTGCAAGCTGGAAACTTCCTCCTTGTGTCTTTTCGGCTCGTTTCTCGCCGCTTGACTCCTTGATTTGGGCTATCACAACATGATTAGCCTTTTCCTGAGAGCCTTCGCTCTCTTCTTCTGTTTTTTCTGGATAGTCTACCAAGAAGTCGGCCAGAACTTGTGCTTTCTTTGCAGCTGGGGTTTGATACCCAATATCATACTCACTTAGCTCAATAGCCCATTTGGACAGGCGCCCTGACTGATCCGGTTTGCCCAAGACATGTTTGAGTGGCTCATTTGTGAGGACCACAATCCGATGCGACTTGAAGTAAGGCTTTAGTCGTCGTGCAGTGTAGACTAGTGCGAAGGCGAGCTTCTCAATCTTGACATATCTGGCCTCGGAGCCTGCAAGGGCTTTGCTCAAATAGTAGATTGGTAAATGCTCGTTGCCTTGTGCCCGTACTAGTACAGAGCTCATTGCTTCATCAGTAGTGGCCAAATAGAGGTAAAGAGTTTCAGCCTCCATGGGTTTAGACAGGAGAGGTGGTGAGAGGAGATACTTCTTCAAGTTCTTCAGGGCCTCTTCACACTCCGCTGTCCACTCGAACTTATTCCCTTTGCGCAAAATTTTGAAGAAAGGCAGATTCTTCTCGGTGGATTTTGAGATAAAACGGCTCAGTGCCATCACCTTCCCCAGAAGCTTCTGAACTTCATTGATAGTCTTGGGCTGTGGCAAATCTATGATTGCCTTGATTTTCTCCGGGTTAGCGCTGATGCCTCTTTCTGTGACCATATAACCGAGGAACTTGCCTCCCTTCACTCCGAAAGTGCACTTCTCGGGGTTCAGTTTCATCCCGTACTTCCGAAGGATGGAAAAACAATTGGTAAGGTGGCCAATGTGTTCCTCTTCAGTCTTACTTTTTACGAGCATGTCGTCCACATAGACCTCCATGGTTTTACCCAATTCCTCTTTGAACATCTTGTTTACCAGCCGTTGGTAAGTAGCTCCTGCGTTCTTGAGGCCAAAGGGCATGACCTTGAAGCAGTAGACTCCACCGGCCGCAAAGAATGCCGTTTTCTTGATATCTTCTTGAGCCATCCTAATTTGGTAGAAACCTTGATATGCGTCCATGAAGCTCAGGAGCGCACATCCTGCAGTGGAGTCAACCAGCTGGTCTATGCGGGGCAATGGATAAGGATCCTTTGGGCAAAATTTGTTGAGTCTAGTGAAGTCATTGCACATTCTCCACTTTCCTGGAGCTTTCTCGACGAGGACCACATTACAAACTTAATCGCAATATCTGACTTCTTCGATATGTCCTGCTTTTACTAACTTGTCGACTTCCTCTGCTATGATAGCATCTTCAACAGGTCCAAAGTCTTTCCTCTTTTGCCTGATATGCTTGACCGTTGGATCCATGTTCAGACGGTGAATTGCGATCCTTGGGTCTATCCCTTTGAGATCATCTGTGCTCCAAGCAAAGATGTCGCGATTGTGACGAAGGCAAGTGATGAGCTTCCTCTCCACTTCTGGGCTCATCTCTGTCCCAATTCGAGTTATCTTTCCTGAATCTCCTTCGACCAACTGGACTTCTTTCAAGGCCTCATGGGGTTCCATTCTAGCTGTCTTGGGGAACTTTTCCTTGAGCGACCCAACGCCGATTTCTTCCTTTGGCGGAGTTGGAACAATGGGAGAGTGGCTGCTAGGGCCTTTAGTGACCGAAAGAACTGGTATTGTAGCCCCTCTGGTCGACATAATGTAGCATTCCCAGGCCTCCCTGACGTTGCCCACTTCTTCTCCCAGGCCGCTAGGGGTGGGGAACTTTACCCTGTTATGTAAGGGAGAAGCAATCGCCCTGAATTGGTTAAGTCCTGGGCGGCCCAAGATTACGTTATAGTCGAAGGTGCTATCAACTACCACGAAGAGGATCGTCTTGGTCACCCTTGCCGGAAAGGTGCCCATAGAGACTAGTAGTGGTATGCTCCCAATGGGGCGTACTACAGATCCTCCAAAACCTACCAGTGAAGTGTAGACTCTTCCATATTGTATTTGGACCAAGTGCATTTGTTACACAGTCCGTTTGGATATGACATTGGAAGAGCTTCCTGTGTCGACTAATACTTTATTGACTTTGTAAGTGGCAATCACTAGAGAGACGACCAAAGGAACATCGGGGTCCTTGAGATCTCCTCCGCCAGACGTTGGTGGGGGGATCTCGCTATCATCAAAGGTGATTGCATTCGTGCCTTTCAAAGCTGGTGGACCATAAGCTCTGTCATTGTTTCTCAAGTGTTGTGCGGTCCTTTCCCTTGCATTTCGGCTATCTCCTCCAGTTGGTCCTCCTGCAATGGCGTTGATGACTCCACTGTAAGGAAGATTCTCCATTTCTATGTCTTCGCGATACCCTTGGTATCTTTGGGCGTGTCGAGGCGGGATTTCCGTTGGAGGTGGTGGTAAGGATCCTGTCGGAGGTTCTGAACCACGCTCCTCTCTTCTCTGTTCGTTCTTTCTATGTCTGGAGGGTTCTTCTTCACTTATAGGTTCTTTCAACTTCCCACTTCTCACTAGCCTTTCGAATTCTGTCTTCAACTGTATGCAATCCTCAGTTGGGTGACCTTTCTGTTTGTGAAACCTGCAGTAGTGCTTAGAAAATTTACTCTTCTTGCCGTCCCTGACAGGTTTAGGCCACTGTATGTCCAAGTCTTTTTCAACAATGGAAGCCAAGATGTCGGATCTTGGTTTGTTGAGGCGAGTATACTCGGCGTACCTTCTAGGTGGAGTCCTTTCTCTGCGGAATTCTCTCTTGTCCCTGAAATCTCTTTTTTGTTCGAATTTCCCTTGACGAGGAGGGAGTTCTTGTCGTACTTGTTCTTTCCCCTTCTTTATCCCTGCTCTAATTGGGACATTTCGTCGGTACTCCTCTCCATACAAGACTCCTTCGCAGATATCTTCCAAGTACTTTTCGGTGGTGATCTCTTCATTGGAAAGCTTCTTCCTAAGCTCATCATTGTAGGTGTTAGCATACAGGTGTCGGACCCGTTCTTTGATGCTATGAGGCTCTACTTGTCGTACTTCAGCATTGAAGCGATCAAGGAAGGTTCTAAGGTCCTCATGCTCTTTCTGGATTACGCCTGCCAGGTGCTCAACTGTCCTCTTCCTTTTCTTTGCCTTCTCGAACCTTTTCAAGAAAAGGGAAGCGACATCTGCATAAGATTTGATGGAACCGTTAGGTAGTGAGGTCCACCAATCCATTGCTTCCCCAAAAAGTGTGGTAGAGAAATTGAGAGCTTTTATGTTGTCGTTGAGTCCATTGCTTTCCATCTTACTTTCATATCTAGTAAGATGCCCCACAGGACAAGTATCTCCATAGTAATGCTCAAGGGTTGGGATAACACAATCGGGGCGCTTTCGTTCTCTTCTGATCTCGTCACATAAAGGGTTGGGAGTCTTAACAGTCACCTTCTCATGCGCTTTAACCATCTTGCTCAAGGTGGCAATTTGTGTTTCCAAGGCCTTTTGTTGGAGGTAGATCTGCTCGGCTGTCAACTTTTCGCCAGTTCTGGGGTTGACTACTACATCTGGGGGAAGATCACCTACTGGGATTATCGGGATGCTCTCCGCCATTTGATCTTTTAGCACTTGTTGTTGGGCTCCCCGCCGACTGGTTCCCACTTCGTCTACCCGTGGTAATTCCGGACTTCTCCCTCGTTGTCCATGAGAAGCGGCGGCCCTCCTGTTGAGAAGGTTCCGTAGATCTTCTGGTTGAGCTTGTTCCCCCAGTCGTTGTTGGATGGGACGATGTTCATTCCTTGATTGAGCGGGTTCAGCTTGCCTTGGGATTACCAAAGGTGGAGTGGGTTGGGGAGGCTGGCGGTTGTTTGATCCAAAACATCCTTGAATAGTGGTGAGTAAGAGGCCAAACTGATTCTCATCCATTCCAAACTCACTAGGACGGATAATCTGCCCGTTTGGAAGGGTGAAGTTTTTCCCCGGAGGAGGACCATGTGTTCCTGGCGGAGGAACTTGTCCTTCGACTCCAAGTGCCTGGGTTCTTATTGGTGGATCAGTAGCTCTTTCCTCTCCAGACGAGAGACTAGCTGTTCGGCCGTCGCTAGGGTAATCCGTCGCTTCTCTAGATGGAACTCTTACTGCTCTGCTTCGCCTAGTAAGAGGCCTACCTCTTTGTCTTGGAGCAGGTGTACCAACTGCAGTGGCATTGGTTCTTGCGGACCTCCTTGTTCTTGCCATTAGAAGCTGTAGAGAATGGAACTTTTTGTAAAGTTTCCCACAGACGGCGCCAAAATGTTAGGGATAGAACTCCTCAAACACTTAGTGAATTTTCCTTGTCCTACTTTGCTTGTCAATATCGGTAAGAGACAACGAGAGAGACCCTGCACAAGTGACTTGAAGTGGGGGGGGGGGGGTTAGTATCCGGTTTGCCTGAGGTCAAACCGGACTTGAGACTTTACTCAAGAGTGACTGAAGATCGACTCTGTGTAATGATAGTTGGGTGTTGATGTGACTTACCTTGATTTATGGGGAGGTGTGCCCCTTTTATAGGATAACCTTCTAGTTGAAGGACCTCACAGGATCGTGACAAGTGTACGTCCGAGATTGAGCCACCAATGCTAAAATGAGGCCCAAAGCCCAATAATGAGGTTCTAGCCCAAACCACTTTGGGCTCTAGGGATAGTTTGGTCATTATTGGAAGAGGTCATGGAGATGAGGTGTGGTCTGCCGGATCCCCAGGTTCGGAGAGAGGAGTCCGGACGCCTGGTCCGGACCTCACTTGGTTATTCTGCTGAGGGAGTTCCCCTGCTTGTCTAACTCTTCCGATTTGGAGCTCCTGGGTTCGGACCTTTCACTCCCTAGTGCCTATTTGCTTGGTTGCCCTGTGAGATTGTCATGCTGGGTCCGAGTGTCCTGTCCAACTCGAAGTGTCTGGGTCGGAGACAGTATTGTTTGAGTATTGCCTCCTTGTTCCAGGGTGGTTCGGACCTTGAAGGGTCGGACCAAAGGCTCTTGGGTCGGACCTCACAGGCTCCAGATCCTTTGCTCCTTTCTTCTAAGGTGGGTCGGACCATGGTTGGTCGACCCGGATCGGACCATCGGCTCGGACTATAGTGACTCAGATCCACTGGATGACTTAGAACGCCTTAGGATTTGCTCCTAGGTCTTTTATGACGGATTGGACATATTTCCGTATCAACACATAGGCTTTCGGATGCCGACTTGGCAATGCACTTCTATGATGGATTGACCGAGCCATGCCAGGAGTCGGTGGATATAGTTAGTGGTGGAATTGAAATTAAAACACCTGTTGAGATCAAATAGGTGTTCAATATGCTAGTTGATACTTCAAATTGCAAGGTGCGGGCCCAGTGCAAGCTAAGAGAACAAGGGTGCCACGGGTTGAGCCAGGTTTTGAGCCCGATTGTGAAATTCTCGACATTGATGAGAAGATAGCCGATTGAGAAGACCAGAGAGAGTTTTTCGAGCTAAAAATGTGGAAACAGATCCTGATATTCTTGCGCTTGAGCTAGAAGGGGAGATTCGGGAGGCCATGACTACTATATCAGAAGTGTTTGCAGCAACCAACACCGAACGAGTAGAGACTGATTCCAGGATTGAAGCTGTCAGTGAAACAACTAATGAGATCGTCTTTTTGGCAGCACAACTCAGTGCTAGTTTAGACAGACATGACGCAGCTGATTAGGAGGAAGAAGAAGTCTTTGCGGCACTGCGAAGCGCAGAGGTAACCAAGCCAAATATTGTTTTACCTACTGTTTCAGGTACTACAGGTACGGGTGCCTGGGATGAGCCACCAGCTACCTCTGATGGCTCCTGGGTTAAGGAGAAGGAGAATAGATGGGAGCCACAGCTTCATAAAAGTCCAAACCCATACAGGCCTCCTACTCCTCATGTTCCTTTCCCCGGGCGACTTAAGGAGAAAGTTGATGACAAGGACATATGCGCCGGTAACCCCCCTTTTTGACCGATTGTCGAAGGTTGAGATCAACATTCCCTTACTTAGATATGATCCGTGATGTCCCAGCATGGTCGAAAATTTTCAAAAAGTTAAGTACAAATAAACGGGTCTGTCGAAGAGGGGAAAAGGAGATCATGCTTGAAACAGTCAATGTTGTTTTTGGGATACCGGAAAAGAAGAAGGATCTCGGGAGTTTCATCATCAGTATCGGCCTAGGGGAGAACCACGTGGCCAAAGCTATATTAGACAACGACGCGAGTATCAACTTGTTGCCCTATGCTATTTACAAACAGCTTGGACTTGGAGAAATTCAACCCACGGGAATGGTAGTCCAAATGGCTGATCGGAGTTTGAGGAGTCCCTTGGGAATAATGTAAGATGTCTTAGTCAAGGTGGACAAGCTGCTAATACCAGCAGATTTTGTGATCCTGAGGACTGACAGCCCAATAGAAACCGAGCTGAAGAAACACGTCATTTTGATGGGACGCCCCCTCTTGGCTACATCAAACGCTTTTGTTAGCGTAGCAAAGGGGATAGCTCATTTGGAAGTGCTCGGAGAAAAGGTAACTATCTCCAGCGAAACTAATGCCAGTGGTCTTATTACTGAGAAATGCAATTTTTTGAATGTCTATGATTGCAATTTTTCCAATGATTTAGATGAATTAGTTTTGAACATTTATATGCAAACTATCACTAGAGATAAGTTAGAAGCAACTTTAACTCTTGAAACTGGTAAAGATCTTTTGGATAATGAAGTAGTAGAACATGCTAATTTCCTAGATAGCTGCGAGTCGATACCTTTTTGTTAGGATATCTGTTTAGATTTTGATCAGCAACTTAATGACTTATCTTAGATCAGAAAGATGGTTAGTAATCTTGTATAGGATGTTAGGTCTCTGAATGTAATTTTTATATCTTTTAAGAAGACCAAGAAGAAGGCATCCGGCAGAAGAGTTCAACAAATTTGAAGATTTGAAGACTGCACAAGATTGCTGAAGACGAAGGTCATTAGATACCTATGTCCAGATATCTTAAAGAAACAAGTGATTTTCAATAAACAAGTTTTGCAAAAGATATCTGAGAACACAAGGTTTCTGAACAAGGAAAAGTGCTCACATAAACCCACACTCAGATACCTTGGATAAATTATGTTTTTCGGAAACAATGTTTCAACAGGTATCTGGAGATGTGAAGGTCTCTGGAAAGGGACATGCAATGCTTCAGAAAGCGTGCATAGTTCCGTTGGCACTGCAAGTTAAAAATAGTACAATGCAATAAATGCGCATATAGAGACATTTGAATAAAAGAAGAAATCTCTGAAAAGAGACAAGGTCTTCTGCAGTTTATTTTCAGGTATCAATAGTTTGAATTTGAATTTACCCTAACGGATACTATTCAAACGGCTTCAAATTCAACTATAAATATCACCACTTAGAATGCTTGAAAGACACACTACACCTTGAACTTACACTGAAAATACCAAGCTTCTCTGATAATACAACTAGTGGTATCTTTCTCTCAATCATGCAAACTGATGTGTCAAATCAAAGTTCTAAATTTATTTTAAGCCAAGAGTTAATCCTCAACACTACGAAAACCTGTAGTGTAGTGGAGTTAACCCGAGGTCGGTCTCGAAGGACTTAACTAAGTTGAGTCTTGTTTACGAGTAGTAATTACAGTAAAGAAAGCAGTAAAAGGGTTGTTTGCTTCGGCAGCGAATTTGTTCTATATTATCTATCTACTTATGCAGAAAATAGATTTATCTAAACGACAATGATATGATTAAGGAGAATTATCGAGCAGCAACGGGAAACAAGCTAGCTAGCAGGATACATACGATTCACAGGATAGATTACGCAAGTTGTCACAATCTTGAGTTCAAAAACGAATAGCACTAGTGGAGGTGCCAATTCCACTAGGCTACACCCAATCTAGCTAATCCTACTATTATCGTTTGCAACTAAATGTTAGATTGAAGCAAGACGAAAAATATTTGGGTGTATTGATTAAATGTTTAATCTAACAGTGATATTGACGGATTGCGCATCAAACGTAATAGCAAGATATGCGATTAATCTAAAAAGCACAAGTAATCTAAACCCGATCCACTTCGAATCACATAAACCCTAGCTAGCATGCATTGAATCAGTCACACCCCATAATCGGGGTGTTTAGCTACTCAAATTATGCAAAGACATAATCAATATTGTATATAAACAGGCTCTAAACATAATCCAAAGCAAGAAATAAAGATTCGAACGAATTGATACAATTTACCCGTTGTCACAAGCCCTAGGTAGAATTGAAGAACTGAAACGAATCGATGCGAAAAGCTATGTAGATAATCTCTCAATCAATGTCAATCGTCGGATTACAAGAGAAAACGATTCAATTACCTCCAATAATAGGTAGGTAATTGCCTTGGAAAGGTTCTAGGTTAAAAAGGAGAAGAATAATAATGAAGTTATGTGTGACACCCTAGATTTTGATGTACCTTAGTATTTTTGCCCTTGCATGCTTTTACTTGTGTTAGTATATTTGTATGGAAATATATTTTAATTATTTTAATTTGATTATATTATTATTTTAGATGTTTATTATTTGTTTTCAAATTCTATGTAACTTGTCAATTTGTAATATATATATGGTTATTTATTTTGTATTTTTTTAAATAAGAGAAATTATTTTTTGTGTATTTTTTCCTACTTAAAAATGTGATTATTTTATCCTTTAATTTGTTGGCGTAGTTATTTTTAAATAATTGGAATGACCTCTCTCTTAAATTTATCTTTATGAATAATTAATGTGACAAGACTTCTTTTTTAATTGTCTAACTTAATAGAAGTCTTTATGTAAGAGTTTTGATTGATGATTTATGTGAAGAGCTTTTATTTTAATTAATTAATTCAATAAATGGTAATTACTTGTGTGCTTTGATTAATGTAAAATGTGAAGAGTCACTTTTAAATTATGTAATTTAAATGCAAGTCTTTAATTATGTGTGTGTGACTCTCTTAATGTTTAGAAATTAAAGTGTTATTTTATATTCATATATTTTAAAATAGAAGAGTTTGGAAACTTGAGGCTTCTTTAATGTATAAAATATTTTTATTTCTTTTCATGCTACGGTACGAAAGGTCGCTTGTAATGTTGAATGTTACATGCTATGTTTTAGCTATGTTTCGATCAACGTTCTGATTTTCTTTTCGTTTCTCTTTTATGTTACTTATGCATGTCTAATTGTAAGTTAAATATTGCCTATGCATGTTCAATATTTTCAGTTTAGTTATTACATATGCATGTCTAATTGTGAGTTCAATTTAATTGCTCTAAGTGTTTCATTTTTTGGTGTGTCACATTTTATTTTTGTGTACAAATGACCCTAGGTCATGCCAAAAATGTTTTTGAACTTTTTTCCAAGTAAAATTTGATCATTTATCATTAGTTGTTATGTTTAAATGTTGAGAAAAAAATGTGAAAGGTCTCTCTTTAAATTGCACCTTTATTGTTGGTTTTATCATGAGTTTTAAGTGCAATTTAAGCCATTTAAATTGTCATTTATTTTTATCTCTTCAACCCTTTCATCTTCACTCAATCCACCCTATAAATACCCCCTTCTTGCAGCCACTTTTACTCACAAAAATTCTGAATAATTTACTTCCAAAAATATTCAAGTACTATTGTCTTTTTCTTTCAAGTTTGTAGCAAGTTCTTATATGTATTATTTTCAAAACCTGTAAGGTATTTTAGTATGTTTTCAACTTATATATAAGTAATGCATGGTTTCCAAAACGCACGTTTGTATTGCATAAAAACCAAATCACGAAAGAGTTTTAGCTAGCATGCTTTCGCTGATTTCGAAAGATATATATATATATATATATATATATATATATATATATATATATATATATATATATATATATATATATACATGATTTTTATTTTGTTTTGATTGACGGTTCAAGAAACATACGTACGTTTGGTTCAGGTTAATTGGCTTGTAGTTTGGTCAGTTGTGTTTGGCGAGCTACTTGTCGGTTTCCTTTGCCCATTCCCTTTAAATCGAGTGATAGAAGCCTTCACTGATTTAGTTGGGTCGTAGAATTCCACCCCTATACCATGGCAGGGTCCTGGCTGGATAGTTTGATCGACTATCAGGGAGACATAAGGACTGTTTTATTGTGGGGTTATAAGGAGCGGCATGAAATAGTGTTTTTTCCGAAAAGTACATGTTATTGAAAGTATTTTCTATTTTATGTTCTTCAATGTTTATTGTTATGATTTTAATTAAAACTTCACACGAAAATCTTTGAACACTCATTGAGGTTTTTCTCACACTTGTTTTCATTTTCTTCCTTGTAGGTGAGATGGCGGTGAAGAATGAACAACCGATAAACTCAGCGAACTAAGAGAGTGGTTGAGATTTGGGATTTTTGTGAATGAAAATAATGTCTTTTTGTCTTTTTCAAGAACTCATGTCATTTTCAGTTATATTGTGTATCTTTCAAAGATAAGAATGTTGAAAATCTTGAGGTTTTATTTTCTAAATAAAATATATTTTTATTCCAGCAATTTCAAACGAAAGGTTGTCTGTAACTTCCCATATTTCACTAAACGTTTCGGCTCTGCTTTCGCCTGACGTCCCGACTGAAATTTACTCCTTTTTTTTTAAAAAAAAACCCAAAAGTCGGGGGCGTTACATTATGTCTAAAAGATCAAGAAAATAGGTTATATATAGTGAAAAACGCTCAAAATCACGTTCTGGGCCAAAAACAGCCCAACAAGGCCACTAGCGTCATCATATCAAATCAAGGCCGCCAATCAATCTGAGAATGTGACCGGAGGACGCCATCGACTTCTGGCGTCGCCATTGCTCTGCCGGTTTTTGCCTTTTTTAATATCTAAACGTCGGAATTTGGAAATGGTTTCTTCTTCAAAGTTGTACCTATTGGTCTTATCTATGCGTGAACACCAAGATCAGGTCAATCGGAGTTGATATGCAAATGTTATGGCCAAAATTCCAAAGCTGCTCCATTGTAGTTCGAATTTCACGCGCTCTCACTTAAACGGCTCTAAAATCTTCGTCCGAACTCTGAATCCACTTCCGTTTCGACCGATCAACTCCTTTTAAAACCACCTTTCAGGTACATAAACTTTCATGCTTCCATTAATGCATTAAATGCACTGGTTTAACCCTTGTTTTAATGCATTTTCACCAAACACCTACAAAACACAAAAATGTAACAAAACACTAATAAAACACATAAGAACTATACTTGAGAATGGCAATAAGACGGTAAAAAAGACCGAATGAGACAATGTAAAATCGACTCATCACAAGCCTTCAGCCTACTTAATCTCTAGCTTACAGTTGCGACTAAGCTCTTGATTTCTAAGTAGCACGAAAGTTCTAAGTGTCCTGATCCTTAACAAGCATTGTTATATGTGAAGGAGTTGAATCAAAAGATCAAGTATATGAGTTTCATTCTCCAGAACATTTCATAGACTTGGGTCAGTAAAGAACATATCACCACACGTTGTGAAGTGTGTTAAGTGACTCTTGTTCAAAAAGGTAGTATTACATAACTGTAGAAGTTATTAATCTACCAATCTAACAAACTCTCCTTAACCAACACCTTAAGCGTAGTATGTGAAGTACTTAGTTTGGGAAACTAAGGAATAACTCCAAGGTTACTGAGCATAGGAAGTACTTAGTTTGGAAAACTAAGGAACAACTCAAAGGTTTCTGAGTATAGGAAGTACTTGGCTGGGAGCCGGGGAATAACTCAAGGGGAACACTTGGTTGGGAACCTAGTGTATTTAGAAATCGAGAGAAGATATTTGTAAGGTTAACTCAATTATCTGTCTTAGTGGATTCTAGGTCTAAGAAAGGCCGAAGTGGATTAGTTAAAGGATTACGCCACCTTCAGATACCACTATAATTTGCTGTGTTATTTACTTACTGCATTTACCTTGCTTTAGTCATCTTGTTAAGTACTTACACACTACTGAGCACGTTCATTTATCACAAAAAGTCTTCCGCTCTCTGAAATTAAGTATCAGATATCTGAGAAATTGTGTTTATCGACAAAAGTTGTAAAAGACTATTCACCCCCCCCCCCCCTCTTTTCCTTTGCCGTTATCTGGACCAACAAGTGGTATCAGAGTAGGAGGTTCCCAAGCCTTCTGCACTGAACCTAGATCCCAGATGTTGGTCCAGATAACGGCAAAGTAAAAGACTAGAGGGGGGGTGAATAGTCTTTTAAAACTTTTGTCGATAAACACAATTTCTCAGATATCTGTGAAGATATCTGATACTTATATTCAGAGCGCGGAAGACTTAATATAGATAAGTGTAGAAACAGTTAAAGTGTGTGTGTGTGTTGCTGAAAAGTAAATACAGATAAGTAAATAACACAGCAAGTATAGTGGTATCTGGAGGTGGCGTAATCCTCCAACTAATCCTTCCAAAGACCTAGAATTCACTAGAATAGATTATTGAGGTCACCTTACAAAAATCCTATTCTATAAATCCCTTAAACAAATGGTTCCCAACCAAATGTCCCCCCTGAGTTGTTCCCCGGCTACCTTAGCCAAGTACTTCCTATACTCAGTAACCTTTCTGAGTTATTCCCTAGCTTCCCAAGCTAAGTACTTCATATACTCAATAACCTTGGAGTTTTTCCTTAGTTTCCAAAATCAAGTACTTCCTGTACTCCGTTGACCTTGGAGTTATTCCCTGATCTTCCCAAAATCAAGTACTTCCTCTACTCCTGTTAACCTTTGGAGTTATTCCCTGATTTAACTAAGTACTTCCTGTACTCCACGCCAGTTATGGTGTTGGTTTCGGTTTGAGTTTGTCAGATGAGCTTCTCAATAACTTTTCAGTTAGTCAGATAGCTCAGTGAATCAAGTTACTTAATACACTTTTCAGCGTATGGTATCTTGTTCGATTTTACTGACCCAAGTCTTATGTTATCTGTTCAAGAGAATGAATCTCTGATAGTTGATCTTTCAATTCAACTCTTTCACAGATAGTTTTGCTTGTTTAGGATCAGGACACTTAGAACTTCAGTCCTACTTAAGAATCAGAGGCTTTGGTCGCAACGGAAAGCTTGAGGATAAGTAGTTTGTTTGAGAGAGTAAGATATCTGGTAAGTTCAAAGGTGTTCAGTGTGTCTTCTCAAGCATTCTAAGTGTTGATATTTATAGATGAATTTGAATGCCGTTGAATAGTATCCGTTAGGCTCAAATTCAAACTATTGATATATATGTATAATCTTTATGTGCTTTGTCTTCTTCTTGAAGCGTACCGTTGCTTTTGTTCAGACATCTCTGTCCGTGCATTAAATGCATTGTACTATACTTTGTCCTGTAGTGTCAACGGAACTATGCTTTGTATCAGAGATTCCCTTGATCAGATTTCTCTGGTTCTTAGCACGTCCTTATCTTCAATCTTCAGATACCACTTGTATTGAAACAACTTTGTTTGCAATATATATTTCTTCTTCAGAAATGTGGTTAAGGCTCAAGGTATCTGAGTGTAGATATCTGTGGACACTTTCCTTGTTTTCAGATAGACCTCTTCTCAGATATCTCTTGTGACACAGTTTGTTTGAAACTGTTCGTGTCTTCAGATATCTGGTGAAGGTATCTGTAAAACAGTTTTCAGTAATCTTGTGCAGTTCTTCGAATCTTCAATGTTGTTGATCTTCTGCTGCTTGGATGTCTTCTTCTTGGTCTTCTCTTCATAAAATAAAAATTACATTTTGAGACCTAACATCCTATACAAGATTTACTAAACTATCATACTAAGTGGGTTTCCTCTTTTACAATGTTCAAGTGAACCAAGAGTACTAATCACCTTTCTGAGACTAAGATAAGTCATCATGTTGCTGATCAAAACTAAACAAATATTCTTTACAAAATATCTAACTAGAAATCCTAACAAATTTCCTAACAAATTTCGTAACACCAGATAAGTGCCCACTAATTGCTTTTCACCTTCACTTGATTTGTTTGTAAGTGTGTTTGCTGCAGGATGTCTTTAAGTGACGCTCCAATTCTCAAGCCAGAGAACTATGAGAAATGGAAGAACAACATGATGCTCCACCTAGAAGCTATCAGTGACGAAATGATCGACGTGATAAATAATGGCCCCATAGTCATTCAACAACTCAAGCAGATCATAGAGGTTTCTAATGGTAGAGACAGAGAACCAAGTGGTGGTTCCTCACAGACAGATGCGTCAACCAGTGGAAGACCTACTACTCAAGTTGTTTATGAGCCAAAGCCCAGAGAGCTCTGTACATCTAAAGATGCCAAGAGAAATCGACTGGACGATCAGGCTCGTATTATCATCATACGTTCCACTCCATAGCACATACAGTGTAAACTGTGGGGGTGCAAAAACGGCGAAAGTGGCTTGGCAACTGATTGAAGAAATCTGTGCCGGCACTGAGAAAACAAAGGAAAATAAGTTCGAAATTTTGAAGCTCAAATTCCAAAACATTAAACAAGGTCCCACATAGACTCTTGAAGAACTAGATTTCCGATTTACAACACTGATGAGTGAAATGGCTGCACTTGGTGAAAGTGAGAGATACTCTAACTCTGAAAAGGTTAAGACTATCGTGAGAAGCTTGAATCAAAACTGGGAACATACTCAGTACTTTTATTTCAACCAAGGAATGCCAAATATTGCTCCAGTAGAACTCTTTTCTCACTTAGCTACTGTCAACTATGAAACTACTCAGAGAGAACAAATGATTGCTGAGAAAGTTCACAATGTTGCTTTAGTAACACAAGGTACTTCTGAAAAGAAGGATACCAAAGAAATGACTGAGGAAGATGCTCTTGCTGTGAAGCAAATGAGAAAATATGTCAGTCGGGAGATTGAGAGAAGAAAAGACAAAGAGAAGTTGAAAAAGCATCTAGGCTCGAACTATCACCAGTACAAAAATATGCAACTGTCAAGCTCGTTGAACAAGCCGGCTTAGCAAGCATCTAGTACTGAGGAAGCAGAAATCGGAAACGATATCTGTTTCTATTGTCAGAAACCTGGTCATTTTAAAAGATACTGCCCTGTTTTCAATAAGCTAAAGACAGGTGACAAGAAAGATAGAAGAAACTTCAAGAGAGGCCAGTGAGCTATGCTCACTAAAGAAAGGAAAAAGATTCAAATCCAACTGGATGCTCTTGATATTGAGTCAGAATCTGAGGAAGAAGACTCAGATGACTCCAAACTACCTTCACCAGAATTATGTGGCATCACTCATGAATTGATTGACTTTGGTCAAAAGAAAAAGAAATTATGTGGGGTTGCTGAAAAGATCTATTCAAACTGCTCCAACATTGAGCCTTGCCTAATGGCTGACAAGGTAACCAACATTTCTCAATTCATAGACTATGAGAGTGATGAGGAAGAAATTAGAGATCTAGAATATCTCAGAAGAGAACTTGATCTCTACAAAAGAGAATTTCATATGGTCCGAGCTAGAGCCGAAATTTTTGAAGAATAAAAGAATTCTCTTAAAAAGGAAATTTCACAATTATTGAAGATATCTGAGAAAAAGGATGCCGAAAATGCATTTCTCAAAGCACATATATCTAAGACGGAGAAGTCACACAGAAAGGCAATGGAAATACTCAAAAAGGAATATAAAGATCTTCTTTCTAAAAATGAGGAACTCAAAAAGAAATAACTATCTTTTCTATCCTATGCCAAAGCTAGTAACACTCTTACTGAAGTACACTCTTATTTAAGAGATCCTTCAGAAAATGGAGGACTTGGGCTGGACACACAAACAAATAATTCTACCACTCTGAATAAGAGTGATGAAAGAATAACATTTGTTAGTGCTCAGCAAGACGGTTTCCACACAACCTATAGCATTGGTCAGAAAGCGAAGGTTGTTGACAAAGGAAAGGCAGTTGCGACCAAACCTTTGTGGGAAAAACAAGTCCAAAAGAAAACTGTTGGGAACGCTTCTGTAAAGAAACATAACACTGAAAAGTGTAATCACCCACAATGCTATGTCTCTGAAAAATGAAAAATTGCTAGAGCAGACAAATTTTCAAACATCACGTTTTCTGGAAAGAAAGACGTTCCAGAGAATAGCAAAGTTGTTGAGAAGAAAACTCAGATAGCACCAGGTGCTCAAAATGGCATTGGCTATAATGCCATCGGGAAACAACTTGCTCGTGACACTATAAAAACAGTGCAGAAGCGACGGATAGATCCGTCACATAGACTATCCGTCGCCCGCCGCGACGGATCGGGCGACGGATAGCAATTCCGTCGCCCCACTGGAGCAGTGGCGACGGATAATAATCCGTCGTCCAATTCGCGACGGATTGGACGACGGATAATTCATTTGACCTTTTTTTTTTGTAAAATCGAAAGATAACGACGGATAGAATCTATCCGTCGTTATACGTAGCGACGGATAGATCTATCCGTCGCTAAATCTAGCGACGGATAGATTCTATCCGTCGCTAAACATTTTATTGGGACTAGTGACGGAATTTGAAATTCCGTCACTAATTCCGTCACAAAATTCCGTCACTGTGAATTCCGTCACAAAATTCCGTCACTGTGAATTCCGTCACAAAATTCCGTCACTGTGAATTCCGTCACTAATTCCATCACCGTGTATTCCGTCACTATTAATTCGTCACTATTTATTTCATATTAATCCCTGTTTTTCGTAGTTCACCTATTTAAGCAATATAATGTTCGATAATAAATCAATAATACGGAAAATATTTTAATGAATAAAAAAAAGTAATATCCGAAGCTGGAGAAATTATCCAAACAAGTGTAAATATGAAAAAAAATCCAAACATACAGATACATAACTAGCTATCAGACGGGGGTGGGTGTTGGTAATGGCGGAACTGGGACATGAACTGCTCCATCTGTAACCGAAGGCGCTCGTTCTCCTCCCTTTGTTCTTGGGAGCCACGTTGCATCTCTTGAGTTAGAGTTGCAACCTGTTCCCGGACCTGCGACTGCACCATTTCCGAGACCTGGTCCTGTGTGTATACCGGACGTCTGGACTGTTGGGATGATGATGAGCACCCAGGACTAGCCAGGCTCAAACCGAGGCTCCCGAGTCCATATATTCGTCCTTTCTTGTCCGGTTTGTTGACCTCTAAGAAGATGTTGTCAACTTGTTCAGTCGACAGCTCCTCGCCGTCTCTTCCTCCTCCCTCGCTACCTGAGCATCAACCTCAGCCTGAAATCGTAAATAACAGATATCATGATCAGTTACTGTTTTTAAAAAAATAACTTGTAATAGTGTACAAATATGAACTTTAAGCAACATAAACATACCGCAATAGACGAGGCTCGGCAGTCGGTCCATACCCCGCCCTTATGCTTGGCCTTCTTGAAGATGGCATACTTGGATGTCACCTCCCGTACACCGAATCAAACCAAATCTAGTCAACAATTTATCATCTACAAGTATTAGAGCAGCAGAGACACAATAAATACACGTAATGCTAGATTGCAAAAACACATATATACGCAACGATTGATAAAAATCAGTGACAGTAGATCGCCTCCCTAGGTGGTGAACGGCCCTTCCCGCCAGACGATCGGGATGCCCGGTTACTGTTGGTCCAAGCAACGTCCCGGACATCGATTGGCGCCAGAGGGCATCCCAAAGGGCCCACTCACAGCATCAACTGTGGAGGATTGGGCCACCCGATCCCGAATGGCCTTCCACGCATGCACCATATCCTCAGATAATTTGGATCCCACAGTCTCGTAAACACGCCAGATCTGTGGGATCAACCTGCTGGGAATGAAGTACTCCTTCTACACTCCCAATTTCATACAACATCCAAAGTCAATACATGTATAACATCTCCAAGTACCTCAATTTAACAAGATACAAACATAACAGATATGGTGACTAACATATCACCCAAATAAAGTGGCTAACATACCACTCACATTGTCCTAAAATTTACTAACACATTGGTGACTAACATATCACCCAAATAAAGTGGCTAACATACCACTCACATTGTCCTAAAATTTACTAACACATTGGTGGCTAACATACCCAATTAGCGATCCGTCGCTAAAGGGGCGACGGATTTTCTTTTTCCAGGAATTTCTTGTAGTGTGAGTATAAACAAGAGCAAGAACGATGGATAAAAGTTAGAATTGCGCATATCAATCATCAGAAGTGGAAGAAAGAACAGGCTTTGACCACTCTGAATGCCAGGGCTAGAAGAAATCTGGCAAGGAAAGCTAAGTTCGCTGAAAAGCAGACTCAGCAATCTGACATGTATCTGAAAGAACCACAAGGAGCACCAAGGAACGCACCAAAAAGGAAAATAATTCTTAATAATGATAATACTACTCATTCACATAGAATTCCTCCTTATGTTCCTAATAGACAAAAACATATTCCTAAGAAATATATACAAAAAATGGACTCCTACTGGAAGATTGTTTAGTCCAGATGGTTCCATTATTGAAATGAGAACTTAAACTCATATTTCATGTTTTGTGCAGAACACTCCAAGGAAGAATCCAACATGGCATTTTGATAGTGGATGTGGGAAGCACATGACAGGAGAAAAAGCAAATCTGGTCAACTACAAAGTTTGCAATACTGGACCAGATATCAGATTTGTTGGAGGAGAAATAAATCCAACTATAGGATTTGGAGATCTGAAAATGGGAGCCCTTACAATCTCTGGTGTACTTCATGTAAAGGGACTGAAGTATAATCTGCTAAGCATGAGTCAATTTGCTGACAAGGGGTTCTCAGTAAAGATCAAATCAAAATTCTGCAAACTGATTGACAATGAGTCAAAGCAGACGGTCTTGGTTGCTAGGTGGAAATGAATTCTTTATGTTGCTGACTGGGCATCTGCCACAACTGGAGAATGTCTCATGGTGAGTCAATCTGGCCACACTGAAGAAAATTGGCTATGGCATAAAAGAATGAGTCACTTGAACTTCAAAACTCTGAACAAGCTAGCCAAGAAATAATTGGTGGTTAGTTTACCTAAAATGGCATATATAAAAGATGGTATATGCTCAGCTTGCCAAATGGAGAAACAATCCAAAGTATCTTTCAAGTCTAAAACTAGACACTCCAGTGAAAGGACACTGCAAATGTTACATATGGATCTTTTTGAATCCTCTGTAACTAGCTATGCATGAAAGAAGTATGGCCTGGTTGTTGTTATTTCTCAAACAAAAATCTGATGCAAGGAATGAAATACCCAACTTGCTGAATAAGCTTGAAGTCATTGAAAATGACAAGGTATATGTAATCAGAACAGGCCATGGTACTGAGTTTGTGAACTAGTACATAAAAGAGTTTTGTACCTGCAAAGGTATACAACATCAACTATCTTCAGTAAGGACACCACAACAAAATGGTGTTGTTGAAAGGAAGAATAGGACCCTAAAAGAAGCAGCAAGAACAATGCTTGCTGACACTGAAATAAGTGAAATCTATTAGGTTGAAGTTGTTAACACAGCCTGCTACACTTAAAATAGATGTTCGATTAACAAACACCATGACAAAACTCCTTATGAACTTTTGATTGGTAGAACCCCTAGTATCAAACATCTATGGGTGTTTGGTTGCAGATGTTTTGTTCTTAACAATGGAAAAGAATACTTGAGAAAATTTCAACCAAAAGCAGATGAAGGAGTATTTCTTGGTTATTCTCTGAATAGCAAAGTATACAGAATCTATAACAAAAGAACGCAAAAGATTGAAGAATCTGTTCATGTAGTTTTCTATGAAGGAAACAAGAAAGTACCCTTGAATGAAGAACTCTCAGATAGGTTCAAAGAACTAATGTTAAAAGATTCTGAAGAAGAATCTTCGAAAGGAAACAATTTTATCATTCACTTAGAGGATGGCTCTGACAATGAAAAGCAACCATTGCTTAGTAACAACCAGATGACTCTAAGACATGATGAAGAATTTCCTATGAGAATTTCAGAAATGGAACAGGTGACTGAGAATCTTCATCATGAAGAGGTTTATGAGAATCAGATTGCTGAAAATCCAATCCCAGATATCTCTAACACTGAAAAAGTGTCAGATATCTAGGCATATCCCGTGTGCCAGATATCTCAGATACTGAACAAGTATCCTGTCAAGATCATAATGATTCACATTCAGATCAAAATGATATTGATCCTACTAGTTCAAAACCCATTATAAAATGGATAAGAAATCATCCTGCCAAGGATGTTATTGGTCCTTTAGACCAATGGGTTAGAACTAGGAGAGCGATTGCTGGAAATGCAGACTCTCTCTATGGATGTTTCATCTCAAACATGGAACAAAAAACTATAGAAGAAACATTGAAAGACCAAGATTGGATCTCTGCAATGCAAGAAGAGTTCGATCAATTTGAGAGAAACAAAGTCTGGAAACTGGTTCCATTTGTTGATGGAATATCTGTTATTGGAACCAAGTGGGTTTTCAAGAACGAAATGAATGAGTCTTGTTGAGGGGTTGAGCCTCAAACACTAACTAAACTACTACAAATCCCTATTCTAAGGTCCGCCTCCAACTTGAAGTCCGACCTGGTGACTTGGTCCGAGCAGGGACACTGAAAAGACTAAGTGGGGGGGGGGGGTTAGATAGGTAACCCAGTTTGCTAGATGTCAAACCAGGAAGAGACTTTACTCAAGAGAGAGAGGAAGACTCTCAATGTAGTAGTTATGAGGGAATTTATGACAAGAGTTGACTTACCTTAATGTATGAGACCTTGTGCTATATTTATAGTTATCATGTACTTATGAAGTGGTTCATAAGATGATGCCAAGTGTATGTTCAGGATTTGGACAACAATGCTCCCTTGGCCCATGGCCCAATAGTATGTGAGGGTCTAACACTATTAGATGGGTCTGGGAGGGTAGATTGGTCCTTTCTCCCCTTAGAGTACTATTTCCGCTGATGGGTCCGTGTGAGACCCTTAAGAATGATCCGAGCTCTGCTGAGTTGGTCTGTTCTTAGGTAGCTCAGTGACGGTCCAAGAGACTAGCTGCTCGGAAGTATCTTGGGGGTTCCAGTGTATATGTTTGGTCTTATTGTTAAGGTGGCGTCCGAGTTTACCTCGTCCGGTCCATTTGGCATCCTAGGACTGATAGTGTGTGGTCCTTGTGACACCATGTGACCCTTTGACAGGTTCGGAAGTCATGCACCTAGCTAGGTCGGACCAGCTGAAAAGGTGTGTTGACTTGAGCGTACTGATTGACCTGGAAGGCTTTCCTTAAGGCGGACTAGCCAAGGTCGGATAAGTACTGAATTGGCTATTTTAGTCTTGATGCGCTCTAGGACACGCTCTATGGCACCCTTAACGGATTGGACATATATCCATATCAACAAGTCTGGTGAAATAACCAGAAACAGAGCAAGGTTGGTTGCCAAGGGATTCACCCAGACTGAAGAACTAGATTTTGATGAGTTATATGCTCCAGTTGCAAGATTGGATTCAATTAGACTATTTCTAGCCTTTGCAGCTCATAATGACTTTAAAATTTATCAAACGGATGTCAAAAGTGCATTCCTAGACGGTGAACTTGCTGAGGAAGTCTATGTTGAACAACCACCAGGCTTTGAAGTTTCCACAGAAAGTAGAATGGTTTATAAGCTTCAGAAAGCTCTGTATGGACTTAAACAGGCTCCAAGAGCATGGTATGATACTTTAGTGATGTGCTCAAATTGATACTTTGTTGTAGAATAAGCAAAGCTAACCACAGAGTCGTTCGCTAAGGAACCAATTAAGCTACCACAACGATTTGAAAGCAAACAATTACTTGCAGAAACAGTTTGATTTATTTAAATTCGAGTACTTCTAATAGCTAGAAAACAGAAAATGCAATGTGATTGATTTGAATGAATGAGGTAGGAAGAACACGGTAGTTACGATCAAGCTATGCCAATTCGCTCTAGGGATACGTTCATACTGTCACAGGGTTGGTGTACAAAAAACTATCAATTCAACCTTTACCAAACGATTTTGAAGATATTTGAACTAGAGTAATCGTGGGTCGTCAATCCACGATCATTAACCAAAACATTTTAGAGAATCTTTGAACGAGAGTATTGAATTGAAGGTTTTTACGAAGATCTTTGAACGAGCCTAACCTATATGAATGATTTCAAACCCTAGAAGCGAATACGCAAAGCTATCATGCAACTACCATGCTCAGAGTGATTTATCTACTCATGAGGGAAGCAAAGATAACAGAATGCATGGTATAGATTACACAAAGCATAAAAATGGTGATAATCGCATGCAATATCATACAATTCGATAAACATAAGAAAACACGAATTGAAGATAAACAATAGAGAGTTATCAATAATTATCAAGAATTTGATCCCGATAGTTCTTACAAGAGGTAAACCAAGCTCCAAAGATCAATCAATCAATGTCAAAACCTAGTTCTAGGAGCTTTTTATATGTAAAAATCAAGTATAAGAAGTTATGGCAAAGGAAGACCTAATTCTAACCTAAAAAGGAGTTTTTCTGCTGAATCTGTGAAGTTATCACAAATCTCGCCGCGGCGAGCTATTTTCCTCGCTGCGGCGAGACACTGTTTTGGCTCCCAAATTGCTCTCGCAAAATCTCACCGCGGCGAGAATGTCATTCGCCGCGGCAAGCTTAAAACCTCTGTAACTTTTTCCACAGATAGAATTTTCCGATGCTTCCAAAACTATAATTGTAGCCCTTTGAATTATATTTCCGAGCCCACCGAGTTCAGGTCAATCGGACATCATATGAAAGAGTTATGACCAAAATGGCTAGACTGCTCCGTAAAACTTCACTTTTGCAAGCTTCGCTAAAACGGCCCTCAATTCTTCGTTCGAACTCCGAATCCACTTCCATTTTCGCCCAGTTACTCTAATTCAAAGATCTAGAACCAAAGTTTTACTCCGATTTTCACCTTCGGGACACAAAAATCCTACAAAACACAAACAACACCAAAGAATAAAAACGCACAAAGACACTATAAAACCATAAACAAAGACTAACAAAGACAGCTAAAAGGACTAAATGAGACTCTAAATTATAGTCTCATCAAACTCCCCAAACCGAACCTTTGCTCATCCTCGAGCAAACAAACAACCTAGACAAAAACTAGACTCAAACCACGAAAACAGACAAAGAGTCAAGGTCCCAAGTGACCGAATCTACCATTGTAAACAGTAAGTCCACGAGATGCAAAAAAATTGTCATCAAACCAACTTTGGCAAAATAGTGTACAGAAAATCAAACACAATCATTTCCCAGACAAATAGCACTTAAGTGTAGCTCGCTAGTCCCCCATAGGTGAATGCAGTGTATCTCTCACTCTCTTGGAAGTATCCAAATGGGGTATAAGCTCAAAAATAAACCGGGAAGGTGACTTGCGTCACAAAGGTGCCTAGAATATCTTATGCTTTTGCACTAGTCTCATCGAGTCGAAAGGGACTTTGGCACATGACTGTATTCCTCTAGAAAAGTCGAAAAAACTGAAACTGCTCCCCTTATCCATTTCAAAACAACATCAGATCTCATAATACTTCACTGAATTCAGTGCATGGCCACTAGGACTCCTTTAGTCTCAATTTTTTGCAGGTGTCTATTTTACCGAAAGTCCGCACTTTTGTGCGTGTACGTGCCATCAACCCTCATAGACATATAACTTTTTAGGACCACGCCGGTATATAGGTAGTATTTGAAATGCACCTAACACGACTAACGGTGATCAATGAAGACTATAGATCCACCCCGAGATTCAAATATCAAAAGCTTAGGGAGCAGTAGAGAGATTTTTCAGCACAAGTATAACAGCTGATAACAATTATAATGAACAATCCTCTCCCCAAACCAGTTCGACAGAACGGGGAAAATAAAATCCGCAAAACAAAGCATGTCGTTCGTCATCCCCAACAAAACTGAGTACACATAAGTATGAAAAGGCACAAGTAATACATAAAAACTTGCACAACCCAGGAATCACATAATGGCGGGTGCCGGTACAATATTTTTTCTTCAGCTCAGGCTCCTCACATGCTTTTGGACTACAGGGCTAACCAGACTTGCTATTTACGAGAGAAACAACCTTGTAGAATTGAAAGCCTACTACACTACTTATAGCTAGACATCAAACAAAATGTAAGCAACAAGGGAATTTACCATTCACAATAGATGTTCGACTTGGTCAATGAATCAGACTCACCACAAGAGAAAAATAAAAAATACTAACAACTAAACTGGATTCAACTGGAAAAGAAATATAACTAACACAGAGAAAAGTGGCTAACATACCACTTGAACAGAGTACATAAAAATAGAAAAAATAAAAAAACAGAGTACAAAGAGAGTACAGAGATGAATAGAGTACAAAAATGAGACAACTTAAGCTACAGATACAGTCGAAGCCTCCCCAGACCTACACAAGTGCTAGTCCCTAGCAATGAAAAGTGTAAGAAACGACTGTATAGAATGACCAACCATAGTGTTGTCTCAACAGGGATGATCAAGCGGATCCAGAAGGGCCACCACCGAAGTGCTGCTCCCAGAAATCCTGATGTGCCTTCCAAAGTGCCTCATGTCTCTCCAAGCGCACAATCTCTGGCTGCTCCCTAGCCTCAGCTCTCCAATCTCGCTCCTCCTGCCGCTGGTAGTGCTCCTCGATGCGGGAGTACTGATCCTCAATCCGGGCATATTGTGTTCCTGCCTACTCAGAAGCTGTCATCATCTCGCAAGTACCCGAAGTCGGAAGAACCAGTGGAGCGGTCGCTTCATAGATGTCATCGGCGCCCCTAACAGGAATGGGATGGCGGCCGAGGATGACTTTGGCGCTAGCGGATTTCAGAGCCCCTTTGGGTTTCTCGGAGCCCTGGATACCGGGAATGTTGAGGGACCGGCAGATACTGGTAATAAGGCATGGAAAACCGAGGATACTGCCTTTAGCTTTCTGGGACTGAGCCTCCGCCATAATGATATCTGTGGCGTCTACAAACTTCCCGTTCATGATAGCTCGGATAAGGCGGGCTGTGGGAGGGGTCAGGGTGTTAAAATGTGAGTTGGGGGTCACATTATACTGGATCAGATGTTTCCAGAGGCGGACCTCTGGCTTGAGGAAGTGGGTGGCTATGGTGGTTTTGGTCCTGTGATCCTCCGGATCGGTACCAGGTAGAAGTACAAACTCGGCTAAGTCCCTCTAAAACTGTCGGTTGTGAAAATTGTCGCCCTAGTGGCTGTACCTAACATCTTCTGCTTGGAACACCCTGCACTGTAGGAATTCCCGAATACTCCTAGTTGATAACTGGATCCTGACACCCCGGATCGTCATCACCCCTTCGTCCAAGTCGTGGAGGCTAATGTAGAATTCCCGAACCAGCTTCGGGTCATAGGGCAACTGCTTTTCGAAGAGCTTGCTCCAGCCTAAATATCTGATCCTTGCTCAGACTCGGGCGTAGACAGCATCCTCCAACTCATCAAGAGCCAATTCCTACTCGGCCCAAGATTTCCTAGGATCCATGAAATTTTCTTCCATAAAAGTCCTCCCCTCCTCAGACAGGTGGAAGAACTCATCTACGGGAACTCTCTGTTCGGCCGTACTACTGGACTCGCCTCTATGGAGTTTGCTGCCTATGGCTCTGCGAGACATGATTTCTGCAAGAGAGGTGTTAGTATAGAATAGTGGGGGTAGAGAACTACCTCCCCAACCTGATTCATGATCAAAAGGCAGGAAACAACAAAAAAGAAAGGAACAGGGGAGAATGCAAAATTCCCCAAACCAACTCAAGATTCAATACTCGATTCACGTCAGTTCACAAGCATAAGAGTAGTGATAATCATAGCAAAAGAGGAACAAGATGGCATAAATTGGCAAAAACGAGAAAGTAGTGCAAAAAATTGAAAAACGCAAGTAAGTTCCAAAACCAACAAGAAAGGAATCCATGAATCAATAAAAAATGATCTACTACACTCAATCAATCACAACTAACGACGATCAACCACATAATTCATGTAAACTCGAAAAAATTAGGAAGAAGGAAGTTCAAGCCAATTTAACTTTTGAATCCGAAGAATTGGGTGGAAAACACACAAAAGTGATGCAAGAAACGGGGAGAGGAGGAAGAACCCGTTAATTTGCACTTAGAATGGAGGAATTTGGTGGAGAATTGAGTTAGAAAGGGAGATTGGAGTGAAGAGAAGAAGAAAAACGGGAAGAAGAATGGAAGAAAGTGGCGGGGAAGAAGAAGAAGATAAAACAATTTTGAAAAAACCTAACTCGCCGCGGCGGGAAGAAATCCTCGTCGCGGCGAGTTTTTACGAGACTACTCACTTTCAGATTTTTTGGTCTCGCCGCGGCGAGCAAAGGGCTCCACTGCGGCGAGTTTTTACGAAACGAACAGAAACCAATTATTTTTTGTCTCGCCGCGGCGAGCTAAAATTCCAAAAAAAAATTTGCTTGCACCTGTGGCAACTTCACATCGCGAAATTGAAACCCCAAGCCTCGACTTGGAGTTTCACGAGTTTCCTCGTGTTGGTACAAGGGTTCTAAACTCCCAAACATGCAAGAGAATAAATAACAAAAGCAGTAAAGGCATCCGCAATGTCTAAGGTCGTAGATAAATAGTCTCAACGGTAAAGTAAACAGTTCAACAGTATGAAATGCAAGATAAAAAGTCAATGTCTAAAGGAAGGAAATAAAAGTGCATTTGTTTAAAGTCGTTAGCTCGACATTCCCGGGTGATAATCAATGGTACTTGATCTTCCCGGTCTTCTGAGCTCCCTTACTCCCTTGTGGGGGAGAGTAAGTATACAGGGGACCTGTGTGTGCGCTGATATAGTTCCTGGTTTCAACCTGTAGGGGTGAGTATGGCGTGTTAGTGGCTCGCAACTCACGTTGCTTGCCGTGTGCCTCTATGGTGCAGGTACGGGCGTGAAGGTTAACAATCATGCGAGTGGTCTTGATGAACGGTCGCCCAAGTAGCAACATATCTTTCTCCATCTCTTTACCTTTGATTCGTGTTGACTCGACAACCACAAAATCAGCTATAAAGGTATCCCCGTCAAGCTCAACCGGAACATCCACGACAACCCCCATGCACTTGCTCCTTGATCCATTGGCCAATGTGACGAAGCATTTCCTGGGTTCCAAACCCTTCAAATTGAGCTCCTCATAGGTTGCAAAAGTCATCAAGTTAACTGTTGCTCCCGTATCAACAATGCCAGTCACCTCAAAAGAATTTCCTATCCCTACTACCAAGTTGAAGTTATCGGCATCACCGATGCTCTTATCTGCTTTCTGGATCACTCTAGTAGTGGGTTTAACCTCAAGAACAGCCAGTTTTGCACTCACCTCCTCTACTAGAGTCACAACACTAGACTTAAATACCTCATCTACTTCATATACCTCAACTATTTCTTGTGGTCTAGTCACCTGTGGTGCCTCAACCTACATTACCGCCTTGTTCTGTCCACAGGTACAAGTAGTCACAATTGTCTTCACTCTTCTCGGCTTGTCAAATGATACCTCCACAGCAAGAACCCTAGCTGGAAGCTTGCCCTTTTCTCTCTGCTGAAGATGCCCAACCAAATCGCCTAGAGTCTTCGCAAGCCGCCTCTGGGACTGCTCAATACTATCAATCCTCTGGTCGTTCCTGCTCTGATTCTTTTATGCCTCTGCCCAAAACCTTTCAGACCTCTCCATGTGATTACGGATCTCCTGATCGACATTACCCTGCACTCTCATAGGCTAAACTTGAGTCTGCTGTGCTGGAACTTGCTGGAGGGGAACCTGTTGCTCCTGTGGCACATTCTCGTAGAAGTTATTGCCATAGCTCAAGTTGGCACGATTTGGGTTAAAAGTTTGAATCCTAGGCCCTCCTGCGTTACCACCTTGGTTCCCCCTATAGTTCCCTTGCTGCCTAGTCTGTACCCAGTTGACTACCTCCGGAGCCGGGTTCTCATTCATAATCACAGGAAGCCTACACATGCTGGCACCATGCCTAAAATTGACGCACATATTACACCTTTCACTTACCTGTGAAGCCGGTGCTAGGACATTGCTAAGCATCCTCATCTCCTTGATCTGTTCGGCCAGGTCGCAGGTACTAGGTCCCCGTGCCTCTTCCACCGATTTCACCTCTGCTCTCCTGGATCTTCCACGTGTTCCCTTAAGCTGAGAGATAACTAACAATTTCTCGAAGGCCTCATTCAAAACTGTTGGAGATGTTGTAACTATGGTCCCATTAACTGTCATATCCACCATATTCTGCGCCTCCCAGTCCAACCCCTCATAAAACTTGCAGCACAAATCCATCTAACTCATCCTGTGGTGAGGTCACTGAGAAAGCAAGTTCAGAAACCGTTCCCGAGCCTTGAAGAAGCTCTCATCGCTCATCTGCATGAACTTCTCTATCTGGGTCCGGAGCTGCCTGGTCTTCTCTGCAGGATAGAACTTGTTCATAAATGCCCTGTAAAGCTCATCACAAGTCCGGAAAGATCCTTCCTGCTGGTTCAGAAGCCAGCTCTTAGCCTTATCCTGCATGCACATAGGAAAAACTTTCTTCGTAATTTCCTCATCAGTAACAGTGATCTCCCCAACAGTAAGCGGGATCCTAGCAATCAATGCCTCAAACTCCTTTAGGAACCTGATCACATCTTCATTGGCCATCCCATAGTACTTGGGTAAGTCATGGAAGTGATAAGCCTTGATCTCCATGTTCCTGGCCTCATTAGAGAGCACAACAGCTGACCTCCCGGTCTTAATCTCACCAGGCTACATGTAGGTTCCATAGGTGATCTCAGGCACCTCAGCAATTTGTTGGTTAATCTCTGTGTTTTCTGCCATTTCGATTGCTGCTAAGTTCTGTCTCCTGAGTTGACGAATGTGTCTATCGATTTCGTTCACTGGATCTTGCAAATGTGTTCCTTGTGATCTCCTGCCAAGCATAAACCTGTAGTGAACTCTACACAATCAAAAACCTTGAAGAATCTTAGTTTCTGTTAGTGTAACAAACAACAGGTTGAAATGAAAAACAAATAAATAAAAATTCGCAATCAACCACTACAGTAGGAATTGATTCCTCGACAGCAGCGCCAAATTTGATGTGCTAAAATTGATACTTAGAAACAAGTAGCAAGCAGTTGTTGTAGAATAAGCAAAGCTAACCACAGAGTCGTTCGATAATGAACCAATTAAGCTACCACAACGATTTGAAAGCAAACAATTACTTGAAGAAACAGTTTGATTTATTTAAATTAGAGTACTTCTAATAGCTAGAAAATAGAAAATGCAATGTAATTGATTTGAATGAATGAGGTAGGAAGATCACGGTAGCTACGATCAAGCTATGCCAATTCGCTCTAGGGATACGTTCATACTGTCACACGGTCGGTGTACAGAAAACTATCAATTCAACCTTTACCAAACGAGTTTGAAGATATTTGAACTAGAGTAATCGTGGGTCGTAAATCCACGATCCTTAACCAAAACGTTTTAGAGAATCTTTGAACGAGAGTATTAAATTGAAGGGTTTTTACGAAGATCTTTGAGCGAGCCTAACCTATATGAATGATTTCAAACCCTAGAAGCGAATACGCAAAGCTATCACGCAGCTACCACTCGGAGTGATTTAACTACTCATGAGGGAAGCAAAGATGAAAGAATGCATGGTATAGATTACGCAAAGCATAAACATGATGATAATCGCATGCAAGATCATACAATTCGATAAACAGAAGAAAACACGAATTGAAGATAAACAATAGAGAGTCATCAATAATTACCAAGAATTCGATCCCGATGGTTCTTAAAAGAGGTAAACCAAGCTCCAAAGATCAATCAATCAATGTTAAAACCTAGTTCTAGGAGCTTTTTCTATGTAAAAATCGAGTATAAGAAGTTATGGCAAAGGAAGACCTAATTCTACCCTAAAAGGGAATTTTTCTGCTAAATCTGTGAAGTTATCGCAAATCTACTTGTGGCGAGACAACATTAAACTCCCAAATTGCTCTATAAAATCTACTTGGCCATGAGAATGTCATTCGCCGTGGCGAGCTTAAACCTCTGTAACCTTTTCTAAAGACAGAATTTTCCGATGCTTCGAAAATGAAAATTGTATCCCTTTGAATTATCTTTCCGTGGCCACCGAGCTCAGGTCAATCGGACATCATATGAAAGAGTTATGGCCAAAATGGCTAGACTGCTCCGTAAAACTTCACTTTTGCAAGCTTCGCTAAAACGGCTCTCAATTCTTCGTCCGAACACCGAATCCACTTCCGTTTTCGCCCAGTTACTCTAATTCAAAGATCTAGAACCAATGTTTTCACTCCGATTTTCACCTTCGGGACACAAAAATCCTACAAAACACAAACAAAGCACCAAAGCATAAAAACACACAAAGACACTATAAAACCATAAACAAAGACTAACAAAGACCGTTAAAAAGGACTAACTGAGACTCTAAATTATAGTCTCATCATTTAGCCAAATACTTGCTGGAAAGTGGCTTCAAGAAATGAGATGTTGATAAAACACTCTTTACTTTGAACCATGAAGGGAAACTACTTTTAGTTCAAGTATATGTTGATGACATTATATTTGGATCTAAAGACAAGCAACTTTGTGAAGACTTTGCTGAGCTCATGAAAAGTAAATTTGAGATGAGTATGATGGGATAATTGAACTACTTCTTAGGATTGCAAGTCAAGAAACTTAATGATGGAATATTCATTAGTCAAACAAAGTATACAAAAGATATGCTCAACAAGTTTAATCTAAAGCCTTCTGAAAAGAATGCAAAGATACCTATGAGCATAGGAACCATAGCCGCCGCTTATATAGGCGAATCCATGGAGGGCCATCATTGAAATAGTCTTTTTTTTTTTTAGCTAAGATGACCTATACTGAATCTGATAAGAGTGTTGAAGAACACAAGTATAGGAAATTGATTGGGTCTCTACTATATGTCACTGCAAGTAGACCTGATATTCAATATGCAGTTGGAGTGTGTGCTAGATGTCAGACAAATCCAATGCAATCACACTACAACATTGTTATGAAAATATTAAGGTATGAAAAAGGTACTGTAAAAGTTGGATTGTGGTATCTAAGAGACAGTGGATTGAGTTTAGTTGGCTATTTTGATGCTGACTATGTTGGATCATTGTTTGATAGAAAAAGCACCTCAGGAACTTGTCAATTTCTTGGTGCCAGATTAATATCATGGTTCAGCAAGAAACAAAACTCAATTGCCACATCTACAACATAGGCTAAATATATTGTTGCTGGATGTTGTGCTTCATATATATTGTGGATACAACAATAACTCAGAGACTATGAGATCAATGAAGAGAAAACTCCGATTTTCTGTGACAACACAAGTGCTATTGCCATAACTCAGAATCCTAAGTTTCATGCAAGAACAAAGCACATTGATGTTAGACACCACTTCATTAGAGATCATGTTGAAAAAGGCAATATAGAGATACTCAAAATTGGTACTGAAGACCAACTTGCATATATCTTTACAAAGCTTTTGCAAGAAAGCATATACTTAACCTTGAGACATAGTCTTGGGTTAATGGAGTTACCAAAAGAACTGAAAAGTTCTAATCGCTGAGATGGAAACTCAGAAGGGAGAAAATATATCTGAAATGGGTATCCAGATATCCAAGGCAAAAAGGTATCTGAGACAGAAACTCATATACTAAAAGGAGCTAAAAGTGTGAGTGAGACAGAAACTCAGTATGACTAAGAAGGGAAAAGAAGAGATAAGATATCTAGAATGGAAATCCAGAATATCAAAGATAAAAGGTGAAACACATAGCAAAAAGATATCTGAGACGGGTACTCAGATATCAAAGGTTAAAGGGTAAAATGGCTATTTGAAGATTTCTGAGACAGGTACTCAGATATCTAGATCACTCAGTGAAGGGGACACAAAAGAAGAAAGTAGTACAACTATGTAGTCAACTACTCTCTCGTGTTTTGTATTATTTCCATATTTGTGAAATATATGAACAGATGTATTGTTTGAAGATAAATTCAGAAAACAAAACTGTCCCTTAGTCACACTGAAGAAATGTGATTCAGATAGCTACTTGCCAAAGTTCATTAATTGGGCACGATTACATGAAGTGATTGTGATAATTGCTGGAAAAGCAATCTCAGATTCCGCTGCGTTAACCTAGGGTTTGCATTGCATATTTACCA
This sequence comes from Plantago major, assembly GCA_026545765.1. NCBI lineage: Eukaryota > Viridiplantae > Streptophyta > Magnoliopsida > Lamiales > Plantaginaceae > Plantago > Plantago major. The sequence goes on along the minus strand of CM048843.1, from coordinate 88,467,234 downwards.
ACAGAAAAGCCCCCATATTAACCTTTGTTGCCAACATACAAACAAGCAGGCAGATTTCCAGATTCATGTTACTCAGCTGGAGTAACAGAACGAGTAATTGCTGGTCTCGTAAATCCATTCCAATTATTTTATACAAAAACTGTCATGATTTAATTCACATGTATACACACATACAACATCAAAGACTAGTAATTTAGCATGTCATTATAAGTATATTATGATTTCCAACCAGCTTGTAATGCATAAGAAGCTCAAACTAATTGAAAAGAATACTACAAAACATGTACACCACAACCACATAACTCCTCCACATGAAGCATAGTTCTTTTGTGATAATGCACACAATAAAGACCATTGTTTATTCAAAACACCAAACAGGAAATAAATAAACAATGAACATACAGGAAATCAACATTCGCCCATAAATCTACAAGAATTTTAAGATATACACCTGATTTCCCGAATAAACACGGCTTTTTTGGCTATTTTCTAAACACTACTACCTACCTCAATAAGATGTTAATGAAAATAGTCACTGCCTTTTCCGTGGAACACTCGTTAGATTATTAGCAATTAACTACTTTTGTTCCATAATAAACATACTTACTGTAAATCAAACAGAAATTGCCACCTTCTATGCTGAAAATGTTTTTTATTTGCTAATTCGAGGATAAATGTACGAATTCCTTTTGTCATTGAGGGCGGAGCTCTTCAGGGGCTTACGTGGGCTCAAGCCCACCCAGAATTTCACAAAATAATTACCTAGTATACATTAGTTTAATAATATTCTTGATTGTAAATGTGGTGAGTCAACAAATTATTAGTTTTTGTCCAAAATTAGCTCTGTGGTTCCACCATCTAATATTCTTTCTTCCTATATGGTTCCAAATAATTTTCTTACTTCTTAATTATTACATTTGATGATAGCACAATATAAGAAAAATTGTGGAATATAATTTTATTTGGTGTAATTTTTTAAGAGACACTCTATAGTAAAGACAAAAACCGAACAAACATTAGATTATTACTAAAAATTAATAGTGTTGTATTAAAATCGTTGGTATTTTTCATAAATAAAATTATATTTTGTTAACAACATAAATGTTTTTATTAAACATATCGATTTTTCTCTTTTTAAATTAAGTATATACGCTCTAATAGAAGATTTTTAGATAATTTATATAGTTCAATTAAGGATTTTACAATTATGGTTTGAGATTAATTTGTGGTCAAAGTTGAATTTTGTAGATTGTAAATTATCAAAATTTAACAGTTTTTAAAGGACGGAGAGAGTATGTAGATAACTGAGCCCACCCAAAAAATATTTCCTAGATCCGCCCGGTGTCATTCCCCTCTCGCCTGTAATCCTAGTTTATAGTTAAGGGTAAATTACAGAAACACCCCCTGCATTTATACCGCCCTTACTAAAAATGCAGGGGGTATTTGTGTAATTTACCCTATAGTTAAATAATTGTCAGCGCGAGAAAATCATTTGAAAATAAGTAAATAACTGTCAGCACAAAACGCAAAGAAACAGAACAAATCAATACTGTCTTCATTATTCAACAAGTGAGGAAGACGACGTTTACCTCAAGAAGCTGGTTGTATTCACCCGTAAGATTAACCCTAGAAAGGAGGTTAAATCTGCAATTCACCATTGTCTGTTTTCGCATCAAGAATCTGAAAGCATCACCACCTCAGTTTGCGAGAGTTTCATTCAATAATCTGAAAGCATCACCACCTCAGTTTGCGAGAGTTTCATTCAAGAACTGAATCTCAAAGCATCACCACCAACTGCTGTTGTCATCAGGTATACCTCTGTTCTCTTTCCTCTCGCGTTACCCGCTTCTTTTCTAGTTCAGTGCAGGGTTGGTGAAAGTATATATGTCCTAGAGACAATCGAATTAAGGACAAATATACATATCCGATTCAGTATTTATTTATGATTACTGTTCATTTATAATAGGCATTACGGTATGTAAATATTATTATTTGTTTGTCTGTAATTGTCTAGGAAGCATGCATACGAATACGCATACGCATACGAATACGTCAAAATTCAAATTATTGAAATACGAATACGTTAAAAATACGTTTTTGTTTTATATATAATTTTATATATCTTGAAACATTATCATAAGTAACAAGAACCAAAACAATATATATAACTATCATAAGTCCATAATAAATAAATTTTGTTTGATCATCCAAAAAAAAGAAAACTAAATAAATAACTATTATAACTTTAAAAGTATGTAGTAATCAAGCATTCTTCAATCATCCAAGTCAATTGTCGGATTCTCCTCTCTCGCACCACTGTCATCTTTCTCATTCTCGTCATCACCATCATTACTAATAGTAACATTAGTAACCTTGAAGATCACACTCTCTAGCTCTGGCTCATCTAGGGAAAGTTGTGCGACATCCAATTCCCCAAGATCATCAAGTGTACCAAAGGTGTCACCTCCAATGTCTCATAGCTTGCTCTCACCTTGGTCATATTGAGGTGTTTTTCTTGACAACAAACGAAGATTGCTATGAATGAAAACCAAGTCTTCGGCTCGACTTGGTGTCATCTTGTTTCTTCTTATGGAATGAACAAATGAATAAGTACTCCAGTTCCTCTCAGCACATGAAGACGATGAAGGTTGCACAAGTAGCTTCAGAGCCAAAGATTGAAGAATAGGTGCACTTGCACCATAAGTAACCCACCAACTTTTGGGATCCATACTAGAACGGTGATCAATAGAATCAGAATCAGCAAAATCTTCTCCGTTGCTAGAAAAGTTTGCAAACTCTAAGGTTGCCCTCTCTCTCACTCCGGGTTCGACAAAGTACTTCTTTAAGCATGCCACCCTTTCTTTAGAAACTTCATTATCTCTGTGTGGGGGGCACGAGCACGATCTTCATTAAGCCACCTCTGACTGTAGTATCTGATACCAAATGTTAATAAACAAAAGTTTAAATTACTAAATTCAAGCATATAACGGTAAAACGTTGAAGTAAAGAATTTCAATTCTTACCTTGGATTTAGTGAATGAGCTAAGCAGTGCAGTGGGGGTGTTATTCTTGGTCCAACGACTAATTAGAATATCATAAACCACGTCATAGAAGCTAGATGATTCACCAACCTGTTTCTTTTCATTCTCATAAATTGCATGTCTCACTTTCTCAATCATAGAATCCCACATGTCATAGACCAAGTGAAGAGAAGGCCTATCTGTATCACACTCACGCAACATATCATATATGGGACCCGTAAATGCCAGTATGTAGTCAATTTGGTCCCACCAAATATCATCAATCACCTTATCTTTCACAAACTTTGCCTTAATAACATCATCCTCTCTATATGCATTCCACTCTGCACTCATCACCATGACACCAAGACTTTGCTTCAAAAGCTTGAACCGCCTCAACATCACAACCACAGAAGCAAATCGAGTTGGAGCAATTGAAAGCAGCTTTAGAGGCACAAATGTATTGAACATGTCTAGCCTTTTACCATGGTTCATGATAAAGTTCTTAATCATATTCACATCGGCTGAGACAATAGATATCCAAGAACACTCATCATATGTCACTTGATTGCTTTCCACATTTTTTGCCACACATATATTTTGTAAAGCAAGGTTAAGCGTATGCACAACACATGGCGTCCAAAATATGTTCTTGTATTCATCTTGAATTAACTTTCCCGCACCAGCACAATTCTTTGCATTATCTGTGATTACTTGAACAACATTCCCAGACCCAACTTCTTCAATCACTTCTTTCATCAATGTATAGATAAAATGCTTGTCTTTTGTCTCACCCGAACAATCAACAGCTTTCAAGAACATAGGTCCATTTTCAGTCACCGCCAAAAAATTTATCAAAGGTCTTCGTTGTGAATCACTCCATCCATCACTCACAATACTCACTCCCTTTTCACGCCAAGTACTTTTAATTGGCTTCAACAATCTATCCACATTTGACTTCTCTGATTGGAGGAGCCTATCTCTTAACAAGTTGTAACCAGGAGGCGTATAACCTGACAAATTGTTGTTTGCAGCATAGGAGATGCAAGCACTATAATATGGATTTCTTGCCACGTGAAACAGCAAGCCTGATGAATAGAAAAATCTTGCTATCAATGCATCTAGCTCCCTCCGACTCTGTCGATTGAAACCCTTTTCAATGAATTCTTCCACTTTCCTTTTCTTTGATGGCTCATTACTAGGTGGGGGCATATACAATTGATTTTGATGAGTTCCAGTTGCAATAGGAGGAAGGGGTATGATTTTTTGAGCATTTTTTATGTTTTTGTTCTCGTATTCTTCCTCTGCACGTCGAAAGTTAGCGAGGTGATTCGATTTCACACTCTTGCAACCACTAATCCCACTTCCAGGAATTTTCATTAAATGTGCCCTCATCCTCGTATATGTAGTTTGTTTTTGGAATTTACAATAATTACACTTCCACGTTACGGTTCCACGAGCACCTCTTTCGATTATTGTCACAAATTTCCAAAGAGGCTTCCCCTGTTCAGCATCACCAACCATAGATTGACTAGTACTCATCTTAAAGTCTGATAATTAGCCAAAGAAGAATAAACAAATTCAATTATTTTGTAAGATACATTAAATAATAATAATAAAGAAGAGAGTAAATTAAGAAACTACTCCAAGAAACTCCACAACCGTTACAACAGTACATACAAATTGGACTTACAACTTGAAAAAAAAAATAAAAGAATCATTAATTAACCAATAAATGAATTTTACTATAGGCCATTTAGATAAATTAAAAACCAATAAACCATTAATTAACATCATATGTCAGATCCCAATCACTAAATCCATTAATTAACCATTAAAACGTTAATGTCACTAAACGTTGTCATCAATCCCAATCACTAAAAGGCAAAACCAGATCTGAAAGCAAACGCAAAAGCAGAAGCTGCAGAACGCAAGAAAGCAACAAGCAAAACCAGACCATCGATTCATCGAACAAGCAAAACCAGATCGACCAAGACGTTAGACGCATACAAAATTTCAGGCAGCAACGATTGAAAGTTGAAACAACACGACTAGAGAAGATGAATTTCCGACAACCTGAAGAACTCCGGCGACCAAATTCAGGCAAGCGGCGGAGGGAGTGGACTTGGAGACGATTATCGATCAGAATATGCCAGGTATGTTGCTGATTCGTGTATATTTATAAGATTGAAACAATTCGAAACCAATTGGGACTGCAATTCGAAACCAAGTCGAATTGGGGAAAAACGAAAAAGATAAAAAATACGTATTTCAAGCGTATTTGTACGTCTGCGTATTAAATACGTATTTTTGAAAAATACTCTACCATCCAAACGTATGCGTGCTTCATAGGTAATTGTTTACATACGGGTTATTGTTTGCATAACATAGCTCTAGAATAGGCCCAATCAATGATCATCGAGAATGGGATATCGATGATGCATTGGAGATTGGCACGTGGTCTGCATCATACCCTTTGAGGGTATAGTAGTTCTCACGACTACGAATTACTTGGTAATCCGTGATGGACACATGGGCGCCTTAGAGGGTGTTGGTATCTGGTAGAAACCGTTTGATGTCTTTCTATTTACGTGTCTACAAGTAATGGTTTGTAGGGTGGCGTAATAGTCGACTTGAGGTCAAAAGCGTCTACATGTGTGGACTCGTGCTTTTGACCATGACCAACGCTTGCACTCCTTGTAGGGTAGATCTGGCATGTGTTGGACATCACACTTAAACACATGTTGGTAGTAGTTGAACCAAGATAGGATTCATTCCTCAAAATAGACTCGGAGAGAACACTTAGCTTCTCATTACTAGTTTGATCAAAGTCGTTGGCCAACGCAAGATATATTTGGAATGGTATTCAAATATTATGGATCAATTAGTAGAATGAGATAAAGTGATTAAGTTATTGGAACAGACACGAAATCAAGTTCTAGACTTAATCGAGTGTTCGCGAATGAAATGACCGTATCATCATAAGCTCTACATTACAGGTGGTTTGCAATCCTTTCAAACGTTACTTATGTATTGAGAATGTTTGGTAAAATCGTCTAGGAGTTTCACCAAACCTTAATTAGATTAGTGTTTACTTACATAAGTCCCTATGAGTCACACAAAGTGGTGATTGTTCTACCAGTCGAGTATTAAAGTTAATTAAATATTAATTGAATTAATAAATATTTAATTTACTATTGTTGAGAATTGATCTATTTGATAGAAATAATTAATGAGTCAAATTGGATTTATCGGACTTAATTAATTGTTATACTTTAAGAAAGTAAATTAATTGAATTGGATTTAATTTATATTTGAAGAAAAATTAATTAGATTAAATTGGATTTAATTAATTAAATAAAGCAAGAAAGTTTATTTGGACCAAATTGGAATGAAGTCCAAATATAAAATTCCAAAAGAGATAAAGAAAAAATAAGCTGGGCTTGGTGGGTTTCGAACCCATGACATGATGCTTGATGGATTCAAGCCCAACCAACTGGGCTAGGAGTCCTCATCATCATGCATTGCATTTCGATTATTCTAGTACAGATATGATCTGCGAGATCATTGTAAAAAATACACAATACACGTTTTCTCTTCTCTTGCTTGCCCATCATGACATCTTTCTTCATAATTCAATTCTCCATAACCCTACTCACTAAATAGTTTAGTATAGTTTCGAACGGGAACATCCTAGCGTTTTTCGGTAGAATTAATCCCGTGGATACCGAGGTTAAGGAAGCTGATCATTATGTATTATTGGGTTCAACATATCATTCATGGCGAACTGATTCGAGGTGCTTGACGAACGGATTCAAAGAAGAGCTTTAAGGCTTTAAAGCTGATGTCTGGAAAGCTAGTGCGACAAGTAAGTATTGATTTGCTTGTTTACGTTATATATAGTCATTGGATCAAGATCAATATGCAATAAAATTTTCGAATTCCGCTGCGTTAACCTGGTGTTTGCATTGCATATTTACCAACAGTGGTATCAGAGCTAGGCTGATTTTAATTACTATATACGTATATATTTATGTATAAAATCGTGGTTTAAAATTTAATTGATTCCCAAGCTTATTTTGATTAATTAGATTAATTAAGCACAACCAGTTGCGAACTCTTTATCTCTGTTCATCATCGATCTGGGTTTATTAATCAAAACAGAGACTTCGAGTCTCGTATCTTCCCGTCCGAAGCCACAGGCTTATCCTGCTCTCGCATAAACGATTCGAGACTGCCATAGCCTTCACCTCCTGTACTGATTTGCGTCTAGTGTGTGAGTTGAATGCTTGGAAACTCCGGCCGCCATTAATGGAGGCTGTGAGCTTCGCGAGCTCGATTCTTGCTAATCCAGAACTAATCTACATTGACGGATGTGTGGAAGCTTGTGCTATCAAGATTCAAAGCGAGTATGGCAGCATTCGCGATTAGATTCGCGAGTTCTATTCGAGATTTGATTCTCGATTGATTATCTTGGACAACGATTTCTGAAAGGTTGATGAGCTTCGATCTTATACTGGAAGATTTAGAACCCAGATTTGATAAGGGAGTAAAGAAACAGATGTTCGAAAATTTGTTTCAAGTTACAGGGATCGAATTGAAAGTTTCAGAAACTTGAAGGGCTTGCGTTTGAGAATTAGATGAGGCTGTGGACTTGTGGATAATTTGTTAATGTTTAGAAATTGCAATCTGGCCCAAATGTTCCAGCGTGTTTTAATTGAATCCAAATTGTTTCTGACTTGTTCAATTAGGCGCAAATGGTTCCTGCCTTATTCAATTGAGTCCAAACGGTTCTGGAAAATTTCGAATTGCCCCATATTTCGAAATATGCTTTCGATTTGATTTTAGAAAATTATAAAGGGACCCAGAATTGTTTTGAAATTACATTTGATTCTCCTGGAAAATTATGAAATAACCCCTAGAGTTTTAGAAACTACAAATTAATTTATAAAAGGTTTATAAATTATATTTAAGGGTTACTTTGTCTTTTAGAAAGATAGAGACATGTTTGGATACATGTTAAAAGTAGTAATATTTGAAATTTGTCATAAATTAGATTTATAGCTTATTTTAAATTTGATTTAAAATATATAATATAGTTTTAATCCACGATTGTATCACATTGTTTGCTTAGAGCAACTTTATGTTTGAGTGTGAATTTAGAATTCATCTTTGCTTATGCTTGGAGTATATGTTATGTGAATTCGTTACATGTTTATTTTTATGTATCGTATTATCATGTAATAAATAATGTTCGCATTATGTATGGGCAGGCGGCACCCATTATTTATTGTACTGTACTTATGCATATATGCGATTCTCGTTAATTGTTAGACTGCATATAGCATGTTTGGGTAGGCGGCGCCCAATATTTGATTATTGTACCTGAAGTATAAATCTTGTTTAAGCGAATAAATACCCCGGCATAAATGTTCCCCAACATTTAATATAAGCATCATCTTGGATGAATGACGTCTTCCTCATAATTGAATGGTGTTTCAGACCTTTTCGTCCATATAGTATTTACACCCCCGTGTTTGCTCTGGTCTACGAGAACCCATTTCATGGTCCATCAGGTAATCTGGTGTGAGGTTTTGGCTTACTTATTCTACTCTTGTCGCCTCCGCGTCGGAGTATCTAAGGACGTCGATTAGAATAGTTCTGGTCAACCAAGAGTTGTATTGTACAATTGGTATGGTGACCTACCAGTTCAACTACTGCAGTGATCAGCCTCCGTTGGGGCTGTAGTAGTGTGAATGTGGATCTTGGCCATTAAGTTTCATGATTAGATATGAATCCGTATTCTTCCGATGGGGTCGTTGAATATGTTAAAATTAATGGAACTAAATAAATCATAAGACCTTGATTATTTAGTCGCTGAATGTGAATGTTGTGAACTATTTATTTAGAGTTAAATTAATTCCCGCTTTATTTATGTTATGTTTAAATATAGTTGTTGTGAAATGGCATGATGTTATAAGATGAATATTTTAGTGTTACCAATACTTTAATGTTGACACCATAATTTGTGTTTAGTATATATTGATTGAGCAAGTCTTGGACTAGCATATTTACGTGTATGCTTTGTGAAAGCTTTGAGTGTTTTAGTTTGACTCACACTCATATGAAATAGAAATGACGTAATCTTGGAAGAAGTAATATATTTGATGTGTGAAGTATAATATATAGGTAGCATGCATTAAAACATGAGAATGTGAAAGTCATTATAAAACACGCTAATGAGTATGTGCTAGGACTTCTGGTAATGATCAACCTCCTTCGTGAAGTTAATGAAGCCGATTGGGAGCATAAGCTCATATGATGGTCAAGACGAGTTTTATTTGTTCGTAGGAATTTGATTTCCTTCTTCACAAGTTCTCATGTGATAAGTAATAACTAGGTTATTATTTAAGGGAGTTAGTTTCTTAGGAGAATATTGTCTGACAATACTCATACTTGTGTCTCTTCATTGTTAATATTAAATTCATAGTGAATTTGATGTCTAGTGAAATGACACTTGTAATGCTACTTAGCTCGAATGGTTTATCAATGCCACTATAAGGATAAAAATGTGCCCATAGTGAGCACATCTGTTCCATTAAGCCAAGAGGCAAAAGGAAGCAAGATGAGTACACCAAGAATTGTTCTAAGTATACTCTTATCCTAAAATGTGGATTGATAAATGGAAGATCACGTCCAAGAGATTATTAAATTTACCATGATTATAGTAACACGATAAATTTATATGCAAAGTTTTAGATCCTCGAAAATAAAGCAAGTGCTTATATTTTTTGAAAAAGGACTAATTGTGTATTGAATATAATATATCCACCCTAAGAAAGTTAGGTCAATATAAGATATTGATACTAAATTGAAGCTGTTAGACATGTACTTCAATTATCAAGGAGCATTACTTTCAAACTTGTTAAGACGGTAGTGGACTTACCTACTATTAGTTGGACTGATAGTGTAAAGGTAGACGTCTTCAAGACTGTGGATTAGAAGTTCTTGGTAAGAGACATAACTTTTTGAGTCACACAATTAGAAGACCTAGTATGACAAATCAGATATCCAACTTCTATCGTTTTATTAATTTGGTTAAATCCGTGAGACAAAGAACTGCACAGTTAAGTAAAATTAGATTACATAACACCATTTGTTTTAAAACATATGAATTGTGGATCTCATCACTGGAAAGATGACCAAAATATATCCTTTTTTGAAATGATATGAGACATAGAATGATTTGAGAAGATATTACCCTCCTAGACTTGGTCAATAAGAGTAATACTTGAATTTGATTCGTGGATTATTATAAGAGGCGTGGGTTCTATTTAGTTGGACGCACCTGAACCTATTTGGACTATGGGTTCCATTAGAATGGAATAACTATGTATGACATGGAAATGACCCATATGACTTTGTTGCACATTTTATTTCTTTGAAAACACATGAAAATAAAACTCAATTAATTATCAATGTAATCCCTGCTTGATCAGTCTTAGATAAACCATAATAGTTATGATTTAAGTTGTCTTCTTATTACATATTTTGAAATAGGGTTGCCCTACAAATGTAATTAAGGACACGATTGAGAAGTAGGATTATGGATTTAGAATGGATGAATTTGTGGATTGGATTTCTAATCTCTTGGAACATATGGTTGATTGTTCCATAGTAAAAGTATTCTTGGAATGACAAAGGAGATGGAACCTAAAATAGTTTCAATGCCACAAATTTACAATTGAGGTTAATTACTTGTCGATTAATTATGACAGAAAATCAGTGGGAGAGTCAACGAACCTATTAGTTAGTGGAAGCATATTACTCGGTCATATGCGTGAGCTAGTGGGAGCATTATGAGGATACCTCTTTAGAATATGATACCCTCACATAAATAATGCATGCAATTTAGAGATTGCACGATCTCTCTCTCAAGGAAAGCATTTGATTGCAAACCTTGAATATTCTCATTGATTGATAATGACAGTATTTGAGAACCTCATGGCATTTAGAATGTATATCTTAATACAAACGCAAATTCTTAAACTCCATAGGTTGTGCAAAATAATCATGACAATTTGAATTGTATTGATTCCTTTTGGAGGATCATGATTTTGGATACATTCCTAGAAGAATGAAACTGCAAACCTATCCCAAGACGATATTTGATATAGACTTGGAAAGGTGGCCTAAAGCCATAAAATCTTAAAGATGGACTAAAAGGATTATACAAGTTCTAGAACTTGAATATATTATTGCATTTGATGCATACATAAGTTTTCAAGGAAAACTTGAAATTAGATATCTACATATACAAACTAGTGGCTAAATTGTATGGATATGTTTGGAACATAAGCTATAGAATAATTTACCAGTATTGTAGATAGAGTCCATTAAGATTTTACTTACACTATTTGCATACGATAATCGCATGATTCATTTGATGATGGTTGATAGGTTTCTATACGTAGAAACTTTACATAAAATGTGTTTGACACATTTGTAGATATTAATGCTTCAAAGTGAAATCATTCATACGTATGCAAATATAGTAAGTCCATTGTGAACTTATGTAAGCCTTTAGGAGTTACAAATATTACTTGAAGGAATAAGTCAAATAGTTTGACTTATAGAAAGGTAAATGAAATTCATACATCTTTTGAAGGATTATGAAATGTGACTATTTAAATGGTTGTATATATGTTTGACACATATAAATCATTAGAGATAGTTTTACATCAACATTAAAATAAAAGTATTGGTTAATCAAGACTTTCATTGTGAAAGACTTGACTATGAGTTATATAGTATCTCGATATTACGATTTCACTGGATGAACTTAATATGATATTATAACTCGTATGTTCACTAGTATAGGAATGTGTTGTGTTACTTATTAGATATTCTATAGAGAATATAATGCTAAGTTATGTAGATATACTGTCAATATTGGATTGTCCTATTGAAGTATACATCAAATACATATGAGGATTGTCGTATAGAACGACTATGTACACCGTATATTTTTATGCGATTAGGCATGACTCATGAAAAACAACACTTCATGTGAACAGTGGGAGCTAGCATAAACTTTGTTTATGCATAGTAAACTTTCGTAAAGATGTGATGATTGGAGTCATCACATACTATGAAATTTATTCATCTTAATAACAATATTAGATTGGATCGTATCTGGTAATTATTAGATTAGATGTAATAATTAGATTATTAAAGGTTCAACAACTTTAGTCTAGTACACAACTGATATGAGTTCTTAGAAGAACAGGGGTAGTTCCAAGTGTTAGTAATCGAATTTAGAGATTGCGATTACTAGTGCGATTGCATATGCTAAGAAACCAAGATCTTACGATATTAGCTTGAACGTACTGAGATGCTATCAATGGATTAGAGACCATTGCTAGATAATAACATAGAAATAAAGTGATTTCTCCTTGAGTAAACATTGGTTGATTCTTTCACCAAACCTTGTCTATAGAAAGACAATTTTGCCATTTAAAGAATCTACGTGTTGGATGCACGTGAGTGATTGACTCTAGGCCAAGTGGGAGATTGAAAGTATATATGTCCTAGAGACAATCGAATTGAGGACAAATATACATATTCGATTCAATATTTATTTATGATTACTGTTCATTTATAAATAGGCATTACAGTATGTAAATATTATTATTTGTTTGTCTGTAATTGTTTACATATGTGTTCCCATGAGCTACATGTTATCACTAAGAATGTGAGATCTTGAGTGACATAACATAGCTCTAGAATAGCCCCAATCAATGATCATCGAGAATGGGATATCGATGATGCATTGGAGATTGGCATGTGGTCTGCATCATACCCTTTGAGGGTGTAGTAGTTCTCACGACTACGAATTACTTGGTAATCCGTGATGGACACATGGGCGCCTTAGAGGGTGTTGGTATACCCAGCCGAGAAACCGTTTGATGTACTCTATTTACGTGTCTACGGAAGTAACGGTTTGTAGGGTAGTGTAATAGTCATTTGGCTTGAGGTCAATACGTACTACATGTGTGGACTCGTGTGCTTTGACCATGACCAACGCTTGCACTCCTTGTAGGGGTAGATACGGCATGTGTTGGGCACATCACGAAACACATGTTGGTAGTAGTTGAACCAAGATAGGATTCATTCCTCAAAATAGACTCGGAGAGAACACTTAGCTTCTCATTACTAGTTTGATCAAAGTCGTTGGCCAACGCAAGATATATTTGGAATGGTGTTCAAATATTATGGATCAATTAGTAGAATGAGATAAAGTGATTAAGTTATTGGAACATACACGAATCAAGTTCTAGACTTAATCGAGTGTTCGCGAATGAAAGGACCGTATCATCATAAGCTCTACATTACAGGTGGTTTGCAATCCTTTCAAACGTTCCTTATGTATTGAGAATGTTTGGTAAAATCGTCTAGGAGTTTCACCAAACCTTAATTAGATTAGTGCTTACTTACATAAGGCCCTATGGGTCACACAAAGTGGTGATTGTTCTACCAGTCGAGTATTAGAGTTAATTAAATATTGATTGGATTAATAAATATTTAATTTACTATTGTTGAGAATTGATCTATTTGATAGAAATAATTAATGAGTTATATTAGATTTATCGGACTTAATTAATTGTTATACTTTAAGAAAGTAAATTAATTGAATTGGATTTAATTTATATTTGAAGAAAAATTAATTAGATTAAATTGGATTTAATTAATTAAAGCAAGAAAGATTATTTGGACCAAATTGGAATGAAGTCCAAATATAAAAGCCCAAAAGAGATAAAGAAAAAATAAGCTGGGCTTGGTGGGTTTCGAACCCATGACATCAAGCCCAACCAACTGGGCTAGGAGTCCTCATCATCATGCACTGCATTTCGATTATTCTAGTACAGATATGATCTGCGAGATCATTGTAAAAAATACACAATACACGTTTTCTCTTCTCTTGCTTGCCCATCATGACATCTTTCTTCATGATTCAATTCTCCATAACCCTACTCACTAAATAGTTTAGTATAGTTTCGAACGGGAACATCCTAGCGTTCTTCGGTAGAATTAATCCCCGTGGATACCGAGGTTAAGGAAGCTGATCATTATGTATTATTGGGTTCAACATATCATTCATGGTGAACTGATTCGAGGTGCTTGACGAACTGATTTAAAGAAGAGCTTTAAGGCTTTAAAGCTGCTGTCTGGAAAGCTAGTGCGACAAGTAAGTATTGATTTGCTTGTTTACGTTATATATAGTCATTGGATCAAGATCAATATGCAATAAAATTTTCGAATTCCGCTGCGTTAACCTAGGGTTTGCATTGCATATTTACCAATTGGTGCGTCCCTGACCAATGACTAAGCAGTGAAGAAGAAGAGAAGAACTAGGAAACGCAAACTCAGAAAATATAAACATAAGGTTTAACTAAAACTAGACAAATTCTCATTTCTTTCCAAAAGAGACTAGTGAAAACTGTGTCTATCAGTTACCATAAAGGTGGGTAAACCATGTAGTTTGTAAACATTTTCTAAGAAAGCTTTAGCAACTTGAGTATCAGTAAAAGGGTGTGAGAGTTGTATTTTGTGAACATGTCTACCACCACTAGAATGGTGTCCTTGTTGTCTGATTTTGGAAGTCCTTCCACAAAATCATTCTGTATTGCTGATGAAAAATTGTTTGGAAAATTGTCAGGTAAAATGGAGAATCAGAATGTAGTCCAGAATCATAATCCAGTCCCTGGACAACTAGTATACTCTCATCGATTGGTTCCCTCCGACCTGGATGGGTCCCGGAGCAAACTTCCTATTACAAATAGGGGCCTTACCAATGGTCCATTGAGAGCCTTTTGTCATGGCCCCATTCTTTTGCGGTCCAAGCCCGATATTTTCAAGACCCAAGTCCATGGAGGATTATCTAGAATGTTTCCAAGTCCATAGAGTATTAACATTCTCTAGAATGTTCATGTATATAATAGAAGCTAGAATCTCCACCATTCCTAAGGGAGGTGGTTGTGTATATATAGTACTTTGGCCATTCCATTTGGAATTATCAAGCAAATACAATCAATCAAGCATTTTTGCAAACTTTCTAGCTCTCTACACTACTCTTCTTAGCTTGTGTTTGAAAATGATTAAAAAAAAGTGCTTTTGTGATTTTAAAGTAGTAAAAGCAGTTTTTTAATGTTTTATATTACAACTGCTGCTGCAACTTTTCTGGAAAAAAAATAGGTAACCGCCAGAAGCAGAGAAGCAACCCAATAGCTGCTTCAAACTGCTTTAAGCAAGTAATAGTTTTTTTCAATTAAAAACAACTAATTAAATTAATTTTTGCAAACACTAAAACTTCTGCTTTTACAATTTTAAGCTGTTTTTTATATGATATATCAAACACTACTGACTTTTGCTTAAAATCAACTTTAATCAACTTTTAGTAGAAGCGGACAAAAAATCACAAGTAAAAACATTTGCAAACACACACTTACACACTTAGCACTTTGGTTGGAAGGCTTACTAGCTAGTCTCAAGGCAAACTAGTCTAGTGCCGCACGGGTCAAGGAGTTCTTATGAATCAAAGTTTTATCCCGTGACACTTTGCAAATGATGGCGAAGAACCCCCATGTGCAAGGGCGGTTCAGATTACCAACGTATCAAATGGACAAGTTTATGACATGCAGATTACTTGCTACAGAAACTCTAACATAGTTGCTCTGACTAATTTCGAAGAGTACAAAAACTTTTATAATCTGCGAGAGGGGACTTAGTGGAATTATATGAACAACCGGGTTTTCTCAATGAGGAGTGGCCCAACTTAGGAGGCCCGCTCTCGATCAGATTTATTCGCAACTGAAATCACATTCACAATGTGGAGCCGCCGGTCAAGTGGTATAATCTACAAGATGTGTATTTTGTTTAGCCTTGGGTCTGTAATTGGTTTAGTTGTCTTTTTTATAGGCTATTGTTGGTATCTTTTTCTGTTGTGGTTTGGTTGTTGAAGAGTACTAAAGTCTTAAGTATTAATTTACTTCTTATTTCTGGGTCTGTACTCTTTTTTGCTAGGAGTTATTTGGTGCTTTCTTGTAGCCATTGTTGAAGAGTACTAAAGTCTTAAGTAGTAATTTACTTCTTATTTCTGGGTCTGTACTCTTTTTGTTAGGAGTTATTTGGTGCTTTCTTGTAGC
Source organism: Plantago major (assembly GCA_026545765.1). Classification (NCBI taxonomy): domain Eukaryota; kingdom Viridiplantae; phylum Streptophyta; class Magnoliopsida; order Lamiales; family Plantaginaceae; genus Plantago; species Plantago major. The sequence goes on along the minus strand of CM048843.1, from coordinate 88,451,009 downwards.
CATTGTTGAAAAGTACTAAAGTCTGAAGTTGTGTAGCTCTTCTGGATTATTCAGTATATCATCAGAACCATCCAACATTATGGAGAATTATGAAAGTTTAGTGGGGTACTCAACAAGCATACTCTTGGCGCCTATTCAACAATCAATCCAGCCTCTTGGAAAGATCTCCTGTTTTAGTCAGTTATGCTTTATGTTTTGTATTAGTTTTCTATACTTTGGTAGATGTTCTATAGGTGTTTGTATTAGTTTTCTGTACTTTGGTAGATGTTCTATAGAGTTGTACACGGATTCTTATAAACCCCGTGAGTTTTATCTCTTTTTGTCGTAATAATATCTAGAAAATTGCTCCCAAATAAGTGGCACGGAACGAAAGAGTTGGTGCAGCATAGAACTAACATCTGTCTGTACAACCAGACCAAACACAAGGGGAAGGTCTGGATTGGATTTCGGATCGAGCTAAACATTTTTAGATGCAATTAGAAGATCGACAATGGTTCACATTTACCCCATGGTGACTTGAAAGTTGGCGTGAAAATAACATTTTTCTAGCAAATGCATCAGTTAGAGGAGAGCAAAGGTAAAAACATAATATTTCATCATCTTTTGTCAAGTATATAGAAAATTTGTTACCTACCAATGTAAGCAAATAAGCAATGGTTCAAAATATTAAACTTGCTAGCCATACTAACTCTGATGAGTGGTGAATACAAAAGACTACCTGAGGTATCAAAGAAAGTACTCTAATAGAACATAGCAGTACGGGAAAATGTAGACGAACCTGTAATGCAGGTAGTACTATTGATTCAAGTAGCAAGTCCTTGGAATCTAAAGATTCTAAACCAGGTAGAAGTGAAACAGAAAGGTCAAATAGCTGAGCCCTGTACAGAGGAAGCTGAGTTAAGTTTTGAATAATGTCACATCGTATTCCAGTTCCTTACCAGTGAGACGGGAATTGTGAGGGCTGAGGAATATTAAGGTACATATACACATCAAAAAGCGCACCTTTTTGTCGAGAGTGAACCTTTCTGCGTTAAGTTATCAACCTTCATGGGATCAGAAACTTCTGAGTTCCGAGACATTGCATCCTCCAGGGTGACTGTCACAAGCTGAATGACGCCACTGATATCATTGGAGGATTCAAAATGCACTTCAAACAGAGCACTCAGCAACTCAAAAGCAGAGGATCTCAATGCACCCAAGTTAGCAGTTGCAACATCCGAAGTATAGAGTGCCATAGCCCGTTCTTCCGCATCGCTTACATCATTTCTCATATTATTTTCATTTCCTTCCAGTATTTTCTTATTTTGCTGAATGAGGATCTGCAAGCTGGAGCATATTACAGCTCGGACATCTGGCTCTTCTCTCAGAGCAGTACACAATTCTTTCTCCAGACCCATAAAACTCTTAGAAGTATCAGTGGGGTAGTTGCAAAATGATGGAAGCAGTGACCACAAAGAATACACAATCCCATCGATACTCCTTGAATACATATTTCCGTCATGATTAAGCTGGCAAAGTATAGCTTGTTAAGTACGGAGAAAGAAAGAAAAAAATATTATGAAAACATATGCTGAGAAATTAAGAGATTATAACCTTTATAGACTTCTGTTTCATTGCTTCAATCATGGGTAATACTGAATCTTTAAAGAATCTCAAATTAGCGCCGACAATATACTGTTTTAGAATAGGAAAAAGCCATAGATTGGCCTCAGACATGTCTTGAACTTCCAAGTTCAAAGGTAGACACTTAAAAAAACTCTCAGGTCCCATGGCTCTAAGGGCTGCTCCTACACACTCATGCAACTGCAACATAAAAATAGATGGAAAAAAAATCACAATAAAGAATCCAGATTCAATTAGATAGGGAAAGAAAGCTAGATCAATGACATAATCACTCAATTACATCATAAACCTCTCAGGCCTAAACACGTGCGGATCATTCCAAACTGAGGGATCATTTTGTATAGCCCACGCGTTAATGAGAAGCATTGTGCCACGAGGCACATTGAACCCTCCAACAACAGTGTCCTGAGATGACTCGTGAGGCATCAGAAATGGAACTGCAGGGTACAACCTTAGCGTTTCTTTAATTATGCAACTAATGTAAGGAAGATTGGCTAAATCCTTATCGTTAATTAGGCGCTCATCCCCTACATGACTCTGAATTTCAGCTTGTGCATTTTTTAGCACTGTTGGATTGTTTAACAAAAGTGTCATAGCCCATTCCATTGTTGCAACCGAGGAGTCACTTCCACCTGTAAGTAGTACCTGTTTGTATCAAAATTTTGTAAAATACCAAACATTTATTTTAAATTTGTAGTAAGAATAAAATTGTAAATTGCAAACATTCATTTTACTTTTCATTTAATTAATATTTGGTCATGTCAAGAATCAAAATTTGAGTTTAGATATTGTTCAAATTATGGCGGGAAAACTGTAAATGAACAAAATTTAAGGATATTAAAAGAAATTTCTTCAATATTCATGTTTTTATCTTGATAAAGGCAACTAGATTAAATCCGGGTTTTAATCCTTAGCCAAACAGCCACTTAATACGTCATCCATCTATTTAAAAGGAAATTAATAGTTTTATATGTCCAATTATAAATTTTGATTATACGGATCAGAGTCCGAATATGCATGGGTGGTATTGGTGTTGTCGTTAACCATGATCATGAGGGCAATGTTATTGCTTGGCATCAAAATTTTATGTATTTTTGTTGTTGAAACTGTGGAATGTTTGGTAGTCAAATTAGCAACTGAATTGGTTCGAAATTTTTGGTGATTGTTCTTTGGTGATTAAATTTCTAAAGTTTGAAACTTTTAATTTTACCCCTTTTATTTCACATTTTCAAAGAAACCTACGCATTTGAATGGAGATTTTCGTTCAATGAAGTTTTGTCAGCTAATGTTTGAAATAACCCCTGTAACTTCATAAATAACCCATAAAATAATATTTTTCTTTTATATATATATATTCCCCTACCTAGGGCTGATCACCGGGTCTGACCCGGCCCGGATTGACCCGACCCGAAATGGATCGGACTATATATGGTTGGTCTTTGTTGGCCCGAAGCCCGGACCTGTTTGGAACGGGTCCAACCCGGTAAATTCGGGTCGGTCCGGGCTAGACCCGTTTCAGCCCGTTGACTGCCCTTTGACCAAGTAAAAAAGGAAAAAAAAAGTTGCATTGGGATGGACAACCTTGACTTGATATCTCTTCTTGCAATTTGTTCACATATCTTTACAGTGCATAAGAGTATCCCAAAATTGGTACTGCACCATTACTTCAGAACAAGTCCAGAAAAGTCAAATCATGTGCAAGTTCAATGCCCTACGCCTCCACTCTATTCCTGCCAAATCCCAACTTCAAATTCACCACGGCAGATGAAGAATTGATATTCGAGGTTGGTGTTAGATTTAAGAGTCAGATTCACGGTATTACTAACATCAACAAGATCGACAAGATATGAAGCGGAGTGGTGGCCGACTGGCAGTAGACCAGTAGTGCAACGTCCGGAGGAGCAAAGATGAGGTGGAGTGGTGGCAGTTGGTGGGAGGAGGCGGAAACATGTGTGAAGTGAAATTGTGGTTTGTGAATTGGGTTACTATGCTCAGATCCAGTAAGAAGACTAGGGTAAACAAATTTTAAAATAACTTTTACCGGGCTGGACCGGAATTTTCCGGGTTTTGACCCGGTCCGGCCCGGAACCCGAATTTTGGCAAATCAGTGACCCGACACCCGGACCGATAAATACGATCCGGTCCGGATTCGGTCTGGGTCCGGTCCATTCGTGCTCAGCCATACCCCTACCCACTAGTACTGGAGCTCCTACAGAGTTCATTGGAAGCTTTGAGTCGCGGAAGCTTTGTCAGAGACTCCATTGATGGAAGCTCTGTCATAGATATTCCACCATAGAAGTTCAGAGTTTCCAAGGCGGAAGCTCTAATCTGGAGTGGGAGGAGCGGGAAGTTCCCGAATGTAGTGTGTGAGTGGTGGTGGTTGGTAGTGGTGGTGGTAGGGAAGGTTGGTTGTTGGGGGTGGTGGGGAAGAAGATGGTTGGTGGTGGTGGGGAAGAAGGTGGTTGGAGGTGGTGGTGTGGTAGGGAAAAAGGTGGAAGAAGGAGGGATGGAATTTTAATAAGTAAACATTTTGAGGATTTATTTATAGGAATTTAAAATTGTTTGGGCTTATTTTGCAATAAACAAAATTAATATAATTATAAATAAAAGATAAAATAGGTGAAAAAGTTGACTTTGGGTTTGGATGTAATTTTCAAATTCCGCCTTTGTAAATTTTGCGCTAATTTGTAATAATCGCCAATCTAGATACCAAAGTGAAAATGACAAATTTAAGGGGTCATTTTGTAATTCTCGCTTTACTTTACAAGAATAAACCTACATATATACACAAATTTAATCATTTCTCTCCATCTAATGTTTGAGATTGATTATCAGTTTGTATTAATAAAGAAAATTCATTTTGCCTTATTTCTTTTTTCATATTTTTCACGTTTCACTTGATGTTTCTCCAAATATGGAGGATGGTCGAAGTATAAATAAGTAGGAAAATACTATATAATATATTTATTTAAGTCATAGCTATCATGAGAATAAGTTTGAGTTTACATCTCCAACAAAATTAAAACATTTTGGTATAATAAATATATAGATGAACTAATCCAAACTTACAATAATGATACTCATACAACCTGAACGTTTAATGTTGTGTTAGTTTATATTCTACGTGTTATGTTTGATTTAAGGCACTTGTATTTTGATACATTTTCATGTACCATCAATTGCAAACCTTAGTTAAAAAAAGAAATAATAAGATTGTAAATTTCACACCATGCATGCATGCCAAACCGTAAACTTTTATGATATAATGGGGGAGGGCTGGTGGTGTGTGGGGAAAAAAGCAACCATAACAATGCAAACTTATGTTTGTAAAATAATATTTCTTTTGGAATATCTCCCCAGGGTCTTTAAAAACCTACCTGTTAATTATATTATATACTTTTGTATTTATTTTGGTTGGATTTTATGGATACAAATTTTTTCAAACATGTATATTTTAATAATTAATGGGCCGTATGAGTAGAAACCCGTTATCCACCGTCTGGTCATGTCGGGTTTGGATTGGATCATATCGTTTAAAAGCATATCAATGAGTCGATTTTATATTTTATTATAGCTATCATAAAAGAATACTTAAGTGATTTAGTCTTTGGATGAACAAGGACTATCCACTAAAACTACGACCAACGTAGTTTAATTTTGAATTTTGACTATTTTATTTTCTCTATTAACTTATTATATCCTCCCTTTTATTTATTATTAAAGTACACTATACCGAGACATCGTCGGGTTAGTAATTGTATAGAAAGTGAAAATAACAAAAAAATGTTTATATCACATGAACGGTGGACAATAATAATCCTAACAAAAGGCATTTGCAGATCGTGCTTTAACCTAAATTTTCATTATATAGTTTAATTAAAGATTTTACCATTACTGTTTGAGATTAATTCGTGGTCAAACTTCGATTTTGTTGACTATAAAAAGTCAAAACTGGACAGCTTCTAAAGGACAAAGGGAGTATATAGTTACAATCTTAAACATTAAGAGTTTTTATTTAAAATGTTGGTGTTATAAAAAATAACATAAACTACTCACTTAAAAAATATTATTGAATTGTTTTAAGAGGAAGACTCATGAGATACGAACTCTAGATAGTTTATCTTAAAATGAACCTATATTGTCAAAGAAATTATCAATATTATTAATCAACACGTATGGTCTAGCTCAATATTAGTGTTTATATTTTCATATTACGAAAAACACATTTTGTTAATAATATAGACATTTTAATTAATAATATGACTCGTTTTCCTAACAAGATAATTCGATTTATTAAAGGTAGTATAACCCACGACACAGCGCGTGGAGAGGCGCGTGGAGATTCCTTCGACTTCCGTTCTCCTGTCTTTTATTCCTTTCTTCTTCACTTTCCTTGATTCTCTCGCTTTGTCTCTATTCTGTTGTGCGCACCAAATTGCGGTCACTTCTCCAATTGGGATTGTCGGTGGATGGGTAATATCGAAGGCGGCGATTTAGCTGGAAATCGGTTCGATTTGAAGTGTTAGATTCAATCAAATTCTCCTTCCGTTGGCGATTGAGGTAAGATTTTTGTCTAATTATACTAGAATACTCATAAGTTCATATTTTGTCTGCTCACAATTATACTTGAATTCTAGAGAATATTTTGCTGCTGATGATGTCTGATTTATGGGTATTTCAAGCAAGGAGCTCGATGTAATTAGGTAAATAAACGATTGAAATTTGAATGTTATGGGATTTCCTAAACATTGTTGCTTGTGTTGTTCTTGCAAGTGTGTTAGCATGAGTTATTGTTCGAAACGAACTCACGAGTTTTGCTTGGTATTTATTGAAAAATACACTTCTGGTGTTGATTAATTTGGGGAAACATAAGATTTTGGTTGATGTCCTCTGTACCATATGTATAGTTTCAGGCAGGTATAGATACGGAGGGACGTGATGAGCTGTGTATAGATTGGCCAGTTACTGATAGTAGCTAGGTAGATGTTTTTTGACCATTTTACGCTAATTCAGTTATACAACTTCAAGTGAATTGATTTTTTTTATGACCTTGCGTATGAACGCAATGATTGTAATGTCTGGGGGCTACTACACCTTAACAATAAGACATGCATCCTCAGGTTTTGTTTAACATAGATGTGACTTAGCTTGGTTTACGTTCGCTTGAAATTGTAATTGTCAGTGTTTAGTTTCTGTATCTATGCATCTGTATTGGCAAGCTTGAAGATCATATTCATGTAAACCCAAGAATGGTAATTTACAATCAGGATACTAAATAGCATACGCACTCCGTTTTGCTGTTAAACTTGCCAATGTAGATGCGTAGATCCAACAACTACATGGTAATTTACTTATAATATTGTTCTGTTGAGATTATTCGTGTAAGTATTGTGACTCGTTCTCTATTTATTTTATTTGCATGGAGGCAAGCTAGAGTTCCGTTCTTGCAAGACCCGAAAGCTGCTGAAGTGCTAGATTGTGCTGGTTTGGTTATTGTGAATGCTCGAGCATCAAGAGCAAGAACATGTAAGATATTAAACAAATTCATGGACTCTCTTTCACGAATAATTCCAGTTTTTAATATCACTAATTTATACATATTTGCAGAGTGAACTGCAATGAAACGTGGCAGCTGTGAACAATATATCAAGATACTGGAGTGAAGATTAAGTTGGCAAAACAACCTGGAAGTTGTTTAGTTTCTCTTGTACCAATTCTAATGTCTGAGTCATGTAACTTGTTAAGAATTCTAAATATAGGGTAGAAAATACAAATGGTAATTTAGTGAGGTAAAAATGTAGAATATGCACATAGTGTACGAAGATCGAAGTATATAAAGCTTGACAAAAATATATAAACAAACAATTGTTCCTTAGTGAATGTGTGTGGGTGTTTATAATTTAAAAAACGTAAAAATTCAACAGAGTAACACGCTACGCGTGTTACGCGAATTCTAGTATATATATAAAAGATATCTACAAATTGTTTCTATTTAGACTTCTTATTGTTAAAACAATATATTTATATTAAAAAATATAAGTCCGGTTCTCATATGCTCATTATTCTCTCGATTAATCTATACTATCATATCTAGTTCTAGTTACAATTTATATTAATTGTAACAACCATGACGAATTAGGCCATATGTCATCAATTGTAATGAAATCGCGATATACTTTGATCGTATATACAGTATAAGATTGCGATGTACTTTGATTTATTGCTGATTCTTAATATATGAAGTTTGGTTTCTCAAAAAAATAATGAAATCGCGATACAGAAAAAGTATGTAATGAATTGAAGAGAAGGTTAGTGTACCAAAACTGCATTTAGCAAAAATTAACAACAATGTAAAATCTTAATTACGTACCGCCATGATGCCTTTAATGTTTTGATCGGTGTAATACTCAGGATCTGATGCATGTAGAGACAATAGCACTTGAAGCATCGTTTTGACCTTGTCTGTCGAATCATGTACTAATTTACTATCACGCCCACGAACTCCGTCAATGATGTTCTGGAGAAATTTGTCCCTCTTCTCATGAATCGCCTTATATATTTCCTCTGCTTTTCCTGATCCTGCAAGCAGTGACCAAGTCATAAAATTTTAACACCTATATTAATTAATCTTCAACCAAATAACTATAATACTCATACACTTAGACAACATAACGTTCTTTTCTGAAAAATTATTAAATTCAGTGTTTTATATACTAAAAATAAGTTTAGCTCAGTTTTATCAGACGAGATAACATAAGTACCTAAGTTGAAGAAAGTTGATCATTGCTAATTAAAATACAAACTTTCGGAATTGACCTGATTAATACTCCCTCTGTTCCAAAGAAATCTTCCCATTTTGACTTTGACCGGAAATTACTATTAAACTATAATAGTAAATAATTTAATAAAATCTTCCCATTTTGACTTTGACCGCAAATTACTATTAAACTATAATAGTAAATAATTTAATAAAATCATATAATGAAAATTTAATTATTAAATTTTCATTATATGATTTTATTAAATTATTTACTATTATAGTTTAATAGTAATTTCCGGTCAAAGTCGAAAACAGTTGATCGTAGAAAAGTAAAATGAAAAGATTTCTTTGAAACAGAGGAAGTATATCACATATGGTTAACTTTAAAAATTGTTTGTTTAATAACTACATGCATTATTGGTAAATTAGGTGCATTTATAAACATGTAATTTTATGGTTAAACATGTAATTTTTTTTTAATTGTATGTGATGTGGATCCCATCTGATAATAGTCTGCAAAAGAAGATTTACTATATATGAATTGATGATACTAGTCTATAACCAATATAAAGTACGGAAATCACACTGCTGAGAACGGGAACCTTATTCACCCCTACCTGGAAGCCAAGGGACATAGTCAACCATCGTTGAAATGCCAACGGCACGATGCATCTCCTTGAGTATATCGTTAAATTCGTTCCCCTCGTCCGCCTCCTCTCCATAATATCTCTTGCCAACGATCATCTTCGTCGTCACATTGAACAAGACCTCGAACATCATCCTCCTCATCTCGACTACTGAATTTTCATTACAAGCAAACAAGACATGGCGAACAAATGCTCTTACATCTTCAAGCAAGATGTAAGAGAGGGACTGCATGCGATGAGGGGACAAAAGCTCCATAGAGGAAATTCTACGAAGATTTCTCCAATGGTCTCCGTATGGAGTCCAAGACATGGTTGTGTTGTTATACCCTTCGTATTTCCCAGCAAGAAGGTTTGGACGGTTGGCAAATATGAGGTCATTTTTGTTTGACAAGCAGTCTTCGGCTGCCTCAGGAGTGTTTACTACCAGTACGGTACGAGAACATAAACGAAGAGAGTAAATTGGGCCGTATTTTTTTGATAATGTGTAGAGTTGCTTGTGTAGAGGTTTCTTTAGAATAAGGTGGATGTGGCCAATAAATGGTAAGGTGAAGAAGGGACCTGGTGGATAATTTTTGAGCTTGCGGATGAGGAGATTCTTGCATGTAGAATACAGCATAACAAACAGAATTAGGAAACAAAATGACATGCCAACCTGTTGTAACAGATCCATCTATAATTCTTTTTTCAAGTTACTTTTCCCTCTCTTCTTGGGCAATGTTCAGTTGTTTACTTATATAGATGTATGTACCATGTTAAGTACGTCCACTGTTAAGGTTAATGTATTCGTAATTATATAGGTTTGTATCTTTTATTCCGGCCAACCTTTTTTATTTTATTATATAATAGAGTATGTTTAGTGTTTTTTTTTCTTTTTGTTACTGATTTTAAATTAGTGAAATACTGCCAAGTTGATAACTTATAGTGACCCTGTTGGGTTGAATATGTCTCTTACGAACTAGCAGAATTACCACAAACTAAGGTACGTACGAGACTTGGACCTTATGCCATGAGAGGACATCGTCCGAGGAACAATCTCCGATAGGCATCTTGAGTCCGACCCGTTACACTTATAGAATCTAAGAGAATCATGTCTTGTGAAAAAGGACAACTTACCAACCCCGGGATCCCGTTTAAATGTTGGAGCAGCTTATAAAGACCCAATCGATAAGCTTTACTTAGGCTTTTTCTTTTATTTTATTTCCTTGGCGACCACAAAGACGTAACAACACATCAACCTAATCATATTAGCATCGTCTGTGGGAAATCTTACATAAAGCTCATAGATATGAGAGAAGTCATTAACCGAAGGACCACACTTATTGGGGTCTAAGAAGATGCTCCCGTAGATCCACCACCGAGGACGCTAGCTTATCGTCTCGGCCCACCCAGGGACAACCCGCCTGCTTCTCAAGAAACCAGAAGGAACCGATAGAATGAAAATTATGAGGACCATGAAGGTTTCGTCGACCTAGACGAAGGAAGAATGCTTTCCTGCATGGACGAACTCTATCTCCGATACAAGGTTCTCAGAGTCGAGCAATCCGAGCCCCCTAAGTGCGAGGATGCGGACCGAGTAGATCGATGGAGGAACAAAAATTTCGACCAAGTTGGAATAGTATGGTGGGAGAAGTTGTCTAGTCAGCCATATGGTACGATATGAGAGCAGGCTCGGGGGAATGGGGTTCAACGACAACATCCTGGACATGATCTTCCCGACCACTCTCTACGGAAGGGGTATGGACTAATGGCTTAACCTCAAGCCGGGATCAATATTCAAATCCTATTCTCAACTCATGGCACAATTCTTAACCACTTTCTGTGAGTGGCTTTCACCTGTCTCGAAAATGGTGGTTGTTCGGAGAGGTAGATGGTTCGGGGATCTTTCGGTGAAGATTCCACTCAGACCTGCTTAGTTCGGACATAGGTGTTCGGACTGGTCTGTTTTCTGATTTTGTTATTTTGTTTATGAATCTTGAGAGCCTTAGCTTTGGACCTACTGATCCGAGTCGATGTAGAAATGAAGTCTTAGGGGTTTGACCCTTGCTCCGATGATCTTGTAAGGACCTTCCCATTTAGGCTTAAGTTTTCCAACCTTAATGAGAATGTCTGCCCTTCTAAGAACCAAATTGCCAACTTGTATATCTTTAGCGTAAACATACTTGTTGTAGGCTCGGGCAGCTGTCGCTTGGTAGCGGTGGATGTTAGCTAGTGCAGTGTTCCTTTTGTCCTCCAGCAACTCTAAGTCATAGATCCTTGCCACTTCATTCTCAACCGGTTGGTACTGTTGAATCCTTTGAGTCTCAACTGCAATCTCCAAAGGGATGACCTCCTCAGTGCCATAGACTAGTGCAAAGGGTGTCTCCTGAGTAGCAGTCCTAGCAGTAGTACGGTGAGAACAAAGTACCCCATCCAAGTCATCTGCCCAACTCCCTTGTGAAGTCCTTAGCCTCTTTTCTAGGATCTTAACAATTGTCTTGTTCGTCAACTCAACTTGACCATTAGCTTGAGGGTGGCCAACTGATGTGAATCGCTGCTCTATCTTGAAGGATTTGCACCATTCCTTAAGTTTAGCTCCGGGGAACTGAGCCCCATTGTCCGAGACAAGGACCCTGGGTAGTCCAAAGCGACAAATGATGTTTTTCTAAATGAAAGTTCCCACTCGGTTCTCAGTGATGGTAGATACGGCCTCAACCCACTTAGTAAAGTACTCCACAACAACAATGAGGAACTTATTTTGGTGAGTACCGCGGGGAAAATGACCGACTATGTCTATCCCCCATTGATCAAATGGGCAGGCTATGATTGACGGAATCACAGGGTTCGTAGGGCGGTGAGGAACGTTGGCATAATACTGACAATCATCACATGCTCGAGCAAAGTTTGAAGCATCCTTATCAATTGTTGGACAGTAGTAACCTTACCTTATGACTTTCTGAGCCAAGGCTCGGCCTCCTGAGTGACTCCCACAACTTCCACTATGGATCTCTTCCAAAACAGTCCTAGCCTCTTGGGGTCCAAGGCACCTCAAGTGAGTGCCGCTGAAAGACTTCTTGTAAAGATCTTCCCTAAGGATAAAATATCTAGTGGCTCTACAAAAAACTCTCCTTGCTTCCTTTGGATCTGAGGGTAAAGACCCGTCCTTGAGGTAATTGAAGATGTCTGTCATCCAAGTTTGTTCAGTGCTTAAGAGCAAGATATGCAGGCCCGGACTCATGAGTGAAGAAGTCCTAAGAGTCAACAGGATGATGCTTCTAGTGTCCAACGCTCCTGAAGCTGAGGCATACTTTGAGAGCGAGTCAGCTTTCTCATTCCATTCCCTATCGAACCTTTCTAGTGTGAATTCTTCAAACATCTCTACCTCTTTTTTGAGCAATTCCAAGTACTTGATCATGTTAGGGCCCTTAGCGGCGAAGGACCCTGAGAACTGAGATTCAACTAGTTGCGAGTCAGTGTAAGCTTTGATCCTTTTCACTTGGAGGGATTTTGCCATCTTAAGTCCGACGAGGAGTGCCTCGTACTCAGCTTCATTGTTGGTCACCTTGAAATCAAGCGTGATGGCATAATCTAACTCGGCACCTTCAGGGCTCCTAAGGTGTATTCCAATGCCTCCAAGTCTACCGGTAGAAGATCCATCTAGCTGTAGTGTCCAAGTGCCTTTTCCTTGTTCTTTGGATGCTATAGAAGTATCGATGTTCTTATCTTCTGGGATCTCCCCTTGCTTCTTGACGGAAGATGCAAGCACAGGAGTGTTTGGCATTTCGTCCAAAAGGTGCATGTGTCTCGCTCTAAGAGAATCATCCATAGGTTCAGGTGGAAATCCCCTGAATTGAGTGTCACCATAGATTTCTTGTTCTGCTTCTTTCTCAGTAACTCTCGCTTGCTCAAAGAGGTTCACTTCTTGTGTTATCATCAACCACTCAGCTTCTTTCGCCTGATCATTGACATTTTCCTCATCCTTCTTAGGGTAATCGACTAAGAAGTCAGCTAGGATCTGTATTTTCTTTGCTGATGGAGCTTGATATCTAATATCGTACTCGCTCAGTTCGATCGCCCATTTGGATAGACGGCCAAATTGATCTGGCTTTCCAAGGACTTGTTTCAACGGTTCACTGGTGAGAACCACAATCCTGTGTGACTTGAAGTAGGGCTTCAACCTCCGAGCAATTTACACATAAGCATATGCCAATTTCTCAATCTGAGCATACCTAGTTTCCGCTCCAGCTAGAGACTTGCTTAGGTAGTAGACAGGCCTGTGATTGTTGGCTTGGATCCGAACCAGCACGGAACTCATAGCCTCATTGATGACTGCCAGGTACAAGTAGAGGGGCTGTCCTTCTACTGGTTTGGCTAAGAGTGGTGGTGAGAGGAGATATTTCTTTAAACTGTCAAAGACTTCTTCACACTCTTTGGTCCACTCAAACTTGTCCCCTTTCCTCAATATCTTGAAGAAGGGTAGGTTCTTTTCTGCTGATCTGGAGATGAAGCGGCTTAAGGATATAACTCGTCTTATGAGCTGTTGGACTTCATTGATGGTTTTTTGTTGCGGCAAGTCTAGAATAGCCTTGATCTTTTCCGGGTTGGCACTGATGCCTCTCTCTATGACCATGTAACCGAGAAATTTACCCCCCTTCACTCCAAAGATAAATTTCTCAGGGTTCAGTTTCATCCCGTACTTCCTCAAGATAGAGAAGCAATTATTAAGGTGCTCGATGTGCTGCTCCTCTGTCTTGCTCTTAACCAACATGTCATCAACATATACTTGTATTGTTTTGCCAATCTCTTCTTTGAACATTTTATTTACCAGCCGTTGGTAAGTAGCTCCAGCATTTTTCAGTCCAAATGGCATAACCTTGAAGTAATAGACTCCTCTGACCGCAAAGAAGGTTGTCTTCTTAATATCTTCTTAAGCCATTATGATTGATAAAATCCTTGATAAGCATCCATGAAGCTTAGAAGAGCACATCCAGCTGTGGAGTCTACCAGTTGGTCGATCGGAGGCAAGGGATAAGGATCCTTTGGGCAAAACTTGTTGAGCCTAGTAAAGTCATTGCACATCCTCCACTTACCCGGAGCTTTCTCGACGAGTACCACATTGCAAACCCAATCTGAATATCTTACTTCTTCAATGTGTCCTGCATTCATGAGCCTTTCAACCTCTCCGGCTATGATAGCATCCTCAACGGGTCCAAAGTCTTTTCTCTTTTAGCGAATATACTTAATCGAAGAATCCATGTTCAGACGATGAACAACTATTCTTGGATCTATCCCCTTGAGATCGTCAGTGCTCCAAGCGAAGACATCACAGTTGCTTTTCAGGCAAGCTATGAGTTTCATCTCAACTTCAATGCTCATCTCAGTTCCAATCCTAGTCTTCTTTTCATGGCTTCCTTCTATCAATTGGATCTCCTTTAGGGTCTCATGAGGTTCGATCCTTGCAGCTGTAGGAAATTTCTCCTTCAGAGCTCCAGCTCCTATCTCTTCTTTAGGATGTGTGAGAGGCGCGGGTGAGAGCGAACTGGGCTTTCCAGTGACTGTAAGAACGGGAGTTGAGGCATTTCTGGTCGACATAATGTAGCACTCCCATGCTTCTCTGACGTTTCCTATTTCTTCTCCTACACCGTTTGGAGTAGGAAACTTGATTCTATTGTGCGTGGAGATGAGATGGATTTGAATTGATTGAGGCCTGGACATCCTAAGATAACATTGTAATCAAAGACACGATCCACAACCACGAAGAGAACTGTTTGAGTTACTCTTGTTGGGAAAGTCCCCATGGAAACTTGTAGAGGGATACTTCCAATGGGACGAACTGTAGAACCTCCAAATCCCACTAGTGAAGTATAGACTCTTCCATACTTGATCCTTCCCAAATTCATTTGGTCCACAATTCTTTTGGAGATGATGTTAGAAGAGCTTCCAATATCAATAAGCACCTTATTGACCTTGTAAGTGGCGATGACTAAAGAAACAACCAAAGTAACGTCCGGATCTCTGAGATCTTCTCCTCCAGACGTTGGGGGAGGTATTTCACTATCATCAAAAGAGATCAAATTTGATCATCTCAGAGCAGGGGGAGCGTAAGCTCTATCTTTGTTCCTTAGATGCTGGGCGGTTCTCTCTCTAACATTCCGTCTGCCTCCTCCGCTTGGACCTCCTGCTATAGTGTTGATAACCCCACTATAGGGAAGGTTTTCCATCTCTAAGTTTTCGGAGTACTCATCGTATCGCTGAGTCTATTGGGGAGGGATCCCCGTGGGAGGTGGTGGTAAAGACCCTGTCGTAGTTTCCGGATCACGCTCTGCTCTCATTCGTTCATTCCTCTGGTGGCGGGAAGGTTCCTCTTCGTAAACTAGCTCTTTTAGCTTGCCGCTTCTTATCAAACTTTCAATCTCAGTTTTCAACTGAACACAGTCTTCCGTGGAATGACCTTTATGCTTAAGGAATCTGCAATATTCTTTAGAAGCCTTGCTTCTTTTACTATTCCTTGCTGGCTTGGGCCATTAAACATCCACATTCTTTTCAACAATAGAGGCCAAGATGTCGGATATAGGTCTATTGAGGCGAGTGTACTCCGCATATCTCCTGGGAGGGGTTCTCTCCCTATGAAATTCTCTCTTATCTTTGAAATCCTTTCTTTGCTCAAATTTTCCAAGACGAGGCGCGGGATCTAGTCTCATCGGCTCTTTTCCCTTCTTAGTCCCGGCTCTTACTGGAACGTTCCTCCTATACTCCTCACCATACAAGACTCCCTCACATATATCTTCCTAGTATTTTTCATTTGGAATCTCTTCGTTGGAGAGTTTCTTCCTGAGTTCATCATTGTAGGTGTTGGCGTACATGTATCGGACCCACTCTTTGATGTTGTGAGACTCAACTTGACGTACTTCAGCATTGAACCGCTCTAGAAAAGTCCTAAGATCTTCATTGTCTCTTTGGATGATTCCAGCCAGGTGCTCTACTGATCTTTTCCTCTTCTTTGCCTTTTGAAATCTCTTCAAAAAGAGAGAGAACACATCCTCATAGGTCTTGATTGAGCCATCGGTAAGGTGGTCCACCAATCCATTGCCTCTCCAAAGAGAGTGGATGAGAAGTTGAGAGCTTTCATGTTGTCATTCAATCCATTGGTGTCCATCTTACTTTCATACCTTGTAAGATGAGCAACGAGGCAAGTATCTCCGTGGTAACGCTCAAGGTTGGGGATAGTGCAATCAGGACGCTTCCTCTCTCTTCTGATTGCGTCACATAATGGGTTTGGAGCTCTTATCATCACCTTCTCATGAGCCTTCACTATTTTGCCTAGATTAGCAATTTGGGTCTCCAAAGCCTTCTGTTGAATGTAGATTTGTTCAGCAGTAAGCCTCTCACCGGTTCTTGGGTTAATGGCCATGTCAGCAGGAAGGTCATCGACTTAGATTACTGCGATACTCTCTGCCATTTGGTCTCTTGCCCTTGTTTGGAGTGCAGCATGGCGGCTAGTACCGGCCTCATCCAGCCTAGGTCTTACTGGGATCCTCTCACGATGCTCCTGAGATGCAGTAGCTCTCCTGTTGATAAGGTTGCACAGATCATCTTGTCGACCTTGTTCTCCTATTCTCTCCAAGACATGGCGATGCTCATTCCTTTATTGAGCAGGCTCTGTTTGCCTTGGAGCTGCCAATGGCGGAGTAGGTTGGACGTTGTTGGATCCAAAACAACCTTTGATAGTAGTGAGCAAGAGGCCGAACTGATTCTCATTCATCCCAAACTCACTCGGCTGAACAATCTGGCCATTTGGAAGAGTGAAGTTCCTTCCTGGTGGAGGACCATGTGTTCTTGACGGAGGAACATGTCCTTCCACTCCTTGGACCGTCACTCCAGTTCCTTGGGTCCTTACTGGTAGATCAGTGACTCTTTCATCCTCCGAGGAGGCACTGGCAGTCTGACCATCGCTTGGATACTCCTCTCGATTTCTTGATGCGATCCTAGCCAATTGTGTCCTCCTAGTAGGTCTACCTCGTAGTCATGGAGCGGGAGTTCCCACTGCAGTAGTGGCGGTTCTCACTGACTTTCTCTGTCTTGCCATTGCTTATAGAGCTATGAAACTTTTTGTAAAGATTCCCACAGACGGTGCCAAAATGTTGAGGGTGAAGTCCCCAAAACTATTAGTAAGTTCTTCCTAGGTCGTCCAAGTCCAAATCACTGTAGAGCGTCCAAAGCAAGCAAAGGTCCAAAGGTAGGGTCCGAAGCACTCCAAGGTTCAAAGCACTAATGGGTAAGATCCTGCACAAGTAACTTTTGGGGGGGGGGGGGGGGGGTAGGACCGAAGACCCGGTTTGCATAGTGTCAAACCGGAGAAAGACTTTACTTGAGAGATACTGAAGATCTGCTCTGTATAGCGATCGGGATTAGTTCGTAAAGATGACTTGACTTACCATTAGCATGGGAATGTGTGCCATATATATAGAGATCTCCCAAAGAGGAAGGATTCCGTTGGATCGTGCCAAGTGTAAGGCTCGGATTGTGCCAACAATGCTCTATTAGGCCCATGGCCCATTAAGAAGACTTAACCCATTTCCCTTTTGGGCTTTCGAGGGTAGTTTAGTCATTCTCCAAGAGAAATTAGAGACTCCTGAAGTCCGTCTCGGACCTTCGTCCGAGAGTGTAGGTCCGAGGGTCTGCTCCGGGTCACAATCTCATGTCTGAGATCAACTCCCATAAACCACAAGTCATAGTGGTTCGGACCTTGATAGTCTCGGATCCTATTTTCTCTCTTGGTGCCAGTTCACTTGGTTCCTTATGAGGTTAGATACTTATGTCCGGACCATTGTCTGGGTCGGACCCTCATGGTCTCAGACCATGGTTTGGGTCGAACCTGCTGTCTTCGAGGTCTAGTTCATCATTTCACTCAGGAGGATCGGACCCGTGGTAGCCTTAGCGTCGGACCTTGAGGCATTGGACCTTAGACAGCTTGAAACGCCTTAGGATTCGTTCCAAAGGCGTCTATGACGGATTTGACATATTTCCGTATCAACAATTCAAGTTCCAGAAAGCTTATTCTATCAAAGCAAGTTTTTGTAGGATTTATTCGCGTTTATATGTTTGATTGTTATATTTAGTATGTGATTGGTGCAAGTTTTCGTTAGCATTGTTGTCATTCATTCTTTCTGCACGAGAACTTGTTACTTGATGTCTATGTGATAATTTGAGCATGTTGTGTCAGCTTGTTGCGGAATATCCGTGGATCTATGTTTGCGTTTGGCCCGTCTCGTTTTACTAGTTATCTGTTATGCCCTTTCCCAACCAAACGGCCTCTTAAGCGTATAATTAGTAATTATGGCCATAAAAATATGTTTCTTTCATTTTGGAGAAATCTATGGCATGGTATGGTATACGGTCCTGCAGTAACCAGGTAGGCCAATTGCTTACTGAATTTGATTATCTTATTTCATGATTAGATTAATTTTATATGTTGCTTTCATTTGCTATATCTAGGATGTTAACTATGTGCAAGTTGGGTGCTTAGTAGTAAAATATTTTTTTATCATGGTTGTTTGTGCTTGTGAATTAATGATGCGATGTAGTATGTCTATTATATGTAACTGAATGTTTCATTAGACGACTATTCATAATGTTTTCTACTTTTGGTTCCTACCATGATATATTTGAATGTATGAACTATACTTGATTCGTGACGCGTTACTGCATTCATTTTAACAGGATGCAAAAGGTTTAAGGTTGAGAAAGGTCTTCAAAGTTAAAGAAAAGTGAATGAACTGATAAGAAAATATCCTGGTATCTTTACCGTAGTTATTAGTTAATGTTCAGCGGATAGGGACGCAAAGTCCTGATGACGTCGGATTTTATCATTCAACTTATAGGGCCACGAAAGTGACCTGAGGCCGGTTGATTTAGCCAGGATAGGAACCTACGATGCCAATTGAGCTCAGGATATATCAAGTTAATTGTCAAGCCATGTTTAAATGAAATGTCTAAGTTTGCTTTTCAAGAAGTTCAAGTCTTAAAGTTGTGTTGCATTAAAGATTTAAAAGACAATTAAAATAGAACTTTAAATCATTGTACGTGTATGGAGTTTCCAAAGTCAATGCATGGTCACGACTGGTCCATTTCTAAAATATCATATTTTAATTAAGTTTGGAGTTGAGCTAACTGGAGAGGCGAGCGTTGCCGGGGCAGTGATCACTACCAACAACATCTTTACTATGTTAAGTTCATGATGTCTCTAAGTTTTGTAATGTTGCAACTATTTTATAATTTTAGAGTTCTGCGGCATTTATTTTACTATATCATGAATGAATTAGTATCAAGAATTTTCATGTCAAGTCTTGTGATATGCATGGCGTCAACTAACGTTTTGAATATTCATAAGTCAAGTACGTCAGAATTCACAAGTTTACAAACTAGCGCAAGTTTTATTTCCTTAATCCTTCATTTAAAAATCTTGATGCGACAGTTTTAGTATTTCTTGTTTGACCAGATGAGATTTCACAATGTGTTGGAAGAGACGTGTATTAGTAAGAGACCTAAGATACGGATTGAAGTTTCTTAAGTATATTATGTATAATGTTTTAAATAATATCAATAATGTTTTATAATATTTCTTTAACATTTTATAGGAGCTTTTATTCATTTATGATATCTTACGTTGACTTCAAACAATAGTTTTCTAGTGGGGTACTTTAGTGAAATTACATATAATAAAATTTTGACAATGATTAAAATCGTGAAAAGGGTTAAATAGTAGTTTTTAACCAGGTTTGCACGATTATAATTTTGACCGTAAAACTTCAAATACCTTTTCAACTAAAAAATTAATTAGATTATACAAAGTCTTGGAAGAGACGTGTATTAGTGAGAAACTTGAAAGATAGATTGATGTTTTTAAGCATATGTATAATGTTTTAACAATATCAACAATATTTTATGAGTTAATATTTTATATAATTTTTTATGCATATGTACATCGCCGATATTCTTAATAAAACATCTAATATTTTTTAGATATAACTGTAATATTGTATCCGTCTATTTTAATCTCCGTAGAAAACCGTCTATCACAATATTTATTCATTAGATTATAGCTATGACTACATCGTGCAAGAGAACATGTTTCCATTTAATATTGCATATTTCCGACAATAACAACTGTTATGTTTACAAATCGCAACAAAACTATTATAATCAACAATTAACCGGTCTACAGAATCCTATGATACAATGATCCTATGTGTAGGTCATACAAATCGGTAAAGATAAACAATTGCAATACAATAACTAGGGCTTTTTTTATGACCTGGGGGACTAAGGGGTTCGTCCAGTTCCAGTATGACAACAGACGTTCAATTAAAAGATGACGTGTCGTTTTTGAATCGTCTCATAACGATTCATTTTTTTTTTTGGGGAAATTAGAAAGTGGAACAACTTTGGAGGGAAAAAATGATTAAGAAACAACTCAATTTTTTATTTTAGAATCTGATATAACTTTTGAAAACGTGTGGTCATAAATCATTCTCACCAAATTTGAAGAGACAGATATACCCTCTCTACCAATTCCAGTTACAAGTGTTTAAATGAAGTGAAATTAAGAAGAAGTAATTGTTCAGTTTGGAGACTCCAGACGTTTCTCACTGTAATTGAGCACTGATTTCTCTCTCAATTTTGAACTCCCAAATAAATGTCTTGTTCAAAAAATTTGGCCTCCAGGTTTATATGGCATAACCAATCACTCAATTGCCAACACAGAGAAGAAGATGCAATCACTCAATTGCCAACACTCATACAAATCCTGATTAGGAATAAACGTGCATCTCCCAAGGGAATTTCTATGGCCCTACGACATAATCAATGACTTCTTGTTTCACTTGGCAGGATTTACCATCACAAATAGTCACAACATATGCATAATTTCATAAGGAAAAGTTATTTTGGTTTAACTAGAATCCCAACTCTGGGATTCAAGTGATATATTGCGAAAGAGAATTATCAAACAACCCTGCAACTAAAATTTCGAGAAAGTTTTGGTTTCATCCATTATGCAATGGAGACTATTGACAATCGCCAACAAATTACATAATGTAAGGGCCACTTGGACAGAAAGATTAATGTCCTGAATGCTGTGCTGTTACAGACAGGTCAAATGATCTCATGAATTACCTGTTTCCTGAATGTGAAGTCCTCATCTCGCGAATTCTGAATATCTGCTAAATTCGAAAGAGCTCCTTCGAATAGGTAAAAAGAAGAAATCCCTGCAGTGCCAAAATTAGTACAATGTTTTCAAGAAAACTTCAAGACACCAAGCCTAGGAATCTCAACATTGTTGGAGTACCTAATTTCTCAAACATGGCAGAAACGACTTGAAATGACATATTCCAAATACTTTCATAGCGATAACTGAGCAAGTTCTTAGTAGTTACACAAAGTTTTTCAATGACAGTTGCACCAGATTTCCCTGTGGCAGTATTGTATGTAGTGAGATCAACACCCTGTTTGATCAAGTTATCATCAACACATGTATGTATCAAATCTACATATGTCCTCACTGCTTCCATAAGGGCCTCCTCATGTCCGGAAGTCAAAACATCTGGAAAAATCCCAAATGTGACCCTTGCTAAAATTATCAATTTTAAGTATTTGAACCCGAGCTATTGGAGTGGATTGATGCCGGAGCAGTAATCATTGTCGGAATCAACTTTTACTATTTTATGTTTATGATTTGCAAGACTCTGTATTTTTTCAAGATTTATGCTATTTATAATTGCGCTGCATTATTTTACTAATTCACGAATTAGAACCAAGAATTTCCATGTCAAGTCTCCGTACGCTTAAGGCATCAAACTACGTTTTAAATTTTTATAATTCAAGTTCGTCGAATTTTGAAGATCACGAACTAGCGCGAGTTATATTTTTCATTAACCAAGAATTTTATCACTTCAAATTTTCAAAGTTGCACATCCTTTTAACATCAAAGAGTCATGTTGGGTGTTGATCAATGGCCAGGCACCTCTCCCCTTCGGTAAGAGTTTTATATTTATGTTTTAACTTGTGATCTTGTTAGCTATGAATGTGATTATTTGTACTTGTGTGATTCATGTCCATGTTATTATGTTCTCTACTTGTTATATGAACTTGCTTATGTGATTAATTGTAGTTGCATGTTGTGATTTTTATTTAATTGTACATGTGATCAGTTGTTGTTGTGGTGATGTATACTACATGTTGATGTGAAGTTATGTACCTATGTGATTTGTTTTTCTTTTGGTTAGTTGGGTTTCAGCAAGACTCGAGGTCGAATCTTTTTAGAAGGTGGATAGATTGTAACAGCCCAAAAATTCGTATTTTGAACTTAGACGTTTTAAAGCGGACCGAGCGTCAAAGCGCAGCTCGTAAAACGTTGTTGGCCCAGTTTTGTGCCTTGTATCCTTATTCAGCCTGTCACTTATCTAAAGCCCAAACCCATTTTCTTTAACAAGTTCAAGTGTTTAGGGTCAAGTCCGGTCATAGCGTTGCATTGCATTAATCAAGATTAAATGATTTAAAAGACTTGAAGATAGCACTTTAAGTCATGGCACGTGTATGAAATTTTCTCAGTCAAGTGGTCACGACTGACCCTTGCTAAAATTATCAATTTTAGGTATTTGAAGCCGAGCTATTGGAGTGGAGTGATGCCGGAGCAGTGATCATTGTCAGAATCAACTTTGACTATTTTATGTTTATGATTTGCAAGACTCTGTATTGTTTCAAGATTTATGATATTTATAATTCCGCTGCATTATTTTACTAATTCAGGAATTAAAACTAAGAATTTCCATTTCAAGTCTCAGTACGCTTAAGGCATCAAACTACGTTTTAAAATTTTATAATTCAAGTTCGTCGAATTTTCAAGATCACGAACTAGCGCAAGTTATATTTTTCATAATTCGTCTTTTAAAAATTACAATCGTCTCGGCGGTTCAATTGAAAATGAAACTAAGGTAAAAAAACGAAACTAATATCATATTTTTTTATGTTTGAATCTCACGGGTTGTAACACTAATATTCTTGACTTCCATTAAACTTTTAAGTTGATCAGTACGAAGCCATCTGATATTCCACGCGATAATTTGATAAATAGTGACTGAGATAAGTTTGATACCTATATCAATTAACTACCATCTCTGGTTAACCATCATTGTATACTAGTACTAACCCGCCACGGAATAGTTTTCTTTTCATCATCTAATCTATGGTTTATAATTGTATTTATAAAATAGTCAAACAAACAAAGTCTCCAAATCAAACCAGTCAAAAGCAATATAGAAATTATCTAATATCTAATGCATAATTGTATTTTCAAAATAGTCAAGTAGCAGAACTAAGTAGCAAAATCAATCCTGGCAAAAGTAATATAGTAATCCATACAGAATAAATGATTTGTGAAAAAAAACGACGGAAGTACACTTATGTTTACAGGTTGCATAAAACCTCTTTATAGACCACGTTGGTTGTGGTGTCTGTTGGTTTTCCTTCTTCGTCTAGGATCAAGACCTTCAAACCTTTTTTACTTGTAACTCTTGAGAATGCAACATAAAACTGTCCATGGCTAACAACTGGACTTGGAAGATAGAGGCCTACATGTGCTAGGGATCGGCCTTGACTCTTGTTAATAGTCATTGCATAGCAAACGGATATAGGGAACTGCCTTCTTTGGAACCTGATGGGAAATTTTGTGACGTCTGATGGTGTCAAAACCATCCGAGATATCAAAACTTTTTTTCCGGCATTCTTTCCTGCTATCATCTTGGCCTGAATAACCTGTTTTCCTATATAAGTCACGATCAATCTTTTTCCATTACATAGTTCGACCGTATGGTCTATATTCCTCAATAACATTATAGGGCAACCGACTTTTAGCCGGATCAAATGGTTTGGGATTCCAGAAGCCCTAATGGTATTAAGGAATTATGTGGAATATACATCATCACGGTTCACTATGTCATCCTCGTCCGGGCATATACTGTCAGAACTCAAAAATTCATGTGCATCACCAGGCAACAACAAGATGACATAATCTCATGAACAATCTCATTGGGGGGGATAATATGGCCCGGTCCTGGAAGTAACGACCATCCCCAACATGATCAATTAGTGAAGGATAAATGCTACTTACCATTGCAGCAATTGGATTATCTGCATCGCGGACGATAAGTATATCCTCAGACAATTTGAACTCAACTTCACCATCGTTTTGACCTCCAACATTACCATCCCCGACCTGTAGTAGCCAATCTGCAAATTCCCTAACTTTTTCAACTTCACTTGGGCACCCGCCAGACTGTTATGCATTGAAAGGTAAATGTTAGATTATCAAATGAGTGTATTTAAATATTCAGTAATTACAATATTGAAGTATAGATAAAGAACTTTATTTGAAATGATGAACATCTAACCTGAAATCGCATATTATTTGTTAGTTTCAAAACCTGGCAATGACTCCATATGGCACCAGATGAACATATAGATGATTCAACAATGTCTTGTCTGCTTCCTTTGGGGACCACCGGTAGAATCTGCCGGAAGTCACCGCCAAATACAACCACTTTGCCACCAAAAGGCAATGTGGATGCCTGTCCTTTCAGGCCTCTGATAACGTCCCGAAGACTTCTGTCAAGTGCCTCGAAACATAACCTATTTGTCATAGTAGCTTCATCCCATATGATAAGTTTTGTTTTTTGTAGAAGAGCCGTCAGATCACTGTTAGGGGTAATCCTACTACATAAATTGGTCTCGTCAACCAGCAATGGTATGGTAAATCTGGAATGAGTTGTCCTTCCTTTAGGCAACAAAAGTGAAGCAATGCCACTGGACGCAACAGGCAACACTATCTCGCCCTGACCACGCAACGAAGAACATAGTGTATTCCATAAAAAAGTCTTGCCGGTGCCATCATATCCATATAAAAATAAAACACCGCCTCTATCCAAACAGCCTCCATGATTTTATGATATACAGACCTTTGCTCGTCGGTCAATAGTGGATACAGTCGATTGAATTCAGTTTGCATTTCAGCAGTGTCATGTTCCATTTCCTCAGCTATGAGCTTGTTTTGATCATCCTGCATCTGAACGTTGTCTGGAATCGGCATACCTTCAAAATGGGTGAAAGAACTACCATTTCGAGACAACAACTCTTCAATATCGGCAAGGGCAAAGTTCTTAATCTGTTCATCACTTAGTTCCAGTCCTAGAAAATATAAAAATAAGATTTAAACATGTATTAGTTCTTCACAATTATGTAAATTCAACTATTGAAGAATATACCATGAATGGAAGATGATGAAAAAAAATTGAGAATTGTCTTACCGGGGTTATCCATCATCTTACGCTGATAATAGAGTATATCATCAGATAAATGCTCCCATGGTTTTTCCCAAACCTTGAGGGGCCTTGACATGGAGTTAGACTGGAGAAGCATACAAAACAAATGTCTCAGATACCGACCAGAACACCAGAAATTTGCTTCTTGTACGGCGTCGATATACTCTTTGTCATCATCCAATAGACCCATAGCATAACATGCATCTCGATAGGAGGAATAAAGTACACCTTCAACGGTTCTTAAATCTTCGTAGCATGTGGCGCCCCGTATGTGATTCAACATTATCCTCAAGTAATAGACAGGTCCAGATTTAGGAGGGACAGGTCCAGATTTAAGATTTCAGTTGATCTCACCATTAACAAATTACCTGATTTTTACCATATAGAAAATTCTACAGACTAAGTTATGCTGACACATGCAGCCAGTACTCTGAAAGGTTGGAACGATGTAAAAGAAACTCCAAGTCTCAAGAAATTAAGTATCTGACTAATACCTTATGTGATGCTGCATTATCCCCACTAATCCCAATCACCTCAGCGCCAGCTTCTTTAAATTTTTCGTAAGTGTCCCTGAAAGCACATGCCTGTGAAGATTGAGCAAACACAGCCAAGGAATTGTTATCTTCCATAAGTTCATCTCGCCAACTCCAAGTATGCACATCCATTGCACTGGAGACAAAAGCCTATCAAGACAGAACTCATGACAGCATTTTCTTCAGCAATCATGGATACAGGTGTGCATCCTAAATTAAAGTTCAAACACAGTCTGCCGAGCACACCACAAGGAACACATCATTTTTCTACAAGTTTTCGGTAGACTGTAGGGGAACAACCATGATCAAATAGCAGGAAAATAGGGCCAGATTCTTATAATTCATTTCATCTTTCGTCAAATAAAATTAGTTGTTCATGTGCTTTTTATAGTTTCTAATTGGAACAACATATACATACTAACTTGAGACTCAAACTATCAATAACTTTCTATCATATTCAGAGATTTGCCGTCATATGATAACTCTTTGAATATCCAATACGGAGAAGGATGCACAGATTGACACTAATCTAGAAGCTCTTCATTTTTCTCTTGTTCAAAACTGGTGTATAGAAAAGATTACACGCGTGTTCATGCATCCTAGCAGTAAGTTAAGCACAGAAGAAGATTACATGATCCCCTTACAAATCCCTACTATATGATCAAATTTATTAGGCTCCTAACTTAACAAATCATAAGTTCTAGAATCAATTAAAATCGACACCGTGATTGAATGAGACTGCATAAGTAGCTGTTTAACGCAATCATCAGCTGCAATGTAGAAATAAACAATGACTGGCTTCCCTCCACAAACTCACTTTCTTGCCATCCTGATCTGTCAACCTGAAGGATGGTGCCTTCTATCACCTTACAATAACAAACACAATCCAAAACAACACATGCTCAGTATAGTA
Organism: Plantago major; assembly: GCA_026545765.1. Taxonomy (NCBI): domain Eukaryota; kingdom Viridiplantae; phylum Streptophyta; class Magnoliopsida; order Lamiales; family Plantaginaceae; genus Plantago; species Plantago major. Next base: position 88,424,184 of record CM048843.1, on the reverse strand, counting down.
CTAGCTTATCAACCATAAAAAGAATACGGGACTAGATTAGCGGGCGGAGGGAGTATTTAGCAAATATGCAAAATATTATCGCTAATTCATATACTAAACTGTCTAAACATCGAAAATTTATCAGCTACAAACAGCTCCAGCTCGTTCTGCTAAACAATGCACAAATCATCATCATCACTCCAAAAGGGCTCATATACATTAATTTCCAAAATCAGGAGAATTTATAAATTGGAAACGAGCAATTCAGCAAACAATAAATCAAGACTAGGGAAAACAAAAGACAGGAACTTTGGCAAATGTACCTTGCAAACAATCGAAGTTTTAGCACGGGAAGCGAAATCACCTAATGCCATGAAATTGGGAATGTGAAGAATGGGGGTAAATGGAGAGATTCTTGGATAATATGGGGTTTGAGATTGGAGTAGAGAAGGAAGAGTGTGATCCAGGTGGAGAGAAGTTGAAGCCATTTTTGTTCGTTAATGTTCCAACAGGTGGAGAGATTCTTGGATAATATGGGGTTTGAGATTGCAGAAATTGTTGTGTTTTTGAACGATACGCACAATTGGGCTGATGAGTGATGATCATCTGGGCAGGAAAATTATAAATTTCAGGCCGGTCCCGAATGAAAATTGCATTTTCGGACTCGGGGCGACATATCCATGTTACGTTGTTAACTAAATAAGTCTTGTTGCAATATAATAAGATGAAAAATCACCAATGTTGAGAAAATATGCATTTTGATTAATAATATCGATGATTTTCTTGACAATAAAAATCCGTATCTAGATAAATTATCTAGAGACCGTCTCTCGGAACTTACTCAATGTTTCATGGGTGGAAATTTTATAGTAGTATCGTTTTTTTAGTAAAACATTTAGGGAAAATTACACCTGCTCTCCCCACAAAACACCCCTATTTCAAATTAGTCCCCGCAATTAAAACAATCACACATTAGTCCTTTTTTCATTATTTGAGTTGACCATCATTTGTTAGTTAATCCACGTGGATATTCAGGTGATGATGTGGAAATTGTGAGGATTGGTGGGAAGGATGGAAAAACAAACAAAAACAGTACTCCTCCATCATCCCACCTTCTCCGCCCTCCTCCATCACCACCAACCACTGTACTTGCTCCGCTCCGGCCACCTCCATCATCCCATCTCGACTCTAACAATTTCTTTTTCATATATCCACAGCCTTGTTTGCCACAAAGAGCGGATCGAAGCTAAGACGTCATTAATGGCAATTGACAGAGCTTCGAAGCTCATCCTCTGGGTCGGAACGGGTTGTCGGATGTTTGTATTCATGATTTCTTGGTCATGGGAGTTCGAAATTGGTTTGGGGTAGGTCAATGTTTTCGAATACGAAAGTTCGAATTTCAATTTGAATCTTAGTTGTTGGTTTAATCGCCTAAATGATGTATTTTGGATTTGATTCATAATGTCTTGTGTTTAGATTTGATCTATGTTGGGCTTGGAGGTCGAATTGAGGGTTTTAGAGAACTTTTGTAAGTTGCAGGGACTTATTTGAGGTTTTTAAAAATTCAAAGCCCTTGCTTTTGAGAATTTGATGCTCGCAGCGACCATATTACAATTCTGGATATTTATTTGGACCTAATTGATAACTTTGGAAATTCTTAGGGACCAAATTGAACTTTTAAAAAGTTCTTGGGAGTTTTCTGGGAAATTCTAGGGAATTGCTAGCGAGGCCCAAAGCGTTTCTGGACCATTCAATTGAACCCAATAAGATTATGTCCTTTTCAATTAAGTTCAAAATTTCTTGTTTTGTGCAATTGAACCCCAAACGCTTCTCAAATTTTGCAATTAAGTCCAAAAAATTTAGAAAATTTTATTTAAATTCGGGAAATTATAAAAGACCCCTATAAATTTATGGGGGTCTTATTGATCCACAAATAGTTATAGTTTATGAAAACTATAAAAAATAAAATATTATATTTGTGGTTTTAAGACCCCAAAGATCTATTACATAAAGGTCCCCCAGCGGCTACTTTTTCAAATTAAGTAATAACTTTTTTATTACATTTTGGTCCAACAGAAAATCAATTACATAACAGTCCAACTGTCACGATTAAAAGAAATGCGGAAAAGGAAGAAAATGAGAAAAAAATCATTTTCATCCTTTTACACGTCATTAAAAGCATACCAACATGGATAATACCTTTGACTTTTGGACCATTCGGTAAAATATCGAATATTGCAGGGACTAATGTGTTATTGTTTAAATTCCAGGGATGAAAATGTAATTAGGGACTTTTGTAGGGAGTGTATATGAAATTCCCCCATTTAATATTTGTCCGTCTCTTTTAGTTTATTCATAGAACCGTCTCTCAGATAATGCCTTTTGGTATTTTCAGAACTAGGTTGCGAGTGGCGATCGTGTTTATGGATATGCTGGATTAAGACGACTTAATGTTTGATGATTCAATGGACGAATTAAGAGACGAATTCAGAAGTTATTTTGATGCCCATTTTATTGTGGGCTGATTGTATTGTCTTGGGCCAATTCATATGGTAAGTAAATGGACTGATGTGGAGTCTAAAGAGTAGAGGCTCTTTGAACAATTCATTTGGATTTTGGACGAAAGGGTGGATGATGAGTACTTGCACTATTTTGGGAGGGTTTGGATAGTCTGCTTTTGGAATCAATAATTGAAAAAATGACATTATGTCGTTTACTGTAATCTGACAACAAAAATTGTATATTGTCACACTAAATGTGTAGTTTTAGGTGTGAAAACTGTTTCAGGTCGTTTTTTGCAAACATTTCATTTTTCTGGGTTGTTTTTTGAAATTTGCTCCCCAATTGGGCCCTGGGGTGAATTTTCCCCACTATTTGGAAGTTAAAATCTTTTCGTAATCAAGAAACTCAGTTTTTTTTTTATCTAGAGGTTCATTGTCGTAATTTAGTGTCTCGTGATGTATTGTGCAAAGATTAGTGTGTTTCGTACAAATGTGGTTCAATACATTAAAGCATTATGAGACACTACATTACATTGTATTAGTACAAATAAAAGCTTGAAGGGGGGGATGTTGTTGAGGAAACATCTCTAGAGGAGGAAGAGAATTAAGATCTTATGCAAGATCCATGAGCCATCTTTATTTGCGGATATTCAAGTAATTTCATCAAAGTTTTAGTCATGGTATTTGTGTTTAAATGTGGAAAAGATGAGGACAATAATGTTGATGTGTCCGAGGGGTAATGAGGTTAAGCACCCCTGGACGATTCTCTACTTGTCTTGATAGAAACTTTGCTTTCAAGATGGTTAGACTGTGGGACATATGATATACACTCATAGTATCTTACGTGCAGATGCAAATATTGTCGCAAGCCCCCGCGACACGACTCAAAGATAGACCATGGAAGAACATCTCATCCATATTGAAACTTTTTGCCCTAAAGACACTCTCAATTTATTGATATGACTTGTGATCTTTGTGTTGACTAATGGATGCTTCTATCTCATAGCTTTGCTGAATGCTATAAATCGTGCTGAACTTGAACCACATAAATATTTGCTTAACATTATGTTTCACCAACAACGTTTTAAGTTTTTAAATATAACAATTTTTATCAAACAGAATGTCCGCAATATCTTCTTTAAATCAAAAAAGACTATCTTAAAAATAACATGTTTGTTTAATTATCAAAATCATACTTCCAAGCTTGTTATTTTCCCTATACGTATACAAAACTATATTAGGGAAACTCAGAAACAACCTTAAAAAGCAGAAATGCTCAAAACATATTTCAAATTGAGATTTTAATCGACTCATGTGTATCATACTTTAATGTGCACGGCACGGAAATTTTCTTTTGGAAGTTGATAACTTTGCTTTTTATATCACTGACTGCAATTTGGATGCAGATTTCCTTTTTTCTGTTTCATGGCTTTTGCTCGTAGCATGATCCTATAAAGTTTTATATTGATAAAGTTACTTCAAAATAATCAATATAAAATGGAAGATTGTCATTTTCGAGGTTGGTTAAATACACAATTACACAAACTATGATGGTGCAACATAGGAGTATATATTAAATTCAATATCGGTCCGGATTATATTTTTAATTACAGCTACTGTATTGTTAAAAATGCATTTTACAAACGTCAAAGAAGATTAAATAATGTTAATTAATTCATGCCTAATTTCATACTGATATTGTTAATCACTTAATCCCATCCAACTGCTACGTTGAAAGTCAATTAGATGAGGTTCTCTAGAGCCACTGTCAAATTATATTTGTTCTTTATATTGTTCTTTCATAATCCACTGTATGCTCATAATAAATTATGACTTTTTCTCTTGGACTTATATTTGTTTTTTAGTTTGAACTGCATTGGATACGAGTCTTATGATCGAATCGAAATGAAGTTGGGAAAAATAATTTAGGAGAATATCAGACCTTTGATGTGAAAATTGAAAATGAATTTCTATACATTTAAACAATCCAATCAATCGATTTACCAGTCGATTTTACCTCAGTCAAAATGTAGCTGTTTTGTGAATGGATGATGACACAAAGGCTTAACTAAAATTCCTTGTTAGATAGGAAAGGCATAGTTTTGCCATCCACAACTCGTATTCATTTCATTTATTGAATAGACAATTAAAGTATGTATTCTTTGATTATTCAATTTATTATATTTAATATTATGGTCAAATTAGTATATCCATTATTTTTTCAATGTAATATGAATTACGTACGGTCCTAATCCAAAACCTGGATTAATTTTATTGACTCCACCAATGCATGTACGATTAATTAGATAAGCTGTCAATTACAGGTTGATTAGGTAATGATTAATTTATATTTAAGTAGGAGTACTATTTTAATACGGCATTTTTAAATAAACTAGCATCTAGTTGCGACCTGAAATAACAATATGGCCGGTCTAGTTTGATCATCAAATGGCAAGACTAATTCGCGGTTGTTACTTGTTAGAATAGATTTTTCATACTCTTATTGTCTTAAAAAATTGTAACAAATAAAAAAAATTTCTTATTATCTTCGCATGTTCAATTTAGTCTACGATATAGCATGTTGTGACTGATGAATCATGATACTTTATATGTTTTGCAATGCAATACGCAAACCCCTTTGGTACAATAAACATGTACCACAAACAAAATCGATGTCTTCTCACCTGTCTCACCTTGAATATTAATTTATTCAATTCCAGCCCCGCAATACATAATCTAACCATAGCTTAAGCGCACTATGGCGTCCGTCAGAACTTATATCAAGATTATGCTAAATCATGACGAGCTTGAGATTTGACTACTATTTTAATTAATGACTTTGTGCTAGGGCAGTCGTACCCCGAGGTTAGTGACTGACCCTAGTATCAGATACGTGTCACAAACCGACTGTATTCTTAGTTTTTGTGGCATCGGATCCCCTTATCATCAACAACTATGTTGACATGCAATTTAATGTACTATATAGACCATTTTACTAAAAAATAACGGAGTACTAAAAGCTTATGGCCTTTGTCCAAGACAAAACAGATCCAAAATGTACCAATTGCTAACCCATTTTCTTTCGATGGGCGTCCATCTATTCTCCGACCTAGAAGAGTCTTGAGTGTTTTATACCACATCACAACTATTTGATAACATATCAATTAGTTTATCAGATAATTTTGCCACACATACTCGAAATGGAAAGTAGTAATTTATCGAAGCGTAAATTCGATTAGGAAAATGGAGGGGTTAAACCAACTCATGAAGGAACTATAGAGAAGTAGATGCACCTATCAAGTAGAGTAGGGTGAACAACTATGTGCCCATTTCTCGAAAATTGCCATTCTTGATTTTGTCAATAGTAGTTCGTGATTAGTTGGAAACAAAGTTTGAGTCTGAGCCCTGACTACAAAATATTCCATCAACAATTTGCATTTGTGTCCTCAAACTATTAGCTATTTAAGAACTTTTGGGGGTCCTGTAACATCAAACAGTACACTCTGCAAATATCTTGGCTCTATTCTAACAAACAAATAAATCCGAAAAAGATGGGAACAGTCCTTTTATTTATTTCCTTGTTGGGTAACAAAATTATGTACTATTGACATTCAAAAATACCGAGTTTGAAAGTACGAGTTGGTGATGAAAATACCCTAATAACAAAGGGAAGGACAAATGGACAAATGCTTATGGGCCGGGGAACAAATATTCAAAACATAGAAAACATAGATATGGGTGGATACTTGAGTAAGAAGAAGTCAAGTCGAATCGAGGCTGAGCTCATTAGCAAAACAAGCTAACTTTTAAGTTTGAGTCACAATAATCAAGTTCGAGCTCGTCTCATTTGGTTCAATCTCGTCACTCAAAACTAAATATAAATACTTAAAAAAACATATTGAACCAGACCTATCAAAGATAATCGAGTCGATTTTCAGCAAAACGAGCTACTGATAACAAAGGGAAGGACAAATGGACAAATGCTTATGGGTCGGGGAACAAATATTGAAAAACATAGATATGGGTGGAGACTTCAGTCAATCAAGTCGAGTTGAGTTCGAGTTAGTTGTAATCGAGTCCGAGTTTATTAGTTAACTTTTGAGTTTAAGTTACAATAATTAAGTTTTAGTTCGTCTTATTTGGTTCATTCTCGTCACTCAAAACTAAATGTATATACTTAAAAAATATATTGAACCGGGCCTATCGAGAATAATCGAGTCGATTTTAAGCAGAATGAGTTACTAATTAAGGCTTGAGTTCGGTCCGAATACCTTATTACAGTATATATATAAGTGGACACGTATTAGAGTTGTACAATTGAGTACTTAATTCAAGCTAAATTGAACTTATTTGTAATATATGTGTAAATTAGACTTTAATTATAAAAAATAATACTACAATCAAATTACAAGTATTAATTCAACCAACACAACCACAATACTAGAGATCTCACTCTTCAGTTTTCAGATCTACAGAAATTATCAAATTAACATATATAATTGTTTCTCGGATCTAAATCGCCGGAAAGTTTGAAATCTCACCCCATTGCCGGAACTCACTCTCGACATACATTCTTTAGCTTAGAAACAACAAAATTCAACATAATATAAACAAACAACAATACCAAAATAATTTCATTATTGATTTTTCAAATTAAATTTTAAACCCTAATTCAACACCAACAAAATCAATTCATCATTAAAAAAATAACAATAACCAATTTTTCTTCTACATCTCTTTCAATTAAATAAAAACATATCAATTGACATTAACCAAAACATTAATTCAACTTAAAAAAAAGCAATTTATTAGGAGAAACAATGATATTACTTATCTTGATATTTATAATTACGTGTCGTAATAACACGCTACTTCGCAGTTCTAGTTGAATAAATTACTAGATAAGGTCGCTAGACTCGTGTTCCCTCACTCTCACAAGGACGGCTACATTACATCGATCGGAACATTTGTCTTTAAAGTTTAACGTTACGAACTGATAATTTATATTTTATGGGTCAGACACTCATCGGAATAATTGCCCTGAATTAATGATCAAATATTTTTAATAGTTGTAGTATAATTAACTTTGTGTTTAATTTATTGTCTTGTTGCATGTATACGATCCAGAGGGAATCAAGGGCCAGACCTTAACGGTTCGTTGCATTCAATTTTGTCTCAGTTTAACTTCACGATTGAACCCTATTATACCATTTTGCAGCAATGAGGCCCCATTTTAACACTTAAATATAACCAACTCATTTAGCATTACCATGTGATTACGAAGTTGCTCGAATTATTTACTCAACATATCGTAGATAAAGATAAGCACGATAAGGTGACTGATCACATCTCATTTATCTCATATGAAATGAGATAATCGATATGCTACCAATAATCTTGTAGGTTATCCGGCATGCTAATGAAATTCGAACCGAGTTTAATTGAACATTATCGAGTTGACACTTACTCGACCCGATAAGTAAAAGGAACCCTTAATGAAACTCAAACGTGATTCAAACACCTTAGCGAACGAGGCGAGCTTGAAATTTCATCAAGCCCTTACTCGCATAACAACACTAGTTTTGACAGACATTAATTATAGATTTTCGAAAAGTGAGATGAATTCAGTGGTGGAACCAGCCAAACGTTCAATCACACATATATAATCTGGCAACGCAAACTTCAAATTTTGAACCTGCAGTTCGATAATTTGTCAATCGTCAAACTTTATCAATTTATTTTAGACATAGGGTTGATGCATGCATTAAAAATCATCTAAATTATCCATACTAATAAAATAGAATAGTACTGTAGTACCTCGGTAAAGGAAAAATGTGTATAACAGCCAAGTCACAATCTGCTAAAGTGAGATAAGTGTTTACATTTGCAGATATAAACTCCATCCAGATTATAGATAACAAGTCCAGTAGATAAGGTCAAGTGTAACTGACAAGGGCCAAGATGTGGGCGGTAAGTCGGTAACTATTGTTTCTTTCCTTCTTAATTTTAATTCTGGATTTAGCAAAACTAACTAACAAGTTTGTTAACACTGATAATATGTTAGTTGATTTGACGAATAAAAAAATGTTGAGCAACTAAGCTATCTGATTTGTTAAAGTAAAAATAAATCAGCTAAATGGTCAAAAAGTTAAGATATACGGAGTATATCTAGATACTTTATCATACCGGACCGGTTAACTTACAAACTTACAATTATGTGTAACATAACATATTTCTTTGGAAAATAATCAGGTGACTAATAATACTAAACATGCCACAAACTCTAAGTGTGTGTTTGCAAATAATTTTACTTGTGTTTTTTTGTTTGCTTCTACTAAAAGTTGATTAAAGTTGATTTTAAGCAAAAGTCAGCAGTGTTTAATATATCATATAAAAAGCAGCTTAAAATTGTAAAAGTAGAAGTTTTAGTGTTTGCAAAAATTAATTTACTTAGTTGTTTTTAATTGAAAAAAAAAGTTACTGCTTGCTTAAAGCAGTTAGAAGCAGCTATTGGGTTGTTTCTCTGCTTCTGGCGGTTACCTGTTTTGTTTCAGAAAAGTTGCAGCAGAAGTTGTAATATAAAAAACTAAAAAAATGCTTTTACTACTTGAAAATTACAAAAGCACTTTTTTAAATCATTTGCAAACACAAACTAATGATTAAATTATAATCAAACCATTACCTAACCACTTTAATTTAAACAAATTGTGACAGGGAAAACTAGTTTGAGAAAGAGTTGTTTAAGTGTCAGGTCATCATGTTGTTAGATTAGATGATAGATCGTTGAATCCTAGTTAACCTGTTTCATAGTTTCACTATTATTACCCATTTAAGTATGTTGTTAATTCATGCTTAAGACAAAAGTTTATTGTTTGCTTATTAGTGTTAGTGATAAACAAGAAAAGAGGCAGAGATCCACGTGAGTTACACATGAGATCTAGATGGTTGCCGGATGAATAGATTCTTGTTACATTTTTTAACTTTTTCTTTAAACGAAAATATAATTCTCTTCATACCCGAACATCGTTACAAAAATAATAAGGAATGCTCGAATCATAACACAAAGTACCCGCATCACAATCCTAATATAATTGTGTGCATGAAATTTGACTAATTACTTTCAGCCCTGCATATTTCATCGGAAAAGTGATATAAATCGAATTCAACTCAAATATCTAGAAGAAATAAGAATTCATTTTCACATTTTCCTACTTTCTTTTTTTAAATTTAATACTAACATCTTTTCTACAACTAGCACTTCTTCCTCGATTTTATTTTATGACCCAACAGGCCAATATTGATTTGAAGAAATTTATAGTCATACAAAAGGGAAAGTGATGGAGATAAGAATAGAAACTTGTTGTGTTATGGGTGTAATTTGGAATATAATTTTGAAAAGAAAATGACACTTGTAGAATTCTCCAATTGTCAATTTTGTGAGTAGATTCACATAATTATTATTATTACTTTTATAAGGGATTAAAAAAAATGTATATTGCATAGAAGAAAAAAACCTTCCAAAATTAAAAACAACGATTGAAATATGAACCGAACATTTATCAGCACATACAATCTAGATTCAAGGTTACGTGGCACGACTCACCGATTAAAAGAAAAACTCTACTTTCATAATCGCTAATAATCTTACATCATATCGAATGCAAATTCACGAGGATCGTACATAAATACCACATGTAACAAACTTTTTCTATAGATTCACATACTCCAAAACGTTTCATTTTCATAAAAACAGTTTCCTACTCATTGTAAACATCCCATTCCTCTTAAGTTTTATCAAATGAGTTATTAAATCTCCTTACCAAATTAGTTTTAATCATTCATGGGTTGTTTGGAATCAACTAATAACTCCTTACGTCATTATTCATCAGTCTATTCTGTTTGAAAATCTACGTTAAATCACTATTGAAAAAATTCAATTCAAGTCTGCAGCTAAACAATCAATATTAGTCTTTGTTCTCTCCATTTGAAAAAATTATTAATTTTAGTTCAGATTTGATTAGTTGTTTTTTATACTACAAATAAGTTCTGTTCAGATGAAGAGAACAGAGATATACACTCACATAAAATCGAGTTACTATTTATTTTTTAAATGTTTGTTAGAAACATTCAGTTAAAATCTTATGCCAAACAGCATATTAGTCATTTAATAATCCAAATCCGAAACCAATAAATTCTACTACTTTCCTAAATAGCCAAAGCCACTAATAAATCATCAAGTCCGCTTCTAATAGGATACTACTTGATAGATTAACATTTATCACCAAGGGACCAATCCGCAAACAAAATCAAAAACCCGTGCCAAAACTGAAATAAACAAAAATACACGAGCTGACTTGTTGTTGAATATTTCAAAAACATTTGAGAGTTTGTTGATGTTTGTTGTGCTGGCTGTAGTACATAAATATACACACACAACACAACACACATATGAGAAAGAAAGAAAAAATATATAGATACAGATGAGAAACATATAGATACAGATTACAGAATCATAGCCGTGGACATGTTCAATCCTTTGAGCTAGTTTTACTGCTGCTACTACTTTCTCTCTCTACACCATTTCTCTCTCTCTCTTCTCTTCTGTTGTGTAGCAAACAATGAGCAGCATGATGAAGAAGAAGAGAAACCGCGACCAATTGATCGGCCTGCAGATTCTACAAGGCCTGATTTTCCGCCGCCACACCAATCGGCGCCGCCGAATTAGCCACCTCCTGCCGCTCGTCTCCGCCGTCTCTGGATGTCTGCTGCTCATTTTCGCCGCCGTGGCGTTTTTGTCCCCGCCGAACGACGGTGGGCGTCGCCGCCCTGTCATCTCCTCGGTCAGCTCACATTCCGATTTTTCGATTTTGTGTTTTATTTTTTTCGATTTTGTGTTTGATTTTGTCTTGTTCTGTTTTGTTTTGTTCTGTGAAGTTTAATTACGGGAAGGAAGTTCGTCACCTGAATGTTGATAGAGAAAGCGTGTTTCGAGTTCCGGTGAGTGTTAAGTCGTGTTTGTTTATTTAGAATTAAAATCTCGGTTTCGGAATATGTTTCGGATTTATTTAAAAATGATGGTTGTTTAGAATCGTGAATTAAAATCTCGGTTTCGGATTTAAAAATGATGACGAATGAGCTTGAATAGTTTCGAACATTTTCGAATTCTATAGTAGTTTCATCTCGATGAGTTGAGTTGAAAAATCGAGAGTTATTTATTGGAAATTTAGAATCATGGATTGTTTGGGATAAAAATGATCACTGTTTGGATTGTTTGAAGCATTTTTGAATTTTTATAGTAAGTTGATGAGTTGAAAAACTGAGAGTTAGTGGTACGTTTTGTTCCGTTTCGATGAGGCTGATGTTTTGAATGATTTGATTGAACTTGTAGATGAGCGGAGGGACATTAGGCCGTCACTTGTGGAGCTCGAACCAGTCGAATTCGTTTTACGGTTGCTGTAATGCGAGCAGTGATTTTATGAGTAAGATTTTTCTCTCAGGTTTTATGAACGGTGTAAACAATGCTGAATGTGATGGTAAAATTGGCTTATACTTACTGTTCAGAATTTCAGATACAGTTCAAACTAAGCAAAATGGTTTTTTAATAGCTAAGTTTTGTTGTATTGGGGAATCGGACAAGCTATCGTTTTCGATGTTGCTTAGATAGGCAACTGAAATAGAAGGCTAACTGATCTGATTTTGAAGCCTTGTTCTGATTTGTTATGTACTCTATTTGCAGGAGGGGAAATGAAGACCGTACCGAATAGGTACTTGTTGATTGCAACTAGTGGAGGTTTGAATCAACAGAGGACAGGGGTGAGACTCTGTTGCATTTTCTAGCAAGAAATCAGGAGCTTGAAATTTAAGATGATACTAAAGTGCTTTGACTAAAGTGCTAGTCTTTCTACTGTGCTGTATGCTTTGCTTATGTGCTAATAATTTAATTAGCTTTTAATGAAATGGTTCTCTGTACTGTTATAGTAATCGATGCACTCCAAGAATTTGGAGCTGCAAAGACTGTGGCCAATGGACGAACGGGAGACGGGACATTTCCGTGGGACTCATGTCTGTTTCTAAATGTCCAAAGAAAACTAGTGTCACACAATTATAGCATCTTTGAAAAGAATACATAAAAGATTGGAGTATGCTATACATTTCCTGGGGACTCATGTACTCATTTTTGTTTCTAAATGTCCCAAGCTGTGACAATAGTTTTATGTAGTTGGACTATGGTCAGCTGTCACACAATTTTAGCATCTTTAAAATTACTCACCTACTTGCCCATGTATTTCACAACCTTTTCTTTCTTTCTTTAATTGGATTGTAAATTATGAGAATGCCGATGCACTATGTTCTGAATGTTTCTTTCAAATGATCAGTTCGCTAATTTGACCTCATATGCTCGTAGATAACAGATTCTGTTGTGGCTGCATATATCTTGAATGCTACCCTGGTTGTTCCTAAGCTGGACCAAAATTCTTTCTGGAAGGATTCCAGGTGATTGTTTGTTTCTCAGGCTATATAGTTATCTAATTGTGTCACTGCCATATCATACTTACATTAACTTAACGACCGGCTCTGCAGCAACTTCTCGGAGATTTTCGATGTAGACTGGTTTCTGTCATATCTGGCAAAAGATGTCAAAATCATAAAGCAACTTCCTGAAAATGTGGGGAAAATCATAAATACACGGGCTCCGAGGAAATGCAACGAAAAATGCTACGAGACTCGTATTCTACCCATCTATAGCAAAAAGCGTGTACGCATTCCCCGGGTGATACTGTTCTTTTTGGATTCATTTTGATGCATATATGAAGGCCACTGGCCACAGGTTTTTTTGTATTGCCTAGCAATTTAATTTATTAGATGTTTCAAGATAGCACCCATACAGTTCTATGATGGTCATCTGATAAACTGCAGAACTAAAGCTAGACATATTTTTTGTCATCAGGTTCAGGCTGTTCAGCTTACAAAGTACGATTACAGGCTGTCCAATAGAGTTGATGTGGATTTACAAAAGCTACGATGTAGAGTAAATTATCATGCCTTGAGGTTCACTGCTCCTATTCTTAAGATGGGCCAGAAACTGGTCGAAAGGATGAGAATGAAAAGCAAAAATTTTGTGGCATTGCATTTAAGGTATGAAGCAATTGACATCATCGTGTTCTCACATTTATTTCTATTGCTTAGTGCTCAGACACAAGTTCCTGCATATCATCGGTATGGTTATTCGTGTAGATTCATAGTATAGCACAACTCAGTTTATTTCGAACATGACAGATTTGAACCAGACATGCTAGCATTCTCTGGATGCTATTATGGTGGGAGTGAGAAGGAAAAAGCTGAACTAGGTGTGATACGAAAGAGATGGAAAACTTTACATGTAAGTTCAACCTGTTAGAATAACTGCAAATGGTTTCAATTGCAGCCTTTCGGGTATGAATAGAGAGTCTAATGACACGACATTATTTGCAGACCAAAAATCCTGACAAGGAACGAAGGCATGGAAGATGCCCACTAAGTCCTGAGGAAGTTGGTCTCATGTTGAGAGCATTGGGTTATGGGAATGACGTGCATATATATGTTGCATCAGGTGAAATATACGGTGGGGAAGAAACACTGGCACCTCTGAAAGCTCTCTTCCCAAACTTCCATACTAAAGAGACTATTTCCAGCAAGGAAGAGCTAGCTGAATTTGCACCATATTCGGCTCGCATGGCAGCACTAGACTTCATTGTATCTGATGAGAGTGATGTTTTTGTCACCAACAATAATGGAAATATGGCTAAGATACTTGCTGGAAGAAGGTACGTGAATTGCTGACTTGTGTTTTGTGTTTGTTTTCAAGTTATATTTTGTCATCAGATATTAGTTAACTCTTTGAGATCAGTAAGAGGAGTTAGTTACGCATGGGGTTGTGGAAAAACTTAAGTATCTCATATAGCTGATGTATGAGGTCAGGTGCTTCTAATAATGCGTAAAAAAGTTACGCTGAAGCCACAAAATGTTGCAAACACTGCAAAAATGGCTTACAAATAATGTGATGGATATGTTCCTTGAGTTCAATGTAGATGGCTTATAACTCGTATCTAATTGCAGGAGATACTTTGGCCACAAGCCAACTATCCGTCCCAATGCAAGAAAGCTCTACCGTCTCTTCCTCAACAGATCCAACATGACATGGGAAGAGTTTGCCTCTCAAGTGAGAACTTCCCAAATTGGTTTCATGGGCGAGCCTAATGAGGTAAAGCCAGGTAGGGGTGAGTTCCATGAAAACCCCTCATCTTGCATATGTCAAAGAACCACAGGAGATTCAGTTGCCATCGATAGTATAAGCAGTGACGATGTCAGTACAGGGAGATACACTGGCGATGAGGTGCTATCAGAAGATGAACAAGATTTGTCTGAAGCAGAATATGCCGAATATGATAATGCAATTCGAAGAGTGACATCTACAAAAGAGGACCTTTCTGGTTCTTTAGTTAAACATGATCAGCCAGAATTGGATGAATTTTTTCTATAGATTAGATGGAGGGGGGGTATAATCATAGTGACGGTTCGGCGCTTTAGTCGGCTGAACTTCCTTGTATGCTCAACGCATCTGCTGTTGAGCTTTTTTTTCCTCCTTGTTGAACGCACAGAAAGCAGCACATGTAACTGTATATATGATCGGTTTTGCTAGATTAGAGTTGATTCTTTGATTTTTCGGGTTTTACCTGCCGTTTCAAGGCCCGTTGCCACATGCGGTGTTTTTCTCTTTCACAAGGCATGAAACCTAAGGGTATGTTAAATGTTAATTACATTGGCCAAAGATACCGTCCGTTTGGCAAAACAAATTGATAAAGTGACTTGTAACTAATAGTCGATTTGTAGTAACCATAACAAAAAATTAATTTATATTCCAAAGAATCGTTAAAACCGAAAGAAAACATAGGGGAAACAAAACACTAGAGTAGTAATCCCTAGGCAAAAACAGAGGAAGCAGACGATTCATTCAATTAGGAAGAATAGTTTCGAAACAATTAAGTCCATCAAGCTCCAACGCAAATCTCGGTGTACTAGTAGTTCTTTTGGCCTTGTTCGAACCATCAATTTTTGGCATCTGCTTCTTCACCTGATCATCCTTCTTCGAGGAATCAAGCGGAAACATAACTGATCTCACTTTACTGCCAATGTAATCGGCGAAGAGTTGGTCGAGTGGGTTGAACATCGGCGGCATCGACATAGCTGGCTGATTTCAAGTACAGGAGAATAGGTAATTGGAATATCACAATTTCTTAGCTTCAAACTTGAAAGAGTGATTTAGAATTTGTACTTGTTCTTGTGACTTGAACTCAAAGGTTTTCAAATTCTCGCTTATTTATAGGTGATGAGTGAGCCTAGAGGACCAAATTTGATTAGGATTAGGACCGGCTTGTAAGGCCCATAAATTTGGGCTTGGCAAAACACATCACTTCTATTTATATTTATATATATATAAGCTGTTCATGATCTTAATTAATTAATTCTTACGTTTAGGACTTGGGAACCAATGGGGAACATATTCTCCAACAAACTCAATTCTGATTCTCCTAGATTTTCCGATACCCGTCTCAATTTAACAGTCCATAAAAATAATGACTTATAAAATCCCGTTTAACTCATGTCTATATAATTAATTCAACTCTACGTATATATATACATATATGTACGGTCCAAAAATTTTGGGATTTTACAGAGAATGGTCCATGGGTCGTACGCACGAGCGATAATAGAGGGAGGCATAACCATGCACTTGGGACTCATCCAAATTGGCATACATCGGCTGCCAAGTTAACATAAGAGGAGTTGAAACTCATTGGGGGTGTTATATAAGACTAGAATTAGACCAATGAGTATTCTACAGGACTTAAAAGACACAGTTTCCTAATAATGTTAGTGGTATCAGGCATGTGTACAATGGAATTCAAAAGAACAAGAGGGTGGAGATGGATGGATTAAACACGATGCAATATTTTCTGAAGTTATTAACCAATCATCGTTACTATCATAATCATAGGGTGGAGCAGGTATGAATCATCTCGGTGAAGTTTTCTTTGCTCATCATCATAGTGTGGATTTGGTTCGATTGTTTCCTTATGCAATTCTCTTGGATGCCACACATTCAACAAATCGATACAATATGCCTATGGTGGAGGTCATCGAATTTTTGCCGACCGGGAAAAATTTTCATGTTGCATTTGCGTTCATCAAGAATGAAAAGGAAGATAGCTATTGGTGGGTCGTAGATGAGTTAAAGAAGTTTTTTGGTGTTGTTCAGTCTCCGAGTGTTTTTGTTAAGATAGAGAGTTAGCCCTCATGAAAGCTCTGGAAGAAGTTTTTCCTGATTCTGGTCATCTACTATGTAGAAAACACATTTCCATGGGCATACAACGAAATTATGTGAAGTTCTCAGGGGGTAGGGAGTATGAGTATGCAGTTAAGAAAAGGTGGACCGCGGTTGTGACCTCAAGCACCAAGGAACTTTACGTAAAACATGTGGATGCACTATTATATGCTTGGAGATTCTTACCAATATTCCAACAATATCTCCTGACTACATGGTTACTGCCGTATCATAACAAGTTTGTATCTTTTTGGACAAGAAAGTATCTGCATCTCGGAGCTCAAACAACTAATAGGTACTGGACTCGATTATTTTAAATAAAATGTTATGTGTAATTTGTTTCCTAAATTATAATGACTAACAATCACATTTGATACGGTAATCTTTGATATCTGTAGGGTTGAAGGTGCACATAATCAACTGAAGTCTTGGATTAAGAGTGCAAGGAGTAATTTTCCTACCATTTTTCAAAAGATCTATGAGATTGTTAAACAAGACTTAAATGGAATTAGAGCAGATTTTGAGATGATAAGAACGAAACAACCTCATCAATGCAGGAAAAACCAATTGTTTCGGAGGCTTGGAGGTGTTGTTTCTCATCATGCCATGAAGTTGATGGATAAAGAGTTTAAAAAAAAAGGAGATAAACCTAATGCATCAGATTGCACTTGTGAATTACGCAGTACACATGGCTTGATGTGTGCATGTGCCATGAGGAGACTTAGAGATCAACATTTGCCTATTGATCCAATTGACATTCACCCATTCTGGAAGACTCTTGATTTGGACAAGAAATGTTCTTAGGATGAATATGGAAGAGCCACCATTGATGAAATCTGTGAAGAATCGTTTAGGGCGTTCAAAGAGTTTGCATCTGATGTTCAAAAGAGGATGTTATCTGAACATATCCATGGAATGAGGTTTCCAGAGTCGAGTAATCTTGAAGAACCTATTTTTCATAAGCACAAAGGTCGACCTCCTAAGGCTCAAGGAAAGAGATTCAAAAGTGACTATGAGACAAAACAGGACCAGAAGAAGGATCATAGGAAGAATCATAAGAAGGACCAGAATCAGGATCAAAATAAGGACCAGGACAAGGATTAGAGTAAGCATCAAAATAAGGACCAGAATAAAGATCAAAATAAGGATCAGAAGAAGGCATCCTTACCAAAGAAACAAAATTTTGGACCATTTTCCTACCGAGCTTCCATGCCACCCACAATATTGCCATTCATCAAAGGCTGGTTGGATGTAAGAGGTGATGGAAATTGTGGCTACCGAGCACTTGCTTACTATGCTTATGGGAAAGATGATGAATGGCCACAAGTGCGTAGGGATATAATTGATGAGGAAATGACCACTTATGCGGACGTGTATCGACAGTGTGCAGGTAAATTAGCTTAATAATTTTGTACTTTTATATGTTTGTACCTTTATTGTCTTAATATTTTTTTTGTTTTTTATTTTAAATTTTAAGTGTTTCGATTTACTCACAGGTGTTGAATCATAGTATAAGAGCCAACTTGATCGTCTGCACCATTTTGTTGGTGGCTGTAATAGGGATAAATGGCTACAAATGGCAGATATTGGCCTGGCAATTGCTACTAAGTATCAAAAAGCTATCCATTGTTACACATTAGTTGGTTCCCAAATAAACTTACCATGACAAATTCGCGGTGATCTACAAGATCCAAGACCAAACCCTCCCACAGAGGAATGGCCAATTGGGTTAGCGTCCCAGCACTTCTTTGTGTTGCACATGGATCCTGGAGCTCCAGTTGGACACTTTAACTTCTTCTGGAAGTATTATAATGAGCCACGAATATCTCATTGGAAAGATTGGTATGCACCACGAGGAGTAGCCCGTTGAATTGTTTAGTGTCTATTGACTTAGTTGACTTTTTGTTGTGAAATCATTCTTGTGGTCGTTATTTTATTTTATTTTCTAATTTTAGTCTTCTTTTATCTTAATAAGCTCCATGGTTGATTACACATTTAGTGGGATTGACATGAAAATAACAAGAAACGTAAACTAAGGAAATTAACTAACAAACAAATAACCCAACATAAGGTGTGAAATTCTAACACAAATAGTCAACCATAAGGTAAGAAATTCTAAGAAACTTAAAATAACCTGCAAAAATCTACTTGGAGTTTGAGCTAGTGGATTAACAAAAGTCCACTCACTAGAGTACCTAATGACCCCTCCTCTTACGAGGCTTACTCAATAAAAGTTCGACGAGATCTTGTAAGCAATCCTTCATTTCTTCATATTCGGGTTGTGGATTGAATCGTTGGTGGAATGGGGCGACCATAGCAGTGATCTCCTTAAGCAATTTCTGTTCATAATTTTCATATGTAAGTTCACTATAACACGACGAGTCCATATATATATATATATATATATATATATATATATATATGTATGTATGTATGTATGTATGTATGTATGTATGTATGTATGTATGTATGTATGTATGTATGTATGAGTACACTAAGAAATTTGGACTCACGTCAGTAGCATTAATGTCTCGAACTGCATGCCCATGAGAATCTCTACTTATCCTTGGATGTGTCCTCTGAAGATACCACTGTAGGTACTATGTGTCGTTACCATCAGTGTGTACAGGATTTTTCTGACTGACCTGAATGATTATAATATATACAATTAGTCCAAAAGGGTTTTAGTTTAAAATGTTTCTAAAGGACTTTACTTATACTAACCTTTGTGACAGATTGCACAAGTGATTACGCCACGTCTCAAACATTGTTTGGTCGACATGGTGTTTTACCACGTAACTACGTGGATTCTCTGTCCTTGTTGCTTTCAATGGACGAATTGGCATGTGCGGAATCGACTGTCCGTACCCAAACTATCGCATGACATGATCTGGCATATATGGTTCGCAGTAACTCCGACAATGTATAATACCATTAAATAGTGTGATCGGAACTTCAATGTCGGGCTTATTTGTAAAAGGTGTCCAATTGACCTAATACGAAATAATGACTCACATGTAATGATACATGGATGTGAATATAGCCTAATTCTTTGGTTACAAATTAACAATAAATCTTACTTAGTCAGCACGAAGCGAATCCAACTTAATTCTGTTTGACTTTAGAAGCTCATCCATGACCGATGTTCGGTTCGGGGAAGGTATCCATCTATGTGCGAAAGGGCCATTTTCTTCAAACTCAGCTCGTCTTTGTACACGGCAAGATGAAAAATATTCATAAATCCACGTCTGCAATGATCAATAAGTGACGGATTTTAAAAAAAATTGATAAATCTGACAAACTTGATTAAGTCGAAACCAAACCTGAAGCAACGTGAGACATCCAGCTATCTCCTTGCAATCAGCTCGTGATGCCTCTCCAAGATGCATGTACAAGTTAGCCAGGGCAGCTGCACCCCATGCATACTTTGAAATACTAGAGTGATCCTGCAGGAACTCCAGAAAGCCGGTGTGGACAACCCTACTTGTCTTATCAACAAACAACGTCGTGCCTAGAAGCCACAACAAGTAACCTGAAAATACTGAGTTGCTGCTAATGTGCCCTCGTTGTAGGCGTTCCTCTAACACCTCAAACTTGCATCGACCACTCTTCCAACCAATCCTTCCAGGAAATTCCTCATCCAATGGCAAATCTAACAGAAGTGCCATATCCCCCAATAAACCATCAGCCGTACGAGTACTAATCACAGGCCTACCACTCACAGGGATTCGTAGCAAATACCATACATCATGTAAAGTGATTGTCATCTCACCAAATGGCATGTGGAAGGAATTGGTCTCGGGCTGCCATCTCTCGACAAAAGCCGAAATGAGAGCGTGGTCTATAGACTCGTACATGCACTTCTTAAGGTGGAATAGCTTACTGTCTTGCAACCAACGGAATACATCATATGTCGGTGACTCTTGAATTTTGAAAATGCCTAATCTCGCATGTCTTGAATGACAATTGAGACAACCCCGAAGCTATTTAAAGAAAAAGATGCCAGAATTTAAAAAATCAAAATATAAAGATATTCGAGTTAAATACTAATTGAGAGATAAATCATGAAAACATTAACCTACCTTTTCTCCATGCCATAAGCGATAGGCAATGTGATTGGGGAACGAAAGCAATAAATCCTTAAACACAGGACCTCCATCATTTGCCTGATCCATCATGTGACCAGTGGCACTTCCTTCCCCAGGACCACGCATATATCGTCCTAAATCAATGTCTTCTCCAGGACCACGCGTATGCTGGCTCGAACCTATTAAAAAAGAAACATGTTAGGTTGTTAGATGCAATATTAATACATAACTCAGGAGACCAAAATACAAAGATAATCAAGTCGAATATACTAACAGATAAAGGGTTGAAGGATCAACATACATCTCTCCTCATTCACATTAATCAATGGAATATATTCCTCCGTTTCCTCATCATCTTTCTCATGTGAAGATTCGTAATGTCCTTTTCCTTTCTCATTCATGGGTATTTGCCTCTCGCGATGTTGTCTCTCTACATCTTTCTCCATAGCTGCACATGCACCCATAAATATCGAGGTATCATCATCATCAGAGCTTTCAACCGTGGTTTCCACTCCATCAAGATCATTAGGATGGAAACCGGTATCATCATCATCAGAGCTTTCAACCGTGGTTTCCACTCCATCAAGATCATTAGGATGGAAACCAGATGACTGATGGATTGGAGTCTTCACATGCCCCAACCTCCCTGCATCTGATCTGTTTGCTCTAATATTCTGTGCACGCTTCCTTCGTCCATCTACCATGGGTGCTCTCAATTCTTGTGCACGCTTGCGGCCAGATTGGGTAACAACCCTACCATGTAGGCATCCGGAACCATCAGTCTACATAAAACACTGTCAAATTAAGTACAAAAATCGAACATGCGATTTAATATAACAAGAAAAAATCAATTAATTAAGGAAGGGTAACAAACAATTATTATAAATTTAATAAATATTAGAAAAATAATAAAAACATACAACTAATTAATACTAAAATTTAACAACTGATAATTTAGCTTGAACTTGATAAAACCATTAAAGAGTTTCTCAAAATCCCTACTCAAATAGAGTTGAAGTTTAGTACGGATAATCTAAAGAGAGCTTAGAACATTACTTTTTATTGTCATGGAACATTACTTAAATGTGCAAAAGGTTATTCGGTTAAAATATACTACTGTATTAATTAGAAACGAGAAGAGTTTTACACGAATGCTCGAAAAATACATACTACTTGGAACATACACTCAAAAATATAATCTAAATCATAATTCTAACAATCATTATTCACTATACATCACTTCCTCAACCTTTTTCCTTTCTATCTCCACCGTTACTAATGCCACTTCACTTGGCATTTTCCAAAGCTTCATTATCATATAGATCACATTCGCCAGAAAGTTAATTACTTAAATGGTTGTTAATTAGTAACTAGTAATACTTAAAGAAGATGAATGAGAGTTCCTATTCATGTTACAGTATGACTAACGATGACTAACTCTCCTCAAAACTATGGTTAAACAAGCTAATTAAACGTTTGAAAAAAAATTCACTTTCTTCTCTTTTTATTTATTGGGGAAGGATATGATGTGAACTGTGTGTGTAGGGATATACGCAGCAGGAGATATGAAAATTAAACTAGAAAATAATTAAATATTAAAACAAAATGAAAAAATACCAGTTTTGGCGCTGCTTGACGAGCGTGATTTAGCAATAACAGTACCGCCGAAGGTCCGCCTCACGCCAAACCTTCGATTGGTCGGTTGCAGCCCAGATCCGTTCTGGAAGGGATTGATTTCCGCCCAGATCTGAATCTGGGTAGGTCTGGCCGGCTTGCCAGACCTGAAGAGCCTGTGGCTCTGAAGGTTTAGCTGGGCTGCCAGACCTTCCACTTCGGACGGCCAATGGATGAGAAAAATCAAAATGAAAACGCTAACCTCCATTTCTTAATTGTTGATGTATGTTGTCTTTTGGCCTTTCGTCTCTTCTTTTTCTAGCTTTCGAGTTCCACAGCAAGGATCCCTAATTTGGTGATTCTATGTGATAATGTGATCCAATTTAAAACTTATAAAGTCCTTGTGGTTCAATCCTTACCTTCTGTTTTTCTTTAACTATACCAATACTATAGTCGTAAATCCATTCTTACTTCTAATATTTAGGCTTTCACGCAGAAGTTATTTTTCCAGAGTTAATGACTTGTGTCATCTTAGATCTTAGAAGGGTAGGTGTTCCTATAATTATGTTCTATCCATTTTGACGGATGATTTTATTGATTTTTATATATTGTTGGAATAATTAGTATTACATTAATAATATGTAAAAGTTATGGGGTAATTTTTTTAATTTTAAATATTAAAGAACTTTTTGTAATATGCCAAATAATTGTCCTGAGTAAACTAAACTGCGTTTAACATATTCCTTCACGTATCATCCTTTCTCGATCGTTGTCATTCTTGACTGAGTCTCATCATTAATAAAAATTGGCTTTTGAAATATCCATGCATATATAATTATGTTATCACGACCCAAACCAAGAATGGGATCTGACGTGAACCTCTTTTTGTAATGCATCATTTGATTCAACTACTTTTTAATTTTTGGTCCATTATTTAATGCTTATGTTAGGTATGTTAATTGCTTGAATTTTTGTGTGACAATTGTTAAGATAAAGTGATAATTGTTGAAAAATAATTGTAGTATTATTATGTATATTCAACTGATAATACATGTGAGGTATATATACAAGTATGAGAGAATCTTCTAAAACTTATCTACAAGGTATTTGACTACATCTAGAAGAGTATTTACAACAGATAATACTTCATCTAGTAAAAGTCTAACGAAATACAAACTCGTGTACATTTATCTCTAACACTCCCCTTAAATGAATATGAGTTGGTGATCGTTGATACTTGATACGTTGTGGGAATACTGCCTCATTAAAAACCTTGTTAAGAAAAACCCAGTGGGATAAAAACTCAGTCAAGGGAAAAAGAGTGCAGTGCGTATCCATCTCCCCTGATTTATGCATCAATATACTTCTTCGAACTGCTGTACTTCCAATCTTTCGGATCAACTTCTCAAATGATGATGTCTGATGTGATGTGGTTGAGCAAATCTTCAAATATGTTGTAATTCGATGGAATCTTCTTCTCATAGATAATGGCGGAGAACTCCTGTAATATACGCCTTGTCTTCTTCAGGAAAAACTTTTCCAAACACTTGAAACATCATATAGTTTCAATGTTCCATAACATCACTCCATAATATTGTAAAGATATCCAACAAGCCCATCACTCTTATCTTTACCAAACAGTTTCACAATCATAGAGATATATATGTGCTTATAATGTGGCCTCGTTAAAAACCTCGCTAGAAAAAATCCAATGGGATAAAAACTGATGCAATATGGGTTCTGAGGTACAACAAGAATTACAGTCTGGTCTTTATTTCAAGTCACTTTGTTTCGGGCTTATTTTCTTTATTTTCAGTCTGTTAACTAGTTAGCCCATTAGGGTTTCTATAGTTTTATTTAAATACTTGTCTTAGTTATTTGTTAGAGAGTTTTGTTGATTATTGAATAAAAAGATCGAGAGTTTTCTCTCAAATATGTCAATTCTTCGGTATTCTGCCGAATCAATGAAGCTTTGAGTTATCGTTCTTCCTTGCTTGTCCACGCACACTGCATCAGATTGGTAGCAGCTTCCGGCCGATCCTAAGTCATGTCGTTCGAGAGACAGAGGAGAGCCAACAATTGTGCCCAGATTGATTATGTCGATTTGTGGAGGGATACTGATGATCTGCGACGACAGGTTGAACAATTGACGCGGCGATTGGATGAATTCGTCAATAAGCAACCTCGTGATCGATGTGCTCGTAGAAACTTCTCCAAGCCGCAGTATCAGTTTTTTGAAGAATTTTCGGTATCATCCACATAGGTAATCGTTTCTAATTTTTCATATGATTTGAAAGATTTATTTACGTTCGATAATGAAGACGATAATAAATCTACAAATTGGGATGGTGAATCGATTTGGGATGAACATGTGGATGAAGATTCAGAAGAGAACGACAATAATTTGATAGTTTGGGATCAAATAGGAGTTAATTCGGGCCGAGAAGGCGAAAGAATCGCGCGAAACAGACAAAAAAAAGCCCAGAATCGCGATCAGAACCGTTTGCGCGTGAGCAGCACGCGCGGAGAGGCTGGCGAGTGTGTTTCACGCGCCAGGAAGAAAAAAAGCGCAGTGCTGGTGTTTTGGCGAGTGCCGGCGCGTCCGGGCTCGGAATCGCGTGTGGTCAAGTCCGTTGGAATCCTAAGACGATTTTCCAGGTGATAGGGTTGGTTCCCGGCTGGTTTGGTGTCCCGGAGTGTTGAAGAATAGATATGGAAGTGAAAGAACAGTTCTTCGAAGACGAAATCGGGGCTATCACTAAAGATGAGGTGTTCAATATCCGTAGGATGATATCAAAAGAAACATGGATACACTGGAGGATGCTTTGGGATAGCGGTGGAGCATGGACAATGTATTCTGGCATATGGACTTGTCTGGACTCATACTTTGCTCGTATTTTAAACTGGAGGACGAGTTTTCTTTAAGTGGGGGAGAATGATGCAATATGGGTTTTGAGAATAATGCAATATGGATTTTGAGGTACAACAAGAATTAGAAGACAGACTGGTCTTTATTTCAAGTCACTTTGTTTTGGGATTATTTTCTTTATTTTCAGTCTGTTAACTAGTTAGCCCATTAGGTTTCTATAGTTTTATTTAAATACTTGTCTTAGTTATTTTTAGAGAGTTTTGTTGATTATTGAATAAAAAAAATCAAGGGTTTTCTCTCAAATATGTCAATTCTTCGGTATTTTGCGGAATCAACGAAGCTTTGAGTTATCGTTCTTCCTTTTCTTGTCCACGCACGCTGCATCAAAAACCTAGAAGGGAAAAAGAGTGCAACCATTTCCCATGAAAATGCGCAAAGTAGTCATTTCTATTCAATCGTTATCTCCCTTACTTGACAAGAAAATCGTACCTTCTTCAGGAGGTATAGTAAGGAATAATGTATAGCTCAACTGTTCGTGGTACTTCTGGACCATACGAATCTCAATGATAGTAAGAATACTTTTTGTAATAATCTCTTACATGCTCAAACTTCAGGTTGAGCTAACATCGAAAACCAATAATACTCTTGAATCATATCTCATGCTACTTGTTCATAGATGTTTACATATATGAAACCTTAGTTCCTCAAGAACTTTCCTCATTCAATCCATGTTCGCCGACATGATACTCTTAGTCTCCTTTTGGGACTAACTGTCAGATATGATATCTCCCCTCATTGAACTTTTCTCAAAACATATTACATGTATGTCAAACCAGTCACAATTCATGTATACAACCTGCGGGTTAGTCTGAGTGATAACATTCAATATAAGAATAAACATGTGAATATACAACATGATGCCTAAGAATACTAGAAAAACTAGAAAGTGTAAACTATGCAAACATAAACATATTATGATGCAATGCTTAGTATCTAAATGCACATGCCATTTGACTCGATAAACAAAAGGTACCGTACAAATTTCGAATTCGTTTGATCAAAAGGACTTCAAGTCCATGAGCTCATTTTCTATCATCATCATGATGTAATTGAATGGACTCACATGTAAGATCCCGATTTACATGGCTATTCATTTATGTCCATCGATTTTGCATATGCTTATTCATTTCTCGGTTCCATGTATACCGATATCAAATCTCTTTGCTAGATTTTTATTCATGTCAGTACTGATCATCGATATCTGAATATTGTTTGTAGGTACCATTTTCGTTCATATAGGCCATCTATTTTAATTCAGATATCCATGCCATTCATGGCATCCATTACTCCTCAAGAGTACTAACTGTTTTTTCTTGCCAATCCTTTTTGTATTGTACTTAGCACTGGAACTGTATTTCACTGATGTGAATGAATCATTAGTATAATAGGCAAGTTATCTCAATGTCCAACACATGACATTCTATAATCGATATGCAACTCTGTATGCCTCAAAATATAGGGTCATAGCGGGTTAACATTCAAATTATAAAGTTTCATGTTTGAACATATCTTGATAAAGTAACATGAAGCTGAATATTTAGTTCAAGTTTGAACTTTCAAATATATGGGGATCAATTCGCTCTACGAATTTATTTTTACCAGCTTCCTCATGTTCTTCCTCCCCTAAGCTGGGAAAAACTAGCCCATACTAGCAATAAGGGCTCAAAATAGAAATTTTTATATGCCCAACTTAGATAATCATATATGCATACAACCATCTAGTATGCTCCACGCATTAGTTCTCTGCGAAGAACAATATGATAGAGAGGCAATATATTTGTACAGTTGGATTTTATTGTGCTGAAAATAAATTTGCCCTCAATTGAAGATCATGCTTGTGGGTTTCCGGCCACTTATATATCAATCACTGTCAACTTTAAAAGTGTGACTTTTGCTCATTTCAAGATCTCCATAATCATACTTCATCTCATGTGTCTTGCCATATTAATTACAACATGAGAAAGCTTTCAGCACATAATTGTATGGAAACTCCATGTTTCACAACAACGAGTACTTATACCCGGATGGCCTAATTTGTCACATCGAGATCATCTCTCATAGATCAATTGAGCTTGGCCTTTCAATGATGTGACATTTGGACACAGTCGATGTGCCTCTCATAATTGGCAAGACTAATCAATGTCAATAACTCATCCAACTTTTACATAATCAACTAATATAAAAAGAAACAAAGATGCAATGTATTAGTATATGATAATCCCTTCAATTGAATGTGTCTTATCCTTTATGACGTTGATCTGGATCTTCATAATTGTCGAGGCACGAATATATCTCCAGCGGCCGAGTTTGATGTACCAAGTTTGGGACAGTTAGCCATGGATCTTCATAAATATTCATGTGATCTTCATGTAGCACCCTTAAAACCTGATGATGATGATGAAGAAACATTAATAAATTTTTAAGCGAATATAATAATGTAAGTAAATTAAACTTCCCTGATGATCAAAGTATGGACTAATCTGGTAACCAACTTCATCCATGTAAACGAAACGAAGAATAATGCAATCAGATTCATCTAATTGGCAACAACGCGCTTCATTGTCGAAAATTTTGGTATACGGAAATTCAGAATCGGTGGAGTACTATCATGCGGCTGTGACTTGTGAATGGGTTATATTATGACGGACGGTTTTCGGATTATGGTTGAGCACTATCGTGCTGACAACCTGTTGAGAAATAACTGTAGTGTTATTCTGTATATTCAACTGATAGTACATGTGAGGTATATATACAAGTATGAGAGAATTCTAGAACTTATCTACAAGGTATTTGACTACACCTAGAAGAGTATTTACAATAGATAATACTTCATCTAGTAAAAGTCTAACGAGATACAAACTCGTGTACATTTATCTATAACAATAATTATATTGTAATCCAGAAAAATAAGAATGATGAGCTAAAACCGTGTTTCACAAATTTGTGGTGACCAAATTGTTCAATTAATTTCTGCAACAGGGTTAGTTTTACCGACTGACTTTTTATTAACCCGGTAATTTCAGCAGACATTTGATGTTGTTGGGTTTGAGCCTTCTTTACGGGATTGGACCAAAGTAAGACTACGGATCTTGTTTTTTTAGACTTATTGGCTGTTTGGGATAGAATTAACGTTCCATTTTAATTTAGTCGAACCTTATAATCTTATTTGGTCATCTCATTATAATTGAGATACCATTGCTATATTATAATTGAGATACAACTCAATTAACTCAAAACCTACATAACAAATATACAAAAACACCTATAAAATTTTAATTCTATACCAAACACAAATTTTCACAACTCAATTAAAATTTAGTATTATTCATCAGTTATACCTCAATTAAAATTCTCTCAATTATAATTCTATGCTAAACAGTCCGTTAGACATTGGAATACGGTTAGGTCCTCTTTATAGTGAGTTAGGGTACGAAACATATTGCAACACATCAACAAGTTCATTTGATATGTGAGTTGCAACTTTCTGTATTTTGATGAAAGGTAGGAGTTGGCGGGACAAAGCAGATATCATATCATGTTGATGGGATGCAATTGAAAATTTATTTACTCGTGAGATCGATATGAATATAAGCATAGTAATGGTTCAAATGCAACTCCAAGAGCCAATGAGATGATTCCGAAGAGCCAAAATTTCTCAAATAGTTAACCTTGTATTGGTTTGTCGAACGAGTGAGTGCAAACTTTGAAGAATATGTGTTGGTTTGTCTAATGAATATATAACCCTTAAAGTATCCCATAAATAACCATGTCGATTTAAATTGTCAAAACTCAATACAAGAAATGGATTGTTACAAATGTTGTATGTTATCTAATACGGGGAAATGTTGAACCTTACTCAGAACGGCTTAGATCACTAGTTTTTATAGAATGATTTTAAAAGAAGACCCTCGGGGCGCTCCACCTGCGGATCTCCATTAATGCATATATACGAATTATCCTAGACGGTTTAGTGGTTGCACGTAGACAAAATGTCCTGATAACCCTCGCACTTAGTGGACCAGCCGACGAGATACTTGACATTGCAAGAAATTGTCCCTCATGTCTCCTATTGATATATACTCTCATTTCGTTCATTTATGAAATACACATATATCCAACTAAGTTATCTTAGCTGCTCCGAGGCACTCCAAAAACAATTTTTTGATTCACTCACTGAGTTGTCTTAAAAGGGTCGAAACCCCCCCCCCCCCCTCCCACTCCTTACTTGCAGGGTACTTTCGTTCTAAGTGTTTAGAATAACTTATGGGCTCAAGTATATTTTAGCACCATCATTGTCATCATTAACCTTTGGACCTTATATTACGTATTTATTCATTAAGATACTCTGTAAGGCATTAGAACGTATGTGAAGTTGCGAACCATGCATCTGATATGAGTGGCTTAAATCCAATACAAAGAGCCAAAAAATAGAAAACAATTCACATTCTTGTAAAGTTAGCTGCATATTTTTTCATCGTTGGCTCAAATTTCTGGCCAACCATCTCAATCTTCTAAACTGCTAGTGATACTATTATCGTATTCGTATTATATATAATATTCTAAAGCTTCATTGAGTGAGATATGCTTTACCAAATTTGGTAAGCTTACAATAATATGGTTTAGAAAAGAAAAATAAAAGAGAGAGAGCGCTTATAAGTCATAAATAAAGGCTACTTGACTTGGAGTCTTAATTTATACATTGAGAAGTATGAGGTTTGGATGAATGTATAGAGAATTTCATGTGGATATAGGGAGCATTTTTTTATGTTCATGTAACTGTCTTCCGATCAATTAATAGATTTTTATTGTTTTAAAAAAGAATATTATATTGTTCCAGTAGTATATTTTATGTTTGATAATTGGTTTCTTCATTGTACCATAAACACAATGCAGGCCATTAGATGTTTTGTTTCAGTTTTCGTACCAAATTCAGGTTCATGACTAATAGGTACACTAGATTATGACTACATGCAATTGTAGTAATTATACGGTTACTTCTATATGAAGAGCAGGGGCGAACGCCCCCTAAAATTTGGAAAAAAAAAATTTATAGGTAATATTTTCGAAAATTTGAATTTCACCCCCTAACCCTCGGAAAAACTTCATATATGTAATTTCGTCCTCGAGGTTGAAATCTTGAGTCCAACCCTGATGATGAAGTGCATACTCCTGATGAAGAGCATGAGTATGCATGTGCGCCCATTACAAGTTGCACGTATTTATATCTAGTAAAGGCACAATATGGTCTTGACCTATCATAACATTTACCGTAATCAACAGAGCAACCATGGACAAAATTGAAAAACATGAAGTCGTGTCATTTTCCATCTGCTGTCTTTTTATCCATATTTACCCATACACTAATTGCAAACTATTTCGTTTCTTGGATTTATGGGAATAATTATAATTAAGACAAATATGCAATAATATAATATATGGTTTTCATGAATATGTCCTGCAGGTGAAATTGTCCTCTTTGGCCCAACAATTGAACTCAGAAATCTCGAGGTAGATTTATCATTGTTGGGTCATCAACAAAGCCTATAGAATCATCCATCCGTCTAACTCTCTATCTCATCTCCCCGTTCACTTTCATATGATACTTACTATCTTTCACTTCATTTTTTACATGATATTTTTAAGTAAAAAAAGATTAAAATAAGGTTTTTCATTAAAGATGGTGAATATTACTTATAAAAATAAATGAGTAATGTATTTCTATGATAACTGAAATATAAATAATATATGCTCCTATAGAATTCACTAAATTAATCTCAATTGAGAGAAATAAGAATATATCTCATTCTTATATTAAACCCAATGTCCATTACAATGAGACCTAAAAATAACTAAAGCTAAAAACCATTTGAAATGGAGGATGACTCTCTCTATATATTTGATGGAGTATAACCTAATCGATTATATATTTTATGAGGTGATTAACATTATTTGACTAAAATTAAACGCAAGTTGGTTTATTTGTAAAAACGTGGTCGTATTCCCACTCTACACCATGCTATTTGAGCTGAGTTACTATTTATAACTTTAAAACTTAAATATTCTATTAAACACTATCATTTTAATAAACTTAAATTATTATTCATCAATTTTAAATTTCAACTCAAATATAATATTGAGTAGATTGTAAAACACTCCTAAATGTTTGGTGAATCAGATCATAAGTTTGTTTTGGAAAACATATCACATGTATTTTAATTTCGACCAACAAGTCTTGTCTACTTTTGATGCAGATTTTGATAGTAATGAGTTAATAATATTGGTACGTACACCTTTCGGTTTTCATTTGATAGAATACAACAAACAAATCTTACAAAAAGACAAACCAACTTAAATATAAAGTGACAATTTTTATGTTCGAGATCAAATGTCACATACTCCATTTAAATATGTTACAATATGAATGTCAAATTCCTTACTTTTCTTAATCATATTCTCATGTGTATCGGACTGTTTGGGACCTAATTATAATTGAGGTATAACTGATGAATTGTGACTAAATTTTAATTGAGTTGTGAAAATTCATGTTCGGTATAGAGTTAAAATTTTATAGGTTTTTAGGATTGTTATATAGGGTGTGTAAGAGTGAATTGATATGTGTAAGATGTTTTAAGATTATTTGATTGGTTTTAATGATATTTGATTAGTCTAAGGTTGTTATAATAAATGAAAAGATGAAGTGAGAAAAAAATAGTAGGCAGATAGATAAGTTTTAATTGAGTTGTAAATAGTAGGTGGATTAAAATGAGTATTGTTCCGGCTCAATTAAAATTGCAAAACAAACACAATTACCTTGCCGCCTCAATTAAAATGGAGGTGTAGTTCTATCCCAAACAATCTATAGATGATTTCGCAACTTTTACGTCAAATCTTAATATACACACTCAAAATCAAATGTGACATTTTATCCGGAATATATGTAGTAATCAAATATGGTAAAGTTTAAAAAGTTCATTTTTTCACACGTTAATGGCCGTACAAACATGGTTAGGCGAAAAGAATATATAAGAGGTGGAATGGCCATAAGGAGACATGGGAGATTTGGAATGTTGCAAGAAAGCAGAGACCAAAATTTTCTTTTTATTATTAATATTAAATTACATAGAAAATAAAGTACAAGTTATTCAAATTTTAATACTATTAAAGTACGTTGTACATGTACATGGTACACTTATTATTTTAAATACTATACTATAAACAGAATAATGGTACCTCACATGAAGTAATTGTACACTACTGGGCCATTACATGGTGCAAATGCTATTATAACTATCCCATTGTGCATGGTAAACTAGTACTGTAAATTAACCATGAAATAATGTCATTGCTAATACTAATACATTTCATTAAATATTTTACAATTGAAATTGGTACTACAATTATAAGAGTAAATAGTTAAAAGAATAGTTTATATTGATAAATTGGTAAGTAAATGATAAAAATACGACAGAGAATTAAAAAAAAATGAAAAAGAGTGATTAAAAAATTAATAAGTCGAGATATAGTTGATTGCCATGTCCTTGTAAACTTGTTAAAGAAACGTTCAAAATGATAAATAGCAGTAAAGATTGTAGTGAAAGGGATGGAGCAATTCAATTGTTTGCTAAATTTAAAGAAGTTGTAAAAATGGTGTTTGTAAAATTCTAAGTTGATTAAGGAGTTCTAATCTAACCCCACCCCTACCTTGATCAAATTATCAAATAAATTAATTACTCCCTCCATTTCAGAAAGTGTTATATTTTACTATTTTATTTAATCGTCTTCTGTTGTTTATTAATTTCTTAAACGATATTAATAAATAAATTATTAAATTATATAATGAAAATTTAGTAATTAAAATTTTATTATATGATTTTATTAAATTATTTACTATTATCATTTATGAGTAATTTGTTAAACTCAAGAACGATTAATAAAAATAACATGTAACAATTTCTCTGAAATTGAGGAAGTAGGTGATAAACTCGGACTACTTTGAACGTAGCGAAACACGATTTGGGCAGTATATTAGTGCATTGGGCCCAGTTGGGCCAAGTGGATGGATTTGCCTATCTGTATGAATTGCCAAATGAGGACCCGCTTTGCATGTTGCACCGCACTAGCATGGGAATAAATCAATGTTTCTTTTTCTCATTAAAAAAAAAATTATTCTGTTATATAGGCAACTTTTAAAAGTATTTAATTATTATAAACTGAATGAACGAATGAATGAATGAATAGATACTCATTTATTCATAACTTTCTGTAGTACTGTTTCATGCTAGCTTACATGACATATTTGGGGATACTTTTAGTAATCTAGCTTCCAACTTTTCCACATTCCAATAAGAGCACTATCATTATATTTATGACTACTCTATCTATCCATCTCATTCATGTTGCTAGTGATATACTATAGTTGAATAAGCACCTAGTCATTGGCAGACCCAACACTTTATAATCGTTAGCAATCCCACCGTCCCAGTTTCATCTTCCCTCAGGACCGGACACAAAATTTAAGATAAAAGTGATTAAAGTATCAAATCATCATTATATATGACCCGATTCATATCTACATTAATTACTCTCCACCACAAATTATGACGAACTTGAAATTTGACCACTTAATTCGTGTATGAATGGTTCGAGCCCAAGTTCAAGGTTCGACCCCAACAACAAAGACGTATCACTTCACTGACAACGATCCATATTTTGAGGAACCAAATCCCCTTATCATCATCTATTCATCTTTACTCGAGAAGACATGTACTCTTAAGTTATAACATAGTCCGTGCTAAACAGGTCGATAGAATGGTCTAACCCAGTCCTGCTCTTTTCGAACTCCAAGCTCTTAGCACACACTTGAACAATTAACAAGAGCACTCCGGTAGTTTTATACCACATCATGTTTAACTAACAAAACATTCTTGCTCAATTTTTAACGGCGACTTAATTAGATAATCACACACGTTCACTTCACTCTTACAACTCAACACAATTTCAAATGCTCTAACATGAGATGTAGTAGTATATTCACAGTTTCACACAAAGTAATAGTGGAACGGAGCGGGGACAAATGATGGTAATGAACAAAAGAGAAAAGTTAAAGTGTAAAAATGAATTCAAGTGATCCGATTCCCATCTAGCTCATTCAAAGCATACAACTTTTATTAACATGAGAAAATGATGCTTCTAACGTACTGATAAAATAAAGAAGAAAAGACTTCTTCATAACTTGCCAAAAATACTACTAGTATCAAATCAAATCATATGAAAGCTGTAAATTAGAATTTTTTTTTAAAAAATAGTTTGGTAGTACTTGAATCACATGAATTGGTCATCAAATTCATATCTACCTACTGTTTCTTGTTAAAATTTGATCCCATGCATTTAAAGTTTTTAAAAGTTGATTGTTATTCTTGCTATACATTGTATTCTTTGATCTCGTATCGCATGAGGTTGCTTTTGTTTGGTTTGGGAATTCGATTATGAATCGGTTTCGAAATATTGATAGTCGATGATGATCGTGAAATGAGTACTAATTGATAGTTGTTCGTTTAACATATATGCAAGTCAAGAGTCAAAATGGAAGAGTATAGATGTATTTGGAAGTAGGTTATCATCTAACGTACTCCCTCCATTCCAGAGAAAGTGTTACAATTTGGATTTGCACCAATTTTAAGAAAAAGTAGAAGATGTTACTCGATTACTGTAGATTAAGCGAGTGGCGTATCAGAATAAAAGTGAAAGGTAGGGAGTTTTATTATTTAACTAGTTTCCATAAATGGAAATTGTAACACTTTTAGTGAAACGCCGGAAACGGAAAGTTGTAACACTTTATCTGAAATGGAGGGAGTATAAGATAGATGATTTTAACTGAATGACTGAAATATGTTTGTTACGTAAACGTCTAATTGATATTTTAAGTTACCCGATGTAAGTTAAGAGAGAAATAAACTACTTGATCTAAATTTATTCTCAATATGTATCAAATTAAAGAATTTACTGCACGGTTACAAAAAAATCAGTTAGCTTATTAGATACGGACTAGTTTCGATAAAGATAGCTTGTATTAAAGTTTCAACAGAGTTCATAACTATAAGTTGATGCTAGACATTAGCACAGAATATGCCTTTGACTGTAGTCTTTAGGTGTGACTCTATGCTGAACTTTAGGCCACATGACATTGAGAATCTCTGATCTCTTGTCAAAAAAAATTTGAAACCCCTTCATGAAGGACTCTCCATGTACAAATTTTCTAAATATAGTACCAATTACTAAAAAAAAATTGTACAATAATAATTATTTATATTTAATATAAATATACAGGATATATAGAAAGTTGCTAGGTTGTATTGTTATATATAATGATGATCATGTGATGTTTGACTTGTTTACATGTATATATGTACATATCCTTTTTGTGGTTCTCTTTCCAACTCTACAAGCATTAAGGAGCTGTTCACTTGGACTCTAGCCTGCTTTTGTTTATGGCTACTTTTTCATACATCATCTTCATATAAGGGTTGAACTTTGAACTTGTGTTAACTTGGTTTAAGATCGATAAGTTGTTTTTTCAGTTCTATTGCATTTAACACATTAGAATGTACACATTCATGATGTGTATTCAAGTACAGACTCACTAGATGGTGTTTACTTGACCATCTTGAAGGAATAGTATTTACATGACAACTAGAAGGTTAGCTTGTATGAGTGTCGGTGTGTCATCCTCAATTGATAATGTATTATCAAGACTGAACAAACCTACTCATATTTGTATTGTGCGATAAATACGAAGCAAGTCAGTCATGCAAGTATTTGGTAGGAACCAAGTAGAGTGAAATCAATGTATCCCATGTATCTTTATTCTTAAAAAAATCTCATGTTTTATTCCATTATTGTTTATACCAAGGGAATCGGGAGAAAGAAGCTGTACATGTTGAATAAAATGTCACGTATTTTGTTTATGTTCAAAATAAATATCACGTTTCGTTCTTTTGATATGATAATTTACATATATTCAACTTAATCATACTATATTGTATAGTGCAACGTTAAAAATTGAATACTACATTTAGTTTGAAACGGGATAGTATAACTTAGACAACATTAAAATGAAGAATTTTATGAATTTAGTGGCATCTGAAAGAAACGGAAAGATATATGATGCACAAACTAATCAAAGACATGACAGAAAAACAAATTTATGGGACAAAAAGTGTTTCAATGCGTAGATGTCTTGCTTTTCATCTTTCTTCATCAAAGTCTTGTGCTTTTTTGACTCCAATTGCAGGTAGTTACTCTTTTCTGGAAATTAACATACAAATAGCAGGCAGTAAATTCCTTGGTCAATTCATAAGGTAGCTTCTAGGTTACCATTGGTACCCTACCATGACATCAAATAAAGGAAAGTAGGAAACAAAATATTGGAAGTTAGCTAAATCAATGAGGTACCTAAGTAGCTGCTAAGTATACGTATACGGAGTATGGACTGATATTTTTAAATTATAATTGATCCCTAAAAGTTTACATATTAATTTTGCATCATTTTAAGGAGTATGATTTAAAAAATGGTTTCTATAGATGAAGTATGTAGTAAGTAAATGGTAAAAAACAAGATAAAATTGATAAAGTATGAAAGGGAGGGATATAGAGTTTCCATAAAATGAAATATAAATTTTTAATAAAATTTTTAATGAACGTAGGGAGTATAATGTTTTAAACAATATCCATAATTATGTGACCATTTTATATAATTTTTTATGTGTCCGTATAACACCGATTTTCTTAGTATAAAATCCTAATAAGTATATGATTATGGCTTTGATTATAATGTTCGTCACTCCCATTTCGCCCCTCTATAAATGCAGTCCCTCAGGAAAGAAAATGATATTTACATGTCAGATTTTGTCAATTATATAAAACTAGTATAATCAAAATATCCTAATAATGATATACTTTTTCATACACCAAAAATAAAAAATAAAAATGAACACGTGAGTTCCACATGTATGTCTAGTAGGTGTACATGTTATTACCCTATAATATCTATCTGATGCGCTGTAATTTGTATTTCGCACTAGGAATCTAAGCAGAACATGCAAACAACCCTAGGAATTCATATGAGGTGAAGTGTTGCATCCGACACAAGAGGAGCCCGAGGCACCCTTTACAGACCAAAAGTCTCCCAAATACAAAGAACCACTCAATCCGAGGTAGTTAGACTTGGGGTTCATCAGGCGAAAAAATCCAGCATGACTTGAATTACCCAAAGAATCATGATCTCATCTTATATAGGACGGATCCAGAATTTGAACTCCGGTCAAACAATGAACATTTGTATGCAGAAGATTTGTGCAGGCATGAAAAGGTTTTCTTACCTGGCTAGTTACTCAATAACCAGTCTGTGGTAGAATAATTGGTCACATCTCATTACAATATTACAAGTATGATGCTCTTTCAATGGGTTTCAATGAGTTGCTGGTAGTAATAATTAAAAAATAATGATGAGAATTTGGGCATTGGGATCTGATCAAAATTGAATTCCAATTTAAAACTGCTGTCAGTTTGGAATTTGACTTCCATGTGATTGACAGTATATCACAAATTCCATTCATATTATCATCAATTGTATGCCTACTTTCTGTTATTGCTATTTTTTAAA
Source organism: Plantago major (assembly GCA_026545765.1). NCBI lineage: Eukaryota > Viridiplantae > Streptophyta > Magnoliopsida > Lamiales > Plantaginaceae > Plantago > Plantago major. The sequence continues at coordinate 88,386,050 of CM048843.1, read as the reverse complement.
AATATAAATATATAATCCCTTGTCACATTTAAAAGTCCCATTAAAACTTAATCCCTAGTCTTCGGGCGGCATGAATGTTACCTCTTTACTTGAATGGAATGTAGCTGCTTTGGCTAAGATGCTTTGGAATATTCATGTTAAAACTTACTTTCATTAAAAATATATATATTTTAGTGTAATTCGATCGACATTTTGACGTTCCGCCCTACCTGTTTTAATGTGAAATTCTATTAATCTTTCCTATAATACACATATTTAGTTGATTTTCGATAAAAATATAATTATTTGTATGTCATTAATATTATATTTTGTCTATACCAGTTTAAAACTTTTTTCCTCTATTTCATAATAATTTTTATTTAAATATACGCCCTAGTCGACATTTTTTCCTGGCTCCGCCCCAAGGGAAAATTTATGATGGAATATCAACCGGGGTCAAATTGCTCTTGGATTGTGAGAAACTTATTCAAATACAGAGATGCGGTCCTTGTTACTCGAGCTTGGGCTGGTGTCATGAGTGGAGGTAAACTGAAGGGGTCCTAAACTGCGAGTGGAATGGAGGAATTTTGAAGATTGCTGTAGCTGAAGTCATCTATGCTATATGGAGAACACGTAATGTGATTTGCTCCAGAAAATATGTGTATTCCCTTCTCCGAAAATTTATACAATCGAAATGTGTCCCCTACCTGAAATTTGGAACTATGAAATTGAGTGAATATTTACGGTACCATCTCAGCGTTCACTTTCTGAGAGTAGAGGGGAAAACACTACAAGATATTTGATTTAATACGACTCATAAATTTTACAACTATTTATATGAGTCGTAAAAATAAACTAAAAAAAGGCCTTAATTAACTCAAAGAAGGTAAAAAAAAATACGACTTCTAATTTTGAGTCGTAATTTTAAAATTACGATTCTTAATTTGTACTTCAAACGAAAATACGACGCACCCCTTTTGCAACCCTTTTGAAATTTATATCACTTATTAAGAATCATAATTTTTAAATACGACTCTTATATACATGATACGACTCTTTTTATGGGTCGAATTAGATTAAATGTTTTGTAGTGAAATGAAGTAACCGGGGAAGAGTTAAAAAACAATATACTTCCTCCTTTACAATCTCGACTTTTTACTTTCTTTTTTGTTCGAATAATCTCAACTTTTAAAGATTTAAATGTCAAATCTTCATGCATTCATACATTTTCATAAACCCTACTAATATTTTCTCTTAAAATACGTGTGCGGCTCGATATAAAGTTGAGTAGAGAGTAGGTAATATATAATAAGTAGTAATTGTCAGGAGGCGCATGTGGCAAAGGTTGTGAGCCATGCCACAAAGTGATTAAATGCTCCAACAGAACAACGAAGCTAAGTAGCAAATTAGTTTATGGTTTATTAAGACAACTCGAATATTCGGAAGGAGTAAAACAATAGAAATATTAGTGAAACTTAATATTATACTTCTTAAATTAATTAGTTTAATATTGGTCTTATGGTCCTTACTGACAAAAGTACGAGACAACAATCTCCAGTATCTGTAATGCAACCCACATTTATTTAAATTGTTTTGTTTCTTATAATTAGTGATTAAAATCACTATAAGATATTTTATCTAATGCGATCATTAAAAAGAGACTAAAGTTTAAATAAGAGTCGTATTTAAAAATTATGACTCTTAACAAGAGACACAAATTACAAATGGGTCGCAAAAGGGGTGTGTCGTATTTTTAACTGAAGAACAAATTAAGAGTCGTAATTTAAAATTACAACTCAAAATTAAAGTCGTGTTTTTTTTACCTTCTTTGAGTTATTTTTAACGCCTTTTCTTAGTTCATTTTTATGACTCTTATAAAGAGTCGTAAAATTTATGAGTTGTATTAAATCAAATCTATTGTAGTGAATCTCGGTTTTTAGATATGTTTTGGGTTCTTAAATATTAGATATGTTACATAATCTTTCAGATACATTTTGATATTACTCAAAAACTTTCATAATATTTTGAAAATAGAGTGGAAATTTACAACACATAGTGTTTGAAGAAGTTTCGAATTCTATCTAGATTTTATTTCAAAGAGGCGAATTCTCATATGTTTCGATATTCCTCATTAAATTTTAAAATCCGTGTTTATATATAGCTAGTATTTTAGGTAACCTTTTTAGATGTCTAATGACTTAGGATGCCTATGCTTCAATTCCCCTAGGTTAGTTATACTTTAGGTCGAATCATTATCCTAGGTCTCATTTCTCATGCGAGCCATGCAATGTTGAACGATAAGAAAGTGAGGACAATTTGTTAAAAACTATTGAAAAAGTATGATCTAGTGCTTATCGTGCGAACATGGTGAGTTGAGTTCCTTGTTGTCCTTTTATTTTGGTCCACCAGGGGCGGAGACAGGGGGTGGCGGGTGGTGGCGGTCGCCACTCCCAAAATTTTATTTTTATTTATTACTATATGTATATTTTTAAAAATTTTACATTCCGCCACCTCTAATTTTTTTAGTTAGTCGACTTTATAATTAAATAAGTTGAAAAATTTATAAAAATATACTAATATTGTTTAGTTACTCGGCTTTATACTTAAATAAGTGATATAGAACATAATTGATATTGTTTAAAACATTTTACATATACTTAAGAACATCAATCCGTCTCTCACTAATACACATCTCTTCCAAGACTTTTTGATAAAAAATATTACTACTAGTTAACATTAAGATGGTTATACTGGCTTCGGGTTATACGCAGCTTTATGTCTCTACACTGTTCGAGTTGCGCACAATATTGACTATAACACGAAAGTCATATTCTTACATTCTTGTTGATAGTTTGATTCGGCTACTATTGACTCTTCCCATTTCTTTAGCAAGTTCTGAGCCTGCATTTTTCACCATGAAAATTTTAAATACAAGACTGTGGAGTTCAATGGAGTATGACTTCTTATCTTAATTGCTAATGCATATTGAAAAATGAATTGTCGAGGGTTTTGACATTGATTCAATTAATGATGATTCTGAGAAGATGACGAGACGTAGAGTACAATTTTCATAGAAGTGAGTCTTGTTTTATGAGATAATTTTTTAAATTTGAATCGTTTATTCATTTGGTTTGTCTTTATCCTGATATAGTTCTTTCTTTCTTTTCATTTTACTTGAATATTCATTTTTAAATATTTATGATGAATTTACTGTTTCAAATATTGATCTGACCCGACCTGGCCCATTCGAGCCGATCTAATCAAATTACATATAGTGCCCGTGTTATAATACTCTGCCACCTCTAATTTCAAATTCTGGCTCCGCCCCTGTGGTCCACCAAGCCTAGCTTCGACGAACCACCTCCTACTCCAACGACCGTTGTCAATGATGGTGAAGATGTTGTCATGATCAAGTAGTCGGAGGTATTAACAACTTCAATTGGAGATGTTTTTACAACTCCAAATTAAAGTTGTTAGTGAACTGCAGCTCTTAAGTTTCTGTATCATTTTTTCAGAAAATATTACGATAGTAATTGTATTTTCACTTTTAGACGGAGTATATCTATATTATGTTTGCATATTCGGTATAGTATCCATTTTTTCTACTACAATTACATACAAATCTTTAATTACCTCTATACATATTACAAGGTGTTGTAGTAAATGTGATTTAAATATTGTTTCGTATGCCTTGATGTTGCATTACACACAATAAAGACCATTACCAACAATAACTTGCATATAGTATAGGAAAAGGTAAGCAATTTAAGATTGTAAATGATACTATTATAGTTGTAGTCATTGACTCCTCTTTAATAGTGTATTGACTCAAAATTTGACTCTTATGTTGTCTTAATATGAATTATTGGGAGAAGAATTTCATTAAGATAGAGATAATGGTCCTTTTTATGTCTACCCGTTTCAATTGCGTACAATAATTAAAGATTAAGATTAGATGACAAATTATATGTATATCCTTGACAATCTCTTAAACTTTTGGATGTAAATGTAGTGAAATTTCATTGGTAGAAGCAAGGCAATTGTGATCCACCATTTATGGTGGGGTCGAATCCATTTGTTTCACCAAAAAGGATGATAATGAAGATACACTTGTGATAGACTAGTCATTACTTGGTGCATCTTAAAGAAAAACTTTTCTTTGTTTTCAATAATTGCATGTATCACTTCACCATATATGTGTAAGCGGGTCCGTCTTGAATCGAGACCCAAATTACCAATACATATTCTTACCCACACATGTTGTCCTCATTAGTACACGAAGTGAGAGACTTCTGATAGATTAGCCGTTCTAAAATTGCTCAAGAGAAAGCATGACTAATCTTTCAAAAATGATGGATGCATTTTTCGAAAGAAAGATACAGTTTATTAGTATAAGTTTATCGTTCTCAATCACTTTCAAATATCTGAAATCTTAGTACGTTACAGTATAAGTACCTACATATGACATTGCAGAAAAAGAAATATCGATAAGAGTTTATGAAGGAAAACGAGGAAAAATATATGGAAAGAAAATACGAAAAATAAGATATAATGGGATGATTAAATCATAAATGATCAAAATAAAAGATAAATGTATACTTTCTTTCTCCTGATTTCAATTATCCGACATCATTTTCAAAAGTCTAAAGAAAAAGAAGTTAGAGATCGGAATATATGAACATGTTGAATGAAATTTTAGTTAAACGGTGTTTTTTTTTTTTAAAAGCAAACATACTAATATATTAATTAGCCGAAATATTACAATTCATACGAGCCTGCTTAGAGACTAAGCGAGGCTTTGATATGATTAGGTCATTGTCCGCAAAATTACCTAACCAACTAGGATAACTATCCCAAATAGTTAAACTAGGCATTAAAGGGATAGTTGAACAAGTACTAACTACTTCATTAATATCGTGCAATAAACGGTGGTTATTGCACGATATTAATTATTTTCATTCGGAAAATTTAGGATAAGAAACATGACACATTTTTATCACTTTGGAATTATTTGTTAAAACTCGCAAGTTCAATCCAGTTTCCAAACACAACCAAGTCAAACATCAAACAAGTCAACCGTAACTTACTTTTTTTTCTTCTGAGATGGTCAACCATGACTTAGGCTCTCTTCTTTTCAACTTAAATTTACTGAATCGAATCGAATCGAATGAATCGAATGAACTGAATCGAATCAAAATCGAAACTAAATGAATCGAATCGAATCAAGAAATTATTGTGTAATAATAATAACAATTATATGATGGTATATATAATCACAATTAAAAAAATATATTATTTTTGTCATCTTTCTCACATTCTTCCTACTCTATTTTCTGTCATTTTACATTTTTATTTATTATTGTATAACAAAGTTTAAAACCAACCACGTGGAAGGTACTTTATACGATGCCTCAAATGGAAGACACATATCAAATATACGTGATTGTTGCTACCTTCACTCTGCATAATTTTATGCGCATGTGTAAACTTGAAATACCAGTTTTGCAACATGATATCAATGTCCAAGGTGGAGTGGATAATGATTTATTGAACCCGACAAGGAAAAGCGATGAGCAAGTGCGAGGAGATGACATTGAGAATTTGGCGCCTATTCTGCAATATAGAACCCAGGAAGATAATATAGAGGAATAAATGCCATTTTTCAATATTTGTGATATATAATATTATAATATTATTTTTATAAAGTTTGGTCCGGTTTTGGTTTGGTTTAACTTGTTTTGGAGTTTTGAACATGTAGATTTTTGTTAGTTAAATTGTAATCTTCTTTATTTCATTGATCTACTAAAAGTCGTATTAAAAGAAAGAAAGAAAAAAGTTGAAAATAACTCAATTGGATAAATTTTCTTATTTTCCTCGTCTAAAAAAGACGTGTAAATAAATGATAAAATAATATTAATAATAATATTATTATTATTATTATTATTATTATTATTATTAACAACAACAACAACAACAATAATAATAATATGAATTTAATGAATCGAATTTAGACGAATCAAGGCATTTGAAAAATGAATCGAATCGAATGAAATCGAATCGAATCGAATGAATGTTTTAGAAGAAAAGAAACGCTTAACTAGTAAGCAATTTACATTAACTTTTAAAAATTTGTAACTGAAAAATCGTTAAAGAATATCCACCAAATAATTATAATAATAGTAATTTGTAAAACCAAATGAAAAACACACAACAATCCACCGTATATCTACGATGTTATTTGTATAAAATAGAGTAACGAAATACTACAATAAAACTAGGTGGCTAGGGTCTTTTTATACATATATTTTTGGTTTTTCCAATTTGGTACCGGATTGCATTGCTCTCTAATTATACTATGTTGTTATAAACATCGTATATATAACTACAAATATCACATATTAAAATATACATATACAATGTAATTATTAAAAGAGCATTGTAATTAAAATTAAATATATGATATTTATAGTTAATTATGTGATATTCATCCGGTTTTTTTGAGTGAAAGTTTGTTTTATAATCAAAGAATGAAGAAGCAAAAGAGTTGCGTGTTTGAGCCGTAGTAGACTAGTATCGTGACGGCTTACATGAGTCAAAGTCGTAAAGAGCCCTCCAAATTAGTCCAACCCACGGCACAATTATTCTCCATATAGGGAGGCCATACCCCTAATAAATTAGTAGTATTAGATTTTAACATACTTTTAAAATATTTAAAATTAAATCAATTTCATTTGAATTGAATTAATTATTTATCAAAATTTGTTTATTCAGATATATACCAAACACGATTTATTGTACAATTCGACTTTAACATAGATTAAGTGTCTGTTTGATTAAAAAGGAAGAAAAATTTCAACATTAAGGCTTCATGAAGAGTTTATCAATTCGATGAATTTTATTTTCGTAATAAATGCATTACGAACGCCAGAATGATCCGATAAGCTTGTTCATGAAACTTATTAAAAAAAAAAACCATATTTAACAAATCAGCTAATTGATTTACTAAACGATTTTATAAAAATCAACTAATCAACCAGCTACCAACTAGCTTATCAGTTATCATCTAGTTTTCCTAAACAAATTCGATTAAAAAGTGACATTTAATATGAATGCGAGGTACATCATAAACATCGTTAATAACTCGATACTCGTATATGGGTTTTTTCTACCTACAGTTTTATACAACTTTTAATCGTATACAGACAACCTTTAAAGATGTAGTGACGTCACGCATTTGGAAAGAATCAGATATGTGACATTTGTTACGTAACGAACGGAACCAAATGGAACAAAATCAAATACTCTCTCCATTTCAGAGAAATTGTTACAACTTTCCGTTTCCGGCGTTTCACTAAAAGTGTTATAATTTCCATTTATGAAAATTAGTTAAATAATAAAATTCCCTACCTTTCATTTTTATTACAATATGCTACTAAGTTAATTTTTAATAATTACGGGGGCCACTTGTACTTTCTACTTTTTCTTAAAATTTGTGCAAATTCAAATTGTAACAATTTCTCTGGAATGGAGGGAGTATTTATAAACGCCTTCAAATCCTTCATTTTCTTTTCCCTTTCTTTATTTTTTCTATCACAGTAGATTACAGTCTCTTCTCTTCTTCTCTATCTTCTCTTTCTTTCTTTCTTCTGTATTTGATTCCAAAAAATCCTCACAAACAACTCCACACACTCTCTCTCCCCTCCATCTCCACTTTCTCTCTCTACTGCAACTACCCGACGCAATTCCTTTCTCTCTCCTTTACCTTTTCACCAATCCAACCCTAATTCACCCCCACCCCACTATGCCCTAACCAAAACCACTCATTTCCAATGGGCTGCGCCACCTCAAAGCTCGACGACTTACCGGCGGTTTCTCTCTGCCGTGACCGCTGCAACTTCCTCGACCAAGCAATCCGCCATCGTTTCGCCTTCGCCGAAGCCCACGCCGCCTATCTCCACTCTCTCAAATCCGTCGGACTCTCAATCGACCGCTTCTTCGCTCAGGATCCCGATTCTGCCCTAATTCCCCAATCCCCTGTGCTCAATCTCCCAGCTCACCGGAAAGGGGAAAAAGCCACTTCTCCTTCCAATTCGCCCAAAAAACACCATCTCAGTGATTCCGGTCACCACTCCGATTCCGGTTCGCACCTCCATTTCCACTCGGATGATGACGAATCGGACGATTCCGGTTCCGATGATTTTCATCATCACCATGATGATGATGATGGTGGTGGTGATCATTTTCATCACCAGCATCATGATGAGCATCTCCATGAGCAAATTGAGCCGCCGGTTCAGCATCCGTACGCCGGAGGCTATTTTCCGGGGTATGGGTATAATACGAATGTGAGCTATATGAAGAAGCAGAGTACTCCGTCGGTTGTGTATACGCAGAGGCCAATGAGTTTGGAGACGATGCATATTGGTGAATCCTCTTCTTCAGCTGCTTCTTCTTCGTACACTTCTTATCCTAATTATGCGTATGGCCAGGATTTCAGCAATCCGGGTTACAGTAACAGTAGTTATAATAGTGGTTATAGCAATAATGGTAATGGTAGTAGTAATGGTGGTTATCCGGGTTACGGAGGTTATTCGGGGTATGGAGGGGGGTTTTTCGGTGGTGGTTCGGCTTCGCAGCCGGTGGTGCAGGCGGAGATGCCGAAGATGAGGTCGGAGGCGCCTCCGCCGCCGCCGCCTCCTCCGGCGAGTGGGTCGAGTTGGGAGTTTTTGAACCCGTTTGAGAGCTTTGAGAAGTTTTATCCGGTGTATCCGTCGAGTCGGGATTCGAGGGATGTGAGGGAAGAAGAGGGGATTCCGGATTTGGAAGATGAGGATGAGGTGGTTGTGAAGGAGGTACATGGGGATCAGACGTATGTTGATAGTGGGATGAGTAGTTTTTCGAAGCCGAGGGCGTCTGGGGAGGGTTCTGGTGTGGCGGAGGATAGGGCGGCGAGGCCGAGTGGAGTGGAGGGTGATCCGGTGGAGTATGAGGTGCATATGGTTGATAAGAAGGTGGTTGATGCGGGGGAGAGGTCGAAAGATCGGGACAATGCTGCTGGATTGAAGGCTCATGGTGGATTCAAAGGCGATGCTGAGGTTGTGAGGGAGATTTTGATTCAATTCGAGCGTGCTGCGGAGTCGGAAACTGAGCTTGCTAAGTTTCTGGAGGTTGGGAAGGTTCCGTATAAGCATAAACATGGTAATTCTTTGAGTTTTTATGTGGTACTAGTTTCAAGATTTGATTTTTAATGGTGTGCCGTTTCTTTGTCTATGACATTGTATGGATATGCTATCTGTTGCCTGTTCTTGTTTCATTTCTGTCGGTTGAAGGGTGGGTTCTAATTGGTTTTTGGTTTATTGCCGTTGCAGCTTCGTCCAAGTTACTGCGTATGCCGGTCATGTCCTCCACGCCCAGAGGGAGTGATGGTAGTGAGTTTGCGTCTTTGGATGGTGATCAAGAGTTGGATTTGAGGTCCAAAAAACTTTCATCCACATTGCACAAGCTCTTCCTGTGGGAGAAGAAACTGTACGAAGAAGTTAAGGTAGGCCAGGCCGTTAAATTACTCTCAGTTATTCAGTCTTTCCTCTTATTCATCCATTTTTTCCCCTGCCTGTAAGCTTTTAATTGTTCTGGACAATTTTAGCTGCTTTGTATCAAGCGTGTCAAGTGACATTCAAGTGGTCCCCCAGCTGGTACTGTGATTCTAGATAGAATTTAATGTTATGGTTTCCATCCAACACAACACTGTCCCTTGCACTTAATTTCTGATCCACATATCCGGATGAACCATGAATGTTTATGACCTCAAAGCAATTATTTAGTCTTGAAGATGTGTGGATTATGTGTATGCTGTTTGAATGGTCATTCCAGTCTGTAGTAGAATAGTATGCTTTCCTGTACCTGTAATTGATCTGTGGAATATTAACATGCGTTTTAGGCTCCTGCTGGATTTGCCTTAATTTTTTTTTCACTTTGAAATGAGTGTCGATTGGAATGGTTTAGAGAGCGAAGGAAATAAAGGAGATCAGTTCACTTGCAAGAATGATTCTCTGTCTGAATATTACTGGAACTGTGTTATGTTAACTTGAGATTTTTAACTTTTAGAGGCCGACACCTGAACTCTAGGCTCGTTCCAGTTAAAGTGGTGTGTTTTCTACATGTTGAGTTTTTCCACATCATTTTAGCAGATCTATGTAATTTTTTTGCACAGCACTTGCTACCCCAGTTCTATTTTTACCGAGGTAAAATTTTGAGAACATTGTTTATTTGTGACCAAATTAATGGTAAATTAGTCCCTGCAAAGATGCTTTTGAGGAAATGAAGTTTGCAACAACTTATTATGCTCTTGGGTTTTGCAGGTGGAGGAGAAAATGAGAATTGAACATGAGCAAAAGGCTAGAAGACTGAAGCGTTTGGACGAAAAGGGCGCTGAGAGTTCCAAAATTGATGAGACTAGAAAGGATGTCAGAAACCTGTCCACAAAAATTAGAATTGCAATTCAGGTTGTGGATAGAATATCAGTGAAGATAAATACCTTGAGAGACGATGAGTTATGGCCACAGCTGAATGAATTCATTAAAGGGTACGTGAATCCTCAGAAAATTCTCCTCTTATCATGTTGCTTTATATGCTTGACCTTTATTTCTGGTCTTACACCTCTCTTCTTGTCCGTTCAAAAGTCTACGTGTATGCGTTATATTGGGTTTACTTTCCATGCATTTGAATTTTTGTAATCTATCATACATGCTTAAGCTGAATGTTTGACCCTGTTTATTTATATTTACAACATCTGGGCAGCCATTACATGGACATCTTTCCTATTTGCATATTCACTTTTTGCATCCGGAAGAAAAGGAAAATATAAAGAAAAAGAACAAAGAGAATGAGAGAAAAACCAGCTTGTTTACACTTTGATAAACATAACAAAACTATCATATGTTAGTACAACACAATTAGATCCATGTTTCTGGCCTTCTCCTTTCCATTTTCCTCTAAGGAGTGTCGTCATTAACATTACTGAGAAAATGATTTTAGGAGATGCAACTTTCTTTATCATGCCATCCTTAGTGGAAGTTAGGGCGACCATACACTGATTACCAATGGGAGATACTGGGAGTCTGGTGCATTTTATTGGACATTGTTACTAGATCAGTAGATTGATTTCAATCCATCAGATGTATATAATTAAGTCGCACCACTAAAGACTGATGTGAACTCAGTACGTTAGGCCAAAATTTCTCTATTCTGTGCTAGAAACATGTTGTTACTCCTATTGGTTATCTCTAGCAAGTACTTTCAACATGAGATCATTTCATGTGTATTTAATTATTGTATCTTTAAAGTTCATTTAATTCTCTGGGGATGATTTACATTTTGTAGTCTTACTAGTTTTTATCTTCGAAGTTTTCCATTGTAATTGATGTGTCCTATATTCTATATTCTAGGTTAAGTAGAATGTGGAAGTGCATGCTCGAGTGCCATCATAGTCAGTGTCAGGCAATTGCAGAAGCCAAACGGTTAGATGCCATTGCAATCCGCAATCACTTCAGTGACTCTCATTTCGAAGCCACTCGTCAGCTTGAACACGATCTCATTAACTGGACTCTCAGGTTCTCATGTTGGGTGGGTGAGCAAAAGGGTTATGTACGAGCACTGAATAACTGGCTCATGAAATGTCTCCTCTATGAACCTGAAGAAACACCCGATGGGATAGTCCCATTTTCTCCTGGTAGAATGGGTGCTCCCCCAGTATTTGTTGTTTGTAATCAATGGTGGCAATCAATGGAAAGGATCTCGGAAAAGGAAGTGGTTGACTCAATGCGGGATTTAGCCTCCAATGTCCTTCAGCTTTGGGACCGGGATAAGGCAGAAATGCGGCAGAGGATGTTGGTAAATAAGGACGATAAGAGAGTCAAGAGCCTAGAGAAAGAAGACCAGAAAATACAGAAAGAAATTCAGGCGTTGGATAAAAGGGTGGTGTTAAATTCTGTTGATGAGAATGGTATGCCCTTAACTGCGGTGTATCAAAGTGAGACTAATACGACTGGAGGCTTGCAGGCGAGTCTGCAACGTGTTCTTGAGGCGTTGGAGAGGTTTACAGCTAGCTCATTGAAAGTATATGAGGATTTATTGGAACGGATTGCTGAGGACCATCTTGATACTAAAGAGCATGAAAGTGGTTCATAATATAGAGGTTGCTATGTCATTTCAGTAAAGCACTCTTTATTTTGGCAGCTCCCCTGGAACGCTTCGCCATGGATTTTGAAGAAAAAACTGCTTCTGCTCTAGAAACAGGAAACTAGAGTAACAAGAGATGGATGGCAGCATATCCGAATTCAGGTAAAACATTGATTTTTTTTTCTCATCTGGGCTGAATCGATTGAGATACACTGGTGAGACGCTGCTAACTTTGAGCTGCTTGAACCATAGATCAATGCGAGTTGACATTAGATTTGAGCTGGGAGAATAATGGCTTGATCTGGAGGAGCGTCGGCTCGTATGTATCTATCCAATGTATGTACCATTACCATTCATGGCAATGTGGATTGGTGTATCTATCTGCTGGGTAGAAGAATTGTTGAAAGGTGGAGATTAGGTTTATTATGTATAAAAGTAGAGGCTGCTTCATAAATTAGTTTTAGCTAATTCAAATTCTTGTACATAAAATTTTGGCCATAAATCTCTATTTAGTAGTTTAGGCTATTTTGTAGCCTTCAAGTCTCATCTTTTTGTCAAAAATATGATGAAGGATAAATAAGTTCTAGTTCCATTTCAAAAGCTTGGCTAAAGATGTTAAATTTCCTACTCCATACTACAAAATGGTTTAGGAATGGTATACAATTTCACCCCAATGACGAACATATTTCAAAATCGAGATAAAACTGATTTTGTGCCAACTGCCAAGTTCTGAGAATTGATTTTGGGCCTAAACCAAATTTGGCACATACCATGGAGCTGGTATTCAATAACAAAATCACTCGGACTTGGTCTGGCTCTGTTTTGGGATTAGGGCTGAGCAGCGTGATGGGGTATGCAAGCAAGACGAACAACGGGAGTCAATGTTGAGTCAAGAAAAGTTGGTACACACACAAGATAGAAAAACATTCCATTACCATCATCTTTTTCTCCACCTTTACCAGCTACTATTACACAAGTGACAACAATCCCTTCAGATTCCACCAGATGTCTGATATTGATAGGAGATGCTCATATTCATTATTTTATTCATCCAAGATGCCCTTCCTCATTCCCATTCAAACCACTAATTACACATCATTAACCCTTTATTAACCCATCCTAATCATTGCTAATCCCACCACTAATCACATTCTTACAGGCCAAGTCATGATCAGCTACTATTACTACAAAGTAAACCAGCAGACACTTTCATAAGTATCTTGTTCAGGTAACTGTCATATCTTGCATATGTGAATATATATATATATATATATATATATATAAAGTGTGCATGTAAAGTAAAGATTCTTTAGAGAAACAAGAAACAGAGGAAAAAACAGAGTGATGGGGTGTTTGGTGTCGAAAATTCCGCCGAACGAGACGCAACAGGAGAAGGAGAAGTCTCAGAACGTTGTTGTCGTTCGAACGCCTTCTGTTGCAACTACGAAGGCTTCGAAAGGGGCTGCAGGAATTCCGGGTTTTGCTGAGTTTTCGGTGTTGGAACTTGAAGGTGCTACTAACAATTTTAGTCCGGATTTTATTGTGTCGGAGAGTGGTGAACGGGCTTCAAATATTGTGTATAAGGGACGGCTTAAGGATCGTCGGTGGATTGCTGTCAAGAAGTTTCATAAGGTGTCATGGCCTGATGCTGAACAGTTTGCGGTACTGTACTTGTTTTCTTGGACTAAAGTTTTGTTTTTTCGAGGTATTTTGGAATTCGTTGTGGTGAATTAGGGAGATTCTATCAAACTATTGATTGAGAAATGCATGTTGATGAATTTAAAATAACTTGGAAACCTGTTGAACTTCTGAAAATGTTCTTATTTTGCTATTCTTTTAGGGAATTGAAAGATGGAAAGCTATGAAATTATAATTGTTTGTGTAATGTGTGGTGTTAGATAGAGATTCTGGTATCTTTTCATCTGAACGATTCCCATTTTCAACTAGAAGAGGCTCGATTTCTTATGGTTTCATGAGTTCTATTTCTCTGTCATCTGGATGGCTTGTGTTTTGATAATAAGAAATAGTGGAAGTTGTTGTGATACTTTATTGAACTATGTACTAATTTCTTGCGATTTTGTTTACATTTTGTGGTGTTTGAAGGAAGAGGCAAGAGTAGTAGGGAAGTTGAGGCATGCAAAACTGGCAAATCTGATAGGGTATTGCTGTGATGGTGATGAGAGATTGCTGGTAGCTGAGTACATGCCGAACGATACACTTGCTAAGCATTTGTTCCACTGTACGTCTTACATTTCGATTTCATCTCTTCCTGGGGCTTCTTTGTTCTCAGAAACTGTGCTCATATAGTGATCTGTGGAACTGAATTTGGAGAACCACGAAACTGATATGGAAGGACGCATATGCCAAACTCCGTATTTCTTGTACTACTAAATGTACTTTAGTACAAACTATACATGGCTTCGATCGAGTGTTTGCTTACGAATGTGGTTCATTCATTCGATTGTTTGATCCGTTTTCTTGCCAAGTCTACAGTTTATGCTAATCAAATTTGACATAAGTTACTCATATTGCTCACCTGATTTGATAGGGGAAAGTCAGACAATCGAATGGGCCATGCGCTTGAGAGTTGCGCTCCATATAGCTGAAGCCTTAGAGTATTGTACTAGTGAAGGCCATTCATTGTATCATGATCTCAATGCTTACAGAGTTCTCTTTGATGAGGTAATGTTTAACTCGTAAATCGTTCTGTTCTTTTATATGTAAGCTAAGCAAGTACATGTTATACATCATTCAACCCTGATAAATCAAATTTGAATGTATCTTTCAGGATGGTAATCCACGTATTTCGTGTTTTGGCTTGATGAGAAATAGCCAGGACGGTAAAAGTAATAGCACGAATCTTGCCTACACACCCCCTGAGTACTTGAAAAATGGTAAAATTCGCTATCTTTCCTTTCGGTTTCTTGTACATGAATGCCAGAATATATGAACTGAACTTCCATCATATGCACGTTCCAGGGAGGGTAACTGCTGAAAGTGTCGTATATAGCTTCGGCACTGTCCTATTGGATCTGCTAAGTGGAAAGCACATCCCTCCAAGTCATGTATGTTGGCCTAATAGCATTTGTGTCTCCATTTAAGTTTCTCTTAATTTGTAGCAGGAACAGTGTCTAGAACTTTGATTATCTGCAGGCCCTTGACATGATACGCGATAAGAACATCATTCTTCTGATGGATTCGCATCTGGAGGGGAAATTCTCTACTGAAGAGGCAACGGTGATTGTTGGTCTTGCCTCTCAATGCTTGCAATATGAGCCTCGTGAGAGGCCTTGCGTAAAAGACCTCATAACAACTCTTTCCCCATTCCAGCCAAAATCAGATGTAAGACCGCATAACTTAGCACATTTAGTACTTTCCTGTATACGCTGTTATCTAAAGGTTATGTATTTTCTTTTTTTTTTTGGTAAACAGGTTCCCTCTCATGTGATGCTCGGAATATCAAAGCACGAAGATGCTCCCCCAACACCTGCACGTCCGCTCTCATCAATGGGCCAGGCCTGTTCGCGTATGGACCTAACTGCAATGCACCAAATTTTACTTACTGTGCACTACAAAGATGATGAAGGAACTTCCAATGAGGTAATTCTTAGCTCTTGAAAGTTAAGGCCTAATTGAGTTCGATCCTTTACACATTCTTCGTTTCCTTTCAGTTATCGTTCCAGGAGTGGACTCAGCAGATGAAAGACATGTTAGATGCCAGAAAGCTTGGAGATTCAGCCTTCCGTGATAAGGACTTCAAGACTGCTATAGTTTCTTATTCACAGGTTCGATACACTGCTACATATTAGGCCACACAGTCTAGGCCAGATGGAAGTAACATTTCTAAGACATCTTTGGTTCGTGTGCAGTTTATAGATGTTGGGACAATGGTATCACCAACTGTCCATGCACGGCGCAGTCTGTGCTACTTGATGTGTGACCAACCGGATGAGGCGCTACGAGATGCAATGCAGGCGCAAAACGTGCATCCACGCTGGCCTACAGCTTTCTATATGCAGTCGATTGCACTTGCAAAGCTGAACATGGAGCAGGATGCTGCAGACATGTTAAAAGAGGGAGCTGGACTGGAAAAGAGGCATAAAGCTGGAAGAGGATCATCCCTTTTAGGCTATTGATTTGGTACTGAAAACAATCTTCATGTAAATAACTTTTTAGCAAATATATTAACTAACACATGTTATTACTACATTGATAATAAAGGTATTGATTTGTGATATTTATGATGTTCTCATCTACACATTATATAGTTTTGTATTCATTATTTTAAAAACATATCGTTCATATTTACTATCGAGTTTGATCTGGTTACAAATAACCAAATTACGTCGAGTTAGAACTTTATTTGATTTAAGATTAATAGTTTTTTTTTTTATGAATTTTGCGACTAAATTAAAATTAAGAATGCGATACTCGACTCTACTCAACTCAAATATATTGCGACTAATCAGGGGTTAAATACATTGGTACCGTGATTTCATTTCTAGTCATATACTCCCTCCGTCCCGGTTTCATCTTCGTGCGGGCCCGGACAGAAGTTTTAAGATAAAAGTGAATAAAGTAGGAGAGATGGTGATAAAGTAGAAAGATCGTGAATAAAGTAGAAAAAATAGTGAATAAAGTAGCAGAGATAGTGTATGAAGTAGGAAAGAGATTTTTCATTTAAGAGATGAGAAGATGAAATTGGCACGGACCAAAATGTAAAGCGGGATGATGAAACTGGACGGAGGGAGTAGTAATAAGTTCACAGTTCACAGTTCACAATAGTAGGCTGGCTATGCACACACACAGGCATCGTTAGCGGATGTGAACCAACCAATGAAACCAAATGTTCCTCCGCCCTTTTAACATCCATCTTCACAAATTCAAAAATTCAGAATTTTCTCTCGCTCAAGGCAAAATGCAGTATGATTATTCTTCATGTTTTCACTTCGAATTCTGAATATCAACCAGCTAACTTGCGTTGTTTTTGTGTTTGATTTTTGGTACTTCAGAGGTGACGATCAGAACCAGCTGTTGCAGATCATCGAGCCAAAAGAGATCATCGAGGATGAAGAACAGGATGAAACTAGCTCTGCGCGTAAGAATCATCCGATTATTAGCGTTTTAAACTCATAAACATTAGTATTTATGTTATCCAATTGTCATGCATATTAAAAGGGTATGATAATCGTAAATAATTTAATAAAATCATATAATAAAAATTTAATTACTAAATTTTCATTATATAATTTTAATAATTTATTTATTAATATCGTTTAAGAAGAATTATTGTGACAAACGAGCAGTAATGAATAAGAAACGTAAATAATTTTTTTACGAAATGGAGGGAGTATATTGTTATCCTTATAACTTGCTCTTGTATACTGGTATTAATATTTGCAGAACATTTTTCCTTTGTGTGAGTAAGGATTTTCGTCTGAACTGAATGAAATTGAACTGAATTAAACTGAACTAAATTTATTTGTAGTATAAAAAACAACTAAGCAGAACTGAACTGAGCTGAATGAATCTGAATATACCCTAATGGTTTTTTGTTGAGTTTTTTAGGGTAAGCTAAAGGAATGTGATTTGTCTTTGTTGTTTTTTTTTTCAGGAAAGTGAATCATCGGTAAAATAGTTGTGAGATCGATGAGATAGCTTGCAGCCCTACTTTCAATGATATTTATATGGTTTCATTATAATTCTCCGAGCGACATGTGTCTACTTGAATTTTTTTTCCCTCAGTCAAACGTTCAGTCAGAGTCATAGTCAAAACTCCGATCACCACATAGACATGTCACTTGGTTTTTGTGTAGGAGTACCTTAAATGGACATGTTGTGATTGTAGAGTACCACATACTAGAGTATCAAAACTGGCGTAGTCACATTGTAAAAGTACCAAAAATGGATTTTTTTTCCGTAAATGGACTGTGTCTTTAATTAGTCCAGTTTCGATTCTAGACGACTAATATATCACCTAATATCTGCTAAGTATGTCGGGTTTTTTGGACTGGTCTCGGGCCTATCTTAACGGACTGATCCAGCCTGCCTTTTTTACGAGCCAGGATGGACGACAGGCCCATTAACACCTAGAGTCTAAGATAGTAACTCAATACAACTCCTAAGAACACGAGATTAAATTTATTAGGTGGGTTAATTTTAATTTATTTTGTATTTAGCTTTTTGATTT
Organism: Plantago major; assembly: GCA_026545765.1. Classification (NCBI taxonomy): domain Eukaryota; kingdom Viridiplantae; phylum Streptophyta; class Magnoliopsida; order Lamiales; family Plantaginaceae; genus Plantago; species Plantago major. Next base: position 88,367,704 of record CM048843.1, on the reverse strand, counting down.
GAAAGTAATTCTTCTAAGCGACGGTCTTTAAATAATTTATTTAAAGACAGACCAATATTGTCAAGAAAATCATCCATGTTATTAATTAAAACACCTATGTTCTCAACATTGGTATTTTTTCATATTACAAAATAAGACTTGTTCCGTTAACAACATGGACGTTTTGATTAGTAACATGTATGGTTTTGTTAATAATATATGTCGTCTTTATATATAGACCGTCTCTTATTAGACTTTGTGTTAAGTAAGTCTCCTGAGAGACGGTCTGTAGATAATTTATCTAAAGACGGACCTATATTGTCAAGAAAATTATCGATGATATTAATCAAAATATTGGTATATTTTATGGTAAAGCTTAAGACGGAGTTTATTATTGCCCATTTATGACTCACAAAGTGGTCCTAAATTTCTCGGTACTAGGAAAGTCGGTTCTTGCCACTCGTGCATCAAATTATTTAACACTTTCTAAACTCTTAAGAAAAGACAAAATATATAGCCTAATGTTTATGTGGCGTAGGTTTTGAATTTCCACTCGTATTTAAGGATCACCAGACACTACAACAACATGACGTATAATATGGACGGATTCCAGATTTAAACTTTGAGGAGAATTATATAAATGAAATTATTTCGGCGGTTGGAGGAGAATTCTTAAATCATCGAAACCATGACATGTACTTTCCAAATTTTAAGAAGACGAACGCTCCACTATGCCCTCATCTAGGTTAGAACTCATTATGACACCTTGTGTGAAGACAAATCCGTAGACAATGCTCCGACAAAATCCTATCAAACATCATACATGCCTAAGCACTTAACAATTTTTTAAAACCAAACATAATTTCATTTGTCTCTTTCATTTCCATCATACTATAAAATCAACTCAAATTTGCAATCCCTTTTCATCTCTCAAACAAACAAAAAGAACTCAAAGAAACAAACAAGAAAATGATGATTTCAACTCCATTGAGGTCTAAACCTCTAAACCACACTCGTTCTGTTAGCTTGCCTAACAGATCGCACCCTCTAATCCCACAATTCAATGACCATTTACACAAGCTAAAAGCTCCAGATTCCACAACATCCTTGTCTTCACTCACCAAGAAGCTAAGTGATCTCGAAAACGTCTACACTTGCATTGACGATTTGCTGCTTTTGCCTCACACGCGACAGGTTTTCGCACAAGAATGTCGTGAGAAATGGGTCGAGGAAACACTGGACGGATATCTCACTCTTGTAGATACTTGTGGTACAGCCAGAGAGTTTGTTCTGCAATCAAAGCAGGACATGCAGGACCTTCTTTCGGTCCTGAGACGGAGGCGAGATGTAGATGATCTCCGCGAGTTCTTGGCCTCGAGAAAGAGGGCGAAGAAGACGATACAGAAGTCTTTGAAGAATATCAGCAGTTTCAAGAGCAGGTCTACTTGTTTAGCCTTGGAGAAAAATCAAGAAACAGTTGCAGTTGTAAGCATGTTGAAAGAGGCTGAGTCTGTCACTTTGGACCTCATTGAGGCCTTGTTGGCGAATATCTCTGGAAATTCACAGAAGACGAGAGGATGGTCCCTTGTTACGCGGCTTATACACTCGAGGAAAAGTACAGGCAGCAGCGGCATGATTGACGAATTCGAATACCTGGCCGCAACAGTGAGCAAGCTTGTGTCGAAGAACGACACAGGCGTGCAAATTGATGATTTACAGCATCAGTTAAGAGAGATGGAATCCAATGTCCAGGTTGTCGAAGAACGACTCGAATGCTTGCTCAATCGCCTGGTCAGAACAAGGGTGTCACTGCTCAACTTGCAATGCCAGTAAATGTCTATAGTCTTAGGATAGATTTTGAAATGTTCCTCAATCCAGTTTGTACATAGAACACTCCTGTACGAAAACAATAAATGAAAACACATATTTCGCCTAAAAATTTTCATCCACATGCAAGAAAAGTTAACTAACACCAATGTTCAGTTCCTTCATGTTCCAGGAAAGTGAATATCCAAGAAAAAAGATCCCTCCGACAATTAAGGACACGCGGTAGGCTTGCATATTTCAATGATATCCGTGTAATCAAGATTCTGATTGCCTCTCAAGCAGAGAACAACTTCTAAACACATCATTAATGAGATCTAAAGGATATGATAATGTAATAACAGCAGTTTAAGGCCACACGAATGGTTTGCTTAGTTTAAGAATATCCAACCTGTCATGATTCCAATTGTCTGTTAGGAGAAAGCATTTACTGGATGAATCATTAATGAGATCTAGTCCTGACGCACACGCTTCCAGAATTTTCGACGTACCTGCTAAGATATAGAAAGATCATGCCTGCATAATGCAGCACCTAACAGTGATACACGTACGCGAAGAGGTTCCTGGTAGTTGCAGACAACTACCAGGAAGATGGAATATGTACAGATCATTTTGTCCAGGCTAAGAGTCCATGTCATGGAAGAAAAATGTAGAAAAACAAAACCAGCCATGACTCAGCATTCGTGCAAATGGCAAATAATATGCATAATAATTCGCAACTTGCAGTAGTTTTATCATTCTCTGGTCTAGAGGGTGGGAAGCATTGCACAGACATTGGCATAATAGTAGTGAGTTCAGATCAAATAGCACATGACATTTCGTAGAGAACGAAGCAAGATTTCCTCTTCGGCCTATATATAGTGATCAGATAACTTCATTAGAGATATCAAACTTTCATAAACAAAATCTCCTCATTTGCAGATAAAAATGGCAGTCTCACCTTTGAAATCAAAAGCCCTTCAGTACCGCTCTCTGAGCTTTCCTTCCACATCAAACCAAGCCACAACTGGGATTGAAGAAAGCCTATCGGAAGTAAAAGCTTTTCAAACCAAGTCATCTTTATCATTGTTCAGTGATAGAGTAAGTGCGATCAAGAAGTTGTATAGCAATCTTGATGGAAATCTATCATTGCCTCTTATTCGACAGAGCATTTCGCAAGAAAACGAAGAGAAATGGGTTGAACAGGTATTGGATGGTCATATCAAGCTCTTGGATGCTTCAAGCACAGCCAGAGATCTCTTCTCACATATTAAGCACGATGTACAGGATCTTCTCTCGGCTTTGAGAAGAAAAGACATACATGGAGTTCAGGTTTACTTAACCTCCAGAAAGAATTCGAGGAAGATGATCCAAAAGTCGTTGAAAGATCTAAGGAGTTCAAGAAGCAAACAAGCCCAATTTGCAGATGATGACACCGTGTGCTTGTTTAAAGAAGCAGAATCAGCTACTCTTGTCATGATCGAGTCAATGTTCGACTATGCTACCGGGACCAAGACACAAGCAAGGCAGAGTGGTTGGTCGTTGGTATCGAAGTTGATGCAATCCAACAAAGTATCACATCAAGATCTGAACGAATTCATGAAGGTTGATGCTTTATTGAAAACAAGCCACGAAGATGATGCGCAAGTCAAGGAAATCGTAAATCACTTGAAAGAAATGGAGTCAAGAATTCAACTGCTTGAAGAAGAGTTAGAATGCTTCTTCAGACAATTGATCAAAACAAGAGTTTCCCTTCTCAACAGTCTCAATCACTAGGCCAATATATGAAAGATAGGATCTTTTTGTAGAAAAATGTACATTAGAATGAATATACATGTAAATTCCTTCTGAACAGAAAATTCAAGGCTACAACAATTTGTTCATAATCCTTTTTAAGCATTTAAACATTCACAACAATCAACACAATAATCAACAAGTTGACAGTGGAAGAATCTGCGGATATCTCATGATCTCCTACTAGAAACTGCGTAAGGCATCACACTACAATAGAACCTGGAGATTTTACTGAATATTATTCTGGATTCATGCTGTTTTCGCTGGGGGGCTTCGTGCTAGAAAGTCACTCTTCTCTTTGATGGTAAAAATGTAATCCATCAAGGCAAGATTCGGTTATTCCCAAGGAGAGGGAAAAAAATAAAGAACAAATCTTTAAGAAGATCGAAAAGAATACAAAATAAACTTCAGAAAATACGTCACACGAGGGATGGGCTTATTTTAACTATATTCAAGCTGTCATGATTCCAATTGTCTGTTAGAAGAAAGCAATGACTGAACAAATCATTAATGAAATCTTAGATAATACTATTCTTTAACTCTGAAACACATACGAATTCAGAATTTCTACGTACCTGCTTAAGATACAGATAGATCATGCCTACATAATAATGCAATGCTTGACTGAGATACGCGTAAGCTTGAGGTTCTTCAGATTTAGGGAGAGATATATGGTCTCCAACTACCAGGAAAATGCAGCATTACAGATCATTATGTCCAGGTCCGGCCTCAAGGGTAGATAAGATAAACCAGCAACCTAACATTACTGAGATTTGGATGGTGAAGATTTATGGAAAATCAGCGCCTATATAAAGTAGTGAAATAAGCTCGACAGAGACATCAAGCTTCCATAAACAAAATCATTTCCAGCAAAAGAAAAGAGATAAAAATGGCACCTTTGAGATCGAAAGCTGTTCACCATGGTCGTTCTCTTAGCTTTCCTTCCACATCAGACCAAGCCACAACCCCAATTCATGAAAACTTGTACCAAGTTCAAGCCTCTCAAGCCGACTCTTCGTTATCAACTTTCAGTGATAGAATAAGTGGAATCAAGAAGCTGTATCACAACCTTGACGATTATCTAGCGTTGCCTCACATTCGAAAAACTATTTCACAAGAATCCCAAGAGAAATGGGTTGACCAAGTACTGGATGGTCATCTCCAGGTTTTGGATGCTTCAAACACAGCCAAAGATATCTTCTCACACATTAAGCGCAACGTGCAAGATCTTCTTTCTGCTCTTCGGAGGAAAGATTCTAAAGGAGTTCAGTGTTATCTATCATCTAGAAAAAGTTCCAGAAAGTTGATTTACAAGTCCTTGAAAGATCTAAGGAGTTCAAGAAACAAACACACACAATGCTCAGACAATGAAGTCGTGTTTTTGTTAAGAGAAGCAGAATCGGCTACTGTTGTCTTGCTCGATTCCTTGCTGTCCTATGCTACAGGGAACAAGACGCAAGCAAAGCAGCACGGCTGGTCATTGATATCGAAGCTGATGCAATCCAACAAAGTAGCAGATCAAGATGAAGAAACAGATTTCAACGAGTTCGTCAAAGTTGATGCTTTCTTGAAGAGGAGCCAAGAAGATGATAAACAATGCTTGGAAATTGTAAATCACTTGAAAGGAATGGAGTCGAGCATTCAAATTCTCGAGGAAGAGTTAGAATGCTTGTTCAGGCAACTGATCAAGACAAGAGTTTTCTTTCTCAACGTTCTGAATTACTAGTCCTAGAACGAAAAGCTTTGTAGGAAAATGTGCAGATGAATGTACTTGTAAATTCTTTACTGAATGAGAATCTTAAATCTATATAGATTTCCTAAGAACTTGACAGTGAAGTATCCATTCTGAATCCTTTTGATCATTAAAACGGAAAACTAACTTACCGTATATCATCATACTTTAGTAGGACCTGATAACTGTTACTGAATAAAACTTCTATGAACTTGAGGTTGCTAGAGGAGAAAGCATTCAACAATTAAACATATTTCTCATTGCCAGAAAATTTTACCATCTTGTTTTTCTCTTCGATGGTAAATAGTTCAATTCATTAACCAAGATTTGTTCAATTCAAAGTAATAAATCTTTAACTCTATGAACCATATTCTACATGAGAAAAAATTATTGTTAGAGAACAATATACAAAACCAAATTTCAGAGAGTTGTTGTTTAACAATTAAGGCCATACAGGGGCTTGCTTAGATTAACAATATCCAAGCTGTCAAGATTCCAGAATCATTAATGAGATCTAGATGAGTATTCTAATCTTGAATGCACACGTTTCCAGAATTTTCTACGTACGTACCTGCTTGAGATATTGAAAGATCATGCCTAAATAATGCAGCACCTAACTGAGATACACGTATGTGTGAGGTTCTTATGGTCTGCAACTACCAGGAAGATGGAATATTTACAGATCATTTTGTCAGTCATATCATGGAGGAAACATGTAGAGAAACCAACAACTCAGCATTATCACGAAGAGACAAATGAGGCACTCGTGCAATGGCGAATGATATGCATAACAATTCACAAGTTGAACTTTATTCATTCCTTGGTCTAGAGGGTGGGAAGCATTGAACAGATCTTGCCATGTATTCCAGATCAATAGCACATGGCTCCTGATCGAGAATGAACTCAGAATTCATTGAACTCTCTCTTCGGCCTATATATACCAGTGAGATAACCCCAATTGAGATATCAAATTTGCAGAAATAAGAATCACTTTTAATTCGCAGCAAATAAAAATGGTGGGCTCACCTTTACAATTGAAAGCCCATCACCATGGCCGGTCTCTTAGCTTTCCTTCCACATCAAACCAAGTCACAAACCAAATTGATGAAAACTTGTCACAAGTAAAAGCCTCCCAAGCCGACTCATCTTTATCATCGTTTAAAGATAGAATAAGTGCAATCAAGAAGTTGTATCACAAACTTGATGATTATCTATCGTTGCCACACATACAACAAATCATTTCACAACAACTCCGCGAGGAATTGGTTGACCAAGTACTGGATGGTCATATCAAGGTCTTGGACATTTCAAACACAGCCAAAGATCTCTTCTCACACTTTAGGCACAATGTACCGGATCTTCTCTCTGCTTTAAGAAGAAAAGACGTACATGGAATCCACGTCCATCTAACCTCAAGGAAAAGTCCAAGAAAGATGATCATGAAGTCCTTGAGGGATCTCAGGAGTTCAAGAAGCAAACAAGCCCAATCATCCGATAATCAAGTGGTGCGCTTGCTTAAAGAAGCCGAATCAGCTGTTCTTGTCATGCTTGAGTCTTTGTTGTCCTATGCTACAGGGGCAACAAAGAAGCCGGGCAGTTGGTCATTCATATCCAAACTGACGCAGCCAAAGAAAGTAACACTTCAAGATCAAGAAACAGACCTGAACGAGTTCATGAAGGCCGATGCTTTCCTGCAGAAGATCCAGGAAGATGAAAACCAGGTCAAGGAAACGGTAAATCACTTGAAACGAATGGAGTCGAGCATTCAAGTTGTAGAGGAAGAGTTAGAATGCATGTTCAGACAGTTGATCCAGACAAGAGTTTCCCTCCTGAACTGTCTAAATTACTAGGCTTAGTATAGAAAGATTTGTAGGAAAATGTACAAATAAGTATACTTGTAAATCTCTCAAAGCAACATATTTCATCTCATATTGGCTCCAATTATCCTTGTCAGTTTCAAGCAGCATTGACAGTAAAGTATCTGCCTGCTTGTCTATGTAGATTTCTATTGTTTTCGCGAATACGTGCAAAGAAGATGCTTAACAACCCGATTAAATTCACAGCTAGAGGAATATATATATATATACCTTGTTGATGTTATATAACATGGTCAATAGAATTATGTACAATACAAGGTTTTATAAAGCACGGAAGATTATTTATTTGGAAAAAAAATAAAATAAAATTCTGATGGACAAATCGCAAGGGACATTTAGTTCGGGGACCAAAATACAATTAAACCACCATAATAGGCAAATAGTCCTTTATTATTCGATATTTTTCCAATTAAGCTACTTTTTTTTTTTATATAAACTGCTCTACTCGTTCATGATAGAAAATTAACCCTACTAGCTAGATTAATTTTTAACCAATGGAGAACGCATCAATCTCCAAGAAACTCAAAACAGCTCATCCTGCTGGAATTTGCAAAATCCCGGAAGATTGATTATTGAAATCTTGTTACAATTGCCGGTCAAGTCACTCTTGAAGTTCAGGTGCGTTTCTGTTAAGTATTCAATCACTCACGCACAAACGATCAACTAACAATCAATAACCAACACGCAAACACACACAAAGAACACAGAGAATTTTACGTGGTTCGATTGAATTTCTTCAATCTACATCCACGGAGAATCGACGATTTTATTGCTCTTTGAGTATCTCAACTACAAGCTTGATACAGAGAATTGAAATGAATTACAGCCTGAATTCGATATACAAAACTCACAACAACAGCTCAAATAACCGCTCTCAATCACAGAGAAACGAAAAAACCGAAATCTGATAGTGGGAATTGATCTGACTGCACAGCAAAGTTCTTCTGCTCTGTTTTAAACTGATGAAGACGATGAATAACGGCCCAAGAAGCAGGAACCATCCGATCATAACAGCCAGCCTTCAATCCAATGGATGATACAAAGTCGCATAACCACTTAACATGTAAAACACGTTTCTTCTGTTTCTTCTGCCGCCTTAAACATAAAACAACTTCAGCAAATAACAAAACAATCACTGAACTTCTGAAACTATTCGAAACAACCCCAAAACATTCACAGATCTCCACCTTGTTGAGAATAACCTTCAGAAGCAACAACACATCTCATTTTCTCTTATTTACCACCATCTAATCACATGACAGTGGCATCAGAACTTTGTACTTCGATCTTCAATCATTTCTAATCCCAACTAAACTCAAACAATGATTGAATTTAGTTGGAATCAGTGACTTTGTCATCATATCTGCTGCATTGTCAACAGTTGAGACCTTTGCTATCTTTATTTCATCTTTCTCTATGATATCTCTGACAAAATGCAACCTCACATCAATGTGCTTGGACCTTTCATGAAACATTTCATGTTTTGACAAATATATAGCACTCTGACTATCACTCAAGATAGTAACAGCTCCTTGCTTTAATCCAAACTCATTTATAATACCTTTCAACCATAGTGCTTCTTTCACAGCTTCAGTAATAGCCATGTATTCTGATTCAGTTGTTGACAAAGCAACCACATTCTGTAAATTTGATTTCCAACTGACAGCTGATCCAAACAATGAGAAGATATAACCTGACTGAGATCTTCTATTATCAAGATTTGCAGCATAATCTGCATCAACATAGCCCAGTATAGGATCTGCAAACCACTTCTTATCTCTGCAGAACTTGATTCCAATGTCTAAAGATCCCTTAAGATACCTCAATATACACTTTATTGCATCCCAATGGTATTCTCCAGGATTGAACATATATCTACTGGTAACACTGATTGCATAAGCAACATCTGGCCTGCTACAAACCATTGCATACATTATACTTCCAATAGCATTTGCATAAGGGATTTTACTCATATGCTCCACCTGCTCAGGTGTTTCAGGGCTATTTTCCAGTGAGAGCCTGAAATGTTGAGCTAAAGGAATGCTACTTGATTTGCATTCATGCATATGAAACCTCTGCAAAACCATCTTTAAGTAATCATCTTGATTCAACTTAAGTGTACCAGTTTTTCTATCTCTGAGGATATCCATACCAAGAATTCTTCTTGCATTTCCCAAATCTTTCATTTCAAACCTATTGCTCAGTTGCTTCTTTACCTGCTGTATCTCTTCAACACTGCTGCTGGCAATCAACATGTCATCTACATACAAGAGTAGATATGTAATGACATGGGATTCCTCTTTCTTTAGATAAACACAGCTGTCAAACATTGATTTTATAAAATCAATTTCTTCCATATAATCACTGAATTTTCTGTACCACTGTCTAGGACTTTGTTTAAGTCCATATAGTGATTTCTTAAGCAGGCACACCTTATCTTCATTCTCAGGTAGAATAAATCCCTCAGGCTGAGCCATATAAATGGTTTCTTCAAGATCACCATGCAGAAAAGCTGTTTTAACATCTAATTGCTGTAGCTCCAAATCAAATTGAGTTACTATACTCAGTAACAGCCTTATTGAGGTATGTTTGACCACTGGTGAGAATATATCATTGTAATCTATGCCCTCTTTCTGAGTGAAGCCTCTAGCCACCAATCTAGCCTTATATCTCACTTGTTCTGTGGTATTCACCTCAATTTTCCTTTTATATATCCATTTACAGCTCACTATTCTCTTGTTTGCTGGTTTATCAACTAATTCCCAAGTCTTGTTCTTCTCGAGAGATAGTAACTCCTCCTGCATAGCAATCAACCATTCTTGCTTCTGAGCACATGTACTAGCTTCTTTAAAATCTTGAGGCTCTTGATATTCAATGTCATGACATGTGCTTAGAGAGAAAGCTACCATGTTACTGAAACCATACATATTTGTTGCCTTGTGCTGTCTCTTCTCTCTATCTCTGGTCAACTGGAAATTTCTTATTTCATCAGTGACCACAAGAACTACCTTCCTTCTTGAGTGGTTTCTATTTACTTCTGCAGGTTGAGAAACTTCAGTTGCTTGTTCTTTGTGTTCGGAAGCACTATTGTGTTTGTTTGTGGCATGGTGCATTGTTCATATCATTGATCTGGGATGTGCTACCTATCACAGGTCAACTCTGAGTTGAATCATTACCAGTTGAGTTTACTGGCAATTCTGTACCACTGAAATCTTGAGGTATATGAGAGTCACTAACAACTTCATGATTTTCCCTTGTTTGCTCATTAATTCTCATGGGCTCCACCTCAATCTCAGAATCCTTGAAGCTATGCATATCCGTAGTGAGATGTTGATCTTTATTCTTGTAAGGAAACACAGACTCCTCAAACATTACATCTCTGCTAATTATAACTTTCTGAGACTTCTTCTCAATACACCACAACTTGTACCGTTTCACACCTTTAGGATATCCAATAAAAATGCATTTCAGTGCCCTGGGGTCAAGTTTGTCCTGTCTGACATGCACATATGCCAGGCAACCAAACACTCTCAGGTGTGAATAGTCCTTTAAACCACCATACCACATCTCATCTGGTGTTTTCATTTGAATAGCTGATGAAGGTGTTTTATTGACTAGATAACAAACTGTGGAAACAGCTTCTCCCCAAAATGACTTTGGTACACCAGATTGAAACATTATGCACCATGTTCTTTCCAAAAGTGTTCTATTCATCCTTTCAACAAGGCCATTTTGCTGTGGTGTGCCTGGTGTGGTTCTGTGCCTCTTTATGCCTTTCTCACTGCAGAAATTGTTGAAATCTCTTGATAGAAACTCTAGACCATTATCAGTTCTCAGTATTTTGACTTTAAGATTCTTCTCATTCTCAACTTCTGCACACCATTCCTTAAACTTAGAGAATGCATCACTTTTGTGTTTCAACACATATAACCACACTCTCCTTGTATAGTCATCTATAAGAGACATGAAATATCTTCCACCACCATTAGTTTGAACTGTAGCAGGTCCCCATAAATCTGAATGGATATATTCAAGGGGTGCTTGACTTATATGACTACCAGTTTGAAAGGGGTGTCTCTTAGCTTTACTCAGAATGCATTGCTCACAGGGCTTAAGCTTGTCAACTTTACTGGTGTCAAATACTTGTTTCTTGTGTAATTCAAGCAGACCTTTCTCACTAACATGAGCCATTCTCTTATGCCACAATTCAGTGTCATCCACACTAGCTACATGTACATCACCTGTGATCACTTTACACTTCATGTAGTAGAGTTTATTTCTCCTAACACCACTCATGACAGCAGATGCATTTTTATTGAACACAGTAAGCATGCCTTTTTCAGAGCTAAACTTGAAACCTTTGCTCTCTAAAGTGCCAAGAGAAATTAAATTTCTTCTGAGTTCAGGTATATACCTGACATCTGTGAGTAACTTCACAGAATTATCACTCATCTGCAGCTTAATGTCACCTGTTCCTTGTATGCTGCAAATCATGTCATTTCCCAGCATTACAGTGCCTCCATAGCTGGCATCTAATCTTGAGAACCATTCCTTATATGGACAAATGTGGAAGGAACATCCAGAGTCCAGAATCCACTCATCACTAGCTTGTTCATCACTGATATTGAGCACTTCTCCATCAAACACTGCATTACTTGTATATTCATGCATAGAGTTGTTTCCTTGATTGTTGAGCTTCTGTTTCTTTAACAAGAAACAATTCTTCTGAAGATGACCTTGTTTCTTGCAGTGATGACAAATTCTTGTCTCTTTATTCACATTTGCAGCAGGAGCAGGGGCTCTATTCCTCACATCCTTGTTAAATTTATTTTTCTGAAATTGCTGTTGAGGCTTCGACTTGTGGAAGTTGTTCCTAATCATTAGACCCTCACCAGATGCACTTCCACCATTTGCTTGACTTCTTTGCATTTCCTTTTGCCTTATCAGACATTGAACTTCCTCCAATGTCAGTTTCTTTTGACCTGTAAAAGCTATAGCATCTCTAATACTCTCATATGACTTAGGAAGAGAGTTTAGTAGAATTATAGCCTTGTCTTCATCAGGTAGTGGAGTTTCTTCAATATTATCCAGATCATTCAAGGTTTTGTTGAATGACGCAAGCTGCTCAAGAATGCTCCGATCTTCATTCATCTTATAAGAGTACAGTTGAGATTTCATATATAATCTTCTTGCCAATGATCGTGTCTGATACAACGAATCAAGCTTCTCCCAAACTGCTAGAGCTGTTTTCTCCTTGGCAACTTCTCGTAGTTGATCATCTCCTAGACTCAGTAGGATCGTACTTCTGGCTTTGGCTGACAGAGTTTTATACTCCAAATCGGTAAAAGTCGCCGGAAGTTCACTTTGAGGCAAAAGTGCCTTCTCTACACCTTGCTGTAACAGAATCGATTCCATCTTGACCTGCCATAGAGCAAAATCATTCGTACCAACAAACTTGTCGATATCAAACTTCGCAGAGCCCATAGTTGATCTTCACACGGCGATGAAACAATCGAATACTCCTCCGATCACCTCCGATTTTCCCACAGACGGCGCCACTTGTTAAGTATTCAATCACTCACGCACAAACGATCAACTAACAATCAATAACCAACACACAAACACACACAAAGAACACAAAGAATTTTACGTGGTTCGATTGAATTTCTTCAATCTACATCCACGGAGAATCGACGATTTTATTGCTCTTTGAGTATCTCAACTACAAGCTTGTTACAGAGAATTGAAGTGAATTACAGCCTGAATTCGATATACAAAACTCACAACAATAGCTCAAATAACCGCTCTCAATCACAGAGAAACGAAAAAACCGAAATCTGATAGTGGTTGATCTGACTGCACAACAAAGTTCTTCTGCTCTGTTTTAAACTGATGAAGACGATGAATAACGGCCCAAGAAGCAGGAACCATCCGATCATAACATCCAGCCTTCAATCCAACGGATGATACAAAGTCGCATAACCACTTAAAATGTAAAACACGTTTCTTCTGTTTCTTCTGCCGCCTTAAACATAAAACAACTTCAGCAAATAACAAAACAATCCCTGAACTTCTGAAACTATTCGAAATAACCCCAAAACATTCACAGTTTCAAAATCATGGTGTTATATGTGTGAGGGAATATGGTAGGAATCTGCGGGTATGGAAGTAGAGGAGAAGAAACAGGGTCGAGAAGAGTCGATAGTTTGACTATCTCTCCTTAAGACTTTATTGCCCCGCTACGGTGCACACGGGTTATTTGCAATAGTCTCCCAGGATAAAACTTCTCTTAAATGGCTAGGTTGCACTCCGATAGCCAAGCCTGACGAACCTTAGTTTGAGTGTTGTTAGGATGCACAAGGAGCGGGAGGAAAGAAAGCAAGTATGTGGAATGTGATATATGTTCTTGATGAACTTCTTCACATATTTATACTTGTTTGTTGATCTTTCCCAAAGGTGTTAACTCTTCATTCAATAGACACAAGTTGAAAGGGACACAAATCTTCAACTCAAAGGAAGTGTCTATTCATGAAAAGACCAAGAAAAATTTGAATTTTCGGAGAATTGCGCCTGTTCAGCAACTTCAGGGCTCACCGCGGTGAGCCCCCCATCTCACCGCGGTATAGAAAACAGAACCTTTGGTTCAATTTTTCTCCTTTCTTTTCGATAACATTGCTCTTAAACCCGAATTTTAGCACATAGGATTACGAATCCTCATGTTTAAGATGACTTAACTCATTCATATATTGATCAAACACACTTAAAGCATTAATCACCCTTTCACCACTTGGCGATTTTAGTGACTTAATACATAAAGTGTAATTCGTTTTAACAACGAGATACACGCTTACACGGAATGCTTGTTTCCGACGTGTTGGACCCCATTGACCAATTCATCGAATGAATTGAAAGCTCAATCGTTCACTAAAATTCCAACAATCCCCACATGAAGGGAATTGATGCACATGCACCTTACCGATGGATTATAATAGCATCAGGATAGATAGCTTTCGGCTTTGAATCTTCCCTAGTGGAATACCTTCGGATATACTTGCCATGCAGTGGACGTGATGCCTTGAACCGGTCGGCATTTTGTGTATACCAAGACAAAAGTACCCACACTAATATAACCCTGCACTCGTTTCAGGTTCTTATCATTTGTCCGTTGTGGCCATGGACACGCCTGGTTTCACAAGTGTGTTTCTAGTTTGAGGCGGCCAATCCTCACACTTGCATAGGTGACTTCTCAACAAGAGTATCCTACCAATACCCCATTTGAACTTCAAACTTTGAGAATCATTAAGAGTTCCGTGAACTCACCCTTTACCCGTTCTACAGGTAGCACTTAATTATGTCTTACGCGGGAATAAGCTTTGGAGTTATAGTCACAAGTGACATAATCCGAAGTGCTCATACTTCTTAGTGTTGTTAAACACTCTCGAAGCGCTCGACGAATCCTTACAGCTTAGTTTTCCACATTGAACCAAATTCTTGGGATCTCCGGTCAGTATGGTTGGGTTACCACCGCAGGATTCTTTAAGGCATGGGTTTTAACCCCATTCCCCTAGACAGAAATAGAGTTTTCTCCCCTGAAAGGCCTTTTGTTAACGGATCAGCAATATTGTCTTTAGATTTCACATAATCTAAAGAAATAACACCCGTTGAGAGCAATTCTCTAATGGTCTTATGTCTACGACGTATGTGTCTAGACTTGCCATTGTACATGTTACTTCGTGCTCTTCCAAGTGCAGATTGACTGTCACAGTTAATCGTTACCGAAGGCACGGGTTTATCCCAACAAGGGATATCTTCCAAAAACTCACGGAGCCACTCCGCTTCTTCTCCAGCTTTATCTAAAGCAATAAACTCAGATTCCATGGTAGACCTAGAAATCAGAGTTTGTTTGGAGGATTTCCAAGAAACTGCCCCACCACCAATGGTAAAAACATACCCACTAGTGGACTTGCAGTTCTTAAGATCAGATATCCAATTAGCATCAGAAAACCCTTCTAACACAGCAGGATATCTAGAGTAATGCAGACCATGTTTAAGCGTGTGTTTCAGATATCTCAATATTCTTTCCAACGCTGTCCAATGGTCGACTCCTGGATTGCGTGTGAACCTTGCTAACTTGTTGACAGGATAAGCAATGTCAGGATGTGTACAATTAGCAATGTACATCAGGCAGCCAATTACTTGCGCATACCTATCTTGACACACAGGAGAACCCCGATGTTTAGTAATGTTCTTGCTCATATCCATTGGTGCTTTCCATGGTGATAAACCATGAACTTCAAATCTCTTCAATACATTTTCAATGTAATGAGATTGAGAAAGTACCAAACCATCAGAAGTCTTGGAAATCTTAATTCCCAGAATCACATCAGCGATTCACATGTCCTTCATGTCAAAAAGATTTTTCAACATGGATTTCATCTCAAGGATTAACTTGTGACTACTACCTGTGATGAGCAAGTCATCCACATACAGACAAATCATCACGAAGGAATTGGAATCCCCTTTCACGTAAATGCATTTGTCACATTCATTTATTGAGAATCCTTTTGACAATAACGAGTTGTCAAATTTCTCATGCCATTGTTTAGGAGCCTGTTTCAGCCCGTACAATGATTTTACAAGGCGGAAAACTTTGCCCTCTTGTCCTGGAACCACATACCCTTCAGGTTGTTCCATGTAAATTTCTTCCTCCAATTCACCATTGAGGAAAGCTGTTTTAACATCCATTTGATGTATTTCTAAGTCATGCAAAGCAGCAATGGCTATAAATACTCTTATGGAAGTTAATCTAGACACATGTGCGTATGTGTCGAAGTAGTCTAGACCTTCCTTTTGACGGTACCCTTGTACCACCAATCTAGCCTTGTACTTGTCAATTGTTCCATCCGTCTTAAGCTTTCGCTTTAGAATCCACTTGCACCCTAAAGGCTTAATCCCAGGAAGGAGGTCGGCCAATACCCAAGTGTGATTTTGTAGGATGGACCCAATTTCACTCTCTATGGCTTCCTTCCAAAGAGGAGCCTCAAGAGTTGACAATGCTTGTTTGATTGTCTTCGGGTCAGTTTCCACCAAGAAGGTCATAAAATCAGGACCAAATTCTTTCCTTTCTAGCCCTTTTGCTTTGTCTTGGTTCAATGTCATGAGCCTTGGAATTCTCTTGCATTGAACTACTAGATCGCTTTCTTCCTCTGGCAACATCATGAGCCTTTGTATTCTCTTGAGTTGGTGAGCCAGATTGAGGGAAGACACTAGATACAAGACCATGAGCCTTGGTTATCTCTTGGCTTGAACTAGGTAAAATGCTAGAAGAGGAAGACCCCACATTTGATCCATCAAGTTCATTTGGTCCAGAATTTTCATTCTCACCAAGTTCACCAACTTGACTTTTAAAGAAAGCCAAGTCCTTCTTTTCCTTTCTAGGAAAGGTATCTTCAAAGAATTCAGCATTCCTTGATTCGATGATTGTCCCAACATGTACATCATATATCTCAGACCGATGGACTAAGAATCGATAAGCACTACTATTATTTGCATATCCAAAGAAAATGCAATCTATAGTTTTGGGACCAATCTTAACCTGCTTTGGCTTGGGTATTTCTACCTTTGCCAAGCAACCCCACACTTTGAACATCTTGTAAGATGGGGGATGTCATCTCCATAGTTCACATGGAGTTTTGTTGCTTTTCTTCCGGAGAATTCTATTAAGAATCTTATTAGCCGTTAGAATGGCCTCACCCCACAAATTCTGAGGAAGCCCAGAATTCAACAATATAGCATTCATCATCTCCTTCAATGTCCTGTTTTTGCGTTCAACAATTCCATTCGATTGAGGAGAGTAGGGGGCTGTTGTTTGATGAATAATACCATATAGAGCACACCATTCTTCAAATGGCACTCCATATTTCCCACCACGATCACTGCGTATTGACTTGATACGCGCAGTAAGTTGGTTCTCAACTTCAGTTTTGTAGTTTTTGAAAGCCTCTAAGGCCTCATCTTTGCTTCTCAGCAAATACACATAATAATACCTTGTACAATCATCTATGAATGTCACAAAATATTTCTTTCCTCCTCTTGTTTGCACGAATTTCAAATCACATATGTCACTATGGATTAATTCGAGAGGGGAAGTACTTCTTTCCACAGTTGGAAAGGGAGACTTTTTGAATTTTGCTTCAACACACACCCCACATTTCTGATGGTTGTTAAAGTTGATTCCAGGCAACAACTCGAGTCTCGCAAGTGTTTGTAACGATTTGTAGTTGACATGTCCTAATCTATAATTCCATAAATTAATTAGATAACTCAACAAGGTAAGAAGAAACATTCTTTTCATTCATTGATTTATGCATTACAGAGTTTACATTCAATTTGAAGAGCCCATCTGAGATGTAGCCTCTTCCTACAAATTAACCAAACTTGGTGATTACAAACTTTTCAGATTCTAAGACTATCTTGAATCCAGCCTTCACCAACAGTGGTCCAGAAACCAAGTTCTTCCTTATGTCCGGGACATGAAGCACTTCTTTGAGAATCAATGTCTTCTTAAATGTCATTTTGAGGACAACACTACCAACACCGGCGACCTTGGAGGTTGCATGGTTTCCCATGAACAACTTTTTGTCGCTTACCGGGGTGTAGTTTGAAAAGACACTTCTGTCAGAGCATATGTGCCGAGAAGCTCCGGTGTCCAACCAGCATGCTATAGAATTTTCCACTAAGTTTGCCTCAAACTCAGCAACAACACATAATTCTGAAGTTTCATCCGCCTCAGGAGGCGAATCTTCAACCACATTTGCCTTTGCCTTTTCGTCAGATTTCTGTCTCTTCAGAGTATGGAAATCCTTTTTCATGTGGCCTGGTTTCCTACAATGGTGGCACACACCATTGACCATGGGCTTAGACCCAGAAGCTTTACTACTAGAACCACTGTCACTGTTCTTACGCTTCTTGCCTTTGCCCTTGGCCTCAACCAAGTGTGCCTTTGCATCAATGGGTTGTTTCCCTTTGTTCAAGGCCCTCCTATTATCCTCCTGGATTTGGAGTATGATAATAAGATCTTCCAACTTCATCTCCTTGGATTTAAGCTTGAGATAACTTGAAAAATTCACCCCACGAAGGAGGTAATTTTTCAATTGACACAGCCACCAAGAAGGATTCATTGGGTTTCAAGTTCTCAGAATCAAACTCATGCAAAAGCATTTGGAATTCTTCAACTTGAACCCCCACAGGTTTGGAATCCACTATTTTGAATTTTAGAAATTTAGCCACCATGAATTTCTTCATGGCAGCATCTTCAGCACTGTACTTCTTTTCCAACAATTACCAAAGGGATTTGGCGGAAGAGACCGTACAGTAGACTGTGTACAGAGAATCAGAAAGACAATTTAAAATATAATTCTTACAGAGAAAGTCGCTATGCGACAAAGTGTCGAAGGCTCCTTGCTTCTTCGAGTTTTCCTCTACAATAGCCACTGCTTCCTTAGGAGTAGCAGCGGAAGAGATGTCGCCCAGAACAGGGGCAACCATTGTGACACAGGTTAAAAAGTTTGCCAACCCAAGCGTAGTGAGGTAGAAAAGCATCTTTTGCTTCCATCGTTTGAAGTTGCTTCCACCAAACTTCTCCGGTTTCTCATTGGGAATGGTAGGGCGAGCCACGAGAGCATCATTCATAGGAGTAGACATCTTCAGGTACTTCCACAAGCAGAATAAAGTCTTAAGATTGTGAGGTAATATGGTAGGAATCTGCGGGTATGGAAGTAGAGGAGAAGAAACGGGGTCGAGAAGAGTCGATAGTTTGACTATCTCTCCTTAAGACTTTATTGCCCAACTACGGAGCACACGGGTTATTTGCAATAGTCTCCCATGATAAAACTTCTCTTAAATGGCTAGGTTGCACTCCGATTGCCAAGTCTGACGAACCTTAGTTTGAGTGTTGTTAGGATGCACAAAGAGCAGGAGGAAAGAAAGCAAGTATGTGGAATGTGGTATATGTTCTTGATGAACTTCTTCACATATTTATACTTTTTTGTTGATTTTTACCAAGAGTTATATCCTTCCACTAAAGGTGTTAACTCTTCATTCAATAGACACAAGTTGAAAGGGAAACAAATCTTCAACTCAAAGGAAGTGTCTATTCATGAAAAGACCAGGAAAAATTCGAATTTTCGGAGAAATTGCGCTTGTTCAGCAACTTCAGGGCTCACCGCGGTGAGCCCCCCATCTCACCGAGGTATAGAAAATAGAACTAAAGTTCTATTTTCTATACTGCGATGAGCTCCCCCATTTCTTCCCGATTCGAATTTTCTCCTTTCTTTTCGATAACTTTGCTCTTAAACCCGAATTTTAGCACATAGGATTACGAATCCTCATGTTTAAGACGACTTAACTCATTCATGTATTGATCAAACACACTTAAAGCATTAATCACCCTTTCACCACTTGGCGATTTTAGTGACTTAATACATAAAGTGTAATTCGTTTTAACAACGAGATACACGCTTACACGGAATGCTTGTTTCCGACGTGTTGGGCCCCATTGACCAATTCATCGAATGAATTGAAAGCTCAATCATTCACTAAAATTCCAACAATATGATCTCTAGCAGTAGTTCGTTGAATCCTAGTTGAATTTGGCAGCAAAAAATACAAATTATGTTCATATTATTGTTTCACGAATGAAGACCTGGAACGATGATGTTCGAATTATCCTTCGCTCACAATATAATTTGAACGCCTTACTGAATAAATTGGATTAATATAGCAGATCATGTGTTTTACTATCCCTGGATTAGTTATGAAGAAAATTCGTTTCTATTTATTGGTTCCTATAATGGACTTTGTTGTGCATGGATTGAAAAACACAAGTATGACAAACGTTTGTTTGTCTGGAATCCATCCACCAGAAAATCCTGAGAATTGCCGTCCATGAATGGCATTATGTACCATTCCGTTTCCAACATCGGGTTTGGTTTTGATGGTGTTGATTACAAGGTCTTGGCTATGTACCCGGTCTACCGTGCAAGCATTTACACTATGGTTGTAAGATTATATAATTCAAGAACTGTGAAGTTTTGGGGTTGTTTTCGAAGATACCAGTTTTACAGGGATTTGTTTTCTATGGATTTAGAAACACAGGGACCTGGGTGCAAATTGAAATTCTAATATGTTATGTTTCCTAATCGAATTTGGAGAGAAAATGTAATACGATTAGGATAAGTGTATACGCGCTTCTTGCTGAGTCGTCTGATCAAGTTGGCGGTTAATGATCGTGCGGTTGATATTTCTTCTGGCAGCTTAAGGATTGCTCTGTTTTTCTTATAAAAAAACAGAAGCAGACTTAAGAACATAGGAAGAAGAGAGATGATTAATCTTCATTTTTGTTTTACTCTTTGTGATTAAGAGTGGTTATTTGAGCTGTAGTTGTGAGGATTGTGTAGTAGAATTCAGGGTGAAATTCTGGGTCAATTTCTCTGTAACTAAGCTTGTATTGAGGAAGGTTGTGGAGTAATAAAATTTGTTGATTCTCCGTGGACGTAGATTGGATTTATTCAATCGAACTACGTTAAACCGTGTTTGTGTTTATTATTTAGATTGGTGATTGTGTTTGTCAAGTAGTTGATCGGTTTTATTGTGATCTTGGTTCGAATACTTAACAAGTGGCGCCATTTGTGGGAAGAAGGAGATGTGTTCGATCAGTGATTGCGGAGTTGTGATCAACTATGGGTTCAACAAGGTTTGACATTGAAAAGTTTACAGGTGCAAACGATTTTGCACTGTGGAAGATCAAGATGGATGCTATCTTGATTCAACAAGGCGTGGATATGGCATTGTTGCCTCGTAGCGAAGTTCCTGCAACAATTACAAACCATGAGTTAAAGATTCTCTCAGGGAAGGCCATAAGTACAATCATATTGAGTTTGGGTGATGAACCATTAAGGGAGGTTGCTAAGGAGAAAACTGCAGTTGATATATGGAAGAAGCTAGAATCGTTATATCAAACACGATCTTTAGCTAGGAGATTATTTATGAAATCACAACTGTATTCTTACAAGATGAATCCAAATAGGAACATTCTTGAGCAACTGGCTATGTTCAACAAAACTCTTGATGAGATTGATAGCATAGAAGATTCAAAGCTTCCTGATGAAGATAAAGCAATAATTTTGCTTAATTCCCTACCTAAGTCTTATGAAAGCATCAGAGATGCAATATCATTCACAGGACAAAAGAAGGTTACATTGGAGGAAGTTCAATGTTTAATCAGGCAGAAGGAGCAACAAAAGGAGACAACTAAGGTAGAGGCATCTGGTGAGGGTCTCATGGTCAAGAACAATAACTACAAGCCTAAGTTTTAACCACAGTACCAGAAGAACAAGGGTAAAGCACCAGTTGGTGGTGGTTCTGCAAACAAGGAAACCAGGATTTGTCATCACTGCAAGAAACCTGGTCACCTAAAGAAAAATTGTTTCTTGTTAAATAGACAAAAAGACAATAGAGGTGGAGGGAGTACTTCCCATGAGTTTGCAGGGAATATTGAGTATGATGGGGATGTGTTAAATATCACAGATGAGGTGATAAATATCCCAAGAGGAGTGTTAAATGTCACAGATCAAGCCAATGATGAATGGATTCTTGATACTGGATGCACATTCCATATTTTTCCATATAAGGAGTGGTTTACCAAGTTGGATGTTAGCTATGGAGGCACATTTATGCTGGGGAATGATATGATATGCAACATTCAAGGTGTTGGTGACATAAGGCTCAGAATGGATGATGAATATCTGTGAAGACACTCACAGATGTCAGGTATATTCCTGAGCTCAGAAGAAATCTAATCTCTCTTGGTACATTAGAGCATAAAGGGTATAGATTTAGCTCAGAGAATGGTGTGCTTACTGTGTATAATAAAGATGCATCTGCTGTCATGAGTGG
This sequence comes from Plantago major, assembly GCA_026545765.1. Classification (NCBI taxonomy): domain Eukaryota; kingdom Viridiplantae; phylum Streptophyta; class Magnoliopsida; order Lamiales; family Plantaginaceae; genus Plantago; species Plantago major. The sequence continues at coordinate 88,345,564 of CM048843.1, read as the reverse complement.
CATAAGGAGGAATAAGCTCTACTATATGAGGTGTATGGTGATTATTGGTGATGTATCTGTAGCTAGTATGGATGATACTGAGCTATGGCACAGGAGAATGGCACATGTAAGTGAGAAGGGGTTGATTGAGTTGCAGAAGAAGCAGGTATTTGATACAAACAAGATTGAGAAGCTAAAAACCTGTGAGCAATGTATTATGGGAAAAGCTAAAAGGACCTCTTTCCCAACTAGTATACATACCAGTAGTGCTCCCCTAGATTGCATACATGCAGATCTATGGGGACCTGCAAAAGTGCAGACAAATGGTGGAGGTAGATATTTCCTTTCACTGATAGATGACTACACTAGGAGAGTGTGGGTGTATGTACTAAGGAACAAGAGTGATGCATTCTCTAGATTTAAAGAGTGGTGTACAGAAGTTGAGCTGGAAAAGGGCCTGAAAGTTAAAGTGTTGAGAACTGATAATGGTCTAGAATTTTATCAAGAGAATACAACAAGTTCTGCATGAATAAGGTATTAAGAGACACAGAACAATACCTGGTACTCCTCAACAAAATGGTTTAGTTGAGAGGATGAATAGAACTCTTCTAGAGAGAACTAGATGCATCATGTTTCAAGCTGGAGTTCTTAAGTCTTTCTGGGGTGAAGCTATAACTACTGTGTGTTACTTAGTCAATAAAACTCCATCATCAGCCATACAGATGAAAAATCCTGATGAAGTGTGGTATGGGGCTGTGAAGGAATACTCACACTTAAGAGTATTTGGTTGTCTAGCATATGCACATGTCAGGCAGGACAAACTTGAGCCCAGGGCATTAAAATGCATTTTTTTTGGTTATCCTAAGGGTGTGAAGGGATACAAGCTGTGGTGTATTGAGAAGAATGCGCAGAAGGTAGTTATTAGCAGGGATGTAATGTTTGAAGAAGATTTGTCCCCATACAAGAACATTGATCATCACCTGGAAACTGATATGAGGGAGTTTAAAGATTCTGAGATTGAGGTGGAGCTTATGAGAATCAATGATCAAGTTAAAGAAAACCACGAAGTAGTGAGTGATTCTCATGTTCAACAAGATGCAAGTGATCAGCCTAACAACTCAACTGGTAGCTCACCTGTGAGGAGTAATATAGCACAAAGATCTCATACCAGGATTAATACTAGTCCAACTACCACAACTAGTATTTCTACACAGGAACAACAAGCTCCAGAAGTTACACAACCAGCTATTGAGAATAGAAACCACGCAAGGAGGAATGTGGTACTAGTTACAGAAGAAATCGGAAACTTCCAGCTGACAAGAGATAGAGAGAGGAGACAGCCTAAACCTACCAATATATATGGTTTTAGCAACATGGTGGCATATTCACTAAGTACTTGTCATGATATTGAATACCAAGAGCCTCAGAATTTCACAGAAGTAAGTACAGGAGTGAATAAGCAAGAATGGATGATTGCTATGCAGGAGGAGGGCTATCTCTTGAGAACATGGGAATTGGTCCCAAAACCACAAAACAAGAGGATAGTGAGCTGTAAATGGATTTACAAGAGAAAGATTGAAGTTACAACTACAGAACAAGTGAGGTACAAGGCAAGGCTAGTTGCTAGAGGATTTACTCAGAAGGAGGGAGTGGATTACAATGATATATTCTCACTTGTGGTCAAGCATACCTCTATAAGAATTCTATTGAGTATTGTAACTCAATTTAACTTAGAGCTACAACCGCTGGATGTTAAAATAGCATTTCTGCATGGTGATCTTGAAGAAACCATCTATATGTCACAGCCTGAAGGATTTATTCTACCAGAGAATAAAAAAAAGGTGTGTTTACTGAAGAAATCTCTCTATGGATTAAAACAAAGTCCCAGGCAGTGGTACAAAAAGTTCAGTGAATATATGGAAGAAATTGGTTTCATTAAACCTGCATATGATAGTTGTGTGTACTTGAAGAAAGAGGGAGTATATGTCATTACATATCTATTCCTGTATGTAGATGACATGTTGATTGCTAGTAGTAGCATGGATGAGTTGAATCAGGTGAAGGATCAACTCAGTAACAGGTTTGAGATGAAAGATCTTGGCAATGCAAGGAGGATTCTTGGGATGGATACCTATAGAGATAGAAACGCTAGAGTATTGAAGTTAAATCAAGGTGACTACTTGAGGAGGGTACTTCAGAGGTTTCATATGCAGGAATGCAAACTTAGTAGCATTCCATAAGCTCAACATTTTAGGCTATCACTGGAAAATAGTCCTACAACATAGGAGCAGGTGGAGCATATGAACAAGATCCCATATGCAAATGCCATTGGTAGCATAATGTATGCTGTGGTTTGCAGCAGGCCAGATGTTGCTTATGGGATAAGTGTTACAAGTAGATACATGTTTAATCCTGGAGAACATCATTGGAATGTTGTGAAGAACATATTGAGATATCTAAGAGGAACTAGAGATATTGGGATAAAATTCTGCAAGAATGACAAGTGGTTACATGATCCTATACTAGGATATGTGGATGCAGATTGTGCAACTAATCTGGATAACAGAAGATCTCAATCTGGATATGTGTTCACCTTGTTTGGTTCAGCTATAAGCTGGAAATCTAATATGAAAAGTGTGGTTGCATATTATCAACCACTGAGTTTGAGTACATGGCAATAACTGAGGCAGTTAAGGAGGGCTTATGGTTGAAGGGAATCATCAATGAGTTTGGTCTGTAACAAGGAGCTGTAACTATACTTAGTGACAGCCAAAGTGCTATATACTTGTCCAAGCATGAGATGTTTCATGAGAGATCCAAATACATTGATGTGAGGTTGCATTTTGTCAGAGACATCATGGATAAAGGTGAAGTAAAGATTGAGAAGGTATCAACATTAGAGAATGCTACAGATATGTTGACAAAGGTGCTGAATCCAACTAAATTCTTACATTGTTTGAATTTAGTTGGTGTCACAAAGTGTTGAGGGATGCCAGCACTGTGTGTTGGAGCTATTGTCCATCAAAGATGATAGTGATGAAGAGAAAGTGAGATGAATGAAGTTACTCCTGTTATCTTCTCAACAAGGTGGATATTGTGAAGTTTTGGGGTTTCGAAGATACCAGTTTTACGGGATCTGTTTTCTATGGATTCAGAAACACAGGGACCTGGGTGCAAATTGGAATTCTAATCTGTTATGTTTCCTAACCGAATTTGGAGAGAAAACGTAATACAATTAGGATAAGTGTAAACGCGCTTCTTGTTGAGCCGTCTGATCAAGTTGGCGGTTAATGATCGTGCGGTTGAGATTTCTTCTGGTAGCTTAAGGATTGCTCTGTTTTTCTTATGAAAGAAACAGAAGCAGACTGAAGAACGTAGGAAGAAGAGAGCTGATCAATCTTCGTTTTTGTTTTACTCTTTGTGATTAAGAGTGGTTATTTGAGCTGTAGTTGTGAGGATTGTGTAGTAGAATTCAGGGCGAAATTCTGGGTCAATTTCTCTGTAACTAAGCTTGTATTGAGGAAGGTTGTGGAGTAATAAAATTCGTTGATTCTCCGTGGACGTAGATTGGATTTATTCAATCGAACCACGTTAAACCGTGTTTGTGTTTATTACTTAGATTGGTGATTGTGTTTGTCAAGTAGTTGATTGGTTTTATTGCAATCTTGGTTCGAATACTTAACAAGAACTAATGCTTGGAAGACAATAGATGATGATGATGATGATGATGATGATGATAAGTTGATGCTGCCTTTTGTTACAAGTATATATGGCAGACTAGGAAGGTTTGCTAATGGTAAGCTCTATTGGATGAGAGAAACCGAAGAGAAACTAGACCTTACTATTTTGATTTAGGAAGTGAGACTTACGGAACGGTAGAGCTACCACCTCCAGGTTCTTTGGAGGCTCGCTTATCCTTGGAAGAGCTCAAAGAATGCCTTTGAAGCAACATGGGTCGAAAGATGAGCCGTGGAATAAAATGATCACTATTGACTTTGAAAATTATGACAATTATTATGTACCCATATGGATGACAGGAGAAGGTGAAATTTTGATGTGGACATACCTGCAAGGCTTCGTATTCTATGACCCGAGTAGTAAATCATTCAAGCAATCAAATGTCAATAGATCTGGTCTGATTTTATGCCCAGATGTGCCTGTGTATGTCACAAGTTTAGTGTCACCATTTACGGATGATTAATGTGACCGGAAGCAAGATGACAAGGGTTTAATTAGCTGGTTGATGAATTTTTGAAATTATGGTTTATTGTTAGGATTGTTTGAGTCGGAATATGTATGATGTTATTTTTAGTAATGTCATTTAACACACTCCATATGTTTGCATTTCGAATCCGTTTGGAATATAGTATTAGATTCTGAAGAACATTTGGATCGGATATCATTATTCTTATATATAACCTGCTCTTGTATATATACCTGCTGGCTCCATTAATGGCTCAGTATTGTGCTAGCTTAACTTTTCTGGAATTAACATTTTTCATTGCTTTTCGTTTCTTGGTTCCCATCACATGTGTCAATAGAGACTCAAACATGGATCGAAAAAGTAGCTGATTCGGTTTCTTTTAGCTAGCAGACAATTTCATTCTTGCTTTCCAGACATTTTCTTGAAGAACTCTTTAGATCCTTCAAAGTCGTTGGATCACTTTTCTTGAGTTTTCTTTACAATCATTTTCTTTACTTCCATCCTGGAAATCCTGAGTTATATTTAAGGGAAAATTGGTGCCATTACATAGTCTCTCTTGTTTGGCTTTTATTTTCTCCACCAACTCTTCAGCAGCCTTGCAATCATATCATCCAGCACCGATTTATGTAGCGTATTTATTTCTCCAATTCCTGATGTGTATGTCAAGGGATCTGCTTGGAGTTCTCGTGTCTCAGATGTGTATGCCACAAGTTTAGTGCACCATTTCCGAGTGATTGTCATCTGAAGCAAGATGACAAGAGCTTAGTTGCTTGATAAAATTTTGAATTTATGATGTTATTTTTAGTAATATCATTGAACATTTGCAGTGGATATTGTTATTCGTATAACATGCTGGCTTTGGTTGCTTCTTTATGCATTTATAGATTAGTAGAAACTAAGTAGAAATATAATGTGTGTAGTGCAAGAGGCCGGGTACATCTGAAATAGCTAGGCTGTCGAATACCTGGTTCTATCAATGGTTCTCGGTCTACATTGTCTAGTTCAGTAAAATTTTGTTTCGCTTGATGGTTTTATATATTCACAAGGGAAACAACACACTGCAGAGAGTAATTGAGTAGGCGAATTGAATAGCATGGCATTGAGGAACAGTTTGGAATCGAATAGTTCCAACTTTTTGTAGATGAAGCATGATTCTGCAATTGTTAACCATTATATAGACAGAACGAAGGCGAAATCAATCATAGTTTTTGTGTTTAACGTGAACCATATGATGTGAATCTGATCTGTTTCTCTGTTACTTGTCGATTGTTTACGTATAGCTTCAAACCAGTTGAGCAAAGATTCATCAGAAGAGAAAATCATTTCATATATAGCAGAAATATGAAACATTACATTTGTATGTTTCCTTAATTCCTTTATCATATGAAATAAGAATTTTCTGCACTTATTTTTTTCTCTGATTCGATCTCCATAGTCCATTCATCACATCAAGTGCAAGAAATATCGTTAAACTGCAACCCCAAGTCATAAATACCAAGATTCGACCAGTTAGCAGGTAGCGAACGACTGGCAAGATGCATAGCCCCCTCGTACCCAGAATTCACAGTGAACCGCATCTGCAACTCACCAGTTGGGACGTTGCTCATGGACCAAACCGCCCCGTAATTGTGACCCATGGAGGTCCATCTCGGATCTTTTGTCACCTACCAAATCCACAACAAATTTCATCAATATCTTACAATTCGAGTATTCGCCTTGGCAGATAAGCGATAGAAATTTAAACATAAGACATTGTGTTGCTTTCACCTGAGCCACCTCTATACCAGCAATTTCAGTTTGGCCACCTTGATACAGGAACTTAACAGCCAAGAAGTTCGGCTTCTGGCTCATTTCTTCGACCCGAATGGCCAAGTTTTTCTTGTACAAACATGGAACTCTGCTCATTCAAATGCACCAATTAGTGTTATTTCCCATTATCAGGCCATGTTAGTGTAATTTGTTGAAGTACTAACCTTGCGTATTCGACATCAGCAATGCCAAGTTTCAGAACATCTTGATCCTTCCCTTCATTTGCCATGGCCATGAAAGCTTTGCGACTCAGCACAAAATCAGTTCCACTGTCGCGATTCAGGTCACTGACGAACACAACGGTTCCTTTTTTGCTACAGATCCCTTGATGCTTGCATCTTACCTGCAATGTTTTCGCATACCAGAATTCAGAAAAAGTAAGTCTTTCATCACATATAGAGTAGTTTACGCCTTATCCACTACCTAACCGGCTATCAGTTACTAATTGCATCTGCCACAGAAAGGTGACCAGCAAATTATGAGGGAAGAGCCAGCTTTCGGTGATAATAACTGATGCTTAATAACAAATTACAGAACTGAGAATGTACCTGAAAACATGCACCACAGTGAAGTCCATCTTTGTAAATGGAAGGTGAAGCAGCAGCAAGATGACCACCATAGAATCCCAAAGCTAGACCACCATAGCCACATGCTCCGGCTGTATCGATCATTCCCAATCGAATTTCCAGCAAACAAATATATGAACAATTAAAAAATCCAAATATAAAGAGTAAATTCAAGAAAGCAAAAAAAAAAAAAAAAGAATAACCAATCTTGATTCTTACACTGAAGAGCCTGATCATTTTGGAAATACGAAGCTTTCGACTTGTAAACAAGACGCGGACAATCAGCAGAGACTAATGGTGCAAGAAACAGATCAATGAGTAAGCAAAGAAACGTCAAACTCTTCACCATTTTGAAAAGTTTTGCCAACTTATGTATGAATATTTGTTGAGAATGAAATTTGTGTGAAGTGAGCAAGCAGTATATATAGGGGCTGGAATACTGGATAAAGAGAACAGGTCAGAATTTGATGGAAACAGGTAAAATCAGACAGATACGTGTGTGCTGTGAGTTTAAGAAAAGAATATTGCAACAATTTTGTCACATTTTTATTCCTTTCATTCCTTCTTTTTCTTTTATGGGGTCATAAATGGAGTATGAACATAAATGCAGTGAGTCAAGGGTGATGGAGTATGTGTTGTTCCATGTTTCTGAGACTGGAAATGGTTGGTGAGAAGTCCAAATTAACTGTAAATTTGAATGAAAAGCGAAAACAAGATGGAGTAATGGTGTTGGTGACCGATAGCTAATAAGATAACAGTTAGATGAGCGGCTATCTTATTTTAATTTTTTCAAATCTACTGAGTTGCTTTTTGAATCGGTAGGTAACCTTATTAACATTCGCCAATTAAAATTATTAGGTAAGAATAATTGGTAAGTTTATCATAAAATAGAAAAAAAAAAGAGAGAATAATCTGTAAGTGAATTTTTATGTATTTTCTATTTCTTTATTTTGGAAAATTGGCATGTAAAACTTTTATTGTTACCGAAAAAGATAAGGAAGTACATGTTAAGTAAGATATACTTTGTCATTCCTCTAAAGTCTCATACGTGTGATGGTGTGAGAGTATTGTGGATTACGAGACATTTAATAACTGAAGTATTATATTCGTAAAATTTGTGAGTGGGGTATAAGATATGCAAAGAAAGAAATATTCTCATTCTTTTATTTTCGATGTAGTCTTTCTTATCCAACCGGCAATCCCACCCCATTGGGATTGTGAGGAGTTCGGTAAGGAGATCAATAAAAGGAAAACCGATGATGCATTAATGACTAGCCAAATTAGCATGACTATTCTTAGACATATCTTGTTCTGTCCGTGATTCCATTACCCATCTTGTCATCAGAGTAGAGCAATCCAGGGTTTCATAGTTAATAAAGTAGAAAATATATATACTTTATCTTTTTCAATGTACTAATTAAAGTCTAGTTAGAGAAACCGATCTTGACTTTTAGCTTTAACTCTGTTGTCGTATATATCGATAATCGGGTATGAATGAGCGTAATAAGTTAAAAAGTAGGATAACAAAACTCAGATACGATCTTGACTTTTAGCTTTCTCTAAATACGAAGGCTTGATCAGTGACTGGCCTAGTTTTTATGAAATCGATGTTTATTTAATGATGTTCATATTGCGACCTGATTTATAATTGACTAGAGGTTTCTCTATTATGACAGATGTCTGAAATCTAGTGCAAATAATTATAATGGTAGTAAAGATGACAATGAATTTAATGAAACTGGTAATATTTCATATCAGTGAATGTTTTGCATTATTTCAGTAATATTCTCAACGTATCAGTTAGCTTATCAGGTTTTGAAAAGTCTAAAAAGAGAGTTTAGGCTTTGTTTAGCACGAGCTTATCAGTTAGTTTATCAGCTCGATGAGCTTATTTCCGTAATAAGCTTGTTACGTGAACGGCTAGCTTGTAGCTGATAAGTTAGCTGATCTGATAAGCTTGTTCCGGAAGCTTATAAAAAAATAAGCTAGCTGATTTGTTTTTATATACCATATTTAGCAAATCAGTTAATTGGTTTACCAAACACTATTATAAAAACCAACTAGCTTATCAGCTACTCAATCAGCTATCAGTTACCTGCTACCTTATCAGCTAGTAAACAGGCCTAATAGTTTTTGGTTGATTTGATATACTAGTGGCCCTAGAGTACATATATGAATTTTAAAGTTTTGCATCCAAACAAAGGCAAATATCCAAAAGATACAAAACATGTCTAAAATCATAAATAACATTCTGGTTTCTCTAGTTAAGAGCAGGCGGTGATGAAAATTGGATAAACATTTTATAAATTGTGTAGCATCAAAACGGGATCGTAAATAACGTAACATTTTTTATATATATAAAAATGTTCGATGAGATCTCTAATATTAAACATTTAATAAGTTTGTTACTAAGCTAGAATCAATAATCAATGACAAATTAATACCCTCTGTTCCCTTAGTTTGCAAACTCATTCAGTTTTATTTTATACTATAATTCAATCCAGTTCAATTTCATTTAGCTCAGTTCAGTTCAGTGCATACGAAGAGAACAGAGCCATACTCATCTAAGTCTATTCTAATTAGTTATAGGCTCTATTCTGACCAACAACACTTCATTTCAAATAAATTGAATTCAATTTATATACCAAATGTTATAAAACTCAAAAATTTTACCACGGATCATCGTCATAACTCCACCAAGCTCCATTATCATAGCATGCAACCAATGAAGAAAGACAAATTAAGAATCATCCAAATATTATGATTCTACCAATCCGACAAAACCAATTCATAGTTTCCACACAAAGGATCTTCTCTATGTCGGAGAATCCTTGCACTTTAGCGAACTCCAAAGAGACAATAGGCTTGTATAAACAATTCACTTATGGAAGCCAAGAACTCAAAACACATTCACTACAAGTCCACAAATAGTGTATCCACTCATAGCATAATAATAGCCAGTCTTATAGAAGAGCTCTATATGGCCAAAATATTGAGGTTGCTTGTCTCTTCATTGTCTTGGCCATTGCCATCACTCCCTTACTAGAAGCTAGTGCACAGCCGTCGCCGACGGCTTTCATATTCGTGGATTCAACGGCAGATGCTGGAACCAATTGGTACATTATGGAGAGTGGGGCAAGAGCTGATTTTCCCCATAATGGGGTCGACTACCCTACCAGCGCGCAACTGGAAGAATAAGTAATGGTTTCAATGGTGCTGATTTTGTTGGTTCGTCACGATCCTAATACTCATACTGAATCAATCCCATGGTCTTATTTATCAAAATTAGTTAGTTGCCAGCTAATAGATTAAGTAGTTGATGAATGATAAACTAGTTAGTTTTAACGCAGGTTTATTTAGTAAACTGATAAATTTGATGATTTGCTAAAGTCATTAAATATGAAATGTAAAACAATTCGGGTTGTTTATTTTAATAAGTTATTTGGGGTAATTTATCAAATAGTGTAACTTATCAAATCAACTAGATCGTGATCACCTATCAAATCGGTTTTGTTTAGTACTAATTTCTCAGCTCAATGAGTTTATTGTTGAAAAAGAATGTCCTGACTTATAAGTTGAGTGATCTGATAAGGTGCCCTAGCTTGATTTGTTAAGTTACATTAGATATATTATTAAAAAAGGGAGATTATTGCATATGATACCTTTAATAAACACCTCCTTCTCATATGAGTCCCTATGATTTATCAACTAAATCTAAAAATTGTAGTAAGGATTTTTCGCCACAAGATTTTGTGTAATTTCAAATAGTTGGGATATAGTTGTAATTAGGAGATTTTGTCGGTTAGGAGTATCAAATGAAAGTTGAACTAACTACATATTTTTATATTTTATATATTTTTAGCTCATCGCTAATTTATTTAATTAACACTTTTATAAAGATCATATGTAATTTATCAACTACCACCAGCTTTAGGATGTAGTTGATCTGCTAAACATAATAACTTATACTCCCTCAATTTCAGAGAAAGTGTTACATTTTAATTTTGACCGTTCAACTGTTTTCGAGTTTGACCACAAATTACTCATAAACGATAATAGTAAATAATTTAATAAAATCATATAATAAAAATTTAATTACTAAATTTTCATTATATAATTTTAATAATTTATTTATTAATATCGTTTAAGAGTAAATTAAGGTCAGACGCTTAATAATGAAATAGTAAAATGTAACACTTTTTCTGAAATGGAGGGAGTAGGATTCATCTGAGCTTATAAGCTGAAAATTTCGTGTTACGAAGCTTATAGGCTTATCGAGAAGTATATGTTTGCATTGCATTGGGTACTTGTGTAAAAATGGCATTGAGATACATGCAAGAACTAGCTAAATTGTTTAATTAGAACCATTTGGGCTGACTTAATTATGAAGTGCTAACACTTGACATTGGTGAGCATTGGCAGCCAAGTTTTTTGGACTCAAGAGAAGCCCACAACCCTTCTTATACCTTGTTACGCTGGAGAACGACCATTTCAAAGCCCATCTCGCCAGAGGAGTGAACTTCGCCTCAGCCGGTTCGGCCTTCTTGATGCAACCGGAGCAAACCTGGTAAGCCGAATTCCATAATGGTCTCACTAATTTGCAAGTTTTTGAATGCGAGCATTTTGCACGTGCATTATTAGTTGGGATATTTACTCAAACATCCGCTAAGTAATTGAAAAATTACACATAAATCTGAACTCCGAAGTTACAGTACATCCATGTATTTGATCATGATCTAATACGATGCCATATTCTATTTGGCAACAGACGGTTCTGCCAATGTCAGAGCAGATCAAGCAATTTTCTACCGTAAGGGATAATCTCACGGCCTTGTCAAATTCATCACTCACTGCCCAAGTTTTATCCAAGTCATTGTTCTTCATAAGCGTGGGAAGCAATGACATTTTCGACTATTTCTTGACGAATAGCTCAATCCCTCCTCCAGACTTCATTGCCAGCTTGATTTCAACTTACTCCAACCATATCACGGTAATGAAGGCATACTATATGTTACTCGTTTGTTGGGTTTCAATCTTGTATTGTTTAGTAAGTATACAACATAGCAGAACTAGAAATTGATACAGTTTATTTCTTTTGTGAACTTGTGATACTATACTAGAATTTGTACGAACTTGGAGCGAGAAAATTTGGCATCATAAGCGTGCCACCGGTGGGTTGTCCATCCCAACGAGTCATCCAAAAGAAGATCAATGGGGTTGATGAGAAAATGGCACGAATGGTTTCAAAGTTTGGGCCATATGGCACATGTGTTGAAGGTTTCTTGTGGCATGTATAGTCCCTTCATATGTACATTTCAGGTCCGCGTCCAAATTGGGTGACGTGGCCATCGGGTCAAAGTCTATTTCCGACTTTGACCAACACATCACCATACACATCAGCACACTAATAAATTAAATTTCAAAAATTAAAAAAAAAACCAAAATACAATAATACATACAGTAATACACATTTAGGCGCCAAAATTCCCTCCAATACTAGTCGACAAAGAAAAATAAATTAAACCCACTTACAAAACCCCCAAATCAGATTGAAGAACCCTAATTCCTCTTCTCTCTCAATTGAACCAAATCCACCATGTCTACTTCATCTGCAAGCTCGTACTCAAGCTCCAGCTCATCAGACGACACTCGCCTTTGTGACTGTGGGAGAATTGCGGAGCGGAAAACATCTTGGACGAAGAGAAATCCCGGTCGGAGATGGCTTCAATGTGCGAACAGGGTAAGTAGTAGGATTCGGCTCTAACTGTAATCTATACACACAAAACTACAACAATTATTCACTCAAATGAGGGACCATTAGCAAGAAAGTAAAGCATTAAAGTAGTAGGATTCGGCTCTAACTGTAAATTCCCAAATCGAAACCCCAGTTTTAAAACCCCCAAATTGAAACAGAATTCCAAACACTTACCATGAACCGGAGCCGGCAAGTGATTCAAGTATTCCGGCCGCTGAGTTATCATCGTCGTTCTAGTCCAGAGAATCGCCAGAAAAGTTCAAAGCGTTGTTCTGTCCTTTGATAGTCCCGTTTGATGTTAAGTCCAAGAGAATAACGGTAGTATTATACTAATGATAGTGTATTATTGTATTTTGTATTATTATTATTATTATTATTGTATTTTGGTTTTTTTTTAATTTTTGAAATTTAATTTATTAGTGTGCTGATGTGTATGGTGATGTGTTGGTCAAAGTCGGAAATAGACTTTGACCCGACGGCCATGTCACCCAATTTGGACGACGGTCTTGAAATGTACATAACAGTAGGACTATACATGCCAGCGCGCAAAACCTTCAATTGCATGCGCCATATGGCCCAAACTTTGGGACCATTCGTGCCATTCTCTCTGGGGTTGATGGTTGTTTCGAGCCGGAGAATGAATTTGCCCAGAGTTTCTACTTAGGGCTCGACTCCCTACTGGTTAACATGAGCTCACAGCTTCCTGGATTCAAGTACTCACTCAGAAATGGATACGAAATGACATTTGATGTCATAAAAAATCCATGTGCTTTTGGTAAGAAATCCATATATGCGATCATACAAATATATCGTACATTAGCTTATACGCTAGCTGATAGTTGAGTAGGAAGTTCAAATTGAAGGTTGATATACTCGTTCTGAATTGAGCTTTGACATTGTGGCATGTAGGTTTTGAGGTGGTGGACGCGGCATGTTGTGGAACCGGATACTTGCAGGCTGAAGTCAGGGCGAATGTAATAGAACAACAATGCTTTGTAAAGATCGCCGGAACTATCTCTTCTGGGATTGGTTCCACCCGACCAAAAAAGCCGCTTTTGAGGTTGCGAAGACGCTCTTTAATGGTTCCAAGAACTACGTTTCTCCGATAAATTTTGCTCAGTTAGCCATGGAAGCCTAGAACATTCTGCAAAAAATTGATGCATCATGATTCGGAAAAAATAAGGTATTATATATAACTAGGGCGAGAAGCAAATGAGAGTGGAGAAGGTGGACTTAACATTAAATGTGAGACTTTTGATCATATGAATAAAATGATACCCTTGTTTCATTACTTTGAATCTATTGCCAAACTATCAATCATGCCAAAAAATTATTGCTCATTTGTTAAAAATGTTTATTTCGAACCTCTTCTTATTCTTCTCTTTTGTATCTCAAATTAGTCTGCTTTATATACGTGACACTTATGCATCCTTTATTCGTTCATTAAAATTAAAATTGGAGAAGAAACTTCGTTGGTTAAAATATACTACGACAAGAACTGGAGAATTTCCTTTTATATGGGAGACATTTGTAGCTGTATTCACCACAAACTTCATCTACTATCTTATACCTTGCTCGATTAGTTATTTTCAAACTAAATATATTACCTGAACGCTTAATTAGTTGCTTATAATCTAATTGATTTAATAAATTTATTCAGATAGTTTTTTCACACAAACTTCATCATCTACTATCTTATATCTTGCTTGATTAGTTATTTTCAAACTAAATATATTACCTTAACGCCTAATTAGTTGCTTATAATCTAATTGATTTAATAAATTTATTCAGATTTTTTTTTCGATTTCTCGTTGGTATCCGCTACATGCGACTAATCCAACCGAGCACTGTTGGGGGCGACTTTCCCAGCAGTGTTTTTTACATCCACAAGGCTCGAACCCAAGACCTTCCCTCTTCTTTTTCAATTTGGAGAATATGTATTTCATTTTAGCGATGTGACTTCCTTGTTTTTTAGCAGAGTGTTCCGGACACACCAAGTACTTTCATGCCTTGACTGATAGTGACTTTTGTGTTTCTCAGTCCTAAGTCTTCCTAAATTGTTTGAAAGAAAGAGTCGTGTTTTGTTGGGAGTGTTTGTGTATTTTGGGTACGTTGCATATTTTTCTTGCTTATTTTCGAGGTAATTTTGTCTTTTTAAAGCTTGTAGTGTATTATCTCTCAATTAGCTAAGATTCTCCATAAGTTGCTTTTTCTAACTGATTATCTCCAGTTTAGTTGTGAAAATCTTTTACCAAAAATCTTTTCTAATGATTGGCATTAGTTTTGGATATGTGTCTCAAGATTTTCTTTATAGCCATTTGGATTGAAGTGTATTTTTTCCATAGCCTACCCTCCTCACTTCCACTCTTACTTTCTTATTTTGTCACGTATTATCTTGTTTCTTCTCTACTCACGTGTTTTCTCAAGTTACAGATTTTTATGTCTCACTTTCGTGACCATTGAAGCTAAGTTTGTGAAGGATCTTTCTTCGCAAAAAGGGGGAGATGAGTTTGCATATGAACAACAGATAAAGATCTTAACATGATAGATTGATCCTTAAGTACTTAGTGTACTTTTATGAACTTAATTCTTAATTGCTTAGTTTACTTGCTTTTGCTTTTTTACTTCCTGCTAAGTTTGAGGGGGAGTTTGTTTAGTTCAATTCATGCCTATTCATATGTTTCTAACAAGTTGTTTAGGTATGTTTTGTGAAGAAAGACATAAAGGGGGGAGAATGTAAGTGTTGAGAGACTGGTGTTCTCGAGACACTGGTAGCTGCGATACTGGTGTTGCCAGAACACCAGCTAGTTGACATTCTGTTTTGTCTTTATTCACAAACTAATGTGTGCATGGATTTTATAGCAAAAGTGAGTATGTTTGCATCTTGAATTGTTCGAATATAAGGATGTCTTTTATACATCGAACTTTAATAGAAAGAAGGGTATGATGGTTTTGCCTTCCTCACAAAAAGGGGGAGAGTGATGAGTTGTGCTATCTAACCTTTTATATCAATGATGTTTGATTTCATGTTTATGGTCTTTAGTATGTTGGAGTATGTTTGTCTGTAATGTTTTAATTCTATGTGTTTGACTTAGTTTTATATATAAGTTCATTCTTCGATTAAAGGGGAGAAATCTTTCTTGTTTCGAGGGGGAGTTTAGTATATGTTTATCTGCACTAACTCATTTGGTTTAGATTTTGTGAAGAAAGGCAAAAAGGGGGAGAATGTAAATGTGAGTATTTTTTATAGTGTTAATCTTGGTGTGTCAGGTACACGCAAAGATACACACTGATATGCAAAATAATTCTCAGTGTTTTTATCTGGTGTCGCAGGTACACTGGATTCGGCAGAATTCTACCATGCAGGAAATACATGTTGTACAACAGATTTATAATTAGGTTTTGCCTTTATTCACTTTATTTTCTTTCCTAATTGGTTCCACAATTTTAGTTAGTGCTGTGCAGATAAATAACTAGGTTGGAAGAGCTTGGATATTACAAGGAGACCTTGGAAGATCTTGGATAGATTCAAGAAAGAAGATATTGCTTAGAACAAGGAGTAGAAGTCGATTAGGACTCAAATTGCAAGCTGTGAAGATCATGACAAATCAGATGTGCTCTGGACGTTTTTGGATGCTATATATACATCAAGAGCTCATCAAGATAGATACGGGAATCAAGCAAGAAAAACCGAGAGTTTATATATTCCTAGATTCACGATTTATGTCATACTTTTCTGAGTTGTTTTTGTCTAGATTTCTTTGTTTGTTTTAGAGATTGATAGATAGATTGGTAGAGGTAGCTTTTTACGATTACTCAGTTGTTTTGCATCTAGAGATATTCGCAAGAATAGATCTAGAGTAGTTATTGTATTCATTATCAACATACGTATAGTGAATATTTTCGCCATGAGACTCGGTGGATTATAGGAATATAATCTCCTAGAAACATACAAAAGTGTCATCTAAATTCATTCTTTGAATCATTGCTTATTATTTGTTTGTTTCGCTTTCCAAGTCAATACAATTATCGAACACACCGTAATCTTGACTGTTAGAGTTCTGTGTTCTGGATACACCAAGTGGCAGAATATAGTTGTATAGTACCAAATCCCGGTCCGATTGCATTTACACTTTTTATGCATTTCAGTGAAGAGTTATATTGAATATACGTGTTTATAGATTAGTCGAAACTAAGTAGAAATATAATGTGTGTAGTGCAAGAGGCCGAGTACATCTGAAATAGCTAGGCTGTCGAATACCTGGTTCTATCAATGGTTCTCGGTCTACATTGTCTAGTTCAGTAAAATTTTGTTTCGCTTGATGGCTTTATATATTCACAAGGGAAACAACATATGAAATAGTTTAAGGACCCAGATTTGACACTAAACTAAAGCTACCAGAAAATCCAGTGTCTACGGAACACCTGTACTGCTGTAACTTGAACCAATGTTTTGAAGACACTGTTCTTCGACAACTTAACACAAACTTATACTTCACACTAAATAAATAGCGGAAATAAAGAAGACAGGATATAAGTTTCTAGCAGATTATATTGCTATAATCCACCGAGCCTCAAGGCGAAAATATTCACTAATCAATGATGATAATGAATACAAAACTAGTCTAGATTTATTCTTACGAATATCTCTAGATGCAAAACAACCGAGTTGACGTAAAGAGCTACCTCTCCCAATCTACCTATTAATCTCTAACCTATAGAGAACACTAGATAAATACAACTCGGAAAACCTTAGACAATACAGGAATCTATATAAATATTCTTGGAAGAATAATAAGCTTGCTTCGCGTAATTATCTTCAATGTCGACTCATGTATATTGATTCTTGTTATAACCCTGTAAGTAGAATCCTAGTCGGATTCTCCTTCCTTCCTTGGCACACACGAATACACACTCCTTGATTTGCTCAAATCTCCTAGATTCCATAAGATCTTGTATCCTAAAATATATGCACACAGAATACAACTAAAACTGTGGAACAATATTAGAGTTAGAATAAAAGTAAAAACTATAATAAATATATATATCGAAGTGTGACTTATCAACTAGTGTGGCGAGAACACTGAATCCACAGTGTTCTTAAAACACTAGTACACATACTGTGAATGTTCTCAAAACATCCCCAGTAGTCACACTTACAATTGAGTAGGCGAATTGAATAGCATGGCATTGAGGAACAGTTTGGAATCGAATAGTTCCAACTTTTTGTAGATGAAGCATGATTCTGCAATTGATAAGCATTATAAAACGAAGGCGAAATCAATCATAGTTTCTGTGTTTAATGTGAACGATATGATGTGAATCTGATCTGTTTCTTTGTTACTTGTCGATTGTTTACGTATAGCTTCAAACCAGTTGAGCAAGGATACATACAGTATCAGAATCAAACTCATGAAAGAGAACAATTAACAAAGAAAGACATCAGAAGAGAAAATCATTTAATATATAGCAGCAATATGAAACATTACATTTGTATGTTTCCTTAATTCCTTTTTCATATGAAATCAGAATTTTCTGCACTTATTTTTTTCTCTGATTCGATCTCCATTCATCACATCAAGTGCAAGAAATATCATTAAACTGGAACCCCAAGTCATAAATCCCAAGATTCGTCCAGTTAGCAGGCAGCGAACGTCTGGCAAGATGCATAGCCCCCTCGTACCCATTATTCACAGTGAACCGCATCTGCAACTGACCAGTTGGGACATTGCTCATGGACCAAACCGCCCCGTAACTGTGACCCATGGAGGTCCATCTTGGATATTCTGTCACCTATCAAATCCAAAACAAATTTCATCAGTATCTTACAATTCGAGTAATAGCCTTGGCAGATAAGCGATAAAAACTTAAACATAAGACATTGTGTTGCTTTCACCTGAGCCACCTCTATACCAGCAATTTCAGTTTGGCCACCTTGATACAGGAACTTAACGGCCAAGAAGTTCGGCTTCTGGCTCATTTCTTCGACCCGAATGGCCAAGTTTTTCTTGTACAAACATGGAACTCTGCTCATTCAAATGCACTAATTAGTATAATTTCCCATTATCAGGCCATGTCAGTGTAATTTGTTGAAGTACTAACCTTGCGTATTCGACATCAGCAATGCCAAGTTTCAGAACATCTTGATCCTTCCCTTTATTCGCCATGGCCATGAAAGCTTTGCGACTCAGCACAAAATCAGTTCCACTGTCGCGATTCAGGTCACTGACGAACACAACGGTTCCTTTTTTGCTGCAGATCTCTTGATGCTTGCATCTTACCTGCAATGTTTTTTGCATACCAGAATTCAGAAAAAGTAAGTCTTTCATCATATAGAGTAGTTTACGCCTTATCCACTACCTAACCGGCTATCAGTTAGTTAATAACTTACAGAACTGAGAATGTACCTGAAAACATGCACCACAGTGAAGTCCATCTTTGTAAATGGAAGGTGAAGCAGCAGCAAGATGACCACCATAGAATCCCAAAGCTAGACCACCATAGCCACATGCTCCGGCTGTATCGATCATTCTCAATCGAATTTCCAGCAAACAAATATATGAAAGAAAGCAAAAAAAAAAAAAAAAAGAATAACCAATCTTGATTCTTACACTGAAAAGCCTGATCATTTTGGAAATACGAAGCTTTCGAGTTGTAAACAAGACGCGGACAATCAGCAGAGACTGATGATGCAAGAAACATATCAATGAGTAAGCAAAGAAACATCAAACTCTTCACCATTTTGAAAAGTTTTGCCAACTTATGTATGAGTATTTGTTGAGAATGAAATTTGTGTGAAGTGAGCAAGCAGTATATATAGGGACTGGAATATATACTGGATAAAGAGAACAGGTCAGAATTTGATGGAAACAGGTAAAATCAGACAGATACGTGTGTGCTGTGAGTTTAAAAAAAGAAGAGTATTGCAACAATTTTGTCACATTTTTGTTCCTTTCATTCCTTCTTTTTCTTGTATGGGGTCATAAATGGAGTATGAACATAAATGCAGTGAGTCAAGGGTGATGGGGTATGTGTTGTTCCATGTTTCTGAGACTGGAAATGGTTGGTGACAAGTCCAGATTAACTGTAAATTTGTATGAAAAGCGAAAACAAGATAGTAATGGTGTTGGTGACCGATAGCTAATAAGGTGACAGTTAGATGAGTGGCTACCTTATTTTAATTTTTTCAAACCTACTGAGTTGCTTTTTGAATCGGTAACCTTATTGACATTCGCCCAGAATAATTGGTAAGTTTATCATAAAATAGAAAAAGAAGAGAGAATAATCGGTAAGTGAATTTTTTTGCATTTTCTATTTCTTTATTTTGGAAAATTGGGATGTAAAGCTTTTATTGTTACCGAAAATGATAAGGAAGTACATGTGAAGTAAGATATACTTTGTCGTTCCTCTAAAGTCTCACACGTGTGATGGTGTGAGAGTATTGTGGATTACGAGACATTTAATAACTGAACTTTTCGATGAAAGTATTATATTCGTAAAATTTGTGAGTGGGGGATAAGATATGCAAAGAAAGAACTATTCTCATTCTTTTATTTTCGATGTAGTCTTTCTTATCCAACCGGCAATCCCACCCCATTGGGATTGTGAGGAGTTCGGTAAGGAAATCAATAAAAGGAAAACCGATGATGCATTAATGACTAGCCGAATTAGCACGACTGTTTTTAGACATATCTTGTTCTGTCCGTGATTCCATTACCCATCTTGTCATCAGAGTAGAGCAATCCAGGGTTTCATAGATAATAAAGTTGAAAATATATGTACTTTATCTTTTTCAATGTACTAATTAAAGTCTAGTTAGAGAAACCGATCTTGACTTTTAGCTTTAACTCTGTTGTCGTATATATTGGTAATCGGGTATGAATGAGCGTAATAAGTTAAAAAGTAGGATAACAAAACTCAGATACGATCTTGACTTTTAGCTTTCTCTAAATACGAAGGCTTGATCAGTGACTGACCTAGTTTTTATGAAATCGATATTTATTTTAATGATGTTCATATTGCGACCTGATTTATAATTGACTAGAGATTTCTCTGTTATGACAGATGTCTGAAATCTAGAGCAAATAATTCTAATGGTAGTAAAGATGACAATGAATTTAATGAAACTGGTAATATTTCATATCTGGTTTTGAATGTTTTGCATTATTTTAGTAATATTCTCAACGTATTGTTGTAATGTTCTTTCATTGTTCATGTAATGTTCGGCCATGGCATATATCCGAAAAGTGTGTCCAGGTAAGACAGATGGAAAAACCATACCAGCAACTTGAACATAACTGAGATGCATATGAAATTATGAATAGCAGAGCTCAATATATTGGTGCAAATAATGAGGCCATTGACAGAAAATTTGAGTCCAGAGAGGAGCCCATATGTGATTGTTTAACTTGCGAGATCAATTACATGCCCAATCCATTGATCAACCATAGCAGAGACAACTCATTCAACATCTAAACTGGGTTCTGTTCCTGGTACATTACTAGAAAGGACATCATGCATATTCCGACTCAAACAATACCTAGCAAGAAACCGTAATTTCAAAGTTCACAATCATCCGGGAATGGTGACACTAAACTTGTGAAATAGACACCTCCGTCATATAAACGACAAAGTGTTCCAATGAAATCAATTGATGGCCTAAGTGTGTTACTTTCTGGATCATAGACTTTGAGTTCTTGCATGTTGATCAGTAACAAAATTTCACCCTCTCCTGACATCCATATAGGTTCGTGAAACCAAGAATCTTCAATGGTGATAATTTTATTCCACGACTCATCCTTCAACCCATGCTGCTTCAAAACCCACACATCGAAGCTATTTGTGTCAAAATATGTCATGCAAGGGCACTCTTTGAGCACGGATAAACCACATGCCTCTGAACTTAGTGGTAACCCTACCGTTCCGTGAATATCACTTTCTAAATCAAAATAGAAAAGGTACTGATTTCTAATTCCAAAAGTACCTGATATCCAGTAGAGCTTACCACTAGCAAACTTTCCGTACATATATAGATCCATATCAGCAGGGATCGCCGGTTTATCCGTCCAAGAATTAGTTCTTGAACTATATAATTTTATAAGCCTCCTGTCTTTACGACCGATTTCAAAGTACGACATAGCGAAGACCTTGTAATGATCAGCACCATCAAAACCAAACCCGATGTTGTGAACGTACATGCTTTCAGTGACAGCAGGCAACTCTCTGGATATTCTGGTGGATGGATTCCACACGAAAAAACGTTTTTGTGGTAACACTGCACAACAGAGTCCATTACAGGAACCAACAAAATTAAAATTACTTTCATAATCACCCATGGGATGGTAAAACTCAGCTGCTTTATGATCAACATCAAATTTATTCAGTAAGCCATTCAACGGAAGGATACGATCTGGTCTGCAATTACAGGTAATGTCTTTTGATGAAAGAATAATATGTGCATAACTTGGGTTGTATGCTGAGAAATTCAACTGGAATTCAACAAACTTTTTACTGGAGATCCGACAACGCCATGATTTTGAAACGCATCTGAACTTCAAGAGTGAGTTGACCGGCAATCGTAACAAGATTTCAACGATCAGATCTTCTGGGATATCGCGAAAACGAGCAGAGTCGTCATTGAGTTTGTTGGAGGTTGATATATTCTCCATTGATTCCGAACCGAACGTAATATATAATTCAGCAAGCTTTGATTGAACCAATTAGGATTGAATTAATTATTGAAGATCGAACTTGTCTGATTGGATTTGAAGAAACGACCGATCTAGGATGATGTAAATAGCTAGCTACAATGTGTTTCCTAATCCTTGCCGAATTCGAGAATATTAACTGAAGAAAATCAAGAGAGAGACTATATTTGCTAAAAGGCTTGCTATATTCACTATTCTGTTATGCGTACAATATATATTTAAATGATCTCGATTAATGTAAAGATGATGATACTATACTATTTTAGGAAGATGATATTCATTCTTTTCTAAAGATTACAATTGAGGGCAGTGGCAGTGGCATTGGTTTTGAAATCTTGCTGGTCCAATAAGTAGTTTACAAAGTTATGAGTAAAGCCCTTAAAAAAGCAATTGACATGAAGATAGAAAAAAGAACACATAATATGAAACACTACATTTGTATGTTTCCTAAATTCCTTTATCATATGAAATCAGAATTTTCTGCACTTATTTTTTTCTCCGATTCGATCTCCATTCATCACATCAAGTGCAAGAAATATCGTTAAACTGGATCCCCAAGTCATAAATACCAAGATTTGACCAGTTAGCAGGCAGCGAACGTCTGGCAAGATGCATAGCCCCCTCGTACCCAGAACTCACAGTGAACCGCATCTGCAACTGACCAGTTGGGACATTGCTCATGGACCAAACCGCCCCGTAATTGTGACCCATGGAGGTCCATCTTGGATCTTCTGTCACCTATTGTAAGAAATAAAGGACCTGAACTTTGTTACTCTACTGATACACACCTGTGAATAGCAATGTTGCTATCACAGTGAGTGTCACAGTGACAAGAACACTCAGAACACAGCGGAATTAAATAAACGAACACAGCAAACACGATGTTTCTTTCTGGTAGATATATAAATATACCTACCGTGCACAAGCAAATATCCACTATAATAAAGAGGATTTATACAAACTAGGTTTAACCTTTTCAATAAGAAAAGATCAAACGCTAAACTAGTCGGAATGAATTATTCCAAAACACCTAAAGTAAATGCTTCAAAGACTAGTAAAAAATATGAGAAGATTACAACTATTGATTGTGAATCTGAAATCTATGAAATCCGTTATCTTCTTCATCACTTGATCTGGTATTTATAATGCTTTAATCTGATGTAGATACGCAGAATCAAGTCTTCATCTTTATCCTTATCTTCAAGAGTCCAAATCATTCAATCTTCTAAGAGTACATAAGATATTGACTTCCAAGAGTCCCTTGTATCTTGTCTTCTAAGACTCCATGGCTTTCTTGAATATGAGTCGCATCTTATCTGAAGCCAAACAATCAAAAGCGTAGAACTAGGTTATCGTTAGTGAAAAAGGCAATTATTAATTAAGTCCTTCAAAGTGCAGATTTTCTGGATTGAAACTGTTAGAGCAATTGTTGCTGCAACAGTCATACCAATGTTGCTACAACAATGATTTAAACAGCTGCACTTTCATTCTCCCCCTTAATGCCTTTCTTCACAACACCTAGTGAAATGTTAGACAGAAGGAACATAACAATAAACAAAAATACTTCACATTAATTAAAAAGAAAGACCACAACACAAAGACAATAAAAGAAGACATTTTTTAAAAAAAAAAAAATAGGACACTAAACTAAGACACTGAAACACAAAAGATTCACCCCTGCCTTCTTCTTCAAACTAATCTCCCCCTTGTTGTGAGGAAAGGAGAGAAACTAGAGTCTGACGTTCCTCCATAGGCATTTGGTCAGCTTGATTTTGGAGCCGCGGTAACACTGGTATTGCAGCCACTGTGAGAGTAACATTGCCAGTCACAGCTGTTCTGGATGATGTCCAGGGAATCTGGATAAAGCTGCTTCAAGTATCCAAAGCTAAAAGAATCCTGAAAAAACACATGATCTGAACAAAGACACTTAGGTGTCACCTGATAAGTCAAGAATTATAGCACTTGGAGAGAAACAAGTATCCAAAAGTTCTGAAAGACATAAACTCTCAAAAATACCATGTCATAATAGATAATTAAACTTAAGAAAACTCCTGGTATCATTTTAGAGGTCGAGCAGAAAAGATTCCCAAGACTCACTGTTGGACCAACAGTTACTCCAACACCCTTTCCCACAGGAAGAACAACACGGACCAAATAAATCTCCCACTTAAGGCAAACTCCTAAAAACTCTTAAAACATGCAGTATCTATCATGACCAAATATACTATCAGCACAACACCCCAAAACAACATCAAGAAAGATATGTAACCAAGCTCCCATCTGTACTCCTCTTTGTAAATTAAAATTAAAACAAAGCAACTGGTTGAGGCCTCTATTCGTAGCTATTCAGGGGTGACTAAAAGTCGGCGAACCATGTCAAATAATTGGAACGCGCATGAATCCCGTCCAAAGCCAAAGCTTATGCGGAGTGAAGGCAGACACGCGACTTTTAGCATATGGTAGAATAGCTTAAACAGAACTGAGTGCTAAAAAGATTCAATGTAGTCTTAGAGAATCGAGGGACTTATTTAAGTCGTATGCAACTCATAGCATTACTCAACAAAACATTGGCCCCCATTGGGCTCTTCTTGGTTGGCCATCATTGGGCTCTTTTGTGGCCACCATTGGGCTCTTTTTAGTTGCTTTCACAATATGACAAGATTAGAGGAGTTAGTCAGGAAGACAAAGAAAACAAGATTCTCAAGACATTGAAAGAGAAGAGACTGACAGTAAACCAGGTCATAACAAATGCATGGACTTAGACAAACACAAAACACACAAGAAAAAGACAAGATGCAGGCAACAAGACACACATCACAAGCAAATGCCACACTGTTGATCTGTGATGTTAAGATAACAGTGGCAGTAACAGTGTACCTAATGAATGCACAGGCCAAGAGCCCTTCTTAGATTGAAGAATCTCTCGGTATCTAAGGGTTTTGTGAATATGTCTGCAAGTTGATTTGTGGTATCTATATGTTGAATGTCTACAACTTGGAGATTTACTAAGTCTCGGAGAAAAAGATGCCTAATATCTATATGCTTTGTGCGTGAATGTTGAACCGGGTTCTTAGATATGTTGATGGCACTAAGGTTATCACAAAACATAAGTAAAGTGTCACTCGTAAGACCATAATCATGCAACATATTTTTTAACCAGATTAACTGAGTGACACAACTACGCAAGAACATACTCAGACTCAAGAAGGACAAGGAAACAGCCTGCTTTCTTGCTATACCATGATACCGATTTTTCCCTAAGTAAAACATCCACCACTAGTGGATTTTCGATCATCTACATCTCCCGCCAATGTAATCAATGAACCCAATGAGATTAGTGTCGGTTTCTTTTGTACCATAAGCTTTAAACTAGCGATTCGGATATGTATTTAAGGATTCATTTAACTGCAGATAAGTGAGTAGTTCGGGGATTGGATTGATACCTGGCACACACACATACAGAGAACATTATATATGGTCGACTGGCAGATAAGTACAGAAGACTGCCTCTCATGGATCTGTATAGTGTTGGATCCACTGTTGCATCCACTGTTGTATCAACTGTGACTGCAACATCACATTTGCGGAGTTTCAATGTGGAGGACATAGGAGAAGAACTTGTCTTGGAACCATCCAGACCAAATCTCTTGACTAAATTACGTGCATACTTCTCTTGATATAGGAACAGACCAGACTTGCTTTACTTGATTTGCAATCCAGGGAAGAAATTAAGCTCTCCAATCATACTCATTTGGAATGTACCTGTCATGGCTCTCGAACAACCACTATCAAAATACCACATGGTCTTTTGCTTTGCACTTAATGCAGACAACACAACATTACATCTCAGATTGGTTTTAGGTATCCAAACTTGCTTACTTTTACCCTTAGTTGAAGTTCATAGTCGATGTTGATTTCACTCAGCAGTAGCTTGTAACAACATTGGCTGATTTTTCTGTGTCAGGTGCCTTTCCTTTCAGATATCGAAAACAAAATGGTTTCTTATGTCCTGTTTTGAAGCAAAACTGACACACAAACGTTTTCTTGATTTTCCTCTTCTTGCTACCTTCTTTCACAAATTTAGGAGCATCTTTCAAAAATTCAAAAGACTTGGTTGTATGTTTATCTTTTTCAATCTCAAGAGTAGTAGTAAGTGAGTTTGAATAGCCAAGACCAGTAGTACCATCATTACCTTGTTCAAGTGCATTACCGAGATTAGAAGTACCTGAGTTCCATCTTGCAAAAATTGCTTCTGTGGCATCTACTTTGTTGGTCAAAGTGTGTATCTCAGCATCTTTCTTTATTAACATCAGTTCTAGACGAACAACAGTCTCCTTGAGATTTTGATTTTCCTTCTCTAAAGGTCTGAGGACTTTCTTCATGTCTCTGAGTTTCTGCAGTATGCCTTCATACATTTTCTGAAGTTCTTCAACCAATTGCTCTTGGCTAGATTCTTCCTCAAAGTGGTAATCTGCATGAAGATCAAGAGAACCATGCAAACATCGAAAATTCGTATCAGTGTTGCTTACCATTTCTTTGTAGTTGACTCTTACTTTCCTCCTCAATTGCATACCATCACTCACTTCACCAATCACTTGGGAAGGGGGGGTGCAATTTGCGAATCTTTGCTGGAGGATCTCTTCTGACATTGTCCAGTTCTGGGACTGGCTCTTCTGATTCATTGTCATCAACATCTGTCTGTTCAGTATCACTATCTTCTGAGGAACAGGTGTCAACCAGTGTTGTAGCAATGCGAGAACAGTTGAGCAACTGTTTTCAACATTCTCGTCTGTGGTGCAATCGCTTCAGATTCAGCATTTCAAAACCTGTGTAAGGTTTCCCATCATTACTCAGACCCTCACAATGACTTTGTAAGGTTTCCCAAGCATCCTTTGCCGTTTCACAGTTTTGAATAATTCTACACATGTGCATATCAATGTAACTGAATATTGCATTGAGAGCTTTCTCACTGTAGGAAGATTCCTTCCTTTCATCATCTGTCCATTGACTTTCTGGTTTGATTATCACATCACCATTAGCATTAGGTGCTGATTGTGGAATCTTGTAACCATCCACCACAGTTTTCCAAGCACAAATATCAATTGATTTGATATGTGTTCTTAGTCTCATTTTCCAATAGGAATAATTTGAACCATATAAAATGGGCAACTTATCCGCATTTGGATTGAAAGAATTCATTTCAAGAAGTAACAATGTCCAACACACCTATAAATTAGGTGCCTGGCTCTTGATGCCAATTGTAAGAAATAAAGGACCTGAACTTTGTTACTCTACTGATACACACCTGTGAATAGCAATGTTGCTATCACGATAGTGTCATGATGACAAGAACACTTTCAACACAAATGGAATTAAATAAACGAACACAGCAAACACGATGTTTCTTTCTGGTAGATATATAAATATACCAACCGTGCACAAGCAAATATCCACTATAATAAAGAGGATTTATACAAACTAGGTTTAACCTTTTCAATAAGAAAAGATCAAACGCTAAACTAGTCGGAATGAATTATTCCAAAACACCTAAAGTAGATGCTTCAAAGACTAGTAAAAAATATGAGAAGATTACAACTATTGATTGTGAATCTGAAATCTATGAAATCCGTTATCTTCTTCATCACTTGATCTGGTATTTATAATGCTTTAATCTGATGTAGATACGCAGAATCAAGTCTTCATCTTTATCCTTATCTTCAAGAGTCCAAATCATTCAATCTTCTAAGAGTACATAAGATATTGAATTCCAAGAGTCCCTTGTATCTTGTCTTCTAAGACTCCATGGCTTTCTTGAATATGAGTCGCATCTTATCTGAAGCCAAACAATCAAAAGCGTGGAACTAGGTTATCGTTAGTGAAAAAGGCAATTATTAATTAAGTACTTCAAAGTGCAGATTTTCTGGATTGAAACTGTTAGAGCAATTGTTGCTCCAACAGTCATATCAATGTTGCTACAACAATGATTTAAACAGCTGCACTTTCACCTATCAAATCCAAAACAAATTTCATCAGTATCTTACAATTCGAGTAATAGCCTTGGCAGATAAACGATAGAAACTTAAACATAAGACATTGTGTTGCTTTCACCTGAGCCACCTCTACACCAGCAATTTCAGTTTGGCCACCTTGATACAGGAACTTAACAGCCAAGAAGTTCGGCTTCTGGCTCATTTCTTCGACTCGAATGGCTAAGTTTTTCTTGTACAAACATGGAACTCTGCTCATTCAAATACATTAGTATTATTTCCCATTATCAGGCCATGTTAGTGTAATTTGTTGAAGTACTAACCTTGCGTATTCGACATCAGCAATGCCAAGTTTCAGAACATCTTGATCCTTCCCTTTATTTGCCATGGCCATGAAAGCCTTGCGACTCAGCACAAAATCAGTTCCACTGTCGCGATTCAGGTCACTCACGAACACAACAGTTCCTTCTTTGCTACAGATCCCTTGATGCTTGCATCTTACCTGCAATGTTTTCGCATACCAGAATTCGGAAAAAGCAAGTCTTTCATCAACCCAGATTTAAATCCTTGCTAATCTGAATGTGTTATGACATATAGAGTAGTTTACGCCTTATCCACTACCTAACCGGCTATCAATTAGTTCATTACTTACAGAACTAAGAATGCACCTGAAAACATGCACCACAGTGAAGTCCGTCTTTGTAAATGGAAGGTGAAGCAGCAGCAAGATGACCACCATAGAATCCCAAAGCTAGACCACCATAGCCACATGCTCCGGCTGCATCGATCATTTCCAATCAAATTTCCAGCAAACAAACATATGAACAAAAATCCAAACATAAAGAGTAAATTCAAGAAAGCAAGGAAAAAATAATAACCAATCTTGATTCTTACACTGAAGAGCCTGATCATTTTGGAAATACGAAGCTTTCGACTTGTAAACAAGACGCGGACAATCAGCAGAGACTGATGGTGCAAGAAACAGATCAATGAGTAAGCAAAGAAACATCAAACTCTTCACCATTTTGAAAAGTTTTGCCAACTTATGTATGAATATTTGTTGAGAATGAAATTTGTGTGAAGTGAGCAAGCAGTATATATGGGGACTGGAATATATACTGGATAAAGAGAACAGGTCAGAATTTGATGGAAACAGGTAAAATCAGACAGATACGTGTGCGCTGCGAGTTTAAGAAAAGAAGAGTATTGCAACAATTTTGTCACATTTTTGTTCCTTTCATTCCTTCTTTTTCTTTTATGGGGTCATAAATGGAGTATGAACATAAATGCAGTGAGTCAAGGGTGATGGAGTATGTGTTGTTCCATGTTTCTGAGACTGGAAATGGTTGGTGACAAGTCCAGATTAACTGTAAATTTGTATGAAAAGCGAAAACAAAATGGAGTAATGGTGTTGGTGACCGATAGCTAATAAGGTAACAGTTAGATGAGTGGCTACCTTATTTTAATTTTTTCAAATCTACTGAGTTGCTTTTTGAATCGGTAGGTAACCGTATTAACATTCGTCAATTAGAATTATGAGGTAAGAATAATTGGTAAGTTTATCATAAAATAGAAAAAGAAGAGAGAATAATCGGTAAGTGATTTTTTTGTATTTTCTATTTCTTTATTTTGGAAAATTGGGATGTAATGCTTTTAATGTTACCGAAAAAAGATAAGGAAGAAAATGTTAAGTAAGATATACTTTGTCGTTCCTCTAAAGTCTCACACGTGTGATGGTGTGAGAGTATTGTGGATCACGAGACATTTAGTAACTTAACTTTTCGAAGAAAGGTATTATATTTGTAAAATTTGTGAGTGGGGATAAGATATGGAAAGAAAGAACTTTTCTCATTCTTTTATTTCCGATGTAGTCTTTCTTATCCAACCGGCAATCCCACCCCATTGGGATTGTGAGGAGTTCGGTAAGGAAATCAATAAAAGGAAAACCAGTGATGCATTAATGACTAGCCGAATTAGCACGACTATTCTTAGACATCTTGTTCTATTCGTGATTCCATTACCCATCTTGTCATCTGAGTAGAGCAATCCAGGGTTTCATAGTAAATAAAGTAGAAAATATATATACTTTATCTTTTTCAATGTGTGATAATTAAAGTCCATTTAGAGAAACCGATCTTGACTTTTAGCTTTAGCTCTGTTGTCGTATATATCGGTAATCGGGTATGAATGAGCGTAATAAGTTAAAAAGTAAGATAACAAAACTCAGATACGATCTTGACTTTTAGCTTTCTCTAAATACGAAGGCTTGGTCAGT
Source organism: Plantago major (assembly GCA_026545765.1). Taxonomy (NCBI): domain Eukaryota; kingdom Viridiplantae; phylum Streptophyta; class Magnoliopsida; order Lamiales; family Plantaginaceae; genus Plantago; species Plantago major. Next base: position 88,315,282 of record CM048843.1, on the reverse strand, counting down.
GACTGACTGTAACCTATCAGAAGATTCAGATAAGCCAAAATAAGAAAGTTGCTAAATTGGAAATCCGTTACTAACTACTCAACTGTCTTTCGCCATCTACTCTGATCGTAAAAGCATACGCTATAAACTCTATATAAGGCTCTGTTCTTTTCAACTGAAAACTCATTCGATTCGATTCGATTCGATTCGATTCCGTTTCGATTCGATTCGATTCGTGCCTGGGATTCGATTCGATTCGGCTCACTGCCTTCGGCTCAAATTGCCTTCGATTCGATTCATTAAATTATTATTATTATTATTATTATTATTGTTATTGTTGTTGTTGTTGTTGTTGTTAATAATAATAATAATAATATTATTATTATTATTATTAATATTATTTTATCATTTATTTACACACCTGATCTTTTGTACGAGGAAAATAAGAAAATTTATCCAATTGAGTTATTTTCAACTTTTTTTCTTTCTTTCTTTTTAATACGACTTTTAGTAGATCAATGAAATAAAGAGTATAGTTACAATTTGAACTAACAAAAATCTATATGTTCAAAAACTCCAAAACAAGTTAAACCAAACCAAAAATCGGACCAAACTTTATAAAAATAATATTATATATCACAAATATTGAAAAATGGCATTTATTCCTCTATATTATCTTCCTCTATATTATCTTCCTGCCTCTATATCGCACGGAATAGGCGTCAAATTCTCAATGTCATCTCCTTGCACTGCTCATCGCTTTCTTTCCTTGTTCGATAAATCATTATCCACTCCACCTGACATTGATATCATGTTAAAACCCAGTATTTCAAGTTTACACATGCGCATAAAATTATGCAGAGTGAAGGTAGCAACAATCACGTATATTTGATATGTGTCTTCCATTTGAGGCATCGTATGAAGTACCTTCCACGCGGTTGGATTTAAAGTTTGTTATACAATAATAAATAAAAATGTAAAATGACAGAAAAAAGAGTAGGAAGAATGTGAGAAAGATGACAAAAATAATATATTTTTTTAATTGTGATTATATATACCATCATATAATTGTTATTATTACACAATAATTTCTTCATTCGATTCGATTCAGTTAGTTTCGATTTGATTCGATTCAGTTCCATTCGATTCGATTCCATTCGATTCGATTCGATTCGATTCGAAGAATTTCAATTGAAGAAATGTTCAATTAAGAAACCCCAACTCAATTTACAATTATTAATTCATCAATATCAATTTTAGTTTGATTCCAAGAACCATAGAACGATAGTTATACTATGTCATTTCGTTCTACGTTCATTGTTGATTCTTTGTGAATCATTTATATAATTCGGATCATTCTTTCGCCGATCAATTCATTTTTCATGTATTGAATCGTGTTACTTTACACTAATAAAGAAAAGATATTTGTGTGATGGTCAAATTCATAATAAAATTTCCTATTCGGCTCTACAAGAAGTTGCTCGATCGATTGCATAAACATGGGGTATATAAAAGTTCTTTATTTCCTTTTTTTAGAATGTTATTTATTTCCTTTGAAGTATATCATATTTAAAAAAGAAAAAAAAAATCTAAATTCCAAGGCCAAAATGTGATCTGTCCAATTTGTTCTTAGTTTTTCAATTTCCAACTCCCATCATCACATGGTGAACAACCCTCTTGAGCAATATCTGTAATTTGGAGGCCCATATCGTAGATCCCACCATTAGCCCAATTAGCAGGCAGCACACTTTTGGCCCAATACCATTTCCCATCGTAACCAGAAGTCACCACGAACCGGAACTGTAATGGCCCAACGGGCACCCTGCTCGTAGCCCAAACTGCACCGTAGTCCCGGCTCAAGTAGCTCCAATTCGGACTTTCTGTCACCTATCAATTGCATAATTTATTAGGAAAATTTTGATCGGAAAGGAGTGTTTGGTATAGAGTTAAAACCTTGAGTTTAGTAAAAAGTTAGATGTTTTTAACCTGAATTTTTTAAAATTTTAGTCTAAACCAAACACTCGAGAGAGTAAATAGAAAGTCGAAATGTAACAATATTTGAATGTTACCTTAGCCACATCAAGTGCAACGATTTCAGTTTGGCCACCTTGGTATAAGAATTTTATGGACAAGTTGTTCGGCTTCTTGCTTGATTCTTCGACTCTAATTGCCAAATTCTTCTTCTTGTATTCACATGGTACCCTGTTCATCAATCAAAACACATCACTATACTACTCCACAATAGATAAATCTCCATTTCCCATACTTTAAAGTTTTACAAATATAGTGGAATAGTTAATATCACGCTGTAACATCTGCTTGATGATCAAGATCAACATTGGCTATAGTTGTTCAAAATGGCAAAATACCAATAGACAATAATCATATGAAGTGATAAGGTAGTTGAACATAAGATAGTTTTCTCTAATATAGTTTTCTTTTATGTGAATTCTAACTTATTTGATAAGTCATTAAAATAAAAAAAATCAGGTTAAAATAGCTGTTTCTAATCATATTTTGTTGGTTTTAATGTATTCCGAACAAGCCACGAATAACTTGGTAATAACCACATCCCTCAAAATATTAGTAGTATAACATGATTATAGATCAAATCGACGACATAAACCAGATGATTTAGCACTATACTATATTAAAATCATTAGTCCATGCTTTAATTGCAAGATGAGGTTTTGTCGGGTGACCTTTGGCCCAAGCCACGTAAGATTGGGACCATATCATTATTATATATTGGGCCACTAATGAGGTGCCAATTTTAACATATCCACTACCCGGCCGCATCTCATTTTCTTTTTATTTGTTTCCTTAGTTGTTACATGGAATATTTTTGTTACATGGAATATTTTTTTGGAGTAATTCGTTGAAAACCCATATCCGCTCAACGTAAGACAGATGTAGATGTAAAGTCTCCTAATCAATTTGTTAATACGTTGAGAACTGTCGCTGCTCTATGCAAGTTAGGTACAGACTCAGACTCAAAATGCATTGGTTTGCTTATCAAATTACTTGTGTAGGAACTATTTTAGCTACTTACCTTTTGTATTCAACATCAGCGATGCCAAGTTTTAGAACATCTTTGCCCTTTCCCTTGTTAGCCATGGCCATGAAAGCTCTGCTACTCAGTACGAAATCCGTTCCGTTATCCCGATTTAGGTCAGTCACCATCACAACAGTCCCTTCTTTGCTACAAATTTCTTGCTTCTTGCATCTTATCTGCAATGTTTCAAGAGAAGTTAACAATGTGCTAACAATTTTGGAAATGCAATATTACCCATTATAAACATTACACACCTTATGTTACTTTAAAGGCAAAAGCATGCCTCTAAGGATGTAATAACATTTATAACCTGATTGGTAAGCTGAGTCATCAAGTAAACGATAGCTTACGTATTCAATTTTTTGTTGTACTATTCGCATAGAGCTTTACAACTGTTATCAATCCTACTAGTGAGATCATATCGTTATCTTGTAAGTTGTGGCATGATTATCTCTATTCCGTTCTAATTCAACTTCCCACTATTATTTTGTTTGTACGTTCAAATCTCATCATCACATATCGTAAATGAAAAACATCTCAGCTACTTTTATTCATTTCACCTGGCATTTTGTACATTAGTCTAATTTTGTACATTAGTCTAATTAGTTACTCTTAAAACCCGTATCCAAACCGATAAATACCTGAAAACAAGCACCACATCCAGCTCCATCTTTGTAAATGGAAGGAACAGCAGCAGCAAGATGAGCACCATTGAATCCTAAAGCCATAGCACCATACCCACAAGCTCCAGCTACAACACATCCATCATTTCCAATCAAATTTTCACCAAAAAAGACAAATTCAAGAAACCAAAACGCAATAAATCTTGATCATTCTTACATTGAAGAGCCTGAGTACTCGAGAAGAACTTGGCTTTCGACTGATGAACGCAACGTTCGCAACCGGAGACAACAGAGGATGCAAGAAACAGAGTGAAGAAACAGAGCATCACCAGATTTTCCATCTTCATTTTGATGATTTGATCAATATGTGTGACAAATAAAACAATGTTAGCTTGTTGAAAATGAAATTTGGTGAAGGTGTGTACATATAGTGAGTGGAGTCAGAGTAGTGATGTGGAGTACAGGTCAGAGATTATTGTAAAGGGATAAAAATTGCAGCTGTTCATGAAAAAGCAGGGTGTTAAGAGGTGGAGACGACGAGAAAGAGACAGCCACTTGCGTAAACGCGGAATGAATTTTTTGTTATCCCAATATCTATCGGGTAAAATTCAAAAAATATACTTTCATTTACATCATGTATAAAAAAGTTATTCAAATTTACCGTTATACTATAATTTTCTGTACTTTACATTCTTTTTTTCTTTTTTTTTGGGATTTTTTTTGTACTTTACATTGATCATCTTTGCCACTATATGTTTTATATACTTACACTAACACAAATTTTTTAAAGAGACGTGTATTAGTGAAAGACCTGAGAAACGGATTGATGTTCTTAAGTATATGTGTAATGTTTTAGACAATATCAATAATGTTTTATGAGTGAATATTTTATATTATTTTTTTATATAATGTATATCACCGATATTTCTAGTAAAACATGTAATATTTTTCGATATAACAGTAATGTTTGTTCGTCTTTTTAGTCTTTATATAACTCCGTATCTCCAGAGACTTATCCATCTTTCAAATTAATTACTCATGTCATATTTTCATAAACCAACTACATGAAACATAATGTTCTTAACACCCACAAGTTATTTTTCGATAGAAAAAGATCGGAGTACTTTGCAAGTACATTTGAGTAATGCAGTAAAGCTAACAAAATATGTTGTGTCAACTATATGGAAACATTTTTTATACATAGTATAATCTGAAGTACATTTTCGATTTCAATTCCAATCAATTCTATATCTATATGATTCTTTATTTGAGAGACTTTATCTCAACATTTATGGATGCCACGATTAGCGCTGTTTCTTCAATCGAATCAATTAAATTGAATCAATCAATTAAATTGTAGATAAAATATAACCAAGAATCGAATTGAATCAATAAGTTTTAAGAGAATAGATATTAAATATTATTACTAAACCAATCAACTCAAAACACATTCTTACAAGACTTGTATGAAAAATTGAGTCGGAATAAACGTACAAAATTGAGCAGGAGTAGGAGTGAGAAATAACATAACGATATATTGTTACACTTTTTGTTTGATTCTCCTTTTGTTTTTTAGGGACATGTATAAATGGTGTGAGTGATGATGATGGCTATAATGTTGGGTGGCATAAGTATAACACGCACTGAACTCAATGGATGAACCGACTTTTTCTTCAAAATCTGTGTGAGAAAATGAGAAAGTGAGAACACGAGACTTTTGGTCTTGAACACTGATCTTGTACACACTATTGTCTACCTCCAATTCATTTATTAAAAACTCTTGTTGGTGCGATTAGCACATTGAGACATTCTATTAGGTATAGAACTTTAAAACTATTATATAAACTTGTCGGATAATTATAATTGTGACAGTTTATTTGAAAAACAAATTATTATTTATGAGTACAAATTTTACACAAAGTCTTGGAAGAGACGTGTATTAGTGAGAGACCTAAAAGACGGATTGATATTTTTAAATATATGTATAATGTTTTAAACAATATTAGTAATATTTTATGAGTGGACATTTTATATCATTTTTATGTATATGTATATCATCGATGTTCTAATAAAACGTCTAATATTTTTGGATATAACTGTAATGTTTGTCCGTCTTTTTTAGTCCCTCTGTAAGACCGTCTCTCATAAGATAATTCCTTATGATTTGTAAAATTATAACCCTAGGTAAAATCATTTGGAAAAATTTTAGCCTAATGTTAGTTTTACTCATGATTCATGAAACACAAAAAAAAAAAAATAATAAAATAAAAAAATCTACTGATAAAAGAAATTAATTTTACTAATATAAATAGAGTAAATAAATACAATAAAATTTCACATTAAAGATTTCTATCGAGGTAAGAACCTGCATTGTTCCCTTTATTCTTCTTGATATGCTTCTACTTGAATTCACCATGAACCGAGCCAAATTGATTATTGGGGAAATTTGTGCCAAAGATACTTTGTGCCCCAAAATTTGGAATCAAGACTCGAAGAAGCAACTCCAAACCCAAAAAAAGACAAAAATTGTAACAGCCCTAAAGTTTCAAGTCAAGTCCAAACGGGTTAAAAGGATCGAGAACACTACTCATACCAACAAAGTGCACCTTTCTTTTCGAAAATCCATCTATAAGAACTCCAGAATTAAGCGTACTTGCGCTGAAGCAATCTTAGTATTGTATCTTAGAGTGAAAATATACAATAAAAGGTCAAAAAAATGTTAAAAATTATATATGTAGTGTGAAGAAATACAGTATCAACGGTATATAGTGTCATGAAATACATTAAAAATAAGATGTCTTTTTTTTGCACAATTGATTCGGTAAGGTAATCGACATGCTCTTGTCCTTGATTATGGAAGTCAAAGTACAAGAGTCATGACCAAGTCTATTTCAGTGTTTTGCAAGTTTCATGTCCAGTTCACTTGGCCCACAACCTAGAAACAAGCCCATAAAGCTTTTTGGATCACTTCCGGTGTGTTGAGAATTTTAACTGTTAGTCTGTACTTCCTCCGTCCCGGGATATTTCCCGTTTTATCATTTTTTATGTCTTAAACTAAACTTCTCATCATTTATTTATTTGACAATCATCCATTTAACTCTAACATTAAATATATTCAAAATTAAACTCACTAACATCACGTTATTCACCTTCCAACTCGAAAAATAAACTTGAGTAACATTATTTTATCAAAAAGTAATACATATCTTATTTTCTCTACCTAAAAACTAAACGAGAAACTATTCCCGGGACAACCGGAGCAAAATAGTACTTGTTAGCTTTATATTATCGTCAAGTGAATATCATTGCATTTTGAATGTTTTTGGGCACCATAGAAATGTAAAGTCGACGTTGGTCCTTTAGTCTAACGTTTTATGAATTAATTTATCACCTATTACGTGTCGATTTCATTGGGATTTGTTGATGTCTGTCATTGTATATAGTGGCTCACTTCTTCGTAGAATTCTTTTGTTTCGAATTGAAGTGAGATTGTTAGTAATGTGTTTAGGAATGTGGTTTTGTTAGCTTTGGATTTAGTATTGCGATAGCAGTGTTGCGAACATTTTGATAATCATAAATCTATTAGCAGAAATGGAAACAAACGAACTGCTAAACAGAGAGATAACTAATAAGAGAGTTCAAGATATCAAAACTTGTGTTATACTCCTTCGTCCCGAACAAATGACACATATTATATTTGTCCCATTATAAATGTCACATTTCATTTTCGAGCAACATTTACAACCCATGGCATTTGTTCCTACTATCATTTACACTGCACATTAATCTCCGTGTGTTCGAGGACGGAGGGAGTACAAGTTTTGGTACTAATGTGTAAATACAGAAAAGTTAAATGCACATATCAGGAAAGCTGGAGGACTCAATTGGAGTTTATCAAGAGTTCAAGGATTGCAGCGCAGTTTGGTTTAACTAATCCTTTTGTACAACAAGCTTAGATAGTTGTACTTCTTCTATTAGTAGTTGTTAATTGCTCAAGTTAGTGAGCTATCTACTGAAGATTTCATTCTTCTTTGCATTGATTAACTGTAATCTTTCTCCATTTTCAATTCTATCAAATACAATTCGATTTATGTTCATGGAATCGTGAAGATTCTTTCAATAACACCCAAAGTACTAGTATTTGGACTTGGATACACACATAAGAGAGTTGATTAGAAGGAGATAAATTAACTTAGCTTAGATTATGAGTTTCTTGATTTGTTTATTGACTACTAGGCTACTAGCACATTAATTCATTGACTTCAAACTGGTTTGGATTTGGACATCTAGCTGTTGAAGAAACTTTATATGGAAGGCAAACCAAGAAACTGAAGGAACAGTATGAACAGATCATCATTAACTATGGTTTAAGGTTGTGCTGGCTTTTACATTTGGCGATTCGATGACTTGACGTGAGCATTCGAAAAGTCCATTTTACAACAATTTGAATTCTTTGACTTACCTCAAGTCGCTAGTTGACTTTGGATAACATGACTTTTGAATATGGTTGATTGTAAGTCTGTACTTTTGAAGTTTGATTGCGAGCTCACTTGATTACGTAGTCTCTACATTAACCATGATCACTTATTATGATGGTGAGATCTGCCAGTTCCAAGATCGGAGTAACTATTACAACATCTAGTACAAATTGGTCTCCTACGAAAGTATGTACTGTATATACAGTAGAATTGAAGTTTATTGATAGAGTAAGGCATCTGCCTAGATACATTTATCCGTATACAAATTATTCTGAAAGTACTTGAAAGAAGAATATGAATAGAACTAAAAGCATCAGTATGGCATCCTTGTTATTGCGTCTGATGTGTCTTACCCGAAAAATCCCCATCACTATCCAACGATTAATTATTCGTGGCATCATCCGTTACACGGAGAACAACCATCTTGAGCGACAGCAGTAAATTTGACGCTTGTATCATAAACAGCACCAAGAGACCAATTTCCAGGCACCACAAACTGCGTATTATACCACATTGCGTCATACCCACCAATCACTACGAACCTGAACCTCAACGGCCCACTTGGGACCGTGTACGTCTCCCAAACAGCCCCGTACCTAGGTTTCTTCATCGAAGTCCAATTCAATGTTTCTCCTGCTACTTCTACTACTAGGATATCTGTTTGTCCACCTTGATTTAAAATTTGTATGGCCAAGTAATTCGGCTTCCGGCTTGATTCTTGGACTCTAATCATCACGTTACTCTTGTAGGAACAGGGTACCCTGATCATTGGTTAAAATCAAACAACATTAAGTCATTGAAAGTGAAAGAGTAGGAACAAGAAGTGAAGTGCAAAACTAGCTAGCTCTGTTTATACAAAACTTTAACAAACTAACTTCACTATACTACTTGTATAGCTCAATTTACATGTCAAATCCCTACTACATTTTTTCCTATTATGCATTGTACAACAGGAACAACACAATGTGCAACTCGAATCCCTTAATCCATCTGCCTTGATCTTTCAATTTACGACTAGATTCATCGCTTTCTTGTTTGATTAAATCTCACATTAACATTTCTAAAAATATAAAAATTTACTGAAGTTGTGAAATAGTACGAACCGCCTATATTCTATACCCACAGTGCCAAGCCTGGAGACATTGCTGCCCATTCCCTTGTTAGCCATGGCCTTAAAAGCTCTGGCACTCAACACGAAATCCGTCCCAGTGTTAGTATTCTGATCAGTCGCGATCACCAGAGTCCCTGCTTTGCTACAAACTGTTTGATCCGTGCATCTTATCTGTAGTTGAAAATTTTAAAAATCTTTATTACTAGTTGTATCCCGTATGTATACTTGTATCACATATGTATCACATATGGGCTTATGCAGAAAAAATAGTCCGGTTAGCAATGCTATAACTAACCAGCTAGCATAAAAGGAAATCGGATATTATACCTTAAAACAACCACCACAACCAAGTCCGCCTCTATAAATGGAAGGCGCGACTGCTGCAATGCGACCATCTTTCAATCCTGGAGCTAAAGCACCATAGCCGCAGGCTCCCACTGTATCATTTTCAAACACACATTCGAGTTCGACATGAGATAAAGCTTAACAAGTTCAATAGACCGAAGGGAGAAAAAAAAAGAAACATAAGGATCTAATCTTGATTCTTACACTTAAGAGCTCCAGAAATGGAAAAGAATGAAGCTCTGGATTGATGAGTGCAATTAGACACGAAACAATCAGTTGCAGAAGAAGCAACAACAAACAGAGTTACTAAGCAAGCAAAAACCAATGTTTTCATTTTGTTCTGATTAATTGTTCCTTTTACAATATTGTGTAATGAAATCATTTGATGGTAATGGATTCGTATATATAGAACTAGTGAGTCTGTGAGTGACGGTGGATTACAGGCCAGAAAATATTTGAAAAATGAGATCGAGTTCAAACCATTAGTTTAATTATATCATCTATACTCATCGAATTCATTAGGATACTTCAATTGAAAACTTAAAAAAGGATCTGTTCAGTATTAGTTTGTGAGATTAATTTCGAAATAAATATGTTATGTTATCATGTTATGTGTGTGTTTGGCTCTATGAAATTATTACACCCCAATTTGATCTATTTGATGAAAATGGATGGGCAATAATATGACCGATTTGCAAAGTTACGCAGTGTTTGTTTGACAAAATGAGTTGATAAGATTATTGGAACCAAACAATCACTTTATTTATTTATTTTTTAGATTCTATATTGCGAGGAACTTTTCAAATCAGTCACCTTATTGACATTCACCAAATGGACGTATATTAGTTAAAACACCTTATTTTGGTTGAATAATGTGAAATCACTTGATGAATTGATTAATCAGGTCATGTCAAACACATATATAGCGTTTCAAAAGGTAATGTTGTTTATTAGATATTAGTTATCGATCACCTTATCTTCTCGGATTGCCAAACAAACACTATCAACTATTTAATTTATTTACGCAACATATCATTTAAACCAACTAGTTTATTAGCTCAAGTACGATAACCTTTGTCGTATAACATGTAATGTCTCATGTGCTTCAAATGTTGTAAAATATGTACATTATATGTTGCACAATATAATATACAAAATGTTGTAGGGTAGAAAAAACCGACCAACTATCAACCATCTAATAGTAAATTACTTCCTCGTTTCACTGATGTTTCCCACTTTTTTGCGGTAACTTTTTCATCTGATTACGATTTTAAATCAAGAATGTTAAAATGTTCATTTTTATATAATGAAACTTTAGGGACTAAATTTTCATTATATAATTTAATTGAACATTTTACATTCATGATTTAAGATTAATTGAATAAATGAAAAGCTAATCGTAAAAACAAAGTTTAAAACATCTGATTTTACGGATAAGAAGATTTAGGCATGATTATTTTATTATGAAGTTGTAGCTTTGGAGTTAGAAGAAAGTCAATCATGTGAAAGTCCAACAAGGAACTTATTTTATAAGAAAGGAATAGTACGACAGGTTGTAATCTAGGATTGTTAACATACTTAATTGATGAACTTAATGCTTATTTTTTGACAATTTAGGTAGCTTCTTAATTGCGTGATTAAAGATGTTTATGTTATTAATTCCTTCATGTGATTTATATTAGACTTTGTTCTCATCATCTGAATTGAACTAAACTGAATTGTAATATAAAATATAATTAAGCAGGACAAGTAAACTGAATGGATCTGAACTGAAGTGAATGTTTGAAGATGAAGAAAAGATATCATTAGTGTGTAATGTAACATCCAAGATTAGTAGTTGTATCATTTGGAATTATGGTTTACCCAAACCCTTTCATGGCTAATGTCAATTGTGATGTGTCAGAGTTTGAAACTTACGTTCCTTAGTATAACCAAAAGGAAATTAGAAGGGTTTCCTCCTCATCCAGTAGATGTATTCTCTTCATCTCGTTCTTGATCTGATGAGACACGAGATGTTTATCCCTGTTTCGATCATGTGGGTTGTTTCTCGCCTAACTTTTCCGGATTTGACTCCTATGACTCAAGAGTTATTTGATGTTTTGACAGTGATGGGAGAATAGGCTGCTAGTTCAATATCTATTTGACACTGAGCACACAAGAATACAAAATAAAAGGTTCTTAATACTTTATTGGTTAACATATACTCCCTCCGTCCCGGTTTCATCTTGCCGTAGATTTGGACATAAAATTTAAGAGAAAAGTGAATAAAATATGAGAGATGGTGATAAAATAGGAAAGAGAGTGAATAAAGTATGATAATTAGATAGGGAATAAAGTAGGAAAGATAATGTATAATATGAGATAGATTTTTCATTTAAAAGATAAGAAGATGAAGTTTGATGATCCACAATGGAATGCGGAAAGATGAAATGGAGGAATATAAATAAACCAACTACATGGAACCATATTACAATGGTTCTTAGTTCATCACACGTTCTTTCAATGTAAAAAAGAGATCGAATTACATTAATTATTAGGACAATAGATTTAATGTAAAGTATAAAAAATAAATGCCTTCAACTTTATGAGTACTTTTTTTATAAGTACGTGATATGATCTGAAGTATACTTTTAGATTTTCATCATAATCAATTCTATGGATTTTTCTTTTATTTGATAAGCTTCATGCCTTCATCTCAAATTTATATTGGCTACATACGACTAATTGACTAGTACTATCATTAAACCAATCAACACCGCACATATTTTACAGGACTAATGAAAGATTTAATTGAAAATAAAACGTATAGAATTGAGTAGGAGTAAGGAGTGAAAATAACGTAACAATATATTGTTACACTTTTTGTTTGTTTCTCCTTTTTGTTTCCGGGGACATGTATAAATTGTGTGATTGATGATGATGGCTACAATGTTGGGTGGCATAAGTATAACTCTCAATGGATGAACCGACCTTTTCTTCAAAATCTCTGTGGGAAAGTGAGATGAGAACAAGAGACTTTTGGTCTCTATTATGTACAAACAATTTTCTACTTCCAATTCACTTATAAATAACTGTTATTAGTCCGATTGGCAATTCCTCTTAGTTGGGAGTTGGGACACTATACTAGGCAATTTTCGATCTTATGTGTATCCAACTTTAAAATTATTATTTAAACTTGTCGGATAATTGTAACTGTAACATTATATTTTAAAAACAAATCAATTATGAGTAAATTTTCCACACTCTAGATGACTCCCTATGATTTTGTGAAACTATAGTCCTAGGTAAATTTATTCTCGCAAAAAAAGCTTCTACCCGAAGTCACCTTAAGGTACGTGTTTAAAATACTTCCTATTGTCCGAGGCCCATATATTGTTCCCTTGGGCCTTGGGTATGTTAAATTCAACTCTGATTGAACCAATGGTTGATTCGTAAAACTGAGTCTTGTGTTTAAATACGGTGCGTGCATGGAAGTTGGAACTAGAGGTGTTATTCGGGGCGGGGACGGGGCTGGACTGCTCCAGCCCGCCCCATTTAAAGGGCGGCCCGGACCGGTTCATGTTATTAGCCGGGCCGGTTTTTTGTCAAAATATTGGCCCGGCCCGGCCCCCAGCCCACTATACTCCGGTCCTGTTCACTGGCCGGGCCGTTTTTTTTTTAAAAATTAATTACAAAAGGAGTGGAGACAAAATGTGGTCCAGTTTGTTCTACAAGAAGCTGCATGCCAAAAGTAAGAATAAAGAAGCTCCTATACTGATTACTAAGAAATACACAAACACATACACAATTACACAAACTAAGAAGTAAGAAGCTGCCAAACAAAAAATCAACCAAAACTCATAAATAATAATGCATAAACTAAAACTTGAAATTTTATTATAAAGAAGAAAATTACAAAGTGAATAGCAAATAAAACTTGGATTTTGGACAATATGTTATAGATTATATAGAAAAACCTTAAAAAAATCTCAAAACAACCGGGCTAAACGGATCGTGCCTTACCGGTTCGTGGGCTTATCCGGTCCGTGCCGGGCTGGCGGTTTTAACGGATTACGGGCCGATCCGGGCCGGGCCTCCAAAACAAAGGCCCCTATGGCCCACATAACTTAAATGTACATGGGCTGGTCCGGGCCAAATATTAAACGGGCCGGTCCGGGCTGGTTTTTAAGCGTGTCGGGCCGTGCCGGACTGTTCTGCGACCGGCCCAAATAACACCTCTAGTTGGAACCGACGATCCCGGTTCGATATCGTGTGGTTCGGTTCCAAATTACAACCGGAGGTTTCGGTTTGGTTTCTAGGAACCACATCGTCAAGTTACTCTTGTAATGACATGGTACCCTGCTCACCGCTACTAGAGTACATTAGCATTTCTTGTACTTTGGACTTGGATGCACAGGTTAGAGAGTTGGTTTGAAGGAAATAAACTTAGCACAGATGATGAGTTTCTTGAATTGTTTATTGACTACTAGCATCATTCATTCATTGACTTCAAACTGGTCTGGAATTAGAGATCTAGCTGTTGAAGAAACTTTATATGGAAGAAACTTAATTTATACTGAAGGAACATATGAGCACATATAATCCTTAACTATGTTTTAAGGCTGTCTTGCTTTCTGATTTGGAAATTCGATAGACTTTGCTGAAGTCCTTGACTTGACTTTGGACTACATGACTTTCGAATATAGCTGACAGTAAGTAAGCCTGTAATTTTGATCGCGAGCTCACTTGATAATGTAGTCTCCACTTCAACTATGACAGTGAGATTTGCATCATCCGATGTGTGAACGTTACTATGAACAATATGTGCTAAGCGAAAACCTGATGATCAATCCCGTTAACTTGACTACAATTCGTGTTGGAAATTTGGGTGGTGATAATCCTGAAAATCTTCTATGGATCGTGTAGTCACTTTCCGAACAAGATATTTCGACCCAATTTACTGCCTGGGTTACATGAATTCCTTGCGGGGATAATCCAAGAAGGCAATCTAATTCAGGCTATATGAATTTCGATCAGAAAATAGAGAGGATGTAAGATTTTCGTACATCTGTTCTGGAGACCGAATCCTCCAATTTGTAGAAGTACAAAGTCGAAGCCGTTAAGCGGTTGAGGGGGTTCTGATCTTATCCTGGGGCTCCGCCCCTTGGACCCCGCAGGGGCTCCGCCCCTTGCAACACCGCGAGGGGCTCCGCCCCTCGACCCCGCAAGGGGGCGCAGCCCCCTCGGCCCCTACTTCGTATTTGCGGCCGATAACTCGTTAGCTCAACAAGCGTGCACTCCGCACTACCCGAACTCGTTCCGAGCCTTAACGTGAGATCGCATCGGTCTCTAGTAAATCACATTACTACTAAAATGAGTTGATGACACTAAAATCACCAACATATCCCCCCCCCATTTTAGTGTAATCCTTGATCTACTTAGTATATATAAAATTATATACAGGTGTATAAACACAAACATTACGATCAAACAAATGCATAAATGAAAATGTCTTGCGATTGAATTTTCATCTTAGTACAATACACATTCCAAATACTCGAGAATCGGGGTGTCGTAACGATTGAACCCGTCAACCCATTTGAATACCTGAAGATATCATACACAAAAGTTTCTACAACACTCTACTGTTCATACTTGACACTATACAAGCCATGTGCCCTTATCCATTAATAAGCATATAGGAAGCCAAGTCCAAGCCTAAATATTAGAGGGGCAGAGAACCCGTCGCTTTCTCGGCTGTGCACAGGTTTAGGTTTGGCCTCAATGGGAAAATAATTTCATACTTGTTTCTTTCTCTTGTTTGAGACAGGTTTTGAAGATAGAAAAATTCGAGTTCATTGCCGGAAACTAAGATGCGAAAAATTAGGGGGTCGAAGAGTTTTAGAAAACGCTCTTGGTCTTGAAGCGGCAAAACTTCATGCTTACATAGGTGGTCCTTTTAGTCTTGCTCCTGCATTTGCAATTTGTCAAAAGAACCATCAAGAAGATATGCTTCAACCTAACATCACTTGCAGGTCTGAGCACATACCTTGGGAAGATAAACACATGTGCTCCAATCTCTAACTATGGTCTTTCCACATTGAATTCTGCTTCTAATGTTGTATTAGAAGGGAATTGGGTATACCACAGCTAGTAGATTTAGATGGACTTTAATCCCATCCCAATCACCGACTTATTCACTAAGTCCCTAGCCAACCCCTTCGTCAAGTGGTCAGCCAAGTTTTGTTGAGACCGAACAAACTCAATGGATATCACCCCATTCATGATTAACTCCCTAATCATACTATGTCTAACACCCAAGTGTCTAGACTTGCCATTGTAAATTTGACTATAAGCTCTAGCCAACGTGGCAGCACTATCACAACGGATAGAAATAGGTGATATAGGTTTAGGCCATAAGGGAATCTCATACACTAAGTTTCTTAGCCATTCCGCTTCTTTACCAGCGGCGGCTAAGGATACAAATTCAGATTCCATTGTGGAGCTAGTTATACATGTTTGCTTCTTGGAAGCCCATGAAATGGCACCTCCCCCAAGCAAAAACACCCATCCACTTGTAGAAGATGAGTCTTCAACATTATTTATCCAACTAGCATCCGTATAACCTTCTAACACCGAAGAAAATCCCACATATGACAAACCATGTTTTACCTTTCAAGTACTTGAATACCCTTGTTATTGCATGCCAATGATGTCTACTAGGATTACTAGTAAATCTGCTCAATTTACCAACCGCATAAGCAATATCCGGTCTAGTGCTAGTCATAGCATAGAATTACATATACTATAGAATTTGAAGTTTATTCATGGCAAGCAATCTCTGCCAAAATACATTTAATTTCCGCATACAAATAATTTCGAAAAGTACTTAAAAAGAAGGATATAGAAGTCCAAGCATCAGTATGGAACTTGTAAGTTGTAATCATCAAGATATTTTCTTGTTATTGTATCTGTTGTGTTGTAATATGTCTTGTACCCGGAACAGCTTAGCATCATCAGTATCCAACGAATAATTAGTCGTGGCGTCATCCGTTACACGGAGAACAACCATCTTGGGCAACGGCAGTAAATTTGATGCCTGCATCATAAACAGCACCAGGAGACCAATTTCCAGGCACCACAAACTGCGTATTGTACCACATTGCGTCGTACCCACCAATCACTACGAACCTGAACCTCAACGGCCCACTTGGGGCCGTGTACGTCTCCCAAACAGCCCCGTACCTAGGCTTGCTCATCGAAGTCCAACTCAATGTTTCTCCCGCCACTTCTACTACTAGGATATCTGTTTGTCCACCTTGATTTAAGATCTGTATGGCCAAGTAATTCGGCTTTCGGCTTGATTCTTGGACTCTAATCATCACGTTACTCTGGTAGGAACATGGTACCCTGACCGTTGATTAAAATCAAACAGCATTAGATTTCATTAAAAGTAATGAAGTGAATAGCTAACTCTGTATAGAACTCTAACAAACTAACTGCCACTGTACTACTTGTATAGCTCAACGCATGAATTGTACAATACGAATTGCACAAATGTGCAACTCGTATCCCTTAATTTGTCTGTTTTGATCTTTCAATTCTTGACTTGATTCGTTGCTTTCTTGTTTAATTAATCTCGCATTAACATTTCTCAAAATATAATTCTGCAAATAAAATTTACTAAAGTTGTAAAATAGTACGGACCGTCTATATTTTATACCCACAGTACCAAGTCTGGAGACATTGTTTTCCATTCCCTTGTTGGCCATGGCCTCAAAAGCTCTGCCACTCAGCACGAAGTCCGTCCCAATGTTAGTATTCTGATCAGTCGCGATCACCATAATCCCTTCTTTGCTACAAACTGTTTGATCCGTGCATCTTATCTGCAGTTTCGAAACATTTGAAAACCTTTAATGCATTAACTAGTTGTATGTATACTTGCATATCAATCGGATCATATATTACCTTAAAACAACCACCACAACCAAGTCCGCCTCTGTAAATGGAAGGTGCGACTGCTGCAATGCGACCATCATTGAATCCTGGAGCTAAAGCACCATAGCCGCAGGCTCCCACTGTATCATTTTCAAACACAAGTTCGATTTTAACAAGTTATTAAGATTGAAAGAAAGAAAGAAAGAAAGAAAAGGATCTAATCTTGATTCTTACACTTGAGAGATCCAGAAATGGAAAAGAAAGAAGCTCTGGATTGGTGAGTGCAATCTGAAACAAAACAATCAGTTGCAGAAGAAGCAACAACAAACAGAGTTACTAAGCAAACAAAAACCAATGGCTTCATTTTGTTTCCCTTTTACAATGTTGTAAAATGAGTTCATTTGATGGTAATGGATTACTAGTACATATAGAAGTGAGTGACGTGAAATACAAGCCATAAATTCTTTGAAAAATGAGATCAAATTAGCCTCGTATTTCAAAATCATTAGTTTATATATATATTTTTTTAAATAAGCTAATTATATTCAAGGCTCAATTACTTTTTATCTTCTGGCTCAACCACCTTATAATTCAACGTTAACCTCTAACTCTTTATTGCCAGACACCTTATGATCAATACTCATTGAATTCAAGGCCTAAAATCTATGGTTTATCAGCTTGTATTTTTCTAAAAAAATAATGTTGTTTGTGTTTTGCATTACCTCCTAATAATATAAGTTAGTGATTCCACATTAATTATGTGATGAAAATTAGACGGTTTGAGTACATTAAGCACGATGAACGCCAATAAGGTGATTGATTTGAAACGTATTATGCAGTGTGTGTTCGACAAAATGAACTGAGAAGGTGACTGGAGCCGATCAGTAACTTCATTTGAAAAGAAATCTATATCGAATACACTTTCAAAGCAGTTACCTTATCGATATTCACCAAACTGCCTTATAAAATAGTCAAAAACACCTAATTTTGATAAAATAAGATGATTTATCACCTGATAAAGTGACTAAACCGGGCATGTAAAACACACATGTTGATTTTCAGAAAGTAAGGTGACTAATTTAGTTACAAGGCACTTTATTAGTTATCAATTGATCAACTTATTAACTCCTTATGTCAAACAAACACAATCAATTTCTCCTTCTATTTCAGATAACTTCATACTTCAGGGTTGACGTATAGTTTTACGTAAAAATTTAAAATAAATGATAAAATAAGAAAATCTGGCAAAATGTGTATTTTTACTGGAAAATGTGTAAAAATGTGGGAAAATGTGTAAATGTAATTTTTTTTATTAGGTTTTAGTAATGTATAAAGTTACAAGGGATAGCTCATAATGATAAAATGTATAAAGTTTTGCAGGATGGAAAGAGTAATTATTAATTTACTAAATATTCCATTAAATATCAACTATATTATCATCTAAATTACGATTTCCTATCCAACAACATGTTATAATGTATAAGGTATTTATGTACAACGTGCAAAAGTGCGCCGTCCAATACATTCAAAACCATAAATCACTACAACATGTCTTGGGTTGAAAAAAAAAAAATCACAAAGTGCCAACCATCTAATGGTAATTTAGTACTTGGGCTCAATTATTTTATTATGAAGTGGTATCCTTGGAGTTAGAAGAAGGTCAATTATGTGAAAGTCCAACATACAGTATATTATAGGAAAGGAATAGTACGACAGGTTGTAATCTAGGACTGTTAACATACATAATTAATGAACTTAATGCTCATTTTTGGGGCTTCTTAATTGCTTGATTATGGAAGTGAATATTATTAATTTCCTTCATGTTAAAGCACGCCTTAGTGTGTAAAGTATCATCCAAAATTAATTACTTGTTCTGAAAGTTCCACCAGCTCTACAAGAGATTATCGCCTAAGATAGTAGAATAAGTATATTACGTTACGTGAACGTGCATATTGGTAGATTTGATTAGACCAAGTTGTCCTTACATATACCACATTTGGGAAATTATTTTTAAAAGTCGATAGGTGTATCGACTGATACACTTAGCGAAGTATTTTAGTACTAGTTTGACCGTTTTAGTCCATTAAGAATTTTTACATTCATATCAGAGTTTTGAGTTTGTGTGGCACTCAGTCAAATTTTTTGGTTGATCGAACAATCTTAGCAAGATATTTGAAAATATAGAAGTATTATATTTGTCATTTAATCGACCAGATTTCCTTGTTTTTAGTTAGTAAACAAGCAAATGATGTTCAATGTACACTGCAGCTGCATATGAGCAAGACGAAGGGCAGTGTTCGCTAGCAGACATTTGCAAAGCTTTGTCGATTTCTGCAGTTGCTGGATACATCAAGAACACAACACTGGCCATTTGAAGGTATCTAGTGCCTATTGAAGCATCCATACATGAACACGAACATATATCTAATATAAAACTTGTAAAGCATATCTTTATGTTAACAGCTGAATTTTTTTTTTTTTGGTTGGTAATGAAAGACGCTCGAGTCCTTAGACTAAATCAAAGTTAAAAAACGATACAACTTGGGTCGGGGAGAATCCAATTAAAGTATTTTTCCAGCCGTATCCGAACTAGTTAATTTTGCAAGCTTGTCCGCAACTAAATCCGCACTTCTACAGGACCATTTCAACTTAATGGACCAAGGCATATGCACTAATTTTTGACACTCATCCAGAAGCTCAGCTGCAGAGCTCTCCAATGGCGCTACTTCGCCAGTTAACATTTTGTATCCTTCCAGTGAATCTACTTCAACTTCAATTCTATCATATCTTCTCTCCCAAGCCTCTTCCAGACCCAATTTCAGCGCCCTCAGCTCCGCTTCCAAGACGGTCGGTGCTTGAATCGACTCCGAGAATCCCCAGATCCAACTACCATTGGCGTCGTGCAGTACTCCACCTGCTCCGCCTTTGTTTGTTGAGGTAATGACACTCCCATCTGTATTCAATTTTACCCATCCCTCTTCGGGTTTTTTCCATTTCTCTCGGTCGATCTTTCTGTTCCTTTTTCGCAAGTGGATGTGCATATCTGAGCTCAGTTGCTTGATCTTGAAAATCAGATCTTCAATTTTTTCATAATTTCCTTTGAAAACGAACTAATTCCTCGCTTTCCAGATGTTCCAGATTCCAGCAATGAAGATAAGACGCCATGGTATTTCATTAATTTCTGCACAGCTATAGTTGATCTTTGTGATATTCCATTCAAGCCAAAACGTTTCTGGCAATGTGAGAAATTCAACTAGTTTGTCTGGAGGTATTAGCCTCCTCCAGATTTTGATTGCTGCTAGACAATTACGCAGGGTATGGGTAACTGTTTCGTCCATACTTGGACATAGAGGGCACTTGGTTGTATCCACAATCTTTCGAATTTTACGCAGATTGTTAGTAGCTAGTCGTCCCTGGGCAGCTAGCCACAAAAAATGTTGTAGTTTTTACTACATTGTGCATTCCAGACCCAATTCCACTTCCTGTTGGGGGTCGTCAGGTCGTTAGAATTAAATCGGAGAGCCTTATACGCAGATTGACACGTGAACACCCCATTTGCTGTTTCATTCCAGATTATGTCATCGACACAATCACTAAGTACCAAATGAAAGCCAGTGATTTCTTCCAAAAGATCATGAGGGATATCAGTTTGTATGTAATCCAATACCCCAGGTGCCTTCCGTACTGAACAGGTCTGCCACTTTTAGATGTCTTTCCTCCACCAGAATCAGTACACCTCTGTCTCCAAGTGCACCACTTCCCAGCCAGTTATCAAACTAGAATGGGGTAGTTTTTCCATCCCTACTTTCCACCTGAGAAAAGGTTTAATAAGCTCCACACACCTTAATACTTCTTTCCAAGTTGCACTATCACTTGGTTTAATTTTACAGTCTAGCAAAGGTGTTGATTTGAGATATTTTGCATGGACAAGTGGCTGCCACACTGTGTTCTCTTTTTTCAAAATTTTCCAGTCCAGCTTTGCTAACAGAGATTCATTACTTTCACGTGCAGTGCGAATGACCAATCCTCCTCTATCTTTCGGAAGAATCACTTTTTGCCAACCAACTAAATGTAATTTCCTTTTCGCTGGGTCAGTAGACCAGAGGAAGTCTCTGTTCAATCTATCCAACTTATCGCAAACATATTCGGGAAGCCAACTCGATTGCACCGAGTATATAGGAATTGCCGACGAGACTGATTTGATTAAAGTCGATCTACCCTCAAGAGATAAGAACTTATGTTTCCAGCCATTCATCTTTGCAAGAATTCTATCAAAAGTGTCTGCATACACTTGTCTGTCAACTCTTCCATGAGTAAGGTAGATACCAAGATACTTCCCCAAATTAGTTGTTTGGTCGAAACCAAGTATATCACTTATTACTCTCTTCAGACTCGCCCCACCTATTTTTCGGGAAGAATACTTTCGACTTCGCAGCATTGAGCTTTAATCCTAAAGCCTTGCAAAATTTATCCATAACTCTGGGAGTAGTACGAGCAGTTGAAGTCGTCGCTTTTCCCAACAACACTAAATCATCGGCGAAGAATAAATGTGAAATCTTGGGACCTGTCCTATACAGTACCACTGGATTCCATCTTTTCCTAT
This sequence comes from Plantago major, assembly GCA_026545765.1. Classification (NCBI taxonomy): domain Eukaryota; kingdom Viridiplantae; phylum Streptophyta; class Magnoliopsida; order Lamiales; family Plantaginaceae; genus Plantago; species Plantago major. Next base: position 88,293,171 of record CM048843.1, on the reverse strand, counting down.
CCATAGCTTCATTTATCAGGTATGACAGATGTTCCACGCATAGTACAAATAAGTATGGCGATAAGGGATCCCCTTGTCGGAGTCCACATGAGTGTTTAAACGCTTCCAAAGGTTCTCCATTCCATAAGATTTTTGTCGATGCACTCCTTACGCAAAACATGATTAATTTAATCAAACTCTCAGGGAACTTAAATGCAACCAGAGTATCTTCCAAAAATCTCCAATTTACCTTGTCGTAAGCTTTCTCAAGGTCAAGTTTCATCACCATGCAACCTACTCGATTTTTCTTTTTTGTTCGTAGAGAATGGAGAATCTCTTGGAGGACAAAAATATTATCCTGAGTGCTCATTCCCTTGATAAAGCTGGACTGTGTTGGCGCAATCAATCTTGGCATAATAAGTCTCAGTCTCATCGTTATACACTTTGTCACGAACTTGTAGATTACATTGCACAAGGAGATGTGTCTGCGCATAAGTGTGAATCGAACTCGCCCTTTTCGAAAGCTGCTCGCAGGAATTCCAATAAAGATTGTGAAATCCAACTCCATCCTTTTTGGAAAAATATAACTTGTAGACCATCGGGACCCGATGCTTTATATGGATTAGTTGCCCAGACCATTTCTCTAAGCTCTTTCAAGTCCACTGGATTAACAAGTTGCAAAGCCTCTTCGTCAGTCAGAGTCGTTTGAAATCTGGAGATTTCCAGCACATGTGATCTACGACTAGATTCCCTGGCTTCCTGGAATATATTTGAAAAATGGTGAAGCGCATGAGCTCGCAGCGCCTCATCCTCTTTAATCCAATCCTCATCTACTTTCAACATCAGGATCTTGTTCCGTCCCCTTCTCATAATTGTGGACCTGTGGAAAAATTTGGTGTTGCGTTCTCCTTCAACCATCCACTTCACTCTCGATTTTTGGTACCAATGCAGTTCCTCCTAATACAGGATTTGGTTATATTCCTTAATCAGTTCGATCTCCAAATTTTGAAGGAAATTATTCTGCCTATTCGAAAGGCTCTTTTGCACTCCAGCAAGGCGAGCCAGAACCTTCTTCTTTCTCCGGAATATATTGCCGAAATGTTCTTTGTTCCACGGTATCATCATGTCAGGAACTTTTCCTATTGCACTTACAATATCTTCACTGGACGACCATATATTTTGCAGGATAGGTTCGCAATCTGGGTGCATAAACCATGCAGCCTCGAATATGAACGGCCGGTTATCGATGCACTGATTCAGTCCACAAAAATTGGTTAGAATTGGATGATGGTCAGATTTGGTTCGCGGCAGATGTATCACAGCGTTGTCCGGGAATTTATCCAACCACAGTGTATTCACCATAGCTCTATCTATACGTTCTCTTATCACACGACCAGACTCCCTCTTATTAGTCCAAGTGAAACTCGGCCCATGGAAACCCAAGTCATGTAAACCACATGCTTTCATATAATTTTGGAAGAACAACAATCTGCTTATTGAAGTTACCCTCCCCCCTGCTTTTCATGGGAGAATCCTACTTCATTGAAGTCTCCAGTAACGAGCCACGGTAAGTTAGTTGATTTAGAAATCTCTTCCATGCTTCTAAATATTCTGATTTTATCCGCACAGCGAGGCTTTGCATAGATGCTCGAAACCATCCACTTATATTGCATACGTAGTCCAATAAGCGTGTGTATACCTTGATCCTCAACATTCAAAATCTCAACATCAACATCTCTTTCGTTCCAAAGCATCCAAACACCTTCGGTCATCCCATCCGTTGGTGCTATTTCATAATTTGAGAAACCAAGGAAAGGTGCAATTTCATAAGCTACTTGAGACGACACCCTAGTTTCCAATAGAAAGACCACTTAAGGATTGTGTGATCTGACTAATTCTCGAAAATTCCTACGAAAATCTTCATTGCCAGCTCCTTGGCAATTCCAAGAGACAATCTTCATATTAACCATATCAAGGTGAGAAAGAATGAGAGGATAATCAATAGTCCTCTCCAACCATATCGCAATCAGCTGACTGACCGCTTCTAATACCAGAACGTTCTGGCGAACCTGTTCCCATTCGCTCAGGGTGTACGTTTGCCAACCTGTTCGTTGATTGTCCTCCTCGATCAGGATGTGAGCATTCACCTCTATCCCCCAAACCGTGGCCGTTATTTCCATGACATGAACTACTCGTTCTCACCGAGTTGTTCGTAATATCTGTGAGAGTCCTTGAAACTGATGGTGGAACGTTTCGATCACTGGATTTTGAACCCAGTTCACTACCATCTGTCCGTTGTAAAAGTTGATTTCCAAATCCTCTAGATTGATCTCCATGACATTCTCCATGTCGTTCTCCATGTGACTTATCAATATTTGTCTCACCAGCAGTAGGCTCAGAAGGAAGTATGTGGAAAGGATTGTTACGGAAGGTATACATAGGATTTGGCTCGTTACTCCTAGTACCAACTGAATTCGGACATGGGTCAACTATATGTTGTTGGGCCTGCGTATCATGGGCTACCTCCTTACCACTAGAATTGGCCTTGCGACTCAGGATCCGTATGCCAGTGTTTGGTCTAGTCTTCTCTTTCTGACCCTTCATACTTGGGCCTGGCCCAGTAGTAAAACTAGTGGGCTTCCGGCCTGCAGGTTGGTTCCCAGACCCATTAGGTTTTCGGTTCTGAATCTTCGGGGCTGAGTTAGGGTTCCGGCCACCGGTTGGCGCCTTCTTCTTCCGACGTTCGACCACCATCCACTCACCAAATTCTTTATTTTTTGCTTTTTCAGTCAACCAATTCGAGTCCTCCTCCACAGTCGCAACCGGGGTTGATGAATCTTTCTGTACCTCTAATGAGTTCGAGACCACTTCACTAGGGTCTACGCTATCCTGAATCTTTCTGTATGGCCAACTCTTCCGCAACTATGGCAAAGGGAAGGTAGGTTCTCGTACATGACTTGGTACACTTTACCACATATGTAGATACCTAGTTCCAATGGTTGATTTATCTTGACTTCCACACAAAAGCGTGCAAATCTGCCCTTTTTTGCGGTGAACGTATTGCTACAAGTTGCTAAGGATTCAATCACCGATTCCCTAAACATTTCAACTGGCAGATTCAGAATTCGAACCCACGTAATAGTGCTTTCAATCTTGTCCCTATCAACTCTAAAATTCGGCATCCATTTGCGTATGGATAAAAAACTTCCGGCAAGTTGCCAAGGTCCCTCTGTAAGAATCATGGACCTTCTTTCTTCGATAAGACCCTTCAAACAGTAGCAGCTATGCCCAAGGTCTACAAGTTCAAAAAAGTGGCCTTGTAGCGACCACATCGACTCCAGTTTAGCTAGCAGCGTAGGATAAAACCAAGGTTTACCAACAACCTTAATAAGGATCGTGTCCTTCCATGGATTAACCATTAGGTCATGGAGATCTTTGTCAAAATTCACCTGTTTGAAAGGTATTTCTGGAGTAGGTCTAGAAATCTTAATTTGTTTCTTTTCCTCCATATTCTTTGTTTCATCAATCTTGGCATGCTTGGGTTTGATACTCAAGGTAGCTTTGCTAGCATAAGTATGCATCGGCTGCGTAGGTCTAGCACCATCTTCAGCCCCATCCAGATCTGTTTCCATCACAGTGTCCATCACCAAGCTGGTATCAGTAGAACGGGGACGCTTTTGTGTATGCAAATCTAAAGACATAATCGGAAAAGGTGAGCAGGAAGAGAAGAGAGCCGGATTTTAGGTTTTCGGCTAGAGGAGGCGGCCTTAGGGTTACCTAAGGCGAGAGCATTCTGTATATATAAAAATAGGTGTTAACAGCTGAAATTTGATATAGACAGTTTGGTGAATTTTTCCAATAATAATTCTTCCAATATTAAAACTGCCGCCTGTGTAGTAGTTCATTGATTCCAGGAAGTGCCATGGCCTTCCGAAAGTTTGGATCTAGAAGACGCTCCAGAAAGGCAGAAAGAACGGACAATGTGGATACATTACGGACTTTATGTACTCAGTGACTAACTGATAGGTGATTAGGCCGGTCACATGATAAGTTCACATCCAACACACAAGTTATCAAAAAAAAAACCAAAAAGTAGGAAAGTATTTAAGAATCAATTATGAAAGAATGCACTATATATGAGGAGGAAAAAAGAGCACAAAGTTGTGATGTATCACCAGAGTGATCAGTCAAATCAATGAGTTTCTAATCTACTATACTCAACATAAATAAGATTCTACTACCCTGCTACTCACCCTTCCTTATCAATGAATTCCTAATCCTACTACAGATCCCAACAAGTAACATATCCTCCCAACAAAGTCCCTTGGGTATGGTAAGGCCCCAACTGTATCTTCAAATTTCTACAGCCGGCAACATGTGACTTGGGCTTCCTAGCTAGTCATCCAATTCAAGAACTTCAGATAAGCTTGAAAATCAACTTCAAACGGCAAATCAACCAAACCGTTTGTCGCATTGCCCAGTGGTGGAATTGTCCCGTGAACCGTGAAGTTCATCATCTTAGTATTGTGTCGGGACCAATGTTGTTCGAAATCCAGGGAAAACCGCAGTTGTAGAGTCACCCGACAGGGACTTAACAGAGACGGTGATTTTCTTATAATCTATGACGTTCATGTCGTTTCCATTGTGGACAGAGAATTCAACACTCCATTCTGCTGCGGTTGTGTGGTTGATATTTTCGACCAATGTAACGGAAACAGATTGGAGTGTAAAGTCTGGATAGGATTGTAAAAATGCCAGGATTGTGAGAGTGTAAGACTCAGTTCTTTTCAACTTAAAACTCATTGAGTTCAGTTCCATTCAGTTCTGCTTAGTTATATTTTATACTACAGTTCAGTTCAATTCGGTTGAAAAGAACAGAGCCTAAGTAGTGTAGCTGGTATAAATCCACATAGACAAAGAAATGCTGTAGTAAATACGCACTTGAAGCAACACAAATTCATCTTCCTCTTCGACCTGAAATGTTTCTGCTAATTATGGAAGAGATTGAGATCAGTTAACGAGAATCTGGGGATAAGACGTGTTATGCGGATCTGCAGTTGGACTTGGAGGAAGTAGTTATAAAGGACAGGGGATTGTTGAGGATTAGGGGTGGAAACGAATTCGCGAGCAACTCGTGAAAAAGTTCGGCTCGAGCTCAAGATCGGTCAAAACAGCCGATCATGAGCAAGCTCGATTCAGTTTTGAGCGAGTAACGAGCACTAGGTGAAAAGCTCGGCTGACCATGAGTAGCTCGGCGAGTATATAAGTAAATACATACTTTATCCGTCCCAAAATAGATGTTACATTTTGACTTTTTGCAGTTAATATTTTTCAATTTTGACTTTGATTTAATCTTAAATCATAAATGTAAAATGTATATTAAATTATATAATAAAACTTTACCAAGTCAAATTTGTCATTAGATTATATCTTTATATTTTCTTACTTACTTTTTAATTATCTCCTCTATATTAAAAAGGCAAGTACCTCAAAAGAGGTATTCTTTGCAAATTTGTCATCGGGTTTTGCCGAGCTTGGTTATTTTTCATTGGGTCATAAGTTCTCGTCAATCACAAAAAGTTACCAAGAAAAAAAGGTAGGAAACAAAATTAAGAATCAATCATGAAAGAATACACCATATGAGGAGAGAGGAAAAAAAGGACAAAGTTGTTAAAACTATGAAATCAATTGAAAAGCACAAACTTGTTAAAGAATATGAAATCAATGAAGTAAAAACTGAAGTCTACTAGAGTTCCTAATACCAACGTAAATAAAATTCTAACATTCTTCCTTACCAATTAGTTCCTAACCTTACTAGACTCGACATAAATAAAATTTTATTACCATGCAACACAAATACGTCGCATGAATATGTCATAAAGAATCGCGAGTGCTAGTCAATCAATCCATTCTTCAATTTGCAAGTCTCATCTCCTTCCCAACAACAAGTCGCCTCTCTTCCCAAATAAGTCCCTTCGGTCGCGTAAGGTCCCAACTGCATCTTCAAACTACTACAAGTAGACTTGGCAACATGTAACTTAGGCTTGATCGTCCAATGCAAGAACCTCATATAAGCTTTAAAGTTAACAGCAAACGGCAAGTCAACCAAACCGTTTGTCGCATTGCCCAGTCGTGGAAGTGTCCCGTGAACCGTGAAGTTCATCGTCCTAGGCAAGTGTCGAAATCCAGAGAAAACTGCAGTTGTTGAGTCGCCTGACAAGGACTTTACGGAGCCAGTGATATTTTTATAATCTATGTATATGCCGTTTCGAGCGCGGACCGAGAATTCAACACGCCATTGTGCTGCGGTCGTGAAATTTTCGGCCAATGTAACTGAAACAGATTTGACTGTAAAGTCCGGATACTCTGGTGATGGAGTACATACATAGACACTGATAGTAACAAATAGACCAAGAAGAACTGTCATAAAAACTAAAAATTTACAAAGGGTACTACAACAACAATTGGCCATTGGGAATTTTGGTGTTTGTTTATTGGATTAAAAAAATTTATGGAGAAAAAAGACTAGTAAAATATGGAATCGTAATTGAAAAGATGGATGCTAACTATTTTTCTGAATGAATGAATGAATAAAAGTGATCTATGAGCACCTATATATAAGGAGGATTTTCGAAGAAGAAGAGGATTCTGCTCTATTTTCTTATTTCTATTTTCTATTCCTATTCCTTATATATTATCTAACTGCCAATTCTCTTCACAATCCTCAATTCGGACTTCATGGGACTTCTTGAACTCTTTTACTAGTAGATTTAGGATACTAGATTAGAAGGATATTTTCTCCAGATTTGTATTGTAGTTGAGGCGGGTGAAGTAATTGATCGATTAAAAATTGAGTACTACGTGACGGTTTTACATGTGACTAAAACTAAGAAAACTTCATTAAAAATATCTAAATGTTCTCTTTAACTTTAAGTTTTAATCGCATTCGCATGCCGTCTTTCGGGTAATTTAGTACATTTTCAACTCTGTCTATTATTTAGAAGTTTTTTTTTTTTTTTTTTTCAATGTATAAAATTAGGATATTGGTATATTAGATCATAGAAGGTTTTCTATATTTCACTATGAAATTGTTTTTCTTGTATTATACTAGTATTTCTTACGAGGTTGCAATTAAATTTATAACGGCTACAGTTTCATACTAAAGATTAGAAGCTTTGATAGTCCGTTAACCGTGCAATTTCAATATTATGTTAATCAAAACTAACGAAACTGTTGGTTTGACTAAACAAAAACGAAACAAAAGGTTCCTAAAGTGAACGGTAACAACTTTTTTTTTTTTTTTTTTTTGAGAAAGATTGATATGTTATATCACATCAAACAAGAGTACAAGAGTTTACAAGGTAAATGGTAAATTAGTAATACCATCACAATCAACAGAGATTTCTTTTGCTAGTCCATGTGCAATTACATTGCCTTCTCTGCGAATATGTAAGAAATCCACATAACTAAAAGAGTCTAAAAGCATTAAACCTTCTTGCACATAAACACCAGCAGATGAGAGACAATCTTCAGAATTCTGGAAAGACTTCATAACAGTAATGTTGTCACCTTCAATAAGAATATTCGACCATCCAAATTCAAGCGCTAATTTTAAACCTTCAACTACTGCTACTGTTTCGGCAACTTCGGATGCACCAAATGCCGAACTGTTCTATGACAGCCAAGCAACAATATTACCATTATGATCCCGTGCTACCAATCCCAAACCTGCAGATTTTTGTAACTTGAATAGAGCAGCATCGACATTAATTTTAACACTATTATCAGGTGCAGGACTCCAAACAGCATTCGGAATTTGATGATATGGAACCGCATACAACACTTTCGCTTCTTGGAATCTCTGTAAATAATCAGAATTGAAAAGAACAGCACCCTGTGGCTCAGTGAGAGCATCTCCATGTACCCCTATTTCGTTGATACCAAATTCCCCAACAAATACATACAAAGCTGGCAAATTGATTAGAATCCATGGCACCACAAACATGTTGAAACCAGTCCCAAACAGTATTAATTAACATCCTAGTGTATAGCCTGAAATGCTAATCCTGATACAGACCAGGTTAGTCGAGCGAAATCGCAATGCAAAAACAGATGAAGGTCAGTTTCCTCATTACAGTTACACATAGGACACACTGACACATCCAGAATCCTTCGATGAACCAAATTTGAAGTTAAAGGTAAACCGTGAACGGTAACAACCAAAGATTATAAAATCGAAACTGTCACAACTTAATGCATATAAAATAGATTTTTATCAGTCTTAAACCGTAAATATAAAATGTTCAACTAAAATTGATAGAATTTTATCTCATCTAAAAGCTCGAACTTGTAGTGAGGTGTGGAATCTAATCATTTATATTAATACTCCAATACTCTCCCGTACTCGTGGCCGATTTCAACCTCTTTGGGGAGTCCATTCGAGTGGAAATTAATATAAATGACTATATTTCACACCTCTCTATAAGTTCAAGCTTTTAGATGAGGTGAAATTCTATAAAAAATTAAGTTCAAATTTGAATAATTGAAGGGGCTTTTATGCAATTTCCCACTTGCTTCCAAAACATTTTGCCTTCATCTATCATATCCATCCATCGTTTTGTAAACTAAGCTGCAAGTGACCAGTGAGTGAATAGCAAAAGAGCAAAGACAAAAATGGCGATAAGCTTACCAGATTATGGAGCTTTCATGGACAAATTCACTCTTCTACCGGACACTTCTTCTTCCCATCAGAAGCCCTTAACCGGCCTTACTTTCGCCGTTAAAGAAATGTAAGCTTTTTCTTTCCTTGTTTTTAGCTTTCTTATTGACAAGTTACATGTTACTCTTCAATTCAAGAAAATAAAGATCGCATTTTTATTGCAGATTTGATGTGGAGGGTTATGTGACTGGGTTTGGGAATCCGAAATGGGCAGCCACACACTCCGCCGCAACATCGACTGCTCCGACTGTGTTGTCTCTGCTGAAGGCAGGCGCCACTTGTGTGGGTAGAACTGTCATGGATGAAATGGCTTACAGGTTCGGATTTTCGTCGTTGGTTATTTTTGTTTTTGGGGAGAATTTGGTTTAGAATTTGATAGTAATTGGTTGGATTGTGGTGAATTTTGTGTGGTTTAGGAGAAATTTGTGATCTTGGAATGGAAGGTAATAATGTGTTGAAGGAATTGTGAATATATACCATAAAATTTCGGTTCATTTGTCTATTTTGAGCTCATTTAGGTAATCAAAGTGGTTGCATTCTTAGCTTATGAGTCTGTATAAGAGCAACTGGGATCTTAAGAGGTGGGTGTAAAGAGATTGTAGTGCGTAAGTACAATTTTCGTATTTTTACCTTGTAAAATAGAGTCAAAGATGTGATGTCCAGTCTTTCGGCAAGGCAAGAATTTCCAGACTTTACATTGTCGAAGAAACATCGAGCATCAGGCTATTAGTACAGTTTACATGTTAGAAATTTGAAGAATATGACTCTATAGTTATTACTTAGTACAGAGGTCTACTGCCTTCATTTTCTGTTATGTTTGGAAGTGGAGGGGCTCTCATGGTTGAGCTCACTACCGTCTGTTTTGATGGGAAGCTCTTGATGTGAAGGTTGTGGTTGAAAGTTCGATATCTGTGAATGTGACAGCAAGGGCTTGATTGATGATCTACTAGGCTTGGCAGTTTGTGGTATGGAGGTGGAATCTATTTTGTTCGACGATGCCCTTTTGATCATCATTACTTGAGAGAATTCAGTTTTTATTCTTGGCCCTAATAATTATTACCCGTTTATGACCATGCATTTCACCTGATTCCGACATGATACAGCATGACCTCTTTTATGTCAGGAATGTAGCTCATTTTCATCCCTTGTCAAGTTACTTTTTCGGAACATAACCTACAGGCATTTCATATGAGGAAAGAAGTTGTATGAAACGGCATTATAATATGTCCTTAACTGTTTGAAAATGGTAGTTCACCGCTGGCTACACTTTTCTATCTCCAATTTCTTTCTTCATTATTACCCCGTGTTAAAAAGTGAAAATGTATGAGTATTTCCTGAAATTGAATTGGGGGCTAAAGTATACTTTATTGCCAGCATAAATGGAGAAAATTGCCACTACGGGACACCAGTTAATCCATTCGCCGCAGATCGTGTGCCAGGAGGATCTTCTAGCGGATCAGCTGTTGCAGTTGGTCAAGAGCTTGTAGATTTTTCACTAGGTTCGTATCCACTCTATTTGAAACTCTTACTGGTATTAACTAACTTTCGGTGGATATAAATAATTGTTGTATTTACTGCAGGGACTGACACTGGAGGAAGTGTCAGAGTTCCTTCATCATATTGTGGAATTTTTGGCATTCGACCATCTCACGGAATCGTATCAACTGTTGGAGTTATACCCATGGCACAGAGTTTTGACACAGTGGGTAAGTTGCCACGACTGAGTATATTATCATTAATTTATCCGTCTTGGGTATTCATTGTCACACACTTTCTCAATGCTACTCGTTCGTACTAGTAAGAACTATCCCATTGTTAGCATTATATCTTCGTGACTATCGATTTTTTTGTCCAGGATGGTTTGCAAGAGATCCTGTGATCTTGAACCGAGTGGGAAAGATTTTGTTGCCATTGCCAGATGATAATGATACCAGGCCCACTAAGATTATTATTGCAGAAGACTGTTTCAAACTTTTAAACAATGGCGATCAAGTGAAGGAAGTCCTGATTCACACCGTTGAGAAACTGTATGGAAGTATGTTGCTTATCACTCTTTGAATTTTTTCAGTGTTATTTTGGAAATTCTGCCTACTAATGCGACTTGCAAAGTGCAAACCCCTGCATCCACAGAAGCAACAAAATAAGTCACTTCAAGATGCTTAGTAAATGCCATTTCACTCGTTCACCATTTATTTTGTAGGTCAGATGGTAACATACACAAATCTAGGGAGCTTTATTGAAGAACATGTTCCGAGTTTAAAGCACTTCATGGACAAAGATGCTAAAATCCAAGAGCACAACATACCTTCGCTGGTAGCTCTTTCAAGTGCCATGCGATCACTTCAAAGGTGCAGACTTCAGTAACTTATTATTGTTTGTTAGATGCTTGACAACATAAAGTAACTTTGGTTTGTAAAACAGGTACGAGTTTAAGAACAATCATGGTGAGTGGGTAAGCTCAGTAAAACCGGATCTCGGCCCTGGAATATCAGAACGAGTGTGGGAAGCTGTCAGGTCAACAAATGAAAATGTAGACGCATGCTCTTCCTTACGGACTGAGCTACGTGCAGCTCTCAGCATTCTATTGGGGGTAAGTTTGACAAATGTCTTATTTTATCTGTAAAGTGTTTTTTTTTCTATCTCCGTTCTATTACTTTAACCCTGACACCTTCCTTCTCGTTAATTGTTCTTTACTGAATAATGTATAGGATTTCGGTATTCTTGCAATGCCTACAGTTCCAGGGCCTCCGCCAAAGCTGCAAACAGATCCAACCACTCTGGAAACCTTTCGTGGAAAAGCTTTTAGTTTGTTATCCGTATCTGGTGTATCTGGACTTTGTCAGGTCTTACCCTTTACAGTTAAAAAATTAATCAGTCACTCATTTTTTCCTAAAATATATATTCTTTGTTTTTACATACTTTTTCGATGCGTAATTTGATATAAGCTGAAAATTGGTTAACCAGGTGAGCATACCATTAGGGACATACGATAATCTCCCTATCGCAGTTTCTTTGCTGGCAAAACATGGTTCGGATGGCTTCTTGCTCAATTTTGTGGAAACCATTAACAAAACTCTCAAGGAGCATTGCAGCCTTTCGTTTCAAGTAAGTATATTATACATGGGAGACTTGCCATCATATGCATAACCTATAACGTTCTAGAAACTATGTCTGATTTTAATGCCATGATTCTGATGGTGAAGTCTTTTTATTTGAAATTATCTTACAGAAATATTATCTAAAGGCAGTGTAGTTATATAGTACATAGACAGATATTGCATGGAAAATTGTTAGTACTCATTTCTTAAAAAACAAACTATGACTATAGATTCCTGAAAACACCTAGCGGTCTTGCGAAATTACCATGCTAGCTAACTGCAATCCAGCCCACATTCTTCCAGCAGAGGGCCATCTTGCCCGGCCAAAAACGGATCAAGCCGAACCCACAAAAGGGAGAAGATTGATGCAATCATAACTGACCAGACGAGAACTATTGTAGGTGTTCTGTTATTTCGTCCTAATAGACCCTTGAGAAGAGGATACAGATGTATTATCACCCAAAATGCAAAAAAGAGCTTACCAAATAGTGGTGCCCATGACCCGTCCTGACTCTGTATCGCACTTGAAGTCCCAGCAACAACTCCAATTAGGTTCAGTAACAAAAGGCACGTTGGAGGAACGAGAAGACCAGCCATCGGAATATCAGATGTTTCTATACCTGATACGACTTGAAAAAGCCCCTGAAACACTGCTAAAGCGTGGGAAGAAACACCTTCAATGACCCAACATTGCTCATTTCTCCACCAGTCTTCCATGCCAAGACCACTCCATTTCATTTCCAGTATGTTTGTTGCAAATATGCACATGAAGAGCGACACAAACCATATACTACCGGTATAGCTTAGCTGCATAATTATCTGTGTTATATGCACATCATGTTGATCATTTCTCATTGATATATATGAAAAGGCTTGCTAAATCTTACCTCGGGTATTATAAATTGTCCTGTGACGAGGCATACAGCAGGCAAAATACAGTAAGCCACCAATGGAAATGATGCGAATGGGTATACCGCTGCATTGATGTAAGCTACACGCTCCAGCCATTTAAGCCCCCCTCTCAAGCCATACCATATTGGGTTGTGGCTGCTTAAAGAAATTTCAACCGAACCGAGTGCAGAACACACGACTTGTTGCAGGTGGTCGGATAGATGGATTGGGGCTGGACCTCTGAATGCAGGAATTGGAGGATCACAAAATATAGATCTCCATCCGCGACGATGCATTCCAAAGCTAGTTAAGATATCTGGACCATATATCCATCCGACCTGCATAGAATCATAATTTTCCGATGGGGTCTATAAATGAACTACTACTCCTAGAAAGGATTAGATACTTTAATTTTGGCTTATTACATAGAAAAGAAAGTGATTTAGGTGCTGCTACCTCCTTTCCCCAGTCTGTTTTGTCTTCATACCCACAGCTGATTACATGAATAGCTTCCTTCAAGAGAGATGCAGGGTCTAAATTTGCTAGTTCTCTCCCACCATCCTCTTCAAATATTGATGCGGTTAATATCTGAGACGTGCCAAATCGCTTCTCTAAGTTCTGTTCCAATATAATTGCTGGCTTGTCATGCTTTTTCACTGCAAAAGCAACAAACACAAATAATTTCATTCTATCCTTTTTCTTTTTGGCGTGATGGATTTAACGGTTATCTTTGCTGTGATATTGTCGGCTCCACCACATTTCATTGTTACATTTTGATCTGCGAATGTTAAAAAGCCCAACAACTTGGTTTTTGACATCAAGTCACTGACCTTCATTGTCATCTTCACTGATACTTTTAATCTTATTTTCCTTTCTTGCAGACCTCCCAAAGCAGAACCACTTAGGCCAGCAACTCCATGCTCTTCCGGACGCTTTCAACTTTGGTGCATGAAAGCCATACAAGGCGTTTCTTCTAAATACGCATCCAGAACCCGTGTAAGTTGGTCCTTGAATTCCGTCTAAGCCTTTCATGTTGATCTACATAATCCTTGCAATTTAGATATGTTAAAAAAAAAAAAAAAAAAGAGGAGGAAAGTAAGTTCCTTGTAGAGATGAGTTATTATGTTTACATTACGAAAACCAACGTTCATGTTTGCACAAGGGTCATGCCCATCAATCCCATGAGACTTATGAGAAAACTGAACAAAGCAAGCTTTCTTTCTTGTCCAAGAATCCATTAAGAAGCACATTGCTTCTCTGAGTACTTTGCTGTTGCTTATGTACACATCACAATCCACATTCAACAAATAGGGAGCATTTGTGAGAACTGCAGAAACACGAACCTGTTTATATGTTAAGCACTTAGTCTCAGTATTAGCATATATAGCAAACTGTGTATTATATAGTGAAATATCGTGCTGCTTGTTTTGGTCAATATAAACTTTTACGTATTGTTTTTGTTGTCTATTGTCCCTTGAGGAGGTGTCCAAATTCTCTCGTGTGAGAAAGTGTCGTAATTTGACCAAATTTCTAACTAATACAATGAAGTGAGCAAAGGGACGTACTAGTGCATTCATGGCACCGGCCTTTTTATGGTTATCAAAATAGGGCCTCTTTTCTCTGGAGACATAAATAAGCCGCGGTAATGCATTTCCATCTATATCCTGTCGTCCTGCCCTTTGGCCCAGGAACACCTAACATCACAAAATACAATTATACTTACTCGAATCTGATCAGTAGTAGACATGTTCATTAAAACTAATGTTATATGAGATTCTAAACTATGATCAACCTGAATCATCCCTGGGTGATCTTCTCGATTGTTGCCAGGCCAGGGTGTTCCATCCTGCATTGTCCACCCTCCCTCAGGAACTTTTTGTGCTTTTGCAACCAGTCCATTCATCCGAACTTTGAATTCCTCGTACTCCCTCTAAAGAAACATTAAGGAACTTAAAAGTTAGCCTGATGGAGACCAAAAATAAGTCATAAATCTATTATCATGTTCCTTCAGGAAATTCCTCACTTTTTTGATCCTCGGGTATGAATGCTTTCTAAATCTTCTTGATCATTAGAGGTGCAACATGTGTGTAGCATGCTGCAGCATTAAGTGCTTAATGTGTTGATAAACTGAATAAATTTCTTCTTGAACCTTGCTTTATGTAAATCTGTGAATGGAATTGTTTAAGCATGCCAATGATCTGATAGTCTTAGCGATAGATGTAACATGAATTTTTAGCCCAAGAAGCAAGTTGGAATTTTCTAGTTCTGATGTTGTGCAGGATTAAATGCTAACACTAGAAGTTCATTCAAGGCAAAGAAAACTGCCGAAAATCACATTAAGATGTCAATAAATCATACTCGATGATTCGATGATACTCACCTTGATGGATCGCCTCTCTTTTATGAACTCAGTGAAGATCATTTTATCCTTCAAGTAGTCTACCTTCTTTGCAAAATAACACTCAGGAGCCCTAGGCTCAATATTGAATCTCTTACAGAATGGAACCCATTTACATGCGAACTCAGATGTTTCCGACAATGCTTCAAATGTCAACATGTCGGCTCCATCATCTGACACGTAGCAGGTCACCTTTTCTGTGGGATAGTCCAGTGCAAGAATTGACAGTACTGTGTTTGCTGTGACTAATGGTGGCTCTTTAGATGTATCAACTGTGGTCACAAATATATCAACTGCTGGAAGTTCACAACCCTCGCTTGTCTTCTCGTACCTGAAAAGTAACAGTAAGAGCAGAACTATTTCATGTGAAACTCGTTATCTAGTTAATGGTGTCAAACCTTAATGCCAATCTGTCTAAGTAGGTTTCCCTATCAACTGGGAACCATTTTGGGAGCTGGTCCAGAAGCCACATGATTGCAAACCAAATCTCACAGATAACTGAAACAAGCCATAGTGCATATGCATCCTTTACTGGATTCTTGATCCGGTAATGGAAGAAAAAACCAGTGACTATTAGACGGATTATCATGACCATTCGGTATGGGTTCATTTGACTTGATGGAATTGGTAATTTTCTTGACAGTGGCAGTCTACCCTCATCTATTCTGTTCACATAGGAAACCGTATGTCAGCCACGTTCAAATTGAAAGTGCATTAGTTTCCTAATGCGTGCGCTAGTTGAGAAATTCACTGACTGGGAAATGATTCATTTTTTCTTTTTGATGCTTGTTCGATGTTTGTGTAGAAATAGGAGTTTCTGCATAGTATGTGTGCTTTTAGAAAAACTAGAGAAAAGTTTGTTTCTTTGTAAACAATATGTGCTCTTTCGATGCATCTTGAATTCTGCAAGTCCTTACAATAGTAGATCATGTTCAAACCCTTGATCGACATCATCCAAATCATCACCTCCATTTTCATGCTTCACTATGGAAAGATCTTTCTTCTGCTTCCAGTTTTCCATCCTTTCTTTCCATGCTACACTTCCATAACCATACACAGCCAGGTCCCGTGACGGATCTAGCGCTCTAGGTTGACCTGCACTATGCAATTTCAGAGTAAACTGCATAAGTTTTCTAACATGATTATGCTACACCATGCTGATTCTTGATAAAGCCATGTTTTCTTTTAACCTAGTACCAAATATTGTATGTAAAGTTCACTAGCCTAGCAGTACAATGCAAGGATCAGGTAATAATTATGCAGTGTCCCAGAGATTTTATTGTGCAGTATACTATGTAGTACAGCAAGCACTTTGAATCGCAGTATGTTGTTTCTGAGGAATTTCTGACATACTTGGAACAAGCTGATGCTGATCAGAGCATGGAGAGCTGACGGAATATGCAGGGACTATGGCCTGCTGTTCAGGTAAAAACTCACTGACCTGATCATTAACGATTCATCAAAATCAAGCTTTGTCAGTTTTGCCAAGGTGAAAAAGGGAAATAAATACATATAGCTAGCTAGTAAGCATTTGGTACCATGAGGTTGAATTCATGTTCAATGTCGTCCACATTATCCTCGTCCTCATCACCAGGTACCCTAGCGCAACCTCTCAGCCGTCTATACCTAGTCTTGCACCTAGGACACACCTGGTTCCCTTCCCTACGTTCATAGTCATAACAAGTCTTACACACAGGGAAGCCACACTCATTACACGCAACAAACAGCTCCCCATTCGCACCCAGTCCAACATCATCTGCACATATCTGGCATGTTCCGACGCCTATTGTCTGCAGCTGCTCGCTTGTCTCTTCCTGAGGTGATCACCATACTAAATCAACCAAGAATTAATGGTATTATCGATAATGTATTGTAATATAGTGGAATATATACGTACCAAGATTTCTCTATGGGACGAGATGAATAAGAACTCGTTCTCCTTGTACGAACCGGTGAATAGTCCAGCATTCACCTCCATAGTGGATGTTTGCTTATGCTTGCTGCTCTGTGTGACAAGTTTGTGAAAATGGATTGAGCTTGAGTTAGTTCAAGATGTTAAAGATAGAGGCAGTGCCATTACTAGCTACTGGTACAGGTCAGGACAACTTATTCTCAGGTGATGCCAAACAATATACATAGGAAGAACCGCACATTAATTTGCATGGAAATGGTTAGGTTTACATTTTCTTTTGTTTTTGGGTGTTTGTCATATTTGAAATATCGAAATTCATTACGTGCATATGTACAGGAGCTCTATTTTGTTATGTTCTATGGCATTCCTGCTCTCACTTTACTGTGAATTTATCGAATTTTCGATGCCGTATTGAATTCGCTAAACTGAGTTTATTGGTTTTTTTACGCCTTTCCCAATCTTGCTCCAGAATTCGCTCCATGCGACTAAGATTGTGTGTTTGTCAAGGTTGATGGTGATGAATTGAACCAAAGGAATTGAGCATATTTGTGATTGAAAATGCGATGTCTGATCAGGTCTTTTCGATTGACAATCCCTCGCAAAAGTATCCATCACAGGTTTACTAAAAATATGGATCATGACAAATAATAAAAAATTGATCAATGATACTAACAAATGTAATCTTTTTCATTTCCAACCAAAACTGGACAGTATATATATATGTGAAAAGGCATGAATTCAAAGTACATGATAAACAAGAGGATCTGACCACTCTTTATACAGTAAAGTAAAAAATGAAAATATAAAATAACAGTTCAATCAACCACCAAAATTGGACCTGATTTGAGCAACAACAGTTCTGTCAACTAGGAAAGATTTGGTGAGTACACTAGTAGGTATAGAAGGGCTTGAACCAAACAGATTCAAGGCAACCAGAGCTGCACCTGGCAAATGACTGTTAAAAGCCGTAAAAATCTGCGCATGGTCTGAACCGATGTTTAGCTGGAAGTGCACGAGTCCCCTCGGAACCAAAAACATCTGACCGGCTGTCATGTTTCTCGAGTAAAACACATTATCTGTTGTAATAAAACCAACGAGCAATGTCCCCTTGACTACTATCCCTGTCTCAGCCGCACGGGGGTGTGAGTGTGGAGGGTTAATCCCACCAGGAGCAATATCAACCCGGTTCATGGATATGCCTTGCGTGTTCAGTCCTGGAAAGGCGAGAACGTTACCTTGCATGACACTGCTTCCGAATATATTGCTTGTGTTCGCCTCCTGGGTAAGTCCGTCGTAAAAGAAATCGTCTGAAGTTACGTCTGAGGCCGGTTTGCAGGGGAAGCCATTCACTGATAAGTTCCCAGCTAAATCACCGACGCAGAAATCCTGTAGAGGATCAGGATCTGACGATTGCGAAGGCAGTGGTGAGAGTAACAAAAGTGTCAAGAAGACAGGTATGGCAGTGTAAGTCCATGACATTGTAAAAGCCATAGAGGAGAAACTGTTAAGTTGTTTTGATGAAACTAGTTCTGGATTTCAGTAACTTATAGACAATGTTAAAGTAGAAACAGTCTCATTAGAGATTGAAGAAGCAGCAAGCAATTGGTAAAGATCAATGGAAGTGACCAGTTCTTGGATAAACAATGAGTTTTCCTGCTCAACTAACACAAACTAAGTGAGAAGTTGACTATGGGCTTTTTGACAGTTTCTTCATTTCAGTTTAGTCGTGTAGACGACTTGGTAAGATGACTGATAGCTAATAAAGTGACGACCGGTGGCTTAATCAGTCACTGTATTTAATAAAACAAAAGACCTAGCAGGGGCAGTTTCATCAAACCAATCAACTTATCAACATTCACGGAAAATCCTTATTATAGTCAAACCGCAATCAAATAAGATAGTATCACCTGATAAGGTAACTGATTAAGTCCCGCCAAATATACACGAATCATTCACCTATTTACTATAGGAAGAGAGTGGACTCAGTATAAATAAATTACAAAAACATATGTTTGGTGTTTGGTCTTTATCAATCAAGAAAAATGTACAGATACAGTACTTGCAATCAACCAAGAGCAGGTAATTTAAAGTATGTTCTATTAAGACATTTGCTATTTCAGTTGACAAGATCAATAAAATGTTACAGGAAAGTAAGAAGGTGTCTCAAGTTTCTCATAATCAATGTCAAAATGACACCACAATCAGACAATGCACACAATTATTACATATCATAACTTTGCCATAGGCTCGTAGCTTTCACAGTTATATTACATACCTCAGTTGTCAAGTTAACAATAGCTGGTAAAGTCGATAAAATTCTCTAAAAATGAAACAGAGAGCAGGGAACGGAAGAGTAATAACTGCCTTCCTTTGCATACATGAGCCTCTCAGGGAAGTAAACCAGAACTTAGCAAGGGATCAGCTTCGCTGAATTCTTTACGGGTTACATTTTGTCTGATATACTTTGAAACTGAACAGAATGACCAAAAACACATTACTTCATCACGAACACATCTCATTTGCTGCTGGACTAATGGGGATAACACCCAAGGGTGACACAAGAGCATCCACATGTACATCATGTGGCGTCACTGGTATCACGCCTTCTTCCAATATCTGCACCGAGTATGACAGAGCAACTACGCACAAAAACAACATTTGCATGCAAAATCAGTGAAGTGATTGTATTTCCGGTAAATTCGTGATAAACTGGTTTGCAAATTGCAATGATAGAATAGTGTACCAAATAAAGGTTTCTTCCACTTGCGAGCCTCAGCAAGCTCTTGATACTTCATGAGTAAGGTGTCATAGTAACTTCAGTGAATTCATTGACAAACCGGAAACACGAAGACAAGTGAAACTCAGTGTTTGAATGAAATAAAGTACACTATAATAATCATACGAATAATAACCATAACCATAACCTGCCAAGAACCACCAGCTTTTCCTGAACGGTTATTAACCGTAACCGTTCAGCAACCGACCGGTTGCAACCATAACAGGTCCGGTTTTCGGTTACGGTTAAAAACCGTAATCTTTTTTTTTTTTTTTTTTTAACTTGACTATTCTGTTTTTCGAGCACAAAATTTTAAAATTAGTACGAAAAAGAAAATGGGCAGAAATTAAATTCTAAGCAAAACACAACCTAACACAAGTGGTTGGCCTAAATTAAAATGATGCTTCTTATCCATTTATCGCTCCACTTCCATTCTTCATTTTCTCCACCTGAAATTAAGCAAAAGTGAAAATAAGTAAAATGTTAGTCTTTTTATCCTCAACTAGAAATAGATACACACCTATGCCAGAACATAGAAACATCCAAAGAAGCAATTTTTCTCAAACTCTTGCAAGAACACACCTTTAAGCTAATTTCTTTCTTGATTGTCCCACAAAACATAGAAACATCTAAAGAAGCAATTTTTCTAAAAGATAGACCATGGTTCCTTATCTTTTAGCAGCACTACACAAAAGTACACTACCCAAAATTACTTCTAACACATAATTTTAAAATCAATTCAAGATTCAACTACACTTGAAAGAATTGCAACAACATGAACAAGACACCATCTTGAAAGAATTTCTTAAGGTCGGTAAAGTTACCAATAAGAGCATCTAACCGCCGATATCTCCAAGCATGTCTTCTCCAAGTCCAAGCCCTTCAAACACTTCCTCATCCGGTAATACGGGCAACACATGCTCCACGCACTCTCGATGCTCTACAAAAAAACCAGTATATAGTATATAATTAGCCAATGTAGCACACTTGATAACTAGTTAGACACAAGCATATCAAATAATTTTGTTGAGAATATTTACCTTTTTGCTTAATTGGGGGAATCCAATCGTTGGCACATATCAACGCTTCCACGGATGTCGCACTCAATCTAGAACGTCGCTCATCAATGACACGACCACCAAAGCTAAATGCAGACTCGGATGCAACAGTAGTTGCTGGAATAGCCAATATATCACGTGCAAGCTTCGCCAAGATAGGAAACCGGACGTTGTTTACCTCCCACCAGTTTAATACATCAAGTTCACCAGTCGGATGTAAAGGCTCATTCAAGTATACATCCAATTCTGACCTTGAAGCTGAAGAAGTGTGGGAAGCTGCATACCATTAGCTAAACCTAAGAATATTATTTGATTCTTCACCAGGACTTGAAGCAACAGTGTTAGTGCTCGATGAGTCAACTTGTCCACCATATTGCAAGTACAACTTCTCAATCATCTCCTGAACTCTAACTATGTAAGAGCCTGAATCAACACCATAAATCTCCGAGTAGAAGTACCTCACAATATACATCTTGTATCTAGGATTGAACACGACTGCAATTGCCAAAACAAAGTTACACTCATCCCAGTATTTGTCGAACTTGTCCTTCATCCTAACCTCCATCTGAGATATGTCATCATTGCTACTTCCTACCCACTCCATTAGTTTGAGCTTAATGTCACTCATATCCGGGAAGAAAATGTTAGAAGTTGGATATTTGCTTCCACTAAAGTGCTTCGTGGCACGAGCAAATGTTCTCAGATATTCCATGATTCAGGTGATGGTAGCCAACAATAACTAGTATCCAACTGGTACAAACGAAAAAATGCAGCCCTCAGAGGTATAACCGTCTCCACAACTCAAAGGTCGAATTCCATCGTGTGGGCACATCCATGGCCACCGACCTCATGTTCTGGAGCCCACAGTGAGTCTTTGCCTAGCCAAATTTACTCATAGCCAAAGGAGATCGATCCAAGTATCTGACACTCTGACGTATATCATCAATCAGCTCCCTTAGCACAGCTAAACCATCCTGCACAACCAAGTTCAAGATATGGCCACTACAACGTACATGCATGAGATCCCCTTCAAATGGAAGGGTGGAATGCTCCAAATACCATTCTTTCAGCTTGGTCATCATAGAGGAATTAGCACTTGCATTGTCCACAACAACCGAGCTAATCTTCCCATCAATGTTCCACTCTAGCATCTGATCTCTAATGAAACTGAAGATTTTCTGACCATCGTGAGGGTAATCAAGCAACTTGAATGCAAGGATCTTCTTCTGCAATACCCAATCACCATCTATGAAATGGGATGTGAGACAGCAGTATGCCTTATTGGAATGATCTGATGTCCAGATATCAGTAGTCAAAGCAATCTTGGAACGCAGATTATCCAACATACGAAAGACCTTCTCTTTTTCCTCAATGAAAACACACAATACATCTGCTTTGATGGTATTTTTTTATGGTAACTTGAAGTTTGGATTAAGTCCCATGCAAAAACGCTCAAAGAACTCATGCTCTCCAATATTAAAAGGATAATTATGCTTGATCACTGCAATTGCCAAATTTGTTCTACTCGACAACTGGTCAAATCTGAACTCTGCTCTAGGGCTCCTATAAGGAGTGTTGGAAGCACTCGGGAGTGTAAATACTGAACAAGGACCATTAATATGGTTCCTTAGCGTGCTAGTTCCACAACTATTGTCCCAAGCAAACAATTTCTTGCAATGATTACACTATGCATGTGTCATAAC
This sequence comes from Plantago major, assembly GCA_026545765.1. NCBI lineage: Eukaryota > Viridiplantae > Streptophyta > Magnoliopsida > Lamiales > Plantaginaceae > Plantago > Plantago major. Next base: position 88,270,637 of record CM048843.1, on the reverse strand, counting down.
CCCATTACCATCCGTTACCTTCACAAAATGATCCCACACAATTGACCTCAAGCGTTTAGTCCTAGGTCTTGGCACTGTTGTTGGCGGTGGAACATTAGGAGGTTGTTCCGCAGTTTGTTCTGTTTCACTTTGAGAGGTAGACATGTAGTGTTACTCCTAAACAAACAAAAATAATATAGTATTAAAATAGAATACCAATTACCAAGTAAAAAGAAGAGCATTAGGACTAACAAAATGATCACGAAAACATCTAAACTACTACTTATTATGTCTCCAACCCATAATCAATTAAACACCACAATACCTACAAAAATTTAAGCTAATAAATTATTGCATCTCAATAACACACTTCTCTACTGCTTCAAAACCAAACTATAACTGATAGCAAGTTAAACCTTGAAATACCACAACCATGCTCCATAAATGAATTTGGCAAGTACCTAGCAGCTCATAAACCAGCTCATAAACCGTATCTTACTAAATAATCCATCACAAAATTAAAGAAAAAGCAAGTATTTGAGCTTAACAGCCTACTACGAAATCAAGAACGAAATCAACTTAACAACAATCTTTATCACACTAAGCTTATCTTCAAGACTTCAACATACTACAACATTTTCCGAAATCGAAATGGAGACGTACTGGGAATTGAACAAAAATCAAACCTTGAAGAAGCAAGAAGAAATCGAAATGGAGACGAACCGGGAATTGAACAGAAATCCAGTTTCTCACCGAAAAAGAGAAGCAGGAGAGAAAGAACCAAAACAAGGAAAATGGGCGTCTGTCGGAACTCGGAATTAAAGCCGCTGTGAGTTGGGATCGAACTTCGAAATTGCAAACTTTTCATGACGACTGGCAAGTTTCAGCAACTAGCGTCTACCAATAACGAGTTCCATCAAACTTTCATGGCGATTTGAACTTTGAAGGAGTGAAATTGAAGGAGTCTGCGAAGCCCTGAACTGAAGAGAAGAAAGTGACTGAGTGAAAATGTGAAAATTGAAATGACGGCTGTGAAATGTAAAAAGATGAATTTTAAGAAAAACCTATCAACAACCTAAAACCATGGTTTTTTGCGATTACATGATCGAACCGGAACCGGTCAGTAATTTTTTCGGTTCCGATTATGGTTATGGTTATTATTTAAATGGTTATGGTTATAACCAAAATTGAAATAATGGTTATAGTTATTAACCAACCATTTCCAGGACTAGAGGACCGCACTCATTACACGCAACAAAGTACAGCTCCCCATTCGCACCCAGTCCAACATCATCTGCACATATCTGGCATGTTCCGACGCCTATCGTCTGCAGCTCCTCCCTCGTCTCTTCCTGGGGAGCGAGGAATAATTAATGTATTGTAATATAGTGGAATATATACGTACCAAGATTTCTCTATGGGACGAGATGAATAAGAACTCGTTCTCCTTGTACGAACCGGTGAATAGTCCAGCATTCACCTCCATAGTGGATGTTTGCTTATGCTTGCTGCTCTGTGTGACAAGTTTGTGAAAATGGATTGAGCTTGAATTAGTTCAAGATGTTAATGATAGAGGCAGTGCCATTACTAGCTACTGGTACAGGTCAGGACAACTTATTCTCAGGTGATGCCAAACAATATACATAGGAAGAACCGCACATTAATTTGCATGGAAATTGTTAGGTTTACATTTTCTTTTGTTTTTGGTTGTTTGTCATATTTGAAATATCGAAATTCATTATGTGCATATGTACAGGAGCTCTATTTTGTTATGTTCTATGGCATTCCTGCTCTCACTTTACTGTGAATTTTATCGAATTTTCGATGCCGTATTGAATTCGCTAAACTGAGAGTTTATTGGATTTTTGACACCTTTCCCAATCTTGCTCCCGAATTCGCTCCATGCGACTAAGATTGTGTGTTTGTCAAGGTTGATGGTGATGAATTGAACCAAAGGAATTGACCATATGAAGCTCCATTATCATTCGATATTTGTGATTGAAAATGCGATGTCTGATCAGGTCTTTTCGATTGACGATCCCTCGCAAAGTATCCATCATAGTTTTACTAAAAATATGGATCATGACAAATAATAAAAAATTGATCAATGATACTAACAAATGTAATCTTTTTCATCTCCAACCAAAACTGGACAGTATATATATGTGAAAAGGCTTGAATTCAAAGTACATAATAAACAAGAGGATCATGACTGATAGATTATGTAAATATTAGTTAGAATTTTAAAGAATCTAGAATCTTAATCATAGTAGGTTTAGTATAGCTTAGTTAGAATAGCATTAGTCTAAAACTCTATATTATACTCTTGTATTTATACCCCATGGTTATCAATGAATTCCTCACGGAAAACATTCTTTCATGGTATCAAGTTAGTTTCTGACTATCTTCCGCTGCAGTACTCCCGTATACAGAACCTTATGTTCGATATATTCTCCAATATATAGAACCTCACGTTCGATATACTCCTGCAAATCAACCATCCCTTTTCTGTCCAATCGATCGTCTTCGATCCTTTGTCCTTCCCCAAATCGGCTCATAGTTTTCAGCAATCTGCTGCTTCACGGCGAACGCAATTTGACCTATCAAACCTGATTAGATTCCGATCTCCACCGTTCGGATTGGAGTTCAACACGTTATCTTGATGGTGTCAAAAATTCGTGACGATCCAACGGCTGAATCCACGGGAAACTCCATTTTCCTCGGACTGCGCTGTGCTGATCCGAATTGGTACATGGATACTGGTGCATCTTCTCATATGACATCTTCGCCAGGTAATGTCTCGTCTTATTTTAATTTGAGAAATCAAAATAAGGGTATTATGGTCGGTAATGGTCAGTCTATTCCAATTCGTGGTTATGGTCATTCTCGTTTACCTCCTCCTCCGAACCCTCCCTTATCCTTACAGAATGTGCTACACGCTCCTAGACTCGTTAAGAATTTAATTTCTGTACGCAAATTCACAACTGATAATTCTGTGTCTGTTGAATTCGATCCTAATGGGTTTTATGTAAAGGATTTTCAAACGGGGATGGCAATCATGAGATGTAATTGCCAGGGGGACCTTTATCCTCTTACTACCACCAACTACTCCTTCCCCACGCCTTCAGCCTTCACGACTTTGGCGTCTTCCCTCTGGCATGATCGTTTAGGACATCCGGGAAACTCTGTTTTAAGTTACCTACGACAGAATAATAGCATTCCTTCTGCTAAATCTAGTCTTTCCGGTATTTGTCGTTCTTGCATTCTTGGTAAACACATAAAGTTGCCTTTTGATGCTTCTATGTCTCAAACAATGTTACCTTTTGATATTATTCACAGTGACTTGTGGACCTCTCCTGTGTTAAGCTCATTGGGTTATCGTTATTATGTTCTTTTCTTGGATGATTTCTCAAACTTTTTGTGGACTTTTCCCTTAGCTAGGAAATCAGATGTTTATGCAAAATTCTCTATCCTTCGTGCGCATATACTTAACCAATTTGAGAGACATATTAAGAATATCCAATGTGACAATGGGAGGGAATATGATAATGGCCAATTCAAGAGTTTTTGCGAAAGTAATGGGATGTCTTTCCGTCTTTCATGCCCCCATACTTCTTCGCAAAACGGTAAAGCCGAAAGAAAAATCCAGTCTATCAATAATATCATTAGGACTTTACTCATTCATGCCTCCCTACCCCAATCTTTTTGGCATCATGCGTTAAGTATGGCAACTTATCTTCTTAACATTTTACCAAGCAAGATCCTAAACCATGCCTCTCCCCTTCAAATCTTGTATCAACGCAAACCATCATACTCCCATCTTCGGGTGTTTGGGTGCTTATGTTATCCCCTCATACAATCCACTACCATTCACAAGCTTCAACCTAGGTCTACGCCTTGTGTGTTTTTGGGATATCCGGAGAACCATCATGGATTCAAATGCTATGATTTATCGACTCATAAGATAACTATTTCTCGCCACGTTGTTTTTTATGAAAATAATTTCCCCTTCTCCTCCCAAATTAAACCGCAACCCTTGCCCTATGGTTCCCTAGACAATGTGATTACCCCGTTTGTGATACAGAATTTGCCATAGGTTACTAAACCGCCAACCCTAGCCGATTCAGTACCTTCCCCGCTTTCGGCCAACTCGGGACCGGCGGTCCACCATACGCCGGCCACCCCAGCTCGATCTTCTTCCACCCATTCCTCTCGATTGGGTCATATTACCCCCATACCTGTCCAGCTTTCACCACAAAGTCCCTCACCACAACCGGCCGCACCGGCAATCGACCCACCGATTCGTTCCAGTCGCGCCCGCATTCCCAATCCCAAATTCTATGGCCCGGATTTTGTAAATCTCGCCACTGTTACGAAGTCACCTATATACCTCGTAATTCAGTTTCCGCTCTTAGGGACCCAAATTGGAAAATGGCTATGGAAGATGAATTTGATGCTCTTATTAAAAATAAGACGTGGGATTTAGTACCCCGTCCACCTAATGTCAATGTTATTCGTTCTATGTGGATATTTGCTCATAAGGTGAAATCTAATGGTGAATTTGAGAGGCATAAAGCTCGTCTTGTAGGTGATGGTAAAACTCAACAGGTGGGCATTGATTGTGGTGAGACGTTTAGTCCTATGGTGAAACCGGCTACGATACGTACAGTTCTAAGTCTTTCTTTATCCAGGCAGTGGCCGATTCATCAATTGGATGTCAAAAACGCCTTCTTACACGGAGAACTCAAGGAGACTATGTATATGCATCAGCCTATGGGTTTTCGAGATCTGATTCATCCAGATTATGCTTGTCTACTTCGCAAATCATTGTATGGTCTTAAGCAGGCTCCCCGGGCATGGTACAAGCGATTTGCAGATTATGTCTCCTCTCTTGGTTTTGTGAACAGCAAATGTGATACATCTTTATTCATATACCGGCAGGGTTCAGATATGGCATACATATTACTATATGTTGATGACATTATTCTCACTGCTTCCTCCGACTCACTACGATGTTCTATTATGAATCTGCTTGCCTCGGAGTTTGCAATGAAAGATCTTGGTCCTTTGAATTATTTTCTCGGTATTGTGGTTACTCGTCATAAAGATGGTATGTTCTTATCACAACGCAAGTATGCTGAGGAAATTATTGATCGAGCTGGCATGTCCTCATGTAAGCCCTCCTTGACGCCGATTGACACGCAACCCAAGACGCGTAGTACCTCGGGTGCATTGTTTGCTGATCCGACTCATTATCGCCGTTTCGCAGGTGCTCTTCAGTATTTGACGTTTACCAGGCCCAATATCCCTACAAGAATTCTGCTGTAACGGGACGGAAAGGGGCGACGGATAAAAGCGACGGATCGCCAAACGGGGCGACGGATTCTATCCATCGCCTGTTTGGCGGATAAACTTATCTGTCGCTCAGAGCGGATAAGTTTATCCGTCGCTACAGAGCGTTGACCAAGATTTAAAAAAAAAAAAAAAAAAATTTAGCGACGGATAGATCTAGATCTATCCGTCGCTAAAAGCCTAAAAAAAAAACCATTTATCTCCTCCACCACTTCTCCTCCATTTCTCCTCTCCTCCTCCTCCCACCACCACCTTTCTCCTTCCACCACCTTTCTCCTCCACCACCACCATCCACCACCATCACCTCCTCCACCACCATCCTCCTCCACCACCATCTCCACCACCACCACCTCTCTCCTCACACCACCACCGCACCACCACCATCTCCACCACCACCTCTCTCCTCCCACCACCACCGCACCACCACCATCTCCACCACCACCACCTCTCTCCTCCCACCACCGCACCACCACCATCTCCACCACCACCTCTCTCCTCCCACCACCACCGCACCACCACCCTGCCACCACCACCATCTCCTCCACCACCACCACCACCCTGCCACCACCACCACCTTTCCTCCTCCCACCACCACCGCACCACCACCACCCTGCCACCACCACTGCCACCCCCGCACCACCACTGCCACCACCGCACCACCTTTCTCCTCCCACCACCACCGCACTGCATTTAATACAAATTGATTTAATATAAAAATTAATACAAATTAATCCGTATCTGAATACAAATCAATATCTCGTATCTGAATACAAATTGATATTTAATTAATCCGTATATCTGAATATAAAATTGAATACGGATTTTATTTTTAAAAAATAGAAATGGGGCGACGGATAGATCTATCCGTTACGCAATGCGACGGATAGAATCTATTCGCCCCATTATCAATTAAAAAAAAAATTGGTCAATCCGTCGTCAACTGTCATGAATTGACGTGGATTTTCTATCCGTCGCCGATCCGCCGCCGGCGGATGGATAGATGCTTAGCGACGGATCTATCCGTCGCTACAGGCCAAATTTTTTGTAGTGTATCTCCTATGTCGTGCAACAAATTTGCTTGCACATGCACTCTCCTCGTGATATTCATATGCATGCTCTCAAACGCATACTTCAATATATTAAGGCACCTTGGATTTTGGATTGCATTTGTATCCATCGGCGACTTCGGCTCTTGTCTCCTACAAGGATGCCGATTGGGGAGGTTGCCCGGATACGCGTCGTTCGACGTCTGGCTATTGTGTGTTCCTTGGTGATACCTTGATCTCGTGGTCCAGCAAACGTCAACCTAAGATGTCTAGATCCAAGGTCTTTGAATATCGAGGCGTAGCAAATGTTGTTTCCGAGACGTGTTGGCTTCGCAACCTTCTGCTTGAGTTGCATAATCCGATTTCCAAGGCTACGTTGGTGTATTGTGATAATATTAGTGCAGTTTATCTGTCTGTCAATCCAGTTTAACATCAGCGCACGAAACATATTGAGATGGATATTCATTTTGTTCGAGAACATGTCGCACGCGGTCACATTCGGGTCTTACATGTTCCTTCTCGATATCAGATTGCAGATATATTTACCAAAGGACTGCCGAGAGTTTTGTTTGAAGATTTTCGGGACAGTCTAAGTGTTCGTAAACCTCCCGCTTCGACTGCGGGGGTGTGATAAATTATGTAAATATTAGTTAGAATATTAAAGAATCTAGAATCTTAATCATAGTAGGTTTAGTATAGCTTAGTTAGAATAGCATTAGTTTAAAACTCTATATTATACTCTTGTATTTATACTCCATGGTTATCAATGAATTCCTCACGGAAAACATTCTTTGAATGACCACTCTTTATTCAGTAAAGTAAAAAATGAAAATATAAAATAACAGTTCAATCAACCACCAAAATTGGACCTGATTTGAGCAACAACAGTTCTGTCAACTTGGAAAGATTTGGTGAGTACACTAGTAGGTATAGAAGGGCTTGAACCAAACAGATTCAAGGCAACCAGAGCTGCACCTGGCAAATGACTGTTAAAAGCCGTAAAAATCTGCGCATGGTCTGAACCGATGTTTAGCTGAAAGTGCACGAGTCCCCTCGGAACCAAAAACATCTGACCGGCTGTCATGTTTCTCGAGTAAAACACATTATCTGTTGTAATAAAACCAACGAGCAATGTCCCCTTGACAACTATCCCTGTCTCAGCCGCACGGGGGTGTGAGTGCGGAGGGTTAATCCCACCAGGAGCAATATCAACCCGGTTCATGGATATGCCTTGCGTGTTCAGTCCTGGAAAGGCTAGAACGTTACCTTGCATGACACTGCTTCCGAATATATTGCTTGTGTTCGCCTCCTGGGTAAGTCCATCGTAAAAGAAATCGTCTGAAGTTACGTCTGAGGCCAGTTTGCAGGGGAAGCCATTCACTGATAAGTTCCCAGCTAAATCACCGACGCAGAAATCCTGAAGAGGATCAGGATCTGACGATTGCGAAGGCAGTGGTGAGAGTAACAAAAGTGTCAAGAAGCCAGGTATGGCAGTGTAAGTCCATGACATTGTAAAAGCCATAGAGGAGAAACTGTTAAGTTGTTTTGATGAAACTAGTTCTGGATTTCAGTAACTTATAGACAATGTTAAAGTAGAAACAGTCACATTAGAGATTGAAGAAGCAGCAAGCAATTGGTAAAGATCAATGTAAGTGACCAGTTCTTGGATAAACAATGATTTTTCCTGCTCAACTAACACAAACTAATAAGTGAGAAGTTGACTATGGGCTTTTTGACAGTTTCTTCATTTCAGTTTAGTCGTGTAGACGACTTGGTAAGATGACTGATAGCTAATAAAGTGACGACCGGTGGCTTAATCAGTCACTGTATTTAATAAAACAAAAGACCTAGCAGGGGTAGTTTCATCAAACCAATCAACTTATCAACATTCACGGAAAATCCTTATCATAGTCAAACCGCAATCAAATAAGATAGCATCACCTGATAAGGTAACTGATCAAGTCCCGCCAAATATACACGAATCATTCACCTAATTTGCTATATGAAGAGAGTGGACTCAGTATAAATAAATTACAAAAACATATGTTTGGTGTTTGGTCTTTATCAATCAAGAAAAATGTACAGATACAGTACTTGCAATCAACCAAGAGCAGGTAATTTAAAGTATGTTCTATTAAGACATTTGCTATTTCAGTTGACAAGATCAATAAAATGTTACAGGAAAGTAAGAAGGTGTCTCAAGTTTTTCATAATCAATGTCAAAATGACACCACAATCAGACAATACACACAATTATTACATATCATAACTTTGCCATAGGCTCGTAGCTTTCACAGTTATATTACATACCTCAGTTGTCAAGTTAACAATAGCTGGTAAAGTCGATAAAATTCTCTAAAAATGAAACAGAGAGCAGGGAACGGAAGAGTAATAACTGCCTTCCTTTGCATACACGAGCCTCTCAGGGAAGTAAACCAGAACTTAGCAAGGGATCAGCTTTGCTGAATTCTTTACGGGTTACATTTTGTCTGATATTCTTTGAAACTGAACAGAATGACCAAAAACACATTACTTCATCACGAACACATCTCATTTGCTGCTGGACTAATGGGGATAACACCCGAGGGTGACACAAGAGCATCCACATGTACATCATGTGGCGTCACTGGTATCATGCCTTCTTCCAATATCTGCACCGAGTATGACAGAGCAACTACGCACAAAAACAACATTTGCATGCAAAATCAGTGAAGAGATTGTATTTCCGGTAAATTCGTGATAAACTGGTTTGCAAATTGCAATGATAGAATAGTACCAAATAAAGGTTTCTTCCACTTGCGAGCCTCAGCAAGCTCTTGATACTTCATGAGTAAGGTGTCATAGTAACTTCAGTGAATTCATTGACAAACCGGAAACACGAAGACAAGTGAAACTCAGTGTTTGAATGAAATAAAGTACACTATAATAATCATACGAATAATTACATCTGGATAGCCACCAGATGTTCCAACGCAATACCATGGCAGTGTGTCAACTGTCAAGAGTGAAATAATTTAAAAGAATGTGACAAAACAGAAAAAAGAAAAAAGGTATCACAAATAAATATAAATGGAAGGCAGTAAAAAAAAAAGGAACAGGATTTAAAAAAAAAAAATTATTATATATTCATCTATCCATTTTTTCCATGGTACCACGGAGAAACAAAAAATAAGAAATTAGTGGTCAAACTTCATGTGCTTTCTTAATAGCTATATACTACGTTTACCATCTCTATATGTGACTTACCCTCCTCCACGTCCCAAGCGCCTGCCAGATTTATCAAAAGCAAGCCCTGTAACGGTAATGAAAAGTAATAAATGTCAACTTGGATACAAATAATGAATTGGAGCGGAGTGGGGTGCTAACCAGGTAAGATAAACAAGTCAACAGGTTCACTTGCCAGCATAACTGCATACAAAAAGGAACAAAAGATCATGACCATCATGATTGACATTGAGTAATCAACAACACTGTGCAGAGCAGTGCTTCATCAGACCAAATGATAAGTGCAATACTAGATACCGTTAGCAAACTAGAAAGCTCCATTTCTCATACTGATTAGTTCCAGTTCCATAAAACTTTTAGTCTGTCACACGTTTATTCTTTTTCTAAAAGACATGAAATTTAATTATTGCATTTTTCTAAATAACTCACTATTCCCATATTAGAGACTACATGACTACACATGATTGTTCAAGTAATATTCCATCACGAAATATTGCTTTCAATGGGGTATTGGTTTGATGGTTTTATGGATAGCTTGGGGATTGCCACATTTCTAGTAAATTCTCCCCTTAACGGGTCTATGTTATACTAATAATCACCTGTCTCCAAAATTTATTCTATCTGGTTTTACAACAAAAAAACACTACCGTTCTCATTGAAATATACCAGAGGGAGAAAATAATTGAGCATGAGCCAGCAGTATAGGTATAACATCCTAACAATCTCCAAGAAATGAAAAACTTCACATAGAAATAAAGATTACCATCTTCACGTTCATTTCCTTCAGCATCATGAGAATTAGGTTCCAATATGCTCATTGAATTTGCAATCAAATCATCCACCCTAGATATGTTCAGCATCCGCATGTGACTATTCTTGTCTTCCACTCGGGGAACGTAAAGCTTTTTTCCACCTAGCAAGTGATCATCTTATTGAAATATGTGAAAGTAAGAACTTTTAGTGGCAAAACAGTTCGTCTAAAAAGATGAAATGCTTCATTCTCCAACCATGTACTAAACTTCCACAGTAAACATTTTCATCTTTTTTGTGTTCTTTATAAAATTCTAGATAATGTACAGGCTCAAGGCTTGTGCCTCAGTCGACAGGACAATAAGGTCAGATTTGCAATAGCACTACGTATCGCAAATGGTTCGTTGAAATCCATGGATAATACCCGGGAAAGAAAACAAAAGCTTTTCCTTTTTGGTGGCCCAATACAATAGGAAACAATGTAAAATACACTCCCATGAGCAGCATTACAGAGAGAAGCTGGCATGCATCTTGCCCAACCATGCACTGAAACCCAAACAACCTCTTCAGTTTCCCAATATTTCTGAAGTATAAATAAGGACTAGAATCAAATATTCAAGGAAGAGGCTATTTTGGCTATGCGTTTTCTAGAATAGCTAAATTCTGGTATTAGGGTGTGATGGAAATCTTTTGGAACTGTGATCTTGTAACTATGCCATTTCAAGTTTGGGCCAAGTGACAGTTGCATAGGTTTATATATTTATTCTTGACAACTAAGAATTAACCTTATACACAACACTCCTGACTGTGCTTATATAATGGACAAGAGTAGCGGAACAGCGGTTTTTTAAGACGAAGAGATTCAATCATAATTTCTTTAGAGGTTGAACCTAAAACATACCACTTCCACAAAGACAAGGCATGAAAAGATTTCATTTAGTAAAAATCTTTGAAGTTTCCAACACTTATCTTCCTTTTCACTACAAAAAAGATTGGTATGTAATGGCCAGAGAATCATGAGATCACAACTCACATGGTGAGTTAATCCAAGCTCGTGTGTGATCACTCGAATCATGAATTTCTTTAAACAAGATTCTGCATAACTACCCTTACTTTGATGTCCATTGCAAATGAGAATAGCATAAACATAGTTGTAAGACTGCCAAGAATTTATCGCAGGCTTGCTGCAAGAACTTCCTCAGAAGGAATTCCTAACCAAATAATTGAAACGGCATCAAAGGAATCAGAAAAGTATAAACATTGTTCTTCGTATTTGTAAGCAAGTGACTGGACCTTCAAAATTGGTTCTTCCTCAATTTCCAAGTCTCCACTACACTTCCTAAAACAACTAAACAACAACCGATTCCAACCAGTTCTCAAACGAAAATGAAATGCAGTACTAACTTCTCTCAAATGAAGCGGTAAATAAAACACAAAACAACTCAGCTTAACCATGCAGCAAGAGGCGAAAGAAACAAGGCCAAATCAACAAGAGCTATTTACTACTACTACTACCACTACTACACATTGCGTGAAATAGTCGAAAACAGCGAGTGAAGCTAGCTACCTTTGTCTGAGTTGTTGTTTAGGATCTGGGACAAGAGTTTAGAAGTATCAACTTCTCTCAAAGCAGGGCAACAAATATAAGCACACAATCTTTTACAAGATTTGAACCATGGAGCTTCCAACACAATACTCTGAATTGCATCATCTAACAATTGAATCAAAACAACAAACAATGATAAGAACAATTCCCATTTCTCAACAAATCAAAAGTAAAATGCCCAAATTTCAATCACCTTGTTGAGATCTAAGCGTTGGGTCCATTGACTTGAGCTCTTTCCTGACTTTGGTACGGATGATCTTCTTCTGCTTGAAAACAAAATCCAAATCGCCGCTCATTTTGGCGGAGAACCTCCGTAGGTTAGTGGTCAACGGTGGCGATGCGGTGGCTGTGTAGAGAAGGTGAGTTTTGAAGCTCATTTTGTCAATCCATCCCATTTTGGTTGGACCGGATACTCCGGTCCGGAATAATAACATAAACCGGAAGTTAATCCGAAGGAGTGGTGGGGGTGCGCAATAGATGTTTTCTATCATTTCTAGTATCTCTTGCTCCCATTTTAAAAAAAAGTATACGTTTCTTATGAGTATTAATCGTTTTCAAGGCATTACTTTAAACGATATTAATAAATAAATTATTAAAATTATATAATGAAAATTTAGTAATTAAATTTTTATTATATAATTTATTAAATTATTTACTATTACAAAGTATTTCAATCAAAATTATTAATTCCAAAGTCAAAATGTAACACTTTTTCTGAATGGAGGGAGTAATATATATTGTACGCATAACAGAATAGTGAATATAGCAAATCTCTCTCTTGATTTTCGGCAAGGATTAGGGAACACATATATTGTAGTAGCTAGCTATTTACATAAACCTGATTCTGCTCGTTTTTGCGAAATCCCGGAAGATCTGATCATTGAAATCTTGTTACGATTGCCGGTCAAATCACTCTTGAAGTTCAGGTGCGTTTCGAAATCGTGGTGTTATGTGATCTCCAGTAAGCAGTTCGTTGAATCCCAGTTGAATTTTGCAACAAACAATTATGTACGCTGCATTCAATATAGTTCGTTCAGGTTATGTTTATTGTTTGGGTTCTTATAATGGACTCTGTGCATTCTTCAAAACCAGAACACATGACTGTAAAAGCCGTTTTTCGTGTGGAATCCATCCACCAGAAAGTCCAGAGAATTGCCTTCCGTTGATGCCATGACGGACCAGTGTATTGCTCGCAACATTGGGTTTGGTTTTGATGGTGCTGATTACAAGGTCTTGGCTATCTGCCGTGAAAACAGGAAGGTTGTAAAATTATATAGTTTAAGAGTTAATTCTTGGAAGACAATGCCTTTCGATATGTGTGAAAATTTAGATGACAGAGTAGGGAAGTTTGCTAATGGTAAGCTCTACTGGATTAGAAGAAAGGAAAACAATGAGGCCGACGACCTTTTCTATTTTGATTTACGAACTGAGGTTTTCGGAAAACTAGAGCCACCGGTAAGTTCAAAGGCGGGTTCTTTGTACTTATCATTGGAATTGCTCGGAGAATGCCTTTGCCTGATTTCCTATCGCAAAACTGGAGATGATAGATGGGTTTTGAAGCATCATGTTCCATTATGGCTGTAGTAGCTACGTCTCGAGTTTAGTTTCACCATTTTCGGATGGATGATCGTGACCTGCAGGTGACAACGAACAAGAGATTTGTTGCTTAATGAACTTATGAAATTATGCTTTCTTGGCAGGATTATTGTTTGAGTCGGAATATGTGTTATTTTTTGTAATGTTCCTTAAATATTACTTCATACTCTATGTATTTGCATTTCGAATCGATCTGGAATATATATTGAATTTGCAGTAAACGGGCAGAGTCTTCTTTTTGAAATTATGCTACGCGTGTTCTCACGTTCTAGTAATCAACTTAGCGGGCAGAGTCTTCTTTTTTAGCAAATTATATTAGCAAAAGGTCATTAAGCAGGTTTTTGACCGAGTGTGAGCATAATGATAAATCTTTTTCTACTTTAACTCAGATTCTATTAACCTAAACAAGCCTTTTTACAGTATAAATAGTCCCTGCTATTTCATGAATAATACCATCATCTCTAAAAAAACCACAAAAAGAGTATATATATACTATTAGCAATTCAATTAGAAGTTTTCTGAAATGGCTATCTGGCTGCTTTTCCTAGTTATCTCAGGTACATTATAACACCTACTGTTCCGATTTTTACTTTTCATGAACATACATAGCCTTGATGTTAAAGATATGATTTAACACTCGGTTTGGTTTCGGGATGTGTTTCTCATTAAAAGATAAATGAAAATTTATCGAGCCTGAAAGTGTTTTGAACAATTTCAGCCCCCCCATGTTGATTTTATCTTGGTGACCCGAGAATCAGAGATGTTTTGGTACTTTTCGTTTGCATTTCGATTAGATCTTAAACCATTCAGACTCGTCTTGCAGCTGCATTGACTGGTAATGTTCTTAAAGTGGAGGCAGATAAACAATGCGTTGACACACTGGAGCCTAACAACTGTGTAATATCAACTTGCATGGATGAGTGCTATACATTTCATAATCAGGGGATTGGAGCTTGTGTCCGTTATTATTCGGAGAGACGTTGGGCAATCAAATGCATTTGCAGTCATAGTTGTTAGAGGTTTTGATCATCAACTGTTTATGTTGATGGGATCTATAAGACTATAACAGATCCGACTTTAACATATGTTGCTAAACCACCTACTCGATATATGAAAGGTTGCTAGAAATTTCACCCGCACAAAATATAATAAAACAATAATTGATGGGTTCACATATAACATCTTTCCATGTGGAATAGTCAACCTGAAACATGGAAGATGGTGATTCTTTAATTTATCATCAATGTGAGGATTGGTATGTATGGATGGCTTATCCTCACATGGCACATTGTCTTTCTTGTTTTTCTATCTTTTCTTTTTTCCATTTTTATTAGATCAATACTCCCACATAGTACCTCGAGTTTCACTACGTTTTCTTAGTTTTTTTACCCGTGTAAAAGTTACAGTTTCAAAGGGGTGTCGAGTTTACTACTTTTCTTGATTTATTTACCCGTAAAGAAGTTACAGTTTGAAACAGGACAGAAATAGTATAATGAAAAAGTCAATGCTTCTCCATTTCTCAGGATCATGCAGCAACATAATTGTATTAAGAAATCACAATTTGACAGCAATAATTGTTCATTTGTTTAATATATAAATCAAGAATTGCATTATCTTTCTGTGCCTTGATGTATCCATATTTGCATTTTATATGTGATTGATTGATCATTGATGCTTCAAGCTCAGTTTCACATTAACACCTCTCTGTCAACAAGCCCAAGTTTTCTCCTTTCCTTTCACTCCAAAAAATGGCATATGCTGCTTTACTTTCTGTCGCAGAAGTGATAGAGGAGATCATGAAACATGATCATCAAGATTACACCTTTCTCTGTGGGAAAGACCAGATGATTTCTCTCCACCAAAATATCATTTCCTTGCAACAGTTTCTTGAACATGTTCCTATGAAATACAATTCAATGGTCAGCCAGTTTGAAAGTCGGCTCGTTGATGTTGTCTACCAAGTCGAAGATATCATCGAAGCAAGTACGATGAAGTTGCCAGGCGATGACAGATTGTCACCTTCGGCCTTCTGTGGTTGCATTGAAGAAGTCAGTTCCATTCTGCAAGAGTCAGAGGAGATGAAGGAGCTGTTCGAAAAAAACAAAGGTACTGCATCTTCCAGTGATGATTCTGGAACTAAGAGTTCCTTGATAGTTGAACCTGTAGGCAGCAATGATGCTAAGGTGGGACTTGATGAGGGCTTGAAACAGATTCTTGTACGTGTCAACAACCGCGAGAAGCCACTGCAGATCATTCCAGTTGTTGGAATGGGGGGAATCGGAAAGACTACTCTTGCTAGAGCTGTCTACGACAGTCCATTCACATCGCGTCATTTTGACGTTTATTTTTGGGTGACTGTATCCCAGGAATATAGCATACAAGATATTCTTCTAGAGCTCATACCTGATAAACCAAATGCTGGGAAAATCAAGCAAAATGTTGAGTCGTTGATTGTTCAGGTACATAAAAGTCTGTACAATCGACGATTTCTCATCATTCTTGATGACATGTGGGATGCAAAAGCGTGGGACGGGATAATGAGGGCTATCCCAGATAACAATAACGGCAGTCGTGTGATCATAACCACGAGATTGTCAGACGTGGCAGCTAAAGTCGATTATTCTAGTCCTCTGTACCAGATGCAGTTACTGCATAAAGAAACAGCTTGGGATCTACTCCGGGCCAAAGTTTTTGGGCAAGAATCTTGCCTTCCTGAGCTCGAAGGTGTTGGAAGAAGGATTGCGGAAAGCTGCAAAGGGCTCCCACTCTTGATCGTCGTGGTTGCAGGATTTCTCAAATCCAACAGGACGGAAGATTATTGGGAAGAATTCGCGAGAAATATCAATGAAGCAGCTGCGAGTAATGATCAGATAGATGGAATTCTATCTTTGAGTTATAAAAACTTGCCTATGCACTTGAAGGCATGCTTCCTTTCTTTGGGAGCCTTTCCAGAAGATGCCCGTATTTCTGTAAGCACGTTGATTCGGCTTTGGATTGCTGAAGGTTTTGTAAGACCCCGAGCACCAGAAACGCTAGAAGAGATAGCTGAGGAGTACTTGGAGGATCTTGTAGAACGGAACCTTGTTCTGGTTACGGGGAAGAGATGTAATGGGAAAATCAGGACTTGTAGCATTCATGATGTGCCGCGGGAGTTGAGCTTAAGAAAAGCTCAAGAAGAAAAGTTTCTAAAACGCTTTGCAGAACACGTAGATGATGTTGCTTTTCGAAATATCACTATGTCCCAGCGCCACGTAAGTATCTCTACTTACAGCTTCGACACCACCACTGATGTGCGCAATACATTTGCTCGTTCTCTTATTTGCATAGATTGTCCTGCCTATTTGAAATTGTCATCAATCGCATTGCGTTTTAGATTACTCAAAGTGCTGTCTGGTGTGTGGGTATACGCAGAGTCCATGATGCGTCAAATATTCGAACTAACTAATTTAAGGTTACTTCAGTTTAGTTGCTACAATGATTTTGGCAGTAACCTGGTGGTACCAAAATCAATATCCAAGCTTCAGAAGCTTGAGACATTGATTGTTACAGAAGGTTCGCGAGCATCCTTTCCAGTAGATATCTGGAAGATTCCAAAACTCAGGCATATAGTCCTGTCGAAGGAGTGCACCTTGCCCTTTCCAGTGTTTAGTCAAGGCTATCCGGTCCTGGAACACCTACAAACGCTTTCATGGGCGAAAAATGTCAAATTCAATAAAAACTTGGTAAGAAGAATCCCAAATTTGAAGAAGTTCAGGTATCTTTATGGAGATTACTATGGTCACCTCACACTTGCTCATCTATGCCAACTTGAAAATATGTACCTTGCGGTTGATTCGGGGTCTCTTCCGGACAACTGTGTCTTTCCTCCGAATCTCAAGAAGTTGATTCTGGAGCAAACTCATATTACTTCCTGGGAGCATATGTCGTCAATGGTTGGTTCACTGCCGAATCTTGAAGTCCTTAAGCTCAGGGATTTTTCTGTTCAAGGTGAAACGTGGGAGCCAAAGGAGGGTGAATTTCTAGGGTTGAAGTACCTAGAAATGAGACAGTTAAAATTGAAGTACTGGTTAGTTGACAGTACACATTTCCCTTGTCTTGAGACGCTTTTTCTTCGTGGCATGTACTATCTAGAGGAAATTCCGCCCAGCATAGGATGTATAGAAACGCTGCAGAAATTGATAGTGAAAAGTAGCAGCACGGAAGTTGAAGAATCAGCCCACAGAATACGAGAGGAACAAGTGAGCTTTGGGAACGATTCACTTCAAGTTTTCGTCATTTCTTAGATGTTCATGTTCTTGAGGATATGTTGTACAAGCTTTATCAGATGTTCAAGTTCATGTATGGGGTTCCATCATTAGGTGCTTTCTATCTCCGCCATTGTTGATCAGGTTTTTTGTGTCCAGGAATATGGGTGGGCGTTCACTTTTTAGTTTACGTGTAATTAGACATATATACGCACTGGATTATTCGTTTAAACTTTCTCAATAGAGAGAGAATTTCCAATGATATGTTCTCTGTTTATATTGTAGCTACTAGCTACCTAACTGTCTATGTACTAATACTACTGCATAATGTATGAAATGCGCACAGTACAACAGTTCATCGTCTTCATTTCTGTTTAATTCGTCATCTCCAGTTTCTTGTTAATTCATTGAATTCTCAACTCGATTAGCTTTACATTCATGTACATTTCTGAAAGAGTACAGTTCCCGGTACTGAAATTGGTTACCAACTCTGGACCGGAACCCTTTAGACAATTATAGTTGTTTTCAGACTGTACTATGTGTCTGTCTGCTTGGACATACACGCCCTGATATGTGGCTGTAAGAACAGAGAACCAAACTAATAGGACCACAATGTCCTCAAACCATACAGCAAACTGAACGGTATTGAACTGTTTCGAATTCGTTACCTAAATTACATTGATCACTGAGTTGTTCATGATCAAACTTGTAGGTACAACCTAACTCATGTCTCCTCCACAATTCCTATAAATCCTACCCAAAATGCACGATTCGCATATTCAAACATCAGTTTCCAAACACATCACAGACTTCTAAGCTACTTGTAAGAAAATGATCAACGGTAGGAAACTTATCCAGATTGCTGGAAAATGGAAAAGTCTAGCTTCCAAACACAGAAAGTGTACTAATGGAGGGTACTTTGTAGCATACTGAGTTGACAGGAAACGCTTTGTTCTGCCATTAGATTATCTTGGGGACTCGGTGATTAGGGAGCTGTTGAAGATTTCTGAAGACGTATACGGGTTGCCAAGAGATGGACCTATAATGTTGCCATGTAACTCTTTCTTCATGGCCAATGTTCTGTTCTTGATCCAGCAAGGTAGAACTGCAGAAATTGGCAAAGCTTTGCGAATGTCTGCTAGCGAACGCTGCTCTTCGTCTTGCTCATATGCAGCTGCAGGGTATATTGAACATCATTTGCTTGTTTACTGACATAAAATCAGGGAAATCTGGTCGATTAAATGACAAAAATAATACTCATATAATTTAGAAATTCTTTGTTTTTCTATGTTCATGTAAACATTTGTGTTGATTAAGGAAAAAATTATGTAAAAGCCTCTAGATTTATCCAAAGTTACACATAAACATAAACTTTTTTAAAATTTAATCGTCATTTCAGCCGTGTAGTATTCCTAATATATATGTCACCAGTAACATCATAAAGATTTTAAGGGAAAACAAAACTGACCATGGGCGAAGCGGATGTGCCCAACACCATGGCTGTTAAAGCTCTATTATTAGGCGGAGCTTTTAACTTCGTCGAATGGCTTGTGAGCTACCGTAATTTTGAAGATAAAATTAACATCACACGTTTTACTGTAAATGTATTGTGTTTAATGAGCACTTAATTGTGAAAATACAAACATGTGATTTTTATAGTTTTAACAAATCATTAAATTACATTGCTCCTCCAACTGTGGTCTGTGGAACGACTTGCGTCATTAATAATCTAGCTAGCTGATGTCTCTTCGCACACGCAAGCCACTTTTGTCATTCAATTTTTCTAGTCAATTTTTGTCATCAATTAATTCAACATCATCAAACAACTATTATATGTACTACATACTTTAATTTGTGTAACAGTAAAAAAATTCGTATTTCGAACTTAGACGTTTTAAAGCGAACAGACCGTCAAAGCGGAGTTAAATAGCGTTGTTACCATTTTTGCGCTTTTTATCCAAATTTCGCCACTTATCTAAACCCTAAGTCCATTTTCTTTGACAAAGTCCATTATAGCCCTAACCCTAATTATTTTCAAAGAAAAACCCTTGGCAAAAACTTTATTTCGCGCACCAATTTTCTGCCAGACGCAGTCATCTTCTAAAATTGTTTTCCGGTTCGTTAACCGTCCGATTGAGCTGATTTTTGGAGAGCAGGATTATAACATACCTTTCTATACTTTCACCGGACGGATCACTGTTTGAAGTAGTGAATCATCCATAATTTGATGTCGAACAGTTTTCAAATCTTATCCCTCTTACTCGTTTTTCTTAAGGCAAGTTCCCCTAAGGTTTCATTCACGATTATTTGGTTTGTAATCTATGCTATGATATGCGATATTTGCAAGTTCCATTGGGGATTTCACAATTGTTATGATCTCAATGTTTGTATGTGTTGAAAAGAAGATTTGCTTAATTTCTGATCATGGGATAGCTTCACGTGTTAGTGTGTAATGTTTATGTGTTTCAATATGGAGATTCACTTGAACCATATAACTTTGTGTAGTACTTTTATGTGTTCTCCTCTCAAGTGATCATGATGTTTGTGACAATAAAACTAATATGCTAATACATGTATAATTGAAAGTCTGTTAGTTAATTAAATGGTAGTTTGGTAGATTTTGTTCTTCTAATACTTGTTGCATGCCCGAATATGGCTAGTTGTATTTTTACAGGACCTTGTTGGTTTATGGAAGTGTGTACGAATACATGTACGATGTTCAAATCCCCTTGTCCTATATATAATTTTTTAGGACCTTAATCACGCATACTTTTGCTAGATTTTATTTACTTGAGCTGGTTGTTAGTTACTGTGTATTAGATGGTACATTGGCATGGTTGTGATTCTGGTGATGTTATTATATTTCGATGTGGTTGATTGATGATATCATATTGTATCTCATAATGTATATAAGATTTTAAGTAAAAGATAGATTTTCAAGTCTGTCAAGAATGGGCTAGTAAGGTCTCCCTAGCAAATTATGGCTAATCAAGTTAAGCGGTCACTAAAAGAATCATTAAATCGTTAAGCGGTCACCATCGACTTAGAATTAAAGCAAATTGTGGCTATTCAAGTTAAGCGCACCATCTAAAAGAATCAAATCGTATTTATCCAGTAAATGGCCACCATTTGGGGATGTACCTTACAATGCCAAGTAAGCTCACGATCAAGTTAATTTTCAAGTCATGTTTAAAAGTAAAGTTCAAGTTTAATTTTCAATAAGTTCAAGAACAAGTTCAAATGTTCAGAGTCAAGTCAGGTTTTAAGGTTGCATTGCATTAACCAAGATTAAAAGATTTAAAATACATGAAGATAGAACTTTAAGTCATGGAAATTGCTCAGTCAGTGGTCACGACTGAACCTTGCTAAAATATCAATTTTAGGTATTTGAAGCCGAGCTAATCGGAGTGGAGCGTTGCTGGAGCAGTGATCATTGTGGGAATCAACTTTTACTATTTTATGTTTATGATTTGCAAGACTCTGTATTGTTTCAAGACTTATGTTATTTATAATTCCGCTGCAATATTTTACCAAGTCACGAATTAGAACTAAGAATTTTCATGTCAAGTCTCAATACGTTTAAGGCGTCAAACTACGTTTTTAAATTTTTATAATTCAAGTTCGTCGATTTTTCAAACTCACGAACGAGTGCGATTTTTATTTTCCTTAATTCGTCTTTTAAAATCAGGGCGCTACACTTTGATTCCGCT
The DNA here is from genome assembly GCA_026545765.1 of Plantago major. Taxonomy (NCBI): domain Eukaryota; kingdom Viridiplantae; phylum Streptophyta; class Magnoliopsida; order Lamiales; family Plantaginaceae; genus Plantago; species Plantago major. The sequence goes on along the minus strand of CM048843.1, from coordinate 88,249,129 downwards.
CCAAATTTCTCATTTTATATATCATTTTATTGTCACACTTAAAACTTTTCTTTTCAACTTTTGACAATGAAATTCTATAACCGACTTTGTTACTACCCTTCCAATATAATCATATTTACAACGTTAACAACCCCGATATATTTTTTATTCATTATTTATTATTTTTCATTTAAATAATACTCAACTTTTCATTTTATCAACCACCATTTTTTATTGTTTTCCCATTCAAATCTTCCAATTTTCATTATTTTCTTGACCATAAATTCAATGGGATATATAAAACGGGAAGGAGGAAACTAAAGGTTATTTACACAAATCTACTCTAGATAAATTGATATATTACATGACAATATATGTTACTCCCTCCATCCCCGACAAAATGTCTCATTTTGACTTTTTGCAGTCAACATTTTTAAACTTTGACTATTGTTTAAAATTAAATCGTAAATGTAAAATATTCAATTAAATTATATAATGAAAATTTACTTTCAAAACTTTAATTATATAATTTAATTGGACATTTTACATTTACGATTTAAGATTAAATCGCAGTCAAAGTTGAAAAAAGTTGACTGCAATAAGTCAAAATGGAACATTTGGTTTGGGACGTACGGAGTAGTTTATTTCATTTTCACCCTGTCAATAAAAATAAACCCACTAACCAACATAACAAATATTTTGCAAAGACAAAAATGTCCATTGTTTGAAAAAAGTTCAATTAAAAAAAATTAAAATTAAGGAAAACAAGAAAAAAAATACAAAAAACATAAGAAAAAAAAAAAGAGATGTGGTTTGAATTAGTCAAAACTGCCCCCAACAAATTACTCGTCGGAGCTGCTCCATATCAGAGCTGGATGGAGCTGTTAGGGGCGCCCCGGCATTGATCAAAATGTATGATAAACTAACTCACCGGTGGTTTGTATGTAATATGTCAATTATCCGGGGATGTTTATGTAAATAACCCAACAAAACTAACAACAACCATGTACTTGACATCTAGTACGTACTTGTCATTCACTTGTGACTTGACTAGTTGTATATACTCTTCTACACATTAGAAAAAGGAAGAGTCAAACAGTGTAAGAAAGAAAGAATCTTCACAGACTTCTAACAGTCATGACAGAAATGGTAAATGATAGTGATGTATATATTTACAAAGAAGCATATCTGTAGGAGATGTTGAGTTTTCAGGCAGGCGAACGGAGTGTGTCCCTGAGGATGCGTGGCTACGGGTTACCGAATCCAGAAAGGGCAATGCGTTCACTGCTATGGCTCATCTGTTGTGTTCTGGCATTGGATTTCAGGCTTTTCTTCTTCCCACTGCTTTCATTTCACTCGGATGCATGGTAAATTCTAAGTAATCTCGATCCTAGTACGATAGTATGTATTTATTTTATCCGCGAATATTGATTAGAAATGATAAATCAGGACGTGGGGCGTGGTTTGTCTCTCCATGGCATATTTTTGGCAACTCTACACTACGTGGCTTCGACCTGCACGAATCTTCTCCCCAACCCGGAATTCGTTACAGCAGATTTCTCCACCTCTCCGTCGTAGCCTTTGGTTCGTTTTTACTAACTTACTATGAATAGTCTTCAAACTGGTCCGTGCAGGGTATTATATTTTCTTGAATGTGATGCGTGATGAAAAAACTTTATTTTTACTTGTTGAATAGAATTTAACATTACAAAATACAAATTGTTGCAGACCAATTTGACTTGCATCTGCATATACGTATATGTCTATGGAATCTTATCCAAATAAATGATTATCAATCTCACCGCCTACTTTAAAGTAATCTGCTAGCTATAAAAATCATCATACATGTTAAACAAATAACTATTTACTGATGAGTTTAACATAGATAGAAAGCTTTTAGATCTAATTGAGATACTTCTTTACCAATAAATAATCTTGTAAAATTCAAATTCACCGAACATCCTTTTTTTTATTTTTGTTCATATTAGATACAGCAAAAGGAAGTAGTTTATGGGAGTTCATAAGAACACTAGACCCATACAACTTCAAGTAATGGAGTATCTCCAACGTTAGGTACAAGATTACCATGCCAACAACAACAAGCTTTTCCAAAATTAGCAGCACAACATTTTGCTTCCAATGGAGTATCCTTGAATTTTAGTCTTCCTTTCTTCTATATAAATTCCGAACTTTTGTCAATAAATTCTGAACTGTTAGAAGATTCATCAATCTTGGAGATATGATTCTACTGAACATGTTAATTTCTTGACCAAAAGTGGTGTGTAGGGAGGGCAAGCCACACAAAAAGCTCCCTAACAAAACAATCAAAACATGCACGATCAATACCAATAAGCGATATAAGATCCTCCCAAAGTAGCAGTAAGATATATAAATAACACCACAAGATCATATCAAGTCTATGTAGCCTTCACAGTTAGATAAAAACAACCAAAGATCTCATAGTAGTCCCCAAAGGATCAGTAATAGTCAGAACATAGGAAGTGGTGAGTCCATGCTTTATATACCAAATGTAGCTCCTATTAAAAACAATGGAATTGTGTACCAAAGATATTATTGCTATGAATATGAGACTCTTTTCCTGTCTCCCCTCCAACTTTTACAGAACATTCTAAATAAAATCCTATAATTAATCTGCACTAACCTAATCTCTTACATGTAAAACTAAACATCCACCGAACCTTAAATTTATTGATACACACCTAACCTATGACCATAACTCTTACAAACGCTCCAAGAAACCAATGTGCCAAAAAGATGAATGTTAATAGAAGCTACTATTAACAGGTCCTAGGAAGACAATTATATAGAAAGAACCACACCCATCAGTAAGTTGGGAAAACATCTGAGGCTATAATCGGGCATGGATTCATTATTCCAACTCTTAGCATGAATTTTCGTCCTTTGTTTCCTAGTTGCCAACTATAGTTCATAGCTCAATTGTTTCACCTTACACAAAATGTAATTAGTAGAGTTTGCTCATCCACGAAACACCATTTCATTTTAAACCAAGTTCCAAGGAATTGAGTTAAGAATCTGACAATGATTTCTTGTTTATACCAAATTATGTTTGAACCATACACCATTCGGTACCAACATCTAACTTCACATTAAAGCTTCACCAATATAATTTGATCATCACTCACATATGACATTAAGTAAAATTTCCGTAACAATAGAAATGAGAAATCAAACAAAGCTTCCCCTTTGATTAGACATATGATCCATGAATTAATTCAAAACGGAAATAATCTGTAAGAATGTACGGACCTAGACTTTGCACTTCTTACTGAAACACCACTGTTAGTAGCAATGTTACTACAACAGTTGGTGTCACAGTGACAGGAACAATCACTTGCACAACGTAAATATGTAAAAGTGAACAGCAAACAAGATGATTTCTAGCAGGTATATAAATATACCTACTGTGGCCAAGGCAAATATCCACTAAAATAAGAGGATTTACGAAAAGCTAGTCGGAATAGCTAACTATTCCAAACCACCTAAACTAGATACTTCAAAGACTAGTAAAAACGGTTACAAGTAAAGAGAGAATGATGTATATGATTGCTCTATACTTGCACACTCTTTGTGATGGCCTTGATCTTGTATATATAGTGTAGAAAAACGTAGGTCCAATCAGATCTTGTTGCTCATCCTTATCTTCAAGAGTTCATATAATCCAATCTTCTAGGAGTCCATAAGATCTTGACTTCCAAGAGTCCTTGTATCTTGTCTTCTAAGACTCCATGGCTTTCTTGAATATAAGTCGATTCCTATCTGAAAACACAAACTCAGATCCGTGGAACTAGGTTATAGTTAGTGAAAAAAGGCATTATCAATAAAGTCCTCTAAAGTGCAGATTTTCTGAACTGATACTGTTATAGCCATTGTTGCTGCAACAGTCATAGCCCTGTTGCTACAACAATAACTTAAACAGCTGCACATCTGCACTTTCATAATCTAATCATTGAAACTTGGTTCAGGAATTTCAATAAACACCTGGTGGTCATGTCCCTCAAAATGCCACAGTAAGTGAATTATATCTCTGTAACTCTGTTGTTGTTCAATTCAACGTTTATAACAACTCATACTACACATGCATGACCAAACTCACATCTAGGTGTACACAAGAAGAAAAGCGCAGAAAGAAGAGGGAAAATTACAGTAGGACTCCACATAAATGCTGGTGTGCAGTAGCATATTAGAAACAACAGAACTGAGAAATCAAACACTCACCGGAAATATTGTTCATAATTAGATGAACTCTAGCTATTTCTGTTGAAATTTGCCAATCTAAGCTAAATCATGGGTTTGTTTTCTTTTGATGATACGTAATGAATAACTGAAATCTGGTTCAGGAAATAAAACAAACACTTGGTGGGCATGAATGTCCCTAAAAATCGAACTTGATAGTCCTGCGCATCAGAAGTCAGGTAACATTCAATCTTCATAACAATTCAGAGAAACATGAGAAAAGGGAAAACATAGCAGTAGAATACAATACATACCAGTGGCAAACGGATCTTCAGCAGAGAAACAAGCCATAACCACATGAAACACAAAGGTATACTATTACTAATCATTGATGGGAAACATGCGTTTAAACCTATTGAACTCCCGTCAGTTTCTGTAGCTTCGGTAAAGGCTAAAGAGAGTGAAGAAGATGGCATTTGGAATGGCAAATCTGGAAATCAGGTCACACACTTCATCACAACTTTTATTTTAAAGGCCAAATTTAAAAATTCACTTCGTACCAAACCTTTTTTTTTTTTAACTGAAAATGCATTAATATTAAATATAAATAGGTATGAGTCTAATAGTGCATGTCGAGTCTTTAGTGATTACATCAGAAAGCCACTTCGGGCAAATGTCCCAAACAAAATGTAATGAAACTACATTAGTACTACTACTACTTGGCTCTTGAGATTTGCCAAAAGTCATGTTACTTGCTTCCTTGGTGAAGAGATCTGCTACTGAATTTTCTTCACGAAAGACAAAAGATATCTCCAAATGTGATAGCATCTCCATTTGTTTTATGATATCATCAAGTATGATCTGCTGGTGGCTGCAACCTGCCTGTTAAGACAAGATATAATAAAAAATTTGAATCAGTCTCTATCACAATTGATTCTAGATTTGCTTGTTTGCAAAGAGATAGTCCGAGTTTAAGGGTCATAATTTCAGTAAAGTTATGGTTCGTAATTCCTAGAAAAGTTGCACTAGCTTTTACAAAGTTTCCTTGTTTATCTCTAATGATAGCTCCTGCTCCGGCATGCCCGTTATTTAAACAAGATCTATCAATGTTTAAAGTGTGAAAGGAAGAAGAACTCTTCCATTTACAAACAAGAGGCTTGGTGATTTTTTTCCTTTTTTGGAAGGTAAACTGCTTTATGATCACTTAAGAGTTCCAGAAGTTGGTTATGAAACTTGTTTTGGTCAAGATCTTCATTTCTGAAGATTGGTACCAAACCTTCAAAGCGTACTCTCTTATAATAGATAGACTTATAATAATAATAATAATAATAATAATAATAATAATAATAATATAATTTACATATATAAAAGTCGTAAAATGATAAATTCATATATATATATATATATATATATATATATATATATATATATATATATATATATATATATATATATATATATATATATATATATATATATATTTACTATTCTAAAAGAGAACTACCCAAAGGTAGTTGTTACACCAATCAATTTAATTTTGACTAATTGATTAATTTTGATTTCAAATATTTCACCTATAAAAATAAAGCTAAAAAGGAAAAGAAAAAAAGAAGGGAGTTTGCACATCATCTCCCACTACTTCCACCATTATAATCACCAAAAATTATATTTTCATTAATTACTCATATAATTAACATATATTATGATTGAATTTTTAATTAACTAAGTATAAGTTTAAATATATATATATATATATATATATTATAATATTTGTATATATATATATATATATATATATATATATATATTCACACACTAGAAACTACGTCACACGCTACGCTTGTGAAGCAGCGTATTTCAGTCCTGCTCTATGGTTTGCTTAGTTATACTTTACCTACTTGAGTGCAATTCTAATGATATCTATTTAAACTCATGTTTAATTGTCAAAGTTTGTTAATGTTATAAAATGTATACCGTAGGCGGCCTAATCAGTACCCTGATCGCATATGATCTCCATGCTCTTGACAACGCAACATACAATTGTCCATGTGAGAAGACTGGCTGTGGCAAATAGATCCCAACTTTTTCCAGCGTTTGTCCCTGTGTGCCTTGTTTATCGTCATTGCAAAGCATAACCTTATTGGAAATTGCTTCCTCGTGAAAGGTATTAGACATTTGAGATTGTCTTTCAGCTCCAGTGATATCCTTGGTATCATAACATACTTTCCTCTGTGCTCTCCAGAAGCTATTGTCGTGCCTATGATTCGTTTCCCCAGCTCTTTTACTACCATCCTTGTCCCGTTGCAAATCCTTCTGCCGCATTTAGATTTCCCAACATCATTATCGGACAGTTCACCTTTTGCCTTAGGACGTGCTATGGGAGTCCCGGTACGTCTGTAGCATTGAGAAAATCCTAATAGTGTGTCTGCTGGGTAGTGTCTTGTGCTAGGTCTGTGCTGTAGAACTCGAATATCTGCCCTGGGAACTTGTCGATCAGAGAATCATCTATTTGGCCAACACAGTGTTACGCATGTGAGCGTATCAAGTTAATTAATCAACTTTGTTTTATATTATTCATGAAATGATAGGCTTCAAAATTGCTTTGTATTTGATTCTTCGATGAGGTCCTTTTCATGCGGTACTTTTAAGTTAAGTACAAACTCTAAATCTACATAACATCATCAAAAGTTTGGAACTGAAGCAGCAATTGGAGTCCGTCCCACAAGTCTTTTATAACTGCAGTCAAATACATCTTTTTTAATATTAGAAACAACTCAGTAAATTCATGCAAAAGTCTAGTAACACGTAATTACACATTATTAATTGACAAGTCACAACTATGAGAAATTGAAAAGAACAATAGTTTCTGATTGGAAGATTTAAAAAAGAGAGTTGAACTCACCTACCCATCTTACAATTATAAATTCATGCTCTTCCATCCTGCTTCTGCTATAGGAAAATAATGCATTGTGGAAATAACCACCATGCGATCCATCTTTGAGATTTTCTGCAAGCAATCACGCTATTAGTTATGGTTTTTGTGCCTATATCCTTTACGGTGGAATTAACATAGTAGTTGTATATTCCAGGTCATTGACATAATAAAGATGGAAAATGGAGTATGGGCAAGTAATGCTAATGCCATGCATAAATCTCAAGCATTGGGCACTATATGGATTGATTAAATTAGACTACCAGGCTCATATCATATCATATATGAATTGATTAAATTAGATTACCAGGCTCAAGCATTTAGGTTTCGCCCCAAATCCATTCAAGCTAACTGAGATTGAAGCTAGGCAAACGAGTATCTCAAATAAACAAGCTAACACCTGTAGCTGCTAAACCTCATCTAATCACCTCATTTCTAATAACATCTAAAACACCAAGTAAAGCCCCAGGCATCTGACTGAAGAGAAATGTGCTAAATGACACTCTTAACATAAAGAGAAGACCAATAGCTATTCACGGAGCCAACAGATTGGCCATTCGACAATATATCAAACAAGAGGCATTTTTCATTGTAGCAGAAGATTTTATATAATACCATCTTTCTAAAAGAAAGCTCAAGCCTTTTACAAAGTTATCAGTACAAAATTAAAAATAACAATTTACTTTCCAATTTAAACAGAGCTCTAAGTTGATCAATCTTGCATATTATCTTGCCAATCCCGCAATAGATCTCAACGATGCAAGAATGACACTCAGAAAGTTTCTCAAACCTTTCATAAAGCCCGAACGCAAATGGCTATACATGAAGCCCGAACCCAAAACAAGCTTATCAAAGTTCGCGGGAAAGGTCGTGTGATGGTACGATGGACCACCTGATTCAGAGCATTTGGATCTCGATCGAGATGAGATATTTTTCGATTTTGCATCCAAAAAGAAAGACAACTAATGCTATTTTCGATTTTGCCCAGTAACACATAAGATATCGAGCTCCCTATTGTCGAAAACAGAGAAGGTAAAATTCGATAACATACCTGATGTGAATTGACTCCAAACAACGCAATAAGTAACTGCTGGAGATGGACTAAGGCGTTCTCCATAAGTCCATCTCCAGCAGTTGCAACTCTCTGCAACCCACTCTCTCCGCCACGTCAGCATTCCACTCACTGCAACTCATTTTGCAACTCTCCACAATTCTCTACTCCAACAGTGAGGCCCAAAATCTATTTTCTTTTAACATTTCTTTCAAACTTAATTATTCATTTCATTTTCTTTTCTCATTTCCTTTTAAACTTTATTCTTGACTTTATTTTAAATGTTGTTAATTAATTATAACAAAATCACACTAATGTTTTTTAAATATATTACTTGAAAATAAAAATTACATTACTTAAAAAAAACTACAATACTTAAAATTGAAAATTACAATACTTGAAATTGAAAATTAAAATAATTGAAAATGAAAATTACAACAATTAAAATACTACATTTTACAAGTGTGATTTTAATATGTATTTTAAATTTTAGAAGTAATGTATAAGTATATTTCTATTTCTACATATAATTATTATCATATAGAAATATTCAAAAAAAATGAAAAATAATAAAAAAGATAAAAGTAGAAAAGGAATAGAAATAAAAAAAAAAAGAGAAAATAAACTTACTTCGTCTTTAACAAATTTCGGTAACATTCATCATGCATTTCAACTCAATATATAGTTTGGTTTCGGTTCGACTTGAAACGTAATTGGTTAGACTACTCGATTCCCTTGATATAATAATGGAGTCGAATTCGAACTCTTTTTCAAGCTCAATTTCTTATCGAGGCCAGTATAACTCGACTCGTTTAGTTCTTGATACACTCATTTGTTTTAATTCATAAATGATCAATTGATTTAAAACTCGCTATGATTCAGTCCACACTGCAAATTCATTAGACTTGTCGAAATAATACAATTATTTCCATTTAATCAGTAAGTCCGAACTCGTTCTTTTCAAACGATTCGAGCTCGAACTTATTAATGGTGTTTTGAGGTCAAGCCCCCCTTTCTCACGAATTCAAACTCTAAACCTTAGCTGTTTAAATGTGGTACATTTAAACCAAAGTCGGGTATGTAAGAAATCAATCAGTGCATTTAATTATGTGCTTCTAGAATTAACAGATTTATGTTAACTTTTTGACGTACCCAATTATGTCATGTATGGTGACGATTGTGGAATACTTCATATCATATGATATCATATCATACTCCTCAAAAGTCGACAATGGTGTGCAAATTGCAATGCGACACCGATTTTAATTAATCACTTCGTACTCAATTAGTACTAGTATGCATTTAAAAAAATAAGTCATATTTCAAAAATTAAAGAAACATATTTACTCTAAGCTAATACCTCAGTCTTAAAGGGTTGTTTCACTTTAGAAATAGTCAAGTTTTACTTTTTCCTTGATCAATTGTGTTTCAAACATTAAGCTCTAAAAATTAAAACAAAAGTTATAAAATTAACTACGCAATTAGTAGTTAAACTTCAAACGCACATGTTTTAATTAGGGCGATTGGCTACCTAAATCTACGACTTTTATTCCGTACTAACTATGGCCCTGTTTACCACTAGCTTTCCAGCTAGCTTTTCAGTTCCATTAGCTTTTTTTTTACCATTGACTAGTAAAAAGCTTGTTACGTGAACGCGCAGCTTTTTAAATCAGCTAGCTGGTTGAAGAAGCTACCCAGGTTAGCTTAAAAAAAAAAAAAAAAAAAAGCTACTTGTTATCTTTTTATTCCGAAAATATCCCTAACATAAATTAAATAAAGTAATCCGTGACAACATTGCAGATTTGATATGGGAAAGTGATGATCTAGCTTAGTTACTTTTCTCAATAGATGACTTATATTTTATATTTGTTGGAACCTTTGTTATAATTTTGTGTACTTATTTACAACTTAATTGCATAAGTTACTAATTTTTTTTCCGTATTAAGTTAGAATGCTCAACGAATATTTATTTTCAACTTCTGATAATTTTCAATGATGTTATTAAAGTGGCGGTGAAAAGTACATTGAATATATATTCAAATAATTAGACAAAAATGTGATGTACTATTATTTAGAAAAATAAAAGTAATACCCTTTTATGTCATTTTATAAAATACAAGCTAGTTTATCAGCTAATTTTCTAAACACCTACATTAAAATCAACTAGCTTTTCAGCTAGTTAATCATCTAGCTGAATAGCTTTTCAGCTACTTATTCAGCTACCAGCTAATTAATCAGCTACCAGCTAGCTTTTCAGCTAGTTTTGCTAAACAGGGCCTATATATATTGCATAATTTTTTGTTAGATACTCCCTCCGTCCCAGAGAACTTCATACATTAGGGTTAGCGCGCAGTTTTATGCGAAAAGTTAAAGTAATGATAGAATATAGAAAAGGTGGAAAAAAGTGTACTTTTAGTGGCAAAATGTGTAATTTAAATGTAAAGTTGAGATTGTTTATTATTTGTTGGGTGTGGGGTAGCTTTCTTTTTTGGTAATGTATGAAGTTCTGTGGGACGACTAAAAATGGCAAATGTATGAAGTTCTGCGGGACGGAGGGAGTACGTAATTAAGGGAGCAAGTTGAGGGATTAAGATATTAAACCATCAATTATTATGGTCATAATCATTACATTTTGGTTTTATTTATTTTATTTTTAGAAAATAACATTTTGGGTATATAAATAACATGGATTTTTTTTTTTTTAGTAACATCGATTTCATAAACGCAAAATGTTAAAACACTTAACTAGTAGTAATATATAAGTGTTCAAATATTTAAATAGTATTATAGTGACTGTTTGGAAAACGATTAAAATGGACAGAATTTTAATTGGGTTTTAACCGTAAATAGTAATTGAATTATAATTGGGTTTTGAAAAATTGTGTTTGGGGTGGAATTAATTTTTTTTAGGTTTATAGGGTTGTTATATAGGGTGTGTAAGAGTGAAGTGATGTGTGGAAGAGTTTTTAAGATTGTTTGATTGGTTTTATTGTTATTTGATTGGTTTAAGATTGTTATAATAAATGAAAAGGTAAAGCGAGAGAAAAATAGTAGGTAGAAAAATAAAATTTAATTGAATTATGAATAGTTGGTGATTAAAACATGGTATTGTTCAACGCGATTAAAACCGCCTGACAAATAGGATGAAAATTATAACTCGATTAAAATCGAGTTTTAACGGGAGACAAACAACAAACCCTGGTAGTGATGTAATGAATTGTTGGGTTTTAGTATTAGTGACCAAATTCACTTTACTCTTGAACAACATATGTAAGAGTTTGCTTTTGAGTGTTGTTAAACGCAGCACCTTTTTGGCTAAACGCAACACCAATTATTTGCGTACTTACAAAAAATGTCCTTAACTCAAAATTTTTTTTAAAAATTAACGTAAAATCGAAATAACTCGTTTACACAAACACAATAACATTAACATGCACGATTGAATACAAATTTCTACAATAAAAATATCGAAAAATTTTCGCAAATTTTTTTTTTTTTTGGTGAAAAGTGGAAAAAGTTGAAAAATATGTAGAGAAATTGGGGGGGAAAAAAGAAAAAATTAAAAACTGAAAAAGGAAAAAAAAAATGAAATGGCCGGTTCTCAAAACCGGCCATTTTTTAAATGGCCGGTTTTGAGAACCGGCCATTTCATTTTTTTTTTTTTTCAGTTTCAGTTTTTAATTTTTTTTTTCCAATTAAAATGGCCCGTTTGACCGGCAATATTTTTTTTAAAATTTAAATTTATTTATTTTGAATTTGCAACTTTAACTTTAATTCGAACTTGAATCGAAATGCTTCCGAATAAAAGGTTACAATTTGAACACAAACGAACTTGAATAGAAAATATTACATGCCATGACTATTGACTACGGAATGGAATAACATCTTCAAAGTGTTCACAAATTTCATCGACAATGTCGAATACGTCTTTCTGGCTCATATAACGCCTGCTTGGCTCAGTGATTTGTGCAAGTTTAGCCCCGAGCCATTGTATCATCTACAAATAAAAAACACAGAACGTAAGGATTTGATGAAATGCTAACGTCGTGTATGTATCTGTATTGAATGTTTAGGAACCATACCACGGTAGGATTCATGTCGGCTGGTCGGTAATGTGCCCTTCGAGTAAATGATTCTTGGCGTGTCACTTGCATATGCGTCCTTGGGCGAAACCAGTCCTGGTACACTGGAAGAGCTTCAGGTCCGTAATGAACTCGAAGTGTTTGGAGATGGAAATTACATCGAGCGTTCTGAAAGTTCTCGAATGAGTCTCCAGGACGATAAGAACATCGATAGAGTGAAGGTTGTGGTGGCCTTTGCACAATCATTGGTGTTATGAGTGGTTGAGGAATGAATTGGAGGTATCCGAACTGGCGCATAACACGGTCTGGCATGTAAGCCTCCGTAATCTTTAAAGAATGAATAATTCCCCTAAATTGAGAAATGGGGACAGCTTCCTCCGCTCTTTGTCCATATGGTGTCCAAATAACCTATTACATATGAGGTACGTAACATAAGTAAATAATCATAATAGAGTTTAAATGTTAATGAAGACTAGCGTGATAAATTTCATGACACACTTCATTTGCAGGAACATTGTCCAGGGCACTTCTATTTGCAAGATGTAGAGCAGTTTGATCTTGGTCGATGGTTCCCAAGTTCCATGATTCAAAACCAGGAAAGTGCTTGTAGATCCACATCTGAAATCGTATAAAGACTTCAATAAAAAATGTATTCTTTTTTAAAGTTACGAAAAAATGTATAAATAATATACGGGATGTAAAAAACCTGCACAAGTGAGGGACATCCATCCATCTATAAATAATATACGGGTCATATCACAACTCCAATACCATTCACAAGACCGGTGACGTCAGGCAGGAACTTATGGAGGAGTTGAACAACCACATGGAGCTTTACGTCGCAGAAATGGGGCCACAAAGGATCACGGAAATAACTAGTCGTTTGAACTGGTTTGCAGGCCCATGTAACAACCCATGGTGGTATACACTCCCGGATATGGGCTTTCTTACACATACCAGCAACGGGTCTTGAGCTGCTATGCAAAGACTGGGAGTCTTACATATTTTCCATTGGAGTGTCGTTCACAGATGGACTCACCATCTCCGGACCCTCCATCGACAGATGAAGAGTGGACAATGGGATTCGTTGATAACAATCACTATATTAGGTTGCGCGTGATAGATGAATGCCCACTTCCACCATTATGGATGTCATGGGAATCTGCTAGAGAGGAAAGAATAAGCCATTGGATGCAACATTATTCCGTTCGGCTACGCCAATGGTTTTTGTTCTAGTTTATACTTTCAATTTTATGTTATGTTCCGTATTTATAGTGAAATGAGTAAAAATTCATATTGCCGAAATTAAAATAAATATGATTTCACTTTTACTGAAATAGTTCTTTATGTAAAATAAATAAATAAATAATTGTTAAAAGAATAGTTTTCTATTCAAGTTCGTTCGTGTTCAAATTGTAACATTTTATTCGGAAGCATTTCGATTCAAGTTCGAATTAAAGTTAAAGTTGCAAATTCAAAATAAATAAATTTAAATTTAAAAAAAAATATTGCCGGTCAAACGGGCCATTTTAATTGAAAAAAAAGTTGAAAAAAAAATTAAAAACTGAAACTGAAAAAAAAAATGAAATTTAAAAAATGGCCGGTTTGAGAACCGGCCATTTCATTTTATTTTTTTTATTTATTTATTTTTCAGTTTCAGTTTTTAATTTTTTCTTTTTTTTTCCCCCAATTTCTCTACATATTTTTCAACTTTTTCCACTTTTCACCCAAAAAAAAAAAAAAAAATTTGCGAAAATTTTTCGATGTTTTTTATTGTTGAAATTTATATTCAATCGTGCATGTTAATGTTATTGTGTTTGTGTAAACGAGTTATTTCGATTTTACGTTAATTTTTAAAGTTTTTTTTTGAGTTAAGGGCATTTTTAGTAAGTACGCAAATAATTAGTGTTGCGTTTAGCCAAAAAGGTGTTGCGTTTAACATTAGTGTTTGCTTTTTCCTTTTATGCCGAATCTAATTTGACCTTGACCTTTCCCATTGATGAACTACAGTAACTTATAGAAACCAAATTTTTTTTTTAGAATATCACTATTACAATCATGTTTTATATATATATATATATCATTTGTATATCAATCATTACATGGACATCACTCATCACTCAATTAATTAAAGCTAGCATATACTAGAACAGAAACCCGCTTTCGACGGGAATCAAACCCATAACCTATGGGGTCATGATACCTTAGCCTAATCAAATGAGCCAGATATCATTGGCATAACTTATAGAAACCAATTAATTATGTTAATTGTGTAAAAATTACTTACTCCGTCCCATGACAAACTTTCCATTTTGCCATTTTAGTCGTCCCACAAGAAGCTTCTCATTTCCATTTTTTGTAATATCCCACTCAACTAATACCCACATAAAACACTTATATTTACCAACCCACTATCATTACTTTATTCATTATTTATTCTTTCTTCATTTAAATAATATTCAGCTTTTCACTTTAACAACCCACTATCACTTTTTATTAATTCTTTATTGTTTTCCTATTCAAGTCAACCAACTTCCTTATTTCATTGATCAATAAAGCAAATGGGAAGCTATTCCCGGACGGAGGAAGTAATAAATTTGGTATTATACATTTACTAATATGCGAGTTTGGTTAATTAACAAACTTGGTATTATTACAACTTCTAGTTACGTTGTTCCACCACTGGCTAGTTGTTCTAGTTGTGAAAACTTCCACGGCTATTGGGGTACTTCTAGAGAAGTAAGATAGAGATTCCACAATTTTGGAACTTTCACTCTTCCACTCATTCTATTGTTGATTGAACAGTTCGTATTAATTTTATCACTTTTCCATGTTCCCATACATTTCGATAGTTAGAGAGAACTTATCGTTGTTTAAATGTTGTATAGTTCGGAAAAAAAAAGAATTTCTCAAGATTGTGATATAGTGCAAGTATTTTGAAATTTTAAAGGTCATTGGATGACTTTTCAATATTTAATAATATTGGATTCATCAATTTTCTAGATTGGTAATTAAAGAATTAATTAAATGCATTTTTTGCTCTTGCATTTGATATTTTGAAGTTTTAACATAATGATTTCCACCACTTTCATTATTTTGTAACAAATAATGCGTAATTTAAATTTACATGGAGGATGAAATGGGTAGTTTAAATTTTAATGTGCATTCTGCAGTTCAATATTTTATTTTTTAATATTTGTATATAGACAGATATAAGTTACCGAAAATTCTAATTTTAATACAGAGGTGTCAATTCCGATGAGGCGAACTATAATTAGAACAAATTTGGCCACAAAGTCCATAGAGAATTTGCGAATTAGTAAGTTAATTACGCAAATAAAGAATATAGCAAAAAAAAAAAAATTAAAAATCCCAAACCCATCTTTGGTCAGTGGAACAACTTAAAAAAGATGGTTTTCTTAAGTTATTTTTTTCCTTCTTATTCTTATTTTAAGAATTGATACTAGTTTGTGTATTCATTTAAATTTGGTAAATTTACATATTCGTTTAATTGTGGTACAACCTTTTAAATATTTGGGATAGTACAACATGAAGGGAAGATGAAGTTGAAACCATCACGAGCACCATAGTAACTAGTAACACATGGGACCAAGTGGAGGAATTTTGGTCAATTATGTCAGTGGCTCCTTGTGATCCTAAGTTTTCCACGAACTCATCATCAAATGACATTTCCATGACGCATTGAATTTCGTCATTTTCTCATGTCTGCTTTATATATATATATATACACACCCAAACCATAATATGCAAACCAAACAAAACAATACTTCATTGTTCATACAATACTACAATCAAAATCATGGCAGAAATGGTCAATGTTCAGGCACAAAGATCCAGATCATCCTCACGAATTACTCCGGTGCTTTTCTACGACGAACCGGCTACAGTCATCAACATTTCAGAACCTGTTTCTGGAACCGATAACTTTGAATTTTCAACTGAGCGTATCCCAGAAGATGCGTGGCTACCGATTACTGAAAAAAGAAAAGGAAATACGTTCACTTCTACGATCCATTTGTTATGTTCCGGGATCGGATTTCAAGTTCTCCTACTCCCCGTTGCTTTTGCTTCACTTGGATGGTGAGTTTTCACCTTTATTGCAGACTTCTCTAAAAGTTAGAGCTTTATGATGCAGAATGTGTTATTTATGCCTTGTTTCCTTCCAAGTACCTAATTGTCAATTTCATCTTAAACAGGACATGGGGTATTATCAGTCTGACCATGGCATATGCATGGCAACTCTACACGACATGGCTTCTTGTCAATCTACACGAATCGTCTCCTCTGCCTGGAATTCGTTACAGCAGATTCCTACACTTGTCTATCGTTGCATTCGGTTAGTACTATTGCAACGTGTGATTTACTATGTCGTACGAATGTGTAATCGACTATAAGTGCTAAATATGAGGTTTCATTTCAATCCAGGTCCAAAACTAGGGAAGTTCCTAGCCATGTTCCCAGTTGTGTACTTGTCAAGCGGGGCATGCATTCTCTACATCAACGCAGGAGGCAGGGCCATGGAGGGATTATACGACGTCATGTGTGACAATGATCTCGAATGCAGAGGAAATACGTTGAAAGGCTTCGAATGGTTCTTGATTTTCGTATGCGTAGCCATTTTCATAGCCCAATTCTTTCCCAACCTGAACTCACTCTCCCCGGTTACACTCATCGGTTCTGTCACCGGGGTCATGTTTTGTACTCTTATATGGATTCTTTCAATCACCCATGACAACAACGCCAGTATTCCTGATCGAGTTAGTTCATCAGGGAATACTCGATTTCGTGATGTCTTGAATGCAATTGCAGCTATTGTAACAGCTTTCAGAGGGCACAATCTCATACTTGAAATACAGGTACTTAAACTTATAGAGTGATGTTGAATTTAGCCATTTATATTAACTCTCGAATGCAAATGATGAAACTCATAGTACTTTTTTTTTTTTTTTTTTTCATGTTCATATTTGCTAAAACTCCGTTCATTTTTGCTTGTTGCGTGCAGGGAACTATACCGATAAATGCCAAAGAACGATCAGTCAAGCCGATGTGGAGGGCAGTAACAATTTCATACCTTGTTATCGCCGCATGTATGTATCCGGTTGCCATAGTCGGACATTGGGCTTATGGAGACGCGGTTACCATAAACGGAGGAGTTCTCACCTCATTCGCGCAATTTCACCAGAATCAAATTTCCAAATACATAGTCGCCGCAATTTACCTCATCGTCATAATCAACTACCTCTGCACCTTCCAAATCTACGCGATGGTCACTTTTGACAACCTGGAACGAATCTACGTCACTAAGAAGAACGAACCATGTCCTAGATGGTTCAGATCCTGCTTTAAGGCCGGGTATGGAGGAGTAATATACTTCGTAGCAGTGGCATTACCGTTCATGCCAAGAATAGCAACACTGATCGGCTCTATCGCCCTGCCTCTAACTCTGGTGTATCCGTGCTTCATGTGGCTTTCGATCAAGAAACCAAGCCGGTATAGCGGGATATGGTGCCTTAACATGGGACTTGGTTCACTAGGCACGGTGTTAAGCATATTAATATTCATTGCAGCTGTTTGGAATCTGGCTGTTAACCATTTCGAAGCTAATTTCTTCAATCCTTGATATAACAGCCATTGATGGTACCATACAACCATTCATTGATTTATTCAAGATCTGTTCTTGATTGACAGGCTAGATTAGCAGTGAACCTGTACTTATTTCTCCTCCAAAATTAAAACTACTTAACTGTAACTTTTTTGTAGATGAACATGTGAATTCAAAGGAAAGTAAACAAATACTCGATTCCTCGTCTCAATAAAAACTTTCTAAATCTTAACATTGACCTTTTTATGGACTTTAACTGCAATTATTTCTAAACCACATAAAAAAAATATAATAAAAGCTATATTGTGAAAGTATATCAAGATGCTTTCCAAAACTATATTTTCCCGGTGAAACTTAGAAACAATTCATTGTAAAAATTTGTAAAATGTTCAATACTAGTAAAAGGTTAATTTGAAAAAGATGGAGTGCACGTGAAATTATTGATGAAATCCATCTAATATAGCACACCATCTAGGAAGGTCATTAATTCATCCTAGTCCACATAAATAAGGTTAGTTGCAAGTTTAAAGTGAACTTTGTAAATATCTGGCCATTTGGAATTGAGACTTAATCCTTTAAGCCAATATAGTTTGGGCGAATTACAAAATAGTGTTATTTCCAATTTTTTATTACTCATAAGTGCTATATATTTTCGTTCTTACAAATTATAGTCTCTATATGTATGAGTTTCCTAATCTTCAATTACTTATGATATCTCTATATGCACTTCAAAATTAATCAAGCATCAGATCAATTTCACAAATAAGTATTTTATGTATTCACTATTGTACAATAAGCTTCTGAAACTATAACTAATACTCCCTCCATTTCAGATAAAGTGTTACATTTTGACTTCGATTCAATATAAAACGATAATAATAATAATTTAATAAAATCATATAATAAAATTTAATTACTAAATTTTCATTATATAATTTTAATAATTTATTTATTAATATCGTTAAGAAGAATTAATGAGACAAATACCGCAGAATAGTAAAATATAACACTTTTTCTGAAATGGAGGGAGTAGTATAAAGAGTTGGAGTACAGTACTACTTGATTTCGGAGTCACTCAAAATTCGTCATTTAAACAATGTGAGATTTGAGAGTGCGTGCATCCACTTATATATCATTTATCTGTTATCGGTTTTACATAATATGGAATTGGAATGAAATACTTTTATAAAAAAATGGAATGAAAAAATTAAAATCCCTGATAGGTATGTGTAACCTAATCAAAACTAACATTATGATAGTCATGTATTTGCATCCATACAACATCAATATTGATAACAATAGTTTGTTTGTCTCTGCAAAAGATTAAAACTCTCCTCAGCCTATATCACGACATTTCCTGCATAATCTGTACAGAATAACCATATAGAACAGAGTAACCCTGAAAAACTCAGCCATATCAAGAAGTGTGTGATGGTTATGTCTAACCGTGCAAGGCAAAATCACATTGTCTGTTTTTATGTACTAACATAATTAACAAATCCAAGGAAATCAAACTCACAACCTCCAAAGTTATGATATTTCAGTCGAACCAATTAAGTCAGATCTCACTAGCGAGCCGCTAATTATTTATGAATAGACTTATGTACTTATTTGGGTTTAGAGTTAATTTTGTGGTCGTGTCCCATCTTTATAGATAGATTGAAAGTGATGACAAACCTTGTTCTTATAAGTCATACATAAACAAACAAAATGTGTTTTTATTAAATTTTATGCGATATTCACGTTCTAATACCAAAAAAGATAATTTTTATGTGACTCCCTCCATAAAACTTTACATTTTACTATGTTGTGGTCAACTCTCTCCGACTTTGACCACAAACATCTATTAAACTATAATTATAAATAATTTAATAAAATCATATAATGAAACTTTAGTTATTAAATTACCATTATATGATTTTAATATATTATTTACAATTATATAAGAGTAATTTGTGGTAAAAAACGTACATAGTTGACCGGTCAAAATCAAATTGGCAAATTGATAAAGCGTTCTTAGTTTAATTTAAAAACATTTTAGTTTTTACTTACGAATCTCGGTCCACCACTTTTTAATTTAAAAAGAGACCATCCTCACTTCCAACCAGAGCCGGCCCCGAGATTTAGGGGGTCTTGTGCAAAAAATTCAAATGAGGCCCAAATAATAATAAAATAAAACAATATTAATATTAATAAAAGCAAAAATATTCAAGAGAAGTAAAAAAAAATAAAAAAAATAAACCCATCATGAATCAAACTCAAGACCTTTTAGAATTTAGATATCAACTTTACCAATTGACGAAAGAGATTATCATGTTAAGTTATTGCATGGAAATAAATATATACATAATCTCAAATTAAGATTGGGGTCCGAAAAATAGTACCGAATGGTAAGACGACATGCTCGTACCCCGCTTCCAACTATTCCAATTTTATTCCAGACGTCTAGACCCTCAACCACCCTTTCGTGTAAACTAGGTATAACTCCTGAATTCACGTAACATATCAATGCAAACCATGTAAACCAAATATACCGCAATAAGTTGTGACATGTTCATACTTCAAATCATAAATCGCTCCTCAGGAATATTCAATTTTTTTTTTATTTTAATGACTTTCTTCTTCTTCTTCTGGGACAATATGACTTCCTTTAATTTGTTGTGAATATGACCCAACGAAGAGATTGGTATTTCAACATGTGAGAAACTAAACTTGACTCATCACAGTAACTGTTTTTCTTGACACTTTGACTACACGGTTACCATATAAATTAACTGTTAAAATAGTGAATTGAAACATAAGGAGTATTAAAATAAATAATGGAATAAAAGTAAACCGAACGATTGTATTGTATTACACACATGTTCTATAAGAGAATGAAAAGAGATGCGAAGAACGAGCGGAGTAGTATTACACTAGATTGTATCTCAGATATATTACAAATCAGAAAAGAATTCTTTAAAGATCTTTCATATATCTTAGTATAGGTTAATGTTTTGTATATATATATAGAGACTTCTTTAATTGTACATGAAAATCAAGTTGGAGACTTTATATGAAATAAAAGGTTTATTCAACATTTATCTCTTTGCAATCTTTCTCTCCAAACATATTATGACATCTCCATCTTCAAGTCATTTTTTTAACATGGTATCAGAGCTTAGGTTTAATCCTAGGAATCAAATCTTTGCTTGAACCAAAGAAAGATTGCACTCTTGACAGATCTATATCAATTAATCTCCATATTGATAAAGCAAAAGCAGCGATTACATGCTTATTGAAAAGGAAAGAAAAAAAAAAATTGTCTCTATGATATGTTCAGCGATCACCTAGCAATCTTTCTATCTTCGTATTGAAGAAGAAATAAATGAATATGTGATGTGGTTCAAACAAATCCATCTCTTTCTGTAAAAGCATCCAGTCAAAATGTCACAAATATTCATCTATAGGTGATGAAATGAGTGCTTTATTCAAGTTATTTCAGATGTAAGCATTTTTTAGTATTTAACAACAGATCTGCATCATCTTCTGCAAAAGAAGAAACGTGTAAATCAGATCTCATTTACACCAAGCTGAAAAGCTTCAAAACCCAGAAGACTTGTGGGTTTCATTTCAACGAAATCGAGAAATATAGTTTATCGGTTGACATAGCAAGCTCTGCAAAAGCTAAGTTGTCCCTATTATGAAAACATTGAACTTATATTAGGGCGAAGATGTGTGGCTCAATAAATCGATAATCGATGAAGTTGCTTACAACTGCAAGAACATGATCAAGTTCGGCAAGATCTGGGTATTGTTTACCAAGTTTAGCTTCCAGATCGAAAATTACGATTCTCAGATCTGGAGAGGCAAAAGAGTCTTGTCTAGTAATTCTACATCTCAAGCCTTAATGACTAATGGAGAGGCAAAAGATGATCCACCTGGATCTCATTCTCCCTGCTTCCCAAGTCGTCATGAAATACAAATAAGCTGCAGGAATCCATCCTTTATAGCTTATTGCAGTTAGTTATGTTGGAATGCAAAACAAAGGTTAAAATTACTGACCGATGTGAGAGTAATAGTACTTCAAAAAGAACAATCTTCTCTCATTTTAGAGAAAGATCACTTTAGTTTGGATCCCAAAGTGGGTCTGGTCGGTATCTCAATAGTTACTGTGTATCTTGAACAGGCTACATCACTCACTCCGATAACAAAGACTGAAAAGAGTCCAATTATTCCCTATTGATTTGGATTGAGGGGGGAAAGAAAGTTATAGCCATTGAAGTCCATCCCAAATCCCAATCAAATGGATTCTTTCATGTTCAATTCACAGCCACTGTAGTAAGGGTGTCCTTGGTCGCAATGAGGCAGTACAATTCATTCAATTCTACTCAGCTACATTTGGATAATCGATGCATGCCAAGAACCAACAAACTTCGTCCATATCTTCTGCCTAGGTAACTATAGTCTACTTCTTAATATTTTGATTATGATAATGATTTATGCTACTATTTGTAAACTTTGAGAAATGCCAACATGTTTGCTTTAGTGCAGCCTGCTTATCATAATGGCACAGTTATTGATTCAATCTAGCTAGCAACTATGATGTTACATTATAAATACTCTGCAACTTTTAGCCAAAAAAAGGGGGCAGAAAGGAGATATTTTATAAATTCACAAAAGTTGAAATCAAAATCTTATCCTAGCTAAAGCTTAGGATACCTTTCAAGTCATTGTTGTGTCCATGCCTTTGCCAAAATTCTGGCACTACACGTTGATAGATTCATTTTCACCCAAGTGAATTCTTGGCTCTATCATGATCATGCTTCAAGCAACTGAGGAGCTGCTACTAGCTAAATTATCTTTTGTTGTTGTAAATTTCCCAGACAAAAATGAGGGAAGTAACAATTACTATTTATTTAATACATGGAAGGATAATTCAAGAAGTCTTTTGTGGGAGACAATTTATAAATATATGCGGATAATCAGATGAAAATCCATGGTTCAAGAAAGAACCTCAACTTACAGGATCAGTCGGGATTTATGCTCGTACCTTTTCACCTCATCACCAAGTAATTATATGATCATGGTAGAGGTCAGACTATATTCTTACATTAGTATGGTCATATTTGAACTATATCCATACTTTGCTTATACCAAAGCTAATATTAAAAAAAAAGAAGGAAAATAAGAAAAAGGTGGATACTTGAAAATACTTCAAGTTTTGAGTATTAAAAGTTTGAAACCGATTCGGTTAGTCATCTGAATTTGGCACATTTCAATCACAATATTATCCTGTAATTTATTCTGCAGAGTATGGGATCTTGAATTTTTACAGTTTGACAACTGAAAAAATGGATGTTGAGACTTGAGAAGCCTTGAATAAATTGTTACTTTGCATGATTTGAAATGCACTTTCGCTTACTCGTACAAGAGAGTATCCTGTTTCATGCATGTTTAATGTGATGTAGTATGGCCAAATTCTAACATCTATTTCACCTAATATCTTGAATTGATTGATATGGGTTTATATTGAATGCTCATTCTTTGCTCTGTAGGTATGACTCAATTTAGATTACATTATTGAGTTCATAAATATTGAATGTAACCTTGCACTAGCTGCAGCTGATCTATTTTTTTGTGGATCTTCATGATCATGAAACTTCCTTGTAATTACATGGAAATTAGAAGTTTATTACAAAGACCTTGATCCTTCAAAGATAAATGATGAAGTTATATAGGTCGTCATATATATTACATCATACGCTAGCACTAATATTGAGCTGGTGGGAGATGCTATGCAACTTGATTGTAATGAGCTTCTAAAGATTGGACAACAAAGGATTGTTGAAAGTCAAAATGATCAGTTGGTTTCAAACCATGGAATAGAAGTTGATAAAACTGCAAATGTAGCTTCATCCCCTTGAGAAGCACTCATTTTAGATGGCTATCATATGTAAATTTCATGGTGGCCTAAAACAGAAAGATCATGTGATTCTTAGAGGAAAACATCATTTGGACCGGACTAAATGGTCTCCAGTTTTCTTTGATATATCCGTGTTGAGGAAGAAACTCAACATTTTACTTTTAAAAAGTAGGCGTGTGCCTTAAGTTGGTCTTGCAATAAAAAATAAATAAATAAATAAAAGAAAAGAAAGGTTATTTTAGTTGACAGATACTGTCTTCAGCTCTATAATATGAATTACAAAAGCATAGCATATGAATTTGTTTTGGTTGATTGCATCACAAATAAGAGCAACAATTATTATTTAAATCCATAAAACCTGGCTCAAAGCCTAAATTCCACTCACATTTGGGATTTAACTCAAAGTGTGATTTTATAAATATGGTGATCTTAAACTACCTCTCTATATGGTTGCAAAGGAGAAAATCCGGAAAACATTTTGATACTTGATTGGTATTTGAGGGGGAGAAGGATGTATTGTTCAGCACTTCAGCTCGATCCCAAATACCAATCGACATGGAATCATCCTTGTCATATATCTATTTTCCACCTTGAATTTCTAGTATGAAGATCCATCATCCACATTAAAAACAAAAATAAAATTTCTCTAAATGTGGGAATCATCATTCAAAGATTTTGAAAACTAAGTTTCCTAAGACTTCGTCTTGTTTGTCAAGACTAAGGTGAGAGTCATCTATTAGAATTAGAAGTCCTTATCAACTATCTAAAAGTTTCTTGACTTCACAAGATCAATTTCTCATCTGCTAAATCAAATAAATATAAAAAAAAAAAAAATCTCATGGTGATTGCTTCATATATATATTGTCTTGAAAGATTCAGTGAATCAATGATCTCAAGGTCTTCCTTTAATTTGAGGTACCTCTACCTCAAAAATGTCTTAAAGCAATGCTCCAAAGCTGGTTTTGTTATTGTCACTAAAGATGAGAAAATTATAGTCTATGACATCTCATTTATAAGGTTGGACCAAGAAAGCTCATAAGTCAAAAGACTTATGCTGCAATATTCAAACAAAATGTTACCAAAGCATTTATGTTTGTAAAACTTTGTTTGGCTTGACAAGTCTAAAAAAAAAAAAGAAAAAAAAAAAAGAGGGTGTTTGATCTCCTCACAAATGAGAAAACTAATGGTTTGAACGAATGTTTCAAATCTATTCACCTTTGAGATTCAGCACAAAGTATATAGAGACCGTACTCCTATGCATCAAATGAAAGTTTGCCTATACAAACTCCCTACCTCAAAACTCAAAAGGCCTATTGGTTTGAGTCTGTAAGGAGAAATCTCAAGAAAAATACTTTCAATCAAGCACACTAAAGCTACATTGCATGTCAACCCCTGAGTTGGAATCAATTGGATCACTTTCGGACATGATGAAGTTAAATGCTATCGACACAAAGATTTTTTGTAGGAATCAAATTCATAGAAAGTCCCATGGTGTTTCTATTAGAAACCGATTTGATTTCCCATGCAATTTTCTGGTGTCCAAGATGCACATAGATAAAATCCATGATCATCTTGAGGGGGAATGTTAAAATAGAGAATTGAAACATAAGGAGTATTAAAATAAATAATGGAATAAAAGTAAACCGAATGATTGTATGAGGTCCACACATGTACGCCAAGCCTGTAAGAGAATGAAGAAAAGAGATGCGAAGAAACGAGCGGAGTAGCTAGTCCATGTTACACTAGATTGTATCTCTAGATATATTACAAATTGTAAAGAATATTCTGTTAGCATCTTTCATATATCTTAGTATAGGTTAATGTTTTGTATATATATATATATATATATATAGAGACTTCTTTAATTATACATGAAAATCAAGTTGGAGACTTTATATGAAATAAAAGGTTTATTCAACATTTATCTCTTTGCAATCTTTCTCTCCAAACATAATATGACATCTCCATCTTCAAGTCATTTTTTTTTAACATTAACTACTTTATAACCCGTCGATACTCGACGGGTATGGTGAGATAATTAAGTATATACGACTCCACAATTATTGGAATAAAATTTTAGTCTGCAAACATCTAAAATGATTAAGCCACCTCGACAATTGGTCGTATTAAGTAATTAGACTCCGAAGACCTCGTCAAATATGCAATTTTAAACAAGTCAGGTTCTATCCGACCCGATGCGAATGCGCACAGTACCATCCAAAATCATTGTGTCCAGGTTAAGGTTGGGTATATTACACTTGCAAAACAGGATCCCAATTATGTTAGTGAAATAATAAACTTTTATAGGGGTGTGTGGGGTCGGGGCGGGGGGAGGGGTTGTGGGTCCTGCACCCGCACAAAAAAATAAAGTCTACCGAAACAATGTGAAAAGTTATGTTAGTGAAATAATAATAATTCTTTTTTCAGTGAATAATAAATTTATTTTTCTGGGTAAGGGCGTGGGTCCTACCCCCGGGACGGGGTTGTTGGCTGGTTGTGATTAGTCATGTTATGCACTTTTGTATTTAATTTTGATTTTTTCATTTTTCTAAACTCGGAGTCCACCCATACCCATTAATCAACATTTAACGGGTATGGGTCGAAAACTTGTTTTGATATTTATCGGGTTCCAACCCGTCGGTTTAAACTTTAAACTGGTTTGGGTCAGATGGAACGATTTTTTTATTTAAAGTCAATTCCAATTTATTAGAAACATCACCCATCTTGTTTATGTTGTCCATATTTAAGTACTCATCAATATCACCGAGTATTAATGACATATCATATTGATTGATCTCTTCAACTATGTATTTAATCGGTGCAAGACCATATTAGTTATGAACTAAAAGTCCTATGCGATTGCACTACTCGAAAAGTCTAATCATCATTCCTTAAAAGCATGATAACATATGAAACCTTCAGTACGATCCTATGATTATTCATTAATGAGCAGTTAATCGTATTGAGTAACTTTTGGGGGGAAAACTTCCAATTCATTCGCAACGTAATACCCTTTGCTCATTCTTTCTGCACTCAAGCACTCGTTATATTCACCATACATTTTCGACATAACATGTCCACTAATCCCGTTGAACATGTTAATTATATGGGTAGGTCTTACACACACCCAAAATTTGCGCTAAATTTTTTTTTAAAAAAAACATTATGTCTCATTCATGCAAGAGACCTGACATAAATTAAATAAATTGATCGGGAAGCAGATCATAATCTCGTACCCCTTTAGAACCATGCGTGGAATAATTTTGGCCCGTAATTTTTTTTTTGCAACCTGCCTAGCTTGAATTCGTTTAGTAAAATTTATGGTTGAGTATGGTCCGAGAAAGTAGAGTACTGGTGTAGACCATTTAGACTTCTAAAATGGCCCTGAGCGGGCGGGCTGCACGCACATGCTCAGGGCCGGCCCTGCTTCCAACTATTCCAATTTTATTCCAGACGTCTAGACCCTCAACCACCCTTTTGTGTAAACTAGGTATAACTCCTGAATTCACGTAACATATCAATGCAAACCATGTAAATCAAATATACCTCAACAAGTTGTGACATGTTGATACTTAAAGTCATAAATCGCTCCTCAGGAATATTCATTTTTTATTTTATTTTAATGACTTTCTTCTTCTTCTTCTGGGACAATATGACTTCCTTTAATTTGGTGTGAATATGACCCAATGGTATTTCAACATGTGAGAAACTAAACTTGACTCATTACAGTAACTGTTTTTCTTGACACTTTGACTACACGGTTACCATATAAATTAATTAAGTTTCAAACAACCCAATTATGTAACAATTTAATTAATGCATATATTGCTAATTTTTTTTTTTTTTATCAAAACACCTGTTATCATTCATTAATCAGCAAATAGAGTCAAATACATGAAATATCAAAAGGGAGAACATTTTCTCCATCATCATCAGCAACAACATTTTTTGCTAAAGCATGTGCTAAACCATTACCTTGTCTTGGAATAAACTGAAAAGTAATAGAATCAAAAGAAGAACTTAAGTCTCGAATGGCCTCAACACAATCTCCAACAATAGATAGACAGCGCCCAGTATTTCTTATATGTTGAATGACTGTTGCGCAGTCTCCTTCAATAGTTACCTGTGCCAATGAGAGAGCAGCAGCTTTCTGAATAGCGATGGCAAATACCAGCCAACTCTGGATCCTGTAGAAATAGAATTTTGCGTCTGCTCCAACTAATAACGTCCCCATAGCTATTACGAACCACCACTCCAAGGCCAATAGACGGGGGAGTGCAAGTAACGGAAGCGTCAAAGTTAACTTTGAACGTTCCAACAGCTGGTGGTTGCCACATCGATGCAATATCCGGGGGTCTTGGATTGGAGAAGTAAGGTTGAGCAGCTTTGTAATTGCTAACGTAGTCCACTGCAAAACGAGCCGTGCGCATAGGTTCCTCGCGACTTCCTTCATGTACCACCTGATTTCTGTTATGCCAAATACTCCAGCAAGTACACACAAAATGATCAAGATCCTCCTTACACATCTTCTTTCTGACATCCATAAACCAATCCCACATGACTCCTGTTTCTGAAGATAAGTAATTATTAGCAATAGGAGAAATGGTCCAAGTAACTCTTGCAAAATGACAATCCCGAAACAGATGGATAATTGTTTCATCAGCACAATGACAAACAGGACAAAGGGCATCATCAACAAGATGTCTGTGTCGTAAAACATCAAGGACAGGAAGAGCTTGTTTCAAGAGACGCCACATAAAAATCTTTATCTTATTAGGTAAATTACATTTCCACACAAAATCCCAATTACCCTCCAGAATCGAACTACTGCTGCCATGTACTGTAGCAACCTGTTGATGACGAATATACTGAGCTAAATAATAGGCTGTCCGGACAGAATAAAAACCATGCTTTGTATAATGCCACACCCTCATATCAGCACAGGACTCATGTAATAGAGGAATACGAAGAATAGCAGCAACATCATCATCCCAAAATAACTGAGTGAGTAAATCTCTATCCCAACTAAAAGCAGACATATCAATCAGATCAGAGACATACAAATCAGCCAAAGTATGAAAATTAGGAGTGACAACACGCAAAGCATAATCTCGAGGAAGCCAATTATCAGTCCAAACATGAATACTTTCACCATTACCCACTCTCCAATGCACACCTTTGCGAATAATTTCCAAAGAACTACACAAACTCTTCCAAGTATAAGAAGAATTAGACTTTGCTGTAGCATCAAGTACATCACAATCAGAAAAATATTTCGCTTTCAGAACCCGGCTAAGAAGAGAATCTGGATAGTGAATAATTCGCCAAATCTGTTTCCCCAACATAGCCAAATTAAAAGACCGAAGATCACGAAAACCCATACCCCCATCCCCCTTACTCTCACACAAAGAATCCCACTTAAGCCAATGAATTTTATTTTTCGGACCATCTCCCCACCAAAACTTTGCAATAACAGACTCAATTTCAGTAAGAAGATAATCAGGAAGCTTAAAACAACTCATTACATAAGTAGGAATAGACTGGAAGACAGCTTTAATAAGAACTTCTTTCCCTCCTTGAGACAGACTACGCTCCCCAAACCCCTGAGTTTTCTTCCAAACCCGCTCCCTCAACCACCCAAATACCTCTTTTTCGACCGACCCATATCAGTAGGCAAACCTAGATATTTCACATGCTTATCAACAACACGCACCCCCAAAATACCCCTCACCTCCTGCACCCTCTCACTCGGAGTATTACGACTAAAAACTATAGTACTTTTATCCAGATTAATTTCTTGCCCAGAAGCCAAACTCTATCTATGTAAAATTCGACGAATCTCATGTGAAGCATTGACAGAAGCATGACAAAATAACAGAGTATCATCAGCAAACAAAAGATGAGAAATCCTAGGTGCCGAAGGAGAAACAGAAACCCCCTTCAACACCCCCCGCTGATCAGCATCATGTAACAAAGCTGAAAAAGCCTCAGTAACAAATAAGAACAAATATGGAGAAAGGGGATCCCCTTGCCGAATCCCCCTCCCTGGCTGGATAGGGTCAAGAATATTTCCATTCAACGACACAGGATAAGACACAGAATGGACACATAGCATAATTAACTGAACAAAAGAATCAACAAAACCTAATCTAGTCAAAACACTCTCCAGGAAAGGCCACTCAACTCTATCATAAGGTTTACTCATGTCAAGTTTTAAATCCATAAAACAATCTTTTCCCTTGGTTTTTTTATTTCAAAAAATGATTTATCTCATAAGCAACCAAGACATTATCAGTGATAAGACGAGTAGGCACAAACGCAGACTGAGTTTCAGAAATAATGGACTGCATATGAGGTTTCAACCTATTCTTTTTAAACATCACATTACTAAGGCTAATAGGTCGAAATTGAGAAATCATCTCTGGTGCTTGACACTTTGGAATGAGAACAATATGAGTATAATTTAACTGAGTATCAAGATGACGATCATTCAGCAAAGACAAAGCACAATTAATCACATTCAACTTAACAACATGCCAAAATTTTTGATAAAAAATAGCAGGAAGACCATCTGGTCCAGGAGATTTAGTAGGATACATATCGAAAAGTGCAGTCTTTACCTCATCCGGAGTGAATACACGACATAGCTCCATGTTGATACTTTCTGAAACCTTGTTCCCCACTGTCTGTACCACATCCGAGATCTCCTCTGGCGACGGCTGGCGTGAAGTTAAAATGTCAGAAAAGTATTGATTGACAATGAATTCCATATCCCCCAACTCCTCACACCAGAGTCCATGGCGATCCTTGAGACCCAGAATTTCGTTTCTAACTTCTCTCTTCGAAGCTTGTGTGTGAAAAAAGCGGGTATTTTTATCCCCCTCCGCTAGCCATTGAATTCGCGAGCGTTGCCGCCACATGATCTCCTCCTTGTCACGTTCAGATTCAAGCTCAAATTTCAGCTCCTTTTTTCGATCTCTGATAGCAGCCGTATTACTCTGTTGCTGTAGTTCATCCAATTCACGCTGAAGCAAGGCTATTTTCTTATTCACTTGGCCGAATTGGGCCTGATCCCATTGGGCCAAACCGATTCTGCAATGATTAACATTTTCAAGGAAGCCCACATCATTATTCCAATTTTGCTGGACTATACGCAAACAATCGGGCGACTTCAACCACATAGCTTCAAACCGAAATTGTTTGGGCTTTTTCTTTCGATGATGGACCGAACCAGCCAACTTTAGTAACAAAG
The DNA here is from genome assembly GCA_026545765.1 of Plantago major. Taxonomy (NCBI): domain Eukaryota; kingdom Viridiplantae; phylum Streptophyta; class Magnoliopsida; order Lamiales; family Plantaginaceae; genus Plantago; species Plantago major. The sequence continues at coordinate 88,218,090 of CM048843.1, read as the reverse complement.
GAACATGATCAGAATCTGATGTTGTTAGATGTGTTACTGAAACGTGAGGAAATAAAACTTGCCAACCCGGATTTGCAACAATACGATCCAATCGACATTTAATAAGTCCCGAATCCACATGATTATTACTCCAAGTATATGGATACCCACTATATCCCAAATCAATCAAATCTGTAGCACTCAAAGCTTCCCGAAAATTTCTAAGTCGCCAAGCCGGAACCAATAGACCTCCCAATTTCTCTTCTTGTGTTAAGACCTCATTAAAATCACCCATGCAAATCCATTCTCTACCAGAATTATTGCTCAATCTCCGTAACAAATCCCAAGTAATCATTCGTCTCCCATGATCCAGTTCTCCATACAAACCCGTAAAACGCCAAGTAATAGTTTGTCCACTCAAAAGTACATGAGCATCAATATGGTGTTTAGAGTAACTTTGCACCGTAACACAAGTCTCCTTATCCCATAATAATGCTAAACCTCCAGAAAAACCGATTAATGCAACACCTAAACCAAAATAATTAAACTTTTGCTTAACCGAGTCAATCCCACGATCATCCATACGGGTATCAACAAGAAAGACAAGGTTGGGAATATAATCACCAAGTGCACGAACTGTCCAAGAGTTCCCCAAGCCCTGACAGTTCCAAGAGATGCAACTCATCTGAATAGGCGGGGTTGCACTCATCTGGATAGGCGGGGTTGCTCAGCAACTCCCGCCTCTGGTAAAGATGTGACAATATCACGAGCAATTTTTGCCTTCTTAAATTCCCCAATCACTGATTGATCCGCTATAGCCTTACGAACATTTAATCTTTTCCTAGGACCATAAGATTTCACTTGTTTCTCTGCACTTGGAGGGCGACCACGTTTTCTTGTAGGAAGAGGAGAAGCAGTAATGGTAGGAACAGTACTGGTTATGGAATTAGAACTGGCTGGGATATTAGATTGAAGATTAGAGGTACTGGAGTTGGGTTGAGAGAAACTAGAAGCCCCAAACGTGAACAGGCTAGGAGAATGGGTTAAGTTGGGCCAGGATTTGTTATTGGGCTGAATGAAAGGTAAGGAAAAACGGATTGGGCTGGAATGGGTTGTTGGAGAAAAAGAGGGTAATGGGTCAGCTTCGGTCAGCATCAGGTCAAGAGGACTTGTTGACTTTCCATTATAATTTGAAGAGTTGTTAAACAAAAAAATTTCCTTGGATTGTGGTAGTAGTAGGGATGGACTGTTTCTTTTGGGATCATTAAGAACATTCATATTCCTAATAATAGTATCATCATGGGGTTTGAAAGAGGAAGATGATTCCGCAAAAATTGAAACTCCAGAATTAATGTCACGCTCCTTGTAACAAAAAATTCTCACATAATCCATTGCCCTTTCATTGTGCAAAGCTGGTGATTTACCCAATATGCCCTTTCCCCGATTTCCTGTCAGATTCAACGGCTGCAAACCATTGTTCGGAATTCAGCTCACAAACTGACGAGACGAACTAGAACTGAACCTCCAATATAATTTTTACCCTGACCAATCGGAAGAGCACGCAACCAGTTGCCATAGGCTAAATTTGAATCATTCAGCTTACCATTCTCATCAATAATCTCCAAACTCGAAGGGCAATCTTTCACCAAATGACCGAGTAATCCACAATGATAACAAAAATTGGGAAGACGATCATAAGATAATGTGAGTTGGACCATACGATTATTAGGCCCCTCAATGTTAATCACACGTAAAAGAGGCTTCATAATGTTAATTCGAATCCGAATACACATAATAGAACCAGAAACGCGATTATTCAGAGCCTCATCATATTCAACAAAAGTACCTATCTGATTCCCCAAGAATTCAGCCATCTTACTATTTTTTTGAGAGAACGGAATGCCCGAAACATGCACAAGAAAATCACTTACATCAAGATCCACGATTTCAGGAGTTTCTCCATGAGGAACAGGACGAAGAACAACAAGATTACGATCGAAAGACCACGGAGAATTCCACATGACACGTCTCATCTCCAAATCATTCTCAAACAAAAACAAGAACCGCTCATCCCCAAGTTTTTTAAAAGAAACCTTCTTCTTCGGATTCCAAATACCAATCTGTTAGGAATATTTGTTTAGATTTTGATCAGCAACCTAATGACTTATCTTAGCTCCGAAAGGTGGTTAGTACTCCTGGTTCACTTGAACACTGTAAAAGAGGAAACTCACTAAGTATGATAGTCTAGCTAATCTTGTATAGGATGTTAGGTCTCTGAATGTAATTTTTATTTTCTGAAGAAGACCAAGAAGAAGGCATCCAGCAGGAAAAGTTCAACGAATTTGAAGATTTGAAGACTGCACAAGATTGCTGAAGACAAAGGTTTTTCAGATACCTATGACCAGATATCTTGAAGACACAAGCATTTTTAAATAAACAGTGTTGCAAAAGATATCTGAAAAATAAAAGGTTTCTGAAATGAGGAAAGTGCCCACATATATCTACACTCAGATACCTTGGACATAAACTATGTTTCTGAAAAGAAATATATTATAACAAGTTGTTTCAACAAACGGTATCTGGAGTTGTGATAATCTCTTGAAAAGGACGTGCACAGCATCAGAGAAATCTGATAGTTTAAAGATCTCTGATATCATGCATAGTTTCGTTGGCACTACAGGACAAAGTATAGTACAATGCATTAAATGCGCGGACAGAGATGTCTGAACAAAAACGGTAGCTTCTGAAGAAGAAGACAAACCTACTACAGTACTATACTCAGATATCAATAGTTTGAAATTGAGTTAAGCCTAACGGATACTATTCAAACGGCACTCAAATTCATCTATAAATATCAACACTTAGACTGCTTGAGAACACACCTTAGAACATTGAACACATAGAACTTATATTGAATACTCTCACAAGCTCTCTCAAGCACACTACTTACCTTCAAGCTTTCTGTTGCGACCAAAGCTCTTGATTCTAAGTAGCACAAAAGTTCTAAGTGTCCTGATCCTTAACAAGCATTGTTATTTGTGAAAGAGTTGAACTAAGATTTCATATCTGAGATTCATTCTCTTGAACACTTATCATAGACTTGGGTTAGTAAAGAACAAGATACCATACATTGCAAAGTATATTAAGTATACTTGATTCATAGAGCTATCTGAATAACTGAACAAGTTATTAAAGAAGCTCACCTGACAAACTACCTTAACCAACACCTTAATCGGCGTGGAGTACAGGAAGTACTTAGTTTGGGAAACTAAGGAATAACTCCAAGGTTACTGAGCATAGGAAGTACTTAGTTTGGGAAACTAAGGAATAGCTCAAAAGGTTTCTGAGTACATGAAGTACTTGATTGTGAAAGCCGGGGAATAACTCAGGGGGAACACTTGGTTGGGAACCTAGTGTATTTAGGAATCGAGAGAAGATACTTGTAAGGTTACCTCAATTATCTGTCTTAGTGGATTCTAGGTCTGAGAAAGGCCGAAGTGGATTAGTTGAAGGATTACGCCACCTTCAGATACCACTATAAAAAGACTTGTGTTATTTACTTTCTGTAGTTTATTACTTGCTTTATTTATCTTGCAAAGTATTTACACCTATCTTGCTGAGCACGTGCACTTATCACTAAAAAGTCTTCCGCTCTCTGAAATTAAGTATCAGATATATTCACAGATATCTGAGAAACTGTGTTTATCGACAAAAGTTTTAAAAGACTATTCATCCCCCCCCCCCCCTCTAGTCTTTTACTTTGCCGTTATCTGGACCAACACAATCAACGTTCGTTCCAGCGAATCCAAATGAGTAGCCTTTCGTGACAAATAACGACCAACCAAAACCCAGCTAAAATCAACCTCATGAGCAGCCCAAATCTCAGTCGGAACCTGAATTGATTGTTCCTCATCCACAGTTAACTGCAACTATTTTCCCAACCCGGCCAAAATATCAGAGTCCAAATTGCTAGCCATTAGAGAAGAAGTGATGTAGGACATACAGTACGGAATGGAGGCGCCAGAATTATCCACAGGAGCCGTATGTATACACTGCCAAAAAAGACAAGACACACACCCAAGCACCAAAGAGAGAAAAGGTGAGAAAGAATGTAAGGAAGTCAAACGTATTATCTTACTAATAAAATCAGATTGCAAAGAGATTGTTTTTTCTTTATTTAGCAAAAGGGAAAGATATAAACAATAAAATAAATGTAACTTAAATCCAGAGAATCGTGGGCCTTTCCTAATCACACAAAGTGTATGGGTAAATCTCATCGATATCTGGAGTTGACGAAAAGAAAACAAGGGGGGTAGAAGATCAAAAACTCTCAATCGAGAGGACTCAAACTCCAGCCAGAGGACGAACGCTCTCATTCGAGAGAAATTGTGAAAAGAGAGAATTCTAGAGAGAGAATTTTCAACATGATACCTAATTTACAAGTGTTCTATAAATATTCATTACATGTGTTGAGGGGTAAACCTCGAACACTAACTAACTAAACTTATTACAAGCAACCCGGTCTGTAGCCCGCCTCCTACTTGAAGTCCGAAGGATTTCTCGTCCGAACCAGGTCACCTGAAACGACTAAGTGGGGGTTAGAACTGGATGCCCGGATTGCCTATGTCAATCCGGTAAGAGACTTTACTCAAGAGAGAGTTGGAAGCTCTCAATGTAATAGTTATGAGGGAGGTTATAATATTAATATGGTTCGTGATTTGTCGAGTTTTCACTTACCTCTAGGTCTTGGACCTTGGGCTGTATTTATAGATATCGCATACTCACGAGGTAGCTCATGAGATGATGCCAAGTGTACGATCCAGATTTGGACACCAATGCTACCTTCGGCCCATGGCCCATTATTGAACAGTAGTCCAATACCGATAAGTGGGCACAGGAGGTAGTTTGGACCTTTTCCTCTGAAATCTTTATTCACTGTTGGGTCCGTGTTAGTCCCTCGGACAGACCTGTCTGCTTGGTTGATCCGCCCTTGGGTGACTCTGGATGTCCGAGCCCAGAGTCTCACGGAAGTATCTCAGCGGTTCTGTTGCATACGTTTGGTCTTAAAGTAATGGTGGCGTCCGAGGTTCTCTCGTACGGTCCGTTAGGCATCTCTGTACTGACCTGGTCAGGTTTACAAGTCCTTTCCTTAGCCAGCTCGGACTAGCTGTGGGGATGTAGTGACTTCGGCGTATTGGTCGATTCACTTTGGGCGGACCATGTGAGGTCGGACCAGTACTGAATTGGCTAGTTAAGCCGTGATGCGCTTTAGGACACGCTCTATGGCGCCCTTAACGGATTGGACATATTTCCGTATCAACAACATGAACAAACACAATCACATTCTTCAGAAACAACAATCCATGGCAGAAATGGTGAATTTCCGCATGGACAGAACTAATTCATCTTCATCATCATCAAGAGTAACTCCAGTTCTTGATGATGTCTTAACAAGTATTCATGAACATGAACAAGTCATTGACATTGCATCAGGCTTGTCATCTTTGTCAAGTTGCGACGCTGAGTTGGAACCAGAGATCAACCCACACGACAAGTGGCTACCCATCACGGAGTCGAGGAAGGGTAGCACATTTACCGCGACCGCTCTATGGCGCCCTTAACGGATTGGACATATTTCCGTATCAATATATGTCCCCCCCAGTTTCCAAGTATCTTAGTAGAAGATAGTTGGTAACTATGAGGGATCAGTCGTGTCTGTGGAGCGTGTCCGAATCGTTAATTAAGAGAAAAAGGAAAAAAATCCTTTTTGTCGTGATCCGTCGTCCGTGTCCTCAAGGATTCAATATATCTCTTCCCCCTTTCCGTCTGATCGAGTTATCGCATAACTGGGACTGTAGAGGAAAAGGTATTTGTATCCGAGATATATGTGTCCGTGTACGGTTAGGATCTGATGTAGCTGTTTGGAAGCTGTCCGTTGGGCCGATTGTTGAATTTGTCCTCTTCAAAAGTCCAAGAGGCCCAATAGGTTGTCCGTTCGGCCCATGGGAGAAAGATCCCGAGTAAATAGACGCGACCGTTGGATCAGGACGACATCAACAATAGGCGCCGATCCGATTGATGTGTGGCGTCATGACATTAAATGCGACGTTCTGGCAGCCATCCATTCGCGAAACGGTACAACCCTTGGATTGGAGAGGATCAACGGTTGGGATTCAAATCCAAGCGACGTGACTCTTGGCTATCCCATATTGTCCTTATAAATAGTCAGGCCATCAGTCATTTTCACACTTTTAGCAATCTCGAAACTCAGAGCAATCCTTAAGCAATTCAAACAACGCAAGGTCTATCCGAGCAACTGGGACTTGTAAGACTTTTGGGCCATCGAGCTGAGATCTGTAACCTCGGTGCATTACCCAAATTCGATCATCCGTGGAGCTCCTCTGTTTGGATACTAGCAAGTAAGTACCTTTCTTTGGCCTCGTTTAAGCTGTACGTCTATTGCATGTCTAGTGTAGCTTCTTTTGCTGCTTCCGTAATTGTGCCTGTCTTCAGTAATTGACTTTTGCGATACCTTTGGTTTAGACAATAATTGATGTGTTTCTGCTGCATGCTCATAATATGCCCATTTTCTTCGTTGATGTCGTGTACTCTCATTTGATAAGTCCCGTCCGACACAACCTGTCTTGACCATACATGTTTACTTGTAAATCGGTGTGGGCTGTGGTATTTGGCCATAAATTATTTCTTTTGTCATCGTGCCGTAAGGGGCAGGTCGTGGTGCCAATGGCACAAAAGTCTTAGGTGTCTTGGGGTCCCTGTCCTTCTGTGTATAGAAAATCTTAGGGTTTAGACTTTTTCGTGGACCTCTGGACTTAATAAGACATATAAATGAACTCTCGGACAATAACATTCATCGTTTCTGATCCGTTTCCTTCTGCCCTAGGATGTCCGGGAGCGATAGTCAAAACGTTCGCGAGGTGCGGGATTACCAGGATGAAGTAGGTTTGGGCGATGAGTCCGTGGACCTGAGCGTGTCCGTAGGAGACTTTCTTGTGGATGTCCATTCCTCCAGAGATTCTGATGCTAGGCATGGAACCCATGAAACAGATAACCCTCCGACAGACAGGCCAGTGGTCGAAGGCGGTGTTGATGAGGCGAGAACGTTGGTCCAATCTCAGACTATAGGCGGTGTGGGAGGGCCTATAGATCCGAATGCGCTTCAACTTGAACGGGCAGGCGACAGCGGGCATGAGGCTGATGACGTGGAGATGTTCGAGGCCGGAGTGGAGGACCGTGTTCAGGTAGAAGCAGGTCCGTCCAAGCTGGCACGTCCGGAAGACCCGAAGGTGTCCTCGAGGACGAAGAAGATGGTGAGGAAGAGGAGGGTGAGGGCGAGGAGGAAGAAGAAGAAGGATCTCCTGTCACTCGTCCCTCTAGACGATCCAGTCGGCGGATTGCATTGCATCCCGCTGCGCCCGTTCAGTCCAATCTGCGATTAATCGAGGGTCGTGGTGCGAAAGCTGCCCAAGTAAAGTTTCCACGTCCTGCGTCCGCTGTTACCATAGTGGATCAATTTGGAGAATTAAACGCGGACGGACTGCTTCCTACGTGTCCGTCCAGGGTTAGGGCGGAGGACATCCCCGAGTGGAGGCGGAAGTGGGAGATCCCTGATTCCGTAGAAATCATGATTCCCGAGCCTGGGCACGCCTTTTACAATCCGCCCGCCGGGTATATGTGCGTGCATGAGGTGGCCTTCTCCTGCGGATGGAAGATTCCCATTGCTACAGAGCTGAAAAACATCCTGAACCATATTGGTATAGGTCCGAGTCAGGTTATCCCCAAGTCCCTGGGTAACCTTATCTGCTTTGTAGTTTTTTGTAAGAAGAAAGGACAGCCTGTGAATTTTGAGAATTTTAGGCAGCTCTTCCATGTCTCGTTCAGTCCGGGGAATCCGCTATTCTACACTTTCATGAATAGGAAACCTTACAACTTTATCTCGGACTCCATCTCGTCGTTGGGGTCGAAGTGGTGGGACAAGTACGTTTTCGTACGTATGGCCCTGAAACCAGGAGAGTCCGAGAGGCAGTGAGAACAGTGGGGACTGCCCACAAAGTTTTTGAGGGAGAGCATCCCAGACTGGCGCCCTCTTCCAAAGAATGTGGCCCCGTGGGTGGCGGCCATCCACAAGAAGTATGACCCGCCTACTTATCCGTTCCACGGATTGATCTGCCAGCCACTTCCCTACCTTTGCGGTTTAACCGGTGAAGTAGAAGTGGGAGGGAAGACGGACTTGATGAGATTAGATTGTTGGAGACTTTGGCATTTTTTTTTCTTTTCTCTTCTTCATTATACTTTATTTTGATCACAAGTGTCCGCAATTCCGATAATCCTTCTTTATCCCGCCTGTTCCTAACGCCCTTGATTTATTGTGCAGCTCACTGGTTTGACTACATTATGTCAACTCTCGGAGAGAAGAAGAGGTTCTGAGAGGAACAACAGCTCTTGAAGTCGTGGTGGTCAAAGGACCAAGATCATCAACACTTCCGCTGCGCCCATGTCGGATCCGAAAACGCTTTGTGTTCGGCCGAAGAGGAAAGGCGAGCAAGGCAGTGAAGACTCGAGCCTTGGCGGTGCTGATAAAGCAAGGCTCACGCTGTGAGCGCCACTGCCAACACTCGAGCTCCACCCCGAGACGTACTTATGTGGGACGCCATTGTCTCGGGACAAAAGAGGGCGGCAAGCTCGGAAGCTCTAACTGCTGCGGCAGTGATTGTCCGTATCCTTCCTGTGGACCAAGCTGCTTTGGACAAGGAGTACGAGCGTGCTTGCGGGCTCCCAGAAATGGAGCGAGTCGGAGGGTTGGATGCTCTATACCAGCGGGTAAATAATCTGTCCTTAATTTACTTGATTCGTTCTTAATGTGACACCAATATAACTTGTATCTACTCAGGTGTTTCCTCAGCTTGGGTGCTTCATCAAGGCCATGCAGTGGAAGGCCAGTGAACGGGCCACCATCGAAGAGGACCTTCACAAGGCTGTGGCCACATCCGCGGATGAGGCGGAAAAAGTGAAGCAGCTGGAGATGCGGCTGAAGGAGGAAGAGGTGAGGGTCCAAGTTGAAGACCGGTACCGAGAAGATCAAGGCGGACCTCGATCATCAGGAGAGATTCGTCGATAAGGCGATGCAGGCTTTCCTGGATTTTAAGAACTTCCTGGTCGGTGGCCTCCGTTATGTCCGTCTTTACGCCGGCCGTGACTTCTTGAATTCTGCTTCTTTCAAGTTCCTGACCTCGGACAAGTCGGATGCCGCCCGACTGGATGGGTTTGTGTCCGCGATCGGACAGCTGCAGTCCAAGGGACTTCTTCCACCAGACTTTGACTGGAAGGCGGAGGGATTAATCCCTTCTGCGGATGCAAATGGTGTCGAAGTGTCTCGGACGAAGCGATTGGGCTGCGTGTGAGTTCGTGGAACTGGTCACCGAGGAAGGCGAGATTGAGATCCAGAACGGCGGGCCTTTCCTACAGAGGTTCGTCCCGGAAGCTCTTCTGAAAGTGGGCCTTGTACCCTTCAACGATTATCGAGCTTTCCTGCAGAAGTGGTTCGCCCTACCTGCCCGCGTTCTCGATCTTCCCGCTGATTACGACTTGTTCACCCACGCTCAAGCTCTTGCTGCGGAAGCCACCAATCGGCTTGAAGCTGAGGAAGCTGGTCCAAGCCAGACTGGGGCCTAATGAGAAGTCCGGGGTATGCCCCGTTAGAAATTCTGTATTTACTGACTTTTTCTGGTGTATTTGCACCTTTTGATAACTGGGAATATCTTTCCATATTATGACAATGTTCCGTATTTTATCCGATGAGACGAACTTCTTATGCTTCCGACCGTTTACTTGCTTTCTTCTTCGTTCCTTTCTTTATCTGTTGCTCCTAAGCTGAGTTATTATAAATTACCCATCTCTTAAGAGCACGGACCTCTGGAGATGGTATCTGATTGTGGAAATCAGACCATAATCTTTCCGACACCCGGACGGTTCGTCCCTTGGGATGCGAGATTCTTCTAGAAGGAGGAAGGTGAAACAGTGAGATAGTCATTATGACTACGTCTTTTCATCTTCTTAGTCGTCGGATGATTGACAGATGTCGAAATCTGAAAGACTCATTGCCACTATAAATAAGGGTGTGGTAATTCTCCCTTTTCACTGTTGTACTTTCCCTCATTGTTTCTAGTTTTGATAATGTCGGAATCGAGCGATGATGAGTATGGTCACTGGGTGAACTGTGCCTGCGGGAACATGCATCCGCCCATCTATCCGGGCAGGGGAACTTGGCGCGATCCGATCATCCTGGATTATGAAGGTGAGCCCCCTCAATGTCCAGGAATAGCCAGGAGACTGGCTGAAGAGGAGCGTGAGCGGACGCTGAAGTTGATTCGCAGGAGAATTCGGATGCAGCAGCAAGCTCGCCAGGTCCGGGGCGGCGGTTCAACTTCTGGGCAATGGTGATGTTCAAGGCGGGGTATGCCCCGTGGTAGCATGTACCTTTCTCTTGGCTTTTGTCGGACTATATTATCTGTACGTAGATGTTCGAATAATTTTGCTTATATAATTCGAACTATTTTTCCTTGGGTGGAACCTCCGTCTTTTCCTTCTCGCAGACCTCGTCGGCTGAAATTGATGCATATTTTCTTGTAAAAATTGGCTAAAAAAAACTCGGACGTAGTTGATGGGCCTGTTTGGGCTTGGCTGGATAAATCCGTCTGGCCCAATACTATTCAACCCAAATGAATAATTTAAGCCCATTGTCGACGTCGAAGTTCTGACGTGTCGGACGCCCATTGGTTCGCCACTTCTATAAATACTGCGGATTTCTCTTGGCCTTAGTCGTGCAAATTCAACTTCCACTTTCCAAATCTACTCAATAGTGAAAAGACGGTTTCTTGAATAGTTTCCCCCTCTTGACTCCCGTCCACTCTCAAATCGGCATTTATCCTGAGTTTGAGAGCAGGGTGGGTCTAGAGGGGAAAATCGTTGAAGATCATCCCCCGAAAAGCATAGATCTCAGTTTGAATGTATATCTGCTCGTCTCCTCTATTTTCTTCCATCCCTACTTTAATGGCTCAAATCTCTCTTATGTTGGAAACAGTTTCCGAATTTCAAGAGAGTTTGAGTCTTTAAAGCCGGTGCGGCGGAAATCTCTTCCTGTCTGCACTTTGTTTTCCTCGGATACCGGACTTGCCTTCCATGTTTCGGTGGTATCCTGATGGATTCCGGCATGCTTAACCGTTTTCTTGTGTGCAGGTAGGTTGAGTTCCTGGTCTCCGCGGAAACCAGACCTTTCCGCTTTGACATGGAGGAAGCTTTTTCTTACGGGGAACGATCTTTGCTGGGAGATGACGTATCTCTAGAGGCATGTTCTGCCTTTTTCTCGTAGTGTTCGGATATCGATCCGTGATTGCAGATTGTACAGATAATATTAAGTGTAATTCATCTAGGTATGAATGAAATCTCTTGCTTTCTTCGTAGTTAATCGAACATTAGATCTCAGACGCAAAGGTCGAAAAATCACAAATCGACAGATAGAAGTTGTATTGATTTGACGGAAATTCAATTACAACTTGCGGGCTCCGTGGCCAATAACAAAAGGATCAAAAAAAAGAAACAGAACTGACGGAGTTCCGTGTCAATAATGGTTGATATTGAAATGATCAATCGACATGATGGAGCTCCGCGCAATTTTCTTCAAGCATAGAACTTCTGGAGGTTTCTAGCATTCCACGGACGCCTGAGGAGACGTCCGTTCTCATCTTCTAATACATAACTGCCATTTACTTTGGCCCCGACAATCTTGTAGGGTCCTTCCCACTTGGGCTTGAGTTTTCCAACATTGCTCAAGATGTCGGCCCGTCGGAGCACTAGGTCCCCGACTTGTAAGTTCGCCGCATGAACGTTCCTGTTGTAGGCTCGGGCGGCGGTTGCCTGATACCTAAGGATGTTCGCCAGTGCATCAGACCTTTTCTGTTCAAACATGTCCAGCTCGAATATCCGAGCTTCTCGGTTCGCCTTGTCTTCAAACTCTTGGATTCTCAAAGTTTCTACAGCAACCTCGGATGGTATGACTGCCTCTGAACCGTACACCAAGGAGAAAGGAGTTTCTTTGGTTGCGATGCGATGGTGCGATCGCCCATAGCACGCCTTCGGTCGTCCTTGACTTTCTTGCGAGGTTCTCAATCGCTTCTCGAGGATCTTGACTATTGTTTTGTTTGTGGACTCAGCCTGTCCATTGGCTTGCGGGTATCCAACATATGTAAATCGTTGCTCGATTTTGAAGGACGCCAGCCATTCCTTCAGCCTATGTCACGAGGCTGGGCACCATTATGCGAGACGAGAATCTTGGGCGCCAAAGCGATGGATGATATTCTTCCGGATAAAGGTCCGCTTTTCGACTCTCTGTAATGGTCGCAACAGCCTCGGCTTCTACCCATTTGGTAAAGTACTCCACAGCCACAATGAGAAACTTCTTCTGCTGGGTACCCCTAGGAAATGGTCCGACAATGTCGATACCCCACTGATCGAACGGACACGCTATGATTGACGGAATCATAGGGTTCGTCGGGCGATGTGGGATATTTGCGTAATATTGTCAATCCTGACATCTCCGGGCGTGGTCGGCGGAATCTTTACCGATAGTGGGCCAATAATAGCCTTGTCGTATGATTTTCTGGGCAAGGGTCCTCCCCCCGGAATGACTCCCACAGCTTCCGTTGTGTATCTCCTCAAGCACGGTCTGTGCTTCTTGCGGGTTCAAGCATCTCAAGTGGGTCCCGGAAAAAGATCTTTTGTACAGATCATCACCCATTATAAAGTATCTGTTTGCTCGGCACTGCACACTCCTTGATTCTTTCGGATCGGCCGGTAGAGATCCGTCCTTGAGGTAGTTAAGAATGTCGGTCATCCAGTTTCTCCCCATGTCGAGTATCATGACCGCCGAATTGGAACTCATGACGGATGAGTCGGTGATGGTGAGTAGAATTACTCTCCTTGTGTCCAAAGCCGCTGTAGCAGATGCGTATTTTGCCAAGGCATCGGCTCTTTCGTTCCAAACTCTGTCAAACTTTTCCATGGTGAATTCCTTGAAGTGGCTGGCCTCATTCTTGAGTAGCTCAAGATACTTGATCATCGAAGGACCCTTCGTGGAAAAATTTCCTGAGAATTGGGCTTGGGCAAGCTGTGAGTCCGTGTAAGCTTTGACTTTCCGGGCTTGGAGAGACTTGGCCAGTCGCAGGCCCATTAAGAGTGCTTCATACTCTGCCTCATTATTTGTAACTTTGAAATCCAAGGAAACCGCATAGTCGAGTTCCGCGCCTTGTGGGCTCTTAAGGTAGATTCCAATTCCTCCCACTCTTCCAATGGAAGAACCATCGACTTCCAATGTCCAAATATCGGAAGGATGTTTTTTGATTTGGAGATCTCCTGCGAGTCATGTTCGTGCTTGGTTCATTCCCTCGGTGATTTTCCTTCCGATCTTTGTCGGATGGGTCTCTGGGATCATCGCAAGTAGAAACATTTGGTTGACCAGTTTCCCCTCTGGCGAAGGAGGGTCGATTGAGAAACGAAAGGCTTCCTCAAAGTTTTCTGGGTTGAACTTTGGAGGGGCTGGATTTCGGACTATATGTTTGGTGATTAAGCACTCGAACACTGGCTTGTCAGGGACTTTCTCCGAATCTTTCTCTGGGTAACCCGCCAAGAAGTCGGCGAGGACCTGAGCCTTTTTGGCTGACGGAGCCTGGTAGCAAATGTCGTATTCGCTGAGCTCGATCGCCCACTTAGAGAGTCGTCCAGATTGGCTCCTAGGACCTGTTTCAAAGGTTCCGTAGTTAGTACCACTATTTTGTGAGATTTGAAGTAAGGTTTTAACCGTCTGGCGGTGTAAACCAAAGCGTATGCGAGTTTCTCGATCTTCACGTATCTTATCTCCGCCCTAGCAAGGGTTTTGCTAAGATAGTAGATCGGCAAATGCTCGTTAGCTTGAATCCGTATTAGGACGGAACTCATTGCCTCTTCCGTAATTGCTAGGTAGAGGTAGAGTGGTTCTCCCTCGACGGGCTTGGAGAGCAGTGGAGGGGAATGGAGGTATTCTTTCAACTTTTCGAAAGCCTCAGAACATTCCGCGGTCCACACAAAGTTCTCTCCTTTCCGGAGGATTTTGAAGAACGGAAGATTTTTCTCGGCTGACCGGGAAATAAAACGACTTAAGGACATGAGACTTCCTATGAGCCGTTGTACCTCATTGAGGGTTTTTGGATGTGGCAGATCTAGGATCGCCTTGATTTTCTCGGGATTGGCGCTGATTCCCCTTTCCGTGACCATGTATCCGAGGAATTTTCCTCCCTTCACTCCAAAAGTGCATTTTTCCGGATTCAGTTTCATCCCATACTTCCGCAGGATGGAAAAGCAATTGTTGAGATGCTCAATATGCTCTTCCTCAGTCTTACTTTTAACGAGCATGTCGTCCACATAGACTTCCATCGTCTTTCCGATCTCATCTTTGAACATTTGATTTACCAGTCGCTGGTAGGTGGCTCCCGCGTTCTTTAGTCCGAATGGCATCACCTTGAAGCAGTATATTCCTCCTGCCGTGAAGAAGGCCGTTTTCTTAACGTCCTCCCTGGCCATCCGAATTTGATAGAAGCCTTGGTATGCGTCCATGAAGCTCAGTAGCGCACATCCGGAGGTAGAGTCAACCAGTTGATCTATCCGTGGCAATGGATACGGATCCTTGGGACAAAACTTGTTCAACCTTGTGAAGTCATTACACATTCGCCACTTGCCTGGCGACTTTTCGACCAGAACGACATTGCAAACCCAGTCAGAGTAGCGGACTTCCTCGATGTGTCCGGCCTTTAGGAGTCGATCGACTTCGGATGATATGATGGCATCCTTAATGGGGCCAAAGTCTTTCCTTTTCTGTCGGATGTATTTGACCGAAGGATCCATGTTCAGACGGTGAATCAGAACGTGGGTCGATCCTTGGTCGTCGGTACTCGGCGAACACATCATTTTCTCGGAATGACGTGAGCTTCATTTCTACTTCCACCTTCATTTCGGTCCCGGTCCTTGTTTTCTTCTCGGGATCGCCAGCGATAATTTCGATCTCTTTAAGCGTCTCATGGGGCTCGATTCGCGTTGTTCTAGGGAATTTTTCCTTCTGGCTTCCTATGCCGACTTGTGAGTCCTCCTTTCTGGGTGGGAGGACAGTAGGCGCGTCGGGAGTCACTGTGACTGTTAGCACGGGCGCAGACGCCCTTCTTGTGGACATGATATAACATTCCCAAGCTTCTCTGACATTTCCGAGCTCTTGTCCGACTCCGAAGGCTGTTGGGAACTTCATCCTGTTGTGGAGAGTAGATGAAACCGCTCGGAACTGGTTGAGACCTGGTCGTCCGAAGATGGCACTGTAGTCGAAAGTTTGTTCGACCACCACAAAGCGGACCTCTTGTGTCACCCTTGCCGGAAAGGTGCCGAGAGAAACGTGTAACATGATACTTCCGAGGGGTCGTACAGTTCCTCCTCCGAAACCTAATATGGAGGTGTGCACTCTGCCATATCGGACTCTTCCTAATGCCATCTGATCCAGTGTCCTCTTAGAGATGATGTTCGAGGAGCTTCCGGTGTCAACCAAGATCTTATTCACTCGGTAGGTTGCAATGGTCAAGGAGACCACCAGTGGGACATCTGGGTTTTCGATGTCTCCTCCCCCTGCTGTAGGAGGAGGAATTTCACTGTCATCGAATGATATAGCGTTAGTGCCTGGAATTGCCGGACTAGCATATGCTCGGTCGTTGTTTCGGAGGTTTTGCGCGGTGCGCTCCCTTGCGTTCCTGCTATCTCCCCCCGTTGGTCCTCCCGCAATAGTGTTGATCACCCCGCTGTATGGGGCATTTTCCATTTCGATATCGTCAGCGTATCGGTAAGAGCGTTGGTCCAGATGGGGTGGATAGTTGGTTGGCGGAGGTGGCAAAGGCAGTGAGTGGGGCGGTGGTTCCGTCATCCTCTCCTCTCTCCTTTGCTCTGTTCTATCTTGTCGCGCAGGTTCGTCCTTATAGATATGCTCCTTCAGTTTTCCATCCCTTATCAGGTGTTCCACTACATCTTCGGTGAATGCGATCGTCCGTTTCGTGTCGCGACACTTGTGAAACTTGCAATAGCCTTTGCGTTCTTACTCTTACGGCCATTGTGAGGGGCTTGACCATTGGACGTCGACTTCTTCTCAACAATAGTTGCAAGATGTCGGATCTTGAGCATTGAGCCGGGTATAATCCGCATATCGTCTTGGCGGACTTCTCTCCCTGTGAAAACCCCTGTCTCTTTGATCTCTTCTTGAATCGAACTTTGCCGGGCGTTGGTCTTGCTTCGCCGGATCCTTCGCTTTCTTGGAGCTGGCCCTCACTGGAACATTCCTTCTGTAATCTTCTCCGTACATCACTTCCTCACAGATGTCTTCTAAGTACTTTTCGCTCCTTACTTCTTGACTTGAGAGTTTTCTTCGGAGTTCCGAGTTGAGAGTATTAGCATACAGGTGTCGGACCCGTTCTTTAATACTGTGTGGCTCAACCCGAAGAACCTCCGTGTGAAATCGATCTAAGAAAGTCCTTAGATCCTCGTGTTCTCCCTGTATAACGCCTGCTAGATGCTCCATGGTACGTTTTCTCCTCTTGGATTTGCCGAATCGAGCCAAGAATTTAGAAGACAGATCTGCGTACGACTGTATCGATTTATTCGACAAAGAGGTGTACCAATCCATGGCAGCTCTGAAGAGAGTGGACGAGAAAGTGAGGGCTTTGGTGTTGTCACTCATTCCTTTGGAATCCATCTTGCTGTTGAAGCGGGTTAGGTGACCCACGGGACAAGCGTCCCCATAGTAGTATTCCAAGTTTGGAATCACTTGGTCCGAATTCCTGTTTCTCTCCTTCTCTCTCATGATGCTGTCACACAGGGGATTTGGCGCGCTGGTAGTTATCTGCTCATGATCTTTTACGAGACGTCCGAGGCTTTGAATCTGAGCTTCCAAAGCCTTTTGCTGGGCATAGATCTCGTCTGCCGTCATGATCTCCCCTGTCCTCGGATGCATGGCTACGTCCGCGGGAAGGTCGTTCATGCGGGCTCTTCGAATGGTTTCCGCCACTTGATCTCTGTCCCTCGGGGGCACTGGGGGTGGGACTTCCGGGTGTCTATTGTTCACGTCTTGGTGCTCTCTCCTCACTTGAAGACTTCCTTCCCCTCGGATCTGTGAGGCTAACGCCCGCCTGTCCAATAGATCTCGCAAATCCTCCTGGGGTCGCTGATCCCCCAATCTCTGCTCGATCGGACGTTGTCCGTTCCTAGACATTGCTGGCTCTGCCTGAGGAGGCATAACCACTGGCGGAGTGGTTTGTTGTGGAGGAGCATTGTTGGACCCCAGGCACCCTTGGATGATCGTTAGCAGCCTGTCAAACTGCACCTCGCTCAATCCAAGGTCGTTAGTGCGGACAATGCGTCCATCAGGCATCGTGAATTGTTGGGGTGCGGGTGGGCCTTGAGCTCCTGTCGGAGAAGCTCGGGCCGCATCTTCTTCCGAGGAAGGGCGGTTGTCGTCCCTCACTTGGATATCTCCTCTTACTGTCATGACCCTGCGTCCCGGGTTAAGGCGTCCCGTGGCGGTGGTGGAGTTCTTACTTCTGTAGTACCAACTCTTGTTGTTCGTCTTGTTCTTGCCATTGGTTCACTCGAAACACAGATGCTTTTTGTAAGCTTCCCACAGACGGCGCCAAAATGTTGAGGGGTAAACCTCGAACACTAACTAACTAAACTTATTACAAGCAACCCGGTCTGTAGCCCGCCTCCTACTTGAAGTCCGAAGGATTTCTCGTCCGAACCAGGTCACCTGAAACGACTAAGTGGGGGGGGGGGGGGGGGTTAGAACTGGATGCCCGGATTGCCTATGTCAATCCGGTAAGAGACTTTACTCAAGAGAGAGTTGGAAGCTCTCAATGTAATAGTTATGAGGGAGGTTATAATATTAATATGGTTCGTGATTTGTCGAGTTTTCACTTACCTCTAGGTCTTGGACCTTGGGCTGTATTTATAGATATCGCATACTCACGAGGTAGCTCATGAGATGATGCCAAGTGTACGATCCAGATTTGGACACCAATGCTACCTTCGGCCCATGGCCCATTATTGAACAGTAGTCCAATACCGATAAGTGGGCCTGGGAGGGTAGTTTGGACCTTTTCCCTCTGAGAGTACTGTTCCGCCTGTTGGGTCCGTGTTAGTCCCTCGGACAGACCTGTCTGCTTGGTTGATCCGCCCTTGGGTGACTCTGGATGTCCGAGCCCAGAGTCTCACGGAAGTATCTCAGCGGTTATGTTGCATACGTTTGGTCTTAAAGTAATGGTGGCGTCCGAGGTTCTCTCGTACGGTCCGTTAGGCATCTCTGTACTGACCTGGTCAGGTTTACAAGTCCTTTCCTTAGCCAGCTCGGACTAGCTGTGGGAATGTAGTGACTTCGGCGTACTGGTCGATTCACTTTGGGCGGACCATGTGAGGTCGGACCAGTACTGAATTGGCTAGTTAAGTCGTGATGCGCTTTAGGACACGCTCTATGGCGCCCTTAACGGATTGGACATATTTCCATATCAACAACATGAACAAACACAATCACATTCTTCAGAAACAACAATCCATGGCAGAAATGGTGAATTTCCGCATGGACAGAACTAATTCATCTTCATCATCATCAAGAGTAACTCCAGTTCTTGATGATGTCTTAACAAGTATTCATGAACATGAACAAGTCATTGACATTGCATCAGGCTTGTCATCTTTGTCAAGTTGCGACGCTGAGTTGGAACCAGAGATCAACCCACACGACAAGTGGCTACCCATCACGGAGTCGAGGAAGGGTAGCACATTTACCGCGACCGTTCATTTGTTGTGTTCCGGGATTGGACTTCAGGCTCTTCTCCTTCCAATTGCATTCATTTCTCTCGGTTGGTAAGTTACTTCCCCTCACCGTTATGTTGGAAACTTAGCAGGGGCGTAGCTAAGATTTGAAGTCAACCTAGTCTTTGAATCATTTACGAATAGAGAAAAAAGCATTTAGTCAAATTTTGTGTTTTGAAAAAAGTATTCTGAAACAATGTTGTATGTATCTGTGCAGGATTGGGGTATCGTTTGTCTCTCCATTGTTTATCTGTGGCAACTCTACACCATATGGCTTCTCGTCAATCTCCACGAATCGTCCCCGCAACCTGGCACCCGTTACAGCCGATTTTGTGCACCTATGTATCGTAGCCTTCGGTTATATACAATTAATATTAACATCATATTCAGGAAGTGTGGGAGATTTCCAAAAATAAATTATTGAAGAGATGGGTAATCAATGTCCCACATTGCAATTGAATGATGAGCTCTGGAAATTGTGAAGTAATATAAACTATTACATATTATCCCATATGGAAAGTGTGAAGTAATAAATAAACTAATACACTTTGTCCCACATGGAAAAAGTAAGTGTGGAAAGTTTAGTTTATTTTTAGAAGCGCATTAATGACGTGTAAACTAATCATTATGTAGGTGCACTAGGCAGGGCCACACGCGCGCCCCCGAGCCCGTGCCACGGGCGCATGGGGCGCTTTTGTTAGGCGCACTTTGCACGCTTGCATCGATCTCGACCGTTAATTTTGTTTAAAATTTATACGGTCGGGCTTTAATCTGGAGAATAATCATGCAGTAATAATCCTGCAGTCAAGTTTAACCCGGGAAAAGCCAACAGCTTTTTAAATTTGAACCAACAGTCAGTTAATCATGACCATTGATTTGAAAATGTGTGATCCAATGGATATGATTTAATCCTGATCCATTACATCTATCCTTATCCAGATTTCTGGAAGAGTTGTGTCTCTTCAGACATGACTCTTGAAATCTATAAATAGGAAGGGTTGTTCCAGATTGAAAAAACACCAGAACCTTCTATCTCTCCGTCGTGCTACGAAAACAATATCTGCAGTAATTGTTTATGTAGAATTTCTTTTACTGCTTATTCCAGTTCTTGAGTTTGATTCCGAAAGTACATTTCGTAGTCAAACATACAGATTTTTTAGGCTTCCTTGTATCCTGGGAGCGATTCGCTGCAACCCTGTTGTACACTGATAGTGGGGGCGCTCATTACGCTTTAAGGAAAGAGATTATGTTGTGACTGGAAGTCCAGAATTGCCATTTCTACATCCCTAAACACTAACAATCTTAAAGCGTAATTCTGTTGCTGTTTGAGATGGCTGGAGGACATTCATTGAAGGAGTTTGCGACCAACATTGTCAAGTTGGAGAAATTCGAAGGTGACAACTTCAAACGCTGGCAAAAGAAGTTGCACTTCCTGTTGGCGCAATTGGGCGCAGTGTATGTTCTGACCACTCCAAAACCAGAACAGGCAGATGGTGAGACGGTTGTACAAACAAGGAACAGGCTGAAATGGGAACAAGATGACTATTGTTGCAAGGGCCACATCTGCAATTCGCTGTCAGACACACTGTTCGACATGTACCATGAGAAGCAAACGATTAAGGAGGTCAGGGAGGAATTGGAGAAAACAAACCTGGTGGAAGATGCGACAAGTAAGAAATTTATCACCAGTAAGTTCTTCCGCTATGTTATGGTTGATAATAGGAAAGTACTTGAGCAATTTTATGAACTGAAGCAAATTGTCAATCAGTTTAAACAACATGCACTGACTATTGACGAGTCTATTATTGTTTTAGCTATCATAGACAAACTTCCTCCTTCCTGGAAAGCTACCAGGAAGGAACTTAAACATAAGAAAGAAGAAATGTCTCTTGCAGATCTTGAGAGCCATCTGAAAATTGAAGAAGAAGACCGACTCCGTGACGGTGGAGATGGCTCCAAGGCTCTTATGTTGGAGGAAGGTCCGAGCAAACAGAATCACAAGCATCCCAAAGGGAAAAACTCAAAGCAGAAGCACAATTCCAACAAAAAGAAGAAAAACGGTGCATGTTGGAAATGTGGTGAAACTGGCCATATGAAGAAAGACTGTCCAGATCTCAAGAAGAAAAAGAAACAGAAAACAGATGGAAAATCTGAAGGCAACAAGTTTGTGGCAACAGTTTCTGAGGTCAATCTTCTTGAGAGTGACCTAGCTTGGTGGATTGACTCTGGAGCAACAAGGCATGTCTGCAAAGACAAATCCATGTTTGTGGAGTACATTCCAGAAGAAGATGGCACTGTTGTCTACTTGGGAAATGGTGCAGCAACCGCTGTCAAAGGAAAAGGAAAAGTGCCGCTCGAGTTCACTTCTGGAAATGCTCTCACCCTGACTCATGTGTACCATGTACCAAAAATTAGGAAGAATCTTGTGTCAGGCAGTCTGCTGAACAAATTTGGCTTTAAGCTAGTCTTTGACTCCGACAAATTTGTGTTGACTGAGGGAGGGGATTTTGTAGGAAAGGGATATCTGTATGAGGGAATGTTCAAACTCAATGTAATTGATGACTATGCTAATAAAAGTTCTAGTTCTGCTTACTTGTTGATTCTTCTTCTTTATGGCATGATAGATTAGGACATGTTAATTTCAGAAAGTTGCATCGCATGGTTAATCTAGGTTTAATTCCTAAAATTGAGAATGACGTTAGTAAATGTCATACTTGCATGCTTACGAAAATAAATAGGATGCCTTTTCCTAAAGCTGAAAGAAATTCTGTTTTGTTGGAACTTATTCACAGTGACTTATGTGATTTTCATAGTACTCCCACTCAAGGAGGAAAACATTATTATGTTTCTTTCATAGATGATCATTCTCATTTCTGTTATGTTTATCTCATCAATCATAAACATGAAGCATTAGACAAGTTTAAAGTATTCAAAGCAGAAGTTGAGAATTAATGTGGTACTTCTATCAAAAGACTTAGAATTGATAGAGGTGGTGAATACTATGATCCAACATACTTCGAAAGTGTTGGAATAATACATGAAGTTACTGCACCCTATACTCCATAGCAAAATGGTATTGCAGAACGGAAAAATAGGACATTAACGGAAATGGTTATGTTGTCCAAATCTAGAATGAGTAAAGGATTTTGGGGAGAGGCACTTTTAAAAGCTTGTCATGTTTTGAACAGAGTGCCTACCAAGCATAATCCTGTTACACCGTACGGATTGTGGAAGAAGAGAAAACCAAACTTGAAGTACTTAAAAATTTGGGGATGTAGGACTGTAGTAAAACTCCCAGAACCTAAGAGAAAGAAATTAGGAGAAAGGGGAGTTGTGTCCATTGCATCTGTCCTTATCCAGATTTCTGGAAGAGTTGTGTACCAGACATGACTCTTGAAATCTATAAATAGGAAGGGTTGTTCCAGATTGAAAAAACACCAGAACCTTCTGTCTCTCCCTCATGCTACGGAAACAATATATGCAGTAATTGTTTATATAGCATTTCTTTTACTGCTTATTCCAGTTCTTGAGTTTGATTCCGAAAGTACATTCCGTAGTCAAACATACAGATTTTCTGGGCATCCTTGTATCCTGGGAGCGATTTGCTGCAACCCTGTTGTACACTGATAGTGGAGACGAATTACGCTTTAAGGAAAGCGATTATATTGTGACTGGAAGTCCAGAATTGCCATTTCTACAACCCTAAACACTAACAGGAAGTCTGCATCGACAGCTCCCAAGTTATAACCGGGGAGTACTAGACTATATGGAGTCACTCATTACGCGTCTAAATGCTCAATTTCAGGTCCAAAAGCAGGCATGTTGGCAGGCATATTCCCAAAATTGTACTTATCAAGCGGAGCGTGCGTCTTTTACACAAACGCGGGAGGAACCACGATGCAAATGTTGTATCAGTTAATCTGTGACAGTGATTCAAACTGCAAAGCAAATGCACTGAATGGTGTTGAATGGTACTTGGTTTTCATATGCTTAGCCATACTCATAGCAATGTTCTTCCTGAACCTCAACTCACTGGCCCCGGTTATGTTCATTGGTTCCATCACTGCCATAGCATTTTGTACCATTCTTTGGGTCCTCTCAGTTATCTACAGCAACCACTCCGATACTGTTTCCAATGAGGTTCGTACATTGGAGCTTGCCACATTCCCCGATGTCATGAATGGAGTTGCACTGATTGCACTCGCGTTCAGAGGACACAATCTTGTTCTTGAGATACAGGGGACTCTGCCTGTGAATTGCAAAGTACGGTCAGTTAAGCCTATGTGGAGAGCAGTGACTATTTCATATGCTTTGATTGCAGCTTGTTTGTATGCACTAGCAATAGTTGGAAATTGGGCTTATGGAAATCAGGTGATGATTTTTAGGTTTGTTCTGTGTTTTTTACTGATCTAATTCTAACCTGAAGCAAATCAACTAAATTTCGATCTTTTGCTTGAATCAGGTAACTATAAATGGAGGAGTACTAACCGCGTTCACCAAATTCCAGCAGGACCATATCTTGAAATACATAATTGGCGCCACACACCTCATTATCATAATGAACTACCTATGTGCCTTCCAGATCTACGCAATGGTCAGTTTCGACAACTTTGAACGACTCCTGTTTGTCATGAAGAAAAACAAGCCATGTCCGAGATGGGTCAGGAGTGCAATCAAGGTCATGGTTGGAGGAGTTATATACTTCTTCGCAGTGGCTTTACCATTCATTCCAAGATTAGCTACATTGATCGGCTCCATCGCGCTGCCTCTAACTCTGGTTTATCCGTGCTTCATGTGGCTGTCAATCAAGAAACCGCTCCCCTACAGCAGAATGTGGTGCCTTAACCTAGGCCTCGGTTCACTAGGCGTAGCGTTGAGCATTTTAACATTTGTTGGAGCTGTTTGGAATCTGGTAGTTCACCATTTCCATGCCAACTTTTTCAATCCCTAGTCAATGTGATCAAGTATGATTCTTGAGCAGTAGTACTCCACAGTAGCTTAAATCTTAGCAGACTACACCATGGAGGGAAATCGAAGAAAGTACACGAGATAGTCTATCGTTCGACATCAGGGAAGGATCAGTACTGATAACATCTGGTATTCCAAGCTGAACTGCGCACTTGAGAGAGATGGAGTTTATGAAGCTGTATACTTGGTTCCATACATGGCCTTGAGCTCCAAGAAGCTCATCAGAGGACAATTGTTCTGATCTATTTGATAATGCTAATAACTCATTTGGGAATGACTTGGCTGCTTTGTCCATTGTTGG
The DNA here is from genome assembly GCA_026545765.1 of Plantago major. Taxonomy (NCBI): domain Eukaryota; kingdom Viridiplantae; phylum Streptophyta; class Magnoliopsida; order Lamiales; family Plantaginaceae; genus Plantago; species Plantago major. Next base: position 88,193,903 of record CM048843.1, on the reverse strand, counting down.
CAGATTAGAGTTTGGGGAACTAGAATGAATGATCGGATAAATTCGAGATTATAGATGAGATAAATTATGGCAATGGTATAAAAGTTCTGATCTATAGTGTAAACAACTCCATCAATAAATAATATATTTACGCTCAAATTGGGGGATCGGTGAATGAATATTACAACCTTCTACTGAGTTTGGGGAACTAGATAAGATGAAATTCTGAATCTGGCCTACAAACCGGAATTTTTTTCGAGCAACTCGAATTTGGCTTGCAAAAAACTCACTGATCGAACTAATTCGAGGTTGAAAGATAAATTATAGCTCGATAATTGAGTTTTAATATTGGTGTGCTAGACTCGAAACTTGTACAAATCACTCGCCTAGTTTTCTGTTTTATAATTTTCTAGTCTGATTTGATTATACTAAATTATTTGTGTTAGTTTGCAAAAATTTTAATTTAGAAAATTATGATTGAGATAGAGATTAATACGTGTGTGCAAACCGTCCAAACTGAATTTTCTAAATTACTAATCATGTGCAATGGCAGACATGTAGCATCCAAATTACCATTTCCAAGATTGCCATTATTGTTCATGTTGCTGTTTAGTTCATCTATGAAATTTCTCTCTGTGTTAGTCCGTCCAACCTCATCATCCTATCCCTTAATTGGAAAATCTATCTTCTACTTTAGACCATAAATATCCATAACCACCCAAACACCCCAAACATCCAACCTTCTCAATAAACAATTAATTTCTCTCTCCTTTACATACCCAACCTCCAACCAATCCAACCACAACAATAAAATTCAAGTTTATCCATGACCACCACCAACCCAACCGATTCAATAAATTTTATTATTCTTTTCATTATTATCATAAAATAATTTTAATATATAATTAAATATAATAGTAAAATATTGAAATATTAAATAATTATAATATATAATAATTATAATATAATATTAAAAACATTAATTTAGTTTGAAAAATTAAAATACAAGGTGATGTGGCAATTTAAAACTACATTACAGAATTACATGGAAAAAAAATTACAACGCTTCAAATGTAAATGCAAAATAAAAACGCTGCTTAAAGATAAAAAAATTGAAAAATTACATATTCAGTCCTCCTCATCATTAAAATGCTCCCATATGTGCTCAATTAAGTCGTTCATAAGTTCCTCAGACCATTTCGCTATGGTCGCCCTCGTTAGTCATATATCGGCTAGACTTGCAACTCGCTCAAGGAGTAGTTGAAAATAGGATCAACAACGTCTTCTTCATCATCATCTTCATTCACATGTCGTCCGGGACGATCTTTCATGAATTCGGTGGGATCGGTATAGTTTAGGTAAGTGTCTCTTTCATCTTCAACTATCATATTATGGAGGATGATACAAGCAATCATAATTTTCCCCATGGCATGTCGATCCCATAGAAGGCATGGTTGTTTAATAAAAGAGAAACGAGCTTGTAGAATACCAAAAGCCCGCTCAACATCTTTCCTAACAGCCTCCTGATGTTGAGCAAATAACTTGTGCTTGCGAATAATAGGAGCCTTAATAGATTTCACAAATCCAGCCCATTCCGGATAAATTCCATCAGTGAGGTAATATCCCATATTTCTTTCATGACCATTAACAGTGTAATTGACTTTTGGCGCTCAGCCTGATAAAATATCATTGAAAACAGGAGATTTGTGTAGCACATTAATATCATTGTTCGTACCTGGGGTTCCAAAAAATGCATGCCAGATCCAATAATCTTCTGATGCAACAGCTTCCAAAATGATTGTTGGCTTCCCACTTCTTCCTTGATATTGCCACCTTAAGAGAGGACAATTCTTCCATTCCCAGTGCATGCAATCAATACTGCCCATCATTCCTGGAAATCCGCGTCGTTCACCAATATGTAGAAGCCGCGCCATGTCTTCTTCTGTTGGACTCCTGAGGTATTCATTCCCAAAGTTGTCAATTACGCCTTCTACAAACTTCATAACTTATTTTCTTATCACCTGCTCGCTCATTCGCAGGCACTCATCATGCACGTCCGGTGGTGTTCCATAGGCTAAAACTCTTATAGCAGCAGTGCATTTTTTAATCAAAGACATACCTAGTCGACCAGTGGCATCTCGCTTTTGTTGAAAATATTCGTAAATCGAAGCTTTTCCATTATACGTTCGAACACGTGCTTTCTCATTCAAACCTCCGTGAAAGTGTCTTCCGGTAGATTGGTTCCGGAAAAAGCTGAAATACATTTTGAACAAGTTTTGATGGCCTTCCTCACGAATGCTCAATATGGCGCCCTAGCTCTAATATTGTGGTCTCGTAGGTAACAGAGTAGGAATTTGAATGACCACATCCTCGATAATGCGGTTAAGTGTTTGGTTTTGTTGTGCAACACGTTCTTCCCACTCATCTATTTCGATGAAACTAGAAGAATCATCACCCGAATTAGAACCATGGAATATGTGCTCATTTGATGACATTATTTTTAGTTGAAAATACACTACTTGTGAGGAAATGGAAGGGGTGAGGAAGACTTGAGTGTGAGTATGGTAATGATCTCAGCCATATTTAAAGAGAGTTAGAAATGTACCTGAGCCATTCCTAGCCACGTAAATCATATCTCCAACTATATCATCATGTGATACACTACTTGCAATAAAGTTGAATGAACTATGCAATGGCAAAAGTAAAAGTTGATTGGACTATAGTAGAAGAATCATGTGAGATATCTTGAAAAAAATGAAAGTAGGATAGACTGACAAAAGTTCATGGATCCAAAGTAGAATATATACTAGGCTATAGACAAAATATAACATAAAGATTTGCAAATCTAAACACAATATATTTTATTGCAAACATAATCATGCATGATAGAACTAATCAAACACAACTGAAATAACACGAAAACATAGTAATACATAACGACAACATAACATAATTAATTAAAATTACAAGTAGGTAAAGTACTCTCCCAACAGGCGATTCTTGAGGTCTTCTTCTTATGAAGATAGATTTGGTTTTGCCAACAACACACTCAACATATTTGCATTTAGCTTCTTTTTCTCCAATTCAATCCTTTCATTCCCAAACTTGTTCATTGACTCAAGTTCTTTCTCACGCGTGATCCTCATCGCACGAAGTTCATTAGTAAATTCATCTGGAATTGTAGCAGGGCCTGATGATGATGATGATTCTTTTGCTTTTCCCTTTCGCTTGGCTTTGGCCGCATCTCTACCGGTAGGACGATTTATTGTTGAAGCACCACTCACCGGAGATTCTGGAGCAGATTCGGTTGGACCTTCATCATCGGTTCTTGATCTTTTTGAATTGCCATGACCTTCTTCCTCGGAATCCGGTGCATCTGGATGAGGCCTCCTATGGTCACCACCAACATTCAACTCCCACTTGGGTACATGGCGCATAACTTGTTCAAATACAAGAGTATGCGGAAATCCACTCTTTCCATAAATCTTATGAGCTGCATTTTCAACATCTGTCATACTTATTCCGCTCGTTTTCTGGCGATAGGCTTCTTTGTATGCACCAATCCACTTCGAAACATTTTTGTTGAGCCGCGACCAATGACCTCTCATTGACTCCACAGTTCGCTTTGATAGTGTACCAGGATTTTCTTCCCGGGATTTCTCATACAACTTGAGAACTTTGTTCCATAAAGTATCACCTTTTTGATTAGTGCCGGTAATTGCATCTCCACCCACGTAAACCCAAGCTGACATTAGGGCTACATCTTCAAGGGGCTCCCAATTCACGGATACATTGGTTGAGTTCGTTTCAACTTCGGGTTCAGTGTTATTTTGAGTAAGATTAGGAGGGTTATTCTGAGTAAGATTCGGAGGAAATTGGGTACCCATATTTGTTTCATAACTAGGAAATGCTTGAGAGTTTTGTGTATTTTCATAAGTAGAATAATAGTGTGGGTAAAATGGATCATTTGGATCCATCGGAGAGAACCGAAAATGATTTGTGTTTGAGATATAAAGTAGTTGATAGAAGGGGATTTTTCAGATGTGTGAAAATTGTAGTAATATTGGTGTCTATTTAAAGATAAATTTTTTTATGAATTTTAATATATTTTTTATTTTTTTTTTTTGAAAGGATAATAAAAAGTTATTAAAAGAAATAAAGAAATTAAAAAAAAGAAGGTCCAATAGGGAGGGGACACTTGTCCCCTCCCTATCCAATTGATCCAAGCAGCCAGCAGGTTGCTGGTTGCTTGATGTCTGGGCGCCCATCATTCACTTATTTTATTTTTTTTAATTTTTTTGTGGTGGGTGGGACCCACCACAAATGGCCAACCTGTTGCCGATATTCTCGGTCTTATACATTATCTCTAATACTTTATTCACTAATTGTCATACTTTATTAACTCTCTTTCCTACTTTATCACCATCTCTCATACTTTATTCATTTTTCTCTTAAATCTTGTGTCCGAGCCCGCGGGAAGATGAAACCGGGACGGAGGGAGTATATAGTAATTTATCCAAGGTCATATGTTTGAATCTCATTTTATGCAATTGATTAACTTTCTAATATAGAGGGCTTACAATACTAGGCCAACCTGTAAATTGGGTGGTCATGTTGGGTCCGACCGCACGTCATCCAGATTAAAGATCATCCTGGGTCATGCTATTGGACCCAAATGTAATAGCCCGGCCAATTCTAAATAGGTTACAATGCTTTTAATAAAGGATGGGCCGGGAATAACGTTGTTACTTAATAAACTTCAGCCCGAACAATGTTACAGCCGCTACCCTTTAGTCGTGTTGGACCGGGCTCGCACTCTATACATCTGCATTTCGAATGAGGCTTGTTAAACGCAGAACACTTTTTACTAAATGTAGAACATTTTTTTTATATATTGCAAAAGGCCCTTCAACTGATAAAAATATAGAATTAGTCCCATTTTTCGGAAAATTTCTCAAATTATCACATTTTCAAAAATATATAAACGTATATACACTACGGTATCATAACACAACAAAAATCAATGTCGTACAATCATTAGCCATATTATGCCGATAATGAAGAAGTATATTTTTTTTAATTTAATATTTATACTGTTTATAATTATTTTATTGTGTTTGTATATTTAAATTAACTAATATTTCACCAAAATTTCAAAAATAAAAAATAAAAAAGGACCAAAAACACGTTTGGTAGCCCTCAAGGATGCCGGAATAGCCGTCAATTTGGGGCGCCAGACGTTGTTCGGAAATTTCAAGGTCGCTTATACGCCCGTGGCGTTTGAGATCTACCAGATTAAATTTTGTCCGTTTCGTGAGTTTTTTCGGTTTTTTTAAAGTAATTAAAAATATTATTTTACTGTGTATGATTTGATTAAATTTATTTTTTTTATTTATTTATAACATTGCTCTTAAATTTTAATTATGTTTGTTTGAAGATCATAATCACCTTCGTGTTCTTCAATTATGTTTGTTTGAAGATTCGAAGACAAAGATGTATGTTAGAGAGTTGAAATGCATAAATAAAAGTGTTTTTGGTTAAAATCACCTTCGTGTTCTTCGTGTTTTTTTTTAAAAGTTTTTTCGATTTATTCATTCGGATGATAAAATTAATTCGAATAAACTTGTTTGATGTTTTTTAGGTAAAATAGTAATTTTTTCAAATTATTGAACCATTTTGTAAATTATAATAATAGTGGTATTATAGGTAATATGTAAAAATTTATTCTGCATTTAGTAAAAAGTGTTCTGCGTTTAACATTCTTGTTTCGAATCCATTTGGAATTTAGTAAACGTTTTATAAACAAGGAAGATTGTTTATTTGGAAAAAAAAATTTTAAAAAAATTGAAGGACCTAAATCGCAAGGGACGTTTAGTTCAGGGACCAAAAACATAATTAACTCACAGTTCAGGGAAGATTAGTATTTGCAAAAAATAAAATAAACGTTTGAGGGTTAAATCGCAAGGAACGTTTAGTTGAGGGACCAAAATTACAATTAACCCACCAAATAAGGCAAAGAATCCTTTATTCGATAGTTTTCCTAATTAACTCAATCTTTCAATTAAGCCACTATTTATATAACTAACTATGTTCTGTTCATGATTAGAGCTGAGCAGAAAACTACAGATTGAAAACCAATGAAGAACTTGTTACGGTTGCCGGTCAACAAACTCAAACCTGATTCTGCTCGTTTTTGCGAAATCCCGGAAGATCTGATCATTGAAATCTTGTTACGATTGCCGGTCAAATCACTCTTGAAGTTCAGGTGCGTTTCGAAATCGTGGTGTTATGTGATCTCCAGTAAGCAGTTCGTTGAATCCCAGTTGAATTTTGCAACAAACAATTATGTACGCTGCATTCAATATAGTTCGTTCAGGTTATGTTTATTGTTTGGGTTCTTATAATGGACTCTGTGCATTCTTCAAAACCAGAACACATGACTGTAAAAGCCGTTTTTCGTGTGGAATCCATCCACCAGAAAGTCCAGAGAATTGCCTTCCGTTGATGCCATGACAGACCAGTGTATTGCTCGCAACATCGGGTTTGGTTTTGATGGTTATAAATGAAAATTTATCGAGCCTGAAAGTGTTTTGAACAATTTCAGCTCGATGTTGATTTTATCTTGGTGACCCGAGAATCAGAGATGTTTTGATACTTCTCGTTGCATTTCGATTAGATTTTAAACCATTCAAACTCGTCTTGCAGCTGCATTGACTGGTAATGTTGTTAAAGTGGAGGCTGACAAACAATGCGTTGACACACTGGATCTTAACAAATGTGTAGCATCAACTTGCTGGTATGAGTGCTATAATTTTCATAATCAGGGGATTGGATCTTGTATCCGTTATCGTTGGAAGAGACGTTGGGCAATGAAATGCATTTGCAGTCATAGTTGTTCGAGGTTTTGATCATCAACTATTTATGTTGATGGGATCTATAAGACTAACAGATCCGACTTTAACATATGTTGCTAAACCACCTATTTGATATATGAAAGGTTGCTAAAAATTTCACCCGCATAAAATATAATAAAACAATAATTGATGGGTTCACATATAACATCTTTCCATGTGGAATAGTCAACCTGAAATATGGAAGATGGTGATTCTTTAATTTATCATCAATGTGAGGATTGGTATGTACCGATGGATGGCTTATCCTCACATGGCACATTGTCTTTCTTGCTTCTCTATCTTTTCTTTTTCCCTTTCTTAGATCACACTCACATAGTGCCTCGAGTTTCACAACGTTTTCTTAGTTTCTTTACCCGTGTAAAAGTTAAAGTTTCAAAGGGGTGTCGAGTTTACTACTTTTCTTGATTTATTTACCCGTAAAGAAGTTACAGTTTGAAACAGGACAGAAATAGTATAATGAAAAAGTCAATGCTTCTCCATTTCTCAGGATCATGCAGCAACATAATTGTATTAAGAAATCACAATTTGACAGCAATAATTGTTCATTTGTTTAATATATAAATCAAGAATTGCATTATCAACATATTTAATTTGCTTCATATTATATGTGAATGATTGATACTTCAAGCTCAGATTCACATTACCTGCAGCTCTTTGTCAACAAGCCCAAGTTTTCTCCTTTCCTTTCACTCCAAAAAAATGGCATATGCTGCTTTACTTTCTGTTGCAGAAGTGATAGAGGAGATCCTGAAACATGATCATCAAGATTACACCTTTCTCTGTGGGAAAGACCAGATGATTTCTCTCCACCAAAATATCATTTCCTTGCAACAGTTTCTTGAACATGTTCCTATGAAATACAATTCAATGGTCAGCCAGTTTGAAAGTCGGCTCGTTGATGTTGTCTACCAAGTCGAAGATATCATCGAAGCAAGTACGATGAAGTTGCCAGGCGATGACAGATTGTCACCTTCGGCCTTCTGTCGTTGCATTGAAGAAGTCAGTTCCATTCTGCAAGAGTCAGAGGAGATGAAGGAGCTGTTCGAAAAAAACAAAGGTACTGCATCTTCCAGTGATGATTCTGGAACTAAGAGTTCCTTGATAGTTGAACCTGTAGGCAGCAATGATGCTAAGGTGGGACTTGATGAGGGCTTGAAACAGATTCTTGTACGTGTCAACAACCGCGAGAAGCCACTGCAGATCATTCCAGTTGTTGGAATGGGGGGAATCGGAAAAACTACTCTTGCTAGAGCTGTCTATGAAAATCCATTCACTTCGCGTCATTTTGATGTTTATTTTTGGGTGACTGTATCCCAAGAATATAACATACAAGATATTCTTCTAGAGCTCCTACCTGGAAAACTAAATGCTGCAAACATCAAGCAAAATGTTGAGACATTGATCGTGAAGGTATATAAACATCTATTCAACCGACGATTTCTCATCATTCTTGATGACATGTGGGATGCAAAAGTGTGGGACGGTATGATGAGGGCGATCCCAGATAATAAGAATGGAAGTCGTGTGATAATAACCACGAGATTGTCAGACGTGGCAGCTAAAGTCGATTATTCTAGTCCTCTGTACCAGATGCAGTTACTGCACAAAGAAACAGCTTGGGATCTACTCAGGGTAAAGGTTTTTGGACAAGACTCTTGCCTACCTGAGCTCGAAGTTGTTGGAAGAAGGATCGCTGAAAATTGCAAAGGGCTACCACTCTTGATCGTCGTGGTTGCAGGACTTCTCAAATCGAACAGGACGGAGGATTATTGGGAAGAAGTCGCGAGAAATATCAATGAAGCAGCTGCGAGTAATGACCAGATAGATGGAATTCTATCTTTGAGTTACAAAAACTTGCCTATGTACTTGAAGGCATGCTTCCTTTCTTTGGGAGCCTTTCCAGAAGATGCCCGTATTTCTGTAAGCACGTTGGTTCGGCTCTGGGTTGCTGAAGGTTTTGTAAGACCCGGAGCACCGGAAACACTGGAAGAGACTGCTGAGGAGTACTTGGAGGATCTTGTAGAAAGAAACCTTGTTCTGGTCATGGGGAGGAGATGGAACGGAAAAATCAGAACTTGTAGCATTCATGATGTGCCGCGGGACTTGAGCTTAAGAAAAGCTCAAGAAGAAAAGTTTCTAAAACGCTCTGCAGGACAGTACATAGATGGCGTTACTTTTATAAATATCACTACGTCCCAGCGCCATGTAAGTGTCTCTACTAAAAGATTCGACTCCTCCGCCAGTGATACAAGCAATACATTTGTTCGTTCTCTTCTATTCATACATTGTCCTGCCAATTTGCAACTGTCATCGGTCACGTTGCGTTTTAGATTACTCAAAGTTCTGTATGGTGTGACTGTAACCGGAGAGTCCATGATGCGTCAAATATTCGAGTTGACTAATTTAAGGTTACTTTATTTTAGTTGCAACACTAATTTTGGCAGTACAACGACGGTGCCTTTGTCAATATCCAAGCTTCAGAAGCTCGAGACGTTAATTGTTGCAAAAGGTTCAAGGTTGACCTTTCCAGTAGAAATCTGGAAGATCCCGAAGCTCAGGCATATAGTCTTGTCGAGGGAGTGCACCTTACCATTTCCAGTGTTTAGCCAAGACTATCCAGTCCTAGAACACCTACAAACGCTTTCATGGGCGAAAAATGTCAGATTCAACAACAATGTGATAAGAAGAACACCAAATCTGAAGAAGTGCAGGTATATTTATGGAGATTACTATGGTCACTTCACACTTGGTCATCTATGCCAACTCGAAAACATGTACCTTGCTGTTAGTTCAGGGTCTCTTCCGGACAACTGTGTCTTTCCTCCCAATCTTAAGAAGTTGACTCTGGACCGAACTCATATTACTTCCTGGGAGCATATGTCGTCAATGGTTGGTTCATTGCCGAATCTTGAAGTCCTTAAACTCAAGGATGGTTCAGTTGAAGGCGACGCGTGGGAGCCAAAGGAAGGTGAATTTCTTGGGTTAAAATACCTAGAAATGAGATACTTAAATCTGAAGTATTGGTTAGCTGACAGTCCACATTTCCCATGTCTTGAGACGCTTTTTATATTTGGTATCCACTATCTAGAGGAGATTCCGCCCAGCATAGGAGGTATAGAAACGCTGCAGAAATTGATTGTAGCACGTAGCAGCAAAGAGGTTGAAGAATCAGCCGACAGAATACGAGATGAACAAGAGAGCTTTGGGAACGATGCACTTCAAGTTTTCGTCAATTTTTAGATGTTCATGTTCATGAAGATATAGTTCAACTTTTTACTGATAGTACAAAAAGAAAAAGAAAGGAACATGATTTTTTTTTAATTATATCTATCTGTATTTTTTTCCATGGGTACCATGGAGAAACAAAAATTAAGATTTTAGTGGCCACCCTAATTGTGCTTTTTTAAGAGCTACGAAACAAGAGATTATGACCATAAGTGTTGAGTAATCAACAAAACTGTGCAGAGCAGTGCTTGATCTAACCAGATGATCAGATGCCATTAGTAAACTACTTAGAAAAATATATATCTCATACTGCTGATTTTCAGTTCCATTTCCAGAAAACTATAGTTTGTTACACGTTTAGTGTTACCATTTCCGGATGATTGTGACCAGAAGCAAGGTGACAAGAGCCTAGTTCCTAAATGAACTTCTGAAATTATGCTTTCTTGGTAGGATGGTTTGGTTTGGAATATGTTTTTATTTTTGGTTATGTCTCTATAGATATTTGCATTTCGAATCCATTTGAAATTTACTAGTTTCTGAAGAACATTTGAATCGAAAATTATTATTCTTATAACATGCTATTGGCTTCCATTACGCATTTCAGTGAAGGGTTATATATCTTCTTGAAATTACGTGCTTATAGATTAGTAGAAAGTAGAGTGAAGTTTGTAGTGCAACAGAGTACACAAGTAAGATAGGCTGCTGATAGGGATTGCTTGTATGCCTGGAACAGAATCGTCATACTTATCTCAATCTACTAACTGATATGCTGTCAATGCACCTTCTTAACTGGAATTTATAATTTCTGCACAGATTAACCAGCCTTTCTCTGCACGAATAGCTATTTTTAGACCTGAAGTATAATCCGTTTGCTTCATGAGAACCATCTTGTAAAAGTTTATCTGTTGTGGTTTAATGTCTTTTGAATTATCCTGATCGCTAAACTCTTATGTACCAACTGTACTGAACCAATCAAACAACCGGAATGATTTAATGCAAGTCATGTAGATTAAATTCTCGTTGTTTCTAGGAATATCATGTGAGCTTGCAGATTACAAGTATGCTTTGATGTACATGTTTTATGTAGACTGATTAAATTTGATCCTGTAACAAAAGAGGAGAGAAACTCTGGTTTGGATTGACGGCCTGTACAAGCATTCCAAGTCTGGCTCAACAGCTTGGATATATGGTTGAGTCTGTTTCTCTCAAGTGGCTCATTAGCTCCTCTTGTGTACCATCTTCCAGATTTATCTTCAAGAGACCATCATCATATCCATTGAGATTCTCGTGAAATAATCTGTTGAATATGACGCAAATGAAGAAACTTGTCGAAGTTTTTATGCATACGCTTATAATTCTTTTATTTTGCCTTCATAACTTTTGAATGATCGTGACCCCAGAGTCTTGGCAGAGCGGTTGAATTCATTGAAAGTACGAAGTTGTAATCTGGAAAGTAAGCTAAGACAAGAACGGTTGTGGATTTGAGTCTCAAAGGTGAAAAGGCCATTTCTTTTTTATTTTTCGATCTGCAGATGAAGTTAACAAATGACTGACAGAAAACTTTTATGTTTCAGATCCACCATTTTCTCGCTATATACGTACAAGGTAATCTGATTCAGATCTGGTTCTACTCCGCGAGGCCTGGAAGGAATGCAGTCGAGCTTCTAGCCTTCTACACTCTCGAGGAACAGATAGAATGCTTGTTCAGGCAACTGATCATCAATACAAGTGTTTTCTTTCATAGACAATAGTTAACAACTTGCAGTAAAGTATCGATCTGCCTGCCGGTTAACATGGATTTCCATTGTTTTCGCGAATGCGCGCCAAGAAGATGGTTAACAACCCGATTAAATTCAAAGCTACAGGAATATATACTTTGTTTACGAACTGAGGCTTTCGGAGAACTAGAGCCACCAATTGCCGGTTCTTTGTACTTAAATTTGGAATTGTTTGGAGAATACCTTTGCCTGATTTCCCATCATAAAATTGGAACGGATAGGTGGGTTTTGAAGTCTCATGGGTTGAAAGATGAGTACTCTTGGAATAAAATTGTCAACATTGGCAATGAATTTCCCATATGGATGACAGGAGAAAATAATATTTTATATGCGAACAAATTGCGAAGCTACATAATGTTCCATGATAGCTGTAACCGCTACGTCTCAAGTTTAGTGTCACCATTTCCGGATGGATGATCGTGATCTATCTGTCTATGTACTAGACTACTAATACTATTGCATAATGTATGAAATGCGTACAGTACAACAGTTCATGGTCTTCATTTCTGCTTAGTTCGCCGTCTCCAGTTTCTTGTTAATTCGTTTAATTCCAAACTCGATTAACTTCACATTCGTGTACATTTCTCAAAGAGTACAGTTCCCCGGTACTGAAATTGTGTACCAACTCTGGACCGGAACCCTTTAGACAATTATAGTTGTTTTCAGACTGTACTATGTGTCTGTCTGCTTGGACATACACGCCCTGATATGTGGCTGTAAGAGCAGAGGACCAAACTAATAGTACCACAATGTCCTCAAACCATGCAGCAAACTGAACGGTACTGAACTGTTTCGAATTCGTTACCTAAATTACATTGCTCAATGAGTTGTTCATGATCAAACTTGTAGGTACAACCTAACTCATGTCTCCTCCAGAATTCCTATAAATCCTACCCAAAATGCACGATTCGCATATTCAAACATCAGTTTCCAAACACATCACAGACTTCTAAGCTACTTGTACGAAAATGATCAACGCTAGGAAACTTATCCAGATTGCTGGAAAATGGAAAAGTCTAGCTTCCAAACACAGAAGGTGTACTAATGGAGGGTACTTTGTAGCGTACTCAGTTGACAGGAAACGCTTTGTTCTGCCATTAGATTATCTTGGGAACTCGGTGATTAGGGAGCTGTTGAAGATTTCTGAAGACGTATACGGGTTGCCAAGAGATGGACCTATAATGTTGCCATGTAACTCTTCCTTCATGGCCAATGTTCTGTTCTTGATCCAGCAAGGTAGATCTGCAGAAATCGACAAAGCTTTGCGAATGTCTGCTAGCGAACGCTGCTCTTTGTCTTGCTCATATGCAGCTGCAGGGTATATTGAACATCATTTGCTTGTGTACTGACATAAAATCAGGGAAATTTGGTTGATTAAATGACAAAAAAATAATACTCCTATAATTTAGAAATTCTTTGTTTTCTCTCTGTTATGAAATGTTCCTGTAAACATGTGTGTTGATTAAGGAAAAAATTTATGTAAAAACCTCTAGATTTATCCAAAATTACACATAAAGATTAACTTTTTTAAAATTTAGTCTCATTTCACTAAAAGCTTTACAAATTTTCATTCGGATCGGTTTTTTGTTAGTTGTGTTAAATGAAAATTCACCATCTCCATTACTTAATAATTTTTAATTAATATATTTATATTTTATTCATTATCTCTCTTTTATTTTTACCATACTTGATATTATCTTCTACACATTAGAAAAGAGAAGAATCAAACAGTGTAAGAAAGAAAGAATCTTCACAGACTTCTAACAGTCATGACAGAAATGGTAAATGATAGTGATGTATATTTACAAAGAAGCATATCATCAACATCATCAAGAGTAGCTCCAGTTTCAGTTCTTTATTTTTCAGATACTTCTTCAGTAGCTTCAGGTACTGTAGGAGATGTTGAGTTTTCAGGCAGGCGAACGGAGTGTGTCCCTGAGGATGCGTGGCTACGGGTTACCGAGTCCAGAAAGGGCAATGCGTTCACTTCTACGGCTCATCTGTTGTGTTCTGGCATTGGATTTCAGGCTTTTCTTCTTCCCACTGCTTTCATTTCACTCGGATGCATGGTAAATTCTAAGTAATCTTGATCTTAGTACGATAGTATGTATTTATTTTATCCGCGAATCTTGATTAGAAATGATAAATCAGAACGTGGGGCATCGTTTGTCTCTCCATGGCATATATTTGGCAACTCTACACTATGTGGCTTCTGGTCGACCTGCACGAATCTTCTCCCCAACCCGGAATTCGTTACAGCAGATTTCTCCACCTCTCCGTCGTAGCCTTTGGTTCGTTTTTACTAAGTTACTATGAATACGGTCTTCAATTTGGTCCGTGCAGGGTATTATATCGATAAATTTACATATATAAAAGTCGTAAAATGATTAATTGATATATATAAAATACAAAAAAGTCCGTAAATAACTAATAAGTTGAGATGATCATATGTCAATTCATATAGTTGCTATAATATCGAATAGACTACTTTCCGCACTCATTTTCAAAATCATATTGTTAGACATACGTACACACCCACCAATAATACTACATCGATGACACATATTTTCTCCAATTTTACCATTTTAAACGTCCCATTAAAATTGTCCACTTTCATTTTTCTCTTTCTAAAATACATTTACAATTAATTTAAACAATCAAACCAACAACTCAAAAGGTTAGAAATTACACCCTACATGTACCACATAATGTTATATTATTCTTCTTATTTTGCACGTCGTAAGAGTCTATAAACAACTGGCATGGAACGGATGGAGTATGATTATAATAACTTATACCTCGAATTGTGAGCCAGTTAACTAACATATAGTCATGATTTACAATTCAGGTCCAAAATTAGGCAAGTTGCTAGCCATCTTCCCAACAATGCACCTTTCGACCGGGACATGTATCTTTTACATAAACGCAGGAGGAACCGCCATGGAAGCACCGAACCAAATAATGTGTGGCAATAACTTGGGATGCAAAGCAAATGCATTGAAAGCTTTCCAATGGTTCTTGGTTTTCATATGCCTAGCTATTTTCATATCCCATTTCTTCCCTAACTTGAATTCACAAGCACCGGTTACGTTTATCGGTTCTATCACGGCGATTGCATTTTGCACCCTTCTATGGGTTCTTGCAATCGGGCATAGCAACCGTGATCGTGTAACTGTTGAAGTAACGGAGGTTGGTATGTCAGGAAGTGTGAAATTCCGTGATTTTGTTAATGGCATTGCAATTATCATGCTTGCTTTCAAAGGACACAATCTCATTCTTGAGATACGGGTACGAGAATCGAACATTGAGACAGTTGACCAGTTGTAAATCTTTAATTGAAATTAAAGTGTATTAAATTTTCGGTCTCAAGAGTCAAAGACTAGATTTTTTGTGTAACCTCAATTTGTATATTTCGATTGCTGCGTGTTTATTTTCCCTCGCAATAATTGGACACTGGGCTTATAAGGGAGATAAGGTTAAGTGCTAACTTGAACGCACCTCTAATGTTATTAGGTTAGAAGGTTTTCACCTTATACCCAAACTTGGAACAATGCCAGCGTTAAGAGTGCAATTCAAATCACACTTAGTATATATATCTCACGACATTTATGGTTAATGCAACTCAATAATTAACAATTTCTTTTCAATTTTGCCACAGGTAAATATAAACGATGGAATTCTTCTTGCACTCACAAAGTTTCACCAAAACCACATCTCAAGATACATAATCTATGGGATATACTTCATTATCATAGTAAACTACGTATGTACCTTCCAAATATACGCAATAGTAAGTTTCCACAACCTTGAACGAATATATGTTAGCAAGAATATTAAGGAAGTTGATTACTAATAGAATTCTACCTTGTTTAGTTGAAGAGATATTTTAGTCTTTTACTATTAGGATACTACCTAATGTATTTATATACTAGTCTTGAAGCACCCCGCTGAGCGGGGTGCCCGGTGTATCTTGGGTTATCCTCTGGACCAGCAGTCTAGCATGAGAATCCTTAAGACATATCTTAAAATGATTTCAGTTAAACAAAAATTTTTGTATATGTTTGAATGACAGACATTCAACAATCAACATCATATGATCCTGCATCCTACCAGCAGGTTGATAAGCACATGAGCTAGCTAGAAATGATATATCATAGATAAAGATGGGAACTATTTTTCGTGTTGACAGAGCAGTAACGGCGCAAAATTTTAAACTGGAGCGAGCGTAAAAAAAATACCTACGCATTAACATCAATGTTTTGTACTTTGGTGATGTGTCTCTACGACTCTTCCAGATTTGGTCTTATCCATAGATGTCGTTCATTTTAGTAGTAGCATATTTATTGACCTCTGTCGAGCGATAAGGGCCAGAACTTAGAAATAAATCAGACAGAATCTAGCGGCCGATCTACCTGTTCATGCAATTTCTTTTTACTTCTAACCCCGAGCTCCAACATCCAGTTACAAAAAGAAATCATTTCTGTCAAGCTCTTTTCTAACCTGCTCAAACCATAACCAAGGCCAAAAAAATTCCAATGGTGTTTTCAGTGTTGGGTCTTGGGAAGACCCTAAAAGAGTTGATCCATCAAATTCCGGACAAGTCATGTGATCAACAAGATGTCGTCGAGCTCGAGAAGAACGTGTGGCTAAAGTAAATATTTTAGAACTCTCCACATAAACACCCTATCCATGCTTGTGCAAAGAGAATTAACTCACAAATCTTTCAACCGATTGAAATAAGTATCATAGATGACTGAGATGAGACAAATTTATGTACTGATTCAAACATCTGAAATTCAAAAGCATGTGGAGAGGCATCTCACGCACCAAACAATAAATCTTGATATTGAAATACATCAAATGCATAATGGTCGACAGTATATCAGTCCTTCTCCACTCTAATGTTGATCGCTAGACAACATAGTATGAAAAGCATGAGAGAAACATAATCATGAGGGAAAATGTGAAATGATTTAAGCTTGTCAAGATTAATTATTAATAGCATCAGTATTTCTGTACATATATGCATATTGTGTTGATAGTGATTCTTGAAACCTGTATATATATTCTTCAACAAGTTCAAGTAAACAAATCCAAAGCGAGGTAAAGGTACAATATGATTTGCCCAAATAGTTACCCTGTCCATTCTTGGAACAAGTCCCCCAAGCTTCCGTATCATGTCACTAATTAGTGTTCTTCGCTGTTTTTCTAGGAATTTGACATTAGGCTACAACTTCATCTAACCTGTCTGCTAGGTTCGTATGCTGCATATTAGATAAAACACAATCAGAGAAAATCAACGCAATATATGGAAGATGATGATCTGGATGCGAGATTACATATGTTGGATATCAGATTGTTACTTCACTTTTTTCCATCCAATTAATTCTTGTTTCTTGAGAACAAACTAATTTTCCTATTAAATCAAATTAGTTTGGTTTCTATACGAATTTGATTGTTAACAGAATGGCTGCTTCAAATTCTCAGAGCGGTGGACAATAACAACAACTTCACTAATACAAACTAAACATTTTCATCACTCACATATAACATTAAACAAAATTTCCAAAGAAGTAACAATGAGAACTCAAACACTTACCTGAATAACACGGAAAATTGTTGACTTGCTGTAAGAATTTGCGATTGAAAGTCCAGTTCTGTTCTTTCTTTCGATATTGATTACCTAACGCCAAGATTGAAGAAATAAGAAAGAAAGTGAAGATAGATATATCTTGAGTGAAGAGGAAGATGGCAATTGAGAAAGAAGGTTTAGAGCCTTCATGTCGAGACGCTTCCAAATATTAATGCCAGGAAGATTATAAACGTAAAACACTCATTTGTCAGAATTATATATGTCCCTCAATGCTATTAGAAACAATACACCAAGTCAAATGAAATGAGTCTGATAGTTATGTTTGTGGAAAGTAAGTGAAAGAATACCATGTTGTTGTTCAATTCAATTCGAAATTTCAACTCCTAATAATTCCAAAAAGGTAATTCAAGAACAAATACACTCCTAGAGGTACTTCATGTGTAGAAGAGAAGACAATTACCTGGATCTGGACATCATGTGGTTGGTTGATTGCAGGGAAGAGAGAAGCAGATCTACTTGCAAATTAATTAATGATCTCATTTATCATAAATCACCATTGAAATAAGAAGGAATGATCTGACAACATGTTTTGATAGTATATCGCAAGTAGGTAGTCATATTTGTCCAAAACTACAACTACATCCAAAGAAGGTAATTCAAGAACACACTCCTAGAGGTACACATGAACACAAAGGCAGAAAGGGAAGGGAAATTAGATGGAATTCCCGATTTCCTGGTGTGTAAGTAGCATATTAGAGGGTAAAAAAACCAAAAAACGAAGAGAATTAAACTCATAAAATACATACCCGTGACAACCAAGTTATTTTAGGAGAGAAACAAACCATGGATAATTTCAACACACATGCACTGATATGTAAATAAACGTTCAATACCTTGAGTGAACAGAGTGAAGAAGATGGCATGAGAAAGTAACTTGATAGTCTCCCTCGTTGATGAACAGTCCAAGCGTTTCTTCCAGGTATAAATGCCAGGATGTTTATAACCCTTAAACACTCATGTAGGATAATTATTACAACCAGTAAAATTTTAAAAACAAACAATTGCAACTTTTGTTTCGAATGGTAAACTTGTAAATTCACTTGGTACCAAACCTTCAAACCATCATCTATTATAATAGACTTATAACTTATAATATAATATAGAGGCTTATGTCAAACAATAATGTAACTAACTTCTACTAACTTTTCACATATTCATATCTTCCATAAAGAAGAACAAACCATGCCCAAGATGGGTTCGATCCATCATCAAAGTGATTTTTGGAGGATTTATATATTTAATTTCATCGCAGTGTCTCTACCGTTCTTGCCAAAGCTAGCTACACTTATCGGCTCGATGGCCCTGCCTCTAACTCTGGTTTATCCGTGCTTTATGTGGCTTTCGATCAAGAAGCCGGTCCAGTTCAGCCGAATGTGGTGCCTTAACTTAGGTCTTGGTTCACTAGGTATAGTTATAACTATAGTTGTGTTTATTGCAGCTGTTTGGAGTCTGGTAGTCAACTACTTTCATGCCAACTTCTTTAATCCCTAGCTGAAATAGGCAGCATTAAAATTCACATTTTTTTTCTAACTTAAATTCGAAAACTCTAGTTTGTAACAAAGCTACAAACAATATATGATTAGTTTATAATTCAAAATATACGTTGTAAAATTTCAGCCGTTACGTTGTACAATTGTCAATATATATAGTTATAACTTAATTGAACTCAGTGCATGAATCTTCTACGCACACAAGTAAAATTGAATCATGCAACAATTTGGGATGGAATATTAGTGATTAGCTACAAGAACACGACCTCAATAGGACAATTGGAAAAGTCATGTAAATATGACAAATTTATTGTGGATTAAAGAGAAAACTTGCTATCAAACAAGTGTTTGTCCATATTTATAAGGACCAAAACCCAATAACTGAAGAGTTAAATTGTAAGGAGGTGGAAGAAGACGTCTAAGTGCAAACAGTCATAACAAGGCATGTACAGTTGGCAAAATTGGTTGTACTCCCCAATTCATTTGAACCCTAAGTGAATCTTTCCTCTTCTAGGTGAATATCGATCGAATATAGCAACAATATTAGCTCATCTTATAAACTTACTTCGTCTTTAACAAATTTCTGTAACATTCCTCATGCATTTCAACTCAATATATAGTTTGTTTTCGGCTCGACTTGAAACGTAATTGATTCGACTCGACTCCCATGAAACATTAATGAAGTCGAATTCGAACTCTTTTGAAGTTCAATTTCTTGTCGAGGCGAGTATAACTCGACTTGTTCAGTTCTTGATATGTTCATTAATAGTACTATGTTTATAAGTGATCAGTTGATTCAAAACTCGCTATGATTCGGTCCACACTGCAAATTCATTATGATTTGTCGAAATAATACAATTATTTTCATTTGATCAGTAAGGCCGAACTCGTTATTTCCAAACGATTCGAGCTCGAACTTATTAATGGTGTTTCGAGGTCGAGCCCGCTTTCTAACTTGTTCTCTAACAAGTTCAAACTCTAAACCTTAGCTGTTTAAATGTGGTACCATTTAAACCAAAGTCAGGGTGTGTAATACTACCTCCATTCTAAAGAAACTTTTCATTTTACTATTCTGCGGTCAACTGTCTTCGACTTTGACCATAAATTACTCTTGAACTATAATAGTAAATAATTCAATAAAATCATATAATGAAAATTTAATTATTAAATTTCATTATATGTTTTTATTAAAATTATTTATTATTATAATTTAAGAATAATTTATAATTAAAGTTGAAGACAGTTGGCCGTTTAAAGTTAAAATGGAAAGTTTTATTTGGAACGAACGGGAGTAACAATGTAATGTGCCCTTTTTTTTTCGGTCGATGTAAGAAATCAATTGTGCATTTATGTGCTTCTAGAGTTGACAGATTTATGTTAACTTTTTGACTACCCAATTATGTTATCATATCATACTCATCAAAAGTCGACAATGGAGTGCAAACTGCAAACACAAAGCTCTGAAAATTAATTAATCACTTCGTACTCAATTATGTCGTGTTAATTAGGCTCTGTTATCTTCAACTGAAAACTCATTCAGTTCAGTTCAGTTCTGCTTAATTATATTTTATACTACAATTCAGTTCAGTTCAGTAAATTTCAGTTGAGAAGAATAGAGCCTTAATTAGTAGTTTCAAACACAAAGCTCTGAAAATTAAAACAAAAGTTATAAAATTAACTACGCAATTAGTTAAACTTCAAACGCACATGTTTTAATTAGGGCGACTGGCTAGCTAAATCTAGGACTTTCATTTCCGTACTAAGGCTATGTTCTCTTCAACTGAAAACTCATTCAGTTCAGTTCAGTTCAGTTCCATTCTGCTTAGTTATATTTTATACTACAACAATTCAGTTCAGTTCAGTAAATTTCAGTTGAAGAGAACAGAGCCTAACTATATTAATTTTTTGTTAGATAATACTTAAGGGAGCAAGTTGAGGGATTAAAATAAACTAACAATTATTATGGTTATAAATTATAATCATACTAACATTTTGGATATATGAAGAATATTGATGTCATACATACAAAATGTTAAATTATTTAACTAGTAAAATAAGTGTTAAAATATGTAGCTAGTATTGTAGTGATGTAATGAATTGTTGGGTTTTAGTATTAGTGACCAAATTCACTTTACTCTTGAACAACATATGTATATGAGTTTGCTTTCTCCTTTTCTGCCGAATCTAATTTGACCTTTGAACTTTCCACATTGATAAAGTACTACAGTAATAACTTATAGGACCAATTAAGTATGTTAATTGTGTAAAAATTAATAAATTTGGTATTATACATTACTAATCTGCAAGTTAGGCTTATAAACAAACTTGGTAATATTACAACTTCTAGTTTTTCATGTAGGAATATGGTAGGTAATTGCGGGTATGGAAGTAGAGAAGAACAAAAACAGGGTCGAGAAGAGTCGATAGTTTAACTATCTCTCCTTAAGACTTTATTGCCCCGCTACGGTGCACACGGGTTGCTTGCAACAGTCTCCCAGGATAAAACTTCTCTTAAATGGTTAGGTTGCACTTCGATAACCAAGTCTGACGAACCTTAGTTTGAGTGTGTAAGAATGCATGAAGAGCAGGAGGAAAGAAAGCACGTATGGAGTGTGATTTCTTGTGAAGAACTTCTTCACATATTTATACTTGTTTGATGATCTTTCCCAAGAGTTATATACTTCCACTAAAGGTGTTAACTCTTCATTCAATATACACAAGTTGAAAGGGACACAATTATTAAACTCAAGGGAAGTGTTTATTCATGAAAAGACAAGGAAAAATTTGAATTTCTGAGAAAATCGCGCCTGTTCAGACGCGGTGAGCCCTACCTTTGTTTCGGCTTAAGTAGACCGCGGTGAGCTACAGTGAAAAATGAGCTCACCGCGGTGAGCTACAGTGTTTTCAGCTTTTTCTCCATAATTTGAATTTTTCTTCTTTCTTTTCGATTACCTTGCTCTTTAACCCAAATTTTAGCACATCGTATTATGAATCCTCATGTTTAAGATGACTTAACTCATTCATGTATTGATCAAACACACTTAATGCATTAATCACCCTTTCACCACTTGGCGATTTTAGTGACTTAATACATAAAGTGTAATTCGTTTTAACAACGAAATACACGCTTACACGGAATGCTTGTTTCCGATGTGTTGGGCCACATTGACCAATTCATCGAATGAATTGAAAGCTCAATCATTCACTAAAATTTCAACAATCCCCACATGAAAGAGAATTGATGCACATGCACCTTACCGGTGGATTATAATAGCATCAGGATAGATAGCTTTCGGCTTTGGATCTTCCCTAGTGGAATACCTTCGGATATACTTGCCACGCGGTGGACGTGATGCCTTGAACCGGTCGGCATTTTGTGTATACCAAGATAAAATTACCCACACTAATATAACCTTGCACTCGTTTCAGGTTCATATCATTTGTCCGTTGTGGCCCTGGACACGCCTGGTTTCACAAGTGTGTTTCTAGTTTGAGGCGGCCAGTCCTCACACTTGCATAGGTGACTTCTCAAAAAGAGTATCCTGCCAATACCCTATTTGAACTTCAAACTTTGAGAATCATTAAGAGTTCCGTGAACTCAACCTTTACCCGTTCTGCAGGTAGCACTTATGTCTTACGCGGGAATAGGCTTTGGAGTTATAGTCACACGTGACATAATCCGAAGTGCTCATACTTCTTAGTGTTGTTAAACACTCTCGAAGCGCTCGACGAATCCTTACAGCTTAGTTTTCCACATTGAACCAAATTCTTAGGATCTCCAGTCAGTATGGTTGGGTTACCACCGCAAGGATTCTTTAAGACATGGGTTTTAACCCCATTCCCCTATTCGATAACAGAGTTTGCTCCCCTGAAAGGCCTTTCGTTAACGGATCAGCAATATTGTCTTTTTAGATTTCAAATAATCTAAAGAAATAACACCCGTTGAGAGCAATTCTCTAATGGTCTTATGTCTACGACGAATGTATCTAGACTTGCCATTGTACATGTTACTTCGTGCCCTTCCAAGTGCAGATTAACTGTCACAGTTAATCGTTACTGAAGGCACGGGTTTATCCCAATAAGGGATATCTTCCAAAAACTCACAGAGCCACTCCGCTTCTTCTCTAGCTTTGTCTACAACAATAAACTCAGATCCCGTGGTAGACCTAGAAATCAGAGTTTGTTTGGAGGATTTTCAAGACACTGCTCCACCACCAATGGTAAAAACATACCTCCCACTAGTGGACTTGTAGTTCTTAATATCAGATATCCAATTAGCATCAGAAAACCCTTCTAACACAACAGGATGTCTGGAGTAATGCAGACCATATTTAAGCGTGTGTTTCAGATACCTGAATATCCTTTCCAACGTTGTCCAATGGTCTGCTCCTGGATTGCGTGTGAATCTTGCCAACTTGTTGACAGGATAAGCAATATCAGGACGTGTACAGTTTGCAATGTACATTAGGCAGCCAATAACTTACGCATACCTATCTTGACACACAGGGGAACCCCCATGTTTAGCAATGTTTTTGCTCATATCCATTGGTGCTTTCAATGGTGATAAACCATGAACTTCAAATCTCTTCAATACATTCTCAATGTAATGAGATTGTGAAAGTACCAAACCATCAGAGGTCTTGGAAATCTTAATTCCCAGAATCACATCAGCGATTCCCATGTCCTTCATGTCAAAAAGATTTTTCAACATGGATTTAGTCTCAAGGATTAACTTGTGACTACTACCTGTGATGAGCAAGTCATCCACATATAGACAAATCATCACGAAGGAATTGTAATCCCCTTTCACGTAAATGCATTTGTCACATTCATTTATTGAGAATCCTTTTGACAATAATGAGTTGTCAAATTTCTCATGCCATTGTTTAGGAGCTTGTTTTAGCCCGGCCCGTACAATGATTTTACAAGGCGGCAAACTTTGCCCTCTTGTCCAGTAATCACATAATCTTCAAGTTATTCCATGTAAATTTATTCCTCCAATCTACCATTGAGGAAAGCTGTTTAATTAACATCCATTTGATGTATTTTAAGTCATGCAAAGCTGCAATACTCTTATGGAAGTTAATCTAGACACAGGAGCGTATGTGTCGAAGTAGTCTAGGCCTTCCTTTTGGCACTTTACCA
The DNA here is from genome assembly GCA_026545765.1 of Plantago major. Classification (NCBI taxonomy): domain Eukaryota; kingdom Viridiplantae; phylum Streptophyta; class Magnoliopsida; order Lamiales; family Plantaginaceae; genus Plantago; species Plantago major. Next base: position 88,169,719 of record CM048843.1, on the reverse strand, counting down.
TCACCACGGCCTTGTACTTGTCTATTGTTCCATCCGTCTTAAGCTTTCACTTCAAAATCCACACCTTAAAGGCTTAATCCCTGGAGGGAGATCAGCCAATACCCAAGTGTGATTTTGCAGGATGGACCCAATTTCACTCTCTATGGCTTCCTTCCAAGGAGGAGCCTTAGGAGTAGACAATGCTTGCTTGATTGTCTTTGGGTCATTTTCTACCAAAAAGGTCAGAAAATCAGGATCAAATTCTTTCTTCTTTCTAGCCCTTTTGCTACGTCTTGGTTCAGTGTCATGAGCCTTGGAATTCTCTTGCATTGAACTACTAGAACGTTTTCTTCCTCTGGTAACATCATGAGCCTTAGTGTTCTCTTAAGTTGGTGAGCTAGATTGAGGGAAGACACTAGATTCAAGACCATGAGCCTCGGTTATCTCTTGGCTTGAACTAGGTAAAATGCCAGGAGAGGAAGACCCCACATTTGATCCTTCAAGTTCATTTGGTTCAGAATTTTCATTCTCACCAAGTTCACTAACTTGACTTCTAGAGAAAGCCAAGTCCTTCTTTTCCTTCCTAAGATAGGTGCCTTCAAAGAATTCAGCATTCCTTGATTCTATGATTGTCCCAACATGTACATCACCTATCTCAGACCGATGGACTAAGAATCGATAAGCACTACTATTATTTGCATATCCTAGGAAAATGCAATCTATAGTTTTGGGACCAATCTTAACCTGCTTTGGCTTAGGTACTTCCACCTTTGCCAAGCAACCCACACTTTGAACATCTTGTAAGATGGAGGTGTCCTCTCCATAGTTCATATGGAGTTTTGTTGCTTTTCTTCCGGTGAATTCTGTTAAGAATCTTATTAGCCGTTAGAATGGCCTCACCCCACAAATTCTGAGGAAGTCCAGAATTCAACAACATAGCATCCATCATCTCCTTCAATGTCCTGTTTTTGCGTTCAACAATTCCATTCGATTGAGGAGAGTAGGGGGTTGTTGTTTGATGAATGATACCATATAGAGCACACCATTCTTCGAATGGTGCTCCATATTCCCCACCACGATCACTGCGTATTGACTTGATACGCGATGAAGTCGGGCTCGACAGTTTTGTAGTTTTTGAAAGCCTCCAAGGCCTCATATTTGCTTCTCAGCAAGTAAACATAACAATACCTTGTACAATCATCTATGAATGTCACAAAGTATTTCTTTCCTTCTTTTGTTTGCACGAATTTCAAATCACACAAGTCACTATGGATTAATTCGAGAGGGGAAGTACTTCTTTCCACAGAGGGAAAGGGAGACTTTTTGAGTTTTGCTTCAACACACACCCCACATTTCTGATGGTTGTTAAAGTTGATACCAGGCAACAACTCGAGTCTCGCAAGAGTTTGTAACGATTAGTAGTTGACATCTCTTAGTCTATAATGCCATAAATCAGATTACTCAACAAGGTAAGAAGAAACATTCTTTTCATTCATAGACTTAAGCATTACAGAGTTTACATTCAACTTGAAGAGCCCATTTGCAATGTAGACCTTTCCTACAAATTCACCAAACTTAGTGATTACAAACTTTTCAGATTCTAAGACTATCTTGAATCCAACCTTCACCAAGAGTGGTCCAGAAACCAAGTTCTTCCTTATGTCCGGGACATGAAGCACTTCTTTGAGGACCAACATCTTCTCAGATGTCATTTTGAGGACCACTCTACCAACAGCGGCCACTTTAGAGGTTGCATGGTTTCCCATGAACAGCTTTTTGTCACTCACCAGAGTGTAGTTTGAAAAGACACTTCTGTCAGAGCATATGTGTCTAGAATTGCTCCGGTGTCCAACCACCATGCTCCATAATTTCCACCATGTTTGCCTCAAACTCAGCAACAACACAGAATTCTGAAGTTCCATCCGCTTTTGGAGGCGAATCTTCATCCACATTTGCCTTTGCCTTTTCGTCAGATTTCTGTTTCTTTAGAGTATGACAATCCTTTTTCATGTGGTCAGGTTTCTTACAATGATGACACACACCATTGAACACGGGCTTAGACCCAGAAGCGTTACTACTAGAACCACTGTCACTGTTCTTATGCTTCTTGCCTTTGCCCTTGGCCTCAACCAAGTGGGCCTTTTCATCAATGGGTTGTTTCCCCTTGTTCAAGGCCTTCCTATTATCCTCCTGGATTTGGAGTTTGATAATAAGGTCTTTCAACTTCATCTCCTTAGATTTAAGCTTCAGGTAACTTGGAAATTCACCCCATGAAGGAGGCAATTTCTCAATTAACACAGCCACCAAGAAGGATTCATTGGGTTTCAAGTTCTCAGAATCCAACTCATGCAAAAGCATTTGGTATTCTTCAACTTGAACCCCCCACAGGTTTGGAATCCACCATATTGAATTTTAGAAATTTAGCCACCATGAATTTTTCATGCCAGTATCTTCAGCACTATACTTCTTTTCCAACAATTCCCAAAGGGATTTTGCAGAAGAGACCGTACAGTAGACTGTGTACAGAGAATCAGAAAAGACAATTCAAAATATAGTTCTTACAGAGAAAGTCGCTATGCGACCAAGTGTCGAAGGCTCCTTGCTTCTTCGAGTTTCCTCAGCAATAACCACTACTTCCTCGGGAGTAGCAGCAGAAGAGATGTCGCCCAGAACAGGGGCAACCTTTGATTCACATGTTAGAAAGTTTGCCAACCCAAGCGTACACTACAAGAAATCCGCCGTTTAGCGACGGCCATTAGCGACGGATAGAACCCGTCGCTATTTAGCGACGAATCGCTAATTTTAGCGACGGAATGGAGACGAATTGAGCGAATCCGTCTCTAATCCGTCGCTAATCCGTCGCTAAATTAGCGACGGATGTTTTTCCGTCGCTATTTAACGACGGATAAATAAATCTGTCGCTATTTAGGGACGGATATTAAATCCGTCCCTAAATAAGTTGACCAGCTTACAAAATTAAAAAAAGGTAACTAGCGACGGATCGCGTTCCGTCACTAGTTAGAGACGGATTTTAGCGACGGATAGCGATCCGTCGCTAAAACCTTGATACCATCGGGCAGTAGCCCTTTCTTCCCCATTTTTCTTCCTTCTTCCTTCTTCCTTCTTCCTTCGCCATTTCCAATTTTCCGACCAAATCTCGACCGTTCCGGCCAATTTTGGAGTCTTCTCGAAGCTCGTGGGACAAGGAGCTCGTGTGGTCAACCAATTTCATCTTTTCACAGCTAAATCGAAGGTATTTTGGCTAAAACCTTAACTTTGTCAAAATTGGGAATTTTGTTAATTTTGACTAATTTGAGCAATTGAACGTTTATTGTAAGTATGTAGTAGTTAGTTTAGCTTATATTATGTAGTGTGTTAACTTTGAGATGTTCAATTGATGTATTGATTGTGAATTTGAATTTTTAGTATAATGTTAGAATGTTTGGAAGTATGTAGGGTTGTTAATTTGATATTTTCGTATATGTAGTAGGATTAGAAAGATTTAGTTTAGTGTTTTGGAACCCTTACTTGTTGACAAATTTGGGAATTTGATAATTTCGACTAATTAGATCAATTGTATGTTTATGGGAGATATAGTATACTAGCTAGTTAACTTTGTGCAATTGATATATTGATTGTGAATTTGTATTGCTAATTATTATAATGTTAGGATGTTTGTAATTAAGTATGTAGTAATTTTGATTCGATAAATTCGTATATATACACTAGATTATGAAGATTTAATTAAGTGTTTTGAGACTATTTGGTGACTATATTAACGTAAAATGCATGTTATAAATCTAATAATTGTAGACGTGTCAGGCTAATCATATAATTATGAATCCCGATCGTTCATGGATGTACCGTCGCATAGTGAATGGCAGAATTCAGTCTAGTTTTGTGGAAGGGGTTGAATCCTTCATCACTTTTGCGCTTACACAAACTACTTGTTTGAGTGGGGGGAAGATGAAGTGCCCTTGCAATGCGAACAAATGTAGGAATAAACAATTTTTGCCTCCTGAAACGGTAGTGGAGCACTTGAAACATAAGGGGTTCGTGTCTCAGTATGAGGTATGGTGTTATCATGGTGAGACACGAGCACCGTTCATGGATTATGAGCATCTCTCAAAGCGTAAAAGGAAGGAGAAAAATGTGATCGGAAGTACTCAAAACACGTCTACATCTGATGCTAATTATGATCATGAATGGATGGAGCAAATGGTGTATGATGTTGCGGGTCCAGAGTTCATGGACACCAGGGAGCCAGTAACCGAGGGGGATGTGGAGGAGCCTCCGAATCCTGCGGATCAGGTGTTCTTTGACTTGCTGGAATCAGCAAAGAAGCCGATTTATCAGGGATGTAGGCTGAGCGAGTTGTCTTTGTTGGCTCGGCTAATGAGTTGTAAGGCTAATGGCCAGCAATCTGAAGCGAGCTTCAATGAATGGGTACAATTAATGTCAGATCTTTGTCCGGAAGAAAATCTAGTTCCCACCAACTTTTACCAAGCGAAGAAAAAGATGCGGGGGATGGGGTTGCCCATGGAAACCATAGATTGTTGTGAGGATATGTGTATGATCTATTGGGGGGAGGATACAGATCTACTGAAGTGCAAGTTCTGTGGTAAGGACCGGTACAAGCGTTACAAGGAGGGGGCTACAAAGAAACGTCAGAAGAAAAATATACCACATAAGAAAATGTGGTATTTTCCTCTAGCACCTCGTTTGAAGAGGTTGTACGCTTCAAGTGCTTGTGCCGATAAAATGCGGTGGCACAATGAGCGAGTAATCCCGGAAGAGGGTAGAATGGAGCATCCATCAGACTCACCCGCATGGAAACAGTTCGATAAGACCTACCCGGAGTTTGCGGTAACTTTAGAAATGTACGCTTGGGGCTTTGTACGGATGGTTTTAACCCGTTTGGAAATGACCGGAAGTACTCTTGTTGGCCAGTCATACTGACACCGTACAACCTGCTCTTGTTTTGATGTAGGACTACTACATTTCAGTTTCATTTTAGTGTTATATTTAAATTGTTATCTTTCTTTATACTTGTGTAATTTTTACTTTGAATGGAATTGTTGTAGAAGGACTATTTCATTCCCAATGCGCTGGTGTCCCAGTTGTACTCCGTTTTCGAGACTTTAGGGTCCGACATCTACAGGAAAATGGTCTACAAAATGAAGGAGACACGCAGGCAGCCAACTTGGGTGGGGGATGACGAGTGGGCACTGTGGTTGACGTACTGGAATGATCCTTCGCCGTGATCAGCGTCAAGCAACAGACATAAAATCGTTTATTCGAGCCGCATGATGGCAATCGCCAGACATCACTATGGGTCGCGAGCTATTGTTACAGATCACGTGATGGAGGTTAGTAAATATGTTGTTTATGACTTGGAATATGATACATAACAGTTTAGCTTTCATTTCAATCAACTAACTACTTGTTTGCACATATGTTTTTTTAGGCCAATAAAGGACAGGTGAAGAGTGCTCTGTACCACTTCAAGAAGGCTAAGCTGAAGAATGGCATCTGGACTGACGTGAGGGCCGAACGTATTGCGGTACGTTTCTTTCTTAAGGTTAATTACATGTGTATTTGAGTATTTTAATTAAAGTGATTCCTAAAATTACATCTCATTTCGTATGCAACCAACAATTGCAGAGTGAGGTCGAGAGGAGGATGGACGAGAGGATGATCGAAGGTCATGAGTCACAATTGAAGAGCAAGACCAGATCTTCTTCGAGGTCAACCCAATGGACAGCAAGGGTCGAATGTATGGATTGGGAAGTTTAGGCCCTTCCATGAGTTCTGGTAGCTTCTCAGTGTCCCAGGGATCAGGATCGCGATCTAACCTCTACACGCAGCAGCAGGTTAACGAGATGATGACTCCTCTCCAACAGGAAATAGCTGCGACCAAGGCAGCTTACGAGCAAGTGCTTGAGGAACAGGCTCGTATGGCCAAGCGGATGGACGATTTGACCCAGATGTTCAGTAGCTCTTCCCAGTCTCACCCACCGCCTCCTCCCGATTATCCTTAGTTACATCAGACTTGTTATGGATAATTTGACACTATTTCACCTTCTAATTCTTGTTTCGGATTATTTGTAGATAATTTATATAGTTTCGGATATATTAATGCAATTTAATTGTTTCGGGTATATTATCTATGACTATATTATGTGAAAAAACAGGTGAAAAAGAAATATTTAAAAAAAAAAAAATTTCAAAACAGTAGATTTAGCGACGGAATTATGTCCGTCGCTAAAACATATAAATTCCGTCGCTAAATACCAATCAAACTAAGCCGGATTAGTTCGTGAATTTAGCGACGGAATTATTTCCGTCGCTAAACCCCGTCTCTAATTAGAGACGGATACAGAATCCGTCGCCAATGCGGACGAACTGGTCAACGGATTAATCCGTCGCCAGTGCGTCGTTATTTAGCGACGGATCCCTTATCCGTCGCTAAAAAACATTACGATGCATTGTTTGGGGACGGGGTATTATCCGTCACTAGATCCGTCGCTAATTAGCGACGGATCGGTCCAGTTTTAGCGACGGATAATTCCGTCGCTAAAACTGGTTTTTTTTGTAGTAGTAGTGAGGTAGAAGAGCATCTTTTGCCTCCAACGTTTGAAGTTGCTTCCACCAAACTTTTCAGGTTTCTCGTTGGGAACGGTAGGACGAGCCATGAGAACATCATTCACAGGAGTAGACATCTTCAGGTACTTCAACAAACAGATAAAGTCTTAAGAATGTAGGAATATGGAAGGTATCTACGGGTATGGAAGTAGAGAAGAACAAAAACAGGGTCGAGAAGAGTGATTAATTTAACTATCTCTCCTTAAGACTTTATTGCCCCGCTACGGTGCACACGGGTTGCTTGCAACAGTCTCCCAGAATAAAACTTCTCTTAAATGGTTAGGTTGCACTCCGATAACCAAGTCTGACGAACCTTAGTTTGAATGTGTAAGAATGCACAAAGAGCATGAGAAAAGAAAGCATGGAATGTGATGTGTGTTCTTGTGAAGAACTTCTTCACATATTTATACTTGTTTGGTGATTTTTCCCAAGAGTTATATACTGCCAATAAAGGTGTTAACTCTTCATTCAATAGACACAAGTTGAAAGGGACACAGTTATTCAACTTAAGGGAGGTGTCCATTAATGAAAAGACAAGTAAAAATTCGAATTTCTGAGAAAATCGCGCCTGTTCAGACGGAAAGAGGGCTCACCGCAGTGAGCCCTACCTCACCGCCGTCTTGGAACCGAAACAAAGTTTCGGCTTAAGTAGACCGCGGTGAGCTACAATGAAAAATGAGCTCACCGCAGTGAGCTACAATGTTTTCAGCTTTTTCTCCAGAATTTGAATTTTTCTTCTTTCTTTTCGATTACTTTGCTCTTTAACCCGAATTTTAGCACGTAGGATTACAAATCCTCATGTTTAATATGACTTAACTCATTCATGTATTGATCAAACACACTTAATGCATTAATCACCCTTTCACCACTTGGCGATTTTAGTGACTTAATACATAAAGTGTAATTCGTTTTAACAACGAGAGATACGTCATACCTGAACGCTTGTTTCCGACGCTACGTTATCGACCAATTCATCGAATGAATTGAAAACTCAACATTCACTAAAATTCCAGCAATTCCACCACTAGTTGTTCTAGTTGTGAAAACTTTCACGACTATTGGGGTACTCCCAGTTGTTTCCACAACTTCCATAGAAGATCGAGATTCCACAATTTTGGAGCTTTCAGTTTTCCACTCACTCTATTGTTGATTGAACAGTTCATATTAATTTTGTCACCTTTCCATGTTCCCATACATTTTGATAGTTAGAGAGAACTTGTCGTTGTTTAAATGTTGTCTAGTTCCGGAAAAAAAAAAATTCTCAAGATTATGACATAGTATAAGTACTTTTGAAATTTTAAAGGTCATTGGATGACTTTTCAATATTTAATAATATTGGATTCATCAATTTTCTAGATTGGTAATTAAAGAATTAAATGCATTTTTTGATCTTGCATTTGATATTTTTAAGTTTTTACATAATGATTTCCACCACTTTCATTACTTTGTAACAAATAATGCTTAATTTAAATTTACATGGAGGATGAAATGGGTAGTTCAAATTTTGATGTGCATTCTGCAATTTAATATTTTCTTTTTTAATATTTGTGTATAGACAGATATAAGTTACCGAAAATTCTAATTTAAATACAGAGGTGTCAATTCCGATGAGGCGAACTATAATTAAAACAAATTTGGCCACAAAGTCCATAAAGAATTTGCGACTTAGTAAGTTAATTACGCAAATAAAGAATATAGAAAAAAATTAAAAATTCCAAACCCGTCTTTGGTCAGTGGAACAACTTAAGAAAGATGGTTTTCTTAAGTTATTTTTTTCCTTCTTATTCTTATTTTAAGAATTGATACTAATTTGTGTATTCATTTAAATTTGATAAATTTACATATTCGTTTAATCGTGGTACAATCTTTTAAATATTTGGTATAGTACAACATGAAGGGAAGATGAAGTTTGAAACCATCACGAACACCACAGTAACTAGTAACACATGGGACCAAGTGGAGGATTTTTGGTCAATTATGTCAGTGGCTCCTTGTGATCCTAAGTTTTCCATGAACTCATCATCAAATGACTTTTCCATGACGCACTCAATTTCGTCATTTTCTCATGTCTGCTTTATATATATATATACACACCCAAACCATAATATGCAAACCAAACAAAACATTACTTCATTGTTCATACAATACTACAATCAAAATCATGGCAGAAATGGCCAGTATTCAAGCACAAAGATCCAGATCATCCTCACGAATTACTCCGGTGCTTTTCTACGACGAACCGGCTACAGTCATCAACATTTCAGAACCTGTTTCTGGAACCGATAACTTTGAATTTTCAACTGAGCGTATCCCAAAAGATGCGTGGCTACCGATTACTGAAAAAAGAAAAGGAAATACGTTCACTTCTACGATCCATTTGTTATGTTCCGGGATCGGATTTCAAGTTCTCCTACTCCCCGTTGCTTTTGCTTCACTTGGATGGTGAGTTTTCGCTTTTACTGCAGAATTCTCTAAAAGTTCGAACTTTTACATAAGATATGATGCATAATGTGTTCTTTATGCCTTATTGCCTTCCAAGTACCTAATTGTCAATTTCATCTTAAACAGGACATGGGGTATTATCAGTCTGACCATGGCATATGCATGGCAACTCTACACGACATGGCTTCTTGTCAATCTACACGAATCGTCTCCTCTGCCTGGAATTCGTTACAGCAGATTCCTACACTTGTCTATCGTTGCATTCGGTTAGTACTATTGCAACGTGTGATTTACTATGTCGCATTTAATGTGTAATCGACTATAAGTGCTAAATATGAGGTTTCATTTCAATCCAGGTCCAAAACTAGGGAAGTTCCTAGCCATGTTCCCAGTTGTGTACTTGTCAAGCGGGGCATGCATTCTCTACATCAACGCAGGAGGCAGGGCCATGGAGGGATTATACGACGTCATGTGTGACAATGATCTCGAATGCAGAGGAAATACGTTGAAAGGCTTCGAATGGTTCTTGATTTTCGTATGCGTAGCCATTTTCATAGCCCAATTCTTTCCCAACCTGAACTCACTCTCCCCGGTTACACTCATCGGTTCTGTCACCGGGGTCATGTTTTGTACTCTTATATGGATTCTTTCAATCACCCATGACAACAATGCCAGTATTCCTGATCGAGTTAGTTCATCAGGGAATACTCGATTTCGTGATGTCTTGAATGCAATTGCAGCTATTGTAACAGCTTTCAGAGGGCACAATCTCATACTTGAAATACAGGTACTTAAACTTATAGAGTGATGTTGAATTTAGCCATTTATATTAACTCTCGAATGCAAATGATAAAACTCATAGTACTTTTTTTTTTTTTTTTTTTATGTTCATATTTGCTAAAACTCCGTTCATTTTTGCTTGTTGCGTGCAGGGAACTATACCGATAAATGCCAAAGAACGATCAGTCAAGCCGATGTGGAGGGCAGTAACAATTTCATACCTTGTTATCGCCGCATGTATGTATCCGGTTGCCATAGTCGGACATTGGGCTTATGGAGACGCGGTTACCATAAATGGAGGAGTTCTCACCTCATTCGCGCAATTTCACCAGAATCAAATTTCCAAATACATAGTCGCCGCAGTTTACCTCATCGTCATAATCAACTACCTCTGCACCTTCCAAATCTACGCGATGGTCACTTTTGACAACCTGGAACGAATCTACGTCACTAAGAAGAATGAACCATGTCCTAGATGGTTCAGATCCTGCTTTAAGGCCGGGTATGGAGGAGTAATATACTTCGTAGCAGTGGCATTACCGTTCATGCCAAGAATAGCAACACTGATCGGCTCTATCGCCCTGCCTCTAACTCTGGTGTATCCGTGCTTCATGTGGCTTTCGATCAAGAAACCAAGCCGGTATAGCGGGATATGGTGCCTTAACATGGGACTTGGTTCACTAGGCACGGTGTTAAGCATATTAATATTCATTGCAGCTGTTTGGAATCTGGCTGTTAACCATTTCGAAGCTAATTTCTTCAATCCTTGATATAACAGCCATTGATGGTACCATACAACCATTCATTGATTTATTCAAGATCTGTTCTTGATTGTAACAGGCTAGATTAGCAGTGAACCTGTACTTATTTCTACTCTAAATTAAACTGAGGAAGAGCAGTGTACAATGTATTTTGACATAAATGATAGTTGTAACTTTTTTGTATGGAAGAACATGTGAATTTAATGGAATTAAAGTAAACACATACACGATTCCTCTTCCCAATAAAAACTTTCTAATTTCTAAACATTGATGTTTTTTTTAACGGTCCAAAGTTTCAAGTCAAGTCCAAAGAGCTTAAAGGGATTGAGAACGCTACTCATACTAACAATGTGTACGTTTCTTTTCGGGAATTCACCCATAAGAACTCCTTAACTCTGGAGCAATCTTATGATGGGTAACCTAAGCTCTAGGTTTACTCAGTGAGCACAAAGTGCATTAAAAAGAAACATGTGTTGATACGATGCAAAGATATCACCCGAGATGCCATTAGTGATCCGGGTCGTTACATTTTTACTAATTTTAAGTGTAAATTATTTCTAAGCTGCATAAAAAATATAATTAAAACTATATTATGAAAGTTTATCAAGATGCTTTCTTGATATAATATATTTTTCCAGTCTAATTAGAAGTAATTTATTTTAAAATTTGTAAGAAGTTCAATACTAGCAAGGTTTATTTGGGAAAGATGGAGTACATATGAAATTATTGATGAAATCCATCTAATTAATATAGCACACCATCTAGGTAGTCCATTCATTCGAGTCCACATAAGCGAGTCGCATAGCACACCATCCAGGTAGGTCATTCATTCTAGTCCAAATAAATAAAGTTACTTGCGAGCAACTCACAAGTTTAAAGCCATAATCTTTGAGCCGGTATAGTTGGGGTGAATTAAAAAATAGTGTTAACAATAGTTTAAAAGTTATGTGAAACCTATTCAAAACTAACATTATGCTATGATAGTGACATGTAATTGCATCCATAAACATCAATATTGATAACAATAGTTTGTTGGTCTCTGCAAAAGATTAGAACTCTCCTCAGCCTAATCACAACATTTACTGCATAATCTGTACATAATAACCATATGGAACAGAGTAACCCTGAAAAACTCAGCCATATCAAGAAGTGTGTGATAGTTATGTCTAACCGTGCAAGACAAAATCACATTGTCTGTTTTTATGTACTAACATAATGAACAAATCTACCCTCCGTGGAAATCATCAAACTCATAACCTCCAAAGTTATGATATTTCAGCCGAACCAATTAAGTAAGAACTCACTAACGAACCGTTAATTCTTTATGAACATACTTATGTACTTATTTGGGTTTAGAGTTAAATTTTGTGGTCGTGTCCCATCTTTATAGATAGATTTAAATGGATCGACAAACCTTATCATTATAAATCATACATAAACAAACAAAATGTGTTTTTATTAAATTTTATGTGATATTCACGTTCTAATACCAAAAAAAAAAATCATAAAATATGACTCCCTTCATTCTCTATAAAACTTTACATTTACTATGTTGTGGTCAACTCTCTTCGACTTTGACCACAAACACCTATTAAACTATAATTATGAATAATTTAATAAAATCATATAATGAACTTTAGTTATTAAATTATCATTATATGATTTTAATATATTATTCACAATTATATAAAAGTAATTTGTGGTAAAAAATGAACAAAGTTGACCGGTAAAAATCAAATTGGCAAATTGATAAAGCGTTCTTAGTTTGATTTAAAAACATTATAATTTTTACTCACGAATCTCGGTCCACCACTTTTTTTATTTAAAAAGACACCGTCCTCACTTCCATCTATTCCAATTTTATTCCAGACGTCTGGACCCTCAACCACCCTATAACTACTGAATTCACGTAATATATCAATGCAAACCACGTAAATCAAATATACCGCAACAAGTTGTGACATGTTCAGAATTAAAGTCATAAATCGCTCCTCTGGAATATTCAATTTTTTTTTATTTTAATGACTTTCTTCTTCTTTTGGTCAATATGACTTCCTTTAATTCGTGTCTAAAAACAAAAGAAACAATAACAAAGAAAAGAGGGTGTGTGGTGTGAATATGACCTAGCAAAGAGATTGGTATTTCTACATCTGAGAAACTAAACTTGACTCATTACAGTAACTGTTTTTCTTGACACTGTGACTACAAGGTTACCATATAAATTAATTAAGTTTCAAACAACCCAATTATGTAACAATTTAATTAATGCATATATTGCTAATCGATCACCAATTATGGTTAATTAACATGGTACCTAATTTACAAGTGTTCTATAAATATTCATTACATGAACAAACACAATCACATTCTTCAGAAACAACAATCCATGGCAGAAATGGTGAATTTCCGCATGGACAGAACTAATTCATCTTCATCATCATCAAGAGTAACTCCGGTTCTTGATGATGTCTTAACAAGTATTCATGAACATGAACAAGTTATAGACATTGGCTTGTCATCTTTGTCAAGTTGCGATGCTGAGCTGGAACCGGAGATCAACCCACACGACAAGTGGCTACCCATCACAGAGTCGAGGAAGGGCAGCACATTTACCGCCACCATTCATTTGTTGTGTTCCGGGATTGGACTTCAGGCTCTTCTCCTTCCAATTGCTTTCATTTCTCTCGGTTGGTAAGTAACTTCCCTCACCGTTATGTTGGAAACTTAGCAGGGGCGTAGCCAGGATTTGAAGTCAACCTAGTCTTTGAATAATTTACGAATAGAGAAAAAGCATTTAGTTGAATTTTGTGTTTTGACAAAAGAATTCTGAAACAATGTTGTATGTATCTGGTGCAGGATTTGGGGAATCATTTGTCTCTCCATTGTTTATCTGTGGCAACTCTACACCATATGGCTTCTCATCAATCTACACGAATCGTCCCCACAACCTAGCACCCGTTACAGCAGATTTATGCACCTATGTATCGTAGCCTTCGGTTAGTACAATTAACATTAACATCATATTCAGGAACTCTGCATTGACAGCTCCAAAGTTATAACCCGGGAGTACCAGACTATATGGAGTCACTCATTGCACGTCTATTGCTCAATTTCAGGTCCAAAAGCAGGCATGTTGGCAGGCATATTCCCAACATTGTACTTATCAAGCGGAGCGTGCATCTTTTACACAAATGCTGGAGGAACCACAATGCAAATGTTGTATCGGTTAATCTGTGACAGTGATACAAACTGCAAAGCAAATGCACTGAATTGTGTTGAATGGTACTTGGTTTTCATATGCTTAGCCATACTCATAGCAATGTTCTTCCCGAACCTCAACTCACTGGCCCCGGTTATGTTTATTGGTTCCATCACTGCCATAGCATTTTGTACCATTCTTTGGGTCGTCTCAGTTATCTACAACAACCACTCTGATACTGTTTCCAATGAGGTTCGTACAGTGGAGCCTGCCACATTCCCCGATGTCATGAATGGAGTTGCACTGATTGCACTCGCGTTCAGAGGACACAATCTTGTTCTTGAGATACAGGGGACTCTGCCTGTGAATCGCAAAGTACGGTCAGTTAAGCCTATGTGGAGAGCAGTGACTATTTCATATGCTTTGATTGCAGCCTGTTTGTATCCACTAGCAATAGTTGGAAATTGGGCCTATGGAAATCAGGTGATGATTTTTCAGTTTTTTCTGTGTTTTTTACTGATCTAATTCTACCCTGAAGCAAATCAACTAAATTTCGATCTTTTGCTTGAATCAGGTAACTATAAACGGAGGAGTACTAACCGCGTTCACCAAATTCCAGCAGGACCATATTTCAAAATACATAATTGGCGCCACACACCTCATTATCATAATGAACTACCTATGTGCCTTCCAGATCTACTCAATGGTCAGTTTCGACAACTTTGAACGACTCTTGTATGTCATGAAGAAAAACAAGCCATGTCCGAGATGGATCAGGAGTGCAATCAAGGTCATAGTCGGAGGAGTTATATACTTCTTTGCAGTGGCTCTACCGTTCATTCCAAGATTAGCTACATTGATCGGCTCCATCGCCCTGCCTCTAACTCTAGTTTATCCGTGCTTCATGTGGCTGTCAATCAAGAAACCGCTCCCCTACAGCAGAATGTGGTGCCTTAACCTAGGCCTGGGTTCACTAGGCGTAGCGTTGAGCATATTAACATTTGTTGGAGCTGTTTGGAATCTGGTAGTTAACCATTTCCATGCTAACTTTTTCAATCCCTAATCAATGTGATCAAGTATGATTCTTGAGCAGTTGTACTCCACAGTAGCTTAAAAATTAGCAGACTACACCATTGAGGGAAAATCGAAGAAAGTACACGAGATAGTCTATCGTTCGACGTCAGGGAAGGATCACTGATAACATCTGGTATTCCAAGCTGAACTGCATACTTTTATGAAGCTGTATTCTGATGCAGCGTGCGTGGTTGGAAACAAAAACAATAAACTCAAAACTCGTTGATTCAAAAGAATACCGAGAATTGACTTAAAACTCGTTGATTCAGTAGAATACTGAGAATTGATGGATCAAGATTCGTTGATTCACAGGAATACCGAAAATTGACAGATATGAGGAAAACCTCGATTTTTCATATAATATCTCAAAACTCCATCTATCTGTCTGAAAAAACAATGAACAATTATTTAAATAGTAAAACTCCTAACCAATAAGTAATCCTAATCAAACTATACTTCTAATTACCAACATAATCCTAAACATATTCTAACTAATATTTACATAATCTAACACGGAGCCTAACATAAATCTGTTTGGACCGCATCATTCTCTCCAGGGCAGAAAAGATTCGTCATCGAATCATAAGCTGCATCATCATCAGCTGAAGAATCACATACAAAAGAAAACCTTGTGGAAACACAAACTGACCATCCACAAGTCTAATCAATTCCCTAGCCGAGTCATTCTTTCCTCTATCAAACAGATGGCGGACATCGTCAATAAACTCTAACACACATGGGTGTATGGAATGCTGGTAACTCTGGTCTCGCATGTTATCTATGAGGATCATGGCTAAGACATCTATCTCCCCCAGTGATGAAAGTCAGAATGGGTCTTTCTCTAACACCATATCTTCCAAAGGAAAGTGTCGATACACATTTTGATAATCTTTCCTTTCACCATACACCTCCAGTTTTGCACCAAAAGATCTGGACAGCTTAGGTTTCTTCAATCTTAATTCACTAACTTGGATCCCATATGACAAAGAACAATTATCTCTTGCAGTGTAAACCACATCTCGGACGATGAATCTTTTTCTATCCTCAAATACTTCCTCGTCCCAAATTATAACAATATAATACTTTTCATCACTACCCTTTTCCTCCGGGTAGTCATCCCAGATAGGAGACTCTTTTTAGTTCGTCTCATAGCAACGTTCCTCAGCGGTGAACAATTGCTCGATTCCATCTTGACAATTGACACACAAGAAAGTCATAAATCGGATATTAGTTTCCAGCAATCTGCTGCTTGACGGCGCATGGGATTTGACCTGTCAACCCTGATTAGATTCCGATCTCCGCCGTCCAGATTCTAGGCCAACGAGTTATCTTTATTCTGTCAAAATTTTGTGACCATCCAACGGCGGAATTAACGGGAAACTCCGTCTTACTCAGACTGCGATGTTCTGTCAATGCTATACGAAAATTGTCTTTTCTTCACAAAAATTGGCCCAGATCACCTGGAATATGATACCAATCTGATGCAGCGTGCGTGGTTGGATACAAAAATAATAAACTCAAAATTCGTTGATTCAAAAGAATACCGAGAATTGACTCAAAACTCATTGATTCAGCAGAATACCGAGAATTGATGGATCAAGATTCATTGATTCACAGGCATACCGAAAATTGACAAATATGAGGAAAACCTCGATTTTTCATATAATATCTCAAAACTCCATCTGTCTGTCTAAAAAAACAATGAACAATTATTTAAATAGTAAAACTCCTAACCAACTCCTAATCAACTACGAACTCCTAACCAATAAGTAATCCTAATCAAACCATACTTCTAATTACCAACATAATCCTAAACATATTCTAACTAATATTTACATAATCTAACACGAAGCCTAACATAAATCTGTTTGGACCGCATCATATACTTGGTTCCATACATGGCCTTGAGCTCCAAGAAGCTCATCAGAGGACAATTGTTCTGATCTATTTGATAATGCTAATAACTCATTTGGGAATGACTTGGCTGCTTTGTCCATTGTTGGCAGATTAGAGTTTGGAGAACTAGAATGAATGATTGGATAAATTCGAACTTATAGATGAGATAAATTCGAACTCATTTGGGATTGGTGAATGAATACAAATAATTAAAGAATTTACAACCTTCTACTGAGTTTGAGGAACTAGATAAGATGAAATTCTGGATCTAGACCACAAACAGGTAGGAAATTTTTTTCGAGCGACTTGAGCTTGGCTTGGAAAAACGTTAACTCTTGCTCAAACAAATTCGAGGTTGAGACATAAATTATAGCTAGATAATTGACGCGAGTTTTAATATTGGTGTGCTCGACTCGAAACTTGTACAAGTCACTCGCCTAGTTTCTAGTCTGATTTGATTATACTAAATTATTTGTGTTTAAGTTGGCAAAAATATTAATGTAGAAAATTATTATTGAGATGAAGATTAAGACCGTATCCAGCACTGTTGCAACATGGAGTTGCAACAGCCATGTTGCAACACTGCTGGACCTCGATTTGGGACTCACTGGAGTCCCAAATCGAGGCCCAGCACTGGATTTTGCCTTTTTTTTTTTTTTTTCATTTCTTTTCTTGTTTTCTTTCTTTTCTTTCCTGTTTCTTGTTTCCTTTCCTCTTTTCTTGTTTTCTTTCATCTTTCTACTTTTATCTTTTTTATTATTTTTCATTTTTTTTGAATATTTTCATATGATAATAATTATATGTAGCAATAGAAATATACTTATACATTACTTCTTAAATTTAAAATACATATTATTTGAATTTAAAATTGCACTTGTAGAATGTAGTATTTTAATTGTTGTAATTTTCATTTTCAATTATTGTAATTTTCAATTTCATGTATTGTAATTTTCAATTTTAAGTATTATAGTTTTTTTAAGTAATGTAATTTTTATTTTCAAGTAATGTATTTTAAAAAAATTAATGTGATTTTGTTATAATTAATTAACTACATTTAAAATAAAGCCAAGAATAAAGTTTAAAAGGAAATGAGAAAAAAAAATAAAATGACTAATTAAGTTTGAAAGAAATGTTAAAAGAAAATAGATTTTGGACCTCACTGTTGGAGTAGAGAATTGTGAAGAGTTGCAAAGTGAGTTGCAGTGAGTGGAATGCTGACGTGGCGGGGAGAGTGGGTTGCATAGAGTTGCAACTGCTGGAAATGGACTTAATACGTGGAACTGTGTGCAAACTGTCCAAACTGAATTTTCTAAATTACTACATGTGCAATGGCAGACATGTAGCATCCAAATTACCATTTCCAAGATGTAAAATTCCGTTCAAATGTATATAACAAATCCAAATGTAGTACCATCGATATTGTGAACTTCTTGGAAAAATCCAGCTTCCCCTAATGCTCTTGAACTGAACTGAACTGAATTGAATTGTAGTATAAAATATAAGCAGAATCGAATCGAATGGGCCCAGGCGAATGAGTTTTCGGTTGAAGAAATTTCTAAATATAAGAAAAATCATACCACGGCAACCCAAATGTTTGACACGTTTCTAGTATGAAATGATTTTTCCTAACGGGTATCGATACTTAGACTATGTCTCGAAACTTAGTCTAAGTATTGATACTTAGTCTTATGGAGTACTAGATATGCTCATGATACAAGCATTGTGCATCCAGTTTACAGAGAGTCTGCATTCGTTTCCCAATGGCAGAGCAAGCCAAGCAAGGCTATCCCAACGGCAGCTCCATGGAACCTCACGAGGAAACAACGGACCACGGATGTTTCGATTTCCTTGCCAGGAGGAAGGAAGATAAGCCTCCCAAAGTTCTTACTGACAACACCTCCATCGGCAACCTTCAACACACTACTCGTAGCCATAGCCATTCAAGTTCCGAGGAAGAGGTGGAAGCGGAAAGAAAGAGGAAAAAGAAGCGAAGTGAAGAAAAGGAGAAGATATCAAGTGACAGGGAAGTGGCAGTAGATGATGACATTGATGTGCACATAGAAGCATGTCTACCTATGGAGAAGTACATTGCAGAAGAACATGCCAAAGCAGCTCAACTGGGAGAAAAGAAAGGTTTCATTGGGAAGATGAAAGACAAACTTCCGGGCCAGAACAAGTCCAGTCGGGATGAAGGCAGCCCGAGAGGGAACGACACGAAGGATAAGAAAGGAATGATAGACAAGATCCTGGATAAGATGCCTGGCTCAGGACAGAACAAGACTAGTGCAACTGGTGTTTAGGACATCAGCCTTGCACATTATTGATCATGTTGCAGTTTAGTTCTTCTATGAAATTTCTCTATATTATGTGTTTCTTTTGCTCACATCTTTCGTCAATACTGCTAATCTCGTCACCGAGTAGATGAGGATACTTCATTCAATAAAAAGAACGGGGTTCGTGGGGATTTATAATAACCCATGAGCTATACAACCAAGGAAAATGTAAAACTGAAGCTATCAAAAGCTTCAGAGAGTTCCTATCTCAATATTTAGCTTAGACCTATCAAGAAAAGGCCAAAAGCTATTGCTTTCATACTTCTACCAGTACAGCCTTTCAACATCGAAAACATCTCAGAACAGGCATACTATCATGTACCAAAGTCAACATTCGTGAAAGGTTTATTAAACGAAAGGTCATTTCGTACACATAAACTAACAGGAACTTAAAGATCTCTGTTCTCAGCAAGCTCATCATGTAAGCTAACCAGTATGCAACTATGCATACCTTCAGGCTCAGGGACCGCCCATCTTCTACCAGTCGTGTGTTGCTCCATTTGATATCTACCTGTAATTGATACGCCAAGCGCCAGGAAATTCAAATTTGACAGAAGAAACGAGTGAGCTTCGTTTTCGTTTTCAGTTTCCCTCCACAGTTTTTACTATCCTCATTGACTAATCCAGTCTCTCATAGACTAAACCCATCTTTCCTTTTTATTGTCTTTTGATCGTTTCATCAGAGAACCCCTTTCTTCCCTGATCATCTTCATCCCCTTGTTTTTTCCGATCAACACCACTTTTTCACCTCAACATTTTATCAGAGAACCAACTTAAACCCCTCTGACAAAAAATCATCCCTTTTGTTCCTCATCACCTTCTTTGCCTTATTCCTCCCAATCCCCTTGCTTCTCTCAACCACCACCACCGGTTTCTTCACCTCAACCGTCCATTTACTAACCGAAACAAGGCTCTCCACAATAGCCTCAGCGTAGAACACATACGGCATCCTCTTCCCCACAACAAGCTCCTCCGCAGTCTTCTCCTTCAAATCATACCAAACAAGCTTCATATCATCCAAACTCAACAAAACCTTCCTCCCATCCTCCGAATACACCAACGACTTCACCGTATCATTCTCATCCATAACCGGAGGCCTAAGCGTAAGCAACTTCGTCCACGACTCCCTCACACCATACTCCTTCATCACCCAAACATCAATCCGATACGAACTCGAACAAATCACAGACAAACACCCTCCAACCATATCCAAAACCACATCCACCACCCTCCCCTTCGTATCAAACCGCCTCATCCCCTCCGGCATTTCGAACAACGAATGCTCCTCCGTCTCCACATCAAAAGCCACAACACTAACACTACCCATCCCCATTGCCCCCACCACCTCCACCAGCATATGCAAAGCTCCATTAAACCCCATAATCCCCGAATTCCCCGGCGCAGTCTCCGTATGAGTGCTACCGTTCACATTCACACGCCACCTCCCTCTCACAAACGGCAAAGGATACCTAAAATCCTCAATCACTCTCCACGAATTCGACCTCAAGCTATAAATCTCACTCTTCGACCAGATCCACATGTGAGATCTCACATCCCTAAACTCCACAATCCTCAAAACCTTATAGTCATCGTTTCTCACATCGTGAGCAAATCCGTACGCAGTTTTCCAATACGATCCAGCCGGAGCTCGATTTTCGCGGCAAAATCGAGGCAGCTGCTTGTAATCCGCAGTGAAAGGATTCCACAGAACCGGCGGATCGCTCGAAATGAGCACCAATCCGTTGCAGGAATTCGAAATACCATGGATTTTCTGATAATAGAAAGGCGGTTTGATCGGCTTAGCTTCGATTGGGTTGCTCAAATCGACGGTGTAGACGCCGTCGCCGCCCAGAATCAGGCGGCGGTGGGAATTGGTGGAGAGAGAGCGCTTGAGGTGCGATTTGACGAATTTCTCGCTGTCGATGAGGAGACACCACCATTTGGCGACGCATCGGAAACGCTTGAGGGATTTGACCGGAAGACGGTGGAGAATCTCTTCGACGATGTCGTCTGGTAGGTTTGCCATTTGTGGATATGGTGGTGGTGGTACTGTAGTGGTAGGGTTTGCAGTGATAAATGGTTCTCTTGACATTTTTTTATTTCTCTGGTTTATTGCAGTTCCATGGAATTGTTAATCTAGATTCTGCGCAGGAAGAAGACCTTTAAGTCATGTCGTGGCAAGTGGCAACACTAGATCATGGTACGGTTGAGGACGTAGAAATTAAGATTTAATGAAAACACAGATTATCCCGAAATACGGTATTTAGATAAATTAAGATTGACCTATTTTGTTAGTCAACATCCCATATTTAACTATACATGTTAATATAGGTAATACAAGTATAACACAAGTTTATCAATTACACGATTTTGAATATGTAATGTTGATTTTGTATCATGGATGTTAGTAGTTAAATATGTAAATGTTGATTTTGTATTTTCAAAAACGGTCTCTCACAATAGTTTACTTAACTACATTGATATTTTAATTAAGAGACGGGCCTATATTGTCAAGAAAATTATCGATATTATTAATCAAAACACATATGTTCTCAACATATGTGTTTTTTCATATTACAACAATACTTAATTCGTTAGCAACATAGACGTTTTGATTAATATCATGAATAATTTTATTAATAACATAAGCCGTCTTTAGATAAGTTATCTAAAAACGGTCTCTCATGAGACTTTGTGTTTTGGGATTGACGGGCTTAATCATGGAGGTGTTTTTATTAACAACATGGGCCCGTCTACAGGTAATTTATCATTATCAAGAGACGTCTCACATGAGACTTGCCCAAATATGTAAACGTTAGCATGTGATGTTAAATATGTAAACGTTAACCTGTGATGTTGGTAGTTAAATATGTAATGTTGATTTTATATCTTAAAGAGACAGTCTCTCACAATAATTTGCATAATAACATAGATATTTTAATTAATATAACGGATGTTTTTATTAATAACACAGGTGGTCCGTCTGTAGGTAATTTATCATTATTTCCTCAAATGAAAATTAGTCTAGATAAGGTGGATTTATACAATTTGTTCAAGTTATTGACAATTTACTTTATCACTCTTAGTTTTATAGAGTTTAAATGGATTTAATATTTTTGTGAATCACTGTCTCTCAGAGAACAAATCAACAATATTTTCTTTCCGACTAATTCAGTCGAGCACTGTCAGACCTTTTTCAGTGGGGGCGTCTCTCCCATTAGTATTTTTTACATTCGCATGGCTCGAACTTAAGATCTTGCTTAAGTGAACTCAAGTCTCTTACCACTTGAATCAACAACCGTTGGTCAATATCATATACTACCTCTGTTCCAAAGAAAACTTTCTATTTTACTATTCTGTCGTTAACTGTCTTCGACTTTGACCACAAATTACTCTTCAACTATAATACTTAGTAAATAATTCAATAAAATCATATAACGAAAATTTAATTATTAAATTTTTAGTATATGATTTTATTAAAATTATTTATTATTATATTTTAAGAGTAATTTGTAGTCAAAGTTGAAGACAATTGACCGTTCAAAGTCAAAATGGAAAGTTTTCTTTGTAAGGGAGGTAGTATTTAACTACAAACATTATGTGTTTAATATATATAAATGATAATTGTATCACCTGCATTTTTTAATATATAATGTTTGTAGTTAAAGAATCGATGTTTATAATAAAATATGTGATATTACGAAGATATGGTATCACAAAAGCTGCATTTTACATTAGTGTAAATGATTTTTTTTTCTACTACTTAGAGAAAACCATACCTAGTCATAGGTTTTAGAATACCCTAGGTTATCAATCCTCTATCAACTTAATTCTTTTGTTTCTATTTCCTTTTTTTATAATTTTAAATGTTCATATAATAAAGTTCGTTAAAGTGTGCAACTGTAAAAGACAAGTGCATTAACAATTGTCGTAATGTTGCACATGAAACCTTGGCGTGACTAGTACTCTATACTGTATCACGGACATCCCAAATATTACAGCCCAAAAACAAAATATATAATTGTTTAAACTTCGAAACATAAATGAAACTGCACGAAAATCTTAAAGTCTACTCTTTGTCTCGTTGAAGATGATTCTTAATCACACACGTAAGAAAGTGGCAAAATCTCCTTCTCCACGACTCATAAAACTAAAAGATAAACGAAATGAGATATTTCCTCCATTCAGGATGACTTTATACATAAAAATTGACGTTTAGTTTTATGTGGCAAATTAGAATGAGTAATAAAATATACAAGGTTGCAAAATGTGTGATTTTTGTAACATTAAGATTTATCAACAATTTACTGGACGAGTGATAACTTTCTTTTTATGTGTGAAAGTTTTGCAAGACAGGATAGAGTAGTTCAAATGATCAACCATGCTCTACTCATACACTCAAAGCGAAATATTATTTTTCAAAAAACATATATAAGGACTTTAGAGTTTGCGTGGTAGTTATGTAACAATTTTTTATGGAGGGTCAATTGGAGAGTTTCCCATTGAGTGCATGAATTGTTCACGGGATTACATTTATTGGTTTCTAGGACCATTATACACTTGAAAATAAGTTCATTAGTAATTGTGCCAGTTGTAAGGGTCGTTACATATATACTCCCTCCGCCTAAAAATAGTTGTCACATTTTAACTTTTTCAATAAATCAATTTGTACAAATTAATTTCAAACTATACCAGTAAAATGTTTGATTTAATTATATGAAACAGATTATCAACAAGAGGTTTCGTGTCACCTTTTCACCCTCCTAATATTTGATGAATCAGACCAAAACCTACTCATAAAAACATAGAAACAAGCCTTCCAAAAAAGAAAAACATAGAAGCAAGAATTTATCCGGAAAAATCTGGAAAAAAAACCTTAAGTTGTTACGGTTTTACTATTCAACATCACATGACATAGGACGGCTTAATTAAACGAGTAAATGACCATAAGAAAGGTCATTTTCTTCCATGGATCATTCGGATTGAAATAAATCACGTACGCCCGTATGCAAGGATCGCAACCTAGCAAATCGAGGGCATTCTCGTAATCTAAACACCTACACAAATGAATTCCCGTAACTACCCCGCCAGCCAACTATTGTTATGAATTTCCATACGATTCCTCTTTTCACGAACACACAATATTTCCATGGCTATGCCTAACTGTTTCCAGTTCATGTTTTCTTCCCCTTTTCTCCTTCCTCTCAAGATTATATATACAATATGCACCCATTTTATTTCATAACTTCAAGTTGTTCACAAACAAATACTCAAGAATTGGGGAAAATGTGGCATTTGATTGTACATGTTGTGTGTATATTGGCCATTGCAAGAGCTGAAAGTCCGTATAGGTACTACGATTGGACGATCACTTACGGTGACATTTATCCTCTAGGCGTTCGGCAACAGGTACGTTACTTTTACGCGTTTTAATCACCAAAAAAGCATCCATTACTCGTACGCACCTACAATTCAAAGCAATAGATGGCATGGTTAGATTTTATGTACATTTTCCTATGTTCATCTATTTTAGTCTATTGGTTGACGTCAATGGCCTGAAATGTATGTACAAGATAAGAATTATTATTTGACGTAATGGAAAAGTTTCTATTATAGATACCCTTCTGTACCTTGGTAAAAGTATTACATAATTTATAATGACTTTTTATCCACCGTTTGAAAACTAGTTAAAATAGAGATTGTTAGTGGCTGTTATTAATTAAACTTAATTAAAAACATCTATTTTAATGTATTTTTTTTATTTTAATCGTTAGTCAGTGATCTTATAATCAGTGTGTAAAAAGTTAATATATGTACTGCTTTCTAAAAATAAGATGATTGATATATATGAGTCTTTCTCATCACCTTTTTTTGTCAAACATACATTTTATCAACGTGTGTTTTTAGTGTTTCTTAGTGAATGACATATGATTAAACTTACATTTTTAATTTGTCTTTATTTTTTTGTTGTATTTACAGGGGATACTGATAAATGGACAATTTCCCGGACCTGATTTATATGCTGTTACAAATGACAATGTCATTGTCAATGTGTTTAATAATCTGCCAGAGCCATTCCTTCTCTCATGGTAATTGTAGTTGAGTCTGATCGCAAATATATACCATATTAAATATTAAAATGAAGAAAAAATGATAAAATAATGGGGTAGTTGGAATTTGGAAACCAACTATTATTGCACTTCAATATGTATATTTACGTTCATGTAACGTAAGTATTGAAGAAATTTCATTTAATTATATCATATAAATTACGCGTAACGTATATAAAGCGGTCACGCGAGTATCCCGTGTCACCTATACTAGTAGTAATAAAATCAGCTTAAAAAAAGTAGTCATTGAGTTGCTCCTTATGGCAATTTCCTACTTGAAGTTACAGTTAAAGTGGTAATACTAAAACACCAAACAACTATTTTGTATAATTCAAAATCACAAAAGTATTTTTATAAATTTGCAGATCTTTACTAAATTTGAGTAACTTCTTGATAAAATACACAAATTTATGTTAGATACTATTTCTCGTAGAGACGTGAGTAACATCATATGTTTAGCTACCAAAAATGAAATGGTAGTGTTCAATTTCAAATACCGTATGCTTAAACATGTAAAGTTCGGAACTAAACATTTAAAAGAGGTATTTAAACAATGTGATGATGATACTAAACACTAGTATACGGGTGAGACATTATTTCAAAAAAGTTACTACCTCTGGTCTTTTAAAAGCTTGTTAATGAGACTTTTTTTTCGAACTTTAATCATAAATTACTCGCAAATTACACGCAAAAAGTATAAAACAAAGTTATATTAGTAAAATATACTTAATTTATTTTCATAATAAAATTTTATTATATTTTTTTGTAGTAAACAGCGTAATTCTACAAAGCTCGAAAAAAAGTTCGTGAAAACTTTTAAAAATAGGAGTAGATAGTAAAAGATCAGAATAAATGTCTTCTAAAGAAGAAAAAGGAGAAATCAAAATAATGTACCAATCTTATACGAAATGCCAAGAGTTATTGGGCCTTGAATTGTTGTGAGTGGCCCAAACTTTGAAACCTCAAAATATTGGGCCAAAGTGAGAATTTAATTTGATTTGCCGATAATTCAGAAACCAGCATTTTGACATCATAGTATATGATTTTCCAATAACATTTGTTCAAAGAACTTCATAAACTTATTTTCGAAATAAATCTGATATTCAATTGTATTGGCTAGGAAAAAACATAACGGTTTTGGCCTTATTTCGGGTTTTTTCCTGTCGTAAACAGGAACGGGGTTCAGCAGAGGAAGAACTCATTTCTAGATGGAGTTTTTGGCACAACATGTCCAATCCCTCCCGGCCAAAACTTCACATACAAAATGCAATTGAAAGATCAAATCGGAAGCTTTTACTACTTCCCGTCCCTCGCCTTCCATAAAGCCGCGGGTGGCTTTGGAGGGATTCGTATTCTCAGCAGGCCTAAGATTCCAGTACCATTCCCTGAACCTGATGGCGATTTCACTGTACTTATTGGAGACTGGTACAGGACAAATCACAATGTATGTGACGAGTAAAGGGTTCAAATTCGAGCTTCACAATTCAATAATGCATCAAGTAAGTGAATTTTGTTATTGCACTGCAGGTTCTAAAGGCAGTTCTGGACCGAGGCAAAAGGCTCATGTTTCCAGATGGTATTCTCATCAATGGATTGGGTCCTAATGGTGCCTCGTTCACAGTCGAACCAGGTATGTCGAATAAGAGAATTTCACGACAAGGTAGTATCGTACATTTGCTCAATTTCTACTCACAGCGATACATTTCGTCGTTGTCAGGGAAAACGTACAGACTGAGGATATCAAACGTAGGCCTACAAAATTCGCTCAATTTTCGTATTCAAGATCACACGATGAAGCTAGTTGAAGTCGAGGGTACTCATACAATACAGACCGACTTATCCTCTCTCGATGTGCACGTAGGCCAGTCTTACTCCGTACTAGTCACTGCAAAGCGACCTCCACATGATTATTACGTTGCAGTTTCCACTCGTCTTACTGACAGAGTCCTCACAACTACGGCAATTCTTCACTACAGCAACTCCAAGACACCAGTCTTCGGCCCTCCACCACCTGGACCAACCACGGACATTCAGTCGTCACTGAATCAAGCTCGTTCAATTAGGTATACCTTTTCAAATGTCCTAGATTCGAGCCTATAAGTAAAACTGCAGAGTGATAACATACTATTCTCTATTTCTAGGACTAATCTCACAGCTAGTGGTCCGAGGCCGAACCCTCAAGGCTCATACCACTATGGAAAGGTGAATGTAACACAAACCATAAGACTATCCAATACGCCCGGCTTAGTTAATGGTAAACAACGGTATGCAGTAAACGGAGTTTCGTTTGTTCCAACTGACACACCACTCAAGTTAGCAGATTACTTCAAAATTGAAGGTGTATTCCATGTCGGAAGCATCCCGAGCTCTCCTCCCAAAGTTAGAGGGATACACCTTGACACATCAGTGATGGGGGGAAACTACAGGAAATTCGTCGAGATTGTTTTTGAGAACCGCGAAAACATCATGCAGAGCTGGCATCTTGATGGATACGCTTTCTTTGTAGTCGGGTATGTGATATTCTGATGTTCATCTTCTTCCATTCGGATTGTTAAAATGCTAAAAATTACACTCACTTGACTGTCTTCTCTCCAATGTTGGCTTTACAAAAAGAAAGTCAGCTAAAGATACGAATGCTTATAGTTTTTCTGTTTGCAGGATGGATAGAGGCTCATGGTCATCTAATAGCCGGAAACAATATAATCTCGCAGATGCTGTTATGCGATCCACCACGCAGGTTTAACCAGTTTCATCACAAATTTCTGTTTGCATAAATATCATACCCTGGCCTTAATCAAACTGTTGATATTACAGGTCTATCCCAAGTCCTGGACTGCAGTGTATACGAGTCTAGATAACGCTGGGATGTGGAATCTAAGGAGCGAGTTTTGGGCACGACAATACCTCGGACAGCAGTTTTATCTGCGTGTTTCTTCGCCTGTTAATGATACGCGAGATGAATACCTGATTCCAAAGAACGCGCTACTCTGTGGAAGAGCAAGAGGGAAAACTAGAAGGGCCTAATGCTTCAGTATCAATAACTGATACCATTTGTACAATCAGAAAGACAGCTTTTGAAGATTCTGTTCAACTTATGAATTCAGCTGAGAACAAAATATGTATGATTTACTCTTTTGAAACTTTCGTTCTTTGTTCATAATACAAAACAGATAAATGATCAACTGATGGTTTCAGACTTTCAGTGACATGCTTGGGCCTGCACAGCATCTGCTTAGGGAATGCAATCACTGATTTGAAATTTAGTTTAGACAAAATGCCCGAAAGAATGAAAAACAGACAATAAACATCAATTCTTGATCTGATTTGCCAGCTATTCTCATATGAATATACGCAGTGACGTCCCAGAACAATTAATAGCAAGTTCTTGGAATAATTAACTCCAAAGCGGTATATTTGTTCTTATATTAGATACTAGAAGAGGGGACACGTTTCCACGTCCTAATCACTATGATGTATGAACAAGAAAAACTGGATTGAACTACTGCAAGATCATGGTTTTGTCAACAAATTAACGTTTTTAAGGAAAAGAGTTACTAGCTACTATACTACTTACGATATTGACATTAATGTTTGATCTGAAGTCTGAACGCATATAAACCAGCTGTCAATAAAATAACACTTGTGCCCATAATTCCCATGCTGATAGATTACTGTTCTTGTTTTAAGAGTGAAAAATAGAATCTTAGTACGAAATCGAACAAAGAATATCCTGATCTTCTGCTATCAACGGTTTCATTGTTTTACAAACGTCTTAGTATTGCTCTCCTGAAGATAATTTTGTTTATCTGGCTAATGAACAGTATAGATCTAAGTATCTGCAAGTTCTACATCTAGTTGTCACCATCATTGAGAACAAGGATTCCTCAAGTTCTGGCATCCTGTTGTTTGTCTAGCCGCCCTAGTTCTAGATTCTGTTTGCATATGTTCTGAATCTCATTTTACTTGAACGTGTACAGATTTCGATGATGCATTTAGGATTTGTAAACAGAAGAAATTCGAACTCGAAAATCGAAAGAAATTCTGAGAATGATTCCCTTATCTTCATGAAGAAATGAATGAATTACAGAAGTTGCAAAGGGTAAGAAAATGCATCAGATTTATTTATCTATTTATTGAAAAGCTAAGGGCATTTTTGGAAGAGCGTGTAACATCTATGGTATATCTTGAATCCCTAAAAATTGGGATTGTACATATCTTACTGCATAGCGTACAAGTTTACGTTGAGAAGTTGCTGAAGTTAGAGGAGCGATTTTTCACGTGTAAACAGCTAGAGTATATCTTCAATATTTATTGATATTCTGATTTTGCCACAGAACTTTATCGTTTCTTAAATTCAGTCCTTGTACTATTGTGATTTTTGATAATTTTGTCCAAGTCCGGATTAGAACATTTTTCCCCGAAAAGTCTAAAAAGAGTTTAAGAGTTTTTGGCTGATTGTACTAGTGGCCCTAGAGCACATATGTGAATTTTAAAATTTTGCATCCAAACAAGGCAAATATCTGAAACATACAAAACATGTATGAGAGAAACATCAAAACGAAATCGTAAATAACACTATGGTGTCTCTAGTTAAGAGCAGGCGGTGATAAAAATTGGTTAAACATTTTATAAATTGTGTAACATCAAAACAGGATCGTTAATAACGTAACGATTTATATATATAAAACATTCGATAAGGTCTCTATAACGTTAAACATTTTATAAATTGGTTACGAAACCAGAATATGACTAATCAATGACAAATTTTCACTTGTCTATATTCTAATTAATCATAGGCTCTATTCGGAGCCAATATAACACTTCATTTCAAATAAATTTACCACCTTCATTTTTAATAGAATTCAATTTATTTACATTCGATATACAACTTCACATTTGTACTACTCGACAATCGTTATTACTCCACCAACTCCATTATCATAGGGTGCAAATAATGAAGAAAGACAAATTAAGAATCATCCAAATATTATGATTCTACCAATCCGACAAAACCAATTCATAGTTTCCATACAAAGGATCTTCTCTCTGTCGGAGAATCCTTGCACTTTAGCCAACTCCAAAGAGACAATAGGCCTATATAAACAATTGGAAGCCAAGAACTCAAACACATTCACTACAAGTCCACAAATAGTGTATCAACTCATAGTATAATAATAGCAAGTCTTATAGAAGGCTCTATATGGCCAAAATATTGAGGTTGCTTTGTCTCTTCATTGTCTTGGCCATTGCCATCACTCCCGTACAGCCGTCGCCAACGGCTTTCATATTCGGGGATTCGACTGCAGATGCTGGAACCAACACGTACATTATGAAGAGTGGGGCGAGAGCTGATTTTCCGCATAATGGAGTCGACTTCCCTAACCAGCGCGCAACTGGAAGATTTAGTAATGGTTTCAATAGTGCCGATTATGTTGGTTCGTCACGATCCTAATACTCTTCCTAAATCAATCTCATGGTCTTATTTAGCAAAATCAGTTAGCTGATAGCTAATAGTTGATTAAGTAGTTGATGTTATAAACTAGCTAGTTAATTTTAATGCAGGTTTATTTAGTAAATTGACTGATAGATTTGATTATTTGCTAAAGGCACTAATGTTGAAATGTAAAACAAATCGAGTTGATTATTTTAATAAGTTATTTGGGGTAACTTATCAATCAACTAGATTGTCACCCATCATTTTAGAAGTTCATGTTTACGGTTTTGTTTAGCACTAATTTATCAGCTCAATGAGTTTATTGTCGAAAAAGAACATCCTGACTTATAAGCTAAGTGATCTGATAACGTCCTAGCTTGATTGTTAAGTTACATTAGATAGATTGTTTTAAAAAGGAGATTATTGATATCCTTAATAAACACCTCCTTCTTCTCAACTCATTTATCAACTACATCTAAAGTCTAAAAAGTGTGATAAAGGCCTTTTCGCCACACGTTTTTATATAATTTCAAGTAGTTGGGATATATTTGTAATTGGGAGATTTGTCGGTAAAGATTATCAATCAAATTTGAGTTAACTAGTTTATTTTACATTCTATATATTTTTAGCTCATTGCTAATTTATTGTAGTTCATGTAAACATAACAATAAAAATCTTATAGTGGTCAAATGCTCATATAGCTTATAAGCTAAAAAAAATCGTGTTAGACGTATTCTCATAGAGAAGTATATGTCTGCATTGGGTACATGCCTCCTCGTGGCATGGAGATATACATACAAGAACTAGCTAATTAAATTGTTTAGAACCATTTGGGCTGACAAAATTATGAAGTGCTGACACTTGACATTGGCAGCCAAGTTTTTCGGACTCAAGAGAAGCCCACCACCCTTCTTATACCTTGCTACGCTGGAGAACCACCATTTCAAAGCCCATCTCGCCAGAGGAGTGAACTTCGCCTCAGCCGGTTCCGGCCTTCTTGATGCAACCGGAGCAAACCTGGTAAGTCGAAAACAATAATGGTCTCACTAGTTTGCACGTTATTAAATGTGTTGCGAGCATTTTGCACGTGCATTATTAGTTGGGATATTTACTCAAACATCCGCTAAGTAATTGAAAAATTACACATAAATCTGAACTCCGAAATTACAGTACATCTGTATTTGATCACGATCTCATGTGATGCATATTCTATTTGGCAACAGACGGTTTTGCCAATGTCAGAGCAGATCAAACAATTTTCTACCGTAAGGGATAATCTCACTGCCTTGTCAAATTCATCACTCACTGCCCAAGTTTTATCCAAGTCATTGTTCTTCATAAGCGTCGGAAGCAATGACATTTTCGACTATTTCTTGACGAATAGCTCAATCCCTCCTCCCGACTTCATTGCCAGCTTGATTTCAACTTACTCCAACCATATCACGGTAATGACATTCATATTATACGTTACTCGTTAGTTGGGTTTCAATCTTGTATTGTTTAGTAAGGATACAAAGAGCAGTTTTTGTTAACAACATAGCAGAACTAGAAATTGATACATTTTTTTAATTTTGTGAACTTGCGACACTATACTAGAATTTGTACGAACTTGGAGGGAGAAAATTCGGCATCATAAGCGTGCCACCGGTGGGTTGTTGTCCATCCCAACGAGTCATCCAAAAGAAGATCAATGGGGTTGATGGTTGTTTCGAGCCGGAAAATGAATTTGCCGAGAGTTTCTACTTAGGGCTCGACTCCCTACTGGTTAACATGAGCTCACAGCTTCCTGGATTCAAGTACTCACTCGGAAATGGATACCAAATGACATTTGATGTCATAAAAAATCCACGTGCTTTTGGTAAGAAATTTATATATGCGATCAGACAAATATATCGTACATTAGCTTATAATCTAGCTGATAGTTGATTATGCAGTTCCAATTGAAGGTTGATATACTCGTTATGAATTGAGCTTTGACATTGTGGCATATAGGTTTTGAGGTGGTGGATGTGGCATGTTGTGGAACCGGATACTTGCAGGCTCAAGGCGAATGTAACAAAACAGCAACGCTTTGTACAGATCGTCGGACCTATCTCTTCTGGGATTGGTTTCACCCGACCAAAAAAGCCGCTTTTCAGGTTGCGAAGACGCTCTTTAATGGTTCCAAGAACTACGTTTCTCCAATAAATTTTGCTCAGTTAGCCATGGAAAACTAGAACATGCATTCTGCAAAAAAAAAAATTGATGCATTATTGTTCATGATTTGGAAATAATAAGGTATTATAACTAGGGCGAGAAGCAAATGAGAGTGGAGAAGGTGGACTTAATATTAAATGTGAGACTTTTGATCATATGAATAAAATGATACCCGTGTTTCATTACTTTGAATCTATTGCCAAACTATCATCATGCCAAAAAATTATTGTTCATTTGTTAATAAAAATGTTTATTTCGAACTTCTTCTAATTCTTCTCTTTTGTATCTCAAATTAGTCTGCTTTATATACGTGACACTTTTGCATCCTTTATTCGTTCATTAAAATTAAAATTGGAGAAGAAACTTGGTTAAAATTTTATTTTACACTTAAATTTTTTGGATAATTTTGAGTTTGCACTACAATCTTTATTTTTATACTTTGCACCAAAATATTTCAAAAACTTTCACCGTAACACAAAGGTTGTATGAAAATTTGCTCAATTCTACTCTTAATTGATGGTATTATATTCCCCCTTCATTGTTCTGTGTTTTTTTATTATTAATTCCTTCAATAGCATGGCACATGGATGACATTAATGAGATTGAAGTCTCCTTTGGGGTTCATGCTTGCATTTGTACTTGATTTCATGCCTTCTTTTTCAATCCTACTCAGGTATGATTGATCTCAGTGATGTTCACAATAAATAGTGGCATTGAACAATAAGAAACGTCCAAGAAGATACTTATGTGAACACTGCTGTCCATGGATTTTTCTTATTGTTCAATGCCACTATTTCTTGTGAACATCACTGAGATCAATCATACATGAGTAAGGATTGAAAAAGAAGGCATGAAAACAAGTACAAATGCAACCATGAACCCCAAAAGAGACTTCAATTTCATTACTGTCATCCATGTGCTATGCTATTGAAGAAATTAATAATAAAAACATAGAACAATGAAAGGGGAATATAATACCATCAATTAAGAGTAAAATTGAGCAAATATTTATACAACCTTTGTGTTACGGTGAAAGTTTTTGAAACGTTTTGGTACA
This sequence comes from Plantago major, assembly GCA_026545765.1. NCBI lineage: Eukaryota > Viridiplantae > Streptophyta > Magnoliopsida > Lamiales > Plantaginaceae > Plantago > Plantago major. The sequence continues at coordinate 88,135,813 of CM048843.1, read as the reverse complement.
AAGTGTAAAAAAAAAGGTTTTAGTGCAAACTCAAAGTGAACTTAAAAGTTTAAGTGTAAAATAAAATTTGCTCTAAAATATACTACGACAAGAACTGGAGAATTTCCATTTATATGGGAGACATTTGTAGCTGTATTCACCACAAACTTTATCAGCTATTATCTTATATCTTGCTCGATTAGTTATTTTCAAACTAAATATATTACCTGAACGCCTAATTAGTTGCTTATAATCTAATTGATTTAATAAATTTATTCGGATAGTTTATTAAAACACTAAGTTAGCATGTTTGTTATGCACTACGAGTACTAACTCGTGGCGATGCCACGGTATAGTTTGATTTTAATAATAAATAGAAAATGAAGGACATAATAAATTAATCGATAAAATAAGAGAGTCAAATTTCCGTGTAAACGTTGGTCGTAGTTTTGGTGGGTAGTCCTTCTTCATCCAATACTAAATCAATTAAGTCTTTTTTGCTTCAGCTCTACATTAGCATGCAATTTGCAACACAATTGTAAACTTGTTCTGTTCTCTTTTGGGACCAATAAGCTGATCATGGTCAACAAGAAGGGGCATGATCAGGATACGTGCTAACTTTTATCTTGTTTAAGTGACTGTAAAATTTAATTCTTGTCACAAAGTATTTTAGATGATGAATGCCATAAATTCCTCCTTTAGATTGTGGTGATGACCGATGATCCTACTACAATTTTTCTCCGTGAATATTTCCAAGTCTTCACTCACTTTGGAGCTTATAAATAGCTCACTTTTTGTACCGTTTCAGGTTGTTGGTTGCCTCATAGAGCATGAAAACAAGATACTGTTGTGTAAAAGGTAGATTCCACCATCATTTGGGCTTTGGTAACTAATTTCACAAATAAAATTCTGCTTTGATGATCTTTTCGAGTTGTACATATGTTATACTGCACATCTTTTTGAAGCACTTGTGTGTTTTCACTGTCGGGTATTCCTATACTCACTGTTGTTTATTCCTGCTCTTTGTATCATATAGGACACTTCCTGCTGGTTACATGGAAATCGGGGAGTCTGCTGCCGAAGGGGCGGAAACATGGGAAGAGGCAAACGCTGATGTGGAAATTCTGCCCCCACCATTTGCCCAGTTGGGCATCCCTCGTATTTTGACAGTTTCATGTGATGCACCTGCCCTTTGTACAAGTTGGCTAGCTCTTCCAATGCTGTATGAATCTCATTCATGATGATCGCAGTTTCACTAGTCTCTTGTTATCTTCATTCTTTCTATGTTTCAAGTAGTTTGTAATTGTGCCCCTATATTGGCATACTAATATACATAAAATCCTATCCATCACCCCATCAATGAGAAATTTCACATCTTGCTACTTGAAACCTCGTAGCGAAAGGCGAAATGTGTTTTAAGTTGTTAACCTGCAGAATGGCTTCTCTTCTGAAGTCTTTTAGCGCCAAAGAAACCGAAACTCTGCTACGAAACTCAGTACAATCTGAAGGCACCTAGAGTCAAGGCGACTAAAGGTAGAAAAGACCAAAAATACTTGTAAACAGAACTCTAGTTATACTATGATTCAAGAATACAAGCAAGCTGGAACTCTGCCTTTCACAAAAATCAGAAGAGAAGCTCCAAAACCAGGTTTGTGACTTCAAAGAACATACAGTGTTCATGATTAAAACAAAGAAAATTTACATTGCAGTGTTCAAAATTCATCAAGTGATAAGAGTACAAATTTCAATTCTTAAGCTCCTCTTATACATAAGATACATTGCCGACAAAATGATAAAAGCTCACGTTACAACACCTTGGTTGTTTCAGTACAGTAGAAACATATCAATAAAATAAACCGAGTCAACTAGTGGATTGACCTGTTGAACCGATTGAAGCATCATTTTATAGTATGTACAGTTCTATATCCGGTCCAGTTTTTAATACTCTGCTAAAAACGGTGAATATATGAAGTTCTGCGGGACAGAGGGATTATATTATAATGAAAATATACAATAAAATGTCAAAAGAAGTCAAAAATTGTTTATGTAGTGTGAATAAATACAGTATCAAGTGTGACGAAATACATTAAAAATGAGAACTTTTTTTTGCACAATTAATTCGAAAAATCACCGGCTGCTTTTGTCTCAACAAACTATGCAGGTAGGGCATTAAAATTGCAAATAGAGCTGAACAAGAAATTGGTCGTCAAGTTTACCAATCAGGCCCACCATTAGGCCCAAGTCTCACAGCCTTGAAGAACGATGTCGTATCTTTAAGTAACTCCAATAAATCACATCCGTTAGATCTGGAGAACGGTCTTATTCATCCGACGACTGCTGCTCAACGTTATCATCTTCCCAAATTGTCCTTCAGAGAATGTTGAAATCACTTCGGTCCTCTATATTTTTTCAATTTTAACCGGTAGATTACTAAGGGTCCTGAATTTAATTTGAAATATATTCAGCTGGTGTTTGTGTAAATCTTCCCAAAATAATCCATTCACCGTAGAAAATCCAATGTATCTTTTGTGAGTCGGTAAGACACTAATAATCATGCCTAATTCGTTAACTTCAATTGTCGGCCTAACTAAAGCGAACCGTAAAACAATAAGGCTCCGTTTTTTTCGTCAGAATAAAACTGATACTAAACTTATTTGCGGTATAAGAAACAACTAAACAAATCTGAATTGAAATGAAATTAATAAGTTTTAAAATTAAGTTTTAAAATGAAGAGTACACAGGACTAAAATTATATTCATAGTTGAACAAAGTGTTGAGGTAAAAAACTCACTTTATTTCATAGTGAAATTATAAAGCTACTGAAATTGTATGTAGGAAAATTCAACAACAAAAGAATCTCACATTCTCACTTCCTACAAAACAAGTAATCAGCCAATGTAACTTCTAATCTTGGCTGAAATTCATCTTCTTCTTCATCATCATCAACACTTTCTTGATCACTTTCATCACTCATCACACCTCCAACTACTGCTTCTACCTCAACTTTCATCATGCAAACATCCTTCCGTTCTGGAACAACCGGTCCAACGCTCAATTTCGACACGTTTCTCACTTGATTTTCCGGATTATCCATCGACTTCTTCCACATCTTCCACACCATATCCTTGTACTGATTCTGCGTCAATCCCGGTTTCTCCTCCCTCAACAGGGGCATCTCGGCTTCTTGAAACGCCATGAAAAACGCCTTGTGCTTCTTTTCAGAATTGGTCATATGTAGACAAGAAATCGACCCTGCATCAGCCAACTGCACAATTGCATCCTCAACGGTACTCGCCTCGATTTTCTCCACGCCACGATTCAAATTCGACACGTTCACCATCCTCTCGTACTCGTTCTTATCCACAACCCGAGTCGTTCTCTTCCTCTCCTCCTCCAACTTCCGCCTGATCGCAACCTTCTCCTCCTCCTTCTTCCTCAGCAACTCTGCCTCCGTAACCTTAACCGTATCCGGCTTTTTCACAATCCTAGCAAGTTCCTTCTCCTCCAGCTCGGCCAACCTGCGCGCCTCGGCTTTCTTAGCAGCTGCTTCGGCTCGTTTCTCGGCTTCCTCCTCCCGTTTCTTGGCAGCGCGGGATTTGGCACCTGATGCTTCCTGCCAGTACTGATCTTCCTTCGATTTCAACTCCCGTTCCTTCTGATCGGCTGCGGTTGCGATTTTCCGCACCCTAGCAGCTTCTGCTTTCATGTTGCTAGCTAGTTTGTTGTTCTTGTTCTTCATGTTTGGTGCTGATCGATCGGTTTTCTTTGTTTCTTTCTTGTGCTTAAAGCTTTTCTTTGGCGAAAAAATTGGATTTATGAGAAAGTTTTGAGTATTGCTAACTGCTAAACAGTGTGATGAGGATTTGAGTTGAAGTTGTGAGCTATTTATAGTGATCGATACTTAAAATATGGAAAGACTTTTTGGAAAAGGAAACTTCGAATCCCATTACTAATAGGACTCGAAGTTCCCTAATAGGCTATTAGGAAAGAATAATCCTTTAACTAAATAATCTGAATTTATTTTGGTAAGTCGGTATCGTATGTACGCAACAATGCCCACACGCCTTCTTAATTTGTTAACCGATCTGACTTTCACGAACTAGCAAAAAACGAAAAAGAAACGTTAGTATTGTGATCGGACTTGTTAGAACTGTTTTCTTGTGAATGTAATCGAAATGATCTGAATTGAAGTTACATTTTTCAATCGTAATTTTCGAATCGAATCAATTGTAGTATAAAATATAATTAAATTCGAATCGAATCGAATGAATCGATTTAAATGAGTTTTAGCCAAATAAGCAGAATCATATGTGTTTTCAATTGGAGATAACATAGCATTACTATTTCTAATATCAAGTGCATTAATTTACCATCCTTCTATTTAATCAAATAAACTTAAACACCCAATATTAACATTATAATATTGACCCGACCCAAAAATGGACCGGTAGATAAAGGGTCAAAATTTATCGACCCGAGACCCGGACCGTATTGGAACGGGTCCAGCCCGGACCGACCCGGTAAATCCGGGCTGGACCCATTTTTAACCCTGTTGAGTGTTGGAAAAAAAAATGGACTAATTTAATAATTAGTTATTGTACATTACACAACAAAACTCAGAAACAAATAATTAATCTACATAAAGTTAAACAACACCATTAAATTGATTCCACCCAATCAACACTACCTAGTACCTAGTCACTAGCACATGCACATATCATTTTTCATTTCAAATTTCAGTAACTACTACACTAGCAGTCTAACACACTCACTTGGGTAAATTGAAATTTAAAAAATATTATATTATTTTCTCTTTGTCTAAATTTAAGTTAGTAAGTAATAATAACACATGCAAATAGATTTAGTTTCGATATGGGAAAGATTAGATGTACCAAGCCTTGTCTGAATTCGACCGAATTTTTCCAGGTTTTGACCCGGCCCGACCCGAAACCCGAATTTTGGTAAAACATAGACCCGAGATCCGGACCGAAAAAACGGACCAGTCCGGGTCAGGGTAAAATTCGGGTCCGGTCCACTGATGCTCAGCACTACAAACACCAAAAAATCACCTCTTTTAGGAAGTACTACGTACCATTCACTAGTAAAACCATAAACGTAACTCACTTTATTTAACTCAAAAATCGGTAATACTTCAACGATAATTTTGATAAGGGAGTTCACTTGAGAAAAGAATCAGTACAAAGCACGAGGAAGATCATATTGTCCGGAGTGTTAGTGTGTTACAGATTATACAGAACATATTCACATCCCATGCTCAAATGGCAAAAAAGAGGAAATAGGCAGTATAACCGTTTTACGCACGAACTATTTAACAAAGCTATAGAGGGGCAACTACCAAGCCTCAGCTGGTGATGGAGGTTTTTGCAGCAAGATGAGTAAGTGCGCGTTTATGGTAAGTGTTCCGCATCTTCTTGTATTTTTGCACAAACGCAGTAATGTCTAGCTCTCTCTCAAGGAGCTGCCTATGCAGGGCCTCGGATTCCTCATCGGTTCTATTAATTGATTCTGCAATACAACAACAGCTCTTTTAGATGTAAGACAATGTTTCCTGAATCAATAAAGCTACTATTCAGCCTAGCGGGAGAAAACTCAGTATTTCCTTGTTGAGGATATTCGAGATTCTAGCAATTCAGCGTAAAAGCAGCGGCCATTTAGATGAAAGTAGCTAATTTTACATTATATGTGGTTTAGCTCATTGATTTCCCAGCTGCAGTTAACGTGGATGTATGCTAATACATATATCTAATGAGCATAAGAAAATTGAGTGCATGTCATGAAACTGATCAACAGGAACCATCTTGGTGATAGATTGTCCAATTCAAAGTTACAGTCTGTTGTATAAATTATCAGCATATATACTAATACAACATGATACATGGATGTGCTTTTTACCTTGAAGTCGATTGAGGAGTGACGAGGGCGAATAATTTTTCTGAGTCACTTCTTTTTTCCTCTCTAGTTCATGCAACTTTTCTTGTGCAGTAGCCAACTCTGTTGTTCGGATGATTCTACACTGAAGCCACATAAATGAGCATATATAAGGACCGTGAACAAAAGTTTATTAACCAGAACTGTGGTGAATCAACGCAAAGAACAGACAATTTACCTGATTCCTTAGCTCCATTATTCGGGGTTCCTTGTCTAGATTCTCTCCTGTTATTGAAATAATTAATATTGTATTATTGTCTGGTGCTGTCAGTAATGCATTGTAGTTGAAACGAAGTGAAAAAAGTACTGCTTACTAGCAAGCTGGAGGGTTTCATTCTTAAGCTCGTCTCTAACCTGATTTGAGACATGATAGCATTAGATAAGGGAGTAGATATTAAAGCTAGAGAATAAAGAGTATATGCACCTGATTTGAGACATGATAGCATTAGATAAGAGAGTAGATATTAAAGTCTAAAGAATAAATAGTATATGCAGTGTGCATGTTTGGAGTCTGGACCATAGACAGAAAGGTAAATGCATAAACACAGAGGCATTGGGCACACGAAGGACCACAGTGGTCCAACTTTAGGATTTGGTGAAGCATGGAATAGATAAGAGTGAGAAGTACAATTTTCATTGGAAAATAATTTACCAAGCACTACATTTAACAAGTTCAATGATCAATAACACAAACTTTTCGATATTGAAAAAGTAACAGTCGGCCATCTGATCATAAACATGGGAAACGACATATTATCAAATTCTACGCTTATAACTAAATGAGCTGCAAATAGTGTTTGGTTCTAACTAAACCATTTATTCAGACACCTATTTACTGGGTGTAAACAAACAGGTGCTGGCAAATGGTTGTTAGCCCATCTAAGAGGCACTTCTCTTCACATGACTCTGCATGCATAAATCATTAGCGCTTTTTAAGAATCAATTTGTTACCACAAAGACCTAGAGCAAGGATAAAAGCAGACACTTGGGAGATAAAAATAAAAACTAGTACTGCTGCAACTTACCCTGTTCTGAGTTTTCACAGGCTCCAGCGAGAGCAAGAAATTGTGATAAGCATCCTTGTCCGACAATAGCTTTCTCAACTCATCGACACTAGGAATAATAATCAAGGTCATTGAGAGAAATTCCATCAGAACTAAATTATTTCCAAACTAGCAACATAATACATGCATGCATACTTCACATTTATTTTTTTCTAGAAAGCTAATGCTATTATAATGGCCACTGAATTTTCCTGTTCACATTTTAATACAAGATGAGCAGAGAAATAGAGAATAAGAGCAAAAAAAAAAGTAAAAATCTACTGTATTTTCAATCTCCCATATGATAAGAGGAGAATATGTTCTTTAATGAAATTAATGCTGCAAAACCAGAGTTAAGGTTTTCAGTTTCGCTTCAATCCGACTTGATCTAAATGATTATATGGTCTACGAAGCTCCAAACAAAAAGATCCACAATTTTGAATAGAGAAGAGATTGTAATTTGTAGATACTGGTCAACTGCATCCTTTAAGTCATTATAGATAATTAGTCACAACACATTAATCAACTAAACCATATTAAGTAGATTCGTGGTTGAAATGGTAGCATCCAAGTCTTGGTGTTAGCAGCCCAAAAACTATTCAAGTAAATGGGAAAAGTACTGAAAGGGGAATTAGATATCTAAATTCTAAAGCAGAGAAACAATTAATAGGAACACTTGTCAAGTAGAAAAGGAAGTAAGGAACCTCAGCTCAAAAAAAAATTCTTCTAAAGTTTAGAACGCATTCCCTTGAAACATAAACTCAGTTCATTTTCATCAGTTCATGTTGTCGTCATTTTCCATTTAGCTTTATTTTCTATCTTCTTAATATTCTTCAACAGGCAAAACTCTCAGTTGCTCATGTTTGCTCCTATTTCGTCAATTTCACTAGTGCTTTCAGGAACCAGGCCTCAAAATTGACCTAGTGAGTGAAATTAATCACTACTATAACATGTGATAACTGCATTGTTTTAATAAGTACCATAATGTATTAGATTAGACGATTTTGACATGCAAAGGATCAGTATGACTATGTTAGAAGGCAGTAAGGTCAAATATGATTCGAATACCAAGGATTGTACACATTAGCACTAGAAACTTTCATTACACACCTGAAAACCAAACAAAGACACTACAACATTCAACGGGCTTAAGAAAATAGAAACCATCTACTTGATCAACATATTCGCAAGCAGAAATCAACCATAAATATGACACTGCAAATAAACATAAACTCAAACTCACAAAAGTGTAAGTTAACCATAAAAAACGACTAAATAAGAACACCATTAATCAATCAACCTATCCTAAACATACTAAAATAGCAATTAATCAACAATAAACACAAAAATTTCCACTCTACAACATAGCTGAAGGCAAAACCTCACCTCTTATCTTTCAGCATAGCAATGATGCCAGCTGCCTCGGTAGGCGAAACATTCGACAAAGAGCTCGGGCGATCGCCAGCTCTCGGACCTCCAAAGGTACTCGATGTGCTTCCACCAGGCGTCCCGGGGCGCGAAGAGCTCGGTGAGCTAACTACAGACGGAGGATACCACGATTCTGCAGGATTCTCCTGTGGGCGCTGGTTCTGCTGCTCCTGAGAACCCCTAATTGAAAAAATTCAAAATCACAGTATCAACATCACATCACTAAATCCCAATCCACAAGCAAATTACAAACAATCAGGACTAATCAATGCCCTAATACAACCAAATCATGCTCTAATTCTCAGAGAAAATGAAAAATTAGCAGTATTTTGTGCAATTGCATTGAGATGGAAAACAATCAGTGATCAGAGGCTGAAATCTGAATCATCTGTGACAATTGACGTACCAGAAATTCTTGAACATGATGGTTTTTCTGGTTGGAAAATCAATGGAGATCTTCGATAGCTAGAAGATGATCAGATTGAATGAATGAATTGTTGACGTTTACTATCTGGTTTTCTTCTTCTTTTCCGGTAAGGAAGCGTGTGAGGTTTTCGGAATTTTATTATTTGAGGTTCAATTACGTAATTACCCCTGAACAATTATCACAATTATCGTTTTTAAAAGGAATTCGAGGTTAACGTTAATATTGGAGACTGGAAAAAGTCGATTGAGATGGATAGAGTATTGCCAAGGCTCCGTTAGTTTTTCCGGTGGATGAAATGGAAGAAAGTTATACATGAACAATCACTTCTCTATCCGGATTGTGTAAGAAACTACGGTATGACTTTAGTGTCGGTAGTTCATCTAACCACTGCTTTTTAACTTCATTCCACTTGTGTGTTTTGTATAAATGTTCTTATCAGCAAGTATTGATACTGTGTGTCAAGTAATTTCGGTAGGGAGGATGTCTTCGAATGATGCACGCATCGAAATATGAAAATGTACAAGAAATAGAGAAAATGTTGAACATATATAAATTAGGCGAAATGGTGAAAAACAAAGAAGATAAAGTTGCCTTAGGGGCCTTGAATCTTCTTCACTAATAGGTTGTTTGACTTGCAATTTTGATTCAATTTTGATTGTAACTTTATGTAACTTCTACACTAGTACTCAATTGACTGGGTCTTCCGTATTACTCTTTGAATTGCAACCTTCATTCACTTTTATACTCTCATAACGCTATTCCAAACACAATTTTCACGACTCAATTAAAATTTAGTAACTATTCATCAGCTAAAATTCTGTCAATTAAAGTTGTGTGCCAAACAGCCTATACGAGTCTCATTTATACTCCCTCCGTCCCATTAAACTTGTCTCACTTTACTTTTATTGTTGTCTCGTGTTAATATAGTCTTATTTTTCAAAATAGCAAAAAAAAGTAAAACCCACTAATCACTGTACTTCTTATTTCATTATCCACCTCTCATATTTTTCTCATTCTTTATCATTTATCCCTTCTATCCCTCGTACTTTCTCAATTTTTATCATGTATCTCCTTTACAATAAATAATAATCTACTAACTTTTTAAAAATACAATGTTAGAAAAGAAGCGAGATAAATTTATCCATATGTATAAAATATGGGGGACTATTCATGTAACTAAGCGTTCCAACTTTTGTTCGAGGAATGGGAAAACATATGGTCCAATGAGTTTATGGTGATGCTTAGTGTGGTAATGGTGAAACTTTTCCTAATTTGTTTCGTTTTGAGGCAAGGACGTCTCAATATCTATATAGTAAATGAAATGATTATCAGAGTCGAATTCCCATGAACAGGGCATTATGGTTAGTTTCTAAAGGTTATCGTTTTGTACACTATGGATGCTTAAGTATTTATATTTGGATATGCAAGTGTGTGACCCTTTTTCAATTTTTCCAATAAATGTTGAAAAGTCTAACTCTTTTTCTTCATGCTCCAACAGGTATATCCTATGATGAAATATAACTACTACGTTCGTGTTTTCTTGAGTTCGAAGTGAACGCATCAGGATTGAAGTTACATTGATTTTCTGCAACATATCCTTAGATTACATTTTATTTTGTTGTATAATCTTCCTTAATTTTGTATTCTCTACTTTTAATCATAGTTATTTTTTATCCTAGATATAAAATCATGAACAAGTGTATGTTATTAATCTTGAATTTTTCTAGCAGAGACTCAAAACTTTTAGTCTTTAATGAAAAAGAACACCCGACAGACACCACGACCAACTTTGTTTACTAGGAAGTTCTTGGGAATCTCTAAGGTATAAACATATCATACTATAATGCATCTGATAAGTTTTTTGCTAATTAGATTCAACGGTAATTGATATATGTTACAGTTTTAGCTTTGCAGTTGATGAACATCTACACGGTGGGTGAATATTGAATATTTTTGTACTTTTTTTTTAAATGTATTTGACCATTACTTTGACTACATTAATTTTCTCGATTTATTTAAGTTGTCCTCCTTTTATTTCTATTGAAGTGAAATATGTCCACGGGTTAGTACTAGTAATATAATATTTATAATTTGGAACTTCTTCTTCTTCTCTTTTGTATCTCAAATTCGTCTAATTTGATTTATATATGCATCCTTTATTCGTTCATAAAATTGGAGAAGAAACTTCTTTGATTAGATAATATACTATACGACAAGGACTGGATAATATCCTTTTACGTGCGAGTGTATACGTAGTTGTGTTCATCACAAACTTTATCAACTATCTTATAAGTTCGATTAGTTTATTTTCAAAATAAACATATTACCTAGACGCCTATTAGATGCTTATAATCTAGTAATTTATTTGATAAGTTTACTCAGGTAGATTATTAAAATAATAAGTTAGCTGATTTTTTATACAATATATTTAACAAATTAGCTAATTAATTTAATAAACAACTCCATAAAAATCAACTAAATGATAAAATAATATAAATTAAATTATCAATTATAATTAATTTAACAGCTACCAACTAATTTATACTTTTTGATACCCATTCTGTGTTACCGAGCGTTACGGACATATTGTGTCTGGCAAAAATCTGTACAAAACAAATAATATAATGTCGATTAAATTTTAAATATTTGAGCGAAGTGAAGCGACAATTTGCTTTGGTATAAACGTCATATGCACATTCTGTTGATGATTTGTTTGATTTATTTTCATAAGCACCAAGTAAAATTGCCGTCATAATTTTGTCACTTACAAAGGTTTTATAACTTATAAGTGTTTACTTTATTCAGACGGCTGGATGTCATGATATTTGTCACCCCTATTGTGTAAAGGGCATTTTTGCATGTTTTTCCTTGTTATTGTTCTTTTCCTACTTATTAAATTTCCACCTGGATTAATTACCAGCTAGTGACACCATTAGAACATTGTACTCCCTCCATTTCAGACAAAGTGTTACATTTTAACTTTGACCGGTCAACTGTCTTCAAGTTTGACTACAAATTACTCATAAACGATAATAGTAAATAATTTAATAAAATCATATAATAAAAATTTAATTACTAAATTTTCATTATATAATTTATTTATTAATATCGTTTAAGAGTAAATTGTGGTCAAACGCAGAGACAGTTGACCGCAGAATAGTAAAATGTAACACTTTTTCTGAAATGGAGGGAGTACTATTTTTCTTCTTAAACGAAAAGCATACTCATGTACAATACCCGAACATATTTAAACTATGAATGATCATATATCCCGAATCCCATATCGATTGAAATCATGTAGGAAACTGCTACTGTGTAAATAGAAACAATTTTAAATGGTACTTATAAAGCATTTTATGTGATTTTAAAACACCATTGCAATCCAAAACATACGATATTATACCAACGACCATACATACGGTTCACTCACTGTATTCTTGTCCTGACTATACAATAAAAAGTTATACATGGTATATATGGACAAATACATGCTTCATATCCCACGACACAAGGTCAGCCGCAGTTAATTTGTGTAGTCCGCCCAATCATTTATCTTCTTTGATTTCCCCAATTTATCTAACTTATTTACCTTCCAACAACTCTGCTCGTTCAATTGGTAATAACATAGCTTCCGAATAATCATTTTCAAAAATACACACATGAATCTCGGATCAACTTTTACAATTCGCGATACTCTATACTCTATAGCATAGTTGTGCGACATTTGTACCATGAAAGACCGCGAGTGTAGATCTCGTATAACTAATCACACATTTAAACCCAAAATTCATTGATAAGTAAACCATCATTTCAGCCATCAAAAAATGCTATAAACATATAAATTTATCTTTTTTATTATAGACTCACTAGTACATTTAATTTAGATGTATAAGCGATTAAACTGTTCCTTATATTCAAGGGTGTTTCACACAAACCCGACCTGGATAATTGACAAATTACAAATAAACATGTACTCGGTTACTTAGGCTCTGTTCTCTTCAACTGAAAACTCATTCAGTTCAGTTCAGTTTTATCCAGTTCAGTTCAGTTCTGCTTAGTTATATTTTATACTATAATTAAATTCAGTTCAGTTCAGAAAATTGCAGTTGTTGAAAGAGAAATGCAGAATGTATGAACACCCAGCAACTAGTTAACAAAGATAATTTATTCAGGATGTGCTGTTGTTATGCTGCTACACCAATCATGGAATTGTAAACAACTCCATTTTAACTCTTATGCACAAGGATTCCTATAAATGTGTTCATGGTATAATGTAGTTACAACTTACAGAGAGCTATAGCATATCCAATGTCAAACATATGCTTTTCTCTAGCTCTCTGCAGCCTATTCCTCTTCTTAGCCATTGCGATTGCACAAGCCGCGGATCAATCGCCACCCATTGTGTTCATTCTTGGCGACTCAACTGCAGATGTTGGAACCAATACGCTGATTCCCCCGAGTCATGCCAGAGCCGACTTCCCTCACAATGGAGTCGATTTTCCCAACAGACGTCCCACTGGAAGGTTCAGCAATGGCTATAATAGTGCTGATTTTGTTGGTTAGTAACTAACTTTGTGATAGAGGGATTACATTGTCCGCGGATTCTTTCAAGAGTTCTGGGTTCGGATAGTACAACTCATTAAAGCACGTGAAAACAATTTCATTGACGAAATGTACGTGCTAACGTTTTTTGTCATTTTTTGGTTGTCAGCTAGGTTTTTCGGGCTCAAGAGAAGCCCACCTCCTTTCTTGTTTCTTCGCACGCTCGCCTCACACCACTACAAGAGGCATCTCGTCAAGGGAGTGAACTTTGCCTCGGGTGGCTCTGGACTACTTGATTTAACCGGTTCGAACCTGGTAAGTAGTAACTACTAACTAGGCATTTTATCGGTGTTACTACGTTGTATAGTATGCATTTGTAACCTTTGGCACGTTCTTGCTACTTAAATTGGCAACAGACCGTCGTGTCTCTATCAGACCAGATCAATCAGTTTTCGACAGTGAGGGATGATCTGGAAGACCTGATAGGTTCATCATCAACAGATGATCTGCTTTCGAAATCTATGTTCTTTATCAGCATTGGAAGCAATGACATTTTCGGCTATTTCGCTACCCAAAGTACAGTTCCTCCACAAGAGTTCATTGGGGCTATGATTTCAGCTTATGAAACTCACATTATAGTAAGACATCACTTGAACTAGTCTCAAATATATTGGGCAAACTTGTTATCTACATGTACATGCACTTATACTCATATCATTTCTGTATCGGGATTAGAATTTATACAAACTTGGAGCCCGGAAATTTGGAATCATAAGCGTGCCACCGATAGGCTGCTGTCCATCTCAAAGGCTTGTCCAAAAAGTTGTCAATGGAGTTGATGGTTGCTTCCAGCCAGAGAATGATTTCGCCTTAGCCTTCCATTCAGCTCTGGAGTCTCTTTTAGATAACATCAGCCCTCAGCTTCCAGGATTCAAATACTCACTTGGAAACGGTTACAGAATGACAATCGATGTCATAAACAATCCGCGTGCTTTCAGTAAGGATTACATACTCTAATGTTTATGTGCATGTTTAAGCCTTAGAAGCCTATTGCAGTGTTCTCAAAAGGTGCTTATGGTTTTTTTCTTACTCGGTAGCACCCCTCACTGTAGTAGTGGACCCCATAGTGAACATTGAGTCAATGCTACCGGTAGCACCCCAGGCTCCTGTAAACCATGCTAAAGCCAGAAAAACGCGTCATAAGAAACTTCTGTTTATGTAGACTCGCAAAAACACTCCGTACTTAAACTTCTGAGCTTATTCACGAGTATACAGATGCTGATCAATTTTCCATGTTTTTCCATTGTTCTAGACTTTGACAGTGTGGATTCAGCTTGCTGTGGAACGGGATACTTATCAGCGGAAGGCCCTTGTAACATTTCAGCATCTCTTTGCCCAGATCGCCGTAAATATCTGTTCTGGGATTTATACCACCCTACAAAGAAGGCCTCGTTTCTTGCTGCTCGAACACTATATAGCGGCCCTCCTTATTACGTCTCACCGATTAACTTCGCTCAGCTTGCAATGGAAAACTAATGATGCATACATTGTTGGTTGTTCACAATAAACGATTCGCCACGAATTTCATGATCAAAATTCAGAAGTATGATCATGTTAGCTGGTGATCCAGGTTGTTTTTCCCATCTAAAGACTGGGAATTGTAGGAACAATAATGGATGTGTTGAAGAAGTTGAAATTTGTAGCTTTCAAATTTTTAGGTATCTCGTTCTGTTACAGATCTTACCAATTCAATCACTCTTGGTTTCACATTTACATACTTCATGCTATTTTATCTTCAGAAATGGAATGGACAATGAGTCGAGTCCAGTCGAGCTAAATAAAAGCTCAGCTTGTTAAGGATAAATTATAAATATGTTCAAGCAATGTGCAGAGTTACAAGCTTAAGCAAATCAAACGATCGATTCACAGTAACCGGAATCTATCAATCGATGATAATCTCTCTACAAACGCTAAAAGCCTTTTAGAGTTTATGAACTCTCAGTGTATTATGATTACAGTAAATGGGGGAACCGCCAATCTAAGTTATACAGAAAACTGAGAGTACTTGGAGGAGCAGTAGCCGTTCGATCAAATAAGAAACTCATCATCCAACGGCTCAGATTCAAAAAACGGTTTACAAACTCCTGCTTGAGTAACAACTTATCCGACAATTTGCAAAATGATCCCTAAGCTTTTAGAACCATTCAAATTTACACCCAAAACCTTCTGAAGCATTACAATTAGCACCCCGGCTCCCAATAATGTACTACGTACTTCGGAATTTGTATGTACTCACTTCGTCCCAAAACAAATGCCAAATATGACATTTTGATTATTTTAGAGGTCGACTTAAACATAAAATACACTAAAATTACTCAAAGAAAATTAATAAAATACTTTCCGATATAAGTTAATAATAATTTGTGATCAAATTCGATTTAAAAAAAATATTAAAACGTTAAATGTACGTTTGTTCTCGACCGTCCAGAGGGTATAGGAATCTGCCCAAAAATTGGGCTATGCCTGCAGAATAATACTATGTTGGGAATATTCATTATTCTCAAGACAAAGCTAGCCTCTGAGAAGTGAATTTTTTCAATTCAATAATGTGATTACGCATACAAGAAGAATGACAAATCACCAACCACAAAGTTAAACGCTAAACTACAAACACACTAATCATTAAAATCATATAGAATATCTTTAATTAAAAAAAAATCATTTGGAATGAATTTTGGCATTATATAAGATGGCCATATGAATCGTAATACCCTGACCGTGTCTTTGTGTCGATGCACGTAATGGAAGTATGCGAGGTTTGAAACTAAACTTTCATCATGTTCTAGAGAGAACCCTGATAAAAAATTGTTGTGATTCTTACTTGTATCTTGTTCTATCCGTCAAAATCAAGCTATCCTCCATTCTCCAAGCTATGAACTTGGGCATTTAAACGGAATTTAAAATGTTAGGTGATAAATCAGTAACACATGGAGAACACTTGAGGTTTATATGTGGGACCCAAATTATGTTAGAGTGTGTAACCGAGTATATCACCGGGTCACACCCCACCCCATCATCTAACAAACGACCAGGGAAGCGACCTATTCGAGCTGTTGTAACCTTGTAATATGGTATCAAATTCAATGAAAATGGGCAGAAGCACAACTTGTATTGTGAGAGTTACTAATCACATTTCACAATAACCATCCTTTCCCATTTAGCTTCTGGATATCTATTCTTATTCTTAAACAATGCTTCATTGAGAACTAACCATAACAAGAACCCTACATTCAAATTTTACAACAATAACATCACCACTATTACAACTTCTTTCACATGATGATCTAGTCTAGTTCATCAAAAGATTCAAACCCTAATACGAGCTCGTACTCTCCTCCCTGCGACTGTATCTAATAACATGCCGCCTGAGCCACAACTGATACACCACCATATAAAACGCATCACACGGCTGCGCCTCCTCTAAGTTCCACACCAAATGCCTACTCGCCGCCACACTCATCTCCCTCATCTCCTTATACCTCTCCTCGGTCACACCACTCAACACCTCCCTCAACCTCCTACCACTCCCCACCTTCACCACCATCCCCATCTCACCCCACCTCAACACATCCATCAACGGCAAGTCCTGTATCGGCCCCTCCACCACCACCACCGGCACACACCCCACCTATTACACATTAAAAAAACATCGTTATAATATCACGTTTTCTTTTTTCGTACGCCCCCGTTTGAATTTCAAACATATACACACTCGTAAAAAAATCGAAAAGTCTAGAGTACAAAAATGTTACCCCCATGGCCTCAGCCATCCAGGTCACATCTCCACCATGGTAGAACAACAAGCAGAACTTGCTCTTATGAAAATCACTCTGATCATCCTCATCATCGACAATGAAATCATCCATTTCCTTCAGCTCGTTGACCAACTTTGACTCCTCTACACCACCTCCCAATCTCAAATACCCCAAAAACGACGGCGTTTCACCGTTCGACAACACGCAGGGCTTCGAGCTTTCGAATCGAGGTTTCGAATCGATTGGGGGCAAAGTGATGTCCTTGTGAGGAATAAAACGACCAGAAGTGACCGGAAACTCCGAAATCTGGATCGAATTCTTCTTCAGCTCGAGAAGGTTCCGATCGGAGGAGAAATCGATGCCGGAAGGGGAAATGAAGAAGTAATCAGCTCCGAGAGATCGGTTCCAGAAGGGGAAATTGGCTCGGAGGTCTCTGACGATTCGCGCCAAATTGCGATTGGAGGTTTCCGGTGAGAATGGAAGGAAGAAGAGATCGGCTTCGGAGGGGTTCTGGGTGATGAATCGGCTGTGGAGGAGAGAGGTGTAGAAGAGGGAAGATGGGGTGGTTGTGTAATTTGGGGGAAATTGTGGGGTGTGGGTGTAAATTTTGAGGGATTGGAGCATGGATTGGTAGTTTTGAGGGAGGGTTGAGGGGGAGAGGTACGGTGATGGTGTGGCGGTGGAAGGTGGTGGGAGGTGGGAGAAGAGGAGGTGGAGGAGAAGAAGAAGAATCGCCATGGAAGTCTTACTACTGGTCCAGTTCCGAGTGGGATAGTTTACTTGAGGAAGAAGATCGTCTTCGACACTTCTGGATGTAAAAAGGTGTTTGGGTACTTCAGTACTCGGGGTAGTTATTCAAAAGTAACATCAAACCCCTTAACTATTAAAATTTCGTCAAACCTCCAAGTTATTAAAAAGTTAGCGCGAAGCCCCCTAGTACGGTAAGTGTATTACACACACCTGGAAAGTCAATTCGAGGGGATTCCATACAACTTAATGATAATTGAGGGGGTTATGTGCAATTTTATAATAATTGATGGACATTATACAAGTTTTGTGCCATTTTTATAAAAATATCATGAAAATAATTAACATTAATTATTATATGTTAAACTATTTTTTGTAATTTGTCATATTATTTTTCTTTAATTATAATTAACAATAAGTTGTATGTTTAATATCTATTATCTTAAACAACTTAATTTAATTAAGACCGTAAATATTAAATTATTTTAATTGATTTAGTATATACTCCATGGTTAGTTTTGTTAAACAAGGATTTTTGTATAATTTGTTGAATAAAATTACTTCAATTAAAGTTTAATTGTATATCGAGCTGTCTTTTTTTTTTTTTTATATCAAACTTTCACTATTATATCTCTGACTTCAATTGAATGTATTATATTGCTAAAGTTGTTATTTTTGTTAGACTCTTTTCTTTTATTGTTGTTTAGAAAAAAAAATTAACTTTATTTATCTTTCATAGTTTAATAAATAAGTACTATTTTTATAGATATCTTATAAAAAATATGGCTAAGCTGCACAAAACCCCCTCAATTAACATAAAGTTGCAAGAAACCCCCTAAAAAGCAATCTCCAGTCGCACTAACGGAGATTGTACTCTCTATGGTAGGGGGTTTCGCTCTAACATTTCAATAACTCAAGGGGTTTGACGCAATTTTAATAATTGAGAGGGTTTGGTGCTACTTTAAATAACTCGATGGGGTTTTATGCAGTTTACTCCAGTACTTGGGTATGTTGTTTGGAGAGTCGACCTCTGAAAAGGGCATGATACTATTTGACTGGATTAGTAGGATGTACATTGATAGATAAATAAAAAAGAAAATGATGGTTAATGTATTTTGGTTTGGACTTGGAGTGTGAATTTTGAGGGCCAGTCTAAACTACAGGGTACACATTGTAGGACACTTTTTTAATAATGTAAAAGTACATCAATACTCAAAGTAATAATATAATATGGAAGTAGACGTCCATAGTTAGTTCTTGCTTGTACTTAAAGTAACATAAGTAAGTTTAATAAATAATGAAAATAAGTTAATTGATAAAATTCATAGACGGGCCATTTGGAGAGATACATTAAATGTTTTAATGAAGACGTTCGTCGCGTATGAGGCTTTAATGAAATTTAAGGTCGACGAAATCTCACATTCGGGGACACCACGAAGAGCCGATGTAACCTGGAGACGAGGCGATGCTCATTCGTCCAATATCAACAAATTTTACCTTGATCGAATAAACTTCTCGACACCTTATCAAACTACTTAATTTTCCGAAGGACCAAAAACTAAAACGCTAACCAAATTAACATTACTAAGAAAATCGAGCACAACCGAGCAAGTAAATCACCAATGAGCAAGTTAGTTCTTGCTTGTACTTAAAGTAACATAAGTAAGAAGAAACTAATAGTCTAGTTGACTAAGTCAATATAAGACCTACAATGTTATAATTAAAATATACAATAAAATGTCAAAAGAAGTCAAAAATTGTTTATATAGTGTGAATAAATACAGTGTCAAGTGTGACGAAATACATTAAATGAGAACTTTTTTTGTACAATTAATTCGAAAAATCACCGGTTGCTATTGTCCCAACAAACTATGCAGGTAGGGCATTAAAATTGCAAATAGAGCTGAACAAGAAATTGGTCGTCAAGTTTACCAATCAGGGCCACCAATAGGCCCAAGTCTCACAGCCTTGAAGAACGATGTCGTATCTTTAAGTAACTCCAATAAATCACATCCGTTAGATCTGGAGAACGGTCTTATTCATCCGACGACTGCTGCTCATCGTTATCATCTTCCCAAATTGTCCTTCAGAGAATGTTGAAATCACTTCGGTCCTCTATATTTTTCCAATTTTAACCGGTAGATTACTAAGGGTCCTGAATTTAATTTGATATATATTCAGGTGGATCTTTTGTGAGTCGGTAAGAACTAATAATCATGCCTAATTCGTTAACCTCAATTGTCGGCCTAACTAAAGCGAACCGTAAAACATTAAGGGTCCGTTCTTTTCGTCAGAACAAAACTAATACTAAACTTATTTGCGGTATAAGAAACAACTAAACAAATCTGAATTGAAATGAAATTAATAAGTTTTAAGATGAAGAGTACACAAGAATGATAATCCACTTTACCTTTCATCAATAACCATCTAAAATTATATTCATAGTTGAACAAAGTCGATGAGCTAAAAAACTCACTTTATCTCATAGTGAAATTATAAAGCTACTGAAATTGTATGTAGGAAAATTCAACAACAAAAGAATCTCACATTCTCACTTCCTACAAAACAAGTAATCAGCCAATGTAACTTCTAATCTTGGCTGAAATTCATCTTCTTCTTCATCATCATCAACACTTTCTTGATCACTTTCATCACTCATCACACCTCCAACTACTGCTTCTACCTCAACTTTCATCATGTAAACATCCTTCCGTTCTGGAACAACCGGTCCAACGCTCAATTTCGACACGTTTCTCACTTGATTTTCCGGATTATCCATCGACTTCTTCCACATCTTCCACACCATATCCTTGTACTGATTCTGCGTCAATCCCGGTTTCTCCTCCCTCAACAGGGGCATCTCGGCTTCTTGAAACGCCATGAAAAACGCCTTGTGCTTCTTTTCAGAATTGGTCATATGTAGACAAGAAATCGACCCTGCATCAGCCAACTGCACAATTGCATCCTCAACGGTACTCGCCTCGATTTTCTCCACGCCACGATTCAAATTCGACACGTTCACCATCCTCTCGTACTCGTTCTTATCCACAACCCGAGTCGTTCTCTTCCTCTCCTCCTCCAACTTCCGCCTGATCGCAACCTTCTCCTCCTCCTTCTTCCTCAGCAACTCTGCCTCGGTAACCTTAACCGTATCCGGCTTTTTCACAATCCTAGCAAGTTCCTTCTCCTCCAGCTCGGCCAACCTGCGCGCCTCGGCTTTCTTAGCAGCTGCTTCGGCTCGTTTCTCGGCTTCCTCCTCCCGTTTCTTGGCAGCGCGGGATTTGGCACCTGATGCTTCCTGCCAGTACTGATCTTCCTTCGATTTCAACTCCCGTTCCTTCTGATCGGCTGCGGTTGCGATTTTCCGCACCCTAGCAGCTTCTGCTTTCATGTTGCTAGCTAGTTTGTTGTTCTTGTTCTTCATGTTTGGTGCTGATCGATCGGTTTTCTTTGTTTCTTTCTTGTGCTTAAAGCTTTTCTTTGGCGAAAAAATTGGATTTATGAGAAAGTTTTGAGTATTGCTAACTGCTAAACAGTGTGATGAGGATTTGAGTTGAAGTTGTGAGCTATTTATAGTGATCGATACTTAAAATATGGAAAGACTTTTTGGAAAAGGAAACTTCGAATCCCATTACTAATAGGACTCGAAGTTCCCTAATAGGCTATTAGGAAAGAATAATCCTTTAACTAAATAATCTGAATTTATTTTGGTAAGTCGGTATCGTATGTAAGCAACAATGCCCACACGCCTTCTTAATTTGTTTACTTATTCTTGTAAAAGTACTATCATATTTGGAAAGTCCAAAAAGTCCACTAGATTTCTATATAAATTATATAGTTTTTACATTGGCCCGTTTTTTATTTCGCGGGTCAAAATACTCGATTTTGCGGGTTGAATGTTTAAATTCGGATCCGGATCGCAGACTGGATATCATATAAAAGGTTAATTTCAGCCTAAATTCCTCATTTGTTCCCTTTTCTTCTTCACGTTTATTTTATAGAGCCAACAGCTTCTTTTCTTCCAGATTTTCTCTCAAACCGATCGATCTCAAGCGATTTCGTATTCCAGGTATTCTCTGCAATCAATCAACCTCGATATGCTCTTCATCTTCACCAGCAATCGATCTACTATGCATCAAATCACTTCGTGTTGGATCAATCTGATTTTCATCCTACTGACGGGGAGGAGATTGGCAGCGCAGTAAGGGTGAAGGAAAGGATCGAAGAGATGGTAATTAAAGCGAGCACTGTAGTCGCCACCAGATCCAGGCATTTTCGACGGAGATGAGGAATGACGTTTACAGATCAGCTTATTTTCGATTCAGCTACCGGATCTTTGTTTCTGCCAAAGGAAGATAGTAAAAAGTTAAAACAAAAGCAACGCGATGTAGGCGGAGACTGGATTGGCTAGTGCAGAAGTGGATGAGACGTTGGAGAGCATGTAGGCAGAATCAGATTTGAACGATGTCCAGAACACCGGTGAATTTGTGTAGATTGCGGAGCTGGCGATCGAGATCGGTGGATTTGCGGTCTCATCTCTTCCTACTGGTAAGTTACCTTCGCTCGATTTATTGATTTGAGTTATGAAGTTGTTCGCATATATTTGTAGTGTTTTGGATCTCATGTGAAACGTGCAGAATTATGAATAATGGAGTTTTTCTATGTTCAGTTAATAACTCTGTTAACAATTCAGCGATGGAGCAGCTGGAAACGATTGCAAGAGAGCTTGCGATGGACTCAGATCGAGGTCTATTAAAGATGCTGGAAAGCTTGTTCATCCAGATCCAGATCCGATCTCATTTTTTTTGAAGCTTGTGTGAAACTATCTAGGTTTTAGTATTTATTGTCTAGTTTTACATGTTACAGGCATGTGTAAGTTAGTTTCTGATGTGTTGATGGTGTTTGTTGAGTTTTGATATGAATGTTTTTGCTAGATCTGTTGATTTACAGTTTTAATTTATGTTTTGTCTAGTTTTTAGAGTACATTGTCTAGTTTTTATGAAATATTGTGTAGTTTTATTATCAAACATGAACATAATTGTCTAGGAAGTTTTGTCTAGTTTTTAGAGGATATTGTCTTGTTTTTATGAAATATTGTCTAGTTTTATTATCAAACATGAACATAATTGTCTAGAAATTTTGTCTAGTTTTTAGAGGATATTGTCTAGTTTTGTAGGAAATACTGTCTAGTTTTATTATCAAACATGAACATAATTGTCTAGGAAGTTTTGTCTAGTTTTTATTAAATACTGTCTAGTTTTATTATCAAACATAAACATAATTGTGTTTGAAGTTTTGTCTAGTTTTTATAGGATATTGTCTAGATTTTACGAAATATTGTTTAGTTTTATTATCAAACATGAACATAATTAACTAGTATGTTTTGTCTAGTTTTTAGAGGATATTGTCTAGTTTTTATAAAATATTGTCTAGTTTTATTATCAAACATGAACATAATTTTTTAGTGGATATTGTCTAGTTTTTAGTGGATATTGTCTATGTTTTACTCTAAATTGTCTAGTTTTTTGTATAAAAATTATATGTTTAGTATAAATTGTCTATGTTTTACTGTAAATTGTCTAGTTTTTTTGTATAAATTGGCTATGATTTAGTAGAAATTGTATATGTTGTTTGTTGTTGTTGGTTTAGTTTTTTTTTGTATAAATTGTCTATTTTTTACTATAAATTGTCTAGTTTTTTTAATTAAATATTCTATGTTTTAGTAGGAATTGTATATGTTTTTTTTTGATGTTTTTGTTGTATGTATTAGGTTTTCGTAAAAATGGTGGCCGAACAAAGAAATTGAAACGTTGTGGAAGAAGGTGTCTACGAACAAGTCGAGTGTGATGAAAGCTATTTTGTAGATTTATTTAATGTTTTTAAAAATACATGTGTTTTTATAGGCTGTAAATTTTTGATTATTTTGTATACTGAAATTTATTGTTTGATGAATGAAATTGAAGTTCATGTTTATTTTTCTAAAAATTTTTTCATTGGATAAATAGGTTATTCTTAATGTATTTACGTTAAACATGTATTTTTACGATAAACATAGACAATTTGATCACAAAACTAGACAATTTGATGTAAAAATCATAACATGTGGATTTGGATGAACATTTATGAGCTAAGTAACTTATTTTAAAAAAAAAAAATGCGGGTTGACCCGCGAAAAATTAGACTGTATAGTTTTTAAGGTAAATTGTCTAATTTTAACGTTTAAGTGGATTTTTTTGACTTTCCTATATATAAGGGGTCTTTCGCAAAACGGACTCTAATTTGTTAACCGATCTGTCTTTCACGAACTAGCAAAAAACGAACCAAAAATTCGGGTCAGGATAAAATTCGGGTCCGATCCACTGATGCTCATCACTACAAACACCAAAAAATCACCTCTCTTTTAGGAAGTACTACGTACCATTCACTAGTAAAACCATAAACGTAACTCACTTTATTTAACTCAAAAATCGGTAATACTTCAACGATAATTTTGATAAGGGAGTTCGCTTGAGAATAGAATCAGTACAAATGTTTCAGATCATATTGTCCGGAGTGTTAGTGTGTTACAGATTATACTTCCATTAATGTTTCAGATGATACAGAACATATTCACATCCCATGCTCAAATGGCAAAGAGGAAATAGGCAGTATAACCGTTTCACGCACGAAATATTTAACAAAGTTATATAGGGGCAACTACCAAGCCTCAGCCGGTGATGGAGGTTTTTGCAGCAAGATGAGTAAGTGCGCGTTTATGGCAAGTGTTCCGCATCTTCTTGTATTTTTGCACAAACGCAGTAATGTCTAGCTCTCTCTCAAGGAGCTGCCTATGCAGGGCCTCGGATTCATCGTCGGTTCTATTCATTGATTCTGCAATACAACAACAGTTCTTTTAGATGTAAGACAATGTTTCCTGAATCAATAAAGCTACTATCAGCCTAGCGGGAGAAAACTCAGCATTTCCTTGTTGAGGATATTCGAGATTCTAGCAATTCAGAGTAAAGCAGCGACAGGAGATAGTTCAGCCTTTTAGATGAAAGCAGCTAATTTTACATTATATGCGGTTTAGCTCATTGATTTCCTAGCTGCAGTTAACGTGGATGCATGCTAATACATATATCTAATGAGGATGTCATGAAACTGTTGGAGAGGAACCATCTTGGTAATAGATTGTCCAATTCACAGTTACAGCCTGTCGTATAAATTATCAGCATATATACTAATGCAACAATGATACATGGATGTGCTTTTTACCTTGAAGTCGATTGAGTGATGAGGGCGAATAATTTTTCTGAGTCTCTTCTTTTTTCCTCTCTAGTTCATGCAACTTTTCTTGTGCAGTAGCCAACTCTGTTGTTCGGATGATTCTACACTGAAGCCACATAAATGAGCATATATAAGAACCGTGAACAAAAGTTTATTAACCAAAACTGTGGTGAATCAACGCAAAGAACAGACAATTTACCTGATTCCTTAGCTCCATTATTCGGGGTTCCTTGTCTAGATTCTCTCCTGCTATTGAAATAATTAATATTGTCTGGTGCTGTCAGTAATGCATTGTAGTTGAAACGAAGTGAAAAAAGTACTGCTTACTAGCAAGCTGGAGGGTTTCATTCTTAAGCTCGTCTCTTACCTGATTTGAGACATGATAGCATTAGATAAGGGAGTAGATATTAAAGCTAGAGAATAAATAGTATATGCACCTGATTTGAGACATGATAGCATTAGATAAGAGAGTAGATATTAAAGTCTAAAGAATAAATAGTATATGCAGTGTGCATGTCTGGAGTCTGGACCATAGACAGAAAGGTAAATGCATAAACACAGAGGCATTGGGCACACGAAGGACCACAGTGGTCCAACTTTAGAATTTGGTGAAGCATGGAATAGATAAGAGTGAGAAGTACAATTTTCATTGGAAAATAATTTACCAAGCACTACATTTAACAAGTTCAATGATCAATAACACAAACTTTTCGATATTGAAAAAGTAACAGTCGGCCATCGGATCATAAACATGGGAAACGACATATTATCAAATTCTACGCTTATAACTAAATGAGCTGCAAATAGTGTTTGGTTCTAACTAAACCATTTATTCAGACACCTATTTACTGGGTGTAAACAAACAGGTGCTGACAAATGGTTGTTAGCCCATCTACGAGGCACTTCTCTTCACATGACTCTGCATGCATAAATCATTAGTGCTTTTTAAGAATCAATTTGTTACCACAAAGACCTAGAGCAAGGATAAAAGCAGACAGATTGCAGATAAAAATAAAAACTAGTACTGCTAGCAACTTACCCTGTTCTGAGTTTTCACAGGCTCCAGCGAGAGCAAGAAATTGTGATAAACATTCTTGTCCGACAATAGCTTTCTCAACTCATCGACACTAGGAATAATAATCAAGGTCATTGAGAGAAATTCCATCAGAACTAAATTATTTCCAAACTAGCAACATAATACATGCATGCATACTTCACATTTATGTTTTTCTAGAAAGCTAATGCAATTATAATGGCCACTGAATTTTCCTGTTCACATTTTAATACAAGATGAGCAGAGAAATAGAGAATAAGAGCAAAAAAAAAAACAGTAAAAATCTACTGTATTTTCAATCTCCCATATGATAAGAGGAGAATATGTTCTTTAATGAAATTAATGCTGCAAAACCAGAGTTCAGGTTTTCAGTTTCGCTTCAATCCGACTTGGCCTAAACGATTATATGCTCTACGAAGCTCCAAACAAAAGGATCCACAATCTGGAATAGAGGAGAGATTGTAATTTGTAGATACTGATCAACTGCATCCTTTAAGTCATTATAGATAATTAGTCACAACACATTAATCAACTAAACCATAGTAAGTGTATTCGTGGTTGAAATGGTAGTAGCATCCAAGTCTTGGTGTTAGCAGCACAACAAACTATTCAAGTAAATGGGAAAAGAACTGAAAGGGGAATTAGATATCTAAATTCTAAAGCAGAGAAACAATTAATAGGAACACTTGTCAAGTAGAAAAGGAAGTAAGGAACCTCAGCTCAAAACAAATTTCTTCTAAAGTTTAGAACGCATTCCCTTGACACATAAACTCAGTTCATTTTCATCAGTTCATGTTGTCGTCATTTTCCAATTAGCTTTATTTTCTATCTTCTTAATATTCTTCAACAGGCAAAACTCTCAGTTGCTCATGTTTGTTCCTATTTCGTCAATTTCACTAGTGCTTTCAGGAACCAGGCCTCAAAATTGACCTAGTGGGTGAAATTAATCACTACTATAACATGTGATAACTGCATTGTTTTAATAAGTACCATAATGCATTAGATTAGAGGATTTTGACATGCAAAGGATCAGTATGACTGTTAGAAGGCCGTAAGGTCAAATATGATTCGAAATTTCGAATACCATCCTGGTAGACACCAAGGACTGTACACATTAGCACTAGAAACTTTCATTACACACCTGAAAACCTAACAAAGACACTACAGCATTCAACGGGCTTAAGAAAATAGAATCCATCTACTTAATCAACATATTCGCAGGCAGAAATCAACCATAAGTATGACACTGCAAATAAAGATTAACTCAAACTCACCAGAGTTTAAACTTAACCAAGTTATCACAGACGGAGGATACCACGATTCTGCAGGATTCTCCTGTGGGCGCTGGTTCTGCTGCTCCTGAGAACCCCTAATTGAAAAAATCCAAAATCACAGTATCAAAATCACATCACTAAATCCCTATCCACAGATAAATTACAAACAATCAGAACTCAATCAATGCCCTAATGCAATCAAATAATGATCTAATTCGCGGAAACACCGAAAAAATGACAGTATTGTGACAATCAGTGATCAGAGGCTGAAATCTGAATCATCTGTGACAATTGACATACCAGAAATTCTTGAACATGATGGTTTTCTTCTTCTTGAGGTTTTGGGCATTTTATTATTTGAGGTTTAAGTACTTAATCACCCCTGAACAATTATCGTTTTCAAAAGTAATTCGAGGTTAACGTTAATATTGGAGACTGGAAAAAGTCAATTGAGACGGATGGAGTATTTACCAAGGCTTCGTTAGTTTTTCCGGTGGATGAAATGGAAGAAAGTTATTCATGAACAATCACTTCTCTATCCGGATTGTGTAAGAAACTACGGTATGATTTTAGTGTCGGTAATTCATCTAACCAATGCGTTGAACTTCATTCCATTTATGTGTTTAGTATAAATGTTCTTATCAACAAGTATTGATACTATGTGGTAAGTAATTTCAATAGGGAGGATGTCTTCGAATGGTGCACACATGTTGAAATCTGAGAATGTACTAGAAATGAAGAAGAATATATAAATTAGGCCAAGTGGTGATAAAAAGAACAACATTAAGTTGCCTTAGGGGCCTTGAATCGTCTTCACTAATAGGTTGTTTGACTTGCAATTTTAATTTGATTTTAATTGAGTTTTTTGTATTCATTTTATTTTGATTGTAAGTTTGTAACTTCATGCCACTTCTAAGGTAATACTCAATTGACTGAGTCTTTCGTATTACTCCTTGAATTGCAACTTTCATTCACTTCTATACTCTCATAACACTATCCCAAACACAATTTTTCACGACTTAATTAAAATTTAATAACTATTTACCAGCTAAAACTCATTTAAAATTCAGTCAAATAAAAGTTGTGTGCCAAACGGCCAATAAGTGTCTCATTTATATTCCCTACGTCCCACTAAACTTGTTTCACTTTACTTTTATGGTTGTCTCGTGTTAATATAGTCTGATTTCCAAAATAGCAAGAAAGTAAAACGCACTAATCACTGTACTTCTTATTTCATTATCCACCTCTCATATTTTTCTCATTCTTTATCATTTATCCCTTCCATCCTTCGTACTTTTTCAATTTTTTTTATCATGTATCTCCTTTAATTAGAACAAATAATAATCTATTAACTTTTTAAAAAACACAATGTTGAAAAGAAGCGTGATAAGTTTATCCATATGTATAAAATATGGAGGACTATTCATGTAACTAAGCATTCCAACTTTTGTTCGAGGAATTGGAAAAATTCAGTCGAGCACTGTCGTACCCTTTTTGAGGGGCGGTTATCCCAACGATGTTTTTCAAATTGGATGAGACCAAAGGGTAAAAATTTTAGATCACTAATTCCCTGCTAAAGATGTATTATTCTTCGTTAAACTCATTCGATTCGATTGAGTTTCTTGGTTATATTTTATCTTATAATTGATTCGATTCGATTCCATTTAGTTCGATTAGAGAAGAACATAACCTAATTATACCCAGAACACATTAGTAAATACTAATTCGCCTCACGAATTTTTAGGACCTAACAATTAGTCAATTCTTCAAAATATTGATGGTTCGGCTGGAAATTGGGCACATTAAAGCTGATACTACTTGATACTAGGAAATTAATCAATTGGAAATGATATTCTAAACTGTAGATTTCCGGGCCTAGTTAGTCTAGCCAGTCCATTATTGGAACAATTATTACTGTAACTGTACAGAAACACAAGCCAGCCGACCTACAGGTCCAGTCTTCAAAATTGAACCAGGGCTCACCTCACTTGGTACCAGTGGCTAACCAACAAAGACCTACAAGTCCAATTCAAAACATGCATATAATATAGTTACACCATCCAACTCTGAGTCAACTAATAAATTATCCAAAATATAAATATTTTTAAAAAATCAAATTTTAGTAGAGATAATTGAATGCTCCCACTATACTACAATATATTGTGCATAACTGCATATAACAACCCTGAGTATAAACTAAAGTGAACTACACTCATCATTCACTCAATCTACTAAATTGGCCACCAATTTTATACATATACTTCATCATTCACAAATCGATATAATGATTTTCCTTTTCTGGTTTGTTTCATTTTGAGGCAAAGGACGTCTCAATATCTATTGGTTATCTAAGTCGAATTCCGATCCATAAAGAATTATGATTAGTTTTCTAAAAGGTTATCGTTGTCGTGATGAAAAACCTGTTCACAAAGCCAATCTACTCTTTAGTATAGCACGAATTCACTGGAGCAAAAAAAAGGATATTTAGATTATTTTCTCAAAGAAAATACGTTACGTGGTTAATAGTTACTCAGAATTTTGATGGGGCGACTGCCACCTTTCGATATCTCTGTGTCGGCCCGTGGAAATGATTATATTGTAATTTTGGGTATGCATTGTTGGTCGTGTGATGTTACTACAATTAAAACAAGTTTGTCTTTTTGGTGAAGTGTTTTTCATGGTCCACAGTCCTTTCCACTAGTTACTCACTTGTTTTGGCTCAATAATATCCACTCCCGTAAATAGCTATATATTCCAAAAGGGAAAGTCATGAGTCATCACAATTAAAAGAGAAATAAAATAATGTATGTCAAATTGCCAGTATACGATCCATAATTCCACAGAATATTATTAGCCATTTGAATTTTAAATGACATTAATTTTCACTAAAACCATTAGTCAAAAAGTCACAAGTCACAACAGTTAATTATTTTATAGTTCCCAAAATCTAACAAGCTAGATTTTTTTCTCATTAAATCTCACTCAGAGTTTCCATGCTCGTTTTCTATCTTTTGGAAAATGAGGTTTTGAACAAAAAGAGATGAAACAAATTGCAATCATTAAAGGCTAAAGCCTCTAAAGATCTAATGCCCGTCTTGTAAGACTATGAGCAAGTTCATTACTAATCTAGTACTAACATATACTCCACATACAAAGAGTCACATGAACTACTAAGAAGTCAGATATCACGTAGGAGTAGCTCAAGAGCATAAATCGGAAGAAAAGAAGGAAGATAACTAAACTACTAGTTATAAATCTATTAACAACTTAAACAATCATTCTCCTAAGAAACTCAAAATATATTAGATAAGCAACTTCCAAGAGTTACTGTACGGTTATCTGTTGTTTTGGAAAAATAAATGGTAACTTCGAGCGCAAAATCATTGTTTAAAATTAAATACAAAGAAAACAAGCATACACAAAAGTCAGATACAAACCTAGTATTCCATATCTAGCCTAACATCGTCAATCCTGAGTTTCACCAAGATTTTGGCAGATTGATCACACTCTTGATAAATAAAAATTACTCCCTCCGTCTCATAACAAAAATATCACATAATGTGACATTTGTTTTGGGACGGAGGGAGTAGATATCAATCATTTAAAAGTCTAACCTGGTGCACGATCTCCTACACCAAAAGACGATGCAATCACATTGTTATCTTGGTCCTAGTAGAATCAAATGCATATAAAGAATTAATTTGTATTATTAAAGTGTTAATGTTTGAAAGTTGAAACTTATATTACAATTCATTTTAAACCAAGCAACATGTCATTCTTACTCTTTTTCGGGTTAAATGATCTCATTAGGTCGGATTTATATTCCTATTTCACATCTAATACAACCCGGGTTTATATTTCCCACAAAATTCCTAATTTTGGTGGGGAAATCAATTGGAAAAATGCAACAAAGACACCAACGGCAATGGCAAAAGGGAATGTAAATAAGACAGCGACCCATCTTCTCGTCAGGTCCATGCCTACAGACAAACAGTACACTCCCTAACGACGTTAACTAACGCATCCCACACACGTACTCATATACTCCTTTCATTTCAAAAAAAGTGTTACATTTTACTATTCTGCAGCTTAATCGCTATAGCGTTTGGCGATTTCTTTCTTAAACGATATTAATAAATAAATTTTTAAAATTATATAATGAAAATTTAGTAATTAAATTTTTATTATATGATTTTATTAAATTATTTACTATTATCGTTTATGAGTAATTTGACAGTTGACCGGTCAAAGTCAAAATGTAACAATTTCTCCGAAATGGAGTGAGTAAAAACAAAAAAGAAAGAAATACCACCGTAAACTCATTAACGCCGTTAAATCAATTACTAAATGAAATCCTGCATTTAGAGAGAGAAAGTAAGGAGGAAGGGGAAAAGAGTAGTACTAGCACTGTACAGTGACAGTCAAGAGAGAGAGAGAGAGAGAGAGAAGTGTGAAACATTAAACAACAAAAACTGCTGCTTTGCTTTCATAATTGTGTGTGCATTGTATGCTTTTACTTTTTCTCTCTTCTTCATTCTTCTCCTGTTGCTTGCTTCACCACACAGCCAAGCCAAGCCAAACCAAACCGACTCCTCAAATCTCCCAAATGCACTTCTGAGATCTCTCCATTTTCACCTGTTTCCTACATTTTCAGTAATCGATGGGTAGCGTGACGTCAGAGGAGGGGAGTGAGGAGAGATGCGGCAGCTACAGCCTCAGCGCTGACGTCAGCGAGTCGGAGAGTTCGAGTTACGATGGCGGTGGACGCCGGTCGAGTTCTACGGCGTTTTCACCGTTTGCGGCCGGGAGTTCTTCGTCGGCGTTCAGTTTTCCGGTGATCGGCGGCAAGGATGTGCTGGTTTGGGATGAGAAGGCGCAGAAACGCGATGATTCGTCTGGTTTGTGATTCATTTTTTTGCGTTTTTGGTTGAATCGATTGTGTGATGCTGTAATTTGTGTTTGTAGATTTGTGTTTTGGTTGTTAGTGATTGATTTTATGCATTTTTGATTGAATCGATTGTGTGATGCTGTAATTTGTGATACGGATTTAGTTTGTTGTTGATTTTGGATAGAGATTGATTTGATGAAGGAGAGGTTTGCTAAGCTGCTGCTAGGAGAGGACATGTCTGGAGGGGGAAAAGGAGTTTGTACTGCATTAGCTATTTCGAATGCTATTACGAACCTATCTGGTAAAATTCCTTTTCCGGATTTATCTGCATCTGTTTGTGTTATACTGTTATAGTTTATATATAGTAGTAATGTGTAATTTTAGTATGATTTTTGGCTAAGAGGTGGATTTGTTTATGGCATTGGTAGCTACTGTATTTGGGGAGCTGTGGAGATTGGAGCCGATGGCTCAGCAGAAGAAGGCGTTGTGGTGTAGAGAGATGGAGTGGCTGTTGTCTGTGAGTGATTCGATAGTCGAGCTGGTGCCGGCAGTGCAGCATTTTCCTGGTGGTGGGACGTATGAGGTGATGGCGACTAGGCCACGTTCGGATTTGTATATGAACTTGCCTGCACTTAAGAAGCTGGATGCGATGTTGATCAGCATTTTGGATGGGTTTCGTGATACCGAGTTTTGGTATGTGGACCGGGGGATAGTTGTGGATGAGAGTGAGAAGTTTTCGTCGGGCGGTGTGTCTGGGAGGCCTTCGGTGAGGCAGGAAGAGAAGTGGTGGCTTCCGTGCCCGAAAGTTCCTCCGAAGGGGTTGTCTGAAGACTCGAGGAAGAGGTTGCAGCAGTGCCGGGAATGCACGAATCAGATTTTAAAGGCGGCCTTGGCTATAAATGGGAATGTGCTTACTGAGATGGAGATTCCAACTGCCTATGTTGAAACATTACCCAAGGTGAAATATTGTCTGCTTTCCCCGAATTAGTAAAATACAATGTCATGGGTGCTTATGAATCTGTTTGCTTCAAAATAGAAATTCATCTAAATTCCTTAATATCTAATGTAGTTTCTAGTTGATATTTCTATATGACCATCTGCGCATGCTTTAAACTTCACAACAAAATCTTTGCAATGATTGCACCTCTTTGTTGAATGTGACTGAAATTGATATCAGTCTATTAATCTTGGCAAATATTTCCTTGCAGAATGGAAAAGACTGTCTGGGTGATATCATTTACCGCTACGTAACAGCTGAGCAGTTTGCACCAGAATGTCTCCTTGATTGCCTCGATTTGTCATCTGAGCACCACACATTGGATGTGGCAAATAGAATTGAGGCAGCCGTGCATGTATGGAGGCTCAAAGATAGAAAAGAACAACCTAATCCTTCAAAATCTAAAAAGAAGTCTTGGGGTGGTAAGGTTATGGGGCTTGTTGCAGATGGTGGAAAGAATCAATTTCTGTCTCAACGTGCTGAAACCCTGTTGCACAGTCTTAGACTTCGTTTTCCTGGCCTTCCACAAACAGCTCTAGATATGAGCAAAATCCAGTATAACAAGGTATATATGCTTTGTTCTTTTCTCTTATCTTCGTGTTTCTGTTGCTTGTTCAATCTATATACAGTGTTTAGTGGTTCTGCGGTGCAACTCCGGAAAAGGATGCTGCATAATATGTAGTAGACTAGAATCTACATGTATCATTTACAAAAGCATTAGAGAAAGCCACAACAATATCTACGCGTTTAATTAAATGGACGTGAAATTTAGTTCTGTTTAGATGTTGAGTATTTAACAGATTTAATGTTAGAAAGAAGAGCTGGAAACTGTTTTGCAATTACTGGAACCATTAATTGTTCTAAGCCTAGAAATAAGTTGGAAGCTATTTTAAGATGTTAATATCTGAATATCTGATTACTGGTTCCTACCATCTAAAAACTCTTTAAGACCGATTGTTCTTTCTCATTTCTGTCACAGGACGTTGGGCATTCAATTCTGGAAAGCTACTCAAGGGTAATGGAGAGCTTGGCATTTAACATCATTGCCAGAATAGATGATGTTTTGTTTGTTGACGATGCCACCAAACGCTGTGCTGCAGCAGAGTCAATGTCAATTTTCAACAGGAGTGGTGGTTTTAATGGCCTTCCAGTTCAGAAAAAGATGTCTCCAAGTCCTTTTTCACTCCAACACACGCCCTATGCATCTCCTTTTGCTACACCATTTTGTTCATCTCCACCGTTGCCGTGTAGCCCAAGAAGGTCCGTCACCCCTCTAAACGATAGTGGCCTCATAGGAATATCAAACCGCAAGTTTGAGAAAATGGTGCCTTCTGATTTGGATAAGCTCTGGTCATACGCTGGCAATCTTGGTTCCAGAAGAGTCCCAGGTGAAGCTCAAGAACGCGACTAAATGTTCAATATGCAGGTGCATTGGGGAAAAGATGGAACAGAGGAAAGGTTACCATTATATACTATGTTTATATCTTGTAGAAGGTTTTTGACGATGGTTCGTAGTAACTTAGATGAGTTAGGGTTACCGTTTTAATGTAGTTCTAATGTGAATCTGTGTTTTGTGGTATCTATTTTGACCTGGTATACGTTGCGAACATCTGCAACGAAGTGAAAGAGAGAACCTTCTCTGTATATATGGAGATATTTGCATCAGAATTCAATTGTTGCAAGCTACAATAAGTTTGAGTCGAGGATGGCCATTTCGTACTAATCCAAGTTTCTCATTCTGATTTCTGGTTGTGGTTGTCTGGTTGATCTATTTTTGGGTGTTCTTTGCTCAGTTTTCTTTTCTCTTATCTGCGTCTCTCAGCCTAGACTGTGTTGAACTTTTGTTCTTATCTGTCCATGTGGGTGTCTCTTTCTGTCTTAGTCAATATATGTCTGACACAAAACGAAACCAAGAACCATAAATAGTTAAACATGGTACTATCGTGTAGAAAGTAAATTGTAGCATTTCACATTTTAGAATTACATTGTATATAATGTATTTTAGAATTACATTGTATATAATGTAAATTGTAGCATTTCACATTTTCAGAAAGATCAAGCAGATAAACATAGGTTCAGAAAGTAAATTAAATTAAGTTAAATCCAGATCATAGGGAGGAGACGGCTCTTATTTGGTCTATCAGCATCGTGCCAGGCACGGTGGATGCCTTCACAGAACTTCAGAGATAAAATGGCCTCAGTGATAGGTAGAG
The DNA here is from genome assembly GCA_026545765.1 of Plantago major. NCBI lineage: Eukaryota > Viridiplantae > Streptophyta > Magnoliopsida > Lamiales > Plantaginaceae > Plantago > Plantago major. Next base: position 88,100,191 of record CM048843.1, on the reverse strand, counting down.
CATACGTGCATCGACTTGGTTGACGATTAACTTTCCTTCCCCAGAACAGGAGTGATCTTAAATTCTTAGTTGATCCACACCAGCCTGCATATAAATACGAAAAGTGATGATGCTCAGTTTCCTACCTCATCAATAGAAAATCGTCCACCTGTTAGTGCATTGTATTGCATAATTATTAATAGCTCATAGTGCATCGTACTGTGGAGTGTGGACTGGAGCAAAGAGGTCTTCAGGCTACAGTGAATAGCGCGCATGCACGATTTGGAAGAAGGCACAGAGACACAGACACACATGTATCATCATTAGAACAAAACACAAGCACCTAAATAACTCGATTTATCCATTGACATAATAACCATATAGAGTCTTGAAGTTAAAAATGCAATATTAGCATCTCAATAGAGTGGAGTAACGAAGTGCAGAACTACTGCAGATCTAATAATCATCACCCCCATCCAAGTGAAGTTCCAGATTATCGCATTGCTACTATTTTTAAGCAGTACATTAGCATCTTAATGAAGTAACAAAGAGCAGAACTAATCATCACCCCCATCCAAGTGAAGTTCCAGATCATTGCATTGCTACTATTTTTAAGCAAATAGAACCCAAAATCATCCTATCTTATTTTTTTGAACCAACCTAGTCTACTTACAAATGGCGCAAGTATCTAACATAAACTACGCCTCTCTAATAAATCCTAAAATAACTCACCTAGCAGCTGACTTAAATATAGCAACCTATAGCACGCAATGCGTGAAGCCAGAATAGTGCCAACAAACATGCTACTAAATATGATACACCTCAGTACGGATACTTGCATACTGTAATGAGTGCACTATTGATAACTATGCTGTGATGATGCGTTGCGTACATGATAGATACCACACATATATGATAAATAGAATGAAATATTTCAACTAACCTTCATCACTTGACTGTCCAAGTTACTAGTACTAGTTATTCAGAATACCAGACATCTTTCTCATTTGTGGGATAAAGCAGCAAGGTCTAAAAACCAAAAAGATACATAAGGAACCTCAACTGCATCATAGTAATTAGAAAATGCAACAATGGAGGACTTGCTGTAATAGTACTCTGCTAACTTCTTGTGCATGTTCAATTAAACTTTTATAGTTTTATGTACCTAAAAAAAACAAAATGCAACACTGGAATACTAGTCTGAGCTACGATAAGAGAAGAAATAACACAGATGCATTAAAAGATGCTACGGCTGCAAATAATGCTATACGGAGATTCATAGCAAAATATGCACCAATAAAGCAAATGCCAGTAAACACGAAACTTACTGTGATGGATGTAGCTGAGTAAACCCATTCGGGAGGTGGCCAAAACATCATGGAATACCCAACCTGACTATCAATTGGCCCAATACTCCCAGTCTCCATATTAAACATCCCAACATTTTGATTATCCCAAACTCCATCAGCCTCCCTACTACACGACTGATCAGTAAAAAATATGTGATTCCCCACATAACTACCATCACCAAAAATATCCAAAGCAGACGCTGCAAACATACAATTATCTCCCAGAAACAACATCTTGTCCCCCAAATCACTCACCTCAATCCATTTCCCGGCCTTCTCATCGAACCTAAACACCTTAAACTTAACTGTCCTCTCATTCATGAAACAATCCTCATAAATATCCGGCTCAAACCCCGAATCGTCATCTGGCCCAACACTCAAGTACATATCAACTAAGATCAACTCTCCATCGGAATCAACCAAAAACTTCTTATCCCCACCAAACACCGGATTGGCAACGACACTCACACTCAAACCCACCTGATCAACCACAACCATTCTCCCCGTGGTATCGACAGCATAGAACCTACCCCCCCTAAGAATAACATCATCATAAGGCGAAGGCAGATCGTTAATCACCCTCCATTTCTCATCACCAGACCTATACACCACCAATTTCCCAGACACATGGATCGTCAAAAGCACAAATCCATCACCCACACCCACACCATTCAAAACCGCAACTTTCTCCATATACAGATTCCCTGCCTGACCAATTGAATTAGCCGTAGGCTTAAAATTGATATACTGAAGAGTATACTCTTCCCCCAATTCCTTAACCCTAACATTCATGAAGTCGAAAATTTTCGGAAAAGTGTGGGGCAACAGCTTGATCTCCGATCTGGTGAGCGGGTGGATCAGATGCATGTGATTGTTGTTGTCCCTCTCGATCTTGACGATCCATGAGGATTTCTCTGGAATCGGTGATTGTAGAGCGTAGACTGAGCGCCTGGAGAGGTAGAACCCCCAGCTGGTGTCGGAAATGCCGGAATTTGGGAGGATCGGGTAGCGGTAGGAGGAGGAGGGCGGTGGCTGGACGGCGGAGCGCCAGGCGGAGCAGACGGAACGGAAGCGGAGAAGGTCCGTGGAAGTGGGGAGACGAAGGGAAATGAAGTGGATGAGCTCGGTTGGGAGTGTAGACCAATCCTCCATTGATGATTGAGATTCGAGATTTGGGAAATTTCAGAGTGATTTGATTTGATTCTTCTGATTTTGCTTTTTACAGTGAGCTTAGCTGGGAGATGATGAAGATGATGAGTACACGTGACCTTATGGGAAATTGGATAGTTGGATCGGATAGGATAGTTTGGGTCTGTGGTTTTGAAGCCCAATCACATTACTCACACAGGCCCCGTAGGCCGAGTTATGTTGGATATTAAGCCCCGGTTTTTTTAAATCTTTACTATTTGTCATTTCAGATTTGGTTGTTGAATTGCTATGTTCAAGGAGATAAAGTTTACGCTGATAAATGCAAAATGGGGGGCGGAGAATCCCATCAACGATGACAGAGGATTATGTTATATCTACCAATGTGCAGATAGTAAGAAACGAACACTGGGTGGAGGAGGAAGGACAATAATCCTCTTTCGCCTAGGTCCACTTCTCGTTTGTGTATTGAGAAGCCAATCATAAGGAGATTATGCAATCGTTTGTTGGTAGAACGTTACAACGATGAGAACGTAACTATGCGCGTACATACATAATTAAATATTCATGTAATTAAGTTATCCTTGTCAAATTCATCTCTACTAGAGAGACAAAATGTAGTTCTTGTTAAAAAAACAGTAACGTATTAATGTCAACGATGAAATTTATCAGTCGAGTAAGAGAAACCTAATGTTTTGAGTTTGGTAAGGGTGCATGTCTAGTTGTCTATAGAAAAGGCAGTTTAAGTTGGGTGATTAAGAAAACGATTTAGATAATCGTAAACAGATCTTCCAATTGAATTTCCATATGCAACAATGATGAATCTTATAACAGTGATCTGAATGGACTCATCCACGACAGCGACATGGAGGACGATATATTTGTGGAATAGCATATTGTTTCAATTTCTATTTTCTAGAATTCATTTTTCGAACCGTTACCTAGTTTCAATATTAGTATGTATGATAGTATTTTTAACCAGCGAATATTTGCCCACACTAGATGGAGAACAATGTAATAATCAACGTCGGTAAGTTGACCCAATGAGAATACCGGTTTCGGAAGCCCTTTCTTTCTAGATATTTGTCTGCTATTAATATATGACTATGTTTGACTTTCAAAAAAAACTTAGGTGTAAGGCTCTGTTCTCTTCAACTGCAATTTTCTGAACTGAACTGAATGAGTTTTCAGTTGAAGAGAACAGAGCCTAAATATCTTTTTACTTAAAGTAGTTTTTTTAGTAGTAACAAATTCTTACTAAAATTCATTGTCAATATTATTATAACAATTTTATATACGTATTCCCAACAATAGACAACTCATTATTATTAATATGGTCAGAGAATAGTAATCACTTACCTTTGTAGTTTTAAAATTATACTACGATGATTCAAAGAAATTAATTTTATTCCAGTAAATTCTTCATTCCTTTCACCTATAAATTTTCATATCTACATTCTTGTTTCACCATCTTTATTTCTTCTACCTTTTCTTGTCTCACTAATATAAAGCATCACTAGTTTGGCAATGTCGACATCATCAAATGAATCCAGGTGAAATCACCACACCTAATCCTAATTTCTTAATTTAGTTTTCGAGTTTGATGATAAATTTATTCTCTTTGATGTTTTCCTCAAATGTTCATCAAAAGTTTTAATTATTATATACACTAATTACCTTATTTTTGGTAAATTACACAATCTTTGGTTGGTAGCGTTACAACGATGCAAACGATTATGTACATACGTCAACATAAACATTTACGTAAGTTATCCTTGTCACATTCGTCTCTACTAGAGAGACACGGGAAATGTAGTTTTTGTGAAAAAATAGTAACTTGTTAATGTCAACAATAACAAATTTTCGAGTTGAATTAGAGAAACGTGATATGTCTGAGTTTCTTACTAGGAAGGGTTGCTTGTCTAGTTGTCTTGTTGAAATTGGGTACGTGGAAAACCTTGGTATACTAGTTACTGTGAAAGTTGGAGTTTGCCATCTTCAAAAAATAACTTATTCTTGTTACTTATAAAATTCTCTATGAATTTCCAGAGAAATCACCCAAAAGGCAGAAGCGGAGATCATGGATGTGCAGAGAAATGTTTGCACTGAAAAGTGCAAAAGGGAGGAGGAGAATCCCATCACCAATGAGAATACGAAAGACGGTGACAGATGCAACAGCGGCAAAAACAATAAGAAGCAGAAGCTGGAAGCTCGGGACGAAGAGGCAGTTGAGGAAGAGCGTTCCATAGAAGGGGATACTATAGCATTGAGCGGAGATGTAAAAGGGAAGGGAATAGTGGTTGAGGAATCTTCCGATGACGATTCAACAGATTACTCCAGTTACAGTGACGATGATGACAGTGATCTGGATGGACTCCTCAACGATAGCGACAGGGAGGAGGATATAGAAGTGTGGAAGCTCACGCGAACGCTTCAGGAGGGGGAGGGGACTAGTGAGGCACATCCTGAACGTAACATAGATTTGAAGAAATGGAAAAAATTAACTATTGCTTGAATAATTCGTGATAGTTATATAGTTATAGCTAGCTAGTACATGTTATCCACATTTTATTTCGTGGGTAAATTTCAATAAATGTGCAACTTTACTTTGCGCAAACAATGATAAGCTATAATTCACTAAGATCATGAGTCTAAGTTATTACTTGTTTCATTATGTTTTATCGTTCTTGAGGCTTTACGATTTGATTTTCCACTGCAATAATTGTAGCACTATTTTTCATTTATATTTAGCTAGCTAGAAAATGTTTATACACATTAGTTTTATGATTGGATTTAATTAATGGGCACTTTACTTTGTGCCAACAATGTTGAACTAATGAACTGAAATATGAGTCTAAGTAGCTTGTTTCTTTTTATTCTTTAGTTTACACCTATAGCACTCACCTAGTCACCTTGCGTTATTTTTGCACCTACAATACTGCGATTGTGTCCAAGTATAAATGTATAAATGTATATTTGCGACGTAGAAGTATCATAAAAAATGTGATTTTTCTACACAATAGAAAAAACGTATTACATTAGTATAAACTGTAAAAATTATGGCTTTTCCAAGAATTTCACATTGTTGAGATGGAGGACGATTTACTCGTATGGAAGTACCTTATCATTCTTGATAGTTATTTATTGTTCTTGATGCTTTCCAATTTGGGCTTCAACTAAAACGATAGTAGTACTATTTTTATATCTAGCTAACAAATGTTATCCGCTTTTCATTTCATAAGTGGATTTCTGATGATCTTCAACTTTACTTTGCGCAAACAATATTGCTGAACTTCACTGAAATATGAGTCCAATTGCTAGCTAGATCCTTTCTTTTCTTTATTATTCACATATAATTCTCAGTTTGCAATTATGTTCGCACCTACAATACTGCGATTGCGATTGAGTATAACAAGATGCAACAAAAATGTAAAATAGAAGCAGAGAATCCTATTTGCGATTGCAAGGAGAAGAAGGAAAAGTATACCACGTGATGCTTTAAATGTTGTGTTATGGTTGTACCACGTGATTATATGTTGCATTGTACAGCACACTAAAACACAAGGAGACACTACGACATGCGGTACGGAAGAAAAACTTAATTTAGGTAGTACTAAGCTGAGCCTTTAAAGGTCCAGAGAGATATTTCGTTCTTATCAATAAAAAATTAAATTAGTTTCTAGTCATTAGTAAAAATACTTACCAAACATCATGCGAATTGTCAAATATTATTTTCAAAAAAAGGCAATTAGTAATAATAATACTTATAATACTTACTGAATATTAATTAGACAACTCAGACTTACTAATAGTGCCAACCAATGGTAACCAATTAATTAACTATCCTTCAATCTCTTCACCTATAAAATTCCATATTTTTCATTCTTCTTTCACCATCGTTTTCACTTCTACCTTTTCTTGTCTTCAATATACCATTGTAGATATAAAGATCACCTAGCTATGTCGACATCATCAAATGAATCCAGGTGAAATCAACTATACATGCTCTAGTTAATCCTAGTTGCTTGTTTTAATTTTCTAAGTTTGATGATAGATTTCTTTTATTTTCGTTGTGAAGTTCATCACTCTTGTTAATAAAATGTGACTACTTATTAATGTAGAAAATATTATTTTTCAGTTGGATATAAGAAAAACCCTAGTTATTAGGTAGAGTTTCTTAAAAACGGGTGCTCGTTTTATTGTAATATTATTTGTTGAACTTTTGATTTGACACATTTATCACTATTCAAATAATGTAACATTTTATGGTATGTTCAAATTAAGCATTTTTTTTTTGTAAAGTGATAATTTGAGTTATAATTTAGTAACTAGCGAAACTATGTAGACTATCTTTGAAATTGGTGCTCGTTTTATTGTTATTGGAAGAAAAACGTAAACATCAACGCATAAATTCATGGAAATTTTATATATGACCATTGGCATATCAATATATATCTAGTGGAATCCTTATAGAGAATTTTTTTTTGCTCTGAGTACCTTTTTTTTTTTTTTTTTCTAATGAAATACGTTCGGTCCTTATACTTGGACTTTTGGTGTTTGAAAGACAAAGGAAAAAGGTTTTGTGATTACTCAGCTAATAATTTGTTTTTTAAACACGATTATATGTGCCTGGAATGTATAATTGGTAGCTCCGTTTTAATTTAGTTTATTCACATTACATTTTTTATGGAATTCTAGAGAGATTTCCCGAAAGGAAGAAGACGTGAAAACCGCGCAATTGGAGAAAAATGTTTGCAATGAAAAGCGCAAAAGGGACGCGGAGAATCACATAACCGATGAGAAGGAGAAGGAAGATGGCAACAATGCGCCAAACGATAAGAAGCTGAAATTAGAAGATGTAGTCGAAGAGGCGATGGAGGAAGAGCCGTCTAGAGAAGAGAAACATACAGTTCCGATGAAGGATGTAAAAGGGAAGGGGAAGGTGGTGGAGGAAGAGCCGTCTGGTGAAGAGAAACATATAGTTTCGATGAAGGATGTAAAAGGGAAGGGGAAGGTGGTGGAGGAAGAGCCGTCGGATGAAGTTTCATATGATGGTTCAAGTGATTCCTCTAGTACCTCTGATGACTCTGATTATGTATATGATAGTGATCTAGGACTCATCGATGACAAAGACACGGAGGCGGACAGTGTTCTAGGACTCATCGATGACAAAGACAGGGAGGAGGATCTACTCGTCTGGGAGACGCTTAGGGCTGAGCGAAAGACGAGTAAGGAACAGACTAACATTAAAAAGAGAAGATGATTGAAGAACTCTTGCTTGGAACTGTTCCTAGTAGTTGATTAGTGTATTTGATTTTTGTGTTTTCTCATGTTTTCCAATTCGGATCTAAAACAATATTGTTTTTTTTATCGTTATAGTTATTTTTATTTTCATTAATTACCGTTCAGTGTCAAAACAAAACTGTATTAAAGGTTCACTACAACAAAAAGTAGATATAGAGACATTTAATTTGGGTCAGTTAACAATAAGTGTCTCTACTACAATAATTTAGGGACACTTAATTAAATATAATTGAAATCGAGTATATTGGGACGCTTTTTTCTTTACACTTTGCGCTGAGAAAACCTAAAACCCCTATTTCTTCTCCACTTGATCACTTTCATAGACCAAATCAGAATTAGAACTGAAGTCGCCTCCACTCCTTGTCAGATGGCGCTAGAGAGCAGATCGGAACTCACGCTTCTTGAGAAGAGAGTTACTGTCTTGAATCGAACATTGCACTCGCCGATCTCTCTTACCCGTGCTCTCGCCGATTTGGGTCTTCTCTCGGATCCATCAAGATTAAGGTCTGGTATCTCCACAACCTCTACACTGTGGCCGATTATTTGAAGTTAAGTTTGATAATCTCTCATTAATCTTTTTTTATCCTCCAAATCGCTAATGTTTTCTTGGGTTTTCTGTTCTTAACTAATCCAGCAGAGCTTTTCAGCTTTTTCTACTATAATGGATGCTTCTCAATCAGCGGATAGAAACAAGGTATGTAAGCATCTCCCATTTCCTTGTATTTTTACTTGAACAATTTGTCCAGTGACTCATGTTCTCTATTAGTTGGTTTGTCTGTTGGTTTATCCCTTATTTATTTGTCATTGTAGCCCTTCATTTGGAGACGATTTGTTTGGCTTATGTGAAATCCTCACCGACACTTGATTTTGTCAAGCCTTTTTTTTTGGGGGGAGGGAGACTTATCATATCCTTATTTTAGTACTGAAAATTCCAATTGGAAACTCCCCATCTATTTTAATGCTTTTGATTTATGGACTCGCAAGATTCGCGCAGTCATACCTACTTACATTTTTGTTCTGCTGCACCTGATCACCCTGATATATTATATCAGATGAAAAAGTAGCGAGGCAGGACAAATTCCAAATAAGGTATGAGGAGATGAGCTTACTGAACTTATGAATCTCAATTTGTTGTTTTTATTCAAGTGATTGTTCTTTCTTTTATATCTTGAATACAAAGTTAGAGTTGTGAAGCAGATTTTTGAGTTATTGCCATACGATGAGTTACAAGAGATTATGAAATTAGAATTCAGTAGAAGAAGTGGATACAAGTGATCCTGGCAAATAATGTGTTATATGTATTTCATAGCCCCGAGACACTACTGTTCTGCCTTGTAGGCACATGGCATCTCTTGTTCACCGTTTCAACCCAAGTTTCTATTCATGCTTTCGGTTTATTTTACCATATATACTAGAAAGTAAGCTGCCTACTATAATTTCATTAGTAAAATGATTTGATGATTCGATTCTCGAATGCAGTATATGTGCATCGAGTGCGCTAAAGTTTTGATGTTCCAAACAAATAGATGTGTCCATATGCAGACAATTAGCTGAGTCTTTTGGAGATTAAGGTTAGTAACTCGACTGAGGAATGCAGAAATTATGTTGTTGCTATATTTCACATGATTTTTTGGTTCATGCGCTTGTGATTATAGGTCTGATTGATTTATTGTATTTTTTTTTTTTTTTTTTGGGGGGGGGGGGGGGTGGGTGGGTGTTCACTCTATCACCCAGATTACAGTTAAATTTTACAACTTGCATTTTAACTCATTATAAAATGTCTCTTGCATGTTGATTATAAATTTATAATTTAATTCATTTTGAGCAACTTTGAATTAGTTAAATAAATCTGTATCGATTTTACACTTGGTAAAACTGTCTTTCGCCATTTCATATGTGAGTCGCTGCTTAATCGATGTTCGCTTGTTGTATCTATTTAAAGTTCAACATATGGTTCAGAGTTTAAGAGTTTCTCTACATGCATTGGGTCATTATCTGACATATGTAGTACCACATTGATCCTTCATCTACTTTTGCTTTGATTATGAGTATATAACTATGTGCCCCATTTCTTCGTTTGGTTGCTTATTGTGCATGATTTTCATTTATGCACTACTGTTTCAATCGATTCATTACTCTATCATCCTGCACCTATACCGTAATATACTGTAAAGGCTCTAATAACTCCACATCTGTATGTTATGGAAAAGTGTCTACTATATTGCATGAGATGCTCAATAAGTAACACTTCAAATAAAAGATCTCTCATTTTGTTGTCGTTCTGGAGCACTAGAGGTGTAATTTGATGACTCATTGCTTTTATATTCATTTATGAATATCTTTATTACTCCAGTTAATTTTGTTTTTCCTCCTGGGTTTTTGGTGAAATTAGGAATAATATAGTTAAGATGTTCCTAGTTGCAAAAGCTTGTACACCTAAAAGGAAAGTATTAACAGTCTTTTGAGTTTTGACGTAATGAGAGTGCTTATTGGTCGAATTTATGCATATTTCAGAATGTGCTAGATTAGTTTAGATTCTTGAGTTATGTTCTAGAACTAGCATTTAACTTATCTGAATCTGAGAAAATTAGCTTCTGAAAATATTTGTTCTGGTGCACCAACATTCCTAGCTAGATTAATGAATTAGTTACAAGGGTTCAAAATACTTACACCTGAGATTGGCGTCATGTTTCATAGCTAGAAAAACTGAATAATGTGTACTACTTGTGTACAGTTTCTCAATCATATTGCATGATATAATTCCTGCGAGTTGATATACGCTCCACGCTTTTTGTATCTCTGATCTTGAACAATTTAGTGTAAATTCTAGTGTTGTCGTGATTATTTTTTTTAACTTTTTATGTTCTCAATGAAAGAGGCTAAGTTGGCTTATTGATGTGCTATCCCGTATTAATCATACTAGCTATTGCTGATTGGTGAAGTAGCAAATTCTGAGACAGTTTACACTAATCTTGAGTAACACATGGGATTTGTTGGTTATGTTTTTATTTGGGTCAGTTTGTTTTCAGATATATTTCTGAAGGTCTCTATTTCTGGACTTACCCGGTTACTCTCAGACCTTTCTCTTGGCAAGACCATAATTTAGCTTGATTGTTTGTGATTGAGAATGTAGTATTGTAGATTCTTGGAGATGATATATTTTGCGTGTTGAAGACTGTAAGTGCTTCATATAATTGCAGTTTCGTTTTCTTTTCTTTTTTGTACTTCTATTCTTTTTGCCCCACCCACAAAATAATGGCAAAGCTGACATGTCATGTTATATTGGTAGTTTGGTACATAAAGAGCATGAAATATCCATGTTGAAGAAGCAGATGGAAGCATGTTGTTCTGGCCAAACAATAGAAGAGTTTGTTTGATGCAGATGGGAGACTTTGTGATGGACCAATGAAGTTTGTAAAGAAAGTCCAGAGCAGGGTATGTTTCTTGATTTATTGTACATGAGTATATTATAGTCCATTGCCATGTCTCTTTGTTGCAACTCGGGGTTTATGTAGAATACAATACTGGTATAATGGGTTAAAGCTTGTTACAATTATGATATGTTGTTCCTTGAATCTATGTTAATTACTGCAGGTAGAAGGAGTTAACTTTTCTCCACTAACTGTTGGGAAATCATTACATAAAGAATAATTCATCAATATTTTTAACTTTCCTATAATTTAGATAATCGGGACGACTACAAGTTGAGGAATGGCCTGGTTTCACATTACTATTTTGTGTTGGCCCAGGCAGATTAGTTGTGTTTTGATGTGTTAGGCTATGTTATCTTCATCTGAAAATCCATTAATTTAAGTTCAGGTTCAGTTTAGTTTAGTTCAGATTTACTTAGTTAAATTTTATACTACAAATAAATTCAGTTCAGACGAATAGAACAGAGCCTTACTTATATAGTTGTTAAGTAGAATATGCATATGTGGAATCTATAATAACTTGAACTTAAAAAGTACATTTTATGTCTGAGTCTATTGTATATAAAATTAAAACTCGAGTTCAATCTGTGTGTCTGATAGTTTCAACTTGAAAGTTCAAAAAAGATTTCTTACTTTTCTCTATACATTATATGCAGGTTGTCTTGATAGAATATGATAATTGATTGCTCAGACATCGAAAGGAAGGCGGCTCAACCTTTGCAAATTAACTTCCACTTGATGTTATACTTCTCATTTCATTTGGATTGTCTGGTTGCTGTATTCGAATTTCTATGCATAGAAGTTCATTTCAACATTTGGATTGTGTATTAATGAATATAAACATTATTTGACATAACATTGAATTAATATTTGATATGTTATTACTATCTTTGCATTCCTTTTAGGCTAGTTTTGTATGTTATATAACATACTTGAATGTTGTTTGGAACTTGGCAATGATGATCTTGTGGAACGATAATGGTAAAAATATTATAATAGGAGTGAAGGATATATAAGTGTCCCGATATAGCAATTATGAGACACATATAAGTGTCCTGATATTCATTTAGAGGCACAGATAAGTGTACTTAAAAAGATACTTAGGTACTTCAAATCCATGTACAAGGCAATCATATGTCTCAAAGTTAAGTTATGAGGCATATATAAGTGTCTCGAAAGCTTATGATATAGAGGTGCTTAAAAAAGTGTCTCGAACTCTATTGGGACTCCTTATCTTGAGGCCCTTCTGGAGACGCTTATGAAAGTGTCTCGAAATACAAAAGAGTCCCGATATGTACCATATCGGGACACTTATCAGTATCTGAAAATGCCTTTTTTGTTGTAGTGGTTGTTGGATCACATAGTAATAGCTAGGTTTTACTGCACTTAATCAATACTTAACTGAATTAGTCGTGGAAAATGTACGCTAAGAAAATTTGATTTTCATTTCACTCCATGTTCACAATTAATGACACACAGACTAGTTTAGCATACATTAATAAACTTAATGAAAGATCAACAACATAAATAGAAGTCTTCTTTGAGTTTCTTCATGGATAAGCCTCAATGACAGCTACAATGGCTTCAATATGCTTCACTGTGAACCTGCTGAAGCCAGCAGCATCCAAAACATATTCCCATTCTTTGTAAGTTCTCTCTTTTCCTTTGCCTGTGTGAGCCAGCATCACCATGTCCAGTGCCAGACGAACATCGCTATACTCGTCTTCTCCTTCTTCAATCACCGCCTCTGCAATGATCACTTTCCCTGTGTCCTTTGGAATGGCCTCGCGACAGTTCTTTAAGATTCGGATGCACTCCTCATCACTCCAGTCGTGTAATACCCACTGCATCGATAACATATACATAGAGAGAGTATCATTACTTGTAACAACAATAATGGAAGTCAACGGTCGAACACAACTCAAAAGCATCATGAGGCACTACATCATCATGTGGCATAGAAAAAACCTAATGAACCTAATTAGCCATCACACTTACCATGAGGAAAGCAGCATCAGCCTTTGGGACACTTTTAAACATGTCACCACCAACCAGTTCAACACCTTCAGAACACAGCGCAACAGATACAACATGAGGAAGATCTAAATCAATGCCATGAATCCAAGGACACGCCTTGACCAACGTACGAAGCGTGGTTCCATCACCACCACCAACATCCACAATCGAGGCGATTCCCTCAAATGCTTGTGGATATTGACCTATGATAGCAGACATAGCAAACTTAGCATGAGAAGCCATTGCATCATCAATCAGCTTGCTGTGATCTGGATTTTCGGACGCATACTTCCATACATCATCCCCATTAGCAGCCTCGAATGGTGAAGCGCCATTAGTTAATGTTCTGCTCAATTTGTGCCACGGGGCAAGCATGGCCGAGCTACTCTCGAGCATGATGATAGGAGACATGCTATCGGCTCCGTCTTTCATGAGCAAACGGGATAGTGGTGTTTGGATGTAGCAGATTGGTACACTATCCGGCTTTTGTTTGAAGATTCCACGGTGTATCAAATACCTGCTCAGGGACATTGAATACAAGTTTAAATTTTTAGACGAGCATGCATCGTCTAGTGCAAGAAGATAGACGAATGTCAACTAAACATGTATAATAACTAGCTACTACCAGCTAACATATCAACTAATTTTGTTGAACGCACCCATAGTAAAAGTATGTACCTCATTATACGTTGCAAGATCGACTGGGAGCAGCCAAGGGCCGTAGATAACGCGGGAAGCGTAATCGATCCGCCATGGCTTTCCAAGATGTCAGGAATCTGGAGTTCAATTGCACACTTGACCATTGCCATTGGAGTGAAACCGAAAACATACTTCCATATCTCCACTTGGGATTGTTTCACTTCTAACTTGTTTCCATTGGAGGATTTCATTTCCATTTCTCAATCTGCTTTTAGAGCTAGTTGTCCTGAAATGCTCTATAATTAAAGTGGTGTTTTTTCTGTTAGGTAAAAGTAGTGAAGATGAAGGCATTATATATAGTATACAATATAGCAACTATTGGCCTAAATAATGAATACAACGTGAACCATGTCTCGCATTTGATATATAAACATTAAATAAATATGGTAATCATGTCCGAATTAAATGAATAGTTCTGGTAAATTGCAGTTTCTTAAGAGATAGTCTCCAAAAAAAAATTGTACCGAAAGTATGATTATAGGAAGAAAATCATGTAACAAATTTTCAAATAAGGTGTTGGTTTGCATCATATCTCGAATGTAATAATTTTGATGCACTTATAAGTATTGCACGAATTAAAATGTATAGTAGTTATATATGATTTCTTGACTTCTCCAAATAAACTTTGTGAATTGCGAGTGTGCACACAGAGTTTGCCTGCGTATCTACTTACTCTGTACCGTCTTATATTTCTCATTTGATTTTTCATAATAAAAATCCACAGTATTATTCGATTATAATTGATTCGGATCGAATAGAGTTAGAATGCTAGATGAATTATGAAACGTCCTTATCTTTATGTATGGTTATTATAAACGGACATGCAAGTTTTCTAAATATAGAGACAATCAACAAAACCCATCTTAGTGAGCAAAAGAGTAAAAGAGAACAAACTTATTTAATTACTACTTTAATTAGTGTTTTGAACATTAGACGAGTCACCTAAAGATCGAAAGGCATCGTGAATAACATGTTTGTCGACATCATTATTACTCCATCCATCCGTCTCCGATAACTTCATATTTTACCGTTGACGTGCAACTGACTTTAAGTTAAAAAACTAATAAAATGATAACAGTATAACACGTGAAAAGTTCACAAATGTTTAATTTTAATGATAATGTAAAATTAACATTTGTGGATAATTTTCATTAATTTTCAATGTATAAATTTTCACGGTACTGGGGATAACAACATACATAAGTCTATGGCACGAAAAAGTATGGAAGAGCATGTAAATGTTGATTAGACAAATACAGGTTCATGCCATAAATGATTTCAATCAACGTTTATGCATAACCCCAGCCTTGCAATGAGTTCGACCGACACTGATGGATAACCGAAGTTGATAACCAACTGCCACGGCCACATACCTAACCTAACCATTTTGCAGGCCGTAGCAAGCACGATTACCTCTTTGAGTTCTTAAATTGACAAATTTTTTAAGACATCCCGATTTTTAGTTTGGAACTTCATATCATAAATTACATTATATTCGCAATCCAGTGAAGATTAGAAACTGGAATCAAAATTTTAATATTAGGGCGGACAACGGTAAACCGGTTAAAATGAAATATCATGTAAACTAGGGGGCTTTTACATAAATTTCCCGATGGCTGCACTGAAATTTAAAGTAGCTACTCAATGCGTATCCAATTCCAGTGGATGGTCCAGTTTGATTCAACGTCCCTACCATATCATTCCCACATTCATGATGGAAGAGATATCATCCCATTTTCACATAAATGATAACGAGATAAATGAAATATGTAACATTCGAGCTGATTTTACCAAAGAACGGAAAAATCCACATCAGGCTAGTACAAATCATGTGAGTGTGCAAACACGGGATGTGCTCTTTTCTCTTTCCGAAAGATCATGAATTTGACAACTTCACTTGACATTCACTATTGACACAAGTGCACCGCATATCAGAGTTAGGGTCGACTATGACTCTCATGGAAAGTCCTTTTTTACACAAGATTCGATCTTTTGCAGAGCGGTAACTAGTGAGGAATTTCCTTCAGAAATTTCTTTCAACATCTGCAACCTCTTATCTATCTCACCAGCAGGCAGCGTTGAGGTAACCTCGGAGTCAGGCTGCACAGTCAAGTCCGGTTTCTTGTAGCAAAGTAGCTTTACCATCATTCCCTGATGGAAAAAAATGCATAAATTATCCAAGAACATTGAACTGAACAATTCAAGATCTACAAAAGAACAGATATATACCAAGTGGGACGGAAAGTAACAATAGTAATGTTAATGATGATAAACTACGCTACACGCTTGAGGTTATAGTTTATACACAATCACCAGAACCACAAGCCACAAGGTCCTAAAAAAATAAATAAATAAATAAAATAAAATGACGAAGCAGCTTTCCTAATCCAAACACCTCCACCTGCCCAAGCGTTTGGCACATTCTTCTAAGACTATATTGTCATAAATCATTTTTCCTACTGTTAGGAAGAATTGGTATTCTACAAGACTTGCTCTTATTAACCCTTCATTATTATTTGCAAGTTGCAACCAGAAACACAGATAATAACTAGAATTAAAAGATGGATCATGGAATAAAAATTTCATCAATTACCAAAGCTGCGATATTACCTCGTGCTGCTTTTTTTGAGAACAATCACGCAGCAAAGATTTTGCAAGCTTATTGCGAAGTGGCACCATATCACCAGCTGTGGTACTGAAAATGAAAGATGAAAGGTGATGCAGAGCCACTAATGAAGCTACTGAATCCCGAATGACTGCCTTGTCTAGAGCACCCAAGACCCACGATTTTACATAAGCCTCCAATATCCTCTCATCATCCTGCACCAAATGTAACCATGACTTGTATTTAGGGTGATTAATCATTAAACCCCTAGACTTTGTAGGAAATAACTTTTTTCCCTTGAAGTTCAACGATTACATATAGCTTATTTAGCTGATACATGTCAATAGTTTTTCTTTTTTGGCAGTACTAAACCTATAAAAGAACAAATCTTCAAAGAATCAGTCGGGTATGTCAAAGCTGAATCAAACTTTAAGGGCTATATCAGTAATTTTTCATATATCCGGAAGATGGGGAAGGGGGTTCTCTAATTTGAAACGAATGATAATCTACGAACTTATAAAAGAAAGATAAAGTAAATAATGAGGAGAATAATTCTTTAACAAATTAATGAGGATCAGGTAGTACCTCTACAGGCTCAAGATAACCCACAACCTTTCTCAAGCACTTATCTGGAGGCGGCAAAAGCTCAAGAACATGAGCATTAGATAATGCCTTCCATGTCGCAAGCCTTACAGAAGGTTCCACAGATCTGTGCAAATACATTGCAACTTGGCGACCAAATACCAAGTCTCCATAAGAATCGGCAGCAAATTGGTCCACCAAATTTTCGATAAATGTGGAGTAATTCTCATGTATATCCGACTCAAACAGCAAGTTATCCACCTTTTTCTCATCCAGGCTTTCACCATAAATATTCTGTAAAGCTTCAAAAACAGCCCTACTCTTGTCATCTTCAAGAACACCCATTCCAGAAAGTAAGGTCACGGAGAGAGCATGCAGTTTCCATACAATTGGAACCCAATGAACTACACAGTGGGACTTAGAGGTGAGGAACATAGGCATTGCTTCCAAACCTAGGAGAAAGAAAAGTCCGGCCTTGGAAACTTCAACAAAGTCTGAGGGCAGATGCATATCTTTCTCCAACGGAATGCTAGATAGTGCACTGAGAAACCAATGTGCGGGAAGATGCAATCGTTGGTGAGCCCACTCCTGTACCAAGGAAGTCGGTTGTTTGGCAGTTGTTTCTGGCTCCTCATGAATAGTTTCAAGCGAGTGACTACCTTTCCTCGAAGCCTGGCTGCTCACCTGATGTTTATCACTCTTGTCCTTTTTCTTTTTCTTTATAACGAGCCACCTGTTACGGAAGTGAGCAGCCAAAACATTTGCAAACGACAAATATTCCTCTTTCGTGTAATCCCACTCAAAGGGTTTAAATCCTTTTCCAAGTCTAAGGAACTGGCGGATTCCAGTATCAAAATACTTCAGAACAGAAACCTGGGATATGAAATTCAATAGCTGGTCAATGATCAAACTACTTGCAGGACCCGCGATTAAACAGGCTCCAAGAGCACAATTTAGCATTTCAAATGTGCGGCCGATCTCTCCATTTTCTAATGTATCATTTGCGGAAGAAATTTCTGAAACATCAATCAAGTAAATCAGCAACCTTGCATCTTCTTGAGCCAACAAAATTTTTCTCGACCAATACCCGCCACCAATAGCACCCCAACCCACTCCAACTCCTGGAGCAGGCCCACCTCTACTGAATGTCTCAATTGGCTGGATCCATAGCCATTCCTTGGTAATCAGGTTCATCAAAGTTGCCAGCAAGCTTTGTACTTCAACTACAGAGGACTTGAGTATTCCATCAGCAAGGATTTTATCTTCCCTTGACAGGCTGGTAAATTTCGATGGAGTTTTATGAATGTCAAGGTTTGCATGTTGTATCAACTTGTCGACACAAGCAGCTAATTGGACCAATCCTTGTAGGCAACATGTAGAAGATATTGCCAACTCTAGTCCGTCACTAAGCCTCAAATAACATAAATGTTCAACGATTGAACCATGGTCTTTGTCCCCTAACCCCGAAAACCGAAAATATCCGTTCTTACAAATTGCAAGTCCAATTTTGGTAACAAAGTCAGGCAGCCACTCCAGGGGCTGATTCTGCAAGATTGACATATCCTCTGGAAGTACAGCTTTGAGAGAACTGGAAAGCATGCTCAAAACTGAAGAGATTACCCATAACAAAGAATTTAGTTGTGAATTTAGTGAATTGCGCGTTCCATTATCATTGGCACGGTAGAACTCAGATAAATATGGAATGTTTTTCACCTCTATCCACTCCAAGGCTAGGTCAATGATAGAAGCGAAGTGATACCAGGACAACTCCCCTTCATCCGGGTCTGTATCCTCGTTCCTTCCACGCATATATGAATAGAAATTCGGGAGCGTACGAACTAAAACGCCAAAAATAAGGTATGCTTCCTTTGTGATGGCACAATATTCATCCACCACGTCATTTTCAATTAGTTTTTCGAAGGAGGGCAAACTCAGCCTAGTGCACAATGCAGTAAACAAGTCGGAAAAGTCGCAGATATGATATCCATATTGGATGCAGACCTTCAACAGACGTAACTGTTCGACCAGAAGGGCAGATGAAAGCTTGCAGGCCTCTTTTCCAGATTTCAACCACTTGTCAAGAGAGAGTGGCTGTCGATACAAATGCCAAGTCATCTTATTAATAAACCCATTTTCTTTGAATTTGAAGCAAATCTTCTTGTCAAATCGAGCCAACACCTTCAAGATGCCAAAAAAGGAATTTAGTAAAGATTTTACCCAGAAGATGTAGGAACACCCCACACAAGTTCAAAACATTAAGAAATAAATTAACTACATTCCCAGGGCTTTCCACAAAAATCAGAAATGTTTCATTAACAGTAAAGACACACTGTACTGTATAGATGGCATACAAAGTCTTAGTGCAACATAACAGCACACCTTCATATGCAGTGTGTATTACATGTTAGGCGGTTATGAGTCACGTAATGACAAATTTAGAGAAGATTTCAGGTATTATTGAAGGAAAAATTCATCAAAAAACACAGACTTAATCACACCTTACAGGGTTACCCACAAATTTTCAAAAAGTTGAGTAGAAAATCACACAAGTACAAATGTTTTGAGGTTGGACAAAATTTTCCTTACTCAAATAGTATTTGTAGGGGATAGTTTGCATATTACATCGAACCCGAAACGACCTGGCAAAGTTAATGGGAAAATGACGGTTGAGTCTTTAAAAAGAAAGGCCAACCTTAAAGAGGGTAATAGATTTTATCTTGCAAGGATTGATGTCCATTTTCAGTGCAAACCGATCTGCAACTGTCTGAAGAAGCCTCTCGCAGTTCACAACTTCACCAGCACATGTTGGGGAATGCCTTGCCAATGCTATCAGAATAGATATCAGGCGATCTTCTAATGATGAAGTTTCATCTGTCTGGTAAGACACAATTGTAAAAGTTCACTTTCTATAATAATGAATCTTCATTATCTTCAACAGCAATATTCTGACGCAGTTTTATCAAGCTGATTAACTATAACGAGATTAGTTGCATGACAATAGTTACCTCTAAGAGATAACAAATTCTTGGAAGAACTCCCATCCTCACAAGACCTGCAGCAACATCCTGCCCAGTAACAACTATGTCATCTTGAATAGTACGTTCATCTTCAGGCTTGTCACCCATCGACTCCTCATCAAATTGAGGAAAAATATTTGAAGGTTTTGTGTTATACTTCCAGAAGCCACCACGGAGAAAGCCCGTATTAATATCTGGTCTACTTCTAAATATAGGAGAAGTACAAACATCCCTCAAAAAAGTTGGTGTTTTCTGCGGGAAAAAAAAAAATAGGTATGTGATTCTTGTGTTGAAAAGTTACCAGCTTGTTAGTGGAAAATAAGAGAACTTTCAACTCTACCTCAAAGGTGTCAAATATGATTTCGTTCATTTGACAGCTTAGAGCACACTGGATTGCTTTGGCACAAGCAAGGACTACTGAGTTGTGGTTATCATCAAGGCACATTCTATAGAAAGACACATGGGAAAAGTGAATATACAAACGACAACAACATAATAGCAGAACTTGTTTTCTAAGACTATCCGAATTCTTGGACACACAAATATAATGGTTATAAAATACTATTACTACGCAACAGCCAGCAGTTAAATACATGTATAAAAGGGATCAAAGATGAGAGTGCTGCAGCCTGCATGCATTTAGAAAGCATACATGTGGGACAAACGAGTTCATCACTATCGCCTATTTTTCTTGAGTTTCTCTAGTTATATTGATACAAAATTTGTTTAGTCAGTGGAGTTAGTTAGCAACGGTAAAATCATATATTTCTGCAAGCATTGATCAGGTACGGGATGGTAAGCCAGTATCACGGTATGATATAAACAAGGACAGATTTGAGGTTACACCTCAGTGAAAAAACAAGCTCAGGTTCCGGCCCAAGAGCAAAAGCCCAAATAGCCTCCCAGTCAACAGAACCCTCAGATTGAACAGATTTGGGAGCAGAATCAACTTGGTTCTGGCAAATGTTAGTGATTGCTTTATCGAGGACAGCTGCAATCAAATGTAAAGCAAGAGCCCTTTGGCTGGGTATCTGAAACATGTGTTCCAACACATCAATAGAATTACAAAATGCATGAATACAGTCAAACGTACATACAAGTAAAGCCTAGATGCCAATGAAAATTCCCACTTACCAGACTTCGAGTCAGAACAACTGCTTCTTTTATTGTATACCCAGCAGCACCAGGATCACCCTCAGTCCGTAGCATATCACGTTCAGATACATTATCTGCACTATATCCACTTTGAGATGACACGTTACCTACAATAAGACAACATTGGAAGCATCAAAACTTCGATCCAGTTCGATAAATGCCAACAATTAACTGACTCTTCAAGGGTACTAGTCTGTAACGCCATAAACTGATCAAACATTCTCTGTCATTATAGTGCCACATATCCTTTCCTGATTGATCGACTGAATCCTCATGATAGAAAAGAAAAAAGTAAAGGATGAACTTCCTCATAATTTTTTATAATAACGATTAATGAATCAGCATGAACTAGACGATACGTTGATTCTGTACCACCCTCCTAGTTTACGATGAGTCACATGAATAGAGAAATTGCATTTTTTTCCACCTACGCATAGGATAGCTGATTGGTTCAACCCCCAATGAGAGTCAAAATTGGACAATTACTCATTTACACATGGCTATCTTAGCAGACAAAATCTAGTTTACATTATTATCTTCCACTCAAAGTAGATTTCTGTTAAATGTATGTATCCCAGTAGAACCAAATCTACTGTTAAACATATACTTGTCAAATAATGAGGAAAATGATATTCTAAGCAAGCCAACTTTTATAAAATCTCCTTTTATGGATAACAACTCCCATAAGATCTCTTATAGCTACACCCTGCAGACTATGTGCATGACAAACGAATGAAAATCCAATGGCACTGAAGTGTTGACAGAAGAAAGATATATGCATATGCATGCCTAAAGAGGTACAAATCTGAAGTTGCATCAATTAGATAGATCAGTCAAATTATTAGGGCTTGAAGAGACAATGAGCTTTAATTTCCACCAACCAAATACTATGAAGAAACCATACTCCAGAAAAGTTAGCTCATCAAGGAAACATTATATGTATATATATATATATATATTTTACCCTGTTAAGCAACGGAAGCATGAAATTTTCAGCCTTACCGTTATCTGATACAGAAGTGGAATCACTGTTAACAATGGTCCCCTCCAAAGAAAATCTAATATCTCTAACACGTTCAACTCTATTTCTCCAGGCATCCCACGTGCGACCGCTTTGCTCAGTCATACTTGGCGAATTTTTATTTCCTTCCACTTTTGGTGCGTCCAGACCAACTACTTTGACAGGCTTATGAGATAGACTACTATCAGAGGTTGCAGCTAACCTTGACAGATTTTCTTGGCGCTGCGAACTGTGCGCTTCAGTGTCATCTGACAAAGAAAATTTCTGCCTCGTCACTTTGGCTTGAGCACGCCTTTTAAGAGCATCTATCAATTTTGGATTTAGCTTTTGCATTATCTCTGTCTGTGCTTCTGCAATCTCATCAGCAGACATTTGTGACAGCCGAGCACGGTTCTCTGCATCAATCTGACTCTGGAGATCATCTCCTCCTCCACCCTCAGTTACTGGCAAATGCTGCATTTCTGAAGTTCTTTCTACTCCTATACTTGATCTATTCTCCCATTCAGGCGTAATATCAGCCATCACACTACCCTTCGATACATCTATACTACTAGATGACAAGTCTCCATGTTTCGTTTCTCCAAAAACTCCCCTATCCTTGTCATCCATTGTCACAGATTCTTCTTTCACATAATCAATATCCATTCGCCTGCTCAAATTATCAAACACTTTCACACCAGTACTTTTGCCAGCTTCAACCCTAGCCAAACCTGCTTCCTTTTTCTTTTCACCACCGTTTTTCATCATCTCCTTCCACCGTGAAAAATCCAAGCCCTTCTTTTCTTTCCTTGGCACAGGGTTGGCAACATCAGCAGCCATCTCCATCCCATCAAACTCCCCTTTCTCCTCAAACTCATCCTTCTCATCACCATCATCAACTTTCGGAGCCCAATGCTGTTAAACAAATTACTAAAATTAACCACCACATCAAATATTTCTAACTCCACCCATTAAAAGCACCAAAATTCAATCTTAAAACAAGCAACTAAGTTCTCTCCACATACATTCCACAATAAAATATCAGAAACTAACGAATGAAAATAAATTGTAGCCTCAAAGGCACCAAGATTAGATTTTTATCCGTTTAGAGAAACCAATGAACAAAATTCTTCCCGCATAATTCAAAAACATGAGAAGAAGAGTAATAAAAAAAACATTACCGGACCATGAGAACGGTGGCGAGCCACCGGAAAAGGAAGGACAGTGGGGCGAGGAGCAGAAACGGGAGCTGAAAAACCCTTTTCAACTATGCCTCCAATCAGCCATGGAGTTTCATCGCTTGCATTGAATCCAAGTGGAGTTGCTGTTGCTAAAGGTGGAGTTTTGGGTTTTGGGTTTTTGCTGGGTTTGCTAGTACTCCCTTTTTTCATTGTTAGCTAAAAAAAACTGCCCTTTTTCAGTGCGAGCTAGAGAAGAAGTATGATCAAGACTCGAGAGTGTGTCAAGTTAAGCTGCTCATCAATGGACAAAACAATTTTGACTGTGGAAGGAAGAAATATATAGTTTGAGACGACAATAGAAGACCTAAATCATATAATTCGTCCAGTAACCGAGCTGAAGTCGCGAACTCACTATGTGAGCGCTCGTTCGTCGAATTAGAGAGATCTGTGTTACAGTAGGTGGCGACTTAAAGCTATATAATTCACCGCCTAAAACTCGGTTGATGGCCTTGTTAACGCCCTGCACTGTTTTATGCTCTTGCCTTTCCACTACTTTCTTTGGGTCCAGATTAAAGGTAAAAGTGAAAATTTATATATCGGGTGTGTGCTTTCTCATCCTATACGTGATCTTAGTGTGTGTTTGCAAATGATTTTACTTGTGTTTTTTTGTCTGCTTCTACTAAAAGTTGATTTTAAGCAAAATTAAAGTCAGTAGTGTTTGATATATCATATAAAAAGCAGCTTAAAATTGTAAAAGCACAAGTTTTAGTGTTTACAAAAATTAATTTAATTAATATTTTTAATTAAAAAAAAGCTACTAATTGCTTAAAGCAGTTAGAAGCAGCTATTAGTTCTTCTGCGCTTCTAACTTTTTTACGTAAAATTCATAGAAGTTGTAATATAAAACACTAAAAAACTGTTTTTACTATTTAAAAATCACAAAAGCACTTTTTTAAAGCATTTGTAAATACAAGCTTAATCAAAAGTCCAATCAACAAAATTTGCTCTTAAATGTCTTACTCTTACTTTATGTATTGCAACCTCAACTTTGTTTTGTAGTAACGGTGTTGCAAGAGCCTACAGGGTCAATCTTGATATGTATGACTTGCATATCAAGTTTTCTTTAACAAGGGATTGGGCCCTTTCTATTGATGAGTCTTTGTTGTCTTGCAATTTTCAAGTTGCTTTATGAGTATAATTCCACCAATAAATTTTAAATCTGTGTGTAACAAAATTTTGTGGTTCTGGATCAATTTCTTATAGTAACTCTATCTTTCAGGTAACCATTTCACAACCCTCTCATATGGATTGTTAGGGATGCAGTACATGTTAAAGTATGTTCTTTCTCATGCAGTAAATCAACTTATACTGATACTTAGATTGATATATCAGGTTGGTACGGGTGCTCTTGCAGAAAAGATCATAACTATAAGGTACTCCTGGTGTTGGATTCCTGAAGCTTGCACTGAAAAAAACTGTTGTTCTGATGATTTATGAATAACTTAGAACCGTTTATTTTTTGGGATGTTTCGTCTTTGTTATCTGGGTGTTTAATCTAGTGGTATGATTCTTGCTTTTTGCGAGATACGTGAGTTCGATTCTCGCAACACACCCTCATCAAGTTTATGTTCGCAACTAAAAATTTGGACTATTATATGTTAAGATCCTATGATTGGAATAAGTGCTTTATTCTCAACTAATCGATTATTTGTTGATGTATGCTATAATTCCATATGCAACAAGTATATGGTAGTGATAAATCATATACTCCTATGTTTGTTTTCAAATGGATTAATTGAGTCAAACATATTTGTTGTTGTTAGCTTGAACTAGTAGTGTTGATACTTTATTATTTTCATCACAAGTTACATTGTCGATACAAAGTTACACCCAGTTTGATTGTGTAGTTAGACCATTCTAACTGTATTGGGCCAAGTGAAATGTTTGTTTGGTTTGTATTGGGCCAAGTGAAATGTTTGTTTGGTTTACTTTTTGGTGTTGATTTTGTGGGCCTGCTGCCCCGGCCCAAAAGTAAAGGGCAGGCTTGTGATTGGTGGATTATGTCTAGTTGTCAAGAGTTGACCCAATTTTTAGAACCAATATTTTGGGGAGATAAGGCTATAAATTGGTTTTTAATATCCAAGGCTTGTGATTGGTAGGTTGTGTCTAGTTGGTAATAGTTGGCCCAATTTTTAGAACCAATATTTTGGGGAGATAAAGCTACAGATTGGTTTTTAATATCCCAAATAGTGTTTTGGCCCAATTCTACAAACCGGCCCAATTGCAGAAACAAACACAGCATAAGTGTTCATACACGTGCCCATCTTTTCTTTAATAGAAAGTCTTTCAGTTTAAACATAAAGTTTTGAAATCAATAACAATTGTTTTTAAATTATATCAGGTCAATATTCTAATAAACAGGATGCATGAAGCACATTTGGAAAACGTCCTCCATTACTTGCACTTCCACAAAAATGCACGTAAAAAGCATACATTTACCTGCGTTAGGAATGTTGTTACTTGAGTTTGTCCATTCCCAAGTGTACCAAAATCCTGCCTCAGAATTTTAGTTGTATCTCCAATCCTGATCACACTGAGAAGTAGTGATGCATGGGAGAGCACGTCGTTGAAAGGGCTCTATCTCGTTGGATAAGGAGCAGGATATTGCACCTGGTTGCGACATGCAGTTCAAAATATGTTTGTTGCCAAGTCCAAGTTTTTATATGGAAATTAATCGAGATGGCCTAGCTTGATTTGGGATGTGTATTCTCGTAGTATCTTCTTAGTTCGACAGCCTTCAATATCATACCGGAAAACTTAGGAATTTAAAGTAATATAATAATTCACAAAGTTTCACTAAGTCTGTAATTCAATTTAAATCTCATCCGTAGATCTTACTTATTCAATTTGAATCTGGTACGTACATGTGTCATTGTTTAAGTAGAAGGTGCAGGGTTCGAATCCCATTGTCGTAAGTTTCTTCCTTTTATTTATTATCTTCAAATGTTTTCTCCTTTTTCAATTACATTTTTATTGGTTTATATAAAAACACTTAACACACGTAGTGTGTTACGTAAATGCTAGTAACATATATAGCACATATGAATCAGACATGAACACATATAATATCACTAATTTACTTGAATCAAATTGACAACTTAGTAATGAATTTACGGAACAATTCGAATATGGAAAAATAATTTGTGCATAACCTACATGCTCAAATTATTCAAAGCCCTTTCTGCCTCATTTTCAAGAGTCTGACATATACAAAATACAATATTCCCAAAAGACTGCCCGATAACTCAAAGAGTTACTGTCCTAAGATGATCCGCCATGCGAGTTTATGTCCATAACAAACCCTTTCTAGTGATCTTCTCATATAATAGAGTAAACAAGAAGCTATCACAGCAATTCCAGCCATCAGCGCAACACCAAGCTCCATATTCTAGAACTCAAGAATAGCGGCAAGGTTGAAACTGGCCAGTAAGCAAACAATAGAGACTGTGAGGGCGCGCCATCCCATATTTAATGCACATGCCATCATCTCCAAACCACATTCCCGAGCCTTGATTGAGACACGCAAGAATGCGAGTAAAAAAACTAAAAAAAATAAGAATGAAAGTGAAATAGTGAAAACAAAGGTTCGAATCCAATGGTCCCCATATAACAATGTGTGCCCGAAACGGCTGTCATTGCCGCCAGGTACCCTTTATGGTTGCAGCGAATGTCAACGTAGTTACAAGCATGGCAACAACCATGAATGACTTGGCCAAGTTCGTCACCCATAGCGCGCCTTCCCTTTTCAATTCCGCATGCTCTTCTCTGAAAATAATTACAAGCGATTTTTCGAGATGGATTAATTTTTCTTTGCAAACGGAAGGAACTACTTTCTCCACCACCTGTTAAAAGAAAAGAAAATACAATTCATATAAAACATACAAATCCACCATTTGTTAAAATGAAATGCAATATTCATATAAAACATACCAAGTATTTCAAAAGGAAGAAAAAGGAAGCATACAAATTAGTGAATCCAACAAAAAAATCACTAATATTATGAATACATCTTTTAGCAAATGAATTTATTAACTCCGAAAAGTAGTTTAACTGATATGAAAAGAGAAGAAATGTTAATACCTTCAACCACTCTATTTCATATCGCATTACGTCAATCGAAGTTGAATATAGAGCCATTAGCCTATCAGATGATACTAATCTTGCAATCATATGCAATATGGAGACTCGTCTTGCTAATTAGATTTTTTTAAAAAAAACTCTTACATGGTGATTCAACATGGCCAGGCGTTCTATCGTGAAACTCGATTGTAACAATATAGAGCATCTGAAAAAAGTACTCAAGACCTCTTCAACTACGATACAATTCCCCAGCTTTGCAGTAATCAAGATGGCTTCACGATAAATTAGCTCGGCTTCGAATATATTCAGCGATCTCAACTCCATGCATAAAAGCTTGACGAGGTCGAGTACAATTTAGTTCGAACGCCGATTCAGATTTCCTACATTCAGAGCCCCAAGTTATGATCAGCAGAGCAAAGCATATGGTCCTCTGCACTAAACTCTCCAAACCTGAGTGACCTGAGACTTTTACATTTGCCAAAGTACAATAACTCCTTACCAAGGCCAATACAATGTTTGCAATTAAATGAAAAATGAAGGAGGTCAAGTTTAAAGTATCGACTTGCATAAATCTGTGTACACATATGCCATGACTATACAACCACTACTAACTAGCAAAAGACAACGAATTATTATGTGTAACTTACCGTAAAAGTCAGCGTGGATCACTACATTAAGGAGTGCAAGCATAGATAAGGGAGCACACATAACAATCATAATTACGGTCGACGATCGCCTCTAGCAAGTAAATCAGCATATACTTTCTTGCATGTTTAGTTGTTGCATGGACTGGTTAATCACCCAAAATATTGGGATGTAAAGTAAATTGCGATGACAATCCACAATGTTATTGTTGCATGTATGTTGCCAACAACATTCACCTTTGAATCTCGGACGACAACTAAATCAGTCACCATATCTTAATCTTTAGTTTTAAACAAACAAACCCTAACACTGGAGACAAAAAAAAAAAAAAAAACACGCACACATACAAAAAAAAAAAAAAAAATTCATGTGCACAAATGTCACCATAAAAACAGTGCAATTATTATATGTACAAGAGACAAAATATTTTTCTTAATTAATAGTAATGTAATGTAATGTTGGCTACTGATGCGTCTACAGTCTCTGGACGAGTCTATAGTCACTGGGATTGGATGTTATATTTTCTTAAGTTGTTGCATTTACTTTTTTTTTAATACGTTCATTTATTTAGACTAATTCAAAATCGAAAAACGGTAACAACTTGGATTGGGGGTGTGTCCCAAAAGACATTCCCATCCATCTCAAAACAAGATGTTAATAGGATCGAGTGTATAAACTCCGATCAAGAAAGGAAAAAAAAAAAAAGAATAAGTAACAGAAGAGAATCCCGTGTCTTTTTCTGCCTTTTTTGCTCCTGTTTTTCGACCCTTTTTCCGCTCGATCGCCTAACGAAATACCTAAAATTTGCTTAAAATTGCTAGATTGTTTAAAATTGCCAAAAGTGGGTATGTACATCCGGTTATGCCATCTGGATTTATACATGGAAGTTGTCGGTTCGAATTTTATAGATGGATGCTTTTCGCCCGCCTAGTAGAGCTAGTATAAAGAGAGAGAGAGAGCGGGGTAGTAAAAAGCATACTTTCGGCCATAGAGAGTATTCGATTTCTAGGATTTGAGGATGTCTTATTAGCGTAAACGAGTCCTTGATTGAGACACGCAAGAATGCGAGTAAAGAAACTACAAAAAATAAGAACGAAAGTGAAATAGTGAAAAAAAATGTTCGAAACCAATGGCCCCCATATAACAATGTGTGCCTGAAACGGCTTTCATTGCCGTCGAGTGCGTTATGGTTCAAATAATGTCGGTGGTTACAAGCATGGCAACAACTATGAATGACTTGGACAAGTTCGTCACCCATAGCGCGCCTTCCCTTTCCAATTCCGCATGCTCTTCTCTGAAAACAATTACAGGGGATTTTTCGAGATGGATTAATTTTTTTTTGCAAACGGGAGGAACTACTTTCTCCACCACCTGTTAAAAGGAGGAAGCATACAAATTAGTGAATCGAACAAAAAAAAATCACTAATATTATAAATATATCTTTTAGAAAATGAATTTTTTAACTACAAAAAGTAGTTTAACTGATATGAAAAGAGAATAAATGTTAATACCTTCAACCACTCTATTTCATATCACATTATGTCAATCGGAGTTGAATATAGAGCCATTAGCCTATCAGCTGATACTAATCTTGCAATCATATGCAATATGTTGTTCCCGTTGACATCGGGCAGATCCAAATTTCGGTGACTCGTCTTGCTAATTAGATTAAAAAAAAAAAACCCCCTTACATGGTGATTCAACACGGCCAGGCGATCTATCGTGAAACTCGATTGTAACAATATGGAACATCTAGAAAAGTCCTCAAGACCTCTTCAACTACGATACAATTCCCCAGCTTTTCATAATCAACAGCCATCCCTAGTGATTCGAAAACACACCGGCAGAGTGATTTCGGAATACAACCGGGTCATTTTTTCAGTCCCCTTTCTCCTACCAGAAACTATGTCTTCTTCAACGCGTTCCTCAAAGCGTAAGTCTCAACCCCTCCCTCAACCCCTTATTACACTCGACTTCAATGTTGATTCCGACGACTACTCCAATTTTACGAATCGGAGACAACATCGAGTTGTACAAGTAGTTGGATCTTTTTTTCAAGTTATTCATATAACCTCTCGGGGTACTCCTTATAGCTATACTGTGGTTAGGTTATATAGAGAAGAAGGTGAAGATGGTATTAGAATTCTTTTTCGAGAGTCAGATATATACCTGATTGGTTTCAAAATTGCAAAAGGTATATGGCATTAATTGATTACTCAACAGGTGAAGTCTACTGACACTTATTGGTCCATGGGCAACTGATATTTACTTTGATCGATGTACGTTACCCCGATGATATGAAAAGAGAAGAAATGTTAATACCTTCAACCACTTTATTTCGTATCGCATCTTATCAATTGGAGTGGAAAATAGAGCTATTAGCCTATCAACTTATACTAATCTTTCAGTCATATGCAATATGTTGTTCCCGTTGACATCGGGCAGATCCAAATTTCGGTGACTCGTCTTGCTAATTAGATTAAAAAAAAAAAAAAACTCTTACATGGTGTTTCAACACGGCCAGGCATTCTATCGTGAAACTCGATTGTAAGAATATAGAGCATCTGGAAAAGTACTCAAGACCTCTTCAACTACGATACAATTCCCCAGCTTTGCAGTAATCAAGATGGCTTCACGATAAATTAGCTCGGCTTCGAATATATTCAGCGATCTCAACTCCATGCATAAAAGCTTGACGAGGTCGAGTACAATAATGTTCGAACGCCGATTCAGATTTCCTACATTTAGAGCCCCAAGTTATGATCAGCATAGCAAAGCATATGACCCTCTGCATTAGACTCTCCAAAACTGAGTGACCTGAGACTTTTACCTTTGCCAAAGTACGATAACTCCTTACCAAGGCCAATACAATGTCTGCAATTAAATGAAAAATGAAGGAAGTCAAGTTTAAAGTATCGACTTGCATAAATCTGTGTACACATATGCCATGACTATACAACCACTACTAACTAGCAAAAGACAACGGATTATTACGTGTAACTTACCGTAAAAGTCAGCGTGGATCACTACATTAAGGAGTGCAAGCATAGAAAAGGGAGCACACATAACAATCATAATTACGGTCGACGATCGCCTCTAGCAAGTAAATAAGCACATACTTTATTGCATGTTTAGTTGTTGTATGTACTGGTTAATCACCCAAAATATTGGGATGTAAAGTAAATTGCGATGACAATCCACCATGTTATTGTTGCATGTATGTTGCCAACAACATTCACCTTTGAATCTCCGACGACAACTAAATCAGTCACCATATCTTAATCTTTAGTTTTAAACAAACAAACCCTAACACTGGAGACAAAAAAAAAAAAAACACGCACACATACATACAAAAAAAAAATTCATGTGCACAAATGTCACCATAAAAACAGTGCAATTATTATATGTACAAGAGACAAAATATTTTTCTTAATTAATAGTAATGTAATGTAATGTTGGCTACTGATGCGTCTACAGTCTCTGGACGAGTCTATAGTCACTGGGATTGGATGTTATAGTTCCTTAAGTTGTTGCATTTACTTTTTTTTTTTAATACGTTCATTTATTTAGACTAATTCAAAATCGAAAAACGGTAACAACTTGGATTGGGGGTGTGTCCCAAAAGACATTCTCATCCATCTCAAAACAAGATGTTAATAGGATCGAGTGTATAAACTCCGATCAAGAAAGGAAAAAAAAAAGAATAAGTAACAGAAGAGAATCCCGTGTCTTTTTCTGCCTTTTTTGCTCCTGTTTTTCGACCCTTTTTCCGCTCGATCGCCTAACGAAATACCTAAAATTTGCTTAAAATTGCTAGATTGTTTAAAATTGCCAAAAGTGGGTATGTACATCCGGTTATGCCATCTGGATTTATACATGGAAGTTGTCGGTTCGAATTTTATAGATGGATGCTTTTCGCCCGCCTAGTAGAGCTAGTATAAAGAGAGAGAGAGAGAGAGCGGGGTAGTAAAAAGCATACTTTCGGCCATAGAGAGTATTCGATTTCTAGGATTTGAGGATGTCTTATTAGCGTAAACGAGTCCTTGATTGAGACACGCAAGAATGCGAGTAAAGAAACTACAAAAAATAAGAACGAAAGTGAAATAGTGAAAAAAAATGTTCGAAACCAATGGCCCCCATATAACAATGTGTGCCTGAAACGGCTTTCATTGCCGTCAGGTACCGTTATGGTTGCAGCGAATGTCAGCGTGGTTACAAGCATGGCAACAACTATGAATGACTTGGACAAGTTCGTCACCCATAGCGCGCCTTCCCTTTCCAATTCCGCATGCTCTTCTCTGAAAACAATTACAGGGGATTTTCCGAGATGGATTAATTTTTTTTTGCAAACGGGAGGAACTACTTTCTCCACCACCTGTTAAAAGGAGGAAGCATACAAATTAGTGAATCGAACAAAAAAAAATCACTAATATTATAAATATATCTTTTAGAAAATGAATTTTTTAACTACAAAAAGTAGTTTAACTGATATGAAAAGAGAATAAATGTTAATACCTTCAACCACTCTATTTCATATCACATTATGTCAATCGGAGTTGAATATAGAGCCATTAGCCTATCAGCTGATACTAATCTTGCAATCATATGCAATATGTTGTTCCCGTTGACATCGGGCAGATCCAAATTTCGGTGACTCGTCTTGCTAATTAGATTAAAAAAATAAAAACCCCCTTACATGGTGATTCAACACGGCCAGGCGATCTATCGTGAAACTCGATTGTAACAATATGGAACATCTAGAAAAGTCCTCAAGACCTCTTCAACTACGATACAATTCCCCAGCTTTTCATAATCAACAGCCATCCCTAGTGATTCGAAAACACACCGGCAGAGTGATTTCGGAATACAACCGGGTCATTTTTTCAGTCCCCTTTCTCCTACCAGAAACTATGTCTTCTTCAACGCGTTCCTCAAAGCGTAAGTCTCAACCCCTCCCTCAACCCCTTATTACACTCGACTTTAATGTTGATTCCGACGACTACTCCAATTTTACGAATCGGAGACAACATCGAGTTGTACAAGTAGTTGGATCTTTTTTTCAAGGTATTCATATAACCTCTCGGGGTACTCCTTATAGCTATACTGTGGTTAGGTTATATAGAGAAGAAGGTGAAGATGGTATTAGAATTCTTTTTCGAGAGTCAGATATATACCTGATTGGTTTCAAAATTGCAAAAGGTATATGGCATTAATTGATTACTCAACAGGTGAAGTCTACTGACACTTATTGGTCCATGGGCAACTGATATTTACTTTGATCGATGTACGTTACCCCGATGATATGAAAAGAGAAGAAATGTTAATACCTTCAACCACTTTATTTCGTATCGCATCTTATCAATTGGAGTGGAAAATAGAGCTATTAGCCTATCAACTTATACTAATCTTTCAGTCATATGCAATATGTTGTTCCCGTTGACATCGGGCAGATCCAAATTTCGGTGACTCGTCTTGCTAATTAGATTAAAAAAAAAAACTCTTACATGGTGATTCAACACGGCCAGGCATTCTATCGTGAAACTCGATTGTAACAATATAGAGCATCTGGAAAGTCCTCAAAACCTCTTCAACTACGATACAATTCCCCAGCTTTGCAGTAATCAAGATGGCTTCACGATAAATTAGCTCGGCTTCGAATATATTCAGCGATCTCAACTCCATGCATAAAAGCTTGACGAGGTCGAGTACAATATTGTTCGAACGCCGATTCAGATTTCCTACATTTAGAGCCCCAAGTTATGATCAACATAGCAAAGCATATGACCCTCTGCATTAGACTCTCCAAAACTGAGTGACCTGAGACTTTTACCTTTGCCAAAGTACGATAACTCCTTACCAAGGCCAATACAATGTCTGCAATTAAATGAAAAATGAAGGAAGTCAAGTTTAAAGTATCGACTTGCATAAATCTGTGTACACATATGCCATGACTATACAACCACTACTAACTAGCAAAAGACAACGAATTATTACGTGTAACTTACCGTAAAAGTCAGTGTGGATCACTACATTAAGGAGTGCAAGCATAGATAAGGGAGCACACATAACAATCATAATTACGGTCGACGATCGCCTCTAGCAAGTAAATCAGCATATACTTTCTTGCATGTTTAGTTGTTGTATGGACTGGTTAATCACCCAAAATATTGGGATGTAAAGTAAATTGCGATGACAATCCACCATGTTATTGTTGCATGTATGTTGCCAACAACATTCAACTTTGAATCTCCGACGACAACTAAATCAGTCACCATATCTTAATCTTTAGTTTTAAACAAACAAACCCTAACACTGGAGACAAAAAAAAAAAAAAAAACACGCACACATACATACAAAAAAAAAAATTCATGTGCACAAATGTCACCATAAAAACAGTGCAATTATTATATGTACAAGAGACAAAATATTTTTCTTAATTAATAGTAATGTAATGTAATGTTGGCTACTGATGTGTCTACAGTCTCTGGACGAGTCTATAGTCACTGGGATTGGATGTTATAGTTTCTTAAGTTGTTGCATTTACTTTTTTTTTAATACGTTCATTTATTTAGACTAATTCAAAATCGAAAAACGGTAACAACTTGGATCAGGGGTGTGTCCCGAAAGACATTTCCATCCATCTCAAAACAAGATGTTAATAGGATCAAGTGTATAAACTCCGATCAAGAAAGGAAAGAAAAAAAAAAAAGAATAAGTAAAAGAAGAGAAACCCGTGTCTTTTTCTGCCTTATTGGCTCCTGTTTTTGGACCCTTTTTTCGCTCGATCGCCTAACGAAATGCCTAAAATTTGCTTAAAATTGCTAGATTGTTTAAAATTGCCAAAAGTGGGTATGTACATCCGGTTATGCCATTTGGATTTATACATGGAAGTTGTGGGTTCGAATGTTATAGATGGATGTTTTTCGCCCGCCTAGTAGAGCTAGTATAGAGAGAGAGAGCGGGGTAGTAAAAAGCATACTTTCGGCCATAGAGAGTATTCGATTTCTAGGATTTGAGGATGTCTTATTAGCGTAAACAAGGCTTACTTCTTTTTGTTATTACAGACTAATAAATTCGCATATTCTAGATGACTGCTACGAAGGGAATTCGATCGGACTTACTTTTACTGCTTGCGAGCAATCAATTTTCTATTTTTAAGGATCGTCTATTAAAGTAATTTGGACCCATAGGTGTATGTAAGAGTAATTAATTCCAACCTCTCTTGTTCCACAATATAACTAATGTGTTTTGAGATAGCAAAAGAATAAGAAAGAGCAAATTGATTAATCTAGATTTACCTGAATGCATAGATCGAGAAATGGACAGGCTAGACAGTCAGTTTGTAAACACGTTCGAAACTGGATAATGTATCTATCTATAGTTCTATACAGATCATAAGAAAAGTAAACTCACAAATTGAACGGCAGTCTATATATAATAAATCCACTAAAATATGAAATAAGTAGTATCTTCTACCCTATATAATTATATTGCATAAAAACTAAATTAATGGTGGGACAATTTTTCAGCATTATATATGGGGGCAAAATTAAGTAGCTAGTGTGACACAAGTTACTTAATCAGTTAGGAGATCGAGTGAAATGACGACAACCATTATTAATTAATCGGTTAAGAGATCATCGGAATCATGTATTACATGCATAATCTACTCCTGGCCGGCCGGTGTCGTCAAAGATGAGTAGTCAGTAGCGTACGCCATCACCAGCCCGATGGCGCGCGGAGGACCATCAACAACGCAGCCCCTGGATCCTGGAAGAAGAAATGGTGAAAACAATTGTACTGCCTGAAATTAAATGCCAATCACAAATAAGTAGTAGTAACATTGATGAAATGAGTCATTTTCGTTTTTCACGGTAATTTACGTCTATAAGTTAATTTCATAGCTTTTTTACGTTTCAATCGGTATTTCCAGTTAGAAGTTATCCAGTTAGAAGTTGGAACTTTCGCTTCGTTAGTATAGTATATTGTTGTACGGAGTGAATCATTATAGAAGTAATTCCAGAAATGTGGTTTACTTGTTTGTTATGTGGGAAATTGCGATCTGCAATACATCATATGCTTATCCTATGTTCCTCTTGCCGGAAAATTCTAATATAGACCGGGTCTATGAATAAGTTGGTAGACCATGTGGTTGAGAATAATCCACATGACTTGGAGAACAATTTTAAATTCATTCAATCCCATTTTTCAAGGGATGTGGTTTATTTTTAACCACAAGGTCTACAACTTATTCATAGACCCGGTCTATGGAAAAATTTTCCCCTCTTGCCACTTCTCTCTCGATCGATGTGGCCTTCTTCCTTCTGAAAAAATATCTCCATAGTGAAAGATGTGAAAGACAGGATAATTTGATCGATCGACTTTGGAAACATATATACATTTGCAATGAATCACTAAATTACAAGATGACTAGTTTTGAAATTGTATGACAGTCTAGTACGTATATTTAGTTTCTCATTATAGCTAGAATCCATGTTTAAGATTTAATTAAGTTGATAACTTGCTAAAATTTTGCAATAGTATTTGATTGACCATGATTCAAAATTACTAAGAGGCGCGAAATTATTGTTGATTCCCGTTTCGGTTTTGATGCATGGCTGCCCAATATGGTGGATCGGAGAAACATATTCTTATCTTATAAATGGGCTAGACGAACAGCAAACGGATAGCCCAAGCCCATAGATTAGGAACTGAATGCCATAACAACCTTATGGGCCCTTATACTGAGTTATCCATACACAAATATACCCTATATTTTTCGAAATATGCATGAATGTACCCATATTTTTGAAATTGCACGAATGTATCTCATGTTTTTTAAAAGTATGCACACTTGCCTCCCTACATTTTTCGAATAACATAAGTATATAAGTATATGTAATCCTTTGATTCTCTTAGTTTGAAATAAAGAAACTTTAATCTTAAAAAAAATGGTACAATACTTAATAGACTAATTATCATGAATATAGGGAATGTTAATTAGCATGGATATGGGTAATGTTATTGATAATTTGAATCTCTATAACCGGACTCAATTTTTACGGGGCGCGTACATGCGCCATTTCTGGAAAAAAAAAAGAGCCCGGGGAAAAGATCTAGCCGGTGTTTGGGCTTCACTTGCGCGTGAATCCCAATCACCACCTTCTAATTGGGTTTGGTATATTGATTGTACTTAGTCATTGTTAATTAGTATGTATCTTAATTGAAATCCCATAACCACTTTAGCGTAGTACTAAAATTAAAAATATCGCATCAAAAATCAATCTTACCCAAATTTTAAATTGGGGGTTAGAAAACTAACATTCCATAAAATGACTAATTATAGTTAGCATTTGTTTTTTAAATCCATTTAAGCGTGACTTTTTCAATACAAATAACAATGTTTTTTAAATACATTTATTGGAGAGTGAAAATGCATTACATACTATATACTACTTCTGTCCGATAAAACTGACAACTTTTGACGCGTCTCGTTTTCATTTCTTCATCATTTTATAAATAATTATATACTTTTATATCCTTCACTAAAGCTATAGATTAAATCACACATATTATAATATTACTCTTGTTAATTTATGTGCATGAATAGTCTCCACATCTATCATCAATTTTATCATACACTAGTACTAACCTGTGGCGATGCCACAGTATAGTTTACTTTTAATAATAAATAGAAATGTGAGGATTAAATAAATTAATCGAGAAAATAAGATAGTCAAAATTCCTTGTAGACAGCGTTGGTCGTGGTGTCGGTCGTTAGTCATTTTTCATCCAATATTATATCATTGAGTGTTTATTTATGTTAACTATAGAAAATGTAAAAATAGGGTACTACAGTACATGACTTGTTAATTAGTAACAGGTACATATTTTTTTACAAAAAAAAATCTAACCAAAATAAAATACAAAAGTATACAACACAATCAATAGGGTTGTTTCCAACAATCTCGCAGTGATATGTGGTCACCCCACCACACACACACACAAATATTATACAAACGTAATTTCACATGTTATGGTTGTTTTTTCCAATCCATCTGTTCTCAACAACTCCGCGGTGGTATGCGTTACCCCACCAAAGACACAAAAATTATTATTCTACGAACATAATTTTACATGGTACGGTTGTCCCCCCCCCCGGTTATGGATGAAGAAAGTAAAGAGAAGATAGAAGAGAGTCCCCCACCCCTCCCGGCCCGTCATAGAGATCAATAAAGTACAAAGAAGATCGAATACATTATTCCATTTTTATAATTGGTTACCCTTCGAATCTAATTTACAAATTGGAAATAAGTTAATTCCTAGAATTAGTTTACCATTCAAATTTAGTGTATGATTTGGAAATTTTCCATTCTTAAATTAACTTCCCGATGTTGTGATTTACACTTTAAACTAAGTTGATATGCATTTTTTTATGCTAATGGTTGTTATTATTATACTCCATCCATTTCACTCACTCCCACCCGTTCACAGAACTTCATACGTACATTTGTCATGTTTAACCGTCCCATAAAACTTATACATTACTAAAAAGGTAAGCTATCTCACACCTAACAAATAATAAACAATCTCACTTTTATATACAAATTACATATTTTGCCTCTAAAAAATACATTCCTCCCCACTTTTTCTATCTTTATCATTACTTTAACTTATCTCTAAAATTACATCATAACCCTAATGTATGAAGTTCTCCGAAAGGGAGTGAGTAAAGTTTTTCTTTTTTTTTTTGTTGCTATTTTGGACTTTTCTTGTAAAATTTAACATTTCCTTAAAATGGAACCCACTATTCACAATTATTAATTTTTCATTATTTTTCATACTTTATTTATTCTTTCTCTCTCTCTCTTTTAACCATCAACTTACTACTTTATTAATAGCATATGTTGGTACCTAGACACGGTTTCTCTCAAGATTAGAAATGATCAAAATTGTGTGATTATTTAAAAATCATATTTACAGATACTAAATGAATAACATAAAAATCCTATATATTAGGACCCCGTTAATAATGCAATTGACAAATCAAATTTACTGATAATGGTGGGTTAAATCTTTCCTCATATATCTCAACTATTCGAACTATTTTATATATTAATTGTTCATAATATTGATTTTTTAAAGTCAAATCAAATTATTTTATTTCCTTATTTTCACTATAAACCATCCGAATCATAGCAAACTTGATTTTCGGAAATATGACGCTTACTTTCGACGTTTATATTGAGTGTGAGTTTTGATTAAGTGTTCAAAATACATTTTTAAGGGTCGATAATTTCACATAGGATTTTGTCATATATGGCGTCTCGCTTATCTCATATAAACCATCACTTTTTTTGTCATTTTCGAAAATTGATTTAAAAATTAATTTTCGAGAATGACAAATAAATGGGAATGGAATTAAGAAGATATGGGGTACGTATATATATAGTTTATATTTCCATAGATTCTATATTTTTCATGCAAATTTTGAACCTCGAATTTATAGTGATTTTAATTTTCATTTATGGTTAATTTGGTTTTTGAAAATTTTGCCTTAGTTAGACATAATTATAAAATTAAGACTGAAAAATGGCTATGTTAACCTGAAGGATCTTTTTTTTTTTTTTTTTGTTCTTGTTTTCAAATCAAAGAAATAAGACCTGCCTACATCACCAACATATAACAATTAGAATTATCAAAACAAAAAAAAAAAAAACATTTAACAATTGGATGACAAAGATAAAGGATGATAACATAACAAAATTACCATAGCTATATCACATAAACCACTAATATTAAATAAAATCATATATACCTTTTGGATAACTTGCAAACAATCTATTCTTCCCATAACTTTTCTTCATCTTCTTTTTCTTCTCCACGATGAAAAAAATCCATCTGAGTTCACTCGCTTATATTAGCACTTTCTTCTTCGACTTGCTTTTGGTCTATATAGAGACTTCTTCCTTCTATCTTCTATTAATATGACTTACGGTCCTATATTTC
The DNA here is from genome assembly GCA_026545765.1 of Plantago major. NCBI lineage: Eukaryota > Viridiplantae > Streptophyta > Magnoliopsida > Lamiales > Plantaginaceae > Plantago > Plantago major. The sequence goes on along the minus strand of CM048843.1, from coordinate 88,059,933 downwards.
TTCCTGGTCTATCAATTCCAAATGGAACTAAGAAGAAATGTCCTGACCGCCACTCCAAAGAACATCTCCTTGTCACATTCCTAGCTTATGTCTCCATGGTATGCATTAAGGTCATGAAACTAAACCAAGTAATTCAAGGCTCCGCGGTCCGTATGCACATAGAGACGGTAACAGAAGAGCCATTCTCAAAGCTTGAACGGGACATGAATTTTGCTACTCAAGAGAGTAAAATAGGCTTTGTGGCCACTAATTCTCCCCATATCTTCCTCATCTTCTGGGCAAGAATTAGGATTTAGTGGTGAAGTAGATGAGTTTATAATTGGGCTTCATGATTCGTATTGATTTTTTTTTTTTGTAACCCAACTTTGGTTGAATTTATAGTGTGATGGATGTTGAATAATGGTGAGGAATTTATAAAGTCGGTACTTTAATCCGGAAGTGATAGAGAAGTTTTGAAATTAATTCACTATAAATAGACAAAGTAGCATGAATATAGGTATTTTGTTAAGATCTTCTCTCCCTTCTATTACTAAACCGGTGGAATGATGAGTCAAATGTGACTACAATATATTAATATTTAACATTCCATATGATTAAAACACTAATATTAGTAAACCTTATATGTATTACTCCTAGCTCCTAATGTCTAACATCCTATTTTTGGAGAAATCAACCTAATATTATGGAGATAATGAGGTAATCTAAATATATTTCTGTTTGTTTCGTTTAATTGAATTGTTTTTTCTTTAATTTACCACGTCAGCTTTTGACATATGTGACACATCTCTTTTTTCATTTAAATCATCACTTTATATATATATATATATATATATATATCGGATCCTAACAAACATCATGGCAGTAACAACCACGTTTGTTTGAAGTTGTTTTAACCTTCTTTCGGATATAATTTAACCTAACAAATCCATAAAAATAGGGGGCTTTAACAACTAATTATTGATTAACTTCAATAAGCCAAGAGATAAACTTTCCCTTTTCAAATATTGGTGAATTAAAAACCATTTAATTTTGAAGGGAATTTGCTACATCACCAGATACGCGTATGTCTTCTTTCATCTAAATTTATCACTTTTATCATATATATATATATATATATATATATATATATAGAATAGATAGATGAAATTGTACTTATACTACTTTCCTAATTTAGGCAAGTAGACGCACTAGAACGCTCCGAACCATCCATAATCCTCCACGCACCAACACACTCAAACAGATAAAACTTTTCCATTTCTGCAACTCCTCCTCTTCTTCTTCTTCTTCTCGATTTCTTCCTCAATTCACATTTCAATGGCTTCAATTTGAATTTCTCTACTCAAACAAAGTTACAAAACCACTGAACAAAAAAAAAACTCCAACTCTCCAACCATGGCCTTCTCATCAGCACTTTCAACAATGATGTCCACACCACACATCCGCCTCCCCACCACCATCGCCCTCCGCCGCACAGTCCGGTGCTCCTCCGTCTCCTCCGCAGCTCCTTCCTTCGATCTCAAAACCTACTGGTCGTCTCTGATCAAGGAAATCGATCAGAAGCTCGACGAGGCGATACCTGTCAAGTATCCTCAGCAGATCTACGAGGCCATGCGATACTCGGTTTTGATGCAGGGTGCCAAGAGAGCTCCGCCTGTTATGTGTGTCGCCGCCTGTGAGCTCTTCGGCGGGAACCGGCTCGCCGCCTTTCCTACCGCCTGTGCCCTTGAAATGGTGAGGTTTCTCACTTTTTCCCCTTTTCGATTTTGTTTTGATTCAGTTGTTGATTGATAGGTAGTTCTAATTCGTTGATTGAAATTTGGGGATTTTGAATTAGGTAGTTGAAAAGGAAATATTAGTTCGTTGTTTAAGTCACCTGAAGTATACATTAGTTCAATTATGTACTTTCTGTTATAGTGGCAGAAATCGAAAATCGCTTACTAATTCTAGTTGATACGGTAGCTATGTTTGCTGCCTTTTCTGTTATCGTGGCAGAAATCGAAAATTGTATACTAATTCTAGTTCATATGGTAGCCATGTATGCTTACTAATACTATTTCTGTTATTGTGGCAGAAATCGATACTAATTATAGTAGGGTGATATGGTAGCTATGTATGCTGCTATTTCTGTTATCGTGGCGGAAATCGAAAACCATTTACTAATTCTAGTTGATATGGTGTGTATGCCGCTAGCCTGCTATTTCTGTTATTTTCGCAGAAATAGAAAATCGTTTACTAAATCTAGTTGATATGGTAGCTATGTATGCTTGTATTCCTGTTATTGAGGCAGAAATCGAAAATCGCTTACTAATTCTGGTTGATACGGTAGCTATGTATGCTGCTAGTTCTGTTATCTTGGCAGAAATCGAAAATCGTTTACTACTTCAAGTTGATATGATAGCTATGCTGCTAGTTTCTTTACATGATGTATATCTTTCTTGTAAAGTCCTCCAGCTAGATTGTTTGACTAAGAATATAGTCTGTAATGCCCCTGGTTTTCTTGTTTCTTTATCTGACTTTGAATTTAGATGTTAATTGTTGTTGATGTGATAGCTAGTTTATCATCTAAAATATTGTAATAGATTTCTGAATTGCATGTTTAAAATGATGCATGAGAGCTCCATATATTAGTCACAAAGTATATCATGTTATAAGCCAAAACTGGTACGATTTTTCTCCAGTCTCACCATTTTCTAATAACCAATTTCCATATTCAACAAAACTTACCACTTTTCATGTTCCTATATATTAATGGGACATTTACCAAGCAAATGGATGCAATAATTTGTACGGCAGTACTTTATTCTAATTGTGCTATCCAATTTTGTAAAGATCCTACCGATTTACAAAACTTGCTTTACCCTGCTGCCTCGTCGTTGACTAAATTGACTGCTGTAAGCATGTTTGCTGACCGAATTGTTGCTTGTATTTAATTTGATTGGCTTCGGGGAGATATATGTACCTTTTACCAGCTTGGATCCAAGTCCCATGCACTGTACTAGAATATTAACATAAAGAACCATTAGTACATCCAGTTTGGGAAGTACAACCGTTCTTTATGAAAGCTATTCCGATATGATAAACCATAGCTAGTGAGAGTTGGGGGATGGATTTGCAGTATCATTTTAATACTATCTGATAGCATGTTAGTGCTCTGACTCTAAGGTGTGGTCTACATTTAATCACGGAAGCCGTGTGTTTGGCTTTAAACTTGAGTTGAGTTTACTCAAGTATCTGAATTCCAAAGAATTGAAAAATCTTTCGTAAAGAATTAGTTTTGGATCGACTCAAGTTCAATGCTGAAGGCTGCTTATTTGTTATTTTTAGTCTTATATGAAAGATTCAGTGTTGCCTGCAATTGGAATTTTAGCTATCATCCATCGATTTCGTTATGTCAACTCATTTCTTGTACCATGTGTGGCCCATAACAGGTTCATGCTGCTTCATTGATTCATGATGACTTGCCATGCATGGACGATGACCCTTCACGAAGAGGTGAACCCTCCAACCACACAAAGTTTGGTGTAGATATGGCAATATTAGCTGGGGATGCATTATTTCCCCTTGGGTTTCAGCACATCGTTTCAAACACCCCCACTGACATTGTCCCAGAGACACGCCTCCTTCAGGTAATTGCAGAGATCGCGAGGTCAGTGGGGTCCAGTGGTATGGCTGCTGGTCAATTCATTGACCTGGAGGGTGGCCCAAACGCAGTTGACTTTGTCCAAGAAAAGAAGTTTGGTGAAATGGGGCAGTGCTCTGCTGCATGCGGAGCCATTTTATCCGGAGCATCAGATGATGAAATCCAACGGTTGAGATCCTATGGTCGGGCTGTAGGTGTTTTGTACCAAGTGGTTGATGATATTTTGGAAGCCAAAACTGCAGATGAGGATGAAAAAGGCAAAAAGAAAGGTAAAAGTTATGTTTCTGTTTATGGAGTAGAGAAGGCAATGGAGGTAGCTGAGGATTTGAGGTTGCAAGCGAAGAAAGAATTGGATGCATTGGAGAAATACGGCGATAAGGTTATGCCATTGTACAGCTTTGTAGATTATGCTGCTGATAGAGGTTTTAGCTTTGGCAGTAAGTTGAACTCATAACTAGATGATTGATCTTGCTCACATCTTGTAATGGTACTATAGCAGAGATCAAGACTCTTGCATTATAGTTATAGAGAGTTCGGTACCATTTTGTGTGGACATATACATGCTGCCTGAATGTTTTGTTTTGGTATATCAGGAATTCAGGATGAACATTAATGTGCAGATCTTGTCTCAATCTTTGCCGACCTTACATTATATTCTGAGTAACTTTTAAGTCCAGGTGAATGACGGGTCCTCAGTCGAACTGAATCAGAGACGTTCCCAGGCGAGATCATACTAGACGCATAGTACTACTGGCAACAGATGAAATATCTTGATGACAAGCTCACAAGCATACCAGCTTCTGTTATGGCATTCATTTATAGTTCCAGAACTGCAAATTTAGTACTGAGACTATGTATGTTAGCATAAGACCTGAGTCAAACACTTAAATGGAAGTCATATTGGGAATTGCTAATTTTAGTACTTGTGGATAGATTTATCCCTTTTCTTTAGGATGGAATTTCTTAAATATAATACTATAATTGTGTGTTACTTGATTTATATTATCATCAATCCTCCAACCATTCAAATTGTCGAAGCTAAGGCCATGAAATGCATGCACAACATTATAGTTGTCACTCTCCATTATAACATCTTCCGAACGGTTTCTCTACTGCTTAACGGATCACACTACACTACACGTATCATGAGCCTCTGCAACTTCTGGGCCGAAATGTTGGTTTGCAGATTCACTCTTCCCACGAGACATCATTTCTCTTCAAATCTCGCGCTATAATCTGAAAAACCGTAGCCTCTCTCATTTAAAAACGACAACACCCTTGTTTATTTCATACAATCGACTGGTGACCAAGCTACCCAAGTCGTAGCCGCACAAAGTAACACGTGGACGACAAGAAAAAAAACATCGTGAATTGGAGCGAAACCGAAAACTCCAAACCTGCCCGAAGTTCGAGCCACATTAGTATGCACCAATTTATTGCATTTTTATTAAACGTCAACATGTACCATCGATTCTTCCGTAAAAAAAAATCTCCAATACGTCATACAATCTTTTAACTAACTGAGATCAAGGAATATTCGTTCATGAATTCCACCTCTACAAGAAGACCATATACGACGATTTCATTCAAAAAATCACAATATCAGAATTTTCACCTCGATCAAGGAATATTCGTTCATGAATTCCACCTCTACAAGAAACCATATACGACGATTTCATTCAAAAAATCACAATATCAGAATTTTCACCTCGTTTCACAAAGGGTTGGTGCCAAACCGGCAAACCCGACCCTTCCCGTCACCTTTTCGCCAAATAAACATGAAACAAGAGGACAATTTTGCAATTTCCTCTCCCCTTACCTGACCTCGAATTTAACGTTTTGGGGAAATAAATAAACCAACCATCATCATCATCTTCTTCTCATTTCACCTCACCAGAAAGCAAAGCACACAGAATTGCAGAAAAAATCGAAAATGGCGAGCACCTCTACCGGAATCGGCGACCCGGTTCCGAGTCTGGACGAGCTCCCTCACGTCCTAATCGGCACAATCATGACAAAGCTCGACGTGGCCTCCATCCAATCGCTGGCCGCAACCTGTACGACCTGCCGTTCTTGCGCCACTCACATCCGTTCTTCTCTCCCGAACTTCCATCTCCTTGTAAGTCTCTCCATTCCCATTTCCTCAAAATCTCATCTTTCTTCTTAATTTTTAATGCAACTGAGAAAAATTGAATCTTTAAACTTGTCTAGGATGTTTCGCCATCGGTTGATCTGCTGCGACCTTTGTTGCCACCGGAAAATGTCAAGCTGCGGAGCGTGAAGGTGGACTGCACGCGCCTGGACGATACCTCGATGGACTTTCTCCTTCGTCCTTCTCTGCAGGAGCTTTTTCTCCGCAATTGCGCCGATTTCAGTGGCGAGCTTCTGTCTTGCGTTGGTCGCCGTTGCACCGACTTGCGGTTCGTCTTTCTTTCTCGAGATGTGTGTTGGTAGTCTGTTCAGCTCAATTTTGGTCAATGTAGCCTAGTTTTGCTGTTTCTGCCATTTGTAGGAATTTGTATTTGAGCTTGATTTTGGTCATTGTAGCCTAATTTTGCTGTTTCCTCCATTTTTTAGGAGCTTGTACTTGAGTTCTATAGCTGATAGAAGGGGAAGGTCGATTGATGTGGCGCATTTGGAGCAATTGCTCAGTGGTTGCACTCAATTGGAAGTAAGATTATTGCTCGAATTCGCGCTTATTTGGTTTTTGACTGTGTGCATTTAACTTGAGTAGGTGTTGTGATTGAGAATGAAGCATACACAATGGAAGTGTGTTGAGTGGTCTGGGTTAAAATTTGTTGGGGTGTTTATGTTGATGATTTACTTTGTCTTCTTGGTGTACAGAGATGGACTTTGTTTTGTTCTTCTGAGGGTCTAATGATTTTATTTGTCTTACATTGAAAAGATTCGAATGTGATCGGATTTATGACTTTCTTCTTTTGTTAACTTGTTGAGTAGTCTGTCGTGCAAATTTGTTGGGGTGTTTATATAAATGATGTACTTTGTCGTCATGGTGTATGGAGATGGGATTTGCTTTGGTGTTTCTGAGAGTAATGATTTTATTTGTTTTACGTGGAAAAGATTCGAATGTGACAGGATTTATGATTTCTTCCTTTGTTAACTTGTTCAAGGCGTGTGGCTTTGTCTGTGCGTTCCTATAATTCTTAGTAAGTCGTGTTTCTAGTATAAGATGAACACGTATTATGGACCACAGCTTGAAATGTTCGTGTTTTCTCTATTTCATTTTGGCTGCTGTAGGTTTCTTGTTATGCATATCTTGTTCGTATCTGATTGGATACAGTTGCAGAAGAAATGTGATTCTTGTGTTTGTGTATTTGATTATCTGTATATAACGATTTCCTTTTGCACATGGAAAGGATTCAAATGTAACCAGATTTTATGAATTCTTTGATTATGTCCCTTGTTTAAATTTTTTGGCTTTTTTCTGTACATTCTGGTATACTTGGGATGTTATGTTAGTCATATATGATGGGCACGTAGCATGGGAGACCATATTATAGATCCCAACTTGAAGTCTTGCTGTTTGTCCTATTTTCGTTTGGGTTATTGCCTTGGTTGTGTCGCCTTGATTGTGAGCAGGTGAAGAACAAATGTGATTCGTGTATCCAATGATTCTTTTCCGTACACGGAAAGGATTCAAATGTGACTGGATCTTAAGACCTCTTTTGTCGTTAGCGTGTTTAATAGTATAGGCCTTTTCCCGATACATTCTAGTATTACTTGGCAGTATTTCGTATACGACAAAACAAGTCATAAAACCTTGTCACATTTGAATTCAGTCCAAGTGCAGAAAAGAATCATAATTAAAAAAAAATCAAATTCACGGCAATCACATTTATTGTGCAACTGTGCTCAATCAGATAGGAATAATCACGGCGACATCAAGAAAGCAATAACCCGAACAAAATTAGGATAGATTGCAAGATCTCAAGTTATAGTCTATAATGTTGTGCCACACGCAGCTGAATTTCTTGCTCTGAATGTGACCAGATTTCATGTTCCGAATGTGACTGGATTTATGACTTTCTTTTATTGTTAACTTGTTTAAGGCTTTTGGCTTTGTCTGTACGTTCCGGTAATTCTTAGTAAGTCGTGTTTCTCGTATAAGATGACCACGCATTATGGATCAGTGTACATTCTGTATCTGATTGTTCGTATCTGATTGAATACAGTTGCAGAAGAAATATGATTCTCGTGTTAGTCTATTTGATTATCTGTACATAACGATTTCTTTTCTGCACATGGGAAGGATTCAGTGTACCAGATTTTATGACTTCTTTGATCATGTCCCTAGTTTAAATGTTTGCCTTTTTTCTGTACATTCTGGTATACTTGGTATGTTGTGTTAGTCATATACGATGGACACGTAGTGTGGCAGACCATATTATAGATTCCGACTTGAAGTCTTGCTGTTTATCCTATTTCGTTTGGGTTATTGCCTTGGTTGTGTTGCCCTGATTGTGAACAGGTGAAGAACAAATGTGATTGCGTGTATCTAATGATTCTTTTCCATACATGGAAAGGATTCGAATGTGACTGGAATTGGATCTTAAGACCTCTTTTGTCGTTAGCGTGTTTAATAGTATAGGCCTTTTCTCGATACATTCTGGTAAACTTGGTGGTATGTCATATATGACAGTGCAGAAAAAGAATCATTATTCAAGAACAATCAAATACAGGGCAATCACATTTGTTGTGCAATTCTGCTCAATCAGATAGGAATTATCACGGCGACATGAAGAAAGCAATATCCTGAACAAAATTAGGATAGGTTGCAAGATCTCAAGTTATGATCTATAATGGTATGCCACGAACGCGACCAGATTTCTTTCTCTGAATGTGACCAGATTTTATGTTCCGAATGTGACTGGATTTATGAATTTCTTTTTGTCATTAGCTTGTTGATCTGTTTTGGCTTTTTCTTACATTCCGGTAATACTTAGTATCTTGTGTTAGTCATGAATGATGGACACAGTGTGGCACATCATGTTATGAATCGCAACTTGAAATCTTGTTATTTTTCCTAGTTCGTTTGGGATGTTGGTCTTGTGTTGTGCATGTGATTGTTACAGTTGCAGGACAAATGTAATTGTTGTGTGTTGATTGTCTGTATCTATTGGTTTCCTTTATGTACTTGGGAAGGAATCAAATCTGACCAAATTTTAAGACTTCTTTTTTGTTATTTACGTTTTTAAGTATTGCTTTAATCCTGTACATTTGGCAATACTTAGTGGTAAGTGTTCTTAGTCATACAGGATGGACAGATCATAACTCCAAATGTGGCTGTCTATCCTGTTTTTGTTTGTTTTTTTGGTTTATTGTTTTGCATGTGATTGCTCGTATCTGAATGTGTATAAATGCACTAAAAATTTGATTGCCGTATATGTGATTGTTTGTGTGTAATAATTTCTTTTCTGTACATGGAATGGATTCAAATATGACCTAGTTGTATGACTTGTTTTGCCGTTTACCCATTTTTCCGTGTGTGTTGAGGAACAAAAAGTCATATAAGCTGGACAAGTAGTATGGTCCACAACATTGTAAATAATAACTTGAAATCTTTCCTATTTCAGTTCGGATTTTCTTTTTGTGCCCGTGTCACTTGAGTAAAGTTGCACAATAAATGTTAGGAATCACGTACTTGCTCGTGTAACTTTGTTGCAAATATTCACATGTGCCGATTTAGTTATTCTGGCTTCCAAGTTATTATTTGTCACTCTGGTTCGTTCAGTACAAGGCCTGTCTATGTATGTTGACTGATTAGTATAACAGTTTGCTGATTTAATATCATGGTGATACAATTGGTTACCAAGATATCTCTTGGCGGTGTCGTAATAAGTCACTAAAATGTAATGTACATGCATCTTATGAGGTCTCTCTACTAGAATCTGCATTTAACTTTTGAAACTACAATATTAAAATTGTGTGCCATATCTGTGTATATTCCTTCATAGATCCATTAGAGACCCTTGTGTAACGCCATGGTATTTAATAAGCTTCACCTCTACGTGGTTGGTAACTCGTTTTCCAATTAGTCTTTAACGCACGTTTCTGACTTGTCTTTTGTAGGCACTGGTCCTGATGCTTGACGCCTCGATATTTCTGCGTAGTAGCTTTGCTCGTGTCTGGGCCTTGGCCACGCCAAAGCTTACATCTCTAGAATTTGGCTACATATCTTCGGTGATGTGGACTGAACTGCTTAGCCCTAGTCTGGGGCCCCACCAGTCACCTTATCAGAAGCAGCCCCATATATTACCAAATTTGCAGAAGTTGTGCCTTTCTGTCGACTATATTACCGACACCATGATTAGAACAATATCTAAACATCTTCTCTGCTTGACCCATCTAGATCTTCGAGATACTCCTATAATTGAACCAAGAATGGCATTCGACCTCACCAATGCCGGGCTTCAACTAATTAATGCAAATGGCAAGCTGAAACACCTATCTTTAGTCAGAAGCCAAGAGATTGCTCCAACATACTTCAAAAGAGTCAATGATCTTGGAATTCTTTGTATGGCTGATAAGTGCTCATCTATGGAAAGCATATGTCTCGGTGGCTTTTGCCAGGTGTCAGATACTGGATACAAGACAATCTTGCATTCGTGCTCCAAGCTATATAAGCTTCGGGTATTTTATGGCACTCATTTAACGGACCTGGTGTTTCACGACATTGCTGCTACATCACTCTCACTAACACATGTTAGTCTGAGGTGGTGTAATCTTCTGACGAAATGGGCAGTTGCAAAATTAGCATGCAATGGAGATCTTTCGGTGCTCGACGTGAGGGATTGCAGAAACCTTAGAGATGAAGCTCTTAAAGATATTAATAGGCTTCCAAAGTTGAAAACTCTGCTGATGGCTGGTTGTGATATAACTGATGTAGGATTGTCTTACTTGAAAAGGGGGGTAATGAACAGCCTTGTTACATTGTCTGTACGAGGTTGTAAGAAACTCACAGACAGATGCATCTCGTCATTGTTTGATGGTAATTCAAACCTCCAACTGAGAGAATTGGACCTATCCAATCTGCCTAACCTCTCTGATGCAGCTATTCTTCAACTTGCAAAAACTCGAATCCCCCTTTCAGATCTCCGAATAAGGCAATGTCCTCTAATTAGTGATACTTCTGTCATGGCATTAGCATCCATGCAGTTCAACGATCTGTGCGGCAGCAGCTTGCAAACGTTGGATATCTACAACTGCGGAGGAATTACTCAACTTGCATTTCGGTGGTTGAAGAAGCCATACTTCCCAAGAATGAGATCGCTGGGAGTGACTGGAACTTTGAACAAGGAACTGGTGGATACCTTGGCAAGAAGCAGGCCAAGTATGCACGTGTTTTATCGTGGAGAAGAGATAGGGACTGACCAATGGGACGATATGGATGGTATGCTAGACTATGAAGATATTGATGAGTTGGAACAGTGGATTCTGGAAGGAGACTTCAACGTCAGTGATGAAGAGATGGAAGATGCCGACTTGGAAGAGCTGTTGGAGTGACTTCTGCAAAGTTCGCCTTATCATGTTATATATTTATATCTTGTGGATAGTATTAAACTTTATGTCTGTTATGCTTATAACTTATTTTCTGGGATTGTGTTTGTTGTATTGATGAGTTGAAACAGTGGATTCTGGAAGGAGAGAACGTCAGTGATGAAGAGATGATGGAAGATGCCGACATGGAAGAGCTGTTTGGGTGATTTCTGCAAAGTCGCCATATCATGTTATATATTTCTATCCTGTGGATAGTGTCAGTTGAACTTTATGTTTGTTATGCTCAAGACTTATATTCTGGGATTGTGTTGTATGTTCCTGTTATTTATGTGTTGGATTGTAATAAGATTTGGAGACTCATGTTGTAAATTGTAAACATGTTTGTTCTTAGTTATTTTGTCATGTGTAGAGTTTGCTTGATGATGGTTACATTGTTTTACATTTATCATAGAATCCCAGAGACTATTGGAGTTTAGGTCACTCTGAGAAGTGGGTGATATGGAAGAATCCAAGAGTCTAGACTGGTTTTGACTTTCGTTGAAATGCTGTATCAGGTTCGCCCTAGGCACTTCTGGTGTCCATCATGTTTTCTTTAACCTTTCAGGTAGTGTATTATTACACGCCTTCAACACATTGAATGCTAGATTGAATCCGTAGAATGTGGCTTAACTTGTTCCTGCATTTTAGTTCAGTCGATTCTAAGGTAACAACTAACAAGTAGGGGGTTAGAGCAATAGAGAGTGACAGGCAGAAATTGTGCGTCTACACCATGACTGATCTTAGTGAGGCAATATTCAACTTGCCAAGAAAATCTATGTAAATATGACTTTCTCAAGAAAATTGACAAGTTTTAGATGGCTCAAATCAAGTGGATCTTGTAGTTATCAAGGCTCTGCTTAATTATCTAGAGGCCACAGCCCTTTGTTGTAGCTGGATCTCAAGTGGGCTCAGCCCAATAATATTTACACATTAGTTATGGGCCTATGGCCATATTCTGAATCCCCATAGCTTTCTTTTTCAGGAAATCCCGCCTTAACGGCTTAATATGCAGGATAAACTTGACGAACAATATGAGAAACTGTGTGATCGACAAAAGTTTGAAAAGACTATTCACGCCCCCTATAGTTTTTTACTTTGTCGTTATCTGGACCAATACATATGCCCCATACTTTCCAAGTATCTTTGTAAAAGATAGTTGTGGAACAATAATTTTGCGTGGGGTGGTTTTTTGGTGTGCGTCCGATCCGAGAGTTAAAAAACCGTGTTATCCATATCCTTTTTTATCCTTCAACATATCCCCCCCCCCCTCATACAGTCCGAGACGGTGAGATCTCGGACTGTAAGAAAGGAGGTATTGGTAAAGGAGAATGGTTTAGGACTTGAGGATCGGAGGACTAGATCAGTTGTTTCTGTGGGACACATTGTTTGGATGCAGTGTCCATAGCGAGCCCCAAATGCGTGTTGTCTTGGCCTCGTTTTCTCTTACTTGATTTTGTGATGCTGGCTGATCCGTGGGCATACGTCCGTGTTGACCGTTCGAGTATAAACGTTTTTGAAGTGGTGAGAATGTGTCGTATAGGATGTTCTTTCGGTTTTTAAGACCGAGCTCAGAATTCCAATCGTTGTGGAATGGATATATTGGGCTAATTTGTCATTCCACCAAGTGTCTTAATGTACACCGTTGGATGATTTTGATATACGATTGAAATTAAATCCCAAATTAATGTGGGTTGGTATTCCAGAGTTACCCCTCTATAGGCTGATTGGCATAGAAATTATTCCTCATGAATCAATTTCAAACAATTACAAATACTTCTTGCCTTTACACCCCCTTGAATGTACCATTATGCCCCTGAATTGTTCAAAATGACTTAATTGTAAAAATTTATCTTTAATCTTATAATGTTTATATTTTAATTTCAGTTTTTAAGATATAGATATATCTTAATCCTAAATTTTGTTCCTTTCGCATTTCTTTTTTGCATTTCTAATTTTACTGATATAGTTCAAATATACAGTTGGACTATATATTTATTGTTTAAATATAAAGTTTCTCATCTAGAATTATCGTATTTTATATGGACAATAATACGGTAGGAATATATATAGAGTACTAATATAAAGTTTGACTAGATATGTGAGTTCAATAATATAGTTTTGTAAACTATTTACATATATAGAGAGTATTTGTAAACTAAGAAATGTAATAATTTTCTGTGACAATATGTCGACTATAGCAATGACGAGAAATCCCGTCTTTCATGCAAGGACGAAGCACATCACAATTCGACATCACTTTATCAGAGATCTAGTGCAGATGAAAGAAATTCAATTGGAGTTCGTGAATATGAAAGAGCAACGCAGTTAGCTCGAAAAAGATCTCGCAGCTCAAAGACATCGTTCGAATTGCAAATTAAGAGGGGGTGATAAAATGTAATTTGCAATTTCTCAATTCTTGTCAAAGCTAGCACAATTTTCAGTATGACGGTGGATTGATGATCAAAATTTATTGTAAGAAAATGATGAAGCTCCTGGACCAAACTAGAATGGCGGCAAGAATTGCAAGCAACAAGCAGCTTACAAGCTAATTAGCTCATCACTTGTACAATTTGCGGTTTAAGTTCTGTGGATCATAATTAATTACTTCAATATTAAGCAAATTGTAAGGCGGCAGGAAGGTTCTAGCTATTATGGGCGGCAACATGAAACGCAGTTGATCATGCAATCAAACAATCAATGGAGAAAATCCCCGGTCAAAATTGAGTCAATGGTGAGATTTGCCGAAAAATTATCCGGAGTACTTCAATTGGACGGGTGTTGTTGTAATATACCTAAATTGTATATAGTCGTTCTCACGTACCTAAAATGGCACTGTCTCATAGTGTAAAAAAAAAAAAAATTACGAATCCACTCTAGTAAACATATAAACCCCATGTCCCAAAACTCATACATTCATGACATTAAGGTTAGCGCCTAATTTTATAAAAATTATATTTTTAGTGCTAAAATTTGAATCTTTTTTCATTATGTTAGGTGTCATTAACCTCGTCCCTTTTTAGTGACAAATCATAAAGTTTTGGTGATGTAGGAAGTAAAATTTATTGTAATAAATTTGACATTTGATAATCTCTACTACATTTTTTTTACCATGCGGCCATGCCCGTCTAGTTGTATATGGAAGGAAGAAAAAATAAAAGGAACCTTCTAAACAAACAGATTTGAAAATTTATGAATACAAAAAAAAATATAATTTTAAATATACCTATTGTTATGCAATATCAATGAGTAAATGATATGACAATAATATTTTAATTATGAAAATTGCAAGTTAAGATTCGACCCATCTGAAATATGCTTCTGGATTCGCCACTGGTTGTATATGGAAGGAAGAAAAAATAAAAGGAACCTTCTAAACAAACAGATTTGAAAATCTCCTAAATCTCCTTTTCTCTGCATGTTTCCTTTTTCTCCAACTCGCGCGTACGTCTAAAACTCTATAAATCAGTTACTACATCTTCATAAACTCAACATCTCAGTTTAATTTATTTCATAAAAAATACACAAAGAAGTGAAACGATTGAATCCAATGACCATTAAAGAAATTCTTTGCCGTCTTCGCCATCTAATTGTTATGGTATCTGCTGCTACAGTCATGGTGTATTTTGTAGTCTTGGTATTACCAGCATCCCTTTTCTATCCAGACTTTACAGTCCACTCTGTTTCATTGGCTGCCGAAAATATTAACCACACAACCGCAGAATGGAATGTTGAATTCACTGTCTTCAATGGAAACTGCTTTTACATGATAGATTATAAAAATATCACTGCCTCTGTTAAGTCTCTATCGCGGGACTCAACAACTGCGATTTTTCCTGGATTTCGACAGCCTTGGTACCGACACAATCCTAGGATGATGAACTTCACGGTTTACGGGACACTTCCATGTCTGGGCAATGCGACAGAAGGTTTGGTTGATTTTCCCTTTGATATAAATTTTCAAGCTTATCTGAGGTTCTTGAATTGGATGACTCTGAAGCCTAAGTTACATGTTGTCAAGCCTGGCTGTAGAAATTTGAAGATACAATTGTGGCCTAATTACCAGACCCAAGGGACTTTGTTGGGAGGATATGTTACTTGCGGACCGATCAATGAATGGTAGGACCAGCACTCGCGATTCTCTATGACATCTTCATGCGACGTATTTGATAAGGAATAATGAGTAGCATAGTAGTAGAATTTTATGTCGAGTCTAGTAGTATTAGGAACTCAGTGATAAGGAAGAATGAGTTGCATAGTAGTAGAATTTTATTTATTAGGATTAGGAACTCAATGATTTGAATGATCAACTTTGGTGATACATAACAATTTTGTGCTGTCTTTTTCTCCTCATATAGTTCATGATTGATTCTTAATTTAGTTTCCTACTTTTTGTTTCTCCTCATAAATTGTGTTGGACACAAACTTATCAGGTGACCTGATAAAAACTAAACAGGTTTGGAGTATTTAAGGAGATAGAATGATATTTAAAAGTAACTATTATTAATGAGCTCTCCGTTCTTTTCAGTAGTGGCACATGTATCACGTCTCCTGTATACTGGGTATCCATTGCCATAAAAAATAGTACGTTCGTTGTAAGACTTTGGGAATTTCTTGGAGCATTTCTTCCCATCATGCATACACGGTGAAGTTGAATTCAACGGTCCGCAGGGACCGTGAACCATGTACTCAGATATGGCTTTGTACAGCTCCAGATTGAGTTCCTTATCAGGTATCTCAGCGGAGATGAATTCATCAATATCACTCGCAGACATGTTTCTGTCACCTCGATCTACCCAGAGAAGAATATGTGCGGAAGTCCACGTTTTTGGAACTCAATTGTGTAGACAACTACAAAATACAATAAAAAACATAAATAATGACTCGCATTTAGTTCAATAGTAAAATACTTGTAAGTTAGATATTATATGACATAACTTTAAGTGGTTACCTACTATTGCCTTTCCAAAAACATTTTCGGTCTTGAGGTCCTTTATAAGCTGGTCCAACTTCATCTTGAAGACGCGACTCAATATAATCACTTCACATAATCCTAAATAGTTCTAGTTAATTTATATGGCATAGTATGAAATATTACCGTTAGTTATATCGTTCAATGGAAATGCTGATCTCGCACTATTTGAAACTCTGTTTCTCTTTCCATTCGACTCTTGGTTAGCCCTTTGATGATAATAATTGCGACGACTATTATCCATTGAATTCTGTACATAAATAAAAAAATTACCCGAATTAAAAAATGTGTAGATTGAATTAATAAAAGATGTAATAAAGTATTACATAGAATTAATTTAACATCTCAAAGTTCTTATAATAGACAAATAATACGGTGTAGCTCGGTTTAAAGCGAATCTAATACGAACAAAGAGGGACAAATTAACTTTTAGCTCTACCCTAACTATAAATAGACCCCTCAAACCCCTCATTTTATATTTTTAATCTTTTATCAAGACTATTGATGAAGAGAGAATTGTCTTAATTTGTGTGAAAAACCCAGAACATCTTATATTGAAAATGGGAGGGAGTATGTGTTCATATTTCCATTCCACCCGTTAAAATTGGAGACATTCTACTAAACGTCTAGAGATAAAAACAAATTATTAATATTACGCAAATATTAACATGAGCACGTATAACTTTCACTCTGAATGGAACTCTTATCATTATCATTATGAAATTATTCATGACCTTTTATATCCGAAAGTATTTTAAAACAATATAATCATGGATTATATATGGAGTTTTAATTGATGTATAATTGATACATAGTAACTAAATTTTAATTAAAATGTGAAAAATTGTGTTTGGTATAGTGTTCAATTATTTATAGTTTTTATAGAGTAAAATTTTTAGTTGAGGTATATTTTAGCCCTCTCTCAATTAAACTTGTAAACTATACAGGTCCATTAAAATAAAAAGTTAGGTCCATTAATTTCTTATCCAAAGGGCCTTAAGGACTCCTGACGTGCATGGTGTGTTGGGGTGTTTGGGATTCCATGCCACGTGCCATAACTTCAAAATTTTGGGAATTGAGTCATTAATATTTATCAATTACTTACGTGTTTAATATCCGAAAAATTGTAGATTGCATGCATTTGGTTTTACTCTTCGTACATAAGATTGCATGCATTAATTTTTAGAAAAATTAATGCATGCAAGGTCATGAATAATTTCATAACGATCGCTGGGAGTGACTGGAACTTTGAACAAGGAACTGGTGGATACCTTGGCAAGAAGCAGGCCAAGTATGCACGTGTTTTATCGTGGAGAGGAGATAGGGACCGACCAATGGGATGATATGGATGATATGCTAGACTATGAAGATATTGATGAGTTGGAACAGTGGATTCTGGAAGGAGACTTCAACGTCAGTGATGAAGAGATGGAAGATGCCGACATGGAAGAGTTGTTGGGGTGATTTCTGCAAAGTTCGCCGTATCATGTTATACATTTATATCTTGTGGATAGTATTAAACTTTATGTTTGTTATGCTTATAACTTATGTTCTGGGATTGTGTTTGTTGTATTGATGAGTTGGAACAGTGGATTCTGGAAGGAGAGAATGTCAGTGATGAAGAGACGATGGAAGATGCCGACATGGAAGAGCTGTTTGGGTGATTTCTGCAAAGTCGCCATATCATGTTATATATTTCTATCCTGTGGATAGTGTCAGTTGAACTTTATGTTTGTTATGCTTAAGACTTATGTTCTAGGATTGTGTTGTACGTTCCTGTTATTTTTGTGTTGGATTGTAATAAGATTTTGAGACTTATGTTGTAAATTGTAAACATGTTTGTGCTTAGTTATTTTGTCATGTGTAGAGTTTGCTTGATGAATCCCAGAGACTATTGGAGTTTAGGTCACTCTGAGAAGTGGGTGATATGGAAGAATCCAAGAGTCTAGACTGGTTTCGACTTTTGTTGAAATGTTGTGTCAGGTTCTCCCTAGGCACTTCTGGTGTCCATCATGTTTTCTTTAACCTTTCAGGTAGTGTATGATTACACGCCTTCAACGCATTGAATGCTAGATTGAATCCGTAGAATGTGGCTTAACTTGATCCTGCATTTTAGTTCAGTCGATTCTAAGGTAACGACTAACAAGTAGGGGGGTTAGAGCAATAGAGAGGGATGGTGTGCGTCTACACCATGACCGATCTTAGTGAGGCAATATTCGACTTGCCAAGAAAATCTATGTAAATATGACTTCCTCAAGATAACTTACAAGTTTTGGATGGCTTAAATCAAGTGGATCTTAGTTATCAAGGCTCTGCTTAATTATCTAGAGGCCACAACACTTTGTTTTAGCTCGATCTCAAGTGGGCTCACCCCAACAATATTTACACATTAGTTATGGGCCTATGGCCATATTCTGAATCTCCATAGCTTTCTTTTTCTGGAAATCCTGCCTTAACGGCTTAATATGCAGGATAAACTTAACGAACAATATGATATCTTGCGATCTCTAAGAACCGACAATGTTTACGATTATAAACATAATGTTTTTTTGTCCCCTCTCTAATGTTAGTCTCTTAGGAGCTTTATTCTTGTTATGCCCCTTAATTGAACTCATTCTTGTCCTTGAATTCTTCTCTTTGCCCTATTTTACAAAATTAACTCATTAGCCTGTCAATGAGTGTTAAACTAGCCTATCTTAATGAGTATTTAGTAAATAAGTTATTGGCTAAATGTGTGAAACAAATCCACTAGTTTATATTTTAAATAAATTACATAATCAACTAAACGTCCACGTAAAAATATATTGCTTCAGCTTAGATGTCTCATGGCAAACACATATTGACGTTAAACATAATATTCTTTTTCTTCATTTCTATAACGTCGGAAAACCCCTTAGACGTGACCAATGGCTCCTACTTTTAATCAACTACTACACCAATCTTGCGGCTATTGTCATAAAACATAATGTTGACATTATTAAAACATATGAATTTGTCAACCACACATTACACTCGTGAATCGTGATTGCCAACGATTGGACATAGACCGAAAATAGGACCATGTTCGGTACACCAGATGTTTCCTGTGATTTCTTGTTTCTTTCTGTCTAAACATTTTTAGTTAGCCATTTTAGGCCAAATATCCAGATCCAATTATAAGTCCTAGTACTTTCTTATTGGAGTAACATTAAGGTTAGTGTAATGTGATTTAACTAAACTAGGTACACTTGTTCATCAAATGAAAAAATAAGTAGATGTGTTGCTGTTTGTTTCTGGTGCCATGTTTAGCAAAACTAACTCCAGAATTTGGAAAGCTAAATTTGAATTAATTAAATAAATTTCAGTAATAAATAGGTAATGATTAACTAAAAACTAAATGATTTTAATGTATGTGTTTAGAACTTAAATTGATAAAATGGTATTTTATAAAATGACATAAAAGGGTATTACTCTTATTTTTCTAAATAATAGTACATCACATTTTTTTCTAATTATTTTAATATATATTCAATGTACTTTTCACCGCCACTTTAATAACATCATTGGAAATTATCAGAAGTTGAAAATAAATATTCGTTGAGCATTCTAACTTAATACGGAAAAAAATTAGTAACTTATGCAAGTTGCAAACAAGTACACAAAATGTATAACAAATGTTCCAACAAATATAAAATATAAGTCGTCTATTGAGGCAATGGAACACAGAACGGCACCGCAGTAAAAGATAGAACACGAGAATAATACTAACGATTGGTTTTACTTTATTTAATTTAGGTTAGGGATATTTTCGGAATAAAAAGATAACAAATAGCTTTAAAAAAAACTAACTTTAGCTTCTTCAACTAATGATTTAAAAATTTATTCACGTAATGTGCCTTTATACTACCAATAAGAAAAAGTTTAAATTGAAAAAGTTAACCTGAAATCTAGTAGTAAGCAATTATTTATTTCAGAGGACATCATGACACAAAACAGTCTAGATTCAACGAACCACATGTGGTGTGTCTTGGTTCACTCAATAATTCTCACTTCAACTGTCGAACAACCACCGTATTATATTTCATTACTTCTATTATTTAATTACTTCAATACATTTCGAATTCAAATAAATCTGTTTTTTATAAAACTTTCCATTTTACTATTCTGCGGTCAATTGTCTATGAAAATTTAATTACTAAATTTTCATTATATGATTTTATTAAATTATTTACTATTATCGTTTAAGAGTAATTTGTGGTCAAAGTCCAAATGCAAAGTTTTATAAAAAACGGAGGTAGTATTAGATTAAGCTTTGAGTAATTACTTCTTGTTGAGAATCCGTCATCTTCAATGGTCAGCAACACATGGTACCACATAGATCTATGTATGATGTATCACTGTTCGGCTTAAAGGAAATCCACGCAGTGCATACATCCCAGTTTTCAAACATATAAACCTAATCTACGTGGTTCGGTCACATGCCAATAACTGGTAAGTGGGAGTAAGGCTTATTCTATCATATCTCATACAGTCATACTAGCAAAGCCACTACAACTCTGAGAAAATGTCTGCAGAAATTTATGTTTTATTTGTTGTTAGATAATTAAGTATTACTCCGAGTTATAATTCGATTATAACTTGTGATAGTATAAAACGTTGAAGAAACAACTCCCGACATGTTGGAGCTGGACTAATTGACAACTATAACAGGATTAGGTTAGGTTGATTTGTAATGAAACACTGAATCATTATCATCCTAATATAAAATTAAATTAAATATATCTTTAAGAACAACTACAGCTGACAATGACCACTTGTTTCTATCACAACATTATCCACTTTTATTTTTATTATTTACTTTTGTTTTTTTAATAAAATAATATGGTTATTTCACCAATTCATAATTTAATTAAAGTTAAAAGGCCAGACAGTTCAATAAAGTTTCAGAAAAGTTTAAAAATATCCAAGATAGCACTTATACGGTAAGTTACACAATTATTTTTAGAAATTTATTTATACAGAGATTTTAAAGTTAAGCATGCTTGTCATGTAATAATTTTAGGATCACCCGAATACACACACGCGTTAATTATGTTTATTGATTTGTGCGACATGTATATCACCTGAAAATCGGTAAATGAGTAACTTCGTGGGATTGAATGGGGTTACATATGCAACGTATTGTCATGTCTGCCCAAGTATCTTTTATTTCATTCTTATCGTCCCTGACTGCTAAGGAAACAGCTCCCTTGGTTACCACTTGCACTTTTTCATTGTTGCCCATACTTGTAGACTTGCTTTTGTATCAATCTTCACCGACCACAAACACATTAATAAATTTGTGTAGTAGTTAAGTAACTAAAGAAAAGGAAATGAATAAGTTTTATTTTTAAACAAGTCCATATGTAACAATAAAAAATTTCAACATATACGAATTAAGATGAATCAAGAAGGTTTGACAATAGTTCGATATGAATCAAATATGAGTTAGTGCGTACTTGGTCCAATTGTCTTTTCAATATTAAAAAAAAAAAACAATCATGACATTTACGTAACATTCCACACCAAATCCTCTATGGGAGTGTAGGGGAGAATTTAGCAAGGTGAGGAAATGAAATATAATAAAGGAATTATCGCAAACACCTACATTATTTGATTACCTATAAAAAACTACATTATCGAATTATTCATTTGGAATTAACACAAGTGAGATTACTAGGTTACATGCATTGATTCAAGAGGCGCAACAGAGCGTAAAATTATACTACTATGTAATTTGTTTTCTTGTTATGGCTTGAATAAAATGAAAACGCAGATAGATATTCTTACAAACAAATTAAGTTCATTCTTTCTCCCACGAAATTAAGATGTGTATGTTCGGAAAGTCAGACGCAAAAGGCACACCCTTTTCGGTCTAGACGTACGCCTTGTCAATCGGGACGTTTCTCTTCTATATCTTACAACCCCACCATTTCGTATACGTCATTAGACTTTACATAGATGATTTATAACTAGCATCATCTCCCTAGTTCATTAAAGGTTGTTCATTAACTAGTATTGTCGAGATATTTACCTAGTACATATTCAGCCTACATATTCACCGATATTTTACCTTGTATACATATTAAGCTACTATGGTTTGGCAAGATTCTAGGGTCATAACTCCATTGTAATGTGTCAGTTGCCATGTGAAATAAAGTGAGATTCGATTATGAAAAGAAAAGAAAATTCTAATTAAGGAAAGTTAAGGTAGGGGAGGTGAGATCTAATAAAACTGACACAGTTAGCTAGCTAGCTACGTTGTGCGGCATTAGGTCGCCGCTACCTGCCTGCCACGATCTTTCCTCAGTTCCTCGTGACCAGTGTCCGATTCCATTCATCTTCTCAATCAAATCAAATCTTTATAGTAGTAGTATTACTTAATCGACTCCATTTCCGAACAAATGTCTCAGTTAACTTTCGAACAATTTTTAAGATTAATTCGATAATTTTTTTCCAAATATAACGAAGTTCCGAAATAATATTTAAATGTCAACGAAAAGTTGCAAAATTTCTCTGTTTTTTAAAGAATCTGAAACATATTCTGATATCGAGATTCAAATCCATGAATTTACATATTCATGAATTGTACACCTAGCCAATGGCCACATATAATTATGTATGAGAATAAGCCGACCCTGGACAAGCATATTCCTATTAGTTATAGTTTATATTTAATATGCTTGTCCAGGGTCGATTTAGAGAGATTTAAACCCGAACAGGTCAAATTATGTATGAGAATAATTTGGTTGTTGGAAGGAATATTAAATTATTAAAAATACTACATATAAATCTTAGAAAGGCTTTAAATTTTAGGGGACAAACGCACCAGGATTCGCATATCCGGATTTCGCCCATTTCCGTGTACAAATTAAAGTTAGCATTTAGTTAGTTAGTACTAGTACAATATGTTTATTACCACTACGTACTACTACTACGAGCGGCAAGATGAGTTGGAGAGATTATCCTAAGTTGGTGTTTAAGCGGCTTTTAGAGAACGCGAAAGGGCAACTATTCCGTGCCACGCAAGCGCCTGACAAGTTTAGTCCACGTGTTTTCTTATCTCTTTCTGGATCAGATTTTTCAATTTCCAAGCCTAGAGGACTTTGCCCAGTTTTGGCCCGTGGTCTTTAGGTTTTCTTTATATTTAATCGCATGTTTTGTATCAAGTCAAAGTCAAACATATTTGGTTACTTATTCTACTTAATAATTAGGAATAATGAGATTAGGAAGACATATTTTAGTATCCGGTGAATATTGTACACTAGTGTTGTTTAACGAGTCGAGTTGTGTAACTCATATCTCAAGTTATTATCGAATTCGAACTCAGCTCGTTAACAACACGAACTATTATAAAAGTCGGGCTTAAGTCAAGATAAGTATATTCGAGCTTAGCTCATTTGATTCAAGTTGAGTTCGAGCGGAGTTCAAACTCGTTACCGATAAATGCACATATAAAAATAAAAACAAACATTCAACGAGTCGAACCCTACTCGACTCGATAACAAAACAAGCACCAACTTAAACTCGAAACACCTTATCGTGCGAGTCAAGCTTTAGCCTTAGCGAGGCTCAGCTCGTATTAGAACTCTAGTACTTCAAACCTTTTGCCAGATGTCAAGGTTAAATCAAGATCAACATTTATTATATAGAAATCAATTGTGTTTATATTAAAAAATGAATAAACATAAGAAAGGATGTTTTCGAGTTAACAACACGCTTTGGCTAATACGAAAGTGTTGATTTCTAATATATCGTATAGAACATTTATTAACTCTCATCTCCATGTTTAATTCTTTTTTTTAATTAACGAAATATTTCAGTTAATAATCGAACAATATTACTGTAGGATAAGTAATATTCTAACCAATAAGAAAAATTATAAGTAATATTCTAATCAATATTACTATAGCATAAGTATCAGTACAAGATATCTAGTACAACTCTTCATCAAAACTATAAGAAAAATTATACCAAACCTTCGTCATTAGTGACAATATCATCTCGTAGTTACAGGCAATACTTGGTGACAAATTTATATATTCTATATTATCGTTCATCATTTGTGTCTCTAGATGAGATCAAAACTGTACAGTGACAACTAATAAGGTTTTATACCTTTTCGATTCGCATCCTTCGGTCGGCTCGCAACTCTCTAATTTGACAATTTATGATTTTAACTCGATTGCTTAAATTGTTAAATATTATTTACGTACGCAAATTTTTTCTACTCCATCTGTCTCAAATTCACATTTTCTTCCTTAAATGAAAATGTTTACACCCGTTTTTTGTCATTCTCTTTAGATATAAGGTGAGTTTGGGACGAATACCGTATACACAAAGCCCATAGATGATTCTAACTGTCAATGACATCAATTAAAAGATTGCAAGTCATTTTCATTTACGATTTTTAGCATTAAATCAAATAGAAAGAGCATATAATAAAGCACAAAATTTTCATGCGTGTTTTGTATATATATTATAAAATTTATATGGTTTGATAAATGTCCATTTGCATGCTACACGAACAAGTTGGATTAACAATATTCTAGACTTGAGCATTTCTTCCTAATGTCCTTGTCTAGAAGATTAGTGCCAAGTTAGGCATGGTTACGTGTTAGGATTAAAACTTTAGTTTCATCAGATCATGAATAAAGCACATCTAATTTTATTAATTATTAGTTAGTGCCAGATTATGTTTAATACAACTACCCAACTATGTAGATGAAATTTAGAGATAATTATGAGATTGTTGATTTTGTCTAATATTGATATTAGGAATAGAATGTATGTTTGGGCATTTGGCACACAATTGAGATCCTAATTTAAGACGTCACTTATTTTCTAAAAAGCCACATACAATGTTTACTTTCCAAATTATTATTTATTAATAATAACATTTTTGCCTTTTTTTTAAAGAATGTATGCATATTAGAATCAAATCTAATATGGCACCTTAGCGGCTCAGTCTAATCAACTCAATTAGACCTCATTAGCATATTATTGACAATTCATTAACCTAGTAAACTTATCCAAATTACTCAGATCAGATGGAATCTAACTATAGGATAACTTACCAAGTCGTGTATAAATACACACAATATAGAACAAGCCAACTAACTTATTTTTCTTACAAGTTATCACCCAAAATGACATTAATCTTTAATACAAGCTAGGCTAGTGCTAAACATACCCATTAATATTTAGTGAGTTTGAGATGATGGGAAACATGGAAAATGGATGTTGCTTTCATATTTTCTTTAATTGCCACCCAAGGGTTTTGGAGATGTCTTCTTCTTCTTCTGTTTCTTATCTCATCAGATGCTAATATTAACTGTGAACCTCAAAAGTTAACATCATACAAAGTGAAGGACCCATTAATTATCTCATCTGTATTTCACGCTTGTTTCATGTTCAGTCTATTTTGCTAAAACCTTCTCCACCAATTTATCCCATCACCCACTAATCATCAAGTCCTTTTCTTTTTTAAACGATACCTTTTAACAATATAATCGTGCAAAAGTTACGAGGATTATAAAGAATGCTCCAACGTATCAGAATATCCAAACCAATACAAGTACATGAATCAATTCGCCCGAACCTTCGGGTACTAGTAGTATAGTGCAGTTTTGCACGTCAATATTAGTTTCCTGCACTAATGTAGTTAAGAACGTGTAATTGTAGATGTTCTCTTTTAGTGCTAGTAGCTGTGCAAATTAATATAATCAGATTTGGAACGTTAGGTCGAATATATATCCACAACATAAGCCGAATAGAGCAAAATTTCATTCATTATCCTATATCAGAAAAAGTCATATTCGATTTATATTGTCAGGGCAGATTCGGAATTTTCTTTTTTCTGAAAAAAAAAAAAAGAAAGAGAGAGTGTCTTTATTTCACTTTGATTAAACAATTTATGCTGCAAAATTTGAAGAAGACCAACTAACTCCGCCTTTCTGCTTTGCTTTCCGCGGGATGCGTTGGTCCAGTTAAGGGATACACTAAGGTCTGCATTACATTATAACTGTAATTTTCTCGAATCGAATTGTAGTATAAAATATAACCAGTTGAATCGAATCGAATCTGAATCTTGAATGAATTTTCAGTTGAAGAGAACAGAGCCTAAGTGATTCGCTCGACTCGACTTCTAAAGCACGATATAAAATACCGATCATGTCGTATTATTGAAAATGGAGCTAGTAATTCTAAGACAACCGGATTCAACTAAACTTGAAGAATGTGATTAGGCGGAGTCTACAATAGACGATAGTTGATACAAGACAATATACAAACAGAGAAATTGTACCATGATTTTTGAAATTGTGGGATACAAATTGAATTTTATGCAAGTCCAATTTTATTTCACGTAGGAGTAAAGTAAAATTTCGAATACATATTGAAATTACATTCTTGGAGGGATTTGAAAACACAAATAGAATACTATATATAAGTAAAGTTGGAATTCTACTCAAATACCTTATCGACCATTCAAATTAGATACTTAGCAGATTAAGTTGAGTCGAACAATCGATAGGGTAGGATCCGTATAACATGAATACATGAAATAACCTAGGTGTGAAGTTAGTTTGAAGCAGTTGAAGAGCGAAAGAGGAAAACAAGGAACACGGGAAAAGGGCTGAGTCACGTGCAGCCAACGCAAAGGCCAGCAGGTTGCATGGTGAACCCAACCCACGTGGATAAGAGTGTTTTCCACGTGGATCCATGCCTTGCAGCTGAAACTTGAAACAGCGGCTCTCTTTAGATTCACCCTAATTAACTTGAGCATAATCTTTGCGGGCCGAGGCTCTACTTTCACTCCGATCCCGACTCTGGAGTAATCTTATAATGGAGGACATTCGACGCACTGTGAAATTTTCATGAGCCGTAAGAATAAAGACGAGTGATGGGTACTTATTAACGTTTCCACGGTCTCTACAAGATTTATGTGCCAAGCACTTTTATTTACAAACTATTCTAAATAATCATGTGAAAATAAAATGTATAGTACTATAGTCCATATGAGGATCAAGAACAATGTATTACTTGGGAAGCATCTTCAATTATTCCATTAATTTATTCAGCTTCACCATAAATCAATGTTGAATTCTCATAATTTCTTCAAGATACGGAGTGATATGTTAGCGATATGGGTCCAAGTTTGTCTCTAATCATGGATTAATTAATTGAATTAATTAGTGTTCTCATAGTGTCATCATTACTGAAATGTGAAATCACGAGTTTAGGTAGATTTTGTACCATAACGTGCGTGTTAACCTTACCCTTGAGTTATTTTTAGTAATCCTTAGAGATTGACTTGAATATATAAATTTTGGTGGTATAGTTTGGCATATTCCATATTAGATGCCCATAAATTAGGTTATAAGTTGTACTGCTAATTTTTATAAGATTGATGGTGTAGTGTCTTAAATATATGAGATTATGGCGTGTTTGTTTGAATATGCCAAGGATATTACATTTTTACTTCCTCATTTCCAAAAAACTTCATAAATCAAGATTGACGTATATAATGAAAGATAAAAGGTGGTAAACGGTATAATTTTAATGACAAAATATGTAGTTTGTATGTAGAGTTAAAATTATTTATTATTTATTGAGGGCGAAGCAACTTTTATTTTTATTATGTATGGAGTTTATGGTACGACTAAAAATGTGTATCACGTTTTGCGGGTCGGAGGGATTACGTATATAGTTAAGTTAGAGGAGTAAAAGTGCAGGTATGATTGTGCCTATTTTAAACCTAACGGAATGGGACCACATTGGAATCTATATTCGTACAAATATCTTTTCAAATCATATTATACAGTGTCGTAAAATTATACAGATACAAAATCTCTTCGATTTGACTTTATATGTCTCAAACAATTTATCATATAGCTAGTGAAACACCTTAGTCCCCTTCATCAGATGTTAATTTCTCATAAATATATTTGAAGTATCCTTCCGAGTTAAACCATTTTTACATTACAAACATATTATAATGATAATTAAAAAAAAAAAAAGTATGCACATGATAGTATCATCGACTGATCATATCCTGAAATTCTCCCATTACAATCATACATATCCGATGAAACTGCATCACTGACTAACTGCAAAATCCAATAAATCCAAGTCCTTTCCTGGTAGGACAATGCTTGTGTTAGTTAGATCTAACCTTGTGTTCTCTTCCTATGCCAGGTTCGTACCTGTATGACCAGTGTGAGGAGACCTTCAACCGACTTTCCTCACACAAGTCGGATAATTATCAAACTTTCGAACATTTTAAGCCCGGACCTCTCGGTGATAGTAGGTTGGTAGTAATAATGCAGGGGCAATTACATACAGTACCCCTTAAATTATGTCCAATAATAGATTTCCCCCTAATATTCAAAGAATAACAGTTTTGTCCAAAAAATGAACTGAAATTTTTTTCTAATTACAAATGGGTCTAAAAGTCAATGGAAAGGATGACATGGATCTGATTTTTGCTAATTAATGTGGAGGGTAAAGTTGGAGTTATTAACAAAAATGCCATTCCTTATTTTGATTTTTGACTTTCTTTAATTCTTTTAATCAATTTCTTTTTCTCTTTTTAAATTTTGGTGAATTACAATCCGAGTCCCTGAAAGAAAAACTAATTCACTATTGGCAACCCATGAAATTTTTAAGAACCTCAAATAAGTACCAAAACCTTTGAATCGATTTAAATATCGTCGTCAATGGTGGATCGGTGGTTTTACAGCTCCAATTGGATTGAAAATCTCCGATTGGGCATAAAAATTTACAGAATCATCGACTCGGTGGAGTCAGAATCGCACTCCATCGGAGTTTTTCGAAGCTTTGTAGCTCTGGTCGTAATGTTGACTCCACCGAGTATGTCTGACTTCGACGGAGAAGATGTAGAAGGGAAGAAAGGAAGAAGAAAAGATGGGGAAGAAGGAGAGGAAGAAGATGGGTTTGTTGGGTATTTATTTTTCTTTTCTTTAATTTTTAAATTAATTTAATTTATTTAATATTCCAACCAACAAAAATCCATGTAGGAGATAGAAAATGCTGAATGTGTGAGTTGGTCAACGGGAGGGGGGAATTTGTTATTGTTTGGATAGTGGGGGGTAATGTGTGAAGGGGGTGTATTGCAGGGGTACCAGATGTAATTTTATGTAATAATGTAGATTCATGTGATATTTATAGAAAAACCTAGGGGCAAACCTTTAGTAAATCCCTATATTCTGACTTTTAGGTGACATGTCATCATGTTGGCTCGGCCATGCGTGTCTGGTCCAAAGCCTCTATTCGGACTTATGTTCGAACACATACACACTTTCATCCGGCATTGTCAAAGGATGGCCGGTTTTATACATTGATTCCACATGTCAGTCCGACTTATGTCCGAACATAGTTTGTACTTGAGTCTGACTATATCATCTAACCTAAAAAAGTAGAGTTAATTACATTAGGAGATTACAATGATTTTTCGTAAACTATCAAATATGTATAATCACATTTACAATTTAATACTAATAACAGTTTATGGGTTACCATCTTGATATACATTTTTCAGCGTATGTATTACGTCGATGTACGTAATAAAACCTATTAATATTTAAGAATATAATTATAATGTTTGTATTTCATTCATAATTCAAATATTTGTATAACTTACTCCTGTGGATTACCCACCCATAAAATGATAAGAAAAAGATAGTTAAGACTTCAAAATGAAATTGAGCACGTAATTAAAAAGGAAAAGACCATTATTGCAAATAAACCAAGTGAGTGTTGCAAAGCAATTGAGTAGTACTAGTACAATTTGTGAATAGGATATTTGGGAATGAATAGTGCCTACAAGTACGAATATAAATATCCATTATAAAGAATACTAAATTACTATAAATTCTCTCTCTCTCTCTCTTTTATATATGCGGAGAAAAATAGAAGCAGCAGAAGAAGAAGAAGAAATTAGGATATGGATGAAAAGCAGCACTAATGAATACTATGAATCATCAATTTGATTGATTTTATTTAACCTCTTCCAAAACAAGCACAAAATCCCTTCTCTTTCGTCACCATCTCCAATTCTCCAGCTCAAAACTGTTACTGTTCTTCAATTTCACCTCAGTTGATCCGAAATTCGCTTGGATCCAGTTGATCGAAGGTGATTTGGAGTGATTTGTTGTTCGTCAATGGTTATAGAAGAGAACGAGAGCTGTGGAAGCCGGTCGGTGGAATCGTCTACCGGAAAAAACCGGCACCAGAGGAAGAAGGCGGAGGTTTACAATGAGGTTTTACGGCGGCTGAAGGAGGCGGAGCATCCGGAGGCGCAGTCGCCGGCGTTTGAGGATCAGCTATGGGCGCATTTCAATCGCCTTCCGGCTAGGTCATTTTCACTTTACCTTTTGTCTACGTCATTTGCTTTTTTTTCACCTTTTGTCACTCCAATTGCATACGTCTGTTTGTTTTTTTACCTTTTTACTTTTTCTGTTGCGGAATTTGCGTTTGTGGATGTGCAAGAGTGAATCGGATTGTGAATTGTGGTGTTTTTTTATGGTTGTTGATTGTTAGTATCATGGATTGCATGTGGAGAATTTTATATTATTTTAAAGTGTTACTGTATGGGATTTTTTTTTTTTAACTGCTTTTTCATGGATAGCTTTTTTTTTTTTTTTTTGAAGATATGCGATGGATGTGAATGTGGAGAGGGCGGAAGATGTACTAACACATAAGCGATTGTTGGATCTGGCTCGTGATCCGGCTAATAGACCAGTTTTTGAAGTCCGGCTTGTGCAGGTGGATAGTTGTTTGAGCAGTTTTTCTCTGGTGCAAATGTTTTCTGCTTTCTGTTTTTTTTTTGTTTATCCGGAGCTGCTTGTGTGAGTCAATGGGGGTGTGTGTGCAGTCCTTGGGGTGATGAGTGATCTTGCATCTTTCGTTTGGTTGTCGACTGCTCCTTGGGATTTTATAGGGTGTGTGTTTGAACCGAACAGAACGACTTTCATTAATTCTGCTCATGGAAATAGTTGCTTGCCATAGGTCCCTAGTTAGCTTGTGAGTGATGCACATTGTGCGGTTTGAAGGAGAAAGGTGGCTTCTATGGTTAAAATCTGGTCCACTGAGCTAGTAGCTTGCATTCATGTATATTATGTGATACCAGTTGAGACTAGCTACTTCGAAATAATTGATTCACTATTTGTTCAGCTGAAGTTCACTGGATTGTATGCAAATTTTAGCAATGCACGTCTTTGCTCCGAATGTCTCCTCTGATCATGTAAAAAAGAAATGGAAACTGGTATTCTGGAAAGGTTATCAATTGTCTGCAACCATGTTTTTTTTTCACAAAAGGGAGAATGTGTATTTAGATGCCACCTCCCCTTAAAAAAAAAGTTCCAGAAACAAAACAAAGCCGCTTTCGAAGTGAATGATCTGTCTGTTTATTTTTTATATCACTTCCCCATTTGCTTGTTACATTGTGTTCATATAATTTACGTTGCGGTGTATGATCTATGTGCAGGTTGTGCCTGTCCCCGAGGGAGGAGATTCAGTGCATTCCCGCTCACCTAGACGAAGCAGGCAAGATGGGCATTAAAATATTGCACTTGATGTTATTATTCTTACTTTACTCTATTAGTTTCTTTGACTGAACAAATAGTGCCCTCTCTGCGTTCAACCATCTCATTTACACTTTGATTGGATAAACTCAGATTGTTACCATTATTCTCTCTTCAGCACCCATCCACCGCCTGCCTTTGGTTCATCTCCTAATCTGGAAGCACTTGCACTTGAATCAAGCAAATCAGAAATTCAAGATGGGGACAGTGCTGCAAATGAAGGTGCCAATGGTCCCAGGTATACTCTTTGTGATGCAACTCTTTTGTGTCTACATGTCCTATATGGACGTGGATGCTATTCTGTTGAATCTCTCGCCTTGGCACACCGTGGTTTATGAATTCAGAAATTCATGTCCGCACACTTGTCTATTAACATTTTGAGGTCATTGTCGCAACCTCGATAGATTAATATGACAAAGTTGTGTTGTTTCCTAGAAAAAGATCCATCCATGATCAGAACATGTGATATAGAACTTACCCCTTGTCATGTTCAATAATGCAGGCCCATGCATGAAATTACTTTCTCAACAGATGACAAGCCAAAGCTCCTTAGTCAGGTAAAAGTCTCCTTCCCTAATCATACTCTTGACAACTAAAAGTATGTTTATTTGGATGTATGAATAATGCCTGGACTACATTTGACCCCTATTTTCTTATACTGGTTTCTTCCATAACCATTTATATCTTTGGAAAACTCTACTCTATCATGGTTAGATGTCTTTGATGCTCCTCGAAATATCTTTAATGATAATCATGAACACTGAGTCGATTTCAAGTTCCCAGTCTTGTTTTCTTGACTAGTTCTATTTTCTTGTATTGAAACAAAAACTAATTGCCTTATGCTATCAGTGCTAAACAGTTTAGATGGTGTCCAAGTTCATTCACTCCAGCAAAAAATGCATGCTAATGAATCTTCAGGAATATGGGAAATGTCGATGTGCTTACAAAAACAATTCCTGGGTCTCATCGTAAAATGATTGTACCACATGGTCAATATTACCATGCCTCAGTGGGTAAAAGATATAAACTTTATTATCGGGCCTACGTAGCTAAAAGCAATAATGCATGAATCATAGTGTGGCTCCGCACGTCATACTTGCTGTTGTTTCATCTTTGACAATGTTGTAACTTGGTTGCTGAACTATTCTCTTATGAACCTTGCAGTTAACTTCTTTATTAGCCGAAGTTGGTTTGAACATCCAGGAAGCACATGCATTTTCCACTGTTGATGGCTATTCTCTAGATGTCTTTGTTGTTGATGGATGGCAATTTGAGGTATGCCTATCTCATTTTTATTATTGTTGGTTATCTTTCAAGTGTTTGATTGTCTTTGGCTGTACAGTTGCCTCAGGTGGAGGTATTCAAATCAGTAATGTCTTATAACTATGATGTTTAAATTGTTTTATGCGTGTCATGAATACTTGTTGCTTTAGCATTTCTCTGCGAGATTTCAGTTTTGTTTAAAATGAACGTATGTATTAGAACACCAGTAGTATGTTTAATCACGAATAAATATTAGTTGCTGAAACTTCTAGTTGTCGGTTACTGGTTTAGAAACATTTTCTTGCTCATCATGTATGCATGATTGTGTTTTATGAATTTACGTCTAAGACCTTTAATGAAACAGTATTTAATTCTATAAATTGAACACAAACACATGAAAGTGCAGCTTTACTCCAGGGCTGTTGTTCCACTTAACACTTCATCATGGATTTTAAAGATGACGGCCTGCAAAGCATCTTTTATTCATTTAACTCTCACGGAGTTAGCAAGCGTTGAGTTACCATTATTGTTTCAATTTCAGGAGGTAGATCAACTTCGAGCTGTGGTGCAAAAAGAAGTTTTAAAGATTGAGGTAATGTCTGCTATTTTGTGTGGTTAAGAGTATTGCACTGGTTGTGGATCCTTGGGCATAGTTTTAAATGACTATATTCTAAGTTCAACTACTGAAAAAATATAGAGGAGGAGAAAAAAAACTCCTGTTACATTGACTTTCTTGGCTTCATGTTTTTATTTACGTGGACAGTTATTCAACTTAGATGAGTTTCCATGAACAATTTGATGTAATGTGACGGTTTTTACCAAATTAAGTTATATGTTGGCTATGATTTGTAAGAAAGATGTCCATGTCTGGAAGAGCTACATTATTGAATCATTAGAAGCATATGAATATGACTATGGGTCTTATGTTGTGCAAGATTTATATTGGATCTTTCATATTTCATGCAGAAAACTTCCTGGCCAAATCAACATTCTTTGCCTCCGCTCCGTGAAAATGAGCCAATTGAAATCAAACCTGAATCAAATCATGTGAACATACCTAATGATGATGTATGGGAAATTGATCCTCAGTGTTTGAAGTTCGAGTCCAAAGTAGCATCTGGATCGTATGGTGATCTGTAAGTACGACTGTTCTTACTTTTGATACTTATGATTTGCAATTAAATGTTGGATTAAGTCAATAAACTTGCTCTGTACAGATATAAAGGCACTTATCGTAGTCAGGAAGTAGCAATTAAAATTCTGAAGCAGGAACGTTTGAATACAGAGTTGCAAAAGGAGTTCGCGCAAGAAGTTTATATAATGAGGTTAGTCACTATACGTCTGGATATTCACCTGCCCCTTGTAGAATTTCCTACATCTACTATTCTTGGATAATTTCCAGATGCTGTCAGTTCTAGTATTTGTTCAGTGGCTTTATGTCAGTCACTACTTCCTCCGGGTTTTAAATTGTATCGTAGTTACTGCCCCCACTGTTCACATATCATTTCTGCTAGCAAGTATATTACCTATGAGATCCGAGGTCACTTTGTTCATCTCCGCCAGCTTTGCCATGATTATAAAATTAAATGTTGCTGAAATATGCCAGTCACCTTATGGTTGTGGGAAGATTCCAAATCTCAATACTTTTTCCTGTGACTTGCAGAAAAGTTCGACACAAAAATGTAGTACAGTTTATTGGGGCATGCACAAAACCTCCAAATTTGTGTATAGTGACAGGTAGGTCTGATAAATGTTACCATGGCTTCAATCATGTAATGTTTAAATTTGATTATATGTGAAAAATCAAGATTAATTCCTTTGACATTTCGGAAATTTAGTTTTAACTATCCTGCTTCTTTTGTCAGAGTTCATGTCTGGAGGGAGTGTATATGACTATTTACACAAGCAAAGGGGCACATTCAAACTTCCTACTTTACTCAAAGTGGCGATTGATGTTTCAAAGGGAATGAATTATTTACACCAGAATAATATAATTCACAGGGATTTGAAGGCTGCCAATCTTTTGATGGATGAAAACGAAGTAAGTTTGGGTTCCCCAGTTAGGCTCGTGTTTTTATGCGGTTGAGTAATACAGTATCTCACATCTTTGCTTTTTTCCTTTTTTAGTATTTCAAGTTGTGAATTCATTTTGCACACAGCTAAACTTGGTTCATTTGGATGAATTTTAAGCTTCCTTTGTGGACAATTGCGAAGCACCTTTTTTTTCTCGAAGAAAAAACGATAAACGCGGTTCTCTGACTGCCAAATTATCACTTACTGGTCATTTATACTTTCTATCTTCAAAATTGAACAATTATACTTGTAAAAACT
Organism: Plantago major; assembly: GCA_026545765.1. NCBI lineage: Eukaryota > Viridiplantae > Streptophyta > Magnoliopsida > Lamiales > Plantaginaceae > Plantago > Plantago major. The sequence goes on along the minus strand of CM048843.1, from coordinate 88,024,550 downwards.
TTTTCAAGCATTTCGATGAATCACAAGCTGGGGGAAAGGGTTTACATTTCAGCTTCATGCAGACCTAAAAATATTTCTATTTTCAGGTTGTTAAGGTGGGTGATTTTGGGGTGGCCCGAGTTAAAGCACAGACAGGTGTCATGACAGCTGAAACTGGAACATATCGGTGGATGGCACCCGAGGTATATCTTCTTTAAAATCTGCCAGTATACATCATGTTTACTGAAGCTAAGGGATGAGTCGAATACATAATATTCAAATGGCTCTTAACATTATATTCTATTTTCTTGTTTTCTAGCTGATGTTTTTGTACTGATTCTGGTAGCTAGTAGGGATTAGGAAGCTGAGCTTACTCTCATTTCTCACAATTATTTGTACTTTGTAGGTGATTGAACACAAAGAATATGATCACAAGGCAGATGTTTTCAGCTTCGGTGTGGTTTTATGGGAATTGCTGACTGGAAAGGTACTTCTGAAAATATCGTTTCTCTTCTTTCATCTGGTTTCCAATTTAGAATGCAGAGAACTTGAATCAGCAGTATTCAGCACTCTTTCTATTCTTATAAATTGAGCCCATTTGTTTTCGTACTTTCAGCTTCCATATGAATATTTAACCCCATTACAAGCGGCAGTAGGAGTGGTGCAAAAGGTAAAACATCTAGTCTCGTATGACAGCAGTCACATACCTTTCTTTCAGACTTCGCTAAATGAAGTGAATTGACCATCTCTGTAGGGTCTCCGGCCAACTATTCCCAAGAACACTCAACCAAAACTCGTAGAGCTTCTTGAACACTGCTGGCAACAAGATCCTACTTCGAGACCTGACTTTACAGAAATAATCGAAGTCCTGAAGCAAATAGCCAAGGAGGTATCTTTTTGCTTGAACCACCTTTATTTGCTCATTCTTCTTTCTTATTAAACCTAGTTAAAAGTTGAATCGATTCTCATTCGTACGTTGAACAGGTCGGAGACGATGGAGAAGACAAAAGAAAGGAGAAATCAGGATTTTTTTCTTCTCTGAGACGTGGACACCATTGAAAATTGGACATGAGAAAGTGTGCATTTATACATGCAAACCTCACAATTTTGGGATATTTACCCCGTAATTTTATTTGCTGTGTACAGATCTCTTTCTTTCATCAGTGGTTTTATGTAATTTTTCTTTTAAGTAAAAGCATAATCACCTATTCATTCACTAATCCTTTTCATTTAGCCATACTAAATTTCCTTGTGGCCATCAGTTTTGTTCTTTTATAGAAGATTAAACTTTTTTCACCTCCTTTTATACGACGAGCAAGTTATTTATGAACGTCACGAACTCACGATTACCATGCATACACGAGGTAAGAATCGGATGCAACAACTTTACCATGGGTCGATTGTATGCTAAGCAATATACTTTTAAGAGCACTAGTTGTAGGAAACTTAAAAAGTTTACCCTTGTAGCTAATGTTGTACAAATCCTATGTTTGGTACGGTATGTTCCTCCGTATTCACTTTTGTTATTGTATAATGTAAATTTGTAATGTCACTTTTGGAATTTATAACTAGATCAACTCCCTTCTTATGAATGTTGTACTGCCAACTTTTTTAAGGTGTTACTAACCTTATGTAATACTATGGTACTGTATTTTATGTGCATGGAATTGAAACTACGACTTTGATGCCATTACCTTCAAAGCCTATGTTTATCATGTAACCTGTAAATTGAAGGAACAAAAGGTCTCGGATTAATTTTCTCAAAAAAATGAAAACTCACCGCAATACATAACTTCAATGAAACCCAGTTTCAATATAGAGCTCGAACTGGGCTTCAAATGAAGCACTGTCCTTCCTTGTTTCGATTAAAAAAATTTGTAATTAGGTGATTTTGAATGATGTTGCGTGAATTGAAGTTGAAAAGGTGTGATATAGAGTTCAAATTTGAGTTAAGGGATACGGACAAGCATACGAAAAATGGACCGAAGCGGCAAAAAAATATTTTGGGAATCATGGGCATGATCACTCAGGGATCAAAACTGTAAATGTAGAAAAATTTACAAGGGGCAGGTGAATCCTAAACACTAACAACTACGATTCCTAATTGATATCATAATATCTCAACATAAAACGAGTTTAAAACTTCTTTTTGCACCAACCTCCTGAAATCTAAACAATAATGACAACTCAACGCTTGCGAACTCCATGAGAGTTAAATGAATAAAAGATACTTTTCAGGCCGTTGTCTTTAAAATCCATTACTTAACAGCAGCCTACGATCGAAGCTGCCCTATCATGTGTTTGTGTTCAATTTATAGTAACAAACACTGCTGCCCTAAAAATGTTAATAGACAAGTAAGGGGACATGAATTTCTGAATTCATAACTCCGGTGTGCCAAGGCGAGAGATTCAACAGAATAGCATCCACGTCCGTATAGGACAGTGTAGACACAAAAGAGTAACATCACAAAGAGTATATCTGGGACCATTGGCACTTTCATTTGCAGCACTGTCCACATCTTCAACTTCTGATTTGCTTGATTCAAGTGCAAGCAAAGAAACAGGCTTATATGCCTAAACGAGTGTTCTGTTCAGACCATCATTCAAAGCTTCCATTGAAGCTCCAATTTCCTGATCTTCTTTCACAACCAAAAAAGTGAAAAACAAACCCAGGGCGAACGAGAGCCTTCCAAATTCTTCAGTGCAAGATAAGCATTGCTTTCCGATATAGGCAAAATATGTGACAGTAGTATAATAAACTAAAACGTCAAATTAAACGCAAGTGATTAGGCTTGCATGCAGGTTTAATTAACTTGCCATGCAGATATATATGGGCCTGAATCATAGCCAAGCCAACCACATAATCACACTGAATATTGTAAACTCGACTCCTGATCAAGTGATTGTAACGAAACAATAAAGCTAGCAGTTTGTCACTATCAGCCCATGAATTAGAAAATCACACAAAGAATTGAACATTAGACAGCCAAACTGGTGTTTTCCATAACCAAGCAACAAGTGAGTCAAAAGGTTAGGACAATCACACCCCAAACTGACAAATTCCCTCAAATTCCTGACCTGATGGACACTTGCCTTTAGGGAGTTTGAGAAGATATGCAAATGATGGCAGTCCATGGTTTTTGCAGAATGTTATGATTCGGAATGAATAGTCAATCATGAATCCTTTTCGGAAAATTCTGCAGAATTACAATGCCTGAAAATACTATAAGCCTAGTGATATTGATAACCAAGAAGTATTCTGATAACATAAAAGACCTCACCAAATGGTTTAGACCAACAACATTTAGCCAACAAAAAAAGAAAAAAAAAAACTCCTACTATAGACTTACACAACTTGAACAATACTCCTCTTAAAGACAAAAAAATAAGAGTACAATGCAACTGATAACTTGTTAAAGTGATCCAGTTACCGAAATAGTTGGGAGCTCCCACAATGTTAGAGCCATAAATATCATCCAAGTTTGGCTTTGAAGCCAGATTTCATGTCAAGTAGGTTGCCACTGCCATCCGGGTTTGCTCTGAACGCTTCGCCTACTTCGCCTACTTCATTTATATTAGGAGCCACAAATCTTTCAAAGAACCTCTTATCTGTCATGGTGGCAAGCATTGAAAGAGTCGGCCATTTAGTAATTAGACTCTTACTTTCCAATACCTTCAAAACTTGCAATCTTGGTCTATACCTCTTTTCAACACTTTTTGTAAGTGATCCAGGGTACTTAATAATACACGACATATCATACTTCCTGGTCCCAAGTAGAACCTCTTTTACCGCCTTTATCTTCGACGTAGATACTGCAATTACCAGAGGATCATTCCTCAGCACTCTCAAAATATCATCTTTCAGAGAAGCCCAAATCCTGAAAGGTCTTCAGTTTGAGCACCAAAGTCTCATCAGACATCATACTAACAGCTCTAACAGCATGAATGAACAACCTGGAAGTCCTCTGAACACCCATCTCATCAGCCTTGAGAACAAATCTGAAAGTGCAATTTATATTGCACTTGTTTTGTTAATTCGGCCTTTCTTTGTTTGTTAACCGATTCGACAATTGTAGTTGTTTTTCTATGGATATTTTGTAGGATATATCAAGTTGGGTCTCAACATGCTTAATGGATCAAGATTGGTTAGCTTGGGCCTCAAGGAAGAATCCAAACATAATCTGGAAGAGCTGGAAAGAATCCAGACGCAATCTGGAAAGAGCTAGGCGCAGGATATTGTATAAGGAAAGAATTGGTGAAGGCATGGACACTTGGAGAGAAAGAAGGAAATAAAGATTCTCAAGATATATTATATACAGAAGATTTCCTTATACAAGAACTATTAAAGAAAGCTGCTTTCCTTCTACACGTTTCCTTCACTGTTCGACTTGGCTGCATCTATATATATATACAAGGAGCAGGAAACAAAAGCGTTGAGCGTTCTTTCTTGAGGAGATCAATCAGAACATTACATATACAAGAAGAACGACATATGCAAGAAGACGCCTTTGATCATCATTGATTCATATTATTTAGATTAGGGCTTCTTGCTTTACTAGACTTTTATTTCAGTGTTACTTGTGAGTGTTCTCTAAAGATTGAGAATTACTCTAGTATCATTGAACTAGAATAGGTTTTTCTTGTCTGTTCTAGGTCTAGTTTTCCGTAAGTTTAATCAATCGTCTGTGATTGATTTAAACTTCCTTTTGTAATTCTACTTTTCATATCTAGTAGAAATTTTGCCTACGGCACCGTCGGTATCTTTATATACCGACTTGAGAAATCTTTGTGTTCAGTTTTATTCCGCTGCACTTTATTGAGTTCTGTCGATCACACTTCACTGTTGTCGTAGTTTAGTTGAACACTGTTCACTGTTGTCGTAATGGTGTTGACTCAACATCAATAGTCAACATCGTTCAAAACTGTCCAGAAGTACCAATCCCGGTCCTACAGTTCTAACAAAGTGGTATCAGAGCCAGCCACCTAATTAATTGGTGTCTGGATTTGGTACTACTACGATGGACGCTATCAATTCAAGTGTCAACAGGCTACCTATGCTAGATGGGTCGAACTACCACTACTGGAAGATAAGGGTCAGAACGTATATCAAATCCATTGAAGGGCGTGCATGGAAATCTGTTCTTGAAGGCTATGCCTTGCCTACCATAGGACGGATCTTGATGGAGATGTCATTCCAAAACCCGAAGCACAATGGTCAGGTGATGATTTTCTTGCTAGTTCTTACAATGAAAAAGCCTTGAATGCAATTTATTCTCATGTTGATTCTCATATGTTTAAACTCATACAAAATTGCACTACTGCTAAACAAGCTTGGGATTTACTCCAAAATCATTGTGAAGGTGATAACAGTATTAAACAAACGAAACTGCAACTGCTTTGGTCTAAATTTGAAAATTTGAGAATGGCAGAAGACGAAACAATTGATTCTTATTTTGACAAACTGCTCACTATTTCTAATGATATTCAACTTTTTGGAGATGCCATGTCCAATAAACAATTGATTTCAAAAGCAGTTTGATCTTTTTCTTCAAAGTTAGACATAAAAAGAACGATTTTGGAAGATACTCAAAACTTGACAGCTATGGATTTTCATACCTTGATGAACAATTTAAAGAATTTTGAAATTCAACAGAATGAGCGCAATGGTACGAAAATTATTAGTATGTCTATGCACTCCAAATCAAAAATCCCTGAGTCTGATAGTAGTAGTGATGAATCTGATGAGATGACTGAAGAAGATTTCGATAAAGCTCTTGATAGGTTGCGTTGAAAGTTCAACAAAACCAGCTTTAGAAAGAATTCTAACAAAGGCTCTTCAAGCAATTCAAAAGGCACAAACAAGTTTAAAAAGACTGTAGATTCCCCTAGTTTAAGTCCTGCTCAACTTAGCAAAGTTAGATGTTTTGAATGTCAAGGATGGAGACATTATCAGAATGAATGTGCTAACTCTCTTCGTAAGAAGAAAAAGACTTTGTTTGCTTGTCTCAGTGATGTTTCAGGTGATGAAGAGGAATCTGATGCTTCAGAAGGTCGTGTTGCAACTCTGTCCTCTGTTCTGGAGGATGTTGGAAATCGATGTTTAATCAACAATGAAAACTCAACATCGTCTCAGATCCTCTTCTTTGATTATGATGACTCACAAACGTGCGAAGAAATATTCAGGGAAAAAGTTTCTGACTCTGAAAACTCAATGTCTACTGATGTCTACTGTTTGCATGGTTAAGTTGATTTGTCTGCAGATCATTCTCTTGAAGAAGAACTCACTGATGAACAAATTATGGCAAGAGATGATGAAGCTGTGACTTTGCACAAGAAACTTGGCCATGTAAGCTATAGGAACATTGAAAGGCTCATCAAACTGGATGAGGTTAGAGGACTGCCGAAGCTGAGCAATGCCGGAAAGCAAGTGTGCGGTGACTGCCTAAAAGGTAAACAAACTAGAGCTGTGCATATATCCCTACAAACCGAAGGGCAGAAAACAACAGGTACATCCAACTGCTTCGAACTCTTACATATGGACTTAATGGGACCAATTAAGGTAGATAGTCTAGGTGGTAAGAAGTATATCTGTGTCATAGTTGATGATTTTTCTCGATTTACTTGGGTAAGTTTTTTAAAAGAAAAATATGAAACTTTTGATTCCTTCAAGAAACTGCATGCTAGGTTTAGTAATCAATATGCTACTGTTGTCCAACGCATTAGGTCGGATCATGGTAGGGAATTTGAGAATCAAACCTTTGCTGATTTTTGCGAAAAGAAAGGAATCTTTCATGAGTTTTCTGCACCCAAAACTCCACAACAAAATGGAGTGGCTGAGAGAAAGAATCGGACCTTACAAGAAATGGCTAGGGTTATGTTGAGTTCCATGAACCTTTCAAAAGATTGTGAAATCAAGTCAAATACTGCTTGTCACATAATAAATAGAGTCTACCTTAGACCAGGAACTTCAACCACTCCCTATGAGATTCTAAATGGCAAGAAGCCTAATCTTAAGTACTTTCATGTGTTTGGTTGTGCTTGCTATATTCTCAATGATAGAGAACATTTAGGCAAGTTTGATGCAAAAAGTGATAAAGGCATTTTTGTTGGTTGCTCTCTTAATACCCATGCATATAGGGTGTGTAATCTAAGGACACAAACTGTTCAAGAATCTGTTAACATTACTTTTGATGACTCAGTGCCCTTTGAAAAACAGCAAGTTGAGACAGTAATGCACTGAAAACAGACATCGCACTGTAAACAGTACTAAATCGATGCGTGTTCTATACCGATTCCCCGATTCCCCATCGCCGAGAAGATGGAGTCAATGTTGATCACAATGTTGAGTCAACATCGCGCCCAACATTGCAAGGGGAGAGCTCATCAGATGAATTTGTCTCTGAAAATGAAGATGAACCTGTTCTGGATCCGACAGTGCCTCTGGATTCCATCAGACGTGATCCACCCCCAAGGATTCGCAAAGGTCATCTAAGTTCTCAAGTCATCGGAAGCACCAGTGGAAGAATGACCTTAAGAGGAAACACTCGGAAAAACTACAAGGACATGGTAAGATATGCAACAATTTGCCAATCTGTAAGTTCCTCTTGTTTTGTTTCTCTCACTGAACCTAAGAATTTAAAAGAAGCTTTAAAAGATGACAACTTGATTGATGCTATGCAAAAAATCAAACCTCTTTCTGAACTTATCAATGCTCCTGTTTTTGTCAAAGAAAAGGGTGAGGTTGTGGAAGGAACCAAAAAGACTTGTGTGTATCATTATTTCCATAAGACTGGTCACATAAAACACCACTGCTTTGCTTATCTAAGAGATCTGAAAAATGGTAAGATAGAAAAACATGTGGTTGAGTCAGCATCGAATATGTCAGTTTCAAAAGCAGAAAAATCTAAAGTGTCTGGTCCAAAATCTGTTCCTTTGGTTGCTCCTGTTAAGCAGAATGAAAAATCCAATGTTGAGCACTCTGTTGAGTCAACATCGACATCAACATTGTCTGTTTTCGCATACTGCTTTCTAAAATCGCATTGCCACCGCCCGTAATGGTAAACCCATCTGAACCGGAAAACTCTAGAGAAAAGTATAAGAGAGTTTGGGCTCCTAGGGAAAAGATTGTCTGTAATATTGCTTTTTCTGTGGCTACCTCTCCTAGCAATGCAAGTAGATGGTACTTTGATAGCAGATGTTCAAGACATATGACAGGAACCTTGATTTATCTTTCTAACTTTGTCTCTCAAAAGACTGGAATGGTAACTTATGGAGGAGGATACAAGAGTAAAGTACTTGGGAAGGGGGTGTTAACTCTTGATGGTTTTCCAACCTTGAAAAATGTACTGTTGGTTGAAGGTTTAACTGCTAACCTTATTAGTGTCTATCATGTGTGTGATGATGATTTGAAGGTCAAATTTAACAAACACACTTGTAAAGTACATACTTGCAAGGATAAATGTTTTGACATGACAGGTACCAGGTCTCCTGACAACTGCTACGTGGTGGCTGATCCCCACAATTGCAATCGTGCAAAAGAAGAGTATATTGTGCTTAACTTGACTAATCTTTCCAGTACATCAGTTTGTGCAAACTATGATAGGTACCTTTGAGATGAATATGATTGGTGAACTCAGCTTCTTTCGTGTCCGGGAGAACTCTAAATCATGCAGTACACTTATGGGTACCTCTCAAGTCGAAAGAATCGATGTTGGCGCGGATGTTGATCCAACATTGTACAGATCAATGATTGAAAGCCTTCTATATCTGTCTACCAGTACACCTGATATCATGCTCTCTGTGTGTGTGCGCGCCAGGTATCAGTCCAACCCTAAAAGCCCCCATTTAACTGTCGTTAAAAGAATCCTTGGATATATATCAGGAACTGTTAATTTTGGATTATGGTTTGCATGTGATACAAACACTAATCTGGTGGGATTTAGTGATTTTGATTGGGCTGGTGATCTAGATGATAGAAAATCCACTAGTGGAGGTTGTTTTTATCTTGGTCTAAATTTGGTGTCTTGGTATAGCAAGAAATGTAATCGTGTCATCACAACCGTGAATCTGAATATAGTAACCGGCAACAGTGTGTCTCAACCGGTTGAAAAATATGCTGCATGACTATGGTCTACAAAATGCTACCCTTTTGATGTTCTGTGATAACCTTAATGCCATACATATCTCTAAGAACCATGTTCAACACTCTCGCACTAAGCACATAGATATTAGGCATCATTTTCTTAGGGACTTGGTCAATAAGCAAGTAATTGACATAGAACACATAGATACAACCAATGAACTTGCAGATATTTTTACCAAGCCGTTAGATAGTGAGAGACTCTTCAGTCTTCGAAGATCTCTCGGTCTGTGCTCTCTGTGATTGTCATTGTTGAGTACCAATGTTGACCCAACATCACGGTCAACATTGGAAAATTAGAATAAGTGATGTTGTTTTCTTTTTGCTTTTTAGTTCTACTGTGTGTTTCTGTGCTCCTGTGCTTCTGTACTGGTCTATGGCTGTTTCTGGTTTGTAGCTTACAGTGGTGATGCTTAGGGTTTGAAAGGCTGTTTGAAACCAAGGTTGAAAGGTATCGAGTCTCCTGTGTGTTTGCTTTATGTAAAACCCACTTTTGCTGTTTTTTGGCTATTTTTACTCGTACCTTGACTCGCACTTGATGTTGCCTCCTGTCCTTTATCCTTAATAAATCTAATGAATTATGATAAAAAGGGCTCAAAGTGTTTTCGTCGTGGATCGTGTTGGGCAGGTTTCAAATACTATCCAGATATCGACGTGGCCAATGTGTCATATGTCGTGAGGGTTGATGGCCTGTACTGGAAACCGACACGCACAAAAGTGCCAATTCTCGTAATGCTGCTGGTTCACTTTTTGAGTACCAAATTACCCAATGTGGTCAAATGAGTGATTTTATGTCATGAGACGTGTGTTTGCCTAACTCCGCATAGGCTTCGGCTTTGGAGCGGATTCATACGTGTTCCAATTATTTGACATGGTTCACGGTCTCATGGTCACCCCCACTCAAACTTATGCTAATTTTTCAATTTACTTTTTGAGGCAATGTTGGGTGTGTTTCTTTGGTATTCCTTTCTCTTTCTGTTTTGCCTGCAATATCAGTGGTGTTAATCGAATCTGCACATTTTGAGACTTGGTTTCCTGGCTGACTTACATTAAGAGTGGTCTGATTTTCCGATGTTGTCATCAACATTGACTGTGCTTGAAGTACTATTTGCTCTTTTGTTGTGCTCTAATTCTGTGTGTTTTTGGGTTTGATATGGGGAGTAGGTCTAAGGTGTTTCCTTGGGGTCTTTGGGTTTCTGCATTCCTGTTCTTGCATTTCAAGTCATTTTCTTTAAAATCAAGATTTTTGGTCAACCTCCCTAGGGTTTATCTATTTATCTGATTACTTTGACTTGACGGATAACTGTTTTACTTGCAACTTTAATCTTTAATTAACAGTTGTGCACAGTTTTCGTTGCTTTGATATATATCTGCAGGAATCTACATTGAAGCAAACCCAACAACACCGATTATGACTTATTTTGTAAGTTGTGTTCATGACCATCCACTCTTGTCCTAACACTGCCCTCCAGCTGATCCAACCTCTATTCCTGATTACTGCCCTCCAGCTGATCCGACCTTTATTCCTGCTTTTGCTACTTTCTTTGCCAGTGTTGACTACAATGTTGAGTCAACATCATTTCTCTGCATTGTTACTTTGTCTGCAGGTTCTCAACAGATTACCAAGATGGTGAAGTTTTTTTTAAAAACTTTGTTTTCTTTCCTTCCTCACAAAAAAGGGGGAGAATGTTTGTACTCTTGGTTTTTTGTATTAAGGGGGAGTTCTTGGAGCAAGGGGGAGTTGCTTGATATTGTCTTGAATTTTCCTACTAACTACTTTCAGGTTTTTGTGAAGAAAGGCAAGAATTAAGGGGGAGATTGAAAGTGCAATTTATATTGCACTTGTTTTGTTAATTCGGCCTTTCTTTGTTTATTAACCGATTCGACAATTGTAGTTGTTTTTCTATGGATATTTTGTAGGATATATCAAGTTGGGCCTCAACATGCTTAAATCAAGATTGTTCATCTTGGGCCTCAAGGAAGAATCCAAACATAATCTGGAAGAGCTGGAAAGAATCCAGACGCAATCTGGAAAGAGCTAGGCGCAGGATATTGTATAAGGAAAGAATTGGTGAAGGCATGGACACTTGGAGAGAAAGAAGGAAATAAAGATTCTCAAGATATATTATATACAAAAGATTTCCCTATACAAGAACTATTAAAGAAAGCTGCTTTCCTTCTACACGTTTCCTTCACTGTTCGACTTGGCTGCATCTATATATATACAAGGAGCAGGAAACAAAAGCGTTGAGCATTCTTTCTTGAGGAGATCAATCAGAACATTACATATACAAGAAGAACGACATATGCAAGAAGACGCCTTTGATCATCATTGATTCATATTATTTAGATTAGGGCTTCTTGCTTTACTAGACTTTTATTTCGGTATTACTTGTGAGTGTTCTCTAAAGATTGAGAATTACTCTAGTATCATTGAACTAGAATAGGTTTTTCTTGTCTGTTCTAGGTCTAGTTTTCCATAAGTTTAATCAATCGTCTGTGATTGATTTAAACTTCCTTTTGTAATTCTACTTTTCATATCTAGTAGAAATTTTGCCTACGGCACCGTCGGTATCTTTATATACCGGCTTGAGAAATCTTTGTGTTCAGTTTTATTCCGCTGCACTTTATTGAGTTCTGTCGATCACACTTCACTGTTGTCGTAGTTTAGTCGAACACTGTTCACTGTTGTCGTAACGGTGTTGACTCAATATCAATAGTCAACATCGTTCAAAACTATCCAGAAGTACCAATCCCGGTCCTACAGTTCTAACAACATCTTCTCATATTCTCTGGAATTATTGAGAAGAGTGGAGGAAAAGTATAAATAAGGCTATTAATCTGTTGAACCTGTACGCCACAGCTCTTGAGGAATTCAATGTTTGGTAACAGTCTTCTCTGGATTTGAATAAAACAAGGCGGGACGTTTCTTGATGAGTCTAATTAATAACATTGCCATTATATTATTTGCGTCTTCTGTAGAAACAAATAAGAATGATGAAAGAAAGAAGAAAAGAGGGATTTTTGTTGAATCAATGTAGAGAGGAAGAAGATGGACAATATATATATCGCTTATGAAGAATGTAACAATGGGGCGGGTTAGGGAATAGATTTCACCAAGGTGAAATGTTTTTCATCTGTGGCTGAATGCCCACATTTTCTTGACAATATAGTATTTACATTAATTGTATGAAGAAATTTGTGATGATGTTTGCCTATAAAAAGGCCATTCAGCATGAAGAATGATATAACGCTGAGATATATTTCAGTCTAAATACTTGTTCTTCTATTATTTCATATTAAGTTATCATATTAAGTTATCAGCACGAGCTGCTCTAAATCAATTCCTAACTGGAAGAAAATTCTAAGAGAAGAAAAACAACATATTTGAAATGACAATTACAAGCATTAAAGGAGAGACATGCCTGGCAGATAGTGCTACCACTCACACCATATTGAATAATGAAAAATATTTCTCCAACTTGGTATTGGGAGAAGCTAATGTGTATACAATCTCCGGAAAATCAAAGATGATTGAAGGCTATGGAAAAGCCAATATTTTGTTGCCGAAAAGAACAAAGTTAAAAATTGAGGTGGCATTATATTCCTCAAAGTCTCAAAGAAATTTATTGAGTTTTAAAGATATTCGATCGAACAAATATCACATTGAGACAATGAATGAGAAGGGAAAAGAATACTTGTATGTTACAACTTCTCAATCGGGTAAGAAAAACATATTGGAAAAGTTACCCGTATTACCTTCTGGCCTATATTATACAGTGATAAGAAAGGCGGAAGTTTATGCCGTAGTAAACCAAGGGGTTACTACTGAATTCAATATTTGGCATGACCGGTTGGGCCATCCCTGTACAATAATGATGCGTAAAATTATTGAAAATTCACGTGGACATCCTTTGAAAACAAGGAAAATATTACAAACCCATGAATTAGCATGCACGGCTTGTTCTCAAGGAAAATTGATTACAAGGCCATCACCAAGCAAAGTTAAATTTGAGAATCCCGTATTCTTGGAAAGAATTCAGGGGGATATATGTGGACCAATACATCCACCATGTGGACCGTTTAGGTACTTTATGGTCCTAATTGATGCATCAACTAAATGGCCGCATGTATGTTTAATTGTTTATTGTTGACTCGCAATATGGCCTTTGCAAAATTATTGGGACAAATAATAAGAACATTCATCTTGATAATGCTGGTGAATTTACGTCGCAAGCCTTTAATGATTATTGCATATCAATTGGAATCAATGTTGAACATCCAGTTGTGCATGTTTACACACAAAATGGCATCGCAGAATCTTTGATAAAACACCTGCAATTGATTGCAAGACCATTGTTGTTGAAATCAAAATTGCAAACATCGGCATGGGGGCATGCAATATTACATGCAACATCGCTTATACGCATCAGGCCATCAAGTTATAATCAAACATCCCCATATCAAATGGTTTAAGGCCAGGAACCAAATATTTCCCATTTAAGAACATTTGGATGTGCGGTATATGTGTCGATTTCACCGTCACAATGCACAAAAATGGGACCCCAAAGGAGATTGGGGATATGTTGGGTACGATTCTCCAAGTATCATAAGATATTTGGAATCATAGACTGGAGATCAATTTACGGCCAGATTTGCCGACTGTCATTTCGATGAAAGAAATTTCCCAACATTAGGGGGAGAAAGAAAGCAGCTGGAAAGAGTATCTCATGGGAAGATACATCATTGAGAAGTTTAGATCCTCGAACAAAACAATGTGAACAACAAGTTCAAAACATAATTCATTTGCAAGCTATTGCAAATCAACTGCCAGATGCATTTACTGACCTTAAAAGGGTAACAAAATCCCATATTCCAGCTGCAAATGCTCCAGTAAGAATTGATATCCCTAGAGGATAATCTTCCACTGAGAATGACGCTAACCCACGCCAGAAGCGTGGTAGACCTTTTGGTTCCAAAGATAAAAATCCTCATAAAAGAAAAGGAGCAATCGTAGAAAATTGCCTAAAAGAGGATACAAAAGCTCAAGAAGAGCACACTGACATGATAAACAAGGTTCAAGTTCAAGAAGAACCTCAGGCGCTTGAGAACGAATATGTCTTGTCTGGAAAAAGATGGAACCGAAATGAAATAAATGTCGACAATATATTTGCTTATAACATAGCACTTGATATCATGGGAGAAAATAAGAATCATGAAGATTTAGAGCCTACCTCGGTTGATGAGTGAAGCAAAGAAAGGATTGGCCTAAGTGGAAGGAGGCAATAAACACAGAGTTGGAATCTCTCGCGAAGTGAAAGGTGTTTGGACATATAATCCAAGCACTAAAGGATGTAAAACCAGTGGGAAACAAATGGGTTTTTGTGCGGAAGAAGAATGATAAAAATGAGATTGTAAGATACAAAGCAAGGCTTGTCGCACAAGGTTTTACCCAAAGACCTGGTATTGACTATGAAGAAACATATTCCTTGGTGGTAGATGCAATCACTTTTCGCTATTTGATAAGCTTGGTTGTACGTGAAAAGTTGGAAATGCGTCTAATGAATGTGGTCACTGCCTATTTGTATGGCTCATTGGAAAAGGAAATTTACATGAGAATTCCAGATGGATTCGAGATACCTGAATTAACACACAATGGATCTCGAGAAATGTACTCAATAAAACTGAACAAGTCTTTATATGGATTGAAACAATCCGCTCGAATGTGGTACAATCGTTTGAGTACATTCTTGATCAAAGAAGGTTACAAAAATGATCCATTATGTCCATGTGTGTTTATCAAAAGATCTGGATCTGAGTTCGTCACGATCGCTGTATATGTAGACGACTTGAACATTATTGGAACTCCAGGAGAGTTATCAAAAGCCGTGTGTTTATTGAAAAATGAATTTGAAATGAAAGACCTTAGAAAAACAAAATTTGTTTTAGGTCTTCAGATTGAGCATTTAAAGGCGGTGTTTTTCTGCATCAATCCACATACATAACAAAAGTGTTGGAAAGATTCAGTATGGGAAATGCACATCCATTGAGTACACCAATGGTTGTACGATCACTGAATGTTGAGAACGATCCATTCCGACCTTGTGACGATGATGAAGAACTACTAGGCCCCAAAAACGCCATATCTAAGTGCAATTGGTGCACTGATGTATCTTGCTACAAATACAAGACCGGATATAGAATTTGCTGTAAATTTATTAGCAAGGTTATGTGTTCACCTGTGGAGGTCCGACTATTTCTTGGCGGTCTGTAAAACAAACAATGGTTGCTACTTCTTCTAATCATGCAGAACTCATAGCAATCCATGAAGCAAGTCGTGAATGCATTTGGTTGAGATCAATCACTCGTCACATTCGACAAATGTGCGTACTCCTTACAATGGAAAACTCTCCGACTATAATCCACGAAGATAATGCAGCTTGCATTGCTCAGTTAAAGGAAGGTTTCATCAAATGTGATAGGACAAAACATATCCTACCCAAATTCTTCTTCACTCATGAACTACAACAAGAGAATCAGATCCATGTGCAACTGATCCGCTCAAGTGAAAATTTGACAGACCTATTCACCAAATCTCTTCCTACTTCGACATTCGAGAAACTAAGTCACGCAATCGGCATGCGACATCTGAGGGAAGTAAAGTAACGTAACCATGAGGGGGAGTGGAATATGCGCTGCACTCTTTTCCTTCGCTAAGGTTTTTTCCCACTGGATTTTTCTTTAGCAAGGTTTTTAACGAGGCAGCATTTTCTATGCGTATAACTAGCAAGGTTTATGATGGGCAAGGGGGAGTGTTGTGAAAAGAGTAGATTTCACCAAGGTGAAATATTTTTCATCTTTGGGTGAATGCCCATGCACATTTTCTTGCCAATACATCATTTACATTAATTGTATGAAGAAATTTGTGATGATGTTTGCCTATAAAAAGGCCATTTAGCAAGAAGAATGATACAACGCAGAGATATCTTTCAGTCTAAATACTTGTTCTTCTATTGTTTCATATTATTTATTGCTAGGGTTTCTAAATTGTACCATTTCATATTATAGAATTAACGTTCGTTTTAATTGTGTCGGAGTTACTTTCGTATTTGGTTATCCCATTATAATTGAGATGTCATTGCGATCTTATAATTAAGACATAACTCAATTAAAACACCTATAAAATTTTAATTTTACACAAAGTCTTATGAGAGACGGTCTCTATAGTATTGGCAGGCTTCGCAGGTACGAGCGAAGTTGGCAGCATCTGCATCAATGGTAGGCCAATAGTAAACTTGCCTTATGATCTTCTGAGCCAAAGTTCGTCCCCCGGAGTGACTCCCGCAACTTCCCGCATGGATTTCCTCCATAACAGTCTTCGCCTCCTAGGGACCAAGGCATCTCATGTGAGTACCGATGAAAGATCTCTTGTAAAGATCCTCTCACATGATGAAGTATCTGTTGGCTCGGCATAAGACCCTCCTTGCTTCTCTAGGATCTGAAGGTAGAGAGCCATCCTTGAGATAGTAAAATATGTCGGTCATCCAGCTCCTTTCAGCACTCAAGAGGAAGACTTGTCCATTAAGGTTTTCCAGGGAGGAGTCCGTGAGAGTCATCAGGATGACACGCCTTGTGTCTAGAGCTCCTAAGGCCGAGACATACTTGGAAAGGGCGTCGGCCCTCTCGTTCCATTCCATGTGGAATTGCTCAAGAGTGAATACTTTAAAGTGCCCAACCTCTTTCTTGAGAAGTTCCAAGTATTTGATCATGTTGGGTCCTTTAGCAGCAAAAGACCCAGAAAACTGGGATTCTACGAGCTGGGAGTCTGTATAAGCTTTGATTCTTTTTACTTGAAGAGCTTTTGCCATCCTCAAGCCGGTGAGCAGTGCCTCGTACTCGGCCTCGTTGTTTGTTACTTTAAAGTTGAGGGTGATGGCGTATTTCAGCTTGGCTCCTTCAGGACTTTCAAGAAAAATTCCTATTCCCCCTATTCGTCCAGTAGAGGATCCGTCCACTTGTAACGTCCAACATTCCTTGTTCCCAAGTTTGCTTTCCGGTGCGAGAGTAGGCACTTTTCCGTCTTCCTGCTTCTTGTCGGAAGATGCAGGTGTTGAAGTGTTGGTTGCTTCGTCTAGGAGGAACATGTGTCTCGCCCTCAAGGAATCATCCATGGGTTCTTGATATTTAGTCCAAAGTTGGACGTTATTCCCGAGCGTCTCTTCAGGCCCATTCTCCTTTGCCTTTTCTCTTTCCGGGGTATCCTTCGCTTGAGTGAGCATGATGTAGCTCACGTCCTCCTGTGGATTTTCGGTCCCTTCTTCCGTCTCCTCCGGATAATCTACCAGGAAGTCATCAAGGACTTGGGCCTTCTTGGAAGATGGAGCTTGGTACCCGATATCATATTCACTTAGCTCGATCACCCATTTGGACAAGCGTCCCGACTGATCCGGCTTGCCTAGGACATGTTTGAGTGGTTCATTGGTGAGAACCATGATCTGGTGAGATTTGAAGTAAGGCTTCAGTCGCTGGGCAGTGTAGACTAGGACGAAGGCGAGCTTCTCGATCTTGACATATCTGGCCTCGGAACCCACGAGGGCCTTGCTCAAGTAGTAAATCGGCAAGTGGTCGTTTCCTTGTATCCGCACCAATACAGAACTCATAGCTTCATCAGTAGTAGCCAGGTAGAGGTAGAGAGGTTCGCCCTCTACTGGTTTAGATAAGAGGGGTGGTGAAAGGAGGTAGCTTTTTAAGTTATCCAAGGACTCTTCGCACTCCTTTGTCCACTCGAACTTGTCTCCTTTCCTTAGAATTTTGAAGAAAGGTAAGTTTTTCTCGGCGGATTTGGAGATAAAACGGCTTAGGGCCATCACCCTTCCCAAAAGATTTTTCACTTCATTGATTGTCTTCGGTTGTGGTAAGTCCAAGATTGCCTTTATTTTCGCGCTGATACCTCTCTCCGTGACCATGTAACCAAGGAACTTTCCTCCCTTCACTCCAAACGTACACTTTTCTGGGTTCAACTTCATTCCATATTTCCTAAGGATGGAAAAGCACTTATTGAGATGCTCGATGTGTTGCTCTCCAGTCTTGCTTTTTACTAGCATGTCATCCACGTAGACTTCCATGGTTTTGCCCAACTCCTCTTTGAACATCTTATTCACCAGTCGTTGATATGTAGCGCCTGCGTTCTTGAGGCCAAATGGCATGACCTTGAAGTAGTAGACCCCTCCTGCCGCAAAGAAGGCCGTCTTCTTGACGTCTTCCTGGGCCATCTTGATTTGGTAAAAGCCTTGATAGGCGTCCATGAAGCTTAGGAGTGCACATCCCGCGGTGGAGTCAACTAGCTGGTCTATGTGAGGTAATGGATAAGGATCCTTTGGAAAAAACTTGTTAAGCCTAGTGAAGTCATTACACATTCTCCACTTTCCTGGAGCCTTCTCAACGAGGACCATGTTACAGACCCAGTCAGAGTACCTGACTTCCTCAATGTGTCCTTCTTTTATCAACTTGTCCACCTCTCCTGCTATGATAGCATCCTCAACAGGCCCAAAGTCCTTCCTCTTTTGTCGGATATGTTTTACCGTCGGATCCATGTTCAGGCGGTGAACTGCGATCCTTGGATCTATTCCCTTAAGGTCATCAGTGCTCCAAGCAAAGATATCGTGATTGTCTCGGAGGCATGTGATGAGCTTCATCTCTACCTCCGTGCTCATCTTTGTTCCGATTCGGGTTACCTTCTCTGGATCCCCCTCAATCAACTGAACCTCTTTCAGGGCTTCATGAGGCTCCATCCTGGCAGTCTTTGGGAACTTTTCCTTGAGCGACCCAACACCAATTTCTTCCTTTAATGGAGTAAGAGCTACAGGAGGATTCCTGGTTCTTTTGGTGACCAAAAGAACGGGTGTTGAAGCTCCTCTGGTCAACATGATGTAGCATTCATAGGCTTCTCTAACATTGCCCACTTCTTCACCCACACCGTTCGGGGTTGGGAATTTTACCCTATTGTGTAGGGGAGATGCGACTGCCCTGAAATGGTTAAGTCCTGGACGGCCCAGGATCACGTTATAGTTGAATGTGCTGTCGACCACCACAAAGAGGATTGTCTCAGTCACCCTTGTCGGGAAGGTGCCCATAGAGACTTGTAGTGGTACACTTCCAATGGGACGCACTATAGACCCTCCATAACCGACCAAGGAGGTATGCACGTGCCCATATTGAATATTGCCCAGGTGCATCTGTTCCACGGTCCTCTTGGAGATGACGTTGGAGGAGCTTCCTGTGTCAACAAGTACTTTGTTAACTTTGTAAGTGGCAATAACTAGAGAAACAACCAAAGGAACGTCAGGGTCTTTGAGATCTCCTCCACCAGACGTTGGTGGGGGGATTTCTCTATCATCGAAGGTGATGGCATTTGTGCCCTTCAGGGCCGAAGGGGCATAGGCTCTATCGTTGTTTCTCAAGTGTTACGCGGTCCTTTCCCTTGCATTTCGGCTATCTCCTCCAGTTGGACCTCCTGCAATGGCATTGATAACCCTGCTATAGGGGAGGTTTTCCATTTCCATATCTTCGTGATACCCACGGTATCTTTGGGCATGGTGGGGTGGGAATTCTGCTGGAGGTGGCAGTAAGGATCCTGTTGGAGGTTCCGAACCACGCTCCTCCCTTCTTTGTTCATTTTTCTGGTGTCTGGAGGGTTCCTCCTCATATACAGGTTCTTTCAACTTTCTGCTCCTTATCAGCCCCTCTATTTCTATCTTTAACTGGACACAGTCTTCCGTTGAGTGACCTTTGTGCTTGTGAAACCTACAGTATTCATTTGAAGCTTTGTTCTTCTTATTGCTCCTCGTAGGTTTTGGCCATTGTATATCTAAGTTTTTCTCAACAATAGAAGCCAAGATGTCGGATCTTGGTCTATTGAGGCGAGTATACTCGGCGTATCTCCTTGGCGGTGTTCTCTCCCTGCGGAACTCCCTCTTGTCTCTAAGTTCCTTCTTTTGTTCAAACTTTCCATGGCGGGAAGGAGGTTCTTGTCTTACTTGCTCTTTTCCCTTTCTGGCCCCAACTCTTATTGGGACATTTCTTCTGTATTCTTCTCCATACAAGACTCCTTCGTAGATATCTTCCAAGTACTTTTCAGTTGTGATTTCTTCGTTGGAAAGATTTCTTCTGAGATCATCGTTGTAAGTGTTAACATATAGGTGTCGGACCCGTTCTTTGATGCTATGAGGTTCTACCTGGTGTACTTCGGCATTGAAACGGTCAAGAAAGGTCCTAAGATCCTCATGCTCTTTCTGGATTACTCCTTCCAGGTGCTCAACTGATCTCTTCCTCTTCTTTGCTTTCTCAAACCTTTTCAAGAAGAGGGAAGCGATATCCGCATAGGACTTGATGGAGCCATTGGGCAAAGAGGTCCACCAATCCATCGCTTCCCCAAAGAGTGTAGTGGAGAAGTTGAGAGCTTTCATGTTGTCATTCAGGCCGTTGGTCTCCATCTTACTTTCGTATCTAGTAAGGTGCCCCACAGGACAAGTATCCCCATAATAGTGCTCAAGAGTTGGGATAGTGGAGTCGGGGCGCTTCCTTTCCCTCCTTATCTCATCACATAAAGGATTGGGAGCTCTAAGAGTCACCTTCTCATGTGCCTTCACCATCTTGCTCAAAGTGGCGATTTGAGTTTCCAAGGTCTTTTGTTGGACATAAATCTGCTCGGCGGTTAGCTTCTCGCCAGTCCTTGGGTTGATGGCCACATCTGGAGGAAGATCATCAACAGGGACTATCGAGATGCTCTCTGCCACGTGGTCTCTTGGCGCATGTTGTAGAGCCCCACGTCGGCTAGTTCCAGCTTCATCTGCCCGTGGCATTACCGAACTTCTCCCCCGTTGTTCGTGAGAAGCAACAGCCCTCCTATTGAGAAGGTTCCTTAGATCCTCTGGTTGAGATGGTTCCCCAAATCTTTGTTGAATTGGACGATGCTCATTCCTTGATTGTGCGGGTTTAGCTTGTCTTGGAATTGCCAAAGGAGGAGTGGGTTGAGGACGCTGAAGGTTGTTCGATCCAAAGCATCCTTGAATAGTGGTGAGTAAGAGGCCAAACTGATTCTCATTCATCCTGTTAGGAATATCTATTTAGATTTTGATCAGTAATCTAATGACTTATCTTAGCTCAGAAAGGTGGTTAGTACTCTTGGTTCACTTGAACACTGTAAAAGAGGAAAATCACTAAGTATGATAGTCTAGCAAATCTTGTATAGGATGTTAGGTCTCTGAATGTAATTTTTATTTTCTTGAAGAAGACCAAGAAGAAGGCATCCAGCAGGAGAAGTTCAACATCAAAATGAAGTTTTGAAGACTGCACAAGATTGTTGAAGACAAAGGTTATCAGATACCTATGCCCAGTTATCTTTTATAAACAAGTGTTTCTTAATAAACTAGTTTTGCAAAAGATATCTGAGAACGCAAGGTTTCTGAACGAGGAAAAGTGCCCACAGATATCTACACTCAGATACCTTGGATAAAACTATGTTTATGGGAAACAATGTTTCAACAGGTATCTAGAGATGAGAAGGTCTCTGGAAAGGGACATACGATGCTTCAGAAAGCGTGCATAGTTCCGTTGGCACTACAGGACAAAAATAGTACAATGCAATAAATGCGCAGACAGAGACATCTGAACCAAAGAGGAAATCTCTGAAAAGAGACAACGTCTTCTGCAGTATTATTTTCAGATATCAATAGTTTGAATTTCATTAAGCCTAACGGATATTATTCAAACGGCATAATTTTCAACTATAAATATCATCACTTAGAATGCTTGAAACACACACAGAACCACACCTTGAACTTACACTGAAAATACCAAGCTTATCTGATAATACAACTAGTGGTATCTTTCTCTCAAGCATGCAAGCCTTCAGACTACTTAATATCTAGCTTACAGTTGCGAGTAAGCTCTTGAATTCTAAGTAGCACGAAAGTTCTAAGTGTCATGATCCTTAACAAGCATTGCTATCTGTGAATGAGTTGAATCAAAAGATCAAGTATTTGAGATTCATTCTCTAGAACATTTATCATAGACTTGGGTCAGTAAAGAACATATCACCACACATTGTGAAGTGTGTTAAGTGACTCTTGTTCAAGAAGGTAGTATTACATAACTGTAGAAGTTATTAATCTATCAAATCCTGACAAACTACCTTAACCAACACCTTAAACGGCGTGGAGTACAAGAAGTACTTAGTTTGGGAAACTAAGGAATAACTCCAAGGTTACTGAGCATAGGAAGTACTTAGTTTGGGAAACTAAGGAATAGATCAAAGGTTTCTGAGTATAGGAAGTACTTGGTTGAGAAAGCCGGGGAATAACTTAGGGGGAACACTTGGTTGGGAACCTAGTGTATTTAGGAATCGAGAGAAGATATTTGTAAGGTTAACTCAATTATCTGTCTTAGTGGATTCTAGGTCTGAGAAAGGCCAAAGTGGATTAGTTGAAGGATTACGCCACCTTCAGATACCACTATAAAGACTTGTGTTATTTACTTTCTGCAATTTATTACTTGCTTTATTTACTTTGCTAAGTATTTACACATATCTTGCTGAGCACATGCACTTATCACAAAAAGTCTTCCGCTCTCTGAAAATAAGTATCAGATATCTTCACAAATATCTGAGAAATTGTGTTTATCGACAAAAGTTTGAAAAAGACTATTCACCCCCCCCCCCCTCTAGTCTTTTACTTTGCCGTTATCTGGACCAACAAGTGGTATCAGAGCAGGAGGTTCCCAAGCCTTCTGCACTGAACCTAGATCCCAGATAAGTGCCCACTAACTGCTTTTCTCCTACACTTGATTTGTCTATTTAGTGTGTTTGCTGCAGGATGTCTTTAAGTGACGCTCCAAATCTCAAGCCAGAGAATTATGAGAAATGTTAGAACAACATGATGCTCCACCTAGAAGCCATTAGTGATGAAATGATCGAAGTAATAAAGAATGGCCCCATAGTCATTCAACAACTCAAGCAGGTCATGGAGGTTTCTAATGGTAGAGACAGAGTTCCCACTGATGAAGAACCAAGTGGTGGTTCCTCACAAACATGTGCTTCAACCAGTGGAAGACCTACTGGTCAAGTTATTTACGAGCCAAAGCCCAGAGAGTTCTGGACATCGGAAGATGCCAGGAGAAATCGACTGGATGGTCGCTTCAATATCATCATCGTTCCACTCTGCAACACATACGATTAAGCTGGGTGCAAAAGCAATGAAAGTGGCAACTGCAATGATTGAGGAAATCTGTGCAGACCTTGAAAACAAAGGAAAACAAGTTCGAAGTTTTGAAGCTCAAATTCCAAAACTTTAAACAAGGTCCCACAGAGACTCTTGAAGAGCTAAATTTCCGGTTTACAACACTCATGAGTGACATGGCTGCACTTGGTGAAAGTAATATATATACCCAACCAGAAAAAATTAAGACTATTGTGAGAAGTCTAAATCATAATTGGGAGCATAAAAAGTTTTTCTACTTTAACCAAGGAATGCCAGATATCACTCCAGTGGAACTTTTCTCTCACCTTGCCACAGTTGACTATGAGACAACTCAAAGAGAACAAACAACTGAAAAGTTGCAGAATATTGCTCTAGTTGCTCAAGGAATTTACGAAAAGAAGGAAGGCAAGGAGGTGGTGAGGAGAATGCTCTTGTCAAAGCAAATGAGACAATATGTCAGTCGAGAGATTGAGAGAAGAAAAGCCAAAGAGAAGCTGAAAAAGCATCTAGGCTCAAATTATCATCAGTACAAAAATATGCAACTGTCTAGCTCGCTGAACAAGCCAGCTCAGAAAGCATCTAGTACTGAGGAAGTAGAAATCGAAAACGATATCTGTTTCTATTGTCAGAAACCTGGTCATTTAAAAAAGGATTGCCCTGCCCTCAACAAGCTAAAGACAGGTGACAAGAAAGATAGAAGAAATTTCAAGAGAGGTCAGAGAGCTCTGCTCACTGAGGAAAGAAAGAAGATACAAATCCAACTGGATGCTCTAGACATTGAGTCTGATTCTGAGGATGAAGACTCAGATGATTCCACACTGCCTCCTCCAGAGATGTGTGGTATCTCTCATGAAGTGGTTGACTTTGGTCAAAAGAAGAAAGAAGTGTGTGGAGTGGCTGAAGAAATTTTTCCAGATATCTCCAACATTGAACCTTGTCTAATGGATGATGAGGTAACACATACTTCTTGTTATACTTATGAAAGTGATGAGGAAGGAATCAAAGATCTAGAACATCCACTACAAAAAATCTGGCCTGTAGCGACGGATAGATCCGTCGCTACAGGCCAGCTATCCGTCGCCCCAGCTCTGGCGACGGATCGGGCGACGGATAGAAAATCCGTCGCCTGAGCTAATGGCGACGGATAACAATCCGTCGTCCAATTCATGACAGTTGAATGACGGATTGACCAATTATTTTTTTTAATTCCGAAATTTAGCGACGGATAGGATCTATCCGTCGCTAAATATTGACGATAGATTATCCGTCGCTATATTTAGCGACGGATAGAATCTATCCGTCGCTATATTTAGCGACGGATAGATCCTATCCGTCGCTAAATATTTTAATTGGACTAGTGACGGAATTTGAAATTCCGTCACTGTGAATTCCGTCACTGATTCCGTCACTATGAATTCCGTCACTACTTCCGTCACTATTTATTTCATATTAATCCCTATTTTTCGTAGTTCACCTATTTAATCAATATAATGTTCGATAATAAATCAATAATACGGAAAATGTTTCAATGAATAAAAAGTAATATTGAATGGAGAAATTATCAAACAAGTGTAAATATGAAAAAATCCGAACATCTGAGATACATAACTAGCTATCGACGGGGTGGGGTGGGTGATGGCGGGCTGGACATGAATCGCTCCATCAGAATCAAGGCGCTCGTTCTCCTCCTTCGTTCTCTGTCATGACGCTCCATCTCGTCCCTTTGTTGCTCCATCTCTTGAGTTAGCGAGCAACATGTTCCGGACTTCTGTTGCACCATTTCCGAGACACAGTCACTGTGTAAACCGGACGTCTGGACTTTGGGATGATGATGAGCACGCCGGACTAGCCAGATGCAAACCGAGGCTCCCAGTCCATATATTCGCCCTTTCTTGTCCGGTTTGTTGACCTCTAGGAAGATGTTGTCAACTTGTTCGATTGACAACACATCACCCGTCTCTCGTCCTCGCCACCGAGCATCAACCTCGATCAAATCGTAAATAGCAGATATAATGATCGATTCTTGTTTTAAAAAGTAACTTGTAATAGTGTACAAATATGAACTTTAAGCAACATAAACATACATGATAGACGAGGCCGTGATGGTCCATACCATATACCTTGGCCTTCTTGAAGATGGCATACTTGGATGTCACCTCCCCGTGCCACTGAATCAAACCAGATCTAGTCAACAATTTATCATCTACAAGTAATAGAGCAAAGAGACTTCATACATTACGTAATGCTAGATTGCAAAAACACATATATACGCACCGATTGATAATAATCGATATGATGAATCGCCTCCCAAGGTGGTGAACGGCCCTTCTGCCGTGTCGATGGGATGCCGGTTACTTTGTTGGTCAAGCAACGTCACGGACATCGATTCGGCGCCATGAAGCATCCCAAAGGGCCCACTCCGTTGCATCAACTGTGGAGGATTGGGCCACCCGATCCCGAATGGCCTTCCGTCTGAGACCATATCCTGCAGTTTGGATCCCATGGTCTAAACGCCCGGATCTGTGGGATCAACTCTTGAATGAAGTACTCCTTCTACATTCCCAATTTCATACAACATCCAAAGTCAATACATGTCCTAACAACATAATGTATATGGTGACTAACATATCACCCAAATAAAGTGGCTAACATACCACTCACATATAGTGGCTAACATACCACTCACATACAATGGCTAACATACCACTCACATTGTCCTAAAATTTACTAACACAATGGTGACTAACATATCACCCAAATAAAGTGGCTAACATACCACTCACATACATGGCTAACATACCACTCACATTGTCCTAAAATTTACTAACACAATGGTGACTAACATATCACCCAAATAAAGTGGCTAACATACCACTCACATACAGGCTAACATACCACTCACATTGTCCTAAAATTTACTAACACAATGGTGACTAACATATCACCCAAATAAAGTGGCTAACATACCACTCACATACAAAGCTAACATACCACTCACATTGTCCTAAAATTTACTAACACAATGGTGACTAACATATCACCCAAATAAAGTGGCTAACATACCACTCACATACAAGGGCTAACATACCACTCATATTAAAACGATTATAATTACAAACAAATGAATGTCATATTTTAACTTACCTCAGCTCATCAAGTACTCGCCCTCATGCGCCCGAGATGTGGCTCCAACACTCACCACCACCTTGGGTGGCTCTCTCACCCTTCAGGAAGATGTCACCTAGTTTGTTGTGCACCTCTCGAGGCCATAAGTTGTTGTCAATGTATAAGATACAAGAAACGAATATGCATTACTTTAGTACAACAATTTATACTTGTCAACTATCATTATCAGTTATGTTTTACATATTTAAGAAGAATGTATAATACTTACTTGGCAGGACCAATAGGGAAAATCACAGGCAAGCCGTCCCACGTGACGTTGGGATTGTTTGGATCGAACACGAGGTAGGGACAATCGTCGTGGTCGTCCTCCAAAGATGTGTCCGGCTTGGTAGAGCCACGGCCGCTCTCTCTCGCCTGGGGTCTCGGGAATCCGAGACCTTGTCACGATCTTCGAGCCCTCCTCATTCGACGGTGTCCCCGACCCACCACTATCATGCGGCTGCGTGGGGGGGACGATAGGTGGACGGCCTCTGTCGCGGCATCTGCAAAAAAATGTAATAAATACAATAAAAATGTGTTAGTACGAGTTATAATACATAACAGATTATAATAACACATATAATTACTCATAATACACATAATATACCATTATAGCCGTCCTCTAAGACTACATATTGGTCCTCGTGCAGATCAAACAACTCATCATCTGCTTCTATGGGATCTTCTGCTTGTTTATCGACATCCTCTTGTTGGTACGAGTTGGTAATTGAGTCGTCTTTCTCAATGTACTCCACTTTCGAGCGAGCACGAATAGGTACCGCAGCTAACCATTCCCCCTTATCGCGTTTTCTGCTTGGATATTCAAGAAACACCACTTGTCGTGCTTGAGTCGCCAGAATAAATGGTTCATACTTGGTTCGGTACCTCTTCTTTTGGTTCACATCAACCATTTCATACCGCTCGTTCTTCCTCGTACCTCCTGGATTAGGATCATACCACTCAACGTCAAACAAGAAGGTTCGTTTAAATGGCAATCCAGAATATTCAATCCTCACAATTCGTTTTAGCTTGCCGTGGAAATCAAACAAAGTAGCGTCTCCATACTCTTCTGCACCATTAACACACACCCCGGAGTTGCTTGTCGCCATGGCCGTGTTACATTCAGTCGTGTGGAACCTAAGGCCATTGACTATATAACCTGGGAATGTGTAGACCTTTTTGAATGGACCCTCTGCGAGAGCCTTTAAGTATATGCATGTGACGTTGTTAATAGGATTCCGGACATACTCTCGGAACCAATCTGGAAATTCTGTAGGAATTTTGAGTCAAGTAGTTCCTCTAGTGTATCCTCTGTCATCTGAGGATTTTCTTCCAAACAACGCTTTTGAAAAAGCGCAAACATTGATTCGATGATAAGTCTATAATTGAAGTAGAGACTTGTAGCTATATTAAAATTTAAATAAATGGTTGTGACCTGCAAATAGTACCATATCTTTGGTCAACCTCAGCACACTTCGGGAGGACATAATAGTGAGCTGCTTTCAACTCTTGAGCCGTAAGAGATTCTTTCTTAGCTGCACAAGAGGTCTCCGATACCACAAGGCATGATAGGAAAACTCATCATCCGCTTGAACTACGAATGTGTCGCATTTCGAGCCTTCTTGCCTTCGTAGGGACGTGTTCATCAAAGTAATAAGAGCAGAAGGTTTCAGTTTCCTCTCGAATGTAGGCATTGGCAATCGAACCTTCAGGTTTACCTTTGTTGTTGACATACTTCTTCAATTTCTCCAAGTACCTCTCGAATGGATACATCCATCGACATCGAACCGACCAAAGAAGTCTCGCTTCATGAGGAAGGTGAACCGACAAGTGCTCCATAGAATCAACCCAGCTCGGTGGAAAGATACGCTCGAGCTTGCATAGAATCAATGGTATGTTCCTTTCAAGATTTTCCAACACTTTATCATGAACCACCCTTGTGCCTAAATTTTTGAAAAATAAGCTCAACTCGGTGATAGCAGTCCATACGTGTTTCGCGAAGCTCTCGAAATGCTACCGGATAAGCCTCTCCATGAACACATGATCGTGGCTCTTCATCCCATAAACCTTTGTTTTCTTCAAATCCACACACCTCTAAATTTGAGGCGTAATTATCTGGGAAACTCAATGCCCTCACCCAATCAAACAAAATTGACCTAGAAGTGTTGTCAATTGTGTAGCACGCTTTCGGCCACTTACCATTCTCATCCTTCTTTGTCAACTCAGGCCTTTTACACCACGTCGAAAACTCGGATCTAGACTTCGCATGGTCCTTTGTTTTTCCCTCAATGTTGCAAAGTGTATTGAATAAGTTCTCGAACACGTTCTTCTCAATGTGCATGAAATCTAAGTTGTGACGGATAAGAAGACTGCTCGAAGAAGGCAAGTCCCGAAAATGCTTCTCTTCCTCCAACCACATTTTTACCAATTTTCTCGTTATGCTTCATCCACCCAAGCTCAGTCACCTTCATAAGACCCAATCTATCAATCTCCGCAAGAATTTGTGCACCAAAGAAGTCTTGTCGGGCTTTTTGTCGATTTACTTTATTTTTCAAGAATTGATCCTGTTCTTCCCGAACGGATGGTCACTTTCTAGCAACCTACGATGACAATCAAACCAACAAAATTTTCCACTACCATTCGGTCTAAATGCATCAGATCCTCCAAGCAATGTGGACATGCATATTTCCTCATTGCTTTCCTTCCAGATAGCATGGAGTACGCAGGAAGTCACTCACGGTCAAAGAAGAGCGCTCAAGGTGAAGTTCTTTTTGTCGACACATCATATGCGGATACCATCCGTCCACAACTCGATCAGCTCCTTGATTAGGGGTTGCAAGAAAACATCCAACGTCGATCCGGATCTTTCGCCCGAGCACCAATGCAAGAAACATGAATGGCTCCTTCATGCACTCACCGGGGCGATTATGCAGTGTGAGCATAATCGCCAACAAGAGTATTTACGTCACTACCGAACGGTTAAAACCATCCGCATAAAGTCCCAAACGTACATTTCTAGATTCGGCCGCAAACTCGGATATGTCTTGTCAAACGATTTCCATGCGGGTGAGTCTGCATTGATGGTCCATTCTACCACCTTCAAAGATTATCCGAGATTACTGCTCCTTGTGCCACCGCATTTTATCCGAAGCACTTGAAGCATACAATCTTTTCAAACGAGGTGCTAGAGGAAGTACCACATTTTCTTATGTGAGAGATTTTTCTTTGTCGTTTCTTTGCAGCCCCTCCTTGTAACGCTTGTACGTTCCTTACCACGTAACTTGCATTCTATTAGATCCGCATCCTCCTCCCAATATATCATGCACATTTTCGGACAATGCCTATGGTTACCACAGCACCCCTAATCCCGCATCTTTTCTTCGCTTGGTAAAGTTGGTGGAACTAAGTTTTCTTCAGACAAAGGTCCAACATTACGTCAACCCATTCATTGAAGCTCGTTTCAGATTCCTGGCCATTAGCCTTACAACTCATTAGCCGAGATAACAAAGACAACTCAGTGAGCTTACACCCCGGGTAAACCGGCTTCCTTGATGATTCTAACAAGTCAAAGAACAACCGATCCTCGGATTCGGTGGTTCCTCCACCTCCACCTCGGTTTCGGTGTTGGTTGTGTCCACGAACTCACCGCAAAGATCGTACACCATTTGTTCGACTCGAGCTCGAATAGCATCGCCTTCAGATTGGGATTGTTCCCCGACTTGTTCATTTTTTCTCTTCCTTCCACGTTGTCTGTATTGGTCATATGTATTGGACGGTGCTGCTTCCTCACCATGATGATTCCATACCTGATACGCAGGAAGGAATCCATTTTTCCTCAAGTGTTGGACTACCACTTTAGGAGTCACGTATTGCTTGTTTCTTCACTTGTTTCATTGCACAAGGACACTTTATCAACCCATCCTTTACACAAGACGGATTTGACATTGCAAATTCAATGAAACCTTCAACCCTTCTTTAAAACTCCATTGAACTCTGCCATTGAGAGTACGACAATACATCCATCCACGATCGGTATTCATTGAATAATTAGATAATAACCTGACACGTTTGAATTCATTAGATCGAGGTCTTTCATTTACGGTAATAAATCAATTTCACAATAATTCAATCAATTGCTACGTAATATAAGTTATATTAGCTTCAGTCAATTGTTAAGGCATTACATAATATAAGTTACATCAGCTTCAATTTTACCATAATGTTTGGTTTCATATATATATCAACTAATGATTACTAGTTATACAAGCTTTAGAGACAAACGGATGAAACTCCTCATTCTCATGCACCCCTCCTCATCACTTGTGACGCTCCCTACCACGTAACTTGCATTCCAACAGATCTACATCCTCCTCCCAATACACCATGCACATGTTCCGACAAGCGAAGGCACTCAATAGGCGGCCCCAAACCCCGCCTCCCTCCACGGAGGTATGCCATGGACGGTGCTTCCTCACCGTGATGAATCCATACATGATACTCGGGCATGAATCCATAACGTCGCAAGTGCTCAATAATCTGCAGATGGCGTCATAAATTGCTTGTTTCAGGGTTTCCAATGTGCAAGGACACTTTATCAACCCCCAATTGCACAAACCGGATGTCCCATGGCAAACGAGATGAAACCTTTAACCCTTCTACGAAACTACTAGAAACTCATCATTTACCGTCATTTATCGTACATCCATGAACGGTCGAATTCATTGTTTACTTTATTTTTAACGAGACGTTCCAATTGATTAGATCGTATTTAATTTATTAGATCGATTCCAATTGGATAAGAAGATTGTAGAGGTTAATTGTTAATTATTATATGTTCCTTATAAATTAATTATTAATTAAGTGTTCGATGTGTTACAAAATTGGACATATATAATAACCATTTCAACCTCTTAGTACATATATTATATACTTAACATACATATCAAATTAACTAATTACTCTATACATATCAATTACTACATATATTCATATCAAATTACATACTTAACATACAAATTTATCAAATCAAAACTACATACTTCTATACTTAACAAACATATCAAATTAACTAAACTAACTATATATACTTAACACACAAATCAAACTAACTACATACATTCATACATACCAAACTTAACATACTACATACATTCATATCATTAATTAAACTAACTATCAAATTGAACAAATTACATATAATTGATCAAATTAACTAAACTAACTACTACATACTTATCATATATACATATAATTGCTCAAATTAATCAAAATAAACAAAATCCCCAAATTTTAAAAAACTAGGGTTTTAGCCAAAATACCTTGATTAATCGGTAGAAATCTGAAATTGATCGAAGAAACAAACTCCTTGTCCCACTAGCTTCGATTAGGCACCAAGATTGGCCAGAATAACGAACAATTCACCGGAAACCGAAGAGAGGAAAAGAAGAGAATGAGGAAGAAGAAGGGAGAAGATGAAGAAAATGAGGCTCGCCTCTCGTCCGGCCAAATTAGGAATTACGGCCGACGGACACGTGTCGGTTTAAAATGGCGACGGATAGGTATCCGTCGCTATAAGGCGACGGATAATCTATCCGTCGCCAGCTTTTAAAAAAAAAATTCTTTTTTTTAAATAAAGTCAACTTCAAGACGGATAAATAGTTATCCGTCGCCCAAGTTAGCGACGGATAAGTTATCCGTCGCTAATAAGCGACGGATAACTATTATCCGTCGCCAAACTGGGCGACGGATAGATTCTGTCGCCCAGTTTACCGATCCGTCGTTATGGGGCGACGGATAAAATCCGTCGCCCCATAACGTCGTTTTTTCCAAGTTTTCTTGTAGTGATCTCAGAAGAGAACTTGACCTCTACGAAAGAGAATTTCTAATGGTCCGAGCTAGAGCCGAAACCCTTGAAGAAGAAAAGAATTCTCTTGTAAAGGAAAATTCAAAATTACTCAAGATATCTGAGAAAAAGTATGCTGAAATTGCATTTCTCAAAGCTCAGATATCTGAGACAGAAAAATCACATAAAGAAGCATTGGCCAAACTTCAAAAGAAATGTGAAGGTCTTCTTTCTGAGAATAAGGAACTCAAAAAGAAGGAAGTATCTTTCCAATCTTATGTCAAAGCTAGTGACACTCTTACTGAAGTACAATCCTATTTAAGAGATCCTTCAGAAAAGGGAGGACTTAATGGACGCACAAACAAATAGATCTACCACTCTGAATAAGAGTGATGAAAGAATAACATTTGTTAGTGCTCAGCAAGATGGTTCCCAAACAACCTATAGCATTGGTCAGAAAGCTAAGGCTGTTGACAAAGGAAAGGCAGTTGCGACCAAACCTTTGTGGGAAAAACAAGTCCAAAAGAAAACTGTTGGGAATATTTCTAAAAAGAAACATAACACTAAAAAATGTAATCACCCACAGTGCTATGTCTCTCAGAAAGGAAAAATTGCAGGAGCTGGTAAATTCTCCTATGTCACATTTTCTGGAAAGAAACTAGACTACCCAGAGACTAGCAAAGCTGTTGAGATGAGAACTCAGATAGCACCAGGTGCTCGAAATGGCATTGGCTATAAAGCCATCGGAAAACAACTTGCTCGTGAGTATAAACAAGAGCAAGAACGATGGATAAAGGCTAGGATTGCTCACAACAATTATCAGAAGTGGAAAAAATGTCAAGCCACTGAAAATCTGAATGTCAGGGCTAGAAGAAATCTGGCAAGGAAAGCTAAGTTTGTCGAAGTCGACTCAAAGAACTGACAGGTATCTGAAAGCACCACAAGGAGCACCAAGGAACACACTAAGGAAGAAAATAATTCTTAATAACAATGATCCTAATCATTTACCTAAAATTCCTCCTTATGTTCCAACAAGACAAAAGAATATCACAAGGAAGTTCATTCAGAAATGGATTCCTACAGGGAGATTCTTTAGTCCAGAAGGTTCCATTGTTGGAATGAGAGCCTAACTCCTTGTTTCCTGTTTTGTGCAGAACACTCTGAGAAAGAACCCGAAGTGGCATTTTGATAGTGGATATGGGAAGCACTTGACAGGAGACAAAGCAAATCTGATTAACTACAGAAAATGCGATAATGAACAATTATTAGATTTGCTGGAGGAGATGAAAATCCAACCATAGGATTTGGCAATCTGAAGTTTGGAGCCCTTACAATCGCTGAAGTACTGCATGTAAAGGGATTGAAATATAATCTCCTAAGCATGAGTCAATTAGTAGGCAAAGGGTATACTGTCAAGATCAAGTCAAAACTATGCAAAGTGATTAACAATGAGTCAAAGTAGACAGTCTTGGTTTCTAGGCGAAAAGGAAATCTTTATGTTGCTGACTGGGCATCTGCCACAACTGAAGAATGTCTAATGGTGAGTCAATCTGGCCACACTGAAGAAAACTGGCTATGGCATAAGAGAATGAGTCACTTGAATTTCAAAACTCTGAACAAGCTAGTCAAGAAAGAATTGGTGGTTGGTTTACCCAAAATGGTATATAGAAAAGATGGTATTTGCTCAGCTTGCCAAATGGGAAAACAATCCAAAACATCTTTCAAGTCTAAATCTAGACATTCCAGTGAAAGACCACTGCAAATGTTACATATGGATCTTTTTGAATCCTCTGTAACTAGCTACGCAGGAAAGAAGTATGGTCTGGTTGTTGTTGATGATTACTCGAGATTCACTTGGGTTGTATTTCTCAAACAAAAATCTGATACAAGGGTTGAAATACCCAACTTGCTGAATAAGCTTGAAGTCATGAAAAATGACAAGGTATCTGTAATCAGAATCGAATGCACCATGGTAATCGAGTTTGTGAACCAAGACATAAAAGAGTTTTGTACGCAAAGGTATACAACATCAATTATCTTCCAGAAGAACACCACAACAAAATGGTGTTCTTGAAAGGAATAATAGGACTAAAAGAAGCAAAAAGAACAATGCTCACGACCTTTGAAATAAGTGAAATCTATTGGGTTGAAGTCATAACACTGCTATACTCAAAATAGATGTTTGATTAACAAACACCATGACAAAACTCCTTATGAGCTTTTGATTGGTAGACCCCCTAGTATCAAACATCTAAGGGTGTTTGGTTGCAGATGTTTTGTTCTTAAGAATGGAAAAGAATACTTGAGAACATTTCAACCAAAAGCAGATGAAGGAGTATTTCTTGGTTATTCTCTGAATAGCAAAGCTTACAGAATCTACAACAAAAGAACACAAAAGATTGAAGAATCTGTTCATGTAGTCTTCTACGAAGGAAACAAGAAAGTACCCTTGAATGTTGAACTCTCAGATTGGTTCAAAGAACTGATGATTAAAGATTCTGAAGAAGAATCCTTAAAAGGAAACAATTCTATCATTCACTTAGAGGATGAATCTGACGATGAAAAGCAACCATTGCTTAGTAACAACCAGATGACTCTAAGACATGATGAAGAATTTCCTATGAGAATTCCAGAATTGGAACAGGTTACTGAGAACCTTCATCATGAAGATGTTTCTGAGAATGAGATTGCTGAAAATCAAATTCCAGATATCTCTAACACTGAAAAAGTGTCAGATATCCTTGGCATTTCCCATGTGTCAGATATCTCAGATACTGCACAAGTATCCCATCAAAATCATATTGATTCACATTCAGATCAAAATGATATTGATCCTACTAGTTCAAAACCCATTATGAAATGGATAAGAAATCATCCTACCAAGGATGTGATCGGTTCTTTAGATCAAGGTGTTAGAACTAGGAGAGCAATTGCTGACTCTCTTTATGGATGTTTCATCTCAAATATTGAACCTAAAACTATAGAAGAAGCATTGAAGGATCAAGATTGGATCTCTGCAATGCAAGAAGAGTTAGATCAATTTGAGAGAAACAAAGTCTGTAAACTGGTTCCATTTATTGACGGAATATCTGTAATTGGAACCAAGTGGGTTTTCAGAAATAAAATGAATGAGTCTGGTGAAATAACCAGAAACAAAGCAAGGTTGGTTGCCAAGGGATTCACCTGCATGTAAGGACTAGATTTTGACGAGTCATATGCTCCAGTTGCAAGATTGGACGCAATTAGACTATTTCTAGCCTTTGCAGCTCATAATGACTTTAAAGTTTATCAAATGGATGTTAAAAGTGCATTCCTAAACGGTGAACTTGCTGAAGAAGTCTATGTTGAACAACCACCAGGCTTTGAGGTTTCCAGGAAGTAGGATGGTCTATAAGCTTCAGAAAGCTCTGTATGGGCTGAAACAAGCTCCAAGAGCATGGTATGATACTTTAGCCAAATACTTGCTGGAAAGTGGTTTCAAGAAAGGACAAAAGTGTCCATCCGAAGGTCCGATCCCTCCGGCCAAGAAGGGCAAGGGAAAGATGAGTAGTGAGCCGGAGTTGGATGCTGAGGTGGCTCGGTTAGCTGCTGCCACGGAACTGGACCGAATTGCGGAGTTGACCGCAATTCACCGGAAGGTACGTATCTTGAATTTTTATGGTCGAAGTACGTCAACTTTCTTTGGTTCGGAACTGCGTTTTTAATTTTTTAATGTTGGTCGATGTAGCTCACTGCCGCTGTTCAAGCGTGCTCCGTGGTGGCGGGTCAGAGGGCCACAATGGAGGAGGATCTGGCTAAAGCTGAGGCTGCTCGGGCGATAGAGACGTCTAAGTTGAATAGCCTGTCCGAGCGGCTGAAGAAGACCCAAGCTGCCAAAAAGGAGGCCAAATCGGAGATGGCCAAGCTGAAAAGTGCCATCCTGTCGCTAGAGAAGGATTTGAAAGTGCATCAGGATAGCGTGGATAAGTATGTCAGTGTCTCCCGGAGCTTCAAAGACATGATGCTAAATGAGCTCTTGAAGGTCCGGACGAAGGCTGTCCAGGATTTCTTGGGGTCGGACTCCTTCAAGTTCATGCTTTAGTCCAAGTATGACGAGTCTCGGCAGGATGGTTTCGATGCAGCTGTGGGGCAGTTCCGGCAAAGGGGTTGGATCCCGAGTGGCTGTGACATGGAGGCTGAAGGCATTTCTGCTTTCAAGGAGGCCGATGGCTCGGAGTTTGCTCCGGAGGGTGTCTCGGACGAAGACTTGCTCTAATGCGAGTTTGTGGAGCTGGTCTGTGATGAGACGGAGGACAAGAAATACGACCATGGTGGTCCGTACCTTCCATTGTTCGTACCCCGAGTGCTAATGTCCAATGTCTTCGTCCCCTTGGAGGATCATGTGGAGCGCAACCGAGACTGGCTAACTTTGCCCGGGCCTGTCCATGGTTTCGATCGGGATCTGGACTTGATGAAGCAGTGCCCTGGCTTCCTGGAAGAGTTGCGGTCTCGAAGGGAGAGGAGGTTGGCCTAGGAAGCCAAAGAGCGAGGGCAAGCGCCACCGGAAAAGGAGATCGGAGGCCCTTCCGGAACTCAGGCTGGTTCGCCCGGGCGGCAGGGAGAATGAAGACGGGGTATGCCCCGGAAGCCTGTAACTCTGGTCTTCGGACCTGAAAACAATGTTGTTTCTTTGCTATCACTGTTCTGTATGGATAATTTTTGTCGAATTTACACAATCGATTCGGTATTTATGGCATTGGTCCGGGCTCGTTGATGGCTCGGATCAACTCTTATCACTTGCGTGTTTTATTTCCTTTTCAAATGCATGCTTTTCATTGCGCGTTGAATTTATAAGATAAATCAGTAACCCAAGTTTCGTTTGGCTCGGTTTTCGGGTAATGGATCCGAGTCCACGAGACCAAATTTCCCCAAAATAATATAATTCTCAATTGGTAGACTCATGGCTCGGTTGGACGAGGCATTCATCCGAGTCGTAGCTCCAAATGTTAATCGCCCCGAGAAGATTGGTTTACTCAAATTTGTAACAAGCAGGAATGGTTCGGATGTCATAAGTCTTGCTTGATTTGTAGCGACGCGGTGTACTATTCCAAGTCATTTTTGTCTTGTGAAAAGGTGGTAAAAAAGGAGACGTTCTCACTTAAAAAAGTTGTGGGCTACGGACCACGTTTGGCACCTCGGGCTGAGGGATCCGAGCCGGTAACAGTTCAAAATAATTCTCCCAATAAGGCCGAAAGTGTGAAAAGACTCCGGGTTGGCCCAATAGCAGCCCAATTGTTGGGCCCAAGTCCAATCCCATCGCCAACTGTCACATGCCACGTGTCGAGTGGTGATTGGCTCGCCACTTCTATATATACCCCTGGATTGTACGGCTTTTCGTCAGATCATTCCATCCCTTTTATAGTAATAGGTGTTCCGAATCCTGAGGTCCGGACTTCCAACGAGTAGGTTGATCCCACCGTTCCTATGCGTGATTCCTCTGAGGGCTTTTCGGGTGTCCGGATATCCCTTTGGGTCGGACCATGTTGGGGACGATGAAATCAAATCACTCGGAATCACTCTCCTTCGGATCGTCGTGCTAATCTTCTTTCTCCGGGGCTGTAGTTTGTATTAACAACTTGAGCCCCGGGGGAGCAGATTAACTCGCTGGTTCCAGGGTTCCTCAAATATTTTTCACGTTGAAAAAAGTCCATTCCATCAATTAGCCTCTTCAGAAATACTCTTCCTCGGATCGCCGGGCTAGTCTTCTTTCTCCGGGGCTGTGGTTGGTACCAACAGCTTGAGCCCCGGGGAAGCAGACTAGCTCGCTGGCTCGGGGGATTACCAAACATTTGTACATTCTGAAAACTCCATTCTACTGA
The DNA here is from genome assembly GCA_026545765.1 of Plantago major. Taxonomy (NCBI): domain Eukaryota; kingdom Viridiplantae; phylum Streptophyta; class Magnoliopsida; order Lamiales; family Plantaginaceae; genus Plantago; species Plantago major. The sequence goes on along the minus strand of CM048843.1, from coordinate 87,986,312 downwards.
TTGTTCTTGTCGGAAGTGCTTCTCCTCGGATCGCCGTGCTAGCCTTCTTTCACCGGGGCTATAGTTTATATCTACGACTTGAGCACCGGGGAAGCAGGCTAGCTCGCTGGTTCCGGGAGCTACTACAACTGTTGTTTTGGATGATCAAACCCATGGACTGTTGGCTCCTTCCACCATTTACCATTTTCTCGCGTTGAGTATCTGTACCCGAGAAAGTGGTTGTGGTGGAAGCTGCGGAAAGCCCATTGATTGCGTCTCCGTGGCATCAATTGTCACTCGGATTCTCTGTCCCGAAGTCAGGCTTGTGTGATTAGGAAGTCTCTACACGAGTTCTATAGCCATTGCGGTCGAACCATCTTAAGTTGGTCCGACCGCATCAGTCGCGTTTTGCCAGTAACTGAGGTTTCTTTGAGTGACTGGGAAAACGTGACCGGTGCCGTCGTATCATTATAAGTTTGGTCCGGAAAGTGGGCTTCCGTTTGCTAGCCACTTTGCTTTGGAATGCAAAGACCGTTGCAGAGGCTTCATGGTTCGGACATCAGAAGTGCTTCTGAAAGTCCCTACCATCGGAGTCCTATAGCTACTGCATCCGGATCATTTTTAAGTTGGTTCGGTCGCATCAGACACTTGTTTCCAGTAACTGGGGTTCCCGTGAGGGTTTCCTCGAGTTACTAGGAAGAAGTGGCTGATGCTGTTGTGCCGTCATAAGCCTGGTTCGGAGAGTCAGCTCCAGTCGCCGCCTACTTTGCTTCGGAACGCATAGGACCGTTATCCAGGAAGGACTCCCATTTTGGACATCTGTGCTGTTCCTGTCCTGCCTCGGATGCTTAGCTTCGGAACGTATATGCTTTCCTGTTCCAGATGTTGAATATGCCGCCAAGAACTGCGTATTTGTATTGTAAAGAATGATGTAGATTTCCCCTTTGTTTTATGTGACTCGGACGGGTGTATCCGAAGTTTGTAACTTTGTAATTTGTACTTTTTGAGTAATACAAGGTTTTTGAGTGTTTGCAACTTCTATCTTCGGCTCGTCATGTCATTTCACCCGAACTGGCTGGTATAAGTTAGTCTTGTCAAGAAATTGGTTTCTCAATTATTTGCTGAATCAATTGGCTCGGACCTTTTCGAATGGTCCGAGGCAGTGTGTTTGTGTGAATATAGCTTCCTTGCCTTGCAAAAGGTTGTATTGATTTAACGAAAATTCAAGTGCAACCTGTGGGCTTCGAGGCCGGACAAAGAAAATGACAAAAACTTTGATAACTGACGTAGTCTATTTTCGAAGTGTTATCCTAAGCATAAAACTTTTGTAGATTCTTAGCATTCCAGGTTCTCTTCAAGGCTCTTCCTTGGTCGTCTTCTAGCTCGAAGCTTCCATTGATTCTGGCTCCAGTAACTTTGTAAGGTCCTTCCCATTTGGGCTTGAGTTTCCCAACATTGCTTAGGATGTCAGCTCTTCGGAGAACCAAGTCCCCGACTTGTATGTCTTTGGGAAAAACATGTTTGTTGTAAGCCCTGGCAGATATAGCTTGATAGCGGAGGATGTTAGCTAGTGCCCTGCTTCTCTTGTCTTCGAGGATTTCGAGGTCGTATATCCTTGCGACTTCATTCTCAGTAGGTTGGTATTGTTGGATCCTTTGGGTTTCCACAGCGATTTTAGAGGGGATTACCGCCTCGGAGCCATAAACTAGCACAAAAGGTGTCTCTTGGGTAGACGTCCTGGTTGTCGTCCGATGTGCCCAGAGGACTCCATCGAGATCATCTACCCAGCTATCTTGAGAAGTTCTCAGCCCTTTTTCCAAAATCATCATAATAGTTTTGTTGGTAGATTCAACTTGTCCATTAGCTTGGGGGTAGCCAACGGAAGTGAAGCGCTGCTCTATCTTGAAAGACTGGAGCCATTCTTTCAATCTGGCTCCCGAAAATTGTGCTCCATTGTCCGAGACAATGACCCTAGGAAGTCCAAACCGGCAGATGATATTTTTCCAAATGAAGGTCCTTACTCGACTTTCTGTGATGGTAGCTACTGCTTCGGCCTCAACCCACTTGGTGAAGTATTCTACTGCTACAATAAGGAACTTCTTTTGGTGTATGCCGCGTGGAAATGGTCCAACTATGTCTATTCCCCATTGATCGAATGGACAGGCTATGATTGACGGAATCATAGGATTGGTCGGACGATGCGGTATGTTGGCATATAACTTATTTAGAAACGGCCTATGTTATCAATAAAATTATACATGCTATTAATCAAAACACATATGTTGTTAACGAAATAAGTTTTATTGTAATATGAAAAAACATAAATTTTGAAAACATAGCTGTTTTGATTAATAACATCGATGATTTTTTTGAAAATATAGGTCCGTCTCTAAATAAATTATTTAGAGATCGTCTCTCAGGAGACCTACTCATTGGGAATGGTCTAATACATTATTTGTATATTTTGGTTATCAAATTATCGGAGACATAAACCCCCTGCCCTCTGATATAGACTATAGCCCAATTCGGAAACAGATCGAACCGTTTAAGAATACACAAGTTTAATGAGAAACGATATCTTGATAACTTTCTATAAACGGCATATGTTATTAATAAAACCATCCATATTATTAATCAAAATATCTATGTTGTTAACGTAATAAGTCTCGTTGTAATATGAAAAAACACCAATATTGAGAACATAGGCGTTTTGATAAATAATATCGATAATTTTATTGAAAATATAAGTCCGTCTCTAGATAAATTATCTAGAAACCGTCTTTCAGGAGACCTGCTCATTCCCAATGGGTCGTGACGATGACCGTGAATAGTGGCAGCCGTGAACGACGATTGAATCTGAAAAAATCCTGTCCAATGGGTCCTCGCGACGACCATGAATAGTGTTTTTTATATTTTATTTTATTATTATTTAAAAAAAATATTTACCATATTATAAGAGTGTTTATAAGTTGAAATTAATTAAATTGTATTTATAAATATATTTTTTTAATTAAGAGTTTAAAAATTGTAAAATTCAAAATGCTCGGAATATAGTCATAGTCGAGAGTGGTCTCTATTTGTAGAGCACGAAAAAAATATGTCGGTATAATTTTTATATTTTATTAAGAGAAAATTTTATTTTACACTAAAACCTTTTGGGCCAATTTCTAAAACCTTTGTCAAAATTTTGTCCCATCGCAAAGGTTTAACGGCTGTTAAGTCTCCGTTAGCCATATTTTTAAATTACACCAAACCTTTGCAAAAATTTGCACTCGCTACTGAAACCTCTGCAAGAACTTGCACTCGCTACCGAAACCTTTTCCTATATTGAAAAAGGTTCATAATTATGGTTAAGTTTGTATGATATTGCAAATGGTTATGTTTGCGGTAAAGATGGTTTTTGTGGAGTATTTAATTGCAGTTTTGGTTTAAAGGGGGTTTGAGGTCAAGGATGAGTTATGTTTTTTTTCTCTATTTGTAGATGCCACTTTTTCTTTTCTTATTTGGTACATGCATGTAATTAAGCATGTATAGTAAGATGCTAGCCTAGTTTTAGTAAGATCACCTGGTCTTTTTTACTTGATGCATGCATTGATCATGGATCATCTATTTATGCTAATCTAAATTATATATTGTTTTAGTTGTTCTCGCTCCATTTGCATGGTTGATATATATTTTGTGCAGTTGTTAACAAATCTGATAGATTGACGATAATTGTTTGATTGTTATTTGGATTCTCCAATAACTTACTTTGTATATGCAAAAGTTCTTGATAATTAGATTTGTGAGAAACTTCTTTTCTATGTTGTAGTAGTAGTTTTGAAAATGTTATGGCAGTGACTCTTGATGATATATACGAAGCACAAAAAGTAAGACCATTATTTGTGACATGGTAGTTTAGATTAGTTATTGTACTATGCTTTGGACTTTGAATCACCAATTTGTTTTAGAGAGACTATATTATTTGTCAAAAACACTTTTTTACTTTTTAATAACAAAATGCCAGAAAAGGTGTCTGAAATTTAATTTGCACTTGCTAGTTACACCTTTGACTAGTCCATTTATGATAAACATGATTAATGTATGTTACTATACACACTTAATTACATGTATGTAACAAACAGAAAAAATTTAGATGTCCAAATAGAACGAAAAAGACCCATCCATTACCTCAAACCCCTGTACATGCTTACCACAAAGACCGTCGTTACCGCGAAAATAACCATTCACAATATCATGTAAACTTAACCATAATTATGAACATTTTCATTATAGGAAAAGATTTCGGTAGTGAGTACAAGTTCTTGCAAAGGTTTCAGTAGCTGAGTGAAAATTTTTGCAAAGGTTTTGGTGTAATTTGAAAATATGGCTAACGGAGACTTAACAGGCGTTAAACCTTTGTATTGGGTCAAAATTTTGACAAAGGTTTTAGTGTCAACTCAAAGAAAAAAAAGGTTGTGGTGTAAATTCAAATTTGGTCAAAAGGTTTTAGCGTAAAATAAAAATTTTCCTTTTATTAATTATAAATAAAATTAAAAAAAATAGTTAAAGTGATGGGCCAGCACTGCTTTGCAAATACAGCCGTCAGCCATGGTGATGGCGCGCATGGTGGTGCCATTGAAGGCACCACGGGGCGCCATGCACCATGGCTGCCGGGATGACCATTCCCATCCACTCCCAATATCTTGCTACTAATGCTTAAAGAAAACCAGAGAGGAGCTATATTAATATCAAGAAAAAACATACTCCGTTGACTTGAAAATAGCATACCAAATATTTCAAGCTCAGTCTTACCTCATTCAATACATTACAAACTTTGTTTTTTTTTAAATACATTAGTAGTACATTACATCCAATACAGCACACAGGCTACAGAGTACAAACTACAGAGCACTAATCGAAAGCTAAGATATCTACAGTATTGATTTTGATAATTTGAGAATTAGGCCCATATATTCTTCAACACAGCTTAGAATCCTAAAGTATCAACATCAGTTATGCTTTGGAATTGATGTGTTTTTTGTGACCTCTTTTAATAACTATATACTACTTCTCTATCAGGAACATAGACACGCATAGTTATGCAAAGGCTCCGCTACATTGTGAAGATTAGAGCATTTCTGTGGCGGATTAGTGAAGATTTGAGTTCGTTATTGCCAAAGACTCAGTGACCGTCGGATGGGATTGATCAAAGGGTTAGGATTTAATCTCAGAAGCGGGAAGCGGTTAAGTGAAGGAGAAGAAAACCGAAACAGAGGCTGTTTTCTCCTGTTCATGATTCTGGCTCAATTACTGTAAATTGGTGATATAAAAGGCGAATTGAGTCTGTAGTTAACTGTAACAGATCATAATCTTTGTATATTTGTCAGTTACAAAGAGAGATAAACGAGAGAGAGAGAGAGAGAGAGAGAGAGAGAGAGAGAGAGAGAGAGAGAGCTTATCGCCATTGTTGGTGATTGAAGAAGCTTGATTCTTGTAATCTTTCATTGTTTAGTGAATCATTCTTGTTGTTCTCTGTGGATGTAGGCTTAGCCGAACCACGTAAATCTTGTGTTGTTTTCTTTACGCATTTGATTGATTGTAGTTTCATAATCATCTTTGTTCGATTGGTTATTTGATCGGAATTGTTCGATTGTTCAAAAATTGGCGCCGTTTGTGTGCAGTCGAGCTTGAAACTGGTTATCAATGGCGTCTACAACAAGATTTGATACAGAGAAGTTAACTTAGAAGATGGATTTTACCTTGTGGAAGGCAAAAATGGAAGCACTTCTGGTACAGCAAGGTGTAGAGCAAGCACTGTTAGGCAATGATGGTTTTGACAAAGATTTTGATGAAGCTGAGAAGAATAGAATCATTGGGGAGGCTTGTAGCACCTTGATTTTGTCTCTTGGTGACAAAGCTCTGAGAGAAGTAATCAAGGAGAAGACTGTAAAGGGTGTAGGGGACAAACTTGAGGAGTTGTACATGTCAAGGCTGTGGCAAGTAAAATCAAGCTCAAGCAGATGTTCTTCTCGTTCAAAATGAAATCTGATAAGTCAATTATTGAACATCTTGATGAATTCAATAAGTTGTGTTCTGATATGGAGTCAAGGGAGATGACAGTTGGTGAGGATGACAAAGCAGTTATATTGCTTAGCTCATTGCCTCAGAGATATGAACATTTCGTAGATGCAACTGTCATGTCTAAGCCAGATGATTTGACAGCAAAGGATGTGGAATTGGCCTTGAGAAACAAGCTGGATCAAAAGAGTGTTAGTAATCAACATGACACAGTTGCAGAGAGCTTATCTGTGAAGCAACCATGGAACAAGAATCACAATCTGAGGAATAAACCATTCAATAACACCAGGAGAACTGCCAAGCTACCTGAGAGAGGTGGAGCTGATAATGTGGAGAAGAGAAAGTGCTATCATTGCAAGAAAGCTGTACATCTCAAGAAAGATTGTCCATTCATGAAGAACAAGCCTGCAACTCAATACAACACAACAGATATTGCAAAAGGTAACATTTATGAAAATGCAGAAGCACTTGTTGTTTGTGAAGCTCATATCAGTGATCAGTGGGTGTTAGATTCTGGTTGTTCATTCCATATTTCACCTGTTAAATCTTGATTTAGTGAGTTAAAGACATTTAATGGTGGTGAAGTGTTACTGGGGAATGACCATGCTTGCAGAATTAAGGGTATTGGCACTATATACATTAAGATGTATGATGGAGTAGTGAGGAAGGTTACAGATGTGAGATATATTCTTGGTATGAAGAGAAACCTGTTATCATTAGGTGTGTTTGATAGTAAGGGGTATAACTATGGTTCATACCATGGTGTGCTGAAAGTGTGTATGCAGAATAAGGTGGTTATTCAGGCAACTAAGGAGAATGGTCTGTACTACTTGCAAGGGTCAACCATTATTGGGCATAGTCATGTTACTAAGGAGGTGAATCACACTGAGTTATGGCACAGGAGGTTGGCACATGTCAGTGATAAAGGACTGAGTGAGCTAGCAAAGCTATAGGTGTTTGGTGATGATAAATCTGCAAACTAGAGTTCTGTGACCACTGTGTGATGAGTAAATCTCATAGAGCTAGTTTCCAGTCTGGTAAACATACCACACATGGAATTTTAGAATATGTTCATTCAGATTTGTGGGGGCCAGCAAGGGTGCAAACTCTGAATGGAGGGAGATACTTCATGAGTATAATAGATGACTATTCAAGGAAGCTGTGGGTCTTTATTCTCAGATTAAAAGATGAAGCTCTTGAGAAGTTTAAAGAGTGGTTAGTTGAAGTTGAAAACCAAACAAACAAGAAGCTGAAGTGTTTAAGGACTGACAATGGGATGGAGTTTGTTTCAACTGAGTTTAACAACTTCTGTAAAGAGAGAGGGATCCAAAGACACAAGACTATATAAGGAACTCCACAACAAAATGGAGATGCAGAGAGGATGAACAAAACTTTACTGGAGAGGGTAAGGTGTATGCTATTGAGCTCAGGTTAAACTAAATGTTTCTGGGGAGAAGCTGTGAACACAACATGTTTCCTAATCAATAGGTGTCCCTCTAGTGCAATAAAATTCAAAACTCCTGAAATGGTGTGGTCAGGATAGCTCTCTAAATACTCAAACTTGAGAGTGTTTGGATGCTCAGCATTTTCACACATGAGACAGGACAAGCTTGAGCCTAGGGCTCTGAGATGCTTATTTCTGGGTTATCCTAAGGGTGTGAAAGGCTACAAGTTATGGTGAATAAATGAGAAGAAATGCATCATAAGTAGAGATGTGGTTTTTAATGAAAATGTGATGCCATTCAAGCAAGAATCACACAGTATACCTGAATCTGTGACAACTGATAAGAGTAATCAGTCTGAGGTGGAGATTGCAAACAATGATCCCACTATAGATGACATAGCACAAAATGTCATGATATCAAATGTTACACATGAGAGATCAGTTGCAGATACACAGGAGGTGAATGCTCATGACACTGAGCCATTTACACCCGTGAACATTTCAACTAACAATGAGGATAGCTCACATTCAGAAGAAGAATATCAAATGGTTGAACAACAACAAGGTGCAACTTCAAATGATTTGAGAAATTGGAACCTGACACAGCACAGGAATAGGAGAAAAGGTGCTGGGAAGCATTCAACTAGATTTGGTTGGGCTAATTATGTAGCTCATGTGTTGAATGTAGCACATGATATTGATAATATTGAGCCCATAAATTACAATGAAACTGTAAGCTGTAATGAAAGGAATAAGTGGATTAAAACTATGAATGATGAGCTATTATCTCTGAACAAGAATGGTACATGGAAGATAGTGAACAAACCAAAGGAAGCAAAGACTGTAGGCTGCAAATAGATCTACAAGAAGAAGGTGGAGACAACTGAATCAGGAGAATCAATAAGATTCAAAGCTAGATTAGTTGCAAAGGGTTTTACACAGAGAAAAGGTATAGATTTCAATGAAATCTTCTCACATGTGGTAAAACATTGTTCTATCAGGTTGCTTCTTGCAGTTTTTGCTCAACATGAGTTGATTTTGCAGCAGCTAGATGTGAAGACTGCATTTCTTCATGGAAATCTAGAGGAGAAGATCTATATGTCTATACCAGATGGAGTGAAATCTGACAAAGGCAAGGATCAGGTGTGTTTGCTTCTAAAATCTCTTTATGGGTTGAAACAAAGTCCCAGACAATGGTATAAGAGATTTGATACTTATGTGCTGAGTATTTGTTTTATTAGAAGCTCATATGACAGTTGTGCCTACATTCTTCATTGTGCAACTGATGCAATCATATTCTTATTATTGTATGTTGATGATATGTTGTTGGCTGGTAATGACATTTCAGAGATTAGTAAAGTGAAGAAATTACTGCAAAGTGAATTTGAAATGAAAGATTTAGGTAATGCTAGTAGAATCCTGGGCATGGATATCACAAGGGAGCTAAAACACATAACACTATACTTGTCTCAGCAACACTATGTTAACAAAGTTTTGTCTAGATTCTATATGCATCAGGCCAGTGAAGTTTCTACACCACTGGGACAACATATCAAGCTTTCTTTAGATCAATGTCCTAAAGATGCAAAGGAAGTAGCTGAAATGGAGAGAGTTCCATATGTAAATGCAGTAGGAAGTCTCATGTATTCAATGATCTGTTGCAGACCAGATCTTGCTCACAGTATGAGTGTGGTAAGTAGGTACATGAGCTGTGTAGGGAAAGCACATTGTGAAGCTGTAAAGTGGATATTGAGATACATGAAAAGGACATCTAACCATGGTCTGAAGTTTATGAAGAATAACATTGCAGATGCAGAAGCTTTGGTGGGATATGTTGATTCTGACTTTGCTGCTAATTTGGATAGTAGGAAGTCACTTACAGGTTATGTTTTCACATTATATGGTACACCAATTAGCTGGAAGTCAGTGCAACAACCTGTGGTAGCACTCTCAACCACAGAAGCTGAATTCATAGCACTTACAGAAGCTATCAAGGAAGCTATTTGGCTCAAGGGAATCATCAAAGAGTTTGACATTGTTCAGGAGTGTATATGCATACATTGTGATAGTCAGAGTGCAATACATCTCACTAAACACCAGATGTATCATGAGAGAACCAAGCATAATGATGTAAAGATGTACTTTATCAGAGACATTGTAGAGAAAAGAGAGATTAAGGTGAAGAAGATCTCAACTTTGGACAATCCAACAGATGCAATGACTAAGGTACTACCATCAAGGAATTAAGTTTGATCATTGTTGCAAATTGATCAACAATTGCAACAATGTTACAGTAACATCAGTTTGATGTTGGAGTGTGGGGATCTGTTCTAACCTCAGGAACAGGATGAAAGGGGGATTGGTTCTAACCTTGAAGGAACTGGATTAAGTGAGAACTGAAGCAAGAAACTCTCTAAAGGTGGAGAATTGTGAAGATTAGAGCGTTTCTGTGGCGGATTAGTGAAGATTTGAGTTCGTTATTGCCAAAGACTCAATGACCGTCGGATGGGATTGATCAAAGGGTTAGGATTTAATCTCATGAGCGGGAAAAGCGGTTAAGTGAAGGAGAAGAAAACCAAAACAGAGGCTGTTTTCTCCGGTTCATGATTCTAGCTCAATTACTATAAATTGGTGATATAAAAGGCGAATTGAGTCTGTAGTTAACTGTAACGGATCATAATCTTTGTATATTTGTCAGTTTCAAAGAGAAATAAACAAGAGAGAGAGAGAGAGAGAGAGAGAGAGAGAGAGAGAGAGAGAGAGAGAGAGAGAGAGAGGGAGAATTGATTGATAGAGCTTATCGCCATTGTTGGTGATTGAAGAAGCTTGATTCTTGTAATCTTTCGTTGTTTAGTGAATCATTCTTGTTGTTCTCCGTGGATGTAGGCTTAGCCGAACCACGTAAATCTTGTGTTGTTTTCTTTACGCATTTGATTGATTGTAGTTTCATAATCATCTTTGTTCGATCGGTTATTTGATCGGAATTGTTCGATTGTTCAACATACATGCTACAGTGTGACATTCGAAACTAACATGTGTACGTGCAGCATCAGGTTTGGTAATTTGATAATTGGGCAGGCACATATATACCTTCATGTAAGCTTAGAATGCCCAAGTCCCATATCTTCCGATGCACTGAAAACATCAATGGTTATGAATAACAACATTGATACAGCGCACAGGTATGTATATTATCAATATGGCATACATAATCTGGAACATATTTGTCACAATATGGCACTTAAACTTCTCCTGCAGCTTGATAGCTATTTCAAGTGAAAACAGAACCAAACGATGTATTTTTGTTGCACCTGTTAGTTACAAATCTAGTCGATATACATAATCAAATGGTTCGATCTGTTTCCCAAGGGCAATAGATTTTTTCGAGAGAGCGGATATGAAAGTTCGAATGAAGATTTGGTTCTCCAATCTTAAAAGCTTGTATCTTCAAAATATCAACATTTATATACAAGAGTAAGGGTATTAACACTCTGAGTCCTGACGGAATTTACACTATACGGAACTGCTATTGCGGGCATGGCTTATATGGAAATTCATGCTCCTACTCTTGACAGATTCATGTACTGAAAATGGAAGGAAATCGAATACGAGTTCAAAATCAAAATCTCTGCTGATAGGCTTGCGACGTTTTATTCTGGTGATTATTTGGAACACTTTCTTCCAAGTGGAACCTTATTATTTCCAGATGACATTTACAATTATCACAAGGTGGAGTCTGTACCATCTTGTATACCATCTTGCCTCGAGGAAGTCGAGATCAAGAGCCGCTATGTCGAAACTTAACAGAAACTAACGAAGTTTTTGGTGAAAACTTGTCTGAAACTAACGACGTTTTTGTTGAAAACTTGTCTGAAACTAAAGAGGTTGCATTACAAGATACATTGCAATTGGCCTGACGAGATTTTGGAGGAGCTATCATCATTTCCTAGAGCTTCAAAATATCACAGTTCATGCTGAACCGAGGAGATTCACCTAGTTACATAACCGTGTGTGTCTGCTCTTTATGTTTACAACTTCAGCCGCAGAACCGAAATAAACTACGTACAGAATGATAAAGAGACACTGCAGCTATTTTGAGTTGAAAACAGAATTGAACAATCTATTTTCATTGCAATCAAACTGTTGGTGTTACATACAACTGATAGAATATGACTTGAGAATGAAAGAATCAGCACCTATTTCTCTCTATCCCTATACACAATTCATCACTACATCAACACTGATAAAAGACCAGACTGACGACTAACTATTCTTTGATTTCTATTGGCTCATTTTCACGGAGCAGAGGCAACGAGTGTTGATTTGGCCAGGAAGTTTTCTGCAAGAAATATGAAAGATCCAATATAAATCTTGCACAACATAAGACGCGTAGTCATATATATTCATATGCTTCTAATGATTCAATAATGTATCTCTTAATCACACAAAATAGCAGACAATACCTTAATATATCTTTCAAACTTCTATTTTGCACAGCTCGAAGTTGATCAACCTCCTGAAATCGATACAATAATGGTCACTCAATGCTTGCTAACTCCATGAGAGCTAAATGAATAAAAGATGCTTTGCAGGCCGTCATCTTTAAAATCCATGATGAAGTGTGAAGTGGAACGACAGCCTACGAGCTAGCAAAGCTGCCCTTTCATGTGTTTGTAATCAATTTATAGAAATAAATAATGCTGCACGAAAGGTCTTAAACGCAATTCGTAAAACACAGTCACTCATACATGATGAACAAGAAGATGTTTCTAAACCAGTAACCGACAACTAGAAGTTTCAGATACTAATATTTATTCGCGATTAACACATACTACTGGTGCTCTAATACATACTTCCTGGATAGCAACTTCGGCTAATGAAGAAGTTAAAAGGTTCACAAGAGAATAGTTCAGCAGCCAAGTTACAACACTGTCAAAGATAAGTGAAACAACAGCAAGTATAACGTGTGGAGCCACACAGTGATTCATGCATTACTGCTTTTACCCACAAAGGCATGGTGATATTGGCCATATGAAACAATCATTTTTCGATAAGACCGAGAAATTGTTTTTGCAAGCAAATCAACATTTCTCATTCCTGAAGATTTAGTAGCAAGCGATTTCGCTGGAGTGAATGAACTTGGACACCATCTAAACTGTTTAACTGATAGCATAAGGCATTTAGTTTTTGTTTCAATACAAGAAAACAATGCTGGGAACATGAAGGCGACTCAGTGTTCATGATCATCGAAAAAGATATTTTGAGGAGCAGTAACTCAGAGTCATCTAACTCTGACAGAGCAGAAATGGTTATGGAATGTTTTCCTTAGAAATTAAATGGTTATGGAAGAAACCAGTATAAGAAAAAAGGGTCAAATGTAGTCCAGGCGAGAGATACAACAGAAAAGCATCCACGTCCGTATAGGACAGTGTAGACACAAAAGAAAACATCACAAAGAGTATACTGGGAACTTCTGATTTGCTTGATTCAAGTGTAAGCAAAAGGCTTACATGCCTAAACAAATGTTCTGTTCAGACCATCATTCGAAGTTTCCATTGAAGCTCCAATTTCCTGATCTTCTTCCACAGCCAAAAAAGTGAAAAACAAACCCAGGGCAAACGAGAGCCTTCCAAATTCTTCAGTGCAAGGTAAGCATTGCTTGCAGAAATAGGCAAAATATGTGACAGTAGTATAATAAACTAAAACTTCAAATTAAACGCGAGTGATCAGGCTTGCAGGTTTAATTAACTTGCCATACAGATATATGTATATGTCTCCGACTTATACATATAATGTATTGCCGAATCATATATGATCAGTGTAATAGAAACTCATAAAACACGGAAGGATTAATAAACTACGTACATAATGATAAAAGAAACGTCGCAGCTATTTCCAGTTGAAAACAGAACTGAACAATCTATTTTCATTGCAATTAAACTGTTGGTGTTACATACAACTGACAGAATATGACTTGAGAATCAAAGAATCAAAGAATCCCTATATCAACTCATCATTACATTAACACTGATAAAAGACTGACTATCTATTCTTGGCATCCGTCTGATCACTAACATAACTTCATCCTTTTAGGACGAATAGTAGTCTGAGATTTCGATACGATAGAGTCAATGCCAGTCAGATCGATTACTTCTATCATCTCTTTTCCAGCCAATACTGCCAGATCAACCTTATTCAAATCCTGCCTGATCCGTTTAGCCGGTGCTTTAATCATCTCGTCATGGATGTTGATACCACCTTTAAGAAACGGGTGATGCAGCAGAGTTTGTGCCTGGCCTCTATTATTGGGATTTCTTGCCAAACATAGTTTCAAGAAACTTTTGGCCTCTTTGGATAACTCACGAGGTAGTACTGGCAGCTTACCCTTTGTCCCTATCTTGTCAGCAATTTCTTCCTCCGTCAAGTCTTCGCCCCAGGCGGGCTTACCAGTAAGCATCTCAAGAACAACACAACCCAACGCCCAGATATCTGAAGGGGCTTCTTGAACGCCTTCCATCAACGTCTCTGGTGCTGCGAACTCAAGGGTACCCCTCCAAGCACAGGGCTGCTGCTGAGACTTCCTTTTCTTCCTGCTATTATTTCCATAGCACTCCAACTTCTTCGCCAATCCAAGATCCGCAATCTTTGCTGTAAATCCATCGTTTCCGCCTCCAACGAGCAAAATATTCTCAGGCTTGATATCACAGTGAACATATCCCAATCCATGCATATATTTTAAGCCGCTAACAATCGATCTAGCATACGAACGTACATCACCTTCACACAGACCGTGATCGCCTGACTTTTCGATCACGTCAGACAAAGTTCCTCCAGAGGCATATTCAAGAAGTAGATTATAAACCTTTTCGCCACCTTCTGCAGTAGTCCACTCGTCACCGAAACATTGAATGATATGATCAGGGCAGCCACGGAGCTGGTCGAAAACTTCCTTCTCGAACTGAAGTGATTCGGAAACGGAATCTTTGGCGGATTTGACAGCCATGTTATCGGGACGATAGTCTAAGCTAAAACCAGATGCAGTAGCCCCATAAACTCTACCGAAACAACCAGATCCTAATAGGCGACCTCTCGACCACCATAACCCTTCGCCATAATCTTCCATGCGAGTTCGTAATCTGATCACGAGCTTCATCTTTGTTTATTTTCTTGTTTTTCTTTCCTTCTTTCTTTTACAGTAAGAAGTAAAGAACTCTATACAAGATTGTATGAAAGTTTGTTTTCACTTGAATTAGTTTTTATATGGTAAGTTTGATCTTTAACGCGTATCTTTAATCTTCCAATCCTTGGTCAATTAGGATTAATTAGTTCGATCTTTCCTTATTTATGATTAACTCGATCTTTCCTGATTTAGGATTAATCCATCTTTTCTTATTTACATTTCTTTGTCCACCCAAACATTTTTTCTATGTTTGTTTAATTATCGGAAAATGGAAAATTATGAAAATTTAGAAAAGACAAAAAAAAAAAAAAAAAAAAAAAAAAAAAGCCATGGGAAATCTTATATTTCCATTTTATATAAGATTTTCTAAGTACCATGCTGTGAGAACAGAAAAACTGAATTCTTCATTGAAAATGTGAAAAGAACTAATGGATTACATAGGAGGAAGAGTAGCTGATTAAATAGTTGTTAATCTAACTAATCTTAACTGCTATGTACAATAAAGAATGCTGAATGTACAACTTAATAGAAAGTGCTATATCACTTATGCATAAAACGTAATATCATGAATAACAACTTTCTTCACACTTGATGCCTTCTTCTCCTTTAAGTTGCTGCATTGCTTTGATTTATTCTGTTTCATTTCTGCAGCATTTGAGCTCTTCTATTACCCCCTCAAGAGGAGCATGTATATATCTAACATGTTCATCTTAGAGACTAGATGAGAGAAAGCATCTGTAGCCAGAAGTTTAGTATAAACATCTGCAAATTGCTGAGTATTTGGAATATGAAGCAGCTTTATAACAGCAGCTTGAATCTTGTCCCTGATAATGTGACAATCCAATTCTATGTGTTTCGTACGCTGGTGTTGAACTGGATTGTGAGCTAGGTGGTAAGTAGATAGGTTGTCTGTAAACATGAGAATAGGTTTAGTAGTTTAAGTTGAAGTGCTTCAAGGAGGTAGATAAGCCACTGAGCTTCACATGTGGCATTGGCTGCAGCTCTACTCAGCCTCTGTACTTGATCAACTTTGAACTTGTTGTTTCTTAGAATTCCAGCTGATGAGAGAATCTCCAATATAGAAGCAATATCCAGTAATGCTTTTTCTTGTATCAACACATGCTCCCCAGTCTGCATCACAATAACCTTTAAGCTCCATATCATTATGTCTGCTGTAGAATAAGCCTTTTCAGATATCTAAGTATCCTGTGAGCTGCACTCAAATGTACCAGGATTAGTTTTTCTGCTAGGAGCATCAGGGAGTTCCTCGGGTCCAGAGAATCCCAAACTGGGGAGGAAAAGTACACCCACTAGGGCGAAAATCTTCATAACCAGCAGTTCGACAGTGACCTCGCCGAGGTCGTACTCCTACTCGACAATGACCCAGAGACCCACAAAACCCACACCACCATTGCCCCCCACTTCCTCAAGCTAGAGGTTCGCCTCTGGCAGCACCTGGTCCAGTACAACATCACCCCCATCTCCCACTTCAACACCCTCACCGCCCCCATTCCCCGCATCATCCGAGCTATCATGATCGGGCAGTTTGTTAATGCCCCGGCTATCATTTTTGGAGAGGCTCGCTAAGGGTAGCTTGCTCGGGTTCCCATGCCTCATCACTGCCATCTGCAAGTCCCACAATGTTCCCGGCATTCAAAGCACCGAGAGACCCAGGTGCTTTGAAATCTGCCAGTGTCAGAGTTATTATTGGCAGACACCCAGCCCCAGCCCTTCGAGCTGATGATGATACTGAGGAGCAGCCTGCTCCACTTGGTTCTGCTGATTTCCAGGGATATTTTGAGCAGATGACGGTGCGGTTCCAAGAGTGGGCGGGACCACACTATGCCCAGATTGAGGACCATTACTCCCGCATTGAGGCGCACTACCTGCGGCAGGAGGAGCGGGATAGGAGAGCTGATGCTAGGGAGCAGCGAGAGATTGAGCGCCTTGAGAGGCAGGAGGCCCTTTAGAAGGAACAGTAAGACTTCTGGCGCCAGCACTTCGGTGGCGGAGGCCATTCTGGATCCGCTTGATTCCTCCAGCGAAGACAACACTACGGTAGGTCATTCTACACAATCGTCTTTCTTACACTTTTCATTGCTAGGGGACTAGCACTAATTATGTAGTTTTGGGGAGGCTTCGACAGTATCTGTAGCTTAGGTTATCTCATTTTTGTACTCTATTTCGTACTCTGTTTTTTATTTTATTATTTTTATGTACTCTGTTCAAGTGGTATGTTAGCCACTTGCTTGCGTTATATGATAGTAGTGGTATGTTAGCCACATTTTCTGTGTTAGTTATATTTCTTTTCCAGTAGAATCCAGTTTAGGTGTTAGTATTTTTTTTCCAGTTGAATCCAGTTTAGGTGTTAGTATTTTTTATTTTTCTCTTGTGGTGAGTCTAAGTCATTGACCAAGTCGAACATCTATTGTGAATGGTAAATTCCCTTGCTGCTTACATTTTGTTTGATTCTAGCTAGAAGTAGTGTAGTAGGCTTTTAATCCTACAAGGTCGTTTCTCTCGTAAATAGCAAGTCTGGTCAGCCCTATAGTCCAAAAGCCTGTGAGAAGCCTGAGCCAAAGAAAAAATATTGTGCCAGCACCTGTTATTATGTGATTCCTGGGTTGTGCAAGTTTTTACGTATTACTTGCGCCTTTTCATACTTATGTGTACTTAGTTTCGTTGGGGATGACGAACGCATGCTTTGCTTTGCGGATTTTATTTTCCCCGTTCTGTTGAACTGGTTTGGGGAGAGGATTGTTCATTATGACTGTTATGAGTTATTATACTTGTGCTGAAAAGTTTGTTTACTGCTCCCTAAGCTTTTGATATTTGAATCTCGGTGTGGATCTATGGTCTTAATTGATCACTGTTAGTCGTGTTGGGCGTGTTCCAAATACTACCACATACCGGCGTGGCTGAAAAGCTACATGTCCGTGAGGTTGATGGAACGTATACCAAACTGACACGCACAAAAGTGCGGACTTTCGGTAAAACAGACACCTGCAAAAAATTGAGCCTAAAAGAGCCCAATGTGGCCATGCACTGAATTCAGTGAAGTATTATGAGATCTGATGTTGTTTTGAAATGGATAAGGGGAGCAATTTCAGTTTTTCGATTTTTCTAGAGGAATACAGTCATGTGCCAAAGTCCCTTTCGACTCAATTAGACGAGTACAATAGCATAAGATATTTGAGGCATCCTTGTGACGAAAGTCATCTTCCCAGTTTACTTTTTGAGCTTATACCCTGTATGGATACTTCCATGAGAGTGAGTGATACACTTTATGCACCTGCGAGGGACTAGCGGGCTAGGCTTAATTGTTATTTACTTGAGAAACGATCGTGTCTGATTACCTGCTTACTATTTCTGCCAAGGTTAGGTTGAGAACAAAATTTTTGCATCCTGTGAATTTACTGTTTTCAATGGTAGATTCGGTCACTTGGGACCTTGACTCTTTGTTTGTCTTCGTGGTTTCGAGTCTAGTTGTGTCTAGGATTGTTTGTTTGTTCGAGGTCGAGCAAAGGTTCGGTTTGGGGACTTTGATGAGACTATAATTTAGAGTCTCATTTGGTCCTTTTTAGCGGTCTTTGTGAGTCTTTGTTTTTAGTTTTTTAGTGCTTTTTTGTTCGTTTTTACGCTTTGGTGTTTTGTTCCTTTCTTGTAAGAATTATTCATTTTGAGCAATGAAAGAGGAAAAGCCATCACTGGCCATGCGAGAGATTTTGTCCGTCATGACGAGATTTTGCGCAATTTAGTAATCTTGAATTGTCAAGAGGCTCACCGCGGCGAGAATTTGCGAATGAGCCTCCTGTTTTGAAGATCGAAGCTCGCCGCGGCGAAGGAATTCGCCCGCCGCGGCGAGAGGCGCAGAACATAATTTTTGTTTTTCCTTAGCTTGGAATTGGGATCTTTTCTCATACTTCTTTTAACCTAGTTCATAGAAAAAGCTCCATATCCATACTTTGACAATTTGGAGCTTGGTTTTGCTTGTTTAACGAATGATTGATATCGAATCCCTGATTAATGTGGTAAATCTCTATTGTTTTATCTTATTCAATTCGTTCTTACTCAGTTTCTCGAATTGTTTAAGCTTGCATGCGATTATCATTCTGTTTGTATTAATCATGAGCAATATCTTGCATTCTTTCATCCTTGCTTCGATTATGAGCAGCTAAATCATTTTGGACATGGCAGTTGCGTGATAGCTTTGCGTATTCGCTTCTAGGGTTTGAAATCGTTCATATAGGTTAGGCTCGTTCAAAGATCTTCGTAAAAACCCTTCAATTCAATACTCTCGTTCAAAGATTCTCTAAAACGTTTTGGTTAAGGATTGTGGATTGATGACCCACGATTACTCTAGTTCAAATATCTTCAAACTCGTTTGGTAAAGGTTGAATTGATAGTTTTCCGTACACCGACCGTGCGACTACTAAAATGGTAAATAAGAAGCTTGATCCGGAACGGAGAAAGTAATACTTTATGGTTTAGAGGAATTTTCTATCAGCAAAATCCCTAACGATCCTTCCAATAGAGTCTATTCATAGGTATTTCCATGGGCACGAATTAGTAACATGTCAAGAAGTTTGTCTCCTTAAAGGGGTCTAACCCTCACTTTTCTTAGCCTCACAAATGTTTTTAGGAGCTAAGGCGCACTATCCCGGCCTAATATGATTTTTACCCTCAACAACGCGTATCTTTAATCTTCCATCATGCTTAATTATCTCCTTGGTCAATTAGGATTAATTAGTTCGATCTTTCCTGATTTAGGATTAATCCATCTTTTCTTATTTACATTTCTTTGTCCACCCAAACATTTTTTCTATGTTTGTTTAATTATCGGAAAATGGAAAATTATGAAAACTTAGAAAATACAAGGAAAAAAAAAAGCCATGCGAAATCTTATATTTCCATTTTTATATACATGTTAATTTCATATTTTTTAAGTCCATGCATGGGTCGGTTTCAGAAAATTTCTTTTATATACATGTTAATTTCATATTTTTTGGCATTCACGATTTATATTTCTAATTAAATTTAAAATGAAAATATATGTATTCCCACAATTACCGTCCAAATTACACACATATACAATTTACAGACACTTTAAAAATATAATAACCGAATTGGTTTAAACACAAACCAATTTAAAATACATTAGTATATTGAATTATCGACGTATTTCAAAAGGTTATCATGTTATTTTGAAAAAAAACATAAATTATTATTTAAAGTCAATTATCTCCTTGGTCAATTAGGATTCATTATCTCCTTGGTCCATTACGATTAATTAATTCGATCTTTCCTTATTTATGATTAACTCGATCTTTCCTTATTTAGGATTAATCCATCTTTTCTTATTTACATTTATTAATTTGTCCACCCAAACATTTTTTCTATGCTTGTTTAATTATCAGAAAATGGAAAATTATGAAAACGCAGAAAAGACCAAAAAAAAAAAAAAAAGCGCCATGCGAAATCTTAAATTTCCATTTTATATAAGATTTTCTAGGTACGGGTCGGTTTCGAAAATTTTCTTTTATATACTATATGTTAAATTTCAGTGTTTTGGCGTTCATGGTCTATATTTTTAATCAAATTTATAAAGAAAACATTTAAAGACTTTATGTCTAATTATAAACATTTTTTTTCCATAACACTCCGACCTCTTCGCCAATTCAAGATCCCCAATCTTAGCAGTAAATCCATCATCACCATTTTCGCCACCAACGAGCTAAATATTCCCAGGCTTGATATCACAGTGAACATATCCCAATACATGCTGATATGAGGAAATAAGTGCAACCCTAATTAACCAAGTCAAGGGGGTCTTCACTCAACAAGAGAAGGGATGTTTCCTCAAAAAGGTTTCCCGTTAAGGATATTCGGACCTTACTATTGTCAATTAAAGGAATGTTCCCTTCAGAGGTTCCGACCTTAAGAGAGGGAAACTTAATATAACTTTTCACCTACAAATTAAGGAATCGATCATGGGGAATCCGACCCTGGGAATCCCGACCTTATTTGGTGAAGAGGCTCCGACGCATAATCTTCAAGCGCCACCATGGCCAACGCCCACGTGTCATTATCTTATTGGACCAGCGTCCACGTGTCATGATCTTATTGGATCAACTTACTTGTCCCTTGAATAATCTCCTATAAATAGGAGGTCATCTCCCTCATTTAGAGTTAAGTATTCACTTACAATATTTCTCTCTCTATAAATCTAAATTGAGAGGTCCAAACTTGACTCGGTCAACCTCCTCAATACGTTAAATTTAAAGTCCGGTTTGTCTGAGGCAAATCGGCCTAAAAGGGACTGACCCCTACCTCATATTTCAGGTTTCCCTAATGAAGTTCAACAAGGAGGTTCTTTAGCAAGGCTCCCAAGGTTTTCACAATGAAATTCAACAAGGAGGTTCTTTAGAAAGGCCCACGAGGCATAACACTTACTACCTTGGACTTAACCATCTTTATACAACATCACATGCATATCTTTTAAGCCTCTAACAATCGAGCAATCATAAGACCGTACGCCAGCTTCACACAAACCGTGATCGTCTAATGACTTTCCGTGAAGTCGTTCATATATGTTCTTTTTATATTAAATAAATTGCATTTTAAAATGTGTATTATAGTGTTGCATGATCATGTGGTGCCTAAGGTGCCTAAGTTGCAATAATGACTTAGGTGAAAATTTTTGATACATTAAAAGGAATATATTTGAACAGTGACACGTTAAACTATGTGGCTCAGACCACCGGGGTCTAATAAACCCTGCTGCAGTAGCCGAAACTCAGGAGAGTTTGCCTGCTTAATCACCAGTGCTCCAAAATGAAACAGGATACAAAAGAGAAATAGACAATGTAATGTAAGCATATATCAGTGGAACTATTCATCCTTCTTGATCACTAGCAGAACAAAGCTGCATGTATCCCAAAAAATTCTATTGTTCTCCAAGAACCTCCACTACCAATCTAAATTAAATCAAAGAATATTATCCTAAAAAAAATTGATCTGGCTACCAGAAAAAAAAAAAAAAAAAAAAAAAAAAAATTATCGAATCTAAGACTAGGATATGGCAGTGGAGACAATAGAAAAATCTGTCATCAACCATCCTACGTTCCTGACTCTATGTAATCCGTTTCTTTTTCTAATCAAGGAAAGCTTAAATCACTCATTTTGAGGGTGTATTTTTTCTCCCAATTGCATGGTCCTGTGAAAGAATGGCGAGCATAACTCAATTACCTGGAGTTGCTGACCATGCCGGAGGGACCCTGCTGGAGTTTGGAGAGGGCATTGCACGGATGTTGATGTCGAGTGGGTACAGACGGTACTCTATGTCGAGCTCCCTAAAAATCTTAACCATCTCTTCCATCAGATTTTCTCTCCTTTTATACCTCTCTCCCATGTCCTGAAAATTCATTCGTTGTCTGAGCCACACTGAGAATTTCAACACTCTCACATCGGCGAAGTTCATCAGAACCACCCATGGTTCAGGGTACCAGTGGTCGCTCATGTCCTCAACACAACTGAAATGAAGGCCAGAGGTAACAAGTAAGAGATTAGAGGAAAGCGATACGCCATTTTTCGACTAGCTACAAAATGGATAACCTATTTATTTTAAAGAAGAAGAATACAGGATGGCTACTTGTCAGCAGTTAATATCATTAATGTTATATTCCTAATTCACAACAAATCTCCTTGCATTGTTTTTCAATCTTTCCAGTGAATTTTATTTCAGAAAGAGAACTTTTTCAACCTCTGGAAGAAGGGCTTGTTACCCTGCTGCAACAAAAATAACACGTGCATTCGATGCAAGTTGCAATTAATATAGTTTCCTTTGTAACTGAACTACATAGCTTGTTATAGCATGTACGCAGCTCATACAAAAATATCAGGTCCTATGAGGCTTGATTGAACAGTAAAAGTTCACAATTCAATCCACGATGTAGAAGTGAAAAGAAGCTCAAAGGGAATAAGTATTTCAGAGTAGGAGAATAAAATCTGATCAGCATTTACCTCACTATTCTTTCCCTCATGAGAGCAACTTTCTCTGCTGGTGTGGCTATATGTACATCAAAATCAACCGCATCACCCATATCAGGACTACGGTAGTAGTTGGCAATATGCTTTGTGGCAAGAATAGCATTTGGATACACTATCTTCAAATTGTCATATCTCAGAAAGATTGTAGTCAAGATGTTCATTTCTTCGACTACCAGCTGAAAGTTTCATAATAGAGGTTTAAGCATATACCATATAACTCCAAAAGCACAGAAACTTGGAAATATAAAATCGTAAAATAGTCTATTTGTATAATTACCTGAACCCCATTATTGTCAATTTCGCATCTATCACCCACATCAAAAGGATGTACTACAAAGACAAATATGACAGCTTCAAATATCGTCTTGCATGTATTTCCAAATATGAACGCCACGACAACAATCTGAGAACTGATGAACAGCAGAAACCTGCTCGTAGCGATTCCTAGAATCACTAGGCATAGGACAAATATGATGACACCAACTATGACATTGACCATCTGATGAAGCTTTTTAACTGCTGTTTTAGTGTCGTTTAGTGTCAGGGCGAGAGCTTTTCGTTCTCTGAATGAATTAACCTGTAGAAATAGGAATAGAAAAATGAAGGGATAAATAAATGTAGGAATCTTTGAAATTTATTAATTAGGAACCTACTATTACTATATTTGAGCCTCCTCAAACACCAAGAGGAATAAACTGAAAAGCCTAGCTAGAAAATGAAAAAATGTGACCAACATGCCATGTACTTATATTGATCCATACCACCCAACTTTTGAGGGAAGCTTTGCAGATCCTTTCACTTTCTGCTGATCCTTCCACGATGTGAAAGACTTTCAGGGCCTCTTCCTCTCGCAAGAAACGCAACAGATCCTCAATGTAGATAAACCTGACAGGATGGAACAAAGTATATTGGTCTTAGATAATTTTAATCTCAAACAAGTCATGAAACAGCGAAAATGTGATCATCAGCCTCACAAAGATCAAAGAAAACCAAATGAAGCCTAAATGTTATTAGTTGAAGAGAGTTACTTGGCCTTAGGCTTAGCCACATTGCGAAAAATCTTCCTTGCTGCAGTTATTGCCTCACGTTCACTCATGATAGAAGTTGCAGCCTCATCACCTCGGTTGCTGGCACTATCAATCACTCGCTCATCCAAGGTTGACAAGACCCCATTCTTGACAACTTTTATCAGTCTCTTCATATTCCAGGCCGACACATTCTTATGATTCAATTTGTGCAACTGATCAATGGATATGCCCCCGCATTCCTCTTGGTTTTTAGGCTGCTGTTGTTGCTGCTGCTGCTGCTGTCCTGTGAACTTGAAACTCACTCCCTTCACTGGAACTTTTGGGGGCAATCCACTATTTCCAATCATCTTCCCACTTTTGAGATTGGGTGGCAGAGTAGCACCTGCATTCTCAAGCTCGGCTATTGTCTGTTCCTCTTCCTCCTGATGTATCTGAATCTCAATCAAGGGTGGCCCAGATAATGTCTCGATCACGTATTGGTTAAAAAGCGACTCCTGAATCCTTTCAAAGAAGGTACTCACATGGAAGGAAGAGGCGAGAACTTTAACCATTAGTGTCTTCAACAACCAGAGTAAAGTCCCCATTAGCATACACACCAACAGCCTGTTAACATACTGCAAGTACCTGTTATAACTCCCCTCAACTTTGGTACCAAGCTGCCAAACAACTAAAACCAAACCCAACCAAATACAGTTCTGAACCGCCTTTCTGACTCCGTAAACAAAATACAACACTCTTTTCCTCATAAAAAAGTTCCTCTCTATAAAAAAAACAACCAAGTTAATCCCCCAACCAGCTGCCAACCTCCCACAAATCACCACCAGAATCAAAATCTCCCACTTCCACAGCCTAAGCCCCCTAATCCTAAGATTCCTCAACCCAGGAAGCGAAAGCGTCCAAACCAACGCAGAAACAATCGAAATAAAACCAACCCACTCCAAAATCGTCCAAAAATCAAACTTACTCTTATGATACTCATCCGGAATATCCTCCGCAAATAACGGATCCTCCTCCTCCTCCTCTCCAAGCCTCGCCGTCATCCCCGAACGATTCGACTTCATTATCCCCGACCTCGACATCTCCGGAGGCGGGTCCAGAAACCTCGACTTCGTCTTCAACCGAGTAAACGTACTCATCCCCCTCCTCTGCACCGACGTACACCGCAGCACCTGAGAATCATTATTCACACTCCCAACAACACCACTAAGATAATTACTAGTACTAGGCACATCCCCATTATTATTATTATTCAAAACCTGAGATCTCTTCCTGTAATTCATCGACGACCTGTGCCGATTCCGATCATCAGAATCCGACGAAGACGATCCATCTTCAACAACCACATTATTACTATTACTATTAAGATTAGGATTAGGATTTCCAGTCTGGAAAGAGACAGTGAGATTCTCCCTCTCCCTCTCCTTCTCCTTATCCCTAGCCATGGGGCTGGGACCGGAGGACAATTCGGCCATCTCGAGATCGATATCCAAGGCCATTTCACCGCCGGTAGCTTTCTGCTTGGTGAGAAACTGGCCGATTAGCTTAGAAGGCGGATCCTCCTGAAACCCTAGCTTCATATTTGGGGGAAATTGCAATTGTTGGTGAGGATGGGGAATGTTGTTGTTGTTGTCGTCGATTTTGACGATGAATTGGGGGTTCATGGAGGAGGAGTCACGGTTGTGATCGGAGAGGATCGGCTGTTTGAGAGCGGATTGATCGTCTTCTTCGTCGAAGACGGCGGACATGCATTGAATCAGGGAATGTTGAGATTTGAAGGATTTTTTGAATGAGTTCATTTTGGAATTGGATCATTCATCTCTACTTACTTTTTCATTGGGAGAGAGAATCAGCTGCTTTGGCTATTTTGAGAAATCAATCGAATCCATCTGTACATTCAACTAATTTTGGGAATGTTGAGCTAATTTTGAGGCATTGCGTATTTGCATGCATGGAACCGCCATTGAAGGAGGTGACTGTAACAGACTAACAGCTCAGTTAGCTAGCTCACTGTTGTTGACGGAGGACTAATTGCAATTTTGCGGTCCTCGAACTCGTGGTAGTTCTTGTTTTCAGTCCGCTCGAATACAATACGGGCAAAACACGTTCTGTTTCCGTAGGGTTTGTTTTTAACTTTTTTTGGTTGGAATTGGGAAAGAAGAGCACCAATTGGAGCTTTCCATGGAAGCTTCGAGTTATGGTCTGGAAAGAACTTGTTTAGGCAGATAATAAGACTCTTTGTTTTCATTCCCCTCGTATAGTAAGCAGAGGCGTCTCACATATTTCAGGGCCCTGTGCGAATTTGTAAGATTGGGCTCCGAAAAAAAACTTAAAATGAATAAACAATACAAAAAAGACACGGCATACTATAATTGACTCCGCAAAATAATACTAATATGAAGAAAATCTTATTACTAAGAAAATTAAGAAGTTCAAAAAATATAAAGTAAAAATAATTATAGTTTAAATAATAACATGACGATGAGTAAGGTAATGCATATCAAACTTGAATTTGATAAATTAATTTTTCCATTAAAATATTCTACCACAAGCCCATTTCTAGATAGCATGTAAGAATACTACTATAAAATTTGAAATTTTAAATTTTCGGCTGTCTTGGCGAGAACTTCGCGTGGCATAGACACCCCTGATAGTAAGGTGTGATCTAGCGAGTCTTTCCCTTTCTAGTTCGTACTTATTTTCTTTTGTCAATAGAGGCGCTAACACGGCCACACGGGGAACTATAAATGGGACCGAACATGTAATATAGTCTTAGGAGAGGTAAATTGTACCTTTTGTCCCTTAAGTGATCATCATGCTCCACGATTCCCATTTTTTTTGCAGCTTCAGATAAAATACGTCTTGTTTGCCTACGGTTTGTTCTTCACTTTTTTCGCTGCAAAAGAAGCAATAATTTCCAATAAACTTCGATGATGGTCTAAGAAGAACTTGCTTATGCATATAAGCCTCTTCGTTTTTGTTTCCCTTGCATGGTATCGTAAAGTGTGTTCTGGCGAGTCTTTTCTTTACTAGTTATCTCATTGGTCGATAGACGCTCTAACAATCAATTTGGAATGGTTTATGCGCTTCTTTGTTCCTCTTTACTAAAATGAAGTCCGTAGTTGGGAACATATGTAAGAGATTATGTTATGAACTTGGGTTCATGTTCAATTGCAGATACATTAAACTGGGATAAGTTTTTCCCACTCGTGATGATGGCACAGTATAATTTATTTCTTTATAATATATAGAAAGTGAAAAAAATAAATTAATCTACATATATAATTAGGGGAGAATGGCATTTTTGGTCCTATATTTTGGGCCAAATGGCGCACGCAGTCTCACATTTGAAGCTCTGGCGTGTTTCATCCCAATTTCCAGTCAACTTCAGGTCCGTGGTCCATTTTATTTGGCATTATTTGTCAACTCTAAATTGCAATTTTGACTTCCACCTCAGCTGACACATCACCACTAACCTATTTACATTTAATTTTAAGTCCAAAATTGAATTTCTAAAAAAAAATTTTAAAAAAAATAAAATGAAAATAAAAACAAAACCAGAAACTGAAGAAAAACAGAAGATTGGCTGCAATACCTGAGACACTCAAACGGGAAGTGAAGAAAAACATAAACTCTACAATACTACCGGCGCCTGAGACACTCAAACCGGAATATCGAAGATCGGCTGTGACTGAGACGATGATTCAAGACATTCAAGAGCGGTCGGAATACCTGAATCACTTGCCGGCACCTGTTAATGGTAAGTATGTTGATTGGTCTTTGTCCAAGATGTTTTCATCCAAGATTCGTCTTCGTCCAAGATGTTTTCATCACAGCATTCCTTCCACAATCACAAAAACGAGTCTCCTGTGAATCGTACGAGTTTGCAGATGAAGTTGACATGGTTGAATTCGTTCAATTTGGAAGAGAAGGAAAAATTAGGGTTCTTGGGTCTGATTTGGGGGTTCTTATAAGTTGTGATTTTTTGTTTTTCTTTTTTTTTTTCCATAGCCTTTGGCGCCAAATCTCCCGCGTCTTCTGTTTTTCTTCAGTTTCTGGTTTTGTTTTTCTTTTCATTTTTTTTTATTTTTTTAATTTTTTTTAGAAATTCAATTTTGGACTTAAAATTAAATGTAAATAGGTTGGTGGTGATGTGTCAGCTGATGTGGAAGTCAAAATCGCAATTTAGAGTTGACCCGATATACGTCGTGAAAATGGACCATGACCAAGTTATTTGAAATTGGGATGAAACATGCCAGAGCTTCAAATGTGAGACTGCGTGCGCCATTTGGCCCAAAACATAGGACCAAAAATGCCATTCTCCCTATAATTAGAGAAGTAGTCAAATTAATAACAGTACAATTTATTTAGTTTTCAACATCCGAGTAGAGTTTCATCAACTACATAACAATGATGTGTTTATACCTTAATAAAAACTTCCTTCGTAAATAATTAATGTTGATTATAGTCCTTACCAAGTTTGAGTAATATGTCGAACGTGCATTATTCAGTTAAATAAATATATGGTGTTACTTCATTATCAATAATTAAACAAAGAAGCTTAACTTTAGTGTAGCTTAGGATATACCATAATATTATTCTCACCTGCTTCATGTTTTTTAGTTTAGCTTTTAAATGGTATGTTCCAAATTTCGAACTCGTTTACAGCTAACATGTCTAATATTATATTTTCAAACTCTCGGTAAATTGTACGTGTGTATTTGGACGGTGATGGAGAAAGTACATATACCCATCGCTATATATCGACTATAAGTATAAAACTCAGTGACAAAAATAAAAATATAAAACAGTTTAGCTGGCAGACCCACCCAAAAGGGTTTAACCCCTTCTCTTCTTGTTCACAGATTAATCATACAAGTATTCTAATGATGGACCATTACTCAAGATGGACCATCACTCAAGGCGAACTTTCAATATCAGACGGACATCTCACTGTCAAGGAATCCTCCTGTTATTACACCCAAACTCTTGGCGGACCCAATCTCTTACTGAACCAAAAGAACTAAAGGACTTTGAACTGGACCTTGACGAATTATAAAGAAGTATATCTAAGCTCTGGACGGACTCTTCTGACCAAGATTTGACTAATCCAGTTTTACCTACATGATGGAAGATTAAAGATACGCGCTAAAGACTAAACTTACCATATAAAAACTAATTCAAGTGAAAACAAACTTTCATACAATCTTCTATGTACTTTGCTTGTTACTGTAAAAGAAAGAAGGAAAGAAAAACAAGAAAAAAGAAACAAGATGAAACTTGTGATCAAATTCCGAACTCGCATGGAAGATTATGGCGAAGGGTTATGGTGGTCGAGAGGTCGTCTATTAGGATCTGGTGGTTTCGGTAGAGTTTATGAGGCTACTGCATCTGGTTTTAGCTTAGACTATCGTCCCGATAACATGGCTGTCAAATCCGCCAAAGATTCCGTTTCCGAATCACTTCAGTTCGAGAAGGAAGTTTTCAACCAGCTCCGTGGCTGCCCTGATCATATCATTCAATGTTTCGGTGACGAGTGGACTACTGCGGAAGGTGGCGAAAAGGTTTATAATCTACTTCTTGAATATGCCTCTGGAGGAACTTTGTCTGACGACTGACGTGATCGAAAAGTCAGGCGATCATGGTTTGTGTGAAGGTGATGTACGTTCGTATGCTAGGTCGATTGTTAGCGGCTAAAAACATATGCATGGATTGGGATATGTTCACTGTGATATCAAGCCTGAGAATATTTTGCTCGTTGGAGGCGGAAACGATGGATTTAGAACATAGATTGCAGATCTTGGATTGGCAAAGAAGTCGGAGTGTTATGGAAATAATAGCAGGAAGAAAAGGAAGTCTCAGCAGCAGCCCTGTGCTTGGAGGGGTACCCTTGAGTTCGCATCACCGGAGACGTTGATGGAAGGCGTTCAAGAAGCCCCTTCAGATATCTGGGCGTTGGGTTGTGTTGTTCTTGAGATGCTTACTGGTAAGCCCGCCTGGGGCAAAGACTTGACGGAGGAAGAAATTGCTGACAAGATAGGGACAAAGGGTAAGCTGCCAGTACTACCTCGTGAGTTATCCAAAGAGGCCAAAAGTTTCTTGAAACTATGTTTGGCAAGAAATCCCAATAATAGAGGCCGGGCACAAACTCTGCTGTATCACCCCTTTCTTAAAGGTGGTATCAACATCCATGATCAGATGATTAAAGCACCAGCTAAACGGATCAGGCAGGATTTGAATAAGGTTGATTTGGCAGTATTGGCTGGAAAAGGGATGATAGAAGTAATCGATCTGACTGGCATTGATTCTATCATATCGAAATCTCAGACTACTCTTCGTCCTAAAAGGATGAAGCTATGTTAGTGATCAGACGGATGCCAATAATAGTTAGTCAGTCTTATCAGTGTCAATAATGTAATGATGAGTTGATATAGGGATTCTTTGATTCTCAATTCATATTATGTCAGTTGTATGTAATGTAACACCAACAGTTTGATTGCAATTAAGATAGATTGTTCAGTTCTGTTTTCAACTGAAAATAGCTGCAACGTTTCTTTAACATTAATTATGTACGTAATTTATTGATCCTTCCGTGTTTTATGAGTTTCACTGATCATATATGATACGTAATACATGATTTGTATAAGTCGGAGACATAACCCTCCCTGCCCTCTGACAGAGACTAATGCCCTTGGGAAACAGATCGAACCGTTTACGATTATGCATATCGACTAGATTTGTAACTAACAGGTGCAACAAAAATACATTGTTTGGTTCTGTTTTCACTTGAAATAGCTATCAAGCTGCAGGAGAAGTTTAAGTGCCATATTGTGACAAATATGTTCCAGATTATGTATGCTTTTCTTTCCACCTGAAATACCTTATTGTTTTGTTACAATTACTTGATCAGGAGCCGAGTTTACAATATTCAGTGTGATTATGTGTTTGGCTTCCCTGTGTTTCAGGCCAATTTATATCTGTATGGCAAGTTAATTAAACCTGCAAGACTGATCACTCGCGTTTAATTAGAAGTTTTAGTTTATTATACTACTGTCACATATTTTGCCTATTACTGCAAGCAATGCTTATCTTGCACTGAATAATTTGGAAGGCTCTCGTTTGCCCTGGGTTTGTTTTTCACTTTTTTGGCTGTGGAAGAAGATCAGGAAATTGGAGCTTCAATGGAAGCTTCGAATGATGGTCTGAAAAGAACTCTCGTTTAGGCATATAAGCCTCTTTGTGATGTTGCTCTTTTGTGTTTACGGTACTATACGTATGTGGATGCTAATTTCTTGAAACTCTTGCCTTGGCACACTGAGTTATGAATTTAGAAATTCATGTCCGCACACTTGTCTATTAACATTTTAAGGTCACTGTCGCAGCCTCAATAGATTAATGCCAAAGCTCCTTGATCAGGTAAAAGTTCTCCTTGCCTAATCATACTCTTGACAACTAAAAGTATGTTTATTAGGTTATACGAATAATGCCTGGACTACATTTCACCCTATTTTCTTATACTGGTTTCTTCCATAACCATTTCTGCTCTGTCAGAGTTAGATGTCTCTGAGTTACTGCTCCTCAAAATATCTTTTTCGATGATCATGAACACTGAGTCGCCTTCATGTTCCCAGCATTGTTTTCTTGTATTGAAACAAAAACTAAATGCCTTATGCTATCAGTTGAACAGTTTAGATGGTGTCCAAGTTCATTCACTCCAGCAAAAATGCATGCTACTAAATCTTCAGGAATGAGAAATGTTGATGTGCTTGCAGAAACAATTTCTCGGTCTTATCGAAAAATGTTTGTTCCATATGGCCAATATCAGCATGCCTTTGTGGGTAAAATCAGTAATGCATGAATCACTGTGTGGCTCCACACTTTATACTTGCTGTTGTTTCTTAAAGGTGGTATCGACATCCATGATCAGATGATTAAAGCACCGGCTTAACGGATCAGGCAGGATTTGAATAAGGTTGATTTGGCAGTATTGGCTGGAAAAGGGACGATAGAAGTAATCGATCTGACTGGCATTGATTCTATCGTATCGAAATCTCAGACTACTATTCGTCCTAAAAGGATGAAGCTATGTTAGTGATCAGACGGATGCCAAGAATAGTTATTCGGTCTTTTATCAGTGTTAATTATGTAATGATGAGTTGATATAGGGATTCTTTGATTCTTTGATTCTCAAGTCATATTATGTCAGTTGTATGTAACACCAACAGTTTGATTGCAATTAAAATAGATTGTTCAGTTCTGTTTTCAACTGAAAATAGCTGCAACGTTTCTTTATCATTATGTGTTTTATGATACGGCAATACATTATTTGTATAAGTCGTCGGAGACATAACCCCCCCTGCCCTCTGACAGAGACTATTGCCCTTGGGAAACAGATCGAACCGCTTAAGATTATGTATTTATGTATATCGACTAGATTTGTAACTAATAGGTACAACAAAAATACATTGTTTGGTTCATTTTTCACATGAAATAGCTATCAAGCTGCAGGAGAAGTTTAAGTGCCATATTGTGATAAAAATGTTCCAGGTTTTGTATGCTTTTCTTTCCAACTGAAATAGCTTTATTGTTTTGTTACAATCACTTGATCAGGAGCCGAGTTTACAATATTCAGTGCAATTATGTGGTTGGCTTTGCTGTGATTCAGGCCAGTATATATCTGTAAGGCAAGTTAATTAAACCTGCAAGCCTGATCACTTGCGTTTAATTTGAAGTTCGAGTTTATTATACTACTGTCACACATTTTGCCAATTTCTGCAAGCAATGCTTATCTTGCACTGAAGAATTTGGAAGGCTCTCCATCTCCTATATGTTCAAATATGATACTCAAACATTTTCTTGTTCATCATGTATAGATGATTGTGTATTATGAATTGCGTTTAAGACCTTCCGTGCAGCAGTATTTATTTCTATAAATCGAACACAGATTCATGAAGCGGAGCAAAAGCAGCTTTGCTCGTATGCTGTAGGCTGTCGTTCCACTTCGCACTTAGCTCTCATGGGGTTCGCAAGCGTTGAGTTGCCATTATTGTTTCGATGTCAGGAGGATGATCAACTTCGAGCTGTGGTGCAAAAAGAAGTTTTAAAGATTGAGGTAATGTCTGCTATTTTGTGTGATTAAGAGTATTGCACTGGTTGTGGATCCTTGGGCATAGTTTAGATGGCTATATTATAAGTTCAAGTGTTCAACCACTGAAAAAATAAGGATGGGAGAGAAAAAAACTCAAGTCTAATTATGTATCACCTCAAATCAACAAAGGGGACCAAAATCGCAGTCTTAAAACAAGTTTTAGGACAAGAACTACAACTACCCCTCTAGGAGGAATTCTTGTTCTTTATGAGAGCAAATTGAGGCTTTGAAGGTTATGGCATCAATGTCGCAGTTTCGATTCCATACACATACAATACAATATAACATAAGGTTAGAACTTAACACCTTAAAAAAGTTGATGTAACAACATTCATAATAAGGGAGCTGATCTACTTATAAATTCCAAAAAGCGTGACATTACAAATTTACAGTATTCAATAACAATAGTGAATGCGGAGGAACACACCATACCAAATATAGGATTTGTACGACGTAGTTATAGGGGTAAACTTCAAGTTTTCTACAACTAGTGCTCTTAAATATTATGATGATCATACTCAATTGACCCAAGTTGGTGCATCCGATTCTTACCAAGTGCATGCATGGTATTTAGACTTGCGTAAATAACTCATTCGTCATATGTGTTTTTTTTTGTTTTAATATCTATAAAAGAACAAAACTGATGGCCATTAGGAAATTAATGTATGGCTAAATGAAATACTTATGACAAAACCATCTTATTGTTGTCAAGGTCAACCGATAAGGTGATATATGTCACACCAATCATGAATTATGCTCCATCCGTTTTAAGGAAAATGTTCAGTTTTAACTTTTATGTTGTCAACAAATTTAACAATAACTACAAATTAATTTCAAACCGTGATGATAAATTTTCAATTAAATTATAGCGGAGGAAATAGTTTTAATATCGATTTATCAAAGTTGACCAGATTGAGAAGTTTATAATGAAATGGAGCAAAATCAAATAAGGAATATACATTTAGAAACGAAACAGGAGGGAAAAGTCCCTTTAAAAAATGAAAATCAAAAGGGCATAAATAAAGAGGGAAAATCAATAGACCCACCTGTGTGTTTCTTCTTCATTCCATTTCCAAATTCCAATGGCAGTGATGAAGAGTACTGTGTAAGAATGGCAAACCTCTCGAGCCTCGTGCACGAGCTCCGAGAACGCATAGCCGCCTCATCCTCAACCCCTCTCAACAAGCAAAACGACGAAGTTTTAGAGTCTCGATTTCGCGCCGTCCTCCCTGACCTCCTCCACGCCTACGTCGTCCCTTCCTGCGCCGGTCAGTATCAATTCGGAGCTATTTCTATATCACTGAATTCAATTGAATTGAATGTGGTGAAGTATCGTTGTTTTCGAAATGCAGGGAAAGAGAGAGAAGTGATTGCAGTGCTGAAGCTATTGGCACATACGGCGAGGAATTTCCCCGGAGTTTTCTATCATGGAAAAGCTAGTGTCGTGCTTCCGATCATCGGGAGGATTCTGCTGTTGTTTGCGGAGCCGGCCATTCGGTGAGTTGGTTTGTGATTTTGTTTGGTTTGGTTGAGTGTGTGCTGTTGTTTGGTTTGATTGAGTATGTGCTGTTTGATGAAATGTCGCTGAGTGACTTGATTCTGAATTTATTTGCTGAACTAGCCATTCGGTGAGTTAGTTTGTGCTTTTGTTTGGTTTGATTGAGTGTGTGCTGTTTGATGAAATGTCTCTGAGTGAGTTAAATCTGCCATTATTTGCTGAACCTCCATTAGGTGCGTTAGTTTGTGCTTTTGTTTGGTTTGATTGAGTATGTGTTGTTTGATGAAATGTGTCTGAGTGAGTTAATTCTGCCGTTATTTGCTGAACTAGCCATTCGGTGAGTTAGTTTGTGCTTTTGTTTGGTTTGATTGAGTATGTGTTGTTTGATGAAATGTGTCTGAGTGAGTTGATTCTGACGTTATTTGCTGAACTAGCCATTCGGTGAGTTAGTTTGTGCTTTTGTTTGGTTTGATTGAGTGTGTGCTGTTTGATGAAATGTCTCTGAGTGAGTTAATTCTGCCGTTATTTGCTGAACCGCCATTAGGTGCATTAGTTTGTGCTTTTGTTTGGTTTGGTTGAGTATGTGCTGTTTGATGAAATGTCTCTGTGAGTTAATTCTGCCGTTATTTGCTGAACCTGCCATTCGGTGCGTTATTTTAAGTATGTGCTGTTTAAGGAAATGTTTCTGAGTGAGTTTTTCGTTGTTCTTCACTAGAAATCGACATGGAGCGATTTTTGAGACGGTTGGTTCGCTCTTGTCTTTGCTACGGACTGGTGATCGGGATGCATACTGCCAGTTCTTTGTAGATACTATGTCTTTAACTCAAGGTACATTACTAGAATGTTGCCTTCCTGTTGTTACTATTGTGAGTTTCTGTCATTTTTAAGACGATATGTGATTTTATTTTCCTGTCATTGTCATATGGTTTGAAACATCAAAGTATGTGATTGTGATTTTTTCCTCAAACCTCTATAGATCTTATTTATGTTGCCTCGATTTTTGATGGGCCGAGCTGCAAAGAACCAAAACGAGTAACGGTGAAGTGCTTCTCTCAGTCTTTTGCTGGAATAACAAGTAGCGACAATGCTCTGTGCGAGCTTCCAGTAAGCAACAGGCCTGCTGATGGAGATGGGATATTGATCGATGTGACGGGGACAGAGAGGTTGCTACCTTTTGCAACTGCAGCCATCAAGCTTCTATCAAAATGCTTAACTGAAGGAACTTTATATGTTGAAGACCTTTTGGACATGTCCTGTGTTTTTGCGGTCTGCAACTTTTTGTGCTACGGAGATGATAATTTGCACATGGTGGGTAGAGTTCACTGCAAGCTGCTGCTATCTTTTCTGAATTAGCTTCGAACTTTCATTTTTAACTAGAGTAAATTGTCTAACTTTTTAAAATTCCTCTGAAGGCATGTTTTGACTTTGCACGCCTTGTTGGAGCAGGGAGGAACTCTGAAATTATTCCCATTGAAAAACTTATACAGTCTATGACAGTCATACTAAATGAAGGGGTTGAGGGAATTTCAGTATTCAGGTATGGCCATAGAGTTAACCTTTTGCTTGAAGATACTCTTATCCTAATCAAGAACATAACTCACAATTTCATATTATTGCTTTTTATAGTCCAAGTTACTAAAGTGTAGCAATTAGTTGATTCTATGGAAATTTGGTCCACATTTAACTCAAAGATTGACATATCACTACCCTTACCTTTAGTGAGTGACTGATTGTTGTCACAAAACCATGCTTTCCACACTCTCTACTTCTATTTTCGCTCCGAAAGCTTACTTATAATGCATAAAAGAATCTTATATGGAATGACTTTTAGTACATTTTTTTAATCACCTAAGGTGTGACAGTGATACTCATACCATGGGAAATCATGGTTCATTTAGTTCTGTTTCATCTATTCAACAATTTCTTTTTGCTATTTCTTTCTCGACCTGAAAGGGTCCTGTACTGATGGCAAGCTGAATGTACTTTTATGATCAGTAAGTAATCATGCTATTCCTCCCAATTTAACCTTGAGGGCTTCAGTTACAAGTTTAGCCATGTTGTTGGTTTCACGTGAGTCTCTAATATAGCTTTAGGTCATGGTTTTCTTGGCTTCTATTGGTCTAGCTGCTCCATGCATTCTGATTATTGAAGTTTTTTGAACATTCTCTTCCATCTAAAATTTTAATCTAAAATAGAACTTGTGGTTGCAGAAATGCTGTTTATGATTCTTCTCTGGGAGGCTGTCTTCAGTCCTTGCACTCTGGTTGTCCTGAGGATATTGTCAGGTTGACAGCAGCTGATATAATAAGCATCTTCCCCCTGTCTCTGAATAAGACAAAGAGCTCAGAGCTTAAGGTCAATTTCATCTCTATTACCTTCTCACCTTTTCTCATTTATACATAACACACTCGCCCAACATGTTAACATTCGATGAGTTAATATTTGTGCATCAGAGGTCAGAATGTTGGCCAATCAGGTGCTCTTGACAGTGCATAACTGATGAAGATTGCTTAGCCTGCATCCTGATATGGCCCCTTTTCATTTTGAGGCTAATGAACAGGTTTTTTTTCACAGGAAGTAAGGGCTAAGAAGATTAGGAACATCTGGAAAAATAGTAATCAATCCTATAATTAAATTGTATCGCTCAAAAACCCGCGTTAGGTTGGATGTTCTGTTTATGGTACAGAAACCTTGTGAATGCCAGCTCAGCACAGCCTCAAGGATTTCCTATTAGGAATTGATCATTTTAATATCAAACCATGTAAGTAGTTGACTAGCAGTTAATGACTCCAAAATATCAAAGCACAGAATAGGACTTTCTAACCTGGCTATGGAAAAGACTACTCAAAACTTACAAAAGCAGCTTTAAGCCTTTAACATGATTCTAGAATTAAAAATTTCTGTGCATAAATGATCTCAGAATGGAATCAATCCATTATATGACCTAAATTGGCGTTCACTTGGTACTTGTGATGATATTATGTCATTATCATGTGTTTTTTTTTTTTAAATCTAAAGTGATCTATACCGCTCCACTATGCTGAGTTGTATACTAACAATTTATAACTGTCTAACCTAATTGTCTTACTCCTATCTACTTTTCCGCCTTGCTCAATCATCAGGCTGGCCTGTGTAGTGCTTATGTACGAGTTGCAAACTCTTCCCCTCCTCACATTTGGAAGCCAGAATGTCTTATTGGCTTGCTTTGTGCATCTGGTCCTGTTTCACATTTAATGGACTGCTTTAAGGTTGCTGTTTCCAGGCTTGGTCCTGACCTTGTTGGAAGGATAATGAATGCTGACAATGGAAATAGTGTATCAGCATCTAGAGATAATCAATGTGGGAGCTCAAGTGTTCGAGTTAAAAATTCCATGCAGGAATATGGAACTGCAGAAGCCAAGAGTCAGAAAGTACAGAGTATATCTACAGATACGGATGCCAAAAACGGAAATTTTTTATCAGTATCGGGAGATAATGGATATATGAGCTCAAAAGCTGGAGTTAAAAGACCCATTCAGGAAATGAGAATTGTGGAAGCAAAGCGTCAGAAATTTTTTGAAAGTTCATATCAGGATGAACCCAAGCTCGTTAGTACTTCTACTGGAGTCAGGGAAACAAAATATGCTGATCTTTTCTGTACATCATTAAATCTTTTGGTTAAGATTTTAGAACCTCCTGGAGAACACTCAAATTTGTTGATGCCAGAAGTGGCTATGGTAGCTATTAGTTCACTATGTATTGTGTTTTCTGAGTATCCTCATACAGACCTTACATATTACATATATCAGCAAATGCGCAAATGGATTTATTGGATGTCTGAGCAGGTATGCTGTTTCTTAGTTTGCCGTTTTGATTATCTGCACAGCGTCACTTTGTTCTGATGAATAACTGTAACAGGCAAAGCAAGGACTTCCTTCCTCTTTAGATCTATCCATTTTTCTAAAAGCAGTTCAGATTATGTTGCTCTTGCAAGGTAATGGGACTACTTTTACCTTGCATTCAAATGAGACTATTGTTTCTCTGGCTTATTTACTGAGAACTCTTTATCCTCTTTGACTTGTTTCTTATTTGTAATCTCAAACCTGTTAATCATCATTAGGATCCCTCCGTGAAGTGAATAAGCTTGCAATCTCTGATACTATGGATGACATTGGATATTGTTTGCCACCAGTGCTAAAGCTTCCTTGGAACTTTGCTTCTACCACTGTAGAATTCCCTCCCTTGCCGAAGGAAAAATCTCTCTCACTTCGCATTCTCTCGAAGGTCAGCTGGTTAACTCAGAATAGAGTGGTTCTTGACATTCTGGACTTGGGGCTTCATGATCCAGATGAAGAAGTTAGAATTGAAGCTCTCACCTCAATGCCATTGATGGTTCTGTGCTCTGGTTTTGGTTTTCTGGAATATATGTTTAATAGGCTGGAGTAAGTAATTTACTATCTTTATGCATAAGCATATGTTACAGTATCCGTAGTGGTAAATAACAACAGTTTTTGACTGGTATGGTTTTCTAAGCATACTTCTTTACAGGCAGACCATCTCATTTATTGCAGAACTTGCTGTTCTTCTGTGACATAGCTAATTCTTGCTTCTCAAGTTAGGATTTTGTTATTAGTTTGGGGAATTACAAAGCTGTCTTCATGTAATATTTTCTACTGTAAACTGAAATTTTCATCAAGGTAGTGCTTTGCAGCATGTAGTGGATTGTAGCTGAATTCATGCCTAATGGCTTCATGACTGCATAAATTAACAGTGGTGAGCATGGAAAGCTGTAACTGGGTTTGGGCTGTAATATAGTTGGACTGCCCTAACATGAATTTGCTTCACCGTAATGCCTCATCAAATGCATAACAAAATTTAAATTTTGTGTTACAGGGTCTTATAGAAGTTGCTTGCCTGCTATAAAAGCTAAAACGCTCCTAAAATATAGCTAATCTGTTCTTTTACTAATTTGGTTGCTCCGGTTTAAGGAACATCTGCCGTTTTGGCTATTTTATGATGTGACCATATGCCTAGCTTTCAGTAAGGACACATTAATTAATCTGTTATTTATATGCTTTACATTCCATTCACACTTCATCCTCAGTGTTTTCATGCTGGTTACCAATTATATAATCTGTAGACTGGAATGTGGATTACCAGTTTACCCGACATGCATGAGGCTTCTTAGTTAATAGAGCTATTTGTTTTATTGCTTTGCACAGCATGGTAAATGATATGGCGCCAGCTAATCTATGAGGTCTATGAGATTATGTTGGAACTGTTGGTCTTCTTGGATTGTAGTGGATTCATGGATTTTAAAACTGAATTACTGTGTTTTGAATGTATTTCTTTAATCTCTTGCAGGCTCATAAAGAAAGAGCAAAATGACAAAGTGAAGAAAATTCTCCCTCTCTGTCTAGGTCTTCTCGCATGCTTGTATGGATGTTGTAATGCTGCTGCTTCACATCGAGAACTTGAATGGATATTGTATATGGGGAACAAGGAGAAAGCAGAGTTAGAGACGGACCAGCTGTCCCAAGGTTTTTGCTGCTCAAAGTGTGACATCCACCCTGTAGTCGATAATGGTTCATGGTTGAAAGTTTCTCCGCCGGAGATGCAGAAAGTGGATTATCTTTTGAATTGTGATTATACCTATTTGCAGTCTATCTTTTTTGAGCTTCTTTTTGATGAATCATCAGAAGAAGTCCAAGTTGCTTGTGTCAAAATGATTCAAAGGATCCTTTATCATTCAACAGAAAATATTTTGCTTGAAACGAGATCGCAATGGGATCAATGTGTTGATTATTTAATCCTTCATAAGAGGAAGAATGTCAGACAGGCATTCTGCTCACAGATTGGCTTCTTTATCCGAGAGCCAATTTTAGATCATCTGTTTTCATCCGAGGATGCTGCAAATAAATCTAAAGAACAGCTGTTCATGGACAAAATAAAACATGGTTTAGCAGCCGCTGAAGATCCGCTGGTATTTGAAACCCTTCTGGAAGCTGCAGCAACAGTAATGCAAGCTGTAGATATTCACAGTCAACTGTTTCTACTCTCCCTTATTTTATTAATTGGCCAGCTTGACAATCCTTGTGTGACAGTGAGGCTATTTGCGTCAAAGTTGGTAAGTAGTTCTTGCTACTTGCATCATGCTGGGGGTCTTGAAGCACTCCTTTCTAAAGTTCTCCCTGTTCGAAATGTACTGTATGATTATTTATGTACAAGGCTTCATGGTCAAGCTAAACTGGTTGATGAGTTTTCAACAGCTGTTCTCGGTGTTAAAACTGAAGAACTTGTCAAGAGGATGATTCCTGTAATTCTTCCAAGGCTTGTTGTCCTAAAACATGATAATGATCAAGCCCTAGATACTTTACATGAGCTGGCAAAGCGCCTGGACACAGATATGGTGCAACTGATTGTTAGTTGGTTGCCCAAAGTACTTGCCTTCGCTCTCCATGAAGCTAACGGGCATCAGTTACAATCTGTTTTGCAGTTCTACCATGAACAAACTAAATCTGACAACCAAGAAATATTTGCTGCTGCTTTGCCTGCACTTTTGGATGAACTTATATGCTTTACTGATGTAAATGATTCTGAAGAGAGAAGCAAGAGGTAATTTATGAAAAGCATGCATATAATTTTCTAGTCTTGCGTCAGAGGCTTGGCCTTAAATTTTTTACCTATGGCCTTGCCATTTTCTTTTAGAACCCATATTTGGGAAACTGATAAATATGGATTCCTTTCATTTTTCATTTGATCAATTTATTTGTCAACATTCTTACAGGTTAGCTAGGGTTCCTCGTATGATAATGGAAGTAGCCAAAATTTTGACTGGTACTGATGATCTTCCAGGATTTTTGAGGAACCATATTGTTGGATTGCTGAACAGCATTGATAGAAAGATGCTTCATGCGGAAGATATGTCATTGCAAAAGCAAGCTGTGCACAGAATAGAGATGCTGATTAATATGATGGGTTGCCACCTAAGCATGTATGTACCAAAAATCATGGTCCTACTCATGCATGCTATCGGCAAGGAGTGGCTTCAGCTTGAGGGCCTCTCTGTATTGCATTTTTTCATCAAGCAATTAGCAATTGTCTCACCTGCTAGCACTAAACATGTGATTTCCCAAGTTTTTGCTGCTCTTGTTCCTTTCTTGGAGAGAGAGATTGGAAAGTCATCTTCCTGTACGACCAAAATCGTGGAGATATTAGAAGAACTTGTGGTCCAGAATAAGGTAATTTTAAAACAACATATCCGTGAGTTCCCTATTGTACCCAATGTTCCTTCTCTGGTCGAGATTAACAAGGTGATTCAAGAAGCACGTGGATCAATGACCCTGTTAGATCAGTTGCATGACGTTGTGAAGGGATTGAATCATGAAAATTTGAATGTAAGATACATGGTAGCATCTGAATTGAGCAAGTTGCTTAATCTGAAAAGGGAGGAGTTTATGGGTTTGTTCACGAAGGAAGCAGATTTAGTGATGGATGGAATGAGCTCTTTGATAACATCCTTGCTCAGAGGGTGTGCAGAGGAATCAAGAACTCTAGTTGGACAGCGACTGAAACTGATATGTGCAGACTGCCTAGGTGCACTCGGTGCCATTGATCCTGCCAAAGTCAAAGGATTTACCAGCACACGGTTTAAAATTGCATGTTCTGATGATGATTTGATTTTTGAGCTGATTCATAAACATCTTGCAAGGGCTTTTAGATCTGCACCAGATACCATCATTCAAGATTCAGCAGCATTAGCTATTCAGGAGCTGCTAAAAATTGCAGGCTGTGAGGAATCTCTCTATGGTAGTGTTTCAGAACTGCCTGAAGACAAACATCATCTTAAGGTGCGCAAATCTTCTTCCAGAGATAGGGCTGCCTGTACTGAGGTGGTTGGGAGGGGACAGCGATTGTGGGACCGGTTCTCTAATTATGTAAAAGAGATAATTGCCCCTTGCTTAACTTCAAAATTCTCGCTTCCAAATGTGTCAGATGCTGCTGCTTCTGGTCCTATTTATCGTGCTTCGATGTCATTCAGAAGATGGATATATTTTTGGATTAAAAAACTGACTGTGGATGCTACAGGCTCTCGATCTATGATTTTTATTGCTTGTCGAGGTATAGTGCGTCATGATATGCAAATAGCTATGTATCTTCTGCCATATTTAGTTCTTAATGCCGTATGTGATGGGACAGAGGAAGCACGTAGGGGCATAACACAGGAAATTCTATCAGTTCTTGATGCAGCAGCCTCAGATAGTGCTGTTGCTATTCATGGTAATAACTCTGGCCAAGGTGAAGTGTGCATCCAAGCTGTGTTTACTCTTCTTGATAATCTAGGTCAGTGGGTCGATGATGTTGAGCAAGAACTAGCCCATTCCCATCCTCTCCAAACATCCAACTCTAGGCAACAGACAGTGAAG
This sequence comes from Plantago major, assembly GCA_026545765.1. NCBI lineage: Eukaryota > Viridiplantae > Streptophyta > Magnoliopsida > Lamiales > Plantaginaceae > Plantago > Plantago major. The sequence continues at coordinate 87,943,524 of CM048843.1, read as the reverse complement.
TTGAGGGACCAGAATGCGAGTAATCGAAAAACTTCAAATCCAGTGTTTAAACAATGTAAACATGTCTCTCAACTCCTGGGTGCAGTCCCAAAGGTTACCCTTGCTAAGGCTTCCTTCAGGTGTCAGGCCTACGCCAGGTCTTTACTGTACTTTGAGTCATATGTGCGGGAGAAGTCTGGAGCTTTCAACCCTGCTTCTGTAAGGAGTGGTGTCTTTGAAGATGGAGACATATCCTTTTTAATGGAATTATATAGTGGATTAGATGAGCCAGATGGTTTATCTGGTTTGTCATCTCTGCGTAAATCAAAAAGTTTACAAGACCATCTCCTTATCAACAAAAAGGCAGGAAACTGGGCTGAAGTTCTTACTTCTTGTGAGCAAGCCTTGCAGATGGAACCAATTGAGCGGCATTCTGATGTCCTTAACTGCTTGCTCAACATGTGCCATTTACAGGCCATGGTAACTCATGTCGATGGATTGGTCTCTAGGATTCCTCAATATAAGAAAACATGGTGTACGCAGGGTGTTCAGGCAGCATGGAGGCTTGGCAGGTGGGACTTGATGGGTGAGTACTTGACTGGGGCTGATGAAGAAGGCTTACTCTGTAGCAGCTCTGAGAGTAATGCATTTTTTGACAAGGATGTTGCAAAGATTCTTCAGGCAATGATGAAAATGGATCAATTTGCCGTTGCTGAGAAAATTGCATTGTCCAAACAAGCTCTTATAGCACCACTGGCTGCTGCTGGGATGGACTCTTATGCACGAGCATACCCATTCATTGTCAAGCTTCACTTACTTCGGGAGATGGAGGATTTCAACTCTCTTCTCAATGGGGAATCTTTTCTGGCAAGAAGTTTCCATCTCGGTGAATCAGAATTCTCGAGGACGTTAGAAAATTGGGAAAGCAGGCTCAAACTGACCCAGCCATCCTTGTGGGCAAGGGAACCACTCTTGGCGTTCAGAAGACTTGTTTTTGGTGCCAGCTGTCTTGATGCTCAAGTTGGGAATTGCTGGATTCAGTATGCCAAGCTTTGTCGTTCAGCGGGTCATTATGAGACTGCTAATCGGGCGATTTTGGAAGCCAATGCTGTAGGGGCCTCTAATGTTCATATCGAGAAGGCAAAGCTTCTGTGGAACACCAGCAGGGCTGATGGTGCCATTGCCGAGTTGCAACAATCTCTTCTCAACATGCCCACAGAGGTTGTTGGTTCTGGTGCTATATCATCAATTACCAGCTGCTCTGTTGTTTCTGTGAATCCTGCCCCTTCAATTCCTGATAGTCAGATTACAGAAGAAAATCGGGATGTAGCAAAGACCCTCCTTTTATACTCGAGGTGGATCCACTATACTGGACAAAAGCCGAAGGAAGATGTGATAAAGCTATATACTAGGGTGAAAGATATGCAACCCAGGTGGGAAAAGGGTTATTTTTATTTGGCAAAGTACAAGGACGAAGTGCATGCTGATGCCAGAAAACGCCAGGAAGAAAGTAGCGAACAATCTTTAAGGGTGAGGCCATCGAATTCAGCTACTGGTGCACCTACAAATGTTGAGGATCCATGGTGGACGCACCTTCCAGAAGTTCTAATGTTTTATGCAAAAGGGCTTCACAGGGGACACCAAAATCTCTTCCAGGCGTTGCCTAGGTTGTTAACATTGTGGTTTGAGTTTGGCAGCATTTATTATAGAAGTAACCCACAATCCAATAAACATATGACAGATATTCACTCAAAGGTAATAACTTTACTGATTCAACATTTTGTGTCTATCTTCTGTGCCTATAATACTTGCTGCATTTTGTTTTCCTAAATTTATTAGATCATGGGCATCATGAGAGGGTGTTTACAACAGTTGCCAACGTACCAATGGCTAACTGTCTTGCCACAGTTGGTATCGAGAATTTGCCACCAGAATGAAGAAATTACACGCCTAGTGAAGTACATCATCACTTCTGTTCTTAAGCAATATCCACAGCAAGCCCTTTGGACGATAGCAGCAGTTACAAAATCTACAGTTGCTTCACGAAGGGAAGCTGCTGCAGAGATTATACAAGCTGCTAGAAAAGGATCCACTTCAGGAGGTTTTAACTCTATGTCCCTGCAGTTTGCCTCACTAGTCGATCATCTCATGAAATTATGCATGCATCCAGGCCAATCAAAGTCCAGGACAATCAATATTTTGACCGAGTTCAGTGCCCTGAAGAGGATGATGCCAGTAGAAATTGTGATGCCAACCCAGAAAGCACTTACAGTTAATCTACCTTCATATGATCCGAATTTGACTGATTCTGGTACATCTGATATATTTGCATATTCAGAATTACCTACAATATTGGGAATAGCAGATGAGGCAGAGGTTCTTTCTTCTCTTCAGCGTCCAAAGAAAGTATGAGCTGATTTCTTTCTCTCTTCCCTCCCGTCTATTTTCGTTGTTTCATTGGTACTGTGAGATCATTGACATATGAATATTGTGATTGACTGTGATTCTTTGTTTTATGTTTGGGGCCTGAGAAATGTAACTGTCTGTCTAATTTCTCAAAAGTTTCCTTAAATCCAACCCTGCTACTTCAAGTTTCATTCTCAATGATTAACTACTTTAATGCAATTCAACTAAGTGGCTTCAAAAATTTGCTAGTGCATAAGATAACTGCTCAAATTAATGTTATGCTCACCAAATCTCCTTCATTATTTACAGGTAATTCTTATAGGCAGCAATGGAATCGAATACCCTTTCCTCTGCAAACCAAAGGATGACCTTAGAAAGGATGCTCGTATGATGGAATTTAATGCAATGATAAACCGTTTACTGTCTAAATACCCAGAAAGTCGTCGTAGAAAGCTATATATTCGTACATTTGCAGTGGTTCCACTGGCAGAAGATTGTGGTATGGTTGAGTGGGTACCTAACACCCGTGGACTCCGACATATTCTCCAGGATATCTATATAAGCTGTGGAAAGTTTGACAGACAGAGGACGAACACTTACATTAAGCGAATCTATGATCAATGCCAAGGTAAAGGAGCAGAAGACGAAATGCTGAAGACCAAAGTTTTGCCATTGTTCCCTCCAGCTTTCCACAAATGGTTTGTGAACACATTTTCTGAACCAGCCATGTGGTTTAGGGCCCGGACTGCCTATGCACATACTACTGCTGTTTGGTCTATGGTGGGGCACATTGTTGGCCTTGGGGATCGTCATGGTGAAAATATTCTTTTTGATTCAACCACTGGCGACTGTGTTCATGTTGATTTTAGTTGCTTGTTTAACAGAGGCCTGGTGTTGGAATTGCCAGAGTTGGTGCCATTTAGACTGACACAGGTAAGGGACAAAAAACAAAATATAAGATCAATCAAGGAAAGAAAAAAAGGGGGGACAGTGTCCTAGACGTTGAAGACGATCAATTTTACTCTATTGCACGTGCATTTATCGATAATTCGCAAATGTTTTTCCTTAGAGATTATGGGAGGTCATTTTTGTCTCTCTAACCTTTCATTCAGTATTGGGAGGGAAGATGGAGTTAGAAAGATATGTGGTTCTTACTGGGATTTTCAGATAAACGAATTCCTGTCAAATAGGCTTCTGTTATGCTGTATCATAAAGTCGTTAGGATAGATACTGGAACTAAACATTTCTAGATTCATTATCTTTTTCGTTGTCTACCTATTTCTAATTAGCTGCCTTTTGGTTATACAGAACATGATTGATGGGCTAGGCATCACTGGATATGAGGGTACCTTTATGAGGGTTTGCGAGATAACACTTTCTGTTTTAAGGACAAACAAGGAGACACTCATGAGCGTTCTGGAGACTTTTATCCATGACCCACTTGTTGAATGGACTAAATCCCACAAGTCCAGTGGAGTGGAAGTACAGAATCCACACGCACAGGTCCGAGTCTCTGTTTTTTTCCCCTTGCAGTTTCTGCTAGTGATTCTGCTTATTATGAGTAATATGTTCCCTAACGAAGTCCTAGTTTTTCAAAAAAAAGAAAAAGGTGGAAGCTGAGATTTCTTTATTGAACTTGCAGCTAGCAATTAATAATATTGAAGCACGTCTGCAAGGAGTTGTTGTTGGTGTTAATGCGGCACCATCCTTACCTCTAGCTGTGGAAGGACAAGCTCGCCGTCTAATAGCAGAAGCAGTTTCCCTGAAGAACCTTGGAAAGATGTACATATGGTGGATGCCTTGGTTCTAGTAGTTGGTTGGTTAGGTGTATAGCATTTCAGGTCCGTTCGTATATTCCACATCCTCCTACTATTCAAGTTTTTACCAGTAGTCACAAAGTCTAAAGTGACTTTACTGTCTCTTTCTCGAGTTTGTGAATATGAGACATTTGGCGTGAGGTGGAAGGATTCTAGAACTCCACGATATGCTTTGTCTGCCTAGATGTACTGTATGTTTGCGCTAGTTCCTACTAACTGTGTTCTTTTGCTTGCTCCTTGTAACTGGGCACGAACACCACTTTGCGTCTCTTAGGAGACCCTTCTATTAACTTTGTTGCGAAATATAGCCAGACTTTCGTTAGCAAGGTACTTATCTGGTTTATGTTCAAGTTACAAGCCATATTAGTTGGTGCAGAAGTATTTGTTTGGTAACCGGTAACCACCTGACTAGTTCGGATAACAGATAAATAGTGTCGACTTGTCGTTCGTTATGAAATAGTTGAAAGACTAGTGAAACGTGTGTAATAGTAACCTTTAAGAGAGATATTGAGTTATTGACAAAGTGAATTGACATTCTAAGACCACTTAACATATACCAAGTCCCCAAAGAAAGGGGAAAACCTTTTGGTTGCAAAAATCTCATTATCCACAGAACCTCAGGTAGAATAATAACAAATCCCATGAGATTTTTTAAGGGGCAAAAATACATAATATCATGTTTTTGCTCACAAACTCTCAAGTGAATCTTCACAACATAACCACTCCCTGAAGGATTTCCCTTTGCCAATGAAACACCCGATATTTTTCCCATCGATCCTCAACGGACATTTCATCTGCACCATCATTTCTTTCACCAAACCTTTTACTGGTGATTCACCTCTGATAGAACTATGCTTCCCAGACCCACAAACCAGCAAAATCTCAGCTGGAGTTGGTTGGTCTTTATCATCAAACCTAAGTGTAACTTCACCAAACCATTGTAGCAGAATGAGATATGCAGTGGCCAAATGCATTCCATGTAAATCGAGCTTCAACTCCGAAGACTTCCATTCCATTACTTGATCAAGAACCGTTGATTTCTGCAGTTCTTTAACCAAATCAGCCTCTGCTCGAGTTAAATTCTCCAGCAACGCGTTGATTGAAAGAGGTAACTTTTTCAAATTTTGCAGCAACAAAGCAAAAGTCGGGCATGAGTTCAGAACAGAATTATAAGTTCTAGCTGAGACCGTGATTCCTGAACTTGTCATTTTCTTCAACCACAAGACCATACAAGAAAGCTCCCCGTGAGATCCAAACGAAGAGAGCACCATATTGCAACAAACTGTATCCAATTCAAAACCTTCCTCTTCCATCCAAGAAACACTCCTCTCCATATCATCAAGAAGTCCAACTTTTCCATAGCTATAAACAAGAGATTTAAACACAAAACCAGATAAATTCAACCCCATTTCCTTCATTTCACCAATCAATTCCTCAGCTTTGCCTGGCATACCTATTTCGCAAAACCCAGCGACCATCGATTCATGACCATTCTGCTTCACATAAACGGAAGATGACACTGAGGCAAGCTCTCTCAGCCGTGTAAAAGTATCCGAAAACCCTTTCTCGGACTTGCTCTTAGCATGTGAATCTAGCAAGTCACAATAGAACTTACACAAGTCCCTCTCTTTCGTCAGCTCAACTCTCAAGACTGTCTCATCAAACAAACTTTCAGCTTCATCGTATCTCTCTTGCCTGTACAAAAAAGCTATCAATTCAGCAACTAGCTTGGCGTTCCAGCTGAACCATGGTTGTTGTCTGATTATCCTGTACAACTACAATAACCATAAGCATTTTCCATGAGAATCAAATTGCATAGAGTATTGTAGTACTACTATTTATGATTTTATTCATCCCAAATTATTCCCAATCAATTCTTAACACCGCCCTTTTCTTTTCTGTCTGTTTCTTAGCACTTACTATAAAATTTCACCCTTTCTACTTTTCGGTTATGTCACTTGTCTAATAGGCGAAAACCTCTCAATAGCTTCGTGAACTGGCCGTAAAATATCAACTTCAAGAGTCAAATAGCACCGAATTTGAATCTTAAAGGGGCAAATCACACACGTGCAAACTTCACGAAGGCAAATGACAACAAGTTTGTAACCCAGGGCACTTACTATACGAGGCATTAGCAAAAATGGTCTGTAGTTACTCCTGGTGCTTTAAATGTCATACACACATACACAACCATGTGCATTATATGTCGCAATGAGTCACTACACCATACCGTAGGTTAGACAAAACCGGGCAAAATGTTGATTTCCTATCTAACAATACACACTTATTAGGTTATGAATTGAGCATGAATTGGGGCAAATTGAATGCATCTAATTCAAATTTCAAGCATACATAGATACACACACATATAGAGATAATCGATGCACTTACAGGAAATGCGATGGAGGAGAGGCGGAGATTGGAAGTGGAAGGTGAGATGACATGTGAGAGAGTGGTGAGAGCGACATGCTTTGAAGACGAACCTACAAATTTGCGGAGTAATCCAGATGGCTCTTCTGTGCTGGCTAGAGACACAAGAAGTCGCTCGCCTTGTTTAGACAACGAGCAAGTGAATGTCGCCGGAATATGGCGGCCGCCGGCGGGGATAGGTGGCGTTCGCAGCTGAATGCCGCCAGCTCCGATCATTTTATTTCAGGTTTGGGTGTGTTGTTCATTCCAACTGTATAAGTTAGTTGTCTTTAGACACCCGAGCATCACGAAACACTAAAGCATGGATGTAAAAATCGAAAATAAACCACTTGTACGAACTGCGCAAGTCAAAATAATCAAACATAATACGGCATGTCGAATTTACAATGCGCTATAAACAAATTCAATTCCCTACAAAATTTGAACCGATAATTATCTAATTTTATTACTATAGTTCAACAAATCAGAGTTAACTTTAATACTAACCGCATGTTTTGTTAACGAATATACATAACAAGGTAAAACACAAGACTCGATATTGAAAAGCTACCATGCGGGTAGCAAAAGAATACGAGTAATTATATGATTCGGTATCTATTCGACAAATGAACGGATAATGTTAGTGGTATATGATAACTGATAAGCGACTTTAATTAACTAGTCAACTTATTTTTTAAAAAGTTACGTATAATAGTTTTTTTTTTAATCGGTAACTTATTAGCATTCACCAAACAAATTCAATGTTGGAGATTGTGAAAAAAAGTGAAGTAAATTTTGTATCTTGTAGGACATATTACATCTCTTGATTACTTTTTAAACAATAAATAAAGACCATATTCTTGAGCTACAATGCAATAGCTTAGAATATTTATGTTGTTCATCCAAAACGTATATTGAATGAAGTATGACTGAGCGTTCATATGTTATTCATCCAAAATGGATATTGGGTGAAGTATAAATGAGAGTTTTGAGATTGACTTGGTTATGTCACATTCTTTATTATTAGCTATTCATATTCACTATCTTAATAAATATGATGTTCATGAATAACACGCCTATTAATGGTGAAATTACATAAAAATATTTAAAACTTACTCTATCCGTTCCGGATAACTTCATACATTAAGGTCGACGTGTAGTGTTAGGTAAATAATTAAATAACTAATAAAATATGAAAAGTTGGTAAAAATATGTACTTTTAGTGGGAAATGTGCTAAAAATGTGTAATGGTAAGATTTCATTATTATTTGCCAGATGTGGAGTAACTTTTATTTTTAGTAGTGTATGAAGTTATGTAAATATCTAAAATGACAAATTTGTTAGCGGGGCTGATGAAGTAGTTAATAGTGATTACTGAAGATATATAAATAAAGAACATGATAATTGTTGTGAAACATACATAAGTGAATGCCCATATGTCAAAGGCATGTTAGAAGAGAAGAAAATTTATAGCCATCACAATATTAGCATAGTATATGTATTGAATGAGGGTTGAATTTAGATGGAAATGTGCATAAGATGTCGGGTGAAATTTGCCTATAAAAGGGTGTATTCAGAATGAAATAAACACACTTTAGAAATCAATTTCAGTATATTTCTACCTTCTTGTTCTTCTGTTGTTTCATATTACGTTATCAGCACGAGCTGCTCTAAATCAATTCTTAACCGGAAGAAAATTCTAAGAGAAGGTACATTTATTTTTCAGTCAGTATATACTAAATAAAATACTTAAGCTATTTTATTATCTATCATACTGCGAAATTTAATAGTTAATAACCAGTTAACTTACTAAAGAAATTGTTTTGCTTATGTCACAAAATAATTAATTTTAGTTTTTCTACTTACACCGATTACTTTGTAATTACACATTGTTACACAAACTCTCACAAAGTTTTGATTACAAAGGTAAACGTAAAAATTAAATTTTTGATATAATTGACACGACAATGAAATTGAAAATTTTATTCATATCATAACTGAAATACTATTACACTTGAGTATTATTATGAATGATGGGCACACACATATAACATGATCATATAAAAACACAACATTACATATATAGGCTGGTATCTGGGCCAATCAGGCATTTCCACAACGAACGGTAAAACAACAACGAAAGTAACACAAACAGAAACGATGTAGAAAAAGAGATTAGACATATTGTGAAAATGATTAAGATGAGAATGGTGTAAGTTTTATGAAGAAATGTTGGAGTATTTATAGAGTAAATTTTGGAAGAGTGACCGTTTTATTACCGTTGGAACAGTGACGAAGGACATAATGGTAATTTCATGACTTAATAAAATATGAGTTAAATTTATGACTTAATAAAATGGTTCCCGACAGGTATCGAACCTGCACAATCTTATACATCTGAGCCACTGGGCGAAGTTCGATTTTATTTCATCTTATGTTTTTTTTATATTTTCTAACATGTTTGCATTTATAGATTTTCAACATGTCGAACATCACGAAATTGCATTTTGATGCATTGGATATATCTGGAGAAAACTATTTAAGCTAGCTGCTTGATGCCGAGCTCCACTTAAATAGCATGGGACTCGGTGATGCTATGAAGGAGAATAATGCAATAACCGAGCAAGATAAGGCAAAAGCCATGATATTTTTTAGGCATCATATCCATGATGGTCTGAAATCGGAATATCTTACAGTAAAAGATCCACTTATATTGTGGACAAATTTGAAGGAAAGGTATGACCATCAAAAGGCTGTAACACTTCCAGCAGCCAGGTTTGAATGGCTAAACTTGAGATTGCAAGATTTCATAAGTGTAAATGAGTACAACTCATCAATGTATAATATCACATCTCGCCTTTTATTGTGTGGGGAGAAAGTGTCTGAATATGATATGCTCGAAAAGACATATCAAACAATGCCCCCAGCAAACATGATATTGATGCAGAGTTATCGTAACCAAGGGTTTACGAAATACTCACAATTGCTCACCCACTTGTTGGTAGCTGAAAAGAACAATGAGCTTCCTAAAAAGCCACCAGATGCGCCCAACAGGCTCCGTTCCACGCCCAGAAATAAATAATATCAACTATAATACCCCGCATGATATAAATCTGGCTTCATATAATAGTTATGTACCAAATAATGGTCATAACGAAAGCCGTGGAAATAAACGTGGTGGTCATAGTAACTGGCGTGGAGGTCGTGGTCGTGGAAATTTTGGCCAAACATGTGGTCGTGGAATGAAATGTTACCGTGGTAACAATCAAAACAACTATCGTGGTCAAAATAATTCCATAAATGCTTATAAATTTGAGCCCGGTAATAATGAGAGTAGCATTTGTTACCGTTGTGGAGACGCTGGGCATTTTGCGAAGGTGTGTCACAGCTCACAACAAAGGGTTGACAGGTACAAAGCATCCCTCAAAGGAAAAACCAATGTGGAGACAAATATTGTCGAAACAGATGATGAGTTCGATGACAGAATTGAGTTTCTGATTGCAGAAAGAACACATGAACTCGAACATGCATTGAATGATTAATATTTACATGGTGTGATGCATCTACTTTATTATGGTTGTGTGGTTGATTTATAAAATACTTGTTTGATGTATTTTCTTTATTTTTGTGTGCTTAATTATCAATGTAAGATGATGTATTGTTTTTCTGTAAGCAATATATATTGTATTTTTAAATAAATCAAGTTTTTATGTATAATCTTACTTATGTTTTCTCTTGCATATAGAAAAACAACATATTTGAAATGACAATCACAAGCATTAAAGGAGAGACATGCCTGACAGATAGTGATACCACTCACACCATATTGAATAATGCAAAATATTTCTCGAACCTGGTATTAAGAGAAGCAGATGTGTATACAATCTCCGGAAAATCAAAGATAATTGAAGGCTATGGGAAAGCCACTATTTTGTTGCCGAAAGGAACAAAGTTAAAAATTGAAATGGCATTATATTCCTGTAAGTCTCAAAGAAATTTATTGAGTGTTAAAGATATTCGATCAAACGGATATCACATTGAGACAATGAATGAGAAGGGAAGAGAGTACTTGTATGTTACAAATTCTCAATCGGGTAAGAAAAACATATTGGAAAAATTAGCCGTATTACCTTCCGGCCTATATTATACAATGATACGAAAGGCGGAAGTTCATGCCGTAGTAAACCAAGGGATTACTGAATTCAATGTTTGGCATGACCGGTTGGGACATCCCGGTACAATAATGATGCATAAAATTATTGAGAATTCATGCGGACATCCTTTGAAAACAAGGAAAATATTACAAACCCATGAATTAGCATGCACGGCTTGTTCTCAAGGGAAATTGATTACAAGGCCATCACCAAACAAAGTTAAATTTGAAAATCTCGTATTCTTGGAAAGAATTCAGGGGGATATATGCGGACCAATACATCCACCATGTGGACCGTTTAGGTACTTTATGGTCCTAATCGATGCATCGACTAAATAGTCGCATGTATGTTTATTGTCGACTCGCAATATGACATTTGCAAAATTATTGGGACAAATAATAAGACTGCGAGCACAATTCCCTAATTATACAATCAAGAACATTCGTCTTGATAATGCTGGTGAATTTACGTCACAAGCCTTTAATGATTATTGCATGTCAATTGGTATCAATGTTGAACATCCAGTTGCGCATGTTCACACACAAAATGGCATCGCCGAATCTTTGATAAAACGTCTGCAATTGATTGCACGACCATTGTTAATAAAATCAAAGTTGCCAACATCGGCATGGGGGCATGCAATATTACATGCATCATCGCTTATATGCATCAAGCCATCAAGTTATAATCAAACATCTCCATATCAAATGGTTCGAGGTCAGGAACCGAATATCTCCCATCTAAGAACATTTGGATGTGCGGTATATGTGCCGATTTCACCGCCACAACGCACAAAAATGGGACCCCAAAGGAGATTGGGGATATATGTTGGGTACGACTCTCCAAGTATTATAAGATATTTGGAATCATTGACTGGAGATCAATTTACGGCCAGATTTGCCGACTGTCATTTTGATGAAAGAAATTTCCCAACATTAGGTGGAGAAAGAAAGAAGCTGGAAAAGGATATCTCATTGAAAGATATGTCATTGATTAGTTTGGATCCAAGAACAAAGCAATGTGAACAACAAGTTCAAAATATAATTCATTTACAAGCTATTGCAAATCAATTGCCATGCATTTATTGATCTTAAAAGGGTAACGAAATCCCATATTCTAGCTGCAAATGCTCCAGTAAGAATTGATATCCCTAGATAACAATCTTCCACTGAGAATGAGGCTAACCCACGCCAGAAGCGTGGAGACCTTTTGGTTCCAAAGATAAAAATCCTCGGAAAAGAAAAGGAGCAATCACAGAAAATTGCCCAAAAGAGGATACAAAAGCTCAAAAAGAGCACACTGACATAATAAACAAGGTTCAAGTTCAAGAAGAACCTCAGGCGCCTAAGAACGAAGAAATATCGGTTAATTATGTATTGTCTGGAAAAAGATGGAACCGAAATGAAATAAGCGTCGACGATATATTTGCTTATAACATAGCACTTGATATCATGGGAGAAAATAAGAATCATGAAGATTCAGAGCCTACCTCATTTGATGAGTGCAAACAAAGAAAGGACTGACCTAAGTGGAAGGAGGCAATAAGCGCAGAGTTGGAATCTCTTGCGAAACGAAAGGTGTGTGGACATATAATCCAAGCACTAAAGGATGTAAAATCAGTGGGAAACAAATGGGTTTTTGTGCGAAAGAGGAATAATAAAAATGAGATTGTGAGATACAAAGCAAGGCTTGTCGCACAAGGTTTTATCCAAAGACCTGGTATTGATTATGAAGAAACATATTCTCCAGTTGTAGACAGAATCACTTTTCACTACTTGATAAGCTTGGCTGTACGTGAAAAGTTGGAAATGCGTCTAATGGATGTGGTCACTGCCTATTTGTATGGCTCATTGGAAAAGGAAATTTACATGAAAATTCCATATGGTTTCAAGATACCTGAAACACACAGTGGATCTCGAGAAATGTACTCAGTAAAACTGAACAAGTCTTTGTACGGATTGAAACAATCCGGTCGAATGTGGTACAATCGTTTGAGTACATTCTTGATCAAAGAAAGTTACAAAAATGATCCCATATGTCCATGTGTGTTTATCAAAAGATCTGGATTTGAGTTCGTTACGATCTGACCCACATAATGGTCGATCTCAAACAAGTTATGTGTTCACCTGTGGGTGGATGTACGACTATTTATTGGCGGTCTGTAAAAACAAACGATGGTTGCTACTTCTTCTAATCATGCAGAACTCCTAGCAATCCATGAAGCAAGTCGTGAATGCATTTGGTTGAGATCCATCACTCGTCACATTCGACAAATGTGCGGACTCCCTACAGTGGAAAACTCTCCGACTATAATCCACGAAGATAATGCAGCTTGCGTTGCTCAGTTAAAGGAGGGTTTCATCAAAGGTGACAGGACAAAACATATCCTACCCAAATTCTTCTTCACTCATGAACTTCAACAGAGTAATCAGATTTATGTGCAACAAATCCGCTCAAGTGAAAATTTGGCAGACTTATTCATCAAATCTCTTCCTACTTCGACATTCGAGAAACTAAGGCACGCAATCGGCATGTGACATCTGAAGGAGGTAAAGTAATGTAACCATGAGGGGGAGTGGAATATGCGTTGTACTCTTTTCCTTCGCTAAGGTTTTTTCCCACTGGGTTTTTCTTTAGCAAAGTTTTTAACGAGGCAGCATTACTATGTGTATATCCAAATCTAGTTTCATGATGGACATTCAAGGGGGAGTGTTGTGAAACATACATAAGTGAATGCCCATATGTCAAAGGCATGTCAGAAGAGAAGAAAAATTATAGCCATCACAGTATTAGCATAGTATATGTATTGAATGAGGGTTGAATTTAAATGGAAATGTGCATAAGATGTCGGGTGAAATTTGTCTATAAAAGGGTGTATTCTGAATGAAATAAACACACTTTAGAAACCAATTTCAGTATATTTCTACATTTTTGTTCTTCTGTTGTTTCATATTAACAATGAAGTTACATGAATAAATAACTTGAATGATGAAGTTACGTTAATAATGAAAGCTCTTACGGTTATGAAGTATATTCATGACGAATGTATTCTTGGCCGCCCATGTATTCTAACGTTTCATGCAACATCATATTCATGAAATCAAATTTCTCCACCATAAATAGGTACTATCACTTTTCATTTTGATAAAGTCACGAGAAACCCCTCCCTTATTTCTCTATTTGCCTATAAAAGGGTGTATTCTGAATGAAATAAACACACTTTAGAAACCAATTTCAGTATATTTCTACCTTTTTGTTCTTCTGTTGTTTCATATTAACAATGAAGTTACATGAATAAATAACTTGAATGATGAAGTTACGTTAATAATGAAAGCTCTTACGGTTATGAAGTATATTCATGACGAATGTATTCTTGGCCGCCCATGTATTCTAACGTTTCATGTAACATCATATTCATGAAATCAAATTTCTCCACCATAACTGGGTACTATCACTTTTCATTTTGATAAAGTCACGAGAAACCCTTCCCTTATTTCTCTATTGTCTTTCTTCCATCCATTCCCCTAAAATAATATTATCCGGACATTCTTTAAGTTCATCAATAATAGATAGAATGTGCAACTAGTTGTTTGACTTGCTTTGTATTCTAGAAAATAAATGTCCATTACTTCCCAAAATTATTGTAGATGAGCGACATAATTGGTTTGACGAAATTTGTACAAATGAGCTTCGATTTTAAGTTTCTTAATTGTGTTGTCATTTGTGATTCTTCTATAAACTCTTGTATCCTAGAAATGTCCATTTGATTCCCTGAATCACTGGAGATGGACGACGTAATTGTTTTACGAAAACCGTACAAACAATCCTCGATTTTAAGTCTTGTAATTGGTCTGTCATATTATGATTCTTCTATAAAGCCTCGTATCCTAGAAAATAAACGTCCTTATCCCCAAATCAATGCAGATGAGTGACATAATTGTTTTTCAAAAACTGTACGACCAGGCCTCGATTTCAAGTCTCGTAATTGGTTTGTCAATTATGATTCTTCTATAAAGCCTCGTATCCTAGAAAATAAACGTCCATTATCCCAAATCACTGTATATGGCTGACATAATTGTTTTACGAAAACTGTACGTCCAGGCCTCGATTTTAAGTTAGTCTCGTAATTGGTATGTCATTTATGATTCTTCTATAAAGCCTCGTGTAACGACCCGGCCACTAATGGGCCGAGAACTGGCCCGTTGGACTGGCGAGGTTACTCATGACGGGCCGACACACACCTCGTTGGTATGATATTGTTAGCTTTGGGCCGGAGCCCGCACGGATTTATTTTTGGTATTCCCAAAAGGCCTCATACCATAGAAGAGTGGTGGTTTGCATATATACTATTCACGACAACCGTTGTTAAACGATGTGGGATGTTATAAAGCCTCGTATCCTAGAAAATAAACGTCCATTATCCCAAATCATAAGCGATGTGGGATGTTACAAACTACCCCTGGGTGACAATCATGGCACTTAGTCCCATCATCCCGCTCTGATACCACTTGTAACGACCCGACCACTAATGGGTCGAGACCCGACCCGTTGGACCGGCGAGGTTACTCATGACGGGCCCACACACACCTCGTTGGTATGATATTGTCCGCTTTGGTAAGACGGATTCAAATTTATTTTAGTATTCTAAAACTTTTTATTTGCAGAGCTCGGATTTATTTTGGTATTAAAAGTATGGGATGTTATAAAATAGCTTACAACTACCTTAAGACGCCCTCGTCGGCCCATACACATCTCGTTAGATGATATTGTCATTTAACAGACGACTTTATTTTTAGTATTTCCAAAATGCCTCATACCATAGAAGAGTAGTGGTTGCATATATATTATTCACCACAACCGTTTTTAAGCGATGTGGGATGGTACACCTCGTATCCTAAAAACAAACGTCCATTAATCCCCAAATAACACCAATATCCAACGTAATTGTCTTACGGAAACTATAGAAATCGGCCTTGATTTTCAGTCCCCTAATTGATTTGTCATTTATGATTCTCCTATCAGTGACTGAAATCACACAACTCAAAGTGTTGACACGACACGAGGCGTAAACAAGCCTACAACCAACAACACGAATCAATCAGCAAGCACCCGTGGGCCCATGCTTCTTCTTCTTCTTCCAGTTTTACAGTAACAATCAACACAGTGCAAGTATCTGTATGTATATATCACCATCATCATCAGCCGGCAACTTCACAAAATCTCTCCGATTAGGTCGATTCATTCTTACCTTTTTCATGATTGATTGATTTCTGTTAGGTTTATTGGATTTGAGCCATGAGTAAGAGACCGAGGACCAGTTTCGCCTCGCCGTCTTCCGTCGTCGATGTCTGGCGGCGTGAGCTCGGCCAGCTCTCAACTCGTAATTTCGCCCACCGTCTTGCCGCTTCTGAGGTTGTTCGTTCGTTTTGGTTTTTGCTCCGTGTCAGATTTTGATGTGTTTCTGTTTGATGATTGGGATTAGATAGGAGTTTTGATCATATGCGTAATCGAATTGGTGATTGTTTGTGGTTTGATATGTAGATTGTAAGTTTATTATTGTGATGTAGTGAGATTTTGAGGTGTGTTTCGTTTGATTATATGGTTATAAGCTGATAGGAAGATAGTTTGCTGAGATGACGGAGAAGAGGCGTGAGAGCATAAGTTACGTTACACAAACGAATTGAGCTTGTATGTTTGAGAATGTCGAAAGAGAATGCAGAAGCCATATTGTAACAATGAGTAAGGTTAGTGGACAGGATTGGGTGGGACTATGTGGCTTATAAGTTATAGCATGGAATGTGAGTTGAACACCGAGTTGCTTTTGTCATGTGGCCACGTACATTTACACCATTATCCCAAGCTTAATCTCTCCTTGTTAGGTACTTTTGAAATGTAGTTCTCCAAGCTAGCTAAAATGGGGGATTATATTGTTTCTAGGCTTCCTCGTAATTGAATTGAACAGATGGATGCAAATTTCAAGAATGATTAGTTTGCACCATCTCTATTAATATTGTTTGGTTAAGGTGCTTCATGTTTTGGCAAGTTTGGGTTTCGTATGCTTAATTTATGTGTTCTTATTGTTGCATCAGGATCTTGTGCTCCGCCTTGATTTGCTACATAAGCTAGATAAACACCGAGGTTGCGTAAACACTGTCAGTTTCAATGCGGCTGGTGATGTTCTTGTGTCGGGTTCGGATGATAAGAGGATCATACTCTGGGATTGGGAAACTGGTCGCTTGAAACAATCTTTTCACTCAGGTCATCACAATAATGTTTTCCAGGCAAAGTTCATGCCTTACAGTGATGACCGAAGCATTGTTACCTGTGCTGCTGATGGGCAGGTAATTGATTTTTTCTGTTCTATATGATTGAAATGTAATGATTAACTGCTTCAATGGGATCTTTGCCTCAAGTGCTTGTTGATTAAGTAACCTTCTCACTACATCAGACAACAGAGTGTGGATCTGTTTATGTGATGAGTTGTTCACGAATTAGATATTGAAGAAAATTACGGGGAGCTTCCATAAAATATTCTAGGGCAAGAATCAAACATCTATCTTTGAGTTTCTTCCAGTTAGATGCACTGTTTGAAGAATGTTTGCTTACGTGAGGGATTCTTCCATGCAGGTGCGACATGCTCAGCTTCTTGACTGTGGAAAAGTGGACACCAAATTGCTTGCAAGACATCAAGGTCGAGCGCACAAATTGGCTGTGGAACCTGGAAGCCCTCATATCTTTTATACCTGCGGCGAAGATGGATTGGTTCAGCATGTGAGAAAATATATTTACTTAATTTGATTCTGTTTTATATTAGTTCTTTCATTTTGATAGTTTTGGTAATGAGTAGTAATAAATACTCTATAAAAGCAAAAGATTATTTTCCTTCATGGAAGTCACTGTTCTTGGTGTCATGTTTATATACAGACAGTTTGAGTTGTTACGAACTTGGGGTCATCCGTTCTAGTATGAGTTCACTTTGTAATTACTGGTCTTACACTACATTTCTGCGTCTACTTTACTCTGAAGGAGAAAGCATGTATAAAAGTCGAAGATGTTGGAGCAACCATGACCAATACACAAACATCTGTAATTTCAAGCAATGTTCACAAATTGCCTTTTATATACTTTGGTTTCACCTCCATCTGCTGCTCCGTTGCTTAAGCTTTCACCGCCACCACCACTGCTCTGATTTCACTTTTGCATTTCTTATTTCTTTCTTTCTTCCCTTAATTTATTTATTTTTCTAGTTATTTGTTTTTAGTTTTTGAGCTCTTAGCATGACAGTTGACACAGTTATCTACTGTACAGATCGATCTGCGAAGTGGAACAGCTACCCGCCTACTTATTTGCAAACCTCTGCAGAATGGGGTTCATCGTTCCTCAGTTCCTCTAAATGCAATTGCAATAGATCCAAGAAATCCTAATTGTTTTGCCGTTGGCGGATCAGACCAGTTTGCTCGTCTATATGACATCCGCAAATATAACTGGGATGCATCATCCGAACTTGATCGGCCTGTTAACTTCTTCTGCCCCCGACACTTAATTGATGATGATGAGCGTGTAGGAATAACAGGGTTGGTATTCTCTGATCAGAGTGAGCTGCTTGTGTCTTATAATGACGAATTTATCTACCTCTTCACAAGGGATAATGGTCTAGGTCCTGATCCAACTATTACTACCCAAGATGCTCTCATTTCTGATGAAAGTGATACAAATGGTGTGATTCTTGCTGAAAGTTCTACTCTCTCAAATTCTGATACCAAAGTAGAATCTGCTCCACAGGCCTACAAAGGTCATAGAAACTGTGAGACCGTGAAGGGTGTGAATTTCTTTGGGCCCAAATGTGAGTATGTTGTGAGCGGATCAGATTGTGGCCGAATTTTTATTTGGAAGAAGAATGGCGGAGAGCTTATTCGTGTTATTGAAGCTGATAAGCATGTTGTGAATTGCATTGTATCTCATCCTCATGTTCCAGTGCTAGCGAGTAGCGGTATAGAGCATGACATAAAAATTTGGACTCCAAAAGCCATGGAGAGGGCAATTCTACCCACAAATATCGAAAAGGTATGTAATGATATCGAAATGAAAGGAAGCTTACTTTATGGTATAATACAGGGTGGCAGAGAAATACAATTGTGTGACATACCTATTATGTTAGACAAACTCACAAGTCGCAATAATATACGAGACTAAACCTTGCATCATTGCTGGAAATTTTCCTTTGTTTGTATGATTAATTTTTGTCTTCTTAATAAGTTGGTGTGTTTTAACAGAGTTTAAGAAGCTTAAAGCTAGTCTTCCATGTCCTAATAAGCAGTGCTAACCCAATGTTCAGTCTGATTCAACGCTTGATAGTAGGAAATGTGTAGTTTATAGCACTAGTGTTGTCCTGTCCTGTCTAGATCTGTTTCCTTTGATTGTCAAGGTTGTGATGTTATGTGCATTGTTTTTGTCTAATTTCCGGTGAGTTAGTATTATGTCTGTCCATCTAAACAATATTCTGGAAAGAGAAATCATGAACATTTTCTTGCAACTGTTTTACTTCTTACATGTAAGTGCGAGCCTTAGTGCATTGGTAAGTTTATCCACTGGTCACGTCGGGGTCATGGGTTCGAGTTGTGGAAATATCCTATTTGCAGAAATGCGAGGGTAAGACTGCTTACGATATATGCCTACCACTGTGTAACTTGAAAGTGCACGTATGGGTTTATTCCCTTTTAATCTTGTACTAACTTTGTATGTACGGTTGTCTATTTGTTGCTATTACTCTCATTTCCATAAAACTTTATGAAACCATGACATAATTGAAAATGTTCAAGAATAATTTTGTTAGTAAGAATTATACTCATTGCGATTGATTTGCATAAGAAGGCTGAGAGGTCAGTGTAAAATGTAAATGAGAAGAATATCATGAGTAGTCTCTGACTTTTTTGGTTAACCATTTCGAACAGGAAGATTCCTTTTTTCCCTTTTCCCCTCAGTGTTCTTTCGGGCATTCCGATGTTAGATACATGTTGTGATAGGAGAGGAAATTCTAACTTATGCATATTACTTAATAGGATAGGGCTCATATGTGTCGTGGAATTGGTTTTTTCCTTCTTGGTGGTTATGATGATGATGAGGATGATGATGATGAAGAGGATGATGAGGATGATGATGAAGACGAGGATGATGAGGATGACGACGATGATAATGATGATGACGGCGACGATGACTGTGACAATGACAGTGATAGGGCAAGTTATGATGATGGTAGTGATGGAAGTGGTGAATACATGGTGTGTGACTTATTGAATGAAGATGAACCTTTGGAGGAGGAAAGTGAGGAAGATTATAGTACTGATCTTACCTTCTTTGGAGATCTACATGACAATAATGATGGAATTAATGATTATGACGAACTTGAAGATTTCCATGACAGCATTGCTGAAGATAATCATGTATCTGAGGAGATTATTGAAAACATCAACTTTGCCGAAGATAATCATGTTTCTGAGGAGATTATTGAAAATACCAGGAATTAAAAGTTTCCTTGGGTTGAGTACCTTGAAAGGTTTTTATATTTTGAGGTAAACCTAAACAAAAGAAAATGGATTTACTTTTCATTTTTTCATCTACTGGAAGTCTGGAACTGTATCTTCGTGTTCATATTCTTGCGAAGTTTCTGAATTATTACAACATCCCAGAAAAGATCTGGACCAAACACATCTGAGAGAACTATACTTAGAAGGATGTTGACATTCTTGATATTCTATGTGCAGACATTTGTGATATTGGTGATTTTTAGTGTTCTATCTTTCGTCGAGGGAAATACTATTGTGATTTTGATTGGATATTGACCATGACTATGATGTTTCAAGAATAATGGATGGTTTATGTCTACATATGACTTGATGCCATGTGAATTGTGTTGCTGCTAGTTATGTTCTTTAGCTGATAGTTTGTATTTTGTGTTTCTAGCGGAGACCGAGATCGAGAGGTTGGGTGCTTCGGACTGCTGAGGACCTTATGTCGCAGTTGTTTTCCCTGCAAAGGAGCCGGAGAAGCCCTGAAAATAGTGGTGAGCACTCGGAGACTAGAAGGGACCTACTGCAGCTTCTTTTAAATTATGATGCTAATAGTGATGGTTCATCAGATGATGGTGGAGATAACGTTAGTGGTGAAGACTTTTATGTTTGATAATTTCCAACCAATTAAAAGGTTCGCGAGGAAAAGGACCAAAGTGTGTATAGGAGAACAATGAAATTAATAAGGTCTTTAATATTCTCTTGTTCCTCCCTTTATTTTTTTTATGTCTGTTTTTCCTTCAATGGGAGATGTTGTCTTGTTAATTGTTATATATTTGTAAAGTTGTGTTAGTCTGCATCTGGTCTCTTAATACATGTCTACAAGTTACCATTTGTTAGCTTTTTCTGGGTTTTGGACATGGGCTTCCCTGCATATGTAGAATTCGAATATCCAACGTACATCGCATAGAGGGGCGTGGGAGTAGTGAATTAGGAAGTTTGTATCTTGGGTGCGGGAGCTCATCCGTGTGGCAGTGTGGGTGCACATAGGTGGAGAGCTGATATAAACTTTGCACCTGGCATTACCAAAAATCGCTCGCACCTGGCATTACCAAAAATCCCTCAAGTTGAAATCCTCATCTTGTAACTAGCACAGAAAGTTCACTGGAGACGGCAAATATAGTCCTAAGCTTGAGACCATATGGAAAGGAAAGTCTGAAGCACAGCCAAGTACTTCGCCCAACACATGCCCTTCTTCCCTCACTGGTTATCCATTACAAAATCAAGTATTCACATGACGGGGTAATCTTTTGAATCGTTGTGCATGTCAAACGCAAGGATAACAAAATTACAAGTCCCAACTTATATTCAACACATAAGGAAAAGCAGTTTGAGAGTGTATGACTGCAATATTTGCAGAATGCATGAGAGCCACAACACCGAGAAGGTTTCACCTTCGGACTTCGAAGTTCCAACAATCTTTGATAATCATTGCTTAAACTGTATAAACAAAATAAGGAACAACTAGGCTCACACTCGATGAACACTTGAGGATAACACACGGGAGGCTCTATCAGTCACACACCCGAACTGCATGCAAAACATGCAATTGCAATGACCACAAAATAAAAGGAGTCGGCCATGGCGCCTTTCCTTGACTAAGAAACAGAACTGTATCCGCTCTGACATTGAGAAACAATGAGATTGTTACACTTCAATTAGATCCCACACCTGCCCTTCTTGACTAAGGTAGTCAAGATCTTATTTCATAGGTGGGGCAAAAGCAAACACAGCATAAAATCCACTGGGAACCTCAACAGTCAACAGTAACCCCAGGAAAACAACAGTGGTAGCATGTATTTGCTTCCACATTCTCTAGCTATGTCATGACATGCTTAACAAAACTTGGTTAAAAGAAATCGGAAAAAATGGAAGTGATCTAATTTCTTTCGGTGAATCAGGAAATAAAAAGAAACTAATAGCCTGCCATTTTTCCTGTCAAGTACTTACATGAAACTAGATAACAGATGAATCACCAGATGTGCTACTGTGCAAAAAATGGAACTGCACAATTTACTCAACATGTTCAAATGAAAGAATATTTCAGGATGCAAAGCAAAAATGGGTATCCTTTCCTTCAAGAAACATAATCTTCCACGGAAATTACAATGTTAAGAGCATAGATACGATCTAGCAATTATGGAAAGCGAGAAGCAGATATCTTAAGACATTCACTCTGACATCTCCGGAGGCAAACATCATTCCAGTTTGGCACCTGATGTTGGTTAACACAGACAGTTCGAGCACATGCATCAGCACAAGCATCGAGTTCAGAAACACCACAAACCGTCACACATGTATCAGGGATCGGATCCTTAGAGAAGGCTCCAACTTTCTTCAACATTCTTTTTGACGTACAAACTCTCTCACACACAAAGATATCATCAGCACTCTTCTCCCTTCCCCGGGCACTTTTAATTCTTTGCTCCTCTGCATGTCTTGCCTTGATTCTGATAGCTTGACCGGCCACAAACACTGGGACAGCAGCACCGAGAAGGGTCCACCATACCTCAACCATTGCACCTTAGCTTCCTCTTTCCCAGTTACAAGCCCTCTTTGTTTTCTCCTTAAAAAACTATAGCTTACCGAATATGCCCAGCGTGGTTTCCCTATAATAAGACATAGTCACCGTTAGCTAGCATACTGGGAGCAGTAAGCTAGTGAGTAGTGAATAACCCTATATATCAGTTGCAATCAAATTTTCAAAAAGAACTCAGGAAGAAAAAATGTTAACTGCATTCATAATCAACAACCTGCGTAAAGTTTCGCCACTACTTACCTATCAACTCAACAAATACTAGCTACATGTACACATGCTACCATAAAACTGAAGGGAAAAACAATTTTAGTAATCGGAACGGGAACACGGAGATGGTTTTTATAAACATCTGAATTAATGCTCAAACTAGCCTGCTTTTCCTTCCCAAATTATAAAAGGATCACAAAATCTCGCATACTTAGCTTCAATTCTCCCCTAATTTATACTCTTCTCACAGTTAAACGTCGTATACAAGCTCTCCTCCAAATCCAATAACAATGAAATGCCGAAAGCGCAGTAAATTGAAAGAATCAAAGAGAGTGGCATAATAGAAAAAATCAGCGTAAAATTCAGAAAATTGCAAAGACGCAGAAACAAAATCAACAAGAACGAATTGCGAAAAAAAAGCTCAGAAAGGAGTGATTGAAAGCAGCTACAATTCCTAATTTCTAAGTTGTGTAATTGAAAGAAAGAAACGCAGAAAATTAGGAAACAAACCTTCACAGAAGAATCAAAATGTACGCTGGAAATGAAGCTTCGCCGAGAGAGAGAGAGAATAACAGATCGTAACTGGAGAAGACTGAAGAGTGTGAGCTGAAGGAGAAGGAAGTGAGGGTAGGGTTATATTTTCGTACTCACCTGGTATTGGGGTGTACGGCGGACGGTTTTTTACCAAATATTCAACCGTGGACAAAATATTAAGCCATGACGGGTAAATAATTTATCAAACCACGGTGGGTGGGTTGCGGGTGAACAATTTATCAAACCACGACAGGTGGGTTGACATTTAAGCGGGTGAATGGCGGGTGGATGGCGGACGGGTTCAACGTATAAAATAAAATGCTATAATATGTTCGAACAAGATAAATATAAGTTCCAATACGAAATAAAACACTCCATAAGCAAGTACAACCACCATACATATGTATAAGTTCTCTGTTGTGTGAAATTGGAATGAGGTCATATACTCATATTAATTCTTTTTTCTTATATTTACTATATAACTATATAATAAAAAATAAAAAAATATATATAATTTACATGGGCGGGTGGGTCGGGTGGGTGGCGGGTGACTTCGCCCGCACCCGCCTGTGCGGATGATTAAATTTTCTACCCACGACGGATATTTTTAAAAATTTCAACCGGCGGGTGCGGTTTGCGGTGGGCGGATTGGCGGGCGGGTTTTTTTATGTACAGCCCTATCACCTGGTATCAAACCAAGTAAGAAAAGGGAAAACCAAAAATGATCCAATTATCGACTCTTACGATACACCGTCTCTTCCATAACTGATGACCTGATCAATCACATATTTAACTATAAATTACACTTTAGTAATACAGATGCCATGTCGGTGTATCAATATGAGGTTTGAAGTTAGATATTTGGTATTTGTAGCTGATGTTGATCCCGTCTATCCATCACAATGTTGTACTTGCGTATTCAATAACCCGTCAAACAAACACGTGGATCGTTTTGGCCCGACTGAGAGGAAGTACGGATCCCGACGAGTGGCGACCATGAAAAATGCGTGGTTACGGTTTGTCCTGATACTAGATGATTCGTTGATTTTAAACATAACGTATTTAGCTTCAAATATCCTTCTACATTTACCTTCAGTCACTTTTTGTTTAATACTATGTTATCGTTGGTATATAATTCATCCGTCCTGATCTCTACTTACTATTGAATTTTTGGATTGTCTGAAAAACCCCTTTGTCATTTATAAATACAAAGGGTTTTTACGACAAACAATCTAAAAATTGCATCGTTAAATTGATTCTTCGTATAAAATAATAGTTATCGGTAATCACGAAAGTCCAAAAGGTTATTCCATTAGTTGTCAGATCATTTGAAAAATCATATTTATAAAATCAGTGCTACAAATAGAATTACCCTTGGTACTTATTGTTCAAGATTCTACACTACTAAGAGTCTAAGAAGTTTAAAATGAAATACACTCAAAAAGATTATACTAAAGATGAAATGTAGTAAGTAAATAAAATAAGATTATAGAGTTATTGTGATGCTGCGGATCTAGTATATATAAAGATTGATTGTCAATAACACTAAATAATTTTTTGACGATTTTTTGGTTTCCTCTCCCCTGCCGCATGATGCATTACCTCCTGGTGCTTTAAACATGTACCATATACATTAAATATTGTACGGTACAACACATTAAAGCACCAGGAGGTAGTGCAACATGCTGTAGGGTAGAAAAAACCATTTTCTAGTATCATTAATAAATTAATTATTTGAATATGGAAATCTCCTAAAAGTGAAATGTAGTCAATACAATAAATTACAATTTCCTTAAAATCTGTCTTTGCTCTACTATATATATAAAGGATGGGTCTATCCCTTATCAATTTCCAGTAGAAAAAGAAAAGAACACATCTGTAACATCCCATATCGCTTAAAAACGTTGTGGTTAATAGTATATATGCAAACCACCACTCTTCTATGGTATGAGGCCTTTTGGGAATACCAAAAACAAATCCGTGCGGGCTTGCGGGGCAAAGTGCGTGAGAGCCACCTCTTGAGCCCGTAGGGGCCACCTCTAGAATCCTGCACGGCTGGATGATCTCGGGACCGATTGTCACCCCTGAAAGCTCGACGAGGACGTCGAGCTCTTAAGGGGGTAGTTTGTAACATCCCACATCGCTTAAAAAGCGGTTGTGGTGAATGGTATATATGCAGACAATTGAAAATACCAAAAACAAATCTGTGCGGCTCCGGCCCAAAGCGGACAATATCAAACCAACGAGATGTGTGTGGGCCCGTCATGAGTAACCTCGCCGGTCCAACGGGCTGGGTCTCGGCCCATTAGTGGTCGGGTCGTTACAAGTGGTATCTGAGCGGGATTATCCAGTCCCGCAGGGACTAAGTGCCATGCGGGGCAAAGTGCTACACCGTATGGGCGGTGGGAGCCACATATTGAGCCCGTAGGGGCCACCTCTAGAGTCCTGCACGGCTGGATGATCTCGGGACCGATTGTAACCCCTGAAAGCTCAACGAGGACGTCGAGCCCTTAAGGGGGGTAGTTTGTAACATCCCACATCGCTTAAAAACGGTTGTGGTGAATAGAATATATGCAAACCACCACTCTTCTATGGTATGAGGCCTTTTGGGAATAACAAAAACAAATCCGTGCGGGCTTCGGCCCAAAACGGACAGTATCATACCAACGAGACGTGTGTGGGCCAGTCATGAGTAACCTCGCCGGTCCAACGGGCCTGGTCTCGGCACATTAGTGGCCGGGTCGTTACAACATCTTAATTGTCTAAAGAATGATGAAGGTTGCAAAAACAATCTTGTTGTGTGCTATGCTCCTAGCAAGTTTGCTCGGTAAGGTTTTCATTTTCTTTTGCTTATCATCTTGTAGAGCTTGCATGTCGATCTATATCCTGATTAGCGTAAATCTGGTTAAAAACACCTATTTTAACATGATTTTCTTGATTTTAAACACCTATATATGTATGTAGGTATCGTGCTGTCCTGGAAAACATGTACGATGGATTATGATTTGTCGGCTCTCTGTAATGTTCCTACGGATCCATGTCTCGCCTGTTGTAAAGAGGAGTACGGGGACAAATTTCAAGGTTCTACCTACACCTGTAATCATCGAGAGAAGGAGAAGTATGGCACTTGTCGTTGTGTTCATGTTTGCTAAGTGTTTGGCTCGACGAGGAACTTAATAATCAATGGAGAACTACACCTAGTCATGTTTTGGCAATGTCACCGTGTAATCATATTTAATGAAATGGAACATGAATTTTAAGGAATATTTTGATGGCGACTTTTTCTAGCAATTAGGATGTTTTATGGGGTATGTTTTGTGTCACATTTACCAAAATGAGTAACTTCTGCAAAAATTAGTTGACAAATCGATCCTACAACGTTCGATTTCAATAAATCGAAGTGAATGTTGAATTCTTGTGTCGGCTTCTAATTACAAATATCTTACTTTGTTGACTTGAAATTTATTTAAAGTGAAGAAAGCTAAAATTAGATTACTGTTATTGTGATGCTCATTTTCTTAAAATGTCACTTTGCTCTAGTATATAAAGATGAGTAGCAACTAGCTAGTCTTTGTTAGTATAACTTATAACCGTTTAAAATACAAAGGGCTACATCTTGATCTTGGCAAAAGAATGAAGGCTACGAAAACACTAATGTTGTGTGCCATGATTATATCATGTTTGCATTGTAAGTTTTATTTTGTTTCCCTATCATCATATGTAAAGTTTGTATTTCGAAATCCCAAATTCATTTGGCGAAGGTTTATAGCCGGGTCACATGTTCAATATCCCAAAGGTCATTATTTCAATTTTCATTATATAGAGTTCCAGAGTTGTTACTTACACTTGTCAGATCAATGTAAATTTCAACACTGTTAATAAAAATAACCTAGTAATTTAAGATATACCCCTTAAAACCAAGTTTTTAATCTATACCATATATAGGTATCGTTCTCTCTGAGAAGACATGCCCGGCATTTTATGATTTGGCGGCTTATTGTAATGCTCGTCAAGATCAATGCTATGCGCGTTGTTTGGGGAAGTATGGAGACCGGCTTCAAACTTCTAGCTACACCTGTACTCATAAAGACAAGGAGAAGTATGGCACTTGTCGTTGTACATATGTTTGCTAAGAGTATGGATCGAAGAAGAAATTAGTAATTACAGAGAACTATACATCTTAGTGACGTTGTGGCAATGGCATCATGTAGCCATATTTGACGAAATATAGAACATGATTTTTAAGGAATATTTTGATGGTCGCTTTTTGTAGCAATTACTATGTTTATATGTTACATTACCGAAATGAATAATTTTTGCGTGAGAAATGTAAATGACCCTAGCTATGACAGATGTTATATATCACTATTGGCTAGAAAAAGTACTTGACTTAATTTCCCTGCAAAAGAAACACTTGGATCTGGACTATATATAGTAAAAATTCATGATTTGATGAATACACAAAAAAGAAAAAAAAGAAAAGGACATAAACCTAAAAGAAATTTTGAAAAACCAGTCAACTTGTCAACCATGCAGTGACAATTTTATTTTAATTACTTTTTTTTGCTCTAATTTTATTTTAATAAATTACTGCACCATATTAAATCGAGATATGAATGAGAGTAAATTATGAGCCTCCCACCACTTAGAATTCCTCAACTATAATTAGGTCTCCATTTTGATTACTTGGAAGAACACACAAGAAATGAGCCTTTCTCTTCTCCCTCTCATGTGCTCTTATTATCCTTCCATATTGATATTATCCGAGCATCATTTGAGTTCGCCAAGAACAACTAGAATTGCAACTAGTTGTTGGGTTTCTACAATTGTATCATGGGAGACATATTTCTGCTGTTTTCTTCAAGTAGGTGAGGGGACAAATATATTTTAAGAAAACTGTGTGGGCACATGTCTGTGTTACGTTTGATTGATCGATTTTATTTGTTGTATTATGTATGTTAATTTCTTTTCTGCCCAGTCCAACTTTAACACCTGCAAGCCCAATCCTTTTCCATTGTGAATCAATCCATCATCTGATCTATAATTAGGTTGACATAAAATTATAAAACATTCACCGATTTAGAGCACAAATAAACATAAGACATATTCCTCTACTACTCCCAAAATTTTAACCATGGTTGCCCCTAATGAGCAAATACATGTCTCTCATGAAGTATCACCAAAAGAGCTTTTTTCCATCCACAACATGCGGGAGGTACTCTAAAATTACCAAGTTTTATAATTCTAATCATCATTTCTTTGACAAAACTATCATGTTACTAAATTTTCTACATGTATATTGATCGATATTTCTATATAGTTACATATCTAATTCTTTTTGTGATTCATTTTTAGCCCCTGCTATTCATATAGTCAAAGCGTTCATATTACTAAATTAAGTTAGAAATTCTCTATGAATATAAATGTAATTTCAAAGAAAAATTAATGAATTGAAGAAGTCTGAGATCAGACTCTTGGACAAACTATGAACATGTGAAGTTTCATGCAAAATAGGAAAAGGAAAAAAAATCATGTATTCAATGTCAAACATGAATAATAGGTAAAAAACAATACTTGCACAATAGTATTATATACATTTTTTCATCCCAAATTGCAATTCTATCCAACAATTTTGTGGTTGTTTTATTTATTTATGTACCATTAATCAATTTACTAGTGAAAATGCATTGTGCAAACGTGGCGCATGCAAAGTGCACTATATTGTGCTCGCTTCTCAATTTCTGACCGGTCCACTAACTTGTTCTCTATATATTGCGCTTGCAGAAACTTGCTACCCAGTTAGACTTTAACACATGCAAGCCCAATCCTTTTTCACTGTGAATCCATCTATCTATAATTAAGTCGACATAAAATTATAAAACATTCACTGATTTAGAGCACAAATAAACGTAAGACTTCTTCCCCTACTCTTCCCAAAATTTTAACCATGTGGCTGCCTCTAATGGGCAAATAAATGTCTATCATGAAGTATCACAAAAAGAGCTTTGTTCCATCCACAACATGTGAGAGGTACTCCAGATTACCAAGTTTTATAATTCTAATCATCATTTCTTTGGCAAAATTATCATGTTACTAAATTTTCTTCACATGTATAATGATCAATATTTCTATATAGTTACATATCTAATTCTTATTGTGATTTCTAGCCCTTGCTATTCATATAGTCAAAGCGCTCATACTAATAAATTAAATTAGAAATTCAATATGACTATGAAATGTTAAATTCAAAGATGAATGAAGAAGGCTGACATCTGAGTACTGGATAAACTTATGAACATGATGTGAATGTTTGTGGATGTTTTATTTATTTAAGTACCATTAATCAATTTACTAGTGAAAATGCCCTGCGCAAACACGGCGCATGCAAAGTGCACTATATTGCGCTCGCTTCTCAATTTATGACCGGTCCACTACTTGTTCTCTACATATTGAGCTTGCAGAAACTTCGCTACCACCTCCAACTTAACACCTGTAAGCCCAATCTTTTTCCATTGTGAATCCATCATCTAATCTATAATTTACCTCACATATGAATCAAATATTTTAATAATTTACCTCGATTATAGCCAAATCCATTATATGACCTTTGGAGACTAATATTTTGTCATCGTCTTCCTCTCCAATAGTTATGTATGTTAGTTTGATCATTTACAATCCCTGCTATTCATATATATAGTCAAATAGTTCATGTTCCTGGAATTTATACATCACAATTCACATATGAATTACCTCAACAATAGCCAAATCCATTGTATGACCTTTGGGGACTTATATTTTGTCATCATCTTCCTCTCCAATAGTTTCGTATGTTAGATTGATCATTTCCAATCCCGCTATTCATATATATAGTCAAAGAGTTCATATTACTGAAAATTAAGTTAGAAATTTAATATAACTATTAATTGTTAAATTCAAAGATGAATGAAGAAGGTTGACATCAGAGTGCTGGATAAACTTATGAACATGATGTCAATGTTTGTGGATGTTTTATTTATTTACGTATCATTAATCAATTTACTAGTGAAAATGCCCTCCACAAACACGGCGCATGCAAAGTGCACTACATTGCGCTCGCTTCTCAATTTATGACCGGTCCACTACTTGTTCTCTATATATTGCGCTTGCAGAAACTTCCCAGTCCAACTTTAACACCTGCAAGCCCAATATTTTTGCATTGTGAATCCATCATATCATCTGATCTATAATCTACCTCACATATGAACTTATGAACATGATGTCAATGTTTTTGGATGTTTTATTTATTTACGTATCATTAATCAATTTACTAGTGAAAATGCCCTGTGCAAACACGGCGCATGCAAAGTGCACTATAGTGCGCTCGCTTCTCAATTTATGACCGGTCCACTACTTGTTCTCTTATTATTGCGCTTGCAGAAACTTCGCTACCACCTCCAAGTTTAACACCTGCAAGCCCAATCTTTTTCCATTGTGAATGCATCATCTAATCTATAATTAACCTCACATATGAATCAAATATTTGAATAATTTACCTCGATAATAGCCAAATCCATTGTATGACCCGTGGGGACTAATATTTTGTCATCGTCTTCCTCTCCAATAGTTTCGTATGTTTGTTTGATCATTTCCAATCCCTGCTATTCATATATATAGTCAAAGAGTTCATATTACTGAAAATTAAGTTAGAAATTTAATATGACTATTAAATGTTAAATTCAAAGATGAATGAAGAAGGTTGACATCTGAGTGCTGGATAAACTTATGAACATGATGTCAATGTTTGTACATGTTTTATTTATTTATGTATCATTGATCAATTTACTAGTGAAAATGCCCTGCACAAACACGGAGCATGCAAAGTGCACTATTTTGCACTTGCTTCTCAATTATGACCGGTCCACTACTTGTTCTCTATATATTGCGCTTCGAGAAACTTCGGTACCCAGTCCAACATTAACACCTACAAGCCCAATCTTTTTGCATTGTGAATCCATCATCTGATCTATAATCTACCTCACATATGAATCAAATATTTGAATAATTTACCTCGATAATAGCCAAATCCATTATATGACCTTTGGGGATTAGTATTTTGTCATCGTCTTCCTCTCCAATAGTTTCATATGTTCTATTGATCATTGTTATTCATTTCTATAGTCAAAGAGTCCATGTTACTGAAATTTATACATCACAATTCACATATGAATCAAATATTTGAATAATTTACCTCAATAATAGCCAAATCCATTGTATGACCTTTGGGGATTTATATTTTGTCACTGTCTTCCTCTCCAATAGTTTCGTATGTTAGCTTGATCATTTCCAATCCCTGCTATTCATATATATAGTCAAAGAGTTCATATTACTGAAAATTAAGTTAGAAATTCAATATGACGACTATGAAATGTTAAATTCAAAGATGAATGAAGAAGGTTGACATCAAAGTGTTGGATAAACTTATGAACATGATGTGGATGTTTGTGGATGTTTTATTTATTTATGTACCATTAAATTTACTAGTAAAAATGCCCTGCGCAAACACGGCGCATGCAAAGTGCGCTATATTGCGCTCGCTTCTCAATTTATGACCGATCCACTAATAGTACTCTATATATTGCGCTTGCAGCAACTTCACTACCCAGACCAACTTTAACACCTGCAAGCCCAATCTTTTTCCATTGTGAATCCGTCATCTGATCTATAATCTACCTCACTTATGAATTACATATTTGAATAAATTACCTCGATAATAGCCAAATCCATTATATTACCTTTGGGATTATTATTTTGTCATCGTCTTCTTCTCCAATAGTTTCGTATGTTAGTTTGATCATTTACAACCACTGTTATTCATATACATAGTCAAAGAGTTCAGGTTACTGAAATTTATACATCACAATTCACATGTGAATGAAATATTTGAATAATTTACCTCGATAATATCCAAATCCATTATATGACCTTTGGGGACTAATATTTTGTCATCGTCTTCCTCTCCAATAGATTCATATGTTAGTTTTATGGATGTTCTTTGTCCCAACCTTTTCTCCCCTTACCTAGTATTACAATTATTAATCCTAGAATCAACACTTATCCCATAGCAAACAAAAGAAAAGGCTATTAATGGAACGAAATAAAGTACAAGTTTCACAACTAACAAATTTCATTCTAAAATTTGACGACCCTAGGGGTTCTTAGACCACTCCCAATGGGAGTGGTCGTGAGGCCGGCCGCCTCACGGCCGGCCGTGGGTGATCCAATGGGAGCACCACGGCCGGCCGTAGGCACGACCAACCTCGAATTCAGCCTAACGACGGTTGAATTCGGGGCCTCGGCCGTCCCGGCCATTGGGCTGGGCAGCCGGGTGGGCCCCACCATTTTTTTTATTTTTTAAATTAATATATAAAGTAATATTAAATAAAAAAATATCCCAACGGCTATATTTTTTTGAGATCTATAAATACAACTCATTCACAACTCATTTCACCACACCTCAATTTCCTCTCATCTTCCATTTCTTAAACTCAAAACGTCTCTAAACTCAAACACATATCCAAACATGTCTGCAATTAATCACTACATCAACAACTTATCATCATCTAGTTCCGATGATGATGAGTTTGCACAATATGCTGATTCCTCTTCTTCCTCTTCAAGCACACAAACTGATTACTATACCCGTGCTACCAAACTTCTTATTCAAGCCACTCCTCACATAATCAATCACTGCGAGCAACAAAATCCACGAAGGAGGTCGGGGTATACGCGTGAATACATTGATCGGAAGAGGGAACAGTTTGTTGTTCTACTCGATAACGATTACTTTGTTGAACGTCCAACATGGGGAGCGGTCAAGTTCCGACGTCGGTTCAGGATGCAAAGGCCATTGTTTCTCCGGATCGTCAAAGCTTTAGAGCAATACGATCCGTATTTTCAACAACGCCGGGATGCTACGGGGAGGTTGGGTTTTACGGCAAAACAAAAATGCACATCTGCCATCCGACAACTTGCATATGGTGTATGTGCAGACATGGTGGACGAATACACTCGTGTAAGTCAAACTACTGGTCAAGAGGCATTGAAGGCCTTTTGTGATGGTGTTGTTGAGGTTTTTGGTCTTACATATATGAGGAGGGCCAATGCGGAGGATGTACGTCAGTTAATCCAGGTGAAAACTAGTCGAGGTTTTCCCGGCATGCTTGGAAGTATTGATTGCATGCACTGGGAATGGAAGAACTGTCCGTCGGGTTGGAAAGGGCAGTTCCAAGGAAAAAACAAGAGAGCCACACTTGTTTTGGAGGCGGTTGCATCCCAAGATACTTGGATTTGGCATGCTTTCTTTGGTGTTTCAGGGAAGTTGAATGATCGAACCATTGTGGAACGGTCAGCGGTATTCGACGAATTACTAAGGGGAAAAGCTCCTGCTGTTAACTTCGAAGTGAATGGGAATCAATAAGACATGGGGTACTATCTAACTGACGGCATATATCCTATGTGGGCAACATTTGTGAAGTCAATTAAAGGTCCTATCAATCCAAAACAGGCCAAGTTCGCAATGCGGCAAGAGGCGTGCAAGAAAGATGTCGAACGTACTTTCGGAGTTCTCCAAGCACGTTTCAAAGTGATTAAGGATCCAACATTGGCCCATACCTGAGAAGACCTTGCTAGGATCATGAATTGTTGCATTTGTTTGCACAATATGATAGTGGAGGATGAGCGGCACTTATATTGCAACTACAAAGACGTGATAGTAGAATTCAATGATGATGCTGTAGAATTAGGCATCCACAACGATGAGCTTAATTCCTTCACACGCAAGGATTCCTATATCAATCAAATGGATGGCTATTTGAGCAAAAGGGTTGATCTAGAAAGCAAGGAGACCCATTTGCGGCTTCAAGAAGACATGATGAACCATGTTTGGTCTTTCAACCATGAGTAGTTCTTTTCAATGTAATGTGTTGTTGTTCATTTCATTTTTATGCATGTGTGCTGTTGGTTTGTTTCCTATGATTTGCATTGTAATGTTTCATGTATTGTTGTTTGCATTGTTTGTCTTTCAACCATGTTTGCATTGTAATGTTTGTTTCTGAGTTGATTTCAACGAATATGCAAGTTCTTCATAATACAAATCTGTCACCCCTTCTTATTTCATTGGAAATTAGACATTACAACATAGCATAAATACAACATAAAATAAAACCTAAGGATTTAATAAAACGTACAAACGACAAATACTAATTCAAAGACAAACAGACAATAAGGGGTGATTTATGTTGCTCAATTACCCCCCGCGGGAGAATCCCTCACCTTGTATTGGAATGTCTTTGAACACGGGTGGGGGGCATCTTGCTGCATCTGTCACCGGATCCGCACACTTACATTTGTTAAACATAACCTTTAGTTGTTCAAATAGTGGTTCATCAACCACGTAGTACCACTTAGCGTGACAGTCATAGCGTATTATCTCTGCCCAAACATTCAAGTCGACTCGATTCCTACCACCACTGAAGCTAATGCAACCACGCCATTTACAAGGCCAAGTGAGGATCCTGTTGTAGCAAAAGTGCCTTGTGTAGAGCTTCTCCACCTCAGCCTTCATGTCTTCCAACGTATAGTTGGCACCTTGCTCCGCAAGCTGGTTCTGCACCACCGGTAGGGCTTGCTCCTGCTTGTGAGGATAACACCACATCCCTAGCTGGGCACACTTCAACAGACTGTGAAGCATGAATACCACACTTTCCTTGGTCATCTTTCCATTGTATAAATGGAAGTCTTGATAGGTTCGAGCAGCATTCTCTTGAGCCTCCGTCCAGATTTGTGCATCAGGGATCATCGGCCTCCACGACGAACTGGAAGACATCTTGCAAAGAGTGTTTGAGTTGGAAATTTAATCTGATATTGAGTTGTTGAGTGTGAGGTTTGGATGAATAAGTGTAGTCTATTTATAGTGAAACGAGTCGAAATTCATGTTGGAATTGAGACTTCAAATTCAGATGAAATTGAGATTCACCTTGAAATTCAATCATTGGAATGAGGTTTGATGCTGTGTAGTCAGGTATCCAATGGTACCTATCCTCATAAAGTGCAGACAACAATCCTTCAATGTCATTATCCATATCTTGTACTAGATTTGTTCTATTTTTTCCTCATTTTTTTCATTCTGATTTCAATCTCAATAAATTATAAACGAGTTTTAAGAATCCAATTTGAGTAATTTCAACTTCTAAATATTCTTATAATATGTGAAGCAAGCTAAAAAAATATTAAAAAATACAAAAAAATAATAAAAAACACTATTCACGGTCAGTCTGACACATTGGACGATTTTTTTTCTCCGTGTCGTTAAATCACCGTAATCGCATCAAGAACTATTCACGGTCATCGCGACGACCCATTGGGAGTGGTCTTAGATTGTAAAACATTGAGAATGTAAAGGGTATTCAAGAGTAAATCACCAGAGCTGAAGCCTACAACTTATAGCATACACAATCATAACTGAAACATAAAAGACAATTAAATCAGCTGAAAAACAATTCCAAGTTATAAAAGAGAGTTAAAACTTGGGTATGAACACCACAACTCTGGGTCACACAACTCTCATGTTCAACTTATACATCCACAAAAGTCTAAAGCTTTAGCATTTTATGGTATACTCAAATCACAGTCACGAATTGATCACGGTGATTGATCAACCAAAGATGCAAGTGGAGTACACACTAAAAGTAGTTAACAAATTATAAGAAATATAAACAGAGATGATCAAACATGGCTCATTAAGAAATTAGATCAAAATCCTTTCCCACACAACTTTAGCGTGTTGTAAACTTGCTATCATTAATTTGGCCTGCAAACTTGCTATCATTTCGCAGGCCGTCTTTGCCTTTCTTGATGTCTTGTCATTACCAAGAAATAAATAAATATATGAGTAGCAAGAATCACTCACTGGTTTTATATAATCCGTAGTACTTCCTCCCTCCCGAGAATAGATTTTCACTTTGACATTTTGCAGTCAACTTTTTTCAACTTTAGCTATGAATTGATTTTAAACCGCAAATGTAAAATACTCCCTCCATTTCAAAAAAAAGTGTTACATTTTACTATTCTGCGGTCAACTGTCTCCGCGTTTGATCACAATTTACTCTTAAACGATATTAATAAATAAATTATTAAAATTATATAATGAAAATTTAGTAATTAAATTTTTATTATATGATTTTATTAAATTATTTACTATTATCGTTTATGAGTAATAATCAAACTCAAACGATTAATGGGTCAAAGCTGATGTAACACTTTTTACGAAAATGGAGATATTCAATAAATTATATAATGAAAATTTAGCCCTAAAGTTTCATTATATAAAAAATTGAACATTTTACATTTGCGGTTTAAGATTAATCGTGTCAAATCGAAAAGTTTGGCTAAAATCAAAGTGAAAGTTATTATTGACGGAGAAAGTATTTACTAATCTCCTAGGGTTCTTATATATATACACTCTCACGTAGAACATCTGCACTATACTTTTTCATCTTGTTTCATCAGCCTTTCAAAGAACCGAAAACTGCACGAAAACATTAATGGCGGGTGGTTATGTGCCATCTGGCCCTGCCACCAACTACCCTGGAAACCTCACCGTTTTTGTCTTCCTCACTTGCATTTCTGCAGCTTGTGCAGGTCTCATCTTTGGCTACAACATCGGAATTTCCGGTATGCATAAATTAATCGTATACTGTTGCAATCAATATTAGCCTAGCTATGTAAACATGTGATGTAATATCAAATTGATTAACATGTATTTATTGTTTTTAAATCTTGATCAGGTGGAGTGACTTCACTGGATGTGTTCCTGGAAAAATTCTTCCCGAGTGTGTACCGTAGGGAGGCTAATCTGGTCCAGACAAAAAACCAGTACTGCAAATTTGATGACGCTAGGCTCACGTTCTTCACGTCGTCGCTTTACCTGGCGGCCATGGTTGCTGCTTGTTTCGCCTCGACTGTGACAAAGAAGTTTGGCAGGAAGTCTTCCATGCTTCTTGGAGGGGTTCTGTTCTTAGCTGGTGCTGCGATTAATGGATTAGCTCAGAACATTAGCATGCTTATTATCGGTTGGCTTCTTCTTGGTTGTGGCATTGGCTTTGGCAATCAGGTATCTATCTATTTGTTACTTAATCCGAGTTTTCTTAGATGCCAGAGCGGAGCCACTTGTACAACCTCTAATATAGATGCGGACCCTATATGAGAGGGTGCGGTACTAGTTGTCGTCCTTAGCATCTAAAAAAACTCTAATTACTACACATTTACTATATATTTTGATAATAATTCGATATATTATCAAAATAATTATTTCGTGTTATTTATATAACACTTATTGCCTCCGTTCCAGAGCAAATTAGCCTATGTACGTAGTTAACATGAATCATGAATGTTTGATGATGTGTTGCAGTCAGCGCCAGTATATTTGTCTGAGGTAGCTCCGTACAAGTACAGAGGAGCATGTAACCTGCTGTTCCAGCTCTCCACTACCATCGGGATGCTAGTAGCCAACTTGATCAACTACAAAACTGCAACCATGGGTGAAAACGGGTGGCGCATAAGTTTGGGTTGTGCCAGTATACCAGCTGTCATATTCATTCTATGTACGCTATGGCTCCCTGACTCCCCTAATTCCTTGATCGAGCGTGGTAAGACAGAAGAAGCAAAGTCCAGGCTGATCAAGATCCGAGGCACAAAAGATGTGGATGCAGAATTCAATGACTTGGTGGCTGCTAGTGAGGAGTCCAAGCAGATTAAGCACCCCTGGAAGAATTTCATGAGCAGAAAGTATAGGCCACATTTGGTCCTTGTCTCTTGCATCCCTGCCTTCCAGGTGCTCACCGGGATGAATGTGGTCGTGTTTTACGCTCCTGTTTTGTTTAAGACTATTGGAATGGCCAACTCTGCGATGATGGCCACCGTGATCACTGGAGTTGTTACTGTTGCCGCCACATTCGTTTCAATTTTTACGGTTGACAGGGTTGGCAGGAGGTTTTTGTTTCTCGAAGGTGCTGCTCAAATGTTCATCTGCCAGGTTTGTTCCTTCTTCATTCAATTGTTGTTTGTTTTGGTAAAAAATTAATTTTATCCTATCCGAATAGAATCTTGCAAAAAACTGAGGCTTAGCTTGTGTGAAACTTTTACAGCTTCTTAAGTGTAAAACTGGTTTTATAATAGATTGACTCTTACAATGCATGTAAATTTGTTTCTGCAGATCACTGTCGCGATTTTCATCGGAGTGAAGTTTGGAGTGAACGGTGATCCAGGAGTATTGCCCGCGTGGTACGCGGTTGTAGTAGTTACAGTCATATGTTTTTACGTTGCAGGTTTTGCCTGGTCATGGGGTCCGCTCACCTGGTTGGTGCCTAGCGAAATCTTGCCCCTTGAGATCCGGTCAGCTGGTCAGACGCACAACGTCCTGGTGAACATGCTTGTCACTGTCATTGACGTTGAGCTTTTGATGAAGATGATGTGTGGGATGAGGTTCGGGCTCTTCCTGTTCTTTGGCTTTTTTGACCTTCTCATGTTTTTCTTCATATTTAAGTGTTTCCCGGAGACTAAGGGGATCCCCATTGAGGAGATGCAAGGAATTTTCAAGAAGCATCCGATCTGGAGTAAATATGTTGATGATGATGGTCGTGACCCTAACAGGCTCTTGAATTGCCCTGCGTATGAAAAATTTAGATCTGTTTTAGTTCTCTTGCAATCAAACATGTTAGAACTTTAGGACCGGGATTGGTACTCCGGACAAGTTTCAGACGATGTTGACTATGATGTTGAGTCAACAACGTCTTCAACAGTAAATACAACAGTGAACAGTAACGAACAAAACAGAGCAGTTTGCAGCGCATAAAAATACTGAACACCACAGATAAATTCTAGCCAGTATATATAAAACATACTGACCGTGCCTTAGGCTAAATTTCCACTATCAAGAAAAGTAGAATTACAAAAACTAGGTTTAATCAATCACAAAACGAATGATTAAACTGCAAAGACTAGACCTAGAACAGATAAACAAAAACCTATTCTAGTTCGAAGATACTAAAGTAAATCTCAACCTTTAGAGACTACTCACAAGTGAATTCGACAACAATGCATAGTAAACACAAGAAAAATTATCTCTCAATATGTTGTGAATTGATACTCTAGAGACACTTTTTCTTGCAAGCATTCTTCTTGTATATATAGGTGCAGCCAAGTCGAACAGAACAAGGAGAACGCATGTGTCTTCTTTTCTTCTTTACGTTCTGTAACAGAAGAAGAAGAACGCTTCTTCTTAGCGTTTAGATTCAGAAGGAAATATTCCTTATTTGGATATCTCATTTTTATTTCCTTCATGCTTCCAATGTGCCCATAACTTGCCAAACTATTTTCTAGATTGCATTCTTTGTGTCCAAAGCAAATCAAACTTCTTACTTTATTATGTTTCCAGCGCCCAGATCTTCCAAACTACGTTTGGATTCTTTCCAGCTCTTCCAGATTGCGTTGGGTTCCAAGCTAATCAATGTTGATCCATTAAGCAATGTTGAAGCCCAACTTGTTATTTCCTACAAAATATCCATAGAAAAACAACTACAATTGTTGAACCGGTTAATAAACGAAGAAAGTCCGAATTAATAAACTAAGTGCAATAAATTGCACTTTCAAAACAATTTATTTTATGTGTATTTTTTGGTTTTTGGACAAAGCTAGTTGCGATTTACTTAGCTTTCTCTTAGTGTAATTACTCTAGACAATGTTTTGGTTGTACCATTTATAACTACATACTGTCTAATATTATTTCCGTTGATCTTGTATTCGTCGTGGTTGTCTTTAAGTTATAAACTCTGTAATAATCTCCAAACTGCAAGCTGAGCTAGCTGCAGGCATCTAGAAGCCTTATATAACCATCCAAGATTGTTCATTTCTTCGGGAGTGATTTGGATTATGTGAGCCAACACAAGAGAATCCTCTATGTTCCCGTACACACCTTCTGAAGGGTGGTTAGCTTGTCACTCATTGATAAATTTGTGGCTTCTGATGATCTGATTCCGGATGAAGTGTCATTGAACTTTGATTTGGCAAGTTGTGAGTCAGATGGCAAGCTAATAGAACGGCCATGGGAATTAAGTGAAGCCTTCTGATTTCCGATGGATCTGTGATCTACTAGTATGAATGAAAATGATGAGAACTGATTGCTAATCTGCAGACAATTTCAGAATACTATACTTGCATATTTTAGTGAACATCATTGAAATCCATGTGTTATTTTAAGTTATTGTACTGATATTCCACATATGACAGACTGTACAAAATTTTATCATGCTTGAAAGCGTGCA
The DNA here is from genome assembly GCA_026545765.1 of Plantago major. NCBI lineage: Eukaryota > Viridiplantae > Streptophyta > Magnoliopsida > Lamiales > Plantaginaceae > Plantago > Plantago major. The sequence continues at coordinate 87,902,556 of CM048843.1, read as the reverse complement.
AGATCAAGGATCGATGATATATTTTCGATGTCATTAATGAGTTGTTGAGTGGTTGCTTTATTCTAACAGACAATTGGAATCTCAAAGATTAGGATATTGTTGAACTGATCAAGGCCCTCATGTGCCTTAATTGATCTATAATGTGTTTTCGTGAAAACTTGCATTATCATTAAAGATGATGTTCTCCCCGTGGAAACAATTAGAATCTTGACAACTCAGATATGAATTTTTGTCTGATGAATCATGAAATAATTGCTTGATCAGGTTATCAAATTTTACGTTGGATTCAACTTTCCAATTCCAGGAGCTGAACTACGTGAACATCAACTAGATTTTTTTTCTTCATTAATTATGTTCTGAGTTTATTGAAGTCGAATAACTAGAAACGAACAAGCATAAATGCAGAAGAATCTGTTGTTGATCCTTTAATTGTTTCACTGAATGAATATTTTGATGTACATCATATTAGACTAACTATGTTGCTATATGTCCTGAACTACAAAACTCTGTGAATCTAGCTATATATACTAGTTGACAATGTTGAGGAGCGAAACTCTTGTTTTAATCAACTGCCTGAACAAGCTTTCTAACTCTTCTTCAACAGCTTGAATGGTTGAGTCCATTTGGATCAAGTGGCTCATCAGCTCATCACTTTCTTGGCTCGATTGCAAGAGAGCATCCACCTTTGAAAATTCATTCAAATCTGATTCTTCAGCTTCATTTTTGGATTTCATCAGTTTGGATACCAAAGACCATCCACTCTGCTTCTTAATTCCCATAACATGTGTCAATAGAGACTCAAGCATGACAAAAGTAGCTGATTCGGTTTCTTTTAGCTTATATACAATTTCATTCTCGTTTTCCAGAGTTTTTCTTGAAGAACTCTTTAGATCCTTCAATGTCTTCAGGATCATTTTTCTTGACATCTTTCTTGAAGCCATATAACTACGAACGCCCTGCACGTCTTTCCTTCTCAAGGCAGATAGAAGTTCATCGATGGTAAGCTTCACTTGTGAGAAGATATCTTTAGTTGTGCTGCAAGCATCCAAGAGACGGATATGGCCATCCAATAATTGGTCAACCCATTTTTCTTTAGACTCTCTTGAAATTGTTTGTTGAACATGGGGCAAAAGAAGCAAGTCGTCGAAGTTCTTAAGGCTTGAAGAGGTGGCTTCAGAAGCCTTTAGTGTGAAGAATGTTTCTTGGTGAGTTTTTGAGGGTAAGCTAAGGGAACGGCTGTGGCGACTAGTTTTTGAGGTTGCCATTTCTGTTTTTACTTATTTTTAAGCTGTAAACTGAATCAGGAAAATAGTGATGAGATGAGATGTTAGAGATTGAGTGTTTACGTGCTATATATAGGCCTGGAGGGAGGAGACAAGAGGAATAATAGCAGCCCTATTCTCAATGAAATAAATACGTGCTATGTTTCCCATCCTTGAAACCATCTACATAAACTGCGGCATGACAGTGTAAATTTGCACGGATGGCTCATTGTTTGCACCATTATTGTTCTTTGTTTATACCATCAAAATCGGATCCAATCTAACTCCAGACTGGAAATTTTGAGTTATATTTAACGCGTAACTAGAGTATCCTGGTAGACAAGAAGATCGAAAACAGATCACACAGTTTTTCCATCTCTGTACGCAAGCAAAATTCAGAATTTTCATGTCATTTGATCCCTGCTCTCTCCTTCATTGCTGTATTATGTGTCACCATTGGAGATGGTGAATTATCTTCACATCAAACCACATGGATTTTAATGCTATTCTGTCTTCACCAAAATATACAAGTATATTTTTCAGAACTTGTCTGAAGATTTGCAACCAATTTTCATCATTACCAATAATTTACATTTTAGAATAGACCATATGTGCACCATTTCATTAATTTTCTTCATGGCTGTATATAATTTGTTAAGTCTTTTCTTCTGATTTATCAATAATGTACATGTTAAATAGGCCATTTGTGCACCATTTCTCGTCATTAATTTTCTCCATGTTTGTATCATTCAAATTCAACAACTGGTTTGTTAAGTGTTTACTTTTGATTTCCGATGGATCTGTGTTCTGCTGGTGGGATACAACGCGTAGACAATTGAGAAATAATATAGAACAGATCAATGTGGAATTTATTATTGCATGTTCCACAAAGAAATTATGATTCATCTCCATAAATATGCTTTGCAATTGAAGGAGATAGATGACAAAATATTTTACCTTCAATACAATACCAACCTAAAGATTTAAGCTCTTAAGCTCCCAAGAAAGAAAAGTAAAATGGCTTCACTCAATTCCCATGGTCATTCTCTTAGCTTTCCATCTGAATCACAACTTGCCACATCTGAGTTCGACAGCAACTTAGCGAGAATCAGATCATCTGAAGATACAAGTTCATCATTGTCATCAATAAGTGACAAATTAAATGCTCTTGAGAAGTTGTATGCCAACATCGACGAATCTCTTGTGGTATCTCACATCAGTCAAAACACTTCAGAAGAAGGAACACAAATCTTGGAAGGCTATATAAGTCTTCTAGATGCATGTTGTTGGTCCAGATAACGGCAAAGTAAAAGACTAGAGGGGGAGGGTGAATAGTCTTTTAAAAACTTTTGTCGATAACAACTATTTCTCAGATATCTGAATAGATATCTGATACTTAGAATCAGAGTGCGGAAGACTTAATAAAGATAAGTGCAGAAATAGTTAATGTGTGTGTGTGTTGCTGAAGAGTAAATACAGAAAGGTAAATAACACAGCAAGTATAGTGGTATCTGGAGGTGGCGTAATCCTCCAACTAATCCACTTCGGTCTATCAGAGACCTAGAATTCACTAGAACAGATAATTGAGTCCTCCTTACAATAATCCTATTCTAAGATTCTTAACAATTGGTTCCCAACCAAATGTTCCCCCTGAGTTGTTCCCCGGCTTTCCTGACCAAGTACTTCTGCATGCGAAACCTTTGAGTTATTCCCTAGCTTCCCAAGCTAAGTACTTCCTATACTCAATAACCTTGGAGTTATTCCTTAGTTTCCCAAATCAAGTACTTCCTATACTCCGGTAACCTTGGAGTTATTCCCTGATTTTTCAAACTAAGTACTTCCTGTACTCCACGCCAGTTATGGTGTTGGTTTTGGTTTGAGTTGTCAGATGAGCTTCTTAATAACTTTCAGTTAATCAGATAGCTCTGTGAATCAAGTTATTTAATACACTTTACAGCGTATGGTATCTTGTTCGATTTTACTGACCCAAGTCTTATGATATCTGTTCAAGAGAATGAATCTCAGATAATTGATCCTTTGATTCAACTCCTTCACAGATAGCTTTGCTTGTTTAGGATCAGGACACTTAGAACTTCAGTGTTACTCAAGATCAAAAGCTTTGGTCGCAACAGAAAGCTTTGTGAGTAAGTAAGTTGCTTTGAGAGAGTAAGACGTTCAGCGTTTGTATGCAGTTCAAGGTGTGTCTAAGGTTCTGTGTGTTCTCTCAAGCAGTCTAAGTGTTGATATTTATAGATGAATTTGAGTGCCGTTTGAATAGTATCCGTTAGGCTCAAATTCAAACTATCGATATCTGTGTATAGTACTGTAGCAGGTTTTGTCTTCTTCTCAGAAGCTGCCGTTGCTTTTATTCAGACATCTCTGTCCGTGCATTAAATGCATTGTACTATACTTTTGTCCTGTAGTGTCAACGGAACTATGCTTTGTATCAGAGACTAGTGTTATCTGATTCTTTGCACGTCCTTATCTTCAATCTTCAGATACCACTTGTATTTATTGAAACAACTTTGTTTGCAATATATATTTCTTTTTCAGAAATGTGGTTAAAGCTCAAGGTATCTGAGAATAGATATCTGTGGACACTTTCCTTGTTTTCAGATATGTCTTTTATTTCTCAGATATCTCTTGTGACACAGTTTGTTAGAAACTATTCGTGTCTTCAAGATATCTGTCTTAAGATATCTGAACAACAGATTCAGTAATCTTGTGCAGTTTTCTTCAAGTCTTCAATGTCGTTGAGCTTTCTGCTTGGATGTCTTCTTCTTGGTCTTCTCTTCATAAAATAAAAATTACATTTTGAGACCTAACATCCTATACAAGATTAGCTAGACTATCATACTTAGTGGTTTTCCTCTTTTACAATGTTCAAGTAAACCAAGAGTACTAATCACCTTTCTGAGACTAAGATAAGTCATCATGTTGCTGATCAAAACTTAAACAGATATTCTTTGCAAAATATCTAACAAAATTCCTAACAAATTTCTCAAGAAATTTCCCAACAAATTTCCCAACACATGTAGCTCAGCCAAAGATCTAGTCTCAAGCACGAAACAACAAATAAATGAGCTTTCATCTTCCATTCGACGAAAGGATGCAAATGGCACCAGTGCTTACCTTGCCTGTAGAAATAGAACAAAGAGGATGATTGAGAAATGCTTGAGAAATATAAAGAGTTCTTCAAGCATGATGAAAGACCACAAATCAATCGGTGTCCTGCATATGTTAAAAGAAGCGGAATCGGTCACTGTTTCTGTGCTAGAGTCCTTTCTGTGTTACATGATGGGGAATAAAAGCCAATCTTTGATCTCCAAGTTTATGCACTCCAAGAAAGTCAGCGTAGAAACAGAAGTCAATGAATTCGATAAGACAAATAGTATGTTGAGGACTAGCCAAGAGGATGTTCACATTGTGAATCACTTGAAAGTGGTTGACTCTAGCATTCAGGTTACTGAAGATGCCCTAGAATGCTTATTCAGGCAACTAATTAAGACCAGAGTTTCACTCCTCAACATTCTCAACAACTAGAATCTGATCAAAAGTTTTGTAGTTTAGAAAATAGTGTATATTCACACTTGTACATGGAAACATAGATGTGTATACATCAGTGCTTATGATTAATTGCAAAAGAAATAACAATTGCTCCTGCATGCCTTGGCTACTTCCCTGATGTTTCAGTCTGTTTATCAGAGATTGGCAGACGCTGATCATAAAAGATATGAATCAAGAACAGGGTTTTCCGAACTGAATGCTAGACTTAAAGTATGAGTACATCTGAAATCTGAGGGTATTAATTGCCATAATCTTGAAGTCCATGTTATTCAGACTAAGATATAAGCATACAGTCAAAACTGCTACTACTACCATTTAGTTTCTCTTCTCCGAAATTCTAGATATCTTCTGGTATGAGAGTCAAGATCATAAATTATCATCTTCTGTCTGGCACATCAAGTCTTTCACAGAACTTGCTCTTTGCAGTTTAGGAAATTATGCATATTCATACTTGTACATGAAAACATAGTTGTACATCATTAGTTACGTTACAATTATCTAAAAGTGAAGAGAAACGAAAATTATTTCTTCTACATGCCTTGTCTACTTCATTTCCTAAAGTTTCAGTATGTTAATTTGTTGGCAATGGTTCTATAAATCTTGAATAACAATGATATAGAACCTACAAAAGCCCAGCAAGAATTACTTAAACTTGTTTCATAGCTACTATTTTTTTTTTTTTTGAGTGTTCAAAGTTGTTCGGATTTCATCCATGAATTCTGCTTCCTAGATCTTGCAAACTAATCCATTAGGAACAAAATTGGATTTAAAGACAGGATACTCTTCCAATGGCAGAATTAGTATTGGTACTATCAAGGATTCATGAATCATTTAAAGACAGATTCATGTGCCAAAAGAAAGTAATCAAGTGGAAATACGGTAACTTCAAGAAAGTAGACTCAGAATTAGGAGAATTTATCTTCATTTCTCTTTCACGTAGATACAAGGGATCCCGACATACAACTATGTTTCCATGTAAACTACAAAATTTTTAATCTCATCTAGCTGCTGAGAACATTGAGGAGTGAAACTCTGGTCTTGATTAGTTGCCTGAACAAGCATTCTAGGGAATCTCCAATAACCTGAATGCTTGAGTCGATCACTTTCAAGTGATTCACAACTTTTACATCCTATTGGCAAGTTCGCAACATAGCATTTGTCTTCTAGAATTCATTAACTTCTGTTTCTACACAGACTTTCTTGGAGTGCACCAACATGGAGATCAAGATTGACTCTTGTTCCCCATCATGCAGGACAACAAAGACTCAAGCACAGAAACAGTAACAGATTCAGCTTCTTTTAGCATATGCATGGAAGGAATTGATTCGTGGCCTTTCATGGTGACCGTAGAACTCCTCGAACTTTTCAAGGACTTTCCGATCATATTCTTTGTCTTCTTTCTGCAGGTGAGGTAAGCACTAATGCCATTTGCATCCTTTCTTCGGATTGAAGATGAAAGTTCCTGTACTTGTTGCTTCGTGCTTGAGACTAGATCTTGAGCGGAGCTGCAGGCATCCAGAATACTTAAATAACCATCCAAGATTTGTTTCTCTTCTTGTGAAGGGATCTGGCTGATCTGAGCGAACACAAGAGAATCATCGATGCTGACAAACAACTTCTGTACATCATTTAGTTTGTCATTGATTGATGACAATGATGAACTGGATGAACTTGTGCCTTCAGATGATTTTATTCTGGAAAAGTTTCTGTCGAACTCAGATGTGACAAGTTGTGATTCAGATGGCAAGCTAAGAGAACGACCTTGGGAATTGAGTGAGGCCGTTTTATTTTTTTCTTTTCTTGGAGCTTAAGAGCTAAGATCTTCAGGTTGGTATTGTATTGAAGGTAGAACTTTTTTCTGCTCTAACTCCTTCAATTGTAAGGCATATAGATCTGTTTCTCTGATGTATTATTTCTCAATTGTCTACGTGTTGTATCCCACCAGTAGACCACAGATCCATCGGAAATCAGAAGAAAACACTTGACAAATTAATCAATTGATGTATGATACAAACAAGGAGAAAATAAATGACATCAAATGGTGCACAAGTGGCCTATTTAATTAACATGTACATTATTGATAATAATGCAAACTGATTGCCAATTAATCTTCAGACAAGTTCAGAAAACTATACATGTATATTTTTTGGTGAAGACAGCGGAGCATTAAAATACATATGATTGTCAATGTAAGTTTTCATGCAAACACATAGTACAGCAATTAAGAGATCAAGTTGTGAATTAAATGACATGGCAATTCTAAATTTCACACGCGTATAGAGATGGAAAAAATGTGTGTGATCTGTTCGTGATCTTCTTGTCTACCAGGATACTCTAGTTACACGTTAAATATAACCCAAAGTTTCCAGGCTGGATGTAAGATTGGATCGGATTATGATTATATAAACAAAGAAAAATAATGGTGCAAACAGTGAGCCATTCGTGCAACTGTACACTGTCATGCTGGAGTTTATGTAGATGGTTTCAAGTTTAGGAAACAATGCCTGCAGAATTATAATGAATCCAGATCGCTATCACATTACTATTATTCCTCTTGTCTCCTCCCACCAGGCCTATATATAGTACGTAAATGCTCAATCGGTAACATCTATCTCACAACTGTTTTCCTGATACAGTTTCAACAAAGCTAAAAACAAAAATGGCATTCTCACCTTTGAGATTGAAAGCGGGTCGCCACAGCCACTCTCTTAGCTTACCCTCCAAAACACACCAAGAAACCTTATTCACACTAAATGCTTCTGAAGTCACCTCATCTAGCCTTGAGAACTTCGATGATTTGCTTCTTTTGCCACATATTCAACAAACCATTTCAAGAGAGTCTCAAGAAAAATGGGTTGACCAACTATTCGATGGTCATACTGGTCTCTTAGATGCGTGCAGCACAACTAAAGATATCATCTCACAAGTGAAGCTTAATGTTGAAGAACTTCTATCTGCCCTGAGACGGAGAGATGTGGAGGGTGTTCGTAGTTATATGGCTTCAAGAAAGATGTTAAGAAAAGTGATTCTAAAGACATTGAAGGATGTAAAAAGTTCTCCAAGAAAATTTCTGGAAAACGAGAATGAAATTGTATGCATGCTAAAAAAAACCGAATCAGCTACTTTGGTCATGCTCGAGTCTCTATTGACACATGTGATGGGAACCAAGAAGCAGGGTGGATTGTATTTGGTATCCAAGCTCATGAAATCCAAAAACCAAGACGAAGAATCAGATCTGAACGAATTCACAAAGGTGGACGCTCTCTTGCAATCGAGCCAAGAAAGTGATGAGGAGCTTATGAGCCACTTGAGCCGAATGGACTCAACCATTCAAGTGGTTGAAGAAGAGTTGGAAATCTTGTTCAGGCAGTTGATCAAAACAAGAGTTTCGTTACTCAACATTGTCAACTAGTATATTAGCTAGATTTGTAGAGTTTTGTAGTTCAGGACATATAGCAACATAGTTAGTCTAACAGGTTGTACATCGATCAGAATATTCATTTATTGGAACCATGAATCGAAAACAGATTATTCTGCATACATACTTGCTTCTTTTCACCTCAATAAACTCAAAACATAAGGGGAAAAAAACTGAATTGATATTCACATAGTTCAACTCGTGGAATTGGAGAGTTGAATCCATCGTAAAATTTGGTAATCTGATCAAGCAATTATTTACTTAGGCGAAAATTCAACGTTGATTGATTAATCATATCTGAGCTGTCAAGATTCGAATTGTTTCGATTGAGAAGATATCATCTTTATTGATAATGAAAAATTTCATGAAAACACATTATACAGCAATTAAGGCCACATGAGGGTCTTGCTCAGTTCAACAATATTCTACTCTTTTGAGATTCCAATTGTATGTTCGAACAAAGCAACCACTCAGCAACTCTTTCAGGACATCGAAAATATATCATCAATCCTTGATGAGTTGGGTTGATCAGGACATATAGATTAGTTGAAACACATTTCTGGTCGTGTCAAATATTCACTTGTATATATAGTGACATTTATATTACTCTAGATAGGCATTATTGATTGCCAAAACTAAAATGGTAAGTAACTATTAAGTAGCAAGTAAGAAGAAAGCTAACGATTATGAGCATGCCAATATTTTGCGCAGCTACATTAATAGTAGACCAAAGAGAACACCTCCAAGAAGCATGGAAGACTTCCTGCCGAACTTCCGGTTCACAGTCGATGCGAAACAAGCATCCACTATGGCTGCCAGGTAAAGCGACGACATGAGTCTAACGTCATCGAATTTACAAAATTCGTAAAGACTAAAAACCAGTACTGCAATTGATGACCCTGGGCTCATCACATTCTTCACGTCGTAGCTTTACCTGGTGCTTGTTTCGCCTCGCATATGACCTGAAAGTTTGGCAGGAAGTCTTCCATGCTTCTTGGAGGTTTTCTCTTAGCTGGTGCTGCTATTAATTAATGTACACAGATGTTGGCTTGCTTATTATCAGTCACCTTCTCCTTGGCTATGATTTTAAGCCCATCTCTTGTTTTTATGTCTATCTATATATATACTGCTCGAGCTTAGGCGTAGATTCTTCATGACATGAGGGTGTTCAGCCTTCTATTTGGCACATAGGTTGCTCAACTTTCAAAAAAAACAAAAATTCCATGTAAGCTGCAAAAACAGAATATTCTGAAGAAAATCACAAGAAAAAAGCTAAAAACATGACTAATTCATTACGCGGACGAGCTCACTCATTTTTTATATTCACCGTCTGTCAACAGGCCATGGGGCTTGTAGATATATCTGATATGACTACGTACAGGACATGGGGCACGTACGACTATTTCATTTCTCTTTGGGGTGGGGGTGGTGGCAGTGTTATGGTGTATGAAGGACCTAGTGGTTTCACGTTCCTCAGCTTACTGATGCATTTCAAGACTGATTCAGATCTAAGAAACTAATTAAGTGGATATACGAAAACTTTAAGCAAGTAGACTCAGAATTAGGAGAATTTATCTTTATTTCTATTTCAGTAACTATTAACAATTGTATACAATTATATATGTTTTCCTTAACTACAAAAGTTGATTATCATCTAGTTGTTGAGAACATTTAAGAGTGAAACTCTGGTCTTAATTAGCTGCCTGAACAACCATTCTAGGGAATCTTCAGTAACCTGAATGCTTGAGTCAATCGCTTTCAAGTGATTCACAACTTGTACGTCCTCTTGGCTAGTTCGCAACATTGCATTTGTTTTCTCGAATTCATTAACTTCTGTTTCTATGCCGACTTTCTTGGAGAGCATTAACTTGGAGATCAAAGATTGGCTCTTCTTCCCCATCATGCAAGACAACAAAGACTCAAGCACGGAAACAGTAACAGATTCAGCTTCTTTTAGCATATGCATGGTAATGATTGATTCGTTGTCTTTCACCATGACTGTAGAACTCTTTAAACATTTCAAGGACTTTTCTATCATCTTCTTTGTCCTCTTTCTGCAGGTGAGGTAAGCATTGATACCATTTGCATCCTTTCTTCGAATGGAAGATGAAAGCTCCTGTACTTGTTGCTTCGTGCTTGAGACTAGATCTTGTGCGGAGCTGCAGGCATCTAGAAGCCTTATATAACTTTCCAAGATATGCTTTTGTTCTTCTGAATTGAATTGAGTGATATGAGCCAACAAAAGAGAATCGTCGATGCTTGCATACAACTTCTGTAAAGCATCTAGTTTGTCACTCATTGATGACAATGACGAACTCGTGGATTCAGATGATCTGATTCTGGATAAGTTGTTGTCGAACTCAGAAGTGGTAACTTGTGATTTAGATGGAAAGCTAAGAGAACGGACATGAGATTTTGATGAGGCCATTTTCTTTTTTCCTTGTTGAAGTTTTAAGTTGAGATCTACTGCTCGTTTGTTGATTGAAAGAAGAAAGTTGTGTTGCATAACTTGTTCAGCTCCTAAGCTTTATAAAGGGAGAGAAAAAGAGACAAAAGGAATCATAGTTTCTGTGTTGAACGTGTAATAATTAATGTGATTTTGATCTGTTATCGCTATTATTTCTGCCATGTCTGCGCTTTGTATCCCAACACCAGATAAGCAAGGATTATAATAGATGATGCGCGTGTCTGGTTTATCAACTTGTATTGTTGATAATGACGCAAACTGATAGCTAATGTCGAGACAAGTTCAGGAAAACAAATGTTATTTAACAGAACCAAATTATATATTTGGTGCACAGATCATATATATCATTTTCAGCTCAACCCACATGGATTTTAATGCTCTTAAGTCGTCACCAAAATATACATGTAAGTTTTCAGAACTTGTCTGAAGATTGGGAACCAGTTTTCATCATTATCAATAATGTACATTTTAGAATAGGCCATTTGTGAACCATTTCATGTCATTACTTTTTCCCATGTTTATATCATTCAACAATTGATTTGTTAAGTATTTTTTCTGATTTCCAATGGATCTGTGCTCTAGTACTGCCACGTACAATGCGTAGACAATCGAGAAATAATATAGAACAACTGGCAACAAGGTATACGATGAACAAACCTATTCCGGTGAAAAAAAAATCTCAGCTTTCAACTTCTAAAGCTCTGACCCAACAGTATCATAAGGTTCACAAGAAATAATTTATCAGCAATTACAGCAGAACCTCTTTATTTAATTCTACTTTGTCTGTTTATGGCCTATGCACATTCTTGTAGCCATTGATTTTAGATAAATACTAACACGATCCGGATCATTGCTGTCAGCCACAATCATAAATCCGTTCTTCATGAAGAAATCAATCCATTCTTCATCAAGAAATTTGTTCTTCAATATATTCATGTACATCCATTTCATGAAATGAAAATGTTGAATTCCCTCTAGTTTTCATAATATCGAATTCCGTGTCATTCAGGCTCAGACGAGTCTTTCTTAATTTGTACCCTGGAACTCTAGATTTCTTCTGTTAGGAGAACTGAGATTGCAAAGAATCAGCTTAGAACTGGAAGTAGGAGCAAAAATATGATTCTTCCTCCAAATTCCAACTGAAATGAATCTCCAAGTGGCAAGTGGACTATTAGCAGTTTTGTCCAGCACTTGTTCCTTCATCAACCATAATGTGAAGATTAGAGCATTTCTGTGGCGAATTAGTACGGATTTGAGTTCGTTATTGCCAAAGACTCAGTGACCTTCGAATGGGATTGATCAAAGGCCAGGATTTAATCTCAGAAGCGGGAAAAGCGGTTAAGTGAAGGAGAAGGAAACAGAAAACAGAGTCTGTTTCTCCGGTTCATGATTCCGGCTCAATTACTGTAAATTCGTGATATAAAAGGAGAATTGAGTCTGTAGTTAACTGTAACAGATCATAATCTTTGTGTATTTGACAGTTACAAAGAGAGGAAAACAATAGAGAGAGAGAGAGAGAGTTGGTTGATAGAGCTTATCGCCATTATTGGTGATTGAAAAGCTTGATTCTTGTAATCTTTCATTGCTAAGTGAATCATTCTTGTTGTTCTCCGTGGATGTAGGCTAAGCCGAACCACGTAAATCTTGTGTTGATTTCTTTACGCATTCGGTTGATTGTAGTTTCATAATCATCTTTGTTCGATCGATTATTTGATCAACAATTGGCACCGTCTGTGGGAAGTCGAGCTTGAAACTGGTGATCAATGGCGTCTACAACAAGATTTGATACAGAGAAGTTAACTGAGAAGGTGGATTTTACCTTGTGGAAGGCGAAAATGAAAGCACTTCTGGTACAACAAGGTGTAGAGCAAGCACTGTTAGGCGATAATGGTTTTCACAAAGATTTCGATGAAGCTAAGAAGAGTAGAATCATTCAGAAGGCTCGTAGCACCTTGATTTTGTCTCTTGGTGACAAAGGTCTGAGAGAAGTAATCAAAGAGAAGACTGCAAAGGGTGTATGGGACAAGCTTGAGGAGTTGTATCATGTCAAGACTGTGGCAAGCAAAATCAAGCTCAAGCAGATGTTCTTCTCATTCAAAATGAAATCTGATAAGTCAATTATTGAACATCTTGATGAATTCTGTTGAGGGTAAAAGTCCCCCAACCACTTAATGAATTTTTCTTGCTTTCCTTCACTCTAAGTACCTAGACCACCTTCGAGTAAGAACCACCTTGCTTGTAAGAACCAAAGAGTAAGAGCCCGTAAGAACCGTCGTACTGATAAGAGGCGATGCGTAAGGACCTGCACAAGTAGCTTGGAGGGGGGGGGGGGGGTTTAGGACCCGGTTTGCCAAGCGTCAAACCGGTTAGAGACTTTACTCAAGAGAGACTGAAGATCTGCTCTGTATAATGTTCGGGATTAGCTTATGTCCGATCACTTACCTTAACATGGGGAAGTGTGCCATATTTATAGGAACTTCTTAAAGAGGGAGGTCTCCTCTGGATCGTGCCAAGTGTAAGGCCCTGATCGAGCCACTAAGGATTGTTTAGGCCCATGGCCCAATAATGATATTTAGCCCATACCATTTTGGGATTTTAGGGGTAGTTTAGTCATTATTGAGAGAGTTTTAGAGGGTGTGACATAGTCCGCCGAGGTTCAAGGTCCGGAGAGGTTGGTCCAGACGCTTGGTCCGGACCGTAATGGGCTGTATATGGGGAAGTTCCCTAGGTTTGCCCAACTCTTCCGATTCGGACCTCCCTACTCTTTAGTACCAGTCTACTTGGTTGCTTGTGAGATTGTCATGTTGGGTCTGAAACATCATCCGTATCGGACCTAGATGGGTCGGACCTACAGACCCAGGGTCGGACCTAGTATCTTTTAAGTACTCTGTCCCTTTTCTAGGGAGGGTCGGACCCGGGTGGGTCGGACTTGAGGGCCTAGGGTCGGACCTATGGGTCGGATCATTGTGTCTCAGGTCCTTTAGACAACTCAGGACGCCTCAGGATTCGTTCCAAGGCGCCTATGACGGATTTGACATATTTTCGTATCAACATATGTCCCCCTAGTTTCCAAGTATCTTAGTAGAAGATAGTTGTGGAACTATTGGTTGAGATCGATGAGGATGGGTCGTTCCTTGGTCCAATCCGCCTCTCGTTAGCAGAAAAAAGGTGTAATCCGTGCTTCGTAAGGTCCTTGACTTAGTCTCTCTCCCCCCTCCCCCCTTTTTCTTTTTTACCTTTGTTGCTGTCCGAGGGACAGGGTTCGGAGTGCAACAAAGTTAAGAAAGAAAAGGGTATTTGTAAGCGAGACTAAGTGTAGACTGAGAACGTCGGTGTTGTACCTTTGGTAGGTTACGGGTTAATCCGTAGATGAGTGTCCTATCCGAACCAAACTCTCTTGTAAAGAGAAGGTCCGAAGAAAAACGTCCGAGTGGACGAGGGTCCATATGTGGGCAAGTGATTTTTGCCTGGAAAAGTTCCGGGGCGTCCGATGGGTAGTCATCCGAGGCCTGAGTGTTGTCTTCCGCCCGAAAGTGAGGAAGTTTGTTGTATGCGTCTTTGTTATCGCAAAGTAAGTTTTTTGTAACGATTCGTCATTTCACTTGGTATTATTGTACTACACCGTTGGATGATTTTTGATCTACGATTGAGATTTAATCCCGAAAAATCGTGACGGTTGGAGTTCCAGATATAGCCCTCTATAAATAGGGGCCTAAGTCGCTTTCATTCTTCACTTTTAGAGAGAAGATTTTTGTTCCTGAGCATATCCGAAGTAGTTACACCCGATCCGAAGCGAGTCAAGAGAGGTCCGTAGTGCGTGTTTCCGTGCAAAGTCAGCTACCTTCCATCCAACCATCCGAATACAAGTAAGTTTGCTTCTTTCGTTGCGTGATTCCATTTCCTTTGTTTGTTGTCTTTTCCATTAAGCTGCTCGGATGTATGCCCATGATGCGTAGGTTAGTAATAACCAATGTTTTGGCTATGTTGACTAACACCGAGTAACCATCTTACTGACTCCGAACTAACTTCGTCCGGTAGATTCGGTTTCTTGTCCCTGATTTTTAAATTTTTTCCTCCTTTTTTAATATACATAAACGGCCTCTCGGACTGCCATCTTAAAGCTTACGAAATTGCTTTCTCCTTTCCCTAGGATGTCCGAGAGTGATCGTCAGAACCGATCCGAGGCTGAGGGATATGTCTCCGACGCGTCATCTTTATCCGACAGCTCCGAGGAGATTGACATTGTTGGCGATGACGAGTCCGTAGAGCTGGAGCAATCTCCCCGTCCGAGCCGAGAAGAGCCCGAGGTAAGCTCCTTGCTTCGGTTAGTTGTTCCAGGTTCAGGGTCTCCAAAGCATCGGGATTACCTGCGAGTCTCTAATGTGCAGGGTGTTGGTGCGGCTCAAGAAACAAGCTCGTGGACTATAGGAGCTCGCCGTCCGGGCCGTGCTAGGAAGGAGCCCGAACTTCCGGTAGGGATTCGATCCCTCATTCGGAACCTAGGTTATAATTTTAGGAGTAACCCTAACCGAATTCCGTTCGTTCCGGATCCGCAGGAGCTTAACATCGAGGAGGTGCATGATACCTCCGAGGTGCCTCCCGAGTTAGGTATGTTCGAAGAAGGTGTTGAGGATCGGGTCCAAGTAGCTGTTCCCCTTCGGACGGTAGTAGAGTTGGGTTTGTCGTCCGAGGATGATAGAGTGGAGGAAGAGGTCCGTGCTGAGGATGTTGGTTCCGAGGAGGAGGAGGAAGAAGAAATGCTATCTGCCCATGTTTTTCGGAGGGAATCTGCTGGTCAAGCAGGCACAAGCCACCAGATAACCGAAGAGGAATTGCCCGAGGGTCTTAGGAGGGGTGAAGACGTGTTCCGGGTGAAGTTCCCTCGGACAAGGGACGAGGTTACGCATCTTGATCCGGAGGGTGAAATGAATGAGGAAGGTACATTGCCCACATGTCCTTCAATTGTGATGGCTGAGGAGGTGGAGGAACTTCAGAGGAAATATGAGATTCCGGAGTGTGTGGAAATTCTCATTCCGGATGAGTCGCACGCTTTCTACAATCCGCCTCCGGGGTATATGTGCGTTCATGAAATAAGTCTTCATTGTGGGTGGCGGCTGCCTGTATCGTCTGAGTTTTTGGAGATTTTGAGCAGCATGGGGTTAAGTCCGCACCAAATCATCCCCAACTCGCTCGGAAATTTGATGTGCTTCGGGGTGATGTGTAGATATAAGGACATCCCAGTCACGTTTGATAACTTTTGGAAGTTGTTCAACGTTAGTGTAAGTAATAGAAATACTTTGTTTTATACGTTCGTATGTCGCCAAGCGTATACATTTTTTGTCGATCCACTCTCTTCGTTGGGAATAAACTGGTGGAAGAGATACTTCTTCGTCTGGCCCGCTTTGAAACAAGGCCAATCCGAAGCGGAAAGGCCAAAGTGGCAATTTGAGAAGAAATTTTTTCGAGGCAGGCTGCCAGACTGGAAACCTCCGGCTCGGAACGTCCCTTTATGGATGCAAGCTCTCCATCGGAATCAGGATCTGGAGAAATACTTCTTTCGAGGGTTGATATGCCAACCTCTTCCACCTCTTCCTTACCTGGCCGGCTTTTCAGAGCCAAGTTTATGTGATGGAAAGAAGGACTTAAGTAAGTGTTTCTTCCGTCGGGCACGTGGTTGGTCTTCCGAGTCGGTGTTTATTTGCTTTGTTTGTAGTTATAAGTTGTAAATTTCTGTTATCTTGCATCTTATTGTCATTTGGATGTGCAGATTTTTGGTTCGAGTACACCATGTCCACTATGCGAGAGTTGAAGAGGAAGCAGAATGTTGCTCAGAGAAAGGAATTGGAGGAGGGTACTCGGACCAAAATTATCAAGACTTCCACTGTGCTGCCAATGGAGGAGCCTCGGAATGCCGCTGCTTTTCGAGTGGAAGAGACTCGGAGGGCCGCCGCGGGCGAGAAGGCCCAGACAATACCTACCCCGGACAAAGGTAAGGTAGTTGGTTCGAAGGGGGCCAAGAAACCTCCGAGATCTGTGTCTCGGATCCCCAAGGCTCGAAAGGCTCGCAATTGGGCAAAAGAGTTCGTCCGAAGGTCCAATCCCTCCGGCCAAGAAGGGCAAGGGAAAGATGAGTGATGCGCCGAGTTGATCTTTGAGGTGGCTTGGTCACGCCTCGAATCGGATCGGATTATGAGTTGATCGCTGCTTAGCGCAAGGTTTGTTCGTTTAGATTTCTGATTGGTGTTTCAACTTTCTTTGGCTCGGAACTATCTCTCTAACTTTTTAATGTCGGTTGTTCTCAGCTTGCTGCCGCCGTTCAGGCGTGCTCCGTGGTGGATGGTCGGAGGGCCACACTAGAGGAGGATCTGGCCAAGGCTGAGGCTGCTCGGGCGGTTGAGACGTCTCGGTTGAATAGTCTGTCCGAGCGGCTGAAAAATACTATAGCTGCCAAGAAGGAGGCCGAGTCGGAGACTGCCAAAATGAAAAGCGCGATCCTAGCGTTGGAGAAGGACTTGAAAGTTCACCAGGATAGCTTGGATGAGTTCGTTGGTGTCTCCCGGAGCTTCAAGGATATGATGCTGAATGAGCTGCTAAAGGTCCGGACAAGGGCCGTCCAGGATTTCTTGGGCTCGGACTCCTGCAAATTCTTGCTCGAATCCAAGTATGACGAGGCTCGACAGGATGGGTTCGATGTGGCTGTGGGCCAGTTCTAGAGGAAAGGTTGGATTCCGAGTGGCTGTGACTTGGAGGCTGAAGGCGTTTCTGCTTTCAAAGAGGCCGATGGTTCGGACTTTGCTCCAGAGGGTGTCTCGGATGAAGACTTGCTCCAATGCGAGTTTGTGGAGCTGGTCTGTGATGAGACAGAAGACAAGAAGTTCGACCACGGTGGTCCGTATCTTCCGCACTTCGTACCCCGGTTGTTGATGTCTAGTGTCTTTGTTCCTTTGGAGGACCACTTGGAGCACAACCGAGACTGGTTGACTTTGCCCGGGCCTGTCCAAGGTTTCGATCGGGACTTGGACTTGATGCAATGATGCCCTGCCTTCCTGAAAGAATGTCAGGCTCGGAGAGATAGGAGGTTGGCCCAAGAAGCCAGAGAGCAGGAGAAGGCACCTCCGGAGGGGGATGTCGGAGGCCCCTCCGGAACTCAGGCTGATTCATCCGAGCGACGGAGAGAGTGAAGGCGGGGTATGCCCCGGATCTCTGTAATTGTGAGCCTTCGGGCCTTGAGACAATGTTATTTCCTTCTTAGTCGTTGTTTTGTATAACTTGCTTTATCTATACATTTGACTCGGTATCTGTGTTATTGGTCCGGGCTCGTTGGTGGCTCGGAGCAACTTTTATTACTGGCTTGTGTAATTGCCCTTCCGAATGCATGCTTTTCCTTGCGCGTTTGAATTTGTAAAACTGATCAGTAACTCGAAGTTTTCATTGTCTCGGCTTATTCGGATAATGTGTCCGAGTCCACGAGGCCCAATTTCCCCGGACGTTAATTGCCTTAAGTAAATTCTCCCTTTGCTGGCTCGTGGGATGGTCGGACACGGTGTTCGTCCGAATCATAGCTCCAAATGTTTATTGCCGTGAGTAAACAGGAATGATTCGGAGCTGTGTCTTCAAATGTTAACCATACAGAAAAAATTGGTTTTCCCAAAGCTGTAACAAGTAGGACTAGTTCGGATGTTATCATCCTGCTCGGTCCGTAGGGACTTGGTGTGCCATTCCGAATCATGTTGGCTTGTGAGAAGTTGGTAAAAAAGTAGACAATCAGTAGAAAAGTTGAGTGACTTGCTACGGGTTACAGTCGGTACGGAGGTCATCATGGCAGCCTCGAGCTGATGCATCCGAACGGGTAATTCACTCAAGAAGGCCGGCAATGTGAAGGGATTTTTTGGGTTGGGCCAATAGCGGCCCAAGCGTTAGGCCCAAGTCCAGGCCCAAGCCCATCGTCGGCGGTTACGGGCCACATGGCGACTACTAATTGGTTCTTCATTTCTATATATACCTTTGGATTGTACGGCTTTTCGTCAGATCATTCCATCCCTTTTATAGTAATAAGTGGTCCGGATCCTGGGTCCGGACGTCTGACGAGTGGGTTTACACCACCGTCCCTATGCGTGATCTTGCCTCTAGAGGTTTTTCGGTGTTTCGAAAATCTCTCTGGGTCCGACCATGCTGGAGACGATGAAGTCAAGTCACTCGGATGCAAGCTCCTTCGGATCCTCGTGCTAATCTTCTTTCTCCGGGGCTGTGGTTGGTAGCAACAGCTTGAGCCCCCGGGGGGGGGGGGGGGTAGACTAGCTCGATGGCGCGGGGGATTACCCAACATTAATTTATGAGTTTCTAGTATATCCGAGTCATTTTACTTCGAGTCTGCATCCGGGGGACGACAAGTCGGCAGGATTGGTTTGGTAGAAGCCCTTCCTGTATTCTGAGGTTCGGTGTAAGATCCGCCCGGAATGTTGGAAGGCCTTCTATCAAAGCTGTCTCGTTGAGTTGTTCGTCTTCCGGATAGATGTAGGGGTCGAGGTGACCTCACGTTGGTGTGGTTATTCTGGAAATATCTTTTCCAGTATTCCGGGATCTTGAAATGGACCAACCTTGAATATTGGGGGTAGTCGTTCGGAAATCTCTGGGCGGAACTTGCTACAGTCCGGCCCGTCTTTGATAGGTTTGGTCGTATCTTTCCCTTTTTTCCAAGTATGGAAGGCCTGAGAGGGTCTACTTGCTAAGCTTGGAAGGAAAAGGGGATACCGCCACTCTCTCTCGGAGGCATATCGGAAAACGTTTACTTGAGTAAGTTGTTCGGCTCTCCCTTGTGGTTCCGTGACCGAGCAGTCCGGTTTCATTGGTAACTTCATTCAGAATTGAAGGCCCGGGGGCTACTTGCAATTCTGGAAGGGAGTTCCTGATAATGCTGGTCTTGTTCGGGATCAGAACTGCAAACCATCGTGAGCTAGCTACATGACTAAGGTCCGTTGGTCCGTGTCCGAGCAGCCCGGTTGTATCGGAAACTTCGTTCCCAGAATTGAAGGCCTGCGGGGGGCTTCTTGCAATTCTGGAACGGAGTTCCTGTCATTACCGATCTTGTTGGGAGTCGGATCAGCGGATGCTTCCGGAGTGACTTGGATCGTTCCGATTATCCTGGTTGTTCCCTTCCAAATACTTGAGTAATTCGAGAAGGATTCACTGTAGTATCTGGTAGGAGACGATCCGGATTGTCGTGGTGATACTTGCTTGCTTCGGAACCGTTTCTTCCGTTCGGAGGTCATGAAGCATTCTATCGGGATGTCTCGAATGGCCTCGATTATCCTGGTCGCTCGCTCCCAGATACTAGGTTGTCCGAAAGGAACTCCATAATCTCTGGGAGCTGAACTTATTTTGTTGAAAAAGTCAAGTTCTTCCTTATTCGGAATGTTCGCATGTGTAGAATCGATTATGACCGAATCAGGTTCATTTCGATAAGCGCTCGGAAGTACAAGATCGTTCTTCTAAAGATGGAGCTTTTGGAAGAGTAGGAGAGTTAACTAGAATAGGTGCTTGTGTCTTTGTAAGCTTGATCAGGGCTCTTCACTTTGTAACTCGGTCCTCACTTTGTTTGAATAAAATGCGCTTGTTTTTGTTATCATTGTCTTTCTGTTTCATTGTGTTAAGCTTGCTCGGATCGGTGTGCAACTTAGACCCGAAACGAGCAGCTAGGTGACTTTCCTTGTGATTCGGTCGGGCAACGGGGTCCGAAGGACTTGACCCGAGCGGAGTGAAGATGTGTTATGAAAGCAAAGTTGTATTGACTTGACGGAAATCGAATTACAACTTGGGGGCTTCGAGGCCTGTTCATAAACACAAAAATAGATCGACAAAAAGTGGCAGTCATTGCAATGCTCCTTTCCTAAGTGTAGAACTTTTGGAGGTTCTTGGCATTCCAAGTTCTCTTCAAGGCTCGCCCTTGGTCGTCTTCTAGCTCAAAGCTTCCATTGACTCTGGCTCCAGTAACTTTGTAAGGTCCTTCCCATTTGGGCTTGAGTTTCCCAACATTGCTTAGAATATCGGCTCTTCTGAGGACTAAGTCTCCGACTTGTATATCTTTGGGGAAGACAGGCTTGTTGTAGGCTCGAGCAGTCATGGCTTGGTATCAGAGTATGTTAGCTAATGCCTTACTTCGTTTGTCTTCAAGGAGCTCAAGGTCGTAGATCCTTGCGACTTCATTGTCAGCCGGGTTGTACTGCTGGATCCTTTGGGTTTCCACTGCTACTTCTGAAGGAATGACTGCCTCAGATCCATAGACAAGGGAAAAAGGCGTCTCTTGTGTAGAGGTCTGAGTCGTCTTCCTATGTGCCCAAAGGACCGCATCGAGATCATCTGCCCAACTATCTTGGGAGGTCCTCAACCTTTTCTCCAAAATTTTGACGATGGTCTTGTTGGTGGCTTCTACTTGACCATTAGCTTGGGGGTGGCCAACGGAAGTGAAGCGCTGTTCTATTTTGAAAGATTGAAGCCAAGAACTGAGCCCCATTATCCGACACTAGGACTCTTGGAAGTCCGAAGCGGCAGATGATGTTCTTCCAGATGAATGTCCGTACCCTGCTTTCAGTGATGGTCGAAACTGCCTCAGCCTCAACCCATTTAGTGAAATACTCCACTGCCACGATCAAGAACTTCTTCTGATGGGTTCCGCGTGGGAAGGGACCAACTATGTCTATGCCCCATTGATCAAATGGACATGCTATAATTGACAGAATCATAGGGTTGGTCGGGCGATGTGGTATGTTGGCATAATATTGGCAGGCTTCGTAAGAACGCGCGAAGTTGGCGGCGTCAGTGTCAATGGTAGGCCAATAGTATCTTTGTCTTATGATCTTTTGCGCCAAGGTTCTTCCCCCGGAGTGACTTCCACAACTTCCAGCATGGATTTCCTCCATCACAGTCTTCGCTTCCTGGGGATCCAGGCATCTCATGTGGGTGCCGGTGAAGGATTTTTTGTAAAGATCATCTCCCATGATGAAGTATCTGTTGGCTCGGCATAGGATCCTCCTTGTTTCTCTAGGATCTGAAGGTAGAGAACCGTCCTTGAGATGGTGTAATATGTCAGTCATCCAGTTTCTTTTAGTGCTCAAGAGGAAGACTTGTCCATTGGAGTTTGCCAAGGAGGAGTCCGTACGGGTCATCAAGATGACACTTCTCGTGTCCAGAGCTCCTAAGGTCGAGGCATACTTGGAGAGGGCATCAGCTTTTTCGTTCCATTCCCTGTGGAATTGGTCAAGAGTGAAGTCCTCAAAATGCTCAACCTCCTTTTTGATAAGTTCCAAGTACTTGATCATGTTAGGCCCTTTAGCGGTAAAGGACCCGGAGAACTGGGATTGCACGAGTTGTGAATCTGTGTAAGCCTTAATTCTTTTCGCCTGAAGAGCTCTCGCCATCCTTAGGCCGGTGAGGAGTGCCTCATACTCAACCTCGTTGTTTGTTACTTTAAAGTTGAGGGTGATGGAGTATTCTAGCTTGGATCCTTTAGGACTTTCAAGAAAAATTCCTATTCCTCCCAATCGTCCAGTAGAGGATCCGTCCACTTGTAATATCCAACAATCCTTGTCTCTCAACTTGTTCTCCAGAGCGAGAGTAGGCACCTTTTCCTCCTCCTGCTTCTTGTCGGAAGATGCAGGTGTCGAAGTGTTGGATGCCTCATCTAGGAGAAACATGTGCCTCACCCTTAATGAATCATCCATGGATTCTTGATACTTGGTCCAAAGCTGGAGACTATTCCCATGTGTCTCTTGGGGTCTGTTCTCTTTTGCTTTCTCTTCCTCCAAGGAGTCTTTTACTTGAGTGATCATGACGTGGCTCATATCCTTTTGCGGGCTTTCGGTTTCCCCTTCCGTTTCCTCCGGATAATCTACCAGGAAGTCGACAAGGACTTGTGCTTTTTTGGCAGATGGAGCTTGATAACCGATATCATATTCTGTTGGGAAATTTGTTGGGAAATTTCTTAGATATTTTGTTAGAAATATCTGTTTAGATTTTGATCAGCAACATGATGACTTATCTTAGTCTCAGAAAGGTGATTAGTACTCTTGGTTCACTTGAACATTGTAAAAGAGGAAACTCACTAAGTATGATAGTCTAGCTAATCTTGTATAGGATGTTGGGTCTCAAAATGTAATTTTTATTTTATGAAGAGAAGACCAAGAAGAAGACATCCAAGCAGAACAAGATCAATGACATTGAAGACTTGAAGAAACTGCACAAGATTGCTGAAACTGTTGTTCAGATATCTTAGCCAGATATCTTGAAGACACGAATAGTTTCAAACAAACTGTGTCACAAGAGATATCTGAGAAATAAAAGACCTATCTAAAAACAAGGAAAGTGTCCACAAATATCTATTCTCAGATACCTTGAGCTTTAACCACATTTCTGAAAGAGAAATATATATATTGCAAACAAAGTTGTTTCAATATAAGTGGTATCTGAAGATTGAAGATAAGGACGTGCAAAGAATCAGATAACACTAGTCTCTGATACAAAGCATAGTTCCGTTGGCACTATAGGACAAAAAGTATAGTACAATGCATTTAATGCACGGACAGAGATGTCTGAATAAAAGCAACGGCAGCTTCTGAAGAAGAAGACAAAGCTACATAAGATTATACATGATATCAATAGTTTGAATTTGAGCCTAACGGATACTATTCAAACGGCACTCAAATTCATCTATAAATATCAACACTTAGACTGCTTGAAGAGATACACGACACACCTTGAACTGCATAAAAACGCTGAACATCTTACTCTCTCAAAGCAAACTTACTTATCCTCAAAGCTTTCTGTTGCGACCAAAGCTTTTGATCTTGAGTAACACTGAAGTTCTAAGTGTCCTGATCCTAAACAAGCATAGCTATCTGTGAAAGAGTTGAAACGAAAGATCAAGTATCTGATTTTCATTCTCTTGAACATTTAACTAAGACTTGGGTCAGTAAAAAGAACAAGATACCATACATTGAAAAGTGTATTAAGTATACTTGATTCACAGAGCTATCTGAATAACTGAATAAGTTATTAAAGAAGCTCATCTGACAACTCAAACCAAAACCAACACCATAATCGTGGAGTACGTGAAGTACTTAGTTTGAAAATCGGGAATAACTCCAAGGTTACCGGAGTATAGGAAGTACTTGATTTGGGAAACTAAGGAATAACTCCAAGGTTATTGAGTATAGGAAGTACTTAGCTTGGGAAGCTAGGGAATAACTCAAAGGTTTCGATGCAGGAAGTACTTGTCAGGAAAGCCGGAACAACAACTCAGGGGGAACATTTGGTTGGGAACCAATTGTTAACAATCTTAGAATAGGTTTATTGTAAGGTGAACTCAATTATTTGTTCTAGTAAATTCTAGGTCTCTGATAGACCGAAGTGGATTAGTTGGAGGATTACGCCACCTCCAGATACCACTATACTTACTGTGTTATTTACCTTTCTGTATTTACATTTCAGCAACACACACACACACACACACTTTAACTGTTTCTGCACTTATCTTTATTAAGTCTTCCGCGCTCTGATTCTAAGTATCAGATACCACTATACTTACTGTGTTATTTACCTTTCTGTATTTACATTTCAGCAACACACACACACACACACACTTTAACTGTTTCTGCACTTATCTTTATTAAGTCTTCCGCGCTCTGATTCTAAGTATCAGATATCTATTCAGATATCTGAGAAATAGTTTTTATCGACAAAAGTTTTAAAAGACTATTCACCCCCCCCCCCCCTCTAGTCTTTTACTTTGCCGTTATCTGGACCAACATATTCACTTAGTTCGATCGCCCACTTGGATAAACGTCCTGACTGGTCTGGCTTACCTAGGACATGTTTGAGTGGTTCATTGGTGAGGACCACGATTCGATGAGATTTGAAGTAAGGCTTTAGTCGTCGTGTAGTGTAACCTAAGCGCGAAGGCGAGCTTCTCGATCTTGACATATCTGGCCTCGGAGCCCACAAGGGCTTTGCTCAAATAGTAGATTGGTAAATGGTCGTTGCCTTGTATCCACACCAATACAGAACTCATTGCTTCATCAGTAGTGGCCAGATAAAGGTAAAGAGGTTCGCCCTCTATTGGTTTAGACAAGAGGGGCGGTGAGAGGAGGTATCTTTTCAAATTATCCAGGGCCTCTTCACACTCCGTTGTCCACTCAAACTTGTCTCCTTTCCTTAGAATCTTGAAGAAGGGTAAGTTTTTCTCGGCGGACTTGGAGATGAAACGGCTTAATGCCATCACCTTTCCCAAAAGCTTCTGAACTTCATTGATAGTTTTGGGCTGTGGTAAGTCTAGGATTGCCTTTATTTTCTCTGGATTAGCGCTGATACCTCTCTCTGTGACCATGTAGCCAAGGAACTTTCCTCCCTTTACTCCGAACGTGCACTTTTCAGGGTTCAACTTCATTCCGTATTTCCTAAGGATGGAAAAGTAATTGTTGAGATGCTCGATGTGCTCCTCTTCAGTCTTGCTTTTTACAAGCATGTCATCCACATAGACTTCCATGGTTTTGCCCAACTCTTCTTTGAACATCTTATTTACCAGTCGTTGGTATGTAGCACCTGCGTTCTTGAGGCCAAATGGCATGACCTTGAAGCAGTAGACCCCTCCTGCCGCAAAGAAGGCCGTCTTCTTGATGTCTTCCTGGGCCATCCTAATTTGGTAGAAGCCTTGATATGCGTCCATGAAGCTCAGGAGTGCACATCTTGCGGTGGAATCAACTAGCTGGTCTATGCGGGGTAATGGATAAGGATCTTTTGGACAAAACTTGTTGAGTCTAGTGAAGTCATTGCACATTCTCCACTTTCCCGGAGCCTTTTCGACGAGGACCACGTTACAGACCCAATCAGAATTTCTGACTTCTTCGATATGTCCTGCTTTTATCAACTTTTCCACCTCTCCTGCTATGATAGCATCCTCAACAGGCCCAAATTCATTCCTCTTCTGTCGGATGTGTTTTACCGTTAGATCCATGTTCAGACGGTGAACTGCGATCCTTGGGTCTATCCCCTTAAGATCATCGATGCTCCAGGCAAAGATATCGTGATTGTCTCGAAGGCATGTGATGAGCTTCATCTCTACTTCCGTGCTCATCTCCGTTCCGATCCGAGTTGTCTTTTCCAAGTTCCCCTCAATCAACTGAACCTCTTTCAGGGCTTCATGAGGTTCTATCCTGGCAGTCTTGGGGAACTTTTCCCTGAGCGACCCAACACCAATTTCTTCCTTTAGTGGGGTAAGAGCCACGGGAGGAGGGCTCCTGGGTCTCTTAGTGACCGAAAGAACGGGTACTGTGGCTCCTCTGGTTGACATGATGTAGCATTCCCAGGCTTCTCTAACATTGCCCACTTCTTCACCCACACCGTTCGGGGTTGGGAACTTTACCCTGTTGTGCAGGGGAGAAGCGATTGCCCTGAATTGGTTAAGTCCTGGGCGGCCCAGGATGATCACGTTATAGTCGAAGGTTCTATCGACTACCACAAAGAGGATTGTCTCAGTCACTCTTGTCGAAAAGGTGCCCATAGAGACTTGTAGTGGTACACTTCCAATGGGACGTACTACAGATCCTCCAAAACCCACCAAAGAAGTATACACACGCCCATATTGAATTCGTCCCAAGTGCATTTGCTCCACAGTCCTTTTGGAGATGACATTAGAAGAACTTCCTGTGTCGACAAGTACTTTGTTGACCTTGTAAGTGGCGATAAACAGAGAAACAACCAAAGGAACGTCGTGGTCCTTGAGATCTCCTCCACCAGACGTTGGTGGGGGGGTTTCGCTATCATCAAAGGTGATGGCGTTTGTGCCCTTCAGGGTTGAAGGAGCATAGGCTCTATCGTTGTTTCTCAAGTGTTGCGCGGTCCTTTCCCTTGCATTTCGACTGTCTCCCCCAGTCGGTCCCAGTTGGTACTCCCGCAATGGCATTGATAACTCTGCTATAGGGGAGGTTTTCCATCTCCATATCATCGTGGTACCCTCGGTATCCTTGGGCATGCTGAGGTGGGATCCCCGCTGGAGGTGGCGGTAAGGACCCTGTCGGAGGTATCATACAAGACTCCTTCACAGATATCTTCCAAGTACTTTTCAGTTGTGATTTCTTCATTGGAAAGCTTTTTTCTAAGATCATCATTATAAGTGTTGGCATATAGGTGTCGGACCCGTTCTTTGATACTATGAGGTTCTACTTGGCGTACTTCGGCATTGAAACGGTCAAGAAAGGTTCTAAGGTCCTCATGCTCTTTCTGGATTATTCTGCGCCGTGCTCAACTGACCTCTTTCTCTTCTTTGCTTTCTCAAATCTTTTCAGGAAGAGGGAAGCGATATCCGCATAGGACTTGATGGAACCATTAGGCAGTGAGGTCCACCAATCCATTGCTTCCCCAAAGAGTGTAGTGGAAAAGTTGAGAGCTTTCATGTTGTCATTCAGGCCGTTGGTCTCCATCTTACTTTCGTATCTAGTAAGGTGCCCCACAGGACAAGTATCTCCGTAATAGTCTTCAAGGTTTGGAATAGTGGAGTCAGGGCATTTTCTTTCCTTCCTGATCTCGTCACATAGAGGATTGGGAGCTCTAAGAGTTACCTTCTCATGTGCCTTCACCATCTTGCTCAGAGTGGCGATTTGCGTTTCTAAGGCCTTTTGTTGAAGATAAATCTGCTCAGCTGTTAGCTTCTCATAGTCCTGGGGTTGATGGCCACATCTAGAGGAAGGTCATCAATAGGGACTATCGAGATGCTTTCCGCCACATGATCTCTTGGCGCATGTTGTTGTGCTCCACGCCGACTGGTTCCAACTTCATCCACTCGTGGCATCACTGGACTTCTCCCTCGCTGTTCGTGAGAAGCAGCGGCCCTTCTGTTGAGAAGATTCCTTAGATCTTCCGGATGAGTTTGTTCCCCCAGCCTTTGTTGGATAGGACATTGCTCATTTCTGGATTGTGCGGGTTCAGCTTATCTCGGAATTGCCAAAGGAGGAGTGGGTTGAGGAGGCTGGAGGTTGTTTGATCCAAAGCATCCTTGAATAGTGGTGAGTAAGAGGCCAAAGTGATTCTCATTCATCCCGAACTCGCTGGGACGGATGATCTGCCCATTTGGAAGGGTAAAGTTTCTTCCTGGAGGAGGACCATGTGTTCCTGACGGAGGAACTTGTCCTTCGACCCCAAGCACCTGGGTCCTTATTGGCGGATCAGCGGCTCTTTCCTCATCTAAAGAGAGACTGGCGGTATGGCCATCGCTTGGACAATCCATCGTATCTCTTGGAGGAGTTCCTGCCACCCTGCCTCTCCTAGTGGGAGGTCTACCTCTTTGCCTTGGAGCAGGCGTGCCAATTGCAGTAGCATTGGTTCTTGCGGACCTTCTTGTTCTTGCCATTACTGAAGAGAACGGAACTTTTCGTAAGGTTTCCCACAGACGGCGCCAAAATGTTGAGGGTAAAAGTCCCCCAATCACTTAATGAATTTTCCTTGCTTTCCTTCACTCTAAGTACCTAGACCACCTTCGAGTAAGAACCACCTTGCTTGTAAGAACCAAAGAGTAAGAGGCCGTAAGAACTATCGTACTGATAAGAGGCGATGCGTAAGGACCTGTACAAGTAGCTTGGAGGGGGGGGGGGGGTTAGGACCCGGTTCGCCAAGCGTCAAACCGGTTAGAGACTTTACTCAAGAGAGACTGAAGATCTGCTCTGTATAATGTTCGGGATTAGCTTATGTCCGATCACTTACCTTAACATGGGGAAGTGTGCCATATTTATAGGAAATTCTCAAAGAGGGAGGTCTCCTCTGGATCGTGCCAAGTGTAAGGCCCTGATCGAGCCACCAAGGCTTGTTTAGGGCCATGGCCCAATAATGATACTTAGCCCATACCATTTTGGGCTTTTAGGGGTAGTTTAGTCATTATTGAGAGAGTTTTAGAGGGTGTGACATAGTCCGCCGAGGTTCAAGGTTCGGAGAGGTTGTCCGGACCGTAATGGGCTGTATATGGGGAAGTTCCCTAGGTTTGCCCAACTCTTCCGATTCGGACCTTATGGCTCGGACCTCCCTACTCTTTAGTACCAGTCTACTTGGTTGCTTGTGAGATTGTCATGTTGGGTCCGAAACATCATCCGTATCGGACCTAGATGGGTCGGACCTACAGACCCAGGGTCGGACCAAGTATCTTTTAAGTACTCTGTCCCTTTTCTAGGGAGGGTCGGACCCGGGTGGGTCGGACCTGAGGGCCTAGGGTCGGATCATTGTGTCTTGGGTCCTTTAGACAACTCGGGACGCCTCAGGATTCGTTCGAAGGTGCCTATGACGGATTGGACATATTTTCGTATCAACAAATTCAATAAGTTGTGTTCTGATATGGAGTCAAGGGAAATGATAGTTGGTCAGGATGACAAAGCAGTTATATTGCTTAGCTCATTACCTCAGAGATGTGAACATTTTGTAGATGCAATTGTCATGTCTAAGCCAGATGATCTGACAGCTAAGGATGTGGAGTTAGCCTTGAGAAACAAGCTGGATCAAAAGGATGTTAGTAACCAACATGACACAGTTGCAGAGAGCTTATCTGTGAAGCAACCATGGAACAAGAATCACAATCTGAGAAATAAACCATTCAATAACACCAAGAGAACTGTCAAGCTACCTGAGAGAGGTGGAGCTGATAATGTGGAGAAGAGAAAGTGTTATCATTGCAAGAAAGCTGGACATCTCAAGAAAGATTGTCCACTCATGAAGAACAAGCCTACAGCTCAATACAACACAACACAACACATATTGCAGAAGGTAACATTTATGAAAATGCAGAAGCACTTGTTGTGTGTGAATCTCATATCAGTGATCAGTGGGTGTTAGATTCTGGTTGTTCATTCCATATTTCACCTGTTAAATCTTGGTTTAGTGAGTTAAAGACATTTAATGGTGGTGAAGTGTTACTGGGTAATGATCATGCTTGTAGAATTAAGGGTATTGGCACTATATACATTAAAATGTATGATGGAGTAGTAAGGAAGGTTACAGATGTGAGATATGTTCCTGGTATGAAGAGAAACCTGTTATCATTAGGTGTGTTTGATAGTAAGGGGTATAGTTATGGTTCATACCGTGGAGTGCTGAAAGTGTGTATGCAGAATAAGGTGGTTATTCAGGCAACTAAGGAGAATGGTCTATACTACTTGCAAGGGTCAACCATTACTGGGCATAGTCATGTCACTAAGGAGGTGAATCACACTGAGTTATAGCACAGGAGGTTGGCACATGTCAGTGAGAAAGGACTGAGTGAGCTAGCAAAGCTACAAGTGTTTGGTGATGATAAAATCTGCAAACTAGAGTTCTGTGACCACTGTGTGATGAGTAAAGCTCACAGAGCTAGTTTTCAGTCTGGTAAACATACCACACATGGAATTTTGGAATATGTTCATTCAGATTTGTGGGGGCCAGCAAGGGTACAAACTCTGAATGGAGGGAGATACTTCATGAGTATAATAGATGACTATTCAAGGAAGCTGTGGGTCTTTATTCTCAGATCAAAAGATGAAGCTCTTAAGAAGTTTAAAGAGTGGTTAGTTGAAGTTGAAAACCAAACAAACAAGAAGCTGAAGTGTTTAAGGACTGACAATGGGATGGAGTTTGTTTCAACTGAGTTTAACAACTTCTGGAAAGAGAGAGGGATCCAAAGACACAAGACTGTATCAGGAACTCCACATCAAAATGGAGTTGCAGAGAGGATGAACAAAACTTTACTGGAGAGGGTAAGCTGTATGCTATTGATCTCAGGTTTAACTAAATGTTTCTGGGGAGAAGCTGTGAACATAGCATGTTTCCTGATCAACATGTGTCCCTCTAGTGCAATAAAATTCAAAACTCCTGAAATGGTATGGTCAGGAAAGCTCTCTAACTACTCAAACCTGAGAGTGTTTGGTTGCTCAACATTTGCACATGTGAGACAGGACAAGCTTGAGCCTAGGGCTCTGAGATGCTTATTCCTGGGTTATCCTAAGGGTGTGAAAGGCTACAAGTTATGGTGCATAAAGGAAAAGAAATGTATCATAAGTAGAGATGTGGTTTTTAATGAAAATGTGATGCCATTCAAGCAAGAATCACACAGCATACCTGAATCTGTGACAACTGAGAAGAGTAATCAGTCTGAGGTGGGATTGTAAACAATGATCCCACTATAGATGACATAGCACAAAATGTCATGATACCAGATGTTACACAGGAGGGATCAGCTTCAGATACACAGGAGATGAATACTCATGACATTGATCCATCTACACCTGTGAACATTTCAACTGAAAATGAGGACAGCTCACCTTCAGAAGAAGAAGATCAAATGTCTGAACAACAACAAGGTGCAACTTTAAATGATTTGAAAAATTGGAACCTAACACAGCACAGGAATAGGAGAAAAGGTGCAGGGAAACATTCAACTAGATTTGTTTGGGCTAATTATGTAGCTCATATGTTGAATGTAGCACAGGATATTGATAATATTGAGCCCAGAAATTACAATGAAGCTGTAAGCTGTAATGAAAGGAATCAATGGATTAAAGCTATGAATGATGAGTTATTATCTCTAAACAAGAATGGTACATGGAAGATAGTTAACAAACCTAAGGAAGCAAAAATTGTAGGCTGCAAATGGATCTACAAGAAGAAGGTGGAGAGAACTGAATCAGGAGAATCAAAAAGATTCAAAGCTAGATTAGTTGCAAAAGGTTTTACACAGAGAGAACGTATAGATTTCAATGAAATCTTCTCACCTATGGTAAAACATTGTTCTATCAGGTTACTTCTTGCAGTTGTTGCTCAAAAGGAGTTAATTTTGTAGCAGCTAGATGTGAAGACTGCATTTCTTCATGAAAATCTAGAAGAAAAGATCTATATGTCTATACCAGATGGAGTGAAATCTGACAAAGACAAGAATCAGGTGTGTTTGCTTCTAAAATCTCTTTATGGGCTGAAACAAAGTCCCAGACAATGGTATAAGAGATTTGATACTTATGTGCTGAGTATTGGATTCATAAGAAGCCCATATGACAGCTGTGCATATATTCTTCATTGTTCAACTGATGCAATCATATTCCTACTCTTGTATGTTGATGATATGTTGTTGGCTGGTAATGATATCTCAGAGATTAGTAAAGTGAAGAAACTACTGCAAAGTGAGTTTGAAATGAAAGATTTAGGCAATGCTAGTAGAATCTTGGGCATGGATATCACAAGAGAGCTGAAACACAGTACACTATACTTGTCTCAGCAACACTATGTTAATAAAGTTTTGTCTAGATTATATATGCATCAGGCCAGTGAAGTTTCCACACCATTGGGACAACATATCAAGCTTTCTCTAGATCAATGACCTAAAGATGAAAAGGAAGTAGCTGAAATGGAGAGAGTTCCTTATGCAAATGCAGTAGGAAGTCTCATGTATTCAATGGTCTGTTGCAGACCAGATCTTGCTCACAACATGAGTGTGGTAAGTAGGTACATGAGCTGTGCAGGGAAAGCACATTGAAAAGCTGTAAAGTGGATATTGAGATACATAAAAAGGAAATCTAACTATGGTATGAAATTTATGAAGAATAACATTACAGATGCAGAAGCATTGGTGGGATATGTTGATTCAGACTTTGCTGCTAATCTGGATAGTAGGAAGTCACTTACAGGTTATGTTTTCACATTGTGTGGTACAACAATTAGCTAGAAGTCAATGCAACAACCTGTGGTAGCACTCTCAACCACATAAGCTGAATTCATAGCACTTACAGAAGCTATCAAGGAAGCTATTTGGCTCAAGGGAATCATCAAAGAGTTTGGTATTGTTCAGGAGTGTATATGCATACATTGTGATAGTCAGAGTGCAATACATCTTACTAAACATCAGATGTATCATGAAAGAACCAAGCATATTGATGTAAAGATGTACTTTATCAGAGATATTGTAGAGAAAGGAGAGATTAAGGTAAAGAAGATTTCAACTTTGGACAATTCAGCAGATCCAATGTCTAAGGTACTACCATCAGGGAAGTTTGGTGATTGTTGCAGATTGATCAAAATTGCAGCAATGTTACAGCAACATCTGTTTGATGATGGAAAGAGGGGATCTGTTCTAACCTCAGGAACAGGATGAAAGGGATTGGTTCTAACCTTGAAGGAACTGGATTAAGTGAGAACTGAAGCAAGAAACTCTCTAAAGGTGGAGAATTGTGAAGATTAGAGTGTTTCTGTGACGAATTAGTACGGATTTTAGTTCGTTATTGCCAAAGACTCAGTGACCGTCGGATGGGATTGATCAAAGACCAGGATTTAATCTCAGAAGCGGGAAAAGCGGTTAAGTGAAGGAGAAGGAAACAGAAAACAGAGTCTATTTCTCCGGTTCATGATTCCGGCTCAATTACGGTAAATTCGTGATATAAAAGGCGAATTGAGTCTGTAGTTAACTGTAACATATCATAATCTTTGTGTATTTGACAGTTACAAAGAGAGGAAAACAATAGAGAGAGAGAGTTGGTTGATAGAGCTTATCGCCATTATTGGTGATTGAAAAGCTTGATTCTTGTAATCTTTCATTGTCAATGAATCATTCTTGTTGTTTTCCGTGGATGTAGGCTAAGCCGAACCACGAAAATCTTGTGTTGATTTCTTTACGCATTCGATTGATTGTAGTTTCATAATCGTCTTTGTTCGATTGATTATTTGATCGGAATTGTTCGATTGTTCAACACATAAATTAATCATATTCATAATATCATACATCAACTGTGGCAAATTACGACTCAGACGGCAATCCAGGTTGAGATGTGCTACTGGTTTGTCGATTGAAGGTAGGAAGTCTTATGTTCTAAAGCATAATTTCTTTGCAGAAGTGCTTTTTTCTCTCTTATTTCTCCATTGTCGAGGCATTGCATCCCACCAGTATGACATCAGAAGAAAATATTCAACGAATCAATTTGATGTATTAGATGAAAATCGCAACATGGTGGCTTGATTGGTACGGTGACTCTCTAGCTGTACTTGCTTATGGTCGCAATGTGATTGATTTTATGGTTAATGACGGAACAAGGTTTCTGGACGAAACTGTTATCCGTTTTCTTGCCATTTGGGGATTTTATTTCAGTTGGAATTTGGAAGGAGAATCAGATTTTTGCATCAACTTTCGGTTCTAAGCTGATTCTTTGCGATCTCAATTCTCCTAACAGAAAAAATCTGGAGTTCCAGTGTACAGAAGATGCTACTACTTTTATTGTTATCAGTACAAAGAAAGCCTCATCTCAGTCTGAATGACAGAGAATTCGATGTTATGAACACTTGAAGAAATTCGACATTTCTATTTCCTGAAATACATGTACATCAGTACATAGTATATATGGATTGATTTCTTGATGAAGAAAGGATGGCTCATTGTGGCTGACAGAAATGATTCCGATCGTGTTAATATTTCCAGTTAATCGTATCGTAAACAATGATGTACAACTATATTCTCATGTACAAGTTTGAATATACATCCTTTCCTAAAGTACAAAAACTTTGATCAGATTCTAGTTGTTGTGAATGTTGAGGAGTGAAACTCTGGTCTTAATAAGTTGCCTGAACAAGCATTCTAGGGCATCTTCTGTAACCTGAATGCTTGAGCCGATAACTTTCAGGTGATCCACAAGTTCTACGTCCTCTTGGCTAGTCCTCAACATAGCATTTGTCTTCTCGAATTCATTGATTTCTGTTTCTATGCTGATTTTCTTGGAGTGCATCAACTTGGATATCAAAGACTGGCTCTTATTCCCCATCATGCATGACAACAAAGACTCAAGCACGGAAACACTAACAGATTCAGCTTCTTTTAGCATATGCATGGAATCAATGGATTCGTGACCTTTCGCCATGACTGTAGAACTCTTCAAACTTTTCAATGACTTTTCGATCATCTTCTTTGTTCTCTTTCTGCAGGTGAGGTAAGCACTGATGCCATTTGCATCTTTTTTTCGGATTGAAGATGAAAGCTCTTGTATTTGTTGCTTCGTGCTTGAGACTAGATCTTGAGCGGAGCTGCAGGCATCTAGAAGACTTAAATAACCATCCAAGATTTGATTCTCTTCCTGTGAAGGGATCTGTCTGATGTGATCGAACACAAGAGAATCATCGATGCTGACATACAACTTTTGGAGGGTGTTTAGTTTCTCATTGATTGATGACAATGAACTTGTGGCTTCAGAAGATTTAATTCTGGCCAAGTTGTTGTCGAACTTAGATGTGGCAAGTTTTGATTCAGACGGCAAGCTAAGAGAACGACCATGGGAATTGAATGGGGCCATTTTCGTTTTCTTTTTCTATTGGAGGTTGGTATTGTATTGAAGGCAGAAAGTTTTGTTCTCTAACTCCTTCAATTGCAAAGCATATATGTGGAGAGGAAAATACACAAAAGGAATCATAATTTTTTTGCAGAACGTGCAATAATAAATGTGATATCGATTTGTTGTGTATTATTTCTCGATTGTCTACGTGCTGTATCCCACCAGTAGAGCACAGGTCCATTGGAATTCAGAAGAAAACACTTCACAAATTATATACAGACATGGAGAAAATTAATGAAATGGTGCACATATGGCCTATTCAAAAATGTACATTATTGATAATGATGAAAACTGGTTGCAAATCTTCAGACAAGTTCTGAAAAAATATACTTGTATATTTTGGTGAAGACAGAATATCATTAAATTCCATGTGGTTTGATGTGAAGATAATTCACCATCTCCAATGGTGACACATAATACAGCAAAGAAGGAGAAAGCAGTGAATTAAATGACATAGAAATTCTGAATTTTGCTCGCGTACAGAGATGGAAAAACTGTGTGTGATCTGTTTTCGATCTTCTTGTCTACCAGGGTACTCTAGTTATGCGTTAAATATAATTCAATATTTCCAGTCTGGAAGTTAGATTGGATCGGATTTTGATGGTATAAACAAAGAACAATAATGGTGCAAACAATGAGCCATCCGTGCAAATTTACACTGTCATGCCGCAGTTTAAGCAGAAGGTTTCAAGGATGGGAAACATAGCAGAAACAATGCTTGCAGAATTGTAATGGATTCAGATCAATATCACATTTATTTCATTGAGAATAGGGCTTCTATTATTCCTCTTGTCTCCTCCCTCCAAGCCTATATATAGTACGTAAACGCTCAGTCTCTAACATCTCAACTCATAACTATTTTCCTGATTCAGTTTACAGCAGGAAAAAAAGTTAAACCGAAATGGCAATCTCAAAAACTAGTCGCCACAGCCGTTCCCTTAGCTTACCCTCAAAAACTCACCAAATAACCTTATTCACTCTAAAGGCTTCTGAAGGCACCTCTTCAAGCCTTAAGAACTTCAACGACTTGCTTCTTTTGCCCCATGTTCAACAAACAATTTCAAGAGAGTCTAAAGAAAAATGGGTTGACCAATTATTGGATGGTCATATCCGTCTCTTGGATGCTTGCAGCACAACTAAAGATATCTTCTCACAAGTGAAGCTTACCATCGAGGAACTTCTATCTGCCTTGAGAAGGAAAGACGTGCAGGGCGTTCGTAGTTATATGGCTTCAAGAAAGATTTCAAGAAAAGTGATCCTGAAGACATTGAAGAATCTAAAGTGCTCTTCAAGAAAATCTCTGGAATACGAGAATGAAATTGCATTAATGCTAAAAGAAACCGAATCAGCTACTTTTGTCATGCTTGAGTCTCTATTGACACATGTTATGGGATTTAAGAAGCAGAGTGGATGGTCTTTGGTATCCAATCTGATGAAATTCAAAAATGAAGATGAAGTATCAGATTTGAATGAATTTTCAAAGGTTGACGCTCTCTTGCAATCGAGCCAAGAAAGTGATGAGCTGATCAGCCACTTGATCCAAATGGACTCAACCATTCAATCTGTTGAAGAAGAGTTAGAAAGCTTGTTCAGGCAGCTGATTAAAACAAGAGTTTCGCTCCTCAACATTGTCAATTAGTATATATAGCTAGATTCACAGAGTTTTGTAGTTCAGGACATATAGCAACATAGTTAGTCTAATATGATGTACATAAAAATATTCATTCGGTGAAACAATGGATCAAAAACAGATTCTTCTGCAATTATACTTGTTAGTTTCTAGTTATTCGACTTCAATAAACTCAGAACATATATAATGAAGTAAAAAAATCTAGTTGTTGTTCACATAGTTCAGCTCCTGGAATTGGAAAGTTGAATCCATCGTAAAATTTGATAACCTGATCAAGCAATTATTTCATGATTCATCAGACGAAAATTCAACATTGATTGCTTAATCATATCTGAGTTGTCAAGATTCTAATTGTTTCCACGGAGAGAACATCATCTTTAATGATAATGCAAGTTTTCACGAAAACACATTATAGATCAATTAAGCCACATGAGGGCCTTGCTCAGTTCAACAATATCTTAATTTTTGATATTCCAATTGTCTGTTAGAACAAAGCAACCACTCAACATCATTGATGACATCAAAAATGTATCATCGATCCTTGATCTTGCAAGCTTTCAAGTATGATAAAATACTGTACAGTATGTCATATGTGGAATATCAGTACAATAACTGAAAATAACACATGGATTCAATGCTGTTCACCAAAATATGCAAGTATATATTCTGAAATTGTCTGCAGATTAGCAATCAGTTATCATCATTATCATTCATACTACTAGAGCACAGATCCATCGGAAATCAGAAAAAATACTTAACAAACATGAAATGGTTCACAAATGGCCTATTCTAAAATGTACATTATTGACAATTATGAAAGCTGGTTCCCAATCTTCAGACAAGTTTTGAAAACTTAAATGTATATTTTGGTGAAGAATTAAGAGCATTAAAATCCATGTGGGTTGAGCTGAAAATGATATATATGATCTGCGCAACAAATATATAAATTGGTTCTGTTAAATAACATTTGTTTTCCAGAACTTGTCTCTACATTAGCTATCAGTTTGCGTCATTATCAACAATACAAGTTGATAAACCAGACGCGCATCATCTATTATAATCCTTGCTTATCTGGTGTTGGGATACAAAGCGCAGACATGGGAGAAATAATAGCGATAACAGATCAAAATCACATTAATTATTACACATTCAACACAGAAACTATGATTCCTTTTGTCTCTTTTTTCTCTCCCTTTATAAAGCTTCGGAGTTGAACAAATTATACAACACAACTTTCTTCTTTCAATCAACAAACCAGCAGTAGATCTCAACTTAAAACTTCATCAAGGAAAAAAGAAAATGGCCTCATCAACATCTCATGTCCGTTCTCTTAGCTTTCCATCTAAATCACAAGTTACCTCTTCTGAGTTCGACAACAACTTATCCAGAATCAGATCATCTGAATCCACGAGTTCGTCATTGTCATCAATGAGTGACAAACTAGATGCTTTACAGAAGTTGTATGCAAACATCGACGATTCTCTTTTGTTGGCTCACATAACTCAATTCACTTCGGAAGAACAAAAGCATATCTTGCAAAGTTATATAAGTCTTCTAGATGCCTGCAGCTCCGCACAAGATCTAGTCTCAAGCACGAAGCAACAAGTACAGGAGCTTTCATCTTCCATTCGAAGAAAGGATGCAAATGGTATCAATGCTTACCTCACCTGCAGAAAGAGGACAAAGAAGATGATAGAAAAGTCCTTGAAATGTTTAAAGAGTTCTACATTCATGGTGAAAGACAACGAATCAATCATTACCATGCATATGCTTAAAGAAGCTGAATCTGTTACTGTTTCCGTGCTTGAATCTTTGTTGTCTTGCGTGATGGGGAAGAAGAGCCAATCTTTGATATCCAAGTTAATGTTCTCCAAGAAAGTCGGCATAGAAACAGAAGTTAATGAATTCGAGAAAACAAATGCAATGTTGCAAACTAGCCAAGAGGATGTACAAGTTGTGAATCACTTGAAAGTGATTGACTCGAGCATTCAGGCTACTGAAGATTCCCTAGAATGCTTGTTCAGGCAGCTAATTAAGACCAGAGTTTCACTCTTAAATGTTCTCAACAACTAGATGATAATCAACTTTTGTAGTTTAGGAAAACATATATAATTGTATACAATTGTTAATAGTTACTGAAATAGAAATGAAGATAAATTCTCCTAATTCTGAGTCTACTTTCTTAAAGTTTTCGTATATCCACTTAATTAGTTTCTTAGACACATGAAAATCAGTCTTGAAATGCATCAGCAAGCTCATCCGCGTGAATGAATTAGTCATGTTTCTAGCATTTTTCGTGTGATATTTTTCAGAATATTCTGTTTTTGCAGCTTACATGGATTTTCTTAGTTGTCTGTCAACAATGACAAATCAGGTCTTCATATATATACATATACAACTTAATTTCTACTTTCATTTATTCCGTTAACAATAATGCTGAAATAATTTTTCTTGCTTGAATCATGAATCTTGAGCTCTTGTTTTGTTCTAGTATACTATGTTAGCAACTGGACAGTTATCCTCTACCGGAGGATCTGATAATCGAAATCTTACTAAGGTTGCCAGTGAAATCTCTATTGTGTTTTAGATCAGTTTGTCACCTATGGAATACAGCAAATCAGAAGCCGAAGTTTCATAGAGAACCATTATCGTGGAGAGAGCAATTTCACTGGTCTTGTTTATTGGAGTGGAGAGGTGTGTAGGAACCGTCCAGGCTGTGCATTGGATTTTGGCGAAAACTTCATATTTGATCCTATTTCTACATTTTCATTGGTTCCTGATGGAACACTGGGACGATATGAGGACTTTGATAATGCAAATCAGGTCCTTGGGTTGATTTTCAGTTTATGCGGTCCTTGCAATGGCATATTTTTGTCCGTGATTGTGATAAATCGGCTCTATGGAATCCAGCAACCAGAAGTTTGCGTCGTTTACCTGATTGTCTTTATAACTGTCTGTGATATTGGTTTCGGGATAGACCCTTTAACTGATGTGTTCACGGTTGTCTTGATCAAGGAAGTGCCTGGTTCAGACCAGTTTGCTATTTACAAGTCGAATTGTAATTCTTGGAGGTATTTTCAAGATGAAGCCCTTGCTGATTTATGCTCTTCTGAAGTTGTGAAGATTTGGGGTTGTTTTCGAAGTTTACAGAAGCACAGGGACTTATTTGTTATTTGCGTATTTGAGTTTGTTGGCAAGTAACGGTTTTAATTGAAAGAAACGTAATTTGGACGTTTAAATAGAAGTGCGTTTTTATGTGAGACGTCGGATGATCTGACGGTTCCTGTTTGTTCTGGCAATTGGTTGTGTTCTTCTGCAAGTATATAACAAAGCTCAGCTCATTTCTTCTTCAACAATCATAAATTCTTCCATTTTCTCTGAGTGTTGCTTTCTGTGATTGAGAGCGGTTATTTTACCAGTTGTTGTGAGTATTGTGTAGAAGATTCAAGTTGTAATTTCTCTCAATTCTCTGTTACAAAGGTTGTAAAGTTGAGAAGGTTGTGAAGCAATAAAATCGTTGATTCTCCGTGGATGTAGATTGGAGCAATTCAATCGAACCAAGTAAAATTCTCTGTGTTGATTGTGTTTGATTGTTCTTATCGGTTGTGTAGTTGATTGATCGATAGATATTGTTTAGATCGAATACTTAACAAGTGGCGCCGTATGTGGGAAATCGGAGCTGTATTCGATTGTTGTTCGCCTAAATCTCGATCAACTATGAGTTCTACAAGGTTTGATATCAATAAGTTTACTGGCTCGAATGATTTTGCTTTGTGGAAGATCAAGATGGAAGCAATCTTGATACAACAAGGTGTGGAAATGGCATTGGTGCCACGCAATGAAGTTCCGGCGACGGTTACAGATCTTGAGCTAAAGGTTTTGTCAGCCAAAGCTCGTAGCACAATTAATATTCAGTCTGGGAGATGAACCACTGCATGAAGTGGCTAAAGAGAAAACGGCAGTTGATGTTTGGAAGAAGTTGGAATCGTTGTATCAAACACGATCTCTAGCAAGGAGGCTGTATATGAAATCTCAACTGTATTCATATAAGATGAATCCAGATCGAAATATACTTGATCAACTGGCTATTTTCAACAAAACCTTGAATGATCTTGATAGCATTGAAGATACAAAGTTGCCTGATGAAGATAAAGCCATTCTACTGCTAAATTCCCTTCCAAAATCTTATGAAAGCATTAGAGATGCAATTTCTTTCACAGGTCAAAAGAAAGTCACTCTAGAAGAAGTTCAATGCAAAAGGATACAGTTAAAGGTGCAGATACCACGGGAGAAGGTCTCATGGTTAGAAACAACACCAACAAGCCCAATTTCAAACAACAGTACCAGAAGAATAAGTTTAATAAAGACATGAAAAGTACAGTGCAAACTGGCTATGGAACTGCAAATAGGGAGACAAGAATTTGTCATCACTGCAAGAAACAAGGCCACCTTAAGAAGAATTGTTTCTTACTTAAGAGACAAAAGGAGAATAAAGGTGGTGCAGCTCAAGAATTTGCAGGAAACATTGAATATGATGGTGATGTGCTAAATATTACTGAAGAACAAGCCAGTGATGAATGGATTCTGGATTCTGGATGCTCTTTCCATATTTGTCCATACAAAGAGTGGTTCACAAAGTTGAATGTGAGCTATGGACGCACAGTGATGCTGGGAAATGACATGATATGCAACATACAAGGTGTTGGGGATATCAAGCTGCAGATGCCTGATGAATATGTAAAACTCCTAACTGATGTGAGGTACATTCCTAAGCTTAGAAGAAATTTAATTTCTCTTGGTACTTTAGAAAGTAAAGGGTACAAGTTTAGCTCTGAAAATGGTGTACTCACTGTGCACAACAAGAATACATATGTGGTCATGAAAGGTGTTAGGAGAAATAAGCTCTACTATATGCAGTGTAAAGTGATCACTGGTGATGTGTCTATAGCTAGTGTGAGTGACACTGATTTGTGGCATAGAAGATTAGCCCATGTCAGTGAAAAGGGCTTGATTGAATTACACAAGAAACAGGTGTTTGACACCAGTAAAATTGAGAAATTAAACACCTGTGAGCACTGCATTCTAGGAAAAGCTAAGAGAACCCCCTTCCCAACTTGTATGCATATAAGTACTGCTCCCCTAGACTATATTCATTCAGATTTATGGGGACCTGCAAAGGTGCAAACAAATGGAGGAGGGAGGTATTTTCTATCACTAATAGATGATTACACCAGGAGAGTGTGGGTTTATGTGCTAAAACACAAAAATGATGCTTTCTCCAAGTTCAGGGAATGGTGTGCAGAAGTTGAAGATGAAAAGAGCTTAAAAGTAAAGGTGTTAAGGACTGACAATGGTTTAGAGTTCTTATCTGGTGAATTTAATAACTTCTGTGTTGAGAAAGGAATTAAGAGGCATAAAACTGTTCCTGGCACTCCTCAACAAAATGGACTTGTTGAGAGAATGAATAGAACACTATTTGAGAGAACTATATGCATAATGTTTCAATCTGGTGTTCCTAAGTCTTTCTGGGGAGAAGCTGTGACCATGTCTGTCATTTGATAAACAAAACACGCTCATCTGCCATACAAATGAAAACTCCCAGATGAGATGTGGTATGGAGAAGTTAAAAGTTACTCTCATCTCACGGTATTTGGCTGCTTAGCTTATGCACATGTCAGAAAGGATAAGCTTGAGCCTACAGCTCTCAAATGCATATTTGTGGGTTATCCTAAAGGTGTTAAAGCATACAAGCTATGGTGCATTGAGAAGAATTCACATAGAATTATCATCAGTAGAGATGTCATGTTTGATGAAACCATTATCCCTTATAAGAATGATGATTATCAACTCACTACAGATATGGAAAAGTTCAAGGATTCTGAAATTCAGGTGGAGCTCATGGGAACTGAGAATCAGACTAGAGAAAATCATGAAGTTATAAATGATAGTCATAACCAGCCATTCCTGAGTGATAATGACCAACCTATCACCTCAGTTGAAAATGAAGATTCTCAGAGCTCACCTGTAAGGAGAGATTTACCACACAACCCATCTACAACAACTAGTACATCTGTACCAGATCAACAAATCTCTGAAACATCTCAAGCAGCTGTGAATAGGAGAAATCACACCAGGAGTAGAGTGACACCTGCAGTAACAGATGAGATTAGAAACTTTCAACCAACAAGGGACAGAGAGAAGAGGCAGACTAGAGCTCCAAATATGTATGGATACAACAATCTAGTTGCATTCTCTGTGAGCACATGTCAAGATATTGAATACCAAGAGCCACAGAATTTCAAGGAGGCAAGTACTTGTGCTCACAAACATGAATGGATGGTTGCTATGCAAGAAGAGTTACTATCTCTTGAGAAGAATAAGACCCGGGAGTTGGTTCCTAAACTACAGAACAAGAGAATAGTTAGCTGTAAATGGATTTATAAGAGGAAGTTTGAAGTCACTACTACAGAACAAGTGAGATATAAAGCTACACTTGTTGCTAGAGGCTTCACACAGAAGGAGGGAGTGGATTACAATGATATATTTTCTCCAGTTGTCAAGCATACTTCTATTAGAATTTTACTGAGTATTGTAACTCAGCTTAACCTGGAATTGCAACAGCTTGATGTTAAAACAGCTTTTCTGCATGGGGATCTTGAAGAAACAATCTACATGTCTCAGCCTGAAGGTTTTATTTGACCTAAGAATGAAAATAAAGTTTGTTTGTTGAAAAGGTCCCTATATGGGCTAAAACAAAGCCCAAGGCAGTGGTACAGGAAATTCAATGAATTCATGGAAGAAATTGGGTTCAATAAGTCTCTTTATGACAGCTGTGTGTATCTAAAGAAGGAAAACTCACAGGTCATTACTTATTTGCTTTTATATGTTGATGATATGTTAATTGCTAGCACCAACATTGAGAATTTTGACACAGGTGAAGAAGCAATTAAGTACAAGATTTGAAATGAAGGATCTTGGGAATGCTAGAAGAATTCTTGGGATGGATATCTACAGAGATAGAAGAATTGGTACTCTGAAGTTGAATCAAGGTGATTATCTAAAGAAAGTGTTACAGAAGTTCAATATGCATGAATGCAAGCCAAGCAGCATTCCCTTAGCTCAACATTTCAGACTTTC
The DNA here is from genome assembly GCA_026545765.1 of Plantago major. NCBI lineage: Eukaryota > Viridiplantae > Streptophyta > Magnoliopsida > Lamiales > Plantaginaceae > Plantago > Plantago major. The sequence goes on along the minus strand of CM048843.1, from coordinate 87,858,716 downwards.
CATTGATCACAGCCCTGAAACACCTGAGCAGGTGGAGTTTATGAGTAAAGTTCCTTATGCAAATGCTATTAGTAGCATTATGTATGCTATGGTGTGCAGCAAACCTGATGTTGCTTATGCCATTAGTGTTACTAGTAGATACATGTTCAATCCTGGAGAAATGCATTGGGATGCTGTGAAGTGTATACTAAGATATCTGAGAGGAACTACAGATGTTGGAATCAAGTTTTGCAGGGATGATAAGTGGAGTCAAGGTCCTATTCTTGGATATGTTGATGCAAATTATGCTGCAAATCTGGATAATAGGAGATCTCAATCTGGATATATTTTCACATTGTTTGGATCAGCTATAAGTTGGAAATCAAATCTGCAAAGTGTTGTTGCTCTATCAACAACTGAATCTGAGTATATGGCTATTACTGAGGCAGTCAAGGAAGGACTGTGGCTGAGAGGAATTATGAATGAGTTTGGTATTCAACAAGGTGCCATTACCATTCTCAGTGACAGTCAAAGTGCCATTTCTCTGTCAAAGCATGAGATGTTCCATGAGAGGTCTAAACATATTGATGTAAGGTTGCATTTTGTCAGAGATATCATGAAGAAAGGTGAAGTTAAGGTATCAAAGGTCTCAACTCTGAAAAATGCGGCTGATATGCTCACTAAGGCATTGGTTCATTCCAAGTTCTTGCATTGTTTGAGCTTGGTTGGAGTTTCTCAAGATTGAGGGTTGCCAATACTGTGTACTGGTGCTACTGTCTGTCATAAGATGGTAGTGAATAAGAGAAAGTGAGATGTATTGTGTTACTTCTGTCATCTTCTCAACAAGGTGGAGATTGTGAAGATTTGGGGTTGTTTTCGAAGTTTATAGAAGCACAGGGACTTATTTGTTATTTGCGTATTTGAGTTTGTTGGCAAGTAACGGTTTTAATTGAAAGAAACGTAATTTGGATGTTTAAATAGAAGTGTGTTTTTATGTGAGACGTCGGATGATCTATTGCGGTTATGATCTGACGGTTCCTGTTTGTTCTGGCAATTGGCTGTGTTCTTCTGCAAGTATATAACAGAGCTCAGCTCATTTCTTCTTCAACAATCATAAATTCTTCCATTTTCTCTGAGTGTTGCTTTCTGTGATAGAGAGCGGTTATTTTACCAGATGTTGTGAGTATTGTGTAGAAGATTCAAGTTGTAATTTCTCTCAATTCTCTGTAAAAAAGGTTGTAAAGTTGAGAAGGTTGTGAATCAATAAAATCGTCGATTCTCCGTGGATGTAGATTGGAGCAATTCAATCGAACCACGTAAAATTCTCTGTGTTGATTTGATTGTTCTTATCGGTTGTGTAGTTGATTGATCGATAGATATTGTTTAGATCGAATACTTAACAGAAGTGAATAATTTTTGCCCTACATTCTCCGATGGAAAATTTTATTATTGGATTCGATTAAACATGAGGACCTCTAAGTATATGATCCTTGCATTTGACATGCATAAGAAAATATTTCAAGAAATAGAAAGTCCTAAGATTCTTAAAGAAAACGTGGAACGAAAAACTGGCTTATTTGACATGCATGTATGAATGATAATTATGATAAGAACTGATAGCTAATCTCCAGACAATTTCAGAATACCATACTTGCATATTTTAGTGAACATCATTAAAATCCATGTGTTATTTTCAGTTATTGTACTGATATTCCACATATGACAGACTGTACAAAATTTTATCATGATTGAAAGCGTGCAAGATCAAGGATCGATGATATATTTTCGATGTCATTAATGAGTTGTTGAGTGGTTGCTTTGTTCTAACAGACAATTGGAATCTCAAAGATTAGGATATTGTTGAACTGATCAAGGCCCTCATGTGCCTTAATTGATCTATAATGTGTTTTCGTGAAAACTTGCATTATCATTAAAGATGATGTTCTCCCCGTGGAAACAATTAGAATCTTGACAACTCAGATATGATTAAGCAATCAACGTTGAATTTTCGTCTGATGAATCATGAAATAATTGCTTGATCAGGTTATCAAATTTTACGATGGATTCAACTTTCCAATTCCAGGAGCTGAACTATGTGAACATCAACTAGATTTTTTTTCTTCATTAATTATGTTCTGAGTTTATTGAAGCCGAATAACTAGAAACGAACAAGCATGAATGCAGAAGAATCTGTTGTTGATCCTTTAATTGTTTCACTGAATGAATATTTTGATGTACATCATATTAGACTAACTATGTTGCTATATGTCCTGAACTACAAAACTCTGTGAATCTAGCTATATATACTAGTTGACAATGTTGAGGAGCGAAACTCTTGTTTTAATCAACTGCCTGAACAAGCTTTCTAACTCTTCTTCAACAGCTTGAATGGTTGAGTCCATTTGGATCAAGTGGCTCATCAGCTCATCACTTTCTTGGCTCGATTGCAAGAGAGCATCCACCTTTGAAAATTCATTCAAATCTGATTCTTCAGCTTCATTTTTGGATTTCATCAGTTTGGATACCAAAGACCATCCACTCTGCTTCTTAATTCCCATAACATGTGTCAATAGAGACTCAAGCATGACAAAAGTAGCTGATTCGGTTTCTTTTAGCTTATATACAATTTCATTCTCGTTTTCCAGAGTTTTTCTTGAAGAACTCTTTAGATCCTTCAATGTCTTCAGGATCATTTTTCTTGACATCTTTCTTGAAGCCATATAACTACGAACGCCCTGCACGTCTTTCCTTCTCAAGGCAGATAGAAGTTCTTCGACGGTAAGCTTCACCTGTGAGAAGATATCTTTAGTTGTGCTGCAAGCATCCAAGAGACGGATATGGCCATCCAATAATTGGTCAACCCATTTTTCTTTAGACTCTCTTGAAATTGTTTGTTGAACATGGGGCAAAAGAAGCAAGTCGTCGAAGTTCTTAAGGCTTGAAGAGGTGGCTTCAGAAGCCTTTAGTGTGAAGAAGGTTTCTTGGTGAGTTTTTGAGGGTAAGCTCAGGGAACGGCTGTGGCGACTAGTTTTTGAGATTGCCATTTCTGTTTTACTTTTCTTTTTAAGCTGTAAACTGAATCAGGCAAATAGTGATGAGATGAGATGTTAGAGATTGAGTGTTTACGTACTATATATAGGCCTGGAGGGAGGAGACAAGAGGAATAATAGCAGCCCTATTCTCAATGAAATAAATGTTATATTGATCTGAATCCATTACAATTCTGCAAGCATTGTTTCTGCTATGTTTCCCATCCTTGAAACCATCTACATAAACTGCGGCATCACAGTGTAAATTTGCACGGATGGCTCATTGTTTGCATCATTATTGTTCTTTGTTTATACCATCAAAATTGGATCCAGTCTAACTCCAGACTGGAAATTTTGAGTTATATTTAACGCGTAACTAGAGTATTCTGGTAGACAAGAAGATCGAAAACAGATCACACAGTTTTTCCATCTCTGTACGCGAGCAAAATTCAGAATTTTCATGTCATTTGATCCCTGCTCTCTCCTTCATTGCTGTATTATGTGTCACCATTGGAGATGGTGAATTATCTTCACATCAAATCACATGGATTTTAATGCTATTCTGTCTTCACCAAAATATACAAGTATATTTTTCAGAACTTGTCTGAAGATTTGCAACCAGTTTTCATCATTACCAATAATTTACATTTTAGAATAGACCATATGTGCACCATTTCATTAATTTTCTTCATGGCTGTATATAATTTGTTAAGTCTTTTCTTCTGATTTATCAATAATGTACATGTTAAATAGGCCATTTGTGCACCATTTCTCGTCATTAATTTTCTCCATGTTTGTATCATTCAAGTTCAACAACTGGTTTGTTAAGTGTTTACTTCTGATTTCCGATGGATCTGTGTTCTGCTGGTGGATACAACGCGTAGACAATTGAGAAATAATATAGAACAGATTGAAAGTGCAGCTGTTTCCTCATGCATTGCTTTAGTCCAGCAAGGCTGTTTAGATGCTTGAGAATAAGAGTTGGGAACTGCAGTGTTGGCTAAAGTAGCCGAGAAACCATACCTTTTAGGAGGACCAGTAGTACGAGTGGAACGCCGAACTACCACAACATTGGGTGCTGAATTCGGTTCAGGATCAGGCGCAGGCAGAGAAGGCAGCGAGGGCGGGGCGGCATCGCTGATAGACAAGACCTGTTTTGAAACGCTCAACAGATGCATGCACATCATCAAAACTAGGAAGGAGGACTTTATCAGAGTGTGTTTTATGCTGCGGAAAATAGAACTCTTGCTCAAAGAAGATCACATTTCTAGAAATGTGAAATCTATTAGAAGTAGCATCAAAGCAAACAAAGCCCTTATGAGCAGAACTATATCCCATGAAGGCACATTTAGCGGATTGGGCAGAGAGCTTATGGCGTTCATGTGGGGGTAAATGGACAAAGCAAACACATCCAAAAGTGTGAAGAGTATTATAATGTCGATGGACTCCAAAAAGACGATAATATGGTGAGTCAAAATTTAATTGTGTGAAGGCAAACAATTAATAAGGTGGACAGCTGTTGACAATGCTTCTACCCAAAACATTGATGGAACAGAGGCTTCTAAAAGTAAGGTTCGAGTAACATCCAACAAATGTCTATTCTTACGTTCAGCAAGACCATTATGTTGAGGAGTATAGAGACATGAACGTTGAGAAACAAGAACTCTAAGATAATGTCAGTTACTAGAATAATCTAATTTAGGCAGCTAGCTAATTACAAAAGTTATTGTCAGATTCATTCTATTGTCATTTCTGTGTAAATATAACCATTTAGTTTCTCTTCTCCGAAATTCTAGATATCTTCTGGTATGAGAGTAAGATCATAAATTATCATCTTCAGTCTGGCACATCAAGTCTTTCACAGAACTTGCTCTTTGCAATTTAGGAAATGATGCATATTCATCCTTGTACATGTAAACACAGTTGTACATCATTAGTTACGTTACGTTTAGCTGAAAGTGATGAGATACGAAAACTATTTCTTCTACACAGAGGCGGCTCAAGCTTTTTTGGGGCCTAAAGAAAATTATAACTTGAGGCCTTTATCTGCGAAAACTTGTTGCTTTTATTGATGTTTAATTATTTATTAAACTTTTGTATTCAAGCATATTTAATAATTTTTTTTCGATCGATAAAGTTGCAAATCCATTCAATCGGTCATGAGACATACTTAAAATAGAATAATAGTAAGAGTATAAAAATCTTTGTGCTTAAATAATTTTCTATTCTTCTTTCTTTTTTCTTGTGTTTTTGGTACACAATTCATATTTTCTATTTGGCATTAAAGCAAACAAATTAACAAAACTAGGAAAAGAGACTAAAGAGTTAGTGGAACACTAAATGAAAATGAAAAAATGCAACACGGAGAAACTTTTACAACTTTAGTGTACTATTTGTCTCAATTAATTTTTACTAATTTAAACTCAACTAAATGGTGTGACCAAATGCTCATTTATATTCCAACTCAATTAAAATGGGGCATAAGTTCTATGCCAAACAAGCAATTAAACATTTTTATTATTTTCTAACAATCAAGAAGTTTTCCGTAAATTGAGAGAAGAGAAATTGAAGTAAAACTTAATACTACTACCTATGTAGTAAAACAAACTTTGAAAAACAAGTGGCCTAAAGCAAGCACATCACTTGCTTTATGGTGTCAGCCGGTCCTACTTTTACATGCCTTGGCTACTTCATTTCCTAAAGCTTCAGTATGTTAATTTGTTGGCAATGGTTCTATAAATCTTGAATAACAATGATATAGAACCTACAAAATCCCAGCAAGAATTACTTAAACTTATTTCATAGCTACTAATTTTTTTTGAGTGTTCAAAGTTGTTCGGATTTCATCCATGAATTAAGCTTCCTTGATCTTGCAAACTAATCCATTAGGAACATAATTGGATTTGAAGACAGGATACTCTTCCAATGGCTGAATTTGTGATAGTATCGGCACTATCAAGGATTCATGATGCATTTGAAGACAGATTCATGTGCCAAAAGAAAGTAATCAAGTGGAAATACGGTAACTTCAAGAAAGTAGACTCAGAATTAGGAGAATTTATCTTCATTTCTCTTTCACGTAACCATTAACAATACAAGGGATCCGGATATACAACTATGTTTCCATGTAAACTACAAAAATTTTAATCTCATCTAGCTGCTGAGAACATTGAGGAGTGAAACTCTGGTCTTCATGAGTTGCCTGAACAAGCATTCTAGGGAATCTTCAGTAACCTGAATGCATGAGTCGATCACTTTCAAGTGATTCTCAACTTTTACATCCTCTTGGTAAGTTCGCAACATAGCATTTGTCTTCTCAAATTCATTAACTTCTGTTTCTACACAGACTTTCTTGGAGTGCACCAACATGGAGATCAAAGATTGACTCTTGTTCCCCATCATGCAGGACAACTGGATGACTCGAGCACAGAAACAGATTCAGCTTCTTTTAGCATATGCATGGAAGGAATTGATTCGTGACCTTTCATGGTGACTGTAGAGCTCCTCAAACTTTTCAAGGACTTTCCGATCATCTTCTTTGTCTTCTTTCTGCAGGTGAGGTAAGCACTAACGCCATTTGCATCCTTTCTTAGGCGAAAATTCACCTCAATAAACTCAAAACGTAAGGGGGGAAAAACCGAATTGATATTCACATAGTTCAACTCGTGGAATTGGAGAGTTGAATCCATCGTAAAATTTGGTAATCTGATCAAGCAATTATTTACTTAGGCGAAAATTCAACGTTGATTGATTAATCATATCTGAGCTGTCAAGATTCGAATTGTTTCGATTGAGAAGATATCATCTTTATTGATAATGAAAAATTTCATGAAAACACATTATACAGCAATTAAGGCCACATGAGGGTCTTGCTCTGTTCAACAATATTCTACTCTTTTGAGATTCCAATTGTATGTTCGAACAAAGCAACCACTCAGCAACTCTTTCAGGACATCGAAAATATATCATCAATCCTTGATGAGTTGGGTTGATCAGGACATATAGATTAGTTGAAACACATTTCTGGTCTTCTCAAATATTCACTTGTATATATAGTGACATTTATATTACTCTAGGTAGGCATTATTGATTGCCAAAACTAAAATGGTAAGTAACTATTAAGTAGCAAGTAAGAAGAAAGCTAACGATTATGAGCATGCCAATATTTTGCGCAGCTACATTAATAGTAGACCAAAGAGAACACCTCCAAGAAGCATGGAAGACTTCCTGCCGAACTTCCGGTTCACAGTCGATGCGAAACAAGCAGCCACCATGGCTGCCAGGTAAAGCAGCGACATGAGCCTAACGTCATCGAATTTACAAAATTCGTAAAGACTAAAAACCAGTACTGCAATTGATGACCCTGGGCTCATCACATTCTTCACGTCGTAGCTTTACCTGGTGCTTGTTTCGCCTCGCTTATGACCTGAAAGTCTTCCATGCTTCTTGGAGGTTTTCTCTTAGCTGGTGCTGCTATTAATTAATGTACACAGATGTTGGCTTGCTTATTATCAGTCACCTTCTCCTTGGCTATGATTTTAATCCCATCTCTTGTTTTTATGTCTATCTATATATATACTGCTCGAGCTTAGGCGTAGATTCTTCATGACATGAGGGTGTTCAGCCTTCTATTTGGCACATAGGTTGCTCAACTTTCAAAAAAACAAAAATTCCATGTAAGCTGCATAAACGGAATATTCTGAAAAAAATCACAAGAAAAAAGCTAAAAACATGACATTCATTACACGGACGAGCTCACTCATTTTTTATATTCACCGTCTGTCAACAGGCCATGGGGCTTGTAAATATATCTAATATGACTACGTACAGGACATGGGGCACGTACGACTATTTCATCTCTCTTTGGGGTGGGGGTGGGGGCAGTGTTATGGTGTATGAAGGACCTAGTGGTTTCACGTTCCTCAGCTTGCTGATGCATTTCAAGACTGATTCAGATCTAAGAAACTAATTAAGTGGATATACGAAAACTTTAAGAAAGTAGACTCAGAATTAGGAGAATTTATCTTCATTTCTATTTCAGTAACTATTAACAATTGTATACAATTATATATGTTTTCCTTAACTACAAAAGTTGATTATCATCTAGTTGTTGAGAACATTTAAGAGTGAAACTCTGGTCTTAATTAGCTGCCTGAACAAGCATTCTAGGGAATCTTCAGTAACCTGAATGCTAGAGTCAATCGCTTTCAAGTGATTCACAACTTGTACGTCCTCTTGGCTAGTTCGCAACATTGCATTTGTTTTCTCGAATTCATTAACTTCTGTTTCTATGCCGACTTTCTTGGAGAGCATTAACTTGGAGATCAAAGATTGGCTCTTCTTCCCCATCATGCAAGACAACAAAGACTCAAGTACGGAAACAGTAACAGATTCAGCTTCTTTTAGCTTATGCATGGTAATGATTGATTCGTTGTCTTTCACCATGACTGTAGAACTCATTAAACATTTCAAGGACTTTTCTATCATCTTCTTTGTCCTCTTTCTGCAGGTGAGGTAAGCATTGATACCATTTGCATCCTTTCTTCGAATGGAAGATGAAAGCTCCTGTACTTGTTGCTTCGTGCTTGAGACTAGATCTTGTGCGGAGCTGCAGGCATCTAGAAGCCTTATATAACTTTCCAAGATATGCTTTTGTTCTTCTGAATTGAATTGAGTGATATGAGCCAACAAAAGAGAATCGTCGATGCTTGCATACAACTTCTGTAAAGCATCTAGTTTGTCACTCATTGATGACAATGACGAACTCGTGGATTCAGATGATCTGATTCTGGATAAGTTGTTGTCGAACTCAGAAGTGGTAACTTGTGATTTAGATGGAAAGCTAAGAGAACGGACATGAGATTTTGATGAGGCCATTTTCTTTTTTCCTTGTTGAAGTTTTAAGTTGAGATCTACTTCTCGTTTGTTGATTGAAAGAAGAAAGTTGTGTTGCATAACTTGTTCAGCTCCTAAGCTTTATAAAGGGAGAGAAAAAGAGACAAAAGGAATCATAGTTTCTGTGTTGAACGTGTAATAATTAATGTGATTTTGATCTGTTATCGCTATTATTTCTCCCATGTCTGCGCTTTGTATCCCAACACCAGATAAGCAAGGATTATAATAGATGATGCGCGTGTCTGGTTTATCAACTTGTATTGTTGATAATGACGCAAACTGATAGCTAATGTCGAGACAAGTTCAGGAAAACAAATGTTATTTAACAGAACCAAATTATATATTTGGTGCACAGATCATATATATCATTTTCAGCTCAACCCACATGGATTTTAATGCTCTTAAGTCGTCACCAAAATATACATGTAAGTTTTCAGAACTTGTCTGAAGATTGGGAACCAGTTTTCATCATTATCAATAATGTACATTTTAGAATAGGCCATTTGTGAACCATTTCATGTCATTACTTTTTCCCATGTTTATATCATTCAACAATTGATTTGTTAAGTATTTTTTCTGATTTCCAATGGATCTGTGCTCTAGTACTGCCACGTACAATGCGTAGACAATCGAGAAATAATACAGAACAACTGGCAACAAGGTATACGATGAACAAACCTATTCCGGTGAAAAAAAAATCTCAGCTTTCAACTTCTAAAGCTCTGACCCAACAGTATCATAAGGTTCACAAGAAATAATTTATCAGCAATTACAGCAGAACCTCTTTATTTAATTCTACTTTGTCTGTTTATGGCCTATGCACATTCTTGTAGCCATTGATTTTAGATAAATACTAACACGATCCGGATCATTGCTGTCAGCCACAATCATAAATCCGTTCTTCATGAAGAAATCAATCCATTCTTCATCAAGAAATTTGTTCTTCAATATATATATGTACATCCATTTCATGAAATGAAAATGTTGAATTCCCTCTAGTTTTCATAATATCGAATTCCGTGTCATTCAGGCTCAGACGAGTCTTTCTTAATTTGTACCCTGGAACTCTAGATTTCTTCTGTTAGGAGAACTGAGATTGCAAAGAATCAGCTTGATTGGTACGGTGACTCTCTAGCTGTACTTGCTTATGGTCGCAATGTGATTGATTTATGGTTAATGACGGAACAAGGTTTCTGGACGAAACTGTTATCCGTCTTCTTGCCATTTGGGGATTTTGTTTCAGTTGGAATTTTGAAGGAGAATCAGATTTTTGCATCAACTTTCGGTTCTAAGCTGATTCTTTGCAATCTCAATTCTCCTAACAGAAAAAATGTGGAGTTCCATTGTACAGAAGATGCTACTACTTTTGATTTGTATTGTTATCAGTACAAAGAAAGCCTCGTCTCAGTCTGAATGACATGGAATTCGATGTTATGAACACTTGAAGAAATTCGATGTTATGAACGTGGTGTCATCAGTACATAGTATATATTGAAGAACATATTTCCTTATGAAGAATGGATTGATTTCTTGATGAAGAAAGGATGGCTCATTGTGGCTGACAGAAATGATTCCGATCGTGTTAATATTTTATCAATGGCTACAAAAATGTGGATTGGCCATAAACAGACAGAGTGTATTTCTTGATAATACTTGTTGTGAACTTTATAATTCTGTTTGATAAGAGCTTTAGAAGTTGAAGCTGATACCCTTTTTTTTCCGGAATAGGTTTGTTCATCGTTTACCTTGTTGCCAGTTGCTTTGTTTCTTCTAATTGGCAAAAAAATAACATACACAAAGTTTATAGGAAATGAAGCATCCAAGGCATGTAGGAGAAATAATTTTCAGTTCTCTTCCAGTTAATCGTATCGTAAACAATGATGTACAACTATATTCTCATGTACAAGTTTGAATATACATCCTTTCCTAAACTGCAAAAACTTTGATCAGATTCTAGTTGTTGAGAATGTTGAGGAGTGAAACTCTGGTCTTATTAAGTTGCCTGAACAAGCATTCTAGGGCATCTTCTGTAACCTGAATGCTTGAGCCGATAACTTTCAGGTGATCCACAACTTCTACGTCCTCTTGGCTAGTCCTCAACATAGCATTTGTCTTCTCGAATTCATTGATTTCTGTTTCTATGCTGATTTTCTTGGAGTGCATCAACTAAAGACTGGCTCTTATTCCCCATCATGCATGACAACAAAGACTCAAGCACGGAAACACTAACAGATCCATCGGAAATCAGAAAAAATACTTAACAAACATGAAATGGTTCACAAATGTACATTATTGACAATTATGAAAGCTGGTTCCCAATCTTCAGACAAGTTTTGAAAACTTAAATGTATATTTTGGTGAAGAATTAAGAGCATTTAAATCCATGTGGGTTGAGCTGAAAATGATATATATGATCTGCGCAACAAATATATAAATTGGTTCTGTTAAATAACATTTGTTTTCCAGAACTTGTCTCGACATTAGCTATCAGTTTTCGTCATTATCAACAATACAAGTTGATAAACCAGACGCGCATCATCTATTGTAATCCTTGCTTATCTGGTGTTGGGATACAAAGCGCAGACATGGGAGAAATAATAGTGATAACAGATCAAAATCACATTAATTATTACACGTTCAACACAGAAACTATGATTCCTTTTGTCTCTTTTTCTCTCCCTTTATAAAGCTTCGGAGCTGAACAAATTATACAACACAACTTTCTTCTTTCAATCAACAAACCAGCAGTAGATCTCAACTTAAAACTTCATCAAGGAAAAAAGAAAATGGCCTCATCAAAATCTCATGTCCGTTCTCTTAGCTTTCCATCTAAATCACAAGTTACCACTTCTGTGTTCGACAACAACTTATCTAGAATCAGATCATCTGAATCCACGAGTTCGTCATTGTCATCAATGAGTGACAAACTAGATGCTTTACAGAAGTTGTATGCAAACATCGACGATTCTCTTTTGTTGGCTCACATAACTCAATTCACTTCGGAAGAACAAAAGCATATCTTGGAAAGTTATATAAGGCTTCTAGATGTCTGCAGCTCCGCACAAGATCTAGTCTCAAGCACGAAGCAACAAGTACAGGAGCTTTCATCTTCCATTCGAAGAAAGGATGCAAATGGTATCAATGCTTACCTCACCTGCAGAAAGAGGACAAAGAAGATGATAGAAAAGTCCTTGAAATGTTTAAAGAGTTCTACATTCATGGTGAAAGACAACGAATCAATCATTACCATGCATATGCTTAAAGAAGCTGAATCTGTTAGTTTTTCCATGCTTGAGTCTTTGTTGTCTTGCGTGATGGGGAAGAAGAGCCAATCTTTGATCTCCAAGTTAATGCTCTCCAAGAAAGTCGGCATAGAAACAGATGTTAATGAATTCGAGAAAACAAATGCAATGTTGCGAACTAGCCAAGAGGATGTACAAGTTGTGAATCACTTGAAAGTGATTGACTCGAGCATTCAGGCTACTGAAGATTCCCTAGAATGCTTGTTCAGGCAGCTAATTAAGACCAGAGTTTCACTCTTAAATGTTCTCAACAACTAGATGATCATCAATTTTTGTAGTTTAGGAAACTGATATTATTGTATACAATTGTTAATAGGAAAACATATATAATTGTATACAATTGTTAATAGTTACAATTGTTAATTGGATGCTTCATTTCCTATAAACTTTAATTTTTTGCTAATTAGAAGAAACAAAGAAACTGGCAACAAGGTAAACGATGAACAAACCTATTCCGAAAAGAAAAAAAAAGTCTCAGCTTCAACTTCTAAAGCTCTTATAAAACAGTATTATAAAGTTCACAACAAGTATTTTATCAAGAAATATACTCTATTTTGCTCTGTTTAAGGCCAATCCACATTTTTGTAGCCATTGATAAAATATTAACACGATCCGAATCATTTCTGTCAGCCACAATGATCAATCCTTTCTTCATCAAGAAATCAATCCATTCTTCATAAAGAAGTATATGTTCTTCAATATATATGTACTGATGTACATGTATTTCAGGAAATGAAAATGTCAAATTTCTTCAAGTGTTCATAACATCAAATTCCATGCCATTCAGACTGAGACGAGGCTTTCTTTGTACTTATAACCATACAAGTCAAAAGTAGTAGCATCTTCTGTACACTGGAACTCCAGATTTTTTCTGTTAGGAGAATTGAGATCGCAAAGAATCAGCTTAGAACCGAAAGTTGATGCAAAAATCTGATTCTCCTTCCAAATTCCAACTGAAACAAAATCCCCAAATGGCAAGCAGACAGATAACATTTTCGTCCAGCAACCTTGTTCCTTCATTAACCATAAATCAATCACACTGCGACGATAAGCAAGTAGAGCTAGAGAGTCACCGTACCAATCAAGCTTCCGTTCCACGTTTTCTTCAAGAATCTTAGGACTTTCTATTTCTTGAAATATTTCCTTATGCATGTCATATGCAAGGATCACATACTTAGAGGTCCTCATGTTTAATCGAATCCAATAATACAAATGTCCATTGGAGAACGTAGGGCCAAAATTATTCACTTCAGAAGAGCATAAATCAGTAAGGGCTTCATCTTGAAGATACCTCCAAGAATTACAGTTCGACTTGTAAATAGCAAACTGATCCGAACCAGGCACTTCCTTGATCAAGACAACCGTGAACTCATCAGTTAAAGGGTCTATCCCGAAACCAATATCACAGCCAAATATATTAAGACAATCAGGTAAACGACGCAAACTTCTGGTTGCTGGATTCCATAGAGCCAGTTTATCACAATCACGGACACAAAATATGCCATTGCAAGGACCGCGTAAACTGAAAACCAACCCAAGGACCTGATTTGTATGATCAAGGTCCTCATATCGTCCCAGTGTTTCATCAGGAACCAATGAAAATGTAGAAATAGGATCAAATATGAAGTTTTCGCCAAAATCCAATGCACGACCTGGACGGTTCCTACGCACCTCTCCACTCCAATAAACAAGAAGACCAGTGAAATTGCTCTCTCCACGATAATGGTTCTGTATGAAACTTCGGCTTCTGATTGCTGTATTCCATAGGTGGCAGACTGATCTAAAACACAATAGAGATTTCACCGGCAACCTTAATAAGATTTCGATGATCAGATCCTCCGGTAGAGGACAACTGTCTCCAGTTGCTAACATAGTATGCTAGAACAAAACAAGAGCTCAAGATTCTTGATTCAAGCAAGAAAAAAGTTATTTCAGCGTTATTGTTAACGGAATAACTGAAAGTAGAATTAAGTAGTATATATATATATATGAAGACCTGATTTGTCATTGTTGACAGACAACTAAGAACATCTCATCGGATGTTGACATACTAACAAAATTCCATTGGATTTCACAATTGCATAACAAATCTTTTTTGAATTGTCCATTGCTTGTTTACAAAGCAACTTTTAAAATCTTTGCCAGTAATGAATGTGTTCAATTCGGGATCACAAATCTAGACAAGGTTTGTCACTCTACAAAAATAAAGACTTTTCCGGGTGACGATACTGATGGGACACGTGCAGGGGCGGAGCTATGCATATGCATAGCCCGGGGTGGATTCGGAAAAAAATATATTTTTATATGTATTAAATTCAACTTATTTACATTTAACACGGTCTATATTTATACTAAAATGCTCAAAAATACAATATTGCCGCCAACAAAAATGTGCCTTGAGTGTGTTTGGAGTGATTTTTGCAAATATATTCGTAAATTAAGGAATATTAGATACTCTATACACTTATTATAAATCTAAATGTTCAGAAGTTAAAGTTGGCATGGGTTAAAAAAAAATTTGCTTCGCCCCTGGACACATAGTCCACAACGAAAGTGGGACAGAAAAGATCCAACCCGAATACCCGATCAAAATCACTTGAATAATGCATAATCAAATGACCTTTATCTACAAGTTATGAACATCTTTCCTTCCATAATCTCTTCCCATTGCATGCCCTAACTCTCCAAATCGTACTCTTCCACATAGAGGGTTTATGAGATCCTTTGGGTGAGATTAATGATCGCACATGAGTATAGCAACTACTATATAATTATTATGCAAGTATTATTCACGTGTGTAGTTTAAAAATGTGATATATCTATTATTGTAATTATTGTGAATTATTGTTGGAGTAAATCATTTTTAGTATCAATTTATCATCGTATAAAATGAACTACATTCAAAATATCAATATAAGGTCGTGATCGAAGTTCATCCAAACTTATTATATTATATTATATTAATTGAGGCTAACCTTTCCATTTACGATTTACTATATAGTAAATATGGCACGCGATACTCGAGTGTATATTTATAAGGTTTATATTAAGCAATTTTATAACTAACTTAAATATTTCATCTATCATTTTAGAAGTTCTCATATTATAAAATAAATTTTAGTCGTTGCTCACCCACAAAAGGCTAAGTGAAAAGCCAAGTGAGATTTTTTTATGTGTAAATGACAAAGAGTGAGTAAAGAGATCACATATAAAGCGGTAATTTAGTTCGCAATTTAGTATACTGGGAGCATTTATAAACTAATGAGAGGAGATAGCATTAGCACGATCACAAATGCTATTTGATAGTTAATTATGGTATTTTGGTCCGCTAACTACCCTGTTGGTCTTTCTTTTTATAATAGTATAGAAGTATAGATATAGATATACAACTATATACTCCATGTGTCTCAATCGATCTAAACTTCCGGCTTTCTTTTTTCATTTGTTCTAATCTCATGCAACTTCTCATAACTTAAATGTAAAATAGATCTCCTACTTAATTCCTCTCTCATACTTTATTTACTCTCGATACATCATAATTATTTTTTTATTCATTTAACCTTACATTTTATGACTAATTATTTATGCAGTTTACTCTTGACCGTGCTCAGCTCAATGAAGAGTTGAGTTTGGGACAAAGGGTAATATAAAAATTCAAATCTTGTAAGGGATTGTACCACCTTCGAAGAACACTATAAAACCTTGCCTTACTCTTTACTAACTGCATTTTGATGCTTTATTTTGTCAAAATAATGCTTCAAGAACATCTCCGAATGAGGGTATCAGTCAATGTGAACTCAAACTTCTGCTAGAACAACATTAAACAACCCGTCTGAGAGCATCAGTTTGATAAACTCAGAATGGGAGAAAATATTAATCACCCCCCCCCCCCCCCCCACACACACACTCTTAAACTGGCCCCAAGACCAACAATTAACCTATCACGTTATTTAGTAACAATCATTTTTGTTAAATATTCATATAATTAAATCACATAACTATAAATAAGAAAAAGGGAAATAATCAAGTGGAAACATGGAAACTTAAGAGTAAGAAAATATAAATAAATAAAATTAACCATAACACGAGTGAGATTAAAGGGACTCATATGCGCGGCAAATTGAGATTGTATGGGTAAGATTTAATATGATAGGAATATTTAACATTTATTCCTACATACTTTATAGATGTAGTATAGAAGCTAGCCTAATCAAAAAGCAAAAACTTAAAGAGTAAATTTATAGAAAAGTCAGTAACATAAATATAATTACTTGGTCAAAATGGGCAACTTAAAAACATTTTTATTGGCCCAAAAAAAATTGAGAAATAGAAGTGCCTATCTAATTTATTTGGATTCACTTGATATTACATCTTTTGAATGTAATAATAATTCTTTTCTTTTCCTCGTTTGTTTCTCTTTTCATTAAAATAAATTACATTGACATAAAATTATATATAAAACACTCTTCGGTAGAGCACAAATAAACAAAACATCTTCCTCTACTCATCCCAAAGTTTTAACCATGGCTGCCTCGTATGAGATTCTTTCCATCCACAACACACCTGAGGTACTCTAAATTACCAATTTTTATAATACTAATCATCATTTCTTTGGCAAATTAAATTATCATGTTACTAAATTTTCTTCACATGTATAATGATCAATATTTCTATATAGTCACAGATCTAATTCTTTTTTGTAATTTATGTCGGCCTAGAAGTGTGATAAGTTATTTCCGTGTATTTGATTACATATTTTTATAGTTATGGATTAAATTCTTGTTTGTGATTTACGCCAATCTAAAATTAAAGTGTGATAAACTTTGTTCACGTGTATAGAGATTAATACCCTTGCACCGTTATGGATTAAATTCTTTCCATTATTTATCACAATCTTAATATATGTATTTTGATAATTACAAATTAAATTATTTTCATGAATTATGTTGTTTTTATAAGTGTGAAAAAAGTTATTTACATGTATTTGGATTACTACTTCTATAATAACTATTTAATATGTTTAAGTGATTTATGTCGATCTACAACGTGAAAATAATATCTTGATTGACACGGATTTTATACATGTAATACTTCAATAGTGACATATTATATTTAATTTATTTATTTATGTGAGTTATGTTAAATTTATTTCTGTGATTTATGCCAATCTAGAGCGTAAAAGAGATATCTGAATTGACGCGCGCGGATTTTGTTCAATACAATTCAAGAGTGACATATTACATTCTTTTCGTGATTACTATAGATCTAGAAGTCATGTGAAAGTATATATTTACGCTAACGTTCTTTATTGTATGCCCAAAATAATGGTGCAAGTGTACTAATCTCTAATTTATTTGGATTCACTTGATATTACATCTTTTGAAGTGCCTATTTAATTTATTTGGATTCACTTGATATTACTTCTTTTGAATGTAATAATAATTCTTTTCTTTTCCTCCTTTGTGTCTATTTTCATTAAAATAAATTATATTGACATAAAATTATATATAAAACACTCTCCGGTAGAGCACAAATAAACAAAACATCTTCCTCGATCTACTCCTCCCAAAGTTTTAACCATGGCTGCCTCATATGAGCTTCTTTCCATCCACCTGAGGTACTCTAATTACCAATTTTTATCATACTAATCATCATTTCTTTTGTAAAATTATCATGTTACTAATTAAATTTTCTTCACATGTATAATGATCAATATATATATCTACATATCTAATTCTTTTTTTTTTTTTGTGATTTATGTCGGCCTAGAAGTGTGATAAGTTCTTTTCGTGTATTCGATTACATACTTTTATAGTTATGGATTAAATTCTTCTTGTGACTTACGCCAATCTAAAATTAAAGTGTGATAAACTTTGTTTACGTGTAGGATTAGTACACTTGCACCGTTATGGATTAAATTCTTTTCATGATTTATCACAATCTTAATATATGTATTTTGATAATTACACATTAAATTCTTTTCATGGATTATGTTGATTTATAAGTGTGAAAAAATTATTTACATGTATTTGGATTACTAATTCTACAGTAACTATTTAATATGTTTCAGTGATTTATGTCGATCTACAGCGTGAAAAAAATAGCTTGATTGGCACGGATTTTATACATGTAATACTTCAATAGTGAGAGATTATATTTAATTTCTTTCTGTCCTGTTAAATTTCTTAATGTGATTTATGTCTATCTAGAGCGTAAAAAAGATATCTGAATTGACATGGATTTAATTTGTTCAATACTTCAAGAGTGAAATATTACATTCTTTTCGTAATTAATCTAGATCTAGAAGTCATGTGAAAGTATATATTTACGCTAACGTTCTTTATTTTATGCCCATAATTTATGAATCATAATACTGTAAAATTAATGAGAAATAGTACTTTCATTTTATTTTTTGGAAAGTTTATTAAAGAGAGATGATTTAGAAAGAAGAGTATAATCTTTCAGCAATGGTTTTTTACCTTGTAGATCTTCCTTCAAGGAATTCACCATATATATATATATATATATATATATATATATATATATATATATATATATATATATATATATATATATATATATATATATATATTCAAAGCTAGTATGTAATTGGATTTATAATATTTTTTTCAAGAAGACCTCGTATTCGTGATTTAGAACAACCACTAGTATTGTTAGAGGTCTTCAATTAGTAGTTAAGAATCTTATATAGCTAGTATGTAATTAGATTTTTATAATATTTTTTCGTAGTACTGATCAATTAATAACATTTATGTAGTTGAATTTATAATATCTTTTTGCAATTATAGTTACTGAATTAATAAAATGAATGGGATATGAGACTAGCATATAGGTCTTACAATTATGCCTCTTCAAACATTGTCGAACTTCTCCGATGGGAAAATATAGATTAATTGATGTTCTTACTTAATGCATATTGATTTAATTTACACTTTTTACTGAGTAAGCAAACTCTAATCATTAAAATATCATTGCAAGGAATATTTTCTCGCGATATATATAACTTTTGTTCATTGTCTTGCTTTGAATATAATCTCTACACAAAATAGATTAATTGGTAAATAACTGAACAAACTAGCCACAAAATTGTAGTTGAATAGAATTGTAATATTTGGCTACATCATACTTTGAATGTAATTTTCCTATTGGTCATGTTTAAAAATATTGAATACAAGTCTTTGTTTTCTAAATCTATTTTGCAGGAGATTGTACATGTTCATAAGCATAGCCAAAACTCTGATGTGAGCCCTCTCTCTTTGAATTTAATATTGAAAAAATTTCATAGTCATACACAATTTCTAATTATATTTTCAAAATGAACATTTTAACTGTATCTAAGCAGGGACTAGAAATGATCAAACAAATGTATGAAACTATTGGAGATGAAGATCCCCAAGGTCATACAATGGATTTGGCCATTGTCGAGGTAACTTGTCCATATATATATTGGCTTCATATGTGATATATGTATGGTCAATTTCACCTACAAGAAATTTTCTATTAGTTTGATGAGTTTAGATTCGATCTCTGATCTATGACTAGCAAATTTCAATTATAATATTTGGTTCATTTGACTTACTGCTTTAATATGAGAATTAGTTATTGTAAGATCTTAGGCTAGAATGATTAGTGTTAAGATTTATTTTTTTGGTTGGGCTAGTTTTGTAATTTTATGGAGAAAAAATTCTAATATTTTGTTATGTTTGTGATTTAGTTTCCAAGTATGTTTACATTTTCTTCTTTTATGTTTTTAGAAGGTTTTAGAGTCCTCTCTCTCTCTCTCTCTCTCTCACATATGAAAATCAAGATAATTTGTCTAAGCGTAATAATTAGAATTATACGTCGAGCCCCCGACCCAAAGAGACAAAATAAAATGTAGCTGATACAATTTTTCATGTATAGAGCCTGGACAATCATGGTAATGTTGGCAGTGCTTTTCCTAGTGAGCATCCTCTAACATTTTCCGGGAGGGATAAAGGATGGATTATTCGTTTCTTGCCTCGTAATGCTGGCACCATAGATTACGCGGTACCTTCCTATGACTTTCAATTATCTCTACTTTATGACATTAAACAAAATTTGTGACTTTAAATCATGATATTTGATAGATTCTAGCCCCATTTTCATATACTATAAACCTACATGTTTTTCGAACTAAATCTACAACACAATCTAATTTTCTTTAAAATATTAGACATACATCCACTTGAAGACAGATAAAATGTTCAGATCTTGGAGAGAGGTGATTGCTTTTATAGTCCACAACAAAGTTCCTGGACGACAGGTAAATCAAAATCAACCATGCTTGTTATTGTGATAGTTGATGAGGGGTGAGAATATAATTATAAATCAAAATGTTATTACATTTTTACAGGCAACTGGTTCTCACATAGCTACAACTGAAAATAAAGATAATTCTGGTAGAGCTACAGCAGAAAAGTTGGTCAAGTTGTTTGTAGTTGGATTCTACAATGTGCTTACTGGAGAGAATATTTGGACTCGTAAGTCTTAATTTTTGTAGGATGATTAAATTTTTTTGTGCGTTGAGATATAATGGAGCCTTCACGAGTGTAGATATATCATTGTTTTGATTGTGACAGGTGAAAGAACTCCCATAAGAAACAATAGAAGGAGGAAAGGGAAAAATGATTTGATTGGACAAGTACCTCCAGGTTACACACACATTGTGTACGACATTGAACCTATTGAGCTCATGAAGTAAAAGACTCCACATGCATGTGACCTTTGCCATCCCCAACCTGCAATATGTCGTTTGAGCTATAACATGAAGATAAATATTTTGTTACTTTGCTAAGAGAATGTTCAAGATTTTAATAATTTTCAAACAATTATGCAGTTGTATTTGATGCATTACACCCGCATACTACAATGAGGGTATCGCTTACTTTATTGTGTTTGATTAAGTACTACTCTCGTCAGTGAATCAGTTTGACTTTTTTCATCAAGTCTCAACCGACTATGAATTAATCTTAAACCGTAAATGTAAAATGTTCATTTAATTTATATAATTAATGAAACTTTAGGGACTAAACTTTCATTATATAAATTAATTGAACATTTTACATTTACGATTTAAGATTAATTCATAGTCGAAGTTGGAGACAGTTGACCGAAAAAAGTCAAACTGGGTCCAGATTCACGGGACGGAGGGATTATATAATTGACGATCATTGTTGAATCTCTATTTTGTGTCTTTCCCAGATGCTTACAAAACATAACAGAAATACAATTATGTAATAACGCCAATGTTTTACTCACGTGCGTAATAATGTGATATGTTTATTATTTTAATTATTGTGTATTATCAAGTAATGCATTTTTAGTAATAACGTATCATCATCATCATCATACATATATATATGTATATATATATATATATATATGTATATATATATATATATATATATATATGTATATATATGTATATATATATATGTATGTATATATATATGTATATATATATGTATGTATATATATATATATATATATATATATATGTATATATATGTATAAATAGAAGTACATTTGAAATATCAATATCGGGTTGTGATCAAAATTTATACAAACTTATTACGTACATCGATTTGGTTGGCAAGAATCTAGAGTAAAAGGTGAATAAAACATAGGAATTTGGACGAAATCAGAGTACAAGCTTCAAAATTGGTGGTGGAGCTCTGAAAGTCTCCAAGTTATGAAAATTAAGAAAACATTGAGAGTAATACAATGGGTTGGACTTTGATGCAACTAACTATATTTTCCGATGGGCGTTGGCTTGAGAGCCTAGGCTATTATTGGGTTAAAAGATTCCAAAGAGGATAATGAAAGGATCCCTAAGAGGAAAAAGAGCCCAGTGGAGGCCAAATGATATAGTAGCAATGATCAAAACAGAAGATGTTGATTTGTGTAAGTTTAATTAAACTCGAATGGATTCGAGTAAGGGTAGTTTTTAGGGAGAGTTATGATATTTGCTTCTTGGAGTTTTTGTCTATTACTTGTTTTTGCTAGCATATTTAACCAATGAACCAAGTCCTTTTGATTCGTTTTAGAATTATTGACGCATGCGGTTATTTGGATATGATTTGGAGTTGCTGGTTGCTTTGATTTTTATTAGGAACTACTATGTTCATTGTGTCTTAGCTTATTTGTGAGTTTGCTGCAATGCTTGAATTGCAGTCATTTAGCCAAAGGAAGTGCAAGATTGAGACCTCATCGGTTTTTTAGTTTATTCCTTGCAATAGTGGTCTCGCAACTTATCAACTATTCTCAAAGTTTTAGGTTTGATTTGATTGGGAAAAATAGAGGTTTGGTTTTATGGGTTGTTGAAGCATGAAAATTCACCATGTAAACTCCCGGAAATTTATTTTTGGTTCGTTTATTAATTTTATGGAGTTGAATTAAATTATATAGACGTGAGTTGCACGGGATTTCATTAGTCGCTTTTATGGATCGATAATTTGAGACGAACCATATTTGAAGTGTGCCGGGTTCGTAAGCCCAACTATTGAGAAGCCCAAGTTCAATTTGTGTAAAAGCTATTTAGGTTTTTGTCCTTTCTCTTTATTTTTCCTCCTGCATCTTCTTATCTCCGCCCCCTCCTTCACCGTCATCACTAAAGCCGCCACCATCGCCCACCGATAACCTCTCGGCCTCACCCCTAATCCCTAAGCTCCTCTGATCGACCTTGGTAGGATGAGTTCAGATTGAAATCGATGTATTATGGAGCTTTGAAATCGCAAAACAGAAGTAAGAGTTAGGGAGACCGATTTCGCGAGATTCTTTGACTGATTTGTGATGTTTTTGGACTGTTCTTGATCGTTTTGATTGGAGGAGATGATGTGTATTTGATTTTCGTAGCCCTTGATTAGATTTGGAGGAGTTTGGTTCGAATTTAGGAAGTTTGGCATGTTGTCGGGACTTATTTGAGGTGTTTGGAAAGTTTTAACCCTTGCTTTGGAAATTTGAAGGTGCCAGGGATCTGTCGAGCAATTTGGCATGTTTAAGATATCTCAGTTTGGCCCAGACCCGTAAAATACCTATTTTACCCCTGAACTCGCACCTAATCTACAGAAGTTGCCATCAGACTCTTATAGATTGTTGTCTGCAGATTTGTTAACAAGTTTGTGCCCAGCTCAATTGGTCATTCAGCTGGCTATAAACCTGGAGGTCACAGGTTCGAGCCCAGCTTAACCCTGTTTATGTTTGTGCCTAGAAAATTACTGTTTTACCCCTGAACGTTGCAGAATCATAGATATGCCTTTCTACAATTTAAACTTGCTTTTCCTAGCTCCATAAATTACCGTTTTGCCTTTGTGAACCAATTTCCCCTTTTTGACCTATTGAAACCGGAGTAGAGGCTTTTTGGGAGTTAGCAAGTGGTGATATTGGATGATTAAGGTTCTAGGTGACGTTGGAGAATTCAAGTTGCAAGTAGGAGCTTTCGTGGTTGGATATGTTAAGCTTGTTTTCGTTTCGCCTTCGAGGTAAGGGGGTTTCTTTGACACTTTTGCTCTTATTTTTATATTATCGTATACATATAGTTTTAATGTTTGATAAACAACTTATGGTTATTATATCAAGATATGGGACTTGGTATAATAATCTATTTGAAAGGATCAAGTATGTGAATACCCAAAACGTATTTTATGATGTGTGCAATGTGTGAAACGATTTTTTACAATTGGGATAAATGTTATGTTTGAGCTCTCAGTTGTGACTATGAAATGTTATGTGCCCTTCGGGGAATTTGTCTGGCTGGAGTACTCCCTTATGTTATGTTACCCCTTTGGTAGGGGATTATGTTTATGTTATGTGAGCCGACCTCTGTGCCACCGGACTTATACTAGTGGCCATAGGATCATGTCTGATTGAGCCGAAATGTTACGTTTGTTATGCCATGCAACTTTTGTATATTTGTGATCGTACAGTGTGTGTATATATATGTATCTTTGAAACTCTGCTTGATCCGGTAGAAGTGTCAATGAGGCTCACCCTTACACCCCCTTTAAGATGTTTAGTGAAGTGACACTGGTTGATGGTACAGTGGAGTTGCACCCGGTAGACGGATGATGGATTTGTGAAGATTATTTAGCAGTTGTTGCGTACTCTGAGATTTGTATTGTATACGATGATTTGTACTGTTGGGATTGTTGACATGTATTGAGGACTTGTAATTATTGTTGTTTATGGGATTTTAGATGCTCTGATTGTACCACTGTTGAGATAACTAATGTATTTTGAGGTTAAAGGTAGGCTTCGTCTTGGCGTGAGCCCATCTCACGATAGACAGCCGGTCGCGCCAAAGTGATTTGGTTTTGGGGTGTGACACACCATCACTCTTTTTACTGTGCCTTTGTTGTCTTCAAGTATCTAATTACTTATGTTTGTCTAGATGATTTTTGTTTTAAGTCAAAAGAAGTCTATTCGATCATACAAGATGGAGGAACTTACTTGCAAGGTCGATGAAGAAAAGTTGTTTTCAAGCATCTACTAAGGTCTACGATGAAGATGATGTGACGAGGAATTATGTCATGACAAGACCAAGACGTAGCGAGAAGAAGCAATCTTAACTACAACGAAGATGCAGAGCAGAATTATGCGCAAGAGAAGACGCTTTGCTACATCAAAAAAGTCGACTTGCCGTATCGGTGGGATAAGGTTTTATAATTTTTTTAAAATCCTAATTAGGTATCTATTCCAATTGATTTCTCCACTGGTATAAATAGAATATCTACGTTTTTATTAGAGGTTCAGTCAGAATAAACTTGATATTACATAGTGACCTCAGGTTTTTATTGTCGGCCGACATGTTGATCGGATTTGAACCCATACCAAGAATGTCATAGCATGATCAATAACCACTACGCCAGGTCCTTTAGTTGTCAGAATCTTACAATGTCAGTATCAAGTACGAATGTATTACTATATATCAGGAATTACGCTAATCAAACTTGAGGCTTATAAAAGGTTGAGGCCTTTTCTACAGTTTCCAAAGTAAATGGTGCATGGCAGATTTGAAATTTTCATCAATAACCAATTTAAATCGTAAGTCCCTGAATGTCATCAAATTCTCAAAACAAAGTCCTTTGAGTTTAGAAAAACTTCAATAATTGGGTCCCTGTAACTCAACCAAACTTCTGCAAAGTTGATTTGCACCGTTTCTTCAACAAATCTGGTTTGAAGTCTTGATTTCCCACATAAATAATCACCATCTTCTCACAATCATCATCCAAAGGTGGCAACGGATTCAAATAAATCCACTCTCATTGAAAACGCGATCTAGACTCGGCCTTTCTCCTTTCCATCAACGAAAGAGCCATCTCTTCTAATGCCTTTCAAAATCAATTTGTATGAGTTAAATACAAGGAGAGCTTCGGAAGTTTCACAGGCGCCATTAATCGCGGCTTGAGCTTGGAAAGCTCTCAACTCGCGGCAATACCTTCAAACCGGTTCAACAGGGACGCAACAAAGAGCTAGAAGACAATGTATCAAAGCTAGTACTATCAAACCTAACTCTTGGATTATGTTTGAGAACAATCAAATTCTGGCCAAGTCGGTGGTCTAGACCGGACAGACAGAGTGACGGGTCAACAAACATAATCCAAGAGTTAGGTTTGATCGTATTAGCTTTGATACATTGTTTATTCACTGTAATTCTTATTATTGGGTTTATACAATTTATTCTAAGACAATCGATGCATGTTTTTATATGTTTCATGGTTATGTTTGCTTTTGTTTTCATAATCTATGAGTAGCTAAATTAATTGTTGGATATGGCGGATGTATGAATTGACTGATTATGATGTTTGATATGTATCTAATGTGATGTGTATATGACAATTTTTATCATTGCTATGTTAAAGTTGTTCTTAACTATTTGTGATGCGTTAATTAAATTTCACACGAGCTTTTACTTTGTAACTAGTACTAACCCGTGGCGATGCCACGGTATAGTTTTATTTTAATAATAAATAGAAAGTGGGTGATACATTATGATTAATCGAGAAAATAATATAGTCATTATGTGAACAACGTTGATCGTGGTGTCGGTTTGTAGTCCTTCTTCATCAAATATTATATCATTGAGTGTTTGTTTATGCTAACTATAGAAAATGTAAAAATATGGTCCTACCGTACTCGACATGTTAATTAGTAACATGTACATGGTTTCTTCAAAACAATTGTATCCCTCACAAACCGAACCAAAATCAAATACAAAAAGTATACAACACAATCAATAGGTTTGTTCCCAACAACTCCGCGGTGGTATGTGGCCACCCCACCACACACAAAATAAATATTATACAAATATAATTTCAAATGTTACAGTTGTTTTTACCAACCCCCGGTTCAACAACCCCACGGTGGTATATATGTGTCACCCCACCAAATACACAAAAATTATTATTCTACAAACGTAATTAAACATGCTAATGATGGTTTTTTCCACAACCCCCTCCTCAGGGCCCGTTATGGATGAAGAAAGTAGAGAGAAGATAGAAGAGAGTTTCCCCGCCTAGATAGTATCTGCCAGACCCCACATCCCGGACCGGCCCGTCATGGAGATCAAGAAAGAACAGAGAAGATTGAAGACAGTTTCACCGACTATATCGTATTAGTTGACCCGCCATGCTCTTTATGGAGATCAAGAAAGTAGAGAGAACATCGAAGAGAGTTTTTCCACTTAGAGAGTATCTGCTAGAGCCCAACTCCCGGCCCGTCATGGAGATCAAGAAAGTACAGAGAAGATCGAAGACAAATTCCTTCCTAGAGAGTATCAGTTGATCCCCCATCCCGCCTCGCGTTGGGCTCGTTATAAAGATCAAGAAAGTAGAGAGAAGATCGAAGACAATTTCCCCGCCTAGAGTGTATCTTCCAGACCCCACCTCCCGACCCGTCATGGAGATCAAGAAAGTACATAGATGATCGAACACAGTTTTCCCGCCTAGAGAGTATCAACTGATTCCCCCCCCCCCCCCCTCCGGCGCCAGGCTCGTTACGGAATGAAAGTAGAGAAAAGATCGAAGAGAGTTTCCCCGCCTAGAGAGTATATGCAGACTCCCCCACCCCACCCCCAAATCTCGCCGCAACAAAAATGTAGCTTGTACTAAATTAATCATAAAATGTTGCGGTCCAATCTTGTAACAAAGGTTTGGAACAGATTCGAGTATGTGCCAGACCGGACCTGAACATCATTATTTCGAACATGGTTGAATTCGGGTTGGATAAAACCAGTCCTTTCAGCCAAAGACCGTAGAGAAGATAACCCATATACCTCATCCTACCAATCGAATCTTATACATAAAGAAAATGAAATTGAAAGTCTTCACATGTTAAATGTTATTGATAAACATGTAAACAACTAAAGATCAACAGACCACCAATTAGCTCGCGTGTATCTCTTCTATCTTTTGAAACTGAAAAGAGCACGTGTAGTACACGATTCATAGAACATTCTTAGAAGATCAGTTGGAGGGAATATATCAAGCATTGATCCAAAGGTCCTCCTACCTGGATTCATGCCCATTAAGAAAATTCATATTCAACAGTAAATCATAAAAATTCGTAGCTATAAAATAAAAGTAAGCTTTATTGAACAAATTAAATTGATTACTTGAGTCCAATAAAATGATTGAATTCATTTCACTATATTAAATTTAAAACTAACAATTTGGAATCATATAGTACTATCAAATATATAACCTTAATTGGATTTCATAAATACCTTTAAATGTAAAAAAGATAAATTTGTCATGCTCAACAAATTGGAAAGCATACAGAAGATGGGCATCATAATTACCTCAAGTAATTAAAGCATCCAAACTCATTCTTATATATAGGAATTTGTGATCTTCGATTTGGATGTGTATATATTCAACAACTTTTTTAATACCATTCTTATAAGCGTTATGTAAATTCACTATGTGTGCCTAAATTCAGTATGTGTGTGGCGGTTTTAATGGATTATGGGATTTAAGATGTGATTGTTCACATCTATAAATCGTTACAAAAGTTGATAACTTTACATCAAAAATAAATTTACTTTGATTATAATAGTTATGTAATTTTTTAATCCAAAAAAATGAAAGAAATTCTCACATTGATTTGGGCCAAAGTCCTATATCTAGAATTGAGAATAAAAAAAGATCTTTATAATATATGGATAGATCTCATCTTCACATGCCTAAAAATAATAAAATTCTTTATTTGTCCGTTTCCAGATGTTAAAATTCTGATCTTATAGGCAAGGAATTCGAAAGCACTCTCCAACAAAAATTCTTTATTTTTCCAAGTAGCTTCACATGCCAAATAAATCTTCAGTCCTTTTGGATCGAATTCGTGGTTGACCCCGATTATTCTGATGTTGACTAATCTTGATTTCCATTGCCAAGTGATACGCCTACCTCACTGAGTAGAAACCATGCTTTGTGTGATGCCAAGTCAACTGACCATCCTTCATTCTTAATGTACTGCTGATCCCTGAGCTCGAGTAGCGGTAGATAATCTCGAATATCTGAAGCAAATGTCAAGGAAACATGTTCGGCTTTCCCATATGCCCAAGAATGCTACATGAAAGTGCAAACTGATTAGAGACCAAATTCACTGCAACACTATAACCAATCCCAAAAATCAAATCAGTCAATGAAAATAAAAATAGAAGGCAAGTTAGAGATTTCTCATGTCTCAAATATGTCTTGCATAACCATCACAATCTCAAAAATAACCATTAATATATCAACAACAAAAAGACGTTAAAGTCACATAATCGTACAACTTCATCGTAAATTATAGTGCTATATTTGCATGTATTTATATGAATTCTTATTCATCAACTGACCCACCATGTTTTTTTTCAAACAACAAAAATATATTAATCACTCAAAAGCGTGTGCATGAGCATCATGAATGCTCCTTGATTACAAATGAGAATAATTCAAACACCCAAACCAGAGTCTAACCTAAGCCAAAAGCAAAAGCCACAAAACTAATTACAGAGACTAATCCTTCATTGCCGCAACCAAGAAGCCAACTTGTATGATATCTTTTCATGTTGTACTGCTTTTGGGTCACACGCATTCTCCATCAAAATACCACCAGTGAAACCAAACCGAGACTGTCAATTCTTAAACACCATGGCGAGCATCAACTTAAGACATGAAATTTCATTTTCATCTTGGTCACGACCGTCGTCTAGTATGTCTAAACCGAAGTCTAGCCGTGAATGAGGGGTCGCGGTCGAAACCTAAACCAAGACCACAAAGGTGGAATACAACCGGCACATGCGAAGAATGAAGAACTGACCCACCATGTTGTGTCCGATTCCCATCTATTTTAATGGAAGAACGAAGAAATGAAAACAACATACTTTAACGAATATGGGCCAGTCATCAATACATGCAGCCTACTTAAAATAGAAGTGCTCAATGACATCAGGAAACAAACAACATAATCAAATTTTACTTTAGGATAACACACTCCCAAGAAGACTCAGGCATATGCACCATACCATAGATTAGGGATAAGATTCATAAGCAAATACTAACACTAATTGTTCGCAGTCAAAAGAATAAATGTCATGGAGATGCATGTACCCTTGACTTTCTAGCACCAACTACACCAAAAACAGAGTTGCAAACCCAATATAGTTGGATTGGAGAAGATAGATCTCATCCGGACCCCCCACCCCCCCCCCCCCCCCCCCCATCTTTGAATTTTACCCCCATTTTCACCTTCCATAGAGCATTTAGCATAATAAGTGAATATAAGCATCCACTAAAAAGTACAGTTTAGGAATATGAAATTGTAGAAATCATAAGAATCAACACATTGTAAGGCCTAGATTTTTTCTTCTAAAACAGTCACTACGTAACACCAAAACAATACTCCCAAATGAATGAAGACATCAATTAGAAGTATATAAAAATCTATCTGGCAAAAATAATGCAGTGAAATTCGATTATTCAAAAGTTGAATCACACTCATCCAATTCCAGGATAAAGTGCAATTAAATTTTATGAAATTCCATAAAATTTATGCAACTTTTTTTTTTTTTTTAATTCAAATTTATGCAACTGTTTTTGGTGATTTCATGAATAGAAAAATAGAGAGGCTGGATCATTCATTTGAGAATTTCCAGATTGAATATGTGAAACTGAAATCAGTACATTCTTGACAAAAACTTATGAATGTTCGATCCCCAATCAATGTCGTCATCTGATCCTAGTTACCGGTACATCTATGGTTCACAAAATCAAACCTGTTTTGGTTGAAGAATTGAAGGTGATTCCAGAACATCGATCACTGGACTCTGAGATAGGGAGAATGGGATTGCAATTTATTAACTTTTTAGGTTGAGAATCTGATGATCGGTGAAGATGATTACATAGAAGCAAACTAATTCTGAAGCTTATGATGAATCTTGTCTGCAAATCAAAAAGAAACAAAGATTAACATTCATGCAAAAAATTTTTGACAAAAATGTTTGAAAGCAAGCAACCTTTAAGTCGTAAACATATTCTAAATAAACGGGTTGTACTACATTACTACTTGTAGCATTGAAAAATCTGAAAGTATAGTAAAATTGCAGCAGTGAATGATATGAACTGATTCGACCATGGTTTTATCTAGCTATCAATATATCAATGTGCTCATATCCATATTATATAGTTCACCTGGACTTGGTATAGTTTTTATTAAAATCGTACACTCTATAATATGAAACACTTGTTCTTCAAAATCTCGTTCGAAGGTGGGGCCATTAGTATAAAATTGCCCTGAAAGTTGTAGATTAACAAAATCATTTCTAGACCGGTCCAAATTGGAGAAGATACATACTTTCAGTATTGCGGGTATAGAATTGAGAACCATATGTTTATGGTGGTATTTATCCCGTTTCCCTATTTCAAATTATGATATATATAAAGTTCACACAAAACAACAATGCAATTCACATAAGATACATAAAGATCAAATTATTTACTATTGTTTTCATTAGTCAAATAAGCAACATGTCTTTAATCCTTATTTGAAAATATGACACATTCCTGTAGGAAATTACTCAAATGCTTAAATTAGTCGTACGCTATCTAAGATCATAACAGAACCATGAGAAGCTATACCCCAGAAATATGTCATTGCTTTATGGCACCAAACTCGCATTTTCATTATACAAATATTATATCAGACGCTACATAAACAGAATGAGAGATGGGGGGTCTAAGAATTACCAATGAGTGGATGAATCAGCGAGGCGCCTAGTTCCAGCTCTTCCAGTGGATTGAATTGGAATTCAGTAATTATTCTGTTGCACCGAATGAATCGAGTTCGGGATATGGATATCAACTTATTCCATTTACTTAAAATCATTTTAAAAATGTATATCAAAACCTAATCAATGTTCTGCATCACATCCCCAAATGTAAATATGGGGTTATTAGCCTATTAAATTAAGAATTTCACGAACCTGTTTCACACATCGAAAAAATTCTAATCGAGAACCACTGAGAGAAAGAAAAAAATAGGCTTTCAGTTTCAACTCCGCTCTCACCTCGTTATCACCATCAACACATCCCTTAGCTTTCCATCTCCAATTGACTCTCCCGGGAGCCATGAAGTTGGTTGGCGGCTCTCACTTCATCTTCTCAGGTGGTGGTGTTTTGTTTCATCTCCATATCGAAACTGAGATTTAAAAGATGAAAGAAATGGTTTTCGGAGAAGAAGCTAATCGTCTAAGCTCTTATGCTTTGATGGTACTTGTGGAAGAAGAATGCAATGGATATGGAAATGGAATAAATGTCTTTGTTTATCATAGAAAAGAAACTGATGATTTAACATTGATCCTGTAATACAATTAATTAACCTTCCATATTAACCTCACCAATTTGAACGTCTTTGGTGTGAATGCAAACAAAGTAAATGATTGCTTGACTACAGCTTTAAGTTTGTGTGTATTCAAAGTAGTATATAGGGCTGCGCAACAGACGGATACAGATCGATCCGCATCCGTTTGACCGGATATCCGGTCAAACGGATGAAGAAAAGGTCCATCCGTTATCCGATCCGTTCAGAACGGATCGGATACGGATAAATCCGCCGGATAACGGATAAATCCGGCGGATATCCGTATCCGGAAATATTTAAAAAAAAAAAAATTCAACATTATTAGACTATAAAATGACGAAAAAACGAAGAACACCAAACAACATAGGTTCGAAACTTCGAATAATCGAATTACATATCAAAAGTTCAAAAACAAACTACGCGATTCAAATATCCATATTCCATACTCCATAGTACCATAAATCCATAATACATTACACATGATTCAAATGTCCAAATTAAATGCATACGAAAAGTAAATAAACCAGCTTCAAGCCTTCAAGTCTCTTGTAGTCTTGTTCAACTTCATCAAGTCCACGAAAGTCTGCAAAGTACAAATAGATGCTTTAAGAAAAAATTTACAACATAATTTGCACAGCACAGCATAATAGGAGGCAGCAGAGAGAAGGCAAAAGGAAGATAACAGAAAATTCAGAAACGCAGAAATGCAACAGCGCAGAACAGGGGCAGAACAACAGAAGGAAGAAAAAAAGAAGAAAAAAGAAGAAATGAGTAGAAATACAACAAGGAGCAGTAAACTCACTTCAATGAGAAAAGTAGAAATTCAATCAACCATTTACCGACTCTTCATCAGTAAGCTTCATCTGAGACAACTCTGAACAAATAAAAACAACAAACAAGAAATACATTAAACATATAACAATATAAATTATAAATGGCCAAATTCAATAAGTTTAAAACATACAAAAGTAGTAAGTTACCATTATCGATCTCTTGAATGATTTCAAACTCCTCCTCATCCGTCAAGATATGTCCATTGTGAATCCAATCTTGTGCATATCAAAGCCTCTGCGGTTGAAGGGGCCATTGAAGCTCTAAAGTCATCAATCACACGACCACCAGTGGAAAATGCCGACTCAGATGCAACAGTAGATACAGGGATAGCATACACATCCCGAGCCAATCTTGCTAAAACAGGATAATCCCTTTTATGATCCTTCCACCACTCCAGAATTTGAAACTCACAAAAATCATCTTCATCTTGTGTATGTAAATCAGCAGCTAGGTATTTCTCAAGCTCGGTCTGTGATGCAGTATTACCCATAGTTGCTTGCAAATTGTCATAGAATGATCTATTCGGCTTCACCAATTTAGAAGGTTTCTTACCCAACCCACCAAAGCCGGAAGAAGATGAACTCCCAGAATTCCTAGCTGCTGATTTTGGAATGGGAGTAGTTTTCTTGTAGTGTTCAAACAACTCTTTCAAACAATCCAATGCCAAATGAGCCACAGGGTTTCCCAACACCTCCCCAAACATATGAATCAAACCTGCCTTCACCAAGTGAAATTTATATCGTGGATCAAGGATACTAGCAACATAAAATATCAAGTTAGCCTTCTCATTTTCCACTCCCCAATACTTGTTGAACATGTCTTCCATTTTCTTAGCAAGATTCTGCAAATACTCAAGAGGTGACATAAGAAGTACCGGATACACGAATGGTAATATCATGAAATGGTTCTAGAACTTTCTCCATAAAAGCTCCAACAACCCAATCAAACTCTTCCGGAAAAGCATCTTCACCGGTAAGTGGAAAATCCCCACGCATTGAAGCATCTTCATCCCTGTATCTCTCAAAAACAT
The DNA here is from genome assembly GCA_026545765.1 of Plantago major. Lineage (NCBI taxonomy): Eukaryota > Viridiplantae > Streptophyta > Magnoliopsida > Lamiales > Plantaginaceae > Plantago > Plantago major. Next base: position 87,824,769 of record CM048843.1, on the reverse strand, counting down.
TCTTGTACAGATTAGCCCTATGCAACATCAAATAAGTAGAGTTCCATCTTGTTGAAACATCACCCGCTAGAGACTTTTTTGTTTCGACACCTTCTTTTGCAGCAAACTCATTGAACTTAATCAATCTAGCAGGAGAACCTCTTACATACTTGACTAAGTGGCGTATCCGCTCAATTGACTCATTATATTCTTTCAAGCCACTTCTCACAATCAGATTTATTATATGAGCAACACATCTAACATGAAGATATTTCCCACTAGCCACAGCAGTCCCCTTATTCACAAATTTCTTTTTCAAGTAAGCAACCGTTTTGTCATTTGCAATTGCATTATCAACAGTTAATGCGAAAACATTATCAACCCCCCAATCATTCAAAATTTCCTCTATCAACAGACCAACTTCCTCCCCTTATGACTAGGACATGCCATGAAGTTTATTATTCTCTTTTGAAGCTTCCAATCATCATCAATAAAGTGAGCAGTCAAGCACATGTAAGAAAGGTTCTGATTTGATGTCCATAAATCAGTGGTGATCGAAATTCTTTGTTTGGATTTTCTGAAAAAGGTTTTCAAAGCTTCTTTTTCAATCTTGTACAATGCTAGACAATCTCTTCCAACCTTACTTCTAGATGGCAAGCAGAATAAAGGACAAGCAACAGAGACGAAATACTTAAACCCTTCAATTTCAACAAATCGAAAAGGCAACTCATCTATGACAATCATCCTGATTAAGGCATCCAATACAAGTTTATGATCAAATTTAGCCAAACCAAACATCTCTCTTTTTTCAATTCCCCCCTCATTATCCTCTGCTGCTCGACAAAAATCCTCAATCTGATGAGAGTTCTTACGATTATTAGGATTACGTTTGCACTTATTCATATGAGCTATCAAGTTTGTAGTACCCATATTGGAAGGACCATACACATAATTTGCAGGACAATAATTACATCTACTTCTCTGCTTACCATCTTCTTCATAAACATGAAAGTGATCCCAAACTACTGACCTCTTTCTCTTCTTTGGGGAACCACCAGCTGCTGCTGGATTCTCCGACGTAGTATTGCTTCCATCGTTATTAGCAACACTCTCCGAAGGTGTGGGTGTCGACATTGGTCTGCAAATTCCAAACACGAAGATAAAATTGAATTAGAGACAAATCAAATCAAATAGAATTTTATCAGACAAATCAAATCAAATCGAATTACCGTTTTGAGTAAGAAAGTAGAGATGGAAGCAGAACGGTGGAGAAGAAGCAGAACGACGGAGAAGAAGCAGAACGATGAGCGGAGCTTGTTTGCTGGTGAGTTGGAGGGAGTGCGGAGGACGGAGGTGGAGCAAGGCGGTGGTCGGAGGGAGGTGAGAATCGATAATGGACCGATGTCACCGATATGAGAATTGAATTTGAAGGTTAGTTAGATTTGTTGAACTGAGGTGAGAATCAATAATGGAGCAAGGCGGTGATCGGACGGAGGTGGAGCAAGGCGGTGGTCGTAGGGAGTTGGAGGGAGGAAGGAGCGCAGAGAAGAGAAGACGGCAGACGAGCAGAGCGAACTGTGAGTCTGTGACCTAACCTATTTGGGATTTGGCTATTTGATTTATTATGTAATTATAATTATTTAATATTAAAAAAATAAACAGATACCGGATATCCGCGGATATCCACCGGATATATCCGTTTCCTACGGATAGGCAAAAATCGCATCCGTTATCCGATCCGTTAGCTATTGGATCGGATCGATCCGATCCGTAAATGCGGATAAACGGACCGGATCTCCGGATACGGATAATATGAGCAGCCCTAAGTATAATACATCACTTGTTGGCGCGTGGGAACTGAACGAATTTTGCTCAATTTGATATGCTATAGTACAATTCTACCTAAAATGATGAAAAGGCCCACTCCCAGATACTATGCGCGTGAGAGACACGTCTCCTTCTTCACAAAATTCTCTCCTTCCATCTATGTCTTTTCCCCCAAATCAATTTTACATCCCACACCCCTTTAACAAATTCAATCAGTAAAAAAATCTATATCAATTGTTTTATCTTACTTTGAGCTTCATGAACATATAAATTATTTTGGATTTGGTGAATATTTGATCCATGGATCGGATCTAATACATTCCGGCAAATAAGCGGCAGTTCGATGGAGGTTGTTCTCATCCGCAAATTGGTGAGTTGTGAGTTACCGATTTATAATTGTACTGGTTAGGGGAGTTGTGAAGCACCGGTAGTGGATTCATAAGAAGAGTTTCTCAGAGGACAAGCTCTCGTGAGTTCAATTTGGCTATGGAACTTTGAGCCTTCGTAGAAGAAGGTCGGTATTATTTCTTAGGTAACTAATAGTTGTCTCTGGTAGTGATCTCCTGGTATTGATCATTATATTTACTAGAAGGACGGGCTTCCACCGAGAAATAGCTAGCTTCTGCTCTCTTAGAAATCAAAAAAAAAACAATGGCATAAAAAAAGTGTGAAGTAGTTGACAAAGGCCGGTGAACCATCCATAATTGAGAGGACCGATTTGCAGAGGTCGATCGGAGAAAGAGCCGGCAATATTCGGCGAAGAAGAAGCAAATGAAAAGGGATTATGAATGGAGAGAATTAGTGAAGAAGGAGTAAATTAAATGAAGAAATAAATAATTGGGTGATTTTCGTTTAATACCCTTTTAAGATGGTCACTAAACGTTTAGGTCCTTAATGTTTAAAAAATTATATTGAAAGATAAAATGTAACTTATAAAATAAAAATAATTACAATGAAGGACAAAAGTCACCCCTCATTATTGATAATATAATTTTACCCTTTAATTTCTCATTTTATTTTCTATATGTTAATTTATCTTATTACAATCAACTCCAAAACTTTTAAATTTTGATATATGAACCATCAAAATTTTCTTTTTTCATATTTCTAATTTTTTTCGTGCTTAACTAAACCCTAAAATAAAAGATTTAAATTCATCGTTACAATAAAAATTAGATATTATATGGAAGCTTCGATTTTACAGCTTCCTGGAGCTCGATTACCAGAGCTCCAATGGAATCTATGGAAGCTCCTTATTATTTAAAAAAATTATTAGTTTAATAAAGAAAGAAAAACATACGAGTTAGGTAGGATAAAAGTTTTAGGGTTAATTAATAGATTTTAAAAGGTTTGAGTCAAATATGTAATTAAATGAAATTAGCATTTCAAAATAAACGGTTTAATTAAGAAAAAATGGTGTAAATAAAACTTTTTTAACAAAAGTGAACCAAAAACCAAAAGTTGTCCTTCAATGTAATATTTCAAACATTAGGGACCTAAATGTTCAGTGACCATCTTAAAAGGGTGATATGTGAAAACTCACCATAAATAATATAGGATGTTTCAATCCCAATTTAGACTCGATTTTATTAGAGTCTCACGCAATCCTCCTCTTTAGATTGCAATTTTAATTCACTTCTACACTAATTGAGTATCCGTATTCCTTTTTGAATTGCAAATTTAATTCACTTCTACATTTTCATAAAATTTAACACTATATAAAATACAATTTTCACAACTCAATTAAAATTTTATTATTATTTATCAGTTAGAACTCAGTTAAAATCCGATAATTAAAGTTGATGCGTGTGCCAAGGAGTCTATAAAATGGTAATAAAGGAGAATAAGCAAAAGTGCAAAACCCACTAACACTTAATTAGTAGATTGAATACTAATGTACCAAGCTAAACACGTGTAGCGTGTTACCGAAATTCTAGTCTTAAATATAGTTTCTTTGGAAAATAGGATTTAAATGGTGCTAATTCACATAAATTTTTGGCCCTGAGAATGAATATGGTTTGAGATAGACCACCAACTTTACATATTATATGGATTTTAATAAAATAATTTATTTAATTAATAATAGTATTCAAGATTGATGTCTATGGATTCGTCTTGTCAAGGCGAATTCAAATATATGTTCAAAATATTTTTATAATTTTTGTAGATAAAGTTATATGAAATATAATAAAAAACTAATATTTGATTGACTAATAATAGATGATTCTGTTAAATATAATTACTAATAATAGGAGATTACAGAATACGGTTTATGGAAGATAGACACAATTAAGAAAATAGCAAAATAACTATAAATAGGATTACGTTCTTGTACCGAAATGAAAGGATGGGAAAGTATTTGATTTCTTTCCTTACATGGTATTTTTTTTGATGTATTTAGAAAAAAAATAAATTAAAATTATTATAAATTACCACATTTAATCTTGGCTTAAGTCCTATACAAAATGGCTTGAATAAAAACTGGTCTTTTAAGTATATAATAGATTGTAAGGGGTTATTTTACCATAGGTTCTCGCGCATTCTTTATAGTTAATTCCTTTACATGCCATAAAATAAGGTTTAGCACACGTAACTGTGATTATTATCTGCCGCAGTAAGTTTTATCTAGATTTTTGACATATTACTTGATGCACACTCATAACTCTGTCTGGAATCGTAATAGGATAGTTAGTGACAAACTAATCGCATTTATCCTTAAATTAGCATCGAAATTAAAATACCTTTTCAGAGCTTTCTATACAACTACCAACTACCGTATATCCCATGTTTCCATAATTTGTCAAGTTCTATGTATTTTCTATATTTATTCAAGTATTTGCAACCGATAAGTTAAGATTTGTGATTTTCATACTCTTTGCATTTAAATATTTTTTTCGTATTTATCAATTAAAATTATTGTTCCGGTCAGAGTTCGACACTCGGATCAACTTACATTAGGCTACACTATTGTGTATTTTGATAAGAAGATTTGGCAATTAGAAATTCAAAATGATGCTTTTACTGTAGTAGGAAACTTTGCACGGTGTTTAATTCCTAACGACGAATTTGCACTGTCAAGTTTTTGTTGTTTGCATCAGTTTCAGCTCATTAACAGTCTTGTCCCCAAGCAAATCAAACCTTACGGACTCTAAAAACTTTGAGAACAATTGATAAGTTACGAGACCACTATTACAAAACATAAATTTGTTTGTGAGATTTCATAAGCAATATTCTTCTCTAGATTGTATACATAGGATTACAGTGTGTAATTGTCGATAACTGTAATTCATACATTCATTCATCCATAGATTGAGAGAAAACACTTGGAGAGAAAGAGAGAAAACGTAGAACTTTGTTCGTCGTCTTCGATTGAGGAGTTGGTGTTGTGATTCTTATATAATCTTCTGTTGAAATTAGTGAATCTCTGAGGTCCTCCATCCACGTACGAATTTATATATATTCCGAAGCACATAAATCTGGTGTTCCAATTTATACTTGATCAATTGCTCGATTTGTTAAGGTTCTTCGTAAGATCGATTTAGGGGACTTTTGAGTTGGTTGATCGAATTGGTGTGTTTCTTTGACATGGGCCGGCAAGCAGGGCTCACTATGGCTTCTTTGCACTGAAAATTTAGGATATAACTTCAACACTAAACTTAGAAGGAAACCTATAAACTGCACATAAAAGCACAACAATGAGAGATGAGTAAGAATTCCAAAGATTTGCAATGAAATAGTTGTCAAGTTGATGTTCTTACAATAGCAAGGCCTACACAGAGCATGCTGAAGCCGGGGAAATTAAAAGGCGCGTCGTCTGACAAAAATAAAGCCGAAAGTGGACTGAAGATTACTGGAGATGCAACATTCGCTAATGCGGCTATTCCCATGAGGCATCCTTGAGCAATTCCCTGTTCATATGGTCCGACTTGTTTGGAGACAATGCTTCTTATCTGTACATGTTAACAATTTGTTTATCAAATTTTACGTCATCAAACAAGTTGACAGGTGTAACTGTGAGGTTAACTTAGATGGTATGATATGGAATGAAACTCACACTTGGATTGGCTAGGGAAAGGAGGACACCAAGTAAAGCAGAAGCATACGGTACCCACGTCGCCCATGCTATGCTGTCGAGTAACATCTGCATTAGATAAGATCATAATTAAGATCAGATACACGAAGTCACCAAATACGTCTACATGTATAGATTATAGATGAGGTTTGTACGATACATTCATGAATCCAGCGAAAAGTCCTATGCAAAGCAATGTCTCCTCTCCAAAGATTGGACCTAGTGTAGGCATCAACACCATCTGCAGAATTGAATAGACTTCAGATTAGTCGATGATAAGTAAATAACTGACTATATAGGTATTTCAGTGACAAGATGATTGGAACATACGCTTGAAAACGTCGCTCCAACGAAGGTAATAAGACAGATATCAGCGTATTGGTCCTTCTGGAAATGGAATCGTGCCTTCAAGTAATACTGCAGTGTGTTGAAAAGGCCAAGATTAGATTACACTGAACTGTGATTTAGGTAGTAGTACGCAACTATGATGCATTAGGAGATGAAAATACCATTAGAAAGGCTTGAATTCCAGCTTCACCAAGACTATTGAAGAATGCAATCATTGAAGCAAGTGATACCGTGGAGCTGCTCTGAAGCAATCGAATAATTTCCTTAGGCAGCGAAAGCTTCACTACAGTTTCATTGGTATCATATGCTGATTTCAAGATTGGCACTTCTAGTGGATCAGCAGTTGGCCGAGCCGTCTCTTTAAGAAATAATCTCATGTAAACAACAGCAAGAATAGCCGCAGCTGCTGCCACCTGAAATATTTGCGCAGTGGGAAGTAATCGGGCAGTCAATGTGCCAACAACAGTTGCAGCGGATACTGTGCCGCACAAGAGTCCAATTGCAGTCACACGCTTGGCTTCCGATACATTGTCAGCCTGTAAATGGAACTGAATATGAGAAAATAGAAAACTGAACATCTAAATATGCCTAATTGTACTGACAAACAGAGCAGCTCGGTGAAATGCCTCTGACAGAGTTTCAAATCAGTTACCAAGTAACTCAAGGAGATGCACACTGCACCGCCTTCGCAGACCATGGAAGTTAAGGTCTTCAAAATGTAGTAAGCGTAGAAGAAATGTGCCGTCCTCTTAATCGACATGATCACTGCAAATTGTTCGAAAAACGTTAAGATTCAAACTGAGGAGAGTAATCAAATCAGAGTTTGCTAACTTCAGTTATGGATCAGTTGCATACATAAAGGCATGACGGAGAAGGTCAGAGGGATCGCAAGCATGCGTTTTCGACCATAGACATCGGATAGAGTTCCGATTAGCGGCATCACGATTACAGATCCTAGTCCTGAAATCTGCAGAAATTGTATGATCCAAGGTCAATTAATTGGACTATAAAGGAGCTGTTATTACTTTATGGCGGCAAAAAGTTTCAAAATGAAAAATTACATTATACCCCTCATGCTATGCCATTGTGCGATTCGACCCCTAATGTTTAAAAGTTATACTATATCTGAAACCAATTTGAGATTATTTTAATTCCTTTTTCTTGTTTAGACATAAGAGCGTTTAAACGCTAACTTATATGAGCAGAAACAAACGAATCTTGAATTTTTCAAAGTGTAAAATTGTAGAATCAGGTGAGATATGACTTGGTTTAGTGAATTGTTGAAAGTGATTTGTCCTAATTATTTCAGTTAAGTTTTTTTTTTTTTTTTTGAGAAGTTATTTCAGTTAAGATTTTTTTTTTCCACTTTAAAGAATTTATATTACTTATATTTGTTGAATAATAATAATAATTCTTCTTTCTTTTCTAAAATAATAATGCTAATAATGTAATACTCCCTCCGTCCAAATGTCTCATTTTAACTTTTTACAGTTAACATTTTTTAATTTTGACTACAATTTAATCTTAAACTGTAAATGTAAAATATTCAATTAAATTATATAATAAACTTTACTTTATATAATTTAATTGAACATTTTACATTTACGGTTTAGAATTAAATTATTGACAAAGTTGATAATGTTAACTAAAAAAATTAAAATGGGACATTAGATTTGAAACTGAGATAGTTATCAGTAGGGCCCATCATGGTAATATGATATCCTAAAAATTTATTATTGGCGGCTACTTGACATTGACGACTTGTTAAATATGGACTGGTCAAGAATGACGACGAAATTAAACAGTCTTCGTGCAATGGAGTTATGGGGCTATACAAGACATGAAGACAAACATATCCCATATGTTTCAAATTCCATTTATTAAAATCGACTATGTTTGCAAAATCACAAAGTATCCTAATTCTTAGTATGTAGATACAACTTATGTTTGTTGAAAAATTATCTATGTTATTAGTGAAAGGGAAAATTACATTTACTCTTCTGGAAAATACACGTATTTCAAAAAAGTTATTGGTATTTGAACAATAATACATTAATTCCACAATTCAAAACAATTACGAATTGGTAATTGCATTTTGAAATGGCCAAACACATCCTTATATGTTAAATACAAATTCAACTCTAACTTACAATAAATTTAATATTTACCTCGAAAGTATATTTTATTTTCCAAATTGAGATGCATAAGTTGCAAATGTCAATTTTCAACTTACTAACCGCTAACTTTCAACTTTTTATGTCCCTAAAATTACTTCATAAATATAGAAGCATTTTTAAAAGAAGAGAAAATGAAATGACTAATTTTATCTTTAAAAAACTAAGAAAAAATTTGTAATTTTGTTAACATGACATTGATGTTTATTTTCTATAGGTTATTAGTAAGAAAAAACACATTATACGTTCGAGCAAATTTTTTTTATTTTTTTTCGTACTTTAACTTAGATGGATTAATTCATAAGGCCAAAAATTGAAAAACTTGAACCACTTATCGAGTAACTGTTTAGTAAGCACTGATACATTCAGTTAGTTATAGTTTAGCCTTGTCGACTCTTTGAAACTGTACTTTATAACCCTTTATGTACTCATAGGAAAATGAAGTTATAAAATAATTGTTAGCTGATATTAAAAAAATAGTTATTATTTTAGTTGTAAAATTAATAACCACAACATATTTATTTTTAATAATACGAAATTAAGAAATTATTGGCTATTCTTTTGTTTTACTGATAAATTACTTTATTTTAGTTTAAAAGATTAACTAATAATTGGTTAAACTCAAAAAGAAAATAATTCATAAGTTTTACTTACTACTAAAAAAAATTAATAATCATACAGTTCGAAAATAATGCTTTTAACAAAATATTAAAAAATAAATAATGTTGAAAAATAAAGTTTTTAAGTTGAATTAATTAAGATGTGAGTTATACTTAAGCAAAATAGGAAATTAAGACCATGTTTGGGAGCTGAACTTAGAAAGTGGAAAATGGACCAATATGTTATTGTTCAAATTTCGGGAATTAATGTGTAACAAGGCACTTTTGTAGGGAGTCCATATGAAATTTGCCCTCAAACTTAATCAAAATGCCTATATTGTTAAAGAAATTCATTTATTTTGTAATATGAAAAGACACTAATGTTGAAAACATAAACGTTTTGATTGATAATGTCGATGGTTTTTTTGAAAACATAAGTACGTTTCTATATAAATTACCTAGAGACTGCGTTTCTCAAAAGACTTCATCATAAAAAATAGTGCTGCAAGTTAATTAAAATTGAAGAGGTTTGGAATTGGCATGGAAAATGAGAATCCCGAAACTTATCGTTGAAGTGGACTCGGAAGAAGTATTTAATTGGATCAGAGAGTAAGACCCACCGCCTGGTAAATTGGAAGGGCTACTTGATATGTAAAGAGCTACTACACCTTGGCATGTCAACTTTCAGAAAATTAATTGTTTAGTGAATGATCATTTAGCTAAGTTAGGATACGAGTCGAACGGAGATGAATTGTTTCGGCAAGAACCTCCTATTTTCGTAATCCCGTTTTTGTGTCTTGACATTGGCGTTTAAGCCTAATTAAATCTTTCCTTACCAAAAAAAAAAAAAAAATGTTTGTAATAACAAGTATTTGAGATTCAAATACGTGGTACCAACTCTACGAAATCATACTAGGTTTGCAAATCTTTCTAAATTTATAGATATAGTTTAGTTCACATACCGCCTGCTGGAAGCCTGTCAAGTAAATGGCGAGCGAGCACTCATCTTGACCAGGGCAAACGGCATCCATGGTAACATCAGCAATAGCTGGATTCACAACCAACATTGCAAAACATGACAGGAAAATTGTGACAAAAAGGTGTATCAAATTCTTCCAGTTCTTCATTTCTCTTTCCGTATATGATGATCGACTACTCACTCGTATGAATCGTTCGTAGAGAGTGTTTGCGAATGATTTTGTGAAGAGTTCAGAAAGAAAGGAACTGCAGAAATTATAACAGTTGTAGTGGTAGACTAGTAGTGGAGGTGAAGAAGTAGTGATGAATTATAATATTTGGAACAAGCAGTTGTATATATACAAAGTGACGGCCAATAGTACTATGAATGGATCAATTCTGGGAAATTCATCAATTTCCAAGTAATATCTTTTATGATATAAAATAAAGTGGTTAAATAGGAACGGGGCCAAGTCTTGAGAGTGATAGAAATAACGATATAATAATGTGTTCAGGCACTAAATGGTTGACCCTTATGGCGTCTCCACTGTTCAAGTCGTAACAACATTTATGTTGTTAGTAATTAATCTCAGTTTCATAATGATACATTTAGTCATTTTTTGAAACATCTCGTAATATTTTAAAAAATAAAATAAATATTTATAATGTATAAAGAGTTTCAGTTCCGGGTCCATTTGGTTTCGTTGAGGTTGGGATTTGAGACGTTTCGCTCATTCGGTTTCTCCGAGATTTAGAATAATGGTTGGTAATTTATAAGCCGTAAAAGTAACTAGCTCAATGTCAAGTTGCTCCCTATAGCTGTACTTCTTTTAAGTAATGCAATTAGGTTGGAATGTTCAAAAAACAAAAATATCAAAAGTTGCTCATTAAACACAAGTGGCTATATACTAAGCTTAGTTTTTTCAAACTAATTCTTGATCACACGTTACTATTTCTGCACTGATTGGTAACATTTAATAATTACGTCCAATGATATGATCTTGTTTGTTTTTTCCAAGTCATCAAAGTTTAAGTTTATGTTGAATATGTACTTCCACTTTCACTAACTAGTTCAAGTACGCGTAGTGGTTTTTCAATAAAGAAAAGTGCATAAATGGATTAAGTGGATTTGAACAATTTAGAAACATGACATTCATCCATCCATCATTTATTTCAATATTTGACATAAAGATTAACAAACATATTATTAGTGTACGTATGAGAATGTACAAAGAATCGCATAAATGTGATGCATTAGACGAAGAGAGCGGAAGAGAGCGGAAAAAAAAGGTCTAGTAGATCAACCGCTGCAAAGGAATTGCAAAATCCAAAAGCCCTGAAGAAACCCGAGCAAAGTTTTTGTACTTCATCAAATCCAAGTCAAAAGCAAGGGCAAATTACATATGGACCCCCTGTTAGATTTCGTAATTACAGATAGGTACCCGTTAGTGGAACAATAACATCCAAATCCAGTTAGATAAAAATCAATTACATATAAGTCCACAAATTTGACTTTTGGCGATTTAAAAGTTGAAAAGTCCATTTTTGCCCCTGTTCAATTATCAGCTTTTAGAAATTGCCAAACAGCTTTAACTTATCGTTGTCACGTACATGGCACATATGAACTTCTATGTTATTAAACCTGAACTTCTATATGCTTACATGTAATTGAATTATGACCGTTATTTTAATAAAAACTAATCGTTTGGAAGTTAATTGGAGGCTATTTATACACCAAAACTTGCCATTTTATCACTTTATTTCAGATTTTTTCACTATAAGTATATACGTGTTAATATATATTATGTTGGTCGAGTATCGAGTACTATGTAGTACATTTTATATATAAGTATTGTTTCTAAAAATCATTTTGTACAATAGCTTTTTCATGTATTTTGTTAAACAAATGTACATATTAGCATTTGAAAATCCTATTAGTATAGCATGTACTTAATTAAATGACAATATAAAATAAATATTCTTTTAGAAAATGATTATTAATTTAAGGGCCCTTAATTTAATTTGGATGCTCGTGAGCAAGCTTGAATATACATACACATGCTGAACGAAACACAAAAATGGTTCAAGATGTATTACTTAAAAAAGTTTATAAAAAAGAAGTACCAAATAATTCAAATAATTATTATTGGAAATAAAAATTATTCCAGCATTACAAAGTAATAAATTATATATATATATATATATATATATATATATATATATATATATATATATATATATATATATATATATATAAAAGAGAAGTATCAAATAATTATTATTGATTGGAAATAAAAAAAGTTCCAAGATTACAAAGTAATAAATAAATTATATATATATATATACACACATATACAGGTATATATGTATACATATAGATATATACATATATACATATTATACGTGTATATAATATATACATACATATATATATATATATATATATATATGTGTGTGTGTGTGTGTGTGTGTGTGTATACACACGTAATATATGTGTGTCTGCGCGCGCAAAAAATTAACTTTTTGGACCTGGATGTAATTGTTACACCAATGAGTACCTAGATAAGACAACGGTATCTAACAGGGGGTATATGTAATTTTCCCCAAAAGCAATGTTAGATACAGTATCAAGTTGAGAAGCTCTTGAAAGAACCTTTCACAAAGGACAAACTTCCTATAAAGAAGATTAAAGGCCAAATTATAACACACAGTTAAGAAGCGTTCCTGTGGAGTTCATCCATTTTACAAGAAGTTCGTCATCGTTCGCCCAAAGTACTTCCAAGTTCACGAGTTGATTCGAGATCAAGCCAAGAAGCCCCTGAATCATCGTTTCCCCAACTTTGAAGTCACAACATCCTAGAACGAAGAATTTGAAGATCCAAGTTCGCCGTTTTAGAAGATTAGAATCGGAAAATTATAATAGAAAATTATACCCGCATTCATTAAGATCAATAAAATTATCATTTGTGCAATTTTACTTGTCACGGACAGATATGCAAAACGACAGGGTGAACATTTATTTTTCTCCATCTAAGATATTATATGAAGCTTATCAAAATTATACTTGAAGGTTTTGGTGAGTTGATCTTGAACTTATCTTAGTTTTTTGGTGAAGAGATCTTGTGTATTATGTTGGAGCATTTGTTAATTATTTACTTTGTAATGTTGTTTTTGTTGTTGATGAGGTATAAGCTACCCTAACTCCTTCACACACGCACGCTTTCACGTTATTGAGACAACTACATGTCCTTGAAAATATGAGGTAGGGGTTAGTCCCTTTTCCAAACAGTTTCCCTTGGATAAACCGAGTTAAACTTGGTGATCAATATATTATTAGTATTATTAGTAAATCTACAATGCTTACCATGTAATTAATGTGATGTTATTTATTGGATCGGTTTGTGGATATAGCTATGTAAAATCCGAGAACTTGACTGCCCAAATGGAATCTTACGCGTGTCCACCATAGTATAACCGTGTGACGTGTGTGTTTACCACGTGCTCAGATCACGGTGACATATAGCCATCTCAATCGTACTCAGATAAGTCTATTGGGATATAAGGACATTTTGATCGAGGACTAGCACAACCCATAATGACCAAATGGAGAAACTATTTCTTTGAATAAAAGAATGAACCAATTTTTATTATAGGAAAGGGAAAAGGTTGAGCCCTCTAATTGCATTTACATTTACTAAAGGCGTCCCTATTTACATGCCAAGTAAAAGTGTAAAACAAAAATGCCTTCACAAAATGCTGCCTTTTTCATTTCCCATCAATTGTATGAAAAATGAAAGCTCCATTAGGCCAACAAGCAGGGCTGACTTTGGCTTCTTTCCCTTGAAAATTTAGGATATACCTTCAATACTAAACTTAGAAGGAAACCTACAAACTGCACAAAACAACAAAAGAATCACAGATCAGTAAGCAATCCATAGTTTTTCAAACAGATGGTTCAGGAAACTGCTTTCAAGTTGATGTTCTTACCATAGCAAGGCCTACACAAAGCATGCTGAAACCGGGGAAATAAAAGGGTGCGTCGTCTGACAGGAACAGAGCCGACAGTGGACTGAAGATTACTGGAGATGCAACATTGGCTAACGCAGCTATTCCCATGAGGCATCCTTGGGCAATTCCCTGTTCATATGGTCCGACTTGTTTGGAAACAATGCTTCTTATCTGTACATGTTCAAAATTCATTTGTCAAAATTTACGTCATCAAATCAGTTGAGAGATAAGCTTTCATGATATGGAATGAAACTCACACTTGGACTGGCTAGGGAAAGGAGGACTCCGAATAAAGCAGAAGCATACGGTACCCAGGTCGCCCATGCTATGCTGTCGAGTAACATCTGCACAAGATAAGATCAGATACAGAACGTCACCAAATATGTTCATTTGTATAGACTGTAGATGAGGCTTGTAAGATAAGTGAGTTGCTTACATTCATGAATCCAGCGAAAAGTCCTATGCAAAGCAATGTCTCCTCTCCAAAGATTGGACCTAGTGTGGGCATCAACACCAACTGCAGAATTGAGTAGACTTCAAATTAGTCGATGATAAGTAAATTATACGACTATATAGTGTGTCAGTGTAAAGATGATTGGAACATACACTTGAAAATGTCGCTCCAACGAAGGTAATAAGACAGATATCAGCGTACTGGTCCTTCTGGAACTGGAATCGCGCCTTCAAGTAGTACTGCACGGCGACGAAAAGGACAAGATTAGATAAAACTGAATTGTGATGATTCAGGTAGCAAGCAACTATGATTCATAGAAGATGAGATTACCATTAAAAAGGCTTGAACTCCAGCTTCACCAACGCTATTGAAGAACGCAATAGTTGAAGCTAGCGATACCGTGGGGCTACTCTGAAGCAATCGAATAATTTCCTTTGGCAACGAAACCTTCACTACAGTTTCATTGGTTTCAGATACCGATTTCAAGATTGGCACTTCTAGTGGATCAACAGTTGGTCGAGACGTCTCTTTAAGAAATAATCTCATGTAAACTACAGCAAGAGTAGCCGCAGCTGCTGCCACCTGAAATATTTGCGCGGTAGGAAGTAACCGGGCAGTCAATGTGCCAACAACAGTTGCAGCAGATACTGTACCGCACAATAGTCCAATCGCAGTCACACGCTTGGCTTCTGATACGCTGTCAGCCTGTAAATGTAATAGAATATGAGAAAAGGAAACAGAACATGTACAGAAGCCTAATTATACAATGAACATACGGTGTTCAATTAAATTCCTCTGAGGGAGTTTCAGATCAATTACCAAGTAACTCAAGGAGATGCACACTGCACCACCTTCGCAGACCATGGAAGTTAAGGTCTTCAAGATGTAGTAAGCGTAGAAGAAATGAGTCGTCCTCTTAATCGACATGATCACTACAAATTGTTCGAAAAAACATTAAGATTCAAACATGGGAGGGTAATTAAATCAGAATTAGCTAACTTCAGTTATGGATCAGCTGCATACATAAAGGCATGACGGAGAAGGTCAGAGGAATCGCAAGCATGCGTTTTCGACCATATACATCGGACAGAGTTCCGATCAGCGGCATCACAATTACAGATCCTAGCCCTGAAATCTGCATAATTTGTATGATGCAAGGTCAATAAACTGGACTAAAAGGAGCTGTTTATGATTTATGGAGGGAAAATGTTTCGAAATGGCAAATTAAGATATACCCCTTATGTTATGTCGTTTGTGAGATTCGACCCTTGATGTTTAAAAGTTATCTTAAAACGATTTGAGATTATTTTCTTTTTTTGTCTAGTCATAATTATGATTAAACTCTAACTTATATGAGCCGAACATACGAATCTTGAATATTTCAAGGTGAAAACTCTAAAATAAGATGAGATATGACTAGGTTTAATTAGTGAATGGTTCAAAGTAATTTGTCCTAATTATTCTAATTATTTTTATATTACCTAACTTTTTTGACATATAATAATAAACTATTTGTTTCTTTTCTCCAATAATGCTCTAATAATATAGTACTCCCTCCATTTCAGAAAAA
This sequence comes from Plantago major, assembly GCA_026545765.1. NCBI lineage: Eukaryota > Viridiplantae > Streptophyta > Magnoliopsida > Lamiales > Plantaginaceae > Plantago > Plantago major. The sequence continues at coordinate 87,808,781 of CM048843.1, read as the reverse complement.
GTGTTACATTTTGACTTTGACCGGTCAATTGTCTTCGAGTTTGACTACAAATTACTCATAAACGATAATACTAAATAATTTAATAAAATTATATAATAATAATTTAATTATTAAATTTTAATTATATAATTTTAATAATTTATTTATTAATATCGTTTAAGAGTAAATTATGGTCAAATGCAGAGATAGTTGACTACAGAATAGTAAAATGTAACAATTTTTTTTGAAATGGAGGGTGTAATAACTAACAATAGTAATATGATATCCTAAAACTTATTATTGGCGGTTACATGACGTTGACTCGTCAGACATGGGCTGGTCAAAAATGACGAAATTGAACAGGCTGAAAATCCTCAGAGTTGAAGTTATGCAGCCATATAAGACAAGAAGACAAACGTATCTGGTATGTTCGGAGTACGTTTATTAAAGTGGATTATCTTTAAAATGGTGTTGGGAGTTAATGAATGTTGAAGCCTGGACGACTGTTAACTACGTACAGTGAAATGAGTATGTAATGACAAGTATATTTTAGGTTTAAATATGATATAAATATAATGACAAACTAAATACTACTATGTTAGTATGAGAGGATATAAATATAATGACAAGTATATTTTTGAGATTTAAATACGATGTAAATCACTATGTTTAAAAATCATTCTAATAGATATAGGTCACATACCGCTTGCTGGAAGCCTGTTAAGTAAATGGCAAGCGAGCATTCATCTTGACCAGGGCAAACGGCCTCCATGGTAACATCAGCAATAGCCGGATTAACCACCAACATTGCAAAACATGATAGGAAAATCGTCACGAAAAGGTGTATCAAAGTCTTCCAGTTCTCCATTTCTCTCTCCGTATATGATGATCGACTACTCACTCGTAAGAATCGTTCGTAGAGAGTGAATTTAGTGAGTGTTCGCAAATAATTTTGGGAAGAGTTTAGAGAGAAAAGGAACTGCAGAAGTTATAACAGTAGTAGTAGTGGTCTAGTAGTAGTGGAGATGAAGAAGTGATGATGAGTTATGATATTTGGAACAAGCAGTTGTATATATATATATAAAGGGACGGCAAATAGTGCTATGAATGGATCAATCTGGGAAATTCATCAATTTCCACGTAATGATATAAAATAAACTGGTTAAATAGGAAAAAGGGCCAAGTCTTGAGAGTGAATATAGAAATAATGATATAATATTGCATGTGTTGAGCATCAAATAGTTGACCTTACGGCGTGTTCCCAGTTCAGTCGTAACAACAAAAAGGATTTGAATTACGGCTTGTGAATGGTAATCTTGATTGGGGGACTTTTTTGGACATTTTTGTATTTTGTAATATTTTTAAATAAAAATAAATATTTATGAAATAAAAAATGTTATAAGACCATCCACTATGGTGACCAATTTTTTGGTCGAAGGCGACCTATCCATGACCAAAAGCATCCTTGTAGTGTCGTGGGGTTGGTCACGGATTTTTTTGTGTATTTTTTTTTATTTTTTTATAGTTTTTTAAGTTAGAATATTGAAACGACTCGTGAAAATGATATTTTTATTGAAAGAGAAATGGATTCAAAAGTTACAAACAACACACGAACTAAAACAAACACAAACACAAATTTAATCACAACTTCAGGACATGAACTCAACTTTCAACAACTCAAACACGCGTCGAGTCTCAGCTGTCATGGTGTTCGGATCTTGTTGGCTCAGATTAAGGAACATCTGCAACTGTTGAGCCCTGGCCAATTCCAAATTACCTTGAGCGGTTATTCTGGCTTCCTCCGCCTTCTGTGTTGCCCTCTCTCTCAGCAAGTTCAATCTCTGCCTCTCCAGCTCCATTCTCTCCGGCTCAATCTGCCTCTGTTTAGCATACTCATCTTTGAACTTAGCAAATAGCTCACCCATGTCAGTTTGAGAAGAGGAGGTCGACTTCCCACTACGTTGTGCATTTGCCCTATCACGGCCCATGGGACGTTTTGATCCAGTATCACTTTCATCGATCACGCTTTTAGCTTGCCCACTTGCGTCCATTTCTTGAGCACCGTCTTCAGTGTCGGCCATGATGAATTTCGAAGGTCGGAACTGGCTTGTCCTTAGGACCCTCGTAATTCATTTTGCTTTGCCACTCAGGGTATTCCCTCATGGCTTCCCAGCAATGCATCAACTCGAATTCCTCATTTTTTAGATGTGAGGACCTATAGAGAGAAAGTGCATACTTAATTACGTCGTCCTCGTTGTGACCACTCCGCATCCCAACCTGACGATAAGACTCCTCGTAAACACTCACCCACATGTTAACACAAGGCTTGATTCGGTTCCATCTACCCCGTAGAGAACTTCCAGTTCGAGCTCGTAGATTACGCATGTTGTCCGCCCTTGCCAGGTTCCACTTATCGAAAATGGCCTTAGTGAACATAGTGGTGTACTTCATGTTTGTCCCGGTGATGGGATCTTCACTCACTTCCATGAACATGAAAATGAGTGCAAGATCTTCCTCTTTTGAGAATTTCTTCGGCCCTTCATCGTCAATTTGGGTGCCGGTGGAGGATGCGGCCTTCTTTGCACCTTTCTTTACTCTGGCGTTCTCCTTCCCCTTGGACTGTGGTGGTGGTGATGGTTGAGTCTCCGTGACCTCGTAATCGGGAGGGCGGTATGCACCGGGGGAAAGATATGGATCGTATGGAGTGTTTGGGTTGGAGTTTGGGATGGTGGACGATTGACTACTACGACCTTGGGAATCCATGTAGAGTTGGAATTGGCGGGGATCGTTTTCCATCAACCACCTAGCAAGAGACTCGTTCAGATCCATGTCGGGGGAATGAGAGTTTTTGGAAGGATTTTTAAGAGTGTTTTGAGTTTAGTAGAGAGAAAGAAGGGTGATTTTTGAGGTGTAAAGAAACATATCAAGACTGGTCTCTATTTATAGATCTCGGAAAAATATGGCCGTTGGTATATTTTTTATATTTTTTTAATATCGAAATTCAAAAAAAAAAGAAAAAACTAAAAACATTGTCCGGTCCAATCAGGACCGGACAAGTGGCTGGTAGGCTGGTGACACATTTGGGGCCCGCCCCAACGTCAAGTGCCCAAGTCGCAACTTGGGCACATTTGGGGGGAGCGACCGCTCCCCTCGACCGCCCACAAGGGGCGGTCCGCGCCGATCGCGGAGACCGCCCCTTGTGGGCGGTCTAAGTAGTTTCTGTGTTTCAATTTTATCACGTTGAAATTAAATACATTCCGCTTGTTCCGTTTCGTTAAGATTTAGAGTCATCGTTGGTAATTTATAAGTTGACAAAGTTATCTCAATGTCCCTATCATTGTACTCTTAAAAAATGTCAAGTTGCTCAATATGCGGAAGCGGTTACAATAAGACTAGTTTTTCAAATTAAATATGGTAATATACTCGGAAACTGATATAAATAATTTATTTAGAAATTTATCTATATTGTTAATAAAAAATATACATGTTGTTAATCAAAATATTTATATTAACAAAATGTCGTTTTTTGTGTATAGAAAAAAACACCAATTTAACAACATTGACATTTTTATTGATAACAATAATGTTTTTTTCTTGACAACATAGGTTGTCTTTACGTAAAGTACCTAGAAACAGTTTCTCTAGGGACTTTGTGTTCGAAATAAGTTTAGTTATAATTCAAATCTGATTAGTTATCACGTAATAATTATGTCTAATATAATCTTGCTATTCGTTACCAAGTCTCATAGTTTAGGTTTAGGTTGAATATGTACCAACTTCCTTTATAGCTAGTTCAAGAACGCGTCGTAGTTTTTCAATAAACAAAATTACTACTAATTAAGTGGATGTGCTTATATTTAGACGATGACATTCACTAGTATAACATTTGACAATAAAGATTGGCAAAAGTATTTTTGTTGCGTGAGAATACAATGTTTATGCATTAGACGAAGAGATGGAAAAAAAAGTCTTAAATGTTTAGCAAAACTAGCTGAAAAGCTAACTGGTAGCTGGAAAGTTAGTTGGTAGCTGATTAACTAGTTGGTAACTGAATAGGTAGCTGAAAAGCTAGCTAAATAGGTAGCTGATTAACTAGCTGAAAAGCTAGCTGATTTTAATGTAGGTGTTTAGCAAATTAGCTGATAAGCTAACTGGTATTTTATAAAATGACATAAAAGTCATTACTCTTATTTTTCTAAATAATAGTACATCACATTTTTGTCAAATTATTTTAATATATATTCAATGTACTTTTCACCGCCACTTTAATAACATCATTGAAAATTATCAGAAGTTGAAAATAAATATTCGTTGAGCATTCTAACTTAATACGGAAAAAAAAATTAGTAACTTATGCAAGTTGCAAACAAGTACACAAAATGTATAACAAATGAAAAATTCATATTATGTAATTAAAGAAGAGCAGGAGCAGTAGCAGATTACCTGGAGCGCTGGCAAGGAGAGGCGATGGAACACAGAACGGCACCGCAGTAAAAGATAGAACACGAGAATAATACTAGCGATTGGTTTTACTTTATTTAATTTAGGTTAGGGATATTTTCAAAATAAAAAGATAACAAGTAGCTTTTTTTTAAAAAAAAAAACTAACCTGGGTAGCTTTTTCAACCAGCTAGCTGATTTTAAAAAGCTACGCATTCACGTAACAAGCTTTTTACTAGTCAATGGTCAAAAAAAGTTAATGGAGCTGAAAAGCTAGCTGGAAAGCTAGTGGTAAACAGGCCTAAATCATGCGTTAGTTATCATTACATGAAGATAATATGAAGTTATGAACATTTGATGCATAATCTAATTAAGCAGCTTAAACTTACAGACAATTATTAATACCAGATTGAGAAGATTAGCAGTCAATATATATATTTCGTGACTAAGAATATGTTATCTTCGTTTAAACAGGACTGAACTGATCTAAACTAAATTGAACTTATTTATATTATAAAAACAATTAAATAAATATAAACTGAACTAAAATTATTGAATTCTCAAATAAATACTCTCTTCATTTCAGAGAAAGTGTTACATTTTGACTTTGACCGGTCAACTCTCTTCGAGTTTGACCACAAATTACTCATAACGATAATAGTAAATAATTTAATAAAATCATATAATAAAAATTTAATAACTAAATTTTCAATATATAATTTTAATAATTTATTTATTAATATCGTTTAAGAGTAAATTGTGGTCAAACGCGAAGACAGTTGACCGCAGAATAGTAAAATGTAACAATTTTTCTGAAATTGAGGGAGTATAACATATCCAAAGTTGGGTAATTTAGTTGCTATAAAAAGAACATCATTTAATAATTGTATATTACTTACCATTTAATGATTAGTGAGTGAGTGCTTTTATTATTTTTATTATGTACTTCCTCCGTGTCGCAGATTCAATTACCTATGGATCCGAACACAAGTTTTAAGAGAAAAATGAATAAAATTGGAAACATGGTAATAAATTAAGTAAGAAAAAAATTGAATAAAATATGGGAGGTAGCAGATAAAGTATGTAAAAAATTGAATAAAGTAGAAGAAATATTTTTCATAAAAATAATAGGAAGTTGAAATTTGGACGTTACAAAATGAAATGTGAGAAGTTGAATTCAGGGCGGAGGGAGATAGTTATTGTTATTGATTAAATCAAGACTAGCATTTGTTGTATTTTTTGAATGCATCATTCTTCTTTTATGTAATGTAAACAAGATTGTTCTCCATATATAACATAAGAGTACTCGATTTAACACCAATATAGTCAGTGAAGTTAGTATCTTTAGTTTAGTCACAATGTATGTGATGTGAGTCAAGTTTAGACTTATCCAGTGGCAGAACAGAACAATACTACATTGACCGTATAAAATACTACATTGACCGTATAAATCAAATGTTCACAAACAAGGTCAAAAATGGCAGATATGAATGTCTACTTGACATGATCCGATAAAGACAAAGTATCAGAAAATTTGGAACAAACAAATGATGCTACCAAGGCAACCAACCAACAATTTTTCGTGTCACTCCCTCCTAATAACTCCGTACTGTCTTTCGATTTCGAGAAAATTATTACATTTTAACTTTTATTGTCATTTGTCTTGAATTTAATGCAAATTACTCATAAACAATAATAGTAAATAATTTAATAAAATCATATAATAAAAAATTAATTACTAAATTTTCATTATATAATTTTAATAATTTATTTATTAATATCGTTTAAGAGTAAATTGTGGTCAAACACGGAGACAATTGACGGCAGAATAGTAAAATGTAACAATTTTTTTTTAAATGAAGGGAGTAGTTGATGCGCATATTTAGATATTTATAATGTATGGGATTCTTTTCATTTTTCGTAATATATAAATTTCTACAACTCACCTAGAAAAACGTAAAATCTATGAAGTTATTTAGACGATAGGTTAATCTTTTTTCCTCAGAAGCTTATTAAAATCATAGGTGAAGGTTTTGGCGGGTTGATCTTGAACTTGTTTTAATGGAGTATTTGTTAATCATAGGTAAAGATCTTGTTTTACTGGAGTATTTGTTAATCATGATCCTTATAATATTATTTGGTAATTGATTAGGTATAAGGTATCATGTGTCTTTTATGTATAAGTATTTCATGTAAGTGAGTATTCTAGTTTATCTTGGATATAGATAGTTAGACTTGGTGATCGAGTATGTTGTTAGTGTCTTTAGCCTAAGACCTCTCAATAGAGTAATGCACTTGGGTCTTAAATGCTTACTTTGTGAATGTGTTGCTATTTATAGGATAGATTTGGGGACATGGGTATGTAAAATCCTACTAAATTGCAGTCTTACAGGTGTCCGACGTAGTCTGACCGTGCAGATTTACTACGAGTTCGAATCACACTGACATATGACTATCTCAATCGTCCTCTACCAAGTCTATTGGGATATGAACAAAATTTGACCCTTGACCAGTAATAGCGCCCCTCACTGGAGTTTGTAGCCCATATCGAAAATTAATTTCTTTGAATAAAATAATGAACCAATTTTTATTATAGAAAAGGGAAAAAATGAGTCCTCTAATTGTATTTACATTTACTAAAGGCATCCTGATTTACATACTAAGTAAAAGTGTAAATTAAACACAAATGCCTTCACAAAATGCGGCCAGTTCCATTTTCCATAAATTTCATGAAAAATGAAACCTCCATTGGATTTAGGCCAACAAGCAGGGCTGACATTGGCTTCTTTCCCTTGAAAATTTAGGATATACCTTCAATACTAAACTTAGAAGGAAACCTACAAACTGCACAAAACAACAAAAGAATGAGATCAGTAACAAGTTTTGCTAACAATTAGTTCATCAGATTGTTGTCAAGTTGATGTTCTTACCATAGCAAGGCCTACACAGAGCATGCTGAAACCGGGAAAAGGAAAGGGTGCGTTATCTGACAAAAACAAAGCCGACAGTGGACTGAAGACTAGTGGAGATGCAACATTCGCTAACGCGGCTATTCCCATGAGGCATCCTTGTGCAATTCCCTGTTCATAAGGCCCGACTTGTTTGGAGACGATGCTTCTTATCTGTACATGTTCAAAATTCGTTTGTCAAAATTTACTTCATCAAACCAATTGAGAGGTAAGTTTTCATGATATGGAATGAAAACTTACACATGGACTGGCTAGGGAAAGGAGGACTCCTAATAAAGCAGAAGCATACGGTACCCAGGTTGCCCATGCTATGCTATCGAGTAACATCTGCACAAGATAAGATCATAAGATCAGATACCGAACATCACCAAATGTGTTCATTTGTATAGACTACAAATGAGGCTTGTAAGAGAAGTGAGTTGCTTACATTCATGAATCCAGCGAAAAGTCCTATGCAAAGCAATGTCTCCTCTCCAAAGATTGGACCTAGTGTAGGCATCAACACCATCTGCAGAATTGAATAGACTTCAGATAAGTCGATGATAAGTAAATAATATGACTATATAGGTGTTCCAGTGAAAACATGATTGTAACTTACGCTTGAAAAGGTCGCTCCGATGAAGGTAATAAGACAGATATCAGCATATTGGTCCTTCTGGAACTGGAATCGCGCCTTCAAGTAATACTGCAGCATGACAAAAAGGTCAAGATTAGATAAAACTGAACTGTGATAATTAAGGTAGTAAGCAACTATGATGCATAGAAGATGAGATTACCATTAAAAAGGCTTGAATTCCAGCTTCACCAACGCTATTGAAGAATGCAATAGTTGAAGCTAGCGATACCGTGGGGCTGCTCTGGAGCAATCGAATAATTTCCTTTGGCAGCGAAACCTTCACTACAGTTTCATTGGTTTCAGATACCGATTTTAAAATTGGCACTTCTAGGGGATCAACAGCTGGTCGAGACGTCTCTTTCAGAAATAATCTCATGTAAATTACAGCAAGAATAGCTGCACCTGCTGCCACCTGAAATATTTGCGCGGTGGGAAGTAACCGGGCAGTCAATGTGCCAACAACAGTTGCAGCAGATACTGTACCGCACAATAGTCCAATCGCAGTCACACGCTTGGCTTCTGATACGCTGTCAGCCTGTAAATGTAATAGAATATGAGAAAAGGAAACAGAACATCTACAGAAGCCTAATTATACACACGAACATACGGTGTTCAATTAAATTCCTCTGAGGGAGTTTCAAATCAATTACCAAGTAACTCAAGGAGATGCACACTGCACCACCTTCGCAGACCATGGAAGTTAAGGTCTTCAAGATGTAGTAAGCGTAGAAGAAATGAGTCGTCCTCTTATACGACATGATCACTGCAAATTGTTCGAAAACGTTAAGATACAAGTAAGGAGTAAGGAGAGATCATCAAATCAGAATAGCAAACTAAAAGTTATGGATCAGTTGCATACATAAAGGGAAGACGGAGAAGGTCAGAGGGATCGCAAGTAGGCGTTTTCGACCATAGGCATCAGATAGAGTTCCGATCAGCGGCATCACGATTACTGATCCTAGTCCTGAAATCTGCAGAAATTGTATGATTCAATGTCAATAAACTGGACTATAAAGGAGTTGTTTATGCTTTATGGCGGCAAAATATTTCGAAATGACAAATTACGCTACACCCCTCATATTATGTCATTTGTGCAATTCGACTCCTGAGACTCCTGATGTTTATAACTTATACCATATCTTAAAACAATTTGAGATTATTTTTCTAGCTATAACTAAGCGCGATTAAATGACAACTCATATGAGCCGAAACTAAGGAATCTTTGAATATTTCAAAGTAACTTGTGAATATTTCAATGTAATTTGTATTAGTATTGAATTTTTCAAAGTAATTTGTATTAGTATTGAATATTTCAAAAGTAATTTTTCCTAATTATTTTAGTTAAGATGAATTATCCACTTTAAAGAATTTATATTACCTAACTTTGTTGAGAATGAATTTTCAATTCAAGCTCACCAACCCACTAAATATGACTGCCCACCCAAATAAATAAAGAAACAAAAAGCATTCGAGTTTATCCAGAAGAAAAATAATAAATTGTGGTATATTATCTTTTTCCAATAATATTAAAAATAGTAATATGATATACTAAAACATATTATTGGCGTTTGTGATATTTCCAATAATGTTACATGCGAAAGACTACAGTTACATGACATTGACTTGTCAAACATGGACCGGTTGTACGCATGAATCAGTCAAATATGACGAAATCGAACAGACTGGAAATATTTCATACTTGAAGAGTTGGAGGTTATCCCGGCTACACAAGAAAAATATATCCCGTCTGTTCGGAAATCCGTTTATTAAAGTCGGGTATGTTTAAACATAGTATTTTGAGGTAATGAATGCGTATTTAATACTCCCTCCATTTCATAGTATAGCCGACTTTAATATAGTTGACCGCAGAATAGTAAAATGTAACATTTTTTCTGAAATGGAGGAAGTATTTAACATGTATCGTAAACTTGTGTTGCATTAAAAATTATGTTTAGACGACTAGACGAGGAGGATGTATGAACTCTACAAAATCATAGTTAATATCCGAAATGAGTAATTCACAACCGTTCTTAATTTTAAGCTACAACTAGGTGACATACCGCTTGCTGGAAGCCTGTTAAGTAAATGGCGAGCGAGCATTCGTCTTGACCAGGGCAAACGGCCTCCATGGTAACATCCGCAATAGCCGGATTCACCACCAACATTGCAAAACACGATAGAAAAATCGTAACGAATAGGTGTATCAAATTCTTCCAGTTCTCCATTTCTCTCTCTGTATAAGAGGATTGACTACTCACTCGTAAGAATCGTTCGTAAAGTATGAATTTAGTGAGCGTTCGCTAATGATCTTGAGTTTAGAGTTTAGAGAGAAAAGGAACTGCAGAAGTTATAGAAGTTGTTGTAGTGGAGATGAAAAAGTGATGATGAGTTATAATATTTGGAGGAAGCAGTTGTATATATATATACAAAGGACGGCAAATAGTGCTAGCTCTGAATGGATCAATCTGAGAAATTCATCAATTTCCACGTAATATCTTTTATGATTTTAAATTAGGTGCTAAATTGGAAAAGGGCCAAGTCTAGAGTGAAAGTAAAAAACAATAAAATAATACTCCCTCCATCTCATTCTCACATTTCCGTGCTGACTTTTTTCATCAACCATTTTCAATTAAATCATATAATAAAAACTCAAAATTTTGTAATAAATTTTTGTTAGAGATTTAATTATTACCATTTAAAAGTAATTCGAAGTTAAAACTGAAAATTCTTGAATGGAAAAAGGTCAACATGAGAAGTTGAGATCGGGCGGAGGGAGTAATAAAATAATAATAGAATATTGTGTTGAGAGATTAAATGGTTGACCCTTACGGCGTGTTTGGTCGTAACAACAAATAGGACTAGAACTACGGTTCTTGAGGTTGGTAAGCTGAAAAAGTTGGCTTAATGTCAAGTTGTTGAGTGCTCAATGTACACAAGTGGCTATATTAAGCTTAGTTTTTCAAACTCATGTTTGAAGAGTTAGCTAGCTAATTATAGTCCAAGTGTTATTATTGATTAATTAGCACGTAATAATTACGTCTAATCTTGTTGTTTGTACCAAGTCATCATAGTTCAGGTTGAATATGCACTTCCTCCAAACTAGTTCAAGTACGCGTAGTAGCTTTTTAATAAAGAAGAGTAATTCAATTAAGCTTGATGATGCTAAAACGGACTTCCTCGATTGTTAAGTTCATCTCGCCCATTTCGGTTCGTGGTGACTGGTGACTACCCACAATGAGGGTTTGTTTTACGGGCACGTCTTTAATCAGGTCGGAGCTACCATACTCGATGGCATAATATAAAATGTGTAGTTTAGTAAGAAGACAAATCTTGTCTGAAGTATGGTGATGTATATGTAGAAATTTAGTTTTGATGGGTTTGGGTTAAGGTAATGGACTATGTTGCTTTGTTATGTATTATTTGGTAGACTTAAATCTGATTATACGATTTGTTCTTCTTTGTAATGAGTATAATTAAGACATATTTTACCTCATTAGACTGAATGTTTAATGCAGTGATTGACATTTGCTTGTGGTTTATTACAATATTTGACAATAAAAAGTGGTAAACGAGTCATTCTTCTATGGGAATACAATGTAATGCATTGGACTGAAGAGAGAATATCCAAAGTATTTGTAGTTATGGTCTTTAAATCTCTCATGACATTTCCAACTCTAACATCATAAGTCATGGAGATCATTTATTTATATATTTATTTTTACACTTTTCAATGGGGCAAACAAAACAACGCCCATGTTGCACTTTAACTATAAAGCCAAACCACATATTTTCTCACCAGTTACTCATTAAGTCATTGATTTGTAGTTAGGGGAGTCGTTGCGTTCACAAGCAGGTGGACTAGAGCCTTGGTCGAACCAAACTTGTTATTTCTTCCTTTGTTGGTTTGTGTAATTTAATGCGCATGTGTAAAATCGCAACTCGAAAGATTCATTACACATTCAAACGGTTATCTAGTACGCATATAAAGGGTAGAGACAAAGTCCAACCTAGTAAAAAAAGGGTAGAACTCAAGGTAAATGACAAAAGGAAACCGATGAGTGATGATGAAGTAAAAAAAGTCGTCAATATCAGTACTTCAGTGCACAACTTTTACATGATTATAGATCATTACTTGAAGATAATATAGTATGATATATAATCTAATTAACCCTTAAACTTATATATAGAGATGATACCAATAGAATAATTATCAATATTTCACTTAGTTCAGTTGTTACGACAAAAACTACGAGTTAATATGTTATACTTTCAACAGTTAGTTAATGGTTACTGAGTGGATGTTTTCATTACAAAAGTAATTAGTACTCCCTCCATTTGGGTGTGCATGAATCCCTCCATTTCAAAACTAATTACAAAAGTAATTAGTACTCCCTCCATTTCAACAGTTAGTTATTGGGTGTGCATGAATCCCTTTGTATTTCTAGCTTGTTTCGGTTCCCTTAGCTCATTACCGGGTTGTGGTTTTGAGTAGAAAAGATTTGGTTGGTGCTCGGGTTGTATTCCGCCCGTTGGAGCATTACTTATGCTCCGTGTAATCATTTTGATATTTAATAATTTTAGCCGTTTCAAAAAAAAAAAAAAAGTACTCCCTCCATTTCAAAAAAATTGTTACATTTGATTTTTGGCCATTAATTTGCTGAGTTTGACCACAAATTACTCATAAACGATAATAGTAAATAATTTAATAAAATCTTATAATAAAATTTTAATTATTAAATTTTCGTTATATAATTTTAATAATTTATTTATTAATATCGTTTAAGAGTAAATTGTGGTAAAATTCGGAGACAGTTGACTGCAGAATACTAAAATATAACACTTTTTCTGAAATGGAGGGAGTATTATAGAAGCTTCATTACAGTCATGAGTTATATTATACTTTCAACAGTTAATTAATGGTTACTGAATGAATGTTTTCATTACAAAAGTAATTAGTACTCCATCAGTTTCCGTTCTAAAGAAATCTTTTCATTTTACTATTTTGCGGTCAACTATATTCGACTTTAACCGCAAATTACTCTTAAACTATAATAGTAAATAATTTAATAAAATTATATACTATTATAGTTTAAAAGTAATTCGTTGTCAAAGTCGAAGACAGTTGATCGGTCAAAGTTAAAATGGAAAGAATTCTTTGAAACGGATGGAGTATTATAGAAGCTTGATTACAGTCATGAGTTATGCAACATCATTAAGGTATAAATAATTTAAAATGAACGGTAACTAAGTTATCTGATGTGCGAACTTGTGAGGACAAAGTGCAAAATAGTATAACATGAGTTAGTTTATAAGGTCATTATATTACCTGAGATTAGTCCATGGGTAACGCACCGGTCCAAAAGTTTAAAATTGGATCACACCGGTCTAATTACATAAGTTAAGATTTGGTATTAAGTTGGGCCATCATCACCTTAAAAGGTCTTATTAAGAGGAGAAAGTTTTGTTTGCATGATCTACTTACAAGTGATGTGGGATATTCTAACATGCCCCCTCAAGGTAGAACCCGATTAGTCGGCTCTACACGTGGAATCATAATAGCCTCTTTGGACAAGTCGAAAGTTTCATCGGCTGGGACACCCATTATCAACTTGGGTCTACTCTATACCATATTAAGTTGTGTTATCATCCTCTTAAAAGGCTTTATTAACGGGAAAATGTTATCCACATTATATATTGTAATAAACCCGGGCAGTCTTTCATGTGGTAACCAACATTAATCATGCAATGGTGAAACAGTCAAAAAAAAACATTGCAATAAACAGGCAAAAAACACTTTTTGAGCAAGTCATAAGTTAATAGTTACTAAAAATAACGGCTCATAAGTATCTCCAATTCTTCATTAATCTAATTCCACTCGAAACTAATTTGCATTTGAACAATCAAACATACAAACAAACACATCATAAATGGCATCATTGAACAGTAGCTAGCTAGCAAATTGATCGTGTGAATGAAGACTAGGACACAAATATATATATCGATCGAGAAGGTGATGTAATTGTCAACATTTTCAAAATAGAGCACGGACTATAAATATATCCACTTTGAAATTTTTAAAAGTAAAATCCCAAGCGCGTGTTTAGTCATTATATGTCAACAACAAAATTAGTTGTTCCCTTTGACCTTGACTCTTGTTCTTTTACTATAGTTGTCCCAACCTCAGAAATTTCCACTTAGGTTCTTTTCTTTTCAACTCAAATTTACTGAACTGAACTGAATTGTAGTATAAAATATAACTAAACAGAACAGAACTGAACTGAACTGAATGAGTTTTCAGTTGAAGAGAACAGAGCCTTAGTAACTAATACTCCAGCATCCTATTAATAACTTCCTTCCTAACCTATAAATGGAATTTTTTTTATCCCACTAACTAATTCTTTATTATATTTATTTCCTACTTTATCATCATTTTATTCAATCTCTATCTTACTTTAACACCCACTTACAACTTTACCAATATAATACCCCACACAAATTAATATTTAATTAATTTTCCTTAATAATAGAGAAAGTAAAGAGTTAGGAAGCTTTTTATTGGAACGGGAGTAGTACTTTTTTACAACTTGTTTTAATTTTAACCTCGAATATATAAAACTTTCGTTTTGAAGAGAAATACACAGTGTTTTTTTTGTGGGCACGGGTTAAGAAGAAATGAAGAAGATGGTGGTAAATTTTGATTTGGTTTATTAAATTGGATTACAATTGCATATGTTGACACCATGATTTGGATGTTTAGTTAGATTAATTAAACAAACTTCGTAATGGCATAAAAGTAAATTTGAGTGATATTTTAGCAGAAAAGTAAATAAATTATTTGTAATAGGATCGATACATGACATTTGTTATGAGACGAAAGAAGTAAACTTCAAAATTTACACAGAACATGATGTGTACCCATTGCATTGGACGATTCTAAGACCATCTAAACGAACTACGATACAAATAAACTTGCATATACTTGTAGACACAGAGTCGGAGGGTCAAAATGAGGGGTTTGCCCCTAAATTTTTTACTATCTAAACTTGGACAGTCTTATCACGATTCTAAGACAATCAAACTAACAACAATACCAATTAATTTGAGTTCCGATTTGGTAATGGACTTGGGCAATCTAAAAACATGTGTCTTAATTCTATTGTAGCCTGCTAATATTTTATTTTTATATGTTTGAAAATGGGTTCAATATTCACAATGGCATATCTCAAGCTAGACATTTTGAAATGTTATGGCTTTGATAATATCTTACCCTATGAGTCATGACTTTAGTAGATTTATGTCACTGTGTTATAGGTATAGTCATGAGTGACCATTGATAGCAACATTAATTGAGTGTTCAATGAACCCTAATGTTCCAACTTTCACATTAGATGAAATTGATGGTATCAGATATTTCGCTAATGTCAAATTCTAGGTTCAGCTCCACTCATCTTAGATTTTTTTTTTCACTTGAGTAGTAGTCAAGTGCTATTTGTCATTAGGAGTTATATTTCATGTGCGATTTGCCCGAATTAAGTATGCACGTATATGATTTTAGCTCTTAAATTTGAAATTCAGTGTAATTTGCACTTGAAGTTCGGATTAATTAAATTGTCATTTACAATGGCTTAAAACTTAATCTGGAAAATGCACTATGAAATGGTTTAGGCATTGCAGACAAATAACCAAATTTAAGGTGGTGAAATACTTTCTATTTAGTCTATGTATTATTATCCATAAATTAAAATAGTTATATAACTGAATATATCATGTAGCATAATGTGAGTAATTGGTCCGTATATACTGGTCAATATATTTACACTTGGTATTTTGGTCCATTTAGGCTTCTCAACAAATCAAACATGGCTGTATGACTTTCAGTTTGCCTTGCGTCAGCATAAGTATATACTACTGAGTTCATAACTTCTTGTAGGCACCTTTCAAAAAAAAAAAAAAAAAAAAAATTCTTGTAGGCATATTATGTGTCAGTTTTACAACAAAATACCAATGTCACACGTATACAAGTGATGATAATACTAAGAATGATACGTGTCCCTATTTCCTATCATGTATATTCTATTTGCATCACCAATATCTTTTTGCAGTATTTTTATTTGAAACCGGATCAAAATCACATATTCATAAACATGATATATTTTTTATCGATGCACCACTGGGAGAGCCACCCCTTTAAAAAGGGCCAGACAGTGCTCGGTTGGATTAGTCGCATGTAGCGGATACCAACGAGAAATCAAAAAAAAAAAAAAAAAAAAGGTAATGTGGGCATATTCGAGCATATGGTGTTTGAAACTCTAAAACATATATGGACGGTTTGGTATAAAGTTAATTAAAATTTTTAGTTGATGGACAGTAAGTAATTAAGTTAAATTTCAGTTATAGAAAATTGTATTTGGGATAAAGATAAAAATTTATAAGATTGTTATATAAAGTATTTAAGAAATAATGATGTGTTTGATTTTTTCAGGTTATTTTATGAGAAATGTTGTTTAATTCCTTTAAGGTTGTTAATATAATTGAAAAGTAATGAGAGAAAAAGACTAGGGTAGAAGAGAATGATAATTGTTTAGTTGGTTGTACGTGACTATGTAAGTTAAAGATTTTTTTTTTTTTTTTTTGATAACATACTATTATATTTAACATACTACTTCGATATTAGGTTTCAGAATTAAAATTAGTACATAGTTCACATTATCATTACAAGTAGTTACCATCCGATAGTAGGTTTCAGAATTGTCCTTCGTTATTACATCATCGAGCCAGTTCAATAGTCAAACAGTATGTCATGTTTAAACGAGTTATCCATTTAAAAGGTATGTCAAACAGTTCAATAGTGTTTATATTCTAAAATAGTGAAACCTTTATAAGTACTGATATTAGGCATTAGTGTTGTGTTAACTTTGGTAACGTGAAAGAAAATCCAACCAAGTTAACGTAAAGTAGAGCACAAAACACCTAAATTAGCGAAGCTAATGCGACAAAAGCTCTCAATTAAGAGATAAGATATTGCACAAAACCCATATGTGCAAGTGAAGTGAATAATCTTGATGTTAAAGTTATTCCTTGTGAAATTGATAGATGTCTACTATATGGTATTTCTTTCTGCAGCTTGTTAACTTATGTTTGTATGTCCTGGTTATGCCCGAACGACATCTCGATTTATATAAGTCGTTTTATAGATGATTTGATCTCTTATTTATTCGTTGGTTAGGTCAATTGGACCTTGGCTTGCCTAGGTCATAGTGGCTTGAACTTGAGTTCTCTAGGTCATAGCCGCTAGACCCGATTCCTTGGGCTGGAGCTTTGACCATTGGACGTTGACTCGGCTGCGTAAGGGCATACGTACGCATGGTGATTTCTACAGGTAATCTTACCGGCTCGGGCTTTAACTAGCCGGGCTCGATTAGGTCAGAATCGATCCTTATTAGAAACATTGTGTGCTTGCATTGATAGGTAGCGTAAAATTCAATCTAGTTCATGTAAAAACAGCCAGAAAACGCCTAAATTATCCATACTTAGACCATATATATCCAGTTAATCGTAGTTATTGGGTGCACGGAAACAATGAAACTTTAAGCCTATTGAGACAACATAATGCGTCACTTGGTAACATGTTTAAGTATCAATCCATTGTGTACAATAAAGACAATAAATAGATGTCATTTTATATTCCAATTTGCAGTTTTATTCCGTTCTAAAAAGTTTACTCAATCTCCCGGTCTCTTAGAATTTATTTCCAAACTAAAAACAATACTACTATATTAATAGCCAATCACAACGTACAAGGAGTATAAGAAATGCTATCGAACAATACAAAGACAACAATTTTCCAAAACCAACAAACGACTATATGTATACAAAGTGATTGATCTTGATTTCACAACCTTTACTTTAGACCGAAGTACTATTACCTCCTTCGAACAAACCACCCACATATGTAAGGCTCTGTTATCTTCGTCTGAACTGAATTGAACTGAACTGAACTGAATTGTAGTATAAAAAACAACTAAACTGAACTAAATTGAATTAATCTAAACGGAAATTAATGAATTTTCAGATGAAAAAAACATAGCCTAATTTCCACCTAAACTGTCTCTTCAGTGAGGTTGTAACCGAACATGAATGTCGGAGGTATTAGAGAATGAAGACATACCCTTCCGTCCCTCTCCCAATCCTTACCCCAAATAGTGAATTAATAATGTAAATGTCCAAATTCCGTACTAATTTATAAATTTGAATTTTAAATGAAATGATTCAATTAATCCTACTTGTATTTCAATATTACAATTTCATTATTAATCGGGTCATGGGTTTGGCAAATGATTATGTCAAACATCGATCGATTTCACAATCATTGAAGATATGAAAGATTAGATTCATCGATGCTTCTTCAGTACTACCAAATTCATGCATTGTGTGCCTTGAACATGACTGAAACAGTTGTTTATCAAACCCCTTTTCCGACTATATATAAAATTAATTTTAGGGAAATCAAACTGACCATGTCTACCTTTTTTCATTCAAAAGTTTACTTGATTGATTGTATGATCTTTTTATTCTATAATTTCACCAATAGGGACCCTTTCTGTTCTTTTATATAACAACTCCGTTGAAAACTTTACAACATATTATAGTAGTACTAGTTTAGTAATTACTCCGTTCTAAAATAGTACTATTAGTAACATTTAATCATACACACAAGTTTAGCATTTTAATCAACTTCTCTCTGAAATGTAGTAGGTTGAAATTGAGATAAATGCAGAATACATGTTTAATTACAAATAAAAAGAATTCGTACATATTCAACACAAGATATTTGAAACTAATCATTTGATGTTAATCAGGTATTGTCTCGTAAAAGTTTGTGTAACACATTTGGTTAAATTAAGTAATCGAGTTGAGTTGAGTTAATCAAGGTATAAGGTAATCGAGTTGAGTTCGACCTCTATTTTTGTGCTCACTAACGTAACGAGTCAAGTAATTAGACTCGGTAGGATAGAACACATTCACATATTTGTTTTAGTCAATTTATATCATATATAAAAGTTTTTTTTTTTAAGAGCATGTTTGGTTTGATGATATTTTGGACGATGTTGTGTCCTTTTTAATGATACATTAAGTTCTTATAAATTATGAGCATTTCTTATATTCATTGTTTGTAAGAGTCTCAGATTATCAACAAACTTTTTTTCGAATTCAAGTGAAAAAATCATTCATAATTAAGGCATTTCGGAGTGTAGACTACTATATATCTTTAGCAGGTTGATAACATTACAAAACACTCGTCACGACTCGGATCGTTAATACTATCTGGAACCTACGCTGTTATTTTTCTTTACCTTTTCTTCTCCTTTTCATTCATGTGTTTTTTTTTTTATTCTTTTGTGTTAGTATGAATAAGAATACGAATCACGGTCCCCTCAGTTTGTTACGTATGGGCCACTATAATATTAAGTTCCCATTTAATTTGGCCGCAAAACATGAATATTTCGAAACAAGAGTTCTTCAAATTTCAAGTTTTTTAGATTACTTATATAAATTGTGTTTGAATTGTAAACCAACTAATTAATTAATGTCAACTGCGAATTATGTTTTGATTTTTGAAAGCATTGACTTCAATGTTGTTAAAGATACTGTATCCGTCAATGTAGTTTATAAATCAACACGCACTGTTCTTGTATTTTTCTTCAATATTAGGTAATAAACTTTGGTGAAATATAGACTCTACGTAAATTGAAATGAACTGGAAAAATAAAAAAAGATCGAGACTTGGACGATTTCAAACCAATTATACATATACATATATCCCCTATAAAGTTTTGAGAAATTCTGCTCAATTGCACGACAGTATCCTGCTAGAGGGAGAGATTAAAAAAAAAAGTGACCTTGATTGGCCGAAACGTACTTTCCTATGACAAATAACGGTTTATAAAGTTATATTGTAACTGGTAGACTAAAATGACAAATATATGCAGTTTTACCATCGAAAATATATTTTCAAGATTCTCTACGAATGTAGACTTCTTATGCTTACGCTTACTAATCCACATTTCTATCAGGGTTAAGATTGATACCAGAACTTGCTTACATCTCCCAAAGAAAAGAGAAAAGAGACGCAATAACCTAATTAATTAAGAATTGTTAGAAATTATATAACTAATGTGATAGGAAAGAAAAGAAGAACAATAAGAAAGGAGAGAGTAGAGTAGAAGAATATATCATTCATCTTATACAATGATACAAGTGTATTCAACATACATCCATCATGAGCCATTATTTATAGGCTATAAGTAGAAGGAGATTTAATCTCATCATAAAGTATAATAGTAGCGGGGTTGATTGGAGTTACAAGAGTTACCATAGGATGTAAATGGTGCACTTTAACCCATAATCAATAAGGGATAGTAGTGGGGTGATTGGAGTTACAAGAATTACAAAGAAGTGGAGGATGTGAATGGACATTCATCAAGTATCATATTATTACATAACACTAACCCTTGAATGTCCATTGACTTGAGAATGTGCCTCGTTAAAACCTTACTAGCAAAAACCGAGTGGGAAAAGTCTAGTGAAGGAAAAAGAGTACATCATCATTATTAAAAGAAAATACGCTTTGGTAATACTGCCTCGTTAAAAACCTTGCTAAGAAAAACTCAGTGGGAAAAGAGTACGGTGCGTATTTGCTCCCCCTCATGAGTGCATCATTTCATTTATATCCACCATATTCATATTGTCTTCTGAACAATTTGTTGATCGACATTATCAACATTACATTTTGAACGTAAAGTGCTTCATTGTGAACTTCATCCATCATGTATCTGAATTATCTTCAATGAGCATCGAATGTCCCTCCATATATTGTTCATCACATAAGTCCTCAAGTGTTTCTGCATGGTTAGAATAAGAACACAAAAATTTGTCGATATATACGTTTATCTTCATGAGAAGAACGTCTCGAGCACTTGAAGAATTACATTTCTTCAAACTATATTTTAAGTTTTCTTCAATATGATATGTGATCATTTTGAAAACTTTGCAAAAAAAATCTTATCACGAGGAAATGAGTTCTAAATCTACTTTATATTTGTAAATGTAAAGATAACTATCAATTTATATAACCTTATCTTTACAACATATGTCACAATCATGGAGATACGGAAATAACCATATATGCGCTTAAAATGTTGCCTCGTTAAAAACCTCATTAGGAAAAATCCGATGGGGTAAAAACCTAGCAAGGGAAAAAGAGTGCAACAATTGATCCTGGAATGTGCAAAAGCACTCATGACTTTTCAGTCATTATCTCCCTTTACATGACAAGATGCATACCTTCTTCATAAGGTATAGTAAAGGATTATAAACTTTTTATTAACTCGACTTTTAAGAATTTGTATTCTTAATTGACAAATGATTAAGGTACTTTGGACCATGTCAATCTCAATATTGTTAACAAGAGTAATCATTGTATATGCTCAAACTTCTGGTTGAGCTATCATTGATGTAACAAATACTACTCTTTACAAATCTTGAGAATCTTATCTCATACTTCTCTTGTTCAATGTAATGAATATACATAATCATGTCGTCGACGTGAAGTTGATTATAGAATGAGTCTAGAGATAAAAAGAAAGTAGTTCTTCAAGAACTTTCCTCATTCAATCCATGCTTGTTAACATGATACTTTTAGTCTTCTTCCGGAACTAACTGTTGGAGATGATAACTCCCCTAATTAAACTTTCTCAACCCATATGACTTGTAAGTCAAGCCAGTCACTTTCATGTGCACAATCTGAGGGTTGTGTATGAGTGATAACATTTACAATATAAGAATAAACATGTGAGTATGCAACATGATACATAAGGATACTAGAAAAAACTAAATAATGTAAGCTATGCAAGAATAAACATATTAGGATGCATTACTTAGTATCTAAATGCACATGAAATTTGACTCGATAATGCAACGGCAATCACATTATTTCGAATTCGTTAATCAATCGGACTTCAGGTCCATGAGCTCATTTTTATCATCATCATGATGTAATCGAATGGATTCACATGTAAGATCCCCACTTACATGTCTAAGAATTTATGTCCATCGAATTTCGCATATGCTTATAAATTTCTCGGTTCCATGTATATCGGTATTTCAAATCTCTTAGATTTTTCAAATCAATACTGATAATTGATATCTGAATATTTTGGAGGTACCATTTCATTTTATATATGTCATCTATTATAATTTAGATATATATATGCCTTTCATGGCCATATCATACTCTTCAAGAGGACCAACTGCTTTATCTTGCCATTTTCCTATATTGTATGTAATATTTGGAATCACATATATCGCACTTCAGATGCATTGGTAATTAATAAAATAGGCAAGATACCTCAATGTTCAACACATACCATTATATCACTGATATGTAACTCTCTGTATACCTCAAATTGGATCATAGCGGGTCAGCAGTCAAATCATAAAATTTTATGGTTGAACATATCTCGGTAATTTTGAAAGATATAACTGGTTTATATATGATACATCATCATATCCTTTTGAACATCTATTTGATGTATTTCATATTTAACAAGTCTAAACTTCTGGTTTAGTTTGGGGATCTAATTCTTTTTACCAGCTTTATCCTTCATCCTCTCCTTAAGGTGGTAAAACCTATCTCTAAGGGATAGGTTTATTGGGCGATTTATTATCAAACATCATAGTGTCTACCTTATAATAAGTTTCTCATGTCTAGTTCTCTTCATAAGAACATAACAATGGGGAAGTTAACATATTTGCACAGTTGGATTTTATAGATAGTGCTGAAAATAAATTTGCCCCAAAATAAAGATCAATTAACTCACTCAATAAACTTTAATTGTAAAACAATTGAAAGATACATGTAGACTTCTGGCCACTTATATTGTATCAATCTTATCAACTTGATGAGTGTGATATTGCTTATTTTCAAGATCTCAATTTTCATGCTTACTCAATGTTGTGTCTTGTCATTGATACAATTGAATTACAACATGAGAAAGCTTTCAGCACATAATTATATTTTGTATATGAGAACTTCAGGTTTCACAAAAATGGTAAAGTTGTAACCGGATGGCCGAATTTGTCACATCAAATATAATGTTCAATATTATCACTTTCTGTCAAGCTTCTGGTTGGTAGTGACTAATTCTTAGAGAATGTGCCAATCTTCTTGTTGACGGGTAGTGAAATTTCATAGCGCTTGTATACAAAATTAATTTTGATACTGGCCAGAACGATATGACATAAAGAAACGAATCATTGTCTCTTTTTTATTTGGTAAGAAATATAGTCATCAACTCCTTCAAGGAGTAAGTCTAACACGTGTTCTTCTGGGACACAATGTTCTTCAACGTAGTTACTCTTCTAAAGCCTGAAACTTCTTTTGAGGCTTCATTTATATTTAAAAACTACTTGAATAATCTATACCAAGTAAGTTTTGCACTTCAGGTGGTAAAAGCATCAAGTGATTCATTTGTAATTATGCCTTCAGGGCACAAGTTGTCACTTATGACTTTATACTACTAGTAGTAGCAAACTCTTCTAGTGCTTTCACACAACATCAAGTCGGAAAGTGATATGCAAGGACTTGTAAATCCATATACAGTGACTAATAGACGTAGTAAATAAGAGTTATTGCCACTTTGGTCCAACGTTCACCAGTAAATATGAGGAGACTAATGAGCATTCACGAAATTAGTTGTAATGTCCCCTCTGAATGCTAGCATCATGATAGATGTTGTATAAACATTGTTCGATCCCAACTGCAGGTTAGGTAATCAACTTTGTGTTTGATATAGTTTCATCATCTTGAATATAATTACTTTTACCAACTTGAGATTGGATATGCGTTAGACATGTATTAGATGCGAATTGTTGTACATATATCTTATAATATGTCTGATTGAATAGATTATAATTTGTACTCAATAGCAATAGCTCTATAAGGGTATATATGACATGCCAGTTTCTATCCAAATGCTTGGACAACAAAATATATGTCCATTTGGAGAACAAGACCCAACTATAGGTTGGCGAGATATATTTTGTATTTCCATTTACTTCTTCCAACTTGAGGTTGGATATTTTATATTTCTCCAAACTTCAGGTTCAGATTTATTTGATCACTCGTATATTTTTCTCAACTTGAGGTTGATGAGATCTATTTCATGCTCACTTCTGGTGAAGCTATGGACAAAGTTTCATATATAATTAGCAAAATGTTCACATTCATTTCAGAGAATGAGAAGAATCAATTTTTAGAAATTGATTATGATCTTCCAATTAAAGTTTTAAAACTTTATTATTTCTCCAACCACCTCTTGTGGTGTGACTATAGAGATGTAATTGAGTATAGATCAAATAATGGTGGTTCATTTTCAATATACCAAATTGGCATTAGCTCCTTTTGCAACCCTCTAATTTTATTTTATTTTTCAAATATCTCCAATCACTTCTGAGAAAGGAGATTCATAAATTGTATATGTTATTCATTGTACAAGATGAGAACTTTTACAAATAAACTGAACTTCTAGTTCATCATCATGTAAAATATGTATGAACAACAATAGTTGCACTCATATTATAGTATATGGTCTACGAGACCAAACATTGTTCTTGTGAACTAGGGGTATATCTTTACCACATACATATCAAGTTTCTAGTGGTTTTCAAGATCCATACAATTTAGTATGCACACAATTGCTACTTCGAGAGCAATAATAAGAAATTGTGCTTTTAGGAGAATGACTTTAAGTACACTTGCACACATATTATTCCAACTTCAAGTTGGGCAATTTATAAAGATTAATACTACTAGCTTCAGGTTTGAAGTTATTACTTTTTTTGCATCACCATCAATAAAATATGTTTAATATGGGTGTGCATTCCATCTTTGTCTAGCTAATCAAAGCTAGAATATTGACCATTTGTTGATGGACTTATGACTAGAATATTAACCATATGTTGATGGATTTATCATGGTCCATGATATGTCTATGGACATATATATTTTAACAAAGGAACCATCAATTGTTAGCCACTTCTGGTGGTTTTCAATTCTTGAAAATTTTGGATCATATATACATGTGAATGATAATTTGACATTCACTTCTTTCTCAATAATCGTAACCTTCAAGGTTTTGTATCTCATATTTACTTCAGGGAATATGGTAAACTATATTGTAATTTTATTACCACTTGGAAGGTTCATCAAAAATATGAGTGTGAATATGAGATTCACCACTAACAAGAAAATTAAAGTGGTTAAATGATATCATATGATGAGAAAAATAAATTCAAGGAAATAAATTATAAACAAAATAAAACTTATCTTGAAAGATGATAAGTAATAGTTTTATAGTTTCAAAGGATATGTAGCTCCATTGATGGCATCATCCGTATGTTAGCTCCATCAGTAAAAACTCGTAAGTGATCATACTAAAACACATGGCATCTCCTATCGAAATTCTTTGCCATGGTCTTAAGTATGTCTTCAGTATGCCATCGTCTAAGGTTGCTTCATGCATCTTTAGGATGAAACTATAAAAACAAAGAACTTATTAGTATATAATCTCAAACATAAAAATAATAAAATGCATCAATGTAGTATATGAAATTGAGAGATGGAGGGATGATGTAATAAGAAATCTCTATTCATGATCATCGTCATCATGGCCAATCAGAACTCTCCTCTTCTTGTAGCTTTTCCTTCGGATCATAGTTTACATTATCTATCAGTTGGTTGAGCACTATCGTACTGATAACGTGTTAGAAATTATAGAACTAATGTGATAGGAAAGAAAAGAAGAACAATAAGAAAGGAGAGAGTAGAGTAGAAGAATACATCATTCATCTTATCCAATGATATAAGTGTATTCAACATACAT
Source organism: Plantago major (assembly GCA_026545765.1). Taxonomy (NCBI): domain Eukaryota; kingdom Viridiplantae; phylum Streptophyta; class Magnoliopsida; order Lamiales; family Plantaginaceae; genus Plantago; species Plantago major. The sequence goes on along the minus strand of CM048843.1, from coordinate 87,782,835 downwards.
CATGAGCCACTATTTATGGGCTACAAGTAGGAGGATATTTAATCTCATCATAAAGTATAATAGTAGTGGGGCGATTCGAGTTACAAGAGTTACAATAGGATGTAAATGATGCCCTTTAACCCATAATCAATAAGGGATAGTAGTGGGGTTATTGGAGTTACAAGAGTTATAAAGAAGTGGAGGATGTGAATGGACATTCATCAATTATCATATTATTATATAACAAGAATGAATTAAATTAAGTTCCTAGTGAATGTAAATTTTTTATTATTACTACAAGTGAATAAAATGTCTCATATCCAGAAAATGTCAACCGCTTTCTGAGTCTGGATTGTCATAGGGGTACGTGATCAACGTATAAAGTTCTTAATTGTTGTTTAGTTCAAATTCAGACATTTTTATCACTTTTTACCACACAATGACACAATCTGAACTCTATATAATAATAGAGTATTAATGAGTATTCAATCAGTTTGTTCAACAGCATAATTGAGTCGAACTCAATCAATTTGGAGTTTGTTTTTTTTATCGAGTAAATATGAGTCGACTCATTTACTACTCTATTTAAGATTTAGGTTCTGCTATCTTCATCTTAAAACTCATTAATTTCATTTTAGTTCAGATCTATTCAGTTCAGTTCAACTCTGCTTAGTTATATTTTATACTGCAATTCAGTTCAGTTCAGTTCAATTTTGTTCTGACGAAAAGAACAGAGCCTTAATCCACATTATAAACCCATACTACTATCTTTTTAAGTGATTCCGTTCAAAACTTGTTAAGACCATTTTCATACTAGAACTCGTTAAGACTTTTATGACTCGTTAAGTGAGTTCGTATGCTCTTGTAAATGCTTTGAAATTATAATAATTTTTGTCGTTTAAAAAAAAGGTATTCAGTTTTTTTCTTCTTTTAACATTTATATCCCGAACTCGAACTCGTTTGATTCAAACAAGTCGAACTCAAGCTTCTTTATGTTGTTTCGAGCTGAAGCTCGAGCTTTCATATGGACTGGTTTTGTTAACAATCAGTGTCAAAATTTAGCTCAAATATCCTTCAAATCAAAGTTTGGTATGAAATGTTCGACTCATACTTGATAAACATCATTAAACACAACCATATGCCGGGAGTTGGTGAACTTGGCATGTTTCATGGCGAAAAGGACTTTGGAATCTACCAAACGTCTCTAGGACTGGTAACAGGAAGTAGGTTTGCTTCTTCAAGTCAATGCAATCTTAAATTCTAGGGTAATCAATTCAAAGGAACTGCCAACAGTCGAAGACTTTTTTTTTTTTTTTTTTTTGTTTTTTTTAGAATCCAACAGTCAAAGACTATGATAGCTACTACTCCCTCCCTCGCGAATTACTTATGTCCTTCATACTTTCGGTCCTATAAAGCTTCATATATCACCAAAAATAAAAATCACCATACATATAATAAAACTATATCTATATGTTATTGTATGAGACAATTGAAAAAAGAAAATGAGGGGGTGAAGGAAGAAAAAAATGAACATTTACATTTGTACATATTTTATCACTAAAATTATACATTTTGCCACATTATTCTATTTAGAGAACGGCCGAACGGGTCATGCATGCTCTTTTGTTCACTTTTCCTATTTTGTCACTAGTAAAGTATGATTTCGTATTTTCACTATTATTTTTCACCTAAAAGTGTGCGACAGTCATTCCGTGGGATGAGGCTCCCTACGTCCAGAGCCGTCTCACAGATTTTAGGGACCCTGTGTGATCTTTAAGACGGGCCCCAAGTAATAGTATAATAAAAATTGCATTACCTTTTTTTTTTAAAATGGAAATAAGTTATAGGCTTTGTTTAGCAAAACTAATGGAAAATATTTGGTATTTGGAAAATAGTGGTTAAGTAATTTAGCTAGTGAAAAATTTAGCTGGTTTTAAATGAGGTGTTTAGCAAATTAGCTGAAAAGCTAGCTGGTATTTTTTAAAATGACATAAAAATGCATTACTCTTATTTTTCTTTTCTTTAACCTTTCTTATCGTATTATTAGTCTATAGTTTTTTAAATAATAATATATCATATTTTGTCCAATAATTATAATATATATTCAATGTACTTTACATCGCCACTTTAATAACATCATCAAAATTATCAGAAGTTGAAAGAAATAATCGTTGAGCATTTTAACTTAGTAATGAAAAAAATCAGTAATTGATGTGTACTACATGTATGCATTTTAAAGAGGTGCGGATACATTAATCCTTATGCTAGTTGCAAAAAAGTACACAAAATGTATAACAAAGGATCCTTATGCTTATAAAATGGCTTCAGCACCTAAATTAAAACTATATGTCATAACTTGTTGCGTGCTTGCAAGATGAATCTCAGGCTGATAATTTGGGTGCATGATGTATAGAATTCGTTGCTTGGTAATATGGGTGTTTTTACTTCTTATTTTATTTAGTCTAATTTAGGTTAATTTGGGTAGGGATATTTTCGGAATAAAAATATAAGAAGCTCCTTCTTTTTCAAAAAATTCTTCGAAAAGCTTTTTCCAAAATTTTGGAAAAAAAAGGTGTTCAGCATAACGAGCTTTTTATTAGTTAATGGTCAAAAAAAGCTCATGGAACTAGAAATCTAGTGGTAAACATAGCCATAGATTTAAATTTTGAGTTAGATAAATTATTGCATGGAAATCATATTTGTAGAAGTTATATGGGGTATTAAAAACGACAACAAAGGTTATGCTATTTTGATAAAAAAAAAAAAAAAAAAAAAGAAAAGAAAAAATAGAGGCACAGGCAAGTATTTAACCTGAGACATGAAGGAAAGAACTGTTTTATCGCAAAACACTTCAACCACTAGACCACATCAAGTTTTGTTAGTATTTCCTACATACACACTAATTATAGAAAACGTATTTAAAATTTGGGGCCCTCGAATTTCCGGGGCCCTATCTGACGGATCGTTGTCTGGCTTGAAGCCCTTACGTCACGAGAAGCTTACATACAACAGCGTTGAATTGATAGTTTTAGGTGGAAAGTTCAAGTAATAATAAAAGAAAAAAAATGTGGGAAGATGTTTAATTTATGTGTAAATGTTGGAATTGTTAATTATTTATTTTGTGTGAATTAACTTCATTTTTAATAATATATAATTTTGCATGAGAGCATAAATTGATAAATGTATGAAGTCTACGAGACGGAGCGAGTACTCCGATATTGTTTGATTTTATATCTTTCATGTATAGTGTAACGCTAACGCCCCAAAATTTCGATAACATAAAGAAATTAAAAATGCTAATTATATCAACAACAATCACCTTTATTCGATAATTCATCAAGTTAAAGCGTTCTTACTATGTAACAATCATGCGGCCGAAATGATCAAGCCACAAGCAAAGGGACGGGTCATGTAGTTTAGAGATGACAAATTCATTCATATAAAATCGACGTCAGTGATTCATATAGTTAGTTGTACAATCAATTTGACGTATTCTTTTATACACCTGACCAATTGCGGGTGCACAGGCATTGTATGTGTACTATCTCAGAGTCAGAACGAATATGCCTGATGTCTGATGTTGTAACAATAATATTTATACTCCTTCCGTCCCGCAGAACTTCATACATTTATCATTTTTAGCTGTCCCATAAAACTTCATACATTAACAAAAAAAGAAAACTACCCCACACTCAACAAATAATAAACAATCTCAACTTTACACTCAAATTACACATTTTGCCACTAAAAATACATTTTTTTCACCTTTTATATATTCTATCATTACTTTAACTTTTCGCATAAAATTACGCGCTAACCCTAATGTATGAAGTTTTCCGGGACGGAAGGAGTATCTCTTTTGGGATAACTGAAGCAAGCAAGATGAATTTAAATATTTATTGTTTAATCTTATTTAATCTAATATAATTACGATATTAAGTATTCAAACAAGTTTAAGTATGTGGAAATATACATGTAGGCCAGACATGTGCTGAGTATACCATAGTCCATGGGACTTGTTCGATCCATAATGTGGGACAAAAATATTTGAGTAGGTATCTCGAGAGACAGTCTTTAGATAATTTATCTAGAAACGGACTTATATTGTAAGAAAATCATCGATGTTATTAATGAAAACATCTATGTTCTCAACATAGGTGTTTTTTCATAACTTAATTTGTTAGCAACATAAACGTTTGATTAATAACATAAATCGTCTTTATTGATAACATAAGTCGTCTCATGAAACTTTGTGAAAATATTTAGATACTTGAATAAGATATGAATGAGTTCGAACATACGTGTTATAATAACAACCAAACTAGTTTCAGCATTCAACATATGAATGTGAAGTTCTAGCCGAAGTTTTCAAATGAATCCTACATGATACCATAGCTAGTTGACCGTGAATTCCCCTATTATGTAGACTGATTTAGTGGAAATACAGTAGATATATACATGAAAGGCTAACCCCTACATTATCTAGAGTCCTGAGACCATACCCAGTTCACTTGCCGAGGTTTGTTCAGAAGATGCCTTGGATAATTAGACTTTAGGCCTCAATGCCGTTTCTGTTCATGTATCCGTTTCTGGAGAAGTAGGGAACAACCTTTATCCCTATGCTCACGAAGAAGCCAGCCAGCTGCACCAATAAATTCTTCACTTAGCATCAAGGACATCATAAGTATCGAGTAAATTTAACAGATTTTGTGATTAAAATTTTCAGTCCAGTCATATGGTGTGCATGTGTTTACATGAAATCATGTTATTCAAACCAGAACAAATTGATAGCAATTTATTTAAGAAATTTCCGGTGGCAAGCTTACTTTATAAAAAACTTGTTAATGAGTTTAGAAGCAATCACGTCAAGATGTTCTTACCCAAGCAAGTCCAACGCATAGGACACCAAAACCTTGGAAATGAAATGGAGCCTTCTCAGACAAAAATAAGGCTGGAAGATAAAAACACCAGTTTGGGGTTAAGTTGAAGTACAATATGCCAGATTTCTATGCAACAAAAACGTGATGGTCACCTGAAAGTGGACTATAAATCAACGGGGATACGGTGTTAGCAACTGCTGTTACTCCCAAAATGCATCCTTGTGCAAGTCCCTGTTAATATAAAAGTATATAGGATTATCATCCGTACAGCAAACTAGAAAAAGTTACCAACCAAAGAAAATCATCTCAATTAACTCTGTAAAGTTTGACTGGTGAGCTATTCCATAAGTTCTAACGGGTAAGTTTAAAGTTTTAGCGAAATAAAAATAGGTAATGATTGCAAGAATAGCAGAGACTCAAAAGTATAGAAGTTCAAGTTTTGAGTAAATAGGAACATAGTTAGTTAAAACCATATAGGGGATATCAAAAATATTTCAAAGATATACGTGGCCAAATAGACTTTAACAGCATTATAAATGTATAACGAGGAGCAATAAGCAACCGAACTCTTGCATTTATAACTTCTGCTTATTTTCGGAAGAGTGGTTGCAGAAGGTTGGTGAAAAAAACATAAAAACACAGTTGGAAATACTCTTGAACTAAAAATATGTACAAAGTCCTTTAAGTATCGATTTTTAAATTACCTGTTCACTGGGTCCAACTTGTTTAGACACGATGCTTCTTACCTGTGTTGACACGACATTCAGCAAGTCAGCAAACATCTTATCTAACAAGCTGAGAGGAACATAAATTCACCAATCCTGTGTATAACTCACAGCCGGAGGTGCAAGGAAAAGAAAGATCCCCAATGATGCAGAAACATAGGGTACCTATACATATACAAACAAAACAACATTACACATTCAGACAGTACTCGAGCAATCGTAAGGCTTCGTGCATAAGAAACAACATTCGGGGAGATCAACATCACACCATACTGACTTCTTACATAAACAAATGTTAGTAGGTTTGTAAATTGCAAAGGTAGAACTTTGAGAATAACACATGAAAGTGCTGAAACATTTTTGTAAGTGATAGTGAGATCAGCTTGAGCACTTTCACGCTCAACAGTACACAATTCTTCACAGAATACTAGTGTTCAATGTCATGTAATGAGGTGGAATGATGAGTGCACAGTGGAACTTATTCAAGCAATATAGAACAACTTACCCAAGGTGCCCATGCTATGCTGTCAAAGAACATCTGCACCAAACCAGACAACCAAATTCAGGAGTCTAACCAATAAATACCGTCTCCTTTTGGACAGAGCTATAAACAGGAAACAATTAAAGAATATGTAAGTTGCTTACATTAAAAAATCCAGCAAGAAGTCCTAAACATAGCATTGTCTCCTCACCAATAAGAGGACCCAGTATAGGAACGAAGATCATCTGCAAAATGAAATGAATGGAGCCATATAAGGGATTGAGAAAACAAAAATCCAGTAATGGAACCGAAACATCCAGTAATGGACCTGAAACATCCAGTAATGGACCTGATATATGAAGAAAACAAAAATGAAATGATGAATGAATGAATGAATGAATGGAGCCATATAAGGGATTGAGAAATTATAATGATTAGGTGATATGGAGATACATTTGATATGGTTGCTCCGATATATGCAATGAGCAAAACATCAGCCATTTGGTCTTTCTGGTAGTGAAGCTGCGCCTTCAAGAAATACTGCAGATAATAAATGTACCACCACCATGAGCACACATGAAAAATTGTTTCTAATTGCTGAAAATAAAATAACAAACAAAAACGAGATACCATTAAGCAAACTTGAAGACCGGCCTCTGCAAGGCTATTGAAGAAGGAAGCAAGTGCTACCAAAGGAAATGTAGCACTGCAATATATAAGGGAATTAATGACTTTGAGATCAATATAAGAAATAATGATTAATCAAACAAGAAATAAGGAAATGTAGTACTAAACATCAAAAGCCTTTTTATGATGATTAATCAAAATAATTTGAAATAGACAATTTATGTATGCCTCAGTAACAGAAATAATGATTTCAGAAGTCATAGCACGATCAAGTTAACATGTTCATATTCAGCAAATTATGTTTTACTATCTTTTTACAAATATGTTAAGGCACATTTTCTGGGTCAAAGTCAAACCACTTACTATATGCTTCAAGAGCAGCTTCTGTGACCATAATTAGAAAAGTTTTCCAAAAATCTCCAGGATAATCTACACATTCATATACCTTATGATAGGCAAACTGTTTTTACTGCCTAAGATGCCAAGAGAGAAGCAAAATAGAGAAGCACAAGGCAACACACTCGAACGGCATAAATTCCAGTGCCTCCTAATAGGGCGTTGGTAGTAGTGAAAAAAATGCCACAGACTATAATTCGTCTTTAGATACTTGGAATACCAAACAAAGTATGTCTTTTACTTCCTCCACAAGAAGCCAAAAGCCCAAAAGAACTGGAGGGCTATCGTAATCATCTCTCTTGGAGCAAGGGTTGTATACCTTCTACTTTTCATTCCCTTCCTCCCTCTAGATAACAAACACATCTTACATTAATTGGCCAGGAAAAGAACTTTCTCAGATTATTAAGTTCATTCCAGAAACCATAAAGTACTAAAATGCAAAAAGATATTGACACATTTAACAGTTATGTCTACTTAATATGACTACAGTATCTTAATCATTATTGATGAACATATGTTCCTTCTGCATAAAGGATATTTTAATCTTTACTGGATCGGTATAAGAACTTAAGATGCAAGCAACACAAAAAGAAAAGGAACAGAAGAATGAAATACACACTAACTAATGAATTTAATTTGCTCCGAGTCACCCTACCTGCTCTTTAGCAAACCAAGCACGTCCTTGGGAGATGGAAGTTTATTGAGCAAGTGAATCTTCTTTGACACCTTAGAACAGTCTTCATCACTCTCCATTACCTTCAAAATCGGCTGCTCTAAAGGATCGGTCTGTCGTGTTGTTTCCTCCAAAAAGACTCCCATGTAAATAAGTGCTACTATAGAGATACCTGCTGTGACCTGAGAAAATTATAACTCTTAGCATATTAAGTATGAAAGTAGTTGAAGTACTCTTTGACTGGAAATACTCCACAGTAATTTGTTGTTTCTCAAACAGAAGAGCGGATCATATACTGATAGAGGAAAGACCTGAAATATCTGACTGGTGGAGAGTACCCGACAGGCAAAAGTACCACCAACAAATGCAGCATACATGACACCAGACAGGATGCCAAATGCAGAGACACGCTTGCCTACCGGTACATTGTCAGCCTATGAAGTTAAAATCAACAACCAATTACATGGTAAACAGTAGCATAAATCTCATTTACATTGATATCCAATATGATGGAAGTACAGCATTCAGTCATTAAAAGATGCCTTTGTTACCATCCAATTAAAAGTTTAAGCAGGATAAATTATAAATGAAACGAAGGATTATTAACATATATGGACTTAAAATGCTATGTAACACCAAATAAATAAGACCTCATGCCTCTGTTTGCTTGAAAATTAAATGTTTTGAGCCACTATGATCCAGTATTAGGTAAATCAATTATACATCGATATCAATTTATATTCCTGAAAAGTCATCTTAGCAAACAGAGAAAATTCAAGATTTCCGCACAAAAATCAAAGATCAGATAGAGAACTTGCTAAATGATTTAGCAAGTATATAGGATATTTGATTAGAAGAGGCAGGGTAATTTTAGCTCGTCCTTTTGCCATACTGTACAAGCACCTATACTATGTTCTTTGACCTAAAATTTAGTGCCTGTTTGCAAGAACTCCGAATTCTTTTGGAGCGAGTTAATGAATCAAAATCAGGTCAAAGTGGTTTTGAAGTGAAACTGGTGCATATATGCAACAGTGTAAAACGGAATAAGCTGGAAGAATCAACAAGTTAGGTAATTCATTCAAACTGATTCTGGTAGATAGTTTACTGAATCATAAGATATAGTTTTGCAAAAACAACTTTAAGTGATTCTGTTCGAGAAAAGCTATAATCAGTTTGCATATAGTCACTATTGGCTTTGAAATAATGCCTAGCAAAATTTAACTATTTAATGGTTGCACATCCTTCTCTGGCATGCTTGTTCCTTTGGTTTGGAAAAAAGATGAAATCGGAGGTGATAAGTTATCAATTCAAAAAATAGAATATATAGGGAATGAGGTTTGAGTTACCAAATAAGCAAGAGAAATGCCAACTACTCCACCTTGAGTAACCATGCCAGTTAAAGTCCTGATGACATAGTATGCATAGAGGGAGTTCTTTGTCCTCATCACTGCCAGTAGCACTGCATGTACCCAGCCAGTTAGTGTGAAACAGCAGCATGAGTCTTTTGGTTACATATCTCAACTAGGAATATAAATCCCATTAATATGTTTTAGGCAGATATGCATTGTTTAGTTTTTATCATGATTTTATATCTTGCTACAACTCAATCAGTTCACAAATTGATTAGCTGGCTACAATTCACATTAATGCATAGCACCTGTCCTCTAAATGTCTTAATTGAATACTTGAAGCAAGTAAAACTTTGTATTATCACAAACCTGATGGGATGATGGAGAAAAACATTGGGATTGTTAGCAAAAGTTTCCGTCCGTAAATGTCAGAAAGTTTCCCTAGCACTGGCATCATGAACACAGATCCTAGTCCGGTAACCTGCATTTTCAGAAAATGAATCGACTGCAATACCCGGCATCTATGCATGACAGATATTTATCCTTATATTCAGATTTCAGGTAGTTAATCAACAAGTTCAACAAGAGATTGTGTCCTGGCATTGGTGGTCAATATTTTAGGTCAAGTAACAGAACCGACATAGATTTGAAAAGACAAATACACCCCTATATGTCACCAACTCATACCAGAACATGGCCAAGCTAATAGGAGCCACAACGGAAGTTGCACCCATATTAACCAACATCAGTCACAAAAGTGGGAAAAACATTTACTTCAATTGATGCATAAAACAACAAGTTTCCTTCACTGACATATAGCAGAAAGAACAAGAAGGTATTATTTCTTGACAGTCATGTTATAACTGCTTCGTATGCTTGGTAAGTTAAGAACAATGCCACTTTTGCAAATGCTTCACATCGCTTCTCATGTCCGTCTCAACAAGCCCATTTCAAAACGAAATGATAATTAAGAGATTACAGTCAAAGACAATTGCTAGTCCAAAAAGTCAAATCATCAGTACCAGAGTCACCCAAACCACAATCCTTCTTCTTTTTGCATGGTATCAGGGTGCTCAGGTACAGACATGGTGATAGGAGAAAGGATGCACAACATAAAAAAGATGTGGCAACATGGATTTTTAAAAACATCAGGATATCACACCATAGGGTTTGGCACTATCCTTTTAAATTGCTTGTTTGTATGTTTTTGTATTAGCACTGCGATCATTGTCAAATATTAAGAGTAACAAGTGTTTACTTTCCAGAACAACCCAAGCTATAATATAAGGGGTAAAAATTGTGTTAGGCAATCTAACAGGTACACACCATAAACATTAGGACAAACCACACCATCATCCACCCAAGTGTTAAGAACACTCCGTAATAAGCACACAAAAGTTAAATACCATGATAACCACACCATCACCAACCCAAGTATTAACCTCATTTTCGATTTTCACCCGTCTAACACAAGTTATTCTCATACTACAACGCCAATAGCAATGATTGTTTATAAAGTTCCATGTCAAACCATATCACATACTCCACACCAGGTGTTAAACAAGTACTTATGGTAAACAAACACTTCAATCTTAGAAATGCATTAGCTTATAATTCCTATATAGCAAGAGAAAATTGCATCTATCACAGGGTCAAATCGATCAATATCAGATTCAATCCGACTTCTAATCAACTACAAGCTACAATAATCCTTCCGAATAGCAAAATTATTCAATCCTACGCCACAAAACGATCAGTATATCTATACATGGTAAAAATGAACTTGGATCTTCATAGTACATCACATCATTAATAATTTAACACAATTCCTTCCTAATAGCATAACACCAGTAACTAGCGATTCCGTAGGCAGCTCAATTAATGCCAGTAAAACACAAATTACTACTCGAACTCTTCGATTCTCAGTAATTTGAAAAGCCAAAAACAAAACCTACTATTGAACGAGACTGTAAAATGGAGAATGGAGTTAACTACCGCTTGTTGAACGCCGGTGAGATAAATGGCGGTGGAGCACTCTTCTTCTCCGGGACAAACAGCGGCCAAAGTGACGTCAGGAAGTGCCGGACCGATCATCATCTCAGCGAAGGTGGAGAGAAACACGGTGACAAACAAGTGGATCAGTTTACCCCAATTCTCCATTGTTCAGTGCTTTGTTTCTCTCCAAATGAGTAGAGCCAGTGCTAAGAGGTAGTTTCAGTTGCTGTATTTTTGGTAGTTTCAGTTCCTGTTTGGTATTTTGATTTTCTTCGCTTTAACCGGGAGTACGTTGTTAGGTGATGATGGCCTTGATGGCGCATATGACAAAAATAGAAAGTCAGGGCACACCAAACAAAGGATATTTGTCAATTATTCCGGGTTCAACCTCACTCGGATCCCCGCATATGTTTAAGATAAAATTGAATAAAGTAGTGCAGAATGTGATAAATTAGGAAAAAGGGAGAATAAAGTAGAATATATATATTTTTCATTTACGGGATGAAAAGTAGAAATTGGGGACGATGGAATACGGAAAGTTGAAATCGCGATGGAGGTAGTACATTTTAGGCTAGAGCACCAAATTAGGCTCGAGCTCGACTTGAGCATCTCTGTAATGCCCAAAATTTCAGACAGTTTTCAAAGAGGTTAAAGGGATTGAAAACGCTATTCATATTAACAAGGTGCACTTCTGGAATACATACATAAGATCTATGAGTTAAGCGTGTTTGTCTTAGAGTAATTTTAGTTGGTGCACGGGAAAGGGACATTACAATCTTATCGAACGAGCTAAAGGGTCGGGCCTGGGAAGGGGTGGAAGGGGTGTTACAATATTATCTATCTTTCTCGTGTAACAAGATGTTTTGGTTCTATCTTTTTGTATTTGATTTAAGGAGGTTATAGCATTTTATTGTTATGTAATCTTGAATTCTTGTAATTTTTTGCAACTCTTTCGTGGTGTACAATATTATTGGCTGTTGAAAGGTAAAAAGAAAAAAGAAAAGAATGTCGGATTTGAACTGTGAACGAGGTTATACCCAGCCAAAACACATGCATGAGCAATGACCATCTCTGCTCTACCTACCAGTCCATTTTTTATAAATTACTGAGTTGGTCGATGTTCTTATTCCATATTATGATGCCAATTTAAACTTCAACATTTTGATCTATTTTGGCTTCTTGAATTTTTATTTTTCAATTGAAAATTCATCGCATTAACTTAGATAAGTAGGCTTACACGCCGAATATTAGTATGATAATTTTTAGCAATTACATTAAAAAAAATGTTGCACATAACAAATATCCTAAACAAAATGAAAATTAAACCTCGAGTCCGTTGTTTGTTCAAAAGTGAGCTCACCTGCTTCTTTCATACCAGCTACTCAACTTGCTTCTATATACATAAGTGACTTCCACTTGAGTCTTGAGCTATCCGCTTGGTCATGCTATTGGAGTTTTAATGTAAATGACTAGATTTTTATAACTCTCTAAAGTTTAAATTTTTAAATGAAATGAAATTCTATCATTCAGTTGAGTTATTATTGGACGTGATATACAATTCACTACCACGTGATTCTAGTTTGTAAGCAACTCAATTACTCACCTAAGTGCTCCAAGTAAAAAGCCCATCAGTTACCCTCACATTGTCATATTGTATCATGTCAATACATCAAATAATTCAGAATCATAGAGTCGCATTAAATATAACCGTAATTTTATAGTTAATGAATAGTAATTTGATACTTTTTATAAGTGTATGATGTGTAGAGACTAATCAATAACCTATTCAAATCCAAAAATGGGCCTCGAAAACAATAACTGGGCCTGAGCGTTGGGTTTGATAAGCTGATGAGGGTAGAGAAGTTGGGCTAACAAAAAGCTGGGCAGACCCTTGCACAAAAGAGTTTATGCTCAACTGTACAAAATCCATCTGTTTTCAACCATTTTACAATTTCCATAGTATTTAATTATATTGAAAAGATATATGATGTAACGCCCCGATTTTTTAAAAAGACGAACTAAGAAAAATATGATTCGTGCTAGAGCGTTAAACAATAAAAACGCTGGTTGCGACTTTATTTGAACTTAAAACGTGAACGACGCAAAACGCGCCAATAGTCCATGTCATGAAATCTGTGAGCATAATTCGTGAAAATGCGGAAGCATAAACATGCAAATGTCTTGCGCAAACCGCGCTAAAAACTAAGTTCTAAGATGATAGTAGAATGCATGATTTAAGTAAAACATATAAATGGTGACGATAAAAGGTAAAGGCCATGATCACTGATCCGAAACGCCAGTCCCCGCTCCAGGCAACTCTAACTCCTCACCTAAAAGTTATTATATAAAGGGGTTAGTCAAACCACCGACTAAGTAAGTTCCATGCACTTGCTATGACCTAAAGTTCTATCTTCAAGTCTTTTAAATCTTTTAGTCTTAGTTAATGCAATGCAATCCTATGACCTGACTTGATCTTAAACATTTGAACTTGTTCTTCTTAAAAACTCTTAACTTGAACTTGAAACTTGAAACTTAACTTGAAGCTTTATCTTTAAATGTTTTAAAACATAACATGATCGCGAGCTCACTTGTCATCATAGGTTCCTATCCTGGCCATGGTGGCTATCTGTCGGCCTCAGGTCACTTTCGTGGCTCTATCTGTTGAATAAATAAAATCAGACGGCCTCAAAACCTTGGTCCCTATCCGCTGAACATGAACTATACATGCGCCACAAATACCAGGATATTCCCCTACGAGCCCTTTACTTATCTTTAACTTGAAAGTCTTTCTTTACTTTAAACCTTAAATATCTTATTAAAGTGAATGCATAATTCTAAACTCTAACTCAAGAATGCAAGATTCTAAGTGCATGATTTTGTACAACAAACACAAACGTGCATGTCATCAAGAACAGAGAAGCAACATCAATATAGTTAGAAAAGAAGAATTATCATCATCATTCAACATGCAATTAATTCATCAAATTATTCACACACACAAACATATATATAGCCTTGATCACATGTTTACAGGTCACCAAGATTACAAACCACCACACAAGTGAAACAAGACATCAATTATATACTTACTGGCCGGTTTCAACGCAAGGGTAGTCCAATGAAACTTTACAATTAAGCCTATTCTTTAGAAAGGTGTCAGTAAGAATCACTACAAGGATAAACTAGAGTATAACTAATCGATTCAGTATAGCTTAAACATATGTATTTCACTTATAATTAGGTACGTATAAAGATGCGTGTCTCTTAACCATAACTCAACATCATCAGGTCTCACACACATTGATTAGATCGTTCCTTCATCTCGGAAGCAAATCATAATTAAGCATAACAAGCGTGCTTAAGAACATCAATGCACGTGGTCAATATATTCCATACATATCAGCAGTAAATCATATTCGGATACCCCAAATTATAATTCAACACATCCTATAAACATGAATGAGACCTAGGGGAACTTGCCTTAAGAAATATCCAGCAAAACCGACGACGGAAGAACGAACGAGCCCTTCTTACTATAGAAGAACCGTTTTCAAAGGAAGATGAAGCTTCTGATGGAGGTCGATGGTGAAGAAGAAGAGAACGCAATTAAGACGTCTGATCAGCTAAAAGAAACGGATGAAGCAATTAAATTGAAGTTTAAATAAGTTTAAATGATATTTTGGGCTTTTTAGGGTAACTCATTGGGTCAAGGGTAAAGAATTAGGCTGGAAACAAAGAATAAAAGCTTGGGCCAACGATCCAACGTCTACGAATTACGCTCTGGTTCGTACTAAAACGCGTACAGACGAACTGACGAATTTTCGGGTCGTTATCTAAGGATTATAATTTAAATCATCCATACATTTTCATAGTATTTAATTAAATAATTTGAGGCTAACTTAGGATTAAAAACAAACTTAAAAATCAACTTGTATATCAAGTCGGGGGATTTTGTATGCTAAAGAAAGCTAGCAAATCACCAAGTAAACTTTCGTCGTCGTCGTCTCCTTCTTCTTCTTCTTCTTTTCAGATCGACAAGGAGGGGGTCTTCCTCCGATCACCAATTAAGCTTGTTTATTTACGAATCTGGCTAAAATTTAACTATATCACTTAAATCGCATTCTATCATTATAAACTACACCATCATATGTGTAACATATCACATAACTAAGACTTGCAAAATATAGGCTTGGAAGCCACAAACGTGTATGCCATAGGAATTTTCATTATAACTGTAAGAATATATTCCGTGAGTCTTCATTAATCACAATGAGAGTATTTATACAAGATACAACAAAGAGAGTTATGGTAATTCTAGTCTAACTAAGGTATCCTAAGTCTATTAAGACTATACTTCTACACTACAAGAAAAGCTGGAAAAAACGACGTTATGGGGCGACGGATGAAATCCGTCGCCCCATAACGACGGATCGCTTATTGGGGCGACGGAATCTATCCGTCGCCCCAATTGGCGACGGATAATTGTTATCCGTCGCTTATTGGCGACGGATAACGTATCCGTCGCTAAATTGGGCGACGGATAATTATTATCCGTCGCCCAAGTTTGACTTTGATAAAAAAAAAAAGGAATTTTTTTTTTTTTTTAAAACGGGGCGACGGATAGATTATCCGTCGCTTTATAGCGACGGATACCTATCCGTCGCCACATGTGGCGACGGATCGACTCTGGGCCGACGGATACGTGTCCGTCGGCCCAGAGTTTCATAATCTTGAACGGAGAGGCAGAATGCCTCACTTTCTTCCTCTTCTCCCTTCTTCTTCCTCATTCTCTTCTTCTCCTCTCTTCGGTTTCCGGTGAATTCTTCGTTATTCCGGCCAATCTTGGTGCCTAATCGAAGCTAGTGGGACAAGGAGTTTGTTTCTTCGATCAATTTCAGATTTCTACCGATTAATCAAGGTATTTTGGCTAAAACCCTAGTTTTTTAAAATTTGGGGATTTTGTTTATTTTGATTAATTTGAGCAATTATATGTATATATGATAAGTATGTAGTAGTTAGTTTAGTTAATTTGATTAATTATATGTAATTTGTTCAATTTGATAGTTAGTTTAATTAATGATATGAATGTATGTAGTATGTTAATTAAGTTTGGTATGTATGAATGTATGTAGTTAGTTTGATTTGTGTGTTAAGTATATATAGTTAGTTTAGTTAATTTGATATGTTTGTTAAGTATAGAAGTATGTAGTTTTGATTTGATAAATTTGTATGTTAAGTATGTAATTTGATATGAATATATGTAGTAATTCGATATGTATAGAGTAATTAGTTAATTTGATATGTATGTTAAGTATATAATATATGTACTAAGAGGTTGAAATGGTTAAATTATATTCCCAATTTTGTAAATATCGAACACTTAATTAATAATTAATTTATAAGCAACATATAATAATTAACAATTAACCTCTACAATCTTCTTATCCGAATTGAAATCGATCTAATAAATTAAATACGATCTAATCAATTGGAACGCGTCTCGAGTTAAAAATAAAGTATATATACAATGAATTCGACCGTTCATGGATGTACGATAAATGCATGATAAATGGCAGAGTTTGTAGGAGTTTTGTAGAAGGGGTTAAAGGTTTCATCTCGTTTGGCATGGGACGTCCGGTTTGTACAATTGGGGGGTTGATAAAGTGTCATTGCACATTGGAAACCTGCAGAAACAAGCAATTTATGACGCCTACAGCAGTATTCGAGCACTTGCGACGTTATGGATTCATGCCTGAGTATCATGTATGGATTCATCACGGTGAGAAGCACGTCCATGTCATACCTCCAATGGAGGAGAGGCGGGGTTTGGGGCCGCCTATCGAGTGCCTTTCGCTTGTCGGAACATGTGCATGGTGTATTGGGAGGAGGATGTAGATCTGTTGGAATGCAAGTTCTGGTAGGGGCGCCACAAGTGATGAGGAGGGGGTGCATGAGAATGAGGAGTTTGATCCGTTTGTCTCTAGCTTGTATAACTAGTAATCATTAGTTTATATATATATGAAACCAAACATTATGGTAAAATTGAAGCTGATGTAACTTATATTATGTAATGCCGTAACAATTGACTGGAGCTAATATAACTTATATTACGTAGCAATTGATTGAATTATTGTGAAATTGATTTATTATCGTAAATGAAAGAACTCGATCTAATGAATTCAAACGTGTCAGGTTATTATCTAATTATTCAATGAATACCGATCGTGGATGGATGTATTGTCGTACTCTCAATGGCAGAGTTCAATGGAGTTTTCTGAAAGGGGTTGAAGGTTTCATTGAATTTGCAATGTCAAACGCTTGTGTAAAGGATGGGTTGATAAAGTGTCCTTGTGCAATGAAACAAGGCGTAAACAAGCAATACGTGACTCCTAAAGTGGTAGTCCAAAGACTTGAGGAAAAATGGATTCTACTGCGTATCGGTATGGAATCATCATGGTGAGGAAGCGACCGTCAATACATATGACCAATACAGACAACGTGGAAGGAAGAGAAAAAATGAACAAGTCGGGGAACAATCCCAATCTGAAGGTGATGCTATTCGAGCTCGAGTCGAACAAATGGTGTACGATGCTGTAGGGGCGGAGTTCAGGGACACAACCAACACTGAAACCGAGGTGGAGGTGGAGGAACCACCGAATCCCGAGGATCAGTTGTTCTGGCGACTCAAGCACGACAAGTGGTGTTTCTTGAATATCCAAGCAGAAAACGCGATAAGGGGGAATGGTTAGCTGCGGTACCTATTCGTGCTCGCTCGAAAGTGGAGTACATTGAGAAAGACGACTCAATTACGAACTCGTACCAACAAGAGGATGTCGATAAACAAGCAGAAGATCCCATAGAAGCAGATGATGAGCTGTTTGATCTGCACGAGGACCAATATGTAGTCTTAGAGGACGGCGATAACGGTATATTATGTGTATTATGAGTAATTATATGTGTTATTATAATCTGTTATGTATTATAACTCGTACTAACACATTTTTTTATCATTTATTACATTTTTTTAGATGTCATGACAGAGGTCGTCCACCTATCGTCCCCCCACGCAAGCAAAGATGATAGTGGTGGGTCGGGGACACCGCCGTCGACGAGGAGGCTCAAGATCGTGACAGGTCTCGGATTCTGAGACCCCGAGGCGAGAGAGAGCAAATGGCTCTACCAGTCGGCCGGACACATCTTTGGAGGAGGCGACCACGATTGTCCCTACCTCGTGTTCGATCCAAACAATCCCAACGTCACGTGGACGGCTTGCTGTGATTTTCCCTATTGGTCCTGCCAAGTAAGTATTATACATTCTTCTTAAATATCTAAAACATAACTGATAATGATAGTTGACAAGTATAAATTGTTGTACTAAAGTAATGCATATTCGTTTCTTGTATCTTATACATTGACAATGACTTATGGCCTCGGGAGGTGCACAACAAACTAGGTGACATCTTCCAGGAGCGAGAGAGCCACCAAGGCGTGGTGGTGAGTGTTGGAGCCACATCTCGGAGCATGAGGGCGAGTACTTGATGAGTGAGGTAAGTTAAAATATGACATTCATTTGTTTGTAATTATAATTAATCGTTTTAATATGAGTGGTATGTTAGCCATATGTGAGTGGTATGTTAGCCACTTTATTTGGGTGATATGTTAGTCACCATTGTGTTAGTAAATTTTAGGACAATGTGAGTGGTATGTTAGCTTTGTATGTGAGTGGTATGTTAGCCACTTTATTTGGGTGATATGTTAGTCACCATTGTGTTAGTAAATTTTAGGACAATGTGAGTGGTATGTTAGCCACTGTATGTGAGTGGTATGTTAGCCACTTTATTTGGGTGATATGTTAGTCACCATTGTGTTAGTAAATTTTAGGACAATGTGAGTGGTATGTTAGCCACTTTATTTGGGTGATATGTTATGCTTCATTGTGTTAGTAAATTTTAGGACAATGTGAGTGGTATGTTAGCCACTATATGTGAGTGGTATGTTAGCCACTATATGTGAGTGGTATGTTAGCCACTTTATTTGGTTGATATGTTAGTCACCATATCATTATGTTGTTAGGACATGTATTGACTTTGGATGTTGTATGAAATTGGGAATGTAGAAGGAGTACTTCATTCCGGTGAGGTTGATCCAGATCTGGCGTGTTTACGAGGCTGGGATCCAAACTGCTGAGGATATGGTCTGACGTGGAAGGCCATTCGGGATCGGGTGGCCAATCCCTCCACGAGTTGATGCAACGGTGGGCCCTTTGGGATGCCTCTGGCGCCGAACGATGTCCGGGCGTTGCTTGGACCAATGAGCAAGGGCATCCCGATCGTCACGGCAGAAGGGCTTCACCACCTTGGAGGCGATCTCATTATCGATTATTATCAATCGGTGCGTATATATGTGTTTTGCAATCTAGCATTACGTGTATGCTCTATTACTTGTAGATGATAAATTGTTGACTAGATCTGGTTTGATTCGGTGGCACGGGGAGGTGACATCCAAGTATGCCATCTTCAAGAAGGCCAGCGAAGGCGGGTATGGACCATTGTCGGCATCGTCTATGCGGTATGTTTATGTTGCTTAAAGTTCATATTTGTACACTATTACAAGTTACTTTTTAAAAGAATGGCATCATTATATCTGCTATTTACGATTTCAGTGAGGTTGATGCTTTCGGTGGCGGCAGAGGACGAGACGGGTGATGTGTTGTCAATCGAACAAGTTGACAACATCTTCTAGAGGTCAACAAACCGGACAAGAAAGGACGAATATATGGACTCGGGAGCCTCGGTTTGCAATCGGCTAGTCCGGCGTGCTCCTCATCATCGCCCCAGCCTGAGACGTCCGGTTTACACAGGACTGTGTCTCGGAAATGGTGCGATCGCGGTCCGGAACATGTTGCTCGGCTAACTCAAGAGATGGAGCAACAAAGGGACGAGATGGAGCGCCATGACGAAGAACGAAGGGAGGAGAACGAGCGCCTTGATTCTGAATGGCAGATTCATGTCCCAGCCCGCCATCACCCACCCCACCCCGTCGATAGCTAGTTATGTATCTGTATGTTGATTTTTTCATATTTACACTTGTTTGGATAATTTCTCCGACTCGAATATTACTTTTTATTCATTGAAACATTTTTCGTATTATTGATTTATTATCGAACATTATATTGATTAAATAGGTGAACTACGAAAAATAGGGATTAATATGAAATAAATAGTAGCGGAATTAGTGACGGAATTCACGGTGGAATTAGTGACGGAATTTCAAATTCCGTCACTAGTCAATTAAATATTTAGCGGATAGAATCTATCCGTCATAAATAGCTTGACAGATAGATTCTATCCGTCGCTACATATAGCGACGGATAGAATCTATCCGTCATTTATATTCTTGACGGATAGAATCTATCCGTCGCTAAATTTCTAATTAAAAAAATAATTGGGCGATCAATCCGTCGTCCAACTGTCAGCGAATTGACGACGGATTGTTATCCATCGCCGTCTCAGGCGACGGATTTTCTATCCGTCGCGATCCGTCGCCGGAGGCGGGCGACGGATAGTAACTTTAGCGACGGATCTATCCGTCGCTACAGGCCAGATTTTTTGTAGTGCTAGAATCCTAAATATTCTAACTAATATTTACTATCTATCACACCCCCGCAGTCGAAGCGGGAGGTTCACGAACACTGAGACTGGCCCGAAAATCTTCAAATAAAACCCGTGGCAGTCCCTTAGTGAATATGTCAGCAATCTGGTATTTCGAAGGAACATGAAGAACACGAACATGTCCTCTCGCAACCTGTTCCCGAACAAAGTGAATGTCCATTTCAATATGTTTCGTGCGCTGATGTTGCACCGGATTGCCAGATAAGTAAACAGCACTCACATTGTCACAATACACAATGGTAGCTTTCGTAATAGGACAATGTAACTCAAGAAGGAGATTACGAAGCCAACAAGATTCAGATACGACATTGGCAACTCCTCGATATTCAGCCTCAGCACTGGAGCGAGACATGGTGGGTTGTCGCTTGGATGACCAAGAAATCAAATTATCCCCAAGAAACACACAAGATGGCGGAAGTGGAACGACGAGTATCAGGACACCCACCCCAATCCGCATCTGTATATGACATAAGAGCTGAGAATGAGGAGGGATATAGATGTAATCCATAATGAAGAGTCCCCTGAAGATAGCGAAGGATGCGTTTAAGCGCATTCATATGAGTATCCTTCGGATCATGCATGTGTAGACATACTTGCTGAACAGCATAAGAAATATCCGGTCGTGTGAATGTGAGATATTGTAAAGCCCCTGCTAGCCGTCGATATGCCGTGGGGTCTGAGTACGAAGTGCCAGTCAATGTGCTGACCTTCGAATTAGTATCCACTGGCGTAGCCGTGGCCTTGCACGCAGACATCCCCGCTCGTTCAATAATCTCTTCAGCATATTTCCTTTGAGATAAAAACATCCCATGCGCATGGCGAGTAACCGCAATTCCCAGAAAGTAGTTCAAAGGACCCAGGTCTTTCATGGCGAATTCAGATGCGAGAAGAGACATGATGGAACAGCGAAGGGAGTCGGAGGAGGTGGTAAGTATAATATCATCAACATATAGCAAAATATAAGCCATATCATTTCCTTTTACAAGATAAACAAGGAATTATCCGAGCGACTGTTGATGAATCCAAGAGAAGACACATAATCAGCAAAGCGTTTGTACCAAGCACGAGGGGCTTGTTTGAGTCCATATAACGACTTGCGAAGAAGACATACATAGTCCGGATGTGTGCGATCACGAAAACCAACTGGTTGATGCATATACACAGTCTCGTTCAGTTCACCATGAAGAAATGCGTTTTTGACATCAAGTTGATGAATCGGCCAGTTCTTAGATAAAGACAAACTGAGAACCGTCCTAATGGTTGCTGGTTTAACCACCGGACTGAAAGTTTCCCCACAATCAATGCCAACCTGTTGCGTTTTGCCATCACCTACAAGTCGAGCCTTGTGCCTCTCAAACACACCATTAGATTTGACTTTATGCGCAAAAATCCACATAGAGCGAATAATATTAACATTCGGTGGACGGGGCACTAATTCCCATGTCTTATTATTAATAAGAGCACTAAACTCATCTTCCATAGCCAATTTCCAATTCGGGTCACGAAGAGCAGCAATCGGGTTACGAGGTAAAGGTGAAGGCATAACCGAGGTGGATAAATTAAACTGTTTGGACGGTTTAAAAATCCCGTGTTGACTACGAGTGACCATTCTTGAGGGGCTAGGCAGATTGGGCCGGGGTGGGGAAGAAGGCCGGGAGGGCGGTGAGGCAGTGGGTTGTGGTGACTGAAACGGGATAGGGGTGATGGACCGAGGAGTAGTAGCTCGGCCCACAGGAGATGCAGCAGGTGGGCTGTGATGGAGTGGAGTGGAGGGCTGCTGTTGGGCCTGGTGTGGAAGCGGCCCAGCTGCAGCCTGTGGATTATTGGCGGGCTGATCCGTGTGGGACGGAGCAAGCCAGATGGGTGGAAAAGGAGTGATCCAGGGAGATGTATTCCCCGTATCCAATAAATCAGGTATGGCAGAATCCGACTTATGCAGTGTGGCATATGGAAAATTATGCTCATCGAACAAGACATGTCGAGAAATAATTATTTTACGAGAAGATATGTCATAACATTTATACCCCCGATGATTGGATGGATACCCCAAAAAAACACAAGGAGAAGAACGAGCTTGTAGTTTGTGTATAGTGGTAGAAGGGAAAAGAGGATAGCATAAGCAACCAAAGACTCGAAGGTGAGAATATGATGGTTTGCGTTGATATAACACTTGTACCGGAGACACATGATTGAGGAGCTTGCTTGGGAGAATATTTAAGAGATAAGTGGCCATTTGCAAGGCATGATGCCAAAAGGAAGATGGCAATGAAGCATGTGTGAGTAGAGTTCGGATGAGGTTGTTTATGGAACGTATTTTCGACTTTACCATTACGGGAAGATGTATGGGGCATGATAAACGGAATGACATTCCATGAGATTCACAAAACATCTTAAACCGACCATTGTCATATTCTTTCCCATTATCGCATTGAAGGGTTTTGATGGGAGAATTGAATTGGAGTGCGGATATAGGTGTGTAAAATCATAAATTTGTCATACACATCCGATTTCTTAGCTAGAGGAAAGGTCCATAAAAAATTAGTGAAATCATCAAGAAACAGAACATAATAACGATGTCCTGCAGAACTCAACACAGGAGAGGTCCACAAATCACTATGAATAATATCAAAAGGAAACAAGGTCTTAGATAAAGATGTCTCAAACGGTAACTTAATGTGTTTACCAAGAATGCAAGAGCGACAAGTGCTCGAAATAGAAGGCTTATTACAAACTATGTCATTAGCAAGTCTGAGATAAGAAAAATAAATTTGGCGGGATGACCCAATCGATTATGCCAAATGGATGGGGACACGGTACCAAAAGTCGAAGGTGAGGTGGTAGGATATGCGATAGTGGTGAATGGATAAAGATTTCCCCGGCTATCACATCTCATGATTGCCATCCCCGTCTGTAAGTCCTTCACAGAAAACCCATATGGATCAAATTCAACGGATACAGAATTATCAGAAGTGAATTTGCGTACAGAAACAAGGTTTTTAATGAGATTGGGTGCATGCAAAACATTATGTAAGGACAAGGGAGGGGATGTTTGGGTCAAAGTCACACTACCACTACCCCGAATTGGAATCGACTGGCCATTGCCAACAATAATATTTGATTGAGTGCTCGAATTAATATAAGACGAGAGAGTACCTGGCGAAGATGTCATGTGCGAAGTTGCACCTGTGTCCATATACCAGTTTGGATCCGGTTGATGCAACGACATAGTATGCATAGCAGCTTCAATATTGGTAGGGACCGAGATGCCATATATGCTTGCGAATGAGAATTTGCCATATAGCAGTTGTCGAATGGGCGCGGGTCGTGCCATTGGGACTGTTGGATACGGGCATGGCGGGTAATTGTAGTATGGTGCCGGTGGAGGTGCCATTGGCACCCATTCCCCATGGGGGCGGCGCAGCGGTCGGTGCGAGGAAGGATGGGCGGTAGCGCAGATGGCCGTGAGGTGCCGAGTGGCCCCTCCGTGCCATTAACGCTATGCATATCGCCCTTGCCGCGCCGATTCTTGTTATTCCCATTGGAATTGCGACCCTTGGAGCTATGAGCAGCTGCCATATTCCCGTCATCCACAGTCGTAACCATAGCCGTGGAAGAACCATGCGTATGCATAGACGCAAGTTCTCGTTCTTCAAGACAAAGCGAAGATCGAGCTTCGGAGAACGAGGGCAACGGTTTGGCATGCGAATCGAGTTCCAACACCTTTGTAAGCTTCAGAGAGACACGAGACCGGTGGAGAACAAGACGACTAGCAGAAACTGCAGAACCAACATTCTTCAATTGGTCCGCAAGATTTTTGAGACGTTGACAATAAGCAGTAGCATTAGAAAAATCTTCCATGCGTGTGTTTGCGAACTCTTGTTCAAGAATCACCGCACGAGAGGTTTGATGATCCTGAAAGATGTCACGAAGTCGATCCCAAGCTTCCCTAGCAGTAGCATCTGGTTCAATAATTGTATTCAACAAATCATTCGATATTGTCGAATAAATCCACTGGAGCACAGTAGCATCAAGCGTAGACCACAAATCCTTGTCTTCAGCAGTTGTAGGATGAGGTGGTTTCTCCTGGCCGTTAGGTGGGTCCAGAATATGGTGAATGACTTTGTGCGAGCGAGCATGGATTTTAAATAGCTCAGCCCACGTCCCGTATTGTGAATTTTCCAACTCAAGAACAATGGAAACATGATTCTTGATGTTAGAGACAGAGAGAGCTGGATGAAATAGCGGTCTCATCTGTGAGGAGGAAGTCTCCGGCTTGGACGAAGAATCTGGAGAAGCTTCACCTGTCATGATGCGCGAGAACGGAACAGCAATAACAGGAAGGATTCAGCGACGCAGAGAAGCGGCGAATCAGCAGGAAAGATCGGCAGACGATTAAACCGACGAGAGGACGATTTAATGCTGGAGATCGAGTCGACTTGAGGTCGATCGATGGGCAGAGCCGATATTCGGATGGTGGGCAGCGGAAGAGGTTAGAACGAACCTACTCGTGATACCATGTAAGAATATATTCCGTGAGTCTTCATTAATCACAATGAGAGTATTTATACAAGATACAACAAAGAGAGTTATGGTAATTCTAGTCTAACTAAGGTATCCTAAGTCTATTAAGACTATACTTCTAGAATCCTAAATATTCTAACTAATATTTACTATCTATCAATAACATCAACCAATACAAATAAACCATTGCCTGGCCTGTAACGTGAGGTAAACTTATTATGAATGCAAAGCTGTGAAAAGAGCACCTAGCTACTATCAATTCCAATACATAAAAACCGTTTATCAGATGTCAATAGCACGAACCACTAATACACCCACATAAATAAAGCATGCCCACATGTAATATTAGAGGGTGTACGAGTCGGAACACTCAACATCCGATTTATTCCAATCCAAACAAACTGCTAGCTACAACTTAAAACTTCTAATTTGCAGTCTTAAACCTAGTCTTCATCCTCTCAATCAATGCATCCTTGGCTGGAAGCTTTTCTTTAACAATACTGCAATTAGTATAATCATCAGCCCATTTGTACAAATTGGGAAAATTTTCTTCAGATAGAATCTGGAAACCAACTATTTCCCCAATTACTGGAATCCAATAAGCAAGCAAATTGCCTGTAATATCAACTAGTCCAATGGTTTCACCACCAAAAAATTTCTTGCCCTTGAGCTCATTCTCTAGAAAGTTAAGCAGTTCTGTAACTTCTTCCATGGCCTTTTCTTGCTCTTCTCCACTGCTTATTAAAGCTATCCTTATTGCAGGCAAACACTAGAGAATACAAATACAAAATCATTTTCATCACAAACTTTAACATAGTAGTATAAGACAATGTGTTAGGATCACAATGTTTGATGTGTGTGATTTGCCATGTTTCAAATCCAGACAGTAAAATTCGAGTAGAAGCAAACTTGGATAGATGCACGAAGTTCCCTATGTTATTTAAAATATGTCTTATTATCTTTATGTTCTTTGAATTGCACAAATTACCATGTTTTTTTTAAAACTCTGTACACTTGCAAAACAATCCACTTTAATTATTGCAAAGTTTTAAAGAGCATCAGAGTCATCCATGCAGTTTCAAGAATATAAGGGTCATATGTGCATATTTCGAACAAAATATGAAACTTTTATACATTTAATCAGGTAAACTTAGCAGGAACAAATAGCATTTATGCAAACATTAGGAGCAATTTTCCCAAAAAGCCTGATTCAAGGGGATGAAATGCTTTTTACGCAGTTTTCTAAAGTGATACAAAATACTCAATCATAAATTTGCCTAAAATGTAAAAACAAAAACCTTTCTATATTATCTCTAAATTGTGTAATTCAACGGAGAAGTTACCTTCTCATCAAGGAACTTGGCCCAAAATCGTACGGTGGCTCTCTCATAAGGATCTCTGGGCATAATAGTTGGGCCATCCCAAGTTTCGTCAATGTACTCAAGGATAACCAAAGACTCGACAATGGTTTTGTCGTTGTGTAATAGAACCGGAATCTTCTTGTGAACCGGGTTGCACTTGAGAAGGAGAGGTGACTTATCAACCAAATCTTCTTCTATGAATTTGTATTCTACGCCCTTCATCTTCAACCCTACTTCGATTCTATTACTATACGGGCTAAACCATGCTCCGAGCAACTTCACTGATTGTGCCATTGTAGAAGGTGGAATATCTCCTTTTGACCTTCGCTATGGAATGATTTTTGTATGTGTTATGGTTCTCTACAAGATGAAGGGATAAGGTAAGTGAAGTGGTCGATTGAATGTTAGATTAATGTGCCAAGGTTCACAACAGCAATCAAAATTCTGAATAATTCGGTCAATTCCCATGTGATTTACGAATAGGGACCGGCACTATAATTATTTTACGCTTATCATTTTAAAAATGTCCCACAAACAATAATGAGGGTAGATAGATTGGCTTACAAAAAATCGACCGTCCCTTTAACACCCGCGAGATTAATTACACATGAATTACTACTTAAATTATATTGCAAAGAAATACGAAGTACTATTATATATGATTCATTATTACTTTATCTTACCAGTATAATTTGAGCAGTAGTGTTAAACCAAATAATAAAAATCAATTCGTAAAATGTTATCCTAAGAAAAGCTACCAAATCACCAAGTAAACTTTCGGCCCCATGTAAAAAAATTTAAATGGCCTTAAATAACAGTATATATGAAAAAATATATAAGTTTTCATATATAATAATGGAATTAATTTCCTAATAAACTCGCATACGAAATATATCACTTTAAAAACGTAACACTTAAAAATTATTTTGAAACAAAATTATAAATTAAACTCTTTATCACATCATTTATTTTTATACTTTTAACACCCTATTAAGATTTAATATAAAATTGGTACTAAAATTTCGGTACTGCATAGATGAACATCCTGCATGGGCTCAGGACCGGCTCTGTTTCCTTTTCTTCTTCTTTTGCTTTTCCGACAAAGAGGAGGTTTAGATCACCAGATAAACATACCAAAAAAAAAACAACTATCCGACTGAAATTTCACCACATCACCTCAGAGAGACTGTTTGGGATAAAAATAAAACAGACTATTCATCCGTTAAAATGTTTCAGGGTATTTGTTTTGTATCTTCTACAGTAAAAAAATTAACTTAATTTTTTCTTCACTAAACAACCATCATTATCTTTCTACCATACTCTTAATTTTCAATCAAACTAACAATTTTAAATAAATCAAAAAATCATTTAAATCAATCAAATAATCTTAAAAAATCAAACATATAACTTCCTTCTTACACACATCACTTTATTCTTACACACCCTATATAACAACCCTAAAAATCCTATAAATCATTAACTCTATTCCAAACACCATTTTTATAACTGATTTTTAACTCAGTTACTATTAATCAACTAAAAAAAAATTTAACTTACTTTTTTAACTCTATACCAAATAGTCGGTTCCGTTCTTTTAAATCACATTCTATCAATGTAAACTATAACATCATACATGTAACATCACAGAACTAAGATTTACATAATAGAAATTTGGATGCCACAAACTTGTAAGCTATAGTACTTTATATTATAACATCAACCAATACAAATAAACCACTACCAGTGGCGTGAGGCAAATTATTACAAATATAAAGCAAAGAAAGAGATATGCATCAAGCTCCTATCAAGTCCAATACATTACAACCATTTATTGATGTTGGTAGCGTGAACCAATACACCTTCACCAGATAGCATGTAATGTAAGTACCACATATTATATTAGAGAGTGTATGAGTTAGGGCACTCAACATCCGATTTATTCCTAATCCAAACAAACTGCTAGCTGCGACTTCAAACTTCTAATTTGCAGGCTTAAAGATAGCCTTGATCTTCTCAATCAATGCATCCTTGGCTGGAAGCTTTTCTTTCACATAGCTGCAATTAGTATAATCATCAACCCATTTGTACAAATTGGGAAACTTTTCTTCAGACATAATCTGGACACCAACTATTTCCCCAATTATTGGAATCCAATAAGCAATTATATTGGCTGTAATATCAACTAGTCCAATGGTTTCACCACCAAAGAATTTCTTGTCCTTAAGCTCATTCTCCAAAAAGTTGAGCAATTCTGTAGCTTCTTCCATTGCCTTTTGTTGCTCTTCTCCACTACATGTTAAAGCTTTCTTTATTGCAGGCCAACACTGAAATATACACATGCATTTTCATCACAAACTCTAACTTAAAAGGTAACGTGATAAAAATCAGAGTCTTTTATGTGTGCAATTTGTCCCTATGTCCAAATCAAGACAATAAAACTTGGGGTGGGACAATAAAAAACGTAAAACTATTTTATATTTTCTTTAAATTGTGCGACTGAATGGACAAGTTACCTTCTCATCAATGAACTTGGCCCAAAACCGGGCCATGGCTCTCTCATAAGGATCTTTGGGCATAATGGTCGGCCCATCCCAAGTTTCGTCAATATACTCGAGGATGACCAAAGACTCGGCAATGGGTTTGTCGTTGTGTAAGAGAACCGGAATCTTCTTGTGAACCGGGTTAGACTTGAGAAGAAGAGGTGACTTGTCCTTCAGAACTTCTTCTATGATTTCATATTCTACGCCCTTCATGTTTAACCCTATCAAGATTCTGTTACTAAACGGACTAGCCCATGCTCCGAGCAACTTCACTTCTGCCATTGTAGAATGCGGATTATCTTCCTTTTAACTTTTGTTTATAGAATGATTTGTGTGTGAGTACTTATGGTTCTTAGGTGGTGCAAATGTTCGATTTTATAGAGAAGTTAGCTTGTTTACCAAGATGAAGAGATTTTTTCAAGTTAATTAAAGTGATTGATTCATTGATAAACTTATATTTCAAGGTTGACTTGGCATATGTGATTACAACATGCAGCAATCAAATTCTGGATAATCACATGCGTTTACGCATGTAGTGACATAACACTCATCTAACTCTAAACCTATACCCCATTTATCCAAGAAAATTTCATACAATTTTAATTTTATGTCCGGACTTTGTACTTACATTATAAATCATGAAAACTACCAAATACATATATAACAAACAATTATAAGTGTTACTTTAACATCAAAACTACACATTTTGCCATTTTGTAACATGTTCGTGTTTTTCATTCATGAAGTTCTTTACAATGGAGGGAGTATGTCTCAGAAGTTTCTAGCATCTAGGTTTGGTGGAAACTTTTTATTCAAGTCAAGATCACGGAAAATTCTAGCAAGAGTTCAATTTTCACCATAAATTTTTCAAGAAAATTGAAACTACAAACGAGATTTGTCAAACTAAAAAAAGGCAAGTCATGACTTCACACTCATCTAGTCATCTGGACTTATCCTCCTACTATTGTTACTACTTACTACTACTACTAGGTTCACCGGTTGAAATCATAATATAGATCCAATAAAACCAAGTTAGTTACTTAAAAAAAAAAGAGAAAAAAAAAAAAGAAAAGGTCAGTTACTGCAATAATTTGTAAACAAGTTTCAATGATTTACACACAAGTCCAGTAAGAAAATGAATTAACACCAATTGACCTTTCTTTGTACAAAAGTATATAGCTAGATAACTTTATGCGCGTGTTTATTATCTGAAACCTTCCAGCAGATATAAGACCATCTCCAGTAGTTGCAACTCTCTGCAACCCACTTTCTCTGCCACGTCAGCATTTCACTCACTGCAATCCACTTTGCAACTCTCTTCAATTCTCTATTCCAACAGTTGAGGCCCAAATTTATTATCTTTTCACATTTCTTTCAAACTTAATTTTTCATTTCATTTTCCTTTCTCATTTCCTTTTAAACTTTATTCTTAAATTTATTTTAAATGTCTAATTAATTATAATAAAATCATATTAATTTTTTAAAATATATTACTTGAAAATAAAAATTAAATTACTTCAAAAAAATTACAATACTTGAAATTCAAAATTACAACAATTAAACTACTATTCAAATCCTAGTTGTCAAGTAATGGTGTGCCTCGATTGTTTCAAATATTATTGTTACATTTGATATATTCAACTGAAATAGAAAAAGAAAAGAAATCGAAATAAAATAAAATACAAAACAAAATAAAATAAAATAAATGAAGAAACAAAGCAAGAAAGTGAAAGGAAGAAAGCAAACTGGTGAAAGGAAGAAAGTGGAACAACCGAAAAAGTGAAAGAAAGAAAGTGGAACAAATTAAAAAAAAAAAAAAAAAAAAAGAAGCTTTGGCTCGCTTGGGCCAAGCGAGCCAAATTTGGGCTCGCGCTCAGACTCTGCTGGAGTCTAACCGAGCGCGAGATCCACCAGAGTTGCAAAATACCATTTGCAACTCTGGTAATGTGTAATTTGTGGATAAATATAATATTGTTTATTGTTTTTGGTCGTATGGTAGCTTTTCCTTATAGTAATATACTTATAAAGTTATTTGAGACGGTTAAAAAATAACAAATGTATGACTTTCTACATTACAGATGGAGTACTACAAAATTGTGAAGAATGAAATAGGAAACATAAGATTATCGAAGCGAAATCTAAATTTTTTAGACGTTCATGTTTAAACGAATTTGGTGTAAAATTAGGGTAAAATGAAACACAAAGTCAAATGGCACACGGTTTCTAGATAATTTATTGTTGTTTCCGGTTAACACTTTAGCTGCAAGAATGGTTAGTACAT
This sequence comes from Plantago major, assembly GCA_026545765.1. NCBI lineage: Eukaryota > Viridiplantae > Streptophyta > Magnoliopsida > Lamiales > Plantaginaceae > Plantago > Plantago major. The sequence continues at coordinate 87,751,356 of CM048843.1, read as the reverse complement.
AATATATTGGAACAGTACAAAAAAGAAATTTGTTCACACTTACTCTAACTTGATTACAAAAACAGAAAAACAAGAATAAGGAGTTCGGATTGAATCATGGACGAGATAGCGGTGTGACCGCTTCCCCTTAAGCTAAATTTGTTCGCCTTAATAAGCTTCAGGCCTTCCTCGGACAATTATCTCCCAAGGTACAACGCCCAATCTCAGCAGCTACTGGAAGCTCTGCAGTAAAAGCTCCGTCGAACTTCTGTGGTGAAGAAACACTCGAATTTCTAAAGTGCAGAAAGAAAACAGAGAGGAGAAGAGAAGAATGAAATTTCTGGTGTGTACATCTCAAGTGAGGGATGTGGTATATATAGCTATAGAAAAACGTAACAGCTAACTGATAAACTCAAATTATACTCTAAATAACTTAAGAGAATAAGCTGTAGTTGTAGACTATGCTTAACTCGGTATCGTTCTCTAGGGAATCAATTAGGCTACCACAACGAATGAGAGTAAACAGTTTGTTTGTGAGTAACAGATAAGTTTTGGATGTTTGTACTTCTAAAACACAGATTAATACTAAAAGCAGACAAACTGATTTGATCAATGAGAGAAAGTGAACACGGTAGTAATGATCCGGTTATGCTAATTCAATCTAAGGTAATCGTTCATATTGTCACACAGTCGGTGTACAGAAAGCAATCAATCCAATTCAACCAAGTTGTTTTTCGAAGATTTCAAACTAGAGAAATCGTTAGGTTTGTCAGACCGACGATTCTTAACCAAAACGATTTAGAAGGTTTTAAACTAGCGTATTGGATTGAAGGTTTTACAAGAATATCAAACTAGACGAACCTTTATGAACAAAGATAAACCCTAGATTCGAATTTGCATAACCATCACACAACTACCGAGTTCTGGAGTGGTTTAGCTACTCATGATTGAAGCAAAGACGAAGGAATTCATAATCTTGTATACTCAAAGCATAAACATAATGATAATCGCAAGCAAGGGCATACAATTCGATAAATCAATCAAGCACAAGAATTATATGGAAGCAATAGAGAATTATCAAACTTACTAAGAATTCGATGTCAATGATTCATTACAGGAGAAGAACCAAGCTCCAAGATCAATCAATGTTCAAAACTAGGCCTCGGAGCTTTTTTCTAAGTAAAATTCGAGTAAAAGAAGTTATGTAAAAAATTGTCTAAGTCTAACCTAATAAGGAGAAACAAAAACGCTGAAATCTCGTCTCGCCGCGGAGACAATTCCAGAAAGTCATACTTGGTTGTCTTGTGTCTTCTCGCTGCGGCGAGAATATTTCTTCGCCGCGGCGAGCTTGCTGTTCTTCGATTCTCTCACTCAAAAAGGCCTATCTTCAAATACACTTCGGATTGCGATCATTTTACTCGAATAACATCTCATAAAGTCGCCTTTCCTCCAAATCGTACCTAAAGAACAAAAAACCTACAAAACACGAACAAAACACCAAACATAAAAACGCACAAAAAACACTAAAAAACTATAAACAAAGACTAACAAAGACTGCTGAAAAGGACTAAATGAAACTCTAAATTATCGTCTCATCACTAACTCACCATTAGTAGCCAAAAACGTAACTGATGTTATAAGAATAAATAACAAAATAATGTATACAGTTAGTGGGCTGGAGTTTCAAAATTGAAAATGTAACTCCTCTCATTTAAGTGGAAGAATCTAGAAGATTTATGGGAAGCCCAAAAAATCAATCCTTGGAAAAATGCAGTAAAAAGATATACAAACGACCCTCAAGATCGTGTTTGCTTGCTTGGGTTTTTAATTCAAATTGTTCCCTCGCACTTCCAAGGAAGGTTGCCATAACCTCAACACACACTTGTGACATGGGTAAACACAAGCATACCTTTATACTACTATTTCCTTCCATTTATTTCCAATGTGGGACAAATACAATAGCAGGTCCCAACTAGCACACTTTAAGCCAATTTATCATTCACACCTAGAATTGGTTACCTCCCGTATTGATGAGACTATAATTTAGAGACATATTTGGTCCTTTTAATCGGTTTTTGTTAGTTCTTGTTTATAGTTTTATAGTGTTTTTGTGTGTTTTTATGCTTTGATGCTTTGTTTGTGTTTTGTAGGATTTTTGTGTCCCGAAGGTGAAAATCGGAGAGAAAACTTTTGTTCTAGATATTTGAATGTAGAGTAGCTGGGCGAAAACGGAAGTGGATTCGGAGTTCGGACGAAGGATTTGAGAGCCGTATTAGCGAAGCTTGCAAAAGTGAAGTTTTACGGAGCAGTCTAGCCATTTTGGACATAAATCTCTCATATGATGTTCGATTGATCTTAGGTCGGTGGCCACGGAAAGATACTTCAAAGGGATACAACTTTCGTTCCAGAATCGTAGCCAAATTCCTCCTGTAGAAAAAGATATGGACGTCGTAAGCTGGCTGGCAGAAAACTAGCGACGCTAGTTTCCTTATTCTGTCGTTCTGCCGTTTTTCGGCGATTTCCTTCCTAATTTGCCCAGACTTAGTTTTTCTCTTATATATTAGATATTCATTCTATTGTGAAAAAACAACACTTTGCCCTAGAGCAAAAACCTAGTTCATAGAAAAGCTTCATATTCATACTTTTGACATTGAGACATATTTTGGAGCTTGGTTTTATGCTTGATTGATTTATCGATATCGAATTCCTGATCACCGTAGTAATTCTCTATTGTTTATCTCTTTACAATTCGTTCTTGTTCTTGTTTGTCGGATTGTATGAGCTTGCATGCGATTATCATTCTGTTTGTGTTTATCATAAGCATTATCTTGAAGTCTTTCATCTTTCAATCTATCATGAGTAGCTAAACCACTCCGAACACGGTAGTGATGTGACGGTGATTGCGTATTCTCTTCTAGGGTTAGGATTCGTTCATATAGGTTAGGCTCGTTCAAAGATCTTCGTAAAAACCTTTCGATCCAATAAACTAGTTCAAAGATTCTCTAAAACGTTTTGGTTAAGGATCGTGGATTGACGACCCACGATTACTCTAGTTCAAAGATTTTCAAATAATGTTTGGTTAAATTGGATTGAATGTTTTAAGTACACCGACCGTGTGACAAGTATGAACGATTTCCCTAGAGCGAATTAGCATCACCCGATCTAACTAATGTGTTCTCTTCCCTCTCACATTTAAAACAATTATCTGCTTTTCTATTTTCTAGTTATTAGTAGTTCACAACTCAAATAATTCAAACAGTTTACGCAAGTGACTATTTGCTTTCAATTGCTTGGTAGCTTAATTGTTTCCTTAGCGAACGACTCTGTGGTTAGCTTTGTTTATTCTACAACAACTGCTTGCTACTTGTTTCTAAGTATCAATTTGACTACATCACGTATCTTATACCGTTACGAAGCTTGCGCATCCCACTTCGCAACGAGCTAAAGAACACGCAAAACCGAGTTGTGGAACTTAGATAAATAATTGCTCAAAGTTACCCACTTAACACATTATAACTCATAACATTTTTGGCTCTCTCTTGGTTGCCTCTTGCAACCACATTTGGTTGCCTCTTACAACCAATTCCCCAACAATCCCCCACATGAATGAGACAATTGGCTGGTAAATGCAAATGCAGCCTATTAATGCAAGTTCGAGAGTTCTTCGAGAAAAACGTTGCATCGGGAAAGGTGGTTGTTGGCCTTGAACCTTCCCTAATGAAATACCATCGGATACACTTGCCAACAAGTGGATGCGATGCCTTGAACTTTTCGGCTTTTTGTGTGTAACAAGACATATACACACAACGATTTCCTCTACACCAGATAGGTCCTTTCGTTGTTGTCCGTTTTGGCCCTGGACTGCCTTGGAAACTTTCACCGAACGCTCTAGACATTTAAACCTAACTATCATCTCATAGAAGCGGCCCCTTCACGTTCGACATAGGTGATTGATGTGACAATGAAATGTGCGATATAGCATACTTTTAGACCCTCGTTTTTTGCACTATATGCAATATTTGTGTCATTTTATGGTCTATTACCAACTTTGCGTGTTTTCTGTAGGTCATGATCGCGGTTTTGAGGATTTGCACGATTTCAGACACCAAAACGGCATAATTATGCCAAATCGGTACAAGGGAGCAAATACGCCGGGTCAACCGTTACACGGAGTTCAAGGAGTCAAAAACATGCCATGCGACTAACCGATGCGAAGATAATTGAAGATGGAACAACTTTGTAGAAGACCACTTTTCGAGGAAACGGAGTTATGAAGCCCGAAATTGAAGAACGAAGAAAAGAGATTCGAAGCTGCAGGAATCGAAGATGGAATCGAAGATGGCGGCCACCAGGGGACCATAGTAGGGGTCACTGCGGCCACCAGGCGGCCACAGTCACTCTGCTGTTTTTCTCCTGGGCTGCTTTGTTGGCCTGTCAGGTTGAGGACCACCTTCCTAAATCTTCCTTATTGAAGAATGGCGGTTTGGAGGTCAAAATTTCACCTATAAATAAGACCTCAGGAGTCTCAGATCTCACACAGCTCACAAATCAGCTCTCCTCGGGAGAGAACCAGTCCTCGGGAAAGTGAAACCCCAACCCGCTGGCCGTCAAGCACCCAGAAGAAGGAAACCCTAGAAGCAACAGCACGAAGACATCAAGAACATCAGAGACTAAGCTTCTTCTTCCTTTCTTCTTAGATTTCGATTACTGTTCTTTGTTACTATGAGTAGCTAATTTCCTTTTGTAAAGGCGAACCGCCGTAACTCTACTTTTGCTATTTCTTTACATACCGTGATATGTTAATGGAATAGTTATTTGACATAAATCGTGGTTATACAACTCTATATATCCTTCATGGTGTGATGTTCTACTGAGTGACACAGTAGTTTCATTGAACTGGGTAGGGGTACTCGTGCCGACTGCACCTTAGTACCATAGTATTATGCCCTGTTGTCGTTATAGGTAACTGCGTAGGATTTTAACTAGGAAGTTGGGAGTAGCATAGTAGAGGGAGGTTGGGGAACCTTTACGCCTGTCAACTATTGATTTACAACAAAAGGTTTACTGTGAACTGATTATTCTGTCTGAAATTAAAACTGTTTACTTTTATGCATTCAATCACAACGTTATTTGCTTGTTTCTATGCTAAGTGTCCGTGGAGAACGACATCCTGAGTCAACTTTCTGCTATAAACTGTGGATTTGAGGACTCCCGACTTATAAATTTAATCTTGATTGTATTTGGAGATTACAGGTTCTACAACGGAAAACGAGATCTCTAAGTGCACATCAGTGATCTCTCATTAGAAGCTCCACTATACATGTTTATCACTCTTTCATCATAGGAATATGTAGGGAACTCTATTTCCCAAGTGCTTTGGTCGATCTGCCCCCCAACAATTCGGTTGTCCCTTTGAACCTGCAAATTGGAGTTTACAATTCAGGTAGGGTTGCCATCATGGGCGGTAATCATTTAATGGGCTTTGACCCCATTCCCCTCGATGATTCCTCCACACGGTCTCTAGTAAGACCTTTAGTTAATGGGTTCACAATATTATCTTTGGATCTCACAAACTCCAAAGCTATAACTCCCGTTTTTAATAGTTTCTTCACGGATTTATGTCTCATACGAATATGTGGAGACTTCCCATTATACACATTATTCCTTGCTCGTCCAATAGTAGACATACTGTCACAGTTCAAGCTAATTGGAGGCATAGGTTTAGTCTACATATGAGTGTCTTCCAAGAAACTCCGTAACCAATCGGCCTCTTCTACTGCAAGATCCAACGCTGTGAACTCAGATTCCATAGTTGATCGTGCAATGCAGGTTTGTTTGCAAGATTTCCAAGAAATTGTTGCTCCACCGATTGTGAAAATATACCCACTCATGGATTTCACTGTCGAGGAACCCGTAATCCAATTCACATCACAATACCCTTCAAGTACAGCTGGATATCTCGTAAAGTGCAGCCCATAGTTAGTCGTGCCCCTTAGATATTTAAGAACTCTAACTACTGCTTTCCAATGTTCATGATTCGGGTTACTCGTATATCGAGCTAACTTATTCACTGAGTTAGCGATATCTGGTCTAGTACAATCCATGAGGTACATTAGACTGCCTATGATCCTATAATACTCAAGTTGTCCCACACTTTCTTCCCTATTCTTGCAGAGCTTTGACACCACCTCCATAGGAGTTCTGACAATCTCATTACTGTCTTTGTCAAACTTCTCAAGAACCTTTTCAACATAATGACTTTGGGAAAATGAGTATCCCACATCCATCTTGAAAATTTTCATTCCAAGTATGACATCGGCTAGACCCATGTCCTTCGTATCAAAATTATGTGACAACACTCTCTTAGTAGTTATGATGTTATCATTGTTACCAATGATTTATCATATCATCCACGTAGAAGCACACTATGACATAGTCTTTGTCATCCCCCTTTACGTAGACACACTTGTCACATTGATTTATCCTAAACCCATTTAATTTGAAAGCATAACACTGTCAAATTTCTCATGCCATTGCTTAGGAGCTTATTTTAATCCATACAAGGATCTAACAAGTCTACACACTTTGTTTTCTTTCCCAGGAACCACATACCCTTCGGGTTGTTCCATGTAGATTTCTTCCTCAAGTTCTCCATTGAGGAAAGCTGTTTTCACATCCATCTGATGAATCTCAAGATTAAACAATGCTGCAAAAGCAATGATTAATCTAATGGATGTCTTTCTAGATACAGGAGCATACGTGTCAAAGTAGTCAACACCCTCTGTTTGCTTGTATCCCTTAATTACAAGTCTTGCCTTGTATTTATCCACAGAACCATCTGGTTTCATCTTCCTCTTGAAGATCCACTTATGACCTAGTGGTTTAGAAACAGGTGGAAGATCCACAAGTTCCCATGTATGATTCTGAAGAATCGAATTCATCTCACTATCAATCGCCTCTTTCCAAAGATCAGAATCTTCTGATGAGATGGCCTCTCTATAGGTGACCGGATCCTTATCTACCATGTAGGTTAGAAAATCCGGACCAAAGATTTTTGCAGTCCTAGCCCTCTTGCTACGTCTAGGTTCTTCAACTTCCCTTTGAAGATTCGCCTCCCCCACATTTGTCGCCTTTTTATTGATCTTTGAGTCAATAATAGTAGACCGATCAATGTAAGGAAAAGTCCCCTCAAAGAAAGAAGCATCTCTTGCTTCAATAATAGTATTAATATGCATCTCAAAATTATCTGATTTATGAATCAGAAATCTATATGCACTACTATCTTGAGCATATCCTATAAACACGCAATCTACCGTTTTAGGTCCAATCCGAGTCCTTTTGGGAGGAGGAATAGGAACCTTTGCTAGATACCCCCACACTTTAAGGAACTTATAAGAAGGTGCATGATTTCCATAATTCATAAGGTGTTTTGTCTAGCCTTTTATGCGATAGCCTGTTTAGGATGTAATTTGAGGAAAGCAAAGCTTCCCCCCATAAATTTTGGGGTGCCCCTGAACCAAGCAATATGGAATTCATCATCTCTTTAAGTGTCATATTCTTTCTCTCAGCAATTCCATTTTGTTGAGGGGAGTAAGGTGCAGTTGTTTGATGAATGATTCCATTTTCAGCACACAGTTGAGCGAATGGAGACTCATATTCTCCACCTCTATCGCTCCTCAACATTTTAATCTTCTTACCAAGTTGATTTTCAACTTCATTCTTATAATGCACAAAAATGTCAATTGCTTCATCTTTACTTCTCATCAAATAAACATAGCAATATCTTATGCAATCATCGATCAAAGTGATGAAGTAACTTTTACCACCTCGTGATTGAACATACTTTAAATCACAGACATCAGTATGTACCAAATCCAATGACTCCGAACTTCTCTCAATAGAACGGAAAGATGCTTTTGCTAACTTCAGTTCGACACAAGTCTCACACTTGTATTGTTTCTCAATGTTAAATTTAGGTAGAAGGTCAAGTGATATTAATTTTGTAAACTTTTACGATTCACATGACCTAGTCTACCATGCCATAAATTAAAAGAATCAGGCAAGTAAGCAAATTTAACATAATTATTAGCCTCTTGGACAATATTATTTCCATCTGAGCTAGTGGAAGCCTCAGTTACATTTGCGCCATAAGGCTCAGTACCAGGAATTACAGTAGTAGCAACCATCTTGAACAAATTACCACAAAAGTAACCTTGTCCAATGTAGGAGCCATCCTTGGTAAGGATAAATTTGTCAGCCTCAAAACACTGACGGGAACCTTTCTTGTTCAGCATAGATCCAGAGATCAGATTCTTGCGGATCTCAGGCACATGGAGTACTTCAATCAGAGTCAGCTCCTTCCCAGATGTCAGCTTAAGGGCCACAGTACCCTTTCCAGCAACCTTTGCCGCGCCACAACAGAGTTTCCCATGTAGCACACCTCATTAGTTAGAGGTTGATAAGTCTTGAACATCCATTTGTTTGCAAAAATGTATTGAGTGGCCCCAGTGTCCACCCACCAATCCATGGAGTTTCCCCAACAAAGTTCACTTCGGAAACAACAACACTTTATATGCATTTCCTCCGTTCCTTGAGTAATACCCAGACTACCGGCCTCAGCTACATTAGCTTGGCCACCTCTTCTGTTATTATTATCATTACCATTACGGTTATTATTTCCATTTCTATTGTTCCTTTGGTTTTTGTTGTTGTTGTTGTTGTTACGATTGTTACTACGATTGTTATTAGCACGATCGTTACAATCTTTAGCCTTGTGGCCTTATCTACCACATACATAGCATTCCCCAACCCACCTCTGGTTTACAAAAACTTGTGAAAGTCCAAGTTTTTGTGAGAGTCCTGAGAGTCCTACAATATTGTATACTAATTGTGCGGCTTTGTGTGTAAATTGTTGATTTTTGTCTATTTGTAAATTGTTTATTGTTGTATACTAATTGTGCAGCTGAATCTTTTTGTGTAGGACTCTCAGGATTTTCCGGACTCTCAGGAGAGTTTCTCCCTCTGGTTTGGAACAGAAGTCTTGGGTTCATTATGCCTTCTCTTAGCAGCTCGAGAGCTCTCAGCCTCAACAACATTAGCCTTAGAAACATTAACAAATGGCTTCTTCGCAGCCTTTCTCACATCACTTTCAATCCTCAGCTTTAGGATCAAGTCTTCAAGGGTCATTTCCTTCTTCTTATGTTTCAGGTAGTGCTTGAAATCATCCCAAGAAGGAGGAAGTTTCTCTATCATCAACGCAACTTGTAGGGGATCATTGATCGCCATGTCCTCAGCGACCAAGTCATGATAGATCCTTTGAAGCTCTTCAGCTTGCTCAAGCACAAGCTTGGCATCCACCATCCTATAGTCGTGGAAACGTGCAGCAACAAATTTCTTAGAGCCAGCATCTTCCACAGTATACTTCTTGAGTAGTGATTCCCAAAGTTCTTTTGCATTCTTTTTCTCATAAAAAATTTGATACAAGGAATCATCAAGACTCAGAAGTATAGTGTGGCGACAGAAATAGTCGCTGGTTTCCCATACTTTGCACGTTTTCACGGTATTAGGATCAGCCGGATCCACCACAAGTTTGTCCTCAGAGATAAACCGGACAAGTTGGGAGGCAGTAAGATAAAAAAAAAACCATTTTTTCTTTCCACAGTTTAAAATTATTTCCTCCCTTAAACTTTTCTGGTTTATCAAACTGACCAAACTGGATAGGGCGTGGGGGCATTTGTCCAAACTTGAAAGGCCCTTGAATCGCGGTCTCAACACGGTAGGAGGAACGTTTCCGGAACCATTATTTCCGAGAGCAGTGTTGGTGGAGTTTCCATCAGTAGCCATTGGTACTACAAAAAGACAGAGAACAGTTAGTAACCGAACTATAAAAATTCACAAGAACAAGTTTTAGCTTAAGATTGTTGTTTCTGGTTAACACTTTAGCTGCAAGAATGGTTAGTACATAATATATTGGAATAGTACAAAAAAGAAATTTGTTCACACTTACTCTAACTTGATTACAAAAACAGAATAACAAGAATAAGGAGTTCGGATAGAATCCCGGACGAGACAGCGGTGTGACCGCTTCCCCTTATGCTAAATTTGTCCGCCTTAGTAAGCTTCAGGCCTTCCTCGGACAATTAGCTCCCAAGGTACAACGCTCAATCTTAGCAGCTACTGGAAGCTCTGCAGTAGAAGCCCCGTCGAACTTTTGTGGTGAATAAACACTCGAATTTCTAAAGTGCAAAAAGAAAACATAGAGGAGAAGAGAAGAATGAAATTTCTGGTGTGTATTTCTCAAGTGAGGGATGTGGTATATATAGCTGTAGAAAAACATAACAGCTAACTCACCATTAGTAGAAAAAAACGTAACTAATGTAATAAGAACAAATAACAGAAGAATAATGTATACTGTTAGTGGGCAGGAGTTTCAAAATTGAAGATGTAACTCCTCTCATTTAAGTGAAAGAATCTGGAATAAATCTGGGAAGCCCAAAAAATCATTCCATGGAAAAACGCTATATTTTAAAAGTCGGAACCGGAGGTTGAGCGGGCCACCCTCCAAAAAAGGTTCAACCGGGTCGGACTGGTTCACCCGGATAGAGTCGGATATATATATATATATATATATATATATATATATATATATATATATATATATATATATATATATATATATATATATATATATATATATATATATATATATATATATGTTCCAAACATAGATAGATCATAGAATCATAGAACTGAGTCCAATGGCATAAACATAAAGAGTCACAACTTCAAATCATCATAAAAATGGCATCAAGCCATCAAGCCATCAAGTCATCCACATTACAATCATAAAAGGCTACAAGCAATTCATGAGATAAGAGAGTCCCAAAGATTAAACTCAACAATAATACGAGAGTTCAACATCATCATTCTCATTTGATGCAACATTTTCCGCATTTCCTAAATACAAAAGATATAGATTATATAATGACCAACAAAATGAATAACTAATAAATAGAACAAACATGGATTTTATGTTTGATTTGCATTATAAAGTATAAACCCAATGGAAAACTCAAAATATACATAACAATTAACTAGTACCTCTCAATTGAAGGGATTTTAAGGTTTTTTTGGGTTTTTTGCAAAAGCAGCCCTTAATTTAAAAAAAAAAAAAAAACCCCAGACCGTCACGACAAGACTAGAAGAAAAAAAACAGATGCCCTTTTTTTTTTCTTTATGCCTGTATTTTTTATTCTTGGACTATATAAATTAAATATATTTTATTTAATACTTTTCTTCCTAAGTTCGCACGTGACGGGGTTCAGCTCCAAAAAAAAAAAAAAAAAAAAAAAAAAGAAGTCCCAACCCGGTTTTGGGGGCAGCGGCTTAAGGCCGGTTTTTTAGCCCTATTTGGACCGTTCAATGCCGGTTTAGTGGTCGGACCCGAATTTTAAAACATAGGAAAAACGCAGTAAAAAGATATACAAACGACCCTAAAGATCGTGTTTGCTTGCTGGGGTTTTTAGTTAAAATTGTTTCCCCCTGTGCGCACGTAGAAAATTTGCCATAACCACAACACACACTTGTGAACATGAGTAAACACAAGCATACATTTATACTACTATTTCCTTCCATTTATTTCCAATGAGGGACAAATACAAGTCCCAACTAGTACACTTTAAGCCAATTTATCATTCACACCTAGAATTGGTTACCCCCGTATCTTATACCGTTATGAAGTTTGCGCATCCCACTTCGCAACGAGCTAAAGAATATGCAAAACTAAGCGGTGGAACTTAGATAAATAATTGCTCAAAGTTACCCACTTAACACATTATAACTCATAACATTTTTTGCTCTCTCTTGTATGCCTCTTGCAACCACATTTGGTTGCCTCTTATTACAACCAATTCTCCAACACTTATTTAGAGACGGACTATATTATCAATAAAACCATTCATATTATTAATCAAACCGTTTATATTGTTAACGAAATAAGTATTGTTGAAATATGAAAAAAAAAAAAAACACCAATGTTGAAAATATATGTGTTTTGATTAATATATCTATAATTTTCTTAACAATATAGGTCTGTCTCTAGATCCGTGTCTGGAGACTTGCTCTTTCTTCTTCGTCTTAGCAAAAACTCTGTTTCTTGATCAATAAATGTTGTTCTAAAACCAACTCAGAACCCTTCACGCCCAAATCATAATCCAGGGACTCATCACCAACTCCATCTCTATCACAAAACTCATCTCCACTCTTTCGCTGGCCTCCTATGGAGATCTCAACTATGCATACAACGTGTTCGACAAAATTCCCCAACCGAATCGGCACATATCGAATAGCTTGATAAGGGCGTATTCTTCCAGAAAGTACTCCCAGGAGGTGGCTTTGCTTTACAGGATAATGGTTTGTTTCGGTATTTCGCCGAACGAGTTTACATTTTTGTACTGAAAGCTTGTGCTTTTCGAAAGGATTACTTTGAAGGTGGATCGGTTCATGCACGTGCTGAGAAACTCGGGTTTTTGGAGTCGGATGTGCGTGCACAGAATCGGCTTGTTAATTTCTATGTTGGTTGTGGGAAGATCAAGTTGGCGAGAGAAGTCTTTGATTGTATTGAGGTCAAGACAATAGTGTCTTGGAACTCGATGATGCGGTTTGGTGAGTTGGAGGAGGTGTCGTTTTACCTGTTTTCTGCGGTGAGGGTGAAGGGTTGGAGCCTGATGGGCATACTTTAGTTCATTTGCTTTCAGTTTGTTCGGACATTCAGGATGTGGAAATGGATAGTTCTGTTCATTGGTATATTGAAATTAATGGGGTCAATGTTGATGCTTATGAGCAAAATGCACTTCTTGATATGTATGCAAAGTGTGGGAAACTATCCACTGCTGGTTTTTCGATCAATAGAATGGTCGATAAGAATGTTGTTACGTGGAATTCCATGATTACGGCATGTGCCAAACATGGACTCATTGATTTGGCACGGGATACTTTTAACAAAATGCCTATGAGAATTGTTTTTTTCGTGATATTCCATGATCTCATGTCATCTCCAAAATGGTTTCTTTAAGGAATCGCCTTTAAGCTGTTTTCTGGAATTCGTGATTCTGGTGTGGTTCCTGATGAGACTACCATAACCAGTGTTTGTTTCTACTTGTAGCCAACTCGGAGATTTAGCTACATGAAAGAAGTTGCACAATTATATTCTTGATTACAGCTTGAACCCTATAGTTACTTTCTAAAATTCTCTTCTGGACATGTACGCAAAATGTGGTTTGACAGAAGCCGCACATGAAATCTTTCTTAACATGCCAGAGAAGAATCTCGTCTCGTGGAATATTATAATGAATTCCCTTGCGCACTACATGGTTCTGGATACAGGGCTATCGAAGTATTTCAACAAATGGCGGGTAGAGGGATAAAGCCTGATGCAGTCACTTTCAACGGCTTACTCTCAGCTTGTTGTCATTGCGGTCTTATTGAGTTTGGGAGATACTTCTTTAACAAGATGTGGGATTTATATAAAGTACCTTACGACATTGAGCATTATGCGTGTATGGTTTATATTTGTGGTCGGGGAGGTTTACTGAAAGAAGCAGTCGAGCTGGTTGGGACAACGCCATGAAACCTGAGGTGGTCGTTTGGGGTGCTCTTTTAGGCGCTTGCAGAATTCACCGGAATGTTTCGATTGCGAAACTTGTTTTAAAGAAGATATTGGCGTTGGAACTGTATTCTGGGGGTTTGTATGTATTGATGGCAAATATATTTTGTGAAGCTCAACAATGGGATGATATGAAGAAGCTGAGGAAGCTAATGAAAGACCAGGGAGTTAAAAAGAGCGATGCGGTTAGCTCTATTGTAATAGGTAACCATGTTTCCGAATTTGTGGTTGACGACAAGAATCATGAAGCGTCTGATCTTCTATGCCGTGGTGGAACAACTGATGGCTCAACTAAAGTCGCAATGGAATGATGATGATAAATTCCTTGTGTAGACATGGAATCAGGAGTTTTTAGCTCGAGGAAATTAAGGTTATATCTGTGTTATTCCTTCCCTTCTTTCAGAAACTTTACTTCTAAAGTCATTTAAAAACACTGTGATAACACACCACCACCAGCCCCCTTCTCCTCCGCCATGGTGGTGCATGAGAACCAACTCCAACTCCAACTGACGGCTCACAACACGAGTTGTTTAGCGCAGTTTGAAACGGTGAGGTCGGAATGGTCCAAGACTCCAAGGCATAGCGGATGAAGACCCCAATCTGCTCACGCTTAGGAATGTTCAAGGTAGGCTCATTGACTTACTATCTTGGATTCGGGAAGATAACGAAATAGTTGTATTCAGATCTTAATTCCTTTCCTAAATACATTTAACTTCCTTATCAAATTAGGAAACAAAAGAAATCCTACAGTATATAAGTAAAACCATTATGGATTCAAGTAATAGAACTATTACACACGTATTTTTTGAATTCTTAGAAACCTGAGATGAGTATCTCGACATGGCTTGATGAGTGGCTAAGAATTAAGTTCTACACAGATGATGCATCCTGCAATGGTGAGCATGATCCCGACCGATACGGAACTCACTACTGTCATCACTGCAAGAAACCACCTGTGTGCGATAAGTGTTGGGAGAAATCAACAGAACACCTAAATCACAAATTTATCCGGGTAAGTGTAGAATCATCATGCAATTAAATTCAGTTTAGTTTTATTCTGTCAAACACTTTCTCAAGATTTTTTTGCGTGGATGTTGTTGCTTCCTTTCTGAATATTTGTGGTAGGATTTTATGCATTAGGGCGGACCCATAATTTAAATTTGGGAGGGCGAAATTATCTATATGGGATTATTTTCGAGTTTAGGGAGCGCAAACTCTTAGATTATGAAAAATAGTACATATTTTAGAGGTGGAACGGCCCCTCAGCCCCCTATGGACGCCTCTCTGTCAGAATAGTAGAGTAATGCCAAGATATAGATTTTCTCAGTCGATCAACAATGGAAGGACTCTTCATGTAGATTTTCTACCTTTCTTGGGGATCTTTGCTTACTTTCTCTCTTCTACTCTTCTCCTTTTTCTTTTATTTTTGTCTTAGGTCTATCTATGCTCTTTTCTTTCTATTTTATCTTAAGAAAGATGAGAAAAATTCGGAATAGGGAAAATTTTATAAGATAGCCCGGCTCCAATAAATTTACTGGATCGATCCTTGTTTTTTTTTGAAACAGCAGAAATCTATTATTAATAGATCGGGTAAGAGTTTACAAGAGCATAATAAATACTCCGATATTACAATCCAAACCTTATACAATTGAATCAATTTTAAGAAACACAATACAGAGTAACAAAACAAGCCTTCACCAAACAATTTTCTAGCTAGCCGGTCCAGGCCTACCATGATGCCTTCTTTTTAACAATGAGTCTTCCTCTGGATCAATCCTCGTAATCAGGTGTTTGCTTCCTCGAGAAGGGCAGCCGTAAGAGTGGAGTGCATGAAGGAGTTTTGGGATGTTTCCGATATTCAACACTATGTTAACAATCACCACGAGGTGTTGTACCTTCATCCCGACAAGCAAGCGTCTCAAAGAAACTGTAACAAAATACAAACTACATGTATCAGTTGCCGTCGATGCCTGAAAGACCCTGGTTTCAGGTTTTGCTCTATTGCTTGCAAGGTAAGACGCAAACTATCATAAATTTCTTACATTCATTCATTTTATCTTCACTTTTAATATACATTAGTGTTCTTTTTCATTCTACTAAAGTAAATGATTATAAGCCTACTTTCTTGCAGAAAAACATGATTGAAGGGTCCCGTATAGAACTTCCACATCAATGCTCTTTCTTCGCAGTACAATGCGAACCTTCCACCTCTGCCATAGCAGAAAATACGACTGCACTCTCTGACCCTAAACTACCGGATTTTAAGAGCTCACTGCCAATGTTACAGTGCGAATCCTCCTCGCCTGAGAGTGAGTCAGTTAAAGGCGTGTCCATGAGAGTCAAGAGTCGAAAAGGGAACCCGCGAAGAGCTCCATTGTTCTAATTAAACTGATGAAACTGTGAATACCTGGAGAAGAAAGAATTGAACAATGATAAACCAAATAGCGAGTTAGGAACCTTGTTTTATTGGCATCATTTATGGATTAGCATTTGGTATTAAGCTAGAACACAATTTGAGTTTGAGTATTGATAAAATTCAATTGGAGAATTTTTTTTTTTTTTTTTTTTTTTTTTTTTTTTTTTAAGAATTCAATATAACATCGCATGGTTACATATTCTATTCGGATTATAATCAACGATAAATCACATAACTAATAACTCCATTCGGAGAAACACATGACTTCATTGGGAGAAATAACACTCCATTGTTGAGAAAATCACGCCACGGGGACTCAATCACATCAGCTAATACTTATACCTCTAGCTCCCTTAGCACACGACCACCTTATGACTCTCAATTGAAGTTGATTTTTGAAATTTTATGTTTGGTACTGAATTGTGATTTTGATAGTGTATAGTATATTTGATTATATTGTGTTAGAGTAAACCTCCTCCTTCTTCTTTTCCTTAATGAAGGAGAGGTCTTCCTCAGGTCATCTAAACCTGCTTATTTACGAATACCAAGATAACAACTAGTATCCGATTGAAATTTCACTACATCACTAAGCCCATTTTTCGCTGCCAAAAGTCGTTGATTTTAAAAGCACATTCTATCAATATAAACTACAAAATCATACATATAACGTTACAAAACTAAGATTTACATCATAGAGATTTGGAAGCCACAAAAACTTGTATTACACTATAAAACCGTTTATTATAACATCAACCGATACAAATAAACCACTATCAGTGGCATGACGTAATCTATTACAAATTTAAAGTAAAAAAGAGATACTTATCTTCAATCCAGTCCAATACATTAGAACGGCTTATCTGATGTTAATAGTGTGAACTACCAATACACCCTCTCAAATAGCATGTAAGTCCACATGTTATAGTAAAGGGTGTACGATCGAAACACTCAACATCCGACTTATTTCCCAACACAAACGATCTGGTGCAACTTAAAACTTCTAATTTGCAGGCTTAAACTTAGTCTTGATCTTCTCAATCAATGCATCCTTGGCTGGAAGCTTTTCTTTCACATAGCTGCAATTAGTATAATCATCAACCCATTTGCACAAATTGGGAAACTTTTCTTCAGACAAAATCTGGACCCCAACTAGTTCCCCAATTAGTGGGATCCAATAAGCCAACAAATTGGCTGTAATATCAACTAGTCCAATGGTTTCACCACCAAAGAATTTCTTGCCTTTAAGCTCATTTTCCAGAAAGTTGAGCAGTTCTGTAACTTCTTCCATCGTCTTTTCTTGCTCTTCCCCACTGCTTGTAAAAGCTTTCCTTATTGTAGGCCAACACTGAAGAAACAAATGCATTTTCATCACGAAATATAACTTAGTAGTATAAGATAACGTTTTTTTTTAAAAAGAATAACGTGTTAATTAAGATCAAATTTGCATGAAAGTCCCTTTTCTTTGAAATATGTACGGATTACCATTATGTTCTTGAATTTCACTTTAAATCTTCTATTCTTTAAAATTCTGCGAACTTGTGAAACAATCCAATGATATATATATTTCGAAGTACTCAAGTACATATGACATTTTATCCAAACAAACTTAATGGGGACAAATTGCATACTTGTAAACTTTAGAAGCACTTTTCACATAAAAGATTTAAGAATTAAGAGGATGAAATGCCTTTTCGCCGTTCTCTAAAGATGTAACGATATATCTAGTGTGAAATTTGCCTACAAGTGAATGAACAGGTTACCTTTTCATCAAGGAACTTGGACCAAAATCGGGCGGTGGCTCTCTCATAAGGATCTTTCGGGATAATGGTCGGACCATCCCAAGTTTCGTCAATATATTCGAGGATGACCAAAGACTCGGCAATGGGTTTGTCGTTGTGTAACAGAACCGGAATCTTTTTGTGAACCGGGTTGGACTTGAGAAGAAGAGGTGACTTGTCATCAAAGTCTTCTTGTATGAATTCGTATTCTACACCCTTCATCTTCAACCCCACTTCGATTCTGTGACTGTACGGGCTAAGCCTTGCTCCGAGCAACTTCACTCGTGCCATTGTATAGTGTGAATTATCTTCCGTTTGACCTTCCTATGTAGAATGATTTGTGGGAGATCTAGTTATGGTTCTTAGGTGCTGCTATTAATGTTGGATTTTATATAGAGAAGCTTAACTTGTTCACGTACCAAGATGAATAGATAAGTTACTTGAAGTGGTTGATTGAATCATAAATTAATGTTCCAAGGTTGACTTATTCGCGTATGTGATTACAACATCAATGTGATTTACGTATGTGGTGACACACTAATGGAAAATACGTTTGTGGTGACACACTAATGGAAAATCTGAATCACATATCGCAAAATTGTATACCATGTTCATTTAAGGTACCCATAAAATCTTCTATGTTATCAAAATGCAAATTACCTAAAAAGTAGGTTTCGTTATGTTCGTCTGAACATAACTGAACAAAACAAAACTGAACTGAATAAGCCTGAACTGAACTAAACTGAACTGAAATTAATGAGTTTTCAGATCAAAAGAACAGAGTCTAACAAATCAATAAAAATTTAACCAAGTTTATACTAACATTACAAAAAAACTGGTATGTATCCGTCGCTACAGACCAGCGATCCGTCGTCCCACTGGGTCTTTGACGACGGATAGATAATCCGTCGTCCAATTCGCGACGGATTGGACGACGGATTATCATATTTGACTTTTTATTTTATTTTTTTTTAAATCGATTATTGACGACGGATAGATCCGTCGCTAGATGGGATGACGGATAGAATCTATATTCTATCCGTCGTTATATTGGGCGACGGATAGTATCTATCCGTCGCCCAATATATTATTGGAATTAGTGACGGAATCTGAAATTCCGACACTATTTATTCCGTCACAGTTAATCCGTCACTATCTATCCGTCACTATTTATTTCATATTAATCCCTGTTTTTCGTAGTTCACCTATTTAATCAATATAATGTTCGATAATAAATCAATAATACGGAAAATGTTTCAATAAATGATAAATAAAATAAAGTAATATCCGGAGCAGGAGAAATTATCCGAACAAGTGTAAATATAATAAATCCGAACGTACGTATACATAACTAGCTACTAGACGGGGGTGGGGGCTGGCCGAACCGGGACATGAACTGCTCCATCTGTAACCGAAGGTGCTCGTTCTCCTCCCTTTGTTCTCTGACGTGCCACTCCATCTCTTGAGTTAGAGCTGCAACCTATTTCCGGACCTGCGCCTGCACCAATTTCGAGACCTGGTCCTGTGTGTAAACCGGACGTCTAGACTGCTGGGATGATGAAGAGGAGCACCCCGGACTAGCCAAGCTCAAACCGAGGCTCCCGAGTCCATATATTCGTCCTTTTCTGTCCGGTTTGTTGACCTCTAGGAAGATGTTGTCAACTTGTTCAGTTGACAACACATCACCCGTCTCTTCCTCCCGCCGCCACGAGCATCAACCTCGATCAAATCGTAAATAGCGTATATCATGATCGATTCGTTTTTCAAAAATAAGTTGTAATAGTGTACAAATATGAACTTTAAGCAACATAAACATATCATGATAGACGAGGCGGCGATCGGTCCATACCCGCCTTCCGCAGCCTTCTTGAAGATGTCATACTTGGATGTCACCTCCCCGTGAGATCTGAACAACATATATAGTCAACAATTTATCATCTCACAAGTAATCAGAGACACAATACATACACGTAATGCTAGATTGAAAAAAAACATATATATACATACCGATTGGTAATAATCAGTGAGAGTAGATCGCCTCCCAAGGTGGTGAACGGACCTTCCTGCCGCATCAGACTGAGACGCCCGGTTATGTCTGTTGATGTAGGCATTGTCCTGGACATCAGTTCGGCACCAGTAGGCATCCCAAAGGGCCCACTCCTCTGCATCAACCTGTGGAGGCATTGGGCCACCCCGATCCCGAATGGCCTTCCAAGTACAGACCATATCCCTGTATAGTTTAGATCCCACAGTCTTATAAACACGCCAGATCTGTGGGATCAACCTGCTG
The DNA here is from genome assembly GCA_026545765.1 of Plantago major. Lineage (NCBI taxonomy): Eukaryota > Viridiplantae > Streptophyta > Magnoliopsida > Lamiales > Plantaginaceae > Plantago > Plantago major. The sequence goes on along the minus strand of CM048843.1, from coordinate 87,731,230 downwards.
GGAATGAAGTACTCCTTCTACATTCCCAATTTCATACAACATCCAAAGTCAATACATATATAACGTCACCATGTACATCAATTTAATAAGATACAACAACATCACATATATGGTGACTAACATATCACCCAAACAAAGTGGCTAACATACCACTCACATATAGTGGCTAACATACCACTCACATTGTCCTAAATTTTACTAACACAATGGTGACTAACATATCACCCAAATAAAGTGGCTAACATACCACTCACATATAGTGGCTAACATACCACTCACATTGTCCTAAATTTTACTAACACAATGGTGACTAACATATCACCCAAATAAAGTGGCTAACATACCACTTACATACAGTGGCTAACATACCACTCATATTAAAACGATTATAATTACAAACAAAGGAATGTCATATTTTAACTTACCCTCAGCTCATCAAAGTACTCGACCCTCATGCGGTCCGAGATTTGAGACCAACACTCACCACCACCTTGGGTGGCTCTCTCCTCCTAAGATGTCACCTAGTTTGTTGTGGACCTCCAGGGCCATAAAGCATTGTCAATTTATAAGATACAAGAAATAAATATATATTACTTTAGTACAACAATTTATACTTGTCAACTATCATAAGTTATGTTTTACATATTTAAGAAGAATGTATAATACTTACTTGGCAGGACCAGCAGGAAAAATCACAGGCAAGCCGTTCCACGTGACGTTGGGATTTAGTGGATCGAACACGAGGTAGGGACAATCGTCATGGTCGCCCTCCAGTATGTGTCTGTGCTGACTGGTAGAGCCCATTGCTCTCTCCTCGGGGGATCTCAGAATCGAGACCTGCTACCACGACTACGAGCCCTCCCCTAACCTCGTCCCCACCCAAAGATTATCATGCGGTCAGGTGGCGAAAAGTGGTCTCTGTCGCGGCATCTGCAAAAACATGTAACAAATACAATAAAATGTGTTAGTACCAGTTATAATAGAGAAAAAAATTATAATAACACATATAAGTGTTATCAACTACTAACTAGTTATAATACACATAATATACCGTTATCGCCGTCCTCTAAGTCTACATATTGGTCCTCGTGCAGATCAAACAACTCATCATCTGCTTCTATGGGATTTTCTGCTTGTTTATCGACATCCTCTTGTTGGTACGAGTTGGTAATTGAGTCGTCTTTCTCAATGTACTCCACTTTCGAGCGAGCACGAATAGGTACCGCAGCTAACCATTCCGCCTTATCGCGTTTCCTGCTTGGATATTCAAGAAACACCACTTGTCGTGCTTGAGTCGCCAGAATAAATGGTTCATACTTGGTTCGGTACCTCTTCTTTTGGTTCACATCAACCATTTCATACTGCTCGTTCTTCCTCGTACCTCCTGGATTAGGATCATACCACTCAACATCAAACAAGAAGGTTCGTTTCGATGGCAAGCCGGAATATTCAATCCTCACTATTCGTTTTAGCTTGCTGTGGAAATCAAATAAAGCAGCGTCTCCATAATCTTCTGCACCCTTAACACACACCCTGGAGTTGCTTGTCGCCATGGCCGTGTTACATTCAGTCGTGTGGAACCTAAGACCATTGACTATATAACCTGGGAATGTGTAGACCTTTTTGAATGGCCCTTCTGCGAGAGCCTTTAAGTATATGCATGTGACGTTGTTAATAGGATTCCGGACATACTCTCGGAACCAATCTGGAAATTCTGTAGGAATTTTTGAGTCAAGTAGTTCCTCTAGTGTATCCTCTGTCATCTGAGGATTTTCTTCCAAACAACGCTTTTTGAAAAAACTGCAAACATTGATTCGATGATAAGTCTATAATTGAAGTAGACACTTACGTAGCTATATTAAAATTTAAAAGAAAGTGTTGCTCACCTCGCAAATAGTATCATATACTGGTCAACCTTCAGTCTAAATGCATCAGTATCCTCCAAGCAATGTGGACATACATATTTCCCTGCGGTTTTCCTTCCAGATAGCATGGAGTACGCAGGAAAGTCACTCACGGTCCAAAGAAGAGCTGCCCTCAAGGTGAAGTTCTTTTTGGTCAACACATCATATGCAGGGATACCATCCGTCCACAACTCAATCAGCTCCTTGATTAGGGGTTGCAAGAAAACATCCAATGTCAGTCCAGGATCTTTCGGCCCAGGCACCAACATAGTCAGAAACATGAATGGCTCCTTCATGCACTCACCGGGGTGGAGGTTGTATGGTGTGAGCATAACTGGCCAACAAGAGTATTTTCGTTCACTCCCGAACGGGTTAAAACATCCGTACAAAGTCCCAATCGTACATTTCTAGATTCGGCTGCAAACTCTGGATATGTCTTGTCAAACGATTTCCATGCGGGTGAGTCTGCTGGATGGTCCATTCTACCATCTTCTGCATTATCCGAGATTACTCGCTCCTTGTGCCACCACATTTTATCCGCAGAAGCACTTGAAGCATACAATCTTTTCAAACGAGGTGCTAGAGGGAAGTACCACATTTTCTTATGTGGGAGATTTTTCTTCTGCTTTCTTGAGCCCTCCTTGTAACGCTTGTACTGCCTTACCACAGAACTTGCATTGTATTAGATCTGCATCCTCCTCCCAATAGATCAAGCACATTTTCGGAGAACAGTCTATGGTTACCACAGGCAACCCTAAACCCCGCATCTTTTTCTTCGCTTGGTAAAAGTTGGTGGGAACTAGGTTTTCTTCAGGACAAAGGTCCGACATTACATCAACCCATTCATTGAAGCTCGTTTCAGATTGCTGGCCATTAGCATTACAACTCATTAGCCGAGCCAACAAAGACAACTCAGTGAGCTTACACCCCGGATAAACCGGCTTCCTTGATGATTCTAACAAGTCAAAGAACACCTGATCCTCGGGATTCGGTGGTTCCTCCACCTCCACCTCGGTTTCAGTGTTAGTTGTGTTCATGAACTCTGCCCCTGCAGCATCATACACCATTTGTTCGACTCGAGCTCGAATAGCATCGCTTTCAGATGTACTTTGTTCCCCGACTTGTTCATTTTTTCTCTTCCTTCCACGCTGTCTGTATTGGTCATATGTATTGGACGGTGCTGCTTCCTCACCATGATGATTCCATACCTGATACGCAGGCAGGTATCCATTTTTCCTCATGTACTGGACTACCGCTGTAGGAGTCACGTATTGCTTGTTTCTGCACTGTTTCATTGCACAAGGGCACTTTATCAACCCATCCTTTACATAAGCCGGATTTGAGATTGCATAAGCAATGAAACCTTCAACCCCTTTCAGAAAACTCGATTGAACTCTGCCATTTAGAGTACGACAATACATCCATGAACGATCGGTATTCATTGAATAATTAGATAATAACCTGACACATTTGAATTCATTAGATCGAGGTCTATCATTTACGATAATAAATCAATTTCAATCAATTGCTACGTAATATAAGTTATATTAGCTTCAACATCAATTGTTACGGCATTACATAATATATATAAGTTACATTAGCTTCAATTTTACCATAATGTTTGGTTTCATATATCAACTAATGATTACTAGTTATACAAGCCTAGAGACAAAACGGATTATCAAATGATTCTTTCTCTTGCAGCCCCCTCCTCATCACTTGTGACGCTCCCTACCACAGAACTTGCATTCCAACAGATCTACATCCTCCTCCCAATACACCATGCACATGTTCCGACAAGTAGAAAGGCACTCAATAGGCGGCCCCAAACCCCGCCTCTCCCTCCATTGGAGGTATGCCATGGACGGTGCTTCCTCACCGTGATGAATCCATACATGATACTCAGGCATGAATCCATAACGTCGCAAGTGCTCGAATACTGCTGTAGGAGTCATAAATTGCTTGTTTCTACAGGTTTCCAATGTGCAAGGACACTTTATCAACCCCCAGTTGCACAAGTCGGACGTCCCATGGCAAATGCAATGAAACCTTTAACCCCTTCTACAAAACTCCTAGAAACTCTGCCATTTACCGCCGTACGATCGTACATCCATGAACGGTCGGAATTCATTGTATACTTTTTTAACCTGTTCCAATTGATTAGATCATATTTAATTTACACGTTAATATAATCAACATATTATCCGTCGCTCAAAACACTTAACTACATCCTCGTAATTTAGTACATATACGAATTTATCAAATCAACTCCAACTACTACATACATATCGACAACAAATGGCCGGATTTGACGGAGGAGAAAGGAAGAAAAATGAAGGAGAAAAATGAAGGAAAATGGCTTCTACTTCAGCCCCCTTCCGATTAAAACCTTTCTGGGCCGACGGACACGTATCCGTCGGCCCAAAATAGCGATCCGTCGCTATCGCCCCGTAGCGACGGATAACATATCCGTCGCCATTTTTTAATTTTTTTTAATTTTACATATAAATATTAACGACGGATAATTTATCCGTTGTTAATATTTAATTTTCTTTTTTTTTTTTAAAAAAAAGTCAAACACCGGGCGACGGATTAATATTATCCGTCGCTATATGGGCGACGGATTAGGGATCCGTCGCTATGGGGCGACGGATTTTAACTCAATATTCTTGTAGTGTAAGATTACATATTTTGTTATTAAAATTACACATTTTGTTGCATGCTCAAGTTTTATCATTTATTTTAATTCGGATCTAAAATTACATGCTAATCCTAATCTATGAAGTCATATGGGACGAAGGGATTATATTGTATAAAAGTTTCTAAAACGTTGGATGGAACTTTTTATTCAAGCCAAGAAAACAACCAAACACGATGGACTTACGACTAGGGGTGTACATAAAAAATAACCGTCATTTCGCCGCCAACTACCCGCCGTCGACGGTTAGCGTTTTTGCAAAAACCGCCATGATTAAAAAATTGTTACTCGCTTTAGTAGGTGTTGGAAACCGCCTACCCGCCCAACCCGCCCGCCTATATATGCATATATGTATTTTTTTTATATAATAGATTAATAGTACTGTATAAACTAACAAAAACCCAACTCCACTAGTTTTCGCTCAATTATTTCCATCATATCTCTCTAGTACACTGTCTTATTGGATTTGCATATCTATTAGCTTTGAATTGTTTCTTCCTTATCATTTTTTCACATTGCTTAGCCTTTTCCATCAAAGGATCAGAGGACCGAGGGAATATTGTTTTGCTTCTTGGCATTAGTTTGCAATCTTAGTTTTTGTCAGGACCTTCATAATTTAAATACTCATGGACTTATATTTGGAATTTATGTACTTAAATTACTTGTATTAAGGCTTCGAATTATGTTGATGTTTCCCTTACTGTTGCGGGTTAGTTTATTAAGCTTATGAAGTCTAATGTATCTTTTTTTAATGCGTCATATATGTCCTTGTTTTCATGCGTTAAACCGCCTGCCATCCGCCCGCCTCAAGTAGTCAACCGACCCGCGGCGGTTGAGAGAAAATCCCACCCGCCACGGTTAATAATTTAGCCTACCCGCTATAGACGGGTCGGTTAGAAATTTAGCAAATAACCACCCGTAACCGTCCGTGTACCCTACTTGCTACCATAGCATTACAACTATCCCATATCCAATAGGGGTGTCAATTTAGGTCCAATCTAGACCGGACTGAATATGAGCCACCAAGTTACTAAGACCACACCCAATGATTCTTAGCATCACCGTGGCCTTACCGCAAAAATTATTTCAGCTGAAATTATGATTGAATGTGGAAAAATCATATCAAATGGAGCAGGTCATCAAATTTTTTCTTCATTTTTTTTAACATATATACCATATTATAAGAATGTTTAAAATTTGAAATTGATGAATTTGCAATTACAAATTTATATTTTAAATTAAGAGTATAAAAATCGTAAAAATTATAATGGTTGAAATATAGACAAGAGTGATCCTTATTTGTAGAGGTGAAAAAAATATGAAATTCGGTATAACTTCTATATTTATTATTTTATAATTAATTAATTAAGAATGAGATAAAATAAGAAAACAAATTTTAAAAAGAATAAAGAAGTGGGCCCACTGTGGCTCCATTGGAGCCAACTCGACCCGTCATCGTGACAACGGGACTCTAAGACTACTCTTATTGAGAGTGGTCTAACTCTAACTTCATGAAATGTATCAGTATCCATGTACCATGTGGATCTGCTCGGAATGAAACGGATCCACATAGATCTGGTCCCCAAATATGAGAACTAAGATTTACGTAATATAGATTTGAAAGCCACAAACTTGTACACTATAGTACTCTTTATTTTAACATCAACCGATACAAATAAACCACTATATGTGTGTCGTGACGTAGACTTATTATAAAGGTAAAAGTATAAAAAAGATGTCTATTTTAAATTCAGTACAATGCAATACAACAATTTATTAGGTGTTAGATAACCATTAATACACTCTTTAAAATGGCATGTAAGTCCAACATGTCATATTAAAGGGTGTACAAGTCGAAACACTCAACATCAGACTTATTCCCAATCCAAACAAAATACTCCAACTTTCAACTTCTAATGTTTAGGATTAAACCTAGTCTTGATTTTCTCAATCATTGCATCCTTGGCTGGAAGAGTTTCTTTCACAGAGCTGCAGTTAGTGTAATCAGCAGCCCATTTTAACAAATTGGGGAACTGTTCTTCAGACAGAACCTGGACACCAACTACTTCCCCAATTAGTGGAATCCAATAAGCAATTATATTGGCTGTAATATCAACTAGTCCAATGGTTTCACCACCAAAGAATTTCTTGCCCTTAAGCTCATTCTCCAAAAAGTTGAGGAATACTGTAGCTTCTTCCATTGCCTTTTGCTGCTCTTCTCCATTGCTTGTTAAAGCTTTTCTTATTGCAGGCCAACACTGTAGAGTACAAATACAAATGCATTTTCATCACAAACTTTTAACTTAGTAGTATAAGGTAAAACTTGTTTATATTATCTCTAAACCGTACCTTTTCATCAAGGAACTTGGCCCAAAACCGGGCAATGGCTCTCTCATAAGGATCTTTTGGCATAATGGTCAGACCATCCCAAGTTTCATCAATATACTCGAGGATGACTAAAGACTCGGCAATGGATTTGTCGTCGTGCAATAGAACCGGAATCTTCTTGTGAACCGGGTTGGACTTGAGAAGTAGAGGCGACTTGTTTTCCAAGTCTTGTTCTATGAACTCATATTCTACGCCCTTCATCTTCAATCCGACTTCGATTCTATTACTAAACGGGCTAAACCATGTTCCGAGCAACTTTACTTGTGCCATTGTAGAATGTCAATTTGTGTTTGAGTTATGGTTCTTAGGTGGTACAGATGTTCGAATTTATAGAGAAGCTAAGCTTGTTTGCCAAGATGAAGAGAGATAGTAAAGTTAATCAAAGTGGTTGATTGAAAGCTACATTAATGTTCCAAGGTTGACTTGCTCGCGTATGTGATGACAACCACAATCAAATTCTGGATAATTCGGTCATTTCACATGTCGTTTACATTATTACGTATGTCGTGACATAACAGTGAAGGATAATGGGAACCTAGTAACCTACTCCATTTGTTCCGATAATTTCATACAATTTTCATTTTTTGTGTCAGATTCATACAATATTAATTGAAGTTGGAAACTATCACACACATAATAAATAATTAAAAATGTTAGTGTTATATTAAAGCTACATATTTTGCCATTTGGTAAGCCATTTATGTTTATCATTTACACTAATTTTACACTTAAATTGCATACCAACCTTATTGTACCAAGTTTTTCGGGAACGAACGAGTATGTCTTGCCGATGTTTCTAGCACCTAGGGTTTGATAGAAACTTTTTATGGAGTCAATAACAACACGACTTTGGCTTACAATCGGAACATTCTAGGCAAGAAAGTGGTAGGATTGTCAATTCGTCAGTAGGATGTAATTTTGATTCACACAAATGAAAGGTAGCCAGTTTATACGATTTGAAAATTCAAGCAACAGTTTAATTTTCACCATAAATTAATTTTCATTTAGAAAAAAAAACCATAAACAAGATTTACCAAACTAAAAAAGAGGCAAGTACACTTCACGCTCTATAAGTTCAGCTGAATTTTATAATTGTAGTTGTTATTATTTCCTAGTTGCGATCTACAAATCCAGTAAAATTATCCGAATATTATCCACCAAGTCGCTAACTTGATCAGATGGATCATAATCCATGTGGGATCGGCTCTCACTTAATCAAATTCAAACATATCTGGTCCCAAATTTAAGTTATTTGCTGACTCTTAAGGTTTTTCTTTCGGTTGGACTCGGGCCTGATCCAATGATGTCAAGTCTCTACGGTCTTTAAATAATTTATTTAAAGACGAACTTATATATAATATATTCCATGCTAATAAGTAAAACGTTTATTTTTCAACATTGGTATTTATTCATATTAGAAAAGTTATCATTTCATTAACAATATAAACGTTTTGATTAATCACATGAATAATTTTATTATTAACATATGTCGTCTATAGATAAATTATCTGAAAACCGTCTCTCTGATATTTTGTGTTCACACTTTCCCTCATATATGTAATATAAATTTTACATTCTATCTCCCTCTTAAATTGAATCCTTCTATCTCTCTCTTAAATTGAATCCTGCATAAATGTAGGGATCTTCAACTCTAAGTCCACATCTACACATTTCCTCAATAATTGAAACTATATTCGACGACATATTTTTAAAGCTTTTATAGAATTTGTTTTCTCAATAGAGCTAATTTATTGTCAATTAAATGAGTAATCACCCCGTTTAATTTAATCAAGAAAAACAAAATTAAAGAAGAGAAAAGAAGAAACCAATTTGACTTGTCACACAACGTTTATGGAAATTTCCGCAATCCACGGCCCACATCGCCCATTTCCAACACAAAATCAAATCATAAATACGGGTTAATTACACATCACCTCCATTAGATACTCATTTTGCAATTAACCACCCACACACATTCATCAACTTGAACGAGCCCAAAAGTCAACAAAATACAATGTAAGGCTCTGTTCTTTTCAACTTAAAACTCATTCAGTTCAGTTCAGTTCCAGTCAGTTCAGTTCAATTCTGCTTAGTTATATTTTATACTACAGTTCAGTTCAGTTCAGGAAATTTCAGTTGAAAAGAACAGAGCCTAAGTCTACTCAGGAACCAACATTAGAAAAGGACCTGAAATACTGACAAATTTTCGTTATAGTTAAAAACAAGTTTTAACTACAAATAGCGGTGTTATAATAAACAAAAAATGATATAAAATAGTTACACATAAAACATTACTGTATCGTTTAAAACATTACATTTATATTTAAAAACTTCAGTCCGTTTCTCATGTCCCTCTATAATGCAGGTTCTTTTTAAGACTCTGTGTTTCACTTGGCAATTTTCTCCTTTTTTTTCCTTTCTCATTACTATGGTATTCAAAAATTTTGTTACAGCCGTATATTTTCAAATTTCAATAATAAAATCTTGTGTAGATAGCATATATTAGATTTAAATGTGAACTACTCTAGTTACTTTAGACAAATATCATTAAGTAAAATATTGAGATTGTGAATATAATGCTTCTTATTGTTTACAAAAATGAAAATGTTCTTAAGTACTATACTTCACATCCAACTAGTCGAGCCCTGCTGAAGGCTCAGCTCGACTCGTCTCGTTTGATATGGTGTTCAAGCGAACTTCTATCAGATCGGGGCCCATTTTGTTATCAATTCGAGTATGCTTGACTCATTGATACTTGACTAAAGTTCGAAGCAAATGAGCTAAGCAGAAGCCTACTTATCATGACTCGGGCTTGAATTTAAGCTCGAAACAGTACATCGTTTTATTAATGAGCTGAGCTGACCCGAGATTGTGTTCATTTGCTTGATAAGCTCGAGTAATTAGATACTCAGATCAGCTTGTCTTGTTAAACAACTCTACATCCGACGTTCCGATAATAATAATGATATTAATATGTCTTTCTTTATATTTATATCGTACCGTCTCCCATGAGTTATCAATCAAACCGTTTTAACGTTTTTAACCTTAATGCTATCCTTCGTACTTCAAGGATCTAAGTACAATTAGTCAAAGCTCTAGGGGTGTGTATGTAAGTATGTAGCTCAATTCAAATCTACAAAGACTTTTCCTCAAATATGAAATATCTCTCTCACAGTCTCACTCAAGAACAAGCATAAACACTCCACTCTCAGCTTCACCTTTCTTCTCCACTCAAAAATGGAGACTCTGACTCTTCTCTGCACCGCCACACTCCTAATCGCCGGCGGAATATACTGGTTCGTGATGATTTTAGGCTCAGCCGAAGTGAAAGGCAAACGGGCAGTGAACCTCTCAGGCGGATCAATCTCGAAAGAAGACGTGCAAGACAACTACAAAGAGTACTGGTCCTTCTTCAAAAAGCCTAAAGAGATCGAAATCACCGAAAAGGTACCAGCTTTCGTCGACACTTTCTACAATTTAGTCACTGACATCTACGAATGGGGTTGGGGCCAATCCTTCCATTTCTCCCCTTCCATTCCCGGCAAATCCCACCGTGACGCCACCCGATTGCACGAGGAGATGGCCGTCGATCTGCTCAATGTCAAACCCGGTCACAAGATCCTCGATGCGGGCTGTGGTGTGGGCGGCCCGATGCGTGCAATTGCGGCCCATTCGGGCGCAAATGTGGTCGGAATCACCATCAACGAGTATCAGGTCTCTAGGGCGAAACAGCACAACAAGAAGGCCGGATTGGACAAGCTCTGCGACGTCGTTTGCGGCAATTTCCTCGAAATGCCGTTCGACGACGAATCTTTCGACGGAGCTTATTCAATTGAGGCAACCTGCCACGCGCCTAAATTGGAGGAGGTGTATGGAGAGATCTTCAGGGTTTTGAAGCCTGGTGGGTTGTATGTGTCTTATGAGTGGGTGACTACTGAGCTTTACAATGGGGATAATGAGGAACATGTTGAGGTTATTCAGGGAATTGAGAGAGGTGATGCTTTGCCTGGATTGAGGAGTTACAAGGACATTGCTGAGGTTGCTAAGAAGGTTGGTTTTGAGGTTGTGAAAGAGAAGGATTTGGCTAAGCCACCTGCTAATCCTTGGTGGACTAGGTTGAAGATGGGGAGGTTTGCTTATTGGAGGAATCACATTTTGGTTACTGTTCTTGCTTGGCTTGGTATTGCTCCTAAAGGAACTGTTGATGTTCATGAGATGCTCTTTGTCACTGCTGATTATCTGACTAGAGGTGGTGAGTCTGGGATTTTCAGCCCTATGCATATGATTCTCTGCCGGAAGCCGGAAACCAGGTCCAATTAGGCGATAATTTGTTATGTAATAGTATTTGTTTAGCTCTCCGAATCGTGTTTAGTTGATTTCTTATCTTGTTTTAGTTTCGTGTTACTGCTTCTGTTGCATTTATGTACGTTTTGTTTTGTTGGTTTTATTCAATCTATATAGAGCGGTTTTGAATTCAGCTCGTGGCATTGCTAGCCGACTCGACTGGCTGCTTTACTTGTTAGATGAACTGATTGCATGGAACTGAATTTTGTAAGGCCTGAGGGTTAGCTTGGACCTGTTAGGTTTGAATAAGTAGGGGATAAGTAAAGGGGGTTGGTGTGGAATCATCAATCATGTTTTGTAAGTGAAATGATAAGTGCAGGGTAAAAACTAGATGATAGGTTTCGAGTCATGTAGTTTGAGTCGATAAAAGTTCAAGGCCGAGGAAATGTAAACAATGCCTTAGTCATTGAGAGCTCGCTAATTTTATAATATCTCCAAACCAGTTATAGTATAATGTAGCAATTGTCCCTAGTTACGTCGAATGCCCCAAAGATCATATCTTGTGCTTCCAGTATGAGTTATCAAAACTTGGTCTTAATTCTTGCTGTGTGTTATACTTTGTGTCTTCATTTATTTTCTGTTTTATTGGTTTTTATTTTGATTCGTTGGATTCATGCGGAGTAATTGTTAAGAAAAACTACTTCAATTTTATGTAAATTAGGGGGATGTGCCAAGCACTTGGGTGGGTCTTGTACCTTGTTTTTCCTAAGAATGTCATCATTGACAATTGAAAATGCGTCTGAATTGTGTATTCATAATGTTATAGCACTGAGTGGACATAGCACACAACATGGATGGCTATCTGTATGAGATAGCAACATCTTACAAGTGTGCTTCTCATCATATCATGACAATTAGTGGCCCTCATCAACTGGACAATTGCCTAAGCAAACCCATTAGATGCGTAGTCAGTCATCCTGTGTTTATCTAAGTTTTATTGATGAAAGATTGTGAAAAGTTACAGAATAATTCGCAAAAGGTCCATGCCTTATGAGTTCTGAGAAAAAGATTAATGTTATGGGATTACTATGCAGTTGTTTATATTGTCAACTGACACTGGACTTGTGTTGGATCAAGCAAGCTGCTTCTTTTTGGCTCTAATGTAGTAATTGGTTAAGTTAAATACATATGTTTACGCCTTTACAGAATCAGTGGCATGTGCTGTGCTTGGGTGACTGATTAATTTACTGGTGTTTCGCAAATCTCTATGCCTTTCTTTATTGTAAATATGCAGCAAATCCACAAGATTCATGTGATAGTTTGTAAATTAGATCATATTAGTAGTATGCTTTATGAAGCCTTGCTGCTTCACCTGTTATGTGCACACCTTCTGTGATTATCTGTGACAACACATAACCTTCTGTAATTATCTATGACAACTCATAACCGGGATTGTACCCTGGGGACGACTACCATTCTTGTAACTTGATATTACTTCCTAATAACTTGTAATTCGTGAACAGAGATCAAGTCGGAAATAATCTTTTTGAGAGGCAAGTAGGAAATAAAATTGTGATAAACCATTGTTTTCCTTCATTTCTGCTGAAGGAGGACTGCATTCTCCATATCTTTTGCTTTCTTATTGTTGAAGTATGCATGATGCTGTTATTTGCTTCTGGGGTCGAAGCTGTACATAACTTCGATTTGAGCATTGTCATTCTAGACAACAAGTGAGCAGAGAACCTGTGTAAACAGTGCCTTGTTGGTCTTGGCGAGCTGAACAAATACCTGGCCTAATTGGTTAATTTCTTCTTGGTTCTGTCTGAAATTCATGTTCTTAGGTCGCACACATGTAAGTTTGTTGAATTCGTTCCATATTCCCATTCGTGTATGCATTTCTCCGATATTAGAGGACTCTACGTGGGTTTTGTAGATCCAAAGTACAGTTTTATATACCGAGATTGCAACTGTGTTGCAGGCATATTGACAAAGAGAGGAAGCGGAGATCATTCCACCAACTATGAGGAAAGCCTACACAGTTCATCTTACTGACTATTTGCCAAAACTCTATGTTTTATTTACCCTGGTTTTGTGCTTTACACTTTTTACATACGGATCTATACTCTAAGGCCGTTAGGACTATAATTCAACCAAAGTTCCGAAATTTGTAATCTTGAAAAAGACTATGGCACAGTTCCGTGACTTGATGAACTCAGTTTCTTTCCTCGAAGGTGAAATATAAAGATCTAAGCAATTAAATTATTGAAGAGTGATATGATAGCAGATTAGAGATCCAAACAAAGAGGAAAAGACAAACTTGACAACGCTTTGCCTGAAAAGCCAAAAAATATCTGCGAGAAAAACAAAGCAAAACAGCACATCAGACCAGACAAGTATACTAGACTAATCACACTTCACAGTCTTCCCATCTTACATGTCTTCAATTTCAACATCTTTATCCATGTTTGTTAGGTATTGAAGTCGATTATTAGAAGTCGGGACTGTTTAGAAATAGTATCGTGAGTTAATGAATATTGAAACAATTGTAAACCGAATAGTACTGAGAACTTAACAAAGTCGATAAACAGAGCGTCCGGACAAAAATTAATTCCAAACAACGAACAGAGAGTTTACTCGTTGAGATCACAGTTTAATATTGGATGGCCTGGAGTGAAGGAAAAGTCTTGAACAAAAAATAAATAAGGCTCATTGTGCAGGATCACGACTGGTAGGAGTATTAATCTAATACTGAAGGTGAAAAAAAAAGCTATAAATTCTGAAAACAGCAGCATCAGATCTGTTTCCAGATGCAGATAGATTTGTCATATACAGAAAGGAGCTTACAAATTACAATAGACAAAAATAGAAACAAAGCTTCAATTTCAGTATAAAAAAAAGTTCTATGCTAACAAATACAACAATCGTAAGGGTGGATGAGTGGTAAGAATGCTGGAGTATCAAACAGTAGGTTCATCTATCAAAGGTCGAACGGAGTGTTTATCTTAACTAAGCTCATAGTTGTGATAGATAAGTACATTTGGTGTGGCACATATGAAGTGATAAAGTTAATCAGGCATATCAGCATGTGATCTGATTAGACAAAGTGTACAAAAGTCACTGAATCTCAAACAAAGATTGTCACATGAATCTTGTGGATCTCTTCCATCTTTACAGGCTTACAGCATAGAGATCTGGTAAGGAGTTAAAAAACCAATTGTCCAAGCACAAAGCACATGCCACTGACTCCATAAAATGTATTTTACACTGACAGGCAATATATTAGGACTAATATTACAGCCCAACAACCAGCTTGATCCAAGCACACATATATATCATACTTCTAGTAAGGTGTGCTGTGTAACTTTTCACATGCATTACATCTTAAATAATGTCCATATTTAGCTTAGCAACACATACAGCGGGCTTGATTATAGTTTCCAAAGATAGTGTAGACATGTTTTTTCCCACATTTACAGAGATGTTTTCAGACAGAATAGTAAAAGATTATTCTGGTTTACAGTCTACATCAGATCAGATATGTAGCCAACTTTCTGAGATCTCACCAACAGCAGTGATACCAGATTCATCAAATCTGGTTAAGTCACTTGCTTGTTATGAAGTTGTCTTTGTTATCTAACTAGATAAAGAAGTGAGATCTCAGCAGCTTTTGCACATGTTAAGTTTAGTTTCGTTTGGCTACAAACATCACACGGTTAGTAATGCGGGTAGGTAATGCAGAGGCAAGGCAAGTATATATTAATACACACGATATTAGAAACTAAACATGTGATGAACACACGATATTCAAAACTAAACGAGACTACACGTGTGATGTTAATCCCTTCCATCAGAGAAAAGCAACGCAAGAGGAACACAACTTTATTAAACACATGAAATTAGAAACTAAGCGAGACGATTTATGTGATGTTAATCAATTCTCTCGGAGAGACCGAGATACGGTCTGTAGTGGGTTGGCCTAGAATTCTCAGAACAAAGGACCACAAACAGCGGTCCTCACATGAGTTCAACTTGTAAGATGCTGCTAGCTATCCATACCACGTGCCATGTGAGCTCAATAATACATTCACAATAGTACTTCACAACAATTGTACAAACACCTCAATTTGCAGAACCAAATCAAACACTTCACTCTAAACTTACCAAGATCTTAAACCCACAAGCACAAAGTTATCAAGAATTTAAAGATTGCAACTTTATTGAAACATTGCACTTCAAACTAATCAAGAACTTAAACCCACAAGCACAAAGTTATCAAGAACCTAAAGATTGCAACTATGATGATCAATCCAGTAAATTATATACTGACAATAAGAACTTAAACCCACAAGCACACAGTTATCAAGAACTTATAAAGATTGCAGCTTTGATGATCAATCCAATAAATAAACCGGCAATACTTCCAAAACTGACAACCAAATTTCACCAAAAACACAATCTTTAACTCTAAAAACATACTTCCCTATAAACCCAAGTCAACTTATTCAAATTAAACTACAAAAAAACACAAGAAACAAAAAACAGAGTAGCATTAAACAAGCAAGAACTAAAACAAGAAATTAACAGTTCCTCACTCAAGAAACTATCACAAATCGCCTAATCGGACCTGGTTTCCGGCTTCCGGCAGAGAATCATATGCATAGGGCTGAAAATCCCAGACTCACCACCTCTAGTCAGATAATCAGCAGTGACAAAGAGCATCTCATGAACATCAACAGTTCCTTTAGGAGCAATACCAAGCCAAGCAAGAACAGTAACCAAAATGTGATTCCTCCAATAAGCAAACCTCCCCATCTTCAACCTAGTCCACCAAGGATTAGCAGGTGGCTTAGCCAAATCCTTCTCTTTCACAACCTCAAAACCAACCTTCTTAGCAACCTCAGCAATGTCCTTGTAACTCCTCAATCCAGGCAAAGCATCACCTCTCTCAATTCCCTGAATAACCTCAACATGTTCCTCATTATCCCCATTGTAAAGCTCAGTAGTCACCCACTCATAAGACACATACAACCCACCAGGCTTCAAAACCCTGAAGATCTCTCCATACACCTCCTCCAATTTAGGCGCGTGGCAGGTTGCCTCAATTGAATAAGCTCCGTCGAAAGATTCGTCGTCGAACGGCATTTCGAGGAAATTGCCGCAAACGACGTCGCAGAGCTTGTCCAATCCGGCCTTCTTGTTGTGCTGTTTCGCCCTAGAGACCTGATACTCGTTGATGGTGATTCCGACCACATTTGCGCCCGAATGGGCCGCAATTGCACGCATCGGGCCGCCCACACCACAGCCCGCATCGAGGATCTTGTGACCGGGTTTGACATTGAGCAGATCGACGGCCATCTCCTCGTGCAATCGGGTGGCGTCACGGTGGGATTTGCCGGGAATGGAAGGGGAGAAATGGAAGGATTGGCCCCAACCCCATTCGTAGATGTCAGTGACTAAATTGTAGAAAGTGTCGACGAAAGCTGGTACCTTTTCGGTGATTTCGATCTCTTTAGGCTTTTTGAAGAAGGACCAGTACTCTTTGTAGTTGTCTTGCACGTCTTCTT
Organism: Plantago major; assembly: GCA_026545765.1. Lineage (NCBI taxonomy): Eukaryota > Viridiplantae > Streptophyta > Magnoliopsida > Lamiales > Plantaginaceae > Plantago > Plantago major. The sequence continues at coordinate 87,714,392 of CM048843.1, read as the reverse complement.
TCGAGATTGATCCGCCTGAGAGGTTCACTGCCCGTTTGCCTTTCACTTCGGCTGAGCCTAAAATCATCACGAACCAGTATATTCCGCCGGCGATTAGGAGTGTGGCGGTGCAGAGAAGAGTCAGAGTCTCCATTTTTGAGTGGAGAAGAGAGAGAGGAGAAAGGAAAAGGAGTGAGCTGAGTGGAGTGTGAAATGGGAGAGATTTATTGGGAAAGAGAAGAAGAAGAAGACGATGATTGTTTGTTTGTCTGTCTGTCTTTCGGGCTGGGTGGCCTCACGTTTTAGTCTTAATCACGTTGTGCCACGTTCCAATAGTGAGAATACGCACGGTAAAAAATTATGACGGAAACGACCAGGCCCGAATCATAATCGATATTAATTTGGGTCATACGTGTCATGTCGTGTCGCTAGTGTGAAATTGTATGTTCGAGAGTGCTGGTCTAAATTCAAATTTAATCACACATAATGCCGTTGCATACTTTATTATAGTGGATGCGTTTTTATGAAGGTAAATCTTGTCGCGCTTTCTATTAACCCATGTGAGATGGGTCTAAAAGATGTAGTAATACAATGTGTGTGTTGTATAATACACTTTGTAACACTTGCTCTTTGTAGGTGTTTTTAATGCGATTTTCTGCACATCAAAATAGATAAGAATTAGAGAGGGTGTGTACTTAAGATATTAGAGAAAACCACCAATTGTGTTTCAGTTTTTAAGTTGAGTTTTTGTAGATTCCTTTTCCTAGCACTCTAGCAGTGCTTTGTCTTGTTGAATTTCTTCATTATTGGGCTAATTAATGAACTTATTTGATTGTTGAGCTAATTAATGCAAACTTATCTGAATTTAATATTCTTCATTGTTGGGATATTAATGCAAACTGGTTTGAATTAAATATTTGAGAGTGTGTTGGAATCTTTGTTTGAAATGTTTGTCTTTTTCCAAAATGTAAAACGAAACCAAACCATACCAATTGAATGGCCGGTCGATCTGATTCGGTGTACTCCCTACTTCCCACTGCCCAGACTGAAATTTTATTTTTTAGGTAGACTTTAACTATAAATTGTTTAAATATTAGACCGAAAAATGTTTAATAAAATTTTATTGAAAGTATATTGTATGTAAAATTTCATAAGATTCAACCAGATCAATTCCGATGTACACATAAAGTCCAGTTGAAGCAATACGGAGAAAGGACAGGCCCATTGGACTCACAAAATGGACAAAAACTTAAAAAGGGCCTGATCATAAAATAGTGTAACATTAAAATTGTTGGGGTGTTTAACTTGCTATTGAAGTATTATTTGCATGAGTGGCGCTTAGTCTATCAAACTGGCCATATCACTGTTTGGTGTGATAAGCAGGTGATGGCGATCTTGATCCTCTCACTCAGTCTCTCCGGTGACAGATGATGCACCGGAATCGCTGTCATTCTCTTACGATCCCGGAACCAAGACACTCGGCCTTGAGAAAAAGACGAACTCATAAAGATCCCAGCCAAGTGCAAGGTGTGGCTAGTAGGAGTTTCTTGTTTCACTGAGAGAGAAGCTATGGCTCTACTGACCTGTAGCTCAAATCTTTTCATTGGAGCCCTGAACCTATGGTGAAGTTTAGAGGATCAGCTCGCCTGAGCAGCTTAATCATAAAAACGGCAGATACTGAAGGTCAAGAACCATACTAAAAGGCGCAAGAACCTTATCACTACCACTATCCTTCATCAACTATTTTCTCACATTAGGCTGAACTGTAGGCTACCTGGTAACACCTTCATCACACCGAATAAAAAGTGAGACACTAAAGCAGACACTTAGCACCTATCATGGTTCATGCCCTCTTCAGCTCTGAAGCCATAGTCCAAGATTTTACTGTGAAAACTGCAAATGAGATCATGAAGCTAGGCTTACCGAAGGGTGGGGTTTACCTCAAATCCACTTATAATTCAAGAAAATTGACATCAAAGTCTAAAGTTTTCTCAGAATAGAGAACGGTGCAGCAAACTTTCCCTGAAATGGAAACATTCATAGAACGTATAATAATAGAACAACAATGCATTACATTACCTCAAGTTTGTCAGTTGCATATTTGTGGCAAACTAGATCACGAGAGTAGCTTATGAACATGATGACAGATTACTTGCAGCCTACAATAAGCTACAGCCATAAAGAGTATTTACAGCTTTCGAAGTGTAGATGTTTTCTGCCCGGTCAATAGAAGTGAGAGCAGTAAGCATAAGACGAACTTGCATCTTTTTAGCAGGAATAGAAGAAACAACCTTGCCGGTCTCTATGTCACAAGATTAATCTGTACGAGCATATTGCAGATGTATCCATCAGAATTCAGCTCATAAACAACACTGGTCTTCTGCCGTGATCAATTGTTTTACCAGTAATCTCCACAAGAGCAACGCCCATCCATGAAATGGTGATATAATTTTGAGTCCCCTACAATTATCTCTCTGTTCACTACCAAAGAGATCTTTTTTATAGCATTATGGCAATCTTCACATACTCTAGTATTCTTTCTAACGAGCACGGGTTCTCCGATTGATGTAGAAATCAGCCCAAAACACGTAGCCAACCTCACGCTATGATACATCACGGAACTGGCTCGTCTTTTGAGCAGGACCTGAGGCTTAAACTTAATGATGCTGTCAATGGCTTGGCCTTCACCTATCTTTCTTGAAAGTATTTCAAGAACACCATAAATATCAGATCTTCTCTCAATTGGAGATCTGTCGTAATTGGTGAATTTGTATACTCTACCATTAGACTCAACTATACTACACCCAATAGTTTTCTTTAACCCACGTTGCTTCATCAAACGTCTAAGACGCTCCACGTCATCCCATCTTCCCACGTCAGCATACATGTTCGAGAGGAGGACATAACATCCTGTATTGTCACTATCAATTGACAAAATGCATCCTGCGGCCATTTCAGCCATTTCAATGTTTCTATGATGTCTACTTGCAGCCAATAGAGAACCCCAAATCCTGGAAGTTGGTGTGAGAGGCATTGATTCAATCATTTGTATAGCATGGTCAAAATCGCCAGAACGGCCAAGCAAATCGAGCATGCACCCATAATGTTCTATAGCTGGTTCAAGCCCAAAATTCTTCTTCATTGCATTAAAATACTTCCAACCTTCATCAACATTGCCTGAAATGCTACAAGCCAACAAAACTGAAACGAAAGTGCTGCTATTCGGTTCATTACCACATTCCTTCATTTCACAGAACAACTTAGCTGAATGTGAGATAAATCCATGTATAGCGTAGGCCATAATGATCGTGTTCCAAGAAACAACATCCTTCATCAACATGTTATCAAAAACTTTCCTTGCTGACTCAAGATCACCAGATTTTGCATACATATGAATCATTGCATTGGATATAAATGTGTTCATCGAAATGTCTGATTTAAGGATGAGACTGTGTACTTGTTTTCCTTCTATTGGTAAGGCTATTTCCCCATATGCAGGCAGGACGGTAGAGAATGTTATCTCATCAGGCAAGCAATAGTCATCCTGCAACAAACTAATAAATGTTTCAACAGCTTCTCTATAATGTGAATTTTCAACGTAAGCAGCAATCATGGCATTCCAAGATATCAAGTTCTTTCGTTCCATATGTAAGAATACATATTTGGCTAGCAACACACTCCCACACTTACCATACATATCAATCAGAGCCGTCTCTAATACCGAATGAGGAAGAACTCCGGTTTTAATTGGTTGACAGTGAACTGCTTTTCCAAGTGCTGCATCTCCTAGGTTTGAGCAGGAGGGGAGCAAATTTATTAACGTAATAACATCTGGTCTAACTTTGTCAACATCTTGCATTTTCCGCACACAATCAAGTGCCTTAAGTGATTCACCATTCATCCCACAGGCACCAATCATTGCATTCCAAACAACCACATTCTTTCGCGGAATGCTGTCACAAAAACTCTCAGCATATTTCACCTCCCCACATTTTCCAAACATGTCAATGACTGAACTTTGAACCATCGAATCAAATTCCAGCCCGTTCCTTACCACTTGGCAAAAAACCTCCTTCGCACTCAACAAACTGCGCTCAAGAACACAAGCACCCAAAATCCCAATCACACTGAACCTGTCAGGTCTTATTCCAAACCCCTGCATTTCACGAAAACACTCCAATGCTCCCAAACCATCTCCAGCCGTAACATACCCACTGATCATCGAATTCCAAGACACCACATCCCTCACATGCATACGATCAAAAACTTTCTCCGAATCATCAATAATCCCAACCTTAGCATACATCGTAACCAGTGCATTGCAGACGTAAATATCCACGTCCAACCCAAGCTTAACAATCCTGGAGTGAACCTGTCTCCCTTCCTCCAAACCAAAGACCGCCGCACAGGCCTTGATCACAAACGGGAAAGTGAATTTATCTTCTAGAGTCCCTTCAACCCGCATACGGAAATAAAACTCCAGGCAATCCTGAAAGTGCCCACCATCAGCTAAACCCCTTATAATCAAATTCCAAGTATAAGTGCTCGACTTAGTCTTTTTCACAAACAGTTGGAGTGCATCTTCGATGGAACCCGATTTTAAGTAAAAAAACATTCTTTTAGTCAACGATTCGTTGTGAGCTTCTGCTGATTTCAGTTTTACATCTTTTCTTCGGGTTATGGAAGATGAAGCTACTTTTGAACGGTAGTTCTTGAATTTTCTATCATGGTTTTGTTGAAGTGTTGAAGCTAAAGCTTGGTTTTTTACAGGAGATTTTCTGTATGGGGAAATGTAAGGCTCTGTGTGATGGAGGTGAAATCTCAGTACTGCTGTCGCCATTTTTGGGATTAGCAGATGAAAGAGGTTCCTTTTGGAGCCCCTGGAGATGGTAGTTAAATTCGGTTATGTGTTTTTTCTTTTCCTTTTTCTTTTTCCCTTTCCTTTCCGGATTCACAAATTCTCTAGTGAGACGGACTTTAACTAATATACGTAGATACTACATATATTGTCAAGAAAATCATCAATGTTATTAGTTAAACCGTTTATGTTGTTAACAAAGTGTATCTTTTGTACATATGAAAAAACACCAATATTGATAACATAGACGGTTTAACTAATAACATTGATGATTTTCTTAAATGAGATTTTATCATCCTTTGTATATAAGATTAAAGTATCTCCAAAGATTCTTATTTCTCTGCACTCTCTCCGCCACGTCAGCATTCCACTCACTGCAACTCAATTTGCAACTCTCCACAATTCTCTACTCCAACAGTGAAGCCCAAAATTTATTTTCTTTTAACATTTTTTCAAACTTAATTATTCATTTCATTTTATTTTCTCATTTCCTTTTAAACTTTATTCTTTGACTTTATTTTAAATGTTGTTAATTAATTATAACAAAATCACACTCATGTTCTTTAAATATATTACTTGAAAATAAAAATGACATTACTTAAAAAAAACTACAATACTTAAAATTGAAAATTACAATACTTGAAATTGAAAATTAAAATAATTGAAAATGAAAATTACAACAATTAAAATACTACATTTTACAAGTGTGATTTTAATATGTATTTTAAATTTTAGATGTAATGTATAAGTATATTTCTATTTCTACATATAATTATTATCATATAGAAATATTCAAAAAAAATGAAAAATAATAAAAAAGATAAAAGTAGAAAAGGAATAGAAATAAAAAAAAGAGAAAATAAAAACAAAGAAACAAGAAAACAAAAAAAAAATGAAAAAAAAAAGGGCACTGGGGTGCCCAAAATTTGGGGCACGGCCCAGCGCCCCAGATTTTTGGCTCACGCTCAGACTCTGCTGGAGTTTGAGCGTGAGTCCCAGCAGTGTTGCAACACTGTTGGAGTTGCTCTGAATGCATCAATTTGCTTTGTTTGCAAATGAATTACGTTCCGAACTTGTCCCATTAAGATGCCCTTGTCGTCGCCATTGATAGAACACTCCTAGGGAAGATGTTACATGCAGGGGCGGAGTATTATAACACAAGCACAATATGTAATTTAGTTAGTCGGGTTAGGTCGGGTCGGGCCGGATCAATATTTTTTATATCTAAGTAAAATGAAAGGAAAGAAAGAACCACATTATGATAAAGGCAAACAAAAAATGAATAAACGACCAACTTCTATGAAAATCGTACTTTATGTCTCTTCATCTTCTCAAAATCATCAATGATTGAATTGATGTCAAAACCCTCGACAATTCTTTTTTCAATATGCATTATCAAATTGCTAGACAAGAAGTCATCCTCCATTGTACTCCGCAGTCGTATTTATGCAATTTTCAGCACGCTTAGAACTTATTGCTCCAAAAGTATAAAAAAATGCTCGTATAACCCTCTTAAATTAGTTAATTAGTAGAATATCTCTTTAATCACAAAGTCTTGGAAGAGACGTGCATTAATAAGAGACGGATTAATGTTATTAAGTATATGTATAATGTTTTATGAGTACATGTACATTTTATATTATTTTTTATGTATATGTATATCACCGATATTTTTAGCAAAACCTCTAATATTTTTTGATATACCTGTAATGTTTGTTCGTCTCTTTTATTCTCTCCATAATACCGTCTCTCATGAGACTTACGTTAAATTTATTAAATTTTATAATTTTTCCAACTTATTTAATTATAAAGCTGACTAACTAAATGTACTAACTAAAAAATAAATTTAGGGGTGGCGGAATATGTAATTTTCTAAAATATGCCTATAGTAATAAAGACAATGAAAATTTTGGGGGTGGTGGTCGCCACCCCCTGTCTCCGCCCCTGCTAACATGTTGCTCCCATTGATTTGTTATTTTGTTAACGATTTGGTAACTCATACTCTCTCAAATGTTCAAAATGACAAAATCACAATAATTTATGTACCTTATACTATTATACAAAGAAGATGTAGTCAAAAGGAAGAACATACATACAAGATTTTACAAATCAGGTTCTGTTCAATGTACACAAAAAGAATCATATGAATTCGTGTAATTAAACTACTGCTGCAACTTTGCCTAATAAAGACATGGAGTCAATAAGTTCACGGCTAGCTTAAAGAACTTATTCAGGTATGGTTTGAAGAACAGGCCTCCAAGAACGGCGGTTCGTTCTCCCTCTCAAAACCTGCCTCCTCTTCATCAAATTCACCCGATGCTCCAGTGACACGCCTGCTGGCATAGCACGTGTGGTCCCTTTGATCGCTTCAAGAACTTCCTTTAGGTCTTCTTTCTTCACCACAAGCTTCATCCTGCTAGGTGCCCGCCCTTCCTCTTGCCGTCGTTTGCTGAACTGTTCTATCGCATCCCATATGTTACCTGAGGACGATGATGCCTTTGCCGGACTCTTGCACGTTCGTGATGACAAGAATCTTGTTCTCTGGGAGCATTTCTCTTCTGCCATGTGAATCAACTGGATGTATGGATGTTAAGACAGTTCCCTTGTGTTGTTTTATGGTTCCATGGAATTAGAAGGGTGTGTGTATATATAGTATAGAGATGGAGTAGTTGCTAATTAAGGTGGTTTTGATTCACTAAACCAATTATTATAACAACTGCAAGCTTGCATTCTAGCTTTTAAATACTACTACCAAATTATCAATCAATGTGTGTGGTGTAATCTGGCTTTTGACTTTCTCAACAAATTTAGATTGCAATATTAGCTTTCCACAAAGAATAGCACCCAACTTAATTTCTTGAAAACTTTTGGGCAAGACTTGTATTTGTCTCTATGATTAGTACCCAACTCATATGGGATATTTCTAGTTGGATTTATCCCTTTTTGAGAATGTTATGTATTTAAGGTTGTCCTGGATTGTGAAAACCTCAGTTAATCATTTGGTTGTTATTCTTCATGATGCCTGAGTAATATATTGCTACTATATTTTGCTTTTAAAAAACTAATTTGGGTAGTATCATATCGTTTCAATATGTTTGGTACACGAGCTAATAAAAGTTTAAGTTTAATGTTAGTTGGTAAATTATCTCACTAGATAATTAATTAAGAGTGAAATTTGTTAAATTAGATGTTTAGTAAATTATTTATTTTAGTTATAAGATACATGATGTACCTTATGAAATTGACTGTCAATTTATTTGACTCACAAGTCCCTAATCCAAGGATACATGTTATACGCTACATGGTGCACAATATATATCACACGTATGTTATATACATTTCTTGAATTCATACCTCAATTTCAAATTTTAGGCTCTGTTATCTTCGTCTAAACAGAACTGAATTGAACTGAACTGAACGAAATTGAACTAAACTGAACTGAATTGTAGTATAAAATATAACTAACCAGAATTGAACTGAACTGAATGGATCTGAATTGAACTAAAACTGAAATTAATGAGTTTTCAGATAAAGAGAACATAGCCTTAATATATTCGTTATATTTAGTTTCCTTCTACACAAAAACATGTTTTAGTTGGTCATCGTGCGAGAGAGTGTGTTTGTTATATCTTCAAACTCAACACAATGATAAAACCAAGGGAGAGCACCAGTGAATAACGGTGTTTTAAAAATTGTACCATAAATATTTTACCGTACGACCCGTTCAAGTAATAGCAACCCGTAGTATGGAAAAACACTTAGCTCGTGAACATTATTTTTAGTCGGTCGGTTTATTAATTAGGAGCATGATTGTTACACTTTCCCTTGGTTTTGATTAAATAAATAATTTGCATCGTATAATTTACGGCAGGATCACATGCAAATACTATATTTGCGGTGGATTTCAACCGTACAAATACTAGTAACGCGTTGATTAGCTTAGTTAATTAAGTGGCGGAGTTGATTGTTAATTACACCAACAATAATAATTTTATCCCCTTCAGTTTCAGTCAATCCACCGTGTTGCGGTTTACTAGATGTGTAATGTTAAATTGAGAACAATAATTATTGAGATAAATTACATTTATATTAAAAACTAACATTTACGTAACACATTTCGTGAGTTAAAGGGTTTTTATATAAACCAATGAACCTGTGATTTTTTAAAACATTTAAAAATAATAAATAAAATGGATAAACTTACGCCAATGGGATTCGAACCCTGCACCTTCTACATAAACAATGACACATGTACGTACCAGTTTCAAATTGAATAAGTAAGATCAACGGATGAGATTTAAATTGAATTTATAAAGTTAGTGAAACTTTGTAAATTATTATTATATATATATATACACTATCATTTACGTAACATACTATGTGTGTTAAGGGTTTTATATAAACCAATGGATTTATGATTTTTGAAAACATTTAAAAATAATAAATAAAAGGGAGAAACTTATGTCAATGAGATTTGAACCATGCAACTTCTACTTAAACAATGACACATGTACGTACCAAATTCAAATTGAATAAATAAGATTAACGAATGAGATTTAAATTGAATTATAAACTTAGTAAAACTTTGTTAATTATTATACAACTTTGAATATACATTGAAAATATTGGGAATACAATAATCAATCTTCCTCACAATAAAGTTACAATAAAGTTGTTTTTTTATTTAACTTCAAATTTACGTGATTTACAGTATACTATACAATGTAAACTTTAATCCAATATACACCTAAAATGTAACAGTTGCGAGTTTACACGTAATCAATAAAAGCGGAAAAAACAATAGTATAATTTCTTTCACCTCCAAATAAGGGTTTAATTTGCAATGAAGTAAAGGAGATACTAGTAAAGTCGGTACGAGAAGGCTATGGGTTGGATATGAGATTGGGGGTTCGTTGAACCAAATGACGTACAATCGATAAAAGCATAAAATTCATTAGTTACAGCCTGTGCCAATCATTAAACACCAACTCATAATCATGCTTAATTCCTTCTATTAATCATTTCGAAATTGGTCAAGTGTTATTTTAATTTCTAGAATGTATATAGTATGGAGTGGAGTTGAAGTTGGTGACCAATAAACCACCTTAAAACGGTTCCTACCGCATTTTTATAAAATTATTTCGAAAATGTATGCTACTCCCTCGTTCCGGAGAACTTTATACATTCGGATTGGTGTGTTAAACAATATACTCAGTTTATATATATTAAAGAGTGACATATGTATGCACTAGATTGGAATTGAATAGATAAGATGCACGTATGGGAATTAGCAGACAGTTAGAATCCTAGTAGAACATGTAAGAATGTTCAAATAATCTGAAATTGATAATCCAAAATGACAAAACCGACTTGAAATTTTTTCCATCGAATTCAAAATACACACCCCCTTCACATTGGTATACCTCTCACAATACCAAGATATGGACCTACTAGCTAGTTTTTTAGCCTTTCTCAAGTAGACTTGAGAACTGTAGTTTCATGCTTGAGCGAGCAAGATTCGACTTTCTTCCATTCTCTAATCTTCCTGTACAAATCGACGTCAACTAGAGCCTGAAAGGTCTTGCAAGCATCAGTTGAGTTACAAACACCAGCTTTAACATCCTTTGCGGTAAATGTCAAATTGTATACAATCCAATTCTGATAAGACTTGGAGACGATCTTCACTTCCTCAACTCTCTCAACCTCGAATCTTGTGTTCTCCTGAAACGAAAAGGTATAATTACATTAAGACATTGCAGACTATGACTATTCATAACACCTCGGAGTAATGAAGGAACAAACATTAAACTGTAGAGGAAATTTTAAGCATATATACCTTCATGTTATAGGTTGCGATGGCCAACTTAGACATCACTATATAATTTTTGTCTCTGTATTCACGAAGCTCATGTATAGTAGGATGTTGGAAATCACCAGGCTCCACACCATGTAACTTTAGTTACCAAGTGGTCCAAGTCACCAGCAGCCTCCATAGGAATAGCTCTGTCGCATTGAGACCAATATTCCTCAGGATTCATAAACCAAAGCTCCTTCTCCGGTGGTTTATTATCTACAACAACAGCAGGATAATTGTCACCTGCCTTTGTTGCAGCAGCAAATTGTCGTTCCTCTTGAAATTGTTTGTCGAAACTATGCTCTTCGTTGATTTTACACTTCAATTTCTCCTTGCATGCCAGATTGAAAACAAAATCGAGAAGTACGCCACAGGATTCCATATTAACCACAGGCGTCATCAACCCAAGCTCCATCTTTCTCATTCATCTTCTTGTTTGTCATCGGTGGTATATTATCTACAGAAACAGCAGGATCATTGTCATCTGTCTTCGGTGCAGCAGCATATTTGCATTCCTCAACAAATTGTTCGTTGGAACTATGCTCTTCGTTGATTTTCCGCTTCAATTTCTCAACCTCGAATTCTGAGTTCTCCTGAAAATCTTATTTTCCCCTATTTTTTTTTTTTTCCTATTTTCCCTCAAACCAAATAAAGCCTAAAGTGCATGATCTAAGAGCAAAATGATTCGACTTAAATACGAAATATGCATGCTGGACGTTGTATGGATTCTATACACAGTGTCTATATATTAGGCAAACTAAGGCTCATTCTTTGAAATTCTTGGTAATCGAATTGTAGTATAAAATATATTAAGGCTCGTTTTTCAATGAAAAACTCTTTCGATTCGATTGATTCGATTCGATTCGATTCATTCGATTCGATTCGATTCATTTCGTGATTCGATTCATTAAATTCATATTATTATTATTATTATTGTTGTTGTTGTTGTTGTTAATAATAAATAATAATAATAATAATAATATTATTATTATTATTATTATTATTATTATTATTTTATCATTTATTTACACACCCGATCTTTTGTACGAGGAAAATAAGAAAATTTATCCAATTGAGTTATTTTCAACTTTTTTTCTTTCTTTCTTTTTAATACGACTTTTAGTAGATCAATGAAATAAAGTATATTCTGAATTAACTAACAAAAAATCTATATGTTCAAAACAAGTTAAACCAAACCAAAAGTCGGACCAAACTTTATAAAAATAATATTATATATCACAAATATTGAAAAATGGCATTTATTCCTCCATATTATCTTCCTCGGACTCTATATTATCTTCCTCGGGCTCTATATTGCCTGGAATAGAGCGTCAAATTCTCAATGTTATTTCCTTGCGCACCATGTTCATCGTTTCTTTCCTCGTCGGATTCAATAAATCATTTTCCACTCCACCTTGGACATTGATATCATGTTGCAAAACTAGACAAAGACAGTTTATACGACGATTAAAATTCGGTTTTAATCGAGTTATCATTCTCATATTGTTTTCCACGCGGTTGGTTTTAAAGTTTGTTATACAATAATAAATAAAAATGTAAAGTGACAGAAAAAAGAGTAGGAAGAATGACAAAAATAATATATTTTTTTAATTGCGATTATATATACCATCATATAATTGTTATTATTATTACACAATAATTTCTTGATTCGATTCGATTAGTTTGATTTCGATTCGGTTCCATTGATTCGATTCGATTCGATTCGGTAAATTTGATTTGAAAAGAACGAGCTGTGAATCGAATGAGTTTTCAATTAAAAATAATAACTCGGTAAGTCTCAGAGAGCAGCTTTACAAAATTAGGAAGCCTTAGTACGTAAGTCTTACGTAATTTAACAGGAAAATTTACATAATTTTAAGGTAGACCGCAGTTTTGCACTTGATTGGTAGCAAAAAAAATCTCCAAATCAAACAACACACATGCATTTCCGATAGTTTGCATTCAGAAACACGTTTTGAGTCGCAATTTCTCCTTGCATACCGCCTAAATAGACAGACAATTCGAATGGCCTCCATATTTATATGAAAAATTATTAAATACTACCTCCTAAATTTTAATTTACTAAAGGAAAATAAAAATTGCGATAAAAATATGCTGCAAAATCCGTTTTAATCGAGTAGACTAGATGATCGTGTTTGGTTTGCTATTTTAAATGAAGCCGGAACAATACCTATTTAAACTTATACTTAGTTAATTATAAATAAGTGTATCATACTAAAATTAAATATAATAACATAAACATTATAATATATATTTAAACTTATACTTAGTTAATTATAAATTCAATCATAATATATATTATATGAGTTATTAATAAAAATATAAATTTTGGTGATTATAATAGGTGGGAGTAGTGGGAGATGATGTGCATCCCTTTTTTTTTTTTTTTCCTTTTTAGCTTTATTTTTATAGGTAAAATTTGGAGTCAAAATTAATTCAATTGATCAAAATTAAATTGGTTGGTGTAACAACTACCTGAATAGTTCTATTTTAGAATAGTAAAGATGAAAATACATGTATATATAGTTGTCAGTTGAGGCTGAATTTGTCACTTCAGGATGCAATGCGCAATTGTAAATACTAATACCAACATTGTAGTTGTCCATTTATACCCTTAAATTCATGTACATACCAAACAAGAGTACGTACGTGTTTGTTTCGGTGAACTTACAAGTTACAACATCCACAATTATCTTCCCTCCAACTTTATCTCCATTCAACGGCCATTTCCCTTTCACGATTTCTACTACTAGCAAATTCAAATCATTATGGTATCTAATTTTGTTTGGTGTCAAATTTTATGTAGGGACGAACCCAAGATTTAAAGTTCGAAGAAGTTAAAGTTAAATTATATTATCGTTATCTCGAAGTTTTGGGAAGTATATTACATATAGAGTTTGTCTTTTTTACCAAATTTTAGGGGTCAACCGATTCACTATGTCCCTTCTGGTTCCGTCATAACTTCTACATTTTATAGACGAAAAAAGAAGTGGACTCAAAATGAAATTTTAGGATTGTCGAGACAGCTATTACTCCCCGACTCTTTCTTTTTTTCTTTTCTTTTTTTTTTCCTACCTCTTTTAAACGTTGTTTTGTCCAAGATCTTAATTCTGAGGTCTGAACATCATCCATTCTTCTCTATTTTCTGAATTCTGATCCAATAGCTAAAAGCAGGGGCGGATACTCAAAATTTTCATTTTCTTTATTACTATAGGCATATTTTAGAAAATTATATGTTTCGCCACCCCTAAATTTTTTAATTAGTACATTTAGTTAGTCGGCTTTCTAATTAAATAAGTTGAAAAAATTATAAAAGAAATGATATAAAATGTACACGTACTCATTGCACGTTATACATATACTTAAGAACATCAATCCGTCTCTCACTAATACACGTCTCTTCCAAGACTTTGTGATTAAAGAGATATTTTACTCTAATAAACTAATTTAAGAGGGTTATACTGGTTGTTTTTATACTTTTGGAGAAAGTTCTAAGCGTGCATTTTTTGTCATGAAAACTACATAGATAAGACTATGGAGTTCGATGGAGAATGACTTCTTGTCTAGCAACTTGATAATGCATATTGAAATGAATTGTCGAGAGTTTTGATATTGATTCAATCACTGATGATTTTGAGAAGATGAAGAGACGTAGAGTACGATATAGAAGTGGGTCGTTTATTCATTTTGCTTTACCTTTATTGTGATGTGGTTCTTTCGATCCTTTCATTTTACTTGAATATTCATATTTAAATATGTATGATGAATTTGGTGTAAAAAATATCGATCCGACCCGGCCCGGCCTAACCGACCTAACTAAATTACATATTGTGCCCGTGTTATAATACTCCGCCACCCCACTTTCAAATCCTGACTCCGCACTGGGCTACTATCATGGATGGTGTCTTGGTAAGTACGTAAATTATTCTAATTGCAAAACTTTATTTTAGTTTTGCATGTAAATTGTTGAATTATAATGGAATTGTATATGGATGTAATGCTTCTGCTTTATTACAACCACAATTTATATACATACTTACATTTTGCTCAAATAATAATAATAATAATAATAATAATAATTATTATTATTATTATTATTATTATTATTATTATTATTATTGGTATATTATTCATGTGGATTTCCATATGTCATTAATTTATGCTTGAATTGTTTAAGTGTATATGTTTTGATACCAATCTCAATCTTTTTCAACTTTTTATGAGTGGATCATATGGAATGGGCACCTTTCATTTGAGAAGTGATTAATATTGTTATGGTTATTTAATATGCATAAGTTGTATATCAATTAACTCTAATCTTCTGAGTAATTTCACACTGTCCATAAAACAAGCCAATTGTAAGTCACCTAATTTCATATTTCCTTCCACTAAAGGCTTAGTTAGTATGAAGGACGACGGGAAACGAGAACTGTGTTACTGGCTTTTGAATCAATTTGAATGTTTCTTTGGGTAAGGATATGTTATTTTCAACTGAAAACTCATTCGATTGGGCCCATTCGATTCAGCTTGATTCGATTCGATTCGGTCAGCTCGTCTTCAGTTCAGCTCAGTTCAGTTCAGTTCATTAAATTCATATTATTATTATTATTATTGTTGTTGTTGTTGTTGTTGTTAATAATAATAATAATAATAATAATAATAATAATATTATTATTATTATTATTAATATTATTTTATCATTTATTTACACACCCGATCTTTTGTACGAGGAAAATAAGAAAATTTATCCAATTGAGTTATTTTCAACTTTTTTTCTTTCTTTCTTTTTAATACGACTTTTAGTAGATCAATGAAATAAAGAGTATAGTTACAATTTGAACTAACAAAAAATCTACATGTTCAAAAACTCCAAAACAAGTTAAACCAAACCAAAAATCGGACCAAACTTTATAAAAATAATATTATATATCACAAATATTGAAAAATGGCATTTATTCCTCTATATTATCTTCCTCGGGCTCTATATTATCTTCCCCGTGCTCTATATTGCCTGGAATAGCGCCAAATTCTCAATGTCATCTCCTCACACTTCGCTCATCGCTTTCTTTCCTTGTCGTTCAATAAATCATTATCCACTCCACCTTGGACATTGATATCATGTTGCAAAACTGGTATTTCAAGTTTACACATGCGCATAAAATTATGCAGAGTGAAGGTAGCAACAATCACGTATATTTGATATGTGTCTTCCATTTGAGGCATCGTATAAAGTACCTTCCACGCGGTTGGTTTTAAAGTTTGTTATACAATAATAAATAAAAATGTAAAATGACAGAAAAAAGAGTAGGAAGAATGTGAGAAAGATGACAAAAATAATATATTTTTTTAATTGTGATTATATATACCATCATATAATTGTTATTATTATTACACAATAATTTCTTGATTCGATTTAGTTAGTTTCAGTTTGATTCGATTCGGCCCATTCGATTCGATTCGATTCGAAGAATTTCAGTTTAGAAGAACAGAGCCTAAGTAGAGTTCTATGGACGAATTTTTCATCACCCAATTATGTTAACACAATTTGAATCAAATATTTTGTTTTTGACCACTTGTTTTCACCTTTTCTTCGACTTTATCAAGTGATTCTATATTAACTTTATTTTCTCAAAATTCTTCCACATCTTATTTCTCAAAACAATTTTTTGTCATTTGAAAAATCATCGGTACACAAGTTGTTGTTGTTATTATTATTTTCAGATGTTTACCCTATTTGGCAGGTGAGTCATGCCTCTAGTTAGGCATTAGATTGGTGACACATGTGCAGAGAATTCTATGTCTGATGTGGTTACGATGTATCTAGCAATTTTATCTGGACGCCCCCCTCAATCCTGTTCGTTGGTAAAATGGCTCAAATGTCGTGATTTTCCCATGATGTAGGACTGGCTTATCCAACACATCTATCATGGAGTGAACTTCATATACTCTCAATACATGTTTTAGTTGATAATGCCTCGACAGATTCATAGTTGTCATGTATTACTTATTACCACCAAATATGGGAAGTGGGAATAATATGTTATATACCTTCTTAAGTTGGTGCCCACTAGGATTGTAACTACCACAAGAAACAATGTCAAATTATGAAAATAACTTAATCAGGTTAACTGTAAATTCCCAGAAAGTCACCTTATTTTTGCTCAATTCAAATCCTTTTTGTTGATTAATGCATATTGTATCAATACGGGTCTTTGGAAGACAGATAATGCGCAAAGGGCTACAACACCGGGGATATGAACATGACAAGCTTTTTTTTTTTTTAAACTGAAGAATATAGATCGAGAAATACAAAAAAGACACTAATTCAACTCCAGTAATTTGGTGCGGCGACTTCAATGCCAGGTATATTTTTTGGAACATAGTGAATGACGTCTAGGAAAACAACAACAACATCATCATCATTATTATTATTATCATCATCTTCTTTCTATAAATATTAAACTATTTCTGTTTTATGTTAACTCACCATCACGATGCTACTTGATGTTTTTTCGTACTTAGATGTGTCTTTATTCTTTCTTCAGGCTTTTCACAAATTTCGAGGAAAAGAATCATTCACGAGCCGATTAAGTATTTATGCGTAAATCCTTATGGGGTAAGCATGAGATTTTTGCACAACAGACAAATGTTTATTTTTTTGATATCTGACATACTATATTAATTAACTTTTACCAATTCTATTCTATGAGTAACATGTACGATGTATTCTTTTACCAATTCTATTCTAGGAGTAACATGTACGATGTATTCTATGACTACTACCACGAATGATGCGAGAAGGACCAAGTAGTTAAAAATAAAATCTACTCTTATGTAGGGAGGTACGTGATAAATAAATCATTTTGTTTGTATATCTAAGTACCTTACAAACATATTATATTATTATATATCATAACTTTTTTTTGTTGGTGCAGGAATAAGACTAGTGGCAAAGTAATAAAGTACTTCCGACTTGACTATACATGTGCTGTCATACAAATACTGGGGAGAAACCAGGTACTTCTTCAGAATTGCTCTCGTAAAGCTGGGAGGATAAGCACCTCGACATGGCCACGCACAGACAATCACCATATACTAGCAAGTCATTAAGGGAGTTATAATTAAGGTGGTCTGGTGTAAGAAGTTGAAACTGTATGGAGGTGCAGAGTTTGAATTTTATCACACTGAATTTAAAAATGGGTGGGCGATCGCCCAGTTACATCAGACGATCGCCCAGTAGCACCAAGCGCGCGACGTTAGCTTTCACCAAGCGGTCGCTCGGTGCTCTATAATGCCAAATCGACATATAAACTCTATGTTATGCATTTTTTGATCTATTCCAATTTCGACACATTTTCAAACTCACCTTAAAATTTCTCCCAATTCGATGAGGGTGTTTACTCCCACGGTGATGTTGATGATTTCATAATTGAGGTGGCGAATGGAGATCGTAGCCGACATTCTGTTTTGATTGTAGGTTACAACATTGAGACACGGTCTCTTCTAATAAAGACTATGGTTATAGATGGGATACCTTGGGCTTGCATTGATTGATTTTGAATATTTTTACAAATGTTTTTTCTATCCTGTCGGACTGAGGATCGTTCGTGTGCTTGGGGAGGAGATCTGGGGGAAATACAAATCGGTTAGAGAAGGCCTGTATACTTATAGTTAGTACTGTTCTTAGACAGGCTTTTCCTGGTAATCTTATGGCAGCCGAATTATTAAGGGTTGTTTGGAGGTTTTTCCTGGTAATCTTAGACAAGCTTGTCTAGCATTATTGTTACAGACTGAACTTCGCATTGTTTCGGTTCAAGATTTAGTGGACAATGACATGTCCTCTACTTGATTTAGTGGACAATGGCATGTATCTGATTTTTTTATGTAGACCCATCTTTCGAGAATGTGACAAAACATCTTCGTGAACGGGGCCAACTCATATCATGATGTTACAAAATGCTTCATCAACTTCAAATATATGGTTGGGGAAGTCTCCTTAAAGGAGGTATGATGAGTTTTTCTTTTCTGAGTTTCTTGCTTGTGTATTGATCATGTTCATGTTCTGGCTTTTGCTTGGGGTCCTTCAACTTTTTTTTAAAAAAAAGCTTGCATATTAATGTACATAAATCATATATTGGTTTCGCTACTTGATAATCTTTATTTTTAGAGAAAATTACATTTGGTACCCCTTAAATTGACCCCTTCACAAATTGGTCCCTTCTATTCGAACAATAACAGATGGCCCCCTGTAGTTGACCAAAACTAAAAAACACTTCTCTCTCCTGCCATGTGGATTTAATTTTCTCTCTCCTTAAAAGAAAAGCTAAAACAAATTAAAATTTCTTACATTAATTAAAGTAAAGCAAAAATAACACATGGATTTATTTGTAATTAGCTTCCACAAATATAGGGAGCTATTTGTAATTGATTTTCAGGTAATTTTTGGTAATAACAGTCCAAAAATACATGCACTAAAAATAATTTCCTCATAAACTTCTATGTAATTGATTGAACTGAATTATGTCCCTCTAAATCGTCAATGGGAATTGGAGGGAAATTATATCCCCAAATTCCCGCCCGGACCCTTACTAAATAGCCATGTTTGTGGCTTAGATGATAATGAAGTACTAGTAGTAATTAGGTATTTTAATTTCAGTTTAATGTATTTTTGTCGAGTGATCACAATTATCTCTTTTGTGGAGTGTATTGTAAGAACTTGTGATCAAATCACCATGTAATTTGCTTATGTTTACAATGAAATGAAGATGATTAAATGGTGAAAAACCATTGTTAATGTTGTCTCTTGTTGTTATTGTTGGTGGAGAGAGCAATAGAAATGCATTAACTGAATAACCATTAAGCAGAAGAACTGAAAGCCAATTATGGGAGAACATAGAGCAATTACATCAAATATATGAAGTTAATTTGATAAGCTCATCCACATGCTTAGCAGACTTTTGAAGAAATGCATTATGCCACCTTTCACCATAATATGTCATGGCCAGTTGAGTATCCAAGACAGTCATCGAAGTCGTGAGTGCAGAACCTCTCGGACAAAGCTCGTCAGAGTGGCCACACTCACTGTGAATGAGCTTTGAAGCAATGTTGGAAGCCCTCATACGTGGTCCAACTGCTTGATCATTGTCGTTCAATTCTCTTCGTGAAGTTGTTAGTTTTTTAGCAAGAGTAGGGTTGTTCAAATTTTTTCCATGTTCGTCATTATGTATGTTTCCATGCATTCAAATATGTTAGTGTTATTATGTGACTCATCATACAATAAGAGTATAGCAAATTACCCGATCCCCACATGAGATGATGGGTGAATCATTCTTTGATAGCCCTTAATTTTCATTGTTATTTGTTGTTTTTTGCTTGTCGCTTCTTGATGGTTTGTATTTATAGGTAAATTATAAAGATGAATGTGGATATGGACATGAAAACAATGGAAGAATTGAATTTGACTCTTGGAATATGTATAATAGACCTTTTGTTTCATCATACATTGGTAGTTTCATTTTGTATTAAATGATATGCATTCAATCAATACAGGTCTGGTGCATTTATTTGAAGTCAATAAAGGGACCTAGTACATTCTTCTTGACATCTTTGAAAAAGTTGGAAAATAGATTAATTATTGATTACCTAAAATTAATCAAATTTACCAAAATTGACTAAACAAAATCTAAGTAAATTACAAATAAGTCCAGTTGGAAATTGATTTAAATCAATTACAAATAAGTCCCTGAATTTGTTATAGCTAATTACTGACACATCCAACAACCTGTGTCACCAAATAATGGAGGAAAAAAAGAAAAGGGAAAAGAAAAGAAAATAAGGAAACAAAATTAAAAAAACTCAAAAATCAAAATATTCAATGGTATTTTCGTTATTACCAACTTTGAATGACCATCATCAAAAAAATCAATTCCATATCATCATCACTTTTTTTTTTTTGTTTATTATTAAAAAAAAATTTTTTTTTTTTTTTTTTTATATTATTATTGTTCGAATAGAAGGGTTGAATTTGTTATTAGACCGAATTTAAGGGGTACCATAAGAAATTTGCCCTTATTTTTATTATGTTTTCCAAGGGTGTTTACTCTCACGGGAATATTGATGACTTCATATATGCGAATGGAAATCGTTGCCGACATTTTGTTTTGATTGTCGGTTAAGACATTGAGACACGCTCTTTGCTGATCAAGAACAGTTGCGAGTATGAATGGGATACTTAGGGCTTGCATGGATTGATTTTGGATGTTTTCATAAATACTTTTTCTATCTCGTCGGACTGACGATCGTACGTGCGTTTGGGGAGGAGATCTGGGAGGAAATATACATCGGTTAGAGAAGGGTTGTATACTAGATACTTTAGTTAGTATTCTTTGCTTAGAAGTCTACTCTCGTAAAATATTGGATCTGTCACATTTCCTATTCATCGCCTGCTTTTATACATTTTATACAGTTAGATACAAAATTATCGATTTTTGAAACAAGTAGTCTACTCTACAAGCCAGCTACAAGAACTAGTCTCAAGTTTATATAGATTCAAAATAGAAGTATTAAGTTTATATAGATTCAAAATACAATTACATGAATTTTAAAGTTCAAATCCTAAATAACTACATAACCAAGCGTTCAACCCCACTAACATACACATTCACAAACATTCAATTCTCCACTTACATTTAAATCTGGTTAAATCTGATACTAGTCCTATAATTATCATTAGTTTGTTGACTACTGACTACTTGATTATGTATTTACAAATATATTTATCAATTTCAAAAATTGTATAACATGTTAATCATTATCCATCGAAAACCACCAATCAGCTCGCCACCCGTCCCGTTAAGTTACCACCATAACCGAGAACACACTAACTTGTCATGGTTTACGATTACGACCACCCACCCGACAAAGCCGGATCGGTTAAATTTTAGGGAACCTACTTTTTTTTTAATCCCGTCGGTGAAATTTAACGGATTGCCGACGGCGTCGTATCCAAAGACTCACCTGTCCCATTCTCTCACACAAAAGAGGCGTTCTCTTCTTCATTTTCTCCGGTCAATCAATCCAAAACCCTAACCTCTACTGATTTCCAGATCCACTCTCGATCTCTCCAATTCTCCATCCATGGATGAAGACGAAGAATCCTACTCCTACCCATCCGCATCACCTAGCTCCACCGGCCGGATCTCCGTCACAGTCGCCTCCACGCCGCCGCAGAACACTCTCACGCTCGCGCTTCCGATTCAGCCGAAGACCGGCGGCGGCAGCTCCGGCGGAGGAGGAAGGGAGGATTGCTGGAGCGAAGGAGCTACTGAGGTTCTAATCGACGCTTGGGGCGAGAGGTATGTGGAATTGAGCCGTGGAAATCTCAAGCAGCAGGATTGGAAAGATGTAGCTGATATCGTTTGTAGCAGAGAGGAGTATACGAAAACGCCGAAAACGGATGTTCAGTGCAAGAATCGGATCGATACGGTGAAGAAGAAGTATAAGGTGGAGAAGGCGAAGATCGATTCTCACGGTGGATCGAGTAGGTGGCGGTTTTACGACCGGATCGACGAGTTGATCGGTCCGTCCGCTGCGAAGCCAGCTGGAGGTAAGATTCCGATGGCGATTCCGGTGGGGATTAGATCGGGGGTGCAGCAGAAGCCGAATTTGAGGCTTGGTAAACGTACGAAGGTCGAATTCTCGGATGAGGAATCGGAACCGGAGAATTCGGGCGATTCGTCTGATGGATTGCCGCCTCCGGTGAGTTATAAGAGGCCTACGGTGCGAAAGGAAGTTGCGCCGGTTAGTCTGAAGCAGGGGAGTGTTGTGAGTATTAGGAAGAGTGGTGAAAGTGAGAGTAGTGGTAATTCAATGAGGGAGCTGACGGCTTCGATATTGAAGTTTGGGGAGGCGTACGAGCAGGTGGAGACGGAGAAATTGCAGCAGATGGTGGAGATGGAGAAGCGGAGGATGAAGTTTGCGAAGGACATGGAGCTGCAGAGGATGCAGTCGTTCATGAAAATGCAGGTGGAGCTTTTGCAGCTCATGGAAGGGAGACAGGAGGAGAACAATGGTAACGGTGAGATTAACGAGAACGATAACGATAAGAATAACAATGGTGTTGATAACAACAACAATAATGATAATGATAATGATGATCATAATAATAATAGTGATAGTAGCAGCTGAGGATTGTATTGTATGATGATCTTTGAACTAGATTTGTATGATTAGATAGTAGATTAATTGTTTAGTGGGTATAGAAATGACCCTTGTGGTTGAGCATTATAGTTGTTATTATCTGAGAATCTGGTAATTAGCTTCATTACAATTGTTCTATCTGTTGTGACATGTTGTAGCTGTAATAGTTATAATCCTTGAAAGGAACTTGTGCAAATCAGCATACCTTGGTTGTTCTATCTAGTTTTCGTATCTTGAGGCTTGTTCTCTTATCTGTGGTTGTTAGTGTGAGGTACACCGTACACGTAGCTACTTATCGCCTTTCTTGGTACTTGGTAGTATGTGTGGAAATGTAGATGAATGTTGAGTGTTCTTTGATAGTGATCAGGTATGAACAATGTACAGTTCTAACTTCTAAGAACGGATGTTGTGGCATTAAGTGAATATATAGATGGTATGAATGAATTACGGCAAATTACTGGAGCACTAGGGTGGAATCGGTCTAAGCTGCTCTTGTTCTTGCTAAGTAGACTTGAGTAGTATGGCAATGGAAAGTGATCTCCAGGTCTGGTGCATGAAAAGAAATGCTATTATGACCCAGTTCTTTAACTGAATTACAGTACTATGTTGAGATGTTCCTTCACTGAAGGAATAGAACACTTGTTGAAGTTGTAGCATGCTGTATTGGTTGTGTGAAGTTGATTGAAATATTTCAGTGTAGTAGTTCCGTATACGAGTAATTGTGGTGCCGTTCATTAAAGCACCAGGAGTCGCAAGTCAGAAGTCACTACGAGTTGTATCGTATACAAAACTAGATTTGATGGACCTGGACTTCATCTGCTAGACCTGCTAATGGTCGGGCGCATAATAAAGTTATCAAATCCTGCCCAAGTGAATTTTGCCTTTTTCTCTTGGGATAAAGAAATGCATTGCATTCATAAAATTTAGGGGTTAAAAGCCAATATTACAAAGAGAATATCTGCACGTAACAGCAACAACAGTCTTAAACTAACAACAGAGCATATACTCTATCGAATGGCAGACCCCGTAACCTATAGTATCCACCACGATGCCGTGACACAGCCTATATGCAAGATCCCCCGAGAAATCTGGCAGCATAAACAGATTTATTTGTAGATTGGTCCGACAAGTGAGAGGCTTTCTTCAACAGAGTTTATGCCTTAAACAGCAAGACAATCACCCTCCAACATTAGTACTATGTTGGTAACCCATCTCTTTAGCCATTTCAAGGGCCAGTCGTGCAGCATATGCCTCAGAAGCTTCCACCGAACAGGCGAACATATATATTCCCAGGCAGCTATTTACTGCTCCATACATCGATAGCCATGAAAAAGCCAAGGAAGCGCCTGACGAACTCAACCGAGTCAAGTGGAGTATAGCTCTGCAGCCTGCTGTCCAAACATCTTATTCTCCATCCGAATTCGCAATCTGTTAATCCACTCGCACATTGTATTTTCCCCACAAAAGATTACTGAAATAGAGATGTTAGCTAAGGCCCAAAACATCCAGGAAAAGTGACGATCTCTCAACAAGTTAATGATAGACTCGGAGTCTCCATTACATGTCCATTTTGGCCGGGGTTTTCCTTTGTCCCTTTTTATCCTTTCTTGGTTACGGTCACATTCGAATCGAGTTTTGGCACTACAACTATGAAGCATGGTTTGCTTTATTTTTGATCGAGTCACATGCTCAACCAGTCAGCCTTAGCTCGATTGATTTATAAAATGATAGGAAATCCTTTATTTAAAGGTGCTCGACCCGTTTGCATCCACAGTGACTCAACTCGTTATGTCTCGACAATAAGCTATTTTTTCAAAAAATTCCAGGTAATATGTCAAACTGCTCTACGATAATACGATATAGTGGGAGCCCCCTTTATAATAGAGTTGCGTAGATTATTGGCACCTGGACAGTTTATATTAATGACGGGGATGTAGCATATTTAAAGATTATCGATTATTTGTGATAGGTCATCAAAAAGCAAAAAGAAAGTGATGATGATTCGTGACCATTCTATATCTTATTACAAAGTTTCATAACATATAAGCAGATTGATGACACAATTAGGGAACGGTGGATAAACAATTTGTTTTGATTGTGACTTGTGATATGTAAAAGTTCGTCGGTGTGGAGTTTCGTCCTAATGCACTTGTGGTCATAAAAGTTTTTATATCCATGAATGGAAGTAAACACCATCATATATTACTATTAAATTTGCTAGTAAAGCTTGGTTTTTCTTTCTTGTGCAGATGAATTTTGATAGGTTGTATTATCATATGGTAGGTAATACGAGACGACTAACTAATACAGAACGATCAAGAAAATGTTCAAACAAACTAGCTAATAGTCGAATTTTACGCTGATCCGGACCTGACCCGGACCGGCCATTTTTTCGGTCCGGGTCTCGGGTCTATGTTTTACCAAAATTCGGGTTTCGGGTCGGGTCGGGTCAAAACCCGAAAAGAATCGGTCCAACCCGGAACGGCTCGGATAAGGCTTGGTACATCTAATCTTTCCCACATCGAAACTAAGTCTATTTGCATTTGTTATTACTACTTACTAACTTAAACTTAGACAAAGTGAAAAGAATATAATATTTTTTAAATTCCAATTTACCTAAGTGAGTGTGCTAGACTGTTAGTGTAGTAGTTCCTGAAATTTGAAATGAAAAATGATGTGCATGAGCTAGTGATTGAGTCTTAGGTAGTCTTGGGTGGAATCAATTTAATGGTGTTGTTTAACTTCATGCAGATTAATTATTTGTTTCTGAGTTTTGTTGTGTAATGTGCAATAACTAATTATTAAATTAGTCCTTTTTTTTTTTTTATCAACACTCAACAGGGTCAAAATCTGGGCCGGTCCGGGGCTGGATCCGTTTCAATACGGTCCGGATCTCGGGTTGATAAACTATGACCCTTTATCTACCGGTCCATTTTCGTGTCGGATCAAATCGGGTCAGGTCTGACCCGGTGCTCGGCAACTTACTCTATTCGTCTTTTTCATTTTGACTTTTCGTATATGTATATATATAGTGGCAAATACTCTTAAGTCTTAAATACATAGAAAAATGAATAACGTAATTGTCATCATTTTGGACATGATATCTTAGAAATATCTTTTTGTGCAACGGACTCAGACATTAAAATGATAATACTAATCCGTCACCAGCTGTTAAAAATTAATCTGCTTATCTTGATATACTGTATAAATAAATGTAATGGTGTTAAATAAAATGAAAATTCTAAATAAAAAATCCTTTGACACCAAGTATTACATAAATAGGCCGTAATAATACAAGATTGAACTCGTATAGCTTCGGAGGATTAACCTGCGGGGCGACATGAGTTAATACTGTATAAATAAATGTAATGGTGTTAAATAAAATGAAAATTCTAAATAAAAAATCCTAAATAAAAAATCCTTTGACACCAAGTATTACATAAATAGACCTGACATGAGTTAATACAGTATTGTAACCCAAAGATTTTTTTTTAATATATATGTAATATTTTTTGAAATTTTAGATTCGCCTCCCCTCAAAAAAAAATTATATGTATTATTTATTGTTTTGGATTTTGATTATGAAATAAAGTATTAAATCGAGAGCAACATTTATTATATACTAAGAGAAAGAGTTGCTACGTCCCAAAGTATTTTGCCTATTACGTTCATTGTTTTGCCCATCGGCTACAGTTGACATTAGTTGCTACGTCCCAAAGTGTCATTCCTATTGAACGATTCTTCTTGCATTTGAATGAGATCATAAATTCAGTTGATGCCTCTGCCAAACGCCATGATCAGTTGCAACTTGCGCGTGCTATTGAAATTGAATAATTGATTTCAACGAGTGAGCTTCAAACAGGACGAGGAAAGAATCAGATTGCAACCTTACAACGCCCAGGTGATACAAGGTGGAGTTCTCATTTGAAATCTATTCATAACTTGCTTAATATGTTTGGTGATTGATGTGCAATCTCTTTCTGAAATGTGCCAACTATTGTCGAAGTCGATGAAGTCAACCATATATATATATCCCCTTATTGATCAGTTGATAAGACTAATTTTGACTCTCCCAGTTTCTACGGCTACATCAGAACGTGTATTTTCTGCGATGAAAATTGTGAAGACAAGGTTACGTAGTAAGATGGGGGATGACTTTTTGTCTAGTGCTCTATTCATGAATATCGAGAAAAAAATCACTCGGTCTTTTGATGTTGATTCAGTTATAGATGAATTTGAAGTCATGAAAAAAGGTTAAATTCAATTCAAGGTTTGTAAGTGAGATTCAAGATGGAGAATCATTCAAGTTTGCACCAACTACTAGGTATGTCATCGATTAATATTAATCATCAACATTTTTACTTTCATTAGTTTTCTGGAATGTGACCATGTTCCACACTTTCATTATGCAGATCACTTCTATTTGCCGTTCAGTTGCTCATGTTGCTTTATTTTGGAATACTTGCACTATCTTCGGCTTATGTAATTTGATAGGGGCTTTAATTTTGTAATCACCAACAAGGTATGTGATTGTGCTTGTAGATTAAATGTACGATAGCAAACATCACATAATTAAATATCAGTTATTTGTGTGTGGACATTTGAAATCCGACCCGACTAATTAAGCCCGCTACCCAGTAATAATATAAAATTTTGCCCCCCTTAATCTAAATCCTGGGTCCGCCCCTGGTTCTGTGTTAATATAATGATGTAATTCAGCGAGTAATGTGATAATATAATGTTGTAACAAAAAAGGTCTCTAATTGTAATAAAATTTGAGGAGTTTATTCATGTGATGAAACCTTAAATAAAAATATATATTCTTTGATGAAAACAGTGGAATCCAAGATTTTGGTCAGTACTAGGAGGCGTCAAGTTCCACTCTGCAAAAGGTCGGCGGGCATTGGTCTTCTATGAGCACCATTCTCCTAAATATAGCCATCCTTTATTAATTGTATACACAATTTTTTTAATTTAAAGAATCATTAGAGTGGCTTAAATCACTCATATTAGTGCACAAAGATTAGATTTGTATATACTATAGTGAATTGCTATATAGCTGGGAATGTTTGGAATCAACTATCCGTGGATATTACTTTTGTAATCCCAAAGGATCCCGTTCTTGTACCATTTAAAATCACATGGAATGTGTTCGCTGAGTTCGTAACGAACTAAGTAGACTTCGATTCCGTGCCTTACAAGAACCAAGCACCTTATGGTCAAGACTCGACTCACATACCATGATATCAATAATCAGACGCACAACATATATGTCATGATATATAGTTCGACATTTTCCGTTGACCATACCCAAAACCTTCGTATATATCTCCCGCTCTTTCCTGGAAACACATGAAACAAATGACAAAACTATATAAATAATTTAGTTATCAATGTTTGAACTCTCAACACGCATTGTACACCGATTTTACTTGAACTAATAATCTGATATCGACCGTTAAGAAAACTAGTAGACTAGTACTATTATCGTTGAGTAGTTGATCCACGTCCGACTATATTTTAGAAGTTAATTAATTAATAGTAATAATTTGTCTTGCAAGAAAAAAGGCAATTCAAGAAAACTACGTGTAGCACCATAGAGCATTCTCCCCGTAATGAAAACAAATTTTGAGAAAACTATGTAACATCTTATAAAAGTTGACACTGACCAAGAAAAATGGACCACGTTACCATTTTAGAATTTTTATCTTAGGACAAACAAGAAATACAAAGTTTATTATTCAGTCTACCATCAACATAATTTTATATTGGAGTCGGGACTTTCGTGGTCCTTCACCTCAGGTGGTACTTTAAGATTATTTTAGTAAGGGTCGATTCTGTTTAAAAATATTGGTCGGAGTTGTTAAATGGTGAGTTTGGTTAAAAAGTAGTGAAATGAGTGTATCAAGGGATTGACTAACAATTGTTAGTGTTTGTTTCGCAAGCAATTATAATCATCAAAACCTTATTCAAATCAGTTAAAAACGTCGATTTTAACCTGGATTTTTTTTTTTATTTTAATCGTTAGCCAAACCACCTATTGTCTGAGCTCGACTCGTTCGATAAGGTGCTGAAAACAAATGTGCCAAGCTCGACTCGTTCGATAAGGTGTTTGAGTCTTAAGAAACACTCATTTTGTTAACAAGTCGGGTGAGTTCAGACTCTATCACAACTAGAATTAAACTTGAATAATGAGATACTAAGTTCGCTCGGCCAGTGGAGAGTTAGCTAACAAATGGTGGATTATGATGACTATTCTCTGGATTTTGGACAAATGAAGTACATAAGTTTATACTATTTGACTACTGCAATTCTTTAATGAATGTATGAACTATGAAGCCTTAATTCAAGGATCTGAATTCATATATATATATTCAAACCATTCAAACAATCATAGTACAGTTCATAATTGTGTCAATGAATAATGATAATAGTTTAGTTGTGAAAGTTGGTCCCGAATTAACTCAAGTTAGGTTGATTTTTTTTTCAAACTTCACATTGTTAAATTTTCCTCCTAATGACAACCAAGGAGAAGTATAATCTTTTGTAATCAATAATCATACTATAATATCGATTATTTTAAAAGCAAAAACGAAAAATGTACTGTACAAATTACAAGAGAAGACCCGATATTGAGTCATATGGTTGAGCTTGGGTATTTAGTTTCTGTACCATACGTTTTCTTACACTTGTCACGATTCATAATATTGAAACTTCTAGCAAGCACGACCATATGTGAATTTGTTGAGCATTCACATTTCACTCTAAGGATTGGTTGCAATAGTTTCAACTTGCTTTAATTTACTTAAGTTGGTAAAATTGGATTATATATAATTTGATGGATGGTTAGTAAAGAATGCTCAAGTGTTAAAAGGTGTAGAAGCGAATCAAACGACTTAGCTTGTGTTTGCAAATGCTTAAAAAAAGTGATTTTGTGATTCTGAAGTAATAAAAGCAGTTTTTTAGTGTTTTATATTACAATTTCTGCTATAACTTTTCCTAAAAAAAAAGCGAATTGCTAGAAGCGAAGAACCAATACCGCTTCTAACTGCTTTAAGCAAGTAGTAGCTTTTTTTTCAATTAAAAACAACTAATTAAATTAATTTTTGCAAACACTAAAACTTATGCTTTTACAATTTTAAGCTGCTTTTTATATGATATATCAAACACTACTGACTTTTATTTAAAATCAACTTTTAGTAGAAGCAGACAAAAAAGCACCAGTAAAAGCATTTGCAAACACACACTTAGAAGCCGGTTAAATAGGTCAAACGCAACTTATTCAATTTTAACATAAATATATATTCTATCAACTCATAAGCTGCTACACACTCTCAAATACGCATTATTCAACGCTATAAATTGTTACATGCACCATTTAAAACGCAGGGAAATGCACATTCTTCTTACTCCGGTTACTTTAACTTTGCAGAAATCCACAACTAAACTTCAAAATAGATACTAAATCATACTAATTTCCAACGTATTCGAACTTTTTTCAATCAAGCCACTGTTAGATAAGTATCGATGCCATCAAGTAAACAAAACAAACAACATTACTCTTCTCTAATCATATCCATTTTAATGCAACAATGATAGCGTTAAATTGAAATCAATGTTTGTTATATAAGGAGTAACAGAGTAATTGTATTTACAACAAATGTTTGCCTTACAACAATGTCTACATTTCACCTCGTCACCAACTTAATCTAGCCAAAAATCCCTTTTTTACAAAAGTAAAAAGTCAAACCAAACCTATTCACCAAAAATTTAAAAAAGAAGAGGGAGGAAAAGAGAATGTATGATTTACCACGGTTAAAAGTAAAACAAGGCTTGCCATAAAAAATTCAGCATTGTTTTTATTTCACTTTTCACCATCCAAAATTTTAATCATTCCAATCATTGACTCATCATCATCATCACAAGTCAACTCGTCTCTTCGTACAATCATCTTCAAAACAACAGTCACTAGCACCAGTAACCACCTCCTCCTCCTCCACCACCAAACCCCCAAACAAAACCACCAAAACGACCTCGTTCAAGCACCCGAACACGCCGCAACACTTGTCCTTCACCATCTCCCACCACCACCGCTCCTCGCCGCCACGCGCCGCCCCCATCGGCTGCAAGTACGCCCACGCGGCGTGCTGCACGAGCGGATCCTTGATCGGAATCTCCCTCCAGCTGTCCATCCTGCTCGCCTGAGGCGACACCGCTGACGGCGGCGACACCGGGATCAGGTCCTTCAGGCTCGTGTAGTTCCGATCCATCTCGAAGTCGGTCAGCTCGATTGCGTCGTCACTAGTGATGATGATTCCATTTTGGAAGGGTATCGAGTGAGCTTTTTGTTGGTTTGTTGAGGTTTTTGCCATGGTTTTGGGAAATGGGATTTTGCTGAATTTGGGAATTTTCTGGAGATTTAATGGAGGGAATTTTAGTGACGCGAGAGAGTGGGTCCACGCGCAGTGGTGAAAGGTACTTGAGGCGACACGTGGTGGGAAGTGGGGTCTACTGCGAGTAGAGTTTGGTGTTTCTGTTGAGTGAGTTTGTCTCGTGTGTTTTGGGATAAATTTGGTGAGTCAGCATCATGGTCGTCCTTTTTCTGGAATTATAAATTAATTATTCAAGTTCGAGTTCGATTTATATCGAGTGTGGATTTGTGTTATAATGTGTTGTAATTTTGTAATATCAATACTCTGATTTTGTGAAAAGAAGGGAGTTTGACGTAATGGTGTTAGATCGGTTTGAATATGCATCCACGAATCACGATACAAGTTATTATGGACTAAACTATGCAACTTGAAAATTGTATACGCAGATCTTCGTTTGAGAACTTGTAACACTTCATAGATCTAAGAGGATCATCGCTATGACAAAAGTATGAATCATTATTCATGACCCACTGTGGTCCGAGGAGAAGACCTCTTATACGACGTAGCACAATCTCAACTAGACATATACTAGAGTTTTAGAAGGGCATTGTCCCTTAATTAGTTTCTTATGACGTTTATAGCACACTATTCTAGCTGACTAAGTATTAATAGCTCTTTCTTTTTTTTGGATAACCAGCACCTGTTTCAATTCTGACCTCCTATCGGGTTGATATTCTGTATCGGATCCCGTATCAAATTCACTGAATGAAGAGATGATTTTAATTAAGGAAATAAAACATTCTGTAACCAAGAATTCAACCATATAGAAATACTTAACAAAATAATATTGTAGTAAGTTTATATACTACAACAACAATACATGCATTGGGCAGTTGAGAAAGAATTAACCTACACCTGGTGGTAGTGAGTCTTGGTTGTCCATAAAGAGTTAAGTTGGATGGTTTGGTTGCATGATCCGTTCATTTGTTCAATTCCTAGTAAGTAATTTTGTGAGGAACAAAGGTAAGACAGGCTAATTCAACTCCTCTAATCTATCATGGAGCCCGGACATTGAATAGATAACAGTATTTGCGTGACATCAAATCAATTGTTGTGCATTGTTTTTATACATACATGCATACATGAAATTTTGTATTGTTGTGAAAAATAAATCAATCAAAATTTCAAGTGAGCATATACCCTAATAATAAAAAACCTGCTATTTATCGACAAGCAAAAAGATTCAAGTTGAAGAAAAGAAAAAATAAGTGATCCTAATTAACCAAATGTTAAACAAAACACATGCTGCATATTGGAGTATTAATATAAATGAATGGATTTCACACCTCTCTACAAGTTCAAGCTTTTAGATAAGATGAAATTCTATCATGGTATCAGAGCAGGGCCAAGTTGATGATGGGTGCCCCAGCCGATGATAATTCCGGCTTGCCCAAAGAGGCTATTATGATTCCACGTGTAGAGCCGACTAACTGCGGCTTACCCGTGAGGGGACGTGTTAGAATATCTCACATCACTTGTGAGTAGATCATGCATCACTTGTGAGTAGATCATGCAAACAACATATAAGTTGGATAACCTTCTCCCCCTTAATAAGGTCTTTTAAGGGATGATGACCATCTTTATATAGTATCAGAGCCTCTGGCTCACGTCCAACCTGGATTCGAATCTCCATGGAGACAATCTCCGTTTCATATTAAATTTTTACTCGAATGGCCTCCCAAAGAGGTTGGAAAATCGGCCACGAGTGCGGGGGAGTATTATAGTATTAATATAAATGAATAGATTCCACACCTCTCTACAAGTTCGAGCTTTTAGATGAGATGGAATTATATCACTGCATACCGAGATGATTGTTTTAATTGATAAACACAAAATTCCACGAAAAAATAATTCACAATGAAACAAACAAATCGCAGGCAGGCAAAATATAACTAAGCCCTAATAATAGAAATCACCAGATTTACCAGGATCCACAAAGTAACAAAGAGACGCGATGGAAGAGAAGAAAGGGAATATTTCCAAGTACTATGAGCCTGCCAGCCTAACATGGCACCTGGGCCAGATGGGCTCAAGCCCTTTTCCACCAAAAGTGTTGGGCTATGGTTGGGCCGTCCACTCTGGATTATTGTGTCTTGGATCCGTCACGACTCGATCCATAAAGTTAATCTGGTCGAACTCGAGTTCCATTTTATATTTGTTTACCTAACGAGTTGATTTGCGCTCAACTTGATAATGCTTGTAAAATCCCAGTATATTAGTAACTTGTATTTAATTAATGATATTTTTATAAATGTATTTATGTTTTGTAGATTATTTTTTGAATCGAATTTATGTTTTGTAGATACATTTTACTTTCATGCCAAGCTCGAATTCATTAAAAGTCTTTTGTGATTGAAATGGAGTTCAACTTTAGGTTCGTTTACTTAATGAACCTCCGATCGAGACTTGGCTCAACTAATGTTGAGCTCGAGTGAGTTATATGTTACTTGTCTTGACACAATATTTTTTGGGATGAAAATTGACAATAAAAGGGAAAGGTAAATGTATCACTTCATTAGCTACAACACCATCATCCATCTGATGTGTACTGATGTGCATCAAACACCAAGCCATGTATTTCTCACTCCAATGACAATTGATCATGATCGAATGTACTCTTATAATATTCCATTTGGATCTTACATTCCAACGTTTTTTTTTCGTGTTGAATTGCAGGTTGTTGATGTCCTCAATTCTAACACCGAATTAATTTCAAATGTATATTTATGAGCTGTCATATGATTGAGAATTATATGATTAAACATCCTAAATAACTTATATTAGAATTGAGTAATTTTTCTTTGTCAATGAATTACTAGGATAATTATACTTGAACACTCATATAGAATCATAGAAATTTTTTATTCATAGTTTATTTCAAGGAATACATAATTGCATGTTAATGTAGTAATTTATCTTTAGCATTATCTCAGCTAATAACCATGACCATGACCACCCCTTCACAATTTAGGAGGTGACTTTCTTTTCCACGGGGATGGAAAACTTGAATGGTGTGGTGGTGACCAATCATCATAGTCATGAGGTGGCTCCTCATCATCATCATAGCCCCTCGGAGACTTAGGTCTACTTAACCACCTGGGACGAGGCTTACGAGGGGTGTGGGGGTGATCTGGACTTGAGCTTCTTCTCCACGTTTGAGTATATATCGGAAGCCTAGATGGGAGTGATTGGGGGATCAACTCGCCATCACCATCGTGTGTCTCTTGTAGTGGCGAAGACTCGACTGTTTTTTGTTTTTAAGTGTTCGTCTTCTTCGGCAGTGGCTAAAGATGGAGTTGTCAATGTTATTACTCCAATGACCAACACTATCACAAGGGGTATCCTCATTTTTTCTAGGATGTCAATTATAGTTATTTGGTGATGAATTCACGAAAGACATCCAGCCTTTTTATACTACATTGTTAGCTTACTAAGAAAATTTATAATGCATCTATTATGAATTATGTTTACCAAGTTAAGAACAAGTCAAGTGGAAACGAGATTCATACCACTACGATGATGAACATATAGAAAATTGCACTAAAGATTCATAAATTAGATAGAGAAAATTCTAATTTAGGAGTATAAACTTTGGGACAATAAATCTCTAAATTATTTTTAAAATTTGAGTATTATTATTTCCATAAAGAATGTTTACGATGTAGGTAGACATAAGATAAAGGATCACCTTTGAAGGTTATATATAGCGTTACTTATAAACGAGTATCGATGTTATTTGACCATATATGTGATCAATTAAGCTCGCAAATAGTATTACTATCTTAGTAGCTTACAGTTGATTTTCTTAGCCTCCATGGACATGATTAAAACAAACGCTAGAGTATTCCAATTGCTAAGTTTCACTATATACAGGCCTGCACTTAAAATATGTCCGATAAATCCAGAATGATTCTCGATTCTCTTTGTTAATTCTTATGTATCCGATCATTCATCTCAGATGACTAAAACTCACAACTAAACTCATATAATACATGTTGAGCTCGAGCCACTGGAGCTTGAGTTCTTACCGAATCGAATGTGGATCGATTGATAATTTAATAAGAAAAATCTCAAAAAAATACCTTTAGTTGTTATGCTATTGATTTTGATACCCTAAATTAAATTATCTTAGTCCGATTTTTAGACTTGTGGATGCCTTTGTCAAGTACGGTACCAGAGTGTACCAAAATCAGACGGTGACAAATTGGGGAACTAAAACCGATGACGTAACAGGAGCGAAGGTAAATATAGTGGGGGTGAAGCCCCACACATCTTTTAAAAATAATAATTTATAATAGATTGTGCACCATATATAAGATTTCAACAGAGTTTTTATATCACAATTTTAAAGATGAATAGTAACTCGATTTTATGTGATTTAAATAGTGATTTAAGAGTGTTTTCAACTGAATGCAAACATGAAAACTGATAATAGTGGTATAATAGAGTTGTTAATTGGTTGCCAAGCATGTTTTTCTATATGTCAAAATATGAATATAGACCTATCCGATATTTGGTAAATATAGTATCAATATGATAATTTCAATATCATTAAGATATTTCAATGATGAAATTATTGATATTTATATGTAAAAATAAATAAATAAATAAATGTATCGGTTTTCATACATAGGTCATCTCTTGATAAGTTATCTAGAGACCGTTTCTCATGAATTTGTGTAAATTGTATCCCACCCCGACAAAATCCTCACTTCCGGAAGGTTGGTTAAATCACAATTCTTGTGACATGAAATTGATTTACAAGTTAGGTGATACCAAACATAAACTAGGTAAAATAAAAAGGCAAATTAATTAGTTTCCTAATTGAAAACGAGTTGTAATCTATATTTTCCTATGTAAACTGGAAAATCCTAATTCTACATAAATAGTATACTAAGATCCGTTCAATGCAAATCCAAAGCAGAACTTAATTAATTACTCCCTCATCGTTAATTGTCTGATATCTAGCTCCTCCTCTTCGATAAGACGCATATTATGGCGAAGCTACTTCGATCACTTGGTAATTAACAAAACTCGCAACTCTTTTCTGTTTATGTTTAATTATAGTTCGCTAAATTGCTTGCTTGCGTTTATGTACTTGTTAATTATCTACTGAGAATGTAATTTGTGTTTTGTTCTCGTATAATGTTCGTAGAAGTATGATTTTCTTGAATTTGAAAACCTTAAGAATTTTCATATTGTTGAGGAAAATCGACTTTGTTTTCACCGCCTTTAATGTTTCTGGCTTTCATCAAAGCAGTTTGTTGGTGGACAGTCCCTTTTAATCTTCGATTTATAAAAACCTGTAATGTTTATGGTTATAATTATAATGTTGATCGGTATAGTTTAGTTCCGTTATAAGACGGTCATTATGATACTTTAATCATAAAATTATGGTAGAACGCTTTTCTGTCAATTGATTCATACTTTGCTTGCTTATTTTTTTTTAATTATGTTCATCCCTTTGTTTTTTTTTTTCATTAATATCAAGTCGAGCACTCTAACTTTTGTTTCCCAATAGGAATCAATATCAACATGTTTCCCACTTCTAATTCAATGGAAGGTGCTAGAGAGCAAGTACTTGGAGATGATGATTTATTAACCGAAATACTACTGAAAATGCCACTCAAATCCATCTACAAGTCCAGGTTCGTTTCCAAGCGATGGAACGCTCTGATATCTAGCATCTTATTTCTAGAGAATCTCAAAGCCAGAACAGTGCAGAATCACGAGTCCGAAAAACTTCCTCCGCTGTTGAATTTCATGCTCGCATCGCCTTCTAGGTCCTGGTTTAACATAGAACAATTACATTATGACGATAACAATTATTCGAGTTGTTGTACTACTTGTGAAAATATACAGACGAAGCCAGCAGTGCTTTCCGGGTATGAACAGGACTTCCTCTTTAGAGCTTCCTCCAATTGTCTCATTCTAACCGGATCATACTACGGTAAGGATAGATGGTATAGAGTCGTCAACCTCCAGACGAAAGAATTTCTCAAACTACCACACCTATACTTCAAATTCCTTAAAAAAGTAAGCGTGGCGTTGGTGTATGAGGAGGTAGAGTCACACCAAGCAATGGCACCGAACTATAAAGTTGTTGTTGCTCCCGCTGAAATCGATGGTGATGAGCTAGTCGACGTTCTTCCAATGCTTCCAATACTAATCTACTCCTCCCATACCGGTTGCTGGACCAAGTCATGTATGAGATCCCAACATGGCATCTTTAGTCTCAAGTGTTTTAAGCCTCCTGTCTTGTTGAACGGCTTTCTCCACTGGTATTGTGATCCTTGGGGTATAGCAGTTATGGATACAAAAAACATGGTTAATCGAACAAAGATGATTGATATCGAGTTGATTCCCCTTCCACACATTCCTACTACTACAATGGAGCCGTATTTCAACTTTGGATTTACCAGGACTTCATGCGATGATCTATGGTTTGGTGCCATTGATGAATGGGCCACCCTCACGTTCTGGAGGTTGTCGATGGGAAAACACTCCAACAACATAAGTACACAAATCGGGATGGAGGAATGGATCTTGATGGAGTCGGTTGATATTGTTTCCTTGGCTTCTTGTTCGCTACCAAGATTGCTATGTCAAAAATGCAATATCAATTTCCGTGACTTCTCAACTTGGATGGGAATGTTTAAGATTGAAGCATTGATTCCTTGGAAAAGTGACATCATTGTTCTCCTTAGGCTTACTCGTGGCGACGGAGCAGCAACTTTTGTTTATAACCGCCAGAGCAAGTCCCTTGAGTTAGTATGTTGTTATGAATGGGGCGATTTAACGCATCTGTATGAATCTTATACTGTTGCTTCTGGATTGGAAGATTCTGATGGTGAAGTGGATGGTCCTGATGGTGAACATGATGATCCTGATGGTGAACTTGATGATCCCGATGACGAACTGGATGATCCTGATGGTCAACAAGATGCTCCTAATGGTGAACTTGATAATCCTGATGACGAACTCGATGATCCTAATGACGAGTTGGATGATCCTGATGGGGAGCAATACCTTCCCGTGGATGAAACTTTACGTCTTGATTTTGCTTATTGCGGATGGTCCCCGATCATGGATCCTCTAACATTGTCTTCGTATGGCGTTTTAAAGCATAAACCCTCGTCATTATGGAGATGTCTAACTTGTTATTGCGAGGAATGCTCTGCACTGGTGCAGGACAAAATTGGAGAGTTTTTTAGCATGTTTCGCTCTATTTTTCTAGTTATTTGTGTATGTAAATTTATTGCTCTATTCTACTCTTATTACTTTTATTACTTCAGATTGTATCAGCTCCAATAATATTTCATGGTTGTTTTGGCAAGTTTGTAAACTATATATTTCATGAACTTTTTTTCACGAAATTGTTGTTCTATTCTTTTTTTAAAGATATCAATATTACGTTATTCTATTTTCTACATATATAGACTTATGTTTTTTTACTGCCATTATATGGAACTAGCATATGTTATGTAGTTTCAGAAGAATCAAATTGAGAAGGTTTTATTAATGTGTTAGGGAATCGGCGAAATTAACGAAAAATACACAACCT
Organism: Plantago major; assembly: GCA_026545765.1. NCBI lineage: Eukaryota > Viridiplantae > Streptophyta > Magnoliopsida > Lamiales > Plantaginaceae > Plantago > Plantago major. The sequence continues at coordinate 87,675,486 of CM048843.1, read as the reverse complement.
ATGTTCAACATTTGTCTTAGGTCACTAAAAAATGTGTAATTAATGTAAAATACGAATGTAGCTTAGATTGGTAATTTCTAAATAAAACACAAACCATTCACGTTATACTATCAAGTAGTATTTTACGAGTATACGATAATATAATATACTATAGTATATGATTACTATTGATGATATACTACAAGATATACTATTGATAGTATATCTATAGTATATCATTTAATGATTTACAATTTATGTTATACTATTTCATATATATTATAATTATATTACATTATAAGTATATATTATAAGAGAGTAAGATTTCAAGGTTTGGTACCAAGTGAATTTTCAAATTTACCCTTCAAAATAAAGTTGCAATGATGTGTTTGACCTGAATTTCCAACTTTGACATTCCAAATAAAATTTATAATAGTGTGATTAACGTTTACAATTTCGTGGACAGACGGTTCGCCTGTGAGACTCTCAAGCTTCTCTTTCTATGTCATCTTCTTCACTCTCTTTAGACTTCACTGAAGCTACAGAAGCAGACGGGAGTTTAACATGTTTAAACGCCTGTTTCCCCATCAATGATTATATATACCTTTGTGTTTCTTGTGGTTATGGCTTGTTTCTGTGCTGGAGATCTGTTTGCCACTGGTATGTATTCTACTTCTACTACTATGTTTTCCCTTTTCTTGTCTCTCTGAATTTTTATGAAGATTGAATGTTACATGACTTCTGAAACGTGCAAGACTGTCATATTCGATTTTTAGGGACATTCATGCCCACCAAGTGTTTGTCTTATTTCCTGAACCAAATAGTTATTCATTCTCTCGGATTTGAATGAATCCATGCCCGATTATAGCCTCAGATGTTTTCCCCGCTCACTGATGGGTGTGGTTCTTTCTATCTAATTGTCTTGCTAGGACCTGTTGTGCAAGTGAAGAATAACTATACCGGTTTGATATCTTCCGAATTTTCTGCACTTAATTTTGCATTAGGCGCAAAAAACTTCTGGGTTAGTATCTGGAATTAACTGCTAGCATTTTTACCATTTGCATTGCAGAACCAAGGAAGAATAAGGCTAGCATGATGGTGGTGATTTATATTCTATACCTATTATTAGAGGGTCATAATATAAAAATAGATGAAAACATATTTTTCTTCTCTCATTTACCTTCTTCTTCCCCTATAATTACAAGCATAGCGCAACCATGAACTTTCATTGTAGTTAAAATAGTTGAGTGCATGTTAGACACAGGATCAGTAAGCTAGTGCATGTGCAAAGCTAAAGGTTTAATTAATTATTATTCCTCAAATGTAAAATTATACTTTAAACACTTTCGTTCCCACACAAGGATAACCATTACCAAATTGTTAGTCTCATAAAGGAACCTTGCGACAGAAAAATTACAGCCGTGGAGCAGCTTACGCAGTAAAACACTGGACAACGGGAACTCTATGCAACAAACAATGCTGCCGGAGAACAGGAGGGCCATGGTAAGCAATCTAATTAGCACTACTTAAACCTTTTTCTTGTTTCGTATTCATTCTGGGGATATGTGCATGGTTAGCATGTAGATTCTTACATGCCACTGTTATTTTTCTTGGACTTCACCTTTGAATTTTGATCATATTTTCTGAACATGGCTTCTCATTCATGCATGTTGTTTTGTGTTAATTGGTATTATACATTCATTCATGGAGTCAAATGTAGATGGTTGTCTGTACCTTCTCATCTGCAAAAAAAAAAAAAAAAAAGAAAAACCAGCGTTTATTATGCCTCCGATCTCATTTTAATACTATATTCAGTTTATTTATGTTGTAGTTATCTATGAAGCATGAACAACTGGTTGCAATGCCTTTCCATAACCATGTATATTTGCATCAGTGTCCATGTATTCTTCTTGAAACTTTGCATAACACCTCTTTCCCAAGGCTTTAAAGTGTCTTTTGTGATTCATTATAGTACCTTCTATCCTTCTAAAGTTTTGAGGGCTGATGAAGTCATAACCCATAATCTATGTCCATGTGATGTGAATTATAATCATAAAAGGTAGGCTTTTAACTTCTGTGTTGGGCAGAAGCTACTGTTTTGTGATGTCATTGGCTATTTAATTTTTTTTATATGTAAGCCTTCATGTTAACTAACAACCTCAAATTTGGCCTGTGGCTTTCACTTTATCGTGAACTTTCTGTGAAATTTGTCTTTTATTTTAACCCCCGGTAAACTCAAACTTTCGGAGATGTCCATACATCATGGAACTCTTTTACAACCTCATCCACTCAGAACATTGTTATATAGGACGTACTTCACAAGCGCCACAGGTGCAGCTTAGGCACCCTGATAATGAAGACTCAAAAATAGTGTTTATGGTTTCTTTCTTAGACCATTTGTTACTGTTGTGTATTATTATTTGTTTTTCGTTTTCTTCCCGTCTCTGGTTTACGTTTTTTTCTCCCCTAATTGCTAATTTACACCAAGAAATCTATGGTACTCTTCAATTCCCAGCGTTTATGTTTACGTGTGCATAGGTGTGCGTTTGGTGAATCATGTGTTGTATAAATTGTTTTCGAGATTGAATTGTAGGGGCACTAGGAATGATTCACAATCGATAGTAATCTCTTACCTGACTTTCCACAAGCAAAGCTATCATACTCATTTTATTTTGAGGGACATGGCCACCAGGTGTTTGTTGGAATTCTTGAACCAAGTTTCAGTTATTACTTATTAGATCCTCTTCGATTTGAATGAATACATGTTTTATTAATTTCCTGTGTTGATTAATATTTATCTGAGCCCGATGATAACCTCAAACATCATCCACTTTCTATGGGTGCGCTATTGGTTCAGAAATTAAGCTTATCATGGTATAGTATCTTCTCAAACATCATCCACTTCTGTGAAGAAGCTGAGCTGCTTTGTTATTATCCGTAGAGAATTCTTAGTTGTAGATTTTTCCATCGCCTACTGTGTACAGGAAAGAGTTGTCTTGTACTGGAGAGTGTCAACTCATGAGTATCCTTCTGGGACTCTTATATGTATTAGATTGATTTGCAGAGTGATTATATATAACATTGGTTTGTCTTCTTCAATGAATAAAAGTTTGTTGTTCAGCTACAGTTTATATTTGCTCTTCTACTGATCTGCAGAAGTAAAAGATTCGGATATGTGGATTCATTTTCCCATGGAAACTATGAATTCAACAGATGTAATTCAGTTGAACCTCGGAACAGCAAATCACAGTCTCCTTTCGTTGACCAGTCCTTGCTTTGGAAATTCATGATGCTTCATCGTCCTACATATCTCTATCTTCCACAATTCAGCCGCAAAAGAATTATGTGAAGGTATATCTTAATTATCCAGTGTTTACTACCTTTCCCAGTGCTCTATTATGGAGTTTGCATCTCAATATTTATAGTTCCAAAGTCCAAACTCAGGCATTTATGTGTATTAAGAGATGGACGACATCCATGATAAATCAGGAATCCCCATATAAAACAAAAGAATTGAGATGTGTACATGCTCTGGAAAGAAACACCATCTCAACTTTGTAGTCCATGCCTAGGGTAAATGCTGTCTATGCTAGGTACTATTGCATCTCTAGGATTTTGGAGCCAATGCAAGATATAGGAAGTACAACAGAGGGATACCAGAAAATGAATTATTGATCTTTGTTGTTGAAGTAACATTAAATGGGTGCATTACATATTACACCTTGGTATTTCTTCTTCTCTTGCACTATTAAATAAGTTAAGAAACATTATTAAGATATGCCAACATTCAGCTCATATGTTCTGCCTGATTCATTGGTTTACCATTGTCCTATTGTATGGATTATATTGGTTTTCGGGTGGAGAATATACTTTTGGATTTCTAGATCGATTATTGTTTGGTTGGGACTCCAGAACTGAAGCCTTTAAATTGTGGGGCTTTCCCTTTTCATAATATGATTTATTTGTTATTGCATTTTTTGGGATCAAGACCTATCTAAAAAAAGACTAAGAAGAAAGGTGTTAATCTCTCATTCATTCTTTTTATGATTTCTTCTATTCAGTGTACGTAAGAGTTGAGGATCACGGAACCGAGTGAGGGTTTAAACTACACTACTATATATCATGAATATGGGAAAAAGTTCCACAAACTTTAGCTGACGGACTAAAGAGAGAGACATAGCTTCATAACATTATTGGCTCATCTCTTCCGCCCATGCTTCTGTAACTTTGATATTATATTTGTTTCATTATCATCACATGCTTTGATTACAAGATGAAGACTGTTGATTAGTGTAATATTCTAAATCTCCTAACATAGCCAGGTGGATTCAAGCTCGTGAATCATGATAATCTCGGGATTAGATTAGCAAAAGAAAGTAAATTGTTTTCTCAGCAGGGAATGTCTTTTGCTTGCCCTCCATATTGGTTTTAGCCTCCGTTACAATATATGATATTTCTATTAGCATCCGACATGGTGACTTAAACATTTTTTTTTAAAATGCAGTTGACACCGCGCTTAGCGCGGTGAATAAATACTAGTATATATATATATATATATATATATATATATATATATATGAGAAGATATACTATTTAAAATTCATATTATGCTATTGAAGATATACTATCAAATAGTATATCAAGAACGAGCACCATCAAGTTAAACTCGAACACTTAATCGAACGAGCTAGCCGAACCCTCAATAAGGCTCGATTCGAATAACAACTCTACTCATCAAATTTCAACTTTCTGTACTACTCGGAATTAACTCAAAATACCATAAGAGGCCGTTTGGTTTGAACGTGGTATTTCCTATTCACAAATACATGGTATTTGGGTCCGATAAAAAAATCATGGTAATTCAATTGGTATTTAAGTATAAATACAATGTTTGGTATTACTTAGCGGACATGGTATTTGGAATTGAAATACTATGTTTGGTATAAAAAAAATTCGAGTTTTCTCGTAATATACTATAATACCCTTCCGCTATATTTTTTATTGAAAATTAATACCATTTTAATCAAATCTTATCACAATATAAAGAAAGCAACAACATGTTTATATCAAAGAGTTCAGTTTCAACTAATATTCTACGAAAACATTATAGATGGCTAGGATATGTAGAATCACAGATGATGGGATTCTTCTTTATCTAATCATTATCAATCCATGGATATAGAGATTATACAAATCTGGTGTTGAATTTTTGTTTGAAATGAAAATGAAGAACTTTGGCAATAATCACAAGGGGCGTGAAGAAGAAAAAGATATACATGAACTTCGGCAATAATCAACAGGGGCGTGACTGATGAGTTTATGATTTTGAGGGTTAAAGATGTAATTGTAAAAAAGATGGGTTTTGGGATTAAATACCATAACTCAATAACCAGCCTCTTAGGAATTTCGAAGAACAAATTTTGCAGACCAGAAATTCCAGTATTTGATGAGTTTGGAATTTTCACAGGCTGAAATATTTCAAATTTATACAACCAAACATGATATTTCGGTAGGTATTTTCAAAATATCACCACAAAACACCCAAACCGGCTCTAATCATATAATTAATTTACTCCATTTGTGCGTTTCAAAAAAAGTTATCATGCTCTATCAGGCTAGTAACATGATAACATCTACACCCTATCCTGATAGAAGAAAGAAACACGCTAAGTATGAATTATTATCATCATCAAGCCCATTTTTCAAGAAAATTTCTCACCCTTAGGCTACAACAAACCCCATTAGTATTACTAGCAAATTTTCACCTTTGTCTCTTCCTCTAACCACACACTGAAGTGAAGAAATGGGTAGAAAAGGCAAGCAAGAACATTATGGTGTTGGTTCATCTTCAAATCTCTCAGGGTCTCCCAAATTTTTCAAGATTGTTGTCAACCCTCAAGATGATAAACTTGTAAGTAAAACATGTTTATTACTTCCTCCGTCCCGCGTAAAGTTCCCATTTTGCTTACTGTCTGAATAGAATGGAATGTAATAGTTGTTTCTTTTTACTTATGCTGTCTTAACCTTATTATGCTTGCTTCTTGATGATATACAGTTCATGATGTGTATGTTACTATGCTGGTCTCGCCCCCACTGCACCTACTATTCACAAACTGTGTCGGATCTATATGTTATTTCATAGGGATCTCGCAGGTACATTTGGGGTGAGACCGCATAGAAGAACCTTTTCATTACAAGATGCTATTGATGAGCATCATTAGCCTTTTTCGTTGTTTGCTTTTTTCAGTGCTATATTTGTGATCTTGTTGTGTTTTGCAGAGAATTCCAACAGGTTTCATTGAAAGATATGGTCAGAACTTGAGTGATATGGTTACTCTTAAGGCTCCTAATGGATCAGTAAAACAAGTAGAACTGACTAAGATTGATGGTGAAACTTGGTTATATAATGGATGGGGGGAATTCAAAGATTATTATTCAATAAGCTTTGGTCACTTGCTGGTGTTCGAGTATGACGGAAAATCGCATTTTGATGTATTCATATTTGACATGACTGCCATGGAGATTGAATATCCTCTTGATGTTGCTAGTGAAGATGATCTAGTACTACCAGGAACGGAGGTGAATGTATCCGAATCAGACGATGACTCTGCTGTAATCTTGAAAGGGGTTCACACAACTCTAAAAAGGAACTATGGAAAAGGTATATTAACATTCAAAGATTGATTAATTTGTGAAGAAGTTATGTTTTTGTTTGTGCATTATTTTGAACTGGCGGATTGTTGCGTTTGTGCTAGCTGTAGATAACTGTAGAGGGGCTACGATTAGAGATAAGGAAACATGTGTTTCTTATCGAAGGGCTAAAGCTTTCGTGTCAAACAATCCGTTCTGCATTTGTCTCATACAACCATCTTTTGTTGCTAATGGATCCGCTTCAGTAAGTGAATCATCTGAGTTCAGTAATAGTACTATCCGATTCTATTGTATAGTTGTGTAATTGTTTCTTTTACAAAGCCGATTCCAGTAGCTTTTGCAAGGAAACATTTACCTGAACAGAGGAACATGTTAACGCTTCACATCCAGAAGAAGGGATCATGGACTGTGGGTTGCTCGGTGATGTCATGCGAAGCTAAAATGAGCGTTGGATGGGGGAAGTTTGTCAAGGAGAATGCACTGAAGGTAGGTGATGCCTGTGTGTTTGAAGTGAACAAGCTCAAGAAGTTGTTGTGGAATGTTACCATCTTTCGAGAGCCCATATCAGTGGTGAATGAATCTGAATCAGAGGATTCTGCTATAGTCAAGAAAGGTGTCTGTAGAAGCCTAAAGAGAAAAAGGAGAAGGGATTATGGTAAAGGTAAAATGATACATAAATCCATGTTTGAATTGTATAGAAGAAATATTTTCTGGCTTATAGTTTTACATGTGACAATAAAACATTTATGTGTTTTATTTTGTGCAGAAGAACGTCATCAGATGAGGAGGATTACGGACAAGGAAAACTGCACGACATATACAAAGGCTAAAGCTCTTCTATTTGACAACCCAGTCTGCATAAGAATCATGCAGCCATCTTATGTTACTCATGCATTTGCTTTGGTAAGTTCATACTCTATTTGACAGTAACTTATGTTTGCATATAGTTAATGTATGCCGCCTGATGATGAGGTAGTTTGTGATTTGTAATATTGTTTATCTTCCGAGCAGAGTATTCCCTTATCTTTCGCGAAGAAACATTTGCCTGCAAAGCGCAACAAGCTGAAGCTTCAAGTTCAGGACATGACATGGACTGCGAGGTGTGTCTTAGGGCTATGCAACGCAAAACTGAGCGTTGGGAAGGGATTTGTTAAAGACAATGCACTGAAAGTGGGTGATACATGTGTCTTTGAAGTGAACAAGTTCAAGAAGTGTTTATGGAACGTCACCGTCATCCGCGGTTAAAATCTGTTTGCTGCGTTTTGAAGTTTTGCCTTTTACATTACAAGTAACTATGGATAGGCATATGTTATGTTTCCTGGGAATTGAATCTCCTCTGTTTGAATCTCGAACAAATACTATTGTGTGAGTTATCTCATTGATCACCGATCCTTTCCATATTTGAGTTGTCAACATCATTTTCTCCTGAGCACCATCTAAAGACCGAAACCCTTATCATTAGCTTAATTCACTCAGCACGTAGCTTATCCAGCGTGCTTTTCGTATTGTATTGCATGTTGTTGATGTCCGAAATTCTAATAAAATTTCAATTGTAGATTTCTGAGCGTTTATAATTATAATTATGATTGGGAATTTGTGATTAAACACATCTTAAAAAGATCAACAAAAGTGAAGTGAATAATTTATTCTGTAAGGCTGTAACTATGGAACTAATTCTTTTCTCTGATTGAATTCCGACAAATACTTAAAACATTCATATAGAGTGATTGTAATTTTTTCATATTTTATTTCAAGCAGTACTTAATTGCAATATTGCATGATGATGTAGTAATTTATCTTTAACATTATTTCATCTAAAAACCATGATTAGGGTCGACTCCTGGAAATTTATAAGGTAACGGTCCTCTAATCGGGTCTGGAGTTGAACGGTGTGATGGTGACCAATCACCATAGTCAAGAAGTGGCACCTTATCATCATCACCATTGCTCCTTGGAGACTTAGTTTTTCCGAACCACCTGAGATGAGGCTCACGAGGGTCGTGGGAGTACTCCGGACTTGGATTTCTTTTCCGCGTGCCAGCAAAATTTGGAAGCCTAGAAGGGAGTGATTCGGAGATCAACTCGCCATCACCATTGTGGGTCTCTTGCAGCTTGTCTTCTACAGTAGTGGCTAAAGATAGAGTTGTCAATGTTAGTAGTACTCCAATGACCAACACTATTACAAATGATATCCTCATTTCTTCTTGGATATTAATTGCAATTGTTGGTGATTCATTGAGGAAAGACATCCACCCTTTTTATACTATATTGCTAGCTTACCAATAAAATTTAACATGCATCTATTATAAATTCTATTTACCAAGTTAATAACAAGTCAAGTTGAAACGTGATTAATACCGATGGACATATATCAAATTGCATTAATGATTCATAAATTAGATTGAGAAAGCTCTGATTTAGAAGTATAAACTTTGGGAGAATAAATCTGTAAAAAATAATGTCAAATTTGAATATTAATACCTCGATAAAGAATGTTTACGATAGCAAAAATAAGATGAAGGACCGCGTTGCAGGTTATATTTAGCGTAAGTAATAAGTAACAACGACCAACGGTGTTATTTAACCATGTGACCAATTAAGCTCGCGACTAGAATGACTCCTCTTAGCAGCTTACAAATGAAAACGAGTTACACATTTAGTGATGTCCCATAAAACTTCATACATTTACTAAAAAATTTCCTAACTGAAAACGAGTTGTAATTTATAACCCAATTTATAGTTCATGTATGTCGCCTGATGATGATGTAGTTTGTGATTTGTAATGTTGTTTATCTTCCGAGCATATTCCCTTATCCTTCGCGAAGAAACATTTGCCTGCGAAGCGCAACAAGCAGAAGCTTCAAGTTCAGGATGTGATATGGACTGTGCGTGTGTTATGCAACGCAAAACTGAGCGTTGGGAAGGGATTTGTGAGAGACAATGAACTGAAAGTGGTGATACATGTGTCTTTGAAGTGAACAAGTTCAAGAAGTGTTTATGGAACGACACCATCATCCGCGATTAAAATCTGTTTGCTGCATTTTGTACTTTTGCCTTTTACATTACAAGTAACTATGGATAGCCGATGACAGTTTGACATCAAAATAAGAAGCATGGAAATCAGGCCATGGCTTGACAAAACAAGCATAAGTAGGATAATGCATCCCTGCTAATAACGTTCTTCATAAACTTTCCTGGATAATGCAACTCTCAGATTCTTGGGCCTATTACGCGTACCTTGATCTTCAACAGCGGAAAATAATGACATTCCATAAGTGTTTATTGCTCTTGTTCAATTCAAAGACGCACGCGTCACCAACTTTGAGCTCATTATCCTCCCCAAATCTCTTCCAGCCAGTATATATAAATGCCTTCAGCCGATGGCATGAGCAAACGGCAGGCCACATCTTCCCATTAAGAAAAAGCTTTACGTTGTTCTTCTGATGATAATTATCCCTCAGTTCGGTCATTGGTATACTCTGCAAGCAAAAGTAAGTCATGTTTGCACTGATCTAGAAGAAGAAAAACTCACCTAAACTGATAAAGATTGAGAATTTCCAATTTAGGAGATGAAAAATAAGAAGGCACCATGAAAGAGACGAAGGTTAAGTGTCGTATTGTGTTCTTGATCCTGTAAGTGTGTGCTCTTCTGTATGCAATGCATGTTTCTTTGTCAATTTTCCTTGTTTCATTGGTGTGACCTTGTGCCAAACGAAAAGAATTCGCAAGAAAACCGAAAATTTCTTAGAGCAAGGTAAACAAATTAAGAAGGGTGAAGGAAAAACTAAACCAACACAAATTCGATTTTTTCTTCAAATTTTAAAAGATAAAGCATCTCACTTTTGGTTTTAGAGCCGAGTTTTCTCACTTCTGGCTTCTTGTTCTTCTGTCCCCGAATATCATCCTGTGTTGAGACTTTTAATTTTTTATCAACAGACTGAACCTGAACACGAGCGGGTAGGCTCTGCCAATCTCTAACTGATTGTCTTTAAAGAAGTTGCCACAGCCTGCAGCCAAGTCTAGCCTAAAGGGAGCCTAGTTCGTCCGCTTCTTCAGTAAAACAGACCAATACCGCTGCTTGGGTGGATACTCTAGCGTCACAGATTTGGCACTTAATAAACCGGCCTTCTTAGCAAAATCCATGCGAACACACGGAAAGAATCTGTAGTCCAACCCTGCTTTTTCTTCTTGAATTCATCATTTTTGTTACTGTTTTACTGCAATTTTGTTTCGTTTGCATCGATTGATTGAAATCGTAACGAGTGGCCACGTCTATGGAAATTCAACGTGTTATTTCTATCTTTTGGTACTGTTCGTCTGAGAAATTGGTGTCTACTATGGGATCAACAGGATTTGACATCGACAAGTTTACTGGATCCAATGATTTTGGACGGAAGGTAAAGATGCACACGATTCTTGTGCAGCAAGGGCTCTCTATAGCTCTACAAGGTTTATCTAAGTTTCCTGCTACAATGTTAGATCAACTGAAATCGGAGGTACGGAAAAAGCACACTTTGATTCTATGTTTGGGTGATAAAACCACTTAGAGAGGTTGCAAAAGAAAATACACCAGCTGCTATATGGACTAAGCATCTGATGTCAATAGCGTACTTATAATGTAAAAGGCAGCAAAAGGATCTTTAACCGCGAAAAATGGTGACATTCCACAGCAGCTTCTCGCCCTTGTCCACTTCAAATTAACACGCGTGCATCGCTCACTTTGAGGGAATTTCGATTCAAAATTTTATCCCAACCGTTGTTTATTCTAGCTCTGCCTGATAACAACGAGCAAACCACATCCGTGTTCCCTTTCTCTGAACACGGAGCCTTAATCCGTGCTTGTTCTGTAATCCAGGCGAAATTTTCGTCCCAAAATTTACTGCAATAGTTGGTCCCTTGTAAGAGTGTGATCAAATTGTGACATGGAAATCAGACTACTGTCCTAATATTATTGATGAAGTTGAAACCATTTTAGTTAACATGATTTATGTACCATGAGTACTGAAAGTGAAATGTAACAAACTTTGTTGCATGTCAAACAGTCAAAGTACTTTCAAATGGAATCGTCCTTTGATTTTATTTGACTGTGCTTGCAAGTTACAGTATGAAGTTAATTTGAACATGGTTGACCACATTTAATACCTCGATTTCAAACCAAATGTCACAATCTTGGATACGAAGATTAATTTATAATGTAAATATAGTATGAATAAGTTCACATGGGTGCAAATTTTGTCAAAACAATTCGTTTAAGAATAACGTTTTCGACTGTGAATCCAATAAAAATACACAAACAAACCAAACATGCACCAGATTAGATGAAAATCTGTTACTTATCAACTTGAATTAGTGATTAACATGATTTACAAAGACTGAAACTGAAATGTAACAAACTTAGTTATGGGTAGGTAAAGCACAAGTGGAGTACTGATCATTTCATACATGGACACAAAGCTACATGCATTGTATATACAGTAAGTTCACTTCTAACTTTTACACTGTATCTTTCTCTCAACCACAAAATACTTGAAGCAGAATGAATTTACATGAGAAATTGGTTGGTGAAGACACCAAGTAAAAGATTTAAGAGAACTGGATTCAGCCTTATGCAAATTGTTTCAATGAAAAAGAGATGATCAAGAGCGAGGTTCAAAGGGAACGACAACATCTACTGTGGAATAGGAGGTAAACTCGTGTAGTGTGTGTGCGCGTGTTTGTTTCCAATACTTAGATGTGTGTTGAACCAAAATACTGTTTACTATATGCTTAATTTTATCTGAATACTTATGAAATTATATAATTTTTTTATTACAGAATTCGGCAAAACAATCAGCAGAGTTAGCTAACAACCCTGCTGGAGACACCTCCCTTCTCCTGTTCTTTACTTCTCCTCATCTTTCTCCTGGTGATTCTCCATAAAATGTTTTATAGTTTTAACAATACTAATGTTCTGTTCTTCCTCGATGAACTACTGTTCTTGGGTGATTCTCCATAAACTAGAAATTGATCTTCCTTTGTTCTTCCTTCTTTCCTTATGTTCTGTTCTTCCTTCTTTTCCTTATGTTCTGTTCTTGGGTGATTCTCCATAACTAGAAATTGATCTAGTTTTTTTTATTTTTATTTTTTTAACCATCTAAGTTCAGTGCTTTTTTTTTTTTACTTTCATTCTTGGGCATTTTTACTTTCTTTATTGGGCAGTTCAATTGTCCACTGTAAAATAGATCTAGCCTCTGCTTACCATGTAAAATTAATGCTGTTTGTTTAATCTGTTAGCATAGATTTCCCGTTCAATCGGTGAACGGATTAAGACCGCCTTATGAATGTTGTATATATTGAGATATTTGCTATAATGACTTGCTCCAAGCCTCCAACTATTTCAGCAAGTTCTAGTTGCCAGTTTGGCAGAAGAACCCTGAACTTAAATGCGAGTACACGGTGATCCAGAAGGGAAGTCATTCTAGCTAATTCAGTTGCCATAGCCTCAAAACATGCGATGATAATCCAATATCATTTGTTAAATCTTACGATAAAGAGTTGCTCAATGAGTTAACATCTATTACAGAGGGTAAGAAGCTGTGTTTTGAGCTTAAAGCTTGTAACAGAGCTTATAATATAACTTATCTAGTCGAGTTTTCCATAATCTTCCATCAAAATCTCCACAAAGAATCTAGACACGAGTTTAGGGCGTAGACGTCTCAGTTTCTACAAAATACGCAACTCAAATATCAGAGAAATTGAAAACATTAAACATTTCTACAACAACCATAAAATAATCACACTGTAACCATAGACATCTTTTTTCTTTTTCTGGCAGGTGGTCACTGATCAAGAAACATATCTCTTAAAAATTAACAAAAGTGATTAAAATCATAATTGAAACATACAATACCGACGCATTAAAACTATCACATTATCTTTTAAAATATTAACAAAATACGTTAAAACTGAAACTTTCAATGCTAACAACTTAAAACCATAACATAATCTATTAAAAACATAACGAAAAGTGTGTGACTCGGCGGTTTTTTAAAAAACTCGTTCGGTCAGACTGCTAAAATCCAAAAACTGCGAAAACAAAAAAAAAAACCTCGACTTTCCTATGTTTTAGGAAATCTTACCTTTTTCAAGACTCTGGCTTGTATATTTGTGAGCATAATATGATTGAGAATTATTTATGGTTAAATATCCTAAAAAATCAAATAACTTATATTAGAATTGAGTAATTCTTTTTTGTCAATGAATTAGGCTCTCTTCTTTTCAACTGAAATTTAATGAACTGAATTGAACTGAACTGAACTGAACTAAATTGTAGTATAAAATATAACTGAACTGAACTGAATGAGTTTTCAGTTGAAGAGAATAGAGCCTTACTGGGATAATTGTACTTGAACACTCATATAGAATCATAGAAATTTTATTCATACTTTATTTCAAGCAATACATAATTGCATGTTAATGTAGTAATTTATCTTTAGCATTATCTCAGCTAATAACCACGACCATGATCATCCGTTCACAATTTAGGAGGTGACTTTCTTTTCCACGGGGATGGAAAACTTGAATGGTGTGGTGGTGACCAATCATCATAGTCATGAGGTGGCTCCTCATCATCATCATAGCCCCTCGGAGACTTAGGTCTACTTAACCACCTGGGATGAGGCTTACGAGGGGTGTGGGGGTGATCTGGACTTGAGCTTCTTCTCCACGTTTGAGTATATATTGGAAGCCTAGACGGGAGTGATTGGGGGATCAACTCGCCATCGCCATCGTGTGTCTCCTGTAGTGGCGAAGACTCGACTGTTTTTGTTTTTAAGTGTTCGTCTTCTTCGACAGTGGCTAAAGATTGAGTTGTCAATGTTATTACTCCAATGACCAACACTATCGCAAGCGGTATCCTCATTTCTTCTAGGATGTCAATTACAGTTATTTGGTGATTAATTGACGAATCACATCTACCCTTTTTATAGTAGATTGTTAGCTTACTAAGAAAATTTAACATGCATCTATTATGAATTATGTTTACCAAGTTAAGAACAAGTCAAGTGGAAACGAGATTCATACCACTACCATGATGAACATATAGAAAATTGCACTAAAGATTCATAAATTAGATAGAGAAAATTCTAATTCAGGAGTATATAAACTTTGCGACAATTAGTCTCTAAAAATGTCAAATTTGAGTGTTATTACGTCCAATAAAGAATTTTTACGATATAGGCAGAAATAAGAAGAAGGTTATATTAAGCGTAACTTATAAGTAACGACAAACGATGTTATTTGATCATGTAACCAATTAAGCCCGCAACTCGAATTACTATCTTAGTAGCTTACAATTGATTTTCTCAGCCTCCATGTACATGATGAAAACAAACGACGAGTATTATTCCAATGTTTCACTATTTATCCAAGTCATGGTTTAAAGGATTTCTGGGAAAAGGAAAAGAAATTGAAGGAAAATCAAATCCTTTGAGAAAATGTTGATTGATTTTCCATTTTTCTGCTGTTTGACACTTTTTCCGTTTTCAAGGAATATTAGCAGTTAATTTTGTTTTGGAACTTCTTTCTGAGAAGCTTTTTGGTACTTCTCTTTCTGTTTGTTTTTATTTTGCTAAATGTTAGATAATTTAAATTCTGCGTACGTACAAATCACGGTTACTTTATGACCATGCAAATCCTTTGAATTCTAATCACATAGTACTGGAATTTTATTCACGGACATTATAAATTAAAAGGTTATTAGCAGGTTAAAGAAAATAGGAAAAACAAATCGGGAGTATTATTACATGATACTTAAATCTAATTTAATGGCAAGTACATTCACAAATGTATCACACTATTCCTCATGAGAAACGTTTTCACACCAAGTACATTCACAAATGTACTCACACTATTCCTCATGAGAAACGTTTTCACACCAAGTACATTCACAAATGTATCACACTATTCCTCATGAGAAACGTTTTCACACCAAGTACATTCACAAATGTACTCACACTATTCCTCATGAGAAACGTTTTCACACCAAGTACATTCACAAATGTATCACACCATTCCTCATGAGAAACGTTTTCACACCAAGTACATTCACAAATGTACTCACACTATTCCTCATGAGAAACGGTTTCACACTTTTTTTAATGTACACACTTTTTTAGGCCTAATAATAATGGGCAGGGAGAAATGTGCTTATAATATTCATAGATTTATTTTAAATTGACTTGCATTGATATTTTTGTTTAACAATATGATGAAAGGTCGTCAAATATGACGGAATGAAAGTCACCCTTTCAATTCATATTGATATCATATTTTATGTCCATAACATTTGCTTGTTAAGTCTTAACTGAACTTTATCTGTTTGAGAGAACATTTTCTCACCAAGTGGAATATTAGTTTTCTATTTTGACCAATGCAAAATCATCCGGAGAAATAACGTTCCGTTTCGGAGAAAATCACGTCATAGGGACTCGATTCAAACACCTTCTACTGTATGATGTACGTATACTCTAAACGGGTGTAATTTTAAAGTTAGGGGTCATTATCATCAATTCATCGATTGCATAGGCATGAGTATATTGGGTTCGTTGGATTTTTTTCGATGATTATTGATAGAGTTCAATCTCATCTAAATGCTCGAACTTATAAGGAGGTGTGCAATTTAATCATTTATATTAGTTATCTAATACTCCCTCGCACTCGTGACCAGTTTCAACCTATTTTGGGAGGTCATACTGAAATTTTACTATGGAATGGAGATAGTCTACATAGAAGTTCGAACTCAGGTGAGCTTGAGTCAAATGCTTTGATACAATGATAGAATTTCTTCTTATCTAAAAGTCCGATCTTGTAAAAGTGTGAAATTTAGTCTTTATATTAATTCGCCAATAATTATTAACCTTATAATTTAATATAAAAAGATTTATTACTCCATACACTAACATTGTTTTGTGCATCAACGTACCCAAAAACAACACATGATATCTTAGATGAGATGTTTTGTACTAAAATATCATACGGATAAAATCTATTCCTCAAAATAATATTTCCAAAATGTATATTCAATACTCAATACAATAAAATTGTATGCTTATTTTGAATCGAAATCAAAGCAAGGGAAATAACACACCAATACACACGTAAATAAAAGTAAAAATGAATAAAAAGTAGGTACGAAATCAAGCAAATCGAATCGAATTAATTATAAGCATCAGGGTTGGCATGGAGATGAGCCTCAATGGCCTTGAAAACGGCTTTCGCCTTCTCTTTGCCTGCCTTGAGCTTCTCCTCTGTGATGCCATGATCCTCGGTCTTGGCGTGGTACGTGCTAGCGGTTTTGCACACGGATCCTCCATCAGGCCCTGCTTCGATCTTCACCACATATGAGATGGAGTCGAGGACTTCACCAAGGGCATCACCCTCGATCACAGTGTATTTGAATATGTGGCTAGCCTCGTCTATTTCATCAACACGGTGCTTCACAGTCTTATACTGGCTCCCTATATATTAAAGAATCGTTCATACAACCACGAGGACAAGACTATGAGTAAGTTATTGAAAAATTACCGTGAATGCATTTCAAATAGATTTATTAACCAAATGACTTATACTGACCCACAAGGTCATCTAAGAGTATATGATTTTACGAAAGATTGAGTTAGGCTCTGTTCTCTTCGTCCGCACTGAACTGAAATTAATGAGTTTTCAGATAAAAAGAACAGAGCCTTTGGTTGTGTTCTCTTCGCCTTAACATAAACGAACTGAACAGAATTGAACTAAACTTATTTGTAGTATAAAAAAACTAAGCAAATTTGAAATGAAATGAAACTAATGATTTTTCAGATAAATAGAACAAAGCCTTAGTACCTTCGCCAAAAGTGACCAACTTGATGGTACCAGGTCCGCCATTTCCCTCGAGAATCTCGACGCTCTTGATGGCTTGGGGTAGAACCTTAGGGATGAGGTTGTCGGAATCTAGGATGAATGCCTTGAAGATTCTGGTTGGGGGAATTGAGCAACTCACTTCCTGTTCATAAGTGATGACTGCCATGGATTATTTGCTAGTACTTTTAAAAGTGAGATGAATAAATTAATTTCGAGGAAGAGAGTGTTTGTATTGTGAGTGCAAAATGAAGAGATGTGAAGTGCCTATTTATAAGTTAGAAGGCGGCTTGAGCTTGCGGTGTCTAAAGTCTAAACACGACTACCTACTTGCATGATTAGTATAGTACGTTTTAAAAGTAGTCTTCTCTTAATTTTATTTTATTATTATTGTTATTTTTACAGTAATTTCGTGAAGCATATCCTTTAAGAATAATTTATACACGTACCATTTGTATGTAATAATGGAGGAGATGGAGTTAGGTGGCAACTCGATATGCTTTTTAGAAGTGTAATGAGAGAGAGCCTATAGATAATCTATGTAGAGACGGACTATATTTTCAACAAAATTATTTATATTATCAATCAAAACGTCTATATCGTTAACATTGATGTATTTTCATATATATATATATATATATATATATATATATATATATATATATATATATATATATAGTTGACATGAACATTTTAATTGACAACATCAATTGTTTTCTTAAAAATATAGGTACGTAGTCTCTAGCTATATAAATTATCAATCGTACATCGATAAAGATAGACTTTGTCAAAATATAATGTCCCGCCACGTGAAAATTAAGCCATCTTTGTTTTTCTTCATGTACTAGTGGTAGTAAGATTCCAAATTTCCAATAGTAGTTTTACATGCCTATTTTCTTAAAGAACAGAAAACGATTTGGATTCATATGATGTTAACTGTCAGCATTATACGTAGAACTCTTTTAGAGACTCTAACATGCAGTTTAGTTACCAATTAAAATTCAGAAAATTAAATTAAAAACATTTAAATTTTATTCCAAATTCTTCCCAATTGTCTGCTTGACTAACGATTAGAACTTTGAGTTAAAAGAAAACCTAAGTATTTCTAACCAGGATATTATGGTTTTATCTTTAGTCAAATAAACTATAAGTGATCGAGGGAGTTTGAGGTGCAAGCATGAAGTTGTAACTTGTAATTTTTAAGTTTGTAAACTATTAAACACCTTTACGACTATGACTATAACTACGATGTTGTTGGTCCATCATATATAATCCCTTGGAGACTTGCTCATGACTGGTATATAATTCACATTTAAAAATCTTCAAACAGGTGATAAATTGCTAGCCAGAACATGATCTTACCATTATGTTAATACTGATTCCAAATTGAAGAAACATTAACCAAACAGACAAATCACTTTAAAAAAAGAAGAAGAAGAAACAGTACTATCTTCGGACTAGCAGGAAATTTGCCATCCTTGACCTCTCAAGATCTTCTGGTATTTGGCACATGGCAATGTCATAGTGCATAGCAAACAGCAGAAGCTGCACCATGCCGATTCCACGATTACTGCTCATGGTATACGAACATTACAGCTCGACCCTGCACCTGGATTAGTTTAGGTTTATGGTCATTCGTAAGACCAGTAATCGAGAATGTAAGAGCTTTTATACTTGCATAATGAAGAGAGTAACTTCATGGTCCATTCGGCTTATCCGGAGTCCGGACTATATAGCTTAGATAAGTCTCTGATTAGCGGAATTGAAGTCTTGAACCTCAGAGCTAATTGAAAATTTGAACCACCCTTTTTTCTCAGTGTACTTCAAGCAAGGCTGCAATATGAACCCAATAAGAACTGCACAAAGGCTAACAATCATGACCTTACCAGAAGCAACAGCTAGAACCACCAATATAAGTAATGTTGGAGGAACACACATTAAACTCGCCCCGATAGTACCCAGAGGGATTTTATATGGCCGAGATGCTGCTGGATGATCAATCCTCAGTTTCACAAAAGCTATAAATTCCATGATCATTCCAAAACAATACAAGAAGTTCTCAGCTGCAACAATCTCTTGAAAGCTCAGCCATGAAAGGAGAACAATACCCGATGCAGAAAACAATATCCCAATGAGAGGAGTTCCGTACTTAGACCTCTTGGCGAAAACTTCTGGAAGCATCCCACGTTCTGCCATCCCAAGAAGTTGGAATGAGTCGCTACTCATTTCCGCCACGAACATCCCCATGTTAGATAGGGCCGAAGCGCCTTGAACCCATGATCTCAACCATACCCCTCCAATAATTTTTGCAATGTCTGAGAAATACCCATCACTCCACAACTCACGATCCAGTGGGACAGATGCAGCCCCGGTTCCAACCAAAATAGGAAAGAAATATCCAACCACCACCAGAATAAGGGCGTAAAATAAAGCCTTGGGGAGTGTTCTAGCAGGATTTTCCACTTCACCAGCTAGAGTACTAATCGAATCCCAATAATTCAGATTCCAAAACAGAGTATTCAAGTACAATGACCAATCCACATTTCCCATATCCACAACAAGCCATCTCGAAGCATCTATTTTAGGAATAGCAAACAACCCCATTATCACAAAAGGAAGCAACGAAAAAACTCCTAACAATATAGCAACCCATCCGACTATAGTCAGACCCCTATAGTTCATGTAAGTCAGCGCGATAGTCAGAGCAAGAACTGCAACCATTCTCGGAAGCCCATCATTCAAAACCGGGACAGCCGATTTCAGATAATCCAGAAACAAAACAGGATACAAGGCATTATCAATAACTCCACTCAACCACTTCATCCAACCCTGCTGAAACCCCCAATACGGACCCAAAGCCGACGAAACCCAAACCACATAACCCCCATTTTCAGGAAACATGGTACCCAATTCAGCCGTCACCAACGCTTCCGGCACACTCCACACAAACGGAAAGACAAGAAAACCGAGCAATGCAAGCAGTGGACCTGCAGCCCGAACACTATCTTCCACCCCGAATGGCCCCCCGGAAACCTCATAGAATATCAGAAACACAAGTGGTACGATTGATACTTTAGTAAAATTCTGCAATTTCGGTGAAGCTCCACCATCCTCCAGACCTACATATTCGGCATTACTCGCATCCGGCATCTCGATTACAGCCTGCTTAGCTACTACAACCCTCTGTTTCTACTTGCAATAGCATAAACATATCATTAAAACACATTTCAGATCATCAACTCATCTAGTACAGAATTCAACAAACCCTAAACACCCAAAATCAGTACTAATCTCACAGTTTCACTACCATTTTGTAAACATACCAGATCAAATTATCAAAATGGATAACATACTATACAAATTAACTACTCAAAAAAGGCCAATCGAATAGAAATTCACATTTGCTAGCTGAATTCCTCCACTGAAATTGAACAAGAATACATGCAAGGCGATTCAATTGAAAAAGGTTAAGCAACGAAAAAAGTGATCTTGCTTACCAATTTCGGAAATTTGAGCAATGTTCACAGATAATGCATCGAAATTAAGATTTCACAAATTGAAGAGAGACCATTAGTAGTACTACGAACCATGAATCAGGTGGTCGAGAAGCTGTGGTTCAGATGATTATGGTTTCGGTCACAGAAGATCGACACGTGTTTGTCATACAGAAACGTCGTCGTTTTGTGCTCTTGTCATTTGTCACTGCATTCTGAGCAGGTTCAGCTCGCAGGCACCGTTAGAGTGAGGGAGATGTGGGCCGGATCATATGGACCGTAATCGGGACCAATGAGCCCAATTTCATGCAGATGAAGTTTACGGATAAACCGTATCTAAATAACTTATCTAGAGACGGACATATTTTATCAAGATTATCATTGATGTTGTTAATCAAAATGTCTATGTTGTCAATATTGTTATTTTTCATTCACAAAAATACATTTTATTAACAACGCAGATGTTTTGATTAATATTATCGACAATTTTTTTAATAACATAAGTTAGACTCTAGATAAGTTAACTAGCTAATGACTATCACTTTAAAGATACTATTGTTTATGTGGAGTTGAGACATACATTGTTAAATACAATAAAGCTAGGTGGTTTTTTTTGTTGCATAAAATTTTCAAACGGGATACCAGTTTGCATTGCTTCTATAAATTTAAGGTTAAATTTTAGCCAAAAATCAATTTTATCCGTGGATTACGAAAAAAGACCCTGGTAAAACTAAACCTTACCAGAAAGGGCAACCATGGTATGTTTTGGGTGACATATAAAGAAAAACAGTGTTAACTGGAAATTTAGTACTCCCTCCGTCCCGTAAAACTTCATACATTTGTCATTTTTAGCCGTCACACAGAACTTCATACATTACCAAAAAAGGAAGTTACCTCACACCCAACAAATAATAAACAATCTCAACTTTTCACTCAACTTACACATTTTACCACTAAAAGTACACTTTTTCCCATCTTTTCTATATTCTACCATTACTCTAACTTTTCGGGGTGTGTTAAACGCAACACAAATATCGTTAAACGCAACACAAATTTTTTATAAATTGACCGAAATGCCCCTATCTCAAAACAACACTTATATATTCAACAAAAAATCGAAAACGCACTTTTATGCAAATGTAAAAACATTAACACACACAATCTAACACATATAACAACACCAAACATAAATCGGACAAAAAAAAAATTCCGAATTTTTTTCATTTATACAAATACAAAAACATTAACATGCAATTGAACACGAATTAACAACACTAAACATAAATCGATAAAAAAAAAATTCGGAAAAAATTTCGTTTAAACAATTCTTTCTTTAAAAATATAGAAGTAAATTTCGGAAAATATTTCGTTTATACAATTCTTCCTTTATCTTTAAAATTTTTTTTTTTTTTTAAAATTTCATTTTTTTTTAGCAACTGCCGGGAAAAATCCCGGCAGTTTTTAGAAATCAGGATTTTTCCTAAGGAAAATCGCCGAAAATCCCAGCTTAAAATCGCCGGATTTTTCCTGAAGAAATCGCCGAAAAATCCGGCTGTTAAAATCGCCGGGATTTTTCGGTTAGCCCATACCCGGGAAAAAATGAATTTTTTTAAAAAAAAAAAAATTTTAAAGATAAAGGAGGAATTGTATAAACGAAATATTTTCCGAAATTTACTTCTATATTTTTTAAGAAAGAATTGTTTAAACGAAATTTTTTCCGATTTTTTTTTTTTTGCGATTTATGTTTAGTGTCGTTAATTTGTGTTGCATGTTAATGTTTCGAATCCGTTTGTTAACATTTGGCGTCGCGAGTTGCAAAAAACGCCCAAATTGCGTCGATTTTCCTCGAATTTTCACCTAATCCTTTTCATTTAGATCAAAACAATTAGAAAGTAATATAATAGGCCGACTAATTTGATTTCACTACACTGAAAACCATTGACGTAACCTAACGGAATAATGTTGCAGCCAATGCATTGTTCTTTGTTCTGTGTAGGTTCGCCATGTCGGAAAGAGTGGTGGAAGTGGACATTCACGGACAACGCAATGAATATAGTGATTACTTGACAAAACCCATCGCCCACTCTTGGTTTGCCTGTGGAGGGTCCGGAGCTGCTGAGTCTAGGTCGGTACGACATTCCAAGGGCAAGTATGTGGTAGATCCATGAAAAACATATGTGACGAACACCCGTTGATATGTCGTTGCTGTTAGTAGGCCCATATCTGGGAGTGTAAACCAATACTGGTTGTCGCATGGTCCTGCAAACCAGCTGAGTGCACTTATTATTTCACGACCGTCGCCCCATCTCCGCTGATGTATAGTTGTGTGGTTTGCCAACCTCAATAAGATCACCCCTAACGCCAGCCCACTCATTTTGTTCTCCGTCTTTGTTGTGCTATACATCTGTATCCACAATTGCCATCGCCTTGGACGCCACTCAACCTCGAATGTTGCGAGACCTTGTGGTGGCATCGACTTTGATAGATGAATGACGGACTGCACTTGAATTCGACTGCATTGTTAGTGTTGCCAGTCCGCTGAGATTGGTTAGCGGTTTGATCCTCCCAGCTGGACGGGATCCTGCTCCCAAGTGCTCGGGGCTGTCTACCAGCTTTCTTCTTGTGTCTGATTGGTGGTTCCTCCAGATACGTGTATGTAGATGCGGATCCATCCGAATCGATAATTGATCGGAGTTCGTCCTCACTGGCAGACTCCCTACGGTCCCTGTACCAATCATCAAACTCGTCCGCATACCGATCATTGCCTAATCTGGTATGGTTCCCCCATATGAAGCGTACGCCAGAACTGGTGGATATTTTTAGTGGGAAAGATGCACTTCCTTGTCACACTCTTCAGTTGCAATTCACATGCGCATGGTAGTCCCCAACTGGTACGCAAAGCATGGTCACATTCACCTGGATCAACGTTGGCTCTTTCCTGAACAATTTTCTTAATGGCAAGATGTGAAACCACACCTCCTAGCTTGCGAAAGATCCCACGATCCGTGACGTGAGGATGTTTCGTGTGTGCTTTCTCAAACTCTGAGCGGATTGCATCAAAATGCATTTCAAGTAGTCGATGCAGCTTCGGGAACTTTCTGTGGAACTTTGAGTTCGAAGTCCCCATCCAATACTTGTACCTCGAAAAGACTTTCGACTCGCAACCAATTTACATTGTTGAATGTCGCTTTGGAACTTACTCTAATTAAATGATCACAGTGCATTAAGAAATAAACTTAATTACAAAATGAATTACCTGTTCGTCGTTTGAGTTCCAAAGTGCAGGATGTATTTCGTCCAAGCGTTTACGAATCGGTCGTGGTATGGGTCCAACCAAATTCTCCTACAGTACGCCATGATCGCGGGTTGCTTCCTCCAGCCTCGCCATTTCGCAATGACCTCCTCATACTCTTCCTGAGTATTAGCTTTGACGATCGTTGCCACCTTGTAGTCACGTGCGTGCATTCTTGGTTCCCCATGACTTTACTTACATATGCCTCGACATCCTTAGAAATGTGCCTCCGACACGAGATGTGATGCCTGGAAATACCTCTTTATGGCACACATTGCGCTAACTCTCCGTCTGTCACGAATACCGGCAAGACACCACATTCGTAAATAAATACCAGAATCGTGTAAGCCCCCACACATAACTTGTTGTCTTCTCGTTCGAGACGAAAATGAAAGCTATGTGGTAGTTTTGCCCAGTTGGTAAAATGCCAATCACTTCGACCAATGGCATGTCGTATAAATTGCCTCAGACGTAGCATCCATGAGGACAACTTCAGGAACAAAGTGATCATTGACTTCGTGTTCGGATGAGCTAAGAAAATCCACCCAATATGTCAAGATTCTTGTTTGATTGCATAATATATGTAATCGTGTTGCCGCAACAAATGGATAAAATATTCCATGGGATCCATCTCACCATCTCCGTGACACGATCTTTCCGGTCAAGATTGTATATATGTTGTAAAGCATCGCAGCTTTTTTAAATTCTTGTTGAGTTGTTCAAGCGTTGCTACAGGAGTCATACCGGAACGCAACATTTGAACCACTCGCAAGTGCTCTTCCGGGGTCAACTTCGCTGCTGACGTGTGCCAGTGGGGGTATTTACCGAGTTTGTGATTGTGCCGTTGGTGCCCGTCTTTTACCTCAACTGTCCAGTTACCCGGTTGCCCTTCATGCAGCTTCACCTGAAATGGGCAAGATTGTTTTTTTGTCCCGGTTGAATTTCTAGATATTGCATCCGGGTTCGTTGGAGTCGTGACCCTGTAGGCACCACCAGACTCACAACCCATGTACACGTTGTTTTCTCTAGAATGCGTGATCGCGAAGAACATATTGTTTTCCCTGCCAATAATACGAACCCAGGCTTCTGCTTCAATTCGAGAGTCGAAAATCTCTAGTTATGAAAATATCCGCGATTGGGTATTCATCAGACTGTGTAGACGAATCACTTGAATAACTCATAATATACTTATGTGGATGTAATGGGCTTTTTAATGGTAGTGTTTCCGATTTTAAATATTCGGAATGTTGTTTGGGAATGGAAATGTGTTTGGGGTTATATTAATTGCGTTGCTATGTTGTGGACTGCCAGAAGTACTTGTGCAAGATTTATAGAAGATATAAGTTTGTCCCCAAATGAATTTAAGGGGGTGGGGAATTTTTTTCCCCCCAAAACAACAAAACCAAATTCTGAGACATTCTGGGGTAATTTTGTCACATCAGAAGGATCGCCAAATTGCCACAAGATGACAAAATTCATCCGCCATCTTATGTGAACCCTAATGTATAAAGTTCTCCAGGACGGAGGGAGTATGAAGAAATATAGTAATATTTGGTGGCGTTATTTCGCATAAAAGTTTTCAACTAGGTATCAGCCTGTTATTCTCCTAAATTTAATGGTTTGCTTTGTGGTCTTATTAAAGGCCGAATCCACATGCAACTCGGGCAGGAGCAAGAGCGTAAATCCAACTATATTAAAATGTGGAAAAATAAAAAAATGTGGGTGCTTTAAAGTGCGATGCTTTAGCTACATATAAAATAGCTACAAATAAAATATGTTTGCAACAATGTGTTATATAGAGTCTAACATGTTTCAGAAATATAATTGAAATTAAAAACAATGTGTGACAGTATGTTAAATGATAGAAAAAAACACTACTTATAAGTTATAATTAACTACTTATATACTATGTAATAAATTGTAATTCCTCCTTCCCGGTTTCATCTTTCCGCGGACCCGAACACAACTTTTAAGAGAAAAGTGAATAAAGTAAGAGAGATTGTGATAAAGTATGAAAGAAATTGAATAAAGTATAACAAATAGTGAATAAAGTAGGAGAGATGGTTAATAAAGTAAGAGATATATTTTCCATTTAATGGATGAGAAGATGAAGTTGGGACGGATCAAAATGGAATACGGGAAGATGAAACTGGGACAGAGGAGTAATATATAGTGCGGGTAGCAGTAAAAATTAAACTTAACACGAGTACTTCACATGAGAATCTCTAACCAAACCCGAGTTTATACATAATTATTTGTTGCATTTTGCTGCTATGAAATGAATAGCTTTTGCTCAAAAAATATATCCCGTACCACCTAGTCAGAATTTCGGACTCTAATTAACCACATACTAACAACTGTTCTGACTTCTGATAAACCAGGATGCTAGGATGCAAAGGAACCGAATGTTCGCGAAAATGCTAGTAAAAAAGCTCGGCTCAAGTTCGAATTCACCGAACCAAACACGTTCGAGTACTCCATATGTTATAAAGTTCGATTATAAAGTTTATAAACTTGCACAAGTACAAAGCCAAATAAAAAGATATGCACAAATACATAGAAAAATAAACCAAAGGTTGCTTTTTATCTTGTGAATTTTCTCCGGCAACAACAAGGAGCATTCCTCGCAATTGTTAGCACTACTACAGGCCAGACATCTCCAGATTGATGGGGGCTTATGCTTTAAACTGCCATACGAAGACAACGTTAGAGGCTCCATTATCGGAGACCACCCACAGAACGAAAGCCATGCACGTAGTTCTTCATCATCATATTCGTATGGATCATCCGGTTCTTCATCAACCAAATCCGGTTCATCATCAGGAAAACCTAATAGATCATAAACCACATCCGGTTCTTCACCAGGAACACCTAATACATCATCAACAACATCCGGTTCTTCTTCTTCATCATCATCATCGTGATCATCCACTTCATCATTGGAATCATCCACTACATCAATAAGATCATCCAGTCTATCATCGGTGCCATAAAGATCATACCGACGAGTCAAATCATCCCATTCATAACAACATATAAGCTCAAGGGACTTGCTCTGGCGGTTATAAGCAAAAGCTACATCCCCACCGCCATGATGAAGCCTAAGGAGAACAATGATATCACTTCCCCAAGGAATCAATGCTTCAATCTTGACGACTCCCCCCAAATTTGAGAAGTCGTGGAAATTATTATTGCATTTTGTACACAATAATCTTGATAGCTCGGAGGAAACCAAGGAAACTATATCGACTGACTCCATCAAGATCCATTCCTCCACCCCGATTTGTCTACTTATGTTGTTGGAGTGTTTTTCCATCGACAACCTCCAGAACGTGAGGGTGGCCCATTCATTAATGGCACCAAACCATAGATCATTGCATGAAGTCCTGGTAAATCCAAAGTTGAAAAACGGCTCCATTGTATAACTAGGAATGTGTGGAAGGGGAATCAACTCGATATCAATCATCTTAGTTCTATTAACCATGTTTTTCGTATCCATAATTGCTATACCCCAAGGATCGCAATACCAATGGAGAAAGCCGTTCAATAAGACAGGTGGCTTAAAACACTTGAGACTAAAGATGCCCTGTTGTGATCTCATGCATGACTTGGTCCAGACACCGGTATGAGAGGAGTAGATTAGAATTGGTAGTACCGGCATAAAGTCGACCAGCTTACTAACATCAAGTTCAGCTGGAGCAACAACAACTTTAAAACTTGGTGCCATTGATTGGTGAGACTCCACCTCCTCATACACCAAAGCATGGCTCGTGTTCTTCCGGAGTGACACGTCTAGGTGTGGCAGTTGGACAGACTCTTTAGTCTCGAGGTTGACAACTCTATAACGAGTATCAGTTTTATCACATGACGCGGTTAGAATGAGAGAATTGGAGGAACATCTAAAGAGGAAGCACCTAATTTCATACCCCGAAATCACTGATGGCGTATGTACATTTTCGCAACTACTACAACAACCGGATGTTTGATCATTGTTTTCGTGACGCGATTCAAAGTGAAAGTGCATGCTAGGCGGCGGTGCAAGCATGAAGTTCGAGATCCGGGGAAGGCGTTCTTGTTTCTTTAGTGTTGTGGCTTTGAGATTGTCTAGAAACAAGATGCTGGAAATGAGAGTGTTCCATCGCTTGGAAACAAACCTGGATTTGTAGATGGATTTGATTGGCATTCGTAGTAGTATATCTGATAATAAATCATCATCTCCAAATACTTGCTCTCTAGCCATTAGAACCCGAGTGTAACATGTTCTTGTTCATTCCTACAGACAAAACGAAAAAGATTGATCAGGGTGGATTAAAATAGACCAATTGACAAACATTTGGTTGCACGCCAAAATGGATTTTATTAAGAATATGAATGTTATACGTGCATATAAAATTTGTATAGCTTTTTGTTTAATAGAAAGTTAATGTTTTGTGTCAAAACAACAAAAAAAAAAAAAAAAAAAAAAAAAAGTCTAGATATCTTCCTATACATTGTGAAAACAAAAACAAAATCAGAAAACAAGAACTTATGTACTATATTTTAGTAATTACACAAAGAGTAAGTATTCCGTATTCATAGAGGGATTAAAATTGACCGACAAATAATATATGTGTATATATATTCGGTTTTAATAATGAAGAATGAACAAAACTAAACAAGCAAGCAAATATACTATAAAAGATTGACGGGAATTGGGTTCTAGCTATGATCAACTAACTAAGCTCTAATTTGATATTAACGGCACGCTAATTACGTGATATACAGTGGTTCAAGAAATATGTTCGAAAATCAAATCGAAAAGTAAGTATCTGTTATTTTCAACTGAAATTAACTGAACTGAACTAAACTGAACTGAATTGAACTGAATTGTAGTATAAAATATAACTAAACTGAACTGAACTGAATGAGTTTTAAGTTGAAAATAACAGAACCTAACTAAAGAAACAAAAGATAAAACGCAAGCAATTTACGATGGATGGAATGGAAGAAAATAGATAAGTATATAGTATAGTTACGAGAATTTGTAATTACCAGGTGATGGAAGTATATCCGCTATAATATCCATCGAAGAGATGGACCTTAGATTTAATTTCCTACGATGTAAGCTTTTACCTCTATTTCGATATCATATAAATATATATTCTACTAGTACTAGAAAACTACTGAAATTACAACTCGTTTTCAATTAGGAAATTGAACTTTTGATAAGAGTCCTAGTCCTGTCAAACTTCTATTAATTGAAAATTAAGTAACTTACTTGTGTTTGTACATTTTAATGCTCGACTGGTACCTAAATACTAGTGTTTGTTAGCTCATTAAGTGACTCCAAATGCTGCTGTTTGGTAAACAAGCCAAGACTAAGGATCTAATCTATTCAACTTAAATTTATCGAATCGAATCGAATGTAATATAAAATATAATTAGACCGAATCGAATTAAATGAAGCCAAATAAGTTGAAGAGCCACAAACAAGCTAGCCCACATAATAAGAAGAGGGGCAGAAATGACTTGAAATTATATGCTAGTCTCTCCATCTCAAATATACATTTATTTTGGGTGCGGAGTTTATGGTATAAAGTAGAATTAGTGGGGATAAATTGCAATTATAGTATATAACAATTCCAAATTTATCAGTGCACATGGTGTGTAATTTGTCAAAATCGAAATTGTGATAATTATATTTGAACATATATAATTGAAAATATGTGTTATTAATATGGTTTTATATACTTCCCAGGCTCAATTTTCCAACTGTATGTACAAAACTTTCAATGATAGCATTCTCTAATTTCGAGTAAGTACCCATTTCAATATGATATATAAGATCTAAATAACCACGGTTATTGCAAATTTCAAATAAATTATCACAATTGTACTGACTGCCTGAGAAAGGTTGGCATATATTGAGGGAGTAGTCTTTCATTACTATACAATTTATCTATTTCAAAAATAGAATATTATGCAATGTTATTAGCTCGATTATTGCATCATGTTAAAGATATGCTGTTTGGCCTCAAATTACAATGTGATTTGTGACAAAATATTAACGAATAATTTTTTTTATAATGACGTCATATTGGCAATTCATGTTGTCATAAAATTATTATTTCGTGGACCAAAATGGTATCAATTATTCAGTAATTTCAAACATACACTGAAACATTCTACATTACTATTTGTTTGACGCATGAGCGGATCCTTGAATTTATGTTGCGGTGTTTTTGGTTCCGACTTGATGCGAGGAGCCTACGCACGACTTTTTGTTTGTTGTTCCGTTCGAGTTATACCCGATCAAACGGAATCGAAAGTAAAAACCATAATTAACTTTAACGATAATAAATCAATTTTAACGATGAATTAATTTTAAACTAAAGAAGTAATATTATATAATATAAATTTATTAAGTATTAAATTATTATATTTTAATATTAATTTGTATTCTTGATTATGTTTCACTGCAAAATAAGTTAAATAATCAACCTTTAAAAAGGATGGAGGTAGTTCGAATTAATCTTGAGATGATACAAACTCAAAACTAGTTGATTATATGAAATAACGAGAATTGATATATTAAGATTCGTTGATTTCAGTCGAAAACTAACAGATACGGAAGAAAACCCCAAAGATCCAATTTTTTCCGCAGAAAATCTTCTATTGATCTAGCTGATTAAACCCAAAGATCCAATTTTTACTCCAAAGGTCACAGGATCTGCTCCACCACCGGTACGTTACAAGTGCTAATATCGTTCCTGTTATCAATTCATCTTTCACAAGACTACTGATTATCTGAAAATTACTCTACTTGTGTTGAAATGAAATTAGATGCTTTTTTCTGATTCTGTTCGTGTGATTTTGAGTTCATACTGTTTAGTTTCTGAAATTTATGACTTGTTATGGTGGAGATCTCAACCTGCTAAGTTATATGTGAAATTGCAGCTCGATTAGTAAGCATGTAGCAGATAGAGTGAGAAATCGAAAAAAAATCACGGTCTCTGTCTGATAGATACCTTGTGGAATGTGGATAGACTTAATTTTGCAGATTACTTATTTGGTAGCATGAATGTAAGAATCCATGTCAATTTTGTTAATTCGCCTCTAGTGTTAATTTTGCAGGAACTCACCCATATATTAGGAATCAAAATGTACACAGTTTTCCATCAGGTCTGTGAACCTGCTTGTAAATGTGTAACCGTAAGTGCCGTGTGCTCTTTGTGTGGATTTATTTTCCACTTGAGTGTTCTTATATTTGGCCTAACAGTGATGAGAAACGTGTAGCGGTGATGCACTAAGTTGATTGCTTCTCTCTGATTTTATGTAAGCACTCTTACCAGAGTTAATGGAAAAAGACAAAGGAGTGCTCGTTATTTCAACAATCTTTTTTCGATAAAAAACGAATGGATTAATGAGTACTGCTTAAGTTTGAAATGGTTTGATGTATATTATGCATCGAAATTTTCTGCCGTGGTCTTATTGTTGCCTTTGTTGTTAATATGATGTTCTTTTTGCTTCTTTCATTTACCTTTTAAAGCAAAATACGTTTATTTGATAGTTTGCGGGCTGCAAAGGCTATCGTCAAGTAAACAACGGATAGCTAGTCCTGGTCTCTTTTACTTAATCATATGTTCAAATAAACTTTGGAATAAACCATCAATTAAAAAAGTTAATTGCTCCTCTTTTCTCTTGATCATTGAACTGAAATGTTTCTGACATTCAACTTCTGTATCTCAGATAAAGCAATGCTTGACAAAATAGATTGCTTTGGTCGGGATAGGCTCTCAGCATTAGTCCAATGTGCCAGAATATTTCTCCCCTACCTGGACCCCCTTGAACTAGCCTCCGTCTCATTGACCTGCAGAATCCTGAACCAAATCTCCAAATCTATCACTTCTCGAAGGATCTCTGATGCTTCTAGAGGAATCGAGGACCTTCCAATCCCATTCCTTGACCCCAATGACCACAGCTCCCATCCGCACCTGTATCCGTACTTTCTTTATACCAAAACACAATGCCTGCAGGTAGGACCTGACACACGTCAGGCTTGGGGCTCTGATAGAGATGCTTGGCTATTCAACAAACTGTTTAGTCGGGACCCTTTTGTGTTCCGCGTAGAGGGTGCAAGTGGTTGTGACTGTTTCCGATGCAATAATCTGAGCGAGTGTCCTTGCCCATGCTTGAACTCATCGAGCGAGACACTGGAGTGTGGTCCGAGCTGTGAGTGCGACTCAGAGTGCGGGAATCGCTTGACTCAGGGAGGAGTGCCAGTTAAACTGAAAGTGGTAAAAGATTTAAAGAAAGGTTGGAGTCTGTATGCCGCTGCATTGATTCCCAATGGCCAGTTTGTCTGTGAGTATGCTGGTGAGTACTTGTCAATTCATCTTTTTCTTTTCAATATTATGGATTTTATTCAGTCATAATCATGAAGAACTTGTCTTAGAGGGTCAAGTGTTAAGAGTGCATTATTAGGGGAATGTACATGGGCCATGGGGTGTGTTGTAGTATGGTGTCTCCTAATATTTAAAGTGGTATGCACTGCCACTAACACTTGGGCGGGTGGTGGTGTTGTAATTTATAATGTGTATGCTGTCTAACCATCACTCTTAACATAAGTTTTTGGCCATATTCAAAGGCATTACGTTCGTAGGGGTTTACACTACCCCATTAGGATCATTCTTTTAACGCAAGAGTTCAAGCTATACTTTCTACCTATCGCAAATGTTTGATGGCTTCTTAGCCAACTGTCATGTCCCTGTTTGCCTGCTCTCCTTCTTTGGTTTGTATATGGGGTTGTCGCTTTCATTAGGATCTTAGCCTTTGTAGGCCTTCACTTTTGCAGCTTCTCTCGTTTGACCCAGATATATAGAAAGTCCTAATACAGAACTAGTATCTCAGTGTTTTTGCTTAACCATTGATCAACTGTCCTGATATGTTTAGAGTCCCGTCTAATTCCTTATCACATTTAAAACATAGACTCAACTAAAACTTATTCTTCAAGTTAAACAGTGTTTCAACTTTCAACTTTAACAGGTCTTCAAAATTGTTGAATGTAGATCTTTTTGTAAGCTAAAAGCTCAAGTTTCTCATTTGCCCACTGACGAGCTTGTAAAGCCATTTAGGAAAATAGAGGTGCATTAAATTATAGTGATTGTTTTCAAATACAATTTGAATTATTGGTTGAATTATTTTCTCGTTTGCATCGAAATATTGGTGGGTTCACAATTTGTTCCTGTATTGAAGGTGAACTTTTGTCCACCAATGAGGCTAGACAAAGGCAGTTGTTGTATGACGAACTGACATCAAACGGGAGCTTAACTCCTGCTTTGTTGGTTGTGAAGGAGCATCTTCCTTCAGGCAATTCATGTATACGGATAAATATTGACGCCACACGAGTTGGCAATGTGGCAAGGTTCATCAACCATTCCTGTGATGGCGGAAACTTGGAGACAGTGATAGTGAGAAGTTCTGGAGCTTTGCTACCTCGCATTTGTTTCTTTGCATCTTGGGATATTCAAGATAATGAAGAGCTCACTTTCAGCTATGGGGACAGCAGTATCTGGCCCAATGGCCCGCCCTGTTTTTGTGGAACTTCTTCATGTTCCGGCACCTTACCTTTGGAACGTACATGATATTAGGCTGGTGAGAGTGACTATATCTGATGTTGTCATCATTCTTGTATGTCAAAAGGGTTTATGTTTTTTTTCCTCTCGATATCCAAGCCTTGGTTTATAATATCAAATTTTGTTCTGCATGGTGTAATTATTTTAAGGAGCTACATGATAGTTTTAAAATGATTTGTTATAGTTTTAAGTGACAATCTAATATCACTAAACCACCATTAAACAAGTCTAAAAGTTCAGGAATGCCATTAAAACATTGATAAACAACCTTAAAATAAGCTACTTGAAACATTCTGTCAATTAAAACATGTATTCTTATAGGAAAAAAATTTTACAATAAACGTTCATTCGGCGTTTCTTGAGCAAATGCAAACTGAGCTGTTAAAATAGACTTTTTTTTATTCAACTTGTTGGTGAACTTCGGCTTCTTGTCTTTTGTTGCTTGTGCTTGTTGCTTCAATACTGCAGTGACACCTTTGAGAAAACTATCATCAAACTCGATATCGTCATCAGCACCTGCTTAAAACATTCACTAACTGTGTTAAAACCATAACAACTATCATCAAAACTATCACATTGGTGCTTAAAAACAAAGAAAGAACATGCAACACAGGCTAAAAACAGTAACATTGATGCTTAAAATCATAACAGTGCATCTTAAAACTATAACAAAGCAGAAACATGCAACACAAGTTAAAAACAGTAACATTGATACATAAAATCATAAAATTGCATCTTAAAACTATAACAAAACATTTGCGAAAACTCAAATCATAAATATCTCTCATAAGCTAAAACACTGACGTTGATGCTTAAAACAACAACAATAAGTCTTAAAACTACAACATATGCGCTAAGAACAATAATAATCAGAAATATTCAACATAAACTATATATAGTAACATTAATGCATAAAACCATAACAATGCATCTTAAAACTATAAAATACATTTTAAAACTATAACAAAGCACGAACATGCAATACAAGCTAAAAACAGTAACATTAATGCTTAAAACCATAACAGTGCCTCTTAAAACTATAACAATGCTTTTAAAAACTATAACAAAGTATTTGCAAAAAATCAAATCATTTATATTTCATCAGATGCTAAAAACGTTAACGTTGCTGCTTAAAACTACAATAATATGCCTTGAAACTATAACATATGTTCTAAAAACATAAGCTAAAATCATAACAATGATGCTTAAAACTATAGCACCAACTCTTGAAATTATAACAAAGCAACATAACATGATTGTGAAATGATTCGATTTTCACTGTACAAATTTCAAATCTGAAAAACATCAAGTCGTAACACAGACAAATCAATCAGAGATTTGGTAGAAAAGAGGAGAGCTTCAATCACAGCAGGTTCTTCTAATAAAATCGAGAAAGCTATTTCTACTAATTAACAGGTCGGGTACGGTAGAACCCTATTTTTACATTTCATATAATTAGCATAAACACTCAATGATATAATATTGGATGAAGAAGGACTACCGAATGACACCGCGACCAACGTTGTTCACATAAATTTGACTACCTTATTTTCTCGATTAATTTATTTTATCATTATCTTTTAATTTATTATTAAAAGTAAACTATACGATGCCACGGGTTAGTAGTAATGTGTGTAGCAGGATGATTATCGAAGAAAGAGTACTTGTAACTGTAATATCTGCCTGCCTGCCAGAAATCCATCGAGTCAAAGGCCGGTACAAATGCCAAAAATTTAGTTAAAAAAAACGACTCAGCAATAAAGGCAAATGTTGTTCTGTTCAGCATGAAATTAAAATCACCATATAACCCTATTTTATAAAAACTAGTGTTCGTGTTCAAGACACGCGGTTCCAACATCTAACCTTTTAAATAATCAAATCGTTTTCACATCGACATTTTAAAGTAAACATAGATTGAATTCTGACCAATTTATATAATAGATATTTTGATCATATGAAAGGATAATCGTTATTTTCATTGGTGTAAATATAACCTTTTGTAAATGTAAATGAGGTTTGACTTTTAAAAAGAACATTTTAGTACTTAAAGTATCATAATATAATTTAATTGAATATTTTATATTTACCATTTAAGATTTATTCGTAGTCAAAGTTGAAAACGGTTAACCGAAAAAACTCAAAATGGGTAACATGGGACGGGACGGAGGAAGTAGTAATAGTGACAACATGAATTTGTCAGTATGACGTCATTATAACTTTTTTGAATTTTTGTTGACTTAACGTTTTTAGCACTTTGACTTCACGTATGAAAAAATACTACAACGAGAGGTGTATCTGTAACAAGTTATTAACGGATTTACATTATACCGTGGGTGGATTAAAATTGTAAAATTGTAAAGAGTACATAAAATATGTAAAGTGGATAAAAAGAAGAGTTATTATCCTAATCTGTAAAAGATGTAACGAATTTAATCACTTTATTGCCATTCGAGTTACAACATATCTTTAACATGATTCAATAATTCAGTATAATTTTCTATTTTCGAAAAAGAGAAATTGTATAGTCATGAAAGACTACTCACATAAGAAGAGACCAACCCTTCTAAGCACAAAGACTACTTTCCTTGAATCTCTCTATTTCTAGTATGTAATTTATATCCGGTTACATAATCTTTTACTAATCCTATCCAAAAACTACTACTAATCAAATATTACATCACCATTATTTAAACCTCTCCAAAACTGCTGCTATCCATACCTATTTTTCTCCCCGTCTAGGATCTATTTGGAGTCTTGTTTCGGTGACCTAGAGGTTGTTAATAGTTTTGATCATCCCTTTATGTTCGTTTGTTTGCTCGTTTGTTTGAGCATCCCTTATGCTCGTTGTACACCGTGTGTAAGTGATTAATACTGAACTATTTTTTGCCGTCTCAGAAAAAGAAAGCAAGGATGGGGATGGCTCAACCGGGACGTACCGGGGCGTGTGGGTTCATGCTGCAGCTCCTGACGGGACGATGGTTCATGATGTTCGCCTCGTTCCTGATCATGGCAGGCGCCGGGGCAACTTACCTCTTCGGTGTCTACTCTAAGGTGATCAAATCGGCCCTCGGATACGATCAGACGACGCTTAACCTGCTGAGTACCTGCAAGGACTTGGGAGCGAACGTTGGAGTTTTGTCCGGCCTCATAGCCGAGGTTACCCCGGTGTGGTTTGTGCTCCTGGTCGGTTCGGCCATGAATTTCGTGGGCTACTTCATGATCTGGCTTTCTGTGAGTGGAAAGATTAAGAAGCCTACTGTCTGGGAGATGTGTGCGTACATCTGCATTGGTGCGAATTCGCAGAATTTCGCCAACACGGGGTCGCTTGTTACTTGTGTTAAGAATTTTCCTGAGAGTAGAGGGATGTTGCTTGGTTTGATGAAGGGGTTTGTGGGGCTGAGCGGGGCGATTTTCACACAGCTTTATTTGGCGATTTATGGGAACGATGGCAAGTCGTTGATCTTGCTTATCGGGTGGCTTCCGGCTGTTATTTCGATTCTGTTCGTGTTCAATATCCGGATCATGAAGATTTCGAGGCATCCGAATGAGGTGAAGGTGTTTCATCAGTATCTGGTTATCTCTGGTGTGATGGCTCTAGTTTTGATGGGATTGACTATTGCACAGAAGTATGTTACTTTCGCTCATGCTGATTATGTTATAAGTGCAACTGGTGTTTGTTTCTTGCTGTTTCTTCCATTGTTGATTGCTGTTAGAGAGGAATTAGCTACATGGAACTTGAGAAGGAAACTAGCACAAGAAGTTCCTTCAGCTGTTGTTGTGGAACAACCACCGGTTGTAGTTTCAAATTCAGAAATCGTGGAGTTGCCAGAGAGCCCGAAAAAGGAAGAGCCAGCAGCTGAGACAGGCTGTTTCGAGAGCATATTTAAGAAGCCGAAAAGAGGTGAAGATTATACCATATTGCAGGCCCTGTTAAGCATTGACATGGTCATTCTTTTCGTGGCTACGTTCTGTGGGCTCGGTTCCAGCTTGACTGCAGTCGATAACTTAGGCCAGATCGGAGAATCCTTAGGCTATCCACAACGGACCATTAGCACATTCGTTTCTCTGGTGAGCATATGGAACTACTTCGGCAGGGTATTCTCCGGATTCGCCTCTGAAAAGCTGCTTCTGAAGTGGAAAGTGCCAAGAACACTGATGATGACATTCGCTCTCGTCCTGCCAGCTATCGGTGACCTTATGATTGCTTTCCCATTCCCAAGTTCAGTCTACATCGCTTCATTACTCATCGGATTCTCCTTCGGTATCCAGCTAACGCTGCTGTTCATCATCATATCAGAGCTTTTCGGTCTGAAGTACTATTCGACTCTCTTCAACTGTGGTCAGCTGGCTAGCCCCCTCGGATCATACATAATGAACGTGGTGATAGTTGGGAGACTGTACGACAATGAGGCACTGAAGCAACTCGCTAGTAAAGGGCTGACGAGAACAATGGTGAAGGAGCTGACATGTATCGGTAGCCAATGCTACAGAACGTCTTTCATTGTACTTGCTTGCACGAACCTGTTCGGGGCACTCGTCTCGTTGATTCTTGTGTACAGGACTAAGGAATACTACAGGAGTGACATCTACAAGAAGTTCAGAGATGAAATGGAAGCCAATGAGAAGAAGGAGATGACAATCTGAATCAAGTACAAAGATAGCCTTTTTTTTTTTTTTTCTTTCTGTAAGATGTTTGAGTAGCATCAGTTTCTTTTATTTTTGTTTCAACTCAGTGTTTGTATTTCTTTCCTTTTACCGGTTTCTAAATGGAATATAGTTTTACTTTTACTTTTTACTATTTGTCCCTTTGCATTTTTCTTCAGGTTATTCCTACAATTTTGTCTGTTCAAACACTAAATTAAGCTTATTGTGTATGAGTCTCAATGAACATGAATGTGCAAATTAGAACTCATAATCTTAACTTGTGTTGAAACTAGATTTACACAAGTCCTTATGTCGTAGTTCGAAAGAGTCAACCTAGTGTTCCAGAAACTAGGTTCCAGATTGGCACTGGAAGATTTGGAATCTGGCTAATCTCTTAATCAAAATCGGAATTTTTCCAATATCCCATGCCAAACCTCACCCGTAGTGAATTTTGAGGCCGAAAAGTGGACACGAAAGACGAAAGGTAGGTGAAATGTAACTGCAAACGTTTACCCAGTTCGACCAAAACTAATTCAGCATCCAACAAGAACAGCTAATAAATATCTAAACATCTGCACAACATCCAGTATGAAATCAAGATTTCTACTATTTCATTCCCTTTAGCAGCTTATAACAATACAAAGTAGTTCTACAAACCAATGACTACAAGAATCTCATGTATCATGTACTGAACTTCCACATTTCTCAGATGATATTTTACATCTACCATCAATTTTCCACTAAGAAAGAAGCGAAATATATAATGCATTCTTGTATCTCCAAGTTTGATCCTTGACTTCGATTGCATTCTTGTATCTCTATGTTTGATCATTTTCAACATCCATCCAAATGCTACATTTGGCTTTCTCAAGACTTTTGTCGTTCAGCAGCCTGGTCAATAAACGACATAGTTAGAGGATTGTCAAAGATTATAGCTAGAATTTCAGATTTTCATCAACCGAAACAGAATAGCAAAAAGAACTCGAATCATTTGAAACAGAATTTTCTCAGATACCAAAATCAAACAGCTCCACAGCAGTCCAAAAGCTTTCCAACAACCAAATGATTAATAATATATGAGATCTAGATTAAGTAGACACAAGCCGGAACAGTTGCTTACCTTTCTCATTTTTTCAAGTACAGATTCTTCAAATGACTTATATCTGGCCCCAACAACATTGCTCGCTCTTGCAACATCAGATTCGTCTCTCTCTCCACTGAATACTGCAGGTGATGAAGATGGTTGAAGAGGTAAAACTAGCAGAGGATTTGATATATCACCCAAAACGTTGCCAAGACTTGCAGCCTGCCAACAAAACATCTCCTTTAGAATCCAAAAGCAAAAACATAGCAGCAAGAAGTACAAAACAATGTTAACATGTAATTATGAATACTTACCGCTGCTTCCTTTGAACCCTTTCTTCTTCCTGATTAATACATCTTCAACATGACCAAATTTCTCAAAAATCTCTGTCAATCTCTGTGCCGTGTAGTTTACACCACTCTTCTCCCACGAAACTTTAAGAGTTTTATCTTTATCGAATCCATTGCCTTCACCACTCGATTTATTAACTTCCTTCGCTTCTGTGTTTTTCTTATAGGGAGTTGAAATATCTCCCATTTTGTTAGAGTGCATAGCTCGTATTCTAGCAATCTCCTCCCTGAGTTTCCGGGCGATCATCTCTTCCTCCTCTCGAGCTTTCATGTTCGGATCAACAGCAAAAGCAGACCTCTCCCTTTCTTCAAGATTAGACATCATCTTCCTGCGCTTAGAATCATTCTGCCCTTGGCATTGATATTGTCGCTGAAGCTTCTCTCGTTTCACTCTAAGTAAATCATCAAATAACTTCCTAGCCTTCTCATCCTTGAGAACCTCATAGGAAGTCTGAAGCTTTAGAAACCCAGCATGTGCATTAGGGTCATCCGGTCTCTTATCCGGATGCAACACCCTCGCCTTTGCTCGATA
Organism: Plantago major; assembly: GCA_026545765.1. Classification (NCBI taxonomy): domain Eukaryota; kingdom Viridiplantae; phylum Streptophyta; class Magnoliopsida; order Lamiales; family Plantaginaceae; genus Plantago; species Plantago major. The sequence goes on along the minus strand of CM048843.1, from coordinate 87,634,968 downwards.
AGCTTTCTGAATATCTTGCTCCGAAAACTTGGCACCTTCCTCGCCGGACGGCAGTCCCAAAACAAGATAATGATCAACCTCCATATCCATATCACCTACACCGGTATCTTATCAACTGCAAAAACGTAATAATATTCGAAAATTAAACAAAAAGCTTCCCCTGATACTCATATACAAACAAACAAAAGGTGAACTAATATGCTTCTGTACCGCCTATTCTACGCAAAGTCGATAGCAACAAATACTCAAACACTCCAATTTCCCCTTTATGGAATTTGGGGCATAATATATGATCTAGTTGACAAATTTCTTACAAACTGAAAGAAAACAAGCAGTAGCATTCAAGAAAAATCGAAAAACCAATCAATCTCAGATGGGATTTTAGTGAATTTGAATTAGGTTTCAATCCAATTGAAGACATCGGAAACCTAAAAGCCCTAATTGCAGCCACAAAAATGATCAATTTCAAAATAAAGGGGGAAAAGTTACCAATTAGGAAAAATACTTTACCCGCAAATAGCTGGCCGGAGATGATGGCGGATCGGCAGTGGTGGTGCCGCTGGTTGCTCCGGATGTAGATTTTGTGGAGATTTTCAAGAATACTGTACTCAACTGGAGCAGCTCAACAATATTTCAAGTGAATGGAGTGGATTGGATATTGGTTATAATCGCATGCCAAACAGTCTCTAATTTTGTTAGGTTGTGATACGCATATGCCCCTTTAATTTTTAAATGTGTTTCTATACGCCTCTTAAAGTAAAATTTTCAGAATATTTATTAGTCGAAGCGTGTGATACACATCAGACGCAAAGCAATTATAAGGGGCATATAGCAACGCATTTTAAAGTTCGGGGGCAATTCGCAACCCAGCTCAACAATTCGCAACCCAGCAAAGTTCGGGGGTAAAATGCATTTTTTCCTCAAAACTTTAGGAAACTTTATTTATTTATGTAGAGTACCAAAGTTTCAAGATAAGTTTCAGTGAATTTAAAGGGATTGATAACACAATTCATATTAATGATGCGTACACATTAATTGTCGCCAGTATCAATCTATCATGTTTTCGATATCAAATCTTGATGGGTTATACCACTAAAACAATAAACAAATTTTGCATACTACTAATCTCTCAATCCAAAACCAAACAAAAATATTTAATTACCTAGAACACATATAATAGCATTCAATACAAAACATGGATACTTTGATATAGATTGTTTGAGATATCAATAATATTATATAAATAAAAATTTTATGTCATTTTTTACGTATATTATGACACCGATATTTTCATAGTATAAACTCTTAATGTTTCTAGTTATGACTATATATAATATTTATCGGTATTTTTTCTTTTTTTGAGAAAATATTTATTGGTACTTTTAGTTTCTCTATAAAAACGATATCACTCAATAAAAACAAATAGTTGGTGACTGGAATCCCATGTTACATTTTTTCAGATTAGATTGGTTAAATTAATTGACATACTTATTTACCAACGAAGAGAAAACGCACAAAAGTAACACTACTGTGTGCACGAGAGAATTTTCCATTTGCTTAACAACACTTATTTACTTCAAAGATAGCTTATAAACTTATAAACTAGTAAAACTTTTTGCTATTTCTTGACGTGGGATAAATTCACTTATCCTTCTAACTTTGAGCAAATATTCTTCACTAACCTAAAGTCCATTTTGAGTGTACAATATATCACATTGAAGCTCTCACTTAATAGCTTATGATTATATATTTAATTTTCTCAATTAATAAATAATTAAGAAATGGTCTCCATGAAAATACATCTTGCATTATTTAATACATTGTTTTCTTCACGTTTCCTAACAATTCGTGTTGCGAATAATCACAATCGACAACAATCAAACTTCAGTTACGATCAATAACCGCAATTCTCCGATCAAACAACAATATGCACAAAACAGTAAATAACACAAGTGTTTACACGGTTCGGCAAATGCCTACATCCACAGGAGCAATCAGATAATCTCTGTCCTTCTTTGATGGTGTCGACACTTCAAGTGGTCGCAATTTTGTCAAAGCGAAAGATTCGGTAGTCAATGACGGGATTCCTTTGGTCAGTTTCAACAAAGAGGAAGTTTCACTTTAGCGTCTTCGTATGCTTTCACGCTCATTGGTCATGGAAAGTATCATGTTGTCGGTTGAATACTAGCATTATCTCCCCAAAAGAAAAGGTCGTTACTACTTCTAGTAGTATGGATTCGGTTGCTACTGGTCTCTCTGTTATATCGGATGGTAATGAACCTGTTATTGAGCAAGTTCTTAAAGAAGTCTATGTTCAAGCAGGAAGTTTGGAAGTTGATGGTACTGTTGTTGAAGTCTATGAAGAAAACACAGTTGAAGGTGAATGAGCAAGAGGAATTTCCTTTTGGTTTTGAGAACTACTTTGAACCGGAACCTAGAGATTCTATTGTTTGCAAAGATGGTGATGAACTACTACTTATGGCTGTTGGTGAAACATCTACGGAAAAAGATGAACTTGTTGGTTCTTTTGGAAAATATTTCATTTATCCCAAACCACTGTTGGTTGCTTACAATAGTGATGTGCCTGAATTTGAGCCTTGCATTCTAAAGCATAGAAGAAGGAAAGCAGTTGGCTCCACTCCTTTTTTAGGAGACAGATTCTTGTCTTATGGGTCTCAATCTGTCAGGTCTCGAGATGATTCGCTACGGTCAGATCAGGTGTCTCTCCCAGTTTCACAACTTTTGATTTATATGATTGATAGCTAGCAAGCTTGGAGGTTGGAAGGGTATCTATTGTGTTCCATGTGAGCAAGTTGGTTGTCTTTAGTGGCTTTGTGGTGATGATGTTTATTTCCTTTGTTTTTGTTAGCTTGTTGTATCCACAGGTTCCTATATTTCCCGTGTTTGTCTTTTGCTTTTTAATAAAATTTGAACTTCGGCTCAAAAAAAATAAAAAATTAGAGAATCTTTATTGATCAACACAAGTGTTTACAACAAGCTTCAATCTCAAAACTTGCAGAAAAGAAATCGATGAAGATGATGAACAAATGAAGAGGAAAAGTGACAGTATGCAAATGAAAACGTAATAACTCAAAGTAGAATCGCAATTCTACTTATACTCCTTGCAATCCGTCTTATTACGTCACTTCACGTGTAGAGAACCAATCAGACACCTCATCTGCTTAAGTCGAAATGCGACTCTTCACACACAGAGATTACGTTTTTACTCCTTTTCTTCCTTCTCAAACAGACCACAGAACAAGAACAGTTTGCTGTGTTCTTTTCTTCTTCTCTTCAATCTTTCATCACCAAATTCAATCTAATCTACAATTAGATCTTTCAAGGACTTGTCAATATCTTTCTTGAACTCCTTTAGCAGAGTGAGAAGATATCTTTGGCTGTGTTTGAAGCATCCAAGACCTGGATATGACCATCCAATACTCGGTCGACCCATTTCTCTTGAGATTCTTGTGAAATGGTTTTTTGAACGTGAGGCATAATCATCAAGACTGTGATACAACTTCTTGATTCCACTTAGTCTATCGTTGATTGCAGATAAAGAAGAGTCGTTTGAGAGGCTTGAACTTGGTACGAGTTTGCTTGAACTTGGGCTGTCGCTCTGTCTGATGTGGAAGGAACGCTAAGAGAACGACCGTGCTGAACAGCTTTCAATCTCAAAGGTGAGCCTGCCATTTTTTATCTCTTTTTCGTTCTGATGTTTCTGTTGACTTAATATAGGGTGATTATTATGTTCTCATCCAGTAATCATGTGATTTTGATCCGAAGATATGTCTGTGCAATGTTTCCTACCTTTGATTCCATCAGCATTAAGAATTGAACACACTTACACACGGCCAGCTCAAAAAATACTTAGAATACTAGTACATACATAAACAAGGTTCTGAACACCAAACAGATCATGATTGTTTTCATCTTAAATAGTTCCCAAAGCAGCATATCGTACTAATTTATATAATTAAAAAAAAACTCAAATAAATTGAAAACTTACGTAAGACATACATTTTCTCTGTTTCTTAGCATGCAAATAAGGAGGAGATATCATCCACACTATTTAGGCCTTTTTTGAAAGAAACTGTAGATGTCACAACATCATTCACACCACATATCAAGCTTTCTCCATCTGCATCCTTTGAAACCTTAAACTTGAACAACTTGAGCAACTTGAGCTTTGGATCCTCACCCTTTTCGACATCATAAAACTGCGATGGATCCTCATACTGTTCTGGATCATAAACCATGCCCGCAGCACAAAAGCAGCCATCTCCCAGATCAAACATACCACCATTAGCTGTCCATTCTGCACCATTCCCGTCAAACAAGACTTGAAAGCTCGAAGATAATTTCCCATTCTTCTCAATCTTATATGCAACGACCCCTGAATTCTTAATGATGCATACCAAGAATTTGTCACAAACCACCAACCCTTGTAAACAAAAGGCAAACGGAGGACCAAAGTTCTTTAGGGAATCTCCAAATAATTCGCAAGCTCCCCATTTTTTTGCCTTAGTGTCAACAGTTTGAAGTTGAAAGACATAACTTATCGTCAACGACAACATAGCATATGGAAGAAGTGTGGTTTTTTTTTTATGGAAGGGCAAGAAAGGAGGGGGTTCAAGAACTGTCCACTCATCCTCTCGAGGATTATAGGCCTGGAAGACAATAGATTCTTCCTTGCTTTCTGCTTCGTCGTTGTACCTTGTATAGAGGACATATATAATTGAATTGATCTCCACTAGAATGGGATATAGCTGCCTCAATCTTGATGGCATAACAGAGGTTGGACTAGTTTGATTAAGGACTAACGAGTTTCGGTTAACCATGTTAATTTGTCTGTTTGATGCAAAAACAGAGGCATTGCCAGTTTGATGCAGGTACCAGTGAATTAACCATGTTAATTTGTCTGTGGCCTGACAACAAGAGAATGAAAGAAGATGATTAACAAAAACAATATAAGATAAACTAGATAAGATTCGTCTGAACTGAAGAACTGAATTTATTTGTGTATAAAAAACAACTAAGAATGAATCTTACAATTTACTTACAATTTTATACAAGTACTATTTACTTAAAATTCACGCCAAATCAAATTGTAAACCTAGACCGGAGTGAGTAATTAATAAATCATCATCGTCGAGAGTCAGGAAAATAACAAATATACATGAATATCAATCAGATACAACAAAGTCGGGCATATCGATGTATTATTTAAAAAAAAAAAAAAAAAAAAAAAGAAAGATAAATAAACGAGATGGAAAAGAGAGGATTATGAAAAATCAAGATTCTGATTCAAACATAAATATAAATAAATAAAAGAGCTTAATCAATTTACCTGAGAGCTCGAAGAAGAAGAGCAGCGAACCAAAGTTGAGGGGAATAAATTTTCTTCTACTTCCTCCGCCCCGGAACAAGTTTCCCACTTTAACATTTTGAGGTCAAACTTTTCAAACTTTAACTACGAATTAATCTTAAATCGTAAATGTAAAATGTTCAATTTTTTTATATAATGAAAATTTAGCCCCTAAAGTTTTATTATATAAAAAAATTAAACATTTTACATTCTTGATTAAGATTAATTAAATGAAAAAGTTGACATAAAGCTCAAAATGGAAAACTGCTTAATTCAAATTGTTGAACCTCAAAATCACGATGCAACTATTTCAAAATAGACTAGACCAGATGCATGAACACATGAGTGGTAGATTCACTCTTGAGTATATATGTGCTTGGTCAAGGTCCTACTGCACCTGCTACTGGCATAGGCAAATATGAACGCGGCATACGCCGATGTTTGACACCTTCATGACCAAATTTAGAGGCGAGTGATTATCCAAATCCGCTTTTGGCTTTCCTTGTTTGTCTGATTAGTTTGATCATTATTCCGTCTAGTCTGAGTGTAGGTATTTCGATGAATGTTTATGATCTTGGTTAATTCATAGCTCACTCACATAGCTCAGCTATCTTAGAAGAAGATGTAACCTCGCTGCTACTACCATTATTTGAAATAAAAGATTTGCGTACCTATAAATTCCCAAAAGTGCCAAAGAAAGACAAATCATTAACTGAATAATGTTATATTTGGTGACGAACATATTTTAACAAACAAGTCAGGATGGCCGAGTGGTCTAAGGCGCCAGACTCAAGTTCTGGTCCTCCAACGAGGGCGTGGGTTCAAACCCCACTTCTGACATATTTCACTTTTCTATTATTGCAATTGTTTACTTCTAAGTTCTAAAATCCCTCGCTTTTTCCGTTTTCAACAATTTATTCTGAACCCTACCCGACCTTTTTTGTACCTTTACGTATATTCTTTTCGGACCACTACGGGCTTATAGGAAGATCTTTGGGTAGGAGATGAGTATAAGGTTTGCTTGACTCCTTGTACTATTATGTTGTGGACTTGAATCAATTTTGATCTGATTTTTGCTAATTGGGATGAATTTGTTTCAAATTTCCCCAATTTCCTATTTCTTCTACTCTTTTGCAGCTAAGTTCTACATGCTCTTTCGCGGCCAAGTTGGAGTATGTCCAATAACCGTGGACTTTAACTCACTGCCAAACGGGTAAAATTCATTTTCTGATTACAACGCGGCGTTTCGATTTTGACTCAGTGCTAGGCCGTCAATTTAAGTCTTAATTATTAATAATTATTTACAATTAAGTCTAATTGTAAATTGGATGAATCAATCAAGTTACAATTAACCTAATCCCAATTTCACGTGAATTTGATCAATTGAAAGTTGATTGAAACATAATTGATGAAAATGCCTAAAAAAAAGAATATGACGTGGAAGAATTTGATGCTTGTGAGTGGGACAAAGTCCACGATATCCTGCGAACGGTCAATTTTCTATGTCTATCTTTCGGCGCTTAACATTCACTTGCACATAAATGCGAAGGCGCACCTCATAAATTCAATTAGTACATTAATTGTAAATAGTTATTGATAATTAGTACCTAAATTGGACGCGATCACTTTAGAGTACCAAAATCAGAAATGTCTCACACTAAAGTACCAAAAATGTATTTTACCCCTGCCAAACAGTCTGAAAATATTTCTATATTTGTGAATCCTTGGATCAGAATTTTCATATCCAAGCCAAACGAGGTTCTCTCTGATTTATTCTTGGATAAAATGACAAAACAAACCCTCCTTACAAGCCATCTCACATTCTAGGAACTTGAGAATATAACATAAAAGAATATGAAACACTAAGCTTTCATAGTTCATCGAAGCAACAAAATGTTTCACAAAGTGTGTAGTAATAATCTCCAGCAATACTTGTCCGATTCGAAGCAAAAATTGTGAATAAATTACACGATCTAACCGGTACCATCTCTTTCAAAAGAATAATAGAATGTCTTTTACTGCCGCAGAGCCTCGGCTTCCATGGGGATCATCAAAGATCTCGCCACTTATTTCAAACCAGACGAAGGAGATACACAGACCGAATAAATACATATGAAAGAAGATAATACAAAAGTGCATGCAACTGCCCGTCTCTCATTAGTTGGATGCGTCTCTGCTGTAGAATGCATCCAGTGTCTTGGCAGGGATACGGTGGAGAAGTTCCCTGGGGAAGATTCGGAGCAATGTCCATGCCAAGTCAAGTGACTGGAAGATGTTACGGGTGTCATAGGCCCCTTGTGCGACAAATTTCCTCTCGAATTTGTCAAGGAACTCGAGGTATAGCTGTAGATTTGGAAGAGATGAAATTAGCAATCAATTATTTCACTCGATAATTTGGAAGCTTATACTAAGTCGAAAGGCCAAATACGAACCAGATCTTCTGAAGAAAGTGCTTCTTCTCCCACGACTGCCTTCATAGCCTGGACATCCTTCCCGATGGCATAGTTTGCATATAGCTACAGACATCAAGAACAATGGAAACAGAACCTTGGTCAAACTGGAAGAACGAAACGAGTAATTCATATACATTAATTAGGAATTCAAAGTCACTTGATATAATATAAACACAATTCACCTGGTTAGATACATCAGAGTGATCTCTGCGAGTCATACCCTCACCAATGGCACTCTGCAAATAAAGATGAGCAGTTACATTTATTGTCCCAATTACTATATATCGTCGACTGTTACTCACGGCATCAACATAAATCAAACCACAAAATCATGGTGTAATCCTCACCTTCATTAGACGAGACAGAGATGGCAGCACATTAATTGGAGGGTATATCTGTCAATATGAGAAAAAAATGATTTGTTATCACTGTACGAAACCGGTAAAGGAGCTGTATCTCTAGATTTTAGAATGGTGGCATGATCATTTTTATCGGAGCTAACTGGCGTGGATCAGTTCTATTTACCTGTCTATTGTGAAGTTGCCTGTCAATATATATCTGCCCTTCAGTAATGTAACCCGTAAGATCTGGAGTTGGATGGGTGATATCTACAAATGACAAAACAAAATTAAGCGGGTGGTAAATACATCATGGAGAAAATAAAGTCCCAGGTGGTTATGGTTGAGTAGCAGATTTTACTTATTTACCATCATTTGGCATAGTTAAAATAGGAATCTGTGTGATGGATCCCTTTCTGCCTTCAATACGCCCAGCTCGTTCGTAGATAGTAGCAAGATCGGTGTACATATAACCAGGGTATCCACGTCGTCCGGGCACCTCTTCTCGAGCAGCAGACACCTATAAGGGAGATTCAAAGAAAAGTATTAAAGATAAAGATCATTGAGAATGTGACAGTCTTACATTATTGCCAAGAAGAGATATAGGCAAAATCTCTCCACATAACTGCCTAAGAAAGAGCAAAGACAATATGTTACCTCACGAAGCGCATCAGCATAAGAACTCATGTCTGTCAATATAACAAGGACATGCTTCCCGCACTCATATGCCAAATATTCAGCAGTTGTCAGAGCAATACGAGGAGTAATGATACGTTCAATTGTAGGGTCATTTGCCTGCAAACAAAAAAAAAAAAACTAAATAAACCAATGAAAAAGTAGAATGCTGATCCAAGGTTCATGTAACAATTTTACATAGACAAATTGACCAGCAAAAAATGTTACTCTCAATAATCATAAGTTGTCGGTAAACATACCAAATTCAGGAAAAGGGTCACTCTCTCCATAGATCCATTTTCCTCAAAATCACGTTTGAAGAACTGGGCTGTCTCCATGTTAACTCCCATAGCGGCAAAGACAATAGCAAAATTTTCCTCTTCACCACCCTACATCACAGAGTAGGTTGAAAAAGCTATGTTAGTACAAAGCTCATCACAATCATTTACCAAAGGTAAGAAAATCAAGATGAGAAGTGATAAAAATCAAGTGGTGTAGTAGCCTGTGCGGTCAAAATCTACAGGTGAACACAAGTTCATAAACTAAGTTAACGACCCTCAGCCATATTTCCCCAACCCGTACAATGATGCAAACACAAAAAGGTGGAGAAAATATGATAATTAACTCGGGAAGCAACGTTTACTGTTCTATTGATCAAGAGACGTGATAACTAAAGCATATAATGACGAGAAGAAAAAACTATCGACGATAAACAATAAAGTATCAAGAGCCTTTGCTCCATAAAAAGCTCAAATGAACATATTATATACCTCAAGAAGGTTGTCAGTTTTCTCCAAACGTTTCACCAAACCAGCCTGACGACAGATCTGGGCAGCAATCTCATTGTGGGGAAGACCGGCAGCGGAGAAAAGAGGAATCTTCTGCCCTCGAGCAATTGAGTTCATGACATCAATAGTGGAAATTCCAGTTTGAATCATTTCTTCAGGATAGGTTCGCTCACTAGGATTGATGGAACTTCCTGAATCGGGCAAAATCATGTAAATCAGAGAAAGTTGGTGAAATGATATGCATGAACTTAGAAGAGATTAAAACTCTTTGTGGACTTGCCAGAAATATCCAGGTATGCCTCAGGAAGAATTGGAGGTCCATTGTCGATGGGTTTGCCAGAACCATTAAAGACACGGCCAAGCATGTCCAACGACACAGGTGTTTTTAAAACCTGTAACCAAGTCGTAGCATAGTTTTTAAAAGTAAGAAGATATCTCCAAATATGACCATGGAAAATAAATTGAAAAACTAATGAAGTAACTGAGATCCACAGAAACTATACACAAAGGGCAGGCTACTGTACCTCTCCCGTAAACTGAACAGTTGTATATTTGATGTCGATTCCTGATGTTCCTTCAAAAACCTGATTGGAAAAATCAAGATCCCAATCAAATAGAGTGAGTTCACTGTCAAGGATTTAAAGCAGTAGAAGTTACAAGCATAAAAATAATCACCTGAACAACAGCTTTTTCTCCATCAACCTCGAGGACTTGCCCACGTCGGGTAGACCCATCTCCTAGGCGAATGTTGACAATCTCCTGGTACTTGGGTCCCTGAAATAATTAAAAAGACATAAATGGTCATCTCCATGCATAAATTGCAAAATCTGGGATAAATGAAGACATAAGTAATGCAAGAGTATCAAATTCACCTTGACTTTGTCTAGGATAACCAGAGGTCCGGCAACTCCAGAAACGGTCCTGTATTCTGCATGTAGAAGAGTTCCAATATATTAACAGCAGAACTCTTGTCACAAATAAGGTAGAAAATCTTCGACATAACCTAGCCGCAACTTCTAATGAACTTATTCACACAAAATTTACAGCTTTTAACCCAGTTAAATTATCAACTAAATACAGCGACTATAAACAACTACAATTATATTAAGTTCCATATAATCCTTACTCCAATAAAATATAAGAAATTATATGCATGGATCTTGTATCGCTGCAAATGTAAGATAGCTAAAAGTTACTTTGGAGTTATTGCATCGGAAGTATGAATTCACATCGGCATTTATGTCTCAACAATCTAACTGCAACACCGTCCATTCTGCAGGAATTTATTTCTTTTCCTTTTACAGATGCAAGCTGAGCCCCCAATAATCATGCAACGGGGCCTATACAACATCTTGTCACTAACCAAAATCCACACCTCTCCACACTGACCAAAAACAGTTCAGAGTGTATTGCTAAGTAGAGATCCCACTAAGGATCTTAATTGCTTATGAACACCATCTCAATCATGAGTTAACCGTTAAATCCAAGTCAAGAATAAACCCGTACAACAAAAACCGCTAAAACAAACGAATCAAAATCACACCTCTCTACATTGACCAGAATCAGCTCAGAGTGTATTGCTAAAGTAGAGATCCCACTAAGGATCTTAATTGCTTAAGCACATCATCTCAATCATGAGTTAACCGAAAAATCCAAGTCAAGACTAAACCCATCTAGCAAAAACCGCTAAAACAACCGAATTCAATTCGCTCGCAGTTTTACAGTTACATGGACAATCATCATTCATCATGATCAACTCATAGATCCTCTTCTTTCTATATCATCATCAACTAACAATCAGGAAAAAAAAAAGGTCCAAACTGTATGATCAAAACACAAACTACTGAGAATGCATATCATCTAGTATATCAGATGCATCTTTACAGATACGATATTCGATACGCCAGCTCCAAACAAACCAATATCAAGAAATCAAATTGAAAAGACGTACCCATTCCAATCTCCAAAGTTCCCTCCTCCATCTCAGCACCATTCTGTTCCACGCCCATATCTAAACCTATCAAGAATCAAAACCAGCTAATATCTCAGTCAAAACCACCCAAAACTTCCTAATCAATCAAACAGAGATACCCCAGATTCACTAAATCAATACTGAAACTTCAATCAAAGCAGCTGATGCAAAATTGACAATAAAAATTGAATCTTTATCGAAACAAGAATCGATATCACGAACCAGAAAAGCAATTGGGATTGTTGGGATTGCAAAGTTAAGATCTAGAAAGAGACCAACCTTTTTTTGTGCTCTCGTAATTGTGATTGCAATCTGAAAAGGAGGAGGAGAAACTGAAACTGAGATCTGATGGGGTGTTGGATAAAATATAATTTCAAGTAGTATTATTGATGATTTTTTTGTGTGTGTGTATAAATACTTATTTTCACAAATTTAATATTAATAATTTGTCAGAGTTTTTATCGTATTAAAATTGCCAGCAAGATGGAAAACCAAAATTGACATGTCCCATGAATTGACCACTTGGCCCCTAGCGGTCACATAATTTTCACATTGATTTTCTTTTCTTAAATGTTATAAAATCATAATCGAAGATAAGTGTAAAGTCCCAACTTATCAGTTAGAGTAGTTTATAAGATCGGTTTATTTTGAAAATAAACATGTCACGTGAACGTCTAGCTGATAGCTAAAGTAATAATTGATATAAAAAAAATTAAGTTTGTTAATTTGTTTTTCGTAGTACTATACTTCATCCGTTTCACTAAAAGTATTACAATTTTTCGTTTTGGACGTTTCACTAAAATTGTTACATTTCCTTTTATGGAAATTAGTTTTATAATAAAACTCATTTATAACCACAAATTTTCGGGATAACATGTACTTTTCCACTCAATTAATATCTTATACTCATTCTCCACCACATATTTTTAGGACCACATACTTCTATACATTTTCCTTAAAAATTGTGTTCAACACAATTGTTTCACTTTTAGTGAAACGGAGGGATTACTATTTAGCAAATCAATTAGTTTATCTGATAATTAATTTACTAAACGTATTAATAAAAATTAATTGTTTATCATCTATCACCTAGTTGGAGTGAACATTTTATTTGAGTTCATATCACAAAACACACTTGGAGGAATAAGACATGTATTCCTTAAGATCCTTACAAAATTTTACATTTTAACTTTGATCGGGACTGTTTCAACTTTGACCACAAATTACTCTAAAACTATAATGATAAATAGCTTAATAAAATCAATAAGAATTCAAGACACTTCTAAAACTATAATGTATACCATAGAAAAAATAATACTAGTACTACATAAAAGATAGTCTGTCATCATGACCTAAATCCTTTTATCACATGATATATGTGACATGACATCCATACATTGGATTTTTGTTTATGTGAAATTGAAATGACATGATTGTTTGGGTGCAACTCTAAATATATTTTGTTGTGTAAATTCAAGAAAATAGGGTGAATATAACATATAAATTTTTATTTAACTCGATGTTTTAATAATATACTTAATGTTTATTTACTATCTCTTTTCGTTGATTCCTACCCAACCCATAGGGCTTCGAGTGGATTGTACACCATTCTCCTTCAAGATATCGCTCATTTGTTATCATGAAGAGAAAATGTAGCGGTTATGTTCGTTGACAGTGACGCATCTTGACACCAATGCCATGAATAGTATCTTTTTATCGTATTTCATACGATTTTCATTTTGAGGTATTTTTCATAAATTTTCAAAATGAACTAATTTTATCATGTACGAGATAGTAGTCATCATGACCTAAATCATCTTTTCGCATGACGTGTGTAATATGACATCCATGTATTCAATTTTTCGTTTATGTGAACCCTTACGGTACATGACATTCTTCATTTTTTGTATGCTTGTTTGGGTGCAACCCTAAAAGTACCTCGTATTCCTTTACTGTACGTGTCAGAAACATGTATGCCTTATTTTCAATTGAGCATGTGGATACACGAGTATGCTAAAAAGGTGAAGAGAAAATCATCGAGCCAATGTTTGAGTACCAGGCGATGAAGTATGTAACCCACACCATACTCCTAGAAAAGCTCTGCAATTAAGTGAATCAGGATCATTAAACAACTTTGTAGCAACTGTTGATACACAAGGATATATAGTTTGTTCGATTCGAGTGAGTTGGCTAGTAGCGAAAAGAAAGTGTGCTATAACATATATAGAATGTGACTAGCTATGTAAATTAATATCCAAGTAAATATTGTAGATGTTGCACTAAACTGAAAACTGGGAAGTGTCAAAAATTGCAGTAGGAACTGAACACCGTGTCGATCAAAAGTTCTAGAAACAAAATTATAACTAATATTATACTAGTAGTTGATTGAAAAAATAAATTTAGTCACTAAACATTAATTGAGAAACATAGTTGATGAGTGTCTAAGTACCGGTAGTCTAGTAGTAGCTAGTTTGCAACACTTACGCAGTGAAAATTCGAGGGTGATACCACTGGTAGTACCCAGGGTCTAACAAACCCTTGCAGAGTAAGTAGAGGGTTGAATAAACAAAAAAGAACTATTATATTGATCAATGGGTAACATTGGTATGATCCAAGTATATGGTTCACTGCCACATGATTCCTCTTTTTGAAAGAATAGCACTCCAAACCCGCACCTCGACAATCGCCATGACCGTAACAATGCACGTCTATGTGTAAGATCAAACAGTCGTCATCGTCCACCTTCGAGGCCACCTGACATATGATCCTGCCCCGAAACATGAAGAATACCGTATTTCTCAAATCCTTCACTAAAATCCATTTCACACGCAATCTGTCCAATCTAAATATAACCCAATCCATTTTATGACGAATAATAAACTTGCAAAGCATTACAAGACTCCCGCCCATCTCTGTCAACCAACTAATCTTGAAACAATCTCCATATTCCCAACTCAATTCCTCATCATACATAGGTACATTGTCGGAGAGCGATTCCCATGTATGTTTCTTGATAGAAAATGCAATACAACTTTCCATCAATATGTTGCATACGAAAAACATAAGTTTTGATATACGTTCAACAAGTTGCGTGGTCCATTTTGTATCTCCTGACGACAGACGATATCTACATATATAAAATTGATTCGTGAATCATGTTTTATCAAGGTTGCCACAGTAGACGACCTAAGACCTCAAAATCAGAATACGAATTAAGTGAGCAGGACTGGCAGTAAACATAGCTGATGTGCTACAGTCTTCAGGAAGCGAAAGCAGAGGCAACACGATGACCTTATTAGAGAAGTGATTCTGCAAAAAAAGAGACAGGCCGCCTTTTCCCTCATTATAATTACCAACAAGGCTCCAACCATTCTCTGAAGCATACGTTAAGAGACTCCGACTCTCTGATCCTTTTATGTCCGTAATGTTTCCACGAATCGGGTTTGACAATTGATGCGATTTTCAAGAATAAGGATCAATCAAGTCGTACTTGAGGGTATGCACGGTTTGTGAGGGCAGGGCTAGAGTGAAAGCCTTGATTAACCATGGAGTGTCTGAACACGGTTTAATTCGATCTTCGGATAATGGCCAGTTCTTGCAAACCGCACGGAAGCAACATTGATCAGTGAGATGCAACTTGTTGAGAACTAAATCAAGGACGTCTTGTGGAACATCTTTCCATGAACTCATCATACAGTAATGAATTGAAGAAGTAAACCCGTACTGTAGGAGTATATAAAGATCAATGTACTTGGATATATTTTCATAGCTCCAAGATATAATCAGGTTTGATAGGGCAAATCTTGTGCGCTAGCATCGATTTGAAGGTTACGAAGTCGAAACCTACAAGGATTCGTAACCTTCGAATCGATGTTAGCGCACAAGATTTGCCCTATCAAACCTGATTATATCTTGGAGCTATGGAAATATTGTGATGATCCAACGGTTAAATCAACGGGAGACTCTGTTTTACTCGGACTTTACGGTAGTATCAAAAAAACGTACGTGACGATCCAAGTGAAAAAGCTGTTGATTGATGAATTAAAGGGAACCGAGCGAGGAAAAGTATGCACAACTTCTGTTACACGTTAATTAATTCTAGGGTTGAGAAGTAGAATGGATTAAAGTCCTAGCTAGTATGGACTTGAACTCTTGAACCCACGTAACTATCGTGTTTTGGACTTGCATGTTTATGGCCCAACATATTCACCTACCAATTTCAATACTAGCAACATCTTTTTTTTTCTTTCAATAATTTCGTTAAAAATTAGTACTAATTCTATTGTATGTGTGTGTGTTTGTATATATGAGCATAAAAACAAGTTAATTATTATATCTTCAACATATTTATATTTATACATAAATTATTTTTTATAAACGTTTTAATACACTCTGGGCGCTCGTTTATTTCTTAAATTATCGAATTGTTAATTTCGCTCTCGTCCTTGTTTTCGAATTATGTGATCATAGGCCAGGCTTCTCTATAGATCTGTATACCTTACTCCAGGCTCATATAATTCTGGATTAGTTGGGATATGATACCACTCTGATGCAGGGTGAGTGGATAAACAGAAAAAACGACTCAAAACTTGTTGATTCTACAGAGTACTGAAATTTAGCAGACTAAGACTCGTTGATTTCACAAAATAGTGAAGATTGACATATTTGAAGGAAAATCTTAATTTTTATTCAATACTAAAAACTGTCAGACAAAAAACAGCTACTAAGTGTTTAAATAGTAAATATCAAACCCTAATTACTACCAACACAAGGAAATAGTAATAAGGTCCTTGGAATCCGACAAAACATTAAAAAAGTACTAAAAAAAACGTAAAATGCAAATTTAACTCTTCAATTTATGCATGTAAATTAAGGTCATTAGTTCCATATCAAATTCCTTATGTAGATCGAATCGATTTCATTTGCAAGTTTCATTATTTATTCAAGATCTTACATAAACACGCCTCAAATGAACTGTTTTAGCCCAAGTTGTGATGATCCATTCTGTGTCTTCAGGCCCTTTCTTTTACACACCAAGCAGTTTGATAATCAATGTGAAAGATGCTGAGTGAGAAGTGGGAAAATTTCCAGACATCAAATTACCTAAAGACTAAAGTCAACATCATTCCGGTTTATACGGGAAATAATTTCATCTGATCTAAAAACTCGAGCTTAGACTAGTCCGATTAAAATGATTCATAGTCTAAAATCATGTCTCAGCGAGTTGCTTCAACACAATTCAATGTATAAAACAATCCAAACTCAAAGCCTACAAATACAAATCATACAAACCAAATCTGCACAAAGCAATCCATATTTCTTCTTCATCATCCACTGCCATTTCCCTCCATTTCTGCACCCTCTATACAAGAAGATTCTTTCCCAGTTTTCTCCCTGGTGCTTAAATCATTATACATTTTCAACGCAGCCCTCGAGAATTCTGTCATAGACTCGAACACCCTGCAAAACCCTGTTTGGAATCCGTTCAGTGTGATCCTCTCCGTTTCTTGCATCAACTTCTGGTGTTTTTCCTTCTCAAACTCGACCCTTGTTTTGAAGTTCTCGAGCATATCTTTCCTCTCCATCAATGAATCGACCCCGTGCTCGATATCATGCTCCTTTTTGTCAGTGAGTCGAAACTCAAGTCGGTTTTCAACTTTCTGAAATGTTGACATCTTTTTGTCAAGCTCTTTGGAGAGACTGTCGACTTTTCTTTTCTGTTGCTGTTCAGCTCCTTGCTGAAGCCACAGAGCACGAACGTCCTTTGCGCAGCTCTTTATAGCAAATGAAACGGACTTATCTGGTATGCTATTAATAAAACCCAACCAATCATGGCAAACTGTAAGGAGTGGTGGTCCATTCAGAACAGCAGCTCTTCCTCTACCGTGATTTTCGACTTCAGGAGGAACAAACTTGGACAGCCATCCATGGAGGGCCTCAATGTAACCTTTTTGTGCTCCAACATACTCTATGAAGCATGAACGCCAATTCAAGAGCTCGACTTCAAGTTGAAGAGTTGCAAGCCGGTGGGATTCGTTGCAGAATTTCCCGTACGAAGGGCATGTGTAAGTCTTCACATCAAATATTATCTTCTTCTGAATTTCGTGAGACTCCAACATTATTTTCCAGGTTCTCATCAATCTGCATTAGTTTTAGACCACATAGAAGGACAGACAAAGTTAATAGAGTGTAGAGTAATAGGAAAAAGTTGAGAAAACAGAAGAACATGCTTCGTTTTTTTCATTTCATCATTTGCAAGTGCTCTATATAAGCAACGAAAAGAAATTTGAGAGTATTCGTACGTAAGTAATCAGCTTCTACGATATGCAGCTCAAATCCAAGTTCTCAAAATCAGGATCTGGGCATTATTTCTAGAGAAGGCAGTATCCAGAACCAAGTTTTATGATGTTCTTAAGAAAAAGCAATGATCAGTTTGTAAAAAGTATCGAACAAATCCTTTAATGTGTGTATGCACATGCTATTCAGCATCACTAAAATTTACCCTTGTAGTAATTCCTTTATCTGGGGTTCGAGTTCTTCATCTATCAGCTTCTCAATTTTGTTTGAAATCGTTTCAGCACTACGAATAGCAACAAGGATCCGGCTGTACAGATCTTTAACAGCGGCCCTCGTTTTATCCACTGAAAGCCCTTCGCCCGATTTAACATCTAGGTCTCTAAGGTGATTGCATTTTCTCTCATAAATTTTCCGAATGGCATCTCCATCCTACATCACAACCATCATCAAGTTTAACATTAAAATCAGACAGCACTGATGACAGTTTTCGTTAAACTTCACCAAAAGGGTGAATTGAGAGACATGATGAAAAGTTTATGTTACCTTCACATCTTCATAGAGTTTCTTTTCCCAGGCATAGAGCCTGCCAAGCGTCAGTGAATGGCTTCCGGAGACCATTCCTCCATAATCATCGAAAAGATCGTTGCTGAATTCTGTCCATGTTGAAGAGCTTTTGGAACCAGACTCGACTAAACTCTTGCACGATGATGAACGGGATGACGGAGACCTCCATGAGATAGCGCGGATTACTTTTGTCGAGTTCTCTGCATCAAAACGAGAAAGTGGGTAGAAATTCTCCATGCAAAATGACCAGAAGAAAAGGCAATCAAGAATTGAAGTGTACTTTCTACAGCAAAAATTATAGGAAAGGTTTGATCAAGATCAATCTATGAAGACCCTGACTTTAAGCTAGCAAATCACGGATCATGAATAAGGAGAAAAGCACAGTACACATAAAAAAAACGGAACTGGACTAATTTTTAGGTAATTTGCAATATCAACTACCGAGCCATTTATCTGAAAAGATTGCAGTAAGCTACATGAACCAAGAACAAAATGAGGTCCATTGGACTGTCCCCAATATATCTGTGCCTGCCCCAAGCCACAAAAGGAGCGGTGGGTCACGGCTTGCCCATAACAAGTTTAAAACTTTGTCACTGCGCCATGTGATGAGCCAATGACTGAGTTTAAGCTAATTTAGAAGAACAAAAAGGAAGAAACATGTAAGGCATTGCAATTCAACAGCTATCCTACAGTAGATGACAGTTATACCTTTCATTATTCAAGCAAAATACCCAAAAGATGCCACCTTCTTAAACCAGGCATAAATCCATCACAAGCAGTTTGGATTCCCAGTCAAACCAACTTATTATAACTTATAATCAGTCGACTTATAAAGAACAAAAGCAAAGACCAAAGCCTACGTGCTAAGCGCATCCTGGAACTAGTCGGGGCGTGAGAATAAGGACCTTAATTTTGCTTTAACGCAAAAAGATTGTTCCACAGATTCGCCATTGTGCACACATTCTGCTCCTCAGAGCACAAATAACATATTCAAATACAACTTACCAGATACACATGCTATAACAAAAAAACACTAATTGGAATAATGAGCACATTCAACTAAGACACACTAACTATGACTAAAGACCCAATAGAATGCATCACAACACACAAAAAAGGGATAAATATTCAACCTTTAATCTCCTCAAGATTAGACTGCAAGTGCACCCTGTTACACTCCAACATCCTTGACAAATCCTTACCAGACTCATAAGCCCTGATAAAATGGTCTTCCACATCCTTCAAAGCCTCCAACAGCTCTCTCCCTCCAACCGGAGTATCGATAACACTCAACCTCTTCTCCTCCTGCTGAACTCCCACTCCATCACTCTCCACAACCTCACCTCCATTACTACTCTCCACCACATTCTCCTCCTTCTCCTCAAGCAACTTCTCAGATTCTCCCTCATCATCCTCAAGCTCAGGTATCCCTTCTTGCTCCCTCACCACTCTCACATCCTCCTCAGAAATCCTATTGTAAACATTATTAATCACTTCAGGCCTAGTCACATTCTCAAAAGGGTTAAAGAAATCCCACCCAAAATCTCTCCCGGGAGTCATACTCATAGCTGAATTAGGCACATTAGGCAAAGTATTATCCATGTAAAAATACCCACAAACTTGCTCTTTTCCACTCTCATCTTTCTCATCCACTTCCTCACATTCTTCTTCCTCAGAGCTCTCATAGGAACTACAAGAAGAGCCACATTGGATGGCTTCTTTAGTTGGTTCGGTTGGGGTTTGCTGGAGGAACAGGGGGTTCGAAACGACACCGTTTTGCTGCTTAGGTGAAGGAGGTGGGAATGTGATGTAGAATGGTGAAGGAGGCGCAGAATGGCGAGAAACAAAGAGGTTTAAGGCAGCTGAGACACCGTACAGAGACTTGCAGTACCGGAAATGAGCGTCAGACAAGGCGTACCGTCGCTCCACAGCTAGCTTGAGCTGCTGCTTTCTTTCTCTACAAATGGAAACTACTTCCTCTTCTCTTTCGAACCTTGAAGCGACACAACCCATGTTGTTTTTTTTGGGTCAAAAGTGGTTTCTTGGAGAAATGTGGGGTTTAAAAGTTGTGGGGTTGTGCCAAGATTCAATTTTTTTTCAAGAAATTGACATGAAAAGTTGTGGGGTTGTGCCAAGATTGAATTTTTTTCAAGAAATTGACATGAAAAGTTGAGTCTTTAGCCAAAGGGAGTAAATGGGGTTTAGTGAAAGAGGCTCATTATGCTTTGTCATTACCGGTAAAATTGCAGAAATGCAAGAAAGAGGGTTTTAGAGTCTGCAAATTTACACAGACAGGACTGGAAGGTGAAAGGAAATGGCTTTGTTCTGTAACTACATTACTGAAAGAGAAGAGGGTTTTGAGGTGAAGAAACAGAGGAAATGGAAAAGATGGTTTTTTAAAGAAAGAAAAAAAACAATTGTTGGGTGCTACAGTCTACAGAGGAGAGAATGGTGCTCACTGCTACTGGTTTATTCTGGTCTTGGTGCTTACCTGTTTTGTTTTTTGTACTGTACTTTGGTAGAACTAGAAATATATTCAATGTGATGAGCAAGTAGATATGACTGTCGTACACTTGAATGACCCCAATCAATTATGACCAATAATCCTATGTTTTGTCATGCAAAAACAAGATTAAGAAAAAAGTGAAAATGCAAGTATCATCAAGTCAAAATTTCAAACTCATTAATTTTAGTTTAATTCAGCTTAGTTGATTTTTATATTACAAATAAATTCAGTTTAGTTCAGACGAAGAAAACATAGCTTACTTTTAGACCGATTCAGTTACTTAATCATTATGTCGATATCATTGTTATGACTGAATGGACTAGTGTTACGATAAAACACCCTAAGACGAGAAAGTATACTCTCTAACCATTTTCTCAAGTGTAACTTCTAACTCTTAAAAAGTAGAAAAATCATGTTTTATATTCTATATACCATGGGACCCTATATATCATCAAACAAAGCTACTCATTAACTTATTATGTCCATAATTGTGAATCGGTTGGTTAAATAGAGTATTCATATATTTTTGTACACTTTGTCACATATTCAATTTTCAAATGAGTGAAATTATGGTATGTATCCTGCGAATGTAATTATATATGTGATTTAATTTTCCTATGTATATGTGCACAAAGGGTATGGAATGATGGTTCCCAACATAATTTTTAAGGAGAGCTTATATACTCAAAGATTGTTTCTTTTTTTGGGAACAATCTACTCAAGATTGTTATGTTTAGAAGATATAAAAATGTGTAGAGAGAAATAATTGATCCAAAACCAAGGGACAAAACATTGTAGAAAGAATTTATTGAATGAATCAGGTGGAGGACAGGTGCAGGTAGACTGAAGAGGTAGGGTAGGGGCTCGAGGAATAGGTGAGTGATGTGTGGGTTAAGTACTGTAGTAGTTGTACTATTTTTATACATATTTTCATTAATGTTCAATTTTATTACTCACTCAGTCCAAATCAAAAAAAAATAATGAAAATAAATTCCTCTATTTGTAATACTTATCTTTTTGTCACACAGGTATATCAAGTGAGTCACTAATCTAAATGGTAATGTACCATAGACTAAATTGTAATATATGTCATTATGTAAACGTGACATTTATACATAAACATATATAAATCGAACATGTGACATCTGGTATATGTCGTACTTCTACTAGTTAATTGAGTGTGATGTGGGGTAGCAGTCCTGTAGAAAGGTGGTGCAAGATTTTGCAAGAGATTTATTAGTTCATGTGAAGGAGAAGAAGCAACAACAGACAGACAAGAAATGGTATAGAGTGAGATAAAAGAGGAGTCAAGATTGTTCCCGAACTGGTAAAAATAATACCTTTGACCTTGACCATTCAGGTTGCACTCAAACTTTGATTATGTCCCGCGTGTGTGCGCCCCCTAGTCTTCATCTATGATTCTATGTAATATACACAAGTACATTTTCATCATCATTACATAAAGAGAAAAAAAAGAGAGATTCTCATTGCTTCATTGCATCAAACCTATCCATTTTCTTGCAAAACATTGCTTTGTAGTTGTGTATAATGAAATAATTGGAAAGTTCTATATATGATTGTATTTTGGATGTTATATAGTGTTGTTTAACGAGTCAAGTCGAGTATGAAATATTTCATTCTTCAGCTCGATTTGTTAACTAAACACATTTTAAGATGCACTACTTTTTTTTTTTTTTCTTTGGCTAGGTACTTGCGGATTTTGTAGTGAGTCTAGTAACTCTAAGATGAGCTGCAATGCAGCTCGTCATTGGGGCGCTGATGCGCCAGGATGTGACGGGAGAGTGCAAATTGGCAGCAGCCTATTGGCAGGCTGCTGCCATGTGTCGTGGTTTTATTTTATTTTTTAAAATTTTCGTTTAAATTTTAAACGGTTATAACTTTCAAAATAAAAATGCAAAAAATAAATAAAAATCACCAACGGCTTTATTTTTTCGAGATCTATAAAATGAGACCAGTCTTGACTATATTTGGATCATCTCATCTCCAACTCCTCTTTCTCTCTTAATTAAACTTAAAACACTCTCTTCACTCCAAAACACCATCTCCACTACAATTTTTCGGCGACATGGACGGAAACTTGTTTACTCCGGAAACTCTGAGGTGGATGCAATAAAACACACCCGAAGCCTACGAAGGGTGCATGCAAAAGCTTAACAAAAACACCTCTCCACAACCCCAACCGAGCTTCGTTCGCCCTTTGTTCGAAAGCTCCTACGAAGACCCCTACACTCAAAAGTACCATTCTCCAATCTCCCAAACACCAATATTTTCGCAAGCACCGGAAGTTGTTCCTGAAACGCAGCCTGAAATTCAACCGAACCGGAGGCGTGGGAAAGGGAAAGCCAAAGACACGGAAGGAGGGACGACCAATAAAGGGGAAGGACGGGGTTCACCCTACAACACGAATGAGGACTTGGTTCTCATCTCTTGTTACATGGTTGGTAGCGCAAATCCGATCATTGGCACGAACCAGAGGTACGCAAGTTTGTTCAAGAAAGTCGAGGAGAAGTTCGAGGACGTGTGGAGGGATGGGAGGATGTCCGGTTTGGAAAAAAAGCGGAGTCATGATTCACTTCGTCTCAAATTTAAGCGGATGAGAGATGACATTAATTGGTGGGTGATTTGTGTGGATCGTGCTACTAGGGTTGTCGGCGATCGGAGTGGCTACAATGAAGCCAATGTAATCAAAACCAGAACACTACAAAAATGCAGAACATGCGACGGATAGATCCGTCGATGCAGCCTATCCGTCGCCCGGCTGGCGACGGATCGGGCGACAGATTTTCCGTCGCCCTGAGCTATGGCGACGGATAAAAATTCCGTCGTCGATTGACGACGGATTGACCTTTTTTAAAAAAAAAATGATTATGGGGGCGTGATAGATCTATCCGCACCCCATTTTTTTTGGGAAAAATCCGTATCAATTTTTATATTCAGATACGGATTAATCCGGCGATGGTGGTGCGGTGGTGGCGGTGGGTGTGGTGGGTGTGGTGGTGGTGGGAGGTGGTGGTGGTGGAAGGGTGGTGGTGGTGGTGGAGGAGATGGTGGTGGTGGCAGGGTGGTGGTGGTGGAGGAGATGGTGGTGGTGGCAGGGTGGTGGTGCGGTGGTGGTGGGAGTAGAGAGGTGGTGGTGGTGGAGATGGTGGTGGAGGAGGATGGTGGAGGAAAGGAGGTGGTGGATGGTGGTGGTGGAGGATGGTGGTGGTGGCAGGGTGGTGGTGGTGAGATGGTGGTGGAGGAAAGGAGGTGGTGGAGGAGATGGTGGTGGTGGGAGGAGAAAGGTGGTGGAGGAGATGGTGCTGGTGGGAGGAGATGGTGGTGGTGGAGGATGGTGGTGGTGGGAGGAGGAGGAGAGGAGAAGTAGTGGAGAAAAGGAGGTGGTGGAGGAGATATATTATATTTTTTTTAGGTTTTTAGCGACGGATAGATCTAGATCTATCCGTCGCTATTTTTTTTTTTTTTTTAATTTTCCGGCCTTGTAGCGACGGATAAATCTATCCGTCGCTAAAAATAGTGACGGATAAATCTATCCGTCGCTAAAATTTTTTTTTTTTTTATTTTGGTTAACGCTCTGTAGCGACGGATAATTTTATCCGTCGCTACAGAGCGACGGATAACCTTTATCCGTCGCCAAACGGGGCGACGGATAGAATCCGTCACCCCAAGTAGCGATCCGTCGCTACAGGGGCGACGGATAAAATCCGTCGCCCCTTTCCGTCCCGTTACGGATGGATTCTTGTAGTGGAATTCTACAAAGAGAAGTCCGGTTGTAACGCCGGATTCAACTTATCCAAGCAGTGGGATGCCATGAAACAGTACCCAGAGTGGGAAACGAGGATGAACTTGGAGGAAACATACAAGAAGGCCGCAACAACTTCGAGGGTTGAGGTTCCAGTTGATGATGACCAATCAATGGAATCAGCAGGTGCTAGTAGTGGGAGCAAGCGCCAGAGTGAGAACAGTGTCAGTGTCACGCCTAACAAACGTCTTATGGGTCGTGACAAGGCAAAGAAGATGGCTAGAGGTGGTAGTTCCGGCAACTCCTCAATGGATGCAATGAGCGAGGGATGGATTAACTTTAATGAAAGTTATCCCCAATACCTTGAGTTTGAAAGACAGAAGCTGGAGTTTGCCCGGCAAAAGGAGGAACGTAGGATGAAGGAGAAGAAGATGGACATGTGGATGACACTTATGGGGAACTATGCCAACTTGAACCCAACACATAAGGGAGTTTGTGATGCACTGCAGAAGGAATTGTTTCCGTCCGAGTAATGGCTGAAGTTGGGAGCTTGTTTTAGTTTGCTTGTTTCGGTTTGCTTGTTTTAGTTTTTGCTTGTTTGTTTTTTACTTCCCGAAGTGTGGCTTGTTTGTGTTTTACTCTTCCAAGTGTCCGTTGTAATAAAATCAATGTGCTTTGAATTTGAATTTGAGTTTGAATTATTTGAATTACGGAAAGTAAGTATTGTGATTTATCCTTACTTTGTCAGGCATCTTATCTTTGCTTTGTCAGACATCTTGTCTTCAATTTCTCAGTCATCTTATCTTCAATTAATGAGGCATCCAATGCATTATGACTCATGTATGACTAAGAAATGAGTCACACATCTAAAACATCTTATCTTCAATTAATGAGGCATCCAATGCATTGTGACTCAGCTATGATTAAGAAATGAGTCACACATCTCCGACAACCTGTCTATATAATGCAACCATAGAACACATTTTCAAACACAACAAACTACTTGCATTCATCCCTTCTTCCATTATCTTAACTAAACAGAAAACACTCTATCTACTTCAATTTTCCAAAGATAATCATGTCCAATTCATCATCTGATGATGAAAGCTTGCTTAGTTCTTCTTCATCCAATCCTTTCGCACGAATCCAAACCATGATAATGCAAAATGTACCAAATATGATCCAACAATTCGAGCAATAGCAACAATCGGACAAGCCACGTACGACGGCCTAAGAAGAAGCGTGCTTACATTGACAGAAGTCGAGAAGAGCGTGGCAAACAATTGGAGGAAGACTACTTCGGGGTTAACCCACCATATGCAGATAAATTTCGACGGAGATTCAGAATGGAGAGGCCGTTGAACGAGTGATTCTTTGGTGTGGTGCGTCAAGATGATTACTTCGTGTGCAAGCGGATGCTCTTGGCGGCAAGGGTTAACCACACTACAAAATGTACCGCATGACCATTCGCATGCTAGCTTATGGGGCTTCTCTCGACTCGGTTGACAGTATTGCCGACTTGGTGAAAGCACGGCTCGAGTGTCTTTGCGTTTTGTGACGTGGTGGTGAGTTTGGTCCAACATATATGCGGAGGGCCAATGTCGATGTTCAAGGATTACGCAATCAACGCTACAAGAGGATTTGTGGGCATGCTTGGAGTATCGATTGTATGCCTGGACATGGAAGAACTGGCCCCAAGGCGTGTACGGTCAATTTCAAGCGTAAAAAGCCTACCCTTGTTTTAGAAGCAGTAGCATCCCAAGATATTTGGATATGGCATTCATTCTTCGGGATTTCCGGAAAATACAATGACTTGTCGATCGTGCAACGTTCACCGGTGTTCGACGATCTCCTGAACGACACAGAACCTCAGATTAACTTTGAGGTCAATGGCCATCAGTACAACATGCCTTACTACCTAACTGATGGCATCTACCCAGCTTGGGCAACATTTGTTCCTGCCATCCCGAATCCGTTGACGCATAAAGAAGCCAAATTCTCTGAGTGTCAGGAGTCTTGCCGGAAAGATGTGGAACGTGCTTTCGGAGTACTGCAAGCACGATTTGCAATTGTACGAAATCCCTCCCTTGCACACAACAGGGCCACACTCAAAAAGATTATGGATTGCTGCATCACACTCCACAACATGATAGTTGAGGATGAGCGCCACAAATACCTAAATTATGACAAGGAAATCGAAGAGTTCGAACAAGATATCCGTGAGAATGTACCCCATGTGATTGACGGAGTTCGTATCCGACGAGCACAATCAACAATAAATTATGTCCCGGAATACATGAACTTTTCACGGCAAATGCACAGTAGGTGCACGCATGAAGAACTCCAAAGGGACTTGATGGAACATATTTGGAGGATGCGTTGACTGTGGAGCTTGGCCAATCGTGTAGTGTGTGTTTGTTAGTTTAATGCATTTGTGTGTTGTGTGTTTGTTGCATTTCCATTTAGTTTTTAAATTTTCTGCGGTTTAATGTAATATATTATTGCTCAATAAATTATAAAATGAGATTTAAAAATGCAATTTTATTAATTTCAACTTCTAAACACTCTTACAATATGTTAAATATGTAAAAAAAAAATTCAAAATTTCGTGACGGCTCCGTGACGCGTCACCCAATGCAGTAAAATCTCGTCACGGATCCCGTCCCTAGCCGGTGACGCGTCACGTAGCCGTCACCCATTGCGGGTAGTCTAACAACTTGATTCTTCAAATTTGTAATCCGAGCCGTACAAAAGTAAACAAAACAATAACAGTAAGATTTTAGTACAAATGTACAATACATCAGTCTTTGGCCATTAGTAGTAATTTAATATCACTTCACATTTGAAGCTTTGATTTTTCTCGATTCTAGTAACAAATTACATGGTGCATAAACCAATGCAATAAAAAGTACTGATAAAATATACTACTAGTACTTGTGCTTATCTTAAACTAATCTAGCTAGCTAGAACAAATACTCCATTACTTGTGCTGTGCTTATCTTAAACTGATAATGCAGAGGATTAATTCATGATTAAGATCACAGTTATGAGAATATAATGACTGATGTTTGTCAGTTTGCTAATGTGCAGTATTAGCAGGCTATAGTATATATATCAGAAACTACAAGTTGTAGCAAAAGACATTTATGCAACCAAAGCATGATGGACTTTCTAATTTGGTCAAACTTAACTAGTTAGTCTGTGTTTATCAAAACTACCTGAAAAGCTGGTAGCTGATTAACTATCTGTTAGCTGGTTAGTTAGCTGATAAGCTAGCTGATTAAGTAGCTTATTAACTAACTGAAAAGCTAGCTGATTTTAAATGTAGTTGTTTAGCAAATTAGCTGATAAGCTAGCTGATATTTTGTAAAATGACATAAAAAGGCATTATTCTTATTTTTATTTTCTTTAACATTTCTCATCGTATTATTAGTTTATAGTTTTTTAAATAATAGTACATCACATTTTGTCCAATTATTCTAATATATATTCAATGTACTTTACATCGCCACTTTAATAACATCATCAAAATTATCAGAAGTTGAAAGAAATATTCGTTGAGCATTTTAACTTAGTAATGAAAAAAATCAGTAATTGATGCATATTACATGTATGCATTTTAAAGAGATGCGGATGCATTAATCCTTATGCTAGTTGCAAACAAGTACACAAAATGTATAACAAAGAATCCAACAATATAAAATATAAGTCGAGAATAATAAATATAGTTTTTCCTTCTTCTTTTTTTTTTTCTAATTTAAGTGAGGTATATTTTCGGAATGAAAAAGATATGAAGGAGCTTCTTTTTTTAAAAAAGCTAACTTGGTCAGCTAGCTGATTTAAGAAGCTGCGCGTTTTTATTAGTCAATGGTAAAAAAAAAGCTCATGGAGCTGAAAAACTAGTGGTAAACAGAGTCTTACATGCAATCACCCTAGGAAGATTATTCCATAGATCGGTTTTGTGAATGTTGTACGTTTTGTGACTTTAAAATAAACCACAATACTTGAAAAATGATCTTTAATGAATATAAAATGATTATTTATTGTGCGATACAGTTTTATACGAGTCCGGTTCAGCTAATACATACATCTAAAAATGCATCTATAACCAAGCCGCACAAGTACTCTAAACATGTAAAGGTGCCAAAGCCGAATCGAAACTATCCATACTGCTTGCGCTACTAGTACTGGGTCTATTTGCTACACCGCTTCACAAGAACATCCACTATGGTGTTAGACTCACGGTAAACAAAAGTGATATGGACTTCCTGAAGCAACTCAAACTAGAAGCATATCTCATAGATCAACTGCTGGTGGACGCCAGCCGTGGAGAAAATACTTATTAGTTTCCCGTTGAATATTTGGTCCAAGGCCTAGAGCTGGTACCTGGTCGAACTCAAGAACTATGAAAAATGAAAAGGGTGAAAAATAGGGTGAATATAAAAAGGAAAAGGCATCCTTCTAGTCCAAAACAACACCCATCGTTTGGCGGGGAGAATTTCAGGTTGACCAATCTTTGCATGGGAAACTGCATGCTTTTCTTTCCTTTGCATATATTTAGCCATTACCAGGTACAGTCCATTCTTAATTGCTAAACATGATCTTAGTTAATTATTACAATCACTCAGTCACAAAATATCACATAGTCACAAAATATCACATATTCAATTTATATACATGCAGTGTGACCCCAGTAACTTTGAGTGTCACTCCTGTGTTCGAATGTTCGGGGGAGGATGACAAAAGAAACGCAGCTCGGTTGATACGGAACTTCCCCTCCAACCATCAGGTCATCAAACCCACAAGGGAGTGCACCTAGACGGCTAGAAGAAGCATTACATCTAAGATGAAAGGTAAAACCAAAAATACATTAAGCTTTCACAATCACAGGATTTACAAGAAGGAAACATCTCAAAATACCAAAAATGAAGATAAAAAGACAACAATTCTACTCAGAATCCATTAAACTATAACCATTGATTGTCACTTTTCTGCAGTCTCTGTCTTAGCCAAGATGTAACTAGGCCAAGTATTAGTCATCAGTTAAGAAAGTTACAGTGTACATTAAAGAATTTAAAGGGCTGCTCTTTATATATTTCCAGAAGCTACTGTACTCAGCATTTGAATATTACAACAAGTAATAACAACATTAGAGATAGCAGGTGTCAAGCTGGAACGGGCTCAGTTGGCGTGACATACGGTGCCAAGGAGTTTGATGGTACAGTGACGCCGCCTCCTTTGACTGATACGTGAGGGCTCCGGACTGAACTAGCCCTGCTCACAAGATGTGAGTCCAGAAAGACTACAACAACAGTAATATCATCGTGGAAATGGCGGCGGACCCCTCGGTCGATTTTCTTCAAGTCCGAATACCTCATCTCCCTCTTCTTAGCTGCTTCTTGTAGGGCCGTTTTCACTAGTCTCTTGGCACTCCCCTGCAAGATATGTTAGCACAGAGTGATTTCGAGGATTGAAATCTTGAAAAGGTCAAGTCACTGAGATATACAAGTCTCTATTCTAAAATATATAGCATGATCTACAATTCTATGAGATACAGTATAGTGTTTTCCAATGGAACAAGAGCACACCTTGATCCCCACATTTTGTGTAATTGTCATTTAGGCAGTCCCGTTAACTTGAAGATGTTACATTATTTGCCATGAACTTCGATCCAGAAACATAAAAGAAAATTTATCCTTTCTATTTTTTTTATATGTATTGCAGGTACTTCTCGTTGATATAAACGAGTTCAAAGCAATCAATTCTAATCAGAATTAACTCCCTACACACAAAGTTCATCATTATAAGGGTAATAGACCACTCCAAAAATCAGAGACCAATCCCAGCATACTTGAAATCCTTGATAACTATCTCATCGGGTCAACTAAGAAAGCTACCAGAGTTATTCTGATTCGGTTATAGAATCCATTAAATTGCTAAAAGCTTATTCTCAAAGCATCCATCTTCCAAATATGTCGAATAAAATATGCACTTGTTGCAACTTGCAACCAACTCCAGGAGAAATAAAATGCTCATAAAAATTACTAGCAAAATCTAATTAGAAAGAAATACTCCGTACTAGATAAGGTTGAGTATGTTAAATGTAGAGAAATGAATGAAGTATATGCCTAAATGCATAATTATAAGAAAACTAGTGCACATAATCGACCTTGGGTCACTGGGAAGAGGTTTTGATAGTTAATTAAACGCGGTGTGGATTTTTCAAATAAGAAATAAAAAGGAGAGGTTTTGCAGTTTATACTATTTCATCCATACAGTCAGGCAGAGAAGTTTGTCATCAAGCAAAAAAAACCCGGGTGCAAGAGCAAATCATGTTGTGCTATACAAAGAGCAAAAGCCACACCGAATGTTTTTACTCAATGAAGAAGGCGATGGGGGTTACAATGTACTAGTATTTTTTAAAATGTTCACATGAACTTTAGAACAAATAGAAAAATGATTCGCATAGATGTTCCATCAAAACTGGATGAGAATAGAATTGTGAATGCTGAAATGATCTCATTCTCTCGAGCTAAATAATAGGCACATGTTGCTTCCACATAATCTCTTCCCTCCGCTTCCAGTTTTAGCTCAACAAAGCAGTGATCACTGACATGCCAGATAATACTGTCGGGATCACGCGTAACAATAGCTAGTATATTAATTTGGGTGAAATGCAAAAATACCCCTCATCTTTTATGGAACCATCCCGAAATTTACCGGTCTGGACTAAAAACCAAATTCTTTTTTTTTTTGGTAATGTTTTAGAATTTTTCACTCATTCTTCAGTCAACCCTTAACCAACATGTATGACCTCTCTAGTCTCTCTCTCCCTCCATTTCCCCTGTTACATATTCCCAATTTTCTCTTTCCTCTTCCGCTATCTACCAAGTGAAAAATCACCTCAATATTATTCCATTATCTTTGTCTTTATAACCTAAAACTTTTATTACGTTTTGAGGAGATGTTGGAGATGGAGAGGTGCTAGTTCTTGATATTCTTGTTTGGCTTTAAGTTTTCAATTGTTTGGTTCTGTGTTTGCAAGCCGGATGCTCTGTGCCAAACCATGTGCCAACACCAAATCATATCATGCTATGTTTCTTACTATTTACATTTAGTTTTTTTTTAAGAATGTTTTTTTTATTTTTTTTAATTACCCCCCCCCCCCCCCCCGGTTTTCTTTTTCACATAACAATGGAGAACATTAAATTAAATAAAAAGAAAGAATAATAGATACTAAAGCTAAATAGTAAAGAGAAATAGCATGATTTGGTGTTGTCACATGGTCTGGCACACCATGTGGCACAGAGCATACGACTCACTGGGTTTGGTTTCTTATGTGATTGGATTTTCCTATTAGAATTTCCAACTGCTGCGTGATTGCATTTTTCTCATGTGAGACTCGAAAGCCAGATTTGGAAGACTTGGTTGATTCATTTTATATGGATTAAGTTATAATGCTTCTGCGAACCTGATCGCATAGGTTTTGTGGTCTCCAGCAGATACTCCCGGGATTTGCAAACAGTCACGTTAGTGTATGGCTCCTTATTATATTGTGTGTCTGTTATTTTCGTCATGTAATAATACATACAAATCTTTTTTCGCCCTTAGGCCAGTCTAAAACCAGAATATTACGGTCCAGTCAGGAGCGGAACTATCAAGTCCACTCTCTGGTCCAAGGTTTTGCCTTGATTCCAGTTATGGATCTGGACCGTGGAAACCCTGCGTGTCCTTCAAAACTCTGCAAAAAGTCCACTTCCATCCAAACTTAACAGTGCCTGATTATGCCCTGATATATGTTGGACTTTTCTTGGATATGACTAACAATCATGAAAATGCTAAAAATACCCTTAAATTAAGTTAAACTAACAAAATGTCAACAGATTGCAACTTTTGTCCCATTTATTCTTCTCTTGTGGACTCTAGGGTCTGCCCTTAAAGTCCACACCTAGAGATGGTTTCCTGGACGTCCGACTCCGCCATTAATGGCAGTGTCTTCTTTTTTTTTTTTTGTCCATGGATAAAAAAGTTAATAATGAGGAAGTGAGGATTGTTACTCATTGTGGGTGTGGTGAAAGGAGTTCCAGTAACTTTCCAAGTGCAGGGGTATTTTGTACAGGTTCATAAAACATAAGGGAATTTGCATTTTACCCATATTAAGTTAGAAGAAATTATCAACACATCAGATGACCTACATGCAGGATTATGTCATACTAGTAATTATCGGGTAGGTTGAGCAATAAGGACTAAAAAAGTAATAATGTATGTAAGCAATAATTATCTTACGTTACGTGGACGGTTTTGAATTAGATCAACAGCTTCTTGATTGGTAAGGTGCTCCCATAGGCCATCTGAAGCAAATATAATGAACTGATCTTGAGGCAGCAACTGGTGCACGGTAATCGCCGGGTCCGCACTCAAGATTGGTCTTTTGAAAGGTTCTCGAAGTCTAAATTTTTGATAAAGTGGCTCTCTGTTGAATTCAGTCTTTTTTAAATACACATCTCCAATTGATCTTGAGATCTGTAAAATAAAAAATTCCATACCATATTATAACAACCACAAAAGAGATCCAAATCACAACTTAATAACCATATCGTAAAACATACAAGAGGCATTTCGAGGTCAGAACTCCAATACATTGACAAGATCTTGTGATACATGCTATTCTTTTATAAGAACGGATTACAAAATTTCAAAATCCACACACCAGTTTGGGTCAATATTGGATTATGATTATGGTTTTTTAAATAAATTGACAAGGAGTCTGGAATGCTAAAAGTTGGGAGAAAATAGACATGTGCATCAAATCATTTCTTAGTTCCTTGTATAAATATAGAATGAGCAGAGAGAAAAGTAAATTGTAAGGGCCGAATCATGTGCCTTTATTCAATCCAACCCAAATCCAAAGTTCCAAAAGTGTTCCAGATGGAGAGGGTGACAGCATTGCAGTTGTAATGAAAGGCAGGAAGAAGACATCTAAAAGACAACTTTGCAAACACAAGGCATGGCTGACACAGGCCATATATTTTTATAGAAGGCACGGCAGACAAATTCCAATGATAACATACTGCAGTAAGCAAAGGTTTCCAGAGATGCATTATTTTACAAGCAGCAGCTGACCAAATTTCAGTTGTCATTAAAGGCAAAACGAAGACATTTGAAGACTAGAACGTATATTAGCATGACTTTTGATGATTATACTAATCCTAATAGGAAATGCAGACATCATGACTTTATTTTCTAACGTCATTACGGGAACATGTACCCTTGGACAAATATCAACGACTGGTAAAATAAGTGCAGATACTATTAAGTTGTTTCTAGTTTTGATCAACCGCCATTAGGACGTACTGATAAGATACCATATTGTGCCTTGCTTGGGGTTGAAAACTGGCATGCCATATGCTCACCCCACTATTATGCAAAATGTCCATATCATGTGTAAACTTACTTAGCCTATTAAGCTAACCGCATTTTCTGTGGGTGTGTGGGAGGGAGGGGGGGGGGGGGGGGGCATGGGTCCAGCGTATCCTAAAAAGGCCCCAGCTAAGCCAAACCACAAAGGCCATGGAGCTGACACCATAAGGAAACGATTAAAATGAAGAAAGGAGTTTGCTCAGAGATCAAAATGAAGATGTATGCAATTTGGATTTTAAAAAGCTGGGGTCAATAAATCAGCTTATTCACTTAGCAAAAAAAGGGATTCTGAGATAGAATTCCATTGATATTCTTTTTCCCTAAGACAGTAGTAGAAAAGCAGCATCGCTAAGTTAAATATTCAAAATCTAAGTAATCTGATCATTTCTGAACTTTTTTGCTAAATGTAATATTCAATATCAGCCAACAGAAGACTATTTGATACATGGGGTGGAAAGATAAACCGACCTGTATAAGACCTTTCACACGCCATACGTTATGCTTTAAAACTACAATATGTGAGTCATCAGGGTGTAGAGACTGCAGCTCCTGTCTCACAGATTCAATACTCGCATTGTGTTCCGCTGAGAGTTGAATAGCAAGTACCTCCCCTGTAGCTTTGACAACTCTCCCCAAAACAGCTCGCGAGTCACCGACATTTGCTACATAAAGAGTTCCGGCACATATTACTCCTACAAGACAGCACGAACCAACTGCTGCAATCTGAGGTTTCATAGGCCATTGCCTGCTTACGACTGAAAAAAAACCATCTTCAGTCGCTTGAAACGCCTTCCTGATGACCTCTGCTGACATGGTTTGATGCTCAGCAGTGAACCCTTCAAGATTACAATTAAATAATTGAAATTAATTTAAATAATGAGAAATACAAGTTAACTTAAAGGCCAAGTAGATCATGCTGCACTGTAACATTTTATCTTATCACTGGGACTTCATATTTACCCTTAAAAGCTAAATCTGAATGTACTAAATTGATTGATTCGATTGAACTGGACTATGCCTAATCATATATTGGATTAAATGAATACAGTGCCTCATAGCAACTCCTGATCTTTAATGATAAGACTGAGTGCTAAGAAGAACACTGGTCGAAATAAGAACTCACAGCATCATACCAAATTACCAACATCCTTTCCCAGATTCCACGCAATTTCCATACCAGGGATGATATGTCATATGAAGAATCGAGTAAGATTTAAAGTTTGCAATATCTCAGTCTCAGCCAATATTCCCCACCCCAACATTTAGACTAAATAAAGTTAAATCCAAATAACAATAACACCGTCCACTTACTCTTTAGATGTTGGAAGAGGTGTTCATTGATAAACCGAGAGGTCTCTGGACCGCCGTGACCATCATAAACCCCCACAAAAGTACCAAACGGCCCTGAATCAGTAGAGCTAAGACAACCAGATTCGAGTTGACTCTGATCCTCCAGTAAATTATTAGCTTGAACTACAGCCATAGAAAAATCTCCATTAAAATGCTGCCCTGAGTCCTTATACCACAGGAGCCCTTCTTTACGACCACTGGAATCCGATCCTATATGCACAGACCGATCCGCCCTTGGCCGAAAACAGGCCCTCAAAAAGTTCATTAACCCAGATAACATCCCTCATCTCCTCCAAAATAACCTCCAATTAATCCACATTTATCGCACAAGCGACGTAACTCACGGTCCCCAAATCACTATTTACCAATATCTTCAACGAAAATGAGACTATAAGACTTTGAATACCAGTACCCTGACAAGGATAAGCAAGTTTGCAAATCAATAAATGTACAAGATACTGTACAATAAATAGCTATATGATTCGCAGCAAATGAGGAAACAATTACAAAAATGCAAGAATAGATCTCCCACCAATGATAGAAAAACCATGAGCAAAACGCCGCCATAAATATATCCAGACAATTCAACAGGAAAGAAAAAGGGACTAGTCAAAACTACAGCTTTTTCCTTCACATACATATTCAAATTCTAGAAGGTCCAAGTCCAAGAAAAAACTAACCCAACAAATCCCAATTCGTCAAAATCACAATAACTCCCATTCAACAGACAGTAATAAACTATTCCATAGCAAAAGCAAGACTAAGCTTCAGGAATATGATAAAAGATGCTACCTTTACAGTTGATTGGGGATCAAGAAGATCCAAAAACTGATTAGATCTGCGGATCCATACAATAAGACCAAGATTTCTTTGTGGGTTCGGTGTGATTAGCCCTTTTCTTGTTGTTTACAGGAAAGAAGAAGAAGCACAGGAAGCTGATTGTCTTTGTGATGAACTGATGTGAAAAGGGCAATTGGAGAAAAGGGGAAAGAAGATATAAATACAACACAGGTGCACAGAGAGAGAGAGAGAGAGAGAGAGAGAGAGAGTGGTAAGTTAATTTAGATAATAATAATTGAATAAAGGAGAAGCAAGAGAACAGTAGATAGGAAAAAGAGGAGAGGTTTTAGTGCTTATTTACTTTAAACTATGGTGAAAGATTGAGGCAAAATGTCTCTGAGCAGACAAAAACCATTAAAAAGTAACCAACCCAACAATGGAGAGCTTGAAGCCAGCAAAGCAGAGGACCAGATTTGGGCTCCACAGACAAAATCTAGAGAGATGTACAGTTTCACTCCGGGTGGACTGAATTTTAGCTGGAAAATCCCAAAATGGTGTCACTCCTTTTAAATATAAATGAAAAGAGAAAGGGGGATAACATGGTAAAGGCCTAAAGGGTGTCATGCTAATCTCAAGGATATACTTTTTGACTTCTTATCAGTATATTGCTCAATGAACAGTCAAACAACATCATTTACCAATTGGTCGAAATCATTAGTAAGTGAGTTAGAGGCTTAGAGCATTGTCATGTTTGGATGGTACTCGAATATGGAACTGTCTTGGCTCATTGACGGAAGGAGTGCATCTGCTGAGCTCGAGCTCCATTTCGTTTGAATCGAACGGCCTCGAGACGAGCTACACTCGAGTTCGCAATAAAAATGTATTGCTTAGACGACGTACGGAGTTGTAACGAGTTTATATGAAACGGGTCTTGACAAGTTTGTGAGGTCCGATTACATATATGAGTATAGATGTAGGAGCTCGTGGCACAAACCGAGCCTGTTGAGTGTTAGGTTAGTCGAGTCACACGCGGCTTATAATATACTCCTATGATCCGTACATAGATCGAGTTCCACCTGATGACCTTATTGAGTGGGCTAAGTTTGAGCCTTATGCCACTGGATCGATCTTGTACTCATAGAGAGCCAACACACATAAAATTAATTAAGGAGCAGTGCAAAGGGTACATGGTAGACATATTACACAAGTCAGTCGAGCCTTATTGGTGGCTCCCTTGCCTTGTTAAGGCTCGAGTTTGACTCGTTCAATAGGGTATTAATTTGAGATAAGCTCGAACCTATCTTGGTGCTGGTTTTTGTTATTGAGTCGAGTGGGACAACTAGGCTCGATGAGATTCGATCATACTTGATTAAATATACTTCCTTCGCCATGCGCCGAAACTTCCCATTTTGTTTTGAGAGGGAAAAATAAGACAACATTATTTGCAATAAAAAAAATTAGTGTGGGGTTGATATTATGTGTTGACTTAATAGTCTCTACAAAGTTGGCTTACACAGTTTTATACTTTGTATTTGGACCGAAACCACAGTTAAAGGGAAACATGTAGAGATAAAATTCAATATTGTTACTAGCAAAAGTAAGCCTCAAAAGAGAATAAATACTGAGCAAAGCTTGAACGACGATCATTCAAATTTTGGTGAAAAGTTGAATATATTGAATATTATAGTTGAAGTTATAATTGTAAAAGACGAAATTGGGATGCTTTGGAAGGGAGTAAAAAATGGCAAATAGAAAGCTTTGAGCGGGACGGAGGAAGTATATTTATTTGTATATTTACATGTATTTTTGGTATCGAGCTCGGTTGAACCTCAAACCAAATGTTATCATGACTCAAATTCAAAAAACAACTCTTTTTTATAACGAGCCAAGTTTGATAACAGCTCAAGCCGAGGTCAAAGTATTACATTGGCTTAACTCGTTAAACATCACCAATACATGGTCTTACAAAACTTAAGATAATTACTTTTTTTTTTAATTTCACTATGTGCTTTCACCCTGCACCTCTAAATCTAACATCTTATAGGATGTTAGGCATAAGACTTAAACAACACTAGTTTTAATATACCTTTAACAATTGAATAGTTAGGCCCTGTTTACCACTAGCTTTCCAGTTAGTTTTTCATCTCCATTAGCTTTTTTTTACCATTGACTAGTAAAAAGCTTGTTATGTAAACGCGGAAATTTTTTAAATCAGCTAGCTGGTTGAAAAAGCTACCCAGGTTAGCTTTTTTTTTTTAAAAAAAGCTACTTGTTATCTTTTTATTCCGAAAATATCCCTAACATAAATTAAATAAAGTAAAATCAATCGTTAGTTACTTTTCTCAATAGACGACTTATATTTTATATTTGTTGGAACTTTTGTTATACATTTTGTGTACTTGTTTGCAACTTGCATAAGTTACTAATTTTTTTTTCCGTATTAAGTTAGAATGCTCAACGAATATTTATTTTCAACTTCTGATAATTTTCAATGATGTTATTAAAGTGGCGGTGAAAAGTACATTGAATATATATTAAAATAAGGGCGAATTACATCTGACACCCCTCTTAGATTTCATTATTACATCTGAATCCCTGTTAGACAAAGAATAACATCTAAATCCATATCGATATAAATCAATTACATCTAGGTCCACGAATTTGACTTTTCGCGAATTAAAATCTGGAAAAGACATTTTTACCCCAATTCAAATATCAGATTTTAGGAATGGCCAAACAACCCATTTACAACTCAAGTCCTTGAACAAAATTAAATTCTCCCTTAAGTTTCTAAATAATTTTAAATAGCCCCAATAATTTCATAACTAACATAAATAGTCCATAAAATAATTTTTTTTCCGAATACACCCTCGTCCCGACCTCATGGTAGGAACTCCGCCGGATCTGAGATAAAGTGCTTCCGCCATGGAAGCTCTGTAACAGAGCTTCCATGGCGGAAGCTCTCAGCTTCCGCCATATGGAAGCTCTGTAACAGAGCATCCATGGCGGAAGCTCAGAGCTTCCATGGCGGAAACTGTAGGTGTGTTGTGTGAGGTGTGTTGTGTGAGGTGGTGGTGGTTGGGGAAGATGGTAGGGAAGAATGAGGTGGTGGAGTAGTGGGGAAGAAGGAGGGTTACTGTAGCTAAGGCCTTGTTTGTTTTTGCCACAAGTTACTGTAGCAAATAAGTTGGTCAACGGATTTTCAGCTTTTTGGACCTGGATGTAATTGTTAAACTAACAGAGATCTAGATGAGCTAGAGGTGTCTAACAGGGGTACCATATGTAATTGATTCTTAAAATAATTAGACAAAAATGTGATGTACTATTATTTAGAAAAATAAGAGTAATGCCCTTTTATGTCATTTTATAAAATATCAGCTAGCTTATCAGCTAATTTGCTAAACACCTACATTAAAATCAGCTAGCTTTTTAGCTAGTTAATCAGCTAGCTTTTCAGCTAGTTAATCAGCTACCTATTCAGCTAGCTTTCCAGCTACCAGCTAGCTTTCCAGCTAGTTTTGCTAAACATGGCCTTACTCAATTTTATGTTAGTGGAATAGTGACTTAACAAATTATTTTAAATGTGTGGCAAGCATGAAAACTCTTAGATAGTAACTTAAAATGTTTTGTAATCTTATGCCAAACCAACCATATAATCTTTCAAGCAAATTTATTTGTATGGTT
Source organism: Plantago major (assembly GCA_026545765.1). NCBI lineage: Eukaryota > Viridiplantae > Streptophyta > Magnoliopsida > Lamiales > Plantaginaceae > Plantago > Plantago major. The sequence goes on along the minus strand of CM048843.1, from coordinate 87,595,010 downwards.
AGAAAGCATAGAACATAGAGTTCCATCGCATCATAATCCACTTTTTGAGTGATTACTCTCTCCGTTCCGTATACCTTTATTTATTATGGTTGATGCATAGTTTGAAGTAAAAAGTTAAGATAATGATGGAAGATAACAAAAAATGGAAAAAAAAAATTGTATTTACTAGGGAAACATTCGGACTTTCTAAATCTCCTCCTCCGGAACATGGGGGTGGTATTTCACTTTCATCAAAAGTAATAGCGTTCGTACCTCTAAGAACATGAGGGGCATAGGATCGATCGTTGTTTCGCAAATGTTGAGCAGTCCGTTCCCTAGCATTCCTGCTATCTCCTCCATTTGGTCCTCCCGCAATTGTGTTGATGATTCCGCTGTATGGCATGTTTTTCATATGCGAATCTTCCTCATAATCATGGTATTGATCATGGGATCGACTCGGGCAGCCCTTTGGGGGTGGTGGCAACTAATGAGGATGAACTTCTTGCTCCTTTCCTTCTCTTCTCCTCCTTGTTCTTTCATGTCGGGAGGATTCCTCATTGTGCACATATTCCTTGAGCTCTTCGCTCCTCACTCAATGTTCCACTTCTGTTTTGAGTTGTATGCAATCTTCAGTCGAATGGCCCTTGCTCTTGTGGAACTTGCAGTACTCCTTGGAGTCTTTGTTTCTCCTGTTGTTGTGGATTGGCTCTGGCCATTGCACATCTAACTTCTTTTTCTCAATACAGGCTAAGATGTCGGATCTTGACCTGTTGAGATCAGTATATTCTCCATATCTTTTGGGTGGGGTTCTATCTTTACGATATTCCCTCCTGGTGTCGTACTCTCTTATTTGGTCGGACTTCTTTTGCTTCTGGAACGTAAATGATTTCATTGTTCCTTTCCCTTCTTGAGACTAGCTCGGACTGGAACATTTCTCCTGAAATCCTCTCCGTATAAGAACTTATCGCAGAGGTCTACCAGAGCTTTTTCATTAGGAATTTCCCTTTTGGAGAGCTTCTTTATGAACTGGAAATTCAGAGTATTGGCATACAAGTGTCGGACCCACTCTTTTTATGCTATGTGACTCTACAGTTGAGACTTCCTTATTGAAGCGTTCCAAGAATTTCCTTAGACCCTCTCCTTCTTCTTGCACAACACCAACAAGATGCTCTACGGATCTCTTCTTTTTATTGGATTATGCAAACTCTTTAGCGAAAGCTGCCTTGATATCGGACCAAGATTTCATGCTTCCAATCGGCAATGCTACCCACCAATCCATAGCTTCTCCGAACAAAGTGTTCGTGAAATTCAAAGCCTTCATCTTTTCATTGTGACCATTAGCATCCATCATGCTCTCATATCAGGTCAGATGCCCCAGTGGACAAGTCTGTCCATAGTAATGCTTTAGGATAGGCATGCTTGAGTATGGCGTTTTGACTTCTCTTCTTATCTCTTCCGTGAGTGGACTTGGACTGGGCTCATTCACCTTCTCGTGTGCTTTAACTATCTTCACTACAAGAAAGTTCGGTTTTAGGGACGGAAATTAGGGACGGATATTATCCGTCCCTAATTTAGGGACGAATCGGCACTTTTAGGGACGGATAAAATATCCGTCCCTAAGCCGCCTAATCCGTTTAAGTAGGGACGGATTATATAATCCGTCCCTAATCCGGATTAAATTAGGGACAGATTATATAATCCGTCTAATCCGTCTGTTAGGGACGATTTTTATCCGTCCATAAAATTGTTGACCCGTAAAAAAAAAAAAAACATTTTTTAGGGACGGATAGATATCCGTCCCTAATGGTAGAGACGGCTTAGGGACGGATAAAAAATCCGTCCCTAAAGCTCAGTGTTCTAAATAGAACACGGGAAGCAGAATCATTTCTATTTCCATTTCATTCCTTCTTCCTTCCTTTCTCCCAATTCGTCCCAAGCATTTTCCGGCCAAATCTCGACGATTCCGGCCAATCTTGGTCTCGTTTCGAAGCTCGGACAAGGAGCTTGATTGTGCATCAATTTCAACTTTCATCCGCTATTTTTCCAAATTGAAGGTATTTGGCTAAAACACTTACTTTTAAAATTTTGGGAATTTTATGAATTTCGACTAGTTTGATCAATTGTATGTTTATAGGAAGTATGTAGTAGATAATTTAGCTTATATTACGTATTGGGTTAGCTTTGAGATGTGCAATTGATATATTTATTGTGAAATTGGATTGCTAGTATGATGTTACTATGATTGTAAGTGTGTAGGGTATTTACTTAGCTATTTTCGTATACGTACTAGGATTATGAAGATTTAATTGTGTGTTTGGAGACAATTTGGTGATTTTGGTGATTTTAATATAATTTTGGAGTATTAACATAAAAACAATCAATAATATTTTCATCTACAATTTGTAATGTTAATAGATATATGGAAGTTTAACTACTATAAAATTGAATTGTAATCGTAAAATGCATGTAATTCATTACCAATTGTTACCGTATCATAATTAAAAATGTAATTGTAATTGTAATGAAACTAAATGCGTAATGGTATAAATGTTATAACTACCAGTGAGATTGAATCAGTAAAATGCATGTAATTCATTACCAATTGTTACCGTATCATAATTAAAAATGTAATTGTAATTGTAATGAAACTAAATACGTAATGTTATACATGTTATAAATCTAATAAATTGAGACGCAGGTTAATTGTTGAATTATGAATCCCGGTCGTTCATGGATGTACCGTCGCACTGTTAATGGCATAATTGAATCTAGTTTTGTGGAAGGGGTTGAATCCTTCATTGCTTTTGCACTTACACATACTAATTGTTTGAGTCGGGGATGATGAAGTGCATGAAGGAACCGTTCCGAGTGATATGTTCTTGCGGCTCTAGAAGTTGATCGATAGTTTGCTTGAGAGGATTCATCAGCTCATTCACCTGCTCTTTAGTGTAGTATTTTTCACGTGATGAGGATGCCACTGCTGCGACACGGAGAATCTACCACCGGTGTCGATGAAGAATATTTGGTCCGCTCCTTAGCGTCCCTTAGCGTCCATCGGATTAACTTGGAAGAATATTTGGTCCCGCTCAATTGTGAGTTCATGACCATCGATCATCCTCTCCTCCATAATCCGTCTCGACTTTTAGTCTTCTTGGCGTGTTAAATGTATATGTTTATATATGTCAATTCATCTCGTCTTTCTTACTAACACTTGTTGTATGAATTTGCGATGCCGAGGCAAAGGAGGTCCACATAATCCACCGGCCATTAGTGCTACTAGTGGTGGTCTGATGCGTAGCCTTCTGCTATGACATTGAGGGAGTTCACGATACATGTTCTGAGACTCCCACTAGCTCGAAGGGGACGTCACCAATGTTTGCCGACTTATCCTCCGACGGTGTCCTACACCGTTCGACACCGTGCTAGTTGGAATGGGAAGCCGGTTTTGTTCCGAACGGGAAGAAGTAAGTATTATGCATTGGTAGAACATAACTCAGATAATTACTAAATGTCGGGTGAATATACTAATAATGTTTGTTTCATGTCTATCTCATTTGTAATGTGCTTTGGCAACGGGTGCCTCCGAAAATCTTGGTAAGATTATAAGACTTGGAGGGAGAAGCCGGTGAAGGAGGGAGAAGTGGTCTACGCTCCGGATAGGATGAAGCATCATTATTTTGATGAGATGCGGTAAGCTTAAATGTTACAAAGCTTTATCCATGTTCTTTGACTTGTTGTCTTGATTGAGTGGTATATTAGCCATCGATTGGGTGATATGTTAGTCACCGTTGTGTTAGTAAATTTTAGGACAATTTGAGTCTGAACTTGTTGTCTTGATTTGTGGTATGTTAGCCATTACTTGTGTTTACTTTAAATTCTGACTTTCATTAATATATTTGCTTGCTACTTATGGAAATGTTGTAGAAACTCTACTTCATTCTAATGCCCTCATTCCCCAACTGTGGCTTTGCTTGAGACCTGGGTCGAGTGTTATAAGAGGATGGTTTGCAACATGAAAGCATCTGGGGTAAAGCCGTAGTGGATGGGGGATGACGAGTGGGCACTTTGGCAGGTTTACTGGAGAGATCCACTTGTCATGGACATGGCGGCGAAGAACAGAGCGAACCGGTTGACTGAGGCGCGAGATGCAGGCACCTCCGTGCATCATTATGGGTCGCGTGTTGTTCTGAACCACGGATGTCGGTTAGTATATATGTTATTTCGACTTGCAATATGATTTGTACTTATGTTTTTGCTTTCATTTCTAACAACTTTCTACTTGTTTGCATGTTCTTGACTCCATGCCGGGAGCCCACTGCTCTTCACCACTTTAAGAAGGCAAAATGAAGAATGGCATGTGGATGATCCTAGGTAGGGCAGCAAATTGGGGTATGTTTCTTTGTTAAGGTTCACATTTGTATTTGTGTATATTTTGCTCGGCGTATCTTCCTAAAATCAGATCTCATTTCGTATGCACTACACTATTGCAGGTCGAGGTGGAGCGAATTATGGAGGAGAGGATGATCGATGGTCATGAACTCACAATTCGAGAGCGACCAAATATTCTTCCAAGTTAATCCGATGGACGCTAAGGGTCGAGTGTATGGGCTCGGTTGGGCCCTTCATTGACACCGGTGGTAGCTTCTCCGTGTCGCAGCAGCATCCTCATCACGTGAAAATTTCTACACTCAAAAGCGGTGAATGAGTTGATGAATCCTCTCAAGCAAACGATCGATCAACTTCTAGAGCAAAGAAGCTCATATCACTCGTCGGATGGATGAGATGGCACAATGATGTTCGGCGAACCAACAACCACCGCCTCCCGGTTCTTAGATGCTCATGTACTTACGTTGTTCTAGATACATACTTTTCACATTATTCAACTTATTGGATATTTAGTCTTTTGTTGGATATTTTATCGAATCTCTATTTTAATTAATGCAATTTTATCACTTTGGTATATTATCTACGACTACATTGTAAAAGCGGTGAAATGTAAAAAACATAAAAATTAAAAAAAAATTAAAAAAAAAACGGTTTAGAGAGGCGGATTAGGGGGATTTATCCGTCCACAAGGTTAAGACGGATAAATCCGTCCCTTAGTCCGACCATTAGAGACGGATATTATCCGTCTCTAATGGTGTTGACCATTAGGGACGGATAAAATCAAATCCACAGTTGAAGACGGATAATATATCCGTCCCTAAACGGTTAGAGACGCCCGTTTTAAGGACGGGCGTCCCTATCCGTCCCTAATCCGTCCCTAACGGATTAGGGACGAATCGGGAAGGGTTTAGGGACGGATAAATCCGTCCCTAAACCTGATTTTTTTTGTAGTGCTTGCTCATAGTGGCTATCTTGCTCATAGTGGCTATTTGAGTTTCTAGAGCTTTTTGTTGGACATAGATCTCCTCCGGAGTAAGGTACTCCCCGGTTCTTAGGTGAACCACCACTGCTGGTGCTTGATTCCCCGGATTAATCGCTGGAACACTTTTTGCCATGTGGTATCGGACTCTCGGTTGCGCGGGAGGCGGATGACCAGGTCCAACTTAATTGGCTCCTGGTTTGTCCGGATTACTTTCCCTCTGTCCCTGAGAAGCAACTGCTCTCCTATTAAGAAGGTGTCGGAGATCCTCAGTTTGCTCCGGATTTCTAATCCTTTCCTGAATAGGACGTTGCTAATTTCTTGATTGTGCTGGCTCAACTTGCCTCGGAACCAAAGTTGGAGGAGTGGCTTGAGGAGGTTGGACGTTGTTGGATCTGAAACATCCTTGGATAGTAGTGAGTAGTAAACCAAATTGATTCCCATTCATTCATAAATCTTCGGGTCGGATAATCTGGCCATTTAGGAGAGTAAAATTCTGGCCTGGGGGCGGACCATGTGTTCCTGTCGGAGGAATCTGATTTCCATCCCTCGGACCAGCTATTGAGAGACCTTGGCCTCCTGCCGTAGGAGCCAAGTTGCCCCATCCTTGAGGATCAACCCCAGTTGCTTGTATCTGATCCTCTCTTCTTTCTCCGAATGATGCGCTGGCGGTGTGTCCTTCACTCAGGTAGTGTTCCTCACTTCTGGATTCATGCCTTCCTCCATGCCCTCTTGTCCGAGGTGCATTTCTTCCTCTGGTCGGAGGTCGACCTCGAGGCCTTGCAACTGGACTTTCTATTCCAGTTGTCGTTGTTCGGGCTGTTCTCCGTGTTCTTGCCATGGTTCGGATGAGCTGGGACTTTTTGTTCGATTCCCACATACGGCGCCAAAATGTCGGGGAGTAAATCCGCAACACCTACTAAGTGATTACTAAGTTTTATTCCTGACCCTAAAAGCTAGCCCAAGTCCGCCAGGTGAACCTCCAGTGGGTTGGATCACGCTATGGACCTGCACAAAGACTAGTTGGGGGGGGGGGGGGGGGTAGAAAGGTATGTCCGGTTTGCTTAGGGTCAAACAGAACAAAGACTTTACTTGAGAAAGATTGAGTGTCTACTCTGTATAAGTGTGATTATGGGGAATTGTGACTTACTGTAGCATGGAAATCTGTATTTATAGGTATGTGTATTCAAATGGAGGAACTCACAAGATTGTGCCAAGTGTAGGCTTCACGATGTGCCACCAATGCCTTTTTGGGCTCAAAGCCCATAAGATAGGTTTAACCCAAAGTCTCGCTGGGCCGCGTGAGGGCATAACTGGTATTTCAGCGTCGCGATCGGACCTCCTGACAAGCTTTATGGTCCGGATCGGACTAAGCTATCTGTTTAATTGCACAGAGAGCGGTACAAGTGGTGATGTAGGTCAGATAGTGCATCCGGACCTATTCCTGCTTAGAACCAAAGTCAGGGTACTCTTAGCGAGGGTTGGACCAATGGTGTTTGACCAACTGGTCGAGTTTATCAGTGAGTGTAGACTAATTCGCCTTAGGTTTCGTCTTAAAACGTCTTAAACGAATTGGACATTGTTCCGTATCAACAAGACGGATAGTATATTATATACAAACCCCTTCAACCATACCAAGTACTATATTAATGTTTATTAAATATCTTGACCATCACCTAATTCTGTTTGTTTAGGTAACTGATATGACTTTCCACGTACATACCCATTGTTACATATGGTTGAGGATAACACTCGTGACTTGACATTCAACTTATGACTAAGCATGTATTCAAATACGAGTGTATGTGTTTGGCGCGATACGATCAGCTAACTATAATGTTAGTCTTGAATTTGCTGGTTTGAAAAATCAATATACAGTGTCTGTAAAAATTAGGTAAATTAATGATCATCTAACAAACATTCTATGGAATATCAGGTACGTTAAAAGTTAATTTTGTCAAATATGCATGTGCTAAACTAACCAAACAGAGATTTGAAAGTCAAGAAAAATGGTTGAAGCCTTCCTAAGAAGCATTTGCATGAGTTAAACCGATTTGGAAAGCCTAGTTATCAAGTCACTATCGAATTAACGAAGGGTCTATTCCCGTATCAGAATAAAATTTAGATAATTAATATTGTAATGGAGTAGAAAGTCCATTGAGAAGAATTTATTAAGGAATAAATTCCGTATAATAATGCTGATTTACATCTAAATCATCAATAATGAAGATTTACAATCTAAATTTGAGACCAGTTGTAAATAGGAATAAATACCACACAATAATAATGATAGACATAATACTCCTATGTATATTACATGTTTCATTATGTGAAATTTAAAACGGAAAATATCCATGCAAAGTTGTATGTGAAATTTACATGAACTATAGAATTGCAATCACACATTTAGATTCCGTGTGGTTAGTAGTTGATCACATGTGTATTTAGATTATTGTTGAGTAAATGTTTAACTCGTCAACCAACTTTTTGTTGAATGATTTGTGACGTGTTCGAGCTCGAGTGTGATTAGACAAATGATTATATTAATTATAAGTGGAAGACTTAAGATGATGCATGCAATTACATCAAATCCGACAAGTAAATAACTGGGGAAGAGCCTATGCAAGGAATTCAAAGAATGACTCTAATTCTTCTAAATTAGACTCAGAATCAAATATGCGATGTAATGCAAATGCATCAAATCACAATGAATCTAAATGTAGGTCCATGCTAATCAACTAACTAATTACATCTAAATCATCTAGGTATATATATCATTTTAACTAGGGTTTGTTTATTCGTTTAGCAGAAAGTTACATTCAAAGTTGTAATGGGTCGAGTTTAGTTGACCTTGGGGATGATCATTGGTACAAGTCGAGCTTTGCCGAGTTTAGAGCTCAATGTCAAGCTCTCGAACTTGCTCAAGAGCAGTTAAATTAATTACTAATTTTTTTAAAACTATTTATTGAATTTAACACCAACAATTAGTACATGCTAAATAAATCATATTTTTCAAATACTAACATGTTACTTTATTTTTATACAAAAGGTTACACGAATGGTAGACACAATTATAAATGTTAGAAGTATAAGTATATGGCACATATATGTATTTACTTACTATGTCCTTGCGACTTGCTCACGAGCAATCAATTTTTTTTATCACAGTGCTCGATACTTGTCGAATACAAGTGGAGTCTGCTCACGTTAATCAATCTCGAGCTTGAGCCAAACGCTGTCCAAGCTTTTTTCGCAATTTGCTTGCGAACAGTTTGATTTGTAGACGCCTTGATTACGTTCGACTCGTCCACAAGATCTCATTACTATTTGGGAGCTAAGATTCTAAAGCTTGAAATTGGGCTTAGGAGAGAAAGTTTTCACCTGGGCTTTACTGGGTCTATTACCATGGAGACCCTTGTTAGAGCCCTCGCACTCATCCAAACCCCTCTTAGTCTAACAATAAAATTCAAGTCCAAAAATCAGTTTGAGAGTTGACTAGCTTATTTTAAGTAAGACAAGCAATGACATCCAAACAAGGCCTTAAGGCTTAAACTATTTTTGAGATTTTATGATTTATACTTTCCAAAACTTATCTTAGGTTTTTATACATCTCCATTTACAAGCTGCTCAATAAATAGAAGAACGAAAGCATAGGAGAAAAGACTGAGAGCAAAGCAAGCTACATAAAGCCTACCAGAGGCGGGGGAAGAAAGATAAGGGCGGGACCGACGGCTGAAATCCCACCGGAGAAGAAGGGTAAAAGACGGCGAAGGGAGGAGAGATCTAGAAGCGAACGGAGGGCGAGCCCTAGGTTCTTCTTGTCGTTCGATTTGACAGGAACAGAGCGTGAGGCCACCGGGGGAGGAAACTTCTTGATGTTCGATTTGGGTCTTCTTCTTCATCTGGATTGTCCTTTTCTTTTGAGTTCTTCTTCCTAATTTCTCCTGGATTCAATATGTGAAGGGTTGAAGATTTTGGAAATCAATTTGGAGGTTTTGGATTCGAATTAGGAAAAACAGGGACCGAATTGCATTTTTAGAAACTTGAAACCCTTGATTTTGAGAATTCGATAAACACATGGCCTGCTATGCACTTTTTTAAAGAAATATTTGGAGTTAGATTGTAATTTTTGGAAAGTTAAGGGATTGAATTGAACTTTAAAAGTTTCTGATTTTTTTTGAATTTGTGACAATTGTAATATCATAATATTGGACAATTGCAATATGCACAAAAAAAATAAGTCTGTTTGGTCTTTCTCAAAATCCAAATTTTTGCCAAGGGTAAATATGACTTTTCAAACTTTAAATCCGAGAAAAGTCAAATTCGTGGGCCCATGTGTAATTAAAATTATCTAAGTAGGTACCAAGATGTTATTGTTTGCAGGATTAGATGTAATTGGAAAATCTAGCAAGGGTCCAGGTGCACCCGGGCTTTACTTGTCCATCTCATTCACAAAATTGAAACTACGGGCCCAACGACTTCAGCCCACTATCATTAGATGGATCCATCAGTAAAGCCCAATTTTTCTGGTCTTCATCTTCTTCATCGACCTTTTCTTCTCCTTTCCATGTTTTCTAATTCAATTACCTGTTTATGTGATTCATTACACTCAATTTCTTCTTTACTCTCAGCTGAAATTCTTCAGTTATGGCGTTTTTGAGTAGATTGAAGCAAGAGAACCATAAAATTCGTCACTTTTCCAACCAAATCAAGAGATACTATTATGCCAACTCTCACAATACTTTTTCACACAGCTTAATTCCTGTTACTCATCATCCTAGATTAGATTCCGTGAATAGCAACTTGTTTGTCAGCAATGTCAGATTCTACGCAGCACCTGTTCAGGTAACTCTTCACAAGAATGTATTTTAGCTCCATTTTTTGTTGGTTTTGAATCACCAGATAATGTTTTTGTACTTTGTGTGTGTTGCTTTAGTTTCTGCAGCCGAAAAAGGAAGAAAAAGAAGTAGGGTATAGACTGAATGAGGCTATCCAAGCGCAGTATGTTCGGCTTATTGAGGATAAAAGTGGGTTCGATTCCTTTCTTCAATGTTATTTGGGATTAAGTTTTTTCTTGTCTATGATGTTTGATATAAAGCTTCAATTTTTTTCATGACTTATGAAGTTAGATTTGGATAGTCCAATTAGCTCAAACATGTAACAATTCATGATTGTGATAGCAATTTAACAACTTGAGTAAATTGCGTGCAAGTTTCGGTTTGTGAGTTTCAGTTTGTGTGGTTACCTGGCAGTTTCAACAGCAATGCACTGTGATGAATATGATTCATGCTTACTGAATTCGTGCTTTAAGGATTCCGTTTAATTGAAATCTGTGTTTTCAACAGATCATTGTATCATATCAAAGCATGAAGCACTGGCTCGTGCAAGACAGGCGGGTATGGATTTAGTCGAGGTAGCTTTTTTCTTCTCTTTATTGTTGATGTAGGGAGACTAGTTGTTTAATGACATTTTTAATGAGCATAAGCTTTTATATGTTCAGAGGAACATTATCTAGTGTCTATGTACTATGTACCTACAGAAACCTCAACTATTGTGTGTTCTTGACTCCTCTCTGCCATTGTTTTTCTCTTCCCTGAGCACACTCGGCATGCAAGAATATCTGAGTAGTTAGAGTATTTATTAATCCTTACATCTTGTTGAGTTGTTTTATATGTTTTCATTGTTGAATTCTATACCTTTATATTTTTGGAAAACTTTATATACAAACTTTTGCGAGAGACCGTCTCTTGTAGAGACCAATTCAACATCACATATTTACGTACAAACATCATATGTTTAACTTCAAACATCGTGTGTATAATATATCTGTATTATACTTACATTGCATGCATTTATTAATATGTGATGTTTGTGACAAAACATGTGATGTTTGATTTGGTCTCTCCGAGAGACGGTCTCTCGCAAAAGTTACTCAACTTTATATGAGTGTCGTTAGTGGTCCGTACCTCTAAATCAATTAAAACACACATTCCACAAAACCTCCCGAATAACTGATCCAAAGGCAAACGTATAGAGTCCAACAGGATGGAGGGGGTACATACATATTGGTGGGAATTATTTCTTGCAGAATGGATCTATAGATAGTAAGAAAAGTAAACTGGGAGTAGTCAGGATGATCTGTGTCTCTGCTTGCATACACACTGTTAAGTCTCTTAAAAATAAGAGAGCCGGTTGAGTAGTTGAGTGGGGTTTAAGTTTAACTATTGAAATGAGGAGGTCAAAGTGCATCGATCTTGTGCATTGAAGGATTGATTCTGCTGTGAGCATGTGAACAGACCCCCATCACGGGATCATGTAGGATATTTGTTTCTCATTGTTGCCCACTAAGTGATTCTACGTGTTATCCGAGTTTTAAAAACTTGCATATTTCGGATGCCTATAGAATAACTCTATTAGTTATTTATTTTATAGTTGTGCAAATCTCTTTTGTGCTGATCAAGGTTTTTGCTTGAATCTGTAGGTTGGCAGAAATGCAAAGCCACCTGCTTGCAAAATATACGACTACAAGAAGGAACTGATCAATCAGAAAGAAAGGGAAAAAGAACAAAAGCAGAAAATAAGAAGCAAGGTCAGTTTGTCAGATTCATAGTGTCGTGCTTTTAAACGTAGCTTTTTTTTTTTTTTTTTAAAATGCTGCACAGTATCATCATTGAGATGATTTTTTTTTTTTGTGTAAGAAAAATTCTCGTTGGGCCGAGACCAAACTTATCTAGTCGGGTCTGCACCATCAGGAACTTCATGTTTCAATTATAGATGTCAGTAAACGGTTTTAATTATCAACACAAGAAATATAGATGTCAAAAACTTCACACACACACACACACATATCATTATTAAGCTGTTTGCATTTGGTCTTAGTTGTAAATGGTGGTTTGCAAGTCTGGTAAGATCTTCTCCAAGTGTATGATCCAGCTAATTCTGCAGCCTCTCTGCATGCTGTGTCAGATTTATGACTGGCTGTCGCTGTTCATTTTTTTATGTTCTCTGATTATTTGCAGTTTTGTACTGCTCATGTAACGACCCCATAGTTTAAGAGGACGTAAAAGGATTGAGAACGCTACTCGTTCCAACAAGGTGTAACTTTATTTTTGGAAATCCATTCATAAGAACTCTAGAATTAAGCATGCTTACTTTATCCTATCTTAGGATGGGCACCCACTGGAAAGTTTGTAGTCTGTGCACGAGTGAGGACAAAGTACGTGAGAATGTTTATGTGACGGTCTGTGGGGCCAGCTTGTCACCCCTAGAGCAGTCTAGAAGAACACACTTCTTGTTTATGGAGTATTTGGTGCACGCACGAGTGAGGACAAAGTGCTCGAGAAAGTACATGTCTTGGTTTGTGGGGTCAAACATATCACCCCTAGAGGAGTCCAGAAGCACACTTCGTGTTATGTCTTCTCAGAACGAAGTATTTGGGTCAGAATATAAATTTAAAATAGGTGTATCTTGTACAAGGACGAAAGCACTTAGGAGAATATTGGAACATGATTTTGATTGCATAAAAGAGTGTTTGTGTGTGTGTGGTGTGTTCTTTCTTTTCACAATTTTAGTCTTTTTGCAGGGATTGAAGTCAGGATCATGTAAAGAAATTCGGTTTGGTGGTAAAATTGTAAGTTCTTAAGCTGCCTTCCTGTTCTATATTTCTAAGTCGACTTTGAAATTTGGAGCCTGATTTGGTTATAGCCCTAATGAACGAAGACCCTGATTGGAATTACTGTTAGTTTTTTGCGGGGAAAGTCTTTACTGTATAGCGCAAAGTTCTATTGTATGAAGCAAGGGTAAAACATTGTTGTTATTTCCCATAGCAAAAGTGCAGTTTGAAATGGGACAGAGGGAGTAATGTTTTTTTTGGTGAGCAGGGGGCATATAAATGGTGACCCGAGAAAAATTCAAATGCTTTGATGTAAAAATTCAGTTACGGGAACCTATACAGTGACAGCTAGAAGAAATAGTGAAGACTAGATGAATAAATTAGTATTACTAAAAAATAACCATTTTATAAATTTTCCGTTGCACTTCAAAAACTCCCCGTTATGTGTTTTGAACGGTCCAAAGATACTTCCTATTAAAAAAATATCAAGTTTTTAAACCCTACTGATTTAAATTGTTTTATTCATTCTTCTCACAAACCAATAGTACTATTTTTTAAAACTTGCCCAATTTTTTTTTTATGGAATAGTAAATGTGAAGTTTTAAGCGGGACGGAGGGACTAGGGAGCATATAACAGTTTGAATTTTTGTGAAAATAACTAAGCTTCAGCATTACTACTTAATATTTATGTGCTGGGAGATCTTGTTGAAATGCAAAACACAACTAATAGAATGCCTACTAGATTATGAAATTTTAGATTCACAAATAAGTAACTTATAATTAGTTTAAATATATATAATCCTACTTCCAATGTTATTAATACTCTTCTTATTTTCCTTTTTTTCTATATTTTTTTCTTTCAAATTTGATCAAATACTTCTATCCACTTCAGCTCTTTAGCTTCAGTGCCATGCTTATTCTTGTGGCTGTCAATTATCTCTGTTTGTAGAGTGAACATGACCTGCAAATGAAAGCAGATGCAGTGAAGAGACTCCTGGATAAGGGACATCGAGTCAAGGTACACCCTATTTCCCCAAGGGTCAAAGTTTATACATCTCTGATTCTGTTTCTAAGAGCAATGAGAAGAACTTGGGACCTAGCAAAGCTTTTCTGTAGAAGGAAAGGACACGTGGAATGTGATTTGTTTCTTTTACTTTTACTGGCATTCTGATGTCGCCTTCCTATACAAATCAAGTCAAAATTGACGTACAACAATTGGAACTTTATCCTTGCGTTATTCACACATGTACATACCAGTCAATCAACACTTTTAGCTATATTCGTGAATCTTCAACTCTCTCTAGTCTGTACGCCATAGATAATACTCCTTATATTGATTAAGACAGGTCAGTCTAAGTGATCCAAGGATATTTAGCTGCTCTAGTCCCCCAGCTTGCTTTTAAAATCTCTTATTTGAAATAAAATTTGGAGAATATCATAGCCTAACAATCTCTACGTGGTGGATCTTCATTCCTTTTCCCCAAAATTTCATTGTCAATTAAGTAGGTTCCTTGCGTTTGTATCCTAGTTTTGTTTTCTTTTGCTTCTGTATATTTCTAGTGGCCAACGCTCCTGTATAATACTGCTTCTCAAATGAGTAAATTGTGCTACTGAACTGTGAAACTGATGTGCCAAAGTAACAATAACTGAATGTACAGGACAGTTGACAAGTTTCACTTCATTTTGTCCATCGCTTTGCTAATACTTGGTTCTAGTATTTCCCCAGTTACAAATTTAAGTGCGACACTAGTCATTTTATGTGAACTGGAACCATTTCTTAATCCGAGCAACTTATGAACCCCTTCTTGTTCCTCTTTCTTTTTGTTTTTTCTTTTCTTGTTCAAGGGACTGTAGAAAAGTTTATGCAGGACTACCCTCTCCATCAGTTCTCTAAAATCTGTTTTCTCTGTAACAATGCACTGTTATTGAGCATATTATCTCTTCGCGTATCTTATCTTCTGTTTCCTGTGTATAGTGCACAGCTGTTGAGCCTACGGAAGCTGTGGGCTTGAAAACATTGTTGTCTCGTTTTTCTGCTCTGGTAAGGTTTTATAGTTATCTTATGGGGCTCCAAACTGCCTGAAATCTCTTTATTTCCCATTCTTTTTTATGTATAGTTTTGGTTCATTATATAGTTTTACAAATCTGCATCAGATAGAAGAATTTGCCGTTATGGAAAGTGAACCACAAGAAGAAAAGAAAAAGGCATTTGTTGTTGTCAGGCACGTCAAATTTGGTGGACCTAAAACTAGTGGCAAGAAAGCTTCTAAAGCTCCTAAAAGCAAGCTTGAAGGTGAACAGTTGGAAGAAGACGGGGATGCTGTGGGAACTGATCTGGAAATTGAGGATACAAGTGATTCCGAGGATGATTCGAACACAGTTTTCGCCTCTGAAGATGAAGTTAGTGAATGGACAAAGAATACTGAGCGTGTAATCGAGTTCCAACAAGCCAATGCTGGACCTTCGTCTGCTCCAAAACAAGGGACGGTAAATAGATACGCTAAGGTTCAGACAAATGTACCTCAGATGCCAAGGCCACCCCAGTTTAGCATGAATCCGTCGCCCCAACTTCCACACCAGCGAAATCAACCACAATTCAACCCCAACTCTTCATCGCAAATGAGACAAACTCCCCGTTTTGAGGTCCCATCACCTCAACCACCTTTCCAGCAAAACCAACCACAATCTAACACCAATCCTTCACCACCGCACATGAGACCAATGCGTGGTGGGGCTCCTGCTTTCGGGATTCAAAGGCAAGATCCTTCTCCTTCTGGTAATCCTGGTTCACCCACCAAAACTTTTGGTATTTTTAGCCAACAACCAAAGGACACCGAATCGAATGGACAGGGTGCACCTGCTGTGACTAACAGATACCAGAAAGCGAATCCTCCTGGACCTGGAAGAAGTCCAGGCATACCGGGTCCAAGGACTAACAGAGGCCCGGGTTTTGACCCAAATCCGTATCCCAACAGGAATGAAGAGCAACCAGACTTCAGAAGGCGATGATCCGTTGATTCTTTAATCCTACAGTATTCATACTGCATACAGATCTTCAACTTTATTCCAATTAGCATTATTTATTAACAAACCTTGACTTAGGTTTATAGTTGATTATGGGCATAGAGGATGAATGTCTTCAATGTTTGAGCTTTATAATCATTTTTGCCAGATGGAATGATTGAATGTGAAAGTAAAAATGGCTTCTTGAGTTGAGGCACATGTATT
Source organism: Plantago major (assembly GCA_026545765.1). Lineage (NCBI taxonomy): Eukaryota > Viridiplantae > Streptophyta > Magnoliopsida > Lamiales > Plantaginaceae > Plantago > Plantago major. The sequence goes on along the minus strand of CM048843.1, from coordinate 87,578,826 downwards.
AATCTTAGCACGATTACTTTATCTGAAACTTTGGCTTTATGATCACTCTTAACAATGGATATTATTCATAGTTCAGAAACATTGAAATCTGAGTATGTGTATCTGAATTCTGGGCATATTTTCATGCACATGTATCGTAATTTTATATATTTACCATTTTTTACCGTTTCATAAAAGATTACTAAAAGAGCTAGTACTACATTTGTCACTACAAAACGTACATCTTGTATCATTTTTTTCATGTTTTATAATTTTAAATTAAATAGTGATTGGTGGAAGTGCATCTCCAACGCGGTCCGAGTTTTTAACTCTACTCTGCCATGAATACATATCAGTTTTATTGATTATAATAATTGTTTGAATGTACTATTTGATAGGGAATTTGGACGGAATTTCAAAATCATTCAACTTCTCGGATTATATATATGCGCCACTACGTATTCCAAAATCGCTCCTCCATATATTTAAAACCACACTCGAAATATGAATTTTGATTGCAACAATTAAATTGCAACCTACCGATTTAGTATAATCCTAAAATATAGCTTGGTCCAATACCTGGTAGTACATGTTTTGTGTATTTACCAGTTCGGATTGGTGTAATATTATTTACCACACGATTTTACAGCGAAGAAGAAAGGTTTAAGTAGCAGTCCATCTTGTCAAATTACCAGTTGAGATTTCAGAACAAGTTGCAGGAAAAGGGTAAAGAGCTTCTTCACGTAACCTTCTCACACCAAGTAAGCCCTTAATTGCTCTCCTTAAACCCTAGTTTTCATTTTCCTCTACCAATTTTCTGTTAATTCGCGTTCGCTTAGCTCATGATGCCTTTTTAAGAGTGTTCAATGTCGTATTCGTGATGTTTCAGCTTTCAACAGCTTAATTTGAATAAAAATGAATGAATTCGTTGTTAATGGATACACGGAATGTAATTGGTTGTTTGTTGACCTAATTGGTGCTCATTTGTTGATTGCAGTAGTGCTTTAGAAGTGAATTTGGGTTGAGAGTTGGGCGAAATGGATTTCGATGAGTATGAGTATTTGGAGAACATGGTAGAGAATCCTGAGGGTAAGAAGTTGGAGGATAAGGAGAATGGGGGTGATAGAGAAGATGAGAATCGAGAGGAGAACGGGGGTCGGAGTTCGAAGAATAAGAGTAACGGTGATGAACGGGATGAGTTCAAGGGTTCGAGGTCGGAGAAAGAGTCCCGCGAGCATGGGAAGGATAGGAGGTCGCGGGATGGTGGGTCTTCGAGAGATAAGGACAGAGGTGAGAAGAGTAGCCGGGAGCATAGAAGTAGTAGGCACAGGGAGGATGGGTCTGCGAAGGAGAAAGATAGGGAGAGAGACCGAGGTAGAGACAGAGAGAAGGAGAGGGAGAGGGATGGTGGTGACAAGAAAAGGGACTCTAAGGAGAAGAGAGAACGTGAATATGATAGAGAGAGAGATGTAGAAGGAGAGGTGGAGAGGTCAAGGCACAGCAGAGGTCGCTCAGACAGGAATCAGAATTCACGGGGAGTGGAAACTAGTAGAGAAAAGGAGACTACAGATAGGGATTTTAAGGAAAAACCAAGGGAGAGGGACTTCAGAGATCGGGAGCATGAAAACAGGTAAATATGCACACCTGTTTCTATTGTATTTCTGTCGCTTTGAAACCACGTGTCTGTTTTTTTTCCATTTCCATTGAAAGCTTTTGACATGTGGTATCTGAAAAGTTGCTAAAATGCAAGTTCATGTGTATAGTATATGCTAGTATGGCGAAGTTGTCCGTTGCCCCTTCTAGACTGTTCAAATTAAAAAATCTGAGTTACTCTTTGTCAGTAACACATTAACTTCTAATTATTTTAGGCTGAACCAGATGCAAGTGTGTTTGTTATGCTTGGAATTCATTTTCTTTCAAGCATGTCCTGTCTTTGTGCATCCTTTCTGCCAAACTATATGCTGCTTCTAGTTCCTTTCCCGATTTCTATTTTTTGTTCCAACACTTGAGAGTAGCATCCGGGAAGTGGTGTAGGCATGTTTCAGTGTGTCATTTCTACGATACATTATATTTTACAGTTCTTTATGTCTGGATTTCTTCTGATGAGTTTCCACTTCTGAGTAATCAAAGTTGTTTAACGTCGAATTAAATTTGCATTTAATGATATAATAAAGTTGATTTTTAATATGGTGGTGCAATATGTAAAATTAGGTTTGCTATAGAGGTACCAGCCCTTTCTCTTAATTGCCAGTTTTTCCCAGGTTGGTCTCATTACTTTATGATCAAGAGTTTTTTTATGGCCAATGTCATCAGTATATCATATTGACACTATGGAGTTCCCTGCAGGACTATGATCAATGGGTTTGGATTAAGCTTACTGGAGAAAATTTTACTTGATTTTGGAACTAGTCTGCTTTGCAAATGTGAACTTTTCACATTATTTGTTTACTTTCAAGGGGAAATCATGTTACTCATACTTTACTGTACAGATAGTCGAGGTTGCATTGTGGTTCAAATAGTGAAATTGTATTTTAGCTCTGAATGTAAATTGATATTTTAGTTGCCTTTCCCTCTCCATCTGCAGAAGAAAGAGGGAGAAAAAGGATGAGGCAGATCCACCGCCAGATCCTGAACGTGATCAGAGGACAGTTTTTGCTTATCAGGTATTTGAAGTATAAATATAATTTCTTGCTCCTTATAATTGGTTATACCTGGAGGCTCTTAACACATTATTTTTTGGAACTCTCAGATTACTTTGAAAGCGGATGAAAGGCATATTTACGAGTTCTTCTCTCGGGCTGGCAAGGTTGATGACCCCCTCATTTTCTCAAACTGATGTTACTTGTTCTTCCGTATATATTGGTTTAATGTTGCTGTCTTTCTTCGTTATATGTGAAAAATGTGCATGATTTGAACTGTTTATGTTGGTTGCTTTGGTAATATGATGCTTCCTTTCACACGTTTGAACTTAAAGCCTTAAAGGAATGCAATATGAGGATTAATGGTAACGGACAATAATTTATTATATGAGTTGTCTTATAGTATTTCTCTATCGTTATGAACATCATATTTTTATTTGGTGGATTCTGATGTAGTTTTACAATAAACACTAATTACATCCATACTGTAGCTCGAATATGTCTCTGGGTGAATGGTGGCGATATGACGGTTATATATGTAATTTGCTTATCCTTGGAAGTTAGTATCTTTCAGTATGTGACACTATTTGATTGTCAACTAATCAGAAAAACATAACTGAGATTATTGCAATTTTTCATCTTTAATAAATGTTGATCTCATACCCTCAGAAACTATAGTCAGATCTTTATTTAGTTTGGGTACTGCGACAGCAACTATGTGCAACCACCCCCACCCCCCCACCAAACAAAAAAAAAAAAAAAAAAAAAAAAACCCAGAGTAAGTGTTGCATTTAATATTCTTTTTGTGTTGATTACAGGTTAGAGACGTGCGTCTCATTACTGACCGCAATACTGGACGCTCAAGAGGAGTTGGGTAATTACTATTTACTATTATATTTTAAATGTCCCAGCACTGAAAAGTTGTTAGTTGTAAACATCTTATACTCCCTTTTGGTGCAGGTACATCGAATTCTTTGATGCCATGTCTGTTCCCATGGCAATAGCTCTCTCTGGTCAGCCTCTCCTTGGTCATCCAATGATGGTTAAGCCATCAGAAGCTGAAAAGAACCTTGTTCAGTCTACTGCTGGAGCATCTGGAGGTGGGCTTGGCCCATACTCTGGGGGAGCCAGAAGGCTGTATGTTGGCAACTTACCACTCACCATTAAAGAAGATCAGATCCGCGCGGTTAGACATTTTAACCTTTTTACCTTGTTCTACTGATTGTTGTTGTAGGTTATAACTTGTAAGCACGTTCTATTGTACTTGGATAACAAAAGTTAGTTGTACTATGCACAATCTCTAGGTCTTTGAGCCTTTTGGCAGCGTGGAGCTAGTGCAGATGCCACCTGACAATGTGACTGGGAATTGCAAAGGTTACGCTTTTGTACAGGTTAGAATCCGCTGGTGTAGGTTTCTATTTTACGGAGGACAGAATTTTATCATAACGTCTTTTGTTCAGTTGCAGTAGGATCACTTTAGAGCATGACAAGTTATTCTTAGGAATATTTGTTGTGACCCTTGTAACTGTAATGTAATTTCTTACAGTTTGCACGTATTGAAGATGCAAAGTTGGCTCAAAATTTGAATGGACAACTGGAGCTCGCAGGTCAAGTAATTAAGGTATGTACATCAATATAAATTGTTTCCCCCCCTCTTCTCATGAACTTCTATAGTCTTATCCAATATGCAAGTATTTGCCAGGAGATGCATAAACGAGAGGTGTAATGCTACTTTTTTGAGTATCAGTCACACAGTGTGATTCTAATTTAATGGGAATAAGATTTCAAGTGGCAAATACAAAGAAATGTCCTATGTTATAAAATCATGACATATTGGAATATCCTCTTCAGCATGATAAATATAGTAGCTTAAACAAGGTCAATTTATCAGTCCTTTGAACATACTCCTATCATAAGGAGGCTGTCAACTGATTGTTGCAAAAATGGTTCATATAGATTCGATGTTAAGAGTTTCTTCCCATGTTTGTCATTTTGCAGGTGTCAGCCGTCACAGATCAAGCTGGAATGCAAGATGCTGGGGCAAATATGGCTGATTTAGATGATGATGAGGGCAGTGGATTGGTTAGTCTTTTGAGCTTCTGTCTTTTACATCGTCTTTCTTATTTGATGGCATTAACCTTTTCAATTTTCCAAAGTCCAAAATATGTTTTCACCATGTCACTCATAAATCTGATAATTGGTATTTACTGGCTGTCAGTCCTTGAATGCACACTCGCGAGCACTTCTGATGCAAAAACTGGACCGCACAGGGGCTGCTTCAAGGTTCGTCAATTTAAATACTTCATAATATGTTTTATTTTTGTGATCCTTTTTCTGAGTTCAGCGCAGTCACTTCATTTTGTATCCTCCTTCACTTGGCAGTATTAATGGCTCTTTTGAGAACTCCATCGGCCAGTCTTCTGGTCCAGTTCTGCCGGGGCTGGCAGCTCCAGGGGTTTCCATGCCCTCTGCCCCTTTAGATACCATTGGTGTTCCCAGTGAATGTTTGCTGTTGAAGAACATGTTTGATCCGAGCTCAGAGGTTTGAAAAATCAACAGTGAAATACTTTTTATCACCACATGTATTCATGACTCAATGAGCATCACCTATTTTGCAGGGTGAACCAGATTTTGATCTGGATATAAAGGAAGATGTCAGCGACGAATGTTCAAAGTTCGGGATGCTGAAGCACATATACGTGGAGAAGTAAGTTTACATGGCAATACTCTTATGTTTTTAATAGTAATAGTATTATCATTGATAATGATGATATTTTATATAATTATCATTTCTTGGACCAAAGTGTTAAAGCAAGTGTAAAACTATTCTCAACTTGAGATCCAAGTTTATGTTTAATATTAGCTTGCAGTTTCGTAATGGAGTAGTTGTAAACTTTTTTCAAGAACTCTTTGTTTTGCCCAACTCATTCCTGAATAGGATCATTTACTTAATTTGAGCTATCTGGAATTCTTGGATCTGTTATGTGGAGTATTATGTGACATTGGGATGGTGATAGTGAAATGAATTGTATATCATCTGTGTTCTTCCAAATTGCTTGTTGATTTACTTCCAAATCCTCACCTACTATTTCAAAATTAACCTAGCACTAGAATATGCTTCATGCTACCTTTTGACCAGTTTTTCATGTAAAAGTCAAATTTCCCAAAATTGGTGCGTGATAGCAATTAATAAGTGCTCTCAAGAAGCATTTGCAAACATTCAACTAAAATCACTTGCATTCAACCTTCTAGCAGTCTCAGTTTCTTCTTCTTTTCTTCACAATGCCAAGGTCTTGTACATTCAGCTAACAGTTTTAATTGTAATAGGAACTCCGCTGGCTTTGTTTACCTGCGGTTTGATGATGCTCAAGCTGCAGTAGCTGCTCAGCGAGCTCTCCATGGTCGTTGGTTTGCAGGAAAGATGATCACTGCTACATTCATGGTACGAACATTCATTTTCCCATTAAATCTCGAGGATTCTTGCCTTATTCTCCTTTGTTCATTAAATCTTATTCTTCTCGTGCAGCTTCCTCATGATTATGAAGCTAAATTTCCAAAAAGCGGTTAAAAATCTGCAGGTGGATAAAAAACTTGTTACTATCTTGGTTGAAGATGTCCCAGTGATTGAGTATCACGATAATATCCCAATTTTGCTTGCGATAACCAGATTCAAATCTCCTCACAGTGATGTAATTTTGTACCCTCCAAATTATAGCTGCAGCCGGTTTTGCATCTTGCTTGTGTTCTAGTTCAAAATCTCTGTATTACTGGGCGTGAATTGAATCTTTTTTTGTTTTTATTTTTTTAAAATCTCAACACCGTTGTATTCTGAACTTTTCGTTAACTTTACTGCCCATGATAGTCTATTAAAAGAAAGAAAAAGAAAAGGTGAATTAGTATGACTTGTGCTATACTTTTATTATGTGTGTTCACTCGATGCCAATTTGATGGGCAATTTGTTATCACTCAGCATTCGAGTTAGAGCAATAAAAACCACAGACTCGTATTCTTCACATTCATATTCATTTAAGTTTATATGTAGCAAATGTAGCTTTGTATTTAGTTTTAACTTTTAAATGATAATGCTACGGGGTTGTGTTTAGTAAAATCAGATGATAAGGGAGCTTATGAAATGCTAGTTGTTCGTTGACATGCTAAGTTTTCCCGTAAAGAAATGGATTGATGTTGCTTATAAACTGAAGTAATTGATAGGTTAGTGTTGTTGTTATGCCAGTCTAGTCTTAAGGAGGGATGATTCGACTCAACTTCATAAGGTGTTCGAGTCCAAATTTTATTGGAAGCTCGTTTTGCTTATTGAATAGAGTAATGTCCGGTTCAATATATATTTTGTTTATGTTTATATGTTTGTGTGGGGAGATGGGCTAAGGATTTCGAGGAAAATTCTTCTATATACCGGGTTTATTATAACTTGTGATTGAATACAAGCCACATGCCTTAAAGAATCGTTTTATATTCAATAAAGCTCATTTCAAAAGCGTAGACTAGAACTAGAACCAAATGAGTTTAGTTCAAACTTAATTATTGTGACTTGAGTTTGAACCCGAAAAACTTTCACATATTGGTTACAAGTCGAGTAAGTCAAACTCATGCTCGATTACCGTTCAAATCGAAAAATGACATACTCACCTCTAGTTAAGCTACATCCTTACAAGTGACAGGATGTACTAAAGATTAAATTAAATTGGTAACAAAACTAGACTAGGTTGGGAATTCAAATTTTGCTTCATAATGATTGCTAAAGTACCTGCAGCATGGTCCAAGATGAGTGGATTTGGAACACAGATGCATATCTTCTTGTTTAACACAGAATGGACCCTTGTTGATTTGTATTTATGCACGCACGGACAGTCGTCATTGTTTTCACCCTCATCTACTTGTGTTGCACTATATATAGGTGTCTAACAAGTTGCAGTATTCTTACAATTCCAAGATTAAGACCATCTATAATAGAATCTCAAAAATACTCAAAATGGAAAGTGTTCATGACATAGTCATTGTTGGTGGTGGAATTACTGGCCTTGCAACTTCTTTAGGACTTCACAGGTACACATATACATACATACATGCATCTCCTACGTACCTTGCTTTTCCTTGGATATTTTGTGTCAGTTTGGTAATACGACATGATACATTTTTCGGAAAGATAGTGTGTTTGATGCAAAATAAGGTGGTTGTTTCTACGCTATAGTCAAGAGCATGTGTGCCACTAGACATACCACACGTGGGCCCCACATAAGATTATACCCTCGGGCTACTTGTAGCTGATAAGGTGGTTAGCAGTTGATTAGTTACCTTATTGGCATTCAACAAACATACTTATGTAGCTGAACCACCTTACTTTCAGTGAAATAAGGTGACTGATCAGGTCGCGCCAAACACACACGTAGTAAGATTAGATTTTCAAATTAGTCATATGACATGACAGAGCTGATATATACAAAGCAGATTTGGTCAATAAGGTGGAATCAATTGATAAAGTGGGTCGCACAATACACACTTTGATATTCATAATGGCTTCTTTCTAAAACTGTAAAAGAAAGGTGATCCTGTATGTATTTGTTGCCAAACAGATTGGGAATCAAGAGTTTGGTGTTAGAGTCAGCAGACAGTTTGAGAACCACAGGGTTTGCATTTGTAGTATGGACTAATGCTTGGAAGGCCTTGGATGCTCTTGGCCTTGGACAAATGCTTCGCCCTAAACACAATCAGCTTACAGGGTACCCTACAATAATTAACTTATCATTTCGGAAAAATCCTCCATTTGGTACCGTATGTTTTCTACCATACCGTTTTGGTACTGTAAGTCTTTGAAGAGCATACGGAACCAATGGAGGATTTTTCCGCTCAGATGCAAGAACTACTAACTCCTATGGTTTTCTTGATTGTCCGGTTCTTGTAGTTTTACTACTACAGAAGTAGATACTGGGATTGTCACTGCTGCATTTCCTTTCTCTTCCATGGACTCAAAGTGAGTGTATAATTAATCACACTCACAATCAACTTTTGTTTTGTGCAAAGAATGCTTAATATTTAGTAGTAAGTGTATGTGTGTTTGTGTGTATGTAGGTATGCAGGGCAGAACATGATGTTCGCTGTATGAACCGGAAACTGCTGATGGAAACGCTCGAAAGTGAACTGCCAGCAGGCACAATCAGCTACTCCTCGAAAGTGGTTCACATTGAGAATGCCAGTTACTTCAAATCCGTTCATCTTGCTGATGGAACTGTCCTTAAGACAAAGGTAAATTACTGAATGAAACAGCATCGGTAGAATATGGTCTAAGATGGTTATAAAGTGAATTTTGGGTGTTAATTGTCAGGTTTTGCTTGGATGTGATGGAGTGAACTCTGTGGTCGCCGAGTTTCTAGGCTTGAGTAAGCCGCCTTTCGTGGGTCGTTTAGGTTATAGAGGTTTCGTACATTTTAAGGATGGTCATTCTGTGGAGCCAAAGTTCATGGAGTTCTTCGGAAGAGGTTTCAAGTACGGTGTCATGCCATGTGATGATCACACTGTTTACTGGTTTTTCACTTATTCGCCTTCTGCTCAAGGTAAACTAACAGATTAACCTAGGAAAGATTTGCAGTTTGTATCAGTGAACTGAATGATACTAAGAGTAGACTATTGTATTGATGCAGGGAAAGAATCGCATGAAGATCCGACCAAGATGAAGGAATATATCCTCAGCAAGCTAGGGAGAGTCCCGGATAACATCAGGACAGTATTCGAGAACACCGAACTAAAAAACATGGTAGGTGCACCGTTAAGGTTTAGGCGTCCGTGGGAGCTGCTATGGGGAAATATAAGTAAAGACGGCGTTTGTGTTGCTGGTGACGCGTTACACGCTATGACACCGGACTTAGGCCAAGGGGCCTGCTCGGCCATTGAAGATGGCGTCGTTTTGGCCAGGTCTTTAGGTGAGGCAATGAAGAAGAGGTCATCAGGCAAGGAAGAAGATGACGCGAAAGACGAGCATAGAAGGATATGTAAAGGGTTGGAGAAGTTTGCTGGGCAGAGGAAATGGAGAGGGTTTGATCTGATTTGTACAGCATATATGGTAGGTTTTGTGCAGCAGAATGAGTCTTTTGTGGTGAACTTTTTGAGAGATTGGCTTGGGAAGTATATTGGTGGGATGTTGATGAAAAGGCTAGGTTTGATTGTGGCAATCTCACTGAATCTTGAGATGTTTAAGTGTTAATTTGATGGTATTTTGTGTGACCTTTTGGTTTGTTGTAAACTGTCATTTGGCTTGTTCAAAACATGGTGATTTGTGCACTGTGTGATGAGATGGAATTGTTCCATCTTATATCTTATAAAAAGAAGTTGAAGAACCGTGACATAAGATATTTTCCACTCAAATTTAAATGGTGGATATATAACCGAATATTGATATAATATAAACTCATACTCCCTCCACCCCGGCTTCAACTTCCCGTATTTCGTTTTGGTCCGTCCCGACTTCAACTTTCCATCCCTTAAATGGAAACTCTTTCTCCTACTTTATTTATTATTATTCCTACTTTATACACTATCTCTCCTACTTTATTCACTATTACTCCTACTTTATCACTATTACTCCTACTTTATTTACTTTTTTCTTAAAATCCGTGTCCAGACCCACGGGAAGTTGAACCCGGGACGAATGGAGTATTAATCATAAGACATATCATGATTAAAATACGACTTGGCATAAAAGTCAGATTTAAAATATGGGGTCACATGCCGACCGGTGTATAAGCATGGTTGGATTTAAATTTCAGTGTACAACACTAAATACAAATTAATGACTTATATAATCATTAGAGAGTGTTCGGTATATACTTAAATCCATGAGATAAAAAAAAATTTATTTGTTTTTAACAAGGTTTTATTGGTTTTAATCATTAGTCAAAAACCATATTGATTTATATGGATAAAATTTATTTTTGGTATTGCAGTGTGAGGCATTACCAATTTTGATACTCTAGAGTGGTCATGTCCAATTGATGTACTAAATAATAATAACTAATTACAATTAAGGTACTAATTGTATTTAGAGGGTGGGATGTGTTATTCACACGCGAGCAAATGTCAAATGTTAGAAGATAGACATGGAAAATCGGTAGTTTGCAAGACATCATCGACTTCGTTTCACTCATACTCGTCAAATTCTTACTTGTCATATTCTTTTTCGTACGATTTTTCGTCAATTTTGTCTCAATCGACCTTCAATTGATCAAACTCACGTGAAATTGGGAATGCGATAATTGTAATTTGGGACCGATTGGCATGTCCACCTTCTAATTTACTATTAGTACCAATTGTAAATGGTCATTGATATTTAGTACCTTAATTGGACACGACCACTCTAGAGTACCGAAATTGGAAATGTCTAACACTGAAATATCAAAAATGAATTTTGCCCTGATTTATATAGGCTATTAAGGAGGATATCGTCTCATTGAAGGAAGGTCAATCAGTTTATATGAATTTTTAATTCATTTTAATTACGTAACTGAATAATCCCAAGTTTCAAATTAAGTTTTAGAGATGTTAAAGGATTGAGATCGCTACTCTCCTCATACAAACAAAGTGTATATTATCTTCCGAGTATCAATTGAGCTATAGAGTTAATAGTTGGACCACATATTACCCGAAAAAATGTATATGAGTAATCGAATCGGCCCAAATGATCGAGACTCGATCGATTAGTGGCCGGGTCGTTACAATTTACGTAACAATATCAATTTTTATTAAAAGTTATTACTACTAGTAGTGAGAATAGGTGGAGTGTCCAATAAGAAACATATTTTCATAAAAACCCATCCTTTCTTCTCCAAGCCCTCAGTCTCTAATTTGAAAACTTGAATTGGGGAAAATCGAAAATCGCAAAACCTACCTACGACAACACAATGACGGTAGACGTTGAGATGAAGGAGCAGCAACCAGCTCCCTCCAACTCCATCACATCAGCTTCTCCTTCGACTTTGCAGAGTAAGTGTTTGATTCATTTGTTTGTGCAATTGGTCGATTTAGCTTCTGAGATTCGTAATTTTAAGGATTTTGCTTATCTGATTGTGTTTTTGGTTTGATTTTTCTGTGCAATTGGTCGATATAGCTTCTGAGATTCATTGTTTTAGGGATTTAGCTTAACTGGTTGTGCTTTTGGTTGTTGGTGCTAGGTTTGAAGGACATATCGGGGCTGATTGAATCCGGAGCTTATGCGAAGGAGGTTCGGAAGATTACGAGGGCTATAAGGTGGACGATTCAGCTCAGGAAGAAGCTCAAGGCTTCTGTGGTCTCCGCTTTTCTCAATTCTGTGCTCGTGCCTGGATCTGAGCTGCATTCTCGATTGCTGTCATATGTTCCGAAGGTGAGTTTTTGAGATTTCATTATGTGGCTGATTTTGTTGATTCTTTTTTTATTTTGCTTGATTGTTTAGTTGTTGAATAGTCTCATATGCCTAGGAGTGTATCAGTATGAGAATTTTATGTATGGTATAAGACTTATTTGTGTCTGTGCATTAAAAAAGCTGAGTCGTGAATCTAAATGGGGAATTCATGTATGTGTTTCTCTATGCATGCTATTGCGATTCAGTGTACTTAGTCACCACGGGAAGCTACCATTTCATGTGTTTATGCTGGTATATTCATTAAAGAACTGTCAGATAAATCATTTTTTTTTGGGGAAAAACAGTTTGTAGTTTGGCAGTTTAAAGGTTAATAGATTATCTCTATCTCCAACATAAAGATGAAAGGAATTGCATGGATGTGCAGTCATTTAACTTATGAAATAATTTGGATGTGTACAGGAGGATGAGCATGATATGGAAGTTGATACGGCTAGCTCTGCTACCCAAGCACCAGCAAAGCACCTGTTGCCAGAGCTTGAGATGTATTGCAATTTGCTTATTGTGATATTTTTGATCGATCAGAAGAGATACAATGAGGTGTGTTCACTCATTATGAATTATGTCTGAATAACCAGTTTCTGAATTCTTGACTGTGTCCTCATGGTTTCTATGCTCCTGATGATATTGTCAGGCTAAGGCTTGTTCATCAGCAAGTGTTGCGCGTCTGAAGAACCTCAATAAACGAACTGTTGATGTCCTAGCATCCCGACTCTACTATTACTACTCTCTGAGCTATGAACTTACTGGTGATCTTGCTGAAATTCGTGGGTATGCCTAGTTTCTGCTTTTTTGATGTTTTAAATGCAAATTTATAAAGTTACGCATTGAGGCAGAGGTTACTATGTATGCATATTATGACAATGAACTGGAGTATCATATTTCATGTAGATGTTGACTTCTTTATATAGATATATTTAGAATCTCACATAAATAATGATTTGTCAACAGTAATCTGCTTGCTTTGCACCGGACTGCAACCTTGCGTCATGATGAATTGGGGCAGGTTTGTATTTTACTATTATTCACTTATTACTGCGGTCCATGTTTGTTCGTGATTGTTGACAAAGTGTTGTTATGCAGGAAACTCTTTTGAATCTGTTGATGAGGAATTACCTCCACTATAACTTGTACGATCAAGCAGAGAAGCTGAGATCAAAGGCTCCACGTTTTGAAGCCCACTCAAACCAACAGGCAAGATTTTTGTCATGCATAGTAATAATTAAATACTACTATATATTTTTTTTCAAGAAGATGATGCTCTAAAGACCTAAAACACGGTTCTCTCCTTTCCACTATAAGCTTCACATTGGATTCTTATTGTGGAAAATAAAGAATAATATTAAGAGGAAAATGAGATATTTTTTGAAGAAGGAATGCATACAGAACGCAAGTTTGGTAGAATTGTTAAAGAATGAATCTAGAAATGATAAAAGTGGGTAAACCTGAAAATATGTGCTTGTTATAAGGGTAGAATTGTTAAAGAATGAATCTAGAAATGATAAAAGTGGGTAAACCTGTAATATGTGCTTGTTATAAGGGTAGTGTTATTTTCAAAAGTGGAATGGGAATATTGTTGTGGAACGAGTAAAACATAAAGATTAGGAGCTTTTAAAGGAAAAGATTGAGTATATCTGATGGACAAAGGTTATTTAAGAGGAGCACAAAATCTCTCCAATCCCAAGGCTCAACTCTTGTCAATACTTCTCGAGTAAGCTGTATTGAATATATTGGCGTAATTATCACATTGCCAAACCTTATACTGCAGACATCTTTATTTTGGATAGCGCACTCTAGCGCGTAGCGGAGCCTTGCCAAACAGCTCTGTGAGTGGTTAGGTTTCAGATAGAGGCCTATTATGTGCTATTAACTTTGTGTGAAGGGTAGCCTAGTTTCTTTAGCCTATGTTAATTACTCCTACTCAAGTGAGCCTTAAATATATAGACTTGAGCAAATGAAAAAGGTGAGGATTGGGAAGATAATCATGTGGAGTTCTATGACTTATCTATGATATATGGAGCTTGACTTAGATATGGGTGCTTATTAGGTTTATTGTATTGTTTTAGCTTTTCTCTAGCTATGTAGTATTTCATTAGTACGATCCTATTAAGTTGATGCTTGTTAATTTAGGTGCTGCTATATTTTTATATTTATGATATACTGTATAAGTTTGTTAACATACATATGGCTGGATACCTGTGCACTGCATCGATGATGTTATTCATAACCATTGATGTTTTTAGTGCATTGGAAGGTATGAGACTTCGGGATTCTAAGCTTTCTTGAATGTATGCCCAATTATCAAAGTTACCAGACCTGATACTGCTTGCATGTTACTTTTGAATGTCACACTGCAGCACGTAGCGGAGCCTTTGCAGAACTATGCATGATTAGTCTATATGACTATTTTCTATGAGATTGAAAGGCTGAGTTAGGTTATATCTCGGGGATAATGGTTATTAAAAGAGGTCACAAAAACACTCCAATTGCATCGCATAACTCATGTTAATACTTTGGGATTCTAAGCTGTGTTGAATATATGGGCCTAATTATCAAATGACCAAAAACGATACTGCATATATCTTAGCTTTCGATTGGTGCTCGGTAATCTGTATCCTGTAACTGTGCCTTGCTATACAGCCCTCGACATGGTTAGGTTTCAGATAGAGTCCTATATGATTTTGCACTATTGGCTATATATATGGGAGTCAATTGAGCTAGCTATTTATATCTCAAAGACACAGGTTATGAAGAGAGGCTTTGCATAAACACTCTAGTTCCGAAGTGTCACCCATGTTAATACTTTGGGATTCTAGGCTGTCTTGAATATAAGGGCCTAATAATCAAATTACCAAACCTGATACGGCACGTATCTTAGTTTGGAATTGTGCAGTGTAGCGCTTAGCGGAGCCATGATACCGTCTATGAGTCAAGGTCATATTTGAGGTATTATTATCCATGGGCCTAGTTTTGCTAGACTATCTCTAATCGAATACTTAAATGAGCCTTAATTAAATGCACTTCTGCAAACTAAGAAAGGGAGAATGAGGAAGAGCATTGTGTGGAGCTTTCAAATGTGTGATATACTGCAAGTTTATACATGTCTGGAGACACCTGTGCACTTTTATAGGATGTTGCTACTCATAACCACACAGTTTGTAATGTATTGAATGAGGCAAGCCTGAGGTTCTAATATTTGGCATGCTGTTATTAAGTCAACGGAGTATGTTTCTTCTTGATGTAAAAAATGCAAATAAAATACTTCCACTGCTCACTGATTTTATTTAAGCATTATTACTTTTTAGCTTTCGAAGGCATAAGCCAACTATCGTATATTTGAGACATAATCTGATCGTTCCTATCTGTATTATCTGCAGTTCTGTCGTTATCTCTTCTACCTTGGAAAGATCAGGACCATTCAGTTGGAGTATACCGATGCTAAAGAATCCCTCCTCCAAGCGGCCCGGAAGGCCCCAGCTTCTGCTCTTGGTTTCCGAGTTATCTGTAACAAGTGGGCTGTGATTGTCCGCTTATTGCTTGGGGAGATTCCGGAAAGAACTGTTTTTATGCAGAAAGGGATGGAGAAAGCCCTCAGGCCATATTTTGAGCTTACCAATGTGAGTGCTCTACTAAATTTTTATTCACTGGCTGACCATCTGGAATATCTTGCATTTACCCTTAACTTATTATGTAAGGATTACAACATGATGGTCGACCTATTACCCATATAAGCTTTTTTTTTTTTTTTGTATTGGTGAATTTTTGATCTCATAACATATGGGTTCAATAGATTCTAGGTTCTTCTATAGTGGACACATATCAATACATTTAATGCGGAACATGATAATTTGATATCTATATACCTGATCTTTTGGCATTTCACCTGACTTCAATTTTTCCAGGCCGTGCGCATAGGAGATTTGGAGTTGTTTAAAACTGTGGCTGAGAAGTTTGGCAGCACATTCACTTCAGACCGAACTAACAATTTAATTGTTAGGCTAAGACACAATGTCATTAGGACTGGACTACGCAACATTAGTATCTCATACTCGAGGATCTCACTTGTTGATGTTGCTAAGAAGTTGAGGTTGGACACTCCAAACCCTGTTGCTGATGCAGAAAGTATAGTATCCAAAGCGATCAGGGATGGTGCAATTGATGCTACATTGGATCATGCTAACGGCTGGATGATATCCAAGGAAACTGGAGATATTTACTCTACAAACGAACCACAGGCTGAGTTCAACTCTAGGATAACTTTCTGCCTGAACATGCACAATGAAGCTGTCCGTGCTCTCCGGTTCCCACCCAACTCCCACAAAGAGAAGGAGAGTGCAGAAAAGAGAAGAGAGAGGCAACAGCAAGAGCAAGAGCTTGCCAAGCACATAGCTGAGGAGGATGATGATGAGTTCTAAGGAGACAATCATGCTATTATTCCAATTGGGTTTCTTCTCTTATATGACATTGTGATCTGTCGTGTTTCTTGTACACGAACGTTCACATTTGTAGACGGTTCATGTCGTTTCTAATGCCTTTGATGTACGTTGTTGGCGTTCTGTTTCTGGATCTAGTCCAAGTTTAAGGATTTGGCAGGTGGTGGCCTGGTTTTATAATACTATTGAACCTATCCAAATGAATCACAGTTGTTTAGATATTGGGATTTCAATGTTGTTGATCTTATTTGATTCTGTGCTATTGTGTACCTTTTCAATGGCTTGTGATCTCTGCTCCCTGAATTTATATTCGAATAAGAGTAGATTTTTAGGTAAATTTAACAGTAGAAAATTAACGTAGAATTGCACATTAACATTTTTAGGTGAACAGATTACCCGAGAACTGTGGGAGCGTCTTTAATAGTAGGACTAAGACCGGGTGATTATATTTTAACCTAGAGCTGCAAATGAGTCGAGCTTTTCTCGAGTTGGTCGAGCTCGGCTTGTAAGAAGCTTGACTCGTTCAAGCTCGAGCTTAAATTATAGCTTGAGTAACTATTCGAGCCGAGCTCGAATATTGAGAAGCTCGGCTCGAAAGCTCGACGAGCTGCTTGAAAAAAAAATATATTTATGTATATTTTATTTATTTATTTATATTTTTTGTTAATTTTAAAAGGTTTCGAGCTTTTGAGTTGAGCTATATTCGAACTTTGTTAGTTTTCGAGCTCGCGAGTTGAGTTAAATTAGAGCTTTTGAGTTTTTAAAAATTAATCGCGAGCCCAGCTCGAATAAGTACATTTGCTTTCGAGCTTAAGTTATGCAGCTTGACCGAGTTCAAGCTTCGGACGAATTTTCTTAACGGGCTGAGGCTCAGCTCGGCTCTCCTTCAACCCGTTACCACTTGAGCACTAATTCGAATACTTCATATTTCAAACCTTTTACTAGTTGAGCCGGAGTCATTTATATACTTGTCTTCTTTATGACAAGAATCGAACGAAACCATGTACATCTGCCTTCAACTACCATCATGGAAAACCTTCTCGTGCTATTCAGCAAAGAAAGGTGAAAAACACGATAAAAATCACCAAATCAAGAAATCAAAATTTCCATTTCCAAAATCACATCCAATTCCATTGTTAACAGACCAGAAAATCCAATCACAGACCAAAATCCAGTCACTTGAAACTGTCATAAACAAGTTAGAATCCTCTGTAAAAAATGGCATCCTCATCGAAGACCCTCAAATTTTTGCCTCCCTTCTGGAAACTTGCTTCCAGCTAAAAGCCATTGATCATGGAATCAAGATTCATACTCTCATACCCGACAAGCTTTTGCGCAAGAATGCTGGTATTTCGTCGAAGCTGCTTAGGTTATACGCTTGTAATGGGCAGTTAGAGAAAGCCCACCAACTGTTTGATAAAATGTCCGGTCGAAATTCGTCTGCTTTTGCCTGGAACTCTTTGATTTCGGGCTATGCGGAGGCGGGTTTGTATGAAGATGCGTTGGCAATGTACTTTCAGATGGTGGAGGAAGGTGTGGAGCCAGACGAGTACACGTTTCCGAGGGTGTTGAAGGCTTGTGGAGGGGTCGGGATGATCATTGTCGGTGAAGAGGTGCATCGTCATGTTATACGTGCTGGATTCGGGAACAATACGTTTGTGTTGAATGCTGTTGTTGATATGTATGCCAAGTGTGGTGACATTGTTAGAGCTGGAAGATTTTTTAGTTGTATTCAGGATAAGGAGTTGGTCTCGTGGAATACGATGATTGTAGGGCATGTTAGGCATGGTCTTGTGGCAGGCGCGATTTCTACATTAAGGTGGATGATACGAGAGGGCTGTGAGCCTGATTCGGTTACATTATCTTCACTTCTTACGAGCAACGTGCCGGTGAAGATTGGAGATGAAATCCATGGATGGGCATTGCGTCATGGAATCAAGTGGAATTTATCCATTGTGAATTCTTTGCTCATTTTCTACTCGAAAAGTGGTGAGTTGGAGAAATCGAGATGGTTGTTTGAGTGCATGACAGAAAGGGACATAGTATCATGGAATTCGATAATTGCAGCTCACTCAAAAGATCCCCTGGCATTAGAGTACTTCAAGCGTATGCTGGACTCTAATGTATTGCCTGACCGCATTACATTTGTGTCGTTGTTATCTGCTTGTGCTCGTTTGGGAATGGTGGAAGACGGGGAGAGATTCTTCTCGAAGATGGTGGGAAGGTATAAGATTAGTCCAAGCATGGAACATTATGCTTGTATGGTGAACTTATATGGAAGGACAGGGTTGATCAGTAAAGCATACAAGTTTATAAAGAAAAGAGTCGAGTTTGAGGCTGGTCCGACTATCTGGGGAGCATTGCTCTATAGTTGTTACCTTCATGGTAACGTGGAAATAGGAGAAGCAGCCGCGAACCGTCTGTTTGAATTGGAGCCGGACTGTGAACATAACTTTGAACTGTTGATGAAGATCTATCGCAAGGCGAATCGCGACGAAGATGTTGGAAGAGTTAGAGATATGATGATTGAAAGAGGGCTTCTTGATCTATAGCCCATAGGTCATATGGGCTTTACTGTATAAATTAAGAGTTAGGTTACATATGATCTGTTCAGACTGTTCTACTGAGTGCAACATTATATAGAGTTGGAATGTAATGGTGTTACTGTAACTAGTGTCTTACTCAGATCCATGGAATTGGGCACTTTAAATTAGATAGAACTTCACTTGCATTTAATAGGAGCCAAAAGGCATCAATCAAAACTAGTAGCCAAGTGTGCAGATGAGACATTTATGAATATACATATGAATAAAGATGTTTCTAAAATGACATTTATGAATACTGTTAAAAATGAACGAAGGGATAACAATATGCTTAGACCACTTTTTTCAATTGTGTGCAAGTAGTGCATCAATTTACACAGAATGCTCCTCTTCTCTTCTAGGGAACTTTCATCCATTTTCATGGCATTCGTGAGTTCTTCATCACTAATCAGCATCCCGCAATCATAATAAACATCAGAAACTGACAAACTTTAATACGAAGATGGCCTCTTGTTGAGCTTCTTCTCTACTGACAGTAGGATCAACAGTTCCTGTAATTCAAAACTAGACTTGGGAATGGAAGACAAACTTTTACACCAGAAAACCTATATACAAATACAAGGCTCTATTAAGCAGTAACAATTTTCCCAGCACTACAAGTCTTCCACAGTTTACTACACCAGATTGTTACTAGGCCTATCGACATTTCAATCCAAACAGTATTCCAGAAAATACAAGTTGAAATTCCAGTCCTAACAAGCTACTGTTGGCTCTAGGCAAATAACAAGAGGCCATCTTCGTAGTAAAGAAGAAGCCTGGAGAACCAGTGTGTTCTCAACATTCTTGAATAACCAGAGTTCAGTAAGTAAGAGCTTGGACTTACTTGCCCAAAAATTACCCAACATACAAGAATTATGCCAAAACATTCTCCAGATAAAACTCAAGTAAGAATTCCAATGAGATACCAAAACTTGCAGCTCCTTTGTTTCACTGATATTCTGCCACTTTATCCTGTTTTGTGGCTTCACTCTTTTTTTTTTTTTTTTTTTGCAGTAAACCAGCTGAGTAAACCACCAGCAAATTGAACACAGAATGAATTTAACAAACGCCATTAGTTGGAGCACTAACATTGAATCAGAGAAATTGTAAAGAAGTGTTAACAGGTAGAAAGATGGTTACATCTTTTGAAGTGAAAATATGATTTTCTTGACGAAAACTTGCGAGAGAAAAGATTCTGAAACTGAATGAAGAGAAGAAACTTTCTGCAGGGTTCTTTGACAAATGGAATGATTTTTGTGAGCATACTTTTAGTTTAACAAAATTAGTAATAAATCAGATAGTGAGCTCCAAATTTCAACAGTTATCAGAGAAAGTATGCCATATAAACCTAAAAGGGTAACCAAGAGCATATATGCACTGACTGATCGGGACTCATGAATAATTGTTTGATAATATGTTAACTTGAACCTTTTTAGATGTCTTTAATCAACAATGAGGAGCCATGACCTGAAAGGGACAAGTAAAAGCTTTCAAGAACTATAGAGGAGCTTCAACAGGGGAAAAAACACGCGACGCAAGCGTACACATGAGAATCATTGGAATGCATAAAAATTCATAATGGAACCATAGTGAACTATGTAAAGCCCAATTCTACAATCTGACTCGAGATATGCAAGGATTTCTTCATACTCCAAAACATGAAAATCAAAATTCACAGTTTGAAGTTTTAACTCTATCACCAGGTCATAGTAAAATGTAATACTATATCTTATACTTCAAAAGCAAACCTGAGTAACAAAACATTAAGACTTAACGTGACAACCTCAAACGCTGACAAATTCCTAACCTGAAGGACAGTTGTCTGAGAAGATATAATGCAAGTGATGGCACTGCATGGTTTTTGCAGGATGTTATGATTTGGAATGGATTCATGTATCCTCTTCAGAAGATTTTGCAGATATTGATAACGGAGAAGTATTTTGATAACATAAAAGACCTCACCAAATGGTTTATCTCACCAAATGGGGTAGGAATAACCGACAGCAATTAGCCAACAAAAGGGGGAAAAACTCTACTATCGACTTACACGGCTTGAACAATTTCTCTTAAAGACAATTAATAAGAGTACAATGCAACTGATAACTTGTTAAAGTGATCCAGTTGGGAGCCATAAACATCATCCAAGTTTGGCTTTGAAGCCAGATTTCATGTCGAGAAGGTTGCCACTGGCATCCAGCTTTGCTCTGAACGCTTCTTAGCCTACTTCATTTATATTAGGAGCAACAAATCTTTCAAAGAAGCTCTTATCGGTCATGTTGCCAAGCGTTGAAAGACTGGGCCATTTGGTAATTAGACTCTTACTTTCCAACACCTTCAAAACCTCTAATCTTGGTCTATACCTCTTTTCAACACTTATTTTGAGTGATCCAGGGTACTTAATAATACAAGACATATCATACTTCCCGGTCCCAAGTAGAACCTCTTTTACGGCCTTTATCTTCGACGTAGATACAGCAATTGCCAGAGGATCATTCCTAAACATTCTAAAAATGTCATCTTGAGAGAAGCCCAAATCCTTAAAGTTGTTCAGTTTGAGTTCCAAAGCCTCAGCAGACATCTTACTAACAGAATAAACAGCAAGAATGAACATCCTGGAGCTCCTCTCTATACCCATTTCATCAGGCTTGCAAACAAATCGTCTCATATTATCTGGACTTTTGAAGAACAAACTAGGACAAGAATAAATGAGGCTATTAATCTGTTGAACCTGTATGCCACAGCTCTTGAGTAGTTCAATGTTTGGCAACAGAGTCTTCTCTGGATTTGAATAAAACAAGCTGGGATGTTTCTTTATGAGTTTAACAACATGATCATTCGATCCCAACAGGTCCTTCAACACAGATAGTCTGTGGATGATCGTGTTAGCTCCATGATACAGAATACTCAAATCACGTGCGACTAGCTGAGCAGCCGAGACACCCAAATCCTCGAAAATTTTGAACTTCGGTTTAACATTCGTCTCAACACACGCAGAGAGCAACTGAGAGTGATGCCTAACCATTCTCTGCAAATGGGAATGGGAAAAGCCCTTTTCTCTAAGGAAAGTAAGTAGCAATTCAGCATTTTGGGGGGTTTTGGAGCGAGCTGAAAAGGAGGCAGCTTTGGAAGCAATTTCAGGAGAGAAATGGAATTTATCGACAAAGAAATCAGGAGGAAACGAAGGAGTAGTGTTTGGAGCTGGTTTCTTGGTAGAGGCTGTGGAAAAGGAAAGAAGATGAAGTGATTTGTTGGGAAACAAGGAGCTACAGCAACAAGAACAACTAGTAGTAGTAGCAGATCTGCGAACAAGATTAAGAGCAGCAGCAAAAATACCCATTGTATTTTATGAATGAATGAATCAAAAACAAGGAACATACTGATTGATTTTGTTGTTGAGAGTTGGGGTGTATTTGAGCGAGCAAACGAGCCGAACGTTGGCTTTAACGACATTTGTTCGTTAACATATCATCATGTCGTATTCGTATTCGTGTTAATCAAACGTCTCAACATTAAATATCCAGCTTCGTTAAGGTTTCAACGTGTTAAGCAGCGATTCATGACTATTATAGGTTTTGTGTAATTTAGGTTAGAAAATAACTCCTCCACCACGAATTCAACTTCCCGTATTTCATTTTGGACGTCCCAATTTGAACTTCTTCTTCCTTTAATGAAAAATCTCATTAAATACTTTATTCCTTATCTTTCATATTTTATTCACTATCTCTCATACTTTATTCATCTTTTTTCTTATTCTAATATCATCTTTCCTACTTTATTCACTTTTATATTAAAATATGTGTACGGCCTGCTGGTATTATAACTATGTGGAAAATGGAAATGATAGATTATGTTAGTAAATATTATACTCCATATATAAATAATACTCCATATATAAAATTATTATAGATATAATTTGTTCACGAACAGTTCGCGAACTACCAAACAATAAGTTATATGTTCGTGTTCGTGTTCGTTTATTAACGAACGTGTTACATGATTCGGTTAGATCAACTTCGAAACCGGCGTTGATTGAAAATTTTCGTGAAATTTTCACGAACGTTCGTTTCATTTACACCCCTAGTTGAGAGGAACAAGAGCAGCAAAGAGTAGTGGAGAGATGTGGGCGGCCGAGGTTAAAAACTCTCTACTTTACTTATTCACCAGGGTTTCAATATTTATAATTCATTTTACTTACTCAATTCTAACTTCTTGCACATTGGCCCCAACAAAAATTTCTTTCCACTTGAGTTACGTTTTTTAAAATTTCTTTTACGGGAATATGAGAATCATAATTTATGACTCGGAAAATCATCCTGACAATTTGGAGGTAGAGTCATATGTGAGATAGAGACCGTTTCTCACTGGTCTCATAGTCATTGCAAAATAAAATACGCAAATATAGGGAATTGTTCACTATTAAACGTAAGATGAATTTTACATCATCGAGTGCGGTCAACATCATGCTAGTAATATGCTTTCCGGCCGTCATTATCTTTTAAAGGTAAATAGTCATTCATTAGCTAATTATCAAAATGTATTATACGAGTACGATTATATTTTGGCAAATTAAGAATATCAAATCGGCTATTTGGTATTCTGATAGGTAGGTAGCTCGTCCTTTTGTTGTGGAGAAAATAGAATTGTTGGTTTGTGGGTTAGGCAGAGGAGCTAGATTTATTGTTTCATAACCTGCTCTGGTGCCATAAAGAATAGAGCTAAAGGTTTTGTGTTGTGTTTATTCATAACCACGTAGAAGTATATATATACAAAGTAGTAGACAAAATCCTAATCAATAAAGAACTAGTATATGTGTAATTCTAATTCTAATTGGCATAGGTATGAGGAAACATAATCCTAATCTATATAGGTCTCACTTCACTCCCCCTCAAGTTGGTGCGTGAAGATCTCGAACGCCCATCTTGCCCATAAGAAACTGCATGTTATCTGCCCCGAGAGCTTTCGTAAAAACATCTGCGATCTGGTTCTTATTGTCAATATAGGATGGAAAGATTTCGTGAGACTCAACTCGTTCTCTGACGAAATAAGAATCCATTTCCACATGCTTTGTTCGTTCATGGAAAACGGGATTGTTTGCAATGTGTCAAGCAGCTTGATTGTCACAAAATAGCGGAGTTGCGCAGTCTTGTACTGCTTCCAAATCAGATAACAACAAACGAAGCCAAATTACTTCACTGACAGTCGTTGGCATGGCTCGATACTCGGCTTCGGCAGAAGAGCGAGAGACGACAGATTGTTTCTTTGTTCGCCAAGATATCAGTGCTCCTCCTAAAAGTATAATATAACCTGTCCTCGAACGACGTGTTAGCTGACATCCAGCCCAATCTGCATCACAATATGCTGTAAGATGCAGAACTCCCCCTGTCGGTAGGAAAATTCATTGACCAGCTGTCCCTTTGAGATACCGCAAAATGCAAATGACAGCCTCCATATGTGCTTCGCGAGGATCAGAGGTGAATTGGCTAAGAAAGTTGACGGCATAAGTAATATCCGGACGAGTCATCTGTAAGTACAATAGTCGGCCAAGGAGTCTCTGATATTGGCCTGCATCCACTTTCTTGCTTTGTTCTTCTTTTCCTAGACGCAGATTTTGCGCCATTGGAATTTTACTCGGTCGGCAACCTAGCATTCCACTCTCCTCAAGAATGTCCAATGTGTATTTTCTTTGACTAAGTACTAGTCCATCTTCAGTGCGAGCTACTTCAATACCGAGAAAATATTTTAACGGGCCCAAATCCTTGATGCTAAACTGATTGTCAAGATAGGACTTGACTTCTTGGATTTTTACATCATTGTTGCCAATTAAGTCACATCGTCAACGTAAATCAAGGCATAAACATAAATGTTACCTTTCTTGTATATGAATAGAGAATGATTTGCTTTGGACTGTCTAAAACCAATGTCGACCAATGCATGAGTGAATTTTTTATACCAATTACGGGATGCTTGGCGGAGCCCATACAACGACTTGCGTAGACGACATACTCGCATATCGCCTGGTTTTGCAAATCCTTTTGGGATTTTCATATATACTTCCTCATTCAAGTTGCCGTGTAGAAATGCATTGTTGACGTCAAGTTGATGAATAGTCCAGTTGCGTTTTGCTACAACAACAATCATAGCTCTCATGGTGACTAGTTTTGCAACGGGTGCAAATGTCTCGTGGAAATCTATCCCTTCGACTTGGGTATATCCCTTTGCCACCAACCTTGCTTTATAACGTTCAATGCTTCCATCTGGCTTGTATTTGATCTTGTAGACCCACTTAGAGTCAACTATACGTTTCCCAGGTGGTGGTGTTTCTAGTGTCCATGTTCCATTTTCTCAAGTGCCTCTATTTCCTTTTGCATTGCAGTTCGCCAATGAACATCACGAACCGCCTGTTTGAAGTGCTTTGGCTCATCACTCGAAGAAATGGCCGTCAAGAAAGCTTTGTGAGAGGTAGAGAAATTATCATATGAAACATAATGAGTCAAAGGATCTACCGTCGAGATTCCCGAATTGGCTGTGGGTGGTCTATAGAAGCCGGAAGTGTGACTTGAAAATTTCATAGTCGAGTTGATTGTGTAGGTTGCCTCCCTCCACGCCGAGGTATGTTTGCAACATTATGTCCGGTCTGAAGAGACTCGGTTTCACTTTCTGGCGATTCCAATTCAGGTTGATGTATTGGTTCAGTTTCACCTTCTATGGTTTCATCGCACACGAATCGGGGAGTTTCAAGGGCATCATTTTCATTTTCTTCACTCATATCCACCAATTCAAATGGAAATTTGTTTTCAAAAAATTGAACATCTCTAGAGGTGTAAATTTTCTTATCGTGTAGATCAAAGACACGATAACCCTTCTGCCCACTAGGATAACCTATAAATATGCAAGGGCGTCCCTCTCCCTGAACTTATCTCCCCCTTTCTTGTTATCCCGAGCATAGACGAGGCATCCAAAAACTCTAAGGTGATCATAAGATGCTTTCTTTCCAAACAATATTTCAAATGGAGTTTTATGATCAATTGCTCTAGAGGGAATGCGGTTTATTATGTAGGTGGCTGTCAAAACACACTCTCCCCAAAATTTGATAGGTAAATGGGCTTGAAACCTTAGAGCTCTAGCAATTTCAAGAATGTCTCTGTGTTTTCTCTCCACTACTCCATTTTGTTGAGGAGTATCTGTGCAAGATGTCTCCAAAAGCATTCCATTTTTTGCGTAATAGTTCATCATGTAGGCAGGTTGAAATTCCAAACCATTATCACTGCGGATTCTTTTAACTTTGGTTCCGAATTGAGTATTAATCATGTTGCAAAAACTGGTCAAGCAAACTCCTACTTCAGATTTGTACTTTAAAAGAAAAACCCAAACAGCACGACTAAAATCATCAACAATTGTTGAGAAATAATGAGCTCATGCGAAAGAGGGCACTCGGTATGCACCCCATATATAGCAATGTATGAGTTCAAAACATGACGATGTCTTAATAAAACTATCTCCAAAAGGATTTCTGGTCTGCTTAGCCTTCAAGCAGGAATTACAAGGATCATCATTATTTTTAAAAACTTTTCCCAAGAACTCGAGGTGTTGAAGCCGCCTGTGAGAAGCATGACCCAATCTTCGATGCCAAGTATCTGAATCAACGGAAACCGACATAGCTATTACTTCCTTCTGCACAACCGGCTCCAAACAATATAGACCACCGCTACACTTGCCCACGCCAATCAGGTTCCTCGAGCGTAAGTCCTGCATTATGCAAAAGTCAGGAGAGAAGGTTATTGTGCATCCAAGATCCTTTGTTAATCGGCTAACCGACAATAAGTTACATTTAAAATCTGGGATATTCAAAACATGACCAAGTGAGATGCCATTTGGTAACCGAGTACTACCAAAACCTTTTACGGGTATACTATCACCGTTAGGAATTTTTACTGGTAACCCCATCTTATGAGGTTTTAAATTATCCAGGATGCCGCTATTGCATGTAATATGCTCCGTTGCACCTGAATCAATTATCCAAGATTTATTGAAGTTTTCCTTACCAGCCATGTTTGCAACCGGGTCATTCTGATTTACCGTAGTAATTTTTTGTTCTCCACTGTAGTGTTTTAGTAACCGAGCATATTGTTCGTGATTTAGCCCAGGTATTAGGCTTGAGCCCAATCCAACCGCTGCTGCATGTGGGTAATGTTGGGCTTGATTTCTTCTTTCACCATCACGACCCATGGATCTCTCAGCTCTATTTCCTCGTTGTTCTCCTCCCTTGCGATCATTCACTGTCGATCGATCTCCACCTTGTCGTCGTGATTTCTGCCTATCTTCCCACCATCCCGGATAGACAATGATCTCGAAGCATCCTTCCATTGAGTGTCCAGGCTTTCCGCAGTGCTTACAAGTTCTTGTTCCGTCTCGTTTGGAATCCCACCTCCGATTTCCACCAACGGTTGCCTGAAGTGCTGCTGCCTCAAGATTAGGCCTACGGGCAATTGTAATCTGTTTTTGTTGCTCATCCTCCGATACTAGGTGGTACGCAGATCCCAAAGAGGGTGTCGGCTTCATACTCAAGATTTGGGTCTTGATGGTTGAAAAGATGTCATCCAAACCCATCAGGAATTCATACATGTGTTCTTTCTCTCTTGCTTCTACTAATCTTTTTGATAAATCACATTCGCATTTACCACAGGTGCATCTTGGTGTAGGACATGTTGATTGTAATTCCTCCCAAATTCCTCCGAGTTTCGTGTAGTATGAAGAAACCGACATCTTTTCCTATCGCGTCATGGTCAAGGTTCTCTTTAATTCATATGCTCTCGGTGCACTTTCTTTTCCAAAGCGTTCGTCCAGATTCTTCCAGATTTCTGCGGAGGTTTTTGCGTATTTGAGGCTGGTTCTAATCTCCTTTTCCATTGCGGTGGTCAGCCATCCTTTTATCATAGCGTCGCAGCGCAACCAAAGCGTTAGAGTTTGATCGTCCTTCGGTTTGGGAATAGATCCATCAACGAATTCAATTTGTTCTTTGCGAACAAGAAGTTTTGCATATCTTGTGCCCAATCTGCGTAGTTACCATCGTTTAGCGTTTCACTGACGTGCATCTGCCTAGGATAATCGGAAGCGTGCAAGTAGTACGGAGACATGTGATCAATTGGCTTGGATGTCACTGATTCGTCGGAACCGCTATTTGTCATGGTTGATTGTTTTATGTGATATCAAATCGGCTATTTGGTATTCTGATAGGTAGGTAGCTCGTCCTTTTGTTGTGGAGAAAATAGAATTGTTGGTTTGTGGGTTAGGCAGAGGAGCTAGATTTATTGTTTCGTAACCTGATCTGATACCATAAAGAATAGAGCTAAAGGTTTTGTGTTGTGTTTATTCATAACCACGTAGAAGTATATATATACAAAGTAGTAGACAAAATCTTAATCAATAAAGAACTAGTATATGTGTAATTCTAATTCTAATTGGCATAGGTATGAGGAAACATAATCCTATTCTATATAGGTCTCACTTCAAACCAAGAAGGCAAAAGTTCCAAACAAAATGGAAACTTGTACGGTTCAAGAAAGTATTTTCAAAGGTTTGTCGGTTGGCTTCCTTGGCGAGATGGTCAACAGATTGATTCATTTCTCGATACACAAACTGCACATGAACTTCTCATATGCTATCTTGAGTCTAAGTATATATCATCTAGGAGGGCTTGCAGTTGTGGTGTGGATGATAGCATAAGCCTTAGGCTATCATCCATGAGTCGTCATTATCTTTCCTTACCTAGAACATATCGAATTATTATTATCATCATCATCATTATTATTATTATTGGAGTTGATACACCGCGCAGAATAAGAAAGAAAGTCGAAGTGCATTCTAAAGCGCAGTCGGGACACCGTGAGGGAATCACAAATATAAATATCATGATATAGAATAGAACTAATTACATGACAAAGAGCTTTAAATAGGAAGCTGGAGCATAGATGTCAAACTAAGGCTATGTTCTCTTCAACTGAAAACTCATTCAGTTCAGTTCAGTTCAGTTCTGCTTAGTTATATTTTATACTACAATTCAGTTCAGTTCAGTTCAGCAATCAGATTTTGAGTTCATCATTATGAGTACTGAGAATTGGTGCAGTGTACATGGTGGTTATAAGTTAGTAGTACTAACATTTGCGCCAACAGTAAAACTATAATACAACTACTTTTTCATTCAATATGATCATAACAAAACGGTGTTTACATGGTTCTAAAAATGAACTAATAATGACTGTGGGAACTACTCTCAAATTCTTTTTTAAGAATTCATAATCATCAGTAATCACTAGCAGCAAAAAATAAGAGGAGCAAGGATCAAGAATCAAAGGCAAAATATGCAAAAAGCTCAGTGGCTACTTGAACGTTGCTAATAAATTCCCTCAGAGTTCTTCCTCTATTCAAAAGAATGACCAGTTGTAGTCAGGTTTCGATCCGATGAATTTAGGGTACTGAGAATTCACAAACATATCACTGACGAAAGAGATGTCCAACAAACACTGTGATCATAAAATTTTGGAATAATTTCTTTGGACATGTTATCTGCACGTTTATACAGCTATTAAAGAACAAGCAGCTGCACATATTGAGCAAACAATCACCAATGTAATGTGACTCGAAAAGATAAAACAAGGACTTATGATTTATAGCAAGATACTCCCATTAAACAAGTCATAACAGGCTTACCATTACAAGAAGAAATTTATCTATAACTAACTTGCCTTTGTTTTTTTAATGTTGTTTCGTTTTAGTCTCATTACAGAACTGCAGCTTGATCAAGTTACAACTTACATGGACTAAGAAGACTACATGGAAGTATTATAACTAAGTTGATCTACTCATGGAAATCAGTTTCAGACATAGAAAATACTAACCGGATACAGGTGTGAAAAAATAAAAAAAGAAACTTAATAAACTTATCACGGAACTACATTTATGAGGACAGAGATACGACCAAAACTACCGACCTTATTAAGTAACTTCGAAATATAAGTTTTCAAACACATGCTTCTTATGCACATTGATGCACATTTATATTTGAGAACTACTACTACGACACTAAGCGTAATCTTGTCTAGAAGCAATTAAGCAAGTTATATATGATGACAAACATCTGTGAACAGGAATATGCAACCAACTCCTCCACAAAAACAGGTTTGTTACTGGAAAGCTAATCAGGAAGACCATCTATAAAAATTGATATGGTGCTAATGGAACAACACAGACAATGGATATCAATGATCACTGGCTAGCATGGATTCAATGGTTGAGTATATCAGTAAACCATGTCTAGAAAATTAAAAACACGTTTAAACAAAATTTATAATCTCTACCCAATATATGTCAATAAATTTCCTGCAAAAATTAAATATTTGGCAGCTAAATGTCAGTGAAGCCTGGAAGCAGTCAATATCTAACGCCACAGAACACATCAAAATTCACAGTTTTAAGTTTTAACTCTAATCACCAGGTCATAAAATGTATACCAAGTCTTATACTTCAAAAGTTATTTAGAGATGTCGGACGACGAACTGCTCAGGCCAAGAACAAAAACTCTAACGGACAGGGTCGCTGGTCCGTAAAGTCTGACAACTTTATCAAGGATTTGCTGAAGTATGCTGAGGTAAAAGGTTTGGATGTAGATACACTCTACATATCTCATATCCAGGTTAACCAAGCCAAGAAACAGAGGCGCCGCACATACCGTGATCATGGAAGAATCAACCCTTACATGTCATCTCCCTGCCACATTAAGTTGATCCTGTCCGATAAGGAAGAGCCTGTCAAGAAAAAGCAAGACACGCAATCGGCACCTACCAAGCCTAGAAAGGCATAATTTACATTATAGATTTTGAACTAGCTAGTCTGTACTTTTTGAAGACGAATTTTGTTATGTTATTTAAAAGATTTTCATTCTAGAGAATGTTTATGGCATTGCCCTCAATTGGAAATTTTTCTGAGAATACTTCAAGAAGCTTGATTAATGTTTTGCACTTGTGCTAAAAAAAAAGGCAAACCTGAGTAACAAAACATTCAGACTTAACGTGGCAACCTCCTCCATGTTTTCAGGTTCTTCGTTCGAGCAAAGTAATAGAAAATAGAGTAATTGGTCATGTTATTCAGTGGCTATCATTTATACGACTGATTGATAATTTAATACACCCCTATTAAAGATTAATCAAACTAAAACTAAATCATGTGACTTACAGCAACCTTCTACAGGTAAATAACAGCTAGTTTGGTATGCTTAATGGACCGGTTTTACTGGGTTACGGAAGCCCATTTTTTTGTTTGGTTTATTCTCCAATTGGGCTTAACTGGGGCACCTGTCCGGCCCAAAAAAATCGGGCAGACTTCTCATTGGCTGGAGCGGTCTATGTGGCAGGCCAAGGTCCAAAACTCAGGCCCAAAAAAACGGGGGTTTTGTAGACGGACCGAATGTGGAACGAGTCCACGTAACACACTCTTTGTTTAGCAAATACTTAAAACACCTCCACCGAAGTACGTAAACTGTATAGTATAACATCAACTCCGGAAGTACACCACCAGATTTTCAGGTACCACCCCATGGCATGTGCTGTGTCAAATCCACTTTGTATTAGACATATTTTGTTGTAAAAATAGCCCTAAGGTGAGTAGTAGAGTTATAAATTCACTTATGTATGTAGCAAAATTTCATAGGCACATATTGGTACCCTATATGTTGGTTGAAATGTAGTTTTGGCAACAACTTATGACATATATTGCAAGGAAGATAAAATCATGGCCATTTTTTACCGCACAAGGATCACAAATAATTAATGTCACATTACGTAAGAAAAACCCTTTCTACAGCCGTTCAAGGAATATGAGTTTGCATAAACAATGCAAGCAACACTTTTCCCTAACTCAAATAAGTACGAATGCTACTCTCCTACTACTACGTTACACATTCCCGCTTAAACTAAACTACAAGAATTTTCAACGTACGAATTACTAACAACAATTAAACAACCAACTAAAATAAGGTACGCCTAATACGAGCACAAGTTCTCATTATTAGTACCATCCTATCTTTCACACTTCAGGGGGGTCGACAACATCACCTCCATCATCAGACTCTGCATCAGTCGACACTGCCAACGGAGAATATGTTGCGCAGCTGTGGGTACAGTGGCTCTCCTTTACGATGTAGGCGTTGGGCAGCCATACTCTCATTCTGCATAACTATGAAAGGTAAAAAATTAGCTACTACTACACATTTCGTTACACTGATAATAGGGAAAACAAGAAATTGAACCATCATACCCGGCCACCCAAATTACGCCAATAAACTCCTCTAGTGTGGACATGGTTTCTCCTTACAGCATAAACCACACCTAGAGATTCAATAAACCTCTGGAAGGTTCGGAAACGCTTCCTCATTTTGGACAGGGATCTTATTAGAGAAGCAATAATTATAGCCCGACCAAAGTGTGCACTTAAAATAGCTACAGAGGCACGCAGCTCAGCAACCACACCTACTTTTGTTTGCAAATTCGGTCCGGCAAGCAACATGATCAAGAAGCCTAGCAAGTAATGTCTTCATATCTAACCCACCCAGCCCGTGTTAACATCGTCCTGTTCGAGATTCTCAATGAAACATCCATCTGCAAATCAAGAATGGGTACATAAACGATACGATTTACGCCACTAACCTTCTACCGGGACAATCATAACTTACGTATACATGTACAGTCATTGTGTAGATCCAAAAGCAAATAACAAAAAATTAAAATTCATAATAAACAACAATAAATCCCCCAAACTGCGTTTAGAACACCAATTTCCGCATATTGAACTCCAATTTCGCTAAATTGAGATGACTAACAAAACAATATGCAATTGCGTATTCTAAGTTTAAGCATTTCAGAACATAACTTCACCCCAAGCTACAATAGCCATTTAACGAAAATTGGTATTCTTCGATTTCAGGCGAACAAAAAAATTGAGGATATTTACCTGTGCGACACTGGACGTTTGGGGCCCAATCCGGTAGTGATAGCCTTTTGCCGGAGGAGTTGATTCGCCGGAGAGTGGAACACAACCGCCCGCCAATTCCCTTGCAACAGATGCTATTTTCAATTTTTGTCAGGGAGAAGTGTGTTTTAAAAAAAATGAGGTAGGGGAAATTCGTCATTTCCAATTGAGACCGGGGTAAAACGTCATTTCCCCTAGGGGCTTTATGGTAAATCCACGGACTTGGACATGCTGTTGGGTTTGGCAAGGCGAACCAAACACAAGCCGGATTGGGACTTAAAAATTGGTCCAACACTGGCCTACCAAACCAAACTCAACATTGACTTTTACTGAGCCCTTTACGAAAACCCATTCTCCAGAAATAAAATAGTGTTTTGGAATGGGTTTTTGTCTTCATCCATACCCGATACCAAACGTGCCGTAAAGGAAAAGAAGACCCATTTTCAGCTTGAATTGAGACCTTTAGGCTGCTAATTCTTCGACGCACAAGAAGCAGATGGTCATTGGAATTCGTACTGGCAAAACAATAAAAGACAACCAAAGCAGATACTGAAGTCCCTGAAGGAATCCTTCTCGCTAGTACTAGTATACTAGGGACGTACTTCCTTCAGAAAAATAAGTCTGCTGATATAGATAACCGAGAAGTCTTTTGATAACATAAAAGACCTCACCAAATGGTTTAGGAATAACCGACAACATTTAGCCAACAAAAAAAAAAAAAAAAATTAACTAAGAGCTCATTACTGAAGCTGCAAGAAGAAGTTGGCATATCTCTTAAAGAACAATAATAAGAGTGCAATGCAACTGATAACTTGTTAAAGCGATCCAGTTACTGAAACAGCGAGAGCCATAAATATCATCCATGTTTGGTTTCGAAGCCAGTTTTCATGTCTAGTAGGTTGCCATGGCATCTGGCTTTGCCCTGAACACTTCACCTACTTCATTCATATTAGGAGCAACAAATCTTTCGAAGAACCTCTTATCGATCATGGCGGCAAGCGTTGAAAGAGTTGGCCATCCAGCAATTAGACACTTACTTTTCAATACCTTCAAAACTTGCAATCTTGGTCTATACTCTGAATACTGTCATTAACTCCTATTGTCTTCTCAACCGTCTTGATCTTGCTTTTCCTGTCTTGGCTCTCTTCATTAAGTCTGGCTTGTCACCACCTTCAACACTCTCATTAGAGGCCTCTTTCTCAAAACAAGGTACCACAGGCTGTAAGTTTATTCAAAAAATGCTTGACTCAAAATCTGTGTGAACCTAATGTCGTCATGATTAACACTCTGATCAATGGTCTCTGTAAATCTGGAAATACAAATACTGCCATTAAGTTGTTGGACAATGGTACTTGCAGACCTGATGTTTATGGTTACAGTACAATTATTGATGCATTGTGCAAAGATACTCTGGTTGATGATGCTCTTTCTCTCTATTCCCAAATGCTTGCCAAGGGCATTTCACCCACCATTGTCACTTATAATTCATTGGTTCGGGGATTGTGTTATTCGGATAGATGGAAAGAGGCCAATGGTTTGATAGATGATATGATGGTCATCCATGATATCCCTCCAAATCTTGTTACGTTTAACACATTGATAGATGCCTTTTGCAAGAAAGGAAAGGTTGAAGAGGCCCAACATGTCTTAGAAGTTATGAAGCAGAGAAGTGTTCCTGCTAATATTGTTACATACAATGCACTCATCAATGGTTATTGTCTTCAAGGAGAAATGAAAGAGGCCAATCATGTGTTGGAAGTTATGAAGCAGAAAAGTGTCTCTCCTGATATTGTTACGTACACTGCACTCATCAATGGATATTGTGTTCAAGGAGAAATGAACAGGGCAAAGGAAATATTTAAGCTAGTTGTTGATTCTGGTTTGAGGCCCAATGTAATCACCTATAGTACTTTGATGGATGGGTATTGTAATAAGGGTGACGTAGATGAAGCTTGGAGACTGTTCGTTGAACTTCCTCGTTCTGGATTAGAACACAACACAATCACTTATAGCATCATGCTGCGTGGATTCTTTCGTGATGGAAGGATAGCTGATGGGGAGAAGCTTTTAAATGATATGCGGGCACACGATGTAACTCCTAATCAGGTGACTTACAATAGCTTGATAGATAGTTTCTGCAAGAATCATGTGATTGATGTGGCATTTTCAGTTTTGCGTATCATGGAAGACAATGGTGTTCATCCGAACATAATTACATACAACACCCTCATTCATGGACTATTTGAAGATGACAAATTTGATATTGCAATGAATCTATTCTATTCACTTTCTGCAAAAGGCCTGCAATTAGGCGTGTCTGATAAGATGTTTGAGCCGATGTCAAACCATATTAGGAGCTCGTTTCGATCATCGAGTCGAGCAAGGCTCGGCTCAATTATACGGGATAGGTCGGTTCATGATATTATATGTATATTTTTTTAAATTTTTGGGTAACAAGTTTGAGTTCAAATCAATTTGAACCGATGTCGAGCTTAATTATTTTGACTCGAAGAGCAATATGGAGTTTTGTGCATGTTACCCCGTTTTTAGTTTCAAACTACAAATTGATCCACATGCACTTTCGAGGGTGTTAAAAGCATGTGAAGGAGTCGGGATGATCAGTGTCGGCGAAGAGATGCATCGCCATGTTACACTTGCTAGATTCGGAACAATACGTCTATGTTGAATGTTGTTGTTGACATGTACGCGAAATGCGGTGACATCGTTAGAGCTGGGAGATTTTTAGTTGTATTGAGGATAAGGAGTTGTTCTCGTTGAATACGATGATTGTAGGGTATGCTAGGCATCGTCATATGGTCGTCGAGATTTATACATTAATGTGGATGACACAAGAGGGCAATGTACCTTCTATAAAATTTTCTAATTTGACATAGAAGATTTACTAAGAAGATCAGTCATATAAAACATTAAAAAAATGACATAACAATGTTAACTAATAAAACATTAATGATATAGTTTAAAATACTATACGTGTACTCCCTCCGGTCCATTTTAAGTAGCTTCCTAAACTCTCACTTTCTCTTCAGTTAAGAAAATTGTAATAAAAAATAGTTTGTGAGAGGTATTATATTTGTAAAGTTGTAAGTATGTGATAAAGTAAGAGAGAGATTGAAAAAAATAATGATAAAGTATGGAAGAGAAATAATAAAGAATTATTAATGGGATAAAAAAATTTCATTTATAAGCTAGGAAGTTTCTAATAGAACTCCAAAAAAGGAAATTTAGGAAGTTATTAATGGAACATAGGGAGTATTTAAAAATATCATTTTGTCTCTCCGGTCTCAGTAATACAGACATCTTCCAAAACTTTATGTTCTATATAAACCTTTCATTTTTTTTTTTTTTTTGAATCTACCATAAATTTAACATTTCTTAAAAATTCAAACATTTTATTAAAAAAGTTAATTTATTATTCTCATAATCAGTGAATTTTTAAGACTTTTACACTAAAAAAAAAAATCAAACCCACTAGGACACATGCAAAATGTAATGCACATACCGTTAATGTAACAAGTCTATATTATTTCAAATAATATAACATCCGTGTAATTTTAAGCGCACAAGGAACATTGCATATTTCGAAAAAATAAGATACATTTATGCATTTTACCCGTTTTCGAAAATTGACATGCCAAGTACTGCACTGCACGCAAAAAGACATGAAAGAACACTTCGAAAGCACGCAATGACAATACTACCCCTGTCTGTCCCTCCCACCGCTATGTACTTTCAGTAAAATCAATTTTGTTTCCTGTTTCAATAAAATCATTCTTCTTCTCCATCTTTCTCAATTCTCAGCTCGCAAAAATAAACAAAAAAAAAATTATTCTTTAATTTAAATCCACTTCTCCTCTTCCGTATTCCGGTCGTTCAATTTCAAAGGTGATGATGAAATTCAACCCTTCTTTTTTTTTTTTAATTTTTTTTTTTATATTTGGTGTTAATTGCTGTGACTGAATGTTAATCTGATCTTGTTTTCCAATCTCGATTTCAAACCAGCTGATTTTGTTTCTGCATTTTGTGTGTGTTCGTTTTCGAGTTGTACCATGGTAGCAACGGTTTGGGGATTTTCTGGAATCTAAAGGATGTAGAAATGTGATGTTTTAGCAGAGTAAAGTAAGCTTTTAGTTTCGTTTAGTTTCTTGATTGGTGATGTGATAGCTTTTTTGTGTATGGTTCTGTTTCTCTTGCAGTTTTTTTGGTTGGTTGGGTCTTTTAAATGGTGCTGTTTGAGTTTGAGCACACAAATGTTAGGGAATGAAGTTTCGGTTTCGAAATTCGAATATTATTGCTGCAGTGTACTTATTTTAGCTTCATTTAGGTGGGAAAGGTCTTTCAGGACTATGTGTTATTCAAGATGATTGGGGATGTTTTTTCGAGTTAGTTTATTGGTCTTAAAAGCGTGAATTATACACAAAGATATATGAGGTTCGTACTAATTAGTGTAGGAACTCGTTATGTGGTTGCTGGATGTGTTGCTCGTCGTCCCTTAAATGAAATGGGTTTCTCTATTGCTGTACTTCAGCATCTATTCATCAATAGACAGCATGGTGTGCCATTTTCTCATTGAAAATTGATGGATTGTTACTTGCAAGATGGGGTTATATGAATATGTACTTCAATTTGTCCATAGTAAATAGTTGTTTATTAGTGATCTTATAGAAGCGTAGATACGAGGAATGAGAAAGATTGGTTCAAACTTGCACAGTTGAACTGCTCTTCTTCTACCCACTATGGAACTTGGATATTAGTTTTGATTCACTGCTTTAGGTCTCATTGGTTGTAACAGTGATGTGGATGGTTATTGTTATTATATATCTCTAATTTGCATGGAGGTCGGATACGAGTTCGTAAATGCCATGTTCAACCTGAATTCGTAATACTCTCTCTTTGCGTGTTCATCAGATGGACCCTGGGAGGAGTTCTGATGCTAATGAATTTGTAACCGCTAATGAGAATGCTAACTCAAGACATAGTGATTCTTCAGCATGCAAGTCTGATACAGATCCAGCATTGATACTCAGGAACGTTCAGGATGTTTCATACATTTACAGGCAAGATGTTGTGAAAAACAAAGCTAATGGTAAGATCGGGATTGTGTCTGAAGTTGCTGGTGACTCAGATTCTGATAATAGTTCCTCCGATGATGAAGATGATGACGAGGATGAAAATGACGACGAGGGTGAAAAACATGACAAGGCTGATTTTGCCGAGGATGGTGGCATCCAAAGCAATGGAAATGCTGATAAAAATGCTCTTGAGAGCAGTGATGATAATGACGACGACGGTATTCCCCTGACAGCTGACCACATTAGAGTGCTCTGGCTGGATGATTCTGAGAGTGTAGAAAAAACATGTGACGTTACTGTTATTGATAGGGGATTTTTACATGGAGATTATGTTGCTGCTGCATCTGATCCTGCAGGTCAAATAGGTATTGTGGTTGATGTCGATATTAGTGTTGATTTGTCAAGACCTGATGGATCTGTTATGAGAGATGTGCCATCTAGAGACCTGAGGCGTGTTAGAGATTTTACTGTTGGTGATCACGTTGTGCTTGGCCCTTGGCTAGGTAGAATAGAAGACGTTTCTGATAATGTGACTGTCTTATTTGACGATGGTTCTGTTTGCAAAGTCATGAAGGCTGACCCCATGCAAGTCAAACCAGTTGGTAAAAACATCCTTGAAGACGGGCATTTTCCTTATTATCCGGGCCAACGAGTAAAGGCAAGCTCTTCATCGGTTTTCAAGAACTCTAGGTGGCTATCTGGATCATGGAAA
Source organism: Plantago major (assembly GCA_026545765.1). Taxonomy (NCBI): domain Eukaryota; kingdom Viridiplantae; phylum Streptophyta; class Magnoliopsida; order Lamiales; family Plantaginaceae; genus Plantago; species Plantago major. The sequence goes on along the minus strand of CM048843.1, from coordinate 87,539,966 downwards.
GCTCACCGGGTGGAAGGTACAGTAATCAAAGTTACAGTAGGGTCGGTCTACATGTACTGGATTGCGTCTGCTGGGTATGGACCTGATTCTGCTATTACTCCATCTGAAGAACAAAGTCCAAAGCATTTGAAATTGTTGTCTTGTTTTGCTCATACAAACTGGCAATTGGGTGATTGGTGCTTACCACCTTCAACTCTGGGGTCAGTATCTATCTTGGACAAGGGACTGTTAAAATCAGAATTAGGTAATTCTGACAAGGATGAACCTGTACATATTGACTCTGATCTCGAAGTTAGCAGTACGCCGGAATCAGCGGCTGATGATAAATTGATAGAAGATAATTTGGAGTCTCCGTTAGACAAGAACACTGAAATACGAGAGGTCCCAGAAGGATCTAGTATATCTTGTAGTTCCGTGTCAGGTTTAAAGCAAAGTTCTCATGATGTTAGGCCCCTTCGTAAGAAGATTCGTAAAGGTCTAGGCAGAAAGGACAAGAAAACCCGTAAGAAAGTCGAAAATTTCGTAAGAGCACTTCTAATTATCAATACTAAGACGAAAGTTGACGTTGCTTGGCAGGATGGAACAATAGAACGGGGCCTGAGCTCAACATCTTTGATTTCAATTGATAGTCCTGCAGATCATGATTTCGTTGCTGAACAGTATGTGGTAGAGAAGGCTGTTGATGACAATAATGATGATGTTTCAATCAGACATGTTGGAGTATTAAAAAGTGTTGATGCAAAAGACCGGACAGCTTGTGTCAGATGGTTGAAGCCTGTTGCTCGGGCAGAGGATCCTAGAGAATTTGATAAAGAGGAAGTAGTGAGCGTATATGAGCTAGAAGGCCATCCTGATTATGATTATTGTTATGGAGATGTAGTTGTTCGACTGTCACCTGTTTCACTGCCACCCAACATGGATGGCTCTCCACATTGTACCGAAGTTAGCACACTTGATAGTCTAGCTGTAAACGAGTTGAGTCATAATGAGGGAATACATGAAGGTATCAAGAATATGGTGACTGCGTTTGGTGATGACATGTACAAAGAATTTACCGATTTATCTTGGGTTGGGAACATCACTGGGCTAGCAAATGGTGACATAGAAGTGACATGGGCTGATGGGATGATATCCATGGTAATGTTTCTATTGGCCCCGCAGTATATAACTTTTAAGCGTTTACGAGAGAGCTTCTTTTAAGTGCTATATAGTCATCTATTCTAATCAATCCGTATAAGAGATGATTTTCACATGAAGTATTAAGTTTCTTACTCTTACACTCACTGTTTCTCTTTTAAATTTAAACAAAACGAGTGTCCCTTGTTTATCAGGTTGGTCCTCAAGCCATATATGTTGTTGGTCGGGATGATGATTATTCTGTGGCAGCTGGAAGCTATCCAAGCGATGATGGGGCTAGCTGGGAAACTGTTGATGATGATAATGTGGAAGCTGTTGACAATGAAGTTGAGGTAAATTGCTACAAAGTGTATGTGATGCGGTTGAACTTTCTTTTTCCATTTTCCTTCATTTTGAACTGCCCCAGCTAGCCATGGTTGTTGCAATTGATTTTATTGCTTATCTTCCTCATTGCATCACAGGTGCTACTTCCGAAATCAAACTCTGTTTATTTGTTCTTTGGCATTTGTTTTGCGATTGATTTACAAAGTCGAGAGCGCTGTTACTATTACAGCTCCATGGTTGTCACTTTATGAATGGCTCTCAAGATACTTAATAAATTTGTAGATGACTGCTTAAATGGCTTACTAAAATTTGTCCAGATAGCTCGATGAGAAAAGTTCAGCCTTCAAATAAATACCCAGCTGCTCAATTCAAAGTTTCCTTTCTTATCAAAAATTTATTTCCAGAAGTTAAATAAAACGTTCATGTCGTCTGCTTTGTGTAATTTTTTGTCCACCTGCAGTTCAGATATCAGTCATAGATACAAGATAAGAAATAATTATTTTTCTATTGTTAAAATAATAAAACGTCTATGGAAGTGAATTTATGAGTGGAGATTCAGTACAATGAAGTCAATTGTTCTTTAGCATTTTTAACCCATTGTAAGCTACTTAGCTAAGCTTGCCAAAAGGTAAGTGTTATAAATTACCTGCTTATGTGTCTATATAAATGGCGTTTCAGCTGATTCATGCGTAATCTCGTTATTACGTTTTGGATTTCAAACTGGTCAGCATTTATCTCTAAGGTCACTATGCAAATAGTTGGATGCAATTTATTAGATAATCATCTATATAGTTTCTATGTATTGTCTCTATTGTTTAATTTGGTGTACATGTGCATTTGTAACGATTAGGAACATCGGACCGATAGTTCTATGGATGCCAGCCCTGAGACTGAAGATAGTAGTGTGGCTGCAGAAAATTCTGAAAGCAATGGCACTCTCTCAGCGGCATTTGGTTTTATGACCAGAATAGCCTCTGGGATATTTTCAAGGGGACAAACACAGCCGGGTTCATTAACTTCTCAATGTGTAAGTGAAGATGGGATTCATCATGAACAATTGACCCTGGAGCCTAACACTCTATCCAGCTCTCCTAAAACTAATGATATTGGGTGTCAACTTTCTAAGCTAACTATAGATGGTGAGGAGGAGAGAGATGATGCTCTTGATGGGCCTCATTTTATAGATATCACAAGCAACTTAAGCCAGCTACACTCGGAAGATCCACATGATGTGATTATGCCAAAATTCAGAGGTTTTGACATTGTCAGTGATCCTTCTGACCATCATTTCCTCAGTGGACAGGGAAGGGTTAGTTATTCTGTTCCATTGTCAACATGAGCAATACTCTTCTATATTTGAAAACGTTGGTGTTTCTTAACTCGTTCTCCAAATTTACAGAACAACACTGGCAGGAAGTGGCTTAAGAAAGTTCATCAAGATTGGGACATTCTTCAAAGAAATCTTCCTGGTATGTTCTTGATATTTTCCTGATTTACTAAACTTCAAATTCTTCTTACATGTTATGGCCAGTTCTTATACTTTTGGTTACTTTAAACCAGAGGGGATATATGTACGTGTCTATGAAGATAGAATGGATCTTTTGAGGGCCGTCATAGTTGGAGCTTACGGGACACCTTACCAGGATGGCCTTTTCTTCTTCGATTTTCATCTTCCACCAGAGTATCCGGATGTTCCACCAGTAAGAAACCTCCCCCTCCCCGCTTTGGGGTCTATATTTGGGTCTAAGAAAGTGAGGAAAAGAGAAACATGCATATTGTTCTTTTCGACCCCCCTATTGTGTTTAGGATTTCTGTTGAAAAAAGAAAATGGTTTGTTTAAAAAGGTGGGACAATCTTAGTTACCAAAGTTCACACAGAAAATTCACAACTCCCTATCTGAAGCTGAACTATGCCTCCTTTCGCGCTTTGTTACCTAAACTGAAGTAAGAATTTTCATTTTCTTTCTAATGCGGTCCTATTTAATGTTGACACTTGACATTATATGGTCAGTTGCATAAAAGTTACATGACACGAAAAGTTACTGTTTGTTGATCTTGAGGCGATGCACAGCATGCTAAAAATGAGAGAATTTGAATCTGTGTAAATTTAGTACACTGCACAATTTGGTCTGTCCTTGTATTTTATGTTTTTTCTCCCTCCATTCTCGTGGGAAGCAAATGAATACTGTGAAATTGTTTGTAACAAGATCCTAAAACAACTACCCGTATTACTGTTGTACCTGCAGACAGCATATTATCACTCTGGAGGGTGGCGAGTAAATCCTAACTTATACGAGGACGGAAAAGTTTGTCTTAGTCTTTTAAATACGTGGACTGGTAGGGGAAATGAGGTATGGGATCCTTCGACCTCGAGCATCCTTCAAGTACTGGTTTCACTCCAGGGGCTAGTACTGAATGCCAAGCCATACTTCAATGAAGCTGGATATGATAAACAAGTTGGAACAGCTGAAGGGGAGAAAAATTCATTGTCGTACAACGAGAATACATTTTTGTTGAACTGTAAGACGATGATGCATCTGATACGGAAGCCCCCAAAGGTGATTAATAAATACTCAACTTTTGCACATATTATGCTTCATAACATGCCTTTGCTGCGACCTTTCAGTTAACCTTTAACAATTGGTCTACGGACGTTCTTTCCTCTATGTATGTGTGGGTGTGGGGTAGGCATGAATTGTTTTGAGGGCAACTGCCTCAACATGTCCGGTGTTATATGTAGCATTTGCCTAATGTTCAAGAGTTTTTAAAACAGGCGAAAAAACCATGCAAGCAAAAAAATAACAGAAGGAATTGGTAAAAATTGCGCACCCTCTAGAGGGGCTTATATATTGATGATTTGATGCATTACATATTTAATTTTTTAAATCTTTTGGGTAGTTGATGTTCTCTAATATCCTTGCCATGACCCGTACCATTCTCTTACAGGATTTTAGAGGGCTTGTTGTCACACATTTCTGTAAACGTGGTTACTATATACTCAAGGCCTGTGATGCTTATATGAAAGGACAGTTGATTGGGACACTCCGTGAGGATGCTTCTATCAGCACTGATGATAATGCTAATTCGAATTCAATCGGTTTCAAGCTAATGCTTACTAAAATTGTACCAAGACTTTACACTGCATTAGAAGAAGTTGGAGCCGACTGCAAGGAATTTAAGCATCTGATTACTTTGTCGTAGTAGTGATTTGAAAACCCACACCTGCTAATTGGTGACAGAGGAAACTCATTGATATTAGTATTACGTTGATTAAATTTTTTACTATCCCAACGTTGCTAGTGTGGCACCAGAAGTACTATTCTTGTTCGAGGTATTTTGGCTGACAATTTGGTGTGCCGGTGCGGAAACTATATCGATGGGATTGTGTAATTTCGCTAACAGGCGAAAAGAAAAGATAAGCTTGCTGAAGGACTTGTTCTTTTTTTTCTTTTCCCCTGGCATTTCAGGTTTTTACCGCAATGTTTCGGGCGATGCCCTAAAATTCTGGGCAGTTGATATTTTTTTAAAGCTATCGAATCCAATATACGAAGAAGATCATAGATGGATGAAATATTTGTGTTGTACTTTTATTTATTCTGTCTTTGAGATTAACAGGTTCAGTTCCTTTATTACATCAGATTTTTTTCATGCATATTAGCTTACTAGAAGATGCGTGTCACGCGTAAGTTCTTTTGAAATGTTTTTCTTTTCTTCTTCATGTCATAAATTGGTTGTAATTTTCTGAAATTTGTTAGTACATTATATTGGTGCCATATATTACTATTTCATTAATCAAATTTCAACTTCTCATCTCTTTAATAGAAAATATATTTCCTACTTTATTCACAATTTCGTATACTTTATTTACTATCTCTTCTACTTTATTTAATTTTTTTCCTACTTTATTACAATATCTACTATTTTATTCACTTTTTTTTATAACTTTTGTTCAGCCCGCGGATAATTTAATCTGGGATGGAGGGAGTAACATTCTTTGGAGAAGGAATTTAGAATTATTATTGTGCAATGCTAACAACTTCACTTATTATATGAAAGTTTTAGATTAAACTACTATGCCATCCAGTTATCTTGACCTAATTATTGTGATGCGCCACAAATTTTAAGGCCTATGCAGGTGGTCATAAAATAGTTTAAAATCGAAATGATCACCTACTGACATAGTTCCTAGCGAACTGAACCATCTCAAGGGGGTCGTTAAACGCAACACAAAATATTTATAAATTGACCAAAATGCCCCTATCTCAAAAATTCAACAATATAATTTTTCAAAAAATTTTTTTTTTTTAATTTTTTTTTCCTGCTGTAAACGCCTGAAAAAAAATTAAAGAAGAAAAAAAAGATAAAGAAGGAATTCATTGTATAAACGTAGATATTTTCCAAATTTACTTATATTTTTGAAGAAAGAAGAATTGTTTAAACGAAATTTTTCCTAATTTTTTTTATCGATTTATGTTTAGTGTTGTTAATTTGTGTTCAATTGCATGTTAATGTTTTTATTTGTATAAATGAAAAATTCGAATTTTTTTTTTCTCCGATTTATGTTATATAATTATAGATAAGTAACGTTTTTCGCTTTCATAAAAGTTATTTTCAATTTTTGTGAATATATGTTTTTTGAGTTGCATTTACCAATTTACAAATATTTTCATATTGCTTAACGAAAACTCATATGCTTAACATAAAGGTGAATAACTAACAAGTTCAAGAACCGGATCGGCCTCCCCAGACAGCCATCATATGCAGCACATTTACAATAGCAAACTGCAGATGTATTGGATGGACTTCTCATTAATTTAAGCGAACCATTTAGGACGTTTGAATTGTCTCTAGGCCGATTCAGTACTGATTTAGTATATTATTATCTTGATGAACTTATTTTCAAAACAAGTCGTCTATGTTAATGTCTAAGCCAAGTGAATTGTTTTTGTATTCTGTAGTGTCGTTTGCAAATAAAAGACTTAGTATCAAAGCTAGCTTTGCTAACATAGATTCTTAGACTCAAAATTCGTGGATAAACCATTATCTAAACTACTAGGCAGCTAATCATTATGTAGTTGAAATTGAGAGCTGATGAGTTAGAAGATGATTTTTAATATGATATCGGAAATGGATGACGTTGATTAATTTATGAAGGTTCAAGTGAAAATTCAAGAGTTTAAAACTCCAAGTTATTGTACATAAAATTCAAACTTGAGGGGAAATTGCATTTAAAACAAAGTTTAGGAGAGAAAATGATGATTTGGCTAACAAGCTCTATCATCTTCTTCAAAGAGAGCTGGTGCATTTAGGCAATGGGGCACCACAAAGACACCGATTATGGAAATAAGCAGTAACATCAAACTCTTGCAACCTCCCACCAACTGGAATCTTGCCGCAAAGCCTGTTATAGCTAACATTCAACTGCACATTAGTCAATTCGATCAAACTCTCCGGCAATTTTCCAAATATCTTGTTATGGTTCAGATCCACTGAGAATATTTCCTTAGGGAACTCAACTTTTGACATATCGAACTTCAACAAGTTTCTTGAGAAATCGACTTGCTGCACCGTGCCGTTCTTCCCGAAAAGGAACGAAATATCTCCTTCAATCCTGTTCCTCTGCAACTGCATGATTAGGAACGGTAAATTCCCCCAATTTCTTGGAATTGTTCCAGAGAGCTTGTTGTGAGAGAGGTACAAGTATTGTAGACTCGGCGTTAGGTTTCCGAATGAATCCGGGATTGGACCGGTGAGCTTGTTGCGGTCAAGGCGTAAACCTTCGAGTTTTCGGAGTGCGGCGAGTGACGGCGGAATCGAACCGGTTAGGTTGTTGAATGAGAGATTAAGGTACGTCAGGTTTTGGAGTTTAGACAAGAATGAGGGAATCGGGCCTGAGATGTTCGTCCAGCTAATCCTGAAAATTAAAAAGCAGATATGATGAAAAAACTTTTATACGAGGTCACTAGAAAATTTATCACGATATTATAGTTTATAACTACCATAGAGAAGTGAGGCGCGTCAGGGTGGAGATGGAGCGTGGAATTGTCCCCGTGAGATTGGTGATTTTGCGGATTGTTAGGGACTCGAGGAACGTGAGCTCGGATATGGCATCGGGTATCTGGGCGGAGATGTTGGCGTAGTTGATGTCCAAGCTGTTTATACGATTGGTTTTCTCGTCACATTTGACTACGTACCATTCACAGCAGTCGGTGTCGGGGATCCATGAGGCTAAGTCGTAAGGGTTGCCAAAGGCTTGTTTGATTTTTAGAAGAACCTGTCTGTCTTTGGGGTGACATTTCATTGACTTGGAGAGTGATGGCGTGGTGAATAGGAAGGCTAGGAGGGTAAGTGTGTAGATGTAGAATGAAGCCATGTTCTTGTTCATTGTGATTTTGGCTATGAATCTTGGTATGAAATGATAAATTGAGTTTGACAGATATATAAAGGAAATGAATGTTATCGTAGGCACGTGAAATGAATGTTATTGTACTCAATCAAAATGCCTCGTATTCCTTATCTATAAGTCGGTTGCAAAATGAAGTGGATGAGTCTGTGTGAAAGAAAGATAGTAGCCATATATTTGAATTTGAGTAGACAAAAAAGTGAAAATAAGATCCTACTTGCAATTTCAATCATGGATAGTCACCATGGTGGAATTCCTTTATGCTAGTTCTTCACACCTGTAACGGGCCAGAACCTTAATATGCGGATTCTCGAAATCCTAAACGTTTTTGTCAATACGACGGGTTAAAAATGTCTCTTTAAAACTCTTGACTAGTGAATAAGGTACATTCATGATAATGATTATGAAACACAATACTCCATAATACTTGGAAAATGACGATATTCTCTTTGAATTTGCAGAAGTTAGTTAATTCGGAGTTTATAAATAATTATTTATTATTACTAGTAACTTTGACACGCGAATACCCGCATGTGCATCTCATATATATATAAATTAAAAGGACCTACTGCATATATAAATTAAAAGGACCTACCGCATATATCATTTATTGATTGTTAATATATGTGTACAATATTTTAGCCATGATATTATATTTCTTTGTCCATGCCCCTGCTCTTCTGGTACCACGAAACTGGAAGCCTCTCCATATATGATGTAGAAATCATAATTACGGGTAAATAAATAAATTACTTTGTGGGAATGTATTGCGTGGGAACATGCAGTTAGTTGAAAAGATACATGTATTACGTGGGATATTACTTGAGAAGGGATGGTTTCTTGAAAGATGAAGAATGAAACTCCTTTCTTTTAGTAAACAGCTATATTAAGGATATAAATGGCAAATCAAATTTTTGGTATCACAACAGTCATTTGTGAGACAAAAACTTATATCTTTTTAGTAGTAATAGATTTTAATTAGTTAATTTTAGCACAACACAAAAAAGAACGATTTAATCTTTGCCCCTAACATATCAGCTAGTTGTATCAATCAACTATCAACTATCAATTACCTTATCGGTTAGTTCATAAAAATCAACTAATTTATTATCTATCTCTAATCAACTGTCAATTAGGTTACCATTTAATTTTAATTATCACAATATGTATCGTTTAACATAAGTCATCGTGACAACGTTTTCATTTGATACTGTATCATTTTGGACATATATAGATTTGCCATAGCGCAAAACATGTGCACAGAGAAAACAAATCAAGTGCTACCATGCATACCATATCGCATGTTGCAATGATTACCAAACGCAATTAATGTCAAAAGCAATTCATATCTACTAATGCTCAAAAGAAGGAAATGTTGCGATATTACTGTTTATAATTGCACTGTAGCAAATATACTGAAGAACGAGGAAGTGGAAAATGTCATAAAAATCATCCCACCGCCTTGGTAAAAATGAGAACAAGGAAATCGAAAGTATCAGGTGTCACGTCGGTGTTATAACATCTTACTTATTATGTCTCACACCTTCCTTTTCACAACCAGACCGTCCATACAATTTCACATCAAAGAGACCCTCGTGGATATATATTGAAACCTTACCATATCATATTTGGTAAGTGAATTATCCTTCACAGACATTTACCAGCCATCATTAATTAATACTGAAACCTTAGCATAACATATCAATTGTAAAGGGCCAGACCCTTAATAGGCGGCTTCCCCAAATCGTAAAGGTTATTTTATTTACGACTTGATATATGTGTCTCTTTACAATGTTTGACTGGTACTGAATAAGGAACGTTCATAATAATAATTATGAAATGCAACTTTCAATAATATTTAGAAAATAACAATATTCTCAATGAATTAAACATATTTGCAGTTAGTTAATTCAGAGTTTATAAGTAATTATTTGTTACTATTTTTTTAATTAGTTTAATTTTAACAACATAAAAAAAATTCAGGGTTTACCCCTAGCTTATCGGTTAATTAATTAATTTATATAATACATTTATAAAAATCAACTAATTATAAACTACTTTTATCAATCAACTATCAATTAGTTTATTAGTCAGTTCATGAAAATCAACTAACTTACCATATTTGTAACCAACTACCAATTAACTTATCCGTTAGTTTGGTCAAATATAACCTAAACCGATGCGAACGGACATGCCTCTCCCAAAAAATTCACAACATGTATCGTTTAACAAAATTCCTAGTGACAGCGTTTTTATTTGACATAATTTTGGACCCATAGATTTACCATAGCGCAAAACATGTGCACAGAGAAAACAAATCAAATCAAATATATCGCATAATCTTCAAGTTGAATCACGATATGAGCGAGAAAATATATGTTCCAAATTTGATTACCAAACGAAATTAATGTCAAACGCAATTAATGTCTACTAAGCGCAAAAGAAGGAAATGTTGCGATAATACTGTTTATAATTGCACTGTAGCAAATATACTGAAGACCAAGGAAGTGAAAAATGTCAAAAATCTCATATTAATTAGAAACTGTCATAAAAATCATCCCATGGCCTTGGTAAAAATGAAGAACAATGTTATAACATCTTACTTATTATGTCCCACACCTTCCTTTTCACAACCCGACAGTCCATAAACTTTCACATCAAAGAGACCCTCGTGGGTATACTGAAACCTTAGCATATCATACTTGGTAAGTGAATTATCCTTCACAAACGTTTCCCAGCCATCTAGGAAGTACCAAGAACCGCAAACTCTTCTAGCATAAACTGGCCAAATGTTACCGTACATGTTTTGAATGTTTACATACTTTGGCAAGTCAAGTTTGATGTTTGGGGGGAAGTTCCTATTGACAAAAACAAATTAATTTTAATGAAAATCTTGTAAAAGATCATGTTTTATCGAACATGGGAAAATTATAACTTTACCACCTAAGTGTTCGACACAAACTTTTACAAATATCATCATGATATTATTTGGGTTTAATATTATTTTCATGCGCCACTTTGGTAATCAAATTTGCAACATGTGATATTGTATATACTATTTTCTTGTTCATTTTGTGCGATACTTGGTAGTATTTGAGTTGTTTTTTGTGCACATGTTTTGCACTATGGAAAATCTCCATGTGTCCAAAATGATATCAAATGAAAAACTTTGTCACTATGAATTATTGTACATGTTGTGATAATTATTGTGAGAGGCATGCACGGTTCTCAGTGGTTTATGTTATACAAAACTAACTGATAAGCTAGTCAATAGCCTGTCGAGATTTGACAGATATTGCCTCTATTTCTTTTGGTCCTTCGAATTCAAAATTTGCATTTTTTGCTCTTAAGAAACAATATCATAAGTTTTTGCTTCTATGGCTTTTCTTTTTTTAAAGAAATTTTCTTGTTAAATCTTTTGTTGAAAATATGAGAGCTTCTTGGAAGATCTCTGAAATGAAGAGCTTCTATTCACCCTATGTTTTTTAGAGCTTGAAATCTGTGGCTGCTCCCGAAAAAAATACATCATATATGTTATACCTAGAGCTTCCATAGGACCTTTGTATTTATATTTGTTTTTAAAAATTGATTTTACTTTGTTAATCTTGTGAAATTAAGTTATGGTTAGAATTTTTTTTTTTTTTTTTTTTTTTTAAATGACCAAAAAGATATATTAATACTCAAGCCGTCAAACGAATGTTTACACGTGATGCTAGTGCTGACCCAGCATCACTGACCCATACTTGTCTTCACGTGAATTTTAATACCAAATATCTTCACCACTATTATTTTAATTATTACATCAATCACCTAAGAAAATTTTATTTATCGAAATACTCATTATCTTCCAAATAAAAATCTGTCAGTTCCAAAATCCATCAAATTCGAAAGTTTCAAAAACTTTGCTCTATACCTGCCAATGCCCCTCCACCATTGCTAAGGGTTCAGGGTTAATTTGATAATTAACTCTATCTTCCATTTGTGAATTTAAAGTTAGGACGTTGTCAATTTGGAGGTCTTTTTATGCCAAGGAATGTTAGAAGATAGTGAAAGATTTCATGATTCTAGACCAAAATCGGAAGTGTTTTTTTTTTTCAAATTTAGGATATCAAATGAAAGTAATTTTTTTTTTTAGGAAAAAAACAAACATGATCCCGATCTAAGGGACCAAAGATGCAATTCAACCCAATAATAAATAATGGAAACATGATCGAGTTGTGGTGAGAAATCGTACCAACTCGGTTGTACATGCTTCAGCTGTGAAAAACTTGTAAAACGTTGTGAATTTAGATTCCAACATGATAAGGATGATAAATTACCTGCTTTGATTAAAAAAATGAGTTGCGATTTGAAAAGTAAATCTGGGTATATGGAGAACAAATGCAAATGGCATATACACTAATAATTTCTTAACAAATAAAGAAAAACATATTTTTAAGAAGACTAAAATGGTGATTGGTTCCATGATAGCAATGATAAAAATTACCATTGCAAAATAAGGATGAAAAAATTTACCACTCCAGCAACCTAACAAAGGCTAATGGCTGGTTGATGGCGATTGAGGTGAGGGTGATGACACGAGAGGAGGTTGCTCGCTCGTTGACGGCGTGGCTTGATGCTGAGTTGGTGGAGATGGGCAGAAGCCAATAATGGATGAGGTGGGAGGCGATGGGCAGAAGCGAACAATGGAGGAGGTGGAGGCGATGAATTAGGGTTTTCTCTTTGGGTTGCATTTTTATACTAGGTTCTAAGAGTAGGGTTTTTTGTGGGTATAAATTGTAAGAACTAGAAGTAGGCCTAGTGTTTTTAAATATATAGCTGGAAAGGTATTTTTTAAAGTAAAATTACAAAAAACAACCCCTTAATTAAATTTGGCCCATTTTCACTTTGGTATCTAGATTGTCGACTATTAAAGATTAGCCCAAATTTTACAAAGGTGGGATTTGAAAATTACATCTAAACCCAAAAGTCAACAATTCACCTATTTTATCTTTTCTTTATAACTACATAATTACATTAATTTATTTAATTGCAAAATAAGCCCCAATAGTTTTAAGTTCTTATAATTAAATTCCTAAAAGTTTTACTTATCAAACTTCCAAACTTTCATCTTCCACCTTCTTCCCCACCCCACCACCACCTCCAACCACCTTCTTCGCCACCACCACCAACCTTCCTTACCACCACCACCACCTTATCCGAGAACCGGAGAATTCAATATGGGAATTCCCGGTAAGGAGCTTCTGGAGCGGGAAGCTCCAGATCAAAGCTTCCGTCTTGGAAGCTCTAACAAAACGGAGGTGTTATTACCACGAAATCCGGACAAGAAAATTCAAGAGTTTAAAACTCCAAGTTATTATGCACTAAATTTAAACAAAGTTTACGAGGGAAAATGATGATTTGGCTAACAAGCTCTATCATCTTCTTCAAAGAGAGCTGGTGTGCATTTAGGTAATGGAGCACCACAAAGACACCGATTATGGAAATAATTAAGTAGTAACATCAAACTCCTGTAACCTCCCACCAACCGGAATCTTGCCGCAAAGCCTATTATAGCTCACAATATTCAGTTCCACATTACCTGATCCGATCAAACTCTGGCAATTTCCCAAATATCCTGTACGGTTCAGATCCAATGAGAATATATCCTTAGGGAACTCCACTTTTGACAAATCGAACTGCAACAAGTTTCTTGAGAAATCCACTTCCTGAAGCGTGCTGTTCTTCCCGAAAAGGAACGATATATCTCCTTCAATCATGTTCCTTTGTAATTGCAAAATTAGAAATGGTAAATTCCCCCAATTTCTTGGAATTGTTCCAGAGAGCTGGTTGTGAGAGAGGTACAAATATTGTAGACTCGACGTTAGGTTTGAATGAATCAGGGATGGGACCGGTGAGGCTGTTGCGGTCGAGGAATAAACCTCTGAGTTTTCGGAGTGTGGTGAGTGAGGCCGGAATTGAACCGGTTAGGTTGTTGAATGAGAGATTGAGGCATGTTAGGTTTTGGAGTTGAGACATGATTGAGGGTATCGGGCCTGAGATGTTCGTCCAGCTGATCCTGAAAACGAAAATGAAATGCAGATATGATGAAAACCTTATTTTTTACGAGGTCACTAGCTTTATTTATACTAAAAAATCGCGCTATGATACCTACCAGAGAAACGTGAGGTGTGTGAGGCGCGTGATGGAGTGTGGAATTGTCCCAGTGAGATTGGTGATTTTGCGAATTGTTAGGAACTCGAGGAATGTGAGCTCGGATATGGCATCTGGTATTTGGGCTGAGATGTTGGCGTAGTTGATGTTCAAGTTGTTTATACGATTGGTGTTCGGGTCACATTTGACCACGTACGTACCATTCGCAGCAGTCGGTGTCGGGGACCCACGAGGCTAAATCATAAGGGTTGTTCAAGGCTTGTTTGATTTTCAGAAGAACCTCTCTGTCTTTGGGGTGACATTTCATTGACTTGGAGAGTGATGGAGTGGTGAATAGTAAAGCTAGGAGGGTAAAAGTGTATAAGTAGAATGATGCTATGTTCTTGTTCATGATTGGGTTCATTAAGATTTTGGCTAAGAAATGAAGTGGATGAGGTCTCTGTGAAAGAAAGATAGCCATATATTTATAGACAAAAAAACAAGACAATTGGATACTATACTATACTACTTGCATTTGTAATCATCGATACATTCACCATAATGGAATTCCCTTCTGTTCCATTAGATATTCTAAGCTATCACTAATCATAAACGGGCCAGACCATTAATAGGCGGCTTCCCAAAATCATAAAGCTTACGGCGGGTCAAAGTATCTCTTGACTCTTTACAATTGTGTCTATGTATCGATGTCGCCACATATTTTACCTCTGAAGTTTATTATTTGTACGAATCGACTCCTGATCTTCGTTTGGTCTATGTGTCAATGATGCTATGTACCTAATTGATCCAAAGCATCTAACCCTATGAAGTTTATCTGTTTGTGTGACTTGCCTCAATCTTTCTTGAGTTCCCCCACTTCAAATGCGTTGCTATATGCCACTTAAAAATGCTTCTCATGATGTGTATCACACGCTCCGACCAATAAATACTCTGAAAATTATACTTTAGGGCCGGGGCACATAGAAACACATTAAGAAGTTAAAGGGGCATATCGCATCATAGTAAAGATCTGGTAGCAAATCACACCAACAATCAAACTTTAGGGGGGCAATATTGACTGGTGAATAATGTACGCTCATAATAATGGTCATGAAATGTAATTTTCCATAATACTTAGAAAAGATCGGTGTTCTCTATGAATGTAACATATTTGCAGTTACTTAATTCTGAGTTTTTAATAATTATTTATTATCTTTTTTACTTAGTTAAATATTAGCACAACGCGAAAAAGAATAATTTTGGTTTTGTCCATAGCTTATCGGCTAATTAATTTATAGAATACATTCATAAAAAGCAACTAACTTATCAATTAATTATATTAACTAAACATGCAGCGTGTTATTGTGACATTTAGTTACAAATAATATAAAGACTATACGAAGGTAAGTACTATTGTTGTTTCTGATAATGAATAGTCTTTTTTCAAGTTGAATTAATTAGGCTTTGGGTTAGTGCGAATTGATCCGTTTCAATTTAATTAAAGAATATGGAGAAGATATATTGGTTATCGTTGTTGTTGTTGTTGTTTTTCTTTTTTTATATGATGAACTGATTTTGTTGTGGTTGAATTAGGGATTTTAATTGAATTGGAGAAGACATATTGAGTTTTTAATGATGAATTGATTCTGCTGGGGTTGATTTAGGGCTTGAAATTTAATTGCCGAAGACAAATTGTGTTTTTTTAATTGGTGAATTAATTTTGTTGGAGTTTCATTAGGGCTTAGAATTAGAATGAATAAACATATTGATTTTTTTGTAATTAAAGTCTAATTTACATATATATTACAAATGAGTCCAATTTAACTTAAATTACGTACTCAATTGCACAACTCCAATAAATACTGTAATAAACTGCCGGTTAACTTAGCAGCTATCTAATCAACTACCAACCAACTTATTAGATAGCATTTTTGTGAAACATATCTAAAACCGTTGTCAACGGGCATGGCTCAATCATGATCACAACCTAGATCACCGGGAGCGTGAGTGGGGACAAGAGCACAAACGGGAGCATAAGTCGAAAAGCGTCAAAACTTAAAAAGAATTGAAGATGCGAGCGCCTTAAAGCGTGTTACGATAATTACAAACATATTTTTATCTATACTAAATAATTAATACGTTTCAAAATATATTTTAAATTAAAACTAATGCGTATCTATAAATTCAACATGCATATAAGATGAAATTATAAAATTATACCAACTTTTAACTATTTAGAAATGCAAATTATTACGGTGCGGATTCGGAAAAACGTAAAAGTAAACTAAACAAATTAAAAGCGAGATAAAGCACATTAAAAACTTCAAGCGACATAAAATGCGAGCAACAATACTTTAAAAGCTTTAAAATGATTTAGATCATGAATACTTTTGGACACATGCACATTTTGTACACCGCAAAAAATGTGCGCAAAACCAAATCCTGCGCAAAACATGAGCGCAAAAACAAATCCAGTACATCATTTCTCATAATCTTCCAACTGTTAAATCATAATAACGCAAAAAATGAGAAAAAAAAAAAATTCTATATGCAATAGCGCTAAAGCACAAATGTATAAATAGTAGTAGTTCAGTAAAAACTTACCATGTTAAAGAACATCAAAACATGTCAAAGAAACTGTTTATGAATCTTCATCAATAGAGCGAATACCTTCTTTTCCGTTTTTATTTTACACTGTTGTCCGCCTAAGAGACATGTGTGTCGATTTCTTTGAGGCGAGGGTTATATCATGAAAGGGTTATATCTTTGAGGCGAGGGTTATACCTTCTAGGTCATGAAAGGCGCACACTCATCTAAATAGACTTGAAGTTTGTTTTTTGGTCCTTGAAAATCAAAATTTGCATTTTTGTCCAATTAGGAAACAATATCATACGTTTACGCTTCTACCGATTCTTTTTTTTTTTTTTAACGAAATTTTCTTTTTTTAATAAAGAAAAATGGATTTTATAGAAGAACAAAACGGCGATTGGGTTCTATGATAGCGATGATAAAATATCAATTTCAAAATGGGCAAATTACATTTATCCCCCCTAATAATTTTGTAATAACATCGGGGGCCCTGACATTTCATCAATAACAAATTGGTCCCTAAAGATCCATTTTTTGGACCAATATGTAATTGTTTAGGGACCAATATGTTATTGATGAAATGTTAGGGCCCCGGATGAGTTAGGGGTGTTTATCAGGGGGAGCAGATGTAATTTTCCCTTCAAAATAAAGATGAAAAAGTTACCACTTTAGCAACCTAACAAAGGCTAACGACTGGTTGATGGTGGCTGATGACACGAGAGGTGGTTGCTCACGGCTGGTTGACGGCGATGGCTTGACGCTGGGCAGGAGCGAACGTTGGAGGAGGTGGGGAGGCCATGGTTGTGCCTGATGGAGTGTTGTGTTGGTAGGGAATATTGGGTGAAATGAATTAGGGTTTTCATTTTGGGCTAGATTTTTATATTTTAAAATGCTAAATCGAAATTTGATCCGAACACAATGGATTGGATGGCAGTTCGCATAATGTTCAAAGTTAAATAATAATAACACACAAAATGAGCAAGAAAATATATACTACTATCGCATGCATGTTGCAAATTATTTGATTACCAAAACTGGTGCATGAAAAGGTCAAGCGCAATTAATGTGTATTTAATGCACAAAATAAGAATATGTTGCGAGAGTACAAGAAACTGTTGCAAGATGTCTATAATAGCGCATTGTAACAATATAATGACGAATTACTCACGGGCTAGGTTCTTCTTTGAGAAAGCTGACATATAGGCATTTTGGTTGAGTTGGATGATCAAACTCACATATGCATATATCATCCTTCTGGATATGATTGGCTTGTAGAAGCCGCGCCCATCCTCCTATGTAGAAGGACCTTGCGTCGTACCATTGCCTGAACTTGGTAGTGTACGTACGACCTGCCGGATCAATCAACTCCATCTTTGTAGGGAGTAGAAGATTTCTATCGTGAGACAGTTGTTTGGGGATATACTGCAATATACAGATGATGTCAATGTACCTCAAACAATGTATCCAAAACCAACACAACTTTCTATTTATCATCATTTCTCAATCACGGTTTAAGAGGCACTAGGGGTGGGATCAGTGAACTCACACCTCATTGTAGCATTGGGCACACTATCTACAATGAGAGGGACATCAGTGATCTCACCCCATGATTATAATTTTTCCCTCGATAACACACAACCCACAAGAAGAATGTACAACATACCAACTCGTTCTTCCTATTAGCACCAAATTTTCTCACAAAATAGCGACGTTCAGGCCTTGGAAATTCTTCTCCGAAAATATCTCCACCGAGCCAGTCAAGTCTCTTTCTCTTGCGTCTTGGTTGTTCATTGTTATCTAAATCATGTAAACGCATGACAATTAGAAAATGTCATAAAAATCAACGCATGGCCTTGGTAAAAATGAAAACAATGAAGTGGAAAGTACCAGCAGGTATCACATCGGGTGTGATAGCATCTTGTTTATTATGGCCGAGACCTTCCTTTTCGCAACCCGATAGTCCATACAGTTTAACATCAAAGAGGCCCTCGTGGGTATATTGAAACCGCAACATATCATTCTCGGTAAGTGAATTATCCTTCACAAACGTTTCCCAACCATCTAGGAAATACCAAGAGCCACCAAGTCTTTTAGCGTGAACTGGCCAAATGTTAAAGTACTTGTCCTGAATTTTTACTGACTTGGGCATGTCAAGTTGGACGTATGGTGGAAGTTCCTATTGACAAAAATAAATTAAATTTAAATCATGTTTTATTGAACACGGAAAATCATAGCTCTACAACCAAAGTGTTTGACAAAAAATATATTAATACTCAAACGAACGTTTGCACGGGATGCTAGTGCAAACCCGTGCAAACCCATACATTATCTTCACCGCTATCATATTAATTATGCACCACTTGTTCACTACTATCCAAAAGTCGAGATCCTCCATATTACACCAATCACCTAAAAAAATTCATTTATCCAAAACTGCTCTCATTATCTTCCAATAAAAAAACTGTCGATTCCAAAATCCTTCAAATATAGAAATTCCAAAAATTACGCTCTAAGCTTGCCAATGCTTCTCCATCCTGTGCAGTTAATTTGATAATTAACTCTATCTCCCGTTTATGAATTTAAGGTCATGATTTTGTCAATTTGGAGGTCTTTTTATGCTAAGCGATGTTCGAAGATAGTGAAAGATTTCATGATTTTGGACCAAAATCGAAGAAGTTTTTTTTCAAATTTAGAATATTATAAAATGCAAGAACTTTTTTCGAAGACGAAAACAAACATATCCCGATTTAAGGGGCCAAAGATGCAATTCAACCCAATAATAAATAATGGAAATAAGATCGAGTTGTGGAGAGAAATCATACCAGCTCGGTTGTACATGTGTCCGCTGTGAAAAACTTGTAAAACGTTGGAAATTTAGATTCCAACATGATAAGAATGAGAAAATTACCTGCTTTGATTAAAAAATGAAATGTAAAGAGAAATGGCATATACGATAATAATTAAATCCTATCAAAAAAAAAAGAGAGAGAGAGAAATGTATTTTAAAGAAGAACAAAACGATGATTGGGTTCCATGATAGCGATGATGAAATTACCGATTTTAAAAAAGTTACCACTCCAACAAAGGTAACGACTGGTTGATGGCGGTTGAGGTGATCAAGAGATGACACAACAGGTTGCTCACTGTTGGTTGATGGCGATGGCTTGACTTGAGTAGTGGAGATGGGCAGAAGCGAACAATGGAGGAGGTGGGAGGCGATGGTAGTGCCTGATGAGTGATGGTGGGAATTGGGTGAAATGAATTAGGGTTTTCACTGCATTGGATTTTTATACTATGTTCTATGATTGGTTTTTTTTTTTTTTGGCTATAAGTTAGTAGCAGGCCCCACGTTTTTAAATATGTAGCTGGGAAAGGTAATTTTTTAATATTTTGGTTTGACCGGATTAGTTCGAAAATCTGCGGATTTAATCCAAACCGAAATCCTAAAATCTAAAAAATGTTAAATCGAAATTCGATCCGAACACAACTGATTGGATCGGTTTTGCAAAATTTAGGATCGGTTTTCCGGATTCGGATTATTTGTGCCTCCCCTCCCCATAGATTTGAAACCTGATGTTGATTGAACTTGATACAATTAAAAATAAAGAAAGAAAAGAAACCTTCTTCTTCACTCTCTTACACTCAAAATAAATATGTGAGTCGATTTCTTTCAGGTGTGGGTTATATCATTAAAGGGGGTCAATTTAATCTAGGTGATAAGGTTAAATGATTTTAAAGAAGAGGAAAAACAACTATTGGATACGATGATAAAATTTGCCAATTTCAAAACAAGTATGAATTGGGGATCTTGAGAGTAAATCTACATATATACATTGAGAACAAATAAATATACACATGAAACCGAATGTTGAATAAGAATTGAATTGAACTTGTTACAATTAAGAAAACACATGGAGAAATACCTTCTTCTTCCCTTTCTTACGCTAATGTTCGATTGAGAAATCAGAAATGTGTGTCGAGTTTTTTCAGGCTAGGGTTATATCATGAAAGGGAATTGATTTGTATTTAGGTCATAAAGAGAAATGGGTTTTAAGAAGAAGAAGCAACTACTGTTGGATTCGACGATAGCGATGATAAAAATTACTAACTTCAAAACAAGGATGAATTGGAGATCTTGAGAGTTAATTTGCATATATACATGGAGAACAAATACATCTACATTTGAAACCAAATTTCGAATAAGAATTTAATTGAACTTGATACAATTAAGAAAACAAAAGAGAGAGAAATACCTTC
Organism: Plantago major; assembly: GCA_026545765.1. NCBI lineage: Eukaryota > Viridiplantae > Streptophyta > Magnoliopsida > Lamiales > Plantaginaceae > Plantago > Plantago major. The sequence continues at coordinate 87,519,125 of CM048843.1, read as the reverse complement.
TTCACCGCTTTCTTACGCTAATGTCCGGCTGAGAAATGAGAAATGTGTGTCGCTTCTATTAGGCTGGGGTTATATCATGAAAGGGGATCAATTGTAATTAGGTTATGAAATGCTCTCTTTTATACGTATGTTCGTAGAGGTGATGGGCCGGATCTTAGGCCCAATTCCAATGTGTTTAGGCTTCTTCCCGTCCTTACATTTATGTTCGGCTGTGAAATTTGTGTTAATTTCTTAAGGTGATAAATTTTAGGCAAAACTTATGCACAAGGGTAAAATAGCTCTTTGTATTAATTTACTATTTAATGCTAGTTTTTATCATCTTGATGAACTTATATTTTCAAAGTCTAAAAGTCTATTAGCTAACTAAAGTATTTTTAATCCTATGTCAATGCCTAAGCTAACTGAAATATTTTTATTCCGTTATGTATCTAGTAAGGCTTTGTTCTCTTTGTCTGAATAGAGCTGAACTGAACTTAATGTAGTATAACAAAACAACTAAGCAAATTTAAGCTGAAATGATATTAATTGATTTTCATATGAGGATAACATAACGTAAATCAACTTAACTAAATAAGAGACTTATCAAATCTAGTTTTGTTAATATAGATTTTCAGGCCCCGTTGACAAAATCAGTTGATTAGGGGAATTAAGAGTAACGCCCTAAAGTTTCAAGTTAAGTTCAAAGAGCTTAAAGGGATCGAAAACGCTATTCATATCAATAAGGTGCATATTTCCTTTTGGGAATCAATCTATAAGAACTCCAGAGTTAAGCCAGTTCGCGCACGAGTGATGACAAAGTGCGTTGAAAAAAAAATGTGTACAGATATCATCCTAGAATGCCCATAAGAATTATATGCTTAGCGAAGGTTGAGGCTACGATCGATTAGTGGTAGTAGTTACATGTAAGCTATTATCTCATAGTTCACATTGAGATCTAATTAAGCTAGTAACTTATTTAATGGGATATTGAGTAAATTAGATGATTTTAGACAATTCACAGTTTCACACACACAACTTTAGAGTGGTGCAATTGAATACAATTGACACATAAATTTCAATTCAATTGGACATAAATTTCAATTCAATTGGACCTCATCGTTGTAATATATCTATTGGACTTATCTACAAAACATAAAATTTATTTTGCGATAGTAAGAATCCGATTGGAGGAGGCAAAACCCCACTAAGGCACTAACCATAAACTTGAGATTCGCGTGGGATCATTGTTCACATAGATCTCTTGAGTGGTTAGGATCTTGAACTAAGTGGGTTCATGAGCCTCATCATAATTGAGCCGAAGAGGTACTAGCGAAAATGTAACTTTTTAAAACTCATAGCATTGAGCTTGAGGCATTTTAGGGCCAAATCAAATCAATTGAAGAATGAATTTTAAGGCACTACATGGTGCAACCTCCTCTCGGATACTCAAACATAAGAACTTAACCGTGACATTATGGGTTGCTTACTGAAAAGTTTACAAACTTACGAATGTGAACGTGAACGGGAAACATCATATTTAGTTATTTACAATATGTTTGTCACGCGAAGATCAGTCATCAGGTAACCAAATCCGTCAATAAAGATCGGGCTCCGATACACAACGGTCTAGAACCTTGCATCCTGAAAGCCCAAGATTCGGGATCGGTCAAAGCCCAACCCAACTGACAATACGACGACGTATCAAGAGTCACTTAACCCCTTTCTCAAGAAAATCCGGTCAATTTCTTCTTCTGCAACAAAATCCATAAACCCTACCCCCAAATCCTCGAAAAATCCTCAACAATGGCAGGCGGAAGATTCAGAGAGTTGCTTCGCAAGTACGGCAAAGTCGCTCTCGGCGTCCATCTATCAATCTCCGCCGCCTCGACCACCGGAATTTACATCGCCGTGAAGAACAACGTCGACGTCGAATCCATGCTCGAAAAGTTCGGAATCACAAGCCTCGCTAAGGAGAAGGAGACTCAGACCACCGATCTCCAAATGGAAGGGATGGACAAAGCTCCCAAGGAGAGGAATCGGACGGCGGAGCTGGTTGCGTCGGGCGGTGGCGCATTGGCGGTGGCTCTACTGATCAATAAAGCTCTGATTCCGGTTAGGATTCCGATTACTATTGCTGTTACGCCTCCGATTGCTAAGTTTCTGGCTAGACGAAAGCTGCTTAAGTCTGGCTTATGATTGTTGAAGATGATCAGAAATTCAAAATCCATTAGCTTAAACTTTTTTGCTGAAACTTTTTTTTTTTTTGGTTGGAAGAAGATAAAGTGTTGTTGCAGCTGGGTAGTATTAAGCTCTGTTACTGCAATTTGTTTGTTTGTTGCTAACTTGCTATGAATAATTTGATTTAGGTTGGTTTTGTATTACTCACACTTCATCCATTGTTGTATACTTGCATTTTCGACCGGTTATCTTCTTCGGTACAACTATGATCTGTTAGGTGTTTATATCATTATACGAATCTTGTTTCATGTTTGAATCGCGTGCTGTGCGATTGGGGTCAGAACTTCCAGTTTGCGATTGTCGGAATGGATGTTTAGCTTTGTAGTGCTAGGCATATTACGGTATAATCTGGAAATATGAACTTGCGATGTTTTTGGATTTTCTACTTGTCCTGGTCATTGAAGATGGTTTTTACCTGTGATGACTGGTGATCTGGTAGAGCTTTTGGCTGTAGTTTGATGCGACACTCTGCTCGTATTGTGATTTGTGAAGACTCGAAAATTAATGTACTTGATAGCTAGAGAGCAAGATGTTGGAAGCTCAAACCGAGCGTGTAAATCTATACTTGAAAATGTGGGAAGCTCAAAACGAGCGTGTAAGATCTATAACTGGAATCTCCCCGAAAGAAGAGGATAGATAGGATGCCATGCGAAGCAGTGAAGTGATCCATCTCTGTTTGATTGTTTCAGTGAACTCATGACAGCCAGATTTGTACTTCTCTTAATTGTGGAGAAGAAGATGAAGATAAGGTAGGTGAATTCATCTTAGTTAAGTTTTTGATAGAAGATTTAAGTTGAAATTCCTTTAAATAGAGTATCATGTGGGTGTCGATGAGGTATGTGGCGTCATCGACACCTAGACACATTAGTCAGGACTCGAGATACACTTTGACCTGCCGTAAAAAGTAAAAAAAACCTACGGTTTTGTTTGGGAATTCGCTTATTAAGAGTCTGGTCCTATTATATTACTGACGAGTTGACAAATACTGGCAGTTTTCCATGATAACAAGTGCAGGTAGTATCCATGATGACAAATGCAGGTAGTATCCATATTAACGCGCATTTGAATTCAACAATCCAGTTGTCTTGTCTGTCTTTCTTTCACACAAACCTTAGCCACTTCATATCCTCTATATATCTGCTCAAACTCAATTTGTCATCTCATATCAAGATTCCTAGTCAAAATCACAGTGAACTTAACCATGAACAAGAACATGACTCCATTCTACTTCTACACTCTAATCCTCCTAGCCTTACTATTCACTACTCCATCACTCTCCAAATTAATGAAATGCCACCCCAAAGACAGAGAAGTTCTTTTAAAAATAAAACGAGCCTTGAACAACCCTTACCACTTAGCCTCATGGATCCCCGACACCGATTGTTGCAGCTGGTACGTAGTCGACTGTGACCCGAACACCAACCGTATAAACAACTTGCACCTTTTCTCCGCCAACATCTCCGCCCAAATACCCGACGCCATATCCGAGCTCACATTCCTCGAATCTTTAACACTCCGCAAACTCACCAATCTTACCGGGACAATTCCACGATCCATCTCCACTCTCACGCACCTCACGTACCTCAGGTAGTTATCAATTACCATGTCGTCATTTTCTAGTATTAATAAATCTAGTTACCTTGTAATCAATTTTTCATCATATCTGCATTTTCGTATTCAGGATCGGCTGGACGAACATCTCAGGCCCGATTCCCTCATTCCTGTCTCAACTCCAGAACCTAACGTTCCTTGATCTCTCATTCAACAACCTATCTGGTTCAATTCCACCCTCACTCGCCAGCCTCCGAAAACTCACTGGTTTACGCCTCGACCGGAACAGACTAACCGGTCCAATCCCCGATTCATTTGGAAACCTAACACCGAGTCTACAATACTTATACCTCTCCCACAACCAGCTCTCTGGGACAATCCCAAGAAATTGGGGAAATTTGCAGTTTATAATGATGGAATTACAACGGAACAGAATTGAAGGAGATATATCGTTCCTTTTCGGGAAGAACAGCACGGTGCAACATGTCGATTTCTCGAGAAATTTGTTGGAGTTTGATTTGTCGAAGGTGGAGTTTCATGAGGATCTAGGTCAATTGGATCTGAACCATAACAGGATATTTGGAAAATTGCCGGAGAGTTTGATTGGATTGACTAATGTGCAGCTGAATGTTAGCTATAACATGCTTTGCGGCAAGATTCCAGTTGGTGGGAGGTTGCAAGAGTTTGATGTTACTGCTTATTTCCATAATCGGTGTCTTTGTGGTGCCCCATTGCCTAAATGCACCAGCTCTCTTTGAAGAAGATGATAGAGCTTGTTAGCCAAATCATCATTTTCCCTCCTAAACTTTGTTTTAAATGCAATTTCCCCTCAAGTTTGAATTTTGTGTACAATAACTTGGAGTTTTAAACTCTAGTATTTGCTTGTCCGGCTTCCCGTGGCAATCACCTCCGTGCGTAATTGATTTCAAAGTTAGTTCGGATAGCTGAATAAAAATTGGAATTATAACGAATGTTATTGTGGCACTTATTAGTTTGAGACAACTAAAGTATCCGGAAACATATCTAATGTAGTAAATATTTAAGAGTCAAGCTATCGTTGAATCATATTATAGTAACAAAGATGATAGCATCCAATACATTAGATTGTGAACATGTGAAATATGAGATATGATTGAATTGAATTGAATTATATTCCTTTTTGTTGTTGTAAATATGAATGTGTTTTTTTGAGGAATTAGGAGGAGAAGTAATTAGAAGACGATTATAAATTGGCAAATGAAAATGTTAATGTGTAATCGCGAACATGAATACGTCCTGGATCTCATTAATCCGTGTCTAGATTGCTTGCAACAAAGATTTGTTCAGGATTACTACGATCTGAATATACCTCTTCACATCTCTTTCTTCACTATCCTTAATCTCGAACCAGTCATGTCATTGAATCCCTAGGCGACGACAGGGATCAAGTCCACACAAATAAGTTCACTCTTATTTTTTCCAGTTCACTTTAGTTTGTTTGCATATCGGTGAGTGGAGTGAAAAATAAACTTTAGGAGGGCAAAACGACAATTTACATATTACGAAAGGGTTCAAATGCTAAGGGAAACTATTTTTTCCAAGTTTTGTAAAGGTGAAATGCACAACTTGGAAAATCTAGGTGGTTGACTATTTCAGCCCAACAACCAATTAAAAGGATTTGTTAGTACTTTATTTTACGAAATACTAGTAAGTAAATCTGCAATGCAACACTTCTATCATCTGCAATGTAACACTCTTGCACAAATAACTGAAGAGAAAAGAAGCTAATTAGACACAAGTGAATATGATGCAAGTATGTGTGATTCAAGTTTTTGTGTTTGGGATATATATCATATATGTCCATCTTACTGATAAAATTTCATCTCATCTAAAAACTCGAACTTGTAGAAAGGTGTGAAATCTAGTCATATATATATTAATACTCCAATACTTCCCGCACTCGTGGCCGATTTCAACCTCTTTGGGGAGGACATTCGAGTGAAAATTTAATATGGGGCGGAGATTGTCTCCGTGGAGATTCAAATCCAGGTTAGGCGTGAGCCAGAGGCTCTGATACCATGATAGAATTCCATCTCATCTAAAATCTCGAACTTGTAGAGAGGTGTGAAATCTAGTCATATATATTAATACTCCAATAGTTAGAAACTTTTGTAAATTCAGACAATTCCCGATCGACTTGGGTTGTTCGGCAGCCCGGGAGGAACATATCTGTGATCTTTATTCAAGTAAAGAAAACAAAAAAGATCAATAGTGATGAGGAAGATGGATGTTGTCAAAGGAAGATTCAAGTGGAATGTTTGGCCAAGCTTTCAATGGATTTCTTGTTAACTCCAACAATGACTCCTTCACATAATCAGGATGCACATTTTCACTCTCTTTTATCTGTCATAAGGGTTAATAACCACATATTATACTGCAGTATCAAGAATTTACTTTTCATGAATAGGTTGATTAAAAAGTTACCTCAACTTTGAAGACATTTGAAACAAGGCAAGTGTGTCTTGTTACATTGACATAGCTTATTTCCAAACCAAGATAATCCAGTGCTTCCATTAGCCTCACAAATCCACCATTCTTTTGCTCACAGAATACTTTTACATAGAACTCATTTCCATCCAGCTGATAAACTTCCACTTGTGGCTAACAAAGACAAACACAGGTGTCAGTCAGAATCTTAACAGCTTGAAGTTCGACTGATCTAGTCGATTAGTCTTTATCCCGTTTACCTCCATCTGTTGCGTTTTCTCATTTGGACTTTCTTTCTGATCAGAAACGTGTTTGAAGGTGCTAGCCTTGCCATTACTAGACGATCCCTTGTGAAAACCGCTTGGGAAATTTTCATGTTCGCATTTAGCTCCACTCTTCGTTCCATTTTGGTAAGGCCCCGAATTTCTTGTTGCTGTTGGATTGTTCTCATTGTCCGAAGGCTCTTCAAGCCCGAGTTGCAGCTCCTTCACCTGTTTCTGCAACTCTTTGACATAATCAATTGCATCACCAAGAATCGCGGATCTGTCTAACTGTAAAGACAATGCAAGTTCTTTGTTTGAGAAATGGAAAAGAAAACAGGCAAATTCTTTAACATTCATTCACCTTGTTTCAGAGTACCTTAGAAATGTTTGGGACTAAAGCTCTTAGCTTATACAGCTGATCGTTAAGCTTCTTTCGTCTCCTTCTCTCAGCTTCTAGATTCTTCGATGGCCCTTTTCCAGTTCTCTTCCCATAATTCCCCTCATTTTCATCCTCATCAATGGGATCAGAATCATCAGATTTGTTATTTTCTTCTGCAAACGGTATTTTCTCGTTCACGTTGTTCTGAGATGCTTCCATCTCATGGAACGTATTTTCACCAGGAGCAGCAAAAGGGTCTAACATATATGTTCCTCCGACAAAAACATTGTTGCCTTTGTTCATAAAATCGGAAGCACTACCAAAATGTTGAAAACTATCAGCTGCAGAACTATCGTGAAGATGGATCCTTTCGGCTGATATATCATGGGGCAATTGCATATCAGAGTTTTGATTAGACGGCTCTGTCGACATGTTCGGTTCATGCTGAAGGTTTGAATCAGATGAGTGTATACAACCTGGATCGGTTATAGGTTGACGTTCTAGGAAGATGCTGCACTGAGTTTTGATGAAGTCAGTGAGTACTTGATCTTGAGGAACCTGAAATATTCTTAAACACCAATTCGTTATTTTTTCAATAAATGAAAAACTGTTATTAGTACTTTGAATCTTGAAGAGAAGATTACATACTTGTTTAGTCACAAACAATTCAAGTAGTCCAATTGGAACTGGAACCAAAACTCTGGTACCAACTGTTTCCTGCAAGATCAATCAGACTTAGAACTGCCTTATATCTTAGCCGGTCTATTCTATGAATCGGAGTTTCAATTGTTGGACTTTGGACAATTATTATGCCATATATGTTGGCTAAAATTGTTTGGTAAAACGCATATTCGTAATGGATTTGAGCCTTACTTCTGATGGATTCATGTCGGAGTTATATGAAAAGTTCAACCAACATGACTGATTCGAGAGCAATGCGTCTGCATGAATCCTGAATAACAGAAAACATATGGTTATCGGTAACTTGTTCATCATTTAGCAAGTTTGTGTGTTGTATGATATAAATAGCTTACCCGGCGTCTAATGTTACTGAAGAGGAAATACTGTCCAACAAGTCACAAGCTTTAGTTCTTGTATGCGGATAAAGTACATCTCTGCAAGACCTAGGCGAAGGAGCAGCAAACACAAGCGCTTCGTCGTTCTTCATGACATTTACTGTTCCAGCACAAATGCAATCTACCAACTCCAGATGCCTAAATAAATAAAAATCTAGCTCAAGAAACCTAAACAAAGTCGAACAAGAATAAATTCGAACTACTTCTGGGAGTTGAGGCGCCGTACCCGTGATCATCAGTCAATTTCCGTAAAACAATGTAATCCCAGCTCTCAATTCCCACAAGGGGTCTTACCCTCTCAACAAACTTTTGTACTAGCATTTTTATTTTTCCCAACAAAGAGGAAAGTTTCAATATGTTCTGAATGAATTCAGTACAGGATGATCCTGTATGTCAGTTAAAAACAAGAATCCATCAGCAAATAATTGAAAGGACAACATTAATTAAAGCACTAGATAAACATTATTCAGTACAACCATGAATGAGATCATCCTTTTAAACTACTTTATCCACAGTTTTATACATCAGCATGATATAAAAGAAATTAAAAAACATGTATGAAGAGATATAGAAAGTATGAGTTGATAGAGATGTTTAACTGATGAAAGAAATATTAGAACCAGCAAAATCTTGGGAAAGTGTAAGGATATGTTTTTTTAAAATTATTCTGGAGATTTTGATCAAAGGATATAATGGAAAAAAGAAAGATGATCCCTCTAACCTGACAGAGTTTTTTCTCTTTTTTCTTTGGGGAGCCTGGTTGTTGATGCTAGAGTTTGGTAGGTGAACAGCTTGCATAGCATGAATGATCAGAGAGAGAAGTAGAGAAGATTACATCTTGCCTTAATTTCTTTGTATATAACTACCATATGAATATCCGTATATTTTGAATGAGTTTTGAACACCTGAATTTTATGTTCGAGTGTTGGCGAACATTAAAGATACTATAATTGTATATATGTGGTTTTTCTTTCATTTTCTACTCTTCTTCCATGTATATTATCGATCGGCAACTAACTGAAAGGTCAAACATATATGAAGTAAAGCACAATAAACCTATCACTGGGTTCGTGGCAACCCACAATGGAAAGACTATATTTACAATAGTTCCGTATCTAAATAAGTAACCATAAACATAGATTCCAAAAACCAAACACGCCCTTATTCTTTCTACTGAAGATTCCTTATCTTGCCCAGCTGCAAGAACTGAAACCCTAACCCCCAAAATTTCCAGCAAGCAGCTTCAAATTCCGGCCGGTAATTAACACCATTTTATTCTTCTCAGTTCAATTCACATTTTCATTCATCTAATTGCTTGCTTAATTTCTCAGTCATGTTGCTCTCACATTCGCCTGAATTTCTCCTTCATTTTACCCCAAATTCATCATCCCTTATCCACAAACCCACTCTTTCTTTCTCTCTTAATCTTCATCATTTCTCTACTTGTAAACAAAAACATGTTTCCATACTAGCTGTTAATTCATCTGTTGTTACAGAGTTATCGGTTGCTTCTGATACAAAGAAGCCTGAAAACTCTGAACTAGTCATTTCCTTTCTGAAAGACAATGGCTTTTCCAAAACCCAGTTGGAGAAAGTCATAGAAAGCTGCCCCAAATTACTCAGCTTGAGGTTGGAAAACAATCTGAAACCCAAGTTTAAGTTTTTCCAAGACTTCGGTTTCTCCGATTCCGAAATCGCGGAGTTGTTACTGGATGCTCCTTGGATTCTTAGTAATAGTTTGTCGAACAAGATTGCACCTGCGTTCTCCGTGTTGAACGGCTTGTTGGGTTCGGATGCGGGGGTGAAGAGGCTGGTGATGATCTCGAGTTGGTTCATTACGAAAGATTTGGAGAAGTCGTTGGTGCCGAATGTTGACTACTTGTTGAGCTGTGGGGTGGAGATGGAACGGATACGCAAGTACTTGTATCGGCATTGGAGATTCTTCTTGTGTAAACCTGAATCGATGAAGCGGTTGGTGGATAGAGCTGATAGACTTGGGGCTGATAGGGGTTCTCCGATGTTTCTAGAAGCTGTTAAGGTAGTTAATTCGATGTCTGAGGAGACCTACGAGCGCAAGTTGCAGGCTTTTCTTGAGTTGGGGTTTTCTGAAGATGATATACAGAAGATTTTTGCCAAGGCACCAACTGTGTTTGCTTTGTCGTTGGAGAAGGTGAATGGAGTTAAAGAGATCCTGCTTGCCACGGGGAAGTACACGATGAAGGAAATTGTCAGTCATCCGAAAGCAGTCACGTACAGTCTTGAGAAGAGATACAAGCCGAGGCTCAGTATTTTAGGGGCTTTGGAGCATAAAAACCTTATTAAAGATTGGCCTGCTCTTTCTGTTCTTTGCTCACTGTCGGACGAGATGTTTTTGAAGAGATTTGCTGTTCCTCACATAAATGAAATTAGTGAAGTGTTAACAGAGGCTGCTATTAGATGAAAGTTATAGCATCTGAATGTGGGAACTTTTTGGAAGTGCTGACTTCTTAGATAGTTTCTGTAGTGTTCGCAGAATTTACCGAGAGAGGAAGTTGTGAAAACATTTTGTAGATGTTTAATTTCAGACGGGTGAAAAACGACCAATCTGCTCGAGCAGCTATGCAGAATAAGTTGTAAACTCCTGTCTGCTTTTTCTTTTTATGTAAACAAGCTTCTTTAAGGCCATTCATGCATTGCTGATTGTCCCATTTGCCTCTTATCGATTTCGATTTGTGTTGGCGTTTTTTCAAGTAAGCATTTTTTTTTTTTTGTTAACTTGATGATCTGATGCTGGATTTGGGATCCTACAGATATGAGTATGAGTATGAGTATACATGTACTTGAAAATCATTGTGTTGCTTAAATGAACATCATCAAGCCATATTGCCACGTTTAGCCATAATTCAACTTATGTTTTGAGGATTGGGTTCACTCTCTGCTCTGGAAATGTTATCATTCCTGTTCATCAATCGTTACGTGCATTATAAGTCACACGCTGTGTGATTCTTGCATACAGATACAGTAAATCACTGTAAGATCTTAGTGAGACTATCTTATTGCCTCAATCAAGTACTCCATAATGGATGCCATGAATGTTTCACTTGTTCTTGCAATGATATAAATGAAAAAGGGAGAAAGAAAACAAGAACTATAATATAAAATGTTGTAGTAACAGATCAGTAGTGATGTGGAAGCTGGATGTTGTCAAAGGAAGATTCAAGTGGAATGTTTGGCCAAGCTCTCAATGGATTTCTTGTAAACTCCAACAATGACTCCTTCACATAATCAGCATGCACATTTTCACTCTCTTTTATCTGTCAAAATAATAACCACAGGTTAATGCAGTATCAATAATTTACTTTTCTTTTTGAGGTAAAAATTGCAAAAGGTTAAAAAGTTACCTCAACTTTAAAGACATTGGAAACAAGGCAAGTGTGTCTTGTTACATTGACATTGCTGATTTCCAACCCAAGATAATCCAGTGCTTCCATTAGCCTCACAAATCCGCCATTCTTGTGCTCACAGAATACTTTCACATAGAACTCATTTCCATCCAGCTGATAAACTTCAACTTGTGGCTAACAAAGACAAACATAATGTCAGAATTTCAATAACTTAGAGTTTTCGATTAGCCTTGATCCTCTTATGCTTACCTCCATCTGTTGCACCTTGCCGTCCAGACTTTCTGTCTCAGAAGCATGTTTGAAGGTGCTAACCCCACTGTTACTAGATGATCCCTTGTGAAAACCACTCGAAAAATTTTCATGCTCACGTTTAGCACCATTCTTCGTTCCATTTTGGCATGGCATGTCATTTCTGGTTGCTGGATTGTTCTCATCGTCGGAATGTTCTTCCAGCTCAAGTTTAAGCTCCTTCACTTGTTTCTGCAACTCTTTGACATAATCAATGGCATCTCCCAGAATTGCCGATCTGTCCAACTGAAAAGACAATACATGTTCTTCCATTAAGATAAAAGGGAAAAAAATGTAAATTCCTTAGCATTGCACCTTGTTTCAAAGTACCTTAGAGATGTTAGGGACTAAAGCTCTTAGCTTATAGAGCCGATCGTTAAGCTTCTTTCGCCTCTTCCTCTCAGCTTCAAGATTCTTCGACTGCCCTTTTCCATTTCTTTTCCTATACTTGCCATCATTTTCATCCTCATCATTCAGATCAGAATCATCCGATTTGTTGTTTTCTTCTGTAAATGATACTTTCTCATTGATGTTATGCTGAGATGGTTCCATCTCATGGAATGTGTTCTCACAAGAAGAAGCAAAAGGGTCTAAAAGATATGTTCCTCCTACAAAAACACTGTTGCTTTTGTTCATAAAATCAGAAGCACTGCCAAACTGTTGAAAACTATCAGTTGGCAAATTATTGTTAAGATGGATCCTATCAACGGATATATCGTGAGGCAATAACAGATCAGAGTTTTGATTAGGCGGCTCTGTTGATATGTTCGGTTCATGCTGAAGGTTTGAATCGGATGGGTGTATGTAGCCTTGATCGGTTATAGGTTGGCGTTCTAAGAAGATATTGCACTGAGTTTTGATGAAGTCATTCAGTACTTGATCCTCAGGAACCTGACATATTTTCAAATACAAAATCATTTTTGTTCGAAATGGAACTGTTATTAGCATTTTGAATCTTGAAGAGAAGATTGCATACTTGTTTGGTCACAAACAATTCAAGTAGTCCAATAGGAACTGGAACCAAAACTCTGGTACCAATTGTTTCCTGCAAGATCAATCAAGACTTAGTACTTACGCTTGCTAAATTGCTTAATAGGTCCTATTAGTTCTCGACTTCCATATAAGTTAGCTGAATGTTTATTTTGTTATTTTATATTGGCTAAAATCGACTGCTTAAATACAACCATTGTGATGGATTTGAACCTTACTTCTGATGGATTCATGTCTGAGTTATATGAAAAGTTGAGCCAACATGACTGATTTGACAGCAGCGCGTCTGCGTGAATTCTGTATGATGGAAAACATAGTTACTGATTATTGATTACTCGATATATATGATGTTCGATATTTAGCAACTTTCTTTTCGTACAATGGCTAGCTTACCCTGAGTCTAGTGTTACTGAGGAAGGAATATGGTCCAATAACTCACACGCCGTGATTCTTACATGCGGATATAGTACATCCCTGCAAGGCCTGGATGAAAAAGCAGGAAGCACGAGCTCTTCACCATTCTTCAGGATGTTTTGTGTTCCAGCACACATGCAATCCACCAACTCAAGATGCCTACAATTTTATTTTTTAAAATTAGTAGTTCAATCAAAAGTAGAACAATAAAATGCCAAGAACAGATTTTCTCTTTCGTATTATTCTGGGGTTGACAGCACTGTACCTGTGATCATCAGTCAATTTCCATAAGACAATATAATCCCAGCTCTCAACTCCCACAAGGGGCCGTAGCCTCTCAACAAAGTTCTGTGATAGCATTTTCTCCCAACACATGGGAAACCGATGACAATATATTCTGAATGCGTATAATTCAGTCAAGGATGATCCTGTATGTCATATTAAATCAAGAATCCATCAGCAAATCGAAAGGACAATATTAATGCATAAAGTGCTTGCCATGATCATCTTTATATATAATCATGAATGAGATCATCCTTCTAAACTACTTATATACATACATAAGCATGAGACAAATCAAGAAAAGAAAGCATAATCAGTTGCAGAAAGTATGAATTGACAGTGATGTTTAACCGATGTGTGATCCTTAATGCCTTCATCATCAGAAGAAATAGAAGCACATATCAGCAAGATCTTGAGAAAGATATTAATTTTGCTTGTTTTGGAGATATTGATCAATTGATAAAATGAAACAGTGAGATCATATATCTGTTCCCTTTAACCTGACAATTTTTTTCCTTCTTTTTTTAATTTTATTTTTTCATATGTGGAGCCAGATTGGTGATGCTAGTTGGTAGGTGAAAAGCACATCATGAATGATCAGTAACTTTAGCTCAAGAACTTACATATAACAATAGTATTATTTTTCGATGTAACCACATATACGCAATTTATCTCAATAATACGATTCTTTTTTTCTGTTATTAAGGCTCTCTGCTGTCGAAAAGTACACAATATATTCGATCCATGTAACACAACCTATTAGCCGAAACAATTCTGAGATTTCACTGCATCAGGAAGGAAGAACTAAGGATTACACAATCTATTACGCATTTCAAAAAATTTCAAGTTTTCTGCCAAGAAGAATGATCAGTTTGTTGGCATAAAGAACTCCAATAAAGACAGTTTTTTTTGGACTTTTACAAGATTGGGACACTCTCTAGTTAAGACATGATTTGTCTGTCTTATGTTGATGTTGTAATAGGAATCATTTTGTAAAGGCAGCTGGTTACTCTTAGTTTGTTTTCATTCATGCATTAGGCGTGCATATCCGGCCCAGTTTTCGTCCAGAATTTCGCTAACTAATCCTACCGCTCATGCGTTTAGAATGACACCAAACTAATCGTATCCATTAGTGCCATAAGAACTACATTATCAATACCTAAAATCCACTGTTAAATAACAAGTATATGGTACAAAATGTTTCTAAAATCTTCATAAGTCTATGTTTTTGCCTCTCCTTCTTCTTCTCCGATTTTTGATACAGAATACACCAAGTTCACGGCAGAACAAATTACTACTCACAAGCCTACTTCCTGTTGCTTCACACATCCTACAAAGGCAACACCACTATTACTTAATTAGTTAAATTATCAAAATACTCGAATCTAAAAGTAAAATTAGTCACCAGTTGAAACCTAAATTACTTCATATATGTTAAGAAATATCAAGGAAAAGTAGGGAGCTCCTTTCAGTCCAAGACGTGACAGGAAGACCGGAACGCTAGCTCCTGCATCGTCCAATCAAGAACACATTGAGTAATCTTAACAATGTACCATCTTCATCACCACTAGGTCAGCCATAATTAGCTAAATTTTTACTATACTACTAATGTATTGAAAAAAATGAAATCAATGCCTTTTAGTATACTTTGTTACTTCTCTCTGGTGCATGTATTTATCAATTCTTTTTTTTAACTTTTGTAATTCATAATGAATGGTATTTTTAATTAGAGGTAAAAATAGAATAGCATATTTTGATATGCATCCTAA
This sequence comes from Plantago major, assembly GCA_026545765.1. NCBI lineage: Eukaryota > Viridiplantae > Streptophyta > Magnoliopsida > Lamiales > Plantaginaceae > Plantago > Plantago major. The sequence continues at coordinate 87,504,047 of CM048843.1, read as the reverse complement.
GCATCAAGTATCTTCAATCTAAGTATGGATTAATTATCAAATTCTTGGAATTTAAAAAGAAAAAAACGATCAGTCCATTGTGTATTTTTGTGTGTGTGTATATATACATAGAGAGGAGACTGTAAAATCAACTTCAAACTACGTACTCCATAAACTATAAACATATCATAATTAAAACTCCTTTAATCGTTCTTCTTCCGAACGTACCTGTATAGAGAGAATATATACCATGGCGAAGGGGCTTCTAATGAAGTTATTAATAAATCCGGAAACAAACGAGGTAATATTTGCCAAGGCTGGCAAAATTTCAGTCGATATCATAATCGGCATATTGGCTATCCCAATGGCAACTGCTGATATCATAATCGGCATATTGGCTATCCCAATGGCAACTGCTGTTCGGATGGTGAGAGATCTTGGAATGGTTGGTTCCTTGGGTAACCTTCTCCAGAGCGTCAGAAAACCTTAACGACAAGTATGTTCACCCTGGACAGAACAAGAAAGCTCTTTTACAACCTACAAGAGCATCCACACCATTCAATCATATTGTGAACTATCATGGCTATTGTTGAACAATCGAACAATTCCGATCAAATAACCGATCGAATAAAGACGATTATGAAACTACAATCAATCGAATGCATAAAGAAATCAACACAAGATTTACGTGGTTCGGCTTAGCCTACATTCACGGAGAACAACAAGAATGATTCACTTAACAATGAAAGATTACAAGAATCAAGCTTGATAAGCTCTATCAACTAATTCTCTCTCTCTATTGTTTTTCTCTCTTTGTAACTGTCAAATACACAAAGATTATGATATGTTACAGTTAACTACAGAATCAATTCGCCTTTTATATCACCAATTTACAGTAATTGAGCCGGAATCATGAACCGGAGAAACAGACTCTGTTTCTGGTTTTCTTCTCCTCCACTTAACCGTTTTTCCCGCTTCTGAGATTAAATCCTGGCCTTTGATCAATCCCATCCGACGGTCACTGAGTCTTTGGCAATAACGAACTCAAATCCGTACTAATTCGCCACAGAAACGCTCTAATCTTCACAATTCTCCACCTTTAGAGAGTTTCTTGCTTCAGTTCTCACTTAATCCAGTTCCTTCAAGGTTAGAACCAATCCCCTTTCATCATGTTCCTGAGGTTAGAACAGATCCCCTCTTTCCCATCATCAAACTGATGTTGCTGTAACATTGCTGCAATTGTTGATCAATCTGCAACAATGATCAAACTTCCCTGATGGTAGTACCTTAGTCATTACATCTGCTGAATTGTCCAAAGTTGAAATCTTCTTTACCTTAATCTCTCATTTCTCTACAATGTCTCTGATAAAGTACATCTTTACATCAATATGCTTGGTTCTTTCATGATACATCTGATGTTTAGTAAGATGTATTGCACTCTGACTATCACAATGTATGCATATACACTCCTGAACAATACCAAACTCTTTGATGATTCCCTTGAGCCAAATAGCTTCCTTGATAGCTTCTGTAAGTGCTATGAATTCAGCTTTTGTGGTTGAGAGTGCTACCACAGGTCGTTGCACTGACTTCCAGCTAATTGTTGTACCATACAATGTGAAAACATAACTTGTAAGTGACTTCCTACTATCCAGATTAGCAGTAAAATCTGAATCAACATATCCCACCAATGCTTCTGCATCTGCAATGTTATTCTTCATAAACTTCAAACCAAAGTTATATGTCCTTTTTATGTATCTCAATATCCACTTTACAGCTTCCCAATGTGCTTTTCTTGCACATCTCATGTACCTACTTACCACACTCATACTGTGAGCAAGATCTGGTCTGCAACAGACCATTGAATACATGAGACTTCCTACTGCATTTGCATAAGGAACTCTCTCCATTTCAGCTACTTCCTTTTCATCTTTAGGACATTGATCTAGAGAAAGCTTGATATGTTGTCCCAGTAGTGTGGAAACTTCACTGGCCTGATGCATAAAGAATCTAGACAAAACTTTGTTCACATAGTGTTGCTGAGACAAGTATAGTGTACTGTGTTTCAGCTCTCTTGTGATATCCATGCCCAAGAATCTACTAGCATTGCCTAAATCTTTCATTTCAAACTCACTTTGCAGTAGTTTCTTCACTTCACTAATCTCTGAGATGTCATTACCAGCCAACAACATATCATCAACATACAACAGTAGGAATATGATTGCATCAGTTGAACAATGAAGAATATAAGCACAGCTGTCATATGAGCTTCTTATAAATCCAATACTCAGCACATAAGTATCAAATCTCTTATACCATTGCCTGGGACTTTGTTTCAGCCCATAAAGAGATTTTAGAAGCAAACACACCTGATTCTTGTCTTTGTCAGATTTCACTCCATCTGGTCTACAGTACAGCTACAGACAAACGAAAACAAGCCAGAACACAGCAACACGCATTCACAGACGGAAAACAGAGCATGAGTGAAACGGGACGGAGTAGTTCGAAATCAGAAGGAAACAACGGGATTTCAACTCGAATTAAGCAAGAAATGAGACAATCGACCCAGACACCCACCCCGAAACTAAATCACGGGAGGAAAATCACTGACCGGAAGGTGAATCGAAACGAGTAAAATCGAACGAACGAACGAATCAAGCTTCCCAAATCCAGAAATCGATGCTATGAAGAAGACGTTGCTGAGTTAGGACAAGAATACAAAGAAGGAGATCGGAAATTCGAGTTACCAACATCTTACCGATTGTGTCATATATAGTGGGATCATTGTTTGCAATTTCCACCCCATACTGATTACTCTTCTCAGTTGTCACAGATTCAGGTATGTTGTGTGATTCTTGCTTGAATGGCATCACATTTTCATTGAAGATCACATCTCTACATATGATGCATTTCTTCTCATTTATGCACCATAACTTGTAGCCTTTCACACCCTTAGGATAACCCAGGAATAAGCATCTCAGAGCCCTAGGCTCAAGCTTGTACTGTCTCACATGTGTAAATGCTGAGCAACCAAACACTCTCAAGTTTGAGTAGTTAGAGAGCTTTCCTGACCATACCATTTCAGGAGTTTTGAATTTTATTGCACTAGAGGGACACCTGTTGATCAGGAAACATGTTGTGTTCACAGCTTCTCCCCTGAAACATTTAGTTAAACCTGAGCTCAATAACATACACCTTACCCTCTCCAATAAAGTTTTGTTCATCCTCTCTGCAACTCATTTTGCTGTGGAGTTCCTGATACAGTCCTATGTCTTTGGATCCCTCTCTCTTTACAAAAGTTGTTAAACTCAGTTGAAACAAACTCCATTCCATTGTCAGTCCTTAAACACTTCAGTTTCTTGTTTGTTTGGTTTTCAACTTCAACTAACCACTCTTTAAACTTCTCAAGAGCTTCATATTTTGATCTGAGAAAAAAGACCCACAGCTTCCATGAATAGTCATCTATTATACTCATGAAGTATCTCCCTCCATTCAGAGTTTGCACCCTTGCTGGCCCCCACAAATTTGAATGAACATATTCCAAAATTCCATGGTGTATGTTTACCAAACTAAAAACTAGCTCTATGAGCTTTACTCATCACAGAGTGGTCACAGAACTCTAGTTTGCAGATTTTATCATCACCAAACACCTGTAGCTTTGCTAGCTCACTCAGTCCTTTATCACTGACATGTGCCAACCTCCTATGCCATAACTCAGTGTGATTCACCTCCTTAGTAACATGACTATGCCCAGTAATGGTTGACCCTTGCAAGTAGTACAAACCATTCTCCTTATTTTCCTGAATAACCACCTTATTCTGCATACACACTTTCAGCACACCATGGTATGAACCATAGCTATACCCCTTACTATCAAACACACCTAATGATAGCAGGTTTCTCTTCATACCAGGAACATATCTCACATCTGTAACCTTCCTTACTACTCCATCATACATTTTAATGTATATAGTGCCAATACCCTTAATTCTGCAAGCATGATCATTCCCCAGTAACACTTCACCACCATTAAATGTCTTTAACTCACTAAACCAAGATTTAACAGGTGAAATATGGAATGAATAACCAGAATCTAACACCCACTGATCACTGATATGAGATTCACACACAACAAGTGCTTCTGCATTTTCATAAATGTTACCTTCTGCAATATGTGTTGTGTTGTATTGAGCTGCAGGCTTGTTCTTTATGAGTGGGCAATCTTTCTTGAGATGTCCAGCTTTCTTGCAATGATAACACTTTCTCTTCTCCACATTATCAACTCCACCTCTCTCTGGTAGCTTGACAGTTCTCCTGGTGTTATTGAATGGTTTATTTCTTAGATTGTGATTCTTGTTCCATGGTTGCTTCACAGATAAGCTCTCTGCAACTGTGTCATGTTGGTTACTAACACCCTTTTGATCCAGCTTGTTTCTCAAGGCTAACTCCACATCCTTAGATGTCAGATCATCTGGCTTAGACATGACAATTGCATCTACAAAATGTTCATATCTCTAAGGTAATGAGCTAAGCAATATAACTGCTTTGTCATCCTCACCAACTGTCATCTCCCTTGACTCCATATCAAAACACAACTTATTGAATTCATCAAGATGTTCAATAATTGACTTATCAGATTTCATTTTGAATGAGAAGAACATCTGCTTGAGCTTGATTTTGCTCGCCACAGTCTTGACATGATACAACTCCTCAAGCTTGTCCCATACACCCTTTGCAGTCTTCTCTTTGATTACTTCTCTCAGAGCTTTGTCACCAAGAGACAAAATCAAGGTGCTACGAGCCTTCCCAATGATTCTACTCTTCTTAGCTTCATCGAAATCTTTGTCAAAACCATTATCGCCTAACAGTGCTTGCTCTACACCTTGTTGTACCAAAAGTGCTTCCATTTTCGCCTTCAACAAGGTAAAATCCACCTTCTCAGTTAACTTCTCTGTATCAAATCTTGTTGTAGACGCCATTGATCACGAGTTTCAAGCTCGACTTCCCATAGACGACGCAAATTGTTGAACAATCGAACAATTCTGATCAAATAACCGATCGAACAAAGACGATTATGAAACTACAATCAATCAAATGCGTAAAGAAATCAACACAAGATTTACGTGGTTCGGCTTAGCCTACATCCACGGAGAACAACAAGAATGTTTCACTTAACAATAAAAGATTACAAGAATCAAGCTTTTCAATCACCAACAATGGTGATAAGCTCTATCAACCAATTCTCTCTCTCTATTATTTTTCTCTCTTTGTAACTGTCAAATACACAAAGATTATGATCTGTTACAGTTAACTACAGAATCAATTCGCCTTTTATATCACCAATTTACAGTAATTGAGCCGGAATCATGAACCGGAGAAACAGACTCTGTTTTCTGTTTCCTTCTCCTCCACTTAACCGTTTTTTGCGCTTCTGAGATTAAATCCTGACCTTTGATCAATCCCATCCGACGGTCACTGAGTCTTTGGCAATAACGAACTCAAATATGTACTAATTCACCACAGAAACGCTCTAATCTTCACAGCTATGATGGTGATGATGAACCTAGTGCTGATGATGATGAGGATTATAATGGTGAGGAGGAAGGAGATGATGATAACGAAAATGCTGATAACGATGACGATGATGGTGATGAAGAAGAAGTAGAAGAAGATGGATCAACTGAGTCTCTTTTCGTCAAGTGCCCTGAGTGTAAGAATTCTGGTTATGCAGTGGACAAGCGTGCGATTTGCCCCACGTGTAGCCGTCATATGATGGCTGAAATGCAATTTGTTCCATTAGGTCTTGCTAGTAAGCATCCTGAAGATGGATGGGTGACCGGAGTGACAAAATACATGGTGATGGACGACGGATATTTCTATCCGTCGTTACGACTGTTAACTTTTAAAGAAATAAAAAAGGAAAATAGAATTTTAACGACGGATAGATTATCCGTCGTTAAAATCAGCGACGGATAGATTTATCCGTCGTTAAATAGCGACAGATAAATCTATCCGTCGCTAGAACCCTAAAAACCCTAATATAACACCCCACAACCACCATTCACCATTTTACCATCTCCCCATCTCCTTCCATTCCACCACCCTCCATTTTCCACCACTTCCACCACCACCACCCTCCTTCCACCACCACCACTCCACCACTGCCTCCACCGCCCCACCTCCACCGCACCACCATCGATCCACCACTGCCTCCTCCTCCACCGCCCCACCTCCACCGCACCACTACCTCCACCGCCCCACCTACACTGCACCACCACCGCACCACCACTCCACCACTGCCTCCACCGCACCACCATCGATCCACCACTGCCTCCTCCCCCACCATCCTCCTTCCACCGCACCACCATCTATCCGTCTCCTCTTCGTCCACCACTCCCATCTTTCAACCACCACCAAATCGGTCAAGACGGATCTGCTCCGATCCAACTCCATCATCTCTGATCTTCTCCGATCCACCTCCGATCCCCGAGATCCACCACAAACAGTGGCTGTTTTCTTTTATCTTTTTATACATTTTCTGTATTTTAGCTTGGATATTAAATATTGTAATGTATTATTGTATATTGAATTTTGTATTATTGAATATTGTATAAAATTTTCGATTTATTGTATAATCGTATTGAATATTGTAGTTTCGATTTGTCCAATTTGAATATCAACCGTATTATTGTCCGATTTGAATATTGTTGTTTCGATAAATCAAGATCTCGTTCGATTTATTATATTCGAATTTTGTATTCGTATACGGATTAATTTTTTTTTTTTAAATAGCTATTTAGCGACGGATAGTTATCCGTCGCTATATAGATTTGTTTTTTTTTAATGGAAAAATCAGCTTTTTAGCGACGGATAAAATCCGTCGCTAAAAAGTCAATGGTTTATCCGTCGCTAAATCCGTCGCGATTTAGCGACGTATAAACTATCCGTCGTCCCACTTCCCGTGGGACGACGGCTTTTTTATCCGTCGCTAAGTCCGTCCGTCCCTAAGGACTTAGCGACGGATCGGCACAGTTTTAACGACGGATAAATTTTATCCGTCGCTAAAACTGTAGATTCTTGTAGTGTTATTGCACATGATTATTACTGTGTTTTACGTTTACTTGTACATAATCGAGTAATTCTAACATGTACTCGATGTTGTATTGTTAGGCCTTGATGCTGCTGAATGCGTCTTTTCACTCTAAGAAGGTTCTGACCGAAGTCTTCATCAACAACGATTCTATGGCAATAGATACCACTAGTAGTTCTAGTAACTAAAAGTAGCTAGTTGAACATAATGTGAAGATGTTTGGTCGTCTTGCTGTCCGTTGATTTTGGGTTTAACAAGTCAAGTGCTGGAATTTCTCAACTCTTCTTCTCCGATTTTCGATACAGAGTATGTGAGTGTTAACTCAACAATAATGATATTGATCGTCGAACGGCCTAGATTAAATATGGAAATCTCAACGGTGATAATCAAATCCGGGATATGGAAAGCTGGAGAGTTAGTTAGGCATTTAACTAATCCAGCTTCTTGATTCTAGAAGGAAGTTTAGGTGGTTTCCTTATTCAAGAAGCTTACCTAAATTAGTTTTATTAGTTTTCTTGTGCTAAAAGATTAGTAATTAGTTTTCTTGTTCTAGTATGATTTGGTAGTTGAGTTCTCCAAATATAGTCAAGGGGGCTTGTTTGTTATATAAATCAGACTAGAATATCAACCATAGAAGATTGATAGGAAGTTAGGGATCATACTTCGGAGAATAACATGTTAGTTTGCTCTTATCTTTTATGTGGGATTATTCTTGTTACGTCGTGTGGTTGTAACTTAAGTATCAATAAAGATTATTGGTTGATCTCCGTAGACGTAGGCATTGTCGAACCACGTTAAATCCTGTGTCTCTAGCTTTCTAGTTTTGGTACATTGTTTGTTCGATTATTGTTTTATGTCATTATTGCATTATTCTTTATTGTTTGAACTTAACATAGTAAACCAGTTCCCGGCAGAACAGAGCTCTCGCACATAATTAAGAATGGAGATGTGCTGTAATGTCTTATCCTACTTCTTAAGTGACCATATAATGAAGGAATTGGTTAAATAAACATGATTCTTTTGATCAATTTGAACTTCATATGTTTCTTCATTTCGATAGAGTAACACCAAATGTGATAATCGAAAAAACAATGATTGGAAAATGAAAAGATGATTCCATTGATGATCGATCAAGAAGAACTACACGAGTAAGATTGAAGAACAGAGCATTAACCAGCTACTGTAACAGAAATGTACTAAACTTGAAGGAAGATGTACAACAGTACAAGTACTGATAATAAGTAACATAAACGATCTACAAGCCTACTTGTTGCAGCTTCACACATCCTACAAAGGCAACACCATCATCCCTTGATTAGTTTAAATATCAAAATGCTCACAGTCAAAAATTGAAATTTAAATTACTTCGGGTTAAGAAATATAACAAGGAGAAGTAGTGGACTAATTAAGTAAGGAGCTCCCTTCAGTCCAAGACGTGACAAGAAGAACGGAACGTAGCTCCTGCATCGTCCAATCAAGAACACATTGACCTTATACCGATAGTCAATGAATTTCATGAAAGAACGAGTCAGCAGCTGCATCTTCCGGTCTCATATTTGTCTCGAACTGGACTGAAGAAAGCTCCTGACCAAAATGTAATACAATTACAACTCAATATGGAGAATGAACTTGTGAGTATGATCTTTCTATCTTACGGAAAGGTTGTGTTTGATCATTAGTGACCATGTATGTGCATTTATACATGAATGTAAAGACATTGTCTGTGTGAATATCTGAAAAGCAAATTAAAGGGACATGATGAAGATCAGAAGTGGCTTTGTGAAAAGGATTGAAAGGGGACATAAAGAAAGAGGTTTGAAAACATTGGGGCATGGGAAAATGTGAAAACTGTCCTATCAAATCATCATATATCTAATCATCATATAAAGGTAGCCGAACCGTCCCGAAACAAGATTTTCGTTTAATTAATTTTATGATCAAGAAAATGAAAAAAGTTGGAAAAATGAATGTCATTTAAATGGAAAAGTAATAATAAATGAATAAAAATGATAGTATATTGAAAAAATGGAAATTTGAATACTATTTAAACGAACAAAGAATAAAGAATGACTGAAAAAAAATAGATATTGAGTTGGTGAATTGTAAATAATTGATTATTATTTATCAAAGTAATATTATTTAAGTGGGTTAGTGGGTCCAATTACTAAAATTAAAAGTGGAAATAATTTGTGCAGGGACATCGAAACAGCTGGGCATCGGAGGGTGGATCGGTGGTGAAAGGAAAGAAGATGAGCTGGGTGGAGAAGAGGCAGATCGATGGAGGAGGTGGGTGGAGGCCAAAGAAGAAAGGATGAAGAAGAAGTGAATTTGGAAAGATGAGAGGAAGGTGATATTTTAACAAGGTAAAGTGTAATTTTGACATTTCACAAAATTTATGTAGCTGACAGTAATAACAACGGGGCCAAAGTGTACCGGTAGCTCGCAGGTAGGGTAAAATTCACTTTTAGTATTTAAGTGTGAGACATTTCCGATTTTCGTACTCTAGAGTGGTCGCGTTCAATTTAAGTACTAATTATCAATAACTATGTACAATTTAGGTACTAATTGGATTTATGAGGTGCACCATCGCATTCACGTGCGAGTGAATGTCAAATGCCGAAAGATAGACATAGAAAATTAACCGTTCGCAAGATATCGTGGACTTCGTCCCCACTCACAAGCGTCATATTCTTTCTCGGCAGATTCTTTTTTGTAGGATTTTTCATCAATTTCGTTTCAATCGACTTTCAATTGATCAAATTCACATTAAATTGGAATTAGGTTAATTGTAACTTGATACTGATTTGCATACCCACCATCTAATTTACAATTAGTACCTTAATCATAAATAGTTATTGAGAAATAGTACCTAAATTGGACGCGACCACTCTAGAGTACCAAAATCGGAAATGTCTCACAGTGGAGTACCAAAAATGAATTTTATCCCTACTAAGTCTCATAAAAGTCCTACTCATTAGTGAGAGTCCAAAAGGTCCATCATAATAAGCATATAAAATTGCATTTTCGCGGATCCTATTTTCACGGGCAGGCTTTTTAATCCGGATTCGGGTCGCGAGCGGTTATCTCAACATCTAGTATAAAAAACTTTTAATCCCTCTTTTCTTCCATTTCACTCTGTTTCGTTTCATTCAAGCAACACAAAACTTAAATATCAATTTTCTCTCTCTAATCAAATCCATGGTAGAATTCCACGAGACCAGATCTACAAATTGAGAAACCGAGCTCCGTCCATGCCGAGTTGCTCTGAAAGCGGCGATTGAGTAATTGGAGGCGGAGATCAAGTTGATGCCGCGATGTTTGTTGTATCTCTGGCCGATTTGCTACATGATTGCATCTCGAGCTTGAAGGTGGCTGAATTGGCACTGAAAGTTGCCTTTTCTACAGTCGATCGGCTCCATTTATCACCTCTATTGACGAAGTTGGACAGAAACTCAGCTGGTATTGAGCAATTTGAGTTTCGTTATCAAGGTAGATAGGTATTCATTGTCGATTTCTGCTAATTTAATTGGTGACTGGTATTATTTTTGTTTTATTATCAATTTTGTTCAAGAGAGTATATGTACATGTGTGCATAAAATCCATTAACCGTTTAATTATGATGTATTTGTATATATTTTGTGTTTTGGCATGTACTGTCTAGTATTAATGTAGGAAATGGTAATGCAACTAAATCTGCACTAGTATCTCTAACACAACTAAATATCGTGTAGATCAAATAAAGTTATAGCTACCATTGTATAGATGTTTCTTTTTGGAATATGTATCATGAGTTATGTATTGCCATTTTTTGGTATAAAGAGGGTCTATGTTTTGTGTGAAACTGTCTAGTTTTTTGCATATATTGTCTAGTTTTTCATGGTATAACTTTTTTGTTGTGCAGCTGTGTAAAATACTTTATGCTTTTGATATGTGGTCACTTTACTGACTACATAAGTAATGTGTCACTTAAAATACTTTATGCTTTGATATCTAGTTTTTTTTTTTTGTGCAGTTGTCTAGGTTTTAGTATGTATTGTCTAGTTTTTAACATGTATCATCTACTTTTTATGATTTTTCGATTTGCTATGTGGTTGTGTACACTGTATATATTTTTTGTGGGGGATTTGTTGTTTGTTTGTATTTTCTGAATGTTCTGTGTGAAATTGTCTAGTTTTTAACATATATTGTCTACTTTTTAATGTTTTACGGCTTTTTTGTGTGAAATTGTCTAGTTTTTAACATATATTGTCTAGTTTTTATGTAAATACCTTATGTTTTAGCTTTTAACACATAATCTAGTTTTTAACAATATTTGTCTAGTTTTTCATGTTATATCTTTCTGTTTTGCAGTTATGTTGAACTGTCTAGTTTTTAGTATGTATTGTCTAGATTTTATGTAAGTTGAAAAAGTTAGAAGCAAAGAAAGTTGTTGGTGAAAAAGCTTCTCAAGGATCTAACAGACCTGCTGCTAAGAGACCTACTGATGATGATGATTTTGAAGAGGGTGGATTGGATGATTTGAAGAAGAATGCTCTGAAGAAACTAAAGCAATCGAAGAAAAATTAGTGTCTAGTTTTTACAACATATTGTCTGGTTTTGTAACTGGATTGTCTAGTTTTGTAAATGGATCGTCTAGTTTTATTATTTGTCCAGAAATTTACTCACTCTAGTATAACATAATAGTCTATATTGTCTAGTTTTTACTTACACATAATTGTCTAGTTTATGAAAAGAATTCTCTAGTTTTACATGATATTAAATTTACATTATATTGTCTAGTTTTTACATTATATTGTTTAGTTTTTACTTGACCCGTTTTTAATGAATCCGGGTCAAAAGATCCGCGAAAAATCATCAGAAGCCAAGTCGAGAAAAAATGTATAATTGTCTACTTTTAACGTTTGAATGGGACTTTCGGGACTATTTAATATACAGGGGTCTCTCGCAAGACGGACTCTTTTACCCTGGCAGGTAAGTTAAAAGGTTACATTTGGGAAAGAAAATATCATCGTATTCTATATATAGTATTATAAGTATATGCACCATTGGGGGGAAAGAAATAAGTGGTGGTACTTTTGCAATAAACTTGTAACAATAATTCCAAAACGACTACCATCCATTCATGTGCTTCATCATTTAATGCAATTTTATGTGGAACTTGTGGAAAGTTGGAGTAATCGCGGATCAACTTCCATACTAAGAGTTTTCAACAAAGAGGGATCGTTGATCTCGGGTTTGATGGATAACGGGTCGATGCTAAAAATGCTCTTAAAACCCGAATAAATAGAGTAATAGACTCAACCGATTCACATACGTTAGACTTAACCTCAAATGCATACATTATGTATTCACAAGTGTGCACGTTGAGATACTTGTGAGATGGTTGCCCAGATCCTTGAGAGGTCACCAAGCATGCTTATGGATATACTTTCGAATCTCTTTTTTCTTCTGCGGAGGATCCCTATTAGGGCTGATCGATTGTCATATTTTGATAAGTAAAAAGGATAAGGTTATTTTTTATGTAAATGAGAATAATAAATATCATACTATTATCTTAATCCAATCCTACGAGTAGTACTAGTTATTTCTATCAAAGTGTAAGTTACACTAAAATAGAGGGTAAAAAAGAAAATATTTAACCTTTCATTTCTATTAAAAATTAACAATATGGAATTCACGTGAACCAATTGTTGTCCATGCGGAAATTCAAAATTTAAGATTAAAAAAGATTATATGTACCTACATGTCAATGATATACCAAGTAATGTAGGGCATGTAATCGGTAAATTGATGTTTGGAAGATAGAAGGGTGTATTCTTGTTCTTGTCATTAACTATGGGTCAGGTGACTCCTTCGATTAGTCATTTCATTTACCAACTCGTTCGACCCTTTCTTCTTTGCCACTTACTTCCTTCAAATATTCACTCTTTCAATAATCTCGTTTTTGGTTATTATACAAAGGGACCCAACTCTTATTCATTCCTCCCTCCGTCCCAGAACAAATGTTCTATTTTGACTTTTGACAGTCAACATTTTTCAACTTTGACTCGGATTTAATCCTAAACCGTAAATGTAAATTACTCAATTAAATTATATAATGAAACTTTAGGAAGTTGAAAAATGTTGAATGACAAAAATAGAAAGTTGACATTTGTTGTGGGACGGAGGGAGTATATTACACCATTACATAAACAATACTGGGACCCAACTCTTATTCATTATATTACACCAGTACATAAACAATACTGGGACCCAACTCTTATTCATTACTACTTCCTCTTCCTCCGTCCCGGAACAAGTTTCCACTTTTAACTTTTTGCGGTTAAACTTTTTCAACTCTGACTACGAATTAATCTTAAATTGCAAATGTAAAATGTTTAATTTTTTTATATAATGAAACTTTAGGGGTTAAATTTTAGATGTGGGCCTGACAATTGATGGGCTTTCTCCAGCCCAATACCCAAAGTCATTAGACTGGACCAGGTTTGACATAATCCAAAAACAAAAGCAGCCCAGCCATATCCAACCCGATTTGATTTACACAACCCAACCCGGTTTAAGTTTCAGAAGTTTTCCCCAAATTTCATCATCGTCTTCATTCTCTCCAATTGAATCGCACAAGGTGTCGATTGAAGGGAAAACTCTCGCAAGGTAATTCTCAACTAGATAATCTATATAAGCTGCTTCTTTATTATATCCAATTTTGTTTTTCTGTAGCTCCAATTTTTACTTAGCTAGGGCTAATTTGGGCACCTATTTGTCAATCAATCAGGGTTAGTACAAGTAGAATGACTGCTGAAGGTAGGGTGCATCCAGATTGCAGAAACGCATCGAATCCGTATCATGAATGCAGTGAATTCTGCTTCAATGTTATTGCTGAAGCTAAGAAAAGATTGAATGAAATCGATTCAGGTTTGTGTTTTTCTCCCTTGTCCTGTTACTAACTTTGTTTTATGATGCATTAGTTAAAAAAGTTTGCTTTGGTGTATTGCAGTTTTCTGTTAAGGAAATCTACGGTAATTTGGTATGTGACAGTGTAAAGAATGCGTGTAATGGTTCTTAGCCATTGGCTATGTTTAGCGAAATTAGTTGACGAGCTGATAGTCTAGCTGGTGGATTATAAGCTAGACGAGAAGGTCGCTTGAACTGATAGATGATGGGTTTGCTGATTTTTAACGGATGTGTTTAGTAAATTAGGTGATTAGCTAGCTTCTTTTTTTTTTTTTTATGGTAGCTTCTCAAATTAGCTAGCCGATCACCTGCGAACTAGGCATATCATCTAGATGTTCAAGTTAGATGCTTGTTGTGGTCAAATGGTCACAGATGGTCATGTAGCTAATAAGTAACAGTATAACACCCGACTGACCACTTGTAAATCAATCAATGAAGAATCAACAACTAGACTACTGTTTGTCGAACTCACCTGTAGCATCACTACATGTGGTGTCACATGGTTCTGTACAATGATGTAGGAGTGGAAATGTGATTTTGATAGCATGCTCTGAATTTGCTAAATATTTTCTGTGTGCAGTGGCTGGATTGCAGGCTGCAGACAAAAGTGCACAGCCAAGTGCTGTTGTTGATGCTGCAGATCATGAAGATGTAGTTGATGAAGAAAGGGATGATGGAGAGAGTAATTCGGGTGCGGAGGCTGGTAATACCGAAGAGGAGAATGCTGCAATGCTTGCTACTCTTACTGGAAGGAAGAAGAGGTTATTTGAATTGCAGCTGAAGATGGTAAGGATTGTTTTCAATTTTGTAAGACGGCACGTGGAGGCATATGTAACCAGCTTTTGCTCTTTGCTTTATAATGTGTAGAATGCAGCTAGAAAAGCCAATCAGTCAGCAATCAAAGCAGAGAAGCAAAAAATGGAGGCGCCAACAGAGTCCAGAGGGATTTCCAAGCAAAAGTGGCTCGAGCAAAGGAAGAAAAAAATTGGAAAGCTTCTAGACGCCAACGGCTTAGATATGAGCAAAGCATATATGCTTGATACTCAAGAGATGGCAGAATCAAAGTATAAGAAATGGGAGAAGGAGCCTGCTCCTGCTGGTTGGGATGGTTAGTTCCCAGTCTTCTAGTTTTCTGTTATTGTCTCTACTTGGCTTTCATTTGAGTTAAGATCACTTTGTGTTTGGTTTGATGGTTACTATGGTTTGAACTACTTTCTTAATAAGTAAAGGGATGTTTCTTGTGAACCTTTTAGGAGAAAACCACATCACACTCACAAAGTGTTAGGCACATTCCTCTAGTTTGTTAGGTGATTTCAAGACTTGCTCATGTTGCATAAGTTAACAGCCTGTGACACTACTGTCTGATGCATGTTTCCTGAGTTTCATGTTCATCTTCATCCGCGAAAGCTAGTTCAGTTTAGTTTGGAACCAATGCTTTGAATATTCTGTTACATGCTTGTATTACCACGCTGCTGACATAACATTACTAGAAAACTATAATTTCGTAATAATTTGTGCATCACTCAATGAGCATGGCTTAGGTGCCTATGGATTCCTGAATCCCAAGTGTTACTTTATTTCAAAAGAATTCGGTCAACCAAATGTGCGGATTATGATAATGGTGACTTGTGTGGTGCTCATAGTCATATTCTCCATCCTTTCTGACATTCTAGTTTGTATGTGGAGTATATTCTTCCTCATTATTACATGCTTTACACAAAACTGGTGACAATTATAGCCGAGGACTTGAAGGGATATAGACTAAGAGTCTAAGACATTGGCATAATAATTACAATTGCCTTGACTTGTGAATTGTGATCAAGGTTCAAAGAGACTGACTAGTAATAAAGGAGAAATTAAGAATGAGAAGAACCAATTGAACTCGTTTCGAGAGGTTGGGTCACAAGCCCCTCCATGCCTTCATATTTATTTCTACTATCATACTGGGGATGGAAGGATCTCATGCTTTTGTATTTATGATACTATCGTACTGGGGATTCCGTTCTTTAGCCTTTAAAATGTAATTTTCAGTAATTGCATAATTTAACCAATTAGATTACAATCACTATAAGTATACTGTATACATCTCACTGCATTATTCCCATCTATAAGAGTGAAGTATTGAATGCAAATATTTGACTACTTGCTTTAAAATATCCATGATTATTTGTTATCTACAAACTATTAAACTTCCATTCTAACTGCAGTTTTCAACCAGAAGACTTTGTACAATGCATACAAGAAAAGGACAAAGAATGTTGAGGTAGACCTTGAAGAATACAACAAGCTGAAGGAGTCTGATCCAGAATTCTACAGGCAGGCTTCAAGTCTTCAGTATGGAAAAGTAAGTATTTTAGCATTTAACGATTTGTTTATATCATGTTAGAGTTTTCAGTGGAAGTGAATCCCATTAACATTAATTATATACAGGCTCCGAAGATCTCAGATGAGCAGGTAGACAAAATGGTGAAGGAACTCAACGATAGGGATGAGAAGTCAAGGTCCTTCAGCAGGAGGAGGAAGTACCGTGAAGAGAAGGATATTGATTCGATCAATGATCGTAACGAGCACTTCAACAAAAAGATTGAACGAGCCTTTGGCAAATACACTCTTGAAATCAAGAATAACCTTGAGAGAGGAACTGCTTTACCAGACTAAGGTACTACTGCATTGCTCTCCTCTGGACCGTATTTGTAACATGTAATTCTTCTCATCCTTCTGTCTTGAGATACAGCTGTGTTTCATGCTCCTTACTTATGGAAACTGGAGGAAAGATGTAAAACAAGTACCAGGGCTTTGATGCATAATGTGTGAAATAATTTTGTTTACATATGTTTCATTTCGTTTTCACTTTTCAATATGCCTCTGAAGAAACCTTCAAGTTCTTCAATTACTCTACCCTCTAGTTACAGTTCGAGATTTGCTCTAGTAGGATAAGTCCATATGTGGTCTGAAATGTTATACGTATATTTTAGACATGGGTAAGATTAGGATGTGCCATACAGTGGTGGAACGGAGTATACTTTACTTGTAACATCATGCTCGATATTAGATATATTTAGATCCGTGCACATTTCTTGGTTTATTGGCATTACTTATAAGTCAGGTTTACATGCTTCAAATTTCTAGAGAGCCCTAGAAGGCTAGAACAATAATTTCTTTCATTTCTTGATCTTTCTAATGAAACCATGGTTCGGATCCTTAATATTGTGCTCCAGACTTGATCCTCTATATCCTGTTTTCTATTCATGCTGTGTGACTATATTAAAGTAAAACACCTTGAGACTATCATTTGAGAGGCTGTGCTATAATGGTAGCAATCAGTCGATAATTTGTTTGTACACAGACCTAAAATCTGATCTGCCAACGAACCTGATCCAATCCGATCCGCTTACCGGTCTGATAATCTGGATTTTAATAGCTAGTGAGGAAAGAAGGTGATCTATTCTTTGACATATGAAGTCATTAATAGGTTGTTTGGCCGGCCCTAAAATCACCGAAACCTAGTTAAAAAAACCTAAAAACACTTATTTTAACCTGGTTTTCTTGACTTTAATCGCTTGCCAAACAGACACTAATATTCTGATTCAGAACCTACAAACAGGGACTCCCTTCGTCTCGGAGAACTTCATACATCGGATCTGATCTAGCAAAATACGATCGGATTCTCCAGATTGATCTGATGCACACTCGATTGATAACTTTAGGGTCCCTTATTAGGCGAAGCGATGAGCAGATCCTCGCCTTTAGTGAGTCACATATGTTCTGGAAAGTACGTAATGTAATGATTATCTATTCTAATATATACTTCGTATGTGGTAATGTACCAATCGATATTCATATTCCATTTCCTTGAGTCGTACAAAATTGACATGCTGTCTTCTTATCCTATGTCTAAATCGGTGTTTGCTGTCTCATCTCATTTTGCTCTATATTTGGATTTTGGGACCTTTTTGTTTCTTTTAAAACCTTTCTTTTTTGGACAAGACTTCAATATGAAGTTTTAATGTTTAGGGGCGCTACTAAACGTAACACGTTTTCGGCTAAACGCAATACAAAATATTTGTAACTTTACCAAAATGCGCCAAACTCAAAAACAATCTTACAAACTTAACGAAAAATCGAAATAATCAGATTGAACATAATAAAGATTAAACATAAATCGGAAAAATCAATGATGAATTTTTTCGAAAATAAATCGGAAAATTTAAAAATATTTTTTGGAATTTTAATATAAATTCATATGAACTCGATTGACCTGATCTATGTTCACGCAGATAAGACTAAGATTTAAAGAAGGAACCATGTCCAAATTCCGACGTTTAGACACTCAAAAAAAAAGAAAACCTGCGGATGAAGAAATGGCCGGTTTTAAAACCGGCCAGTTTTTTAAATGGCCGGTTTTAAAACCGGCCACTTCATGAAAAAACCGGCCATTTCTTCATCCGTGGGTTTTTTTTTTCTTTTTTTTTTAGTGTCTAAACGTCGGAATTTGAACATGGTTCCTTCTTGAAAGTTTTAGCTCTTGGTCTTATGTACGCGTGGACACCAAGATCAAGTCAATCGTAGTTAATATGAGAAATTTATGGCCAAAATATCGCCGCCCATCAGAATCAATTTCACGCTTTCACTTAAATCATTTAAAATATCCGTCAACCAATCCACTTCCGCTTCGACCGATCAACTCCGTTTTCAACCACCTTTCAGGTCTTGGATTGTATAAACGAAATATTTTCTGAAATTTTTTTTTTAGAATTTTTCGATTTATGTTTAGTGTTATTATTTTGTGTTCGATCATGCATGTTAATGTTTTTGTGTTTGCGTAAACGAAATATTTTCCGATTTTTTTTATTTAATTTTTCCGATTTATATTTAGTGTTGTTATTTTGTATTCGATCGTGCATGTTAATATTTTTGTGGTTGCGTAAACGTGCTTTTTCGATTTTTCGTTAAGCTTATAAGATTTTTTTTGAGTTAGGGGCATTTTGGTCAATTTATAAATATTTTGTGTTGCGTTTAACGAAATTGTGTTGCGTTTAACATAGGTGGTTTTAATACTCCATCTCAGTTACAAATGCAACTTAAACTATACATGGATTAGCTTTTTAAACATGTCATGCTATTGCCATTAAACCACCTTATTTTATTAATCAGATACGATAAATAACCACGTAATAAGATGAATAATCAGGTCGTGATAATCACATCCTTTAATTGTTGACAAGGATATGAAAACTAAAATCTACATAGAAATTATCCAAGGAACAATCATTCCCTTTAAAATCAGGCATGGAAATCCATATCAATCACAATAACCTGACCTGATCTGACCTACTTTGTTAAAACAACTATATCTTCATGTGAGTAAACAGCAAAGCAAGTAATCACTGTAATAGTAATAACCCCACATCTAAGCTTTTAAACGAGAAGGGCTCTATCCTACCCAGCCCGAACCCACCAAAACCCATACATATATTGTGATCACACGATTCAGATAAGCAAGCAAAATGTGGCATACTTATCGCCCAACAAAAGTGATGGGCTGGGACAAATGTGTGGTGCATACCAATTAATCCAGTTACATGATTTAAGTTGACTGCTCTGAAAACACCTAAATTATTACCTTCCTTTCTGTTCTGAAGGTTATTAACAAAACAATTAAGAATGGCAGAAAACAAAGACTCATCATCATCATCAACAACACCACATGAAGCCATGTTCTTGGTGTTGACATACCTCCCTCTGTTCGAACTTTTGAGCATGAAACGCGTATCAAAATCGCTAAGAGATGCCATTAACAGCGAGATACTCCCATGGCTTAAATTCATCGTCATTGAGAAGCCTTTGAGCAGGCGTGTAACTGATGATATTCTACTGGAACTTGTTTCAAAAGCACAAGGCAAGCTACAAGTTTTGGTTCTCATCGACTGCCTCATGATTACTGATCACTGCCTCTTCACTATCGCAAAGCAGAATCCTCAAATTTACAAGGTTGGTTTGTTTGTTCGTAAGTAATTATGTTTCAACACGTCTATGTTGATAACAAAATGAATAACTATTTGTTTATTAGAAATACCAACATTATTTGCTAAACAATAAACACACTAAGTTCTCAGTAACCACCCTAATTTTTATTCGTAACTTTTAGTCTTTACTATATACGATCTCTATGAATACTTACTCTTTCTTTCTTATGTCCATCCATTAAAAATTGAAACAAAACACCCTTTCTCCTTTTCAGTTAACTCACCAATTTCTGAATTTATTCAGTTTAATTATGACCTTGATTAGATGTTCAGGGTCGCTTTAGGTTCTGTTTATCAATAGCTAAGCTTATTTTTTAAATAAATATATTGCGTGAACGTCTAACTAGTAGCTGATATAATCATCGTATAAACGAATGTCCTTTTTTTTGTTGCTTCCTCAGCTCCATATACCCGGATGCACAAGCTTATCTCCGGGAGGAATTATTGCAGCAGCAAACCTTCTATCCAAGAAGCTTAAGACTCTGAAAATAAATGGCATCTACAACGTGTCTAAAGAACACCTCCAAACACTCAGAAACTTAGTCGACTCCACGCAACTGATACAGCCGAGGATATTATATCACGAGTACAGGAAGTACTACACATTGATCAAACAAGAAGACAGTCCCATAGACGTAGATGTATGCCCCATGTGTGAGCAAGTAAGAATGGTCTTCAGTTGTCCACCTAAAGGCGAAGGTGTTTGTAATAGCAGACAACGAAAAGGACTAAAATTTGAGTGCAAGGGATGTGAGATGTGCATTCAGAGGTGTGTCGAGTGTGGAATGTGCACGAGTGACGACGAAGTTGAAGAAACTTCTTGTGGAGATACATTATGTTTACAGTGTTGGTTTGATCTTCCCAAATGTTGTTTCTGTAATAAGCCTTACTGCAGCCAACATGCTCCGGAAAGTGCTGCGTCGGGCTCTTCTGGATTTATATGCTCGTTTTGCCATTCCATGTATGTTTTAGGACATAATTATGAGTTAAATCAACAAAATTAAGGAATTATACTTGACTTTCGATTGGGAATCTGAATCCGATCCGACCAGTACCAGGTTGTGAGGGAGAATCCTCTTTTAAACTTAAATGTGTCGAGGGTTTTCGATTATTTCACATAACCCCATTGAGGATATATTGGGCAATTTACTAGTCCGGCATCCCTGCTTATGTAAAACCAACCCATCAACCAAATGCAAGCTTAATTCGTGTGCTGATTTCGGTCCATCAGCATGCCAACCAACCAACCAAACTACTAATTTGCTGGCTCAAGCCCATTTATAACCCAGCTTCCAGGATTGAAATAGGGAATTGGAATGGGTTTTTTATCTTCGACTATAGTCGGTACCAAATAGAACGTTAGTCGGTTCAAGTAATTGTGAATTGCAGCCACTAAAAAATTCTAAGGAGATTTCCAGATTTGAAGGGTATGAATTGGGAATAACGTAGGGTTGGGTCCCTTTGGTGATATTATTACGCATAGGTAAAGCATCTTTTTGCTAAATGTACGTGACGCGTGGCTTCGATTGGTTGGATTTCACTATCATCAATAAAGATGAAAGGTAAAATGTAAAAAGTAAAAAAGATAGTGACTGAACCACGTGTTTACCTGGAAGACCACACCATGTACTATAGTATTAGGTTCATGACACGTCTAAGTCTATTCACTGTTAACCTACAACCCACCACAATATTTTTGTTACTAGGCTAAAGGACAAATTTTTAAATTCAAACCCACTTTATCTAACTCATAATTTTATTTCGGATACAAGCTACTCCATCCATTTCAGATAAATTATTACATTTTAATTTTGACCGGTTAACTGTCTTTGAGTTTGACCACAAATTACTCTTAAACGATAATATTAAATAATTTAATAAAATCATATAATAAAAATTTAAAAGAGTAAGATACATTCGTGCAAAATATAGGTGTAGAATATAACGTGAAAATTAAACTTCACATTAGTATTAAGACGAGTTACACAAGGTAACGTGTCACATTTATGGGACTTTTGAGACGTTATAAATGTCACATATGAATTTGTCAATGTGTTTGTGTATGGTGTAGCCATATATATACAATTGCTAGTGTGTGCATATACAATTGCTCCTAGTATAGATAGATAGAATGAACTTTGGATATGCACGAACCATCATAATTCACCACTTGCTCATCATATTAAATTTAGAGTGACACCACCAAACATATGCCAAAATCATAAATATACAAGGCATCTCTAGATAGCTAACAACCAAAGAGACTTGAAATTGAAAAGCAGCAATCTAAAAGAAAGAAAAAAACAAGGCATATTCTGCTCATAATTAACATAATTCTTCATAAAATTCTCCTCTCATTACTACACACAGAAGAAACCAACAAATTACATAAATAGCAACTTCATACAGAGTAATAAATTCAATCTTTTCTCCTTGTGACAACACACTTCATCCCGATGCGGCTTAGTTCCTCGGATTGCTCCTGAACGATCCCAACGCCTTAATCGCTGCTGCTCTCAAGATATATTGGTGGTATGCAGCCGCTGCCAAAGCTCCAACCATGGGTCCGACCCAGAAAATCCACTGCACATACACAACAATTAGATTAGTCGATTAATAAACACGATACTTCAAGTGTTTATGTGTCTAGTGCGTGCATTGTTTTCGACCCAAACATAAAATTTACACAAGTTAATCATTTAACCAACATACATGATCGTCCCAGATCTTCTCCCTGTTGATGATCACAGCAGCTCCGAAACTCCTAGCAGGGTTAATTCCAGTTCCGGTAATGGGAATAGTCGCCAAGTGAACCATGAACACAGCGAACCCGATTGGAAGTGGGGCTAAGACCGGCACGTGAGAGTCACGTGCGCTTCTCTTAGGGTCAGTGGCCGAGAAAACGGTGTAAACAAGCACAAATGTGCCGATAATTTCAGCTCCAAGGGCGGTGCCGATGTTGTAACCGGGGTTGACAAAGTTGGCTCCGCCTCCGTAGCGATTGTACGCTCCGCTCATGAACGCCTTGACTAGTCCGACTCCGCAAATGGCACCCAAGCACTGTGCAATTATGTAACCTACAGCACGGATTAGGGATACTTTGCGTGCTAGGAAGAGGCCGAATGTCACTGCCGGGTTAATGTGTCCACCTGCAAATTTAATTCCCGTTAGCGAAATACTTTGATTAAAATCTCAGATTCGGAATATATAAATCGGTCAATTTTACTAGTTTCATAATTCATACTACAGAATACAGAATTACAGACACATTGACTAATTACTTCAGCAAGTATACCCTAGAATTTTACTAACAATTACACCTAAATACAAAAACATATAATTCCAAAGTGGTACTACAATACAAGGGTCATACAATTAAACAATGTAATTAAATTTTTATACAGACTAAAAATTCTTTTATCTTTAGCTCTATTACTACATCTATCACTGAATTGTCAATATATCATATATACTTCATCACCAAACTACCAATATTATCAACCCAATAATAATCATACAAACAATTTTCTTTACTAATATTAATCATTAATCACTATATAAAGTAGATACTTAAAAATTCACTAATAAAACGTCTGGAGTAACATTTCATATTCTTTAGAAAGCAGATGCAAAACTTTAACTTTAATCTTACTTTAGCAAAACTAGTGGATAAACTCCATCGAGTATAAAGAAGTGGTAATTAACCTAATGTTTTTAGACGCTAGTGCAGTAAACACTATCATAGTGGGTCCGCATACAAAACCTCACATGTTGTACCAGTGGTAAACTAAGTAACAACTTGCTACAATCTACCAGACATGTACCACATTCGTTAACATAGTTATTTCGAACATAAGTTAATCGAGCTCATAAACTAAATAAACGTTAGTTCCGAAAATAAAAATAAGTGTAGCCGTTTCGATACTTTTCGTTCCGTTTAAGTAAGAAGCTGTACGTACCAGAAATGCCGGCGGTGCAGTAAACGAGAATGAAAATCATGCCACCGAATGCCCATGCGATACCCAGCACTCCGACACCACCGCACGGATCGGCAGCGTTCTGGCTGCTGTGTCCGATGACAGTGGCAACAGTGACGTAGAGGAAGAGGAGCGTGGCGATGAATTCCGCGATGAGAGCGCGGTAGAAGGACCAGAGCTTGAGTTCGCCGGCGTCGAAGAGCGGAGCTGGTGGTGGGTCGACGTAGTCCTTTCCGCCATGGTGGACTGGTGGCTCTTCGATAAGCTCTTTCGTCATTTTTGTTCTTTTTACTGTGTTTTTTTTTGGTTGGGTTTGGTTTTGTGGTGTTTTTGGGAGAGAAGGTGAGTGAGTTTATAATGGTGGAGAAGAAGGGGAAGGTGGGTTTGTGGATAAGGTGTGTGAGGGTATTTTTGGGAGAAAATTCGTTTTTTTGAATTTGATAAGAAATGATGTTAATGATTATGATGGTGATAATTGATGGGGTATTTGTGTTTATATTATAAATGGTGTTGGTTTTATAAGTTGTTGATGATGGTGATTAGTGTGGTAGTGGGGATTAAGGTATTCAGTTACCATCTTTGTTTGTCTACGTATAATTTATGGGTTCGATTAATTTATTTTCGGAATAATTGTATTACATGAATACAATCGACAATAGATGTTCAAGTAACTGATTTTGATTTTATATTAATACTTCATAAACTGAATTAATAATCACCCCATAAAACTTGATTAGTTTGAGCTGCTTTTGTAAACATTTCCTATAAATTGTGTTGCTCATCCATCTTTGATTGTATGAAACATAACTTTAAACATAGTTACATAATAAGCAAGAATTACATAGTGAAGTAACATAAATGATCCTCTACTATAAGTAGTTTTATTATACAAGAAACATAATACGCAAGTCACTCATCAGCTTAACTTAGAAAATTGGCAAATTTTAAAAAGGCTATGTTGCTTTAAGCTTCTACCAAACCCCGTGTCTCGTGACTTCTCATTAATGACATGCTTCGCCAAAACAAGCCCGTCTATTCTTTTGTATTTGTAATCTATTCGTCATTTGGGCAACATATTCCGTCTCAAATGGGCTCAAGCTAAGTCGGCTCGGCTTGTTAGATAAATGTGTCTCAATTGAACTCGAACCTCATCATAAACTCATTTCTTTGTTACCAGGTCGAATAAGATCTAACTCCATTAAGTTATGTTATGTTATGTCCAATAGCCCCGGTTCAATTTATTTGTATTTTATGTAGCGAGGTCAAACTCGAGCTTAATTATTATGAAGCGAAATCGAGGTCGAAATATTGAGTTGAACTGAACTCGACTTTAACTACTATGACTTGAGCTCAAATTTAAAAAGATTATCTCGTTCACTTGAAATGTCGAGTTGAGTTCGAACTCAATTATAATTCGAATCGAAGTCAAAAAATCAGGTAATCTACTCGACTCGACTCGACTCGGTGATAATGGAAAGGAAAGAAGAGACGAGAAGAACGGATTGGAAGGAGCTAGAACAGAGTTGGGGCCCAAGGGAAGAGAGACAGCAAGACCATGTGACGCTAATCATCGATGCTATGCGCTATGCTCTGTTTCTGGGACCAGTATGGGCCCAATAAGTTCTGGTACAAAAAGCCAACTCACAAAGTACAACCCTACACAGCGCACTCAACGGTTATGTTATGTTATGTTATTTCACTTTCCCTTTCTTATTTTTCTTTTGCACTTTTTTTAGTTTCACAGAATCAATTTCACTGCTATGAAATGGAGTGTGTATCCATAAAATTATGGAATTCATGTCCATTCCCCTGTTTGCTTTTTCCTGCTTTTTCTATTCTAGGATGCTTTCTTCAGTTTTTCAACTAGGCTTCACGTGATTACTATAGTTAGATTTGACTATCAATTGACTCGTCTCGGTTTATATGTTGTTCGAATTGAGCTCGAACTGTATTACGACTCTGATTATTTAGTGAGTTACTTTGGATTTCATTCAGTAAAACTCATAAAATTAATATGTTACACAAAAACGATTTATAAGTGTCATAAATAGTTAAAGTTGACATGGCATTATATTTACTCTGAGCATGATTCAACCTTTTTAATTACATATTAAAATCGAAACGAAACTCGTTAGTCGTTACAAGTCACTTAAGTTCAACTCGGAATTTTTTTTTATTTAATGAGTTAAATCGAGTCTATATTCATATTCAATTAAGGATTGAGATTAGTTTAGATGTGAGATATGTCATACTCGATTCGATTCAACTTAACATCACTAAGAGCAATACCAATTGAGGACTTTTTAAAGCTTCAAACTATTGTGGGTGTAAAATTGAAAATGATTCCATAGAGATTTTCAGATAAAATTTGTTAAAAACCCCTATAAAATCCAACCATTGGTAAATATCTAAAATTTTATACCACCCTAAATACTTTATTTTATATTTGTGGAATAAGTGGTCCAACAATTTGGAACATGAGATTCTCCTAGTAATGTGTTAATAAAAAATAAACACATAACTTTTAAATTTTGAAATGTTACGTTAGAATACAAATTTGTATTGAGTTGGACTCCACTCCAGCTTACTCAATTAAATTGAGTATATGATACGGTGAGAGGGTGAGACCACTGGAGGTAAGACCGGGATCTAACAAACCTATTACAATGAATGTCAAACATAAAACTCCATTCGAGCCAATTGAATTTCTTTAAAAACTCAACTTGAATCGAGTTTTATGTCGACATAAAAAGCATTAGACGGGGCTTGATTTGAATTCAAGACAACCGAGTCTTAACATGGCGGAACTTGATTTGAATTCAAGACAACCGAGTCATAACATAGTACATATATGTGGAAACAATGGTACGAAGGAGAAATACCCACAACGTACAACATCATATTGTAAGGCTTTGTTTGTTTTCTTGTCACATTTTTGCTCGAAAAGTTAAAAACTTCCTTAAAAATGAAGAAATGACTTCAATTGTACTTACGGCCTATAAATCAACAATTTGTCTTATTACTTGTGCTTAGTTGAAAAGCCAGGAAACAACGGCTACATCTTAATTCTTCCAAGCCAATACTGCAAAATTGTTTTCATCTAAACTACCACAGACATATTTCGATTTTTTCTCCCACCGGCATTCAATAAGTGTGACTAATCCACCCGAGCACTCTCGAGTAATTTTTAAGGAGGTGATTATCACAGAGACATATTTTACACCGACAATACTTAAATTCGAGACCTTAATTAAGTGAAATCAAGCCCCTCGACTGCTTGAGCAAACAACCGTTGCTCGTTGGTATATTTCGGTTTTGTTTGGGAGCAATTAATTAAAATTATTTTGTTAAAATAATAGTTGAGATAGTCAAGGAACGCAAGTGTGAATTGTGATTAACTTAAGGCTCATTTGGTTGGAGGGAAAATTGAGAAAAACATTATTAAAAAAAAATACATACGAGATATGATCCCCCTTCCTTCCTTCTTTTTTTTTCATCTTTCTTTCTTTTCCTTTTTTTTCCGTTTTTCCTCGAACCAAATGAAACTTAAGTAGAGTTAAGTGTTACTAATGGAATTTCTTAACCCGGTACCAAAATAAGTGATAAAGAATAGTTTCTCCAATTCTCAGGAAGATAACATTCATGGAGTATAAAATTTTAGTTCGTTTATGAAATTTAAAATTCTTCCTTTTGTTTGTGCCAGAGAATCATCTCAATAATTATTTAACAGCTTTTAACGAATATATTAGCTGTTCATTAGCCAATTACTACTAGCTTTTCAAATTTAAAAAAAAAATCCGTTTATAATTGTGGTTGGTTCTTATCTCAAGCCGAATTAACTAGGGACTAGGGAGGAATGTTAGAGATCCACATATTATAAAATTAATTATTTTCTAAATATGATAGAAGTCGATATCCTCCTATTCAAGTTCAAGTGTTCGTCATACTAATTTGGTATCTACCATTTAAAAAAAAGAAAAAAAAAAACCTGTTGATTTAACTGTTACTAACACTAGCTAGCAGTATAGGACAAGAATTTAAAAATACAAATATCCAACACACAGATAATTATAGATCTGTGAACTGTGATATAACAGTAAGTAAACTAAATGATTAGGTAGAAGAATCATCTGTCAAAGATATGTTACTGACTCGTATAATTTGGCTCCATGCTAAAATCTTTCTCCTTTAATTATTATGGGTTATACTACTTCATGATATATAGTACTTCAAATTGACATATTATACCTTGTGCATTAAGTATATTGTAATGTAAGTGTATGAAAAAAGGTTAGTCCACTTACCAAGTTCCCTCGAATAAGCCGTGTTTTGCAACTTATAAGTCCGTATTTCAAATTGGGTATCATGTGATGTGGATGTGAGAATTTCAATATGGTTGTGTAACAACAAATGTATATCTTGCTAATTAATGAATTTTGAAGTGTGTGTTTATATATATATATATATATATAAAAGTTAAAACTTGCGAGGTTAACAGTAGCTATATATATATATATATATATATATATATATATAAAAGTTAAAACTTGCGAGGTTAACAGTAGCTATTTATCCAGTATTTCGTCGAACGATTAGTTTAAGTGGAGTGGTAGATGCTTGAAGGCGCATTCCTACGACAATTTAGTTTTGTAGCGGATAAAATTCGAAAAACATAATTGTTTGTTCAATTTCAATGTTGATACTCCACAATACTCCGTCGGTTTTGGATCTCTGAATACTTCGGTGTCTACTCCGATGTCAAATTCAGTACACGTCTATCCCAAAAAAATGAGGTATCTCGTCTTTAGCTTGAAAAAATATCTATTAAGGTCCAAGCTCGGACCTCCTTGGAGGTTATATTTTAAGGACGTATATGATTTTGACGGTCGATAGACACCTTTTCAAACATTAAAGGGTTAAATTACCTTTGAAGCTCAGATTCAGTACGATGGCGCGGATCACATAAATCCAAGGCACACAACTTTGTAACGTAAATTAGAACGTTCGATCTGGTCAGTTCATCTAACATCGTCGCATTTCGTTCATTAGAATAAGAACGGATTTAGTAGGACTCAATTTATATCCAAACAGTCGGATCAAAATTGGTTTATCTTTTTAATATGACCGTTGTCTGAGCTAACTAACTCATTCATTACAAAATGCACTTTCTTTCTCGTAAGAAGAGTTTCAACGACAACACGTAGTTGTAATTTTGTCGTTCTAGAAACGTAATGTAACTTTGTAGACTCTTCTACTTCTAATTAATTCTTGATTAGTATATAGAGTGCTTTTACCAGAGAGTTCGGTAATTAATAAGTGTTGCTAATCATAGGCATGCTCTTACTCAATCCAAATATTCTCTGACCTGACATTTCATGTTTAAAAATGTAACCACCACCTAACAGCTTCTGTCAAAGCTCTAATCATAGAAGAAGACCGTCATTATCTTGGCTAATCTAGAATTATCTATTCCTATTACTTTTTTGTTTTTTATCATTTATTTCCAGCACTAACTCCAATTTGGCTTACTAAAACATCATTTGGAAAACAGCTGGAGTGTTCATGTATCATAGGGAAGGAAAATTCCCCCGGGCCACAATTTTCTCATGCTCATCTATTTGTCTATGATATAAGAGATAATTCTATATCCGATACTCAATTTCCTTTAGATGTACGTAGAGATGTTACATGAATCGAAAGGGCTCAGCTTGGATTGTTTGATAAGATGTTCGAGCTAAATTCGAACCTAACTGAGACTTCACTTAGTTATCAAAAGACTCGATTACTTGATACTCAATTAATCTCGATTAAATATTTATTTTTATTTTTTATGAGTATTTCAGTAACGAACTCGACTAAAACTTAAACATAATGAACCGAACTCAAGACTACTTATTGTGACTTGAGCTCGAACTTAAAAAAGTAGCTCGTTTTATTAACGAGACGAGCAACAAGCTCGAGTAATGAGTTACTCGGCTCAGTTTGACTCGTTAAACAACACTACTTGCACGTACTAGCTACTCTCATACTTGGTATTCATGTATCACAAATTTAATTTTGATGCGATTCAAATTTGGAACATCTGATCAAGATAATAGTATCTAATCAATTGATAGTGTCATTTGTACATGTTAAACAGTTATGCGGCTCAACGATTCTAGATTGTTCTTGGAAACACATCTCCTTTTTTCCCCTTTTGTAGTAGAATTGTTTGAACCACACACATTCACTAAAGAACAGGATCAACACATGAGAGGCTTCAATCAGTCACATAACGGCCACATCTCCTCTTTCCAGGCAGGATATATCATATGTCCCTCTCAATTATTTGTCCATATTTTTAATTAATTCCTAATTTTTTTTTTCTGGGTTAATGAGGTTTAATTTGTCTATGGAACAAACTCCTTGCCATAAAATTGTTAGTAATAATAGTACAATTTAAATTGTCAATTTTAGTATCTGATTGATTGATAATAGTATGCATTTCTAATAGCAAAAATCACATTAATCCGAAACTTTGAGGCCGCCACATCAATGTGAATCTACACGAATTATTGTAGGTGAATCAAACAGTTTATACTCAACGACTAAGTAGAGTGATGTGATCTGGAACCTCTTACCTCCCAGTGAACATTGTATTGATTTACCTACCATATGCCATTGTGAATTGTCCTATTTGTAGAAGTAGGATTCGGGACATAGTTCCGTAAATTTTGAAATATTTTCTCTCCAATAGATGATTGAATGTGTCAACTAACCTAAATAACATTGCACGTTACGTGTAATACAAAAATTATATTTCTTCATTGTAGATATACGCATTTCTTGTATACAAGTATTTTCCCTTTTCTTATTTGTATTTGACCGAAATTTTCCCTAAATACTAAAGCCCAGATCCGTTCTTTCCATCGATCTATTACATTGGGCTTGGACAATGAGAGTCCAATCTTGCCTTTAAGTCCACTAATCATTTTTTTTTTTTTTGAGCACTAGTCCACTAATCAGTTACTCAGCATAAATTTCAAAGTTCCCAGGCCCAATTTAAATCAGATCCATTATCCAATTACACAGAGAACGAATATAAACCTTTTCAAACCTATAAAGTAATCCGGTGCTTTCTACCGTCAGTCAAGGTGTCGCCCTGACTAGCGTCAATCACATATTTTAATCCATTCGATTAAAATTTTAACGGTGGAGATCAAATAATCTGTTACCTTTCGCACTAAATGTTGCCATGGGTTGTCGTCAGGTCGCATACATGCTGTCATACGTGATTCTAACCTTTACGTCGATTTAAATTATTTAAATATATTTTTACAAAAAATATTTTTGATCTATTAAAAAATTACCTCTATTAAAAAATCAAACTTAAAATTTTGAAATCAAAATTAAATCAAAACCAATAATCAAAATTAAATCACCTATCTTTTTCCCCATCACCACCACCCACCAGCACAACTCACCGGAAGCCGCCACAGAAGCTCCATTTTTTTTTTTTTTTTTTGACGGAAGGCTTCGATCTGGAGCTTCCGCCATGGAAGCTCCGATCTAGAGCTTCCGTAAGATGCACTATTGATGAATGTTATAAGAGATCCACTTTGTTTCTTTCCCATCCGGCAATCTGTTTGGAAGAATTAGGCATTTTACTTGCTGTGGCCAAATGTAGATCTACACTCTTCAATCCTTTTTTTTTTTGTCTTCTTTTAATGTTATTATTCTTTCCTTTATGAAACTCTCCCCGTATTCTTTCTAAATTACTAAGCAATTTTTCTATTTTGGCTGTTGGCTCCCGATCTGGAACTTCCACGCCATAGAAGATCCAGATCGGAGGCAGTGATTTAGGTGGTGGTGTGCGGTGTTGGTGGTGGGGAAGAAGATGGTGGGTGGTGGTGGGGATTGGGGAAGAAGATGGGTGGTGGGGAAGGGGAGTTAAAATTTTAATAATTAAATTTTTTCTAAGAAGTTAATAGTTTTAAAAAAAAAAGCGGTTGAAGCGTCTGAGCGATGGTTGAGGCGACAGAAGCAGCGGTTTAGGCGTCTGAGCAGCGGACATTAATCGAGATGTCGATACGTTGGTACAATAGTCAGAGCGACACCTTAACTTACAGTAGAAAACCTGAAGTAATCCATATAATTTATTTCAATTTCTTATTTTTGTAATGCAGATAGATTTGTAAGCTGCTAATTTATCTTTAATAATGCTTAGTACTTGTAACACAAGACATAAGTGTCATATAATATTATAAAGTCGTGTCAGGTGTTTTTCCAATCATACACCATTTGCACCGTTGCACCCTTCAGCATTTTGCATATCCCATTTCGAAACGAATCTCATTCCATTATAACGAAATAGATGAGTATATATAAATCCCGGAACACAAATTGTTACACATGGATATAGCATTTAGATATGTTGTCGAAAGTAAAGTCCATATCTCAGGAACAAAGTGAAAAACGTTAATTTTATTCGGGTTTTTTTTTTTTGGGGGGGGGGGGGTTATTATGGAGTAGACTTTGTAACTCTTAGTGGGTATACAATATCAACAATTACTAAATTACTCACAAGGGCCGAAGGGCCCAATTAGAATTCCTATCAGTTGTGGACTTGGAACTATATTTGGGCCAATGGTCCAAAAATTGGCCCCAAACAATTTGAGGCCCATTGTGGTTGATTCTAAATACTAGTACTAATAAAACCAGCCCTTAATTTGGTATAGCTAAATTGTGTGCTCTAGTCCTCTCTAAATTATTGTGGAATCATTCCGTCAAATGAAGTCATCGTTCTTAATTATCATTGAATAATTTCGTCAAACTATTTGTAATTTTTATCCATATTATGCACATTCTGTGAAATTCATGTAAGTTATAATATAAATTTGTTCGAGTATAATAAGGAGTTGAACACACGATTGAAGGTTTTTCCGGCAACAATCTATGGTAGTACATATTTTTACATATGTCCTTTGAATTGGTCTGAAATAACAAGTGCTCTTTTTACAAATACAGCTTCACATCTCGGTCAAAACCTTCCAATGCATAAATTACAATAGTGTGTTTGATGAGTTACTGGAATGTCTGGATAATAGTGTTGTGCCATGGGTCCGAAAGATGCTGCAACAGATTGTCAAATGGCCCCTTTCCAGTCACATTGTGCTGCACTATGAATCCCAAAAACGCCAACATTGCTAGTCTTCCTGCAATATACGTTAAGTTTCGTACGTAAGTAATGATAAACTAGCTGGTATATGATAGTTTATAAGTTAACTTGTGGCTAATCAGGCAGCTGATAACTTAGTTAACTGAGTGCAATGTATGTTATTACCGTTGGCGATTTCTTTCTCTTTGGCCTCCAAAGTGGGAGCAAAGTTGAGGGGATTGAAGATGCCACCAGGGTATCCAACTTCATTTGGTGGTAAGCTGTAACTCTTGAAAATAGGATCTTGGTTCACACTTCCAGGGTTCTTAATGTCTTGCCACCTTCGGATCTCAACGTAATGGAACAAGATGAATTCGATGACGAAAAGGGTCGAGGAGCTTGCAAAGTAGTCGCCTTTGCCTGCATCATACCATTTCGGAACGTTGAGAACGCCTATAGATGTGAAAACCTCTGGCAAAAGCATCCCCGCAACACCCAACATTGCCCAACGCCCATTGACAAGTTCGGCCTGGACAAACCATTTCATGTTTTCTGGGTCTTCTGCAAGGCCCAATGGATCAAATCCATTGTCACCTGGAAGCCTACACACCCAAAAGTAGTTTGTATTAGATAATTGGGATTTTCTATTTTCAGGTGGTTATAGTTATTCATTAGATTGTTTAATAGTTAGACACGTTTAAATATTATGAACAGTCAAATCGCTAACCATCGATATATTTTGACAAATTCTTAATATGCACATGTCCTTAAATATTATAAATAAGCATACACTATTAAAACATATTCCCCTAATTTGCATCATCTAACTGTTATAGTGTATACGGCAAAATTTTCTATTCGTGATTTTTTAACATTTTTTAAAATTATAAATTCAATATTAAATCGAACATTTTACTATGGTACAATACCAGAGTTAAGCATATAAACAATACCAATAATAATATGTTTCTGTATAATTAATAACATAATATCTCCCATCTTAATCTTAATAATACAAGTCTCTTTTAATAGTTTGTGCTTTTATTAATAGCAAGATTGAAGGAAACATAGCAATAATATATATAAAGCAACGAAAATGTGACTCATTAATGTATAATGGATTTTCCTCATCTTAAGGATAAGGAAACACATGATAAAAAGATTTTCACATGTATCTCTCATCTTATTTTAGTAATGCAGGTCGGTCTCTTTTAATAGTTTGTGTTTTTATTAATAACAAGACTGAAGTAGAGAAATGGATAATATAAAGAATGTGACTCAGTAATGTATAATAGATTTTCCTCATGTTAAGGAAACACATGATCGAAAGAATTTCATATGTATACCTGCCATCAAGATAGGTAGGAGAAGCCAATCCGGGTAGCCATTCTCCTTTCTTGGCTTCAACCTTAAACGAGGTGGACGACGACACTACCCGTCGAACTGAGACTTGTCTGTTGAGTTTTCCGGATGAACCAGTTAAAAACCGGGTTTTGCACGGCCGGAATACAGCGATAGACGCTTGCGTGGTGACAGTTGCCATGCCTTCTCCTCCTACCTTAGTCTAGTTTTGTTAGTTGTAGACAGAGTTTGTTGGGGAGGACTTGATAGTAAAACATGTGTGTTTTGTATTTGCATTTGTAGTGCCTGAGAAATTGTGGCTCATATTCGTGTTTGGATCCAAACGCCAGAATTTGATTCTGGAATTCCATTTAGCCAATCAGAACTCATTTGTCTTATCCTTATCTGGCTTTGCATATCCTCAATATCTAATCCTAAGAATTCATTTCGGACACTTGGCTATTTAAGCTTGCCTATGTGGAAGGCCCTGTCATGTCCGTTAAAGACAAGAAGAGATCGACTCAACAGTTGTATTCTTGATTCCCGATTTTAAGTTTACGTGTTAGATTTTTTTCTATCGATTTTAACCTCAAGACAGTCATGCGTAACCTAAATTAATAAATTTTTGGTGCATGATTTTATTTTCCTTCCTATCTATGTATGAACAACTTATTAACTCACTCGATGTTCTGACACCGAACATTGCTTGCAAGTCTATGCGCAAATTCAATTATGTAGCATAATTTGATTACATTAGTACTAACGATGACCTGAATGCCGAATGGAACCATTTAGTGGACCATGAGTTGAAATTGAAATGTTTTTGGGCCAATGGTGCTCAACAATTTGAGGCCCTTTATAAATGGGCTCCCGTACACACCTCTAGTCAGCCCAGTGGTTCCGCGTATTTTGAGTGAGATTAAAGTTCAAATAAATTATAAGCAAACTAACAAAGTTAAGCAAATTGTATATAGCCTTTTTTTTCTAATGACAAATTTTTATTAATAATTGGACAAAGTTACATAGAGTATAATAAATACTCCATCAAAATAAAAACATCAACCAACTCAAACACTATTTACAATGCCAAAGGAGACACTCCACAATCCACACCTTCGACTGTGATTCGATCAAGTCTTAACAACCAGCACCGCATCCCAACCTTCTCCAAGGCAAATCGATTTGCTGGCCCGGATCAACATTACATTTTGGGCCGATCAATCTTGGATACATTATAATGACATGTGACATGTGATTCTCTATGTATTATTGTAAGTAATAAGCATGGTGTTTAGTATAAAACTCTAAACTCAACTTGAGTTGTGTTGAGTAGTTGATGAATATTGAGTAAACTTGAGTTGAGTTTTGAAATTTGTGTTTGATATTAAATTGTGATATATATATGTATGTTTGAGTTTTGAAGTTTTGAATTTTAGAGTTGACGAATAGTAACTCAACTCGAGTAGTATAGTTGTACCGTGGAAAAACAGAGACACCAAAATTTAACTCAACTCAACTCTAATTGAGTCAAGCTCGGAGCCAAAAAAGCTGAAGGTATCTTATTGGTTATCCTCAACTTCCTCAAAATTCTTGATTAAGAAAGAAAGTTGCTTTATTCGATAATGTTAAAAGAATTGTTCGTTATTAACCAGTAGCCAAGTAGGACATGAAAAACATCCTTCCAAATTCTACTCAGTGTCGGACTTTTTTATGAGATTCGGACACCATTTCTCATGTTATTATATATTATCACTAGCTTACTAATATCAGTTTGAAACAAGAATTACTTAGTTCGAGCATCAATCGTAGTGTGATAATCACGAGAATTTCATTAGCCACATCGATGTTTCACTTTCACTCTTTGTCATATCTGCTAGCTTGCCCAAACAATGGCCCGACAATCGAATGTAATTGATTAGGAGCGCCAACGTGAAGTTGCAAGTCATTCGAAAGATTTAAAGATTTTCTTAAAGAATAAGAAATTCATCATATTCGTGTAAATTAAGTGTACTAATTAAAGACGGAAAGATACGATTTTTTTTTTCATTTATCATAGAAACGCGACTTTTACGAGAATATCAATTCTTGCTAGTTGCAAACTATATTAATATTATGCGATAATTCATGTCTCATCTCATGCCTTCATAAGCGTCATATGTTGTGACAAGGGAATTTTTAAGAACCTAATTTTGTCAATGCTAATTCTAGCTGTCATGACTCATGCCTCCAAGTATTTGTTTTACTTATACATCCGAATATATGTATCTTGAAGTTCAATGTTTGGACTTTGGTATATGTATTGAGGATTCCAGAAGGTCTAAACGTGTGTTTGTCAAAAATTCTATCGGACTATCGGTAATCGATAATCTTACCAGCTACCAATCACCTTATTTTGATTTAATTTGCCACGACACTTTTAAGTGTTGAACTTCAAACCTCAGGGAAATTGAAGCTCAATTCCTGATACAAATACAAAGAAGCCGGTTAGTTTAATTGTACTAAAGAAAATAAACTTACATGAGATTAGCATAATTCGAGAATATCCAAAACTCTTCTTTATTTTCTCAGAAGAGAAACAAATGAAAGCTTTTCCATTATAAAACATCTTTAGTTTGATGAATAGTTTTGGTAGATAATTGATAAGTAGTTGGAATAGTAAAGTAGTAGTGAAATGAGCGTTAATTTGATTTTTTAGAGTTCGGGACAAATGTAATTAAGGCTCTAAGACAACATAAAAATAAGTTTCCGCGAATAGATTCCCAAACAAAAAGCAAATAATAAGCAAACCAAACCGACCCCGTGGTTGAATTTGTTTTACTAGGATATGATCGGCTTAATCTCCGGATTTTAAAACATAGCACAAATCCTCATATGAGGGAAGGCCACCTTCTGATGCCAGGTTAACAAATCTACATAGCCCAAGACGAATTACCTTGGAAGATATGAAACAATCTGACAAAATCTACATAGAAGAATATTAGCTAAATTTAGTACTAGTATTTAACTACAAATGATCATTTTCAAACATTCCTTTCACAGCCAAGTGACATGTATATAAAACCCTCAACTCTAATCATAATTCCTCACACACTTAACACTATTTACATAAATCAAGATGGAGTATCAAGACAAGGAGACACCAGGGCGAGATGCCAAAACCCGAGACTACGACGACCCACCTCCTGTACCGTTGCTTGACATAAGCGAGCTGCAACAGTGGTCATTCTACCGGGCCCTGATTGCAGAATTTGTGGCGACTCTCCTCTTTCTCTACATCCTAGTGGCCACTGTCATTGGTAATGAAAATAATTCAATATGTTTTAAAAGATAGAACTTATAGAGACGTATTAATAAATTTATATTAATTCTCTAACAGGTAACAACAAGCTTACCCTGGTAGATAAATGCGACGGCGTGGGGTTGTTGGGGATTGCCTGGGCCGTGGGAGGCATGATCTTTGTCCTGGTTTACTGCACCGCTGGCATTTCAGGTCTGTATCATTAGACCATTGAATAACTGAACGTTTCATCTAAAAGTCTGAACTTGTAAAGAGGTGTAAAACTAATATATTAATATCAGGTGGACATATAAATCCGGCAGTGACATTCGGGATGTTCGTGGCAAGGAAGGTTACACTAGTAAGAGCCTTCGCGTACATGGTAGTACAATGTTTGGGCGCTATCTGCGGTGTTAGTTTGGCGAAAGGGTTTATGAAGAGCTCATTCAACGGACTTGGTGGTGCGAACAATATCGTGAACTCTGGGTACAGCTCAGGCACTGCACTAGGTGCTGAAATCGTTGGTACATTCGTTCTTGTTTACACGGTTTTCTCTGCTACTGATCCAAAGAGATGCGCTCGTGACTCTCACGTCCCTGTAAGGAATTTTATCTCATCTACAAGCTTGAAAACCATCCGTAAATGTGGAATTAAATAATTTATATTTGTTCTCCAACATAATAGAACTCTCCTTCTATGGATTTTAGGTTCTCGCTCCATTACCAATTGGATTTTCAGTGTTCTTGGTTCACTTGGCCACCATTCCGATTACTGGAACCGGAATCAATCCTGCTAGGAGTTTCGGAGCTGCTGCGGTCTACAATCATCAGAAAGTTTGGGATGATCATGTATGATTTCCAATTTCATAAATTCAAACCCCCCCCCCCCCCCCCCAATATTAGTCAACATACGACATATGTCCTAAAACAGTTGTTACACAAAGTGAACCCGCACTATGGAGATATATTTCCCCTAGAAAAATCGTTAGTTCAATACATATAGTTTTTGTTATCAGATTCGATCTTTTAGGTCTAACGCCTTTATAATATTCATAAGTTCCTAAAACCTTTGGTTTTTTACTCGTACAGTGGATCTTCTGGCTCGGACCATTCATTGGAGCGATGTTAGCAGCAACGTACCACCAGTTTATATTGAGGGCTGGGGCCGTCAAGGCATTGGGATCCTTCAGGGGTAGCTTCAACTAGGTGTGCGATAATCATGATCTCTTCAATTCTCGCACTATACAAGATCGAGAGATCAAAGCGATTGTGTTTGCTGCTACTAATCTCTGTGTTGGTTTGTATAGAATTGTTTGTTCGAGCCATAAATCTGTTGCTTCATGCACTTGAAGCTACTGAAGTTTCATCTTGGTGTTGTACAAGGAGTTGTGTTGTAGTGTTACTTCTCTTGTTCTCTAGTTTTGGTAGAATTTCTAGTTCAATTTGACATTATGAACCATATATTTTACTGGAATGTGTGGACACCATTTTGATGTTCGACAATGAATAATGAACATGATTGACAGATTTTATGATGTTCATATACTCCCTCAATTTAAGAGAAGTTGGTCAAATTTTTTTTAGGTACACTACAATGTTAAAGTACTAATTTAGGTACAACAACTTGATGTTGACCCAATTACATATTGTAAAACAACATACGTCCAATTGAAGTACGATTTTCAATTTCCCAACGAAAAAAGGCTTATGTGCCAGCTGAACAAATGTGATATAAAATGCATTGTAAATGTGCACTGAAAAAGTACAAGAAATAAGAACTGAAATGGATAATTATAAATGTGATAAGTTGTATGCAAGCGTAACAAGGGAGTTGCATAATGGGGGAAAATATTTTCTTTTTGTGGAAATAAATTCTTTTTGTGTGTAATATTTTCGACAATAGATAAATACCCTCCCCGAAATTAATCTTATATACATATTTTGTCCCCTCCGATCATATCCATTTATGATCTTAGATAGAAATATCAATCCATATGCGTCGATCGTATCTATTTATGATGCACTCATTGTTGAAAATCTTCTTGCAAGTGTACTCTTTTTAAGGACATACATTACGATGATGGATATGAGATATACTTTCAACCCATATGTAGTGATATCTTCAATCAATGAGTATGCCCTTTTTCCTCTCCCATTATGGAAGAATTGGATGCATGAGTCCTTCTTATAAATGTTGTGATTTCCTCCATGTCCACCATTTAGCAGAGGGAACTCGAGCTTGCTTTCGTAGTTGTGCTGGGCAGGAGCATAAAACACATCTCCTTCACTTGTTTTGTGATGCTTAGAAAATTTACGTTCTCGACCACTTTGTACATGAATTTTTAGAAGTGGTTCATGGATTTGATCTCCACTGCCCGTGTCACAAATTTGTCTTCTACTTCATACACTTTGTCTTGCACTTGTCCGAGAAAGTTTTCCAGGTTCTCAACCTTTGTCTGCCCTTAATCAAGCCATCTAGGATATCTTTTGATTGCAGGAGATATTCCTCCAGCTTCAGTACCTGTTCCATCGCATTAATTGAGAAGTAAGACTTTAGAAATAAATTACAGAGCTCATAGAGAGATGAATTAGATAATAGAATTATTATCAAAGTAAAAGTTGCTACATACACTTGGATGTCATAATTTCCCATGCTTTCTTGTTTCTATTGTAGTAGCCTTGCTGAATCCACGAGAGAACTGGAGCAGAATTCAATAAGATCAAGGTAGAGTTGCAATATCTCCAATATCAATGGGGAGTTGCTCAATTCCACATACATCAGTAAGAATCAAAGTTTCAAGTTTTGGAGTTTTGGGAAGTGGTTCTCCTCAGCTTCCCACTTCTCCAGAGACACGTTTTGAAGATGCAATAATTTCAATTGACAGAATTCGCCTTCAACTGGCATCCATTATGTACCAACAAATGCATCATTCTGCAGCCGAAGCACTTCAAGATTAGGCAATGTGCCAATAATCATCCTGTCCTGCATTAAGGAATCTCACCGCCATCCAAAGTCAACTTTTTCAATGACAGTGAAAAACATATGTGCTCTGCAGAATTATTTTTGTGCAGAGAACAACTCAAAGTTTCAAGCTTACATAGTTGGGCAAGATAAATAGATACGAACAACTGATCACATTTATTGTGCATTTTCAGTTCTTTTACAATACATTTTACATCACATTTCTTATGCATTTTTAGTGCACATTTACTATTAGTATTTTCTCATTTATGGGAAAATAGATCTATTTTTGCTCAAGATAACTACACTAATGTTCCATCGGGGCTTCCGCTTCCATTCTCCCAATATCTTTTTGATTTTGACGAATTTCTCTTTCCGCTTTCGCTCCATGTGACTTAGGTATAAACGCGGCTCGATACGAAACAAACACCAAGTTATGCTCGAGCTCAGCTTGAACACCTTATTAAAGAAGTCGAGCTCAAGCCGAGCCCTCAATAAGGCTGAACATGCGTAACACTTCTTGTTTTTTTTTATTGATCCTAACTTAACTTGAGGTAGCGAGATCTTCTTTTCTACTAGTGCTTAATTTGAAAAGTTTCACTCTTTGGTTCTGAATCAAAGAATTTTTGGAAATTGTCAAATGATTTCTCATTCTATTTGCGGGATATAAGGTGACATAGCCGTACGCTGGAGAATCCAACCATCTCTTTTCTCGATCTTACTTGAGGTACGACCTGAGTTCACTAGCTACTGTTATCTACGATCGGACACTTCTTGTTTTTTTTTTCTTTTGGGAATCTTAGTTAAAAGACAAGGGTAGGATTGTGAAATTAAAAATACTAAACTTCCCGTTTTTTGGGGCACAAGTTTTAGGCTCTGTTTACCAAGCTTATCAGCTCGATGAGCTTATTTTTATAATAAGTCTGTTACGTGAACGCCTAGCTTGTAGCTGATAAGCTAGCTGATATGATAAGCTTGTCCAGGATGCTTATCAGAAAAATAAGCTAGCTCATTTGTTTTTACATACTATATTTAGCAAATCATCTAGTTTATCAGCTAATTGATTTACCAAACACTTTTATAAAAACCAATTAGCTTATCAGCTACCAGCTAACTTATCAGCTATCTAAACAGAGCCCTAAAAGAAATTAAATAAAGCGTGATAGATAGTGAATTTAGGTTTGTTAGACACTAACCCCCAATGGTCTCAACCTCTCACTGTAGCAGTGGACCCACTGGTCTAGTGTCTAATTTTCCGTGAATGGTTTATGGGCCCACTGCTACAGTGAGAGGTTGAGACTGGGGGGGGGGGGGGGTGTCTAGTGTCTAATTTTTCGTGAATGGTATGTTGATAGAGTATGAATTGAGGAAATAAATTATATTTAGTGAGATATGAAATTGAGGGAATAAATTGGATATAGTGTATTGGAGGGAGAAAGACATCAATTGTCCTGTTGTTTAGGTCTTTGGGGGCAAATGGCGCATGCAGTACCACGTTTGACCACCGTGTGACATCTAGTCCCATTGTTTCTTTGATCATGACTTTGGAATGATATTTTGACGATTTTGAGCAAAAAAGCTGAGTTGAGAATTTAGTCAACTGGTCAAACTCGACAAGTCACCTGCCAACTCATTTGTCTGATAAAAAAATAAAAATAAAATTCAAAAATCAAAAAAATTAAAAAAAGAGAAAAATTAAATTCAAATATGTCCTTCACGCGCCAGTTTAGACTTATATATATACTTTAATGCACATAGTAGGATCATTGTACAAAATTTAATGCACATAGTAGGATTATAGTAGGACTTGTTCGTATCCGGGCCAATCTCGAGCCTCACTTTGTGCTTCTTGTGTATCGAGTCGAATAGGGCAAAGTTGGTTATATCCAAGTCACATGGAGCGAAAGTGAGAAGGGAAGTTTCGCCAAAATAAAAAAAAAGACTATTGTAAGTGGAAGCGTTAGTTAAGAATCAAGATGCATTCTTGCAAGTAATCTCGGGTAAAATGCACAAGGAACTAGGTACCCTATTCACCAAAATAAAAAGCTTCAGGGACTAAATAGCAAATTCGTCACCTACTGGTCCAAATTACGTTTCACTTTCACGACCAGTAGTTATATTTCAATTTTCACCCTCCAGTGTTAATTCAGCCTGGTTCATTTGTCTCCAAACTTTGATCAATTATTTTATTTCCCCCAGTACTTGTCGGGATTTGTTGAGAAGATGATGGTCTTGCGTTCACATACCTTTGGGCTTTCCACTCCATTTCCAGATTTACTCAAGCTAAATTTTTGGGTTTGTTTCCTCCTTCTCTTGTCTATTTCTGTCTTTTCACTTTTGATTATGTATGTTACAGTAAATCTGCAACTTCTCAAAGGTATTCCATGAGAGGTTTAGTCGTGAATTATCATCTAGTATTTCTCAAATGATACGAAACTACAAGATACTAAGTCGTGAATTAGTGAATCATAATGTGTAAATTATAGGCGCTCCCACGCTTGGATGTAAATTTGCACTTGGAATGCGAAAAGAAGTTTAGAAGACGTTAATTATGTTACTAAGGTTTAACTCGACCGGACTCGACTAGGCTAAATTAAAATCGATTAAATCTAAATTCTTTTATTATTATGCTCTCTCCGTCCAGTATTCCGTGGGCACGAATTTTGAGAGTAAACTATATAAATAACTAAAATAATTTAGAAAGTGTAAGATTTAATGAATAAAGTGGGAAAGATTGTTAATAAAGTGTGGGAGAGATTTTGCATATATGATGTGAATCATTGAATGTTTAGTTTGGAACATCCTAAAGGTTAATTCTTGAAAAAGACCTGAATTTTCAAAAAATTAGGAAAATTTCTTCAATACAAGTGGTTGGTATGCTCGTATGGATTACACTAATCTAACGTGGTCTTTCCTATTGTATAGGAAAATCAGACATTTTACTAGACTTTATCCATACGAAAATGCAGTACGGTGATTTGAAATTAGGACG
This sequence comes from Plantago major, assembly GCA_026545765.1. Lineage (NCBI taxonomy): Eukaryota > Viridiplantae > Streptophyta > Magnoliopsida > Lamiales > Plantaginaceae > Plantago > Plantago major. The sequence goes on along the minus strand of CM048843.1, from coordinate 87,460,317 downwards.
GAGAAAGTATTATTTTTCAGCAACGAGCTCGAATCAAATTATTCGAACTCGAATTTAATTATTATAAAAATACTAACTCGTCACGAGTTCAAGATTCACTTTGAAACCAACGAAAAAGTGGAAATAGAACAGTACAAAGGGGAAGGTACTTTATCCTTTCACCATTTCCCCTTTTTCTTCTTCTTCTTCTTGATTGAAGAATCCCAAATTCTGCAACATTTGGGAAAAATTGAACATGGAGAGGCTAATTCACTCCAATTCTATCCCTTCCAAGCTCAATCTCACTACCCGGTTTCTCCCTCGACTCGCCCGAGTCGATTCTACCCGGAAACTCGTTTCCTCTTCTTCTTTCTCTCGCCCAATCCTGCAGCTCTCTTGCAGTCTCCGTGTACCCAATTCAATTGATGATTCGATTTCTCCGGACAAGATTGTGCCTCTTGCTGCTGATTCCAAAAATGGTTCGGATTCTAAGCCGCATTTTATCAAACAGATTGCGAACAAACTGTCTCAGCAGCAAAAGGTATTCTTTTTTCTTGATGTTAATTAGTAGTAATATAAAAAATTTAGCTTTTTGCTTTGTTGGATTCTTTTGGCTTTAGTTTTTTTATTCAGAAATGTGATGTCTATTTTACTTGTGTAGTTGTATTTGATATGTGGCTTAGCTTTTGTCTTGGTGGTTGATACTAGTAGTTAGTATCTTATGAAGATGAGTTAAAAAGACAGTCAAATGTAGTTTTGGAGAGATCCACGCGACACTAAGTTACTCGATTATGGGACCTTAGGTCTCGTGTTAGAGGCGTGGAAACGGTTTAATTCGAGAAATGCAAGTTAAGAGACTTAAGGTTGTGTATTCTCTACATGTCTACGCAGCCCAAGTTAAGTACTGCATGGTTACTAGCATCTTTTCTAGTGATGCTTTGGTTATAGAATCGAATCAGTTGAGCATGTTTAGTTACCGCAAGTACTTCCAATCTCCAAATGTTATGTGTCTCATCGTCCATACCAGCAAGGTGAAAATAACTAGTATACTGCTGTTTAGTTATGGGCTATGCATCAAAGAGCTCAATTCTGTACCTTCATAAGTGCTGTGATGCTGAAAGTGCCAATGCATTCAATTGTCTTTAACTTTATTCGTCCAATAGTTAATTAGATATTGAGAGTTGCAGCTTATATAGCCTCCGATTGCCATAAATAGCAATGCATGTACGTTGATACTCTTTGTTAACATGCCTTGCCAATTTTTTTGGTAAGGCTTTCATGACAGGACCTTAGTTCTACAAATACACTTAATTAATTAGATTTAGACTGTACTGTATCTGTTTATGGTCAACTGGCAATTACTAAATAAGGGAAGGGAAAGAAAAAGAGGAGGAAAAATCCTCCGTTTGGCACCATAACTTCTTGTCTCTCCACTTTTGGTTCTTAAATTTGTTTCCAGAGCTTTTGAGAAAAAGAATCCAATTTGGTACTCTGACCAAAACTTTTGCAGCAGACGTTTTATCCCGACTTCAGACATTATGTCACAATTCGCATGAATTAAAAAGTTTGTCTAGAATTCAGCCATAATTCACATGACTGAATTGTGGCAACTGGTAAATTATGGACGAACGTGTATTTTTTTCCAAATTTGGGCCGAATCATAATTTCTTGAGTCGGGTTAATATTCGAGAAAAACAATCCAATTTGATACTCTGATCAAAACTTTTGCAGCAAATGTTTCAACTTCAGACATTATGGCTCAATTCGCATGAATTAACAAGTTTGTCCAGAATTCACCCATAATTCAGGTGACTGAACTCTGGCATATAATGGACGAACATGTTATTCTTCCAAATTTGGGCTGACTTTTGCCATAATTTCTTGAGTTAATACCGGCCAGATCCCAGTCTTTCTAAACCCATAAATGAGAGTGGGGTGTTCTAAACTCTGCTTATTCAGTGGCGTAGCTAGACTGGGTAATGGTGGGTCACTTGGCCCAGCTGAAATGTTAACAAGTATATAGGCTGTATATAATTATTGATTTCTTATTGGATCCAGTGGATAAGAGCTAACTTCATCACTTTAGGAGCTTGTTTGTGATCCTTGGTTGCTCCAATTTTCTATCATTTTACTTCCTTTCTGTTCTTTCTACTTCTTTTCTCACCTTCATTTTTATTCTTTTACTTCTTTTCTTTTCTGATTCTCTCTATAATATTTTTCTTCTCTTGAATCCTTTACTTCTTTATTCTTTTTTACTTCCTCCCTTTTCTTAAAGGGTTAAAAAATCTCTTGATTTAAGATAAAGTATAAAATGAATAGTTTAGATGTGGTATTATATTGATAAAGTTGTAAATATAAGATAAAATATGAAAGATATCGAATAAAATTGTGATAAAGTAATAAAGAATTGAATTGTAGGATAAAAAAGTTCCCCTTTTTGAGCAGGAAGTTTCCAATGTAATACAAACTATAGTACGTAGGAAGATATTAAAATTTAAAAGAACCGATGAAGTATCTTTTTAGTCTCTTTTTTTTCAATTATTTTTTCTTCTAAATACTGAACCCCAAACAACAAGTATATTGCTGGATTTGCCACTGTGCTTTTTAGTTGACCCACCTCTACTACTTATGAGTTGATATAGTCCAGAAAGAAATAGGCCATCTTTATGTGATTGCTGCAAACTGGACAATCCTGACATTATCAGGACAGAGCTATTCCAAAAGCGTCGTGGTGAAACAAGTCATCTTGGTGCACCCAAGGTCATCTCAGCACTTTATATAAATGGAAAGGGGTTCTACACGACCCATTTGGGAGGGGGAGATAAAAGTATAATGAGCTTCCATTCTCGTTTTAACCACATTTTAAACCAACTTCAAGACAACCTCGATGGTATTGTTTTAAACTGCTATTCATAATGGCTATACAGCATGCATAGCATGACTTAGCCTACTGAATATCTTTTGTCAAAACACTAACCAGACAAATTATTCTTCATTCTAATGTAATTTCAATGCTTTAGATGGGGCACAGATAGGGGGTACTATAATCACTTTAAGAAAGAAAGCATGCTTAGAAAGGGAAGCCGTAGATCCAAGAAGCACCTATACGGATATGGATATGAAACGAATACACGGATACGCCAAAATATAAAAAAGTAGGATACGCATACATTAAGAATACGTCTAATTCTTTATAAATTTTTTAATATTGTTTAATATAGTACAATTTTTATCAGAATAATTTTTTTATATATGGGCATGTGTATCTAATTATATTCATCCAGGCCCATTAGTAATATTTTACAATTAACATAAAGCTGTCAAAAGGAAAAAAAATTATTACCCAAATATCACAACCAGCAGAGTGAAAATAATACCCTAAATATCCCAAAATAGTATTTCAATAAAAAGGAAAAAAAATAAGAGAAATCCACAAAATATGGTCACGTTTCCTGTCTACTCAACGTATTAATACTGATACTTCCACAGTTCCAATGATCTCACGGTGCTTCATTCTAGTTTCTGTCTACTCAACGTATTAATACTGATGATACTTCCACAGTTCCAAAATATGCTCACGTTTCCTGTCATGTTTCAGGTACTTAATGCTGCTACAGCTCTGTTAGTATCGGCAATCTTCTTAACACTCTACCACCCAGCCTTCGTGGCACCGGCTTTTGCCAGTTTCCCGAATGTGGTCAAATCTGCAGCAGGAGGTGGTCTTGTTCGTAGCGAGTTACTTGTCAGTGCATGGGCTGGCTTCTTTGCCGGTTGCTTACACACACTATCGGGCCCCGATCATCTCGCTGCATTAGCTCCACTTTCAATAGGCCGCACAAGAATGGAGAGTCTTGCTGTCGGTGCCCTGTGGGGATGCGGCCACGATGCAGGCCAGGTAATATTCGGCTTACTGTTTTTACTTTTGAAAGACCGGCTTCACATTGAGGTTATTAGAACATGGGGGACGAGGGTCGTGGGCTTTACCCTACTTGTAATTGGTGGCATGGGAATTAAAGAAGCTTCTGAAGTCCCCGCAGCCTTTGTGGCCTTGGAGAATGGCAATGGTGATGTTAGCAGTGAGTCTGCAGCCCTCATGGGCCCAGAAGCAGTGAAAAAGAAAATCGGGTTTGCTACTTTTGCCACGGGTATTGTCCATGGATTGCAACCCGATGCTCTAATGATGATTTTGCCTGCACTTGCCATGCCTTCTCGTGTGGCGGGTGCTGCATTCTTGGTAATGTTCTTGGTTGGGACAGTGATTGCCATGGGAAGTTACACTGTGTTCATTGGCTCGTGCAGTCAAGCTCTCAAAGATCGGGTTCCTAGAATTACCGAGAAGCTTACCTGGGCATCTTCGCTTATAGCTATTGGATTAGGGCTTGCCATTCTGATTAGCCAGTTTTTCGGGTTTAGCTTGTACTGATTTGTTTCTGCAGTTTTAGTGCAAGATTTTTCAAGAGAGACAAATTTAGTTATTGAGAGTAAAAGCTTATCATTGTAGATTTTTGTGCTGAGAGAGTTATGATTCATGCTCTTTTTCGTGTTTGATGGGTTAAAGTTACTCGAAAAGCCATCAGTTAGCAGCAGGTTCTCCCCAAGTAATGCTCGATGGTTGTTATAAATAGCTATCTATGTTTCTAAATTTTGTTCTTTCTAGAGTTTTGCATTGTCTCTGACATTGAATGGGCATTTATTTAGAATGAAATCACAGTATCTGTGTTGATTGTTTTGCTGTTGATGTAAACTTACGTTTTCTTATCGCTTTAAGCATTAAATCCTTAGAAATACGAAACTCGAATTCTGAAAACATAAGCAATAATGTTCGGGGAAATTCTCCGTTAGACTATTCCTCTCTATCATGCAATTCAAAATAGTTGGAGTTTAACAGAAGGCAGTTGAATTTAGAGGACCAGAGAAATTCTACTCTTGATGGCAATTTTTGGTTCATTGTTAACAATGGGAGTATATTACAAACACGAAAAGCACGAAAGAGGGCAGCATTTCATCATTCCATTTCAAACCGTCCTGAGCTCCAGCTTGGAATATTTCCTCCTATAGCATGAGAAAAATAACATCATCCTGTTCCCTGCCCACTGGTTCGAGAGGACTTCACAATGCTACAGGATAGACGCCAAACACCTCCCAGATTCAAGATATGGCAAAACTCAAAAGATGGATAATTGATGCGTTCTTCTTCCCTATTGCTTTTTAGCAATGTCGTAAAGTATGCATGCATCTGCTGCAGTCTTCATCTGCAACAAGAAAAGGAATAAGTCAGTTACTATTCAATAATCGAAACAATAACATACAAGATATACAGAGGAGCGACACCCTGTAGGCCATGAATAGTAGGTTTTAAATGGCAATGCTCACACACACAACGTAAGATAATGCTATTGTAGAAAAACATTGTCAATTCCTTGCTGAATGTTAGGTCTTAGATCTTGCCGGTATGTTACAGGGCTTGCGGTTTAACAGAGTTGAGGAATCAAGAAGATCAACAATTGAAGGATCGATAGTGAGTTCCAGTATTCTTTGAACCTGGGTTTGGAGTTTTGATACAGATAATAAATAAATCAAGTACCATATAGATGAATATTCCAAGAACTCATTTTACCATGCTTCTTCAACAGTTTATGTATTTGATCCAAAAAAGAGATCTCATGGTTTGGGGGTGACAACAGGATTGGATCGCAAGCACAAAGGTTAGAATCGTAACTTTAATGGCATGTCTGTGTTCAACATTAAAGCTCATAGTGGTGCAAGTTAGTACAGTAATACAACTGGAACGGAGTTTGCCTACACAGTGCATGATCACCAAATTTCATAAGAACGAATATCTACAGCACAGTTTCTATATAATACACATAGATCAAGCTCAAGCTTTGGATGGGGGTCAGTCAAGATTGAACCTCGAGAAGTCCAATCATAGGTGTCGGGGCAAATTCATTATGCTTTAACTCCATCATATAACCTTTAACAGTGTCAGGTAATTTTTTTCCAAGCACTTCCTCGTATAATTTAGTTACAAAACATTGCTCAGGAGCTACAAACACATATGAAGAGGCACATAGATGGAGCATGACAATCACAACTTAAGACAGTATACATAATACAATTATCGTATTGAGATTTTCGAGGTATTGCGATTGACTCAAGAAACTGAATCAAGTAACCTATAAATATCGAAAAGATGGTCATTAAGGTGCTTATTTATACTTGCCTGTATAACATTAACCAGTTGCTTGATAAAGAAACCAACAAGAACCAAGGCAAGCGACGCCATATAGAGCCAGCTTTGTGTGGTAGCACTCAGTAAAACCTAAACGAAGAAACGAGTGAATGAACCTGATTCATGTATTATCACTTCAAAAGAATATTAGAATCAAGAAGGGACATACATCAGTTAGAGTGTCCGTCTCTTTTGCTATAAGAAACAGAAGAATATAAAGAACCTGTCAAACAAATGATATAAACAGCATAAGCAAAGAAAATGAGAAATGGGCATTTAGAGTAAAGACCAGAAAGAGATTCAACCTCACAGGAAACACAGCAGTAACACATGAATTTCCTATTCCCGTAATAAAGCCTGAATAGCCAACTGGTACTATCTTTGACATCCTTGTGACTGGTTTTACCTACCAGGAAGGAACTGGTAGAGAAAACACATGGAAATAAAAGTCAGAATAGATAGAGTTCGTATGACGAAAGAAGTTGACAAGACGTATGTTTGTCTAAATGAAAGATAACGGAATATGAGAGGTGTCAAAATGAATTAAATACCTGTACATTTGCAACCAATGACTACCAATATCCAGAGCAAGCAATGACAAGAAAATGAATCCAGGCCTGATATGGATCAAAAACAGGATGAGTACTTATATATCAGGATTGGTTAAATTCATGACAAAGGAACATGGCGAAATGGGATACCTGTATACTTGGGACAGAATGACCAAAAGACAGGCAGTGCTAATCCTATGAAGTAAAATCAATCAAACAAGGTAACATCTGTCAAAAAAGGATTGAAAGAATAAATAGTACGAAAATCCAAGTAAAAGAATCAATATCATTTATAAGAGAAAACAAGAGATGAGAGCAGTAAGCAGATACCTGTCCGTAACCATGTCAAGAACAGCTCCAAATGTCGAAACTGGAACAAGCACAACGAAAAGAAAAAAGCAAGTTAATCTCTAATCACAAACCAGCTCCTGACACTATTATCTGTTCCCAACTGATATGAATACGATGAACAACATATACTCTTTGTGTTCGACATATTCACCTAAGATTTAACATTCCTGCTATCAGACCCAAATCCTAATCATAAACTAGCTGTTAACACTCTTATCACATCCCTACTGATATGAATACGATGAACATCATAGACTCATTTCGCTCGAGACATATTCATCTAAGGTTCAACATTCCTGCTATCATACCCAAATCCTAATCATAAACTAGCTGCTAACACTCTTACCTTATCCCTACTGATAAGAATACGATGAACACCATACACTCATTTCGTTCGAGACACATTCATCTAAGGTTCAACATTCCTGCTATCAGACCCAATTCCTAATCATAAACTAGCTGCTAACACTCTTATCTGATCCCAACTTATATGAATACGATGAACATCATACACTCATTTCGTTCGAGGCATATTCATCTAAGGTTTAACATTACTGCTATCAGACGCGAATTCCAATCATAAAGTAGCTGCTAACACTCTTATCTGATCCCAACTGATATGTATAGTATACGATGAACATCATACACTCATTTCGTTCGAGACATATTCAATTAAGTTTTAACATTACTTTTATCAGACCCGAATTCTAATCATAAACTAGCTGCTAACACTCTTATCTGATCCCAACTGATATGAATACCATAAACACCATACACTCATTTCGTCCGAGACATATTCATTTAAGGTTTAACATTACTGCTATCAGACGCGAATTCTAATCATAAACTAGCTGCTAACACTCTTATCTGATCCCAACTGATATGAATACCATAAACACCATACACTCATTTCGTCCGAGACATTCATCTCAGGTTTACCATTACTGCTATCAAAAGCGAATACTACTCATGCCTAATCATATACACTACTAGCAAGCTCATGAGGATGCATAACATAACTACACATTTGAGTAATTAACATGCTCAAAAGAATAAACATTATACACTCATTTCGTTCGAGATACATTCATCTCAGGTTTAACATTACTGCTATCATATGCGAATTCTAATAAATTGATATGAATACCATAAACACCACACACTCATATCTTTCGAGGCATATTCATCTCAGGTTTAACATTAGTCCTATCAAACACGAATAGTCCCTCGAATTTTACTTATACCTAATCATATACACTACTAGCAAGCTCATGAGCATACACAGCATAACATAAACACCTACACATTCGAGCAATTAACATGCTCGAAAGCATAAACCCTAACCTTGATTCAACTTGCGAGCAAACCAACCATCCAATGCATCACACACAAAGCTGCAACCACAAACCGCACATTTCAACACACTCTAAACTGGCACAAATCCAATACACAAAGCCAAAAATTCTTCAAACCTAACGAAATAGAGCACGGAGAAGAGGTATTTGTCCTTGAAGCATATCGCAAAGGCGAAGCAATTCATCAGAATCCGTATATACCCTGGCAAAAATCGAGCATGAGCTGATCCATCAAATGGATGAAATTGTTAAGAAATGGAATGGAATGAATTGATTGGAATTACTTACCGATTATATTGGGAACGTAAAGGTAAACAGCAGCTGTACTTGGTTTATCCGCCATGGGAGGAAGTTTTGCGAGGTCGATTGAGATGGAGAAATGTCAGAGAAAATTCTTTTGGTTGGATTAGCGTAAGATAAATAATAATAGAGGGGTTGGTTTGTAATATCTGAAAAGCCTTAATTACTTGGGTTTTGTTCGATCGAGTTATTAATATAATGGAAGAGGAATCTGATACCAAACTCAGATTTGTCATTTCTCTTTTCTTTTAATAAATATAAAATAAATTATGTACATTCTAAAAATCTAAGCATGCTTTTCTTGACCAAGGCATCCACCACCTGAGTTGATGTTACCAGTGGCAAATCTAGAACCGAAATTTTGAACGTTCGAAATTCAATGAGTTAAAAGAGAAGGAAGACATTAAAATAAAATAAGCAAAAATAATAATATTAATAATAATGATTTTGAGACTCATCAAACTTGCAACCTCCAACATAAAAACTAACTACGTACACAACCACTAGAACAAAAAAACAAATAGCTCAATCATTATTGCTAATCTTTTAACTTATCAATACGCATTTATTTGATTTGCCATTGTACTGATCAAAACGCAGATAAAAGTCAAGCCGAGTTTTAGTGACCTCCGCCAGTGCATATGACTCATGTCATGTTATGTGTATTTTACGATATGATGTGTGGAATAGTTGTTTAGCTACTTCGAACTAGAGTAGTGATGTTATACAAGTGGGGCTAGCTCGATGAATATATTGACCAACTTGAATCGTTAAACAACATGATACGTGAGCTATGTACTTGTAAAGTGTTCAAGTAATTGTAATTGTCAACTCCAGTTAGAACTCAGTTTATACGCTTGATAGCGATCAAGCTCACATGCATAGGTCACATCATACATACTACACTGTATGATTAGTTAGTGCAAGTTAAAGATCGACGAGTGAAAGATTAAGATGTTCCTCCGCATTAGTATAGCAACACAAAATTGCACTTGGACATGTCTATAATGATTTTGTACAATAATGGAATATAATCCTCTTTTGGAATATGTACGGGCCGAGTGGCAATGGACCCGAAATGACATTTGCATTTTTAGTGCCATGAAATGTGAAGGTTGCAATTTGTGCCAGTGCCTAACTTGCCTGTTTAGCATGAGACTAAAAACTCAGTATTAATTAAAAAAATTAAATACGTTTAACTAATTTTTTTGTTTTAATCGCATGCCAAACAATCTAATATTATAAGTGAAGATGATTTACATGTTAGTTTTTGTGTCATGTAAATACTTAAGTTATGTAAAACATGAATCACAAAGTTAGAAGATGAGAAGAGGGTCATGGCACGTACTTTACTTACGTGGCAGTAAGTTGCGTTGAACGTATATTAGACTCTCTAACTTTTAGACACAACTTAAATACTAGTAGCAACCATGTCACTACCGACCCAACTATTATTCATTTCCTAATATACTCACACCTTTGAATATCACAAACAATACGGATAAATAATACTCCATCTTTACAACGGTTAGTTTTATTTAAAGGTCAAATCCAATATATTTTTTCCATGTCAACAAAATGGACCTCATGACAATTCATTAGATTTCTTTATGCGTGCTTATCTTATTATCTACAAAACCACTAGCTAGGAAAAAGAACTGGTAAAAGTTGGATGGCTATGGAGTTTAATTATTCTAAACGTGAAAGTCCTGTCGTCAATTATTAAAACTTAAAAGTGCCTCTAGGATATATTTGAGCGAAACTTTCCGGATTGCCCATGCGAAATGGAGCCCAATCTTATGAGTCATGAGAAGAAAATGCACTGGGCTAAACACCAGAGCCCATGCGAAATGGAGCCCAATCTGAACGTGCATAAAAGCCGAGTAAAGTCATTTGCTTACGAAAATTTTAACATGGGGAATCAACGAAAAAGACTACTCCGCCCGCAAAACTTTACATGTTTGTCATTTGTAGTCGTACCACATGACTTCATATAATCTATATCCATGCTGTTCGTTCATTGTAGCATTAGACATCGTAGCAATGCCGGTTTAAGTAATGTGTCGATGTTTTAGTTCATCACGACCATTTTGAGCTGGTGTATAATGTTAGAACACATATGTTGAATGCCATTATGGAGAAAATTTGCTTGAAGCAGATTATTAGTGAATTCAATTCCACCATCATTTTGGAAAACTTTTATCTTTCGAGTAAACTAATTTTCAACCATATTATGAAACCAAATAAACACATGAGTGAATTCAAACTTTGCACGAAGATGATACATCCTTGAAAGTGGGAAAATCATCGATAAATACGGCATGGTATTGAAAATCAGAATTGGAGCAAATAGGTGATGGACCCCAAAGATCATAGTGTATCATTCATATCCAAAACTTGAGTAGCACGTTTATTCTTGTCCATAAAAGGTAAATGAGGGCTCTTAGCCATTTGAGAAGAAGAACAAATTTCATGCTTGAGAAGTAAAGAAGTAATTCCTCCGTCCCGAAACAAGTTTTCCACTTTAATATTTTACGGTTAAACATTTTCAACTTTGACTACGAATTAATCTTAAACTGCAAATGTTTATATAATGAAACTTTAGGGGCTAAATTTTCATTATATAAAAAATTGAACATTTTACATTTACGGTTGAAGATTAATTAAATTAATCAATGAAAAAGCAAAAAGTGGAAAACTTATTCCGGGACAAAGGAAGTAAAGATTAAGAACAAGACTTATTCAAAAGGGAAATAGTTTCATACGAGACGTCCTAAACGGGCATGTCATAATTCAAATGAAGCATGAAGTTTCTTGTGCTTCAAAGATGCAACAAAGGCCGTGCTACCCTGCACCAAATATAAAGTCGCTTGCCCCGAGCTAGAAGGGCCCCTGTTCTTGCAATTCTGAACAACAAATGAACGATCAATGAATATAGTTCACTTAATAATACAATATTTCCTTTAATATAAATTAACTATATACGATCTCCAACAAACCAATTTTATAATTTTCTTAAAGGTTGGATTCAATTTGTAATCTTTCACTATATATGTTGGGGTTCAATTTACTAGACCGCATGATTTTTTTTGTAACTAGTACATATTGTCAAATTTTTATAAAAAACTCAAAAAATTTATGAACAATAGGAAAAACATATCCTTCTTCTTTTAGTTCAGATACGTATTTTTTTTCTAATATTTAGAAAATCAAATATTTTTATATGACTTTTTTTTAGCAACTTGATGATATTATTATTAATTAAACATGAAATTTGTGTTCATTTAAAGTTTGCAAAAAAGTTATTAACATGAAATTTGTGTACAAAAAATTAGCAAAAGATGGTTATATATGTTCAATAATTTTATACAGATTTTGCTGGAGAAGAATCATTACTATCATTTTCTCATTTTAAAACATGGTAAATGCTGTGTAAGAATTATTTAACTGAAGAAATAGTTACATGCGCATTATCTTTCACTAAAGTAAAAAAAACAGAAACTGTATAAGCAGCATCAGCAGCTTAACATGACTTGCTTTTCATCAGTTGTCACTACCTCATTCTTGATCCTTTCTATTCTCATTTCTCTACATTTCCCAAATCATGGTTCGACACAAGCGAAACGGACTTCACCTGAGCCGGGGGAAGAGATAACTGAAGAAATGGTGAGCGATATATGTGTTGATGATGAGTCGGGATTTTGCTACCAACAGCTTCGATCTGTAATAGGCCTCACGGTCCCAAAACCATTTGAAGCTCTGGCCAACACGTTCTTAATCCCTGCACACGGAAAGGTAGATGCAATCCTAAGACCTCTCGGGAGCCGTTGTCAGAGGACAAGGGAAGGTAGATTGAGAGAGCAGTACCAAGAAATTCTTCATCAGTATGATGGCGAAAGAGGTATTAGGTCGCAGTTAGATATTGCAACTCAATCCGTACGAGAGAATGCGATTGCCCGTGTCAAAAGAGCCATTAATACCGCCATCTCAAGAAATCAGGAGCTCCCGAACCTTATCCGTGAACTGCCAGCTGATAATCTGCGATCTCAACTTGCTAGGGCTGCTGTAGATGTTGATGATCTTTTGCAACCTATTATACGTATATGCAATTATTGTATTCTAAGATAAGAAATTAAATCTATAAAGATGCTCAAACTTCATATACAAAGCCTGAAAGTTGAAATATGAAGCTGGCTTTATTGAGCAAGTGTTTTGGATGTGTTCCGCCACATATCATGATATGATATACTCCGTTTTTTTATTGAGCAAGCTACTATAATGCTTTTCCTTTTTAAATATGAGCATAAGTATAATTTTTGCTTTCTAGCTAGAGGACCAGAGGTTTACAAGAATCAAAAATAAAACACAATTACAATTTGCATGATTTTCATATTGAACTAATTACATTTATCATCTTTTGCTAAAAGACGTGTGCAGATAGTAATGATGGACTAGTTCAATAGTATATGTAAGGCTCTGTTTTTCAATCAAATTTCTTGAATCGAATGGGAATCGAATCGAATCGAATCAAATCAAACTAATCGAATGGAGAAATTATTGTGTAATAATAATAACAATTATATAATGGTATATATAATCACAATTAAAAAAAAATATTATTTTGTCATCTTTCACATTCTTCCTACTCTTTTTCTCGTCATTTTACATTTTATTTATTATTGTATAACAAACTTTAAAACCAACCGTAGAAGGTACTTTATACGATGCCTCAAATGGAAGACACATATCAAATATACGTGATTGTTGCTACCTTCACTCTGCAATTTTTATGCATGTAAACTTGAAATACCGGTTTTGCAACATGATATCAATGTCCAAGGTGGAGTGGATAATGATTTATTGAACCCGACAAGGAAAGAAACGATGAACAGGGTGCGCAAGGAGATGACATTGAGAATTTGGCGCTCTATTCCAGGCAATATAGAGCTCGAGGAAGATAATATAGAGCCCGAGGAAGATAATATAGAGCCCGAGGAAGATAATATAGAGGAATAAATGCCATTTTTCAATATTTGTGATATATAATATTATTTTTATAAAGTTTGGTCCGATTTTTGGTTTGGTTTAACTTGTTTGGAGTTTTTGAACATGTAGATTTTTGTTAGTTCAAATTGTAACTATACTCTTTATTTCATTGATCTACTAAAAGTCATTAAAGAAAGAAAGAAAAAAAGTTGAAAATAACTCAATTGGATAAATTTTCTTATTTTACTCATACAAAAGATCGGGTGTGTAAATAAATGATAAAATAATATTAATATTATTATTATTATTATTATTATTATTATTAACAACAACAACAACAACAACAACAATAATAATAATAATAATATGAATTTAATGAATCGAATCGAATCAAGACGAGCCGAATCAAGACGAGCCGAATCGAATCGAATGGAACTGAATCAACTAAATCGAATCGAATGGAATCGAATCGAAAGAGTTTTCAGTTGAAAAGAACAGAGCCTAAGTGTACTATAGTGTATCCGGCACACACAAAGGTGGACACTGGGTGCTGGTGTCTCCTGTCAGTGTTGTGAGAACATTGACGACTGCAACATAATACTCCCTAAAATTGAAACAATTTTAATTTGCACAATTTAAAAAAAAATGTGGTCCTCTAAAAGTGTGTGGTCAAGAATAAGTTTGATATATTAATTGAGTGGAAAAGTATACGTGGGTCCAAAAATGTGTGGTTAAATATGAATTATATTATAGAAGTAATTTCCATAAAATCAAATGCAACACTTTTAGTGAAACGCCCAAAACAGAAAATTGTTTCACTTTTACAGAAACGGAGGGAGTATAATTTTCCGTTCCAAGTTGATTGATAGTTTTTATCTTTATTCACTTTCCGAATTGGTTCCATGGTTTTGTTCAGTATGTGTGCAAAATATATACACATTCTAGATATTTACAAGAAGATCTTGGATATATTCAAGAAGTTGACTAATACAAGGAGATGAATCGAGTAGGACTCGAATTACAAGCTGAAAAGATCATAACCAATTGGATGTATGACACTGGACTTTGAGGACGTATCTAACATATATTTATACAGAGGAATACATCGAAAATAATTACGTGAAGCAAGCAAGAAAACCTAGAGTTTATATCTTGTAGATTCACGTATTTGTCATCCTGTTTTCTGAGTTGTTTCTAACTAGAATTCTCTGTGAGATTGATAGGTAGATTGGTAGAGATAGTTCTTTATATTACTAAGTTGTTTTGCATCTAGAGATATTCGTAAGAATAGATCTAAAGTAGTTCTTGTATTCATTATCAACAAACGTATAGTGAATATATTTCGCCTTGAGGCTCGGTGTATTATTAAGATAGATCATCATCCCTTTAAAATGCCTTATTAAGGGGAGAAGGTTATCCACCTTATATGTTGTTTGCATGATCTATTCACAAGTGATGTGGGATATTCTAACACGCCCTCTCACGGGTAGGCCGCGGTTAGTCGGCTCTACACGTGGAATCAAAATAGCCTCTTTGGGCAAGCCAGAATTATCATCAGCTGGGGCACCCATCATTAACTTGGGCCTGCTTTGAGACCATATTAAGATGGACCTTCATCCCCTTAAAAGGCCTTATCAAGGGGAGAAGTTTATCCACCTTATATGTTGTTTGCATGATCTATTCAAAAGTGATGTGTGATATTCTAACATGTATAACCTATTAGAAACTTATCTCATTGTCTTGTTATTTATGCTATTATTGATTGGGTCGAGCTTAAGTTTCTGTTTATTTATCTAAGTTATCGTGTTTGGTGTCTTGAACACATTGAAAACTGTTTTAGACAGCTTTTGGTGTGCTCGACACATTGAACTCCGTGTCATAGTTAGTTTAGTATCAAATCCTAGTCAAATAACTATTTCATTATAGGATGACAAGATGATAGATGTGAAATTTTCGTAAAACTCCAGATTTTCCTAATTAAACATGAGAATATATATTATCAAATCACTAGAAGTGTTATCTATCTTTTTTTAATAAATAAATTAAAAAGGTTTTCGACAGCGTTTAGGTTGTGGGAATGTCACTGTATGATGCCCCTCCATGAAGAATGTTGCTCCATAGCTCAGTTTCACCTGCATGTATCCTTCCTTCTAGAGTCGTCTATTCTCTTCATCAAAAGTTGCAGGAACGAACTAAAACCCAAGAAATTAAATGTACATACACTATAACTGAAAATTTTCAATGTTCTTTATACATGGATGTGAGCCCATATTGTATACATAAATAAATTATTCTCCATAAAATCGGATGCCAAAATAGTATCCCAACTTCTCCGATAAGCAATAAATAGCTCCTTATGTGTTACACCTGATAAAATATGGACATAATGAGAAGTCGAGAATGAAAGGATCAATACGTCTTTGATGACTTAGTAAGGCGTAAAGGTATCATGACTTATCAATTATACTCCCTCCATTCCAAAGAAAAATTTCAACTTTGACCGGTCGACTGTCTTCGATTTTGATCACAAATTACTCTTAAATTATAATATTAAATACTTTAATAAAATCATATAATGAAACTTTAATTATTAAATTTTATAACTCTTTTAAAGGTTGGATTCAATTTGTAATATTTCACCACCAGTTGAGGTTCAATTTACAAGACCACGTGAATTTATGTGACATATTGTCAAATTTTTGTATAAAGTCAAAATTTTCTTAAGAATTTAAAAATCATATCCATCCCACCTCAAATGTGTGCATGGCAATCTCCTATTGGTTGTGATATTGATTTCTTAATTTTAATGTTTAGGAAAATTAATTAATTATTTTTACAAGACTTTTTTAAAGCAAATTTATGATATTATTATTAAATATGAAATTTGTGTTCATTTAAATTTAGCAAAAAAGTCATTAACATGAAATTTGTATACAAAAAAGTTAGCAAAAGATGGTTATGTTGATTAATTTTATACAGATTTTCCTGGAGAAGGATTATTACAATCATTTTTCACATTTTAAAACATGAGAAATACTGTGTAGGCTATTTAATCTCAATGAAACATTACATATGCATCACTGAAGTAAAAAAACAAAAGAAACTATCATATATCATGTATAAGCAGCAGCAGCAGCTTAACATGACTTGCTTTTCAGTGGTAACTACCTCATTCTTGATCCTTTCTTTTCTCATTTCTCTACATTTCCCAAATCATGGTCCGACGCAAGTAGTAGCAAGACTAAGATCACCTGAGCCGCGACGCGAGATAACCGAAGAAATGGTGAGAGATATATGTGGTGAGTCGGAATTTTGCATAAATCATCTTCAAGCTCTAATAGGCTCGTACGACGATCCATTAGAAGACCTCGTCAATGCGTTCTTAAACCCTGCACACAATAAGGTAAGTGAACCCCTGCCAAATCTTTGGAACCTTTATTATGGGACAAGGGAAGTTGAATTGAAACGAAACTACTACAATGTTTATGCCAAGTATGTAAGTATTCGGTCGCAGTTATTTATTGTCAGTGGAGCCATAGATGAATCAATTACCGATGTCAAAACTGCCATTCAAACCGCCATGCAAAGAACTCGACAGCTCCCGAACCTTATCCGTAAACTGCCAGCTGATAATCTGCAGTCTCATCTTGCTCGGAATGCTATAGATCTTGATGATCATTTGGAACCTATCATACGTGTATGCAATTATTATATTCGGAACGTCCATTTATATTTACTAATTAAATCTATAAATTAATTAAGATGCTCAAACTTAATTAATATAGCTTGAAAGTTTGAAATATATATGAAGATGACGCTATTGCGCAAGTGTTTTGGATGTGTTCCACCACATTGTTAAGCATAGTAGCTCTACAGAATCAACAGAGTAGTTAGTATTGTAATCTAGTTATATTATAGTTACTGTTAGTTTCTATTTAGGATTGTATTCATTTTGTATTATCTTTTCTCTATTATATATATGAGCAGCCCAGCACAGTTCGTGTGTGTGGATAAAATACAAACTACCTTCGTTTACTTTCTCTATACACATATCATGATATGATATACTATTGTTTAGGATTGTTTTTTTTCTTGCTCTACAAAATTAATGTTGCGTATTGCTTACGTATATATAGTGTTAATTTACTACTATAATGCTTTTCCTGTTTTAAATATGAGCATAATTTCGTAGATAATTTTTGCTTTCTAGCTTAGAGGTTTACAAGAATCAAGAACAAAACACAATTACAATTTGCATAATTTTCATAATGAAGTAATTAATGGCATTTACCACCTTTTATTTTCTTTAGCTAAAAGACATGTGCAGATAGTAATGATGGACTAATTCAATAGTATATGTAAGTGTAGGCTTTTTTTTTTTAAAAAAATAGGTGTGAAACTTGGTCTATATCCGGCACACACAAAGGTGGACACTGGGTATTGGTGTCTCCTTTCAGTGTTGTGAGTACATTGACTACTGCAACAAAAAATCGTTTTCTGTTTTAAGTCAATTGATGATTTTTACTTTTATTCACTTTTCTAATTGTTTAGAATGTGCGCAAATATATATATGGTACATATTCACAAGAAGATCTTGGATATATTCAAGAAGTAGAAGTCAACTAATACAAGGAGATGACTGGAGTAGGACTTGAATTATAAGCTGAGGACTTGAAAAGATCATAGCCAATTGGGTGTATGACTCAGGACTCTGAGGACGTGTCCAACATCTATTTATACAGAGGAATACATCGAAGATAATTATGTGAAGCAAGCAAGAAAATTTAGAGTTTATATCTTGTAGATTTACATATATTTGTTATCCTGTTTTCTGAGTTGTTTTAACTTAGAATTCGCTTTGAGATTGATAGGTAGATTGGTAGAGGTTATAGATCTCGAGTAGTTCTTGTATTTATTATCAACAAACATATAGTGAATATTTTTCGCCTTGAGGCTCGGTGTATAACCTGCTAGAACCTTATCTCATTGTCTTGTTATTTCTACTGTTATTGATTGTGCCGAGCTTAAGTTTTTGTTTATTTATCCAGGTTATCAAGTTTGGTGTCTTGAACACATTGAAAACTGTTTTAGACAGCTTTTGGTGTACTCGACACACTGAACTCCGTGTCGTAGTTAGTTTAGTATCAAATTCCGGTCCAATAACTATTTCATTATAGGATGACAAGATGATAGAAGTGAAATTTTCGTAAAACTCCAGATTTTCCTAATTAAACATGAGAATATATATATTATCAGATCACTTCTTGTGTTATCTATCTTTTTTTAATAAATAAATTAAAAATGTTTCCGACAACGTTTAGGTTGCGGGAATGTCAATGTATGCCCCTCCATGAAGAATGCTCCTCCATAGCTCAGTGTCACCCGTCCGTATCCTTCCTTCTAGAGCCGTCTATTCTCTTCAAAAGTTGCAAGAACGAACTAAAACCCAAGAAATCAAAAGTCCATGCACTATAAGAGGTGAAAATTTTCAATATTCTTTATACATGGATATGTGAGCCCATATTGTATATTACATTAATAAATTAATCTCCATAAAATCAGATGCCAAAATAGTATCCCGACTTCTCCGATAAGCAACAAATAAGCAACAAATAGCTCCTAATGTGTTGCACCTAATGGAATACGGACGTCATAACGAGAAGTCGAGAATGAAAGGATTAATAAGTCTTTGATGACTTAGTAATGCGTAAATGTATCATGACTTATCAATTATAATTGGTAATTGTACAACTAAACTAAAATTGCAATCCAAATAAGAAAAAAAACGAAAGACTTGATTTAAATTTACACCTAATGGCGTGTCAAACAGTCTGTTAAGTCTTTTAAAAATTATAAGTGAAGATGGGTTACATGTTAGGTTTTTTGTCATGTTAATACTTCAGTTAGGATGTCTATACCTTAGACCAACATTATCAATGCCTTTTTGGTGTTGAAGCGCTGTAGACCCTTGGGTCTGCAAATGAGCAACCGCCGACGTCCTGGGGTCGGCGGCTCAATTCTCATGGGTTGGGGACAAGTGTCCCAAACCCATTGGGCCTCTTTTTTTTTAATTTCTTCTTTTATTTTATTATTAAAAAAATAATCAAAATGCATTATTTTTCCCGTACGTATATAGAAACTGAACTTGTTATGTTTTACTAAAAGATGTGTGTTTTACTACAAGTTATATTTCCCATTGATCGTTTCAAGGAAGCCGAGCAGGCCCGGCTAAGCCCATGCGCGGTAAGCCCAACCGCGCAGGGCCTCGCCTTGCCTAGGGCCCCAAAGGCCCAAAATTTAGGGCCCAATACTAGGGTCCAATTAAAAAAAAAAAGAAATACTGGAAAGAACAAAGAAGAAAAGCGCAGAGAAGAAAAACGCAGAGAAGAAAAACGCAGACACCAACACGGACATGGCATTGAATTCGGCCGCCTCTTCAGTCTCCTTTCTCGATTTCTTTGCTTGCTTCTTCAATCTCTAGCCTAATTTCTCTCAACTTCCATTAAACCATCCATTCAATTCCTCAAATATCGAAGAAAATGGCCGTTTACTGTTCAATTTCCATGTATATAGGTACCCTTCATTCTTCTTCTTCTTCGTCAACCCTTCATCCTAAACTAACCATTCAAACAAAATCCAACAATTCTTGTTCTGTTATATTAGAAATATGGGTTTATTGAAAATTTAGAATTTTAATTTGGGGATCTCACAACTCATGCCACGGAAAGGGGCTGGCGCGCTGAGCGCCACCGCTGAGATGCAGAACGGCATCGGTTTGAAATCGGATTTTGTAAAATACATACGGGTAATTTACATTACTTTATTCGCTCGGAAATAGGATTTTGTAAAATGCAGTGCTGCTTTATTCTTTTCTGATGCTTTAATTTCTTTTCTTTTCTGCTGCTTTAGTCTACAAAATTTCTGTTCGGAAATAGGAAATAGATTATATGTTTTGTTCTCTGCTCTCTTTTTCTCACGTTTCTTTATATATAATATATATAGGAGGATTTTGTAGACTCACCTCTTCCTTCCAATTCCAATGAAGTAGGGATAGAACTATTTAATCAATAACAACAATGGCCTATTTAGTTTGTTGCGGAGCATATGTTTGTTGATTAGTCACTTGATTAAAGATTATTGTACTCTTTGTATTCTTTTTAATAAACTAGTTAAGCTAGTGTATTTTAATTTTCTGTACATTAAAAATTCATAGGTCAACTCTCAAATTGCTAATCAAATTGTCTTCTTATTTGCGTATTTATATCCTATCAGATAATATTGGTGGCTTGACCGTCTTCACTGCATCGCTTGAGTTTGCTTGAGTGGGAAGGGAAGTTCCTCTACCTAAACATTTGTTCTTTCTTGAAATTTTACTAGTTTATCATTTATTATGGCCCCTAAAAGAAAATATGAATCTGGGTATGAAAAATGTAAAAGGAAAAAAAGAACGGACGAATTAATTCAATCTCAAAAAGGAGCTTTAGATAAATTTGTTATGAAAAGTTTTCATACTTCTAGCGCTGATCAAAATATTGAAATTGAAGATGATGTGAATTTGCATGAGTATGATGATGATCTTGATTGTAATGTGTCCTTTGATGAAGAGAATGTTGAAAATGTGAATGTTGATGTGCCTATTCAAAATTCTGATGATGTGCCGGTAGATAATGTGCCTATTCAAAATTCTGATGATGATGTGCCGGTAGGTAATGTGCCTAGTAAGAGTGCTTCTGAACCTGACATTAATCAAGATGATGATGGTGTTATTAATTCTAATAACTTTGATGATAGTAATGATCGAAATATAAACTGTAATATATATGATCCTAGGTACTGGGATGGCCTCGATGAAGCAATGATTTGTGTTTTAGCAGTTAATGGCCCAAAAAGAGATTTAACAATTGAGAAAGGCCCTAATGATTGACATAATAGGCACTTCTCTTCGATCCTTACAATAGAATTTTACCCAATAGAGAAAAATGCGATAGAGATTGGCTTGTCTACTCGAAAGAGCTAGACAAAGTATTCTGTTTTTGTTGCAAAGTAATGGAGTGGGTGAATTAGCGAGGGGGGGTTTTAACGATTGGTCTCATCTTAGCCTTAGACTTAAAGAGCTTGAAGTAGGTTTGGAGCATGTTACAAATATGTCATCTTGGTACCAATTACGTTTAGGATTAAATAAAAATAAAACTATCGATAAGGAAGCACAAAATCAATTTGAGAAAGAGGTAGAACATTGGAGAAATATTTTATCAAGAGTTATTTCAATCATAAAATTTCTTGCGAAGCATAACTTAGCTTTCCGTGGTAGTAACGAGAGAATTTATGAGAATAGTAACGGAAATTTCTTAGGTTTGGTTGAGATGTTAGCGGAATTTGATCCGGTTATTCAAGAGCATGTTAGACGTATACAAAATAAAGATGTTCGGTGTCATTATCTTGGTCACAACATTCAAAATGAGTTGATACTTTTGATTGCCAGTACAATTAAATCTGAAATTGTAAAAAAAAAAAAGCAAGCTAAGTATTTTTCTGTGATACTTGATTGCACTCCGGATTCTAGTCATCAAGAGCAAATGTCGATTATTTTAAGATATGTGTCATTCTCTTCAAATGGTGTATGCATCGAGGAATCTTTTTTAGGATTTTTAACTGTGGATGATACAAGTGGACAAGGACTATTTGATTTTCTACAACTTGAGTTAAAGTCTCTAGATTTAGATATTGATAATGTAAGAGGACAAGGTTATGATAATGGTTCTAATATGAAAGGAAAAAATTCTGGGGTACAAAAGAAACTTTTAGATATAAACCGCAGAGCATTTTATACTCCTTGTGGTTGTCATAGTCTAAATTTGATTTTGTGTGACATGGCCAATTCTTGTGTCAAGGCAAAAAATTTTTTTGGAGTTGTACAACGCATATATACTATATTTTCGAGATCAACAAAGAGGTGGCAAATTTTAAAGGATAATGTGACATGGTTGACACCAAAACCATTGTCATGTACTCGTTGGGAAAGTCGTGTTGATAGCGTGAAAGCTATAAGATTTCAAATAAAAGACATAAAAAATGCTTTAGTTAAAGTTTCAAACCATCTTGATTCAATGATAAGAAGTGAAGCTAATTCTTTGGCAACTCATGAACTTGGTAAATTTGAATTTTTGTTGGCACTAGTTATTTGGTTTGATGTTTTATCTCGTGTGAATGTGGTTAGCAAACAGTTGCAAACTAAAGATATGCATATTGATGTTGCAATAAGAGACATAAATACACTGATTGCCTTCTTTTTGGATTATAGAGAACATGGTTTTGTAAAAGCATTGCAAAGTGCAAAGGAAATGGCTATAGAAATGAATGTTGATCCTGATTTTCCCCAAAAAACGTGAAATAATAAAGAAGAAGCAATTTGATGAGAACCGAAATGATATATCACATAGATCTCAAGAGGAATAATTTAGAGTAGATTATTTCTTATATATTATCGACCAAGCAATTTCTTCCTTCAAAATAAGGTTTGAGCAATATCAAGAATATAAAAATCTATTTGGATTCATGTTTACATCTGAACAGTTACATTCTTTAGATGAACCGGATATGCGAGCTTGTTGTATTAAACTTGAAAAAGAACTTAAGGATAAAGACAAATCTGATGGGAAATCTGATATTGATGGAAATTCTTTGTTTGTTGAATTGCAACTTGCTAGAGAGTTCATGCCTAATAAGAAGATGGGGGCTATTGAAATTTTGAGTTACTTAAAAGATGTTGGTTATTTTCCTAATGAAGTGATTGCATATAGAAGTTTGCTAACAATTCCCGTCACGGTTGCATCTGCCGAAAGAAGTTTTTCCAAGTTGAAATTGGTGAAATCCTATTTGCGCACTACAATGTCACAAGAACGACTCAACGGACTAGCAATGATGGCAATAGAGAATGATATGGCGGAGAAAGTGAGTTATGACGAGTTAATCGATGATTTCGCTTCAAAGAATGCTCGAAGAGTTGCAATTTTCAAGTAGTTTTTTAGTCTTTTGTAATATTTATTAAAAATATATCTTAAGTACTTGTATCGAATGATTTTGGATGTTTTGCACGTCTATAAAAAAAATTTATTAATATTTTATTTAGTTGGGGCCTCGTTTAAAAATTTCGTACAGGGCTCCTTAAATTCCCAAGACGGCCCTGAAGCCGAGCTGCCCTTGTTTCCGCCATTGAGATCAATGGCTCTTCAATTAGCGCCAGAATTTTGAGAATTGAGTATACTCGTTTGATTTCATTTTCTGTTTGTAATATAGCTTTGTATGCACTGGAGTTGTTATGTGATACTTCTTAACTTGTATTACTTGAGAATTGAGATTGGTGTAGATAAGTAGTCAAATTTGTAACGGCTGATGACTTACTTCCTCATCTTTATTTTATATATATATATATATATATATATATATATATATATATATTCTAAATGGCACAACCAAGGATACGGGGTTTATATATTGAGCACTATGACTCAGTTTATACACTCTAATGAGCGTGGGCTATCACCAGACCATGGACAGATGGACTTTCATCTCAACTCTATTGGGGGAATGGGGGGTTGTAACTTGTAAGAACATTTGTAAATATATAATGTAATTTTGGTGGTATTAAACAATATAATGTACCTCTCGTGTGTGTGTCTGTGTGTATATATATAATGAAAATATAAGAAATAATATTTTATAATATAATTTTGTTCAATTTTTAACAGTTACCGTTTGAAAGTAAATCAAAATTAAAATTAATAACGGTTGACTGGAAAAAGTAAATAATGAAAGTTGAAAGCAGTACAAGGGATTATAAAATATGCACCAATAAAGCGAGCTGGAGAATTAATTTTGCCAAACTAATTTATAGTTTGTGTAATTTTTACATTGTTAATATATAACAAAGAAAATGGACATGCTAATTGCATGTTCCTTATGTAAAGCAGGGAAAAATGCCATGTGTTTCGCCACAAGGTTGGGCTGATTACTCTATTTGTGACATGATGATGACCATCAACCAAAATCAAAATTCTAATAAGAAGTACTGTTCAATTTCAAATAATTCTAAACCACATATGAAATGATATTGGAACCTATAATTTCATGGCTGACTTTTACATAAAGTCAGGTCGATTAGTTAACTTGATATGCATCACATGCATAGTGTGTAAGATAATAACATCCGAAGAACACGGGGAAGTACAATATAATGCCGAGAATATGAGCGGAATAGAATGATAGTCTCAAATGTCCATTATTATACCTTTAAAGAGGAAAGAGTTTCCCATAAGGTTATGCTTTGCATGTAATGACATAAACAAGGCACATTGACATATATTAAATAGGGTTGGAATATATTTGCCACAACTGATTTTCTCACACGAATAGTTGAACGTTGCATTGTTAAGAGCACGGATGGCATATGTGATCAATGTATTGATAAAGCAACCTACGAGGTAATATTCCAACATTTTTAATGTGAATCTATAGCACCGATTTTTTTTTAGGGCAAACAAGTAGTAATGTTTTTGGATATGACCATAATATTTCACTATCGGTTGGGGTTCAATTTACAAGACCACGTGAATTTATGTGACATATTGTCAAATTCTTGTATAAAGTCAAAATTTTCTAAAGAATTGGAAAATCATATCCATCACACCTTAGATGTATGCATGGCAATCTCCTTTTAGTTGTGATATTGATTTATTAATTTTAATGTTATTAAAGCAAATTTACAAGACTTTTTTTAAAGTATTTTTACAAGACTTTTTTTAAAAGCAAATTTATGATATTATTATTAAATATGAAATTTGTGTTCATTTAAATTTAGCAAAAATGTTATTAGCATGAAATTTGTATACAAAAAGTTAGCAAAAGATGGTTATGTTGATTAATTTTATACAGATTTTCCTGGAGAAGGATTATTACAATCATTTTCACATTCTAAAACATGTGAAATACTGTGTAGCTATTTATATCCCAATGAAACATAGTTACATGCATCTTCACTGAAAGTAAAAAAGCAGAAACTATCATATACTAGCTATCATGTATAAGCAGCATCAGCAGCTTAACATGAATTGCTTTTCAGTGATTACTACCTCATTCTTGATCCTTTCTTTTCTCATTGCTCTACATTTTCCAAATGATGGTTCGACACAAGCGAAACCAATAGCTCATCGTCGAGCAAAGATAACCGAACAATTGATTGAGAATATATGTGGTGAGTTGGAATTTTGCAAAACATATCTTCGAAATCTAATAGGCAGATCCGACGATCCATTTAAAGACATGGTGAACGCGTTCTTAACCCCTGCACGCGATATGATAAGGCCAGCCCAGCTGCAAAGTCTTTCGAACCGTGCTGATGAGATAACGGATGCTGAATTGAAAGAGAAGTACGAAGATGTTGATGACAAGTTTGATAGTATTAGGTCGCAGGTACTTATTGCATCTGAAGCCATGGCTCAGCGGCCTCCAGTATCCATCGCCAGTATCAGAAGTGCCATTGAAACCGCCCTGCTCAGAACTCGACATCTCCCGGGGCTTATCCATAATCTGCCAGCTGATAATCTGAAGTCTGGTCTTGCTCGGATTGCTAATAGTCTTGACGATCATTTGGAACCTATTATATATATATGCCATTATTATATGTATACTAATTAAAGGTTCAATTACATATATAAATCATTTTTAAGAACTATGACAAAAAAATACACACTCAAATAACTTCAAAATGGAAGCTAAATTATATTTAATAAATAGATTTGAAGTTCATATACACTAATGGACTTCAAATATGACCCTAAACTAAATTAACTGACCAATTTAAAATTCGTAAGCTGGTTTCAGTCATTTTCGTCCGAAGCTAACTACTGAAAAAAACAATGTTGAAACCAACTATAAAATAGTTAAATTAACTCTAAAAACTAATTTATAGTAAACTAACACTATCAAATAGGGAAACTAACGCTATAAAAATTACAAATCACTGTTTTTTCGCTGAAAAATAATAAAAATAATGAAGTTGAAACTAAAAAATATTATGACAAAATTAACACTTTAAAAATTCTAAAATCATAGGGAAATCAACATTAGTTTCACCAACACTTTAAAATTCTAAAATCCTAGGGAAATCAACAATGTTAGTTTCAATTGAAATCTACATCATATGTGTTAGTTTCAATGTTAGTTTAATTGGCTTTAGTTAGTTTCACCAACACCATTAGTTTCAGCATCATCAACGTTAGTTTCAGGTTCATTAGTATTAGTTTTAGGTTCATTAAACTTAGTTTCACGAACTCAGAATGTTAGTTTCCAGTTCATTAAAGTTAGTTTCAGGGCCAACAATGTTAGTTTCAAATTCATTAAAGTTAGTTTCAGAAACTCAAAATGTTAGTTTCAGGGCCAACAAAATTAGTTTCAGAAAAAAATAGTATTAGTTTCAGCATCATTTGTATTAGTTTCAGCATATCATTAGTATTAATTTTAGGAACTTAGAAAGTTAGTCTAATTATTCAAATATATACTCAATATATTTTTCACCGCCACTTTAATAACCTCATTAAAAATTATCAAAAAATATTCGTGAGCATTCTAACTTAAAAAAGTTCGGTAATTGTATCAACATACGTATAGTTAATATTTTTCGCTTTGAGGTGCGGTGGTTATAATAATAACCTGCTAGAAACTTATCTCGTTGTCTTGTTATTTATATATCTATGTTATCGAGGTTAAGTTTATGTTTATTTATATATCTATGTTATCGAGTTTGGTGTCTTGAACACACTGGAAACTGTTTTAGACAGCTTTCGTTGTTCTCGACACATAAACTCTGTATCGTAGTAAGTTTAGTATCAAATCCCGGTCCAATAACTATTGCAATATAGGATGACGACAAGATGATATAGAAGTAAAATCGTCATAAAACTCCATATTTTCCTAATTAAACATGAAAATATATTATCTTATCACTTCTACCAAGTGTTATCTATCTTTTCTTTAATAAATAAAAAAAGTTTCGACACCATTTAGGTTGTGGGAATGTCGCTGCATGTGTGATCGAAGCCCCGCCATGAAGAATGATGCTCGATCCATAGTTCAGTGCCACCCGCCTGCATCCTTCCTTTTTAGAGCCGTCTATTCTCTTGAAAAGTTGTAGGAACGAACTAAAACCCAAAAAAATCAAAAGTCCATCCGGCGAATACATCGATCCAAATTAAAAACTTGCTCAATAATTAATGTTGTCATCTTGAAATTTCAACTTAATATCTTCAAAGTTTTTTTTTTGAAGCGATAATATCTTTAAAGTTGTACACATCCAAATTAACAACAATTTTTAGTAGGTATAAATGGTTGCTAGATCATCCGACCAATATTTAATCTTCAAAATACTTGCATACACGTTTAAGGGACCTTAAAAGATCAAAAAGATCTAAAGTAGCCTCTTGAAGCATTTCCTGGTGATCATCAAATGTCTGGAGTCTACGGATAAATTTCTTGGCCTCTGGAATATCATCTTGGGCCGCCTCAACATAGGTTTTGACACCGTCGATGTCTGATCGTTCCAACCAATTCGATGCAAACCATAACCATCCCGTAATTTGATCGTACTTATCGGCACATCTGGAGTACTTCTGTTTCAATCGACTTGGCCGTGTCTGTGAATGAAGGTTCCAAAGAGTTGAATTGGCCATGGTTGCCTTATTGAGTGCAGGCGTTCACAACGCGTTGGCCATATACTTAAATGGAGAATCGGTGTCCTGGCCTATTAGAATATCAAGATTCTGATGGCATAATCTCAAATCACCACATATACCATCCACCATTAGTGCAGTTATCGTTTTTCGACGAGGAGGTAATATTCGTGCTGCTACTTGTGTCGAACCATGATTTGGGAAATGCAGAGAAGTGAGAAAAGAAAGGATCAAGATCAATGAGGTAGTTACGACTGAGAAGCAAGTCATGTTAAGCTGCTTCTGCTGCCTACATCGATAACTTCTGGTTTTTTTTTAACTCAGGAGTATTGAAGATTTAATTTCATTGTGATTAAATACCCTACAGGCTACAAGTATTGTTCCCATGTTTTAAAGTGAGAAAATAATAGTAATAATTCTTCACTAGGAAAATCTGCATGAAATTAATAAACATAACCATCTTTTGCTAACTTTTGTATACAAATTTCATGTTATTATTTAGTACTTTTATTTATTTATTTTGGTGTGTAAAGATTTATTAGGCACTATATGCCAATATCAAAACCCAAAAAAGGGAGTACAGGTGGTGAATGCCATAGCATTTCCTCTCCATTTGAAGCATATCCTAAATGTGTAAGGTGATCTGCACAAGAGTTGGCACTTCTATCAATTTTCCGAAAATCAGCATCCCAAGGCATTCGAAGCAATTGCTTACACTTCCGTACTTCATCCTCTAAATTATCAGCCGGTGGGTTACTTTTCTCAGTAATACAATCAAAGATGTTGCTTGAATCTGTTTCAATAATCAACTTTGGAGTTCGAAATTCCCAGGCAATTTCAAGACCTCGTAGAAGACTTCTCAGCTCAGCTTGATAAATAGTTGGAAAACCCCATATCCAATTTCCTTCAGCATCTCCAAGAATTCCTCCAATGGAACCCGAATTTGTTGATGTCCTACAACTTCCATCAACATTTAGTTTGGCCCAAGAACTTTGAGGCTTCTCCCATTTCTTCTTCACATGTGCAAAATTTTTGGGATTCATCTTGAGCTCAAGGTCTGCACTCTGTTGTTTAATGACAAACAAAATGCGTTGAAGATTCTCCGGTCTTCCTCTAAAAGTGGCCGAATTGCGTGATTTCCATATAGCCATTACCGTAGCTTGGATTTGAAGCAGCCCTTTAGATTCGGCTCGAACCATTCGCATCCGGTTGCGTACCTAGTTAATTACGCATAAATTCATGTCCTTTTTACAAGTCAAATAAATTGATCCCTAGCAGATATAGTGAAAGTTTAGACATCTAACCCAACAATAAAAAGACATGTGAGAGTTTATGAAAATCTCGTAAACCGAATTGTAACAGTATATTGATGAACAAAATGAAAGAAAGATTACAAGTGATCAGTGAATGAGTTCAGTTGAGCTACTAGCTAGTTTAAATAGGAAAACTAACTAAACTGTAACCGCTATGTACAATACTAACAGTTGTAGGTACAAGTCGCACTACTACTTAAACATATAAACGTAATAGTAGAATGCGCTTTTAACTCTTCTTTGTTCTTCTTTGTTGTGTTGCTCTTTGTTCTTCACTTTTGCATACTTGATCCATTGCTTTGATCCATACCCCCCCCCCCCTCCAAATATGAGCATGGATATTTACCATGTTCATCTTGGAAACCAGATCTTGAAAAGGAATGGCTGAGAATGTGGCTTAGTGTATACATCAACAGACTGCTGTGAATTTGGAATGTGTATGAGCTTTATTAATCCATCAACAATCTTCTCCCTGATAATGTGACAATCAAGCTCGATATGCTTGGTTCTCTGGTGCTGCACAGGATTATGGGCAAGGTGGAAAGTTGAAAGGTTGTCAGTGAACAAGAGTACATGTTTGGCTTGTGCAATCTGAAGTTCATACAAGATATACTTGATCCATTGCGCCTCACATACAACATTTGCAACTGCTCTATACTCTGCCTCTGTGCTTGATTTGCTGACTACTTGTTGTTTCTTGGATTTCCAACTGATAAGGGCATCTCCTAGGTAGAAACAATAGCCTGTCACACTCCTAGTATCAACACAAGCACCCCAATCTGCATCTAAATATCCCTTGAACTGAAGATCACTTGTGCTGCTATAAAAAAGTCCTTGTCCTATTGTCCCTTTTAAGTACTTGAGAACTCTGTGAACAGCACTAAGATGGACATCAGTAGGACAACTTATAAATTGGCTTAACATTTGCACACTAAATGCAATGTCAGGCCTAGTAATTGTAAGATACAAAAGCCTTCCTACAAGAGTTCTATAAACTTTAGCATCTTTGGATAATTTGGATAATTTGAGTTTGCTATCCATTGGAGTTTTCTCTGATTTACAATCCAGATAAGAAGAATCTTTTAAAATATCTAAAGTGTACTTTCTTTGACACAAATTGAGACCAGTTTCAGATCTGGCAACCTCAATACCCAAAATATATTTTAAAACACCAATGTCCTTAATAGTAAACTTGTCATGCAGATAATCTTTAACAGCTTTAATTTCTGCAAAATCATTACCAGAAACAATAATATCATATACATATATAAGTAAAGCTGTGAAAGATTGACCTGTTTGTTTTGTAAACAAAGAAAAATCTGCTACAGATTGCTTATAGCCAAAAAGAGAAAGTGAATCAACCAATTTCAGGAACCACTGCCTAGGTGCTTGTTTAAGACCATAAAGACTCTTAGTAAGCTTACACACTTGAGTATCATTACCATAACCTGGTGGAGGCTTCATGTACACTTTTTCATCTAGCTCTCCATGCAAAAATGCATTATTGACATCCAACTGATGAATGTACCAATGCTTTGTTGTAGCAACAGATAATAATATCTTCACAGTTGTTAATTTTACCACAGGAGAGAAGGTGTTAAAGTAATCAAAACCTTTTTTTTGTGTGTACTCTTTGGCCACAAGCCTGGCCTTATACCTATACAGACATCAGCTTTGAGCTTGACTTTATACACCCATTTGCAACCTATAGTATGCTTGTCAGGTGGCAAATCTGTAAGAACCCAAGTATGGTTCTTTTCTAAAGCCTCAAGCTCTTGTTGCATAGCATTCTGCCATTCAATGTACTTAACTGCCTCTTTATGATTCTAGGCTCGCTAATATAAGTAATAGAAGCTGTAAAACATTTATGATCACTAGAGAGCATATCAGTAGACAAAAAATTGTTTAAAGAGTAAGAAGAAGGAGCTTGAGTTAAAGAATCAGAACTGACAGAACAATAAGCACTAGCAGAAGAATCATTATGAATTTTAAGAGAAGGAGGAACATGAAATTGATATATATCTAAAGTTGAAGACTGTTTTCTTACTCTTGTATCTTTTCACTCCAGTTTGCACAGGAGTAGCAGCTGAATCTATAGACATGTTCTGAGAAGTAGAAGTGTGCAGATGTGAATTTGTATCAGATATCTGCATACTTGAATCATTGTTTCCTGAAAGATTAGCAGAATCATCATTCATACTAGAATTAACTTGATCCTCCTCAGTAATGTGTTGAGTCATATAATTAAGTTGTAGGAGAAACTAGCAACTCTGGAGATGAAGTTGGATTATAAAGATCAATAGGATCATTTATAATAGGATCAGATAAAACCAAAGTATCTGTTGATAACATACTTGAATTTTTTTTGAAAGGAAATACATTTTCATAAAAAAAAACTACATCTCTAGATAGAAAAATTTTATGAGTTGTTATATCCAACAATTTATACCCTTTCACACAAACATGATAGCTTAAAAACACACATTTACTAGCTCTTTTATCAAATTTAGTCCTTGAAGCAGCTTGTGTAGAAGCATAACACAAGCAGCCAAAAATTTTCATGATAGAATAGTCAGGGATTTTGTTGTAAAGCATTTCATAAGGACTATGATTTTTTAAAACAAATGTAGGAACACGGTTTATAATATAAACAGCAGTACTGACAGCCTCAGTCCAAAACTTCATAGGTAAATGAGATTGAAAAAGTAAGGAACGAGCTACTTGTAATAAGTGTTGGTGTTTGCGTTCTACTCTCCCATTTTGTTGGGGAGTATCTACACATGAACACTGATGAATAATCCTATGAGTATCATAAAAATCCCTGAAAGAAGACTCAACGCCATTGTCAGAACGAATAACTTTAATTTTAGCTTGAAATTCTGTTAAAACAAGTTTATAAAAATTCTGCAAGTGTGTCCTTGTCTCAGATTTGTAACACATAAAGAAAATCCAAGTGCAACGAGAATAATCATCAACAACTATAAGAAAATATCTTGCACCATTATAAGATTCCATTGAAAAAGGTCCCCATATATCAACATGTACAAGATCAAAAGGAGCTTTAGAAACAGATACACTTGAATGAAAAACAAGCTTCTAATTTTGCTTAGCATACTGACATACATCACAGGGAAAATCAGAATTACAAGGAGAAATTAAGATTCAAAAATTCAATACAATGAATTTTTGCCAAAGGAAAATGCCCTAGTCTAAGATGCCATAGGATAGAAGGATCAGTAGAATTTTTGTCAACTTTAGCAACAGATGCAACATGAGAATGCAGGGGAAAATCTTTATGGATGTGTAAATGATAAAGTCCATCTTTATGCCCAGCATAACCAATCATTTTGGTGGACAACTTATCCTGCAAAACACAATCATCTGCATAAAAAATAGCACGCAAATTGTTTTGTATACACAACTGGCGAATAGAAACAAGATTGAACTGGAACATAGGCACATATAGAGCATCTTTAAGAACAATATTAGATGTCAACTGCGCAGTACCAGTACTAATGGCTTTAGTAACATTCCCCGTAGGTAACTGTATAGACTTAGAGGCTATATCAGGTGGAGAAGAATAAGGATCATATGTACACAACATATGATCAGAAGCACCTGTGTCCAATATCAAAACATTTTGCATAACTTTAGATGATAAAGCAAAACTACTACCTTGTTTACCTGATTCCACTGTGGGACAAGCTACAGCTTGTGCCACAGCAGCAACACCAATAGATGTAGATGCTTCACCATTCTTATGAGCTTTAACAAACTCTACAGATTGAGCAAACATATCATGATCAAAGAAATTAACAGAACCAGTAGAAGGCTCATTCTCAGAACCATTATTAGCTAAAATTGCATTAGCATGAGCCCTTGAATTATTCCTGTGAGCCACAACTGTAATGCCATTTCTCTGAGCTTGATATTGCTGACCAGCAGATTTGAACACTTTAGGTCCCTTCCAATTAGGAGGATAGTCTATGAGCTGATAACACCTGTCAATAGTATGACCTTGAAACCCACAATGCTTACACTTAAGCACATGGCGCTTATTATCTCTATAATGAGCTGTATTAGCCAAGAAAGCATGATTAACATTGGATTTATCTTCTTGTTGATTAACCATCATAGCCATGGAATCCACCTGAGTATACTGAAGACCTCTTTGACCTTCCACTTGTTGAAGAATCGAATAAATCTTCGACATGTTTGGAATAGGAGACATCATCAAGATTTGACTTCGAATAGCACTAAAAGAATCATTCAATCCCACCAAAAAAAGTCGGTACAAAATCATTTTGCATTGTATTACTCAACTCCTGAGTCAAATCACAAGAACATTTACCACATTTGCAAGTAGTTAAAGCCCTATAGTTGTAATACTCATCACAAAGAGTAGTAAACTGAGTATAAAAATCAGTAACAGACTGAGTTCCCTGCTTAATCGAATTGATTGCCTTCTTCAAAGAAAAAACTTTAGGCACGTCACTTTTCAAATAACGCATTCGAAACTCATCCCACATGCCTTTTGTAGTAGTAACATAAACCAAAGAATTTCGAACTTGTGGAGTACAAGAATATGTCAACCATGACAAAATCAGTGCATTAACTTTTTCCCAAGCCTCAAACAAAATCAAATCATCAGGTGATGGAGTAGAATCAAAAGTCTCAGCAATTACACGATTACCAGCACTTTCATTTGGATGAATGAAATACGAAGATTTCGGATTATCAGTAAGACTAATAATCCTCGCAGCAACTCCAGTAACAGCTGCACCAGTCGAATTTGCAGCTACACCAGTCGGAACATTCGAATCAACAGGATCAACCATTGTTGAACAACAAAGAAAACGGTTATCTCACAGAGAAACCAACAAAAAACAATCGATATACAATCGAACAAGTGAATCTCAAAATTCACAACAAAACAGAGAGAATGCGGAAGCATAATCGGTCTCAAATTGATCGAAATCACCACGATGATACCATGTGAGAGTTTATGAAAATCTCATAAACCGAATTGTACAGTATATTTATGAACAAAATGAAAGAAAGATTACCAGTGAGTGAATGAGTTATGTTGAGCTACTAGCTAGTTTAAATAGGAAAACTATCTAACTGTAACCGCTATGTACAATACTAACAGTTGTAGGTACAAGTCGCACTACTAAACATATAAACGTAATAGTAGAATGCGCTTTTAACTCTTCTTTGTTCTTCTTTGTTGTGCTGCTCTTTGTTCTTCACTTTTGCATACTTGATCCATTGCTTTGATCCTTACAAGACTTGCAAGCCAAAACAAAGTCTTGTGGGCTGGAAATCGTCTATAGTTAATTTAAAAAATCACCGAATATTGGTATTGACCAAGACATTTGTAACGATTAAACACTGCAACTCAATCAACGATCAACGATCCCCAATCGACTACGAATCAACAATCAAAGCAATCGAATAACGATCAACCAAGCACACGAACAACACAACGATATGCATGGTTCGGCAATAGCCTACATCCACGGAGATTACCAGATTTTCACTATGAACAAGAACAAAACATATTACAAGGAGAAATCCACAAGAGTTCAAGCTTTCAAGCTACTCGGCTTCGCATAACTGTTTTCTACAGAAATCAGAGATGATTGTTCTACAAGAAACGAAATTACAATGATGATGAAAAAATTAATCTGAGAGCTAAACAGTTAAAAAATGTTTTATAGTCCAATTGATCTTCAACTGCTCCAATTTGATGAAGAAACGAGCTCCGCAAGCTAGTTATGTTGATAACTAACTTTCCTCCCCAAATTACCAGAACCAATAAAAATATAACACGTCAACACAACTTGTCATCACTTGTTGTATATTTTTGTCTTCTCCAGTGTCTCCGCAACACCAAGCACAACACATCAAGTGTTCCAGTAACACCAGTCTTCTAACTCTCTTCATTCTTCAGTGTTCTCATAACACCAATGATTCTTTAGTAGATATCAAGCTAATTCAGCTCACAATTAATTCTCCACCTTACTTTATATCTGATAACCTCAGTATCCCTAGAGTTAGGATACAACCCCTCCTTCCATCAACTTGATAGAATTAAGACAAGATCTGAACTTCATTATAGAAATTGACTTAGTAAATACATCTGCAGGATTAATATCTGTGTGAATCTTCTCAATACTGATAGTACCATTCTCAACTTCGTCACTCACAAAATGAAATATGATATCAATATGCTTAGACCTGTCATGATATGCCTGATGCTTTGACAAATGAATAGCACTCTGGCTATCACAATTGATAGTTACAGTCCCTTGCATAACTCTAAATTGACCAAGTATACCCTTCAACCATATAGCCTCCTTTACAGCTTCAGTCATAGCCATAAATTTTGCTTATATTGTTGATAAAGCAACCACAGGTTGGTGAGTAGACTTCCAACTCACTGTTGTACCATAAAGTGTGAATACATAACATGTTAAAGATTTCCTTATATCCAAGTTTGCAGCATAATCTGAATCTGCATATCCCACAAGTGAGTCCATCTCTTACTGGTGTTGCTCAAACACCAACCCCAGCCTTATAGATCCACCAATATACCTGAGTAGCCATTTCATAGCTTCCCAATGATCCTTGCCAGGATTATCCATGTATCTACTAACTAAGCTCATTGCATGAGCCAAATCTGGCCCGTAACACACCATAGAGTACATGATAGATCCTACTGCACTAGCATATGGAATATTCTCCATGTCTTTCTTATCTTGATCAGATGTAGGACAAGATTTATCAGATAGCTTGAACTGAGTTCCTTGAGGTGTTGCATCATGCTGGGATTGATGCATATTGAATCTCCTCAATACCTTCTCCAAGTAAACAGTCTGACTCAAAATGATTTTACCATCATTTCCATGTATGATGTCAATCCCCAGTATCCTCTTAGCTATTCCCAAATCTTTCATCTCAAACTCTGATTTAAGAAGATTCTTCACATCAGTTATACCAGTCATATGCTTGCTGGCTATAAGCATGTCATCAACATATATGGGCAGATATGTCATGTCTTCAATGTTGTTTCCCTTGAAATACACACAGGTGTCATAGTCACACCTTCTGAACTTATGACTTAGCATAAACTTGTGAAATCTTCCATACCATTGCCTTGGACTTTGCTTAAGACCATAGAGTGATGTCAAGAGTAAACAAGCTTTGTTTTCTCTATCAGCTATTTCAATCCCTTATGGTATCCTCATGTATATCTCTTCATCCAACTTCCCATGTAGAAATGTAGTAGTAACATCCATCTGATGTAACTGCAACTTGAACTGAGCTACCATGGCCACCAATATCCTGATTGAGCTATGTTTGACAACTGGTGAGAAGATTTCATTGTAGTCTATGCCTTCTCTCTGAGTGAAACCCTGGCCACTAGCTTGGCTTTGTATCTCACCTTTTGTTCACCTTCAGCTCCAAGTTTCTTCTTGAAAATCCATTTGCATCTGACCAGTTTTTTTTCCTTTTGGTATTGCCACAATATCCCATGTGTGATTCTTTTCAAGTGACTGAAGTTCTTGTTTTATAGCTATGCACCAACTATTCTTCTTTGAGCAACTTATAGCTCTCTGATAGTTTTTAGGCTGATAGCAATCAATATCTTCAGCAACATTTAGAGCAAAATATACCATGTTGGGATCTGAAGTTAAGATTCTATTTCTTGGTTCTGTATCCATTGTGAGTTGGTAATCCCTGACATCAACTGGATCACCAATTTCAATACTTGTTCTTCTCCTAATCTCATGCCTCTCCACCTGATTAGGTTGGTCTGTGTTTTCAGTAGATGTTATGTTTGTTGTAGGCAGAACACCATAATCTGTGTGATGTAAATCTGGTGTCAGTATCACACCAGTATCTGTATTCTCTCTATCCTGTGTTGTAGCCATACCATCTTCAATAGGCTCCACCTCAATATGAGTTCCCATACCCTGAGCAACACCACCATTTGTCTTTACTAGTGTCATTATCTCTTCATAAAAGACCACATATCTACTGATAATACATTTGTTCATTCCAGGCTCCAAACACCACAACTTATATCCTTTTACTCCTTTAGGATATCCCGGAAATAAACACGTCAATGCTATAGCTTCCAGCTTATCTTGTTTGACATGATCATAAGCTAAGCATCCAAAAGTTTTGAGATATGCGTAGTCTGAATGAGCCTTTCCAAACTTCTTCTGGTTTTCTGAACTCAAGAGCAGATGAGGGACACAAATTTATCAAGTGAACTGTTGTAGTCACAGCTTCACACCAAAAACTCTTTGATAGACCAGCTCCAATCAACATGCATCTCACTCTTTCCAAGATAGTTCTGTTCATTCTCTCTACAACACCATTCTATTGAGGATTCCCAGGTACAGACTTGTGTCTTACAATACCCTTAACTTTACAGAAATCATTAAACTCATTTGGTAAGAACTCCAAACCATTAGCAG
The DNA here is from genome assembly GCA_026545765.1 of Plantago major. Classification (NCBI taxonomy): domain Eukaryota; kingdom Viridiplantae; phylum Streptophyta; class Magnoliopsida; order Lamiales; family Plantaginaceae; genus Plantago; species Plantago major. The sequence goes on along the minus strand of CM048843.1, from coordinate 87,422,035 downwards.
TCCTGATCACCTTGAGTTTCTTATCAGTTTGATTTTTCATTATTTTTGTGAGCCATTCCTTGAATTTGCTAAAAGTCTCATCCTTAGACTTTAGAATGAACACCCATACCTTCCTTAGCAGATCATCAATAATAGATAGAAAATATCTACCACCATTTCTAGTTGTAGTTATGGCAGGTCCCCATAGGCCAGCATGAATATACTCAAGTATACTTTGAGTAGTGTGTTTTCCAGCTCCATAGCTACTCTTCTTAGATTTGCCTAACACACATAACCCCATTTTATGTATCTTATCTCCACATAATAGGCCCTTCTTTGATAATTCCATAAGACCTTTCTCTCCACCTAACCTTCTGTGCCACAGTATGGTGTTGTCAACACACCGTCTGGTGTTGTTGCCACACTGTACACTGGATACTTCACCAGTTACAGTCTTTCCTTGTAAATAATACAACTCTCTTCTTTTTAGAGCTTGCATAACCACTTTATTACCCTTCTTCACCTTAAGTACACCTTGTGATGATGAGTACTTGTACCCTTTAGTATCCATCAATCCTAAATATATCAAGTTTCTTCTCAAATGTGGTACATACCTCACATTAAACAACTCCCTTATCACTCCATCAAACATTTCAACTTTCATTGTATTCATACCCTTTATACTACATGGTCTATCATCACCAAGCATCGCTGAACCACAGTTCTTATGCTCAAAAGTAGAAAACTATTCTCTAATAGGTGTCATATGAAAAGAACAGCCTGAATCTAAGACCCATTCAGTTGAAATATATATTTGAATCTGAGACAGAAAGTACCTCAGTGATCGCAAGAGCTTCTGCAGTGTGATAGGCCTCTGAAGTATTTAATGTCTGCGCCATAGTTTGAGTGTGGTGTGGCATCACACCCTTTCCTTTCAGAGCTTTGAAACTCATACAATCCTTCTTCAAGTGCCCTGATTCTTACAATGAAGCATTTCCTTATTTCAGTGCCATCTCTCTTCTCACCCAAGTCTCTCTTGTACTGAGCCTTCTTTTGATCTGGATATTTCTTCTTCTTAGGTGGAAATTTCTTCTGGTGTCTCACAGTAAGACCTTCACCAGTGATGTGTGTTTGGGGCACACTCTCTTGATCTAGCTCCCTTGATCTTAAGGCAGATTCAATGACATCCATTGGCAGTGCAGTGCTCCTTCCATACACTAAGGCATCTTTGAAAGGTGTAAGTGATTTGGAAGAGAGCGAAGTAGCAGAATTGCCTTCACTCGATTTGCTAATTCAGTCTCAAGATTGTCAAGATCAGTAACAATCTTCTTGAACTCATCCAATTGACTGATGATAGACTTTCCTTCCACCATCCTAAAGGAGAACAACCGTTGCTTCGCATAGCTTTGTTGGCGTCTGACTTGTCATTGTACAATTTCTCAAGATTTTCCCATAGAGATTTTGCAGTAGTTAGATCACCAACTTCTTTGAGCGCATTATCTCCTAGAGATAGAATCATAGCACAGTGAGCTTCCTGAATTATCATCTTCTTCTCTGTGGCGGTTACTTCTGATGGAAATTCCTCAAGGAGAGCATCAATTACTCCTTGTTGGACCAGAATTTCCTTCATCTTCACTTTCCCGAGTGCAAAATCACTCTTCTCCGTTAACTTCTCAACGTCGAATCTGGAAGACGCCATTGATGAAACTTGCAGATTGTTTCCTTCCCACGGTGGGCACCAATTATAATGATTAAACACTGTAACTCAATCAATGATCAACGATCCCCAATCGACTACGAATCAACAATCAAAGCAATCGAATAACGATCAACCAAACACACGAACAACACAACGATATACGTGGTTCGGCAATAGCCTACATCCACGGAGATTACTAGATTTTCATTATGAACAAGAACAAAACAGATTACAAGGAGAAATCCGCAAGACTTCAATATTTCAAGCTACTTTGCTTCGCCTAACTGTTTTCTACATAAATAAGAGATGATTGTTCTACAAGAAACAAAATTACAACGATGATGAATAAATTAGTCTAAGAGCTAAACAGTTACAAAATGTTTTATACTCCAATTGATCTTCAACTGCTCCAATTTGATGAAGAAACGAGCTCTGCAAGTTAGTTATGTCGATAACTAACTTTCCTGATCCACAAATTACCAGAACCAATGAGAATATATCACGTCAGCACAACTTGCCATCACTTGTTGTATATATGTGTCTTCTCCAGTGTCTCCGCAACACCAAGCACAACACATCAAGTGTTCCAGTAACACCAGTCTCTTAACTCTCTTCATTCTTCAGTGTTCTCATAACACCAATGCTTTTTTAGTAGATATCAAGCTAATCCAACTCCCAACATTGATGTTCATTAATACTTCATTCATTTCGGAAATAACTTCCGGTTCACCTTTTTTTTTGGAGAAAATAAAGTATATATTACTTTTGGATAAAATAGAACTAGTGAGTTCTTCAAATTGATTTTTATAGTAGAAATTTGGATAAAATAACGTTAGTGGGTTTACTTTTGAGTATATTTAATGTTAAAGTTGGGTGAGTGGTTGCCAAAAAAGAAAATGAGAAGTTTTGTTTGGGACACCCAAAATGGAAAATGGAAAGCTATTCCCGGGACGAAGTAAGTAACACACATGATCTAAATTATCTACACAAGTTATCACTAGTATTTGCCCGTCTTCTTTTTATCTATAAACGGGTTCCAAGAATAATTGTTCTTTTTTTTATTTCTTACTGGTATCCGCTAAATGCGAGTAATGCAGTCGAGCACTATCGGAAGGGACGGCTCTCCCAGTGATGTTTTTACATCCACAAGGCTCTCCCAGTGATATACAAAGCAATTCGCAACATTTAGAGCAAGAAAATAATTAAGAACAATACGCACACCATCCCATATTAAACTTCCCGCATTGCATTTTAGAAACGTTTCAATTTCAAGTCCCATAAATGGAGAATCCCTACACTTTATTCACTGTCGTGATAGGTGGTGGAACACATCCAAAACACTTGCTCTGTTGCTCAATAACGTCATCTTCACATTTCAACCTCCAAGCTCTATTGAGTTTGAGCATCTTTATATATTTAATTAGTACATATAAATGGACGTTCAAATAAAATAATTGCACACACGTATAATAGGTTCCAAATAATGATCATCAAGATCTATAGCAATCCGAGCAAGACGAGACTGCAGATTATCAGCTGGCAGTTCACGGATAAGGTTCGGAAGCTCTCTAGTTCTTTGCACGGCGTTTTGAATGGCTCTTTTGACACCAGCAATCGATTCATCCATGGCTCCAGTTGCAATAACTAAATGCGACTGAATACTCAAATACTTGGTATAAACATTGTAGTAGTTTCGTTTCAATTCAACCTCCCTTGTCCCATGATAAAGGTTCCAAAGATTTGGCAGGGGTTCACTTACCTTATTGTGTGCAGGGTTTAAGAACGCGTTGACCAGGTCTTCAAATGGATCGTCAGACGAGCCTATTAGAGCTTGAAGATGATTTTTACAAAATTCCGACTCACCACATATATCTCTCACCATTTCTTCGGTTATCTCGCGTCGCGGCCCAGGTGATCTTAGTCTTGCTAATACTTGCGTCGGACCATGATTTGGGAAATGTAGAGAAATGAGAAAAGAAAGGATCAAGAATGAGGTAGTTACAACTGAGAAGCAAGTCATTTTAAGCTGTTGCTGCTTACACATGACATATAGCTTCGATCTGTTTTTTTCACTCTGCCGTATTGAAGATGCATGCATGTTTCATTGTGATTAAATACCCTACAAGTATTTCCAATGTTTTAAAGTGAGAAAATAATAGTAATAATTCTTCTCTAGGAAAAGTTTTCCTGTATAAAATTAATAAACATAACCATATTTTGCTAACTTTGGTGTATACAAATTTCATGTTATTAAGTAGTACCTTTTCTGGGCTTAGTTGGATCGAACAGTATTTGGAACACTTCTTGTGTACTGAGGTATTGTCTGATGTTGTATTGTGATGATTATGATGGAATAAAAAAATTTAACTGTTCAAAAAAAAAAAAAAAAAGTACTCCCTCCGTTCCAATAAGAGCTTTCTAGCTCCTTAATTTCTTTAATATTAAGTAGAATTAATAAAATATTAGTTTGTGTGGGATATTATGTTGGTAAAGTTGTAAGTGAATGATAAAGTAAGAGAGGGATTGAATAAATGATGATAAAGTAGGAAAGAAATATAATAAAAAATTAGTTAGTCAGATAAAAACTTTTCTTTTATGGGTTAAAAAAACGAAACGTTAAAAAAGCAAAGTTAGGAAGTTATTAATGGAATATAGGGATTAAGTTTTTTTCAAAGTACCACCTCATCTAGTTACGCATAAATTCATGTCCTTTTAGAAGTCTAATAAATTGATATCTAGCAGATAGTGAAAGTTTAGACATCCAACCCAACGTTCAAGACTTGCAAGCCAACTGTGGGCCGGAAATCGTATATAGTTAATTTAGAAAAATCACCGAGTTGATGTTAATTAATAAAATAAACCGTCTATATTGAAAACACTTATGTTTTAAAGTAAACTAGTACTAACCCGTGGCGATGCTACGGTATAATTTACTTTTAATAATAAATTGAAATTTGAGGATTAAATATATTAGTCGAGAAAATAAGATAGTCAAAATTCCTTGTAGACAACGTTGGTCGTGGTGTCGGTCGGTAGTCATTCTTCATCCAATATTATATTATCGAGTGTTTATTTATGTTAACTATATAAAATGTAGGGTTATACCATATCCGACTTGTTAATTAGTAACAGTTACATGTTTTTTTAACAAAAAATATATCCCTTAAACGGAACCAAAATAAAATACAAAAGTATACAACACAATCAATAGGGTTGTTCCCAACAATCACGTGGTGATATGTGGTCACCCCACCACACACACAAGTATTATACAAACGTAATTTCACATGTCACGGTTGTTTTTTCCAACCCACCGGTTCCCAGCAACCCCGCGGTGGTATGTGTCACCCCACCAAAGACACACAAATTATTATTCTACCCCCCCCCCCCCTCCCCGGCAGGTCCGTTATGGATGAAGAAAGTAAAGAGAAGATAGAAGAGAGTTTCCCCGCCTAGAGAGTATACCGGACTCCCCTCCCGGCCCGTCATGGAGATCAAGAAAGTACAAAAGAAGATCGAAGACATTTTTCCCACCCTCCCCGGCCCGGCTCGTTATGGTGATCAGGAAAGTAGAGAGAAGATCTAAGAGAGTTTCCCCACATAGAGTGTGTCAGATCCCCCAGGATCGTTATGGAGATCAGGAAAGTAGAGAGAAGGTCTAAGAGAGTTTCCCCACCTAGAGAGTATCAGATCCCCCAGGCCCGTTATGTGTATCAAGAAAGTAGAGAGAAGATCGGAGAGAGTTTCCCCGCCTAGAGAGTATATATGCAGACCCCCCCCCCCCCCCCCATCCGCCGGAAAAAATGTAGTTTTTACTAACTTAATCATAAAATGTTGTGGTCGGGTCTTGTAACAAAGGTATGGAACGGGTTCGAGTATAACCAGACCGGACATGAACATCATAATTTCGAACGGGGTTGGAATTCGGGTTGGATAGAACCAGTCCTTCTAGCCAGAGATCGTATGTGACACCCCAGATTTTAACGTACCTTAGTATTTTTGCCCTTGCATGCTTTTACTTGTGTTAGTGTATTTGTATGAAAATATATTTGAATTATTTTAATTTGATTGTGTTATTGTTTTAGATGTTTATTATTTGTTTTAAAAGTCTATGTAACTTGTCAATTTGTAATATGTATGGTTATTTATTTTGTACTTTTTTTTTAAGAAGAGAAATTATTTTTGGTGTATTTTTTCCTACTTAAAAATTTGATTATTTTATCCTTTAATTTGTTGGTGTAATTATTTTAAAATAATTGGAATGACTTCTCTTAAATTTATCTTTATGAATGATTAATGTGACAAGACTTCTTTTTAATTGTCTAACTTAATAGAAGTCTTTATGTGTGCTTTATTGATGATTTATTTGAAGAGTCTTCATCTTAATCACTCATTCAATACAAGTCATTATTTGTTTGCTTTGATTAATGTAACATGTGAAGAGTCACTTTTGAATTATGTAATGTACATGCATGTCTTTATGTGTGTGTGGCTCTCTTAATGTTTAGAAATTAAAGTGTTATTTTATATTCATATATTTTAAAATAGAAGAGGTTGGAAACTTGAGGCTTCTTTAATGAATAAAATATTTTTATTTCTTTTCGTGTTACGGTACGAAAGGTCGCTTGTAATGTCGAATATTACATGCTATGTTTCAGCTATGTTTCGATCAACGTTCTGATTTTCTTTTCGTTTCTCTTTTATGTTACTTATGCATGTCTAATTGTAAGTTAAATATTACATAGACATGTTCAATATTTTGAGTTTAATTGTTACATAAGCATATCTAATTGTGAGTTCAATTTAATTGCTCTAATAAGTGTTGCAGTTTTTGTGTGTCACATTTTATTTTTGTGTACAATTGACCCTAAGTCATGCCAAAAACGTTTTTGAACTTTTTCCCAAGTAAAATCTGATCATTTATCATTAGTTATTGTGTTTAAATGTTTGGAAAAAAAATGTGAAAGGTCTCTCTTAATTTTGCACCTTTATTGTTGGCTTTAAAATGAGTTTTAAGTGCAATTTAAGCCATTTAAATTGTCATTTATTTTTAGCTCTTCAGCCCTTTCATCTCCACTAATTCCACCCTATAAATACCCCCTTCTTACAGCCACATTTACTCACAAAAAATTCTGAATATTTTACTCCCAAAAATCTTCAAGTACTCTTGTCTTTTTCTTTCAAGTTTGTAGCTTGTTCTTTTTGCAAGTACTTTCATAGTTCTTGCTCTTCCAAACCTTCAAAAGTGAGTGTTCTACAAAACTATATATATGTATTATTTTTAAAACCTGGAATGTATTTTAATATGTTTTCAACTTATATATAAGTAATGCATGGTTTCCAAAACGCACGTTCTATTGCATAAAAATCAAATCACGAAAGAGTTTTAGCATGCTTCCGCTGATTTTGAAAGATTTATATATTTTTTTATATACATGATTTTTATTTTGTTTTGATTGACGGTTCAAGAAAGATGTACGTTTGGTTCAGGTTAATTGGCTTGTAGTTTGGTCAGTTGTATCTGGCAAGCTACTTGTCGGTTTCCTTTGCCCATTCCCTTTAAATCGAGTGATAGAAGCCTTCACTGATTTAGTTGGGTCGTAGAATTCCACCCCTATACCATGGTAGGGTCCTGACTGGATAGTTTGATCGACTATCAGGGAGACATAAGGCCTGTTTTACTGTGGGGTTATAATTAAGGAGCGGCATGAAATAATGTTTTTCTGAAAAGTATACGTTATTGAAAGTATATTGTATTTTAAGTTAATGGAATTTGAATGAATCTGGTGGGTTTAGCTCATCAAATTTATATATTATATTATATAAGAACACCCAACTGATAATCTAAGCGCTAAAACATTAGCCTCAGTTTCTCACATTTAACCTGACAAAACTTTATGCAACAAAATTCTCTCTCCCTACCCGGAATCTGCTCAACCGTAGAATCAAAATTTATAATTGAAAATATAAATATCTATTATATATTAATTGAAAATATAAATATCTATTAATATAAACATAAATATTTTTCGGAGTTTTATAGATAAATTTATATGAGACTTAATAAAAACTATATATGCAGACATACAAAAAATAAACAGTGAAATATATACTGATTGAAAATGCAACTAATTCCACAAAATTCCACGTAGGATTGAATTAATTTAATAAATGCTATATTTTTTAAATTTAATTATTTCATTTTATCTTATTTAATAAATTTATATTTTATTTTAATAAATAATATAATTTATTTATTGAATAATAGTATTCGAAATTGGTGTCTATGGATTCGTCTTGTCACGGGGAATTTAAATATATGTTCAATAAAGTTTTCAGATTTTTGTAGATAAAATTATATGAGATTTAATAAAAATTATATATGCAGCCAACATACCAAAAATAAATTGTGAAATATGTATATACCGGTTGAAAATACAACTAATTCCACGTACGTAGGATTGAATTTACTAAATGCTCTATTTTTAAAATTCCATTATTTTATTTTATCTTATTTAATAAATTTATATTTTATTTTAATAAACAAAAAATTATTTAATTAATAATAGTATTCAAGATTGATTTATATGGATTCGTCTTGTCACGGCGAATTCAAATATATGTTCAAAATATTTTTCTGAATTTTGTAGATAAAGTTATATGAAATTTACCAAAAGCTATATACACAGTCAACATACAAAAAATAACATTGAAATATATACTGGTTAAAATACAACAAATTCCACAAAATTCCACGTAGGACTGAATGAATCTGGTGAGGTTTAGACCCATGTGCTTTACATAATATATATATATATATATATATATATATATATATATATATATATATATATATATATATATATATGGATACATAAGTTCTCAATAATGTTTGCCCGTCTTCTTTCATCTTTCTATAAACAGTTTCCAAGAATATTTGTTCTTTTTTTTTTTTATCAATGGTAACCGCTACATGTGACTAATCCAGTCTAGCACTGTCGGACGAGTCGGCTCTTCCAATGGTGTTTTTCACATCCATAAAGCTCGAATCCGAGACCTTACTTAAGCAAACTCAAGTTTTTTACAACTTGAACCAACAACTATTGGTAACCAAGAATACTTGTTCAATTGCAAATAAGTATATTATTTTTGAATTATAAAAGTACACTAAAGAAATTCTAAAGGGAGAAAGAACATTTTTCATAATCTTTTGCAAATAAGTATATTATTTGACTTATTCCTTCAAGTACTATTTGCAACTCCTAAAGTCTTACATAAGTCCACAATGGACTTACTATATTTACATACGTATGAATGATTTCATTTTGAAGCATTAAAGTCTACAAATGTGTCAAACACATTTTGTGTAAAGTTTCTACATATAGAAACCTATCAAACCATCATCAAATGAATCATGTGATTTTCGTATGTAAATAGTGCAAGTAAAATCTTAATGGACTTTATCTACAATACTGGTAAATAATTCTATAGCTTATGTTCCAAACATAACCACAAAATTTAGACACTAGTTTGTATATGTAGATATCTAATTTCAAGTTTTCCTTGAAAACTTACATATGCATCAAATGCAATAATATATTCAAGTTCTAAAACTTGGATAATCCATTTAGTCCATCTTTAAGATTTTATGGCTTCAGGCCACCTTTAAAGTCCATATCAAATATCGTCTTGGGATAGATTTACAGTTTCATTCTTCTTCTAGGAATTTCTCAAAAATCATGATCCTCCAAGAGGAATCCATACAATTCAAATTGTCATGATTATTTTGCACAACCTATGGAGTTTATGAATTTTGCGTTTGTATTAAGATATACATTCTAAATGTCATGAGGTTCTCAATTATTGTCTTAAACATCAATGAAAATATCAAGGGTTGCAATCAAATGCTTTCCTTGAGCGAGAGATTGTCCAATCTCTAAATTGCATGCATTCCTGATGTGAGGGTGTCCTATTCAAAAAAGGTATCCTTAGAATGCTCCCACTAGCTCAGGCATATGACCAAGTGATATGCTCCCACTAGCTAATAAATTCGTCAAGTCTCCCACTGATTCTATGTCATAATTAATCGACAAGTAATTAACCTCAATGGTAAATTTGTGGCATTGAAACTATTTTAGGATCCATCTCCTTTGTCATTCCAATAATGCTTTCGTTATGGTACAATTAACCATATGTTCCAAAGAGATTAGAAATCCAATCCACAAATTCATCCATTCTTAATCCATAATCCTACTTCTCAATCGTGTCTTTAATTACATTTGTAGGGAAACCCTATTTCAAAAATATGTAATAAGAAGACGGCTTAAATCATAACTATTATGGTTTCTCTAAAACTGATCAAGCAGAGATTATACTGATAATTATTTGAGTTTTATTTTCACGTGTTTTTAAAGAAATAAAATATGCAGCAAAGTCATATGGGTCATTTCCATGTCATACATAGTTATTCCATTCTAATGGAACCCATAGTCCAAATAGGTTCAGGTTCGTCCAACCAAAAGAACTCATGCCTCTTATAAAAATCCACGAATTAAATTAAAGTATTACTCTCATTTACCAAGTCTAGGAGGGTAATACCTTCTCAAATCATTCTATGTCTCATATCATTTCTAAAGGATATACATTGGTCATCTTTCCAGTGATGAGATCCAAAATCCATATGTTTTAAAATATATGGTGTCAAGTAATCCAATTTTACTTAACTATGCAGTTCTTTGTCTCACGGATTTAACCAAATTAATAAAACCATAGAAGTTGGAAATCTGATTTGTTATATGCGGTCTTCTAATTGTGTGTTTCAGAAAGTTATGTCTCTCTTCAGGAACTTCTAATCCACAATCTTGAAGACATCTACCTTTACGCTATCAGTCCAACTAATAGCAAGTAAGTCCACTACCGTATTAACAAGTTTGGAAATAATGCTCCTTGATAATTGAAGTACATGTCTAACAGCTTCAATTTAGTATCAATATCTTATATTGAACTAACTTTCTTAAGGTGGATATCCTATAACCAATACACAATTAGTACTTTCCTAGAAATATAGGCACTTGCTTTATTTCGAGGATTTTAAAACTTTGCATTATAAATTTATCGTGTTACTATAATCATGGTAAATCTAATAATCTCTTGGATGTGCTCTTCCTTTTATCAATCCACATTTTAGGATAAGAGTATACTCAATGAGAACCATTCTCGGTGTACTCATGTTTGCTTCCTCTTGCCTCTTGACTTGATGGAACAGATGTGCTCACTATGAGCACAATTTTATCCTTATAGTGGCCTTAGTAAAACAGTCGAGTTAAGTAGCATTGTAAAATGTCACTTCACGGGACATCAAATTCACTATGAATTTAATATCATCAATGAAGAGACAAAACATGAGTATTGTCAAACAATATTCTCTAAGAAACTAACTCCCTTATATAATAACCTAGTTATTACTTGTCACATGAGAACTTGTGAAGAAGGAAATCAAATTCTTACGAACAAATAAAACTCGTCTTGACCATCATATGAGCTTATGCTCCTACTGGCTTTGTCAACTTCACGAAGGAGGTTGATCATTACCAGAAGTCCTAGCACATACTCATTAGCGTGTTTTATAATGACTTTCACATTCTCATGTTTTAATGCATGCTACCTATATATTATACTTCACATATCAAATATGTTACTTCGTCCAAGATTACTTCCTTTCTATTTCATATGAGTGTGTGTCAAACTAAAACACTCAAAGCTTTCACAAAGCATACACGTAAATATGCTAGTCCAAGACTTGCTCAATCAATATATACTAAACGCAAATTATGGTGACAACATTAAAGTATTGGTAACACTAAAATATTCATCTTATAACAACATGCCATTTCACAACAACTATATAAAATATAACATAAATAAAGTGGGAATTAATTTAACTCTAAATAAATAATTCACAACATTCACATTCAACGACTAAATAATCAAGGTCTTCTGATTTATTTAGTTCCATTAATTTTAACATATTCAACGACCCCATCGGAAGAATACGGATTCATATCTAATCATGAATCTTAATGGCCAAGATTCACATTCACACTACTATATCCCCAGCTAGGGTTGATCACTACAGCAGCTGAACTGGTATGTCACCATACCAATTGTACAACACAACTCTTGGTTGACCAGAACTACTCTGATCGATAGACTACTTTGACGCTAGGGCGACAAGAGCAGAATAAGTAAGCCAAAACAATCACATAGTACATGGACCTATGAATGGGTTCTCGCCTCGTAGACCAGAGCAAACACTAGGGTGTAAATACTACATGGATGAAAAGGTCCGATACACCATTCAATTATGAGGAATACGTCATTCATCCAAGATGATGCTTATATTAAATGTTGGGGAACATTTATGGCGGGTATTAATCGCTTAAACAAGATCTGTACTGGTTCAGGTACAATAATCAAATATTGGGCGCCGCCTGCCAAAACATGTTATATGCGGTCTAACAATTAACGAGCATCGCATACATGCATAAATACAGTACAATAAATAATGGGTGCCGCACACCCATACATAATGCGAACATTATTTATTACATGAATTTAAAAATGATACATAGAAATAAACATGTAACAAATTCACATAACATATACTCCAAGCATAAGCAAAGATGAATTCTAAATTCACACTCAAACATAAATTTGCTCTAAACAAACAATGTGATACAATCGTGGATTGAAACTATATTAGTATAGTCTAAATCTAATTTAAAATAAATTATAAATCTAATTTATAATAATTCTCAAATTTTACTATTTCTAACATGTGTCCAAACATGTTCCTAGCTTTCTAAAAGACAAAGCAGCCCTTAAAATAATTTATAAACCATCTATAAATTAATTTGCAGTTTCTAAAACCTTAGAGGCTATTCTGAAATTTTCAGGAGGGTCAAAACACAATTTTAAAATGTTCTGTGTCCCTTTGCAATTTTTCTAAAATCAAATCGAAAAATTATTTCGAAATATGTGGCAATTCGGAATTCCCAGAAGGCTTTTGGTTTCAATTGAATAAGGCAAAAACAATTTGCACCTAATTGAATAAGTCAGAAACATTATGGGCTAAACTGAATAAGGCATAAACCTTTTGGGCCCAGTTTGTAATTTCAAGAATTAATAAATTATCCACAAGTCCCCAGAACTCATCTAATTCTCAAAAGCAAGCCCTTCAAGTTTCTAAAATTTTCAATTGAGTCCCTGTAAAATAATCAAGTTTTCTAAAATCGGTTTCTACTGCCCTGGATCGTATCTGGGTTTGTGAACTCGGTCTTAAACATCAATCTCCGTTCATATCATCACCAAGATGAACAAATCGATCAAATCAGATTCATTGGATTTCGCGAATCAAATCGCAGGTTTCTCGCTTCGAATTTCGACTGCTACATTCCTCTTTCCGTCCATCTGTATCGATTCATCCCAGTTTTAGCAAGAGGAAAGCTCGAAATCTCACAGCCCCCATTAATGCGGCTGGAGCTTGCGAGCTTTCTACTCGCGTACCAGACAAGCGAACAGAGACAGCTAGAGGAGGCAATCATGAATCGAGACTCTGGTTTCTCCAAAATCGATTCGTTTCCTTTCACATGTCAATTAATTATTTTAATCTAATAATTAATTAACTAATCCTTAACTCATAAACTTGGTTATTAAGCAAAAAATATATTGAATCTAATCAATCAAATTTTATTCCCCGATTAACACAATAATATATGTATATAGCAATTAGAATCATCCTTGCTCTGATATCACTATTGAAAAATATGTAATGGAAACTCTAAGTTAACGCAGCGGAATTCGAAAATTTTATTGCATATTAATCTTAATCCAATGACTATGACCCTATTTAACAAAACTAGCTGGAAAGTTAATTTGTGGTGATTAACTAAATTTGGTATTTGAATAGTGGTAATTAGTTGAATAGGTGGTGATTAACTAGGTGAAAAATTGGTGATTTGAATGTAGGTGTTTAGCAAATTAAGGTGATAAAATTAAATATTTTATAAAATGGCGTAAAAGGCATTCTTCTTTATTTTCTAAATAATAGTACATTACATTTTTGTCTAATTATTTTAATATATATTCAATGTACTTTTCACCGCCACTTTAATAACATCATTGAAAATTATCAGAAGTTGAAAATAAATATTCGTTGAGCATTCTAACTTAATACGGAAAAAAAAATTAGTAACTTATGCAAGTTGCAAACAAGTACACAAAATGTATAACAAAGGTTCCAACAAATATAGAATATAAGTCGTCTATTGAGAAAATTAACTAAGGTAGATTGGTTTTACTTTATTTAATTTAGGTTAGAAATATTTTCGGAATAAAAAGATAACAAGTAGTTTTTTTTTAAAAAAAACCTAACCTGGGTAGCTTGTTCAACCAATTGGTGATTTAAAAAGGCTGTAGCGTTAATGAAAGCTTTTACTAGTAAAAAAAAAATTTAATGGAAATTTGAAAATGGCAGGCATATATAATGTAAAATAAGCTAATTGTCGCACTAGCTTTCCAGACAGCAGCTTTAAAACCTTAAAGCTCTTCTGCTGATATGTTCGTCAAGTATTTCAAATATGTTCGTCATGTATGAAATGTTCAACCCAATACGTCATGATTAGCTTCCTCTACCTTGGACGTTAGACCATGATTTTGCATCGGAAGATAGATTTCCAGAAATGGCAGATCTATTCACTCTATCAATAACCGAGTCGGATCTGGTGTATCACAAGGGATTTGCCTTTTCTATTGATTCCTGCGGATTGGATCAAAAACCATTCTTGAATGAGGCCAGGGATGAATCGAAAAAGAAATCTTTATTGGTTCTACCTCCTATTTTTTTCTGAAGAGAATCAATCTTTTTCTCGAAGGATCAGAAAAAAAAAAAAAAAAAAAAAGGGGTCTGGATCTCCTGCGGGAATGATTTGAGTGCCCACCTAAAACGAAAATCAACTCAATTTCTTTTTAGAATTAATCTATTACCAACCAATTCCCTTGTTTTCTTCCATACGTATTAGAATCGACTGGATTTAATTATTGTCCAGATTGAAATGAATCAAGATTGATAAGGGGGTGAGTAATGATGCTCGAACATGTACTTGTTTTGAGTGCCTTTTTATTTTCTATTGGTATTTATGGATTGATCACAAATCGAAATATGGTTATCCACGGGGATTTTTCTACCGAAGAACACTAGGATGTTATTGTTTGAAACTAAACTAAACTAATTTAGTGAGTAGGGTTATGGAGAATAGAATCATGAAGAAAGATGTCATGATGGGCAAGCAAGAGAAGAACGTGTGTATATCTATGATCTCGCAGATCATATATCAAGTAGTATAATCGGACTAGTATCCAATTATAAAAGGACTCCTACCCTAGTTGGTTGGGCTCCAATATTTTATCCATTAGGTTCATGGGTTTGAAACCCATTAAGCACAACTTATTTTTCCTTCATCTCTTTTGGGCTTTTACATTTGGACATCATTCCAATTTGGTCCAAATAAACTTTCTTACTTTAATTAATTAAATCCAATTTAATCTAATTAATCTTTCTTCAAATATAAATTAAATCCAATTTAATTAATTTACGTTATTAAAGTATAACAATTAATTAAGTCCGATAAATTCAATTTGACTTATTAGTTATTTCTATAAAATAGAATCAATTCTCAATAACAGTAAATTAAATATTTATTAATCCAATTAATATTTAAATCACTCTAATACTCAGTTGGTAGAACAATCATCTCAAAGTGTGACCCATTGGGCCTTATGTATAGTAAGCACTAATCTAATTAAGGTTTGGTGAAACTCGATCCTAAACAATTTACCAAACATTCTTAATACATAAGGAACGTTTGCGAGGATTGCAAACCACTTGTAATGTAGAGCTTATGATGATACGGTCCTTTCATTCGCGAACACTCGATTAAGTCTAGAACTTGATTTAGTGTCTGTTTCAATAACATAATTAATCCATTTATCTCATTCTACTAATTGATCCATAATATTTGAACACCATTACAAATATATCTTACGTTGGCCAACGTCTTTGATCAAACTAGTAATGAGAAGTGAAGTGTTCTCTCCAAGTCTATTTTGAGGAATGAATCCTATCTTGGTTCAACTACTACCAACATGTGTTTCGTGATATGCCCAACACATGCCGTATCTACTTCTACAAGGAGTGCAAGCATTGGTCATGGTCAAAGCACACCACTCCACACATGTAGTACGTATTGACCTCAAGTCAAATGACTATTACACCACCCTACAAACCGTTACTTCCGTAAACACGTAAAAATAGTACATCAAACGGTTTCTCGGCTGGGTATACCAACACTCTCTAAAGTGTCCATGTGTCATCACGGATTACCAAGTAATTCGTAGTCGTGAGAACTACTACACCCTCAAAGGATATGACGCAGACCACATGCCAATCTCCAATGCATCATCGATATATCCCATCTCGATGATCATTGATTGGGGCTATTTTAGAGCCATGTTATGTCACTCAAGATCTCACACTCTTAGTGATAACATAAAGCTCATGGGAACACATATGTAAACAATTATAGACATTTTGCTAACTTTTTTGTCTACAAATTAATTTCATGTAATAACTTTTTTTTGCAAAATTTAAATGAACACAAATTTCATACTATTTAATAATAATATCATAAAATTGCTATAAAAGAAAAGTCTTGTAAAAATACTTGATTTTCCTAACATTAAAAAAAAAATCAATATCGCAACTAAAATGAGAGTGTGCCATGCATAAATTTGAGGTGGGAAGGATATGATTTTTTCTATTGTTTAGGAAAATTGCAACTTTATACATGAATTTAACTATATGTACTTAGTTACACATAAATTCTAGTGGTTGTCTAAATTGAACCCCAACAGATGGTGAAATATTACATATTGAACCCAACCTTTAGAAAATTACAAAATTACAAGTTGAAAATCTTCAGGTATAGTGCATCATGAAATATAATATAATGTTGTTTTTATTTTTTTTGCTTGCTCTACAAACTGTTGCTTATTGCTTCCTATATTACTTCACTGTTATATGATGCTTTTCTAGTTTAAAATACGAGCATAATTTCATAATATTTGCTTTCTACGGTTTCATAAGAGACCGAGAACAAAACATTAATTACAATTTGCATATTTTCACAATTAATGTATGCTTGTAAAGATTTTAACTTGATATATATGAACGTTGTTGGTTATTAGACCATGGTCGAATTTTCCATGAACGACACTATATATATATATATATATATCACCTTTTATCTTCTTTCTGCCATAACTATGTACATGTGCAAATAGCAATAATGTATTAATTCAATAGTGTAGGACGATAAGGGTGATTGCGTTGGTTAAAAGGGATGAGAATATATACTCTTGGTAACAAGTTCAAATCTCATAGGGCGCTGAATTTTGTTATTGCTATTTAACTTGTCTTACGTGTTTTGCAGTCTATTACTTGAGCCCGTTGGGTTTATCCGGTGCGCACCCGAAGAGTAGCAGATTCCTAACATAATTAAAAAAAGAATATAGGTGGCAAAAAATGAAAGAATTTCAATTCATTTAAAACTCCATGGGATTTTGTTTGAAGCTAGATTGATTGCTTTAGCTAGGTTCATGAGTTCCTCATGTGTGTGTGTGTGTGTATATATATATATATATATATATATATATATATATATATATATATATATATACATATATATATATATATATATACATAGGAATTTTGTTTTTAAAACATAAACACTACTTAGGCTTATATGGCTTCGATTTGATTCGATTCAATTCCATTCGATTCGATTCGATTCGATTCGTCTTGATTCGATTCGATTCATTAAATTCATATTATTATTATTATTATTATTGTTGTTGTTGTTGTTGTTAATAATAATAATAATAATATTATTATTATTAATATTATTTTATCATTTATTTACACACCCGATCTTTTGTACGAGGAAAATAAGAAAATTTATCCAATTGAGTTATTTTCAACTTTTTTTCTTTCTTTGTTTTTAATACGACTTTTAGTAGATCAATGAAATAAAGAGTATAATTTACAATTTGAACTAACAAAAATCTACATGTTCAAAACTCAAAACAAGTTAAACCAAACCAAAATCGGACCAAACTTTATAAAAATAATATTATATATCACAAATATTGAAAAATGGCATTTATTCCTCTATATTATCTTCCTCGGCTCTATATTATCTTCCTAAAGCTCTATATTGCTGGAATAGAGCGCAAATTCTCAATGTCATCTCCTTGCTCATTCGCCGTTTCTTTCCTTGTCGGGTTCAATAAATCATTATCCACTCCACCTTGGACATTGATATCATGTTGCAAAACTGGTATTTCAAGTTTACACATGCGCATAAAATTATGCAGAGTGAAGGTAGCAACAATCACGTATATTTGATATGTGTCTTCCATTTGAGCGTATATAAAATCGCTTCTACGCGGTTGGTTTTAAAGTTTGTTATACAATAATAAATAAAAATGTAAAATGACAGAAAAAAGAGTAGGAAGAATGTGAGAAAGATGACAAAAATAATATTTTTTTTTAATTGTGATTATATATACCATCATATAATTGTTATTATTATTACACAATAATTTCTTGATTCGATTCGATTCGATTAGTTTTGATTTGATTCGATTCGATTCCATTCAGTTTATTTGATTCGATTCCATTCGATTCATTCGATTCGATTCGATGAAATTTGATTGAAAAACGAGCGCTACTACTAGGTAAAAAGTCACAGATTACAAACACGACTCGAAACTAAACGTGATGTAGTTGTGGTCCTATCCTTTTCTAGAGCTTCACCTAACCAGGTAGGAACAAACAACCACACCACTGAACCATCCAGCTGAGTTATAACATTACAACTACACATAGACATAACTTGATTCACATTACAACACTTAAACTATATTATTGGAAGTGTGTCCAATTGCCTTTGTAATAGCTATGTTGATCCGTGAACACCCAAAATTATTGAACAACATTCCTCCTTCCGCGCACAATTATTAGTATTCTCTGATTTTGTTGGTTTGTAATTTTTTTTTTGATATAGGCTCTATATAAAAAAAAAAAAATTCTAAAATTTTCCATAGAAGATACATGGATGTGCTTACGTGCGTTTATTTTGGTAAACTAAGCACCACGTACGTCAACAAAAAAGTCTGCCAACTAAGCCATAAGTTCCAGTTCCAGTAACATGAAACTCTGTGCTTAACACGACACCCATCGAAATATAGTATTGCATATACTAGGATTCCAAACTATAGGACCATTTTAGTCGGGGAAAAATTGAATTTTAGTACCGTAATTTGTGACAGTTATCGTTTTGGTATCTTTGGTTATGACCGTCCAATTTTGTTACCTTATGTTTTATATTTGTCCAATTTTAGTACTCCGTTAGTCAAACTTATCGGAACCGTTAATTTTGACCAAATGAATAAGAATTACCGTGAATTAGTAGATTTTTCGTCAAGTTGGCGCGTGAACTACACGCACTCTTAATAAAATAGTAATGAATTTTAATTAGAAAACTTAATTCATTTTTCAATTTAACAAATCAAAATATTAATATATTTGAATTAAAATAGGAATATTTTTTAACTAAAATATTTATATTTTTAATTAAAATATTAATACTTTTTAATTAAAAGATTAATATTTTGCTACTTACCAAGTCTCTGGGTATTCTTGCCATGTTCCTATTCTATTCTCGCCGGCATCAAACAAGCCAAAGTCAGATGAAGAATTTGACTTGGATTCTTACGAGAATTGGAGTTGTTAGTTAAATGATGGGAAAAATACGCTTTACTATTTCTTCAGTTTTTTTAGTTTTTTTATTTGTTAAATTAAAAATATATATTAATATTTTATTACAAGCGCGTGAACTGACGGAAAATTGACTAATTCTTGCTAATTCTTTCTAATTCGGTCAAAATTAACGGTTCCGTTAATTTTGACTAACGGAGTATTAAAATTGGAGAAATATAAAACATAAGGTATTAAAATTGGACGGTCACAACTAAATGTACCAAAATGATAATTGTCACAACTTAATGTACCAAAAATGAATTATTCCCGTTTTAGTCCTTCACCCATACAAATCAGGTGGTAGGTTTGCTTTTAGGTACAACTTGCAAGAAAAGTTAATAAACATGAAATTTGTATCCACAAAATTAGCAAAAGATAATTATGTTCATTAATTTTATACAGATTTTGCTGGAGAAGAATTATTACTATCATTTTCTCATTTTAAAACATGGAAAATACTGTACATGCATGTAGGCTATTTGCCTATTTAATCCCAATGAAACATACTTACATCTTCACTAAAGTAAAAAAAAAAACAGAAACTATCATATATATCATGTACGTATAAGCAGCATCAGCAGCTTAACATGACTTGCTTTTCAGTTGTCACTACCTCACTCTTGATCCTTTCCTTTCTCATTTCTCTACATTTCCCAGATCATGGTTCGACACAAGTAGCAGCGAAACCGACTCCAGCTGAGCCATTTATGATAACTCAAGAATTTGTGACAAGTATCTGTGAGAATCAGCCGGAATTCTGCTTGCAACATATTCGACCTCTAGTAGGCCCGTCTGTTACGCCATTTCAAGACCTGACGAACGTGTTCTTAAACCCTGCAATCGGGAAGGCACAAACAATTCACCATAAACTTGTGTCTCTTGAACACGGGGCAACTAGTAATGCAGATCTGCAAGAGAGCTACGCGGCATGTGTTAGTAGGTATGCGGCTATTGATTCAGAATTAAGAGCTGCCCAGGGATACGCGCGTAGAAAAAAAGTTGACCTAGTCGAAGAGCGCATTAGTTGGTCGATAGAAAGAATTGACGAGGTCCTCGAGATTATCAGCGATGACCTTCCAGCAACTAAGCGCTCGACGTCTGAGCTTGCTTCGGGTTGTAGATCTCTTAGGGATTTTTTGGAACCTATTGTAAGTGTATGTGATCATTTTCCAGATGGTCATGCATAATTTGTTTAAGAATTGGTCTGTTTGGATGAGCAACAATATATATACTGAAGTTTTAAAAATATAATAAAAGATGACATTTTTTTAAAAAACTTACTATCATGATATAATTAATATTCTATTGTTTGTTTTATTTCTAATTTCTTTTGAACAAAGTTATTTAAGATAATTATTATTCATGTCAACAAACGTGAAATTTATGTCCTCAATTATAAAAACTAAAATAAAAGTGCATCTACCATACTTGAGCGAATTTTTCCACATCCGGAGAGCCTATTTTCGGGCTCTGATCATGAGTCATGAAACAAATCCATCGGGCTAGCTAAAAACAAGAGTCCATGCCAGATCAAGACCAATCTGAACGTTTGTCGAAGCCCATGAATAAGAACGTACAGTCATTTGATTACTCTTTATTTCAAGTTTTCTACATACAGTATAAGTAGTTGTGAGAATAACAATCGCTCAAGCCGTCCGGATATTATGACATTAATTAATTATAAAAATATAGTGTGCCGTCACTATTTAAGTGAGGAGTGAGCTAAAAAAATATATAGATTTGTATTATATATAAGGGTAATGTTCACGTATAGTGCTGCTTGCTTTATTGCCGAAAATAAAATGATTCATGTCCAACAAGAAGCCTAAATAAAAAACATTTGAACAACTAGGAGGGAAGAGCATTTATTTCCCAAACCACCGTTACATCAATGCTTGAAGCAAGTGATTCCATTTTTCTTGTGCCTTGAGTACATTGCTCATGCACTTATCATAGAATTAACTCCGGGTCACGTCCAATCAGTCGAGTTCTTATGCATAATCTCTGGATCAATTTTGGTTGATGGGCTGAGAATGCAAGTTAATCGGTGGCCGGTCATGAATCAAGGACATTAATAACATGAATATTTTTATTAAATGAAACTACTTGATATTTTTCTTTAAAAACTAACTATATATACAATCTCTCTCACATACCTTAATTTATATATACAATCTTTCACATACCTTAATTTATTTGTGCTCGATTAAATGTGCAGTCCTTTCACTATCTGGTAGTGTGTTCATTTTATTAGGCTTTTAAAAGATGTTAATTGATTTGTATGTTATCATGTAGTCCTAGTAATGGTTGGTTAAAAACTTTGACTGTAACCATTAAATAGTTTCAGGTTAATTACCGGGTGGTAAGTTTGTGATATTCTTTTATTTAATTCTAAAAAAAAAAGCTAATAACATGTAGTAGTGTTGGCCAGTGCATTTACATGCACATGTGTGACCAATTTTTGGTCCAAATTAAAATGTATTCAAGATGTTAAATGTGTTCATGGTGGAAGTTAAATGTGCTTATATGGAGTCTAACCTTTCACACTTTCAAATCTTCCATGGTTGGCTCCATACTTGCCTATAAATAGGCTTTGCACTTACCTCTCAAGATCATCCCATCTCAATGCATTTTACACACTACACACTCTCACAAACACTTCTCCCATATTCCTCATTTTTCATTTTACTTGTATTCTCTACTTTCATTTGGGTACGAGTATAAACCCGTAGAGATTTATTTTACAAGTAGTTGAGGAATTTCTTGTACTCCCAATACCATTATAGTGGAAATTTTGGCTCTCTCGCCGGTGGATTTTTACCTCTATTTACGGAGGATTTTTCCACCTTAAAATTCTCGGTGTTCATTTTTACTGTCTTTATTAATTTCTCTATATCGTTGGTGGAATTTATAAGCTTCCGCACTCTGGTACCACAACAAACTGGTATCAGAGCCAGAGTGGTCTTATTCACCATGTCTACCAAATTTGATATAGAGAAGTTTGACGGTAGATTAGCTTCGCTATTTGGCGTGTCCAGATGCAAGCCGTTCTCACCCAAAATGGCCTGAAGAAAGTTTTGGAAGGCAAACTAAACAGGCCAAAGAGTATGACGGAGGAGCAATGGGTAGAGATGGATGAAAAGGCGTTGTCCATTATTCAATTGTGTTTGTCCCGTGAGGTGTTGCGCGAGGTAATCAACAAAAAATCGGCTGCGAGCATATGGGGTAAATTGGAGTCCCTTTACATGACCAAGAGTCTAGCAAACAAGCTCCACCTGAAGGAACGTCTTTTCTCACTCCGCATGTCTGAAGGTACTCCTATCCAAACTCATTTAGATGAATTCAATTCCATAGTAATTAATTTGGAGAACCAAGACGTTAAAATTGATGATGAGGATAAAGCTATGCTACTTATTGTGTCACTACCACCCTCATATAGACATTTTAAGGAAATCATGTTATATGGTAATTATGTTACTTTATATTTTGATGATGTCAAATCCCATCTTTTATCCAAAGAAAAGTTTGATACCGAAGAAGAAAAACCACGAGATCTCTAATTGCTATAAGTTGAAAAATAGGCAAGAAAGAGAGGATAAGGGTAAGGGTATTAACCAACCCTAAAACCATGCTGAAGCTAGTATTGTTGAAACACACTCTGATGGGGAGTTACTAGTAGCTATTGACACCGTGCATAGGTCCAAAAATGATTGGATTCTTGATTTTGGTTGTACATTTCATATGTCTCCTAACAGACATATATCTTCTTTGGTTTTTAACCATGTTTCTTGAGTTTAACTCTTTTTTATAGTTGTTTTGCTATCGTATTTGTTAATCTACGTGTTAGATTGACGTTTATCTTGCTTCTGCTTATATCAGTTGGTATTCAGAGATAGGAATTGCCTGAATCGGTGCTAGCTACTCCCCTCCCGGCAATCACGTAACCTACCGCGCCGCCACCATCACCAAACCACAATCGCCCGCCTTCATCATCATATACAACCGTTAGCAGCAATCCAATGCTCGCCAGGACACCATACCAACCGGGTACCAACGCCATCGCCTGGTAAATCGTCTCAGGAGTCCAACGGGCTTGACCACGCATCATTCCGAGCCCGGACGCACCCGCACTTGTCGGAATACCAGCCCTACATTTTTTTTCGTATCGCATTGACAGCACAGTGCAGTCCGAGTAAAACGGAGTTTCCCGTTAATTCAGCCGTTGGATCTTCACGCAATTTTGACATCAGCAAGCCAACGCGTGGAGCTAGAATCTGAATGGTGGAGACCAAAATCTAATTAGGTTTGACAGGAGGTTGAATTAGAGCTTGTAAACTGGGTAAGGTAAGATTGAATACAATGAACAAACAAGTGCAAGTGGAGCTTGAGCTCCCCGATCAAACTGGGGTGTTTTCTGGATTTTTTTTGTAGTTATTTCTTAACAGAAATGACATTATATACTCGCCTGTGTCTAGAATAACTTTCAGAACTCTACTTGAGAGTTAAACCACATGTCACGTTTTCTGGAAAGAAAATCAAATCCCGTGCGCCGTCAAACAGAAGATTCCAACAAACCGCCGCCTACCAAGCCGCAAAACCGCCGCCGAAAACAATGACTCTGTCTCCGAGCGATTTGGAAGGTTTGACCGCTACCGCTGAGAGGTGGGCTGAAGCGTTCTTCAAGCGCATGGAAAAGTTGCGATCGGCAAGGCTTGACCAATAACTGTCGTCGACCGCCGCCCCCATGGCGGAACTGGAACCGATTCAAGATACCATGGCGGCAATGAACCAGAATTTGACGCCTTGGTAACCGAATTGCAGGAAACTCACCTAGCACCGTTGGCGCCGTCCCAACTGTCGAACCCCAACACCAAGGACGACGAGTTTTCCGATGACAAGACCGATGGTGCCAGGGGCAAGCCACGTCGGGCGCCAGCAATGCGGTTCACCCGCGTTCGATCAGCCAACAACCTGTGTTGGTGTCGTTCGATCAACCTTACCGGCAGTGAGGGCCATTATCCGCGCGCCATCACGGAACACACGAAGACCCACACGGATCCGCGACGCGCCAGGTCCCGCGACAGTCTTCCGCGGACACGCCGATCAGTACCCATTACCCGCGTGCCGTCTCGGACCACAAAGCAACCCGCACGGATCCGCTACGCGCCAGGTACCGCGCCGTTCACCCGCGGACGTTGCCGATCCGTACAACACCCCCTTAGTTCGGCACCATTCCCAACGTTCCCAGCCACATACTTTTCGGATTGCTAGCCTTTCTACGCAGCAACAACACTTGGCTGGCTATTTCGTTTCTGTGTTTGATCCCGACAAATTATTAATTCGTGGACGAGTTGGGTTTCTAGCGGGTGAGAAGGGCGTGGAGCATGTTAGAGGAAGGATGGGACTCGGGATTGGTTTAGACTCTTGGAATAGTGCTATTACTTCTGAGCCCGGGTTGTTTGTGAGACTACCTTGGGTGTTTACCATACTCGTATTTGATCTAGGAGGTCATGTGTCGATTAACCAAGATGTTCGAGCAATTTTGTACGGTTCACGAGAATGCAAGATTTCACTAGTTCGATGATTTGGTCTTCAATATTTATATAACTCGAGGACAAGTTTTTATTAAGTGGGGGAGACTGATATGGAACAATATTACCGGGTTTGTTATTTCTAAGTCACTTTTGGGCTTTTAGTTTAGTTAGGATTAGGAGTCTAAATCTGTTAGGTTTAGTGTGTGTGTGTGTGTGTATATATATATATATATCTATTCTAGTAGCTAGGGTTTGAATTAATTAATCTTGTTGATCAGAAATTATCAGACTTACGTCTTCTTTGGTTTTTAACCATTTTTCTTAAGTTTAACTCTGTTTGATAGTTGTTTTGCAATCGTATTTGTTAATCTACGTGTTAGATTGGCGTTTATCTTGCTTCCGCTTATATCACTATGTTATATATACAAGATCAAGAACAGAAACAAGTAATGAGATTAGAAGCATTCTTAGCATATTATTGATATTTCTTCTAGTCTTGATACTCGATAGTTTGCTAGTCTTTGATGCTATTGTTGGATCGGGTGTGTGATCTCGGTCATCTAGGTCTGTCTAGATCAGTAGCAATAGAATAGGTGAAAATATTCTGGTGATTAGTTTTGGCAATTCAAGCTTTCATCTTTTAAAAGTATTGAACCTAGTTTTTGTAAATCATCTTTGAAATAGTTGATATTTTACCTATGGCTTGGCAGGTATATATACCTGCTAGAAATTATTTTGTCTTGCAATTTTAATTTCCGCTGCATTCTGATTATTCTGTTTACCTGTTCGTCAGTCACTGTTACACTAAGTGTGTTGACTCAACATCGATATCAACAGTGTGGTTACAACAAATTAGAGTACAACAGCTAAGAAAAACATCTATGTGTTTTTAAGTTTATTTCCGATGTGTTTGTTTTTCTGTATGGGTCACTGTTACATCAATAGTTATATCATTGTTGATATTAATTGTTGTGTAGAGACAGTACAAGTCCGGATCCTTACGTTCTTTCAGTTAGGACCCTATCTAAACCTAACCCGACAATTTATTTATATGCGGGTACGCGTTGGGTTCTACACCCGCACGTGCCCAAAACCCTCCCTGCGCCCAAAACCCGACCCACTCTAAGACCTGAACCTGCCCCCACCCAGAATCCAACCCAAATAAATTTGATCCACAACCCGACATGACCCATATTCCGTCCATGCACAAGAGTAATGGTAGAATTTACTTCTAACATAAAATGTTGGTAGTGGAAAATGTGTTGACGTATTAAGAGACATATATTAGCAAACTTCGGTTTAGGTGGAGAAAACACATGGAACCATTACAACTGTCCATAACATAACATTACATTACATTGAGTATGTAGACGACGGTAGACCTATATATTATGGGTCTCTCTTTGTCTAGATATCACCTTCCCAAGAACAAAAGTTGATCGATCGGGAATGATTTTTTTTTTTTTTCTCGGCCCTGTACTCCTCGATCAAATGTCACATTTTGTTTTGAACAATGTTATTAATGTACAGTGTCAAATTTGAGTGGAAAGAAAGTGTACATTGGTGCAAAATGTCAAAAATTGAAACGTGAGATTTGTAGTGATTTATACTGGACTATATAAATGGAATATGTAACATTTAGATTATGATGGAGGAAGTATTATTTATAGTTGTATTTAAATTAAGAATAAGTACGGACTTTTAGTCAACATCATAAACAATGCAGCCAGCACCTTGTAGGGCACAAATTAAGTCGTCCATTACAAGGCAAGGAGAAGAAGATGAACAAAGAAAGACTCTAGCTTCTCTCAATTATCATCCCCATAAGCAAGCATAAAGTAAGGCATATATTTGAAGGACGTTTATGTTTACTAGCTACCACCTTAAGATCTAGAGTTGATGAATTGGAATTTACATTCCAATGTATAGGATTGAAAATATATGCATTTTCTATAAGGAAACACGCACTTTTGATAGTTTTGTAAAAACAAATCGAATAAGCATGTATGCGGAACTTCAAGTATCCAAGTGCAATATTATCCCATCCCTCCGATTTTTTCTTTTTGAAACGGAAAATATTGTTATCAACTCAAAAAAGATTATAAAGCGAACAATAAACGCTCCCACAACAATTACATCAGTTCTCACTCTTCAATCAACACACGAGTCTTTAAAACCACCATCATCTCACTCGCCTCCGATTTCTTAAATACATAAGAAATCGTCCTAGGTTTCTCCATTGTGACCCTTTTGGCGAATGTCCTGCTATATATACAATTCTTCATTTTTTCATAAATGTGAAATGGTTGTTCGATCATCTGACAGAACGAACAGATAATGTGATTGATCGCGCGGGTCATGCCAGCCAAACCTACACCAAGAATCTACTAGGCAAACATACAGGCTGCAGTTGGACCCAACCGAGGCCCTTTGTTTGGGTTGAGCCTGCAAGGAGAAGCTTTGATCCAAAAATGCTGTTCCAAAATTAGGTAGCTACTTTTTCCAAGACACATTCATAGGTTTCATACATTCTTAGTCTTTCTTTTATCTTTTTTCCACAACCAAAGGACAAGCAAGCATAATCTTTTGATTTGATCTCAACTTCCAACTAATTTCACGAAATGTGAAAAGTAAAGGAGAAGATATCAACACGCTTCCAGCCTTTAATTTCAAAACCTAAATAAAATGTATCAAACTGCATGTAAAAGTGTCACTCCACCAATCTTCTTTAATTCCCACTATTATTATTGCCATCGGTTAGCACGTCGGTACGTTGGTTTTAGCAACTATTGACTTCATATAGCTGACTAACCATACAAGGATATATTTTGATGGAAGAAAAGAAATTGTTTTAATTTTGTAATGATCTATAGGCATCAATAATTTTTGCAGTTTCGGAAATAATTGTCCTCTATACCAAAATGAGCTAGGTCCTGAAATATAATTTTGACCGTTATCTGATAAGCTAGCAATGAAAACGTGTTATATTTTTCAAATAGTTCAAAATCTGCAGGCGTGTATATTAAAACCGAAGGAAGTATATCTTATTATATGAAGAACACTACAAGAAAACAACTAAATAGCGATGGATAAAATCCGTCCGTCGCTATTTAGCGATGAATCGGTCTTCTTAGCGACGGATTGAGCAATTCCATTGCTAATCCGTCGCTAATGAGCAATTCCGTCGCTAATTAGAGACGGATAGTTTATCCGTCTCTAATTAGGTTGACAAAGTAAATAAAAAAAAGGGGGGAAAAGGGGTTTAGCGACGAATAACCCCTATCCGTCGCTAAATTTAGCGACGGATAGGGTTATTCGTCGCTAATCTCTCAGAAACCCTAATATTAATCATCACTCACAATTCCATCTCCTTCCTCCCACCACCCAACTCCACTACCTCCGCACCACCACCATCTCCTTCCTCCCACCACCTGCCACCACACCACCACCACCACACCACCAGTACCACTGCCACCACACCTCCACCACCATCTCCTTCCTCCCACCCTCACACCGTCCATCCTCCGTGCATGCACACCATACTGCCTCTGTCCCTTCGCCACCGTCCAGATCTCGTCCACCACCACACCCTCCGTGCACCACCACTGTCCGATTTGTCAAGATCCACCAAGATCCATTGAAATTCGTGAAGATCGATCAAGAGCAGTGAAGATCCACCAACGGAGAAGAAGGCTGTTTTTTTACCTTGTCTATATTTTTTTTCTTTTTCTTATTAATCTTGTATTGTAATTATTATTGAATATTGTGTTATTGCATATTGTATATACAATATTATATATTGTCGATTTATTTATAATAAACATAGATAAAATTATTTCGTTTTGTCTCGTCTCGTCTCCAAATAATATCTAGGTAAATACAATAAACCTAGATAAAACTGGATATTTATCTAGATAAACTTAGAATAAACCTAGATAAATCTGCAGATTTATTGATTAAAAAAAAAGTTCATCCGTCGCTAATTAGCGACGAATACTTGTCCGTCACAAAAAAGGGCAATGACGGTTAACCATTTATCCGTCGTTACGGATTTAGCGACGGGTTGCTCACTGTTTAGCGACGAATTTATCCGTAGTTAAACAGTGGGTTTTTTTTTTTTTTTTTTTTTTTTTGTAGTGAGAGTATTATCCCTTATTTTTAAAATGTGAACTTTTACAACAAGAGATATACTTGCTTTAAAACTCGGGAATTGATATAGACATGACAATATTTGTTAGTGGCATAGGAATAGTGTATTATTTTAATCTTTTCATGCTTTTGTGACAATTTATAACACTTATTCTCTACAGTTAACAAAACGGTTCTTTCTATATCTACTCTCTTAAACTTTTCCCAACAAATCTCTCTATTTCGTAGAGTATATAAATAAGTATATATTATTTTTAGAATATCAATATTACACTCGAACATTAATTCAACCAACATTACATTCAATCTATTATTCATGAGTCTTGACAAAGTCATCACAGATCGATTCCAGTTTATTTGAAAATGAGTTGGATATGAAGCGAGTCAAGTGGAAAAGTCCTTGGGCATTTGATCGAAATCTTGTTGTTCTTCGTCCTATTCCAACCAGAGAAGTCCCTGAATCAGTTGATTTGGAGGTGTGTGATTTCAATGTACACATATCTGGCCTGGCGTTCTCCTTCATTCATGCCAAGATGGCCGAGTTTCTTGGAAATTCTATCGGTGTTTTTGTTCATTTTGATGCGGAGCTTAACAATGGCAGTCATGGTTCAACAATGTGTGTTCGTATCACTATCAACATTCAGAAACCCCTACTTTGTGTTCTCAATATTGAGGGACCAAATAATCGCATGCTTCAACTCAATTTGGCTTACGAACGTCTTCCGAATTTCTGCTATTATTGTGGCCGTTTAGGTCACTTGATGAAAGATTGTTCATCCTGTGTGGAATTAATTGATGACAATGGTAGATTGGATGAATCTCGATTGCCATATGGCGATTGGTTGCGTACCCGTCCATTTGGTCAAAATTCGAATTATATTGGGGGATCTGCTGCAAGGTCTTCTCGCCAGTTTGTGAGTAATATTCCGACCAGTGGACTTCGGTCGGTGAATCTGGCAGGAAGAAGAGGGAGGGGTATTTTGGGTAATTCTCCAGCTTCAGCGATTGACAAAGGGAAGGAGCCTGCTGTGAATTTCAGTTACAATACTCCATCTCATAATTTGGGAAAGCAAATTAATGCAGAAGCTTCATCTAGTAAAGGCAATCAAGTCTCAGATTCTTCTAATCCGTTATCCCCAATTTCCAAGGAAATTGTAATTTTTTACCATAACTCCTCCACTATTTCCGTTACTCCCACAATTGATCTCATTATGGCAGACCCAAAACCTATTTCTGTTACTCCTCCTGCTGGCCCATTTCGCTTCTCATCCCCACCTACACAGCCCATAATACATTCCTGGCCTAATTCACTACCTTTATCCAACCTCTTTACTTTTTGATCGACTAATGGCCCTATGCAACTTACCCATACTTCCAATGACCCGAACTTTTCCAAGCCCAATACTTCTTCCTTTTCGATTTGTGATAACAGCTAGTCTAGTGTGTCTTTAACCATAAATAGTAACTCTAATGACAACATTCCTACTAGGAAACGTGGTCGACCTCCCAACTCAGTAGCACCAGTGAAAACATATGGCCTTAAAAAGAGAACCAATGTTCGTAGAGGCAAAGCAAGTCAGTCTGTTATTGGAGAGTTTAAGAAGGCAAAGCTTATCCATGATGTTGTTAACAATGTACCAGAGGCGGTAGTTGCTACGCAACCCGCCTATCCCAATGAGTTGCATCTCCTGGAACTGTTAGGGATTGGGGAACCCTTGGACAATTCGTGCTCTTGGCAATTATATTCGCCAGTATCGCCCCAACCTAGTCTTTCTTATGGATACTCGAATGAATGATCGTGGGATTGACTCGGTTAAGCAGAAGTTTAACTATTTTGGTATTGGAGTTGCATCTATTGGTTTTTCTGGTGGTTTAGCGTTATTACGGGATAAGGAGTCTTGTGTTACGGTTCAGAGTTACTCTAAGCATCATATTGATGCTCATGTGGTTTTGAGTGGTCATTCTATTTCTTGGCGTTTTACTGGCTTTTATGGGGAACCGGATCATGGGAAACGTAAAATTACTTAGAATTTGTTGCGTCGGTTGGGTGATGCTTCTGGTCGGGATTGGATTTGTATGGGGGATTGTAATGAGGTTTCTGTCAAAAATCGGAAGAAAGAGCTGAAATTAGAGCTCGAAAAAGAGAGAGATAAGGAAGAAATCATGTGGAGACAGAGATCCAGAGTTCAATGGCTGGCTGAGGGAGATAAGAATACTCGTTTTTTCCATACTCAAGCGTCGAAAAGGGAAAGAAGAAACGAAGTGGTGGGTCTTCGAGATCAGGACGGTGTTCGGCATGAGGATTTTGGCGAAATGGCATCAGTAGTGAATCAGTATTTCCGGGGGATTTTTACTTCGAGACAACCTTCACCGGAAGAGATTCTGGATGTGGTACAGACAATGGGGGGAAGTCTCGGAAGCTATCAACATGGATTTGTGTCGTGTTTTCACTCCAGAAGAGGTAAAATCTGCACTTTTCGATATGTATCCTACTAAATCCCCTAGACCAGATGGTCTTCCTGCTATATTTACCAAAAATTCTGGCATGTTGTTTATTCCAATGTGATTGATTGTGCCTTGTCTTCGTTGAATGACCATCATCTTGACACTCAGTTAAATTGTACTCATATTGTTCTGATTCCTAAGTGTCAAACACCAGAGATGATTTCTCAATTTCAACCTATCAGTCTGAGTAATGTGATGTTTAAAATAGCCTCTAAAGCTATTACAAATAGGTTGAAACCCCATATGCAGTATATTATTTCTGAAACTCAGTCTGCGTTTGTTCCTAACCGTCTTATCATTGATAATGTCTTGGTTGCTTATGAGATTAATCATTTTTTAAAACAAAAAACCAAGGGTAAAGATTATTTTATGGCTTTAAAACTTGACATGAGTAAAGCTTATGATAGAGTTAAGTGTCCTTTCCTGGAGAGTGTTCTGTATAGATTAGGTTTTGCGCATTCTTTTATCCAATTGATTATGCTTTGTGTCCGTTCAGTTACATATTTTGTGTCTCTGAATGGAAATATTCTTGACCCAATCCAACCAGGGAGGGGGATCCCCTTTCTCCTTATTTGTTCTTGTTTGTCACTGAGGCTTTTTCTGCTCTGTTTCATGATGCTGATGAGCGTGAGGTGTGTTAAAGGGGGTAGCTGTATCTTCTTTGGCACCAAGGATCTCTCATTTATTATTTGTTGATGATACTCTGTTATTTTGCCATGCTACTGTTGAGGCGGCTACTGAAATTAGGAGTATTCTGTTGCGTTATAGTTTAGCGTCTGGACAAGAAATAAATTTGGATAAAAGTACTGTTGTCTTTAGTCGGAATACTTCAACAGAAAGAGTGCAGGAGGTGAGGGATGTTTTGGGGGTGAGGGTGGTGGAGAAACATGAGAAATATTTGGGTCTTCCTACTGATATGGGTCGATCTAAGAGAGAGGTGTTTGGGTGGTTGAGAGGGGTGTTTGGGTGGTTGAGGGAGAGGGAGAGGGGTTGGGCAAAATCTCAGGGATTTGGTGAAAAATTATTGTCTAAAGAGGGTAAAGAAATTCTTATTAAAGCAATGCTTCAGTCTATCTCTACTTATGTTATGAGTTACTTTAAACTTCCTAATTATCTACTTACTGAGATTGAGTCTATTATTGTGAAATTTTGGTGGGGTGATGGAAAAAAAGATAAAATCCATTGGGTGAAGTGGGACTCTTTGTGCGAAAGTAAAAGAGATGGGGGTTGAGTTTTAGAGATCTGCGCTCTTTTAATCCTGCCATGTTAGGAAAGCATATTTGGGGCATTATTCTTTATCCGGATTCACTCCTTAGTAGAGTGTTGAAGGCCAAGTATTTTCCTAACTATGATGTTCTTGATGCTATTGCTAAACCCAATTCGTCTTATACTTGGAAGAGTTTATGTAGCTCTATGGAAATTATTTGTAAGGGGGTTCGTTGGCGTGTGGGAAATGGAGAAGATATTTGTATTTGGAATACTAATTGGATTCCAAGAGATTATGGGTTGCGCATTGTTACTCCTAATATTTATGATTTGGTTGATTTGCGTGTCTTTGAACTGATTGATGAGTCTTCTTTTACTTGGGATAGAGATTTACTTCAGAATTTATTTTGGGAAGATGATGTCGAGGTAATTTTGCGCATTCCTTTGATTAATATGTCTTGTCCTGATTTGCAAGTTTGGCATTATACTTCTCATGGTTTTTGTTCTATTCGATCAGCTTACTATTTAGCCCGTCATATCCGTCAGCAATCTATTTCCTTGGTACGGGGCAGCAGCAGTACTAGAATGTTGGGTAATTGGGAGTTTATCCGGAAACTTAAATTACCTAATAAGATTAAAATTTTCTTATGGCGTCTTCTGGAGCAAGCACTTCCAGTTCTGGATATTTTGCAGCATAGGCATATTGTTTCTGATAGCTTGTGTCCTGTTTGTTCTTGTGGAAATGAATCTATTCTTCACACTTTTTGGGATTGTCACTTTGCTCGGATAACTTGGGCTATTTCTCTATAGATAATGATTGTTTATCCTTAGATACAGGCGACTTGTGGAATTGGATTATGGCTGTCAAAGAAAAGGCGAGTAAAGAAGATTTTGAACACTTTGTTTGTACATGTTGGGGCATTTGGCGAAATAGAAATAAAGTGGTCTATGAGGGATGTCGAGATGAACCTATGGTAACGGCTCAATTTGCTCCAACTTACATACAAGAATATCAAGCTGCCCAACCATTCTTTGATCATCCTCGTCCACCGGAGTGTGAATTAGTGTGGAAACCACCAGCTGTTGGAACGTTTAAAATTAATTTTGACGCTTTCGTTACTTGCTCTCCTCCGTCAGTTGGCCTTGGAGTGGTGGTCCGTGATCATAATGGTGACATACTTAATTGGAGCCGTCGACGTCTTCAGTTTTTACAAGATCCAGAATTGGCTGAGGCATTTGCTGCCTTGCTGTCCAGGTGGCTGTTGCATTGCAATTAAAGAGAGTAACAATTGAAGGAGACTGTGTCACCATCATCCGCAATATTCAGAAAGTTGGTCCATGTCTATCTTCTGCTGGAAATTGTATTCAGTTCATTCATACTTTGCTTCCTGTTTTTGATGAGATTTCTTTTGTTTTTGTTCCTCGACTTTAGCACATTATCTAGCGTGTAACTTTAGCTTTGATTCGGATGGAGGGTCTGTTCTCCCTTTCGATATTTGATGTACTTGACTATTTCGATGATTTATGAATGATATCTGATGTTTGATAAAAAAAAAAAGGTCATCACAAACAATCTATCAATGTTAGTGTACATTAGAACACAACAATCCGTCCTTGATGGGATTCAAACCGATGATAACTCAGCATAACCAATAGAACTATTTTATTTTTGCAATTTTTAAAATAGGTCAAAATCGTTGAATATACTATCTTTTATTTCGACCTTTTGTTTAGGGAATCTATATAACCGGTTGAAACATGCTGAGAACAGCGATAGAGTTGGAAAGATCACCAAAATTAGTTGACAAATTTGCTCGAGCCTGTAAAAGAACGTCGGTTCCAATTCATGAACGGCAAAACTGGCAACGTAAATGCTAAATTAAGTGGGTAAAAGGATTAAAATGTGGGGAGAAATTAATTGGAAGATGTATGTGTGGCTATTTCATCATGATGTTTCACTATTCACTAATATCAACCAATCCTTTACTCCTTCATAAAACTATTACGTATCCGAAGTTATAATATGGTCAAGTGGTATAAATGTGGTGTTTTTAAAAGTTTTTTTTGTTAATTGTGTAAGTTATTTATTAATTGTGTAATTTTTAAAAGTTGTGGATGATTTTTAATATTTATTAAAATAAGGGTATATATGCAAATTGTCAAAAAACTGTCATGCGTTTAGTAAAATTGGTCATGTGTTTAACAATATCCAAACCGATAGTACACTATTAAAATACTTACTTTAGAAGTGTATACACAAAATATACATTTAACTTCGTCTAACTTGTGATTAGAAATGTTTCGTAATTAAGTATCGGTCACACTCATTCAATGTGGGCTGTGAATGAGTACTCGAAAATGAAACATTCATACCCGGTATGTATGTATACATTCTTGTTTATGAGATCATATGTACATTGATATCTTAGTAAGTGATGAAGCGATGATGTCGAGTAAGTCTTCTTAGAGACGGTCTTAAGATAATTTATTTAGAGACGAATCTATATTGTCAAAAAAATCATCGATATTATTAATCAAAACACCTATGTGCTCAACATTGATGTTTTTTCATATTACAACAAGACTTATTTCGTTAATAACATAGACGTTTTGATTAATAACATAGATGGTTTTATTGATAACATAGTTCGTCTGTAGATAAGTTATGTAGAGACCATATGACAATTTGTGGATGATGTCGGCTACTGCCTACTGATAATGCCGATACCGAAATTTTGAGATATGAAATTAAATTCTTTGAATTCAACATTTGTGAACAGAATTAAATTAATTTTAAATAGAAATGAATACATTTATATTTTAGTTTTCGTGTATTAGAAAAAGTTGGTTGGAGGAAGTAGTCAAGCTTGGTTGGATCAATAATTTGAACATCAATACTAATCTAGTATGGCTGAGTTAAGACAACTCGACCGGAGGTCATTGGCCGGCTTATCAACTTGAACCTATTTTCAAAGCATGTTTACAGTTTACCATGACAATTAATAATATATAATCAAACATCAACTTATATTTAAGAGGAGAAAAAGTACAAAACCATAATTCGTGCGTTTTGTAATTTATCCCCTCAAGGAGAGTGATTATATAGGGGTGATCAAAATAGCTAAAAATCTAGTGTTTTGATCTGCACTCGATGCTAAACTCTCGGATCGAATCGTGAACATAGGCTTGCCAAGTCCAAAAACCTCAGTCGTAAAGGATTGTTTGAGCTAAGTCGTTGGCTCTTTAACCAAGGGGAGTTGTTTGACCTCAGGTTAAATAAGTGTTGACTACAATTGGATCAAATAAGAAAATTCATTATTCATTTTCCCATCTATACCTACTCTCTTACACATTATCAGGTAATACGAATATTAATATATATATATATATATATATATATATATATATATATATATATATATATATATATATATATATATCATCTTAAACTAAGTCTAACTATGTAAATTAAAATGCACAAATAAAGAAAATACCATCAACCTGTTTGGTATACTACTAAAAACTACTATTCATCCGTTAAAATGTTTCATGGTATTTGTTTTGTATCTTCTACAGTATAAAATTTAACTCAATTTTTTCCCCACTAAACAATCATCATTCCCTTTCTACCCTACTTTTACTTACTCTTTACTTTTTCAATCAAACTAACAATCCCAAACCAATCAAACAACATTTAAACCAATCAAATCATCTTAAAAAATATCAAAGACATCACTTCATTTTTAAACACCATATATAACAACCCTATAAACCAATATAAGTTTTTCACTCTATTCTAAATACCATTTTTTATAACTCACATTTAATTCCATTACTATTCATCAACTAAATTTTTTCTTTAACTCACTTTTTTTAATTCTATACCAAACCGTCGGCATATCACCAAGCTACTATATTCACTACATTTCCATGACAAAATTGAAAAATCCTTACAATTTGAAACCCAAAAAAAGAATAAAAGAATATTAATTATTTGCTCATGGGAACAAAGCCTCAATGCTAGCCTTCTTTGCTGTCTTACAAACCGGACAAAAATCAAGAAAAGCCTCACAATATTTGCAACATGCCACATGCCTACATGGCAGCATAATTACACAACACTCCCTTGAATTACACCCTTTGCAAATTCCACTCCCTCTATTTTTGTACTCTTCTTCTTCTCCTCCCCTGCAACAAGACTCTGCATCATCAGCAGCATTCGCGGCGGTTTCTTTAATCCGTTCGATCGTTCCGTTAAGCGACGCAACCATTGCTTCGTTTTCCTTTGCAACTCTCTGCCATGTCTGTGTCTCAATCTCTATTCTCCTCAAGAACTCTTCCAGCTCCATTGTTCTCTTTGCTGCTTTACTGACTTCTTCATCTTTCTGTTGGAGTAAAAATTGAATCTTTGCTTCATATTTCTTCAACAACAAGGCTAGTTGCTGCTTTCTTTGCTGTTGCAATGCCAATCTCAATCTATCATTCTGTTTCATGTAGAACAAAGTAAAATCATTTAATAACAAACCATTTATAGACAAATACCCGAAATCTCTATTCGTTTAACAAAACTAGCTGATGATGATAATCCAGCTGATTTTTTTACCAATATGTATAGAAAATTAATCAGCCGATTTGCTAAATGCTCTATACAAGATAAAGACAAATCATTTTAATGATTTTATGCAGTGTAAAATCAACATGAAATACCTTGTAAAACCCATTAGATAAAATTTCGAAAATAGACTCATTGCTGTGATAATGGTTTAGTCTATGATGCAACATGGTTCATCGTGCTGTTTTACGGTGTATACTATATATCATAAAACACTTGGCATAACTGTGATACTGCACATTAAAACATCAAAAGTCACAACAGTGTGATATAAAACTGTAATTTCAGGCTTACATTCCATTTAACTCCCCATTAAAAAAACAGCAAACTCGACCTTTAATAATCGGACTTGACCCTTAATAACCGGACTCTAAGACAAATCGTCAAGAAAGTATATCAAAGGAAAATCTACTGACCTGTAAAGTGATGAATCCATCAAGTTCCATCCCATGTTTCTCAATCTGAGCAGAAAGATTGGGATAGAAATCCATAACTTGCTGCTGCTGCTGCTGATGATGATGATTGTTGATAAAGGAGGTATTCTGGTGTTTCTGATGAGAAGATAAGCTCTGAAAGTGATCAAAGTCCCTCAAGAATTGGTGTTGCTTTTGAAGCTTTTGCTGCTGCTGTTGCTGTTGAGGGATCATAAAATTGAATCCACAAGCATTGTTATTGTTATTATTGTGATCATTCACCAACAAATCTTGAGGACCACCATAACCAAAATCTTGAAACATCTTTGCTTCAATTGCCATTCAACAATTTGATCTTCTTGTTCTTCTTCTTATATATTGTTCTTCCAAGAAAAGATTTTTTATTTGTATTGTAAATGTGTGTAATGAATGGATTTTGAGATGGCATGGGTATTTATAATGGAAGGTGACAGATTTGTGATTAGAAAATTTCATTCAATTTTAGTAACTGACAATTTTGAAAGGGAAAAAAAAGGTGGGGGCCTAGGATTCTTGGTATTCCTGCCAAAATAATTAATTATTTTTTATTTTTTATATAGATTTTAGAAAAAGAAAAAGGAAAAAGTCATTGATTTAGTGAGTCTTGGTTCTCTCACTCCCTATTTTCTTGTGATGCATTAAAGAAGGTATGCAAAAACATGCAGATTTTGTGACTAAAGTATCGGGTCAGTGAGAGACTCCAATATTTCGTCCAAGCCAGTGAACCACTACTATAATTATCTAAAGAGACCCGAGTGTCCATGATTCTAGAAATTTTATTACTACTTTTCTTCTTTATTTATTCAATTCTTTTGGTGGGGAATGGCAAATATATGGCTACAGTATTTTAGCTTTTTTAGTTATTATGATAATATATAAAGTCAAATCATAATTGTGTACTTAATATAACCACTAAATAAAGTTATTCTTTTTTATACAAATTTTGTGGAGAATGGCCATGATATATCTACAATAGTTTACCTTTTTTATGATGATTTTTTTAGTCATAATTCTACAAGATTTAATGGCATGGAAGAAATTACTTTATTTCTTTTTGTTATACAAGAATCGCCAAAATATAACTAGAATAACACCTACGTTTTCTATGATGATATATTCGAATCATTATTCTTCTGAGTAAGTCTCCTGAGAGACGGTCACTAATTAAATAATTTATTTAGAGACGGAACTATATTGTCAAGAAAATCATCCATGTTATTAATCAAAACACATATGTTCTCAACATTGGTGTTTTTTCATATTACAACAAAACTTATTTCATTAACAACATAGACGTTTTGATTAATAATATGGATCGTTTTGTTGATAACATATGCCGTCTCTAGATAAGTTATTTAGAGACCGTCTCTAATGAGACTTTGTGTATTCTTTTAGGTAGGAATTTAATTTTCAATAGTTATGTGTGGGCTTTAGTAGTTATTTTTACTTATTTTTAGATATTTGTAATAATAAAATGGTCGGCATTAATTCAAAATTTTAAGGGATAAAGGTATTGGAGTAATACTACTCATATAACCCCAAAAAATATAAGAGAGTTTAAGGGATTAATTTAGGATGATATTTTTACCAATTAATAAGATTGATATTTCTTTTTAAACATGCATCCATTACGACTTTGAAGTCAAATATGATTGTTCATAATCATTCGAAGAACCATCACACCGGTTCAAAAGGTCGAGACTCAATCAAGGGAGAGTTACAAAACTCAATACCATCTGTTTATATCAGTAACTCACTTTGGGTAGAAGTAATTTTTTTTTATGGTGAGGTAATCATCATTAACTATAATCTTTTAATTGTTACAAAATCATAGTGATACAACCATAACTCTCATCATCATATTGGTTTTCAAGAAGAAGATTATACTTTTTTCTTTCATTTCCTATTTTTATTTTGTGAATAATTAACGGTGCATAGTCGTAAAATAGTTCACTCACTCCAATAGTAAATTATAGTGGGCTTGATTTGTGAGGTTTGATAAGGCTAGAAAAGCGTGTGAGCTAGGATAATTATATTTTTCGTGGGGGAAAGATAATAGGATTCCTAACCACTCTCGTAGTGCTAACACTTCTTGCGCCATAAATACACCATTCATTTCTTTTTCCCACTCCTACACCTTGGTGTTTGTGATGTTTGTGTATTTTTTCTTTGGCACCTTAGGTTGGATTTATTTTACTGTAATTCATGCTGGGTGGTGTTGTTATTTGAATTGAGTTTTAACATCTATGAGGCCCGAATCACTTACCAATAGTTGAGCTCAAACTCTATTTTGTACTTATTTAATTAACATACAGAGTAAATCTTTATGAAACTCGTTATTTTAGTCAATTTTATATCCTACATGGTCGTTATATTTATATTAGCTTTTTTAAGTGCATTTGTATTAATGACAAGGAAAAAGAATATGAAAAATATCTTCTTTTTTAAATTATTTTGGACAGTTAAATATGGATGTTTAGGTCACTCCCAATAATAAACATCTACAATAGAACGTGATTTTCATGGTTGCTAATAATACATGAGTATAAATTAATGAAATTAAACTCTATAAGAAATAATAAACTTAAGTGTTCGTAAATAGAGTAATAAATTATCACGTAAATATAATGCAGTGAAGCTAGACAATAAATTAAATGAAAAATTTATGATAAAGCCAATTTCCATGTGACAATGTGTATGGCAAGATGATGGTGGCCACAGGCCACATTTAAAAAAAAAAATTGGAATGAAATAAAATGGAATTTGACTAAATAGTTGATGACTTGAGAGCCAAGTCAACCATTAGGATGAATTATTTGGTCTTAGCTCTTATCACGGTTAAAATTATTGATTGTTTGAATAATACAATTGGTGCCAGGTCTGTTTCAGGTAAAGCCATAACGATTTTTCACAATTTTCAGAAGTTGCAACCGGGCGGAATTTGGTGAGGAGTACTTCCTATCATCCTATGTGCTAATTACACCGCTTGAAAATCATATTCAACGTTTTAATAAATCATTTTGCTGTTAAAAATTACTATTACACTAATATTAATTCTTGTGTAACGTTACGCCTCATAATATAGGCTGGGGTCGGGCGGGATATTTGGAATTTTGGAAATTCGGGATTGGAACATATTTTCACGTTCCAATCCTATCCCAAATAAAGTCGGGATTTTTCAGGATTGGGACTTTGGGATTTGGGCGGGATCGGGCGGGATTTCGGGATCCCATATGTTTTGAAGAATTTTTACAACACTCTTGATAATTTTGGACAAGCATTTATAATTTCACAAGTACTAATTTACACTGAACATAATTATATAATCCTACTTTTAAATGACTTTAAAAAACAACTTACACTTCTATATGCACAAACCAAACAATCTACAAGTTAGTACGAATTCAATTCGTACCACAGACTAACTTGTTTTGTTTAGTTTTTCATAGGTTAAACATACAACGGATAGTTAGATAAGCAAGTACCACCCAACATCAATCTTAATGATATAATTAAAGAAGAAAAAAAGTTACATCATAAAAGAGTTGTCGTTTTTGTGTAATATATAGTAGTATTAATTATTATTTATTTATTCATAGTAGTAATATATAGTAGTATCCCGAAAATTCCAATTGGGATGCAAAATCAATTCCAATCCCGTCCCAAAATTATATATGGAAAATCGAAATTTATCCCAATTGGGATCGGGAATTTCGGGATCGGAAAGTTCGGGATAATCCCTATCGGGATTGGGATTTTCCCAATATCCCATGCCAAACCCCCACCCCTACCTCATAGTTTTAAAAGACCTCGAAAGAGTCGAGAACACTACTTATATCAACAAGGTGCATCTCTAGCTACTTTTAGGAATTGATCCATAATAACTATAAAAATAAGACTACATGCAATGGTGACGGGATCCGTGACGAGATTTTGCTACATTGGTGACGTGTTATCGTGCCGTCATGAAATTCCAAAAAAAAAAAAAATTAAAATTTTTTTAAAACATATTTAACATATTATAAGAGTGTTTAGAAGTTGAAATTAATAAAATTGCATTTTTAAAACTCGTTTTATAATTTATTGAGCAAGAATATATTACAACAAACTGCAGAGAATTTAAAAATCAAATGGAAATGCAACAAACACACAACACACAAATGCATTAAACTAACAAACACACACTACACGATTGGTTTTGCGATTAGCTAGTTTCTTTTGTTTGTTAAGCCCTGTTGGGATTTTGTTGTGAGGACTTTTTGTATGGTTCGAAACAGTCCTGATGTTCCTTTCGTGAAATAAAACTTTTAAATTCTTAAAAAAAACACACTACACGATTGGGCAAGCTCCACAATCAACGCATCCTCCAAATATGTTCCATCAAGTTTGCTTGGAGTTCTTCATGAGTGCACCTACTGTGCATTTGCCGTGAAAATTTCATGTATTCCGGGATAGAATTTATTTTAGATTGCGCTCGTCGGATACGATCTCCGTCAATCACATGGACTACATTTTCACAGGTATCTTGT
This sequence comes from Plantago major, assembly GCA_026545765.1. NCBI lineage: Eukaryota > Viridiplantae > Streptophyta > Magnoliopsida > Lamiales > Plantaginaceae > Plantago > Plantago major. The sequence goes on along the minus strand of CM048843.1, from coordinate 87,379,432 downwards.
TCGAACTCTTCAATTTCCTTGTCATAGTTTAGGTATTTGTGGCGCTCATCCTCAACTATCATGTTGTGGAGTGTGATGCAGCAATCCATAATTTTTTTGAGTGTGGCCCTGTAGTGTGCAAGGGCCGGATTTCGTATAATTGCAAATCGTGCTTGCAGTACTCCGAAAGTACGTTCTACATCTTTCCGGCAAGGCTCATGACGCTCAGAGAACTTGGCTTCTTTGTGTGTTACCGGATTCGGGATGGCAGGAACAAATGTAGCCCAAGCTGGGTAGATGCCATCATTAGTTAGTAAGGCATGTTGTACTGATGGCCATTGACCTCAAAGTTGACCTGAGGTCTGTGCCGTTCAGGAGATCGTCGAACACCGGTGAACGTTGCACGATCGACAAGTCATTGTATTTTTCGGAAATCCCAAAGAATGAATGACATATCTATGTATCTTGGGATGCTACTGCTTCTAAAACAAGGGTAGGCTTTTTGCTTCTGCCTTGAAATTGACTGTGCCACGCCTTGGGACAGTGCTTCCATGTCCAGTGCATACAGTCGATACTCCCAAGCATGCCCACAAATCCTCTTGCAGCGTTGATTGCCATAATCCTTCGAACATCGACTTCATTGGCCCCCCGCATGTAACAATGATCGGATTTGCGCTAATGATCAACTTCATCTGATTCGTGCCAATGATCGGATTTGCGCTAACAACCATGTAATTAACAAGAGATGAGACCCAAGTCCTCATTCATGTTGTAGAGTGAGCTCCGTCCTTCCCCTTTATTAGCCGTCCCTCCTTCCGTGTCTTTGGCTTTCCCTTTCCCACGCCTCCGGTTCGATTGAATTTCCGGCTGCGTTTCAGGAACAACTTCCGGTGCTTGCGAAAATATTGGTGTTTGGGAGGTTGGAGAATGGTAATTTTGAGTGTAAGGGTCTTGATAGGAGCTTTGGAACAAAGGGCGAACGAAGTTCGGTTGGGGTTGTTGAGAAGTGTTTTCGTTGAGCTTTTGCATCAACTCTTGGTAGGAACTGGGTGTGTTTTCTTGCATCCATTTGAGAGTCTCCGGAGTAAACAAGTTTTCGTCCATGTCATCGGAAAATCGAAGTGGATATGGTGTTTTGGAGTGAAGAGAGTGTTTTAAATTTAATTAAGGGAGAAAAAGGAGTTGGAGATGGGATGATCCAAACATAGTCAAAACTAGTCTCATTTTATAGATCTCGAAAAAATAAAGCCGTTGGTGATTTTTATTTATTTTTTGCATTTTTATTTTGAAAGTTATAGCCGTTTAAAAATTAAACGGAATTTGAAATTAAAAAAAAAAAAAACCAGAATCGGCTGCTGCCACTTCAGTGACGGGAGAGAAGGGCGCGTCGCCCTGGAGTGATTGCAGCTCGTCTAAGTGAGGAATGCAGCTCGTCTAAGTGAGCTTGCTTTGGTTCAATCATATGGTGAGATTTATTGGGAAGTTTTCAGGTACGTGCACGAATATAAAGTGCCCGTGTGAAAAAAATGAAACTTGTTGATATAATGGAACTAGTATATACATGATGAGCAATTCATAAGTAATCGCGCTATTCCAAATCACGTACTTGAGGGATTGGAGTCTGATTGTTATGTCATGTCTTTTACATTTGGTTGTTAAATGTAGCACTCATTTGTGACATAACTCGTAGAGTCATCATATTTCTTATCTTTGTTTTTATGTAAAAAAATATAGGTGGGCGGCATAAACCGTGCCATAACAAAAGAAAAGGAATAAATATAGCTTTTAAGTAATGATTCAATCAAAGACTTAGTTGAAAAACATAGATTAGTTCAAGATCTTATATGCATTCGCACTCAATTATTCCTGCACGGTAGGTTTAGGATTAAGATTGCCATGATAAAATATTTCTAAATTTGTAAAACTTTCAATATTGAAATTAACTTTTAATTGGATATGATTATAGTCATGTTGCCCCCACCATATATGAATATATCATGCTTCAAGTAATTCCATTCGACGACCGGGTAATACTTTTGTGTAATTTTGCAATGGTTAGCTTGTGAAGATAATAATATTTGATATATCTAGCGACATCCAAAATGTCAAAAAGGGTGAAAGTATACAACTCTAACGGAACACCTAGAATGGTAAAAGTGAACAATTGACGTGGAACGGATGGTGTATGAAGTTATGAATTACTTCCTCCGTCCCGTCTCATGTTTCCCACTTTGACTTTTTGCAGTTAAACTTTTCTAACTTTAACTACGAATTAATCTTAAACCGCAAATGTTATATTAACTTATACTCCCCCATTTCAGAAAAAGTGTTACATTTTACTATTCTGCGGTCAACTGTCTCCTCATTTGACCACAATTTATTCTTAAACTATATTAATAAATAAATTATTAAAATTATATAATGAAAATTTAGTAATTAAATTTTTATTATATGATTTTATTAAATTATTTACTATTATCGTTTATGAGTAATTTGTGGTCAAACTCGAAGACAGTTGACCGGTCAAAGTCAAAATGTAACACTTTCTCTGAAATTGAGGGAGTATTATTTAACTTTAGTCCCTGAAATATCATAATATAATTTAATCGAACATTTTACATTTGCCGTTTAAGATTAATCCGTAGTCAAAGTTGGAAAAGTTTGACTGCAAAAAGTTAAAGTGAGAAACATGAGATGGGAGGGAGGAAACCGGGATCAAATTTTCCTTTTCAAGATGGTTTCTTGGAAACACTACAATCATCAAGCTAGCTACATATTTCAATAGATTTGTCAGGTTCACATGGAGAGATCTATACTCGAGTCAGTATATAAAATTTGTGAAGTTTCCTAAAGGTAAATGTTGCTTATGTACATTGGAAGTTTCCGCGTATAACTAGCTTTTGATCCCCAATGTGGGAGGTAATAAGAAACTTGGAGGAAGCAAGAAGTAAGTAATCAATGCCTTTACTTTCTCCTTCGATCAGATCATTGAATGGAGTCAATCTCGAGTCTTAACAAATACAGTGGAATTGAGAATCATAATATATGTTCATGTCTCCAATTTTTCGCACCCCATAAATTTGAATGTAGAAAATAACATCTTTACTCTTAGGCTATATTTCTCATCCAATCACACCCTTTTAATAAATTGAGTCGAACCAAATAGTCGTTAATACTTGAGCCGGATACAACCACTATACTCACGTTCCCAATTATTTGCGCCTGTAAATATTGAAAATAGAAGATACAACATCTTTACTTAGTATTTTACGTTCTTCTTACTAGACATGAGTTTTAACACGTTATACATTTATATGGTATAGATTACATCTAGAAGTTAATTACAAGTCTCAACTACATCATGTCAGCAAAAACTTCCAATCTTTTATTTTTCAAGAAATCTTTTTATCCATGCAAGGGGACGGTTCAATCTAAGTATCTCAATATCAAAATTAGGTGATGAAAGGTTAGGTGGTACCATATAGGTAGCTGATAAATTAGTTATCCAAATTTTGTGGAGGTGTTTAATAAAATAATTACTCCATAAATCTCAGAACGAATGTATAAAGAGTGGAGATGAAAAGTGGATTTGTATAATGTGATCCAAATTTGATAGTGCACATGAGTATACATAAAATGTTTTATTTGTATTGATATTTGAGACCACTTGAAATTAGAATATGTTACATTTGTATCGAATGATGAGGTAACAACTAAGCTAGCATGTAAGTTAATATAGACTAAATATAAATCAACTAGCTTATATTTTGAATAAGCTAGCAGGTACCTAAATTAATTCTCAGCTAGTTTGTAACCTAACAAGTCACACGTAGTGATGTTACATGAATCGTGCCTTAGACCTTCTCAATCAAAGTCCCAAAATCGATTTGGGACTCTGATGGATCTCGTCTCGCTTTGAGACTCCAACAGAGTCTCAAAGCGAGGTTGATTTTTGGGACCATGGGGTGTGCCCCAAAATTTGGGTTGCGCCCATGGCCTGTTTCCCCTTTTTTTTTAAAAAAAATTTCTTTTGTTTTTAATTTCTGATTTTTTTTTTTATCTTGGAGTGTTTTTTCTTTTTGTTTGTATTTATTTCTACTTCTTTGTGTTTTGTTGTAATGTTTTTCATTTCTTCTTATTTTGTTTGTTTTTATTTTTGCTCGGGTATGATAACTAGGATTTGAATGTAGTAGTTTAATTGTTATAATTTTCAATTTCAATTATTGTAATTTTCAATTTCAAGTATTGTAATTTTTTTTAAAAATAATGTAGTTTTTATTTATTTCAAGTATTTTATTTAAAAAAAATAATGTAGTTTTTATTTTCGAGTAATATATTTAAAAAATAATATAATTTTATTATAATTAATTAATGACATTTAAAAATAAATTCAAGAATAAAGTTTAAAAGGAAATTAGAAAAAAAATGAAATGAAAAAATCAGTTTGAAAGAAATGTGAAAAGAAAATAAATTTGGGCCTCAACTGTTGGAGTAGAAAATTGCAGAGAGTTGCAAAGTGAGTTGCAGTGAGTGGAATGCTGACGTGACAGAGATTTTGGGATTCGGAGAGTTGCAACTGCTGGAGATGGTCTTAACGAGGTTCGACTGGGCCCATTTCATAAGGTGTTCAAATCGAGATTGAGTCTCATTATAAGAGATCGTTTTATTATCAATTAAGTAGTCAGTAAGACTTGACTTGATTAGTCTCGATTCAGTTTTTATTTATTTATATGTATTTTGGATAATGAGTTCGGGCTCGACTAAAACTCAAACTAATTGAGGTTAGCTAGAGCTTAATTATTGCGATTCGGTCCAGCTTGACCTCGAAAAATAGCTCGTATTATTGACATGCTAAGCCGAGTTTAGGCATGATTATATTTGAGAGTTTGAGTCGAACTTAAGAATGAAATACTTGACTTTGAGTTAGAATTCGATAATCGGCATTGCTCTTAACTATGCATACACAGGATTACAGATGTACATAACGTAACATAAATATTTCATCAAGAACTATATATGCTCACTCATCAATCAAGTCTTTGTTTGTACAATAAATGTTGAGTTGGAAACCAATTTTGTCACGCAAAAATGGATGAGACGTCGGAAAGGAAAAAACATCAGTTTTAAGATAATCCATAATCAACGCTCTATTATTAGAATTAGATTAAAATTAGTGTGAAACGTGCACATAGAAATTGACAAATCGGTCTTTATCTTTATACGGCTAAGGCAAATATATGTGCGATTCTTAGCCAAACACGACTAAAATGAATCGCGACATGATCAATAGTATAGAAGCAATTAACAATTTTCAGTGGGTCACTTTTTGCTCATTTTCTTGTTGCGATTTGTTCATGTATCTATCATTAAGTTAATCAGCTTTTAATTATTTTCCTAATGATATGACAGGATATTAGCTTTACAAGAAATCCGGTTGAAGTTTCGCATATTGTGTACTAAAAAACACTTCATTATCATAAAATGTAATGTTATTATACTGATTTACATCGCGTAATTGGATGACTGAAGTTGATGTCCTAGCTAACTTCTATCAATGGATTGCGCATTTGGAATGATCCACCCCATTTCGCATTCAAAGATTATACAAATACGTTGAGTACATGTTGTTCACTTAGTTAATTATTATACGTAATGTTTTCATATTTATTTACATATGCGGATATATTTTGATAGAAAAAAATGAACACACCATCGTTTAATGTGAATAGAAGTTTATTACGATTAGTCAATAGTAAGAGGTTGCAACCAAATCGACGTGCCATGGAAGAATTCACGCAATCAAACATATATAATTGACACCAAGTAAACTCCCCAATTGTTTTCACGAACCATGCATGACTACTTGCTCAGTAATATATTATTTTGTTAGCAATATCGTTACAATATTATTTTTCTCTTATACGATTTATCAAATGTCTCTCTATTGCTGAAATGTTAACCATAGTCGTAATCAGATGGAAATTTTAGTCTAAAATTGTACGTGTTTTTAGGGACCCTAACAAAGTTCTAGATTTCCATATTCATCATTTTCTTCAAGAATTTTCCCCCAAGAAGTTAAGATTAGCCTCCCAAAGATCTCTACATTCGTCGTATATATCATGCAAATGAGAAATTTAATTTCTCTAAGAAAATAACAACGATAGTCGTGATCAGCTAGCTACACGATGTGTTCACAAAGATGTAGACTTCCATTTCTTCATTATTCTAGTAGCAAATTTTGAAATAGACCGTTTATCGGACTCGAAGAGACACGATCAACATAACATATTTAGTTGCAATGTTTACTAATTAATATATATATATATATATATATATATATATATATATATATATATATATGTATATATTAAACACACCGTTATATGAATTTCAACACATATAATTAATGTCGATCGTATCTCTCGGAAAAAATGATGTATTACAAAAGTTAATATCTATGTTACCCGGACTCCTCAATTTCCCTTTACATACATGTGTTGAATACTTTGAAAGTTGTACGTGAGGGTATGCGACACTTTATTTTAAGTTAGAAATGAGTTTTTCTTTTTTCAAATAGCCGTACGTATCCGACACCCGAATACATATTCGTAGTCAGGTACTTGGTACCGACTCCGAGTAAATATGTTTATTTATACAATTACTTTCCTCATTCATGTGCAAATTCATATGTTTGGACAGCTCATATAGGTTTTACTAATATTAACTAATGGTGCTATAATTCTTGAATTATCGATTGAAAACAACATTGTCCCAACATTGGACTAAGAGATTCAAAATCAATCCATGCTTTTTACTTGCTAGGAGGAAACTTCTCTCTCTTTCTTGCAAATGTCCTTGGATTAGACAACCTTAATTATGTAAATTGACATTTTGGCTACATGTGAAGTAGATTAAGTGCTATAATCTGTTAATTTAGCGTTGATCATAATTTGGTAGACCGTAGAAGTAATTTATTGTCTTGTCATTTTCCTTTCATTTGAAATTTATAATCCCAACTTTAGACTTATTACAACCGTTTAGCGATTACCATGAAGCCGGTTGAGTTGGTTTCTTACGTTTATAGCATCGTAAGTATCATAGCCTTAGATCTCCATTCACATTTCAATTTGTATTCTAACCTTTGCTTTTAGATAATTTAACACCTTGAGAGATCAAGCTTTTTAAAGCTGGTGTGGTTATCAATGTTCGCTCTTCAATTCGAATGATATGTTGGTTACATAAACCTAGCTAACACATATTCTTCTCAAGGTACATTGTCCTCACTTGTCATCCATTCAAAAAACTTTCTATCAACATGCATTACAAAACGTACTTTAAACCAAGTATGCTTATCTTTTGAGTTAATGAAAATGGATTTGTAAGAGTAAAAGAGATTAATGCATATATAGAATCCTAGTGTGGTGAAATTTAAAATAAAATATAAAAGTTTACGCTTTGAAGTTTAAAAAAGTTCTCTTCAATTCATCTACATTAACATTAGGATTAGCCTCCAACCAGGGTGATGCATAAATTAGAGATGTCAATCTGGCCCAACAGTCCCAATTTTACCGGACATAGCCCGTCCAACAGTTGGGCCCACTTCAATACGTGTGAGCCAATGCTCTCTATATTTTTACTTATTTATAATTAGTTATTAGGTGTATTTATAGTTTTAACTAAATTTTAATATAAATGGTTGTGATTTAAGCATAAACAAAAACTCTTCATTAACTCTCTAGGATTTTAATTAGATGTAGTGGATAACAACTGGAATATCCTCATGCAACAAGATGATTTCATGTACACAAGTCATATAATATGATAGAGGGTGTAACATTAGTACTCGTTTATACTTCCTCCGTCCCGTCCGATGTTACCCGTTTACTTTTGGAGAGAGAAAAATAAGGGTATATTACTTTTGAATAAAATAATGTTAGTGGGCTTGATTGTTAGAGTATTTTAAGTTGACTTTTGAATAAATTAATGCTAGGGTGTGATTTTTTAAGAAAATTGAATAAATATATTATTATAGTTGAAGGATAGATTGTCATAAAAGAAAATGGGAAACTTTATTTGGGACACCCAAAATGGCAACACGGATAACATCGGACGGGACGAGGAAGTAGTAAACTGCGGATGAGATTGTGGATGCAATGAAGAAGCAACTTCCTTGTGGACACGGGCAAACTAGTGATGAGTACCAAGGCCAAATAATATAATGCTGAGCAGCGGTCTCTCATTATTTGTCCACTATATATCGTCACAAAATTCGTGGCAACTTCATGACTCGTTCATGCTAGCCATCTGCTTAGCCCTTTATTTAGTCCACACCTAAAGACACACATGAATAGCATTATGCATGGTCCACATGAACGACTTAATGTAAACGATTTTGTGCCGGTAATAATGTAGTCATTTGCTATTTTGGATGTCCTACTCCTAATGCATCAGATAAAAAACGTAATTGTTGAGAGAAGAAAGTTATTCAATTTATACAGTAGTAGTTTGTAAGATTTCATCACAGGTGACGTGAGACATTTTAACACAATGTCACAACCCTCACGAATATGTCGTAATTAGTCGTCTCTACACGTTAAATCATAATTGGTAATCTTTGGACTACAAGTCGGAATTATCATCGGCTGGAATTAACTTGGAGCTGTTTTCATTATTATTATTTTTTTTAATCCATGAGATCGAAAAGTCAAACAACATATTATTAGCAGAATGGAGAAGGCATCGACAGCGTACTCGGTGGTGCTCATGAGCTCATGACTCATGGCATATCAAATAATGAAATACCACACTACCTGCATTTCCCAACTGCATATATTTGTTGTGCTAGCTGCAGTCATCCATGACAAATTATTAATGTTCTATCTATATGCCAAGTTCATGGTAGCTAGCTAGATAGAGCCAAATCTTGCTTGCTTCGGTAATACCAACATGCATAAATACGTACATATACTATGCGTCATGCATTAGGGCAGCTTAAGTTTTTCAAATTCAAAAATTCTCATATATCCGATTCAATTCATAGACTAATTGTTTGGACTATTGATATATATTGGAAAAAATTCTTCATACACTATACTAGCGGATGGAATCGATCCAATCCATCAATATCAGTAATTTGTTCGTTTTTATCCAAGTATTCATTTAAATTATGCTGAGGCTGTTAAGCATATCCAAGATAGCTATCGAGAATAACCAAGGTAGCTCAATCTCAGTGGATCGGACTTGGCCCACTTAGATTGATTCCGATCATTCTTGACATTTGGGCCAAGGATCCATACAGACCAACACGTGTGGGCTCAGGCCCATCACTCTACGAGGCCCTCTAGCACCTATGAGTCTACAACTATACCTATAATAGAGTGTTTGACAATCGGCCTCATTCTTGTGAGCATGAACGCTTGAATATTTAGCTCCGACCTTACTACTTTTCCATCGTATGATCAACTGTAACATTGATAACAATGCCACCCCGTCCCAAGTTTGACCGTAAGTAATTATCCCCTTTACAAATCAAGTAGTACATGTGTTATTTGGAGATGGAGCCGCATTTTCCCCCCTTCATCAACGTTATTAATGAAACGTATGTATACACTGTATTAGTCACAACACAATGCCATTAGTCAGCAACACGAGCAATTCTTTTGTATTCTGAAAATTGACTGTCAAAGCAACGTGTGAGGTCAAAATTGAAACCCAACAATAATATGGTTTGTAGTATACTATATAGTAAGTACTCCTATATATGATGGTCAAATTTTAGAATGGGGAGCAAATGTAAGGTGGAAACAAGTTGTACAAAGTCCAGATAGGATAAAGTCATCATCTTTGGAATTCCCAACACTCAAAAGACGTCCTCCTTGTAGATTAATGAAGACCTACTAGTTGTTGTCTGAATATACGTAACGAGCTGAAGATTGAAATGATATCGTAAAAGTTGATCGATAGCTAATCAACCATCTTATTTTGTAAAAGATGTTAGAATATCTCACAATCATGCAAACTACATATAAGTTGAACAACTATCTTCCTCAATAAGATCTTTTAAGTGGAAAATCCAACTTAATAAAAATCATACATGGAGTAATTTTCAAACTAGTCACTTGATTAGTCTAGTAAAAATATACTTATTTTGGTGATCGTTTGATCGGTTCATGCCAAACACATATGTATCATGTATTTAGGTTTGTTCCAAAAGTTGGACTTGTATATTTAAAACCATATTGTGATGTCAAACATACACTGCATTAAAAGCCACCTGTTGAGATTGAATCCCACAATTTATTTTTCTTGGAAAAGAAAAGGATATTACTAAAAGAGTTGAATATATATGAGTCCCTAATTTTTTGGCAGTAAGGACTGAATGGGCATGGTGTGGTCCATGTGGTAGCCACCTAGTAATGCTCTCTGCCTGTGTAATGGAATACTTACAATCCCATGTGAATGCTTTCAAGTTTCAACCCTAAATTATGGTGCTCACACTGATGACTTTTGGCTAGTATACTACACTAAACTACACAACTACACAAGTGCATGCGTACATATATGGGGTGCAAAAAGACACCACTTTTCTTGTAGTTTGAAGACCCTGCCTATACTATTCAAATGAATCTAGTTGTTTCTCGTAATTCGTTGCTCTTATTTTGAAAATTAGATGCAAGTGAGAAATTGAATACTAATATGTGGAGGCAGTGAAGTTATGAGTAGCTCTCTGACGCCAAATGCGTGACAAGCTTTGTCCAAGGTCATTGTGGAAACGTAAGGATTTGGATCTTCAATGAGGCTTCGAGAGGCTGATTGTTACTCGTTCCGTCTAAGCATAACTTCATACATTTGCCATTTTAGCCGTATTACAGAACTTCTTACGTTACTAAAAAATAGAGTTATCCCACACTCAACAAATATTCCCTCCATCCCGGTTCGTTAGGTCACGTTCTTTTCATTGCCATCTTAAAGAAAGTAAATAGTCTTGTTGTTGGAAATAAATAGTCTATTATTAGGAAAGTGGATATATTAATGAGACGTTCATAAAATGAATATATACATTTTATAGTGGGGCGGAGAGAGTAATGAAGAATCTTACTTTCACATTTTGTTAACGTTTTTCCATAAAGAGCACAGAATTTTACTATATCTTTATGTTTGATCATTTATTTAGTTTTCAACTAAAACTAAGCACTAAATGAATGTATGAAGTTTTTAGAACGGAGGAGTAGATTTTTTTTTTTTTTTTGCATACTTTTGCATCTACGATGGGGCGTCAAATAGCCCGACCCAACTTCTTAACCTAGAATTAACCGTATTAGAAACATTTTCATAGCTATACTCTTTGTTTGTACTGTATTCTTCTCTTTTTAGTCAAGTAGTGAAATCAATGTAAACTGAGTAATTACAACATAAACCAAGAGGATTTAAGATGAATTTCCCCAACCTAGACATTGTTGAACAGCCCATTAGGCCCAAGAGATTAATTTCTCATCCGGTGGATGTGGCCCTCTTATTTCACTACCACAGGCCCAAGCCTTCTACACAAAATGAACTTAGGCCCATTTGATTAAAGTCAAGCCCAAAATGGAAATGCAAGTCAACTTTTCAACTTTCAGCACCTCCCTCTCTTGCAGATCAAGCTGTACTCCTTGGAATGTATATTGAATTTCTGAAACTACATATTATAATTTTCAATTACATACGCAATCTCTTTTTATATATGTTCTAAATTATAAATCAGAGCTGACGAACGACTAATAGTGTAGTGATGAAGCCGCATACAAAAAGGCTTAAGTGCGGAATCATATGAAATCACGACATCAGACCACCTTACAACTCTTGATCAACTGACCGTTCACCTTAACATCCTTTTCACTCAACACTGCAATGTGGGAGAGGTTCTCTTCTAGATATACACTGATCATTTACGACCTAGATGCACTGTGTAGCTGATTTGTGTTCTTCGTTTCTTATCCTCACTCTATTTGCTAACTAAGTATATATTATGGCATTCTGCTTCCGACAAAAATCAAATTGCTACTATTCGTTTTACACATTTCCACGTAACGTCCTATATCGTATGTTGTTAATCATACGGATTTTCCGCGTATACTAGCACTAGGTTTTCTAAATGGACTTAGAACCAGCCCAACTATGTGCATATTTATAAGCCCAAGTCACATAGCTTACTACCAAGCTAAGCAAGCAAAGTGGTCCCCACAATAAATCTAAAACTCGTCGGAAAGAGTTCGGAAAGTACCATGACCAGCTTTATCTTTTAGCCTGCAACTGACACTGTTCGTCGGTGCATGTAGATACACACGCAATTTAGTGTAGCCCCATTCCCAATAATATCTCACCACGTGGCTATCATCGGAAACACCACATCACACAATCCAACGGCCATTATTAAATTGACTTAAAACAAATATTAAATTGACTTAAACAAATCTATAAATCCACTCTGCTTATTTATACAGAGACACATAGCACTTGAATCCCAGCACTTGTAAAGCAAACAAACAGACAAACAACATTCCAAAAGAAAAGAAGAGCAATTTGGTCTCTTTTCCCAACCACAATTAGAGTACTATTTTTCTTGTGTAATCTGATAAAGAGTTATCAGTAAATTGCTTGGAAAAGAGGAAGAAAAAGATGGGTGCTTTGGATCATCTTTCGAATATGTTCGATTGCTCGAGTGGGCATTCTAGGAAGCTCAAGAACCGCAAGCAACTTCAGGTAGATTCTGCTTAATTTGATTCTTTGCTTATTTTAGCTCCTTTTGAGTTCTGGACAAAAATCTAATTGGTCCCAGAAGAACAAAATCAGTTTGTGGTAGTGATATTCTGTAGTGAAATGAAGATCTGGTCCCAGATCTGGTGTGGTTTTAGCTGCTAACGAGTTTCATTTTTTTGTGGGTGTCTTCAGTATTTTCTTGAGTAAACGAACTTGTAGTTACTCAAATGGGAAGTAAAAATTCAGTCTTTATAGTGTTTTCTTGAGTTAAAGAACTTGTTACTCAACTGACAAATAAAAATGCAGTCTTTATAAAATTTTCTTGAGGAAAAGAACTTCTAGATACTAAAATGATAAGTAAAAATTTAGTCTTTAGTATTTTTTTGAGGAAATGAACTTGTAGTTACTCAAATGGGAAGTAAAAATGCAGTCTTTATAGTGGTTTCTTGAGGAGAGAACTTCCAGTTACATAAATAGACAGTAAAAATTCAGTCTTTAGTTTTATTTCAGTGAATCTCATGATGGAATTGTAGAATTAGCTGTATGCCATTGCTGAACTGTGTTTGATATAATTTGTTAGAGCACCATGATTTCTTATGTCTGTTGATTAAATAGTTATAGATGACATTTGAAGCAGCAAGTGTAGTGTATAGTTCCGTCCTGCTACCTATAAAATGAGAAGGATTCAAGTTTTTTTAACAGAAACTTACTGTAAATGTTCTCCATTAATAGCCATTTGTTTTGCAGTAGGTAAATTTTCATATTTTCTGTACTTGTTTGGTGCTATAATTCTAATAGACGTTGAGTTGTGGTTGAAATGTAACAACTTCAAAAAGTACTGATTGCAATAATTGAGGCAGTTGATTACACCTGAATTATTGGCCTAATTTGAATTAAATATAAATAATTAAGGACAGATCATAAGGTGTTGATCTTAATGATATGCATAATCATTTTTCTTGGACATGTTCACCTCTGTATAGAATATTAGAGTTGATCCACCTGTGATTAACCATGAATCCATGATCCTGCATTTTGCTACCATTGACATTCTGTGAAATGTTTCTTGAATTTTAACCAGACTGTCGAGATTAAGATCAAGATAGATTGCGAAGGATGTGAAAGAAAGGTGCGGAGATCTGTCGAAGGAATGAAAGGTGTGACATCTGTGGACATTAACGCGAAACAAAGCAAGCTTACCGTTGTTGGGTATGTTAATCCTGAGAAGGTGGTGCATCGCGTGGCTCATCGCACGGGTAAGAGGGCTGAGATTTGGCCCTACGTGCCGTATGATGTGGTTGCACACCCTTATGCACAGGGCACATATGACAAGAAAGCCCCTGCTGGTTATGTTCGGAGATCTGACGACCCTCGCACTTCGCAACTGGCTCGTGCGAGCTCCACTGAAGTTCGCTACACTACGGCTTTCAGTGATGACAATGCTCAAGCTTGTATTGTGATGTAATTTGTTCTTAAGTTATGTTTGTGTGTATGATGCAAATTATAGTAGTCTGTTGTCTATGCATTCATAGCTTGGAATTTGGATACAGAAAACATTAGTAGTCTCTACTTCGTTTGATTAGTTGTGATTTTTTCTTTCTTTATTTCATGTATTTGAAGACATGATCATGTAATGAAAGTTTTGTGATGACAAATTATCTCAATGTCTGATGATCTTTCTTAAAGAAACATTGAGAGGAACCGCAGTAATGATCCGTTGGGTGCGTAACTCAGGGTAAACATCACAGAGTTGCGTAATAGTCGCTACCCTTCAGATGCTCACTTGGTAATTCCGATGGCTTGTGTAATAGCCTGAACATATTCTTCTTTCTTAACCAAGGAGCTTTTCTTTATTCTTTTGTTTGCATATGATTGCTATCAAGGCTAAACGTTAAACTTGATTGAAGTGGAATTTTTGGTGGAAATCAACTGTTTCTTACCTATAATAATAGACTTGATGGTGTGACCACATGACTAATTCAGTTGTTCACACCTAATGGACTGGATGAGTGGTCGCTGGTGAGTGTATCATCGAACAAACTGTGTGGTCCATGTGATGATTAACGTATAATTTTAGACCGACTTCTTGATGATAACCTTAGGAAATTCCATACTAGCTCAAGTTTGGAACTCTTTGTCTGGCTATTGGAAATTCAGTTTGGGAGTCTTCTTAGATTACTAAAAAAAATATCTCAGATATTGCTCAACTCATCTTGCTCTGGCAAAGGTAATTAACCACATTCATGTTGACATTTATTACATGAGTGCTGCACTGCTATTATGTAAGTACAATGTTATCTAAATGGGATGGATGCCAATTGTCAGATCGACTACCTGTACAGAGATCAATGAAAGCTGTCTGCGTACGGCCAATTGGAAGCCTTCTGTGGTTGCATTCTTGACAACATTCGCAACCTATTCAGACACATGTAAGCCTCTTAGCAGTCATTTGCGTGACGGGGGGGGGGGTCTGTAAGACAGCGTATATAAGCTCTTGCAAAAACAACCGTTTATAATTGAGCTGCTTGTTTAAGTACTGTCAAAACACTCCCACAATCTAACTGTGAGCTGGATTAGCTTATATCTATTGAATGAAGCATTGGTGTTATGAAGTCACTGAAGAATGAATGAAGCTAAAGACTGGTGTTATCAGGATACTTAATGTGTTTGTTGGAAAATATGCAACGGAAACCCTAGGTCAACGCAGCGGAATTCGAAAATTTTATTGCATATTGATCTTGATTCAATGACTATATATATAACGTAAACAAGCAAATCAATACTTACTTGTCGCACTAGCTTTCCAGACAGCAGCTTTAAAGCCTTAAAGCTCTTCTTTAAATCCGTTCGTCAAGCACCTCGAATCAGTTCGCCAAGAATGATATGCTGAACCCAATAATACATAATGATCAGCTTCCTGAACCTCGGTATCCACGGGGATTAATTCTACCGAAGAACGCTAGGAGGTTCCCGTTCGAAACTATACTAAACTATTTAGTGAGTAGGGTTATAGAGAATTGAAGCATGAAGAAAGACGATCAAGCAAAAGCAAAAGGAGAAGGAAAACGTGTGTTATTGTATCTCTTCCAATGATCCCGCAGATCATATGTAGTGATATATAACCTAAATGCAATCTATTATTATGAGGACTCTTAGCCTAGTTGGTTGGGCTTGAATCCATCAAACATCAGGTCATGGGTTCGAAACCCACTAATCCCAACTTATTTTTCTTCATCTCTTTTGGACTTTTATATTTGGACTTCATTCCAATTTGGTCCAAATAAACTTCTCTTGCGTTAATTAATTAAATTCAATTTAATCTAATTAATCTTTCTTCAAATATAAATTAAATCCAATTTAATTCATTTACTTTCTAAAAGTACAACAATTAATTAAGTCCGATAAATCCAATTTGACTCATTAATTATTTCTATCAAATAGATAAATTCTCAACAATAGTAAAATTAAATATTTATTAATCCAATTAATATTTAATTAACTCTAATACTCGACTGGTAGAACAATCACCACTTTGTGTGACCCATAGGGCCTTATGTAAGTAAGCACTAATCTAATTAAGGTTTGGTGAAACTCCTAGACAATTTACCAAGCACTCTTAATACATAAGGAACGTTTGAAAGGATTGCAAACCACTTGTAATGTAGAGCTTATGATGATACGGTCCTTTCATTCGCGAACACTCGATTAAGTCTAGAACTTGATTTCGTGTCTGTTCCAATAACTTAATCACTTTATCTCATTCTACTAATTGATCCATAATACTTGAACACCATTCCAAATATATCTTGCGTTGGCCAACGATTTTGATCAAACTAGTAATGAGAAGTTAAGTGTTCTATCCAAGTCTATTTTGAGGAATGAATCCTATCTTGGTTCAACTACTACCAACATGTGTTTCGTGATGTGCCCAACACATGCCGCATCTACCTCTACAAGGAGTGCAAGCGTTGGTCATGGTCAAAGCACACGAGTCCACACATAG
This sequence comes from Plantago major, assembly GCA_026545765.1. Lineage (NCBI taxonomy): Eukaryota > Viridiplantae > Streptophyta > Magnoliopsida > Lamiales > Plantaginaceae > Plantago > Plantago major. The sequence goes on along the minus strand of CM048843.1, from coordinate 87,362,712 downwards.
TAAGTATTGACCTCAAGTCAAAGGACTATTACACCACCCTACAAACCGTTACTTCCGTAGACACGTAAATAGAGTACATCAAACGGTTTCTCGACTGGGTATGCCAACACCCTCTAAGGCGTCCATGTGTCCATCACGGATTACCAAGTAATTCGTAGTCGTGAGAACTACTACACTCACAAAGGATATGATGCAAACCACATGCCAATCTCCAATGCATCATCGATATCCCATTCTCGATGATCATTGATTGGGGCTATTTTTAGAGCTATGTTATGTCACTCAAGATCTCACATTCTTAGTGATAACATGAAGCTCATGGGAACACATATGTAAACAATTACAGACAAACAGATAATAATATTTACATACTGTAATGCCTATTTATAGATGAACAATAATCATAAATAAATACTGAATCGAATATGTATATTTGTCCCCAATCGATTGTCTCTATGACATATATACTTTCAGTGTTGTGCTTGGTGTTGCGGATACACTGGAGGAGATACGGATAACACAATAAGTGATGACAAAGGTATGCTGATGTGTTATAATCTGATTGGTTCTGGTGACTTGGAGGGAGAGTTAGTTAGTTGCTTAACTAATTATCAGAGCTCGGTTCCTTGTTCAATTGGAAGCGGTTTCTTATCATATTGGAGTATAAAAGCATGTTGTAATTGTTTAGCTTTGAGAGAGATTCATTCATCATCATTGTATTTCGTTTCCTGTAGAGCAATTGTTCTCTGTTTTTCTGTAGAAGCAGTTAGGCGAAGCAGAGTAACTAGAAAGCTTGAAACTCTTGCGGATTTCTCCTTGTAATTTGTTTCATTCTTGTGACAGTGGAATCTGGGCAATCTCCGTGGATGTAGGTGAAAACCGAACCATGTAAATTGGTGTGTTGATTGTTGATTATTGTGCGTATTGTTTGGTTTCGTGTTCATCGTCGATCGGAGTTAGATTGATGGAATTGCAGTGGTTAATCGTTACACTAACATATATGCATGCTCTCCTGCAGTAAGCAGTGCTATGAGGTTGTTGAAGCGGTGTTGAGCTTGATATTTGCAGCCTCAAGATGCGGAGAATTGCACGAGTTGTATGCCATTAGAAACTTATTCAGGGATCATTTTGGCCAAGATTCGAAACAAAGAATGTCCAGTTGCTGCCAGGAAATGCAGTCAATTCCAGTTTAACACGTATGCTCAACGTCCTAGTGTCCCTCGCACTAGAACTAAAGCTACAATTGTTGGAAGAAATAAAGGAACATCATCAACTCCATTCAGTTAATCTACACAGTGAGCAGACTTTTAGAACAGAAATCAACACGGTGCTTTCAATTTACGTAGCTAGCTAGCTAGCTCTAAACTGTTTTATTAAGTGTTATATATGTATTGATATTTTGTATTGCAGGAAAGTATTAAGGACTCTAGCCTAAATCCATCGAAGTAATCTGTTGAGATATTTACTATTATCTCTTGTAATTATGTTGATATTGTACTTATCTTATGTAACTAACCATGTAGTTAGGAGGTGAGATGTTGTATATAAAGAATATAGCTAAAGGTTTTGTGTTAGTGTTTATTCATCAACCACGTAGAAGTATATATATATACAAAGTAGTAGACATAATCCTAATCAATAAAGAACTAGTATATGTGTAATTCTAATTCTAATTGGCATAGGTATGAGGAAACATAATCCTAATCTATATAGGTCTCACTTCACTCCCCCTCAAGTTGGTGCGTGAAGATCTCGAACGCCCATCTTGCCCATAAGAAACTGCATGTTATCAGCCCCGAGAGCTTTCATAAAAACATCTGCGATCTGGTTCTTACTGTCAATATAGGATGGAAAGATTTCGTGAGACTCAACTCGTTCTCTGACGAAATAACAATCCATTTCCACATGCTTTGTTCGTTCATGGAAAACAGGATTGTTTGCAATGTGTCGAGCAGCTTGATTGTCACAAAATAGCGGAGTTGCGGTCTTATCGCTTCCAAATCAGATAACAACCAACGAAGCCAAATTACTTCACTGACAGTCGTTGCCATGGCTCGATACTCGGCTTCGGCAGAAGAGCGAGAGACGACAGATTGTTTCTTTGTTCGCCAAGATATCGGTGCTCCTCCTAAAAGTATAATATAACCTGTCCTCGAACGACGTGTTAGCTGACATCCAGCCCAATCTGCATCACAATATGCCGTAAGATGCAGACCTCCCCTGTCGGTAGGAAAATTCCTTGACCAGCTGTTCCTTTGAGATACCGCAAAATGCAAATGACAGCCTCCATATGTGCTTCACGAGGATCAGAGGTGAATTGGCTAAGAAAGTTGACGGCATAAGTAATATCCGGACGAGTCACCTGTAAGTACAATAGTCGGCCAAGGAGTCTCTGATATTGGCCTGCATCCACTTTCTTGCTTTGTTCTTCTTTTCCTAGACGCAGATTTTGCGCCATTGGAATGTTACTCGGTCGGCAACCTAGCATTCCACTCTCCTCAAGAATGTCCAATGTGTATTTTCTTTGACTAAGTACTAGTCCATCTTCGATCGAGCTACTTCAATACCGAGAAAATATTTTAACGGGCCCAAATCCTTGATGCTAAACTGATTGTCAAGATAGGACTTGACTTCTTGGATTTTTACATCATTGTTGCCAATTAAGATCACATCGTCAACGTAAATCAAGGCATAAACATAAATGTTACCTTTCTTGTATATGAATAGAGAATGATCTGCTTTGGACTGTCTAAAACCAATGTCGACCAATGCATGAGTGAATTTTTTATACCAATTACGGGATGCTTGTCGGAGCCCATACAACGACTTGCGTAGACGACATACTCGCGTATCGCCTGGTTTTGCAAATCCTTGTGGGATTTTCATATATACTTCCTCATTCAAGTCGTCGTGTAGAAATGCATTGTTGACGTCAAGTTGATGAATAGTCCAGTTGCGTTTTGCTGCAACAGCAATCATAGCTCTCATGGTGACTAGTTTTGCAATGGGTGCAAATGTCTCGTGGAAATCTATCCCTTCGACTTGGGTATATCCCTTTGCCACCAACCTTGCTTTATAACGTTCAATGCTTCCATCTGGCTTGTATTTGATCTTGTAGACCCACTTAGAGTCAACTATACGTTTCCCAGGTGGTGGTGTTTCTAGTGTCCATGTTCCATTTTTCTCAAGTGCCTCTATTTCCTTTTGCATTGCAGTTCGCCAATGAACATCATGAACCGCCTGTTTGAAGTGCTTTGGCTCATCATTCGAAGAAATGGCCGTCAAGAAAGCTTTGTGAGAGGTAGAGAAATTATCATATGAAACATAATGAGTCAAAGGATGTACCGTCGAGGTTCCCGAATTGGCTGTGGGTGGTCTATAGAAGCCGGAAGTGTGACTTGAAAATTTCGTAGTCGAGTTGATTGTGTAGGTTGCCTCCCTCCACGCCGAGGTATGTTTGCAACATTATGTCCGGTCTGAAGAGACTCGGTTTCACTTTCTGGCGATTCCAACTCAGGTTGATGTATTGGTTCAGTTTCACCTTCTATGGTTTCATCGCACACGAATCGGGGAGTTTTAAGGGCATCATTTTCATTTTCTTCACTCATATCCACCAATTCAAATGGAAATTTATTTTCAAAAAATTGAACATCTCTAGAGGTGTAAATTTTCTTATCGTGTAGATCAAAGACACGATAACCCTTCTGCCCACTAGGATAACCTACAAATATGCAAGGGCGTCCTCTCTCCCTGAACTTATCTCCCCCTTTCTTGTTATCCCGGGCATAGACGAGGCAGCCAAAAACTCTAAGGTGATCATAAGATGCTTTCTTTCCAAACAATATTTCAAATGGAGTTTTATGATCAATTGCTCTAGAGGGAATGCGGTTTATTATGTAGGTGGCTGTCAAAACACACTCTCCCCAAAATTTGATAGGTAAATGGGCTTGAAACCTTAGAGCTCTAGCAATTTCAAGAATGTCTCTGTGTTTTCTCTCAACTACTCCATTTTGTTGAGGAGTATCTGTGCAAGATGTCTCCAAAAGCATTCCATTTTCTGCGTAATAGTTCATCATGTAGGCAGATTGAAATTCCAAACCATTATCACTGCGGATTCTTTTAACTTTGGTTCCGAATTGAGTATTAATCATGTTGCAAAAACTGGTCAAGTAAACTCCTACTTCAGATTTGTACTTTAAAAGAAAGACCCAAACAACACGACTAAAATCATCAATAATTGTTAAGAAATAATGAGCTCCTGAGAAAGAGGGCACTCGGTATGCACCCCATATATCGCAATGTATGAGTTCAAAATATGATGATGTCTTAATAAAACTATCTCCAAAAGGATTTCTGGTCTGCTTAGCCTTCAAGCAGGAATTACAAGGATCATCATTATTTAACTTTTCCCAAGAACTCGAGGTGTTGAAGCCGCCTCTGAGAAGCATGACCCAATCTTCGATGCCAAGTATCTGAATCAACGTAAACCGACATAGCTATGACTTCCTTCTGCACAACCGGCTCCAAACAATATAGACCACCGCTACACTTGCCCACGCCAATCAGGTTCCTCGAGCGTAAGTCCTGCATTATGCAAAAGTCAGGAGAGAAGGTTATTGTGCATCCAAGATCCTTTGTTAACCGGCTAACCGACAATAAGTTACATTTAAAATCTGGGATATTCAAAACATGACCAAGTGTGATGCCATTTGGTAACCGAGTACTACCAAAACCTTTTACGGGTATACTATCACCGTTAGGAATTTTTACTGGTAACCCCATCTTATGAGGTTTTAAATTATCCAGGATGCCGCTATTGCATGTAATATGCTCCGTTGCACCTGAATCAATTATCCAAGATTTATTGAAGTTTTCCTTACCAGCCATGTTTGCAACCGGGTCATTCTGATTTACCGAAGTAATTTCTTGTTCTCCACTGTAGTGTTACCGAGCATATTGTTCGTGATTCAACCCAGGTATTGGGCTTGAGCCCAATCCAACCGCTGCTGCATGTGGGTATTGTTGGGCTTGATTTCTTCTTTCACCATCACGACCCATGGATCTCTCAGCTCTATTTCCTCGTTGTTCTCCTCCCTTGCGATCATTCACTGTCGATCGATCTCCACCTTGTCGTCGTGATTTCTGCCTATCTTCCCACCATTCCGGATAGCAAATGATCTCAAAGCATCCTTCCATTGAGTGTCCAGGCTTTCCGCATTGCTTACAAGTTCTTGTTCCGTCTCGTTTGGAATCCCACCTCCGATTTTCACCAACGGTTGCCTGAAGTGCTGCTGCCTCAAGATTAGGCTTACAGGCAATTGTAATCTGTTTTTGTTGCTCATCCTCCGATACTAGGTGGTACGCAGATCCCAAAGAGGGTGTCGGCTTCATACTCAAGATTTGGGTCTTGATGGTTGAAAAGATGTCATCCAAACCCATCAGGAATTCATACATGTGTTCTTTCTCTCTTGCTTCTACTAATCTTTTTGATAAATCACATTCGCATTTACCACAGGTGCATCTTGCTGTAGGACATGTTGATTGTAATTCGTCCCAAATTCCTCTGAGTTTCGTGTAGTATGAAGAAACCGACATCTTTTCCTGTCGCGTCATGGTCAAGGTTCTCTTTAATTCATATGCTCTCGGTGCACTTTCTTTTCCAAAGCGTTCCTCCAGATCCTTCCAGATTTCTGCGGAGGTTTTTGCGTATTTGACGCTGGTTCTAATCTCCTTTTCCATTGCGGTGGTCAGCCATCCTTTTATCATAGCGTCGCAGCGCAGCTAAAGCGTTAGAGTTTGATTGTCCTTCGGTTTGGGAATAGATCCATCCACGAATTCAATTTTTTTCTTTGCGAACAAGAAGTTTTGCATCTCTTGTGTCCAATCTGCGTAGTTACCATCGTTTAGCGTTTCATTGACGTGCATCTGCCTAGGATAATCGGAAGCGTGCAAGTAGTACGGAGACATGTGATCAATTGGCTTGGATGTTGCTGATTCGTCGGAACCGCTATTTGTCATGGTTGATTGTTTTATGTGATATCAAATCGACTATTTGGTATTCTGATAGGTAGGTAGCTCGTCCTTTTGTTGTGGAGAAAATAGAATTGTTGGTTTGTGGGTTAGGCAGAGGAGCTAGATTTATTGTTTCGTAACCTGCTCTGGTGCCATAAATAATAGAGCTAAAGGTTTTGTGTTGTGTTTATTCATCAACCACGTAGAAGTATATATATATACAAAGTAGTAGACAAAATCCAAATCAATAAAGAACTAGTATATGTGTAATTCTAATTTTAATTGACATAGGTATGAGGAAACATAATCCTAATCTATATAGGTCTCACTTCAGTATATATATAACATGACTGCAGTGAATAAACATCAAGTCATGCTACTCAATTCCTTCATATGGTATCAGAGCCACTCTCTAATTAACGAGACTTCATCCTAAATTAATCCCTTTCTCTGTTGCACCATGGCTTTTGCTACGCCAAATTCCACACCACCTACTGTCAACACCATCCCGAACACATCATCCATCATCTACATCACCACTAATACCTCCAAAAATGTCATGCTTGGCCTTTCCAATTTCAACTCATGGTGTACGCACATGCTTGCCCTTCTCAATGGGCACCGACTCATAGGCTACGTTGATGGCCGTATTAAGGCACCACCCTGCCCCGCTGACGCTCCATTGCCTGCGGAATATGAACTTTGGTTTCAACAGGACCAGCTTGTTGTAGCTGCTCTTATTTCTTCACTCACTGATGAAGTTCTTCCATTAGTTTCATCAGCTGAGTCCTCTAAACAGATTTGGGATACGCTTCATCGCACGTTTGCTAATCGCTCTCGTGCCCGTGTCATGCAATTGAAGGACTCCCTAATGAATACCGCATTTGGTAGTCGATCCATGGATGCCTATCTTCTGGACATCAAAGGCAAGGTTGATGAACTTGGGCTCATTGATCACCTCGTCTCGGATGATGATTTAACACTTTACGTGTTAAATGGACTTCGTCCTCGCTACAGGGATATCACTGCATCTATTCGTGCTCAACCCAATTCCCTTACTTACGCTGATTTGCGTGATTTACTCACCGCTCAAGAAGCATATGTCCACTCTCTCGAGAAGTAGGAATCCACCCTTGTTGTCACTGCCAATCATGCCAACACCTATTCTCATGCTCGCAGCTCGACCCCACCAACAACCAGCGTTATTCTGGAGGCAACAATGGTCGTGTTTCTAATAGTGGTCGTCATGGGAATGGTCGTGGTGGTAACGGACGCGGTGGAGGTAATAGTCGTGGAGGTAACAATAAGTTTCATAACCAATTGCGCTCTTCGGTTATTTGCCAGCTATGTGGTATTCCTGGACATACTGCTCGCTACTGCAAAACGTTTTCTCCACAAGCTAATCTTGTGCAATCTCCTCCACCCCCGGAGTATAATAAAAATTGGCTTGTTGATTCGGGAGCTTCACACATATCACCGTTGATCTGAATAATCTCTCTATCCATACGGAGTACGATGGTACCGAGGAGGTACAGCTGACTGATGGGTCAGGCCTTCACATCTCTCACACGGGTACATCTCATTTACTATATCCCTCTTTTAAATTCAATTTGAATTATGTGTGCCAGCTGCAAAACATAATCTTTTGTCTGGCCACCAGTTTACTAAGGACAATCATGTTACTATGGAATTTTATCCTACTCATTTTGTTGTGAAGGATCTAACAACGGGAGCGGCTCTAGCTCGCGGAACTTGCAATAATGGTGTTTATCACATACATCCTCCTTCAAGATATTTGAAGAATACAATTTTATTCAGTCAGCTTGGTGTTCGTGTGACTCCGTCTTCTTGGCATGCACGATTTGGTCATCCTAATTTTAGGACTAGTAATTTTATGATTTTTGCATTTGATTTGCCGGTTTCGAATAAGTCCCGTGATGTTGGGCATTTTTGTGACTCATGTCTTATTAGCAAAACTACTTAGTTGCCATTTCCTAAAACATCTTTGCATTCTACACATCCCTTACATTATGTTTACATGGATGTTTGGGGCCCTACTAATGTTTCGATTGACGGTTATCGCTACTATTTGTTATGTGTGGATCATTATTCCAAGTATTGTTGGTTGTTTCCCTTAGCAACAAAATCCCAGGTCGCTACCATTTTCCCACGGTTCAAATTGCTAGTTGAAAAAGCAATTTAACAATCCAATTAAAAATGTGTATAGCGATAACGGGGGCGAATTTGTGGCACTTCGTTCATACTTTGTTAGTCAAGGCATTAGCTGGGTGACAACCGCTCCCCGTACTCCACAACAAAATGGCACAGTAGAACGCCGACACCGTCACATTGTTGAGACAGGCCGAGATTTACTACATTTCGCACATTTACCGGCAACATTTTGGTCTTATGCTTTCACAACAACAATATATTTATACTTAGTCTTATAAAAGTCCTATACTATTAGGAAAGTCCAAAAAGTCCACTGGTTTTCTACAGAAATTGGCTAGTTTTTACATTGACCCATTTTTCATTTTCGCGGGTCAAATTACCGGGTTTTCGGGTTGAAATTTATCCGGGTCATACCGTTTTAAATATGGGTATAGTATAAATAGGTTTTTTTCCCCATTTTCAACAGATTGTTTCCATTTTTCGGATTTCTCTCCTTTTTTTTGGCGATTTTGGCGAAAAACCTAGTTTCTGGAGCGGTTTCATTGCGCGATTCTCAGGTAATGTATGTTTTTAACTCGATTCTCTTGTTTTTGTGTTCGTTTTTACCTTTTGTTGCTTCGTTTCTGCTTAATCGATGATGTTTGTTTCAGTTTCGAGCAGTTGTTGCTTATTTTACTGTGTTTTCATCCCGATCCATCAGGTAATCTGTTGAAACTCGTTTTGTTTGTGTTTTTAAAGTTGTTTTCAATTCGTTTTCTGTTTAATCGGTGATTTTAAGCTTTTTTTCTACTCGTTTTTGCTTGATAGGTATTAAATGGCGGAATCGAATACGGAACAAGTGAACACGGAGATTCCTGTCCTCCTTAATTATGTTTCTGGTATAGTTTATTGTTTTTTAGTTCCTTTATGGTTCGTATTTGAGATTTTTCACTACATATGTGGTTTTTTAGATGTGATTCATGTTGTAAGTTAGTTCCTGATGTGTTTTTGGTGTTTTCTGAGTTTTGATATGAGTGTTTTTGCTAGATCTGTTCTTTTTACAGTTTGTATATGAGTTGTTTTGTAATTTATTTTATGTTGTGGAAAACTGTCTAGGTTTTAAGGTGATTTTTCTAGTTTTTAAGATATATTATCTACTTTTTATGATTTTTTAGCTTTTTTTGCTGTGTAGTTGTGTGCACTTTTTTTTTTGTTTTGGCGGGGATTTTTTCTAGTCTGATGTGTTGTTTGTTGTTTGAAGTTCGTTTAGTTTCGTTTATGGTTTTGTAATTGAATTTTATGTCACAGGCATGTGTAAGTTGGTCCCTGATGTGGTTTTTGGTGTTTTGCTGAGTTGTGATGAGTGGTTTTGTAATTGATTTTTGTGTTGTGCAAAGCTGTCTAGGTTTTAAGGTGATTTGTCTAGTTCTTAAGATATATTAACTACTTTTTATGATTTTTTTATCTTTTTTTGCTGTGTAGTTTTGTGCACTGTATGTTTTTGGCGGGGATTTGTTGATTGTTTGAATTTTCTGATATTTTTGTGTAAACTGTCTAGTTTTTAATATATACTGTCTAGTTTCATGTAAATACCTTATGTTTTAGTTTTTAACAAATATGGTATAGTTTTTAAGATATATCATCTAGTTTTTAAGGGTTTTGAACTCTCTAGTTTTTAATATATATTGTCTATTTGTTCATATTAACTGTCTAGTTTTTCATATAAACTGTATACTTTTTAGTCTGTCTATAGTTTTAATGTGTTTATTTTTGTATTGGTAAAGGACCTAAGAAGGTGATTATTCCAAAGGCTCTAAGCAAAGCAAAAGAGGCACTTAATCGTAAGAAGGGGTCTCCTTGTTGGTGATCTTTGGGCGAGGAAGGCGATCTGATTCGTGTCGGCAAAATGTGGTGGAGGTTGAGGAGGGTATAAAAAAACTCTTCAGGCCTGGGGCTTCTGTAAAACTTATGGTTGAGATGCTGGAGAAGTTAAACGATGCACAAAGACAAAGTGTAATGCAAATTGGTTTCGATGGGTTGCTTCATATGAAATTCAAGTCTGTTCCATTGGGTATTGTACCCTGGCTGGTGGAAAGGTTCAATGGCGAAACGCATTCGCACTATTAGGCGAATAAGTACCATATTACATCGAAGACGTTGAGACATTTTCTTCTTCCTAGGAAGCTGGTTTCCTGTTAAGTTACATTATCGTAACTTAAGGCTGGCGATAAGAAAGATCTTGTATATCTTCTTGATGCGGAGTTGAGAAAAAGTGGAGGAGAAGTTTAGTATTCTTGATCCAAAGGAGATGTGAGACTTCTGAGATGTATTGAAGGTTTTATTGAGTTTGAAGGACGGTTGTGAGGAATTCAAGAGGGTTTTTGTTCTTTATTCTTGTGGCATTTTCTTAGCACCAACTACAGGCCATACTCTTGATATGAGACTTGTTAGTCAATTGGAGAGAGTATCATCTATACGTAATGTTGATTGGTGTGGTTTTATTGTTGATACGTTATGTGATGCAGTTTCTAAATACAAATCAACAACGCAAAACCATATTCATAGTTGTCTAGTTGTGCTTGTGATGGCTTATCTTCATAGGTTCCCTTTTCAAGGTCGTTGCAATTTTACTGCACTTCCTCTTATCCAACATTGGACAACGCAGAATTTGTTAGAGAGGCTCGAAAAAGAGAAGAGCATTGGATATGGGAATTCTATTATGGTTGACTGGTATCCCATTAGTAAGCAGAGATTGAAGCCTGCTGTTGTTGATTATGATGGTACTGTTCCATCCATCGTATCCTATTCTGATGGAGTTAAATCGATGTGGAAATTGAGAATAGTTGACGATGTAAGTTATTTTCTACTTTTTGATTTTTTGTTACTGTCTAGTTTTTAGATGTTATTGTGTAGTTATTAAATGTTATTGTCTAGTTTTTAAATGTGAATGTATATTTTTTAGATGTGGAAGTTGTTTAGTTTTGTCTGAAATTGTTTAATTTTTGCTTGAATTTGTTAGTTTTTGCATGAAATTGTTTAGTTTTTGTGTGAAATTGTTTAGTTTTTGCAAGAAATTGTTTATTTTTGCATGAAATTGTTTAGTTTATGCGAAATTGTTTATTTTTGCATGAAATTGTTTAGTTTTCATATAGGTTTTACTTTTGTTTTTGTCTACTTTGTTCTGATTTTTGTCTTTATTTTTTTATGTGATTGTCTAGTTTTTTCTTTAATTTCTGGTTTCTGTGAAATGGTTTTTAAATTTGTAGGCAATGGACGAGGCGCTCCAATTTCTCAAACGAGATGTGGAAGTTGTTTTCCATGCATATTCAAGCGTGTTTGAAAACACCGAAAGTGCTCAAGAGGAGTTCGCATCTCAAGAAGAAGTATCCCAAACTCAAAATTTTGGTCTGATCCACAAGTTTTGAATCAGTTAGATCATATGGTGGCTATGTACTTCTTGATGTTGAGGAATGACTGTCCAAGCTTCAGTCTTGGGTTTTCTCAAGCTGAAACAAATCAAAACATTACATATATGTTTGATGCTATAAGATCTTCTCAAGCTGGCCGGGATAATGTAGCTGTAAGTCCTGATGTAAGTTTATTGTCTAGTTTTATATTCTAATTGTCTAGTTTTATGATATTTTAGTATAGTTTATGTTGTGTGAAAGTGTATAGTTCTTAATATATATGATTTTATTGTCTAGTTTTTGCTTACTTATTAGAATTTTATACTTTTTTAGCATGGCAGGTCCAATCCACCAACTGAGACTGCAATGGACCTCAGTGATAATGATGATGATGTTTTTAGAAATCAGGATCAAGTTGCTGATGATGGCAGAATCCAGCAGGAAAATGTTGAGAATGATGAGAATGTCGAGGATGAAGTTGCTGATGATGTTATACAACAGGAAAAGAATGATGCTGAGGAGGGAGATGGAGGGGATGATGAGAATGAAGATGGTGAGGATGAAACAGAAGATGATGAGAATGACGATGATATAGTGTATCGAGATGTACGTGGTTGGTGCTCTTTGGATGTTGGGCCACCACTAGTGCAAGTGAATTATGTGTCAGGGAACATGAGAAAATTGGGTTTCCTTTGTAATGGAATGAACCAGGTTGCAAGAGAAGTGGTTGATTATTGCTTCTTTCAATCTGAACAAGATCCAGAGTAAGTTTTTATTATTATTGTCTAGTTTTATTGTTTTATCATCTAGTTTTATGGGTTTAGCTTACTCATTATATTTTTATCATTTTTTCCGCTTCTTTTTTTCTACAGGTCTGATGCAATGTTTGTGAATCTGACTGAAAAGTTTTTCTTGAATGCTGAGGATTTTCTTAGCATGTATCCTGGAGTTTACATTACATTTAGTGTCATTGATTGTTGGTCAGTTGTGTTGAATGATTTTCAAAGGAGGGTAAATAATGGTAATATTACCAGATTTTGTTTTGGACTTCAAACTTCTGTAAATACTTTTTTTTTCCTTTAGCTTTTGAGTGATCTATCCAGTTTATATTTTGCTTTTATCTAGTTTAAGTTTTATGCATGTGTTTTTTCAGAAACCTTGGTGCAAGCTTGCTGGGATTTTTGATACAGAAGAGGATGAGAAGGATTATAATGAAGATGAATCGAAGAATGAAGTACAATGTTCTTTTGATGTGTGGATTGAGGATCAGCTTGGGGATATTGGATCTTCTCTTTGTACTGTGGGAATGGTATATTTTCTAATTTGTTTCTTTTGTACATGCTTCAGTTTTTGTCAGATATTGTTTAGTTTTTGTCTGAAATTGTTAGTTTTTACTTGAAATTTGGTTAGTTCATTGTTTTGATATTGTTTAGTTTTTTTTTTTTTGTTTGTGTTTGCAGTTCTTTGTGCCTTTGTACCATCCACACAAATCACACTTTGCATGCTGTGTTGTTAACTGTGAAAATTTGAAGATTCAATATCTTGATAATATGGTTGTTGAAGATGAAGGAGAAGTGTATACATTGATGACTAAATTGGTAAGTTCTTATGGACATATTGTTATAATTTTTTTTTACTTTTTTTTTTTTTTTGTTGTTGGCTGCTTTTTGTTGCTTAAATGTTTTCGTTTGTTTTCATATATCAGCGCTGTGAAATGGATAAGTTCCTTCGTCGTATTGGGCATCCAGCTGCTAATTTCCTTAATAATTTTGGAAACCAAATTGTAAAGTTTGATTGGACTCGTTTTCCTGGAACTTTAGACTGTGGGGTTTTTCTCATGAAGCATATGGAACTGTTTCAAGGAAATTCTTTCCAATGCAAGGATCTAATGCAAGTACGTAATAGTTTCCCCAAGTTTGTAGTTTTTGCTTGTATTTGTTTAGTTTTTGCTTGCATTTGTTTAGTTTTTTAGTTCAGTGTTTGTTAATTGTTTTGTTTTTGTTTATTAGGTGAATCGTCGGAAATTCCTCCGTGTTGAAATTTGCTCAGCTCTTATTCTTGCTGATGTAAATGGTTTGAGATCTGATATTTTGACACAAGTAGCATCATTTAACAAAGAAGATGCATTAAAGAAAATGAAGGAGAGTGAAAAGTTGAGAAAGCTTAAAGGAAAGAAAGTTGTTGATGTAAAAGCTGCAAAAGTTTCTCAACGATCTAAGAGAAGCGCTGCTGCTGCTGCTGATGATTTTGAAGATGTTTCATTGACTGATTTGAAGAAGAAAGCCCCGAGGAAACTGAAGTAATCGAAGAAAAAATAGTGTGTATGAACTGTAGAATTATCTAGGATTTGAATGATTTTAATGATTTGAACGATTTCAGTTAGAATTGCATGTTAACTGTAGAATTGCACAATTATCTCAGTGTCTTAATGGAATTATGTAGTTTTTAGTTTTTATATGGTAGTCTACTTTTTACATCATATTGTCTAGTTTATAAATGATATTGTCTAGTTTTTAAATGATATTGTCTTGTCATTAAATCATATTTGTCTATTTTCGAAATGATTTTGGTTATTTTTTAATAAATTTTGTCTAGTTTATAAATGTTATTGTTTAGTTTTTAAATCATATTGTCTAGTTTATAAATGATTTTTGTATAGTGTTTAATAAATATTGTCTAGTTTCTAAATGATATTGTCTAGTTTTAATAAATATTTTCTAGTTTTAATAAATATAGCTTTAATAAATATTGTCTAGTTTTTAATAAATATTGTCTAGTTTCTACTAAACATTGTCTAGTTTTTAGTTTTTATATGGTAGTCTACTTTTTACATCATATTGTCTAGTTTATAAATGATATTGTCTAGTTTTTAAATGATATTGTCTTGTTATTAAATCATATTTGTCTATTTTCGAAATGATTTTGGTTATTTTTTTAATAAATTTTGTCTAGTTTATAAATGTTATTGTTTAGTTTTTAAATCATATTGTCTAGTTTATAAATGATTTTTGTATAGTGTTTAATAAATATTGTCTAGTTTCTAAATGATATTGTCTAGTTTTAATAAATATTTTCTAGTTTTAATAAATATAGCTTTAATAAATATTGTCTAGTTTTTAATAAATATTGTCTAGTTTCTACTAAACATTGTCTAGTTTTTAGTTTTTATATGGTAGTCTACTTTTTACATCATATTGTCTAGTTTATAAATGACATTGTCTAGTTTTTAAATGATATTGTGTTGTTATTAAATCATATTTGTCTATTTTCGAAATGATTTTGGTTATTTTTTAATAAATTTTTTCTAGTTTATAAATGTTATTGTTTAGTTTTTAAATCATATTGTCTAGTTTATAAATGATTTTGTATAGTGTTTAATAAATATTGTCTAGTTTCTAAATGATATTGTCTAGTTTTAATAAATATTTTCTAGTTTTAATAAATATAGCTTTAATAAATATTGTCTAGTTTTTAATAAATACTGTCTAGTTTCTACTAAACATTGTCTAGTTTTTAGTTTTTATATGGTAGTCTACTTTTTACATCTTATTGTCTAGTTTATAAATGATATTGTCTAGTTTTTAATAAATACTGTCTAGTTTCTACTAAACATTGTTAGTTTTTACACTAATGTCTAACAGTATGAATCAAACATAAAATTTAAATGATTTGATCCTTCCTAACAATAGTTGTAATATCAGCTTTTGAAGCCTTTTTGGACCTTGTCTTCTCAAGGGGGCCTTTTATGCGTCCCTTACTCCGTCCTTTAGTCTTGATGTGTGGTGGATCAAGTATGGTAGTTTCTGAATTTGGTACACAACTGCTTGTGGTTTCATTTGCTGGTTGTTGTTGTTGTCCAACAAGCTCATTGATAGCAAGTAGATCTCGTTGGTATGAATCCTCTAACATTCTTCTTGCATCCGTGTTATTTTCAGATTTGATCACCAAGTCGGTGTAAACCCTGGTTAGCATTCAGTGCATATCATTGATTAGGTCACCCTGTTCCAAAAATTGTCTAGGTTTTGAAACATATGTTCTAGTTTTTAATCTAAATTGTATACTTTTTAACATAAAAATATAATATCACCTGATCATATGATGTCTCCAAGCAACACTTTCGGGGCCACTTGTAAGTCTTGCTTTCTTCATCTTTTCCTTGTCCCAACTTTCTTTTTTTATATCCCGTGTCCACCTTTGTAGAAAGTACTTTTGAGGAATTGTTTCTATGTCATTTTGCTTCAAAACTCAGATGATGGAAACAAAGCCACCCAACTTCCTCTAAATGCTTGCAACGACTTACATTTATGTCCCCATCGTTCATTTGTCTTGAAAGTTACAATCCCAACGTCTTCCGGATCAGTTTGATGTGTAACTATGTACTGGTGTTCTCCATTTGATCTTAAACTGTAGGCAGCCTTAGTATTTTCTGCCTTCTTGAATTCGCGTACAACAAATTCATAAATCTTCAATGTGTATATATGTATGTTATCAGAGAAATTGTCTATTTTGTTACAGAAATTATCTAGTTTGTAATAGAACTTGTCTAGTTTGATACCATAGAAATTATATATTATATATAGACAATAAAATGTAAGAAAGTAATAAAATGTTACCTTTGAAGCCTGATACATTAGGATATGTGTGTTTGTTGTCTTTGGGAATCCTCTACTGCAAGTGAAGTCATATCTGCATCTCCCTCCATCGTTCTACGGCAGCATCAAATAGGTGAAAGAATTGAGTGAGTGAAGTTTGCTTGTTGGAATTGAAAGATATTGAATGGTTTGTGCTCTCACTCCTTTGCGTAGACATCATCCCAGCAGAAAATGCATCTCTATTTAAAGCCCTACACCATTTCATCCTAATTTCATACAATTTGGCAAGCCATGTATTTTCATGTAGATTATAACCTTCAATCATGGAATGCCATTCCCTTTCGAACTGTTCTTCATTATGACAAAACTTCAAAACCAAGTCAAACTTTTCTTTGAATTTGACATCACTTCTTAGTAGTGCTAGATTTTTCACTGCATTCTGCTCAATGTGCCAAACACATAATCTATGCCTTGTCTCATCCCCAAACACCTGTTACATAATTAAAAATTTAAACATAAAATATTGACAGTATAAAGTAGACCATTAAGCTTATAAACTAGACAATTTAAGGCAAAACCTAGATAATTTACTGAACATTTTTTTACCTGTTCTATTGCTCTGGACATAGCAGCATCTTGATCTGTGAATATGGTTTTAGGCTTCTTTGAATCCATGCATTTAAGGAATGATGTCAGTAGCCATACAAAGCTTTCCGTTTGCTCATTTGCCAAAAAAGCACACCCAAACATCGCATTGCCCCAATGATTGTTTACCCCTACAATTGGAGCACAAATTAGCTCATACTTATTTGTCCTGAATGTTGTGTCAAAGACTACAACATCACCAAATATCTTATAATCATCCCTCATCATGGCATCTGACCAAAAGAGCCCACATAATCTACTTTCTTTGTCAATCAACATATCATAATAGAATTCTGTGTCTTCTTGCTGCCTATGTTGCATTAAACTAACTACATCTTTGGGCATCTGCACCACCTTTCATGCGCTCTCATTTATTTACGTAGTTAATTTGGTCTCTTATAGTATGTCCCACATGCTCTGTTCCACCTGAGTTGGAAGCCATGTACCTAAATGCAACAGTAGGCTTCATGCCTGACTTTTCCATTGCACTTATCACATCTGCCTTGTGTAGTGTAATCTTTCTTTCCACCCTATGGAGATGCTGCCATTCAGGTCTAGTGTAAGGGTGGGTGTGATTCATGTAGTGCTTATCAACCTTGTACAAGTTTGTCTCCTTACAATGTTTGACTTTCATGGCAGCCATACACCCACATCTAGTTTCTGGCACTTCTTTTGTTTTCCTTTGACGTTTGTTGCTTGTTTGTCCTTGTATGTATGGTGATGGTGTTTTTGGTTGTTTTTCCTTTGAGTTGGTATAACCTTCACCCTTACTTGTCTAGTACGTGCATAACGTTTTGTTGTACACAATTTGACGCTGAAACCTAAAAGTGCAGCTTGCCTCCGATACAATTCAAAGAGTTCTTCATAAGTACTAGCAGTTCTGCCTAACAAAGACCCTACTAGTGGTTCATCTTCAATTCTATCTGGCAGTACATCACCTGAAACATAGACAGTTACATGTTAAACATAGTCAATTACATGTAATATATAGACAATTTCAGCCTAAATATAGACAACTACAAATTCAGAATAGAGACTATCACATGAAACATAGACAGATAGATGTTAAATATAGACAATTACATGTAATATCTAGACAATTTCAGCCTAAATATATACAACTACAAATTCAGCATAGAGACAATTACATGAAACATAGACAGTTAGATGTTAAATATAGACAATTACATGTAATATCTAGACAATTTCAGCCTAAATATATACAACTACAAATTCAGAATAGAGACTATCACATGAAACATAGACAGTTAGATGTTAAATATAGACAATTACATGTAATATCTAAACAATTTCAGCCTAAATATAGACAACTACAAATTCAGCATAGAGACTATCACCTTAAACATAGACAGCTACATGTTAAACATAGACAATTACATGTAATATCTAGACAATTTCAGCCTAAATATAGACAACTACAAATTCAGCATAGAGACTATCACCTTAAACATAGACAGCTACATGTTAAACATAGACAATTACATGTAATATCTAGACAATTTCAGCCTACATATAGACAACTACAAATTCAGTATAGAGACTATCACATGAAACATAGACAGTTACATGTTAAACATAGACAATTACATGTAATATCTAGACAATTTCAACCTAAATATAGACAACTACAAATTCAGCATAGAGTCTATCACCTGAAACATAGACAGCTACATGTTAAACATAGACAATTACATGTAATATCTAGACAATTTCAGCCTAAATATAGACAACTACAAATTCAGCATAGAGACTATCACATGAAACATAGACAGTTACATGTTAAACATAGATAGTTATATGTAATATGTAGACTATTTTACTGTAAATATAGACAACAATAAATATATAGATAGACAGTCAGTGTATACATTCATGTGACACGATCTGCAACTGTTTCTCACGAGTTAATGTTGATGATACTACTGAATCGCCTTCGTTTCCATAAGATACAACGGTTCCTTCAATGATTCCGCCATGTTCCATCTCGATTTCAACTCGTCGAATTCAGCTCGTCGATTTCAAGTCGTCGATTTCAACTTTTGTATAAAAACTCGTCGATTTCAGCTCGATTTGGTGTCTCGAAGTTCCCCGGCATATCGATTTGGTGTTTTACGGCAGAGGTTGATCGATTTGTGATCGATTTGCTGTTTTTCTGCACAAATCGAGCTGAAATTGAGCAAAATTCGAGGTTAGAGAGAAAATCGAGGTTAGAGAGAGAAATATCGGGGATAGAGAGAGAAAATCAAGCTGAAAATATGGTAAAAGATGGTTAATTCTTTATTTATACTAGACCCGTTTCTAATGAATCCGGGTCAAAAGATCCGCGAGAAATTAAGTCGAGAAACAACATATAATTGTCTAGTTATAACGTTTAAGTGGACTTTTCGGACTTTCTTATATATAAGGGGTCTTTCGCAAAACGGACTCCTATATTTAATCAACCGGATGACTACTCCCAATCTTCAAAATCGAAGTCCTTTTGAAGTTCTCTTTAAATATCGGTCAAATTATTTACGACTTCGGATCTTCGGTTGTCTATGCTTCCCATGGTTAAGGCCATATGCATCCGGTAAATTGGACTTTCAGTCACGTCCTTGCGTGTTCTTGGGTTATTCAACCTCACAAAGTGCGTACAAATGTATGGATATTTCTTCTCACTGTGTTTTTATATCTGGACATGTACGCTTTGTTGAGACACAATTTCCCTTCAAAAATAATTCCCAGGAGTCTACCTTGTTACCCACTGCACCTAGTTCCGATCCAAATAATCAGCACCAATCTCCGCATATACTAGTTCCATTCAAGCCTACCATTCAACTCCATCCAATTAATCATGAGCCACCAGTTGAACCAGAACCATCTAGTCCAGTGCCGAGTCCACCTAGAAACTCTTCCCATGCTACTACACCAAACTCAAACATGCCACACTCTTCAAGTCCAGGCCATCGCAGCCCTACACCTGCTCGCTCACCCACTCCACCTCTTGTTTTACGTCCCGATCCAAAACTAGCCCGACCTCATCATATGATAACTCGTGGACGTATTGGTGTCTTCAAGCCTAAAGCCAAGGCCAGTATAACAAAGCACCCCTTGCCGGATGATGTCGAGCCCAAATCCGTCTCTGAAGCTCTCTCTTCTTCGCATTGGCGTGCCGCTATGTTTGATGAATTTACCGCACTACTTCGCCATGGAACTTGGGATTTAGTTCCTCCGCCGTCTAATATCAATCTTGTTGGCTGTAAATGGATCTTTCGTGTCAAACGAAAGGCTGATGGGTCACTTGACAAATATAAAGCTCGTCTCGTTGCAAAGGGGTTTCACCAACGCCCCGGCATCGATTATAATGAGACGTTCAGTCCTGTGGTCAAACCGGTAACGATTCGCTCCGTGTTATCTATTGCTCTCATGCATAATTGGCCCCTTAGACAACTAGACATAAGCAATGCGTTTCTCCATCGTAATTTATCTGAATCCGTCTACATGGTTCAGCCACCGGGCTTTATAGATAAAAAATTTCCCCATCATGTCTGCAAGCTTCGAAAATCCTTGTATGGTCTTCGACAAGCTCTGAGAGCTTGGTATATTGCTCTTAGTGCATCATTGTCCAGTTTTGGGTTCAAGCAATCACAAGCAGATACTTCCCTCTTTACACTACATCGTGGGACAGTACATCTATTTATTCTTGTATATGTAGACACTACAAAAATCTACTGTTTTAGCGACGGATCTATCCATCGCTAAAACAGTAGCGATCCGTCGCTAAGTCCTTAGCGACGGATAAAAAAATCGTCGTCCCACGGGAAGCGGGACGACGAATAGTTTATCCGTCGCTAAATCGCGACGGATAATTTCCGTCGCTAAAAAGCTGATTTTTAATTTAAAAAAAATAAAAATCTGCTTTTTAGCGACGGATAAACTATCCGTCGCTAAATAGCTGGGTTTTTTTTTTAAAAAAAAATTATTCCAGAATATACGTATACCAAATTCGAATACGAATATACAATAAATCGGACGAGATCTTGACAAATCAAAAATACAATATTCAAATCGGGCAATAATTTTCAATACGAATATACAATAAATCGAAGAGTTTATACAATATTCAATAATACAATACAATATTTCATATACATAATCAATAATATAATGCAATACTACAATACAAAAAAATACAAGATCCATCAATACAATATTTAATACAATACAATACAGAAAATACAATAATCCCCCAAAATCGAATAATCAAAAACCTAACTCCGGTGAAGAAATCCTCTACTCCGCCACCTAGCTCCGGTGGGTCGCGGTGGTAGTCGGTGAAGTTTGGAGTTGGACACTGGACAGTGGAGGTGGTGGACGTGTGGTGGTGGGCGGTGGTGGGGCGGTGGTGGGTGGGTGTGGTGGTAGTGCGGTGGCAAGGTTGGTGGTGGGGTGCGGTAGCACGGGTGGTGGACGTATGGTGGTGGGGTAGTGGTAGAGGTGGTGGTGGGGCAGTGGTGGTGGTGGGGCGACGAGAGGTGGTGGTAGAAGAAGAGAAGAATGAATAATGGAAGAAGAGAAAAGGAGAAGATGGAAGAATGGCAGAGAAGATGGCAGATCTGGATATTTGTTAGGGTTCTAGCGACGGATAGATTTATCTATCGCTATTTAACGACGGATAAATCTATCCGTCGTTGATTTTAATTTTTTTATTTTTTTATTACATTTTAACGACGGATAATCTATCCGTTGTTAAAATTCTATTTTTCTTTTTTATTTTATTAAAAGTCAAACGACGGATTATCTATCCGTCGCTATTTATAACGACGGATAGGGCGTATCCGTCGCTAAAATGACCCATCCGTCGTTAAGGGGCGACGGATTCCCGTCGCTATATACCAGAATTCTTGTAGTGAGATGATCTCATCATCACTGGCTCATGTCCAAATCATATCACGGCTGTTATTGCTCATTTGAACACCAACTTTGCACTTAAGGATCTTGGTACACTGTCCTATTTTCTTGGCATAGAAGTTGCAACTTGCAAAGAAGGGCTGTTCATCTCACAACATAAGTACACATTGGACCTACTTCGGCATCATCACATGGACGGTGCTAAGCCTCTCAGCACACCTATGACTGCCAAACCACCTTCTTCTTCACCATCTTCCGCTGATCCGACCGAGTTTCGATGTGCCATTGGTGGCTTGCAATATTTAACTTTGACCCGACCAGATATTGCTTTTACCGTTAGTCGCCTTGCTCAATCCATGGCGGCTCCTACCCATCATGATTGGATTGCTGTTAAACAGTTATTTCGTTACCTGAAAGGCACACTACACTTTGGTCTTCTACTTCGGAAGCCTACTGACTTAGCGCTCACTACCTACTCCGACTCCGATTTTGGTGGATGTCCTTCGAACGGCAAATCTACCTCCGCATATGTCATATTCTTGGGGCCTAACCCGATTTCGTGGCCGTCTCGTAAACAAGCAGGCGTTGCTTGTTCCTCGACCGAGGTTGAATACCGCTCTCTTGCCTCAGCAGCGGCTGAAGTATGCTGGATAAAACACTTGTTTCGCGACCTTGGTGTGCTTTCTCACCTCCCTCCTCGCCTCTTATGTGACAACATCAGTGCCACTCGTCTAGCACTTCAACCTGTTCTTCACTCTCAGATGAAGCACATAGCTATTGATATCCACTTTGTCCGTGACCTCACCAAAAAAGGCCTTTTGCGTGTTTCTCATGTCAATACCCTTGATCAATTGGTGGACATTCTCACTAAATCACTCTCGCGACTACGGTTTCAACTTCTTCGTTCCAAAATTTCCGTTGCTGATGGAACATCCATTTTGCGGGGGTGTATTAAGGACTCTAGCCTAAATCCTTTGAAGTAATCTGTTGAGATATTTACTATTATCTCTTGTAACTAAATGTTGATATTGTACTTATATTATGTAACTAACCATGTAGTTAGGAGGTGAGATGTTGTATATATATAACATGACTGCAGTGAATAAACATCAAGTCATTCTACTCAATTCCTTCATAGAAAGAAGAGTCAGTTGTCACCACAGTAAGACTAATTCAACTACCTTGACAAGTTACAGAATCACAAATCAAAAGATAGATTATGGCGTAAGAAAGAATGCTAACGATTTGAACATGCAACAAATTGAGTGTATCAGAAAATAGTCACAGCAAATGCCAGAAAGTGTCACAGAATTAACTTACTTGGCTTCATTTTCTCTTGTAGAAAAGCTGAATGTTTGCATAGAGATGAAGCAAGGAACATGAAATCTCGAAGCCATGTCCATCCGAAGCTTCCTGACTATGATGAATTGGTGGCAAAGAGCACGATTCGTTTTTCTTGCAGACAAGTTGAATGATTACATAGAGATGAAGCATGGAACATGATATCTCCAAGCCATGTCCATCCGAAGCTTCCTGTATATGATGAGTTAGTGGCAAAGTTCACAAATCTAAAGAAATGGCATGTTAGAGAAAGTTCAAATCATTAAAGAAGCTAGTGAAAGTTTGTAAGTTCTGTAGAAGCAGTATGTCATTGATTTATTTTTCATACTTTAGCAGTTCAGGTCTGTTGCCTGGCCCATTGCTTAAGGTTTTAGATTTACCCATCCATTGAATGCGAGAACTAGACCGATTGATCTGCTAAGACAACAGACTAAGCTGAAGAATGCTAAGACGACAGACAACCAACTGAAAAGACAAAAACTAAGTAAACAATGGAAGTAGCAAATTGAGAACCAAGATATAATCTTGAGCAACCTTCCGATCAAATCGCCACAATGAATCTGGACAGCAACCAATGTGTCTTAGACAGAGGTCTCAGATCTGGTTTCATCATACATGCACTGTGCATATATGGTACCTGATTCAGATTGTCTGTTTGCTCTTCGGATTTAGAAAGATCGATCATGGCATATATCCGAAAATTGTTCAGGAAAACATGCAGGATGCTTCCAGCTCATTTTGTCCAGCGTTATTAGAGTTCATGTGAAACAGGAAACAGATGGAAAAACCAGACTAGCAACTTGATCACAATTGAGATGCATACAAATATCCAGCTCAATATAATGGTGCTAATACTTAATGAGCCATTGACAGAAAATTCGAGTCCCTGATTTCTTGTATTTAGATACATATGAAACATAGAGGAGCCAATATGAGTAGCTTTTATGTTCGGAGAGATAGAATTCGAGTCCTGATTTCTTACAGGAACATTATTACACTCCAATTCAATATAATGTTCCATTCAGTAGAACAGTCTGAACAGATTATATGTAACTATGTAAGCTAACTCTTAATTTTATACAGTCCTGATATAACAAAAGCCCATATGAGTTATGACCTATGGGCTATAGATCAAGAAGCCCTCTTTCAATCATCATATCTCTAACCCTTTCAACATCTTCGCCGGGATTCGCCTTGCGATAGATCTTCATCAACAGTTCAAAGTTATGTTCACAGTCTGGCTCAAAATCAAACAGACGGTTCGCGGCTGCCTCTCCTATTTTCACGTTACCATAAAGGTAACAACTATAGAGCAACGCTCCCCATATAGTTGGACTAGCCATTATAAACTTGTATGCTTTACTGATCAACCCTGCCCTTCCATATAAGTGCACCATACAAGCATAATGTCCCATGCTTGGACTAATTGTATACGTTCCCACCATCTTCGAGAAGAACCCTAGATCTCCCCGTCTCTCACCATTCCCAAATGAGCACAGGCAGATAACATGTCCATCATAGGCTTGAAGTACTCTAATGCATGCCGGGGGATCTTATTATCGAATTCCATGATACTATGTCCGTTTTGTATAAACTCGAACAACCATCTCGATTTCTCCAACTTACCCCTTTTTGAGTAGAAAATGAACAAAGAATTCAATTCGCAGCGGATAAATTCCACTTGGTTCCATGACGCAACGCCCATCCAACGATTTCATCTCCAGTCTTCACATGTACGTTGCTTGTAAGAACTGAAGATAATGTTACCAAATCAGGCTCACAGCCCTCTCGTATCATCCACTGTAATGTAGAAATCGCACCTGCCACAAGACGATAACTGACAAGCACTACAATCATCGTATTCCACGAGAGCAACTCCTTATCCTCAATACAACTAAAATGTTCTTCCAGCTCTAACAATGTCAAGACCAACTCCTTGTCCTCAATACAACTAAAAAATTCTTCCAGCTCTAACAATGTCACCACACTTCACATATATATTAACAACAACATTCAACACAAACGTATTGTTCTCGAATCCAGCACGTATAACATGACAATGCACCTCTTCGCCGACACTGATCATACCGACTCCTCCACATGCTTTTAACACACTCACTCATGTATCTGGATCAATTTGAAGTTTAAAACTGACAAAAGGAGGGTAAAATGTATAAAACCCCCTCGTGTTCATGAACATGTTGAAACCTTAACGAACTGGACATGAACAAGTGTTGAGATGTTCGACGAACATGAACATGACATGACATATGTTAACGAACAAATGTTCGTTAAAGTCAATGTTCGGTTCGTTCGGTTCGAAATACACCCCAACTCTCAACAACAAAATCAATCAGTTTGTTCCTTGTTTTTGATTCATTCATTCATAAAATACAATGGGTATTTTTGCTGCTGCTCTTAATCTTGTTCGCAGATCTGCTACTACTACTAGTTGTTCTTGTTGCTGTAGCTCCTTGTTTCCCAACAAATCACTTCATCTTCTTTCCTTTTCCACAGCCTCTACCAAGAAACTAGCTCCAAACACTACTCCTCCGTTTCCTCCTGATTTCTTTGTCGATAAATTCCATTTCAAGACCAAGATTACCAAATGGAATTTATCGACCAAGATTAGAGGTTTTGAAGGTGTTGGAAGGTAAGAGTCTAATTACCAAATGGCCCAGTCTTTCAACGCTTGGCAACATGACCGATAAGAGCTTCTTTGAAAGATTTGTTGCTCCTAATATAAATGAAGTAGGCTAAGAAGCGTTCAGAGCAAAGCCGGATGCCAGTGGCAACCTTCTCGACATGAAATCTGGCTTCAAAGCCAAACTTGGATGATGTTTATGGCTCCCAACTGTTTCGGTAATTGAATCACTTTAACAAGTCATCAGTTGCGTTGTACTCTTATTGTTTGTCTTTAAGAGATATTGTTCAATAGTAGGAGTTTCTTTTTTTGTTGGTTCGGTTATTCCTAAACCATTTGGTGAGGACTTTTATGTTATCAAAATACTTCTCGGTTATCAATAACAGTAGGCTTATAGTATTTTCAGGCATTGTAATTCTGCAGAATTTCCGAAAAGGATTCATGATTGACTATTCATTCCGAATCATAACATTTTGCAAAAACCATGCACTGCCATCACTTGCATTATATCGTCTCAGACTCCCTAAAGGCAACTGTCAGGAATTTGGCAGTTTGGGGTGTGATTGTCCTAACCTTTTGATTGTGGAAAACGCCAGTTTGGCTGTCTAATGTTCGATTCTTTGTGTGGTTTTCTAATTCAGGGGCTGATTGTGACAAACTGCTAGCTTATTTTTCTGAAGGAACTCCGTCCCTAGTATATTAGTACTAACGAGAAGGGTTCCTTCAGGGACTTCAGTATCTGCTTCTTCTACATCAAAGAATTAGCAGCCTAAAGGTCTCAATTCAAGCTGAAAATAGGTTCTTCCTTTCCTTTATTTACCTGTAGAAGGTTTGATGTAAGTCAGTCGTATAAATGATGGCCACTGAATGACATGACCAATTACACTATTTTCGATTACTTTGCTCGAACGAAGAACCTGAAAACATGGAGTCGGAGGAGGTTGCCACGTTAAGTCTAGTTGTTTGGTTACTCGGGTTTGGTTTTGAAGTATAAGATATAGTATTACTTTTTATGACCTGGTGATTAGAGTTAAAACTTAAAACTGTGAATTTTGATTTTCATGTTTTGGAGTATGAAGAAATCCTTGCATATCCCGGGTCGACTGTAGAATTCATAGTTCGCTATGGTTGCATTATGAATTTTTATGCATTCCAGTGATTCTCGTGTGTGGGCGTGTGCTTCGCGTGTTTTTTTCCCCTGTTGAAGCTCCTCTATAGTTCTTGAGAGCTTTCACTTGTCCTTTCAGGGCATGGCCCCTCATTGAATAAGGATCCTTCTATGTTAGACTTTGTGTTTTGTTAACTTGTTAATTGCATAATAGCGAAGTATATGACTCATTGTATTAACAACAGAACAAACAAATTAAAGAATACTACTTCAGGTACAGTACATGAGGAGATACTACTTCTTGGGATAACATTGCTGATGTTCTTGTTCTTTCTTTTCTTGTCATCAAGCTATCATGTCGAACATGGCGCTCTTCATTACGACAGAGGCGCCGCTGTTGTATGCCGGAATGGTAATAGGGAAGAACATCTGTCGCACTCCTTCAGACTTCACAATGGGGAATATGATCCCATATGCACTCTGCACAATACAAATTGTTCATGAATCATTACAAACTTCATTTGTGTTGTTTTAGCAATAACATAGATTTGGCAGAATTAACAAATACCAACCGAAAGCAATTGAATTCCTAGCAACATTCGCTTCGGTGAAGGAAATGGAAGCAGTAAGCGGCCAACACCATAAACCGCTACTGCGAAGAAGTGTGCAACCAAGGCCATTGGCTTCGGGTTCAAACCAGAAAGTAGGGAGATTGGTCCTTTTGAATATATTCCTCCAAGGCATAGGTAATCGAAGCATGCTTCTCGCATTTCCTTGCTAGCCTGGTCCGGTTCGGGACAGAACACCTTGTACAGGGCTCCTGCCAAGGTGTTGATTGTTGAAGCCACTGGCTGCAAATGTAATGCCCAAACTTCAGTTCCCATTAGCAGATTTGAACTCGAAACTTTTTTTTTTTTTTGGGATGATATATAAGACTAGTAAGTGTCTCATCTAAAACATGAAATGAATGGTTTAACTTTTACCTTGCGGAGGGTGTAAAACGACTCGAGATGTTTAGTAACTCCAGCTGCATTGCTCAAATCCTGTACATGTCGGAGTAAATCTCGGAGCACCACCACGTCAGACAGAGCAACTGTCATCCCACCACCAGTCAACGGGTGGCGCATGTTGAATGCATCTCCAAGCAGGATTGCTCCAGGAGTTGGGAGCGGAGAGGCCGGCATGCTTCTGTTTGGCATCGATTTCATGTCTCCCTTCTCGATTTGTTCAAGAAAAGCATCACGAAGCTCGTCTGGAAGCTGTTAAACAAAACGAAAATTCAAGAAAACTCAATGCTTTAGTTCAATAAACAAAGAGAGCTCGATAACTAATTAAGATCGGTTCGTGTAGTACCTGAGGAGCCACCTTTGATGTCAAGTACTTGGCCATATCACCATTGCCAATCGAAGGCATTTTTTGGCCAGGGATATCGACCAAACAACGTACTTCGGTACTGCTAATCGGATAGAATAACACGGGGGAAGGATCAGCCAATATAACGTGTCCATGGTTCGGATGTGGAAGCTTCCCGTTCTCCAGGTTTAAGGCCATTGCAACGAAATGCGACATTATGTTCACCTTCAAGAAGAAAAAACACACAAAATTAGAATCGTACTGCTTAAATGCTCCAAAAAGAAGGAAATCATACTAAGTTTCTCAAGTCTAATCAACCTGTGGAATACATAGATTCTTCCTGAGATTCGAAAAGCATCCATCACAGACGATTGTTAGAGGAGCAAATGCCTTAGCATCTTTACCATCTTTGTTCCTATACTTGACTCCTTTAACAACCCCTTTCTCCTCAACCAAAGATGTTACTGTCCCTTGTTCCATTCTCACACTGCATAAGAAACCAAGAATCAGAATCTTTCGAATAGTTTGCTTTCTTGTATTATCTGACGAAACCAAGTAAACCGACTAATTAAAAATCCATACTTTGGAAGGGTCATGGCCTTTTCACGCAACCTCTGGATGAACCGGCCGTGGTGAAAGCTTCGTCCTGATACATCGGAGCTGAATTCTTGCAATGGATAGCTCAACTTTGCATACTTTCCCTCCTTGAAGAGTGAGTATCCGTAGATCTTCTGTGAATCGATGCCGCTCACACACTCTGCAAGACAGAACATTTGTCTTAGACGAACAATGTAACAGTAAACGATTAGTACCGTCTTATGTAGCTAGTTTACCTTCCATTCCCAACTCAGCTAATTTGAGATAGCCTCCTGGTTGGAGCAGCTCACCAACAATTCTATCAGGTTGGCTTAGATCCCTCTCAATCACTTGCACGATCCGCCCATCCTGTTATTCGAATATAGTAAACAATTAGTACTGTTTCTTGATTCATATACATGTGATCCATGAAAAGTTCCATGGTCATGATCCATACATATGTAACAAAGATGAACAGAACATGATATTTTGTTACACACCTTAGCCAAAGAGTAAGCCAGGGCGGAACCAGCCACGCCTGCACCAACGATAACAACATCAGGCGGTCCATCTGTTCGACAAACATCACTCTCCGAGCTGCTCTTTACACCGGTGCCTCGAGCCGGCCCGGTTCTCTTCTTGTAGAGCTTGTACAGCAAAGTGAAACCAAGAATGAAGGCAATGAGACTAGCAAGAATATACTGTTGTTCTAACATGTTCAAGTCCATAGTTAAGCAAGACTAAAGTCTTTTTGTTTACACAGAAGTGAAGATTTTGTTGTGTTTGTGTAACTTATATATAGGCAGTTGGTCAATCAAGAGGCAAGAAGTGAGTTCTCCAATTTGGACTTTCATGTTTGGTAAAAGAAGGTTGGTGCGAAGGATAATTTGGATTCAAATATTATTTCAGAGGAAGAATTTTCAGTTATATACATTGACCAACTGTTAGTTTATGATACAGTATTTAGAAATGGAGATTGTTTTTTTATGTACAATCTTTTCAATTTAAAATAATTTTAAAAAATTACACGGCTTATTCTCAACCATGTCCAATAGACCCGATCTTGCGGGGTGGGGCACATATAGGCAAGCCATGGCAATTGCCTTGCCTGGAATTTAGAACCTGATATGTAACATTAATACGCCTCAGTTTACATTCAATTGTGTGTGGTGGTGAAATTGTAGGAGTGTGAGTATTTAACCAGCATTCATCGTATTTGACACCCATTCCGTGTTTCAATTCCTCTTGCGTTGAGTTTACATTTCCTAACTAAAAATTCTGACTCTGCCACTAAGATATATAGAAGTATTTTCTCGAATTTGACATATCTTCCATTTTTTTAAAGTGTCATAATGCTTTTCTGATTATCAAATTTATAC
Source organism: Plantago major (assembly GCA_026545765.1). Classification (NCBI taxonomy): domain Eukaryota; kingdom Viridiplantae; phylum Streptophyta; class Magnoliopsida; order Lamiales; family Plantaginaceae; genus Plantago; species Plantago major. Next base: position 87,332,593 of record CM048843.1, on the reverse strand, counting down.
AATAAACTTCCCCGAATAGTATAATAGAAATTTAAGGAGAAATCGTAAGTGTGGATGGAGTTTGTTTGCCCTCTAAAGTAAACATTGTAGTACAAAACATTTTTTAGCTTAGTAAATTCAATACTCCTATATACTTACTATATAAAGTTGGTGCGCAAACACTTTTAAAATAATAGAAGTCAAGGATAGTCAAGCATGTTTGGTATTGGAACAACACTAAAACAGTGGGTTGCAAGTGAACTAGGGGCGGAAGGAAAATAATGTGCCATTGGTTTCACATTTTAGCCCCATATTGCAAACAACAAACCAGAGAATCAATCTTGACAACCACACCTTTGTAACTTATGCTAACAACACAAATCTTGGAATATCAACTCCATATGGTTATTGGTCATTTAGTAATTTCAAATACAATCTTTTACGATGCACAGCCTGTTTATACCTGCATTACTTTTTTACATGTATTACTAAACATATAATAATTGTAACTAAAATTGTGATGATTCTATAGTTTACCGCGAAAGTTGCTCCTTAGATTATGTATGAGGATCCATTATATATATTTTTAGGGATATTCGTGCAAGATTCATTAAACGTGTGTCAACTCGTAACTTAACATGGAAAATTATACTTTCCATATAACAAATTGACGATTATTCGACTGAGACCCAATCATTTTGGTTTGCTATGACATGTAACGCTAACGCTAAAATATGATAGTGCTAGAATAATGTAATTTTTCAGAATAATAGGGATAGAACAAGGAACCAAATCATCGGTCCTAAGCAGGATGTGAGTATCACTTAGAGGTAGAAAAATGAAAGTATTCATTATAATGGTTTGGTGATATAGGAAATAGACCTTTAGATATCCGAAAGAACAGAGAGGGTGCGCCCTTACAAGACTTGGAAGTCATACACTACTTCTTACTCTATCCATCCCACATAACAGTATAGAGTGAACTTTCAACCCACCCCATACAACACTGTTGTTACTTTTCAATCCGACTTTAACCACAAATTACTTAAAAAATTATACGGGCAAAAAAAATCCCCCACAAAACCTATGGGCAAAACTTCCTCCTTTTTCTACCATACCTAACATCCACTAACAATGAAAAGGTCAGTAGCCAATAATATGCAGCTAGAGTTGTTTCCATTCTAGTCGGCTTCATGTGTACACAAGGCACATTGCGATTATACACCAGAATGGTTTCACAAGATGAGATAAACACTTCAAAGCTAGCGAAGCTTCAGGGTCAACTTTTCGTGAGGAAAAAACAAAATCATAAAGAACTTGGTAAATGAAAACGCAAAGCAGCATAAATAAGCGTTTGATCCAGTGATGAACAAAATGAAGTGAACAGAGCTAAAACTAATTTAGTCTCGTGACTCTCATCTTCCTCAACTTCTACTAGATATGTTATGTTTAATTTACACTGCACCCTTGCGAAAACTGATTTACAAGCAATACTCAAACCTGACTCAGAGATGCAGAAGTAACCAGCTTCAACTTTTTAGTACATAGGAGACACTGAAGCCTAACTTCAAACATGGAGTTGGGAAATGAAGCAATACTAAGCCTCCTGTTTATTCAGGTGCCTCTGTACGGCTAACTCAACTGGCCATTGCAGAACGCGTTCCTGTGGATAAGCAAGTTAAGTTAGAACTTATTACATATAGATAGCAGCTATCCAAACCCGGAAAACCATGTTTTATCATGAAAATCGAACACTCAAAACCGACTATCTACATTAACCGTATCTGGGAACATTTAAGCGAAAGTGACGTTTAATAAAAAATAATGACTCCCGTGGGCCGTGGCATCCAAACTTAAGCTTTTGTGCTGACTATTGCTAGAATATAATCAATGCAAGCCGAATATGTACTCTAATGAATTCAACTAGCTATCCAAGAGCCAACCAATGAAACAGTGACCTGCAACAAGTCACCGTGAGACCAACTGTAATTCAATCATGCAACTCGCAAGTCCAATTTAATCTTCAGCAAACTAGACAAAATGTGTTAAAGCAAATTGTAAATTCTTAATATCATCTTTTACCAATCCATACATACGTGCTGTTTAATAATGCGTACCAATAATTATCTGCATAAAAAAACATCTTCAGAAATACAGAAATAGATGAAGATAGAAGATGGAGATAAACACAATAAAAACAGATAATTAAACAAAGTAATACTTCAAGCAAATTGTGACATCCTGCTTAGAATCTTTTACCATCTAATTAATCCAGACAGTTAAGATCTAGACATAAAATGGAGAAAGTGCAAAATATAAACATATATTAGTACTATTTAGCAACCTCATACTTCAGTAACTACAAAAGCTGGCAAATACTGTTGGACAAGGAGATCACCTTTTCTCTTACTCTTGTTGGAAGTCCCAGTAGGCACACCATTAGCATTGTCAACTCCAGAACTCAGAAGTTCCTTTTGACCGGTCATTTGATCTCCAAAACACTCCAGATTTTCAAATCCGCAATCAACAAAACCTTGTCCTCCCACTTGACCATTCAATGCAGCTTCTGATCCAGGACGAAGGCAGTATAGCTGATCAGTATGCTGCATATTGCAAGGATTCATCACATATGTGGCAGGAAGGTTAGCATTTGTGACATTTTGATAGACATCTCCAGTCTTTGCAGGCTTCTGGTATGGGAAAGATCCAATTTCTCCTTCAATTCGTCCTCTGATATCAACGAGCAAGCACTTCAGTCTACCTATCTCAGCTTCCAGCACAGCCTGATTCTGAAGCCTCTTCATGAGATGCTGATTCACAGCCCTCAGCTTAACTACTTCATCCTCCAAAGACGCAGTCCGAGCCTTCTTCTTTTCTCTGTACTTACGCACAGCTTCCCGGTTACCCAAAGGCCGTTTTTTACCTTTCTTCTCAACTGAATCCGCAGTATCCTCACTTGGATCATGGCCTTCACTAGAGGTGGGCATGATCTGGGTGTGAACATGAATGCATGTATGTGTGTGAGACTTGTCAGGCCCTGACGGGTTGCAAGCATGAGCATGTGTGCAAGCCTGTGTTCGACCGAGAACATCAGTGTATGACTCGGTCCGACCAAGAGCATCATTGCAGTTCTGCGACCTGCCAAGAAACTCTTCCATATCGAACGAGCAACTGCTCTGAGCATTTGTTATATCCAAGCATGATAACATCTCATCTCCTGGGAAATCTAGCTCCCCAGCATCCATCTTTTTACTGATACACAGTTCAAATTAAAATCAATTAGCTAATTCCTCAAACAGATTACTCTAACCAAGCTTAAGACGAAAATTAGTTAAAAATTCGGTCTTTTTCAAAATATCATGTTCCTTAACAAATTCCCACCACAGTTCGAAGGAAAGAAAGAACGCGAATGCTGCCAAGAACAGCTCAACAGTACAGCTATAATGAGGTAAAATCTCGATCACAGTTCACACGAAAGCCACAACTTTAAACCCAATTTGATTAACAAAAACAGCAAAACCCTAGAATCAAACAATAGCGTGCAAAAAAGATAAACCCATTCATTCAAATCCTAATTCCAAATTTCCAATCCATCCTTACGAAACCCAATCACAGTAAGCCCCGTATAAACAACAAAAACGAAACAGGCAGAAAGAATTAGGGGAAACCGCAATAAATGCTCAAAAAACTGCGAAATTGAAACAGGGGAAAAAGTAAACGACTTACGAATCAAGTGATCAATTCTGAAAGTGAGAATTGAAGCTATCAAAAGAGGCAGCAGAAAGGGAAATCGGAGAGAGAGTAACCCTAATGTTGGAGTGAAATCGGAAGAGGAACTATGGTGTCCATAGATTTTCAGGCCTGAAAAAGTAAGTAAAGGAGTTACCAGTTTCATTTTCGATATTTATACATAATGAGGGGCTTGACTGCAAATATAATAATTGAGGGGCCTGAGATTTATGACTATTTATCCTACACTATTTCTACATGAAGGGCAATAATTAAGGGTCATTGCTCCATCATTTTCGAGACATGTTTATGCCTATGGAGTGTTTGGAAATGACTCCGTATACTGTTTCTATAGCAATTTTAATCGAGTCGCAACGGATCAATACACGACTTAATCCATTTACTACCTAAAACTCAATTAAAATATCTCTTCTTACTTACTTTTTTTTTTTCCTCTCACTTTACCTTTTCATTTATCATAACAAAAACACTAAAACCACTCTCATTCTAAAACTCAATTAAAATATCTCTTCTTACTTACTTTTTTTTTCCTCTCACTTTACCTTTTCATTTATCATAACAAAAACACTAAGACCACTCGGCCGTTGGGCTGGGGCCCACCCGCCTTTTTTTTAAAAAAATTTAAATTAATTTATAAAGTAATATTAAATAAAAAATACCCCAACGGTTATATTTTTTCGAGATCTATAAATATAACTCATTCACAACTCATTTCACCACACCACAATTTCATCTCATCTTCCACTTCTTAAACTCAAAACGCTAAAATGTCTACTCCCAACTCCCAGAATTCGAACTCCACTCCAAACTCCACTTCACCAAACCCATTTGAGCATCCGACATACATATGGCTCACTCAGCAAGGAATGTTGGATAAAATACCGGCATTTCTGAATGAGTTTTATGGTGTCACTCCCAACTCCCAAATCCCCATCTCACCCAAAGGCCACCGGAACCTCCATTCTACGATACGACCGGATGCTACAATCCAGACTCTTCAACTTATCCAAATTTTACTCACATTAATCCGAGTCCGCTCATTAGGAGACTCAACCGAACCTACGACAAAGGGAAAGGAAGGAAACCTCAAGCCTCATCGGAAAAAGACAACTCATGGGAAAGAGGAAGAAAATGATGGGTCAAGGAATTCGTTCTCTGAAGAGGAGGATCGTGCTCTCATCCAGATTTTCATGTCGTTAAGTGAGGATCCGGTGAAAGCCACCAACCGCACGTATACTTCGATGTTTGTGGAAGTTCAAGAAATCTGGGAGCAAAACATTAGAGATGGCCATCCTCTTACCGGTCTCACACCTCGAACTGCAAATTCACTACGTGGTAGGTGGATTCGGATGAAAGAAGATGTAAACCACTTTGTCTCAGCTTATGATGATGCGGAAAGATGTGTTGGAGATAAAAGCGGTTACAATGACGATGATGTTATCACCATGGCCAAAAAGATACACAAACAGAGGCAGGGCAGTAAGTTTAATAACATGCATTGTTGGGAAGCAATGAGGCACTATCCGCAGTGGCAATCTCACATGAATTTCACCAAAGAACCGGGTGAAATCGCCGTATGCAACCTCGGGCATATGGTGGTGGATCAGTTGACGAGGCTATCAATGTTGAGGTTAGTGGTGGGAGCGGTACCAAAAGGGGTTTGGACTGCAATGATGATGGGAGCGAAATTGCATCGAAGCGCCCTATGGATCGTGATAAGGCAAAGGCCTTCCAAAAGCAGGGGGTTCGAGTGGAACCTCGATGATGGACGGTTTGAATGAATCCTTCCAAGGCATGAATACAATTGAGGAGAAGAGGCTTTAGCTTAAAATGAGGAAGATTGAGGAAAGGAAGCAAGCTGAGGCGCGGAGGCTTGAGTTTGAGGAGAGGAAGCTTGAAGTGATGCGAATGAAGGCGGAGAAGAAGTCTGAGGATACGAGAATGCTTGCTGAGAGTCAACATGAAGCTTCTACGTTGGGGAAGTACCAAATGATGATCGAGCTCCAAAACAAGTACGACAACTTGACACCGATGGAGCATGTTATCCTGCAGAAGCTGAAATCCGAGTTCGGAATGTGATTCCTTCTATGTTTGTTGTTGTGTGCTTTCATTTCTTTTCAAGTAGGATTTCAATGTTGATGTTGTGTGTTTTCAATTTTAATCATGTATTAGGATTGTAATGTTGTGATGTTGTATCCGTATTATTTCAATAAACGAGTTTTAAGAACGACTATATTTTTCAATCTCAATAAATTATAAAACGAGTTTTAAGAATTCAATTTGAGTAATTTCAACTTCTAAACACTCTTATAATATGTTAAGCACGTTAAAAAAAAAAATACGAAAAAAAAATTAAAAACCACTATTCACGGTCGTTGCACGACCTGTTGGACAGTTTTTTTCTGCAGTGGTCGTTAAATCAGCCTTAGCTCACGACCGTCACTATTCACGACCTTAAGCGACGACCCATTGGGAGTGGTCTAACCAATCAAAGTTAAACCCCATCAATTAAAGTGCAAGACAAACAGTACGATAGACTTTAGCTTGTTGTTTATGGATTTCCTTTTTTTTTTTTTTTTTCGTCTTTAAGAACAGAGGAAATCTAGAAATCTAGTGGATGTTTGGGAATCGATTAAAATGAACAGGGTTTTAATTTGGTTGTAACCATGAATAGTAACTGAATTATAATTGTGTTTTGAAAAATTATGTTTGGGATGGAATTAAAGTTTTATAGGGTTTTTATATAGGGTGTGTAAGAATTTTTAAGATTATTTGATTGGTTTTAATGATATTTGATTGGTTTAAGGTTATAATAAATGAAAAATAAAGTAAGAGAAAAATTGTAATAGCCCAAAAATTCGTATTTCAAATTTAGACGTTTTAGAACGAACCGAGCGTTAAGCGAAGTTCGTAAAACGTTAGTCTTTGGCCCAAAACTGTTTTCCTTAAAGTTAAGCCCAATATTCTTTTGTGAGCCCATCTTTTAGCCCTTGTCAAAACCCTAGTCTTCCAAAAACCTCAGGGATTTTTCAAAAGAAAACCTTTAGCCACCTTGTTTTCGCGCGCAGATTTTCTGCCAGCGCAGCCTTCTTATAAAGTCGATTACCGGTTTGTTAACCGTTGGATTGAGCTTAATTTTGGAGATCAGATTTATAACACACCATTCTAAACTTTCACCGGAGAGATCACCGTTTTGATGCTTCAATCATCAAGAATCTGTTGTCGAACAGAGAGATATGTTTTCGACCCGTTTTCAATGTTTGCCTCTCTCGTTCTTTTCTCAAGTCAAGTTCCCGTAGGACTTGCATCACAAATGTTTATATGTATAATGTAAACCTTGCATGTTTGAGTGTTATTTATGCTACGATATGAAATTGATGCAAAGAGCTTATTCATATTTATGTGCTAATTGTTAGAATTATATTTTATATATGATATTTCCTTAGGAAACTCACATACGTATCTCGTTAGGTTTAGGGAATTCTATCTACTTATGATGTTTTCTTTAGTGGTTATACACGGCATGGTTGATTCAAATTCATGTGTTGTTGCTGAGTGTATGCTATTTGGCTCTGTGAAAATAGTTGTTGAATTAGTCTAGCTACTGTATTATGAACTAGCTGCTGAAATTGGTTATTATTAGTTAAGTGTGTGTTCCATGGATTCGTGCCTACCTGAAAACTAATATTGGCTATAGCTAGTGGGAATGTTGAATTGCTACTACTTGTTTTGTCATGAGATTACATGAGAACTAAAGCAATGTCTTTTGGTATTGTGATATTTCTGATTGTATAGTTTTTAACATGATACATATTTTGAGAGACTTGAATGATCATTTGTATGAGGTGTTGCTATCTATGGTTTGGATATAGTTATATTTGCAGTGCGGTTTATTGTTATTTGATGAGAATGATTATGCACACACATTAGTCCATGCATTCATGAGTTAGAGTTTAAAGCATGCATTCACTTTAACAAGATGTTTGAGGTTTAAAGTTAAGCAACGTTTCAAGTTAAAGATAAGTTAAGGGCTCGTAGGGAAATATCCTGGTATTTGTGGCGCAGTTATGTTCATGTTCAGCGGATAGGGACCAAGGTCCTGAGGCCGTCAGTTTTTATTTATTCAACGGATAGGGCCACGAAAGTGACTCGAGGCGATTATCCAAAGATGGGCGGGATAGGAACCTACGATGCCAAGTGAGCTCGCGATCATGTTATGTTTTTAAGACGTTTCAAGATAAGTTTAAGTTCAAGATCAAGTTAAGAGTTTTCAAGAAGAACAAGTTCAAGTGTTAAGTGTCAGGTCAAGTCAAGTCTTAGGTTGCATTGCATTAAGCAAGACTAAAAGATTTAAAAGACTTGAAGATAGAACTTTAGGTCATGGCACGTGCATGGAGCTTGTTCACCAAAGGGTCACTACCCCTTTCTAAATATCAATTTTAGGTTTGAAGCTGAGCTTTGGAGTGGAGCGTTGCCGGAGCAGTGATCACTATCGCAAGTCTTTTTATCATTTTCAAGTTCATGTATATTTAGAATTTTGTATCAAAGCATTTACTATTTTCAAGTTCCGCTGCATTATGTTTTTAGTTCACGAATTATTTTCAAGAATTTTATATCAAGTCTTTTGACGCGTAATGCGTCTAGTAACGTTTTATATTTTGAACAAGTCAAGTTCGTCGATTTTTCAAGCTCACGAACTAGCGCGAGTCATATTTTCCTTAGTTCGTCTTTTTAAAATTCGGGGCGCTACAAAAATAGTAGGTATAAAGATAAAATTTAATTGAATTATGAATAGTTGGTGATTAAAAACGGTTACTGTTTAACGCGATTAAAACCGCCTGGCAAACAGAATGAAAATGATAATTCGATTAAAATCAAATTTTAGCTGCTACACAAACATCCTTCTATTGTTTTAAATGATTATGTAGTCGAGGTCAGCTATCATGTGAAACACGGTATCTCGGGGACACGGAATCGATATTACATCTTCAATTATGAACAATTGCTTCTAAGCAATACTAATCTAAGTAAAAGCAATCCAAACTCACCATTTACTTGTTACATTTCGCTCGGAGCACTATCATCTCCAGATACAGAGTAAATTGGGATTTTAACAGTGACGAATCTTAGAGAGGTTGCCAAAGAAAGAAAGTTTAGTGGATGATTGTGATGGTCTGATGGATAATAGCTTCTTTGACTTTTAATTTGATTTTACTATGAAAATAGTATTTGTGCTTTGGTGGTCTCTAGGGGCCAAAGGAAATCCATTGATAATGGGTGCATGTTACCAAGTTAAGCTGTGGTGTAAGATTTGTTTCTTTTGTTTGTCACATGGTTTAATCATCTCACAAAAGTCGAGTCTTTTCTTAATCTCTTTATATGTTGGTCTTATCTAATAATTAGCGCAACACAATTATTAACTCATTTACTTGCTCATAAAAGTATCAAGTTGATTGACTATTTACTCCTCCTATTTTTAATATAAAATATTTTAGGTTATTTTTTATTTGACATATATAAAATGTTTTAGGAGATTCTGCTACGTAACTCCGTATTTTCATAATTTCTTAGGCATCAAACTTATTGATTTTATTGTTTTTCATTTATTTTGTTTTGGATACTACAAAGGCTAAGCACATTCCTCATCTTTTATTGGTGAATTTATTTGTTCAAGACACTAATATTTTTGTTCTAAATCATTTACCAAGACTATTGAGTAGAGAGATTTGTTTTAATTTGTGTGAAATACCCAAAACATCTTATATTAAAAATAGGAGAGAGTACATTTTAGGTAGTGGTTCATGATGGTTTAACGTATTGTATTTTACTCTCCCGTCCCGCTAAATATATCTAGTATTTATGGTTGTCTCATTTATATAGCTTCGTACTCAAAATTTCTAAAAAATAAACCCGTTGCTCTCATACTTTTTTAATTCCTTAAACATTTCTCGCTCATATATCCCTTTTTTTTCATGCGCTATTATTTTTATCTCCTGCAATAACAATAAACTATTAATTGTATTAAAAAACTGTATCAAAAATGAAATTACAGAAGTTATGCAGTGCAATCTTTTAACTCATTAGAAGGTAGTGTTGCACGTATGATTCAATGATGGTATGAGACTTGGCAAGAAAAGGACAGAGTCAGGAACTTCTTTTATTCCACTTGACATCAGTTTACAACTTTACATGTAGTTTTTTCATCAACCAATTGTTGGCAATGATGCTAAATTAGTAGTAGTAGTATTAGTATATAATATCTAAAGTCAAGTCTTCATACCTTCCTATGATGATGGTGATCCTTGCAAATAAGTGGAGGTTTCTAATTTGGAGAGTGATACGACTTGGAGGATGACCGGGTTTTATGGGGAAGCTGACACTACTCAGCGAACTGCGACTTGGGGACTTTTGAAGCAGCTCTCGAGTCGGTCAAATCGGCCTTGGGTCGTTCTTGGTGACTATAATGAGACTTGTTCTGATTTGGATAAGAAGGGAGGACAGCAGGTCCCCGTGTGGAGAAAGAGGAATATGATACACTTTAATTTACTGTGAACTTCTTGAAATTCACTACAGAGGTTATAGATATACATGGACCAACAATAGAGACAATGAAAACCACATTGAGCTGAGACTTGATAGAGCCACGGCTACCACGGCCTGGCACTCTCTCTTTCCGACGCAATGGTCTCACATATTTATACTCGGAATTCTGATCACTTCGCGATCTTGCTGCGTTTGAAGGAGCCCACTGCTCGTCGATTTAGGCATAACCGGAGGAGGTTCCGATTTGAAGCCATGTGGCTCAAATCGGCTGATTGTGAGCAAGTGATTAGCGACAATTGGGGAGACAACTGTGATATAATGGAGAACTTGGAGAATTGCCGATTTGGTTTAATGAATTGGGAGAAAACTTCTTTCGGGTCTGTCAAGCTCAGAATTCGCAAGATGAAAGAGGGGCTGGAATCTTTACATAGCCGCCGTGAGTTGCCTGGAGTAAGCCAGCAGATCCGAGATCTTAAAACCTGTTGGTTAAATTTTGGGTGGTGATAATCCTGGAAACTTCTTTGGATCGTGTAGTCACTTTCCAAACAAGATAATTCGACCCAATTTACAGCCTAGGTTACACGAATTCCTTGCGGGGATAATCCAAGAAGGCAATCTAATTCAGGCTATATGAATTTCGATCAGAAAGTAGAGAGGATGTTAGATTTTCGTATATTCGTTCTGGAGACCGAATCCTCCAATATGTAAAGTACAAAATCGAAGCAGTTTTTTTGTAGTTCGGCGGTTGAGGGGTTCTGATATTATCCGCAATAATCGTTATCCAAAAAGTCAAGATTTTAGCTGTGGCTCCGCCTTGCAACCCGTAAGGGCGCCCAAGACTTTGTAGGGCTCGACCCAGAAGGCGCAGCCTTGACCTCGTCAGATTTGCGGTCGATAACTCGTTAGCTCAACAAGCGTGCACTCCACACTACCCGAACTCGTCCCGAGCCTTAACGTGAGATCGCATCGGTCTCTAGTAAATCACATTACTACTAAAATGAGTTGATGACACTAAAATCACCAACAAAATCCAACTGGAGAAGGAACTTGATAAGGAAGGGATTATGTGGCAACAGAGAGCGAAGCAACAATGGTTGGGTGAAGGGGATCGTAATACAAGATTTTTTCACTCACAAGCTTCACGTCGAGTAGCTATAAATGAAATCACTGAACTGCAGGATGATGCTGGGAACTCTGTTACAGATATTGAGGGGATGGAACGAATTGTTAATGGGTATTTCTCGGAAATTTTCCGATCCAGACACCCCTCAGAGGCGGAGATCGACAATGTGGTGAGTACTATGAAAGTTAGAGTGGACGAGCACATCAATCAGGAGCTTAACCGTGTGTTCACTCCAGACGAGGTAAAACGAGCACTGTTTGATATGTACCCCCTTAAATCCCCTGGCCCTGATGGCATGTCTGCTTTATTTTACCAGCGTTTTTGGCATTTAGTTGGTAAAAATGTGGTTGATTGTGCGCTTGCTTTTTTGAACCATAAAACTCTTGATGTCAAACTTAATTACACCCATATTGTTCTTATCCCTAAATGCAAAACACCAGTAAAGATAACCCAGTTTCGCCCTATCAGTCTGAGCAATGTCATGTTTAAAATAGCTTCTAAAGCTATTACTAATAGGCTTAAACCCCATATGAACACTATTATCTCTGAGACCCAATCTGCCTTTGTGCCTAACAGACTAATTACTGATAATGTGCTTGCGGCTTATGAGGTAAATCATTTTTTAAAACAGAAAAAAAAGGGTAAAGATTTTGATATGGCTTTAAAACTAGACATGAGTAAGGCTTATGATCGGGTTGAGTGGACTTTTCTGGGACGAGTGCTTGACAGATTAGGTTTTGAGGCTCATTTTAGGGACCTCATTATGATGTGTGTGACTACTATCTCTTATTCAGTACTTTTGAATGGGATTCAGCTAGATTCTTTCCAGCCGGAGAGGGGGATTCGCCAGGGGATCCTCTTTCACCCTACCTTTTTCTCTTTGTTACTGAAGCTTTTAGTTCCTTGATTCGTGATGCTGAGGAGAGGGAGGTGTTACGAGGGGTTGCTGTTGCCCCTGGTGCACCAAGGATCTCTCATCTCTTGTTTGCCGATGACACCCTGTTGTTTTGTCAAGCATCTAAGGATGCTGCGGTGTAGATTGGTGACTTGTTACATAGATATAGCTTGGCCTCGGGCCAGGAGATCAATTTAGAGAAGTCGATGGTGGTGTTTAGTAAGAATGTAGTGAGGGAGGTGGTGGAAGAAGTAAGGGAGTCTTTGCCGGTGAGTATTGTGGATAAGCATGATAAGTATCTAGGTCTTCCTACGGAGATGGGTAGACCTAAGAAGGAGGTGTTTAGTTGGCTTAGGGAGAGAGTCTGGAAGAAAGTCGAAGGGTATGAGAATAAACTCCTCTCTAAGGCCGGGAAAGAGGTGCTTATTAAATCAGTTATCCAAGCCATTCCAACGTATGTCATGGGGTGTTTTAAGTTGCCGGATTACCTTCTTAGGGAGATTGAATCTTTGATAGCCCGTTTTTGGTGGGGTAATAGTTCGGATAGGAAAATTCATTGGGTTAACTGGAACTCTCTTTGCAACTCCAAGCGGGATGGAGGGATGGGTTTCCGTGATCTAAGAGCTTTCAACATTGCTTTGCTAGGAAAACAAATTTGGCGTGTTATTCACCTTCCCAATGCCTTGTTGAGCCGAGTCCTTAAAGCAAAATATTTCCCGTCTTGTGATATTCTTGATGCTTGCCCCAAAGGTAACTCGTCTTTCACTTGGAAGAGCATGTGTGGAGCCTTAGGTGTGGTACGGAAAGGTATTCGTTGGCGGTGGGTGGTGGTTTGTCGATAGATGTTTGGAAAGACCCCTGGTTACCTCGAGATGATAACTTTCAGCCTATAACACCAAATTTCTTTAGTCTTGTGGATTGTCCTGTCTCTGTGTTTACTGATCATAATACAGGGACGTGGATAGAACCTTTGTTGCGGCAGACTTTTTGGGATGTCGATGTAGATACTATACTTAAGATTCAGCCTTCTAATCTGCAAGACGTTAGAGTTTGGCATTTCTCAAAGAGCGGTTTTTATTCAGTCAGGAGTGCTTATTTTTTTGCTAGGCAGCAAGCTTGTCAGTCGGTTTCTGATGGGGCTGGTTTTTCCAACTCAGTCTCGGTTAATTGGGATTGGGTTTGGAGTTTGCAAATACCAAATAAAATGAAAGTTTTCTGCTATGCTAGACTAGTTTGGGCGGTATCTCACATGCCTATCTCTGTGATTTCTGCTCCATCCTCATCTATTCTTGATTGGATACAACAGGTACGGAATACTTTATCTAAGGAGCAGCTGGTGACGTTTGTGATGACTTGCTGGGCTATTTGGAGCAATCGGAACAAAATCACTCATGAAGAAGCTGGATTTGATGCGCAAGATACAACCCTCTTTATTGCCAGGTATATTAAAAGATTCAGGGAGGCACAAACAATTTTCTCCAACCCAAGACCACCTGATGGGGCGGAACCTTGGAGACCACCGCCTGCAGGAGTTTGGAAAGTTAATTATGACGCGTCGTTTAGGGCTGGTACATCAGCAGCTACGGTGGGAATTGTTGTGCGCGATAACGATGGACTTATTCGACATTGGAAACAGCTAAACTTTACTCATGTGCTTGATGCTGAAACGGCTGAAGCCATTGCCGCAAAATGGGTTGTTGTCTTTGCCTATGAGCTGAACCTGGATCAGATAATAATCGAAGGGGACTGTGCAGCCATGGTTAAGGAGCTAAATGCCTCAGGTTTATCACTTTCTGCGATTGGAAATCTTATTTGTGAAGCCAAGTCTTTTGCATTTTATTTTACGTCTGTTTCTTTTGTTCTAGTTAAACGTTGTTCGAATAAGTTGGCTCATTGTTTAGCCGCGTTGGTAGGACCAGATTGTGTTGGCTTCACGGACATTCTTATTGCGAATCCTGATGTACTTTGATCTTTGATGATTAATGCAAGTTTGTTCTCAAAAAAAAAAAAAAAAAATCAGGTGTAAATCAATATGGTTTGAGGTTCGAACCTTAGATGTTGGGTGCAACCTCATAAATAAACCTATAACATGTTTTATAGACAATTTAAGTGGTCAAGACCCCCGGCAACCCAGGATGTTGTCATTTGAACCGTAAGGATGACTTGGAGAGTCGCCATAAGAACTTACCTTCCAGAGAGCTCCGAAACTTAAATATAGGATACTTGGACCAGGATATTGTGGAGCAATGTTGGGAGGGTCTGGCGAGGGGAGGAGGCAGACTGTAGCGCCCTGAATTTTAAAAATACGAACTATGGAAAATATGACTCGCGCTAGTTCGTGAGCTTATAAATTCGACGAACTTGACTTTTGAAAATTTAAAACGCAGTTCGACGCTTTGAACGTCCTTACACTTGACATGAAAACTCTTACATCTGATTCGTGGACTAAGAAAGTATGCAGCGGAATTCTAAATTGTAAAAACTTGCAATATTACAAAGTTAAGAGAAATCATGAACTTAAAATAGTAAGATGCTTCAGGTAGTGATCACTGCTCCGGGAACGCTCGCCACTCCGATCAGCTCGGCTTCAAATACTTAAAATTGATATTTAGAAAGGGGTCAACCGTGACCACTAGCTGAACAAGCTCCATGCACGTGCCATGACCTAAAGTTCTATCTTCATGCCTTTTAAATCTTTTAGTCTTTATTAATGCAATACAACTTAAGACTTGACTTGACTTGACTCTAAACACTTGAACTTATTCTTCTTGAAAACAACTTAAACTTGAACTTGAAACTTAACTTGAAACGTCTTAAAAACATAACATGATCGCGAGCTCACTTGGCATCGTAGGTTCCTATACTTGCCACGGTGGCTATCTGCCGGCATCAGGTCACTTTCGTGGCCCTATCAAACTGACGGCCTCAAGACCTTGGTTCTTATCCGCTGAACATGAACTAGTAACTGCGCCACAAATATCAGGATATTCCCTACGAGCCCCTTTACTTATCTTTTAACTTGAAACGTTTCTTAACTTTAAACCTTAAACATCTTATTAAAGTGAATGCATGTTCCTAAACTCTAAACTCATGAGTGCATGATTCTAGTGTGTGTAAATAACATCAATCAAATATCACTTTTGGAGATTATAAAAATGTATCAGACATGCAAGTATCACATACCACTCCTTACTGTTGGAAACATATAACAAGAGTAACAAAACTCAATAGTAACGCAAGGAGAAATAACAATTATACATAGAAATCAAAGTGTGGGAACTAAACTAATCAAAAGCATAAAAAGTTCATGTAGGAAACACAGACTCACGGCAAGCAGTTCATGGCACCAATAATTTTCCCTTAATCTATTAGACTATTACAATAACTAGTCAAGGTAGACACTCATTAGATATACAACTAAATGGCTTAAATTAGCTCAATCTTAGCATATAACACCAATTAGAACAAGTACTAACCGTCTGCCAGATACCAAGTAGCATCAAGTTCGAAACAGAACTAAGCAAGAAATACATGGTGCAGCCAACTATTAAAATTAATCAGCTACTAACTCATCGTACCATAAAAACCCAAGAAGGTAAACGTCATCAGTAAATCAACCATAAAACATAAGCTTGAAAATTTCTAAAGTAACTTTCATACAACAAATCAACACTTATAATTCTAACAATCAACACGTAAACGTGAATGCAAGTCCTAGGGGAACTTGTCTGGAAATAAACTATGTGAGACAAGAATGCAACATTTTCGCATCGAACACCAACACCATTATAAGCATCAACCTAGGATTGAAGAAATCTTGAAAGTGTAGAGAAGAGAAGGCATGGGAACGCAAAAGACGCCTGCCACGTTTTGGAGTTTTAATCTCCAGATTTTGTAACTGAAAAGGGCCAATATAATTTGGTTTAATAGTGATCAATGGGTTAAATGAAGGGTCTTGGGCTTGGGCTGGAAAAGTAATGGGCTGGGATTAGGTAAACATTGGGCTGAAAAAGAAGGGTGGCCAGCGCTACACGCTCTACGAATTTCGCTTTGTTGGTCGGTTCGCTTTAAAACGCATAAATTTGAAATACGAATTTTTGGGCTGTTACACAGACCCTCTTCTTGAGGGCTCTTGGTGTCTTGTTGGGGCTATAACACTTTATATCGTTGGAATTTCATTTTTCATCCGAAACTAATATTCTTGAATCTTAGATAATGTGTTGTGATCAGAAAAGATGAACAAACTGCAGATGGCAAAGACACTTTGCAGTAAACTCAAGAGTTCTTTTGCCATTACAAGATCATTACATACAGTATGTAGCAGTAGCTTCTTTATGTCACAAGTCACACAATTCCAGTAAACAAAGATCATCAAGGGTTCTGATAATACAGTGAACCCCAAGTATCAAACCTCACAAGCACAGATGGAGGATGAACTCACTGTTTGTAAAACCACCTCATTATTGGGTGCTAGCTCAACTATGCATGGAAAACATACCAAAATCGTTTTCCAAGAACTTACTCCTCTAAACTTGATGATCTACTCCATCTCTGTCTCAAGTACTCTTCGACAGAAAGAGGACTGTTTTGATCCGTGCTGCTGAATGATGCAGTATAGTTGTCATTTACATCAAGGAACGCAAGACTCAGGTGGGACTCTGCACTTGAATCTGGATAAACTTCGTCATCATACTCCTCCCGGTTGTCTGAATCATCACTAGTCCTAAGTTCCGGTTTTGCTTCATCTATGCTTTCCTCTCCATTTAGAATGCTCAGTATCTACAAATTACAAGCAAGATGACATGAAGTAAGCTTTAAGGCTAAAAATCAAGTATGCAATGGTGTAAAATCAGCGACTCAGATCTGGTAACTCCCTGAGATTTCATCCGAAATAGTTAGCAGCATCTCAGCAAATTTGGAATAAAATTTCAAAGATTTCAAACTAGCCAAGTTCAGCGGTAGATATTATCATATTGATATGCTACAACAGGCGATGTATCTGTTGTAGAAGTATCTCGTATCTTTCATTACCTGATGCATGTTAGGACGGAGCCGTGCTGCTTGAGTCAGACATAGCGTTGCTGCTAGTGCCAATCTATGCATTTGAGCCTCATCAACGTTGCCATCCAAATTTGGATCCAATACGCTCTTCATATCCCCACTTTCCAGCTTAGGTCTTGCCTGCAAAAACAAAATTCCATAAATTTCATAAAATGTTGCAGAGAGTTTTAATTCAAATTTCATATGATCTTCGTTTCTTACCCACAAAACTAAGCTTTCTTGATCCTTATCAGCCTCTAGACAAATAGGTCTCCTCCCCGATAGTAACTCTAGTAGAACCACGCCAAATGCATAAACGTCAACCTTGTCGCTGACTTTACCGTACATGAAATACTCTGGAGCGAGATAGCCAAAGGTTCCTACTACATCACTATCCGTGTGGAAGGACGCCTTTGTTGGTGCCCAGGTTGCCAAACCAAAGTCGCATAACTGTTGAGAAAATCCTCAAATTAAATCTGTAACGATGAAAAATAACATAAAGGAATATATACACCTTTATCTCTTTACCTAACACCTATTCTCTTAGGAAAAAAAATATTCATCTGTTGATAATGAATTCCCTTGAAAAAATTGATATTGGCAGAATGGCAGTCATATGCATTGATTTTTTTCATTTTTGCCTGGATATATTATCATTATGAATCTGGACAAGATCTATGAATATGTATGGATACCTGTGGCTCTAATTGATTGGTTAAGAGAATATTTGAGGATTTGACGTCTCTATGAATGACCGGGCGTGGGCAATCATGGTGTAGGTAATTTAGTGCTTCAGCAATCCCAACAGCTATTCGAAATCTTGCTTCCCAGGACAATATAGCATTTCCCTTCCTTTTACCTGTTTTCAAGAATTAAACTGTGTCAGGAAAGATTATAATCAAAACAAATTATATTTCAAAATTCTCATATTCATACTCACAATGCAGATTCTCTTCTAAGTTCCCTTTAGAGAGATAATCATAGACAGATATCATATCATTATCTTCTAAGCAGATTCCAAGCAACATTGTAATCCTTTTGTGCTTCAAGGTAGTCACAATATCGACCTCCTGAATGAAATCCTTCCGTGCCCCTCTGGACGATTTCAAAATCTTCACTGCAATTGGTTTGCCTCCAGGAAGGATCCCTTTATATACGGAGTTAGATCCTCCTTTCCCAATAAGATTTCCTATAAGCATTCATAGGATAAAAACAGAATCAAGACATAAACAAAATGCAAAAGCTAGAAAACTTTTTCTTTTACTATTTGCTGTGTAATTTTTTTAATTAAAATGTGTGTAGTCTAACATAATAAACCTGAAGAAAACAAAGAAGTGGAGATTTTGATGACATTCTTGCTGAAAATTTGACAATCTGTCAAGTTCTTCGTAAGTATAAGCTCCAGATCGTTTGGCAGCTTTTGCCGGAAGGTTACTTTGTCTCTTCTACTCAGTTCTGGTATTGCTGAATTTTCTCTTTCCATAGAATCGTAACTGGGAGTGGGGAAGCTAAACTCAGAAACTTCAGAAAATGATCGACCGGGTAAGCTCATAACCCATTTAACTACCGACATTTTCCTTGCTTCTAACACCGGTTCAGTTATTGAACTTGCTGTCTGAAGCAAAGGCCAACCTGGTCTATGCTTTGTGAAATCCTGAGGAGGAAGGGAAATCGAACTAAGGGAACCCTTCCTGTGTCCTCTAAAAGGGCTTAAAGATCCATTTTTGGAACATGTTGAGCCTTCTCTTCCATCAAAACTGAACCTGCTCATTTCTGATATCTCTGATTCACCAAATTCAGAAGGATTGTCTTTGAGAGTAAGATTATCACCTGGAGAGATCATAGAATGTTTCAGTTTGTTTCATAAACAACCAGAAGAAAAATCCAAATAAAAAAGACAAATATAAACCTTCTAACTTGAGTAAGGAACACCTGCTGAAAACAACTTTCCCATTTTGTATGGCTACAACATCGGTTGTTTGAAGCAATTTCCTCGCGCAATACTTCGCTATTGAAGTCCATCCCCTGAAGAAAAGAAAAAGTGTTAAATAGCAAATATTACGAGAAAAAAGTAAAAGGAACCATTGTATTTAAAGGTCTCCTTACCCCAGGACACCATGCTTGGTTATCCCCAATATGAGAACCGACGCATTGCTGTAATTTGCCTCTTTCACCAATACTTTTCTGATTGAGTTCCCTTTTGAAACTTTAGCAGTGAGAGCAATCTTTACAAGCCACCAGAAATCAAAAGGGAAGAAAATGAGAACACTTTGTATTACACTTCGAATATTCTTAAACAACGTAATGCTACACACCACAATTCACAATCTTTCCGATCCATATAACATCTCAAGATTCCCACATACAGCAAAGTGAATTTTCAACCAAATGAATTCACAGGTTCAAATCACTAACATGGCGAAATTCAATCGAGGTACATATCACAGGAAATGTAACAACAATAACAACAACAGGAACAAAATATAAAAGCTGGTAAACCACAGTAAAAACTTAAAAAATAACCTGCTTTGTGTTGCACAAGCATTGATACTCCTCCAAATAACCATCCAACAAAACCTTATCTTTCGAAACATTATCTGCAACAAGAAACTTCCATTAGCAAAACAACTCAACTCATTCACATAGTACTAAAAGAGCATCAAAGAAACATCACTACAGTCTACAGTACCCGAATTTCTGCTAACATGAATCGCCACAACGGTATCTCCCTGATCAGCTACTTTCAAAATCGCCCAATCCAACAACTCTCTAACACGGCTATCAAACCTCACTCCCACAACCACATTCTTCCTTCCATACATCAACCTCTGATCACCTCCCATATCTATTTCCCAACTCAAATTCTTGATCATAACCTCTCAACACAAATTCCTCTCACAGGCATTTTCCCAAACAACTTGCAAGCAATCAATTCCCTTTTCCCAAAAGTAGTAGCCCTTCCCAGAAATTGTTATGTCCAAAACAATCAGAAAAATCCCCCTTTTCCAGCTACAACATATGCAAAAGCTATAAAGCAAAAGACTTTCAAGATATTACACTCAATAACAAGTACTAGATGACAATTGATTGTCAATTGTCATAGTCTACCGACGACTCTTGAATAAAGTAACACGTTTAAAATCAAGAAACAATGCCGCCAATTTTATTGGAATTTCTAACAGACCTGCTACTGCTACTACTACTAATCAACTACCAAGAATAAACAATTGAATAATTGGAAGGTTGGTTTGTGAACTGTGACGCAGTAAACGACAGTTGAATTGAATATTACTGAAAAAGATTGGATTTTGTTTGGAAATATAGGGGTTGAGAAGTCAAAAAAGGAGAATGATCTGATTCAGAGGATGGATGAGTTTGTATTAATAGGGAGTCAGAGGAAGGAACCAACTGTCGGTGAGGGTAGGAATGTAGGATGTCCCTGAACATTGAAGGTGGGACGCAATTTACCGATTTGCCCTTCCGGTTTAAACGGAGTCGATCCAAGCCAAAATTTTCTAATCAGAATCGTTGTGCGAAACTGATCTGAGAATACAATCTTTTATAATATGTTTGTAATAATTCTTTTTACAAATTTTAAATGATATAGCTTTAATTATGTTTGATTTAAAGTTTGAATTTTGAAAAATATTTATATGATCTTTGGGGGATTTTGTATATTTGATGATATATGATTATGTTATTTACTTTTATGGCATGCCAATTTATTTTTCATATCTTTTGGATGATTATTATAAGTATGCCTAATGTAGTATTTATCTATGTTTCAAGAATCATTGTGTGCATTTAGATTTAAAATTTAGGAAAATGTAATAAAAGTTAAATTATGGGGGAAATGAGTTTATAGTTGGGAACTCTTCAACAACTAATTGGTCTTTACACTCACCTTGAGTGGTGTGTTTATTGTTGGCTGCTATGTGGTGATAACTAACATCACAAATCAACATGTGTATTATTATACACATTTTATCCCTAATTATATGTATTCCAACATATATCCGATGGCTTGGAAGAAGCTGCGAATTTAGTATTCATCATTCTCATTTTGGGAAAATTTCTCAATGTTATAACCCATATGTCCCCCTATAAATAATTACTCTCCTCTTTTGTAGGTCATTAATCTTACTAGCAATTAGAATCTAAAATTATATTTGTCTTGTCAAGTTCGAGTTTAAACTTACCTACGATCGAGTCAAACCAAACTCAATAATACTGGTTTGGTCTGACTTCTTTGCAATCATGATCGTAGCTAATTTTTCACTTATCTACTAGTTCGTTAAACAGAGAAAAAATTATAAATGATAGATTCAAAATGGTCCCTTGGAAAGACCAAATTGCCCTTGAATTGTTTAAAGCAATGATAGACAGCTACAGTGTAACAAACACAGAAAATGAGAGCTACAGGATACTATGGGGTCAACTTGAGTATTATTGGGCAAATGTTTGGTAAGCAGAATGGAGGCCCATTTCTAATGTCACCAAAATATACGTGGTCCCTATAAAAGCCCACCACGAAAGTCTTTTTTCCCAATTTAACTAAAAAAAGGTCATTGGCTTCTCGGCTATGTTAATTACTTAATTAAACATGCGAACACCACCACTAATCAATCGAGAACGATATTTTGGGACGACACAATAACTCATGACATGGCAACACACATAACATGTATATATGACATTGTCCGTTTTAAATCTGAACATGTACTAATTTACTTATGGAATTAATGAATAACCCAAAACGTCATATACCATTTGAGAGTATATTTTAATATACTCTTTGTTAAACTAGTTCTTAACGGGAGTATTGCAAATTAAGTACTTAACATATTAATATGTCGATTTCATGATTATAAAGAGTATTCCACGCGTTATGATAAGATTTATAAAGAACAAATGCATGAAATGTCACCAAATAAACTATAATCCCTTAATAATTTTGTTTGTAGTATTAGTTAAGTACATCCTACCTAATCGATTCTTTCTTCTCTGCTTGGATAACCGATCTAGTATAGTAGTGTGAGTAATTGCAAAAGTTAGAAAGAAATTTTTTAAATAATGGTTAATTATAGTGACCTTTAACAATAGAATAGGCACAATTATGAATTTATGAGCTCTCTTTATTTGCGACTTATTTTATGTAAATTAATCTGTAATTCATGGCCATACATTAAAAGTTTCGGTTGAGATATCACATTTTTCATTATACTACTAACATATCATATTAAATAATTAAAGGCGGTATTGAAAGTAGTATGAAAGTAAGTAAATATTGTAGCTAGTGGTAATTCTTCAAAATTCAACCTGCACCATAAAAGGTGTTAAATGTCTGAGTTTTTAATTAGTAGTCGAGAAGATTGTCAAGGTTTTGCTTCGAATATCTGAAGGTGCGTTAAATGCGTAGAGACTAGTTATAGACTTGTAGACATGGGGAGGAGACAATGTGTGTGACAACTGAAGATATTTTCTGAAAGCAACCATGCAAGGTCGGGGCCTGAAACTTTTTACTGCTGCATGTGCAAAAACACATGTTTGCACCTACCGAATTTAATTTATTGAATGCTGAAATTAATGGATAAAGTCACATCTCCAATAAATGACAATGACTTCGTGCAATATCTATGCTTAGCTTTCTAGTTTTGTTGGAAGACATCCTTGTTTCCAATTACAATACTGTTTTGATACATACCTAACTGTCGGGGCAATTAAATGATAGGGAGTGAGTTCGGACGATGGTAATTGATTTGACACCCTCTCAAACATTATGCTAAATTCACCTTGTATGTAAGAGGGTGACACGGTGTTTACGTTTCTGGCATCAAATAAACGCTTCCGCTTGTGAAGGGTGAATGTATCATCCATATGCAAGAGTAAAACACTTCCTATAAGGAATGGGAAGGTAATCTGGGTAAGCAGCTTTGCATAATGCATGTCAAGTATCTAAAGCGGTAAAGCCCAATCCTCTATATGAACTTACAATCAAACAGTGGATCTAAAACCACAAATCTTTGTTGATGGAAAACCAATCTTTTGTGTAGTAAACAGATGCACATGTCGGGAAAGAAACAGAGATCGGTACACGAGACAAGTCTTACAAGAGACTGAAAGTCCTAGAAACTAGATTTTACAGTGAAGAATTTATCATGTCACCAAGCGGGCTCATCTGCAGATATGCATCTCAAACCACATCTGAGAGTGAGAAACCATCTATGCTTCAAGTGAGCGTTCTAACTACAGTCGGTAAAGTCAACAAGTTATTGCATCCCTGACAGAAAGCGTGAACTCTAAAACAATTTGCATTAATCCTTAAGATCACCTCTTATATCGAGACAAATCTTTTGGCTACAATATGCTGCAGGCCATTGCACCCTTACTCTTCTTCTTCCTTTGCTTTGGTGGCTGCAGAACAATCTTAATTGCTGCATCGAAGACGGCTTTCACATTCTGCAGTAGAAGACAACATTAGAAGATAGTTTTGAATTGTTTATATCTTGATACTAGTAATATTAGTAGGAGATTGTTATGTGCCCATCTTAGTGTCATGCACACTTGCACTGTGGCTAAAAGCAAATATTAATAACTGAAAATAGCTCTACCCAAAGCTTCGGGGATTAATTATGTAAACATTACACACCTGCTGCGACTTTGCACTACACTCTATGTAGGCTGCTGCTCCAATCGACTTCTTCAGCTCCTCTCCCTTGAAAGAAAATGATACATTAGGTTTATGTAAGATAGCAATCAACTTGTGCAATATATTAATGGCTGATCGAATGAGTCACAGCATAAAAAGAAAATGCACCTGTTGAGTCGAGATAGGTACTGCTCCAGGATGGTCAGCAAAGAACTGTTCATCATCTCGGAGATCTGGAAAGAAATGATATAATGTCAATTCAGACAACATAATGGTGTGGGGTTGCATGTCATCCCATCAATAAAATGAAAAGTAAGCATAAAGCATCAACAGAGTTTGATTCAAAAGTACCCTTATCTACCCTGGTTTCGTGTTTTTGATTTTTTTTAATAACACCTACCCTTGCAACATCAGCCCACCTAACCTTGAGAACAAAGGAATGTAGAAAAGCAGAGCAGAAGAGAGTGATAAATTTGTTGTGGAAAAAGAAGGTTAAAACTGAGTGATATGGAATTAAATGTGACTTTCTCAACTAATCGGAGAAATGTTAATTATATCTTTCAAATAAACGGCAGAATTTTGATAGTTGAGATAAGAAGACAATTCATAAACACCTATACTATACGTCTGAGAAAAACCTTAGGACAAAAACAAGGAGAGACGAAAACGAACTTCCCTATATAGTAACAGCAACTACTTCCCTAGGTCAGTTATTGTAA
The DNA here is from genome assembly GCA_026545765.1 of Plantago major. Classification (NCBI taxonomy): domain Eukaryota; kingdom Viridiplantae; phylum Streptophyta; class Magnoliopsida; order Lamiales; family Plantaginaceae; genus Plantago; species Plantago major. The sequence continues at coordinate 87,307,895 of CM048843.1, read as the reverse complement.
CTAATATCACCAAACTTAAGTAATCAAAATTCCTTTTTTTCACCACATAAGCTACAACCATTATATAAGTGCTTATGCCGTTCAACATTAGTGATACGGAAGGAATTCTCATGCGGTCAGGCCTTTCATAAAGGAACAATGTCAACAAACAGGCATTTGTTTTCATGGTCAGCATAAACTAGTAGAGTATAATAACACAAGACTTCTGGTCAGCAACCTCCTGAAGAAATCTAGCTTTGAATACATAATTGGGAGTGTTTGCTATAAGAAGAAACTAACCAGCACTTCGTACCAACAGGGTACTAACTCAATGCAAATGCAAAAATATCCTATTCCTTGAATAGGAATGCTTTCCAAACATAAAGAGTAAAAGTTGTTGTAGAAGGAAGAGGTTCTGACCTAGCTTCGTTCCGACAAGAATTACTGGGACTCCAGGCGCATAATGCGTCAATTCAGGAATCCACTGCACACCAACAAAAAATAAAGAGAGAAACAAATGTAAATAGCATCAAATTTGGAAAAAATATTAGTTTATTCTTTCTTCCTCAGGAGTGGAAGGCTCCACATTGCCCTCGGAGTAGAAGGGCCAGTAAGAAATTTTGAACTGGCCCTCCTAATTCCAAGATAATTCCACATCATTTACGTCATCATTTTATGGCTTCCACATTTGTGGACAAGTTTACAAAGAAATGGATAAGAGTAAGATGCAAGGTTTTGATAACATATCGTAGCTGTATCGCCAAGAAAAGTCTCACCTTCTTGGAGACATTCTCAAAACTAGCCCTGCTAATGAGGGAGAAAGCAAGTATAAAGACATCGGCCCCACGGTAACTCAACGGTCTTAATCTGTTGTAATCCTCCTGGCCTGCTCAACAAACGGGTACAGTGCCTCTCAAGGATTGGTTTAATGGTAAATCAAAATGATATCAAAACAAAACAACCCATTTACCTGCAGTGTCCCATAAACCTAGGTTCACGGTGCTCCCATCCACCACTACATTGGCACTAAAATTGTCGAAGACAGTTGGGACATAATCCTATTTAATGGTACAAAACAAAGCTTCAATTATTAGAATTATATGACTATAGTGAATAAATTAGCTCATTCAAACAAGCTACTGCAATGACGGAGCCAGTGAAAAAGAACGAAAAAAAAAAAATCAATGCAGAAAGTTTTGCAGTTTTCTGAGAGAACAGACAGATAAACTTAAAGAGTAAGCTTACTACATGGTCACTGCTCAATTTTTTCAGCACTTGATAACATGTTGTTAACAAATAAGGAACACCTACATGGTACATCCCCGCACTAAGTAGCTATGGAAAAAGATCCAAAACGCACACACATTTTACACAACAATTACTTGTAAAGCCTTGCTACTAAAAATTAAAACAATTAAAACAAAGCCACGAAAATGCACACCAATAACGCCTACACTCATTTTTTAGTAAATTCATAACTAGACAATTAACTTGCACAATATTCGAAAATTGCCACCCTCCTCCACACAAAAGACATAGTACAATGCAACCATCCCCATCGTTCAATCTACGATAATGCACCATCTATACAATCAATAGCCGAACAACAAGTACATTAGCAGATTTTGGAAACTGAAACATCTCGCCGTGCATTGTTACTAGGAATCCAATAAAACCAGAACAGAACCGTCTACTACACTTCCTCTTCATGATCATCCATAACAAGGACCATAAAAAAAAACTTACAGTGGGAAATGTGTTACTGGTGTAGGATATGAGCAAGCAAGTTTTACCAACAGCTCCATCGCCAACCGTAACGCACTTAATAAACTTCGACGCACTCATCTCGCCGCCGGCGAACTTCCCTCCGGCCGTCAAAACCACTTAAATCTCTTCAGAATTCTATCTCCTACCTCAATTGACACCGAAATCACAGGAGAAAAACGATTATTCCATAAAACATTCAAAATCAAAACCCTAATCGACGTTAAATCCTAAATGCTGACAACAAAATGCGAGTTTCGTAACCGATCAAACAAATCGCGAACCAACACAGCGTCAATGATCGATTGTTCGTTGCAATTTCACACAGAAACATACGGAAATCGGAAATGTGAGAAAAAAAGAGAGAGAGATTATAAACACATACCTGCGATTATGGAGGAAGATTAGGCGAGCTAAAATGAGTACTCTCTGCAATACACTGCAAGTGATGCTGCTATGCTATCATTTTGCCTTAACTAACCTCTTTCCGTAAATTGCACAAGTGCCCGTGGTTGTCATTATTCGCACGATGGCTCCTTACTAATACGATAAACTTTGTGCCTTTCGAGTCTCATTTATTCGGCATCGTTTGCATTTTTAGGGACATGGATATACAATATGATGAATAGAAATCGTAATTGTGTATTTAAGTTCATGAATAAGTTCGGGTATCTGATTAAGGTGGTTTCCTCATTATGAATGGGATGCATGAATACACCTTTAAATCGCATATTGTGTATTATAATGTAATTGTGTGTTTGGATTCGAAGGTAATATTTGAAATAAACTTGAGAGAGTGATATTTCACTAGTTTTGTGATTTATTACCATGCTGAAATTGGAAACTTGGGAACGTTTGGCAGTGTTAGGTGTAGGATACAAGCAGGGAAATGTCGAGTAGTTTGAGGAAATCGTATAATTTAAGCGTCCAATGTAGAATTATTCATTTGTAAAGATTTTTAAAACTAATTAATGTTTGTGTGATGTGTTTAGAAACCTTTCTACACGTATCTAAAGAATTTGTTTGTGAAATTTTCAAATATTCGGTGATACGTTTATGCCCACATTTCCAGGCGACGTGAGAGTACATAGGGCCGATTAGATTACTAGCACATTTCTTTTGAGTATTGATGTTAATTAGGGTTTACTATTGTAGTAACAATTTTTACTCGGGCATTATTGAGATCTGAATTAGTGTTAATGCGTGACTTTCTAACAATTTATCATCATCAAACACATGTAAGAACTTTCTAAAAATAGAATATGATAGCCAATGGCACAAAAAAATGGCATGATCCGACAAAATCTCCTTAGCATATAGATATGATGGCAATGTCATTCTATATTTCTCATTTTCTTTTGTGCATGAAATCTTTAGAACATTTCCTTGGTGCCTCCTCCTCGTCTTAGAGAGGAAAGAGGCTCCAAGCTTCTCTTTTCTCCGGTGCCTGCAAAAAGTCTAATTCGAAAATAAGCATCACAAGAGGGATTGTACTCGAGGGAGAAAAGAAATGGCTACATGGAGCAGAATTCTCTTTTTTGCCCTGTTTTCGTTGCTGGTGGCGAGTGCATATGGACGCCAGAAGAAACTCCACCAGCATGTTGTGACATATGATGGTCGCTCCATGATCATCAATGGAAGCAGGGAACTATTGTTCTCTGGTTCGATTCATTATCCACGTAGCCCTCCTGAGGTTTGTTTTCTAGCTTGAACGGTTTGATTTAGTTGGATTGATTTCATACATCTCTACGAGTTCACAATTTTAAATGTTCCAAGCAAGTTTCTTTAGATAATAAGAATGTTTCAAGCAAATTTTATATCAATTCATTACATCCCAAAACTACTAAAGAATGTAGTATGAAAATTGTAAAATATCCAATTAAGTTATATAGAAGGATGAAGATGTTGAACAGTTGCATTGCATTTGTTTTATCTCTAGGTGTGGCCTGATCTCATTAAAAAGGCTAAAGATGGCGGCTTGAACCTCATCCAGACTTACGTGTTCTGGAACATTCACGAGCCAGAGCAAGGAAAGGTAACGTAATGCCTATCTTCACAAGATTTTATTTTAAAAATGTTGCAAGTAACATTTCTATCCCTTTCGCAGTTCAATTTTGAGGGAAACTATGACATCGTGAAATTCATCAGACTGATTGGAGAGCATGGTCTGTGGGTAACTCTCAGGCTTGGTCCATATGTTGAGGCCGAATGGAACATGGGGTAATTCATTAAATTATTTTTCTTGAAGATATTCTTTCTATTTTACTTCACTAGTATATCTAGCGCAAGCACGTAGATCAGATCTTTATATGCTCTTGTGCATTGTTTCACTCATGAATGATTCATGCGTTGACAGTATGAAACAATATCTAGTACTTGATGTGTTTGTTGCATCATCTATTTGAGCAGGGGATTCCCATATTGGCTAAGAGAAGTTCCAGGCATCATATTCCGATCACATAATGAACCTTTCATGGTAAATCATGAATAATCGAATTACAAAAAAAGTTCAACTTATACACTTTTCCTTCCATTTTGGAACGCGTATTTGAACAAAACTGCTCACAGAGATTTGATTTTCTTCCACAATCTGCAGTACCACATGAAAAAGTATACAGAAATGATCATTAACTTGATGAAGAAAGAGAAACTTTTTGCAGATCAAGGAGGTCCTATTATCATGGCACAAGTATGTTTACATTTAGGCTAGTAGCCAGAAGTTTTACATATACATTGAACATAATGTTAACAGAATTAGCATTAATGCAGATCGAAAACGAGTACAACAACGTCCAACTTGCATATAGGGAAAAGGGTGTAAAGTATGTCAAGTGGGCAGCAGATATGGCTGTTGGATTGTACAGTGGAGTCCCCTGGGTCATGTGCAAGCAGAGAGATGCCCCTCAGACAGTAGTAAGTTCTAAATTTTAATACTTCTTCACCCTGTGTCCCATCAAAGTTCTGATTCGCTCGACTTGAGATACATAGTACATGAGTTGTAAGTTTTCCTCCTATTTTTCCAGATTAGTACTTGCAATGGCAGGCAATGTGGAGATACTTTTCCAGGTCCAAATGGCCCTAACAAGCCTTCTCTCTGGACTGAAAATTGGACCGCTCAGTGAGTAGAAGACTCGCAAACATAATTTGATGATAAAAAACTTGAATAAGTGGATATTAACGGAAGGTAGTTCATCATATACAGGTATAGAGTGTTCGGAGACTCTCCATCCATGCGTGCAGCAGAAGATTTAGCGTTTTCTATTGCTCGATTCTTTGCAAGAAACGGTACCCTCAATAACTATTACATGGTATGCATATCTTATAACTTAGGCCTAATGCAAGAAAATTTATTTGTATTCTTTGGATAAATTAACCTCATGGTGAACTTAATTTATATTGTTTCTAGTATCATGGTGGAACCAACTTTGGCCGAACAAGTTCATCCTTCGTGACAACTCGTTACTATGATGAAGCTCCTCTTGATGAATTTGGTACGAAACAATCACGAGAATTAAATCAATTCAAGGGGACAAAGGAATAGACTGATTTTTCTTTCATTCTTTTTCCAGGTTTGAAGAGGGAACCTAAATATGGTCACCTGAGGGACTTGCATAGGGCATTGAAATTGAGCAAGAAGCCGTTGCTTAAGGGCACTCAACATATCCAAAAGATTAGCAGGGACTTGGAGGTATGAAATGATCGATTACAGCCTTATGCACCATAAAATAAGCCTAGGGCACACTTTTATAATATCAATCCCCTAAGAAGTACGTTTCACTGGCAGATAACGACTTATGAGAATCCCGCGACCAACATTTGTGTTGCTTTCTTGACCAACAACAGCACAAAGATCGACTCATCTATTCATTTCAGAGGTGTGGATTATTATCTCCCTGCCGAATCCATCAGCATTCTCCCTGATTGCAAAACAGTAGTTTACAACACTCAAGCGGTAAAGAAATTTCAACATTTACAACATTTTTAATTACGGCAAAAAATGGACTTTTTACTACTTTTTTTTACTCTTCACTGGCATGACAGGTTGTTGCACAACATAGTTCAAGAAACTTTGTTGTATCAAAGAAAGCAAAGGCCACAAAATGGGAAATGTTCAGAGAAAGCATTCCGACCATGAATGACTTGGAAGTGAAGAGTCCTGGACTTAAGGAATTGTACAGCTTCACAAGAGATACCTCAGACTATGCATGGTACAGCACCAGGTATGAAAGTCGTCAGTGAGATTTAAATATCCAACATTTGTCTTGATGTTTGAGAAATGGATACACAACATTGTAAATGTTCTGAATTTTCAGCATCACATTAGAGAAACGTGACATGCCAATGCGTGCCAACATTCTTCCGGTTCTTCAAGTTGCCAGTCTTGGACACGCTTTGCTTGCTTTCGTTAATGGTGAATTCGTAGGTAATGAACAAATATTGTAAGAAATAAATTCTGGCAGGATTCTCCGTCCCACTTTCTGTAGTAATTGGTTCACTAGGGACATTACACGAAACTGTATGTGTTTAGTTCCACGTACATAACAAATAATGGTGCCCATTTTTTTAAGGTTTTGGCCATGGAAGCAATGTTGAGAAGAGTCATGTGTTGACCAAGCCTGTGACTTTGAAGCCTGGAGTTAACCACATCTCTTTACTGGCCATGACAGTTGGTTTTCCGGTATATTCTGCAAACTGAATTTTCAGTTTCTGCTTCTTCTACGAAAAACAATAAGTAGTTTTTTGAAAATTTGTAATAAGAAGTTAGAATTGAGAATTATGAATTGTAGAAGTGAACTACATGGAGGAGTTTAGCTCAATTATATAGCTAAGAGCTAAACTAAGTATAACAAACTAATCGTCTAACTGCACAGTACAACTCCTCTTATATAATGTACAACTTAAATTCCTATTTAATAGCTGTCGAATTGGGAAGTTCGAATTATGAAGCTTTATGTACATCTCGAGTAGCTCGTTTTTCATCAACTTAATTATGTTCACAAACTTCAAACATGTTGTTGCAAACAGTAACTAGTAAAGTAACTGAATATTGGGAAAATTACAGAACAGTGGAGCCTACATGGAGAAGAGGTTTGCTGGACCGCGAGCAATTACGCTTCAAGGCTTGATGGCTGGAACTCTTGATATCACCAACAATTTCTGGGGCCAACAGGTGAACCGTGATATTAGTTACGAGTTACCTGATTGTGTACCGATGCTAATTTTGTTTCCTGATTGATGTATCGGAATGCTTAGGTTGGTGTATCGGGTGAAAAGATGGAATTGTTCACTGAAGAAGGTTCAAAGAAAGTTAATTGGGCTCAGTTTGACGGTTCTCCTTCACCTGTCACCTGGTACAAGGTATGATATTACATATGTGTATCGCCTGACTGGGTTTTTTCTACCCTACAAAGCTACAACCTATTGTAGTGCATGAATGTACTACAACATGTTGTACGGTAGATAAAACCGTGTGACTGTACAAGGTCTAGCAAAATTACTTAGCCCTAAACCTTAAACCTTAACCTACATATTGTTTAGCTTCTTTACCGATAATCGCAGTATGTTTTATTTTTACAATTATAGTCTAAAGTTCAACATTTTCTTGAATTTGCTTGTTCAGACATACTTTGATGCTCCAGAAGGGAAAGACCCCATTGCCCTGAGAATGACTAGCATGGCTAAGGGAATGTTGTGGGTTAATGGCATTAACATAGGGAGATATTGGGTATCGTATCTCTCTGCACTTGGAAGCCCAACTCAAGAAGAGTAAGTTCTATGTATTGAAAGGAAGAAGAAAATATGAATTTTGTATCATTTTCGTGTTTGCGGCAAAGTTTAAAGTTTATATGCACAATCAGGTATCACATCCCAAGAGCATTCTTGAAGCCAAAGGACAATCTATTGGTAGTATTCGAGGAAACAGGTGGAAACCCGGGAAAGATTGAGATCTTGAAGGTTAACAGAGACACCATTTGCAGTATCATAACCGAATACCACCCACCACACATCAGGACGTGGGAGAGGAAAAACAACCAATTAAGAAACATTACGGATCCCGTCAGGGCAGGGCATCTCACATGTCCTGATAACAAGGTAGTCGAGAAGGTTGAATTCGTGAGCTTTGGGAATGCTGAGGGAGCTTGTGGTGCGTTCAAGACTGGAACGTGCGATTCCCCGAAGGCTCATGAAGTCGTGGAAAAGGAGTGTTTGGGTAAGAACGATTGCACGATTAAGTTTGATAGAGACATTCTTGTTGATGCCGGAAACGATCTGTGCCCGAACATTGCTAAGACACTTGCTGTCCAAGTGAAGTGTGGTCATGCAAAGAAGAACCATGCTTGATTGTTTTGTTTATTTATTCATGTGATAAGATGAGAAATTGTATACTTAACCTTTTGAGTTCAACTTGAATGTCTAACTTGGAATTGTTTGATATGAGTTGATTAGCTGCGTTATATATTTAGGATGTTTTGGTTTGTTGATGCTTCCAAATTCGATTTCGGAAAGAAAACATTAGTATAAACTCAAAATTTGCACAAATTAAAATTAACACTTCCTAAGCTTATATCTAATTATACACAAAATGTGGATTTTTAATTAAAGTGTGTTTAGTGTCTTTAATTACTCAATTCGGATTAAAGATGAATAAGAAATTAATGCACAAATAGACCACTTCTAATTATTAATACGAAGGTATTCGCAATAAAGTTGCATTAAATTCCGACAAAATAAATGTAAATATATGAATAAAAAGGTGTAGAAGAAGAGGTTTGAACTTGGTACCTCTTGAAAAGTTGTTGAGAAAGGAAAAGATAATTTGCCCAAAAAACAATCAAACTTGTTGAGGCTTGATCCTAGGATCTCCAAGATAGTTTATCCTTTACGGATTTCAAGTCCTAAGTAACTTTTAAGTTTGGAGGACGTTGAATATGAATTTCCATGTGATTTTCTAACCGTATCGGAGGATAAAGAAGTATAAAATAGAGTTGCTATTTATACTTGGTGGGTGTTGGATGTTCTTCAGTTATATAATCCATTATTGTAGTAATTCGTCGGAATTATAGTTCAAGTGCTAGAATTCTAATTCATCACTGCTGTTCTATCTTGGGAGACTATTTGTTACGTAAACCGTGAGCACTAGAGCGGGACAAATAAAGTCTTAAGGAAATAGGCCAAGCCTTCGCTCAACAGTATAAATATTGTTTTGTTCTTTATGTTGTGTTCCAGATATCCATCTTCGATACACTATACACCCGCAGTTATATGAAATTCACCCCAACATTAAATTCATCACCATCTGTAAATTTACATATAAATCTCAAATGTTAAAAAAATCAAGGCAAAGAATATACTATCAAAGCTTTGACTATAGAGCTTAACATAGATTGGAGCTTATATTTGTTTTCTTTATAATTTACAAATCATAAACGAATTGTAAGACTTGGAAGTTCATTGAAAAACTTTACAGATGGGCTTAATGTGTTAAACTTTAGCTAAAGGTGGGGGTTCAATTTGTTATAGTTTTAACGACCATGTACTTATGCTTAATTAAGTATAACAGGTGTTTGCGCATACTTCTCCTATAAATTTACAAAGTCGAAGGAAATCGTATTCCAAGTTTCCAACCTACGACAACTTGAATTTCTTCCTTCATTTTTTTTTCTATCGTCCAACCTTCTCTTCAAACTCACCATGTACAGATGACAATTCAACAAGTTCGATCTTGTCTTGGACCTGGTTTACCAGCGACGTAACTCGACCAACATGCACCATCCACTTAGATCGACCGACTAGTCCCACAGACTGGCCAACAAGACCCTTCGCACCCGCGACGGGTATTTATTCTCGTGATCTCGTCGTTAGAGCCGCTATGCTGAGCGGGCCCCAGCCCAATGGCTCTATCCAACTTTAAACCTAAAGCTGGCCCAAAAGTATTTTTATTTTTCAATTTTCTTTTATTTTTAATTAATTATTTATATAGTAGTAATAAATATAAAAACCATAGTTGGTTCAATTTTGTCCTTTTTGTAATGATGTTGACCCATTCCACCAATTTGTTAAGCTTGTTGATACTACTTGATCCGATTTCCGATCACTAGAATAAATTTGACTCGAAACCTCCATTCAAAATTATCTGAATTGATATTGAACTGAAATTGATCCAAACAGTCTTATTGGAGATTCATCTCCACCATTAATTAAGGCTTTATTTGGTTTGAGAGAAAATTGAGTAAAATAAAAAAATAGAGGAAAATATTATTTTACACCATTTGGTAGTTCTCAGAAAATCCTGGAAAATTAATCAAAATCTATACAAAATACATTTATCTCTACAAAATAAGAAAATTTGTTTTTCCCTCACATTTTCCAGGAAAATCTTATTTTCTCCTATTTTTTTTTTATTTTCCCTCAAACCAAATGAAGGCTAAATAAATATTTTACTATTGATCTCATGTGTTAGAACTCAGAAGTATATTATTTCTGTTTGAGAAAGAAAATACTATAATATTTTGAGATTATGCATGTAGTTTTTTGGGTTAATTTTGAGAAGTTAAAAAAGGGCAAGTGGGGCGGAGGGAAAGTTTATCAAGGAGCGAAGATTTCTAGGCTGTCGATTATACCTAACTTTTATCGCTCTGACTCTATCTACACATATCACATAATACTATCATATCTAACACCTCAGCTCTTCTCCTCCTTCTTCTTCCTTCTCCTCCTCTCCTTTTTTCACATCAGATCCACCATTTCCGATCGGCCTAAGTTTCCCTTTCCTCAACCAGGCTTCTTCGTAACGGTGAAAACCTCAGTGTTTGCAATTTGGAACTCCAATCGAATCAATCATCATATTTATAACTATGAAATTCTCAGAGGAGAGTAGAGGTGGAAGTACCTTGTATGATTTGCCCGAGCAGACAGTGAGATTGCGGTGGGATATTTGAAGATTTGAAATGTAAAATACTATATTTTACATTTCAAATCTCCAAATCTACTCCGGCAAACTCTCCTCTGAGAATTTCATAGTTAAAATATGATGATTGATTCGATTGGAGTTCCAAATTTCAAACAGTGAGGTTTTCACAGTCATATTATGAACTACCAATAGCCTGAACCTGATTACTGAAAGCTTAGAATACAATCTCTCTCTGGTGTATTTTTTGGTTAATTATCTCTGTTGATTTAGTTTTTGTATTTTTAGCTCTTTCTAGATTCAGTACTTTTCAGGGCTAATGATGCACATAACTCATGAAGTATCACTATTATAGCTTAGATTTATGGTTAATCCAGGTTAGTTTGTGTAAAAATCAAATCTAGTTTCATTATCATGAATGATCAATCACTGAACCTGATTACTGAAAGCTTAGAATACAATCTCTGTCTGGTGTATTTTGTGGTTAATTTTCTGTTTTCGTTTTGTTTTTTGTATTTTTAGCTCTGTTATACTGTCTATAATTCAGTACTTTAATGGCTAATGCATGAAGTATCACTAATATAGCTGAAATTTATGAGCAATTCACGCTTAGTCTGTGTAGAAATCCTATATAATTTCATTACTTAATTAGCCAAATTAATGAAGAAATGCAGTTTTCGTAGCTGGTGTCCTCTAACACATGTTCAAATTGGCTTCTGAGTATATTGGGGAAGTTGGAATGATCACTTGCTGAACTGATTAACTATTTATCGTCTATTGGCACACTGAGTGTTAGATTTAAGATGCAAGTAAATAGGATTAAGTACATTTTTGTGTGCAAGTTATTTCAGTGCTGGTTTGTGTAAGGCGGATGTTTCAAGGGTGGTCCTGTCCTGTAATGTGCTCTTTCATGTGGCTAAAATGCTATATGGTTTATGGTTATTTAGGCCCTTTCATGGCTAATGCTGCACATAGCTCGTGAAGTATCACCAAGGTAGCTGAGTTTTTATGGTTGATTCAGGCTTACCTTGTGTACATATCTAATGCTATTACTTAATTAGCCAAATTAATGAAGAAATACAGTTTTCTTAGCTGGTGTCCTCGAATAAATGTTCAAATTGGCTTTTGAGTATATTGGGGAAGTCGGAATGGGCACTTGCTGAACTGATTAACTCTTTATCATCTATTGGCACACTGAGCATTAGATCTAAGATGTAAGTAGAAGGGATCAAGTACAATTTATGTTTGTGTATGCAAGTTATTTCAGTGCTGGTTTCTGTAAGACGAATGTTTCAAGGGTGGTCTTGTTCTGTAATGTCCTCTTTCATTAGGCTAAAATGCTATATGGTTTATGTTTCTGCACTTGTACTCGTATTTATCTCCAGTACTTCATTGAAACAGAATTAAAGTACTTGGTTTTTGACTTTTGAGTATATTGGGAAAGTTGGAATGATCACTTGTTGAACTGATTAACTATTTACAATCTATTGGCGCACTGAGAATATATATTCGATTGGAATTAGATTATCAAACACTTTGAGGATTTTAGTCACAGCCTACCGATCTCTAATTCAGCTTTACATAACTCTGTTGCATTATCATGACCGACCAGTCGCTGTACCTGATTACTAAAAGCTTAGAATAAAATCTCTGTCTGGTGTATTTTTTGGTTAATTGTCTCTGTTCGTTTTGTTTTTGTACTTTTAGCTCCGTTATACTGTCTAGTATTTTTAGCTTTGAGTTTATTGGGAAAGTTGTGGAGACAGTTCAGTAAATCTGTATATTGGGGAAGTTGTATAAAAATCCTATATAATTTCATGACTTGATCATTTTTATGGATAATCCTATATTTGAAGCAGGTAACAACTTCGTCCGTATTCTACAAGACTCAAGAGAATGGAGAAGAAAGAAACCCAGAGCAGAGGTTTGTCTCATGACACTTTAGTCTACTTATCTTTTCGGTTATAAGAAGCACAAGGTTTATCGAATTAATTAGTGTTTTATTTTTGCATTTTTATTTAGATTCTTCAAACAGACAAACTTTGTGAAAGAGAAGACGAGAAAACGACTTCGCTTCCGAGGTAATTAAATTCTTGTAGTGTAAAAGTATGTAGATTTTGCATCGGGTCTATGTTTTATTATGTTATCCCTTCTTCTTCTTTTCGGATTATGCATTGTGATGTTCCAACATAGATCTGCTTCATTGTAATTGATCTCAAAGTGTACGCCATTGTTGTAGCATGAAACCTACTACTTGAAAAAGTTCGAACTCTATGGTGACTAAGAACTTACACACTTGGAGAGTTTGATCAAAAGATACTGCTAATTGTCATATTATCTTACACGAAACTGTTCTGGAACATAGATCTGCTTCATTGTAATTGATCTCAAAGTGTACGCCATTGTTGTAGCATGAAACCTACTACTTGAAAAAGTTCGAACTCTATGGTGAATAAGAACTTACACACTTGGAGAGTTTGATCAAAAGATACTGCTAATTGTCATATTATCTTACACGAAACTGTTCTGGAACAACTGTTGACCCCAATGCGTGCCAGCATGTTCATCTGGAACAGTTGTCAACTCAATTTCTTGTTGGGCAGGATTCCCACTGCGTCCCCGAAAATGAACGTCAAACCATCCCCTAAATCCACAAAATTTGGCATTTTCTTCTTTTGTAGACAACGAAAAGCTAGAGGGAACATCTTTTATATCATCCAATGTAGCTGTTAGGCAGTCTATATCCTTCACTATTTGCAGATGTTTCGATAACTTTTGGGTGAAGCTTGTTCTAGATGGATGTCTGTAGATAATAGTTTCTCTGTTCTTCAGTAAATGCATTAGAAGGCACTAGTGTTAACACCATAAGAATTTTTGGTGTCTTCAACGAAACAATATCAATCATCCATGGATCCTTTATAGTCATTAATTTTCTGATCCATCAATCATGTCTTGATAATCATGCATTCCATGCTAAATTTGACAACATCGAACATTTTGTAGGACTATTGTCTACACCTAAAGCATGTATTGACGTGTGTTTTGAAGGATAAAAAATTATTAGGTCATTTTTTTACTTTTGTTTTCATTATCTTTTATTATTTTAATTTCTTGTGATACATCATACATGATTGAAGTATGCTCGTTCATTTTTATTTTCTAGATGCGTGTAATGCTTCATCAACGTGTATGGCCGTATCAATCAATTATGGCATCGAGAATCCCGAAGACAAGCCGGTCAATTTGTCTAACCAATATGTGCATGATAATTTGAGTGAGGATCAGGGCTCAATTTATGATCCATATGGTGTTTTCGTCAATAAAGGAGTAGTCGAAGAAGAGAAATGCAAATTCCTTGGAATAAGACGCAAAAGATTCGAGGAACCTGAGGTATAATGTGACTTATGTCTTATGCTTAAATTTTGAAGTGACTTGTGTTACCTAAGTGCCCGTTTGGTTTGAAAAGGGGTATTTCATTTTGCAAAATTGGATTATTCGGCCCATTTAAGGAATTGGATTATGTTTGGGGGTTTTCGCCTAAAAATCTTGTTTGGTTGGACTCTACGAATTGAACTATTTTCAATAAAATCCAGTTTGGTTCTGAATTGATTTTGAATTATTCAGTAGGATAAAGCAAAGTGGAATTACTGATATACCTCTATGCTTTTCGACTTATTGTATAAAATCGAGTTTGATTTTCAATTTGATTTAATGAAAATTACATATGAACATAATTTTAGGGGAGCAAATTTTTACCACCTTCTCGTGTTTAATCGTGAAATTCTGGAATTTTGATCATATGAATTTCGTATACAAAATTATCCGAAAATCTTTGAAATTATTGCATCCATAGTTACATTGCCATTGTTGATAACTTTGGCATCGATTTTGAGTTTATATGATTTGACCATTAAATTTTAGTTTATAGATATTGTTTATAATCTGTGTAATAATTATCTTAACGAAATATATGTTTCCTTATAAGATCGATATTTCATATGAGTGAAATTTATAATCCCATATTTTCATCTCATGCGTAGAATAATTATTTTTGGCGATTGAAATCGACATCGCATATGTTTATCATCCCATCTAAACATAAATTTTCCTACATTTTAAACATAAAAGTGTAAAGCATAGTAAAATGCAAAAGTCAGTGACGGAGCCAGGATTTTAGGTCAGGTAGGGCACAAATAAAAATTCAAACTTTTAATTATATAAATGTTGTTTTTATAATATATAAAGTAAAAAAAATCACATATGTGTAATTAACGATGCATATTTTGTATTCAAAACACATATATACTCTGCCTATATTCTGTCAAAATTTGCACATATTTAATATGCTAGAATTTTTTTTTTTAAATGATGAAGAAAAAACGTTCTTGAACCGACAACTCTAAATTATCATCGTTATTCTCGTAAGCAACGCTAACCAATTTTTTTAATTATTAGTATTGTTTTGTTTAATCATTCTTATAAAAAAGTTGGCTATACTACTATTAAACAAACAAAATTAATTTTGATGTAAATACATAAGATACGCCAAAAAACAAAAGTATAAAAGGTCTAATGAGTAAATGAGTAGAAAAGAGAAATAAATATTACAGGGGTACAAAATGAAAAGAAATAGTGCAAAACTAGGAAACCATTGGAAAAAAAAAATGAAGGTGGAAACCAGGAAACGGAAAAAATGAAAAAGAAAGAGTGCAAAACTAAGAAAATATAAAAGAAGAAATGGAAGGTGGAAATTGGAAGGAAAAAAAAAGTGCATTGATGTGAATTGGGATGACATATTTAGTAATTGATGGGAAGTTTGTATAAAATTAAACATTTCACGAGAAAGAAGATAATTCAAAAGTAAATACCTCCTCATAGAAGGTATTTGAAATTGAATTATTCATGTACAAATTTGAGGGCTTGAGGCGGGCCGGAGAAATTGGATTATTCCAAATAATCCATTTTTTCGGGCCGACAAAAAGGCAACCAAACTGGATTATTGAGGGTATTCGGACAAAAATCTCCAAAAACCCCTCAAACCAAACGGGCACTAATAGTTTGCTAAATAATATATGCTTGGAATTTTGAAGTGATGGTAGTTGTTGCAAAGCAGCCGTTGTAGAGTAATTTATTAGGCTTTGTTAGATGCATGCACTAGATTTTTGTACCAGCCCACTTAGATTACCTTGCTAAATGCTTGAAAACACCATTAGTTCCGAAAACTTGGTTAATTCTACAGTTCTATACTCTCCAAAAGAAACTATAATACCAATGAAGGGGACTAATATACTCCATACCTACAAGGGAGCAAACAACATACATATTTACCAAAGTAGTATTAGCCAAGCCACACTTTGATAAATTTGCAAGCAAGATATGATTAACATCTATTATCCAACTTGAGGGGGTATTGAAATTGACATGCTAGAGAAGCAACGAGCAGCAAACAACCATAAATGAGGGCACTGTTCACAACCAATGGCATAATCTGTGTATTTTAGTACTAGGATTTAGTTGTTTGTTTTTACTCTTTCCAGCTACTATTTATGGGTCTCTTTGTTGTACAATTCGGTATTAATCCAATACACAATCATTCAACCTGCATGTATCTTTCATAACCTGCTTTAAACTTTTAACACTAATAAAATAAATTCATCTTCAATATGAAGTAAAGTGTATTACTATTCTAGTGTTTGATACAGTTGACTGAATCTCATGAATTTGGGCGCAGTAAGACATATCTAGACTTGAATTTGCTAAGAAAACAACCATTTAGGTATCTTTATAATGCATAAGTTATATTTTACTGACCTTACTTTTGTAAGAATACCTCGGAGAATCGTATGGTCAGCCACCAACAAGGAGGTTGCCTAGTTTCCACTAATGTGGTATCCATATTCAGTCCTGTGGAAGAACATATAGGAATCTGTCCTTTTTTGGATATCTTATTGATACAAGCTTTGTTCGTGGAATTGATTGATCTATGTAATGCCGCTACTCCTTCAAATCTTGTTAAAGATAAGTCTTTGGTCATAAAAATTAGGTAGAATAGTATTGTTCCTCCCTTTAATTAGTATTGGGACAATTATCCGACATCCCAGATGTCGAGATTTGGGTAAAAATTCATACATTCCATGCCCTCGTCTTCGGCAGGACCTATTCCACTCCCGATCTTCAATTTTCATGCGACATCTTCAATGGCATTGCTAGATTTATGACATTTGTCCACAATTTAATCATGTCCTAATGCTTTCCATTTATGTTTAGTTCATTATTTGATGGCAAACAATGCTTAGGGATAAAAATGACACCATTGCTTATTTTTCTTTATAGTAAATAAGAAAAATTAATTTTACTTTCATACAATATTCCATGTAAAAATTAAAACATTATTAATCCGATCATTAAGTGCATCCATTTGGATAGAGTTTGTTGTGGGTGGCGGTAGTGTATGAGGATAGAAACGGAGTAGGTAAGGAATAGGATTAGATCACGAAAAAGTGGGCCTTACTCCTTAAGATCAGATTTGCTTTCTGTCTTTGACGGTTTACTTGACAAATAGTCTCCCAAGATAGAACAGCAGTATGTGAATCAAAGTTCTAGCACTCGAACTTTGACTCTGCGAACTAATACAATAAAGGTTTTTCTGGCTTTAGAGAGAGTAGTTTAAGAGAAGGAAGAAGAATGGATTGCTGTGTGTTGAAATGGATTCTAGGGGGGGCTATTTATAATATTGAAGAGTTGCAGTCTGAATAGATGTATCCTTTCGCAGAAAGGTCTCGCAGAACAAAATTGAATGACATACATTAGAATTTTCGTTCGATTACATCCTTTGCGAATGGTCGGACGGTTAAGCAATTTCAAACCGAACGGACACAACCGTTCGCTCAAACCAACCGGACTCGGACCGGGGTGGTTTCAGATTTATCTTATTGGGCTTAACCAAACACAATATGTTTCTGGCCCAAAAAGATAATAATCAACCAAGACCGCGATCCGCGAACCCACGGACCCCGGACCCACGAGCCCACGGCCCGAGACCTGCCTGAGCCAGAGTGTGTGTGTGTAGAGCATCTAGCTCCTCCCCTTCCAAAGCATGGGTGCCCAATCACTTAACCCAAGTCTTGGAATAATAAGTAGTTCCTTCTTCCTCAATTTTAGCCATGTGAGACTTCTCCCATTCCAACTCTTGGCATTCCATATTCAATGCATCAACCAACACACTTTGAGTTTCAATAACTCTTTCACCTTTCAATGAATTTTAGTAATTCTTTTTCAAGTGTCATCTACTACCATAGTAGATTATACACGTTTAATGAAACTTCATTTCAAACATGTGGGGCCCCTTTGGTTGAGGTACAAAGTCATAGACTAGCCTCATTAGTGCTAAAATTCTAACAATCCCCACATGAAAGAGAATTGATGCTCACAGCACAATGTGGTGCTCCAGCCTAGAATTTCCTGCAGAAAATCATATTGCATCGGGATCAATTGTCAGTGACATTGAATCGTCCCTAGTAGAATACCATCGGATTTACTTGCCCCCCGATGGACGTGATGCCTTGAACCAGTCGGCGTTTTGTGTAAACCAAGACAATGATATCAACACAATAATTTTACTTATTGCCTCGTTCCTTTTCTCAGTCCGTTAAAGGCCTTGGACTGCTCGGATTCATAGGTGTTCTCGTTTGAAGCGGCCTCCCATACTTCACACCCAAATAGGTGATCTCGTTCTAAGAGCATTCCTGCCAATGCTCTGCTCGTAAGCTAAAGAAATTAAGAATCTTCTTCAGAGATCATTAAGAGTTTAGTGACTCATCCTCCGTCCGGTCTGCAGGAGCACTTAAAATGTCTTTCACGGGAATGGCGCAAGTGGAGTTAGTAACTCCTAAGTGCTCTTACCCCGAAGTACAAAACTTCACGAGGCGCCATCGGTCCTTACTTTAGTTGTCCCATTGAATCAAATTCTTAGGATCTCCAGTCAGTATGATTGGGTTGCCACCGTAAATTTCCTTATTTTGTGGGTCTTAAGCCCATTCCCCTAGACAAGCAGTGTACTTGATCCCTCGGTAGCGCTTTGGTTAGCGGATCCGTAATGTTATCCTTTGATTTCACGTAAACAATAGTGATAACTCCCGTAGAGACCAACTGCCTAATGGTTTTATGTCTTCGACGTATGTGTCTAGACTTACCATTATACATATTGTTTGCTTCCCTTCCTAATGCTGTGATATTGTCACAGTGAATTGTCACAGAAGGCACAGGCTTATCCCAACAAGGGACATCCTCTAAAAATTCTCGAAGCCATTCTGCTTCTTCTCCAGCTTTGTCCAAAGCTATAAACTCCGATTCCATTGTGGATCGGGCGATGCACGTTTGTTTAGAGGACTTCCATGAAACAGCACCGCCACCAATGGTAAATACGTAACCACTAGTGGACTTGGTGTTTGTACTATCAGATATCCAGTTTGCATCACTGTATCCTTCAAATACTGCCGGATATCTTCCATAGTGTAATCCATAATCTATTGTGGTCTTCAAGTATCCCAATAGATGAAGTAGAGCTTTCCAGTGAGCATTTCCCGGATTACGCGTAAACCTAGCCAACTTGTTGACTGCATGAGCAATATCGGAATCTGATTCATCACGTACATCAAACTGCCAATTATCTTAGCATATTGCGTTTGGTTTACAGGATCCCCTAAGTGTTTGTCCAAACACAAAGATTCGTACATTGGTGTCCTTGCACATTGACGGTCAAAGACCTCGTATCTCTTTAACATCTCTTCAATGTAATGAGATTGTGAAAGCACCAAACCCTCGGGTGTTTTAGAGATTTTTTATCCCTAAGATTAAATCTGCTACACCCAAGTCTTTCATATCGAAAAGTTGTTTCAACATTTACTTTGTTTTCAGGATCAAATCCAGGCTACTTCCAGTAATGAGCATGTCGTCTACATATAAGCATATCATGATAAAGGATTCAGCGTTCCCTTTCACATAGACACACTTATCACACTCATTTATAGAAAATCCCTTTAATCGCAACGTGTTGTCAAACTTTTCGTGCCATTGTTTAGGAGCTTGCTTGAGTCTGTACAATGACTTGACAAGACGACAGACCTTCTTCTCTTGTCCTGGAACCACATACCCTTCAGGTTGTTCCATATAAATTTCCTCGTCCAAATCTCCATTTAGGAAAGCAGTTTTAACATCCTTTTGGTGTATCTCAAAACCACGCAGTGCAGCTATGGCTATGAATACTCTAATGGAAGTTATTCTAAACACATGCGAGTATGTGTCAAAGTAGTCAAGTCCCTCCTTTTGTCTATAGCCTTTGACTACTAGACGAGCCTTGTATTTATGAATGGTTCCATCTGCTTTATACTTGCGTTTGAGTATCCACTTGCAACCCAATGGCTTATTTCCCGGAGGAAGGTCAACCACTTCCCAAGTATGATTTTGCAGGATGGAGTCCATTTCACTTTCAATGGCCTCTTTCCAAAAAGGCGCTTCAGGAGTGGACATCGCCTCTTGGATAGTCCTAGGTTCATTTTCCACAAGGTATGTGAGAAATTCAGGACCAAAGTCTTTCTGAATCCTAGCCCGCTTACTCCTCCTTGGTTCGACATCAGGAACCTCCACGTTCTCTTGATGTGCGACTTCGGCTTCTGCGGAATTCTCTGGTGGTAAATCTTCTGTCTCTGTAGCATTCTCTAGAGGAGGTGATCCTATAGGTTCTGCAACATTTTCTGAAGGTACACCTTCGAATTCTGCATTAGGGCTTCTTGGGTCAGGGACCCCCACAGGGACCCGCACAGGGTCCCTCACAGGATCCCCCACAAGGACCACCACAGGGCCCCCCACAGTGACCACCACAGGGTCCCCCACAGGGACCACCGCATTTGACCCTATTGTCGTATCATAGTCTCGTTTACGAGAGACTATCTTTTCCTTTCTAGGAAAAACTTCAAAGAATTCTGCATTCCTTGATTCAATGACAATGCCCTCATGGATGTCTGGTATCAGCGACTTATGCACTAGGAAGCGATAAGCGCTACTGTTGTTTGCATATCCTATAAATATGCAATTTACAGTCTTTGGTCCAATCTTTACTTGCTTTGGTTTGGGTATTACCACCTTAGCCAAGCAGCCCCACACTTTCAAGTGTTTGTAAGAGGGCTTGTTACCTTTCCACAGTTCATATGGAGTAATATCACTATTTTTCCGGGGTATTCTGTTAAGAATGGTAGTGGCCGTGAGAATAGCCTCCCCCCACAAATTCTGGGGTAATCCAGAATCTAGTAATTCTGGTAGTGCATTCATCATCTCCGTTAGAGTATGATTTTTGCGTTCAGCAACACCATTAGATTGAGGAGAATATGGAGTAGTGACTTGAAGAATATTGCTCACTAAATCTGAACTATAGAGCGTAAAGCTCTCGTCACCACATGAACGAAGTTTCAAGACATTACACATTTAATGTGGTCTTTTCCATATGCCTGGAAATAGAATTTCCGCATAACAAGACTCACTTAAATGATACTTGATTTCGATAAGCATGGACCAGAGGTCTCATTCACACTTTCCACACTAGAGTAGAATTTCCCATGCACTTCATGCATAACAAGTACACATGCATTGAATATGCTACCATACACAATAATCACATAATATTACATAAACGAAATGTAATAAACTCATCATACAAACAAACATAACGATACATAGTTTGCATACTTTTGTATGATCGCAAATGGATGATCGAACCAAAACAAACATATAATGCAACTTCACAATGCAACAACATGAGAACAAATATTTCCTCCAACTCTTCTCAAGTTTCAGGTTAAAATCACACTAAGTTTTCAACACACATGTACTTTTAAAGTTCAGCAAGAAACAAGTACGTAAAAGTAAGGCCACAATAATGTATCAAAAGCAACTTTATGATACAAAATTAAAATTCCAACAAGAAATGGAAATTAACATGCCATACTTATAATTTAACCACATATATACCAACAGGTACTAGACAAAGAGAGAAGGTACCAATTAAGGTTCAAACATGAACCGCATGCAATCATGTTAAATCGGAAAGTCACACTGGTCCATGGGACGCCAACTACTCATATAACCGGTTGACAAATTGCAATATACATGATGGAACAGACACCATACACAACAGCCTTGAAGGAATCGGTGCAATTAATGTGCAAACTGATTAACAAATCAACAAACATGCATATTAACCAAATAAATTGCACCTTTCACAATTAAATTGGAAAGTCACCAATTTTTGTACAGTTAAAACAGAACACGTGAGCCAGTGGCTACTCCGCTTCAAGCAGAGCCCGCCCTATCAAGGAACAGGCAACGCCCGATCCAGCAGAGGTTGGGGAATCAGCTACCTCAAGAGGATCTGCAGAACCTTCTAGATCGGAGAGCATCTGCTTCCCAAGTTCGGGGTGAAGGAAGTCCGAACGGTAGGAGAGAGTATCAGGAGGAGGATAACAGGCAGCCTAGAGCTCCGCAACAAGCACCTCCGAGAGCCAGAGATCATGTAGCGAAAACCATTCCAGTGGTCCGCCTAGATGAACTCCCTGCGGATGTAGCAGTTCATCCTAGGACGGGGGAGATAATGAATGCAGAAGAAATCTATGCTCAGTAAAAAGCCTTGGAAGCCCAGATTCTCAACCTCGG
Organism: Plantago major; assembly: GCA_026545765.1. Classification (NCBI taxonomy): domain Eukaryota; kingdom Viridiplantae; phylum Streptophyta; class Magnoliopsida; order Lamiales; family Plantaginaceae; genus Plantago; species Plantago major. The sequence goes on along the minus strand of CM048843.1, from coordinate 87,285,541 downwards.
GCGTTTGGTGAAGGATCATGAGCAGGTAGCTACAAGTGCACCAAATCCTTTGTGCGATGACATCATGAGAGAAAAGGAAAGGAACAGGAACTTGGATCAAGTGATTCCGAACTTGGAATACTATTACGGGGATACTTGTCCCGTTGGCCACTTGACAAGGTACAATAGTAAGATGGATTCCAAGGGGATGAGTGATAATACAAAGGCTCTCCCTTTTTCATCCACCCTCTTCGGAATAGCTATGGATTGGTACACTGCGTTTCCAAACAAGTCGATAAGATCTTATGCGGACCTCTCCTCCAAGTTTCTAGGACGATTTGGAAAATCGAAGAGGAGGAGGCGCACTGTGGAGCATCTGGCAGAAGTTATCCAAAGGGAGCAAGAGGATCTCAGGACCTTCCTAGATCGCTTTAACGCGGAAGTTCTTCGTGTTGAGCCACACAGTATTAAGGAATGGGTCCGTCACCTGTATGCTAATACTTTCAACATAGAGCTCTGCAGAAAACTTTCTAGTCAGGAAGTGAGGAGTGAAAAGCATTTGGATGACATCTGTGAAGAAGTAATGTATGGAGAGGAGTACCGAAGGAATGTTCCAGTGAGAGCAGGATCCAAGAAGGGAAAGGAGCCAGTAAAACAAGAGCATCGCCCTAATAAGTTTGATCCGAGGAGGGATCACAGAGATAAGGGCTTCCACAGAGAAAGGAGTCCGCCAATGAGATATGCGGATTATACTCGTCTCAATAGACCAAGATCCGACATCTTGGCAACTACTATTGAGAAGAAGTTGAATATTCAATGGCCCAAGCCATCTCACGGTAACTGGAAGAACAAGAATGCAAAGGGGTATTGCAAGTTTCACAAGAGCCGTGGTCATGAGACGGATGATTGCATTCAACTGAAGACGGAGGTTGAACATTTGATAAGAGATGGAAAGTTGAAGGAGCACGTCTATACGGATGAGCCTTCTAGACATGATAGGACGGAACGAAAAAGGGATGATAGAGCTACAGAGCCACCGCCCCATCCTCTATCCTTGCCACCTCCGCCAGCCAACCATCCGCCTCGCACGGACCAACACCCATACAGGTACGATGATGACATTGAAATGGAGAACCCTCCATACAGCGGAGTGATCAACACCATAGCAGGCGGACCAACTGGGGGCGATAGTAGGAACGCAAGAGAGCGGATAACTCAGAATCTCCGGAACAATGACAGATCATATGCTGCTCCAGCAATTCGAGGGACAAATGCTATATACTTTGATGATAGTGAGATACCTCCTCCTACGGCAGGAGGCGAAGACATAGATGATCCGGATGTTCCGCTGGTGGTTTCTTTAACCATTGCAACTTATCGAGTAAACAAGATCCTGGTAGATACAGGGAGTTCCTCGAACATCATCTCCAAATCGACAATAGATCAGATGAATCTGGGAGGAATCCGATATGAGATAGTCAATACCTCCATATTAGGGTTTGGAGGAGGAACTGTTCACCCCCTAGGAAGTGTCATGCTTCATGTTTCACCTGGGACACATCCCGCAAGAGTGACACAACTAGTCCGTTTTGTAGTGGTGGATCGAACTTTTGACTACAATGCCATCTTTGGTCGTCCGGGACTCAATCAATTCCGAGCTATATCCTCCATCCTCCATAATAGGATGAAGTTCCTGACCCCATGCGGAGTTGGAGAGGAAGTGGGGAACATCCGAGAAGCTTGGGAGTGTTATATTATGTCCACAAGGAGAGCATCCACACCCGTGTTGGCAGTCAATGTGACTTCTGATCCGCATGTTGTTCTTCCACCAAAAAAGGAGAATCCTAACATTGGGGTAGGGAGCCAGAAGGACAAGTTTCCTAAAACTGCACGGATCGAGCCTCATGAAACTCTCAGGGAAGTTGAGCTTGTTGTTGGGAGCCCAGATAAGAAGACTAGAATCGGGACAGAGATGAATGCGGAAGTGGAAATGAAGCTCATTGCTTGTCTCCGAGATAACAGTGATGTCTTTTCTTGGAGTACTGACGACCTAAAGGGGATAGATCCGAGGGTTGCTGTTCACCGTCTGAACATGGATCCCTCGATTAAATATATCCGCCAGAAGAGAAATGATTTCGGTCCTATCAAGGATGCCATCATATCCGCCGAAGTGGATCGACTCATGAAGGCAGGACATATCGAAGAAGTCCGTTATTCTGATTGGGTTTGCAACGTGGTTCTAGTAGAAAAGTCACCAGGCAAATGGCGGATGTGCAATGATTTCACCAGGCTAAATAAGTTTTGCCCAAAGGATCCATACCCTTTACCACGGATTGACCAATTGGTTGATTCTACAATGGATCTGGCGTTCATCGAGTTTCATGGACGCGTATCAAGGCTTTTACCAGATTCGGATGGCGAAGGAGTATATTAAGAAAACAACTTTCTTTGCTGCAGGAGGGGTGTATTGCTTTAAAGTGATGCCCTGCGGATTGAAAAATGCGGGAGCAACATACCAACGACTAGTGAGTCAGATGTTCAAGGAAGAAATTGGCAAGACCATGGAGGTATACGTAGACGACATGCTCGTCAAAAGTAAAACCGAAGAACAACATATAGAGCACTTGAGCAAATGCTTCGCTATCCTCAGGAAGTACAGGATGAAACTGAATCCAGAAAAGTGCACCTTCGGAGTGAAGGGCGGAAAGTTTTTGGGCTACATGGTCACAGAGAGTGGGATAAGCGCAAATCCCGAGAAGATCAAAGCAATCCTAGATCTGCCTCATCCGAAGAACCTCAATGAGGTACAACAGCTTATTGGACGTCTCATGTCCTTAAGTTGTTTTATTTCACGATCCGCAGAGAAGAACCTTCCGTTCTTCAAAATCCTTCGGAAAGGAGAGAGCTTTGAGTGGACTGCGGAATGTTCTGAGGCTTTTGAAAATTTGAAAAAGTACCTCCATTCCCCTCCGCTGCTCTCCAAACACGTTGAAGGAGAACCACTCTACCTCTACCTAGCAATTACGGAAGAGGCAATGAGTTCCGTATTAGTACGGGTCCAAGCTAATGATCACTTGCCAATCTACTATCTTAGTAAAGCCCTTGCTGGGGCGGAGACAAGATATGTCAAGATTGAGAAATTTGCATATGCTCTGGTTTACACCGCAAGGCGATTAAAGCCATATTTCAAGTCTCATAAAATAGTAGTACTAACTACGGAACCTTTGAAACAGGTCCTGGGAAAGCCCGACCAATCCGGACGACTCTCTAAGTGGGCCATTGAGCTGAGCGAATACGACATTAGATATCCGCTCAAACCAAGAAAGCTCAAGTCGCTTGACTTCCTAGCGAATACCACAGGCGAGTCGAGAAAGTTCCGGATAAACAGGCATTTGAATGCCTAATCACCAAGCAGATCAACCGAAAGCCGGTTCCGCCGAAGATCAGCCCCGAAAACCTCGAGGATGCTCAGTTCATCAATCAGTCTCAGACTACATCATTGGAGGAATCTTGGGTAAACCAAATGTTCCTTCTTGAAAATATCACAAGGGAATCCGGTACTAACAACCTTGATCCGGATGTTAAAGAGAAGGAGGAACAAAGGTTGGAAACTCGGGAGCTTACAGAAGACCTCCAAACCAAAGAACATCTATCTGATGTTTGGACATTGGAAGTGGATGGTTCCTCCACTGGAAGAGTAGGAGGTATTGGAATCTATCTTAAAAGCCCTGATGGCGCGAAACTCGACTATGCGATATCCTTGGACTTCAAAGTCACTAATAATGAGGCTGAATATGAAGCACTGTTAGTCGGACTGCGTCGAGCCAAGTCCCTGCAAATCCGAAAACTCAAAGCTTACACGGATTCACAGTTAGTTGAAGCCCAATTTTCTGGTGCTTTTGCCACAAAAGGCCCTTCAATGATCAAGTATCTTGAGCTACTTAAGCAAGAAGTTAGTCTCTTTGATGAGTTTACCCAGGAGAAGTTTGATAGGGCATGGAATGAAAGAGCGGATGCTCTGGCAAAGTTTGCGTCCGCAACAGCTGCTTTAGACACGAAGAGAGTAATCCTACTCACTATTACTGACTCATCCGTCATGAGTCCTACTCCAACTGTTATGATAACTTAAACGGGAAGGAATTGGATGACTGAGATCTTTAGTTATCTCAAAGACGGATCATTACCAGCTGATATGAAGGAGTCAAGGAGTGTACAGTGCCGAGCAAACAAATATTTTATACTTGGGGAAGATTTGTATAAGAAATCTTTCGATGGGACTCATTTGAGATGTTTAGGTCCGTAAGAAGCAAAGACTGTGCTTGAGGAAATTCACAGCGGAAGCTACGGAAGCCATTCTGGAGGACGAACTCTTACTCAGAAGATCATTCGACAAGGCTAATGCTGGCCTACCATTGATAAGGATTCCGCGAGCTACGCCCGAAGATGTCCTGATTGTCAATATTATGCGAATGTTCCCCATTGTCCGACACACCCTATGATTCCGTCAGTCATAGCATGTCCGTTTGATCAATGGGGCATTGATATTGTCGGGCCATTCCCAAGGGGCACTCAACAGAAGAAATTCTTAATTGTGGCTATGCAATATTTCACACAGTGGGTAGAAGCAGAAGCAGTGGCAACTATCACGGAAAGCCGCGTGCGGACCTTCATTTGGAAAAACATCATTTGTCGCTTTGGCCTACCAAGAATTCTTGTCTCGGATAATGGCGCTCAATTCTCAGGCAATAGACTCAAGGAATGGTTAGCCTCTTTCAAGATTGAGTAACGCTTTACATCTGTTGTATATCCACAAGTGATGTGCTCAAATTACTACTTAGAAAACAAGTAGAAAGCAGTTGTTGTAAACAGACAATGCTAACCACATAATCGTTCGCTAAGGAACCAATTAAGCTACAAAGCAGTTGAAAGCAAATAGTCACTTGTGGAAACGGCTTGATTTGTTTGGTTTTGATTATACTTCTAACTAGTTTAACTAAAGCTAAGATTACGATTAACAATGAGAGAAAGATGAATACAGTAGCAAGATCGAATTATGCTAATTCGAACTAAGGATAACACTCATATTTGTCACACGGTTGTTGTACAACAAATCAATCAATTCGATTCAACCAATTGTTCTTAGAAAATATTATACTGGAGAAATCGTGAGTTGTCAATTCACGATCCTTAAACATGAACAATATAGAGAATTTAATATGGACTTATCGAATTGAAGGTTTTTACGAAGATTTTATACGAGACTAACCTATATGAGTGCTTTGATAAACCCTAGAACGAATATGCATAATCTTCACATACTACTGTATTCAAAGGTGTTTAGCTACTCATAATTGATTATGGCATGCAAAGATTCATGGTAATAATGATATGAAACATAGATGAACAAGATTGCAAAGAACAAGTAATGGAGAAATCAATACCAATAATCTTGATGAACAAAATCAATCAATAACCAAGCTCCAAAGATGTCTCAATGTCAATGTGTGGCTCCTGGAGCTTTTTTCTCAAAACTAGGTTAAAAGAAGTCTGAAAAGAAAGGGATAAAAAATTCTAATCTAATAAGGAAATTAAAATTAATTCTGCGTCGCTCGCCGCAGCGGAAGAAATAGCTCGCCGCGGCGAGCCTTCTTAATCGCACTGTATATCCAGTTCGTAAAATCTCGCCGCGGCGGACCAATTCCTTCGCCGCGGCGAGCATCTTTCTTCAAAACAGGGGAGCCATTCGCAAAATCTCGCCGCGGCGAGCCATTCTTTATCGCAATATATATATATATCATTCGCATAAACTCGCCGCGGCGAACCTCTCAACAGCTCAACCCAGAAATCTACGCCACGAGGTATCCATGACCATGTTTTGCGATTTGCGGTACCTTCAAAATCTACATGGCCTGAATCCCTCGCCGCGGTGAGCCATGTTAACCAGCTTGCCCTTATTTTGGCTCAAAATCATCGATTCCTGCAAAACAACATCAAAATAGCAAAGCATAAAAACGTACAAAAAACACTAGAAAACTAAAGACAAAAACTCACAAAGACTACTAAAAAGGACCAATTGAGACGTTAGAATATTGTCTCATCAAAATCCCCAAACCGAACCTTTGCTCGTCCCCGAGCAAACAAACAAATTAAAGACAACTAGACTTAGACTACGACATATAATAACACACAGACGAGTCAATCTTCCAAGTGACCGAATCCTACCATTGTAAGCATTAAATTCACAAGATGCAAAACGTTTGCACTCAACAAACCTTGACAGAAATAGTGCACAAAAAATCCTGTAAGAGAGTTTCTCAAGTAAATAGCACTTAAGTCTAACTCTCCAATCCCTCACTAGGAAATCCTACACATCTCTCTCTCACTCTGGAAGTGTCCAGTGGGTTAAACACTCAAGAACAATAAGAGAAAAGGAAGGTGACTTTCGTCACAAAGGTGCCTCAAATACCTCATGCAATGTACTCAATCAGTTAAGTCAGAAGGGACTTTTTCCTTGCGTATAGCAGCTTGCCAAGACATACAGCCAACTTCCATAAACCACATATTTGCATACAATAAGTTAGATGCTAATCAATTTGGCCACTATGGACTCTTTTAGTCTCACTTTTTTGGTAGTGTCTGTTTTACCGAAGTCCGCACTTTTGTGCGTGTCAGTTTGGTATACGTGCCATCAACCCTCACGGACATATGGCTTTTTAGGACCACGCCGGTGTATAGGTAGTATTTGAAACACGCCCAACACGACTACGGTGGTCACAAGCACCACAAATACACTCCGAGACGAATCAACTAATCAGGGGAAGTAATACATATTACATAAAATGAACAATAAACATGTCAACACAACAAATTTCTTCTCCCCAAACCGGTTCTTCAGCAAATTTCTTCTCCCCAAACCGGTTCTTCGCAATGTACTGGCTTTTGATAAAATGAAACATGAAGAGCATGTTGTTCATCATACTTAACTTAACTGAGTACACATGAGAATGAAAAGGCGCAAACAAGAGGGTTTGCACTTCCTGAAAGGATCACACAAGCGCCGGTACAATATTTTTCCATCGGCTTAAAGTTTCTCACCGGCTTTTTGGACTAAAGAGTTAAACAGACTTGCTATTTACAGGAGAAACAAACTTATGGGCTTTTAAATCCACTATACCACCTCAGTTAAGTATCATGCAAAACATAAGCAGCAAGCAAATTTAACAATCACAATAGAAGCTTTCATAACTTGGAAGAACGACTCACGGAAGACTCTTGAGGGTAAAAGAAAAAACGATCGGAAAAGAAAAATGACCAAAACATACATAAAGTAAAGGACGAAAGACTCTAGAGACTCAGGTAATAGAGAAAATGCAGACAAGACACTAGAGAGCACATTTCCCCCTCCCCAAATCTAAACTCAAGCATGTCCTTAAGTGTAGAGTGAAAAAGAAAAGAAAATGGGATCAACAGTGGCTTGCCTGCAGGTGTACCTTTACAATCATGTACATGACTCTTCCGTGTTGGCTACAATCTGCACTGGAAGTTCTTGGTTCTTCATTGGTGCGACTCTTTTCTTCCCTGTTGATAAGTATGTATATATAGGGGTCCAGTGTGCGCTCCTATGAATTTCCTGCTGTCAACCTGCGAAACAGAATATAATGGAGCAGAATAGGCTTTAAGTTCACGTGGCTTGCCTTGCACCTCAATTGTGCAGGTTCGGGCATGTAAATTCACCACCATGAGAGTTGAGCGGATGAAGGGTCTCCCTAGAAGTAGCATATCTCTTTCCAATTCTTTCCCCTTCACCCTCGGCGATTCCACTACCACAAAATCTGTCATCACTGTTATACCATCCAGCTTAACCGGAACATCTTCCACGATCCCCATGCATCTGCGTCTAGTTCCACTAGCAAGAGTCATAAAGCATCTGCGCGGCTCCAATCCCTGTAAGCCTAAGTCTTCATAGGTGTCAAAAGTCATCAAATTGCAACGAGCACCAGTGTCGACTATTCTGGTAACCTGAGTTGAACACCCAATGCCTACCAAGAATCAAACCGCTTGAGTCGCTTATACTCTTTTCTGCCTTAGGAATTATTAGGGTGGGGGGGGGGGGGGGGGGTTGGGTTCAGCAGTTTCTTGCTCCGCATTTGCCTCCTCTTCTGGAATCACGAAACTCGGTTCCTCGACTTCATCCCCTGTCGATTCAACAAAGGCTACATCTTCAGTCTACTCGTCTGTCAGTACACAGGTCACTGGAACCGTTGCTGGAGTTCCCTCATCTGATGCAGGGTGCTCAACCTTGTTGGTACAGGTAGCAACAACAGACTTAACTTTCCTTGGTTCTTCAAAATTTATCTCAACCGCCAGGACTCTACTGTTTTATGGGGCTGCTGGGGGTCTACCTTTCTCCATAAGATGCAATTTCCCAACCAAGTCACCCAATATCTGTTCCAGCATTCTTTGCGATTGCTCGATACTGTCGAACCTCTGGTTATTTTTTTCCTGAATTTTCTGCGCCTCAAACCAGTACCTCTCAGACCTCTCCATATGGCTCCTAATTTCGTTTTCTAGCTCAGTAATACACGGCCCTGGAGTCTCTTCCACTGCTCTGGCTGCCATTCTCCTAGCCTTCTCTCTTGCTCCCTTAAGTTGCAATGTTGTTGCCAGCTTCTCGAAAACACTGTTCAATTCATCAGCGGAGGCTTCCAGGAAGGAGTTTTTACAACTCATATCGACCATATTTTGATATTCCCAATCCAGCCTTCATAAAATCGGACACATAAGCTCATATCGCCTATCCTGTGGTGAGGGCATTGGGCCAATAACTGCAAAAAATGTTCCCGAGCTTCATAGAAGGTCTCATCATGCATCTGCTGAAACTGCATTATCTGGGCACGAAGTTGTTGTGTTCTCTCGGGAGGGTAGAATTTATTCACGAAGGCCTTATAGAGAGAATCCCAAGTAGGTAGAGAACCCCCAGGCTAGTTCAACAGCCAGTTCCTAGCTTTATCCTGCAGGCACATTGGAAAAACCTTCTTCCTTATCTCTCCATCTGAAATTGTCACTCCTTCGGCTGTCAACGGAATCCCTGCAATCAGTACTTCAAACTCCTTGAGGAACCTTATCACATCCTCGTTGGCCATTTCGTAGAACTTGGGGAGATTAAGGAACTTGGCCATTCCGTAGAACTTGGGCTTTCCCGGCCTTAACCTCGCCGGGCTGCATGTAGCTCCATAGGTTAACTGAGCCATTGAAATGTCCTTTCTGATCAACCTGTTGTTAGAGCTACACAACATGAAAACCTCGAAATATCTTTAGTTTCTGTTAGTGCACTAAACTTCAGGTAAGCTGGAAAACAAGTAAAGATTTGCAATCAAGTGCTACAGTAGGAATTGATTCCCCGGCAGCGGCGCCAAATTTGATGTGCTCAAATTACTACTTAGAAAACAAGTAGAAAGCAGTTGTTGTAGACAGACAACGCTAACCACAAAATCGTTCGCTAAGGAACCAATTAAGCTACAAAGCAGTTGAAAGCAAATAGTCACTTGTGGAAACGGATTGATTTGTTTGGTTTTGATTATACTTCTAACTAGTTTAACTATAGCTAAGATACGATTAACAATGAGAGAATGATGAATACAGTAGCAAGATCTAATTATGCTAATTCGAACTAGGGATAACACTCATATTTGTCACACGGTTGTTGTACAACAAATCAATCAATTCGATTCAACCAATTGTTCTTAGAAAATATTATACTGGAGAAATCGTGAGTTGTCAATTCACGATCCTTAAACATGAACAATTTAGAGAATTTAATACGAACTTATTGAATTGAAGGTTTTTACGAAGATTTTATACGAGACTAACCTATATGAGTGCTTTGATAAACCCTAGAACGAATATGCATAATCTTCACATACTACTGTATTCAAAGGTGTTTAGCTACTCATAATTGATGATGGCATGCAAAGATTCATGGTAATAATGATATGAAACATAGATGAACAAGATTGCAAAGAACAAGCAATGGAGAAATCAATACCAATAATCTTGATGAACAAAATCAATCAATAACCAAGCTCCAAAGATGTCTCAATGTCAATGTGTGGCTCCTGGAGCTTTTTTCTCAAAACTAAGTTAACAGAAGTCTGAAAAGAAAGGGATCAAAAATTCTAATCTCATAAGGAAATTAAAATTAATTACGTCGCTCGCAATGAAGAAATAGTTCGCATGGCGAGCCTATATCTTAATCGTATCAGATATCGTAAAATCTACTTGACGGACAATTCCTTCGCCGCGGTGAGCATCTTTCTTCAAAACAGGGGAGCCATTCAGCAAAATCTACTTGCCATGCTTGATTACTTACATGGCGAGCCTTCTTTATCGCAATATATATATCATTCGCATAAACTCGTCGCGGTGGACCAATTTCCTTGTCGGGCGAGCCTCTCAACAGTCTCGTAAAATCTCGCCACGGCGGACTGAATCCCTTGCCGCGGCGAGCCATATTAACCAGCTTGCCCTTATTTTGGCTCAAAATCATCGATTCCTGCAAAACAACATCAAAATACCAAAGCATAAAAACATACAAAAAGCACTAGAAAACTAAAGACAAAAACTCACAAAGACTACTAAAAAGGACCAACTGAGACGTTAGAATATTGTCTCATCAACAAGCTAATGGACAAGCGGAGTCCACAAACAAAACGATTCTTAAGATCTTGGAAAATCGGCTAAGGACTTCTCAGGAGAATTGGGCGGATGACCTAGATGGCGTACTGTGGGTTCATCGCACCACTGCACGGACCGCAAGTAGAGAAACCCCTTTTGCCCTGGTCTATGGCTCGGAAGCAGTCATACCAGCGGAAATTGCAGTTGAAACAATGAGGATCCAAGAGTTCAATGATTCCGTCAATCATGAAGCCCGGATATTCGATCTAGATATGCTGGAGTAGAAAAGAACCGAGGCGTTGGCTAACATTCACAGGTATCAAGCTACTGCAGCCCGGGCTTACAACAAAAATATTCGAGTTAAAGATCTACAGGTCGGAGACCTGGTGCTCCGTAGATATGATATCTTGAGCAAAGTCGGGAAGCTTGAACCTAAGTGGGAGGGACCCTACAAGATCAGTGGAGCAGGAGTGAATGGGAGTTATGAATTAGAGGATGATCAGGGACACCCACTCAAGCGTACTTGGAACGCCAAAAACCTTCAAAAGTTCTATGCTTAGAGTATGTCACACGGAACTCTGCCAGTTGTTTGGACATTTTAGGTTTAAAACTGTTTGTTATGCGGAACTCCGTCAGTTCTGTTTTTGTTATTCTTTTGTCATTGCCTTTACGGCCCACAGGTTGTGATTGAATTTCCGTCAAATCAATGCAACTTTTATCTTTCAATTCATAAATCTAGAAACTCGTATTCAGACAGCAGAAAAGCAAAGCAATTTTATTCATACACGAAAAAAGGCAGCCATAACACTGTATTTACAGTTTACAATCTCGGATCTTTGTAAGATCTACGATTACAATGCTAAAAGGTAACGAAAGGATTTTGTAGACTTGTCATCTTCTCTCGGGATTATTCCTCCGTCAGGAAAGCATTCTCCGTGTCAATCGATAAGCATAATTTCTGTGGAAACCAAGAGCCCGATCTACCTACCCATTGAAAAATGGTTAGACATGACAGAATCTTTTATGATATCACCGTACCATGGTGTACTCGTATAGATCCCATGCTTGGGAAGTACAGAGTCCCAACGAACAATGGTATTTAGAAGTCGAAACGACTAGATCTCTGCCTAACCATCTTTAGAGACTCCAACTCTTTTGAAATCAAGAGATTTCTACGTACCAATTCAAGAGAGATTCGAGCCACTAAAGTAGGATTGGGAGAAAGGAGTAGAGATTCGGCTTTGATGATTTCCTTTGAGCAGCCTATCATTCAAGACCTCCACCTTTCCTGGATTTAGGATGGGAGTCTTAAAAGACAGGCAAGTCAAAACGGCAGAGATAGAAGAAGAAGAATCTGGGATCAGTTTGTACGGATTCTGTACTTGGATCATGCCTTTTTATAGAAAACTCCGACCAATCATTGCCCGCCACGTATTAAGGTCGGTTCAACTGGAGTGTTGGATCGATTGAGCTTACCCTACCTGATCCAGACAAGCCCATTAACCGTGTCCGAGTTCGTACCTGCTGGCCATTTTGCAAGTAAATGGTATAAAAATGATCCGACAAAGTAAGTCTATGAAAAAGGTAACAACGTCATCTATTGAGGTCAGTTCGAATTTCATTAGAAAATCATTCAAACATTCAAAAAACGGAAAGTACAACTTTTCAAGGTCCGAGGACCATACATATGCCTACGGGGCATACCCCGCCTTATCCCTTCAGTGGATTCCCGAGGTTGAGCCTTGAGATTCCGAGCCACCACCTTGAGCCCGACGAGCTTGTTGCTGCATTCGGATCCTCCTACGGATCATCTTCAGCATCCGCTCTCTCTCTTCCTCGGCTCGCCTCCTGGCGACCACTAGACACAAAGGGGGATCACCTTCTGGATCAAGAATGATTGAGTCATCCATTGTGCCTTTACCAGAATAAGTCGGAGGGTGCATGTTTCCGCAGGCACAATTTATCCAGTGCCGACAACAATCGTACTTGGGATCATCTGGTTCTCCAAAGTCGAAGTTCTCCAAGTCGGGTAGCACTGAGCTTGCATTAAGGTGAGGTTGCCTAGCTTGGCCTGCAACTTTTCGGGCGGCTTTCGAAATCCTAAAGGAATCTGACTTTTTCAGAGAGTAAATTTCTAGAAAAGGAAAGGCTGAAGAAAGGTAAAACAGTGAGAAAGGAAGAATTACCATATCCTTATTTATAGGAATGAAGAATCCCTACGATCACGCCACATGTCCACCATCTGACGGCTCGAAAGATGAAAGGACGCAGTAATAATGGCGACTTTACCGCTTCACCTTCCCCCTTCTAGAAGATTACGCATCACCACAAAGTAAGTCGGTATAATAAAGACAGTTGTCCGAGCTTGCAAAAGTTGTATATTTGCTACTTACGATAACCGAGCGTATGAAGGACGGATCAAGGAAAATAAAGGAGCACACAATTGTTATATCAAAGACAAAAGTAACATTGTGCCGAGGATAACTACTACGTACAGACAACAGAAATGATAAATATTGTACTTGGCAACGTCCCGTGCCATCAAAACATCTCAACATTCGAATGATTACAAATTTTCAACGAGGCATACCCCAGACTTCTTACTGTGGAGGAGGAGGTTGGTTCGGCCCAGCTTTGTCTACTTCGGACGGATTGGTGGAGGACAGATTGGCATTAGCATTGGCAGCAGCGGCACGGGATGCAGCAACTTCATCAAAGGTGGCCTGTATGCGCTCAAATAGGTTGAAGTCCGCAGCATGATCAACGACCCGAGTAGGCATGAAGTACCAGTCCTTCAGATATTTCATGTTGTCCTCAAAAGGCAAGAAGCATACCTTTTGAAGAGCATCCGGGATGCACTTGGGAAGAAAAGGCCTGCCGTTGGTGATGTCAATCTCACCTTCCTCGGTGACTATCTCTGCGAACTCACACGCGCCCAGCTTCTCATCCGGAACAACCTCCACCGGGATCTCTACTCCATTGGCATCTGCGGCCGGATCTAGCCCTTCCGCCTTCCAGTTAAAGTTGGGGGGAAGCAGTCCCTTCCCTTGCAGTTGGCCAATGGCGGACGAAAACCCCTCCAGGCGAAGCGCATCAGCTTTATCCGCCGCCATTAAAAACTTGAAGGAGTCTGACTTCATAAAGTCTCGGACAGCCTCAAGGCGGGAAAATTAGAGGTCTTCAAGAAGTGAGTCCTTCGATTCCAAAAAAGCCTTCATAGACGAATCTATGAAGTTCTCCTGCCACATCAAGTCCGACTTAAGATTCTCCAAGCTAGCCTTCAGCTTGGCTATGGCATTGTCCTTCTGCTTCAGGTGGGTTTCCGCCCGCCTAGCTTTTTCTGCCTCGTCCGCCGCTGAGGCTACCGCCTTATGAAGGTCCTCTTCGATAGTGGCCCGCTCACTGGCCTTCCACTGCATTGCCTTTATGAGGCATCCGAGCTACAAGAGGTCCGTACATTTAGGAGTTGCACATTTTATTTAGAAATCGCAGAGGAAAAACAAATGTACATACCCTCTGATGGAGCTCATGGAGCTCCCCAACCCTTCTACTACAGCGTCCATGACTCCGCTCGTACTCCGCGTCAAGAGCGGCTTGGTCGGACGGAGGCAGGGTAGCGAAGAAGAGTTGTCTCTTTGATGCGGGAGAGGCACCCGTGGTGTCCTTCCCTCTTATTCCCGGAGACAATTGCGTCCCGCATCAGGACGTCCATGTAGATGGCAATGATGTTGATGGTGCTTTGTGTGGCGGGACCTTTACCCCTGTCGGGCACCCCCATCACTTGCGGATCCTCCCCCGCCTTTTTTCTGCCGCTCCTCCTCAGCAGCAAAAACCGCAGCATTCTTTGTGTCCGACATAGGAAGACCCGAGGAAGTATTGATAATCTTCCTCCTCTGCCCAGCAGCCATTTCCAAGGCCTGTTGTTCTCTCTGCAGCTTCTTCTTCTCACGGAGGGTCGACATTATATAATCGAACCAGTAAGCTGCAAAACAAAATAAAAGTGTCAGATACGGATGCATAAAGGAAGCATAACAGAAATCTGGGGAATAAAAGTTCAAAGCATGGCATTCACGAGGAAAGAAAGCAAAAATCCTAGATTAGAGATTCTTACTGAAATATGTCTTTCCCCCGACTTCCACGACATTTGTCAGTCCGCACAAGTATGGCAGCGGCTGACAAATTAATCCGTGGAACGGGTACGTGGGCGGATTATTTTTCTTGTGAATCTCCGCCACCCACGGAGCCACGTTCTTCGGGAGTGGGTGCCAATCCGGGATGTTGTCTCTCGAAAACTTTTTGGGCAACCCCCACTGTTCTCGCCTCCTAGCGGACTCCCCAGGCTCCAAAGCCATCCCCACAAAAATGTATTTACTCCACCATTTTGATTCGATGGAGGAGATGGAATCAGAAATAAAGTTATACGCCTTTCTATTTACAAACGTATAGAAAAGAGGATTCCCCGGACTGAAAGTCACTTGGAACAGTTGCCGGAAATTCTTGAAATTCACCGGCTACCCCTTCTTTTTACAAAAGATAATAAAACAAATGAGGTTACCCAGAGATTTCGGGATAACCTGGCTCGGACCAATCCCAATGTGATTCAGGATCTGCTTAAGCTCGGGCGCAATAGGGATCTTCCACCCGCAAGAGAATGCCGCCTCGTGCACACACATATATCCGGCAGACGGATTATAAAATGCATGCCCGGGCTCTGGGACCATTATCTCCACAGAGTCGGGAATCTTCCACTTCCGCCTCCACTCTGGGATGTCCTTCAACTTCAGTTTGGACGGACATGTGGGGAAATGACCGTCTGTTGAACTTCGCCACGGGTCCGCTATATCAACAAATGGATGCAGAATGAGGAAACTTGATTCGTGCTGCTTTTGCTCCACGACCAGCTACCAACCGAGGAGTAGGGTCTGCGGTTGCTTTAGGGTGAAGAACAATCTGACGATTATTCCGTACAGAGTGCCTAAGCGGTCGGACATTTTCGGAGGTGTCCTCCTCTTCCTCATCTTCCTCCTCCTCCTCATCTTCATCCTCCTCTTCGCCATCAGCCAATGGCACCTCGGAGGTATTAGGATTGGAAGGACCTGCCTCCGTCTCCACACGGTCCTCCTCTCCAGCCTCGAACATCTCCACATCATCCGTGTTCTGACCACTGTCACCTCCCTGCTCAGTCCGAGGTTCATTCAAACCAGCGGACACACCACCACCATCTATGGTCCAAGACTGGACTCGAGACCTAATCCTAGCAACATCTTCCTGGCCCACTACCACTTCAGGCCGAGTTTCTGTCACATTGCGGACTCCTTGCCCAGCATCGGAATCCCTGGAAGAAAGGAGTTCAACGACGACAACTTCATGCGCATCCGGGATCACTTGCTCGTCCCTGGTAGGCACAACCTCCAACACTAGGTAATCTGACACGGATGCGGTTACGTCCACGGACTCAGTCACCTGGCTTGCTCCATCATCGTAGCTTTGAGCCTCGTGATGATTCTGACTATCACTCCCGGACATCCTAGGGCACAAGGAAATGGATCAGTAACGGGGATTGTGATTGTCCGAGAGTTAATTTAGGTATCTTATTAAGTCCAATGGTCCGAGGAAGCCCTACTTTATCAGATTTTCTACATGGGACACAATCTCATGACACCACGGGTACTAGACTTGGCACGCAAAGACGTGCCATTGGCACTATTATCTACCCTATATGGCACACTAACATGGACAACATATAAAGGTCTATGTGCCAATCGGCACCAAAATACTACAATAGGAACATGCAATACCGATTTTTATGCATATTTCACATATTATACAAGTCAGCTCAACAAGTTTCCACTGAGGGAAATTAGCACAATACAGCATACAGGAGGAGTATTCCAACTAAGTATGCTACAGGAGTCTACCACATGCAACATGTGAAACCACGGAATCAACAAACAAACGTCCAGACAAGGGAAAAGCATACAAGCATTAAGCGAGCATATCATAAAAAAGAAAATTCAGGAAGAATCAAGACATACTTACTTGATAAAGTTGATTTGGTAAGTTTGGACGGACGTCGAAGCCTTGCTAGCTCTCGAGAGTATGATCTCGGTTGGAAAGTGAAAGATTTTGCAGTTTTGGTTGCTCGGATTGATTTTTGTTTTCGGATTGCTTAAGAATCGCTCGAGTTTCGGTTTGGCTAAAGTGTGAAAGCGGCAGTTAGGCAACTATTTATAGGCAATTGGGGAAAAGCGTCACATCACAGATTCAAACCCAACCGTTGATCTCTTGATCCAACGGCGCATTCACAAGTGGTGTATTGACGTTACACCCCATTTAATTCTTCTCAGAAACGTCACATCACTTGGGTTTAAATCCCAACCGTTGATCTTCTCAATCCAAGAGTCGCATCGCTTCACTCGGGATCTTTTTCCGTGGGCCGGACATGCGACTTTTTGGGCCTTTTGAATCACTGCTCATCAGCCCAGGTGGGCCATTCCACATATTTGGCCCAACGGATTGCTTCCTATACACTCTTCCACAGAAGACTTCTTCAGATCCTAACCGTACTCGGATCTATATATCTCGGATACAAATACCTTTTTCTTCTACAGTTCGAGCTATTACATAACTCGGACTGTAGAACGAAGGGGGGGGGGGGGGGGAGAGATATATTGAATTCCTAAGAACACGGACAACGGATCTCACAAAAAGGGAATTTTTTCCTTTTCAGTTAACGATTCGGACATGCTCCACAACACACTTGTTCTTTTCATAGTTACCAACTATCTTCTACTAAGATACTTGGAAACTAGGGGGACATATGTTGAGACGGACATGTGTCCAATCCGTTATGGACGCCATAGAGCGTGTCCTAGAGCGCATCAAGGCTTTAATAGCCAATTCAGTACTAGTCCGACCTTCAAATGGTCCGACCTAAGGGAAACCATTCCAGGTCAACTAGTACTTACAAGTCAACACACCTTCTCAGCTAAGTCCGACCAAGCTAGGTGTACGAGTTCCGAACCTGACAAAAGGTCACATGGTCCTTCCAAGTACCACAAACTGTCAGTCCTAGGATGCCAAACGGACCGGACGAGAGAATCTCGGACGCCACCATCACATTAAGACCAAACGTATATAACAGAACCACTGAGATACTTCCGTGAAACTTCTGGCTCGGACACCCAAAGTTACCTAAGGGCAGACCAACCAAGCAGACATATCTGTCCGAGGGACTGACACGGACCCAACAGGCGGAACAGTACTCTCAGAGGGGAAAGGTCCAAACTGCCATCCCAGGCCCATTAATCGGATGTGGGCTACTGTTCACTATTGGGATGTGGGCCAAAGGTAGCATCGGTGTCCAAATCTGAAGCATACACTTGGCACCATCTTATTAGTCATTTCATAAAATATGGTCTCTATAAATATAGTACAAGGTCCAAGACCTTAAGGTAAGTCACAATTCCCAAGTGATAAGCAATAATTATTCCAAATCATACCTCATAACTACTACATTGAGAGCTTTACAACTCTCTCTTGAGTAAAGTCTCTTACCGGGTTGACAACTTGCAACCCGGGTTACCTATCTAACCCCCCCCCCCCCACACACACACACACACACTTAGTCTTTTCAGGTGATCAACCTCGGACCAAGTCATCAGGTCGGACCTCAAGTTGGTGGCGGATCTTAGATCGGGGATTTGTGGTAGTTTAGTTAGTTAGTGTTCGAGGTTAAACCCCTCAACATTTAGTTTCATGTTCATTAAAGTTAGTTTCAGGAAATCAAAAGTTAGTTTCAGTACATGATTACTTAGTTTCAGTGCATGATTAGTTAGTTTCAGGCATGATTAGTTAGTTTCAGTGCATGGGTACTTAGTTTCAGTGTATGGGTACTTAGTTTCAGGCATGATTACTTAGTTTCAGTGCATGATTAGTTAGTTTCAGGCATGATTACTTAGTTTCAGTGCATGATTACTTGGATTCAGGGCAAGTGAGTTAGTTTCAGTGCAAGTGAGTTAGTTTCATGTTCATTAATGTTAGTTTCAGGAACTAAAAGTTAGTTTCATGTTCATTAAAGTTAGTTTCTGGAACTCAAAAGTTAGTTTCAGGTTCATTAAGCTAGTTTCAGGAACTCAGAAGTTAGTTTCATGTCATTAATGTTAGTTTCAAGAGCAAATGTTAGTTTCAGGCCCACTAAAGTTAGTTTCAGGGTCATTAAACTTAGTTTCAAGTCTTTCTAGCTAGTTTCAGAAACTCAGAAGTTAGTTTCATGTTCATTAATGTTAGTTTCAGGTTCACTAAAAGTTATTTTCATGTTCATTAAGCTAGTTTCAGGAACTCAGAAGTTAGTTTCAGGTGCCTTTATATTAGTTTCAGGTGCCTTTATATTAGTTTCAAGATCTTTTATGTTAGTTTTAGGACCACAAAACTTGGTTTCAGAACCACAAAACCTGGTTTCAGGGTCATTAAGCTAGTTACAGGAACTCAGAAGTTAGTTTCATGTTCATTAAAGTTAGTTTCAGGAACTCAAAAGTTAGTTTCATGTTCATTAATGTTAGTTTCACAGCAACTTTTGTTGGTTTCAGTTAGTTTCACCATAAATTATAAAACCCTAAGGGAAATGGTGAACCCCTAAATCAACTGAATTTGAGAACACCCTCCGGGAGCTACGATCTTAATTAGGGTTTAGGACGGGTCCAGGGGCTACCGCCCTGGACCCGTCCTAAAACCTAAACCCTAATTAAGCAGTTGTTGGGCCTACAATGTTAGTTTCAGGCCCAACAAATGTTAGTTTCAGACCCACTAAAGTTAGTTTCAGGATCATTAAGCTTAGTTTCAAGTCTATTCTAGCTAGTTTCAGGAACTTAGATGTTAGTTTCAGGTTCACTAAAAATTAGTTTCAGGTTCATTAAGCTAGTTTAATTCAGGAACTCAGAAGTTAGATTCAGGTGCCTTTATATTAGTTTCAGGTGCACTGAAGTTAGTATCAGGTGCCTTTATATTAGTTTCAAGATCTTTTATGTTAGTTTCAGAACCACAAAACCTGGTTTTAGAACCACAAAACCTGGTTTCAGGGTCATTAAGCTAGTTTCAGGAGCTCAGAAGTTAGTTTCATGTTCATTAATGTTAGTTTTAGGTTCACTAAAAGTTAGTTTCAGATTTATTAAGCTAGTTTCAGGAACTCCGAAGTTAGTTTCATGTTTATTAATGTTAGTTTCAGGAACTAAAAGTTAGTTTCAGGAACTCAAAAGTTAGTTTCATGTTCATTAAAGTTAGTTTCGGGAACTTAGAAAGTTAGTTTCAGGTTCCATCACACAAGACAAAAGGAAAAATTCTAAAATACAAAAACACATAAAAGAATGTAAACAATGTTAGTTTCAAGATCTTTTCTGTTAGTTTCAGCATCATTAGTATTAGTTTCAGTAACTCAAAAAGTTAGTTTCAGGTTCATTAAAGTTAGTTTCAGAAACTCAGAAGTTAGTTTCTTGTTCATTAATGTTAGTTTCAAGGCCAACAATGTTAGTTTCAAAACAAAATACAACATAAGTATTAGTTTCAGAAACTCAGAAGTTAGGTTCTTATTCATTAAAGTTAGTTTCAGGATCTCATAAAGTTAGTTTCATGTTCATTAAAGTTAGTTTCAGGATCTCATAAAGTTAGTTTCATGTTCATTAAAGTTAGTTTCAGGTTCCACAACACGACACAAAAGCGGAAAATTCTAAAAAACAAAAACACGAAAATAATGTACAAAAACAAAAACACGAAAATAATGAAACCATGAAATCCATGTCGAAAACGAGAAGAAAATAGGTGAAAATAGCAAAGAGAGATGAGGAAGAAAGGGTGTTGGAGGAAGAAAGCGTGGAGGAGAAAGCGAGAGAAAATAAAAGGCAAGTCCGTACTAATCCATGTCGAAAACGAGAAGAAAATAGGTGAAAATAGCAAAGAGAGATGAGGAAGAAAGGATGCTGGAGGAAGAAAGCGCGGAGGAGGAAAGGATGCTGGAGGAATAAGAAAGGAATAAGGGTATTTTGGGAAAAACAGAGAACGAATTAGGGCATAGAAAATATAATGGCCTTTTTTGTAATACTTTTTTTGAGTGGTCTTTTTGTGCAAGCCCAACTCACAAAGTGGTCCTTATGTGCAATTTCCTATAAATATTGTACTTCTTCTGTCCGGAGAACCTCATACTTTAGGGTTCCATGGATTGTTTCCCTGCGATTCATAATCATTGAATCATCCCTTCCCGTCCGAGAAGCGAACATGTGAAGCGCAAGTTCAGCCATCATTTGCAAAAGGAAGAAGCTGAGGATTACGAACAACCACCATCAAAGAAGCAGCATCTAGAAGATGACCAGAAGCAGCATCTAGAAGATGATCAGAAGCAGGTGAAGCTCGGTGATGCTGAGTCGAAGGCGTATGGTGGAAGATCCGGAATATAAGACAGAGCTGGCTGAGTTCATTAAAAGTATAGGAGAGGTACGTACATCCCTAATTTACCTATTTATAATTCTGGTAGCTCAACTAATCCTGCTGCTTATGAATTCAACACTAGTATAGTATTTCTCAATGGAGGATCCAGTCCAGTCATATCATTTTGGTTGGTCTAATTTCAATATTAGATTAACAATAATCAACTACTGTATACCGTAATTAAAAATAAATTGTACTAGTAGTAATTATTAGTATGAAGGAAGTTCATCAAATGATCATAAAAATCGTCTCGAATGAAATATTGGCATCTAATAGTATATGATAATGTAAGATAGACAAAATCACAAAACTTTACCCCTCAGCCACCAGAACAACTAATTATTTTCTTGTAAATGTATAGTTAGGTTCTCATTTTTCACGGTGGGCTTGAGCAGTGCTATTTTGTTTAGTTTTGTTACTGTTGTATTTCTGTGTTGTGTGATCTCTGTCATGACTTATGATTGTAGTTGCCTGCTACTTGCTAGATTAGATATAATCATATAATGAGTATTCGCATCTCACGGTTTTGCTGCGTTTGGCTCAACTGAAATAAGTAAAAACTTAGTAAATACCTGAGTTCCTAACAATGTAAAGACCAAACCACCACCACTCGAGTTCTGGCACATTAACCCAACTCTTACCATGGTTTACCCTAATGTTTTGGGTAAACATGTGTTTCATGAGAACTACTCCTTAAATAAATAAATAATGCTAGTCTTTGTATGTGCATGGATATACCACATGGTGTTGTAATTTTGTATTTTCTTTTTTGTCACTTTTGCTGCACCTCTTAACGTTAGTTTTCATATGGATTTTTATTTTGTAAGAAGGTATGCCTTCCAATCATCATTCTCTTTTGCATTGGCTAACACTGTCCACAGACTTGCATTAGAACTTACATGAGCAAGTTGTACTGAGATAGTTTAGAGGAGATTAATGACTTATGTTTCTGTTAGGATCAGATGGTTTACATTGACTAGCTCAGCGTGTGCTGATCAATGACTTCTGTACACATCAATGACTTAATTTTACAACTTTTTTGATGGTGCCAGTCTCAATTATTTTACAATCAGAATACATGAAAGTAGAAATGCCTTTATTTTACAATCATTTTACAGATTTTATTTACATGATCTGGGATTTGATGGTTACTTTTTGGGCTCTAATTTTGTAGTGCATGAAAGATGAGGACTTTTTTAATGTCTGTAGTCGGGGAGTATGTTCGTTGTCTGTTAGCCCTGACTCAGAGGACTATGAGGAGCATAGGGATCCTAACGTTCTGGCTCGCTTAGCTATTGAAGAGTATAATAAAAAGAATGTATGTCTCTTGCTCCTAAATATTTCTTTTTGTCATCAGAATGAGGTGTTTTAGAGTTAATAAGAATGAATATATCCTTTCATCTTGGCAGGGAACTATATTCAAACTTGAAAAGGTTCAGGAAATGGAGGTGGAGTTTTGTAGCTGCATTAACTACTATCTGACATTCACAGCTAATGGTGCGATAGCTCGCTCGGTGACCTTTAAAGCATGCGTGAGAGTCTATACTTTGACAACGATGGAGAAGGAAGTTGATTACTGCAAATTTGACATCTTGGCTAAGGTATGCTAATTGACAATTGCCTGTAACTTCCTACAAGTTCGAGCTTTTAGATGTGATTTAATTTATCACGTCTGTGTAATTACCAACTTGTTGATTTACGTATTATATCTTTTGCAGGTTTGAATGTGGCATCTAGAAGCAGGATACAGGACTGAAGTTGGATTAAAGTTGGACTAGCATATATGATGTTTTGGTGGTGTACAGTTGGGACATGAACTGTATAAAATTGTAGTGCAAGATAGTATGTTTAACTGATGTGGTATCTTGAAGTGTTGTGCCGGTTAACCTATATTAATTATAATTTAATATGTTCTGTTGGCAGCTTGTCTCTAGTAATGTTTAAAAATTGTATGCAAATGTTAATCTCTTATATTCAACCATTATCCCTTAATTTATAATGGTAACTCTTAGAAGGTTAAATGTTGGGAGTTTCTCTCGTTTGAATATGGTCGAGAAGGTTGAATTCGTGAGCTTTGGGAACGCTGAGCGAGCTTTAGGTGTGTTCAAGACTGGAGCTTGTGATTCCTCGAATGCTCATGAAGTCGTGGAAAACGGTTGAGTTTGATAGAGACGTTCTTGTTGATGCTGGAAACTATCTGTGCCCGAACATTGCTCGACACTTGCTAGTGTGTGGTCATGGTGGCAAGAAGAACAACGTTGATTCCTTGGATATGTACATATACTAAGCCTCAAAACGGACAAATACCCCAAACTAGTACAAGTACAGAACCACAGGTTCAAAACGTAGGTCGATCTATTACTAGAACAAACATTGAAAATCATGCACATCCGATGGCCTTTTTTCGACAAAAGATCTGCCACTTGATTGCCATTCCCTATAGACAAAAGTCAGTTAACTTCCTTCATGTTGTCGCAATTGCGTTATAACTTATAAGTTACTATACTAGTCGAAGGTGTTGCCAAGTCGGTGATTGTAACGTGTTTATTAGTTTCCTGTTGAATATTTAAATTCATCTTGACATTGATCGTGATACAGGATTCAATATCCACTTTTTCTTTACGTCGCAGTTGCATTATAAGTTCCGACACTAGTCAAAGGTGTTGCCAAGTCGGTGATTGTAATGTGTTTATTAGTTTCCTGTTGAATATTTGGACTTCTGTAGGCATCGATCATGATACATGATTCGATATCCACTTATTATTTTACAAATAACCTTTTCCAACGAAAATATTCTCTATTTACCAATTTTTTTTCCTAGCATATCCACATAATTACCCATTTGCATTAAATGGCTCGTTTGTTTAAGGTTTTATTTTGGAAAAGCAAGCCCTAATAAGATCACCATATTGTTGGATTCAATCGGGCCGAATTGCATCGAATCCATCCATTTAGTTCCCACAAATTGGGTTCCGTACGTGGAAATCGATCGTGTCTCGTTGATTCATCACCATCCAAATATCCAATGCACGAACAACCACCAGCAAAGAAGCGGCGCCTAGATTATGATCAGAAGCTTCATGATGACGATTTCGAGTCGAAGGTAGCTGAGAGAAGGCGTATGGTGGAAACTCCGGAATATAAGGCAGGAGTGGCCGAGTTGATTAAAAATATTGGAGAGGTACGTCCGTACGTAAAATAAATATGTTCTTAATCAATGCAGTATATATGGATTCCACACTTATCAATAAGTTCGATATTTCAGTAATTCTATGAGCCTAATTACGAATGAATACTGTTTGTTTTGTTTTGTTACTGTTCTATAAGAATTCATGGTGGCTTGTGTTCACTTGGAAGACTGACTTTGTTTTTTTTTTTTTTTTTTTTAATTTCATGATGTGAATCTCAATTACACTAAGATACATGAAAGTAGAACTGATTTTCCATCAACAAGCTGATTGTGAATGAACCATGTAAACTTGTAGCAACTCTGGGAATATTAACACATGTAAAGTTTGTTTTCCTCAACTCTGATGCCTACCTCAGCTACATATGTGGAAATGTTGTTTCGATTTATAAAATCTCCATTTGTATTTCGGATTATAGTGCCTACTCCGGCATTTCCATTGGTTAAGCTTGAGCTAGCAATGTTCATGGTGAAATTTGTTTGGGCAGGTTTCCATTTGTTGGTTTTGTGAGTTTGGGTGGGAAAGTCGTTAAGTTGTCAGTGTACAAGTTCAAGAAGTTGGGGTATCAATTTGGACATGTCGATATAAACCACTTTTACTGGCAGGAAAAAAGAAAAAATAAGGGTACAAAATTGTGCATAAAATTTATCTATGAATGCTTCATTATTAAACATAATAATAATATCAAAATGTATAACAAGCAGCTAAGCACTCGTAAAATCGTCACCTATGTACCAGACCTAGATATGGCAGAAAAAGTCTGAAACAAAAAAAGGATAACATTTTTCTTAGGAAGTAAAAATTATTTACAATCTCCTGAGGCTAGAGTTTCCCCGCATCCTACAATTCGTCAACCTGAAATACAACAGTTTCCAGGTTCAGTTGCAATACCACCACGGTGAAGATAAAACAACAAGATAACAAGCGTTGAGAAACTCGGTTAATAGTACAGGTGCAAAGGGGCGTGACCTGAAGTTGATGCTAATACAACCATGTAATAGAACAACAGTTTTAAGACAATTATTTTTTAGATGAGAACATAAAAACACATCTACTCGGGTAACAATTTGACGGGAGTAACTGACCTTATGTGCAGAAAGGAGTCCAATTATGTCATCAAACCACCATCTCCACTCATCATTTTCTCTGCAGTAACATAGATTATGACAGATCGAAAGACCCCTGCCCCTCATTTATGGCATATAGTAGTTTCTTGAGCATGATTTCCTGAAGCAGAAATATAATCAGTACCAAATAGAATTTTAAGTCAGTGGCCACAAAAAGTTGCATCCCTTTGTGCAACAATCTATGAAATAGATCCAACGAAAATGTGATTGCCTTCTTACCATGGTGGAGTAAGCTGGAAGCTTCAAGTAGTTTGCACATGTCATCACACTTGGCAAGTCGTCATCCACAGATTCCAGTGGACCAGAACCGTTAATTGCAATGCTACTCGTGTTTGAAGAGTGCTGTTCCAATTGTTCAAGAGTGTATTAGCAAACTCATAGTTATGTATAAGTGAGAAGAAGAGGGTCATAAGATTAATTTTCGAAAGGTACCTTTCTGACAATTGTTAACTTGGGACTCAACACTGCCAGACCACCCGGTGGCAGTCGAGGAGCACCAGTGACAAACTGACAGAATGCCCGCTGCTGCTCCAGGGTGAATTCTCCCAGAATTTCAAGAAGCTGATGAAATGATAAATAAAGAGACAGATATTAAAACATCAGATAGTTAATTTGCCAAAGTAACGTAATACAAGTGGCTGATTAAAAGCATTTAACTGTCCAATTTCCTTTTAAAAATTAATTAGATAATAGAAGTAAATAACCACATACATTGACAATAGCAGGACTCTTGGAAGTGTATCAGTGATCAAACTTGATGTGATCGGTGAGCGACTCGGCCTGAACAAGAAGAGAACATGAGAAACAGGCAAATGAATGAAAGAATTTCTGCTAAATTCAGTTCGAAGGAGATTTACCTCCCAAAGCTCTTTTCGGCCACATAGCAGATGATCCAACTCATTTGGAGAAAATATTTGGAGAGTTGAGATGTCAAACACCTAAAATTCAGGAAGAAAACAAAAAAGTTCATGAATAAGTCAAGGCCAGTTTAGGATACTCATATTCAGCTAATTTGGATTAAAATTTACACATTGTGGTTGGAAAATATCTAGCAATCTAAGTAAGCCATGTAAGATATCATATGATAAGGTGGTCGACGACAAAGAAAATTTATTGGACCTGACAAAATTTATAAAAAATACAAGAATTAATATTTTGGTTTTATATTATACAAGGAAAAAAAATACAAACCGGGCAAATTTTCTAATGTCTATGTACAATATTTTTACTTGATTTCTGTCATGGACCGGAACATGAATTCTCCAGAAATTTCATTTCACTTTATATGTTCGTAAATTTCAACTCACTTTTTATGTTTCAGAAAAGAATCATTCATGTTTTTATTTTTCGACTGGTTTTATCGTCTTATTTTCATCATCATCATCATCATAACTGAGAATATTTACTAGGTAATTTATGTATCAAGTGTTTCGGGATTAAACATAAACTGGATTTATAACTCACTAATTACCAATTGAACAATTGGATTTATGAGAATCAATATTCGTGGAACAAAATACAAATGAGTTTTGTTGTAATTATGCAATCTAATTGGGGTACTAGATTGATGATGATATTCACGGAAAGCTTACGACAAAGTGCATGTGTTGATGAGAGCGCACTATTATTTGTTAAACATGTTGATGCTGCCATGAGAGAGCTGCTCATTGATGCTCAAGTAAAACTCGAACAAATGAGCCATGCCCGAGCCTATTTATCAGGATTATGCCCGAAAAATCAACGAGCCCAAGCATACAGCTTGATGTGAACTCAAGTAATGAGATACTCGGTTCTGCTTATTAAACAACACCATGAGACATGAGTAACACCACCGGGTCACAGAGTCGGGTAATACTCTATGTTGTCTATATGTTTTCGCTATGGTGTTGTGAATAAACTCCATGTGGTTTGCGTTAGTGATACGCTGTGTTGATGCTCCTATGGAATTTATTGCGTAGACAGAGTCATTTATCGTAGTTTTTTGTTGAGAAGATAATTTAGAATATTTGAGAATGTTGATAGCTTGTACTGTGTTGTCATTCAGAGATTTTGTCATCCACACGTGGGTCCTGAACGGGTTCGGATCGGGTTGATTTAAAAGCATATTCGGAGTCGTACCCTAAAAAAGACTCAGTGATATAATATTGAGTGAAGAAGGACTATCCACACACCACCACATACATTGCTTACAAGAAAGTTTGACTATTTAATTTTCTTGATTAATTTATTTTGACCCATCGATTTTAATTATTATTAAAATTAAATTATACCGTGACATTACCACGAGTTACTAATAGTAAACTAAGTATATTTCCGACTAGACGACAACATATGTCCTTAATCCCTATCAATTTGTTGATAAAGTAAAGGATACTAGGCTACATTTGATATTGGGCTATTTGTAAATGACAATCCCGTAAATCTCTCCTGGTAAGATTCTCAAGGGCCCAGCCCAGCCTAGTTTTATATATATATATATATATATATAACGGAAGCAGAGGCGAAATTTGGGAGCAGAGCGAGATGGAGGAATATGGTGGCGACATGAAACGAGCAAGATATGACCTAGAAAGTGCCGAACGCCAAGCAAGAGAGGCACGCGAGATGGAATACCGAAGACATGCTGAGCATATGAAACAAGGACCATATCCAGAGTGATTTGATACAGAATGGGATGAGGTTGTTCAAGCGACTCTAAGGAGATGGAGAAAGGAAATAGGTGAAGAAAATCAGATTTTTGAGGAAATCAAAGAAAGCCCCCACTACAGGAACCAGCACTGACACATGGTGGAGGTCCAGAAGGAAGAAGAACCACCTGAATCTGAATTGGTATTGCGATGGGACCATCGCCTCAAGACTCTGGAATTAATCGGTACGTATTGATTTTGTATTCATTCATGATTTCCTTCCTACTGATGTAATGTATGAATATTAACCGAGTTAAAAGTGGGATATATAAAAGAGTAAGTCTCCTGATAATTTATCAGAGTACCTATATTGTCCGTTAGATAGAGAGTGTGTAAGAATGAATTGATAGATTTGATTTTTTTAAGGTTATTTGATTGGTTTAAATGTGGTTTGATTGTTTTATGATTGGTAGTAGTATGATTGAGAAAGTAAAGAGAGATAAAGACTAGGGTAGAAAGAGAGATAATTATTTAGTGGAGTAGAAATTGAGTTAAAATTTATGATTTTTAACTGAATTTTTGTTTAACTTAGTTTAGTTTGTTTTAGTGGTATAACAAACAGCCCGTGTATCTTTAAATAATGGGTTAACTGAATTAATGAAATGCCCCTTACCTAATTGCCTTGGCAGGAGACGGTTCAAACCTATTGCCTGAAACCGTGCAGATATATTCACTCAAACTTATCAGTAATGATGTTGATGATGATTATTCACTGGATGTGTTTGGTCAATTGCACCTGCTTTGCTCACATCGTAGGGGTGGGGGTTTTTATCCCAAACTATCTTCTACCGCACCAGGGAAAACTGCCAAACCCTCACCAAAAAGGTAGTAGCTAATTTTACTGTATGTAATCTTCTTGTTATGCTTGCTTGCTTGCACATTATTATATATATATATATATATATATATATATATATATATATATATATATATTCCTGGCCGGTGGTTTCTCATCTTCGTTTACCAACTGGCTTGGCCTGGCCGCCCATATAATAATATAATATGAATCCCAACCCAAATGCTGCCTGCCTGCTTTAGATATGATACACTGCTGCTCAGCTGCTTTGATGAGCGAGCATGTTTTGATAATTGAGTCCGTCTTTTGGATGAATGGATTCTACCAGCTTATATATGAAAAAAAAGGGCTAATGTTTTTTCTCTGTAAAAACGCTGCAGATTGTGCTTCTAATTCTAGCTAGCTCTATGTTTAATTACCTCTTCTTTGCTTCCACTTAATTTACTTGTGGAGGGACTGGACTACTTATTTAATTACACTAGCAAGAATTAATTGTCAATGATTTAGTATTTATTTACACTAGCAGCTGTTTCTAAGGGTTGCAGTGATTGATTGATAGATAGATTTAAACATGGCATGCATTCTTGTTTACCCAACTCATTTTGTTTGGTTATTGGTGAATTACATGTGCTTACTACTGCAAGTTAAGTTAGTATTTCCATGTTAGCCATTGCCACCGATTAATTACATGACTTGACAAACTAATTTTACGTACACCTGGATGTTTTTTTTTCCTTCTTTTTCCCTCTCTGTATTTGCAATGTTCAAGTCTATTCTTATTAGGAATAATAAACTAGGAAGCATATGATCTATCTACTTATTAATCAATGGCATACATGCAGGATCCATATTTACTACTCACAGGTCCTAACTGTCATCTTGCGGCTCCTATCCTAGGTGATACGTGCATATCAGCTGGACTGATATTGAAGGGCACTACTGAATCTGAGGACAAATATCTGACCCTATCCGCTGCATGTATACTTAACCATGACGAACTCGTAGATCATGGCAAGTGCTGTAAAGGCAACCCGTGTTCGAAGGATGCCAACAAGCACTATTGGCTGGAGATGACACGTAGCATTGTCACCTACACCATTGTGGCCACTATCAGCGTGCAGCTTGCTCCTGACAGCCAACTGGATGGGTCTCCCTCTGGAAGCTATTTTTTTACTGCCTATGCCTCCAAGGATGAGTCGTTGCCGTTTGACGATGACATGAAGGTTGTGCTACTGGACTCCAGGCGTGATAAGGTTGAAGTTGAAGTTGACAAACGCACTTTTGTGCTCTCACGCCAAACTATCTGTGTTAATAAGCAAACCGAGTCTCTCATGGTTCATATAGAGCATGATCAGATTGTAAAAGAGGTGCAATTCTTCCCTAAATACGAAGATGAAGACATTGAAATTGTAGATATTGGCTGGAACAAGATACAAGTCAAAAAGTCATATGGGCGGTCTATTGGGATAAATATCTAGAGTTGTTTCCTTGAATGTGATGTCCCTTATCCTCTTGTCATGTATGTTATATTTTAATACTCTATATGTTTGGAACTTGAGATTGTTGTAGTGTTAAATAAATTATCGTAATTAAATTTGGTTTGTAATTAAATTTGATTTGAAGTGACATTTGTTCTGACTGGATGAACCTTTTGGATCTGTGCGTGTCGTAATTAAATTTGAATTAATCTTTACATGAATATGTACTATGTACGAATATATCTCTTTTTATTGCATTCATACACCTTTAAAGTGTACAGGGGCATATATTTACCATTTGCACTCATGCAATATGACAGAGAATTACTCAGGAATGCAATCAAATTTTACTTGGCAATACATATCTAATTTTCTTCCAAGTTACATAAATGAAAATCTGTGTGCGTCGTTAGACTAAATGAGCATTATCTTGTACAAATCTCATAATATTCACCCACTTCGGCCAGCATCTTTATGATATACAGTGAACCCCCATGGCTGAAGTTGAATCAACGAGCCAACTCCCTTTCGAAACAAGAATCAAACAAAAACCAACAGTGTACCATCATATCCACAACATTTCCAGTCCACAGGAAGATACAAGTATCTGACCGACTGCACTGCACTAGGTCATTAGCTACCGATGGCTGCTGTCCCTAGGCAATGTGCTAGTAGCAATAGCAACAAATGAAGGGAACATTGACACAAGAACGGCCTCACTACTGATCACAACAGCTTTTGAACCAGCCAAGTCTTCTAATCGCTTCCAGTTCACCTTGCACCTCTCCATTTCCTTCTCATTGTTCTCATCTTCTTAGAATTTCGCTAAGCACTCATCAAAAAGAGATTGATCATCATCTGAGAATACCCTCCGAACGTTTGAAGTCAAACTCTGAACAGCCTGGTTCCAGTGACCACGAGCATTCTTTTCTAGTGAAGGGAGTACAATTGGAAGTATTATATATTTTCTGGTTTTGTATGATCAGATTCCTTATGTGATCATTGTTCCACAGAAATAGTGCACGTTCAGCTACCTGTAAAACCAATAAAAGGAAGATGTTGAAGTATATGTACAAGAAACTTAACTTGTATAAAATACTCTGCTATCATATCAACTTCACTAGCTCCCTCATTTCCAATATAATCTTTATATGGACAATTAACATTCCAATCCCAAGACAACTCCCTCCTTTTCTAACTTCCCAAAAAAGTCAGACATATTCATGTAACTGATTTGCTCAGTTCACGATCAGAGGAGAAAACATAGAAGCCAAAATTAATCAAAATCAATGGAGAACAGATCAATCTCCAAGAAACTCAAAGCTGATTCTCCTGGAAATTTAGAAATCCCGGAAGAATTGATCAACGAAATCTTGTTACGATTGCCGGTCAAATCACTCTTGAAGTTCAGGTGCGTTTCGAAATCATGGCGTTATTTGATCTCCACAACACGAATTATGCATGTATTATTATTTCAAAAGAGGAATTAGAGCGTGTACTTCCGCCTAAGCAATATCAGTTGGCTGTCGTACTGAATAAATTAGATGATACTAGAGCAGCTGAGTTTTACAATCCCTTAGTTAAGACCGCCCACTATGGGCGGTCGTCGGTCGGAGCAACAGCTCCATGACAAGCGGACCGCCTTGTGGGCGGTCGGGGAGCGGTTGCTCCCCCCCAAATTACCCAAGTCGCCAGCGACTTGGGTACATGGGGCCCAGCCCCAACGGCTGTGTCACCAGCCAACACTTGTCCGGTCCTGATTGGACCGGACAATGTTGTTAGTTTTTTCTTTTATTTAATTTTGAAATTAAAAAAATATAAAAAATATACCAACGGCCATATTTTTTCGAGATCTATAAATAGAGATCAGTCTTGATATGTTTCGTCACACATCATATTTCACCCTTCTTTCTCTCTTTTAAACTCAAAACACTCTTAATCAACCTTTCCCACTCTCATTTGCCAAACGAAAAATGTCGTCTTCACATAACGAAAATGTATTTTACGAATATTCGGATCCCGACTCTGACTGCGAAATGGAAGGCTTCCCAACCGTGGGTTCAAGTAGTTCGAAGATGGTGATGGACTTCATGAGGATTGCCTTTCCTCATGTTCTCCATCAATCCCCACCGAAGGAGAAGCATGCTCGAACATACATCAACCGCAAGCGGGAGAAGTGCCATGAGTCCATGGTCGAGGACTACTTCTCTGATAAATGCATGTTCACGCCAAAGCAATTCCGCCGGAGGTTCAGAATGACTCACCCACTATTCTTGAGGATAGTCCATGGTGTGAGCGCATATGATCGAGAATTCTTGGCAACAGGCCCAGATTGTACCGGTAGGCAGCCGCTATCAAACTTGCAGAAGTGCACCGCAGCGATGAGAATGCTTGCATATAGTGTAGCCGCTGATGCCGTCGATGAGTACACACAATGTAGTAAGAATTCTGCATTCCAAGCTTTATATAAGTTTTGTGATTCCGTTCTTGCAGTGTTTGGGCCAACATACATGCGGAGGGCCAACGAGGAAGACATCAAGCAGCTTGTCGCCATCAATAGCGGAAGAGGTTTTCCTGGAATGCTTGGCTCCATCGACTGTATGCATTAGGAGTGGAAGAACTGCCCTTTGGCATGGAAAGGTCAGTACCAAGGCAAGAGTGGTGCCCCGACACTTGTGCTAGAAGCTGCTGTTGCATCGCACGACACTTGGATCTGGCATTCCTTTTTTAGGAGTTTCTGGTAAGTTAAATGATCTTACTGTTGTTGCACGTTCACCGGTATTCGATGATCTACTCAATGGAATTGTGCCTCCCACTGAGTTTGAAGTTAACGGTCATCAGTACTCAATGGGATACTATCTTACTGATGGAATATATCCACCGTGGGCAACATTTGTGAAGTCCATCAAAAATCCTACAACTCACAAAGAAGCCAAGTTTGCGCAAAAACAAGAGGCAGTTTGAAAAGATGTCGAGCGTGCATTTGGATGTCTTCAATCACGTTTTGCCATAATTCGCAACCCAACATTGGCCCATTCCATACCATTGCTTGGTAAGATTATGAATACATGTATTTGTCTTCTTAACATGATCGTGGAGGATGAAAGGCATACTTATCTCAACGCCAAAACATACGAGAAGTATGTCAAAGAATTCAACAAAGATACTCTACTTGAAGTCGAAGACGATATGTTTGAGGAGATTCGGTTCACACGTCGGCCATCGGTGATCAACTCCATAGAAGGGTACATGGTCAACAGAAATCAAATGCACAATAGGTTCACTCACTATGCTCTGTAAAATGATTTGATTGACACATTTATAGGAAGACCTTCTGAATTATGTTCTACTTGTAGTTGTTAAGTATTGTCTGTGTTTGTATTTCTGTTCGTGTGCTGTTTGTAACTTTTGAATCCATTTTCCTTTCAATAAAAACATCATTTTCACGAGTCGTTTCAATATTCTAACTTAAAAAACTATAAAAAATTAAAAAAATACAAAAAAAATCTCGGCGACCAACCCCACGACCGCTACCACAGTGGCAATTTTTGGTCGCGGGAGAGGTCGCCCGGCGACTCGACCAATTTTTTGGTCACCACAGTGGATAGTCTAAGAGAGCATGTTCTTTCGAATTTATTGGTTCGTATAATGGACTCTGTTGTGCATTTATCGGACAATATGATAATCGCATTCCCAGGCGTTTGTTTGTGTGGAATCCATCCACCAGAAAATCAAGAGAATTGCCTTACATTAATGGAAGGGACTGTAGGAACGAAATCCGTCTACTCTAAAATGACATTTAAAAATATATATTAGAAAACAAAATACAATTTTCTAGCATTTTTGGAATTTTACTAAATTAAATTCTAAAATAAAATTGCTAGATCATTTTCTAATATATAAATTTAAATCAAATTATGTCACATGGGCCAACATGGAAGTAAATCATGTAAATTGGGCTACATGTGAATAAATTGGACTACATGTGAATAAGTTGGGCCATAGGTGATGGATTGGGGCTCTATATGAATAAGTTGGGCCATAAGTGATGGAGTGTGCTATGTGCTCCTATATTTAAGGAAAAGATACTCTTCTAAACCATTATAAATAGAGAAGCACCCTCATTCAAAAAAATTTGGGCTAATAATAGATTAGATATTGAGCTTAAACTGAATGGAGAAACGATCCAGCTAAAGGTGATGGCCCACGAATCACGCTCCGGTTCGTTTTAAAACGCTAAAAGTCGAACTGAGGAATTTTCGAGTCGTTATATGTCTCCAATCCCCATCAATTTGTTAATAGAGTAAATGATATTTCGCGAGTAATAATTTTTAGGCTATATTTGATTTATAAATGACAGCCCCGTGATTCGATTCTCAAGGCCCAAATTGACCAATAGGGTATAAAAATTATATATATATATTATATATATATATATATATATATATTTATATATTATATATATATATTTATATATATATATATATATATATATTTATATATATATATATATATATATATATATATGATGGCGATTGAAGCGAGAGAGAAGAGATTTGGGAGAATATGATGAGATGCGGCGACGAAGAGATTGGATTAGGATCATACCTTCAACATCAAACAAGAAGGTTCATTTAAATGGCAAGCCGAATATTCAATCCTCACAATTCGCTTTAGCTTGCCGTGGAAAAAAAAAAAGTTTTAGCGTCTCCATAATCTTCTGCACCCTTAACACACACCCCGGAGTTGCTTGTCGCCATGGCCGTGTTACATTCAGTCGTGTGGAACCTAAGGCCATTGACTATATAACTTGGGAATGTGTAGACCTTTTTGAATGGCCCTTCTGCGAGAGCCTTTAAGTATATGCACTGTTTCACGTATTGCTTGTTTCTGCACTGTTTCATTGCACAAGGGCACTTTATCAACCCATCCTTTACACAAACCGGATTTGAGATTGCAAATGCAATGAAACCTTCAACCCCTTTCAGAAAACTCCATTGAACTCTGCCATTGAGAGTACGACAATACATCCATGAACGATCGGTATTCATTGAATAATTAGATAATAACCTGACACGTTTGAATTCATTAGATCGAGGTCTTTCATTTACGGTAATAGATCAATTTCACAATAATTCAATCAATTGCTACGTAATATAAGTTATATTAGCTTCAGCCAATTGTTACGGCATTACATAATAAGTTACATCAGCTTCAATTTTACCAGAATGTTTGGTTTCATATATATATCAACTAATGATTACTAGTTATACAAGCCTAGAGACAAAATAGATGAAACTCCTCATTCTCATGCACCCCCCCCTCCTCATCACTTGTGACGCTCCCTACCACAGAACTTGCATTCCAACAGATCTACATCCTCCTCCCAATACACCATGCACATGTTCCGACAAGTAGAAAGGCACTCGATAGGCGGCCCCAAACCCCGCCTCTCCCTCCATTGGAGGTATGCCATGGACGGTGCTTCCTCACCGTGATGAATCCATACATGATACTCAAGCATGAATCCATAACGTCGCAAGTGCTCGAATACTGCTGTAGGCGTCATAAATTGCTTGTTTCTGCAGGTTTCCAATGTGCAAGGACACTTTATCAACCCCCAGTTGCACAAACCGGACATCCCATGGCAAACGAGATGAAACCTTTAACCCCTTCTACAAAACTCCTAGAAACTCTGCCATTTACCGTCGTACGATCATACATCCATGAACGGTCGGAATTCATTGTATACTTTATTTTTAACCTGACACGTTCCAATTGATTAGATCGTATTTAATTTATTAGATCGATTCCAATTCGGATAAGAAGATTGTAGAGGTTAATTGTTAATTATTATATGTTCCTTATAAATTAATTATTAATTAAGTGTTCGATATATTACAAAATTGGGCATATATTTTAACCATTTCAACCTCTTAGTACATATATTATATACTTAACATACATATCAAATTAACTAATTACTCTATACATATCGAATTACTACATATATTCATATCAAATTACATACTTAACATACAAATTTATCAAATCAAAACTACATACTTCTATACTTAACAAACATATCAAATTAACTAAACTAACTATATATACTTAACACACAAATCAAACTAACTACATACATTCATACATACCAAACTTAACATACTACATACATTCATATCGTACTACATACCTAACATATATACATATCATTAACTAAACTAACTATATATATATATATATATATATATATATATATATATATATATATATATATATATATATATATATATATATATATATATATATATATATATATATATATATCAAATTGAACAAATTACATATCAAATTATATATAATTGATCAAATTAACTAAACTAACTACTACATACTTATCATATATACATATAATTGCTCAAATTAATCAAAATAAACAAAATCCCCAAATTTTAAAAAACTAGGGTTTTAGCCAAAATACCTTGATTAATCAGTAGAAATCTGAAATTGATCGAAGAACCAAACTCCTTGTCCCACGAGCTTCGATTAGGCACCAAGATTGGCCGGAATAACGAAAAATTCACCGGAAACCGAAGAGAGGAGAAGAAGAGAATGAGGAAGCGAAGAATGAGAATGTGGAAGAAGCTGCTTGCTGTTTGGGCCGGATAAACCCTTCTGGGCCGATCCGTCGGTTATCCGTCGCCCCATAGCAACGGATAATCTATCCGTCGCCACTTTTTATTTTTTTTAATTTTAATTAAAAATATTAACGACGGATAAAATTATCCGTCGTTAATAATTTCATTTTTTTTTTTTAAAAAAAGTCAAACTTGGGCGACGGATAATTATTATCCGTCGCCCAAGTTAGAGACGGATAAATTATCCGTCGCTAATACGCGACGGATAACTATTATCCGTCGTCCCATTCCATCGTTTTTTCTCTATTTTCTTGTAGTGACTTGTAACTGCCATCCTTGATGATTAAGATGGGGTTTAATGTAATTAATTTGTGCAAAGGAGTGGTTGAATTAATGAGGCTATCTAAAGGGTTCAAAAGAAATTGGGCTAATAATAGATTAGATATTGAGCTTAAACTGAATGGATAAACGATCCAGCTAAAGGTCATGGCCCACGAATCACGCTCCGGTTTGTTCTAAAACGCTAAAAGTCGAACTGAGGAATTTTCGGGTCGTTATATGTCCCCAATCCCCATCAATTTGTTGATAGAGTAAAGAATATTTCGCTGATAATAATTTTTAGGCTACATTTGATTTGTAAATTTTCAAGGGCCCAGCCCAGCCGGTAGGGCATGTATATATATATATATATATATATATATATAAAAAGCAGGGGCGATTGAGATCCAAGGGTTTGTTGCGTATCGATCGAAATTTGGGAGCAGAGCGAGATGGGCGAATATGATGGCGACGAAAGCGAGACCGAGAAGAGATTCCGAGAACATTGTGAGATTATGAACAGAGCAGATTTCAATCCAGAGACATGTGATTTAGACGGTTGTGAGCATTTGCGGGCGTCTCTAAGGATATGGAGAAAGGAAATAGATGAAGCAAATCAGATTTTTGAGGAAATCAAAGAAAGCCCCCACTTATGGTGGAGGTCCAGGAGGAAGAAAAACAACCTGATGAATTGGAATTGGAATTGCAATGGGACCATCGCCTCAAGACTCTGGATTTAATCGGTACGTACGCCCTAGCCTGCCCTACTAATGATGTAAATGTATGTATGTATGTTAACTGAATTAATGACTAATTGCCTTGGCAGGAGACCGTTCAAACCTATTGCCTGATACGGTGCAGATATATTCACTCAAACTTATCAGTAATGATGTTGATGATGATTATTCACTGGATGTGTTTGGTCAATTGCACCTGCATTGCTCACATTGTACTGGTGGGGGGTTTGATCCCCAAACTATCTTCTCCCGCACCAGGGAAAACTGCCAAACCCTCACCAAAAAGGTAGTAGCTAATTTTACTGTATGTAATCTTCTTGTTATGCTTGCTTACACACACACACACACATATATATGTATATATATATATATATATATATATATATTCCTGGCCGGTGGTTTCTCATCTTCGTTTACCAACTGGCCTTTAGATATGATACACTGCTGCTCAGCTGCTTTGATGAGCGAGCATGTTTTGATAATTGAGTCCGTCTTTTGGATGAATGGATTCTACCAGCTTATATATGAAAAAAAAGGGCTAATGTTTTTTCTCTGTAAAAACGCTGCAAATTGTGCTTCTAATTCTAGCTAGCTCTATGTTTAATTACCTCTTCTTTGCTTCCACTTAATTTACTTGTGGAGGAACTGGACTACTTATTTAATTACACTAGCAAGAATTAATTGTCAGTGATTTAGTATTTATTTACACTAGCAGCAGTTTCTAAGGGCTGCAGTGATTGATTGATAGATAGATTTAAACATGGCATGCATTCTTGTTTACCCAACTCATTTTGTTTGTCTATTGGTGAATTACATGTGCTTACTACTGCAAGTTAAGTTAGTATTTCCATGTTAGCCATTGCCACCGATTAATTACATGACTTGACAAACTAATTTTACGTACACCTGGATTTTTTTTTTTTTCCTTCTTTTTCCCCTCTCTGTATTTGCAATGTTCAAGTCTATTCTTATTATAGAATAATAAAACTAGGAAGCACATGATCTATCTACATATTAATCAATGGCATACATGCAGGATCCATATTTACTACTCACAGGTCCTAACTGTCATCCTACGTCTCCTCTCCAAGGTGATACGTGCATAGCAGCCCGACTGATATTGAAGGGCACTACTGAATCTGAGGACAAATATCTGACCCTATCCGCTACATGTATACTTAACCATGACGAACTCGTAGATCATGGCAAGTGCTGTAAAGGCAACCCGTGTTCAACGGACGCCAACAAGCACTACTGGCTGGAGATGACACGTAGCATTGTCACCTACACCATTGTGGCCACTATCAACGTGCAGCTTGCTCCTGGCAGCCAACGACCGGATGGGTCTCCCCCTGGCCGCTATTTTTTTACTGCCTATGCCTACAAGGATGAGTCGTCCCCGTGTGACGACGACATGAAGGTTGTGCTACTGGACTCCTCCATAGGTGATAAGGTTGAAGTTGACAACCACACTTTTGTGCTCTCACGCCAAACTATCTGTGTTAATAAGCAAACCGAGTCTCTCATGGTTCATATAGAGCATGATCAGATTGTAAAAGAGTTGCCATTCATCCCTAAATACGAAGATGAAGACATTGAAATTGTAGATATTGGCTGGAACAAGATACAAGTCAAAGTCGAATGGTCGATCTATTGGGATAAATATCAAGAGTCGTTTTGTTGCTGATATCCCTTGTCGTCTTGTAATGTATGTTATATTTTAATACTCTATATGTTTGGAACTTGAGGATTGTGGTAGTGTTAAATAAATTATCGTAATTAAATTTGGTTTGAAGTGACATTTGTTCTGACTGGATGAACCTTTTGGATATGTACTTGTCGTAATTAAATTTGAATTCCTAATCTTTACATGAATATGTACTATGTACGTATATATCTCTCTTTATTGCATTCATACACCCTTAAAGTGTACAAGGGGCATATATTTACCAAGTCTATCTTCTGTTTGGCCAGTTATGTTGTATGTGGAAAAGATATGGTGTTTTCAACATTTTCTAAAATTTTGTATCTGCACAGTTGCACTCATGCAATATGACATAGAATTACTCAAGAATGCAATCAAATTTTACTTGGCAATAAATATCTAGTTTTCTTCTAAGTTACATAAATGAAAATTTGTGTGCATCGTTAGACCAAATAAACATTATCTTATACAAATCTCATAATATCCACCCACTTCGGCCAGCATCTTTATGATATATAGTGAACCCCCATGGCTTAAGTCTTGTGAACCAACGAGCCAACTCCCTTTCAAAATAACAATCAAACAAAAACCAACAGTGTACCATCATATCCACAACATTTCCAGTCCACAGGAAGATACAAGTATCTGATCGACTGCACTGCGCTAGGTCATTAGCTACCGATGGCTGCTGTCCCTAGGCAATGTGATAGCAGCAATAGCAACAGATGAAGGGAACATTGACACAAGAACGGCCTCACTACTCACAACAGCTTTTGAACCAACCAAGTCTTCTAATCGTTTCCAGGTCACCTTGCACCTCTCCTCCATTTCCTTCTCATTGTTCTCATCTTCTTCGAATTTAGCTAAGCACTCATAAAAAAGAGATTGATCAGCATCTGAGAAGACCTTCCGAACGTTTGAAGTCAAACTCTGAACAAGCTGGTTCCAATGACCAGAGCATTCTTTTCTAGTGAAGGGAGTACAATTGGAAGTATTATTTTCTGGTTTTGTATGATCAGATTCCTTATGTGATCATTATTCCACAGAAGGGTGATAATACTGAAAGTGCAATTTATATTGCACTTGTTTTGTTAATTCGGCCTTTCTTCGTTTATTAACCGGTTCGACAATTGTAGTTGTTTTTCTATGGATATTTTGTAGGATATATCAAGTTGGGCCTCAACACGCTTAATGGATCAAGAAGGAAATAAAGATTCTCAAGGAAACACAACAAGGAATATTTCCTTCTTGATGATTAACGCAAAGAAGCACACTGTAGCAGTTACTGTACCAAACGGGCACTGTAGCAAAAAGGAAAATAAGAGGCATAATGCAAGAAGGAAGCTGCCATATTGTTCAAGGAAGAATTTGATGCTATAAGGAAAGTGAAATTTAAAAGAGATTGATATCTAGAAGACTCCTTATATCATTAATACATCAAAGGCAGTTTCCTAACTATAGAATCCAAGTTTGTTAAGACTTGGGCCTGCTGACCGACTTCTTCTTACCTGGTGATGAGTTGCCGCAATTATATGTAGAAGAAGAAGGAGGCGTTTGCAAGGCTGCCGATTGCCTTTGATGAACAAAGATTATATGTTTTAGGCGTCTTGCTTTACTAGACCTTTACCTCGGTGTTTACTTGTGAGTGTTCTCTAAAGATTGAGAATTACTCTAGTATCATTGAACTAGAATAGGTTTTTCTTATCTGTTCTAGGTCTAGTTTTCTGTAAGTTTAATCAATCGTTTGTGATTGAATTAAACTTCCTTTTGTAATTCTACTTTTCAATTTTAGTAGAAGTTTTGCTACGGCACCATCGATATCTTTATATACCGGCTTTAGAAATCTCGTGTTCAGTTTTATTCCGCTGCACTTTATTGAGTTACGATTCTGATTTCGTTGTCGTAGTTTAGTTGAACAACATTCCTTTGTCGTAACGGTGTTGACTCAACATCAATAGTCAACATCGTTCAAAACTGTCCAGAAGTACCAATCCCGGTCCTACAGTTCTAACAAGTGGTATCAGAGCCAGCCACCTAATTAATTGGTGTCTGGATTTGGTACTACTACAATGGACGTTGTCAATTCAAGTGTCAACAAGCCACCTGTGCTAGATGGGTCGAACTACCACTACTGGAAAATACGGATCAGAACGTATATCAAATCCATTGAAGGACGTGCATGGAAATCGGTTCTTGAAGGATATGCCTTGCCTACCATAGGACCAGATGCTGA
Organism: Plantago major; assembly: GCA_026545765.1. NCBI lineage: Eukaryota > Viridiplantae > Streptophyta > Magnoliopsida > Lamiales > Plantaginaceae > Plantago > Plantago major. The sequence goes on along the minus strand of CM048843.1, from coordinate 87,243,502 downwards.
TGGAGATGTCATTCTAAAACCCGAAGCACAATGGTCAGGTGATGATTTTCTTGCTAGTTCTTACTATGAAAAAGCCTTGAATGCAATTTATTCTCATGTTGATTCTCATATGTTTAAACTCATACAAAATTGCACTACTGCTAAACAAGCTTGGGATTTACTCCAAAATCATTGTGAAGGTGATAACAGTATTAAACAAACGAAACTGCAACTGCTTTGGTCTAAATTTGAAAATTTGAGAATGGCAGAAGACGAAACAATTGATTCTTATTTTGACAAACTGCTCACTATTTCTAATGATATTCAACTTCTTGGAGATTCCATGTCCAATAAACAATTGATTTCAAAAGCAGTTCGATCTGTTTCTTCAAAGTTTGACATAAAAAGAACGAATTTTGAAAGATACTCAAAACTTGGCAGCTATGGATTTTCATACCTTGATGAACAATTTAAAGAATTTTAAAATTCAACAGAATAAGCGCAATGGTACGAAAATTATTAGTATGTCTATGCACTCCAAATCAAAAATCCCTGAGTCTAATAGCAGTAGTGATGAATCTGATGAGATGACTGAAGAAGATTTCGATAAAGCTCTTGATAGGTTGCGTAGAAAGTTCAACAAAACCAGCTTTAGAAAGAATTCTAACAAAGGCTCTTCAAGCAATTCAAAAGGCACAAACAAGTTTGAAAAGACTGTAGATTCCCCTAGTTTAAGTCCTGCTCAACTTAGCAAAGTTAGATGTTTTGAATGTCAAGGATGGGGACATTATCAGAATGAATGTGCTAACTCTCTTCGTAAGAAGAAAAAGACTTTTTTGCTTGTCTCATGATGTTTCAGGTGATGAACAGGAATCTGATGCTTCAGAAGGTCGTGTATTCTCCTGTCCTCATTACGGACGATGTTGGAAATCGATGTTTAGTCAACAATGAAAACTCAACATCGTCTCAGATCCTCTTCTTTGATTATGATGACTCACAAACGTGCGAAGAAATATTCAGGGAAAAAGTTTCCGACTCTGAAAACTCAATGTCTACCAATGTCTACCGTTTGCATGGTTCTGTTGACTTGTCTGCAGATCATTCTATTGAAGAAGAACTCACTGACGAACAAATTGTGGCAAGAGATGATGAAGCTGTGACTTGGCACAAGAAACTTGGCCATGTAAGCTATAGGAACATTGAAAGGCTCATCAAACTGGATGCGGTTAGAGGACTGCTGAAGCTGAGCAATGCCGGAAAGCAAGTGTGCGGTGACTGTCTAAAAGATAAACAAACTAGAGCTGTGCATACATCCCTACAAACCGAAGGGCAGAAAACAGGTACATCCAACTGCTTCGAACTCTTACATATGGACTTAATGGGACCAATTTAGGTAGATAGTCTAGGTGGTAAGAAGTACATATGTGTCATAGTTGATGATTTTTCTCGATTTACTTGGGTAAGTTTTTTAAAAGAAAAATCTGAAACTTTTGATTCCTTTAAGAAACTTTATGCTAGGTTTAGTAATCAATATGTTATTGTTGTCCAACGCATTAGGTCGGATCATGGTAGGGAATTTGAGAATCAAACCTTTGCTAATTTTTGCGAAAAGAAAGGAAACTCCACAACAAAATGGAGTGGCTGAGAGAAAGAATCGGACCTTACAAGAAATGGCTAAGGTTATGTTGAGTTCCATGAACCTTTCAAAAAGATTATGGGCTGAAGCTGTAAATACTGCTTGTCACATAATAAATAGAGTCTACCTTAGACCAGGAACTTCAATCACTCCTATGAGATTCTAAACGGCAAGAAGCCTAATCTTAAGTACTTTCATGTGTTTGGTTGTGCTTGCTATATTCTCAATGATAGAGAACATTTAGGCAAGTTTGATGCAAAAAGTGATAAAGGCATTTTTGTTGGTTACTCTCTTAATAGCCATGCATATAGGGTGTATAATCTAAGGACACAAAGCTCAAGAATCATTAACATTACTTTTGATGACTCAGTGCCCTTTGAAAAACAACAAGTTGAGACAGTCTTGTCAAGAAAAAGCAGATTCTTGCACGAAGCAGTACTAAATCGATCGGGTTCTATACCGATTCCCAGTCCGATTCTTGTCGGAGAAGATGGAGTCAATGTTGATCACAATGTTGAGTCAACATCGCGTCCAACATTGCAGGGGGAGAGCTCATCAGATGAATCTGTCTCTGAAAGTGAAGATGAACCTGTTCTGGAACCGACTGTGCCTCTGGATTCCATCAGACGTGATCCACCCCCAAGGATTCGCAAAGATCATCTAAGTTCTCAAGTTATCGGAAGCACCAGTGGAAGAAAGACCTTAAGAGGAAACACTCGGAAAAACTACAAGGACACGGTAAGATATGCAACAATCTGCCAATCTGTAAGTTCCTCTTGTTTTGTCTCTCCTAAAGTGTCTGGTCCAAAATCTGTTCCTTTGGGTGCTCCTGTTAAGCAGAATGAAAAATCTAATGTTGAGCACTCTGTTGAGTCAACATCGACATCAACATTGTCTGTTTCCAGAAAGTCTGTTTCTAAAACTGCTTCTTCTGCTGTCACTGTCCAGAATGGTAAACCTACTGGAACTGGGAAAAACTCTAGAGAAAAGTATAAGAGAATTTGGGCTCCTAGGGAAAAGATTGTCTGTAATGTTGCTTTTTCTGTTGCTACCTCTCCTAACAATGCAGGTAGATGATATTTTGATAGCAGATGTTCAAGACATATGACAGGAACCTTGAGTTATCTTTCTAACTTTGTCTCTCAAAAGACTGGAATGGTAACTTATGGAGGAGGATACAAGAGTAAAGTACTTGGGAAGGGGGTGTTAACTCTTGATGGTTTTCCAACCTTGAAAAATGTACTGTTGGTTGAAGGTTTAACTGCTAACCTTATTAGTGTCTGTCATGTGTGTAATGATGATTTGAAGGTCAAATTTAACAAACACACTTGTAAAGTACATACTTGAGGGAGAAATGTTTTGACATGACAGGTACCAGGTCTCCTGACAACTGCTACGTGGTGGCTGATCCCCACAATTGCAATCGTGCAAAAGAAGATTATATTGTGCTTAACTTGACTAATCTTTCCATAGTACATCAGTTTGTGCAAACTATGATAGGTACCTTTGAGATGAATATGATTGGTGAACTCAGCTTCTTTCGTGTCCGGAGAACTCTAAATCATGCGCAAGACACTTATGGGTACCTCTCTGAAGGCGAGAATCGATGTTGGCGCAGATGTTGACCAACATTATGCAGATCAATGATTGAAAGCTTTTTGTATCACTGCAGAGACACGATATCATGCTCTCTGTGTGTGTCTTGGCGCGGTATCGATCCAACCCTAAAGCCCCATTTAAGCTGTCGTTAAAAGAATCCTTGGATATATATCGAGGCTGTAATTTTGGATTATGGTTTGCATGTGATACAAACACTAATCTGGTGGGATTTAGTGATTCTGATTCGGCTGGTGATCTAGATGATAGAAAATCCACTAGTGGAGGTTGCTTTTATCTTGGTCCAAATTTGGTGTCTTGGTATAGCAAGAAACAGAACTGTGTGTCACTTTCAACTGCTGAATCTGAATATGTAGCAGCTGGGAGTTGTGTGACTCAACTAGTCTGGTTGAAAAATATGCTGCATGACTATGGTCTACAAAGTGCTACCCTTTTGATGTTCTGTGACAACCTTAGTGCCGTACATATTTCTAAGAACCCTATTCAGCACTCTCGCACTAAGCACATAGATATTAGGCATCATTTCCTTAGGGACTTGGTCAATAAGCAAGTGATTGACATAGAACACATAGACACAACAAATCAACCTGCAGATATTTTTACCAAACCCTTAGATAGTGAGAGATTCTTCAGTCTTCGAAGATCTCTCGGTTTGTGCTCTCTGTGATTGTCATTGTTGAGTACCAATGTTGACTCAACATCACGGTCAACATTGGAAAATTAGAATCAGTGATGCTGTTTTCTTTTATGCTTTTTAGTTCTGTTTTGTGTTTCTGTGCTCCTGTGCTTCTGTACTGGTCTCTGGTTGTTCTTGGTTTGTAGCTTACAGTGGTGATGCTTAGGGTTTGAAAGGCTGTTTGAAACCAAGGTTGAAAGGTATCGAGTCTCATGTGTGTTTGCTTTATGTAAAACCCACTTTTGCTGCTTTTTGGCTATTTTTATTCGTACCTTGACTCTCACTTGATGTTGCCTCCTGTCCTTTATGCTTAATAAATCTAAAGAATTGTGTTAAAAAAAGGGCTCGAAGTGTTCCGTCGAGGATCGTGTTGGGCAGGTTTCAAATACTATCCAGATATCGACGTGGCCAATGTGTCATATGTCGTGAGGGTTGATGGCCTGTACTGGAAACCGACACGCACAAAAGTGCCGATTCTCGTAATGCTGCTAGTTCACTTTTTGAGTACCAAATTACCCAATATAGTCAAATGAGTGATCTTTATGCCATGAGACGTGTGTTTGCCTAACTCCGCATAGGCTTCGGCTTTGGAGCGGATTCATACGTGTTCCAATTATTTGACATGGTTCACGGTCTCATGGTCACCCCCACTCAAACTTATGCTAATTGTTCAATTTACTTTTTGAGGCAATGTTGGGTGTGTTTCTTTGGTATTCCTTTCTCTTTCTGTTTTGCCTGCAGCATCAGTGGTGTTAATCGAATCTGCACATTTTGAGACTTGGTTTCCTGGCTGACTTACATTAAGAGTGGTCTGATTTCCCGATGTTGTCATCAATGTTGAGTCAACATTCAGGTCAACATTGACTGTGCATGAAGTACTATTTGCTCTTTTGTTGTGCTCCATTTTTTTTTGTGCTCTCTTTCTGTGTGTTTTTGGGTTTGAGGGGGAGTAGGTCTAAGGTGTTTTCTTCGGGTTTTGGGTTTCTGCATTCCTGTACTTGCATTTCAAGTCATTTTCTTGAAGATCAAGATTTTTGGTCAACCTCCCTAGGGTTTATCTGTTTATCTGATTACGTTGACTTGACGGATAACTGTCTTACTTGCAACTTTAATCTTTAATTACCAGTTGTGCACAATTTTTTGTTGCTTTGATATATATCTGCAGGAATCTACCTTGAAGCAAACCCAACAACACCCATCATGACTTATCTTGTAAGCTGTGTACTTGACCTTTTGCTCTCTTCACATCACTGCCCTCCAGCTGACCATCCACTCTATTCCTGATTACTGCCCGTCAGCTGATCCGTCCTATAGTCCTGCTTTTGCTACTTTCTTTGCCATTGTTGACTACAATGTTGAGTCAACATCATTTATCTGCATTGGTACTTTGTCTGCAGGTCCTTAACAGATTACCAAGATGGTGAAGTTTTTTTTTTTTTAAAAAAAAAAAGAACTTTGTTTTCTTTCCTTCCTCACAAAAAAGGGGGAGAATGTTTGTACTCTTGGTTGTTTTGTATTAAGGGGGAGTTCTTGGAGCAAGGGGGAGTTGCTTGATATTGTCTTGTATTTTGCTACTAACTGCTTTCAGGTTTTTGTGAAGAAAGGCAAGAATTAAGGGGGAGATTGAAAGTGCAATTTATATTGCACTTGTTTTGTTAATTCGGCCTTTCTTCGTTTATTAACCGGTTCGACAATTGTAGTTGTTTTTCTATGGATATTTTGTAGGATATATCAAGTTGGGCCTCAACATGCTTAATGGATCAAGAAGGAAATAAAGATTCTCAAGGAAACACATCAAGGAATATTTCCTTCTTGATGATTAACGCAAAGAAGCACACTGTAGCAGTTACTGTAGCAAAAAGGAAAATAAGAGGCATAATGCAAGAAGGAAGCTGCCATATTGTTCAAGGAAGAATTTGATGCTATAAGGAAAGTGAAATTTAAAAGAGATTGATATCTAGAAGACTCCTTATATCATTAATACATCAAAGGCAGTTTCCTAACTATAGAATCCAAGTTTGTTAAGACTTGGGCCTGCTGACCGACTTCTTCTTACTGGTGATGAGTTGCCGCAATTATATATAGAAGAAGAAGGAGGCGTTTGCAAGGCTGCCGATTGCCTTTGATGAACAAAGATTATATGTTTTAGGCGTCTTGCTTTACTAGACCTTTACCTCGGTGTTTACTTGTGAGTGTTCTCTAAATATTGAGAATTACTCTAGTATCATTGAACTAGAATAGGTTTTTCTTATCTGTTCTAGGTCTAGTTTTCTGTAAGTTTAATCAATCGTTTGTGATTGAATTAAACTTCCTTTTGTAATTCTACTTTTCAATTTTAGAAGTTTTGCTACGGCACCGTCGGTATCTTTATATACCGGCTTTAGAAATCTCGTGTTCAGTTTTATTCCACTGCACTTTATTGAGTTCTGTCGATTACAGTTTACTGTTGTCGTAGTTTAGTTGAACACTGTTCACTGTTGTCGTAACGGTGTTGACTTAACATCAATAGTCAACATCGTTCAAAACTGTCTAAAAGTACCAATCCCGGTCCTATAGTTCTAACAAATACGTTTGCTGGTTAAAGACGACTTTGAGTTTATGTGGATGAAACAATGCATCTATGTGGAAAACTGTCAAATGAGATTTGTTAAATGGACTCCTTTCAATGTTGCTATGGATTCTCCTATTGTTCCGGTCTGGATTTCTTTGAGGCAGGTTCCTATTATGTTGTTTCACCCTGTGGCACTATTTGAAATAGTCAGGCCTTTTGGTAAACCATTGAAAGTAGATTCGACTACTGCTTCTTTTATCAGATTGGATAGAGCTAGAGTTTTAGTTGAAATGGATATTTCAAAATATGTTCCAGAATCTTTGTTTGTTGAGTTCAAAGGTCAGCAGGTTAAAATTAACGTGTCTCATGATTCTGTGCCTTTTGTATTGTGATTTTTGCTGTAAGATTGGTCACATGGAAGATGCTTGTTTCTTAAAAAACCCGCATTTGAAATCAATTAGCAACTTAAATCGAAGAAGTGGTTCCTCTGAGGGAGTACAGTCTAAGCTGGATTCCATCATCAGAAATGTGGAACGGGAAGTTAGTTCAGAAGAGGAAAGAAACATCAATAACTCTAATTGGGAAATTCCGACTAAAACTTTTCGAAGTGTTGATAGACAAGAAGCTCAAGGTGTCTCGTTGTTTGAGAAAGAAAAAAACAATTTTCCAGTCTTGGAAATTTTAGAGGCTCAACAAAGGGAGTTGGACTCTCTTCCTGTTGATATGGTAGACGGGGTTCAAGAAAAGGATTTGGAATCCCCTCCTCTTGCTTTGGATGACATCTCGGATTCCCCTGTGCCCCCTCCCATAGTAATGGAAGACCCTGATATAGTGTTTGGGGAGATGGACTCTCTCCCCGTTTTTATGGTTGACTCCGTGGGTCAAGTGAGTGAGCCTCACTCAGTGTCTCCTGTGCTGTACGCTACATCTGATGGTGGTAGGCCAGAAAGTGTTCTGCTTACTTTGGATAAGTCTGGTGATCTTTCTTCTCAGTCGACTTCCTTGTTGGAGCAGGTAACCCCTGCCGTTGGTCCCCCTCCCCTACCTCCCAAAAAGAAAAAAGGAAGAACAACCAAGAACTCAACTAAAGCTTCTTATTCTTCCTCACTTCCCATGTTGAGAGCAGTGTTAAGAAAGTCCAAGTCTGGTAGATACAACCCTATAAAATTCAAAAAAGTCAAATGAAGGCCTATTCTATAGGATTGGCATGTTGGCAGTTGAGTTGGTGGTTTGGAACTTGTTGGTTTGTGATTGTAACTTGGATGATTGGAACTTTGGTGGTGTAGCAGAAGTATATTTTGCTTGACCTTGGATTCTCCTTTTTTGTCTGCGGTGATTGTGGAGATCACAGCTTGTGGCTTAGAAGAACTCTTGGATGAACTAGCTTTTGTTCTGATGTCTTTTGTGCTAGTTTGGACTTTCTCTTGAGTAATTTTTTGGAGTTGTACTCGGGTTCCTTTAAACCCCCGTGATTTTATGGTTTTTTATTTTAATAATAGGAGCTTGACTCCACCTTTTATTTAAAAAAAATGTTAAAGCAAGCAAACAATACTTACTTGTCGCACTAGCTTTTCAGACAGCAGCTTTAAAACCTTAAAGCTCTTCTGCGAATCTGTTCGTCAAGTACTTCAAATCTGTTCGTCATGTAGGAGATGTTGAACCATGTACATCATGATTAGCTTCCTCTACCTTGGTATCCACGGGGATTAATTCTACCGAAGAACGCTAGGAGGTTCCCGTTCGAATCTGGACTAATTAAACTATTTAGTGAGTATGGTTATGGAGAATTGAATCATGAAGAAAGATGTTGACAAGAACAAGAATAGAAACGTGTGTTAACCATAATGTGAAATCCAGCCAGCACAAGATTTCCGGTATTTAGTGACGGAAAGGGGCGACGGATCCCTATATGTCACCCCTTAACGACGGATCGCTAAATTTAGCGACGGATAGGGCGTTTCGCCCTATTCGTCGCTAATTCGTCGTTATATCCGTCGCTATTTAGCGACGGATAGTTTATCCGTCCCTAACTTTTGTTGACTTTAAAAAAAAAATAAAAAAGGAAAATAGAAATGTAATGACGGATAGATTATCCGTCGTGAAAAGTAATAAAAAAAAATAAAAACAGCGACGGATAAGCTATCCGTCGCTATATATATAGCGACGAATAGCTATCCATCGCTAACTGTGTATAAAAACGGGAACAGGCTTCTTCTTCCCCATTTTCGATTCTACTTCTGTTTCTTCTTCTTTCTCTCTTCTCAATTCGCCATTTTCAAAGTCCGAGCAAAACTCAATCATTCTAGCCAATTTTGGACTCTTTTCGAAGCTCTTTCAACAAGGAACTCGGGTGGCCCTTTAATTTCATCCTTCTTCGGCTATTTTTTCCGTAATTGAAGGTATTAGTCTAAAACCCTAACTTTTCTAAATTTGGGATTTTTGCTAATTTCGATCAATTTTATGTTCTTAAACTCATATACTAGCTTATATTAAGTAGTGGGTTAAGCTTGAGGTTGTGCAATTGATTGATTTATTGTGAAATTGATTTTGTTAGTATGATAATTGTAAGTATGTATGGTATTTAGTTTGATGTTTTCGTATATGTATTAGAATTAGTGGTTGTAGTTTATTGATGTTTGTGGGATTTGGTTGAGTATTTGGAGACCATTTAGATTTAGTGATTTTGGTGGTTGTAGTATAATTGGCTCGTATAATTCCTAAAATGCTTGTAATTTATAATTTATAATTCGTAGTAAGGGGTTGAAATGCTTTTAATTTATAATTTGTAATTGTAATTGGAATATAAAAAAATTGCATGAAAAAAACTTTAAATGTAAAATGCATATAATTCATGAAATTTGGAATGTATTATAATTAACAATGCAATTATAAACATGAATTGAAATTGAGTTGAAATTCAATACGATCTAATAAATTCATAAGTGTCAGGTTATATAATCATCCAATGAATCCCGTTCGCTCATGGATGTACTGTCGTACTGTTAATGGCAGAGTTCAATCTAGTTTTGTGGAAGGGGTTGAAGCCTTCATCGCATTTGCAATGACACATCCGGCTTGTGTAAATGAGGGGTTGATAAAGTGCCTCTGCAAATTGAAAAAATGCAGAAAAAAGCAATATTTGACTCCTACAGCGGTATTCGAGCACTTGAAACGTAATGGATTTCTGCCTGAGTATGAGGTATGGAATCATCATGGTGAGGAAGCAACACCGTCCATAACATATGAGCAATTTAGGCAGCGTGGAAGGAAGAGAAAAAATGAGCAACTTGGGGGGTCAAAGTACATCTAAATCTCATGCTTTTCATGACTGGGTCGAAGAAATGGTGTTTATAATGCTGTCGGGGTAGAGTTTATGGACACTAGTAACACTAGAACCGAGGGTGGTGTGGAGGAGCCTCCGAATCCCGAGGATCAGGCATTCTTTGACTTGTTGGAATTAGCGAAGAAGCCGATTTATCCGGGGTGTGAGAAAATGACCGAGTTGTCTTTGTTGTCTCGGCTAATGAGTTGTAAGGCCGAGGGTAGCCAATCTGAAGTGAACTTCAATAACTACGTACAACTGTGTCCCTGAACCAAACCTAGTACCCACAAACTTTTACCAAGCGAAGAAAAAGATGCGGGGGTTGGGGTTGCCTATGGTAACCATAGACTGTTGTCCGGATATGTGCATGATCTATTGGGGGAGGATGTAGATCTACTGAAGTGCAAGTTCTGTGGTAAGGACTGCTACAAGCTTTACAAGGAGGGGGCTTCAAAGAAACGTTAGAAGAAAAATCTCCCACATAAGAAAATGTGGTACTTCCCTCTAGCACCTCGTTTGAAGAGGTTGTACACTTCAAGTGCTTGTGCCGATAAAATGCGGTGGCACAAGGAGCGAGTAATCCCGGAAGATGCAGAGGGTAGAATGGAGCATCCATCAGACTCACCGGCATGGAAAGAGTTTGACAAGACATATCCGGAGTTTGCATCCGAGTCTAGAAATGTACGATTGGGGCTCTGTACGGATGGTTTTAACCCGTTTGGAAGTGAACGGGCGTACTCTTGTTGACCAGTGATGCTCACACCGTACAACCTGCCCCTCGGTGAGTGCATGAATGAACCATTCATATTCTTGACTGTGTTGGTGCCTGGGCCAAAAGATCCAAGAATGATGTTGGATGTCTTCTTGTAACTCCTAACCAAGGAGCTGATTGAGCTGTGGGAGAATGGTATCCCTGCATATGATGTGTCGACCAAGAAGAACTTTACCTTGAGAGCAGCACTACTGTGGACCGTGAGTGACTTTCTTGCGTACTATATGCTATCTGGAAGGAAAACCACCGGGAAACATGCATGTCCACATTGTTTGGAGGACACTGATGCATTTAGACTAAAGGATAGCGGGAAGGAATCTTGGTTTGATTGTCATCGTAGATTTCTACCAAGTAATCATCCGTTCAGGAAGAACAGGGATCAATTCTTGAAAAATAAAGTAGAAAAGAAAGGAGCCCCGAGATGACTTACTGGTGCACAAATTCTTGCGGAGATTGATAGGCTGGGTCTTATGAAAGTGACTGAACTTGGGTGGGAGAAGCATAACAGAAAATTAGCAACAAATGTGGATGGAAGAAGAGAAGCATCTTCTGGGACTTGCCTTATTGGAGTAGTCTTCTTATACGTCACAACCTAGATTTCATGCACATTGAGAAGAACGTGTTCGAGAACTGCTTCAACACAATTTGCAACATTCCCCAAAGAACAAAGGATAATGTCAAATCTAGAGCCGAGTTGGATACATGGTGTAAAAGGTCGGAGTTGACAAAGAGGAATGATGAAGGTAAGTGGCCCAAGGCATGCTACACAATTGACAATGAATCTAGGTCAATATTGTTTGATTGGGTGAAGGCATTGAAGTTCCCCGACAATTACACCTCAAAATTGGTGCGGTGTGTGGATTTGAAGAAGACAAAGATGTTTAAGATGAAGAGCCACGACTGTCATGTGTTCATGGAGAGGCTTATCCCGGTTGCATTTCGAGAACTGCTACCTAAACCTGTCTGGATCGCTATCACCGAGCTGAGCTTATTTTTCAAGAATTTATGCACAAGGGTGGTTCACGATCAAGTGTTAGCAAATATTGAAAGCAACATACCATTGATTCTATGGAAGCTCGAGTGTATCTTTCCACCGAGCTTCTTTGATTCTATGGAGCACTTGCCGGTTCACCTTCCACATGAAGCGAGGACTGTTGGATCAGTTCAGTATCGATGGATGTATCCATTCGAGAGGTGTGAAATAATTGCAATCATGTACTTAAAATGTCTGAATTTTCCCTAGTTACACTTTCTTACCTGAATATGTATTACAGGTACTTGGGGAAATTGAAGAAATATGTCAAGAACAAAGGTAGACCTGAAGGATCGATTGCCAATGCATACATTCTGGAGGAAACTGCAACCTTCTGCTCCTATTACTTTGAGGACCACGTCTCGACAAAGGCATCTAGGCCGTCGAAACGTAGACACATTCGAAATTCAAGAGGATGATGATGTTTCCCTATCTATTTTTAGGGTCTCACGGAGACCTATGGGACAGAGTAAGAAAGAATCTATGACGGATAAGGAGCAGAATGCAACTCAATATTATGTCCTCACGAATTGTGCTGAGGTTGACAAGTATATGGAGATATTTGCTGGGTGAGTACTTTCTTATTAAAAGCAGCTAAAATTGAACTTTTAACTAAACTCGTGGCTAGTATTTAATCATATCATCATCTCCATGTCCACATCGTTTTCAAAGAGCGTTGTATGGAGAAGAATCCTCAGCTGGCAGAGGATACGCTTGAAGAACTCTTAGATTCGAAGTTGGAATCAGAATTTCCAGATTGGTTCAAGGAGTATGTCCGAGATCTTGTCAACAATGTCACATGCCCTTACTTGCGTGCTCTAGCAGAGGGACCATTCAAAAAGGTCTACACATTCCCATCTTACATAGTCAATGGCCTTAGGTTCCACACGATTGACTCTAACACGGCCATGGCTACAAGCAATTAAGTGTGTCAGAGTGCGATTTAGGGCGGTGATTTGTATGATTTCCACGGGAAGCTGAAACGAATAGTGCGCCTTGAATATCCCAGTTTTCCCTTGAAAAGAACCTTTATGTTCGATGTTGACTGGTATGATCCTAATCCACTTGGAACGAAGAAGAATGAGCAGTATGAAATGGTTGACATAAACCATAGGAAGAGGTACAAAACTAAGTACGAACCATTTATCTTGGCTACTCAAGCACGACAAGTGGTGTTTCTTGAATATCCAAGCAGGAAACGCGACAAGGCGGACTGGTTAGCTACAATACCTATAGGTGCCCACTCCAAAGTGGAGTACGTTGAGAAAGACGACTCAATTACCAACTCGTACCAAGAAGAGGTTGTCGATGGACAAGCAAAAACTCCTATACAGGCTCGTGTTGATAGATCTGCACGACGACCAATATGTAGACTTAGACAAGGACGCCAGGGTATGTGAGAAGGGTTAATTATATATGTATATAACTAGTTAGTTGTTGATAATACCAAGTATTTGTGATTTACATGCTTTTCAAAATGTATGAAGTTGTCTAGTAACACATTTTTCCTGTATTTGTTGCATGTTTTTGCAGATGCCATGACAGGCAACCCTAAATCCTCCCCATGCAGCAGCCGGGGGGTAGTCGAGAGGGTCGTCGAGGAGCAGGAGGGCCTTGGTAGTCAGAGCAGCCGGTCTGCGGTTCCTGAGACCCCAACTGGTTCGAGCAGGGGCTCGAATCCCATCTTCGGGAACTTTAAGGATGACGGTTGTCCCTACACTAAGCTTGAGGTCGGGGCTCAGTGGAAAGGGAAGCCTGTGTTGTTCCCACTCGGTAGAGATAAGTAAGTATTATGCATTCTTATATATATATATATATATATATATATATATATATATATATATATATATATATATATATATATATTATATGGCCTTCAGATGCAGCCGCGAAACTCGGTGACATCTTTCGGAGCAAGAGGGGGGCGAGAAGTGGTCGTGCATCTCGGACCGGATGAGAGGCGAGTACCTCAATGATCCGATAAACTATCCGTCGTTAAACTAAGCAGTTAATTTTTTTTTTTTAAAAAGAAAAATTCCATATCCGTCGCTAAGTGAAGCATTTTTTGATTTTTTAAAAAAAGGAAAAATCAGCTTTTTAGCGACGGATATAAAAAGTCAATGGTTTATCCGTCGCAATTTAGCGACGGATAAACTATCCGTCGTTAATCTTCCCGTGGGACGACGACATTTTTATCTATCGCTAAGGACTTAGGCTATGTTCTCTTCAACTGAAAACTCATTCGATTCGATTCGATTCCATTCGTTTAGTTACCTTGGTTATATTTTATACTATAATTGATTCGATTCGATTCAATTGATTCGATTCGATAAATTTGATTGAAAAGAACAGAGCCTTAGCGACGGATCGACACTGTTTTAGCGATAGTAGATTTTTGTAGTACTCTTGATAAAATATTAATATGTTTTAATCAAAAATAATTCATGATCAATTGAAAATCGACTAATATTAATAAAAAAATTATTGATATTAATAAAATATTAATAAATAAATAAAATAATTCATGATCAATGAAAAATAGACTAATATAAAAAATATTAATATTAATAAATTTTAATTAAAAAATCATGATCAATGGAAAATCAATTAATATTGATAAAAATTAATAATATTAATAAAATATTAATAAAAAGTTATTCATTATCAATGAAAATCGACTAATATTTAAAAAATATTAATATTAATACATTTTAATTAAAAAAATAATTCATCATCAATAGAAAATCAACGAATATTAATAAAAAAAAATTCATGATCAATGGAAAATCGAATAATAATAATAATAATAATTTATTACTATTAATAGAATATTAATAGACTAATTATTTTTTTAATTAATACTCCCTCCATTCCATAAATCTCTTTCCTTTTTTTTTTTTTTTTTTTGTACAAATTTTAAGAAGTTTGAGTAAAAAATGGGTTTATATAGATAAAGTAATAAGTGTATGGTAAAACGTAAGAAAGAGAATTGATAAAGTATGAAAGAGAGTTAAAATATTAATAATGGGGATAGTGGATTTCCATAAAAGGAAAAGGAAAGTTTTTAATGGAACGTCCAAAACGAAAAAATGGAAAGAGATTTATGGAACAGAGGGAGTACATATTAATACTTTATCAAGAGTGTGTTTAATTCACGTGCCGACTTGACGGAAAATCAACTAATTCACGCTAATTCTTACTAATTTGGTCAAAATTAACGGTTCCGTTAAGTTTGATTAACGGAGTACCGAAATTGGACAAATACAAAACTTAAGGTACCAAAATTCGACGGTTACAACTTAAGGTACCAAAACGCTAAGTGTCACAACTTAAGGTACCAAAAATGAATTTTATACAGAAACAGGAAAATATGATAATAATAATAATAATAATAATAATAATATTATTATTATTATTATTATTATTACTACTACTATTATTATTATAACACAAAATAATAACAATAACAATAATTATTATTATTATTAGTATTATTTTTATATTAATAATAATAATAATAATCTCAGTATTAAGCCCAATGACAAAGTCAATAAACAACTCTTGAACAGAGAAACTGAAACAAATTCCAAGGGAATTGGGTTTCCTTTATTGGAGAATCTAAGTCTCAGAATCAAATGCAGCCCAATCACAAAGACTTTAAACCACTCATGAAAACATTCAAAATTAAATTTGAATTACCTACATGTGAACTTTACAATGACGAATTCGTAGAACCTGGTGTATCCAAGTGATGTAAGAAAGGCTACCCGTGTTCGGGTGTAACGGACGCCAACAAGCACTACTGGTTGGAGATGACACGTAGCATTGTCACCTACACCATTGTGGCCACTATCACGTGCAGCTTGTTGGGTCAACTACAGGATGGGATTCTCCCTGGCCGCTATTTTTTTACTGCCTATGCCTCCAAGGATGTGTTGTCGCCGTGTGACGACGACATGAAGGTTGTGCTACTGGACTCCAGAGGTGATAAGGTGTCTGTTGAAGTTCACAACCGCATTTTTGTGCTCTCATGCCAAACTATATGTGTTAATAAGCAAACCGAGTCTCTCATGGTTTATATAGAGCATGATGAGATGGTAAAAGAGTTGAAATTCATCCCTGGATATGAAGGTGAAGGCATGGCAATTGTAGATATTGGCTCGTGCGGGATACAAGTCAAAGTCGAATGGTCGATCTAGTGGGAAAAATATCGTAATTAAATTTTCCATCACTCCACTTTTGTCATCGCGACTGGCACCGTGACCTATTGACAATAGTCTTATTACCTTATCTGGTGAATTCCTATAAGTTATTGCTTAAAATCATAACCATAACAATCAAGTTAAAACTTACACTACAAGAATTCTGAGGTAAAACGATGGAAAGGGGCGACGGATACAAATTATCCGTCGTTCATTAGCGACGGATAATTTTATTCGTCGCTATATGGGCGACGGATTTTATTAATCCGTCGCCCGTTGTTTGACTTTTTTTTTTAAAAAAAAGAAAATTAAATATTAACGACGGATAATTATCCGTCGTTAATATTAGTATTTAAAATTAAAAAAAAAAGGCGACGGATTAGCGATCCGTCGCTACAGGTAAGGTTTTAGCCCAATTTGGGCTGACGCAGAAGCCATCGGCTTCGTTCTTCTTCTTCGTTTTTCTTCTTTTTCTTCCTTTCTCCTCCGTCAAATCCGGCCATTTGTTGTTGATTACTCTCAATCTTGGTGTCAATTCGAAGATCGTTGGACGAGGAGCTCGTTTCTTCCTTCAATTTCAAATTTCATCCGCTATTTTCTTCGGAATCAAAGGTATTACTTCTAAACCCTAACTTTTGAAAAATTTGGATTTTTTTGATTTTTTACTACTTATTCTCAACTGTATGTTTATATGAAATATGTAGTAACTTGTTTAGTTAATTTGATCAATTATATGTAATTTGATATGTATATGTAATTTGATTAATTTGATTTGTATATGTAATTTGATAGTTAGTTTAGTTAATTTGATATGAATGTATGTAGTAATTCAATATGTATGTATGTTAATTCGATAAGTATGTATGTAGTGAAGTATGTATGTTAATTAAGTATGTATGTAGTTGGTTTAGTTCGTTTAGTTAATTTGATATGTATGTTAAGTATGTATGTAGTTAGTTTAGTTAATTTGATATGTATGTAAGTAGTAGTTGGAGTTGATTTGATAAATTCGTATATGTACTAAATTACGAGGATGTAGTTAAGTGTTTTGAGCGACGGATAATATGTTGATTATATTAACGTGTAATTTATAATTTATAACTCGTAGTAGTAAAACACTTAATAAATTTTGTAACATATCGAACACTTAATAATTAATTTATAAGGAACGTATAATAATTAACAATTAATCTCTACAATCTTCTTATCCGAATTGGAATCGATCTAATATATTAAATACGATCTAATCAATTGGAACAGGTTAAGAAAGTATACAATGAATTCCGACCGTTCATGGATGTACGATCGTACGGCGTTAAATGGCATAGTTTCTAGGAGTTTTGTAGAAGGGGTTAAAGGTTTCATCTCGTTTGCCATGGGACGTCCGGCTTGTGCAACTGGAGGATACAGATGCATTTAGACTGAAGGGTAGTGGAAAATTTTGTTGGTTTGATTGTCATCGTAGGTTGCTAGAAAGTGACCATCCGTTCAGGAAGAACAAGGATCAATTCTTGAAAAATAAAGTCGTCAACAAAAAAACCCCGACAAGACTTACTGGTGCACAAATTCTTGCGGAGATTGATAGGTTTGGGTCTTATGAAGGTGACTGAACTTGGGTGGATGAAGCATAATGAGAAAATTGGTAAAAAGTGTGGTTGGAGGAAGAGAAGCATCTTCTGGGACTTGCCTTATTGGAGCAGTCTTCTTATCCGTCACAACTTAGATTTCATGCACATTGAGAAGAACGTGTTCGAGAACTTATTCAATACACTTTGCAACATTGAGGGAAAAACAAAGGACCATGCGAAGTCTAGAGCCGAGTTGTCTACGTGGTGTAAAAGGCCTGAGTTGACAAAGAAGGATGAGAATGGTAAGTGGCCGAAAGCATGCTACACAATTGACAACGCTTCTAGGTCAGTTTTGTTTGATTGGGTGAGGGCATTGAGTTTCCCAGATAATTACGCCTCAAATTTAGAGAAGTGTGTGGATTTGAAGAAGACAAAGGTATATGGGATGAAGAGCCACGACTGTTATGTGTTCATGGAGAGGCTTATCCCGGTAGCATTTCGAGAGCTGCAACCGAAACATGTATGGACTGCTACCACCGAGTTGAGCTTATTTTTCAAAAATTTAGGCACAAGGGTGGTTCATGACAAAGTGTTGGAAAATCTTGAAAGGAACATACCATTGATTCTATGCAAGCTCGAGCGTATCTTTCCACCGAGCTGGTTTGATTCTATGGAGCACTTGCCGGTTCACCTTCCACATGAAGCGAGACTTGCTGGACCGGTTCAGTATCGATGGATGTATCCATTCGAGAGATACTTAGGTAAATTGAAGAAGTATGTCAACAACAAAGGTAAACCTGAAGGTTCGATTGCCAATGCCTACATTCGAGAGGAAACTGCAACCTTCTGCACTTATTACTTTGATGAACACGTCCCTACGAAGACATCAAGGCCGGCTCGAAACGCAGACACATTCGAAGTTCAAGCGGATGATGAGTTTTCCCTATCTGTCTTCAGGGTATCAGGGAGACCTCTTGGTGCAGCTAAGAAAGAATATCTTACGGATAAAGAGTTGAAAGCAGCTCAATATTATGTCCTCACGAATTGTGCTGAGGTTGACCCGTATATGATACTATGCGAGGTGAGCAACACTTTATTTAAATTTTAATATAGCTACTTCAATTATAGACTTATCATCGAATCAATGGTTGCAGTTTTTTCAAAAAGCGTTGTTTGGAAGAAAATCCTCAGATGACAGAGGATACTGTTAGGAATATCTGTTAGTATTTTGATCACTCATCACATGTTCTTATCTTAGCCAGAAAGGTGATTAAGTACTCTTCGTTCACTTGAACATTGTAAAAGAGGAAATCACTGAGTATGATTAGTCTAGTAAATCTTGTATTAGGATTATAGGTCTCTGAGTGTAATTTTTATTTCAAGAAGACCATGAAGATCAATCCTAGCAATGGAGCTTTTCTGAAGATTAGAAGACTGAAGATTGCACAAGGTTTATGAAGACACAAAGGTTTAGTCTAACTCAGAAAGACTATGTCCTTAATCCTTTCTTAAGTATATTAACTTACTTTCGAAATATGATTCTGGACATATCAAATCATGAGTATGGAGCATGCAAGCCATCATAAAGGCTCATGTATCTGTTGAGACTAAAGGACAATGAACAGTACTATGCATTAAATGCATCGGCAGAAATGCTGCAAAAAGCAGTCCTCTCTGAAAAATGAGATAGTGACTTCTGAGTACATAGTTCAAGATATAAACAGATATAATTTGATGGAGAGCACAACGGATATAATTCAAACGCCTCTCAAATTTATCTATATATATCACACACTTAGATGCTTGAAGAACATACCTTAGAACGCTCTATCTTGCAAACTTACCATCAAGCAAAGTATTCTCTCAAGCACTCTACTACCCTTTCTGGAAGCTTTTTGTTGCTCGAAGAATCACTAGTAGTTCTAAGTTGTCCTGAACCTTAACAAGAGATTGTTATTCGTGAAAGAGTTGAACTATCAGATACCCTTTCTGAAGCTCATTCTCCAGAACGGACATCAATTACTTGGGTCAAGAAGAGCGCATCGCCATCCACTGAACAAGTGTATTAAGTAGTCTCGTTCTGCTTGGCTCTCTGAAAACATAACTGAAAAGTTATACGAGAAGCCTCTCTGACAAAACCTTATAACCAACACCATCAAGGCGTGGAGTAGAGAAAGTACTTGATTTGGGAAATCAGCGAATAACTCCAAGGTTATCTGAGTAGAGGAAGTACTTAGCTCTAGGAGCTGGGGAATAACTCAGGGGGAACATTTGGTTGGGAACCATTTGTTTAAGAATCTTAGAATAGGATTATTGTAAGGTGAACTCAATTATCTGTTCTAGTGAATTCTAGGTCTCAAAAAGACCGAAGTGGATTAGTTGGAGGATTACGCCACCTCCAGATACCACTATATTTGCTGTGTCATTTACCTTTCTGTATTTACATTTCAGCAAAGCACACACACACACACATACTTATTGTTTCTGCACTTACCTATCTTAAAGTCTTCCGCGCTCTGAATTTAAGTATCAGAAACCCCCAGGTTTCTGAGAAACTGTGTTTATCGACAAATGTTTTAAAAGACTATTCACCCCCCCTCTAGTCTTTTACTTTGCCGTTATCTGGACCAACAAGTGGTATCAGAGCAGGAGGTTCACAAGCCTTCTGCACTGAACCTAGATCCCCAGATAGGTGAAGAATTTTTGTCCCTCTCTGAGGACTATATAATTTGTGTGTTAAGTGTGCAGGTATGTCTCTGAGTGATGCGCCCATTCTGAAACCAAAAAACTACGAGAAATGGAAGAACAACATGATGCTCCATCTAGAGGCCATTAGTGAGGAGATGATCTATGTCATCATTGAAGGGCCTATCAAAATCAGACAACTCAAACAAGTTACTGAGGTGTCTGATGGAAGAAAAGCCTCAGACAAGGAAGATGGAAGTGAGGATGCGACTGCTAGTGATAGTGGTCGTGTTGCTCATGGAAGCATTATATATGAAGACAAGCCAAGAGAGCTCTGGACATCTGAAGATGCCAAGAGACACAGATTGGATGGTCAAGCTCGTAATATAATCATCAGATCGACACCTGAGCACATATAGTGTAAAGCGTAGGTGCTAAACGGCAAAATTGCAACCGATTGAAGAAATCATTACTCGAGAAAACCAAAGAAAACAAGTTCGAAGTTCTTAAATTGAAGTTCCAAAACTTCAAACAAGGTCCCACTGAAACTCTGGAAGAACTTGATTTCAGATTTACTACTCTTATGAGTGATATGGCTGCACTTGGTGAAAGCAATAGATACTCCCAGCCAGAAAAGATTAAGACTATTGTCAGAAGTCTCAATCACAACTGGGAACACACTAAGTTCTTTTATTTCAATCAAGGGATGCCAAGTATTACTCTAGTAGAGCTCTTTTCTCATCTTGCTACTGTAGAATATGAGACAACTCAGAGAGAACAATCAGCTGAAAAATTGCAAAGTGTTGCTCTAGTTTCTCAAGGTACTTCTGAAAAGAAGGATACCAAAGATGCATCTGAAGAAAATGCTCTTGCAGTAAGACACATGAAGAAATTTGTGAGTCAAGAGATTGAGAGAAGAAAAGCCAAAGAAAAGCTGAAAAGGCATCTTGGCCCAAATTATCGTCAGTACAAGAGCATACAAATGAACAACTCTCTGAACACACCCATTCAGAAAGGTGTTAGTACTGAAGCTGCAGAAAAAGGAAATGATATCTGCTTCTTTTGTCAAAAGCCTGGTCACTTCAAGAGAGATTGTCCTGCTTTAAACAAGCTCAAGACAGGTGATAAGAAGGACAGAAGAAATTTCAAGAGAAATCAAAGGGCCTTACTGACTGAAGAAAGGAAGAAGATTCAAATTCAACTTGATGCTCTAGACATTGAGACAGATTCTGAAGATGGAGATTCAGATGACTCAAACTTACCATCACCAGAATTGTGTGGAATCACCCACGCTATAATCGACTTCGGCCTTAAGAAGAATGAAATGTGTGGAGTTGCTGAGATTGCTGGTCCAGACATCTCCAACATTAAAATATGTCTTATGGCTGATGAGGTAACTAACAATTCACAATTTTTGTACTATGAGAGTGATGATGAAATTGCGGATCTGGAGTTTGGTCAAGAGTGAATTGGATCGTTATGAGAAAGAGTTTCTGGAAGCACAATCCAAAACCAGAATTCTAGAGGAAAGCAAAGAAACTCTTGAAAAAGAGGTTTCTGAGCTAACCAGAGTATCTGAGAACAAGAACGCTGAAATAGCCTTTCTAAAATCTCAGATATCTGAGAATAAAAATTCTCACAAACTAGCCTTGGATGAACTCAATAAGAAATTGATGAAGCTGCTTTCTGAAAATGAAGAACTCAGAAAGAAAGAGCTATCCTTCCAATCTTATGCAAATGCTAGTGACACTCTCACTGAGGTTCAATCCTATCTGAGAGATCCCTCTGAGAAAGGTGGACTTGGACTTGATGAACAATCGAGTAATTCATCTCCTCTGAAGAAGAGTGATGAAAGGTTGACCTTTGTAAAAATTCAACAGAATGGTTCTTCAAACACCTATAGCATTGGTCAGAAAGCTAGGGTAGTTGACAAAGGAAAAGGAGTAGCAATCCAGCCTTTGAAAGAACAACAAGTTCACAAGAAACTTGTGGATAAGGTTTCTGAAAAGAAACACAACCCTCAGACATGCAACCATCCACATTGCTACATTACTAGGAAAGGAAGAATTGCTGGAATAGGCAAATTCTCTATTGTACCATTTTATGAAAATAAAGATGGTACAGAAACTAGTAAGACTTCTGAAGAACGTATTCAGAAAGCCAAAGGTGTTCGAAATGGCATTGGCTATCGTGCTATTGGAAAATTTCTTCTGCAACAATATAAGGAAGGACAAGAACAATGGTGCAAAGCTGATATTGCACGTAGCAATAGACAGAAGTGGAAGAAATCTCAAGCCACTGAAAAACTGAATGCCAGAGCTAGAAGGAACCTGGTCAGAAAGGCTAAGTTTGCTGAAAAGCAACCCCGGAAACCCAGGATCCAGAAACCACCAAAGGGAACACCTAGAAACACCCCAAGAAGGAAAATTGAGATCAAAATTACTGATTTTATTGCATCTCCTTCTGATAAGTTAGACAAAAACAAACTCCCAAGAAATTCACTAAAATGTGGATTCCTACTGGAAGAATGTTTAGTCTAAATGGTTCTATCTCTGAAGCAAGAACCTAACTCCTGTTTCCTGTTTTGTGCAGAACGCCTCTTGGACTAAGGCTCAATGGCTATTTGATAGTGGATGCGGAAAGCACATGACAGGAGACAAAGCAAATCTGGTCAACTACAAAGCTTGCAACAATGGACCAGACATCAGATTTGTTGGAGGAGAATTAAATCCCTCTTTGGGATATGGAAACGTCAAATTGGGATCATTAACAATCACTGACGTATTACATGTTAAGGGTTTGAAATATAATCTATTTAGCATGAGCTAGTTTGCAGACAAGGGATTTACTGTGAAATTCAAAGCAAAGTATTGCAAACTTATCGACTATGAGTCAAAGCAGACAGTCTTGGTTGCTCGGGGGAAAGGAAGTCTTTATGTTGCCGATTGGGCATCTGCCACAACTGAAGAATGTCTCATGATCAGTCAATCAGGTCACACAGAAGAGCACTGGTTATGGCACAAAAGAATGAGTCACTTGAATTTCAAAACTCTGAACAAACTTGCCAAGAAAGAGTTAGTGGTTGGTCTTCCCAAAACCCTTCAGAAAGGGTGGTATATGTTCTGCCTGTCAAATGGGAAAACAATCTAAGATCTCTTTCAAGTCCAAAACCAGACACTCTAGTGTTAGACCACTGCAACTATTACACATGGATCTTTTTGAATCATCTGTAACTAGTTATGCAGGAAAGAAGTATGGTCTTGTTGTTGTAGATGACTTCTCAAGATTCACTTGGGTTGTCTTTCTGAAGCACAAATCTGATGCAAGGGTGGAGATACCAAACTTATTGAATAAGCTTGAAGTCATCAAAAATGACAAGGTATCTGCAATCAGAGCAGACCATGGTACTGAGTTTGTCAACCAGTACATAAAGGATTTTTGTACCATCAAAGGTATACAACACCAACTTTCCTCTGTGAGAACACCACAACAAAATGGTGTTGCAGAAAGGAAAAATAGAACACTTAAAGAAGCAGCAAGGACAATGCTAGCTGACACTGAGATAAGTGAAGTTTATTGGGTTGAAGTCAGAAATACAAAGATGCTACACTCGTAATGTATGTTTGATAAACAAACACCATGACAAGACCCCATATGAACTCTTGGTTGGTAGACCCCCTAATATCAAACATCTAAAAGTATTTGGTTGTAGATGTTTTGTTCTTAACAATGGAAAAGAGTATCTAAGAACATTTCAACCAAAGGCAGATGAAGGTGTGTTTCTTGGTTATTCTATGAATAGCAAAGCATACAAAGTTTACAACAAAAGAACAAAGAAGATTGAAGAATCAGTACATGTTGTATTCTATGAAGGAAGCAAGAAAACACCCCTTGCTGATGAACTCTCAGAAAGGTTCAAGGAACTAATGATAAAGGATTCTGAAAAGGAACCCTCAGAAAGGAAAAACATCATTATGGAAAGGGAGGATGACTCTGACGAAGAAAAGCATGAAATGCCTAGTAACAACCAGATGATTCTCAGACATGATGAAGAATTTCCTATGAGAATTCCAGAAATGGAAACTGAAGATGTTCATCATAGAGCCAACTCTGGAAATGATCTCTCTGATAGGCATGTCCCAGAAAGCTCTCACACTGAGCAAGTGTCAGACATTCACCGCCCTTCTGAGGTGCAAAATGTCACAGATACTGAATAAGTATCAAGTCATAATCATAGTGATTCACATTTAAATCACATAGATGTTGACCCTACTAGCCCTAAACCCATGATGAGATGGATCAAGGATCATCCTGCAAAAGATGTGATTGGACCAATCAATCAAGGTGTTAGGACTAGGAGAGCAATAGCTGAAAATGCTAATTCTCTCTTTGGATGTTTTATCTCAAACATTGAACCAAAAACTATAGAAGAAGCATTAAGAGACCAAGACTGGATCTCAGCAATGCAAGAAGAGTTGGATCAGTTTGAAAGAAACAAAGTCTGGAAACTAGTTCCATTTGTAGAAGGAATATCTGTGATTGGAACTAAGTAGGTTTTCAGAAACAAGATGAATGAATCTGGTGAAATAACCAGAAACAAAGCAAGGTTGGTTGCCAAGGGATTCACCCAGACTGAAGGTCTAGATTTTGACGAGTCATATGCACCTGTTGCCAGATTGGATGCAATAAGACTCTTTCTGGCCTTTGTAGCTCATAAAGATTTTAAAGTTTATCAGATGGATGTCAAAAGTGCATTCTTGAATGGTGAACTTGCTGAGGAAGTCTATGTTGAGCAACCACCTGGCTTTGAAGTTTCCTCAGAAAGTAGAATTGGCTATAAGCTACAGAAAGCTCTTTACAGACTGAAACAGGCTCCAAGAGCATGGTATGACACTTTGGCCAAATACCTTCTGGAAAGTGGTTTCAAGAAAGGTGAAGTTGATAAAACTTTATTTACTTTAAATCATGATGGGAAACTACTCTTAGTTCAAGTATATGTTGATGACATCATATTTGGATCTAAGGACAAGCAACTTTGTGATGACTTTGCAAATCTCATGAAAAGTAAGTTTGAGATGAGCATGATGGGAGAATTGAACTATTTCCTAGGATTGCAAGTCAAGCAACTCAATGATGGAATATTCATTAGTCAGACAAAGTATGCAAAAGACATGCTCACAAAATTCAACCTTAAGCCTTCTGAAAAGATTGCTAAGATACCTATGAGCATAGGAACCAAGATGACCTATACTAAATCAGATAAGAGTGTTGATGAACACAAGTATAGGAAATTGATAGGTTCACTACTTTACCTTACTGCAAGCAGGCCTGATATTCAATATGCAGTTGGAGTGTGTGCTAGATTTCAAACAAATCCAATGCAATCACACTACAACACTGCTATGAAAATATTAAAGTATGTGAAAGGCATGAGATGTAGGGTGTGGTATCCTAAAGAAAGTGGATTGAGTTTGGTGGTTACTCGGATCTTGATTATCTTTGGATCAATGCTTGATAGGAAAAGTACCTCAGGAACTTGTCAGTTTCTGGGAACTAGACTTATCTCGTGGTTTAGCAAGAAACAAAACTCAATTGCAACTTCTACCACAGAGGCTGAATATATTGTTGTTGGTTGTTGTGCAACACAAATTCTGTGGATTCAACAACAACTCAGAGACTATGGACTCAATGAAGAGAAAACTCCCATTTTCTGTGATAACACAAGTGCTATTGCAATAACACAGAACCCTAAGTTCCATGCCATAACAAAGCACATTGATGTTAGACACCACTTCATCAGAGACCATGTTGAGAAAGGCCACATAGAGATACTCAAGATTGGCACAGAAGATCAACTTGCTGATATCTTCACCAAGCCCCCTACAAGAAAGCCGGTTCTTGAATTTGAGACACAATCTTGGATTAATGGAGTTGCCTAAGGACTGAAAAATTGTCCTGAATCTCTAAAGTCTGAGTAAGTGAGGTAGAAAAGAAGTAGGCCCCTGAGAACAGGTTCTCAGAAAGCCAAGTTGATAAGAAGTGATGCAAAGGTTTTTGAGTAGCAACACTCAGAAAGGCAAAACATTTCTGGAACGGGTATCCAGAAAGGCAAAGGTTGGTACACACTTAATAAGTAAATAAGACTAGAACTTACTTACTGAGAGTGGGTCAAATACATTCAAACAACTGAAGCTTCTGACACTTGAATTCAGAAAGCTATTTAGTCATAAAGAGAAATGGACACACAAAGCCCAAAAGGTATAAGTTCTGAAAGTCAAACATGTACAATGTCTTGTATTTTTACCATTTTCATGATAAACAATATATAGATAAGGACTTGACACTCAGAATGATAAGCTCAAACGATTAAGTGTTCTTACTCTTTACTAAGTGACACAATGAATGTAGCATTTTAAAAATCCATCAAGTCGGCACATTACCATTTGTTGATTGATATCATTACAAGATATTCAATATAAGCCCTTGATGAATAAACGTTTGATCTCAACGATTGAGATTAAAACAAAGCAAGTAATGTCTGTTGATAAATGCGCATGGCCACTACGCATTTAATGAAGTACAAAGGACGTACCACGCCTATGCAGATACAAAGACACGCATTCATATTCAGTTGTATGTATGTTGTATCTATGTACATTTTGTCTGCTATATATATAGGATTTGGGCAAAAGACAAACACTTTCACCAATTCCGAAATTTCAAACTTGCATCAATACAGCAAAATCTCTCAAGATTTCTGCAAAACCACTCTGCAAAACTCAACTTCTTGCGCTTAGTCTTCTGAAAAGATAGACTAATCTCGATTAATTGTGCAAAATTCATCTGAAAAACACTCACTCAAAACTCTATATAAGAGATGGCACCCAAGAAGATGACCACCAAGAACCCTAAGGCCGCATCATCTGCTCCTGCTGAAAAGCAAGGAGGAAAGGAACTTAAGGTGTTGAATAAACGCCTTCTGGGAAAGTTTACCCCATCGAACTGGAACCCTAACCACAAAATGAATTGGGGAGCTTTTCTAGTAAAGAGGTATGTACCAGCAGTTATACATTCAAGACCAGAAAGGAAACTGATATTGGGGATGCTGAAGAATTCCCATATCTACAAGCTTCTATCTGCTGCACCCAGTGGACTATCCACACTGGATGTACTGGAGTTCTATAACAACTCCAAAATCTTCACAAAAGTTGTGAATGATGAAGAAGAGAAATACATGCAGACTGAAGTCCAAGGACAAGAAATTTTTCTAGACTGCAAGACTTTCTGCAAGATATTCCGATTGAAAAATCAAGGAACAATTGAAGACATCAACATCAAGGACGCTTCCATGATTCAAGGCGTCAAAGAGCTATTTGAAGCAATCCAGTTAGAAAATGCAAAAGGTTGCCCAGGAGACTTTGTTCTGAAAGCCATCAGAACTAGTCATCTCCAGAAACACTGGAGTACTTTAGCTCTTATTCTAGTCCGTTGCTTTGATGGCAACAAAGGAGGAGTAGACCAGATAAGCATGGAGAGATGGATGATGATGCATCTTCTAAACAAGAAGCATGAAGGGCAGGAAACCCACTTCAATTGGGGGAAGTACGCCTTCAACAAATTCCTTGGACATATTGAGGAATTTGAGCCCAAAATCATCAATGGTCTTGCTGAGCCAAAGGCCAATATGCACTTTGGTCTCAGAATCTGTTACATTCTGTAAACAATGGGTATCACTCTCACAGAGAAACAAGAAATCCCAGTCACCAACTCCCTTTTAAGACACGCTTTTGAAGAAAAGGAGAAACTTGCTGCTGAGAACGCACTCAGAAAGGCAGAAGAAGAAGAAACTGCCCAGCAAGGTGAGGAGGTCTCTGAGCAAGATCAAGCTAAACCTCCAGTTGCCAAGAGAAAGATGACTCATAGCAAAAGAGCCTCCAAGTCCCGAAGCATACAAGATGCGCAACCTTCTGGAGACAAGATCTCAGAAGATGTTGGACGCTCAGAAAGGAAACTCCAGAATGCCCCAAGAATCTTGAACCAAATTGCTCCAGAACTCTCCAGAGATGATAGAAATATCATAGATGGGTCTGCACCAACACAGAATAGTGATTCTGAGGATGATGAAGTACTTGCAAAAGTACTCAAAAGATTCAAGTATGAGACCCATGGAGGAGCATCAAGCTCAGCTCTTCAGAAAGACAAGAGCCCCTCTGCCCAGCAGGAAGAAGAAGGCTTGGGTGAGGAAGATAGAATGCTGGAAAATCCTGACATTGCTTCCACATTCACTATGCCAGCACTTAATATTGCTGAAGAAAACCCTGTTCTTGAACAGGTTCCTCAACCTTCTGAGAGAGCTCAACTCTCAGAAAGGGATCAAACTGAGATGGAGACTCAGAGTGATACTGCATAGGAGAACAATAATGATCACAGAGAGACTGTCGAATCACCACAAGTCCAAGAGATCAATGATCAGCCTGACCCTATTCAGGTAACAAAGATAGTTTGTATCTAACATGTCAACATGATTGCATGTTAACTTGTTACTCATAAGCTGTATTTGTTACAGGACAACTTGGAGACACACTTTCAGGGGGAAGAAAACCTGTCCACCCCCTTGAATCAAGAAGAGGTTCCTCCAACCTCAGAACATCAAGAAGAGCCTGTCCCACAGGTAGTGAAGTTATCTCTGAACAAGAAATAACTAACTAAAAATGCTCTTATCTTATGTTCTAATATTCTTAATGTCTCTTCTTAGGCTCCAACTGAGGAAGTATTGGTGGTGGAACCAACACCCCAAAACCTAGAGATTCCAGAGGCTGAAAAGCTTTCTGAGGAAGTATTTACTGAGCCATCTGCTGAGAAGGTAAGTAATCAGTAGTAGTCTTCTTCAAGGAATGCTCTGGAAAACCCACTACTAAATCTTTTATGTTTGTTCTTACAGGCTCAGTCAGAAGGAAAACCGGATAAAGAAACCGTTGTGTTATCTCTTCCAAAGGAAACTAAAACTGCTGAATAAGCAGTATCTGCAGAAAAGGTGCCAGAAACCCCCAAGGTTTCTGAGGAACATGCTACCATGACAAGACCCCATATGGCCTTCAGATGCAGCCGCTAAACTCGGTGACATCTTTCGGAGCAAGAGGGAGACCCCGGGGAGGGGGGCGAGAAGTGGTCGTGCATCTCGGACCGGATGAGAGGCGAGTACCTCAATGATCCGATAAACTATCCGTCGCTAAACTAAGCAGTTAATTTTTTTTTTTAAAAGAAAAAAGAAAAAATCCCTATCCGTCGCTAAGTGAAGCATTTTTTGATTTTTTAAAAAAAGGAAAAATCAACTTTTTAGCGACGGATATAAAAAGTCAATGGTTTATCCGTCGCGATTTAGCGACGGATAAACTATCCGTCGTTAATCTTCCCGTGGGACGATGACATTTTTATCCGTCGCTAAGGACTTAGGCTCTGTTCTCTTCAACTGAAAACACATTCAGTTCAGTTCCATTCAGTTCAGTTCAGTTCTGCTTAGTTATATTTTATACTATAATTCAGTTCAGTTCAGTTCAATTCAATTCAGTTCAGTTCAGTAAATTTCAGTTGAAAAGAACAGAGCCTTAGCGACGGATCGACACTGTTTTAGCGATAGTAGAATTTTGTAGTACTCTTGATAAAATATTAATATGTTTTAATTACAAATAATTCATGATCAATGGAAAATCGACTAATATTAATAAAAAAATTATTGATATTAATAAAATATTAATAAATAAAAAAATAATTCATGATCAATGAAAAATAGACTAATATAAAAATATTAATATTAATAAATTTTAATTAAAAAAATCATGATCAATAGAAAATCAATTAATATTGATAAAAATTAATAATATTAATAAAATATTAATAAAAAGTTATTCATTATCAATGAAAATCGACTAATATTTAAAAAAATATTAATATTAATACATTTTAATTAAAAAAATAATTCATCATCAATGGAAAATCAACGAATATTAATAAAAAAAGTTTCATGATCAATGGAAAATCGAATAATAATAATAAAAATTTATTACTATTAATAGAATATTAATAAACTAATTATTATTTTAATTAATACTCCCTCC
The DNA here is from genome assembly GCA_026545765.1 of Plantago major. NCBI lineage: Eukaryota > Viridiplantae > Streptophyta > Magnoliopsida > Lamiales > Plantaginaceae > Plantago > Plantago major. The sequence continues at coordinate 87,213,346 of CM048843.1, read as the reverse complement.
ATTCCATAAATCTCTTTCCTTTTTCTTTTTTTTGCACAAATTTTAAGAAGTTTGAGTAAAAAATTGGTTTATATAGATAAAGTAATAAGTGTATGGTAAAAAGTAAGTAAGAGAATTGATAAAGTATGAAAGAGAGAGATTAAAATATTAATAATGGGGATAGTGTGTTTCCATAAAAGGAAATGGAACGTCCAAAACGAAAAAATGGAAAGAGATTTATGGAACAGATGGAGTACATATTAATACTTTATCAAGAGTGTGTTTAATTCACGTGCCGACTGGACGGAAAATCAACTAATTCACGCTAATTCTTACTAATTTGGTCAAAATTAACGGTTCCGTTAAGTTTGACTAACGGAGTACCGAAATTGGACAAATACACAACTTAAGGTATCAAAATTCGACGGTTACAACTTAAGGTACCAAAACGCTAAGTGTCACAACTTAAGGTACCAAAAATGAATTTTATACAGAAACAGGAAAATATAATAATAATAATTATTATTATTATTACTATTATTATAACACTAAATAATAACAATAATAATTATTATTATTAGTATTATTGTTATATTAATAATAATAATAATAATAATAATAATCATCTCAGTATTAAGCCCAATGACAAAGTCAATAAACAACTCTTGAACAGAGAAACTGAAACAAATTCCAAGGGAATTGGGTTTCCTTTATTGGAGAATCTAAGTCTCAGAATCAAATGCAGCCCAATGACAAAGACTTTAAACCACTCATGAAAACATTCAAAATTAAATTTGAATTACCTACATGTAAACTTTGCAATGACGAATTCGTAGAACCTGGTGTATCCAAGTGCTGTAAGAAAGGCTACCCGTGTTCAGGTGTAACGGACGCCAACAAGCACTACTGGTTGGAGATGACACGTAGCATTGTCACCTACACCATTGTGGCCACTATCAACGTGCAGCTTGTTGGGTCAACTACAGGATGGGTTTCTCCCTGGCCGCTATTTTTTTACTGCCTATGCCTCCAAGGATGTGTTGTCGCCGTGTGACGACGACATGAAGGTTGTGCTACTGGACTCCAGAGGTGATAAGGTGTCTGTTGAAGTTCACAACCGCATTTTTGTGCTCTCATGCCAAACTATATGTGTTAATAAGCAAACCGAGTCTCTCATGGTTTATATAGAGCATGATGAGATGGTAAAAGAGTTGAAATTCATCCCTGGATATGAAGGTGAAGGCATGGCAATTGTAGATATTGGCTCGTGCGGGATACAAGTCAAAGTCGAATGGTCGATCTAGTGGGAAAAATATCGTAATTAAATTTTCCATCACTCCACTTTTGTCATCGCGACTGGCACCGTGACCCATTGACAATAGTCTTATTACCTTATCTGGTGAATTCCTATAAGTTATTGCTTAAAATCATAACCATAACAATCAAGTTAATAAATGGCTTCTAACCACGGTCGACAACGCATTGTGCAGTTTTGTCTAAAAATCATAGTAGTTGGTTCAATTTTTCCCATTTGGAAATGATGTCGAGCCATTCAACCAATTTTTTATGCTTGATAGCTGATACTACTTGATCCGAGTTCCGAAATCACCAGAATAAATTTGACCCGAAACCCCAATTAACAATTATCTGAATTGATATTGAATTGAAATTGATCAAGAACGTCTGATCGATTTGAAATCACACGAGATTCATCGCCATTAAAGAAATATTTTACTATTGGTCTCCTATATTATAACGTACTTTAGAATTAGAAGTATAATATTTTGGGATTATGCATGTTAGTATATTTCCCCAACGCAATTCGATAATTAATCTGGTAAATTGATTTCCCAAAAATTAGGGTTCCATGGAAATCAATTGTGTCTCTCCGATTCATAATCATTACGAACAACCACCATCAAAGAATCAGCATCTAGAAGATGATCAGAAGCAGGTGATGCTGCGTCGAAGGCAGCTGAGAGAAGGCGTATGGTGGAAGATCCGGAATATAAGGCAGAGCTGGCTGAGTTCATTAAAAGTATAGGAGAGGTACGTACATCCTTACAATTACAATATACTTTCCTCTGTCTCGGAGAAGCTGTTCAGTTTTGACATTTTGCTGTCTCGGATATACAACATGACTACGAGCTAATCTCAGACCATCATATGTTAAAATCTTCAATTGAATGATCTAATGAAAATTTAGGATTGTGTGACCTTTGTCATGACTTTTTTTACAATTAGAATACATGAAAGTAGAAATGCTTTTATTTTACAATCATTTTACAGCTTTTATTTACATGATCTGCGATTTGATGGTTACTTTTTGGGCTCTAATTTTGTAGTGCATGAAAGATGAGGACTTTTTTAATGTCTGTAGTCGGGGAGTATGTTCGTTGTCTGTTAGCCCTGACTCAGAGGACTATGAGGAGCATAGGGATCCTAACGTTCTGGCTCGCTTAGCTATTGAAGAGTATAATAAAAAGAATGTATGTCTCTTGCTCCTAAATATTCCTTTTTGTCATCAGAATGAAGTGTTTTAGAGTGAATAAGAATGAATATATCCTTTCATCTTGGCAGGGAACTATATTCAACCTTGAAAAGGTTTAGGAAATGGAGGTGGAGTTTTGTAGCTGCATTAACTACTATCTGACATTCACAGCTAATGGTGCGATAGCTCGCTCGGTGACCTTTAAAGCATGTGTGAGAGTCTATACTTTGACAACGATGGAGAAGGAAGTTGATTACTGCAAATTTGACATCTTGGCTAAGGTATGCTAATTGACAATTGCCTGCAACTTCCTACATGTTCGAGCTTTTACATGTGATTTAATTTATCACGTCTGTGTAATTACCAACTTGTTGATTTACGTATGCATTTTTTCACCTCGTATTATATCTTTTGCAGGTTTGAATGTGGCATCTAGAAGCAGGATGCAGGACTGAAGTTGGATTAAAATTGGACTAGCATATATGATGTTTTGGTGGTGTAGAGTTAGGACATGAACTGTATAAAATTGTAGAGCAAGATAGTATGTTTAACTGATGTGGTATCTTGAAGTATTGTGCCGGTTAACCTATATTAATTATAATTTAATATGTTCTGTTGGCAGCTTGTCTCAAACTTTTAAAAATTGTATGCAAATGTTAATCTCTTGTATTCAACCATTATCCCTTAATTTATAATGGTAACTCTTAGAAGGTTAAATGTTGGAGCTTCTCTCGTTCGGTGCGTTCAAGACTGGAGCTTGTGATTCCTCGAATGCTCATGAAGTCGTGGAAAACGATTGAGTTTGATAGAGACGTTCTTGTTGATGCCGGAAACTATCTGTGCCCGAACATTGCTTGACACTTGCTAGTGTGGTCGTGGTGGCAAGAAGAACAACGCTGATTCCTTGGATATGTACATATACTAAGCCTCAAAACGGACAAATACCCCAAACTAGTATAAGTACAGAACCACATGTTCAAAAAGTAGGTCGATCTATTACTAGAACAGACATCGAAAATCATGCACATCCGATGGCCATTTTCGACAAAAGATCTGCCACTTGATTGCCATTCCCTATAGACAAAAGTCAGTTAACTTCCTTCATGTTGCGGCAATTGCGTTATAAGTTACTACACTAGTCGAAGGTGTTGCCAAGTCGGTGATTGTAACGTGTTTATTAGTTTCCTGTTGAATATTTAAATTCATCTTGACATTGATCGTGATACAGGATTCAATATCCACTTTTTCTTTACGTCGCAGTTGCATTATAAGTTCCTACACTAGTCAAAGGTGTTGCCATGTCGGTGATTGTGATGTGTTTATTAGTTTCCCGTTGAATATTTGGATTTCTGTAGGCATTGATCATGATACATGATTCGATATCCACTTATTATTTTACAAATACAACCTTTTCCAACGAAAATATTCTCTATTTACCAATTTTTTTTCCTAGCATGTCCACATAATTACCCATTTGCATCAAATGGCTCGTTTGTTTAAGGTTTTGTTTTGGAAAAGCAAGCCCTAATAAGATCACCATATTGTTGGATTCAATCGGGCCGAATTGGATCGAATCCATCCATTTAGTTCCCACAAATTGGGTTCCGTATGTGGAAATTGATCGTGTCTCGCCGATTCATCACCATCCAATTATCCAATGCACGAACAACCACCAGCAAATAAGCGGCGTCTAGATTATGATCAGAAGCTTCGTGATGACGATTTCGAGTCAAAGGTAGCTGAGAGAAGGTGTATGGTGGAAACTCCGGAATATAAGGCAGGAGTGGCCGGGTTGATTAAAAATATTGGAGAGGTACGTCCGTACGTACAATAAATATGTTCTTAATCAATGCAGTATATATGGATTCCACACTTATCTATAAGTTCGATATTTCAGTAATTCTATGAGCCTAGTTTCGAATGAATACTGTTTGTTTTGTTTTGTTACTGTTGTATAAGAATTCATGGTGGCTTGTGTTCACTTGGAAGACTTCCTTTTTTTTTTTTTTTTTTTTTAATTTCATGATGTGAATCTCTATCAATTACACTAAGATACATGAAAGTAGAACTGATTTTCCATCAACAAGCTGATTGCGAATGAACCATGTAAACTTGCAGCAACTCCGGGAATATTAACACATGTAAAGTTTGTTTTCCTCAACTTTGATGCCTACCTCAGTTACACATGTGGAAATCTTGTTTCGATTTATAAAATCTCCATTTGTATTTCGGATTATAGTGCCTACTCCGGCATTTCCATTGGTTAAGCTTGAGCCAGCAATGTTCATGGTGAAATTTGTTTGGGCCATTTGTTGGTTTTGTGAGTTTGGGTGGGAAAGTCGTTAAGTTGTCAGTGTACAAGTTCAAGAAGTTGGGGTATCAATTTGGACACGTCGATATAAACCACTTTTACTGGCAGGAAAAAAGAAAAAATAAGGGTACAAAATTGTGCATAAAAATTATCTATGAATGCTTCATTATTAAACATAATAATAATATCAAAATGTATAACAAGCAGCTAAGCACTCGTAAAAAATTGAATGGAAAGAGCGAAATGAATTTGGGAGCGAAATGCAGATAAGTGGACTGGAACTCTATCCCCTCAAAGAGTATAGATATAGTATAATCACGCCAATAAGTATTTGAAAATCATAGTTCATTCCCCACTAAACATAACCCACAGATTATCTACACGAAAGTGGATATTTAGGCTACAAAATCACACTAAACAATTCTCCTAATCCAACTACAAAATGACACTCACACACACCTAGTGAGCAAAAGGCTGTGAATTTAATTTCATAGGGCATTGTCATAACATGCCACTGGCAATATAGACGAGACACGAAGGAGCATTTCATTCATAAAATAGAAAAGTGAAAGGTGCCACATAACAGGGATCTCATCACCGAATATGGCGTCTTCTTCCACCGGACAATCGGTAATGGCGGTTTTCAATTTCAGCGTCCTCGTCCTTCTCCGACGGTGCAACGACGGTGTTGAAGCTCTTGGAATCGACAGCCATGGTGGAAAAATGAGAGGACGATTTGGTAAAGAAGAAGAAAAGTAGAGTTGTTGTTTGGTGAAGAAGAAGAAGAAGAAGTAGATCTGAGATGATGATGATGATTAGTAAGGGAGCAGAGGAAGGGGAAGATGTAGGTTAAAGTGAGGGGTAGTTTTATCCAGTCATAGTTGATTTAAATTATAATGGCCTTAATTGCAACACTTTTAGCAAGTGTGTCTTATTTGCAATGATTTTCCTATAGTGATTTATTTTGGTAATTCTCCTTTATAAAATCTCCATTTGTATTTCGGATTATAGTGCCTACTCCGGCATTTCCATTGGTTAAGCTTGAGCCAGCAATGTTCATGGTGAAATTTGTTTGGGCAGGTTTCCATTTGTTGGTTTTGTGAGTTTGGGTGGGAAAGTCGTTAAGTTGTCAGTGTACAAGTTCAAGAAGTTGGGGTATCAATTTGGACATGTCGATATAAACCACTTTTACTGGCAAGAAAAAAGAAAAAATAAGGGTACAAAATTGTGCATAAAATTTATCTATGAATGCTTCATTATTAAACATAATAATAATATCAAAATGTATAACAAGCTAAGCACTCGTAAAATCGTCACCTATGTACCAGACCTAGATATGGCAGAAAAAGTCTGAAACAAAAAAAGGATAACATTTTTCTTAGGAAGTAAAAATTATTTACAATCTCCTGAGGCTAGAGTTTCCCCGCATCCTACAATTCGTCAACCTGAAATACAACAGTTTCCAGGTTCAATTGCAATACCACCACGGTGAAGATAAAACAACAAGATAACAAGCGTTGAGAAACTCGGTTAATAGTACAGGTGCAAAGGGGCGTGACCTGAAGTTGATGCTAATACAACCATGTAATAGAACAACGAAGTTTTAAGACAATTATTTTTTAGATGAGAACATAAAAACACATCTACTCGGGTAACAATTTGACGGGAGTAACTGACCTTATGTGCAGAAAGGAGTCCAATTATGACATCAAACCACCATCTCCACTCATCATTTTCTCTGCAGTAACATAGATTATGACAGATCGAAAGACCCCTGCCCCTCATTTATGGCATATAGTAGTTTCTTGAGCATGATTTCCTGAAGCAGAAATATGATCCGTAAATTTGAAGTCAGTGGCCAGAGAAAGTTGCATCCCTTTGTGCAACAATTTATGAGATAGAGGGTAAAATCACAGGACCCAGAGTTGTTCGTTGGGGGAATGATATGTAATAGATCCAACAAAAATGTGTACTTCTTACCTTGGTGGAGTAAGCTGGAAGCTTCAAGTAGTTTGCACATGTCATCACACTTGGCAAGTCGTCATCCGCGGATTCCAGTGGACCAGAACCGTTAATTGCAATGCTACTCGTGTTTGAAGAGTGCTGTTCCAGTTGTTCACGAGTGTATTAGCAAACTCATAGTTATGTATAAGTGAGGAGAAGAGGGTCATAATGATTAATTTTCAAAAGGTACCTTTCTGACAATTGTTAACTTGGGACTCAACACGGCCAGACCACCCGGTGGCAGTCGAGGAGCACCAGTGACAAACTGACAGAATGCCCGCTGCTGCTCCAGGGTGAATTCTCCCAGAATTTCAAGAAGCTGATGAAATGATAAATAAAGAGATAGATTTTAAACATCAGATAGTTCATTTGCCAAAGTAACTTGATACAAATGGCTGATTAAAAGCATTTAACTGTCCAATTTCCTTTAAAAAATTACTTAGATAATAGAAGTAAATAACCACATACATTGACAATAGCAGGACTCTTGGAAGTGTATCCGTGATCAAACTTGATGTGATCGGTAAGCGACTCGGCCTGAACAAGAAGAGAAAATCAGAAACAGGCAAATGAATGAAAGAATTTCTGCTAAATTCAGTTCGAAGGAGATTTACCTCCCAAAGCTCTTTTCGACCACATAGCAGATGATCCAACTCATTTGGAGAAAATATTTGGAGAGTTGAGATGTCAAACACCTAAAATTCGGAAAGAAAACGAAAAAGTTCACGAATAAGTGAAGGTCAGTTTAGGATACACATATTCAGCTAATTTGGATAAATTTACACGTGGTTGGAAAACATCTAGCAATCTAAGTAAGAATAACAAAACAACCATACCAGGACCTTCAGAGTTCAGACTAGATGAAGGAGCAGAGAGGACCGACCAATAAAGGATGAGCAAAAAACATACACTGATGCAAATCTAGCAGCATCTTTAGACATTCTCATATTACTAGAGCAAAGTCATTCATTCACATACACGGAACATCCAGCCCCTTAAAGTAGTGTCCACTTTAGCTTTGTTCTACTTTTTTTTTTTTCTTTCTTTTGGTAATGAAATCCAGAAATGGGTGATGCCGTGATGGTATATATAACCATGTCAATCTAACCCAGAAAAATTCCTTTTACTCTGTACTTTCTAGCATCAAGACTAGAGGATTACAATGTTTCCTTTTTTTTCAACAGTAAAAAACAAAGGTATTTGTTCAGTAAGTAAGACACTAAGGATTACAAATATAAACTGTTTAGGTGTATCCCTTTTATTCATGTAAGACACTAATCACTATGACTACTTTCTTCAGTAAATCTCCTATGATGTCATAATAAGCCCGGTAATAACTACGAGGCAGCTAGGCATCCGACATGATATGAGTTTAAAAAAATTGTAATTGACAGAAACGAATTTCATATGAAGTGCAAACCTGATTGATGCCAGATCTAAATGCTTCAATCTGTTGCTTGATCCCAGTCCCTACGGTGGCATCAGTAACAAGGGTGACATAATCTCCCAAATTATTCATATTCACCTGTTAAATTGACAGAGTAAAAATGGTTCAGAGAATAGCGGACAGCGGAAAAATGGCACTGCGTGTTTGTGCCTGTGGGAGGGTGGGGCAGCAATACAAAACCAAGAGGCTGTCGACATACATTTTCATCCCCTGGCTTCAAAATATAATCTGGATAGCCTGGAACTGAAAAATCCAAACAAAGGTCCTCTACAGGAACTCCGCGGAAGTGTAAAACCTCTGGATTATAGTCTCCGGTAGATTGCAAATACTCTTTTCGGTAGACAAGGGCTTGCAACTCTTGTAAAGTAGTCCCAAGCTCCGCATCAAAGGAAATAATATCATGTAAATCAAGCTCCTGCAGAGTTTCAAGTAAACACTTGTCAGCGGATCTAGACTAGTTTGTAGAGCAATTAAACCCAAATATTTAACTCATTCAAGAAGCAATAATAATATAAACTTACTTGACCAAGTAAAAGCTTGTAAAATGCAGCTGATAAAGGCAAATCCAAAAGCCTTCCATCTTGAAGGGCTTTGGCCATAACTCTTCCAAGTAATCTAAAGTACCCTGTAACTTTACAGAATTGGCTACCATCAGAAGCATCAATATTGGCAGGCCAAGGCCGAGGGAACAACCCCAGCGGTACATGTATAAGATCTTTATCATTTTCTACATCAATTTCCATCGAGGATCTACCAAATGATGAAGTTGACCTCCACATTCCTAGTCCATTTTTTTGAAAGTCATGGCTTAGAAGTGTGTAAAACTCAAGAGTAGGCCCTAGCCCTGTGCCAACCTCGCCAAAGTATTCAACTTCAAGAACAGCTTTTTGACTAGAATACATCTCCATAACTTTGGCAGCAGAATCTAATATCCGATTCCTAGAAACACGGACTTTCTGGCGCTGGAGTCTCCCAACCCTCACCTCCCTCTCACTCATGGATCCATGGCCATCAGCGCCTTGCTGCTGTTGGAGACGATTTAAAGCACGAGATAATCCAAAAGCAGTTGAGTAGAAGTATTGGCGACGGGTTTCGAAAGGGAACAAAAACGGGCAAGCTTTAGTTAGCTGGTAACACCATGATGGAAGAGATCCACTGCAAAGTGCAAGCGCATCCTGTATTTGTCGAGCCAATTTTGGAGTGATCTTACTATTGACAAAATCCTCGGCAGGAACTTTAACTCCAGAAGCAATAAGCTCATCTAAGCTTGAAATTTTTCCCTCGGAAAATTTGTCAATCATTGACTGGACCCTCATACGTGGAGCAAGCTGGTTCAACCCCTCTAATACTCGAAGCAGTGCCAATATATTATATGTGGGGTTACTTCTTTCCATATCACATGGAAGCTCTCCTTGCAAAATGCTATCTAGCAGTGATACATGAGAGGATGCATCTGAATTTGAGTTGCTAGAGCTACCTTTTGCAGACTTGGTGGGAGGCGTTGAGGTCACCATCCCAGATGAATTCCTTTCAGCTTGACTATCTGCTTTTTCATACATTATAGTGTAAATATCAGACCAAAGCTTGCTTCCATCACTGGGCACAAGGTCACCGCCAGGAAACCGGTCATCATTGTCCTCATCAAAAGCAAGCTGCCGTTGAACTGCCTGATAAATAGATAAGCTTTTGTTAAGAGGCCTTCCCCCTGAAGTAAACACGAGCTTTGGAGGATCATTGGAGCCAATTAAGGATCGTCCCTGCCTATCTCTGCCTCCCCTTAGACTTCTATTGTTATCGGGTGCAAGTCCAGCCATAGCAGCAGCTGCGAAGGACATTGCTCCCCTCGAAACAGATAAGTTACCACTTCTAAGCTCGGCAGAATCAGATCCCCTCCCGGGAGTACCTTTGTGGCTAGAACTACATGTTGGATTATTCTGCACGTCAAGACCATCATCTACAGAGTCACCCAATTTTACATCATGCACCTTGTCTGGTGTGTAAATAGGAAGATCCTCATCTCCCATGGCCTGACAATTACAAATACATCAGCAATCGAATTCAGAAGATGAAAGGATTATCTGCAGTACTCTACTTCACGTTAGAAGTAACTAATGCTGAGTTTGCATCTACAAAAATAGGGCATCACATGCACTAAACTCCAACAGAGACTCAAATGAGGCAAAAAGTAAGATCAGTAACCTACATCAATAGCAGTTACAACAAAAATACATCCATTATGACAGGTGAATTACAGGTGCAAATTTAGAACAATCTGGACAAAAAAAATATTTTACCCATTGCCTTAAGAGAACAGAAAAGGATAATTTTAGGTCATCATTTTCTTCTATAAATAACTCATTTCCGGCCAAAACTACTTAGTAATTATGCCTCAATATCCGCGGTATGGTTATAAGAAAATCTCAGGTGAATTGTTTATCAACCAACAACAACAATAATAAAAATGAACTTATTAATAGACAAAGCACTTAAAGAGGATCAGAGAAACATACGTCCTCGTCGTCCTCATCAGATTCATCAAACTCCATCGACATATCCAAAGCTTCATCTATGTCTAAAGGAGAACTATCCAACTCATCATCCTGCAGTGCGTAATAAAAAATTATATGATGAAAGTTCAGGTTAGAGAAAAACAATCATAAGTAAACAGAAAAAAGTTGATGAATAAAGATGTTAATTCTTCAGTAGTATTCGACTATTCGTAGAATAGCATGCACAGTTCTCAATGGAAAATTTGCTCAAGCCAAGTGAAAGAAAACGTGAATTAAGAATATAACACATTCTGTCTTAAATTCTTAATAGCGGAAAACTATTCAGTTACTCGCACAAGGTTGGAAGGAGGAGGGGGGTTTAATGTCCAAAAGTCATGTGGCTAAAATGGCCAAGGGAACACAAAACTGCCAAGTCAGTTATAATCATGTAAAAGGCAAAAACTAAAGTAGCCTCGAAAAGTGGCAAAAAACATCTGGCGCCAGAATAGTATTGAACCCTGGACAAACACCGACTAATAAATGTCTTGTCAGTATGTCTATAACCACTTGATCGTCCATCACAAGATATTCCATGTGTTTATACAGACTAACTTAATAAAAAAATATGAATGAATTCCCCACACCTTTTAGCAATCATGCCACTTATGCGAACTGACAGGCCAAAGCTGCAATTATATTAGGAAAATCAATTACCTCAGAACTGATGTCGTCATCCACTGGCTTCCCTTCATCATCTTTTTCCAGAGCTGCTCTTCGACGGGCAGCATTTCGAGTTTCAGGGCCCCTCGGCTCATCTTGGTTTGGTTTCAAGACTGCTTTCCCCTTTGCTTTTGAGGAGCTTGAAGGTTTCTCTTGAGGGGAATCTTTTTTAGCTGTGTCACCTTTATTAGCAGAAGATCTAGAGCGTGTTGAATAACGTCGGGCAGCAGGAACAGGAGTGGATGTAGATGGTAATGTAACCCCAGTCTCAGCAGGAGTGGCCTTAGATTCAGAGTTACCAGTAGATGATATAGGCTTTTGACCGGACTCACTACGTTGAACCCTGGGCCAGAGAAAGTCTTCAACAGCAGCCAAACTTGCTAAGGGATCAATCAGCACTACGTTTGACGAGTAGTCTCGAAGAGATTTTTCTCCCTGTGCACGGCAAAGACGCAGCTTAATCGGTTGAGACAGAGCACCAAGCCCAGAAGAATGACGGGCATTGCCACCAGATGACCGGGAATGGTGGCTCAGCACAACAGGAAAGCGCTCCAACGAGGATAATGCATTCTGAAGTTTTTGAACTACTACACTCATTGGAACCACATCCCCTTCGTTTACAAGTGAAGGTAGGGCAATAGAAACAAAAAATTTGTATCTTTTCATTGCTTGCTGTCGAAGTTTAGGCAAATTAGCTTCAGACATCTTCTCCTTGGAGAAGTAGCCACAAGTGAAATAGTTAAGCAGAGAGGCAACAACTCCACTGCCAATAAACTCAAAAGTAGAGACACCATCCCCTTTGCTGAGCTCCCTCAACATCTCACTTACAACCTCAATCAACTGCTCCTCTCTACTAGCAGAAAAATCAGCAAGTCGATGTCCAGAAGCTTTTCCTTTTCCCTTTGATTTAGTCCTCTGCTCATCAATCAATGAGTTCAGCTTCGTACAAAGATTCTTTAAGCTAAGTAAATCATCTGTGACTCCAGTTTCATTGGCCATTGTATCTGAAGGAAAATATTTTTCCTTAAAAGCACTTGCACGTGCACTAACTGCCGCGCGGAGACCAGAGCTGCTGGATGGATTATCAACTGAATTTGTGGGCAACACAGCAGTTGGAGTCAAGGATTTAGATTCATCAGCTGGATTTGAATCTGAAAGAGAAATACCTCCTCGTCGCCGGTTCCGCCTAGAACGTGATGATCCAGTAATGCAATCATTATCTTTGTCAACAGAAGATGGTTGTGTAACAGTAGTGGTAGGACTGGCAAGTATTAATGCATTCACTGCATGAACTACACCTTCCCTCACAAACATTTTTGAGAAAGTACCAGGAAGCTTTTCCATTAAAATTTCTGTTATTTGAAGGGCAGGTACCACAACTTGAGGATCTTTCCAAGCTAAAACCCCAGCTAAGAAACTACCAACCAAAAAATTAAGTTAAGCATCCACTGGCTGAAAAGTTAACAAACATATCCTGCCAAAAAAGAAGACTGGTAGAAATCTAATACCTTGAGATGTTTGTGGCATTTATCAGAGACTGTATCATTTCTGCCGGGCTGAAGTACATTAGCTTTCCAATAACTGAAAGACACTTGTGGCGAACAGGACCATTGACACTGGAGCTATATATCTGAAGTCAGAAACAGCACAAATTGTTAATCGTTTCTTTGACATTAACCAGAGATCCAAATTATAGTATGACAACTGACCTGGATTAGAACAGGAAGGAGGTCAATTCCGAATTGCTGCAGAAGTTCAGGTTGATCATTCAATAATTTCTGACGACTCGACACCTCTAATATATTTGCAGTTGACTCCTCTGGTTTCCCAGAACTGCCTTCATTAGCCCTCTTGGCAAGATGGCCCTTGATAAACAAGTTGCTGCATGCAGGAAGAGAAATAGTTCCTTGTGGAAGTGGTGGGAGAAGCTCGTTTGCCAGGTTTACAGTCTCAAAGATCTGGCATTACAGAAACAATCATCAATTTCATATAGTTACACCGACATGACAAATGGCTTAATCTACTTTTGCTAGCAACAATAAACAATTCATGATACATCACCACTTAGGAGCTTAATTCACACAGTAATAGTATTAAGAAGTGGCTACACAACAAACTATACTAATTCTACAAAGAACTTGTTGCGTGATAAAATAAAAGCAATAGAAAATTCACTCAAATATTGTGCCTAGGAAGCAAGCTGAGCAGCAAAACTGTGTTTACCTGCTCTGGTGGTCTACTTAAAGCAGGTGAAACAGACATGCTAGACACAAGGCCAGAGCCGGACAATATATCTTTCAGGATGCCACTAATTCCAAGTTGTAGGAGGGATTTTGCTCCTAATGGAGAACCACTTGCACATGTCGACAGGAGCCGAATCAATCCCTGCACAGAGATAGCTAGGATGATAATCTGCTGCCAGTAATGGTACAGTAGATTAAATTAACCTGTTCTATAACCTAACTTACCGTGTATGTAGAAGTGCTCAGGGAAGCTTGACCACCTCCAGGATTGTTTGATGAAATCAAGGTAGCAGCTTGCGTGACAAGACCATGATTGCAGAGCTCATCAAGTTTTTCCGGTGAAGAAGCAAATGCCTCGGCAATCCGAGTCAAGCAAATAGATGCATGTTCTAAAACCTAATGAATCATGAAACGTATAATTGGTAATTAGTGTGGGAAGGTTGGTGTTTATCTTATAACCTACTTCATAATAAATTAACACCCGTATCATGTCTCACCGTTGCATCATGGTATTGTAGGAGATTAGTCAATAACGGAACAGCTTCCATTACAAAATCGGATGCATCTGAAGGTAGCTTTTTGCACATGTTTGCAGCCGTCGATAAGGCCACTCTCTGATGAGCATTAAGTTAAATACCATTCTCTTAGATACGAATCATGCAGATAATCAAATTGTTAAGAGGAAACAATTAAACATGGAGATCACTACTTAGATTTCAATGATGCACACACCTGAACCCCAGTGGAGAAGAAGTCAAGATATGAGAGCACAGCCATAAGAGCACCAGCCCGCAAGCAAGCAGTTGGATGTTCCTGAGATATCTTTTTCAGGCCTTGCAGTGACTGTTTCAAAACACGCCAAAAGAAAGGTGCGTTAACATTAGAACAAATACAAAAACCTTAGCTTAGTTCATGTCTTGGGGTAGGTAATAACACAGTCCATATTTATCACAGCTTAGTTATACAAAAAATATTCAAATTCCCAAGACATCACCAGGACCAACAATTAATGGATGAATTCACCTGTTCAGCTAAGTCCATGTACTCAATTGTCAGCAGCCTGGCAACGAAGCAAGATATAGCACCATAATGCACCACAGAAGCACAGGAAGAGGGTAAGACATCAACCAAGTGTGTCAAAGCCGTAGCCGCATAAAGCATGATATCAGGATTACTCTCGTGATTAAGCAATCCCACCAGCACTGGTACAAAAGAATCCACCGAAAAAGTACTTAGAGAATCCTCCGTCCCAATGGAAAGCATATCACAGAGCTGTGTAAGGGCTTCAAGCTGCTTCCCTTCCTCTCCATCTGCCCTCAACCCTGACAGAATCTTCTTCAGCCGCCCGTTCTGCTGAGATGACGAAGCAGACCCCACCGCTGAGCTTGGAAGAAAATCATCAAATCCAGCACCCAATTTCCTCAACAGACCTTGGAGAGCACTGCTCGCAGTAGTCAAATTCTGGTGCAACTTTCCAACCCCTCCTTCACTATCATCATCGTCCTCATTCCCGTCTTGAGGATCAATGTTAATTCCTAATCTCCTCTCCATCTCTCTAAGCTGGATTTCAGATTCTTTCTCTTTACCCTTGTCTGAGCTAGGGTTCTCTCTCTTGCTGCCACTACTATCCGCATTCTGATTAACCATAGGGTTTTTGCCACGGCGGCTACGAGTAACCGGAGCAGAAGGCTCAGGGAAATCCATAGGAGGAGTACGAGTCGCAGCACGGCGAGAGCGAGTCACAGGAGCGACGACGGCAGGTGTGGCGGCGGCGGTGGAGGTGGGTGAGAGGCGACGGCGTGTGGTGGCGCGTGGGGAGGACGCTTCTGCTGAGGTGGATGCCTCGGCCCTCTTTCGGCTCCGAGTTTCCATACAATAAACCTAAAACACCGGCTAATCAATTCGCCGATTAATCGGCGATCAAACTAGCGATTCGACAACCCTAACCATGCCCTAATTCATCGAAACGGCAATCGGAATTGGGGAAAATTGAACGAATGCAGCTGAAAATGAAAAACCCTGGGAATTGAAAATAATAATAACAATCAATAATTCAATTCGATTCGATTCGATTAGCTGAGCTGTAAGATAAATTGCAGGAAAGAAGCTTACTGATTTGATAAAATGGAATCGGACTGTCAGTTGTGATGCAGAAGGTGAATTCTAGAGAGAGAGCGAGAGATATATATAGGGAGAAGAAGACGAGGGATGCTATATTAACAACCTAAAGTGTCAAAAAATTAATACATCTATATCGGTGTTTTTCAATTAAAAAAATCATTTTGTCATCAGCACGACGATTTGATTAGTGACATGTATGATTTTTTTAGATAATATAGGTCGGTTTATAGATAACTTATCTAACGACCGTCTCTTAAAAGACTTTGTGTTGATGACAAGATTACATGTATCTGCAACTTTATTAGTCTTTTTTTTTGTAAAGCGCACATGTTAGTCAAGATTTCGTTCAAGAGTAAGGGATGTCTACATTTTTTAATGACCGAAAAAAGTCACCTCGTTCACATCGACATTAAATGTGCCCGTGAGAAACCGCATATGGATGTTTAAACTTGTGGATCAAATAGAATGTAAGTAATGAGTATGCTACCATATTTGCATAAATAGGAAGTGCACCTATTCAAAATATCGGGATGTCAAACTCGTGCTCGTGTTATATGTGTACAAAACATCCAAGTGATCTTGCTAGAGCATCCATATCTGATGGCTATAGAGGCTCACCCATAGGATGTAGTTTGTTGGATTAAACTAAGCAGGCCCACCCATTAGAAACGTAATTCTTAGAACGTTGACCTCTGGCCCAATCTCTAAACACTTCAGTCCCAGCCCACCATTTAACTAAACCACATCATAACCCTTCTTTAGCCCTGCTAATTAAACCAAAATTGAATAGCTCTTGTCAGTTACAAAAATCTGAAAGCATGTCTTCCATCTAGTAAAACCCAGGCTTGTTCTTTCACCCTAGCTATCCATCGGCCCTTCTCTTCCAGCCCTTGTATATACACATGTTTCCCTGCTCTACACCAAATCAATCACCGACCTTCTTCTACAACAACGTTATGCCCTTCATCTTTATCCGGAAGATGGATTCCATCATGCTCCTACATTCAAATCGTTATTTGCTCCAAGTCTAAGTGCGTGTTGAGGACGGTTTGGATTTCTGAAAAAGGGATCATCTTGCTTGCTCGTGTTTTCTTTGTTGAGGATTTAACCAAGGCAAGTTCCTAATGTTATACCAAGATAAGTCCCGCCTAAGTCGAACGACTTAAGACGAACGGATCGCCACAAACTAGGAAGGATTAACCAAATCGCACTAAACTTATCTACATTTACAAGTCACGTGTGTCGGTGTTACCGACCTACGGAATCCGACCTGAACATGATGACAAGGGAGAACAGTCGATAAACATGAGGGAAGATATACCGACCTTAAAGGGTATATCCGACCCACATGTACCGACTTCTACAACAGGTCCGAGTCTGGACCAGTAGTGATTCAAATCCCCTAAATTCCGGACCACGTGTAAGTTAAGGACATTATTCTAGGAATTAGAAGATCCGGTTCCCCCAACTTCACCTATAAATAGGGCCCATTTACTCCTTCTCAGGGTAAGTCATTTTTTAATTACACTTCAACTACTTTTCTCCAAAAAAGCTCTGAAGCTCGAGTTGAATCACTACCCGGTTTGTCAAAGGAAAACCGGCCTTAAAGGGGTCTAACCCTCACTTTTCTTAGCCTCACAGGTTTTCCTGAGGAGTTAAGGCGCACTATTCCGAACTAGGACGATTTTTACCCTCAACACCTAGGACTTGCATCACAAAATGTTTATATGTATGATGTAATCCTTGCGTGGTTGATTGTTATATATGCTATGATATGAAATTGATGCAAGTTCCACTAAGTTCTCACTCACGATTATTTGAGTGGGTTAATTTGAATGAAAAACCCTCCCAAAATAAACATCAGTAAAAAGGACCCAAGTCTCCAATTTTATTCTTTTAAGAGACCCTTCAACATCAAACATCAAACACTTTTTTAGATCTGAAACTTGGGAGTGGTGGTGCTACGACGGGGCAGTGGAGTTGGGTGGAGGTGGACGGTTGTGGTGGGCAGTGGTGGAGGACGTTGGGCAGTGGAGGTGGTGGTGCGGCGGCGAGGCAGTGGAATGGGACGGTGGTGGTGGGCAGTGGAGGAGGTTGGGCGGTGGGCCGTGGTGGTGGGCAGTGGAGGAGGTTGGGAGCAATGGAGGTGGAAGATGAATAGTAATGGGTCTATAATTGAACTATTTTTTCTAGAGGGTCTCTAGTTGTGCTCTACCCTATTTAATTTGTTGTCTATACTATGATAAGTGATCTTACAAGTTCTCTCAAGTTTTACTCATGTTTGAATGGTTGATTTTCAAACTATAAACTCATATTAGTAATTCTGGTTTGTTAAGGGTCGCTGCACGGATTACATGAATTATTGTATTGATCATTGCCGGACTTCGATTAGTTTGTGTTGCTAGTAATAATTTAATTGTTGGGTTGTGTTGATATGTGTTGGGAGGAGAAGGTAGTTTAACTGGAATAGATTGTGACTACATGGCCAATTTGTTCATTCGGCAAGTGTACCTTTTAGTTTAGTGAGCAAAAATACCAGTAACATATACTCCCTCCATTTTAGAAAAATTATACATTTTATTACGGTATTTATGTCGCGTTTGCCAATTTACTCTTAAACGATATTAATAAATAAATTATCAAAATTATATAATGAAAATTTAGTAATTAAATTTTTATTATATGATTTTATTAAATTATTTACTATTATCGTTTATGAGTAATTTGTGATCAAACTCGAAGATAGTTGACCGGTCAAAGTTAAAATGTAACACTTTTTCTGAAATGAAGAGAGTATTATACTTTGTGTTTATTGCTACCATTCTTTTATCTTGTATATTGATCATGGTTGAACAAGTTTTACATGCGTAAATCTTTGTCTTTTTGTCAAGTTCTCATCATGTTCGATGGATTACTGTTTATTAGATCTCCTAATGTTTACGATTCATGGTATTGATGTCATATGATGTTATACACACTCATTAGTCCATGTATTCAAAAGTTGAATTTATGACCATGCATTCACGTTAAGAAGATATTAAAGGTTAAAGTAAAATAAGTTTTCAAGTTAAAGAAAAATAAGGGCCCGTAAGGACACCACCCTAAGCATTTGTGACAATTTCAAGAGTATCGGCTAGAGTGTGATCAGTGTCTTTAGTCGTGTTTTAAGAGTTTTAAGAGGCCATCATGGGCTGGGGTAGGACCTTGCGATGCCAAGTGAGCTCGCGATCATGTTAAGATTTTAAGACGTTTCAAGAGAAAGTTTCAAGTCAAATTTCAAGTTCAAGTTAAGAGTTTTTAAGAAGAAAAAGTTCAAGTGTTTAGAGTCAAGTCAAGTCATAGGGTTGCATTGCATTAAGCAAAACTAAAAAATTTAAAAGACATGAAGATAGAACCTTAAGGCATGACACGTGCATGGAATTTGCTCAGCTAGTGGTCACGGCTGATCCCTTTCTAAAATATCAATTTTAGGTATTTGAAGCCGAGCTGATCGGAGTGGCGAGCGTTGCTAGAGCAGTGATCAGTATCATAAAGATCTTTAACATTTTCAAGACTCTGTAATTTAATGTTTCAAGATTCATGTCATTTATAATTCCGCTGCATATTTTTCTAGTTAACGAATTAGTACCAAGAATTTCATGCCAAGTCTTTTGACGCGCAAGGCGTCTAGTAACATTTTCAATTTTTCTAATTCAAGTTCGTCGAATTTACAAGCTCACGAACTAGCGCGAGTTATATTTTCATAATTCGTCTTTTAAAATTATGGGCGCTACACTATGAGTAATATTTGGGTGTTTTGATTAATATTTGTATTTTTTTAATTTAAATATTCCTAAGGCGAAAGGGCGATCACAGACGATAGGACAATTGCCTAGTCGCCTTTGCAATTTGATATGGACCGTTAGATAAAAAAATCCAATGATGCATAATCAATTGTATGTTGTCAAGCATGGCGAAATATATCTGAGTGTAGAAGATCCCATGTAACTATCTTCCACTTAATTGATGAATAATAATAAGATCTAATAATCAACTTAGCCTTATCCAATTAATGAATATAAAATTGTAACTTGTATAGTGTATTAATCCATGCCCAAGATGAATGGACATTTAGAGGTTTTATTTGAAAATAGCTTATGGAGAATCGAACTTGAGTTGTCGGTTGAACAAAATTGTTACCATTCACCACCGCACCACAATATGAAATAACAATATTTACTAATAGTATACTAGTCTAACTATAATTTCAGTGGGTCCAGTACCCCCACTGGACCCCACCTCCCTCCGCCACTCTTATTATGGCTCGCTTGAGTAGGAGTAATAACATAGGCTACGAAACAAGGCTACCCTTCACTCAGTGCCAATAGCACATTATAGATTACCCTTTATCTTAACGTCTTCCGTCATTCTGTTCTTGTCACAGGTAGATTTTGTGATTTTTGATGGGGTGTTTTTATTATAAAGTGTATTAATTTGTGGCCTAACAAAACTAAGCCCATGGATTATAAGAACACCTAAAATACGACCTTGATTCTCTTATAGACGGTATAGCAATATGGGCCTCAACTGAAACCTAAGCACTCATATATAGTGTTGTTTATAATGGCTCCGCTAAGCGCTACACGCCTACACTGCACAATTCCAAACTAAAATACGTGCCGTACGTATAGGCTTGTAATTTAATAATTAGGCCCCTATATACATTCTAGAAAGCCTAGAATCCTAAAGTATTAACATGGGTGTCACTTCAGAATTAGAGAGTTTATGCACAGCCTGTTTTCATATCCTGTGTCCTTGAGATACTCAGCCATTGGCTCTCATATATAGCCAATAGCGCAAAATCATATAGCACTCTATCTAAAACCTAACCATGTAGAGTGCTGTCTAGCAAGGCACAGTTACAAGATACAGATTACAGAGCGCTAATCGAAAGCTATGATATATGCCGTATCAGGTTTAGTAAATTTGATAATTAGGCCCATATATTCAACAGAGCTTAGAATCCCAAAGTATTAACATGAGTTATGCGATGGGATTGGAGTGTTTGTGACCTCTTTTAACAACCATTGTCCCCGAGGTATAACCTAACTCAGCCTTTCACTCTCATATATATATATATATATATATATATATATATATATATATAGAAAATAGCCATGTAGATCTCTATAAGGAAAGTAGGCTCTGTTCTCTTCAACTGAAATTTACTGAACTGAACTGAATTAAATTGAACTGAATCTATATAATACATTAAACAAAAAAGGTTTTGGAGCCATTTAAGCCTATCCACATCATTTAATTATTTGGCAAAATAATGCTTTGTGATTGGTTGATTCCCATTCCATGTTGTCATATTCTTTTATTCTGATTTGCCAGTTTCTATCTCATAATGATGTGTTTCGGTTATTTAGCTTACATATGCACCAATTTTTTTTAAATCAATCAACCATTTTAATTTCTGATTTCTTTCCATTTTTATAAATATTTTCCATTCTAAATGAAAGTCCAACATCTCGGTTATTCTTTATTTTCTAAATTCCATGTGTTTATTGAATCTATAAAGTAATTGGTTGGTCACTATGTTTCTAAAAATCACCATATTCGAGATGTTAAAGTAATTAAACAACTTTTTTATGGTTTATTAACATAATTGGTTGGTTGATTCATGTTAACCAAATATATATATATATATATATATATATATATATATATATATATATATATATATATATATATATATATATATATATATATATATATATATATATATCATACAGTAATATCATTGGGACTGACAAAAAATATTCTTATAAAGAGTTTATTCTTAGAGTTTTTTTAAGCATTTATACACAAGTTGGGACCGTAAATTTTTATTATTATAGAAAGTTTATTCATTTATAGAGTATTCTTTTAGAGAGTTTCTACTGTATATATAGACACACACTAAAATGTGAGAACATTTCGAAGTTGAATTACGGTTTTAAATTAGTGTGAATTGATTTGTTTCAATTTAATTGAATAACGTGGAGAAGAAAGATTCATTATGGTTGACTTTTTAATGATGAATTTTGTTATTGAATTAGGATTGAAATTTAATTTGAGAAGATAGATTGAGTTTTCTATGATAAATTGATAATTTTGTTGTGGTTGAATTAGGACTTAAAATTAAATTGAGTGATACATGTTGGTTTTTTGCAACAAAAGTCTAATTTCCATATATATTACAAATTAGTCTAATTAGGGATCGGAGGTGATGAAAGATGTAACGGAGAGACACGCGCTATTTGTCTTCTTGTGAGAGTCTGGGCCTTCTCATCATTTTAGTGAGATTTGTACTGTTTTTTACAAAATTGAGCAAAAATGGGCACAAATAATGACTTTCCCCACTCGCTTTTTATTGGGTTATATCATTACTTTGAAACAAAAATTACTATAGTATATACGTGTGTGTGTGCACATATATATATATATATATATATATATATATATATATATATATATATATATATATATTATTGTATATGTGTGTGTGTATATATCATATACTTAATCGAGACGGGTAAAATAGTTTTACAATCCATTGCAGGTCAGGTGATAAGAGATGGGGCGAATTAGTGGGTGAAATAGACCAAACTAAATGTGTAATATAATTAATTAGACAAAAACGTTAAATACAAAACAAAATAAATGTTTAAATCCAAAAACTATCCATTTATTTATGAGTAAGTCTCCTGAGAGACAATCTCTAAATAATTTATTTAGAGACTGACCTATATTGTCAAGAAATTCATCGATGTTATTAATCAAAACACATATGTTATCAACATTGGTGTTCTTACATATTACAATAAGACTTATTTCGTTAATAACATAGACGTTTTGATTAATAACATGTACGATTTATTAATAGCATAGGTCGTCTTTAGATACGTTATCTAGAGACCGTATCTCATGAGAGTTTTTGTTAATTTATAACTAGTGTCGATTCATGAACCAAGTCCAAAACTCAAATAAAATGGTACAAGATATATCGAAAGTCTTTTAGTCATAATCCAAAGAAGTTTCAAATTAAACATGTAAAATATTAGTTCGTGACATATTGTATATATGGGATTTAATGTACATGTGTAATTTATGATTACATAAGTATATTTACTCCTTTTCTTTCTACATATATATATTGACGGGTTGGGTGACTGGCAGGTTGTACCCTCTCACCCGCCATCAGTTAAATTACAGGTTTACGTGAAAATTTACCTACAATTTTTTCTAAACTTAATAATAATAGGTGAGCGGGGGTAGTTTGCGCAGTCACATAGGACAAGCGGCTCTAAAAAAATTATTGACCGAGTATAAAGTGGATGAACGAAATTTATAATCCTAACTTTGTTAGATTTGTTAAAGATTCAACTAGAAATCAATATATACTGGAACCAAGTTTCATCAGAAATACATTCTACACCTACATATTTTTCAACCCCAATATAGCTTCAACTTTGATGATGGTTTGAAATGGAAAACGCGGGCAAATTAGTTATAGTTTCCCTAATAAATTTTATAATGACATTGTAGTCCGTAACTTTTGAACAATAACAAATTTCAACCTTTTTCATAAATCTATTACTCCCTCCGGTCGTTTAGAAGGTTTACATTTTGGTTTGGTGTGAATTTTAAAGGAAATATAATAAAATAGTAAGTAGATGATAAAAAGTAAGAGAGAGTATAAAACAAGTAATAGAAATAATGGATAAAGTTTGAAAAATAGTATTTAAAAAATTAATAAATGTAGATAGTGGGGTTTCCAAAAAATGAAACATTAAACTTTTAAAAAAATCCCTAGAATGGCAAAATATAAACCTATAAAAAGAACGGAGGGAGTATTGTATAGTCCAAACTCATATTGCAACCAAATACATCCTTACTTTTAAATTTTATGTTTAATTTGATTTCTTTTTCTTTTTCTTTTATTCATTTGCTTTAGGTTTTTTCTTAATTTCCACTATTTTCTTAGGTTAAATTAAAGTTGGACACGTGTCCACTCTCATATTTCCACGTTTTATTCTCTTCCAGATTAATCTGGATGTGACATGTGTACTCTCAAGTAATTTTGAATCGTTTTATTTTAAAATTAATTTATGAAATTAAATGAGGAGCCAACACACGTCCAACGTCTAAACTAATCCCGGCACATGAACATCAATCTCCAAACCTGAGGGAAAAAAGGTAGAGTTTAATGTTTATATTGGAAGCCCTTGATATATACATAAAGTACGGAGCCATTAAGTGGAACCGTTGATGTATACATATAGTCGTGAATTTAATTTTAGGTTTTTAAATTTTTTCTGGACTTATTTGCAAAGTCACAAACTATTTATTGGCCAAATTGAAAGAAACTGGTTTTGCAATCCAAGTCCCTCATACAACTCTAATTCTGAAAAGGCAAAGTTTTCAAGTTCATAAAACATTGAATTATGTCCCTAGTTTTCAAAATCGAATCCCAGCATCAACCAAACTCTGTATCGAGTTCAATTCTTGAATCCAAATCTAATGCACACTAAATTGATACGGAATCCCTAATGACAACTCCACCAATCTACAAAAACTCCAGCATCCCCAAATCAAGATAGTTTTTCTCCATATGCTACAAACCCATTCACCAATATTCGAAATCCCTAACTACAACATAACCAATTGAAATATTATTGCAAGAAAGGGATTTTATCTGTTCGGTTATATTCCGGCAAGATCGTGACCGGGGAAGAAGCAGATAGTAGGGCAGTTTCCCTTCTTGCACGCACCTTCAGTATAATTAGACTATTGTTGAGTTGTTGTAACATCCAACATCGGTTCAGAGTGAAAGGGGTGAAGGGTACATATATGTAGACCACCACTCTCCTATTTTATGAGCCTTTTGGGTGATTCAAAAAACAAATCCGTGCGGGTTCAGGCCCAAAGCAGACAATATCCTACCAACGAGACGTGTGTACGACAGTCATGAGTAACATTGCCGATCGATGGGTCTCGACCCTTAGTGGTCGGTCGTTACAGTGGTATCATAAGCGGCTATCGGGATTAGGAAATAAGTGTCATACGGGCAAAGTGCTCAGATGGACCGTGGGAGCCACCTCTAGAATCATGCGCGAATGGTTGGTCCCGGGATATATTGTAAGTCTGTAACCACCTGAAGCTCGACAAGTTCAGTTTCAATTCAATAAAAACAGACCAAACCCTTTGTATTTTTAATCTATTTTGTTTAGAATTGAAATGGTACTCCAAATGAATTGGCTAAGGGCATGTTTGGTTTGTGAATAAGTTGATTCAGCTTATCAGTTAGTCAACCTAAAAACAAATTAATGGACCTGGATGTAATTGTTCGACTAATGGTATCCAGATTAGTAGAGGGCATCTAATAGGGGAGGTATATGTAATATTTCCGTACATATAATATGCAATATGCATACATTCCTCTAAAATTAGACTTTGACACTAGATTACCAGTTGTTACGTATTAAATTTTTTCTCACTTTCAATCTTTTTACATATAATCCCTCCGTCCCGTTAAACGTGTCTCACTTATTTTCGACACTATTGTTAAGAAAGTCTATAGTTTGTTGTTTGTTGTTTGTTGTGGAAGAGATAAATGATAAATAATGGAGAAAGTATAAGAGGTAAGAGACAGAAATGATAAAAATGGAAAAGTCTTGGAATGGAAAGTATTGCAATCCCATATCGTTTTATGGAGGGGCGTAAGTTGTTTTTACACAAGAACTAAACTGACCCAGTACTATAGGCTCTCGGCTATAATAACAACTGGGACAGGTATAATAGTTTTTCAACCCATGGCGGTCTGGTGATAACAAGGGGGCGGATAAACGGGTGAAAATAGACAAAATTAAATACATAATTAGTTAAAAACTTCAAATAAAAAACAATATAAATGTTTAAATCAAAAAAACTAAGTAGTAAGTGATAAAACATTAAAATATGGTAAAAATGTGTAATTTTAGTGGGAAATGTGAGAGGTGGTAAAAAGTGCAAAAGTAGGATTTATTATTATTGGTTGGGTGTGGAGTACCTTCCTTTTTTAGTAATGTATTAAGTTTTGTAGTACGCCTAAAAATGACAAATGTATGAAGTTCTGCGGGACGAATAAAGTATATATTAAATAAAACATGCAAATCATTAGTTGTTGAATTTATTGTATATGCCATTTAATATAGATAATTTTTTATTATTGTAATTTATGGATGTACACATATATTTACTCTCTTTCTTTTTCACATATTGACGAGGTCGGGTGACTAAAGAGTTGTACCAGCTCATATGTCGTCGGTTGAATAATAGGTTACAAAAAAAATTAACCTGTAAATGTTTTAAAGAAAAAATAATTGGCGCGTGCGCTTTTTTTAATACCCCTAATTTTATGGGAGTACGATCGGGTGAAGATGGTATTGTTAACAAATTGAACTGGCCCACTATAGATGTGTGGTTTAAATAAAATCAAGGTGGGTAGATTGCTTTATTAACCTGTGGCAGATTGACAAATGAGTTGGTGGGTAACATGGAACGGGTGAGGTATATACCCGATCCGTACGCCATTATTTTAAATAGATACCGTTAAGGTTCGCAACGGGTTGGATATACCTCGATCCATTTAAAAGACTTGATTGGAAAAGGTCTTCTCAGCTTATAATACTAATACGATTAATTACTCATGTGCGACTTATCATAGATCATGATAAAGATTGGCCAAACTTTTGAGGAATATTGATTATGCATTAAAATTGTGCAATGGCACGATTGAGAGTCACTACTCTTATAATTATAATCGAGGTAAAAGTGATGTATGGAATAAACGCATGCAAAAAATTTATCGTTCTTAATTAGTGTGATGATGAGTCCATCAGGGACAAACTAAAAATGTAACATTCCAAAGTTTAAGATAAATTTTCAAAGAGCTTAAAGGATCGAGAACGCTACTCATACCAACAATGTGCACCTTTCTTTTCGGAAATCCATCCATAAGAGCTTTAGACTTAAGCATGCATGCTCAGCAGTAATCTTAGGGTGGATGACTGGTAAGTCTATCATTGCGTGCATGAGTGGGATAAAGTGCGGGAACGAATATGTATTGGTACAGTGGACCAACATATCACCCGGATAATAGTCCATGACCGCGCTGACACAGAGGGTCGGACATCGGCTCGCAAGGCTACGACGCGTTACAAAAATGTTGTTGTAAATATTGTCGGATTTCATATGCTTAAATATTTTTTTACTATACCCGTCGAGTATAGACGGGTTATAAATTAGTTGTAGTATAAAATATAACTAAGCGGAATCGAATGGAGCAGGCCCAGGCGAGCGAGTTTTGATTGAGCCTAACTACGCATAGCTAGTCAAGGGCACACGGCCCCTGGGCTTGTAGGAAAGAGGAACAAGTTCTGTCCACTGGGCCAATACAATCAATTGTAGATTGTTTACAAATTATGGGATTATATAGTTGATGAATTTACACACATTAAAGCAATAAAGCATATAAACATCCAATTCAATTCTTTATATATCTTTTGATAAATTTGAGGTGTCATTATTTAACTTTATGGTGATTAATGTTTATAATATTGATTGAATTTAAGTTTTCCATGTTTGTCTATTTAATTAAAATGTATGCGTGGTGTTAGTAAACATGATGCTACTCCCTCCGTCCCGGAGAACTTCATACATTAGAGTTAGCGCGCAGTTTTATGCGAAAAGTTAAAGTAATGATAGGATATAGAAAAGGTGGGAAAAAGTGTATTTTTAGTGGCAAAAGGTGTAATTTAAGTGTAAAGTTGAGATTGTTTATTATTTGTTGGGTATGAGGTAGCTTCCTTTTTTGGTAATATATGAAGTTCTATGGGACGGCTAAAAATGGAAATTGTATGAAGTTCTACGGGACGGAGGGAGTATATGTTTGTAAGTTTTTTTATCATCCATTTGTCCTCGTTAACGAAATTGTTTTAGTGTATACTGAACCGATGGTTTGAGTATCGATCGACTTTTTTTTCTTCTTTTTTAACGTATTTAATTTCTTTGCATATTCTACACTAATAATTAGTAGTTATTTTCTTTTTCTTTTTTAAATTAGTTAGTCAATTGGTTTTATCAATTTTTTTATGATTTTTTTTTTTTTGGAACCACGAATACTTCGATTAACCCAAAAACAAAGTACGTACAAAGGACGATCCAAAAGTGATCCAGTCCAACCAAGAAAGACAAGCAAAACAAAAATAGCTCACAAGCCCAATGTCATATGATCATCAATCGACCAATATGGGTTCGCAAAGCAGGCTTAATCCAAGCCCTATTCACTATAGTTTCTATGATCTTTGGCCCAATATGTATACTACTTACAGAAGTACCAAATCAAGTATCATTTCTATACCTCCGCACCTCATAAATGGTCTCAGTAAAAGCAAGTTTCAAAGGCTTAATTTTTTTTATGATTATTTTCTACATGGTTTTTAGAAATATATAGTAATTATATTTGAATAGTGAAATCTATAATAGTAATCTATGTATATATTAATTGAAAAACCATTCAAGCATTCTTAAGGGGTGACAAGTCATCAATTATGTGGAATTGATTAACATTTTCATTGTCTATAAGATGTCTATGTGGCAGCATCAAACATTATCATTCACCAAAAATTCAAAATTCAAAATAAAATTTCTGCTACAGTACACGTTTTTGAGGAATAGAGCTTAGCTGTTATGTTTATAAATATGGAAGACACTAATTACAATATACAATTTCAGTTATTAGTGGAACAAACTTGGAAACTAATTATATATTACAAATCAAATTACAGACAATTCAAATATCACAAAAGGTAAACATATTACTCTAATATTAATTGCCCATAATAAAATTTACACAGCAGTAGTATATGGGTCGAAATTTTCACTGGCTAGGGTTTTCAGATTTCTGCCAGTAAGCTGAAACCATTCCTGCAGGTGAGAGTTCATACTTCTGGAACATCATAACTTTATGAACGTACATATTCTCCATCAATTTACCTGATTTATTCTACTATTCCTGCAGCAAGGCCTGAGTAAATCTGTTAACCAGTGAAACCATTCCGCAAAACTGCTGAAAGGTGAGAGTTCATACTTCTGGAACATCATAACTTCATGAACGTACATATTCTCCTTCAATTAACCTGATTTATTTGTTATGTGTATTTTACTATTCCTGCAGGAAGGCCTGCGCAAAACTGTTAACCAGCTTCTAACAAGGTATACAAATTTATATTAGCATACGAATATGATACATGAAGAGATTTTTCCTGTTCAAAAGCTATATTAGAATATTGCAACTTTACTTGAACATATTTGCCTTCATCCATATTATTAGCATATGAATATGATACACTTGAATTGCATAGATGTATCATGCCCAATACTGCAACATATACATAGATTAATAAATGATTCCTTATGTTATCTAGAAAATATTGCATTTCCAGAAAGCCATTCAGGCATATCAAGCCATTCTCTGAAAATTCTGCCTCATTTTTATATGATAAGCTAATCAAGACACCTATCACAATTTTGCCTTATTTTTAAAAGTTGAAAGTGCCACTAATACGCAGCTAAATCAAATTAGTCAGAAAGACTAACCACTCAAATTAGATGAGATCATAACTAGATCAGCTAATTTCCCAGTTTTTATGCAAGTAAAACAATCAAAATCTTTGCCTTAACCATTACTAACATAAACTTTTCCCTATAATCCACATACACAAAATCAATATGCAATTTTCATTCACTGATCAAGAACATATTAAATATGAAACTCACAGAAACATATAAATAATGTATGGACAATATACTGGTTTTAGTAAACTGTAAATACACCCAAAATCAATCAACCTAAACACAATATTCTGTTGTGACAAACTAAGCATAGATTATACTAAGTGACACAAAAGCAATGTGACAAACTAAAATAAAAAGCTGATGTATAAGCAAATATATAAGACATTTAACAATTTTCCATGAATTCACGCAAAAGGGACAAACTTGAAACCGTGTGAATGGCATATATAACATATTCTGTATGCTTTTGAAGTATCTGACCATCAATTGTAGAATGTTCAAGACTGTACTGAGAAAGAGTTGAGCAGGAGTAACTACCTCAACTAACCAAGAAAGATTAGATCCAGAAACACCAGTAAAGTCTTCTCCACGATTCAATAAAGTTGAGAATTCTCCATAATTGTTATATAGTGAATATATAAATCTACCTGCATGAAAATCAAACAGTTAAAAAGGAGTTATTGTCGTGTTTAGACATAATCCTGAATATATAAATCCATATCCACTAAAGACACATAATCCAGAAAAAATCTCAACTCCTTATGCAACTGAATCATAGTTTTAACATGAAAATTCACTCAATCGTTTAATTAGGAAATGTCAAACACGGAGATATCGCATTGTGTAAATGGATTACTAAGACGACCAGGATGAGAAGCATTGTGGTCCGTGTGCTGCACCGTTGGGTTCAACTGGACAAGTTTAAGAAAGAGGGACTAGAATTATTCTTAGTCGATAAGGAGGTATTGCTATGAATTATTTTTTCAAATAGATTAATTTGATTAACTTTTGTACAAATATGGCAATAATTTATTAATATAAGTTTTTATTTTAGGGAACAATAATTCAAGCTTCAGTTCCCCCAACTGTTTATGGGAAGTTCCAATCTGAATTTTCACTAGGTTACGTGGTGAAAATATCTAATTTCACCGTTGTTGAGAACTTCCATATGAGCCAGAAAGCAAAGATTATGCATCAGTACAAGCTGGCGTTTGGGCAAGCGACTAGAGTTGCTGAGATGCCAAATGATATGGAAATTCCAAAGTTCAACTTCAGTTTCATTCCATTTCTTCACTTTGCCGATCTTTGAAAACCTAGGGTCCCCATGAACATTAAAACTGAATATATGTTCGGTAAGTTGATTATAAATAATAAAATTTATGATTTGCTTTTTTTTATTTTCTATTTATTCGATTGAATGGTACATGTTTTAGATGTTATTGGAGTGGTGTCCACACCACTTGGTGAGCCCGAATACGTACCAGCAACCAGGGGAACTAAGTTGGACGTCATCATCACTAATTAATATTGAGTGAGTTGTTTGTAATCATTTTAAATTAATTTTCTAACTGTCCGCTTAAATTATGATAAGTCCATTCCCAAATAAGTTTTGTTTCTTTATGTTATGCTTAGTGGTCATAAGCTTCATTGTGTACTGTGGGGGAGCTATGGAGATGAACTTAGAAAGTTTGTTGATGGTCGAGCTGAAGGAGATAAAGGACCAATTGTTTTGATTCTTCAGTTTGCAATGATATCGTCTTTCGGAGGTAAATTATTTGATGTTAATGTCAACGAAATAACATCATCGCTTCTCAGATCATTTTATAAGTGTACTCACGTTTGGTTTTGTTGCAGACCAACATCGAGCACAGACCTGTATACATGCTACTAAAATGTATATCAACTTGGATTGTCCTGAGTATAATGAATATGTTATCAGGTATTTAAAACTCGAATATTTATAAATTGCTATCTCAATTTCATTAATATATCAGCTTGCTTTTAGATGTGGTGTTTAATTAGATTAAAACTTCTTTTTTCAATTTTTTTAAGGTTTAGCGATGAATCTTTCGTTCGGAGTGTATCCAAACAGACTGATAACAAAATAGACAACATGGGGTCTTGGCTAAGTGCATCGGGTGCTTTATCTGTTCTCGGTCTCCTCTCCAATGATAAAGTCAGTAAATAAATTCCATTTGAAAATAGTTATCAGTTTTCTATGTTTAATAAGGTAGTCACTTAATAATTATTCTCCTACTTCAATTTAACAGCCTGGTGTTTACAATATTCTCGCGACGATTGCTGAAGTAACACTTCCAAATGACACTTGGTTCTACGGTGCATGTGATAAAGCTGGTTGCACGAAGGGCACTGGAAGAAGTTTTACACTTGGTCAGTCGTGTCGTAAGTGCAACACTCAAATTAAGAAACCAGTGCCTAGGTAATGTCATAACTTGCTATTATTTGTGTGATGATCTATTAGTCTCTTACTTGAGTAATCTATCTATCTATCTATGTATATATTAATTGAAAAACCATTCAAACATTCTTAAGGGGTGACAAGTCATCAATTATGTGGAATTGATGAACATTTTCATTGGCTATAGATGTCTATGTGGCAGCATCATAATTAAAGTTTCATATTTGACATAGGTTTAAATTCAACGTCAGTGTTTATGACGCGTCTAAGAACTTTGCAACATTTGTATTATGGGATAATGTTGTTGCGAAGCTAATAGGAAAATCTGCTAAGGAGGTTCATGATGAAATTGTTGAGGTAACTTTAGATAACTTACTTATATTAGTAAAATTCGTAAAGTTGAGGAATATCATTTCTTTTACTTATTTGTTAACCAATGTATATTAGGATGGTGGCGACCTAGCTCAAATACCATCTCAATTGGATGCTTTGCTGGACAGAACCATACTCTTCAAAGTTAATGGAATAGCAAATTCTGATGATGGTGGGGCGTATGGGACCGACGACAAGGTTGTCGTCGTGGATGATGAGAAGACTTTTACTGTGAAAACATTTACTGAAAATGTTGATGTTATTGCCCAGTACAATAATATGGTAAGTGCCCCATTTAGAACATAACTACATCCTATTATTACTTTTTGTACTAAACATGCATAGATAATACTAATTTACTATTTTTGTACTTATTCCAACTACTGTAGGAGGTTGTTTCAAAATTCCATAACACTGATGTTGTAGAGCCAGTGAACATCATGGAATCGGTATGTTTTACTTATACTTTTTGTTCATTATGTGGTGTGTAAATACATATAGATTTTCCATAATGAAACTTAGTTTGCCATTATATTTTATAGGAAGCTGAAATTGAAGAACTTGAAGATAGCTCCACAACTGAGAACAATATCAACACTCCTCAAAACGATTTGCTTGGTGATGGAACAACAAAACGTTCCATTGATGGTGAAGATTACCAACTGTCAATCACCAAGAAGATAAAGACTGAAAAGTGAAGAGTTCTATATATTCCATTTTCTCAGACAATTTTTATTCAATATTGACTTCTGTTTGTTGGTTTTTGTTTTGAGACATCTGTTTACGCTTATGAACTCATTTTATGATTGGATTCGTTTGACTGGTTTTGAACCCGTAAGTTTGTTGAGAGTTATAGACCTTACCTTTTAAGTTTGAATAAGTTTTAAAATGTTTGTTATTTCTATATCTTACAGTTTTGTGATAAACAATATGACGAAACAACTATTTTTGGCCACATAAATGAATAATTATATGATGTTTTTTCACAGCCGGTGTTTCGATGGTCATGACGGATAGTCGACTCTTATCTCTTCCTATTGAAATTCTTAGAGACATAATCATTCGTGTTGCAAAGGATGAGACTTTGTCTACAGTTTTAATTAAGTTGAGGTAGATACTCTACTTCAAATACAAATCTAATATATGTAATCTTATGCTCCATTAACTCATAGCCTATCATTTAACGCTACTTCTCTATGGACGCAACTATATTCTAATATTTTCATTAACCAGTTGTAAGTATCTACGCTCACTCGCTTCAGAGCCCGTCGTTTACCACTGGATGAAGCTTCCACGATTCTCTGGTATTAGCCTATCTGCATCAGAAGTTTCTCTGCACTTTAAATGCCTCAAGTACAACAATCCAGAGATTTTATACCGTTATGCAGTGCTAATATTTTTTCGAAGACACAACTTAAATTATTATGTTTGGTCTAAATATCGTTTACATTAAACAATATCCTAATATAGACTTATTACAGACAGATTTATTCCTACATGGTAAATACAAATTTGCCCAAATGCTCATTGAAAAAGCCAGCTCCTATGGACATGAAGAGGCTAATTACCTAAAATGTTTCATTTTACTACTGCACCCTGATGATCAAAGTCGAAGGGATGAAGGAGCAAGACAACTTCTATCATATCGTGAAACAAGCGAGGGAAAGAAATATATAGATGATTGTCGAAGAAGACTAAACTACAAGATTTGTACCATGTGCCCAGCCATACCGAGGTTCCTGGAGCAGTCACGTTGTAGAACTCACATACCATATCGAAGTGGAGTCATGAAGTCATGTTCCCATTGCAATGCGAGTGAAGAATTCGAACATTTATTTGACAACACAAACTGGACCAGAATATGTCCATTTTGTTTGGAAAAAATATGACACAAGTATTCGTTTAGTCACTAATAATAGACGGTCTATTGAATAAATCAATCATGTTTAAAAGACTATTTAGAGCTCTTTATTACCAAGAATAATACACGAGATGATTTTCAGCTGCATGTGCCTAACATATGAAAATCCTTATGTTCTATATCGTTGTGCAATTGTAATATCTTTATTTCCACGAACATATTATTTATTCAAACTTGCATTAATACAAGTTAACCACACAGTTTCATGCACGTTAATAATTTATGTTTCTTGATGAGTCGATTTTACATCGTCTCATTTGCCATCTTATGGACATTATCAAGTATGGTTTTTATGTTCTTTATTGGTATTTTGTTACGTTTTCATGTTTTGTGTATTTTGTAGGTATTTGGCTAAAATGCGACGCCAGTTTTGTTTTTCCGCCCCAAATTGCAATTTTCTCCATTTCTTCCCAGTTCGTTTAGAATTAGGTTAATTCACCTATATATATTTTGATAAGAACCTTTTTTACACAACTTCATTATTATTCTTCTCTTCTTTTTGCTTATCAACCTAGAACCTTTCCAAGGCAATTACCTCCAATAATTTTTGTAGTACTACTCGATAATAACCCCATTTAAAACTATCTTTAACCAAGCTACTACCAGAGTACATTTTACATAATCGCTCCTTAGCAATCCATTTAATAAGTTAAATAAAACATTGTCTTAGTGTTATCAGTTAATTTTCTTTCAAGTTTCAAATACTGTATAGTGTAAGCGATCGGTAAACCGACCTCGAATTCGAATCAGTTTAATTTTACAATACACTAGGGAAAAAACACTTTATTTCTTAAAGTCCATAAGGAATCAAAAATCAATTTAAATTCTGATAAAAAAAAATCAAGCTAGACAATATAAGACACTAAATAAGCTAAGGGCTCTAAAGATATCCTCCAAAAATATCCTCCAGATCACGTTTAGAATCTTAATGCCTAATTCTTTCTATTATATGTCTGGATAAAAGGTAATGTAATATACTGATTTCATTTGCCTAAATTAAGTTTTAAACTTCAGTGTTATATATTCAGTTGCTAGGGGTTTTAGTTTTTATCAACACAAATTCGCCAGCCTGCTGAAAGGTAAAATTCTGACTTCTGAAATCTATGAAAAAAACTATGTCCACATAGATATCAACTGATTCGCTATTTGTCTGTGTTTTCAACTTTTATTGCAGTGAAGACTACATTCTCGCTAATTACCAGTTCCTATTCAACAAGGTATTTCTCTCAACAGATTTATTACAAACTGAAAATTATGTTTTCGTGAATACTTATCTTTATCTATTGAGTGTGAAGCTATTTGATAAAAACAATTTCGACCTATGTTCATCACTCTAAATCGAAAAATTGGGGAAAACGAATTAACATAATAATTGATGAAAAACGGATTTGGAACAGATTCGTAGAAAAATCACCTGTAATGATGTCATCGCGATTTGCTTTGCATATGCTGTCTTCGTAATTTGTTGTCTCCGATTTTTGAATGAGTCTTCGCTTAATTATGCTTGATGTCTCCGTTGTTTGAAAACTTTGAATCGATCATTGACGATGTAGATTAGGAGTAGAATAGATCGTTGATGTTGTAGGAGAAGAATCGATCGAAGCCTGATGCTACTGAGATGACCTGAGATCGACTGATTTCTTGCTGTGTCTTGCTGTGCGGATTTTTTTGACCCGTTGCTGTGTGTTTCCGCCTGTTTAGCTGTGTGTAGATTGGTTTTTGTTTGGGTTTCTGATTTTGTTCGATTGTGTGGTTGAGATCGATCGTTTGAAGCTCGATCCATCTTTGCGGTGTGGATCTGAGATGATCTGAGATCGATCAGTTTGAGATCGATCGGTGATGCTTATTAGCTTCATGCTTTCGAATTTGTGTGACTGAATCTGAGAGGAGAGCATTTTTTAGCGGTGTGGATCTGTATGTGAAAAGCGATGGTGTCATAGCTGTATTTGTTGCCCTTTATGTACGTATTTGTTGCCCTATTTTTAAGTGCACTCTCAATTCTTACTAATTCGTCTTAATTCTTAATAGACGGCTATTGCAATTTGATACAAAATTCCGTCACTCTTTTGACCCTATTCATCGTAGTTTTCTATTAAGAATTCTTTCATTCATTTTAACCTAATTCACTAAGTGTTCTACTAATAATACCTTCATCTATTTAAACCCAATCTCATATTCTCTTTTAATTATAGTCTTTATTTCTTAGAATACTTTTTAATCATATTTTATTTGTGTATTTTGTAATGGACTTTTTTATTATTTTGATGTTAACCTTTCATAATGTTGTAGTGTACATCTTACTAAAGTATTTAACAAATTACATGATTAATCTTTTTCACGTAAAAAATGCATAATAATTATGTCTCATGTATTAGGCTATGGCGATCATGCTAAAGACACCAAGTACAACGTGGAACAAAGAGGGTGTTAAGCTAAGGCGTGAGTTTCAAGAGAGCGTGATGAGTGATGATCAAACACTTCAAGACTTTTTCGATAATATTAAGACTCAATGGGCTAAACTACAATCCATTTGCCAAGTTCAACATGTTATTCACCCATATGGTGTGAAATGGGCAATTAAAATTGTTAGAGATGCTATCCCAACTCACCTCAAAGAGTCATTCAATTTGTCACTCGAGCATGTTATAATACACAAGGGGGTGGATCTGGATTATATCCTAGATATGATCTTGCACTTTTGGCCTAAAGAAGAGATTCAATGGGATGCACCAAATGAAGGGATCTAGGTTGGAGAAGTGGCTTAGCTATTAAACTCACATGGAGTTTAATATTTATGATTCATATCTTTACTTTATGTTCGTATTTCCTAGAAATAATCTACAAAGACCTTAATTTGTAGTTGGCGTTTTTTGATACGCAAAAACTTTGTGTTGATTTGTTTTATGTTTACTTTTATGATTATGTTGACTTATTTGAAAATTTGCACTTCATAATATTACTACATTATCTTTAATAGCTATTATAACCTTTGTCATAATTATTAACTTGGGTCTGTTGCCATGGATTAATTTGGATGCTTCTTGAGTTGTCATGGATTAATTTGGATGCTTCTTAAGTCTTATTTGTTTGTGGCTTCTAAAGTCGTATTTAGTTAGGCATAATTTGGTGAAATTTAAGAATACCATACTCACAACTCAAGAAGTATAAATTTATTTTCTATAACTTGATGGATGACACTGCAGATTTCAGAGTTGATGTTTTTGACTTCTTATAATATCGTTTAAGCTTTTATTCTTTCATGTTCGTGGAGTACTTTCTTCTTAGCTGTGATGGAACTGGTGTTTAAATTTATGTCAGTTTGTCATAATTCAGAAATACAATTTTTTGGGTATGGACCAAGTACAAAGATTTTGGAATGAATTACTGACGACATGCAAATGAAATTTCTTGCAATTTTTTCGTAATTATGCGCTAATTGGTTAGAGAAGGATCGAATATATAATTGAAATGGAAAAAAACAAAGAAAACAAAAGCGATCAACGGATCGAGCCACCTCATCAAGAAACTCCTAACGTAGACTCCAGATTGAGGTTTCCATTATCAAACGTTACTAATGGTGAGTTTTATTTGATAATTTTGTATAATTTAGATATGTTTTCGTACAAAACTAGATGAATCTAAGTTCGCATATATGAATGATCCACGTATCTTATTTTGTTATAATAGTTCCTTTACCGGGGGGCATTCCATGCGTAACACCGGAATTTCAATCAAGATTATATACCAGCGATACAATTACATATGGCGCTCCACCCATAGGAAGGATAGTTCGTCCTTTTGGTCCAACGAGCAATCTCACAAACGGTAGTCAGATTTCATATGTTCTTAAAAATTCTTCTTCAAATTTTACGAAGCCATTTTCTACATTAGATATGAAATTCAACATTAGGTCAGTTTATTGATTATTAAAGAAAAAAAAATCACGCAGGTTTAAGTCCGTCAGGTCTTATGTATCATACAACTTTCCAGCCATTGAGTTTTGGTTCTCCTGGTATGTTCAACTTCTTACACATCAACATCAGTGTTAATAGAATTAATTTAAAAAAAAATTCTATTTGTAATCTAAAATATTTTGATATTTACGATAGGTGGAGAATCATCTGGTATATCTCAAATGACACCACCTTATCATATTGTCAATTCATCATCCGGTGAGATCTTTTATATGTTAGTTTTACAGTTAAATTAATCTTTTCATAAAATTGCAATGTAAGTTATATAACATTTGTTCTAATTAGGTGTATCATCAAACCATGTCCGTCAATCGTCCTCTATACCAGTAATTCCTACAAGTTATCTAAGACAACGTAAGTACTACATTCATAAACTCCATTGCCCTTTTGTATACTTACTAATAAAAAATTAAATAATGATCAACAATTTTTAATAGTATATTCAATTTCCTGCAGTAGTCAACCCCATCAGTAATTATAACTTCACAGCAGTAACGTCCATGATCCCTATTCAAACAGGTAATTTATTTAAAATAATTTAGATTTTTCATTTAAAATAGTTTTTTTTGTATATTTTTAAATGCCTCACATGCTGAAAATTCCCCATAGGAACGAATGTTACTTCAAATACAAAGGTTCAACTTTCTGGAACTCCAAAGGCAAGTTCTACCGTTATCAACCCAATCCGGCAAATGAAAACAAAAGGCCTGGATCCCCGCAAAAAAAAGGAACCCACAAAGGATATTGGTGCTTCAAGATCTGTATCCAAGAATTTGAATTCATCTGAGTTTAAAACTGCTGTTTCAACAAAAACTGGTTAGTGATTGTTATTTTTATATATGATAGATTGATAAAGCGCATCAACGTAAACATGGATGATGAAATTAAATATGTACTGGCTTATGTATAACAAGAAGTGATTTAGGACGAGGAGAAGAGAACATTCCTCCTCATAATGCATCTATAGATGCGGATACAAACATAAGACGTGCAGAGGTGAAAAGAGGCAAGAGGCCTTTAGAAACACCAACTAAATTAACCAAAAAGAAAGCTACTAACGGAAGTGAAAACTCATTCATGGCCGACGCATAAGTCTGTATTATCAGCTGAGCATATCCAGGATAGTTTTCATGACATCATTAATGAACCGCTCCGGTCGGATGAACCCCTTGGAGTAAATCCCACTGAACCATTAAAACAGAAAAAACGCGGTAGGAAACCCATCGAGTTTGACTTGAGTATTCTAGACAAACCACACAAGCCAGCTAAGCGAGGTAGAAAGCTTATATCACCTGAAGTTCAAAAAAATACATGCAGTATTGCAGGTAAGGATACTTACATACACAAGTACTTTTAATGCTAATATCATCATTTGTCTTATACATTTCCATTTCACAAAGAAATCTATATTTTTTTTTATGTTTCTTTATAGACGGGGCAAAACAACAAAATCCAAAAGCTAAGTCTCGGCGTGCTTCGAGGATAGATAAAGTTCAAGGAAATGAGCCACCTCCTTCAGGTAAAATATTTTTTACGTGAAATTGAATAAAGTTATTCTCGCATTATTCATTATTGATTATGCAAATATATAAATAAACATTTTAATTGTTTAAGTTTCATTCCTGCCCCATGTTAGATTTGGTAATTACACATTTAGAGAAAAATAGATGAGAAAACTCGAATTAAAACATGAAGAAAGACATTACTTCCCCTATAATATTATGGTTCACCAACTATCACACATTTTGATAGATTGCAATTCAAGATCTAACCAATTAATTTATGATAAATAACCAGTGGATTAAATTAGCTAGGTTGAACACAATTACATTTGAGTCCACATGTTCAGACAATGCTCAAATTCGAACATCAAATAAGATATTCTTGCCCCTACAAGATTATTGTTATCAAACAATAACACATTTTCACAAATTGCAACCCAATAAACAAACGATTAATTCTCTAATAGACACCCGTTACATTAACAAAAGGCAAAAATAATATACGTTGACATTCTTTCAATTAAAAAATCTACTAAAATCTAACTGAGGTAAACTCCAACTGTTGAACGTTAATATATAATACATTTCAAATGTTCAATAGAAGATTTTCAGCTCCGACAGGACACGAGATAAAATTATTGTTGACAAATAGATATTTTGTAGTCTCTCCTATAAATTATTTCAACAAATCCATGTGCAGCGTATTTGGACTTTGGTGATCCAGAGTGTAAATGTGAACATTGTGGGGCTTTATTCTGGTTTGAAGAAAGGAGACCACCTAATCAAAAAAAGAATCCTAAGTTCACCCTATGTTGCATGAGAGAAGTCAAGCTTCCAATTCTTCAACAACCACCTCAGTTAATAAGTGATCTGCTAGAGAATAGACACGACAAGAGTCGAAGTTTCCTTGAAAACTTACGTGCATATAACATGATGTTCTCTTTTACTTCGATGGGTGGGAAAATAGACAAAGAGGTTAACAAAGGTCGGGGTCCTTATTGTTTCAAGATGGGCGGTCAGAATTTCCACAGAATCGACTCTCTGTTGCCAGACGACGGAAAAGAACCGAAGTTTGCTCAGCTATACATTTATGACACTGAGCACGAAGTGCAAAACAGAATCAATGCTCTTGGGTTAGTGCAAAAAAATATCTATATATTTATTTATAAAATCTATCATAATAATATTACACGATAATTAGTTCATTTTAAGTAAATTTGTATATATTCATGTATGCCAGTGGTGATGGGAAGGGTTTGGACACTTACATTGCCGACATCAAAGATATGATCGACCAATATAATCCTTATGCCAAACAATATAGAATGGCGAGATCATCTCCCTTAATAACTCGGCAGATATTAGTTTGCAACTTATAGCAAAAAGAGCCAAGGATGGGCGTACCTATAATTTACCCACTGCATCAGAGGTGGCTGCCATTATTGAAGGAGACATTGAGAATGTGAGGCATAAGAGGGATATTATGGTTGAGTTGAAGTCTACTGGATATTTGCATAGGATAAATGAATTTCTTCCATGCTATCTCCCTCTTCATTACCCACTATTGTTCGTGTATGGGGAAGATGGTTGGTATCTGAGATATACCCAAAACAACATTCGATGAAGGCCAAATCTCACACTTAGGGAATTCTTAGCATTTAGAATTCAACACAGGGAGGGAGAAGGTCACCAGCTTATACTTGGCAGGAGGTTGTTTCAACAGTTTATTGTTGATTCCTACATGATGATGGAGTCTCAAAGACTTCAGTGGATTCGTCACAATCAACCAAAGCTTAGATACGAATCTTATAAGAATATTGCCAACAAAGTTGAGAACTGTGAATATGATCCTTCATCATGTGGTAGTCTCTTCATACTGCCATCATCTTTTCCAGGGGGTGCTAGATGGTACATGCAGATGTACCAGGATTCTATGGCTATATGCAAGTGGGCAGGATATCCATGCCTATTCATAACATTTACATGCAATCCAAAGTGGCCAGAGATCACAAGGTATGTTGAGAGTCTTGGGTTGAGACCGGAAGACAGGCCTGATATTATATGTCGAGTCTTCAAGATGAAACTCGATGAGCTGATTAAGGATATAAAAGAT
Organism: Plantago major; assembly: GCA_026545765.1. NCBI lineage: Eukaryota > Viridiplantae > Streptophyta > Magnoliopsida > Lamiales > Plantaginaceae > Plantago > Plantago major. The sequence continues at coordinate 87,171,596 of CM048843.1, read as the reverse complement.
GGACATATGTTTGGAAAACCAAAAGCACGTAAGTTAGCATTTTATTGTCTCGATATGGTTATATTCAATGAAATATAGAAATGCTTTATAATAACTAATTTCTGCCGATATTTTTTTAGTCATATACACCGTTGAGTTCCAAAAGCGAGGACTTCCGCATGTTCATATTTTGGTAATCCTGAATAAGGCGGATGAGGAGAAGATAAAAAATAACATTGATGATTACATATGTGCGGAGTTGCCTGACAAGGATACTAATCCAGAGTTGTACGGGGTAGTATCAACACATATGATTCACGGACCATGTGGTCCGGCAAGAATTACTTCTCCATGCATGGAGGACAACAGGTGCTCCAAACATTTTCCTAAGAGCTACAACGAAAATACCTTTATTGACGATGCTGGATATCACATATACCGAAGAAGGGACACAGGGGTTACAGTCGAAAAAAATGGAGTTCAGCTTGACAACAGGTAAATTTATATTAATTAAATATTATACTTATTTTATTGTCAAAAATCTATGTTTATATGTTGCTGAGCTTAATATATGAGTTAAAATTTTTAAACAGATGGGTTGTCCCATACAATGCCCAGTTGCTCTTGAAGTACCAATCACACATTAACATTGAATATTGTAAAGATGGGGCTTCAATTAAATATTTATTCAAGTACATGTGTAAAGGAAGTGACAGAGCGGGTGTTACATTCATCGACAAAAATAATAATGATGAGATTAAGAGGCATACTGATTGTCGATACGTTTCAGCATGTGAGGCAATCTGGAGAATTTTTGAATTCCTAATACATTATAGGATACCTGCCGTTGAGCGTTTGGCATTTCATCTAGAGGATGAGCAGGGGGTACCGTTTAAAGATGGTGATTTTATGCCGGATCTGCTTGATAAGCCTTCAGTGAAACAATCGAAGTTTCTTGAATGGTTTGAGCTGAACAAGGTAGATCCAGAAGCAAGAAAATTGACGTATCCTGAGTTACCCCGTGAGTATTGCTGGAAAGATGGCCCGAAGAAGTGGTCGCGTAGGAAAACGAAGACACAAGCTGTTGGAAGGATGTATAATGTGCCTATGGCATTTGAAAAAATGTACTATATGCGACTTATGTTGAATCATGTTAGAGGCGCAACATGTTTTCAGGATATCAGAACAGTGAACGGTGTTGTTTACGAGACCTGCAAGGACTCATGTGGGGCTTTAGGTCTACTAACAGATGACGGAGAGTATGTCGGTGGAATTACTGAGGCAAGTTACTGGGGATCAGCACGTTTCCTTCGTCATCTTTTTACGGTGCTTCTTCTTTCACGAAGCATGGCGAAACCAGAGGAGGTATGGAGGAAGACATGTAACTTATTATCTGATGACATTCTATACTACCAGCAAAAAGCTTCTCATAATCCAGGTAATTTGTTAGTAAACTCTATATTGCGTCGAAACACTAAAATATTGTACATTTACTTATTACTTATTTAGATTCGTTTATCGATTCAGGTTTGAGGCTTACAGATGAACAAATTCATAACCTAGCGTTGCTTGAAATTGAGAAGCTATTGAAAGCAAACTGCAGCAGTCTTGCTTTTTTTGAGTCTATGCCAATGCCAGATGAGTCTATAACTGACAACGCCACGAATCAGTTTATAGTTGATGAGATGTCATACGATAAAGATGCCATGAGATTGGAATTCAATGGACTGTACCCACGTTTGACAAACGAGCAGCGAAAAATTTACGATAAGATTATGGATGCAGTTGACGGGGACAGAGGTGGTGTGTTCTTTTTGTACGGCTACGGTGGTACCGGCAAGACTTTTATTTGGAGGACGTTGTGTTCCGGCTTGCGTGCTAGAGGAGATATAGTGCTTCCAGTAGCATCAAGTGGTATTGCATCACTCTTGCTACCTAGAGGTAGGACTGCTCATTCTAGGTTTGGTATTCCTATTAAGTGTCACGAGGAATCAACATGCAACAAGTTGAAGCCGGATTCTGATGTCACCGGCTTACTCAAGCAAACCAAACTTATAATTTGGGATGAGGCACCGATGACCAATAAACATAGCTTTGAAGCACTTGACAGGAGTCTAAGAGATGTTATGAAACGTCCAGATGATCCTTTCGGTGGATTAGTAGTTGTATTTGGTGGAGATTTCAGGCAGATTTTGCCAGTTGTTCCCGGTGGTAGCAGATTTGATATTGTAAATGCCTCTCTGTGCTCTTCGAGACTGTGGGATTCATGTGAGGTTCTTCAGCTCACAAAAAATATGCGATTGCAGGTAAACTGTAAAATTCCCTGCAACTATCATATGAATTGTTCCGTTATATTGTTCCTATTAATTAACATATTTTTTTACTATTCAGTCCGGATCATCAGCTAGTGAGGTTAGTGAAACTAAAGATTTTGCCGAGTGGATACTACAAGTCGGTGATGGAGTTGCGGGAGAACCCAATGATGGCGAGGTAGACATCAAGTTACCTGATGATATACTTATTCGTGAAGTAAGTGATCCTATCTCCACCATTGTAGATTGGACATATCCTTCCCTTTTGGATCACTTAGCCAATCCAACTCTCGATCCGGAATACTTCCATCATCGTGCTGTTCTTGCACCGACTAATGAAATGGTCAACGAGATCAATGATTATGTCATGTCCAAAATGCCTGGTGATTCTATGGAGTATTTGAGTGCTGATAGCATAAGCAAGACCGAGATAGTAGATAGTGATATGGAAGAATTATTCCCAGTAGAAGTCTTGAACACTATTAGTTGCTCGGGCCTACCTAATCATAGAATAGTGCTTAAGAAATGATGCATGATCATGCTTTTGAGAAATATTGATCAGGCTTCTGAGTTGTGCAATGGAACAAGGCTTATAGTCACTAATCTGGGGAAACAGATCATAGAAGCAAGAATGATATCTGGAATGAATGCTGGTCGAAAGGTTTACCTCCCTAGGATGACTATGAGCCCATCAGATGAGACTAAATTTCCTCTAAGTTTTGATAGGAGACAGTTTCCTATATCCGTTTGCTTTGCAATGACGATAAATAAAAGTCAGGGACAGTCCCTCTCTCAAGTCGGTCTCTACCTACCTTCTCAGATTCACCACGGACAACTGTATGTTGCCCTCTCTAGAGTTACAAGTAGAAAGGGACTGAAAGTACTAATATGTGATAAAGAAGGTAAGACGTACGACACGACAACAAACGTAGTTTACAAAGAAGTTTTCGATAAATTATGAGGTAAATTTATTTTATCATATACATTAGTTAAGATATATATATTTAAGGCTAATTTTTTATGTTTCTCAATTTATTATGAAACTAATTGTATATCCTTATACGTTTTCAGGTACGAATGGCATAATATGAAGTCAAGCCTTACCAATAATTTTTTCGGTTTTACTCATTGCCAAACTATTATTCTTATACTTCAACAATTTGTTATTCTTACAAACTTTGGATCCTCATTTTTATAGATTGTTTTTTTTACCAACCTTATACTTACTAATTTTCACAATAGTAATCATTCAACAAAATTAATTCATATGGATTCAATAAGCATAGGATTGTCCTCCAGTTTAAGTGTATGATAATGCTTATATTGATCAAACTACCAAGTTGAAATATGGAACAAGTCTCATAGTTACTAATTAATGTTAGAAAGACCTTAATGTGGTTAATATAATATTAGTAATCTATGGAGTCGAAAAGGTTTTCGCTCCAATTTTGATGGTGAACCCATTCGACAAGATGAAGTCCCCTATCAATTTTGATTAGAAGATGGTCAATGATATGTTAATAAATTTTGCTATGACTATAAACAAAAGTTCTGGGCAATCTCTCGCACAGGTCGACCTCTACACCCTCACCCGTATTCAAACGTGATGCATTAGGTGTTCTCTCTATAGATTGCGAGGAGAAAGAGATTCAATGTATTTATATGCGACGAAGATGTTAAAACACATGACACGACGTGTTCATTAACTTCGACATTTTATTATACGATATATTCATTTTTTATTTTAACTTTTGTCTTCAAGCCCCGTCGAGTATCGACGGGCCATTAACTAGTAAAGGATAGGGTGAAAACTGTCAATATACAACATAATGTTTGAAAGAAAAAAAGGGAAAAAATATAAATGAGGCGGAAAGGGGTAACACGTCAGCCCACCCAGAAAAAAAATTCCTGGATCCGTCCTTACTGCAAAGGCTCCGCTACGTGCTACAGTGTGACATTCAAAAGCAACATGCAAGCAGTATCAGGGCTGGTAATTTTGATAATTGGCCGTACATTCAAGAAATTAAGCTTAGAATCCCCAAGTCCCATATCAATACAGCGCACAGGTATACTTTCCAGCCATATGTATGTAACAAATTCATATATATATATCATTTGTTACTCTTTTTCCCCCCATAATCAAATAGATCATTTGTTACTCTGCTCCCGACGATTTGTTAATGTACTATGTGAGCATCTATGACACCCGTTAAGGTTTAATGATCAGCTTGGTGCAACTAAGATGTTTACGAATAACATATGTTACTTTCTCAAACACGGGGTTGTGACCTTTCAACCTAGGAGGAAAAAGTATTTGATGTGTAATATAAAGTTGCTCTTGTTAACATTTTTGTGTGGATTGGATATATTTATAACTTAGATGACCAGATAGAATGCGAATTGTAGTAAATCCATTTGCTCCCTAATACATGCTCTTCTAATGCTATTAATGCATCTTTAATTTGTGTCACTAGAATTATGTTAGACTTCAGTAGAACTCAGATGAATTTGATTTTATACACATCTATTTATTCCTTTCCTATGTGTACATTGTGAATCCATTTAGTTGTTGTACAGAGGAATTTGAATCTGGCAGTGAACCGGAGTCAATGGTTCCGATACACTTTGGATATCATGGTATTGCAATTTGCGAGGAAACAAGACATTTTGTGAAATTGATGAGGATTATATTCAAGACTTTTTCAATCTATGTGGATTGAACTGTCAAGTCCTGTATTAATTATGATTATGCACTTGACCTGATTCTGGATGTTGACTCCTCTCATGGTGAGCATTGCATTTTCGTGTATCTGGCTATTAAGTCACAGTACAATGTGGTCCAGTTACTGATGTGTCTTTCATATCGTTAGCTGCCATTTTGTGCTTTTGCTCTATGTTTTCTCGTTCATTGAATCCCAGTGATCTGGTGATAAATTTCCAATGTTTGTTTCTACAGATGATATGGTTACCGAGGAGCAGGCTGAACTGGTCAAAAAAGCTGCTGACAGGCTTTATGGCCTCATTCATGCACGGTATATTTTCTCAAGCAGGGGGAATGTATGCAATGGTAACATCACTAATCAGATTTATAATTGCTTGCACCCCTTTATTCCAGTCGATAGTTTATTGGATGTTTGACGCTTCAATGCATTCTCAGTGTGTTTTGGTTCAGGAATTTGTGTAGTTGTTTGTTGAACTTAGTGGTACACATTCATTTATTAATCTTTTTCATAAGCTCGCTTAAATTGCTTTATAGGTTTGGGATTTTGGAGGTTTTTCATGCTTGGAGTGGAGGATGATTTTTGCCGTTTCATTAATTGCAGAACCTTCAGATAATCTTTTATCGCACTTAGTTAACTAGAAATATATTTAACCGAGGTGTTTGATGCGAATTCAGTTAGTTAGCTGGATATTTTCCTTTACCATCACATATCTAATACAGTACAATAATGGCATATGTATAAGTTTGTCTTCTGATATCCTAATTCTATTACTGTATTACCTTTGGGTGAGAGTTGATCTAATCATGATATGGAAACTGGTCTTATGCGATTTTTAAGATTATTCACATATTAGCATACGGGGTACTAATTGCAGCAGACTCAAACACACTAATCTCTTAGTTCTGATAATGTAGTCAATAATTTTCTTTGTTTTGTTAGGCTTTATGGGATTAGACATGGAAGGAGTTTGTTGCTTATGATCTTCCTGTGACTTCTAATATGTTTATAGTCTGATAAACCAGCAATTTCTCAACATGCGCATGCCATGCCCTATACTGACATATCTTCTCCGGATAATTTGAGCTGTAATTAACAACCTCAGCAGTAAGATGGTGTTCGCCATGAAAATCATTGTTACTAACATATACGACCGACTCTTCCTTGACCAGCCTTGCTAAGGTTCTTAGGTGAAGATTTAGATACCTAGATGTTTGTGAACCAACTACAACAGGTCCATTGTCTGCTGGTGAATGAGCTTCGCGGTGAGGGGACTGCTTTGTACTCCTGGGCGGAAATGTGAGATCAGCAGAGTCCTCTCAGGCCATGGTCGGATCTGTTTAACGTTGGGGTACTATAATCAAATCCAGGAGTGTAGTCAAGATTTCATCCTTTTAGCAATATGTGCTTGTAATTTGTATATCCATTTCTTACAATTCTTCACATAGACTTCTCCACCGTTCAAAGCTTATTACAAAGTTATTATCAAACAAGAAATGTGGAGCCACATACTTTTTGTTAATCCAATTTTTGCGGAGTAAGCTTCATCTGGGACCATAGTATTAATGTATTAAGAAGGACCACCAAACATTATAGTTTAAAAGGTTGCCAAGACAAGATTTCTACTGCCCATAATTTCACTCTTCGACATTTAAATATATTATTATTTGCCCAGTTAAAATTGATAACGTGAAGAGACAAAGTGAGATAACAAATTATCTATAGACATGTATTTTTTGGGAAATTCTATTCTAGTGTAACTAATATATATATATATATATATATATATATATAACAGGACAGCACCAAAATCAATTTACAATGTGAATAGAAAGTCTGCTCAAAGCAAAATTATGATTCAATATAACCAGAAAGCAGTTGAAGTAAAGCAAATGTCATGTTTGAGAAGAACTTTAGCATCAAATACCTTTAGCATAGTTTTTGAGAATATATGTTTTGGGTTCGATTAGAACTTCACGTTGCATTTTTGCCCAGAGATCCGGAAAATGGGCATGGTAACCTTTCTGGAACCAATCTCGAATTTCATTATATAACTCAGACGGATTCTCTTCCCAGAGCTTTCTTAATTTAACACGGCTGTCGATAACCCTTCCCCGAGTCTTCAACTTACTCAATAAATTACCCACCCGTTTAATGCCCGCTCCTTCTGGCTTCAACATTCTTGCAGGTGGTTCGGCCAGATAATGCTGGACAGCTTTTAGGCAAGGCAGGACATGCCCTTCAAGTAAAGCACAAGCAAACACCTTAGCGCGGCTAATACCGTCTTCCATGGGGATACCCTGAATAGGAAGCGGCCATAAATGTGGTCCAAAAGTCGGAGAAAACCAAGCAAGGACTTGGTCATATTTAGGTTTTGGATCTGACAGTGGAGCCGAGAACGTACATGAAGACCGAGCATACTGAAGAAGCCAACAAGGCTCCACATCTGTCGCTCCATGAATATATGGCCTCTTAGTCATCAATACTCACTATACACCAAAAACTTAGGCGGTGACTTGGAAGTAGATGACCGACGATGGAGGAAAACTGTCTCTTTAAGTGTACAAGTTTGATATCGTGCTGCATTCACTTTTTGCACTCCCTCAAGAATTGAAGGTCCTGTTACGCGTTTAGCAACCATGTCAGCCCATCCAGCACAGATAGCCTGCCCCAAAATCTTCTCCTCATATCCCGAAAGAGGATGTTCATCATAGTTAACCCAGGCACATTCAACATCCTTAAGAGTCCCATGATTCCATGAGAAATCCTGTTGCAAGTCGGAAACACTTGAGCTGAAAACTAGCTTAAGAAGCTGCTTTCTCAGCTTTGACATTTCTTCCATGGTTTTGTAGTGTAGAGCATTTTCACTGCAGGATACTGATCGGTTTTCAGAAATTTCAAAACGCTCAAGTGCAAAAGCAATGGTCAAAGCATCACTGGTAGGGTTAGAGAACCTTCCGCGTGAAACCTTCAGAGTTTGTTTTACTTTCTTTTTCCTCGACTTCTCATCTTCATCTGAAACTTTCTCACCTATACTAGCATTATCATTCGTATCATTATGGCCCACTTCGAATTCAATCACAAAAGGATTTGACAAGCTTAAAGCTGCAGCTGCTGCAGCTGCATAGCCCAGGACTAGATTTGCACGGTCGTAACCTTTTTGTTTCTGCATGATTCGAATAACAGTGAGAAGCATTCTGGAATGACGAAGACTCATTGGATAACAAGCCATGGCTTTCCCTAGACTCGTCAGCCTTCCTTCGCCATCCAGTGCTTCAAGAACCTTCAAACGGCGCTCTGCTTCAACCAACTCCTTTTCAGCCGGAGGAGTTGGGAAAGGAAAATTCGCAACCTGGAATTCACAAATACAATGAGCTTCATTTACATATAACAAAAGGGTAGGGATCAAATCAGAAGGTGTGATATTAGTTAAAGAGGGAACTTGCCTTGCCAATATTCATGGACTTCAAAAGTAGGACCACACCATCCACAGAAACTTTTGATATTTCAGGAACAGAGGACTTCGGAAACTCATGAAGATACACAGATGAAGTATATAGGCGATAGCAGTGCCCTGGGCAAGTCCTTCCAGCTCTTCCAGCTCGCTGCTTCGCGGAAACCTCACTTATCCATTGGATCTCATATGTTTCCATGCCACTAGAAGAGTTATAATTCTTGACTTTTTCCCGACCGGTATCGACCACATACTTTATCCCTGGAATGGTCAAAGAGGTTTCAGCCACATTAGTGGCAACAACAACAAGACGTTCGCCATCTTTAGTCTCTTCAAATACACTGAAGCTGGGCAGATACAGGAAGCATGGCATAGAGGGGTAGAACTCGCATTGAACCAGCATTAAAACCTTTTTCTTCCTTCAGACCATGTTTAGCAATTGAAATTGATGGATTGACACCAGCTTCCAGTGAGGTCAAACCATCTTTACCATTGGTATCAGGACCAGAGGATTTATTACCCTCTAAGGTTTCAAAAGCAGCTTTCAATGAAGCAAGGGTTACACCTTCTCCCAAAACAGCAGATTCCGCTGACAGTGTCGCCTGGACTTTATTGTCACTGTAGAATTCCAGATCACTTTCTTCTTCTGAATCAAACGATGTCTCGAGATCTCTTTCTTCTTCTGAATCAAATTGATCCTCTTCTGAGTAAGAACTGAGACGATCAGTAATATCATGGCCGGAATTTCCTTGAAAGTCACACACCTCAATGATTTCTTTCATATCATTTTCTCTAAGAACACTTTTCTCTGGCATAGGAGAGGCCTCGTTATTATGCTTAGCTGCCCTATTACAATCTCTAGAGAAGCACTGCGCAATCTCTTGCAAAGGTACTCTACCTCTCTCTGACCTGTTACAAAAACAAGAATGCCACCCGGTGGCAATCTCTTGTGAATTGACAGAACCTTCTTATATGCTTGACCAACATAGTCTACCACATCTGTCTTCTTTGAGTAGTGTGGAGTGACTAGATATTGTCGACCTGGAACTTCAATTTTAGTTGGAGGATCACGAAATATTCTTCCTCCAGACACAAAATCCTCTTTGCAAAGAGTAGCGCATCAGCACAAGTTTCAATGGATATATCCTGCTCAGACATTCAATAGTTTCCCCAGAAAGAATCCTCTTCTGCTGTTCCTCATAAATCATCTGACAAAAGGCACAGGGTCATAAAGATAGAACTCTAAAGTTTATATTGATAATATCAGGACAAAGTATATTTAACCATCAGAAGCAACGTATTGTTTCCAGCAACAAAGTAATGTAAATAAGAATAAGCAGCACATATATCTAACTGAGTTCGTGGAGATTACTTGTCTCTGTTGGATAACTCGTGAAAGCATTCCAACTAGTATATCTGTATTCAGACTCCTCTCATGAACTTCATCCAAAATAATGACGGAGTAGCGCTTCAACAGAAAATCACTCTGCAGCACAAGGGATACTTTCCAATCAAAATAAGAAAGGGCTTAAGCAATCAAAATGATGTACGGAGATCGATAAGATGGCAAAAATCACTTGAACAAGATTAAAACAAACAACGAACTATGAATGTTTATTTGTTTCAGCTTATGGCTTAAAATAAACAGCAGCCAGCTTTGAACGTCTGGGAAAGGCAATTTAAATACTGAGAGGCATAAGTTCTGGATAAACTTCTAAACACCAGCGTATTTCAATGGATTACATGCACCAAGCTAAACTGTTTGAGAAGTTTATAAGAAGTTGAAGTTGTTGCTGACAACACTTTAAAGGATTCTTGAGGCATATTTGGAAAGAAAAAAAAATGAAAGGAACGTATTCATACATCTTGTCTAAAATAGAAAAGGAATGGACAAGAACAGCCTCCAGATATACGAACATTCCATCATTTAGTAAGCGATTAGTTTGCCACCTTAAATTGCGATACCCAAGTCCACAAAAATTACGATAATGAGAGGCTATGCGGAATAAGTAACCTGCGTGCTTGGAGTCTTGGTGTTTACCTTCTATCATTTTACTGAAGTATTCTCAATTGAGTCAACACGCTTATGTTCAAAAAAATCGTCCTACATATAAATGTTATTTGCTTCAATTAGTAAACTAATATATATTTTAAAACAAATATTTAATCACAACGGCCAATATCTAGGTTAGAGATTACCACCAATAGCTGATAATACATCTCGGGATTGATAGCAAGTGTGCAATTCACAGTGAATAGATGTTCTCGGGAAGTGGCTCGTCCCCAAGGATCGGTAGGCGTTCCATCTAAGTTTACATGTTTCAAGAAATCGGTTTCTAATGTGGTAATTTTGCTAAACCTCGTATTGCTGAATCAGTATTGAAAAATTATTGAATTTAGAAAAATATTTCAATTTAGTGTATGAGCAATGAAACTATGTTATTAAAAATATTGTGAGCTAACCAGATCAACACGCTTTTTTGCTTCAACACATCCTTTGAGTGCGATGTGATACATAAGTTTCATTTAACGTCCTCACCACATTCATTCCAAAAGCGCTGTAGTTAGTTCATTTCCTAAAAAATTAAATAAAAAAATATAGGAATTAGGGGGAATTAAAATTTTATGATGAATTAAGTCGAACCAGTACTTGAATACTTTTGAAGTACCAAACAATTGAAGGTCATCTATACTACTTCTAAAAAGAAAGCTGATTCTCCCTCACAAGAGGTAGTTTTTTGTGTACTTTTACAATAATAACCTTATCACCTCTTTAAATGGCTGAAGAAGTGACTACTATCTTTAGATGAAACAATCAGAATAGTGGAGGCTAAAATTTTCACTTTCCAAGGTAAGGAGTAGTTGTAACACCAATAATATACTTTCCCGGTTCTACCCTCAATATCCCATCACAAAATGGAGCAGTTAAGGTTGTATATGTAAATTAACTACCGCACCAATTAAGAATTCTTCAACTCCAATATACCCAACAACATGATGTTTGCCCTTTCATGATTTCAGATTTTCTATTCTCTTTCAATTAACTGTAATTAAGGCTTTAAATTTGGCAGATTATTTCATCATATGTACTACTTAAATGTTGATCCATTTTAGCCTGCAGGTGACGGAAGAAGAAGTGGACTCTAGGTCTTCCATGACTTTGAACATATCTTTTCCAATGATTTAGACAAAGGTGAGATCATATCAAACTGCATAAGTGCATATATGTTGATTGTATTATTCTAATTCTAAAACTTATGTCATGATCAGGTAACTTACTCGATTATTCATAATAGATAGTTTTTTTGTATGATTTTGTAAAAACGTAAACATGAAACGTACACGCGGATATCCGCGTGTCAAAGTTGCTTGTTAGAAGAAAAAAAGGATAACCGTAAAAGAATCGATAATTAAACAACAACATATTGAGAAGCGAAATTATAGAGAATTAGAGAGGATTAGATATGAAGACTTAAGAAGCACCAAACTCAATTAAATTGAACCCTAGTATATGCAGGACAACAAAATCAGATGTTAACCTAAATCACGCCAATTGCAAAATACAACAACCGCTTTCTTTTGTTCCTTCCTCTTCCTCCCAGGCGATTCTTGGACATACTAAAATCGAAGCTAAGCTAAGCTAATTTCTTCCTCCCCTGTTCATCGACACTGCCAGCCGCTTTCTTCCTCTCAGGCGGTGAATTCACGCCACCTTCTTCCTCTCCGGCAGTCAAAATTTTCAAGGGAATCATCAAAGCTCCAACAATTGAAAATCATCCCAGCTATTGGTTGTTTCGATTTCAAGGTTCGAAAATCATCCCAGCTATTGGTTCTTTCGATTTCAAGGTTCGATTCACTCTCTACTGATGATTTTGAAATTCAATTTCAAGGTTCGGTTCATGTTTATTTTGCGATTGTTGTTATTTGTTTATCGATTTTAGGCTACAATGATTTCGAATTCTGCTTAATCGATCTGATTTTACTCGATTTATTGGATTTTCCTCAATTATTAGGGTTTTTAGGTTTTTCGAATTCGAGTTCTATGACTAAACCCTCTGTCGATTTCTTTAATATAAATGGTGTTTTGAATAAAGATTATTAGGGTTTTTTTTAGTTTAACAAAGGGGGGTTTTTCTATTTCCTAGACTAAAATGGTGTTTCTGGGACCTCTTATATATATATTTATGTTATGTTCTACTAAAAATGGTGTTTTAGGACCTCTTCTATATTTCTGCTTTGTTCTGCTATATTACTGGACTAAAAATGCTTTATCGATTTCGTTAATCATTTTCTCTTTCTGTTTAGGTCACTATTATATGCTAATGCAAAAGCTTACACTCGATTTTTCATGCTTGATAACTGTTTCAGACAGCTCTAATTCAACCATCAGATAACCAATTGACATTAGATAACTTTCATGAACTTCAAGTTATTGTAAAGGGAAATGGTGGTATTGTTAGATTACAACAAAATGGACTGGTCAATTTTTTGCTCTGAAGGACTAAATTTTGAAAAGTCTTCTCCAACAGGGAAAACATAATATAAATAAGAATCTACAATACTTGCCCTTGCATTGTTATTAACTACAGACAGTAGGTACTGAGCATCAAAATGACCAGCTTGTTTTGGAATCCTTAAATAACTCCTAGCTTTGTTTGCATCATTGTGTATGAATATAGCAATATGGAAATATCAGGAAGTTTTTTGGTTAGATACAGTGTGTATATTGTATGAAATACATACGAAATAATAATAAAGTTTGGATAAATCGAGAGTCTTACCAGAACAAAGCGATACAAACAACTAAGATTATCATGTTCAATGCACTCCATGTTCTTCATTCTCATCTCACCATATGACATTCGTTCATATTTGAAAGGTCCAGTGTCCATGACCTTGTATATTACATCTTCAGAAGCAACTTTGTTTAACATCATGCAACTAAACTATTATAAAGAATGAATCAATTCTAAACTCTATTTCATTTTGAAAGTTTATATGGAAATGTAATAGTAAATATACCTCATATTTAATCCATCAACTCCCTTATAACCCTCATGCTTCTGTATAGCTACACGCTTTACAATTTCAAGTTGTATCTCGTCTGGTAGTGCTAGTAGCATTGAGTTCTGAGTCAATTTAGTATTTATGTTGCTCATTCTGACATACTATGCTTTATTCTGCACATCTAATTCTTTCTAGCAGGTCTTACCTGATAAAAATGCTTTATCGATTTCGTTAATCATTTTCTCTTTCTGTTTAGGTCACTATTATATGCTACTGTGAAAGCTTACACTCGATTTCACTACAAAAAAACCAACGTTTAGGGACGGATTTATCCGTCCCTAAACCATGAGCGATTCGTCCCTAATCCGTTAGGGATGGATTAGGGACGGATAGGGACGCCCGTCCTTAAAACGGGCGTCTCTAACCCTTTAGGGACGGATATGTTTTCCGTCCCTAAATACATCCGTCCCTAATGGTCAAAGACCAGTAGAGACGGATAATATCCGTCTTTAATGGCTGTGACCACTAGGGACGGATTTATCCGTCCCTAAGGTTAGGGACGGATAAATCCGTCCCTAAGTTTAGGGACAGATTTAGTTTAGGGACGGATAAATCCGTCCCTAATCAACGGGATGGTTTAGGGACGGATAATATCCGTCCCTAAACTGGTTTTTTTTTATTTTTTTTTATTTTTATGTTTTTTACATTCCACCTGTTTTACAATGTAGTCGTAGATAATATACCCGAAAGTGATAAAATTGCATTAATTAAAATAGAGATTCGATAAAATATCCGAACAAAAGACTAAATATCCGAATAAAATGAATACTGTGAAAAGTATGTATCTAGAACAACGTAAGTACATGAGCATCTAAGAACCGGGAGGAGGCGGTGGTTGTTGGTTCGGCAGAACATCATTGTGTCATCTCATCCATCCGACGAGTGATATGAGCTTCTTTGCTCTAGAAGTTGATCGATCGTTTGCTTGAGAGGATTCATCACTCATTCACGCTCTTGAGTGTAGAAATTTTCATGTGATGAGGATGCTGCGGAGAAGCTACCACCGGTGTCAATAAAGGGCCCAAACCGCGAGCCCATACCCTTAGTGTCCATCGGATTAACTTGGAAGAATATTTGGTCCTGCTCTCGAATTGTGAGTTCATGACCATCGATCATCCTCTCCTCCATAATCCGCTCCACCTCAGTCTGCAATAGTGTAGTGCATACGAAATGAGATACAGTTTTAGGAAGATACGCTCGAGACATAATATACACAAATATAAATGTGAACCTTAACAAAGAAACATACCCCAATTTGCTCGGCCCTAGGATCAGTCCACATGCCATTCTTCATTTTTGCCTTCTTGAAGTGGTGAAGAGCAGTAGTGGGCTCCCCGGCATGGAGCTGCAAACAAGTAGAAAGTTGTTAGAAATGAAAGCAAAAAAACATAAGTACAAATCATATTGCAAGTCAGAAATAACATATATACTAACCGACATCTGGCGGTCTGTAACAACAGCCCGCGACCCATAATGATGCCTGGAGGTGCCTGTACCATCTCGCGCCTCAGTCAACCGGTTCGCTCTGTTCTTCTCCGCCATGTCCATGACCAAAGGATCTCTCCAGTACTCCTGCCAACGTGCCCACTCATCATCCCCCATCCACTGCGGCTTTACCCCAGAGGCTTTCATGTTGCAAACCATCCTCTTATAACACTCTGACCCAACAGTCTCGAAAACAGGCCACAGTTGGGGAATGAGGGCATTGGGAATGAAGTAGTACTTCTACAACATTTCCATAAGTAGCAAGCCCAAATAGATTAATGAAAGCTGGAATTTAAAGTAAACACAAGTACAGTGGCTAACATACCACGAAATCAGCACAACAAGTTCAGTAATGGTGACTAACATATCACCCAAGTACAGTGGCTAACATACCACGAAATCAGTACAACAAGTTCAGTAATGGTGACTAACAACATATCACCCAAGTACAGTGGCTAACATACCACTCAATCAACACAGTGTGAAAGAACAGTGACTAACATATCACTCAATTACAGTGGCTAACATACCACTCAAATTGTCCTAAAATTTACTAACACAATGGTGACTAACATATCACCCAAGTACAGTGGCTAACATACCACGAAATCAGCACAACAAGTTCAGTAATGGTGACTAACATATCACCCAAGTACAGTGGCTAACATATAACTCAAATTGTCCTAAAATTTACTAACACAATGGTGACTAACATATCACCCAAGTACAGTGGCTAACATACCACTCAATCAGCACAACAAGTCAAAGAACATGGATAAAGCTTTGTAACATTTAAGCTTACCCGCATATCATCAAAATAATGATGCTTCATCCTCTCCGGGAGCGTAGACCACTTCTCCCCTCCTTCACCCGGCTTCTCCCTTCGAAGTCTTATAATCTTACCAAGATTTTTGAGGCACCCGTGTGGCTTTATTACAAATGAGATAGACATGAAACAACCTTTATTAGTATATTCATGTAACATTTAGTAATTATCTGAAGTTATGTTCTACAAATGCATAATACTTACTTCATACACCATTTGCTCAATCCTCTCATGATCAGGATTAGCATCAGATGTGGACGTATTTTGAGTACTACCCATCACATTTTGCTTCCTTCTTTTACGCTTAGGAATACTCCCATAGTCCATGAACGGTATTGATTCCTCACCATGATAACACCATACCTCATACTCATTCTGAACCCCTTACGTTTCAAGTGCTCGACTACCGTTCTAGGAGGCAAAAATTGTCTATTCCTACATTTGTTCGCATTGCAAGGGCACTTCATCATCCCCCGACTCAAACAAGTAGTCTGTGTAAGTGCAAAAGCAATGAAGGCTTCAACCCCTTCCACAAAACTAGATTGAATTCTGCCATTAACAGTGCGACGGTACATCCATGAACGATCGGGATTCATAATTCAACAATTAACCTGCGTCTCAATTTATTAGATTTATAACATTTATACAATTACGTATTTAGTTTCATTACAATTACAATTACATTTTTAATTATGATACGGTAACAATTGGTAATGAATTACATGCATTTTACTATTACAATTCAATCCCACTGGTAGTTATAACATTTATACCATTACGTATTTAGTTTCATTACAATTACAATTACATTTTTAATTATGATACGGTAACAATTGGTAATGAATTACATGCATTTTACGATTACAATTCAATTTTCTAGTAGTTAAACTTCCATATACTCTCCGTGTATTGTATTGAGACCTTTGCATGATTATACTCTCCGTGTATTGTATTGTAGGTTGGATCCGTATTAGGGAAATCCTATTGATTGCAGCTTTCTCCAGACCTCCGGGAAAAGCATGAAAAAAAAACATCATTTGTCAGGACTCTTTGGCGTAAGTTCCTTGGCTTGGACAGAAGCAAGCCCTACGGCCAATCCAGCAGCAATAACGGAATTGTAGATGAAAATATTATTGATTGTTTTTATGTTAATACTCCAAAATTATATTAAAATCACCAAAATCACCAAATTGTCTCCAAACACACAATTAAATCTTCATAATCCTAGTACGTATACGAAAATAGCTAAGTAAATACCCTACACAATTACAATAATAGTAACATCATACTAGCAATCCAATTTCACAATAAATATATCAATTTCACACCTCAAAGCTAACCCAATACGTAATATAAGCTAAATTATCTACTACATACTTCCTATAACAATCCAATTGATCAAACTAGTCGAAATTCATAAAATTCCCAAATTTTAAAAAGTAAGGGTTTTAGCCAAAATACCTTCAATTTCGGAAAAAATAGCGGATGAAAGTTGAAATTGATGCACAATCCGAGCTCCTTGTCCGAAGAGCTTCGAAACGAGACCAAGATTGGCCGGAATCGTCGAGATTTGGCCGGAAAACGTTTGGGACGGATTGGTTGAAAGAGAGGAAGAAAGAAGAAAGAAATGGGGAAATGAATCCTTGTGCCCGTGCTCTGTAAATTCATATCGGATTTTAGGGACGGATAAATATCCGTCCCTAAGCCGTCTCTATAGTTAGGGACGGATATCTATCCGTCCCTAAAAATTTTTTTTTTTAAAAAATTTCCCGGGTCAACTGTTTTAGGGTCCGTGCTTACTTAGGGACGGATTATGTAATCCGTCCCTGTTTTAGGGACGGATAGGCCTATCCGTCCCTAATCCGTCCCTAAATTAGGGACGGATAATATCCGTCCCTAATTTCCGTCCCTAAAACTGACTTTTCCTGTAGTGTTTTTCATGCTTGATATCTATTTCAGGCAGCTCTAATTAAACCATCAGATAACCAATTGACATTAGCTAACTTTCATGCACTTCAAGTTATTGGAAAGCGAAATGGTGGTATTGTTAGATTGCAACAAAATGTACTGATCAATTTTTTGCTCTGAAGGAATAAATTTTGGAAAGTCTTCTCCAACATGGAAAACATAATATAAATAAGAATCTACAATACTTGCCCTTGCATTGTTTGTGTCAGTTATATTAACTACAGACAGCATCAAAATGACCAGCTTATTTTGGAATCTTAAAATAACTCCTAGCTTCGTTTGCAACATTGTGTATGAATATATAACAATCTGGAAATATAGGAAGTTTTTTGGTTAGATACAGTGTGTATATTGTATGAAATACATACGAAATAATAATAAAGTTTGGATAAATCGAGAGTCTTACCAGAACAAAGCGATACAAACAGCTAAGATTATCATGCTCAATGCACTCCATGTTCATTCTCATCTCACCATATGACATTCGTTCATATTTGAAAGGTCAATATGAAAGGTCCAGTGTCCATGACCTTGTAGATTACATCTTCAGAAGCAACTTTGTTTAACATCATGCAACTAAACAATTATAAAGAATGAATCAATTCTAAACTCTATTTCATTTTGAAAGTTTATATGGAAACGTAATAATAAATATACCTCATATTTAATCCATCAACTCCCTTATAACCCTCATGCTTCTGTATAGCTACACGCTTTACACTTTCAAGTTGTATATCGCCTGGTAGTGCTAGTAGCATTGAGTTCTGAGTCAATTTAGTATTTTTGTTGCTCATTCTGACATACTATGCTTTATTGTGCACATCTAATTCTTTCTAGCAGGTCTTACCTGATATAAGGGAGTATTGATTCTGGGGATCAAAATGATGCTTCTACGTTTCGAAGTGATTGCATAAACGATGGGCAATAGTTACTGGTTGCAGAATGAACTGTTCCATCTAAAAACATGGCAAATATGGATTAAAATCAATACTTCAACAGCGAAGGATATGGAATCGAATGAATCTGTAATCCAAGTTAGGTTTATAAAGAACATAATAATAGAATAATAAAAATACTTTTGATTGTATTTCTTACATTATAAACTTTTCTCTATCTTGATCTCTGCTTATGAGATTTCTCCCTTCTCCTCGTTATTAAAATGTTCTTTCTGAAATCCTCGGAAATTTCTGCAGATTCAGTGTATGCCTTGAATATCGATTTTCATGAAGCAGGCAACATCAATATGAAGTTGGCTGCAGGAGGGATTCTCGAGCAGGAAGACACCATGATATTTAGCAAAAAAGCTTTCGAATGTAATAATTGTAGATACTTTAAATTAGGAATTGATTTTTGTTGTGATATGTAATTATTTAGTTGCCAAAAATTTAAAAATGTTACTTGTTAGTTGCCAAATGTGAGAGTAGGCTTTTAAAAGAGACAAAATAAATAATAAATTATTTTGGGTAATGAAATTTGAGTCCGTCTTGCGAAAGACCCCTATATATAGAAAAGTCCCGAAAGTCCCCTTCAAACATTAAAACTAGACAATTATACATTTTTTCTCGACTTAGCTTTCTGATGTTTTTCGCGGATCTTTTGACCCGGATTCATTAAAAACGGGTCAAGTAAAAACTAGACAATATAATGTAAATTTAATATCATATAAAAACTAGATTATTTCTTTCATAAACTAGACAATATAATGTAAAAACTAGACAATATAGACAATTATGTTACACTGAGTGAGTAAATTTCTGAACAAGTAATAAAACTAGACAATTCAGTTACAAAACTAGACACTAATTTTTCTTTGATTGCTTTAGTTTCTTCAGAGTATTCTTCTTCAAATAATCCAATCCACCCTCTTCAAAATCATCATCAGCAACAGGTCTCTTAGATCCTTGAGAAGCTTTTTCATCAGCAACTTTCTTTGCTTCTAACTTTTTCAACTTACATAAAAACTAGACAATACATACTAAAAACTAGACAGTTCAAAACAACTGCGCAACAGAAAGATATAACTTGAAAAAACTAGACAGATATTCTTAAAAACTAGACCATATGTGTTAAAAGCTAAAACATAAGGTATTTATATAAAAACTACACAATATATGTTAAAAACTAGACAATTTCACGCAAAAAAACATATATACATTCAAACTAACACTGAACAAACTAGATAATTTCGACTAAAATATAGACCATTTATACAAAAAACTAAACGAAATCGGAAAAAATATAAGTGACCTGAAAATTGAGGAAACGACAAGGTAATGACTTATGTGTGTTGAGTAGTCGGAGATTCGCCGGGGAAGACAACCGGAAAGCTTCGAAGTCCGGTCAACAATTTTGAAAGTTGGAAAGGTAGATCATTTCATGAAATTACTCAAATATCTGATTTAGTATTGGTGGTAGGACGAGATTCTGACGGATTTAGTGGTGGTTGGGTAGTGGTTTTAGAGAGAGAAAAAGATTGGAAGATAGAATTAGAAACATGAAGAATGAAATGAAGAAAGTGAAAGAAAACCCTAAACAATTGACTTTTATACTAAAATCGTTTTCGGATTCGGATCCAATTCTTAAAAATCCACCTTCAATCCAGATCCGCGAAAATATTAAAATAGACAAATGTAGAATATAGACAATTTTTATTTGAAACTAGAAAGACTTTTTGGACTCTCACAAATGAGTAGGACTTTTATAAGACTTTGTAATGAAATTTTTTGGTGAATGATAATTGTTTGAGGCTGCCACATAGACATTTTACAGCCAATGAAAATGTACATCAATTCCACATAATTGATGAATTGTCACCCTTAAGAATGCTTGAATGGTTTTTATTTTAATATATAGATAGATTGATTGATGGTGTTGGTATGGAGTTGCATTTTATAATCACTTCGGACTAGACTGGAAGACATTTTACTCAATTTATGATTGAAGTAAATGTGATACTCCACTTTGCAGTCTACCCCTCGAAATCCTATAATTTACATTTCAAATCTCCTCCGCCGCGTATTGTCGTCGCCACCGCAGTCTCACCGTCTCATCGGCCGTTTCGCCGCTCCGGTAAATCAAACCAGGTCCTTCCCCTTCTACTCTTTTCTGAGAATTTCATAGTTATAAAAATGATTATTGATTCGATTGGATTTTCAAACACTTTGAGGTTTTCACAGTCACAGTCCACCGATCTCTAATTCAGCTTTCATCTGTGTAGTTTCATTATCATGAACTATCAATCGCTGAACCTGACTACTGAAAAGCTCAGTGCAATCTCTGTCTGGTGTATTTTGTGGTTAATTGTCTCTGTTCGTTTTATTTTTCTATGTTTAAGCACTTTTCATGGCTAATGCTATACATAGCTCATGAAGTATCACTAATATAGCTGAGATTTATGGTTAATTCAGGCTTAATTTGTGTAGAAATCCTAATTTGCCAAATTAATTAAGAAATGCAGTTTTCTTAGTTCTGATACATGTGCAAATTGGCTTTTGAGTATACTGGAAATTAAAGTTGGAATGATCACTTGCCGAATTGATTGGCTATTTATCCAGGCACACTGAGTGTTAGATTTAAGATGTAGATAGATTGGAATAAGTGCAATTTGTATTTGTGTATGCAAGTTATTTCGGTGATGGTTTGTGTGAGGCGAATGTTTCCAGGGTGGTTTATGTTTCTGCACTTGTATTCGTATTTATCATTTTATCTCCAGTACGTTATTGAAACATGATCCATCAAGTATTTGGTTGATGTATCACCTTACATGACTGAGAAATGTGTTCCATCGAAATTGATTTCATTGAGAGCAGTATAATGTTATAGTGTATATTATGATATCTCATGCTATAAGCTCATTTACCGTGTAGGACAAACAAGTGGAACGCTAATTTGTAGTGGTAATACTATTTAGTGCCATACCTTATTGGTTATTGCTGGTTGATGACTAGTATAAGATTGAATCTACCATACCCACCTACTGACTACTATACAAGTCTGGAAGAGTTAATAAGATTGTTTATATTCTCAATTTGTAAGAATTTGTGGCATTTTAAATATTTAAGTAGTTAATGAGCAAATTTTAATTAGATTTGTATTTTTCTTCAGACGCTTGACAGATTGGATGCTTCTGAGTACTCGGACCCAGTAGTATTTTGCTCAAGCCTCAAAGTACAATGATTCATGTTTCATAAACTGTGGCTCTTTGTTATTGGAATATAATATTTGGTACTTGTCAATCACTATGTCCGTTGGCATTACCTAAGAGTTTTGAGCACTCAAGTGGGAAGTCTCTTGTAGATACCATTGAATGGATTTGTCAAACAACCTGTGCTTGAGATGCAATAAAGGTGGGAAGCTGCTGATCTGTAGTGGCTGTCCTTTGTCAATGCATAAAGGATGTATGAATTGCCTGGCTAAGTTCAATGAGATGGGCAACTTCTGGTGTCCTCATTGCTCATACAAACAAGCTGTTGCAGAATTACGTCAGACAAGGAAAAATCTTGTTTTAAAAAGGAAAGCCCTGTCCATTTTTATGGGAATAGATTGTGGAGAAGACAGAATACAAAACAATGAAGCTGAAGCTCGAAGGGTGTGCCAATCAGAGATCGGTATAGCTAGTGTAAGTATGGGAGCTAGCAATGAAAAAATGAGTAGGCGGAAGGAAAACACCATTCTAAATCTATCTGTGCGACTTAATCATGTAGAAGAAATTAGGGATGAGGAAAAAGAAAACATGTGTATATCAACTGGCCATGACAGCAAAAGAGTGCAGAAGATTTCATCCATTCTCGATCAGCCCCTCCAACTTAATGAGGAGGGTGAACTTGGGAATGCTGATGATGGAGAAAAGATTCAGGAACCTGGAACTTCTTCAGTTTCGACTCAAGACGCAAATCAACATTCGGACAAACAAGAAGGAATGACCCGGGAAAAGAATAGTGAAACTTATGAAGTTTCCACTGATAAAGACCCTTCAGATAAGATTAATGCAAATCAGAAAATTAACAGTTCAGGCGAAGATCAGATACAGGAAGAAGACGGCCGAAGATCTTTGGCCCCCAATCACCGATACCCCTCACCAACCGTGCCAGTTAGTGCCAAGAGAAGAATTGAGATGAATGACTTTTTAAATCAGGACTCTAGGGTGCTGACTGGGTCTGCTTCTCTGCCCAAGAAGCATGTCGAACAAATTGATAATAATGACAAAACTTCACCAGCTCTGAATAGTGCAAATAGATTGACTAGGGGATCGCCTTCTTCTACTCACATAAACAACAAATTGTCTGATGAAGAATGTGAACGGAGAGATCCTAAACATCAATCAGTCAAACCGTGAGTATTCAGCTCATTGAACTCTAAAAGTTGTTGCCTTCAACACACACACACACACACACACACACACACACATATTCCCTTTTTTAGTGTTAATGTCGTATGCTATGCTGGCAGGGCTAGTGGCACACCTGGGAGTGGGAGATGTAGAAGAGTTATTTGGATTGGACAGAGGAAGAGGAGGAGATGCTGAAGGTAGAGGATTCTACATTCAGCTTCATCTTGAGCTACTACTGATGGAAACAGGGTGATCTATTTTGGGATCATAATTACTTGTTTGTTAATATGACATAGAGCTGCAAACTAGAAAGCCCGAAGAAACAAAAAGTTACTCAAATTGATGATATTAAAGTCCCTTTTTCTCTCCCTCCTTTCTCTATCTCTATACAGTGCGCTGGTTGTATTTTGTTCACATAAATGGATTTTCTCATTTGACCATCTTTTCTACTAATGTGTTGCCCATTTGGACATGTAAATTTGTTGCGTCCACAGTTCTATGGGGGTCTACAAATATTGAATATGTAATGCCTCATGTTATAGACCTTGCCTTGCTATCTCATTGAGGTTTACAGCTCTGTTTTACAGTTGTTCACTAAGTTCCACGGAACTTTGTGTTTTGACAACTGCCTTGTTTACATGTGCAAGGATCTTGCCTTATTGGATTACCGCCTCATATACAAGGTTAATCTTTTAGGGACTTTAACCTCTTCTTTTCATCAGTCCATCTATTGGATTTTTCGTTCTCTTTTTGTGAAGCCCAGCAAAAGTTAAGGTCCTCCTACTTTAATATGAGTAAATCATAGATGCTCAAGCTTAATGTGGTTATGCTGCTGGATATTGGCTCCTTTCGTAAATACATGTCCTAAATTCAATTTTATGTTTTGGCATCTTATTGCAATAGGTAGCCGTGGATAACTTTTCATCTCCCATAAAGAGCATTATTCCTTTGGAAAAAATCTTGCACTTCGGTTGCCATGTTTTTGATGAATCTTGTACTCCATGTGACCTGAAGAGTAAGCCGAGGAACATCATGCAGAAAACATAAGGTACCCTAGGTTTTCTATCTTTGGATGTTGAAGCTGGGATATGCGTGCTAAATCAGTTGTGTTAAAGTATAGACATATCCATCATTTTTCTGTAAAGTGTAGATGACTTTTACTGGTGTTACTAGGGTGTTTCTCATTCTGCATGATGCGTGCTCCGCACCAAATTTGATCGGATAGGCATAGCGTTTAGTGTAATGTTACCCGTCCTTCCTTGCAATTTATACGGACATTATTGTTAACATGCTTCTTTGTCCTGAAATGAGACATCATTGTAATGATGCTTTATCTTTGTCCTGTCATTTTTTGTTGAAACTTTTGCTGTGGAAACCAAGTTTCTAGAAATAAACACTTAACTAATCAAGCTTCCAATGAGAATGTTTGTTTTAAAAACCAGTCGGAGGTAAAATATCCGGCTGTTGCAAAAGTGAGTTAAAGAAAAAAATTAGTTGATAAATAGTAACTGAGTTAAAAATGATTTATAAAAATGGTGTTTGAGATAGAGTTAAAATATTATATAGTTTATATAGTTGATATGTAAGATGTGTAAGGATAAAGTAATGTATTTAATTTTTTTAAAGTTATTGTTTGTAATGTTGTTTAATTGGTTTAAACTTACATGTCACCACTAAACAAGTTAGTTTTGCAAACCTATAACAAGCTAGGCAAAATAGATGACTAGTACTACTATAGTCCATATAATATCAAGCTCCAAGAGGAGCAGATGAAAGTTGTGAGTTTGTAAAGATTTTATACAGAATCTGGTTAAGGTTAACCGATAAATTAGATTGTACTAATTAAGTAGTTGAAGTTCACAATTTATAAACAAAACGGACATAATACTTTTCCATAAGCTAATAACTTATCAAATCAGTTAGACATGCGCAGACTAATCAAGTAAAATCATCAAATAAAGATAAGCTTGTAGCAAATAAAGCATCAGAGTGAAATGTTGATTTAATGTAGGTGATTAAGTTAGATGATAAACTAAGCTAATTTGCTTTTCACACCTTGAACTTAACTCGACATGTTTGGGTCGAACGAGTTTAAGCTGAGCCGACTGAAGTTAGTTTGGAATAAAAACTTAAATAGAACCATATATCAGGGGAAAATTGGTGTCAAAGACCTTCTGAAATATAAAGTTGCAAATAAAGACCTATAAAGGACAAAAACTGTATATTAGAGTGCAAATATACAGTATTCACAAATTTTTTTTGTATATTTAGTGTAACGATATACACTATTTTACTGTGTATCTAGTGTGACGATATACATATGTAGTTTTTTACAAGTTTTATTCGGAAACGTCACTGGCATGCAAGGCTCCCTATATCATGATGGGCTTGTCAAACATAAGCCTATGGGCTATGCCTATTGATTGACATCTAGTCCAACAATTGAAGAGCCCAAGTGAAGAGGAAACGGAAAGAGTCGGCAAAGCATATCAGATTGCGTCGAAATGGGTCACAATATTCTTCTCTCTTCACGTTACCTTACCTTATTCCCATCATTAAATGACATTTACATCCCCAATTCCAAACCATTAATTCGCGATTTCCATCATTAACACGAGGGTAAACTCGTCCTTTCATCTGTCGTAATGTACACCTGTCTTTCTTGTCGGAAATACTAATACTGAAATTTGCTAATTACAGAACAATCCAAATGGGTCACTTGTCAATGGATTTTCCTTGAGAAATTTGAAACAGTGCAGTTCAGAACTTCGATAGTTTTTTTTCCTTGAGAAATTTGATCGTAGTTTTACAGCAATTAGCTCGTAGTTGGTTTGGATATGGGGATTTTGAGTGGCATTTTGGGTTTTTTTGGATTTGGAGTTGGTTTTTCTTCTGGTTTGGTGATTGGGTACTATCTCTTCATCTACTTCCAGCCTTGTGATGTTAAGGTGCTTATCTCTACTACTTTTTTGTGTTTATTGTTACGTTTTTGTGATTTGAGGTTGATTTTGGGTATTTGAGCTGTTGCGAAGTGTTTGTAAGCTGTGAAGTGGTTGGAAGATGAATCGGGTGATGGATGCTAAGTTGAGATTGAGTGATTTATAAGTTTTCTGCGATTTTGCTTTCGCATTGTAGGGATAGTTTTGATCGGAGTTGCGTTTTTGGTAATGGAAAATTTTGATAGGATGTTCAGTTGCTGTACTGACATAAATAGTATGTTTACTGTGGTTTGTGTAGTTGCTGTAAGTGAGTTATTGATTGGTTCGTCGCTTAGCGGAACTCGGTGACATCCATTTGTTTTAACCTGAAGTTTAGTGGCATTTGAGAAATTGAGATTTAGGGTTTTAGCTATGTTATGAAATTGAGAGGAATTTGAGATTTTAGGCCTTTAGTTATTATTTCAGCTTTATAAAGTGCTTTACAGTGGTTCGTGCTGTTGCTGTAATTGTGTTGTTTGATTAATGGCATTTGAGATTTTAGGCTTTTATCTATGTTTCAAAATTGAGAGGAATTTGAGATTTTAGGCCTTTAGTTATTATTTCAGCTTTATCAAGTGCTTTACAGTGGTTCGTGCAGTTGCTGTAATTGAGTTGTTTGATTAATGGCATTTGAGATTTTAGGCTTATAACTACGTTGCAAAATTGAGAGAAATGAGGGAAAAGGTCGTGTTTGGTGGGTTTGGCACTCTCTGCTTGAGTTCCAGTTACTCAGTTTGGTTTTAAATAATTTTTTGTGCTATTAATCAAAATATAAAGAGTTTTCGATTTATCAGGGGTTCCGGATATTTTGAGTAACATTTTGACTCTTGAACTTGATCAGGATCCTGATATCCAGCCCTTGGCTGAGCAAGACCCTAAAAGTTTGCAGAAATTAATTCATGAAATACCAGCGTGGGTGAAGAATCCAGATTATGACCGAGTAAGTTTCATATTTAGATCACTATGATTTAGTTTCTCATATATCTTTTTTATGGCTCTATGTTGTGTTGTTTAATGTTTGTTATGTTGTACATTAATAACTGGAGCGAAGATGGACTGGCTCAACAAATTCCTCAGCATCATGTGGCCTTATCTGGATAAGGTACTGGTTTTTATTGCACTTCTTGTGCCATTGTTGTCTGTTTGTTAAGTATCTATTCTTCAAATTTATGTATCGCTGTTGTACGCTTCATGCAGGCAATTTGCAAGACAGCAAAGAACATTGCCACTCCCATTATTGCCGAGCAGATTCCGAAATATAAAATTGAATCTGTTGAATTTCAATCACTAACTCTAGGATGTCTACCACCTACTTTTCAAGGTCGGTAAAGTGATTACTGAGAGTTTGCCGTGTTTGATTTTTATATGGAAATAGTTCCTCATGGAGAAGATGTGAAAATTAGTAATTTGAAGTGTTTATAGATAGTGTCTGTTTGAACTTTCAGCTTTATTATTGGGGTCTTCCACAGGCGCTCCAAAATAGCCTTTTAAAATTGATGATTAAGTGAGATGTCGTAGGAAATCCATAATAACCTCGACAGGGGCTTTATCTGTAAAACCTAGAACTATTGATATTAAAATCA
The DNA here is from genome assembly GCA_026545765.1 of Plantago major. Classification (NCBI taxonomy): domain Eukaryota; kingdom Viridiplantae; phylum Streptophyta; class Magnoliopsida; order Lamiales; family Plantaginaceae; genus Plantago; species Plantago major. The sequence goes on along the minus strand of CM048843.1, from coordinate 87,143,895 downwards.
CTAGTAAGTTTCTTTTAGCAGCTATCTTGATTTTATACTTCAGGTGTCTTCATCTGTATATTCCAACTAGTCCTGCATATAGTAGGCGAAGGAGTTTGGTATGGAGTCTTAATTATGAATTGAATGCCAACTGTTTCATGGCAGGTATGAAGGTTTACATCACTGACGAGAAAGAGCTGATTATGGAACCTTCCTTGAAATGGGCAGGGAATCCGAATGTGACAATTGCTGTAAAAGCATATGGATTGAAAGCAACTGCTCAGGTTACCTATATGATGCTTTACTGAAAATGCATTGGATGTTGAAATTTAAGGTCAAGAGGACAATGAATCTGATATAACTCTGTTTTGCAAATGTTGCAGGTTGTGGACTTGCAGGTGTTTGCTCAACCACGTATCACCCTTAAGCCTCTTGTTCCCAGCTTTCCATGTTTTGCCGGAATCTTTGTGTCTCTTATGGAGAAGGTTGGTGATAATACTTTAAGAAAAAAAACCTTGTTTTCCAATTGCTGAGTACTAGATAACTATTTTCTTTGGTAGCTTAAAAATTATGATGGAAAGTTGCTGATTTTTCTGTCTAATTACTTAAATGCTTCAACACATCTCAATTTCTGGCTTTTACAGTTTCTATTGGATACTTCTTTGTTCATCTCCAATATAAACTGAGATGCGTATCTGTGATTGGGTCATCATCTATCTTGACTTGTATTCATTAAATTTTCTTCATCTTTTCTGGAACTTTGCAGCCACATGTTGACTTTGGGTTAAAGCTTTTTGGGGCAGATCTCATGTCAATTCCTGGGGCATACAGATTTGTGCAGGTATATCTCACCTACATAATTCTAAATTGCTAGAGTATTTGTTATATTCTACTATCGTCTTTCTAGTGGTGAATCTAAGAACTAATTTTGTATATTTACATTCTTGGACGGTATACCCATCATTTATCCAAATCAAAACTCAAGAAAAACACACAGTTGAATTCTGAAGATTTTTGTTAGTGGATTTGAAATAGTATTAGGTGTTTCAGTATATGTTTCCTCTCTCAGATGGCACATGCATTGACCACAATATTAATATATTTCCTGTTCATGGGGAACATAAATCTCCGTGCAGGAGACTATCAAAGATCAAGTTGCCAATATGTATCTGTGGCCTAAAACTCTTGAAGTGCAAGTTCTGGATCCAACAACGTATGTGTATCTTCTATTTGGTTTATTTGAATTTCCTTGCCTTCAGATTTATGTGTGCATGCTTAATCCTTTTTCAACTTACAGGGCTATGAAGAAACCTGTTGGAATTCTTCATGTGAAGGTTCTGAGGGCGATGAAGCTGAAAAAGAAAGATTTGTTAGGTGCATCAGATCCTTATGTTAAAATGAAAATCACTGAATCAAAGGCTCCATCCAAGAAAACTACAGTAAAATATAAGAATTTGAATCCCGAGTGGAATGAGGAATTCAGCATAATTGTGAAAGATCCAGAAACACAAGCGGTGGAATTTTCTGTTTACGACTGGGAGCAGGTAAGCATACTCAGCTACCAGTCTGAAATACTATTTGAAAGTAATTTATTGTGTATCTCAGCTATTTATGTCTATTCAGGTTGGCACGCATGACAAGATGGGTATGAATGTAGTTCCTTTGAAGGAACTTCCCCATGATGAATCAAAAGTAATGACTCTGGATCTTCTCAAGAATATGGATGAAAATGATGCTCAAAATGAGAAGATGCGCGGACAGCTTGTGGTAGAGTTGACCTACAAACCTTTCAAGGAGGATGATCCGGTAATGGCTGATGAAAATGCAGTACAGAAAGCTCCTGAAGGCACTCCACCTGGTGGAGGAGTACTTGTGGTTAGAGTGCACGAAGCTCAAGACGTTGAGGGAAAACACCACACTAATCCGTATGTCCGTATCATTTTCAAAGGAGAGGAACGAAAAACTAAGGTGCACAACTCGCATTTTTCTTCCCCATAGCTTCTTTTCCATGTCTTGATTCTGGTGCTCGGAATCAATTGATGACATAATCATCACATTCTCTGGTTGAATTGTGCTTGTCTCCCTGTCAAACTGTCATGACACTAAAATTTTGCATGAGTCAGGACCTAGGTATGAGAAATTCTCTCATATGTAACATGCTATGGTACCAATTTATAATTTTGGGTGGTCCTGGTTTATTATCGAGAGTTTAGAGCTTTCGTGCCATCTGAAGTGCAGTCTTTAATTATGCAAATGGACTATGCTTGGATGACAATTTTAGTAATCACCTGTCTTTTTATACAGCAAGTAAAGAAGAACAGGGATCCAAGATGGGATGAGGAGTTCACTTTCATGTTGGAAGAACCCCCTGTAAAAGACAGGATGCATGTGGAGGTACTGAGCACCTCATCCAGGATTGGCCTGCTACACCCCAAGGTAATTTCATGTGAACCTTTACTCGCTGATATACAGTTATTTTAATTAGGATATTGCTGAAAGGACTCTGATACGAAAGAGACCCCAAAGTAAGGAGCTATCCATCTTTTTTTGTTACTAGTAAAACCTATTCCAAGGTTTATGTGCCAGAACCATATTTTGCTCAAACATAATGAATTCCTTAGAGAACTTATTTAAGGTGTCCAGGACTCTGGAAACTTTATTTTAAGCATTGACCCATTTTATCAAGTTTTGTCTGTGAGTCCCTGGAAATGGGTTATTGAGAGAGTTTGCTTTATATGCCGAGCATCTTAAGGACATAGACATACTTCAAAACGAACCTGTTGGCGTGGGTGGCCTACTAACTCAGCCCCAGTCACATATGGATACGGTTGGGGCAACATACCATAATGGTCTTCGTGGTGGTGCACTGCTACAATGTTAACAAGGGCTTCATCCTCTTCTAGGGGATGATGGTCGAAACTTATCTCAAAACAGTTGTGGTCATTACTGCTCTCACTTAAATGTAAAAAAAATTGTTGGGAACAACCTTCCTTTGGTCCAGGTGTTTGGAACTGGACAAGTAATGTTCCACTTGGAATGGAAATCTAAATATCTGCTTCACCAATTACCGCCTTAAACCACCTGGGTTGTAAATCAAATTCTTCTTCTGTGAATGCAGTATGTGCATGTACAATCACAAGGCTGGTTTATGACTTTCAGTTCCTTTCTAGCCATGTTTGTGTGATTAACAAAAGTATTCCATGTTGATCAGGAAACATTGGGTTATATAGACATCAGCTTGGCGGATGTTGTCAGCAATAAGAGGATAAACGAGAGGTTCCATCTCATTGACTCAAAGAATGGAAGAATCCAAATCGAGCTGCAGTGGCAAACATCTTGAGTCTTTTCTATAGTATCCATCACTTCTCTTGTAGGAAAGAACGTTCTGTAAACATTGTTTGAACTTTGAAGTGTGTGAGTGATGATCATCTAACGGCTGTGGTATTTCCGAACTTGGTTTTTGCAGAGCAGCCTTGTGTCAGCTGTGTAAATCTACCGTGTACTTATCTTGGCTATGTACATTGTCTTGAGTTTCAGTTTCTGTTCCAGCAGAGTGATGATTTTATAATATGGCAAATGCTTATTTGTTCATTACGATTGCCTCCTGTGAAAGTTCATGAATTGAACCAAATTGATAAACTTCATTGAAGAATTAAGAAGAATTATTCAAGAATCTCAATCACAAAGTGTGAAAATGAGAGAGATCAAAAGTGAGCTAAAAAGAGTAAGAGACTACTCTTTATACTAACTACCTACCTAACGGCTAGGTAGAGTAAGTATGGCGGGTTGATTGCCGAGTTCGGGTTTCAAAATTGTGAATATTCAAAATGAATGACTTTTGGAAAGGGCTATATTCATTAGTACTATTAATTGATGCATTATCACAAGCAGGAAACACAAATTTCTGGCTTCATCACTACAAACGTATGATTTTGTAAAATTTCAGGTTTATTTGGAAAATTGTGATTCCAGAAAAAAATCACATATGGAGGTGAATGTGGATAGTGCAAGTACATTACCTGATGATATTATTAGTCGCATTGTATCAGGCCTCTGTACAAGTGAAGCTGTGTGGACAAGCGTCCTGCCTAAAAATTGGAACTGTGGGTGCAGCGAGAAGGATAGTCCTGCCTAAAAATTGGAACTGTGGGTGCAGCGAGAAGGATAGTCCTGCCTAAAAATTGGAACTGTGGATGCAGCGATAAGGATAAGACCGTGGGTTGCGGGGAAGCAACCTTTGCGGAGTATATAGACAGGATACTTCATATACGAAATGCTACAGCGATCCGTTTAGTGGATGAGCGAAAGGAGCTTGATGTTGGTATATGCGGTCAGATTATACTCTAAGTATACGCAGCGGAAATTTCAAAATTTTATAGACCAACATGATAACAGTAATTTAACGTGTTCAAGCATATAAACGAACAGAAGCTTACAGTGATAGTGAATCCGATTCTTGACTGGAAGCTAGCAATTCAGCGTCAGCAAATTCCAAAGAATTGTCGATCATTAAATGCATGTAAGCTTCTTCTTCGAGATCCTCTAGCTCCTCTCCAAGCAAATCCCAATCCTCGTGCAAATCCAGGTTGCCGGTTGTCACCTCGAACCTTGGTATCCACAGGAGTTCCTCTACCAATAAGAATGCTAGGAGATTCTTCTTTTAGAATGAAAATAATATGAAGTGTTTATAAGAAAAAATCTAATTTTGTCTTCTTCTGCTTTTTGTCTATGTACTGTGTGTTTCTAAAATATATTATATCTAATACACATCACACAAACAGTATATATTTCTCCAAGAACCAACCAAAACCATGAAGCAAGAAACAGGAAACTGTAGAGAGCAGAACCAGGAAAGGTGGGGACAGCACGTCCCCACCATAATTTCATTTCTGGCGCGTGAATCTCACGCCAAGAATCTTACATGGCGCGTGCAGCGCCAAGATATCATCTTCATTTGGGCCTTTTGGCCCAGCCCTTTTCCACTTCTTCCATCTTGGCCCAGATTCTATATTAAGCCCAGTTTCGATATTGGACTCTAATTCTAAATTAGTCCAAATGTAACACTCTATTTTAATTGTTCAAGTCCAATTTGAATCAATTAAAATTATTCATATATTATTTACAATAAATAATATTTATTTATTAACATCCACGCTTGGTAGAGATTTCCATATAGTGTGACCCATGGGGCCTTATATATTAAGCACTAATCCAATTAGGTTCACGGTGAAACTCCTAGACAATTTACCGGACAATATTAATATATAAGGACGTTTGTGAGGATATACAAACCACCTGTAATGTAAGGCTCTAATGATGGTAATTAAGGTCCTTTCATTCACGAATACTCGAATAAGTCTAGAACTTGATATTATGTCTGTTCCAATAACTTATTCATTTCTTTCTCAATCTTGTTAGTTGATCCTCGATCATATTCAAACACCATTTTGAATATATCGTAATGCATTGGCCAATGACTAACGATCAACCTAACTATGAGATGTAAAGTATTCTCTCCAAAGTCTATTGCGAGGAATGAATCCTATCTTGGCTCAACTACTACTCGCATGTGCTTCGTAATGTGTCCAACGCATGCCGTATCTACCCCATTAGGAGTGCAAGCATTGGTCATGGTCAAAGCACATCACTTCACACATGTAGTCAGTATTGACCTCAAGTCAAAGGACTAATACATCACCTTACACACCGATACTTCCATAGACATATAAATAGAATTAACCAAATGATTTCTCGGTGGGTCTACCAACACCCTCCAAGGTGCCCATGCATTCATCATGAATGACCAAGTCATTCGTAGTCGTGAGAGTTACTACATTCTCCAAGAATATGATGCAGATCACATGCCAAACTCTAACGTGCGTCATTGATATCCCAAATCTCAATGACTCTCGATTGGGGCTATTTTAAGACTTACGTTATGTCATCCAAGTTCTCACACACTTGATGATAACGTGCAGTCCATGGGAACATATTATCGAATTATTCAAACAACTAAATAATAACTCAATAGATGCAATGCCAAATAACAATATTATAAACAATAATAAACTGAATGTGATCAAAGTACATATCATCCTCATAAATAGTTGTCTCTAGAACATACATACTTTTCACTTGAGACCTGAGAGCAATGGAATTGAAATGCCAATGACAAGATATATAAGACGGTGATTATCAAGAGTTGTTTTATGTTATTTTTACCAAGAAATTTATTTACAACAAAAGACAAAGGACTCACTTGAATAAATCGGGAAAACAAAGGACCACAATGTAAATTAGACTTTGCAAATCCACAATTTGATTATTCCTTTCATTGTAAGATGGATCAAACGTGAGGACATGGGGGGTTAACTAAAGATAGACAGGAGAGAAAAGAGTGCAGGTAAACACTCAGAAATATTTGGTTGGTAGCATTTTCTCTGAATGTAGCCCAAGATTTGGATTCTTTTGAACCAAACAACTACAATGAAGCTATCAACTGTGTTGACAAAGAAAAGTGAATTGTGGCTATGCAAGAAGAAATTTTATCTTTAGAAAAAGAATAATACATGGGATATCATTTAGAAGCCTAAAAGAGTAATAATTGTAAGTTGCAAATAGATTTTTAAGAGAAAAGTGGAAACTAATGTGAGCAGGTTTAAGGCCAGATTAGTAGTTAGGGGATTTACTAAGAGAGAAGGGATTGATTTTAATGAAATATTTTCACCTGTTGTTAAGCATTGCTTTATTAGACTTCTATTGTCTATAGTAGCTCAGAATGATCTCATTTTACAGCAGTTAGATGTTAAAACTGCATTTCTTCATGGGAATCTTGAAGAAGACATATATATGCCTATACCTGAAGGTTTGAGATCAGCATACATAAAGTAAGGTGTTGAAGAAGTCTTTATATAGCCTGAAACAAAGTCCCATGCAATGGTACATGAGATATGATAGCTACATGCTCAGTATAAACTTCACAAGATGCAAGTATGACAGTTGTGTGTATTTCAAGACTGGTTCCAAGGATGATCTGATCTATCTATTTTATTACATGTTGATGACATGTTGCTAGCTGGTAAGTGCGTGTATGACATTAATGTGAAGCAAATGTTGAATTATGAGTTTGACATGAAAGACTTGGGACAAACTAGAAGAATTCTACGCATGGATATTGTCATAAATTTGGAAAATAGTATTTTGTATCTGAATCAACACAATTACACCTGAGAAAGTGCTAACTAGATTCTTCATGCACACTGCAAACACCATACTCGTATGTTGCTTCTCTTCTTTGTTATTTTAGCTTAGTTACTGCTTGATTCTGATGATAATGCTTCTAATTCACAACAACGATGATTCAAACCGGATAAACATAGTTTTCATTTATTTTATAATAATTTTGTGTACAATAATTTCATACCACACCTGAACCGGGTCTCTACAATATATATATATATATATATATATATATATATATATATATATATATATATATATATATATATATATATATATATATATATATATATATATATTTTAAGTTTCAATAATATTAATAAATTGAAAGTTCGCACGCGTGTACTGCATGTCAATTTTCTAGTCAATATATATATGTATATTTTTAAGTAAATCAACCGGAGTACAATAATAATCCATCAATTTTATTGCTACAAAAAAGGATCGGACATAAATAGATCAACATTTTACAATATCAAACAATATTTTTGAAATATAAAGTGTCCTAAAATGAAAAGTTGACACGGAAACATATTTTTCAATCTAGAGGCATCATGGAAAATGATTCCTTATATTATTGAACCAAACAACAAAAATTCAGCCTAAAATTGACCAGAAAATCACAAATGATGTATAAGCCAAAAAATAAACAGTAAGCACCTCAAGATAAACATACTCCTCCGATACGAAAATAATTATGCATCATACGCATACCGGTAGCAGCTTCGAATAGGACAAAAAAAGAAGTGACTTGGACAGAAAGAAACGAAGTGTCTTAGCTAAATCTTTTGCGACTGATCCGGCAGAACAATTCAAAAGATAAAGAAGTAGCGTTAATTTCTTCAGATATATTATATGATTCAACATGCCAACTATTAAACAACTTATTAGAAATACAAGACAACCATAAATCTATTTTCTTCCCTATGAGGTCTAGTCTCACCAATTTTTGTTCATGACCGAAATATTCTAATGCCAATAACAATGCACTTTTTTTACAATCATTAACAGATAAAAATAAGGCATTGCTATTGTTAATATATGTGCCTTCACTATCATGCTTGAGATAATGAGCTAGCTTTTTTTTTACTGAGTCTTGGGAGTATACATGAAATTAAAAAAAAAAATTAAGATGCTTGAAATTCATCCAAAATTGCAACATGATATGAGCCGTAGATTCAAATATGGTCGCCCAACCGCTTTTTCCCTGACAATATTAGTTGAAGTAGACGGTACCACGGCCTTGAGAGCAAGAGAGGAACAAGTTGATCACTTGTTGCATGCTAAAAGCTTCAAGTATTTTATTTAGGGCTCTTTCATTTTGTTTGGATTTTATTTTTATTTACAATTTTGTCACGGATATAGTGAAGTACTAAAATACCCTCACCTTCCGGTAAGCAATCCGGCCATAGTACTATTTGTGGTACTAAATTAATAGTTGAGTACTTGTAGTGGTTAAAATAAAAGGTGAGTATCATTTGTGGCACAACTTAAATAGTTGAGTATCATTTGTGGAATTAGCCCTATTAATAATTACAATCGGTCTATTTATGCATTAATTTTTCATTCTTCTTCAATTCTAATTGAATAATTAAAGACACTAAACACAATTTAATTAAAAATTCCTATAGTTTCCATAAGTATGACTCGGCTAGGATTATATTGAGATTTCATTACCTACAGTATATAATTAAATTATGTACCAGAAAAAGTGGTCCAAGCATATTCCCAAGATTTCAACTTATAACTAGAAAACAAGTGGAAGAATCGTAAAGAGAGCTTTTGGCATGCTTACCAAACGGGTTTTTTACAGAACAGTCTAATGTCGGGTGACTTTTTACACAAACAACACTCAAACATTTCCTCTTACCAATTGTAGAATCAATGAAAATTGTGTTAAATTGTATATCAAAATGATAACCAAAGTGTACAATAGAGAGAATTACTCTCTAGAATAAAGGAAAAGAGAATATGAATGAGTGAGTAATCAAGTATAGAGTAAATAGCTCTATTTATACTAAAAAACTAACTATAACTAACAACTTTCTTATTTAAGAAATTTTCTATATTTGGAAAGTTTTCTGATTTCCTTGACCCCCCCCCCCCCCCCCCTCAAGATGCATGTGGATGTTGAGAAGATGCATCTTGGACATGAAATGTGCAAATAGATCTGGTGTCAAAGGCTTAGTAAACACATCTGCAATGTTCTCTTTGCTTGGGACATACACAATCTTGATTGTCTGTCTTGAAGCTTTTCCCTTGTGAAGTGATAATCAAGTTGAATGTGTTGGGTCTTCTCATGAAGAATTGGATTCTCAGCTATACAAAGAGCACTTTTGCTGTCAGTATACACAACAACTGGAGAAGCTTGATACACATGAAGATCCTTGAGCAAGTAGATTAGCCACTGAACTTCACATGTAGTAAATGCTAAGGCCCTATACTCTGCCTCTGCGGAACTTCGACTAACTGTGGGCTATTTCTTGGATTTCCAGGATATCAAAGAGTCTCCCATATACACACAATAACCAGTAATGCTTCTCTTTGTCTCTGCACATCGAGCCCAATCACTATCAGCATATGCAGTTAACTTTAAATCACCATGTGCTGATAAGAAAACACCTTGACCAGGATTGTGTTTAATATATCTCAACAATCTGTGAACTGCACTTAAATGTGCTTCTGTAGGTTTAGACATGTACTGACTGAGAGTTTGCAATGAATACGATATATCAGGGCGTGTGATGGTAAGATAAAGTAGATGCCCCACTAATCTTCTATACTCAGTTGTAGCTGCATCATTCAGTAGTGGAGAATCTTGTGTAGAAAATTTTTGTTTGCTGTCCATTGGAGTATCAATTGGTTTGCTTGCTAGAAACCATGAATCTGTGAGTATCTCTAGAGCATTCCTTTTCTGACAAAGTGTGATGCCATCTGGTGATCTAGCCACTTCTATGCCAAGCATATACTTAAGTGTGCCCAAATCCTTATTGTGAACTGGTTGTCAAGATGCTTCTTGATCTGTATGATTAATCCCTCATTGTCACCTGTAATAATGATATCATCTACATAACACACAAGAGCTATGAAACTATTGTCAGTGGTCATTGTAAACAAAGAATTATCTGAAATAGATTGAATAAAACCATACTGAGTAAGGCAAGTAGTGAGCTTGTGAAACCATTGTCTAGATGCTTGTTTAAGGCCATATAGACTCTTGTTTAACTTGCACACTCTCTTGTCCTCAGTAGATAAGTAACCAGGGGGAGGAAGCATATACACTTCTTCATCTAAATCCCCATGAAGAAAAGCATTATTGACATCACATTGGTGTAAAAACCAATGCTTCTGTGCAGCAATTGCTAAAAGAAGTCTCACAGTTGTTAATTTAGCTACAGGGGAAAAAGTAAGAAAATAATCTATACCCTCCTCTTGTGTGTACCCTTTAGCAACCAGGCGTGCCTTGTATCTCTCAATGGATCCATCAGCCTTGTGTTTGATTTTGTATACCCATTTGCAGCCTATACAGTGCTTCCCATCTGGTAAATCAACTAAAGACCAGGTATTTGTCCTTTCTAATGCTTTAATCTCATTGTCCATTGCATGTTGCCATCAGAAACTTTACTAGCCTGTCTATATGTCTTAGGTTCCACAGCATTAGTAATAGCAGCAGTAAAAGCACAATGAGATTGAGATAATTGAGCTGTACTCAAAAAATCAGATATAGGGTAAAGAACTGCAATTTTACAATTAGCACAGGATGCAGAATGGTTTAATGAGGGAGGTAAATCAACATTATAAACCTTTAAATGAGCTGGTATAGCTTTGGATCTGATAGATCTTCTCAAATTTTCATCTGCAGACTGATCTGTGGAATTTTCAACAATGCCTATAGTGGAATCATTTATTTCTTCAACCAACTCAGGTTGAATAACTTCTGTGTCTGAGCTCCTTGACATGTTAGAGAATTCAATACTATGTCCTGTATTAGACACACTTGAAACATTATGAGAAACATCTGGAGAATGAGCGATATATGGATCATTAGGGACAGATATAGCAGGCATGTTATCAGAATAATTAATAAACATACTATCCGCTGTAAGATATTCAGTCATTGAAAAATTTTTAGTTTTAAAATGAGGATCTTTATAAGGAAAAATGTGCTCATAATTAAAAGCAAACATCTTTGCTAATAAAAATCTTGTTAGTCACAAGATTAAGCAATTTATACCCCTTAGTACCTGCAGGATAACCAACAAAAACAGATTGAATAGCTCTAGGCATAAATTTTGTTCTATGAGCTTTTATACTTGTACTATAACATAAACAACCAAAAGTCCTGAAATGAGTATAATCAGGAGAAACATTAAAAAGTTTGTGATAAGGACTTAAAGATTGCAAAACCTGAGAAGGAATCCTATTGATGATATGTGCAGCAATTAGCACACACTCAGTCCAATAGCTCAATGAAATGTTTGATTGAAACAATAGTGCTCTAGCAACTTGTAATAAGTGCTAATGTTTGCGCTCAACAACTCCATTTTGTTGTGGTGTTTCAACACAACCATAAGCTGTGTAACAATCTTTCAAGAAGAACTCAGTTCCATTATCACTCCTGAGACATTGAATTTTAACATTAAACTGTGTACAACTTATAAAAATGATATAAATGAGTTCGCACTTCTGATTTGCATTTCATAAGATAAACCCAAGTAAATCTGCTAAAATCATCTACAATAGTAAAAAAAAAACTTGTGACCTTGATGACTAACAGTTAGTCCTGGCAAACGGATGGTTCAGATCGGATTCGGATCGGATTGTTCGGATGTGTAATTATTTCGGATCGAGTTCGGATCGGATTTGGATGTTGTTCGGATTCGGATCTTATTCGGATACGGATCATGTTCGGATGATAAAACTTCATGTTATTTCGGATCGGATCAATTCGGTTCAATTGTTGTTGGATTTGGGACTTATTCATTCAATACTTCATACTATTTCGGATCGGATTAATTCGGATTCGGATGAACTCGGATTGAGTGCTTTTCTTATTTTCAACATGTAGCTTGTAATGTAATGATAGTTTGCTCTTCATGTTATACCTTGAATTCTCATTGTATTTATACCTTGCTCTTCATGTTATAACATAACAGGTGATAAATTGTGGGAATTGCTTCTGATTAATTCTATATCATCCGATGAATTTGGCTAAGCTTTTCAATTGGAATTGATTTTTAACGTGACTTGTAATTGACATTATTGTAACTTTGGCTAAAGAATGATTGCTTATATTTCTTCTTATGGATATGAGATATAAATAGTAACTTGAGACGATTGGCCTTGGAGCTAATGTATCCTTATTTAGGGAACAAGTAGCAGATTATTAATGAATTAAATACTGCGATAAAATGACATCAATGATTCATTAGTGTGCTCCAGTTTTTCTTACTTCATTTGTTGTAAAGCCAATTTTTTTTTAATGTCCTTTCAAAATCAATAAGCTCCCAGCATTTTACTCATTTAATAAATTGGTTTCATTTCATCTCATATACTTTAAATATTCAAGGATTCAACACAATGGTATTCATATCTTTGGATCGGAGGCTTCAATAAGATGAAACATGAAAGAGTAGCAGTAGTAGTATTCTTGACCTTGTAAAACAGAGAACAACACATTCATTTCAACTTGATAAAAAGGAAAACACAGTATAGTAGTATATCATAAAGCCAATGATATACCAAACAAATACGGAGTAGTACATTATATGGTTACGGATGGGAGTAAAAATCACTTGATACATGCTTTTGGGACCGTAGCACCACATTTCTTAGGCAAAGCCATGGCCTTGACTGGATCAAAGAATTTTGAAAATGTGCAGATATTTCAAAGATTCGGATGATTTCGGATCGGATTTAATTCGGATCGGATGAGTTCGGATGAAATTTAATTCGGGTCATTTCGGATCGGATGAGTTCGGGTCACTTCGGATCGGATGATTTCGGATCGGATTTCAGATGACTATTTGGATGGTTGACCTCGTCAACTCGAATCAAATTCGGATTTCGGATCGGATTTTGGATTCGGATTAAGTTTGCCAGGACTACTAACAGTACCATAAGGACCCCAGACATCACAATGTATAAGTTGAAAAGCATGAGTTGTAATAGTAGTACTAACAGGAAAACTAAATCTCTGTTGTTTAGCATAATGACAGATATCACAATGAGTCATTTTATTCATAGCTTTCTGTAAATGCAACTCAGGAATCATAGCAATACATTGAGAAGATACATGACCCAACCTATGATGCCATAACAAAGCATTTGAAACAACTGAATTAGCATGAACATCAGATGCTAAAGAAGAAACAACAGACTCAGACTCATGTGAAACATTTACAGACTGAAAAACATTTACATCAGAAGAATGAAGATTTTGAGAAATATTTACAACTGGAGAATGATTAACACCAGAATGTTGTAAGAAACTATCTGGTAATACTATTTTATAAGGAGCCTCTATATGACTTGCAGAAGATCTTTTAATATCCAAATGATAAAGGCCATTCTTCATCTCTGCATATCCAATCCCTCTCAATGAGTGGCTGTCCTGAAAAAAACATTGTGAGGCACTAAACAACACCAAACATTGAGATTGAATAGCCAAATGACTTATACTCAAAAGATTATAACTGAAACTGGGCACAAACAAAACATCCTTCAATAATAAACCATGTGTAAGCTGAACATCACCAACATGAGTAGCAATAGTTGAACCATTATTAGGTAAACTGGTCACTATATGTGTAGGAATAGGTTTAGTAGTAAAAATACTTTTATCACACACCATATGATCAGTTGCCCCAGTATCAACTATCCATGTTGTATGATTTTTAGACATGACATGAAAACATTTAGAATAACCTGATTGGCTTGAATTGCCAACATGATGATCTACCATTGTGACATTAGCTGAATGAACCACAGGAGAATTCTGAGCTTGATTTTGCTTGCTAAACACCATGAATTGTTGAAGTAAATGAGGATCAATCAATGGTTGGGCTTCCCAGTCAGCTTGTGCATTACCACTATCAACAGCATTTGCAGAAGAACCTCCTCTTCTAGGATTATTCTTAGTATTTCTCCAACCAGGTGGTTAGCCTATAAGCTGAAAACAAGTATCAACAGTGTGATTTGTCATCTGACAATTAGTGCACTTCTTCTGTTTCTTATTCTGGGACTGGTACTTAGAAAAATTGCCAGAATTAGCTCCATCTCTCATTTGTGGTGGCTTATAACTCTGTGACCTTGTAAACATAGCAGCTGTATCCAAACTATCTCATGAGGAACATTGGTTAAAAATCTCTGTGACTCCTCTTGTAGTAATGTAGAATACACCTGGGTCAAAGATGGAAGTGGAGACTGCAATAGCAACTGGCTTCTCAAAGCATGAAAAGACTCATCCAATCCCACCAGAAATTTCATAACAGCATCCTTTTGTTGAGTAGCAGTGAGCTTAGACATAATCTCACAGGAACACTTAGACATAACTCCACAAGAACAAGCTATAACAGGCCAGTAACTAATATATTCATCCCAAATGGTTTTGAAAGAACCATAGTACTGAGTAATGCTTTTAGTGCCTTTGCTAAGCATGCTCAAAGACCTCTCAAGATGAAAAACTCTAGGCCCATCTGATTTAGCATAACGTGTAGAAATCTCAACCCAGACATCACGAGCAACAGTGAAATATAACATACTGTTCTTAATTTCTTCATCAATCGACTGATTAAGCCAGGAAAGCACTAAAGAATTAGCTTTCTCCCAAGCATCATACAGAACAACATCTGAAACACCTGGAATAGGTAATGAACCATCAATCAAACACAACTTATTCTTAACACGTAAAGACCTTTCAACCTCCTTACTCCAAGAAACATAGTTATCGCCATTAAAAACAACTGAAATGATGCGAGTGCCAGGATTATTAGACGGATGATAAAAATAAGGCGAAGAAGGATTCTTAGCTGGATCGAGCTCAACAACTGGGCGAACCATAGGACTGGAACTGGACGCCATTGATCAAGCTTGAAATCAATCGAGCAGAAGCTATACAAAAAACATAGTAGCCTCTCAGAAAACAAAGAAGAATCGATCAAATAGCTCAATGGAAAACGAGAAATCAATCAATTGCAGATGAAATTGAACCAAGAAACATGATAACCGTTTCTGAATTGCAAAATTTCAGATCAAACAAGGATGAATCAACCAAATTCAAAGCCAAAAAAGGCATGCGGAAGCAAAAATTGGATCGAAGAACTGATATCAGAAATCAAGTATGATTTCTTACTGATACGTAGAATCAATGAAAATTGTGTTGAATTGTATATCAAAATGATAACCAAAGTGTACAATAGAGAGAATTACTCTCTAGAATAAAGGAAAAGAGAATATGAATGAGTGAGTAATCAAGTATAGAGTAAATAGCTCTATTTATACTAAAAAACTAACTATAACTAACAACTTTCTTATTTAAGAAACTTTCTATATTTGGAAAGTTTTCTGATTTCCTTGACACCAATTAATATAACTGGTTACCAATAGGTCCATTTTTTTTCAAAAACCGTATGGCATCTGCAAATTATATCATAGGGGTATGCAGTTTCTAATTCTATCAGTTTTGGTCCTAATCAAATCACGTGACCAGATTGGGGTGAAATTGCAAATTTAACAACTGTTGTGCTTCATAAAAAGAAAGACAAAATGTATGGAGCTGCTGCTGCACCTGCATGTGGTGTCAAATTGATATAACAGGCAATGGCTTCAATTGGTTTGCTTACAGAGATCATTTTCCTTATAAAAAATGTATGGCGCTGTTCTTTGGTGAAAATTGATATAAAATAACAATGGCTTCAACAATGCAAACACCATACTCGTATGTTGCTTCTCTTCTTTGTTATTTTAGCTTAGTTACTGCTTGATTCTGATGATAATGCTTCTAATTCACAACAACGATGATTCAAACCGGATAAACATAGTTTTCATTTATTTTGTAATAATTTTGTGTACAATAATTTCATACCACACCTGAACCGGGGCTCTGCAATATATAATCAAAAAAAAAAAAAAAAAAAAATATATATATATATATATATATATATATATATATATATATATATATATATATATATATATATACACATACTTAATCCATCTCTAACTATGAAACCCTAACCAAGATCTCATATTTATAAGAGATTTTATGACTTAGGGAGCAAGATACAATCTTATTGTAATCTTTATCCCAAAATTAGATGGACTCTAAATGGGTAAGATTTGATACTCTCCATATCTTCTAAATATTATCACATATTTTTTGTGATAATTATCTCTAAATATAAAAATATCTAATCTAAAGACACCACAAATTTACGAATTTTCGGTGTCTACAATGCATAAGTAGTTGTTTGTAATTGTAACGAATAATTGGAGTGCTTTGGATGATAGTTGCAGTTTTAAATAAGTAATTTAGGCTACATTAACTTTTCAAAAACTTCATTCGATTCGATTCCATTCGATTCGATTCGATTCGATTCCATTGATTCGATTGATTCGATTCAGCTCGTCTTCAGTTCAGCTCGTCTTCAGTTCAGTTCAGTTCATTAAATTCATATTATTATTATTATTATTGTTGTTGTTGTTGTTGTTGTTGTTGTTGTTGTTAATAATAATAATAATAATAATAATAATAATAATAATAATTATTATTATTATTATTTTATCATTTATTTACACACCCGATCTTTTGTACGAGGAAAATAAGAAAATTTATCCAATTGAGTTATTTTCAACTTTTTTTCTTTCTTTTAATCGACTTTTAGTAGATCAATGGAATAAAGAGTATAGTTACAATTTGAACTAACAAAAATCTACATGTTCAAAACTCCAAAACAAGTTAAACCAAACTAAAATCGGACCAAACTTTATAAAATAATATTATATATCACAAATATTGAAAAATGGCATTTATTCCTCTATATTATCTTCCTGCTCTATATTATCTTCCTCGGGCTCTATATTGCACGGAATAGGCGCCAAATTCTCAATGTCATCTCCTTGCGCTTTTTCATCGTTTCTTTCCTTGTCGGGTTCGATAAATCATTATCCACTCCACCTTGGACATTGATATCATGTTAAAAGCTGGTATTTCAAGTTTACACATGCATAAAATTATGCGAGTGAAGGTAGCAACAATCACGTATATTTGATATGTGTCTTCCATTTGAGGCATCGTGTAAAGTACCTTCTCACGGTTGGTTTTAAAGTTTGTTATACAATAATAAATAAAAATGTAAAATATGAGAAAAAAGTAGGAAGAATGTGAGAAAGATGACAAAATAATATATTTTTTAATTGTGATTATATATACCATCATATAATTGTTATTATTATTACACAATAATTTCTTGATTCGATTCGATTCGATTAGTTTGATTTGATTAAGTTGATTCGTTCCATTCGATTAAGTTGATTCGATTTCATTGATTCGATTCGATTCGATTCGATAAATTTCAGTTGAAAAGAACAGAGCCTTATTTGTCTATTATGGTAAAACATCAGAAGTATCGGGTAACTAGCAAAGTAGATATATGTTGTGATTTTGAATAAAAAGCAAGTTACAAATGTTTAATTGCCGATCGTGAGAATCTTCCAGCTTCCTTTTGCATTGCCGACCAATAATAACCATTTCTCTGAATTTTCTGGGGCAAGGCTCTTCCTCCTGAATGGTTTCCGCAACTTCCTAAATGGATCTCCTTCAACACTGTAATGGCCTCAGATGGACCCAGACAACGGAGGTGAGTTCCATCATAGGACTTTCTATATAGGTCTGTACCAGAGAGGAAGTAGCGTTGGGATCGTCGTTGGACTCTTCTAGATTCAGTTGAATCACAGGGTATACTCCCGTTCTGTAGATAGTTCACGATGTCGCTCATCCAAGTGTTGTCGTCAGATATGACGCCCATGTTCATTATGACCTCGTTGGCAGTGAGGGCTGATTCATTGGCAGTCATAAGGACCACCGTACGGGTGTCAGCGACTCGAGGCCGTAGCCCATTTGATAATCCGTCGGCAATGGTGTTTTTGGTCGGTTGATCTTGATCGGACTAAACATGTCGAGCGCTTTTCTAACTCTTTAATTACCTTTAGATATTTGATCATTGAAGCACTTTTTGTCGTAAATTTGCGAAATCTTTGTTAGTGACTAGTGAGAGTCAGATAGCTTTGAGTTTCTTGGCCATGACTGACTTGGCCATCTTCAATCCTGCTATCAGAGCCTCATACTCAGCTTCATTGTTTGTTACTGGAAATGTTAAGCGGATAGCATATTCCATCTGGGCTCTTTCTGGGCTGATCAGTAATAACCCCGTTCCACCCGCATGAGCGGCTGATGAACCGTCCACATAAAGTTCCCATATGTCCTTTTCTTCCGGACCGAGTTCTTTTGGGATAAAAGCCACTCGGAGGGTCGGTTTATGTTTTAGGGCGGTCACGGGCAGATCTCCTTCTGGCGGGGGAGGTAAGCTAGGACTTTCTTTTTCAGCGATAATCCATTCTGACTCACCACTTCAGGAGTGATGGCGAGATAGATGTACAAGGGCTCTCCTTCTTCTGGTTTGGAAAGTAGAGGCGGGGAGGATAAATAGAGCTTCAAGTTCTCAAATGCCTCCTTGCACTCATTGTTCCATTCAAACTTGTCCGTCTCCCTTAGGATTTTGAAAAAATGGAGGTTCTTTTCAGCTGATCTGGAAATGAAGCGACTAAGGGATATAACCTTCCCTATGAGTCTCTGAACGTCCCTGAGTTTCTCCGGATGTGGAAGCTCCAATATGGCTTTTATCTTTTCTGGGTTTGCCTCGATCCCTCTCTGTGTCACCATGTACCCTAAGAATTTTCCTCAAGTTACTCCAAATGTGCATTTGGCTGGATTGAGCTTCATTCCGTATTTTCTTACTATGGCAAAACATCTTTCCAGATGGGGGATGTGATCAGATGTCTCCTTGCTTTTTACTAGCATGTCATCTACATAAACCTCCATTGATTTGTCAATCTCTTCTTTGAACATTTGGTTCACCAATCTTTGGTAGGTGGCGCCAGCATTTCGTAGGCCGAATGGAATGACCTTGAAATAGTATACTCCCCCTGCGGTGATAAAAGCGGTCTTTTCGATATCGTGCTCGGCCATCTTGATCTGATCGAAGCCTTGAAAAGCATCCATGAAACTCAACAGTGCACACCCGGCAGTTGAGTCTACCAATTGATCAATTCTTGGCAGGGGATAGGGATCCTTTCGGCAGAAACGGTTGAGACTGGTGAAGTCATTGCACATCCTCCATTTTCCCGGACTTTTCTCTACTAGGAACACATTGCATATCCAATCAGAGTAATGAACCTCCTCAATGTGTCCTGCCTTGAGTAGTCGTTCTACCTCATCTGCGATGATCTTGTTGTGGACGGGACCATGGTCTCTCTTCTTCTGTCGAATGGGTCGGACATTTGGATCAACGTGGAGTTCGTGTACCATGAATCGAGGATCTATACCGCTCAGATCTTCAGTTCCCCAGGCAAAAACATCAGCATTCTTTCTTAAGAAGGCAATCATTTTGATGGTTGTTTCTGCGTCCATTTCCGAGCCGATTTTTACTGTTTTTTCGGGATATCCTTCTTCAATTGGGATTTCTAAGACGTCTTCATGGGGGGCCATCCGATTCTCATGAAAGAAGCTTTTTGTCGGCGTTTCACCAGGTGGTTCAGGGGGGAATGAATTGATATTCACCGATTCTATCCTCGCACTCCTTGGCCGTTGCGGCCATTTTCTTTTTCTCTACGCCCATTTTCAACCAGTTAATTCCTTTCCCGGGAGGTCTTCCTCGCCTCTTCCTTCGGCTTTCTTGTTGGATAAAGAGGCACTGTTTCTTTGTTCTCCGGTCATCTTCTTCTCTCCTTATATCATGTTCACTCCTAAAAGGTCGCGACGCCCTTCTAGTAGAGAGAGTGTAGCATTCCTAGGCTCTTCTCCGATCTCCACTAAGGGATCCGATGCCTGCTGCGGTGGGAAATTTCATCCTTAGGTGGAAGGTTGACACCACTACTTTGAATTGATTTAGAGCCGGTCTCCCCATAATTATGTTGTATTCGAAATCTTCCTCAGTGACAACAAAAGGGACTTGGTGAATAACCCTGAGTGGAGCTTTTCCCATGGAAACCGAGAGATACATGATTCCTCTTGGTCTGATCCGGTTTCCTCCAAAGCCAACGAGGTCCGTTGTCACCGATAACAATCCTCTTCAACTCATTTCCATTTTTTGGACAGTGCTCATGAAGAGGATGTTAGAGGAGGCACCGGTATCGATTAATACATTTGTGATTTCATAACCTGCTATGTCCATTTCCACCACCAAGGGGACATCCGGGTCATGGACCAATCCTTCTCCCTTGCATGGAGGGGGTGCTTCGGATTCGTCAAAGGTGATCACGTTGGTGCCGAGAGCCACCATATTGACGGATTTCTCATCCGAATTTCTCAGTGATCTTGCCATGGCTTCCCGAGCATTCCTACTGTCTCCTCCAGTAGGTCCTCCGACAATGCTAAGTATTCTCCCAAAACGGACCGGGTTATCATCCACGTAAGCCGGTTGAGTTTCGATGTATGCTACCCTCCCGTTCTCTCGTGCCGGACTTGGGGATCTCCTATTTTCTCGCTCTCGCCGGGGACTTTGGGATCTCCTGGCCTCTCGGCGTCCTCTCGGGCTCGGTGGTCCGGGTAACATTGATTGTCTTCTTGGGCTAAACGAGCGTATCTTGATCGGAGCGGGCCTTTCACCTCTGTTATGCCTGGGGCTAGACCGTCTGGGAGGAGAACGACGGGGAGATGCATTTCTCCGGTCCCTTGCACCACGCGGCTCATTGGACTGGTACCTTTGTCCGGCTTCACGTTGGTCGGTGCCCTCGGGCTTCCTCATGATGTATTCTTGCAAATATCCCATTTCGATCAACCTCTGGATTTCCTGCCTGAGGTGCGTACATTTTCCGGTGGAGTGTCCCGTCTGTTGGTGGAAGTGACAGTACTTGTTCGAGTTTCCGGTGAACCTGGTTTCCCTGTGCATGGGGGGCCATTGGATTGGGACGCCTTGACTTTGCATGATGGTCAAGATTTGTTCCTTGGGGGCTTTTAGGTCAGCGTAGTTTATGTAAACTTTTCGGGGAGATCTCCTTCTTTCCTCAACCCTTCCTCTTCTGTCACATTTCCACTTTTGCTCGAAATGTTGGTTTCCTAACCTTGTGTTATCTGGTACTGGTTTTGCCTTCTTGACCTCGGCTCTCACTACCATTTTGTCGAGGGTTTCGTGTGTGCTCAAGAATTTTTTGATTACTTCATTCAACTCTCGTTCGGTGGTTATTCCTGCATCAACAATCGTGTAGCGGAACGAAGCGTTGTTGGTGTTTTCGCCCATGTGGAGTACTCGATCTTTGATGGGGTGTGATTCAACGAGGACAACTGCTTGTTCAAACCTTTTGACAAACGATCTCAAGCTTTCATGTTCCTTTTGCACAATTTACGCGGTGGTATTTGGGCCGAAATTTTCGAGGAAGTTCTCAAATCCCAGAGTGAATTTGGCGATCATCTGGTCCCAGGATGTTAAAGTGTTGGGTCGGAGGTGCTTCCACCAAGTCATGGCGGGTCCGTAGAGGGTGTTGGGAAATAACTGCGCCTTTACATTGTCCGGTACTCCCATGCCTCCCAGGGATGCCTCAAAACGAATTCGGTGATCTATTGGGCATGTGATTCCCTCATACGTTTCCTTAGAACTCGGGGCACTCCTCCCCCGAGGGAGTTCAGTATCCCTCATAGCTTGGCAAAGAGGATTCAGGCTCCTTCCATATTTCATGATATCTCTTGCATGGGTAAGTGTTTCTAGCGATTGTTTCTCTACTTGTCCTCCGATTGTTTCTCGAGCGCAAATTACTCCGAGCAAACGATTTAGCATGTTTCGTAAGTCTCCCGGGGCTCTACGACTTGAGGCTCTGAGACTTTCGGACCAATCGGTATTTTGAGAGTTCGGGGGTCCTCTGGATTCCAACACATGATATGTTGTTACTTGGGGTTGATTCTGCATCGGCAATACGGGAGCGCTTCTTCGTGGTGTGTTGTTAGAGTTGTCAGGGAGGTTCATGCCTGGCCCTAATTGAGGTTGGGTCCTTAATGTGAGGCTTGCGAAGTTGAATTTGAGCTTCATTGTCCGGCGATGAAGTCGGCGGTGACACGGTATACGATCATTGCGTCTGACACGGAGTTGGTGGATTGGTAGGGCATTGCTGTCCCGTTCGTCATTCCGTGGTGTAAAGAGAAGCTTCGAGGCCATCCCTCTCATCATGTTCATAGATCCGTTGATTTCCTGTGAAAGGATTGACTTCTCGTGGGGTGCGGTTGCGGACTTGACTTCGGGGCCCAACATCAGAAGTTGTTGATCTAAGAATTACTGGAGTTGTCCTTCTAGTATGTCTTCTAGCTGGAGCCATGGCTTTTTGTACTAAGTGATTCCCACAGACGGCGCCAATATGATGTAGGGTAAAAATGGATAAGTCACTAGTTAGTTCGTCGACGCCCTAGATTGATGTTGTTCTTGCTCGAACGATGATATAAGTTAGCGGAAGTCAAATAGTCCTTGGTTCAAGTCGCCTTTACTTTGATTAAATTCGTGACTTCGTGAAGGTCGGAAACTGTGTGGACGAAAAAGTGGACCTAGACTCGTTTGTGGTCCGAGGTTGAGTCCGTTGGTCCTCCGTTTCGTCTGTCGGTCCTCAGTGGTGTCCGTCCTTGATCTGCGACAAGAGAATAAGGGGTTAGACCCTTTGGGCCGGTTTGCCTAGGACAACCCGGTACATAGATTCAACTAGTCAATAAGTCGGTCGACTTTTCAATCTCGGACTTAAAAAATTCGAGAGTAGATTTTCCGAAGTAGTTGCTTACTGTTTATGAGGAGTAAAGGCCTTGTATTTATAGGCAAAGGTTTGTTATCATCCTCTCTTGGATGAGTGCCAAGTGTACGGTCCGGATTCGTCCATGCTAGAACTTGGGCTCGATCATGGGCCCTTAATGGACTTGGCCCATTTAAGTAGATGGGGCTTGGATTGTAGTTCAAAGGTCGAAGTATTAGAGGGTCGGCCTCTTGATTTTGTTTTAGTCGGACCTTTTAACTTTGGTGAGGTCAAACTCCCTTGATGGCATTGTCCCGATATGATTAAGTCTTCTTAGTTCGGGAGTAGGACTTAAAGGTACATATCAGGTAGACATAAACCATCTGCCTGGAAACTGTATAATTGCAGCCACATGGATGCTCGCTTTAGTTTTACTTGTGCTTTTTCATATTTGCATATGTATCCTAGGTGATTATGTTACTGCTCATTACTATCATGGATCTCACTTTCTCAAGTGTCTAGCCCCTTGAGACCGCAGTTAGGCGGTTATCTTAGTGCATGTGTTCTTTGTTTAACCTGTTGACCTTTCATGAGCAGTTTTTACGAGAGACCATCTCCTCGAGACACAAAATTAACATCACATATAACTATAAGCATTGCATGTTTAGCTATAAACATTACATATTTAGTAATGCAGGTATATTAAACATAAGATGTTTGAAGCTAAACAAGTGATGTTTATTGTTATACATGTGATGTTGAGTGACTATTGTTGTTGTTTATTTTGATTCAGTCCGAACGGTTCGATTCGGAATGAGGAGGAACCCACAATTAAGGTTCGGGCTTTAGGTTTTGTGATTCGATTATAGTTTGGGCGATTTCGGAGTACATATGCGAGTTGATATTCTGGTTCTCATTATTATTTTTGCTACAATCCAGTTTATGGTTCGTGCTTTAGGCTATATGATTCAATTATGCTTTGGGTGATTCCGGTGTTAGCGTTTCTGGTTCTTATTTGTGTTACTGTGGATTCTTGAAAATCTGCTCAATAACACAATAGTCAATACTCCTGCAAAACACATGAAGACTAGATTATTATTGTTATCATTTTTTAACATGTTACTCTTTGAATATTGGAACTTGCAGGATGAAGAAGCCTTCTTTAAAGACTACGCTGAATCAAACAAAAAACTTTCTGAACTAGGATTTACCCCATCTCTCGTCCAGTTTAAGGTTCGTGCTTTAGGCTTTATGATTCAGTTATAGTTTGGGCGATTTCTGAGTACGTATGCGAGTTGATATTCTAGTTCTCATTATTATTTTTGCTACAATCCAGTTTATGGTTCGTGCTTTAGGCTTTATGATTCAATTATGCTTTGGGTGATTCCGGTGTTAGCGTTTCTGGTTCTTGTTTTAGGATTTATGATTGGATTTGTGCTTCTTACCCTTTATTGTAGGAGGTATACGTGTGCCTTAAAGAGGAATTGTCTCATCTCCAGGCTACGAACCTTAAAGAGGAATTGTCTCATCTCCAGGCTACGAAAAAAGTTTTAAGGATAGTAGGGAAGAAAAATACTACAAAGACCAAAACCGAGCTCGAAGCCTGGTGCACCAGTAAGTATACAAGTCTAAAATGCCTCTTTCTCTTTGCAGCATCCTTTATTTCTTTGAATTCTATTGACTCAGAGAATTGCACTCTTCGAATAATCTCTATTAGGCTTATCTAATAATCTTTTTTATTTGAACTACAGATCACTAGGCTATATCCGGTCGAGCATACTACGCCACTCACACGTTACAATCGACTCACGCACAGAGTTAAGGAGTCTAATTGAAGTCCATGAGAAGAATCGTAGTCTGGTGCATCTATGGATAAACAAGACAGGTGCAGGACTTTCCAGCTTACTACAAGAGGCCGATGGAGCTGGTGTTTTTTTTTTTTTTATCTTCCACAGTATCTCCATGCCCTTGGTCCTTCTTGCCATTTTGAATGTTTGGATCTTGTTATATATTCAGATTTCCCTTTTTAAGAAAATATTTTCCTTCTCATTTTTAACATGAAACTCTTAGTTTGACAATGTTCGACTGTGATAGGCCTCTCCTTATAAACAAACCTGTATCCGTGTGCTCCATGATTGATTTGAGCATTCATCTTTATATCTTCCATATAAAGAAACAAAGTATCAAAAGTGACCCTCAAAGGTATTTGATTCCCAGAGATTTGATGACATCTGAGTCCCAATAATGAAATTTACCAATACTGCATGATGTATGTTCTTTTCTAGATATCAAGGCAGATTACACTTGAAAACTATCACTTGATGCATTCAGAAACTTACATTTACATCCTCAAGTCATTTCTGGCAATAATACCCCTGCACCCATCTACACACATAAGACAGTTAATTAGATTCTGAAAACATTAGGATGGTCTGTTAATTGTAATACATTGGAACTGTGTATGCGTTCCTGTTAAGCACCCAGGTTTCGTTATTCCCTACCTATGATCACTTTCTTTTGTATGTTGTAATATGACTATTGGGATTTGGTTGACAAGGAAAAGTGAAATCATGAGTTCTCAAGTCAAGACCTCTTTATTGATTGAATGATTGGGAAGTTTCACTCTTTGTTTATCATTATATTATATGCATAATTTGGTTATGCTAATATTTAATCAGTGTTAATTGTATTTGCTCGGGAATTAACTACATTGTGTTATGCAGAAGGAATCCAAGATCAATGTCACGGGATGAAACTTTGATTCGTAAGAACTCCTTGACCCGTACGGCACTAGACTAGTTCGCCTCGAGACTAGCTAGTAAGCCTTCCAATCAAAGTGCTAAGTATGTAAGAAGAGTAGCGTAGAGAGCTAGAAAGTTTACAAGAATGCTTGAATGTGTATTTGCTTGATGATCCAAATGGAATGGCCAAAGCCTATGTATACACAACCACCTCCCTTAGGAATGGTGGAGATCCTTCTAGGTTGTTCTATGAACTAGATCCTTCTACAAGGTTCTCTTATCTACAAGCTTCTAGCTTCTACTATATACATGAACATTCTAGAGAATGTTAATACTCCATGGACTTGGAACATTCTAGAGAATCCTCCATGGACTTGGGTCTTGAAAATATCGGGCTTGGACCGCAAGAGAATTGGGCCATGACATTCTTCCCCACCTAAGTCGTTGTCGTCCTCGGCTCGACCTTAGCTCGATACTCGTTGATCATATGCCCGAATCGCTACAAATGATCTCTATGCTCCCAGCTACTCTCGGCATCGGGTAATCCCTTCCATCGAACGAAGTATTCTATGTAAGGCGGCACTCCTCTCCTTCGAATCTCTCGGTGGGAGATGATCTCTTCTACATCTTTGTCGAAGGAAGTGACGACAGCTGTTGGTTGTCGACTTGATTGTCCCCTTTCCGGATTCTCCTTGTCTTCGTGATAAGGTTTGAGTTGTCTCACATGGAAGACCGGATGAATCTTAAGCTTCCGCGGTAGCTCCAAGCGATATGAAACATTTCCCACTCGCCTTTCGATCGGGAACGGCCCTTCGTATCTCCAAATCAGTCCCTTATGCACGGACCGTAATGACTTGAATTGTTGGGGAAGCAACTTCACCATTACTTAGTCACCTTCTTTGAACTCCACCGCACGTCTCTTTAGGTCTGCCCAATTCTTCATTTTCTTGGCGGCCTTGTCCAAAGATGCCCGTGCAAGATCGGCCTCTTCCTGCAAGGATTTAGCAAAAGTATACGCCGATGGGCTATGTCCCGAGTGCCCCGTTGCTATGTTATGAGGAGTCATAGGTTGTCTTCCGGTAGCTAGCTCAAAAGGACTCCTCCCCGTAGATTCACTCCTCTGCAAATTATATGAGAATTGAGCGATGTCCAAGAGCTTCGCCCAATCCTTCTGATTAGGACTCACGTAGTGGTGAAGATATAGCTCTAGTAATGCATTGACCCGCTCGGTCTGCCCATCAATTTGTGGGTGGAAACTGGTCGAGAATGCCAAGTTGGAGCCCAACAACTTGAACAACTCGGACCAAAACTTCCCAGTGAACCGTGGATCACGGTCGCTCACGATCGTCTTCGGCACTCCCCAGTGCTTCACGACATGCTTCAAGAACAACTTGGCCGTGTCCAAGGTTGTGACGTCGGGTGGCACCGGGATGAAGGTACCATACTTTGAGAATCTGTCAACGACAACAATAAAATCCATTGAGATGCTCTCAAACGGATTTTCTAGAACCAGTAGAGGTTGGAGCAATCCGGCTGGCTGTTGTTGTTCAATCTTGTCTTGTTGGTAAACCAAACAAGTGCGGACGTAAGCCTCGACATCGTCCCTCATCTTTGGCCAATAATAGGAATCCTCCATCAATGCCATGGTGCGATGTATCCCCGGATGTCTTGCCCACTGCGAGTCATGACATTCCTTCAAAATGTCTCGCCTCAGACTCCCCCACTTGGGCACAAACAACCGATCTCCTTTGGTGAACAACAACTCGTCCCGGATCCAGAATCTTCATGTCTTCCCTTCTCGTGCCAACTCCCTTATGTTTTGGGCCACGGGATCCTTTTCTAAGCCTTCCCGTATGCATTCCTTAAGGTTGGTCTCAGGTTAGCTAATGGCAGTGAGATCCGCCCTTCGACTTCGATTTGTAACCCCCGACTTGTACTCCAATGTGTAGTCGAACTCTGCTAGAAACTCCTGCCACCGTGCCTGCTTTGGTGTGAGTTTCTTCTGGGTTTGGAAGTAACTTGTGGCAACATTGTCCGTTCGGACCACAAATCTACTCCCGAGAAGGTAGTGTCTCCATGTGCGCAGACAATGCACGATCGCGGTCATTTTCTTCTCATGTACTGTGTATCGCCTCTCCGCGTCATTCAGCTTCCGACTCTCATAAGCTATCGGGTGTCCATCTTGCATCAGTACCCCTCCAATAGCAAAGTCGGATGCATCTGTTTGGACCTCGTACTCCTTGGCATGATCGGGCAAGGCAAGTACCGACTCCTCTGTTATTGCGGCCTTGAGTCGCTCAAAGGCCTCTTGGCACGTCTTGTCCCATGCCCACGTATGGTTCTTCTACAACACATCTGTCAATGGTGCGGCAATCTTGGAGTACCCCTTGATAAACCTCCAGAATAATTGATCAACCCCAAGAAGGAACGTAACTGGGACACATCCTTCGGGATTCCCCAATCCTGAATAACCTTCACCTTGGACTTGTCCATCATAATTTGCCCTTCATTATGTGTGGCCAAGAAAGGATACTTCGCCTTGGGCGAATGAGCACTTTTCCAACTTCGCGTATAGCTCGCTCTCCTACAAGGCCTGAAACACCAACCGAAGATGCTCCACATGGTCTTCTAATTTGGTTGAGTACACCACAATATCATCAAAATAGACTACCACAAACTTATCTATGTATGGGTGAAACACCTTATTCATTAAAGTGCAAAACGTAGCAGGTGCATTTGTAAGGCTAAATGGCATGACAAGTAACTCATATGACTCATACCTTGTGACCATGGCGGTCTTTGGCTCGTCTCCCTCCGCAATCCGGACTTGCCAATATCCCGACCACAAATCTATCTTGGAAGACCACCTAACTCCTCCAAGTTGGTCGAACAATTCCTCAATGAGTGAGATTAGGTACTTGTTTCGGATCGTCAGCTTGTTAAGTGCCCGGTAGTCCACACACATCCGTAGCGACCCATCGTACTTCTTCTGGAACAATACCGGGCAACATAAGGGGATTTGGATGGTTGAATCATCCCAGCATCCAACAACTCCTTCAATTGCCTCTGTAACTCCTTTAGCTCGGGCGGAGCCATCCGGTAGGGCGTGCGGGATGGTGGCATAGACTCGGTCACCAACTCGATCTTGTGATCCATATCCCTCCGCTGTGGTAACCTCTTCAGAAGCTCACTAGGCATTACATCCTTGAACTCTTCTAGCACCACCTGGACCTCTTGGGGGACCATGCCTTGTCCTTTGGGCTCCTCCTCGCCATCGGGTAAGAAAAATGCCGCAAATGTCCCTTCCCTGCTTTTGAGTCCCCGATTGAATTGCATGGCCGAGAGCATACTCATGCCCCTTTCTTCCCTCCTAGCCGGAATGGCTCTAGTCTTCTCATGATCCAAAATGATTAATGAATCAGAAAAAGGAGAAATGAAAGCCCGAACCTGATCAAACCATCGTAGTCCCAAGACTGCCTCATAGTCGTCCATGGAAACTACGGTGAATGAGATTTCCCCTTGCCAATCTCCGATGCGCACCCCAACTCTTTTGGCTCGCCTGCATACCTTCCTCGGAGCTGTATTCACGGACTTCATCGACCCTTGGCTTGGTGAGATAGCCAACTTCAAGGCCCTTGCTACTTCCTCCTGCATGTAGTTGTGGGTTGCCCCTGTATCAACAAGCGCCTTCACTTTCTTTCCCCCAATCAAGGCATCCACAAACATAGAACCCCTTCTTGTGATTGGCTCGACATTTTCCTTGAGGGCATTGAGCAAGTGCAAGGATCCCATTTGGGCACCTTCATCTTCCGTCTCTGACTTGTCGGATCCTTGTGTCGCGGCAACTTTCTTCCCCTCATGGGACAATTATATTTCAAGTGATTAGTAGAACCACAAATGTGACAAGCTCTGGGCTTACCTGAGTCCTCCGCAAGCTTCCCGGAAGAGGACGCCATCTTCCCCAGCTTAGGTGGGCGGTCTCCCCACCTTTTCCCTTGTCCTCCATCCTGAACTTCAGCTTGTCACTCAAAGGCTTCAACTCAATCAACCTTTCGGCTACCGCAATAGCCTCTGACACATTTTGTGCGTTTGCCCGTTGAATTTCAAGCCTTGAGACCATCGATGAATGCAAACAGGGCCTCCGAGTCAGTTAGGCTTGGCAACTCGAGCATGATTTCTTGGAACTCCTTAACATACTCCTTGATGGACTTGCTATGCGTCAATTGCTTGAGCCTAGCCCGAGCCTCGAACTCCACATTTTGCAGGTAGAATTGGCGCTTGAACTCAGCCTTGAAATCATTCCATGTCTCCATCCGGACGGTGCCTCGTTCAATGTCCGTCTCACGCCTCCTCCACCATAGTAGAGCCGTCTCAACCAAGTAGTAAGGAGTTGTTTGTAACTTGGTTGCATCATCCCGAATATTGCAAGCACCAAAGTACCGCTCCATAACCCATAGAAAATCATCGATCTCCCAAGCATTCCTAGACCCCTTGAATGGGTTAGGCCTTGGAACATCAATCCGATGAGGTGCCGCACATCCATGTTCCCCAACATTGGCCATAGCCCTTTCAAGTATAATCATCTTAGCCTTGATGGTTTCCCATGCCTCCTTCATCTCGGCCTTGTAGGCCTCGAACATGGCATGAACATCCGTGTTATGAGAATTGATGGTGGCCAACACCTGCCCCTCCAACTCCTCATGGTTGTCCTCCAACGTCCTTACCCGCTCCACCAGGTCCTCCAGCCCCTTACTGTGGTCATCCATGACTCCCTCGACCCAGGTCACCCGAGCCTCCATGGACTTAACCCCCTTCACGCCACCTGGAGCATCACTCACGTTGGAACCGGACTCCATTTCTTCCTTCTTGCATGAACTTTTCCAAGAACTACCTCAAACACGAAAGCTACAGAACCACAGCGTGGCTCTGATACCACTTGTCACGGGATGAAACTTTGATTCGTAAGAACTCCTTGACCCGTGCGGCACTAGACTAGTTCGCCTCGAGACTAGCTAGTAAGCCTTCCAACCAAAGTGCTAAGTGTGTAAGAAGAGTAGTGTAGAGAGGTAGAAAGTTTGCAAGAATGCTTGAATGTGTATTTGCTTAATGATCCAAATGGAATGGCCAAAGGCCTATATATACACAATCACCTCCGTTAGGAATGGTGGAGATCCTTCTAGGTTGTTCTATGACCTAGATCCTTCTACAAGGTTCTCTTATCTACAAGCTTCTAGCTTCTACATCCTTCATGGACTTGGGTCTTGAAAATATCGGGCTTGGACCGCAAGAAAATTGGACCATGACATCAAGGTCTGAAGTTCCTTTGTCCAGCGTCTTGACGCTCGGGGTGATGAGATAAATGTAAAATACTATGTCCAGCGGTTGTAGCGCTCGGGGTGTTTTGGTGAGATAGGTGTAAGCGTTTGTCCAGTGATGGCGCTTTCAGGGTGAGTATATGAATTAGTACTATGTTGGTGAGACTAAAAATGAAATGCTTGAAAGACTTGAGACTGCAATATCTTGTTGTGCGGATTTTTTTACAAATTAATCACTAATGGGACTTTTTAGGTGAGGCATTAGTAGATTTTTTAACGGCAAGCGGTCACTTTGGTTACAGGAAGTCACCTTGGTACCCGGTACAGTGCAGTTTGACATGGGTGGTGGAATCCGGTGGTGGGTGGCGGATTCCACCACCACACCACCGGAATCCGCCACCCACCACCGGATTCCACCACCCATGTCCGGTACCGGTACCAGGGTACCATTACCAAGGTGACTTGCCCGTAATCAAAGTGACCTGCTCGTTGGGCGAAAATTTATGGGTGTATCACGGTAAAAAGTTGTGCAATTGGTGACCTATTGGTAGCTCGACTCTTGTTGTGCTGATGATTTTGATCCTGACATTTTCTTTTTCATGTTATTACAAGAGAAGCAATCAAAACAACAATTAATTAGTATGCGATAATTTAGTTGGCGTGGAGACTTTGACAGAAGATCCATATCTCATTCAATCCGTTATCTTCTCTCTGAGATTTGTACCCATTTCAAACGATAACCTTGTCATCTCCTCCAACTTTTACTTCTGGTCGGCCCATACTCAGCTACTCCAATTTCTACTCCATTCCAATCGATACTTTTACTTCCGGTCAGCTCATTCTCTTCTTCTCCAATCTGTACTCCATTTCAATCGAAACATTCTTGTCAAATCGACCTGTCCAACCAACACGCAGGTTTGTACATTCCGCATTAATCGGTTGTACCTCACTATTACTCGATATGGCATACGTCTATATATATACACGTACACTCATAAACCCACTCCTCCCACGCAAAACCTCTGCCCAAAACAGATAAATGCTGATATCAGAAAGCACCTCGGATTCGTTCTCCCCGTTTTCGGCACCACGTCTTGTACAGCTCCACGACGATTCTCCCTACCAAATCTCCTCCGATGCTGATATCTAGAAAGCACCTCGGATTCGTCATTATCTCAGCAAATCCTTCTTAGTTCTCACTTGTACTGCACAGGTGAGAACTGAGAAGGATTTGCTGAGATAATGACGAATCCGAGGTGCTATCAACATCAGGAAAATCGTCGTGAACAAAGACGTGCCAAAATAACGGAGAATTTCAAACACTCTGTACTGGAGAGAAGGGCATTAGCCCTCACAGTGGCGTTCCGCTTCATTTCAAGGTTTATTGACTGATTGATTTATTGCTGTTTGATTCTGATAGTGAATTTTGTTGCATCCTTGTTGTGAATGTTTATTTTAATTCTCATTGAGTTTGTTTATGTTGTTTGGTTGTATGATACTGAGTTTTGAGTAGTGAGCTTTGGAATGATTTGAGATGGAAAGCAGTTGGTAGTTTATGAAGATTTTGTTTTGTTTTAACATCTGCTGCTTTTGTTTTGTGTTTGTTGTTGTTGATGGTGATGTTTCATTGTTAGATTTTGAGTTTATGAAGATTAGAAACAATAAACAGTTGAGAAGGTCTAATTGATTGATAATTGCATTTGTTGCTCTTCTGATGGTGATTTGTGATTTGACTTCGTAGTTTTTAACGGTTTGAAGAAAACAATTTCTAAGATGTAGTATATGATTCTGATTTCTGAAGATTAGAAACGATAAACAGTTGAGACGGATTGCATTTGTTGCTTTCCTGATGGTGATTTGTGATTTGACTTCTTAGTTTTTAACGGTTTGAAGCAAAAAACAATTGCTAAAGTGTAGTATATGATGCTCTTGTAGCATTTAACATTTACTGAACTTGAAAGTAGTTGTAGAATGTGTCATGATAATGGCCCTCTATCATGAAGTTATGTTTTACTACTGTTAGCTGGATTTGCTGCAGGGAACACACTTTGATCATGTTTTTAGAGATCACATAGTCCAGGGAGGGAGATTGTTATCTGGTACTGGAGAGTCTATTTACGGTTTGGAATTCGAAGTTGAAAATTTTGAGCTGAAGCACTTGAGGAAAGGGATGCTATCAATGGCTAATTCTGGCCCAAACACCAACAGCTCTCAGTTTTTCATTACTATGTGTGGAAACAAACTCTTGGATGGTAATCACGTTGTCTTTGGGAAGATGATAAGAGGATTGACAGTGGTTCGTGCAATTGAGCTTGTTACTACAATGCATGATCATTATCCAACTGTTGATGTTTTGGTGTACGACTGTGGAGAAATTCCTGAGGGAGCAGATGATGGAACAATTAACTTCTTTAAGGATGGCGATATGTACCCGGAATGGCATGACATAGAAACAGATGATGTCTCATGGCTGATAGCTGCTGTAGTATCCATCAAAGTTTTTGGTAGCAGTGGTTTAAGGTACTGTTTTCATTTAAAGATGATAATGACAATATACTATTTGTTCTATCATTTGGAAGATCATAGACTTTTGCATATACAGAAGGAAAATTACAAAATGGCTATGAGAAAGTATATGAAGGCCATCAAATATATTGATACGTGCTGGTCGTCGAATGACATTGACCCAGGTAAATCACATATCTGATTCTGGTTGTATTTCATAAGGATGTCCAATTATTTTAATCTGGTGAATGTCTGTTCTTACAAATCCGATTGCATGATCATCATGATTCTGCAGATCAAAGTGAATCTCTCTTGAAAATAAAATGTGAGATCCTTTCAAATATGTCATATCTACTCTCCTCTTATAAGAGGTCACATCTAAGTATATTACATCTTTATTGTCCCCTTGAATTCTTTATGTTTAATCACATTTGGCTTCTTTGTTGAAGCTCTGCAAGCTGAAGCTAGGAGATCTTGAAGGAGCATTGCAGGAGGCAGAATTTGCGATTCGTGATAATACAGATAGTGCAAAACCATTTTATCGCCAAGGCCAGGTCAGTGTCTAGTGTTCGCCCAGGTTAACGTATGCAATAACTTGAGGACCCACTTAATACACGTCCATAAACATGTACTCTGTCCAGCACTTTGTTTCGTTTGATAATGCACCTCTCTCTTGATTGCCGACTTTGTTTTTGCTTATAACATTTGTATAGGTAGACATAAACCATCTGCCTGGAAACTGTATAATTGCAGCCACATGGATGCTCGCTTTAGTTTTACTTGTGCCTTTTCATATTTGCATATGTATCCTAGGTGATTATGTTACTGCTCATTACTATCATGGATCTCACTTTCTCAAGTGTCTAGCCCCTTGAGACTGCAGTTAGGCGGTTATCTTAGTGCATGTGGTCTTTGTTTAACCTGTTGACCTTTCATGAGCAGTTTTTGCGAGAGACCATCTCCTCGAGAGAAAAATTAACATCACATATAGCTATTAACATTACATATTTAGTAATGCAGGTATATTAAACATAAGATGTTTGATGCTAAACAAGTGATGTTTGTTGTTAGACATGTGATGTTGAGTGACTATTGTTGTTGTTTGATTTGATTCAGTCCGAACGGTTCGATTCGGAATGAGGAGGAACCCACAATTAAGGTTCGGGCTTTAGGTTTTGTGATTCGATTATAGTTTGGGCGATTTCTGAGTACGTATGCGAGTTGATATTCTGGTTCTCATTATTATTTTTGCTACAATCCAGTTTATGGTTCGTGCTTTAGGCTTTATGATTCAATTATGCTTTGGGTGATTCCGGTGTTAGCGTTTCTGGTTCTTGTTTGTGTTACTGTGGATTCTTGAAAATCTGCTCAATAACACAATAGTCAATACTCCCGCAAAACACATGAAGACTAGATTATTATTGTTATCATTTTTTAACATGTTACTCTTTGAATATTGGAACTTGCAGGATGAAGAAGCCTTCTTTAAAGACTACGCTGAATCAAACAAAAAACTTTCTGAACTAGGATTTACCCCATCTCTCGTCCAGTTTAATAAGGTTCGTGCTTTAGGCTTTATGATTCGGTTATAGTTTGGGCGATTTCTGAGTACGCATGCGAGTTGATATTCTGGTTCTCATTATTATTTTTTCTACAATCCAGTTTATGGTTCGTGCTTTAGGCTTTATGATTCAATTATGCTTTGGGTGATTCCGGTGTTAGCGTTTCTGGTTCTTGTTTTAGGATTTATGATTGGATTTGTGCTTCTTACCCTTTATTGTAGGAGGTATACGTGTGCCTTAAAGAAGAATTGTATCAACTCCAGGCTACGAAAACAGTTTTAAGGACAGTAGGGAAGAAAAATACTACAAAGAAAGACCAAAACCGAGCTCGAAGCCTGGTGCACCAGTAAGTATACTAGTCTAAAATGCCTCTTTCTCTTTGCAGCATCCTTTCTTTCTTTGAATTCTATCGACTCAGAGAATTGCACTCTTCAAATAATCTCTAGGCTTATCTAATAATCTTTTTTATTTGAACTACAGATCACTTGGCTAATATCCGGTCGAGCATACTACGCCACTCACACGTTACAATCGACTCACCCACAGAGTTAAGGAGTCTAATTGAAGTCCATGAGAAGAATCGTAGTTTGGTGCATCTATGGATAAACAAGACAGGTGCAGGACTTTCCCGCTTACTACAAGAGGTTGATGAAGCTGGTGTTTTTTTATCTTCCACAAGTATCTCCATGCCCTTGGTCCTTTATGCCATTTTGAATGTTTGGATCCTTGTTGTATATTCAGATTTCCCTTTTTAAGAAAATATTTTCCTTCTCATTTTTAACATGAAACTCTCAGTTTGACAATGTTCGACTGTGGTAGGCCTCTCCTTATAAACAAACCTGTGTCCGTGTGCTCCATGATTGATTTGAGCATTCATCTTTCTATCTTCCATATAAAGAAACAAAGTATCAAAAGTGAACCTCAAAGTCAAAGGTATTTGATTTCCAAAGATTTGATGACATCTGAGTCTGACATTTACCAATACTGCATGCTGTATGTTCTTTTCTAGATATCAAGGCAGATTACACTTGATAACTATGACTTGATGCATTCAGAAACTTACATTTACATCCTCAATTCATTTCTGGCAACAATACCCCTGCACCCATCTACACACATAAGACAGTTGATTAGATTCTGAAAACATTAGGATGGTCTGTTAATTGTAATACATTGGAACTGTGTATGCGTTCCTGTTAAGCACCCAGGTTTCGTTATTCCCTACCTATGATTTCTTTCTTTTGTATGCTGTAATATGACTATTGGGATTTGGTTGACAAGGAAAATTAAAATCATGAGTTCTCAAGTCAAGACCTCCTTATTGATTGAATGATTGGGAAGTTTCACTCTTTGTTTATCATTGTACTATATGCATAATTTGGTTATGCTAATATTTAATCAGTGTTAATTGTATTTGCTCGGGAATTAACTACATTGTGTTATGCAGAAGGAATCCAAGATCAAGGTCTGAAGTTCCTTTGTCCAGCGTCTTGACGCTCGGGGTGATGAGATAAATGTAAAATACTATGTCCAGCGGTTGTAGCGCTCGGGGTGTTTTGGTGAGATAGGTGTAAACGTTTGTCCACTGTAGCGCACGGGGTGAGTATATGAATTAGTACTATGTTGGTGAGACTAAAAATGAAATGCTTGAAAGACTTGAGACTGCAATATCTTGTTGTGCTGATGATTTTGATCCTGACATTTTCTTTTTCATGTTATTACAAGAGAAGCAATCAAAACAACAATTAATTAGTATGCGATAATTTAGTTGGCGTGGAGACTTTGACAGAAGATCCATATCTCATTCAATCCGTTATCTTCTCTCTGAGATTTGTACCCATTTCAAACGATAACCTTGTCATCTCCTCCAACTTTTACTTCTGGTCGGCCCATACTCAGCTACTCCAATTTCTACTCCATTCCAATCGATACTTTTACTTCCGGTCAGCTCATTCTCTTCTTCTCCAATCTGTACTCCATTTCAATCGAAACATTCTTGTCAAATCGACCTGTCCAACCAACACCTTTCAATTGGCGGCGGAGGCCTGCATTATCAATTTTGGAAATTTGCCTAATTTTGGTTACTCTGCCCCTTTCCTATCTTCTTCTCCACTCTGGTATTTCTTCACCGCTTCGGTATACATGAGTCAGTTGCATATACATGAGTTAGAGTCAGTCCTATCACAAATTTCCTAGCTCCAAGATTGTACAATCTCATCAACATTAGTTAATGGTAACGAAGAAATCAATACTGCCCACTGATATGGTTTCCTATATTTTGAGATCAGTATTTAACAGTGAGTTGTGTGGGTCGGTATTTTCTCTTTCTTCTTATCTTGCCTAAGCTCTGCCCCTTCAACCTGGACTCTTGACTTGTTTGTGTAACTTTTTTGCGTACACAGTACATGTACCTAAAGATCTTTGTTGAAAATTTGAAAACAGATGTTGATATATAGACTTGTGTAGATTCCGGGAATTGATCTCTTTTGAAACTGCTTTCTGCATTCTCTCTTTCTTCTTATCTTGCTTAATTAAGCTCTGCCCCTTCAACCTGGAGAAACTTTCGGTCTCTATCATATCTTCGTCATTCCTTCTCTGTGAGTCTTTCCCTTTCACAAAAATTATAACTCTTTCTCTCCTTCCAGCTTCTCTACTAATCTACAAATCTTTCTCGCTCGTGAGCCACGGACTTTTGTACAAGGTAGCTTCAGTTGTATCTTAAAAGCCAATTAAAACACTATATTCACCATCTACATTGACAAACTTGATGTTCTCAATCATAGCTATAATTATTAACATATTCTATATATATATATATATATATATATATATACCTAACATGTAGTTGATTTCTATATTTTCGCTCTATATTTCTTGCAGTGGCGGATGGTTGAAAAGGCAAGCCTGTATAAGTCATCTGTCAAGGAACTTGAAGCCTGCATGTGTTTCTGGCGTTCTGACTTTGGTAAGAGAAACCTAATAAGTTGGTTTATGTTTGTTATGTCACCAGCTATTTAATTTTCACCAATTTTGTTATCCTCAATTAGCATGAGAAATTGATGCCCTATTGATTTGGTTTTATAAAGTGAGCCTTGATTAATGCGCTGGTTTCATTTTGACAGGACAGACTAGCGATAGAGTGGCTCTCAGGAAGAATAATTTAGAAGCTCAATGTTAATTTAATTTTGTGATGGTTCTGTAGATTTATATGTTTTGTTAATCTGAGTTTTGTTGTCAAAAGCGGTGGGACTTGTTCTAATCCATTAAAAATCGCTAACAAAATATTGAAGAGGGAGTACTTGTTGCCCTGATATGTGCCCTTGCCAAGACGAAGGTATACTCAAAACTTCCAGTTTGTGCCTTCATTATGCTGTTAAACTCCACTTTTAATAATTATTATTGGATTTAACGTGGTTATCATTTGACTATCGTGCTATATGCGTTTCTTGGTGATGCTGAGGTTGTATATGCTGCAACTTACAAAGCTGAAAGAGAATTGAAATGGAAGTAAGTGATCTTATCGCTTCACTCTACTCAGTGGTAGTAAAACAGTTTAGTGACATTTGTGTAGTGATCATGTTGTTTAATGAGTATTGGAACTTTGGAAGCCAGTAGCTAACTAAAGTCGGCCTGTTTTGAAGGGCAAAATATGGAATTGAAGAGATGTGTAGAGATCAGTGGAACTGGGCAAGCAAGAACCCCTATGGTTACAACGAGACTTCTACTAACTGAGACGTTTAATGATGCCAGAAGATATACCTTACTATTACGTCAGGACACGCCTTTGGTCTTGGTGTTGACGTCCATTTTAGTTAGCTACTACTACTATACATAATCTCTGGTTTGCAGGTGATTCATTGATTTACGCGTTCTTTCCGAAATGTTGTATCATTAGCATGAGAAGACAGCACGGTTTTATACACTACAGAGGAACTTGCTTAAAAATTCTGAGTCATTTCCTAGACAACTTGATCTCTTCTTTTTCCCTTTTTCCGTATACAACTGATTGTTATAGTACTGTGTAGCTAACAATTCAATTTTCAAGTAGCTTTTCAATCCGATATACGAAGTGTGGCTAATAATTTTGAAATAAGCCTTCTTTGTTATATACAACTTGTGCCACATCCTCGTATGTTATCTTCCTTGCACAGTATGCCTATGTGATTTTGCTAAAACCTTGAGAACTACTTCAACTTGGTGCAAAGTTTCGAAGCAAAAGGGAGGTATGCAGGGAGATTCGGTACCAACATATGCATTCTGAAAAATGGATTCTTTGTAAGATCTTGCTCCTTTTCTTGAAAATAGTACATAGTTTTGTTTACATGTGAATGCTTTGTATACTTATGTGTTATGGTTTGATGGCACAATTCAAAACAAACAACATAGTATCATGGATCAGCCAAGCACATACAATCCATGTTGCATCAGTTGCATATAATTAACAACGCTGTCTGTGTTCCTTGGTGAAATATAATAATGTTGCCTGATATTTTTGATTGGGATATGTTCCATTCTCGTGTGTACGGACACCAATTCTCTAGTGGTCCTTGGAAGTCGAAACGACTAGATCTCCGCCTATCCATCTTTAGAGGCCCAAACCCTCTTAAAGTCAAGGGTTTTCCACCGATTCAAGAGATATTTGGGCCACTAAAGGGGGAACGGCAGAAAAGGCTCTTGAGTTATTTCCTCAACCAACCCACCGTTAGGAACCCAATCTCTCTCAAAGTGAAGGGTTTTACACCTATTTGAGAGAGATTTAAGTCTCTAAAGGACGCTTGGCCGAAAGGATATGACGTTGTTTTATCAGCCGGTTGCCTTGGTGGTTTCTTTTGAGCAACCTATCATTCAATACCCGCACCTTTCTTGCATTTAGGGTTTGTACCAAACTAGGAGAGGATGGGATTATTGAAAGGCAGGCCAGTCAAAACGACAAAATAGAAGTAGTAGAAGAAGAAGAGTCTGAGACCATTTTAGTACAATTTATGTACTTCGATCATGGCTTTTTATAGAAAACTCTGACCAATCAGCGTCCGCCACGTAATAAGGTTGGTGTTGAAAATGGGCCTGGGCCATCCGTTTGGGCCAGATAGTGTTGGATCACTTGGGTTTACCCATTTTTTTTTATCACACTAAGCCCTTGGATGAACACTTTACAAATCACAGAAAAGACTGTCCGAGTGGATCCCTCAACGGATAAACCTAACCAGTGATTGTTAGCCCAGTCCGAGTCACCACGAGTTGGTAATTTATCATTGCCAGTTTATGAAAGACTACTCAGAATCTCACACTCACGAGTAGACGCAACGACCATATCTAATGCGTCCGAAATCCTATCAGTTCTAATCAATCATCATTGGTTTACACTTATCAAGAGAAGCATGCAATGCTACTTCGGATTCGTCCATACATCCGAGATAAGATAAGTTTATGGTTCATCATTACTGGATTGTACAAATTATTGTGGATATTTGACTTACTACTACGGATGTCTATCCTACCAATTCGAGACAAGTCCGAGTAGCCAACAGTTGGATAATTCATGCAAGATTATCAAGTAAAGATAAAGGGAGCAAGGCATAATTATCTTAAACATAACAGATAATTGTGCGGAAAAATATATCACAACAACAAGAATAATATCAATGTACTTGGAAACGTTCCGTGCCACCAAAAGATTATCAGAATTCAGTAGTTACAGTTACACGGGGCATACCTCGGACCCTCACTGTTACCACGAGTGGTGGTTACTAGGACCAACTTCATTTGTTCCATGGCGGAAAACAACAAGGGGATTGGCAGGAGTATCAACATTTCCAGAAGCGGTGACATTATCCGCAATGGCCTCCTCTGCGTCCATAACTTCACATGCAGCCCTCATAGTCTCGTACATACTGAAGTCTGGATCGAACCCGAGTACCTTGGCGGGCAATCGACACCATTTTTTCAGATAGTCAATATGATACTTGAATGGCCTTAGACGGAAAGTTTGGAAAGCACTCATGATGACGTTTAGGAGGTAGGGTTCGTTATGTTTGATTTCAATGTTGCCCTCATCGGTCACCAACTCCGTGAACTCATCCATGGCCAATTCTTCTTCTGGCACCACAACCCGCGCAAAAGGCACTCCCTTGGCGTCCACGTAAGGAGTTAATCCTTTGGCTTTCCAATTGTAGCCAGCGGGAACAAGATTCTTGTCCTGCGACTACAAAAAAAATCGGGTTTAGGGACGGATAAAACCCTTGCCGATCCGTCCCTAATCCGTTAAGGACGGATTAGGGACGGATATTTTATCCGTCCCTAAATAGGGACGGATATGTTATCCGTCCCTAATGGTCAAAGACCAGTAGAGACGGATAATATCCGTCTCTAACTTTAGGGACGGATATAATGGCCAAAAACTGCATTTTTTTTAATTTTTTTTTATTTTCATGTTTTTCACATTTCACCTATTTTACACTCAATATAGTCGAAGATAATATACCCGAAAGTGATAAAATTGCATTAATTAAAATAGAGATTCGATAAAATATCCGAACAGAAGACTAAATATCCGAACAAGATGAGATAGTGTGAAAGTATGTAGCTAGAACAACATAAGTACATGAGCATCTAAGAACCGGGAGGAGGCGGTGGTTGTTTGTTCGCACCGAACATCTGTTGTGCCATCTCATCCATCCGACGAGTGATATGAGCTTGATTCTCTAGAAGTTGATCGATCGTTTACTTAAGAGGATTCATCAGCTCATTCACCTGCTCTTGTGTGTAGAAATTTCCACGTGATGAGGATGCCTGAGACACGGAGAAGCTACCACCTGTCAATGCAGGGCCCAAACTGCCGATCCCATACACTCGACCCTTAGTGTCCCTCGGGTTAACTTGGAAGAATATCTGGTCTTGCTCTCGAATTGTGAGCTCATGACCGTCGATCATCCTCTCCTCCATGATCCGCTCCACCTTAGTCTGCAATAGTGTAGTGCATACGAAATGAGATACAGTTTTAGGAAGATACGCTCGATATATAATTTACACAAATGCAAATGTGAACCTTAACAAAGAAACATACCCCAATTAGCTCGGCCCTAGGATCAATCCACATGCCATTCTTCATTTTTGCCTTCTTGAAGTGGTGAAGAGCAGTAGTGGGCTCCCCGGCATGGAGCTGAAGAACATGCAAACAAGTAGTAAGTTGTTAGAAATGAAAGCAAAAAACATATGTACAAATCATATTGCAAGTCATAAATAACATATATACTAACCGATATCTGGCGGTCTGTAACAACAGCCCGCGACCCATAATGATGCCTGGAGGTGCCTGTACCATCTCGCGCCTCAGTCAACCGGTTCGCTCTGTTCTTCGCCGCCGTGTCCATGGCAAAGGGATCTCTCGAGTACTCGTGCCAAAGTGCCCACTCATCATCCCCATGAACTGCGGCTTTACCCCAGCGGATTTCATGTTGCAAACCATCCTCTTATATAGCACTCTGATCCAACAGTCTCGAAAACAGGCCACAATTGGGGAATCAGGGCATTGGGAATGAAGTAGTGCTTCTACAACATTTCCAAAAGAAGTAGAAAGCCCAAATAGATTAATGAAAGTAGGGATTTAAAGATAAACACAAGTACAGTGGCTAACATACCACGAAATCAGCACAACAAGTTCAATAATGATGACTAACATATCACCCAAGTATAGTGGCTAATATACCACTCAATCAGCACAACAAGTCAAAGAACAGTGACTAATATATCACCCAATTACAGTGGCTAACATACCACTCAAATTGTCCTAAAATTTACTAACACAATGGTGACTAACATATCACCCAAGTACAGTGGCTAACATACCACGAAATCAGCACAACAAGTTCAGTAATGGTGACTAACATATCACCCAAGTACAGTGGCTAACATACCACTCAATTAGCACAACAAGTCAAAAAACAGTGACTAATATATCACCCAAGTACAGTGGCTAACATACCACGGGATAAATCATTGTAACATTTAAGCTTACCCGCATCTCATCAAAATAATGGTGCTTCATCCTCTCCGGGAGCGTAGACCACTTCTCGCCTCCTTCACCCGGCTTCTCCCTCCAGAGCCTTATAATCTTACCAAGATTTTCGCTTGCACCCTGTGGCCAAAGCCTGTTATAAATGAGACAGACATGAAACAAACATTATTAGTAAATTCATGTAACATTTACTAATTATCTGAAGTTATGTTCTACAAATGCATAATACTTACTTCTTCCCGTTCGGGAACAACACCGGCTTCCCATTCCAAGTAGCACCAGGTGTCAGAACGGTGTAGGGACACCCGTCAGATGATAAGTCAGCAAACATGGGTGACGTCCCCACACTCGAGCCAGTGGGAGTCTCAGAACACATGTTGTGTACTCCCTTGATGTCATAACCCGAAGACTACCCACATCCTTTGGTGCAGGACCACCACTAGTACCACTAAACACCGGATGATGGTATGTGGACCTCTTCTGCCGAGGCATCTGCAAAAGCATACAACAAGTGTTAGTAAGAAAGACGAGATGAATTGGCAGGTAAAACATATACAATAGACACATAATAAAGCATATATAACAAGTTGTAGTAAGAAAGATAAGATGACTTGGCATGCATGTAAAACATATACATTTAACACATCAAGAAGACTAAAAAGTCGAGTTAATCAAGA
Source organism: Plantago major (assembly GCA_026545765.1). Classification (NCBI taxonomy): domain Eukaryota; kingdom Viridiplantae; phylum Streptophyta; class Magnoliopsida; order Lamiales; family Plantaginaceae; genus Plantago; species Plantago major. The sequence goes on along the minus strand of CM048843.1, from coordinate 87,099,882 downwards.
ACCACCAGTATACACATACCCTCGTCCTCCTCGCCCGTGGTGAAGTCTACATATTGGTCTACCTCATACTCAGCTACGAACCCCTTACGTTTCAAGTGCTCGATTACCGTTCTAGGAGGCAAAAATTGTCTATTCCTACATATGTTTGCATTGCAAGGGCACTTCATCATCCCCCGACTCAAACAAGTAGTCTGTGTAAGTGCAAAAGCAATAAAGGCTTCAACCCCTTCCACAAAACTAGATTCAATTCTGCCATTAACAGTGCGACGGTACATCCATGAACGATCGGGATTCATAATTCAACAATTAACCTGCGTCTCAATTTATTAGATTTATAACATTTATACCATTACGTATTTAGTTTCATTACAATTACAATTACATTTTTAATTATGATACGTTAACAATTGGTAATGAATTACATGCAATTTATGATTACAATTCAATTTTCTAGTAGTTATAACATTTATACCATTACGTATTTAGTTTCATTACAATTACAATTACATTTTTAATTATGATACGTTAACAATTGGTAATGAATTACATGCATTTTACGATTACAATTCAATTTTCTAGTAGTTAAACTTCCATATATCTATTAACATTACAAATTGTAGATGAAAATATTATTGATTGTTTTTATGTTAATACTCCAAAATTATATTAAAATCACCAAAATCACCAAATTGTCTCCAAACACACAATTAAATCTTCATAATCTGAAACAGCATTATCTGAAAATAGCTAAGTAAATACCCTACATACTTACAATCATACTAGCATCATACTAGCAATCCAATTTCACAATAAATATATCAATTGCACATCTCAAAGCTAACCAAATACATAATATAAGCTAAATTATCTACTACATACTTCCTATAAACATACAATTGATCAAACTAGTCGAAATTAATAAAATCCCCAAATTTTAAAAAGTAAGGGTTTTAGCCAAAATACCTTCAATTTTGGGGAAAATAGCGGATGAAAGTTGAAATTGATGCACAAGCCGAGCTCCTTGTCCGACGAGCTTCGAAACGAGTCCAAGATTGGCCGGAATCGTCGAGATTTGGCCGGAATTGAAAAGGGGAGAATTTGGAGAAGAGAGGAAGAAAGAAAGAAAGCAGAAGGAAAATGAGGAAGAAAGAAAGAATCTGCCCGCAACCTGTAATCTGTATGCGTTTTTAGGGACAGATAGCTATCCGTCCCTAAGGCCGTCCCTATTTAGGGACGGATCCGTCCCTAAAAACAATTTTTTTTATTTAGTCAACTGTTTTAGGGACGGATAAAAAATCCGTCCCTAATTAAGGACGGATTAGGGACGGATAGGCCTATCCATCCCTAATCCGTCCCTAACATCACCGATTCGTCCCTAACTTAGGGACGGATAATCCGATTATTCTTGTAGTGTGCAGTTGTGCAGTTACGGACGTGAATCCCTCAAGGCGGTGGGTATCAACCTTGTCCGCCAAAAGGTATTTGAATGCCACGGAAGCCAAAAAATCCTTGACAACCTGAATTCGGCAGGATTTAAGATCCTCAAGCAGGGTATCCTTGAAGTTCAGGAGCTGTTGCAGATAATTGGCCGAAGTCTGTCTCTCACCAGCCAGATCCGCCTTGCACAATTCCAGAAAACGGTTAAGCTTAGTCATGAGGACATTACCCTTCCGCACCCGCTCATTCAGCACCTTAATCTTCTCATCTGCATCCGCTTGGGCAGCCAGTGCCTTGTGCAAATCCTCCTCGATAGTGGCTCGATCGCTGGCTGCATGCTGAAATACTTGGACCATGCATCCGAGCTATAATTATTCCGTGCAAGAGATAGTTAGAGACTCTGCGAGAATAAATAATGAAACAACAAACATTATTTTTAATGAAGGCTTACCTGCTCGTACAACACGGGCAGCTCGCCAACTCTCTCAAGTTCCGGGAGGCTCCTACACCTCTCCTGTTCTGCCTCCAAAGCAGCTTGATTCGCCAGAGGCTGTACGACAGAAGCCTTCAGCCTCTTGGCTATTGAGGCACGGGTCGAAGCAGGTGCAGGCCTCTTCCGAGAAGAGGTAATTGCGTCTTTCATGAGCTTGTCCTGGACAGGGATGGAGGCCGACTGCAGAGTTCTCTTTGGGGACGGAATCTCAACGGATTTGCCCTTGTTCGGCAAACCTTGGGTTTGAAGATCCTCCCCAGCTTTCACTCCCTGTTCTGCCTCCGTAACAAATTCAGCCGCATTCTTCGGATCCGGCATCAGAAGATTAGGAGGTGTGTTGATGATTTTGGTCTGCATCTTTGAGGCGACCTCCATCGCCTGCTGCTCTCTCTGGATCCTCTTCCGTTCTTGGAGAGTCGACATGATATACCTCCACCAAAAATCTGCGGAACAAAACAAGGAAGAGTTAGAAACAGACATAAAAAAGTAAAGTCCAGATAAAAAGTAATAAAATCGGAATGCACAAGTTGAGAGCAAAGAAACATAGAGACAGGATAGAAGGATTACTGAAATCTTCATTTCCGCCACACTCGACGGGTCCAGTCAAGCCAGCCTAGTATGGTAAAGGCTCGCAGGTGAATCCGTTAAATGGAAACTTCCGAGGCTTGGGATCAGCCCCCTTGTGCAACCTAGCCACCCACTTCGGATGGTTGCTGGCTACAGGACGGTAGTCCGTGATGTCAGCTCTTGAGAATTTTCGGGGAAAACCCCATTGTTCTCTTGCCCTGTCGGGCTTACCTACTTCTAAACCTAATCTAACAAAGATAAATCTCTCCCACCATTAACAACCAAGTGAGGAGATAAAGTCAGAAATGAAATTAAAGTTGGGCATATTTACAAATGTGTACATGAGGGCATTGCTCGGACTAAAGGAAATGTTGAAGAGTTGGCGGAAGTTTTCAAAATTTATTTCCATCTTCTTTCGCTTGCAGAAGACAGCGAAGCATATAAGGTTACCCAAAGATTTTGGGATAACTTGCATCGGACTGATGCCAAGGTGGTCAAGGATCCCCTTGATGCACGGAGCAATAGGGAGCCTCCATCCGCACTGGAAATAGATCTTGTGGACCGAGATGTAGCCTTTTGGTGGATTGTAGAAGGCGTGGTCCAAAGAAGGGACCAGGATCTCTACGGAGTCGGGAATTGCCCACTTCCGCCTTAGCTTAGGAATCTGAGACTCCTTCACCTTAGAAGGGCAAGTTGGGAGGGCCCCATCCTCATTCAGCTCTCCATATGGATCCGCAATAGCGACGGAATTATGAGGACGCGGAAACTTAGTCCGCCAGGCATTTACCCCACGCTCTCCCGCCTTCGGCGCCTCAGGGATAACAGCTTTGAGGTTGAGTTGGCTCCTAGACCGCCCGGACCTCTTCCTTTTGCGGACAGGACGGGATGCCTCTTCCGCCTCATCGTCCTCTTCACCTCCTTCCTCCTCCATGGAAGCATCATTTGTGCCCGGAACTGATTCCGCGGCCACCCTCTCCTCATCCCCAGCGTCGAACATCTCAAGATCATCTAGATCTTGCTCTGTGTCACCTCCATGTTCCACCAGTATTGCGTCCGCATCATCATCAATCCTTCAACCACCAATTGTCCTAGCACTGACAGTGACCCTAGTCTGCCTGGAACTTCCCTCAACATCTGCAGCACCACTCGGACCATCTCCATCCTGACGGACCGCATCCCCAACATCTTAATCACCTGAAGAAGCGATGTTGACCACGTCCTTCGGACCAACATCCGGATCCACTGATCGGATGACCGAATTTTTAGGGATCACCTAATTTTGGGCATCTCAAACTCCACATGGTCCGAGATGGTATTGTTGAGAGTGGCGGACGATGACTGCTGCTCCACAGCATTGTCATAATTCTGAGCCTCAGATTGGTTCTGACTATCATTCTCGGACATCTAGGGGACAAGAAACGGAACAGTCAGAGAGTTGTTGTTTGTCCAAGAGTTCATTTATGTATCTTATTAGGTCTGAAGTTAGTAAGAGAAACCCTATGAACAACTGGGAATTCTCAGGCCATAATCTCCTTACCATTGACACACCAATGGCACATATGGTAGTGTCATAGGGGGATTACATGCGCCATCGGCTCCTAATCTAGTACATAAACAAGCGAGCATTGTGCCCAACCAGTGCCTCTCGCAGGAGTATATGTGCCTTATGGCACTAATACTCCACACAAATGGCACATGCATGCACAGTGCCATTTGACTACTTACAGTCAACAAATTTTTGACAAAAATTTACGAGTTTTTACAATTCTAGCATTAAGCCTATACAATTCCAATTTGATTATACATCATTACTGGAAAACATAGCATGCACAATGCACAAGTGTCTCCTATTTCAAAAATACGGAAACATGCCAACAGTCATTACAGGCTTAAGGCTACACAGTGCCTCAATTCAAATAATTTTGGTGATTCAAGCACTACCCTACACTGGGAACTACAACATACATCTCTACATAATTCAAACATAATTCTAAAAATGAGATTCTAAACTCCTAAGCATGCAATCATCAGTGCAGAAGCAACAGAACACTGCAAGTACAATACCGAAAACATTCCAGATCTGGGAGGAGGTCAAAGAACACTTACTTGATTTAACTTGAGTGAGTGCGAGTTGAAATTCAACAAAGGTTGGCTCGTCCTTGAGATCACTTGCTCGGATCTCCTCTTGTTCTGTGAGTTCTTGCTTGCTCGGATTGCTTAGATTGCTCTGGATTCAAATTTGCTAAAGTGTGAAAGTGACAACAATAGCGATCTATTTATAGAGGGTACTTGCGGGAGACGAAACGTCGCATCCTTCCGCCCTAAATCCCAACCGTTGGTCGTTTTAATCTAACGGTCGTGTCGTTTCACACTTGGTGAAATTACATCCGGCTCCGTTATTATTAATTGAGAAATTCTCCACTCACTCGGGATTCGCACCCGTGGGCCAAATAGAAAGGGAATTGGGCCTTTGGTGTCACTGTTCGTCAGCCCAATTGGCCCATTCACCAATTTCGGTCCAAAAGGATTAACTTCCTTTGTACTCTTCTATCAGAGACATTAAATCCTCACCGTACTCGGATCTCGATATATCTCCGTTATAAATACCTTTTCCTTCTACAGTCCGAGCTACTACATAACTCGGACTGTAGAAAGAAAAGGGGAGGGGGGGGGGGGGACAACGGATTTTACAAAAAGGAATTTTTTTCCTTCAGAGTTAACAATTTGGACACGCTCCACAACACACTTGTTCTTTTCATAGTTACCAACTATCTTCTACCATGATACTTGAAAACTAGGGGGACATATGTTGATACGGATATGTCCAATCCGTTAAGGGCGCCATAGAGCGTGTCCTAGAGCGCATCACGGTTTAATAGCCAATTCAGTACTGGTACGACCTCACATGGTCCGTCCTAGTGAGTCAACCATTACGTTAAAGTCACTACACCCTCACAGCTAGTCCGAGCTAGCTGGGAAAAGGACTTCTAAACCTGACTGAGTCAGTACAAAGATGCCTAACGGACCGGACAAGATAGCCTCTCGAAGCTACCTTTGTGGTAAGACCAAACGTATACTGGAACCACTGAGATACTTCCGTGAGACTCTCGTCTCGGACATCCAGAGTTACATGAGGTTAGATCAATCAAGCAGACAGATCTATCATGAGGACTTACACGGACCCAACAGGCGGAACAATACTCTTAGTAGGGAAAAGACCGATTTATCCTCCCAGGCCCAATACACGGTATTGGACTATAACATACTGTTGGGCCATGGGCCAAAGGAATGTCGCTATCCTTGAATCCACACCTTACACTTGGCACCATCTTATGAGTCACCTCATACCCTATGATAACTATAAATATAGCACAAGGTCCAAGACCTTAAGGTAAGTCTTAAGTAAAAAGTGATAAAGTTTCCAATATCATAACCTTCCTCATAACTATTACATTGAGAGCTTCCAAATCTCTCTTGAGTAAAGTCTCTTACCGGATTGACACTGCGGTCAAGGTAACCCTTCTAACACTTCGTCTTTTCAGGTACTCTAGCTCGGACAGGACTTGCTTCGGACTTCAAGCTAGGAGGAGGATCTTAAACTAGGTTACTTGTAATAGTTTAGTTAGTGTTTGAGGTCTTACCCCTCAGCACAACAAGACTTATTTCATTAACAACGTAGACGTATTGATTAAGAACATGGATGGTTTTATTGATAATATAGACCGTCTTATCTATAAACAATCTCTCATGAGACTTTGTGTTATTTTTATTAGGAGAATAACCAACCAAAAATACCAAATTACCAATCTACGAAAAAGATTACTACTAGCATTTTGTTGGTGGGGACTTCACGCCTTTCTTTCCAAATATTCAACTCCTTGCAAAGGAAGAAAATAGCCCAATGGATATTAAAATTCACAGTTGGTTATTTTATTTTATTTTTGATATTTTATATTTTATAATTATTTTTATATATTTTTCTGAATTATTAAAAAAAATACAATTTTTTTGAAAATTTAAAATCAAGAATTAATTTGAGTTTGTCACGTATAATGGTAATATGGAAAAAAGTATAATCAAATTCGCCGATCAAAATCGAGCCAGCAGTGAGATATGCAAGATTATTGTGCGGAGTACCTCAATTGGACATGTAGTTACAGGTGTCACCAAATGAACATAGTCATTCTAGTGTACCTAAAATGAAATGTCTCATTGTAATATACATAAAAAAAAATTTCTGGCGTGACCGCGTCCTCCGCTCGGTACTAGCGTCGTAAGGTCCCAACTAATGATTTATCCCTGCACAAATCACAAATAAATTAAATATCGAACATCCATCGAAAGATAAACCTCAAGATAAATAAGACGGTGATTTGATATCAAGAAGGTGTTAGAATACATAAAACGCAAAAGGACTCACTTTAATACATTGGGAAAGCAAAGGACCACAATGTAAATTTGGGATCCAAAACCCATAATTTGATTAGGTTTTTTTAGTTTCCATTTAGGAAACAACGTATCATTCTCGAATCAGATGAATTAGTTGCCAAATAATGTGCCAATACTAATGATAAAAGGCCCAATAATGTGCCAATAACTGGCCGCATTGTTGGTCTCACTTCATTTGGCTGTAAATCTTGGTTGAATCCTTTTCTCATCCATCTCTCCCAAACGAGGTATGAGCTCTTATAATTAGTCCAGTTGTAAGTAGCATTATATTCTATTACTACTGTTAGTATTTGTTTGATTCCGTCCATAGCTGTGTTTAACACTATCTTTCAATTAATTTTCCAGGTTTTGAAACTTTTTACTGCATACAATAAAAAGATGCGTTAAAAAACTTTTCTTTTAAATTTGGAAAAAGAAGCTAGTCAATGTAGCTTTTTTTTTTAAAGAAGGAGCTTCTTATCTTTTTCATTCCGAAAATATACTTAACCTATATTAACCTAAATTAGAATTAAAAAAAATACATTTTGTATACTTTTTTGCAACTAGCATAAGGATTAATGTATCTGCGTCTCTTTAAAATGCATACATGTAGTACACATTAAATACTGATTTTTTTCATTACTAAATTAAAATGCTCAACGATTATTTATTTCAACTTCTGATAATTTTGATAATGTTATTAAATTGGCGATGTAAAGTACATTAAATATATATTATAATTATTGGACAAAATATGATATATTATTATTTAAAAAACTATAAACTAATAATACGATAAGAAATGTTAAAGACAAGAAAAATAAGAGTAATGTACTTTTATGTAATTTTACAAAATACCAGCTAGTTTTTCAGCTAATTTGCTAAACACCTACATTTAAAACTAGCTAAATTTTCAGTTAGCTAACCAACTACCTATTACATAACCAGCCAGCTGACATCATTGTTGTTTCATCATTCATAAAATAACAGAACAGACTCCTACACAAGAAATATGGCTATTTTCTCAGCTACTCTTCATTTTGCTCGCAGATCTGCTTCTACTGGTACTATACTACTATTAATAGCAGCAGCTACTTGCTGTTTCGTGTTAATTCTACTTTCTTCTGCAATTCCTGTTCTCATGACGTTTCTTCTTTTTCTACAACCTCTACTAACAAATCACCTTCAAACATCATTACTCCTCTTGATTTCTTTGTTGATAAATTCCATTTCTCTCCTGAAATTGCTTCCAAAGCTGCCTCCTTTTCAGCTAGCTCCAAAAACCCCCAAAATGCTGAATTGGTACTTACTTTCCTTAGAGAAAAGGGCTTTTCCCATTCCCATTTGCAGAGAATAGTTAGGCATCACTCTCAGTTGCTCTCTGCGTGTGTTGAGACGAATGTTAAACAAAAGTTCAAAATTTTCGAGGATTTGGGTGTCTCGGCTGCTCAGCTAGTCGCACGTGATTTGGAGCTAACACGATCATCCACAGACTATCTGTGTTGAAGGACCTGTTGGGATCGAATGATCATGTTGTTAAACTTATAAAGAAACATCCCTGCTTGTTTTATTCAAATCCAGAGAAGACTCTGTTACCAAACATTGAATTCCTCAAGAGCTGTGGCGTACAGGTTCAACAGATTAATAGCATGATGTATAGTGATCCTGGTCTCTTCTGGAAAAGTCCAAAGAATATGAGAAGTTGTGTCAGTAAGTGTGATGAGATGGGCGTTCAGAGGAGCTCCGGGCCATTTATTTATGCTGTTAAAACTATTAGTGACATGTCTGATGAGACTTTGGTGCTCAAATGGAAGAGCTTTCAGGATTTGGGCTTCTCTGAAGATGACATTTTGAGAATGTTTAGGACTGTACCTCTGGTAATTGCTGTATCTACGCGGAAGATAAAGGATGTATGATATGTCGTGTATTATTAAGCACCTTGCATCACTTATGCTCAGCATTGAAAAGAGGTTTTGAAGGCTTTGGAAGAGAGGAGTATAATTAATAAATGGCCGACTTTTGCAACACTTTGCACCATGACAGATGAGAGTTTCTTTAAGAAATTTGTCCCTCCTAATATAAATGAAGTAGGCAAAGATTTTATAGCAAAGACTGCTTTTGTTGAAAAACCAGACACGGCAAACGGCTTGAAAGCCAACTTGAGGTGATACTGCCAGCTGGTTTGGTACCTGGATCACTTGAAGAAGTTAGCAGTCACATTTACTCTTACTATTGGCCTTCAAGAGATGTGTCAACTTCATTTTGCTACTTCAGTAGTCGAGCAGTTCGTTTAAGTCATTTGTTGTACTTGCACACTTTTTTTTTTTTTTTTTTTTTTTTCTTTTAGTAAAACTGGTGTGATCAGGTATTCATGTGATATGCTTCACCATGACACTGTGCGTTGTGTATTGCCTGTATCTTTCCACTAACTATTTTCGGTCTAGCAGTAGTATCTACAGGAAAACCTACCAGTGCAATTGATGAAGCGTAATACTATATGATAACATTTTTTCTCTAGATGATGACTTCCAGTGATATCTCTTCCTGTTTGTTTACGTGCTTCTTCTTAGGACCTTATATTATGTTAAATGGTTGGTGCTAGAATTTTTTTCTCTGTAAATTCTTTGGAATCCAACTTTGATCATCTTGATTTGTATATCAAGTTGCAGTAGTATTTCTGTAAGAACTAGAACACTTAATTTAGCCAGAATGTTTCTGGATCTTTGCGATACTTGGGATTCGTTTGCCTTGTTGTATCATGAAAATAGTCTCGTTGGTTGTGGTTTTCATATCCGGTGACAACAGTGCAGTAGAAGCATTGTGACTGTTCAAAATGAATGTGTGACTTTTCGAAAGGGCTCTATTCATTAGTACTATTAATCGATGCATATCACTGGCAGGAAACACATTTTTTCTGGAGCTTCATCACTACAAATCCCATTGAGGTAATTTCAGGTTTATTTGGAAAAATTTGTGATTCCAGAAAACAAATCCCATTGAGGTAATTGTGGATTTTGATCGCGCAAGTACATTACCTGAGGATATTATTAGTCGCGCATTGTATCAGGCCTCTGTACAAGTGAAGATGTGCGGACAAGCATCCTGCCTAAAGCTTGGAAACTCAGATGGACCTCGAGTTACAATATTGGAATTGTGGATGCTGCGAGAAGGATAAAACCGTGGGTTGTGAGGGAAGCAACCTAGCTTTGCCGAGTATATTGACAGGATACTTCATACTTATACGAAATGCTACAACGATCCGTTTAGTAGATGAGCAAAAGGAGCTTGAGACCTGAGAGCAATGGAATTGAAGTACCAATTAAGTGGAAGAAGAAGGTGTCAGAATTCATCAACAAAAGACAAAGGACTCACATGAATAAATCGGGAAAACAAAGGACCACAATGTAAATTAGACTTTGCAAATCCAGTATTTGATTAGGTTTTGAGTTTCCATTTGTATAATATACTAACAAGCATCATTATTCCTTTCATTGTAAACTCCATAATTGTAATTCGTTTGTCAGATCAGAAGTTAACATTCCGACCATTAGAACTAATCAAATCAAAGCCAATAGAGATGAAATTGGCGACCGAACAACACAAATCACTTGGGATTTACGAAATCCCGGAAGATTTGATCAATGTGATCTTGTTACGGCTTCCAGTGGAATCTATCTTAAAGTTCAAGTGCGTTTCGAAATCATGGTGTTATTTAATCTCCAGTAAAAAATTCGTCCAATCCCAGTTGAATTTTGCGACGAACAACATAGATTACGCATGCATTACTACAGAACAGATGGATGCTCCTTCAATCACCAAGCAATATAATCTGAATGCTTTGTTGAATGATTTAGAGGACTATGAAGCACCTGACCTTTACTATCCCCATAGTAAAGAATACTCCTATGGTTTTGGTACTTGTGTTGGTTCCTGTAATGGTCTGTGTTGTGCCTGGCTTAGCAGTCGATTGTTCGTTTGGAACCCGTGTACCAGAGTATGCAGAGAATTGTTTTCCAACAGTGCGGGCGAGTACTTTCACAACGTGGGAGTTGCTGGTTTTCATGGTGGTGATTACAAGGTTTGCTTGATTACTTCTCATCATGGCAAGTCCATATCAAGGTTATATAGTTCAAGAACTGATTCTTGGAAATATGTAGAGAACTGCAATAAATTATTAACTAGAACACCAGGGAAGTTTGCTGGCAATAAGCTCAACTGGCTTGCATATGGTTCAAATATTGTTTATTTTGATTTGGAAAGTGAGTCTTGGGGAATGGTAGAGCTGACAGAGGTCACGGGTTTTCTTTGCCTGGAAGTACTCGAGGAATGCCTTTGCCTGTCTAATGGTCTGGAAACAAGAACGGATGTGTGGATTTTGAAGAAGCATGGGTTGCCATGTGAGTCTTGGAATAAAATCTTCAGTATTGAGCATGTGTCTTGTCCTTTGCCTAAACCCGTATGTATGACTGGAGAGGGTAAAATTTTGATGTGGTATTGGTACGGACTCTTGGAAGGCACTGCTTTCATAACTTATGATCCAGAAACCAGGTCTCTTGAGGAATTAGGTAACAAAGTATCTCATTTACTTGAAACATCAAGTGTCTTTGTCCCAAGTTTAGTCTCACCATTTCCGGTTGATTAATGTGACCCGAAGCTTGACGACAAGAAGAGCTTAGTTGCTAAATCAACTTCTGAGTTTATGTTTTCTTGGTCCAATTGTTTGACTTGGAGTTACCTATAACCTACTCTGGTTTAAGATATTTCATGTTATCTCATTCATTATATATATTTTCCTTTGAGTTCAGCTCTTACCAAGTTCATACTATAGTTCATCATATTAAGACAAATTCACACGAGCATTGAACCGTTAGATGTTATCCCTGTATGTTCAAGCTGTTAATGTTCATGATAATATAAATCTATACAGAAGCTTTTCAATTGTTACTTGATTCTTTGTCTGGAGAAAGAAATACGCAATCGTATTACTAATCGCAATGTTCGTAGTTTAGGAAAAGCACAATGCATTTGAAGAAACCAGAAAATCCTTAGTACAGTTATACACCATGTAATGAGATCAGTTAACAGTTACTCTGTCTTCTAATCTTCTTCCAACGACACTGCTCTGATAATAGCAATACTTTGAAAGTAGGAACATATAAGACTTTTTTTAGTAAGAATTTGTCTGCTGAGAAATTGATGTGTCCAGTTTGTGCTACCTCATGTCATGATCTGGTAATTGCACGTTAGTATTCTGAGAGTGCAACATTTGAAGTGAATAAAGGAGAGGAGTCCGTTGCTCCAGTATCAATGAGAAAACAAGTCTTAAATTCTGATGATACTTGTGTGTGCGGCATTGTATATACTAGTGTGACAAGTACATGTGCGCTTGATGTAGTTGATGCTAAGATCCGAGAAGTTCTGCTCTTTAGTGCCAGAAGAGGAAGCTTGATTCTACTTCATTTTTTCCATCATTCATTGTTGATTGTGCATCTGATCCTTAATAGCTTTATAGCTATCCTTCTCCATAGACTGTTGTTAGGTGTTGTTAACTTGATGGGAAGTAACAGAGGAGGACTTTTAGTAAGCTCAACTTTTCTGGATATCCAATCAACCTGTAGCATTGCTTTTGCAGTTAGTACATTAGAGATTGTTGTTTTATTTATCGATAATGTAAACAGAGGACTATCAGAATCAGCTGGCATCTTAATTGAGCCATCAATAAAACATGTTCCGTTTCTGATAGACAGAGTAAGTAACATGTCTCTTTTCCAGGAGTAATTGGACCCTTCGAACAGCCCCATAAAAGGCGTTGTCACCTTGATGCAGATAATAAACACTGCTGGCATTTGGATCTTCTATTCTTTGAGAACTGAGAAGTATCAAACTTACACGGTCAAAATGTTGAAACATCGATCTTGCATTCGTGATTTTTACAACACAACAGAAACATTTCTCTGATACTTGAAATATTGAAGGTAAGTTTCACTTTTCCTGGTTTACTTTAAGTTTTTTATTTTCCCCTTTCCATCTTTTTTTCGCGAAATAGCCCAGTCTTCTGTTATCGCATTATATTGAAGAAATGCACAAGAAATGAAGAATATTGCGATAATGTCAAATTCTCTAAAGTTCTATTTATATTCCTATCCGAATGCTAGCTAGTCGCAAGCTCCCATGTGAAATGGTGCACCAAAATTTGCACTAAACAAAGTGCAGGTAAAAGTTGTCATTGTAAAGAAGATTTGCCAATTTAGTAAGAAAACTTAATGAGATTACACACTAGCTAGAAGCTACTATAGATCCTGTCATTAAAGTTGTGGATACATATATGGCCATGTCTTAATTTTTACTTTCCTTTGCAAATTCACTCCTGATTGTAATTGCTCAATCATCATCTCCGGTTTGGGGTGTGTTAGGTTCAAATCTACAAAAAGATTGTCTGACAGGTTACATGGTGAGTTTCAGTTTTCGTGGTAAATTAAGTTTTTGATTTCCATCTATTTTTGCGAAATAGCTAGCCTAGTCTTTTTGTTACCGCATTATATTGAAGAAGTGCACAAGAAATGAAGAGAGTTTACCTTGGCAGAATATTGCGATAATGTCAAATTTTCTAAAGTTCTATTTATATTCCTATCCGAATGCTAGCTAGTCGCAAGCTCCCATGTGAAATGGTGCACCAGAATTTGCACTAAACAAAAAGTGCAGATAGAGTTGTCATTGTAAAGAAGATTTCCAATTTAGTAAGAAAACTCAATGAAATTACACTAGTTATTATAAATTATGTCATTAAAGTTGTGGACATATATATGAACATGTCTTAATTTTTCCTTTCCTTTGCAAATTCATTCCTCATTGTAATTTATCAATCATCATTTCCGATTTGGGGTGTGTCAGGTTCAAATCTACAAAACGATCGTCTGACGAGTTACAGGTTCCATTGAAGGTGAGTTTCAATTTTCCTGGTAAATTTAAGGTTTTGAAGTTGATGAGTTTTATGATAAGATGGTTTCACATGTACACACCTGATCATGTGCTTTCTTAAGAAACAAAACTTCTGATATATGTTTTGATTATATGTTTAATTTCTGATATATGTTCAGATTCTGAATTAGATTTTCTGATCTTTTCATTAGAACCTGTTGTAAATTTGATCTGTCCGGTGAATGTTTTGTACACACATACATTTGGACCTGAAGAGTCTCCTTAAATCTATGTTTGAACACATAAGAAACCCTAGCTGGCTTGTTGAACATTTAGCATATAATATTCCCTTGAAAGGCATGATCTTTTCCAGGTTAAGCGGCACATTCATGTAGCGAAACTGATGTATGGCATTAAAAGCCGTACTTAGCCTTGCGATTTAGTATTGCGCTAAGGATGAGTCTGTGGAGAAATCGTGCTCTAGAATTGCACAACTTTAGCTATCCAAACTCTCGTTCCATAGTCCATACCACTTCATTCGAAGCAATCGATCATTTAGGGTGAATTCAATTTTCGGTCCTTCAAGTCAACAAATTTTCAATTCTTGCAAAATCCGTAGTCATTCGTATAAAAACGTTGAAATCATCGGGCTTTTGGTCCTCCGATGATGTGGATTTGCTGAGGCGGATTAGCGTGTTTCTGAGGGAAAGTTTTTGCCAAACATACCTAACCAATCTTTATTCTAATATAAATCCATGAGTTGTAGTATTTCTGTATCCAATCCATCACTACTACTAGTTCTTTTAAAAGCTTTGGAAGCTCTTACGCGATTTGTCACAGGCTTCGCGGACAAAGTTTAAAAAAAAAAAAAAAAAACTCTGTTTTCATGGATAAGTAATTCAGAGTTGTTTCATGGATAAGTGATTCAGAGAGTTATCTCATGGGAAATGAACTTTCAAGGTACAATGTACTTCACCTGTGACGTACAGTATAAACTTGAACGATTATGACTTTTCAGTTCAAATCAGGAGTTGTATGATTGTATCTCTTCGTTTCAAAACATTGTGACTGTTCCAAATGAATACGACTTTTCCAAAGGGCTATGTTCATTGATACTATTAAATGATGCATATGATCACACGCAAAAAACACACTTTTCTGGAGCTTCATCACAACTAAAACGCCCGGTACATAGCGCAATTATATGTGAATTTTCGACTTTACTTTTCATTACACTTTTAAGTATCATGCTACCATAGTTTTCTTCACTTGGCTGTGCTTTATGAATCCTTATGATAAGAAGTCTGATCTGTGTTTTCGTAAGATTTCAGGTTTGTTCGGAAACTTTTGTGATTCCAGAAAACAAATCATATATGGAGGTGAATGCGACTGTGGATCGCATAAGTACATTACCTGAGGAAATTATTAGTCGCATCGTATCAGACTTGTGTACTAGTGAAGCTGTGCGGACAAGCGTCTTGTCTAAAGCTTGGAAACTCAGATGGACCTCGAGTTACAATATTGTAATTGTGGATGCAGAACGAAGAATAAGACTATGGGTTGCAAGGGAAGCAACCTTTGCCGAGTATATAGACAGGATACTTCTTCATATACGAAATGCTACGATGGTTCGCTTAGTACTTTGTCATAATCATGAGTTAAATCATGTTGATTCATGGGTACTGAGTCTATTCAGTCACAACAGTAATATTGAGATGTTGGATATTTATATCTGGAAGGATGGCTTTGTGTTTTCCAGCAGCCTTCTTAATGGTGATTCGTTGAGGATACTAAGGTTGGACTTGCACACTTTTACAGTTCGTGAAGACAATCATTTTGCGAACATTACAAATCTGTATCTTTGCAATGTCAGAGTTCAGATTGAGAATTCTGAAAACGACACTGTAAGTTTCACTTTTCCTGTCTTACAGGAAATGATACTTGTTAGTTGCAAATGGTTTGTTGATTGTGTGGATATATATGCTTGGAAATTGAGAAGATTCATGTCGCATGCCAAATTTGATGCTGAAGATGATGATGGCTACAGAATCACTATTTATTGCACAAGGCTTGAGGAGTTCCGTACGACTCATAGACTGGAAAACATATGTCTATACGACTCAGCAATCACTTCTGCGATACTAGAAAATCTTGATGATTATGAAAATCAGGAAAGAATGCTATGCAGTGGATTACGTCTTAGAAGTCTACTGAAAGATTTCTCATCGACTGTGGAGGAGTTGGAGTTATCACTATACATGTACGAGGTACATTTTACGCTCAATTTTCAAATGGTAGTGATTATCATTTATGTTTTCTCAATCAAGTAAGAAATTTTGTGAATTAATATAAGTTTGTGTATTTCAGCTTGGGTTTCTTTACCATAATATTTTCAGGTTTAGTATAAGCATGTTGTAAATGTCTGCTTACTCTAGATTTTATGAATTAAAGGCTATCGTGGGATCAGAACAAGGATCTCCTCTTCCGTGTGTGATAATTTGCAAAGGCTTGTTCTGTCTGCTGATCATCATGAGCTTCCTGAAGATTATGCTATACACGACTTTGAAGTTTATGCGGAGATGAAGACCCTTCTGTTAGCCCAAAGACATTACTCGAGTTACTCCACTCGACACCATCTCTGAGAACTCTTGTTATAGATTTTGTAAGTTCCACCACTACTTTCCCATTTGCATCTCTTAATGTTATCTGACTTTCCATATTTTTTTGCTGTACAATTTACTTTCTGAATGTCTCTATTTTTTGCCAGGGAACTTGGCAGTATTATGATTATGACGCACTGGGGATGGTACCGTCTTGCATTATATCCAAGCTGGAGGAAATAGAGTTTAAAAGCTTCGACAAGACGCTAACTGTCAATCTTGCAAAATTTCTGTTGGAAAATGCCATGAATCTGAAGAGATTCTGTTATAGTGCATGGCCACAGGATGAAGTCACGGAGCTGCTATCAACATTTCCTAGTGCTCCAACATGTTCGATAACTTTCATCCCTTATTCACCTAGCGCTGATGATATTTAGTGTTAGCTCTGATGATATTATCTAAACATGGGTATCTACTGTTGGAAGATCACATTATGTGCTTCCATTTTCTCTGTGTTCTTAACTGACAGTGGTTTAAAACTTGCTGTATTCGAGTTATCTTCATTCTCTTTTGTAAGATGTCAATTGAGCGATGACACTGTCTTGGAAATCTTTGAGGTTATAAATAGGTTCTGTTCTTTCTCAATTGTATTTGTCGAATTACAAAATTAACCATTAATAATTAAGAAGGCCATAGCAAAACCAGTGGTCTCAGCTTTATGAGTATAGGAAGAAGATGCCCTTATAAGTTGATTCCAGAATAGCTTCTGTTAAAGATGAAATACGAACCATAAGAGCCAAAATGTACGACGAATACAGAACATGATAACTAGTCTTCATCTGGTGTGTGGGGAGGAGGTGATCCATCGATCACTGATCCAATCTTTTCCTATTTTCCATCTCAGTTTCCTCTTTTAATTTCTGCCCCATCATCATCAACAAGAATTGCCAAATTAGTACGAGGGTGTTGGGCACCGCAGGTGAGGGAGTATGAACCGGAATAGGTAATAAATTTAGTGGAGGTTCGGGCACAATTTACATGATACGACGTGAGCACGGTATACAGATAGGGACCGGTTTCACATTTAGCACACAAACTGATCTTTTGTTGTTCACCGTTGCTACTCCATCCATCCTGATAAGAAGGTTACTTTAGGATCGATAAATTGGAAGACCTTTTCAATTCTTCAAAATCTACATTTCAGTTGTACGGTCCGCATCAAAGCTTGTACACCCCAATATAATATAGAGGGATTTCACTTGTACTCACAGCTGGCATTATTGTACCTAAACGGTCAGTTAGCTTGTATACATCCCAATATATACATACCAATTTCACATTCACCTATTAATATCATATCTTCATTTTTATTACTTCCTCCATTTCAGAAAAAGTGTTACATTTTACTATTCTGTTAATCGTCTGCGTTTTACCACAATTTACTCTTAAACGATATTAATAAATAAATTATTAAAATTATATAATGAAAATTTAGTAATTAAATTTTTATTATATGATTTTATTAAATTATTTCCTATTATCGTTTATGAGTAATTTGTGGTCAAACTCGAATACAGTTGACCGGTCAAAGTCAAAATGTAACACTTTCTCTGAAATGGAGGGAGTATTTAGTAAAATCAAGTATGTCAAATTAGAAGATAAAAAAAATACAAATTGTATTACTACTCTAGTTTACTACTTTACTAGTTACATATCGTGCGTCAGTGGTTACTCACCTCAGGTTATTGAGCCTATAACTCAGAAAAGCTTGTATATTTTCCCTTATCATAGTTAATTTATTTAGTATGTGATTGATAGAATTCCATCTTATCTAAAAGCTCGAACTTACAGAGAGTGCAATCTATCCATTTATATTAATACTCTAATACTCCCCGTACTCGTGGCCGATTTCAACCTCTTTGGGGAGGTCATTCGAGTGGAAATTTAATATGGGGCGGAGATTGTCTCCGTGGAGATTCGAACTTGTAGAGAGGTGTGGAATCTAGTCATTTATATTAATACTCCAATACTCGATTTCAACCTCTTTGGAGAGTACATTCAAGTGGAAATTTAATATGGGGCGGAGATTGTGAGCCAAGGGCTCGACACTCGATATAATTCCATCTCATCTAAAAGCTCAAACTTATAGAGAGGTGTGGAATCTAGTCATTTATATTAATACTCCAATGATTTGGAGCTGTATGAGTGCAGAGGTCTGGAGAAAGTTAATCTGAGTGCAGTACGCGTAATCTGAAGAATTTCAGTGCTCGTGGTGGAACGAAGAAGAAAGATGCAAGGATGCTATCGGCTGAATTTGGAACCGATGATGACCATCAGTATCCAAACATGGTCTCGTTGGAGCTGGATAAAGTCAGAGTTGATGATTTGTTTTCCGAACAAGGATGCAAATTTTCGTATAGATCTCCTTGCTTGGAAACATTTAAACTTAGAGTATGAAGGCCCTGGAAAAGTAGAGATTTCCAGTGATTCGATTACGTGCTTGAGCTTGATTCGGGCGGAGAGGTTGAGACATGCCACAGTTCATCTCCCAAACATCAGCAACTTTTATTTTACAGGGAATGATGCTACGACGCCTTCACTGTGTTTCGCTACTCCTGATCATAAGTGGAAGTCTTGTGTTGAGTTGAACTACCCACATTGTTGTAATGGTCCTTGGCTGAGAAATTTTCTGACAGAGTTGAGCTCCTCTGATATTTCTCTTGGTATGAACTTAACATCAAGAGGCACGGTGACAACACCAATGCAAAGTAGTTTCGATTTGCCCAAGGTGGAGAACCTGGATTTAAAATTTCGTCAGCTTGAATCGTGGTACAGATCATGGCAACATGGGAATTCAGATGATTGTTGTGAAACCGTGTGGTGTGCTTTTGAGTTGCAGCCCAAAATATATAACTCCAAGCTTTGAAGCTGGTTGTGTTTTGGATAAAACAACCTACCAATGTAGAGAAGATCTGTACAAGACACTAAAGAAGCATGTCAATATGAAGAAGTGTAAACAGGCTCAACACGGTATAAACTGCATCCATGGCCTAAAGGAAGTAAAGGTGGAGATTTACGATCAAACTCTCCAGGCGTGGAAGCGGCATCCCAGTCCTGAGAGAGCTTGGGAACCTAAGTGTGAAGGAGACAAGATTCGGTTCTGCTTGAAATGGAACTAGAGAAGATTACTAGAGCCGATTAGTTTTAAGTTACCTATTAGAATTCTAGTCATAGAAGTTAGATTTTGTCCTTCTTTTCCAATGTTTGTTCATCTTTTCGGAGATTGGTTGTTTTTAATTTACTTTTCTTTCGTTATATTTCATAGAAACGCAAATATTTGCTATCAGAAATCTTGTTTTTCTCTACACATATTATATTCTCTACTCTCTTACTTTTTCTTCTCAGTTCATGAGTATCATTATGCAAGTAATGCCCGGTCCTAACTTTTAATAGATGTGATCATTGGTTTTACTCGATTTCATATTTTTAAACAATGGAACCAACAATAGAGCAACCTGTTTAAGCTCTGTAACCGACTTTTTAGCAAGCCTTCCATCTGAAATCATCGTCAAAATTCTCTGCAGGCTACCTGTTAAGGCCACTGTTCACTGCAAATGCGTCTGCAATACATGGTTCAATCTCATATCCAACCCCAAGTTTAGTTAGAGATCAATTGATCAAGCAGAGAAGGCAGAATCTGTAGATTTTGCATAAACTCCTGTCCAAGTTTGTTACATGATTAAACCGTCCGGTTGAAGTTAGTTATGAAGAATATTCCGGTCCAGGAGTTAGTTAATTTTAACTGTGTATAGATAGAAGTTAGTTCCTCTATTTTCAGCAACTTTTCATTCATCTTTCTTCTATCAAACACTATGTAATTCTTCTGTAATTCTCAGTTCATCAATGGAATTCATTGTTAGTTTGGTTATCTAAGTTCAATTCATGAACTTTCACATGTTTGTTGAATTGCATTTTGCCCTGTCAAAACCAGGCCTTGTTGTCCAGTACATCGAAATGTACATGACTTACCTCAGGCTAGTTGATTTTGGTGAGGGAACTGATCGATCACGCTACAGAATTCAACCTGGCCGTTTGAAGTTCTTCCCTGATGCCAAAATAGTGGTTGATGGTTCCTGCAATGGCTTTCTTCTCTTGCTCGTCAGGAATTACAAGCACGTGGTTCTATACGTGTGCAGTCCTGTCATGTGGGAGTATGTTGTTCTGCCAATGTCAGGACACCAAACCACGTAAATCTTCTCGTGTGTAAATCCATCCAAATTGTATCATTTTCATTTCTATATCAATAACACCCGAGATCTCGTAATGGAAGCTACATCTTACAGTTGACATAAGGGAGATCCAACAGTCCTATACAGCACAATTAATGTTGAACCGGACGTAAATGATCAATCTTAAACTACATTACAAAAATTGCATGTCTCATACATTCATGCTGAGGGCCCCTTATCAGTGTCTACGAAGTGTAATGGACAAAATCAAAAAATTAAATGAGCAAGAAACTTGTTCAGGACAAAAAAAATCTTGAGTTTTGCTAAAATAGAATCACTTTCTCACCATGTTTTTCCGCTGTTTCATATGCCAATGGATCATCCGGGCATAATCATTAACGCTGTCAAGTTAAGTGAGACTCCAGAAGGAAACTCTATGCATGTGTGTTATATGTCAGTCCTCTCCCCTATAGCATATTAATGTTTTCCGCTAGTACAGGGGTCTGATGAAGAAGCCCCCAAACCTCCTTTTACTGAAACACATGACCCTGTATTGGAGGAACGATCAATCAAATCCCAATCTAAATACAAAACTATCACTGTTATGTCGTCGTGAACTTTTCTTCTCTCTCCCCGTTCAACTGTCTTAAGTTCAGAAAAACTTATCCCTATCTTATTTGCTGCTGCAAGCTGTGCAGCCTCGATTAGACTTTTGGCAATCCCCTGCAAACAAAGGAAGTAAAATTAGACTTTTGGTAACTCAAATTTCTCAATCATTTACATGGATCAACTCATGGTAATGCAGGAACATAATGCACATAAAACAGAATGATGGAGGCCTCAGAAAAGAGATATAAGCAAAAGTTCCGGTGAAAACTTACATTGCGATCATTTCTTGTGACAATGTCAACTGCCTGTCTATTGGTAAGGTGCTCCCACAGGCCATCTGAAGCAAATATAAGAAATCGATCTATGGGCAATATTTTATGAACAAGGACAGAAGGTGCAGCTGTCATAATTGGTTTCTCGAAAGTTTCAGACAGTCTGAATTTGGCTAATAGGGGTTCTCTATTGAACTCTGCATTCTTCAGGTAAGCATCACCAATTGCTCTTGAAACCTGAAGTTAGATAGTGCTCATTAGCAGTAGATAGTACCAAACGAAAGGAAAAAAACTACTTGAAATTCACGTATAGTGCAGAGGTCTAATGATCATCAGTGAACTTATCAATGGTAGCGTAAACCCACCGCCAATGTAAGCAAAGATATATACACTTCGGAGAAGAAAAAAATCACCTGAATAATACCCTTCACACGCCAAACCTCACCCTTCGGAACTACAATATGGGAATCATCATGGTGCAACTGGTGTAATTCCTCCCGAACAGATGCCAAATTCGCATTATGTTCCTTCGATAACTGTACTGCTACGTGTTGTATACCGTCCAAATCTAGTCTTCCAAGAACCACCCTGGAATCTCCAGCATTTGCAATATATAACTGTTCACCACAAAGAACACCCACCAAACAACATGACCCAACAGAAGCAAGTTGAGGTTTGGTTTCCCATTGCTCTTTAATCGAGGAAATAAATTCTTCATCTGTTGCTAAGTATGCATCCTTGATAACATCTTCTGACATTGCTTCATTTTCTGATATGAACTCTGCATCATGAATAGCTTTCGCATGAGTAACATATGCATGAGTGTATGTTGAAAATAGACATGACAGTTGAATGTTTATCGCGTATGCTAAGTATGATTTGATAATCTAATGTTAGTGGTCAGGAAGATCCTTTAGTCTCCTTAGTAACATATGTTTAAATTTCAGATTCAAGAGATCACTCAGTCTCTGTGCAATCAACATAACTATGCTATGCAAGTGCCTTATACCTACATGTTTAGGCACAATAGCATAGAGAATACTATTGCCAATGCCCCATGTTAGATAGGAATTCTGTCTCCCCACAATTCTTAAAGTTAATCCCACGATAAGCGGAGACAAATGACTAACACATGGCATGATACATAACGGAGTAAATATCGACTTTATAAGGAGAGCTGCAACTCAGAAAACAATCACATAATATAGGAAATGAATGTGGCACATACTCTTGACATTTGCAAAAAGCTTTTGGTTAATGAATCGCGCGACTTCTGGACCACCATGCCCGTCATAAATTCCAGCAAATGTCCCTTGAGGACCAGGCTCAATCATGCTCAACGGCCCTGACTCAACTTGGCTATGATCTTCCAGAAGAGGATTTGCCTGAACCACTGCCATCGAAAACTCCCCATAAACATGGGGACACAAATCTTTGTGCCACAGTAGCGCATCCACATTATCGCATCCACCACTGCAGCATGGGCCATCATCAACATTATCACCTTCTCTACTGCATCTTGGGTCAGCATCCGAGTTACCATCTCCTCCACTGCGGCTTGGGGCAGGATGGACATTCGGGCGTAAACAAGGGAAATACTTCTTCCACGAAGAACCCACCATTTCTTCACACAACAACATGTATAAAAAAGGATCTGTCAATCTCAAACCAAAGCAAAAATGAGAGGGAGAGAGAGAGAAAAGTAAATGTGTTTTTTTTTTTAATAGAGATGGGTGTGGACTTCTTACAAATCGCTTACAAATAGCCACAACTTAATTGCTCTTTTAGTAAATCTTAGTGGAATGAGTCTGCGTTTGACCATCCACGAGGTGACAAACCTCCCTTTTAGGCATCTTTTTCTCATTAATTTTCGTTCTCTATTAATATCATTTGTATATAACGTGCCATCTTCTAAAAAAAGCAAGCAGTGATGGAGATATGTTATCACATAGTCAATAAATAAACTATGATACGTGAAAATAGACAAGCGCTTTCTCAATTATAACAGATGTAGTCAATAACCTGAGGTGAGTAACCACTGACGCACGATATGTAACTAGTAAACTAGCTAGAGTAGTAATACAATTTGTATTTTTTTTATCTTCTAATTTGACATACTTGATTTTACTAAATAAAAATGAAGATATGATATTAATAGGTGAATGTGAAATTGGTATGTATATATTGGGATGTATACAAGCTAACTGACCGTTTCGGTACAATAATGCCAGCTGTGAGTACAAGTGAAATCCCTCTATATTATATTGGGGTGTACAAGCTTTGCTGCGGACCGTACAACTGAAATGTAGATTTTGAAGAATTGAAAAGGTCTTCCAATTTATCGATCCTTCCTGCTGATAGAAAGTAACCTTCTTATCAGGATGGATGGAGTAGCAATGGTGAACAACAAAAGACCAGTTTGTGTGCTAAATATGAAACCGGTCACTACCTGTATACCGTGCTCACGTCGTATCATGTAAATTGTGCCCGAACCTCCATTAAATTCGTTACCTATTCCGGTACATACTCCCTCACCTGCGGTGCACAACACCCCTCGTACTAATTTGGCAACTCTTGTTGATGATGATGGGGCGGAAAAGAGGAAACTGAGATGGAAAATAGAAAAAACATCAACCTGATCTATGGAGATTGGATTGGATCAGTGATGGATAGATCACCTCCTCGCCACACACCAGATGAGGACTAGTTATCATGTTCTGTATTCGTCGTACATTATGGCTCTTATGGTTCGTATTTCATCTTTAACAGAAGCTATTCTGGAATCAACTTATAAGGGTATCTTCTTCCTATACTCATAAAGCTGAGATCACTGGTTTTGCTATGGCCTTCTTAATTATTAATGGTTAATTTTGTAATTCGACAAATACAATTGAGAAAGAACAGAACCTATTTATAACCTCAAAGATTTCCAAGACAGTGTCATCGCTCAATTGACATCTCACAAAAGAGAATGAAGATAACTCGAATACAGAAGTTTTAAACCACTGTCAGTTAAGAACACAGAGAAAATGGAAGCACATAATGTGATCTTCCAACAGTAGATATCCATGTTTAGATAATATCATCAGAGCTAACGCTAAATATCATCAGCGCTAGGTGAATAAGGGATGAAAGTTATTGAACATGTTGGAGCACTAAGAAGTGCTGATACTAGCTCCGTGACTTCATACTGTGGCCATGCACTATAACAGAATCTCTTCAGATTCATGGCATTTTCCAACAGAAATTTTGCAAGATTGACAGTTAGCGTCTTGTCGAAGCTTTTAAACTCTATTTCCTCCAGCTTGGATATAATGCAAGACGGTACCATCTCCAGTGCGTCATAATCATAATACTGCCAAGTTCCCTGGCAAAAAATAGAGACATTCAGAAAGTAAATTGTACAGCAAAAAAATATGGAAAGTCAGATAACATTAAGAGATGCAAATGGGAAAGTAGTGATGGAACTTACAAAATCTATAACAAGAGTTCTCAGAGATGGTGTCGAGTGGAGTAACTCGAGTAATGTCTTTGGGCTAACAGAAGGGTCTTCATCTCCGGCATAAACTTCAAAGTCGTGTATAGCATAATCTTCAGGAAGTTCATGATGATCAGCAGACAGAACAAGCCTTCGCAAATTATCACACACCGGAAGAGGAGATCCTTGTTCTGATCCCACGATAGCCTTTAATTCATAAAATCTATAGTAAGCAGACATATACAACATGCTTATACTAAACCTGAAAATATTATGGTAAAGAAACCCAAGCTGAAATACACAAACTTATATTAATTCACAAAATTTCTTACTTGATTGAGAAAACATAAATGATAATCACTACCATTTGAAAATTGAGCGTAAAATGTACCTCGTACATGTATAGTGATAACTTCAACTCCTCCACAGTCGATGAGAAATCTTTCAGTAGACTTCTAAGACATAATCCACTGCATAGCATTCTTTCCTGATTTTCATAATCATCAAGATTTTCTAGTATCGCAGAAGTGATTGCTGAGTCGTATAGACATATGTTTTCCAGTCTATGAGTCGTACGAAACTCCTCAAGCCTTGTGCAAAAAACAGTGATGATGAAGTTGTTCTGTATTTGTCTCCAGCAATATCAAATTCAGTGAAAATGAAAGGATTCAAGTATATTTTTCTTGGTGAAGGTAATTTTTAGAAATTTCAACAAAAGGAAAGATAAAGCTCAGAGTTGTCAGACCTGAAAGACGACATTCAGCAAAATCTAAATGATCTTTGTTGATTGCCATATAAATCAAAGAACCAACCTTGCTCCAGGGAATGCCATCTTGATCATGTCCACGAATGCTTGGCTGGATTCCTTGGCATGAGATTAAGATTAATCATTCAATAAATATAAGCACCATCCACAAAAGAAACTTAAAGGAAACAACGTCAGATATATCTTGAACATGAAGTTTGAGATGTAATCGGAATCTAGTGCTTTCAGAGAATGCTTCACCAACTTATTTAATAGAAAACGAAGTACATGCCTATGTAAAGAATGGTTCCATCTCCGCGAAGTAATTCGTAATTATTAAGTCGAACTGAGTAAGAGTACTGACCTAAGAGGTTCAGGAGACCTTAGTAATTTCATAATTACATCGCCAAATTTAACACCGAGCAGAGCATTCTCGCCAATT
The DNA here is from genome assembly GCA_026545765.1 of Plantago major. NCBI lineage: Eukaryota > Viridiplantae > Streptophyta > Magnoliopsida > Lamiales > Plantaginaceae > Plantago > Plantago major. The sequence continues at coordinate 87,073,664 of CM048843.1, read as the reverse complement.
ACCAGGTTACGCCAAGACGCAATGAGAAGAAAATCAATTACAAACCCCCAGACATTGCTGAATATAAATGAATTGGTAAAAATAAGTAGATCAGAAGTAATTAACAAAACCTTTCTTTCATGAATGATTTTGTGAGCACATTTTATATTGTCAACATCATTAATTTCCTGGAGCCCAAATCATTGAAGCTTTATCTCACGCTCTGCCAGAATATTGGTTTTGCTAAATCAAAATTGACTCAAATATTATTTTTATGAACCAGTTTCAAAACTAAATTCAAGTAAATATTTCAGTCTTCTTGGAGTATAAAGTAAGTAAATTTATAACAATAACCTGACCTCCGTATGAAGATTCCTGTTAGCCACATTCTGCATGCCAAAATCACTTCTTAGAACTCACATATACATATTACTCTTATTCAAGTTTGATCCAAATTCAGGATATAAATAGAAGAATCATATATTAAACTCCATAGATCAACCCAACAGCCTTTTGGTATTGATATAATATTGCTCTGGCCTGCAAAAGAAGAGTGGAAAGAAATCATCAAGAACCGAAACATGGCCTTGGCTGTTGTCTCTGTTTCGTCAAGCATCTTTTCCTTGGCTCAGAATCTTCAAGTGTACCTGCGAAGGCGAGATTGTATTCGTGTTTGGTCACCCCCTTTCACTAATAAAGCAACCGGAAGTGAAGATGATAAATAAGACAACCAAAACATAGTCCGCGCTTTCCACTAATAACATCTGTAAGTTCCTATGAGTCCATGTAACATTGATCATCATGATGCTTTCCAATATTAATATGTTTTCAAGTGTGCCAGAGTATGATTTAAGATTTGATAAATGAAAATGAATTCAAACCTTCAGCTTAGCACCTGCACAAGCTTACTAATCCTGTATCTAACATGCATTGAACTAACACGCAAATTTGCAAAATAAGCAACGAAAACATCAATATGTTATATACCTCATTAATAAAGTAAGCGAGGGAGCAAGTAAAGTAGATAATGTTGTTTGGTGGCGGTAGTGTATGAGGACAGAAACGGAGTAGGTAAGAAATATGATTAGACTGCTGAGCAAAGGCTGGGCCTTATTCCTTAAAGCTGTATTTGCCCCGCTATGGTGCTAACGGTTTACTTGACAAATAGTCTCCCAAGATAGAACAGCAGTATGTGAATCAGAGTTCTAGCACTCGAACTTTGACTCTGCGAACTAATACAATAAAGGTTTTTCTGGCTTTAGAGAGAGTAGTTTAAGAGAAGGAAGAAGAATGGATTTCTGTGTGTTGAAATCGATTCTAGGGGGGGCTATTTATAACATTGAAGAGTTGCAGTCTGAATAGATGTATCCTTTCGCAGAAGAATCTCAGTAAACAAAAATTCAATGCATACACATCCGTGGAATTTTCGCTTCGCACATCCTTTGCTAATGGTCGCACCAGTCATTAAATTCAAACCGAACGGACACAACTGCTCATTGCACCAACCGGACTCGATGGGTCGGTTTCAGACTTAACCGATTATCTTATTGGGCTTAACCAAACACAATATGTTTCTGGTCCAAAAAGATAATAATCAACTCAAGATCATGACCGCAACCCACGGCCCATTTACGAGATCTGGCTCCTCAAGTGAGCTGTGGTGCGAGTGTAGGAGCATCTAGCTCATCCCCCCTTCCAAAATCATGGGTGCCCTAAGGGCCCAATCCCATAACACAATCCTTTGACTAATAACTAGTTCCTTCTTCTTCAATTTTAGCCATGTGGGACTCTTCCCATTCTAACTCTTGGCATTCCATATTCAATGCATCAACCAACACACTTTGAGCTTCAATAACTCTTTCACCTTTCAATGAATTTTAGTAATTCTTTCTCAAGTGTCATCTACTAACATAGTAGATTATACACGTTTTAATGAAACTTTATTTCAAACGTGTGGGGCCCCTTTGGTTGAGATACAAAGTCATGGACTAGCCTCATTAGTGCTAAAATTCTAACAATCCCCACATGAAAGAGAATTAATGCTCACAGCACAACGTGGTGCTCCAGCCTAGAATTTCCTGCAGAAAATCATATTGCATCGGGATCGATTGTCAGTGACATTGAATTGTCCCTAGTAGAATACCATCGGATTTACTTGCCACCCGGTGGACGTGATGCCTTGAACCAGTCGGCGTTTTGTGTAAACCAAGACAATGATATCAACACAATAATTTTCCTTATTGCCTCGTTCCTTTTCTCAGTCCGTTAAAGGCCTTCGATCGCTTTGATTCATAGTGTTCTCGCTTGAAGCGGCCTCCCATACTTCACACCCAAATAGGTGATCTCGCTCTAAGAGCATTCTCGCCAATGCTCGCTTCAGAAGCTAAAGAGATTAAGAATCTTCTTCGAGATCATTAAGAGTTTAGTGACTCATCCTCCACCCTACAGTGAGCACTTAAAATGTCTTTCACGGAATGGCGCAAGTGGAGTTAGTAACTCCCAAGTGCTCTTACCTCAAGTACAAAACTTCACGAGGCGCCATCGTCCTTTACGCTTAGTTGTCCCATTGAATCAAATTCTTGGGATCTCCAACATGATTGGGTCGACACCGAATTTCCTTATTTTGTGGGTCTTAAGCCCATTCCCCAGATAAGCAAAGGTACTTGATCCCTCGGTAGCGCTTTGGTTAGCGGATCCGCAATGTTATCCTTTGATTTCACGTAATCAATAGTAATAACCCCCGTAGAGACCTACTGCCTAATGGTTTTATGTCTTCGACGTATGTGTCTAGACTTACCATTATACATATTGTTTGTTGCCCTTTCTAATGCTGACATACTGTCACAGTGAATTGTCACAGAAGGCACAGGCTTATCCCAACAAGGGATATCCTCTAAAAATTCTTGAAGCCATTCTGCTTCTTCTCCAGCTTTGTCCAAATCTATAAATTCCGATTCCATTGTGGATCGGGTGATGCACGAGGACTTCCATGAAACAGCACCGCCACCAATGGTAAATACGTAACCAGTAGTGGACTTGGTGGTTGTACTATCAGATATCCAGTTTGCATCACTGTATCCTTCTAATACTGCCGGATATCTTCCATAGTGTAATCCATAATCTATTGTGGTCTTCAAGTATCCCAATAGATGAAGTAGAGCTTTCCAGTGAGCATTTCCCGGATTACGCGTAAACCTAGCCAACTTGTTGACTGCATGAGCAATATCAGGACGAGTGCAGTTCATCACGTACATCAAACTGCCAATTATCTGAGCATATTGCGTTTGGTTTATAGGATCACCTAAGTGTTTGTCCAAACACATAGATTCGTACATTGGAGTCGTTGCACATTGACGGTCAAAGACCTCATATCTCATTAACATCTCTTCAATGTAATGAGATTGTGAAAGCACCAAACCCTCGGGTGTTTTAGAGATTTTTATCCCTAAGATTAAATCTGCTACACCCAAGTCTTTCATATCGAAAATTTGTTTCAACATTTGCTTTGTTTTCAGGATCAAATCCAGGCTACTTCCAGTAATGAGCATGTCGTCTACATATAAGCATATCATGACAAAGGATTCAGCGTTCCCTTTCACATAGACACACTTATCACACTCATTTATAGAAAATCCCTTTGATCGCAACGTGTTGTCAAACTTGTCGTGCCATTGTTTAGGAGCTTGCTTGAGTCCGTAAAATGACTTGACAAGACGACAGACCTTCTTCTCTTGTCCTGGAACCACATACCCTTCAAGTTGTTCCATATAAATTTCCTCGTCCAAATCTCCATTTAGGAAAGCAGTTTTAACATCCATTTGGTGTATCTCAAAACCACGCAGTGCAGCTATGGCTATGTATACTCTAATGGAAGTTATTCTAGACACAGGCGAGTATGTGTCAAAGTAGTCAAGTCCCTCCTTTTGTCTATAGCCTTTAACTACTAGACGAGCCTTGTATTTATCAATGGTTCCATCTGCTTTATACTTGCGTTTGAGTATCCACTTGCAACCCAACGGCTTATTTCCGAGGAAGGTCAACCACTTCCCAAGTATGATTTTGCAGATGGAGTCCATTTCACTTTCAATGGCCACTTTCCAAAAGGGGCTTCAGGAGGACATCGCCTGGATAGTCCTAGCTCATTTTCCACAAGGTATGTGAGAAATTCAGACCAAAGTCTTTCGAGTCCTAGCCGCTTATTTCCTTCGTTCGACATCGAACCTCCACGTTCTCTTGATGTGCGACTTGCTCAGTAATTCTCCGGTGGTAAATCTTCCTCTCGTAGCATTCTCAGAGGAGGTGATCCTATGTTCGCAACATTTTCTCAAGGTACACCTTCAATTATGCATTAGGGCCTCTTCGGTCGTGGACCCCACAGGACCACCGTGATTTCCTATTGTCAGATCATAGTCTCGCCATTTAGAGACTATCTCTTTCTTTTCCTTTCTAGGAAAAACTTCTTCAAAGAATTTTGCATTCCTCGATTCAATGATGTTTTCATGGATGTCCCAGACGATTTATGCACTAGGAAGCAATAAGCGCCATCGTTGTTTGCATATCCTATAAATATGCAATCTACGCCTTTGGTCCAATCTTTACTTGATTTGGTTTGGTATTACCACCTTAGCCAAGCAAATTCTGCACTTTCAAATGTTTGTAAGAGGGCTTGTTACCTTTCCACAGTTCATATGGAGTAATATCACTATTTTTCCGGGGTATTCTGTTAAGAATGGTAGTGGCCGTGAGAATAGCCTCCCCCCACAAATTCTGGGGTAATCCAGAATCTAGTAATAGTGCATTCATCATCTCCTTTAGAGTACGATTTTTGAGTTCAACAACACCATTAGATTGAGGAGAATATGGGGCAGTGGTTTGATGAATAATGCCAAACTGTGAGCAATATTCTTCAAGTGGTCCTGCATATTCTCCACCTCTATCACTTCGAATTACTTTAATTCGAGTACTAAGTTGATTCTCAATCTCTTTTGTAATGTTTAAATGCTTCTAAGGTTTCGTCCTTACTCCTTAGCAAATAAACATAACATTACCTAGTGCAGTCATCAATAAAAGTAACAAAGTACTATTTCCCTCCTCTAGTTTGCACAAATTTTAAGTCACACAAATCACTGTAAATTAATTCTAGAGGAGACGTGGTTCTGTTCACTGAATGAAATGGTGCCCTTGTTAGTTTTGCTTCCACACAAACCTCGCATTTACTTTGAGGGTTGATTTCAAAAGACTGCAAATGATTCATTTTAATTAACTTTCGAATCACATTGTAGTTTGTATGTCCTAATCTATGGTGCCATAAATTAGAAGACTCAGACAAGTAAGTAGAATAATTGTTTTCATTGCTTGCAAAAGAGCGTACAACAGACATTACAGACAATTTGAAGAGCCCATCACACATGTAGCCCTTTCCTACAAACTGGCCATTTTTCTTCATTACAAACTGACTGGACTTGAAAGTTAACTTAAAACCTGCCCTAACAAGCAAAGGTTCGGACACCAAATTCTTGCGAATATCCGGAACGTGCATCACTTCGTTCAGTATGAGCTCCTTCCTAAGTCATCTTCGTAACCACCTTGCTAACTCCCTTCACCTCGGATGTAGCGCCGCTCCCATGAATGCCTTCTTATCCTTCACCGGAGAGTAGGTGGAGAAAGCACCCCTGACAGAACAAATGTGCCGAGTTGCACCCGTATCAATCCACCACTGTTTCGGATTCTCAACCAGGTTTGCCTCCAAGACCACAGCAGCAAAGGAATTAACCAAATCCTTCACCATAAGGTCATATTTTGTTTCTGCAACATCATGCTCTCCTTCGAATTGGTAATACCGCCTTCATATGCCCTGCTTTCCGCATTGAAGCAGCTTCCTTGTCCTCCGGAAGGTCCTGTTTCCTAATTCCTCGAGACTTCACGCCCCATCACGCTGCCTCATGCTTTCTTGAGTTCCCTCGAATCGACAAGGTGAGCCTTTGCTTCAACTTGCCGCTTCCTTTTCCTAGAGCCTCATGTTGTCTTCTCAATCAAGCTTGATGATCAACCTCAAGCCCCATTTCCTGGTCTTCAATTTGAGATAACTCATGAACTCGCTCCATGTCACATGCGCTTTCAATCAAGAAGCGACCAGAATGACTCATTAGCTTCATGCCCTCCTGTTCCAAATCATGGAGAATCATTTGATACCCGTAACCTCGACTTATCACATTTTCGAGTCATTCATTCAAGTTCAAAATTTCCCCAATGAACTTCTTCGCACCAAGATCCTGCAGTAGTACTTCCGTCTGGGCTTGTTCTACAACTCCTTTCAGGTAATCGGCAGAAATAAAAGGTAGAGAACATCCAAAGACAGCTGTAATGTGGTTCTTACACATGAAATCTACATGGATCCAAGCATCATAGGATAGTTGTTTGCGCTTGTTGTCTTCTTCAGCGGCCTTCTTCTCCTCCTGAGACATGGCGGTCGATCAATCTCCGCAGAGGGTGGAGCAGAGTTTCAGAAGAAGGTAACTTGCGAACCCAATGGTTGTCAAGTAGAACTTCATCTTCTATTTCAACCGCCAAGTTCGCCCCGTGAACTTCTCCGTTTCTCCCCGGGTCAAGTGGTGAGCAACATTGATTCGAGGATGAACGCCAAGAAGAACTCCGTCAGCGTACATCTTCGATACACTTGCGTATATACAGTCTTAAGTTGTTGGGTAGTGTGTGGCGGTAGTGTATGAGGACAGAAACGGAGTAGGTAAAGAATATGTTTAGACTGCTGAGCAAAGGCTGGGCCTTATTCCTTAAGATCAGATTTGCCCGCCTAGCATCAAGGTTTACTTAACAAATAGTCTCCCAAGATAGAACAAAGAAGATGTGAATCGTAGTTCTAGCACTCGAACTTTGACTCTGCGAACTAATACAATAAAGGTTTTTCTGGCTTTAGAGAGAGTAGTTTAAGAGAAGGAAGAAGAATGGATTGTTGTGTGTTGAAATCGATTCTATGGGGGGCTATTTATAATATTGAAGAGTTGCAGTCTGAATAGATGTATCATTTCGCAGAAGAATCCTCGCAGTAAACAAAAATTCAATGTACACTTTTGTTGGAATTTTCGCTTCAGCATCCTTTCGCGAATGGTCGCACTGCTTGTCTAATTCAAACCGAACGGACACAACTGTCATTGCATCAACCGGACTCGACCGATAGGCTGGTTTCAGACTTAACCGATTATCTTATTGGGCTTATCCAAACACAATATGTTTCTGGCCCAAAAAGATAATAATCAACTCAAGACCGCGACCTGTGCCCGACTCCTGGCGAGTGTAGGAGCATCTAGCTCCTCCCCCCTTCCAAAATCATGGGTGCCCTAAGGGCCCAATCCCATAACACAATCCTTTGACTAATAACCAGCTCATTCTTCCTCAATTTTAGCCATGTGGGACTCTTCCCATTCTAACTCTTGGCATTCCATATTCAATGCATCAACCAACACACTTTGAGCTTCAATAACTATTTCACCTTTCAATGAATTTTAGTAATTCTTTCTCAAGTGTCATCTACTACCATAGTAGATTATACACGTTTTAATGAAACTTTATTTCAAACGTGTGGGGCCCCTTTGGTTGAGGTACAAAGTCGTGGACTAGCCTCATTAGTGCTAAAATTCTAACATGATGTTCAATGTGCTGCATTCATTCAGTAAATTTGTTTTTGCATGTGGCGTTAGTAATTCAAGGATCTTTATGCTACAGACTTACTGGATGCTTAAACAAATAGTCTTCTTGTAGTTGGGGGAGGCCCGGCCCAGAGCATGCGCGGGCATCCCGTTCGCTCAGGGCCCCCTATTTTGAGGGGTTCAATTTTAAATTTGAGGTTATATATAAATTTGTTCCCATGTAATAATGAAGCATTAAAATTTCTTTCTCCAAGTGGTAAAGTTGATATATAGTACTCCCTCCATTTCAGAGAAAGTGTTACAACTTTCCATTTCCGGCGTTTCACTAAAAGTGTTATAATTTCCATTTATGAAAATTAGTTAAATAATAAAACTCCATACCTTTCAATTTTATTACAATATGTCACTCAGTTAATCTCTAATAATCAGGGGGACCACTTATACTTTCTACTTTTTCTTAAAATTGGTGCAAATCCAAATCAGAACTTTCTCCTAAACGTAGGTAGAATCTACAAAAGGTCTCTGCTCAATTCATGATTGTAAATTTTTTATTTTTCATATCTTCAATATTTTTTTCTATTATAATAAACATTTTTATTATTGCGCTCAAATTCAAATTTTCGCATACTACTTTAAATCTCTGCGCCCTGGCGCGTTCTCCAGAATTATCATGTTTGTTTACTCGTTTAACTGAATAATATTACCTATCTGATATGTGCTCTTGTCCGTGAGAGGATGAACGATTGGAAGAAGCGGCTAATTTCCCAGCTTGGAAAAAGAATGGTGCTCACATGTCTTTTTCAATTCTAGGATGAAAATTATCCAGGTTGAGATGACTGGGGATTATACCCCTGATATGGCAGCTTTATTAGCAGCAGATATTATAATTTCTACTCCTGAAAAGTGGGATGGTATCAGTCGTAATTGGCACACTCGAGGCTATGTTAAGAAGGTGAAGATATTCCTCTATACTCCACAACCATTTTCGTTGACTAATATGTGGACTCAAACGCTACATTCGTTTCACAAAATACATGCTTTTCTCCCTAATTCTTCAATTTGATATGAACCAAGACACAAGTGAGCCCTACAAGTACCACCTCATTTTCCCACTCGGTTGTCAGATTCAGCTTCTTTTCTTTAATTTATTTGATTAATAACCTCTTAAAGAGAATCAATGTAACCCGTATCTCATTCTAACGGTATAAGAAGCAATCCATAATCTTTTTTTTACAAGTATTAGCGTTTTGGTGGTCGATGTTATGAATTTTTATATGAGAAGAATCACATATTTTAATGAATTTAATACGTTTTCCTTTTCTTTCTCTCCTCTTCCCTCCCCAGCCCTAAAGGGTCTTCAAACTTCCTACTGCTTATTCTTTTTAATTAATGCCCAGGTTGGACTTATGATATTAGATGAAATTCACTTACTGGGCGCTGATTGTAGACCTATATTGGAGGTACAGACTACACGTAACCTTGATATGGTACTCTTGTTGAATGTGGATACTTGACGACCAATATATGTTATGTTGCGCATGTGGATAGCTGAGTGACTAGTAAAATGTAAATTCCTCTATTCATGTCTCACTCGATATTTCTTCTGTTGCTGTAGCCTGTAAAAACCTCTATGAAAACGCAGGAATTGAACAATGAAAAGTTACCTGCCATTACTTGAACTGAGTACTTAAGAAAATGTCATCCACTGGATCACTATTATTTGGAGGTGGGTGATATAATCAAGTACTTTACTATCTTTTGTTTACCAGTTTTTTACTGTGGATTGATGGTCCGGTGGTCGATAAATTTTAGAATTTAACCTACTAGGATTAGTGTGGAGATGTAAATATGGACTCAGAGGATAGTTGTGGAAATAAAACTCATGTCATCCAAAACTATATGTTCTGCTGCTTATTTGAAAAACAACCATCACTCTGGACCAGTCACTTATTGATAATGAGAGTTCTGTTGAACAATCGAACAATTTCGATCAAATAACCGATCGAACAAAGACGATTATGAAACTACAATCAATCGAATGCGTAAAGAAATCAACACAAGATTTACGTGGTTCGGCTTAGCCTACATCCACGGAGAACAACAAGAACGATTCACTAAACAATGAAAGATTACAAGAATCAAGCTTTTCAATCACCAACAATGGCGATAAGCTCTATTAACCAATTCTCTCTCTCTCTATTGTTTCTTCTCTCTATAACTAACAATTACACAAAGATTATGAACTGCTACAGTTAACTACAGACTCAATTCGCCTTTTATATCACCAATTTACAGTAATTGAGCCGGAATCATGAACCAGAGAAACAGACTCTGTTTTCTGTTTCCTTCTCCTTCACTTAACCGTTTTTCACTCTTCTGAGATTAAAACCTAGCCTTTGATCAATCCCATCCGACGGTCACTGAGTCTTTGACAATAACAAACTCAAATCCGTACTAATTCGCCACAGAAACGCTCTAATCTTCACAAGTTCTGGTGCAAACATCCAAGCTTGATACTGTTCATTTAAGTCCTATTCTGTTGCAATGTTCTCCACTCGAGCACCCACTCAACAGTAGGAATCATTGTAATTTGATACATATTCTGTCTCTGTAGGTTATTGTATCTCGAATGAGATACATATCATCACAAACTGATCGTTTGGTTCGATTTGTTGGTTTGTCAACAGCATTGGCTAAGGCGCCCCAGTAAGTTTTAATGTTCTCATTTTTTAGGTTAATTCATATTTTCAGATGTTTGGCTGTCCATATGTATAAACCATTCATTGGGGTTCAGTTATACTCAATCGGTTGTCTGTACTCTGTATTCTTGTCGTGTTGATTGATGGACCCAATTCAAAACCTACTTCCTGTGAAATTTCCTTTTTTGAGTTTTGTCAATGGTCTTGCAACTAATGATATTCTCATCTTTTAGTACCACTGGGATTCAGGTTTTACTCAATGGGCTATCTGTTTTCTTATAATGTTGATTACCGTATCTAATTCAAGTCCTACTTTATGTGAAATTTCCTTCTTGAAGTAAGTGATTTTGAAAGAAGTGAATGGAATCAATTTTGCTCCTTTCTTTATTGTTTATTTAATTTGACATTTTTTTACAATTATATCGTCATTTAGGTTTTTCTTCACATATTATCTGGTGCTTCTGAATATGATGAGCTTCCTGTGCGCCATAATGAAGTAAGCTTCTCATTTTCATGATTTTTTCTCTATAACCTCATATTGAAATAGAACCCAATTATTGTTGTACATATAGCAACCATTCTAGTTTTGACTACTGGAACTTTTCTTGGAATCATTAAGTTACACCTCAAATTTGCTTCGGCCTGTTATGCAGGAAAATCACAATGCAGATTTGGCTACCAAGTTGCCATACGAGGTGGACCAAAATCTTCTGGATGATCCTCACGTCAAAGCAAATCTGCTATTTCAGGTTAGTGCCATTCCTTGCTCTTTCCCTTGTCATTCCTTATTAGTTGTGGTGGTATCCATTTTACTTTACCTGGTTTGGATTTAATAGAAATTGTCTGTTTACTAAGCTGCATACTTAATTGCCTTATAAACTGGTTCATATCTTAACATGTGCCTTGCTGTGGTACTGGTACATTTTTCAAAAGTTGACCTCCCGATTACTGACTATGTAACTGATCTAAAATTAGTTCTGGATCAAAGTATACGTGTCATTCAGGTGATGATTGATCTCTGTGCTAATAGTGGGTGGCTCTCTAGTACTATCACCTGTATGCATCTTCTCCAGATGGTCATGTAGGTAATTTGTAGCTCTTTAATGATTCAGGTCTTTGAAACTCGTATTCTAGAGTGGTTGTAGAGGTACTTTCTATTGTCTTCTTAGATGTGTTTTACGGGAAAAAAGCAGCCACCATGCTCTACAAATATTTATCTTTTGTCTTGAGAATGTCTCTAGTTTATCTCAGTTAAACCGAAAGTCACTGGTTGAATCTACTAGTTGGTGCTTCTGTTATGCAATCTTGTTCAGGACATTACCTTCAGATTTTGTCTTTTACCTCTAGTATTTGTACATAGTTGTTTCCTGAGAATTGGAAGGTACTATTGTCCGGTTTGCTTCTCTACAAATAAGCTCCTAAAAGTCGTAAGTTGTCCATTGTTGTTCCACCCATGCAAGTTGTATAATTAGGTTATGTATTCCCTTAAAATCACTTGTTATTTTTGCTTACATTCTGCAGGGCCTTTGGTTTGATAGAGATTTCTCCCTTATGGATGTTGTCGTGCATGACAACTGATCTTATTACAATGTTGAGCCAGAGAGGAATCTTAAATGTCCTACAGTTGTTGGATCTTCCCCATGAAAGTTTGCAGGATCTAGCTAGAAGTTCAACGCCAAAATTATATGAGGTATGATTCTATGCTTTATGTGGGGTGTTAAATACTGTTAATCATACATGTTCAATTTATAATTATGTCCCTTGTATGTTAAAAAGGAAATGTGGTTTCAAGTGATTAGAATAACGCCATCAATCCCAAGGGTTGTTTGTTCCTCATGATTACCGTCATCAGTAATGTTTTTTACCATAATTTCTCCGCATTACGTAGTTTCTTTCCTGCTCCATGATTATCTTAACGCGATCGATGAGTTCTGTGTTATGGAGTTGCTTAGTTATAACAAGAGCATGCGTATTCGATAGAGGTATTTTGCACCCCCAACAGGTGTTTGACTGTGTAATTGCACTTAATTGGTACGTTTTTTCCACCCAGTTTGTGCGTTTGGCTGCCCGGGTATTTTGACCGAGATGTGTTTAGAAACGCGCTGAAATTGTGGTTTCAAAATACATGCCCCCATGCATTTCGAATTGCACTCCAAGGTGTGAAAATCTGATCTTGCGAATTGTCCAATTCGACCTCATGGATCACGAAATCACCAAAATGCCACTCGAAACCCTACCCTTGTTCTTGCCTCCATATGTAAGCAGCCCTTAACCATTTTCTTCACCAAGCTTTCCACCATTGTTGAGCTCAAGCTTTCTCCATCCACTATTTTCAAATATTTTCTACTCCAACGCTTCGTTTCTTTACATATTCGTGATCTACTCCTCATTTCCTTTCTTTTTATCCTTCGGTCTGTGGCTGGATCGAAGAATCCGTTGGGGACGTTTTTGGATCTGAGGATTTCGCCTCTTGATCTGCGATTTCCGTTTTTGGATATGAGGATTTGTAGCACAAGTACAAATGCTACCAATCAAACTATGCAAACAGTGTTTTTGCACTAAACGAGTGCAAAAACGTCCACCAATCGAGTGCATTTCCGCCGAGCGAAATCTCCAGAATTGCAACTTTCACCAAAGTGCAATAATTTAATGGTTGACCCGAAATTGCACCTTCCTCTACCAATCAGGCCCGTAATATCATTTCATATTTGTTAAAATATTATCCATAAACCAGACTTTGTCATCCACTATATAATAAGGTCATGTGGTAGTTCATTTACTTCTGACATTATTTCCTATTTTAAATTTGGTAATTGTTAGGTTCCACTTTATATTAGACTACTACAATTAGATTATCAAAGTTCTTTAATATTGTCAACTATGAATTAAATACACACAAGTATAAAAGCATTCCAATGGAATATTTTCCCACTTTTGCTCTCATCCTGTTCTAAATCCGAAGTTCCTATATACAGGAAGTTCAATATTTTCCTCGTCTTCATGCTCGGTTAAAAGTTCAGAGTCGAAGAGGAGACGATTCTTCTGCTCAATTAAACATTAGGCTGGAAAGAAAGGGCAGAAACAGGAAAATTTCAAGAGCTTTTACCCCTCGTTTCCCTAAGGTTCGCTTTTACTTTCTTTGTGCCATGGTTATTCCACATTTAATTGGAAAAGGCTTATTTCTTTGCTTGTCCCTTTACAGATAAAAGATGAAGCTTGGTGGTTGGTCCTGGGAAATATGTCTACCTCTCAACTATTTGCATTGAAGAGGATTTCTTTCACTGACGTTCTACAGACAAACATGGACATCCCACCGGGTGTAAACGATTTTCAGGTTAGTTCATTCATATTTAGTTTAGCCTCTCTGATAGAATAAAACACCAGCAAATACATTACATCTTGACAATAAAACTGCAAGATTCTTATATATTCTTAATATTTGTTGTGTGTGTTGGATTATTAACCTAAGAATTCTTTTTGTCAGGACTTGAAGTTGATTATTGTGTCAGATTGTTATCTCGGCTACGAACTAGAGTACCGACTAGACAACTTGCGATACTGCAGGTAGCAGTCTTGCTCATTTATCAATGAGAAGGAAAGACTGTAAGATTAATCGGGATTTGTTATCTATTATTCTCCATTTCGTAAAAAGTTACATTTTATTATATTAATCGTTTTCATTAATTTATTTTAAACGATATTAATAAATAAATTATTAAAATTATATAATGAAAATTTAGTAATTAATTTTTATTATACGATTTTATTAAATTATTTACTATTATCGCTTATAGAATTTACACAAACTCAAGACAAATAATCATCAAAGTCAAAATATAACACTTTCTCTGAAATGGCTGAAATGGAGGGAGTATCATGTTTTTGAGTGAATATATTCAACGTAAATGTATGAAGACCTGGTTGGTTATGTCAGTTTGGCTGGCATGAAACGTTCCACCCGTTTAATAAAACTGCACCAATAATTCTAGATTTGAAACACTTTCTGGGCCGGCCCATTTCAAATTGAGTTTAATGAATGGGAAACACTACATTGGTTGATTTTCGTAAATACTCCAATAATGACCACACTTTAGTATAAATTGGATAATTGTGATAATACTTATGACTAGTAGTATGATTTTCCTTCATTAATGAGAACATGACTTCAAAATTTTCACCATAAAAACTAATAAGTAATCACTGTTTTATTTTTCTTTTTTTAACAGGAAAACATATATTAATATTAAACAACAAGCTAAGATGGTATAAGGATCGCTAGACGAAATGATTGTAGCTGTTAAGATACCGACGCCAGCAAGAATATGTTAAGACTCACCCGTCACAGAGTGACGGGTGAGTTGCAATTGGCAGCAGCCTATCGCCGCCATGTGTCGCTTTATTTTTTTAATTTTTTTATCATTCAATTTTAAACGCTAATAACTCAAAATAAAACGCAAAAATAAATAAAAATCACCGACCATTAGATTTTCGAGATCTACAACAGAGACCACTCCTGACTATGTTTGGATCATCCCATCTCAAACTCATTTTTCTCTCTTAATTAAAATTAAAATTGTAAAACGACTTCTAAAAATGCAATTTTATTAATTTCAACTTCTAAACACTCTTATAATATGTTAAATATGTTTTTAAAAAATTTAAAAATTTTTTGAATTTCATGACGGCCCGCGACGCCACCCAACGCAAGAAAATCTCACGATCCTGTCATCAAATGCCGACGCTACACGTTCGCCACCCAATGCGGGTAGTCTTAGAATACACGAACCAACAAATGTATTACAACTCCAAGACAGTAGTGTATCTTTAAGCCACTACAATCTCCAAACACCAAGCCACTTATATTCTGCACCCATCATTCATTATTCTGCCTTCCGTTCTTATGCTTCTCTTCTCCGTCTCTTCTCCACCATCAAATCCGCCGAGACATCTATCTGCGCACCGCAACTCCTCTCTCGTGTCTTGCGCTGGCGGTCCATCTTCACTGCACCTCCTCTCTCTCCCGAGCTGTGCCGGCTTAAAATATTATTAAATTAAATTAAATTTTATTTGTAATTGTGGTTAAATATATTTAAGTGGCCAGAATGAGAACTCATTATTATATTTAAATAAGTTTCAAATTGTAATTAAATTTATACTACATTATATCATAAAATTGATTTGTGCACTTGGCCAACAAAAAACAAACTATGTAATAATCAACCATATTGGGCCTGTCATATTGGATCATTTGTACGGTTGGCCCAATTGGCAGCCTCCTTTTAGAGATTATATATTCCCAAATTTGGGGACAAAAATCGTGCCACAACAAAAAACGAAACCCTAATTTGCCCGATTTTTCCGGCGAATTATGGCTTCATCCTCATCGACATCACACTGGGCAACAGGTGAACCGGTGTTTAGGAAGACGGATAAAAATATTGCAAAGAGATTCGTGGAGTGCCCTGATTTCAATGTATGAATTGTTTACTAAATTTATTTTCACCGCTTCGTTCTTAGTTACCGTATCAGTTCACAGTTAATTGATTCTAGCTTAAAAGTTGTCATCGGAATCATCAATTCGAGCTCAATTAGCTTATTTACAGCTGTACCGGCTCATATTCGGTTGATTATATCTCAAACATAGGAATGATCTATCCGAGTTCAATTCGATGTGGTAGTAGATGTATTATGGTAGCTGCTAGGCTAGCTGCTGCTTTCTGAATCTAATTTAGGTTTACGGTGGTTTTTTTTTATCTGGTTACACCAACTTATATTAAAACGACCGTAAAAGTAGTGAGTTAGTGAGTGTCAATATGGTAAAACTGAGTTTACTTATATTAACTGTATATATTTGTAGTACATTGTAGACTTTAGGTAACATTTCAGCAAGACGATAATCCTTCTTCCGTTGTGATGGTACACTTAGCTGGTCCATACGATAGTCCTTATTTTGTTGTGATAGTACACCTAGCTAGTCCATATGATAATCCTTATTCTGTTGTGATGGTACACTTAGCTGGTCCATACGATAATCCTTCTTTTGTGTTTGGCATGATGGAACTAGACATGGATTCTTACGACTTCTCCTTCTCCAAGAATTTTACTCGGAGCGAACTTCTCATCCTCTCCAAGCTAAGTGCGCTAGGGTGTTTATTATTACATAAGCTTAAAAAATACGAACTTGTAGTTGTAGTTGTAGGCCTTATGGAAATTTTTAGATGCACAGAGACTGTCACATTTGTATCCTAATTCGTGGTTTCCTGTGGTATTGAATAGGATAAAGAATCAGTTGGGAGTGTTAAGGAACTCCTAGCAAAATTATTTGAAGAAGCACTTAGAGTAACAGTTCCAGAGGAGTCGAATGTATCTCCCACTATTGCTCCATGCCAAAATCCTATTTTTGGTGATTATCAATGGTATGCTTGTTCTTTTCAAAATGCTTATTCCAAATACGAAAATCTTTTGTAGGGGATTAACTGTTTTGCTTCCTACCCTGTGCTTATATGTTGTGCAATTATTCTCGTTACAGCAACAATGCTATGGGCTTGTGGTCAAAACTCAAAGGCAAGAATACAACGTTCAAAGGTCCCATACCAATAGGAAAGGTAATGATGATGTATGTTTGGATATATAAGCTCCTTTTCTAAGTTCTCTATAGTTGATTAGTGTCTGTGGATGAAAATAACTTGTCTCATTTTTGATAGCACGGTATGGTCAGTAATTGTGTTTAAATTGATAGGCCATTATGGAAAAGCTCCCCGCCTCAGAAATTATAGACTCCTGCTCAATTGTTGAACCTGGGTTTATCAATGTGAAAATATCTCGGGAATGGATTGCGAAGGTAATTTACTGTCAGGACCTCTTTTGTCAATAACTCCTTTTCCCTTTTTCGTTGTTTTTATTTTATTTGCACTCACTTCACCAAATTCTTATCTATATTTTTGCAGAGCATCCAAAACATGCTAGTTGATGGTATTGAAACTTGGGCCCCCACGCTTAGTGTGAAAAGGGCGGTAGTTGACTTCTCCTCACCAAACATTGCGAAAGAGATGCATGTTGGTCATTTAAGATCAACTATCATTGGTGATACCCTTGCTCGCATGTTAGAATTTTCAAATGTGGAGGTCCTCCGGAGAAATCATGTTGGAGACTGGGGGACACAGGTATTATTTTATTTCTTTTGGTTTCTTTTCAGCTTTTTTTCTCATGATAAGTATGAATATGTGAATTTGGAAGTGTTACGTTGAATCTTTTCCCTTCATTTCATGGAATCATCTTACAGCCATCAATATAATGTTTTGTTATTGTCCGCTATAAGATTTTCACTCATTGATAGTGGTAGTTCCTTCCCACCTATCTTTAATCCAAAGTTCTCCCAACTCAGAGGCATAATTTTCTGATACCAGTTATGAATCGTCTTACTAATTCTATCATGTGTCCTAAGGTTGTTTTGAATGCTTTGCAGTTTGGTATGCTCATTGAGTATCTCTTCGAAAAGTTTCCAAGTGGAGAAGTTTCAAGCGATCAAGCCATTGGAGACCTGGAGGTCAGCTATAACATTATAAATCAGCTGCCAACATTTTATTGGATTTATATTTTCGTAACCAGTTCACATGTACTTATCATGTATCCTCACCGGAAGATCCAGCGAGTTTTTCAATTGATTTAGTTAAGAGTGTTATTTCTGAGGTGGAAAGATATTTGGAAAATCTAAAGGTCTTATTTAAAGAATTGGGAAGTTGCATGACAGTTGATGTCGTCCTTACTTTTGGATCTCTTTTCAGGCATTCTATAAGGCGCCAAAGCAAAGATTTGACGACCCTGCTTTCAAGGAAAGGGCCCAACAAGCCGCTAGAGCCTTCAGGTAATAAGTTGATCAAGAGGATTGTGGAGATTGTCGCCCATTTTATGCTTGCCAAATTTTCCTCATTATCTTACAGTAGACTCGTTTCTGTATATATACTCAAAATCATAATGATCAATTACTGTTGTGTTGCCCATGTATGATGGTAAACTGTACATGTGTTGTAGGCTGGAGTAGAGAAGTACAGGAAGGCATGGGCTGAAATTTGTGAAATTAGTCTAAAAGGATATGAAAAGGTTTACCAGCTGCTTGGAGTAAGCTTGGAGGAAAAGGTACTGAGAGTAGTGAATGCTCTGTATTCATAATTTGTTGTGGCATGCTGTTTTTTGATTCTCTTAAACCATTTTTCCACCATAGTTTTGATGTACTATGTCATAGTAGATATGTATCATGGTTGTCATTTTTTGTGTTGTGCAATTCAATTCACATGATACTGTTATTTGTAACTTTGTTGCTGTATTTATACACTATTTATTCCTTTTCATCCTTTTCTTCTTTTGTTCTGCACTCACAATCATTTAAGTATATTTTTATTTTGGGTGTTTTCACCAGGGAGAAAGCTTTTACAACCCGTATATTCCTAGTGTGCTTGAGTTGTTGAGCGAAAAGGGGTTAATTAAAGAAAGTGAAGGTGCTCATGTTATTTTTATTGAAGGGAAAAAGATACCCCTTATTGTTGTGAAAAGGGATGGTGGTTTCAACTATGCTTCCACTGACCTTACTGCTTTGTGGTGAGTTTTGGACTTATTATTTGTGATGATCTGTATTTGTTTGTTGGATCTTTCTTTCAACTTCAGAACTCTATGTGTTTCACATTCGGACAACTCACTAATTCTCAGGGTTTAGGGTAGTGGTTGATTTAAATTATTAACTAAAGATATTATCATATTCATATTTATCCCTCTGCCAGCCTTCTATATTCAAAGTTGGTAGTACCTTGTAGCATTGAAAATTACATTTTTTATCCCTCCAGATATTTTAGATATGGCGTTCTGCCTGGCCTGATCATAATATATAGCCCTGCCTCTGCGATTTGTGGATCATTTATTACATATTGGAACTTGTTTAGCTTTAGCAGTTTTTTTCCTTCTGACATCTATACTGCTGAAATTAGTTTGTTTTAAAAGTTGCATGTATGTGTAATTACAGGTATCGACTAAACGAAGAAAAGGCTGAATGGATTATCTATGTAACTGATGTTGGTCAACGGGAGCACTTCGAAATGTTTTTTGCTGTAAGCTTGTTCCCCCCATCTATTTTAACACCTACACTTCCTTTGTATAAATGTCAATGTGTCTGATATGTTCTTTCAGGCTGCCAAAATGGCTGGGTGGCTTCCAGCTGAAGACAATGTGTATCCTAAAACAAGCCATGTAGGTTTTGGTCTTGTTTTAGGGGAGGATGGGAAACGATTCCGTACTAGGAGTACTGAAACTGTGAAGCTGTTTGATTTGCTTGACGAAGCCAAAAGTAGATGTAAAAAAGAGTTAATCGAAAGAGGTCAGTACTTAGTCATAACCATAACTGTATGCGATTACTCATTACATAATACATAGCGTTTCTTTGTTTGAAACTCACGAGGTGCTACAAATGTGTGGCAGGAAAGGGTAAAGATTTTACAGAGGATGAGCTTGATAAAACTGCAGAAGCTGTTGGATATGGAGCTGTTAAGTGAGTTGCATATTTCTGCATTATCACTTTCTAAATTTTGTTTACAGTGTTCAGAATTCATATCTGAAGTTACAGACTTACAGTACACAAGATCAAAGTACACAATACTGTGTTGTTTTTTCTGGCCAATAGCTCCGGTTTCTCTTACCGTGTATCTGAAAAAGTAATTACTATCTTCTTTGCTTTGTATTTAATAGGTACGCTGACTTGAAGAATAACAGAACAACCAACTATACGTTTAGTTTTGATCAGATGCTAAATGACAAGGTCCGTTTACTCATCACTGGCTACGATTAGTACATCATAACCTTACATGAACATATACATTAATATAATATGCTATGTCTACTTCGTTGAGATGCACCAATACAAATGCGATACGAAAAAACCCAAAATATCCAAGCACGGTCAATAATCCCTTTAATGATTGATATGTATGTTTATATTTGTTCATGTTGTGGGATGAGCTCGTATTTGTGGGTTAGGACTCCATATTCATTCAAATCATTTAATAATCAGGACTTTTAAACCGT
The DNA here is from genome assembly GCA_026545765.1 of Plantago major. Taxonomy (NCBI): domain Eukaryota; kingdom Viridiplantae; phylum Streptophyta; class Magnoliopsida; order Lamiales; family Plantaginaceae; genus Plantago; species Plantago major. The sequence goes on along the minus strand of CM048843.1, from coordinate 87,053,254 downwards.
TGCCGATTCATTTATGTACGTATTTTGCAGAATACGACTTGAATTAGCACACTAACATTAAAAAGAAAAAGTTTGGTAATTAGATTTATAGTTTAGATAATTTGATATTCAAATATGGACAGGTTTAGCACTAGACAAGAGTATATGTTAAACCTTCCACTTTCAAGAATTTTCGTCTAGTGAACTTTTGTTTCTGTTGAACCTCATGGGTGATGGAACTAATATCTTAAACACTACGCCCTCCGCCCCCTTTTAAATGGACACTTCGACTTTTTGGTGGTCGTCTTTGACTATATATTACTTGTAAGTTACACTGGTAAAAGATTTAACCAAATAATATTATCGAGGTACATTTCATGGACTTTTATATTGTAACTTTTTAACGACATAACTTAGTAGTAAACTAGTAATTCATGGTTGAAGATAGCCACCAAATGTAAAATTATCTATTTTAAATGGGACGGAGGGAGTTTTGTTATTTCAATAGCGCAATCATGTTTTGCTGTAATTGTGTACATCTGTTTGCAAAAAGTAACGCTGTGTTGCTTATGATCAGGGAAATACTGCAGTATACTTATTGTATGCACATGCTCGGATCTGCTCAATTATCAGGAAATCTGGTAAAGATGTAGAAGAACTGAAAAAGGTAGGACAAGAAAATTTATTCATTATGGCTTGCCACCATGTCGACATTCTACTCTGTTTTGAGCTTTTAAAAGATACTATATCCGTAAGAATCATTCTCTCTTGTGCCACAGAAAAATTGATTGTCATTACCAGTTACCACTAAAAAACTCACTATTGTTATCTGCTAATTTTTCTTGGTATGGAGTAAAATTGTTCTGAGAAAATATAATGAATGTTTGTTTGCATGATACATTTTCTAGACATATCTGAATAATGTATGATTAACCTCTGTTGCTTGTTTAAATTGAGCAGACTGGAAAACTGGACTTGGTTCATCCCGACGAGCGTGTGCTAGGACTTCATTTACTCCAGTTTGCAGAGGTAATGTGGTTGTTGTGTCGAATATTAGCTGTGCTATTAGATGCACTATTGGTGTTTATACTCAATTTCCGCTCATCCTCCCCAGGTTGTAGAAGAGTCATGTGCAAATCTTCTCCCCAATGGACTCTGTGAATATTTATACAACTTATCAGAAGATTTCACTAGATTTTACAACAACTGCAAGGTATGAAGACTAGTGAGCATATGCACTTTGGTTATGATTTTAGTAATAGGACGGTCGGGGTGTGTTTTGAGTTGCTTAGTTTTTCACACTTGCTATTTGTTGCCAATGTCCGTAGGTCGTGGGCTCAGCAGAGGAGATTAGTCGGCTTTTATTATGCGAAGCAACAGCGGTAGTGATGAGAAAGTGTTTCCATCTGCTTGGGATCACGCCCGTTTACAAACTTTAATCTCGAGTATTTCGGAGAATTCAAGACTTGTCGGACTGTGGAGGTAAACCTTAGTTCTACATACCAATCATGACTTGTTTGGTCCAACTAACTAAATTATGATTAGGTGTTATGATTATTAACCAAAACAACAGTTTGGTTTGGTCTGGAAGAAGATATTATCCGCATTTTGATTATAGAAAAAGAAATTGTTAATGACTTGATGCCACTTGCTAAATTTATCTCTCCCATCTTTTGGCTTTTGAAAAAAAACACTGAAAAAATGAGCATCTGCTATCTACTTCCTTTTTGAGAAAGAGTACAAAAAGTACCTGTAATTTTATTTATCTAATTGTTTTCATAAATACATGAGCTGGGTGCTTGATTGATGAATGATGATATTGGACTTTTGTTTTCCTCTTTAATTTATTGGGTTATAGCTGCAAGTTTCCGAGCACTTCTCTGTTAATAAGCTTGTGATCTTCTTGTTGGCCAAGGATAGATACACTGCTCATGCACTCACTATGTTTCTTCTGTGCTGATCTTGCCTCAATGCACCCGCTACTTGCAACGGGGTAGGATCCATATGTACCTGCATGTGGATCCTACTACATAATTTGTGAGTACTAAGATACGTTGAGGGAGAGACTGTGTAGGCCGAACGTGAACACTACACGAGGAAGTAAATGTATCATCGAATTACAGGATACTGTTTGGTGATAAGCTAGTTACTTCCAGGTTGTATATCACCTAATAATGGTAGTAATTTTACAGGGCAGAAGAAAATATAATTCTATTGATCTTGGCTGGCTGTAATGCCACTGCCAGGAAGAGTAGTTTTGCTGATATGTTGGCGTTTCTCTTCCAAAAGAAAAGAAGCCTGCTCTGCTTACTTAATCCTATACCTTTTCGTGGTGTTGATTTATTTTCTATACTACTGCATGATATGCCGCTGGAATCATTCTTTGATTTATCTATCGATTTCAGTATATTAACATTTCAAGAGATCTATTTTTCCTTTTGCATGGTGTATGCGGATTCAAATAAAGTTTAGAAAATCACTAGTAGAGACCCAAAAGGAAACTTCCACTCCTATTGTAATTCGTCTACCACATAATACGTGACCAAAATTTGAAGTCCGTAAGCCTCCAAGGATCCAAACCCCTGAAATATCTAGCTCGTTACATAATGATTTGTATAACTAGCTAACATAATATGATCACATTTTAAATTGCCTGCCACTTGATTTGATGAAGAACATGAAACCAAATAGTATAGAAAGTAACCTTTTGGAATTGACGGAAATTTTGAAGAAAATGAAGAATGATTGATTCGGTACTGTGGAACAATATTTTGGTGGACTTCGAAGAAATGGCATTGATTTGTACATGGTTATAAATGGTCCGAAAGGTCATATTATGGTGCAGAATATAAGTGGCTTGGTGTTTGGAGATTGTAGTGGCTTAAAGATGCACTACTGTCTTGGAGTTGTAATACATTTGTTGGTTCGTGTATTCTAAGCATTCCTTATTCTCATGCTAACTTCTTGTTTAATATTAATATATATTTTCTTGTTAAAAAAAGAAAAATAAAACAGTGATTACTGATTAGTTTTTATGGTGAAAATTTTGAAGTCATGTTCTCATTAATGAAGGAAAATCATACTACAAGTCATAAGTATTATCACAATTATCCAATTTATACTAAAGTGTGGTAATTATTGGAGTATTTAAGAAAATCAACCAATGTAGTGTTTCCCATTCAATTCAAATTAAGTTTACTCAATTTGAAATGGGCTGGCCCTGAAAGTGTTTCAAATCTAGAATTATTGGTGCAGTTTTATTAAACGGATGGAACGTTTCATGCCAGCCAAACTGACATAACCAACCAGGTCTTCATACATTTATGTTGAATATATTCACTCAAAAACATGATAATAGATAACAAATCCCCAGTTAATCTTACAGTGCTTTTCTTCTCGTCAATACATCAAACAGCACAAAGAAAGTAAAAATGAACCTTAGGGAAACGAGGGGTAAAAGCTCTTGACTTTTCCTGTTTCTGCCCTTTCTTTCCAGCCTAATGTTTAATTGAGCAGAAGAATCGTCTCATCTTCGACTCTGAACTTTTAACCGAGCATGAAGACGAGGAAAATACTGAACTTCCTGTATATAGGAACTTCGGATTTAGAACAGGATGAGAGCAAACGTGGGAAAATATTCCATTGGAATGCTTTGTACTTGTGTGTATTTAATTCATAGTTGACAATATTAAAGAACTTTGATAATCTAATTGTAGTAGTCTAATATCAAGTGGAATCTAACAAAAGCAAAATAAAATTGTATTTTTCCTACCAAATTTAAAATAGGAAATAATGTCAGAAGTAAATGAACTACCATATGACCTTATTATATAGTGGATGACAAAGTCTGGTTTATGGATAATATTTTAACAAATATGAAATGATATTACACATGCACTTGTTATAACTAAGCAACTCCCATAACACAGAACTCATCAGTCGCGTTAAGATAATCATGGAGACAGGGAAAGAAACTCTGTAATGCACAGAGAAATTATGGTAAAAAACATTAACAGTGACCAGTAATCATGATGAACAAACAACCCTTGGGATTGATGGTGTTATTCTAATCACTTGAAACTTCATTTCCTTTTTAACATACAAGGTCATAATTATAAATTGAACATGTATGATTAACAGTATTTAACACCCCACATAAAGCATAGAATCATACCTCATACTCCCTCCATTTAAGAGAAAGTGTTACATTGATTTTATTGATCGTTTTAGCTGACTAATTACTCATAAACGATAATAGTAAATAATTTAATAAAATCATATAATGAAAATTTAATTACTAAATTTTCATTATATAATTTTAATAATTTATTTATTAATATCGTTTAAGAGTAAATTGTGGTCAAACTCGGAGACAGTTGACCGCAGATAAGTAAAATGTAACACTTTTTCTGAAATGGAGGGAGTATAATTTTGGCGTTGAACTTCTAGCTAGATCCTGCAAACTTTCATGGGGAAGATCCAACAACTGTAGGACATTTAAGATTCCTCTCTGGCTCAACATCGTAATAAGATCAGTTGTCATGCACGGCAACATTCATAAGGGAGAATCTCTATCAAACCAAAGGCCCTGCAGAATGTAAGCAAAAATAACAAGTGATTTTAAGGGAATACATAACCTAATTATACATGAACTACACTTGCATGGGTGGAACTACAATGGACAACTTACGACTTTTAGGAGCTTATTTGTAGAGAAGCAAACCGGACAATAGCACCTTCCAATTCTCAGGAAACAACTATGTACAAATACTAGAGGTAAAAGACAAAATCTGAAGGTACTGTCTTGAACAGGATTGCATAACAGAAGCACCAACTAGTAGATTCAACCAAGCAACTTTCCCAGCTTAACTGAGATAAACTAGAGACATTCTCAAGACAAAAAATAAATATTTGTAGAGCATGGTGGCTGCTTTTTTCCTACCTCTACAACCACTCTAGAATACGAGTTTCAAGGACCTGAATCATTAAAGAGCTACAAATTACCTGCATGACCATCTGGAGAAGATGCATACAGGTGATAGTACTAGAGAGCCACCCACTATTAGCACAGAGATCAATCATCGCCTGAATGACACGTATACTTTGATCCAGAACTAATTTTAGATCGCCATATAGTCATTAATCGGGAGGTCAACTTTTGAAAAATGTACCAGTACCACAGCAAGGCACATGTTAAGATATGAACCAGTTTATAAGGCAATTAAGTATGCAGCTTAGTAAACAGACAATTTCTATTAAATCCAAACCAGGTAAAGTAAAATGCATACCACAACAACTAATAAGGAATGACAAGGGAAAGAGCAAGGAATGGTATTAACCTGAAATAGCAAATTTGCTTTGACGTGAGGATCATCCAGAAGATTTTGGTCCACCTTGTATGGCACCTTGGTAGCCAAATTTGCATTGTGATTTTCCTGCATAACAGGCCGAAGCAAATTTGAGGTGTAACAATAATTGGGTTCTATTTCAATATGAGGTTATAGAGAAAAAATCATGAAAATCAGAAGCTTATTTTATTATGGCGCACAGGAAGCTCATCATATTCAGAAGCACCAGATAATATGTGAAGAAAAACCTAAATGACGATATAATTGTAAAAAAATGTCAAATTAAATAAACAATAATGAAAGGAGCAAAATTGCTTCCATTCACTTCTTTCAAAATCACTTACTTCAAGAGACGTGTCTGATTCTATATTGGACGCAAACATCGGTAGACAATACAGATTTTAAATAAGACTGAGATGCTATTGAGCCCAATATCATGAGCTCCACCCTGTCATCGTCAATTTTAATGCAGCCACTGTATTCAAGATCCTCGAACGTGCTTTGCACTAAGCTGTTATAAGATGCACAAGACTTCAATTTAGAGAGGATAAAAACACATTCTCATATACCACAGTTACACATCACCTTGACAAATAAGCACTTAATATCCCTGGGTCTGTGTCCTCTAAGCCATAATAAGCTGGATTGAAGGCCTGTTGAGATAACAAGTAAAACCATCACCAAAAGTAGTTCTAGAAGTATGAATTTATCACACACAATTCCATGACACATCCAGTAGTATAAGCTGTATAACCTTTCACATAGAGACAATTCGTTGAATAATTGCAAAATACCCTGGTGTAGCGCTAAAACTAGCACTGATGATGCATCTATAATCTTAATTTCTTGTTCTAACAGAACCCACAAATGGTCGAAACATGGTGAATTCTAGTTTAAAACACTCTCAGGGTGCAGGGCACTATCCATGACAGAGAGAAAATAAGTGAATGGTACAGAATCAGTAATGCAACATAGTCCTAAGAATTCACATAATTCTTCTCAAATATCAAGTTCACTTCAAGCATACCAATCTGCGGAACAAATACATCCAGGTGAGATAATGTATTGCATCTTCCTTATGACCAATTGTTCCAGAAACTATCTCCGCATTGATGTGATTGTGCAACTGCTCTCTCAGGCTGCTTTCTACAGGGAATGGCTCATAGAGAAACTGGGGGAAAGGAATCAAGAAACACACAATTTTATTTGATTAAAGAAACAAATTACTGTACTAAAATGCACAAGGAAAACTATTTTCTGACCTTTTTATAGAAGCTCTTTTTTGGCTCATGAACAATAATAACAGCTTTTCCAATTACTCCTGGAAAAGAGACATGTTACTTACTCTGTCTATCAGAAACGGAACATGTTTTATTGATGGCTCAATTAAGATGCCAGCTGATTCTGATAGTCCTCTGTTTACATTATCGATAAATAAAACAACAATCTCTACTGTACTAACTGCAAAAGCAATGCTACAGGTTGATTGGATATCCAGAAAAGTTGAGCTTACTAAAAGTCCTCCTCTGTTACTTCCCATCAAGTTAACAACACCTAACAACAGTCTATGGAGAAGGATCGCTATAAAGCTATTAAGGATCAGATGCACAATCAACAATGAATGATGGAAAAAATGAAGTAGAATCAAGCTTCCTCTTCTGGCACTAAAGAGCAGAACTACTCGGATCTTAGCATCAACTACATCAAGCGCACATGTACTTGTCACACTAGTATATACAATGCCGCACACACAAGTATCATCAGAATTTAAGACTTGTTTTCTCATTGATACTGGAGCAACGGACTCCTCTCCTTTATTCACTTCAAATGTTGCACTCTCAGAATACTAACGTGCAATTACCAGATCATGACATGAGGTAGCACAAACTGGACACATCAATTTCTCAGCAGACAAATTCTTACTAAAAAAAGTCTTATATGTTCCCACTTTCAAAGTATTGCTATTATCAGAGCAGTGTCGTTGGAAGAAGATTAGAAGACAGAGTAATTGTTAACTGATCTCATTACATGGTGTATAACTATACTAAGGATTTTCTGGTTTCTTCAAATGCATTGTGCTTTTCCTAAACTATGAACGTTGCGATTAGTAATTTGATAATTTATTGCAGTTCTCTACATATTTCCAAGAATCAGTTCTTGAACTATATAACCTTGATATGGACTTTCCATGATGAGAAGTAATCAAGCAAACCTTGTAATCACCACCATGAAAACCAGCAAATCCCACGTTGTGAAAGTACTCCCCCGCACTGTTGGAAAACAATTCTCTGCATACTCTGGTACACGGGTTCCAAACGAACAATCGACTGCTAAGTCAGGCACAACACAGACCATTACAGGAACCAACACAAGTTTCAAAAGCTAGCGCATAGGAGGATTCTTTACCGTGGGGATAGTAAAGGTCAGGTGCTTCATAGTCCTCCAAATCATTCAACAAGGCATTCAGATAATATTCCTTGGTGATTGAAAGAGCATCCATCGGTTCCATAATAATGCGTGCGTAATCTATGCAGTGGCGAATCTAGGACTAATTTTCACTGGGTCCAAATCTCAACTATAAATTTATCAATTTTTTCTAGTTTAATGCAAAAAGTAAAAGAATATCTAATAAACACATACTAGAAGAAAATAAAAATGTACGATACAACCCAAAAATTTATATAGTTAATTTTTACAAAATATATTATTCGAAAATTACTTTCTAATCAATGTTAATTGCATCCGACACAATCACATTTCATTGTTCGAAAAATTAGTGCACACTCTCTTCATCTCAAAAAAGCTATCTATTTTAGACATTTTGGGCATCCCATTAGAATTGTCCACTTTAATTTCTTTGACATTTTTTAAACGATTATTAATTTTATAGTCTCCACTAACAATGCAATTAAAACAAAGTGTTAATTTTTAATTAACCACTACTCCCTTGTATATATAGATGTTATAATAATACTCTCCTTATTTTTATGCCTCAAATGTAAAGTGGACAATTTCTGGGCCGGATGGATTATGCAACTCAATCTGGGCACCATAAGCATTTTAATGCATCAAATTACAGTAGGAACTCTAAACAGTAATATTATCATGACAAAAAAATTCTTATAAAAATTATTTCTAAATAGAGTTATTTTTGTATAGAGTATCTCTAAGTTGGTATCATGAATTTTTATTACTACAAGTCTAAGTACATAAATTTCCTTATAGAGTACTACCTCCATTTCAGAAAAAGTGTTACATTTTACTATTCTGCGATTAACTGTCTCCGCGTTTGACCACAATTTACTTTTAAACGGTATTAATAAATAAATTATTAAAATTATATAATGAAAATTTAGTAATTAAATTTTTATTATATGATTTTATTAAATTATTTACTATTATCGTTTATGAGTAATTTGTGGTCAAACTCGAAGATAGTTGACCGGTCAAATTCAAAATGTAACACTTTTTCTGTAAAATTGAACATTTTACATTTGCGGTTTAAGATTATTTCGTAGTCAAGGCTGGAAAAATTTGACCGCAAAAAGTCAAAGTGGAAAACTTGTTTCGGGACGAAGAAAGTAGTATAAATTAATTTTTAAAGACAATTCAGTATATATACCTTCATAGCTGGGAAATGTTGAGCGGGGGCCAGTGATCCCACTGGAACCCATGTCCCTACACCACTGAATCTATATATGTTGTTCATCTTAAAATTCAACTGGGATTGAACGAATTTTTTGCTAGAGATTAAATAACACCATGATTTCGAAACGCACTTTAACTTTAAGATAGATTCCACTGGAACTCGTAACAAGATCACATTGATCAAATCTTCGGGGATTTTGTAAATCCCAGCTGATTTGTGTTGTTCGGTTGCCGATTTCATCACTATGGGCTTTGATTTGATTAGTTCTAATGGTCGGAATGTAAACTTCTGATCTGAGAAACGAATTGCAATTATGGAGTTTACAATGAAAGGAATAATGATGCTTGTTAGTATATTATACGAATGGAAACTCAAAACCTAATCAAATACTGGATTTGCAAAGTCTAATTTACATTGTGGTCCTTTGTTTTCCCGATTTATTCAAGTGAGTCCTTTATCTTTTGTTGATGAAATCTGACACCTTCTCCTTCCACTAAATTTGTAAAAAACATTCTTGGTAAAATTACATAAAACAACTCTTGATAATCACCGTCTTATATATCTTGTCATTGGTACTTCAATTCCATTGCTCTCAGGTCTGAAGCTCCTTTTGCTCATCTACTAAACGGATCGTTGTAGCATTTCGTATAAGTATGAAGTATCCTGTCAATATACTCGGCAAAGCTAGGTTGCTTCCCTCGCAACCCACGGTTTTATCCTTCTCGCAGCATCCACAATTCCAATATTGTAACTTGAGGTCCATCTGAGTTTCCAAGCTTTAGACAAGACGCTTGTCCGCACAGCTTCACTTGTACAGGGGCCTGATACAATGCGCGACTAATAATATCCTCAGGTAATGTACTTACGCGATCAACATCCACAATTACCTCAATATGGGATTTGTTTCTGGAATCACAAAATTTTCCAAATAAACCTGAAATTTTACAAAATCATACGTTTGTAGTGATGAAGCTGCAGAAAAATGTGTTTCCTGCCAGTGATAATGCATCGATTAATAGTACTTACTAATGAATATAGCCCTTTCGAAAAGTCAATTCATTTTGAACAGTCACAATGCTTCTACTGCACTGTTGTCACCGGATATGAAACCCACAACAGACGAGACTATTTTCATGCTACAACAAGGCAAGCGAATCCCAAGTATCGCAAAGATCCAGAAACATTATGGCTAAATGAAGTGTTATAGTTATTACAGAAATACTACTGCAACTTGATATACAAATCAAGATGATCTAAGTTGGATTCCAAAGAATTTACAGAAAAAAATTCTAGCACCAATGATTAACATAACATAACGTCCTAAGAAGAAGCATGTAAACAAACAGGAAGAGACATCAATGTAAGTCATCCTCTAGAGAAAAAATGTTTTCATATATTACGCTTCATCAATTGCACTAGTAGGTTTTCCTGTAGATACTTACAATATCTGCTAAACCTAAAATAATTGGTGGAAAGATACAGGCAATACACAACGCACAGTAGTGAAGCATTCATGGATAACATTTAGCATTTAGCTTATCTGAGAAACACAGAAACATATCACATGAATACCTGATCACAACGGTTTTACTAAAAGGAAAAAAAAGGGTTCAAGTACAACAATTGACTTAAACGAACTGCCAATGAAACTCAGTATCAAGAGAAGAGCTCAACTACTGAAGCAGCAAAATGAAGTTGATATATCTCTTGAAGGCCAATAGTAAGAGTAAATGTGACTGCTAACTTCTTTAAGTGATCCAGGTATCAAACCAGCTGGCAGCTCCCACAAATGACACATCCATGCATATCATCTCAAGTTGGTTTTCAAGCCGTTTGCCGTGTCTGGTTTTTCAACGAAAGCAGTCTTTGCTATAAAATCTTTGCCTACTTCATTTATATTAGGAGCGACAAATTTATTAAAGAAACTCTCATCTGTCATGGTGCAAAGTGTTGAAAGAGTCGGCCATTTATTAATTATACTCCTCTCTTCCAAAGCCTTCAAAACCTCCAATCGTGGTTTAAACCTCTTTTCAATGCTGAGCATAAGTGATGCAGGGTGTTTGATAATACACGACATATCATACTTTCCTGATTCAAGCAGCATCTCTACTACCTCCCTTATCTTCCGCGTAGATACAGCAATTACCAGAGGTACAGTCCTAAACACTCTCAAAATGTCATCTTCAGAGAAGCCCAAATCCTGAAAGCTCTTCCATTTGAGGACCAAAGTCTCATCAGACATGTCACTAATAGTTTTAACAGCATAAATAAACGCCCTGGAGCTCCTCTCAACGCCCATCTCATCAGCCTTGCAAACACATCGTCTCATATTTTCTGGACTTTTGAAGACAAAACTAGGACAAGAATAAATGAGGCTATTAATCTGTTGAACCTGTATGCCACAGCTCTTGAGGAGTTCAATGTTTGGCAACAGAGTCTTCTCTGGATCTGCATAAAACAAGCTGGGATTTTTCTTGATGAGTCTAATAACATGGTCATTAGATCCCAACAGGCCCTTCAACACACATAGTCTGTGGATGATCGTGTTAGCTCCACGACCAAGAATAATGAACTCACGTGCGACTACCTGAGCTGCCTCATCGGAAGAGAGACCCAAATCCTCGAAAATTTTGAACTTTGGCTTAACATTCGTCTCAACACACAACGAAAGAAACGGAGAGTGATGCCTAACGATTCTCTGCAAATGGGAATGGGAAAAACCTTATCTCTAAGGAAAGTAAGCAGCAAATCAGGATTTTGGGGCTTTTTGATACGAGCTGAAAATGAGGAAGCTTTGGAAGCAATTTCAGGAGAGAATTTGTATTTATCGACAAAGAAATCAGGAGGAAATGAAGGAGGAGTAATGGTGTTTGAAGGTGATTTGTTAGTAGAGGTTGTAGAAAAAGAAGAAGCATGATGAGAATAGGAATTGCAGAAGAGAGTAGAATTAACACGAAACAACAAGTAGCTGCTGCTAATACTTCTAGTACTAGGAGCAGATCTGCGTGCAAAATGAAGAGCAGCTGCGAAAATAGCCATATTTCTTGTGTTGTAGTAGTAGTATCTGTTGTTTTATGAATGATGAAACAACAATGATGAGAGGATTGAATAGATATGGAATCAGATATCAACAAATAACATAACATAAAATAGAATGCTACGACTGGACTTATTGCTCATACCTCGTTTGGGATTGGGAGAGATGGATGAAAAAAGGATTCAAGATTTTCAGCCAAATGAAATGAGACTAACAATGCCGCGGGTTTGTTACACTCAGTATTCATTAGGGCTTCACTTTTCAAAGCGATAAGTTTTATCATGGGAATGGGACGTTTATTATTTCAGATAATTACAATACCTCCAACTGCAAGCATTACCCATCTCAATTAGGTGCCTCACCTCTTCATCGCTAAATGGGATCCACATCATGAGCCCATCGCTATGGTGAGAGATCAATCGGTATAAGACCATTTAATTTTACCTCAAATTAATGCCCAATGTTTCAAGAATTATAAAGTAATCCATAAAATGAATTGAGTTCTAAAACTTCAAGTATGTTTTGTTTGTTAATATTTTTCCAAGCTAGGTAAACTACATTTTTTACTCTCTCTTGCGGTGGTTAAAATTTTCAAACTACATGTATTAAATTATTAATGGACATGATCAGGCTACAACTATTGACTTTAAGATGCATAAGTTCATTCGCCATTCTACAAGTGATCCACTAATGTATTCAGCAACTAATTTGTACATATTGATGTACAAGCCGATGTGCCCTGCGGCAGAGTTAGCTGCAGTTACCGGTCGAATATCTCCGTACAAAGTCAGATCAACTGACCATGAAATATGCTTCGCTTCTCAAATCACTTCGACTGTTACACTGTTGAATACTAAAGTGCGATTGCCAGATCATAAGGTAGCACAAACTGGAAACAAGTTTTAGACTATAAATTAAGAACATAGTAATTGAGAAAATGGAAGCACTTATGTAATCTTCCTACAATAGTTATCTAAATGCGCACACTACAATCTTCCTACAATAAATATTTACGGAAAAACTCGATTTCTCCTATGCTATAAGTAAGAACAATGTGCACACTATATACAAAACATGCAGGACCTACAACTCTACGAGTAGAGGCCGTATGTCTAACTTTTTACGATTTAAGGCAGATCGCTTCACCCCTAACATAAAATTGACCGAATTCTAATCAACAACATTCCTAGTTGTTCCCCGATCCAAGTGGTACCATTTTTAACTTTCATGTAATCCGAAGGTTATCAATCGTTAGTCACATATTTAGGGAGAAAAAAAAAATCAATCGCCAATGGTTATCAAGCTCACTTCCCAAAGCCCACATTGCTCTTTCCACACATTTACACCAATCAGATTCCATAGCCCCAGAAATAAACCAGAAAAAATAAAAGTCCAAACCCAATATGTGCTCAGAAATTCTCCGTTTATAAACAATCCAATCCAAATATTCAAAATTATCGCATTTCTTATCTCATCATTTCTCAGGAGAAAGAAAAAATATTCAGACTCAACTGTTTCTCCCAATTGAATTCCAATGGCGAAGACCATCGTCGACTCCGATTACCTCCGCGATGTCGAGAAAGCTCGCCGTGAACTGCGCGCTCTCATCTCCAATAAGAATTGCGCTCCGATTATGCTCCGTCTCGCGTAATTATTCCTTTTCCTTTCACTGTGTATTTTCATCAGGAGAGTTTACACTCATCGATCGACTGATTTGCTTTTGTTGCTGTTGTTGCTCTTGTTATTATTGTTGTTGTTTTGATTTGATTCAGCTGGCATGATGCTGGAACGTATGACGTGAACACGAAGACAGGAGGTCCGAACGGTTCGATTCGGAATGAGGAGGAGCTCACTCATGGTGCTAACAACGGATTGAAAATCGCACTTGAGTTTTGCGGTTAGTTTTCGCCTCTAAAAGTTTTAGCGTAGCTTCAATTTCACGTTTCCACTAGCATGATAGTGTGTGACTGTGTGTTTGCATAGGCGTGTTAATTGTTGATTGTTGAATATGAGTGATTGATTTTAACTGACTGTGTATTGTTTAGAGTTCGGACTCGCGTGCAGTGATTTCTCAATGGATACACTTACTTTAGCTTAGAAGTTGCTTGTCGAGTATCTGGCGAGTTAATTGAATATGGGGTGCAGTTTTACAGTGGTAGTAGCTTGGAGTACTGTGCCAGTGTGTCTTTCGTATGGAAGTATTTGTTCGATTGAACCATGTCTGTTCAACTGTATTTCGTGAACTTGTTTTTCAGTGGCATATTTCAGCATAAAATGTTTAGTTAGAAATTGTGAACTGTAGCCTCTTATGGTGTAGAATAACTGTATGTACATCACATAATGGCATGTTGTAGGCTGGTTGTTTTGGACTAACATTATTTTGGTAAGTACGTAAATGATACTAGTTGTCTTGTATCTTCTGGTATTTAGGTAGCAGAATGGCTTAATTTGCTTGTTAGTTTTCAGGAAAAAACATCATGTATTTATAGCTGATAGATTAGAGAGTTGTTCTGTTGTTGTATACAAATGGTTAATGTACTTTTGGGTTTTTGCTCCTTTAGATATAATTTCTTGTTGAGCAACTGTTGAAGCATGATTCATAGGAATTAGGATAGTAATTACTTGTATCATCTATTGAGATAGTTTTGACTAATTTTTCATACACCAGTTTTAATAGATGGAATAAGTCGTACTTGAAATTAGATATGAGTGCTACATTTTTTACTCTGGGTTATGTTTACATGCAGAACAAGTGAAGTCTAAATGTGCAAAAATCTCTTACGCCGATCTGTACCAGGTAACATTTCCTATGATGGAAAAATTCTATTAGCTGCTGTTCTACTCTGTCAGATTTCAAAGGTCCTGTAAATAGCAATAATATTTGTTTTAAGGCGGTCGAACTTAATCTCTATTCACTTTGACAAAACTTGTGTTAGATGGTCATAAAGGTGGACACACCTTAACAAGTGTAAGGTTCATTCCTCTCTCTTTCATACACATCTACATTTGAATTTGGAGAAAACGACACCACCATCCACTCAAGTATTCGGCGCATCCCCTAATTGATTAATGTGCCCCGTCTAAGTGGAAGACCGTCTAATGCATGTTATTCTTATTTACTTTGGTTTTATAGATAAAAAATAACCAATGTATAGGACTTCCTAATATCATTTTAAAATCATATCTAGTGTATTTTTGATTTTGAAATGGCCCTCTTTGTTTCAAATGTTGCTGGAAGATCTTGATCTATTGGATAGCGTATTGGTATATGGTATATATGGATGGAGGACTGGTTATCAGGGGCTAGTATGTTACGGAGCACATTATCATTAATTTGATATGGGAATGGAATGGATAATTGTGATAATGGCATCGAGACTCAGAATATAATGGACCTTCACTGTATTGGTTGATACTTTTAAGTGTGTTTAGGTAATTGAAGAAGCAAATCGCCAATTTCTGAGAATGTTAAATGGATCACATGCCAGCAAGTATTTAGTTGACATGGATGGAAAGACGAAGTGAATTGTTTCATTCAGACAGTTCAATTATTATGTGGTACATAACCTGAACAAGTACTCAGCGTGGAGTGGATTTAGTTAAATTTTGATGTAGAAATCAAATTAATAGGTACTACTTTCTTCTAGAATACTCAGACTATGGGCTTCGCCATAAGTATCTGGTACCATGCTTGTATTGAGTGCAGCCTTACAAGTATTACAGCAGTAAATTCTCCTGTTCATCTTAGCTAATTTCTCAATACCTATGGCTTGTTTCATTCTCTACCCATAGAACTTGTATTTATCAAAATCAAAAAACAAAGGTGCCAACAGATGGTACTTGCTGCATTTTGTTTTTGTGCTAAGAAAACGATTTGGCCTATAGCTTGCAGGTGTTGTTGCAGTTGAGGTGACAGGAGGACCCACAATTACTTTTGTTCCTGGTCGAAAGGTACAGTGCGTATGATAAGTAATACTTACATATGCCATTTGCCAATCCTCTCAGTTTTGTCATAATAACACCATTATGCTGGATACAACTTGTTTCTTCCAGGATTCAAAGATTTCCCCGAGAGAGGGTCGGCTGCCAGATGCTAAGAAAGGTCCATCTCTACATGATACTGTAGGAGTTGTCCCATTTTGGCATTTTGGCCGTCCTGTTGGAGTTGTCCCATTTCATTTCTTTGTCATTTTAGGAATTAGGAAAGATTATATTATTTTATAGTCTCCTATTATAACAACCAATTAACCCTAATACAAATCTCTCACTCATTATTACCACACACAGTATAGGGGCGAAAGACTAATCGAATCATCTCGTAGCTAGTTCCCTCCGAAGTTTCCCTCAGGATAGCTGGAGCTCGAGTGTGAGTTATATCGGCTACAACCAATGATTAGAGGCATAGAGGGCGCAACGCTCTCGACCTATTCTCAAAATTAAATATGTAGGATGGCATGGTTGCGTTGTTGAACCTCTCCAAAGAATCGAGAGCTGTCAAAACATATGATAAAAATTGATGTGTGTATTTTGGCGTGTATGTTAACTTTAGTCGACTGATCATGCATTCATATGTAAACATTAATGAGTCATGTCGTCATGATAAACTAGCATGTACATCATTTTTTTATTTATTGTTTTTTAATTTCCGTTTCCAATTGCGAATAACATATGAAAATTGCTCCTTTTTTGTTCTAGCTGAATGATATGTTATGGTCATTAAAGTACATGGTCTGAAAAGAATGATTGTACGTACTATCTGCTGTTCTTATAAACGAATAAATGTTGCAGCTGAGAAGCATTACCTTATATTAGTGTTTTTCGTTTCTTTTTATTTATATGTTTTCCTTTCTTTTAACACCTGCATAGTCATATATAAGAGTAATATATATTCACAAATCAGATTATTATATTTCATGGTTTGTTGGTTTCCGTTGAAGATATAGTGCCTTTACAGGTTTTTTTTCCCTTTCAGCAACAATATAAATAGTTGTAGAATTTAATGTTAAATGAATAGTTTATTCTATTTTGAGTTTTTCCCTGAGTTGCCAAAGTTCAAGCTGTCTTTGTATTCCTCTCTATTGAACTAATATTTTGCTGCATCTGCATTACTTGATTATAAGTTGGCATTCAAAATACCTATATCTAATTCCATGATCTTGCATTAATGTTCTTTAATTTGATAAGTTGTTTAATTCTGATACTTTGGAAGAAACTACATGCTAACAGTTACTTGGGAAAGTTTTATTAGCAGTCCAGATATTCTTTACAAGTTCATTCTAAAGTTCAACATATATAATGTATGGTACTAATAAATGCTAGGTGCCCCGCATCTCAAGGATGTGTTCTACCGAATGGGATTATCTGATAAAGATATTGTTGCCCTGTCGGGTGGCCATACCCTGGTAAGTTTCTGCTTCAATTTCTTAAATACCGAAAAATGCTATGACACTAGGTCTGTTTCAAACTGAGTTGAAGTGTTTAAAATGGAAATATAGAGGATCTCGACTTATGACATGCTTTGGTTAAAATTGTTTTCTAGGGAAGAGCGCATCCTGAAAGATCAGGCTTTGAAGGCCCATGGACGGCAGAGCCATTAAAATTTGATAACTCATACTTTATGTAAGTCATAGGAGCCAAATACACTTTTGTCTGTTTATGTATGAGTTATGTTCTTATATGCATTTGCCTTTTGTTTATCCAACTAGTGAATTGCTCCAAGGTGAAAGTGAGGGCTTGCTGAAACTCCCATCTGATTTGGCCTTGCTGGATGATCCTGAGTTTCGGCGTTATGTTGAGCTCTATGCTAAGGTATACTACAGAGATCTCAACATCCGATTTCGTGATCTTTTATTTGTTGTTCATACTTTGCTCAAAATCTATTTGTATTTTATCAAGGACCTGACAATCACTTAAGCTAAATATTCTAATTTTCTTATGAAAGAAGTACTCAAATCTGAGTAAGTGTAAACAGTTTCATTGAACTCATAATAATTACACTAGTTATTTTGTACTTGTGGGGCGAGAGCTTAATTGATTCATTAATATTTTAACATCAACTACAAAATTGCCTATTCCCCTCACAAATAGAAGTAAAGAAAAAATGGCTGGAACTAGCAAGACAGAAAAAGAATTCATGATCATTATTTAACGTTTATAGATCATCACATAAACTAATTAAATTTTGTAGAAACATAAATTGTTAAAGAATATTTAACGAGTATAACAAACAAACAAATTTAAACGAAACCTATAAATATTTCTAGAAGTTCGTATATATATAAAATGGGCCCCCAAACCTGTTGGGCCTTGTGCAGAGGGCCTCCTCGCACATGCTCAGATTCGGCCTTGCCTTTTTCTCCTGATAACTTCAGAATTCAGTAGAAGATAAGAGAAGTCCATGTGCGAGTAGTTAGGAGGAAACCTTATTTTCTTAGACTGGATTGCTGATTGATTAGAAACCTACTTTTATATTTTGTTTTTGTTTCCCATTGGTGTCCCACGAGACTGCGACTAGTCTGACTGAGCATTGTTGGATCCTTTTTGAGTTGGTGGAGTGGATCCAAATGATGTTAACATTATATTATACCTCAATTATATGTGCAAAAGAGCAAGTCTTTCACATGAAGACTTGATTATTATTGTTAATTATCATTTAACATGTTACTCTATTTGAATATTGGCACTTGCAGGATGAAGAAGCCTTCTTTAAAGACTATGCTGAATCACACAAAAAGCTTTCTGAACTAGGATTTACCCCATCTCCCGCTGCTGGTGTGAAGGCTATTGTGAAAGACAGTACCGTACTAGCCCAGAGTGCTGTTGGAGTTGCTGTTGCAGCTACCGTCGTGATCCTGAGTTACCTCTACGAAGTCCGAAGGAAGATGAAATAAATGGGTACATTTCATTAAGCATTGATGAAGTTAAAATAAGGTGATTTCTTCCCTATTCTGAAGACTGTCATTTGATTTGTACTCAATGCTGTATACACATGCTGAAATAACCTACTGCACTTTATGCGGCCAACTATACATTATTAGTATAATGTGACATCCATTTGTTGCCCATGTGAGAGCTTAGTATTATATTACTGGGACAGAATTTAGGTTGGCTGATGATTGATTTGCTCTTGGTTGCACCTTTTAGACATATTAGTATTTCTTTAGGAAATCCAGTTCAGGTAACAGGAACAAAAGTGGGACCAATTAAGTAGATGTCTGCTTGTCTTAATCCTAATCCATACTTGCATTAACATGGGAATCATGGAGTTTCTTACATTATTGAGCTTCTCATCTCTTCTGATGGATCTGTGCTTGTACGTTATTAATTTTTGTATTCCTCTCCCCTCGTGCTAATAATTGTGTTCCTGCATTTTACCTGAAGAGCCAATGATCATTTCATTCTGTCCTTTAGTCTATTGCAATTGACCAAGTTAGGTAACAGTGTAAACCAGTTTTGACTGTTTATGGATTTTGATTTTTGTTCCAGTCATGAAGTCAACAACTATAATACTCCCAACTCCCAAGTGCTATAGGATGCAATTCATTATTAGGTGCAAGTTCCTTTTCTTTATCAGTTTCTTTCAGCGGTTAAGGGGTACCGGCTGTCTAGGAACCGTGATCGTGTCTACATTCGTAATATTGACCCGATCTTTTTTTTTCTTTTTCTTTTTGCTGCGCTGCATGGTACAGTGAAGATAAATTGTGTTAGATGGTCTACGAGTTGACGTTAAGTGGACGGTAACTGGTAAAGTGTCTCGATCTGTTATATCATGTGACACAAGTTTTTTACCACGGTGAGTTAACCAAAAGATAACCAAACAGTGTCAATGTCTGTACGTTTTTCCTGAGCAACAAAAGTTTGGTTTCGTGTTTGTCATAGAACGGTAACACAATAGCTAAAAGTAGAGGCCGATAGAATGTTTTGGTGGTTAGAGACAAATGGAGAAACGTGAAATGACAGCCATAAAACCTTTGGTTAGATCTGAGTTTCCAGGGCCGTACAAAATCTGGGTGAGTGTTAGGTTGTAACTCTTGTTCTTTTTTAATCTCACCCAATCATGTGCTTTCTAATCCGTGGCATTTCTGTTTCTGTTTCTGAATGATGCGTTTGATTACCAAAATAATGTTAGTCTGTTACCTGTGACGCTTTAATAGTTTGCGTGAAAGAATCGGCAAATGTAGTTAAAGATGACTTTACTCGCTGAAAAAACTTTGATTCTTTAATCTGGTTTTATTTTTCATTTAGTGTGCTCCTAGTAAATTTGATGTAATCAAACACCACATGAAGAGGGGGAATTCCACGATGCAACTCATTTCCAACCTCAATATCTAATATACCTGTTCTATAGACGTATTTTCTCATTGTTTGTGATGGAAATATGTAGAGATCATCTGGTTTTTCTGGTTTCCCAAGAAGCAAATATATTTTCCAGAGATGTCTACCGTATTAGACGCCATATTAAAAACTCGCAAGGGTTGATGACACAAAATTAACATTATGTAATAACAAGACATACGTATTCTTTGTTCAAGCAGCATTAGGTTTTATGTAAAACATCTGGATTCTTAATTAAGAATTAAGAACATAGGCCTGTCATTTAAAAAAAAAAACCATTTCATACAAGCTCGTATAATCATAAATTTATGTGATATTGCGCAGTTTAGAAGAGAAAGGGAAAATAATATCCTAGTTTCAAATATGGTGTACCTACAACCATCTATTTTGAGCTTGAAATGTTGCAGTTTCATTTATATCTAGATGTATATCCATTGAAGACCTTAAAAATTCATGTGGCACGAAACCGACTGATGATTCTTATCAACAAACATTTATGTCTATCAACTACCAATATTAAACCAAGATGATAGCAAGACCCCTCAGGCCATTCATTATCCCTCTTGATTCATTCACTAGCTAAAACTATCCCACCAACTTTTGCGAGATCCCACCTTCTAAATGGACGAATCAACATCACCTATTTAATTACAAACATCAAACGTTTATCTACAAACGACATATTTTTATCGATGCAGCTAATGAAAGGGTAACGTAAGTATATATTTAATATACGACTTATACTAAACATATAATGCAGATCCGTATATCTTAATGACATATCTTTATCGATGCAGCTAATGCCAGGGTAATGCAGATATATTAAACATACAACGACTGAAACTAAACATGTGATATTCGCAGTTAAACACGTGATGATGTCGATCCGTATATCTTACTACCTAATAATGGATCTATATTTTAAAATTTATGTGTACCAAAATGTGAGTCGGTTGAAAAAATGCCCGAATTTGGGTAAGGGTGTCTTGCTCTCACATGGGAAGAGAGAAGCACCAAAAGAGGTAGGTAAAGGGTAGTTTGTTCAAGGACAACCAGACGAAAGGAGTCATGTTGTGTTGTGCCTAAGCACATGATCTCCACGAGATTATGAGTTGGCTCTCTACTTTCCACTTCCCTAATTATTGCTTCTTCTATTAGACATGGTTTTAATTAAGTTACCAAGTACTTTGCCAACTCCTTTACCCTTTTCATAATCTTTCTCTTAAAAGTTTGATCGCTACGACATCGTTTTGTTGGTTAAAAAGGTACACAAGTTGGGGGAATTCAAGTACATCCCCCAACCACACCCCCTGCCCTTACAACTAGATGTGTGTACCTAATTTAGTGCCTGTGCAAGTGCTAATCGTAATTAATGAACGTAATCAATTTGATGTGAACGAGTCCAACCGGTAATTTTACAAGTTGGTTCTGTAATTAAGTAGACTCTAATACATTACGACGCCTTTCTCAATGCAATAGTACGTTGTGCTTTACGATGGTTTAATATGTAATTCTTTTGCTATCAAACCGGACTACAGGTGGTAGTATATGAGTACATGCGAACTTTATTGTAGTTTATGTTAGACAAAACGAGCTGATAATGCGATTGATAAACGATTATTAATTTATTTTTTAAATTCTAACTAACTAGTCTTACTTTTTTATTTTGCATCAAACTATGAATATTCAATCATAATATAAAATTCTGACT
Source organism: Plantago major (assembly GCA_026545765.1). Classification (NCBI taxonomy): domain Eukaryota; kingdom Viridiplantae; phylum Streptophyta; class Magnoliopsida; order Lamiales; family Plantaginaceae; genus Plantago; species Plantago major. Next base: position 87,031,196 of record CM048843.1, on the reverse strand, counting down.
CCACCCCAGTTCGTGTATGTGTGATCATGCATACCCGTTTCGATGCATCTATATCCCTAAATAAATAACATGAAGTGCCAGAAACCCAGCGGAGCTTTAGCATGTCTAGTTGCAGAAAAGAGGTATGGATAAGCATAGGTAGCTGAGGTGATTTTTAACTTCTCATGAATAATTATTTTCTTTTATGATTTTGTATATCCTGTGAAGGTGGAGATAATGTTCCTATGGAAATAAAATCACGGACCATGCCAAAATTCAACGTCAAGAGTGGAGCCGATGTTCGGATCACGACAGTCGGAAAAAGGCGAGAAGGTAGGTAAGTAAAACAACCACGTTAAATTACAAATTTGGATATCCCCAAATCATCATCATAATAATAAATAAATATAAAATATACCATCAACACCCATACCATACGTATTTAAAGATCATCATACATGAGCACATGTTATTTTCAATGTCACTTTCATTTTATGGACTAGTGTATGAGAGATTATGTGGTTGTAGTGAATAATATTATACCATACACATCTTCTTAGTAACCTCACATCTCAGATTGGGTGAGAGCGACTGGTAAATAGTATACGAGAAGACTGTTGTACTTTTAAACGATTCAAAAGTAAAACCGTAATAACTACGATTTAAGTGGACAATATCATTTTAACGGTATACGTGTCATTTATATCATAAATGACTACGCAATGGTTTTAAGGTCATTTTTATTAGAAATGGCTTCGAAAATCCATGTGAACATCGATCCATTCAACATTCTTTTGGGGTGTATTATTTTTAATGTTCAGTATTCCTGCAAATGGTGAGACTTTCCATTACTGACTAGGAAAAATGAATGTCGAGGCATACTATAATACGCGGTGGCCAAATTATTTCCATCTATCGACTACTAAAAAGCTTGTTTTATTAATGGTAACTTATTTTGCGAATTGAGCTTGATTTTGTGTTGGTGTAGCTAGAATTTAGTTTTGAATTGTCTTGTGAGCATCTTTTAAACTCATTGTAACTTTGAGAATTATCAATAGACTTTTTGTCGATTAAAAAAATTGCATCGTTTAGGTCTCAATGGATTAGCATTCGAAATGTCATAGACATTGTCTGTAATGGTCAGGGTCTTCATGAATTTTCTTTAGAAATCATCTAAATTTCTTTATACAATCTTAAAATTTACATGTCAAATTATGTACTTCACATCTACGCTCTTACTCGACATGTGATTTGGGGGCATCAACATGTAAATATCTCGTTGGGTCTCCGCTCACAGGAACCTCGATTGTTACCTATGTAATTAGAGCAATACCATTTGGAATTGCACGACCTAAGTTGTATCGATGGGTTGTTTCCTAATCGAGTATCTTTACCTTTTATTATGTATCAAAGGCTCATAATAAAAGGTAAAGATACTCGATTAGGAAACAACCCTGTTATAATGTAGTGTGAAAGCCAATAACAACAAATACAAGCAGGGCGTTCTTAATAGGATTAGACAACTAACACAAAGAAATCCGCCCGCCAAAACAACGTAATGAAGAATTGCAAGTAAGAAGTCGCCTAAGCAGGTTGGTCTAAATCATAGATGCCTCTGTTCTTTCAAATTGAAGAGAGACTATTACAATTATTACAGTAAGTATTACTTAATTATAATTACCAATAACTTATAGAAAGAAGAAATTAGATAGCTTTTCTTATCTTCTCCTTAGTAAAAACACAAAACATGACTTTGACTCCTTATGAGTATCTGGGTTTCATATTTTTGAATCTGTTGTATAGGTCTAAAGGCATAGGTACCTCATCCAGATCTCACATTGTATGAGACATTTTGAGTACGTGATTACATAATTACACGCATTAAGCATTCAACCCAAAATGAATAATGTACATCATGTGTGATCTAATTATTAATTAATAATCGTGTTAGTTCAATATATATCGAACCTTAAGATGCGAATCCATTACAATTCTAATTCAGTATTACGAGGACATAAATATCATTAGTTATTCGGTACAAGTATTTTCGTGGAAGTGCTACTCCATCTATGTTTTAGCGTTCAAGATATGATCAAAGGTATTAGAACAAAATTGTAAATCAAATCTCAAAAGTGCAAAACCTAACCCTACATTGATGCTTAAACTTACATCACACTATTTGAAGGATAAAAAGGAAATTTAATAATTGAGAAGTGGAAGATGAACCAAAGCCCACAAACCACTACAACCACACTTACTTTCTTTTGCTCTCGATCTTCCTTTTGTCATCCAACCCTTCTAGAAGCCCTTTGCTTCCAAAAAATATCAAAACATACTTATGCATTTTGAATCACCAATTGGACAAGTAAAGTGTGCAAGAGTCCTATTTGGAAAAGCTTTTCAAATTTGATAAAATACGAAATTGTAGAAAAAAGAGAGTATTTTAGTGGAAACTGTTGTAACTTTAATATAAAAGTAACATGTTTAATTATTTTGATACGTGTGGCTGAGTTTCCACTTTTCCTAATTTATAAAGTTATACAAAACACTTAAAAGTGAAAAATATATAAAGTTATACGTAATGGGAGTAATAAATATTTAAAAACATTATGGAACATTATTACCAGTTTATAAGAGGAATAGTACCAGTGAGGCCTTGTAATTGGTATATGGTGTTTGGTCATCTGTGAGTAAAATCATTTGAACGCACTGCATATGATCTCCTTTTATATAATCTACTTCAATATAATTTTTCTTGATGAACATTCATAATATCATTTTGAATTAAATAGAATTACATGTATAATTAGATCGCCTAGTTGAATTAACTGGTGGAAAATAACACTTAATTGGATGGTGATGTAATTACTTCTAATATTCAATCTAGTAACTGTCTAATATAAATTTGTATAGCTTGACTGTAAGAATTCGGAATCTCAAGTACAAGTTGGATCAACCATAAAATTCATGATTCAAGTTGGTCCTATATAACTTAAGGGAACATCTTGAAAGTCTAACTATCTCAATTCCACGGTTCAAGAAAAATAGGAACTGGACCAAAGCAAAGAGTAAACAGCCAGCTCTCAATTTTCCACAGTTCCAAACCATTGATCACGACGAGTCAAGATTCACCTTGGTTCTTCAATTTCCAGTTTTGTTTGGTCGGGTCTAGTTGCCGTACAAAAAGGTTTAGGCCATGTTTGGTTGGAGAGCCCATATATTTTAAACTTTGAACAGAAACGAAACTAACCTAGACCAAACATATGTCCAAGTTGCAAAATACCATGACATACCGAATTAGGTAGCATATACATAGTTGGTTAGAGCTTTACCACAAAACACTAATAAGTCGATGTTAACTTGTTCCAACAATATCTACATGATGACACAGTTCATGGTGGACAATGATATATACATAATAATTAGGAAATGTTAATTAGTGTGTTGCGCTACTGATCAACCACCTTATTGAGTGATTTCATTTAATTGTATAAAAATAAGGGATTCTGATAGTATTTTTTTGTGTGAATACTACCAAAATTACTGATCAGTTCATTAATTTGAAAATTTACTTTTTATACTCATTCGAAAATAAGATGACTGGTGACCAGGTGTATGACATATCATCGAGTTTTGCAGAAGAGAGACTTCAACTTAATTACGACAAGGTTGTTCAGAGTGAAGAAAAGGTTGTCTAATTTAATACTTTAGCTTTGCTTTACACCTAACTGAAAATTACTTATAATTCTAGTAGTTAATAATGAATGTCTAGTTTATAGTTTATTTACAATAGTTAGTATAAATGGTAATCCCGATGCATAATAAAATATAAACGAGTCGTGAAAAGTAAGACAAGTGCCTTATTTGTAGGTAAAAGTATCATCACATGTTCATAAAGCATACCTTACAACATGGTTTATGCATATGGGATCTTAAGTTGGTAGAAATTCATTTTTCTATAGTATTACACTAATACTAGAACATGGTTTATGCATCTTAATGATTGACATTTTACTGAGCTGAGAGTCTGAGACTCCATTTACTATGTTCAAATCTGCTTAGCATAATTGAATATACACAATCCTAAAGTCTCACTCCTTCATAACTCAAGTTATAAAGAAAACCCCGACTCAATCAAATCAATCCGCAAAAACATGTTTTATAATGTCTAACTTTAACCACTTGTAAAACGCGAGCATGTTCTTATAATCACCGTCACATAGTCATACATATAATTGATTATATAGATCTAGACCACATGCATTCATTCATTTCAGTGCCGTTATAGTTTTAACTTGAAAGCCTGAATAAATTTTATGAACTCACATAATAACGTGTCTAGTAATTCATAGTACAATACAAACTTACTACCCTTTAAATTTGAACATGTTACTTCACTAATGTGAGTTCACATGTATCTCTCAATTTCGTTTTAGTTGATACTGAGAGCGTACCACTAATATAATCCATCACATAACATACATACTCTATACATGACTTCATACATTAGGGTTAGCGCGCAGTTTTATGCGAAAAGTTAAAATAATGATATAATATAGAAAATGTGGGAAAAAGTGTACTTTTAGTGGCAAAATGTGTAATTTGAGTGTAAATTTGAGATTGTTTATTATTTGTTGGGTGTGCAGAACTTTTTTGGAATGTATGAAGCTTACATGACGCTTAAAACGACAAAACGATGTAAGCTCGCTAACATAGGGAGTAATATTTTGCCATTAAAAAAAAAACCATGAAGTACTCTTCCATACATGAATGGATGTATATATGTATAATGTATGTGCACATCAATATCACACCCTCCATCCATCCATCAAACCTATCTCACCAACTCACATCTAGAAGCAAATTCCACCCCCTACCCTACTCTACCCCACCCAAACCCTCCCTAATCTATACACTACACAATACAAGTCAAAAGCTTATATAAACTTAACCCCACATCAATTCCTTCAAATTGGTACTACCACCACTCAATAATCACCCAACTTCCAAACTTAACCCTCCTCCCCTCTCATCATCATCATCATTATCCCAAATCAAGAAACCACAAAAAGAGCAAAAGAATCACTAAACTAAACCAATAAAGTAATCATTTCCATTATTATCATCATCATCATCATTTCACCCAACACATATATATGTACTGCTCCTTGCTAAGTTTCCTTCACTTTGCCCTCAATTATCCAAACAAACTAACAAACTATTTCTCTTCTTTCTTCTTCTTCTTCTTGTTATAATTATTTACCAAAAAATGGGAAGATCTCCTTGCTGTGAGAAAGCTCACACAAACAAAGGAGCTTGGACTAAGGAAGAAGACGATCGCCTTATCGCCTATATCCGCTCTCATGGAGAGGGTTGCTGGCGGTCACTGCCCAAAGCCGCCGGTCTCCTCCGCTGCGGCAAGAGCTGCCGCCTCCGGTGGATTAATTATCTCCGGCCAGACCTCAAACGTGGCAATTTTACTGAGGAAGAAGATGAGCTCATCATCAAACTCCATAGCCATCTTGGCAATAAGTAAGTCATTTCTTGATCTTCTCTGTTTCTTGAATTGATAAAAATCCAATCTTGGCAATAAGTGTAAGTCATTTTTTGAGCTGAAAGATACCCTGTTCTTGAATTGGTAAAAATCACATCTTGAATTTGATAAAAATCCAATCTTTGCTTCCTCTTATGTTCTTTTAGGTTGTTAAAAATCCAGTATTTGGTAATTGTGTTTGGTGGGCAGTGTAAGATTACTAATTTTAAGATATGATATTTGATTATAAAGTTTGTTGATTTGTATGATTTCACTGGAAATGTGAAGAAGGGTGTTGAATTGGTTAATTTGTCACACTTTTTGCTCTATTTCAAGCTCAGTTAAAAATTTGGAATTGTGGGAATTGAATTTTCTAAAAATTTGTTGTTAGTTGGAGTAATGGGATTTGTTGGTGTTTTCTTGTTATACACCTACTTGAAAAGTTGTTGCTCTTTTAGTCAAAATGAAAGCATCAAGACTAAAGGGGTTTTCTTGTTTTTTTTTACTTTTATAGGTGGTCACTGATAGCTGGAAGGTTAAAGGGAAGAACTGACAATGAGATCAAGAATTACTGGAACACTCACATAAGAAGGAAACTCTTGAGAAGGGGAATTGATCCCACTACTCATAGGCCAATCAATGACAACCCTGCTGCTATTGCATCTGATACTACAAACCAAGATCAAATCATTACCAAGACCATATCATTCTCCAACAACTCCAGCTCAAAAGAAGATGATCAATATCATGACCATCCAGTTGAGATGCTGATCAAGGAAGAAAGCAGCCCGGTTCGAGAACGAATGCTGATCAAGGAAGAAAACAGCCCGGTTCAGGAACGAATGCGGATCAAGGAAGAAAGCAGCTCGGTTCGAGAACGGTGTCCCGATTTGAACCTGGAGCTCAGAATCAGTCCGCCATATCAGAACCAGGAGGCGTTCAGGACGGGTGGGAGAGGCAACGGTGGTGGTGGTCGTACGGTGTGCTTCGTGTGTAGTATCGGGATACATAACAGCAAAGATTGCAGCTGTGGTGAGACTGAAAGCAGTGGTGCTGGGTATGATTTTCTGGGGTTGAAGAGTGGTGTTTTGGACTATAGAAGCTTGGAGATGAAATGAATGTTTGATAATATTATGGGCTTATTGAGAATTGTTAGTTGTTTATGGCCTAATGTGTAATATGTAGAAATTAATTCATTATGGTAGGAAAATTAATATGAAGAGAATTTAGATCATTATTATGTTTCTGAAAATTTATGTGGAGATGATTGTACAAGTTGTTCCAGTTGAAGTAACTTTCATTATGGCACAACAGTATAGTACAAAATAGTACTACCTCCTCCCACTGAAGAATAATACTCTAATTTCTTATTTCTTTCATTTTATTACCACAGTTCCGATACCGATACGTGTGATTAATACGGTAATGTGCATTGAACCCTTTTGAGGGTGGCTCTCCCAGCATATCTTTACTTCTAAAATTCTCAAACTTGAGACATTATTTGAATAAATGCAAATCCCTCTTACCACCTGAAACAACATTGGTACTTGATTTCTTTCTTGTGATTGGTGCAGTAAAGGTAGTAATGTGATTTAGACCATCTCCAGCAGTTTGCAACTCTCTGCAACCCACTCTTTCTGCCACGTCAGCATTCCACTCACTGCAACTCACTTTGCAACTCTCCACAATTCTCTACCCAAAATCTATTTTCTTTTAACATTTCTTTCAAACATAATTAGTCATTTCATTTTCTTTTCTCACTTCCTTTTAAACTTTATTCTTGGCTTTATTTTAAATATAGTTAATTAATTATAACAAAATCACATTAATTTTTTTAAAATACATTACTTGAAAATAAAAATTACATTACTTAAAAAAATTATAATACTTAAAATTGAAAATTACAATACTTGAAATTGAAAATTACAATAATTGAAAATGAAAATTACAACAATTAAAATACTACATTCTACAAGTGTAATTTTAAATTCAAATAATATGTATTTTAAATTTGAGAAGTAATGTATAAGTATATTTCTAGTGCTACATATAATTATTATCATATGGAAATATTCAAGAAAAATGAAAAACAATAAAAAAGATAAAAGTAGAAAAGATGAAAGAAAACAAGAAAAGAGGAAAGGAAACAAGAAACATGAAAGAAAAGAAAGAAAACAAGAAAAGAAATGAAAAACAAAAATAAAAAATAAAAAACCCAAATATTGGACTCATTCCAAAAGTGAAGTCCCATCGAGGTCAAAGAATCAGAACTCCATGTTGCAACACTGCTGGAGACAGCCTTAAGCCTCTTGTACCTGTGGTTGTTGATTTCTACCTCCCACAGGAGAATAATACCCCATTTCTCTTTTCTTTTTGTCCATCGAAATCCGATATCACTTCCTGCAACTATCTGGTGGAGTGTTCAGGCCCATTTTTAGAGTTGGCTCTCACAGTGGTGTCTATTATATCTACAATTATCGAACTTGAAACATTATTTATCTGAACTCAAATCCCTTACCACTTGAAACCACCCGATTTATTCTTTCGATTGTCCCATTTTCATCAATTTTTATATGCATCAAATTAATCTTATTATTAAAAATGGATTATTTCACAGTTGACAGAATTGGTGTGATCATTTCAGAGGGAGAGTTGGTGCAGTAAAGATAGTACTATCTGATTTAAGTCCTTTGTACTTGTGGTTGTTGATTTCAGTTTGTAAAACCAAAAATATCCCGAGCATGCTAAACTCAAATACTCTATACATTAGAGCATAAATAGATCATAGATGTTTATCCTTGTATTATGTGGAATTAGCATGCATATACTTGGTTTAGCTTGACAAAATGGGTAACATTATTAACCCGCCATGAGCCGAACCATTATAACTTCATTTTTCGAATCACCCAAAAGGCGATATGTTATCTGACAATCCGGGTCTACTTATGTACCCAATGACACTCCTACACTTAACTATATTCGGATACCCTTTTTAATGATGCGGCATTTTATTAATTGCGATCGAACTCTAAGATATTTTTAACCACCTGTAGATAGTTATAGTCCACAAATGGATCGAAAACCCTGTACTAATGTGATAAGAACGGTTGGTAAAAGTGGCTTTCTTTCCTTATCTTAATTGATCAAGTTGATGTTATATAAGAATGAATCATGTGAGATGAGAATTTGAAGACCTATGAATTATGATCATCACTAATAACCAGACCAACCATATTTATGTTGATTCCTTTTCCTAAATTTGGATGAGACCTTTTCTTTTTGGCTTATTTGTCTTTTCTCAGATTAGATAAAGAAGAAATGAATGAATGAGACAACAATGGATAAGATGTGAAGGGATGAGAAGAAAAGAGACCTACCTATATCTTCCTCCATTAATAATATACTTTCACAGTCCGATAACAAACTTTCCATTTTTCTATTTTTAATATCATGTACAAAACTTTTCCTTTCGATTTTTTACATTTTTAGTTCAACTATATTCAAGTTAGTATCATAATAATACCTTCCATCTTTAAAAATCAATTTGTCCAGCCAACTACTATTACTTAAACGTAAAAGTAATGGAGCATTATTTGATGATAATAATAGTAAATGGGGAGCTTGTTTTGAGTTGGGGGAAGTAATAATCAACCAAGAATTTGCTACTTTTTATAGACGGTATAAAATGCGTGAAGAAATTAGTCACAATCCAACTTCTTTGGTTATACTCGTACCATCTTTCTACCAACATGACGCTGTTTTAGGCGTGAACCACCAATCTAGTCAGTCTTAGACCGGACCGGACCAAACAGAACCGAAATTGGGAGAGTTGAATTGAATTGTGGTCAACGTTCTTGAATCAATGGAACCAGAGGATCAGTGGTTTTAGTATTTTCACCCTCTGTTACGGAGAATTTTATATATCTTCTATTTGTACAACTAAAATTACATATCTGCTGAATTTTTATGTTTTCTAATTTAGTTTAAATTTTGACTAGAAACTGCACGTCAATTTTAATAGTATATAAAATTTTATGAGACAGAGAAACTATAAGTTTAAATAAATAAAATATTTGATAGTTGTCTCTAGACTATACATGAGCTTTTGGTTTAGCTTCTCCAAATTGATCTTAGCATTTGACTTTTAACTTTTTATTCTTCTACTCCATAAGTAAGAGATAACAAACATGAGGCGTGACACAAATTAAAGTGATGCATCTATGACTATGTATCTATCTCTATCAGGCAAATCAACTTGCAAAACCAAATCTCAACTTTTGCATTTATGGCGTTGAGATCGATCGAAGGGTCGACTTTTTACCGGAAAGAGTACTTTCAACTAATTACTAGCTAGCAACTTGTTGCACCAACACTACCTATCGTCTTACTGCAACTTGCCATGCTGCAGCAAATTACAATGTCAATACTAGTGATGTATCGGTTAACAACATTTTTTATTATTTCAAAACCGAATGTATGAGAAGGACTTAAAGTCAAGACTGACAATATCATTCCGATGAGACGTACACTCATTGATAACCGCGTCAACCCAATGTGCTGGGATCTCGGTTTCTTGTGGGCCAGATTTATTAGAAGTAAACTAAAACATACTAAATTTTCAAAATTTTGTTTTTGAAGTTAGTAAGATCATTGGTCCATCGAAGTTAAGCTACTAATTGTTTAATGATGATTCAGATTTGGTCTTTATAAAGTTCCAGAAGTATTCTTGTTTCTGAAGGCTTCATAACAGTTGAATTTAAATTGCAGCCAGATTATTTATTTGCTTATTTTATTACGTGTAATAAATTACCTGTTGTAACTCAAGCTACAATTATCCTATAGCGTCATCAGATAATCTCAGAGTAGACTTTTTTTTCTTTTCTAAAATATTGGTGGATTTTTTTTAGTAAATCTACGGAGATACGGTATTATAGAAAGACTAAAAAAGACGGATAAACATTAAAGTTATAAACAAAACCATTACATGTTCTTACTAAGGACATCGGTGGTATACATTACATAAAAAATAATATAAAATGTTCACTTATAAAACATTACCGATATTGTTTAAAACATTACACATATACTTAAGAACATCAATCCGTCTTTCTGATCTCTCACTAATACATGTTTCTTTCAAGAATTTGTGATTTTTTTTCTTCCTTTTCTAAAGGTGAAAATAATGGAGAAAATGACTTGCTCTACCTAATCCTTGAATGTAATCTTAGGCAAGATTGAGATTTAATTACATCATTGTCACACAAGTGTGGTACGATTATTTGGTCATGGACTCGGCTCGGTGCTTATTATGCTGTTCAACATGAAATAGAATCAGCGCGATCTCACCTATCATACCATCCGCGATGTATAATTGCGATTAATTAGAACGTTCATCAACTAGTTTATTAGCTACTCCCTCCGTCCCGGAGAACTTCATACATTAGGGTTAGCGCGCAGTTTTATGCGAAAAGTTAAAGTAATGATAGAATATAGAAAGGGTGGAAAAAAGTGTACTTTTACTGGCAAAAGGTGTAATTTAAGTGTAAAGTTGAGATTGTTTATTATTTGTTGGATGTGGTAATTTTCCTTTTGGTAATGTATGAAGTTACATGGAGCAGTTAAAATGGAAATTGTATGAAGCTCATGACTATGAGTAACTCTTAATTTAACTTGTTATTTAACTAAGTTTATCAACTATCAATTTAGTGAATAGGTTATTAGATTTATCTACTATAAACTAGTTTTACGGAATAGATAGGCGTCAACCATCCACATTGTTGCCATAAACAAGAGGTAATCTTGATTCTTAAAGGCTTAAAGCATGCAAACTTCCAACCAAAAGGTCAAAATAAGACCAAGAACAATGGCCCTTTGCTAATTGAAAAGGGGTTCGCTTTTTCAGCACTATAGCTTTCCTACTTTATTTTCCAATTGTGTTAGGTAGAAACATTAATAGAAGCTTCTGTAACTTTTTCTTTCCCTTGCTCCTTAGACAAGGGAAGGGAAAATAATATTTGCTAATCATTCACCATCAGTCTTCTCAAACTTAAATTAACTAATCCCATCCATCTCCATCAATCTGTAATTGTTTTAATCTTCTTCATCCATAAATGATTTTGTTAGTGATTAGATTCCTAAACTACCAGAAATACAACATGTGCATTTCTCTAATGTGGGTCCAAATCCAAATCTTACTTAATCCACTATTTAGCATGATTTATGCTAATTTTTGTCTAAGCATCCTTATGGTTGTTTGCAAATAAACAGAGGGAAGGTCAGATCACTCTACCCGCGTATACTGACAAATTGGTTGTAAATTAATAGTCTCGAAGCTTACGAATCAGGTAGTTGTATACGATAATCATCGCCTCGTAAATTTATATGTAGAATGTGTTCAAGAGGACACGATTTCTAACATTCCGTGATGTTGTCAACAAGTCTGCTACGATGACGTACAAGGTCGCTAGAAGGGCTTAACTCGAGAGAGGAAAAGACATTACTCACGAGAAAGGGTAGGCTTGGACCTCGAATAAGTTCCCTTGAACCTTGATCAAACTCGACGGTCTCGTGCGCAAACTCACGCAAATTCGGAGAATGCATCTAGATGACCTCATGGCATGTTCTAAGGGAAGTCTGCTGGTACACGACCTGTCAAGGTCCAGTCCTATGTTCAGAGTTAGGACATTTGACAGTTGACATCGTATCATTGACGTTGTGTTGTTTTGGAGACCAAGATTAACCTTCAAAAGTCAGATTATGCTCTGGTAGGCGCGTGCAGGAATATATCATTCATGCATATGTAACACATTGATAGATTATAGGACCATTTTTTTCAAGTTGATTGAAAGTCAAAACTGTACAGATTCAGTGAAGTAAACGAACACAGTATGTCATTTTCAATGACCAACGAAACAAAGTCGAAGCAACAATTGTTTAGACTTTAGAGAACATGAAAAATGAAACAACTGTAGAAACTGTACCGACTACTAAGATATGGATCACTGCTGGTGCTCGGCATCCCATGATCGTCCAGGTAGCTAGCTGTATCTCATCGAAAACACCAAAATTAAGCAAGATTGAACGAACTCTTGTACATAATGTACTTGGAAATCTAAGTAGTCATATTTTTCCAAATAATCCACAGGGCCATCCTGCAACACTCCGCTAGTTGCTGCCTGGGCCCAAAAACCTATCAAACAAGCCGACCCAAAACACTCACTAGCCCAAGCCCAAGGCACTCAAAAGACAAAACATAAAAATACCTGGCCCAATCTATGTTAAAAATGAGAGACCAAGTAGAAGTAACAAATTGCGAAAAATGTCCAACACGAAGGTTAAAGCAATTTCTGTAAATAGTTTCACAACAGGGAACAATGTGAAATCTTACTTCCTCAGTCGATCATAACATGATGAATACCAGTGATAACAATACGGAATCTGACATAAAGATAAAAGCATTCAAGCATTGAATCAAAGACAGATGGACTACTTAAGTTTCCCTAGTTGAAGGAGCTTTCTTGGCAGCCTCTGCAGCAGCTTTCTCAGCTTCGATTTCAGCTACAATAGCATCAATTTCAGCTTCTTCAAGTTGACGCAGTCCATGTTCTTTGGTCATAACAGCCACTTCGATGTTCTTTCCTCCGCTCTCCACAACCTTGTTGGATGCAAATTTATTACAGATCAGAGAAACATAAACATGTATAAACAAAAACAAGTACACAAGGACCATGTCCCAGGAGATCAAGCTGCAAGTAAGATACTAAATCTGGGCTTTCCTAGAGTAGACAAAAAAATATGAACTTTTAGAGCACATGATGGACCACAAAATATATACTTGAAAAAGTATGAGCATCTAAGTATCTAATTATAATTATCCTCCAGGCATAGGCAATAAAGATATTTGCAACCCAAGCTGTTTTCAAATTAAAGGTAACCACAGGGTTCCGTCTTAAGCATTTTATGTGGGATATTTTTGTGTGGTTCCAAGTTTTTTTACTTTTGGTTCCAAATGGTACCAAATGGAACAATTATGAATCCAAACCAGAATCATTTTAGATCACAAAACCATTTCTGAACCTAACCGAACCAGTTTTCTGCTGTGCTCTTCCTAGTTGTGAGACTGGTAGATAGAGTCTAGACTCTAGACATTATGCACATGGCTAGTTTTTTCAGATATCAGTAACACATAACATTTGATGAAAGTAACTGGTAGACTAGCAGATGCAACGTCCTGGATTATAATAATTTTTTTTAAAAAAAACCATAGAATGCGATCAAGGAAAATGCTGCTTTAAAGAGTGCAAACAAGCATCTTTAACATGCTGAGAAAACCATAAATTTTCATAATTCCTCTGATGAGAAAACTTGATACTAGCTAGTAGTTACTGATATGAACCAAAAGATGCATCCTACTGGAGTATACACAACTACACTGTTAACTGGGATGCAGGCAGCTATTTTCGCAACAGGCCAAAAAAATCCCTGGCAGTGTGTAGTTTGATCAATTCTCAGACAAAGAAATCTAGTAAAGTCAAAGGAATTATCTCGGGAAAAAAGATGCTGCATACCCACAGGGAAGCAAAAAAAAATTCACTGGAATGTATTAGTACTTGTAATAAATACAGTTCTTGGTAAAACAGACAAAATTCAGTTACCTCGAGTAGTGCACGAATGGCCAACTTCAAAGTTTCTTGGCCAGATGTTTCTGTGTAATTCTTCTCTAGGAACTCCCTTATAGAATTTGAGTTTCTCCCAGTGGCATTAGCTTTCCATGCAGAAAATGTCCCTGATGGATCCGTCTGATAGAGTGATGGGATACCTGTGTGTGGATCAAATCCAATAATCAAGGTGGAAAGGCCAAATGGTCGCACACCACCACTTTGTGTATACTTCTGCTGGAGTCCAGCAATATAGCGTGTTATGTATTCAACCGTAACCGGATCCTCAATAGTAAGCTTATGGCTCTGGCACTCAATGCGTGCTCTGTTTATCAAGACACGTGCATCTGCTTTCAGTCCGGCACATGCCAAAGCAATGTGATCATCCAAGTTTACAATCTTCCTCACTGATCTGGAAGATACAATAAGTTATATACGGAAAGAAGTAATCATTCTTTCAACTGCCAGCCCACCTTAAGTGTTGCACTTGTAATTGGAGACCAACAAAATTAGATACGAAAGGAAAGCAAAAGTAAGCTAATGAAACCATCTATGAATAATAAATGGGAGAGAAAGTTTCCTTCGCTTAATTACTAGGAGTAATTCTCAAATGGTGAAGCACTAATGAACATCAGATATAGAGTTAAACAAACGACTCTTGTGCCTCAGAAATATAATACTGAGAGTTGCCCTAGATACTAAGACGAAAGCAACTGACAACCGTGGCCACCAAAATGTAAGTGTGCTTACCAGTAGTCTAAGAAATTTACAGGGAGTTATTCAGCATCCAAAGTAAACACACACAATTTTTCCCTTTCACATCAATGTTCTACTTGAATTAGATACATGTAAGAGAAACAGACGAAAGAGCCAAATAAGGCTTCACTAGTCACTACAAGTTCATTTAAGAATTGATTCCGTGCTAAGAGTTACGGAGATTAAGATAAATTAGTGATGTAGTAA
Organism: Plantago major; assembly: GCA_026545765.1. Taxonomy (NCBI): domain Eukaryota; kingdom Viridiplantae; phylum Streptophyta; class Magnoliopsida; order Lamiales; family Plantaginaceae; genus Plantago; species Plantago major. The sequence goes on along the minus strand of CM048843.1, from coordinate 87,016,064 downwards.
CTTTGAAACACCTCCCCTTTTCCATCAATTTGTGCATAGCAACATTTTAACCTCTTCGCCATTAACTTACGAGTTTCCGAATTCCAAACCTTCATTCTAATTTCTCACCTACGTAACATACTCCCGAAACCGCAGAAAAATCGATTCGTTTCAGAACACACATAATACACAACTCAGCATAAACCTCACGCTAGGGTTTAACAAAAGTTCAATCCACCACTCCACTACAAACAAACGCCTCTAACCAAAACCACAAACATTCAGCTAAGCCTAATCAGAATCTAAAATCCACACCTCAAAACCTAATTTCACTCAAACTCATCAAATCAAACAAATTCCACACAGCGATCTGAACAAAAAAGAGTGAGATCAGAACCAAACCTCGAATCCTGAAGCTTAGGAGCGGACTTCTTCTCCACAGCAAGGACGATGGTGTCAGTTCCGCGAACACCTACGGCGGCGTTTCCCTTGCGGACAGCTTCGAGAGCGTACTCCACCTGGAAAAGGTGACCGTCCGGTGAGAAGACGGTGATTGCTCTATCGTATCGCGCCATTAACAGCTCGGTTTGGTTTTCTGTGTAGGTTTTGAAGCGATTCGATCGGAAGAATTTTGATTTTGGGTTATTGAGGGAAGTAGTAGTGTTACAGAGAAGAAGAAGAAGAAGAAGAAGAAGAGAGCTTGGACAACACGAAAATACCAATAAAATCGCACTTTGGTTGAAAATGCGAGTTTTAATTTTGTTTTGGAAAATGTCATTTTGTTCCTTGAAGTTTGTGCTAATTGATCATCAAGTTTGCATATAGTATATGATTTGATCCTTCAGTTTTTGATTAAGACATGCCTTGCTTTCAATTGAGCCCCGAGCTTTATAATTTTGAAAAGTACCTACTAGATTGGACAGTATCGTCATAACTTACAAAGACGGGTAAAAACGTAAAAAATTTCACAAAATTTTATCATGTTATCACTCTTTCTTTGTGTCATTCTAAAACCCGAACTCCAACTTTTCTTCATTCAATACATTGTTTTAATGATCGATTTTCTAGTTAAAAACCAATTCGCTTATGTTTTATTTCATTTTTTCGATTCGTTTGTGTTAACCATAGACTTCATGAATTTATATCTGTTAATCTCATTTGTAAGTTTCTAATGGATTGATCGATGATATTGTTAGGACAAATTTCAAAAGTTAAGTCTCACGGTATCGGGAGAGTTGTGCTCATCAAGTGTAAATATTGTAATTGTGAAGAGGAGTATCACAATTTCTGTAAAGAGTTTTTATATCATCATTTGCCAGAAGACTCATGAACCATACACGTGTTCTAATCGGATTGTTTGGATTAAAGAAGCAGTTGAGCGGGAGAGTTTGTTAGTCTGTTACAAACTAACTTTGTTCTGATATGTTAGCCTGAGATATAAATATCTCTTATTTGTAAATTGTAGCAGTTACTCTCATTATCATCATAATTCCATCTTCTCTGTTTAGTAGCTCATAGAAGAAAGATAGATAGAATCTGCAACTCTGTTCGCCATTATCAAGGTTGAGGAGTTGTGAAGATTGACATTGTAATCTTTTTTGTTGTGAGTGAAAGTTTCCTGTGGTTGGCCTCCCGTGCAGTAGGAATCTCGATTCCGAAGCACGTAATTCCTTGTGTTGATTGTTGCTTGCGTAATTCCTTGTGTTGATTCTGATGCTCTAATCTTTGGTATAGAGAAATCTCTGACACTTGATGAAGTTCAAGCCGTTTTAAGGCAGAAAGATGAACAGAAGACTGCATAAGGAAGAGAGATGCATACAGGTGAAGGATTGACTGTAAGATACAAGAAGAGTTATCATGAAAAGAAGAAAGAAAAGTGGCAAGGCAAGTCTCAGGCTATGGTTAAAGTAAGGCACAATACAGAAGAAAAACGCAAGTGTTTTAATTGCAAGAAGCAAGGACATCTCAAGAAGAATTGTCCATACTCAGAAACAAGCAACCAGGCCAACATCATCATACCACTGCATATTTAGCTGAAGGTACAAATTCTTATGAAACAGCTGAAGCTTTATGTGTTACTGCAGTAAATAATGATACTAGTTGGGTACTAGACTCAGGTTGTTCCTTTCATGTTACACCTGTGAAAAGTTGGTTTTATGAGCTTAAAATGAAGAATTATGGATCTGTGTTACTGGGTGATAATTATGCTTGCAAAGTTAAAGGTGTTGGCTCCATAAGAATTAAGATGTATGATGGAGTCATTAGACAAATAAACAATGTGAGATATGTGCCAGAAATGAAGAGAAGCCTATTGTCACTTGGCATGTTTGATTGTATGGGCTATTCTTTTGGATATTCTCAAGGAATTTTATCTGTGTCTAAAGGAGATAAGGTGGTCTTAAAAGGCACTAAGATGAATGGGCTATATATACTACAGGGGAGCACTGTAACTGGTAACATAAGCATAGCTCAAAATCTAGATAAAACCACTTTATGGCATAGGAGATTGGGACATGTAGGTATCAAAGGTTTATCTGAGCTATCTAAACAACAGGTGTTTGGTGGAGATAAGATATCACAACTAGAGTTTTGTGAGCAGTGTGTACTGGGAAAGGCAAAGAAAGCAAGCTTTGGTACAGGTCAACATACTACAACAAGCATAATGGATTATGTTCATTCTGATTTATGGGGGCCAACTAGAACATAAACTCTCAGTGGTGGAAGGTATTTCATGTCCATAATTGATGACTATTCCAGGAAAGTTTGGATTTATATTCTGAAAACTAAACGAGAAACTCTGAGTAAATTTAAAGAATGGATTGCTGAGAATGAAAATCAAATAGGAAAGAAACTCAAATGTCTCAGAACTGACAATGGTATGGAGTACTTGTCTGCAGAGTTCAATGAGTTTTGCACAGAAAAGGGAATTAAGAGACATAGAACTACACCTGGTACACCACAGCAGAATGGTGTAGCTGAGAGGATGAATCAAACTCTCCTTGAAAGAGTGAGATGCATGATATTAAGTGCAGGGGTCTCAAAGCAATTCTGGGGAGAAGCTGTGTCTACAACATGATATTTGATTAATAGATGTCCTTCCAGTGCTCTGCAGTTCAAAACACCTGAATTCATGTGGTCAGGTAAGGTGCCTAATTATGCATACCTGAGAGTATTTGGATGTATAGATTTTGTTCACAATAAACAGGACAAACTAGATGCTAGAGCCATAAAATACATTTTTACTGGCTATCCATCTGGTACAAAAGGGTATAAGTTGTGGATCCTAGACACTAAGAAGTGTTTAGTGAGTAGAGATGTTGTGTTTAAGGAGGAGATAATGACATTGAGATATAAAACAACATCTAATGTCATTAACACTTCAGATGATGTCTCAATAAATATGGACTATGAGAGATTAAAACCTGGTGTACAGAATAATGATCAGGATGCAGATGATCATGGTGCAGATCATGGTGAAGAAGAAGTCTATAATAATGATCAGGTACTTGAAGATATACCAGGTGTACCAGCTACTCCAGAGGGCAATACATATCAACAAGAAAATGAGGCAAAACACTGATGGAAGCTGAATATGAAATTGCTTAAGATAATTCAAATATGAGAAATTGGGGTCGGACAAGAAATAGAGAAAAGAGAAGAGATGCAGGAAAGCACTCAATAAGATATGGTTGGTCTCATTTAGTCTCTTATGCATTAAGTGTGGCTCAAGATCTGGAAGCTGTTGAGCCAAACAACTATACAGAAGCTATAAGTTGTCCAAAAAAAGAGAAGTGGCTAATAGCTATGCAAGAAGAGCTATTATCTCTAGAGAAGAATGATACATGGACTATCATTCACAGACCAAAAGGGATTAAAACTGTGAGCTGCAAATGGATTTATAAGAAGAAAGTTGAAGCTACAGAAAAGTGTCAGCAAGTGAGATTTAAAGCTAGATTAGTAACAAGGGGATTTACTCAAAGAGAATGAATAGACTTTAATGAGATTTTTTTTCCCCCGTGGTTAAACATTTCTCTATAAGGATGCTCTTATCACTAGTAGCTCAGAACAATCTAATTTTACACCAACTGGATGTAAAAACAGCCTTTCTGCATGGAACTTTGGAGGAGAAGGTTTATATGAATGTTCCTGAAGGTTTAAGCTCTCATGGTGATCAGGACAAGGTCTGTTTATTGAAGAAATTCATTGTATGGGCTTAAGCAGAGCTCTAGACAATGGTATAAGAGGTTTGATAGTTACATGATCAGTGTTGGTTTTGACAGATGCAAGTATGATAGTTGTGTGTATTTCAAAACAGGCTCAGAGAATTATTTAGTGTTTCTATTACTGTATGTGGATGACATGTTACTAGCTGGGAGTTCTTTGACAGATGTTAACAACGTAAAACATCTATTGAAATCTGAATTTGATATGAAAGATATTGGTCAAGTAAGAAGAATTCTTGGTATGGATATTGTCAGAGATCAAGAAAATGGTGTATTATATTTGAATCAATACAGTTATGCAGAGAAAGTACTTTCAAGATTCTATATGCATACTGCAGGGTCAGTTGTTACACCATTGGGGAATCATGAAAAAATATCAACAGATATGTGTCCTAAATCTCCTGCAGATGAGAAGTACATGTCACAGGTCCCTTATGCCAGTGCAGTAGGTAGTATAATGTACACTATGGTGTGTTGTAGACCAGATCTAGCTCATTCCATGAGTGTGGTAAGCAGATACATGAGTTGTGCTGGTAAAACACATTGGGAAGCAGTAAAATGGATTCTCAGATTCCTGAGAGGTACAACTTATCATGGATTAAAGTTTGAAAGAGAGACTACAGAAGAAAATCAAGTTGAGAGTTCACTGTTTTATGTACAGTGTTACATCAACAGTTAACTTAATATCTCTTTTGTGTATTGCAGGGCTTTTATGTAATATTGTCTTTCATTCCTAATCTTTAACCTAGTTCGACAGTTGTGATTTATTGGTGTAAACAGGCTGTAGATTTCGGAGATTGAGAAGAAACAAAGGAGCTCAACTTAGCTTAGAGTATTTAAGGAAATAGATCAAAAGAAGAGATTCTGGAAGAATAAAATATTGGGCTGAACAAGTGAAGATATGATAAGCATGGAAAGGAAATTCTGGAAGATCTGTCCTTGAGTGAAGAACGACACTATATATACAAGATCAAGGATAGATGCAAAGTAACAAGAACAAAGTACTTACTCTCAAAGATATATTCAAAGTTACTTTTTAATTTACTAGACTTTGCGGTTGGCTTTTAATAGGGATGGGTTTCTCGATTATCTAGAGTTGGTCTAGATCTGTCAACCATAGAATAGGTAGCACTATTCTAAGCTGTTTAGTTTTTGAAGTTCAAGTTTTCGACTTGTGAAACCTTGAATCTTATTTTCATAAATTCACTTAATCAATATAGTGGATATTTGCTCGACTGGTATTTTATATACCAGTTAAGTTTGTAGAAAAGCATCTCTGTGTTCTTTGTTTTATTTCCATTGTGTTTTGTTTTTCTGTTTTGAATCATTGTTACATTAATTGTTATATCAACATTGGTATAAACAGTGGTGTGATTACAGTACCGTACAAAGTTTGGGTCCTTATATTCTTTCACAAGCTCTAGTAGGTTTTGTTGATTCATACTATGCAGCATCTTGATAATAGGAAGTCTCTTACATGATATGTTTTTACTTTGTATGGAACATCTATAAGTTGGAAAGTAGTTCAGTAACCTGTAGTTGCTTTATCTTTTACTGAGGCTGAATTTATGGCTTTAACTGAGGCTATTAAGGAAGCATTGTGGTTAAGAGGAATGATCAAGGAGTTTGGAATTAATCAAGATCAAGTTGTTATTTTCTGTGATAGTTAGAGTGCTTTACACTTGGTGAAACATCAGACATATCATGAGAGAACCAAAAACATAGATGTGAAGTTTCACTTCATTAGAGATATTGTGGAGAAAGGCACTGTGAAGGTCTCTAAGATTTCTACTCTGAATAATCCTGTTGATGCACTAATCACTAAATCAGTTCCAACTGAAAAGCTCAAGCTTTGTTGTGATCTGATTAACAATGTCAGGTGTGTTGTATCTTGTGATAAGTAAGTCATGAAGTGAGGGGATCTATCCTAACCTGTTAAGGGATAGTGAAGGGGTTGTATCCTAACCTTGAAGGGATATGTGGAGGTACAGAAGATTGTGCTAAGGAGGAGAATTGTGAAGAGGAGTATCACAATTTCTGTAAAGAGTTTTTATATCATCATTTGCCAAAAGACTCAGGAACCATACACGTGTTCTAATCGGATGGTTTGGATTAAAGAAGCAGTTGAGCGGGAATCTTGCATATTTTTTGAAAAATTAGACACTAGCCCCTTACTATTAATCTGGCTGGATTTGCTAGGTCTAAAGTGTTTGTCTGGTCAGAACCAATGAGTTTGAGTTATTACGAACCTTTTGAGGTATAGAAACTCTGCTTCACGACTTTCTAAAGAGTCGAGAGTCAATCTATTAGATGATCTCATGATAATTTCTTTCTTTTTTAAAGTTTTGATTTATTGGATCCTCATATGGTACCTACCCTAATCATCTCCCATCCCAAGCCTGCTGGTTTATGCATAATGATGTCTGAACTAGCCACATCATACTACTCATTTGCCTATACCAATTGGCATCTCATGTTCACTTTTGGTCCCCTAAAAGAAACTTGTTTCTTTACATTGTTCTGCTTCAATTTCTACCGGATTACAAGTTTAATAAGAATCGAAATTACTCTCTCCGTCTCGAAGAACTGATTCTTGACGATTTGGATTGAGTATTAAACAAGGGATTAATCTCTTAGTTAAGTAAAATATGCTGGATCCCAATTAGTTTAACATATTCCATAGGTCACAAGCAAGTTAAAGTTCAATAATGTTGTGTAAAGAAATGTTGTTGCTTTTCTAGTAGGCCATAGGTTGTGGACAATTTTCTAGAGCCAACAAAATTTTCAAACAGAGTGCCATATTAGAAGTTAAACAACTTTAGCACCCTCATCGATGAAGTGCTAAAGGTTTAAGATACGTCGAACATAATTCTAATCGAACTGAAAGATCAATCGAGACCTAATCCAAATCCAATTTGGAAATTGTTACTTCATTCATGAGCATGTTGTATGTCTGGTTGTTTCCGAAGTTAGTTACCCATGAGATTTTGTCAAAATTGATTGATTATGCTTTTTCTTACAACATTGCCTATCCATCTCATATTGCCATATTTACACCATTCATTTAACATCCACTGTAATATACATATACCACATGTTTTTATATGTTACACTATACAATACATAAATCATCACGAGTGAAGTAAACTAGAGTAAGCCCTATTTACCCGCAGCCCCAAGTGTGAATGAGGTAACTGAAAAATGATAGAAAGAATTGCTTGTCACAGTCAAAGAATATGCCCTGGTAAAACAGAACTGATAACCACCATAACAACCTGAGGTAAGTTAAAGGACAGAAACAAAATGAAAACAGACAAATCTGAGTACTTCCATTCAGAGCTGAAGGACAGAAACAAAATGGGTTAATTGGTCTGAAACAGAGACAAATCTGAGTACTTCCATACTTCAAGGAGACAATGCATAGCTGCAAAATCCCAACAAGATTCTGGACAAAATGAGCACATATGATACATAATACCTATTTGATTCTGTAAAAACAAGATATTTAAACATTTGAAAGCCTAATTTTCTCACAAACTCAACATACAACAACATTAGAAGAAGCACACTACACTCCCTGTATCTTCCATCTTACTCTACAATCCATCCGCAGACAAAAGGGACCACCATCAAGCTTGCTGCTACCCATATCAAACTGATCAAGCCAATGCTAATTGGACCTTCTCTATGGGATAATTTAACCACATGATCAAGCTTCGCTCTACTCTACAATGGATCGATTTGAGTAACTACAATCGGGCTCCGAACGACGTGTTTCCCGTCTGCCCACGAAAGGGACCCGTAGATCGCACCCGAATCATCCAGTACCAAATGCTTGCCATCAACGGTTATCGTCACGTAATAAACTAGTTTCCTAACTGTCTCTGAAAACACAAGCTTTTCAGGCGTAACACTAACTTTCACTCCTCTAGGTGGCTCAACTTTCACACTGTAAACTGCGTTTGGTTCACCCACATTCGTGACCATGCGAGAGAACGTCTTGGTCGACACTCCCTTGGATGTGCTAGAGAACAAAGCAGCAATCGAAGGGTAGTTGAGATTCTCCGGTAAAGGCTTCTTCATTGGGCAGTTTACGCGTGATCTTGTGATCACTTGAATCGTCTTTGCACCATATTCAATCGCACACAAGAAACTAACGTAATCATTGTGCGTCAAGTCGTATACCAATCCCGGATCCATTGCTAAATCAAGGTTCAAGTGACCCGCACCATAATCATATGGTGTAGCCGGCTTTTTACTAGACTCGTCAAGCATTGGATTCATCGTGTTGTCAACCAAGTTCGCAGTGGTCATCATTGCTGATCTTATCGCCGCAGGGCTCCAATCAGGATGAGCCGATTTCAGCAATGCTGCTGCACCGCTAACATGAGGACAAGCCATAGAAGTTCCCGACAAGATATTGAACTCCGTTTTCCGGTTATCCATACTCAAGCCGGTCGGGCCAACCGCCTCAGTCCAGGCAGCTAGTATATTCACTCCAGGAGCAATCAAATCCGGTTTCAAAATCTCTGGGTTAAGACCGTTCGGGCCACGCCCGGAAAATGAAGCCACCACCGGAGCCGGCTTGATCCCAATCACTGTACCTTTAAACGTAATCGTAGCACTAGCTTTCGGATTTGAACCAATGTAAGCCTTAATCAAATCCCCTTCATTCGAACCAACAGCACAAGTAGGAATCAAATGAGCATCTCCTACCAACCCCTCCCCATTCGAAGCACCATTCGCCAGAATCATCCCGATCCCACCAGCTTTCTTCACAACCATCCCCTTCGCAACACGCGGATTGCTACCCCGATCACAGATCACAATCTTACCCCTCACCAAGTGAGGATCAAGCGAGTTCTCCATACACAAAGAAGCCGAAAGCACCCCCGTCTTCCCAGGGTACACAACAGGATACATCTTCCCACCCAACGGCTCCCCCGAGTACAACGACACCCCCGAAAACTTACGCCCGTCGTCCAACACCACATCCGCCGGGAAATCCCGATCAATCGTCCCCGCACCGACAGTCGTCAGCCACGGAGCCAGATTCGTCACCGACATCCCGCTCGGCCCGTCATTCCCCGCCGAAGACGACACAAACACACCTCTCGAAACCGCACCGTACGCCCCGATCGCAATCGGATCGAGATAATACGGAGACGAAACGCCGTCACCGCCGCCGATCGAAATCGAAATCACATCCACACCGTCGTTCACCGCCGCATCAAACGCCGCGAGGATATCCGAATCGAAGCACCCGGCATCCTTCCAGCACACTTTGTACACCGCCAGCCTCGCTTTGGGAGCCACACCTTTCGCAATCCCAGAAGCGTAGCCCTCCATACTCGCCTTGAACGAGTATCTCCCAGCAGCTGTCGAAGCAGTGTGTGTCCCATGCCCATCTGCATCTCTCGCCGATTTGAATTCCACCGTCTCGTTGATTCCCACAATTCCCCCAAATCCAGGACTCGCAGCTTCATGCCCTTTCGAGAAAAACCTAGCTCCGATTATCTTCCGGTTACAATTCCTCCGATAGAACCTCACTCCGGTCTGGCAAACGCCTCTCCACCTCTTCGGCACCGGACCTAAGTTCAGATCGGAGAAGCTCCGCCTCTCCGGCCAAATTCCGGTGTCGAAAACTCCGATTATCACATCCGAGCCGTAATCGGACTCAGACCAAAGCCCACGCTGGTTCCGGAGCCCTAGAAATTGGGGTGAACGTGTTGTGTGAAGCTCCCGGCGGGAATCTTCGAAGGCGGTGAGGACGGAGGGGTGCTGGAGGAGGACGGCGGCTTGGGATTGGGTGAGGAAGGCGGAGAAGCCGTGGAAGACGGTGGTGTAGACGTGGAGGATGGTGGAGGGGTGGGCGAACTCGGCTGAGTACCAGTGGTAGTGGGAGGGGAAGACGGTGGGTTTGGTGGAGGTGTCGACGCGGACTATGTAGGTTTTGGGTGGTGTTGGGGAGAAGGAGATGGAGAAGTGTGGGATTAGGAGAAGGAGGGTTGTGAGAAGGAGGAGATGTGTGGTGGTCGCCATTTTTGTTGCAGAGTGAGCTAGCTCAAGTGAAGTGAAGGAGTGTGACATTTTTTTATTTGAGTGGAGTAAAGTATATAGGAGGGAATTATTGTCTGCTTTCTTTTGTTTAATTTAGTTGAGATTTGGATAATTGTGGAGATTATAGCCGTTAATTCATTGGTTTAGTGACTTTAGTCATGAGTCGAGTCAGGTCAGGACTGTGTGGTCTACGGATTTTGCTGCGGACGATGCGCCAAATTATTGTATTGGATTGGACCCACGGGGTGGGGACTCGGGGTGTAAAAAAGAAAAACCGATATATGAGTTGGTCTTTTAGAATTTTGTTAAATAACTGTCCACATATACAATTAAATGGGATAACCAAGTCGGACTTTGGTCCTTACATTTCACCACTCGTAGAAAGTGGAGACTGGGGAATTGAGATCGGAGGGTGTATGTTACTATGATCAACTTTTATGTTAATCTATTGAATGGGATGGTTGGTTAAGAAAGCTAGCTTGTAAAGATGTAGCGAGCAAAAATTGGCTTGTACTTTCTCTTTTGACTCTATTTGCAACGCCTCATCCCCTTGTGGGACGGGGCCTCGTTCCCTTGGTGGTCGAGGCCTGACCTTTGAGAATGTATGACGAAGAATGTCGTGATCTAGGCCAAGGTTTTCAACTTGCAGAAAGGGACATGGGAATTAGAGGCTTCGGTAACTAATCCATTTCGGACTTTCTCAGACCTAGAATCCACTAAGACAGATAATTGAGTTCACCTGACAATGTCAAACGAAAAAGTCTATTAGAGAGTTAAACAATACACTGAAGGAGTATGAGTATCACAATCGTGCGTGCACCAGGAAACTTCTCAGTTGATCATTCATCTTGAGATTGCTCAAGAGCAAGTATGTTGAACTTTTGAGTTCTTAAATTACTGAAAGGAAAGATACATTTTGTTGGCATTAGTAGTGTTTTGACTGTTTTCAATCCATTTAAACTCTCTTGAAATTTAAAGACATTAAAAATAGTAAACTGAATTAATAGTTGATAGCTTATTTGCTAGGTGGCAGTTGATTAGCTATAAACTTTAAAATGTTGAAAAACAGATAATTACAAAACCCACCCCTCCAAGATGGCCACTTTACAGATTGATACCCGTTGTTTGAACAATTACAAAACCCTACCTTACGTTTTCAAAGTAATTGCATATAAACCCAATAAGTCAAAGATTCCCTCTTTTTATTTTATTTTATCATTATCTTTAGGGTAAATTACATCCACACCCCTCTTAGATTTCGTTATTACACATGGGTACCCGTTAGTCAAAGAATAACATGTAAGTTCATAGCGATAAAAATCAATTACATATAAGTCCACGGATTTGACTTTTGGCGAATTAAATCCAGGAAAAGCCTTTTTTGCTCTTGTTCAATTATCAGCTTTTGGAAATAGCCAAACAATGTATTTACAACTTAAGTCCTTGAACAAAAAAGAATTTTCAAAAGGCAAACCCTTCAATTTTCTAGTTTTCAAAATATCACCCTTCAACTTTCTAAAAGTTCAATTCAGTCCCTATAATGTTTTTAATTTTACAATTAGGTCTGTCAAATTCTCAACTTCAAGGGTTTCTAGTTTCCATAACTTTTATTTGAGTCCCTGCAACAATGAAAAGAATTCAAACAACAATCAAACTTAACCAAGATCCAATCAAACGATTCACCAATCACCATCCTTCTTCTGATTCATTCAAACGATTCACCCTGCAACAATGGAAGCTATTTTCTGATTCATACCCACTCATTATAACAGGCCCTTATGCAAGTTGATTCACTAATCACCATCCTTCAACATTTTGTGGAAAACATTAAATGGACAGTCAAGTCTTAATTCCTAAATCGAGAACTCAATATATCAGTTATCCACTATAGTTGCTCTGAAAACCAGCTCTCCAACATAAATCGAACTCTGATTGTCGCTCTGAAAACCATCCTTCAACTCTGATTGTTGCTTTCATATGGCTCCGAATCCTTCAAATCCGAGTAGTGAGACGGAGCCATGGAAGGATTTGACATTCAATTCTTCGTGCTTTCATATGGCTCCGAATCCTTCAACTCTGATTATTGCTGTCGTTGGAAGAGGAGAAGAAGAAGACATATCGGGGAAGAAGAAGATAAATCGACGAAGAAGATGATAATGAAGGAGGAGAGGATCAGAAAAGAAGATAAGAACGAAGGAGGAGAAGAAGACGGAGAAGACGAGACAGATCGGAGAAGAAGAAAGAAGAATGGGACTTTGATCAATTTTCTGAAAATTGGATAAGTGCCTGTTTGGTTTTGCCATAAGTTACTGTAGCAACTTATTTGGTCAACGGATTTCGTAACTCCCATGGAATTGAAGAAGCTCTGTCGGAGCTCCGGTGACCGGAGCGCCGGTCATTTTTTTTTTAAATTTTAAATGTTTTCTCCCTTTTCTTTTCTAAATAATTAAATGTGGGAGTTTCCTGAATTTTCAAATAATTTGAGGGTTGATTTTGGAGATGTTTTTGGATGATAGTATAAACAAAATTTAAAATTGGGTATATTTTGTCAAGTTTAAAACATAAGGGGCTATACTGTAATAAAACTTACAATTGTAATTTTATTTTTCCATTATTTTTTATTTTACTATTTATTTTATCTTCTTTTTTTCCTGAAAAATGATGTTGGTCAACGACTTTGGTGTGGATGTAATTGTTCAAACAGTGGGTATGAATTTGTAATTGGAGCATAATGCAGGGGTCTATATGTAATTGCCCAAAAAAAATAAAATCAAACTTAGATATTTAATATCATTATATTATTTAAGGGGTGGGATTGTCCAACTAAAATTTAATCTGCACGTGATTATTTGAACGTATGGACATAGGTGTCATACTCATAACCTGATTTAGGTGTATTCATACGAATTTTGTCATTAAATATTTGACAAAATAAAGTATATTAAAAGAAGAAATAAAAAAAAAAATAACACTAACAAATTCAGGAAAAATTCGATCATTGCTTACACGTGGTTTCATTTTCTCAAGATGGCATGGGGCCTACGGTGAGGCAATTGGAGTTAAGGCTACTAACAAACCCAAATTCAGTATCTACGTAAATGGGTTGAGGGGATCATGTTCTCTCTTTGGCTCTCTTGTAAAGTGTCCGATCTCACTTTGGTTCCGACAGCTAGAATCTAAGGTACTTGTGTGTTATAATGGAAAAGAATGGGTGGTATAATTGTACTTAAGTGTTTTCATCTTTTTATTACATATTTAAAATACTAAATATATTATGAGAGTATTTAGAGGTCGGAATTAATGAAATTGTACTTAAAAATATTTTTTTTTGAATTTTTCAAAATCGAATATGAATAAAGTTTGGTGTCTATTTATAGATCTCGAAAAAAATATGATAGTTCATATAATTTTATATTTTATTATTATTTAGATTATTAAATACAAATAAAATGATTAAAAAAATACAAATAAAACAAAAAAATTAAAAAGCAAAAAGAGTTGGCCAACGCTGCTAATGATATCCCATTGCAAGTGGTCTTAGACCCTCTGGGTTGTAGTGGTCAATGGGCTATTTGGCATTGACCACCGAAATCCTCAAAATTGTTGCTGATCAGTGGGTCGCAAACTCGTGGTCATTGAAATCACGGACGATAAGACTCATATCCTATCCTTTATAGACATTGGGCTGAAATACACGCATACAATGATAAGGCTGACTGGTACTAAAAACTCCTATAAGCATTGTAAATAAAACTGCAAAAGAGATGGAAAAGTACAAATCAACAACAAAATTCCATTATTAATTCCATCCATATAATACATATATAGAAGGCAGTAGCACATGAGTTACATATATAATCAGCTCATCATGGATGAGGCATATGGTTACATATGGAAATAACCATACCGCAAAGTTCTCTCAAGGATGCAAATGCAGCACGGAGATGATCTCGGACAGGCAACAAATTATGCACCTCTTCGGCTTCATGGTCTATGTCTAGGAACAAAACCCTGGTTGAGTCCCTGTTACCTACACTCGCCTCTTGTTTTGCTTCGTCGATTTTGAGCTTCATGTTTTCCAACTTGTTCACACATAACGTATAAGTTGTCTTCAACTCCTAGTTCTCTCTTGTATTTGTATTTGTATCTTTGAAAAGTGAAAGTGCAGCTGTTTGAATCATTGTTATAGCAACATTGATATGGTTTATTTAAAGACAATGGCTTTGATTTCGATCCGAATATCTGCACTTTGAAGGACTTAATTAATAATTGCCTTTTTCACTAACGATAACCTAGTTCCATGTTTGTGATTGTTTGGTTTCAGATAAGGTGCGACTTATATTCAAGAAAGCCATGGAGTCTTAGAAGACAAGAATCTGAGGACTCTTGGAAGTCAATATCTTATGGACTCTTAGAAGATTGAATGATTTGGACTCTTGAAGATAAGGATAAAGATGAAGACTTGATTCTGCGTATCTACATCAGATTAAAGCATTATAAATACCAGATCAAGTGATGAAGAAGATAACGGATTTTACAGATTTGAGATTCACAATCAATAGTTGTAATCTTCTCATATTTTTACTAGTCTTTGAAGTGTCTAATTTAGGTACTTCGGAATAACTCATTCCGACTAGTTCTAGTGTTTGATCTTTTCTCATTGAAGAGTTTAAACCTAGTTTTGTAAATCCTCATTATTATAGTGGATATTTGCCTTGGGCGCAGTAGGTATATTTATATACCTACTAGAAAGAATCATCTCGTTTGCTGTTATTGTTTATTTAATTCCACTGTGCATTTGATTGTTCTTGTCACTGTGACACTCACTGTGATAGCAACATTGCTATACACAAGTGTGTATCAGTATAGTAACAAAGTTCAGGTCCTTTATTTCTTTCAATTGGCATCAAGAGCCAGGCACCTAATCCATAGGTGTGTTGGACTTTGGTACTTTTTTACATGGATTCAATCAATCCAAATGCAAACAGGTTACCTATTTTGGATGGCCCAAATTATCACTATTGGAGTATCCGAATAAGAACGCATATCAAATCAATTGATACTCATGCTTGGAAATCTGTTCTAGAAGGGTATAAACCTCCTCGAAACAGACCTGATGCTGACGGGGATGTTGTAAACAAACCTGAAAGCCAATGGACTGATGATTAATGGAAGGAGTCTGCCTATAATGAAAAAGCTCTCAATGCAATATTTTGCAATGTTGATGCTCACATGTTCAGACTCATTCAGAACTGTGTGACAGCTAAAGGCGCTTGGGACATCTTACAAGCTCATTGTGAAGGTGATTCAAGTGTTCGAGAGAGTAAAGTTAGAATGCTTTTAAGCAAGTTTGAATTAATGAGAATGGCTGAGGATGAAACCATTACTTCTTATTTTGAGAAGATTTTGGATATCTCCAATGAATGCCAAATGCTAGGCGAGCCCATATCAAACAAACAGCTTGTTTACAAAGCTGTAAGATCTCTTTCTTCTCGTTTTGAAACTAAAAGATGTGTGTTAGATGATACTCAACATCTGGCAACCATGGAGTTTTCTTACCTCATGAATAACCTGAGAAATTATGAGATGAGTCTTGATGATCAAAAGCAAAACAAAGTTAAAGCCATATCTCTGTACACTAACTCCAAAGATTCTGCGGAGTCTAGTGATGAGGAAGGCTTATCTTTAGCTGTGTTTCAAAGGGACTACAACAATTTGGTCAAAAGGTTTAATAAGGGAAAATTTTTGAAAGGATCTAATTCTTCTTCTTCCTCTGATAGGAAAAACTCAAAAAACCCTCCGATCTATCAAATCTTGATCCAAAGATCTTGGAAAAGTTCAAGGCTATGAGTGCAAGGGTTGGGGTCACTATCAAAATGAGTGTGCAAATACTCGTGAAGAAAGGAAAAACTTTTGGGCAAGCTTAAGTGATGATGAAATCTCGGATCATGAGGTTGATGATTACGAAAATTCTGGTAGCTCTAATCATCAAGTGTTGTCTTTAAACACTATTGTGACTGATAAGGAACAATGTATCACAGATCACAAACACTGTTACTATGACAGTGATAACAACAGTTCCAATGACTCTGTCGTATACTTAGGATATGATGATTATGAGAGTGATGATTTTGAGAGTACAGACAAGAGCACTTCAGATGTGTGCAGTAATATTGTTTGTTCTGACACTAACTTTCGATGTTTACATGGATCTTTAGTCTCGAATCTGAGTTTAATCTTAGATCAAGATGTAAATCAAGAGCAATTGATTGAAGAACTTCACAAGATGTACGAAGAAATACTGCATAAACTCAGAAACATGAAGAAAGTTCTTAGGCCTATGGAGAAGGAAAATCAAAATCTGAAGGACACTGTTGTTCGTCTAGAAGTAATGTTGACAAAGAAGGATGCTGAGATACATGCCTTGACCAACAAAGTGGATGCCACCGAAGCAATATTTGCAAAATGGAACTCAGGTACCTCTAATCTCTGTAATGTACTGGAACAAGGTAATGAAGGTACAACTGGTCTTGGTTATTCAAACTCACTTACAACTACTCTTGAGTCTGAAAAAGCTAAACACAAACCTAAATCTTTTGAATTTTTGAAAGATGCTCCTAAGTTTGTGAAAGAAAGTAACAAGGAAAAGAAAATCAAGAAAATTTTTGTGTGTCAGTATTGCTTCAAACCAGGACATAAGAAACGATTTTGTTTTCTATATTTAAAAGATAAAGCAACTGATACAGACAGGATAGCCGATGTTGCTTCCACTGTTGCTCCAACAGTGAAACCAACACCGTCGAGACAGATTATTCACAAGAGTAAGAGTAAGCAAGTTTGGATACCAAAAACCAATCTGAGATGTAATGTTGTGTTGTCTGCCCTGAGTGCTAAGCAAAAAACCTTGTGGTATTTCGATAGTGGCTGTTCTAGACACATGACAGGTGCCAAGAAACACTTGAAAAACTTTGTTGCTCAAGATACAGGTATGGTTACATATGGAGGAGGATCCCAAGGAAAGGTCCTTGGTAAAGGAATCTTAAATCTTGATGGTTGTCCCTCTCTTGAAAATGTATTGTTGATCGATGGATTGACTGCAAATCTACTCAGTGTGAGTCATATATGTGATAATGACCTCAAGGTGTATTTTGAAAAAAACTTCCTGCTTAGTCTTTAATGATAAGTATGAGTTTGTCATGAATGGTGAAAGGTCTCCTGATAACTGTTATGTTATGACTGCAAATCATAAATGTAACAATGTGCAACTAAGTGAATCTGTGATCCGCATAAAAGGTCAGGGCATGTGAACTATAGGAACCTTGAGAAGATAATCAAACTGGGAGCTTTAAATGGTATACCTAAGCTTACTAGTTCAGACAAACTTGTGTGTGGAGATTGTTTAAAAGGAAAACAAGTAAGAGCTTCTCATCCAGTCTTATCTTCATCAAGGTCAAAACCGCCACTTCGGTGTTTTGAACTACTTCACATGGATCTTATGGGTCTTATTGAGGTGGCTAGTCTGGGGGGGGGGGGGGGGGGGAATATTACATCTTTGTAATTGTAGATGACTTCTCTAGATTTACCTGGGTGTCGTTTCTAAAAGAAAAATCTGAGACTTTTGATGTTTTTAAGAAACATTATGTCCTTTTTAAAAATCTCTACAGCATGTCTGTTAGACGGATTCGGTCTGATCATGGAAGGGGATTCGAAAACCAATCCTTTTCTCTATTCTGTGATAAAAAGGGAATCTCCCATGAGTTTTCTGCACCAAAAACTCCTCAACAAAATGGAGTTGCAGAACGAAAGAACAGAACTTTGCAAGAAATGAGTCAAGTTATGTTGAGTTCTATGCACTTGTCAAAACGTTTGTGGGCTGAAGCGGTTAACACTGCTTGTCACATCATAAATCGTGTGTATCTAAGACCTGGAACTACGACTACTCCCTATGAACTGTTAAAAGGCAAAAAACCCAATCTTCACTACTTTCATGTATTTGGTTGCGTTTGCTATATTTTAAATGACAGGGAGAACTTGGGAAAGTTCGATGCTAAGAGCGAACGAGGAATATTTGTTGGCTACTCTTTGAATAGTCATGCGTTCCGGGTTTACAATCCTCGAACAAAGACTATTCAAGAGTCAGTCAATGTGAAATTTGATGATTCTTTGTCGTTTGCTCAGTCACAGGTTCCTACAGGTGTTGAGATGCTGACCACTAAAGAAAGTCTGTCACAGGAGGATGATGTTGCAACAACTGTTGCTCCCACTGTTACAGAAACAGTTGATAGAACACTGAGTGATTCCAGTTCCTCAGATGAGAGTGAAGTGTCTCATACAAATATGAATGATCCAGATACAGATACCCAAGTTACAAACCTGGATACAATCAGGAGGGACCCACCATCTAGGATTTGTAAGCTACATCCTACTTCACAAGTGATTGGTGAAGTCACTGATGGTATCCAATTACGAAGGAAAGCCAGGGTAAACTACAAAGACATGGTTCGATCTAGTCTTTGTACTGAAAAAGAAGGTATACAGGTTGCTTCTTCTTGTTTTGTTTCCTTAATTGAACCTAAGAATGTGAAAGAAGTCTTGCAAGACAATTTTTGGGTTGAGGCTATGCAGGATGAAATTTTACAGTTCCGTACCAATGATGTTTGGACTTTAGTTCCTAGACCCACTAGTGTTAATGTAATTGGCACAAAATGGATCTTTAAGAACAAAAGCAATGAAGAAGGTATAGTAACCCGCAATAAAGCTAGATTAGTTGCTCAAGGCTATACTTAGGTTGAAGGAGTTGATTTCGATGAAACATTTGCCCCAGTAGCCCGTCTAGAATCAATTAGACTTTTATTAGCTATTGCATGTTCTCTAAATATTACTCTTCAACAAATGGATGTAAAAGGCGCTTTCTTAAATGGTTTTATTGACAAAGAAGTTTTTGTTGAGCAACCAAAGGGATTTGAGGATCCGCACTATCCAAACCATGTTTTCAAACTCAAGAAGGCACTTTATGGTTTGAAACAAGCTCCTAGAGCTTGGTATGATAGGTTGACTGAGTTTCTTCTATCTCTAGGTTTTACTCGCGGTGAAGCTGATAGGACTTTGTTTATTCTTCGCCAAGGCAAAGATATATGTGTAGCACAAATATATGTCGATAATATTGTGTTTGGTTATACTAACAATGCCCTGGTAGACAAGTTTGTCTCAGCAATGACAGGTACATTCCAAATGAGTATGATTGGAGAGCTTAATTTCTTCCTTGGATTGCAAATCAAGCAAAGCAAGTCCAGTCTGCTTACATCCCGTGAGAGAATGCACGTAATTTAGTCAAGAGATTTGGTCTGGATGGTTCCAAGACAAGTTCTTCACCTATGTCATCCACATTAAAACTCAGCAAATGTGATGTTGCAGTCACAGTGGATGCAACAGTGGATCCAACACTCTACAGATCCATGATTGGCAGTCTTCTGTACCTATCTGCCAGTCGACCTGATGTAATGTTCTCTGTATGTGTGTGTGCCAGGTATCAATCCAATCCCCAACCTACTCACCTATCTGCAGTTAAACGCATCCTTAAATACATCTTTGGAACTGCTAGTTTAGGCTTATGGTACACAAAGGACACTGACACTAATCTCATTGGGTTTAGTGATTCTGACTGGGCAGGAGATGTAGATGATCGGAAATCCACTAGTGGTGGATGTTTTTACTTAGGGAAAAATCTGGTATCATGGTATAGCAAGAAACAGAATTGTGTTTCCTTGTCCACTGCTGAGTCTGAGTATGTTGCTGCGGGTAGTTGTGTCACTCAGTTAATCTGGTTAAAAAATATGTTGCATGATTATGGTCTTACGAGTGACACTTTACTTATGTTTTGTGATAACCTTAGTGCCATCAACATATCTAAGAACCCGGTTCAACACTCACGCACCAAGCATATAGACATTAGGCATCACTTCCTTAGGGACTTGGTTAATCTACAAGTTGTTGACATCCAACATATAGACACCAACAATCAACTTGCAGACATATTTACCAAACCCTTGGATTCCGAGAGATTCTTCAGTCTACGAAGGGCTCTTGGCCTGTGCATTCATTAGGTACACTGTTACTGCCACTGTTATCTTAACATCACAGATCAACAATGTTGCATTTGCTTGTGATGTGTATCTTTTTGCCTGCATCTTGTCTTTTTCTTGTGTGTTGTGTGTGTCTAAGTACATGCATCTCTATGAAATGGGTCTCTTACCGCCTTCTCTTCCAATGTCTTGAGCACCTTGTTTTTTTCTTTGTCTTCCTGATGAACTCCTCTAAATCTTGTCATATTGTGAAAGCAACTAAAAAGAGTCCAATGATGGCCACAAAAGAGCCCAATGATGGCCAACCAAGAAGAGCCCAATGGGGGCCAATGTTTTGTTGAGTATTGCTATGAGTTGCATCTGACCAAATCATCCTCGATTCTCTAAGACTACATTGAATCATTTTCGCACTCAGTTCTGTTTAAGCTATTCTACCATAGGCTAAAAGTCGCGTGTCTGCCTTCACTCCGCATAAGCTTAGGCTTTGGACGGGATTCATGCGCGTTCCAATTATTTGACATGGTTCGCCGACTTTTAGTCACCCCTGAATAGATACGAATAGAGGCCTCAACCAGTTGCTTTGTTTTAATTTTACTTCACAACGAGGAGTGCAGATGGGAGCTTGGCTACATATCTTTCTTGATGTTGTTTTGGGGTGTTGTGCTGATAGTATTTTTTGTCATGATAGATACTGCATGTTTTAAGAAGTTTTTAGGAGTTTGCCTTAAGGGGGAGATTTATTCGGTCCGTGTTGGTTCTTCCTGTGGGAAAGGGTGTTGGAGTAACTGTTGGTCCAATAGTGAGTCTTGGGAATCTTTTCTGCTCGACCTCTAAAATGATACCAGGAGTTTTCTTAAGTTTAACTATCTATTATGACTTGGTATTTTTGAGAGTTTATGTCTTTCAGAACTTTTGGATACTTGTTTCTCTCCAAGTGCTATAATCCTTGACTTATCAGGTGACACATAAGTGTTTTTGTTCAGATCTTGTTGCTTTAGGATTCTTTTAACTTTGGATACTTGAAGCCGTTTTTGTCCAGATTCAAACTTCCCGTTTCCAGTTACTCTTAATCCAAACACCTAAAGTCCTTTGTCTAACAGTTACAAAAACATTGTATCTCCTGTTACATCAAGTGTGGACTCTTCATCTTCCCACAGTAACTATGATGTTATTTTAATTGTGGACTTTTCATCTTCCTCTTTTTAACGTCAGTGCATCCCTTTTTTATATTCTTATTTCTCGAAGTTTATTTCTCCCATCTATTCCCTCTCATTTTTATCCCGTTTCTGTGTCATATTCACTCACTATTTCCGTCTACCATGGATTCTTTTACCCAAGCTGCTGAAACACTATGTCAACTCTCTAATTCCTCTTCCCCATCACCTGGCACCTCACCTAACCCCATTGATACTACAATGAACAAAACACCTCAACTCGAGGTCAATAGCAGGGGATCCCAGGTTGGGCTGAAGTATCAACGCAAGAAGGGAACATTGCACGGTGATGTGAGAATAAGTGATGACCTTCCCGTTTCTCACCAAGGAGATGACGACAATGAAGCTGTTGCCATGGACACAGATGGTCCAGCTGCTGCTGAAAACCCTAATTTAGGGGGAGATACTCTCAGTTCACACACAACTGGGAGTGAAGAATCTCTGGGAGAGATTAGGGCTACTGCTCTTCGGCGACAAACACGAGCTATGTTTGTACAAAGGCTGAATGAAAGTGAAGAAGAAGAACATTCCTCTGGGTCTGACAATGTTGCTGCAACATCTCTTCCACCTGTTGCTGACACTGAGAGTGAGTCTGATGAAGAAACTCAGGTAACTACCCCTGCATCTCCTATGTCTGATTTTGGGGGTCGTGCCCATACTCTCGAATTCTATAAAGAATCAAGTCTTGTCGACTGGGATTTGTTTGTTAATAGGCCAAGAATCAATGAATGGACAATTCATGAGGATAACCTAAAAGAACATGGGATTTATGAGTTTTTGGAGTCCAGAGGTTTGTTGAGATCTGTGTCTGAGTTGATTGCATATGTTCCTAAGGTGATAAAGGAATTTTACTGTAATCTGTCCGACAATTTTGGCAAGGAAGAATCTCCTAAGTATGGTAGAGCCTATCTGAGAGGCACAGTGTATATTTTCTCTGCAAGTAGAATCAATACACATCTAGGCACTCCACAGATTGAAGAAGATGAGCTTGATGTTTCTATGGATGAAGTGGCTAAAGTCATCACTGGTTCGAAAGTGGTTAAATGGAATCCATCTTTCCAGGCAAAACATTTAACTACTCACGATGGTGTATAGGCTCTCTATTCACAATTGGTTGCCTACTACTAACTGTACCATAGTCACCTCTTCTACTGCAACACTTCTCTACAAATTGAAGTTGGGTCTTCCTGTGAATATGGGTCAGCGGATTTTTCAACATCTGACTTATTTTGGTTTGAAAGGCGCAGTTGGGAATTTGATGTATCCGTCTCTCATCTATGGGTATATTTGTGCTAGGAATTTTGCTCACAGTCCAGGTGAGGTTTTAGTGTCTCCGTTTCAATCATACAGTGTGTCTCATCGGCTGCTCAACTCTACAAGAGTTCAAGATCTTCCCTGGACATCAGCAAGAATTCCAGAGTCTGCCCCTGTTACTCACATTGTGCAAGCAATACCAGTACTTCAGCGTCCATTGACTCAGGCTGATCAAATGATTATGGATCAGATTATGCACATTGATAATCAGCTCAAGGAGCTTCTGGAGGAACGTCAGACTTTACTTCCCCTCCTTTCATCACAACAAGGGGGAGAGTAGTTTTTGAAGTAGAAGGAAGAAGGGGATGGAATCTTTTGTGTTTTAGTTAAAAAAAAAAAAAAAAGTCTTTCTGTCTATTTTGGTTCTCTCTTTGTATTGTGGTCTTCTTTTTAATTAATGTGAAGTAATTTTTGTTTATTGTTATGTTCCTTCTGTTTAACATGTCACTAGGTGTTGTGAAGAAAGGCATTAAGGGGGAGAATGAAAGTGCAGCTGTTTGAATCATTGTTATAGAAACATTGATATGACTGTTTCAGCAACAATGGCACTAACAGTTTCAGTCCAGAATATCTGCACTTTGAAGGACTTAATTAATAATTGCCTTTTTCACTAACGATAACCTAGTTCCATGTTTGTGATTGTTTGGTTTCAGATAAGGTGCGACTTATATTCAAGAAAGCCATGGAGTCTTAGAAGACAAGATACAAGGGACTCTTGGAAGTCAATATCTTATGGACTCTTAGAAGATTGAATGATTTGGACTCTTGAAGATAAGGATAAAGATGAAGACTTGATTATGCGTATATACATCAGATTAAAGCATTATAAATACCAGATCAAGTGATGAAGAAGATAACGGATTTTACAGATTTGAGATTCACAATCAATAGTTGTAATCTTCTCATATTTTTACTAGTCTTTGAAGTGTCTAATTTAGGTACTTCGGAATAACTCATTCCGACTAGTTCTAGTGTTTGATCTTTTCTCATTGAAGAGTTTAAACCTAGTTTTGCAAATCCTCATTATTATAGTGGATATTTGCCTTGGGCGCAGTAGGTATATTTATATACCTACTAGAAAGAATCATCTCGTTTGCTGTTATTGTTTATTTAATTCACATGCGTTTGATTGTTCACATCATGACACTCACCGCGATAGAATATCTTATCTGATGTGTATCAGTATAGTAACAAAGTTCAGGTCCTTTATTTCTTTCAAAAAGCTTCCTGCTTTTGCTACATGTTGTAGTTGCTTGCCCTCTGGCCTTTTTTATGAAAATTGCAGCGACGGTTTCAAATGGTTCATGAAGAGATGTTCCTGCAGTAAATCCGTTAGCACTCATGAGGCGATGACAACGTCCAACATTTCTTGTGTTATCACAGATTTGCGCGATGATTTCGTCTGTGATGATCATATTAGCTGCAATTCCCAAATTCTGACATGATACTAGGAGCACCAGAAGTGCAGCCAAGAATGTAATAGTAAAGCTACTCATGCTTGTTGTTTTAATTTCTTCCTTGGATCGGTTGTGTACAAAATATGGACTTGCTTGCTTCTTATATAGAGTAGTTACTGTTCAGTAACTACTTTAATGCTTTTGCAGTTGTAAGATAAGAGCATAATGTCATAATGTTTGTTGTAATTGTTCTATAACAGAGAACATAACACATTAATCATGAAAAATAAAAATAATAATGCTTAACTTAATTTTTACTTTTCTTCAAAATCAACTATGAGCATAAATCACTCTTAAACTACATATGCTAAACAATTATACAATATATTGTATTTCATCGACTTTTATAACTAGCTAGGTATCATAGTAATGTTTTGTTGCATAGAAGCTAGAAACTCACTTCCCTTCTTTAATTTCTTATTTTTCAGTTTGGTGCAAAGGCATTTAGGTGCTATTGGAGAAAGAAGGGTCAAAGTTGGAGTAGTGTGAAAGTAGTCAAGTGTGTTATCGATTTAAAGAGAAATAAAAAAGATGATAGCTAAGTAATTTTATTAATTCTAGAATAATTAAATAGAAGAAAAAATAAACAAAAATTAAAAAGGACCTAGGACCATTTCTAGCCCCCCAACCCCAACGGCTTGTCTTCATCATGTTGTTGGGTGACGCATTAAGAGACGGGTTGCCATTGGTGAGTGGCGATCGATCTGATGACCACTCGGGAGAGGTATTATAACTTTAGTTCCGCTCCTCCTTGGTTTGATCTGGTGTTCCTATTATGTTCATCCGCGCACGCACTAGTCCACTCTAGTCGAGCACATAGAGACAAAGAAGTTTTTGAGACATCTAACAATACATACTTGACTACTAGTGCTCTTTAATATACTTTTATTGTAGACAAATACCTTCTTCTTCATTTCAACGGGTATAAAGATTTTCAACTACACTTTTATCCAATTTTATCATTTATGTCAAGTCACTGTCCAAACTTGCTCCACCAAGGTGTCATTATTAGAGCAGATAGTTAGTAACCAAGGGATTATAGCAAACCAAAATGATAGGTTTAAGGTGTAAGTAATAGAATTATCTCTGCAACCCACTCTCACGTCGGCAAGATTCCAGGTCAAAATTTCACTTTACAACTCTTCACAATTCTCTCTTTCAACAGGTGGTAAAATCTATTTTCTTTTAACATTTCTTTCAAACTTAATTAGTCATTTCATTTTCTTTTCTCATTTCCTTTTAAACTTTATTCTTGGCTTTATTTTAAATGTAGTTAATTAATTATAACAAAATCGCATTAATTTTTTTAAAATACATTACTTGAAAATAAAAATTACATTACTTAAAAAAACTATAATACTTAAAATTGAAAATTACAATACTTGAAATTGAAAATTACAATAATTGAAAATGAAAATTACAACAATTAAAATACTACATTCTACAAGTGTAATTTTAAATTCAAATAATATGTATTTTAAATTTGAGAAGTAATGTATAAGTATATTTCTAGTGCTACATATAATTATTATCATATGGAAATATTCAAGAAAAATGAAAAATAATAAAAAAGATAAAAGTAGAAAAGATGAAAGAAAACAAGAAAAGAGGAAAGGAAACAAGAAACAGGAAAGAAAAGAAAGAAAACAAGAAAAGAAATGAAAAACAAAAAAAAATTAAAAAAATAAAAAAAACCCAGCGCTGGGCCTCGATTTGGGACTCTGCTGGAGTCCCAAATCGAGGTCCTCCAGCAGTGTTGCAACTCCATGTTGCAACACTGCTGGAGCAGCCTAATGCCCTCGACAAGACACTAATCATAAGCCAGTCGAAATGACTTGGAAGCACCTCGCCCTCACCTCTTAACTCTTAAGGGTCTGCCTCGAGGGGGCTGCTCGCCAATTCGTAAAACATCGTCATAAACTCATAATACTTTATCATGACGGCATTGGCCCTTGCCTCAAGGCTTAATGGCTACTCGAAGGTAAGTCTCATGGAGTGATGGAGACCCTCCACTTCACTACAAGGATCCACCGGAGATTACTACGCTACAATATCTTATCTCCTCATGCCGCTTATAAACACCTTTCCTTTGTGTCCATATTGAATGAGGAGCGCATTCAGTACTCAACCATATTGATTAGAGCTATTCGGAGGCATCTGATCTCAGGACTATTGTTAAATCGGTACTCGATTTGTTGAGTATAGCATGACATGAAGTGAGTTTAGATGGGATTTAAGTCAGTCAACTCTGGTCTACATAAACAAGGGTTTGAGTCAAGTGAAGTGAAGGAGTGTGACATTTTTTTATTTGAGTGGAGTAAAATATATAGGAGGGAATTATTGTCTGCTTTGTTTTGTTTAATTTAGTTGAGATTTGGATAATTGTGGAGATTATAGCCGTTAATTCATTGGTTTAGTGACTTTAGTCATGAGTCGAGTCAGGTCAGGACTGTGTGGTCTACGGATTTTGCTGCGGACGATGCACCAAATTAATGTACTGGACCAACTGGGTGGGTTAATATTCTGCGTACGTGAATTTCTTAGTTGGTCACTTATTCGAAAGAATGGTACAATTCATTGATATTAAATTATAAATATTGTTCTCAATCATTTTAAATTTTTTTGAAACTTTTGGAACATTTCACTATTTATCAAAATTAATTGATAAACTTAATTAAAATACTTATAAGATAGGTGGTAACGTAGCATACGCATTCACGTAACAAATTTATATGGTTGTTTTTTCAACATGAGTTTGTCGACTGAAGTAGTTTGTTTATCAGCTCATGAATGGTTACATCAACAATTAACTATAACTAATAAAAAATTTAATTGTTTTGATAAGCTATCTAATGTAACTTGTTAAAAACGATCTGGCTAGTTTATTTTAGAATTTTATACGCTTAGTCAATCATTTTAAAAATTAATTTGTTAACAATTTAAGTAATTTAAACCTCTTTAAAAATGGATTTTTTACCATTTCATACATTCTCACAAACCAATTTGCATCGAGCAAACCGAGATTGCAAGCGTTACCAATTGCAAACATTCATTACCAATAGGCAAAACACGTGTACTGAACGGTAGAGAGAACATGTGGGCCAACATAGACTTGTGCAAATTCTTATTATTCTCATTTTTGGACTGCACGTGAGTGCATTCGGGGCCAATCTTCTTATGCAATTAAGTTTTTGTAAACCCTAGCTGAGAGAATATAAACAATTCCCTTCTCGAATTATATTCATTTCACACCACACTTTCCCAGCACAACACAATTTCACAGATCTCGGATTTTGCCATGGCTGCTTCCGGCGTGTTTACGGTTTCCACCATTAAAGGGAATTATGCTATTCAAGCAAAGGATGCCAGCTCGTTGTCCGAACCACGGGCTTCATCGAAAATGGTAGCAGGTGCCGTCTTCATGGTTTCGATACAACTGGGTAAGTATGCCATCCAGAGTAAGGAGGCCAGTTCAGTCGGAGAGCTCCGTCGCACAGTCATGGCGGTAATTATGAAATATAACTGAAATTCTGGAGAGGACAGGTCTGGAAACAGAGATGAAGTCGGAAGCCGGCTAATAACAGATTTTAAGAGAACAATAGTAACAGGTTTAAAGAGAATGAATGATAATCAGAGAATTTTCTGAGATTTAAGCAGTGGAGTCGGACATCATAAATTCTAAGTGTTATACTACAGTTTTTTTTTGCTATTTTGGTCTTGCAAATTTGTTGATGGAGAGTGGAGTCGAGCATTGTTGCTAGGCAGTGGAGCCGGGCATTGATAAGAATACCATTGAACTAACTTCTAATTTTAAAAAAGTATCCCTATAAAATATTGAAGGTTGATTTATTTCATTTTTATCCCGAGCATTGTTGCCGGGCATGGGTGTCGGGCATTATTTCAGTTAAGTACCGGGCATTGTTTTTTCGGGGCATAGGTGTCGGACATTGTTTTGTCGGGGGGCATGGATGTCGGGCATTATTCAATTAAGTGTCGGGTAATGTCTTTTCGGGACATAGGTGTCGGGCATTGTTTCACTTAAGTGTCGGGCATTGTTTCTCGGGGCACGAGAGTCGGGCATTATTTCATTTAAGTGTTGGGCATTGTTTTTTAGAGGCACGGGTGTCGGGCATCGTATGACTATGTTTTCCAACTTCCTCATATATAAATGTATTAGGCTAACACAATATGTCAGGTACATCTATATACCACAAGAAACAGAAAATACTAGACACATCTTCATATTCAATACTAACATTCAAAACCATCAACCAAATTCCACTCAAAAGTTACAAATTCAGATTCATAATAACAGGATTCACTGATTATCTAAACACCACAAGTAACATCAAATACTAGACACATCTTCATATTCAATAGTAAGATTCAAAACCTGTAACCAAATTCCACTCAAAAGTTACAAATTCAGATTCATAATAACACGATTAACTGATCATCAAATAACAATGTCTGCAAACAATTTAAGCAATAATAGTAGTCACACAGGATAAATTGTCACATTCCACACAATCCTGTTACTCCTGCTACGCTGAAACGCACAGCTATCGTACAAGCCCACATTGTTTGCAGACACAAACTCCTCCCATCCACGAACTATTCTAGCAACTCCATCCTTCATGAAACACCCAATATGCCAACAACCACGACCAAACACCTTGAGTGTTCTATGATTGTATCCGTCGACAAGCTCACTTCTGGCATAATCCAAAGGCATCCTCTATCGTGAAGAATTTATTAGAACATATGCAATTCATATCAGAGATTCAATTGCAATTCAACAGAATGGTAGACATAATTATTACCATAACGAAGCCTGACCCAATGTTCCTCGACAAAATCCTCACATTACAATAACATACATATGGTCCATACACGGCCTCACGTTGAGCCTCTGTCATGGTACCTTCTATGTGCGAAGGTCCATACTCAACACCGCCACCTGTCAGTTATCACATACATCAAAGGTCAGAATGGATAGCAAATACCCTACGGAAATGTAACATGTCAATACAGAACATCCACATTTATGAACAAATAAATACTCATCTTCACCATACATATATCAAGCCCAAAGAAAGTGCAATCTTCAATACAGTCCCCTGCCATAACAGCCAAGCCAAGCCCTCCAAGAATTCCATCGAATCAATACATAACGGGAAAATCCTATCTGGAAACTTTCCTACAATCTCTGCCAATCCACCATTTCTATAATATTTTTGAACACCATTCTCCATATAAACTTCCATTGAGAAGTGGGAATCCCCATCATATGTCATTACAAGTATATGCCTCTCTCCAAGCCCATAAGTTTCATGAAATTTGGTGTAACCCTTCACTAAATAAACCACACCCATACACCAATACATTGTCATATGCCATATGATTCCATCTCCAATACTCAACGTTACATATGTCGTGGGATGCTTGTAAGTTGGTTATCAACAAATAGTTCTGGTATTAGCTGCATTTTCGAAATTTGAAACTCATTTTAGGTTAACATACATACAACTAAATATACTACAAGATAGCAATCAGATCTAAGTCTTGGTGTTGAGTATAATAACAATTATTTGCCTATTACACACACAAAAATCAAACTGGAATCTACAAAAAAAAAAAAAAAAAAAAAAAAAAAGCCAGGGGTCATCTAAATACAGTACAAGCTAGCAAATGGATTTGAAGCTAGCAAAATTAAAAATTTACCCGGCACCAACTTAAATAAAACCATTACTCGTCATTTAAATCCTTTAATTAACACCTTCGCCGCAAGGCATAGGAGCCGGGTTTAGTTTGCTCGGCATGGTCGCCTAAATATATACCCGGTACAATAACCGCCCTACATTTATTAAGTTGTAGCGTTTCTCGGGCTAAATATCTCATATTTGAAAGGTTTACTAATTCTACTACATCCAAACGATTCATGAAAAAATCAAAACAAAATTACTAATATATTTCATTTCATTATTAATTATCCAAATTATTCTAAAGACAATTAACCATTAATTCCACGTCTCCCGGGGCTTACGAGCAATGCATAGTACCCGGGTTTAGTTTGCAGGCCATGGTGGCCGGGCTTAATATACCGGGCATAAAGTAAGTAAGAATACCAAATTTGTTGTACCAGTAATAAAAACAAATTGGGAAAAAAAAAGAAAATGACATAATAGAGGCCGTCGATTAAGAGATACCAGACTCGGCGCTAGAGTCACCCGCCGAATGCTGCACATCCTCATCGTGACACATCCCATCAGCTATGTACAAAGAAAAGTTCCCATCAATCACAACAAAAATACGAAACGAAATAGTTGTTTGTAAACATGTAAACTCACCATTGAATTCCTCTAGCTGGGAAATACGGAGACCACTGAAGGAGGCGTTGGGGCTGTACTGTTCATCATCCGAAGACATGTTTGCCCGAAAAAGAAGATGAAGTTTGATTTTTTAGAAACACAGAGTGTTGGCTAGATATTCAATTGATTTTCAAATTTAAAACCCTAGAATGGAAGAAGAAACATTGACTTTCTGTACTACTGATATTAAATGGGGAATTTGGAGCGGGATAACTAAGGAAGATATTCCTTTTCGTGGTTTCCGATGTGAATCGGTCATATTGCAAAATGGCGGATTGCAGGAAGCTCACTCGAGCTTCCACCATGGAAGCTGTTTCGAGCTTCCACCATGGAAGCTGTTTCGAGCTTCCATGGTGGAGATCTCGACCGGATCTCCGTCGAAGTGGCCGGAACTTCACTGGAGTTCCGGTCTTCTTTAATTAAAATTTTCTGTTTGAATGTAAAATGGGTGTTTTGTGAATTTTTAAATAATGTGAGGCTAATTTTGAATTATTTTGGGAATATTTTGTTAAGTTTAAAACATATGGGATAATTTGTCGTTGTAATATATTTAATTATTATGCGATATAGCGCAACCTTATTATGCAAAATGCGATAGTGCGACGCCATGTCGCATTAATAAAAAATGAAGGGCTGAGATCAAATCTTGGAATAATCTAATGGTTTAGATCGTAGTACTAACATCGGTACAATGCGACAGTACTAAAGTTAGCCATTCCCACTAACTAATAGCTAGTTGATTTAACATTAATAAAAATTAAAAAGATGGCTCCGAAAAAGACGCCAACCTTCCTCCCGCCTCGTGCCCGAGAAAACAGAACGTTGGAGGTGGCGGAGACATCGCATACCTCCAAATGTGAACTTGACCAAGAGCCTATCGATGGGACTGAAACTGAATCCGCTTTGGATCCACGCAACCAATCCCCCTCTGCTTCTCTTGATCGATCTTCTGTGCCTGATCCGGAGCCACCAGATCTGGCAGCTCGTACCCTAACTGAACCGATCGATAATCCGCAGCTCCGACCTGACTCTGTGCGCAATCGGACAACCCAATTGCTCAATTATCAGCCCCGATTACCAACAGCTCTG
The DNA here is from genome assembly GCA_026545765.1 of Plantago major. Classification (NCBI taxonomy): domain Eukaryota; kingdom Viridiplantae; phylum Streptophyta; class Magnoliopsida; order Lamiales; family Plantaginaceae; genus Plantago; species Plantago major. Next base: position 86,984,275 of record CM048843.1, on the reverse strand, counting down.
ATTTACCTCAAGAAACCAGAATTTGGGTTGACGTGATTAAGGGTAACCGATTACCTCAACATGGAAAGGGAATTAAGTATGTGGCGCCTACAATCGTGGATGGGGATCTTGAAATCGTTATTGATGATGATGATGTAGCTTCAGAACTGCAATTCTGGGAAAGCACCTTGATTTTCTTCGTTCTTGGACGAGATTTATCCATGAACGCTGTTAAACAATTCATGATCAAAAACTGGCAATTTGTAAAACTTCCATAGCTTTATTATAACGAAGAGGGCTACTTCCTAGTTCGCTTCCATTCAAAGGAGGCCATGAATGAGGTTTTAAAACGAGAATCATACTCGATTTTTTGTATGCATATCTTTCTTCGTCAATGGACGAAGAATTTCTCCTTGAAGGATGATCTACTTCGAGTTATGCCGGTTTGGGTTAAATTCCCGCAGCTACCTTTACATCTGTGGGGAGATAAAAGTATTGGAAAAATAGCGAGCGCCATTGGAAAACCTCACATCGATGAATGCACACCAGAAACTTCGTGTTACCTAAGCTCGTGTTATGATTGAGGTTGATGTTACCAAGGAACTCCGAAAGTCGATTCCCATTACTGATTACAAAGGCAGGAAGATTGTTCAAACTGTAGAATACGAGTGGTCGTCTGCCTTCTGTGAAAAGTGTCAACAAATTGGACATGTTTGTGGACAACCAACAGAGAATCAAAACCAGGATATCCAAGCTACGGTACCGCTCTGTTGCGAGCAAGAACACGGCAGTCCCAAAGACGCATCACCGCTTCGCCATGGGTCGCCTGGCAGATGCAACCCGAGGCACACGCCGCCAGACAAAGAATCGAGAGCTCGCCTGGCGGCAAAGAATCGCAAATGAGACAGGCCATTGCCTGCTCGCCCTATCGACCCGGATGCGTCTACCTCCGCCTCTGGGGCGGTTCCTCCAGGCAACAATTCGGACTCTCTTCCACCTATCCAAACACAAACGGGTTTGAGGCCTTACGTCATATAGCTGACCATGAATTGCCTCCGACCCGGAGCCAATGTTAGTCTAGAATACAAGGGGGCTGAACAAAGTAGCTAAGCATCGTGAGGTTAGCTCCCGCCTCAATTCTCTTAATGTTCATATTGTTGCTTTTTTAGAGACTCGAGTAAAAGAACCTAATGCTATACGAATTAGGACTCGTTTTGGAAATAAATGGTGTTACTATGATAACTACTCTCATCACCCGAATGGACGTATTTGGATTCTTTGGAATAATCAGCGGATTAAGGTACAGGTTCACTCACAATCGGATCAGTTTATCCATTGTGGCATCTATGATCTCACATATACTCTCATTCAGTGGACCACTTTTGTCTATGCGCTTAACGCTCTGGAGAAGCGTTGTGCATTTTGGTCTGACATTGAGAATCTTGCCTTGAGCGTTTCTGGACCATGGATGGTTATTGGTGATTATAATAATGTTCTTGGACCATTGGATAGAGTCGGTGGCAACCCTATCACAGATACAGAGTTTCAGGATCTTGAGGAGCTGATGAGTTCGGCAAATCTTGTGGAAAAGGAGATGGAGGGCGATTATTTTACATGGTCTAATAGACAACATCAGGCTATTATTTACTCACGTATTGACAGAGTTTTGTGTAACCCAGACTGGTTCTTAAAATTCCCCTCCTGTAAGATTAAGGTCCTTGAACCTGGAGTATCTGACCATTCTCCCTTACACGTGCTAGACACGGCTGCTGCCCCTCGCCTTAAGCCTCGACAGTTTCGCTTTATGAATAGCTTGGCCTCGCATGAAGATTTCCTTTCTACCGTACAAGCTGTCTGGAATCAACCCGTTCATGGGCAGCCTATGTATATTTTATGGAGGAAACTACAATTGCTACAGCGACATCTCAAGCCCCTCACACGGCTGGTCCTTAGCACCACCCGTAGTCTTGAGACCTCTCGACTCGAACTCTCTCGAGCGCAACAAGCACTTGCCCAAGATCGATTTAATGTGGGACTTATCCAACAAGTAAAGCAATGCATGGAGGCTGTTACTAAATGGAATGACATGGATGAGATGATTGTTGCACAAAAAGCTAAGGTCCATTGGCTTCGTACTGGAGATGGAAACAATGCGTTTTTCCATGCTATTGTCCGAGAAAAGAACCGCAAAGTCGGCATATCGAAACTTGTAGCACCGGATGGGCAAATCTTGACAGCTCCACGTGACCTAGAGCAGGAGATACTGCGTTTCTATGGGACCCTTGTCGGCACGGCTGCCCAGCAGCTCCCTAGCGTCAATATCGAGGCTCTCCGGTCCGGTCGACAGCTTTGTAGAGAGGATCATCTTATGCTGATCTCCCCCATCTCCGAAAAAGAAATCTGGGATGTTCTTAATGACATAGGTGATACTAAAGCCCCGGGGATTGATGGATACAACGCAAAATTCTTCAAATCTGCTTGGAGTATAATCAGAGGTGATGTTATTAGCTCGGTCATGGACTTTTTCGACTCCCAACAGCCCTATGCCGCGGCAAACTGCACGTTGGTCACCCTCATACCGAAATCAGCCACCGCATGCACCATGAAAGAGATGAGGCCGATCTCATGCTGTTCCACTACAAAATCATCTCGAAAATCCTCAATAGAAGACTGAGCCGAGCAATTAACTCGGTAGTTGATGAAAGTCAATCTGCTTTCCTACCGGGCAAGGTCATTCATGATAATATCTTACTAGCTAGTGAACTGGTTCGAGGTTACGACAGAAAAGGTATTTCTCCGCGATGTATGATACAAATGGATTTGCAGAAGGCTTTTGATACCGTAGAATGGGCTGCATTGCAATCGATTTTGGAGGAGATGGGGTTCTCGATGCGTTTTGTTAGTTGGATTATGCGATGTGTCACGACAGTCTCCTATCGCTATGCTATTAATGGCACCCCATCGCAGCTCCTCAAAGCTAAGCGAGGCCTCCAACAGGGAGATCCTATATCCCCACTGTTGTTTGTCATTGTGATGGAGTACCTACATCGTGTTCTTAGCTTGCTAAAGAGAGATCCGGACTTCAACTTCCACCCTCGGTGTGAAGTCTTGGGAATAACGAATTTATGCTTTGCCGATGATCTTCTTTTTGCTAGAGGTGATCCCCGTTCTGTTGAGCTGCTCCTCGACCACTTCCGCATCTTCTCGGCTTCAACAGGTCTTGCCGCAAACCCCAGCAAGTGTCAAATATTCCTCGGTGGTGTTCCTAGATCCGTAAGAGAGGAAATTGTGCACTTGACGGGATTCCAGCTGGGTAAACTGCCTATTAAGTATCTTGGCGTCTCCCTTTTCACATGCAAGCTCTCTATCCGGGATTGCCAACCTTTGATTGATCGAATAACCTCCCGAATCCGACATTGGACTTCTAAACTACTAAGCTATGCAGGTAAATTCCAACTTATCCGTAGTGTTCTCCATGCCATGACTAGCTACTGGTTGTAGACTTTCCCGATGCCCTCTACTGTTCTTAAGCGTATTGAATCAATATGCCGCTCCTTCCTGTGGAGTGGCACAGACGCTATCACCAGAAAATCCCCTATCGCATGGGACAAGGTTTGTGACGAAAAGAACCAGGGAGGCTTAAATTTGACATCGCTTGCTGATTGGAATAAGTGCACCATTGCTAAATTATTATGGAACCTGTGCACCAAGGCAGACAAACTGTGGGTGAAATGGATACACTGCTATTACATAAAAGACCAGGATGTCATGGATATAGTGCTCACCGCGAACTGTTCTTGGATAATGAAGGCAGTCATGAAGGCGCGGGACTTGGTGCTCCCATCGCGCATCTGGCCGATGTCCTTGCTGGCCCCGAAGTTCCCCACCAGATTATTATATAAGGAGATTCGAGGTGCTAAGCCAGAGGTAGGATGGAAAAAGTTTTGGTTTGGAAATAAATCTTGACCACGAGCTATGTTCTGTACTTGGATTCACTACATGAAAGGTTGGCGACTCGGGACAAAGTTCGAAGATGGAGCAGTGGCATCGACTCATCCTGCCTATTTTGTCCCCAAGTTGAAACTCAACAGCACCTCCTATTTGAATGCCCCTATACTAACCGCATTTGGATCCGGGTGATGGGATGGCTGCAAATAAATCGAACCCCTCAAGGATGGAATATGGAACTCAACATGATGTGTCGACGCTTTGGTGGGAAGCATTGGAAATCAAAGCTCCTCAAATGCGCATTTGCTGAAACTATCTATGCAATATGGAGTGAACGGAACAATGTCCTCTTCCAACAGAAACCTGCAAACCCTCACCTGGAGGACAAGATTATTGATATCGTAATTAATAGAGCTTGGATGTTACCCGTTTGAGGGAGCATTGTGCCCAGTTAATGTTAGCTTGATAGAATAGCAATTTTCTATTTGTTTCTACTAGCCGCTTAGATTATACGGGATATTATTGCATGGATCCTCGGATCGGCGTGTACTTAACAGATTGGAAGGAAATAAAAGTTTAATGTTCGTTCCAAAAAAAAAAAAAAAAGCTAGTTGATTTTGGATTCGTGAAGCTCCAATCTTGGAGTTGTTCGAACTCTTATTACGAAGCTGTAAAAGCTCTGTTTCAGAGTTGTTTGATGGTGGTGTTTGAAGTCTGCGGTTGACATAGGAGGTGGTCGTTAGAAACGATGTGTGTAATTAAATTTTATCTGTCATTTCGCAATTCTTTTAGGATAAGTGTGAAATAATAAAAGTTTTTGGATTTTAGTGAAAATAATATAAACTTTAAAATGTTGAAAAGAAAATAAATTTAAATTTTGATATTTAATTCTCATTATTTAAGGGGTGGGATTGTCCAACAAAAGTTTAATATGCACGTGATTATTTAAATGATATGGACATAGGTGTCATAACGTGGTTTAGGTTTATAAGTGTATTCATACGAATTGTCCTAAAATATTTGACAAAATAGAGTATATTAAAAAGAAGAAATAAAAAAAAGTAATACTAATAAATACAGTATGGGTTGAGGGGGATCATGTTTGGTTCCCTTGTAAAGTGTCCGATCTCACTTTGGTTCCGAGTTCCGACAGCATGAATCTAAGGTACTGGTGTGTATAATGTAAAATAATGGTTGGCATAATTGTACTTAAGTGTTTTCATCTTTTTGTTGGCCATCTCGATCGATGGGTGGTGAGTTTCATCGATGTTGTGGTGTAAAACGTCATGTGATAGACTAATGACGGAATTTCGAATTACCATCCGATGACTATTTGTCGTTAAATTCTTTTATTTTAGTTTATTCTTTTATTGTATATTTAAACATACTAAACATATTATAAGAGTATTTAGATGTTAAAATTAATGAAATTGCACTTAAAAATATTTTTCTTGAATTTTTTAAAATCGAAGATGAATGTAGTTCGGTGTCTATTTATAGATCTATATATATCTCGAGAAAATATGGTCGTTGGTATAACTTTTTATATTTTATTATTATTTAAATTATTAAATACAAATGAAACAAAAATATTTTTTTAAAGTAAAAAGAGTTGGACACAAATGCGAATGAAATCCCATTGAAAGTGGTCTTAGGCCCATTGAGTGGTTGTGATTGTGGTAGCTGGGCTATTTTGCAGTGGAAACCCCATGACAAAGATCTTGAAAATTGTCGCTAAGTGGGTCGCGGACTCGTGGTCACCAAAATTTAATTTGATTTTTATTTTCTATTATATATTGGACATATTATAATAGTTATTGATATGTACCTTTAAGTACTACTCCCGAACTAAGAAGACTTAATCATATCGGGATAATGCTATCAAGGGAGTTCGACCTCACCAAAGTTAAAGGTCCGACTACACCAAAATCAAGAGGCCGACCCTCTAATACTTCAACATTCGGACTACAATCCAAGCCTCATCAACTTAAATGGGCCAAGCCCATTAAAGGCCCATGAGCCCAACTTCTAGCATGGACGAATCCGGACCGTACACTTGGCACTCATCCAAGAGAGGATGATAACAAATCTTGCCTATAAATACAAGGCCTCTACTCCTCATAAACGGTAAGTAACGACTTCCGAAAATCTACTAACGAAGTTTTTAAGTCCTAGATTGAAAAGTCGACCGACTTATTAACTAGTTGAATCTAAGGTTGTCATAGTAAACCGCCCAAAGGGTCTAACCCTTATTTTCTTATCACAGATCAACGACGGACACCACCGAGGACCGACGCATAACGGAGGACCGACGGACTCAACCTCGGACCACAAACGTGTCTAGGTCCACTTTTTCGTCCGCACACTTTCCGACCTTCGCGAAGTCACGAATTTAATCAAAGTAAAGGCGACTTGAACCAAGGACTATTCGACTTCCGCTAACTAACATCATCGTTCGAGCAAGAACTACATCCATCTAGGGCGTCGACGAACTAACTAGCGACTTATCCATTTTTACCCCACATCAGTTATAATAATATTTTGAATGAAAAATAATTAAATTGCAATGAAACTGATTTATTTTTATTTTTTCCATCAAATATGAAGAAAAATCAGATTTTAGGTTTGTGGAAGATAGGAAGATTTCAATCTTTACATTGTGAGATTCTTGTCTTTGCTTTTGGTAAGAGATTTATCATTTGATACCTGACATTACTTTCAAACATCATATTATGTGGACCTCATTCCAAGAATTACATTCCAATTTTCATTCCATTATCATTTCAAGTATCATCTAATGTCATTCCAGGGCTAGCTAGTGTCATCTTTATGGTTCGGCAACTACTGCAGTGTGCTGACTTAGCCTTGTGGTGTTGGGATTATAGAATTCAGCAATCCATCCACATTGTGCATGTTAGAATATGTACCGCCGTGGTTCTGACAGTGCTTATATTCTTCTCTATGTTGACGATATTATTCTCACTGCATCTACCGACACTCTTCGCAAATCCATTACGGCCTTCTTAAGTGCCGAATTTGCTATGAAAGATCTTGGTCCTCTCAGCTACTTCTTGGGCATCGCAGTGACTAGGACCAAAGACGGTTTATTTCTCACACAGAGACAATATGCCGAGGAGATTATCGAACGAGCCAACATGTCCTCCTGCTCTCCTTCCCAAACGCCGGTCGATACCAAACCGAAAATGGGAGCCTCGCCGCTTCCTTTTATGGATCCCATCGCCTATCGTCGACTTTGTCGGTGCTCTTCAATATCTCACATTCACTCGTCCGGACATCTCTTATGCGGTTCAACAGGTGTGTCTTCACATGCACGATCCTCGGGTTGATCATATGAATTCTCTCAAGCGTATTATACGCTACATTCAAGGAACCAAGGACCTTGGCTTGCAACTGTATAACTCGCGCGTGGACAAATTGACTTCCTACACCGATGCTGACTGGGGTGGTTGTCCTGATACACGACGGTCTACATTTGGTTATTGTATTTTTCTCGGTGATAATCTCATCTCTTGGTCGTCTAAGCGACAACCCACTCTTTCTCGCTCCAGTGCTGAAGCTGAATATCGCGGTGTTGCTAATGTTGTTTCCGAATCTTGTTGGCTTCGCAATTTGCTACTCGAACTGCACTTTCCGGTTCATAAAGCAACGCTAGTTTACTGTGACAATGTTAGTGCCATTTACTTGTCCGAATCCATCCAAAGATCAACGCACGCACATAGAGATGGATATACACTTCATGAAAAAGGTTGCAAGGGGTGAAGTTCGAGTCTTACATGTACCCACTCGTTATCAGATTGCTGACGTTTTCACTAAAGGCCTTCCGAAGATTCTCTTTGATGATTTTCGTGACAGTCTAAACATTCGCCAGCCTCCCGCTTGATCAAGCGTGTTAGAATATGTATATATTTAAAGTAGATTCCTAATTAGATTAGAATACTTGGATTCCTAATTAGAATACTTATCGTTATCAATCACATCAGTATAAATACATGTACTCATTATTGAATCAATGCACAAGATTATTATCTTACAGTGCACACATGCTTTTTCACATCGGTGCCAACTATATAGATATGATATGAATAAATGATGGAGGCTCCGAAGAAACTTGAACGGATCAGGCAATTACGTTCGGAAGTATCCTCATTTGGAAGAAAATTGCGGATGATAAGACTCATATCCTTTATAGAAATTGGGCTGAAATACGTGCATACAATGATAAGGCCGACTGGTACTACGAACTTCTAAAAGCATTGTAAATAAAACTTCAAAAGAGCTGGAAAAGTACAATTACTTAACAACAAAATTCCATTATCAATTCCATCCATATATTGTCTTTAAACCATAAAGCTGATCATGGATGAGGCATACGGTTACATATGGAAATAACCATACTACAAAGTTCTCTCAAGGATGCAAATGCAGTACGGAGATTATCCTGGACATGTAACAAATTATGCACCCGATCAGCTTCATAGTCTCTGTCTAGGAATATTTCCCTGGTTGAGTCCCTGTTACCTACACGCGCCTCTTGTTTTGCTTCGTCGATTTTGAGCTTCATGTCTTCCGACTTGGTCATACATAATAAATAATTTATCTTCAATTCCTGGTTCTCTCGTGTATTTGTATCTGGGCAAAGCTTCCTGCTTTTGGTACTTGTTGTAGTTGCCTGCCCTCTGGTCTTTTTTATGAAAATTGTAGCGACGGTTTCAAATGGTTCATGAAGAGATTTTCCTGCAGTAAATCCGTTAGCACTCATGAGGCGATGACAATGTCCAACATTTCTTGTGTTATCACATATTTGCGAGATGATTTCGTCTGTGATGATCACATTAGCTGCAATTCCCAATTCTGACATGATACTACGAGCACCAGAAGTGCAGCCAAGAATGTAATAGTAAAGCTACCTGTGAAGTTTTGTGGTGTTTGCGAATCATCACAGAAGTTCAGGGACTAATTTGCAATTTGTTTAGAGCTAATTTAGCAGTTAGTCAGTTAGGAAAGCGCGAGATGATGTCAGCCGTTAGATCAAGTCGGTTGTTGTTGAAGATCAATGGTTCCTGTGCAATCTGGCGTGTGAGGCTTTCCTATAAATATAGAGTCGATGTCTTCGACTAAATTCACCTCCAATAGTTCATATTACTTTGTCTCTGTGATTGAGAAGAAAAGTGAGCTCGTGTGAGATAGGAGTTGAGAGAGATTAGGTTGTTAATCGTTCAATTCTTCATCGTGAGAGCTTGTAATTGTTGGATCGAAAGGCGTAATAAAGCTGTTGTTTCTCCCGTGGATGTAGATTGGTTTTACCATTCGAACCACGTAAATCTCTGGGTTTATTGTTTTGATTTTATTGCTTATTGTTTACGTTAGTTAGTTACATAGAATCGAATCAATCGATCGTTTAAAACTCAACACTACCCATGCTTGTTGTTTTAATTTCTTCCTTGGATTGGTTGTGTACAAAATATGGATTCGCTTGCTTCTTATATAGAGTATAATGTCATAATGTTGGTTGTAATAGTTCTATAACAGAGAACATAAAACATTAATCATGGAAAATAAAAATAATAATGCTTAACTTCATTTTTACTTTTCTTCAAAATCGACTATGAACATAAGTCACTCTTAAACTACATATAGTACTAAACAATTATACAATTGTATTTCATCAACTTTTATAACTAGCTAGCTATCATAATAATGTTTTGTTACAATTGCATAGAAGCTAGAAACTCACTTCCCTTCTTTAATTTCTTCTTTTTCAGTTTTGGTCCAAAGGCATTAGGTGCTGTTGGAGAAAGAAGGGTCAAAGTTGGAGTGGTGTGAAAGTAGTCAAGAGTTTGTCTATTTAAAGAGAAATAAAAAAGATGATCGCTAGTATAATTTTATATTTTATTAATTCTATAATAATTAAATAGAAGAAAAAATAAACAAAAATTAAGGGCCTAGGCCCATTTCTAGCCCCCAACCCCAACGGCTTGTCTTCATCATGTCGTTGGGTGACGCATTAAGAGAGATGGGTTGCCATTGGCGAGTGGCGACCGGTCTGATGACCACTCGGGATAGGTATTATATCTTTAGTTCCGCTCCTCCTTGGTTTAATCTGGTGTTTCTATTATGTTAATCCGCACACACGCACTAGTCCACTCTAGTCGAGCACATAAAGAAAAAGAAGTTTTTGAGACATCTAACAATACATACTTGACAACTAGTGCTCTTTAATATATTTTTATTCTAGAAAAATACCTTCTTCTTCTTCATTTCAACGGGTATAAAGATTTTCAACTACACCACTTTAGTCAATTTTATCATTTATCAAGAACTTGTTTACTCGAATGTCTTGTACCATTATAAAAATTGCACAACCTACTTCGAAGTGGATTAAAATACATGAAAACTATACGGTAAATCATTTCAAACTATTACTCAAAATTCGCTACTCAGAACTAGTTTTTGCAAGTTAATAATGATTTCAGCATTACCAATTCTCCAGCACTTCTATTACTCCCTCCGTTCCATAGATTTCTTTCCATTTTTTCATTTTGGGTGTTCCATTAAAAACTTTCCATTTCTTTTTATGGAAACCCACTATCTTCATTATTAATATTTTAATCTATCTCTTTCATACTTTTTCAATTCTATTTCTTACTTTTTACTATACACTTACTACTTTATCTATATAAACCCATTTTTTACTCAAATTTCTTAAAATTTGTGCAAAAACAAAATGGAATGAAATAAGTGGAATGGAGGAAGTATTTTCTATTTCCTACGTAGTAAAAATAAAACACAACTTGAACCCATATTGCAAAAGAGGAGACGAATTATTGTCTGCAAAAAATAAAAAAAAGAAAAAAGTAGTAAAAGCGTGGTCAAATCGAAACTTCTTTAATCTTTGCGGCATGTATCGTGGGTCATAGGGTAGATAAACTTTACATGAACAGTATGGTGGAGAGGGGTGGGGTGAATTGCAATATTGGTCCTTTAGGTGTTATATCACTTCGATTTTGGTCCTAAGTGCCCGTTTGGTTTGAGGGGTTTTTGGGGGGGGGTTTTGTCCGAATACCCTCAATAATCCTAAGTGTCTTTCGATTTGATATTTTGGTCCTGAGTACCGTATAAACATACGTATGCCATTGAAAGTTTACAAATAAACCCCAAAAGTTTCAACTCTTTATAAATAAACCCCAAAAGTTTCAAATATTTATAAATAAACCACAAAATATTTAAGAATTCAAATTTCACCCCACCACCTTCCCTCCACCACTTTCATACCATCACCACCACCACCTTGGCCTCCTTCCACCACCACCTCCATTCATCTCCAACCACCTCCATCAAAATCCGATTTGGTAATTTTATAAATCTTAATTTTATTTTTAATAATCTTCCATGGAAGCTCCTTGATGTCAGGAACTCAAGTTGAGCTTCCTGCCATGCCGGAGCTTCCACGGGAAGCTTCAGATCTGAAGCTTCCTGTGGAAGCTCCAGATCAGAGCTTCCATTGAAGTTTCAAGGAGCTTCCATGAAAGAAAGAAGTAGAAAGATTTGAATTGGTTTCTCCATGATTTGAGTTGTTGGTTCTTATTAATTCATTTGGGGGAGAAGGAAGTACTTTTTTGTTTACTAATTTTTTATTTTTTAAAAATTAAAAAATTAATTATTATAATACGGTCAACATACATATTTTAGGGTCAAAATGCATATTTGGGGCCATTTTGAACTATTTAAGATTATTTTTGGGTAACTTTGTAAAACATACAATTTTTGAGTTAAATGTGTAGAAAAATGAAGAGGAGGATCAAAATCGCAACACCAAAACCTTCTAGAACGTCCAATTTGGGCGTATTTTGCAATCGGGAGACACTTAGGACCGTAAACGCAATGGATGGTCAGTTAGAGGACCAATTTTGCAATTCACCCGAGGGGTGGGCGAACTCGTATCAGTGGTATTGGGAGGGGAAGACGGTGGGTTTGGTGGAGGTGTCGACTTGGACTATGTAGGTTTTGGGTGGTGTTGGGGAGAAGGAGATGGAGAAGTGTGGGATTAGGAGAAGGAGGGTTGTGAGAAGGAGGAGATGTGTGGTGGTCGCCATTTTTGTTGCAGAGTGAGCTAGCTCAAGTGAAGTGAAGGAGTGTGACATTTTTTTATTTGAGTGGAGTAAAGTATATAGGATGGAATTATTGTCTGCTTTGTTTTGTTTAATTTAATTTAGTTGAGATTTGGATAATTCTGGAGATTATAGCCGTTAATTCATTGCTTTAGTGATGAGTCAGGTCAGGTCAGTGTGGTCTACGGATTTTGCTGTGGAAGATGCGCCAAATTATTGCATTGGACCCGTGACTAGGGGCGTACAAAAGAAAAACCGACCTACCTGATCAATGTCGGTTTGAATTTTAGCAAATAACCGTCCATAATATATCTAGGTGGGGATAATGAAGACGGTCTTTGTTCCTTACCTTTCACCACATGTAGAAATTGGAGAATTGAGATCGGAATGGAGGGTGTGAATATTGATCGACTTTTATGTTAACGGTAGAAGGTCTATTGATCAATAGGCTGGTTGGTTACGAAAGCTAGCTTGTAAAGGGGTAGCGAGCAAATTGGCTTATAGTTTCTCTTTTGACTCTATTTGTAACGGCTCGTCCCCTTGTGGGACGGTGATGTGGAACGAATGACGTCAAATTATTTTAGTTTATTATTTTTCTGTTATATTTCTTTTTTCTTAGTTTATTAGGATTTCGTATTTTCCTTTTTCTTAGTTAATTATGATTTGGTATTTTCCTTTTAGTTGGTTAGGGATTTTCTATTTAAGCACTTGCTTGGTTATTGTTAGAGATGAGTTTTGAGATATTATATGAAAAATAGAGGTGTTCCTACAAATCTGTCAATTTTCGGTATTCATGTGAATCAACGAATCTTGATCCATTAATTCTCGGTATTCTGCTGAATCAACGAGTTTTGAGTCAATTCTCGGTATTCTTTTGAATCAACGATTTTTGAGTTTATTGTTCTTTGTATCCAATCAAGCATGGTGGCAGCAGTTGAAACAGACTCGTGTCCGTACCGGCAAAGAAAAGATTTTCAGTTGGGAGAAATTCAAGAAACATATTCGCGCTGCGTTTTTGCCATATAACTTCGCGAATTATATGAGCGTTTTCAAAACCTTCGCCAGGGATCTCGTTCGGTTGCTGATTACACTACTAATTTTTACCAGTTACTTGCCCGTACAGATCCTAATGAGTCCCCCCTTCAATTAGTTTCTCGTTATATTGGTGGGTTGCGTATGCAGTTGCAAGACATTTTGAACATGTTTGATCCCCTAACGATTGCAGAAGCGCATCAACGTGCTTCCCAGGCAAAAAAAAACAGTTGGCCCGACGTGAAAACGTGAGCTTTCAACAACCCCCTGCCTCGACAAGTGCTGCCAGTTCTTCAACACCGCCTGTTCGCAAACCTGTCGAACAACAACCTCTAGTATGTGGCCAGTCAAACACTTTTCCAGGACGCCCTAGTGGTATTAAGTGCTTTAACTGCGGTGAATTTGGCCATCGTTAAGCAGACTGTCGCAAAGCACCCTCTGGTCCCTGCGGACTCCTTGCTGCTGACTACGTTGTTGATAACCCCATCTACGATGCCGAGCCGTATGATGAGGAAGTAGTCGAGGAGTGATGAGTCGATTTTACATCGTCTCATCTGGTCTTTTTTACCGTTTTTTTGTTATCCTTAAGTATAGTTTTATTAGTTTTCCTAGAGTCTTTTTACTTGTTTTGTTCTTTGCGAGTTTTGTAGGTATTTGGCTAAACCGCGCTAATTGAAGGAAAAATGGTGTATTTTACATGCATCTACAAGATATGGAGTTCCAATGCCTCGTATGGATGCTAGAAGTGGAGCGGGAAGACCAAAATACCAAGAATCGAAGTCAAAAGGGCAAAATCGTCATTCCAAAGAAGTGGAAAACGCCAGTTTCAATACTGGCGTCCAGATGAGATCGATGTCTCATCAAGGGCGCCAGATATATGCAATTACCGCCAGCTTTCTTAGGCGCTTGACTTGAAAAAGCGAGCGCCAGCTTATATTCCAACGTCCAGTATTGCGATTTCTTTCCTAATTCGATCAGACTTAGTTTTTTCTACTTTCTGTTAGTTAGAGGAAGACATATTACTTTCAATATCATCTATTGTCAAGTTTTCATACTTTTGCTCTCAACCTAGACCTATTTTCAAAGGCAATTACCGATTTGAGGTAATTGAACTGATTTTCATCTTGTAATCCGAAGATTATCAATTGATTGGGAGCGTTATTACATATCTATTGCATCGATTCGATTCAGGTTCTTCAATTCTACCTAGGGTTTGTGACAACGAAGGGTAAAATTGTATCATTGTTCGAATCTTTGATTTTAGTATTAGATTATGTTTATTGTTTGTTTAATTACGATATTGATTATGTCTTTGCATATTATGAGTAGCTAAACACCCTAATTATGGGGTGGTGACGGATTCAATAAATGCTAGCTAGGGTTCATGTGATTATATATAGAGGATTCGATTTACTATGTGCTTTTTAGATTAATTGCGTATCCTATATTTTGTTTGTTGTGCGTTCCGTCAAAATCACTGTTAGATTAAGCATTTGATCCTTTTCAACAAAACGTTTTCGTCTTGCTTAATATATCAGTTAGTTTGCAAATAGTAATATTTGGATTAGCTTAATTAATTGTAGCTTAGTGAAATTGACGCATTCACTAATACTATCTGTTTTCTGAAACCAAGTAAGTGACAACTTGAGTAATCGTTATCCTATTAATCGCATGTTTCCTGCTAGCTAGCTTGTCTTCAAGTCACCACACCATAATTCTCCTTATTCATATTAATCTCGTTAAGTGTCAATCAGTATCTAGTTAGTCTGTAAAGTAGTTTACTTTCACTAGTTAATCATCTCGCTGCCGAAGCAAACAAACATTTACCGCTTTCTATATTGTTTCTACTATTCGTAAACTCAAACTAAGCCTAGTTAAGTCTTCGGAGACCAAGCGCCTGGTTAAACTTCTTTCTGAGTTTTAAATAGTGTTGAGAATTAACTCTTGGCTAAGTAAACAAATTTAAAACTATGATTTGACAAATCAAGAAGTATGTTTCTGGAGATGTTGGTCCTTTACCTTCGGAGTATTCCCACTGGAAGAAAATCACGGACGATAAGACTCATATCCTTTATAGACATTTGGCTGAAATACACGCATACAATGATAAGGCTGACAGGTACTAAAAACTCCTAAAAGCAGTGTAAATAAAACTGCAAAAGAGATGGAAAAGTACATTAATTAACAACAAAATTCCATTATTAATTCTATCCATATATTTTATTTAAACCATATATAATTCATAGAAGGTAAGTAGCACATGAGTTACATATATAATAAGCTGATCATGGATGAGGCATATGGTTACATATGGAAATAACCATACTGCAAAGTTCTCTCAAGGATGCAAATGCAGTACGGAGATTATCCTGGACATGTAACAAATTATGCACCCGTTCGGCTTCATCGTCTATGTCTAGGAATATTTCCCTGGTTGAGTCCCTGTTACCTACACGCGCCTCTTGTTTTGCTTCGTCGATTTTGAGCTTCATGTCTTCTGACTTGGTCATACATAACAAATAATTTATCTTCAATTCCTGGTTCTCTCGTGTATTTGTATTTGTATCTTGGCAAAGCTTCCTGCTTTTGGTACTTGTTGTAGTTGCTTGCCCTCTGGCCTTTTTTATGAAAATTGCAGCGACGGTTTCAAATGGTTCATGAAGAGATTTTCCTGCAGTAAATCCGTTAGCATTCATGAGGCGATGACAACGTCCAACATTTCTTGTGCTATCACAGATTTGCGCGATGATTTCGTCTGTGATGATCACATTAGCTGCAATTCCCAAATTCTGACATGATACTAGGAGCACCAAAAGTGCAGCCAAGAATGTAATAGTAAAGCTACTCATGTTTGTTGTTTTAATTTCTTCCTTGGATCTATTGTGTACAAAATATGACTTTGCTTGCTTCTTATATAGAGTAGTTACGGTTCAGTAACTACTTTAATGCTTTTGCAGTTGTAAAATAAGAGCATAATGTCATAATTTTGGTTGTAATAGTTTTATAACAGAGAACATAAAACATTAATCAAGGAAAATAAAAATAATAATGCTTAACTTCATTTTTACTTAAGGAAAATAAAAATAATAATGCTTAAAGAAGGGTCAAAGTTGGAGTGGTGTGAAAGTAGTCAAGTGTGTTATCTATTTAAAGAGAAATAAAAAAAGATGATCGTTAAGTATGATTTTATATTTTATTAATTGTAGAATAATTAAATAGAAGAAAAAATAAAAAAAATTAAAAAGGGCCGCGGCCCATTTCTATCCCCCCCCCCCCCCCCCCACCCCAACGGCTTGTCTTCATCATGTGGTTGGGTGACGCATTAAGAGACGGGTTGTCATTGACGAGTGGCGATCGGTCTGATGACCACTCGGGAGAGGTATTATAACTTTAGTTCCGCTCCTCCTTGGTTTAATCTGGTGTTCCTATTATGTTCATCCGCTCACACGCACTAGTCCACTCTAGTCGAGCACATAGAGAAAAAGAAGTTTTTGAGACATCTAACAATACATACTTGACAACTAGTGCTCTTTAATATACTTTTATTGTAGACAAATACCTTCTTCATTTCAACGGGTATAAAGATTTTCAACTACACCACTTTAGTCAATTTTATCCAATTTTATCATTTATATCAAGAAC
Organism: Plantago major; assembly: GCA_026545765.1. NCBI lineage: Eukaryota > Viridiplantae > Streptophyta > Magnoliopsida > Lamiales > Plantaginaceae > Plantago > Plantago major. Next base: position 86,967,545 of record CM048843.1, on the reverse strand, counting down.
TAGTTTACTCGAATGTCTTGTACCATTATAAAAATTGCACAACCTGCTTCGAAGCGGATTAAAATACATGAAAACTATACGGTAAATCATTTCAAAATATTACTCAAATTCGCCACTCAGAACTAGTTTTTGCAAGTTAATAATGATTTCAGCATTACCAATTCTCCAGCACTTCTATTCTTTACTATTTCCTACGTAGTAAAAGAAAAACACAACTTGAATCCATATTGTAAAAGAGGAGACGAATTATTGTCTGCAAAAAAAATGAAAAAATAAAAGCGTGGTCAAATCGAAACTTCTTTAATCTTTGCGGCATGTATTGTGGGTCATAGGGTAAATAAAACTTTACATGAAACGGGACCTTTTGTCATTAATAAGTTTTGCAAGTTTTACAAGGATTATAATTATATTATATTATTATAAGTAATTATAAGTAAGTCTATTATAAGAGAGTAAGTTGCTCAAGTTTGGTACGAAGTGAATGGACCATTTTGCTCTTAATGAATTTTAGATTTTCCAACTCCTTCAAAAGGAGTTTTTTGTCAAATGCTAAAAGTGAATAGTAATTGTTGTTATCTATATATATGATAAAAGTGATGATGTAAATGGAAGAAGAGATATGCCACATACCTAAAAAGCTGACGTGGCAAATCGAAGCCAAAGAAAAAATGAATTTTAATTCACACTAAAATCTTTAAGTTTCAACACTATATTTAGCATGTTCCATAACTTTTTAATTGAAACAACTAATTAGAAAGAGTCTACTACAATCTCAACAAACTTATCTAATATCTTCGTACATCATTGCCTATTCTGAACGGTTAGAGATAAATCCAGCTAAATATACAATTCAACAAACTAAGTTATTCTGAATTCAAAATTAAAATCCCTTGATTTTAGGAGACTATACTTTCAAACCGCGTACACTTAATCCCAGAACTGCCTCCCCATTCAGTTTCCCAAAATCGCCTCTAATCCATCAAGATCAAGTGGTAGTCGAAAAGAAAGCGAAAGCCAAACCAATGAGGAAAGAATTTTGATGTGTCATTGGATACCCAGGGGACGGAGGGTAATCCATTGGAATTCGGGGAAGCTTTGGGTCGAATGCAGGTAGTTAATTTTATGCCAGGTCTGTTTGCATTCATAAAAGTGCATATGCATATATGAGAAAATCCCATGGTTCTATTAATTGTGAATGTGGTATACGCTTTGGGAATGAGATGCATCTATGGTTCCCATCATTTGTGTTAAGGAAATAAATAAAATTGAAGATACTTAGAATCATAGTTGGTTATATTCCTTATAGCTATCCTTTACCTAATAGTATTTGTATTATATCTTGTATCTATATATTAGAGAGTAATACAAGTCTCAAACCTCAATTGAGGTGATTATTTCATATTTACATGGTATCAGCCTAACTGAGCTGAAACCCCAAACCTCCGCCTCCTTCTCTTTTCTTACCCCCTGCAATATTGAAACAAAAATCAGAGACTTTGTTTGTCTCATTCAAGCACAAAGTAACACACAACATACATCTATCGAATCTTTCTAATCTCCCTCCCACTACTCTCAATTACCTCTTAATTAATTAGTTTGTTGTTGTCTAATCTCAATTCCACCGCCCCCAATTTTCTCTCTTCTTCATCTATTCCATGGCTACCGATAAACCTTCGGTCCTTGAATCTCCTCTGTCCCTCTCGGCTATGGCCCATATGGTTACCATCAAGCTTAATTCTTCCAATTATCTCTTATGGCATGCTCAAATTTACCCCCTTCTTGTTTGTCAACAATTTTTTGGATTTATTGATGGTACCAACAAAGCTCCTCCAACGACTCTGCCTTCCTCCGACAACACTAGTGCTCCAGTTCCGAACCCGGAATTCGCTGCTTGGCATGAAAAAGATCAGTTGGTTAAGCTTCTTATTGTGTCGACTCTTACCGAAGAAGCTATGGTTCATATAATCGGTCATGCCACCTCCTGTGATGTTTGGTATGCTCTTTCATCTGCCTTTAGCAATAATTCCAAAGCCCGTGAACATCGTTTGAAAGATGAACTCCAATTCATGAAACGGGGTACACGCTCGGTAAAAGAATATGGCAGTCAATTTAAGGGTATTTGTGATCAACTTGCTGCTATAGGTCGTCCGGTTGATGAAGGAGATAAAGCTCATTGGTTCCTTCGCGGTTTGGGTCCATCTTTTCATAGCTTTTCTGCTGCTCAGATGATTAGGGAGCCTCTGCCTCCATTCACCTTACTTCTTTCTCAAGCTGAAAACTTCGACATATTTCATAAAACGGATGAAACATCCCATCATGTTGCTGCTTTTGCTGCCCAACCACAGCGTTTTCATAGCAACGGTGGACGTGGTGGTCGTGATTCTCACGAAACCATGGTGTTGGTCGCTTTCGGACATATAATCAAGGGCAAGGTCGTGGTTACGGCAGATCGTGCCACTGGCCTCCTCCGCCAAATTTGTCGGGAAGATGGCCACTTTGCTTCTGTTTGTCCAGACCGATATAATTCTGCCCCTCACTCTCAAATCAATCAGGCTAATCTTGCAGAGGCCTTTGGTGCATCATGTTCTGTTTCTCGGTCATCTCCATCTAACTGGTATATGGACACCGGGGCATCAGCTCATATGACCTCGTCTAACTCCGCTCTTGAGGATGTTTCTCCTTACTCTGGGTCTGACAGGGTTATTGTTGGTAATGGTGCTAATTTATCTATTTCGCATACTGGCTCATGTCCTATTTCTCGCGATATTAAATTGTTGGATGTTTTAGTGGTGCCTCATATTACCAAGAATCTTATGTCTGTTAGCAAGCTTACAACTGACTTCCCGGTTAATGTCCTCTTTACTAACCAATCTTTTGAAATTCAGAATCGAAAAACAGGGATGCCTCTAGCTCGAGGAAAGCGTGAACATGGACTTTATGTTTTGGAGCATGGGAATTCAGCGTTGATTGCTTCTCTTAGATCTCAGCGACTTCGTGGCTCTTTCGAATTATGGCACTCGAGATTGGGCCATGTGGCTTTTGATACTGTCTCTCTTTTGAATAAACAAGGACATGTTTCAGTTAATTCCTTATTACCTAAGCCAGTTGTTTGTTCTTCATGTCAAATGGCAAAAAGCAAACATTTACCATTCATTCTCAATAATAAACGTGCTTCACGTGTTCTGGATTTAGTTCACTGCGACTTATGGGGTCCTGCCCCCGTACGTTCATCATCAGGGTATGTTTATTATGCTATATTTGTTGACGATTATTCTCGGTTCACCTGGTTTTACCCTATGCGCTCCAAGTCCGAGTTTTGTGATGTTTTTGTACTCTTCCAGAAATTCGTTGAAAATCAATTCTCTACTACAATTAAAATATTTCAGTAGTGGTACAGAATTCACCAATAATCGTTTGAAAAATATATTTCAGAATTGTGGTATCCAACACAGCATATCATGCCCGTATACCCCTGCTCAAAATGGTCGCGCCGAACGCAAACATCGTCATATAACTGAAACTGGCCTTGCCATGATTTTTAATTCGTCTGTTCCATTGTCTATGTGGGTTGAGGCATTTAGTACCGCGGTTTACATTATTAACCGACTTCCTTCGTCGGTGCTTGGTCATAAATCCCCATTTGAGGTACTTTTCTCTTTGACCCCGGCTTATGAGAACTTTCATGTTTTCGGTTGTCGTGTCTTTCCATGTTTACGTGATTATTCAGCTCATAAATTCTCTCCGAGAAGCCTGTCGTGCATCTTTCTTGGTTATAGCACCAATCACAAAGGTTTTCGATGTCTTGATCCATCCACTTCACGTATCTACATTACTCGACATGCTCAATTTGATGAAACCAATTTTCCGTATTCTGGAAAACCAGGTTCCCGAGCGCAACATGAATTGGACTTTTCCGCATTCTTGGACCTCCCAATAGTCGAATCTGCCCAGCTCTCTGGTGCATCATCTTCTATTAATCCATCTATTGGTCCATCCAATCATTGTCAACTATGTGATTCTGATGGCCCATCACCTTTGTCAGTTGCTCCACCTGCTCCTGATACTGACACTGTTGATAATGCTCTCCCTAATCCAGAACCGGTCCAGTCTGACCCTCCTGTTCCATCTCGTCGCGCTGGTAGGCCACCACTTAGACGTCGTTCAGTCTCAGCTGGACCTCCGACTCACACCATGCGCACTCGCGCCAGTGCTGGTACTTTCAAACCAAAACATATAGTGGATTACGGTTATGTCGGTCGACATGCTCTACTCTCTACCACTTCTGAGCCTAAAGGTTTTAAATCTGCAATGAAATCCCCTGAATGGGTTGCCGCCATGGATGATGAAGTTTCTGCCCTTCGTTCTAATGACACTTGGACCCTTGTCCCTCGTCCACGTAGTGCTAACATTGTCGGTTCTAAGTGGGTATTTCGTACGAAATATCTTGCTGATGGCTCTATTGATCGCCATAAGGCCCGTTTAGTGGCTCAGGGTTTCACTCAGCTTCCTGGTTTTGACTTCACCCACACCTTCAAATTTGGTTAAAGCTTCTACAGTTCGCATTGTGCTTGCTCTTGCAGTGATGCGTAGTTGGCCTCTTCACCAACTCGACGTAAAAAATGCATTTCTTAATGGCAACTTGAAAGAAACCGTCTTTATGGAACAACCACCCGGATACATTGATCCTCAATATCCGAATCATGTTTGTCGTCTAAACAAGGCTCTTTATGGACTTAAACAAGCTCCGCGTGCATGGTTCCAAAGGCTCAATGATTTCTTACTTGGCCTCGGCTTCTTTTGTAGTAACGCAGATACTTCTTTGTTTGTTTTTCATCGAGGCTCTACGCTCCTTTATCTACTGGTATATGTTGATGACATTATTCTCACCGGTAATGACTCTGGGCTCATTTCCCAATTTATTTCTCGCCTTCACTCAGAGTTCGCAATTAAGGATCTTGGCCGCCTGAATTATTTTCTCGGTCTTGAAGTGTCTTACACTGACGAGGGGTTATTTTTGGGACAATCCAAGTATGCTCGGGATATTCTACTCAAGGCTAATCTCTTGGATTCCAAGCCTGTTTCTACGCCCTTAGCACCTGGAGCTACTTTTCGTCTTGCTGGTCAGTCTTTCAATGATGCCACTTTATATCGCTCACTAGTTGGTGCTTTGCAGTACTTAACTATCACCCGTCCAGACCTATCTTATCTTTATGTCAACCGTCACCAATTTCAATCATCTCCGACTGTTGATCACTTTCAGGCAGTCAAACGAATCTTGCGATACGTTAAAGGAACTCTCTCTTTTGGTCTCACCTTTTCCAAAGGTATACCAACGGTTGTTGGTTATTCTGATGCTGATTGGGCTCGTTGCTTAGACACTCGTCGCTCCACCTATGGCTACTCGATCTTCTTGGGCAATAATCTTGTATCTTGGAGTGCAAAGAAACAACCGACGGTGGCTCGTTCCAGCTGTGAATCCGAATATCGTGCTATGGCTAATGCTTCTGCCGAAGTTATTTGGGTCACCTCTCTTCTTCGTGACCTTCGCACGACGCCTCATTCAGTTCCGACTCTCTTTTGTGATAATAAGAGTGCGGTTTTTCTTAGCCAGAATCCCATCGCTCACAAACGTGCAAAACACATTGACATTGACTACCATTTTGTTCGCGAGCTCGTCACTAGTGGTCGTTTGTCCACTCAGTTTGTTCCTTCTTCTCTCCAATTGGCCGACATTTTCACTAAGAGTCTCTCTCGGCCCTTGTTCGAATTTTTTCGGTCCAAGCTTCGTGTTGGTCCTTACCCGACGTCTCGCTTGAGGGGGGGTGTTAAGGAAATAAATAAAATTGAAGATACTTAGAATCATAGTTGGTTATATTCCTTATAGCTATCCTTTACCTAATAGTATTTGTATTATATCTTGTATCTATATATTAGAGAGTAATACAAGTCTCAAACCTCAATTGAGGTGATTATTTCATATTTACAATTTGCAACCAAAAGTAGATACAGCTTACTCTCCTGAGTTTATATGCTTTGTTATCTCATACCAATATTATATCTACTTACATGTTTATGGTCCAAGTTTTGCTGCATTAGAGACTGTCTTTCATTACACTTTGTGATAATATTTTGCTATGTTGGATAAGTAAAATGTTAATATCTACATCTTATAACGATCTGCCTACAATTTGTACTTATTTTATAATATAAATATTATAATTTTCTTAAAATAGAATACTCTTATGTGATAAAAAGAGATGGTTTAAATAAATGAAAAGTTTAAATAAAATGTCATTACACTTTGTGATATTATTTTATAATATACCCGTCAAATTTCGACCGGGGGTATACATGAAAAGTTAAATAAATGAAGCAAATTATATATTCTTTTTAAGAAAGAAATTTGAGGATTAGTAAAAATAATTTTATGGTTTTATAAAAGAATTGGAGTGTCTCTCTAATTATAGTTTTTTCAATGAAAATTACAACGTAGTTGCATAAATTTTAAAGCAATCCAATTTAAAATAACATAGTGCCTTTGTAGAAATATAATGATCTAACTTTCCATAAGATAAATTGTTAATAAGTAATTAAATTAAGTCACGTTTATCACATATGACTTAATTAAAGAGTAAAAGAAAGGATAAAAGTGAACACACAAACTAATAAATTGATTGATGCAATGTGATTGGATATCTTCCTATCTTGACAACTTGGTCGTTACAATATATGCGAGTCGGTTTGAAATGGTATACTGCAACGTTCAAAAAATCGGATATGATGAAGGAGAACATCATGAAAATATAAACGAAATTGGTAGAGCTTAGTAACAAAAGTAGGCTCACAACAAACTTGGGAACTCGAACTTAACTTGAAGAATGAGATAATTCCATCTTATGGACTGAATTTGATAATCTACAAAATTTTCAATTGAGCTGGTAAACCAACTCCAACAATGAGATACTAATTCCAAACTCGGAGCTCAATTCGAATAGTAAACACTAAAAAAATGAGATAATTTCAGCTTTGAAAATTAATTTAATGTAGGAAGTCATAAGGTGGTCGAGTGGTACAAGGGAGTTGGTGGTACAAGCATGAGGTGATTGTGCATGATTTTCTCCAAATTTGAGTATTACTTATTGAAAACGAGTCTTGTGTTTCTCCGAGTTGAGTCATAGATTAGTGTTTATATTTACCATTAATTGTAATCTGAATGGAGTATGTAAACATGTAATGTAATATCGAGATTATTTTCAATTATATGTATAAAATCAACTAAGCGAGATAGATCTAATTTGGGAGCTCTATTTGAATCGCACATCAACGCAACGAAACGGACTTGAAATTTATATTCCAAGGGAAACAATAATATATTACGAACCATTATAAAATGGGATAATCCCAGCTTCATAACTCAATTCGAAAGGTAAAGCAACTCTAACAACAAGATAATTACAGCTTGGGATTCTATTCGGAGGGTAACACAGTGCGTAAAAAAATAATCTAAAAATGGAATAATTTCAATTTGATAACTCAATTTGAATGGTAAGCTAATTTTAAGAATGAGATAATCTCAGCATGAGAACTATCTTCAAATACTAATTACACCACTATAAGGGAAATACTCTAAGGGATAATTCCAACTTAGGAACTCAATTTGACAGGTTAGGGCGAATTTTAAAATCATATAGTTCCAAGTCCGGAACTTAATTCTAAGGTTAGAATCTACTCTAAATATGAGACAATTATATAAATTAAAAACTCAATTCGAATGTCAAACCAAATCTCAGAATTATATAAGTCCAACTGGGGAACTCTATTTAAAGAGTAAAAACCACATTATAGGAATGATGAATTACATAAAGTACCTTTATTATTTGGTCCAATTACATATTAGTACCCACAATCTAAAATATTACAAATGGACCCAACATAATTGATCATTAGTAAAATTTATTTTATATGAAAAAAAGGTAAAATAGTACAACAAAATTTAATAATAAATTAATTAAAGTGTCATTTTTATTACAATGAAACCCCTCATTTTGTAAACTTAACAAAATAATTTTAAAAATCACAAAAGATATTTTAAAATAAAATTATTGGAGCTCCGTCCATGGTGACTGGAGCCCTGACCGAAGCTCCAGAAAACATTAAAGTTTTTCAAATTTTTTCTTATTTTTTGTTGTGATTCATGTGGCGGTGGAGTTTTTGGTATGTGGAAATTGAAGAAGTGGGGTAGGACGTTGTGGTGGAAAATTAAAGAAATGGCGGGGAGTTTAGTCGAAGAAGGATAAAGTTGGAATTTGAAATGTAAATTAAGTAAAAATTATAGGAGAAGGCTAATAGAAGTTAAAATAGAAAAAATCATTATAAAATTATGAAATTTTTTACTTTTTGGATTTGTATTGTAATTAGTTTCATACTACTATACAAATTTGCAATCATTGTTCAACTGTGAATACTAATTAAAAAAAAAAAAGGTCAATTAGCAGCGATCGATTTTGTAAATATCTTATATTGGAAAAATAATCTAAGTAAGGGATAGTTTAAATTTAGAAAATTAATTTTAAGTGTAAACGAGGGATAATTCAAATTTGGAAACTCAATTCGAAGAGTAAAACTCAACTCTATGAATGAGATAATTCTAAGTGGAATTTCATCCAAGGTCAAACAAACTCTAAGAATGAGTTATTACAACTTGGAACTCTATTCGAAACATAAACCACATTATATGGGGAAAATACATTAATAAAAAATGATTCAAGCTCAGGAGCTCAACTCGAACTTAAACTCAACTCTAAAAAAGACAATAATTCTAATTAGGGGAACTCAATTCGAATGACAAATCAACTGTAACAATGAGATAAGAAAAACTTGATAACTTAATTTGAATGTCAAACCAACTATAAGAATGAGATTATTCTAACCTGAAAACTTAGTTCGAACGGTAAACTCAAGTTTGAGAATCAGATAGTTCCAACTTGGGAACTCCACGTGATGGCAAACAAACGTTACGAATGGGAAATTACAATTTAAAGAAAACTCAATTCGAATGTAAAACAGACTCTAAAAAAAGGATATATCCAACTTGAGAACTCTACTTGAATAGTAAACCACACTATAAGAAGAAGAAAAAATATTGGAAGAAGCATAACTCCCTTAGGAACTTAAATCAAAAGGATAAACATACTTTAACAATGGGATAATTTTAACTTGGAAATTCAATTCAATGTTAAACTCAACAACTTTAAGAATGAAATGATTCTTAATCGAGAACTCCATTTGAAGAGTAAACCAACTCTAAGAACAATATAATTTCAACTTGGGACCTCTAATGGAATTATAAACCATGCTATTTGGAAAATAATCTAAAAATGAGAATTCTGACTGAGGAATTCATTTTGAACGGTAAACATATTATGTGATTGAGATCATTCAAAGTTGGAAACTATATTAGAAACATAAGCCACTTTATATGGTAAAATACTCTAAGAATGTGACAATTCCAATCAAAATCTCAATTTGAGGGGTAAACAAACTCTCATATTGTGATAATTACAATTTGTGAACTATATTCAAAGACTAAACCATGAAATATAAAAAAAATTACTCTAGAAAGAGGTACTTCCAACTTATGGACTCAATTCAAAGTTAAAATTACATATAATAATCTGATTATTTCAATCTGGGAACTCAATTGATAGTATAAACTCAACTATAAGAATGTGATAAATCTAACACGGAAACTCAAATTGACGATCAAACCAACTATAAGAATGCGATAATTATAACTTGGAAACTCTACTGAAAGATAAAACCCATTGTCTGGTATAGTTAGTTTCATATTCGGAACTCAAACCAACTCTGATAATGAGATGATTATAACTTTAGTACTCTATTCAAAGCGTAAACCACACTGTATGAAAAGATACTCTCTAAGAATGGGTTACGCAATTTCAACTTGACAACTAAATTCGAAGTATAAACCAACTTTAGATATGAGATAATTACAAATTGAAAACTTAATCCGGAGAGTAAATCACTTTTTTTGGGAACATACTCTAAGAAAGAAAATTTTCCAAATTGGAACTCAATTCGGTGTGTAAACCAACTCCAATAATTTGATATTTGCAACCTATGAACTCAACTTTAAGAATTGAATAATTCTAACTGATAAACTCAATTCGAAGGTCAAACCTACCACTAATGTGATTTATTCGTAGGTGTTTAACGATATTTTGGAGGTAGTGTTATTATGTTTGCGTTATTAAATTATAGTCCGTATTGTCTTTCATTTGTTTCATATTCAAAGTATGTCGTGGCATTGCCGGGGGATGACGCATCATTGAATAATTATGTTTTGCTTTTTTAGGTCCTTTACCGTAATGTTAGAGACGTAGTGAGAAGTGCGGATGGCAGTCAATAAAAAACCATTCAGTAGATAAGTTGTAGTATCAATTTGGTGGACACTTAAGACATATAAAGCTGGTCATACCGAAGGGTGGAAGACCTGATATCATGCATGTATCTCATTGACCATCTAAGAGACTATTGAATGTATTTCTCTAATCTGTATTTATATTTATCTTTTACAACTGTGGTAGATCCAAGGTCAAGGTTGAAATTATGAGGAAATTTATGGTTACTGCATGTTGGAGGGGCTGAAGTCAATGAAACAAATGACGGCGAGATAAAAATATTGGGTACCAACCCATTGGGTCCTCTGAACGGACAGGTCGAGTTGTTCTCAACCCGTTTAAAATATACCAGACTCATGCACATAAATAAATCTGAAAATCGAGAATATGAAAACTAGCTTATTTTGCCTTATTTTCAAACGGGTTAGACGGGTTGATTTTAGTAAACTGCTACCCGACATGTGCCAATTAATAATTAATGGGTTCAGGCCGTATACATATAGAGGACCATAACCAATGGGAATTAACCCCTTGGTTTTAAAAGAGTTCGATTGGGTTGGACCCTACCCGATTTAAAAGCTAATCTAGGGAGATATTGAGTAATTCAGGTAATGATAAGATTATGGGATCCCATTAGTTGCCCTAGAGATGCGGTTTCGTTTTAAATAAATGTCAAAAAAAGAATACATATGCTCCTTTAATTTAATTGGACATTTTCAACAGGCCACACAAACTTGATACGGAACTTATTAACCAACATTTTTTACAAATAATTTTTATCAACCTTTAAAGTATAAATAAATCATTATATTACTAACTTATGGTGTTTTTTCCTCTTATGAATTTAAATTACAACTAATATATTTAACCTTTTTCTTTTGTTTTACAGTCAATGAAATTCTACTCTATGTATGGCTGTTAGTTTGACTATTGTGATTATCTCGATTAAATTATCCTCCTACGTATATTGTATATTAAAAATAAATTATGCCGTGGCATCGCCACGGGTTACTAGTAATGTTGTAATTAGGAGATAGATGTAAGAGTTTCTTCTGCTTACTTATTTAAGAAGCTGCGCGTTCACGTAACGACCTTTTTATTAATGGTAAAAAAAAAGCTCATGGAGCTGAAAAGCTACTGGTAAACAGAGCCTATATATAGTCAAGGGAGCTTGTTTGTTACATAGATAAGATCATATCATGTATAATAAAGATTGATAGGAGTTAAGGGTCATACCTCGGAAAATAGCATATTAGGTTAGTTTTATTTTTTTGGTGGACGATCGCCCCCTTGATGTGAGCGACCGCCGACCCCCTGTGCACGGTGGCATGCAATTTTGGCTCTCAAAATAATCAATGTGGAAATGGAAAACGAGAGTGATCCGGTCTTTAACCACTATTTGTTTGGTGCGGTAGCTGCTGTTCTCAGACCGGATCTTGAGCCAGATGAATCTCCTCTTGTGGCCTTCGACAAATTGCTGGGTCCAAATGATAGGTTTTATAATGCAAAGGACAGATTGTAGAGAGTATTTTCCTTATGTATTTCAGTTGCTAGCAAGACTGACGAACACAACAAAAAAACTGGGCAGTACCAACTTGATATTCAGTTGTTATTCTGTTGGTATTAACCTTTACCAACAGTATTTTTCCGTTGGATAAACTGTTGGTGATAGTGGCGTTGGTAATTCAGCAACGGAAAACAATTTTGTTGGTGAGTTTTGCAACCCCTTTTTTTGTCGGTAATTAGTTGGAAAAAAGGGAAAATAATATAATAAATAAATGTCTTCCTTGTAACTCGAACCCGCGTCTCTTAGATTATTAATCTCCGTTTATTACCACTACACTACATAAAACACTTAATATTATCTTGTATACGTTTTATTAACAATTGATTATGACATTTGACAAAGAATGGTTTGGAGTAACATGTATTCCTTACAATCCTGATTTTCTTCTAACCAATTCGAATGTTTCTCCCAATTTACAGCCACTAATAAAACTCAAAACATATACCCAGAATCTTAGTCTCTCAAAACTACTCCGACAAATTTTATTACATTGTTATTGGTTTGGACTTCATTGATTATTATAAAATGCATGTCTTTATAATATCAAAAATAAGTTTGTTATTGTATTTTAGTTTATTGATGTGAATTAGAGAACTTATAACTTCAATGAATTATGTTGAAAACTAAATTTGTTGGTAAATTGTTGCTATTTTTGCGACCATGCTAATTTTTGTCGGTATTTTGTTATAAATTTATTACAAATAGCAACAAATTATTTACGTTGAAATGTTATGCTGGTGTTGACTGCTTGCTCTAATATTTCCAACAATTTTCCAACAAAAAATTTTTGTCGGTATTTTGTTATAAATTTATTACAAATAGCAACAAATAATTTGTTGGTATACTGTTGGTATTTTCTATTATATTTTTTTAAGGATAAATTACCGTTGGTACTTTGTAGCAATTCCGTGGCGAGTGGCAACGAAAATTGTTTCGTTGAAACTTATGCGTTGGTGTTGCCAATTTTTTTTTTTTTTTTTTTGTAGTGGAATGTGATTTGACCTGCAGTTAAAAGTTATGGCAAAAAAAAAGCTCCAGTATACCTGATGGAATGTGCTATGTGGGAAAGTCAGGAATATGTTCCGAGCCTCCTAGTATTATTTGCATCCTTTTGTAGAAATGTTGAAAAGTCTCTCATTAATTTACCTAGGTTCGCCACTATATGCATTTCGCTAATCACATCAGGGTTTGTTTAGGATGGTTTTTGTCTACATATTTGGACACCTGGTACGTATACGGAAATCAATCCTCTCATATTTGGACACCTGGTACTTAGAAGGAAACTGCCCTGGCAACTTTATGATTCTTATTTTGGTTTTGCTAATAGAGTACGGTCCACGGATGCTTTCGGTATCAATGAATACTGCAACAGTTGGAATGTTTCAGAAAGTAATACAGAACTTTTGGGATGTTGAAAATTTGAAGGCTTCGAAGAAGCTGACTATAGCAGCGACAAGGATTTTAAGTGAGTTTTTTTCACCTGGACATGTCCTTCATGAAAACATACTTTTGGTTGAGTTTCTTTTGAAGCCATGTCGCACGAAGACGATGAAACAGATTTTGTTGAAAGTATTAGCTCCAGCACTTGCCTAATGTGAAGTGTTTTTGTTTCTCTCCAGTAAGTTTTCTTGTTTCTTTCCTTTCATGTCGGAGAAAATTTTATAGCATCTCCGATATTGTTTTTGCATCCACGTGGAGCTGCTATCTAGTTTCCACTTTTTTTTTCAGTCGCAATTGGCATGTTACTGCCTAAAATGATCCTAAAAGTGTCATCTGTATTACTTATATATTCACTTGTCAATTTTTATGATCATCAGCTCTCACATACTGTTGGAGCTGCCAACATGGTCACAACAAGATTGTTGACTTTTGGTACGTACATTTGAGTTCCTGGTTTTAACACATTGCTTTGTGATTGGGAACCCTAATCGATCCGTTCTTTTCAGGTCCTTTTGGTCGTGGTCAGATGCAGCAGAAACCATTTGAAGATGCAACCTATGCTTTGAAAGTTGGTGAAATCAGAGACATTATTGATAGTGATAGTGGCACTCGATTTAGGCTCTGTTCTCTTCAACTGCAATTTTCTGAACTGAACTGAATTGAATTGTAGTATAAAATATAACTAAGCTAAACTGAACTGAACTGAATGAAACTGAACTGAACTGAATGAGTTTTAAGTTGAAGAGAACAGAGCCTTACTGATAGTGGCACTCTCATAATCCTTTTAGTGAACTGTTGGAACCTTGGTTCCGACTAGTAGTTCGTGGTACGAACTACTGAGCAATTCGCCCCGATTGGAGTGCCTCCAAGAGATCTTGGCACAGTTTCACCTATTTCTAGGGTATTTTCACAGCTAGACAGTAGCTTTACCGGTGCACGCAAGGCGGTAAATTCGGTGGAAATATTCTTTGTCATTGATAAAAGCGTAATTAGGGTTCAGCCCTGATGTCCTATTTATACTGGCTACCTGACAGAGTATTTCAGATAGTCCAAAGTTCTAATGGAAATAAAATAATAGAAAAGATGTGCAAAAATATTTAAAAGATCTACTTGCCTTATCTCTGAGAGAGAATCTAGCAATTGCCTGATTCTTCTAGATTTCTGGCTCCTAATGAATATCCTAAAGATATTGTTCCTAATAATTAAAATATACTAATATTCCACCGGGCTGGGCTTGTTTGGCGAACTCTAGCCACTTTGATTAGTTCGTGATGGGTCGACAAAGCCCAACGTTCCATCACTGCCAAGACGAGACTTGTCCCCAAGTCTCATTAGCCCCTTCTTCCTTCTTGGATGCGGCATTGCCACTCGATGGCCCATCTCCTTTTTCGGCTCGTTCTTGTGAATTGTCAGCAAGCCACTGTGCCGCTTCAGTCGAGCTCATCATCTTCCTTTTCTTGCCCAGGCCCGTCAAATCCAAGATGGGTGGAGTATAATCAGCCGGAGGCATCTTCCTCTTACCTGAGCAAATCCCTTCAGGCGAACAACAATTTTCATTGACATAATACCAATTCGCCGCATCTTCAGCCATGACTACTGCTGCCTCCCAAAGCTCGTGCTCCTTCTCTTGAAATTAAAGTTGCTTCCTAATCGGAGTCGTCATAATGTTCTTCTTTGACTATCCTGGTAAGTATCTCCCGACTGGTATTGCACTTCATGTAGTTGAGCGCAATCTGTTCCACCAAGGGATCCAACTCCTCTACTTCCTCAGGTTCCTCATCCACTTGGTTTCCATAACATTCCCCAATGCACGGGTGCATCTTTAGTTGAGTCATTGGCTCTTGCGTCACCTCAAAAATGTCCTGATAACCTTCGACCATTAATCGGACCCTTGCATTCTCGAGATCAACCATAAGATATCTCTCGAATCCATCAAAGATGATTGGTCCGACTGCCGCGAACCAAGGCATTCCCAGAATCACTTCGTCCACGAGATCTACCCCATTGACGACCGAGAATGTTGCAGAGAAGGCTAGAACTTGAATGCAGATCGAAACATCTTCGCATTTAGACAACGTAACCAATTGATGTTCCTGCAGCGTTGTTTGGTATAACACCTGGCACAACCCTTGTTGTCTAACAAACGACCCACTCATGTAGTTTTGCGTCGCTCCACTATCTATTAGTATAGTGGTTAAGTGACCACTAACCCTTCCTTTAAACCTGAGTGCTTGCCGTGACTCACAATCGGATTGTACATCCACCATATAGCCTAGGGTTCTTCTCCGATCTCTTTGTTGTCTAGCGCACACCTTCTGCCTATGCTCACTGCTGCATCGCCCAATGGACAATGCGTCCCCTTCAGACTCCTCTCCTCCCCATCCACATTCCCTCCTGATTCTTCCTTGCTCCCCCTTGAGCTCAGCTTCACCGACGGTTGCTTGGGTACTCAGACTTCCCCAAAACTTCCCTCGAGTCCCCTCTCGACCCATTATTCCCCACCAATTCCCAAGAAGGTCCTGGAGTAGTGCAATTATGAGAATAGGAACTTACTTCGATTGTCGGTGGCCATTCGTCGTAAGCCGGAGGTGTCTTCCTACTCCATGAACCCTCATACTGTTCCGAAACATAGTCCCCTGGGTCTAGTTCTCCTCCAGTCGTCGTCAGTTGTCTACCACGTGCCTATCCGGTGCCTCACGCGCCTTCACGCGCCCCACGCACCGTCCTGGCGCGTCACTCTCCTTTCTGACTTGGCGCGTGTAGGTCACGCGCCCTAATGCTTCGCGTTCTGTTCGTCGCTCGTGCCCTGTCTCTCCTCTAATTCGCTCCGGCCCACGCTCTTACTTGGTCCAATCGTTAGATCCGGTCCGACCAGGTCCGATTCGTTTTCTCCTAGCCGTTTCTTCTTCCCCAATTCTCCATTAGGGTTTTGTCCACCATTGTTGGAGATTTGGAGCTCCAAATCTCGTTCTTCCGCCTCCAATTCGCCAATTCCGTCTTCCCCTACTCCTCCCTTCTTCTTTCCGGCCATCTCCTCCATGTCACCCCCATGTTCTGCCTCTCTCCTTCCCTTTACCTTTCCATAGTCGAGTTCCACCATGGATGGGATTTTCAAGTTTGCTTCCTCCATTAAAGGTGGATTTTGACTCGACTTCTCCTCTTGCTCCCGTTCGCCCCCGTACGCACTGCTTCTTCCCCTCAACCCCAATCGATTTCCAATCATGGAGAAAATCATCTCCTTGATTACCTTCCAGCGCAACTATTTGTTCCTTGTTGTTGGCCAACATTGTTGCGAAAGCTTGATGGTGTGGAACCTGCTCTGGTACCATGTGTTGGAACCTTAGTTCCGACTGGTAGTTCGTACCCTACTGAGCAATTTGCCACGATTGGAGCGCCTCCAAGAGATCTTGGCGCAGTTTCACCTATTTCTAGGGTATTTTCACAGCTAAACGGTAGCCTAACCGGTGCACGCAAGGCGGTAAATTCGGTGAAAATATTCTTTGTCATTGATAAAAGCGTAATTAGGGTTAAGCCCTGATGTCCTATTTATACTGGCTACCTGACAGAGTATTTCAGGCAATCCAAAGTTCTAATGGAAATAAAATAATAGAAAAGATATGCATAAATATTTAAAAGATCTACTCGCTTTATCTCTGAGAGAGAATTTAGCAATTGTCTGATTTTTCTAGATTTCTGGCTCCTAATGAATATCCTAAAGATATTGTTCCTAATAATTAAAATATACTAATTTTCACCGGACTGGACTAGTTTGACGAACTCTAGCCACTTTGATTAGTTTGTGATGGATCGACAAAGCCCAACGTTCCATCATGAACAAATGAGGAAGAATGGCTTTTATGTGCACAAGAATTGTAATGGTCATGATACAATTTTCCCTTAACATTGAACTAATTTCACTTTGTTCGGTCTGCTATTCGTATCATATCCACGTGTATTTTTCCATTTAATACATTCAACCAATTTCACTTGATAATTTTCTAGACATCTAGCAATACACATTTGAGAAGCAGTGTTCTATATTGCACTTATATTTTAGAAAGAAATACCTTCTTCTTCTTTCCAATGTTGGATAAAGAATTTTAACTACACCATCCCAAGCCAACTTATCATTCATATCAAGAATTAATTTACTCACATGTCGTATGCCATTACGAAACTTAAACAATCATCATACGAAACTTAAACAATCGGATTCACAACTAGCTAAAGAACATGAAAAACCGTGCCGTAAAACCATCTCAAAATATTGCCCCAAGTTCGTCGCTCAACAAATGTATTTAGTACAATTTAAAATTTGGTTTTAGCATTACCAATTCTCGAGCACTTCTAATCTTTACTGTTTCTCCAACCAAGAGTAAAAAAAGAAAAACACAACTTGAATCTATATTGTACTAGTAAAAAGAGAAACAAATTATCGTCTGTGAAAAAGAGAAAGCGTGGTCATAATCGTAACTCTTTAATATTAGAATTTTAGTCTACAATGAGGCTAGTCCATGTTTTTGCATCTAAACTAAAGGGCCCCCACATGTTGGAAATGACGTTTCCTTAAACATAAATAATCTACTATAGTAGTAGATTGCACTTGAGAAAGAATTACTAAAATTCATTGAGGGTGAAAGAGTAATTGAATATCAAAGTGTGTTGGTTGATGCATTAAATATGGAATGCCAAGAGTTTGAAATGGGAAGAATCCCATGGCTAAAATTGAGAAAGAACAAACTAGTTACAAGTCCAAAACTTGCTATTGGGTTTGGGCCCCAAGAGGCACCCATGGTTTTGGAAGGAGGGAGGAGCTAGATAGCTCCATCACGACCTTTGGCTCGCCAGAGCCGGGTCCAGTCCATGATCTTGAGTAGATTATTATCTTTTTGGGCCAGAAACTTATTGTGTTTGGTGAAGTCCAAATAGATAGTCTGAAAGGATGTAACTGTACGGGAAAAATCCAACAGGTGTGCCTGTTCGAATTTTTCTTTCTGCAGGGACCCGTTCGTGAAAGGCTACATCTATTCAGACCGCAACTCTTCAATATTATAAATAGACCCCCAGAATTGGACTTTCACCACACTGAAATTCAAACCTTCTTTCTTCTCTACTTTCTCTCTAAAAGCCTGAACTTTCTATACTGCCTAGTTCGACAAGTTAGCAATTCAGTGCTAGAATTCTAACTTACTGCTGCTCTATCTTGGGAGACTGACCGCTAAGTAAACCATAGGCACCAAGGCGGGGCGATCAAAGTCTTAAGGACCGAGGGCCAACCTTCAGCTCAGCAGACTTATACTCTCTATTTTCGTATACCATCTTCTATACACCCACTCTCTACAACCAACATAATATTTGTGGGATGTATCATGCATCATATAGGGTAGATAAACTTTACATGAACGGAAGCTTTGTCATTAAGTATTGCATTCTTTTACGGTGTTTTAGAAGTTTGAACTTTTAAATGCAACGAAATTCGATTATTTTACACTACAAAAAATCTGGCCTGTAGCGACGGATAGATCCGTCACAGTTATCTATCCGTCAGCCTACAGCGTCGGATAGAAAATCCGTCGCCCCCCTGGAGCTGTGGCGACGGATAACAATCCGTCGTCCAATTCGCGACGGATTGGACGACGGATTGACCAATTTTTTTTTTTAAATTGATAATGGGGCGACGGATAGATCTATCCGTCGCCCCATTTCTATTTTTTTTTAAAAAAATAAAATCCGTATTCGAATTTTTATATTCGTATACGGATTAATTAAATATCAATTTGTATTCAGATATCGAGATATTGATTTGTATTCAGATACGGATTAATTTGTATTCAATTTTATATTAAATATCAATTTGTATTCAAATGCAGTGCGGTGGTGGTGGGAGGAGAAAGGTGGTGCGGTGGTGGCAGTGGTGGTGCGGTGGTGGCAGTGGTGCGGTGGTGGTGGGAGGAGGAATGGTGGTGGTGGTGGTGGCAGGGTGGTGGTGGTGGAGGAGATGGTGGTGGTGGCAGGGTGGTGGTGCGGTGGTGGTGGGAGGAGAGAGGTGGTGGTGGTGGTGGTGGTGGTGGAGATGGTGGTGGTGCGGTGGTGGTGGGAGGAGAGAGGTGGTGGTGGTGGTGGTGGAGATGGTGGTGGAGGAGGATGGTGGTGGATGGTGGTGGTGGAGGAGAAAGGTGGTGGAAGGAGAAAGGTGGTGGTGGGAGGAGGAGGAGAGGAGAAATGGAGGAGAAGTGGTGGAGGAAAGGAGGTGGTGGAGGAGATATATGGTTTTTTTTTTTGCTTTTAGCGACGGATAGATCTAGATCTATCCGTCGCTAACTTTTTTTTTTTTTTTTCGGCTATAGCGACGGATAGATCTATCCGTCGCTAAAATTTTTTTTTTTTTTTTAAATCTTGGTCAACGCTCTGTAGCGACGGATAAAACTTATCCGTCGCCAAACGGAGCGACGGATAGAATCCGTCGCCCCGTTTGGCGATCCGTCGCTACAGGGGCGACGGATTTTATCCGTCGCCCCTTTCCGTCCCGTTACAGCAGAATTCTTGTAGTGTTACAACACTCTCTTCGAATTCGATGCAAGTGTGATGCACTGATGCAACTCGTAGATGATATGATCCTTGCTTGTCTTTGTGGAATGCGATAAGATGCATGATCTATGTTTTAGAAGAGTCAGTCCAATTGTAATATATCGATGATGATGAAAGGCATAGCCTTCTTGCAATCGTTCTTGTATATATACTGGTGCTGATCGATCTCAACAACAAGAACGGCAAATTGTGTTTCCAGTTTCTAGCGTTCTGTCAGAAGGAAAGTTTCCTTAAGTTTTATCTTCATAAATCTTGTTTCCTTCTTGCTTAAAATTCTTTCCTTGTGTCCAAGAATTTCTTGGCTGCTTTCCAGAT
Source organism: Plantago major (assembly GCA_026545765.1). Taxonomy (NCBI): domain Eukaryota; kingdom Viridiplantae; phylum Streptophyta; class Magnoliopsida; order Lamiales; family Plantaginaceae; genus Plantago; species Plantago major. The sequence continues at coordinate 86,947,214 of CM048843.1, read as the reverse complement.
CTTCCAGATCTTTTCCTTAAGTCCCAAGTTAGCCAAGTCCAGTCCATCAACTTGAGTTGCAGCCCAACTTGTTATTTACTACAAAATATACATTAAAAAATAATTACAATTGTCGAACCGGTTAATAAACAAAGAAATGTCGAATTAATTATACAAGTGCAAATAAATCGCACTTCCAATCAACATTGTTAACAATGTCCTCATGGCGCAAACAGATATGTTTGGAAGATAATGATTCTAGCATGATTTTTGTTCTATCTTCTTGTGCTGGTGGTAAGATTGAACTCATGATGCTTGTTAATTGGGAGCTAATTATCCGAGTGAGGCCTGAAGCTTAATAAGGCGGACAAATTTAGCTTAAGAGGAAGTGGTCACACCGCTGACTCGTCCAGGATTAAATTCGAACAATAGTGTTTTTCTGTTTCTTGTAATTTTCTGTTGCAGCAAGTGTAATCCTTTAGTTTTCCTTGCTTCTATTTTTTCTTGCAGCAAAAGTTCTAACCGGAACCAACAATCTTAAGCTAAATTTTGTGTTCTTGTGATTTTTTATAGTCCGGTTACTAATTGTCCTCTGCCTTTTTGTAGTATCAATGGCTACTGATGGAAACTCCACCAACACTGCTCCCGGAAACAATGGTTCCGGAAACGTTCCTCCTACCGATGCTGAGACCGTGATTCAAGGGCCTTTCCAGTTTGGCCAAATGTCCCCACGCCCTACCGGAGGGGAAGAAACATTTGAACTAGAAAACCCAAGTGAGGTGGGTGGAAATATAGTTCGCGTGTTTATATTTTTACTATAATTTTCCATGGAACGCAACTGTTGGCCTTCTAGAAATTCTTCCAGATTGTTCCACTTAAATGAGAAGAGGTTTAATTTCGAAATTGTAACCTCTCCACTAACAGACTGCATTATTTGAGATTAATGTAGCAGTTTCAATTTTGGCTACTAATGGTGAGATTAGGTGTTACGTTTTTTCCACAGCTATATATACCACATCCCTCATTTCAGCAAAACACACCAGAAATTCCATTTCTTCTCTTCTCCTCTCTGTTTTCTTTCTGCACTTTAGAAATTCGAGTGTTTCTTCACCACAGAAGTTCGACGGAGCTTCTACTGCAGAGCTTCCAATAGCTGCTGAGATTGGACGTTGTACCTTGGGAGCTAATTGTCCGAGGGAGGCCTGAAGCTTAATAAGGCGGACAAATTTAGCTTAAGAGGAAGTGGTCACACCGCTGACTCGTCCAGGATTAAATCCGAGCAATAGTGTTTTTCTGTTTCTTGTAATTTTCTGTTGCAGTAAGTGTAATTCTTTATTTTTCTTTGCTTCTGTTTTTTCTTGCAGCAAAAGTGCTAACCGAAACCAACATTTCTTGCCGGTAAGAACATCAGATTAAAGAAAGGAAAATTTCAACTAAACCTTGTAACATAAACGAAAGTATATATCAAATCAAATCAATAATAGACAAGAACGATGTGAAAGAGTACGAGAGAGAACTTTACCAGGGCAAAAGCAAAGCGGCTGAGATGCAACAAGAAAATATAGTAGCAAAGAAAATAAGTTTTATAAAAAATATCGGTTATATATATAAAAAATGATACTATAAAATGTCCACACATATAAATATTAATAACAACATTATACATATACTTAATAACATCAATTCATATGTTAGGACTTTCATTAATACACATCTCTTTGAAAACTTTGTGACATAAATAGGAAGCAGATATCGTTCGTCACTTAAGGGCTTTTACATGGACCGGGCTTTTATTAATTGGATTCCGGTATATTGGGCGTGGTGGTTTTTTTAATTATTTTTGTAAGAATAACTACTTCCTTCATCACGATCTATCCATTTATAATCGTTCCTACATATAGGTGTCATGTTCTCATGTTCATTACAAAAATTTTGTTAATTATTTTTTAAGATACAATATTAAAATTACAATATATAGCTTGAATAAATTTTATCATCAACAAATCACTGATTATTCTCCATATAGAGAAATTAATCACCTACTTCGGGGATCGAACCCGTAACTTATTGGAAACGGGGTGTCTCAGCTTTACACTCGGCTACAAACGCTTTGACAAAAAATTGTGTTACTTCGATAAAAATAATAATATCAGCCCATTTTATTTTAAATCTGGACTTCAAAATGAAACTTAAACTCTATTTAATATATAATTTTGAAGTACATTACCACTTAATTTAAGAACTTCATTGGTTTCAGACTTGGTTTCAATATTTCGTTGCTTTCAAACCCATTTGGTTTCAGAACTTTGTTTGTTCAGGTTTTCTACCATCAGTTAAAGTCATTTCGACTATCACCAACGATCGATATCCGACACGTGTCCGCTTCAGTATTGCCTAAACCGTTCTGTCGCCCTCAACCATTACTCTGTATCGTCTTCAACCGCTATTTTTGTTTTTTTTTTAACATTAACTTCTTCAAAAAAATTTAATTATTAAAATTTTAACTCTCCTTCCCCAATCCCCACCATCACCCACCACCTTCTTCCCCACCACCAACACCGCACACCACCACCAAAATCACTGCCGGAGCTCCGGTGGAAGCTCCGATCTTTTTTTTTTTTTTTTTAATTGAGCTTCCGCCATGGAAGCTCCAGATGGCGGGCGGAAGATCTGGAGCTTCCATGGCGTGGAAGCTTCGGATTGGAGCTTCCATGGCGGAAGCTCAATTAAAAAAAAAAAAAAAAAAAGAGAGAGAGAGAGAGATCGGAGCTTCCACCGGAGCTCCGGCAGTCCTTGGCGGAAGCTCCGATCAAGCTTTCGTGGCGGCTTCCGGTTAGAGTAAAAATATTTTTTTAAATATATTTAAATATTTTAAAGTGACGTAGGCGGTTGGAGCAACACGTAGCGCAACACCTTGTGCGACACGGGCGACACCCCATGGCAACACTTAGTGCGACATGTAACAGATTATTCGATCTCCACCGTTAAAATTTTAATCTAATGGATCAAAATAGGTGACTGACGTTAGTCAGGGCGACACCTTGACTGACGGTAGAAAGCCCCTTGTTTGTTTCATACTTGGTTTCAGTATTTCGTTGGTTTCAGACAAACTTGGCTTCAGACTTGGTTTCAGTATTTCGTTGGTCTGAGATAAACTTGGTTTCAAGATTAGGCTGCTCGCTCAATCGAAATTTCATCGAATGAATCAATTGAATTGAATCAATCGACCGAATTGAATCGCATTATAAGATAAAATATAAGCAGAATCGAATCGAATCGAATCGAATCGAATGAAGCCAAATAATGTAGTTGGTTTCAGACTTGGTTTCATTATTTTGTTGGTTCCAGACAGACTTGATTTCAGATGAAATGGTCTCTCGTTCCACTAAATTTCAAGTACACCGTGTAATATCTCGACGAAATGGTCTCTAAGTAAAAAAATAGTAAAAATTAAATAACAATAATAATAAAATAAAGTAAGTCACACGCCAATAAAGATAATTTAAAAAAGTACTTAGTGGTCAATTTATTCTAATTAGTCCAGACAATACATAATTATTTGAGAATTAACAGTACAATTAACTACCGTCACACTCTTCATGTATTTTCTATCCTACAACATCTTGTAGGGCCTCTTATGCTACTGTATCACATGTGACAGTAATTAACAACACTAAGAAAGAAGAAAACATCACAAACTGGCATGGAGATATTACATTGAAAATTAACTAAGGTGATTAGATACCAAATCGTAATGACTTGGTTATTGGTCATATAATGATTGCTTAATTTGTCAATTAAGTGATTAACTATTTGGCTCGATCCTGGATCACATCAAAGCCCATCTCAGTTGGATCGGTTGCTTGGACTTCGTAATGGATCCCATCTAATGCTCTTCTAAGCCCATCTTTGGATGTTGCATATAACATTTTCGCTCTGATTCTTGATGCTGTTGGAGCCCTGTTAAAAATGAATCGAATATTATGAATCACGGAATTCAATCAGCATTTTAGCCCCAATTCGAGCCAACTAGCTATACACTAAAAAATCATATTCGTGGAGATAAGAAAAGAAGCTCGAACCATTCGAAAAATTTCATTGCGCAGGTTAATTAAGAAATGAAGCGCTGAATTCAATCATCGGCATCAAACTTAGTGTGTGTTTGCAAGTACTTTTAGTTGTGCTCTTTTGTCTGCTTCTACTAAAAGTTAATTAAAGTTGATTTTAAACAAAAGTCAGTAGTATTTGGTATATTATATCATATAAAAAGCAGCTTAAAATTGTAAAATCAGAAGTTTTAGTGTTTGCAAAAATTAATTTAATTAGATGTTTTTAATTGAAAAAAAGTTACTACTTGCTTAAAGCAGTTAGAAGCAGTTATTGGGTTGTTTCTCTGCTTATGGCGGTTACCTACTTTTTTCCAGGAAATTTGCAGTAGAAGTTGTAATATAAAACACTAAAAAATTGCTTTTACTACTTTAAAATCACAAAAGTACTTTTTTTAAGCATTTGCAAACAAAAGCTTAATCCTGACCAAACGAAATGAAGACTCTATTGGAAGATATAACTGTTCGATTGGGAGAAATAATGTCATAGGAACAAGAAAATTATACTATAAAGTCGTGATTTATGTACATCATACTTAAAATTCACCTTAATTATCCCCCGACCAAGAGATTAACATCATTCAGACCTAATTTGGACCACCTAACTATACACGCTATTAAAAAGAACAGCATTGAGTTGGGATAAGAAATGAAGCATGGAATTTATTAGCATCATAGACTTGAATCCAAACCAAGTGAAGATTGGAAGAAATTATGGTCTCATTCGAAGAAAATCATGTCAAAGGAACAAGAAAATTATATACAGTCTCGATTTCTATATAGCATACTTAAAATTCACCTTAATTATCCCTAGACCAAGAGATTAGCATAACTTTGCAATAATGTGCTAAGTTGATTAGACAAAGGATAATGACCACTCATTTGCACAGAGGATAACTAATCTATAGTGTGGTATGATGTCCAAAGGCACCATCTGTGCTTCTTATTCAATCGGTTGCACATCAACATCTGTTTCTCAACCTTCTAAAAATCACGATTTTTATGAATAGGTAGAAATACCATATTCCTCATACTCAAGTGTTTATTACACTCACCGCATTTTTATATATTTTACAAAGTCGAGCCGACACTCCCTACCGTATATATATTTTTTCCCTCAACATTCTCAAAAGGTTATGTTGTACTAGCTAAAAGCATACGTTTAGTGAAATGTCACATCTCAATAGCAATGAACAGATCTAGTTCCAATTTGGTACGCACGACAGGTGTGGAAAAATTGCCTAGCATCTTTAGGACAAGGCAAAAGCCAACTTGCCAAGCAACAGCATTACTATAACACTAGTATGAGTCTATGATAATATCTAACAAATTAAACAACACATGATAAGAACAAGTAATAAAACAAGAGTATGTATAGTATTAAGAAGTAAGAACGGACCATGCAATGAAGAAGATCTTGCTCTTGCGGCAATTATCGACCGTCACGAAGTCGAAGTCGAACACCGCATACCGGCAATCATCCTCCGGCAGTGCTGCTGTGAGATCGTCGTAACTTTCCGCGGGGCCACCGACCTTGTCGACTGTCAGTTCCTTTGACCCTTCATCGATCTTGAACACTATGAACTTGTGAACTTTCTTCCACTTCATCTCCATGAACGAGTTCGTGCATTCTTTCGTCACCCAAAATCCTGTCGTCGCCTAAAGATACGAAATCAGAACAAGATAAGATAAGCAACTTTGTTACATATATAATTGAAATGATTGAGAAGTGCAGAATTTCTATAGAGTAGATGTGTTTGATTTGATTACCATCTTGAAAGCCATAGCCATGATGGTGGTTACAAAGTTTTTCTTGATGAGATTTGTTGAGTTTGTTTGGACAAGTGAGGTGGAAGGTTAACTAGTTCATGTATATATAAGATTTGGATAGTGAAATGCCACTAGAGTTGTTATGTTATTACTACTTTGTCCCTGGTGTATAATATTGTCTAGAACGTTAGACGTTTCACTTTGTCACTCGATTTACAGATTATGTTAAATTACGGATAGACAATGAACACTCATTTCACAATTTATTAACTATCTGACATCTACATTATTTATTAAATCTCTGTCTTAATTCTGAATGGAACCGACTCTTAATAAACCGACTTCCAAACAAACCCGCACATAGATGAAATGTATGGTGAACTTGATTGACTATATGACCCTCTTGCGAGATGCGATCTGGGGTTACTTTCTTGGGAAAAGATTGGTTGCTCGAGCATTATTAGTGGGTGGAAAAAGAATGTTCTTTTACACATGGCTTATTCATCTGGCCCATGAAGCTTTTTGTTTGTTTCTCCTTGTTGAAATTCAGGTGATTAAATCTGTGGGGATCAGAAACCTACAGTATTACATGTCCCATTCCTAAGGTTAATAGTTTCTCAATCAATTTTTGAGGAAGTAGGATATGCTATTCCGTTCGTAAGGACAATAGTCTCTCAATCGGTTTATTTTTAGCTATTCATTAGACGGAGGAGGTAGAATATTTCGAAAACCGGTTTAGATTTTGGAAATTAAGCATTAGATCTCCTGTTAGTGGGATGTTTTTTAATTAACTTACAGCTTTTAAACTCACTTGACCGAGGAATTAAGATCTCACATCTCATGCATAGATCATATAATATGGGTTCCAATACGACTAAACGTGCTAGTGTGCTACAATGTGCTCGTTTGTCATTAATCATTGCAGATAACTAGATATGATATGACAATGGAGTAGCAAGTACTTAGCTTAATGGAGATAACATATTGATTAGGAAGATTTCACTATGTATTTGGAATTTGGGAGTTCGTTTCTTAAAAGATCGAGTCCATTCAATAGATACCGTTAAGAAATTGTGAATTTGTTAGGTGAACACGTTGTAAAAGTAAATGATTTTTTAAGGTTATAACATACTTGTTGAACATAGTACCGTAAACTAACCCTTTAAACTACTATGAAAATACGATCATATATTAAAGTCGCACAATGTAATCCAAAATTAATCGTCGCATAACTGGGGGCATCTATCATGATACAATATTACATGTATCCACATGAATTTGAGCTTTAAAAAAATGCACACCCAACAATGTGATCCGAACTCACAAACAACAGTCGACAAAAGATATAGAAATTGCATAATTTCATTCCTTGCGATATGTAATATGGATGATGTTAAGAACTATGACGTTCAAAGGTAAAATATTGACATTATAAAAATGTATATTTTGTTTATGAAAATCATCGATATTCTTAAATAAAACCATTGATGATCTCCATAGTAAGCCCTAATATTTAACCATATTTCTAATCTTTATAATAGTTTATCTCCAAAATTTACACCAGAAAAGATAGTGGTCCTCCTGATATTTTTTACCTAGGGCATGGACGGAGTAATGCAATGGTCCCATTCTTGGATCAAACACCACAATCTTCCTGCATCACTCTTTGATCTGCTCAAATAGTCTTAGCGTTCAAGCAAAGTTGATCAAACTATTCTTCCCCTTAGTTTTATTTTTCCCTTCCCTCATGCATTTCACTAAACATTTCAGATCCCAATTAGAGATTTCCAATAAATTTGTCCATATATAAGAATGTTGGTAACATCATTTAATTTCTTACTTGTTCTTATCCTCAACTGTACTACTCCCTCCGTTTTACCTTTGAATACGGAGATTAAAGTGCAATGTAAAAAATAGTGAAACAAATTAGCATGGATGCTAAATTGTGTAAAAAATTAAGAGACATATGGCATTTGTTGTGGGACTGAAGGAGGAGTACTACAGGGGTCAGGGGCGGCTAAGACCATGTGCGGGGAGCCCGACCGCAAAGGGTCCCGGAAATTTGAGGGCCTCAACTTTTATAGTATTCTTATACTTCCTCCAGTAAAACAGTTTTTATTTGACTTTTCATCTTTGATTCTGAATTAATCTTAAGCCATAATGTAAAATGTTCAACTTTTTTATATAATGAAACTTTAGGGGCTAAATTTTCATTATATAAAAAAATTGAACATTTTACATTTGCGGTTTAAGATTAATTAAATAATGAAAAAAAGTCAAAATCAAACTGTTAGGAACGAAAATACTATCTATTACTAAGAAAAGTAAGGAAGTTAAAAATGACCTGGTAGAATACTTTAATGAAAAATTAATGTTACCCTTGTGTCTCATGTTCGATCCTTATTAGTGTTACCTTAATTATTTTACTCTTCTTGTTATGTTATTATTTATCCTATGATGATTTCTACTTGGTATTTTATAAACTTCTTAATTTTTGTTAGCAATAAGACTTTCTTTCTAATATTAATTTGCAGAGCTATGTCGTACCTTTTGTATTGTTTATTAATTTCAGATTTTTTTATCCAGACCCAAACTTACAAGTTCGCTCAGAGTCCTGATATGTGTGAGACGCCCGTATATAGTGGACTTGTTGAATTAATGCAAGTAGATTCATTCACATTATCATGGTCATGTAGCCATTTCACCAAACACCAATATCTGTCGATAAGAGAGAATCAAGAAATATTAGAGCGCTTACAAACACTAAAGTCTAACTATGTCTATTAGTACAATGCAATGTCTCCATTATCAGGAAACACCCCCCTCCTGTTAGGGTGTCCCTTCACTGTGAAGCCATATGACATGTAGTCTAGGTATCAAACCGCGTAATCTTATCATGGAGGAAACAGAAGTGTTGAAGATGAGAGAAAGATTGGTTCCCTTGGTACGAGGGTGCAAGCTTAGTCCAGATGGTTTTGTTCTTCCGTTCTTCTCAAAACAGTTAAACCAGTTGAGATAGCGGATACATCAATCTTTCTCCCAATATGCTAACGATGTTTGACTATAATATAACTAACATAGGTCTGTTCTACTTTGAAATTCGAAATCGATTCAAATGAACTCTTCTTGATCAACAAACTCAAGTAGTGAAAGAATACCAGCATTCAAAAATGTATCAGTATACTTGTATAGTAAGAGATCCATCTAGGTCCCTCCGAGAGCTACTTAGGTAGTATCCTGATCGAAATCTAAACACAAATGGTTCAACGGTCCCCAATATGCAGAGAGCTACAGGTAGGAACCTGCATTCAGCTGGTTCACACAAATACATCAACAGAAATTATCTCCCAAGACGTAGGTGACCCTTGGCCAAGCGTGTCCATATTCGTTCGCCTCTTACTGTCTATAACGCACACCCACTACATAGGTTACCTATTGAGAATTGGGATCAGTCGACCTAGCTAAGAAAATAAGCGGTTGGGTATATTGGCGAATCCAGGAGTAAATTTTAAGGGGCCGAATGCCACCTCATGTGCTGCTGTCTATTTAACTTCATCTTCTCAAAATCTAGCACCATCTCCTTAAACTTCTAAACACAAGGGGTTCTTCTATTTCTGGCACCAAGAAAGTAGCTATACATCAATCCCAAGTTGCCTAACCTGTGGCAGTATCTGCCATTTACTAGAAAACAACATACACAAATCCTAAATCACGAGGCACTAGCTTCATATCCAAGAATTCTGATGCGTATAAAATCCGCTAGAAACACACGATTAATAACCACATTAACTAAATCATTGCATATGAGTTGGTGAAAACATGAGAAACAGGAAGGTTATGTAAACTCACTATCTGGCCTCTGGCATTGTAATGGTCATTTCATTATTTGAACTTGTACCTGTTGGATTATTAGAAGCTAAAACATCTCTTTCAGTGAAGAAACCGGGCTGTTTGGCTAGAGGCAGTACACCTTGATTATCTAACATGTGAACCACATTAGACATGGTTGGTCTATCTTCTTGATTGTTCTGCACGCATAACAGCCCGACATGGATTGTTTTTACAACCTCCGTGAAGTCATATGAGTCTGTTAGACAAACATCAACTAGTTCCTGTAACCTTCCTCCGTTATAGAGTGTCCACGCCTGTGTAATGGATATAGCTTTTGATAATTCGTTTCTGAAACTTGTGATGCAAAAGTTTTCTTGAAAGAGTCGTACTTACATGTCCAAGCAGATTGAAACTGTGATCGTTGTGGACAAACAATCTGTTTCTTGTCCCACTCACAGTTTCTAAAATTAGGACGCCGAAGCTAAAAACATCTGACTTCATCGAGAACAAGCCATCTATTGCATATTCTGGAGCCATGTAGCCACTGCAATTGAGCGTTATTAACATAGAGAACAATTTTAGAAACAGTGAAAATGGAGAAGATATCTAAAAGGACTTTCAAGATTCTTACTATGTTCCAACCACTCTGCGTGTTCTTGCTTCAGTCTCATTACCTAGGAAACTTTTGGCCATCCCAAAGTCTGATATCTTCGGGTTCATTTCAATGTCCAGCAGAACGTTGCTAGCTTTGAGATCTCGGTGAATGATTCTCAATCTTGAATCTTGATGCAGATACATTAGACCTCTAGCTACTCCATTGATTATATGGAACCGTGTTGGCCAATCAAGCAGCGTTCGTTTTGATTGATCTGCCAAATTTCCTTAAGTCAGTATTCTGCTGAAAAGTCACAGCATTCATGAAAGGCAATTCCCATCAAACTGACTGAATTAAATCCTGAAAATTTTTAATGAACACTGACCAAATAAAAGAACATCTAGGCTCTTGTTTGGCATATATTCATAAACTAGCATACTCTCTTCTGCTTGGATGCAGCAACCTAGGAGTCGTACAAGATTCCGATGCTGAAGTTTGGCAATGAAGATAATTTCGTTCTTGAACTCACTTGGCCCTTGCCTTGAGTCCTCGGATAACCGTTTTACTGCAATTTCTTGTCCTCCTTCCAGCACGCCCTACAGTATGTAATTTCTTCATGTGAAATACTATAATAGTAATGAACTTAACGCAACTTTTACCAGTGCAATGGAACAAATTGTGACCTTATAAACAGAACCAAATCCACCCTGACCAATCTTGTTTCTGAATGCAAAGTTATCGGTTGCTGACATAAGTACAGATAAAGCAAATGAAGGTAGCACCAAATCTTTGTGATTTATTTCATCATATATTCCTGCACCAAAAGAACAAACCTTGTAGGTATAAAGAACGGATGTTGAGAAAAACATACCAGTTGAGTACATCTCTTTTCAATTCAAATAGTTCTGTGCTTGTTGAGCAAAACAAATGTACAGTTTCTTACCTTTGTTTGCTTTAAGGCCATTCTTCTTCTTCTTGATGCATATAAAGAGGCTTAGGCCAATAAGAGCTACTCCAATCACTGATGTCAAGCTTTCTATCAGTATTTGTCTATTCTTTCCTTCAGATGCTGCAGCTTTTCGTTCCCATATGAGATTACATGTTCAGATATGCACAACAAATAGCAGATTTATAGAAAATTATATACCTGACTCAGAAGAGGCCAATCTAATGTAAATATCTTGTGCATTTATAGATGTGCTTCTGATATCAATCAGCTCTCCATACCAAAACAGGCACCCGCTTCTTCGTTCGATATCTAACTGTGTGTAAGCCGTACAAGAACAATTCCTTACGCATTCCGTTCTGCACTCATTAAGCGTCATGCTTGAATTGTGGGTTGAGTTTCTCGCATCTGGCAATTTGATCCCGGAGTACCTCAAAAAAGCATCACCATCACAACTCAAATTTCTCCTCCTCCTGCATCCGTTCGTCCAATCTGCTCTGACCCACTCATCAGGATCTCTCTGCTCGAATCTATCCAGGCAATCACACGGCCTCGAATTACTGACAGTACAGATTCCATTCGCACCACACAAACCATAAGTATCACATAGATCTGCCGGTATGCCTTGCAAGGAAATCCAGCCTCTTTTATTGGCCCATATCCAGCTCTGCACAAAGCCACTCTGATCCAAAGTAAATCTCGAAATGGGTGACGGTGCGACGAAACTTGAATAACTTACCTCATTTTCATTCATCACAAATGTTGGCCTGCGTGTGGAATCTACTCTTACAGGCCCTCCACTAAATTGCTGTCCGTTCCAAGGACCGATCCTGTATTGAACAAGATCACCCCTCTTGATGAATATTTGCGGGAATCCGTGAAATCTCCTGGAGCAGGATCATTTAAACCTCTCCACGACGAGATGTACGTCTCAAATCCTGTTACCAAATTCCATCCAAATTTCATGCCCTGTAAATAAGTATCAGCTGGATAATCAAAACTCTGCCACACTAAATTTTCCTGCCTTTCATCATTCGCTTCCTTCACGACAAGATTTCCCGAGTCAAGCAATTGAGCAACTGGATTTTGCAAAGGTGTAGACGTGTTAGATGACCATATCACGCCATTTGTGTCGTTTAGAAGTGCCAGAATCCCTGGTCGCATAACATTCAGGACCACAGCGGTCATATTTCTAATAGGAACATCCCGATTAGCCACCCAAACGACTGTCGAAACATTCAGATTTCCATACCACATGCCAAGATACCAATTCCCAGAACTCCCAGGGCTGAAAAATCCTAGTTCAAACGTCCCATTAGACGAGACCAATGTCTCACCAACCCGAATGGTTTGAGTAACATTTAAGGTATCAGTTCTCTTGCAAATGATGTTGAATGGAAAATGATTGAAGATATCAGAATAAAAGAGATACAACACTTCAAGGATGCTTCTTTCATGGGTTATGTCTAGTTGATTTAGTAACTGGAAGAGAAGTAAAGCATATGTGATATGTATATTGGTCTTTGAATATCGCAACAATGAGGGACTTCATATCTTATAACAACTGGCAACTGATTTATGTTCATCTTTCTAAATCAAAAATTAAATTGAAGATCGTAGTCAATTCTGCACATTGCCTACCATGTCAACTTTCTTATCTTGTCATCAAAACAGAAAGGAAACAAAAATACAATCCAATAAGATATTCTATTTTTGGCTTGCGATTTAGTCCATTTCAACCGAAAAACAAACAGGCAAGTAATTCATGTCCTACTCTGACCAAATCAAAACATACACAAGTAAGTGAAGTCTTGTGGCCACTGAAAATATTGTCAATTTTCTTATCTATCTGTCTTGATCAGCTAGATAGATGACCCAGTTAAGACTTCAAAGACTTGGTGTAAATAGGGAAATCATATCACTCTTTTCTCATTATCTTTATTGCCAAGAAAGACAACTTACCATTTTCAAATAATTCAATGTAGATTCCTACTGGTTGATAAGATCATATGATGTCATTCAAACAGGAGACAAAGATACATAGGTATATTCCTACTACATAGAAAGCTACATTGAAGTTGGTAACGTCCATGACCCATTCTTGGTTCTTATTTCTTTGGCAAAATTCGATTCGATTCAATTCGATTCGATTCGATTATTGGTTATATTTTATCTACAATTCGATTCATTGATTCAATTCAATTCGATTCGATTCGAGAAAATTGCGGTTGAAAAACGGAAACTTTAGCTGGAACGGCAAATTTTATGTTTGGCTGAAAAATAAGGATGGGATCGTTTTCTTAGCTGACCGGTCCAAAATGCATGTCAGCTCCCTCATTGGTCTATTGTAATGACATTGAATGAGTGGTCGAATGAGTAACTCATTCGATGTCATTGCGATAGACATCAAATTTTCTAATATGAAGAAAAACCATTCGCTTCCACTCCCAATCTATGACTTTGCGCACCCTATTTAGATGATTGTAACTGTAATTTTAATATTATTTAGAAAAATCTAGTCTTCTTTAGAATACATATTGAAGCACCAAAAGTAGGTTAAACATTCTAAGAAAACATCAAATGTGGAATTTTTTACTTAGCTAAATCTCAATTTCGGAAAAATTATTATTTCTTGATATGATCATTATCTTGGTTTGTCAATTTTTAAACGATATTAATAAATAAATTATTAAAATTATATAATGAAAATTTAGTAATTAAATTTTTATTATATGATTTTATTAAATTATTTACTATTATCGTTTATGAGTAATAATTATTCAAAAACGATTGATTAATCGAAATGTAACAATTTCTCTGAAATTGAGGGAGTAATAACTATTCTAAGAAGAATCCATCCCTTCTATTTGTTACTCATGTTCCCAGCCAAGTAAAGCTCACTATAATTTTACAATATATTTATTTTTAAATTATTTTTACAATAATTTAGAATTAATATATGAGTAAGAATATAGGTTTGAAAAAAAAAATTAAAAACCTGAAGGAAAACTTCGGTCGAAATGGAGCAGTATGATTTTAAGGACCAACCGACCAATGCATCTAGTCTCAAACTAAAATCACTATTAAAGTTCCTAGCAATATGCACAAGAAATGCTGGTGTTACTTTGAGTAGTTTTGATTCAGAAATATCCCCGTCTCTTTTTACATTTTAACTAATCTCACACGCACAATCAATAATCAACGGAACAATATGATAGAATTTCTTCTCATCTAAAAGTTCGAACTTGTATAGAAATGTGGAATGTAGTGAATTATACTAACACTTCGAATCAAAGTTTAATATAACTAAAAGCTCAACTTAAGTGGCATTCCAATCCCAAAGAAAGATTAAAATAAGGCAATCGATAAGAAATGTTGAATCTAGTCATTCATATTGATTCTTCAATAACCAAGTCAAATTTGGTTCATGGAAACAGACAATACAGATACCAAATGAAAAGCAGAGAAATTAAACTCACCAGGGTGCAAGTGGACAAAAGCTTGAAACTTTGATCTTTCCAGGACAGAGTTCAACTTAATTCACCTGCAGACACTTATTCCTCATCAAGATTGATTGAACCAAAACGAACAGAAACACAAATCAAGAAGCCATTTTGAAGCTAACCTGAAAGAAGTAGCTAGTGAAAATAATAGATGAAATGGAAAAACTTGGGAAGGACAAATTGTGTGAAGATTTTACTGGACTGAATTCTTTTCATTTCAATAAGCAAGAAGAGTTCATCAGATTACATAGATTCATGGAATACAAAAAAAACCAAAAGAATCAATAGAGAAGTCATGGCATAATTTGTAAGCAAGTTCATAAGTTGCTCTTCTGATGTGATGGATCTGGACTGCTGCAAGGGAGTTCGAAGCAGAACTGATTTTGTGGCATAAATCACCAACGGCTGTTCTTGATACTTCAGGCGAATTAAGGCCGTTAACAACATCAAGGGAGTCACCTTCTAGAATAATTTTCTCAAAACCCATATTCTGAGCAAGATTAACGCTAATCTAGCTGCATACGCCTCCACACAATAGCTCCAATATTTCCCTGAAGCTTTTTGCGATTCCAAGCTAGCACAAGGCCAGTGAAATCTCTAGCTACCGCACCAATTCCACCACCACTATTATTATTACCGGAGATAGCTGCATAAAAATTGGGTGGGTTTTATCCATGCAGCTGGAGGCACCTTCCCTGGGAAGAAGCTACGAGACAAACCATGTCCATCCATGGGTTCGACTCAGTTTGTAAAGGTTCTGTTCATGAGGATTCACTTACTACTGCAAAAATAGGTTGGCTCGATTTGTAAAGGTTGGCTAAAACAGGTCGGCTTGGTTTAAAAACGCAGGGTCCATGAGGAGCACTTACTGCTGCAAAAAATAGGGACTGGCTTGGTTATTACAGTAAAGAAACTTCATCAAGAAAGTTATCACGAACATACGAAGTGGCTGGCGAGCTTAATTTTACGAAGGTTCATGTACTTGAAATTTTCAGCGGCTAAATCTTATGCTATACATGTTTATTCATTACTAAAATCTAGCTCTATCGTAGTAATCTTGTTAACGCCGAGTTGGGGCTGGTCTCCATATAACTCGTAGTCTCATCCTTGAATATATTCATATTACCAATTACAAAATATACACCAAGTAATACAGAACATATCAACAAAGAGAATCAGAATTTAATAGTACTTGTTCTACTATTACTTCCCTAGTCGCGGTAAGTCGTTTGCTCTAGGCAACTTCCAAACTGCATCCTCAAAGATTGCAACGCACAATTAGCAGAAATCACGTTTCCAGCACGATAGCTGGACGTGTTAATTCACTCTTATACACGTACCTATCCAGGCTCAAAAACCTATTAAAGCTAAGAAATCCAGAAGAATCCTATTTCACGAAATCATAAATTTTACACAAGTAATAACCATAAAATAAGAACAAGGACTGCACTAAGATAGCCACGAAAATACACTACAAGAAGAATATCCACTCATAAAATTTTGCAGTTCCAGCCAAGTAAGAAGAGGCCATGGACGTTACCAAACGAATGGTCAGTGTAGATTTCTATGTAGGAATATATCTATGTATCTTTGTCTCCTGTTTGACTGACATATTATGATCTTATCAACCAGTACGAATCTACATTCCAAATGGTAAGTTTTCTTTCTAGGCAATAAAGATAAAGAGAAAAGATCGATATGGTTTCCATATGTGCACTAATTCTTTGATTCTTAACTGGGGTCATCTATCTAGCTGATCAAGACAGCAAGATGCTAGTCCACTAGTTGCATTCAACTATTAAGCGTATGAAGGGTATCATTCCATATGACGAAATAAATAAAAGAAATGCAATACTTGAATAACCATATTAGGTCGCACGAAAGTAATAATTTATAAACAGATACAGAGAACATAGACATTTGCACATCACTGATACAAAGTTAAACAAGAATCAACCTAACAATTACGCACCCCATGAATTACTAAAGAGCAATGAAGAACATCAAACAATCTTATTTCATTCACATACCAACTCCGGATACAGGCTACAGTAGCTAGACTTTTAGACACTCCAGTTAAATTTCACTGAACTCTGAAGGCACCAATACGCTACAAGAAAAATCACAAGACTATGAATTTGATAATGTACCAATCATACTAGGGAAATGGAATTTGAAGTCGGACATTAGCTTGTGCAAATAATGAGGAATTTGACCATCTCTAAATATCTTAAAGATCAAAGACAATGGTAAGTAAGATCTGATACACTTTCAACATATTTATGGATCCACAACAATGTTACACAACAGGAAACGAGCTCTATGTAAGGCTACAGAAAATGACTTTTATTGGAAAAGGCTTGGTACAAATGAAATCTCAGATATGAACAGTTTTCCGTCTGGCAAGTACGTACACCTCCCAAGCAGAAACAATTACAGATAGAAAATACATTACATAATTCACAAGACAAAAGATTACACAAGCAACGGAGTTCTAGTAACAAAACCTGACGAATGACTTCTGCTTATCAGAAGGTGAACATAGACTTCATGAACACCTTAACTAAAGCATTGCATATGAGTTGGTGAAAACAAGAGAAAAAGGAGTGTTATGTAAACTCACTATCTGGCCTCTGGCATTGTAATGGTCATTTCATTAATTGAACTTGTACTTGTTGGATTTTTAGCTGCAGCTAGAACATCTCTTTCAGTGAAGAAGCCGGGTTGTTTGGCTTGAGGTAATACACCTTCATTATCTAACATGTGAACAACATTAGACATGGTTGGTCTATCTTCTTGATTCTTTTGCACACATAACAGCCCGACATGGATTGTTCTTACAACCTCCGTGAAGTCATATGGTTCTGTTAGAGAAACATCGACTAGTTCCTTTAACCTCCCTTCGTTATAGAGTGTCCACGCCTGTGTAATGGATAAAGCTTTTGATAATTAGTTTCTGAAACTTGTGATGCCAAAGTTATCTTGAAACAGTAGTACTTACATGTCCAAGAAGATTGAAACTGTGATCGTTGTGGACAAAACATCGGTTTCTTGTCCCACTCACAATTTCTAAAATTAGGACACCGAAACTAAAAACATCTGACTTCATCGAGAACAAGCCATCTATTGCATATTCTGGAGCCATGTAGCCACTGCAATTGAGCATTATGAACACAGAGAACAATTTTAGAAACAGTGGAAATGGAGAAGATATCTACAAGGACTTTCAAGATTCTTACTATGTTCCCACTACTCTGCGTGTTCTGGCTTCAGTCTCGTTACATAGGAAACTCTTGGCCATCCCAAAGTCTGATATCTTCGGGTTCATCTCAAAGTCCAACAAAACATTACTAGCTTTGAGATCTCGGTGAATGATTCTCAATCTTGAATCTTGATGAAGATACATGAGGCCTCTAGCCACTCCATTGATTATATGGAACCGTGTTGGCCAATCAAGCAGTGTTCGCTTTGCTTGATCTGCCAAAATTTCCTCAAGTCAGTATTCTACTGAAAATGACATTATAGATGAAATCCAATCCCACCAATCTGAGAAAATTAAAACCTTGAAGATAAAAATGAACAATACCAAATAAAAGAACATCTAGGCTCTTGTTGGGCATATATTCATAGACTAACATACTCTCTTCAGCTTGGATGCAACAACCCAGGAGTCGTACAAGATTTCGATGCTGAAGTTTGGCAATGAAGATGATTTCATTCTTGAACTCACTTAGCCCTTGCATTGAGTCCTTTGATAACCGTTTCACTGCAATTTCTTGTCCTCCTTCCAGCACGCCCTGCAGGATGAGTTTCTTCATGTGAAATACCATAATAGTAGGGAACTCGATGTTATTATATATTCAACCATCAAATTTATTATTGTTTTGTTTTTCTTATTTAACAATAAAATGGAACAAACTGTGACCTTATAAACAGGACCAAATCCACCCTGCCCAATCTTGTTCCTCAATGAAAAGTTATCAGTTGCTGCCAAAAGTACAGATAAATCAAGAGATGGTAGCACCAACTCTTTGTGATTTATTTCATCATATTGTCCTGCACCAAAAGAACAAAGATTACACATATAAAAGAACAAAGCTTGCACATATACAAGACGGATGTTGAAAACACGTACCAGTTCTTTTAATCTCCGTTAATTTTTTTAATACAGTTCTTTTCTGTGTAAATAGTTATGTGCTTGTTGGACAGAAAATTGTACAGTTTCTCACCTTTCCTTGCTTTAAGGCCATTCTTCTTCTTATTCTTCTTCTTGATGTATATAAAGACACTCAGGCCAATAAGAGCTGCCCCAATCACCGATGTCAAGCTTGCTCTCAATATCTGTCTATTCTTCCCTTCAGATTCTGTAATTTTCGTTCCAATATGAGATTTACGCGTTCAGGTATGCACTCAGGCGATGTTAAGAAACTTACCAGACTCTGAGGAGGCCATTCTAATGTGAATATCTTGTGCATTCAGAGATGTGCTTCTGATATCAATCAACTCTCCATACCAAAACAGGCACCCGCTTCTTCGTTCTATATCTAACTGTGTGTAAGCCGTACAAGAACAAGTCCTCGAGCATTCCCTTCTGCACTCATCAAGTGTCATGCTTGTATTGTGCGTTGAGTTTCTCGCGTCTGGCAATTTGATCCCAGAGTACCTCAAAAAAACATCACCTTCACAACTCAAATTTCTCCTCCTTATGCATCCGTTCGTCCAATCTGATCTAACCCACTCGGCAGGATCTCTCTGCACGAATCTATCCAGACAGTCACACGGCCTAGAATTAGCAACGGTACAGATTCCATTCGCACCACACAAACCATAAGTATCACATATATCTGCCGGTGTGCCTTGCCTAGCAATCCAGCCTCTTTGGTCCACCCACATCCAGCTCTGCACAACGCCACTTTGATTCACAGTAAACCTCAACATTGCTGATGGTACGGCGAAACTTGCAAAACTTACCTCATTCTCATTCATCACAAATACATTTCTACGCGTAGAACTTACTGTAACAGGATTTCCACTGAAATGATGTCCGTTCCAAGGACCGATCCTGTATTGAACAACATCACCCCTCTTGATGAGTATTTGTGGATATCCAGTAGGGTCCAAGTGGAAAGCGAAATCCCCTGGAGCAGGATCATCTACACCTCTCCATGACAACAAGTACCTCTCGAAACCTGTTACCAAGTTCCATCCAAGTTTCATACCAGGTAAATAAGTATCAGCTGGATGATCAAAACTCTGCCATACAAAATTGTCCGGCCTGTCATCATTCGCTTCCCTCACGACAAGATTTCCCGAGTCAAGCAACTGAGCAACCGGATTTCGTAATGACCTAGACGTGTCAGATGACCATATCACTCCATTCGTGTCGTTTAGAAGTGCCATAACCCCAGGTCGAGTAATATTCAGGACTACACCGGTGCTGTTTGTGATAGGAATGTTGCGATTGGCCACCCAAACGACTGTCCTAACATCTAGATTCGCATACCACATGCCAAGATACCAATTTGCAGAACTCCCAGGGCTGAAGAATCCCAGTTCGAACGTCCCATTAGACGAGACCAGGGTCTCACCGACCCGAACCGTTTGAGTAACATTTAAGGTATCAGTTGCAAATGATGTTGAATAGTATATGAGTGAAGATATTAGAAAAATTGAGAGGGAACACTTCAAAGATTCTTCTTTCATTCCCTCAGGTTGATTTAGTAGCTGGAAAATATTTACTATTAGCAAAACATATGTATATAATTAGTTGAATTATATATTACCAATGACTTCACAAAAAGATCTTTTAGGAGGAAGCTGATCACCACTGATTTTTCTTTATCTGTTCAAATCGAAGATTAAATAAAATTTCAGGTGTGTGCCTTAGTCCAATTAACCAAGTCAAAACATAGACATAAAAGTCCATTTGGACACCAAAAACTTTGACATATGGATCACCATGTCATTTTCTTGATCTTTATAAAAGTCATGTCTTAAACAGCTAGAGAGATGACATCTGTGAAGAATTCCAAGAATTACTGTGTACACAGGAAAACCATATCACTCCGATCCGATATCATGTTTTCAGTTTACCTTTGTTGGCAAGAAAGAAAACTTGGCTAAATCAACCTGAGAGTAGAATTCTCAGCTAGACCAATCTCACCTGCTGGTCTATGTACTCAGCAACTTTTTCAGTAAATAACAGTATCCACAGAATTCTGATACAAGAATCGTAAATCACTAGCTTTACAATAATTGCATACACAGAACTAGGAAGCACCTGTAGCTAGGCCACTAGATGCATTCAACTAATAAGTGTATCAACGAAGCCATTGCATATGGCTTAATGAATAGGAGAAATTAGGAGATGACATAAAAATATAGCATTAGCATCAGACTGACTAGATTGCCCGAGCAGTGCAGCATATAACTGAAAGGAATAATCATACAATTACAAATCATTTTGTAACAAAAGGGAATAAACCATAAAACTCTAAAACGGTACAGGCCTCACGAACGTAATAATTTATAAACATACATAAAGAACATGGACATTGCATATCATTTGACACAAAGCAAGACAAATTACCAACCTGAAAATAACAAGGCCCATGAATCACATCTTAAAAGTAATGAAGAGCATCAGACAAGCTTATCTTGTTCATATGCCAATAGAGTTCTTAGCATTTCAGACAATCAAATTTCACTGGAAGCACCTATACACTACAAGAAAGATCACAAGACTACGAACTTGAGAATATACCAAACACCCCAGTACAAAATATTATTTAAAATTTCGTGTTTTTTTTTCTAAAACAAAAGGAAATTCAAGTGGCATTGTAGCCTTCGTATCTCGCAATTTTGCCGAGCTGCATCAATTCGCGTAACCTTATCACGAAGGCAACATAAATTTTAAAGATGAAAGATCGATTCCATTGGTACGACCGTACGAGGGTACGTACAAGGTTAGCCCAAATGGTTTTGTTCTTTTGTTCTTCCCAAACCAATTGAGACAGCGGGAAGGCCCGAAATATGAGAATCTTTCTCCCAATATGCTAGCGATGTTCGACTTTACTAATATAACTAACATAAGTGTATTCAACTTGAAAATTCGATATCGACCAAATGAACTTGGTATCAGCATTCAATAATGCATCTGTATCTTTAGAAAGGTAAGAATCCCAATATGTAGAGAGTTACAACCATACAGGTAAAACCCTCATTCACGTGGCTCACATCATAGACCAATAGAAACACATCTCCCAACACGTAAAACACGATGTGTGCACCTAGGCCAAGCGTGTCCATATCTGTTGGCCTCGTCCAGTCTTATATATAACGCACACCCACTACATAGGTTACCTATTGAGAACTGGGATCAGTTGACCAAAGAAAATAAGCTGGGAACGTTGGCAAAAATCCAGGAGTAAATTTTAAGGGGTCGAATGCCACCTCATGTGCTGCTGTCTATTTAACCTCATCTTCTAAAAATCTAGCACCATTTCCTCAACTTCTAAACTCAAGGGTTCTTCTATTCCTGGCACCAAGAAAGTAGCTATACATCAATCCCAAGTTGTCTGCCTGTGGCAGTATCAGCCATTTACTATAAAACAAAATGCAAGAATCCTAAATCATCCACAAATTCTGGAGAGTACGAAATCCACTAGAAACATCAAACATGCAAGTAAAGAGCGCATCAACTAAGTCATTGCATATGAGTTGGTGAATTATGAATACAAGAGAACAGGAGGGTTATGCAAACTCACTATCTGGCCTCTGGCATTGTGATGGTCATTTCATTGACTGAAGTTGTCCTCGTTGGATTTTTAGCAGCTAAAACATCTCTTTCAATGAAGAAACCGGGCTGTTTGGCTTGAGGCAATACACCTTGATTATCTAACATGTGAACCACATTAGACATGGTTGGTCTATCATCCTGATTCTTTTGCACGCATAACAGCCCGACATGGATTGTTCTTACAACCTCCGTGAAGTCATATGAGTCTGTTAGAGAAACATCGACTAGTTCCTTTAACCTCCCTTCGTTATAGAGTGTCCACGCCTGTGTAATGGATATAGCTTTTGATAATTAGTTTCTGAAACTTGTGATGCAAAAGTTATCTTGAAAGAGTAGTACTTACATGTCCAAGAAGATTGAAAGTGTGATCGTTGTGGACAAAACATCGGTTTCTTGTCCCACTCACAGTTTCTAAAATTAGGACGCCGAAGCTAAAAACATCCGACTTCATCGAGAACAAGCCATCTATTGCATATTCTGGAGCCATGTAGCCACTCCAATTGAGCAGTATTAACATAGAGAACAATTAGAAACAGTGAAAATGGAGAAGATATCTAAAAGGACTTTCAAGATTCTTACTATGTTCCAACCACTCTGCGCGTTCTGGCTTCAGTCTCGTAACCTAGGAAACTTTTGGCCATCCCGAAGTCTGATATCTTCGGGTTCATTTCAAAGTCGAGCAGAACGTTGCTAGCTTTGAGATCTCGGTGAATAATTCTCAATCTTGAATCTTGATGCAGATACATGAGACCTCTAGCTACTCCATTGATTATATGGAACCGCGTTGGCCAATCAAGCAGCGTTCGTTTTGATTGATCTGCCAAATTTTGCCTAAGTCAGTATTCATGAAAGGCCATTCCCATCAAACTAACTGAACCTGAAAATTTTAAATGAACACTGACCAAATAAAAGAACATCTAGGCTCTTGTTTGGCATATATTCATAAACTAGCATACTCTCTTCTGCTTTGATGCAGCAACCCAGGAGTCGTACAAGATTCCGATGCTGAAGTTTGGCAATGAAGATGACTTCGTTCTTGAACTCACTTAGCCCTTGCATCGAGTCCTTGGATAACCGTTTTACTGCAATTTCTTGTCCTCCTTCCAGCACGCCCTATAGTATAAATTTCTTCATGTGACATACGAAGTATAATATTAATGAACTTAGCGCAACTTTTACTAGTGCAATGGAACATATTATTACCTTATAAACAGAACCAAATCCACCCTGACCAATCTTGTTTCTGAACGAAAAGTTATCGGTTGCTGATAAAAGTACAGATAAATCAAATGATGGTAGCACCAAGTCTTTGTGATATATTTCATCATATAATCCTGCACCAAATGAACAAATCTTGCACGTATAAAGGAAGGATGTTGACAAAAACGTAACAGTTGAATACTCTTTTCTGTTCAAATATTTTTGTGCTTGTTGAGCAGAAAATTGTACAGTTTCTAACCCTCCTTTGCTTTAAGGCTATTCTTCTTCTTCTTGATGTATATAAAGAGGCTCAGGCCAATAAGAGCTACTCCGATCACTGATGTCAAGCTTGCTATCAGTATCTGTCTATTCTTTCCTTCAGATTCTGCAGTTTTTGGTTCCCATATGAGATTACACGTTCAGGCATGCACAGTGAATAGCAGATTTAAAGAAACTTACTTGACTCAGAAGAGGCCAATCTAATGTAAATATCTTGTGCATTCAGAGATGTGCTTCTGATATCAATCAACTCTCCATACCAAAACAGGCACCCGCTTCTTCGTTCTATATCTAATTGTGTGTAAGCCGTACAAGAACAATTCCTTGTGCATTCCCTTCTGCACTCATTAAGCGTCATGCTTGAATTGTGCGTTGAGTTTCTCGCATCTGGCAGTTTGATCCCAGAGTACCTCAAAAAAGCATCACCCTCACAACTCAAATTTCTCCTCCTGATGCATCCGTTCGTCCAATCTGATCTGATCCACTCGTCAGGATCTCTCTGCTCGAATCTATCCAGACAATTACACACCCTATAATTACCAACAGTACAGATTCCATTCGCACCACACAAACCATAAGTATCACATATATCTGCAGGTGTGCTTTGCATAGCAATCCAGCCTCTTTGATCGACCCATGTCCAGCTCTGCACAACGCCACTCTGATTCACAGCAAACCTCGAAATGGATGATTGTGCGACGAAACTTGAATAACTTACCTCATTCTCATTCATCACAACTGTTGGCCTGCGCGTAGAACTTGCTCTTGCAGGCCCTCCACTGAATTGCTGTCCGTTCCAAGGACCGATCCTGTATTGAACTAGATCACCCCTCTTGATGAGTATTTGTGGGAGTCCAGTAGGGTCCAAATGTAAAGTGAAATCTCCTGGGGCAGGATCATCTACACCTCTCCACGACGAGAAGTACGTCTCGAGACCTGTTACCAAGTTCCATCCAAATTTCATACCCGGTAAATAAGTGTCAGCTGGATACTCAAAACTCTGCCACACAAAATTGTCCCGCCTGTCATCATTTGCTTCCCTTACGACAAGATTTCCCGAGTCAAGCAACTGAGCAACTGGGTTTTGCAAAGGCGTAGACGTGTTAGATGACCATATAACTCCATTCGTCTCGTTTAGAAGTGCCAGAATCCCTGGTCGCATAACATTCAGGACTACACCGGTCATATTGTTGATAGGAACATCCCGATTAGCCACCCAAACGACTGTTGAAACATCCAGATTTCCATACCACATACCAAGATACCAATTCCCAGAACTCCCAGGGCTGAAGAATCCTAGTTCAAACGTCCCATCAGACGAGACCAATCTCTCACCAACCCGAACGGTTTGAGTAGCATGTAAGGTGTCAGTTGCTATTGCAAATGATGTAGAACATAAAATGATTGAAGGTATCAGAATATAAGAGATAGAACAGTTAAAAGATGCTTCTTTCATGGCTTCTGTCTAGTTGATTTAGTAACTGGAAGTGGGAAGCACATGTACATCACAACAATCAAAAACTGACTTTTCTTCATCTGTCTAAATAAAAATACAATAAAAAATTAAATGTAGTCAATTCTGCACATTGCCTACCATGTCAACTGTCTTATCTTTTTATCAATACAAAAAGACAAAAAGAAAAAAAAAATCTAATACTAGTATATGATATTCTATTTTTGGCTTGTGATTTAGGCCATTTTAACCAAGAAACAGACATGCAAGTAATTCTGACCAAATCAACAGAGAGTGCGTAGGTTAAGCATTTTGTAACGTTTTCGGATATGTTTGATGATCAGATAGTCTGAACCTTAGATTCGGACACTAAAATTATTGGATAGTCGCCAAAACTCTGGTTTACCCGTATTTCCTCATTTTCTTGTGGCCACTGAAAATGTTGTCATATGGAGTGCTTTGTTTTCAACCTTCATGTCAATTTTCTTATCTTCATATTAAGGCCTGTCTTGATCAACTAGATAGATGACCTCAGTTAAGAATTCAAAGAATTAGTGGACATAGGGAAATCACATCACTCTTTTCTCTTTATCTTTATTGCCAAGAAAGAAAACTTGGCAGCTCAATCAGTAGCTGTAGTCTATGTAACAACTTATTCGGCCTACCACATTATGATGTTACGTCTTTGCTTAGGACTGACCTGAGCAATTTGAGTAACATCTGTTGCAGGAACTAAACCACAAGCGGAAACGCGAGCGTTGTGCAAAGGAGTGATCGATCATGTCATAGTTGTCTGAGTCCGACTGGTTGATACGATCATAAGATGGTATACAATCAGAAGAGACATAGATACATATATAAGGTATATTCCTGCATAGAATCGACATTGATCCAAGTGACCTCTTGATGAACCATAAACGAATTGACAACACTAAGATTGTCATATTAGGGGGGTTTTGCTCTGCATGTTGTGAAGATCATAAGATTGTCATTCTAACAGAGGAGACGCAGAGAAATAGGTCTATTCCTAAACAGAAATCAGAATCGAACCAAGGTACCTCTTGATGAGCGAAAAACTCAAATAGAAAGTCTCAAGATCAACACTGCTAGCAAAGGACTACTGACATAGGTCTATAATATAAGTTCAATGCACTTCTATAACTACCTCAGTCAAAAGTCGCCTTTGGCACTTGTGAACTGCCCATAAGCATCTGACATTTTCTAAGCAAAGTGCAAGATGTCAAGAACCATAAATCAAAGGGCTCTCTAAATCAAATCACTAGCTTTGCAATATACGCATCCACAGCACATCAGAGCGCCGCACAGAGCTAGTCCACTAGTTGGATTCAACTATTAAGTGTATGAAGGGAATCATTCCATATGACAAAATAAATAAAAGAAATGTAATACTTGAACAACCATATTAGGCCGCACGACTGTAGTAATTTATAAACAGATACAGCGAACAAAGACATTTAAACAAGAATCAGCCTAACAGTTACGCACCCCCATTCAATAACTAAAGAGTAATAAAGACCATCAAACAATCTTACTTTGCTCACATACAACTCCAGATACAAACTACAGTTGCTAGAATTTTAGACAGTCCAGTTAAATTTCACTGGAGGCACCTATACGATACAAGAAAAATCACACGACACGAACTTGAATATACCAATCATACTAGGAAACTGGAATTTGAAGTCGGTCTCTAACTTGTGCACAGTGCATATAAATGAAGAATTTGACCATCTCAAATATCTTAAAGATCAAAGACAATGGTAAGGAAGATCTGATACACTTTCAACATATTTATGGATCCACAACAATGTTAAACAAAAGGAAACGAGCTCTATGTAAGGCTGCAAAAATGACTTTTATTGGAAAAAGGCTTGGTACAAAATGAAATCTCAGATATGCACAGTTTGCCGTCTGGCAATTACACCTCCCAAGCAGAACCAATTACAGATAATAAATACATTACATAATTCACAATACTAAAGATTACACAAGCAACGGAGTTCTAGCAACAAAACCTGCCGAATGACTTCTGCTTATCGGAAGGTGAACATAGACTTCATGAACATCCTGCTTGAAAACCTCACCTCGATCCCTGTCTATGGCATAGCACACATACACTGTATCTATAACATCATCCAAAACATGAATGAAGTAGCCTAAGATCACGATCAGCAGAATCCACGCCATGACAGCAACAATGTATGCATCGTTTCCAAGATGAACAAGAGCTTTTAAAACAACACAAACCTGCAGATCATAAAGCAACCTTGTATTCAGGCAACAAATATTATAAACCAAATAGAATCTGAGTTTCTTTGCTCAATAAAATGATGCTAATAATACTGAAAAGAAAGAAAAATAGCCCAATAAACAAACTGTCACAAACAACTTTAGATAAGTATTCCCTCCGTCATGGAGATGGGCATTTGATTTTGATTTTGGGCGCTCCCAGTAAGTGCTTCCTGTTCCAAATTGGCTACATATAATTCATTCTATACTCATTCTCAGGCCTATTCACTCTCCCCATACTTTATTCATTTTTAACTTTTACGTAACTTAAATAAATATTCTGAACATATTCATATAAATTCATAAATATTTTGAAATATAATGTCATTTTTGAGTTTATAGAGGTAAATCTCTCACGAATGGACCTAAAAAAATGGAAAATGAACATTATGGAGTTTATTCTTAATTATAACTGGTCCCAACTTAGGCTTTGTTCTCTTCATCTGAAAACTCATTAATTTCAGTTCAGTTCAGTTCAGATTCATTCAGTTTTGTTCTGTTCAGTTCAGTTCAGTTCTGCTTAGTTTATTTTCATACTACAATTCAGTTCAGTTCCGTTCAGTTCCGTTCAGTTCAGTTCAAATCAGTTGAGTTCTGTTCAGACGAAGAGAACAGCGCCTTAGGACCCTTATTTTTTAAATACAAGGAGTTTCTTATTAGATGGAGCATTCTTGTTACGAGTTTCTATAGCATATCTCTACACATACATACAGAGACTAACTAAAGACGGGGCAAACCCTGGCACAACACTTCATGAAAAATTAGCTGGACAAGTTTTCCAAATTTGCACATACAAGATTCAAACCATTTTGTAATGAATGCACCAAATGAACGTACCAATATAGCATATATTGCCGATAACACAAAGATGATCCCAGCCAGTATCCTCGTGGACACGGTCTCAACGAAAACAGTAGATAAAAGGTTGCGTTTGAGTAATTCGTAAGTCATCCTTGCAGAACTGCAGTATGCTTCCCCAGTTATGGCAGCAAAGTTTATTGTAAACTTGTTCAGAAAATCAACTGCTGACAACAGGGAATTAACGAAACAACGAAGCACAAGATTCACAATCCCCGAAGCATTTTCTTGTCTAGCGGTATCGACCATTGCACGCACTATTCGGACTGCAGCTAACAGCAGTCCAGAGAAACATATTGTGCCAGAGGACGGGCCAAATGCATTTCTGCAACCAAAACATTAAAGTCATAAATAACAATACCAACGAGTTCTTGTACTCCGATCTCATTAAGCATCACACAGGAGCATCCCCATTTTACAGAAAATGGTGACTGTCTCCAATGATTTCACTAATTCTAACTTTGAATATGTGATTACATATTTCAACATGACAGGATATAGTTCCTCAAAAACTACAAGAAACATGCTTTAGGAATTTCTAATGCATCAAAAGGTCTAGATCAAATTACTGAATTAGACAGTTCCAGTTACAGAAAGAGGGTGTTCGAACACATTCGAATTTAGGATGTCATTCTGCACCGAAACTCAAACCCCACGAGACAGAATATAATTTTCTCCACTTCATCACTCTTCACATACCAGTTTCACATATAAAGTATACAAAGAACCAAAAGAATGTTAATATGCAATATCTAAGGTGGTAATTTAAGTTCAATATTCTTGCAAGTTGCAACAATGAAGAAAGCCATTAATTCTTTCAAGTTAGAGTTCAAATGCAAAGAAGTTCATTGTATCAAGCAGAGACACAAAATTCTATATGATGGGAAGGACTGAGGAAGAGAGAGTACAGAGAAATGATTTATAGTTAGCACAAAAGCATATAGAGTACGTGTCACAAATGTGCGGTCTGTGTAGGACAGACTGTATGAAGTATTTTCTATGCTGAAGGATAAGGAGAATGGTAAAAGGCACTCATTGGCTTCACGCTCGCAGTAAAAACAGATTTGATCAACACTCAAAACCTTAGTGGTGTTAGTGTTGGTGTCAACAAGGGGTAGCATTGGGAAGGAATCTCACTGTCCTCAAACGAACGGAACCACCCAGTTGTTACCCACCATGTTCTCTAGCAGATTCCCCCAATGAACAGTTTGGTCACTTACTAAAACTTCTGAGGTAGTTTTCATTATGATATTGGTCTTCTGCCCTAGCGACGTAGTGCATCAGGCAATATAGAACTTCAACAAAATCATCTTAGGGATGCAAAGCAATGATGAGAGGAGAGCAGATAAGAGGAAATTTATATTCAAAAGTGATCATCAATTATCCAAATGTAAATGAAAGCGAAAGTGTGAAACAAAAAACTAGCCTTTCTCTACAACCTAAGAAGTAAAACTATATAAGGAAATAGAATAGACATAGACATCAACTAAAACAGAAATTCTAACTAAACTAGAACATGAAATAACCATAAATACTAAATTACTATGTCTTAAGACTAGATATCCCTCCTGATTTCGATTATAAATGCACAATTCTATGTACCAGTTAGGATATAACAATAAATTAAATACTCTAAATAATAACAGGAGAGTAGAAGACATATTGATAGAAACACTTGCTTATTGCAAAAACTTACACAGTTAGAGTAAACTAAATTAACAAATGCAGTATGAGGAGAACACCTTAGAGAATTTCTTATTCCACGCTTTGGTGCAGAATCCTCCTTGGAGAAGTACCATTGTGCAATAGTTCCACTTATCACATACACTTGAGCTTCCACCACAGCAGAAGCTGACCACAACATCGTCAAGATCGCCAATGTATAGTAAGCAGGCACCCAACTATCTTGTTTCCAGATGCAGTAGTACTCTCCATGCTCTGCCCTAGGCACAATCTTTCCATTCCGGTTCGCAAATATTAAAAACACAACTATAGGCACATAGTAAACAAACAACCCCAAGGTCATCGCCGGAAGAACACCAAACAATCCCAAGTTCCTCGACAACGCATTAGACCCGACACCAATAATCCTCACTGTCAGCTCAATCCTATGCCAGTTCACTACAAATATCCACACAACCACCCCGATCACCAAGAACACAAAAATAAGCACCACAATCCGATACGCCAACGGAAACGCATCACTACAGCTAGACTTGACAGTACACGCAACAAACCAGTACACATTAACGAAAATCGGAACAATCACAAAGAACGGAAGCATCCCATAAACCATCTGCTTCGTGTAACGCTTCAGCAAGTACAGAACAAACAGCATAAAAGGCACACTCAAAATCACAGTGAGTACAAGCGTCCATATCAAGCTCTTCAAAAGACTCGAATCCACCGAGTTCAAAGAACCCGGATTCCCCGAAAACGACGTAAAACGCACAAAATCCACAAAAAGATTCGACCTTTGGGCTACCAAAGACCCGGGTCTGTCACCAAAAGGCAAATCTTGAACAAGGGAGCAAGAAAACGAAGTGGCGTTGTACAGAAACGAGGAAGCTTCAAACCGGTGAGGATTTCGGTTAACAGAAGCAAAGATTCCGAACCCAAAAGTGCAGAGGACGAAAAGGGAGAAGAGGATGAGAAAAGGCAAGTCTTTGAGGTACCTAGGGCCATGATTGTAAGAGATCTGGAGGTATTGGGACTGGTCATCGTCTGTACCTGAGGTGGAAGCAATTGGGTTGTCAAGAATTGGGAATTGTTTGGAGAGGAGTGGCTGAGTAGTGGTGGTGGAAGGTTCGGAGAGCTTGTTTGGGTCGTCGGAGCCGTCCATTTTCCGGTGGTGGTGCGATTGGTTTGACTATTTTAGGCGGTGTATGTGACAGTGAGTAGGGTGTGTGAGCTGGTGGGAAATGTTGGATCAGAGTTCATCATGAAGTGTTTGATTTGGGAAGAGATTAGAGTACAAGTACAGATGTGACAAATTTTCCCCATTTACAAATTTTTGAAAAATGTAAGAATTTTCATTAGAACTAGTGGCATCCATATAGTTTGCTTTTAATAAAAAATAAAAATGTGGGGATAAAATAAATTAATTGAAAAAATAAGATAGTCAAAATTTATGGTAGACAATGTTGATCGTGGTGTCGGTCGGAAGTCATTCTTCATCTAATATTATATCATTGAGTGTTTATTTATGTTAACTATAAAAAATGTAAAAATAGGGTCTTACCGTACCCGACTTATTAATTAGTAACATGTACATATTTTTTTACAAAAAAAAATCTATTCCTCAAAGTCTCAAACGGAACTAAAATAAAATACAAAAGTATACAGCAAAATCAATAGGGTTGTTCCCAACAATCTCGCGGTGATATGTGGTCACCCCACCACATACAAATATTATACAAACGTAATTTCACATGTTACGGTTATTTTTTTCCAACCCACTGGTTCCCAGCAACCCCGCGGTGGTATGCGTCACCCCACCAAATACACAAAAATTATTATTCTACAAACATAATTTCACATGGTACGGTCCCCCCAGGCCGTTATGGTTATGGATGAAGACAGTAACCAGAAGATAGAATATAGTTTTCCGCTAGAGTAATCATGACCCCCCCTCCGATTATGGAGATCGAAAGTCTGAAAGAAGTTCAAAGACATTTCCCCCACCTAGAAAGTATCAGTTGATCCCCGCCATCCCCCGGCACATTATGGAGATCAGGAAAGTAGAGAGAAAATCTAAGATAGTTTTTCCACCTAAAGAGTATATGCACCCCCTCAGCGGAAAAAATGTAGTTTTTACTAACTTAATCATAAAAGGTTGCGGTCGGGTCTTGTAGCAAAGGTATGGAACAGGTTCGAGTATATACCAGACCGGACCTAAACATCATTATTTAGAACGGGGTTGAAATTCGAGTTGGATAGAACCAGTACTTCCAGCCAGAGATCGTAGAGAAGAGAAACCTAATACCTCATCCTATCGATCGAATATTATCATAAAGAAAAGGAAAATTGAAAGTCTTCACATGTAAAATGTTGTTGATAGACATGTAAAGATCAACACACCACCAATTAGCTCACGTGTGTCTCTTCTATCTTTTTTAACTGAAAAGAGCACGTCTAGTACATGATTCATAGAACATTCTTAGAATATCATTTGAAGGGACTGTGTCAATCACAGATCCACAGGTCCTCCTATATGGATTCATGCCCATTAAGAAAATTAGTGTGTGGGTGGCAATTTTGATGTAATTATGGGATTTAGAAAATTTGATTGATCATATTTATAAATAGTTGGCAGAATTATGTAATCAAAATTAGATTAAAATTGTACAGGTAACAGAACCAAATACGCATTAACTTGGCATAAAAAATAAATTTACCCTGATTATAATTGTTTTGTAATTTTTAATCTAAAAAAATGAAAGAATTTCTTACATTGATTTGAGGCCAAAATACTATAGCTAAAATTGATAATAAAAACTGGTCTTTGTAATATATGGATAGATCTCATCTTTACATGCCTAAAATTAAAAATTAATTGATTACTTTAATATTCTTTACATTCTCATCTCTTCTACTTTATTCACTATCTCCTACGACTATTCATTATCTTTCATGTAAATATTTAGAGAAAAGCCGAAACCTAAATTAATTCAAAAATAAAAAGAAACGTAGAGAGTTAATACAACTTAAAATAAATTTCTTTTTACATTAATTTTGTATTAGAAAATGTCCAAGTAATTAGAAAGCATTCCAAGTATCATTTATGCACATGCAGACCATGTGTTCTTTAAAGTAAACCATTAATTTTAGAATATAGTACAAAAATATACGGAAGTGCCCAAAATAACCGAAAGTGCACAAATCGTATGGTCGTATGGATATATATATATATATATATATGAGGCTAATCAAAATAATCGTATATTTTAGTTTGTCCAGAATGTTTGATGCTAAACTATTTAAAATGAGTATCTTTTTGCATGCTTGATGCTACGTTAATTATTTATAATGTGTTTTAATGAGTCGTTTTTAAATTTTTAAATTTATTATTTCATTTTATCTTATTCAATAAATTTAAATTTTATTTTAATGAATAAAATAATTTATTTAATTAATAATAGTATTCAAGATTGGTGTCTATAGATTCATCTTGTCACGGCGAATTCAAATATATGTTAAATATATTTTTTAGATTTTTGTAGATAAAATTATATGAGATTAATATTTTATTTTAGTGAACGAAATGATTCATTTAATTAATTAATAATAATAATAATAATAATAATCTATTAAAAAACATTATTCATGGTCGTGGCCACGACCCATTGCACATAATTTTCCCAGATTTTATCGTCGTTTCAGTCGTGGCTCACGGATGCCACTATTCACGGCCATCACCATGACCATTTGGAATGGTCTAAGGTTTTATATGTCACGCCCCAAAACCAAAATACTTTGGCGCGACCGGCCGTCTATCGTGAGATGGGCTCACGCCAAGACAAAGCCTCAAATTTAGTTACAAAACAGTTTTTAAAGGTAATTCAGAGCGTCTAAAACACAAATACAAAACTAGAAACATCAAACTAGTTACAACCTTCAGAAATTACAAGACTTCCACTAATACTACTAGCTTCTCTAGACCGACTTGCCTCCACTAGCAACTTTCTCCAAACCAGAACCACTCTGACGACAACTGGAAAAAAAAAGTGTAAGGGTGAATCTCCTGGCACTTTTACCGGATCAAGCAGAGCAGTAAAATTATATATATATATATATATATATATATATATATATATATATATATATATATATATATATATATATATATACATTCCACAATATCAGAACACATAACCAGAAAACAGTTTCATGGAGTACTTGTAACAAAACAGTCATATCAGAAAGTTTAGCTCAACAGAGTCACACTATGGCCACTAGTATAAGTCCGGTGGCACAGAGGTCGGCACAGAACAGAACATAACAGAAAGTTCCCCGCTAAAGGAACACAGACAGAAAGAAGTACTTCAGAAGCCAGACGTAATCAACCGTCAAAGACGGGCCCAGAATTCATAGGTAAAAACTGTGAGCTCAAAACATATTTTATCTCCATGTACAAAAACATTAATTTTCACACACATCACATGCATTACAAAAACATACTTTAGGGAATTCACATACTTGATCCTCTTTGAATAGAATATTATATCAAGTCCCATAACATGATATAATAATCATAAGTTATTTGTCAATCGCAAAAATATACATATACATCTTATATACGGAAAATAGGAGCAAAAGTGTCAGAAAATCCCCCTTACCTCAAAGTCGACTTGAATCGAACTTAAACCTAGCTAGACCACTGAATCACAACCAACCGTCTCTAAATCTCCAAAATTCACCACTACAATGTAAGAACCCAAATCAAATATTAAAATTAAATCATAAAGAAACTGAAGCTGAAGCTGGTAACTAAACAAAAATCTCATGACAGGATACATGACTACGTCACTGGGCAATGGAATTTTGGTCTGTTTGAATCGATTGACTGATAATAATAATAAAATTGATAAACTAGCCTTCATGCATAAGACAAAGTAGCAAATTGAGTTTTGATAAATTATTAGTAGGCCCGGTTCACTATAACATTACAATAAAATTATAAAATCGAAGCAAATAAAAAGTACGGGTTCTTAACGTATAAGTTTCATTCTTGTAAGTTTGGATTAGCTAAGTATTATTCTTAGAGTATACAATCCACTTCATCAACATCTATCTATTAATTATATCGAAATGTTTTAATTTTGTTGAAGATGTACACTCAAACTTAATTATTCTCATGATAACTATGACTTAAATAAGTATATTATTTAGTACTTTTCTACTTCTTTTATGCTTGGACCATCCTCCATAATTGGAGAAACACCAATTGAAACGTAAAAAATTAAATCAAAAAAAATACGACAAACTGATTTTTCTTTATTAATACAAACAGATAATCAATAACAGGCATGAAGATGGAGATAAATGATTAATGATTTGTATATAGGTAGGTTTAATAGTGAAAGGTATGGAACAAAATTTTCCATCATGCCTAAATTTCTTTGAAAAGTGAAACAAAGGGGCAAAGCTAAAATTTGTCGATTTAAGAAATTTAATCACCAAAGAAAAATCCCTATCAATTACTACATGTTGCCACTCAAAATCTCGAACAAATTTAGTTCTTAGTTTGGCTTGCAAACCTTCCGCATTTTTAGCAATTATAAGACATAAAATTTTATCTCCAAGCAATAACATTGCTCACATGATCTTAGCAACAACACTAATATGTTCCCCTATTCAGACTCTGCTTAACCGTAGAATCAAAATTTTACATAGAATGGATGGAATTTGAATGAATCTGGTGGTTTAGCTCATCAACTTTATATATAAATAGCTCCAGATCCCCCCCCCCCCCTCGGCCCAATAAACCACCTAATAACACTTTCGTCCCCGTGATTTCAACAATAACATATTGATCCAATTTTCTATTTTCAAAATTTGCTTTCCAAACATGGCCTTTTTTTTTAACCGTCACATTTTCTAGTTTCCTTCTCTTCCCTTTCATATTTTCAAATTATTAAACGTTAAAACTAAAATAAATTAAATCAAAAATCTAAATTTTAAACTAGTTCTAAAAATATAAAATTATTTACAAAAATGAAATAAAATGATATTTCAAATATAATCTTCCAAAAAATAACAAAAATATTAAAAGATACTTACTCAGTCCTAAAACATGATTGTCGTTTAGCCCTTTTTGATCTCTCAAGAAAAGGTTCCCTCTTCCATTTTACAAATCTTTCTTCCACCATGTTATATAAAATATTCATAACTTTTAAAAAAATATTTTTTTTGGAAGAAAGAGCATACCTTTCTCATTTTCAAACAATGTCAAAGCAGAGCCGATCCAAACATCACTCTAAGTTATCTAGACAAAATCACAACAAGCATCACTTGTCTAATCTGATCATTCAAACTTTTGTCTAATCAATACTAACCTGATAGAATAAAATAGTAATACTTTTAGCAATAATTTACAATATAGTAAAAAAGTCATTGGTGCTTATTATATCGACCTAAAAATAAGTGTTAAGCTTGTCCCGTGGGGGGGAAGGAAGTAAGAAATAACAAAAACTTACAAAAAATTTCAAAATTATTAACAAATAAATTTTTATATTACAATTTTCTTTATTTTTTCATTTTCTTTTATATTTCTTCCACACGAGAAAGCTCCAAATCAGTATCCATATAAGCTATTTTCATGGAGCATGAAAATATGGATTTTTTTCTATCTTTTTCATATTGTTTTGTAATTTTTTGTTATTTCATAATGAAATTTTATATTTAAAATATTTATTAAATTTTTTAAGAGGGTTATTTGCAATTTTTGTTGGTAAGTTTGAAAATAGAAAAATAGTTATAGCGAGTAAATACAAATTATTTGGATCAATTTTATAATAAAATGAAAATTTATGATAAAAATGTAAATTGTTTAGAAGTTTAAATTAAGCATGTGTTTGGCAGCAACTTAACTTTTGGCCTGTTATATAATTGATTTGTTAAATCTGTCATATGGTGTTATTGTTAGAATCAGAGGGACCAAAGTGTTATTAGCGAATTAATTAGGGGGACCTAGAGAAATTATATTATATTATATTATATTATATTATATTATATTATATTATATTATATTATATTATATTATATTATATTATATTATATTATATTATATTATATTATATTATATTATATTATATTATATTATATTATATTATATTATATTATATGAGAACACCCAACTAATAATTTAAGCGCTAAAACATTAGCCTTAGTTTCTCACGTTTAACCTGGCAAAACTTTATGCAACAAAATTCTCTCTCCCTATTCGGAATCTACTTAACTGTAGAATCAAAATGTATAATTGAAAATATAAATATCTATCATATATTTATTGAAAATATGAATATCTATTAATATAAATATAAATATTTTTCGGAGTTTTGTAGATAAATTTATATGAGACTTAATAAAAACTATATATGCAGCCAACATAAAAAAAATAAACAGTGAAATATATACTGGTTAAAAATGCAACTAATTCCACAAAATTCCACGTAGGATTGAATTAATTTAATAAATGCTCTATTTTTTAAATTTAATTATTTCATTTTATCTTTTTTAATAAATTTATATTTTATTTTAATAAATAATAGTATTCAAGATCGGTGTCTATGGATTCGTCTTGTCACGGGGAATTCAAATATATGTACAATATATTTTTTGAAATTTTGTAGTTAAAGTTATATGAGATTTAATAAAAACTAGTACTAACCTGTGGCGATGCCACAGTATAGTTTACTTTTAATAATAAAGAGAAAATGGAGGATAAAATAAATTAATCGAGAAAATAATATAGTCAAACTTACTTGTAAACAACGTTGGTTGTGGTGTCGGAGTCCTTCATCCACTACTATATCATTCAGTCTTTTTTAAGCTAACTATCGAAAATAAAAAATACGACTCATCATGAAGGATATGTTTTGAAATGGATAGGATCCAACCTTAACCCGTTAGAGACCCGACCAGTTGAATAACATATATTTTATATCGGATCCTATCGTACCTGGCCTGTTAATTAGTAACAGGTACATGTTCAAAAAAATTATTGTATCCCTCAAGCCCAAACCAAAATAAAATATAAAAATGTACCCTCCGCGGTTATGGAAATCAAGAAAATAGAGAAGATCGAAGAGAGTTTCCCCGCCTATAGAGTATCTAGCCGGAGCCGGGGATGTAGTTTTTACAACTCGTGGCGGTGCCAGAACATAAAATTCTTTTAAAATCAAGTAAATTAATATATGTCGTATAATTTAATAAAGAAAATATGACACTACCCCCCAAATATTGTTAAACATCTACTTGTAAACACATCAACGTTGGTTTCCAAGTTAGACTTATCACATTCTTAAAGTTGAGTTTATCCTACCAATTCATATATAGTTCCCAATTTGTAACTATCATAATGTTAGAGTTTGTTTCCCTTTCAGATCAAGTTCTCAAATAGAATTATCACATTTTTAGAATATTATATTTCTCCATATAATATGGTTTACACTTCTAATAGAGTTTTCAAGTTTGACTAAACTCATTCATAGAATATGTTTACCGTTCAAATAAAGTTACTAAGTCAGAATTATCTCATTTTTATATTATTTTCTAAATAGCATGGTTTATCCTTCCATTAGAGTTCCCAAGATAAAGTTATAGAGTTGTTTTGCATTTCAAATGGAGTTCTTGATTAAGAATTATTCCATTCTTAAAGTTGAGTTTAACATTTGAATTCAATTTCCAAGTTGAAATGATCTCATTGTAGTTTACTCTTCAAATTGACTGGAATTGCGTCGTTCTTCCAATGTTTGTTTGCATTTTGCCTTGAAGTTGAGTTTTCAAGTTGGAACTATACAATTCTCAAGGATGAGTTTACCTTCAAACCAAGTATTCAAGTTTTAATAATCGCATTCTTATAATTGGTTTGACATTCAAATTAAGTTTAAAGTAGATTTATCTCATTATTATAGTTGATTTGCCATTCAAATTGAGTTTCCAAGTTCTAATCATCTCATTTTGATATACCTTCTAATTGAGTTCCTAAGCTTGAATCACTCATTTATTATAGTTTCTCCCCATGTAGTGCGGTATATTTCTCGAATTGAGTTTGCAAGTTGTAATTATCTTATTATTAGAGTTGGCTTGACATTCGAATTAATTTCCCACGTTAGAATCATCTCTTAGAATTGACTTCCCAAGTTGTACACTACATTAATTACAATTGAGTTTACTCTTTGAATAATGTTCCTAAGTTTGAATGGTGTTTGGTTGATATTTCACTTTGATTTAAATACATCACGATATACCTTTTAAAATCGACTCACATCTATTGTCACGATCAAGCGTAAGATAGCAAGATATTGTATCATATTCCTCAATCAGTTTATTAGTTTGTGTGTTCACTTTTGTCCATCCTTTTACTCTTCAATCAAATTACTTTAAAATCAATCAAATAATCTTAAATTAACTCAATTAAAGTCACGTGCCAAACAGTTTATCATACACCCAAAGATTGTTTCTTAGTTCCCTCGCAGTGCGACTATCTCGCCTACCAAATATAACATCTATAGTACCGTTCGAGGCTCATTTTAAGTTTGTGATACATTGTCATTTATTATACATAATTATTGACTATGTAGTTACATGTGGTCCAATTTGTTATATTATAAGTATGCACATTTACCTTTAGGACCCAACTTCAATCATCAATGGTGGCTATTTGTTTAATATTTTTTAAAATTCACCAGTACTTCAAATAAAATTAAAAAGTAAACTAAGCAATCAAACCAACTAACAATAAAATTGTAAAGTGGCCCCCATGTTGTAAAATATATAGTGTTATAATATCAGTCCTTATATTGTGTCGAAAAGTTAAATGGACAATTGAGTGGACGGA
This sequence comes from Plantago major, assembly GCA_026545765.1. Taxonomy (NCBI): domain Eukaryota; kingdom Viridiplantae; phylum Streptophyta; class Magnoliopsida; order Lamiales; family Plantaginaceae; genus Plantago; species Plantago major. The sequence continues at coordinate 86,907,023 of CM048843.1, read as the reverse complement.
GGTAATATATGTATATGGTTCTGATAGTTAGGCCCTAATCTGAAAATTAGGCCCGGTCTTGGGCCAAATAGCATAATTTTTTGTCCAATCTCGTTATACGACCATAACTAAATGTGTCATTTAATATATAATAGACGGAGTGTATTTCATTGAAACAAAAAGAATAAACGCCAAAAATTCAGTTTGCCATGGTGATCCCATTTATACTTTTTGATAGACTACCCTAAAAAGAAGTTGTGTGAAATGATCATGTCAAACATAAATGATTTTTCTAAATCATCACATAATAAATGTAACAACCGACCACTAACCGATCGAGCCCGACCCTTTCGGCCGGCGAGGTTACTCATTGACAGCTCTTCGGGTGTGATATGCTGACCCCACTGTACCAACACATGTACTTTCCCACGCACTTTGTCCTCACTCGTGCGCTAACCGGAAGACTTCCCAGCTTAACTCTGGAGTTCTTATGGATTGATCCCCGAAAAGAAATGTGCAACTTGTTGGTATGAGTAGCGTTCTCGATTCCTTTAAGCTCTTTGGACTTGACTTGAAACTTTTGGGGCGTTACAATAAATCATCAAAAACACAATTATTATTATAAATTATAGCGTAATATTCTTGTAGTTAGATATGCAATATGAAAGTTCAATTAGTCTTTTACTCATGTAAGGTACGACATTTCCATCCAAAATTACCAAAGAGATCCAAAATGTGTTACAAAATACAATTTTTAACTTATAGGTAATTATTTTGAACCGAGATGTAAAATTTCAAGGACTACTCCCTCTGTTTCAAAGATAACTTCAATCTGGTTGACCGTCATCGACTTTGACTACAAATTACTTTTAAACTTTACTCAATTTACTTGATGAAACTAAAATCATAAGATTGTTGGGTAAAATTCATTTTTGGTACTCCAGTGTGAGACATTTTCGATTTTGGTACTTAGAGTGGTCGCGTCTAATTGTGGTACTGATTATCAATAACTAATTACAGTTCAGATACTAACTGTAAATTAAAAGTTGGAGCGTCTCAATTGGACCGAAATTACAATTAATCAAAGTCCAAATTCACGTGAATTCGATCAATTGAAGGTCGATTGTGACAAAACTAATAAAAAAGCCCACGAAGAAGAATCTGACGCATGTGAGTGGGACACAGTCCACAATGTATTGGGAGAGCGACCAATTTTTCATGCTATCTTTCGGTGTTGGATATTCGCTCACACGGGAGTGGCAGGGCCCGCCCTTTAAATGCAATTAGTACCTTAATTGTAAATAGTTTAATATTTAGTACATAAATTGGACACGACCGCTCTAGAATGATTATTTTTATAATTTCCTTTTTCCTCCTTTATCAGTGTATTCTAGAATGCACTGATATGAAGAGAGATGAGATTTTTTTTTTTATTTTAATATAATGTTTTAACTATTAGCTATTAGAGCTTCTCTGCGTTGATCTTGATCGTGTCACAATACAATGATAATCATCTAAATCATACTCAATCAAGAGTTATACGCTAAAGGTACTTTCACACAGTAAAAAATTAAATGTGTGAATCAACAAAGTTTGTATCAATTACCTTCATCCTCAGTAAACATTTGGATTTGATGAACCATGCACCCACCAAAGTATCATGTAAAGATGACATTCTAACATTCTACTTGGTACCTAAGCAATGTAAAGACGTGCAACATTGCTTTTAATGTCGGGTTTTAATTTTCAATTGGCAATATAAATTAATGGCTAGAAGTCGACTTAATTGAATGCTGCCATTTTCGAATTAATCAGGAAACATTTAGCAAAATCATTAGAAAGTAAAGTTAACATGATGTTTATAAGAATGGAACCATGGAGGGATAATGAAGAGTTCACAAGTCCAATCCTGCACATTGCATTACATGCCTAGTTAAGCTCAAAAGACTTGAACCAAAATGGACATAAAGATACTACTACTATATGCATTCTCAGAAATTGCTAGAAATTATCATCGGAGAAGAAACAACTGGAGAGGAAACAGTTCAACTCCTCATCATCCAGTTTCTCCTTATCTTCTGATACCAACCAGTTTGTGGATTTCCCATCACCACTACAAATTGTTGTATTCGAAGAAGAATCGACCAAACACATTTGCTTTCTCTTCTTGTAGTTTGCTTTGAAGCATGCTTGTCTCAACTTCTTCGTTTTGTCTCCCAACTGCATATCTGGCATCTCTTCCAGTAACACTCTCTCCTGCTCCAATTTCTCTACATACTCTTTCAGTTTTGTTTCTCCTTCCACTTTCCCAAGTCCCTGTCCCAAACACTAAAACAATCAGTTAGTGATTGTCTGGTTAATCGTTAGCCAATCAACCTATTTATATTTATTTGCTTACTCTCATCTCTCTGGCCATATAAGGAAGCCATCTTTCCCATCTAATCTTTTTCAGCTCTGCCGCATGCTCCTCCTCCTTTTTTGTTGTGGCCTTGGCAGCAGCTTCTCTAGCTTCGAGTTTAGCAAGCGACTTATGGGATGTAGCTCTCTTGCTTTTTAGAGTATAGCAGCCCCACCAACATATTTTAGTTGCTTCTGAAACTGCATACACACATTAAATTACCAGGTCAGAGAATAAGGTCAGCACTATTTGAGAATCACTTGAAGCTGGATGCCTGGATTATCAATTATCTGGCATAAAAAGCAAATATAAAAAAAGAATTCTTAGACTTTTCATCAGGCCCTTTATAGGGAGGATTCTTGGTTTTTTCCTCCGTCCATCAAGCTTGTCTTATGACAGAAGTATACAATTATTAGCCAACATAAATAATGCAAGTTGTGTAAAATAACACGAAAATGAGAAAACATATCAAATTGAAGAAAAGAGGGATAAAACAGGCAGAATAAGATTCCATAGTAGAATCAAGATAACTGATGCAGTGCTTATGCTAAGATGGCTTTTTCCTCACCTACATGGTCAAATACTTTCCCGCGTGGAGCTGTTCTAAACAACTATGGCGGCTCTCTAGGCTACGTCCACATCTTCCTCTACATTGCTGCTGATGTTACCCTGCCTTTCGTCACCCATCTGGCGGCTGAGTGGTGTGCTTGTTTGTGTGCGCTAAAGAGATGAGGTTGATTAAATGGTTTGTGTCCTATTAATGTGGGATTTTATTTTCAAATTCAGTTTCGATTAATTTGTTAACCTCTATATTTAGATGATCTGTTGAGATTCTGGAGTAGATGTTGGCGTTATCTACAAACTTCACAGCTGTAAATGCAAATTGGTGTATGTATAAATCGATCAGATTGGTTAGTGTTGACTGTTAGAGATATATTTTCACTATAATTAGATTAGGTTATCCTTAAAATTAGGGATTTGTTTAACTAATATCTTTTTTCGGTGAAACATGAGTGCAGGAGAAGAAAAATTCAAATATATCTAGGGTTTTGATGCATGAAATATTAATGATTAATAAATGAATTATTTTTTGCTTCGTTTTGCCACATCAGCTTTTTGCATACGTGACATAGCTCTCCTTTCATTTACATCATCACTTTTATCATATATATAGATTATATATGCAACCAACATACCAAAAATAAACTATGAAATATGTATATACTGGTTGAAAATGCAACTAATTCCACGCATGATTGAATTAATTTAATAAATGCTCTATTTTTTTTTTTAAATTTAGTATTTCATTTTATCTTATTTAATAAATTTATATTTTATTTTAATAGATAAAATAATCTATCTAATTAATAATAGTATTCAAGATTGGTGTCTATGGATTCGTCTTGTCACGACGAATTCAAATATATGTTCCATATATTTTTCGGATTTTTTAGATAAAGTTATAGATTTAATAAAAATTATATATGCAGTCAACATACCAAAAATAACATTGAAATATATACTGACTAAAATGTAACTAATTCTATAAAATTTCACGTAGGACTGAATGAATCTGGTGAGGTTTAGACCATTGTGATTTACATAATATATGGATGGATGGATAGGAAAAGTCACTTTTTTAATTTGCTCGCGGTCAGCGGTCAGATCAGCGCGCGGTCAACATTAATTCCCCAGTTATAAAAATTCACAGACACAATATTAATTCCATATAAAAACTCAGAGAAACAGCATTAATTTTCCAGTTATAAAAACTCACAGACTCAACATAAATTCCCCAGCTATAAAAACTCACAAACACAACATAAATTCCCCAGTTATAAAAACTCAGAGACACAACATTAATTCTCCAGTTATAAAAACTCACAGCCACAAAATAAATTTCAACTGATGCAAAAATCCACAGACACCAGATAAATCTCCCAGATAAGTCCGAACTTACAGCGCGCCAGATGTAAAAACCTACAGTCACAACATAAATTCCCCCAGTTATAAAACCTCACAGATACAACATTAATTCCCCCATATGGCTTACACTGGTCTAACGTGGTCTTTCCTTTGTAAAGGAAAATCAAGCCTTTTACCTTGTGAATTGGACTAGTGTAATTCTAAAGGAATCTACTGTTAGATTGGGAAAATGACAACGGAATAGATTTTATCTAGTCCTCCTATGATACTCAGAAATAGGCTCGGACTCGTTCATATTCAATAGTGCCTCGGACTCAGCATGTACGTCCATATAGAAATTCTTCGGGATTTTGTATGCCTACCTCCTCCAATGCAGCGACTGCACTAATCTTATCTCATGTTTCCTCCCTCACGTAAAACGCCTTTTGATTATTCGGCATCTGGTGAAACGTGTTCAACAGATGCCAGAAGCCTTGCAATTGCAAGCACAATAAAAGTAATTTAAACAACCAAGGTCAATGAGAGCTTGAACTTTAGCTTTTTCTGGTGAACAATGAATGTGGAAACAATCCTGCTCTATTCAAACACCTCTTGCGATGTTTAAAACTCATTCGCCAAGTACAAACACCTCTTAGGAAGTAAGGATACCATGTGAAGTTTTTAATAGAACGGAGGGAATAGATTACAAGGTTGGAAGATCAATCCCTACAAGGCTACAACATTACAATTTTCTTACAACCCAAAAAGAAAACATGGAAGAAGAAAAAGAAGATAAATGTATATCTAAAACAATACTAGCTATTTATATATCAGATTGCTGCAACATTCAGAATGTTTACAGTACCAACCAGGAGGCCATAACTCCAACTATTGATGGCGGAGTCGATCATATAACCAGTACTCCTGTAACTATCAAGCACAATACAAATGCATATACGTCAAAAAGAAAGAAAAAATCCTAACAAAATCAGTAGGTTCAAACTTCAGCTCCCGCAGTGTGTCTTGTCAGGTTACAGATATTCGATTGTCTTCATCCCACTTGCTCTTCGGTATCTCCCCAGAATCAGAGATGAGCACCTTCTTCCTAGGCTTGCCACTGTAGGTTCCAGCACTTCCTTCAATTGCGTACACAGCATCCATGCCATCGATGACTTTGCCGAAAACAACATGCTCACCATCCAACCTGTCCAATTGCACAGAAACTTAAATATAATGCCATTGATGGCTTTCAAAGTGTACACTTTACTAAGTTACGAATTTTTATTAGGAAAAAATACCCCTGAATCTAATGTGGAGCCTGTTAACAATTTTGAAAATGAACTTGTTTGATCAATAAGACCCTGTCTGACGTTCATAGAAGACTTGCTTGTACTCCCTTCAGAATTTCTTGAACCAGTTTATAAACCAAGTAACCAACTATTTACAAGAAACCGGCCACTGTGTATTACAAATGGACTGAAGTTCATATGCATAATCTTGCCGCACTATTGGGTCAATCAGTTGTGCTACAAGATTGCTAAAATTATAGACACCATAACAAATTACTCCAGTTAAATACAAAACCAACTTCCTGGCCAGATTAATAGACTAGCAGGGATATCTTGTACAAAGGGGGGAACAGACGGGATAGGGAGGGAAGAATTCCTCGAATGGAGGCTTGACAAACCAAGTATATTCTCAAGAAGGCCTATTTATAACTCTGAATAGAAATTCATACGTTTCTCCTAACCAATACAATGAAACTCTCCATTCACCCCATCCATAATCCACAAACTCACACGGCCCCACAGTATTTATAAACAAGAAGGTGCATGTACATTTATGCCTCAAAGAAAATAGCTTACCAGTAAGCTTTAACTGTTGTAATAAAAAACTGTGAACCATTGGAATCCGGCCCTGAATTTACCATTGAAACCATACCTGCAGCAACCGCACTAGAAAAGTGAGTGAATGAACATATTTTTCAACAGTATAAATTTGTAAATGCTGTGTGTGTGTGTATGGTGGCGTTGGGGTTTTGGGGGGGGGGGGGGGGGGTGTCATCCAGAAGAAGATAAACTGCAACAAAGGTCATCTATACCTGCTTGAGAATTCTTCAACTTGAAATTCTCATCGCGAAAGGTGCCACCATATATAGATTGATTTCCTCTTCCATCACCAGAGACAATGTCTCCACCTTGTATCATGAATCCTGGAATAATACGATGAAATGGAGTCCCTTTGTAGTGTAAAACTTTTCCATTAGGAGCTTTTCCCATTTCGCCTGATTCCAGAGAAAAACCAGATCAGTGGAGAACAAGTAATAGGTAAAAACAGCATGCTCCATATCCAAAAGATATTAAACGAGTATGCTGATCCGCCATGAACACAATAGTGGTGCTGTTCAACATACCTGTACATAACGCCCTGAAGTTTTCTGCAAGGAAAATTGTATAAAATCATCAAAATTATGAAAAGAAGAAACTCAAAATAAATTCACCAAAGAAATTGAAGGACATTACCTACTGTCTTTGGCACAGCGTCACCATACAAGCCAATTGTAATTCTCCCTGCAGAAACAAGTCGTTAGCTCAAAAGTGAAACCAACACAAGATTCCAAATAAAGGAATTACATTTTCCTGTTTTTTAGTATTTCTAGTTTCACGTTTGACATCCGCAGAATTAGCTGGTGGAAGCACAAGTGACACGGTAGATTTTGATGAGTTGCTTGGATCACCTCTAATATATCTTGATCAAAATGATATTTGTTTAATGCATCATACGTGTTGCATCATGACTCGTAGTAAATAGCAGCTAGATTTTTTTTTCTTTTTGGGGGAAGTAGTGTCAGTGGAGGAACTGTAAATAAAATTGCAAGGTTTCTTGAATATGTCTAAGAGATGATTCAATCAAACTGCCACACAATGCTAGTGAAATTCTATTTATACTCCAACTGCCTGCTTATGAAGATCTATCCCCCAGAAACCATCTTTTATCACCAAGATTCAGCTACTTTAGATGCTTGGGAACAAAAAAAAACATAAAATGCACTATTGACAGGGGGGATTTGTGACAGGACGTTTGTAATTGATCATATTAAAGAATATCAAAGGCCATTACCTATCCGTTGCTTATCTATGTCAACATCCAAAAACACCCTGTGGGTGATATCATAAACCACTCCCACCTTCTCTACTTCCTGGAGACGTAATAAAAGAAAAAGGGAGAAAACATAAAGCTTAATCAGCCATCAGAATAACATCCTAATCATATTAAGAGTTAAAAACTACAACAGAAGCAACTTTTGACCACAAATAAAGCCAGCAAAATTTGATGTTAACACCAGCTAAGCAAATATACAAAACCCCACATCTCAAGAAGCATATTGCATATAGATATAAGATGTCTGCTTTTATCATTCACAAGAGCTCATTCTCGCTACCTTCAATTTGGGGAACGAAGAAAACTGACAGCAAATATAAACAAAGCTCAGGTGCTTCAAATGTAGACTTATCCTACAACAATTTGGAGAATGACATCGGGTAGCATTAGCAATTTCGAGTGCGACACAGTACCTCAAGTAAGCTCTTGATTCTCATCGAGTATAAACGGTTTTTCCAATTATAAACGAGGCTCAATGCTTCAAATATAGACTTATCCGACAACGATTTGGAGAATGGAATCAGGCAGCATTAGCAATTTCTTGTGTGATACATTGCTTCAAGTAGGCTCTTGAGTCTCATCAAGCACAAACTGTTTTTCCAAGAAACTAGCATACTTAACCCACAACACAACAGAGCTCCGCCATTAAGTGTAACATGAACCATTGAAATGTAGCTAAACTAGCGGATACCCACAGTAATTTCATTCATTCCAAACATAGATCACAAGAATCGAATCCATTAGTATCAACTATCAACAACTTCATTTCATCACTAATTTGGCACAATTACGTCTCAATAGGAAGATTCCAATTCGGTATACAAGAAACTAGCATTCTTAACCCACAACAATAGAGCTCCGCCACGAAATCTAACACAAGCCATTGCCGAAATGTAGCATAACTAGCCAATGCATAAAGTAACGAAAGAAATCAAAATCCTCTTGGCTAGCTCACTAATTCGATCCACTTCAAACATAGATCACAATAATCTAATCCACTACTGCCAACTATCAACAACTTCATTTCATCACTAATTCGGCAAAATTACGTCTCAATAAGAAGATTCCAATTCGATATATATACAAACAGATTATCATTTCCGTAGAATCCTAAACTAATCTTATCTCACCCACACACAGACCTCACCAATTAACGCAATCCAAACACCGATTAGCAAACCACATTCAAATCCACCCAACAAAAGAAAACCCCTTTCAAAACCCGCAAGCAATCGGCTCAAAATCAAAGCAAAACAGCAGCTAATTGAGCTCGAAATCAGAAGAAATGAAAATACCTGGCGAGAGAAGGAAGAAGCAAGAAAGATCAAAGCGAGGACCGCGAAGAAAAGTAACAGGATCTTAGGTTGAAGCCACGCTGAAAGATCTCGAGCCATTTGGGAATGTATATTCAATGAGTCATCGTCTATTTCAACTTCAACAATGATCGAGAGAGAAGGAAGTTGTGAAAGTACATGAATAAGATAATTGGAATTGAAAAATGGTGAATATTGGTGATTGTGATTTTCTACTCTCTGCTCGAGACGAACATGGCAGAGAAGAGAAGAGAAGAGAAGAGAGTGATGATGATTTTTAATTGATTCAATGCAATTATTCTTAATCCTCACTCAACATTTATTGCTAACAACGATTTACCAACTCTAATTACGTACACTTTTTCTTTTTCTTCTATAGAGGGCGATGAGATAAAGAACTGGAAGCTGGGCCTCTGGAAACTGGGCCTTTATAGGTCTAAACCTCCATCTAACTGCTGAATTGCGACCTGGTCCAGTAATGACTTTGTAATTGCAGAAAACTACTCCCTCCGAAATCCGAATAACTCATACATTAAGGTTTAAGAGTAGTTTTGTGTAAAAATTAAAATACATGGTGAAAGATGAAATGATGGTAGGTGTGATTTTAGTGTGAAATTCAAACTTTTAATTATGTGTTACAGAAATGTGTATGGGTTAAGTAAATGTGTAAGAATAAAACAGAACAAATAAGGATTGGTGTGAGGGTTGCCTTCTTCAATCCATGAGATAAATTTGTCCATCTTTCGTGCCTGTAGAAACTGTCTTCCAATATAAAATAGTGTACTAGTGAATGTGTAAGCTAGCAATTCCAATCACATATTCGAGTGACCTTCTATAATATGGAATGATGTGTAGACGTAGGAGAATTTAGACTTGAGTGTGTCAAAATAGGGGTGGGGTGTGATGTTGATGGATCAAGATTCTTTGATTTCACATAAATATCGAAAATTGGCAGATATGAGGGAACCTCGATTTTTTATATATTATCACAAAACTCACATGTCTGATAAAACAATAAACAAGTACTTAAATAGTAAAACTCATAATCAACTACAAAGTCCTAACCAACTAAAATGAAATTACCAACTCCTAATCAACTACGAATAAGGAAAATACAAAAAATAATCGAAAACTACGAATATATAACAAAAAGTAGTAAACTACAATAATATGACGTCATTCGTTTCATATCAGGGTAGGACGTTTTTTATAATTAAAAAAAAGATCCAGGGGGAGATGTAATTCTACACAAACAACCTTCTATGCTCGAACTGGTAACACTCTGTTCGGGTCAAATATATTGACCAAGTGGTGAAGCTTAACATGAATAACACACCGCTACTAGGAATTTTGTTGGGCAAGGGATCGATCTAACTTTCCAATTTTTAAAACAAGTAGACCAACTCACTTTGATAAAGATCGGTATCTTTTTTTTCATCTGAAAATTTATTAATTTCAGTTTAGTTCAGATTCATTCAGTCCGATCTGCTTAGTTGTTTTTTATACTACAATTCAGTTTAGTTCTGTAACTTCTGTTCAAAATATAACCTAATTACTCTTACACAAGTATCTATTGTTGTACTAATATACAATAATACTAACGGTTAGATATACGATTTTAACATACCACACTTTAACAAAATTTTAACAGATGAATAGTAACTCGATTTTATGTTAATTGAAATAGTGATTTAACTCAGTTTTTAATTGTATTTCAAATACAATTCAATATACAACTCGAATTTGTACACATATTCGAAATAAACTTAATTTATGTGTAAAACACCACTTAGTTGGAGTACAAAGCGATGTATTGTATGAATGGAGGTGCAATTTATAAGCATACATACTTGTACGTTGCATTCAATTATAGAGTGCACGCTTTTAAACTTGACAAAACCTCTCTGATGCCATCTCCAACACTCCATCGGAGTCTGAGCGGCATTTGCCCCTTTTTTTTATTTTCATTTCTTTTCTTGTTTTCTTCCCTCGTTTCTTGTTTTCTTTCCTCTTTTCTTATTTTCTTTCTTTTCTTTGCTCGTTTCTTGTTTCCTTTCCTCTTTTCTACTTTTATTCTTTTTTATTATTTTTCATTTTTCTTGAATATTTTCATATGATAATAATTATGTGTAGCAATAGAAATATACTTATACATTACTTCTCAAATTTAAAATACATATTATTTGAATTTAAAATCACCTTGTAGAATGTAGTATTTTAATTGTTGTAATTTTATTTTTTAATTATTGTAATTTTCAATTTCAAGTATTGTAATTTTCAATTTCAAACATTGTAGTTTTTTTAAGTAATGTAATTTTTATTTTCAAGTAATATATTTTAAAAAAATTAATGTGATTTTGTTATAATTAATTAACGATATTTTAATAAATTCAATAATAAATTTTAAAAGGAAAAGAGAAAAGAAAATGAAATGAAAAATCAAGTTTGAAAGAAATGTGAAAAGAAAATAATTTTTGGGCTCCACTGTTGGAGTAGATAATGTTGGCGAGTTGCAAAGTAATTTGCAGTAAGTGGAATGTTGACGTGGCAGAAATTTTGGAACTGAATGAGTTGCTGCTGGAGATGGACTAATATATTAAGCTATTGTGGAGTGGACATTTTTATAATGCATTTTCTTGCCTTGTCTTTATTAGTAATCGTTTTCATATGATCGATTAAAGTAGACAAAACATGTGGTGTGTCCCACCGAGCATTAAGACTTAAGAGGCACATGTCGGGGTCAAGACAGGCTGGACACAATACTGATCGTACAGCCGCCTGTCCGAGAGCCGTACACGTCCTTATCGGCTTATCACTCACTCGATCGCTATATGATAAGCACGGGCTATTTTTCTCCACACCCTGTGCAATCACGGCTAATATAGTAAGTAATAAGCCACTTCCAGTTAAGATAGGCCAAGGGCACTCAATCCCTACTCAAGTGTTTGTTTCGCATTTTTCCACTTCTATCTTAAGTAATCTTTTTTTGTTTGACATGTAGTATAGTATTACTTTGTTATATGGTTTAGTCCGATATTATTTGAGACCAAAGTACAGTTTTAAAATTGAGTTAATGATCAGTAACTTACTACGTTATGAACTGACATATCAACTCGAGGACTGGAGAATGTATATCCACGAGATCTGCCGAACATCAATTGGAGATCCCTCACAAAGAAGACCCTACTTTAAAGGAGTATGTCATTAGATATCTCACATCGCTTGAGAATATTACGTGCATGTTGTATAATATATGAGATAAATCTCCCCCTTAAAGATTCTTTTAAGGGGCAGCCCCTCCCTGCCTGCTTCTCTACTATCAGGTATTGGACGTGGGTCTTATAAGAACTTTTATGGGGTGGTTTGAGCTCCTTTTTACATGATTCCCAAATGATGTGTTGATGTTTATACACTTCAAACTTTCACACGTTTACAATCGACAAAGCAAGTGATTCCAATACAATCACGATGATGAACCTATTTCTGAAATTTATAAAAAATACTTAACCAAAAGAGTAGTTATTTAGGTAAATATTTATTAATGCCCAATTATACCACTGTACACGTATTAAAAAATCAAGTCACTATCCGAATTGTATTGTCGATAAAATCTAACTAATTCCCTGTTCTTACTCATAGCTAAACAAGATGGAGTCGATATACAAAAATTACACAACAAAGAGAAAAAGAATCTGGTAAATCGAATTCGTAGACGAGATCATGTGACAGTAAAAATGTTGTACCCACTTGCCAATTCAAAAGTATGACTATTACCATATACATACATTTAGTTAAATAAAAAATTTATACTCCAATGCTAATGATAACAACGTATGAAATAAACAAATTAAACCATCTGACTTCAAGTTTAATACTCCATGAAGATTAATTAATCCAAAAATAAGTACTATAAATCAACCCTTTTATTTTCTTTTATTCAACGGACACCAACCGTAAAAAAAAAAGAAAAAATTATTTCTCCCAATTTGTATATCATGTATCTCATTCTCATATGTTATTTGGTTCTTGATTGTTTCGATTCATAGTTTGATTAATTTGTGATCTGCAGTTGATTTATAGGAAATTTAATTGGTGTGTTTGATATTTTAGAGTTTAAACTTGAATAGTATCTCTCTTTTTGAGAGTACCTCTCTTTTTGGTTGGAGATTGAGTTCTCTCTTCTTGTGAGTCTCAATCCACCATCTTCTACGTCGATCCCACTACCCTAGCCTGTGAGTCACATCCCATACTGTTCTGTTCGGTCTGTGAGGCCACCCCCAAAATTTTCCGAGTGGTTTCATGGTTTGGTCGGTCTCCCGGTTTGTAAGTTTTATTTTGTCTAGCTATTTTTCTTTTCAAAATTCGAATTTTCTTTCCCTCGCAGTGATTAATTTTCTTTTTTAGCCTTCTGCAACCTACCCTATTAATTCTGGTGTTTGGAGTTTTTCTTATTTTCTCTTTAGTGCTGCAACAGGACGTCTAGGTTGATTGTCATTCTCCATCTCTCATAGTTTCACTATCTGGGCACTAGTCTGTCAACCGCTGGGTGATTATGGATCAAATCCTGGAAGGTTTGAATGAGCAGATGAGCCTTACTGCTCTGGAACGTCAAAATATCTCTGTGCCGGCGGACGTGTGGAATACATCGGCGTTGAATCATGAGTTATGCTTGGTTGGGAGGGTTTTGTCGCGTAAAAGTATCAATTTTGAGGCTTTTGAGCGCACTATGTTCAATGGATGGAACACTCTCCGCTCCGTTAGAATGCAGAAGCTAGGGGTTGATAGAATCCTAGTTCAATTTGAACATGTGGTCGATAAGAATAGGGTGTTGGCGAAGTCTCCGTGGGCGTTCTACAAAAATCCCGTGGTACTACGTACTTTAGGTGTAGATGAGGACCCTCAATCATTCTCATTGGATTATTGTGATTTGATTTCTATGTACATGCCATGGGGCTACCAGTGTTATTGAGGCACAGGGCCATGGCGGAATGCCTTGGAAACGCAATGGGTACCTTTAAAGAGATGGATAATTCACATGGCCCTGGATTCATTAGTACTAATCTGAGATTTAGAGTCAACATGGACATCACGCAGCCACTGCGTCGGATGATTAACATTATGGGGCCAGGAGGTCAGAAAAGTTCAAGTCCGTCTAGTCTATGAACGCTTACCCAACTTCTGTTATTTTTGCGGGATGTTAGGACACTTGGTGAAGGATTGTGCGGAATGCTTAGACTTGGCAGATTCTAATGGGGATATTCCGGCAAACCAATTGTCGTATGGTGATTGGTTACGAGCACAGATTAATACGCAACAGGTTAAGGTGGTGCAAGGAAGTCTCACTACAAGAATAACCGGATTTAGGGACGGATAAAATCCGTCCCTAACTTAGGGACGAATCGGTGGTGTTAGAGACGGACTAGGGACGGATAGGCCTGTCCGTCCCTAAATAGGGACGGATTAGTAATCCGTCCCTATTTAGGGACGGATAGAATTATCCGTCTCTAAATTAGAGACGGATAATTCTATCCGTCTCTAATTCGTTGACCAAAAAAAAAAATTAAAAAAAAAGAAAATTTAGGGACGGATAGATCTATCCGTCCCTAAACTATCAGAAACCCTAATTTATTAATCACTATATTCCTCCCACACTCACTAACCACTCCTTCTCCTTCTCTCCCACCACTGCCTCTCCGTCCACCACCGTTCGACCACCACGGGATCTCCGTCCTCCACCACTCCACCACCTCCACCACCACTGCCTCTCCGTCCACCACCGCTCGAATACCAATCCACCACCACGGGCTCTCCGTCCTCCACCACTCCACCACCACCACCACCACCACCACCACTGCCTCTCCGTCCACCACCACCACCACCACTCCACTGCCTCCGTCCACCACCACTCCACCACCCTTCCTCCACCACCACCCACCCAACAACCACCTCCCTCCTTCCTCCACCAACACCACCACTCCCCCTTCTCTCCTCCTCGCCGCATCCCCACCACTGACGATGAATCCTCTCTCTGCCTCGCCGCATCAACCAACGAACCTCCACTGTCCACCACTGCCTCCGTCTAGATCTCATCATCACCACTGTCGTGCCGTCCACCACCAGATTCGACTTCCTCCGTTCAAGATGCAAAGATCCAGATCTAGTTTTTTTTTTTATTTTCTCTTATTAATTTTGTAATTTCTTCTTTGTATTAAATATTAAATTGTATATTGTATTATTGTATTATTGAATAATGAATATTGAATATTGTATGAAATTTTCGATTCAGTGTATCATTGTTGGTTTATCTGTATTGTATATTTGTATAAAATTTTCGGTTTATCCGTATTGAATATTCGTATATAATTATCGGTTTATTTATATTGAATAAAATTATCGGTTTATCCGTATTCAATATTCGTATAAAATTATCGAAATATTCGTATTAAAAATAAAAATTAAAAAAATAAAAAATACTATTTAGGGACGGATATTTATCCGTCCCTAAAGGTCTTTGACCATTAGGGACAGATAATATCCGTCCCTAAATAGGGACGTATATTTTATCCGTCCCTATTTGGTTAGAGACGCCCGTTTTAAGGACGGGCGTCTCTATCCGTCCCTAACGGTTTAGGGACGGATCGGTAGGGGTTTAGGGAAATCGATTTTTTTTGTAGTGTCTGCAACATTATTATAGTCGGCCGTCACGATCGAACCAGGCTACCTGGCGTCCTAGTCTGAACCAAGCAAGGGGGGTAATGCAAATAAAAATTTTCCCAAGGATGGTAGTGTAAATTCTGGAGTGGATAAGGAAAGGGATAGTGTGGAGATAATTAGGGAGGATTCTGCTTATTCTGGTGGAGGAAATCGTGGGAATGGAAAAGGTAAAGAGGTTATTAGCGAGGAAATTGATGGGGAAGTTTCTTTGGGCATGGAAATTGTTGTAACCAATCCCTTAATTGAAGCAAACCATGATCTTTTCCTTCAACAGAATAGTCCTGTTCTCACGTCTGAAATTGGGGAGAATATTGCTATGTCTATTGATACTAGCTTCCTGGCCCAAGCTAATTGTAGTGTCCAACCTGATTTGAGCCCTCTCAACCCAAGCCCACTAGCCATCATACAAAGTTCCAGCCCAATACCCACTTTCCCGCAATCTGCCGTGCACATACCCAACTCCAGTATCCGCTTGGACCAAATCGACCCAGCCAAGACCCGTGACACTTTCCTGGCCCACCTAAAATCCACTAAGCCCAAAACACAATCTGCTCAGTCCACTGCCTCCACAAACAAACTCACCAAGCCCAAAATCCTTAGGAGAACCCTTCATCCCAATCCTTCCTCCTCTGCTGGTCCGGTAATGACACAGAAAAGGGGACGTCCGGTTGGCAGTAAGAACAAGGACCCAGCTTCCAAAAATTCGGATACCCCTATTGACAAAGAAAATGAGGAGCCAAGTCAGAAGAGAATCTATGGTGTACCTAATGATAATCAGTATATACCAGCGGCGGAGGTTGCGGAGCAACCCCACCTAACTCAATGAGTTGCCTCAGTTGGAACTGCCAGGGTTTAGGGAACCCTCGGGCAGTTCGTGTGGTAAGAGAGCTCATTCGAGATCTCATCCCCAATGTGGTCTTTCTCATGGAAACAAGACTCGATGACCATGGGTTTGACCGGTTACGTAGTAGCTTAAATATGCATGGAGTGGGAGTGGCAGCAGTGGGAAGATCTGGAGGTCTACCATATTGCTCTGGGATAAGGAGACGTCAGTTACGGTTTTGAGTTATAGTAAGCACCATATTGACGCGAATGTTCAGTTTGTAGATACCCCAGTGATTTGGTGGTTTACGGGCTTTTATGGGGAACCAGAGACATCAAGAAGGAAGAATACTTGGCATCTTTTGAAGAATTTAGGTTCGGTTTCGCATAGGGAGTGGTTAGTGTAGGGGATTTTAATGAGATTTTAAAACACGAGGATAAACTGAGTGATGTGGTGACTCCGGAGTGGAGATTGAGGGACTTTCGAGAAACTTTGACCCACAATGATTTAATTGACCTCGATTTTGTTGGCTACCCGTTTACATGGACGAATAAAAGAGAGGTGCCCCATAACACGAAGCTTCAATTAGACAGAGGAGTGACAAATCCGAAGTGGTGTGATGCTTTTCCGTTTCACCAAATTAAACACCTAACTGTGAGGAGGTCGGATCACTTGGCCATCCTTGCTTCCTTTTCCGCCAATCCACCTACCCACCATTCAACAGTCAACCCACCTACCCATCACTCTCCAGCCAACCCACCTAATCGACATCCAGCAACCAACCCATCTACTCACCACTATTCAGCCAACCCGTACACCCATACCCACCCACACCATCGGCCGAAACAGAAACTCTTCAGGTTCGAACAAGTTTGGCTCCGTTCAGATGATTGTCAACAAGTGATTCGCGATTCTTGGGATAGTGAGATGAATTTCTTGGCGAATATGGAGAATTGCACAGTAGGTCTCATGAATTGGAGCAAAGCAAGCTATCCCAAAGATTGAAATAAATTGGCCTCAATTCAATCGGAAAAGTTTGAGTACGCCATTTTCGGCGGAAGTCAAAGCTAGGGAGAGAGAGATAGCTGAAATCGAACTTGGAGGATATGCTGGATAAAGAGGAATCGTTATGGCATCAAAGGGCGAAGAAGCAGTGGCTTGTTGAGGGAGATCGCAATACCAAGTTCGTTCACTCCCAAGCTTCGAAGCAGGCGAAGCAGAATCAGATTTTGTGGTTGAAGAATTCGGAGGGTAATTTATGTGCTGATCAGGGGTCTATGGGTAAAATTGCAGTGAACTATTTTGGTGTGATTTTTTCCAGCACTCATCCTGCGGAGCAGAATATTGATCGGGTGGTGGAAACTATGAGATCGAAGGTAGATAGCTCAATCAATCGTGACCTGTCCAGATTGTTCACTGCAGAGGAGGTAAGAACCGCTCTTTTTGATATGTTTCCTACCAAATCCCCCGGCCTCGATGGTATGCCTGCTTTATTTTACAAAAAACTTTGGCACATTGTGGGTAAGAATGTTACTGCTTGCGTTCTTAAAATACTGAACCAGAATTGTCTTCATTCCAAGTTGAATTTTACCCATATTATACTCATTCTCAAGTGTAAAACGCCAGAATTAATTACCCAATTCAGACCTATCAGTTTGAGGAATGTTATTTTAAAATAGCTTCCAAAGCTATTACCAATAGACTCAAACCTCATATGCATAATATCATAGCCGAGACCCAGTCTGCTTTTGTGCCTCATAGGTTAATCACTGATAATGTGTTAGTCTCTTATGAGCTAAACCATTTTTTGAAAAGAAAGACAAAAAGCAAAGATACTTTTATGGCCTTAAAACTAGACATGAGTAAAGCTTATGACCGGGTTGAGTGGCCTTTCCTTGAACGTGTGTTGCATAGATTAGGTTTTGAGCATACTTTTATTCAGTTAATTATGCTCTGTGTGCGTTCTGTATCCTACTCCATAAAATTAAATGGAGAGTTATTTGGCCTTATCCAACCTGTGAGAGGTCTACGTCAAGGGGACCCCTTATCCCCTTATTTGTTCTTGTTCTGTACTGAGTCTTTTTCTTCATTAATTGTGGATGCTGAGTCGAGGGGTGTGATTCGTGGTGTTACTGTTAACCCTTTGGCGCCTTCTGTTTCTCACTTGTTGTTTGCGGATGACACCTTAATTTTTTATGATGCTTCTTGTGAGTCTGCTGTAGAGATTAATAGGATTCTGGATTGGTATAGCTTGGCTTTCGGCCAGTTAATTAATCTGAATAAATCAACTGTGGTGTTTAGTAAGAATGCTGGAGTGGATAAGATTGAGGAAGTGAGGAATATTTTGCTTGTGGAGGTCGTGGAGAAACATGAGAAGTTATTTGGGACTTCCTACGGAAATGGGTAGATCTAAGAGGGAAGTTTTTAGTTGGATTAGAGAGCGTTTGTGGGCTAAAACCCAGGGTTTTGGAGAGAAGAATTTATCAAAGGTAGGTAAAGAGGTGATGATAAAATCAGTTTTACAGTCTATTCCGACATATGTGATGAGTTGCTTCAAATTACCTGAGTATTTGCTTCGTGAATTGGAGTCCATATATAATTGCTAAATTTTGGTGGGGTGACGGCCAAAAAGATAAGATACATTGGGTAAAGTGGGATACGCATTGTGATAGTAAGAGGGATGGTGGGATGTGTTTCCGCGATTTGAGCTCTTTTAATATGGCTATGTTGGGTAAGCAAGTGTGGCGTATTATCGAACAGCCTACATCTCTTCTTAGCAGACTACTCAAGACAAAATATTTTCCAACTCGCGATGTGTTAGATGCTAGACCCAATCCAAATGCATCCTTTTCTTGGAAGAGTATTTTCGGTGCTATTGAGTTGGTGAGGACTGGTTTAATTTGGCGCATTGGTAGTGTTGAGTCTGTGAGTGTGTGGAATGATAGATGGATACCGGATACTTTCAATAGGAAACCTCTCACGCCGGATCTCTATTACATTGGGAATACTGATGTATCTAATTTCCTTAAAAATGATGGGACGGGATGGGATAAAAATCTGTTGGAGTGTGTCTTTTGGGATTGCGATGTCGAGGCCATCTTGAAAATTTCCATTAGTTGTTCGAATAATGCTGACACTAGACGGTGGTTTTTCACCAAAAATGGCTACTACTCTGTTCATTCAGCCCATTATGCGGCCACAGACAGTAAGAAACAGAGTGGTCGTCAAGTAGCTTCTTCCTATGTCACTAATACGCGGAATTGGTCCTTTATATGAAAACTTGGGGTTCCAAATAAGATCCGAATTTTTATTTGGAGGGTCCTTAGGAATGGTCTTCCTGTGCTACATAACTTGGATAAGCGCTATGTCCAAGTCGAAAACGTATGTCCCTTTTGTTTGTACGAGGATGAAACAGCTTTACATGTGTTTAAACTTTGTCACTTTGCGCGTCTAGTATGGGCCTTATCTGATTTGTCAATCTTTGCTTTGTCTGTTCCTTCTTTAGACATTTGGGAATGGATATCTCATGTTAAATAGGTTGTCAAGCTGGAGCAGTTTGAATGGTTTGTGTGCATCTGCTGGTCGATCTGGTATGCCAGAAACGGGTTGGTGCATGAACAAAAGCAGACGGATGCCCAGGACTTATTACGATTTGCTGGGGACTACTTGAGGCGTTTTAAGGAGGCAAAAATACTCTACACTACGAGTAACAAACCAGAATCCCAGAAGCAGTGGTCATTACCCACTGGAGCAGTCATTACCCACTGGAGCAACAATCAAGATTAATGTGGACGCCTCGATTCGTACACAGCTGAATGGGGCAGGACTTGGAGTGGTTGCACGAGATCACACAGGTTCCGTGTTAGCTTGGAGACAGCGCCTGATGCCATACATAGTCTGTCCGGAAACTGCAGAACTAATGGCGATTCTCGAAGGTGTGAAGCTGGCTGAGGAAAGCGGGTGGCGTGAAGTAATGGTGGAAAGTGACTGCATTTCTGCTGTTAAAGCAATAAACTCCAGTGAGAAGTGTCTAGCTGCTGGAGGGGCGATTGTGGATGCTATTAGGAATCACATTTCTTGTTTTAGTTCTATTCATTTTAGTCATGTTTTTCGTTCGGCAAATACGGTAGCTCATGAATTGGCTAGCCATGTGACTGGAAACCGTGATGGCTTTGATTTGCCTGCCTGAATTGTTTCCATGTACTTTTTTTTCATCATGAATGAAAGGTTATTACCCCTAAAATTTTTTTTTCCGAGTTTATATTATAAATATATTAATTATATTCTATATCTAGAGTAGTTTACCAACATATGAAAACGTGTTTATAACTTTGAAGTCAAAAGGTCAAATTTTGTCGTTGTTATTAAGACAGCTATTTTCGTTAATTGTTGTTACACACAAGCCGTACGTAAATGATAATGTGCTAATGTTCCGTATATAGCTGGAGATGATAAGAAAGGTCCCTTATATATGTGTGGTGCATAATATTTTATATACTTATCATGTTGTGCATAATTTATGATAACTAATAAAGAAATTGAGTTTGATAACAACCACTACATACTAACAATTGCATAATTGATTTTTCTTACCAATTAATTGATCTAACGGTCTAACCCTAGTGAACCCGTTCAGACTTGTGGAGATATGGTTGGTATATTCTGGGGCGGACCTGGGTTGGGGCGCGCCCCCTAAAATTTGAAATATTTTTTTTATAGGTAATATTTTCGAAAATTTTGAATTTCGCCCCCCTAACCCTAAAAAAAACCTCATATATATAATTCCCCCCGCCCTAGGTATATTTCATATATTCTTCCAAAATCGCCTTACTTCTTTCTAGGTCATTTTATGCCGTTGAGTAAGTCTTTTCAGGAACTCGTTTATTCTAGACTTGAGATGGTATATCATTCATAACATTTTAATCATGGGATCATCTATGGGATGACATGTTGGCCCACAATACAACATATATCCTTTTACACAGCTGATGATGCTAAATTCGGTAAGAGTGATTATATGTGGTAATGTATGATGAAGAGTAGATAAGTGCTTGATAATGAGTAGTAATGCGTATTGACGTTGAATAAGTGGTACAATGTCCTATACTATTGCTAGCTCCTTGGAGTCGTAAGTCGCTTATTGCGGAGCAAGTATATAGTGACGTATATAGTAGTAAATGTGTGTGCACATTTATGGACAGTGAGGGGGTAGTCGGACTCCTTACTACGGTCTGGTACACCTCGAACCAAAATAGATTAAGTCGAGAAGGATTGTTGGTACGCTTCATGTCAAACCAAACCAACTATGTATCATCAAGGCCCTTTTGTCATCACTCGTGCGATTACTCATCGACTACTATCCGGGATGATCCGTTGGCTTCACTGTACCAACAAAACAAATGTACTTATCTATGCACTTTGTTATCACTCGTTCGCACCTCGAGAAACTTTCCCAGTGAACCACTCATCTTAATTCAGATTGATCAAGAGCAATCACGTTTTACTATAATTTTTTATGGATTAATTCTAAAAATAGTCACCTTATTGGTATTAATATCCTTCTCGACTCATTTAAGTTTCCATTGAAACTCTAGTACATTACATATATTGAAAAAAATGAGTTTTTTGGATAAGTAATTGGCCCATGCGTTGAAAAAGCCATAATAAATGCAAGTTGACATGTGCAAGACTTTGCTTTCCCGATTAATAGACGGTTTAATTGGGGCGCCCCAACTTGATATCCATAGGTCATATTTAGTCCAAAAAAGAGACGTGCACTAAAATGAACGAGTGAAAATGTCAAATTAACCATGCCGACCAACTTTCTAGAATTGCTACCTACTAGTAGGTTGACATGTAAGTTTAAATAAAAAGTGAAATAAACCATAAAATACAAAAATGTAATAAAAAGAGAATATATGATGGGTATCATTGCACGAAAACTTGTTCCATTCGTTAATTATTTTGTGATCGAACTATTCCTGCAGCAATTTTAAAACTTCTCGTTTGATATTAAGGAGTTTCTCTTATACTAAGCAACACGAGAAGTTGTTTTTTTAGTCGCCTTTAAAACAACTTCTCATCTATATGTCATTGTTGTGTTTTGAATTGGTGAAGTATAATCGAGATTGATTTTTAATGATTATGTCAGCAATAGACGCATATTGTAAAGCTCCAAATTTAAGAGAGTTTACAAGGAACATAATGTTGCTATTGATAACAAGTTCCACATTTGTTTTCAAAACCCCCTTCACATGAATATCTGAATCTATTGACTGAGAAGTTTTACGGTGCATACATGTGTGAATAATGTGTGTAGTAAATGATAGTATGATACCATGTGTTGATATGCGGAATCAATATATCACTCGATTACTCGAAGAACAGTCAACGTATAACTAACATTGTCGTACTAAAATGCGAGCACGAGTGATCAGTAGCCGAGATGTTACACTTTTGAAAATTTTAAATGCTGGACGATAATTCATTAGTATTTTAAAATATCAAATAATATTATTTATTATGATTGCATATTCTTATTTCATCTTGCTCTGCATGGTTTAAGGGATTTCAGGGGAAAAGAATAAAAAATGAAGGAAAATGTACTTTTTACATGTTTGTTTCAATGGAAATGAAAACAGTGGAAAGGGAAATGTTGGAAAACCTGGAAAACGTGAAAAGGAAAAAAAATCATACAAATTCTCATCTCTTTATATCGGAAAATTTACAAAAATGAATATTTACTTAAAATAATATATTTAATCTAAAAATAATTTTATTAGCACTAATCTATACATTTGTATACAAATCATTTTATTTATAATATTCATTAAACTCGTTAATATATTTGCTTTATAAACAAGTTCTATCGACTATAGTGATAAATATAGATACCCCCATTAGAGTACAAATTACACATATGTACTATTTACTGATTCTTTGAAAAATAAAAAATAAAATATTCGAATACGAACCAATTTAAATTATATTACTCTATTCAATCTTATTGCGCATACTTACAATTTTCCAATTCTTTTCACCTATTATATATAATTAATTTAAAGGTTCGTTTTAATAATTCCACTGTTTGTATGTAATTAAAAAATATATGTTGGTCAAATAATGACCTTAGTTTTGTACTCGAAAATTTAAATATTCATCATTTAGTAAAAAACAAAAGATTAAAAAAAAAGAGAGATAGAGAAAAACTAAGAAAAAAGTTCAAAAAAGCCAAAAAAAATTTACGAAAAATTTTGCAAACAAATTTAACTGTCAATTTTCCTCAAAAACTTAAAAATTACCAAATAACATAAACAAGGGAAAATGCTGGTTTACTTCAACATTTTTCCAAGGGATTTAATTTTCCTCAAAATTCTTTTATTTTCCCTTGGAATCCCTTAAACCATGCAAAGATCCTTGATTAATTTCCAGAAAATCTAGATGAGTATATTCCCTTACAAAATAGACCATGTTTGTGCATTAATTGGTGAGTAATAATACCGGAAATTTAAAGCCAAACAAACTCTATTCCATTTCTGCCACAACCAAAGATCACAAGCGGCATGGTTCATGCCGACCTCCTCTTTTTCTTAACAACAAAGACAAGATTATATTAATACAAAGTAAAATATACACAAGTGCTTTTTGTACTAATACTCTAATACCACTAATACACGATGCAGTTCACATAGATTAAAATCTCGTTTTCAGGATACATTCATTTTGGATATTTAAAAAAGTGAGACATCTTCAGTTTTTCGAAAACATTCATGATGTTTTTTTGAAATGAATCATAGAAAATTAATATTAAAATGAAACAATTATAATGGACAAAGTTCTGAAAACAATTGAGAATTCCAAGATAATATCATCTCGCCGATACAAAACATACTTTTCGTTCCATTGTGAGTTTTTCAAAACCATGAAAGTGAATAGAGAGTCGAGTTTCACCTTGTACATACTCCCTCTACTTGAAGAAAAAGTTCTCAGGTTTTAACCTTTTTCCGATCAACAACTTCAACTCTGACTACAAATTAATTTTAAACTATAATGTTAAAATATTTAATTAAATTATATTTCAGTATAATGAAATTTAATTGAATATATTATCATTAAAATTCAAAATTAATTTGCAATTAAAACCTAAAATTGGCGGATCAAAAAATGTCAAAATTGAACAAATTACTGGACTCGAAGGTTACACGAATAAAAATTTGAGCTAGTTTGTGAAAATTGGACTCGTTTTGTAAAGTTCGGGCTCGTTACAGCTCAAGTGACGAAGTAGTAGGCTCGCGCGAAAAACATCATGATCTTCAGACTTCAAACATCATGCAGAGTTGTACTTGTACAAAAGAATAAAGGACAACAAAATTAATTATTTAATTCTAAAAGAAGAAGTTTTTTGAAATTTTTTTTTAAAAATTTTATTCATCACACTGCCAACTGCAAACAAAATGGAGAGAAATATCTTCCTTTAAATACCCGCCCTCAACTCCAAAAATTCTACACATTTCCCACAAAACATTTCCAACTTCCCAAAAACCAGTTCTCCCATTTTCCCAAATCTCAATCCCAATGGGTCCAAAGCTCTCTCCGGCAACACCCGCCGGAAAATGGCTGGGATTCGTCACCGCCGTTTGGGTCCAGGCCATTTCCGGCAACAATTACACATTCTCCAATTACTCTGACGCGCTCAAGTCCCTAATGGGCCTCACTCAGCTCCAGCTCAACAGTTTGTCCGTCGCTAAAGACGTCGGAAAGGCGTTCGGAATCCTCGCCGGACTGGCTTCCGATCATTTTTCCACGCCTGTGATACTGTTAATCGGGTCAATTGAAGGTTTGGTTGGATATGGCGTTCAGTGGCTCGTTGTTAGTGGTCGTATTCAGCCTCTTCCCTATTGGGTGGTGAGTGTTCAAAGTTCAAACAAATAAACCCTTGATTTTGTGATTTGAGATTATAATGTAGAGAACTAGAGATAGTTTTTTGAGTAAATGGTTTTATTGGAGGTTAATTTAGGTTGTTTGAAGCTATTGGAGTGATTTTGGTTCATAGAATTGTAAAAAGATTGGATTTTTATATGCAATTAGGCACTACAAAGAAGTATAGTTCAATTAGCTTATTGGAAATGCTTATAAAAGACAGTTCTGTTTGCTAACACACTTGAGATCAGGCCCTTCGCTTTTGCTGTTTAGATTAGATAGTTTTGACATTGGTGAAGTATGAGTATTATTACTATGAGTTATGGCACTTGAACTTGGGGCCTTGTAACAAGGAGACTTGTTCGCTTTGGCATCAGTTTATTTACCAGATTGGTTTGTGATGACATGGGTAACTAAATATAGTATGCGAATCTGCAGATGTGTATTTTTCTGTGTATGGGAGGGAACAGCACCACATGGATGAATACAGCGATCCTGGTGACCTGCATTCGCAATTTTCGCAAGAACCGGGGTCCAGTTTCGGGGATTCTCAAAGGGTATGTGGGTTTAAGCACTGCCATTTTCACTGACCTCTGTTCTGCTCTGTTTGCGGCTGACCCGGCCAAATTCCTCCTTATGCTGGCTACAATTCCGCTACTTGTCTGTCTCTCTGCTATCTTTTTTCTCCGGGAGATTCCGCCCTCATCCACCGCAGACGAGGAGAACGATGAAACCAAGTACTTTGCTGTAATCAACGTTCTTGCAGTTGTAATCGCACTTTATTTACTTGCGTTCGACTTATCGGGTGACCATGGGCATTTGTTTTCGCAAATTTTTGCTGGGATACTAGTGGTTTTACTTGCTTTGCCTCTGGCCATTCCGATTTACCTAGCTGCAAGGAGTTTTGTACGTTCCGGTGCCGAAGTTGTGGATTTCGAACAGGACGTGATTGAGCCGTTGATTGTGGAGGAGGAGGAGGAGAAGGAGGAGGTTGAAAAGACTTCTGATGAGAGGAGGAGGCCGGTGCTGGGAGAAGAGCACACGGTGTTGGAAGCGTTGAGTACAGTGGATTTTTGGATTCTGTTTCTTTCTTTCTTGTGTGGAGTTGGAACAGGTCTTGCGGTTATGAATAATATGGGTCAAATGGGTTTGGCTCTTGGGTACACGGATGTATCCATATTTGTTTCCCTCACAAGTATTTGGGGCTTCTTTGGACGTATATTATCCGGTTCCATCTCCGAGTTCTTCATCAAGTAAGTTGACCACTCATTTTACTGTTACATTGCTAAATTAATCATCTTTTTTATAATCCATTTTATGCTTTACCTGCTTATAGCGACTCTATTGACCAAAAGGAGTTTAGTGCTTTACCTGTTTATAATCCCTAAATGGTTTGAATCTAATACTAAATCTTGTGATGGGACCAACATGTATAATAACTCAATAGTTACGCGGCCTAAATCATGTGAGACTTAGCTCGCAAGGAAATTGCCTAGGATCATGTATCTGGACAAGTAAACTCTATTAATTAAATTCCAGATTAGGTACTTTCTTTCCTAAAAAGAAAGAAGATCTCAACTAAAAGAACAGATTCATTATTCAGTTTGTTAATTAACAAGTTGTGCTTCTCTTACATTTGATGATGACTAAATGTGCATTGGTACTGCAAGTTAGTGGAAGTTTTTTTAAAGAATAAAAAGAACATATAGTGCTTGTTTGGCACCCAATCAAAATCACCAAAACCTGGTTAAAACCACCTAAAAACATCTATAGTTATACTTATATGTCTGTCGTGCTGCACGCGGTACCAGTGAACCTTGTTAATGTTTTAGCTATATTACAAGCTGCTATGTGGAATATACGCGAGCACTTTATACCACCTGCTCAGTGTATTTGTTACCAAAAAATATACAACTTATTGGATCAGTAGTGAAAAATGATCTAGTTGCTCAGCTCGGCTTTTAGGTAAAAAAAATTTGTTCGAAATTCACTAGGTGATGGATATGTGTTCGGAGATCGGGCATGGGTGCACAGATTCAAATCACATGTTTAAAGGGTGTATTATTTTGCCATGGGTTGCCCCTTAGCGGTACCACTCTCATGGTCCCTACCCAAATTAAATCTTGAAAGGAGTAAGGACCACCTGGTTAGCTTTTTTACAAAATATCATGTGCTGAATGTAATCCTATTTCTATCTTGTGGTCACAGTCAAGTCGGAGCCAAACATAAAATTGATGGATTGCTAAATGATAAGCGGAAAGTACATAATTAAATTTCGAAAGCACAAAGGGTCATCTGCTCTGCTAGAAGTCACAGCAATGTGAATAATTAAATTGTATATTCTGCAATAATGTTGTTATTTCTGTTTAAACTTAAGCTCACATTATATCATATATAGCTTGTTCTCAATCCCAATTGTGTCACTTGTTCTTGTTCACAGAAAAGCTGGAACACCAAGACCAATATGGAATGCTGCTTCCCAGATCCTCATGGCCTTTGGCTATATCCTCATGGCAGTGGCTCTACCCGGATCCCTATACTTCGGCTCCATAGTCGTTGGAATTTGCTATGGAGTCCGTCTTGCTGTCACAGTTCCAACCGCCTCTGAACTCTTTGGACTTAAATACTATGGTCTAATCTACAACATACTCATCCTGAACCTCCCACTCGGTTCGTTCCTCTTCTCTGGCTTGCTTGCTGGTTATCTATACGATGCACAGGCAGTACGAACAGCTGGGGGTGGCAACACATGCATTGGGTCGCACTGCTACAGGCTCGTATTTGTGGTCATGTCAGTTGCATGCATTGTCGGGTTTGTTCTCGATGTTGTACTATCGGTCAGAACCAAGAACATTTATGCCAAGATTTACAACTCTAGGAAGTCTCAGAAATCCTTAAACGACCAATAGCTACTAGTTGAGGAGTATATATTAGATAGGTGACTGATGGGATGACTTTCCCAGTGATGTCCTCTTGTTATACGCTGTGTTTACGCATTCTTTGGCTGTGCTTTTCTGGTGTTGTACAATGTATTAGATCAAGGATTCAGGAAGATGCCAGTGAGATTACTAAGAACTTTTAAGGATTAGTGTGTTGTATTTCAGCCATTGTAATAATACAGTAGTGTGCATCTCTGAGTTAATGAATGTACTTTCTAGAGACTAGTCTCTATTATTGTTTTTAAACTGGGATTTCTTGCAAGAAGCTGAAATTCCTGAGCTTCACTGAAGTCTGAAACCATGTATGTGGATCCAATAATGAGAATGCTATTGTAAAACCCAGTATTTTACTCAAGTTTAATTAATTAATTTCTCTTTCAATTTGGTTTATACGTTTAGTAGTGAAGTAATTAATTAATTATGTGTAGTTGGAGTCTTAGTAGTTGTCAACTACCTAATTTTTTCTTTCTTTCTATCTATCTTGTCACGTTAATTGGACAAATATTCATGCCATCTTTATTTACTCAAATATAAATAAATCCTTCCCGAAACCAATGCAGAAAGAAAGATTTATTTTTATTACCATCTTAATCACCTCAAACTTTTGCCATCCTCTTGAACATCCTCAACATATATCAAACCTACCTAAACCTTGTTTCGAATCCGATACCTACCCAAACGTCCACTAAATATTACACCGTCCATACATTTGAGACCCTTGCAACTCGTAGATCTTATTCATGTAAACCCCGTTATCTAAAAGCCTCCTGTTTTCTTACTCCACCGCGTAATTCTCCATCGGTAAGTGGGCCCACTTTGTTTCGATTTTTGGTTGCGAGATAGAGTTTTGCGGGGGCGGGATTTTGTGTTTAGTTGTAGAATATGTTTTGTTGCTCGGTTTCCTTTTTAAGTTTATGTAGTTATAATTAATTGTATTGTTACGCATGAAATATGAATTGGAAGGTATTTAACTTGTTAATCACACGTTCTTCTTGGAGTATTCTTGCTATTCAATTTGTATGTATATTGATCTTGTTGTTGGTTTGTACTTATATCCCTGGTCATGTAATTAAATCATGCTCTAAATTGTATTCGTATATAGGCATATGCATGTTTTTGTGGCTAATTTAATTACAAGCATGAGTTATCTTTGAGGTTTAGTGGTTTGTAATTAATTATCTTATTTTGTATATGCTGCATGTATGGTTCTGCCTTGAGATATTCAAGCATGTTTCATCAACTAGTTAAGCGTGTTGGTATGCTACTTAGTTTGTTAATTAATTTGTACTTAGTTTGTTAATTAAATTGTATCTTTGTTGATGAGTACGTTCTGTTCTAAAACTTCCCTAGCATGTGTTTGAGCATTGTAGTAACTTAAAGTCCACTAGCTGTCTCCATGTGAATCTCTTTTGTATATGTACGGTGTGCTCAATTGTTGTTATGTGGTTCTTGGCGAGTTCTGATCAGACGGCCGTGGGTTTAAAGAGTATTTCTTGCAGTCGTAGATTGGTATCTTATTAGTCGGTACCTTTTATCCAGGAACTTGTACTCTGAGATTTGACAAGGAACGTTTTAAGGTGAGTGTTCTTAAACCGATTGCGAAAACTAAGGAAGTACATGTTTTTATTGTTATATATACGTATTGCATCAAAGTAATTTCCAGCTCATGCTATTTCAAAAATTGCATCGAAGCAAATTCAAATGCTTCCGCTAAAACTGATTTTTTTTTTGCATGAAAGAATGATTCGATATATATATATATATATATATATATATATATATATATATATATACATATATATATATATATATATATATACATATATATATATATACATATACATATATATATACATATACATATATATATATACATATACATATATATATATATATATATATATATATATATATATAGACAGACAAAGCTAAACCACAAAAGCAGTTATTATAAACAGACAAAGCTAAACCACAAAATTGTTCGCCAAGGAGCTAACTAAGCTACTATAGTGATGCAGAGCAAATACAGAGATGTTTGCAGAAAACAAGAATTGGAAATTTATATTTTTACCTAAACTAAACCTAACACAGGAAATAGAAGAAAACTAGTTGGTGAAAATCAATGGAAAGAAGAGCGAACACGGTAGCGATGATCTGGTTATGCTAATTCAATCCTAGGTAATCGTTCATGTTTGTCACACGGTCATATATATATATATATATATATATATATATATATATATATATATATATATATATATATATATATATATATATATATTATGATTTTCGATTGATTGATTGATATTGATTGTTTTGGCCAAGTTTTCGGTTAGGGTATACTCAGTGCTTTTTCAAAGGTGGTATCGATATGTTTGTGGGTTGCTCTGGCTTACTTACCTTTGACGCGAGGCAGAAGTCGCCGAGGTATTAGGGGTAGTAGTGTACCACCCCGTACCATGGCAGGTATTGATTGATTGAGTGGAGAGATAAGGGCTCGCATTGGGGTTATAAGGAGACTGCACTAGCAAACGATTGATTTCATCGTTATTGATTCGTTATATGTTATGATTGTTATTTTTGAATTTCCGATATGATTTTCCTATTGATATGTCAATTGTCACTGTCACACACGAACACCACTGAGATTTTTGTCTCACACTCTTTCGTTTTCCTTCCTTGTAGATTCCGAGAAAGTTGGAGTATCGAGTCGGATAGACGTTCAGCAACTAGAGTGAGAATGGGGACTTAATTGGGATTTTGTAAAGTTTTAGCCACTGCTTTTGAAAATAATCTATGTCGCAAGTCAATTGTTTGAATTTTAGCTTCTCAAAGCTTTTAGATTGTTTTTTGTTATTTTGATTTAACGTCCTTGTACTTTTAAAAATTAGTGTATTTTTCGGGGCGTTACAGCTATGGTCTAGCCCAAGAACTTGAAGCCCATACATGGGAGTTATTTGAGCCTTTGGGGAACTATTAGCCCGGTCCATTAACAAGAAGAACATTACAAAACATATAAACTAGATTCGCGAAAGTTCCAATGGCCCCAACAAAAACGAATACTCCATTCACATACGTATTGTCTTAATTTCCAACATTTTCCTTTCCATCGCATTTTACAATTCCCTGCCCACTGATAACTCTAGCGTCTCCGAGGCGATTCTCCACATTTTAGAACTGACCTCCGCCCCTGCCCCGCCTCCCTCCGCCACTGGCATCACATGCAACATTGGCCTGCACAAATTAAAAATATAGCCTGAAATTGTGGCAAACTGTTGTTCATCATGTTACTATGATTCTGCAATGCATCATGTAGGAATTAGTGTCCAGTAATGAAAAATGTAAAAGTAACTGGACCGGGATTGAATACTAAACTAACCACGACAGGAAGTTCTGTGTATTGAGAACACCAAAATCTGTGTAAAACAGTTTCCAGTGTCATCAAGACACTAAGCTTCGACAACCCTAAGAAAGAAAATTATACTCGATCTAAAGAACAAAATAAACAACGGAAATAAACAAGACAAGGTATAAGTTTCTAGCAGATTATACTCCTATAATCCACCGAGCCTTATGGCAAAAATATTCACTATTCGTATGTTGATAATGAATACAAGAACTACTCTAGATCTATTCTCTATGAATATCTCTAGATGAAAAACAACTAAGCAAACGTAAAGAGCTACCTCTACCAATCTACCTATCAATCGTTGAATCACACAGAGAAAACTAAATAGAAAAAGCTTAGAATACGTTAAAGAAATCGTGAATCTAAGAATGTATAAACTCTCAATTTTTCTTACTTGTTTCCCGTATTTATCTTGATGAACTCTTGGTGTATATATAGTATCCAAAAACGTCCAGAGCACATCTAATTTGTCATGATCTTCACAGCTTGCAATTTGAGTCCTAATCGACTTCTTCTCCTAGTTCTAAGCGATATCTTCTTTCTTGAATATATCCAAGATCTTCCAAAATCTCCTTATAATATCCAATCTCGTTCAACACTAAATAAAGTGAATAAAGGCAAAACCCAATTAGAAATCTGCTGTACAACAGGTTTTTCCTGTACAGCAGAATTCTGCCGAATCCAGTGTTTTGCATATCAATGTGTATGTTGCGTGTTCCTGACACATCAAAATTAACACTATAAAAAATACTCACATTTACAAAAAATAAAAAATAAAAAAAATATATAACTTGTTAACACAAAAGTCTCCCCAAAATCCCGGCCTGCCTTTCACATTAATCTATGATTAAAACATGCTAGATAACGACAAGAATATACGTTGTTAACGGAAAATTAAGTATTTTTGTATTAATCATTTATCAAGAAATTGAGTAATTAGTGGTTTCGTTTTGATTAACATATAGATAGTTCTGAGTGTTAAAGAATAATGAAGAGAGTAATGTAGTAGTTATACAAATGTTAAATTTTTAATTTTAACTTACAGATTTGTAAATTGAATTAATATTTTAAAACCGGAAATAAACTTAAATGGCTTCCAACTTCAAATATATATTTCAACCCAAAATTAGTTTGAATCAATTTTCAAGGTAACTTGAAGAAAACTTGGAAGTTTTAAATTGCAAGTATATTCATGAAATCAAGTATGCATCATGATTCATGTCTTTATCAATCTAGTAAACTAAACCCCAATTGTTAGTACTGATGTTACACGAACTTTATTGAGGTATGGCTCGACTCGATCGGCTCGTTCGAGCCAAGATTGAGCCTAACTTTATGATCGTTTTGTTATCGAGTCGAGTAGGACTTCATTCATTGATACTCGACAAGGCTAGGTTTATTTTTATATATCTATTATGTACTTTTTGTTAACGAGGTCGAGCTGGTCTAGAACTTAACTAAAGTTCGGACTAAATGAGCCGAACTTGAGCCTACTTAGCGTAATTCGAACCTGAGCGGGAACTCGACAACTAGTTGAGCTCGAGGAATGATATATTTGGCTCGACTCGGCTCGTTTAACACTAGGTGTTCATAAATTGTTCGTAATGCACGTCCGAGCACACAAAAAACATTCTTGACGGAAGCACCTACAATATGAGACACAACAAGGCATGTAGTACTCCCTCCGTGGCTTCATCACAGAAAACTTCAAAAGTTTAGATTTTTTTGGCTCAGAATGGTGAAGTAATAATTCAAGTGGCAACTTGCTCAAATGGAGTCGTGGATCTTTAATTAAGAGGTGTACATGCATAATTGCACGGTAACACGAATACTCCATCTCATATTTTAAGTACTACTCCCTCCATTCCACCAATTTCTTTCCATTTTGTTTTTACACAAATTTTAAGAAATTTGAGTAAAAATAGGTTTATATAGATGAAGTAGTAAGTGTATAGTAAAAAGTAAGAAAGAGAATTGAAAAAGTATGAAAGAGAGAGATTAAAATATTAATAATGGAGATAGTGGGTTTCCATAAAAGGAAATGAAAAGTTTTTAATGGAACGTTCAAAATGGAAAAATGGAAAGAAATCTATGGAACGGAGGGGGAGTAGTATTTAACATGACTATAACTCTATAAGTCACAACTCCCAACTATAAGTTGTGTTCCAAATTCCAATAGAATAATACGGTTTTAAATTGGACGGTTACAAAGGGGCTTTCATTCAAGTATCCACGTAGTGGATTCCCCAAAATCTTAGTACATCGATTACATTCCCATTTAAACTAGAAAAAAAAAGTTAACCGATAAACATGCAAATGATATAAAACGACTTGAATTTTTGATTAACTTCATCACTAGCCTAAAATGGACACAAAATCAATATTGGTCACATTATTGATATTCATTAAATTGCATTCAAACCGATTTATCTCGATAAAATAAATTTGAAGTAACGTGATCTGATTAAAACAAACACGAACTTATTACTATAATTTGTAATTGAAAATTCCATAGTAAATGTAATACATATTCCATTTACATATATCCCAAACTCCCAATAAATATGTTTCCATTTTCTAAAAATTATACACCCATCTTCACCACTCGTTTAGAGTCACCTACTAACATTTCATCTCCTATCCACTACTAATAATTTACGCCTATCTAACTTTTAAACTAGATGATTCGTTAAATATAATATATAAATGCAAATCAATTAGCTTTTTTTTAATATGCTAAAGAACAAATTTATCAGATCAGCTATGCGTTCACATAATAGACTTATATAATTTGAAAATATGATTATCGAGCTGATATACATACTAGTGCTAAACAGAATCTTAGCAATTAAACTTAGTGTAAGTCACTTGAGAGACAGTCTTATATGGAGAGACTAAAAGAGACGTGTAAACATTACAATTATATCAAAAAAACATTGGGGGTTTTACTTAGAACATCAGTGATATAGATATACATAAAAAATGATATAAAATGTCCACTCATAAAACATTACTAATATTGTTTATAAACATTATACATATACTTAAGAATATTAATCCATCTCAGGTATTTCACTAACACAAATCTTTTCGAACACAAACTGTTAAACCTATAATCAATAGCTAGTAAATTGAATTTGATTACATCATCATTATATTTTATGAATACTCCACTAGACTAATGACTCATATCAACATTGGCCATATTATTGATATTCATCAAAGATTGCTATTAAGTCAATTTATTTCCTTCAGATAAATTTTCATTAAGATGACCGATTAGGTTGAGGTATGCGATCCTAATTTCATAGTAAATTATCCACACATTTAGATTCACCTACTAACGTTTCATCTTATATCCACTCGTTTCAATTTACATCTAACTTAACGCATCCAGACTCCAGAATGAAATGTTAAGTTTGGTCCGAGACGGATGAACTAATTACTAATCAGTCCTTGTTGTTGGGAAAATTCAAATGATCCCTCCAAGGTTCCAAATATGGTAACACACTAACACCAACCCAACTTCATTAAATGCAGAGCACGACAACCAGCGACACCTCTGCAAAATCTTTATGATTCCTAAACCAATCACACACCGTCCGATCAAATCCGGCCAACATCCACCGTCCGATCAGCATTAAATGCACTCAACTTTCCCTCTTTTACTTCACTCTCTTTCACCCACATCACACACACTGAAAGAAATAACAACTCATTTCTGCCACCTTACTCGCCACCGCTTGCTCCGCCACTCTCGCCGGCCAAGTTTCCGAACCCACCTCTGAAATTACCTCAACACCCTCCAGTGCTGCTCAAAATTCATTCTTGGGAGGAAGAAGTATGCAGCTTTATTCATGGAGTAAGTGTAAAAATCTAGTCTTTTTGCTTTTGTTCTCTTGTTTGTGCTGCAAAGCGTTGAGTTTGGGTTCAATGTCGTCTATTGCAATTTCGTATGGTGAAAAGGGTTCGGTTTTCTGTGGTTTGAAATCGGATGGTTCTCATGTAGCTAGCTGTTTTGGGTCAAACCCTGTTGTTGTTGAGTCAACTCCAAAGAATCTGTCTTTTCTTGGTTTAACAGGTGGTAGTGGATTTGTTTGTGGGCTTCAGATGGATTTGAACCTGCCGTTTTGTTGGGGTAGTACAGGGCTTGTTCCACTAGGTAAGTATTTGAAAATGGGGAATGGGAATCCAGAGTATTTGGAGATTAGTGCAGGAGATGATCATTTGTGTGGGTTGAGGAAACCTTTGATGGGGAATTTGAGAAACATCTCTTTAGTTGATTGCTGGGGCTATAACATGACAAAAAGCCATGTATTCGATGGGCAGATAGTGTCGATTTCCGCAGGTTCTGCTTTTAATTGTGGCTTGTTTGCTCAGAATAGGAGTGTGTTTTGTTGGGGTGATGAGATTAATAGTAATGTGCAAGGGCTGATTCCGAAAAGGTCGAAGTTTAAGAAGATTTCTGCTGGAGGGTATCATGTTTGCGGCATTTTGGAGGATTCGAGGGTTGTTTGTTGGGGGAGGAGTCTGAATCCTGACGAAGAGGGTTCGTCGAATTCTGTTCTGTATGCGGGAGAGCTTACTGTGGATATAGGCCAGTCGACGCCTTTGGAACCTATGCTTTCGGTTGTTGGGGGACGGTTTCATGCTTGTGGGCTTAGGAGTTATGATAGAGCGGTTGTTTGTTGGGGATTTATAGTGCCAAAGAGTACACCGCCGCCTAATGGTGTGAAGCTTTACGAGATTGCTGCTGGGAGTTACTTTACTTGTGGAGTTCTTGCTGAAAAATCGCTGTCTCCTGTTTGCTGGGGTGTTGACTTTCCTGTGGCTCTGCCGTTGGCAGTTTTGCCTGGAGTTTGCAAGCAGACTCCTTGTTCTCATGGTTTTTTTAGTCTTGATAATGCGAGTGCTTGTAAGTCTCCTGGCTATCATATCTGCTTGCCTTGTAGTGTTGGTTGCCCTGAAGGAATGTATGAAGCTGATAAATGCAGTTCAACATCGGATAGGCAATGTCGGTATAATTGTTCGGCTTGCAGATCTGGTGACTGTGTTTCCAGCTGTTCTAGTGCTGCATCTAGTGGTAAAAGGGATCAGAAGTGGTGGTCATTGCAATTACGCCTTATAGTTGCGGAGGTCATGTTTGCTGTATTCTTGGTACTTGCCATATCGTTGGTTTCAGTTCTGTATGTGCGGCACAAGTTAAGGAACTGCAGGTGCGTTGTTACGTCTAAGAAAAGTAATAAAAATAGCTCCTTTCGCAAGGAGAGTGGTAAAGTTAGGCCTGAAGTAGATGAGTTGAAAATACGGAGGGCTAAGATGTTTGCTTACGAGGAACTAGAAAGAGCCACAGGGGGTTTCAAGGAAGAATCACTAGTTGGAAAGGGTAGTTTTTCGCGTGTCTTTAAAGGAGTTTTAAAGGATGGTACTGTGGTTGCGGTAAAAAGGGCTATTTTGACTCCTGATTTGGAGAAGCACTCAAACGAGTTTCACACTGAGCTTGACTTGCTTTCAAGGTTAAATCATGCACATTTACTTGATTTGCTCGGGTACTGCGAAGAGGCTGGAGAAAGGCTACTCGTTTACGAGTTCATGGCTAATGGTTCCTTGCACCAACACCTTCATTCTGAGAACCGGGAAAAAAAAGAGCGTTTGGATTGGGTACGTAGGGTTACCATTGCGGTACAAGCAGCTCGTGGGATCGAATATCTGCACGGTTATGCTTGTCCCCCAGTGATTCACCGCGACATAAAGTCGTCAAACATTCTTATAGACGAAGAGCACAATGCTCGTGTGGCAGACTTTGGTCTTTCCTTGTTGGGACCTGCTAATAGTAGCTCCCCATTAGCTGAACTTCCTGCTGGGACGCTTGGGTATCTTGATCCCGAGTACTATAGGCTTCACTACCTGACAACAAAATCTGATGTTTACAGCTTTGGCGTTTTACTTTTAGAAATCATAACCGGCCGAAAAGCTATTGACATGCGATGCGACGAAGGAAACATAGTCGAATGGGCTGTCCCCCTGATCAAATCAGGTGATATTGCATCCATTTTGGATCCGGTTCTGAAACCTCCTTCGGATCTTGAAGCTCTAAAGCGAATAGCCAATGTGGCGAGCAGATGTGTGAGAATGAGAGGAAAGGAGAGGCCATCAATGGATAGAGTAACTACGACTTTGGAACATGCACTTGCATTGCTAATGGGTAGTCCGAGCAACGAGCAGCCTATTTTGCCGACTGAGGTTGTTTTGGGAAGCAGTAGAATGCACAAGAAGAGCTCTCAGAGATATGGACACCGATCAGCTTCTGAGACGGATGGTGGAGACGTGGAAGATCACAGAATAG
Organism: Plantago major; assembly: GCA_026545765.1. Taxonomy (NCBI): domain Eukaryota; kingdom Viridiplantae; phylum Streptophyta; class Magnoliopsida; order Lamiales; family Plantaginaceae; genus Plantago; species Plantago major. The sequence continues at coordinate 86,869,116 of CM048843.1, read as the reverse complement.
AAATACGAGCTCCATCATGGATAACGTTTCCTAGTGTTGCCTCTTCCCAGAGACGCAAATCATCTCTTTCTGACTCTGATCTTGATGGAAAGCAGCTGGAATCGAGAAACACGGGAAATGGGAATGGTGTTGGAGACGGGTTGATGAGAAGCCTTGTTGAAGAGATCAGTCCTGCTTCGCCTCGACAAAACATGTACTTGCAGCACAACTTCTAGTCCGCATCCGAATGATGCAGGTAGAGTTCTGTCTCTCGGCTTGCTACTAATTTATCGATCTTGTGGTTTAATCTATGCAACAATGTACAGATTTTCCTCTATGGATCAATAGCAGTGACTTAACCGAGTCAGTTTTCTGCAGTCTGTAAATTTTGCTGTTATGTATGTGCATCCTGGATCTTGTGAAAGTAAATAGTAAACTTGCCAATTCGCTTAGCCTGTTTTACATATCTTTCCATGACATCCACATTTTTACATTGATCCTAAACAGTAGTACAATGAAACAAGATGAAAATCATAGAACTACTACTGGTTTTGCCTACTACTGTATAGAAGAGGGAGGGGGTTAGAGACTTTAGCAGGCTTGCCTGAGACAAGCCACGGAGATACTTGTAAGTCGATTGGTCAAGGTTTCACCACGAACCTCTCGATTTAGGTAGTTTGATACTAATAAATGCGTCTAATACATGTGGAATATGAGACTACTTATAGATAATTAAAAGAACATGATCCCCCAAAATTCACAATCTTGTCTATTTGCTGATGTGGCAACCTAACAACTCGGTCACGTGGGTTCGCGCCATGACAATAAGCCCACCGAGCCTTGTTGGACCGGTACATATCGAGGCTCGGCCTTGTCAGTCTGTGCTCATCTTGAATCCCCGTGGATCGTCGAACAGTCATTCGATAACCTATCACAAAGAAAGCAAACGTGCCCATGCAAGCAGTCCCTAAACCTCTTCTGTACCACAAGTGATGTTCTATTACAGAGGCATGGAAATGAGATCATGATTGGTTTCATCCCACGCCAAGTTGAAAGTTATGGACCTTATGTTTCAAAAAACTTATATGTGAAACTTGGGCACAAAGGCTAGAATCACAAGTTCACATGTTTCCTTTCCCTTTTCATTATTCTATAATTCTGCAAACTTTGAGTTTGAGCCATCTTAGGACATGTCATCAGTTTCCTTTTGTCTTAAAGGGAGATGTTCCTTTGGTTGGACGGCAAACTTTTTAGTGGTACCTAGTACATAGTGTAGCAAGTACATAGACACGGGTTCAAAATGTGACATTTTGTTGCGAACAATGGGTCAGGGTCTCACATAATATGATAGTATTGTTCATTTTAATCCGGTGATGTTCCTTTGGTTGGACGGCAAAGTTTTTAGTGGTACCTAGTACATAGTGTAGCAACTAGCAAGGACATAGACACGGGTTCAAAATGTGACATTTTGTTGCGAATTATGGGTCATAGTCTCACATAATATGATATTGTCCGCTTTAAGCCGCAATTCAAGTTCTATTGACTTTGTTTAAACAAAGACTCATACCAATTGGGATAGTGACTCTCTATATACCCATCCTTAGTCACGTTAACAATGCAACACTTTGATTACACTACTTACAATTCCCCTTTAATCTCGAGGCCCGCTCCATATTTGAGAACCGCCATTCAATAGAGCACAATGGCCTATCACATCTTCCTCCTTGGCTCTTTGACTTTTCATACTCCACAACTACGTTAAAAGTTAAAACCATGGCCATCTCTAATACCATTACAATATGACTCACATTATCTCAGTCATTGGTATGATATTGCCCACTCCAGTACATGATTCGAACCTGAGAGATTCCAAAAGTTATTGTACCATTGAGATAGTGACTCGAGATAGTATGTTCATATGTTAGCACAATAGCACCACACATAGTGTGGGTCGCCATAAAATGAAGTCTTAGCCAATTGCCCTTAATTGTTTGGCAGTCATAAAACAATAGACTCCATCACGGAGTACAAAATCCATACTAATATATGAAGTCTTAGCCAATTGCCCTTAATTGTTTGGCAGTCATAAAACAATAGGCTCCATCACGGAGTACAAAATCCATACTAATATAGTAACTCAAGTCCATTTTCCTTAGTCACGGGAGTTACAAGCATCCAAGCTTTCAATTCAAGCCTTTTCCCTAACAATTCTCTGACATTAGTCACTGGATCCTGCAAATATTAATTCCCTAGCTTGCACGTTGGAACCTTAATTTAATCCAAACCCGTTCAATATCCACATAACAATAAGTTTCACCCGTACTCGTAAAAAAGAATTCGAGTGGAGTAATCGATGGCCGTAACAATAAGTTTAGATCTTGCACCTTGGCATTTGACTAAGTCTCTATGGTGTCTTCGATTTGATATAAGCTTGACGTTAATCATATATCATGTCATATTCAATATTCGTTACGCATAATTAATCTGAATTCGAATGTGCCAACATCATGGCCATCACATGCCACATGCCAACAACATCTATATATAGTATACACTACTTTGCTTAAGGAAACCAAACCAAACCAAACTAAACTCCTTGTTCGAGTAACCAATTAACTTATCCATCAACAGCACCTTTTAGCCTTTTCTTGTTATTGCATGTGAATAGTTAGTAGCCATTGCTTCACAGAAAAAAACCAACTGTTTCACCTGTGATGTTATTGTCTTCTCCAGACTCCAATAACAATGCATCAAAATCTTATCTTGGTTAATTCTATAAGCAGATAATCAACCAGCAGATCAAGAACCATGAGAAGGCTGATCCTTGTTACTCTGCTGCTGGTTCTCCCCTCAATTTCCCCGGTTTCGTCTTATGGTTCGTCCTCTACCTTAATTGCGCGGTTCTGTATGTTTGGTCACTCTGTTCAATCTCATTGAGTTTTGATCGTATTGCAGATGGGCCGCTCTACGATTCGTCTGCCTATACCGAGGTAAGAATGCTTCAACTAAATGAAAGCATGGACCATTCTAATGTTGAGTATTGGACTAATTAACATTTGAGTCTTTGTGGGATTGGTGCAGTGCAAAGTGCAGCCAGAGGAGCCACTTTACAATGGAGGGATGCTCAAGGATCAAGAACCGGATTTTGAACAGGTCGTTACGGACAACGGTGTTCGTGTCATTAGGCCATTGTTTTCGCTGCGAAATCTAACTCAGGGGACTAAATATTGCTTCTCAAGTAAGGTTCCTTACCTCATTTCTCCACAATGCATATACGGTTTCGTACTTTCATATTTCTACTTGCACGTATCGAAAAGAAGTATTTATAATCTTCAGCGTGTATATGACAGTTTGGATCAAGATCAGTGAAGCAGATTCAGCTCTCTTGAGAGCAAGCCTTGTGACGGAAGAGACGACGTTGCAGTGCATCGGGACTGTTATTGCTAGACAGGGATGCTGGTCGTTTCTTAAAGGCGGATTTGTTCTGTCATCACCATCAGGATCATCCAATCTTACTCTCCAGGTAATTATCGGTTCAAGTTCACTTCTAATGTAAAGGTTCAAGATTTTGTTTACTAGGGCACTGTGTAGCGTAGCGTCACCTTATAATGTGATTTCATCTTATTTGACCAAACGGCCCATCCGTACTCTTTTGTAACAGACTAGAACTGGTGGAGACCATATCAACGTAGCAGTCGCAAGCGCTTCTTTGCAACCTTTTACAGACGGGCAATGGCGATTGAATCAAGATGCCAAAATCAACAAGGTAGTCATCAACTTAGCAAAATTGAAATCCATTTGAGATAATTTGTAAGAGAAGGCTAATGATCCGGTTTGCAGGAAAGAAAGCGTGCCGTTACCATCCATGTGGCAGATAAGCAAGGAATTAAACTCCAAGGAGCAGAAGTTAAAATAGAGCAAGTCGCGAAAGACTTCCCATTCGGATCAGCTATAGCTAGTAGCATAATTGGGAACTCACGCTATCAGAAGTGGTTCACTGATAGATTCAACGCAGCAGTATTTGAGAACGAACTCAAATGGGACGCCACTGAGCCCGAACAAGGTCAGGTGAACTACACAAGACCGGACCAAATGCTAGAATTCGTTCGAGCAAATCAAATAGTAGCCAGAGGCCACAACATTTTCTGGGAGAATGTAAACACGACCCCCAAATGGGTTCGGAATCTAACAGGACTGAGCCTGCAAGAAGCTGTGAGCTCCAGAATCCAGAGCCTGATGAACAAGTACAGAGGAGAGTTCATTCACTGGGATGTTAGTAATGAGATGCTACATTACGATTTTTACGAGAAGAGGCTCGGGCCTAATGCTACCCTTCAGTTCTTTGAGACAGCCAACCAGGCCGACCCGCTGGCTACACTGTTTATGAATGAGTTCAATGTTGTGGAAACTTGTAATGATATTAACTCAACTGTTGATACATATGTGTCAAGGATGAGAGAATTGGAGGCAGGCGGTGTGTCGATGGATGGAATCGGACTTCAGGGCCATTTTAGTGTACCTAACGCGCCGCTCATGAGGGGTATTCTGGACAAGCTGGCGACTCTCGGACTTCCAATTTGGTTGACAGAAGTTGATATAAGTAACAAGTTCAGCTCGAAAACACAGGTAATGGATCTCCATCCACCACATCACTTGAGTTATTACTTTCGCTGTTAACGTTTAGTTGTTTATATTCCAGGCCATGTACCTAGAAGAGGTTTTAAGAGAAGGCTTTTCACATCCTGCTGTGAAAGGGATCATCATGTGGTCAGCTCTGCGTCGAGGCAATTGCTACCAAATGTGCCTGACAGACGACGACTTTAACAATCTCCCGACTGGTGACGTAGTAGACAAGCTCCTAAACGAGTGGCAAACTGGACATGTTGAGGGCCATACAGATGAACACGGTTCCTATAGCTTTTTTGGATTCTTGGGTGAACACAAAGTCACAGCCAAGTATGAGTCTACAGTGTTTGATTTGACATTTTCGCTATCAGAAGGCATGGAAACTAAACATGTTAACATTCAACTGTAATGTACTCCATGGGTTGAGGCCTGTGATCGTGGCTCATCCATGATTTATCCCCCGGAATCCACAAGATTCAAATCTAGCTAGACTCTTACTCAAGTCGAGAAAATTCGTTAAGCGCCATAACGCGCACATCCATTACATATAGTAATTTGGAGATGAATAGCAGAGGAAAACACTTGACAGCATTAGCCATAACAATGTGTTCTATTCAGAAAAAAGTTCCGTAAACTAGCTATCGAAGATTCAGCAATCCTTTATCCCACACACTCGGTGAGCTAACGAAGAAAACCAGCAACTTTAAGTTTACTTGGCATGGTACAGCAGCTCAAAGAGCATATGAAGATAGACAAAAGGGCTCCATGTAGGGGTGACAACCATGTGAAAACGAATCTAAGATGATTGGATGACCTCGATACCGAACTTCCTTGACAAACTTGCTCTCAATGTCATACAGAAAAACTCGTTTTACTTTATGTTAAGAACCATGACATGTGGTTTCAATGGAATTAATGCCTGAAACATAATCGTGCGATAAACTGAAACTGGAAGCATCGTTCTGTCTCTTCCTCATCTGCGGAAATGATATCTTTAGCCAAAGAATCGCAGCTTAAACTGTACTTGATCAAGATCCATTCACTCGAACCCTTTGGAAGAATCCAAATTATTATACATTCTGGTCGTTTCTCAGCAAGCCACAAGTTATCATCATCACCACCTGACTTTGCAACGCTGACCCTCCAGCTGCAGGCCTCTTATGGTAGCCGGATTAGCTGCACATGGCCTCTATATAAGAGTAAAAAACAAGAAGAAGATAAATAGTGTTTCGAAACCCACTATCCAGTGGACGATTCCATATTCACCAAGAACGGATGACACCACCAACGCAACAACATCACATCCTCCACTGTAGAATTTAGCTCAAAGCAATGGACGGCTGTGATCAATTCTGGGCAGATCAATGGTTTGGATGAACAGGGCAGTTACTAGCCGTTATATGCTATAACTAACTGCGAGCAAAATGGGGAAGAAGAGCGCGGAAGCTTCCAGATCCAAATTCCAAGTTGTTGTTGCTGATTACTATAAATTGATTGTTGCCAGTTATTGTAGAGAGTTAGATTAACACGATTCCATCACAAATTTCATTCTTGTAACCGTTTCTTTATCCAAATTTCTCGAGATAGAAGATAGGTTACTGTGCGCTATTTGCGTGTGTTCTTGATCAATTGTGATTGATTCAAGCTGTAATTGTATACGATCAAGATCAATAAAGAGTTGTGGTTGTTTTCCCGTGGATGTAGGCTTGATTCTCAGTCGAACCACGTTAAATCTCTTGTTGATTTTCTTCGTTGATTGATCGATTGTGTTATTTCGGTTTTGGTGTTGATCTTTTTTAAACTCAACAAGTGGCGCTGTCTGTGGGAAGGTTCTGATCTACTCTTGTGTTCGATCATCAATGGCGTCTTCTACAAAGTTTGATATAGAGAAATTTACGGAGAAAACCGATTTCGGTTTGTGGAAAGCAAAGATGGAAGCATTGCTTGTTCATCAGGGATCGATGTTGCATTGCTTGGAGATAGGGATTTTCTGCAGATTTTGATGAGAAGGAAAAGTCCATGATCTTGGGAAAGGCTCGCAAGACAATCATATTATCTCGGGAGATAAAATCTTGAGAGGTGATCAAGATTAAAAGCGCAAAGGAGATATGTGAGAAGCTTGAAGAAATATATAACTCCAAGACTTCGCAAACAAGCTTCACCGAGAAAGAAGGTGTTTAATTTCAAGATCAATCTTGGCGGATCCTGTCGTAACAACTTGATGAGTTCAACAAGATGTGCGGGATCTTGAAAGTGTATCTATTATCGTAATGATGAAGATAAAGCCTTTGTCGTCATCGGGAGCCTTGCCTAAATCTTATGAGCATTTCATTGATGCTCTAGTGATTAATAAGAGCTCTAAACTCACCTATGATGATGTGGATGTTGCTCTAAGAAACAAGGATCTCGCACAGAGACCTTCTACAGTCATGACATCAATGCTCAAAGTCCAACATCGGATCAAAGTGGAATAATCGGATGCAGTCAAGAATAAACCAAGAATTATCGATACAAGGAAGCCTAATAGAGATAAGCAATCAAATGGTTATGATCTTTGAAAGAGAAAATGTTTCTCTTGCAAAAAGCGGGACATCTAAGAAACAATGTTTTAAATTCAAGAAAGATAAGAGAGTGGAGATATTCAAACAAATACTGACAAAACAATGTAGACATTGCGTAAGATGCACACTCTTATGGAGATCTTTGAGGTATTGATTGCTTCGAGCTTTGTTCAGTCTCTAATTCTAGCTCAAATCAATGTTGGGTACTTGATTCGGATGTTCTTTTCACATGAGTCCCAACTTAGATTGGTTTATTAATTTCAAAGCAAAGAGTGGTGGTTTAGTATTCGGGAAATAATTATCCCCAGAATTGAAGGTTATGGTGATATTAAATTGAAAATGCATGATAATGTAGTGAGGATTTTATCTAATGTTAGATATATTCCAAAGTTGAAGAGGAATTTGATCTCTCTAGGCATGCTTGATGAGAATGGCTTCAAATATCATTCGAAAATGGGATTCGATACAGTTGAGAAAGGTGGCGAGCTGTTATGAAAGGAATTAAGAAAAATGGATTGTATTATCTCGGAGGTGATACTGAGAACACATATGTCCGCAAATGTTACTACTACGACAACTCCCAACTATGGCATGCGAATGGCTCATCTAAGTGAGAAAGGCTTGAAAGAACTAGCAAAGCAAAATCTCTTCGAGGAGATCAAATATCAACACCGCAATTCGTGAAAAGCGCATCATGGGAAAATCACACAAACCTGGTTTTGATGCATTAAGCATGTTACTAAAGCCCTCTTGATTATCTACACTCAGATCTATGGGGTCCAACCAATACTCAAACATGAATGGTGGAAGATATTTTCTTTCAATCATAGATGATTTTTCAAGAAAGGTTTGGCTTATTATTCTCGTAACTAAAGATGAAACTTTTATGAAATTCGAGAATGGTCTATTGCGCTTGAAAACCAGTTGGAAGAAAGATTAAACACCGAGAACGATAATGGCCTCGAATTCTTATCGTGAATTCAATGATTTACAGAAAGAAAAGGGATCACAAGACACAGGACCATTCCGAACTCCACAAAGAAATGGAGTGGTGAAAGATTTAATAGAACTGTTAGAGAGAGTAAGGTGTATGTTGATTAGTTCGGTTTAAGTAAGACTTTTTGGGGTGAGGCTACTACAAAGATGTTATTTAATCAACAGAGTCCCTCATCTCCTCTCAACAACAAGACACCAAGAGATCTGACCGTAAGCCACCTACATATTCACATATAAGGGTATTTGGTTGACTGGCTCTTGCACACATCAGACAAGACAAACTTGATCCCAGGGCCATTAAATGTGTTCTTCTTGGATATCCACCTGGTGTTAAGGGATACAAGTTATAGGATATTGCACAGAGAAAATGCATTACTAGCAGGGATGTGATATTCAATGAGAATATCATGCCATTTAAGAAGAATAGTCATGGTACTGAGCTTGAGGTGGAGCTTTTCACAGGTGATCATGTCACTCCTACTACTGCAGATCACAGAGAAGAAATTCCTATTGATACTGAAATCACAGAACAACCAATGCCTGTACAAGATGTTCCTGCAACTGATCAAATAACAGGTGACTTCACAGATCCCACTGAAACCTTGTCATCATACCAGTTGACCAAGAATAGAGCTAAGAGAGTGAATAAGCATGCACCTGACAGGTTTGGATATGGTAGAATAGGAAAGTCCTATAATGTTTCTTATGCTCTATCAGTGGCTGAAGATATAAATTACTCAGAACCTGCTACTTACAATGAGGCTGTGAGCTGCTCTGAAAGTGACAAGTGGATTCTTGCAATTCAAGAAGAATTGCTGTCTTTAGAAAAGAACCACACTTGGGATATTGTTGAAATTCCAAAGAAGCAGAAACTTGTTGGTTGCAAATGGATTTTCAAGAAGAAACATGAGAATGCTGTGCAAAATTCAATCAGGTACAAGGCTAGACTTGTTGCCAGGGGTTTCACTCAGAAGGAAGGTGTTGACTACACATAAATATTCTCTCCAGTGGTCAAGCATATTTCTATAAGAATTCTTCTTGCCATGGTTACTCACTGGAAGCTTCATCTTCAACAAATGGATGTGAAAACTGCATTCTTGCATGGAAAGCTTGATGAACTCATATATATGAGAATACCTGATGGAGTGTATGTTGAAGACAAAGAGAATAAAGCCTGCATTCTCAGGAGGTCTTTGTATGGTCTAAAACAAAGTCCACGCCAGTGGTATAGAAGATTTGATGATTTCATGAATTCCATTCAGTTTCAAAGAAGCAGGTATGATAGTTGTATTTACATGAAAAGGATTACACAGCACAGCTGCATATATCTTCTTCTGTATGTGGATGACATTCTTATAGCTGGGAAATCTATGAAAGAAATTAGTGATTTAAAAGTAAAACTCAGCACAGAATTTGAAATGAAGGATCTGGGCTATGCTAAGAGAATTTTAGGCATGGATATAGCAGTTTATGATGCAGATGGGAGTCTATTCTTGTCTCAGGCTGGTTACTTGAGTAAGGTACTTGCAAGGTTCAATATGAATCTTTCTAAACCTGCAAGTGTACCTATAAATCCAGGTGTGAAGTTATCTATGAGCCAGTGTCCCACTACTCAGTCTGAAATTATGGAAATGCATAATATACCTTATGCAAGTGCTGTAGGTAGTGTTATGTATGCAATGATATGTTGCAGGCCAGATTTGGCATTTGCTATGAGCATAATTAGTAGATATATGAGTAATCCTGGGCATGAGCACTGGAATGTAGTGAAAGGTGTATTCAGATATTTGAAGGGAACACTGCACCATGGTTTGAAGTTTCAATCTACTCGAGATTCTTGGATTCCTCTACAAGGTTTTGTTGATCGATTTTGCATCAAATGTTGATAATAGAAAGTCAGAATCGGATTCATATTTACTCTATTTGGCACTGCTATATCTTGGAAAAGCACACAGCAATCTATTGTAGCACTTTCAACCACTGAAGCTGAATTTATAGCAGTCACAGAAGCCATCAAGGAAGCTATTTGGTTGGGTGGTTTACTGAATGAATTGGGAATACATCAGGAATGTGTTACAGTCTTGTGTGATAATCAGAGTGCAATTCAGCTTTCTAAACATCAACACTTTCATGAAAGAACCAAGCATATAGATGTTAGGTTGTATTTTATCAGGGATATAATTGAAAGTGGAAAGATCAAGATTGAGAAAGTTCATACTTCACAGAATGCTGCAGACAGCTTTACTAAGCCTCTACCTGCAGAGAAATTCAAACATTGTGCTGATCTTATCAATGTGAGAAGCCTTGATTCTCACAGAAACTGAGTTCTATCTGACTATGGCATGTTCTAGCCTTCAAGGGAACCTAAAGGTTGTTGTTCTACCTTCAATCTGAACAAGAAAAGGGGAAGTATATCATGATTCTTTGAGCTAAGGTGGAGATTGTAGAATTTAGCTCAAAGCAATGGACGGCTGTGATCAATTCTGGGCAGATCAATGGTTTGGATGAACAGGGCAGTTACTAGCCGTTATATGCTATAACTAACCTGCGCAGCGAAACAGGGGAAGAAGAGCGCGGAAGCTTCCAGATCCAAATTCCAAGTTGTTGTTGCTGATTACTATAAATTGATTGTTGCCAGTTATTGTAGAGAGTTAGATTAACACGATTCCATCACAAATTTCATTCTTGTAACCGTTTCTTTATCCAAATTTCTCGAGATAGAATATAGGTTACTGTGCGCTATTTGCGTGTGTTCTTGATCAATTGTGATTGATTCAAGCTGTAATTGTATACGATCAAGATCAATAAAGAGTTGTGGTTGTTTTCCCATGGATGTAGGCTTGATTCTCAGCCGAACCACATTAAATCTCTTGTTGATTTTCTTCGTTGATTGATCGATTGTGTTATTTCGGTTTTGGTGTGAACAAAGAGTTAGTTGATCTTGTTTAAACTCAACATCCACCATCTTCACAGTTGATGATGTCCATTTACTAGTCCTGGAAGAGTAAGTTTTCAGAGGCAAAGTCTTATCTACTGTCCAGCAATTCGCACGAATGAGTTTGTAACTGGCTACAAGCTCTTGCATGTTCTCCTCGCAAACCAATGCAAGTAGTGTTGACCCAGGTCTATCAGAGGCTGATCAGGCAACAAAACACAACATTTTTTCTGGTCAAGTGATTCAGGACGTTGCATCAGTAGTAGATATTGTAATTCTTTTTGTAGCAAGTACACAAGCACAAGACCATAAGATGAATTTATGAAAACCTCTAACACGTTCGAAAAATCAAGCTCTTGATCATGATTGACAGGACCTACGGTACGGATTCTATTTTAGCAGGCTGTTCAAAGGGCAGTGCAAATGTGGTATTGATGAATGCAAGCAACTGTTTGGGCTTGCGCCGGTAACAACCAAGAAAGAAAGGGGATGAAATCATGTTGTTGCAAGGTTTTGAGACACATCTAAATCTGAAAATTGATTTTGGTGGCAGCAGAAGCAGAATGAGCATCAATATATCTTCATTCACATTCGGCTTCGTGCTTTTCGTTGATCTATCTGGTGAATCGTTCATCATCATCTTGAAGCTACACAATTGAAACACAGAGATTTCAATTTTCAGGCGTTCATGCTTTAATTGATAAATCGATCACACTACAAGTTATTGCTTAATTAGCTAGATTAAGCAGAATAAAGGTTTCCATGCTATTTGTACGGTGTTGTTAATTAACCGAGTTAACAAAATTAAGTGAAAGTACGAAAAGAGAGGGATTTGAATACCGAGTAAACAAAACGTTAACAAAATGGAATTAAAAGGTTTCCATGCTCTCACTGAAATGGAATTAAAAGGTTTCCATGCTATTTGTAATGTTGTTAATTAACCGAGTTAGCAAAATTATGTGAAAGTACGGAAAGATAGGGATTCGAACCCCGGTAAACAAAACGGCAACATAGCAGGCTACATAGCAGTTCCATGCTACCCCTTGAATCACCTAAACTGAATTAAAAGGTTTCCAAATTATTTATACGGTGTTGTTAATTAACCGAGTTAAAAATTAAGTGAAAGTACGGAAATATGCACGTAAGTATCGTGTGACCATATTCACTAGTATTTTAAAATAGATTTTGATATTATGATTTATGATTTATCAATCCATTTGTTGATGTTTCATGTGTTTGGGTCGTGAGCGAATTTGAAACACGTACGGAGTGTTTGGTTCCAGATTGGAATTGAGTTATCTCAATTTCAGTTGCGTTTTTGTGTACAAAAACTACACAAAAACTCAATTGGAATTGAGATAACTCAATTCAAATTTAAAACCAAACACTCCGGTAGATTTTGGTGTGTCGGGTTAAAATGCTTTTAAAACAGGCTACATATTCATATCCGAAACTCAAAATTTTGTTTTGAATGGTCTGCATTAAAGTCTTGGGGCACAAGAAAATTGAGAAATATTTTATTTTCTCCGAAACTTGGACCATTGACAATTTGACATGCTATCATGCATTCAACAAAAAGACTTGAGCCCCAAGCACTAACTCTTTCATGGAATTAAAACTTTAAAAGTATTCTTGTTATTTAAATTGCAAATTGCAAGCTTAATCATCTACCTCTATATAAACCCATATATGGTTCACATGAAAAGAGAAGGCATAACTTTCTTTTCTATTACAAACATATACTAGTATTCACTACTTGAGGTTTAAACCAAAATTAAGGTGAATTTTGCAACAAAAAAAATGGTGTCTCTAAAGCTTCAAAAGAGGTTAGCCTCTAGCATTCTCAAGTGTGGGAAGAACAAGGTGTGGCTCGATCCTCACGAGTCCATTCATATGTCCATGGCCAATTCAAGTACGTTACTAGCGACCAATTGATGTTTTCATTTTACTTTCACTGCATGTTACTATGTTAGGACTTAGGTACAAGTAATACAACTTACTCACTCACATAATTCGTTAATTTTATACTGTTTAGTAAATGTCAATAACGTGACAGCTAATTAATGAGCTTATTGTGAAAAACTTTTCCAACTAGCCTTTGAGAAACTAAGGTAACATATAATAGTCAAGAGGTTGTTTTTCAAAAACACACTGAGTTTCTGATTTCCATGTATTATATGTGGTTAATATTTTAGATTAACATTTACATATTTCTATGAAAGGGTTCAATGTAAGGAAGCTCATAGATGATGGTTACATCCTAATGAAGCCTCCGAAACTCCATTCAAGATCACATGCCAGACGAACTATGGAAGCTAAGCGGAAAGGTAGGCACTCGGGATATGGAAAGCGAAAGGGGACAAAGGAAGCAAGGCTACCAACGAAGCTAATATGGATGAGGCGGATTAGGGTTTTGCGCAGTTTGCTACACAAGTATCGTGATTCAAACAAAATCGACAAGCACATATACCGTGACTTGTACATGAAGGCGAAGGGGAACGAATTTAAGAATAAACGCGTGTTAATTGAGAGTATTCACGAATTGAAGAATGAGAGGAAAGGAGCAAAGGTATTTCAACATCAATTCATGGCTATTAGGGAGAGACAAAGTTTAAGAAAATGAAAATTGTTACTGCATTTATCTTGTAATGTCTTGTCGATATTGTATGTAAAAATTATAATAAATCGACAGTTTGATCTATGGTCACTTTGTAAATAAAAATGTTAATGCAACCTGTACAAAACTAAATGTGAATACGTATATCGCCTCAATCGAAACTTAATAATTTCATGGTAAAACTATGGCATATATCTAGCTATATCTATTAACATTTCACTTTATGAGGTTAGGTATACTCTTACATCATATATTTATGACCTTGTGCAAGTCCAAATTATTTTTGACCATATGGGTTCTTCAACATCATCAGGTTTAGTTACCTAAAATGGACCTGGAACAGTATCAATTAATTAAGGGAGGTTTGAGACGGGTAAAATGCATAAATGTACCCTAATTTCATATAATTCTTAATACTATTTTTTAAAACTACTATAATTTTTGTTATAAACTCTTACATTTTATAAAAGAAAATCAATTTATTGTTCTTATAATTAGTGAATATTTAAGATTTTTATGCAAAAAAATAAGCCCACTTGTACAAATGGAGAGTGTGATACACTCATCTTTATTGGAGCAAGTGTGCATACATTTAAAGAACATGGAGTATATTAGTGCAATTTCAAGAACATGAGATACATCCGTGTATACTTCGAATAACATAGGGTACATTTGTGCATTTTATACCCTCCATTTTAAGGAACATTGTTAGCATATCCCACGCCAGGTCAAGTTGAGTTTTAAGAGTCGTCTCTTAATATGCATCTAGCAGATCCCTTGTTTTAATCAGACCCTTCTTCTAATAAGTATGAACACTTTCGTTAATGTTCATTTTTAACAATCTATTTTTTGGTTTCTTCCAGTTTAATGTTCGTTGGGATAGCGATTTCGATCCTAATAAGGGAGCTCAATTCTTTGATAGGAGTCGTCCGACGAGGCAATGGAAATTTCAAAAAACTCGTATCAAAATGAAGATAAAACGATAAGGAATATTATGTTCTAATTGTCTTGTCCTGAAAACGAATTTTAATGGTAGAATTCGTCATTGAGAGTGTGACGTTGAAGAAGAGAGGGGATGAAGAAAATGAGATAGGTAGTTTCGTAGGAGAAGATGAACTTTATGAGGATAAAGACAAATCATTAACAGTAACAAATAATAGAAAAAGATCAGCGGTCGAGATTTAACGGAGGTTACAATTATATGTAAAGCTGGAGGGCTTAGATTGATTGGTGAGTTGCACGCGACATGTTGCTGAGAGTGGGGTCTTTCAACTTTTCATATTGAAGTGTACTGTCAGATACCAAATTGAGACAAAATCGGAAGACTTCCACGCACCAACCATTGAGTTATTATACTACTTTAATATATACAAACCTTAACACAATTTCGGAGAACAACCTTTATATGTACAAACGTGATGGAGTATAAAAATTGTAATCCAATCCGGGACTTACATTGTTTTACAGGTGAGTCCTTAACTTTCAACCTTTTGTAATTCTCATTCCAGTCCCTCAACGTAAAAAATTCAAATTTCTGCATCAACAAACTTCCCCCTTATTAAATTTTCAAATATATATAATTCTATCTTATCTAACCTCACATTGTATCAATTTAATGCAAACTTTAATTACTCTTTAGTATTGGCAAATGAAACTAACATTCACAATTAATTTTCGTGTAATTAATATTCATTCATAGAACATAGTTGGATTTAGAAACCGTACATGGAGTATTATATAAAGAACTGCCATAAATTCTGTCTCCAATATGTTTTTCGAGCTCTTATTAGTCATTAGAACTATGGGAAAACTTGTGTTGCTGGTCGTATCCCTAATCTCATTATTCCAACATATATTATGCGATTCCTTTTCTAGAATTCATATTGAAATAAGTAGCAATTGCTTCAAATATACATCACCATATACTTTCCAGGTTAGCCAAAATTGCACCTGGATAGTATACAATCAAGCTGATGTCAATAAGATGTTCTTACAAGCACACAATATAAGGAGATCTCGTGTGAAACTACCCCCTCTCAAGTGGAATCGCAGCCTCGTTGAGGAGGCCAAACAGGCTGGCATAAGCTGGATGCAAGATACAAATTACAAGCATCAATGTCAAAATATTACATGCGGTGTAAATATTGGTGGCCTTCCAGACATATATGATCCTGCTGATGGAGGTCTTGAAGGTTTATTAGCCGAGATGCATTCTTACTATTACTTGAAAAATGTGACCGAATTAGGTTGTGCACAAGTTCCTGCTCCAGCAATTTGGTGCGACTGTAGTCCTGCCTTTTTCACTGCATGTGTATATTCTCAGATTTCAGATAAATATACTAGATTTTCTTAAATAATACTCTGAAAAAATTCTACAAAGGTATCTTATTTTGTGATCGTCCGATTTTGATACTTTTGGCTATATCACTTGTACAATTTAAGTACCATGCGACATGTGTTGGCTTAATCAATCGACACGTGTCACATTGTAATTTCAAAACTTGAATGGGTAAAATTGTAAATAAAATAATTTAGTTGATTTCAGTTTTAACACATTATTTTCAGTAATTATGAACAAATCCCAATTTGTCAAAATAATTTTTAATGTCCACCATTTAAAATGAAAAGGGCAAAATAAAATAAAAAATGGGTTAACATTTTGAAAAAAGGAAGCTTCTGCCATGGAAGCTCCCTTGAACTATCCAACCTTCCCACAGTTGCTAGAGTGAAGCCTTCCATGGTAGCAGCTCCACTCTAAGTTATCCATCAAAGCTTTCTTCCGTGGTGAATTTTTAATTTTTTTTAATTATTTTTTTTTATGTTTATTGAATATTGAAAATCTTTGATGGCTAAAATTTTAAGTTTTTCACAAAATTTGACCAATTTGACATTAATTAAAGTATTGCGTATTTACATTTTAGACCAATATATTTTTGTATTTTGCAAAGTGATATGTGTGCTTGATTAAGCCACCACGTGTCACATGGTTCTTAAATTGGACAATAATACAATCAAAGGTACCAAAATCGAACGGTAACAAAATAAGGTACCTTTTCTCGATAACGTAAAAACTTAAGGTCCCTTTTCCGGATTTTTCACAATAATACTCCATAATATAAACATGTACACTATGTATGTATTTTACATTATCCACGACCACGACCACCAAAATTACTTTGAGATAATTTATGATCATTAGAAAACTGAAATTAATGAAAACGCCATTTCTAGCTAGTTGTAATAGCTATAAAATGATGGTACCTTAATTTCAGTTTTTGATTTTATTTTAGCTTTTCTTTTTAATTTTTAAAATTTGAATTTGGATATGCAATTTAATTTTCCAATCAAAGTAATTACATAAGGTGCCACATCATCAGTCGAAGTTGAATTATTGTAAAAAATTCCGCTCAAGCCAAAGTTTTGGAATATAAGTACTATACATATGTCGGGAGAGGCAAATGTTGCAGTGCGTTAGCTAAACCTCTAAACTTTATTACTGTCATTTTATGCCTTTATCCCCACATTTACCGTGATTTGAATACACGAAGTCGAGGGGAAACAAGTCTAAGAATGAGAGGAAAGGAAATTATTTCAATATCAGTTTATGGCTACATTTATATCTTGTAATGTTGTGTAGATATTGTGTGTAAAATTGATCGTTGGTCGCTTGTTATTAAAATGTTAATCCAAACCTCTAGAAAATTTAAACTTGACATACGTATTGTATAATGTATGGACTCGATTGAAACTTAATAATGCCTTAGTAATTAAAACTATACCCATATTAAAACTATATTATATTGGAGTTTGGTGCTAATTGCAACTGTAAGATTTACCAGGGACTGGATTGAAAGGTTTCAAGTGTTGGGGATGTTAATGTTGCAATTTCCTCTTGAAGTAACCTTCCTTTGATTGAGAGTCGTTGGATGATCATTCCGTTCGAAGAGATCAACGACAGCTGCTTGTCTCTCTTCCTTTCTTCTGGTTTATCTGTATAAATAGCAATTTACTATTCTCTGTAACAGTTAGTTGTTTTTCTGAACATTGAGAGTATACTGAGAGCTTGTAGAGCGGTTATCATCGATAGAGAGATTCCTATGTTGTGAATCGTCTTGTGTGATTAGCTTGAGCTTGTAACCTGCGTATTGAATAAGATCGATCTGGTTTCCTCCCGTGGATGTAGGATTGTTATAATTCGAACCACGTAAATCGGTGTTTGTTGAGTTGTTTGTGTAGTCGTTGTGATCTTTCTGTTTGCAGGTGGTTGTGTGGATTAATCGATTGTTATCATTTCGATTAGATTGATTGGTTGTGATTTGGGAATTTTAGGATGAAATCCTAACATATCCCATCTTAAATTTAACTCTCTGTAGATTTCATCAGGCAAATCAAACACATACAAATTTTAAGGGTTAAAATGCACTTATAAATTTTTATGGGAAGTTTATATAAAATGTGAAACTTTTTGATTAGTTGCCTATATCCTTCAGCATTTTCTTACAAGCTATACCGATTAATTAATAATAATAAAAATCTAATTTAACCAAAATGTATAAAACAGAGTATACCGAATTACCCACCTAGCTAGGCCACAGGACTAGCGTTACATCCCTTGCAATTTCAATTAACCATACAAAATGAAAAAAAATAAATACAAAAGTGAATAAAATTAATTTATGAGTACCATTTTAAGTCTATACTACACTTTTTATCGGGTGGTGTTAAATCGAAAATAATTATTTTTATAATGGAAACAATATTAGGTTAATCTCCTCCTACAAAGTTGGTTATTCGTCAACATCATCACATTAACTATAAACACATACAATGTCATATAAACACTCGTCGTTTCTTGTTAGAATGAGCTAAGCAAAGCAGGTACGAAAGAGAAAGGTTACCTTGGTATGCATATATAGCAAATTGCCTTAAATTTGATCTTGGAAAACTAAACTCTATGAAGGAGGTTTCAGACCCATTTTAGGACTAGCTAGTTGAAATTTGAAAGCGAGAACTTAACTCTATGTTCATATAACTGAAGCTTGTTAAAAAAAATCTTGATTAGATTGTAACTTGTAAGTTCAAGTTGTAATTGTAACCAAGTTATTTTGTTTAAGAATATGAAGCTATATATCCAAGGTATATGTTATATGTCGAGTCCAAAATCTTGGAACAATGTGAGATAGTTAAATTCTTCGTCTTAAATCATTATTAACCCAATGTTCATTGTAACTCAAGCAAGTTACAAATCTTGATCGACAAATTTAGACATACGTAACACTTAAGAACAAGAATAACAAGAAGTGGACAAATGCAATTGATTTATGAAAACTGTTGAGCAACAATTCCTAGCTAGTTAGACCTCCCAATGGGTCGTCGCGACGACCGTGAATAGTTGCGGTCGTGAGCGACGGCTGATTTAACGACCACTGCAGAAAAAAAACTGTCCAACGGGTCGTCGGACGACCGTGAATAATGTTTTTTTTTATTTTTTCGTTTTTTTTTAACTTGCTTAACATATTATAAGAGTGTTTAGAAGTTGAAATTACTCAAATTGGATTCTTAAAACTCGTTTTATAATTTATTGAGATTGAAAAATATAGTCGTTCTTAATGAAAACTCGTTTATTGAAATCAAACGGATACAACATCACAACATTTTACAATCCTAAATACACGATTGAAATGAAAGCACACAACAACAAACATAGAAATGAAAACACACAACAACAAACATAGAAATGAAAGCACACAACATTAGAAAGGAAAGCACACAACAACAAACAAAGAAGGAATCACATTCCGAACTCGGTCTTCAGCTTCTGCAGGATAGCATGCTCCATCGGTGTCAAGTTGTCGTACTTGTTTTGGAGCTCGATCATCATTTGGTACTTCCCCAACGTAGCATCTTCATGTTGACTCTCAGCAAGCCTTCTCGTATCCGCAGACTTCTGCTCCGCTTTCATTCGCATCACTTCAAGCTTCCTCTCCTCAAACTCAAGCCTCCGTGCCTCAGCTTGCTTCCTTTCCTCAATCTTCCTCATTTTAAGCTCAAGCCTCTTCTCCTCAATTGTATTCATGCCTTGGAAGGATTGATTCAAACCGTCCATCACCGAGGTTCCACTCGAACCCCCTGCCTTTGGAAGGCCTTTGCCTGATCACGACCCATAGGGCGCTTCGATGCAACTTCGCTCACATTATCATTACAGTCCAAAACCCTTTTGGTACCGCTCCCACCACTAACCTCAACATCGATAGCCTCGTCAACTGATCCACCACCATATGCCCGAGGTTGTGCCCTGGCAGATTTCACCCCGGGTGCACTGGTGAAATTCATGTGAGATTGCCACTGAGGATAGTGCCTCATTGCTTCCCAACAATGCATGTTATTAAACTTAGTGCCCTGCCTCTGTTTGTGTAGCTTTTTCGCCATGTTGATCACATCATCGTCATTGTAACCGCTTTTATCTCCAACACATCTTTCCGCATCATCATAAGCTGAGACAAAGTGGTTTACATCTTCTTTCATCCGAGTCCACCTACCACGTAGTGAATTTGCAGTTCGAGGTGTGAGACCGGTAAGAGGATGGCCATCTCTAATGTTTTGCTCCATTCCTGGACTTCCACAAACATCGAAGTATACGTGCGGTTGGTGGCTTTCACCGGATCCTCACTTAACGACATGAAAATCTGGATGAGAGCACGATCCTCCTCTTCAGAGAACGAAGTTCTTGACCCATCCTTTTCTTCCTCTTTCCCCGCGGTTGAGGCTGCCTTTTTTCCAGTAGGCTTGCGAGGTTTCCTTCCTTTCCCTTTTGTCGTAGGTTCCGGTTGAGTCTCCGGAACAGACTCCGGGATTGGCTGTGAGTAACCGGCTGCATAAGTTGAACAGTCTGGGTTGTATGGATTGTAGCATCCGGTCGTAGAATGAAGGTTCCGGTTGGCCTTTGGGTGAGACGGGGATTTGGGAGTTGGGAGTGACACCATAAAACTCATTCAGAAATGCCGGTATTTTGTCCAACATTCCTTGTTGAGTGAGCCATATGTATGTCGGATGCTCAAATGGGTTTTGTGCAGTGGAGTTCGAATTCTGGGAGTTGGGAGTAGACATTTTAGCGTTTTGAGTTTAAGAATTGGAAGATGAGAGGAAATTGAGGTGTGGTGAAATGAGTTGTGAATGGGTTGTATTTATAGATCTCGAAAAAATATAGCCGTTGGAGTATTTTTTATTTAATATTACTTTATAAATTAATTTTTAAAAATTAAAAAAATTAAAAAAAAAAGTCGGTGGGCCCGTACGGGCCTCCCAGCCGTTGGGCTGGGCCCCAGCCCAACGGCTGGGGGCTGGAATCAGCCATCATAGGGCTGATTCCAGCCCTGGCCGTGGTGCTCCATTGGACTCCATTGGAGCACCAACGGCCGGTGTTATGACCACTCCCATTGGGAGTGGTCTTAGTAGAACTTCCCATTGCCTAACCAGCCAAGCCAACCATGATCCATCTGTAAGAATTTCTTGTAATGGTGTGTAAAGATTATGATAAATCAAGATTTTAATCTATGGTCATTTCACTTGATGAGGTTAGGTATATTTATGGCCTTGATTCAAGTCCCAATTATGGGTTGTTCATGATCATTAGCTTAGTTGCCTCAAATAGACCTCAGAACTTTATAATTGGAGGAGGTTTCAGACCCCTATATTGTACAGATGCAGCAAACCATGTGCATAGATTCATCAGTATTTTCAGATCTTAGCCAACAAAATCTTCTATATATACGTACTATGTTGTTTAAGGAAACCAAACTCCTTGTTCAAGTAACCAATTAACTTATCCCTCAACAGCAGCTTTTAGCCTTTTCATTAACCGAAGCCATTGTCTTCTCCAATTAAGAGACATTGCAATCTTGTCGTGGTTAATTCTGTAAGCTGAAAATTATATATCCACCAGATCAAGAACCCACCAGATCAAGAACCATGAAAGGCCAACTCCTTGTTACTACTCTGCTGGCTCTCCTCTCAATTTCCCCGGTTTCGCCTTATGGTTCGTGCTCTATATACCTTAATTAATTTGGTGGTTCTGTATATTTCATGTTTCACTGTCTAGTGTCTATTCTCATTTTTGATTTTATATTGCAGACGGGCTGCTCTACGATTCGTCTGCCTATATCGAGGTACTTATGCTTCAACTAAATGGAACATTCTAATGTTGAGTCTTGGCCTAACATTTTGAGTCTTTGTGCAAATGAAACAGTGTCAAGTGCAACCAGAGGAGCCACTTTACAATGGAGGGATGCTCAAGGATCAGGAACCGGACAATGGTGTTCGTGCTATTAGGCCATTGTTTTCGCTGCAAAATTTAACTCAAGGGACTAAATATTGCTTCTCAGGTAAAGTTCCTCACCTGATTTCTCCACAATGCATATGGTTTCGTACCGACAAAGAGTATTAATAACCTTTAGCGTGTAAACGGCAGTTTGGATCAAGATCAGTGAAGCAGATTCAGCTCTCGTGAGAGCAAGCCTTGTGACTGAAGAGACGACGTTGCAGTGCATTGGGACTGTTATTGCCAGACAGGGATGCTGGTCGTTTCTTAAAGGCGGATTTGTTTTGTCATCACCATCAGGATCATCCAATCTTACTCTCCAGGTAATCATCGGTCCAAGTTCACTTCGAATGTAAAGTCTGAAGATTCTGTTTGCTAGGGCATGTGTAGCGTGCGTTCTCTTATCATGCATATGATTCCATCTTATTTGACTGGTCTTTTGTTTCAAACTGCTGTTCTGTACTTATGAGAAAGAACTTTTTCTGTAATCTTCTTTACAGAAATCGGATATGCAGAATATCACAATAGAAGTAGCAAGTGCTTCTCTCCAACCATTCACTAGTGAAGAATGGACAATAAACCAACAACTAAGCATCAATGTAAACAGAAAGAGGAATGTGATTATCCGTGTGGCGGATGAATTCGGAATTGGTGTGAGTGGTGCAACAATAACTGCAGAGCAATTGTCCAAGGCATTTATGTTTGGAGCAGCCATTGATTTTACAATAATAAAGAATTCTACCTATCAGGTTCGAACCATGAACTTATAAATCTTATCTTTCTTCATGATGAATGCTTACTTACTAGTTCCTTTCAATTTTATCCAGAAATGGTTCTCTGACCGGTTCAACGTGGCATCGATATCAAATGAACTGAAATGGTCAAACACAGAGTTTTTCCAAGGGCAAGTGAACTACGATATTACAGACAAGATGCTGGAATTTCTCAAATCGAATGGAATCAAGGCTAGAGGCCATTGCATCTTGTGGGAGGCGGAAGGTGGCCTTCCAAAATGGGTGCAGAACCTGACGGATTCGGCTTTGAGGTCGGCTGTGGACTCTCGGGTCCAAAGTGTTGTATCTAGATACAAAACACACTTCATACACTGGGATGTGGACAATGAAGATCTCCACTCACATTATCTCAGTGACAGGCTTGGTGACAATATTACACTCGAAACTTTCAAGACCGTCCATGAAGCTGACCCCACTGCGGTTCTATTTGAGAATGAATTCAACGTTGTGGAGCGATGTGATGATGATTTGTCAACAGTGGATGCCTACATATCCAGACTGCAAGAGCTCCAACAAGGTGGGGCGGAAATGTTAGGGATAGGGCTCCAATCACACTTTGGAGTCCCGAATTCTCCCCTTATGAGAGCGGTTCTGGACAAGTTTGCGATATTAGGCCTTCCAATATGGTTGACAGAATTGGACATCTCCAACCAAAATCAGAGCGAAACTGATCCCGTTGTTCTGACTCGTCAAGCAAAGTATCTTGAGGAGGTGCTGCGGGAGGCGTTCTCTCATCCAGCAGTGAACGGATTGGTGTTGTGGACTGCCTTCACCCCATTTGGTCCTCGACTTTGCTACAAAATGTGCCTAACTGATGGCGAGTTTCATAATTTTCCAACTGGAGAGGTGGTGGACAGCCTACTGCAAGAGTGGGAAACTGGCTTGGTGCAGGGCAAGACCGATTGGCTCGGACAGTTGAGTCTTTCAGGCTTTCTTGGAGAATACAGAGTTAATGTGACTGATTGTTTTGGTAAATCAGCAAGCTACACTTTTACCTTGACAGAAGGCAGTGAACCACAATTCTGGACCATTACTGTTTGACTTGAAACATTATTAGCACTACTTGTTTAGTTAAATTAGTTGAAATGGTCTAGTTTAATTGTCTTCTATGCATCTGTATTGTAGTTGGAGTT
Organism: Plantago major; assembly: GCA_026545765.1. Classification (NCBI taxonomy): domain Eukaryota; kingdom Viridiplantae; phylum Streptophyta; class Magnoliopsida; order Lamiales; family Plantaginaceae; genus Plantago; species Plantago major. Next base: position 86,845,158 of record CM048843.1, on the reverse strand, counting down.
TCAACTTTTTCAAGAAAAAAGAAATATTGCATCTGTATTGTAACATGGTGGAATGAAATGTGAGTTGAATCATAGATTAGCTAGTTAACAAGCTAACTGTAGAGTACACCTTGTACTGCTCGTAGTACAAATGCAATCCCTAACCAATTCTCACAGTTCAACTTATGTTGCACAATGTACTACTTCACTAACCGATTCCAATTCTGATGCCTGATTGAGTTTACAATGAGTACTCTGTTTTCTTCATGTATAAAACACATGGTGAATAAAATCATCAATATTATTACTTATTACGTACAGTTGGTCGGTCCAATATATATCTTTTTATAGGTACATTTTGTTATAGATTTATAGTATATTATATGTCTGAGTCCAAAATCTTCTACAATGTGGGATGTTTCAACTTTTCCCCAATTCTGTTTAAAGAAACCAATTTAATGAAATCCTTAATAACTCCTTTGACGTTTAACATAATAAATTTATGTGCAATTAATATTCATATTACATAGTTGCATTTAAAGTGGATGCAACTAACTACAATTGTATCATCCCACCAGCTTCTTATTTTTCAAGTAATTTTGAAGTAATGGCAAAACTTTTGTTGTTGCTCTTGGCCCAGGTCTCATTATTCCAACTCATATTATCCGATTCCCTTAATTCAAGAATTCATATTGACATAAATCCTTTTTGCTTCGACATCCTTGACGCTAACATGCGTTACCAGATTAATCCAAGTTGCAATTGGACTGTACATAATCAAGCCGATGTCAATAACATGCTCTTACAAGCACACAACATAAGGAGATCAAGTGCGAATCTACCCCCTCTAAAGTGGAATGATAACCTCGCCAAGGAGGCTAAACAGGTCGGTTTACGCTGGGTACACGATCATGATTCGATATATATTACGCCAAAATGTCAAAATTTTATGTGCGGGGTGAATATTGGTGATCTTCCAGACAAATATGATCCTAATGATGGAGGTGTTGAAGGTCTATTAGTTGGTATGTACGATTATGATTTTGTGAAAGGTAATGCGACCAATTAGGTTGTGCAACTTCTGCTCCAACATTTTGGTGCATTGTCTTGCCTTTTTCATTACATGTGTATATACTCCTCGTAGAGAAGTACTAGATTTGCTCAAGGAATAATAAATAATGTAATGTCTCCAAAAGTCATTTATCTCTCATCAAATAAGCCAAGAAAACATGTAGTTTTCTCACTAAAAAAAGGTTATTTTGGTGATTTACTTTCGATAAAATAAGGAAAACATCATAAGCAGGGTCGCTAAGGCCCTGTGCGGGGAGCCCACCATCACATGCAGGACCGTCTCACATATTTTAGTGTATGTGCCACATGAAGATAGATAGGGCCACATCATAGTACAATAATTTTTTAAAAGTTAATTTGAAAGTATGAAGACATATAAATAAATTATTAATGAAAAATAGCAATATAATAAAAAATTATATTTGCACAAATTATATTATATTTGGAAAAGGAAAACTAAGGATATATAATAAAATGTGAAAGAAATAAATATATAAAAAGGAGCTCCACATTAAAACTATCTTTGCAAATATAACCAAGAAAATCTAATACTACTAACATAAATAAGAAGCTTGAAAAATGTAAAACTATAGTAGTAAAATACTAAATTCCAAATAACAATAAACAACAAAATTTCTTCAAAACTATATTGTTTTCATAAACTTAAAATAAAATGGTATTTTGACAATATTGAAGGGAAAAAAATGTACTTAAAAAGGGAACAAATCATAAATAGAATGTGAAAAGAAAGAAAATAGAACACACTAGGTATCGAATAAAAAAAAACTCTTAAACACTACTTCACCCACTCAACGGAAAAAGCCTTCATTTGATCTTATATGTTTACCATTCTGCCCATTTGATTTTGTAAGTTTTTCACTACCACTTTTGGCCCTCTAAGTTATCAATAATCCTAATTTTGGTACTCTGATGATGATTAGGACAAATTAGTTTAAAATGGGGAAAATTCATCCCCAATTCTTTTGATCATGCGAATTAATGATAAATTACTACCTAATTGCCAACAAGTAGCTTGCTCCAGTCCAGTTTTAAAATTTTCATTATTGGGTAAACCATACACTTCACATGTTTTTAGCGATTCACGTGGCATCACCGAATGATAAATTTTTTTAGATAAAACTAGAATGCATTATAACTCCGTTACTCGAATAATGTGATCTTACACCGGGTAAATCCTTAAACCTCCCTTCCCCCCCCCCAAGATTGGAGTATGGCTGATATCAATTATATAAGCGGTGATTTAAATGCAGAGGTTAATGTACTATGCCAATGAAATATAAAATACATGCAAAAACGGAAAGATTGAAATCATAACCCTAATTATATTTAGTGTAGATGGTGTTAATTTGTCGTCTGATTAGAATTTTGGGAAAGTAGAAATATGATTGATGTATTTCAATCCTTTTGCCTTTCCCTTTGTACTTAATTAGGAGGCTAATTCTTATTAATTCGTCATTTCGAAATAATTTTGGAGTGAATTTCCCGTAATTTAAATTTTTTTGGCCGAATTTATCGCCAAAGTAGCAAAATTAGAAATTTAGATGACTTGCAGGACAAAAAATGGCAGTGGTACAAAACTAAATGGGCAGAGTAGTAAACATATATGACCAAATAAAGTATTTTTCCACAACTCAAGAGATTTATTATGTATACCATAGTGTATGTACGTGAAATGAAAACTTTGGGGGCCCCTAATTTATGGGGCCATGTGAAGTCGGACTCCCCGCACATGACCTTACCATGAATAAAATTAACTTTGAATAGTGAATTCTATCTTTTATCTAAAATCTCACACTTACCAATTTAATGCAACTTTTAATAAATCTTTAGTACTGACGAATAAAGGTAATTAATTTTCGTGTAATTGAAACATAGTTTGAATAGGAACCATACGTGGAGTATAAAGTGGTTGAAGCAAGTTACTGTTAAATTAATAATAATAAAAATCTAATTTAACCAAATTGTATAAAACAGTATACCGAATTACCCATCTATCTAGGCCACAGGACTAGCGCTACATCCCTTGCAATTTCAATTAACAATACAAAATGAAAAAAAAATAATTCAAAAATGAATAAAATTAATTTATGAGTACCATTTTAAATCTACTAGTAAAATTGTGCACGTGAAAATTCACGTGCCAAATAAATGAGTCTCATATTAAAATTTAAATATGCATGACATAAATATCATAATATATATTTAAACTTATACTTAGTTAATTAAAAATTCAATCTTAATATATGTTAATTATATGAGTAATTAATAAAAATATAAATTTTGGTGATTATAATGGTGGAAGTAGTGGGAGATGTATGCAACTCCCTTTTTTTTTCTTTTTCCTTTTTAGCTTTATTTTTATAGGTGAAATTTAAAGTCAAAATTAATCAATCGGTCAAAATTAAATTAATTGGTGTAACAATTACCTTTGGGTAGTTCTTTTTTAGAATAGTAAAGATACTACAATTATCGGGTGGTGTTAAAGCAAAAATAATTATTTTTATATTGGAAACAATATTGAGGTTAATCTCCTCCAACAAAGTTGATTATTCGTCAACATCATCACATTAACTATAAACACATACAATGTCATATTGAAAGAACATTAGGACCCAGATTTGTACTTCTGTACTGATACACTAATGTTGATACCAATGTTGATAACAATGACGATTGATGTAACGAATGACGAAAACAAATGTAAACGCATTTAATTAATTAAACACTTCAGCACACAAAAGAATTTCTAGCAGGTATATGAATATACCCACCGAGACATAGGCGAAATATCCACTATATGAAAGAGGATTTATACAAACTAGATTTAAGACTTTCAAGACCGTCCATGAAGCTGACCCCACTGCGGTTCTATTTGAGAATGAATTCAACGTTGTGGAGCGATGTGATGATGATTTGTCAACAGTGGATGCCTACATATCCAGACTGCAAGAGCTCCAACAAGGTGGGGCGGAAATGTTAGGGATAGGGCTCCAATCACACTTTGGAGTCCCGAATTCTCCCCTTATGAGAGCGGTTCTGGACAAGTTTGCGATATTAGGCCTTCCAATATGGTTGACAGAATTGGACATCTCCAACCAAAATCAGAGCGAAACTGATCCCGTTGTTCTGACTCGTCAAGCAAAGTATCTTGAGGAGGTGCTGCGGGAGGCGTTCTCTCATCCAGCAGTGAACGGATTGGTGTTGTGGACTGCCTTCACCCCATTTGGTCCTCGACTTTGCTACAAAATGTGCCTAACTGATGGCGAGTTTCATAATTTTCCAACTGGAGAGGTGGTGGACAGCCTACTGCAAGAGTGGGAAACTGGCTTGGTGCAGGGCAAGACCGATTGGCTCGGACAGTTGAGTCTTTCAGGCTTTCTTGGAGAATACAGAGTTAATGTGACTGATTGTTTTGGTAAATCAGCAAGCTACACTTTTACCTTGACAGAAGGCAGTGAACCACAATTCTGGACCATTACTGTTTGACTTGAAACATTATTAGCACTACTTGTTTAGTTAAATTAGTTGAAATGGTCTAGTTTAATTGTCTTCTATGCATCTGTATTGTAGTTGGAGTTTCAACTTTTTCAAGAAAAAAGAAATATTGCATCTGTATTGTAACATGGTGGAATGAAATGTGAGTTGAATCATAGATTAGCTAGTTAACAAGCTAACTGTAGAGTACACCTTGTACTGCTCGTAGTACAAATGCAATCCCTAACCAATTCTCACAGTTCAACTTATGTTGCACAATGTACTACTTCACTAACCGATTCCAATTCTGATGCCTGATTGAGTTTACAATGAGTACTCTGTTTTCTTCATGTATAAAACACATGGTTAATAAAATCATCAATATTATTACTTATTACGTACAGTTGGTCGGTCCAATATATATCTTTTTATAGGTACATTTTGTTATAGATTTATAGTATATTATATGTCTGAGTCCAAAATCTTCTACAATGTGGGATGTTTCAACTTTTCCCCAATTACATTTAAAGAAACCAATTTAATGAAATCCTTAATAACTCCTTTTACGTTTAACATAATAAATTTATGTGCAATTAATATTCATATTACATAGTTGCATTTAAAGTGGATGCAACTAACTACAATTGTATCATCCCACCAGCTTCTTATTTTTCAAGTAATTTTGAAGTAATGGCAAAACTTTTGTTGTTGCTCTTGGCCCAGGTCTCATTATTCCAACTCATATTATCCGATTCCCTTAATTCAAGAATTCATATTGACATAAATCCTTTTTGCTTCGACATCCTTGACGCTAACATGCGTTACCAGATTAATCCAAGTTGCAATTGGACTGTACATAATCAAGCCGATGTCAATAACATGCTCTTACAAGCACACAACATAAGGAGATCAAGTGCGAATCTACCCCCTCTAAAGTGGAATGATAACCTCGCCAAGGAGGCTAAACAGGTCGGTTTACGCTGGGTACACGATCATGATTCGATATATATTACGCCAAAATGTCAAAATTTTATGTGCGGGGTGAATATTGGTGATCTTCCAGACAAATATGATCCTAATGATGGAGGTGTTGAAGGTCTATTAGTTGGTATGTACGATTATGATTTTGTGAAAGGTAATGCGACCAATTAGGTTGCGCAACTTCCTGCTCCAACATTTTGGTGCGACTGTCTTGCCTTTTTCATTACATGTGTATATACTCCTCGTTAGAGAAGTACTAGATTTGCTCAAGGAATAATAAATAATGTAATGTCTCCAAAAGTCATTTATCTCTCGCTCAAATAAGCCAAGAAAACATGTAGTTTTCTCACTAAAAAAAGGTTATTTTGGTGATTTACTTTCGATAAAATAAGGAAAACATCATAAGCAGGGTCGCTAAGGCCCTGTGCGGGGAGCCCACCATCACATGCAGGACCGTCTCACATATTTTAGAAGCCATGTGCCACACAGTAAGATAGGGCCCCACATCATAGTACAATAATTTTTTTAAAAGTTAATTTGAAAGTATGAAGACATATAAATAAATTATTAATGAAAAAATAGCAATATAATAAAAAATTATATTTGCACAAATTATATTATATTTGGAAAAGGAAAACTAAGGATATATAATAAAATGTGAAAGAAATAAATATATAAAAAGGAGCTCCACATTAAAACTATCTTTGCAAATATAACCAAGAAAATCTAATACTACTAACATAAATAAGAAGCTTGAAAAATGTAAAACTATAGTAGTAAAATACTAAATTCCAAATAACAATAAACAACAAAATTTCTTCAAAACTATATTGTTTTCATAAACTTAAAATAAAATGGTATTTTGACAATATTGAAGGGAAAAAAATGTACTTAAAAAGGGAACAAATCATAAATAGAATGTGAAAAGAAAGAAAATAGAACACACTAGGTATCGAATAAAAAAAAACTCTTAAACACTACTTCACCCACTCAACGGAAAAAGCCTTCATTTGATCTTATATGTTTACCATTCTGCCCATTTGATTTTGTAAGTTTTTCACTACCACTTTTGGCCCTCTAAGTTATCAATAATCCTAATTTTGGTACTCTGATGATGATTCCGGACAAATTAGTTTAAAATGGGGAAAATTCATCCCCAATTCTTTTGATCATGCGAATTAATGATAAATTACTACCTAATTGCCAACAAGTAGCTTGCTCCAGTCCAGTTTTAAAATTTTCATTATTGGGTAAACCATACACTTCACATGTTTTTAGCGATTCACGTGGCATCACCGAATGATAAATTTTTTTAGATAAAACTAGAATGCATTATAACTCCGTTACTCGAATAATGTGATCTTACACCGGGTAAATCCTTAAACCTCCCTTCCCCCCCCCCCCAAGATTGGAGTATGGCTGATATCAATTATATAAGCGGTGATTTAAATGCAGAGGTTAATGTACTATGCCAATGAAATATAAAATACATGCAAAAACGGAAAGATTGAAATCATAACCCTAATTATATTTAGTGTAGATGGTGTTAATTTGTCGTCTGATTAGAATTTTGGGAAAGTAGAAATATGATTGATGTATTTCAATCCTTTTGCCTTTCCCTTTGTACTTAATTAGGAGGCTAATTCTTATTAATTCGTCATTTCGAAATAATTTTGGAGTGAATTTCCCGTAATTTAAATTTTTTTGGCCGAATTTATCGCCAAAGTAGCAAAATTAGAAATTTAGATGACTTGCAGGACAAAAAATGGCAGTAGTACAAAACTAAATGGGCAGAGTAGTAAACATATATGACCAAATAAAGTATTTTTCCACAACTCAAGAGATTTATTATGTATACCATAGTGTATATGTGAAATGAAAACTTTGGGGGCCCCTAATTTATGGGGCCATGTGAAGTCGGACTCCCCGCACATGACCTTACCATGAATAAAATTAACTTTGAATAGTGAATTCTATCTTTTATCTAAAATCTCACACTTACCAATTTAATGCAACTTTTAATAAATCTTTAGTACTGACGAATAAAGGTAATTAATTTTCGTGTAATTGAAACATAGTTTGAATAGGAACCATACGTGGAGTATAAAGTGGTTGAAGCAAGTTACTGTTAAATTAATAATAATAAAAATCTAATTTAACCAAATTGTATAAAACAGTATACCGAATTACCCATCTATCTAGGCCACAGGACTAGCGCTACATCCCTTGCAATTTCAATTAACAATACAAAATGAAAAAAAAATAATTCAAAAATGAATAAAATTAATTTATGAGTACCATTTTAAATCTACTAGTAAAATTGTGCACGTGAAAATTCACGTGCCAAATAAATGAGTCTCATATTAAAATTTAAATATGCATGACATAAATATCATAATATATATTTAAACTTATACTTAGTTAATTAAAAATTCAATCTTAATATATGTTAATTATATGAGTAATTAATAAAAATATAAATTTTGGTGATTATAATGGTGGAAGTAGTGGGAGACGATGTGCAACTCCCTTTTTTTTTCTTTTTCCTTTTTAGCTTTATTTTTATAGGTGAAATTTAAAGTCAAAATTAATCAATCGGTCAAAATTAAATTAATTGGTGTAACAATTACCTTTGGGTAGTTCTTTTTTAGAATAGTAAAGATACTACAATTATCGGGTGGTGTTAAAGCAAAAATAATTATTTTTATATTGGAAACAATATTGAGGTTAATCTCCTCCAACAAAGTTGATTATTCGTCAACATCATCACATTAACTATAAACACATACAATGTCATATTGAAAGAACATTAGGACCCAGATTTGTACTTCAGATCGATACACTAATGTTGATACAATGCAGTTAATGTAATGATGGTAACGAAATAAATGTAAACGCATCTTGAATTAAACACTTCAGCACACAAAAGAATTTCTAGCAGGTATATGAATATACCCACCGAGACATAGGCGAAATATCCACTATATGAAAGAGGATTTATACAAACTAGATTTAAGACTTTCAAGACCGTCCATGAAGCTGACCCCACTGCGGTTCTATTTGAGAATGAATTCAACGTTGTGGAGCGATGTGATGATGATTTGTCAACAGTGGATGCCTACATATCCAGACTGCAAGAGCTCCAACAAGGTGGGCGGAAATGTTAGGATAGGGCTCCAATCACACTTTGGAGTCCCGAATTCTCCCTTATGAGAGCGGTTCTGGACAAGTTTGCGATATTAGGCCTTCCAATATGGTTGACAGAATTGGACATCTCCAACCAAAATCAGAGCGAAACTGATCCCGTTGTTCTGACTCGTCAAGCAAAGTATCTTGAGGAGGTGCTGCGGGAGGCGTTCTCTCATCCAGCAGTGAACGGATTGGTGTTGTGGACTGCCTTCACCCCATTTGGTCCTCGACTTTGCTACAAAATGTGCCTAACTGATGGCGAGTTTCATAATTTTCCAACTGGAGAGGTGGTGGACAGCCTACTGCAAGAGTGGGAAACTGGCTTGGTGCAGGGCAAGACCGATTGGCTCGGACAGTTGAGTCTTTCAGGCTTTCTTGGAGAATACAGAGTTAATGTGACTGATTGTTTTGGTAAATCAGCAAGCTACACTTTTACCTTGACAGAAGGCAGTGAACCACAATTCTGGACCATTACTGTTTGACTTGAAACATTATTAGCACTACTTGTTTAGTTAAATTAGTTGAAATGGTCTAGTTTAATTGTCTTCTATGCATCTGTATTGTAGTTGGAGTTTCAACTTTTTCAAGAAAAAAGAAATATTGCATCTGTATTGTAACATGGTGGAATGAAATGTGAGTTGAATCATAGATTAGCTAGTTAACAAGCTAACTGTAGAGTACACCTTGTACTGCTCGTAGTACAAATGCAATCCCTAACCAATTCTCACAGTTCAACTTATGTTGCACAATGTACTACTTCACTAACCGATTCCAATTCTGATGCCTGATTGAGTTTACAATGAGTACTCTGTTTTCTTCATGTATAAAACACATGGTGAATAAAATCATCAATATTATTACTTATTACGCATTATTGGTCGGTCCAATATATATCTTTTTATAGGTACATTTTGTTATAGATTTATAGTATATTATATGTCTGAGTCCAAAATCTTCTACAATGTGGGATGTTTCAACTTTTCCCCAATTCTGTTTAAAGAAACCAATTTAATGAAATCCTTAATAACTCCTTTGACGTTTAACATAATAAATTTATGTGCAATTAATATTCATATTACATAGTTGCATTTAAAGTGGATGCAACTAACTACAATTGTATCATCCCACCAGCTTCTTATTTTTCAAGTAATTTTGAAGTAATGGCAAAACTTTTGTTGTTGCTCTTGGCCCAGGTCTCATTATTCCAACTCATATTATCCGATTCCCTTAATTCAAGAATTCATATTGACATAAATCCTTTTTGCTTCGACATCCTTGACGCTAACATGCGTTACCAGATTAATCCAAGTTGCAATTGGACTGTACATAATCAAGCCGATGTCAATAACATGCTCTTACAAGCACACAACATAAGGAGATCAAGTGCGAATCTACCCCCTCTAAAGTGGAATGATAACCTCGCCAAGGAGGCTAAACAGGTCGGTTTACGCTGGGTACACGATCATGATTCGATATATATTACGCCAAAATGTCAAAATTTTATGTGCGGGGTGAATATTGGTGATCTTCCAGACAAATATGATCCTAATGATGGAGGTGTTGAAGGTCTATTAGTTGGTATGTACGATTATGATTTTGTGAAAGGTAATGCGACCGAATTAGGTTGTGCGCAACTTCCTGCTCCAACATTTTGGTGCGACTGTCTTGCCTTTTTCATTACATGTGTATATACTCCTCGTTAGAGAAGTACTAGATTTGCTCAAGGAATAATAAATAATGTAATGTCTCCAAAAGTCATTTATCTCTCGCTCAAATAAGCCAAGAAAACATGTAGTTTTCTCACTAAAAAAAGGTTATTTTGGTGATTTACTTTCGATAAAATAAGGAAAACATCATAAGCAGGGTCGCTAAGGCCCTGTGCGGGGAGCCCACCATCACATGCAGGACCGTCTCACATATTTTAGAAGCCATGTGCCACACAGTAAGATAGGGCCCCACATCATAGTACAATAATTTTTTTAAAAGTTAATTTGAAAGTATGAAGACATATAAATAAATTATTAATGAAAAAATAGCAATATAATAAAAAATTATATTTGCACAAATTATATTATATTTGGAAAAGGAAAACTAAGGATATATAATAAAATGTGAAAGAAATAAATATATAAAAAGGAGCTCCACATTAAAACTATCTTTGCAAATATAACCAAGAAAATCTAATACTACTAACATAAATAAGAAGCTTGAAAAATGTAAAACTATAGTAGTAAAATACTAAATTCCAAATAACAATAAACAACAAAATTTCTTCAAAACTATATTGTTTTCATAAACTTAAAATAAAATGGTATTTTGACAATATTGAAGGGAAAAAAATGTACTTAAAAAGGGAACAAATCATAAATAGAATGTGAAAAGAAAGAAAATAGAACACACTAGGTATCGAATAAAAAAAAACTCTTAAACACTACTTCACCCACTCAACGGAAAAAGCCTTCATTTGATCTTATATGTTTACCATTCTGCCCATTTGATTTTGTAAGTTTTTCACTACCACTTTTGGCCCTCTAAGTTATCAATAATCCTAATTTTGGTACTCTGATGATGATTAGGACAAATTAGTTTAAAATGGGAAAATTCATCCCCAATTCTTTTGATCATGCGAATTAATGATAAATTACTACCTAATTGCCAACAAGTAGCTTGCTCCAGTCCAGTTTTAAAATTTTCATTATTGGGTAAACCATACACTTCACATGTTTTTAGCGATTCACGTGGCATCACCGAATGATAAATTTTTTTAGATAAAACTAGAATGCATTATAACTCCGTTACTCGAATAATGTGATCTTACACCGGGTAAATCCTTAAACCTCCCTTCCCCCCCCCCAAGATTGGAGTATGGCTGATATCAATTATATAAGCGGTGATTTAAATGCAGAGGTTAATGTACTATGCCAATGAAATATAAAATACATGCAAAAACGGAAAGATTGAAATCATAACCCTAATTATATTTAGTGTAGATGGTGTTAATTTGTCGTCTGATTAGAATTTTGGGAAAGTAGAAATATGATTGATGTATTTCAATCCTTTTGCCTTTCCCTTTGTACTTAATTAGGAGGCTAATTCTTATCAATTCGTCATTTCGAAATAATTTTGGAGTGAATTTCCCGTAATTTAAATTTTTTTGGCCGAATTTATCGCCAAAGTAGCAAAATTAGAAATTTAGATGACTTGCAGGACAAAAAATGGCAGTAGTACAAAACTAAATGGGCAGAGTAGTAAACATATATGACCAAATAAAGTATTTTTCCACCACTCAAGAGATTTATTATGTATACCATAGTGTATGTACGTGAAATGAAAACTTTGGGGGCCCCTAATTTATGAAATAGCAATGGGACTTCAAGACATGACCTTACCATGAATAAAATTAACTTTGAATAGTGAATTCTATCTTTTATCTAAAATCTCACACTTACCAATTTAATGCAACTTTTAATAAATCTTTAGTACTGACGAATAAAGGTAATTAATTTTTGTGTAATTGATATTCATATACAAAACATAGTTTGAATAGGAACCATACGTGGAGTAGAAAGTGGTTGAAGCAAGTTATTGTTAAATTAATAATAATAAAAATCTAATTTAACCAAATTGTATAAAACAGTATACCGAATTACCCATCTATCTAGGCCACAGGACTAGCGCTACATCCCTTGCAATTTCAATTAACAATACAAAATGAAAAAAAAATAATTCAAAAATGAATAAAATTAATTTATGAGTACCATTTTAAATCTACTAGTAAAATTGTGCACGTGAAAATTCACGTGCCAAATAAATGAGTCTCATATTAAAATTTAAATATGCATGACATAAATATCATAATATATATTTAAACTTGTACTTAGTTAATTAAAAATTCAATCTTAATATATGTTAATTATATGAGTAATTAATAAAAATATAAATTTTGGTGATTATAATGGTGGAAGTAGTGGGAGACGATGTGCAACTCCCTTTTTTTGTTCTTTTTCCTTTTTAGCTTTATTTTTATAGGTGAAATTTCAAGTCAAAATTAATCAATTGGTCAAAATTAAATTAATTGGTGTAACAACTACCTTTGGGTAGTTCTTTTTTAGAATAGTAAAGATACTACAATTATCGGGTGGTGTTAAAGCAAAAATAATTATTTTTATATTGGAAACAATATTGAGGTTAATCTCCTCCAACAAAGTTGATTATTCGTCAACATCATCACATTAACTATAAACACATACAATGTCATATTGAAAGAACGTTAGGACCCAGATTTGTACTTCTGTACTGATACACTAATGTTGATACCAATGTTGGTACAACAGTTGATGTAACAGTGACTGACGAACAGGTAAAACAGTCAGAAACGCACGACGGAATTAAACACTTCAGCACACAAAAGAATTTCTAGCAGGTATATGAATATACCCACCGAGACATAGGCGAAATATCCACTATATGAAAGAGGATTTATACAAACTAGATTTAAGACTTTTCTATGAGAAAAGCTTAAACTGCAAAGTTAATCAGAATGGTAAAACCTATTCTAATGTTACTAATCTAGACACACCTAGATGATCGAGATCACACACCCGATCCAATAGTAACACCAAAGACTAGCAAAACTGGTTTACAAGTAAAGAGAGAATGATGTATATGATTGGACTATTGCTCTATACTTGCTTCCCTTAATGGTGGCCCTGATCTTGTATATATAATGTAGCAAAACGTCCATAAGATCAGGTCCAATCAGATCTTGTTGCTTATCCTTATCTTCAAGAGTCCAGCATATCTTTTCTTCTAAGAGTCCAAGCATATCTTTACTTCCAGGAGTCCAATCTTCCAAGGTCTTCTCTTTCTTCATTCAAGGAGTCCAACTCTCTAAAACTTCTCTTCTCTTTAAGATTCCAGCACTCTAACACGTCTCCTATTCATAAACAGACAACTAAAAACGTGGAACTAGGTCAAGGTTAGTGAAGAAGGCAATATAACATAAAAGCCCTGTAAAGTGCACAAATTCTGAAACAGGTGTTGTTATGACAACTGCTGGTATAACAGTTGATCAAACACCCGTGCACTTTCAATCTCCCACTTATTGCCTTTCTTCACAACACCTAGAAACACATGAATAATCCGAATAGTAGAAATTCTCCCCCTTAACGAGTCAGGAAAAAGAGAACCACAATAAAGACATATCATTAGCAAAGTCAAACAAATTCTCCCCCTTGTTGTGACGAAAGGAGAGACAATATGATCCTCTGGTTTGCAGTGTTGCCATAACAGTTGTTTGTATTATCAACTCTCCTTAACGAAGGAGTAAAGAGTCAAAAGTTTTATAGAGAAATTAAGAGTGAGAGTGATGAGGGGATGTCATGGGATTTACACACTTCAATCCAAAGGCTATAAAGAAAACTTTGAGGCACAACAAAAAATCAATGACACGCATTCAGAAAAGATTTTTGGGAACAAAGATTTTCTAAACTAGATGGAGACAATCAGTTCAAAATAACCACTAAGCACTAAATCCCCCCTAAAGAACAACTATTTCACTAAAAAATAGTAAAGGAAAAAAGACCGACTCTCAAATACAACAAAGAGAACTCAAACTAGAACCAACTTCTAGTGGGATGTTGTCTTAACAGAGTAGATACACTACAAAAAAAACCAGTTTTAGCGACGGAATTATCCGTCGCTAAAACTGGACCGATCCGTCGCTAAATCCTTAGCGACGAATAATACCCCGTCCCCAAACAATGCGTCGCAATGTTTTTTAGCGACGGATAAGGGATCCGTCGCTAAATAACGACGCACTGGCGACGGATTAATCCGTTGACCAGTTCGTCCGCATTGGCGACGGATTCTGTATCCGTCTCTAATTAGAGACGGGGTTTAGCGACGGAAATATCCGTCGCTAAATTCACGAACTAATCCGGCTTAGTTCGATTGGTATTTAGCGACGGAATTTATATGTTTTAGCGACGGACATAATTCCGTCGCTAAATCTACTGTTTTGAATTTTTTTTTTTTAAATATTTCTGTTTCACCTGTTTTTTCACATAATATAGTCATAGATAATATACCCGAAATAATTAAATTGCATTAATATATCCGAAACTATATAAATTATCTACAAATAATCCGAAACAAGAATTAGAAGGTGAAATAGTGTCAAATTATCCATAACAAGTCTGATGTAACTAAGGATAATCGGGAGGAGGCGGTGGGTAAGACTGGGAAGAGCTACTGAACATCTGGGTCAAATCGTCCATCCGCTTGGCCATACGAGCCTGTTCCTCAAGCACTTGCTCGTAAGCTGCCTTGGTCGCAGCTATTTCCTGTTGGAGAAGAGTCATCATCTCGTTAACCTGCTGCTGCGTGTAGAGGTTAGATCGCGATCCTGATCCCTGGGACATTGAGAAGCTACCAGAACTCATGGAAGGGCCTAAACTTCCCAATCCATACATTCGACCCTTGCTGTCCATTGGGTTGACCTCGAAGAAGATCTGGTCTTGCTCTTCAATTGATGACTCATGACCGATCATCCTCTCGTCCATCCTCCTCTCGACCTCACTCTGCAATTGTTGGTTGCATACGAATTGAGATGTAATTTTAGGAATCACTTTAATTAAAATACTCAAATACACATGTAATTAACCTTAAGAAAGAAACATACCGCAATACGTTCGGCCCTCACGTCAGTCCAGATGCCATTCTTCAGCTTAGCCTTCTTGAAGTGGTACAGAGCACTCTTCGGCTGTCCTTTATTGGCCTAAAAAAAATATGTGCAAACAAGTAGTTAGTTGATTGAAATGAAAGCTAAAAACTGTTATGTATCATATTCCAAGTCATAAACAACATATTTACTAACCTCCATCACGTGATCTGTAACAATAACTCGCGAACCATAGTGATGTCTGGCGGTTCGTATCATCATGCGGCTCGACAAACGATTTCGTCTGTTCTTGTACGCTTGATCCTGGACGAAGGGATCATTCCAGTACGTCAACCACAGTGCCCACTCGTCATCCCCCACCCAAGTTGGCCGCCTACGTGTCTCCTTCATTTTGTAGACCATTTTCCTGTAGATGTCGGACCTAAAGTCTCGAAACGGAGTACAATGGGACACTAGCATTGGGAATGAAATAGTCCTTCTACAACAATTCCATTCAAAGTAAAAATTACACAAGTATAAAGAAAGATAACAATTTAAATATAACATTAAAATGAAACCGAAATGTAGTAGTCCTACATCAAAACAAGCTCAAGTACTAACATACCACTCAAATTGTCCTAAAATTGACTAACACAATGGTGACTAACATATCACCCAAGTTCAAGGCTAACATACCACTCAAACGACACAACAAGTTCATAAATGGTGACTAACACATCAAAACAAGCTTAGTGGCTAACATACCACTCAAATTGTCCTAAAATTGACTAACACAATGGTGACTAACATATCACCCAAGTTCAGTGGCTAACATACCACTCAAACGACACAACAAGTTCATAAATGGTGACTAACACATCAAAACAAGCTTAGTGGCTAACATACCACTCAAAGATATAGTGGCTAACATACCACACACATTAACACAATGATTAAAAAAAAAATAAAGCATTAATTGTAACATTTAAGCTTACGCATTGGTCAAGTAAAAAGTGCTTCATCCGTCCGGACGTTTGACCACTCACTTCTCGCCTCCAAGCATCTCCGCCTCCTCAAGATTTTGCCTAGTTTGTCCGAGGCATCCGGAGGCCAAAACCTGTTATCAATGAGACAAACAAGAAACAAATATTCATTAGTAAAATCATGTAACATATATTTATCTTAAGTGTATGTTCTACAACTCCATAATACTTACTTGTTCCTGCCATTGGGGAACAACACCGGTTTCCCCTGAAATGTAGCACCGTCCGTCAACGCTCACGGACACCCCGAGGGGTAGTCACCGGGGAGCGAAGCGTGTAGGCCGTGGAGTCTCTGGTACTGCGATCGGGCTTTGCTCCCCCCAATGTCGTATCCAACGAGAGGACTACCATGACTAGCTGGGGTACTACTAGAACCCGCTGGACTAGCACCCCTAAACCCGGGAGGAAGGTATGTCGACTTCCTTTGGCGCGGCATCTGCAAATAAGAAATTGCAAGAAAAAATTACATCCATGAACGATCGGGATTCATAATTATATGATTAGCCTGACACGTCTACAATTATTAGATTTATAACATGCATTTTACGTTAATATAATCACCAAATAGTCTCAAAACACTTAATTAAATCTTCATAATCTATTGTATATATACGAATTTATCGAATCAAAATTACTACGTACTTAATTACAAACATCCTAACATTATAATAATTAGCAATACAAATTCACAATCAATATATCAATTGCACAAAGTTAACTAGCTAGTATACTATATCTCCCATAAACATACAATTGATCTAATTAGTCGAAATTATCAAAATTCCCAAATTTGTCAACAAGTAAGGGTTCCAAAACACTAAACTTAATATTTCTAATCCTACTATATATACGAAAATATCAAATTAATAACCCTACATACTTCCAAACATTCTAACATTATACTAAAAATTCAAATTCACAATCAATACATCAATTGAACATCTCAAAGTTAACACACTACGTAATATAAGCTAAACTAACTACTACATACTTACAATAAACGTTCAGTTGCTCAAATTAGTCAAAATTAACAAAATTCTCAAATTTGACAAAGTTAAGGTTTTAGCCAAAATACCTTCGATTTAGCTGGTGAAAAGATGAAATTGGTTGACCACACGAGCTCCTTGTCCCACGAGCTTCGAGAAGACTCCAAAATTGGCCGGAACGGTCGAGATTTGGTCGGAAAATTGGAAATGGCGAAGGAAGAAGGAAGAAGGAAGAAAAATGGGGAAGAAAGGGCTACTGCCCGATGGTATCAAGGTTTTAGCGACGGATCGCTATCCGTCGCTAAAATCCGTCTCTAACTAGCGACGGAACGCGATCCGTCGCTAGTTACCTTTTTTTAATTTTTTTTTTATTTTGTAAGCTGGTCAACTTATTTAGGGACGGATTTAATATCCGTCCCTAAATAGCGACGGATAAATAAATCCGTCGCTATTTAGCGATGGAAAAACATCCGTCGCTAAATTAGCGATTCGTCGCTAAATAGCGACGGATTCTATCCGTCGCTAATGGCCGTCCCTATACGGCGGATTTCTTGTAGTGATAACACTTACATCAAGTCCCTTATTTTAAGCTCATAGAGCCAAGAAAAGGTTGCAAATAAAACATGCATGATCCACACCCCATGAAAAGCTGATAAAAAGCTCATAAGACTCAGTCAGAGCACTTAGCCATTACTCAAGGATCAAAAGTCAAGCAGACACACGAGGTAGATACGGTGTTATCAAGTCAAAAAGGGGACTGGAGTTTAAACTCAGCAGAGACTCTTAATCAACTCTCCAAGAAACTTTTATTGTGCAAAGTAAAAATGATTTATTTATTTGAAAAGGTCGTCTACTGAATGAAGACAGCTAGAACTCCAATCACCCCAATAACAACACAGTTTCTTTTAGGCAACACTGGTGAGCACATAGGAATGTGAGACAATATTCGAACCTAAATAAATGGAATAACCAGAAGTGGGAAAATTACAAATACCACCCCTGCAATATAGCCTCTTTTCAATTTAGCCCCTTCTATTCAAACAATTACAGATGAACCCATTTTTTACACACGAAAAAAAATATAATTACAGATAGGACCAAAAGTCAACTTTTTCACTCATTTTATCTTTTCTTCATAATTCAAAAATTCATTAATTCTCCATCATTGCAAAATAAACCCAACAATATTTTCAACACTCACAAATAAACCTTAACATTTTTTATTCTTCAAATTTACTACCCACCATCTCCAACCATCTTCCACCACCTCCAACCACCATCTTCCACCACCACTTCTAACCACCACCTCCAATCTCGGACAACTTATTCTTCCTCCCTCCATCTTCTTCTTCTTCCTTCTTCAAAAAAGCTCTGATCTGAGCTGCTAACAGCTCCAGCCAGAGCTGTATATAATAGCTCCAATCGGAGCTTTTTTGAAGAAGGAAGAAGAAATGGAGGAGGGAGAAGAAATGGGGGAGGAAGAAGAAAAAAAAATTGGGTATATTTTGAAAACAAATTTTATTGGGGTTTAATTTACAATAATAATGAGTCATTGTTGTAATTTATAAAATATTAGAGCACAATGTGTAGTAAATTGAAGATTGTAAATTACAACTAAGTCCAGTTCATTTTCTTTTCCATTTATTTTATTTCTGGTCAACTCAAAAATCAGGTTTTGAGTGTATCTGTAATTGTTTGAATATAAGGGACTAAACTGTAATTGGCCCAAATTTAAGGGGTAGGAAACGTAATTTCCCCGACCAGAAGTAGAGCGGCGAGTGTCAGGGCAAGATGCCCAATTTGCATCAGAATAAGCAAGCAGGGCAGGTTTGGTGGAGTTAGTGAAATCCAGGCCAAAGTCGATAGTCCCTTTAACATAACGTAAAATCTGTCAAACAGCTTGAAAATGAGCATCTTTTGGACATTGCATAAATTGACTAACAGTATTGACGACATAGGAAAGATCAGGACGAGTGATCGTTAAGTATTGCAACGCACCCACAAGAGATTGATAAAGCGAAGGATCATGGAACTCAACACCAGTGGCACCTAATTGTTGACCAACAACCATAGGTGTGCAAACAGGCTTGCTATCTAACATATGAGCACGAAGTAACAAATCATGAGCATACTTGGCTTGATTGAGAAACAACCCCTGATCAGTATAACATACCTCAAGACCAAGAAAATAGTGCAGCTTTTCGAGATCTTTAATGGCAAATTGAGAGTTCAAAACATAAATGAATCGAGTGATAAGGGCTGAATTATTGCCCGTTAAGATAATATCGTCTACATAAACCAGCAAGTAAAGAAGAACTCGCCCACGAGAGAAAATGAACAAAGATGTATCCGCCCGACTACAAGAAAACCCAAGTTGCAATAAAAATGTACTCAATCGATGAAACCAAGGCCGCGGTGCTTGCTTTAAACCATACAATGCCTTGCGCAGACGACAAACATGATCTGGAAACTGCGGATTAACATACCCAGGCGGTTGTTCCATAAATACAGTTTCATTGAGAAGACCATTAAGAAAGGCGTTTTTCACATCAAGCTGATGAAGAGGTCATTGATTGAGGACAACAATAGAGAGAACAACGCGAATTGTTGTAGCTTTGACAACTGGACTGAAAGTGGTGGTGAAATCAAGACCAGGAACTTGAGTAAAACCTTTAGCCACCAAACGTGCCTTTAATCGTTCAACGGATCCATCGGCTAAGAATTTGGTCCGGTAAACCCATTTAGCGCCAACAATGTTCATATCAGAGGTACGAGGGACTAAATCCCATGTCTTATTATCATGTAAAGCTCGAATTTCAGCATCCATGGCACGTACCCATTCCGGGTGCTTAGAGGCAGATTTGAACCCCCTTGGTTCAGAAGGTGATGAAATATCGGCAAGTAAACCTGGATGCTTGATTCGAAAAATACCAACCTGAGCTCGTGTCCGCATACTGAAGTGTTTGCGGGCGGCCTGGTCGACCATGGGGTCGGGAAGGGAGAGGAGGTGGAGTGGCGTCTGGCTGAACGACATCCATGGTAGGAGAAATTGGAGGCGCAACAGGGTCGTGAAGGAGCATAGGAGATGGAATTGGTGGTGACGGAGGAGTAGCAGTGGGCGGAGGAGAACGGCGTACTGGAGGAGTAGTGAGTGGAGGAGAATTACATGCTGGAGTAGTAGGAAGCGTCAGATTGGGAGAAGTAGGTGGAAGTGCTGGTAATTGAGCTGGATCAGAAGAATGACATATTTGACATGGGCCTGAGTGAGTATGGGCGGGAGAAGGGGTGAAAGAATTGAGCTCTGTTACATTTGGTGGTTCAAGGAAACTTGTAAAGTCCAATTCATTTTGGGGTGTGAAAACAAGATTAGTGGCATATGGGAAGCAAAACTCATAAAATTGAGCAGACGGGTTATGTAAATACGAGAGGTGGATGGGTCCAAACAGCGAAACTCTTATGGTGCACACTATATCCCAAAAATATGCAACGATGGCTACGAGGGGAAAGTTTATGGGGTGCGTAATCTCGTTAGCATGGATATACCCGACATCCAAACGGGTGAAAGTTTGCATAATTAGGACATTTACCGAAAACAGCCTCAAAAGGGGAGATGTAATAAGTAATGTAATTATGATTTTATAAAATAGTTTAACCTTTTCTCTTGAATAAAATGCAACCATAATTAATGTGGTGTTACGTGTACAATAGTTAGTAGAAAACTTAACACCATCCAATCTTTATACAAAGTTTTATATAGGTTTTAGTGCAAATTCAGAGAAGATAAATTAATAGTGTAACTTCGAAGTGGATGAAAAGTTCTTAGTGCAAGAACTCTTGTATTTAAAAAACAAAAAAAAAACCAGCAATTGGATAATACGCGTGTTAGGACAAATTTCAACAATCTGCCTGCCTTGCATCTCTCGTTTGTAAGGGCTATCTACAAATAATACTGTGTGTAAAAGGTTCAATAACATAAATGAAAAATAGTAGATTATTAGTTATAATGTAGAGTGTAGACGGATCAAAAAATTATCCGGTCCAAACCAAACCACGGGTCCTGTACATTTTCCATTCCCGACTGAATTTCGAACACCCCGAGCAGTTTATAACAACCAGTGATGGAGATCGACAAATCGTACATGAGCTAAACATGACATATGTATCATATCGACTACCGAATTAATAATGGATTGGCAATGGCAAAGAGAAAACAAACCCGAATCATATTTACCTTTATGAGAGATTAGGTGACCTGCAGTACTAGTACTTATATATGATGACCTTGACGAAAGTTTCAATAATTTGACCATATGAGAGAGGCCGCAAATGGGCCTGGAACATGATCAATTGAAGGACGGTTCCGACTTCTGAAACTAAATTAAAACCTAAGGTAATTTATAGGTTCGGGGAAAAACTGATCAGAGAGTCAGGTACTTGTCTAATAGAGGACCTCAAAGAACGGATCATATTCTAAACCATTAAACAGCATCAGTAATATTTTACGAATAATTATTTATGAACAATTTCTTTTTATTTTTTTTGGTAAAGTAAAAGTAGAAACGCTCTTAGGCTACATAATTTATAAACATCTTTTTGTATATGTATAACGTAGGTTTTTTTTTTTTTTTTTTTTGTGCGATTCCTTTTCCAGAATTCATATTGAAATAAGTAACAATTGCTTCAAATATACATCACCACATACTTTCCAGGTTAGCTCAAGTTGCACCTGGATCATAAGCAATCAAGCTGATGTCGATAAAATGTTCTTACAAGCACACAACATAAGGGGATCTCGTGCGAAACTACCCCCTCTCAAGTGGAATCACAGCCTCGCCGAGGAGGCTAAACGGGCTGGTGTAAACTGGATGCAAGATACAAATTACAAGCATCAATGTCGAAATATTACATGCGAGGTAAATATTGGTGGCCTTCCAGACATATATAATCCTGCTGATGGAGGTCTTGAAGGTTTATTAGCTGAGATGCATAATTACTATTACTTTAAAAATGTGACTCAATTAGGTTGTGCACAAGTTCCTGCTCCATCAATTTGGTGTGACTGTAATCCTGCCTTTTTCACCACATGCGTATATTCTTCGAGTTGAAATTAATATACTAGATTTTCTCAAGTAATAGTATAATTTAAGTCTGTATATTATGTATGTACTTTATAAACAAAATTTTGGAAGAGACCGCTAGTGAGGGGCCTGAGCTTTGAAGAACAAACTGATCCTTTTAAATATAATCATATATTTTTAAACAATATTATTAATATTGTTTTATGAGTGAACATTTTGTTCCATTTTTTAATGTATATTTGTCCAGCCTAAAGTGTAATAGTCAAACTTTCATAGCATAATTAGTTTTATTAATTATTTTTTTGATATTATTTAAATATAATATGTATTTAAAATAAGGTTAGAAAAGGTAGATGAAATTCAAATGTGAAACTTCGGGTCACAGTCATAAACGTTAATTCAATGAATTTTAATCTGTTAGGAAAAAACGTTAATTCAACACCTATAAAATAACACGTAATATGTACATGTGATAAAATAACCTTGCAAGTGACAAATTTAATATCGTTTGTCATGGTCACAATGGCCATGATTACTACATCCCTTGCAATTTCAATTAGCCATACAAAAATGAATACAATTAATTTATGATTTATGATTACTATTTTAAATCTGTACTATACCTTTTATCGGATGTTGTTAAATCGAGAATAAAGGTTAATCTCATTCTACAAAGTTGGTTATTTGTCAACATCATTTCATCACATTAATCAAAATCACATACAATGGCATATAATCGGTCGTCGTTCCTTGTTAGCATGAGCTAAGCAAAGCAGGTACGAAAGAAAAAAGTTACCTTGGTAAGTTTTACATTCAACCGATATATGCATACCAAATTGCCTTAAATTTGATCTTGGAAAACTAATCAATATATATGTATTACTATTATACTAGGACCAATTAATCATGGACAAGGAAGTATGGTCTTCTCTATATATTCCATACTTGTTCAACTCTTTTCCAACATGCAACGTGATAAAATTTCAATAAATCAAGCCTCCAAATTTCTTGCTCATATATCAGCAACATGTCTTTTTAACTAGTTTCTCCAATATGTCGTTCGAGCAATTGTCCATAGACCTAGACATCATCGACAGTTCCAGCTATGATCAGGTTCGAACCGTAAATTATCAAAATTTTATTTTTTTCATCATGTAATCATGAATGCTTTCTAACTACTTCCTTCAACATTATCCGGAAATGGTTCAATGTGATAGCATTATCCATCTTGTGGGATTGGCCTCCCAACTTTGGTCCGGAACCTGGCAGATTCGGCACTAAGGGCACCCGTGAATTCTCAGAGTAACCACTTCATACGGTGGGACATGGAAAACGAAGAGCTCCATTCACATTATCGGAGTGGTTGATTTGGTAGAATATCACACTTGAAGTTGCTAGTGCTTCTCTCCAACCATTCACAAGTCAAGAATGGACTACAAACCAATAACTAAGCATCAATGCAAACCGAAAAGGGATTTCCTTATCCGCGCTGTAAATGAGTTTGGAGGTAGTGTTCCTAGTCCTTCACCGAGCTAACACGAGGGGGCGACAAAATTGTAGAGTTTCTTGAAGCAATTGGGATCAAGATGAGAGCCCATTGCATCTTGTGGGAGTCCGAATATGGCCTTTCAGCTTGGGTGCATAACCTCACAGATTCAGTGTTAAGGTCCGCTGTGGACTACCGGATCGAGAGCATAGCTCCAGATACAAAGGGCGGTTCATACATCAGTATGTCAATAACGATGACATGCATCCCCGTGTATGAAGTGGCCTTAGTATCTAGACATTAGGCTCTGGATCCTAGAGATCACAGCCGACCTTAGTGCCGAATCTGTCAGGTTATGCACCCAAGTTGGGAGGCCACATACCGACTCCCACAAGATGCAATGGCCTCTCGGACATCTGCATTCACTTTGCTTCAAGAAACTATATGTTTCTATTGTCACCAAAATCATCATGGAATAATAGGGACTTGATTGTTATTTATCAAAGTTAGAGCGTATATTTTTCTCGTTAGAGATTTATACCTACATTGCAAGTTGCAAGCAAGTATTTCTTTAGCTCTGTTTCACAAAATTCACATCCAGCAAAATTTTCTTCACAATTTCCCACACCCCAAGCTCAACAAAAAAAAAAAGATGGAAAATGAAATCAACTACTAAAGTTAGATATATGTAACACTTGAGAACAAAAATAACAAAAAGTGGACAAACGCAATAAGAACTGGTGAACAACAACTCCTAGTTGAACTCCCCATTGCCAAACCGGCCAACCATGATCCATCTGTATGTTGCATTCCTTGTGTGCCTGACCCGTAGGCGGACCCTGGATTCGCACCCGTAACCCCAGAATTCGACCCTTGGTATTGTCCCGTGAACCCTGACCCTGTATCGGACCCACCGGTCCCCACGGAGCCTGATCCTGATAAGGACCCATCAGCATTTGTTGTTCCTGGAGCAGTCATTGTTGCAGTAGGATCTCTAGAAGATTTTTGACTGCAATGAATTGAATAGGATTCAATGCTACACACATGATTAAAATAGCTACAGTACATATAAACAAAGGAAATTTACACAAAATACCCCTAAGTTTACACCTAACTACATGAACTCATGCCATTAGAAGCCTTCAAAAATCAAAAGTTCATTGCTAGGGGTCACGTTAACACCCTCTCATATCACGTGTTGGAAGTGCAAACACTAACCGGCTGTTTCTGTTTGGTATAGAGTTAAAAAAGAGAGTAAAGAAAATTTTTAGTTGATAAATAGTAACTAAGTTAAATTGAGTTAAATGTGAATTATAAAATATGGTGTTTGAAATATAGTTAAAAACTTATATAGTTGTTATATAGGGAGTATAAGACTAAAGTGATGTGTATAATTAAGAAGTGATGCATTTGATACTTTTAAGGTTATTTGATTGGTTTAAATGTTGTTTGATTAGTTTATAATTGATAGTTCGATATAAAAAGTAAAGAGAATGTAAAAGTAGGATATAAAGTGAATGATCGTTATTTAGTGGAGAAAAAATTAAGTTAAATTTTTTTACTTAGATACAAAATAAATACTGTAATAGTATACTGTAATAGAAAGATATAAAACAAATACCTTAAAACATTTTAAAAAATAAATAGTTCATTTTAAATGAATGCAAAATATTTAATATGTTAGACCGTATATGCATACACTCCTTGTCACATTGATTACCTCGTGTATAATATATGTAGGAATATAGTCTAAAACTCTAAATCATTGGGCAAATCGAACGGGGTTAAATTGCAGTCATAAAAAAAATTCTTGGGACAATTTATACATAACATCAAACTTAATGATAAAAATTATTAATTGCCTATATTTTTCAAAATTTCATTTCAAGTTCTACTATTTAATTAACAATAAAAATCTAATCAACCAAAATATGTAAAACAGAGTGTACCGAATCACCTACCTAGGCATGGAAGGACAGAACGTGATGATATAATCCGCACCAGAGCACGTAAACGTACTAGTCGGATCATCATACGCATAACTATACGACCTCGGACATGCCGACTTAAACACCTGCGAGTAAGCCGTCGGTCTACAAGCGGCTGGCGAATTAAACGCACCACTACAACAATACTCCGGACTCCCAAACGCCTCACACGCGCTCTTACACGCTTCACCACCTCCAACCCGGAGCTCTGTCGGGCAGGACCGGTTCAGATCTGTCACGCAACCCGTTGTATCACACCCGCCCGACCCACCCGTCGCCTCGACTATCATCGGTAAGTTGTAGCCGTCTACTAGGCTCACGTCGTAAAAGTCCAGACCACCAGATGTACCTATTAGAGAATTTATACAACAAATCAGTTCGTCCGATTTGATTTGATTATAATAAGTATGTTTAGAATAAAAATGAGAAACCATTTAAAATAACATATCAAGGTCCCTACGACAATACTAGATAAGTTTTAAATTTTAGATGAGATTGAATTATTTAGTACCAAGAGTGAACTCCGCTAGAGTGGCGGGCGGGGCAGCACCCGACCCGCCACATTCGGATTGACCCGACCCACAATCACCGGTTTGACAAGAACCGGGCTGGGAGTCGGAGAATGTGCAGCCGGTTCTGCCCCAGAAGCGTCCGGACCAGCCGGTTGGAGCAGTGAGCGTCCTGGAAGAGTCCTGTGGCAGTTCGAACCCGGTCGAGTCGAGCCTCGGGGTACCGGCATTTGCAAGTATCCCGGGCCATACAGTGTAGGAGCATTTGTTCACAAATGTGAATGTAGCTCCAAAACTACCTGTAGAACAAGAAATAAGAACAAGAGTGTTAAAAGTAAGACTTTTTCTAAAAGTTGAGACAAAACAAGTTCAAGATTCGAACACCCTATGATCTGTTCACGTTAGTTAAACGCATGACACTTTTACTAAAAGGGTTTTTGGTTACCTGTGGCCAAGATGAGAAGAGCAATGTAGATGGTGAAGATGAAAGAAGAGATATCCATGGAAGTTGCTGTATTCTTGATTTTTAGCTATTTTTGTGACTGATTTAGTGGATGGGAAATGAAAGAAATGGTGTGAAGATTTTGGAGGTATGTAAGAAGGACAAGAGCAGAAAACAAGTGTTGTGTTGGTACTTTGTACCGGGTATTGTGGGAGGTGTAAACAAAAAGAGTCAACAGTTGATTTAAGGTTGTTATAATACTGGGAATTAGGACATAATCCTCTGTTTTGGGATTAGGGTTTTGATGGTTAGAGGACATAATTATCAGGTTTATGTGTGGTATAGTGCTGGCTCCAACATTGTCACTGTGGTCTCGAGTCGTGAGTCTTGACTTTTGGCTTGTAGTAGGAGTGACTAGTGAGAGAGTGACCATTTGAGCATCTTTAGTACTACTTGCAACTGCAGTATCCACCACATCGTGGAGTAAAATAGATAAATTATACTTTAATTTGTACCAGTTATAGCTTATATATTTAACATTAATACTATATAAAATTTATACCTTAAATTAATTATCCGTATAAACGTTATATTCCGACCAGTTTTGTCATCAGAAAATGACGCGTGTTATTCAAACACCAGCAATGTCCACACAATAGACAAGTAAAATAAATAGGTTGTGTCTTATATAGTTTATATACTCAATATTGCTAGTACGAATTAAAAAAATGGCGACACATGGCCTTGTGGTTAAATCTGGAACATTTTAATTTTAAAAAATGTAAAATAACTTTTTAAATTGTATAAATATACTTCCACTAATTAAAAAAAAAAAAACTTCTTCCGTCCATGGAAGCTTGACAGATTAAAAAACAAAGATCATCAAATGTCAGATTTACGTTTACTCAATTGGTCGGACATGTGTTAGCTGTACTGTTTAGATTAAATATGTCTCCTCAAAGTTAGTACGAATTACCACGAACTAAAGTACGGGCTTTAGACAAAATTCTCGAGAGAGCTCCGTCCAAGGAACTTCTTCCAAGAGGCATCTTGAGTCCACCCGGTACACTTTATAAATCCCATAGAATCACATCCTGGAAAAGGGATACTTTCCACCTCCGAGCATCTACGGTCCGAGGAGCCAACCTTCATACACAAGGACCACTCTCCGGTTGATAAGTGGATATCCTACTATTTAAGACAGAGTTCCCAACCGAGGGATATCTATAGATAGGCTCACTTATCAAGGCGGCCAGGTAACTTAGTTGCATGCTTATTGTTCAATATTTACCGCCGAGGAACCTAGAGCATACCGCTTGGACCCCAGGAACACTTTCCAAGGAGCCAGAACAGAAGACCAAACTTTCCGAGGAGCTACTCTTTTCTAGGCTTTCCATAGATTTATTTTTATTTTGGTGATAGCAATAAGACGTACCAACGTGTTTTTATCCTCATCATGTACGTTTAATCTGGGTATGTTATATAAAAAAAATTATAACTTCATAAAATGATAAAATGACAATATTTCAATTTAATAAAAATAAAAAAAAAATACTTACTCAAAATGGAGCTTCTTGCCATGCCTTCCATAGAAAAAATAAATAAAAATAGTATAATAATTGATGATATTTGAAGATGGAGGGCTACAAGCAATTGAATTTTATGTTATAAGTTTTTAATATTTTTATTTTATTTATTTGAACTTTATATTTTATTAACATAATGTTTTTCAATTTTATGAAATTCAAATTTTGTAGTTTTATAAATTTTTATGAAGTTATGAATTTATTTTTTCATTTTTTGATGACAGAACTGGCTTGACTCCCGAGCATAATGTTTAAACAGATGGTTGATTTAAGGTGTAAATTTTATATATGGTGGCAATGTTGAGTATATAAACTATATAAGATACAACCTGGAGTATAATTTATCTATTTTATCCCGAGATTAATTCTGCAAGTGACACATGTCTAGCGCGTGAACATTGTCCGGCATTTGAACAACACGCGTCATTTTCTGATGACAAAACTGGTCGAAGTATATTGTTTATACGGATGGTTGATTTATAGTATAAATTTTATACGGTATCAATGTTGAGTATATAAACTGTAAATGGTACAACATAGAGTATAATTTATCCATTTTACCCGATTGATGGGCAATAATATGTAATTCGTTCTATATAAAATTTCACATTTAAATTTTTCGAAAACTACATTTGACACCGATTTTAAAAGTTGATTATGACAATGTAATTCTTGCGTTTCAAAGTAATAAATGTATATCCGAAAATATTATTTCAATCACAGATTAATTCAAAAATCAATTTTAATAACCATGATGACAGAATCATCCTGCTTTTAAAGGTTAGAGGACAACACTAGGAAAATATCCCATATTTTCCATGTGGAAAATGAATAAAAGGGTTTTATGATTTTATTTATATATTTCTACAATTCTTTTATTGTAGCTATTATAAAGAAAATCACATGGCATATCCCATATTTTCTAAAGGTCAGTCCCTTAAACTTTTCTAATTTTGCATTTAGTCCGTCATATTCCCCATACTTCATAAAAGTTCAATCCAGTCCCTAATTTTTTAAATTTTGCAATTAGGTCCTTCAAATTCCCCATACTTTCTAAAAGTCAAAATTCAGGCCAAACTTTTCTAATTGTGAAATTAGTTCCCTCAAAATTCTCTATTGAAAACACATCAATTTTTTTAAAAAAAAAACCTTAAACAAGTACAAAAAAATTGTATCAAATTCGAACCAAACATCAAGATCGGAGTCAAACACTAGCGACAATGGTTAATTAGAGTGTTTACAGCTCCAATCGGATTTAAAAGCTCTGCAGCTGTAAAGGGATTGCAGAAACAACTCCGGTGGAGATGCTTGAAGCAACTCCATCGGATGGAGCTGTGATTACAACTCCAACTGAAGAGTTGAAGCTCGATTGAGCCGGAAATCACCACCGTAGAAGAATATAGTGGGAGGGGGGGTAAGGCGTATAAGAGGAAAGGAGAGAACCAAATTAGTAAATGAAGAAATAAGAAAAAATGTATTTCCACTTGAGACAAGAAATATCCAGGTGCATGGAATATGTTAAAATAGTCGGTCAACTCAGAAAATGCAATTTGGACAAATCTATAATACTTTGAAAGGTAGAAGATGTAAATTTCCATTTTAACACGAAAAGGTCTAATGTAAAAGATTGTGAGAATCCGAATGAGAATAAGTGTACATGAGTGTAAATTTCTATAAAAAAAAAACATGAAATGTGATATCGTATTAAATAATGAGCAGCTTTTGCGGGATACTGTATCTCTCTGAGAGACGGAGTTAATATATGTCTTAGAAACATCACATTTTTAGAACTGAAAATGGAGCATGATATATAAATTTGAGCGTATGATATGTGTAGTCAAATATGTGATGTTTATCATGTATATTCAAGAGACGGTCTCTTATGGAAAAAAGTTGTTGAAAAATACTATATTGAAGTACATATATTACATCTGATATGTAATATAGTGGTTAGTATGTATAAATCATACCCACAAATTTTTTAGCTCATCATTAATCACCAAAGTTGGAACCCACATGTGAATTTAATATTTTGGAATTGAACTCAACTGATACTGTGGTCAGGGCGAAAAACAAATCGAAATCTTTTTTAGCAGCTCTAGCTCGACTGGAAAATTGCTTGGATAAAGTTTGTTTCATTTAAGTTTAAAATATAGCGATGAGATTTTTTAGGATAGTTATCATTTTATCGATAATTTACTTAGAAACCATATACCAGGATACTTGTTATTTTATTAAACCATACACAAATATCACTTTTATGAAAATAATTGAACATTTTCATTGGATAAAAAGAATATTAATTTATGGTAGCGAGGTGCGCAGAATGATTCTAGCTTGGGATGCTTTTAGCCTGCTCGTCTTTTGATGCTCTGGTTTAACGCTGTAAACTTTGACCATCGAAACATGAAAAATGTTACACCACCAATAGGCAATAGCAACAAAATGGACAAAAATAATTAACGAATAAAGATACAAAGAAATCATTGCAAACCCGAACATATTTACCGATCTCCGACTTTACGATTTAACTTGAAATACCACAAGGAATTCATCAAGTATTGTAGATCAGTAGATGAGATATCATCCCATACCTCTCGGGGTCGTATGAGGTATATACATAGTCATTCCCAAAGTGCAGAATTGGTTGAGTGTCGCGTCCAGGGGTGGCTAAGGTCACGTGCGGGAAGCCCATCCGCACAGGGCCTCGAAAATTTGGGGGCCCCAATATTTATATAATGTTCTTATATGTTATCTTTTATGTAACAAAAAGGTAACGAATCTATAAATATTATGATGATAGAATGCTTTGGTGAAAATTTCATGTCTCAGATTCGAGTCCGATCTGCATTATCTTACTCTTTTACTCTTCTTATCAAGTTATTTTTTAGATTATGATTATTTTTACTTTGTACTTTTTTAACTTAATAATTTTATAAACAATAAGATTTCCTTCATATTAGTATCTTGTGAAGCTAATTTTAGTATGTCGTTCATTTTATATTTTTTTCGGGGCCCAGTCTTACAAATTCGCACAGGACCCTGAGATGCCCCTGGTCGTGTCTGTCTCATTGTCCAGTGGACTTGATAATGCGAATCTTAAAATCGTTCAAGCCGAGTCGAATACGTTTCGGGACAAATTTGAGCAAAGGCTCAGAGTGGTTGCTACCGCATTATCACCTCGAGCTCGAGGGCTCTGCCTAAGTAGCCCAGTCGTTTGATCGAGCTAATGAGCTTCCGAGCTAGATCAAAAGAGATCGGACATGTGAAAATAGCTTGAGAAGTTAGTGTATTGCAGCATTATGATTTATGATCTTGATGCAGGGACCCTTATGACCTTATCACACGACTGCATATGTAGACCATGAACTCACTTTTGAGTTTTGAATCAAGGATGATGAAATTTGTGTCCTTCAAAAGCAATTTTTAACCAAAAGAATGTCGCCTCTGGGGTTAAAGTGTTGATTTTTTATGCAAAAGTGTACTCATTTTCTCTGCCTTTTGACAAAATTTTCAAGCTTTGCCTCAACTTGCATTTGATTTAATTAAATTTGGCCTTGCCAATCACAAAATTTACATATTACTATTATTACACTCAACTCCTACAACTTGAACAATTATGTGCACTTCGATATGCAAGAGTTAATTGTATGTATTGACCAACCTAATTATGTATGAAAGTTATATGTGCCAATTTGAAAAGTTTAAAAGTAAATTACAATAAACCTCTCTGAAATTTAAAACATTTTCAGAATTGACCCAGAAACATTTTAATCGTAGACTATTTATTTTGTTTAAACAGGGAGTAATATAATGCACTTTACACTAAACAAGCTCATTGTGTATTGCACCAAACAACTTGTCCTGATTTCATCTTATATTTTATATATATGCCATTTTTTCTTTATCAGAAACTATAAGGTTACTCATAAGGAAAACACTTGTAAGAAAACATGATTGGAAAATTTTCATTTGTATGGAGTAACTTATGTGTTTAAAAGAACCCTAAAGACGTACATCGATTTAAACTTTGCGGAGCCCTGCATTTTTGGTAAACAGCAGCCGAAGCCTGATCACTTCGACATCTATTTAAACTATTCAATTCTATCTAAAAGAATTGAGTAAAATTATAATTGTATGCGCATATAGAGAGGGGGAATAATTGCAAAATGATGCTAGTTTTAAAAACTTCAAACACATTAGTCATACAAAAAAAAAATCCTAGAAATTAGTTAAAACATTTCTACAAATTAGTCATTTTGTTAATTTTAGTAACTTTGAAAAGAAACATTACCATTCTTGATATAATAACTTACTTAATTACATATCTAATTAAATAATTTATGTTTGTAATCAAAATAGATGCTAATGACTCTTGAATTATAGTATATAAATTTTCATGTAAATAGGTTTGTTATGTGATGCTTGTTTATTATAATTATGATGCTTGATTTTCAAAAATTAGAAATAAAATGCTTGATTTTTAGTACTGATGCTTGTTCTCTAGAATGTGATGCTTGTTCTGCAATATGATGCTTGATTTTCAGTAATTGAATTCAAGTATGATGCTTGATTTACTGAAATGTGATGCTTGCTTTGCAATATGATGATTGATTTTCAGTAATTGAATTCAAGTATAATGTTTGATTTTTTGAAATGTGATGCTTGCATCATTTGATTTGTGTGGAATTTGTAAAAGAGGATTTGAATTTCTTCTATAATTAGATTGATTATGTATCAATTAATCAAATTTGATGATGCTTTTAATGACAAATACCATATTAAATTGAGGGCAAGTTCGGAAGATTAGACAAGTAGAAACTGAATTGTAAGAAATAAAATATGTATGACTAATAGGTAGTAAAGATTTGGGGTGGTATCACTTTGTAATTCACCCATATAGGAATGCCCTTAGGTACCGTTTGATTTTTGAAGGAAATGGTTAGCACAACATTTCCATGGAAATCATGTTAAACCAAATTTCCATTATTTTGGGAAGGAATTGTCAAAATTTCTACGTTTGGTTTCTTATTTGGTAGTAGCAAACCGGAAATCATTTTGCAACATTTCCTTCGTTTGGTTTAAGTGAATAGTGAGGAAATTGGTTTTAAGTACTTGTTGCACTACATAAAATACCCTTCAGCAGTTGGTGTTGGGCTTGGGCCAGTGCCGGGAAAAAATGAAATAGAATTGGGGTTGACCCATTGGTATACATTGATTTGGGCTTTTTAAACGTGCGAATTAAGTACGTACGAACTCAATTTAGTGGGCAATTAGTTCGTACGGACGAATCTAATCTAATCTTATACGTAGAGTATATCTTACGTATTTGTTACTACTTGAGTCGGTTTTAATTCAAAATCTTTGTTCTCTTCTCTATTTGATTTCTTAAACAAAGCAAACAAAAAAAAAAGGCTTTCGAATTAATCATCAACTGTTGAAGGCCTTCCACGGATAGTAGCCATCTTAAACCATTCGCGATGGCAGTGAATAGTGTCCGCCGTGAACCACAGCTGAATCTGAAAAAATCTTGTTCGATGGGTCATCGTGACGACCATGAATAGTATTTTTAATATTATTTTTTTTAATTTTTTAAACATATTTACCATGTTATAAGATTGTTTAGAAATTGAAATTGCATTTATAAATATATATTTTTAATTAATAGTTTAAAAATCGTAAAATTTAGAATGGTCGAAATATAGTCAAGAGTGGTCTCTATTTGTAGAGCACGAAAACACATGAACATCGGTATAATTTTTATATTTTATTAATTATAAAGAAAATCAAATAATACATAATCAAGTACTATTCATCCAAGAAACCCAAATTGAATACCTACTCATTCCCGGAATTGTTTTTGAGGAAATCTTCTCACATTTTACACATAAAACAGATTTCCGGTTCTTGGGAGGGAAATGTGGTTCAATCGATTTCCACCAAAAGTTTCCCACCTTGATAAGAAAACTAAACATGAAATTCTTTAACTACTTGAGTTTGACATTTCACATATACACCAAAACGAAACGGTACCTTAACCAAATGGCTAAGAGTAAGTCTAGACCGTGAAAATACGGATTGAACTTCCACTTTAGTACCAATTCCTGATTCTCTGCAGGTGGTCTATAAACACGAGGATATTTGAATTCTTCCTTCCAACGCTCCCGCTCTAAAGGCAAGTGTGAGCTGATGTTCACGTTCTATCCTTTCTTAGTTCGCTCGTTCTTTTAATTTTCAGCTTGACTCATTTCCTCTTTTCTTTCATTTTCACGCCTGCTTTGTCTTTTGTCTTGCATTCAAGTCTTCTGCTGGCGATGCTTTGTTTGAGTTGACAGTTCCTATGATCATCAAGAAACGTAAACTTGGTACGCAACGCGTGATGTTGTCCGTTCCCATCAAACCAGAAGCCGAAAGAATCTTGAGTTGCTCTGCCTTGCACCAATTAAAATCGACCAATGGCGACATGCTAGTTTCGCGAACACTTGTCCATCATTGACTATCTTCAAGGGAGCATAGCATTCCTATAGCCCCTTGCAGTATTCTTTCTGCCAGGAATTGTTCATGTTGATCCTGCCAAGATTCGTCGTCCTTCATTTACCAGACGCTCCATAACCTAACGCAGCCAGATTTAACAAACATAGCAAGGTATTTCTCATCTGGTGATATCGACAACTTAAGCTTCCTCCAAGGCTCCAGCGGCTGAGGTAACTCAACGACCTTAAAAGCCTCATTCACTACATCCAATCCCATGATGCAGTCACGATGCCTTGTTGTCAGAGATTTATAGGCCAACCAATAATACACGACTCCATTGACAAACACACTCGCGGCTGCAGTACTAGTAGTGCAATCGTAACCTTAATTTGATTGATTACTCTGTTATGATCGATCTTCTAGCGCGTGGTCATGTTAAGTCGTGTACTGAGTTCTTATATCACATCCTTTAAATGCCATTTTGATTCCCTTCAGAGAGTAATATTATGCAGTAGCTAGATAGATCTTAACCAGCTTAAGTTGTATGCAAGTTACTCGTTTCTTTGGCTCAATGCTTCTGTTTTCCAGAATTGCACCAGTTCAAACCGCATTTTCTATACAGAAGCACAAAAGGCACGCGGAAATTAAACAAAGGAGGACGACCTAAGCTCATTCCAACAAAGTCGACTATGTTAGTACATAAGAAGTCCCACGTCCTGAGAGTCGATAGAATCACCAGTTAGAAGAGAATGCCTCGTTCGAAGACAAGTAACCCAGAAGAAACTAGTAACAACGTTTATCCTTACTGTTTCAGTCACCTTAAAGAAAACATATTTAGACGTATTACCTCAATCTAACCATGTACAAGCAATTGATCTACCAGCAGTGTATATAAAAAACACGAGAATGCAGAAAGAAAAGAGAAGAAGTCCGAAGAAAGGAGAAGAAGGCCGGAGATTCTGCACACCTCTTTATAAGTTCGATGAGATTCTGTGATTACTTCTATGTCTCGTTAGAAAGCAACCGGAAAATGTAGCTATACAACAAATATTTGCTACTTGCAGGTCTGTCTTTGGGAGATTATATTGCTCTGGAGGGAATCAAAACAGCAAAACAGAAACAAGTCCAGATTACTGTGCCATATATGTAACCAGGTATACAAAAAGCATGTTATAAGAATAACATCTGATCAAAATATACTTCAGAAACTAATAAATTCCAAATGGATTTAAAATGCAAATATATTTTTCCAGTGACATTACTCAAAACAACAACATAATTTCAAAAGTTCATTAAGAAACTAAGCTCCTTTCACCTTGATTCAGGTCACAGTCATCCGAAAATGGTGACACCAAACTTGTGACATAGACATCTGTTTGACGACGACGAGAAGATCCGTTGATAGTATTTGATAGCTGAAGTGAGTTACTTTTCGGATCATAGAATTTGAAGACTCCCGAGTCGAACATACTGATCAAAATTTCACCCTCTCCTGTCATCCATTTGGGTTTTGGCGCAGTAGAACACGAGTGTTGAATGTCAATACTAACCATTTTATTCCATGACTCATATTTCGACCCATTCTGCTTTAAAACCCACACATCCATACTAGTTTTGTGATTGGAAATCAGACAAAGGCATTCTCCGAGCACTTCTAAGGATACGTCAGACGCAGTAGAGCTTGGTAGTGGCTCAGTTCCGTAAGCGGCACTTCCTAAATCGAAATAGAAAAGGTCCCCTCCGTCTTCTCTCATCCAGTAGAGCTTACCATTAGCAAACTTCCCTAATCTGTAATATCTACTCCTATCAAAAGGCATCACCTTATCATCTACGTATATTCTCTTCCAAGCATTAATTCTTGAACTATATAATTCTATAACATTCGTCCTGGATGCAGGATGGATTTTATATGATATCACCACAACCTTGTAATCAGCACCATCAAAACCAAACCCAATGTTGGTACTACAATACTCGCTCGTCATACCATTAATGTAAGGCAATATTCTGGATTTTCGGGTGGATGGATTCCAGACGAACAAACATGACTTGCGTGTTTCGATGCACAAACATGACTTGCGTGTTTCAATGCCTGCACAACAGAGTCCATTGTAGGAACCAATAAATATAAACCAAGTTGCTTCATTACTCAGGGGATAGTAAAACTCAGCTGTATTAACATCTACTTTATTCAGCAAACCATCCAAATTATATTGCTTAAACTGATCAAGCAAACAGTCTGATTCCCAGGTTCTGTCTTGTGAAACAAGAACACGTACATAATTCGTGTTGTTTGTTGCAAAGTTCAATTGGGATTCAACGAAATATTTACTGGAGATCAAATAACACCATGATCTAGAAACACACCTGAACTTCAAGAGTGATTTGACGGGCAATCGTAACAAGATTTCAATTATCAAATCTGGAACTTCCGGGATATCGCAAATTCCAGCAGGATCGGGTTTTCTTCTGATAGCTGAAAGATTGAAAACGGAACGTAGCCAGATTAATCCTGCCAAGATTGGACGTCGACATTTATTAACCAGACGCTCCATATGTAACCTACGAACGAAGCCAGATATAACAAAAACATTGCTTGATATTTTACATACAACTTAATAGAAGAGCCCAGTGATTCTGTTATTCCTAGTAGCTTTTGTTCCTTTTTAGACTAGTAGCTTTTGTTCCTTTTTAGACTTCTGAAAAGTTTTAATGACCCAGATTTGACACTAAACTAAAACTACCAGGAAGTCCAGTGTTTATAGAACACCTGTTCTGCTGTAGCTTGAACCAATGGTCTGAATACACTGCTCTTCGGTAGCCAAACACAAACTTATACTTGACACTAAACAAAACAGCGGAAATAAACAAGCCAAGATATAAGTTTCTAGCAGATTATATTTCTATAATCCACCGAGCCTCAAGGCGAAAATATCCACTAATCAATGACGTTAATGAATACAAAACTAGTCTAGATTTATTCTTACGAATATTTCTAGATGCAAAACAACTGAGTAGACGTAAAGAGCTACCTCTACCAATCTACCTAACAATCTCTAACCTATAGAGAACACTAGATAGATACAACTCGGAAAACCTTAGACAATACACGAATCTATGTAAATATTCTTGAGCGAATAATAAGCTTCCTTCGTGTATATATCTTCAATGTCGACTCATGTATATATAGGCTAGAAAGCCGCTCCAGATCTCCAGTAGAGTCCTACATTGTTCTTGTTATAACCTTGTAAGTAGAATCCTAGTCGAATTCTCCTTCCTTCCTTGGCACACAGGAATACACACTCCTTGATTTTCTCAAATCTCCTAGATTCCATAAGATCTTGTATCCTAAAATATATGCACATAGAATCCAACTAAAACTGTAGAATAATAATAGAGTTAGAATAAAGGTAAAAACTATAATAAATATATATATTGAAGTGTGACTAATTAACCAATGTGACGAGAACACTGAATCCACAGTGTTCTTAAAACACGAGTACAAATACTGTGGATGTTAACAAAACACCCCCAGTAGTCACACTTACATTCTCCCCTTTAGTTTTTGCCTTTCTTCACATCACCTTAAACCTGTAACATATGTCCACAAAATATACTAACCAAACAAAATAAACATAAGAGAAATTGCTCCCACTGAAATTCATAATGATCATGCTAGCATAAAACAACAAAAGATCCAAAAAGTCACAGAAGCTAGAATTCAGAATATTACAGATCCAAAACAGAAAACATGAATCCAAATTCATTCCACTGGTGTTTGCAAAACACCACTATTCTCCCCCTTGATGTGTGGAAAGCAAAACATCCAGATTGGCCTGCACCTGCTGCAATCCCGCAATCATACTAAAAATAGGAGATTAGCATTAAAGAGACACAACAGTAAATCTTTCACTACAAAAAATCTGGCATGTAGCGACGGATAGATCCGTCACATAAAGTTACTATCCGCCGCCTACCGGGCGACGGATCGACGGATAGAAAATTCCGCCCCAGGAGTCATGGCGACGGATAACAATCCGTCGTCCAATTCGCGACGGATTGGACGACGGATTGACCAATTTTTTTTTTTTTTTAATTCCGAAATTTAGCGACGGATAGATTCTATCCGTCGCTATATTTAGCGACGGATAGATCCTATCCGTCGCTAAATATTTTAATTGGACTAGTGACGGAATTTGAAATTCCGTCACTAATTCCATCACTGTGTATTCCGTCACTAATTCCGTCACTGTGAATTCCGTCACTACTTCCGTCACTATTTATTTCATATTAATCCCTATTTTTCGTAGTTCACCTATTTAATCAATATAATGTTTGATAATAAATCAATAATACGGAAAATGTTTCAATGAATAAAAAAGTAATATTCGAATGGAGAAATTATCCAAACAAGTGTAAATATGAAAAAATCCGAACATACGATACATAACTAGCTATCGACGGGGTGGGGTGGGTGATGGCGAACTGGGACATGAATCGCTCCATCTCAGAATCAAGGCGCTCGTTCTCCTCCCTTCGTTCTCTGTCGCGGCGCTCCATCTCGTCCCTTTGTTGCTCCATCTCTTGAGTGAGCCGAGCAACATGTTCCCGGACCTGCGACTGCACCATTTCCGAGACCTGGTCCTGTGTAAACCAGACGTCTGGATCTTGGGATGATGATGAGGAGCACGGACTAGCCGATGCAAACCGAGGCTCGAGTCCATATATTCGCCCTTTCTTGTCCGGTTTGTTGACCTCTAGGAAGATGTTGTCAACTTGTTCGATTGACAACACATCACCCGTCTCGTCCTCACCTTCGCCACCGAGCATCAACCTCACTGAAATCGTAAATAGCAGATATAATGATCGATTCGCTTTTTAAAAAGTAACTTGTAATAGTGTACAAATATGAACTTTAAGCAACATAAACATACATGATAGACGAGGCCGGCGATCGGTCCATACCCCGCCTATACCTTGGCCTTCTTGAAGATGGCATACTTGGATGTCACCTCCCCGTACACGAATCAAACCAGATCAACAATTTATCATCTACAAGTAATAGAAAGCAGAGACTTCATACATACACGTAATGCTAGATTGCAAAACACATATATACGCACCGATTGATAATAATCGATGAGATCGCCTCCCAGGTGGTGAACGGCCCTTCCCGCCAGACGATCGGGATGCCCGTTACTCGTTGGTCCAAGCAACGCCCGACATCGATTCGCGCCAGAAGCATCCCAAAGGGCCCACTCCGTTGCATCAACCTGTGGAGGGAGTGGGCCACCCCGATCCCGAATGGCCTTCCACGCATGAGACCATATCCTCAGATAGCTGGATCCCACACCTCTAAACGCGCCAGATCTGTGGATCAACTCTTTGGAATGAAGTACTCCTTCTACATTCCCAATTTCATACAACATCCAAAGTCAATACATGTCCTAACAACATAATGTATATGGTGACTAACATATCACCCAAATAAAGTGGCTAACATACCACTCACATATAGTGGCTAACATACCACTCACATACAATTTCTAAAAAACCACTCAAATTGAACTAAAATATACTAACAAAATGTTGACTAACATATCACCCAAATAAAGTGGCTAACATACCACTCACATACAGTGGCTAACATACCACTCACATTGTCCTAAAATTTACTAACACAATGGTGACTAACATATCACCCAAATAAAGTGGCTAACATACCACTCACATACAATGGCTAACATAACACACATATTAAAACAAATAATTATAATTACAAACAAATGAATGTCATATTTTAAACTTACCTCACCATCAAGTACTCGCCCTCATGCGCTCGAGATGTGGCTCCAACACTCACCACCACCTTGGTGGCTCTCTCTGCTCGGAAGATGTCACCTAGTTTGTTGTGCACCTCCCGAGGCCATAAGTCATTGTCAATGTATAAGATACAAGAAAGCGAATATGCATTACTTTAGTACAACAATTTATACTTGTCAACTATCATTATCAGTTATGTTTTACATATTTAAGAAGAATGTATAATACTTACTTGGCAGGACCAATAGGGAAAATCACAGGCAAGCCGTCCCACGTGACGTTGGGATTGTTTGGATCGAACACGAGGTAGGGACAATCGTCGTGGTCGCCCTCCAAAGATGTGTCCGGCCGACTGTAGAGCCACTGCTCTCTCTCGCCTGGGGTCTCAGGAATCCGAGACCTGCTATCCTGATCTTCGGAGCCCTCCCTGTCTGACGGTGTCCCCGACCCACCACTATCATGCGGTCGGCTGCGTGGGGGACGATAGGTGACGGACCTGTCATGACATCTGCAAAAAAATGTAATAAATCTGATAAAAATGTGTTAGTACGAGTTATAATACATAACAGATTATAATAACACATATAATTACTCATAATACACATAATATACCATTATAGCCGTCCTCTAAGACTACATATTGGTCCTCGTGCAGATCAAACAACTCATCATCTGCTTCTATGGGATCTTCTGCTTGTTTATCGACATCCTCTTGTTGGTACGAGTTGGTAATTGAGTCGTCTTTCTCAATGTACTCCACTTTCGAGCAAGCACGAATAGGTACCGCAGCTAACCATTCCCCCTTATCGCGTTTTCTGCTTGGATATTCAAGAAACACCACTTGTCGTGCTTGAGTCGCCAGAATAAATGGTTCATACTTGGTTCGGTACCTCTTCTTTTGGTTCACATCAACCATTTCATACCGCTCGTTCTTCCTCGTACCTCCTGGATTAGGATCATACCACTCAACGTCAAACAAGAAGGTTGTTTAAATGGCAATCCAGAATATTCAATCCTCACAATTCGTTTTAGCTTGCCGTGGAAATCAAACAAAGTAGCGTCTCCATACTCTTCTGCACCATTAACACACACCCCGGAGTTGCTTGTCGCCATGGCCGTGTTACATTCAGTCGTGTGGAACCTAAGGCCATTGACTATATAACCTGGGAATGTGTAGACCTTTTTGAATGGACCCTCTGCGAGAGCCTTTAAGTATATGCATGTGACGTTGTTAATAGGATTCCGGACATACTCTCGGAACCAATCTGGAAATTCTGTAGGAATTTTTGAGTCAAGTAGTTCCTCTAGTGTATCCTCTGTCATCTGAGGATTTTCTTCCAAACAACGCTTTTTGAAAAAACTGCAAACATTGATTCGATGATAAGTCTATAATTGAAGTAGAGACTTGCGTAGCTATATTAAAATTTAAATAAATGGTTGCTGACCTCGCAAATAGTACCATATACTGGTCAACCTCAGCACAATTCGTGAGGACATAATATTGAGCTGCTTTCAACTCTTTATCCGTAAGATATTCTTTCTTAGCTGCACCAAGAGGTCTCCCTGATACCCTGAAGACAGATAGGGAAAACTCATCATCCGCTTGAACTACGAATGTGTCTGCATTTCGAGCCAGCCTTGCTGTCTTCGTAGGGACGTGTTCATCAAAGTAATAAGAGCAGAAGGTTGCAGTTTCCTCTCGAATGTAGGCATTGGCAATCGAACCTTCAGGTTTACTTATTGTTGACATACTTCTTCAATTTCCCCAAGTACCTCTCGAATGGATACATCCATCGACATCGAACCAAAGAAGTCTCGCTTCATGAGGAAGGTGAACCGACAAGTGCTCCATAGAATCAAACCAGCTCGGTGGAAAGATACGCTCGAGCTTGCATAGAATCAATGGTATGTTCCTTTCAAGATTTTCCAACACTTTATCATGAACCACCCTTGTGCCTAAATTTTTGAAAAATAAGCTCAACTCGGTGATAGCAGTCCATACGTGTTCGCGTAAGCTCTCGAAATGCTACCGGATAAGCCTCCATGAACACATGACGATCGTGGCTCTTCATCCCATAAACCTTTGTCTTCTTCAAATCCACACACCTCT
Source organism: Plantago major (assembly GCA_026545765.1). Lineage (NCBI taxonomy): Eukaryota > Viridiplantae > Streptophyta > Magnoliopsida > Lamiales > Plantaginaceae > Plantago > Plantago major. Next base: position 86,802,257 of record CM048843.1, on the reverse strand, counting down.
CTAAATTTGAGGCGTAATTATCTGGGAAACTCAATGCCCTCACCCAATCAAACAAAATTGACCTAGAAGCGTTGTCAATTGTGTAGCACGCTTTCGGCCACTTACCATTCTCATCCTTCTTTGTCAACTCAGGCCTTTTACACCACGTCGACAACTCGGATCTAGACTTCGCATGGTCCTTTGTTTTTCCCTCAATGTTGCAAAGTGTATTGAATAAGTTCTCGAACACGTTCTTCTCAATGTGCATGAAATCTAAGTTGTGACGGATAAGAAGACTGCTCCAGTAAGGCAAGTCCCAGAAAATGCTTCTCCTCCAACCACATTTTTACCAATTTTCTCGTTATGCTTCATCCACCCAAGCTCACCACCTTCATAAGACCCAATCTATCAATCTCCGCAAGAATTTGTGCACCAGTAAGTCTTGTCGGGGCTTTTTTGTTGACGACTTTATTTTTCAAGAATTGATCCTTGTTCTTCCTGAACGGATGGTCACTTTCTAGCAACCTACGATGACAATCAAACCAACAAAATTTTCCACTACCCTTCAGTCTAAATGCATCTGTATCCTCCAAGCAATGTGGACATGCATATTTCCCTTGCTTTTCCTTCCGAGATAGCATGGAGTACGCAGGAAGTCACTCACGGTCCAAAGAAGAGCCGCTCTCAAGGTGAAATTCTTTTTGTCGACACATCATATGCGAGGATACCATCCGTCCACAACTCGATCGCTCCTTGATTAGGGGTTGCAAGAAAACATCCAACGTCGATCCGAGGATCTTTCGCCCGAGCACCAATGCAATCGAAACATGAATGGCTCCTTCATGCACTCACCGGGGCGGTTATGCAGTGTGAGCATAATCGGCCAACAAGAGTATTTACGTTCACTACCGAACGGTTAAAACCATCCGCATAAAGTCCCAAACGTACATGTCTAGATTCGGCTGCAAATTCTGAATATGTCTTGTCAAACGATTTCCATGCGGGTGAGTCTGTGGATGGTCCATTCTACCACCTTCAGCATTATCCGAGATTACTCGCTCCTTGTGCCACCGCATTTTATCCGCAGAAGCACTTGAAGCATACAATCTTTTCAAACGAGGTGCTAGAGGGAAGTACCACATTTTCTTATGTGAGAGATTTTTCTTGTCGTTTCTTTGACCGGCCTCCTTGTAACGCTTGTACCGTTCCTTACCACAGAACTTGCATTCTATTAGATCTGCATCCTCCTCCCAATATATCATGCACATTTTCGGACAACAGTCTATGGTTACCACAGGCAGACCTAATCCCCGCATCCTTTTCTTCGCTTGGTAAAAGTTGGTGGGAACTAGGTTTTCTTCAGGACAAAGGTCCGACATTACGTCAACCCATTCATTGAAGCTCGTTTCTTAACGGCCATTAGCCTTACAACTCATTAGCCGAGATAACAAAGACAACTCGGTGAGCTTACACCGGGTAAACCGGCTTCCTTGATGATTCTAACAAGTCAAAGAACAACCGATCCTCGATTCGGTGGTTCCTCCACCTCCACCTCGGTTTCAGTGTTGGTTGTGTCCCTGAACTCCGCCCCTGCAGCATCGGACACCATTTGTTCGACTCGAGCTCGAATAGCATCGCCTTCAGATTGGGATTGTTCCCGACTTGTTCATTTTTCTCTTCCTTCCACGTTGTCTCAGATTGGTCATATGTATTGACGGTCTGCTTCCTCACCATGATGATTCCATACCGATACGCAGAAGGAATCCATTTTTCCTCAAGTCTTTGGACTACCACTTTAGGAGTCACGTATTGCTTGTTTCGCACCGTTTCATTGCACAAGGACACTTTATCAACCCATCCTTTACACAAGACGGATTTGACATTGCAAATTCAATGAAACCTTCAACCCTTCGTAAAACTCCATTGAACTCGCCATTGAGAGTACGACAATACATCCATCCACGATCGGTATTCATTGAATAATTAGATAATAACGACACGTTTGAATTCATTAGATCGAGGTCTTTCATTTACGGTAATAAATCAATTTCACAATAATTCAATCAATTGCTACGTAATATAAGTTATATTAGCTTCATCAATTGTTAAGGCATTACATAATATAAGTTACATCACTTCAATTTTACCATAATGTTTGGTTTCATATATATATCAACTAATGATTACTAGTTATACAAGCTAGAGACAAACGGATGAAACTCCTCATTCTCATGCACCCCCTCCTCATCACTTGTGGCGCTCCCTACCACGTAACTTGCATTCCAACAGATCTACATCCTCCTCCCAATACACCATGCACATGTTCCGACAAGCGAAAGGCACTCAATAGGCGGCCCCAAACCCGCCTCTCCTCCAATGGAGGTATGCCATGGACGGTGCTTCTCACCGTGATGAATCCATACATGATACTCGTGCATGAATCCATAACGCCGCAAGTGCTCGAATCTGCAGAGGCGTCATAAATTGCTTGTTTCCATGAGTTTCAATGTGCAAGGACACTTTATCAACCCCCAATTGCAAACCGGATGTCCCATGGCAAACGAGATGAAACCTTTAACCCTTCTACGAAACTCCTAGAAACTCATCATTTACCGTGCGATCGTACATCCATGAGCAGTCGGAATTCATTGTTTACTTTATTTTTAACCTGAGACGTTCCAATTGATTAGATCGTATTTAATTTATTAGATCGATTCCAATTCGGATAAGAAGATTGTAGAGGTTAATTGTTAATTATTATATGTTCCTTATAAATTAATTATTAATTAAGTGTTCGATGTGTTACAAAATTGGACATATATAATAACCATTTCAACCTCTTAGTACATATATTATATACTTAACATACATATCAAATTAACTAATTACTCTATACATATCGAATTACTACATATATTCATATCAAATTACATACTTAACATACAAATTTATCAAATCAAAACTACATACTTCTATACTTAACAAACATATCAAAGTAACTAAACTAACTATATATACTTAACACACAAATCAAACTAACTACATACATTCATACATACCAAACTTAACATACTACATACATTCATATCATTAATTAAACTAACTATCAAATTGAACAAATTACATATAATTGATCAAATTAACTAAACTAACTACTACATACTTATCATATATACATATAATTGCTCAAATTAATCAAAATAAACAAAATCCCCAAATTTTAAAAAACTAGGGTTTTAGCCAAAATACCTTGATTAATCGGTAGAAATCTGAAATTGATCGAAGAAACAAACTCCTTGTCCCACTAGCTTCGATTAGGCACCAAGATTGGCCGGAATAACGAACAATTCACGGAAGCGGAGAAGAAGAGAATGAGGAAGAAGAAGGAGAAGGAAGAAAATGAGGCGGTCACGCCTGCCGAGCAAATATGAACTACGGGCGACGGTCACGTGTCCGTCGGCCCAGAGTCGATCCGTCGCCAAACGTGGCGACGGATAGGTATCCGTCGCTATAAGGCGACGGATAATCTATCCGTCGCCCAATTTTCAAAAAAAAAAAAAAATTTTTTTTTTTAACAAAAGTCAAACTTGGGCGACGGATAATTATTATCCGTCGCCCCAATTAGCGATCCGTCGTTATGGGGCGACGGATAAAATCCGTCGCCCCTTAACGTCGTTTTGTCCAGTTTTTCTTGTAGTGCTTTGAGCAGTCAAGGATAATGAGTAGTACAAAATCAACAAGTGATACAAATTAGTATTTAAGGAATAATTCTATTTTAATGGTACAGTAACTAACAGAACTAAGTCTCAATACTAACTAACCCAACATAAACGTTGTACTCAATGTAACACCCATAACCACATGCACCCCATGCAGAGAGAGAGAGAGAGAGAGGAGGAGGAAGGAAACACAAAACAGTACTAGCAGTCATAAGCATGGTGTGTCCAGAACACCCCAACTCAAAGACAAAGAGAACCTCAAACTGAACTGAAAACACAGACCTCCACATAGAAGGAGAAGGAGAAAGAAAAAATGGTGGCAGAGCACACTCATGACCATGGTGTTGTCAGAACACCTAATCACAGACAATTAGATACACAAACCAAAACTTTTTATTATACTCCAGCAAGATAATCAAAATTAGAAGCAAGATTATATACATGTTTTTTATTTTATTTTATTTGACAAGGGTAACTAATTGAATGAAGGCAGCCTGAACTCCTAACATCCCAATCGTACCACAAGTCTTTTCAGCAGCGTGGGTGAGTACATAGGTACTGAATGAAGACAGCCGGAACTTCAACACCCCAGTAACCCAATGCGTACAAATTTACCACATCACCTTTTTAGAGAAAACCTCAAGTCAAATAATCACGCCAAATGCAGGCAGCCGGAACTCCTCACACCCCAGTACAACTACCGACTATATCTGGTATCCCATCAACAACCATAAAGTAAAGAAAAAACGGAGTTTTTATTTGTCCAGAGAGTGGTAAAAAACAATCCATAATCAGGTGTCTTTAACCCACAAATCACAAGGTGTTCTGCACACACACGAGCACTTTATTTACAAAAGGAGGCACATGTATCAATACAGTTAAGAGCCCAAAAAGTCAAGAAGTTGAGAGAACTAGACACACACATGGTTAAGACCTATAGTAACTGTAAGAAAGAGAAGCGGAGAAGGATTTAGAACAAGATTATAACACATAACACCACAAACAATGCAAGTGTGTTCTGGTGGTGTTGCAGACACACCAAAGCACTTAGATTTTTAGACTATGCACATTCCAAGAGATTTCCTAAGTCTAAGAAATCTCTCAGCATCCAAGGGTTTGGTAAAGATGTCAACTAACTGATTTGTGGTTTCTATATGTTGAATATCAATGAGCTTTGACTCGACCAAATCACGCAAAAAATGGTGTCTTATATCCATGTGCTTTGTTCTAGAATGTTGGACAGGATTTTTGAATATATTAATAGCACTCAAGTTGTCACAGAACATCAGAAGAGTATCACTTTCCAAACCATAATCAAGCAACATATGATTTAACCATACTAATTGGGTAACACAACTACCCGCGGCTATGTACTCGGATTCAGCGGTTGAAAGTGATACACAGTTCTGTTTTTTATTGTACCAAGACACTAGATTATTCCCTAAATAGAAACATCCACCACTTGTAGATTTTATATCATCAAGATCCCCTGCCCAATCTGAATCACTATAACCAACAAGATTGGCATTAGTGTCCCTAGAATACCAAATGCCCAAAGAAGCAGTACCAGAAATGTATCTAAGGATTCTTTTAACAGCTACTAAATGGGAAGCACGAGGATCAGCCTGATACCTGGCACATACACATACTGAGTACATGATGTCTGGTCGAGTGGCTGAGAGGTATAGAAGACTGCCAATCATGGAGCGATACAGGGTGTGGTCAACACACTCGCCAGCACCATCCTTGGTGATCTTGATACTTGAGGACATGGGTGTCTTGTAGGGCTTTGCTGCAGTTAACCCAAACCTTTCCACTAGGTTTTTAGCATACTTTTCCTGTGATAGAAACATCCCATTGGGTTTCTGCTTAACTTGCAAACCTAAAAAGAAGGAAAGTTCGTCAATCATGCTCATCTCGAATGTACCTGTCATAGTTTCAACAAACTTATCTAGAGTAGACTTGTTAGTTGAGCCAAAAACTATGTCATCAACATAAATCTGTGCAACACACCGTGCCTTATTTCTAACAATTATACCATTTTCATTGCTTTTATTCTTAAAAATCCATTTAGTCCCAATTATATTGACATTATTGGGACGTGGAACAAGAGTCCAAACTTTGTTTTTGGTAAATTGTAAGAGTTCTTCCTGCATTGCATTTATCCAATGAGTATCCTTAAGCCCCTGATTCACATTTTTAGGTTCAAAGGAAGACACAAAACAAGAAACTTGCACCTGATCCGTAGTGTGTTGAAAACACACATGAAGATTTACCATCTTTTTGTAATCCAAGCGTTCTTTGACACGCATTTTCATACCATCAGTGAGATCACCAATGAACAGTGTGGATGGATGATCTTTTCTGATTCGTGGCGGAGGATCATGCCTTGCATTGTCTCCTGTCGAATGATCTTCAAGTACTATGCCTGTTGTGTTGTCACCTGGAGGTGTTTCCAGAACACCGGTTGTATTGTCTGCTGAACTACGTTCAGTACGTATGCAAGGAGATTTAGATGAATCTTCATCTTGCTCGACATCGATGTGTCGACCCATCACAACCTGTTCATCGATTGAACGGGACTCGAGTACGCTTCGTGTTGGACACACTGGGTACTCCATCAGTGGGTGTTTCCACAACATTGTACGTTTCTACCTCAACCTGTACTTCTCCATTAAGATCAATACTACTACTCATGCATACGAAGTTAGTGTCCTCATCAAAAATATCTTCATCAGTGTTCTCAAAACACACAGAATCTGGAAAATCTGCAAAGAAAACTTCATGAGCATCTTCAATGTTCTCAACACACCATGCATCATAGTCTTCATCCAGAAGGACTGAAGAACGTAGGGCTGAAGTCTGAATGTTATCCTCTTGTGGAGCATCTTCATCATCTTCAGAACCTGCATTATCTTCACTTATACATACCCAATAAGCACCTCCCTTGTTACGAAGGGTATTAGCACATTCATTTGCAAAGTGACCATAACCTTCACATGCAAAACACTTCTTTTTCTTTAGTTGGTTAGCTTCTTCAGCAGATGGTTTCTTATAAGCTGGTTTATCAACAGATTTAGAAGAATTACTACTTGAACCTGCTTTGAATTTGTCCTTAAGACTGTTTTTCTTAAAACATTTAACAATAGCATTAAGAAGCTCATTATCAATAGTTTCTTCATCAAAATCATCATGAGATACATCAGCAGCTTTTGTTTGAAGAGCAACACTTTTGTTCCTATCAACACTAGGTGGTGGATCAGTCATTGAGATCTCATAATTCAAAAGTATGTTCATCAAAGTTTGCAAGTCCATAGTTGACAAATTGTTAGCAGTTTCAATAGCAATTCTTTTCATCTCATAACGCTCAGAAAGAGTTCTAAGAGCCTTAAAAACCATTTGCTTGTTAGAATAAGGATCACCAAGTATTTGACTCTCATTAGCAATATCCATCAGTTTTTCAAAATACTCAGTTATGCTTTCATCATCAGTCATTCTTAAATTCTCAAATTTACTACTGAGTAATTGAGATCTAGAAAGTTTGACACTAGCATCACCCTCACAATGTGTTTGAAGAATTTCCCACGCAGATTTAGCAGAAGTGCAAGATTGAATCAACTTAAACATGTGATGATTAACATGAGCAAATATACTATTAAGAGCTTTTTCATGAAAAGTAGCATCATTTAACTCTCCTGGAGTATATGTCGATTCTGGTTTGGGAAGGACATCACCATCTTTATCCGGCTCCAGCATGGGAACACGGTAGCCTTCAGTGATACACCTCCAAGCACGAACATCGATGGACTTGATGTACGTTTTCATGCGTATGCTCCAGTAGCGGTAGTTCGGACCATCCAAGATAGGTAACCTGTTGGAATTGGGGTTAGCAAAATCCATCTCTTTAGTATCAAATCCAAACACCAATTGATTTGGTGCCTAGCTCTTGATGCCAAATGAAAAGTTTTAAGGACCCAGATTTGACACTAAACTAAAACTACCAGGAAGTCCAGTGTTTATAGAACACCTGTTATGTTGTAGCTTGAACCAATGTTCAGAAGACACTGCTCTTCGGTAGCCAAACACAAACTTATACTTGACACTAAACAAAACAACGGAAATAAACAAGCCAAGATATAAGTTTCTAGCAAATTATATTTCTATAATCCACCGAGCCTCAAGGCGAAAATATCCACTAATCAATGACGTTAATGAATACAAAACTAGTCTAGATTTATTCTTACGAATATCTCTAGATGCAAAACAACCAAGTAGACGTAAAGAGCTACCTCTACCAATCTACCTAACAATCTCTAACCTATAGAGAACACTAGATAGATACAACTCGAAAAACCTCAGACAATACACGAATCTATGTAAATATTCTTCAGCGAATAATAAGCTTCCTTCGTGTATATATCTTCAATGTCGACTCATGTATATATAGGCTAGAAAGCCGCTCCAGATCTCCAGTAGAGTCCTACATTGATTCTTGTTATAACCTTGTAAGTAGAATCCTAGTCGGATTCTCCTTCCTTCCTTGGCACACAGGAATACACACTCCTTGATTTTCTCAAATCTCCTAGATTCCATAAGATCTTGTATCCTAAAATATCTGCACACAGAATCCAACTAAAACTGTGGAACAATAATAGAGTTAGAATAAAGGTAAAAATTATAATAAATATATATATATATATATCGAAGTGTGACTAATTAACCAATGTGACGAGAACACTGAAACCACAGTGTTCTTAAAACACTAGTACAAATACTGTGGATGTTAACAAAACACCCCCAGTAGTCACACTTACAACTTCTATCTTACCTTAAACTCTCTATATAAACTTTTGTGATAGATCGTATTAATTAAGAGTGACCAATTCAACATTTAAGTACAAACATTATCATATGTTTAACTTCAAAAATTCAATGTTGAAATAGCTTTTACCGTAGCCTGGCCGGGATATAAAACTCATAGAAAGTTTCTTGAATCGAGATGATACTGTACGCTTGTAACCATGTAATAGTCTAGACTTGAATGTTTATTTTATCATCTAGCTTGTTAACATCGGTATAGATCCCATCATTATAATCAAAGACTTGCTCATTCTTTCTTACTACTATTTTGATTCACCTCAGTGAGTAACATTCTGCAGCTTACACTTAACCAGCTTAAGTTGTATATATGCAACATGCTCGTTTCTTTTGCTCAGTGCTTCTGTTTTTCCAGAATTGCACCAGTTCGAACCGCATTTTCTATACAGAAGCACGAAAGGCATGCAGAATTTAAACAAAGAACGACGACCTAAAGTCATTCCAACAAAGTCGAGTACGTTAGTAAGAAGTCCCACATACTGAGAGTCGACAGAATCACCAGTTAGAAGAGAATGCCTCAAGTAGTGATCAGACGACAGTGACAGCGTTTATCCAAAACTGTTTCAACTCGCCTTAAAGAAAGTATCCAAACTGTTTCAGGTCACCTTAAAGAAAACATATTCAGACATATTGCCTCAATATAACCCTGATGTTGAGTTATAGCATGAAATTGAGTAGTTTTTTTAAGTCAGGTCAATCATGGTCAACTAATCTAATGAATGAGACTTGATCTGGAGAAATGAATGGTTGAGATGATTTTGGCGGTTATTACTGTAGCTTGGAGAGGAAACAGAGCCAGCTAGCTCTTGGCGTCAATCTTAAGCTACTACTGAGTATATAAGGCTGCTAATAACAGTTTTCTATCATCATTCATTCATATTTTTCATCTGTAAACTTGATTCTTGTTGTAATCGAGAGAGAAAGGGAGAGTTAAGGAGTTATTTGTCATTGTTGATCATTCATGTAACCTTGAAACCTTGTGTGAATACGAATCAGTTGTTCCTCCGTGGATGTAGGTTAATTCATAGCCGAACCACGTAAATTCTCGTGTTATTGTTTGATCGATTGTTTGCTTTGCTTGTTCGATTGTATCGGTTGGCTTAAGACCATTTGGTTGCTTGGCTTTTGTTCATGTAAGACAGGATAAATTAGCACCAAGAGCACTAAAGTGTATTTTTTTTTGTGTTATCCAAGTGGTGTTAAAGGCTACAAGGTCTGGTGCTATGAAGAGGGAAAGCAAAAGTGTATAATTTCAAGAGATATCACATTTAGAGAAGATGTCATATGCCATTGCTAGATGTAAGCAATAGAGACTCCTATCATCCAAGCAACTCTGATGTTTTTCTGAGAGGAGATAATATTCCAATTCAGGTGGAGCACATTGAATCTAATGTACCTGCAAATTTAAATGATGATGCAGTTGATGAGCCAGGATGAGAGATCCCATTCCAAGTCCACCTGTCAATAGGAGAGTTGTGCCTAGAAGAAGAGATGCTACAACAACAGCTAATCCTGAAGAAGTGGCAAACTATCAACTGACAAGAGATAGAGTTCCCAAGCAAAGAATACCTGCAAATACTCATGGTGATATGGTATATTTTGCATTAACAATAGAGGAGATGAACTGCTATGAGCCTGAAACCTATCATCAAGCTATCAACTGTAAAGAAAAGCACATGTGGATCACTACTATTAAAGAGGAAATTCACTCTCTTGAAAATAATGATACCTGGGAGGTAGTGAATATACCTAAGGGCAAGAGATTAATTGGATGTAAATGGATCTTTAAGAAGAAGAAGATTGATACAGGTAAAGAGAGCATTAGATTCAAGGCAAGACTGGTGGCTAAAGGATTCTCACAGAAAGAAAGAGTTGATTATAATGAGATCTTCTCACCAGTAGTCAAACATAATTTTATCAGAATTCTTCTTGTTACGTGTTTAGCACAAGCTTATCAGTTAGTTTATCAGCTCGATAAGCTTATTTTCGTAATAAGTTTGTTACGTGTACGTATACCTGGTAGCTGATAAGCTTGTTCAGAAAGCTTATCAAAAAAAATAAGCTAGCTAACTTATTTTTACCTAACATATTTAGCAAATCAGCCAACTTATCAACTAATTGATTTACTAAATAATTTTATAAAAAACAACTAGTTTATCAGCTACCCAATCAACTATCAGCCACATTATCATCTACCAGCTAGCTTATCAACTAGTTTTGCTAAACGGAGCCTTTATAGATTCATATAAATAGATGGAAAAAATCAAGACACTTCCATACGTCTATTAAAAGGCCGATTTTCCTATACAAATAGGAAAAACCACATTAGACTAGTGTAATCTATATGAACATGACAAACACTTATATTGAAGGAATATGGTATACCAAGTATTTAAGAATACTTAATAGTATATTTCAAATATATATTTTAAATGAAAAATAATGTACATCTTATAAATTCGACATGCATACAAGATGAAATCATAGATGTATACTAGCTATAAGTATTTAGCAATGTAATTTATGACTGTGCAGGTACGAAAAACGTAAAAATAAAATAAATAATTTAAAAGGACAAATATTTTATAATATAACCTTAAGAAGTATACTTCCTGAAAATTTTTCTTGATAATTTTATTTGTCAAAAAAACTCCCTTATAATTTAAGAGTAATTTTTTATCAAAATCCGACTAAAAATCAAATCTACATCATTTTGGGATGGATTGGAGTAATAGTTAATAATCAATCTCCATGTTTAAAATAGTTAATTATAGAAAACAACATTAATTAAACGACAAGACAGAGAAGTCGAAGAGGCCCATATGACGAAAACAGGAAGTTCACGAATCTACCATCTACCGAATGTTCACTAATAAAACATTAGTACTAATTTTGTTTAAATCATTGTAGTTTTACTTTAAAATATCAATACGTCCCTTTGAAAAGGGATCCGCCCTCACAAAAGGCAGTTAGTACCGCAGAAATTAAACAAATAACACAACCTAACTCATTCCAGCAAAGTTGAGTACGTAAGTAAGAAGTCCCACGTCCCGATCAGAGTCGATAGAGAATCACCGGTTAGAAAAGAATGCCTCGTTCGACAAGAAGTAGCTAAAAACGACAGTAACATCTTTTATCGTAACTGTTTCGAGTCACCTTAAAGAAAGCACATTTAGACGTATTGCCTCAATCTAACCATGTACAAGCACTTGATTTACCAGTGTATCTAAAAATCACGAGGAATGCAGAAAGATATATTATATCCATCAGCAGCTGCCGCGCTCTACCAGCAACGGTAATGCTCTAGCCATATGCCACCCATGAAGTGTAGATGTTAAATGTCAGATCCATGGTGCAGTGACTGCTAATATATCATTGCATAAGTGCTGAGTCTTTGAATTCAGTAATCCGTAAATGGTGTAATAATCAGCCTGAAAAGGTTCAACCAAGCAAAATTTCTGAAATTTCACCAATAATATAGAGGAACATTTACATGTATGTCCGTTACCCAACCAAACTACAGCCTAAGATTTACCTTCCTACAGGTACACAAAGCTCACATACGTTAAGAAACTAAACTTACACCCCCTAAGGCGAAGTAGGTGTGAAACTTCCATGCGCACAAGGTATCAATTTGAGTTGCAACTTGCAAGTATCCATAAAATGATGTAAAGCCAAAGATCCAAAAATGTGCATTTAAGACGAACCTGATGATACTAGCCTTACGTGATGCCTCCCGATATGCATCATGGTTTTGTTCACCAATGGTAAATCTGCTGTATCATTGCGAGTTTCCAGAAATTTTTGACTGTGTATGCAAACAAGGTCAGCTCTTCCAGATTAAATACTATATATAAAAATATTACAATGACAAAATGGTGGATGTCTTTCTGCGTTAAAGATGATAGTAACTCATATGACTACAGCCAGAAGGTCCAAAACGTGCCAGTGCCACACAAAAGTTATAGCTCAAAGTGGATCACACACAGCATCCAGAATCTAAGATAGTGATATGATATAAAACAACAAATTACACGGTTTCCCCATTGACGCTATATATAAATTTAAAACGATGCTGTCTCCATGTTTCAGTCGTAAGTGATTCTCATCTTGTCGCTAGTTAAAATTATCACAGCAGCTGCAATTAGGTTAAAACCAAAAAACTCCAAACTTGAAAGAAAAAAAAAACGGTGTGCAATTAAACAGATTATGAGTTCACCATGATGTCGGTGATTATTTCTACATATGCAAACTGTAGATCAGAAAACGAGCACAGTATTTGGTTATAGCATGCTGTAATACCTTAATCTAAATCTAAAGGGAAAAGAAAAAAACAGGAGTGCAATATGATAGCAGAGTATAAAAGAAAAAAGAATAAAAGAAGATAAAGCGTTTACACGAAGAATACCACAAACCATCTACACAACTACAAGGGTCAGTTTCAAATGAATAATTCAAAAGGGTAACATCACAACTATGCCACAAACTTGTATCATAGAAGATTTGTCAACAAGCTAGAAAATATGAAAAATAAATGAGCCTAATATTTGCTTTATAACTCGTTAGATTGAAACTGCCTTGTTCTTATTCATTCAGTTGAGGTGACATGTTCACTAGACCAATTTCTTAAATCGCACCAGATTGAATTCTATGTTGATCAAGTTTCAAGTAGGACAGTATGAACTATAAGAACTCAAGCAGCTGTGTGTTTTGCTGAAGCCTCAAACTGAAGTCTATGCAATGTCTTCAAAAAAGAACTTGCTCTACAGATTCAGGTACCTATGCAAAATTTAGTAGAGATGACTAAGCAGGGTATACTTTTAAGCATCTACTTTCATTAGTCAGTAGGGAGTAAGAAATCTCCGAGCTAACTGAATAGATCCTTCCAGGGTCCAAAATAGTGTAACCACTGCAATTGCAATCACATTTTCCTTCTTTTTTTTTCACCATATTATTTAGCAGGAGTATATCATAGTGGAACAACCGAACAAGGTTCAGATCATCTTTGTTGCCAATATTGGCATGACAGAAGACAGCTATTAAATTCCTAATAATTCACATAAAACGAGAAAATCTAAAGTTGCAGAAGCTGGCATTGCACTAATAAATTCAATTGAAATCTTTAACATAATCCCCCCACCCCCAAAAAAAAATCACACTACATCAGCCAGGATTGTCATAACTATGAAGATAACAACTAAACAAGGTAGACTTGGTGGGTCTGGATTTTTTGTGTTGCTCAAGAATAAAACTGAAAGTCTATGCAGTGTCAGAGTGTCTTTATAGATAAACTTGCCCTATAGATACAGGTGCCAATTGCAATAACAACTAGAGATGATTTTGCCACCAAGAAACTCAAAGACTTTCCAATTTGAATACAAGAAATACAGTTACCATGCAGTTTCCATTTCATTTCGGAATCAATGAAATTCGTTTCTTCCCTATACATTCCAATCAAGATTGTACTACAAATTAGCTTCAAATTATCAATAAACAAGATGCATTATTACTATGCCTACATTCCAATCACATGTTCACAAGACGACTCCTTAAATCGAACAATAAGTGGATACTCCAGTGTCTCACATTTCAAGTAGGACAGAACTATAAGTAAATCTGCATGTCCGCAAACTGAAGTCTACGCAACATTATTCCACAGATGACGACTAGTGATTATCACACGGGGTAATTTATTTAAGCTTCTACTCCAGTTGATTGCAGGGGCTATGAAATTCTCTTAGTTAAAATAGTCACCATTGCAATATTTTGGTCACACATCCCATACTCATTTTACCTCTTCACATTGCTTACCTACAAACTTTTAAGCTCACAATAATGCCAAGAAATAGAAACTGTACCTACTGGAGAACGAGAAACACAATGACCATTTTATTCCCACTTCATTTCAAATTCAATGAGACTCTTTTCTTTCCTACATTACTATCCCTTCATTTCAATCAAGACTGCATAATTAATCAAACTGAACTACAAGCACGATAAGAAAGAATATAAACAGCAAGATGCAATACGAGAGACATTAACAGAAAATTCACCTGGTATAAGGCAAGGGACAAAATATGATGATATAATCCGCCCCATTACACGTAAACGTACTCGTCCCATCATCATAGGCATAGCTATACGACCTCGGACAAGCATGCTTAAAAAACTGCGAATAAACCGAAGGTCCACACGTCTCAGGCGTATTATACCCCTCACTACAACAATACGCCGGCTCCCCAAACGCCTCACACGCGCTCCTACACGCCACACCCTCCCTACTCCCATTCCCACGCACCACCATGAGCTCCCTAGGACAGGCGCCATTCAAGTCAACCAAACACCCAGTTGCACTACACGCGCCCACACCACCTCTAGGTATAATCAGCATCGGGATGTTATACCCGTCAACTAAGCTCACATCATAGAAATCGAGACCTTGGTCCCCGTTGAGGGTGAACTCGGCCAGAGTGGCAGGTGGTATTGCGCCTGCTCCGGCGCATTCGACTCTACCTGATGCCAATTTGCACTTCAGTATTCTAGTTACTACCCAACCTGCTAATAAACTCCTACTCATCTAACCTAATGTACAACAAATTCAGCTTAAGGTACAACTAATTTGCAAAATGGGGGTGTCATACTATAATCTGCAACTGAAGTAAAGATTCAATTTTTACATTACCGGAGGCGCAATCGGCAGCGGGGCAGGAGAAGCGGCCGGAGGGGGAGGTGGTGCAGTGGGTTCGGGCCCAAATTCGGCCCGACCAAGCTCTGGGCACGCGTAAAGTTCTTGATTTGTCGGGTCTGAGAGTGAAGCCGGTCGGGTAGAGGATTGGACGGTTTGCTCCGGTGAGTATTCCGGGCCATATGGTGCGGTGGCACTTGTTGACTAGCTTGAAGGTTGTCGGTTCTACCAGAACTGTGAAAAATGAAGAAAAGGGATTAATTAAACTATTAAAGCAAAGTATTAAACTAGTAAAGGAGAGTTAAAGTGAAAAGTGGAATCAATTAGTACCTGAGAAGAGACAGAGGGAAGTTGCAGAGAGGAGAAGAAGACGGTGCAGCATTTGGATATGGAAGAAGAAGAAGAAGAAGAAGAAGCAGAAGAAGCAGCTGAACAGTGAACAGAGGTTTGGTTGCAGGTCTCTGTTTCTTGATTTTTTGGAATTAAAATTTGTGCTTTTTTACTCTCCAATGGTAAAAAGGTGGAGAAGATAAGGAGAGTGGTAATGGGGAGTGAGTAGGGAGAAAGTGACAGCTTCAATGAGGGTTTTGGGATCAAAGTGTTTTAGGAGAGTGCTATTTTTGGAGATTAATAAACAAAGACCATACTTATCATATAAACTTTAATAAAAGGAGTATCTAAATATCTAATTTTTTTCATGATTTGTGTCATGGGTCAATTTTCTTCTAGAGTAGATAGTTGGTGGGGAATTGGTGTTGGGGAAAAAATTGAAAGAAAAAAAATGTATTAAGGGGTATGTAGTGTTGAGTAATTAAGAAAACGAATATGTTTGTAAGTGATTCGAATCGGTATATTATACGTCTAGTTTATAAGATACTATCATATTTTGGGTGTTCAAATATGAGTGTGCATGCCCATGTGCTATATGGTTTGAAAACACTCAATGAGACTATGTATACAGTTTTGAACTGGTTCAACCACTCGAACCTTTTAGAAACTCTAGTTTTGATTAACTGCTATTTGTAGTTGTTGTTGCAGAAGTTATGGAAGGTTGTTAATTCAAAAATAAATTTAATGCTAAAAGAAAATTACAACTTTAATTAATATCTATTAAAATAAGTCACACTAACAAGCGATGACTCATAATAGTTATCCCCTACGTCAACTCATAGCCTCTATTTAGCATAACTAGCTAATAAGCTACCTGATAGCTGATAAGTTAGTTGATTTTATGTAAGTGTTGAAAGAATATAAGGATCGGGACTTGTACTAATATACTGAAAACTGTACTGTTAATACCAATGTTGATATAACAGTTGAAGTATCAGTGACATAAAACAGAAAAACAATACACAGCGAAAATAAGCAAATAACTCAAAGTTGTTTTTCTTTAAGCTGGTATGTAAGTATACCAGCCGAGTTTGAGGCAAATATCCACTAACACAGTTGAGTGAATGTACAAAAATAATGTTCAAGTCTTCACTAGGTGAATCCTTGAACTTCAAAGACTAAACCACTTAGAGCGTGTTTGGTTTGAAAAGGGGTATTTGGGCAAGAAGAATAAGGGGTTTCGGCCCGTTATGAGAATTGGGTAATTGGATGGGGTATTGGGCCAATCCTCTTGTTTGGTTTGCATTTTACAAGTGGGGATTCCAGCCCAAACCGAGACAAACTCCTATTTGGTTTGAATTGAAAATTTTCGCGACATGAATTAATGCGAACTAAAAACGTAAGTTTTCAGAACACCTGCCACACTAATAACAACCTAACGTGAATTCTAAATTGAATCTGACGAATTAGAAACCAAAAAAGGGAGTAAAAATCGAACACAAATAGGCAAAATCGTCCCCAATTTGTTGATTTCCAGATCTTTCTCCGTATAAACCCTAAAATTCCCAATTCCCCAATCCAATCCGCTAACCTGCAATTGAGCTATGGTGAGTCAAGGAGCGTGGTCGTCTGATAGAAGTGAGAAAGAGATGAGGGAACTAGAGTTTCAGATGGAACAATTCGATTGGTGTAATTGCGAAAATCGCAAAGTGGTAGCAGAAGGTGTGTCTTGGACTTTGTGTCCCGGCCGGCCATTCACGCAGTGTCCGGATTATGTAAGTTTACTTCACCACTATATTATGTTTTCTGTGTATAAATGTATATGGATGTCGTTTTGGTTTATCCATGTTTAAGTGAATTTGATGTTAATTGATATATATTATTACGTTTTATGCTATAGCCGTATGGGTGTCGATATTTCCGTTGGGAGAGTGATCCTCTGGAGTATAAGGTTCAACAAGTGATGTTAAAGCTGCGTGAAGAGAAAGAAATGGCCCTAATTAATGAAGCACAGTATCAGTACATGTATGAGCGTGCTCTTGAAGATAAGAAGAAGCTCGAACTTCAGTTGGTTGAGAATGTCTCCAAGGTAAGCAAGTACCGTAACCTGGCATTGGGGTTAGCTGTAGTTGTGCTTTGTTTGTGCCAATTTCTATGAATGTTGTTTAGATGTATTAGTATTGGTAGTGCTTAGAAGGTGTGTATTGGATAGGTATTATCAGAATTGACTATTGAGAAGTAGAACAGTGATCATAATTCATCTTGTTTTCCTGGTTTTAGATGTAAGAATTATGATCACCTCACCATGTGTTTTGTTGAGACTATGAAATGAAAGTTGTCTATTTATGGTGATAAAAGTTACACTCTGTTTTCCTTATGTCCTTTTTGTTGAAATTGCTGCTTTTTTGTTAAAATTGCATTGTAAATATAAAGCACAAGACAAGATAAGAACTGGACTATATATATTCATAATAGGATAAGTTACAGGGAAAATGATCCAGTTCATCTAATACACTGAAAATTAAAAACATAAACCTAGACAACATAAACATTAAACATAACTACTAAACTACTCAAGCTTTGCAATCAGGTCCTGCACATAGCATATTTGTTGGCTGAAGTGAAATGCAATCAAATGCGTATAAAGACATAAATAGCTACCCGTAATTAAAGACATCAAATAATCAAAGTTATATATGTTATATGTTGAACTTACAACAACTGCAGTTGCCCATGATTTGTCCTCGTACATGAGACGATTGCCATTTGTGTTGAGAAAAAATCCAGGACATTTGAGAAGTTGTCCAAAAACAATGTATCTTTCGTGTAGATTAGATATTGCAGTCATGATCTCATTTATTGTGAAAGAAACATTGAATCTTGTTATGAACCATTTCTGCACGACATCGACCCCCTGATCGATTTTGTTTGGCCATTTCCACAATCCAAGATGCTCGAGCTAGATCAGATTGTCTGCCAACATGCCTACTTGTTGTTGCGTTAAACTACCCCGCCCATAAAATGCCTCTTGTTGTGCTCTTTGATTCATTTTCTCAAGTACTTTGAAAATGCTGAAAATATTGGTATGAAATGAGAACAGAATTATACACATATATAGGATAGGAGGACTGACCACTTGGGTTTTTTTTTTGTTAGTTTAATATTAAATAAATAAACTTGTGAAAGATGTGGTCAACATTCGATTTATTTGACGACTAAATTAGTTTCACCTAAACATCATTTAGCCTTATTTGAACACTGGATAAAATGTTAAGTCAGCAAATAAGTTGATTGTTGAATTGGTTTAAAATGTTATATTGGTATTGTGTTGATTTTGTTTGAAGTTATTTATGATGAAGGGTGGCAGCTCAAAAACTTAGGTTATTGAGTAGGCTGTGAATACATTTAAAGGTCCATCACTCCATGAGTTTATTTGAGCTATGAAGAAATCTTGAGCAAATCTTCAGGTTGGGGTTGATTGATGATCCATTCCAACTCCCAACTACACATTGCATAAGGTAGAGAATTAATTGGTAGCTTGAAATGGGAAAAAGTAAAGTTGTATCCAAAACTTGGTTCTTACTAAAATGCCACTCTTTGAGCTATGTGCATAAATGCAGCCAGCTTTGAGACTGGGTAATTGATGTCTTGAGGATAGGCATGAACCACATTTCACCAAAATGGTTCCTGAATTCTGCCCAGAAATCTAAAGAGAGTAATGAAGTATCTCATCACATTAATAGTTGTATGGTCTTTTAAATTGTTGTAGTAGTTGTTGTGTCTATACTGAACAATAAATTTTCAATGTTTGCTCATATCTTTTGGAAAAATAACAGCATAGTTGGAAACATGGTGATATATCACATTAATGCACTACAAACAGAACATGTATACACCAAAACCGCATTTTCATTTCAGTCATGTAATGTTAAGTAACTTATCATGAATTCCGGGTAATGTTAACTTCTCACTTATTTACGTACCGATTATTGATGACATTATGAAATCAAAGTACAAATCAAAATCTCATAACATTCTTTCAATAACTTTAATCACACCAATGACCAGGACAAAATACAAGTAAAACTTAGCCATAGATTTATTCCATTGAACACATTATTGTTTTAAGTTCACACAACACCAAAAATAAAAGCTAAATTAAATTCAAAACCAACACTTTAGAGAGCTTGCTTGATCTATAAATACAGGGCTGCCCCTCTATGAAAGAACACTTCAAACCATCTTTAAACTATCTTTAATACAATCAAACAATGCCTCCTAAAAAGCCCCCTTCAAACTCCCTCCACTATAAGGCTCAAGAACAAATCTTCTACACTCAAGATTTCCCGAAGGAACATCAAGAATGGCTGGTCATCATCATGTCAACAGTATGGCATGTAAAGATGGCTGTTGAAAATGGCCAGATAAAATTAAGGAAGGGAACCAACGTGTACTGGAAATGCTAAACAAAAAGTGGGGTAATGTTTACACTATACATGATGTGAACAAAGCGGTACTGAAGTTGTACGAGAGACGCAATGTTTTCCAACATCTGCTGAAGGTCCCAGGAATGACCTATTGCATGTACGACAACAAGTTCACCGCCTCCAATAATGTTTGGCCGAAAGAGGTGAAGGTAAAAATCTCTATTGAAAGTTACATTTTTAGTTTACAAACATTGTTATGTTTCTTATTACAAAACTGAGCAAATTATTTAAAGGACTCGTTCATTTCTGTAGGAAGACAGCAGGTGCCTTTGGTATCTAAATGTTGGAGATCCATTGTGGTGTGATTTAGGAGTTCTGTTTGAAGGTGAGGCGTTTGGTTTTGTCACGGACACTGAGATCCTGAATCTTTCCGAAGAGTCTGACAACAACGAGAATGACAACTACAGTTTGGGACACAAATTTGACCTCGAAAGGTTCGAGGTTCCTAGTCTACCAGCATCTGCATCGCCAAGGCCCCCACCCAAGAACATTAATTTGATCGAATCTCCTGCTCCTGCTGTCTCGCCCGTTGGAGTGCTATCTAACAGGTTTGCGTCTCCGTCTAATAGTTCCCCAGGTTTTTCATACATAAGTGAGAAGGAGTTTGAGCGTGTCACAATTCGATCTGAGGTGAAAAATCTCACAAGAAAAAACTAATTTGGGACTGTGATGGTTCTCTCAATGAATCCAGCGGTAGTTCTCCGGTGGATAACCCATCAAAAAAGAAGTGAAAGCCTTGTTAATGAAGTTCTACGTGGTTTGATAAAATTAAGTCTTATGTTATGTATCGTAAACGAGTCGCAATTAATTTGTTAAGTGGTCTACTCTGTTTATGTTCTTAAAAAGTGGCATGTCCACAGTGTTGTTTATTTTGCATTCAGGTAGTAGTCATGTGTGTTCCTAGTCATGTCTGGTACTTGTTAGATTTCTTGTATTATGAATTTGAAGTAATGAATTTCAGTGGTGTTGAGTGTGCAATGAAGTACTACAGAAGCTATCTTATAAAAAAGAGATTACAAATTAACATGAGCAACACAATATATATAAGCATAATGTTTTGAGAATAATAAACTTGTTCAATGGTGAACTGATCACAAATGCTCAAAATGCAACACACAACAAGTTAAAGATCAGCGGGCAGGACAAAATCAACTCTAACATGAACACTATCTGTACCATGACTTCACATTCTAGCCCAAATCGAATAATTAAGAAGATTCAATTAGTAAACTGATCTAATCAAAGACAAAGACAAAAAGGTAAAACATGTGTCTTCACGAAGGACGCTCTTACTCCATTAGTTTCTCAACTTGTATATTCACAAACTCTTCGCGGTCATCATCAGGAAGGTTGAAGAAGAACTCAAGTTTCACCGGATCAGCAATTAACTCCGTTCCAATCATAATACGATGTTTAGACACTAGAGTTGGAAACTTACGCAGTTCCTCGTTCAGCTTCAAACGTCGTTCAGCATTCAGATCATTGTTGGTTCCTACAGTACTGGCTGCATCTTGGCACCCATTCATTATTCCCTTAAGTGATTCAAGGAACGACATGTCAACGTCTACCACCGTTCTCCCCTTCTGACGCTTGCTCTTAACAGTCAAATCGCTGCCATCAGGGACTCCGTTCTCTCCTTGCCCTTCACCTCCTTTAGTGGTTGTTGTGCATTTCTTTTTTATTATCCCTGCATACCTTTCATCAGCCAGTACCCTTTTGATTGCTTGTTGAAAATCAGCAGCAGTTTTACCTTCAGCACGATCAGTCCCGTATATGTCAATCCAATCTTCTAAATAAGTCCACTGACTAGTTTTCTTTCCAAGCATACATGGATGTTTCTACACAATAGAAAACATAAACCAGTCTGAGTTCATTGATCATAATAATGGGAAATAAAAGTTCAAGAAATGACAAAACCTTAGCGTGGTACTTCCATGTCTCGTCACTGCAGGTAAATGACATCGTCACATCTGACCATCCAATTCCACTAAGCCCCTTCAGATCAAGAAGAGCCGCAAGATACTTACGCCACTGTTTGAGGTGATTCTTGATGGAAACAACCTTCATTTTGGTTCCTGGAAATTTCAGCTTCATATGATCATGCATAAAAGTCATGCCTTTCTTTCTGAAACCCTGAGGTGACTTGTGACCAGCTGCTTTAGCTAATCTCATTGCAACTAGCAGTTCGATTTCTTCATCAACAGTCCATTTGTGGTACTCCTTTGCCGGCTTTTGATCAGACACCACCGTCTCCTCACGTTCTGCATCCGTCATCTACATTTTTACATTTATTCAACAAATGACAATCATATAACAGAAGAAATAATTGGCATGTTCAATTATGTAATAATGCTTGCATATCTATGCTTGAAAACACCAAAATATAGGAAAGCAGAATTCACAAAGACATCAAATCCCAAATAATTAAACAGGAGTCAAGTTATACAATAGCAGCAAATACTAGTGTTCATACAATACTCAAAGAACAACAAACACACAATACTAGTGATGAATGTGAATAGGCCACATTCACCAAAGTTCATCCTGTATATTAATAAAGCAGTTCAAGTGACAGGTACTCTAACCAAGACCCCTATTAGATCGTGCATTCCTCCACCCATTATACATCAATGCAGCCAAAACATCCGGGACCCTGTTCCACTGGGTGTCATCTAATACAACGTCGTCAACGTAGGTAGTGTTGTTCTCTGGGGGTTCAGCCTCATCCTCCTCATCAGCATCCTCATCAGATGAGTCCTCATCCTCCAACAAATCAGTAGGGTGTGAATTTCTAATGAAGTTGTGTACAAGACAACAAGCCAAAATTATTTTGTTGTGGGTCTTGACCGAGTAAAATGAAGACGACCGAAGTATTCCCCACCGTTTCTTCCATAGTCCAAATGTTCTCTCAACAACATTCCTTGCGGAGGAGTGTTTCATGTTAAAATACTCCTCTGGATTTTGAGGAATCTTCCTACCAGTCCCCCATTCTTGCAGGTGATAACGAGTCCTCGGAAATGGAGCCATAAATCCAGGAGCATGAGCATAACCACTGTCTACCAAATAAAAATTACCTGCACATGATCAACAAGAACTAATTACATTCTAACAGCAATGGATCTAACTCCCACAAGCCTACTTATATCCTATCTATTTACCCGTTAAAAGTACATTAAATTCTGCTTTGTTTGAAAACATTATCTTACCAACTGGCACCTTCAGTCCATCCTCTTTGTGAATAGCTTCTCGTAGGACCTTGCCATCAGCAGCTGACCCTTCCCACCCGGTAAGAGCATAGATGAAATGCATGTGCCAATCGACAACACCCAAAACGTTCACTGTTATATTGCCCTTTCTGTTCCGGTAATAAGCCTGTTTGCGCTTTTTAATCATGACATCAACATATGTTCCATCAAGTGCTCCAATACATCCTGAAATGAAAGATAAGATTGCATTAGACCAGATTAATGTATTGTTACTACTAGCTGTAAAGTCGACTTCATATAGTAGATAACTATATATCTTAATCTGGAAGTGTCGCCATAGCTCATCTTCACACTCATCAGTATTTGGTTCTGGCTCAGCAAGTAAAATAGTATGAAGTTGAAGTATACAATTCAACACCTCGTGGAAGTATTTACTGATTGTGTGGCCAGATCTTTGGAACGCAAACTGGGCCACACGATTTTTGGAATGGTGGTCGATGATAATTAAGAAGCAGGCAACCTTCTCTTCAATAGAAACATACTTGTTGTCATCCAAACCTCCTCGTTCACGTAATAACAGCACAAACCAACGGAACGTTTGTTTGTTCATTCGGAGCACATTCTTACAATCAACATCACTTACTTGGGTCAGCCTTTTCAAATATATGTCTTGTGATTCTCTTTTCCTCTTACAATTGTACCTTATAGGTGCCCGAGGGAGACGTAGATGAGGCCGAACACGAGTCACATAATACCATATTAACACAAACACTAGACCTATCTGTCTGAGAATAAACTTTCGAACATTTTCACGTGGTTGTCCATGGATAGTGAAACTAAACAAGTAATGCACTAATCAATACAATTGGATTAAACACATTCTAAATAGCAGCAAATATTAATCCACCAAGAACAAAACAGCCAGTCAGTTCTAACATTTTTTTTCTCATGTAGTAAACAAAATGTAACACAGAAATACCAATTGTCGGCTGAATTAAAGCTAGGTGAAATAGTTACATTTAATATAGAGCATTTACTACACACCTAAAGTTGAGATCTTGCCATTCCTGGCCAAACATAGCATTAATTAATTACACAACCCAAAGAAAATTAAGACACATTTAAACCAAATTAACAAGTATAAATACGTAGAAGAACAAAAATTTATTACACAGAAACTCAGATCCAAATATTAATGGCAAATGAAAACAAAATCGAGACAGAAAGTGAAGAAGTTAGAAAACATTCATAAAGATTTGAAGTAACCTTCGGATATTCAGCAAAAGCGGGAACAGATCTTAAGTTCTTGCAGAATCGCCGACAATGGTGAAGGAGCGGGAGAGTGAAAAAACTAGGTCACAATGGCAAGCTAATTTTTTTCAATGGTTTTGTTCAAAGTCGATGGCACCACTCACAATTAAGTTCATGTTTGTGGTGTTTCCGTGATTTCACGCGAAAAGAAATACTCCAAAACCAATAATCTGCTAGTACCAGGTTATTCAAATCGGGGTTTTTGTTAAGAAAATGACGGGCCCCGCGTGGGCTGGAGAAAATGGGGTATTTTAGAAACCTCCCATTTCGCGGGCCTATTTTTGTGTACCAAACAGGAGTATTTGGGGTATTGCGCTGGAATACCCCAATTTCTCGGCAAACCAAACACGCTCTTAGAATATTGCTACCTATTCAATAGCTACAGACCTAGTATAAACTATCTCTATCCAACTGATAGCTACAAAGTCTAGTAAAAATATCACAAGAGTAATGTTGTAGATGTTCTTGTCTTTGCTCAATCCTCTTGAGTCTGCCCTTGGTGTTATATTTATAACCGTGTGCATATCACCAAGGTCCGATCTTGTTGATTCCTTTCCATGCTTATCATATCTTCAATATCTTGCTTTCCAGCTATGTTTTAAAAGCCGGATCGGGCCGGACGGTTGAACCGTTTGGGCCGGAGAACCGGTGTTGAACGGTCGAATCCACACTATAAAACCGCTAAAAACCCGTGCAAGCCGGCGGAGAACCGGTGGAAACCGGTGAACCGTGAACCGGCGAGCCGGCGGCTTGTACGGTTTTGGGAAAAAAACATTTTTAGGGGCTATTTTGCAAAAGACCTAAAAGGCTTAAAAAAAACCTACCCCTCCCTACTAAGCCGCCACTTTCGTCTCTGCTTTTCTTCTGTCGATCTGCTCGACTTTTGTTCTCAATCTTCCGGCCTTTGATCAGGGACCTTTCCATTCTTTGATCCAAGTGAAAGGACTGTTAAGATCTAGTAACGGATCGATTGGTAACATATTGGTTTGTTGGTGGATCTTGGGCTAGTGGAAGGATTGTTGTGTTGGTAGGGTGGGTTTGTGAGAGAGTGAAGTGGAAGTTAGAAAATTGAGGTGAAAAGGAGTCCCATCTCACTCTCTATGTAAGAGCCAAAAACCCACGACATACCCTTGGATACTTTTGCATTTCTGGACTCTCAGTCTATTTGTTGTTCTTCCATTCTTATGCTATAAAAATTATTTGGATATTTATGTTCTTTCTTAGTTTTTTATTATGAGAAATTTTGATTTTTGTGTGTATATACACTATAAAATATAAATCTTATTATGATGTCATACCGGCTCAAAACGGGCCAACCGATCCGACCCCGGTCTAACCTTTTTTGGGGGGTGTCCGGCTTAACTGTCCGAGCCGACTTTTAAAACATAGCTTTCCAGAATCTTCTTTCCTTAAATACTCCTTGCACATCTTTCTTGCTTTCTTCTTTCCAAACTTTCCAAAGCCCTGAATATTCTTCGATCTGTATATAAAATAGAACACAACTGTTTGAACTAGGTTAGGGTTAGTGAAGACAGGCAATATTCCAATAATATCCTTTCTGCACCAAGAGAGGTGTTAAGTTAACTGTTGAAGTAACTCTGTACTTAACAGTGAACTTTCAATCTCCCCCTTATTGCCTTTCTTCACAACACCTACAATAAGCCAACATCAAGATGAACATAAACAAAAAGGATCATGGTAAAATACCCCCCCCCCCCCAGCAAATGAACCAGTAGTTAGCAAAAACATCATAGAAAATAGCAGTTCAAACAGTTAGGTAAATATTCAGAACATTGCAGACCAAAAACAAACCAAAAAATAATTGTCTTTTAAAAAACAATGTTCCAACAGATCATTCTTCCATATTGCCTTCATTTTCTCCTTCCACATTCTGTCCCACAACACCATCAGCAGCAGCAACAATAGTTTCTCCAGTAGCAACAGTAATTCCTTCATCTTGATTGGCCATTTCTCCCCCTTGTTGTGATGAAAGCAAATCAACAAGAGTCTTCCGCTGCTCAAACATCCCTTGAATTCTGTCATCTACCAGCTAAATTTGATCCACAAGAGTTTGCTCAAACAAGTTGAGTGGCCGGAGAAGATTGGGAAACAGAACTGTTGATTCAACAGCTGGAGCAACACCTACTGGAGGATCCGGGATTGGTGGAGCATGAGACTGCCATGGAAGATCCTGAACCCTGTCTGTAGTAAGTACCTGATGAGGGACTTTGATACTCTTGAAATCATTCAATTCTACTTCATTTTCTTCTGGAGAGAAGTCTTCATCACCCATATATCATGGACGGATACATTTCCCCACATCACCCTTACTTGAGAAATTTCCTAGGTGATAAAAAATCCTCTGACCTAAATTAATAGGCAGGCCAAGCTTGAGCTTGTAGAGCAGAACTGCAACATTAGAGGGAACATGATTGTTGTTGGTGGTAGGTAGCCAGTTGTGAATGCAGACCCTAAACAGAACTGCTATCATAGGAGTGAGCATTTTGGCAGGGAAGTTAGAGTGCCACTGAACACCAGGTTTGCCAGTAATAACCTGGGCAACTTCATCCATACTTACAGTCAAATCTGTTTCTTCCACATTTGGGGTTCCCATGAAATCATTGAGTTTTTTCCGGAGAAAACTCATAGATGTAACCTCTAAGATAGGCTTTACCATACTTGGGTGCTCCAGGAACAGCAAAATAAGGGGATAAATTGCAGTAGAACTCTCGAATAACAACAGGTACATATGGATCCAAACCTTCAACAGTTCCAATAAAACCTCTATCCTCTAGAAATTCATATTTTATCTGATCTTATTCGGTTCTCTTATAATACTGTCTGTAATATCTTCAATTTCCTCCCATGTTTTTTAGTATGTTAAAACTAACAATCAGGTGCTATTATATTTGTTGTAGACAAATAGAATAATGAAACTGCAAAAACATATCCTTCATATAGCACTTGATGCTATGGACTCCAAGTCTCCAATTAACTAATTTAGGAGAGATCGTCACACCAAACAAATTAGATTTGATGTACCTACTACCTAGCTAGATTGCAAATGGGTAGGTTAGAATAGGTTAGAATTGGTATTAGATTAAACTAGTGATTTTAGCGAGTCTGAGTATCATATAACTTGACTGAAGCTCAAGTTTAATAAAATTGAGCCTCGGCCCATTACATAAAAGAAGCTAAAATTTAACTTCAACTCGAGTCACACGTCCTATTCACAACATGGAAGCCGAACCATTTCTGTCATAAAAAATAGGACAAGGTTTGTAAAAATTGACCCAACAAATAAAACTTTAATCATTTAAAATGTGTGCGTAAATTTATGTCAGCTTTTACCATTGCGCCCAACCTTTAATCATTTATATATAATCTCCGTCCCTTAGAAGCTGTCCACTTTTATCATTTTGGACCATCTGGTAGAGTTATCCACTTTTATTTCTTTATCATTTTAGGAACAATTATATAATTTTATATAATTCACTCCTCCTAAAAAAGTCAAAAAGTAACTTAAACAATCAAACCAACCACTAATAAAGTTATAAAGTAGACCCCACATGTACTATATAGTGTTATAATATTACTCTCCTTAATTTTTGTGCATGAACAGTAAACTGAACAGCTTCTAAAAGACGGAGGGAGTATAGGATTAACTATTCATTGGTTTCCTCTTCACTACCGCATGATGCACTACCTCCTTGTGCTTTAAAGGTTGTACCATGGTTATACCATGTGCATTAAATGTTGTCTTGCACAAAACATTAAAGCATCAGTAGGTAATGCAGCATGTTGTATGGTAGAAAAAATATATTCTCACCATTGCGTTATTAATTGGTATCCCTTGGCTGAAATTTTGTTTAAACATTATCCACTAAAAAAAAAAATAGTTGTTTAGCGACGGATTTATCCGTCGCTAAACAGTGACCGATTCATCGCTAAATCCGTAGTGACGGATTTAGCGACAAATAATAAGCCCGTCACAAATGTTCTACCGACGGATAACCTATCCGTCGCTAAATAGTAACGGATTTAGCAACGAATAATTTCGTTGACCTTTTTGTGACGGATAGTTATCCGTCTATACTAAGGTAATTTTTCATTTTTTTTTATTCGAAAATTCTGTCCAGAATAGCGACGGGTAGAACTATCCGTCGCTAATTAGGTGTTATTTTATATTTTTTATATTTTTATTTTAATCCCGAATTAATTTTTTATTTTTAATCTGCAGATATACAATATTCAATATGGATAAACCGACAATGATACAATAAATCGATAATTTTATACAATAAATCGATGATTTTTTAAACAACCACTGTTGGAGGTGGATCTCGAGGATCGGAGGTGAATCGGAGCAGATCGGAGCTTGATGACGATGATGGAGTTGGATCGGAGATGATCCGTCTTGGCTTACAGCAGTCCTCTTCTTCTTCTTCCTCGGATCTGGCTTTGTGGGTGGAATGATGGTGGTTTGGATCTGGAGGTGGAAGAACGGTGGTTTGGATCTGGAGGTGGTGCTGTGGTGGTAGGTTGGTGATGCAGGTGGTGCTGTGGTGGTGGATGGGAGGTGGAGTGGTGGTGGTGGAAGTGGGGAGGTGGTGGTGGTGGTGGTGGCAGTGGTGAGGTGGTGGTGGGAGAGGCGAGTGGTGGAGAGGCGAGTGGTGGTGGTGGTGGTGGTGGTGGAGTGGTGGGAGGAAGGAGAGAAGTAATTGTGAGTGATGGGAGGAAGAGGAAGGGTTATATATTAGGGTTTCTGCGGAATTTAGCGACGGATAAACCTATTTGTCGCTAAATTTTCATTTTTATTTTTTATTTTTTTGGGTCAACGTAATTAGAGACGGATATCCGTCTCTAAATTAGAGACGGATAAATTTCCGTCTCTAAAATGTACCGATTCGTCGCTATATTATCCGTCGCTATTTCACAGTTTTCTTGTAGTGATCTAACTTATACTGTCATACATAAGATCATTCCCCTTCCCTTAGTGATAACCTAATATGAAAAGATTATAAGGTTTCATTAAATCAACATGTATTCACAGTAGGGTTTAGTCGGTTTTGATAATGTGTATACTGGCATACATATGATCATTCCCCTTCCTAATAATAACCTAATATGAAAAGATTATAAGGTGTCATTAAATCCACATGTATTCACAGTAGGGCTTAGTCGGTTTTGATAACGTGTGTTGTTGTGGTACCCTTTAATTTCCTCGGAAGGCCAATGCCATCCAGCAAAGGTCTTATTAGAGATGTCAATGGTCAAGCCAGGTTTCATGACTCCCTGTTTTGGGCGGGACGAAGCACGAAAAATTGGGCTAACTTGGGCCATGGACGGTTCAGGTGGGCCCAATTGCCATCCCTGAGTATGACATTCAAGTATGGCTTGGTCTCAAGTTAGTCTCCAAGTGATAATTCCATATAGCTCGCGTTGGTTCCTCCTCGGGTGGATCTTGAATGGACCCTCGAGTAGATCCATGTATGATCGACACTTCGACACCAATCTCATTGGATTCTATTTGAAAATTTGCAGCGCGTTCGTAATTTCAACAAGCATGTGTAGAAACGCATTCGAAACATTCAAATTAGAGAAGGGACCAAGCTAAGGCTATAAAGATAAGAAGAAAAGATGTCATGCTACAAACATTCCTAATGTTGTGCAGGAAAAAGAGAATGATCCATCAGCCTTCACTCTGCAGCAAACTCAGTCAAAGGGGACACATTGTACTGGGAATATTTCAGGTCCCAAATAATTGCCCTTAACTATATGTATGTGACATTACATTATACTTACAAAAGCAAATGTACTGTTATTACAGAACCAACAAACATGATTGCTCCAACAAATTATTTCACTCAATATGTTTTAATGTACCACGACACCCTTTTCAAGCCTGATTTTTTCATTCCATACATTGTCATTTTCATTATTGCCTAAAGCTGTTGTTTTTAATTATTCCTGTTGCTGCTACAATATAAGGGGTTCATCTTGCTCTGAATCATGGCATGAGGAATGAACAGTCATCATATAATATGCTGTCACATGTTCGATTTCGAATTATAGTTCCCTTGGCCAGTTTAATGTTGAAAGGAATATTGATCGGATATTACTCATATTAGAGTGCTACAGTTCACAAGACTTTGATAAGTTCGGAAAATACATTTAGTATTAACCGAGTAGAGACCATTTCTGTTCTTCTTGATCTTTACTATGGTGTAAGTGCCGTAAAAAGATAGTGTTAGTAGAAATACCCCCATTTTAAGTGCAGTTACAATAACTTATTTTATACTATGAAAAATGAAGAAAGAATAGGGGTCGAAATATAATAAGGAAAGAGTTGTTTGTAAATCAAAGAAAGAAAGAAGAGTGGAACGAGAAGAACATGAAAATGAGGGGATTGAAGCTGCAAATCGATTGAAGGAAAAAGAGTACATGGTTGACTGTTGAAGATTAGATAGAGTCCTTAAGTTCCTTATTTTCATCTTCTATCTTTGCAAAAATGAAATGAAGTTTATGACATTTATTTTTACCAACGATGTGTTTGGCACGATTCTGATCAGTGAAAATTCTTAGACGAGCATAGTCTACCAATGAACTATAGACTACTAAGATGTTTCTACCTTATTTGATCAAAATAAGATGGTTTGACTATAATAAATATGTTTGATGAACGTCAATAAGGTGACTAATCATGTGACTAAATTGTAAAAATTACTATGCATAGTTGTTTAAAAAACAAGTTGTATGTTCATATGGAATTACCTTATCACCTCGTGTTTGTCAAACTCGCACTAAACATTTGTTCACAAAAATAGAGCATTCAAAAGTTTGAAGTCCCTCCACTTTTTTGTCCAAGGATTATGACGGGCTAATGACGTATAATTGAAGTCATTAGAACCTAAATGCTTGAACTTATCATAAGCAAATACTCCTACAATTTGGAATTTAGCTATCTAGCTAGCTAGCACTTTGGTAATTGGTAATAGAAGCAAATTCTTGAAATCGTATGAAGTGTAAAATATATAATTGAATGGTGTTTCCTAAAGTTGCATCAAACAGGTAAAAAAATCTCAATTGAAGCAAGTTCCATTTGGTGACTTTTGGGACTTTGGGCTTTCGTGATAGATTCTTGAGCCCACTTATTTCGTAGTTTTAGTTTTACAACCAAAGGCCATGTGAGTAAAGCAACTTTCTTCTACTCGTAAAGCGACCACGCCCGTTTTGCTTCAATCATTTGGTCTACTTTATCATTATTTCTTACACTCATTTCATTCATACCTCCTTTCTTATAGTTACTCCGTTCCAGAATAACCGTTTCATTTACTTTTGTAATATAGGTTAAGATGCAGTGTAAACGATATTATAACAACTCCGCATGAATGGTAAATTGTGCAAGGAAGAAAAAAAACAAAGCATCTATATGAACATAGTATTTTTTTTTTCTTTTTCCTTTCTATTTTTTCACTCTATTTTCTTGCATGCTCTTGTCTCCTATACATTTACAATTCATTAAGCATATATGAGTATATCATGGGGACTTAGTAAGAATCTCAGATGAGCGTCTCATGAGAAGTAAACCAAATGAGATCACACTTATATAAGATCTGTTGGCAGTGCCTACAAGGACAAATCACCTCGTGCGACTATTTTTCATTGCTCCTTGAACATAAGTTAATTCAAACTTATTGACAAGCTAAGAGGACCACAGAGACAATTTGACAGGGAACAATGGTGCAATGGAACCATGCATGTAAACCTTGAGTTGAATCTTCACCGGCACATTGACTCACGAACCACGACACACCGAACTAACTGAGATGAAGTAGGTCTTAGAGAAATGCATTTTTTGTCCATCCACATTATCCTACTACTAAGGTACACTCAAAGTTCAACTAGCATACTCACCCATCTAAGTATTAGGCATGTATTAGGATTAAGTTGATGATGGCACAACGATCAAAATAAGCATATCAAGAGTATAGTGTTTTAAATTTTATGGTTCTAATTTGTTTGATGAAAACCAACTAAGTTAGAAAAGAAGTTGAAGTTAGAATTATTCCGATCCAATAGTTGAATTAAAACCAGACAAGTTCTTTTTGGCATTCTTCTTAACAATGATAGTCAAACCAGCCTACCCTAGTCGCACTAGACAATTCAATTTCTTAATCACCAACTAAGGCTTCTTCTTCTGCAAGAGAATCGAATCAATCAGTAGATAAAACGAATTCAAGAAATGAATCGAATCGAATGAGTTTGTGACGGAAGAAGTAGCCTAAATCACAAGATAAGATAGTTTAATATCAAATCACATACTTCACCCCACACCATATACAAGTTTATATTTCTATTAGTATTGGGAGCATAAAAACCCCACTCGTGCGGACAAACTCTCACGCTCACATAATTACCAATTAAAGAACTAATCAAACTCCTAAACACAATCAATTTAGGTTAGTACTAGAAGACAAAGACATGATTTGTTCTAATTAATCAAATTTCCTAAATTTTCACAAGGCCAAAAGCGGATTTGTGCCCTTCCCAAAATCGCTCTTCTCTAGTATTATTCCCTTCTTCACCCCACCCCTTTAGGCACCCCCACTCTACCCTAGCCCTTTTTTGTATAAATAATTCTATATAAATACACACACAAATTTCATTTCTTGTCACTCAAAAAAAGTCCTTTCATGTTACATTAAAACTACAAAACATCACTTCAAGAAACACACACTAGCTTAGCTTAGCTAGCAGGTCTTAAATTGATCAATCAAAAAATGGATTCTTCCACGGACAAAGTGGCAGAGACTGTAATTGTCGGAAACTATGTCGAAATGGAAACGGAAGGTGGTAAGCCGGCTGGTGTCAAGTCCAAAATCTCCAACTTCTTCTGGCACGGTGGCTCCGTTTACGACGCCTGGTTCAGTTGCGCCTCCAACCAGGTTCGTTCGTACGGGAGGATTAATTAATATAAATAACTAGATTTCACGTCTGTTCAATCAGTTCATTAGTTCGTTCTGATTGTGTATAATGTGGTGAGTTGTGAAACTAACTTTTATTTTCTTCAGGTGGCGCAAGTGCTATTGACACTGCCGTACTCGTTTTCGCAACTCGGAATGGCGTCTGGAATTACGTTTCAGCTGTTTTATGGCCTGATGGGAAGCTGGACAGCTTATTTGATCAGCATTCTGTATGTTGAGTACAGAACCAGGAAAGAAAGGGAGAAAGTTGATTTCAGGAACCATGTCATTCAGGTAGATACTTTAAAGTTTAAATATAAAGTATCGTGAAAAACTGTTTTTACACTTAACGTTAAGTGTAAAGCTGGTTTACCTTTAGTCCCATAATCGACTAGCTGGGTCGGTTAAATGACATCCAAGGCGGTTTTATAGCTTGTTAGTGGTAATTATTTAATAATTAGACAAGACAATGCAAGATTTTGAGGATAATAGGACAACATTTGTGCCACAAACTCACATGGGCATTCTGGATTTATTGTACATGTTCAATGTTGCATAACTAATCATGGATTAATTATTATTATGTTGTTAATTTTGGTGTTAAAATAGTGGTTTGAAGTGCTTGATGGACTCCTTGGAAAACACTGGAGGAACGTGGGTTTGGCATTTAACTGCACATTTCTTCTGTTTGGATCTGTCATTCAGCTCATTGCCTGTGCAAGGTATCTTAACCCCTACTTTGTTCTACTACTAGATTTTACTACTATGTTTCTTAAATATTCATGTACCCTTTCGAAAACATAGAAGGCCGTTTGGAATGTTTAAGAAACATATGTGTGTTTTGAGAATCGATAATGGTTCTCGTGTACTCAATCCTATTGGCTGGAACGTAAATTATATTACCAATTGAGTTGCACTTCGTCGATATGCACGCGTGCTTCTGTGTGTTAATATAGGAATGGATTCAATGGACTTCTTCATGTGCAAATTGGAATAATGTAAGGGTGGTTGAAATTTGCAGAAGAGTTACTAATTAATTTATGTTTTGATTGCAGCAATATATATTACATAAATGACCATTTGGACAAGAGAACTTGGACATACATCTTTGGGGCATGTTGTGCAACAACAGTGTTCATCCCTTCGTTCCACAATTACAGAATGTGGTCTTTTCTTGGACTCATTATGACCACTTACACTGCTTGGTACCTCACCATTGCATCCATACTCCATGGCCAGGTACTTACTAATTACTATCTGCTTTTCATCCCTTGGTTTCGAACTCAGATCGACCTTCTTATGATAATCGGACTCCGAAACAAACGGCATGATGTTAGTTAATTGGGACTTGGGTAGATAAAGAAATGTACACTTGGGACATATTGTTGACATAGTCTTAGATGAATGCTTGTTGCACTCACTTTTTAGACTGGGGAATTTAGAGTCAAAATCTTTGCTTGTATAATTTGGATTAGGAAATATAAAGGCAATCACATAAGGACACTTTACTACTATCTTTCATGATTACAAAGTCCTCTAGCACTTGAGTAGTAGAAACTATCAATGTATTCAAGAATGGTATAAACATGGTGGTTGGCACAAATTGATCGTTCACAATCACCTTATCTGATGATTCTATATTTGCTAGTTCACATGGGAGCTCATTGCATTATTATGACCCTAATCTAGGATTATAGTTGTCAACATGTGAGTCCATGTACCACATCAATCTAGCTAAACAACCTTGGATTCAATTCAAACCTTCTAGTTTTCTAGTCAAAGATGTCTTTTGTAATGCCATTTCTTTAAAGATATGATTAATTAGATTGATCATTAGACATTATTAATCATAATTAGTGTCTTGATTATTCACAGGTGGCTGAAGTAAAGCACACAGGTCCAAAAACAATGGTGTTATATTTCACAGGAGCCACAAACATTCTCTACACATTTGGAGGACATGCTGTTACAGTGTAAGACATCCTTAAACTTGTCTTCATTATTTAATTTTCCATGTTATGTCTTTGTCTAAAGGGCAATATGGTAAATTCAAATTAAAACCATATGAAAATGACTTGGGCTTGGCTCAAGCAGACAAGCCTGGCAAAGAAATCTAAATGACAAATTTTTGTATCTTCCTTTTGGAGCTAAAATGTTGTGTGACAAGTCGTTTTCTTGGAAATTTTTGAGAAATGGAAATTTGGGTTTCCAAGAATGCCCTTCATAGGCGTGCTAAGGGCAAAAAGTGACACTTTCTTGAAAAGCTCCATTTTTACTATTTTGGGAAAGGCACAGCTCTTTCTCCCATCCACTTTTTACAGTATTCCTTGTTCTTTTTTCCTCTGTATTAGAGCAGTGAGCTGGGCTGACCTTTTCTCATTGGACTATTAATTCTTGACCCACCAGTTTTTCCTATTATGATTTATGAGCTTTTTATAGCAGGCCCTAATAGTAACATGAATCATCATTGCATTGCCCTATTGATCACAAGTTCGATTTTTGAGATCTTGTCAAGATTTTCTTTCAGAAAAAATATGTTTTTTTACGCTTTAAAACTAGTTATGTTATGCAAGTCGAGCATGACGAATATTTAGCTCGACTAGTTAAGGCTTGAGATTGACTCGTTGAGGCTCGATAATGTAAAATGAAGTCGATCTCGTACTATGTTCGGTTTAGAAGTTCCAATCCCTACTCAACTGAGTCTTATGGATCACCATTACATTGCTCTATGGTTCAAATTTTGGAGCAAAATTCAATTTTGGCAATTTCTTTTCAACCAGATTAATATTTCAATATTTTCTTTGAAAAAAATTGCACATTTGATTGGCCAAATTTACGCTCCAAAACTAGTTATGTTATACGAGTCGAGCATTAACGAATACTCATCTCAACTCGTTAAGAGTTAAGAATTGAGATCGACTCACTCGATAATGTAAATACGTAAAGAAGCCAATCTTGAACTATGTTCGATTCAGAAACTCCTATCTCTACCAGTCTTTAGCTTTTAGACTTAGCAAGATAATGAGGTTAATTGGTATATTCATCTTTAGGCCATAAAGAATGCAGCTTTTAGGTTGTCAAGCTTTTTACAGACTACTACTTTTGCTCTTTTTCATGTATCTGCAACTGCAAAACTTTGAATGAGTCTGTAAAACATGAATTGAATGCTTCTTTGAATCACTTTCTTATGAATAAAGGTAGTTGAAAAGGGTTTATTACATCTAAAATGTGTGTTACAATGTTCAAATAATGGATTTTTTTTTTTTTTTGTTGGGCAGAGAGGTCATGCATGCTATGTGGAAGCCACAGAAGTTCAAGGCCATTTACTTGTGGGCTACCCTCTATGTTCTGACATTGACCCTGCCATCTGCCTCAGCTACTTACTGGGCCTTTGGAGACTTGCTTCTTAATCACTCCAATGCTTTCTCCCTCCTCCCAAGATCACCCTTCAAGGACATGGCTGTCATTTTGATGCTCATCCATCAGGCACGATTTCGTACTTTTAAAAATTGTGATACGTTACGTATACTAACTTGAATATACTTCGCCAACTAGTGAAGACCATGGCCTAGGTGGACTAGTTGCTAATCAATTTATCAACTAGTGTTTCGCGACAATATACCAATTTGACCACTACATCACTTATCTTAGAATAGATGGGCATGCTTGGATTAAGAGGGGAATTTGAAATTTTTGGGGGCGGGAAGGGTTAGGTTGGATCGCACTAAAGGCGAGCCTAATTCTAGGTTAGGTCATCTTTAAAGCCGTTGGTATTGATAAATTCCGTTCATTGATGATACATGGTAGAAATTACTAGTACGAAAGAATGGCATTCGACTAACAAAGTAATGTTACTTTCGTGCAGTTTATAACATTTGGGTTCGCATGTACACCACTATACTTTGTGTGGGAGAAGGCGATAGGGATGCACGAATGCAAGAGCATGTGCAAGAGGGCTGCAGCAAGGTTGCCAGTCGTGGTACCAATATGGTTCTTGGCCATTATCTTCCCATTCTTCGGCCCCATCAACTCAACCGTCGGGTCGCTTCTTGTCAGCTTCACCGTCTACATCATCCCGGCTTTGGCTCATATGTTCACATTCAAATCAGCTCCAGCAAGAGAGGTACACACTGCATACATACATACAATACACACAATTAAAAAAACTATTCAATTTGTACTTAAAACAGAACAATTTAACAGTATTGGTTCCAATCATTAATTTTCTCAAGTACAAAACTTGCACAGATAAAAATAAATCTCAAGGCCAATCATTAAAGCATATCATACTTTTACTTTGTTTATACTTGCTTGGAATACACTGTTAGTCAGGAATCTTTGTACTACAGGCATAGCTTTAATCAATCTTTTTCTCATTTAACATCATTCTGTCTGAACATTAGAATATTTTCTCCATCACATTTTACTTGTTTACGATTACGTGAATTATCGCGATAACATGAAATTAATTCAATTTTACTCTGTCGTTAACAAAAATGTGTATCGTTTACGGATCAGAAAATGAATTTAAGCTGATTTATGTTGTGAACAGAATGCAGTGGAGCAACCATCCAAGTACTTTGGGAGATGGGTAGGAACATATGTAATCAACATATTTGTTGTGGTATGGGTTCTAATTGTTGGGTTCGGCTTTGGTGGATGGGCCAGTGTGACTAACTTTGTGCACCAGATTGACACTTTTGGGCTCTTCACTAAGTGCTACCAATGTCCACCTCAATTGCCCGTGGGTCCGCCACCTTACCTCGCCAACGCCACTGCTCCCGCCCAGTCTCCTAGAGTCAACCACACGTATCATCTTCATCACCTTTGAGCAAATGGCGAGTGTTCGAATCTCGGGAAGCGTAGTTCAGACTAGAGAGCATTGATTCGGTAGTTGCATTATTAGTTGAGCGCGCGGAATGTATGAAAAAATGTATTTGAACTTTGAGAATGACCAATGTGTAATATTTGTCCCCTGCTCTTATGTATTAGTGTTGGTTCCTCAATCAAAAACGGAAATGGAAAGGTTTGCGCGGAACAATTAATCACGGGGAAATTATTACTGCGACTGATCAAGTAACTTTTACGGAAAAAAATGAATTTTATTTAAATGAGTTCAATTTTCAATTCTAACTCGAATTAGAGAAGGAACTTATTGAAAGTTTTAAAGAAGAAAAGTAAACAGTGGGGAAAAATCTCCTTCTGAGATTCTTTCAATCAAAATTTTGGGCTTAAGCCCTCTTCAAGCTATGTTGTTTCATGTGTTGACTGAGCAGCTATGTTGTTGCATGCGTTTGGAATTGTATTGCAATTTTGCATGTATCATCGGATGAAGTAAAGTCATGTTGGTGAAAGAATATATTTTCTAAGCTTTTACAGAACAAATGGAGAATTTTCCGCGTTATAATTAGAAACAAAAAAGAAAGTTACACTACAAGAAACCCTTTTTCTAGCCACGGAAAGCTAGCGACGGATTCTATCCGTCGCTAGCTAGCGATGAATCGCTAGCTCTAGCGACGGATAACATCCGTCGCTAGATCTAACGATGGATAAGCATTTCCGTCGTTAGATTTAACGACGGATAGGCCTATCCGTCGTTAAATAACGACGGAAATGCGTATCCGTCGTTAGATTAGTTGACCAGATTTTTTTTTTAAAAAAAAAACGGAAAACTGCAACTCTAGCGACGGATAGTCTATCCGTCGCTAGAGTTGCAGGTTATTACGGGAAGCAGAATGCTTCCCTCCCCCATTTTTTCTTCTTCTTCCTTTCTTCTCCCCATTTCGGCCAAAGCCATTCCGGTCCAAATCTCAACCATTTTGTCCATTCGAAGCTCGTGAATCAAGGAGGTCAATTTTGCCGTCAATCTCAAATTCCATCCGCTCATTTCTCCGGATTCGAAGGTAAACCCTAATTTTTTATATTTGAGGATTTTGTTACTTTGGACTAATTTGAGCAATTGAATGTAAATGGAGAGTATATAGTACTTAGTTTAGAGGTAATTAGGTAATGTTTTACCTTTGAGATGTGCAATTGATATATATTGATTGTGAATTTGAATTTTTAGTATAATGTTAGTATGTTTGTAAGTATGTTGGGCTTTTAATTAATTTGATATTGGTGTATATTTAGTAAAATTATGAAGATTTAGTACCTCGTTTTGAAACCCTAACTTTTTGAAATATTTGGAAAATTTAGTTAATTTAGACTAATTTAATATGTTTACTATCTAGTTAATTAACTTTGAGATGTGCAATTGTTTGAATTGTTAATTAGTATAATGTTAAATATGTCGTATTTTTTATTTAAGTATGTTAAGTATGTTAATTAAGATTTGCAATTGTTTCATTTGATAAATTTATACATGTACTAGATTATAAATTATGAGAATTTAATTAATGAAGTGTGTTGATATAATTTGGTGATTACATTCGTAAAATGCATGTAATTTATAATTTATAAATTCGTATTAAAGTGTTGGAATGCTTTATTTGTAATGAGAATTTTGGTAAGAGACAAAAACTTTATAACATGCAAGAAATGGGGAAATGGGAATCGAGTTGAAAAAATACGATCTAATCAATTCAAACGTGTCAGGTTATATAATCATCCAATGAACACCGATCGTTCATGGATGTACCAAAGGATAGTTAATGGCAGAGTTTTACCTAGTTTTGTGGAAGGGGTTGATGCCTTCGTTACATTTGCACCTTACGCACTAATTGTTTGAGTGGGGGGATGATGAAGTGCCCTTGCACCCAGTATAAATGTAGAAATAAGCAATTTTTACCTCCAGAAACGGTAGTGGAACACTTGAAACGTAAGGGGTTTGTAGCTGAACTTGAACCAACCCAAGACTTGCCTAGAGCAAATGAAGATGGGGAAGTTCAAGAACGGCGTTTGGGTGGACCAGAAGTCCGAGCTTATTGCGGTATGTGTATTTGCTAAGTGTTACAGTTGTATATGCATGTGTATTATAAATTAAATATGAAATTGTAGCTCATTCAGATACACTTGACTATTACAGAGTGAGCGGATCATTGCGGAGAGGCTGCTCGAGGGTGAGGAGTTGTCCGTGGAAGAACAAGACCGGATCTTTCTACAGGTCAACCCACCCGACAACAAGGGTCGGGTTTATGGTCTTGGTAGTTATGGCGAGACACTGACGCAGAGCTTCTCCGTGTCCCAGCAGCAATCTCAGGGACATGGTGGTGTTTACACACAGGCGGTGTCCAGAGATGGTGAATGAAGCGGTGACTTTCCGTCGAGATTGGAAATCTCAGGGATGAGCAGGCTCGTATGAATCAGAGGATGGAAGAGCTCTGCCGCTTGTATATGAGCCAGAATACCCCCGGCCCCTCGTCTTAGTGATGTTGTGATATTTTGGATACTATGCTACTTTTTACTTTGTTGGATATTTGGATTTATATTCGGATATGTAGACTTTATTTTGGATAATTTATTTTTTGGACGAATCGTTGTTGTTAATTAATGCAATTTTTCCTTTGTGACATATCACTATTATATTTGTTGAAAAAAACAGGTGAAAATTATAAAATAATTTTTAAAAAAATTAAAAAAGACAGTAGTTTAGCGACGAATAATTATCCGTCGCTAAACAACGAATTAGGGCGTTCTAGCCCTAATTCGATTAGAGACAGATAATTATCCGTCTCTAATGGCGACGGAGGCTCAACGCCCTATCCGTCGCCAATTCCGTGGCTATTAGCGACGGATACAAATCCGTCGCTAATTCGCCTTAGAGACGTCCGTCATTAAGACAGGCGTCTATCCGTCGCTAAGGCCTTAGCGACGGATCGGCAGGGGTTTAGCGACGGATAATGCCGTCGCTAAACCCCTGTGTTTTTTTGTAGTGTTAATGTAATGCCCACTTGTAGTAACCATATTAATTATATAAATAAATTATCAAGATTATTATTATGAGAAAAGAAAATTTACACTAATAACTCTTATTGGTTTTTTAACTTATCCCAAATCTTTTTTTTTTCTTTTCATTTTACACAAAAACGTTTCAAAACACTTCACCGTAACACAAATAGTTAACGAGGTTAATAGATCTGTTAGTGAAGGTGTATATACAACACCAATTAGACCTAATTTCATTCATTTCCTGAATTAATTCA
The DNA here is from genome assembly GCA_026545765.1 of Plantago major. NCBI lineage: Eukaryota > Viridiplantae > Streptophyta > Magnoliopsida > Lamiales > Plantaginaceae > Plantago > Plantago major. Next base: position 86,760,552 of record CM048843.1, on the reverse strand, counting down.
TGAGAAAATCAAAATTTTAAAACCTATCGATCGATCGATTCTGATCGGAATTGCAATGTATTGGAAGAAACGGAATCCAGAAGGTCGCACTCCCGAATATGGTAAGTGTTTATACTGCTTCTATTTTATTCGAACGGAAGTAAAAAAATTAGTTTTTTAAAATATTTTTTATGCTAATGAATATCATTGTTTATTTAAGTATACAATATTGTGACTGGGTTAGGGTTGTTTGGGTGTAGAATATTCTCCATGTCCCCCATTGTTAACTCTATGTGCAATAGTTCATGGGTGTTGGTTATATATTGAAACTAAGTAATGCACTCTTTTTTTTTTTTTTTTTGCAGTACCATGTAGTTTAAACTTTACAGTTGTAATGCATCATCATGGTAAGTTTGACAAGAAGAAGACATATTATGATGGAGGGGTAGTTGACTAATTTGATTGGTGCAATGTTGATAAATGAGTATTCTAGTGCATTAATACTTAGGATGTGTGATATTGATCCAAGATTAGTAAATTGCCACGTGTCAAAGAGTGGCATAAACTGTTGTGGACTGTCATTGATGCATGTAGCTTGGGGTTTCAGTTGGTGTATTTCTGGAGCACTTGAATGGTGATGAAGAGGTCCATGAAGAGAATGAGAAAACTAATAAAAAGAGACTAGTGAGAGTGAGGAAGGTCATGATATGGAGGTGGCACGGGGGTGGCATTTGACGAACATGGGACTGAGTGTGATAGTTAGAGTGCTTATGAGGAAGGTGATGAAATAGTTAGAGGAAAGTGATGATGAGACTATAGAAGGGGAGAAGAATTTGAAAGAAACTACTTTGATCGTACCTTTCAAACCCACTCGTATCTTGAAATTAATTTTTGAGGGATTTTACAGCAACAATAGGGAGATAAGTTTATTGTTGCAAATTAGCAAGATGGGTCAATATCAAGGTATAAAGAATGCTGAAAATTTCAGGTATAGTGTGTGGCTTTTTGATTTATGCAACTACTACCAAGAAGAGATTGATTACGAAGTAATCGCTCAGCTATGAAGTGGGATACTTCATGGCGATGCGTCACATCCACCGTAGCATTTTGCCTTAAAAAATACAAGATTTACATTTATTAATTGTTTCAACATGTATAGGTAGAATTAGTCTTTAGATTTGGGGCAAAAGGCCTTCAACTTTAGAACTGATGACGGGTTTGGAAGGAGTGCTTTCATGTGATGTTTGAGTCCGTTTATTTGTTAAAAAAAAAAAAAAAAAAAAGTGTTTTTTTTTTTTTTTTTTACAAGAAATATGGATTACATTCAAATGAAACAAGAGTATACGGATCACCTTTACTGACAGGTAAATCCGAAAGACCGTCACGATCTTCAACAACTATATAACTTAGAAAGCTCATGAGCAATGCTATTAGCAGTACCGTAAACATGTCTTGACTGAAAAAAGGAAAACTTATTTTCTCAAAAAAACTTAGACTTAAAAACATCAATAAAGTGTCCACCAGCCAGCAAGCAAGGAGAAGGCGAATTGATAGCTGTAACAGCTCCCAAGCAGTCACTCTCAACAATAATCTCTTGCCAACCCTGCTCCACTGCCAGTTCAATTCCATGGTGCACAGCAAGGATCTCGGCGGTCTCGGCTGAATTTCACCAAACTTATCTTGCAATCCCGCAATTTCATTCTGATTGGCCCGCTTCGACGACTGGGCATGAAAAAATTTTGTGTTCCGGTCGCCCTCCGCTAGCCATTGGGTCTTTGCTCTCTGTTTCCACAACGAGATCCAGCATCTCCTCTAAGTTACGCTTAAAATTATAATTTTGTTACTGTTATGTTTTGGGGTTGTTTCGAATAATGTCAGAAGTTCAGGGACTGGTTTGTTATTATTTGAAGTTGGTTTGTTGAAAGGCAGCAGAAGAAACGTATTTCATATGGGTTAATGATAATGCGACTTTGTGCCATCCGTTGGATTGAAAGTGTTTGTTATGATCTAACGGTTACTGCTACTCGAGCGGTTATTCTTCTTCTTCATCAAATAAAAACAGAGTAAGAGAGCTTAGCTTGCAGTTTAGATCAATTCCAAGTTCCAGATTTCAGTTTTCGTTTTCTCTGTGATTGAGAGCGTTTTGTGAGCTGTTGTTGTGAGTATTGTATAGCGAATTCAGGCTGTATTTCGTTTTAATTCTCTGTAACAAGCTTGTAGTTGAGATACCAAAAGGATGTAGATTGAAGCGATTCAATCGAACCACGTAAATTCTTTGTGTTCTTTGTGTGATTGCTTATTGGTGTTTGATTGGTAGTTGGTCGATTGTGCGTTTGAGATTGGATACTTAACAGTTACTATACACGGTTAAAACCAAATTAAAACCCTGTCCATTTTAATCGATTCCCAAACAACCACTTATACTTTATTTACTTTTATCTTAAAACTCGTGTCTAAATTTTCATTATATAAAAAAATTGAACATTTTACATTTACGGTTTAAGATTAATTTTTAGTCAAAGTTGGAAAAGTTTAACCGCAAAAAAGTTAAAGTGGGAAATTTATTCCGGAACGGAGAAAGTATGAAAAAAAGCAACACATCACTAAAATTGTAATACATGCACGGCATCGACAGACTCAGGATTTGAAGACCCAATGGAGCAAAAATATATATGAGATTATATCGGAATTTAAATGGGCGACTTGGATAAATTATCCAAAATATTAATATATTAATGAAAATGAAAAAAATTATATTAGCTGTGGATATTGTAAAACCTCAAAGCTATGTCATATAAAATCAGTTTTAATTCATCCGACAATGATGCGTATTTGTTTTTCCTGTTGAGGTGGCAATTGATTGTGAAGCTAAACGACTTGACAAATTATTCAAAGGAGACTCCCATGGTAAAAAATGGTCAAGGTTATTTTAGTTTCCCCCTCATATAAAATAACATTACAACAAATCCTTGGAAGCTTTTCATTGTATTTCAACAGTTTAATGAATTTGATTTTCAAATCCACTTGCTTAATTGGCATGCCAAAATGAGCAAGAACAAACTCCTAAAGAACAAGAATCGGGAATGTGATTTTTCCACAGTATTTCTTCCCCACATGAACAGTTCACCCACAAGTCCACTATTCAATTGCTGCTAAACATTTGAGTTTCAAACTCTACAGTTCTACAGAATCAAGCTAATATCACCAATTCACAGTACACTGTAAAGAAATACTCCCTCTATTTCAGAAAAAGTATTACAACTTTCCGTTTCCGACGTTTCACTAAAATTGTTACAATTTCCATTTATGGAAACTAATTAAATAATAAAACTCCCTACCTTTCAATTTTATTACAATATGACACTCATTTAATCTCTAATAATCATGGGCCCACTTATACTTTTTAATTTTTCTTAAAATTGGTGCAAATCCAAATTGTAACAATTTCTCCGAAATGAAGAGAGTAATTAAGAATTAGAACAAGGACATGTTTTCTGACAGCATATGCATCTACCCTTTGTTACCCCATATACCATCACACACACAACCATATCCCTGGCTTCCAGCATTGATTACCCCTGACCCATTCTTCTGGATGCTTTGACCCAAAACTCACCTTAAAATCACTCATGAATGCCATTGTGATTACAGAATGCACCAAACCTAGTGGTTTCCATTTTATCTCACTAACAAAACTTGGCCATCATTATTGAAAGAATTGAAGTCAAGAAACTGAGTGCATAGATATCAAGATTCGAGAATGTGATTCACAATCCACGGAATAATAGAGGCTGTTCAAACTTTTTAAATAAACCCAACAGAGTACTACCAAAAACTCGAGACATCATTTAAAATAGAGAAGGCCAAGTAAATGAAAAACCGAACCAATTTAGCTGTAAGCATATGTGCATCTATCCTTTGATCTACAACGTTAATTCTCCATAAGAAAAATACTTATTTTGGGCAAACACAGATAGTTTAACCAGTTATATAAACAGTGGGCATACAGGTACTCGCATTGGTATCCCCTCATACTATTCACCATGTATATCATATTCGCACCAGGTGTTAGGGAGAGCAATGATGGCAAACAACATCCCTTGTATGAATTAATCCAGTTTAACACCAACCATATGTAAACTCAAGCCCTTGAAAGAGATTGATTCAAGATTTAGCAATAATTAGAGAAATCACAAAAACCAATTATAACCAAAATACCCAACTCTTCAATCTTGAGATTTTTGCAACATTATGACAAACTAAATTTTTGACAGAAATTAACATAACCAAACTATACCACAATCATCCATCAAATAGAGCATCAAAATACAGAGGCAACATCAGATAATCAACAAACATAAACCAGTATACAAAATAATAAACAAGACACAACATAATGGTATACGCCCTTTCTTCATTGACAGTTTAAGTTCGAACACACTGTTAGAGCAGGGAAGAACAATGATAGCAAACACCATCCAGTTAAACAATTATAAAACTCAAGCCCTGTAAAGTGATTAATGATCAAAAAAATTCCAACATGATTACAAAACTTCCAAAAACCAGTGATCATCTAAATACCAAACTCTTGGGCAATTTGAGACTTCAGGAAAATTATTACCGACTAAAATTTGAACCGAATTTAACAAGACAAAATCATACCAACCATCCATCAAACAGAGCATCAAGCATACAGAAGGATCATCAGACAATTAACAAGCATAAGCCAGCAAACAAACTCGTCATGAATATGACACAATAGAATGGCAAATACCAGTGATATTTTGCAAACATAATTACAGAACTTTAAAAAACAAGTGATCACATAAATACCAAAAACTTCAGCTCATGAGATTTTCCCAACATGATCACAAACTAATTCTAAAGAATTCAACAGTACCAAATTATACCAGATCATCCATCCAAAAGAGCATCAAACGTAAGTAAACAAAACAATCATAAACAAGACACAATGCAATGGACTAATGGTAAACGCCCTTCCATCAATACCAAAATCCAGAACAATCAAAACAGGGTCAAAAGTTCACCATAAACCATGGCTCGCTAAGTTCACCAGCATAATCAATATCCGATAACCAAAAATAAAAACTAACAGCAATAATTAAGTAAACCATCCATCATAACATAAATCAAAACACGAAACCAAACGACTAAATAACCACCATCTCGATTAATGGCTTTGAGTAGGGCATTCACGGGCAAAGTGACCACCTTCTCCACAGTTATAGCACCCACCACCACCTCCTCCTCCACGTCCACCACCACCACCACCACCATACCTCCCACCACCACCTCCTCCATACCGATCACCACCGCCTCCACCTCCCTGCGAGCAGTCCCTAGCCATGTGTCCTTCCTCACCACACTTGTAGCATCCAGATCCCCTCGATCCGCCGCCGCCACCGCCATATCCACCACCACCTCCACCATATCCACCGCCACCGCCGCCATATCCGCCACCATCACCACCGTACCTACCACCACCACGACTACCTCCACCGTTGTAACCACCACCGCCGCCACCGCCGTAGCCGCCGCCGCCGCCTCCACCACCAGATCCGCGCGTGGAGCCTTGAACAGAAGCGCCACCAGGTCCGGTGACGTTAGCAGCCTTCAATCGACCGTCGTGACCTTCCTCCACGACGTACTCGACCTGCTCGCCGTCGCCGAGGGATCGGAAGCCGTCGGACTTGATCGAGGACTGGTGGACGAAGAGATCCTCGCTGCCGTCATCCGGAGAGATGAATCCGAAGCCCTTGGTGTCGTTGAACCACTTGACCGTGCCCTTTTTCACATCGCCGTCAGCCATTGTTGATGAGAATTGTTTTTCCAAAACCCTAGTGATTAGGTTTTGGTTTGTGAGAGTGAGGTTTAGGAGTGGGAGAGAAGGTGGTTTTATATTTGTGAGAGGAATTTGGAGTTTTGAGGGATTAGGGTACGTGGATGGTGATCTGACGGCTAGGGGTTTTGGTGGATTGTTTGTGGCCGTTGATTTGGGGTAGATGGATAGTCAATTTATATTACCGAAAATTTATAGTCAATTCATCCAGATTGCTAATTTTGGAAAAGATTGGGTAATCGTGATAAGTGAGGTTTGTTGAGATGGGCTTTTTAACTGGGCCTCGTATTTGGGTCTCTTGGAATTGAATGACAATAGCCCACTATAGTTGTTGAGAGGTGTTCATTATCACGAAGATTGGTGTGGTTTCAATGGGGTTTTCTACCCTACATCATGTGGTTTAGTGTGTTGGACTGTACAACATTAAATGAATATGGTAGTACAATATTTAAAGCATAAGGAGATAGTACGGCATGCTGTAGGGTAGTGAAAACCATAGAATGACTAGTAATGTATTATCGATAAGGTTGATACATGTGGAATCCAAATACGTTGTTAATAATGTCATCCATATTATTATAGGCTTTTAAGAATGTAATTTGTTTGGTTACGATGATAATCAAAACATGTCAAAATTTACAATAGCTAGGTTAAAAATACAATTTCTTAATATACATTACTCTCTCTATATATTCGTGTATATTTACAACTAAACACTCATCATGACAATTTTTCTCTTGAAAATATTTATATGATATTAGCGAACAAAATAGACAACGAAGTGTATTATTACTTTGATGAACCACAATCTTTTACTAGAAAAAGACACAAATGGTCCTGAAGTTTGGGGATATGGCACACGCAGTCTAACGTTAGATGGCCATGGTCCGCCCAGTCCAAAAGTTTCAAAATCATGCCACGGACAGGACTTTTGGCACAATCTTGACCTTGACCGCTGATGTGGCATGCCACTCAGCTGGTCAAAGTCAATTTTGACTGCCATGTAATTTTTGCATAAAAGAAAATTGAAAATCCAGAAAGTAAAGAAAAAAAACGTAAAAAAAATAATAAGAAAGGAAAATAAAGTGGCGCCAATCTTCCCTCCAAAAACCAACACAGGCCTAAAAATAATTGCAAATTGAAATGGAGAAACAAAAAAGTACCACCTGCTATTAAAGAAGAACAACCCAACACATTTTCCCCCAATTTCTCCCACAAACCCTAATCCAAATTCGAACCAATAAACCATGTCGAATTCTTCCTCCAGCTCGAATGCACATACCCGAATGACACATTGTTACTGTGGCATAGTGGCTGACCGGATTACGTCGTGGACGGATGCAAATCCCGGCCGGAGATACCTGCAGTGCGTGAAGAAGGTATTTTGGCTTTCTTCTTGATTAATTCTTTTACAATTTTCTGGATTTTCACGTTTTTCTCTATATTTCCAATTTCCTATTTTTTATTAATTTTTTTCTTTACATTTTTCTCTTTATTTTCTGTATTTTCAATTTCTTTTACAATTTTCTTTTATGCAAAAATTACATGGCAGTCAAAATTGACTTTGGCCAACTGAGTGGCATGCCACATCAGCGGTCAAAGTCAAGATTGTGCCAAACGTCCTGTTCGTGGCATGATATTGAAACTTTTGGACTGGGCGGACCATGGCCATGTAACGTTAGACTACGTGTGTCATACCCCCCAAACTTCAGGACCATTTGTGCTTTTCTCGAGTGAAAAGTCATACTAATCTATTTGTTCATGTCTACGATTAGACACCCATCATGATGAAAATTTAAAAATAGAGTATTTATTAAATCAATTCAATCCTATGTGGATTTAGTGGAATTAGTTGCATTTTCAACCAATATATCTTTGGCCATTTATTTTTGGTATGTTGGCTGCGTATATAGTTTTTTATTAAATGTCATATAAATTTATCTACAAAACTCCAAAAAATATTTTGAACATATATTTGAATTCACCGTGACAAGACGAATCTATAGACACCAATCTGGATTATTATTATTATTATTATTATTATTATTATTATTAATTAAATAAATCATTTTATTCATTAAAAGAAAAATATAAATTTATTAAATAAGATAATATAAAGGTGATGGGCTAAATCCCACCAGATTCATTCAAATTCCAGCCATCCTACGTGAAATTTTGATACGGTTGAGCATAGGCGAACAGGGGAACGTATTAGTGTTGTTGCAAGGGATCATGAGGGCAATGTAATTACTTGATGACAAAATTTTATGTCTAGGTTGTTGAAAATGCGGAAGGTTTGCCAGCCTAATTTAAAACTAAATTTGTTCAAGATTTTGAGTGGCAACATGTAGTAATTGAAAGTGATTGTTCTTTGTGATTAAATATCTTAAATCGACAAATTTTAGCTTTGCCCATTTGTTTCACTTTTCAAAGAAATTCATATATTTGATGGAGAATTAGTTTTGCCAGTTGGTTAAACGGGAGGCTAACGTTTTAGTACATAAATTATCAGTTTGATTTTCTTATGATGATGTTGGTTTGGTAGATTTGTATTATCCAGACCAAGATCGTTATGTTGGGGAGCACATACCACCTAGGGGTTGCCTAGATTAATTTATCTTGTCCTCCCATTTCTATTTATTATTAAACGTAAACTATATCGTGGCAAAAAATTTTGTGGAGTTACTTTCATTTTCAGCCAATATATCTTTCACTGTTTATTTTTTGTATATTGGCTGCATATATATTTTTATTAAATCTCATATAAAATTATATACAAAAATTCGAAAAATATTTAAACATATATTTAAATTCATCGTGCCAAGACGAATATGTTGGTCCAGATAACGACAAAGTAAAAGACTAGGGGGGGGGAGGGGGGTGAATAGTCTTTTAAATCTTTTCTCGATAAACACAGTTTCTCAGATATCTCTGAAGATATCTGATACTTAATTTCAGAGATCGGAAGACTTTTCTGTGATAAGTGCACGTGCTCAGCAAGATAAGTGTCAATACTTTGCAAGATAAATAAAGCAAGTAATAAACTGCAGAAAGTAAATAACACAAGTCTTTTTATAGTGGTATCGGAAGGTGGCGTAATCCTTCAACTAATCCACTTCGGCCTTTCTCAGACCTAGAATCCACTAAGACAGATAATTGAGGTAACCTTACAAGTATCTTCTCTAGATTCCTAAATACACTAGGTTCCCAACCAAGTGTTCCCCCTGAGTTATTCCCGGCTTTCCGACAAGTACTTCCTGTACTCAGAAACCTTTTTGAGCTATTCCTTAGTTTCCCAAACTAAGTACTTCCTATGCTCAGTAACCTTGGAGTTGTTCCTTAGTTTCCCAAACTAAGTACTTCATGTACTCCACGCCGATTAAGGTGTTGGTTAAGGTAGTTTGTCAGGTGAGCTTCTTTAATAACTTGTTCAGTTATTCAGATGGCTCTATGAATCAAGTATACTTAATACACTTTGCAATGTATGGTATCTTGTTCTTTACTGACCCAAGTCTATGATAAGTGTTCAAGAGAATGAATCTCAGATATGAAATCTTGGTTCAACTCTTTCACAAATAACAATGCTTGTTAAGGATCAGGACACTTAGAACTTTTGTGCTACTTAGAATCAAGAGCTTTGGTCGCAACAGAAAGCTTGAAGGTAAGTAGTGTGCTTGAGAGAGCTTGTGAGAGTATTCAATATAAGTTCTGTGTGTTCAGTGTTCTAAGGTGTGTACTCAAGCAGTCTAAGTGTTGATATTTATAGATGAATTTGAGTGCCATTTGAATAGTATCCGTTAGGCTTAACTCAATTTCAAACTATTGATATCTGAGTATAGTACTGTAGTAGGTTTGTCTTCTTCTTCAGAAGCTACCGTTTTTGTTCAGACATTTCTGTCCGCGCATTTAAAGCACTGTACTATACTTTGTCCTGTAGTGCCAACGGAACTATGCATGCTTTCTGAAGCCTTGCACGTCCTTTTCCAGAGACTATCACAACTCCAGATACCACTTGTTAAAAATATATTGTTTCCCGGAAACATAATCTTTATCCAAGGTAATATATGTGGACACTTTTCCTCGTTTCAGAAACCTTTTATTTTCTCAGATATCGTTTGCAACACAGTTTATTTAAAAACGCTTGTGTCTTCAAGATATCTGGTCATAGGTATCTGAAAAACCTTTGTCTTCAGCAATCTTGTGCAGTCTTCAAATCTTCAAATTCGTTGAACTTTTCCTGCTAGATGCCTTCTTCTTGGTCTTCTTCAGAGAATAAAAATTAAATTCAAAGACCTAACATCCTATACAAGATTTGCTAGACTATCATACTTAGTGAGTTTCGTCTTTTACAGTGTTCAAGTGAACCAAGAGTACTAACCACCTTTCTGAGCAAAGCTAAGTCATTAGGTTGTTGATCAAAATCTAAACAGATATTCCTAACAAATTTCGCCCATTTTGATCAGTCAACGATGACTATCTGACCTATTACAAATCTGGATGAGGAAACAATCCACCACTTAATCATTTCTTATGATTTTTCAATTCGTATAATTAAGTGCAGAAAGTAAACATCAACCAAATCACAAGGTGTGATCTTTGCTCACAAGTTATCTTTTATAGAAATTGATATCTGAGAGTAGGTTTATCAGATATGTTACAAAGAAAGTTCAGAGATAACTTTAATACAAGATAAAACAACATTTCTGCTCAGTCAGCAAGATATAAAATACATAGTTTAAATTAGGACAACAGGAGTAATCAAGCTCCAAGTAGACATCCTAATAAACTAGTCTTCAAGTCTTAAACACTTCAAGTCTTCAAAAGCAGTTCCATGGATCAATCTGCAAAATTTCTTTCACCAAACCTTTTGATATCATCAGAGTAGTCATAGAGAAGTGTTCTGACAATCATCTCTGTGTCTCTGGCAAATCCACAGTCTTCCTTGTAGGTTTTGGTAGGATTCCTCTTGGCAAAGTGTTTGACCCACAGATACTTTCCCCACTTCCAGGCATGCTCGCTTCCAATATCTGATAGCATGAAGTATTCATATATGATCTTCAGATATCTGATGTCACCCTTGTATTGATCTTCAGTCAAGTAGAAGGACTTATAGGGTTCCACAGCAAGTCTTGCTCTTGTGCCTGTTCCAGTGATGTTGGGAATTCTGTGCACATCATCTGGCTTTCCATAAGGACATTCATCAGAGAGGTCCTTTTTCATGGCTTCTATTCTCTTGATTACTTCAAAATCCAACCAGGCTTTGATGTGGTTGGTGTTAATCAAGATTGGCTTTTCTTTTCTCCATGCCATGAGTTGTTTATGAATTGGTTCTGGAAATCTTTCATTTACCAATAAGTGCTTGAGTTCCAGAATCCAGTAGCCATTCTTCTGATTAATGCACCTGTAGACAGACGAGTCATTGTTGGTCTTCACATACTCAATCTTGGCTTCTTCAGGCCTGAGTGGTAGTTGAAGTTTTCTTTGTTCAGCTCTCAGCCTGTTCCTCCGCTGTCTTGAATTTTCCCTTGGGGTATTGCTTGAAGAACCACCCTGGATAGACTTGGTATTTCCAGAGCGTGTTTTAGCTGCCAAAGGCTTTGCAGCTATGGGCTCAGTTAGGCTATCAATTTTTCTTTTTCTGTGAAGAGGAGCTTCATCTTCATCAGTCTCTTCATCATCATCAATATCAATTCTTGTGAGACTTTTGCAGCCTTCTTCATTGCCCTGGGATTTGATTTGGCCTTCTTCTCCTTCTTCTTCTTCTTCTTCTTCTTCTTCTTCTTCTTCTTCTTCTTCTTCAGAGGACTCATCAATCCCTCTTACTTGTCTTCTTCTTGGAGCCTTGGTACTCCTTGGAGGTTTCTGTGCTCTGGCCCTTATTTTCATTCCTTTTTCAGGAAGTTGCTGAGTGGTGGCCACTATCTGTAGAGCAGTCTGACTGGAGGAGGGCTCATTAATTCTGAGAGGTGGTTGTTCAGATTTTCTTTTATTTCCTCTTCCTCTTCCTCTCTGAGCATCTTGAAATCCTTCCCCCTTAGTCGTTGTTGACTGACTAAGAATCACAAAGGATTCTGAAAGGGAGTCAAAGTTGCCTTGCAGATAGTTATAAGCAGCAACCAACTGTTCCAGAGTGGCCTTGAGCTCCTGATTTTGTTTGATAAGACATGTTGCCTTATCAGTTAGCTCTGCCAGTGGGCCTTGAGTAGCATCTGCTTTTCCAGCAGCATAGCTAGCCTCATTGAGGGCTTTTTCAGCAAGATTATTGTCATCATCCCTTACCATGCCTAGGTCTCTCTGAGCAATGACCAAGCTTGTTGTTCTTTGAGTGATTAGCTCAGTGAACTTTTTCATTTCAGCAGGGACTGATGCAATTACTTCTTCATTTTGTTGAGACAACCTTTCTTAGAGTTGCCAGAACCTGGTATCTGGCCATGTAATCATGGGAGTTGAGATTTGGTTTTTTACTGAAGCTTTGAGGAGCTATCAGTTTTCTCTTTAGGTAAGAAACTCCAAAGTGAACATTTGCATTTTCTGCCAAGGTTCTGTCTTCTTCATCATCTGAGTCATCAGCCCAGTGATCTTCATCCTCTTGTACTTCTTCATCAAGATTTCTGAAGGCGGCAACCATCTCAGATATGGGTTTCTTGCCTTTGGAGGATGGTTTCTTTGGTGAAGATGCAGCTTTAGCATCATGCTTTGCTTCAGATGCTTGTTCAGCATCTAGCTCCTTAGTAATATAGTCAACAGCGTCCCGGAGCTCTTTAATCTCAGAGTAAGCTTGCGTTTCCTTGCGTGTTTGTTCTTCAAGTTTGTCTAGCTTGACTCTGGATTCAGCTATCTTTTCTTCCAGTTGAAGATGTAGCTGTTGTTCTTCCTCGAACAATTGTTTGAGTTGAGCAACTCTGGCTTGTGCATCTGTTAGGAATATCTGTTTAGATCTTGATCAGCAACCTAATGACTTATCTTAGCTCAGAAAGGTGAATAGTACTCTTAGTTCACTTGAACACTGTAAAAGGGGAAACTCACTAAGTATGATAGTCTAGCAAATTTTGTATATGATGTTAGGTCTCAAAATGTAATTTATTTTCTGAAGAAGACCAAGAAGTAGGTATCCAGTAGGAAAAGTTCGACGAATTTGAAGATTTGAAGACTGCACAAGATTGCTGAAGACAAGGGTTTTTCAGATCCCTATGTCCAGATATCTTGAAGAAACAAGTGTTTCGAAACACACAATGTGCAAAAGATATCTGAGCATAAAAGGTTTCTGAGACGAGGAAAGTGCCCACAGATATCTACACTCAGATACCTTGGACATAAAATATGCTTCTGAGAAAGAAACATATTATAACAAGTTGCTTAAACAAGTGGTATCTGGAGCTATGATGATCTCTGGAAAAGAACATGGAAAGTTTCAGAAAACTCTAATTGTATAAAGATCTCTGATACCATGCATAGTTCCGTTGGCACTACAGGACAAAATATAGTACAGTGCATTAAATGCACAGACAGAAATGTCTGAACAAAAACGGTAGCTTCTGAAGAAGAAGACAAACTCACATGATTATATTCAGATATCAATAGTTTGAATGTGATTTAAGCCTAACGAATACTATTCAAACGGCACTCAAATTCATCTATAAATATCAACACTTAGACTGCTTGAAAAATACACAGAACTTATACCTTAGAACACACTGAACTTCAAGAATACTCACATAAGCGCTCTCAAGCAAACTACTTACCTTCAAGCTTTCTGTTGCGACCAAAGCTCTTGATTCTAAGTAGCACAAAAGTTCTAAGTGTCCTGATCCTTAACGAGCATTGTTATCTATGAAAGAGTTGAACTAAGATTTCATATCTAAGTTTCATTCTCTTGAACACTTACCATAGACTTGGGTCAGTAGAGAACAAGATACCATACATTGCAAAGTGTATTAAGTATACTTGATTCACAGAGCTATCTGAATAACTGAACAAGTTATTAAAGAAGCTCACCTGACAAACAAACCTAAAACCAACACCATATACGCCGTGGAGTACATGAAGTACTTAGTTTGAGAAACTAAGGAATAACTCCAAGGTTGCTGAGCACAGGAAGTACTTAGCTTGGGAAGCTAAGGAATAGCTCAAAAATGTTTCTGAGTACAGGAAGTACTTGGCTGTGGAAGCCGGGGAATAACTCAGGGGGAACACTTGGTTGGGAACCTAGTGCTTTTAGGAATCTAAGAAAAGATATCTGTAAGGTTACCTCATTTATCTTAGTGGATTCTAGGTCTGGGAAAGACCGAAGTGGATTAGTTGAAGGATTACGCCACCTTCAGATACCACTATAAAAAGACGTGTTATTTACTTTCTGCAGTTTATTACTTGTTTTACTTATATTGCAAAGTACTTACACTTATCTTGCTGAACACGTGCACTTATCTCAGAAGTCTTCCGCTCTCTGAAATTAAGTATCAGATATCTTTACAGATATCTGAGAAACTGTGCTTATCGACAAAAGTTTTAAAAAGACTATTCACCCCCCCCCCCCTCTAGTCTTTTACTTTGCCTTTATCTGGACCAACAACATCTGATATTTTCTGAGTTGTTTCCTCAGAGTGCTCAACTACTTGTTCAGTAGTGTCTTTGTGTTGGGGAGATGGATGGGTAGATTTTTGAGGAGATGGAGGAGGGGATTGTTGTGATGTCCTCTCAATGTGCTTTTTCAGCAGTTGAGGCATTGTTTCCTTGTGGAATCCCTCCTGTCCCTGGTCTAGGGGCATCATCATCATCCTTCTTATCCTCATCCTTGTGATGGTCAGATGGAGGATCTTCATAATTGTTCTCATCAGTTTCCTTCTCTTCTTCATCTTCAAAGAACAGGTTGATCACTTCTGGAATAGTGACCGTTTGCCCATTAACTTCCTCTTGTTCAGAGGGTATGTATTGTAGAGTCTAGGGCAAAGTAGGCTTGAATGCCATCTGTAGTCTGGTCTGACCATCCGCTTGGTTGAAAGCTTGGATCAGCTTTCTGGCCACTTCCTTAACAAAATCCTTATCCATCAATGTTCCGAAAGAATATTGTTCAGTGGGGAACATTGCATAGACGTAGTTTTCCAAGTCAAGAGCTCGTGCTCTCCTTGTGTGTTGATCAGTCACCTTTAAGATTTCAGATAGATCGGAGCATCGGGGCTTTTGCCATTTCTTGAAGCATTTCAGATGCTTTGGCAAAGTGTGTTCCTTGAAGAAAGGAAGCAGGTCCTCTTTCTCATCAACAGGGACCTTAGTGGAACTTGTTTGAGCCTGAAAGAAAGAGTTTTGAGTTAGATTCAAAACTTGTGTAGATATCTGAGTACGAGTGTAGTTAGGTTTCTGAGTTACCTGAATGAGTACATCAGGCTCAGAGACTTGTACTATTGAGGCAGGGGGTGCCTCAGATATCTTGTTGTGAGGTGGAGACTTGGAAGTCTGGTCCTCATCAGCCTTTCTTTCTGCTTGATCCTGAGAATTAAAATTATCACAATACTTAGGAAATTGTCATGAAAGAATTTATGCAATTAAGCTTCAATGATCTCTGAGTTTTCCACTTACTTCCTCAACATGAGGATCGAAATCATTTTTCTCAGAAACTTTCTCAGTTTCTGGTGTTCTTTCTGGTGATGTTGCCTTGGGGGCTACATTAATTTCCATGGGTGTAGGGGATGTCGCAACTCTTTCCCCTTGCACTTCTACTTCTGAATGAGCCTGTAAGTAGAAAGTATTGAGTAATTAGAGAAGAATTTATATTAACCCATAATGAAGAATGTTTATCACTGATTTTTATATACCTTCACACTAGAAGGCTCAATGACATTTTCTTCAGAAACATTGACGGTTTCTGGGTCCTTTTCTGGCATGTCTGCCTTATCTTCTTCTTTCTCAGTTGGAGCCTATTAGAAACATCCACTTAATTAGCTAAGTGTATTAACATATATCTAAAAAGTAATATCTTAAGAAACTCTCTATCACCTGTAGCACAGGCTCAGATTCCTTAAGAGGTGAGGTTGTAGTAGCCTCCTTCTCAGTCTCTGAGGCAAGCTTTCCAGCTTCCTCTTGTTCTTGTGTTTCTAATTCAGCCTGTAACAAAGAAATTTTATTAAATAACAAGATTAATAAACACAAATTATCACAAGTAGAGAGTTAAACCATTCAGCTACCTGAGCAGTGTCAGGATAATTGGTCTCTGGAACTTGTGACCCTTCTATGTTTTGGTCTTGTTGTTCCATTTCAGCTTCTTTGTTTGAAGTTTCAGGTACTTCAGACCTTTCCTGAGTATGCAACTCAGTTGCCTCCCCTGGTTGATCATTCTGAGCAGATTCCTCAGTTCGATCCCTCTCATTGAGTTGGGGAACCTGTTCTTTTACAGGATTTTCTTCAGCAATAAAAGATGATGGTGTCTGTAACTCAAGTACCATTTCAGCGGTATCCACATCTGGTTGTGGTGATTGTTGTGCTTGAGACAGACTGTTGAGTGCTGAGGCAATGGCAGTATCCTCCAACACTAAACTATCACTCATCAGAGCATCTTCAATATCTTTCAGTCTTTCTTGCTCTGATGGTGTAATTTGTCCAGTGACCTTGGACACAGTTGCTTCTTCAGCAACCTTTGAAACAGGTGCTTGTTCAGCAACCTGTGGTGTAGGTTCTTCTTCATATACCTATACACCAGTTACTTTTTCAGTAACCTTAGCCCTTTTTGATTTTTCTAGGACTTGAGAGATGACTAATTCATCATCTTCATCATCAGAGCTCTCATCAGCATTAGGAACTGATTGGTCCATAATCCCTGCGGTTTTTGTAGATAGGGCTTCGTATCTATCACTACTTTCTTTAGCAGCATTGATGAGTTCATCAGCAAGGCTTTCGGCAGTAGCCTTAACATTTCTGAAAGCACTTCTCGTGCTGAGTCTACTTGCTCAGTAGATGATACCTCTTTTATAGCATTGATGAGTTCATCTACATTTATGAGTTCATCAGCAATGGCGGTAGATATCTGGAAATCGACAACCTCAATGGGTGTGCCTTCTGATTTGCCAGCAGACTTCTTTCGTGAGTGACATGGCTGCACTAGACTTCTTCCGATACCTCTTGAAGAACTAGATTTCCGGTTTACAACACTCATGAGTGACATGGCTGCACTTGGTGAAAGTAATAAATATACCCAGTCAGAAAAGATTAAAACCATTGTGAGAAGTCTAAATCATAATTGGGAACACACAAAGTTTTTCTACTTTAACCAAGGAATGCCAGATATCACTCCTTTGGAACTTTTCTCTCACCTTGCCACTGTTGACTATGAGACAACTCAAAGGGAACAAACAACTGAGAAGTTGCAGAGTGTTGCTCTAGTTGCTCAAGGAACTTCTGAAAAGAAGAAAGGGAAGGATGTGACTGAGGATGCTCTTGTCAAAGCAAATGGGAAAATATGTCACGAGAAATTGAGAAAAAAGCCAAAGAGAAGTGAAAAGCATCTAGCTCAAACTATCACCAAGACAAAATATGCAAAGCTCATTTGAACAAAGCTCGAGAAAGCATCAAATCGAGGAAGCGAAATTGAAATGATATCTGCTTTCTATTGTCGAAACCTGGTCATTTCAAGAAGGATTATCTGCTTCAACAAATTTAAGACAGGTGACAAGAAAGATAAAAGAATCTTCAAAAGAAGTCAAAGAGCTATGCTCACTGAAGAAAGGAAAAAGATTCAACTCCAACTGGATGCTCTAGATATTGAGTCCGATTATGAGGATGAGGATTCAGATGATTCCACACTGCCTTCTCCAGAAATGTGCAGTGTTTCTCATGAAGTAATTGACTTTGGTCAAAAGAAGAAAGAAGTGTGCGGAATGGCTGAAGAAATCTTCCCAGATATCTCCAACATTGAACCTTGTCTAATGGCTAATGAGGTAACACATACTTCCTGTTATACTTATGAAAGTGATGACGAAGGAATCAAAGAACTGGAAAATCTCAGAAAAGAAATTGATCTTTACAAAAGAGAATTTCTAACGTTCCGAGCTAGAGCCAAAAATTTCGAAGAAGAAAAGAATTCTCTTGCAAAGGAAAATTCTAAATTAATCAAGATATCTGAGAAAAAGGATGCTGAAAATGCATTTCTCAAGGCTCAAATATCTGAGACCGAAAAGTCACATAAAGAAGCAATGGAAAATCTTCAAAAGAAATGTGAAGGTCTTCTTTCTGAAAATAAGGAACTCAAAAAGAAAGAACTATCCTTTCAATCTTATGCCAAAGCTAGTGACACTTTTACTGAAGTACAATCTTATTTAAGAGATCCTTCAGAAAAGAGAGGACTTAATTTGGACACACATCTGAATAGTTCCACCACTCTGAATAAGAGTAATGAAGGACTAACATTCGATGCTTTCAAGGGTGATTCCCAAACAATCTACGATCGGTCGAAAGCTAAGATTGTTGACAAAGGAAAGCGATTCGACCAAGCCTTTGTGGGAAAAACAAGTCCAAAGAGAAAATGTGGAAATGTCTATGAAAAGAAACATAACGAGAAGTGCAATCACCACAGTTATGTCTCTCAAAAGGAAAAATTGCGAGCGGCAAATTTTCTTATGTCACGTTTTCTGGAAAGAAAATTGATCATCCAGAGACTAGCAAAGCTGCTGAGAAGAGATCTCAGACAGCATCAGGTGCTCGGAATGGTATTGGCTATAAACCCATCGGGAAACAACTTGCTCGCGAATACAAACAAGAGCAAGAACGATGGTTAAAAGCTAGAATTGCTCACAGCAATTATCAGAAGTGGAAGATAAATCAAGCCACTGAAAATCTGAATGCCAGTGCTAGAAGAAATCTGACGAAGAAAGCTAAGTTTGCTGAAAAGCAGACTCAGAAAACTGACAGGTATCTGAAAGCACCAAATGGAGCACCTAGGAACACACCAATGAACAAAATAGTTCTTAACAACAATGATACTAATCATTTAACTAAGATTCCTCCTTATGTTCCTGTTAGACAAAAGAATGTTCCTAGGAAATTCATTCAAAAATGGATTCCTACTGGAAGATTCTTTAATCTAGATGGTTCCATTGTTGGTATGAGAACTTAATTTCCTGTTTCCTGTTTTGTGCAGAACACTCTAAAGACTAACTCAAAGTGGCATTTTGAAAGTGGATGTGGGAAGCACATGACAGGAGACAAAGCAAATCTGATTAACTACAAAAATTGCAGTGATGGACCAATTATCAGGTTTGCTGGAGGAGATGAAAATCCAACCATAGGTTTTGGCAATTTGAAGTTCGGCGCCCTCACAATCTCTGAAGTACTTCATGTAAAGGGATTGAAATATAATCTCCTAAGCATGAGTCAACTAGTAGACAAAGGGTACACTGTCAAGATCAAGTCAAAACTATGTAAAGTGATTGACAATGAGTCAAAGCAGACAGTCTTGGTTGCAAGGCGTAAAGGAAATCTTTATGTTGCTGATTGGGCATCCACCACAACCGAAGAATGTCTCATGGTGAGTCAATCTGGCCAAACTGAAGAAAATTGGCTATGGCATAAAAGAATGAGTCACTTGAATTTCAAAACTCTGAATAAACTAGCCAAGAAAGAGTTGGTGGTTGGTTTACCCAAAATGGCATATAGAAAAGAAGGTGTATGCTCAGCTTGCCAAATGGGAAAACAATCCAAAACATCTTTCAAGTCTAAAACTAGACATTCCAGTGAAAGGCCACTGCAAATGTTACATATGGATCTGTTTGAATCCTCAGTAACTAGTTATGCAGGAAAGAAGTATGGTCTGGTTGTTGTAGATGATTACTCAAGATTCACTTGGGTTGTCTTTCTCAAACACAAATCTGATGCAAGGGTTGAGATACCTAACTTGCTGAATAAGCTCGAAGTCCAAAAGGATTTCCTTTCCTTGGACCTTAGTTTTTATTGACACTATTGCAGTGCCTTCAGAAACATAGGATATAATCCTGGAGTTATTGTAGAATTCTAACACATCCAGTGAAGAAATTCCACTGGGAAGAGAAGATAGAAAACCCTTGATTTGTGCCTTTTCAAGCATATGAAGATTTAGCTTCCTATCGGCTTGATTTTCAACAGCAGCCGTGAGGTATTCCTCACTCATGACACCACCCCAAATCATTTTGTGATTTGAAGTCCAATGATCGGGATTAAAGTCTCCTACCAATCGATTGTTTACTATAACCAACTCTGGTGCTTGCTTTTCTGCAGGACCAGTGGTAGAAGATTGGGGTTTCTGTGTAGATGAACGCTTCGGAGCCATCTCCTTATATAGTGCAAGTGTTTTGAAAGTTTGAAAGAGATTTGGGTGAGAGATTAGTGATTCTTTGCAGAAAGACTTGAAGAATGGTTTTTGCTATTCTTTTGCAAGTCTGAAGGTTGGATTAGGCGAAAGTAATTTCTTTTGCCAAAATCCTATGTATATAGCAACGTAATTCAGACAAACATATACATACAAATTGGTTTTGTATATACGTATCTGTGAATTGCAGACAGGCGTGGGTAAAAGTTTGTTCGGCATTAAATGCCTAGGGGGCCATGTCGAAATTTCAACAGTCCACTATTTACCGAGAATTAATCTCTGTCGTAAAGATCAATCGCCCATTTCATCAAGGGTCACCATTGCTTCTTCAGCAATGATCACAATCAACAATTGTAATTGTGCCCATTTAATGAATGTTGGCTATTAGCTATCTGAATCACGTTTCTGTGTGAATGAGAACACTGTTTGCATCTGATTCTATCTTATACTTGTTGTCTTTTCAAAGTTTTTCACAAAGATAGAAATAATACAAATTTCAAGATAGTAGTTAACTATAGACAGTTGTACTATTCTCTTTTGTGTTCCCCCTCACTGAGTGATCTAGATATCTGAGTACCCGTCTCAGAAATCTTCAAATAGCCATTTTACCCTTTAGCCTTTGGTTCTGGATACCCGTTCCAGATTCCTCTTTTCTGGATACCCGTTCCAGATACCTCTTCTCTGGATACCCGTTCCAGATTCCTTTTCTCTCTCCTTTGATATCTTCTTCAGATATCTGAACTTTTTCAGTTCTTTGGTAGCTCAATTAGTCCAAGACTGTGTCTTAAGGCTAAGAATCTACTTTCTTGTAGTGGCTTAGTGAAGATATCTGCAAGTTGGTCTTCAGTGCCAATCTTGAGTATCTCTATATTGCCTTTTTCAACATGGTCTTTGATGAAGTGGTGTCTAACATCAATGTGCTTTGTTCTTGCATGAAACTTAGGATTCTGAGTTATGGCAATGGCACTTGTGTTGTCACAGAAAATGGGAGTTTTCTCTTCATTGAGTCCATAGTATCTGAGTTGTTGTTGTATCCACAATATCTGTGAAGCACAACACCCAGCAGCAATATATTCAGCCTCTGTAGTAGATGTGGCAATTGAATTTTGTTTCTTGTTGAACCAAGATATCAATCTAGCACCAAGAAATTGACAAGTTCCTGAGGTGCTTTTTCTATCAAGCAATGATCCAGCATAGTCGGCATCTGATAGCCAACCAAACTCAATCCACTATCTTTTGGATACCACAATCCAACTTCTACAATACCTTTTACATACCTCAATATTTTCATAGCAATGTTGTAGTGTGATTGCATTGGATTTGTCTGAAATCTAGCACATACTCCAACTGCATATTGAATATCAGGTCTACTTGCAGTGAGGTACAATAGAGATCCAATCAATTTCCTATACTTGTGTTCTTCAACACTCTTGTCAGATTCAGTATAGGTCATTTTGGTTCCAATGCTCATTGGTATCTTAGCAATCTTTTCAGAAGGCTTTAGATTAAACTTATTGAGCTTGTCCTTTGCATACTTTGTTTAACTAATGAATATTTCATCATTGAGTTGCTTGACTTGCAGCCCTAGGAAGTAATTCAATTCTCCCATCATGCTCATCTCAAATTTACATTTCATGAGTTCAGCAAAGTCTTCACAAAGTTGCTTGTCTTTAGATCCAAATATAATGTCATCAACATATACTTGAACTAAAAGTAGTTTCCCATCATGGTTCAATATGAAGAGTGTTTTATCAACATCTCCTTTCTTGAAACCACTTTCTAGTAGGTATCTGACCAATGTATCATACCATGCTCTTGGAGCTTGTTTCAGCCCATACAGAGCTTTCTGAAGCTTATAGACCATCCTACTTTCTGAGGAAACTTCAAAACCTGGTGGTTGCTCAACATAGACTTCCTCAGCAAGTTCACCATTTAGAAATGCACTCTTGACATCCATCTGATAAACTGTAAAGTCATTATGAACTGCAAAGGCTAGGAAGAGTCTTATTGCATCCAATCTTGTAACTGGTGCATAAGATTCATCAAAATTTAGTCCTTCAGTCTGGGTGAATCCCTTGGTAACCAACCTAGCTTTGTTTCTGGTTATTTCACCAGACTCATTCATTTTGTTTTTGAAAACCCACTTGATTCCGATTACAGATATTCCGTCAACAAATGGAACCAGTTTCCAGACTTTGTTTCTCTCAAATTGATCCAACTCTTCTTGCATTGCAGAGATCCAATCTTGATCCTTTAATGCTTCTTCTATAGTTTTTGGTTCAATTTTTGAGATGAAACATCCATAGAGACAATTTGCATTTTCAGCGATTGCTCTTCTAGTTCTAACTCCTTGGTCTATGGGACCAATCACATCCTTTGCAGGATGATTTTTTATCCATTTCATAATGGGTTTTGAACTAGTAGGATCAATATCATTTTGATTTGAATGTGAATCAATATGATCTTGATGAGATACTTGTGCAATATCTGAGATATCTGACACATGTGAAATGCCATGGATATTTGACACTCTTTCAGTGTTAGAGATATATGAATCTTGCATTTCAACAATCTCATTTTCAGATACCTTTTCATGATGAAGGTTCTCAGTAACCTGTTCCATTTCTGGAATTCTCATAGGAAATTCTTCATCATGTCTTAGAGTCATCTGGTTGTTACTAAGCATAGGTTGCTTTTCATCGTCAAACTCATCCTCTATTTGAATGATAGAATTGTTTCCTTCTGAGGATCCTTTTTCAGAATCTTTAATCATCAGGTCTTTGAACCTATCTAAGAGATCATCATTCAAGAGTACTTTCTTGTTTTCTTCATAGAATACTACATGAACAAATTCCTCAATCTTTTGCGTTCTTTTGTTGTAGATTCTATAGGCTTTGCTATTCAGAGAATAACCAAGAAATACTCCTTCATCTGCCTTTGGTTGAAATGTTCTCAAGTATTCTTTTCCATTGTTAAGAACTAAACATCTGCAACCAAACACCCTTGGATGTTTGATACTAGGGGGTCTACCAATGAAAAGCTCGTAAGGAGTTTTGTCATGGTGTTTTTTAATCATACATCTATTTTGAGTGTAGCATGCTGTGTTTACAACTTCAACCCAATAGATTTCACTTATTTCAGTGTCAGCAAGCATTGTTCTTGCTGCTTCTTTCAGGGTCATATTCTTTCTTTCAGCAACACCATTTTGTTGTGGTTAGGGGTGTTATTCGAACTGAACGAACTGAACATTGACCTTAACGAACGTTTGTTCGTTAATATATATCATATTCATGTCCGTGTTCATGTTCGTCGAACATCTCAACACTTGTTCATGTTCAATTCGTTAAGGTTTCAACATGTTCACGAAAAGTTCGCGAACAATTATAGGTTTTGTATAGGTTATGTTAGAAAATACTCCCTCTTAACTTCCCGCATTCCATTTTGGGACCTTCCAATTTGAACTTTCCATTCCTTTAATGGAAAATCCTTCTCCTACTTTAGTAAATCTCTCTCATACTTTATTCACTATCTCTCCTGCTTTATTCAACCTCTTTCATACTTAATTCACTTTTATCTTAAAATCTGTGTCTGGACGGGTAAATGAATTTGGGACAGCGCAAGTATTATAACTTATGTGAAAAATGGAAATGATAGATTAGGTTAGGAAATATTATACTCCATATATAAAATAATATAAAATTATTATAGATATAATTTGTTCACGAACAGTTCGCGAACTACCGAACAATAAATTATATGTTCATGTTCGTGTTCGTTTATTAACGAACATGTTCGCGAACTGTTCGGTTAGGTCAAACTCGAACACGAACTGAGCGTTGACTGAAATTTTTCGTAAAATTTTCACGAACGTTCGTTTCATTTACACCCCTAGTTGTGGTGTCCTTACAGAAGATAGTTGATGTTGTATACCTTTGCAGGTACAAAACTCTTTTATGTACTGGTTCACAAACTCAGTACCATGGTCTGTTCGGATTACAGATACCTTGTCATTTTTCATGACTTCGAGCTTATTCAACAAGTTGTGTATCTCAGCCCTTGCATCATATTTGTGTTTGAGAAAGACAACCCAAGTGAATCTTGAGTAATCATCAACAACAACTAGACCATACTTCTTTCCTGCATAACTAGTTACAGAGGATTCAAAAAGATCCATATGTAACATTTGCAGTGGCCTTTCACTGGAATGTCTAGTTTTAGACTTGAAAAATGTTTTGGATTGTTTTCCCATTTGGCAAGCTAAGCATACACCTTCTTTTCTATATGCCCACCATCTCTTTCTTGGCTAGCTTATTCAGAGTTTTGAAATTCAAGTGACTCATTCTTTTATGCCATAGCCAATTTTCTTCAGTGTGGCCAGATTGACTCACCATGAGACATTCTTCAGTTGTGGCGGATGCCCAATCAGCAACATAAAGATTTCCTTTATGCCTTGCAACCAAGACTGTCTGCTTTGACTCATTGTCAATCACTTTACATAGTTTTGACTTGATCTTGACAGTGTACCCTTTGTCTACTAGTTGACTCATGCTTAGGAGATTATATATCAATCCCTTTACATGAAGTACTTCAGAGATTGTAAGGGCTCCAAATTTCAAATTACCAAAACCTATGGTTGGATTTTCATCTCCTCCAGCAAACCTGATAATTGGTCCATCATTGTACTTTCTGTAGTCAATCATATTTGCTTTGTCTCCTGTCATGTGCTTCCCACATCCACTATCAAAATGCCACTTTGAATTAGTCTTTAGAGTGTTCTGCACAAAACAGGAAACAGGAGATTAGGTTCTCATACCAACAATGGAACCATCTGGACTAAAGAATCTTCCAGTAGGAATCCATTTTTGAATGAATTTCTTAGGAACATTCTTTTGTCTAACAGGAACATAAGGAGGAATTTTAGTTAAATGACTAGTATCATTGTTAATAAGAACTATTTTCTTCCTTTGTGTGTTCCTTGGTGCTCCATTTGGTGCTTTCAGATACCTGTCAGGTTTCTGAGTCTGCTTCTCAGCAAACTTAACTTTCCTAGACAGATTTCTTCTACCCCTGGTATTCAGATTTTCAGTGGCTTGATTCATCTTCCACTTCTGATAATTGTTGTGAGCAATTCTAGCCTTTAACCATCGTTCTTGCTCTTGTTGGTACTCACGAGCAAGTTGTTTCCCGATGGCTTTATAGACAATACCATTCCGAGCACATGGTGCTATCTGAGATCTTTTCTCAGCAGCTTTGCTAGTCTCTGGATAATCTATTTTCTTTCCAGAAAATGTGACATGGGAGAATTTGTCAGCTCCTGCAATTTTTCCTTTCTGAGAGACATAGCATTGTGGGTGATTGCACTTTTCAGTGTTATGTTTCTTTTCAGAAACATTCCCAACAGTTTTCCTTGGGACTTGTTTTTCCCAGAAAGACTTGGTCGCAACTGCCTTTCCTTTGTCAACAACCTTAGCTTTCTGACCGATACTGTAGATTGTTTGGGAATCACCTTCCTGAGCACTGACAAATGTTCGTCTTTCATCACTCTTATTCAGAGTGGTAGAACTGTCTGTGTGTGTGTCCAGCCCAAGTCCTCTCTTTTCTGAAGGATTTCTTAAATAAGATTATACTTCAGTAAGAGTGTCACTAGCTTTGGCATAAGATTGAAAAGAGAGTTCTTTCTTTTTGAGTTCTTCATTCTCAGAAAGAAGATCTTCACATTTCTTTTGAAGATTGGCCAATGCTTCTTTATGTGACTTTTCGGTCTCAGATATCTGAGCCTTGAGAAATGCATTTTCAGCATCCTTTTTCTCAAATATCTTGAGTATTTGTGAATTTTCCTTTACAAGAGAATTCTTTTCCTCTTCAAGAATTTCGGCTCTAGCTCGGACCATTAGAAATTCTCTTTCGTAGAGATCAAGTTCTCTTCTGAGATTTTCCAGATCTTTGATTCCTTCTTCATCACTTTCATAAGTATAACAGGAAGTATGTGTTACCTCATCAGCCATTAGACAAGGTTCAATGTTCGAGATATCTGGAAAGATCTCTTCAGCCATTCCACACACTTCTTTCTTCTTTTGTCCAAAGTCAATTACTTCATGAGAAACACTGCACATTTCTGAAGAAGGCAGTGTGGAATCATCTGAGTCTTCATCCTCAGAATCAGACTCAATGTCTAGAGCATCCAGTTGGAGTTGAATATTTTTCCTTTCTTCAGTGAGCATAGCTCTTTGACTTCTCTTGAAGATTCTTCTATCTTTCTTGTCACCTGTCTTTAGTTTGTTGAAGGCAGGACAATCCTTCTTGAAATGACCAGGTTTATGACAATAGAAATAGATATCATTTCCGATTTCTACTTCCTCAGTACTTGATGCTTTCTGAGCCGGCTTGTTCAGCGAGCTTTGCATATTTTTGTACTGGTGATAGTTTGAGCCTAGATGCTTTTTCAGCTTCTCTTTGGCTTTTCTTCTCTCAATTTCTCGACTGACATATTTCCCCATTTGCTTTACAGCAAGAGCATCCTCAGTCACCTCCTTGCCTTCCTTCTTTTCAAAAGTTCCTTGAGCAACTAGAGCAACATTCTGCAACTTCTCAGTTGTTTGTTCTCTTTGAGTTGTCTCATAGTCAACGATGGCAAGGTGAGAGAAAAGTTCTACTGGAGTGATATCTGGCATTCCTTGGTTAAAGTAGAAAAACTTTGTGTGCTCCCAGTTATGATTTAGACTTCTCACAATAGTCTTAATCTTTTCTGACTGGGTATATCTATTACTTTCACCAAGTGCAGCCATGTCACTCATAAGTGTTGTAAACCGGAAATCTAGTTCTCCAAGAGTCTCTGTGGGACCTTGTTTAAAGTTTTGGAATTTGAGCTTCAAAACTTCGAACTTATTTTCCTTCGTTTTCTCAATGCCGGCACAGATTTCTTCAATCAGTTGCCAGGCCACTTTCGCCGTTTTTGCACCCCAAGTTTACACTGTATGTGCTCTGGAGTAGGACGTATGATGATATTACGAGCCTGACCATCCAATCGATTTCTGTTGGCATCTTTCGATGTCCAGATTTCTCTGGGCTTTGGTTCGTAAATAACTTGACTGGCAGGTCTCCTACTGGTTGACGCATCTGTCTGTGAAGACCCATCGCTTTGTTCTCTGTCTCTACCATTAGAAACCTCTATGACTTACTCGAGTTGTTGAATGACTATTTGGCCATTCTTTATCACGTCGATCATTTCGTCACTGATGGCTTCTAGGTGGAGTATCATGTTGTTCTTCCATTTCTCATAATTCTCTGGTTTGAGAATTGGGGCGTCACTTAAAGACATACTGCAGCAAACACACTAAATAAACAAATCAAGTGTAGGTAAAAAGCAGTTAGTGGGCACTTATCTGGGATCTAGGTTCAGTGCAGAAGGCTTGGGAACCTCCTGCTCTGATACCACTTGTTGGTCCAGATAACGGCAAAGTAAAAGACTAGAGGGGGGAGGGGGGTGAATAGTCTTTTAAAACTTTTCTCGATAAACACAGTTTCTCAGATATCTGTGAAGATATCTGATACTTAATTTCAGAGAGCGGAAGACTTTTCTGTGATAAGTGCACGTGCTCAGCAAGATAAGTGTCAATACTTTGCAAGATAAATAAAGCAAGTAATAAACTGCAGAAAGTAAATAACACAAGTCTTTTTATAGTGGTATCTGAAGGTGGCGTAATCCTTCAACTAATCCACTTCGGCCTTTCTCAGACCTAGAATCCACTAAGATAGATAATTGAGGTAACCTTACAAGTATCTTCTCTTGATTCCTAAATACACTAGGTTCCCAACCAAGTATTCCCCCTGAGTTATTCCCCGGCTTTCACAGCCAAGTACTTCCTGTACTCAGAAACCTTTTTGAGCTATTCCTTAGTTTCCCAAACTAAGTACTTCCTATGCTCAGTAACCTTGGAGTTGTTCCTTAGTTTCCCAAATTAAGTACTTCATGTACTCCACGCCGATTAAGGTGTTGGTTAAGGTAGTTTGTCAGGTGAGCTTCTTTAATAACTTGTTCAGTTATTTAGATGGCTCTATATATGAATCAAGTATACTTAATACACTTTGCAATGTATGGTATCTTGTTCTTTACTGACCCAAGTCTATGATAAGTGTTCAAGAGAATGAATCTCAGATATGAAATCTTGGTTCAACTCTTTTACAAATAACAATGCTTGTTAAGGATCAGGACACTTAGAACTTTTGTGCTACTTAGAATCAAGAGCTTTGGTCGCAACAGAAAGCTTGAAGGTAAGTAGTGTGCTTGAAAGAGCTTGTGAGAGTATTCAATATAAGTTCTGTGTGTTCAGTGTTCTAAGGTGTGTACTCAAGCAGTCTAAGTGTTGATATTTATAGATGAATTTGAGTGCCGTTTGAATAGTATCCGTTAGGCTTAACTCAATTTCAAACTATTGATATCTGAGTATAGTACTGTAGTAGGTTTGTCTTCTTCTTCAGAAGCTACCGTTTTGTTCGACATTTACATCCGCACATTTAATGCACTGTACTATACTTTGTCATGTAGTGCCAACGGAACTATGCATGCTTTCTGAAGCCTTGCACGTCCTTTTCCAGAGACTATCACAACTACAGATACCACTTGTTAAAAATATATTGTTTCCCGTAAACATAATCTTTATCCAAGGTATCTGAGTGTAGATATCTGTGGGCACTTTTCCTCGTTTCATAAACCTTTTATTTCTCAGATATCTTTTGCAACACAATTTATTTAAAAACGCTTGTGTCTTCAAGATATCTGGTCATAGGTATCTGAAAAACCTTTGTCTTCAGCAATCTTGTGCAGTCTTCAAATCTTCAAATTCGTTGAACTTTTCCTGCTGGATGCCTTCTTCTTGGTCTTCTTCAGAGAATAAAAATTACATTCAGAGACCTAACACCCTATACAAGATTTGCTAGACTATCATACTTAGTGAGTTCCTCTTTTACAGTGTTCAAGTGAACCAAGAGTACTAACCACCTTCCTGAGCTAAGATAAGTCATTAGGTTGCTGATCAAAATCTAAACAGATATTCGTAACAGAATTTATCTAAATATTTAGACTTTATCACTCGCATGTTTTCATAAAGTCGGGTAACAACAATACCATCTACTACTATAATGGTGCACTTAAATACAACTCTACGCATATTCTTCTCGAGATGTTATTTGTTTATTTGATATGGATCAAGATAAATTTGATGCTTCTATCTTCGACAATAGGTTTGAGTGGTTGTACAATATTATTCGGGACATATTTGAGTTGGATACGGGAGGAATACACTTTATTTATGATTCTTAAATGGCAGAGGTTGATACGAAAAAATGCGGAGTCAAAGTTTACACTGCATGAGTGGGATAAGTAAGAGTAACCTTGAGCACGTGTTCGTTTTCTTCACAATCATGTAGATTAGCCAAATAATTGTTGTCATTGACGAAATGCGGCTAAAGTACCTTGCGAATTAGTAGTAGTGTAATACAGGTGGGCAAGTCGATGATGTATATGAGCTTTAATTATAGTTTAAATCTTTATAGAGATCTCTCACCATTAAAAAGAAAATATGGCAGCACTATATACTACTACAATATTCCATAATGATTTTTTATATATATTAAAAAAGAAGGAAAATTAAAAATTCTTACTTCATTAATCAACCGTACAATTAGCTAGGAATTCCGATTCAACCATTGGCCAAACGAATTTATAAAGTTTGATTGGCACAAGTCTACTAAAATATTTTTTACAATAAAATATTTACGGCCTAAAATGTAAATTTTGAATCCTAATAAAAATAACAACAATTATCCATTTACAATAGTAAACCTACCTATATACAAATCATTTACTCATTTTATCTCCATCTTCATGGCCGATATTGATTATCTGACATTGATTATCTGTTTGTATTAATAAAGAAAATTCAGTTTGCCGTATTTTTTTCTGATTTGGTTTTTTACGTTTCAATTGGTGTTTCTCCAAATGAGGAGGATGGTCCAAGCATAAAAGAAGTAGAAAAATACTAAATAATATGCTTATTCAATTCATAGTTATCATGAGAATAAGTTTGAGTGTACATTTCCTACAAAATTAAAACATTTCGATATAATATATAGATGTTGATGAAGTGGATTGTATACTCTAAGGACAATACTAAGCTAATCCAAACTTAAAAGAATTAAACTCATACGTTATTATATAGTTTAATTTGTATTATATGGGTGAACTTTGATTTAAGGGATTTGCACTTTGCATTTTCAAAATAGTGTATCAATGTGAAATGTCACCAATATAATTCTACACTGACATTTCAAATGGTTGGTAAATGTTCAAAATATGATTCTTTAAAGTGCCACCTATTGATGGGAAGTAACACTTTCAAGTGTAATGATATTGAGATGCAGTGACATTTATAAATGAAATGAATATTATCTGCAGTGACACTCTCAATGGTAACTAATAACTATTACTAAAACACTTGAAAGTGTTGGTTGAAATAGCTAATGCGGCAATGAATAAGATGTCATTGTACAATAGATTAGTGACATTATAGAATTAGCTACCCTCCTTGAAGTGACACTTCATAGAAAATGTCATTGAAGTTTAATATGTCACCCAAAATAAAAATTAATAACAATTTCGATGGTCATTAAATCCCACGTTTGTTGTAGTGCGTGTACCATCAAATTTTAGTTAGAAAAATTATTAGACAGTAGGATATTAAATTTAACACCATATTTTGCACCTATTATATATTCCAACGCATACATTTTTCTATACATATTTAAGTATGACAATTAACAAGAGTCAAAAACACTCTACACTGGTATTCCGTCGTTTTATTTTTAAATGGGTCGAGTTTTATCCAACCTTAATTCAAACCCATTTGAAATAATGATGTTCATGTCCGGATCGGGCATATACTCGAACCATTTCCAAACCTTTGTGACAATACTCGAACTGCAACATTCTATGGTTAAGTTAGTAAGGGGGGGGGGGGGGGGTGGAATACGTTGGGGGTGGTTGCCTAAAAAACCACTGCAATAATTGAAATTATGTTTGTAGAATAATTTTTTTGTGTGTGTGTGTGGTGGGAGGAGCACATACCACTCAAGGGGTTAGCACATACCGCTCAAGGGGTTGTTGGGAACCAACCCTGTTAACTGCATTATCACTTTTGTATTTTATTTTAATTCAGATTGGAGTATAAGTTATTAATTAACGTGTTATATAGGTACGTATAGAGGACCCAATATAATATACTACTATATGTTGTCAACCCGTCGGGTCCTGAACTGGTTCGAGTTGAGTCCTATCCTTTCAAATCATATACGTCATGATGAGTCGTATTTTACATTTTTCATAGTTACCATAAACAAATTCATAGTGATATAGTATTGGATGAAGGACTACACACATACACCACGGCTAACGTTATTTGCAAGGAATTTTGATTATCTTATTGTCTTGATTAATTTATTTTATCCTCACATTCCTAATTATTATTAAAATTAAACTATACCGTGACATCGCCACGGGTTAGTACTAGTAACTACATGGTCTACAAAATTAAGTATTTCCCATCTCTATTGATATTTGATGGTGGCATCTTTCAAAGTTGTCATAATAATACCAACACTATTAATGGTACTATCTTTTTTCTTTCAATCAAACGCGTCCATATATATTCCATGCCACGAAGTTTAACACCGGTGATGTTTCTGTCTCAAATCCCACCAAACAAACTGTGAAGGTTCGATGTGGTAAATGCGGCTCGATAAAATTAAACATGTAAAGAGTTGGAATATTTACTAGTACTCTCAAGTTATAGTTTGTTGGTTATACTGTAAGAAATAAAGGGTGTGTTTGACCAAGTCTCCAACAATCACATCACAGCAGCAAAGTCTAAATTATTAATTCATTCCATTAATAAATTTTAACTTTCCTTATTTCGAATTTAGTTAGAAACTTACTAGGGGATTTCTACCGTCAGTCAAGGTGTCGCCCTGACTAACGTTAGTCACCTATTTTGATCCATTAGATTAAAATTTTAACTGTAGAGATCGAATAATCTGTTACCTATCGCACTAAGTGTTGCCATGGGTGTCATTAATGCTGTCATTGCGATGTTCTTCCAACCGCCACGCTTTAAATTATTTAAATTTATTTAAAAAAAATATTTTTGCTCTAACCGAAATCTGCCACGAAAGCTTAATCGAAGCTTCCGCCATGGACTCGTATCAGACTTGAGCTTGGAAGCTCAATCTGCTTTTTTTATTTTTTTAATTGAGCTTCCTCCATGGAAGCTGCGATCTGGAGCTTCCATGGCGGAAGCTGCGATCCGAAGCTTCCATTATGGAAGCTCAATTAAAAAAAAAAAGAAAAAAAAAAGAAAGAAGATCGGAACTTCCAGACTCAACGATGATTTTGGTGGTGTGCGGTGTTGGTGGTGGGGAAGAAGATGGTGGGTGGTGGTGTTGGTGCGGTGGTAGTGGGTGGTGGTGGGGATTGGGGAAGGTGAGTAAAATTTTAATAATTAAATTTTTTTGAAGAATTTAATAGTTTAAAAAAAATTATTTTTTATTTTTTAATAGCGTTAATTTTTTAATATATCAAAAATATTTTATTTAAATAATTTAAAAGCACGTAGGCGGTTAGAAATGACGTAAAAGCGGTTAGGAACACCTTTTGCGACCACGAGAAGCGGTTGAGGTGGCCGAGAACAGCGGACACGTGTCGGATGTCGACACCTGATCGACGTTAGTCGGGGCACCTGACGGTAGAAAACCTAAACTTACTAAGCCCAAAAAAGTAAAGTTTTTATACCACTAACTTATTTTTTATTATTTCTCTTTTCTACTTTACTATCACTATTTTCACTCTGTTTCTTACTTTATCACTCAATTACAACATTATCAATATAATACTACTCAAAGACTTATTGCCGAGAAAACTAGGTGCCTATTAGAAAGGCAATGCTACCTTTAGGACCCTCTTATATTGTGTGACCTTGACTGGTACAAAGTTTAATCTCCAAAAACACAAGTGCATTTTTTTTCATCTTACTCTTTGAACCATTTATGCCCTTCAAAATCATAATCAGGCTCTAAGTTTAACATAAATTGCTCACAGAATCGCAGGTAAGAAAGGGTACATTAATTTCATAGATAATCATACATTTCTTGAGAGCTAGTCATACAATGAGAAAGTCATAAAATGTATTATGCGGGCAGGTAAAGTGTTTTACTACATCCCACCAAAAATCCAGACTTCGTGAGTTCGTGTAGACAATATACATGTGCAGAACTGCAGATGTTCCATAGAACAGTCCCAACCTGCAAAATCTGCCATTGTCACGAATAATAGTTCGGAAGTAAACATCAGTCAATGTGATGAAATGCCCCTTGCAATGTTGTGATAAATCTTTTCCCGATTGATTAAACGGGATGGTTCAAATTTTAGGCACGACCTCTACCCCTGTATAGATGGACATTGTGTGTGCAGCGTGCCTCTCTGGATCCCAATCGAACTTTGAAACATAAACCCTATTCATGTATTCTCCAACTCCCCCTTGTGTGTTTTTTGGTGAATTATGCCTATTTGTATCCTTATCCACTATCCCGAAAAACATAGATTCATACTTCAAACGTCCTATATAAGCCATGAACGGAACAGAGTTCAAGCTGGAACCTGCAGCAAACAAAGGCTAATGTGTTTCATGCATTGACTAGTGACTACCCAAAGTGACTTTCCCCAAGATATTTTTACTGTGGGCCTGACTCCGGTGCACACGGGACCATGGTTCACATTATCAATTCACAGGACCATGGTTCATTAGGTCAAAATTCATCTTTCTAGACCAACAGAAAAATCACCAGAACAAGTGGAATACATTAAGTACCAAGAAGTAGTTGGTACCTTAATAATTTTATAATCCTTTGTTTATTCAACAAAATCTAAAACCAAGACACAGGCACCCTTTCTCAGGTGCATTGAATTGAAACAGGAGTTACAGTTGAACACCCCAAGAGTATGTCCTTTATTTTATTATCCATCCGACACACTTACAAGTTGCGACCAATATATTAGCAAAGAATCTCATCTTTATCTCCAGATCCCTAATGCTATCCCCAAGAATCTTTCATCTTCAAGCAACATAAACAATTTAACCAACACAGTTTTTTGAATCACATCACAGCACAATTTAACAAGTACTATAAGCAACATTGTTCACAGTAAACAACAGATCAAACTAAAGCCAACCGGCATTCGAAATGCAGTATCAGAGCAGTAAACAAAGTAAATGCAATTCTGGTTTTAGTAGATCACTAGTCTGTTTGGGTAACGATTAAAATCAAGAAAACCAGGTTGATTTTAATCGACAGCCAAACAGTCACTAGATAAGCAGAACAGTAGATAATTTAACAGAGAAGAAGAACAGAACAGAAGAGAGCAGTAGATAGACTAGCCAAACCAATACTTCATTCATCAGCGCACCAAGATCAACAAGAGTGTATACACTTATGAACAAAACAAAATCAGCAGCAAACCCTTATAGACCTAATCGACTCACTGACAGAACCGAGAGCAGAGCAAAAGACACCAGAACATAACATCATTTCGAGAGTTTTTCACCATAACCAAAAGCAGCAAAAGATCCATAACCATCAGATCCAACATAAACAGAGACTTAGACTTTCAAAAACTAAATAAAAAACCACCACAACCTAACGGCTGGACTGAGTAGGGCATTCCCTAGCAAAATGACCACTCTCACCACAGTTGTAGCAGCTTCCGCCACCACCACCTCCACCTCCACCGCCACCATACCTTCCACCACCACCACCTCCATACCTGCCACCACCACCGCCTCCGCCTCCCTGAGAGCAGTCACGCGCCATGTGTCCTTCCTCACCGCACTTGTAGCATCCAGAGCCTCTCGAACCACCACCACCACCGCCTCCGTAGCCACCACCGCCATATCCACCGCTGTCACCGCCATAACCACCTCCACCACCTCCATACCTTCCGCCACCACCTCGGCTGCCACCGCCGTTGTATCCACCGCCACCTCCGCCGTATCCGCCGCCAGATCCGCGAGTAGATCCTTGCACAGGAGCACCGTCAGGTCCGGTCACGTTCGCTGCCTTCGCACGGCCGTCGCTGCCTTCCTCAACGACGTATTCAACCTGCTCGCCGTCGCCGAGTGATCGGAAGCCGTCGGATTTGATCGAGGACTGGTGGACGAAGAGATCCTCGCTGCCGTCATCAGGAGTGATGAATCCGAAGCCTTTCTGATCGTTGAACCACTTGACGGTTCCCTTTTTCACATCACCGTCCGCCATTTTTTTTGCAAAACCCTAGATTTCTCTCACTAGCTTTTGATTTTCTGTGGATTTTAGGGGTGGTGGAGAGTGGTGTATATATATTCGTGGCAAAGGGCTCCACGTCAGCGGACTCTATTCGGATATAAAAATTGTACCGAATAAAATTGTGGGGTCCGTGGTTTTTTTTTTTTACTTTTTTTGGTTTTGGATTTATTTTTTATTTGCCGGGTTTGGAAATCTACGCGGTGGATGAGATTTTTTTATGAGATCCGACGGTCGAGGATTGATTGGCTGGTTCTATAGGCCGTTGGATTTGGGAATGGGTAGATGGAGGGTCGATTTTGTTGCCTCTTGAAAAAAGGAAAATGGAAAAGGTAAAAATTGACCATGAACCAGTTCTCAATAGATAATTTACTACTCCAACTTCCAAGTTTAAAGTTCCAATGGAGTACCGTTTATAAGCTTGAGTACTCCTCCGTCCCGAATAAATTTATACATTAAAGTTAGCATACAGTTTTATGTGAAAAATTAAATCAATGATAAAATATAGAAAATGTGGAAAAAGTGTAATTTTAGCGGCAAAATGTGTAATTTGAATGTAAAATTAAGATTGTTTATTATTTGTTGAGTGTGGGGTAGCTTCCTTTTTTAGTAATGTATGAAATTCTGTGAAAGTACTAAAAATACAAATGTATAAAATTTTACAGGACGGAGTGAGTAGCTTATTTGATCCTGCAAATAAGCTCGTGGAACGACAATCTTTTCGAATCAGTTAGATTATAAGATTATTCCTTATTAAAAAGCAGTAGCTTGTTACAAAAAAATAACTCTTTCTTATTGTTTTCATTCCATAAATATAGGTAATGATTTCAAATGCTTCATTCATCTCTTATAACCGTAAATTCTAAGTTCTAAGTTCTCTTGATTTAATGTTATGGTTTGGTTATATAAAAGAAAATTGGTTCGTTTTAATTTTACTTTTTAAATTCTTTTTCTTATGTTCTCGCTTATGTTTATATTGTTTTATAGTGTGATCATTTCAGACCAACACTTAAATTATATACCTAGAAGAATTTTATGACATTGCTAATGACACCAACCTACGCTTTGAAAAGTCAATAAAAACATCTATTGGAACTGATTTTTTTTCCTTTTTCTAGAGCTCTGGTATTCCTGCCTTTGATAGCTTATGAATGTTTATTGAGTTGTGTCGACTTTTCCTTCCAATTAACCCCTCTTATATTGTTCGACTCTAGTTGGGTTTTTATTCGTTGTTAACCTTCATGAAAAAAGAAAATAAAATGTAGAATTGTTATGTGAATCAAAGCCTAACAAGTACTTGATCATGTCCGTTCGATATGCTAGTTGAGTTGAGTTCGACTTATGTCAAAACTCGAGAGTCGGTGTTATATAGAGATGTGTATCGATCGCCTCGTGTAGCATGTGTGGTGAAGCATCTATACTCGTAGAAGTCTAATAACCTTTTTGTCGATTGGGGGATGATGCAGGGTGTAAGAAACCCTCTCAAGGGAAAATTAGACACTACATTTTTCCTCAATAGTCTCACCACTCACTGCACCTCTCCAATGGTCTCACTACTGCAGTGAGTGGTGAGACCATTGGGGGAGGGTGTAGAGTCTAAAAAAACCTTCAAGAATGGGAGTCCACGGTCAAAGAAATGTAAAGGTGATAGGACATAGCAATGGTGCATTGATTTCGTCGAGTAGCGGCATGTGAGAAAGACCAAGACGCGCCATAAATTTGTAAACAAATAAAATGTGTTGCATTTAATATAATTGATACTACTACTATGTAAATTTCAATCCATTATTTCTTTGCTTTCATATTTTTCCGATGACATTCCACTTATAGTATTTCCCATCCCATGATAATAAATCAAATCAATGATTCTGCTATGTCTTGTCCTCTTGCTTCTGTTTTACTCAATCCATATCTCCACCTTTCCCACTCTTTTCATTTTTGCAGAGTCTATCCATATCAGAGTCCTTTCAATAAATTTTTTATTTATTGATTTCATCCGATCACGTACTACTAATTTAGCCGGACAAAGTCGGTATAATTTTGAAGTCAAATGTTCCAACAACATAGTTTACATTTCAAAATTTAAATTCGAAACGATATTTAAATGAACTCAATATCAATCCGGTGTCTAAGCAGGAGGGGTGCTTGTGCAGTCCACCCCCAAGCACCAGAACTACCACTTGAGACTAACTTTGTGAATCTATACAAATAATTCAACCTTTACTCTCCTCATACCTTGGAATATGTTCTTTTAACTTATCTTAGTTCAACTTTGATGTCAGATATTTGTGTAAGATTCAAATGTATGATGAGAATGTTAAGGGCTAGTAGCCAACTTAAAATTTAAGCCATCATGGAATATTGTCTTTTCTTCTTTTGGAAATTGAAGGGCCGTTGAATTATTGCTATATGGGATGGGATACTATGCTCTAAAAATTCCTTGCACAATTTCTCAGCACTGCTGACCATCTAACAACAAATCAAATTGCATGCCCATCCATGTTTAGGCAAGAGGGTTTTCAGCCGCGTGCATGATTTTACTACATTTATGAAAAATTATGCGCTACGACATTTTATACCATGAGTTTTTAAACTAGATTATTGCTTCTACCCGTCACACACTCAAACATATGTTACCAGGCTCTGGCCCATTAACTAGTAACGGGTGGGTTTGTTGCTCTTGCAATTTGTGGCCCTTTCTACCATTTTTTGTCTAACTCTCCCTAATTCCATACTCATATTGTCATAAATTGATTGCACATAATTTTCAATCAATTAAACTGCATAGTTGTTTCCAGAAGAATTGTAAATCAAATGGCCACCTACTAACCAAAGCTAGGAACTAAAAGTAAATAAAGTAATGCAAACCAAATTCCAAACGCTATGCAACTAAAATAGTATAATCATTGTAACTAACTAGATTAATTATAATTACTATATTACGTGAATCCTAGAGAAGAATAATAATAAAAAAGTTGTTTTACGGTCTTTCCGGGCCGAGACCGAATTTGTCGGTTTTTAATCGGAACCGAAATATGGCGATTTACATAAACCGGAAACCGATCCGGTCCAAACCGAACCGGAATAGCCGGTCTGAATCCGGTCCATTTTACGGTCTGGACCGGATTTTGAACAGCCCTACTGACCATTTGATCGAAACGATTTTGTTACGTGTACATCTCATTGCTATATTATTAGCTAGGTGATTTGATAACCTACAACAATTAACTTATTTAAAACAAAGAGACTATAGGTTAGCCTAGACAACTTAGTCTAAACATATGGATTTAGTCCAGATTTCCATATAAAAGATAGTACAATCTAATTCAGGTCCATATAATATTATTTACGATAAACAAAATTAAATAGATCGTGGTCGAAAAGAGATAGTATATTCCTGTTTGTTTTCTGTCATATATGTATCTTAAGATCTCTTAAAACACAAACCCATTATCCTTCGTTTTGCTTTACCAATCTACTCTTCTGTTTTTATTTACGAGTCTATGAGCTCCTCATTTCTTATTTTATCATCCTTCTCACTTTCTTATTCATCTAAAATCCACAAACATGAGCTGATGAGCTTTGCAGTGGCATTAATTGCTGATGATTTTTGCTTGTTTCATTGTATAATTTCATGAGACAAGGATGTGAATTGTGACTTTGAGGTGGGGAGGGGGAGGGCTTCCAATATAAACACATATTTAAGTCTTCCCGTCACAGTTGATTGTTAGATTGGGATTGCAATCTTCAATGTTGGTGGAGTGGTAATGACTTAGAACAAAAAGAAGCACAAATGTGTTGCATGGTCTACAATCGAAGCATGCTTTCGGGGCATCAAAAGATGCAATTTGGTTTCGAAAAGCTCTGATCATCCTAGAAGTTCTTCCATTTCTCACCTAATACTATATGAGCAACTATCTTCATTTGCAACCTCCTAAAATAACAAAACTAGTTCGAAAAAGAAAATTACATTAACAAATACGAACGTTACAAATTTCGTGTAAGATTTAGTGAGACGGGATATCAATGAGCAAGGCATTTACGTCTTAAGATTTATCAATGAGCAAGGACTATTGTGTAATAAACCTCCTCTTCGTCTTCACTCTTCAGTCTTCACTGCAACAAAAAGCACCAGCTTTCAAAACCAGCAATCACTCATTCCAGCTGAATCCAATCTCAGATCTCTCTCATACTGTAAGTTAACTAATATGATCTCACATTCGCACTCTTTCCGTTTCTCATTTGCATCGAATTCTGAAAACCCTATCGAATTAACTGATTCTTTCATTTGCAGAAAAATGGCGACGGTGAGAAATCTGAAGATAAAGACATCAACGTGCAAGAGAATAGTGAAGGAGCTTCGTTCTTACGAGAAGGAGGTCGAACAGGAAGCATACAAAACGGCCGATATGAAGGCCAAGGGTGCCGATCCATACGACCTCAAGCAACAGGTAACTGTTACTTTCTCACAGTTGTTCGGTTTTGTTATGCAATTGAATACATTGCTATTGTCATTTGATTTGTGTGATTTCTGTTAAATATTTCTCGATTCGTCAATTGTATAATGCTCTGATCATTTGTGCTTTTCTGTGTGATTTGTGAATTTGAAGCTTATTAGTCCATTGGTACTTTATGTGTGTTTACTTTGGCATTCTAGAGTTGAGAGTTCAAAACTTATAGTGCTGCGATTTAGTCCTCAGAAGGCTTGGTAAGGTCAATTTGTTAGGTTATTTTTTCAGGAATCCGTGCTAGCTGAATCGAGGATGATGGTGCCGGATTGCCGCAAGCGCCTAGAGGCTGCTCTGAGTGACCTGAAAGGAACTCTGGTAAGTTGCAATGCTGTTTGCCATCATTACATTCCTGTTCCGTCGAGTTGCCGACTGATCAACTGTTAGATGTAGTTTCTGTAGTATCGAGAGATGAGACATCTAGTCAAGTGTTCATATTCATAATGGCTAATGTGTTTTGGAGAAAATTTGTTGGAGTAGGATAGGATTTAGGTTGTCTTGTTTAATTGTTTTATTGTCTCATATGCTGCTTGAGCAATTGAGCAATAACTTTGACGCGTTACATGCATGAAGGGTTCCATGTCAACCTTAGTGAGTGAAATTGTGGATCCTATCCTGCATTCCTGTGTATTTGACACCGCATATTCAAGGCTCCATTAGCTTGGTGGTAGTTGCATTTTGCTATCTTTTATCTTCCTTTGTTTGACAAAAGCGAGTTACTGATGTTCACAGAGTGATACGGAACCATTTCTTGGAATAGCATGTTACTGATGATCTTCCCTTTCATCTAACATGGTTGATAACTTGATATTGTTGTGTACTGATTTAATGTGGTGTGGACTGATAAAACAGTAATGATGTATTTTGTATCTCCATTTATTGGAAATTCTATACATATATCAAATCCTGAACTAACCTGTACAACTTACACGACGTGACTGCTGCAGGTTGAGATGGAAGAGTTGGGTGAAAAGGAAGGTCCGGAGATTGATGATGCCAAAAGCACTATATCAGAGGTTGAACAACTGTTTCAATCATCCGAAGTTTAGTTATGTCCTTGAGCTTAAGTAGTCAGGGATTCTATATCATTTGCTCGCTGTGACGGACAATGATTTGAAATTGAGACTAAGACTGTTATAACGTGTGATTTGGTTCGTATACGTTTTGCTGTTGCAGTATTACTAAAGCTATCTGGAATATTCTTGTTCTTTCCATGTGATTAAAGAGAATTTCTTGATGGACCAGATTGATATAACACCTTACGAATTATCTGAAAAACCTGAATCAACTTGTGTGTGAAAAGGAGCTGTGATTATTCCCATTATCCAGGCTGTTCCACAGTTGCAAGATAGTTTGCCGCACAATTATGATAGACTGTTAATCACTGAAATATTGTAGTAGAGAATAAAGAGTATTCATTGAATTTGCCTGAATACTGGGGTTCGGGTTAAGACTCAGGGGCTTATGCCTATGAATTCGCCTTCTTATGGTGGTTATCATGAGATGAGGAGTGGTATGAATGCGAATACTATTCTGTATGCAAGGTTTTTAGCTAAATTGGTTCCTAGTGTGGTCATGGACCTGGAGCTGGTGGTTGGTCGAGTAGTGAGGTTGTTAGAGATAGGTTTGTGGGGAGGAGTGAGATGGGGAGTAGAATGAGTGAAATGCCGAAGAGGAAGACTGTGAATAGGGGGATTGTTGAAGTGGTTGCTCCGACTCAGGCGCTGGGGAAAAGGGTTTATGAGGATTGAGAAAGTGAAGATGGATATCGAGGCAGGTGGATGAGATGCATATGGAGATGGGATTGAAGAGGACGGAGATGATACTTGACTCGCAGCAGGCGATTGTTGAGGTGTTTGCAATGGCGATGGCGGAAAGGTGTACTAAGAGGGCCAAGATCAGGCCAGGTTCGCCGTAGTTTGTGTCTCTATTCAACCTGGTTGAGTACTGAACTGTATATGCTATTGGATGTCACACTGGGTAGTCTACGTGAAATTAAAGTCTTGTTTATTCGGCTTTTGGTGCTTCTTTTGCGCTTCTGCCAGTTAACTTAGTTTAGGGATGTCTAGTTTTTTTATCATAAGCTATATTTCATCTGATGTGTAAACTGGAGGTTATTAATATTGAGTATAGGAATATTTACTGAAATTTGTGTTTATGAACATCAGTTTTGCAAGGAAAATTATCACCTAGACCGGGTCTATGACTTTTTCATAGACCTTGTGGCAAAGAATTTACTAGTCACATGTTCTTTCACGTTGATGATTTGGTTGTTCGACCGAGATCGAGTTCTCCCTATAATAGACCCGGTCTATAGAATAATTTCTCGGGGTCTATCCCGAAAGATAAGCCCATTTACTTCGTTGGACTTATTTAGCAAAACTAGCTAATAAGTGAGGTGGTAGTTAATAAACTAGTTGATTTTTATACAAGTGTTTCATAAATTGTAAATTAATTAGCTGATAAGCTACCTAATTTGTTAAATGATATGTAATAAAACAATTAGCTTATTTTTTTATAAGCTTGTACAAGCTTATCAGATCAGTTAAATTATCATCCACTAGTTATGTATAACTGATAAACTAAAACATTCTTATTTGGCTTCATTCGATTCATTCGATTCTAACTTATATTTTATATCTTCTGATTGAGTTGATTCGATTGATTGAAGAGAACAGAGCCTAAGTTATAGGAAGAGAACAGAGCCTAAGTTATAGGCTGGAGACTAGAGTCCTAATCCTATTACATCATATCGTCTTACAAATCCATTTGAACTCCAAAATCCATGGTATCTTTAACAGTATCAGTTTGCACTCCGTAAAGTGGATGTGCTCCATCTTCCTCCTCCGTTCTCTTCGGAATCAGTTTCGACCTGGAGCTCACGCAGTCCAACGCCTAATTCCCCTCCTCCATTCACATTGCCGTTTTGAGCTATCAGATTGCTTCGATTTCTACACCAGTTTCTCCCTGCATCACATCGAGGTAGTAAAAGGATCCTCCATTTTATCAGTTTCTATTATTTCTCTTGTATCTATACTCGTGTGTAATTCGAGAAGTTTGCATAGCATGCTATTGATTATTTGCAATGATTCATGAGGATTATTGCCTGTTGATGATGATCGATCAAATTTAAGAATAATTCTATTTAGTTGTGGCAGGGCATTGGCTAGTGATTTTCTATTAAGAGAGCTCCTTGCTATCATCACTATAATTGATCGGTTCATTTTATTTGTTTGCATCATCTAAGTTTTATATATTAGCAGAACACTTGTGGAGCAATTTACTGTTTGTGTGATTCGAGCAATTTACTGTTTGTGTAATTCGAGAAGTTTGCATATTCTGCTGTGGCGATGAGTTTATGAGTATGTCATTTTAGAGTGTTCATATCAGTTGTGGCATTTACAGATAGAGCTTTGCCTATTGCTTAGAATTGTACTGGAAAGATATTAAATTTTATCTTCAGGGAGAGGTTTAGATTTATCACAGTTTTTTCGATCTACCAAGTATGCCGTGGAAGAGACCTCCCTGCAATCATTACTAAGCTATAATTTAGCCGAGTTGAGGGCGGCTGCATTGTTGAAATTATAGGCAGTGAGAGATGTGAGTTGGTTCTGGGGATAACTGTCATAACTTGCACAAGAATTGCTGCAGTTATGTGAATAATTATATTCTCGCGGTCTACATTGGATGACCTCTTTTTTTTTCAACATTTTGGATTCAATCCCTTTTCTTTCTGATTTCATGCTGTGTTTCTGTTTATAAGATAGCTAAAGCTTATGGGGAGTTGAAATTCAGTTCTAAGCTTTATATCTCTTGGATGCAATATGTTTTACTTTGGCATTTGTTTCTGTCAAAGTTGAGCTGAGAAAATCTCATATTCACAGTGCAGTAATATAAATGGGGCGTTCCGTTCTCTCTCACTTGTCAATTCTCTCTTCTACCGCTCCTCCTCACTCACTGTAAACTCCCTTTCCTTTTTCACCATTACTTCATTTACATACATGTTTGAGAAATTTTCTGATTATCGAAAGTGATAAAAACTAGGTGATTATGAGAATCACATATACAAGTGCTTCCCTAGAGCATCTTTTAGTTTATTTTAAGCTTCTTAATATCAAAACTTGTTTTGGGAAATACTGTTTTCTGTTTATGCTATAAATAAGCAATAATCAGTTTTAGGGAAGTTGTTCAAAACAGGCATTAAATCCTTTTTTGTGTTTTTTTGCTTCCCTCCCTTTTCTGAGCAGGCCTCGCAGTCATCGATGGACCAAGACGGCTGTGCTGCAGAGGGGGCACCATCGTGGCAAAAACTTCCGGTGCCTTTGCAGCAGTACGTCAGATTCTGAACCTTCAACTTCTTCGACTTCTTCTGCCACCCATATCAGGTAATTCTTGATTTTCTTTTCTTTGTACTTTATTTGGTATCATGAAACCCTGCACCTTGGCACTGGAATCAACTCTTACTGAAATTTCATTGATAGTGTCATAACTCATAAGTATAGGAAAAGGGGGGGGGGGGGGGGGGTGAAGGACTGTTTCTTGGAGGGCATTCTGTTGGATAGGCTAACACTCCCTGTCCACAAAAATAAGCTCACCTACTAGGTTTGTATGCCCTGAGCTATGAGCTCGTTTCATAATTTTGCTCTGTGTCTGGAATCTTTGTTCTTCTGGCTGATTAAACTCAAAAGGCTATGATGGTTAATTCTCCTATAGTTTGTTCGCGTTGTATACATTTGAGGCTGTGGATTTCAATTCATGAACACAATGAGCTT
Organism: Plantago major; assembly: GCA_026545765.1. NCBI lineage: Eukaryota > Viridiplantae > Streptophyta > Magnoliopsida > Lamiales > Plantaginaceae > Plantago > Plantago major. The sequence continues at coordinate 86,715,723 of CM048843.1, read as the reverse complement.
TTGGACGTGTTTGTGTAACTCATTCTCCCAATAGTTGATCTACGACTTCTATAATTGCATTGAAAGCAATGATGGGGTCATCTTGAATCCTCAGCTCCATACCCATGCTCAAAGTAAATACCCCAATAGAAACACAGCCCAAAGTGGTACTGCTGCTGCATGCAATTTCCGATACGTGCAAGTTTAATCTACCTTAACCTTATTGTGCCATTCTTTAAATCTGATGTAGTGAATAGTGCACAAAATTTATATACATTTAACGCCCCCACCTCTGTGTTTATATCCTTCCTTAGTACTATATCATGGCACATTATCTCAATTGCTAAATTTGCTGTGATTCCATTTTCCATCTGGAAAAGCAGATTCTCGTTAAGTTGAGAAACGAGTAATTGACTTTCGTAGTTATAAATTCTTTTCTTTCTTTCAATAACAACTTGATTAACAAGTGGTGTGGTAAGGGCTTGAGTTTAATTAAGCTAGGTCTCAGGCCCGTGTCTATTTTTCGTAGAAACACCTCTAGGAGAGGTAGCTGTATAGTCTATTACAGTGCTCCTACTGGATCATATCAGATGATAAAACCAATAAAGAAAGAATGAAAAACAGTGACAGATGAATTGATCACCTGCCAGAAGCCTTTTTCATGCTAAACAGGAATTGACCCCTTCCTTTTGTAATAGCTTCAGTATAGACTATAGATTGTTGAGGATGTATATCTGGATCCAACTGAATCAAACCGACTCATATTCTAGCTTATAGTAATTGATTGACATTCGGTTACCAATATTTTATTTGATGTTATGTAGGAAGAGGATAGTTTCTGGAGTGCAGCCCACTGGGTCCATACATCTGGGTAATTATCTTGGAGCTATAAAGAATTGGATTGAGTTGCAGGTTTATTTTCCAACTAGTCTTTTATCTGAGTAAGAAAATTTTGGATATCGAGATTATGTATATGCCAATAAATGGGATTTGGTAAAGTTACTTTTTATCAAGAAAACTCTGTTTAGTTACAACTTATCAGTGTGGGGCGTTGGGAGAGGAAAAAGTTGACTTTGTCAGAGCTCTTTTATATCTTTGTAAGCAAAACCTGTTAGAATGAGGTTGTTCTCAAAATAAAGAAGTGGTTGACTTGCTGTTGGTCCTACTACATTTGATAGAACCAGAATCCAATTAGATTAGGATATGTGCAGAGGCTCTTGAGTGTGGTTAAATACCCAACATATGTAGATAAATGCTACAAACATATCAAGATTATCATTTATTCAGAGGGCAGCATCCTTTCACTTATGCTTCAGTAACTTGGCTGTCATACGTTTATGTCTTCATGTAAATTTCGTTTTCAACTGTGCGCGCATAATTTCAAGTTCTTGTGGTTGATTCAGCTCCTAATTTGTTTCGTGCAGAATACATATGAGACACTATTTTTCATTGTGGATCTCCACGCGGTATGCTCAAGCTCCTCGTCTTTTAATGTTTCAAGAACTTTCGATCTAAGAAATGTAACTGTTTGGCTTCTGTGGTAGTGTCAACACTACATTATCATTTTGCAGAATGTACAGATTATTTTTAATTCTTTTCCTTGCTAACATCTTCTCTTGAGTTAGAGACCTAGTTAAAAGTTTTTCAAAAATTTCAATGCTTTGGCCTGAATTATTAGATGGCAGTAAGAGACTAATATAATTCCTAACCAATTTGGCACGGGGAACCATATTTGATAAAAAGGCTGAAATTTGTAACATGCTACTTTTTCTTTAGTTCCTGATGTTGAAAGTAGAAATAATCATATGACGTGTTGTACATTGTTGAGGGTTTGATTCTTTAAATGTTAAGATCTTGATGGATTTAACTCTGGGCTGATGGTTAAACTTTTCATTGCTCACCAACTAATGCACTAAACTTCATCTTGGATCTATTTCTTGCTGGTGATACGTATACTACATTATGTTACTTGCAGATAACTTTGCCTTATGATACTCTACAATTGTCAAAAGCAACTAAAGATACTGCAGCTCTTTATTTGGCGTGCGGGGTGGATACTTCCAAGGTCTACCTTCTTATGCTTAGTTTAAAACAATATTTCACCTTGTCATTCAATATTCAGACTGTTTGGATATCAATACTAGATTGTCTTTGATTAGATTAATAATCGTGATTTAGCAACTGCAATTTACTTTTCTCCCCTTTCATTTTACTTCCACGATAAATAAAACGCTTGTACATAGGTAATTTTCTCCCACTTTCAATATCTTAAATTTTTGCTTCACTATCTTTTCTCAAATGTAAAATCCAGATTCTCTGTGGAGTCTTGATCTATATAGGTATGGGATCTCTACGCATTGCACATGTCTAACTTTCTACTGTAGGCTTCAGTCTTTGTGCAGTCTCATGTAGAGCTGATGTGGTTGCTGAGTTCTGCAACTCCAATTGGTTGGCTCAATAGGATGATTCAGTTCAAAGAGAAATCACGAAAAGCGGTAAGGTTATTTTTTTCCATCCTAAATGGAACACAACTAAGAATATAAATCTAAAAAGTAAAGTACTGATAATGAAATGATAATAAATATTGTTACCTAATTACTATATTTTTAGTTTATTATATGTTTTGACTTTATTGCAAGCAACCAAACATCCTTTACAGTAATACTCGATGTTTATGATCCCTCAGAAGCCACACCTTTTGTTGACTTATGAAGTGCCATCATAATCATAATAGTATTGCATTTCATTTTTGTGTTCAGGGAGATGAAAATGTAGGGGCTGGACTTCTCACTTATCCTGTGCTGATGGCTTCTGACATTCTATTGTACCAGGTAATTTTTTGTTTCTTGTACTAGAGCCTTAAACACTCCTCCTATGTATGCTAAACGGGTAGTTAATTGATTTACTGTGTGTATGGTGAAGGTAGAAGACAAGTGAATCCTTTGATTTACATTATTTCTTTCTTTGATTATATCTTCTGTGACATTATTATGAATCTGTTGCCTGAATATTCATTATTCTTGTTGACTGCACTACTCCTCTGCAGTCTGATTTTGTCCCTGTTGGTGAAGATCAGAAACAACACCTGGAGTTAACTCGTGAAATAGCCGAACGAGTTAATAACTTGTACGGTGGGAGGAAGTGGAAGAAATTAGGAGGGTAAGTCACTTTTAACATTTCAAGTCTCAGAGGGTTGAAATGATCTGCAGTTTGTCCATGATGTTAGGTTTCAAGATTCTTTCTTTCTTCTTTTCATTTTTTCCCTTTACTACTCTCGGATACTCAGAAACTAAATTGTTTGTCAAATGTCTTTTTGGTGAAGGCGAGGTGGCAATCTTTTTAAAGTAAGTTTTACATTGTATTGTATGAGACAATTTTGGTCCAATTTATTATACCTAAGCACATGGATGAATAGTTGGATTGAGTTGTGCTCTAATATATAGTATGAATATAGGTTCCTGAACCCCTTATTCCACCTACTGGAGCTCGCGTGATGTCCCTCACTGATGGTTTTTCCAAGGTTCAGGGTTTTCTCACTTTCGACTTTCAAGATACTCTTTCTGCAATTAAAGACATTTAATGCATTAGTAATCATATTGCGCACCTAGAAATCTATTTAGTTTTTTCATATTAGATGTTATGCACAGTCATTTTTCCAAAGAGCTTTACCTCTCCTCTCCCCTCCCTTCTTTCTTTATTTAAAACGGTTCTTTTTGTTGCAAACCTTTCTGGAAACCTGCATGTTATTTCTGTAAAAACGTCGAGTATGAAGATAAAACTCCTGAGGAGTATATCAGTAGACCGTAGATAAAGGATATGCTTCCTAGATTGAGGCCATACATGTTATCTTTTCTATTAAGAGCATTATCACCAGGATGTCTTGATTTAATTGGAAACTGACTCTCACCTAAAGCTCAGTAGTAAAATAAATCTAATAAGTTCTATTAAGGTGGCTTCTTTTGTTTTTCTAGAGAAGTTCATGCCGAGGTTAACTTCGACATATTTGATAAACTGGGAAGTGATTTTGCCGATTTGTGCAGGTGAAAATTTGAAATAATCTGATTGTTGGGGTCTTTGAAAGTTTATCTAAAAATATTTTCATCATTATTACTAGTATTAAATTGTAGTGAAGGGAAACTCATTATCTCCTTAACATTAAGAAACCGACCTACCACACGCCCAAATGTTTGACATATTCCCATAAATTACACTAGTGTATACTGGCTTTTTCTGAGACTTACTCTGTATTGTATTTGATCTCTGTCTGCAGATGTCGAAATCAGCACCATCTGATCAATCTCGAATCAATTTGCTTGATTCAAAAGATGTAAGTTTCATAATTTTTCTTCATTATCACCACAATATTTAGTGACAGTGGAGCCTTCATTTAGTAGCCAAAGAAAGACCCAAAGAAAAGCTCAAGATAGTGGAGAGGCGTGAAATTAGTTTATTGATATCATCCCAAAGTTAGATATTTTCTCTAAGATTGGGATAAATGTGGAGAGGCGTGAAATTAGTTTATTGATATCATCCCAAAGTTAGATATTTTCTCTAAGATTGTTTATTTATCCCAAAACTATATTTATCTTCACCTGGTTAAAGTGATAAGCTCCTTTCATTTCTTTTTATTCTTTTCCTGATCTAGTTTCCTTCCTTTCTAGGTTATAGCCAACAAAATTAAACGTTGCAAGACCGACTCATTTCCGGGGTGAGAAATTACTTTGTGCGGATGTTTTTGGGAGTATTGTATATGGAACGCACAAGCACATATGTATACACTGTGACATGCCCAGGGGATAATGTATGAGTAAATTAGTTTGATTACTGAGACCTAACTTCTTGTCCCCATCATCGTTGTGCAAAATCATGCAGCTTGGAATACGATAATCCAGAACGACCCGAGTGTAACAACCTTCTTTCTGTATACCAACTCATTACTGGAAAGACAAAACAGGTATCTTGTCTTTAATACCCTATATAACATTTTGCGTTTGCTTAACTCAGAATTGGCAGTGTAGTTTTAACTGATTGGTGGAATCATCTATGGCATGCAAAATCTAAGTGTGCTTTACATGTTGCAAGCTTCATTGAAAATTAGAGTTCCACTTATTGTCAATAAAGCTAATGCAATCTGTAATCTCTAAAATTGGGTACTAGTTTAAGATGGCATAATTTTGGGAAAACATTTCTTGTTCTAATAGTTGTAAATGAATCAACTTTCTTCCAACAATGCATATTTGAATCATGATATCTGAAATACTGCACATTCTTTTCTAGCTCGACTCGCCACTTCTGCTGTTCTACTGAAGTACATAATAAAATGACTTCTAACATTCAATTGCTGTGCTAAGACTTCTGCTGTTTGACAGTTTTATCTTCTAATGAGTTATCTTATATGTGCAGGAAGTTGCAGAAGAATGTCAAGATATGAGTTGGGGAACATTTAAGATTGTGCTTACTGATGCTTTAGTTGATCATCTACATCCAATCCAGGTAACTTCGAGACATTTATATTGTTTCACAACTGTATTTGCTGAACTGGCTAAAACGTTCCTCGTTCATTGAGTAGTATCTTTGTACACAACCATTGAATGTTGTCAATTACTAAATGACAGAGAGATCTTAAAGCACTTCTTACATGATATGATTGATTCCAATAAGCACTTAAGTTTCCGGTTACAATCTTTCAGAAGCGATTCAAATTTTCATTTCCAAGAAAATGTATTGAGCATGAAAATTGCTCGCTCCAAGAATCTAAAAGAAAAAAACAATCTTAGGCTGCTTCTTGCGTTTACAAATATATCATAAATTCTTTCAAAGAAGAAATACATACTCCCTCCGTCCCAGTTTCATCTTCTTGCATTCCATTTTGGTCCGTCACAACTTCATCTTCCCATCCCTTAAATAGAAAATCTCTCTTACTTTATACACTATCTCTCCTAATTTATTCACTATTTGTCATACTTTATTTACTATCTTTCCTACTTTATCACCATCTCTCATACTTTATTCACTTTTTTGTTAAATCTTGTGCCCGGGTCTGCGGGAAGATGAAACCGGGACAGAGGGAGTATAACATAAATCAAGCTTGACGAAAGTGATAACAGATTAATGACAAAAGGTAGAGGATAAAGGAGATTTGCAATTAAATGATATCAAAAGTGATGCAGTTGAAATTGACTTGAAGCTTCTATTAGACTCAGTTTGTCTTTCCTCCTGCTCGCCATTGAACTACTATGTTGCTGCTCTATAGGTTCGCTACTCAGAGATTATGTCTGATACCACTTACCTGGACAACATTTTGGCAGAGGGCGCTGTTAAAGCTTCGAGCATAGCAGATGTTACTCTAAAAAATGTCTATCAGGCAATGGGATTTTTGCGCAGATGAGCATTACAGTGTTACAGGATACGGCTTAAATTGTACGTCTGATGCTCCTGCACCAAGCTAATAGTGAGAGATCATTTTTTTGCGTATGGTGATGTGATCATTCATCAAATGGTTGAATATCCTACTGTATTGTTTTTCTCTTTAGCAATATCATTTAAAGCTCAATACCAATTCTTTTGTAGTTTGCCAAGGTCGAATTATTTTTACTTGATAGAAAACCAAAGTTGTTTATTCCGCATAGTGTTGTCATGTGAGTTTATGGTTCGAGCTCGGATTGCTCGGTGTGGCAATCGAGTCGAGCCAAAACTCTCTTTAGAGCTTTGAACCCCTTTCGTACCAACTAATCACATAGCAATATTTTATTTTGTTTTTCGTACCAATAGTATTTTATTTTGTTCGGCTCAATCAGTTCTATACATTAGTTATTGTAAACTTTATGTTACCCATTTGTTGGAGTATCCTAAGACTAAAACCAATCAAAACTGAATATTCATTCTGCAAAACTATTAAAAAAAACCTTAAATTCAGGCAGCACATTCTTTTCATGTCAAAAAGTCCTAATTTCATAACTAAAGTTCCCATTCTCTGTAGTATTCAGGCGTTCCACGCCAAATCTGAATTGGCTAGAGCATGATTCAAGATCACCTTGCGTAAGTAATGGTCCAAAATTACAAGATGTCAACTTTACTCCATAACTTTGTACAACAATTCCCCATCTTCAAGCTAAACAAGTCATGGCAGCGCACCATATTCAAAAATCTCTCGTAATGTGGTCTGGTTGGTTGGTGTTAAAAAGATTTCAATCGTCTTTATTGACTTGTTCAATCTTTCTTAACATAAATACGATTTCTCTCAATATAAAAGAATCATATCCCGATTTAACATAAGCACCCCATAATGCCCAAGTATGGAACTGATCATACAATTATCATCTTTTAGTACACGTTACTATATGTAACTTACAACTTTAAAACATTCCAAACTTATATTTAGCCACTTTTTGTAAAGCAAAACTGCCGCAGACTCACAGTTCTGTAGCTTATGCTTATATATACATGTGAAAATCATCAATACCAATCACACATATATTCATCGAGATGGAGAAACTATCCACATTGTTTGTGCTTTGTTCGCTTGCACTCTGTGCTTCCTCGTTTGTACTACAAAACCGCGTAAATGAAGACTCTGAGGCGTTAGCGTTGCAGGAGTGGTACGACAGGCTCCCTGACATGCCACAAAAGGTAACCAAGCTTCATTTCTATCTCCAAGACATTGTTTCAGGTCCGAACGCGACAAACATTCCAGTTGCCGTAGCAAATTCCACTAAAAAATCACCCACATTATTTGGACTCATTGGCGCTATAGATGATCCATTGACAAAAGGGCCGGGCAGAGATTCAATGATTGTGGGCCGAGCTGAAGGGCTAATTACTTCGGCCTCATTGGAGGAGACAGCGTATCATATGACGCTTAGTTTTGTGTTTACGGGTGGGAGGTATAACGGTAGCTCGCTTAGTGTTGTTGGTCATAATCCGTTTTACCATGAGTATCGGGAACTGCCTGTCGTAGGCGGGTCGGGTGATTTTCGGCTTGCTAGGGGTTCGGCTTTGTTGAGGACTTATTCTTTCGAGAAGACGGGTGATGCCGTAGTTGAGTATAATATTGTGGTGTTGCACTATTGCTAGGGGTTCGATTAATACAAGTGGAGTTTGATTTACATCTTGTCTTGTTTGGGGTGTTATGTAATTTCATAAGTTATTTGGGGAATATTACATTTTAAGTACTATTTTAGTTTATTGTATAGAGAAGCTATTTCATTCCTTAATAAACTTTGTATTTGTATAGAAGGTTTAATGTGGTTAAGCTGAAAATACTTTAGTCACAATCTTTTATGGAAGAAGAGATTAGTAATATCGTATAGCTTTAAGCAACATAGATATGTTCAAATTTTAGACAATAGAGATGAATGAAGCTTTAAGTGATTCTAACATAATTTCCGTCACACTTTATGCCAATCCCACGCATTTCCCATTGTTGGATTTGGCGTAATCCACATCATTGTTTTAACATAAAGTATTTCATTTGACATGAAAAGCTAGCAAGTCTTAAATTCAATGAGTAAATAAACGAGATAAACAGTATCATGTAGCGGGGATAGCTCAGTTGGGAGAGCGTCAGACTGAAGATCTGAAGGTCACGTGTTCGATCCACGTTCACCGCATTTTTGTTTTTCTTCCCTATAAAGTGCTATTTTTGTTTTTCTTCCCCATCAAGTGCTAATATTTGAGTACTACACAAGGGTGAACAATTGCAATAGCATGGATTTTAAATGGCACACTCCAAATTGTATGGGATCTTTGGAAGGCATCGATCTAAAGACATGTAAAAGATCATACCCCAAAGTGTACGTGATCCAATAACTTGCAAGGGCCAGCGCTTTAAAAATGCTATCAGAGGAAGACTATTTGGAGTTGTAGGTCTAAACATCAGAGATGGTTGTTTTGAAACAAATTAACAAACTACCCCCATTCACTAGGCTCCACGAGTTCCCCGAGCATTTAAGGTAGTATAATGCAATACACCATATCCCACATGGAATTTTAGCGTGGAGGCGAAGTGATATACGAGTATAAACATACTCTCAAATTATCCGAGGCATGCATTTTGGGTGCTCAAAAAAAGTAAACCCCTTAAGGATGGGTTGCTAGAGCGTAAAACATATACTCATACGAGAGACGTGTGCAACTGAACCCTTGGTAATCATGTTATTTCAAAGAGCTGACCCCGACCTAAAAACAATAAGAATGTTACAATTGAAATCAAAATTGTCCTTAAAGTCAGGACCGGCCCGGGGATTTAGGTGGCCCTGTGTGAAATTTTAATTGGGGCCCTAAAAATAATATAATGAAAGAAAAAATATTCAAGATAAATAAAATAAAAATATTTACACCTTCATGAATTGAATTCAAGACCTTTTGTAAAGTAGATATAGACTTAACCACTTGGAAACATGAATTTTAATGTTTAATTATTGTATGAAAATGGATATATACATAATCTCAAATTTAAAATGAGGCCCTTCAAAATAGAGTGCTCGGCCTTTAAGAGTTTTGTGACAATATAATACTTTAATTTCAACCGACATCGTCGAATTAAAATGCCATTAGCTGGGCAAATTTTAATTTCAGTGACCAATTCAGTGATCCATCATAGTGGTCGAATTTAACCACTCAATCATCCACAACCCGAAACCTCGTGACACTCAAATTTTCGAACAAAAAATCAATTAATCTCCACTATTATTATTACAAAAAATATTAAATGTGGTTCATATGTTTGACAATTGACAGCTAGCTACTACAAGTGGAACAGCCAATATTCCGGCCAATCATTCAACCATGGCCGGCCCACCACACCAAATCACACTTCAAACTTTGTCATTTTTAATTGTTTGATTTTAGTGCTATCATAATTTTTTTTGAAAAGGGAAATTCAACGATACTAGTGCTATTAAGATAAATAAATTATGGGATGTTTATAATTTATACTCGATTTTAATAGAGATTTTTCCGTATTTATGTTTTTGGATTGCAATTTTAATTTACTTTTATGTTATTCAATTCTAATTGAGTTATCACTTCTACACTCTCATACAATGTTATCTCTATCCAAAATATTTTTTTTAACAACTGAATTAAAATTTAGTCAATATTCATCGGTTAAAACTCGATTAAAATGCAGTTATTAAACATGCGTGCCAAACAACCTATTATACTTCCATTAAAAAAAACCCTATTATACTTACAACATTTCACAGGGTTTAAATCATTTGAAAATGTTGTTCCTACCAATTTGGTGGGACTCTCTTTCTGAAAATATCCACTAATAAGAACTTGTGCAGATATGAGTGACGATAATGTGTGCGACTGTGGGAGAAAGTGAATTTCTTAGTTGTGAGTCTAGCATACACCTAGAGAACCGTTCTAGAGTAACCGTGCTGGCCTAACAGTTTGGAGTTGGATCTGCAGACGTTACAAATATTGTCCTAAGTGTTTCTATCATTTATTAGATAAATTAGTGATTAAGAAATAAAATAATAATTGTTAAGTACCCTCGTTAACTCCATCATTTCACATAGTTTAAGGGCACAAAAAATATTGTTCATGCCAACATGGTGTAAGACACTCGATCTATAATATATTATATATATTATTATTAATATTGTTTTTGTTTGCATAATCAACTATTTTATCCGTTAACATAAATTTCAATATTTCTGACTATTATAGTTATAATGGTTCCGATATCTTTTAGTTGAAAACGGGCTGGGGAGAACTATTCAACAATAATTAGTGTTACTAAATAATTGGTAACCACGATATATATAAATTCTACTCCCTTTGTTCCAAAGAAATCTTTTCATTTTGACTTTAACCAGTCAACTGTCTTCGACTTTGACCGCGAATTACTAATTTAATAAAATTATATAATGAAAATTTAATAATTAAATAATTTTCATTATATAATTTTATTAAATTATTTACTATTATAGTTTAAAAATAATTTGCGGCCAAAGTCGAAGACAATTGATTAAAGAATAGTAAAATGGAAAAATTTATTTGGAACGTGGTATCGGAGTAATATTCTAGTACTACTAATCAGCAAAGCAGATTGGGGTTAGGACATATGGATTAGAGTTTAATATCATGGTTTTGGACGATATTTATATGTATGTATGTATATTAATCAATGTTGAAGAGATTAGAAAACCAAACGAAACAAGAAGCTAGAGAAAGAAAGTACGTACGTACGATGGGTGATCAAGTTTCCAAACTTGCTGAACGCTTGAAAGAGATAACGACCGAGAAGAAGACCATGGCGGAGCTACTAAAAACGGTAGGTTCCAACTATCCGGGTTCCGACTACCATTCATCCGATCCAACAAACTGGATGTCTAGTTTAAACCCGGAAAGGCTCCGCGTTAACCAGATTGCATGGCCCGGTACCCATGATTCCGCCACCGACCAAATCGGAGTCCCCCTCATGACCCGACCCTTGGCCCAATGCCAGACGCTGTCGATATACGAGCAGCTGAAGATGGGTACCCGAGTTCTCGACATTCGGGTCCAAGAAGACCGGTTCGTATGCCATGGGATTCTTCTCACTTATAGCATCGATGTTGTCATAAGTGACGTGAAGAAATTTTTGGGTGAGACCCGGTCCGAGATCCTGATACTTGAGATCCGGACCGAGTTCGGGCATGAGGACCCGCCCGGGTTTGAAAGCTACTTGGAGGAACAATTGGGCGAGTATTTGATCATGCAGGATGATCGAGTGTTCAAGAAAACAATATCTGAATTGTTGCCGAAGCGGGTAATTTGCGTTTGGAAGTCAAGAAATTCGCCCCAGGTGAAACCGGGCGGGTTGTTATGGAGTTCGGGTTATTTGAAAGACAACTGGATCGATACCGACTTGCCTTATACTAAGTTCAAGAGTAACATGAAGTACTTGAGTCAACAACCGGGTGCGGAGAACCGAAAGTACTTTTATCGGGTTGAGAATACGGCCACACCACAAGCGGATAATCCGATTATGTGTGTGAAAGCAGTTACGGATCGGATCCGCCCTTACGCAAGGTTGTTTCTTTCGCAATGTTTTGCAAGAGGGTTCGCTGATCGGATGCAGATTTTTTCTACGGATTTTATTGATGAGGATTTTGTGGATGCTTGTGTTGGGTTGACTTATGCTCGGGTTGAAGGAAAAGCATAGTTCATATTACAATTCAATACTTCTCAAGTCTTGTGATTGGATAATTTAGTGTGATATGTTTTTGGGTTATTTTGCACTGTACTTTATATCGACTTCGATGGACTTATATATATGGTTAAATCGATTTTTACTGCTACTTTATATTATGGCACCAATTTTTTTACTATACAATTTTTTGATAACTCTTATACTCAAGAAAAATACACCGCCTGTTTGGCACTAAATTAAAACCGACTATTCATCTGTTAAAATATTTCACAGTATTTATTTTGTATCTTCTACAATAAAAAATTTAACTCAATTTTTTCTCCACTAAACAATCATCGTCTCCACTAAACAATCATCGTTCCATATCTACCCTACTTTTACTTCATCATTACTTTTTCAATTAAACTAACAACTTTAAACCAATCAAAAAAAATTTAAAAAGTATCAAACACATCAATTCCTTCTTACACACATCACTTTATTTTTACACATCCTATATAACAACCTTGTAAACCCTATAAATTTTTTAACTCTATACCAAACACCATTTTTTATAACTCAATTTTAACTAACTTATTATTCATCAACTAAAATTTTTTCTTAACTCAATTTTTTTAACTTTATACCAAACCGCCAGACTAGGGGTGTAAATGAACTGAACGTTTGTGAAAAGTTCGTGAAAATTTCCGGTGAACGCTCGGTTCGTGTTCGAGTTTGACCGAACCGAACAGTTCACAAACATGTTCGTGTATATAACGAACCGAACACGGACATATTTATTATTATTCGATAGTTCACGAACGGTTCGCGAACAAATTAAATATAAAATATAATTATACTATATATTAATATTATATAATTATTAGTAATTATATTTATATTATTATTATAAGTCTATTATAAGAGAGTAAGCTTTCAAGGTTTTGGTACCAAGTGAATTTACCAATTTGCCCATCAAAATAAAAGTTGCAATCAAGTATACGTTTATGATCATCTGGAACAGACGCTTGGACTCGCTCTTTCTCCCCTCCCTTTGCTCGAGGATATCCCTATCCTCAATCCTGCTTGTGCTTTGAGACTCTTCCATTTCTCAAAGAATGAAGTGGAGCATTATTTCTGACTCTTGATATACCAGTCACTTATACGCTCTTGATTCACAAAATTCTATCCCTTCTCTACTCAATCCCGCGAGAAACCAACTATTGCACGGGATTGAAAAGGTCCTATTCAAGGAGGAATTGGATTTAGCAAAGGAACAACTATTGTTTGAGAAGGAAAATTTGATCAAAGATCTGACTTGGAAGTCAGAAACTATGTCTGAGTCGATAAGAACTCTGAATTTGAAGATTGCAAACAAAGAGCTCGAATTAGAGTTAGCAAAGAAAGAGGCAATGTTGAAGACTCTGGACAGTGAGCACAAGAGTACAGTTTCAGCACAACATAAGGTGTCTGAGTTGATGAACCCCAAAGACAGTGTTAGAACATCCGGACACCACCAAATGGTTTGTTTGGTGGAGAGAAACAACCCAAACGACTCTGACAATGGAACTTTAAGAGAGAAAGTTACAGAGTTATGTAGGAGTCGTGGTGCAGAGACACATAGGCCGAATCCACAGATGATATATGAGTTACGTGGTTATTCAAGCAGTGTACATACAGTGCCAAGTAAATGTACCGCTGCTAACATGTACAGGAACTACATACATCAATAACAAAGGGAAAGCAACGATACCCCCAATGTGTACCTACCTCGCAGTGTAGCAAGAGCAATAAACGAAAGAACAAGTGCAGATACTAGGAGGCCTAGACCTGTTACTCTTGTTCTTGGTGCGTCGAGTAAAGCACGATCTAATGTCCCCAGATTTAGGTGGTGCCCGGTTAGTAGATCCAGTGGTACTGTGAGGGAGAGACTTAGAGCCGGGATGAAGTCTAGCGACAAAAGGTTTGGTTTAAAAATGTTTTTTAAGATGTGCATTAGTTCTCATATCTATAATTATAGCAAGTACTGACATACATTTATATGCCTCCTTATATTTTTTGTTGATGGCATAATCTGGAAGGGTAGTGGACCTTTCTCGTGCGTGACATCTTTAGATGCCCTGAATTAATGTTCTACACTATGAACGCATCACAGGCAATGTACGATTGTTTTTTATTCTATTGGTTACTCGTATATGATTTATCCTATTCCGTATTGTTGTTCTTATATATTTATCACTGTTATTTCTTTGGTTTTTTTATGATAACTCATGTATATACAGGTAGTTGATGCTTGGGGGGAGTTGCTCTATAAATATAAAAACTTACAAACGAACAAGATGTCGTCTAAATTCATATTCAGTAGCTGCATATTTGTAAGTGTTATTCAATATTCCAGATCATGGCTTGAGTTAATTACAATGGTCTCATATTAGCTATCTATCTGGTTTAATAGGATTGTGTAAGTAACAATGGCAGTTCAGAATCGATACGGATGATGATAGATAATCAGATTGTGGAAGCTGTTGAACATGAAGTACTTCTAATGCCTATCCAAATCCCTGCACGACCTGATACTAAAGTAGCAATGACAATACAGTGGGCTATTGCTTGCAAAACCAAGTTTGAAGGTATATCGTAACAAAAGGTGTTTCTCTCGCCGATACTAATTCTACTACAAGAAGATTCATATGCGTTACCGATTTGTGATTCACTTGGACTTCCCGAGTACATCGATGAGACCTCAAAGCAGCCTCACTTGTACTGCTATATGAATTGTTCTTTTACATTGAGTACAAGGTGTATGATGAAATGTTTTTATTAGTTGATTCTACTGAATTTCACTTGGGTTTCTGAATTTTAGCAACTCATGTGAGTTCACTGATATCTTTCTAGATTTAGTTACATGTCTGGTGTAGTATTGATCCAATCAGCAGTTTCATATTCTTCACTCCATCGCCATAATGTGTATGGGCAGTTATGAAACTACTTCCATCATATGGTAAATATATATTATGCTCAGATTTTATTTCGGCTGTCAAAATTAGGAATTGAATTTACTCGTCCCTGTTTTCATGATTTTGTCACTGGCATGCTCTTAGGCTTGTACTCGACCACCTGAATTGGCTGGACATACGAGGGAACAACTCATACCATATTCGGAGGAGGCTGCAACAGTAATTGTGGAGGTAAATATAGCACTGATTATAACAAAACCATTGGATGTTCCAGGTTCCAGATATGCAATGAAAGTTGCAAATGAGTGTTTTAGGTTTATAATCTTGCTGGCATTAAAATTTGAAACAGACGCTTGGACTCGAAGCGTCTCAGCATGAAGGCTCTCAACCTTCTTTCTCAATAAGTCAATTGCCATCTTCACTCTCTTTACTCAAGGTAATATCAAACGATCATAAGTGGTTAGTCTATGACATAAATCACTTAATTGGTTGTAAATCGCTCTCTTCATTGGATGATAGAAATCACATTCCAGTTTCGTTTTTTGTTGTGTTTAGGGAACCTATTGGCACTGCCTCCCAAGGAAACATTAGTTCTTGTCCTTGAAACACTACAGAGGTAGTAATGATTTCATCTATGTACGAAATTATCGATCTTTGTCCAATAACAGTTTGGTTGATGATTTGTCTTTTGTACTGTGTTACAGTAGATACACTTTTGGGATATTTGGTGAGCCAGTTGATAATGATGGGGTTTGTTTTCTTATATTGACATCAAGTAGTTATTTCTGTGTTGAAAGAGTTTCAGAGTGTGTCTATGTCTTCTTAGGTCAAGGAATACTATGAAATCATCAAGGAGCTTATGAACTTTGCCATGCTACTGGCTAAATTCCATCAAGATAAGTATAAAAGCTTGGAGGAGTTTGAGGCTGGTTGTGCACTGTTTTTAAATCTATTTCTTGAGAAACGGATCCGTGTTTTCATGCGCACATTCAATCTTGTAGTACGATGTGTTCCGGATACAAGAAAACACAATGTTTTTCAACTCCTCATCTTCGCTGCATTACAAACAGGTAACTAACACAGTATATCATACATATGTCCCCCAGTTTCATGTTTTCATCGTCATCCAAATTATCACATTGTCAAATTATTTCATTGCATAGGAACGTGCCATCCATGATTTGGCGAGGCAGGTATTTTTTTTTCCTCTGAATAAGGATCCAAATTTATTTGCCTTGGAATATGCTGAGCCAAGACGAAGATCCACAAGAAAAATCTTCAGCGACGACCCTTTCAAGGGAAGGTCTTATGGCTTGTTTCTATCTTAAAGATGATTTGTCCTCCTCATCTTCCACTCTTCTGCGAGTGCAAGAAATCATCCCTGCTAAAGATTTTCACTTCGTTGGTATCCCTTATTTCCATTTCTCAACTTTTAATTGCTTTGATATAATTCTTCTCATACCTGTTAAGTTTTGATACATCGGTATTTCTCAAACTTTTGTGATGGAATTCATAGGCATCAAGATGATTAACGGGCAAGGACATGACTTTAAGGCAGAGTATGTAGGGATCCTGTATTTTCAGTCAGGTAGCCTGCCTTTCATATTGATAATCTGCGAGCGTTGCAGTTTTTATCCATCAGGGAATTAATTTAAGATCTCTTTGTTTATCTTGATTTTTTTTTATTTTATGTCTATTTTGTATACATAGTGGTACCTAACTACTTATCATCTTAGTTTTAGTAAGCTCGTTCTTCTGCCAAGTAAATAAACTATGTAAAATTAAATTAAGGATGAATTACTTTTCCTAAGTTTGACTGCTGATATATTGTAATTATGACATTATCCATGCCTCTTTTCAAAAAATTTATGGCCATGGTCGGTCAAAATGCATGTAAAAACTTCACCGTCATTTTCCCAAACGCATGTATGACACCATTAAAATCTAGGTGACTACAAGTATTATTGGAGTATTAATATAAATTATTAGATTCCACACCTCTCTATAAGCTTGAGATTTTAGATGAGATGGAATTCTATCAAGTATACCTCCATGATTCCAATAGTCATGTTTGATGTAAATGCAGTTCCCAGTCGACTTGGCTGTACCAATCATGATTTGGTAACAGTTAATTAAATTGCATTTGTGCGAATGAGAGCATAGTAAACATGATTACCCCAGTTGTGTCTTATGTAGATCGCGAAAACCAAATTTCAACCCCTGCTTTAAAAGAAAATGTGGGTAGTCATAGTTTCGCTTATTAATACCGTCGGAGAGAACAATTAAGTAGTTGTTTTTCCATGCTTTAAACTAAATGCGGCTAAGTAAAAATGGTCAAATTATACTTTGCTTGTAGTGGTAGTCTAGATGATCCTCTTTCTCATTATCTCAGTATCTCATTGAAGTCTATTTTGTTTATCTTCCATGCTACGTGTTAGTTAGTCAAAACATTGTTCATTGTGACGACTTTTATTGCATATGCAGCTATCATGTTCTACATAGTTTTTGAGACAAAATGTTTCCAGATTAATAAAGTTGTGTTTGAGCTAGGGGGCGTAAAGGTTGAACTCTTGAAGTTAATGTTCCGCCAAATAAAAATTGGATGGGACCTAACATATCGGTGTGCAATTGTTGTCTGCCATGAAGTTTTTAAAGGCTAAGCCGAAGAATCTGTTGGTAATATTTAATTTTATGGCCGTATGTTTTGGGGTCTTGGACGGGCTAAAAACAAGCATCTACGTGTTTTCAGGTTTTTTAAGTTGTGTTAAAATTCGTGAGAGATCTAGGGAGTGAGAGAAGATTGAAGTTAATGTTAGGCATATAGGTGTGCATGCAATATTTGCCTAACATGAAGTTTACAAACGCTTAGCCTGAGGAATCTATTGCAAGTATTTGATTTTTATGTGTGTGAATTTTGGGATCTTACTACGAATGTCTTGAACAGCTTAAAGCAGACAGTAATAATTTTCCGAGACTGTTGGTACAAAACCAAGAAAGTACAACAAATTAATTGCGTGGTTAAAGAGTGCTTCTAGCTCTTTTCTTATGAGTGCTTTGAGAGATGTGCAAGTTGCTTAGCCCTTCCTTACATATTAGGTGCTATGTTATCGCTGTCTGAAGAGTGTAAATGAGATGGGAGTGCTGGTGAGATGGAGAGATAAGTGGTTTCCTAGAGCAATAACCATGTCTTCATGTCGTCTGACTTATGGATATTCTTTATGACTAAGAAAGAACTGAGAATGAACAAAAAAGAGAGAGATGGCCAGTGACCATTTAGAACTTAGAGACATGGTCAAGAGTATGTGTTTGTTACATCGAGAGAATACTTGGAACATATTAGACTGACGTTATCTGAGACACATAGAGGTCAACCGGTAGCATATATTTAGGGCCACCCTAACTAGCATGTACATACATTTTGATGGCCTATGGGCCTGTTGTCGTTATTGTTTTAAGGGGCTGAAGTTTCAAAATCAAGTTTAGATGATCTTTATCAGTTTGAAACTGTTTCGAAGCTAAATCTTGTAAAAATTAATCTTCTTCCTGCTTCTTGGCTTTAATATTTGCTGAGGAAGCCAGAGGCGGAAGATTGCTACCTACAGAAGTAGAGCTGAACCATGTCATCTGGCATCACTGTCGTCTTGGTTCTAGAGGTATTCCTTCTTCTTTCACTACAAAAAAAAAAAAAGGGTTTAGGGACGGCCCCCACCGATTCGTCCCGGATAGAGACGTCCGTCCTTAAAACGGGTGTCTCTAACCAAATGGACGGATATTTTATCCGTCCCTAAATAGAGACGGATGTTATCCATCCCTAATGGTCAAAGACCAGTAGAGACGGATAATATCCGTCTCTAATGGTCTTTGCCCATTAGGGACGGATAATAATGGCCAACGGGATTTAGGGATGGATAATATCCATTTTTTTTAGTCAACTGTTTTAGGGACGGATAAAAAATCCGTCGCTAAAACAAGGACGGATAGGCCTATCCGTCCCTAAAGTCACCGATTCGTCCCTAACTTAGGGACGGATTATCCGTCCCTAAATTCGATTATTCTTGTAGTGTTTTGTGATAGTGATACATTGAAACTTAGTTTATTAGAGGCCTCTTATGAATATATGTTCGTCCTGATTATTCGGCCTCCATGTTTAAGCATTGTGTTCTTTAATGTTTTCAGGTGATACCTCGAGGTTCAATGGTGTAGATGTTTACTTGCATCAGTTGTATTTCTCCTAAGAATCCAATTTTACATTGGTACAATTTACCAGCCTTATTGTCTGCTAATTTTGTTCCTTTTTTTACTTATGAGTAGAACGGTGAAATTAATTTCAGATACAAGAGTAACTTTTTATAAACTTTACTAAAGTGTCAAAAGCAGATAATGGAAGCCATTTCAGAGATCCATCAGGAAAATTATTACGCATGATGCCGCACCTCAGAAATTAGTTCACATATGCAACGAGGTCAAGTTCTTCTAGCCTGGTTTCACTTTCAAGGAAGTAGAGCTACTTCGCAGAAGGAAAAGATATATTGTTCATTTAAAGATAACAAATAGAATGAGAAATCAATTGCTTTATACAAACATGTCATTGGTGTTTATTAATAGGACGGAGGGAGTATTACTGTACATGTGGACTCACTGACTCAGGCGGTCATAATACGAGCAAGATTTACTTTCAAAATCATGGGAAAGTTAGTAGAACGGTTTTTATTTGGATGATTTATTTGGGTGGGTTTGTGAGATGTTTAGTTTAGTTTATAAATTATCTATGTTATAATGTGTTCATTCGTTTTGTTTTAAAGTGGAGTGAAATAATTTATGTTTATCTGAGGTTTGAATCCCATATCAAAATATCACTTTGTCCATTTTATTTAACTTGCTATGTCATGTGAACTCCAGGATTTTTCCAGTGTACACCTAATTTACGATGAAAATTGACATATACTAAACATATAAATATAAATTTTAGATTAAAATACAAGATAGTCATTTGTCCAACGTGATCCCTTATAAATTTCATTTACAATCCACTTGGCACCGCGCTAGCGCGGTGCTTAATATCTAGTAATTATAAATAATTATGCAATACATAATAGGTGAAACACAATATTTATGATATTGTGATTTTTTTGTTTATGTAACGATTTTAGGTCATTTTAGTTAGAAGTTTTTTATTTTTATTGTATTATATTTTATTTTATGTTTTTGATGAACCGAACAATCAAACGTAACGAACGAACACGAACTTTTTGAGATGTTATTGAACCGAACACGAACAAAAGGTTGTGATGATCGTCGAACACGAACCGAACATACGACTTATCGAACGAATAAACGTCCATTAAGCTCGCCAGACACAAACTTAAGAGGGACTCTTGACCAATCTGAATGAAGCATGTACATTGCCGCTCACTGATAAATATTACAACAATGTATTCTTTCCAGTTTCCATTTAAGTCGTACTATGTCACATTGTAATTGTATTATGGGACTATGGGTACTATGTCATAAGACGTGAATTGCATACCATATTACTTCGAAATTGGAATGGAATTTGATATTTGCAACTTTAGAGTAAAGTGTTTATTTGACAAATACGAACATGAAAGATATGATCAATAATAATAAAAAAGTTTATACATCTATCCAGCTTACTTCAAAATAGGAATGAAATTTGATATTTGCAACTTTAGAGTAAGTGTTTCTTTGGCAATACGAACATGAAAAAATATGATAAATAATAATGAAAACCATTTGCGGTGAACGTGGATCGAACACGTGACCTTCAGATCTTCAGTCTGACGCTCTCCCAACTGAGCTATCCCCGCTTTACAGTTTTACATTTTTGGTTTATGTATTTATACTTTAATAACAATTGTCTTCGCACCTTGTGGTATAGGTTTTTACAAACGAACGAATTAAGATGATTGTTTCATATCATGCGATCTACATTGTCTAACAATAAAATCGGTTAGGAAAACGTAAATTAAGAGAAACAAAGTTTTAGGTTTTTTCAATTAATACATCAAAACTCCATATCAAACAACATAAAACTATATAACCAGAAAGTTTAGCACTCATGCGTACAATAAAATACCCGGTTCTCTCTTAAGAATCGAATTTTACAAAGTCTAAAAATTCACTCTCCACACGCTACAACTAACAAACTATACAAATTCACAATCGCTCAAATTAATTATCCACTGAATTTTCTCAAACTGCAACTGCTCTTTGTAATACTGAGTTGTTATTAATAAAAGTTTACAATTTAAAAAAAAGAGAAAACTTTCTCAATGGTCACAAGGAAATTATAATAAGATAGAAGTGACCAATAACGTGTAATATTCGACAGCACCACAAATATAATTAAAGCGACACGATACAAAATTAATGTTGGCCCACGCACCTAATGCAAGAACAATGACATGTTCGACTTTTTCTTAAGAAAAATCAACCAATAATTTAAGCGTCTTGAACCACAATTCATATCACAAATATATACCATATACCATCAATTATTTGATCATCTTCACAATTTGTTATCACCATTAGAAAAAAAAGAAGCACAAACATGAATCATCTAAGGAAACTTGCTGAAAATGTTGCAGAGACCGCAAAAGAATTCGTAGATGAGAAAAAAGACATCTTATCGGAGAACAAAGCCATGGAGGACCTCAAACGTGACGTAGGTTCCGACTTTCCGGGATCCGATTACCATTCATCCGACCAGGCAAACTGGATGTCGAGCCTTAACCCGGATAAACTCCGGGTCGAACAGATTGTCTGGCCGGGTACCCATGATTCGGCAACGAATGATATTGGCGTCCCATTCGTGACCCGGCCTTTCGCGGAATGTCAAACCTTGTCAATCTATGACCAGCTGAAAACGGGTACCCGGGCCCTGGATGTTCGGGTCCAGGAAGAGCGGAAGGTGTGTCACGGAGTCCTGATTAGTCACAACGTTGATGTCGTGATCAACGACGTCAAGAAGTTCCTCCAGGAGACGCAATCCGAGATCATTATATTGGAAATCCGAACGGAGTTCGGGCACAAGGACCCGCCCGAGTTCGAACACTACTTGGAGGAGCAATTGGGTGAGTACTTGATCCATCAGGATGATGGAGTGTTTGAGAAAACGGTATCCGAGTTGTTGCCGAAGCGGGTTATTTGCATTTGGAAGCCAAGGAATTCGCCGCAAGCGAAGAAGGGCGGCCCATTATGGAGTTCGGGTTACTTGAAAGATAACTGGATCGATACCAACTTGCCGCATACCAAGTTTGAGAGCAACATGAAGCACTTGGGGGAGCAGCGTCCCTCTGTGGAGCGAAAATTCTTTTACTGTGTTGAGAATACGGTGACGCCCAAAACCGATGACCCAATTGTGAGGCAGGTGACGGATAGGATCCGCCCCTATGCAAGGACGTTCATTTCGCAGTGTTTTGCGAAGGGTTTTGCGGACCGATTGCAGATTTTTTCAACGGATTTTATCGATGAGGATTTTGTGGATGCTTGTGTTGGATTGACTAATGCTCGAATTGAAGGGAGAGCTTAATTGTGAATTTTTTGATGCATCTTGTTGAAAACTGTGAATTTGTGATGTTCTATATTGATCTTTTTTTCTTTGTTTGCTTTTTTGAATTCATCATGTACTGTCTATGTAGTATGTAAATTTCAACTTCTGGATATAGTTTGGAATTAATAAATGATTGATTCAAATGAAATGCAAATTGGTTAAAATTGATACATTATCCTTTGGATGATGGCTTGTGTTATGGTTGTTCCATCAATCCTACATTTCCAATTTTCCATGTAGGATTCGAACTCTAAGACAATTCGCAAAAGGAGCTACATATACAGCTAACGTCGACATGTCAGAAGAAGACGTTGCCTCAGAAGAGCAGGGCGCAACATGGTCCGAGGCGACCATTGTCGGAAGTCGAAATCATCCATTTGAATAAGAATCGACCTAATCTGAGGCGCCTCGACAGAGGATTCCCCTCCACGCCAGGTTGTTCTGGAGAGTAGCTACCGGGCACCTTTCAACCTTATAATAAGTTGTTGGAACTTGAGAGATATTTTCGGCTTAAAGTTAAAGGGGACAATTATGATAAATTAAATTGATCAAATATGTGGCTGATGAGTATTAAACTTGTGATCATTTATTAAGTTTAGCTATACGTGCCCATTGGGTCTCACTTGCCTTTATTAGGAGTGCACGTTCGGATTAATCCGATCCGAAGTTCGGATCAATTCGAAGTTTCGGATCACTAAAGGTTCAATCCGAAAAAGTTCGGATTGGATCGGATTCAATCCGAATAATCCGAATTTTAATTAAAAAAAAAAAACTGAAATAGCATTTCATAACCAAATTAAATACTAGTTCAATAGTTCCACATTCAAAATAAACAAAATAAAGTTCACAAGTTTACTTCAAGTCCAAAACAACAAATACGAAAAGTTTGGAGTTCATATTCTATTTTGTATTTTGTTTGGGCGAACTTTCTATTTTGTATTTTGTTTGGCTGAATAAGGGGAATTTTTTTTTTAATTAATTCGGATTAATCCGAAAATCCGACGGATCGGATCGGATTAATCCGAAAATCTTCGGATCTAAAAAATCATAATCCGTAATTCGATTCGAATACATTGAATCGGATTTTTGGATTTTATGATCACCCCTACTTTAAATCATTGAAAAGTATCACGGTACGAACCAATAAGAAGTTCACTTCAGTCAAATAAATGAAGCAAAATAATTAGATTCGTGCTAAAACAATGGAGATATTATACTTAATGATTGGTGAATGTCTTGACTCTTGAAGATAAACGGAAGATGCAACCAATTTTGTAAGAAAGTGGAGAACCATGACTAAGATTTTTTTTTTTTAATAGGAAAATGCAATATAATCAACATAGGTAATCAAATACATCTATGAGTGTGAACTCAAACATGAAAGGACACGACTGAGTTAGACTATGAGTTATCACATTATTTTCACGCGGGATAAACTCAACTCAAAACGCATCAAAAGAAACTAATGGAACCCATATACACGGGTGAATTTCATCCAGTACCCCTCTTAGATGTTCTAATTACACTTGGGTATCAGTTAGATCAACAATAACATATAAGTCCTGTTAGATAAAAATCAATTACATATAGGTCCTCGAATTTGACTTTTGGCGAATTAAAACCTGGAAAATGCATTTATACCCCTGTTCAAATATCAGATTTTATTTCTGGCCAAACAGCCTTAGCTTATCATGGCACGTGCGAGACACGTGTGGACCTATATGTAATTGATAATTTAGTATCAGGTACTAGAATGTAATTGATATATGGCCGTTATTTTCAAAAAAACTAGCCGTTGGGATAGTTATTTTGAGCCAATTTAAGCCCCAAAACAGTCATATTCATCCATTTTTACTGATCCTTCTTCACTCAAACTAACAATGGAGAAGACCGATGAAATTCGTCCAATTTGCAGTAATTCGAAGTGTCGCAAGCGAACTATTCTCTCCGTTAAAAGGTGTGAACCGCATGAAGGAAGATTCTATTGGAGATGTCCAACACATGGGTGGTCTGAATGGTGTCTTGTTGAAGAAAACGTTCAAAATGGATGAGGAGATATCATGCAAGCCAAATT
Source organism: Plantago major (assembly GCA_026545765.1). Classification (NCBI taxonomy): domain Eukaryota; kingdom Viridiplantae; phylum Streptophyta; class Magnoliopsida; order Lamiales; family Plantaginaceae; genus Plantago; species Plantago major. The sequence goes on along the minus strand of CM048843.1, from coordinate 86,691,016 downwards.
GCTATCTGAATTTGTTCCACCACATCAACATACTTCAAGGCGCCAAAATATGGAACACCAAGCTACAAGTGTGCAAACTACAAGTGAAGATGATGCAATGGTAAAACAAAAACAAAAGAAGAGATGTACAACTGCCATGGATACTCAAGAAGACAAATACATGAGAGTTAGGCAACTCATTTGCCTAAACCTATTCTTGTTTGCTGTGTACCTGCTTGTGCAAATAAGTAATGCATTCAAGTAGATTAAGTAGGCAAAGTAGTAGAAGTTGCATGTAGTAGAAGAAGTAACATGTATTGAACATTTTTCCAATGTATGTTTCAATACAAGTTGCAAATTGAGTAGCATCAAAAGTGCCATCATCAAAATAGCCTAACCAAAATCATAAGGTTATAATCAAAATATACCACCAAATCATAAGGTTATAATCAAAATATACCACCAAAACATCCACCCAACTACTTGATCAACTCTATAGCCCAAACCAATGTCCTAATCCCCTTCCCCTCTTGGTGCCAGTGCCAGTCCCAGTGCCATTGCCCCTGCCCCTACCAGTGCCAGTGCCATTGCCATTGCTTCTGCCAGTGCCAGTCCCTTCCTCCACAGGTTGTTCCCTAGCTCTTTTTCTTCCTCTGTTTGCATTTGCAGCCTATTTCAATCCAAACTCAACAAATTTCAATCACAAGCCTATTTCAATCATTAACTACAACTAACAAGTTTCCAATTATGACAAAGAATGAGTTAAGCCATTTCACTTACATCAGTTTGTTCATTTTGTTGAGGTTGAGTAGAAGATGCTTGTTGCTGAGGCTGAGTAGAAGAATGAGGTTGATTTTGAGTTGCAGCTGGATTGGGCTCTTCATCATCTTCCTTATTCTGCAATTAATTCAAACAAAACATGCATATAAGGAACCATGTAATTTGTATCTTAAAACAAACAAACAAACACTCAAATATACTTACCAAAGTTGGACATTTCCTGCAGTTATGCCCTCTCACTCCACACAAACTGCACTTAGGTGGCCTCCTTGTTTTCTGCATTGGAACCTTAGCCTTTTTACTAGGACCTTCAATAGGATGTTTGATCCTAGATACAATAGGCCTTCCAGGTGGTCTGAGAACATCAGGTGGTGAACATTCATCTTGAGTTAAATCATTAGGCCAAAACCTATATTGGGGAACAGGCTTAATCATCATGTCATATGCCCTCAAATAAGCTGCCTTAGTATGGTTGTTACTCAAGTAGTTCTCTCCATTATCCCTATTGTGATTGATAGCAGTCCAAGCATGCCTGCATGGGATGCCACTCATATCCCATCTCTTACAATCACAAGTTCTAGCCTCAAGATTAACAATGAACCTGTATGTGTAGTCCTCAATCTCATACATGTTGCCTGCCTCAGAAACCAATCTACATCTTCTTGATTCATCATGTGCATCATTCAGCTTTTTTCAGAATCCTTGGCATGACCACAGATGTGCATGCATTACCTTTCTTTCTCCTCACAACAATTCTCTGCATGACTTGAGTTCTCAAACCCTAGGATGACATCAAAGAATACAAATTGTTACTAGAGATCTTGTTGTGAAGAACAAAACTTAAAACTTGTTAACAAATCAGATATGTATTACAGTTACCTCCATAATATTGAGAATGGAAAATCCTCTAACAGGCTCCACCCAAGCATTGAAGCTCTCACTGACATTATTGGTGCAGTGATCTATCTTGGGTGTTGGATCAAAGGCATGTCTTGCCCAAAATCCAAGTGGAATCCTCATCAAGTAGTCATAGGCTTGTTCACTTGCAGTTCTGATCTTCACCATTGCCTTGTTGAATCCATAGTGAGTGTAGGCAGTTGCAGCTTGCCAGAAAAACTTCCTTAGATCAACACTCCTCCGTTTTTGCTTGAAATTGTCATAGATATGCTTTGCACATTTTCTATTCACAACAGTTGGTGTAAGTTCTTCAATGGCAGGCACCAAACCCTACATTCAAATCAAGTAATGCATCAATGACAATCAAGATTGAGTTATGAAACAAGAAATCAAGTAATCAAAGAGATTGTTAACATTACCTTTTGTCTATCTGCCATGAAGTGCCAATGTGTCTCAGCATCCCATGGTCCTAAGAATCTTTCAAGACATTGGAGAAAGAATCCCCATGATTCTTTGCATTCTGACTCAACTATTGCCCAAGCTACAGGAAAGATACCACAGTTGGCATCAGTGCCAACTGCACTCAATAACATCCCACCATATCTCCCTCTAAGATGACACCCATCAAAGAATAGGAAAGGGCTGCATCCATTGAGGAATCCTCTTCTAAGTCCCTCCAACCCACAGAAAAACCTCTGAAACAAGGGTGGCCTATCAATGGCTGGTTTCACACTCATCTCTACAACTGAGCCAGGATTAGATCTTATTATCATCTCCATATACTGAGGGCTGATCCTAAAAGCTTCCTCAGGATTCCCTCCAATTATTTCTAAGGCTTTCTGCCTTGCCCTGAAAACCCTCATATAAGGGACAACTACCCCTAGCTTCTCAGAAACCCATGCTTCTAGTTTCTTGGCACTCATACTTGGGTTGTCCCTCAATTGGTCATGTATCTTGGTAGCTAACCAATTTGAATCTGCTTGTTTTGGATCTACCTTTCTCACACATCTATGTCCTCCATGATAGGTCCTAATCATGAGTGACATTTCATCATCCATCACTCCTGCAATTCATAAAATGTAAGAATAATGAAATGACAGTTTGAAAATCAAATACACAAAATGAGAACAAAAAAGACAGTTTCATAACCAAACCATACCTGCATGTAATCTTCATTGACAGCCTTTCCCACCACAATGTACTGTGTATCTGTGGGTGTCATTCTTCTTCCTTACCAAATGGAACCCTACCTTCAGTACATACTCCTTCACCCTTCTCCTCAGTTCATGAATACTACCAAATACATCACCCTCCTGAAATTCCTTATCCCAATCCTGACAGTTCACCTGGAATTCATCACCTATCCAATGTTGTTCACTCAGTTCATCATCTCCACTTGGATAGTAATCTTCAGATGAATCTTTTGGTTGGGCAGTCTCTTTCTCTCATTGTGTTCATTTGGCTCAGCAGACATAGTGGCATTTGCAGTAGCATTTGCATCAGCCTCATCATTCACTACAACATCACCTTGATTTTCATGCAAATCACCCCCAGTTTCCTCATTCTCATCATCTGAAGGTATCACCCTATGAAAACCTATCTCCTCATCCTCACTATCATGCAAATACTGACTTTTTGGAGCCTCATACTCCCAGTCAAACACTTCCCTATCACCATCACTTTGTTCACGTTCCTCAGCTCCCTCATTTTGAACTTCTTCATTACCAAGCTGCTCTGCACTCTCTTTATCATAGGAATTTGCATTCCCACTTTCATGTGATTCAGTCTCCACACCTTGGTCATGATAATCCTCATCATCACTATCATCACTGCCAATTTTGTTCTCCTCATCCTCACTCTCATACATTTTTCCCTTCCCTTTTTCCAATTTATCATCATCAACCCAATCCTCAACTACCACATCATCCACCACAGACTTATCTTTGCTTTGTTCCCCTGTTTTTGATTGTTCAGTACCCCCCCCCCCCAATATGTTGAGAAAAGATATCTGACAAAAGAGTCTCAAACTCTTCATCTGCAGCCTGAAATTCACTCCCTACAGACTTAACAGGAGTAGGCTCAACATGTCTTGGAATGTAAGGACTAGGGGTTTCTTTGTTGGCTTTTTCAGATGGTTGTGGAGTTTGTGCAGGTGTAGCAGTTTTGGCAGGTGGAGTTTTAGCAGGTGTAGCAGTTTGGGCAGGTGGAGTTTGAGCACAAGGTGGAGATTGTGGAGGAGTAGACTGTGTTGGTTGAGTGACAGGGGGTGGGGGTGTTTCATCATCACTAGGGACATCAGTCAAATCAACATAATCAGGGGAATGTGTGGGATGTGGTCTTGGCTTACAAGTTCTAAACAGATTTCTTCTAGCAGTTGTTTCAGTATGGACCTTGGTGGAGGGTACATACTCTACATCAACATCACTATTAACAAAGCTTTTGAATTTTTTGGAGCAAGACATATCAATAGCTAAAGGTTCAACATCAAAAGTAGTTAAATGCAACTCTACTTCTAGTCCTTGCATATTTCTCTCAAACATCAACCTCACAGTTGCATCATCTATAACATCTATTGTTTCAAAAGAATTCTCAACATAAGCCACCTTTGTAAGAAACAGAGAACCCCTACTTTCCACATGTTCTAATATAGCATCAACATCCTTCATAAGTTTACAATGTGTACCTTGAAGAATCAACGTCGACTAACATGAATTCCTCCCTACCCAGGTGAAGTCTGATGTTAAATTTTGCCCCCATTGAAACTGTAACAAGCATCAAAACACACATATAAACAGATTAATATTAAGCAGTACAACCCTAGCTATAAACTGCGTATTGAACTACGATACAATCCACTCAAATCAGACACGGAATTGTGGATACTTAGATGAATACGTACATGAATAACACAAAAACTAACAACAAAATTGAACCTTTACATGTATGAACAAAAAACCCTACCTCACAGTGCCGAAATATCTCCGCGAACAGGTGAGAATACGCCGGAATTCGATGTTATACGTGCTATAATGGCCGATTACAGTTTGATTTTCGATGATTAAGGGATGATTTTGGTGGTTGAGTGAAGAAGACGAAGAGAAGACGAGAGGTTTGGTTTTGGCGGGTGTAAGCCGTTTTTTGGCAAATGAAATTTAACCTAGAAAGGTAAAAAGGTAAAGACTACAACTAAGGCCATGTTTGTTTGTCCCATAATTGATTTTAGCTTATAAGCTGGTCAACAGATTATTAGCTTTTTGGACTTGGATGTTATTGTTGAACTAAGTGGCCCTTAGATGAAATGCCCCTATCTAACAGGGGGTATATGTAACCCCCCATATACACACATAGCATCAACCATCATGATTGGTTAGAAGCCTCTAAGATCCATTTATCCCACTCATATATATATGTACAATAATAAACTTAAATACCATGGAAAACAAAGCACAAACACCAATAAGGCCTACTAGATTACTAGTAATAACTTGGCATGGTCAATCAATCGACTAAATCACTAGCCATCAATTACGTAGGCAATCTTACGGACTTGTATACACACCTAACTATCTACAAACTACCGTGGTATCCATAAGTTACACTTCGAGGCATTCCACGACGTCAATAAGGTCACCCATAACCTTATAGAACGGCCGCGGTCTTTTCACATAAACTCTCTCGCTATTGTCCTACCAAGGGAAATTATCTCAATTCTATTCTCTTCATAAATAAAATGGAATTCTTACAATGCTTATATAGAATTCTAATGATGTCCTAATTTAACCCTAATGGGCTATGGGCCACGGGCCTAACCTACTTAGACTAAACTAAATAAATTAAGAAACTAATATCAAAATACACATGGAGAATGTGAATATAATCTAAGCAAAATATTCCATAAGTTTTCACTATGATCTACACGACGAATCTAGGCGTTGCTAAAGCGTGGGGTTCTAGCAAAAACAACTAACGATCTAATGTCAAATAAATAGAACCACTGCAAGAGAAGTCTTTTTACACGCTAGAATGGTAAAGGTAAACTAAAGCTAGACAATTAAAAAAAAAAAAAACTCGAAACTCCATCCAGTCTTGCAAGACCCCCCAATACACCGTGCCCGCACTATCGAAACTAGCGAAGCGGAAAATCAACTCGTTTTCTTCATCTTCTTTTAACTCTTATCCATCCCTTCCAATTGTCTGATTAATTTAATTTTTTTACGATCTTTAACATAGCTTGCATTAAATTAAATTTTAATTTGCAGAGCAAGAAAAGAAACGGAGAAACCACACAGTTTATTAACGGTCACTAACCGATTTGTTGTCGAACCCATGTACTATTATTATGCGTAGTGTACTACCAAAATGTTAGATTGGTACACGATTGGGAATTAATCCTGCGAACTGGGAACGTGGTTCAATTCACAGCTAACCAAAAGCGTCTAAACCCATTTTTTGCGCTCTTATAAAGCATCTCCATATGTCAGCAGTACACTGTACACCCTAAACCCCTAGTAATAAATTATTACAACAATTAATTCCATGACTATTGTTCATATTATAAGATGTTTTAGGTTTTTCACACAAATTAAGAAAACTCTCTCCTCATCAATAGTTTTGATAAATCATTGAAAACAAAAATGTTGGTGTCTTGGATAAATAAATCCACCAATCAAATATTAGAAATATACTTACTTTTGTAGTGTCAACACAAATTAAATGAATAACAATAATATAAATGATTTAAATGCATAGAAAATGGTGAAAACTCAAAATCACATAGTAGAATCTTCCAAAATATTTTATATTAAGCAAATAGTCAATAATCCAATACATCTTATTGACATCTTATAAAATGTATGTTGTAGCCCTTATCAATAAAAAAAATTATTAAAATAAACTTAATTACTTCATCAACCCCAAACCAATAGAGATATCTGACACAACATACAGATTCACGAATTTGGTCAAAATATGGTGAATTGACTATTGTACAAGTATAAAGTAACATTGGTTTGTGTAGTTTTAATTAATAATTTTGCCATTAATATACTTCTTCAAATGAGAACTCCGTTTGATATCAAAAAACTGCTGAGCAACAGTCGAACAAGTGGAGAACGTTCCGGAATAGAATGTGATTTTTGTAAAGTTTATCTTATGATTGTTACAACGAATTTGAATCATACAGTCAAGATAAACCATGAACTAGAGCGGAAAATATGTCAAAATGGTAACAAATACATACATAAATATATAAACTTCATTATATTGAAACATAGACAAAAGGATTAATTGATCAATGAGTCACTATTTCTATTGGAATGTGACAATCATTATTTAAGTCTCATTGTTTCCGCAACAATCTCCGCACTCAGGATGATAGGATGGAGGAAAACATGACAAACCTGGAAATATGCAGCAGTCATTGCAGATGATGAAGCATCTTAATTTTGAATATCTAAATTTACATTTGCAATGACACGACTTCTCACATTTTGGAATAAACCAAAATGAATTTTCCTGCACAAAAGATGACACAACCAAGATTAATATTATGATTGCACTCGTAGAATTAATTTTGTTTTTCATCATCCTTTTTGAATTAGTAATCTTTCTCAGTCGTTTCTTATATAAATTTTAGATTGTCAGACATGAGTGACTCTTTTATATGTAATGTAATTTTCTTTTACTACAATTCAGTAAAGCTGCATTATTAAGAAAATCTCATATGCTATTTTATGAAAGTTGTGGTAGTTTTTTTTTCTTTAATTATTTGAAACAATCTTTAATATAAAGAAGTTTTATAAAGTTTTATGTGAACATTAATTCAAAGTAATAACAATTATTATAATAATAAAATAACAATAAAGCGCGTGGAGAAATTTAATTCTCTTTTACTAGCTAGCTTTTGGCATGTCCACTTTGGGATTTGATACTAACTGTCGAACCAAACACCAGTGTTGTGGATCAGTGTCGTCACAACACCAAATGCGTGCATATAAACTACACTAATCAACTAGAGTTAAACAACGGAATTAAAGCGATCAGCGAATAAGTTTTTAGAAGATCATATTTATTTAATCCACTGAGCCTCAAAGCGAAAAATCCACTATAATGATATGACTGATTACAAAATCGGTCTTCAACCTATTCTACGAATAACTTGAAAATCTACACGACTAAGCACTTGAATCGAACTACCAATTCCAGTCTAGTAATCTAACTATGAACTAATCAAGAAGATCACTGCATAACGCTTAGTAAAACTGTGTTGAGAACGTGAGGTGTGTTCTGAATTAATACACTCTGACAACTCAAAACTCACGTATCTAATTTGATGAACCCCGGGCTACACACACACACACACACATATATATATATATATATAAATCAAAGTTTTATCACTTTAATTAGGAGATTCTCCTACAAAATCTACTAAATTCTCTTTTGTAGATAAACCAAGACCTTGCAGCTTTAAAAACTCTTCAAAACGTTTTTTTTTTTAATTCCTCCATATCTTTACAAACTCTTAGTGATATGCTCGATCCCATAGTCCAAGAAAAGAACAAGTCTTCAACACCTGATTTGCACATGTTTCATTTCCTAATCAAACGTGAACTTGCCTTATCTTTTCTTTAATCATCAAGCTCTATCTCATTAACCTACAAGAACCCTTCACAACTCAAACTAACGATGTTGAACAGAATTAGAAGTGAATAAATGCAAAATAGATGAAAGAATCTGAAATGCATAAACACAGTGTTGTCCTCTGATGTGTGACAACAAGAAGAGTCAACACATACACATTCAAACTCATTAATGTCTAGTTCAATGTACAAATTCGTCAAGCAGCCTTGCTCGTGTAATTTGTTTTTGTTTTATTCTGGCATGAGCATCAGCTTAAGTCGAGTTCGTGCACGTTTTGTCAAAACGAGTCTAGCTGCCTCTGGTTTTACCCTTTTGGACAACTCTCAACAAGAGGTCTCCCCTCAACATTAATCAACCTCTCACCATAAACACTCCCTCACCACCCTCCTCCTTTCTTCCATGATCCCAACAACTCCAGCCGATGACTTGTTCGTAAAAGATTTTATAGTTCAATTGAATTTTTTTTATTATGGTTTGAGATTAATTCGTGGTTAAAGTTGAATTTTATTGACCACAAAAGGTTAAAACTGAACAGCTTCTAAGGGACTTAGGGATTACATACATAAATATAAAACTTTCATTATATTGAAATAGAGACAAAAGGAATCAATGTATCCCTATTTCTATTGGAATGTGACAATCATTATATAGAATTCTAATGATGCCCTAGCTTAACCTTAATGGGCTATGGGCCACGGGCCCAACCTACTTAGACTAAACTAAATAAAGAAACTAATATCAAAATATATATGGAGAATGTGAATATATCTAAGTAGAATTTTCCATAAGCTTCCACTATAATTTCCACGACGAATCTAACCGTTGGCTAAAACGTGGGATTCTATCATAAACAACTAATGTCAAATAAATAGGACCACTACAAGAGAAGTCTTTTACACGCTAGAATTGTAAAGATTAACTAAAGCTAGACAATATATGGAAAAAAAACTCGAAACTCCATCCAATCCTGCAAGACCGCCCAATGCATCGCCCTCACGATTGAAACTATCGAAGTGTAAAATCAACTCGTTTTCTTTATCTTCTCTTAACTCTTATCCATCCCTTCCAATTGTCTGAGTAATTTTGATCACGATCTTTAACACAACTCAAGTTGTACATGATTTTACATTAAATTAATTTTTAATTTGCAGAGCAAGAGAGAAGAAGAAACGGAATAACCACACAGCTTATTAACAGTTACTAACTGATTTCTTGACAAACCCCATGTACTATTATTTATGCGTAGTGTACTACCAAAATGTTAGATTGGCACACGATTGGGAATTAACCCTACGAACTGGGAACGTGGTTCAATTCACGGCGAACTAAAATCCTATAAACCCATTGTTCCGCTCTTATAAAGCATCTCCATATTTTCATAATTATTTACTTCTTTATGCAGCTGAGTCCTTATCATCCTTTCAATATCATCCAAGTACTCAACTCCAAGAATATTAAGATAGGAAGAAGTATTTAATAATAATAAATATTTTCATTGAATTGGCTAAAAATGGGAGTGAGTATATGACGGTCATGAATATAATAATCGAAGAAAGGGAGAGTGAATATATGCATGTGTGAATAAAATAGGTTTGAAAAAAACCTAAAAACAGATTTACCATATTGTTGTGTTACTAAAGCCGTGTTTGATTTACAATTGTAGATAATTGAATGAAATTGAAAGTCAACTAAAAATTTAAATTTGGGGATTATATGTAATTGCATTTATTATTAAGTGGACGTTACATGTAATTATAAAGTTAGTAGACGTGTTTAAGAGTAGTGCTCCCAATGGGTTGGGTCTGGACCATACCCTTACCCACCCAGTCCCTATTTGGATCCTTATAGTTAACGGGGTCCGTATCCATACCCGAGTATTCGGGTCGGGTCGGGTCTAGCCACTGTCAGACTTTTTTTTTATTTTTTTATAAATGAAACACATCATAAAAATCCACTTCTACTGCTTTAAAGTAGAAGTCCGTTTGATATCCAAAAACTGCCGAACAATAATCGGGCAAGTGGGGAATGTTTCCGAAATGGAATGAGATCGCTGTGAAGTTTATCATTATAATTGTTATGGCGAATTTGAACAATATAGTCAAACCATAAACCAGAACGAAAAAATATGTCAAAATAGTACATACATAAATTGATAAATACATAAACTTCATTATATTGAAACAGAGACAAAATGATTAATCAATGTGTCCCCATTTCTATTGGAATTTGACAATCATTATTTAAGTCTCATAGGCAATATGACGCCAATCTCCGCACTCAGGATGATAGGATGGAGGAAAACATGACAAACCTGGAAATATGCAGCAGGAATTGCAGATCATGAAGCATTTTAATTTTGATGAAAATCTAAATTTACATTTGCAATGACACGACTTTTCACATTTAATCAACAACTTTGCCTGCCAACTGAATGAATTTGCCTGCACAAAAGACACAACCAAGATTAATATTATGATTGCATTGGTACAGTTAATTTTGTTTTTCATCATCCTTCTTGAACTAGTAATCTTTCTCAGTCGTTTCTTATATAAATTTTAGATTGTCAGACATGAGTGACTCTTTTATATGTAATGTAATTTTCTTTTACAATTAAGTAAAGCTGCATTATTAAGAAAATCTCATGCTATTTTATGAAAGTTGTGGTAAATTTTTTTTTAATTATTTGAAAAAGCAACAGTTTGTATTAACGATCTTTTATATAAAGTAATGATAAATATATTATAATAATACAATAACAATAAAGTTAAATAGGCGTGTGGGTGGAGAAATTTAAATATATACTCCATATATAATTGGGGTCCGTAATGTTATTTCCGCCATTGAACCTGAGTGAGTACTAAATTAAAGTAGTATAATAATTTATTAACAGGCGCGTGGGATTGGAGCGATTATTTCTCAATTTGATTTATGACAGTACAATCCTTACTAACTTTATGAAATGCCCCAGACTCACAACATAGAGTGTGACAGGTACGAAACAATCTGAATGGTTTATCTTATTTTATACAGAATAACTTTACTCTCTCTCTCTCTCTCTCTCTCTCTCTCTCTCTCTCTCTCTCTCTCTCTCTCCCCATTACATCTCTCTAAAATTGATGACCTTTTCTCTAAAAATGTGGACCGGAATTTGGTACTAAGTGTCGAACAAAACACCAGTGTTGTGGGCTAGTGTCGTCACAACACCAAAATGCAACACCAATATAAACTAAACTAATCAACTAGAGTTAAACATCAGAATTAAAGCGAGCAACGAAATAAGTTTCTAGAAGATTATATTTCTTTAATCCAACAAGCCTCAATGCAAAAAAATCCACTATAATGATATGACGGGTTACAAAATCGATCTTCAATCTATTCTACGAATAAATTGAAAATCTAAACAAATAAGCACTTTAATCGAACTACCAATTCCAGTCTAGTAATCTAACTATGAACTAATCGAGAAGATCACTGAACAAAGCTTAGTGAAACTGTTGAAAACGTGAGATGTTGTGAATATACTCTAACAGCTCAAAACTCACGTTTAGGAGATTCTCCTACAAAATCAAAGTCTTATCACTTTAGATATTAACAAACCAAGTTCTTGCAACTATTCAAAATGTTTTTCTCTTATAGCTCTCCCTATCTTTACAAACTCTTCGTGATATGCTCACATAGTCCAAGAAAACAACAAGTCTCCAAAAGCTTATTTGCACATGTTTTCTTTTCTAATCAAACTTGAACTTGCCTTATCTTGTCTTTAACCATCAAGCTCTCGAACTCCTTAACCTACAAGAGCCCTGTACAACTCAAACTAACGTCATGGAACTGAATTAGAAATGAATAAATGAAAAATGCATAAACGAGTCATAGATGACTGAAATGCAGAAACACACGTATCCTCTGGTGTTGTGACTTGTGACAACAACAAGAGGCAGCACCTGCACATTCAAACTCATTAATGTCTAGTTCAATGTACAAACTCGTCAAGCAGCCTTGCTCATGTAATTTTTTTTTGTTTTATCCTGGCTTGAACATCAGCTCAAGTCCTCTTGTTTTTGTCAAGCAGCCTTGCTCATGTCAAACTAATGCTCACATAGTTCATTTGGTTTTTGGACAACTCTCTCATCATCAATCCACCTCTCACCCTGGACACTCTCCCTCATCACCCTCCTCCTTTCCTCCATGTTCCCAACAACTCCAGCCGGTGACTTGTTCGTAAAAGATTTTATAAATGAAAATTTTACCATTACGGTTTGAGATTAATTTGTGATTAAAGTTAAATTTTATTAACTGTAGAATGTCAAAACTGGAAAACTTTTAATGTACGAAGGAGTAGATACATAACATAAATATAGAGACTTTCATTATATTGAAACAGAGACAAACAGAATGTGTCCCTATTTCTATTGGAACGTGACAATCATTAATATTCAAGTCTGATTGCACTCAGGATGATAGGATGGACGAAAACATGATAAAGGTGGAAATACGCAGCATGAATTGCAGACCATGAAGCATTTTAATTTTGATGAAAATCTAAATTTACATTTGCAATGACACTCCTTCTCACATGAAAGGAATGGCCAATTGAATGACTTTGCCTGCACAAAAGACACAACCAAGATTAATAGTATGATTGCACTAGTACAGGTAATATTGTTTTTCATCATTCTTCTTGAATTAGTAATCTTATTTCTCAATCGTTTCTCATGTTGTCAAGACAAATATATAGTACTGTAGTATATAATTATATATGTAATGTAATTTCTTTTTCAATTGAGTAAAGCTGCATTATTGGAAAATCTAATGTTATTTTATGAAAGTTATGGTAGTTTTTTTTTTTTTCTTTCATTTTTCTGAAAAATGAGCAGTTTGTATTGACAACTTTCATATAAAGTAATACTAATTATTATAATAATAACAATAACTATAGTTGTGTAAATCAACCAACTAAAATGCTTCTCTCTTTTTTTTTTTTCCAAGCGTCCTAGGTAGGCCTCACACCAATATCTTCACCCATACAATCTTGTAAACCCAATCTTTCAGTCACATCAACTTTTCACCAAGTAAAATTCAAACACCAAAAATACGATTCACCAAAAAACTATGTAAGACCCACCATTGCCTTTATTTATGATGTTGATTTACATCTAACCACCTTTTTAGATGTCCTCTAAACGATTAGGTTCCCAACGTATCACATATTATGGAGAAGGACAAACTTTAAATTGAAGTAAAACATTATTTACATAGGAGGACAAAAGTCAAACTTGGTGAAGATGCCACAGGAGAGAGAGTGGAAATGCATTTTCTTTCCTTTTCTTTGAAATTCCATATTTCATTCTATTACAATTAACCCCCTAAAACTTTCAAATTATAATAAAAAAGCCTCAATGTTTTAAATTTTCATATTTTCATCCATCTTCTTCTTCAACTTATAAGAAAATTTTTTTAAAAAAAAAAAAGGAGCTTCCATGGAAGCTTCAAATTCAGAGCTTCCAAGCTCCACGCCACAACTTCAAGCTTTAAGCTCCGTCCGGGAGCTTCCATGGAAGCTCCAAATTGGAGCTTCCAAGCTCTGGTTTTAGAGCTCCCATTTTTCAATTTTAGTTTTTTAATAAAAATTGTATTATGAAAAGGAAGATGGATGAAAGTATCAAAAGTTAAAACATCGGGGTTTAATTTGAAAGTTTTAGGAACTATATTGAAGTACTATATGTCTATATTGTAAAACGCAAAATATTGAAGACAAATAAATGTGTAATAAGATGATACTTGTATTTTTAAAGAAATTTTTAAATAGAGGGGTGATGTGTACTAAGAGATTTTGATTTCGTTGTAGAGCCTGTAATCTCTAAATATACAATCAAAAGATTAAATTTATAATTGTCAGAAGCTCACTAACACACAGTTTATAGTGGTAAGTTAACTCGAGATATCGTTCTCTCGGGAATAACGCTCGATTGAAATAGAATATTATATGGTTGATTTTCAATATATATAAAGTAAATAACAGATTTTTGGTATTTTTGAATAAATAAAATAAACACTTAAGCAGAAAAGTAATTATAATGAGAATTGACGAACTAAGAACTTATAGAGAAAACATGTAAGCTGAAGAGTCACACATGTCACATATCTTACACCAAGGCGCAGTCAGTAAAGATATCCCATGTAGACTATCGTCTAGCTCAAAGCTGTCACCAGTGGCTAGCTCAACAACAAACCTCAGGCAGAATATCAACTTATAGACACAACTGACATCTCCTAATCTAGTGCAATGAATAATCATGTCTCGCGAAAACATAAACAAACAAAGCATCTTTCCTCAAACAACACAGGTATGAACAACAATCGCATAACCAACATTGATGCTAAAACTATTCCATCATATATAAACCAAGTAATCAAAGATCTCGGCTAACCCTTACACAGGTAAATTAGCCTGACATAACTGAAAGTAATAAACTGTAAACTGAATTGAAATCATGTTTGAAATAACTAAACCGTAAGAAGATGGCGAGTGTCGACCCTCAGCTTCTCCTCTTCGATTCCCTCTTAATGATCGATCTTGATGCTTTCTCGGATGTCTTGAAGTCTTCTTGATTGCTTGCTGACGGTTAGGGTTTTGGAGTTTCACTTCCCCGAGGACTGGTTCTCTCTCAGGAGAGTTGCTTTTGTGTTTCGGAACCCTAACGTTCCGTTCTCTTGTTTGGAACCCTTCCGTTCCGCTCTCTCTTGATTATGAGACCTCAATGGTCTTATTTATACTGAAAATTCTGAGCTTAAACCGCCATTGATCATTAAGGAAGGTTCAAGAAGACGGGCCCTAGCCTAACAGGCCAGAAAACAAACTGAAAGATAAAACTGCAGTGGACTGCGGTCCACAGGTGACCGCACACTCCCCTTTTCCGGTCCACAGGTGACCGCATGGTGCGATTCCCACAGACCCGAATCTGTTTTCTTTGTTCTTCAATTTCGGGCTTCGTACTTCGTTTCCTCAAAAAATTGTCTTCTACAAAGTTGTAGCATCTTCAATTATCTTCGCACTGGCTGGTCGCATGACATGTTTTGACATCTCGAACTCCATGCATCGGCCAATTCTGCGTATTTGCTTAACTTTTTTGATTTCACACAATTATGTCGTTTTGGCGCCTGAAATCGTGCAATTCCCCAAAAACGCGATCATGACCTACAAAATACACACGAAGTTGGTATGTGACCATAAAACGATACAAATATTGAATCTAAGGCAAAAAACAAGGGTCTAAAAGCATGCTATGTCGTACATTTCATTGTCACATCAAGGGGAAAAGTAGACTTTTTGCCAAAAGTCAAACTTTATATATGCTCAGATTGGACTTCATCGTAAATTCTAAAATGTTCGGGACCTAATCGTTCACATGGCATCTAAAAAGGTGGTTGAGTGTAATATTCCCTTATTTATTATGAATCTGAATTATCGATTACACCCACATGTTGTAATTTAAGTTCAATTAATTTATAGAAAGACATTAATATTGAAAAATAAAAAAAGTTAATTAAGATTACCTCAACATGAAACTAGGAAAATAATAGAACATTAATGTAACGACCCGAACCACTAATGGGCCGAGAATCGACCCTTAGGGCCGGCGCGGTTACTCATGGGCAGCTCTCCGAGTGATATGTTGGCCGCACTGTACCAACACATGTCCTTTCCCGCACAATTTGTACTCACTCGTGCACGAACCGAGAGACTCCCCAGTTGGGTCGCCCATCATAAGATTGCTCCAGAGCAAGCATGCTTAACTCTGAAGTTTTTATAGATGTATTTCCGAAAAGAAAGGTGCACCTTGTTGGTATGAGTAGCGTTCTCGATCCATTTAAGCTGTTTGGACTTGACTTAAAACTTTGGGGCGTTACAATTAATAACATTTAATATTATTGAAAAATGGTATGGTAAATAAAAACTAAACCAAAGAAACTACCAAAAAAAAAAAAAAGAAAAAAGAGAGAAAAAAAGAGAGTAAAAAATAAAACTTGTAAAACCGGCTAAACACATCATACAATATATAAAAACACAATTTCAGTTTTTTTACCCAACCCAATCACATTTTGCCAAATCAGTTTCTTATTCATGACATGGCCTATGCCAGAATCTGACATCTGGCCCATTCATATGTGTAATTTCTCATTTTTCTTCACATAAAAATAACTCCAGAAAGGAAGTTGAAGTGATATTCAATCGGTTTCATTCATCCTCTAACCGCAATCGATTTCAGCAGCCCTCAAATTATCCAAAACCAACATAAAAAATATGGATCGATTCAACACCAAACTTCAATAATAGCATTATAGCATCAGTAACATGGATCCATCGAGGATTTCCCAAATAAGAAGGCCATACATGTTTCGATTGCCCAGGAATCAACTTATTCCAATACATCGGTTTAAGATCGAAGTTGTCAATCGCTTCACCGAGTGTCTCAGTTCGATTGGCTTTCCATGGATTGCTTCACCATGTCTGAGTTAGACTGGAGTTTTATGGATTGCTTAACCATGTCTGAGATCGATTGGGTTTCTATGGATTGCTTCATCATTTCTGAGTTCAATTTTGAGTTCTTCTCTCGCCTTTATAGTGAAGGTATGTTTTAACATCTTATATACACAGTTCTTTCTGATTTTCTGCAGTAGATGCGAATATATACCATGTGTATTGTTAAACATTGCTTAGAAGGCGTAATGGATATATATAGTTTGACTCTTTTTTACTTTATGGTTCTTTCACATTTTCAAATATGAATTATGTGACGGATGGGTGGGAATAAATTTGAACATTACAAATGAGTTTTACGGTTTACCTATTCACAATAAGTTTCCAGAGTCGAGTGAAGATTCTTCCCAAAAGATGAGCACTATCCATCAAATTTCGGTATTCATGGTTGAACCTTCTCCTTCTGATTTATATTTTTAACGTGTCGCTTATGCATACGTGTTATATTTGTTGTAACAAGTACTTTCTCCGATGTTATACAGATTATTGTTAATTTAACGTGAACTTGATTACAGAAGCAAGAGGACACTTTGATATGGCATACCGAGGTAAATTTCGCATATCAAAAGTATACATACTAATTCATGTTGTTTTCTTATTAACCACAGTGGAAATTTATAAATTAAGAGTTTGGATGTTCTTGGAGTGGGGATTATATATTCGATCATGTGGATTTGTGGTTAATGTGTGGTAGGGAGGTAAAAATTGTGTTGCTGCAAGTAATTTAGGTTGAATAATACCAAAAGAGATACCATTAGCATCTCAGGTTGTAGTATTCAGAAATTTGTTGAGTAGGAAAATTATGTTGTTGCATTGTCAAGAAATGTGATTCTCTGTTGATTCTTTTATTTGACTCTGCTTCGTAGATGAAGCTAATGAAAATTGAATTCAATCTCTACAATCTTTTTTCCCTATCTCATTTCTTTCTGACTCGATTCAACTTTCAAGTTTTCACTCTGCAAATCCCAGATTCCTATGGTTATTGAGACTTTCTTTACTTATGGTCTCGAAGTTTCTCAATCACAGATTCCACCAAAGCTAAATAGCATGGTCTGATTTTCTTTTTAATACACATCATCATCACATTTGGTGTTAAACCATATGATTTGCTTAAGTTGTGTCATCCCTTCGGTTAGGTAAATGTCTTTTATGAAGTTTAAGTTGTTGCAGACCATATAGTATTCCACAAATATACCATCTATCAATATTACGCATTGTAAGGGTTCCCTGAAATTACGAAACAGGTTAATCCTCTTATGTAAGTTGATTTTAGGATTTTCTATTTCTCTACCATATTTCTTCATGTTCATGGTCTGGGGTTTTCTTCTTGCTGTTGATGTTTGCGAACGAGATTGATTTGGTTATAGAAAATCAAGCATCAACCAATGGCCCTTATTTACATTTCTTGGTAGTATGATTAGGCGCCTTCAATATGAAATGCTTAAATGATGTGTTGTTGTATTGTAGTTGTTTTACATTGTTTGACATTACCATTTTAGATTCTTAATTTGTGAGGCAACTCATCCTGATACTTTTGTTACCAATTGAAATAACATCCAAGGCTCTACCATAATGTGATATATGCTTTGGGAATGGATGTGTTCTGCGGTTAATGTGCACATACGTTTGAGTTGGTAATGTTCTGCGTATAAAACTTCTACGCATAAAAATAATCAGTTCGACTTAAGGTCTATTTTTAATCAAGTGTAATCGGATAAAATAAGGGGAAAGGAATTTCGCACAATAGCTTTCATTTTCTTATTGCTTTTCCTGTGTTTTATGGAATAGAAAAGGCTGGCCGGTCGGCAGAATTTGATGGAGATGATGTTTGTAAAATCTTGGGTGGAGCTGGGACTGGGAGAGATTTAATCTAAAAAATTACTATCCATTTAGCAACGAAGCAGCCTCAAGGATGACAACTCTGCTGACATTGGAATGACTTTGGAGAGATCCAAGTTGAATATGTATCAGGATTTTGCATGGTCAAGTTGTATCGTCATTCGTCCATATTATTGTGGGACTTTGTTGGAACGGACCGCGAAGCCGGAGTATCTGGCAGGGGGTTTGGAATAAATATCGAGCAAGCCAATTCCAGTTCGGTCAAGCATACCAATAGGAAGATAGAAGCTCAAGATGATTATGATAAGCAAGTATCCACAGAGGGGCTTTATTATTGGAAAAAGAAGTGTCAGTGGGATTTATATAAAGTTCGTATAATAGCCTAAAGACCTACAATGTTAAAGTTTCAGTTCAATTTTGTTTCTTTCGGATATAAGATTGAATGTTGCCAGAAGTGCCAACTTGGACCCAAATTCTTCTGCCCCATCTCATACATATGTTCGGCATTGAACTTCCCACGGGTCTGGACACAAATTTTATAAGGTCAGGGTGAATAACTTAGTTGCAACATTGAATAGAGTAGAAAATATAGTGTATAAAGTATGATGGATAGTGAATAGCGTAGATGTATTGAATAAAATAGCATATATATTTTTATTTAAAGAATGATAAGTTGAAATTGAGACTTCATGTAATACGAGAAGTTGAATTCGAATGGGAGGAGTATAAAATACTAAGATACGTAAGAGAGGTTTCAGACTTAAATTATTCACTAAAATATTCACCACATCTTATACGTCTAATACTTACAGTATTTTACAAATGTTTCTTAGTTAATAAGATATTGCAAATGTTTTACCTACTGGAGGAATACATTTATTTACAGTATTTCAAATTTATGCAAAATACATATATTAAATGA
Source organism: Plantago major (assembly GCA_026545765.1). Lineage (NCBI taxonomy): Eukaryota > Viridiplantae > Streptophyta > Magnoliopsida > Lamiales > Plantaginaceae > Plantago > Plantago major. The sequence goes on along the minus strand of CM048843.1, from coordinate 86,671,418 downwards.
ATGATAACATTAACTTCGTAAAAACTCAATATGTAGCTATACACAAATCTAATACACCCGTCGAATTTCGAAGGGTTATTATACTAGTTTTCCCCAATAAAACACGGTAAAACGTTGTTGGAGGACTGGAGTCTACTTCACGAGTAAAACATTGGCGTGGATATCTTAGCTCAAAAATCGTATGTATTGGCGTGGCTATCAATTGGATCCAAACTATTGAAATCATTGTGAATCATTTTGTTTGAAAATATAACTTTACTGAAGATTAATCAGTTAGGGATGTGATTGTCATTCTAGCACTCTAATATCCGTTTGGTACGGAACTTTAATTGAATTGTGAAAATTTGTATTTGTATAAATTAAAATTTTATAAGTTTTTGTAGATTAAAATAAGTCTCGTGAGTTTAATCGAGTTTGTCTCAACTAAAACTGATAACCGTAGCTAAAATTGAATGGACAAACCGTCGAAAAAGTTGAAATCAATTATAATGGTGTTCCAAACAACTCGCTAATCTTAATATGTACAAAAATTCACCAGCCGGTATATAGAGGCCTTCTGCGACAAGACTCGTGTGTTTGACAATAACATAATTGATCTTCTTAAAAAAAAAAAAAACTTAACTGAACAAGGAAAATCCATAATTACGGTGCTGATTCGTACCAATTACTTAGTGCCCAAGCATATATTATTATAAAATTGAAAAGGAAAATTCTATTAACAAATTTAATACCCTGCTATTTTTGTTCGTACTAATGACTTAGTGTCCAAGTAGTATATTTATTGAAAAAGTAATAAGAAGATCTTGAACAATAAAACTCCATTAATTCGGCTATATATATCCACTCGTTTGGCTTGTTACGGTGTCATCAAACAGAAGTAAATAAATTATTTACCCTGTTCTGTTCGGTTTTGTTTTACCTTTGATATAATTAAGTAGCTTGCTAAGTAGCAGCACGTAGAGAAGAGGATGCCGATGGAGTTCCATGGCAACGCTTTTGCTCTCTTGGACGGAGACTCCGACTCCGAGAGCGTCGAGAATCTTGCTTCTCGCGCCCTTGTTGCCGCGGTCCAACCCACACCGGAGACGAGGACGGTTGAGAACAAGAACCCAACAAACACCAACAACAAACATATGAACGCATCTGATTATGGTACATTGTGTTTAAACTTTGCTGCTTATAATGTTTTACTAAGATTTTGAGCCACACCCAATCCCTTCAATTATCCCGTATATATACGGTATTTTTATGAAAATAATTGCATTTCAATGTTGACTCTTATTATTGAAGTATATTTGTACTCTTGATTTGTAAAAAAAAAAAAAAACATATGGGTACGGCATGTTGTAATTTTTTATGTAAATAGTGTAACTTTTCAATTGAATTTGTACCGTTTATAATTAGTTATGCGTTATTTTGATTTGTGACTCCGTCCATGTATTGTATAGTACATTATTTGGAATTAATAATGAGTACAATTAGGGATTGCCTCTTATTCTTCTTGTTATTCTCATAGTCATATGTTTGGGGCATTCTTTATGTTCATATACTTAATACTTAGAGATTTTTTTACATGCGATTAAAATTAATAAAACCTGATTAAAAACATCCACCTAATTGTTTTCTTTAACACAAGGTTTTAATCGTGCGTAAAACATACACTTCATTGCATTTTGCTTGTCTACCATCTAGATTTTCATGATTATCTATTTTTTCTAAAAACCAATTCTTATGATTATAGTGTTACAACTTAGAACCTCACTGCTTATTGATCACAGGGAGGTTCGAAGACCAGGGCAACGGTTCCGGTCAGAATCTCAGCCGCGGGAGAGGGTTCCACCAGAACAATGGCCACCCTAATGGCTACGAAAATGGTTCCGGTCAGAATAATGGCCGGGGAAGAGGGTTCCGCCAGAACAATGGCCACTACGAAAATGATTCCCGCCAAAATCATGGCCGCGGAAGAGTTTCCAGTCAGGAAAATGGCAACCCTAACTGTTATGAAAATGGTTCCCGTCAGAATAATGTTCAGGGAAGAGTTTCCAGGCCGAACAATGGCCGGGGAAGAGGTTTGAGGTCGAACAATGGCCATCCTGCTGGTTATGAAGAAAATGGTTCTACTCAGAACAATGGTCGAGGAAGAGTTTCCAGGCCGAACAATGGCCAGGGAAGAGGTTTGAGGCCGAACAATGGCCATCCTGCTGGTTATGAAGAAAATGTTTCTACTCAGAACAATGGTCGGGGAAGAGTTTCCAGGCCGAACAATGGCCAGGGAAGAGGTTTGAGGCCGAACAATGGCCATCCTTCTGGTTATGAAAATGGTTCTACTCAGAACAATGGTCGGGGAAGAGTTTTTAGGCAGGGCAATAACCATGAGCAGAGTGAACAGGTTTTGCATACTAATAATCGTACACATGAGCAGAGTAAACAGGTTTTACATACTGATAAGTCGAGTAATGAGGTTAACGGCAATAACAATGATGATCAATCTGACTGGAATTATGTTGTATATAGAAGAGGTCGTCAGCTGCGGGGTAATGAGATTAACGGGAATAGCAATGTTGTAAAAAGAGAAAATGAGAGTGGCTTTGATGACCCTAGGCAGCCTGAGATTCAGGCAGAACCTGTCGAACAAGTAGAAGAAAAAATAGTTGATAATGCTTCTGAAGTTTCTGAAGTCAAGAAGGAGAATCTGATAAGTGTATTTACGGAGGGGGAAGCTGAGAGATTGAAGAAATTGGCTGACAAATTGAGTGAGGCGGCGGATATGTTGATAAAAGATGCTGAGAAATTGCCTCAAGACAAGTCAGCTATGAAATCGAAGATCCACCAGCGTGCTGAGAGATTGGAGAAAAGGGCCAAGGGGTTGAAGGAAGAGGCTGAGAGATCGGTGGAAAATCAGTTTAAGGTAGCGAAAGCTAAAGAATCGACTCTTGTGTTTGCTGAGCGATTGAAGAAAGAGGCTGAGCGTTTGAAGGAAGAAGTGGTCGAAGCAAAGGTAATGACTAATGGCTGATCCCCTTTAAGATTATATACTATATACTGTATGTGCTTGATGCTGAACATTCAAACTTATCAAGAAGTTATGATTCATTGTTTTATTTATCTGTTGACAGATGCAAACACTGAAAGAGTATGAAAAGCATGTTGAGGAAAGGAAGGCAGCTTTGGAATCTGCCAAGAGTGCAGGGCGAAAAGTGAACATCAAGGATTTCGAGTCTATGCAGATTGTTGGGAAGAAGAATGATCAAGAAAACAAATTGGTGGTTAGTTTCTTTCATTTTCCAGTGATAGCATTGAGTTTTTTGGTCTCTAATAATTAGTTCAGTAGCTAATTTGTTTGTATGTTTGTATTTCAGAGCAATGAGAAGCTGAAAAAGGGTGGTGCAGCTGGTAAAGATGTCAAGAATGTTCGTAAGGTAGCGTTTTTCTTGAGAAACTGTGATTAAGTTGCACTGAAATTGAAAATGTATCGGCAACTTATCAGTTTGTACGTTGTTTGATTTATTTCCTGACAGACAGTAACACTGGAAGAGTACCAGAAGCAAGTGGAGGACGAGATGAAGAAGGTTTCGGATGAGAAAAAGATGGTAAAAGATTCTGGTCGAGGTGAAGGTGGAAAAGCCCCAGCAATGAAGAAGGCTGTTGCACTTCATCTAGACGATGAAAAGCTGTTTCCAGTGCTTAGCGAATCTGTTAAACCTTGAGCTCAATACATTTTTGTTTGTCGGATTAAGATAGCAGAGTATAAGTTTCCAAAGTTTTTTGGAGTGCGTGGAATGCAGCGTATTTGACCGAAGATCAAATGATGTATGCTTGTGTCGATGCTTTTGTGTCGTATGAGATTGGTAGGAAGTTGGAGGCTCCTTGTTATAGGGATATGCAGCTCTTAAGCCATAGTTCTTGTTTCGAACAATCATGTCACTTGCAGTTTTTCATTTTACTCTTCTGTTTAGATATATCAGTTCTATGTTACTTATCACCTGATCAATATACGCCATTTATGATTGACAGACTTGAACGATGATATTGAGCTTTCTGATCACTTCTCTTTGTATTTTTAATACTGAGTTCGACACGTCTGAAAGTGAAATCAGTAAAAAAGACGAGAGTAAGGCCTGAAGTAGCAAAGAATTGACATGGATCTGATGTCATGACTGAAATAACATACAAGATGAGATCTTACAAGTTCACTAAACTCACAGTCCATGCTGATATAAAGGATTCTGGTTTTGTATTTACCAGTTACAAACTAGCACTGGAATTGTCTGATGAATCGAAATCTTGTACTTCTACCAGAGACATTGTATACACTGATCACTGTTCTTGCATCTAATGCTGATCTCTTCGAGCTTGCTATGCTGTTTGAGGCCGTAGACCTTTTGATCCTTTACTAGCAAAAAGATTGATTGGTCTTAAGATTGTGATTTGTGAACATCATCTGTTCAGCTTCGTTACACCAACTGCTGATGTCTCCGACTCTTTGAGCTTGCTTCGTAGTGAAGTGAACTCAGGTTACAGAAAATCTGATCCTTGCTTGGTTAATTTGTTGGCCAATGCCTCTGATCAGTCCCTTTAAAGGACCATTACTAACTAAAATTTCTTGAAAACTTGATAGCTCTGTCAAAAATATAAGGAACCATTAAAAACCAGAAAAAGTTTGCCATTTCCTTCTACTGATAAACCAGAAAAAACTTGATAGTTTTGTCAAAAACTTGATAAATCATTTCATCATATTTGAGATTCAATCCTTCATTTCTTTCTTCTTTGTAATCGGGTCCGTAATGTTATTTCCGCCATTGGAACCTTACTGAGTATTCAAAATTACTCGGTAAGGCACAAGCCGAACTTATTCGATGTAGTAATTGAGTCGACCTCGAGTCTAGTTAGTACCTAGTTACAAACCCCATGTACTATTATTCATGCGCAATGTACTACTAAAATGTTAGGCTGGCAGACAGATTGGGAATAAATCCTGCGAACTGGAACGTGGAAGGCGAACTAGAAGCGTTTGGATCCGTTTCTGTGCGCTCTTAAAAAGCGTCTCCGGATTTTCATATTTCACTAGTTATTTATTTCCTTCTTTCTGCAGCTGAGTCCTTTGTCATCCTTTCAATATCATCCAAGTCCTTAACTCCATTTTAATTGTAGATTTGAGCCAACTGACAGTCGAACCAAATGGAGAGGAAACGAAACAATTGGGTGACATGCGTTCAAAATCCCAGTCGAACGCATATAGTCTATAGAGTTTGCAATACATTGACAGATCAAGAACGGGCAGGCACAAGTTTTTGCGAACACTGATATATGAAAAGGATGTCGTATGTACTCGAATATGCTAGTATAACTTACTAGAACCACTTTGAGTCCAACATATATAGGCCAAGGAGCAAAATGACAGGAGAAGAGCTCATTCTTCTTTGGCAGGAGAAATAGAAACATATATTGACAAAATACTAGCTGGTGAAGACTGAAGATAACAATTAGGAGTAGACTGGTTCAAACTCTTAACTGATAAAACAAGATAGGCTGGTTTGTGATCTGTCTGGTCCTAAAGGGTTGCAATGTCTCAATGCCGGCAGCCCTCAAGATACCATTATGGTACAAAGCCGCTAAAGCTGCTCCCACGAATGGCCCGTGCCAGAATATATGTTGCACAACAACATCATCAAGAATTAACAGCCTGAAAAGCTAGCTAGGCATCAAATGTTGAGGTGGATCAGTGAAGGAGAAACGCATACGAGATCATCCCAGGCTCTAATGTTATCGTAGATGACAGCAGTAGCCAAGCTCCTAGCAGGATTGATGCCCGTTCCACTGATTGGCATTGTGTCCAAGTGAACCACAAATACCGCAAATCCAATTGGAAGTGGAGCCAAAACCTATTGATCTTACTAGCAGATGGGTTAATAAGTAATAACAGTAACTTTTATCAACCTAAGGAAACTTAATCCAGCAGCTCTCGCATATGATAAATGTTACTTACAGGAATGTGAGAGTCACGCGTGCATCTCTTTGGGTCTGTGGAAGATAACACTACGTAAACAAGACCAAACGTACCAATAATTTCAGCACCCATTGCAGTAGACCAGCCGTTTCCATACGAAACAATATTAACTCCACCATGGGCCTGCTCAAAGCTGATCTTCATGAACGCTTTCACTAGACCAACGCCACAAGTAGCTCCAAGGCATTGTGCAACTATGTATGCCAGGGCCCTTATCCCAGAAACCTTCCTCGATAAAAACAATCCGAACGTTACTGCTGGATTAATGTGTCCACCTGAAAACGTAGCAATTAATATAATCTAATGTGTTAACTAATCAACTGAACTTGATTATAAAAGAAAATTATGTATAGGAAAACTGAAATGCCAGCAGTGCAGTAGACGAGAACGAAGATCATGCCACAACAGTATCCGAGCAGGCCTACACCATCACAAGGGTCCTCACGTATGAGCTTGGCTTGACTAACGATTGTAGCGATGGTGACATAAAGAAAGAGAAGTGTCGCAACAAACTCTGCGATTACGGCTCTGTACAGGGACCACGTCTTCAGTTCATCCAGGCCAAATACAGGTGCTGGAGGAGCGTTCACATAATTCTTCTCCACGCGGTGCACCTGTGGCTGATCTTGGGTTATATTAACCTGCTCAATATTCGCCATTTATGCTGGACAGACTTGAACAATACTGAGCTTTTTTTTTTTTTTTTTTTTGAACGGGCAAAATTTTTATAGATAAACTCAACAAGTCTACAAGAGCATAAGAAATGCTCGGAAAGTGAGAACTTTACAACTCCAAACCTCGTCAAAACTCATACTAACAAGCAATCTTAACCAATACAAGAACTCTACAACCCTCAAATGAGAAAAACCGATGTAGAATGAGGACCAAGGCAAAAAATGTGGTGCATCCCCATTCGGCATTTTCATGATACGCAAAGATGTACAGTTGTCAACGGGAACCGTTAGCATCCTGGACTTCAAACCATCAAAACTCACAAGAGTAGTAAGACCAAGAATATCGGTGAAAAGTTGGGTCAAAGTGGTGGGTGGGACCCACCACAAAAAAATTTAAAAAAAAATTAATTGAATGATGGGCGCCCAGACCTGGGCGCCCATCAAGCAACCAGCAACCATGCTGGTTGCTTGAGAAAATGGATAGGGAGGGACAAGTGTCCCCTCCCTATTGGACCTTTTTTTTTTTAGATTTCTTTATTTCTTTTAATAACTTTTTATTATCCTTTCGAAAAAAAATAAAAAATATATCAAAATTCATGAAAAAAATTATCTTTAAATAGACACCAATATTACTACAATAATTGTAGTACAATTTTCACACATCTCAAAAATCCCCTTCTATCAACTACTTCAAATCTCAAACACAAATCATTTTCGGTTCTCTCTCCGATGGATCCAAATGATCCATTTTACCCACACTATTATTCTACTTATGAAAATACGCAAAACTCTCAAGCATTTCCTAGTTATGAAACAAATATAGGTACCCAATTTCCCCCGAATCTTACTCAGAATAACCCTCCTAATCTTACTCAAAATAACACTGAGCCCGAAGTTGAAACGAACTCAACCAATGTATCCGTGAATTGGGAGCCCCTTAAAGATGTAGCCCTAATGTCAGCTTGGGTTTACGTGGGTGGAGATGCAATTACCGGCACTAATAAAAAAGGTGATACTTTATGGAACAAAGTTCTCAAGTTGTATGAGAAATCCCGGGAAGAAAATCCCGGTACACTATCAAAGCGAACTTTGGAGTCAATGAGAGGTCGTTGGTCGCGGCTCAACAAAAATGTTTCGAAGTGGATTGGTGCATACAAAGAAGCCTATCGCCAGAAAACGAGCGGAATGAGTATGACAGATGCTGAAAATGCAGCTCATAAGATTTATGGAAAGAGTGGATTTCTGCATACTCTTGTGTTTGAACAAGTTATGCGCCATGTACCCAAGTGGGAGTTGAATTTGGGTGGTGACCATAGGAGGCCTCATCCAGATGCACCGGATTCTGAGGAAGAAGGTCATGGCAGTTCAAAAAGATCAAGAACTGATGATGAAGGTCCAACCGAATCTGCTCCAGAAACTCCGGTGAGTGGTGCTTCAACAATAAATCGTCCTACCGGTAGAGATGCGGCCAAAGCTAAGCGAAAGGGAAAAGCAAAAGCATCATCATCATCAGGCCCTGCTACAATTCCAGATGAATTTACTAATGAACTTCGTGCGATGAGGATCACGCGTGAGAAAGAACTTGAGTCTGTGAATAAGTTTGGGAATGCAAGGATTGAATTGGAGAAAAAGAAGCTAAATGCAAATATGTTGAGTGTGTTGTTGGCAAAACCAAATCTATCTTCACAAGAAGAAGAAGACCTCAAGAATCGCCTGTTGGGAGAGTACTTTACCTACTTGTAATTTTAATTCATTATGTTATATATGTTGTCGTTATGTATTACTATGTTTTCGTGTTATTTCAGTTGTGTTTGATTAGTTCTATCATGTATGCTTATGTTTGCAATAAAATATATTGTGTTTAGATTCGCAAATCTTTATATTATATTTTGTCTATAGCCTAGTAAATATTCTACTGTAGATCCATGAATTTTTGTCAGTCTATAGTCTATCCTACTTTCATTTTTTTAAAGATATCTCACATGATTCTTTTACTATAGTCCAATCAACTTTTACTTTTGCCATTGCATAGTCCATTCAACTTTATTGCAAGTAGTGTATCACATGATGATATAGTTGGAGATATGATTTACGTGGCTAGGAATGGCTCAGGTCCATTTCTAACTCTCTTTAAATATGGGCGAGATCATTACCATACTCACACTCAAGTCTTCCTCACCCCTTCCATTTCCTCACAAGTAGTGTATTTTCAACTAAAAATAATGTCATCGAATGAGCACATATTCCATGGTTCTAATTCAGGTGATGATTCTTCTAGTTTCATCAAAATAGATGAGTGGGAAGAACATGTTGCACAACAAAACCAAACACTTAACTGCATTATCGAGGATGTGGTCATTCAAATTCCTACTATGTTGTTACAGCCTACAGACCACAATATTAGAGCTAGGAGGCGGCATATTAACGAATTCGTGAGGAAGGCCATCAAAACTTGTTCAAAATGTATTTCTCAGTCTTTCCGGAACCAATCTACCCGGAAGACACTCTCCGCCGGAGGTTTGGAATGAGAAAGCACGTGTTCGAACGTATAACGGAAAAGCTCAGTTCAGACGAATATTTTCAACAAAAGCGAGATGCCACTGGTCAACTAGGTATGTCTTTGATTCAAAAATGCACTGCTGCTATAAGAGTTTTAGCCTATGGAACACCACCAGACGTGCATGATGAGTGCCTGCGAATGAGCGAGCAGGTGATAAGAAAATCAGTTATGAAGTTTGTAGAAGGCGTAATTGCCAACTTTGAGAATGAATACTTCAGTTGTCCAATCGAAGAAGACATGGCACGGCTTCTACATATTGGTGAACGACGCGGATTTCCAGGAATGATGGGTAGTATTGATTGCATGCACTGGGAATGGAAGAATTGTCCTCTTTGCTTGGGCGATGTCAAGGAAGAAGTGGGAAGCCAACAATCATTTTGGAAGCTGTTGCATCAGAAGATTACTGGATCTGGCATGCATTTTTTGGAACCCCAGGTACGAACAATGATATTAATGTGCTACACAAATCTCCTATTTTCAATGATATTTTATCAGACCGAGCGCCGAAAATCAATTACACTATTAATGGTCGTGAAAGGAATATGAGATATTACCTCACTGATGGAATTTATCCAGAATGGGCTGGATTTGTGAAATCTATTAAGGCTCCTATTATTCGCAAGCACAAGTTATTTGCTCAACATCAGGAGGCTGTTAGGAAAGATGTTGAGCGGGCTTTTGGTATTCTACAAGCTCGTTTCTCTTTTATTAAACAACCATGCCTTCTATGGGATCGACATGCCATGTGAAAAATTATGATTGCTTGCATCATCCTCCATAATACGAAAGTTGAAGATGAAAGAGACACTTACCTAAACTATACCGATCCCACCGAATTCATGATAGATCGTCACGGACATGTGAATGAAGATGATGATGAAGAAGACGTTGTTGATCATATTTTCAACTACTCCACTGAACGAGTTGCAAATCTAGCCCGATATATGACTAACAGGGAGCAGCTTCGCAACATAAATTGTCACAGGGAACTTATGAACGACTTAATTGAGCACATATGGGAGCATTTTAATGATGAGGACTAAATGTGTAATTTTTCAATTTTTTATCCTTCAGCAGCGTTGTTTATTTTGAAATTACATTTGAGGCATTGTAATTTTTTTTCATGTAATATTGTAGTCTTAAATTGCTACATCACCTTGTATTTTAATTTTTCAATTTAAGTTAAAGTTTATTAATATTATATATGATTATTATATTTAATTAGATCTATTATAATTATTTTATGATAATAATGAAAAGAATAATTATATTTATTGAATTGGTTGTATTGGTGGGGGTCATGGCACTACAAAAAAATCTGGTTCTATCCGTCGCTACGGACCATCTATCCGTCGCCCCAGCTCTGGCGACGGATCGAAATTCTGTCGCCCCACTGGAGCTGTGGCGACGGATAATAATCCGTCGGCGGATTGGACGACGGATTATCATTTTTGACCTTTTTTTTTTTTAAATTGATAATGGGGCGACGGATCTATCCGTCACCCCATTTCTATTTTTTTAAAAAAAAAATAAAATCCGTATTCGAATTTTTATATTCGTATACGGATTAATTCGTATCCAATTTGTATTCGTATACGAGATATTGATTTGTATTCGTATACGGATTAATTTGTATTCGAATTTTTATATTAAATATCAATTTGTATTAAATGCAGTGCGGTGGTGGTGGGAGGAGAAAGGTGGTGCGGTGGTGGCAGTGGTGGTGGCAGTGGTGGTGCGGTGGTGGCAGTGGTGGTGGCAGGGTGGTGGTGGTGGTGGTGGAGGAGATGGTGGTGCGGTGGTGGTGGGAGGAGAGAGGTGGCGTGGTGGTGGTGCGGTGGTGGTGGGAGGAGAGAGGTGGTGGTGGTGGTGGTGGAGATGGTGGTGGAGGAGGAGGAGAGGAGAAATGGAGGAGAGGTGGTGGAAGGAAAGGAGGTGGTGGAGGAGATGGTGGTGGTGGAGGATGGTGGTGGAGGAGATGGTGGTGGTGGAGGAGATGGTGGTGGAAGGAAAGGAGGTGGTGGGAGGAGGAGGAGAGGAGAAATGGAGGAGAAGTGGTGGAGGAAAGGAGGTGGTGGAGGAGATATATTATTTTTTTTTAGGCTTTTAGCGACGGATAGATCTAGATCTATCCGTCGCTAACGTTTTTTATTTTTTTTTATTTTTCGGCTATATAGCGACGGATAGATATAGCGACGGATAGATCTATCCGTCGCTAAATTTTTTTATTTTTTAAATTTTGGTCAACGCTCTGTAGCGACGGATAAAATTATCCGTCTCTCTGTAGCGACGGATAAGTTTTATCCGTCGCCAAACGGCTATCCGTCGCCCCAATTAGCGATCCGTCGCTACAGGGGCGACGGATTTTATCCGTCGCCCCTTTCCGTCCCGTTACAACAGAATTCTTGTAGTGTGGATAAACTACATTTTGTTGTTGTGGTTGGGTTGGTTGGAAGGTTGGGTATATGAATGAGATAAAAATTAATTGTTTATTTGAAAGGTTGGGAGGTTGGGTTGGTTGGGTGGTTATGGATATTATTGGTCTAAGTATCAAACCGTCAACGGGAATCATTAATATCCCGGACTCCAAACCGTCAAATCCAAGATAATTCACAGTGCCTCAAAATTAGCCAAAACCCGTCAATTCCTTGAAAACTGTCAATTCCATTAAACAACAAAAACCTCACCCCACTTCACAAAACGGGGACCACAAAGTGCTAAAGGATTTCAAGAAAACAAGAAGCAAGAAATTTAAGAGATAGTCATAGAATACGAACTAAAGAGCACTAGCTAGCCACACCCCTACACCCTATGCCTACGAGGAGACAAGTGGCAAGAAATTTAAGGCGTGGTCACGACTCAAAGAGCGCAAACCATATTATCCACCCCCCTACACCCAATGTTCTTGAGAAATCCAATAGCAAGGAAACACACCCCTACACCCAAAGTTACCATGAAAACAAGGGGCAAGAAGTTTGAGAGACGGTCATGAAATATGAAACGTTAAGCACTATTAGCCACGTCCCTACACCCTATGCCTACGAGGAGACAAGTGGCAAGTAATTTAAGACGTGGTCATGACTCAACGAGCGCAAATCATATTATCCATCCCCCTACACCCAATGTTCGTATAACAACAATTGGCAAGAAATTTAAGGTGTATCTCCAATCCCTTCCACACCAAAACGTCAAAATGAGGAAACCTCGAGATATTTAAAACTAAATCGCAATGGTTTAGTTCCTCGAGTTAAAACTTAGTTGTCAATACTCATACGAATACTGACAACCAAGTCCCTTACCCCCATAATCAATTGCAGGGCCAATATGCAGCAATGAGTCCCGAATCCTCAACAAAAACACACCAATACCTAAGGCACAATCACAACAAACAAACTTCTTTTCCATGGTTAGTCAATAATCATGCAAAATCAATTAATGAAAAAGAGACTTCACAACCAATCATAACAAAACTCACACAACCCACCGCCCCTAAAAGCAATGAGCCCCAAAAAAAATTTACTTTGTTTTTCATGACAATGATACCTGCACTCACTTCGCCAGTACCACTCACCAATTATCGGTCATGCAGCGCATCACATGAGGAACTGCTGGGCCTCAATTAATTTTGTCTCACAGCCTGCACTAACTCAGTTGACTTTTACTTTGAATTATCACCTACCAACTCTCTGTCCAAGCCAATGATCACTTTGGATAAGAAAAATACCATGTTCAGACTTACAGAGCCACACTCGAACACCTCTGGCCATCTCAAAAACCCCTGCACCCTTAGTAAAACAGAACCTGTGACACACAAAAACTAAAAACACATAGATGGTTCCTGAATCCAGGAATCCACATGATTATAGTCTTTGAGTTTCTCATGACCTTTCAACCAAGTCCAACAAGTTATTTTGATTCTTTCCACTAAGTTCCAAGGTGTATCCTTACAATCTTGATATATACCATCATTCCTTCTCATCCAAATAGCCCACACACAAGCATGCCAAATCATTTGTCATATTTCTTTCTCAAAGCTCTTTCTTTTATTCACATGATTTTCCAAAAAATGTTCCAAGTTGTCACCTTTAATTTGTTCACAATCCAACCAACTATATATCAAATCCCAAACTTTTTGTACAAAAGGGCACTCCACAAAAATATGCAAAACCGTCTCAACCTCATCACTTGCACAATTTTTACAACTATGATTTCCTACACCTAAAAACACCCCTCTTTTTATCCAAATTATCTTTTGATGGCATTTTATTTTGGAGCAATTTCCACACAAATGAATTCACTTTCAAGGGGGCTAGTTTATTCCAAATGACCGAGACCCATTTTTTCAAAGGAATTTCACCTTGTTTATGAATTTTCCTATACCCATCATTTGTAGTATATACAACTTCTTTGTTTCCTTTCCACACCCATTTATCACTTACACCTTGTTTTAAAAGCAAAGAATTGATATGACTCTCTATCTCATGAACAGCCCCTAGCTCTCTATCTAGGAGCTCTCTAGACCACTCCCAATTACAAAGTAGACCAAAATCCTTAACCTCTACTCTATCTCTAATCGAAACATCTTTACAAGACTCCAATCTATACAATCTTGGATATAACTCTTCTAGACTCTTATCTAAAGTACCCCAAGGTTCCTGCCAAAAACAAGTATTCCCTCCATCACCAATCAATTTCTTGCAATTAGATGCAAACCAATCGGAAGACCCTACAACATTCACAAGGTCTCTCCACCATTCCGACCAATGACTCCTACTTGACCCTCTTCTCTCTTTAGCCTTTACATTTTCCCAAAAATCCCCATATTTAGATTCAATGATTCTCTTCCAAAGCTCATTTCCCCCTTCTAACAATTTCCACACCCATTTCCCTAACAAGGCCTCATTGAAATGCTTCAAATTTTTTATGCCTAAACCACCCTCTTCCTTCGCCACACACACCAAATCCCACCTTACCCAAGCAATTTTTCTCTCTTGATCTACCCTTCCTCCCAACAAGAAATTCCTTTGTAATTTCACAAGTTCATCAATTATCACTTTAGGAGCTTTAAAGAAAGAAAAGTCATTCAACACCGCCTTGTTAATACTATCCTTCCTCCAAGTGACAAAAATTTATTTTCCCAAACCCCAAGTCTTTTTTCAAATTTTTCTTTCACTTTACCCCACAATTTCTTTTCTTTGGCTCTACCACCAACCGGCAGCCCCAAATAAAGAAATGGGCAATTCCCAACTTCACAATTCAAATAATTCGCATATTCCTCAATTTGTCCATCTTCTCCCCCAAGGCCCATGATACTACTTTTTCCAAAATTTATTTTAAGACCGGATACCAACTCAAAACACCTCAACACACTTTTTATGGTTTCAATATTCTCTTTACACATCTCTCCCATGATAAGAGAGTCACCGGCAAATTGAAGGTGTGACATTGGTACTCCCTTTTTCCCCACCAAAACCGGTTTGAAATATCCCATATCACACACTTTTTAATCATTCTACTAAGACCCTCCGCTACAATCAAATACAAAAAGGGGGATAACGGATCCCCTTGTCTCAAACCTCTATAAACATTGAACTCTTTTGTCGGACTCCCATTTACCAACACCGAACTAGTTACACTAGACACACATTCTTTTATCCATTTTATCCACTTATTCCCAAACCCCAAATCTCTAAGCATGTCAAGAAGAAAAATCCAATTTACCGAATCATAAGCTTTTTCAAAATCAAATTTGAGCATAAAGATACTCTTTTTCTTTTTTCTAGCTTCATCGATAATTTCATTAGCAATAAGCACACCATCTAAAATATTCTTATCTCCAATGAAAGCGGATTGATTTTCCGACACCACTTTTTCAAGCACACTACCCAATCCATTCGCTAAGACCTTTGCCAAGATTTTATACACACTATTTACTAGAGATATGGGTCTATACTCACTCAAATTCACCGGGTTTTTTCACTTTAGGAATCAAAGTAATGAAGGTAGAATTCATACCTTTACAAATTCTTCCATGTCGATGAAACTCCTCAAATACCAGAAACAAGTCCTCCTTCACTACATTCCAACAAGTCCGAAAGAATTGGCTTCCAAAGCCATCCGGGCCCGGGCTCTTATTTGTTCCACAATTCCATACCACACTCTTTATCTCCTCCTCATCAAAACATCTCTCCAAACTTGCTTTCTCCTCCTCACCTAATCTGCCTCCTTCAAGACCCATCACTCTAAAACCCCCTACCTCCCTTGCTTCAAAGTGCTTCGCAAAAAAAATCCCGAATGCCCTTCTTTACCTCCTTCACCTCCTCCATCCACTTCCCCCCAATTCAAACTCCTCTCATCAAATTATTTCTGCTCCTTCTCTCCACAACTCCATGAAAGAAACTTGTATTTGCATCACCGGCCTTAATCCACTTAGATTTTGCTTGTTGAATCCTCAGGCTCTCTTTGATTTTCATCAACCTTTGCAACTCTGCCATGTCACTTTGTCTCTTCTTAATTATTTCTGCACACAAATCATCATCCAATACTGAGCCATAATCTGCTCTCTCTCTCTATTGGACAACAGAGCGCCAGCTTGCTCTCTGTTAGTTGCCGCAATTGACTGTACCGATCTGTACAGTCCCTCAGAGACGTAATTATCACCTGCCAGACCATCCATCTGAATCGGCCCAAGCTAACTGGTCTCTGTCATATCGGTTTCAGGCCCAATAACTTCAATTCCAGCCTCTGTCCGATTTTTCACCATATTTTCCAACTGTAGATCAGATTGTTCCATTTGTTCAGTTATTTTCTCAATTCTATCATTTAAGCTACCAGCTTCTTTTCCATTCCAAGCTTTGAGTTTCAACTTCAAGTTCTTTAATTTCTCCTTCATCACAAAATCCCCCCACCCTTCAATCTTGTCCAAATTCCACTGTTCTTCCACAATCTTCATAAAATCCTTGTCTTTAATCCAACTATTCACAAAGCGGAAAGGTTTCAGTCCCCAATCTTGATTCTCCCCTTTAATCATAATTGCCATATGATCCGACAATCTTCTCTTAAGTCCAATTTGCACCAAACCCGGCCATTTTCTTAGCCAATTACCGGAGAAGAGAAATCTATCCAACCTACAACAAGTAGTCCCGTTGTCGCGGTACCAAGTAAATTTTCTTCGAGTCAAAGGTATATCAATTAAACCCGCTTGAGCTATAAACTCATTGAACGCCTTCATTCTTCTTCTATCTCCACTACTTGACACCCCCTTCTTCTCCTCCAAAAACCTTATGGCATTGAAATCGCCACAAACACACCAATTGCTCTCTTCATTCTCCTTTATTCTCTTCACTAAAATCTCCCACAACTCCTCTCTTTTTGAATCCACACAAGGAGCATACACATTTACTATCTCGACCTTCTCTCCCTTCCAACTACTTTTCACACCCAACGCTCCATCCTCCCCCCAAAAGCTCTCTTTCACAAACGAGTCCGTGCTCCACATACTAAGCAAACCCCCGGACCTTCCATTCGATTCGGAGAATATCCAATCCACACTTTCATTCCCCCATAAAGATTCCACAAGCTTTTTGTCTACTACCTCTCTTTTTGTCTCTTGTATGCACATGAATTCAATTTTTTCTTTTTGTATCAACTCTTTGATCTCTCTTTTCTTTAAGAGACCTCCCAAACCTCTTATGTTAAAGCTCATTATCTTCATGATCCACAATTCTCATTACCATTACTGACACTTGACTCATTCTTTTTATTTCCTTCTCGATCCCTTGCCTCCCAATCACAAAATATTTTCCAAGCCTTTTCTCTATCATTCTCCTTAATCAGCCCCATCTTGATGCCTTTGTCGACCTCATCTCGTGCTTCCTCAGCACACGACATCCTCTCAAACTGTTTGTTACATAGCCTTACTTGGCTATCCGAGATAATTACACCACCATCCAATTGTCTTTTTGAAGTTTTCGACTTCCTCCCTCTCTTCCCTTTAAATTTACCTCTTCTTACGCTTGGGTTCCATCTCCCCCACTACTCATCCCTTGCACAAAATTCCTCCATTTTTCAAACCTCGATTTCTGTGTCACCGCATATTTTTTAATGATTTTCCTAAGTTTAGTTTTCCTCTTTGTGCCATCCATAATTTTCTCAATTACCGGTCCCAACACGAAAGGATCAGAATCCTCCGCTACCACATCATCTCTATCGACCTCCTCATCCAAGTCAAAATCCTCTTTCTGCGTCCCCACTTTCAGCAGAAGCCAAAATTTCTCTGATGTTCCTACTGTCCAGTAGCTCGAGACCCCCACCCCTACCTTGTGGGTCCACTTGCTTTTCTTCCAAAAATGTTGCTTGTGATTTGACTTGATCCCCATTCTGAACTTCTTGAGTTTTCTATTGGCCCATTAATTCGCATGCTCTATATATCAGGCCCAAGATTAGAATTAAAAGCCACACACTCTCTTCACCATTTCCATTCACATCATGTCCACTGTTAATTAATCAACTTATCCTTTTGGGTCTCCTCATGTACATCATCTAAGACCTCATTCAGAGATGTTTCAGGGACATAATCCCAATTTAGGTCCTCATTTCTTTCCTCCAAAGAAACAGAATCACACCATTCACTAGTCTCCCCATCCTCATCTACACATTCATCAGGAGATTTACCCGATGCCACCTCCGTTCGGGCATTTTCTGACTGAATACAACGATAGTCTAAGTTCCATTCTGACTGACTAAATTGCCTCAGCAAAAGATCCACTCCTTCTTCGACCACATTAACCGGGAAAAACTCTCCTTGAATTAGGATCGACGATCGCTTCCTTATAACTTCAAACATAGGGGTTTCCACAAGCACCTTCCCTTTTCTACAGTCTCTCTTCTCAACAGTTTCTTGGTGTACTTCAATCACCTTTCCTACATTTCTTCCTATTTTTGAAAAAGTTTCTTCAAAAAATAATCTAGGCTGATTGATACATGTTCGAATATTACATACATCAAAGCTCTATGTGTGAGACAACTGACATGGACATGTCTGAAAGTGAAATCAGGAAAAAAAGACGAGAGTACGTCCCAGAAATAGCGAATAAAAAATATGGTTCTGATGTTGATTGCTGATTTCTAAATGTATATCATACAAGATAGATCTTACGAGTTTTCACTATGCTCACAATCCACACTGATGTAAGGATTCTGTTTCTCCTACTTAACAGCTACAAATTAGCATTAATCTCTATTCTTGCATCGATCGAATGCTGATGATCGCTTCGAACTTGCTATGAAGTTTGAGGCATGCACCGTAAACTAGAACTTTCAATGCTTTACTAGCAAACAGATTGATTATTGGTCTTAAGCTTGCAAACATAAACTGTTCAGCTCCGTTGTACTAATTGCTGATGTTTTCGACTGTTCGAATTTGCTTCATAGTGAAATTAACTCAATTTACTAAAATATGATCCTTGCTTGATTAATTTGTTGGCCAATGTCACTCCTTTTAAAGGACCATTACTAACTGAAATTTCTCGAAAACTTGATAGCTCTGTAGAAGATATATGGAACTATTAAAAACCAGAAAAAAAAATTGGAATTTTATTCCGTTGATAAACCAGAAAAAACTTGATAGCTCTTTATCAGTTCATCACATTTACCGCACAGCTAGAGTACTCGACTACTCCCTCAGTTCAGTTAACCTGACTTTTGAGCTGCATAATTTAAAAAAAATAAAAAAATTCTGCCGCCAGGATTTGAACCTGATACCATTTATCATTGATTTGGGTATTGGGCAGTGCTACAGCGGAGTCACTTGTCAATTGTGTGAAAACTAATGAATAATAACGATTAATTTGATAAATAAATATCCAAACTATCAATCGTCATAAAAGTATTAAAAAGACCGGAAAAGAAAATTGTTATTACTAGAAACATTAGGAGGTTCTACTGTGAACATTGGTGTAATCATAGTACACATAAAAATATAATTTTGAAATTAGTGTTTTATACTAGAACACCGGTTCACATATAATATTAGATTTAATCTCAATTTTTTTCTCTTTATTTTTTATTAATGCGACTGTGCATTGCATCACTAGTCGAATTATATTTAATTATATTATAAGAGTGCATCAATTACACCCACACGTATTAAACTTAACAAAATACATTCAAAAACAACTTAAAATCAGTCCTCCACTATTTTAAAATTCATAAAACACCCCATTTTACTTTAAGTAAAACAAATTTAAATAGAAAATAATTGGAGTTCTGGTGAGGTTACCGAAGCTCTGGACCATGGAAACTCAAAGATATGCCACCATGGAAGCTCTGACATGCTTCATTGAAACCTCCAAGCTTCCATATCGATTAAAAATTATTATAAGGAAAAAAAAAAGAAGAAATCAGAACTACAGTGACTATACGCCTATAACGGTGGTGAAATTGAAGAAGTGGGGGGTGGAGGTAGTGGTGGAGAATTTGGGATTTGAGAAATTTAGGGGATTAAAGGGATTATCTCGAAGGAGTGGTGTTTGTAATTTTATGTAATTTGTATTTTTAAAATTATTTAAATTATTTAAATTGTTTACAAATTAATTTTTAATTATCATATATTGAATTTTTTTTTTTTAAGAAGATATCACTACTAACGTTGACACGCGTATACCCGCGCGATAACTTTTTAAGTAATTATCCCTAGTAATCCCTAGTTCCAGTATTTCAGCCCCACCATCGATTCAGCTCAGTTCCAGCTGCTCTGAGAGTTCTGAAGATTCCGCTTACAGTCAATTCCAGGTAACGATTTCGATTTCTCAAATTCATCTTTCTTCAATACCTCACAGTTCAATTCCGAGCAGCTTCAAACAAACACATCAATACGCAGAATTTCAACTGATACAAATTTTGCTTCCGATTTCGATTATGAATCATCTAATTGTTAGGGTTTATGTTAATTAATGGTGAATTTGCTATCTTGCTTGGTATATGATTGTTTTTTGGAAGTAACTATTGTGTTTTCAGGTACTGTTTAAGAACAATGGAGCACGGGTCGTTGCAGGATCCATCACAAGCGACGTTTTCGTTGACGGAGGAAGATCATACCCTGGCCAATTCGCTGAAATTGGTTCTTAATCGAGAGTAAGTGAGCTCCTAATTGCTGTTGTTTGTGTATCTATTTTTAACTGGAAAGTTAGATTGACCATAGAATGGAATACTGCTATTGGTTTCGACTTTCGAGCAGCTGCGTGTTAGTATCTTGCTTCAGGGGTCTTGTTTGGGGAAATGGTACAGTTGGGTGTATTATAGGATATTTTAAAACATTGGGTTTCAGGGAGAAGCTTGGGGGTTTGGTTTAGCGAACGATACAGCTCGAAATAGATTATGTTTCTAACCTGTTTTGTTTTCGTGTATTGGAAATATGATTTCGGTTCATTGATTATGGGGCTAGTGTTCTCTGTTTCTACTGAAATATGGAGGTATTGGAGTTTTTAATTGGTGATTTTGTCTTGCAGCCCGAGAGTAGAATTTTGCGGCTATAGCATTCCACACCCTTCAGATGCTCGAGTAAACATAAGAGTGCAGACTACTGGTAAAGTTTGTACATATGTTTTTTCTTGCTATAGACTATAGATGTGGTTATATTTCATTTGATTGCATAGTTTAATATGAATTTGCAGTCATCCTCCTTTTTTTGATACAATTGCTTCTTTGACGAGCTTTGCATTTACTCCCTCCGTCCCAATGATGTCTTTACCTTTGCATTTTGCAGTCTCTTAGGAGTGTGTAAAGTGTTAATTAAATTATACGTCTGAGTGGTGGAATGCATAGTAAATTAAATTAGTAAGGAAAACTATCCAGAAATGATAAGATGGATTAAAAAAGAAAATGTAAAGAAATGAATGGGATGGAGAGGAGATTGTTTTCTTGGTATGTTTGTGTATAAATATATATGATAGCCATATACTTTGCTTGATAGAGGATTCTTTAAGTGATTAATAAAAGACTAGCAGCTTGTTCTTTTTGTAGCAGACTACAGGTAAAGTTTATGCTACATTTTTCTTTGGTAATACCAAGTTGGTATAGGTGAGTTTAAGTTTCCAAGTGTCATTGTTTAGTTTAATCAGATGTTGCAGCCATCCTCAATTCTTAAATTTGATACGTATCTCCTTGGTCTACTTTGCTTGTATCCTTCATTGTACCTGTGTGTAAGCATTCACGGTAGCCATGAGACATACTTAGTAGAGGACTTTTGAAGTGATTGATTTGAAAATACGAACTGTAGCCCGTTGTGTGAGCAGCATACTTGTTATCTTCTTCACTCTGCTGAGTCGTGATCTGCTATGATAGCCGTACTATTTGCTCAGTATTATGTATATTCTGCACTCATTTGCATGCAGCTCCTCGTGCTTAATTTTCTGTTTATCACTTATATGTAGGCTTCTGTTGTAGATTTAAAAATTTCACTTTGTTAAATTTTTGTATGATAAATTGTGGACATGAGTTCTCCATTTTGTTTTGGTTTAGCTTTCGTTAGATTGCTGTACATCTCAATAAAATGTGTGATGTTCTGTTTGCAGGTGAGCCTGCGCGCGAGGTATTGAAGGATTCATGTCAGAATCTAACGCTAATTTGCCAGCATGTTAGAGGCACCTTCGATGAGGCTGTTCTCGAGTTCAAGAATAAGAAAAAACTTGATTCGATGGTGCTTGATGATTAGTGATTCGTGCAATCTCTTTGAATTACATCTACTTGTACAAACTGAAACGAAGAAAAATGGTATCTCTGATGGAGGAATTTGATCCCCTCCCGAGAGATCTCACCTTTATAGGGGACTTTCAGTTTATCTATGTTTCTCTTTGCTCTCTCAACACTGTAATTCAGTAATGTTATTTTTGAAACTGACCTCATACAATGTCAACATGTTAACCTAAACTGAAAAGTTTCAACTCATAGACGTCCTATGAACAATCCGCACCATTACTCTCACTTGTAGAGTTGTTACATGAGTCGAGCATTAATGAGGCTTGGCTCGGCTCATTAAAACTCGAGTTCGAATAATTCGATAAGGTAAACGATCTGAGCCCGAGCCTCATTTTATGCTCGTTTATCTAACGAGTCGAGTCCGGCTCGGCTTGATAATATCTCGTTAAGGCTTATTAAGTTAATAAATTTAGATTTTCTATACTTATTTTCAATATTCAATCAATATGGCTCATTATTTTGTCGAGTTCGAATCGAGCTCGAGAGCCATTTTTTACTCGCTTTTGTTAAGCTCGGTTGAGCCCGAGTTTGAATCGAGCATCACAATACTCGACTCGGCTTGTTTAACAGCACTACTCACTTGGTCCGTCTCTCTCCCAATTTGGTGCTAAGCATTTTTTCGTATCGACGTCAACTGTCTCATTCCTGATGGATTTTGTGCGGATATTTCTGAGAATTGCTGGACCTGGCACCTAAATGAAACCGAATCCGATATACCCATGGATCAATGATCACATATTTTAGTACTGATTAGTATTGATATTAAATTGAATTGTTTGGCACACAAATATAAATTACTCCCAGCTGACCCAGCATTTTTTATAAAACTTGTTATTCTGACTTTGATCGATCAACTGTCTCCGAGTTTAACCACAAATTACTCTTAAATGATAAAAGTAAATAATTTACTAGGGGCTTGATGTGACTCGCGCTTTGTGCAATCTCTTCGAATCACATGTACTTTTACATACTAAAACCAGGAAAATTTGAACTCTGTACTTTGGTACTTCTGATAGCTTAATTCGATCCCTTCCGATAGATCTCGTCTTGTGAGCGGATCCAAACACTTCATCGTTTTATCCATGTTTCTCTTTTGCTTTCCCTATGAACGATTTGAACCATCACTCTGCAGCTCGGATCCTCATCTCTCTTCCAATATGGTGTTATGAATTTCTTCATATTCCGAAGTTAACTGTCACATACTTGACGGGTTGTGTACAGGTACATGTAGAGTTCGACCCTACCCAAATGTAATCTTATATTTTTTGAGAATTGTGTGCATCGTCACAGTTTACTAGTTATAGTAAACTAGATCCTTGCTAATTCGGTAAGTATAATCCAGGGAATATGATATACGATTACATCAAAATCATGAATGATGGGAGACAATTACTTAATCCTTACACTTGACTCTTCGTTTCACCAATAAAGTGAATGATTACAAGACCCAAATTTCACTCCTATGGTCATGTTAGAAGTAGACATCTACATACATGTTGCAAGAGCCAAACTTGGATTTTCGTTATTACACTTCAATGGAAAAATCATGACAAAAGTTTGTTTGATTCTGTATTTCTGTAGGATATGAAATGCATTGGACTGGACAAGAGAAGTAAAAAAAAAAACAAAAGAAAAAAAGAATGTGTTTCAAAGTAGGAAAAAAAGAAAAAATATATTGCGGTGAACGTGGATCGAACACGTGACCTTCAGATCTTCAGTCTGACGCTCTCCCAACTGAGCTATCCCCGCTTTGAGACTTTTCCTGGTTGATTTTAGTATAGTATACTAACATAATCTATTTGACCATGTTCTTTCGCCTACATCGCTCTCTCAACGAGAGGCTATTCACCTTGGAGAACTCATGCAATCAAGGAGAACTCTGACGAGGACCTTGCTGATGTATTTAAACACCCTAACGTCCCCTTCAAATGTTGCATCCCATTCATGAGCTTTAACTCAATTCCTTGTTAACGTGCTCTACGTCGGGCTTCTATTGACCTTTAGACTTGACTAATCCATGTGGAATGACACGTCCACATTTCTCCTCTTTCACCTTCTAAGTTCTCATGAATATTGCTCTTACTAACATGATCTGCACTGATGATGGCCTCGTTCAATCTCATACCTAAGACTTTAGGAGAGAACTGCACCCTCCTAGCTACTCTCCGTTGGGGATTGACCCTTGTCTTAAAGATACCCAATGATATTTAGAAATAAACTTTCCTTTTTTCTTTTACTTTTTTATGTACTACAAATTAGTCATAAATCATGATATAATTAAGAAAATTATATTACAAAAGTGTAATAATTTAATTCCATAATAGTATAACTTTACTAATTTAATTTTCAATGTGATTTAGAATTAATTTTCATTAAATGTACGATTAGAAAAGGTCAACTAAATGAATTTAGCTTTAAAAAAAACTAAATGTAATGAAAAGGTATTTACGTACAGTGGAATTACAATCCCTAAAAATTTTATATTCCTAAACATTTCCAAGGCAGCTAATAATTACTTACGTCCTATGTAAGTGAAAGTGTAACAGCCCAAAAATTCGTATTTCAAACTTAGATGTTTTAAAGCCAACTGACCGTCAAAGTGCAGTTCGTAAAGCGTTGTTGGCCCAGTTTTGCACCTTGTAGTCTTATCCAGCCCGTCACTTATCTAAAGCCCAAGTCCATTTCTTTAACAAGTTCATTCTATCCCTAACCCTAGATTTTTTTCAAAGAAAAGCACTTAGCAAAAACTTTGTTTTCGCGCATAAAACTTTATGCACAGGGCAGTCAACTTCTAAAATCTTTTTTCGCTTTGTTAATCGTCCGATCGAGCTGATTTTTGGAGAGAAGATTTCTAACAGACCGTTCTATACTTTCATTGGACGGATCTCTGTTTGGATTTGTGAGTCATCCAGAATATGGGGTCGAACAAAGGGTTGTTTTCCAACCGTTTTCAATTATCCCTCTTGTTCGTTTTTCTCAAAGCAAGTTCCCATAAGGTTTCATTCACGATTATTTGATTTGTGATCTATGCTATGATATGTGATTTTTACAAGTTTCTCTTTGGTTCAATTCATATTTATATGTTTGATTGTCTTCCGATTAGTTGTGTGCCTTTCTGCAAGTAGATATTTATATTATTCATTGGCAGATTCTAATTTGGTTACCGGCATGTATAGTGATTATTGAAAGTTGTTGCCATCGTCTTCTACGCAAATATCTAGGCATGAATCTGTGTGTAAGTATTTTAATTCTATGTTATAGGTTCTAATGACAGTGTGAGGATTAAGGGACTTAATAAAAGTAATTACTCATGTTACATGATTGTGTTTAGCTAATGTTTCAAGTGAGTTGATTGTTAGTGCTATTAGTACTGCTATGTTTCTGCAAGTTACGTTGGTTAGTAGTACAATCTGTGTTGGACTATGACTAGTCAAGCTACCTAGATCACTGCTCAAGTTTCGTGTAGTATATGATATTGGTTGGCTCGTTTGTATGTGTTCTGATACTATTGCAAACTCAGTTCAAGTACTATATATTTGATGGTCAATCTCCTGGTGTGCTAGTTATAAAATTGATTGGCTGTGATTGTTAAATGTTCAAGATGATATGTTATATGTTATGCACAAACATTAGTCCATGCATTCATGAGTTAGAGTTTAGAATTATACATTCACTTTAAGAAAATGTTAAGAGTTTAAGTAAAGTAAGTTTTAAAGTTAAAGAAAAGTAATGGCTCGTAAGGACACTGCCCTAAGCATTAGTGGCAATTTCAAAAGTATCGGCTAGAGTGTGATTAGTGCCTCTAGTCGTGTTTTAAGAGTTTTAAGACGCCATCATGGGCTGGGGTAGTATCTTGCGATGCCAAGTGAGCTCGCGATCATATTAAGATTTTAATACATTTTAAGAGAAAGTTTCAAGTTCAAGTTAAAGAGTTTTCAAGGAGAACACGTTCAAGTGTTAAGAGTCAGGTCAAGTCAGGTCATAGGGTTGCATTGCATTAAACAAGATTAAAAGATTTAAAAGACATGAAGATAGATTTTTTAAGTCATGACACGTGCATGGAATTTGCTCAGTCAAGTGGTCACGACTGACCCTTGCTAAAATATCAATTTTAGGTATTTGAAGCCAAGCTATTGGAGTGGAGCGTTGCCGGGGCAGTGATCACTACCAAAACCGTTTCTACCATTTTCAGTTTCATGTATTTATAGACTTTGTATTCAAATTTTTACGATTTAAAATTCCGCTACATTATTTTGTTAGTTCGCGAATTATTTCAAGAATTTCCATGTCAAGTCTTTTGACGTACAAGGCGTCGAACTACGTTTTATATATTATTTTAAATCAAGTTCGACGAATTTTCAAGTTCACGAACTAGCACGAGTCATAGTTTTTTTAGTTCACTACAGAATTTCTTGGAATTAGACTTTATGACTTCGTATGGATTTCTTATGTTATTCTCGACAACTCGTGTCTAACATGACTATTAAAATAGTTACATGGAAAATCCTTTTGGGGCCATTTGAATCTTGGACTTGGATCTAGTATAATATAAACTGTAGCTAGGTCATGCATATACGCCTTAATTTTCAATTGTAATTGTAATACATTAATAGTGAGGGTACTCCAGATAATTAATTCAATGATGTTCAACTCTTAGATAACAAATTATTCATACACCAATGTATGTATGGCATGCTAGACTTTATCCTCAATTATACGTATAATTCAATCCTAAAATTATTGTGGCGTTTAACGAACGATTTATTATGGATGAATTTCTGGTTGGCACAAGTAACATTGGCACCTCATTTAAGCTGTTTTAAACTTTAGGGTTACATTTATCCATTCTTAAATGTCTTGCACTCCGCTGCACCTTATCAGAGGACAATTCTTCGGTACCCGTTGTGGATTTGGCAATGATCCCACATTGATACATTTGAAGTTCAGTGATCATCGATCGACTGAGGTTCAACTTGTTGAGTTATTGTTTTCAATGGTATCACGGCTCATATAAGTAAACCCATATGGAACATTCTAGCCTGCCCCTCTATTCAGATGGTGAGCCCTAGTGTATAACCACTGTAATCCAGTGAGACTATTAATTTGAATTTTGATAAAGGAAAATTTAGGGGAGTAGAATCAAGTATCCGTATTTACATAAGTTAATAGTGAAAACAAAGGATACTCCTATATATGTTGACACATAATTTCACATTTTATGAAATTTTTTTAGACGACTTTAAAAGTAAATATGTTAGTGCTTTGGTCGTGGATAACATCATATAACCGAGACTTAAAAGTACCGGTCATTATTAACCACGGAAACCTAAAATGTTCAGATGTTGGTTGGAAGTATACATGTAGAGGGTATATTCACTAGTAATAGAAGGGTATATTCACATGAACAAGGGATAGTAAGCAAGAACACGTGAGTATAGGCAGCAGTACCACCTGTTACTTTCCTTTTCTGTTCCCAAACAACACCTAACCCTTTAACTCGACGTCAACATGATTGATTCATGACCCTTCCATAAAAAAATTGAAATGATAATAACAAGTAACAAAGCAACCATGGCGGACCCAAAGTTTAAAGTTCGGGAAATCAAATTATATGTGTGAAATTATTTCGCAGGTTATATTAGGTGAATCTTAAATTACCAAAAATATGATTATGATTTCCTTTAAACTTTCAGGGAGTCGAACGCCCCACTATGCTCACGTCAAAATCCACCACTGTAAAGTGCTGTAGGAAATCGTATCTAATTAATTTAAAAAATAAACAAATAATCTTCTAAAATTACATTCATCGATGTGTATATATTGTTTATGCCATCTATATATTCATACTATACCGTCTCTACCCTGAACCAATTGATATCTAGACCAACTTTTGCAATAAGTGTTTCTCCGACATACGAGATCGAATTACTTGTTTTGGTGTAAACATCAGATGTATTAGCTTCTTTAACAACACAAGTAATAAAGTCGTTTAGGCACACTATGTTTCGAAGTAAACATACGATACACGAGGTTCGTAGCTGAACATGTTACGTTGATCAGACTATCCGAGATATGCATAAATGTGACAAATAAACAATAATCACGATGAAACCGAGGTCTGAACTCTCCACCGTCAGATCCCAACATGAAATCAATCTGAACCGTCCATCACGTCTTATCCTCTTTCCGCCTACTCATATTTCCGCTATATAATCAAAAGACTATCGCAGCTGAAAAAGTTCTCCTCTCTTCTTCTTCTTCTTCTTCTCACTGAAAAAAATACCTCGATTCTCATCGCTCTCCATATACACATACAGAGCTGTCGGTGTATCTATTTATCGGTGAGTCACCTTCTCTTATCTATAATTTACGATTGGAGTTATCAATTTTTTTTAATTTCTGTTTAATCGTTCGAGAACCCTAATTGATGCTAAGGATCCGGATATTATGCACGGTTAATAAGACTTCTGTGTGTATTGTAGAATTGATCTGGCGATATGATTAGTGCTGTTTGATCACCGGTTACGGAATGATAATGCTTATTCAGTGTGATTAGGTGCCTAGTTTGTTGGATTTGTTTTTTTGTTTTCCATTTTTGTTGGATTATTTGTTTTTTTGCTCGCGATTTTTCTTTTATAGGGAAGCTTGTGTCTGTGTGTATAAGTAGATACGATAACGATTGGCGGATTAGCTAGTGAAAAGCCGAAAAGGAGAAATTTCGGTGAGTGAAAAGATGGAAAGTATTTGAAGCAAAAGGCTACAGGTGGTTTTAGACTTTTAGTTTGCGCCGAGTGGTAATTAGGAATTTTTTTTTGGTGTAAGCAATCAAATTATTAGTATGTGTGTGATTCTGGCTATGGTTTTTGGGAATGAATTCAAAAGGCGGGAGTAGCTTGGGATTTCCTTGTGTATTTTGTGGTTGTTTTGTTGGAACATTCCGTATGCTCGTGTAAACGTATTGAGTATGGTTAATTAATACAATTTTGCCGTTTCAAAAAAAAAAAAAGTGCTTGATTTTATCTGCTTGGAAACTTGTTAATTTCTATTTTTCATGCCATTTTTGTGTGATTGTACATTGATATTACTTTCTCCCCATGTTTGTAGTGGATTGAGGGTGTTGAACGTTAGGTTTTCTGATGGAAACTACCATCAGATATCAGGGGGATGAAGCGTTAGGGTCGAAGGTTGGTGTTGATGGTGAAGTGATTGAGTTAAGCAAAAAGGAAAATCTTGATCTCAGTTCGGACGGGTTGAAGGATACTGATGCAGATGAGGTTTTTGAAGAGGCACTTGAGCCAGAGACCCCGGTGATTAACGCAGAGAAAAGTAAAAAAATTGCTGGCCGAAACATGGAATCAGTTGGGAGCCTGGAGAATGGTGATCCTGACGCAGCTCAACAGTCGGAGCATAATCATGCCCAGGCTGAAATTCCAATCAATGAGGTTGAGACCCAAAATGACGTGGATGTAGTTGTTAGGGATGGAACTGATAAATTACATGATGAAACTAATGTCGGGGAAAAAGTCGACTTAGCTCCTACTGATGGTCAAAGTAACTATCCTAGTTATTTCGATATTGTGATTAAAGAGTCTAAGCATGAGGATGGCGTATCGGAGAATGTAAGCTCTCTTGGAACTTCAGATTTTAATGAATCAAAGGACTTGGATGCAGATACTGGAGAGGGATCGACAGTTGAGATGTTTGAAACTCCAAGGTTTAATGTGGTGAATGGAAGTGAGAACCCACAGAAGCCTGACATAGAAGGAAATGATGGTGTCGTGGAAGTTCAAGATGCTAATAAAGTAAAGGAAGGTCATGTTGGCTCAATGGAGCAAGAAAACAGAATATTGCACCATGTGACTAAGACAGGAATTTTGAATAATGAAGATACAAAAAGTGGAAATGATAATGTTCATATAGAAGAGCTTGAGACGACATCTGCAATTAAAGATGCCATTGACGGTAGACAAATTGAAGGTGATTCCGAGCCAGTCTCCCAGTCCAATGGGACTTCATGCCAAATTGATGATCAAAATGGTACTGTGAGTAAAGATGTTGTGTTGTCAGAATCCAAGTCCAATGGGGATGTAATCCATACTGCTGAAAGGAGTGTTGCGGCAAATGAATCAGTTGCTGTTTTAGGTCATGGTTATGAGCAGGAAAATAGTGACATCTTGGCCAGTCAAAATCTTGACATTAAAGATCTTGTTGGAGAAGAGGAGGAAATGCCACATACATCCGTTCCTAATGCCGAAGGTGTTGATAAAAGAAAGGACCAGGAGTTAGAAATTGTTGATGGTCATACTGTTGACAATGATGAGACAACTGGTGTCACAGCTTCAGATCTCTCTTCCCCTGGTGATGCTAATGAAAGCAATGAAGCTGAGACTAACTTGCCTCCTTTAGTGGAAAGTAGTACACATGACCTTGAAATTGCAAAAGCTGAAACGCCGAATTTAGGGCCATCTAAATTGTTAACAGAGAGTCCTACATCTCCTCAAACGGAGCTTAGGGATACAAGTGACACAGTTTCTAAAACTTTTACTGATATACCAGGAAAAGAATGGGGTAAAGATGATACGAAGGAAGAAGCTGTTTCCGAGACTAAAGAACAGGAATGTGAAATTATATCGTCTCCCGGTGAGTCTACCATCTCCAAGACCTATCCTGAACGCCCTGAGCTCACTGCTGACATTCAGAAACCGGTTTCTGGGGACACTCCAATCAATGACGAAAAAGAAGCCAAAGCTAAAGTGGCGATATCTTCCTCCGCTGAGACTGTGACTACTCGTCCAGCTGGCCTTGGGCATACTGCTCCTCTGTTTCAACCTACTCAGAATGCAGCTGGAAATAAAGAAAGTGAATCCAGAGCTGCATCCAATGTACCACCTACCAAAAGTACTTCTGCTGCTACAGCTCGCCCAGCTGGCCTGGGACGTGATGCACCGCTACTGGAACCTGCCACTCGTGTCAGCCAGCATCCTCGAGTGAATGGTGGTACTTCACCTCCTCGTAACCAGCTTGTTGAGGATCAGAATGGTGATGCTGAGGAATATGATGAGACTCGTGAAAAACTTCAAATGATTCGGGTGAAATTTCTGCGTCTTGCTCATAGACTCGGTCAGACCCCACACAATGTTGTCGTAGCTCAGGTCCTGTACAGATTAGGATTGGCTGAACAGTTGCGGGGAAGAAGTGGTGGTCGTGTTGGTGCATTTAGTTTTGATCGCGCTAGTGCAATGGCTGAACAGCTTGAGGCTGCTGGGCAAGAAGCCTTGGATTTCACTTGCACAATCATGGTTCTTGGGAAATCGGGGGTTGGTAAAAGTGCGACTATAAATTCCATATTTGATGAAAATATGTTTGGTACTGATGCTTTTCAGGTAGGCACAAAGAAGGTTCAGGATATTGTGGGGACTGTGCAGGGGATCAGGGTTCGTGTTATTGATACACCTGGGCTTTTACCTTCTTGGTCTGATCAGCGCCAGAATGAGAAAATTCTTCATTCTGTTAAAAGATTTATCAAGAAGACTCCGCCAGATATTGTTTTGTATCTTGACAGATTAGATATGCAGGGCAGAGATTTTGGTGAGACCCCACTATTGCGAACCATTACAGATATCTTTGGACCATCTATTTGGTTCAATGCTATTGTAGTTCTGACCCATGCTGCATCTGCACCGCCTGAAGGTCCCAATGGCACCGCAACTAGTTATGATATGTTTGTGACTCAGAGGTCCCATATCGTTCAGCAAGCAATACGCCAGGCTGCTGGAGATATGCGATTAATGAATCCAGTTTCATTGGTGGAAAACCATTCAGCATGTCGGACAAATAGAGCCGGACAGAGAGTGTTGCCAAATGGTCAGGTTTGGAAGCCACACTTGTTGCTTCTGTCTTTTGCATCTAAAATTTTGGCAGAAGCAAATACACTTTTGAAATTGCAAGATAGTCCACCTGGAAGGCCTTTTGCTCCCCGAACAAGATCTCCTCCTTTACCTTTCCTTCTCTCATCTCTTCTGCAATCCAGACCTGAAGTTAAACTTCCATCCGAGCAGTTTGGTGATGATGATGATGCTATAGATGAAGATCTGGATGAGTCTTCTGACTCAGAAGATGATGGAGGCTATGATGAGCTGCCACCCTTCAGGTCATTGCCTAAAGCTGAGCTGGAAAAGCTTACTTCACCTGAAAAGAAGGCATACTATGATGAACTTGAGTATCGGGAAAAGCTTTTCATCAAGAAGCAGCTAAAGGAAGAAAAGAAGCGACGGAAGATGATGAAGAAAATGCAGGAAGCACTTAAGGATATGCCCCCCGAATTTAACGAAAGTGCAGAAGAAGAGAGTGCTGGTGCTGCATCTGTACCAATTCCTATGCCAGATTTATCCCTACCTGCATCTTTTGACTCTGACTATCCAACTCATAGATATCGTTCCCTCGACACCAACCCTTGGATTGTGAGAGCTGTCTTGGAACCTAATGGCTGGGACCATGACATCGGATATGAAGGAATAAATGCTGAGAGGTTATTTGTGGTGAAGGACAAGGTACCGATATCTTTCTCTGGCCACATTTCGAAGGACAAGAAAGATGCAAACCTTCAAATGGAAGTTGCAAGTTCTATTAAGCATGGCAAAGGGAAATCGACGTCTATGGGTTTTGAGATGCAGTCAGTTGGAAAGGATATGGTATATACTATGCGGAGTGAAACTAGATTTAGCAATCACAAAATAAATAAGGCCGCTGCTGGTTTCTCAGCCACTCTTTTAGGTGATGTTTTGACTGGTGGAATAAAACTAGAGGACAAGTTGTTAATTGGTAAACGGGGTCAGGTAGTTCTCTCTGGTGGTGGCATTTATGGTCGTGGGGATGTTGCATATGGAGGTAGCCTGGAAGCTACATTAAGGGATAAAGATCAACCGTTGGGACGCTTTTTATCAACTTTGGGTGTCTCTGTTATGGATTGGCATGGAGATCTTGCAATTGGGTGTAATTCCCAGACCCAGATCCCAGTTGGGCGGTTCTCAAATTTGATTGCTCGCTTTAATATTAGTAACCGTGGTTCTGGACAAGTTAGTCTCCGAGTCAACAGCTCAGAACATCTTCAGATAGTCTTGATTGGCATGATTCCTCTGGTCAAGAAGTTACTTGGTAATGACAAAAATGGATAAAACATGAAGCAAAAGATCGAATATTTCAATTTGCTAGTGATGGACATCCTTTGTGTGACCAGCAACCAATATAGATATGGTTTGTTCCTTTCAACTGTGCCTCTTATATTTGAGTTATTTTACTTACATTGTGAGATTGTGGCATAAATAAAGTCGGTTTTTATCATACAAATAGAAAATTTAATTGGAATATATACAAAAAAATTGTTGGTATTAATGTATGACTTGCATATTGGGTTTGGCAGTTGAATTTATACTGTATTAATCTATATTAATCTCTCAGTGGTTTTCCGATAAACTTATTAACTGTCACTCTTGAATGGTATACTTGAAGTTGATATGGTCAATTTCTCTGATGTTTTATGAAATTGATACATATTCATTTTATTTCCAGATTTATCAATTTGTTTCATTTCATTTGATTCATATTCATTTCATTTCATTTCTTTAGATTGGATTCTGTATAGGTGTTTTAGTCACATCCATTAAAGGTCTATGAATCTGTAAAAACTGATAACAGGAAATTTGTGGCTTACCCCAAAGTATGCAGGTTGTGCGATTTGGTGTCTGAACTTTGAGAGTTTGTGGGAAGTGCAACAAGATCTAGTTTCCGCTCCATTTAACTCCCTGTGAGATATGGGCAACACATAATTGCTGCTGTAGAAATGTGATCAGCCTCCGAATTCCTTCCTAGCCAGCCCTCTTTCCAAATTGAACTCCCAGTTTTTTAAATCTCTCGACTTGAATATTAAGGCTAATCATGTAAAGAAACTACTGAAAAGATGTAAAGGAGCAGTTAGTTGGCTGAAATAACCCCTCAGTGTCCTTCCAGTCAACCATATATTGACATGGTCAGGGATGTGCTAGAAATGGATCTTGGGACAATTAACTCACAGTTTAAAGGTTCAGGAGCACATTGCACAACCTGCATGCTTCGTGTGTAGGGCCACACAGTAGACAAAGTTCCACAAGTCTGAAGCAGAAATCTCAAATTAAAAGATGTTCTCCCAATGTTGTTCGAATATTCGATGTTTATACTTGTTACATTACCCAAGGGAAGTGTAGGATGAATTTGACCTAGCGCTTGCAAATTTGTGATGTACTTGCCAAATTTTACTCTTTATAGAAATACTTTACAGTAATTTGTACGAGTTTAATTATATGTATGATGAGGTTTGAATTCGTGACAGCTTAAACATGTGCAATGAGGTAGGCATTGAAGTGGATGCTGGGTAACGTGTGCCACTCTGATGTTAGTGTGTCATAAGGGCTCTCAATGTATATGCAGAGGATCTAAGAATCTGCTTATGTTTCATTAGTATGTATTGTGGCAGTAGATTATATAGAAGTTTCACTTGTGTGTAGATTTAATACTGGTTGTCCATTTTGTTCAGTGTTTGTTTTCACCTTACGCTGTACTAATTTTCGCTTTCAAATTTTCTTCTTAATTGTTCAGATAGACGGACAATAGGATTCCTGGAGGAAACATCAAGGAGAGGAGATTCAGGGGCTTGCACGTATAGATCAAGGAGACATCTGCATTTGCGTACAGGCATTTGATCTTTCTTTTGTTCTTTTTAGTATTTATTTGCGCATGTAATATTCTTGAGATTTCTTCCTGGACAGAATTTTGTAGAACAAGTATTTACTGCTATGAATGGAAGTTCCCTGTGTTTTCTTGGACCTGTTTAATAATGGTTTTGAATACACAGTTTTTCGACTCTATTTGGACTCTGGACTAAGGTTTATTGGGTAGTCTCTGTGTATTTTGATACACCATCCTTGGGTAAAAATGGTACATGAAACATGTTGGAAAGTAAAGTTAAGAATAGATGAAATCTTGCAATTCCTGCGAAAGACGATAAAATAAATTGGTGGCTACGAGGCTCGTGCCTTGCTTCACATACAAGTCTAATGGTAGTTTTAGAAAGAATTGAGACTTTAGACCTTTGGTTCACTCATCCTACTATGGCTCATTTTTTGATGTCTTAGCTAGCCATTTTTCTCCTCCATTCTCCATTTCACCTCACTTGAGACCAGGTCCTCGTGATCCTTTAACAACGGATCCGACACTTTGCAATCAAACATACCTCTCTGCTGCAGCACTTTGCCACGGCAGGACTAATTCCCTTGTTGCGGTGAAGTATTCAAGCTCCCTTGAGCACGTTGAGTTGCTCCAAGGTATCTTCTAACTCCCGGTATGCCACGAGCTCTCCTTGGCCAAAATGTTAAGTCTTGGAGCTCTGTGAACCTTGGGTAACATCTTCCAAGCGTGGATAGTTCCTTAGAAAAATAGCCATGGCTCAAAACATGCATCATTTTACATCAAAATCTCTCGTTTTGACACCAAAACTCACCAAATTGAACCTTTTTACTTGTCCCAAGCAAGCAGACTAAATTTTTTGTAAACTCACAGAAACACCAAAGAGTTGATCACTAAGCTAACGAAAAAGAATGCCGGGAGTTGAACACAAACTCTTGATGCACCATGTTTCCTCTGTAACTTGAACAGAGTTGAACACAAACTCTTGATGCACGCACTCTCCACTCTCCAGGAAGTAACTTGTATATAGATAATTTATGTTCAAAGACATCTGCGCAGGCGATAAGCTAGCCCAGTTTTCTTGTTCATGTTCTTTTAAATGTTTTTCCGATATAACATATGAATATTTTATAGCTTGAGTTGATCTCAAAAGCCGAACGGAGAAGTGGTGATTTCTAACATATCTTTCAATGGTGTCATACTGTTCAATGGTGTCATACTGAATTATTGTTTGTAATAGATCGCATACCTTTGCTCAGTCACTTAAGAAACAATTCCATACACATTTGAACATAGGTTCACAATTTACAGACAAGATTAGCAACACTGAAAAAAGTTCCAGTATGCCTTGCTACAACATAGGCATGTTCCGAAAACACAATTCTAGGCATAATGTATCACACAGAGACTGTAATCGAAAAATGCATCGCCCGTGGAACTATTAAGCGACACTGTATTTATCATCAAAACTCCACGAGCCAAACGGAAGGCCCCCGAGCCTCCTATGATTGGCAATTCCCGGTTCTGCGTCAAGTAGCGATTGTGCCCTACTACGGTAAGAGTGCTACCATTGTACGTGCCATTAGTGAAGACCAGATCCAATGTCATATGCAAACTCGTTTCCTCTAGTGATGCATAAGCAAAGAGTCCTTGAGCTCGACCGATTATTTGGGAATTTGGGTTGGGCTGTTCTCGAATTGGATCATCTAGTACGGCTACTATCCCGAAAGATGTCGGTGATGACGAACTAGTACCAGCACTTGCTACCTGCAAATAGCATAAATGTACCTATGTAACTTTTTTCAAAACTTCCAATTATAAACTAAGTGTGTGATGTCACGACCATATCAGTTAATTTGTCCGCTTGGTTGCCAATAATGTGACCGATTAGTCTGGCTTATTTGAAACTTGATCTATGTCTTTTCGAAAATTAAGTTGGTGATCATCAAATACTTTATCGCTTACCATTCTTAGTTATGGTATCACCACCTTATTATCTCACTTTGTCAATCATACAATCTCAAATTATGCTATGTTGTTACGATTCGTACCTGAATATTGCTCGGATTTGGGCCGCTTAAAATGTCTTGAACATAGAACTGGAGCTGGGTGACTTTCTCCTTTGAAAGACGAAGACTATTCGCCCAAGATTTCATTTCTTGATTTTGATTTGCAATGCTAGTGCCATTAGCAACAAGAACTAAAGAGAGAAGCGTGAAAACTAAGCATTGGTTTGCCATATTTGCTTTGTTGTGAATGATACAATGAAGATGAGAAAGTAAAACTTTATAGAGGACATTAATATGGGAGCAGTTGCTAGCTAGCTGGGTGGCTGCTGAATAATTTGGTAATTACTCCGTCCCGGATCAAACTTCCCACTCTGACTTTTTTGCGGTTAAATTTTTCCATTAAAGTTTCATTATATAAAAAAAATTGAACATTTTACATTTGCGATTTAAGATTAATTCGTAGTCAAAGTTGAAAAAATTTTAGCGCAAAAAGTTAAAGCGAAAAACTAGATCCGGGACGGAGGAGGAAGTAGCAATTTAAGCATGGAATCGTATTCTGTACGTGCACACAAAAGTTACAAAAGGTGGCTTTGCAATCTGCGGCTAAATTGGCTTTTGAAACTGTTGTATTCTACGGACTACTGTTTTGAACATTCATTTCGTTGTCAAACTTCTCTTCTTGTCTCAGGGCCCGGCCAATGATGTAAGAAACTGAATGGAAAAGAACAAACATGCTAAGGTTCAATAGTTAAGATCCACGAAATTAGTTCGGAGTTTAGTACTACCATATAATTGCCATGTTATCAATGTGGTAGTTGGTAGTTTCTATTAGGTATTTTTTTTTTTTGTTTTTCCAATTAACGAATCCAGTCGGTTATTGTGAGACTCATTTGATTGCGTGATCTTTCAAACGACATTGTACTATTTCACATGAATGATTTGTTTAACAAAAGTAGGAGATAAACTATATGATACTAGTTGATTGGATGAAATAATAAACTATTTGATTTTGTTGCATGTGTTTAATAAATTATTTAGCTGATAAGATAGATGATTTGATAAATATAATAGTAGTACTATCTAAACACAAATAGACACCTTATTTTTTTTAATAATCTATTTGGATAAACTATCATTAGAAGCCTTATTCACAATCTTCGGTTGAAAGAAGCCTTTTACCACCATGTATCTTTTATTGTTGAAATCTACCAATACTGTATACTACTATAATATATTGAAGTGTGCATAAATGAAGATGTTGAAATCTATCACACTCACTATAAATTGATACTTATACTCGAGTACTCGACGTACAAGTTCAATAGAAACCAATACTATATGCAATGTATTGTTCTTTATGGCTGAATTATGTGCCAATTATATAAATTTGACCAAAATTCAAACTGGTGTCTTTAAAGACGTCGCTGTGTTATATTTCTGACCATTCTCACATGCCTATTTTAAATCGAAATTCAAACAATTTTCGTCTGAGAATCTGAGGATTACGTTTCGTTTCGTTTCGTTTCTTTTTTTTTTTTTTTTTAAACGAAGACTTCAATACTTAAATAATACTTATACATCCGGAATCCATTGAGTTTTGGAGTTTACCGGATCATAACGCAAGAGCTCAACTATCCAAGGAGGTGGGATATCCCGGACCTTGAAAAACGTAGATAGACTAGTTAGTAATCTGCCACTTGGTTAGACTCCCGGTGAACAAAATAGATTTTCATTTGAATGTAAGGCATTATATGCCGTTTTAACTGAGAACATAGGAATGCAATTTATAGTATCCAGGATTACGTTTCATTTAACTTTATTAGAATTATGTAATTTTCATGAAAGGAATTTGTTCAAAATTTAACTAAAACAAGCTTTTTTTTCTGCGTGAATGCACATTTGTTTTTGATGCGATGCGGAAGTGTTAGATTTCGATGAAAGCTTAGTGTTTTCCATGCAGAAAAGGTGTTCTTAGTCAAAGACATCGCTTTGCCATGATGTACGATGGATTTCGGCCATCGGAGATCGTTTGGAGGGTTAAAATCGTATTTTTATAAGTTTTGGGCACTTTTTGTAATTTTTAATAGTTGTTAGAATTCATTTTGTATTAGGTTTCCTTTTCAGCAAGTTAGGTTTTCAGTATTTAAGCATTCTTAGACGCTTTTGTGTGCTATTTTTGATTGATTAATGAAAACGAGGTTTCCTCAAAATCTATCAATTTTCGGTATTCTGCGTAATCAACGAACTTTGATAATCCAGACTATGTTAATCAATTGACATATAATAATACATGATACTATAATGAGATATAATATCACTTTCATGAAATTAAAAAATGAAAAAGAAAGAAGTATCATGACTGATACATTTGCCAAAGTGGGCCACATTGAACCCAAATACTACTATCGTATAACAGAACCATTTTTAACAACTAAAATGTGGCCACTGGCCAATAGCCCAACATCTTTATGTTCTCACTCTTGAAACATGTTCTGGCTGATTGGTTTAGAGTTAAAAAAATTGAGTTAAGTAAAAATTTTAATTAATAAATAGTAACTGAGTTAAAAGTGAATTATACAAAATGGTGTTTGACATAGAGTTAAAAATTTATAAGGTTTATATGGTTGTTATATAGGGTGTGTAAGAATAAAGTGATGTGTGTAAGAAGGAAGTAATGTGTTTGATACTTTTTAAGTTTTTTTATCGGTTTTGTTGTGGATTTAACACTTCGCAACTAATAAACGCTCAAGAACAAACGTCGCAAACTTCTCAGAATTGTCACAAAATGTTGAACAAGCTTTCGCAACAAAGAAAACAAACGAAAACAGAGCAAACAAGCAACACAAGATTTACCTGCTTCGATAAGAATGATCTACGTGCACGGGACCAGGCGAAACTCTTCCACTATCACACCGGGATTCAATTCCCTCAAGAATTACAAGTACAATCAATGAATTACAAGTAACTGTATCTCAATTGAACTCTCTTGATAAGAACCCTAGCTATGAATCAATCTCTCTATACAAGATGAAACTCGAGAAATTGACAAGTGAATAATGTGCTGATGATTAATTGCAACTGCTATCTTCAGCCTTTTATACCAGAAGAAAACTCCCACAACCGAATTGAAGCAGAACAGAAAACGGAAGAAGAGAGTTAGTTATAGTAACTAACTTTCCCTCTTTCAACTGCCAAAACAATCTCAACCCTTGATCACTCCAGATTTAATCCTGGCCATTCAAACATAACAACAACAATTAAGTTACCAACAAATCTCCACCTTAGATTAATTTCACCTCACTACAAAAAAACCGCCATATAGCGACGGATTAAGCTCCTAGCGACGGACTTAGCGACGGATAAAAATGCCGTCGTCAGTTTCTTCGTCACAATGATCCTAACGATGGATAATCTATCTGTCGCTAAATAACGACAGATAGAATGTTGACTTTTTAGAGACGGATAATAAGCCGATTTTCTCTTTTTTAAAAATCCAAATTCTGGTGGTGTTTAGCGACGGATAGTTGACGGATAACTATCCGTCGCTAAATAGGTGGTTTTTTGTTTTTTTAATTTATTTTTATTAATCTGCAGACGAATCGACGATTTGGGTACGAATCGGATCAATCGACGATGATACAATTAATCGATAATTTTATACGGATATACAATAAATCGACAATTTTATACAATATTCAATACATATATACAATATTCAATACGTACTTACATAAATCTACAATTTCATCCAATAATACAATATTCAATATCCAATAATACAAAGAAATTATACAAAATTAATAAGAAAAAATAAAAAAAATATAGAAAAGATAAAAAAAATCGGACGAGATCTTGGTGGATCTTCACTGATCTTGGTGGATCTTCACGAACTTGAACGGATCTTGGTGGATCTTGACGAATCGGACAAGATCTTGATAAATCGGACGAATCGGAGTAAGGAAATGGTGGTGGTGGCGTGATGGCAGTGGTGGGAGGAAGGAGATGGTGGTGGTGGCGTGGTGGTGCAGAGGTGGTGGAGTTGGGTGGTGGCAGTGGAGATGGTGGCGTGGTGCAGTTGGGTGGTGGCAGTGGTGATGGTGGAGGTGGCGGAAGGGATGTGGTGGTGGAGCTAGGGTGGCGTGGTGGCAGTGGTGGTGGTGGATGTGGCGTGGTGGCAGTGGTGGTGGTGGGTGTGGTGTTGTGGTGGTAGTGGTGGAAGAAGAGTGGTGGGGGAAGATGGAAGAAGAGTGGTGGAATGGTGGCAGATCTGGTGGAAGGGTGGATATATTAGGGTTTCTAGGGTTTTAGCGACGGATAGAATTATCTGTCGCTAGTTTTTTAACGACGGATAGCCTATCCGTCGTTAAAAATATTATTTTTGTTTTTTTTTTAAATTCAAAAGTCAAGCCTATCCGTCGTTAAAAATATTATTTTTGTTTTTTTTTTTAAATTCAAAAGTCAACAAACACTAGCTATGGATAGAAGTATCCGTCGCTAAATAGCGACGGATACAACGACGGATAGAGCGAAACTCTCTATCCGTCGCTAAAGTTGACCGATTGGTCGCTAAATAGCGACGGATTCGTTGCCCCTTTCCGTCGCTATTTAGCAGGTTTCTTGTAGTGCCTGTTTAGTCCAACCAGCTCCTCAAGTTAGAGCTGCTCCCATCTTATTCATTCCCATGAGAGCAATACACTTAACAAACTTCTGTACAGACACAACTTTTGTTAAGCAATCTGAGGTGTTATCTTCTGTGTGAATCTTCAAAACCTTCACAGTTCCTTTTGCTATAACATCCCTGACAAAATGCCACCTGATGTCTATATGCTTGGTTCTGTCATGAAACATCTGGTGCTTTGTGAGTTGTATGGCTACTTGATTATCACAATAGATAGGTACACTACCTTGTGACACTCCAAATTCTTCTAGTAAACCCTTCAATCAAATAGCTTACTTGACTGCCTCAGTAAGTGCCATAAACTCAGCATCAGTAGTGGATAAGGCCACTACACTTTGATGACTTGACTTCTAGCTTATAGAAGTTCCATAAAGTGTAAACACAAAACCAGTTAAAGACTTCCTTGCGTCTCCGCCAAATAGTGACGGAGCCTAGCGACGGATAAAATCCGTCGCTATCTAGCGACGAATTGCTAGGTTTAGCGACGGATATCCGTCCCTAAATAAGTTGACCGGATTAAAAAAAAAAAGAAAATTGATTTTAGCGACGGATAGCGATCCGTCGCTAAAATCGTTATAGAATCGGGCAGTAGCCCTTTTCTTCTCCATTTTTCAGCAGCTTCTTTTTCTTCCTTCTTCCTTCTTCATTCGCCATTTCCAATTTCCGACCAAATCTCGACCATTCCGGCCAATTTTGGAGTCTTCTCGAAGCTCGTGGGACAAGGAGCTCGTGTGGTCAACCAATTTCATCTTTTTTTTCCAGCTAAATTGAAGGTATTTTGGCTAAAACCCTAACTTTGCCAAATTTGGGGATTTTGTTAATTTCGACTAATTTGAGCAATTGCATATTTATTGTAAGTATGTAGTAGTTAGTTTAGCTTATATTACGTAGTGTGTTAACTTTGAGATGTTCAATTGATATATTGTATGTTTATGGGAGCTATAGTATACTAGCTAGTTAACTTTGTGCAATTGATATATTGATTGTGAATTTGTATTGTTAATTAGTATAATGTTAGGATGTTTGTAATTACGTAGTAATTTTGATTCGATAAATTCGTATATACACACTAGATTATGAAGATTTAATTAAGTGTGTTGAGACTATTTGGTGATTATATTAACGTAAAATGCATGTTATAAATCTAATAATTGTAGACGTGTCAGGCTAATCATATAATTATGAATCCCGATCGTTCATGGATGTACCGGCTCATAGTTAATGACAGAATTCAGTCTAGTTTTGTGGAAGGGGTTGAATCCTTCATCACTTTTGCGCTTACAAGCTGATGATGAGTTCATAGACTTGCATGAAGACCAATTTATAGACTTAACAATAGCTGAGGAGGACGAGGGTATGTGTGTATTGTATGCTTAGTTGTTATGTGTATATATGCTTAGTTGTTGATTATTATTACTTTTTGTGCATTAGTATATGTCAAATGTATATGTTTTACATGCATATTCATGTATTCTTTACTAACACATTTTTTCCTGCAATTTCTTATATGCTCTTGCAGATGCCGCGCCAAAGGAAGTCGACATACCTTCCTCCCGGGTGTAGGGGTGCTAGTCCAGCGGGTTCTAGTAGTACACCAGCGAGTCATGGTACTAGTCCTCTCGTTGGATACGACATTGGTGGGAGCAGCTGTAAAAATCCGAAATTTATTTTTGAACCGTCCATTTGAATTTAATTTGGAGATGAGAAATTATGTTGTTTGAGTTGTTCTACGGTGATTTAATTGTATTTGGACATGAGTAAAGCCCAAGTTGGACCCAAGATAAGCCCAATCTCAAACCTAGTTATGTCCTTTCTTCTTCTTTTTTTTTGTGTAGGCCGTTCTTCTTTCTTCTCATTCCGTATGAACATGTAGTTTTGCTCGATCTTGATATCTACACGAGACTAAACCGGATTTGTAACTGAATCGAGTAGTTTTGGACCAAAATCGAATTGGGTTTGGTGTGGTAGATCGCGACATGGAGACAAGAAACATGGAGGTCGAATTCGATTTGATTTGGACCGATTCATTGATATTTTGGACTGTTATTGATGGTTTTAGATGGAGGAGATGATGGGTAATCGATTCCCGTAGCTCTTGCTTGGATTTGGAGGAGTTTGGTTCGATTTCATGGAGTTTGGAAAGTTTTTGAATTT
Source organism: Plantago major (assembly GCA_026545765.1). Lineage (NCBI taxonomy): Eukaryota > Viridiplantae > Streptophyta > Magnoliopsida > Lamiales > Plantaginaceae > Plantago > Plantago major. Next base: position 86,627,863 of record CM048843.1, on the reverse strand, counting down.
GCAGGGACCTATGTGAATATTTGAAGAAACTTAAAGGACCTTATTTTGAGAATTTGAGTGAAGAAACTTAAAGGACCTTATTTTGAGAATTTGAGTAGGGGTAGTGGGCTGTTTGTAATTAATTTGGATAAACAGCGTGAAGAGGTGTTAAATATGTTGACTGAGTAGAATTGTCATAACCACAGGCAGTGGCCGAGTGGCAGAAGAAGTTGTATGTTAGACATGAGTTCTGTGTTTCAAATCTAACTGTAGCCATATTTTTTATTCTTTTTATTGCTGCCTGTTTCGACCCGTTTAAATTACCGTCTTGCCCCCGAATGTTATGGAACCATAATTATGCCCTTCCACCATTTATTTCTATTTTTTCTAGCTCCATAAATTACCGTTTTGCTCTTTTTACCCGTTTTCTTAGTTTCGACCTTTTAAACCGAAGTGGAGTCTTTGTGGACTAAGCAAGTGGTATTATTGGAGGATTTAAGGGTCAAGGTGACTTTGGAGAATATGAGTTGCAAGTTGGAGCTTTGTGGTTGGCTACTAAGTTGGATTCGTATCGATTTTGAGGTAAGGGGAACTATTGACACTTTTGCTTTTATTTTCCGATATATATATATATATATATATATATATATATATATATATATATATATATATATGTATTTGTATAGTTTTCGATTGAAAAATAACTTATGGTTATTATATCATGTTATGGGACTTGATATAATAGTCTATAAAAAAAAGGATCAAGTATGTGTATCCCATAAAATGTTTTGTCTGTGCATGCGATTTGTGAAAGTGATTTTATAAAGCATGGATTATGTGTACGTTTATGCTCATCGATATGCCTATGAAGTGTGTGACCCTTTCGAGGGGAATGTCGTGCTTTGGAGTACTCCCAGTGTTATGTGTGTGACCCTTGTGTTAGGGGATATGTTATGTGAAAGCCGACCTGTGTGCCACCATGGTTTGTGTGGCCGTAGTGTATATTTGATTCGAGCTAAATGTGAATTTTGAAAATTGTGACATGTGTTCCATGCAAAATGATTTTCGACTATGTTTGATATAAACATGGAGTGTATATGTATGTAAACTTTTCATATGTACTTGATCCGGGTAAAAGAGCCAGGAGCTCACCCTTACACCTTTTTTTTTTAGATATTTAGTAAGTGATCGTACGAAGATACTTTGGAGTTGAGACGATAGTCAAATGATGGATATGGGAAGACATTTTAATAGTTGTTGCGACTCTGAGATTTGTAATTATAAGATGATTTGTACTGCTGGAATTGTTGTTATGTATAGAGGACTTGTAACTATTGTTGTATAAGAGAATTTAGATGCTCTGTTGTACCACTCTGAGATAATTGATGTATTTGAGGATTAAAGGAAGGCTTCGTCTTGGCGTGAGCCCATCTCACGATAGACGGCCGGTCGCGCCAAATTATTTTGGTTTTGGGGCGTGACAGCAGCAGCCAGTCTCAGGTACCAGAGACTCCACCGGCCTACACGGTACATGCTCCTGGTGACTACCCCTCTGACGGGTGTCCCTACCTGACGTTGACGGACGGTGCTACATTCCAGGGGAAGCCGGTGTTGTTCCCCAACGGCAGGAACAAGTAAGTATTATGCATTTGTAGAACATACACTTAAGATAAATATATGTTACATGATTTTACTAATGAATATTCGTTTCTTGTTTGTCTCATTGATAACAGGTTTTGGCCACCGAATGCCTCGGACAAACTTGGCAAAATCTTCAGGGGGAGGAGGGAGATGCCGGGACAAGGAGGCGAGAAGTGGTCAAACGTCCCGGACCGGATGAAACACTTTTACTTCGAAGGGCTGCGGGTAAGCTTAAATGTTACAATGAATGCTTTATTTGTTCTTTTAATCATTGTGTTAATGTGTGTGGTATGTTAGCCACTATATCTGTGAGTGGTATGTTAGCCACTGAACTTGGGTGATATGTTAGTCACCATTGTATTAGTCAATTTTAGGACAATTTGAGTGGTATGTTACCACTAAGCTTGTTTTGATGTGTTAGTCACCATTCCTGAACTTGTTGTGTCATTTGAGTGGTATGTTAGCCACTGAACTTGGGTGATATGTTAGTCACCATTGTGTTAGTCAATTTAGGACAATTTGAGTGGTATGTTACCACTAAGCTTGTTTTGATGTGTTAGTCACCATTCATGAACTTGTTGTGTCATTTGAGTGGTATGTTAGCCACTAAACTTGGTGTTATATTTAAATTGTTATATTTCTTTAAACTTGTGTAATTTTTACTTTGAATGAAATTGTTGTAGAAGGACTACTACATTCCCAATGCCCTGGTGTCCCAGTTGTACTCCGTTTTCGAGACTTTAGGGTCAGACATCTATAGGAAAATGGTTTACAAAATGAAGGAGACACGCAGACATCCAACTTGGGTGGGGGATGACGAGTGGGCACTTTGGGAGGCGTACTGGAATGATCCCTTCGTCCAGGATCAAGCGTACAAGAACAGACAAAACCGTTTGTCTAAGCCGCGAGATGGTACGGGCACTGCCAGACATCACTATGGGTCGCGAGCTGTTGTTACAGATCACGTGATGGCGGTTAGTAAATATGTTGTTTATGACTTGGAATATGATACATAACAATTTTTTGCTTTCATTTCAATCAACTAACTACTTGTTTGCACATATGTTTTTTTAGGCCAATAGAGGACAGCCGAAGAGTGCTCTGTACCACTTCAAGAAGGCTAAGCTGAAGAATGGCATCTTGACTGACGTGAGGGCCGAGCATATTGCGGTACATTTCTTTCTTAAGGTTAACATTTGTAATTGAGTATTTCAAAGTGATTCCTAAAATTGCATCTCATTTCGTATGCAACCAATAATTGCAGAGTGAGATCGAGAGGAGGATGGACGAGAGGATGATCGACGGTCATGAGCTGTCAATTGAAGAGTAAGACCAGATCTTCTTCGAGGTCAACCCAATGGACAACAAGGGTCGAATGTATGGATTGGGAAGTTTGGGCCCTTTCATGAGTTCTGGTAGCTTCTCAGTGTCCCAGGGATCAGGATCGCGATCTAATCTATACACACAGGAGCAGGTTCAAGAGATGATGACTCCTCTCCACCAGGAAATAGCTGCGACCAAGGCAGCTTACGAGCAAGTGCTTGAGGAACATGCTCGTATGGCTCAGTGGATGCACGCTTTGACCCAGATGTTCAGCACTTCTTCCCAGTCTCACCCACCGCCTCCTCCCGATCATTCTTAGTTACATCAGACTTATTATGGACTTGTTATGGATAATTTGATACTATTTCACCTTCTTCTTGTTTCGGATAATTTATATTGTTTCGGATATATTAATGCAATTTAATTGTTTCGGGTATATTATCTATGATTATATTATGTGGAAAAAACAGGTGAAATGTGAAACAGAAATATAAAAAAAAAATTTAAACATTGAATTTAGCGACGGAAAAAATCCGTCGCTAATTGGCGACGGATAAGTAATCCGTCGCCAATTCGGATGGACTGGTCAACGGATTAATCCGTCGCCAGTTCGTCGTTATTTAGTGACGGAATACTTATTCGTCGCCAAAAAAAATAGTGACGATTGGTTTGGAGACGGGGGATTATCCGTCGCTAAGGATTTAGCGACGGATCGGCACAGCTTTAGCGACGGATAATTCCGTCGCTAAAACTGGTTTTTTTTGTAGTGATATTAGCAGCAAAGTCAGAATCTACATAACCAACCAATGCAGGACCTTGACCTATTACTTTTCTTAAACAACAAACCAAGATCAGTAGTGCCTTGAATATATCTTAGCAAATACTTCACAGATTCCCAGTGAATTCTTCCTGCTCCAACCATAAACCTGCTTACTACACTCATCACATGTGCCAGATCTGGTCTACAGCAGACCATAGTATACATTAAACTTCCTACTGCACCTGCATAAGGTACAGTATTCATGTATCTTTCTTCACTTTCACCTTTAGCACATTGATTCAGAGATAACTTCACACCAAGTTGTATAGGCACAGATGCATACTTAGCTTTATGCATATTATACTTCACAAGCACTTTCTTCAAATAATCACATTGAGATAACATCGGAGAATTTAAAGAATCATTTATGTCAATATCCATCCACAAAATTCTCTTAGCATTACCAAGATGTTTCATTTCAAACTCTGAGCAAAGTTTACTCTTTAACACTTTAAGCTCAGACATAGTTTTGCTGGCAACTAGCATATCATCTACATACAGAAGTAGATAAGTAATACTTGTAGTTGAACTTCAAGATAGATACACACAACTGTCATAGTAGCTCCTTCTGAACCCAATAGAAATGATATACTCATCAAATCTCATGTACCACTGCCGGAGACTTTGTTTTAGCCCATATAAAGACTTTCTCAGCAAACAAGCTTTATTGTCTCTATTTTTAATGATCAGACCTTCAGGTAGTTGCATGTATATAGTTTCTTCAAGCTCTCCATGTAAGAAAGCTGTTTTGACATCCAGTTGATGAATTAACATACCTGCTTGAGCAACTATAGACAGTAGAGATCTTATATAAGTATGTTTAACAACTGGTGAGAATATTTCATTGTAATCAACACCTTCTTTTTGTGTAAATCCCTTAGCTACCAGCCTGGCTTTGTACCTGATTTGTTCACCATTAGTAACTTCTACCTTCCTCTTGAAGATCCATTTACAACCCACTAGTTTGTGTCCTTTTGGTATAGCAACTATATCCCATGTGTGATTCTTGTTCAGAGAATTTAACTCATCTGTGATAGCCTGATTCCATTTATCTTTCTTAGAACAAGTAATAGCTTCTTTAAAAGTGCTAGGCTCCTGAGACATCATATCTTCTGCTATAACTAATGCATATGAGACCATATAAGATTTTGCAACTCTCCTAAAACCATACATATCAGGAGCTGTATGTGTTCTTCTCTCTCTGTCCCTGGTAAGTTGAAAATCATTTACATCTGCAGGCTGATCAGCTTCATTATGCTGATCTGGTACATCATGATTTGGATCAGTGACACACTCTTCAGTGTTTTCTTGAATGATCTCAGGCTCCACCTCAAAGTAAACTCCACTTGGCTCAGTTTGTTCTGTTACTCTATTTTAAACATTTCCTTTAAGTGGCATAATGAGCTCATTGAAAGTTACATCTCTACTCATTATACACTTTCTCTAACCAGGCTTAATACACCATAATTTATACCCTTTCACACGCTAGGATAGCCTAAGAAGATGCATCTCACAGCTCTTGCATCCAGTTTATCATTCTTCACATGAGCCATTGCTAGACAACCAAAAAATCTTAAACCAGATAAATTAGGTTGCTTTCCTGACCAAGCCTCTTCTGGTGTTTTAAACTCCAATGGTGATGAGGGACTTCTGTTGATCAAAAAAACATGCAGTAGTGACAGCTTCACCCCCATAGAGATTTAGGCACACTTGAGCTTAATATCATGCATCTTACTCTCTCAAGTAATGTCCTATTCATTCTTTCAGCCACTCCATTCTGTTGTGGTGTTCCTGGAATGGTTTTATGTCTAATGATTCCTTTCTTCACACAGAAATCATTAAATTCAACAGATAAGAATTCAAGCCCATTGTCAGTTCTTAAGTGCTTGACTGTGTTGTCAGATTGATTCTCAACTTCTGTGATCCATCCTATGAATTTCTCAAAAGCTTCATCCTTAGTTTTCAAGATATAGACCCACACCTTCCTTGAGAAATCATCAATGATTGACATAAAATACCTTCCACCTATAGATCAGGGTGATTGTAATCCAGAGTTGCTTTAGTGATGTGCTTACCAGTTCCCATACTGGTTTTGTGAGCTTTCCCCATAACACATGGCTCACAGAACATCAGCTTGGTGATGTTATCTCCACCTAGCAATCCTTGGTTAGCTAGCTCATTTAATCCCTTCTCACTCAAGTGAGCTAATCTCTTATGCCATAGAGTAGAGTTATCAGTGATTACAGCTGCACTTTCTCCTATTATGGTGTTTCCTTGAAGATAATATAGTTCTTTAATCTTCTCTCCTTGTAGTAGAATTTTATCGCCATGTTTTACTTGAAGAATTCCATTCACATATCCAAAAGAATATCCCATAGTATCCATCTTACCAAGAGATATTAGATTTCTCTTTAAACTAGGTATGTACCTTACATCACCTAAAATTCTGATCACTCCATCAAACATTCTTATTTTAACACTCCCAACACCTTTCACCTTGTGAGGAAAATCATCTCCTAGTAAAAGACTCTTCATTCTTATACTTGAGATCACAAAACCAATCCTTAATGTGACTCATATGAAATGACCAACCAGAGTCCATAATCCACACAGGCATAGTATTATGATCAGTTATACACAGTGCTTCTGCAGTATCATAATTATTTGACATAACAGGTGTATCAACAGTATTGTTTGTTTGATAATTTTGAGTAACCTGACCTGGAGTATTTCTTTTGAAACTAGGGCAATCCTTCTTCAAGTGGCCTTGCTTATGACAGTGAAAGCATTTGCGCCTTTCAACCATATCATTTGAGCTTCTCATCTCTTTCTTCTTCTCAACTCTATTTTTCCACTTAGATTGCTTCTTGTGTTGAAATCTCACATTCAATCCCTCTCTTGTGATGGAAGCCTTGGATCCACTTGCTTGTTCAAGCTCTCTAGACCTTAAAGCTGATTCAATGACATCCATTGTCAATCCAGTGCTCCTTCCATATACCAACGCATCCTTAAATGGCCCAAGTGATTTGGGAAGAGAGCTTAGTAGCAGAATTGCTTTATCCTTGCTTTTCATACGATTTGCTGCTTCTGTCTCAAGATTGTCATGAGCATTTACAATCTTCTTGAACTCCTCTAACTGACTGATTATTGTTCTTTCTTCCACCATTCGAAAGGAAAACAATCGTTGCTTGGCAAAGATCTTGTTAGCTGCAGACTTAGCATTGTACAGAGATTCCAGTTTCTCCCAAATCTCCTTAGCAGTTGATAGATCACCAATCTCTCTGAGAGCATTATCTCCCAGAGCTAGTATCAAGGCACTATGAGCCTTTTGCATCATCAGCTTCTTCTCAGTGGCAGTTATTGTTTCTGGAAAATCTTCGAGAATTGCATCGATTGCTCCTTGTTGAACTAGCACAACTTTCACCTTCACTTTCCAGAGTGCGAAATCACTCTTCTCTGTGAGCTTCTCCATTTCAAACCTTGAGGGTGCCATTGAAGTGTAACAAGATCGACGGTTTTCGCACAGACGGCGCCACTTGTTGTGGATTTAACACTTCACAACTAATAAACGCTCAAGAACAAACGTCGCAAACTTCTCAGAACCGTCACAAAAGGATGAACAAGCGTCGCAACAAAGAAAAAAAACGAAAACAGAGCAAACAAGCAACACAAGATTTACGTGCTTCGATCAGAATGATCTACGTGCACGGGACTAGGCGAAACTCTTCCACTATCACACCAGGATTCAACTCCCTCAAGAATTACAAGTACAATCAACGAATTACAAGTAATCGTATCTCAATTGAACTCTCTTGATAAGAACCCTGGATATGAATCAATCTCTCTATACAAGATGAAACTCGAGAAATTGACAAGTGAATAATGTGCTGATGATTAATTGCAACTGCTATCTTCAGCCTTTTATACCAGAAGAAAACTCCCACAACCGAATTGAAGCAACAGAAAACGGAATAAGAGAGTTAGTTATAGTAACTAACTTTCCCTCTTTCAACTGCCAAAACAATCTCAGCCCTTGATCAATCCATATTTAATCGTGGCCATTCCAACATAACAACAACAATTAAGCTACCAACAAGTTTAAAGTTGTTAGTTTGATTGAAAAAGTAAAGATGAAGTAAAAGTAGGGGTAGAAAGATAATGATGATTGTTTAGTGGAGAAAAAATTGAGTTAAATTTTTTACATTAGAAAATACAAAACAAATACCCCGAAATATTTTAACAGATGAATAGTGTGTTTTAGTTGAATGCCTAGCAGGCGGCTTATATCGCTTATAATGGAGACTTCACTCAACATATAAGTTATATAACCTCCTTTTCTTACAAATATATATTTCTGGAGATGATCCATTTTTTACTATTAGGCTCGATTGGCTCGATTGATGATGAGGAGCCTGATTTGAGTGACATGTAGTACGGGAAGTAGTTCGAAAAGAATGTCGTTCCACCATAAATATAATTGTCCAAGAATAAGGCACGAGACTACACGTGACGGAGCGTGTTAACTCAGTTACACTTCAACAAGACATCATCCAAGCTAGACAATTCGTATACCCAATACCTAAAATGAAACGAAATGAATTTTAAGTTTTTTTTTAATCGTACGAATTGTAAAGTGGACCTTACAATTAAGAAAACCCACATTTAGAAATATTTTTGCATAAGCTTCCTCGACGAAATTGAAAATGATTTAAAAAAAAAAAAAAGAAGTCTATTCATTATAGTTTGGAAAAAAAAAACTTTTGGAGCTAAAGAAGTTGGTTCCGTCTTTGGCTCCGTTTAGCAAAACTAGCTGGAAAACTAATTTGGTAGAATTCTGACTAAATGGTTTTAAATGTAGGTGTTTAGCATGAATTAAATTTAAAATTTGGTATTTGTAAAATGACATAAAATGACATTACTCTTATTTTTCTTATCTTTAACCTTTCTTATCGTATTATTATTCTATAGTTTTTTAAATAATAATATATCATATTTTGTCCAATAATTATAATATATATTAATGTACTTTACATCGCCACTTTAATAACATCATCAAAATTATCAGAAGTTGAAAGAAATAATCGTTGAACATTTTAACTTAGTAATGAAAAAAATCAGTATTTGATGTGTACTACATGTATGCATTTTAAAGAGGTGCGAATACATTAATCCTTATGCCGATGGCTTCTTCTGACAGCGATGGTTTCTTATTTTCTTTATTCTAATTTAGGTTAATTGACTAGCTTCTTTTTCCAGCTAGCTGGTTAAAGAAGCTGCGTGTTCACGTAACGAGCTTTTTATTAGTCAATGGTCAAAAAAAGCTCATGGAGCTGAAAAGCTAGTGGTAAACAGAGCATTTATCTTGATACATACATTATGCATATGTCACATATACGCTGGATAATATCAAGAAAATTTAAGGAAGAGTCTGTCTTGCAAGAGTCCTTGCATATTGGAGAGTCCGGACTTTCCTCCATAACAGACAAACATAGACAATTTACCCTAAAAATTAGACAATATGATTTTTTCGCGGGTTGACCCAGCCAGGCCAGGTCGACCCGCAGATTTTTTTAAAACCTTATGTTGATATTTTACATCAAATTGCCTATGTTTATCATCAAATTGTCTATGTTTATCGTGAAATTAACTATGTTTAACATGCAATCATTGGTAACAACCTATTTATCCAATCAAAACATAATATTTAGAAAAATAGACATGAACTTCAACTTCATTCGTCAACCAATAAATTTCAATACACAAAATAATAAAAAAATATCAAAATTTACAACCTATAAAATACATACGTCTTTTCAAAAACATTTAATACATCTTCAAAATAGCTTTCTTCACACTCTTGACTTGTTCGTCGACCCCTTCTTCCACAACATCTCAATTTTTGTGGCCAATCAATTTCTTTGTTCGATCACCTTTTTACGAAAACCTAATACATACAACAAAAACATCAAAAAAATATAGACAATTTATACACAAACATAGACCATTTATACAAAAAAAAAACTAAACAATTCAAACTAAAACATCATAATTACATAGACAATTTATACTAAAACATAGGTCATTTATATATACAAAAAAACTAAATAGTATATAACGTATTTATATTTTCACAATAAACAAACAACAAAGAACAACATAGACAATTTCTACTAAGACATATGACATTTATACAAAAAAACTAGTTAATTTCTACTAAAACATAGGACATTTATTAAAAAAAACACTAGACAATTTATACTAAAACTAGAACATATGACATTTATACAAAAAAAACTAGTTAATTTCTACTAAAACATATGACATTTATACTAAAAAGCTAAACAATTTATACTAAACATAGACAATTACTAAAACATAGACATTACTAAACCAGTAACGCATAACAACATAGAGAATTTATGCTAAAACATAGGCCATGTATAAAAAAACTAAACCATTCAAACTGGACCAGCAACATATAACATAAAAACTTAGACCATTTATACAAAAAAACTAGACAATTTGTAGTAAAACATAGACAATTTATACAAAAAACTAAGCCAGCAACAACGAACAACATAAACATAGACAATTTCTACTAAAACATGGATCATTTATACAAAAAAACTAGACAATTTATAGTAAAACATAGACAATTCATACAAAAAAAAAACTAAACCAGCAACAACGAACAACATGGACAATTTATACTAAAATGTAGACCATTTATAAAAAAAAAAGACAATTTATAGTAAAACATAGACAATTTATACCAAAAAAACTAAACCAGCAACGACGAACAACATAGACAATTTCTACTAAAATATAGATCATTTATAAAAAAAAACTAGACAATTGATAGTAAAACATAAAAATGACAATTTATACAAAAACTAAACCAAGGGAGAGAAAATGAAGAAGAGGTAATCAATTCCAACACAGTTTCCTTCACAACATTATTACAATTAACAACAGCATCCAAGCAGAACATACCAGAACCCTACAAAACTCGGTAAAGAAATTCAATCCTCTTCAACTTAGAACAAATGAAAACCATGCCTCATACAGTCATACCAAATCTAGCAAGTTTAGAGATTACAATTGCACTAGCATATCCACTGAACTGGTAACTTTACAGATCAAACTACTAAAATGCCTGAAAATCACCGCCATAGAAAGTAACTACCAATTCAAATAGCAAATTTGAAGATCTAAAACTGTAACACCCCGGATTTTCCAGAGATGATACGATGCATATAAGTAACATTACAATTGATAATATACATAAGATTGAATATCAAATACATAATTCGAAGAAAGTAACGTACAATACATCTCGTCGCCTGACACGGTATTAATTTCGAAAACATTTTAATTAACAATTGTTCAAATAATCCTGATAAGGTAAACTTCTTGATTCTTCAGCGGGAGGCTTCTGCTTGTGTTCATTGATCCTCATTCGATGGCACATCACAAATTCTTCCAAAACCCGGTTCATCTGAAATATTTTAGAAAAATGGGGTGAGCCAAACGAGCCCAGTGGGTAACGGGGTGGGGTTGTATTTTAAAAAAAATATGTTTTCCTTTATTTTTGAAAACTATGATAGTTAAAGAATTTAACGGTTTAAGGGGAATGTTAATTGATATTGTATTACTTGAGCAAACCACGAGGTTGGTCAAACTTATAATTATTAAATATATTTTTGTATCACGCTTATCAATGCAAAATCCGAATTTAAATTCCAGAATTTCAGAATTTATAGAAGTTATTGGTTATCCAAATTGTTGTCCTTGCAAATAATTCGATTATTGATTATCGACGGAATCAGTCCTCTAGAGGTGGCCCCTACGGACTCAAGTGGTGGCTCCCACCAAATTGTGTGGCGTAGCACTTTATTCCGCATGGCACTTAGCGACTATTTCAGTAACCACAGTCCTCTATAGATGGCCCCTACAAACTCAAGAGGTGGCTCCCACCGCATTGTCGCCGTAGCACTTTGTTCTGCATGGCACTTAGCGACTTTAGGTTTTTATCGTATGAAGGAATCTCTTTCATCTCGATTTAGTTTCCCCTTTGGTGGGATCTTATTAACTCAATCATTCACGAAATCATTACACGCGTTGTGGGTCCGTCCTCTAGAGGTGGCCCCTACGGACTCGAGAGGTGGCTCCCACCGCGATATGCGATGTAGCACTTCGTTCCGCATGGCACTTACAACTACCCGGTTTGGAATGGATCAGTCCTCTAAAGGTGGCCCCTACGGACTCGAGAGGTGGCTCCCACCGCGATATAGCGATGTAGCACTTCGTTCCGCATGGCACTTACAACTGTCCAATGGTGGCTTAATTATGTAGGAACGGTCCTCTAGAAGTGGCCCCTATGATCTCGAGAGGTGGATCCCACTGCGATATCGCGATGTAGCACTTCGTTTCGCATGGCACTTACAACCGTCCTAAAGTTCAACATGGACTCTTTTTACTCGAGGTTGCCACCCTCGTTTGGATCTCTTTTTACTCGAGGTTACCACCCTCATTGTGATCTCTTTTTACGCGAGGTTGCCACCCTCGTTTGTACTCTTTTTAACGAGGTTGCCACCCTCGGTTATTATTATAATCATTGTTTTATTCGTAACACTTCCCTTTTATTGACAACAGTTAAATTTAGTGGAAATACTTTCATAGAGGTGTGACAATCCAAATTGCCTCCTCGTATAATTTCATTTTTCATTTGAGGAAGGTTAACCCCTAGAGTCGAAATGCTTCCAAAATGATTTATTTACCAATCTTAAGTCAGCTATAAATGTTTAGTTATGTCCTTGAAGTTATTCGTATGATGAACTCCGAATTTAAGTTCGGTTTATAAAATCTCGATTCTGACAGTTTGTTAGTCCTTCATTATAAAATACATTTCAGTAGTCAAACGTTCTCAATTCTCATGTTTCTAATTTTTTTTATGCTAGATTACTGTGTTTTCTATTCAAAACATACTTTTGAGTCTAAAACACCTTTATATTCTATCACGTAGGAATTTTCTACCTAGACTGCTCATGCAGTGAGCAATGATGGAGAAATATTCACCAAATATTTTATACAACTCCAAATATCATAATTCTTGCTGGAAAATATCAACATCTCATGGATCTTTCATTTTTCATAGATTAAAGATAATTTTATCATTTTGAAGAAGCATGATTGGGGTTTTACTAACAGTACCCTGTTCTGTCAACATTGCAAATGTTGAAAATTTTGCGTATTTTAGTTAATTCATTAAAACTCCTTTTAACCAAATTCCAAATCGCAGAGATGAATGATTATTTTACATGTCTAATTAAATTATCAACATCAACAAATGAAGGAAAGTATTTAATTTTCATTTTACAAAAACAGGGCAGATTGCTTACGGGATTTGGGAATTTTCAAGATTTGAGTTTCTACTACTTCAAAATCAACATGCAATCATTAATTGACTTACCCAATTGATAGTGAGGCCATATTACTCATTTACTTTAGTTTTTAAGTGAAAATCATCAAGATTTCATCATGAAAACATGCATGCATCAAGATTTAAAAACTAGTTTGAGAAGAACAACTTTTAACCCACTTTTTCACTTTTCTTCATAGCGTTTTGGATCAATTCATTCTCCACTTCGAAATTGAATTGACAAATCGAACTCCTAGCAAGTGTTGAATGGACTTAGATGTGTTAGAGAGTGAAAAGAATGAAAAGGATGAAATAGAAGAACAAGGGAAAGGAATGAGTATGATTTTATTACCTTCTAACTTGTTGTTGTTGCTTGATCATGAATTGAGATGTGTCATTAGCTTTCTCAAGTTGAGAGGATAAGGAATATGTATTTGCATGTGAGAAATTGTGAAGGATAAGTAGAGATGTGAAGCTTGAAGGAGTATGGCTATGGAGGTTTGTTAATGGAGGTTGAAGAAGGAGAGAGTGAAGGAGGAAGAAGATGGTGCCTGATGAGCTCAAATTATACTCTAAATAACTTAAGAGAATAAGCTGTAGTTGTAGACTATGCTTAACTCGGTATCGTTCTCTAGAGAATTAATCAGGCTACCACAACAAATGAGAGTAAACAGTTTGTTTGTAAGTAAAAGATAGATTTGAGTGATTGTACTTCTAAAACACAGATTCAAACAGGAAACAGATAAACTGGTTTGATCAAAGAGAGACGATGAACATAGTAGTAATGATCAAGTAATGCTAATTCGTTCTAGGGCAATCATTCATATTTGTCACACGGTCGGCGTACATAAATCAATCAATCCAATTCAACCAATCGTTATTTGAATGTTTTGAACTAGAGAAATCGTGGGTCGTCAATCCACGATCCTTAACCGCAAACGATTTTGAAAATCTTGAACTAGCTTATTGGATTGAAGGTTTTTACGAAAATTTTGAACTAGACGAACCTATATGAACGAATACTAACCCTAGAAACGAATATGCAATAGAAACGAATATGCAAGACTATCACATAACTACCGTGTTCGGAGTGATTTAACTACTCATGAGGGAAGCACAGATGAAAGAATGCATGGTATAGATCACGCAAAGCATAAACATGGTGATAATCGCATGCAAGATCATACAATTCGATAAACAGAAGAAAACACGAATTGAAGATAAACAATAGAGAGTTATCAATAATTACCAAGAATTCGATCCCGATGGTTCTTACAAGAGGTAAACCAAGCTCCAAAGATCAATCAATCAATGCCAAAACCTAGTTCTAGGAGCCGTTTTCTATGAATAATTAGGGTAGAAGAAGTTATGTCCTAAGTTATGGTGAAAGAATCCAATTTATAGGAGAAAAAAACGAGAGAATCCTAACAGGATTCGACCAGAAAAACAGCCCAGAAAACAGCTCTCGTAAGTTCTCGCAGCCGCAAGGAAAATCTGCGCAGCTGCGAGGATGTTTTCTGCCAGCCAGCTTCAGACGTCCGTATCTTTTTCTATAGGAGGAATTTTCTCATTCTGTAAAAACTAAAGTTGTAGCCCCTTTGAATTATATTTTCGTGGCCACCGAGATCAGGTCAATCGAATATCATATGAGAGAGTTATGGCCAAAATGAATAGACTGCTCCGTAAAACTTCACTTTTGCAAGCTTCGCTAAAACGGCTCTCAAATCTTCGTCCGAACTCCGAATCCACTTCCGTTTTATCCCAGTTACTCTACATTCAAAGATCTAGAACCAATATTTTTACTCCGATTTTCACCTTCGGGACACAAAAATCCTACAAAACACAAACAAATCACCAAAGCATAAAAATGTACAAAAGCACTATAAAACCATAAACAAAGACCGCTAAAAAGGACCCAATGAAACTCTAAATTATCGTCTCAAGTGCCCACCTATTTATGGTGTATAATGGAGTAGGTTATGGTATATACTTGTATGTATATACATGTATGTCTATACTATGTGTAGATATAGAGTAACCAATTTTTGGGTTGACTATAGTCAACTTGTCATGTGTTACATGACCATCTACTAGTTGATTATTTTGTTGTGGCTTGTGGTCTAATATCTTTATACATTTGACCATTATAATGTTCGATTCGAGTGTTGATTTGAGAACTTGATTTAAATGGATTTTTGTTTCTTTACGTTTTTGGATTATGGATTTAGTCATTTCGATTCCTTGAAATCGTCACTTAGTTTTGAAATCACTCGGTTAAACATAAGTAGGTTGAGAAGGGACGTATTTGTATTACCTCGACCCGAAATTACTTCGACTCTTCGTGGTGCTCTCCTTCGGCATGCCATTACGTTAGTCGTAATTCCATTAAATGTTCATAAACGACTAATTTATTAATTAATATAAGATATTCTGTCTCTTTATTCAAACGTTTACCTTACTCTTCTAACTGAGTTCCTAAGGATTTTTTTTTCGAGGGGTCTCACAAAAACCGTATCAAAAAATTTCACCAAATGAAACGAAATTTAACTACACATATTCACTAAAAGCAATGTAACCACGCACAACTAGTCCGAAATCCACTTATCAAACCAAAACTTGCTCAGATTTCTGCATACCTGTATCTAAGTTTTAGGATCGCGATTCTCCGATGAAGATCTCACAAGAAGGTTGATCAGAGAAGAGTCGAAGAAGCTCGAGGTCGATTGATTGCAGAGAATAACTTGGAAGATGAAATCGCTCGATCGATTTAAGAGAAAAATCTGGAAGAAGAAAATAAGCTTTTGGCGTTGTAAAATAACGTGAAGAAGAAAAGGGAATAAATGAGGAATTTAGAGTGAAAATAACCATTTTATATCAGATCCAGCCTGCGACCCAGATCCGTATTTTAAACACCCAACCCAGTACACTGGATCCGCGAGATAAAACGGGTAGATATTAAATATAGACACTTTTTCTTGAAAACTAAAGGGATTCTTAGACTCTTGGGACTTTTATAAGACTTACTTCCTTCGTCCCGGGAATAGCTTCCCGTTTGGTTTTTTGGTCAACCAAATAAGGAAATGGAGAGTATTGTATTTTATTTAAATGGAACTCTAATAAAGAATGATTAAAAGTTGATAGTGGGTTGATAAAGTGGAAAGTTGAGTATTATTTAAATGAAGAAAGAATAAAAAGGAGATAGTGGGTTGGTAAAGTTGTAAATAAGAATATATTATGAGATTATTGATTAGGCAGGATAGGTGGTCCCATTACCGAAAATGGAAAGGGGGAGCTTTGTATGGGACAACTAAAATGGCAAAATGGGAAGCTTTGACAGAGGAAGTAGTATTTAAGGAAATGCTGATGGAATTCTTATATACTATCATAGCTGGCCTACATACATATATATAAGGGAGGAGAATATCCTCTTGGTCAAGCGAGCAAATTTCTATGATTTATGCCTTATGGGTCTGAGCCTGTAGGTTTAACTTGGCTTCCGTGGTTTGCAGGTTATTACGTGAGTCTGTGGGGTGTACCCGGTGCGCACCCAAAGGGTAGCGGCTACGAGTTCCCAACGTCATTAAAAAAAAATACTAGTAATATTTTTATGTAATAAAATTATATTTGAGATAGTATTCAGGATATATATACTATATGGGATACTAATGTACTCCATCCATTTCAGAAAAAGTGTTACATTTTCTTGATACTGCGTTAATCGCGTTTGACACAATTTACTCTTAACGATATTAATAAATAAATTATTAAAATTATATAATGAAAATTTAGTAATTAAATTTTTATTATATGATTTTATTAAATTATTACTATTATCGTTATGAGTAATTAGTAATCAAGCTAGAATAATGGAATTAAAAATGAAATGTAAATTTACTAAAATGGAGTGAGTACCATTTTCCTAGATCGGAGGTTGGTCATCTGAAATGAAATTTTCCACGAAATAAAAGTCTTCACACTTCACCTTATGACTATTTTCTAAATCCATTATAGACTTGAAACTGGTACATGCTTGAAATATAAAATTCAAGAAAATAAAATTAGTATCATTTGTTATCTTTCGTCACACTTCCAAGATTTATAACATGCACCTGCTATATGGCTGGCACACCTGGTTGGACCGATGGGAACGGAAATTGTCGGTATGATTCAATGAAATTTGTAGGTCATGTCAGATTGAGTGTTGCTATTTCTCCACTAGAAAAATGCTTTACGCAACCAAACAAAATTAACTCTAACTTGACAAGTTACAAATAACATTTTTATTAATTTTCACAAATACATAATATTATATCGTTTCTCCTTTTAGTAATTTTGCAATCACTTCGAATCAAAGTGGACAAATATCATATTTACGATATATTTGTGCCCCGGCCATTGATCATCATCTAGGTATGTAGAATCAAATTTCGATTAATTAGTAATCGATTTGGTACACGATCTTTTAGAGTTTCACATATATATAGGAATTTCTTCCACCTACTACACACCATATGTCATATTGTTATCTTTCAAGTCCACATCTATATCCTATATTAAACTGACCTAATGGTCAACTGACTGTCTATAGATACGGTTTATATTTATGCGATTTCTTTTAGCTTAAAGTTAATACACGTGAAATACAACACATTAAGTCATTGCATAACATGATACTATATCATAGAGAAAACTAGAAAAGTACTCATATGATCACGAAATCTTAAAATCTAGTAGTCATTAATTATACCATGTGATTTGCCTCAATAAAACTAGTAGTATTATATGTGAAGTGTTGTTAAAAAGAAAAGTATGAGCTTTATTATTTTCGTAAAACGAGCTGACTTAATTGTATTATAGTATAAAATATTCTTAAGTAAGAATCGAATCGAATGAGTTTTAGACGAAGAGAGCAGGCTATCTCATTCCTCGAGTTAAACTTATATCGAGCTCGACTTGGCTTAGCTTCGGCTAAAGAAATGAGTTATTTTTCGAGCTTGAGTCAATGATAAGTAAACTTGAATTTGGCCCATTTGATATATCTCTATAACTACAAGAATTGTTTAACACTAGCTTATCATGAACTTATCTGAAAATAAGCTTGTTATGTGAATGTCTAACTAGTAGCTGATAAACTAATTTTGTACATGAAGATTATCATAACAATAATCTAGCTGATTTTTATTTGCATACTACTACCTATATTGAACAAGTTAGCTAACTAATCTTCTAAATAAATTTTTTTTTGGATTTACTAGCTTTTTAAAGAAAGAGACTCATACAACAACTATGATTATGAAATTATAAAATGTTGTGGTCATTAACTACTACTTCATTAGAGAATACAAAACAATTAATGCTAAACAATTTTTCACCTCCCATCATATGATCCATATGACATTATTATTCCACCATAATCAAACTCATCAATACAAAATCAAGAAAAAAAAGTACAAGAAGAAATTGTTTAGTTAATAACACAAGACGATCAATAATGAAGCACCATGACATTATACTCCACGACCGCATTCCCCGACCTGGCGTCAAACCTGGCCGTCTCGGCCGTGGCCACGCCTCTGGCCAACCGGAAAACCCCGGACCCACCAACGACCGCCAACTCCCTATACTCCTGATTAATTGGATTATGACCCACCACACTAATACTACTCCCATTATACTTCCCACTACTAAACACAAAATTGACCGTCATAATAAAGCTCATTTCCTCAGCCGATGCCGACCCAGTTATCCCCTGGGCCCGGCCCAACACCCTCGACCGGCCCCCCGACCCAACAGTCAACGGGTTGTCGATCATGGTGACCAGCCCGAAAAGTGTCGGAGAGCTGTAAGTGGAGTTGCCCTGCGCGACCCGGATGGCGGTCGGGTTGCGACCGCCTACGACGTCGTGGAAGAAGAAGTGGAGCTTGGTGACCTTTTGTTTGGCGTGGCGGAGGTTGTTGAACCATGACTCGACCTCTCTTGGGCCTCTTGCGGAGATTAGGGGGAATAGTACTAGTACTAGGATGATGGAAGTGGAGAGTGTGAGATTATTCGCCATTTTTTGGGAGGTATGAAATTGAGTGAGAGTTGGGAGAAGGAGATATATGTAGTGGAGATGGATCTTTGAAGTTGCCAAACTTGTATTGACTTGTTGAATTTTCTTTTTCTTGTAAGAAAATTGACCTGTTGACTTGTGGATTAGTTTATGTTTCTTCCAAAGAAATTATATATTGCTCTTTCACATTTAGGGTGTTGAGTGGTTATGTACTTTCTAAGTCATACTAAATGTGTCTCACTTCGTTTAGGCACCCGTGTCACGAGCAGGGGTGAAAGTCGGACTTAGTGATCCAACGGTGTTGAGTGAATGAATCATTCTTTACGCGTAGGTAAATCTTAATCTACTTGGCAAGAGAATAGAAAGTTACAAATTTTGTCTCGGTAGACATGTATTTTGATGTTGTGGGAGACCCTAATGTGGTTAATTATAACTATTCTTAAGTAACCTAATAGTTTATTGTTTGTTGTAAAAGAGAGAAATGATAAATAATAGAGAAAATATGAGATGCATAAAAGAATGGAGAAAGTATGAGATATAGAAATTATAAATGATAGAGAATGGAAAAAGTATGAAAGGTTAATGGGGTTTACATTTTTTATATTTTTGGAATGATGTTATATAAATGTGAAAACTATAAAAGGGAAGTGAGACACGTGTAGCTGGACAAATTGAGTTGTATAAGCTTACATGACATTTGAGTGAGTGTATATTTGGTCAGATTAGCTGATAAAGTGACTGAAAGTTGATAATGTAAGTAGAGTTTGATAGCCATTGTAAGGTGATAAGGTGACTTAAATCATAATTGAAATTTAAAAATGATAAGGTAGTTGTTTTTAATCAGCGTGTTTGGCACATTGACTCATATGTTAGCCGGTATTTCGTTTGCAAGAAAGAAAACTTATAACGTACTTATTTTTAAGAAG
Organism: Plantago major; assembly: GCA_026545765.1. Lineage (NCBI taxonomy): Eukaryota > Viridiplantae > Streptophyta > Magnoliopsida > Lamiales > Plantaginaceae > Plantago > Plantago major. The sequence continues at coordinate 86,607,701 of CM048843.1, read as the reverse complement.
TTATATTATGAAGTAGGAGTAGTTCACTTTTTAAGTACTTTATAATATGGCCGAAGGTCAAAGGAATATGGCGTACATTTACCAAATCACATTATTTAGTCAAATCACCTTATTTTAATTAATTAAGGTGAAAAATTGAATCATAAATTTGTTACATTAACATCTAATTTAGCTTACCAACTAGAAGTAATTGACCTCATAAGCCATTTTTAGGCAGATTATTAAGAAAAGATAAACTGGTTACATTGTTAACGAGAGGGTATTTCCTTATCATTTCTTTTGAGTACGGTTGCAACCATTTCCACTGGGCCATTCACCTTGTAAAAGGAGACACACTACACCAAATTGCGGGTATACTCCATTCACAGTATGAACTAGATTAGAGCAGTTCCCTTTCTTGAAAATGAAAAGTTTGTGTTAGGTTTTTGTTAGTTGTTAGGTGTTTACGAGTTTAATTTGACTTAGTAAGATTTTAGTGACCCAAAATCAAACTTACACATCTGAGTTTTACATTCAAGATTCAGATGTTGGTAGGTTCCCAATAATTCTACATGTGAACTCTGCTTCCCAATAACAACCTTCTTTCATCTACATCATCTGTTTTGTTATTCATTACTCTTAATTAATCTTGGATCCCGTGTTGTATAATGTTACATTTGTTGGAAAATATGCAATGCAAACCCTAGGTTAATACAGTGGAATTCGAAAATTTTATTGTATATTAAACTTGATCTAATGACTATATAACGTAAAACAGGCAAATCATTACTTACTTGTCGCACTAGCTTTCCAGACAACGGCTTTAAAACCTTAAAGCTCTTCTGCAAATCAGTTCGTCAAGTACTTCAAATCTGTTCGCCATATATAATATGTTGAAACCCAGTACATCATGATTAGCTTCCTCGACCTCGGTATCCACGGGCAATTTATTTCTACCGAAGAACGCTAGTAGGTTCCCGTTCGAAACTAGACTAAACTATTTAGTGAGTAGGGTTATGGAGAATTGAACCACGAAGAAAGATGATGGCCAAGAGAAGAGAAGAAACGTGTTGTGTGTCTTCTTCTATATGAAATTCGCAGGACATTGTGTACTTATATACTCGAGTAGTATCTTAGTACACAAAACACTCTTAGCCCAGTTGGTTGGGCTTGAATTTATCAAACATCAAGTTATGGGTTTGAAACCCACCAAACCTAGCTTATTTTTCTTTATCTCTTTTGAGCTTATACATTTGGACTTCATTCCAACTAGTTTATAACCTGTCGATACTCGACGGGTATAGTAAAAAAATATTTAAGCATATGAAATCCTACAATATTTACAACAACATTTTTGTAACGTGCCGTACCCTTGCGAGCCGATGTCCGACCCTCTGTGCCAGCGCAGTCATGGACTATTATCCGGGTGATATGCTGGCCCACTGTACCAATACATGTTCGTTCCCGCACTTTATCCCACTCGTGCACGCAACGATAGACTTACCAGTCACCCACCCTAAGATTACTGCTGAGCATGCATGCTTAAGTCTAAAGCTCTTATGGATGGATTTCCGAAAAGAAAGGTGGACATTGTTGGTATGAGTAGTGTTCTCGATCCTTTAAGCTCTCTGAAAATTTATCTTAAACTTTGGGATGTTACATTTTTAGTTTGTCTCTGATGGACTCATCATCACACTAATTAAGAATGATAAACTTTTTGCATGCGTTTATTCCATACATCACTTTTACCTCGATTATAATTATAAGAGTAGTGACTCTCAATCGTGCCATTGCACAATTTTAATGCATAATCAATATTCCTCAAAAGTTTGGCCAATCTTTATCATGTTCTATGATAAGTCACACCTGAGTAATTAATCGTATTAGTATTATAAGTTGAGAAGACCTTTTCCAATCAAGTCTTTTAAATGGATCGACGTATATCCAACCCATTGCAAACCTTAACGGTATCTATTTAAAATAATGGTGTACGGATCGGGTATATACCTCACCCGTTCCATGTTACCCACCAACTCATTTGTCAATCTGCCACAGGTTAGTAAAGCAATCTACCCACCTTGATTTTATTTAAACCACACATCTATAGTGGGCCAGTCTAATTTGTTAACAATACCATCTTCACCCGATCGTACTCCCCTAAAATTAGGGGTATTAAAAAAAGCGCACGCGCCAATTATTTTCTTTAAAACATTTACAGATTAATTTTTTCGTAACCTGTTATTCAACCGACGACATATGAGCTGGTACAACTCTTCAGTCACCCGACCTCGTCAATATGTGAAAAAGAAAGAGAGTAAATATATGTGTACATCCATAAATTACAATAATAAAAAATTATCTATATTAAATGGCATATACAATAAATTCAACAACTAATGATTTGCATGTTTTATTTAATATATACTTTATTCGTCCCGCAGAACTTCATACATTTGTCATTTTTAGACGTACTACAAAACTTCATACATTACTAACCAACCAATAATAATAAATCCTACTCTTGCACTTTTTACCACCTCTCACATTTCCCACTAAAATTACACATTTTTACCATATTTTAATGTTTTATCACTTACTACTTAGTTTTTTTATTTAAACATTTATATTGTGTTTTATTTGAAGTTTTTAACTAATTATGTATTTAATTTTGTCTATTTTCACCCGTTTATCCGCCTTGTTATCACCAGACATGCCATGGGTTGAAAAACTATTATACTGTCCGATTGTTATTATAGCGAAACTATAGTCTTTGGGTCGGTTTAGTTCTTGTGTAAAAACAACTTACGCCCCTCCATCAAACGATATAGGATTTCAATACTTTCCATTGTAAGACTTTTCCATTTTTATCATTTCTGTCTCTTACCTCTTATACTTTCTCCATTATTTATCATTTATCTCTTCCACAACAAACAACAAACTATATACTTTCTTAACAATAGTGTCGAAAATAAGTGAGACACGTTTAACGGGACGGACGGATTGTATGTAAAAAGATTGAAAGTGAGAAAAAATTTAATACGTAACAACTGGTAATCTAGTGTCAAAGTCTAATTTTAGAGGAATGTATGCATATTGCATATTATATGTACGGAACAATTACATATACCTCCCCTATTAGATGCCCTCTACTAATCTGGATACCATTAGTCGAACAATTACATCCAGGTCCATTAATACTTTTGGGTTGACTAACCGATAATTTGAATCAACTTATTCACAAACCAAACATGCCCTTAGCAATTCATTTGGAGTACCATTCAATTCTAAAAAAAATAGATTAAAAATACAAAGGGTTTGATGCATTTTTATTGAATTGAACGAACTTGTCGAGCTTGGTGGTTCTGACTTACAATATATCCGGGACCAACCATTCGCGCATGATTCTAGAGGTGGCTCCCACGGTCCATCTGATAGCACTTTGCCCGTGTGACACTTATTTCCAATCCCGATAGCCGCTATGATACCACACGTAACGACCCGACCACTAAGTAGAGACGGTCCATTAGATGGCAATGTTACTCATATTTGTCGTACACATCTAGTTGGTAGGATATTATGCGCTTTGGGCCTGAACCCGCACGGATTTGTTTTTTGAATCACCCAAAAGGCCTCATAAAATAGGAGAGTGGTGGTCTACATATATATACCCTTCACCCCTTTCACTCTGAACCGATGTTGGATGTTGGATATTACAACAACTCAACAATAGTCTAATTATAATGAAGGTGCGTGCAAGAAGGGAAACTGCCCTACTATCTGCTTCTTCCCCGGTCACGATCTTGCCGGAATATAACCGAACAGATAAAATCCCTTTCTTGCAATAATATTTCAATTGGTTATGTTGTAGTTAGGGATTTCGAATATTGGTGAATGAGTTTGTAGCATATGGAGAAACTATTTTGATTTGGGGATGGTGGAGTTTTTGTAGATTGGTGGAGTTGTCATTAGGGATTCCGTATCGATTTAGTGTGCATTAGATTTGGATTCAAGAATTGAACTCGATACAGAGTTTGGTTGATGCTGGGATTCGATTTTGAAAACCAGGGACATAATTCAATGTTTTATGAACTTGAAAACTTTGCCTTTTCAGAATTAGAGTTGTATGAGGGACTTGGATTGCAAAATCAGATTCTTTCAATTTGGCCAATAAATAGTTTGTGACTTTGCAAATAAGTCCAGAAAAAATTTAAAAACCTAAAATTAAATTCACGACTATATGTATACATCAACGGTTCCACTTAATGGCTCCGTACTTTATGTATATATCAAGGGCTTACAATATAAACATTAAACTCTGCCTTTTTTCCCCTCAGGTTTGGAGATTGATGTTCATGTGTCGGGATTAGTTTAGACGTTGGACGTGTGTTGGCTCCTCATTTAATTTCATAAATTAATTTTAAAATAAAACGATTCAAAATTACTTGAGAGGACACATGTCACATCCAGATTAATCTGGAAGAGAATAAAAGGGGGAAATATGAGAGTGGACACTTGTCCCACTTTAATTTAACCTAAGAAAATAGTGGAAATTAAGAAAAAACCTAGAGCAAATGAATAAAAGAAAAAGAAAAAAAAATCAAATTAAACATAAAATTTAAAAGTAAGGATGTGTTTGGTTGCAATATGAGTTTGAACTATATAATACTCCCTCAGTTCTTTTTATAGGTTTACATTTTGCCATCCTGGGGATTTTCTTAAAAGTTTAATGTTTCATTTTTTGGAAACCCCACTATCTACATTTATTAATTTTTTAAATACTCTTTTTCAAACTTTATCCATTATTTCTCTTACTTTTTTTATACTCTCTCTTACTTTTTACCATCTACTTACTATTTTATTCAAATTCTTTAAAATTCACCAAACCAAAATGTAAACCTTCTAAGCGATAGGAGGAGTAATAGATTTATGAAAAAGGTTGAAATTTGTTATTGTTCAAAAGTTACGGACTACAATGTCATTATAAAATTTATTAGGGAAACTATAACTAATTTGCCCGCGTTTTCCATTTCAAACCATCATCAAAGTTGAAGCTATATTGGGGTTGAAAAATATGTAGGTGTAGAATGTGTTTCTGATGAAACTTGGTTCCAGTAAATATTGATTTCTAGTTGAATCTTTAACAAATCTAACAAAGTTAGGAATATAAATTTCGTTCATCCACTTTATACTCGATCAATAATTTTTTTAGAGCACCCGTTTTCACCCGGCCGTACTACCCCTAAAATGAGAAATGTTCAAAAAGGCCGCTTGTCCTATGTGACTGCGCAAACTACCCCCGCTCACCTATTATTATTAAGTTTAGAAAAAATTGTTGGTAAATTTTCACGTAAACCTGTAATTTAACTGATGGCGGGTGAGAGGGTACAACCTGCCAGTCACCCAACTCGTCAATATATATGTAGAAAGAAAAGGAGTAAATATATGTATGTAATCATAAATTACACATGTACATTAAATGCCATATATACAATAAGTCACGAACTAATATTTTACATGTTTAATTTGAAACTTCTTTGGATTATGGGTAAAAGACTTTCGATATATCTTGTACCATTTTATTTGAGTTTTGGACTTGGTTCATGAATCGACGCTAGTTATAAATTAACACAAACTCTCATGAGATACGGTCTCTAGATAACGTATCTAAAGACGACCTATGCTATTAATAAATCGTACATGTTATTAATCAAAACGTACTATGTTATTAACGAAATAAGTTTTATTGTAATATGAAAGAACACCAATGTTGATAACATATGTGTTTTGATTAATAACATCGATGATTTTCTTGACAATATAGGTCAGTCTCTAGATAAATTATTTAGAGATCGTCTCTCAGGAGACTTACTCATAAATAAATGGATAGTTTTTGGATTTAAACATTTATTTTGTTTTGAATTTAACGTTTTTGTCTAATTAATTATATTACACATTTAGTTTGGTCTATTTCACCCACTAATTCGCCCCATCTCTTATCACCTGACCTGCAATGGATTGTAAAACTATTTTACCCGTCTCGATTAAGTATATGATACACACACACACACACACACACACACACATATATATGCACACACACGTATATACTATAGTAATTTTTGTTTCAAAGTAATCATATAACCCAATAAAAAGCGAGTGGGGAAAGTCATTATTTGTGCCCATTTTTGCTCAATTTTGTAAAAAACAGTACAAATCTCACTAAAATGATGAGAAGGCCCAGACGAAGACAAATAGCGTGTCTCTCCGTTACATTTTTCATCACCTCCGATCCCTAATTAGACTAATTTGTAATATATATGTAAATTAGACTTTTGTTGCAAAAAACCAACATGTATCACTCAATTTAATTTTAAGTCCTAATTCAACTACAACAAAATTATCAATTTATCATAGAAAAATAAACAATCTATCTTCTCAAATTAAATTTCAATCCTAATTCAATAACAAAATTCATCATTAAAAAGTCAACCATAATGAATCTTTCTTCTCCATGTTATTCAATTAAATTGAAACAAATCAATTCACACTAATTTAAAACCTTAATTCAACTTCGAAATGTTCTCACATTTTAGTGTGTGTGTCTATATATACAGTAGAAACCCTCTAAAAAAAATACTATAAATGAATAATCTTTCTATAATAATAAAAATTTACGGTCCCAACTTGTGTATAAATGCTTAAAAAAACTCTAAGAATAAACTCTTTATAAGAATATTTTTCGTCAGTCCCAGTGAGATATATATATATATATATATATATATATATATATATATTTGGTTAACATGAATCAACCAACCAATTATGTTAATAAACCATAAAAAAGTTGTTTAATTACTTTAACATCTCGAATATGGTGATTTTTAGAAACATAGTGACCAACCAATTACTTTATAAATTCAATAAACACATGGAATTTAGAAAATAAAGAGTAACCGAGATGTTGGACTTTCATTTAGAATGGAAAATATTTATAAAAATGGAAAGAAATCAGAAATTAAAATGGTTGATTGATTTAAAAAAATTGGTGCATATGTAAGCTAAATAACCGAAACACATCATGAGATAAGCACCAATCAGAATAAAAGAATAGGACAACATGGAATGGGAATCAACCAATCACAAAGCATTATTTTGCCAAATAATTAAATGATGTGGATAGCCTTAAATGGCCCCAAACCTTTTTTGCTTAATATATTATATAGATTTAATCCAAATAAACTTTTCTTGCTTTAATTAATTAAATCCAATTTAATCTAATTAATCTTTCTTCAAATATAAATTAAATCCAATTTAATTAATTTACTTTCTTAAAGTATAACAATTAATTAAGTCCGATAAATCCAATTTGACATATTAATTGTTTCTATCAAATAGATCAATTTTCAGTAACAGTAAATTAAATATTTATTAATTCAATTAACATTTAATTAACTCTAATACTCAGTTGGTAAAACAATCACCACAAAGTGTGACCCATAGGGCCTTATGTAAGTAAACACTAATCTAATTAAGGTTTGGTGAAACTCCTAGACAATTTACCAAACATTCTCAATACATAAGGAACATTTGAAAGGATTGCAAACCACATGTAATGTAGAGCTTATGATGTACGGTCCTTTCATACGCGAACACTCGATTAAGTCTAGAACTTGATTTCGTGTATGTTCCAATAACTTAATCACTTTATATCATTCTACTAATTGATCCATAATATTTGAAACACAATTCCAAACATATCTTGCGTTGGCCAACGACTTTGATCGAACTAGTAATGAGAAGTTAAGTGTTATCTCAAAGTCTATTTTGATGAATGAATCATATCTTGGTTCAACTACTACTAATATGTGTTTCGTGATGTGCCCACATATCGTATCTACCCCAACAAGGAGTGCAAGCATTGGTCATGGTCAAAGCACACGAGTCCACACATGTAGTAAGTATTAACCTCAAGTCAAAGGACTATTACACCACCCTACAAACCGTTACTTTCGTAGATATGTAAATAGAGTACATCAAACGGCTTCTTGGCTGGGTATACCAACACCCTCTAAAGTGTCCATGTGTCCATCACGGATTACCAAGTAATTCGTAGTCGTGAGAACTACTACACCCTCAAAGGATATGATGCAGACCACATGCCAATCTCCAATGCATCGTCGATATCCCATTCTCGATGATCATTGATTGGGGCTACTTTTAGAGCTATGTTATGTCATTCAAGATCTCACATTCTTAGTGATAACATAAAGCTCACGGGAACACATATGTAAACAATTACAGATAAACAGATAATAATATTTACATACTGTAATGTCTATTTATAGATGAACAGTAATCATAAATAAATACTGAACCGAATATGTATATTTGTCCTCAATTCAATTGTCTCTAGTACATATATACTTTCAACATTTAACTTCGAGTTTTAGTATATTAATTAGCATATGTATTAGTGACTCTATGTAACCAGTCATTTTGTTCATTAAGAAAATCTATTTGCCGAGTTAAAAAATCGATATATTAGTATGAAGGTTCAAGATTAATCAATGTCACGCAATCAAGACTAATAAGATTCTCTAATGATTTTTCCGTGGATGTAGGCATTTGTCGAACCACAAAATTATATGTGCTCTTGTTGTTCAATTGTTGATTCGGTGATCTTTGATTTCGTCTTTGTTTAATTGATTGCTAGATAGAGTTAGATTGTTCGATTGAATATGATTGTTTACGCAACATTAACACTCTAAATGATTTTACCTAAATGTAAGCAAACACTTTTGAGCAGTTGAAAATCACTGTACATATTTTTTTGACTTATCTATTATGCATACAAATTGGTCCTCATGTCATTAACTAGGAAAATCTTACATTTACAAGTCCGATCTTAAGATCTTATACACGCACTCAATTCCATCAAGGAAATGGCGAATTATCTAATAATGCAATACAAATGCATTGTATTCGACAACGGCGTCACCAGTCACGTTGTTATAAGTTAAAGTATCTAATAGAACCGTACCCTGAGCAAGTCGAAATGCACCGGAGCCACCAATAATCGGAAGCTCGCGATACTCCCTTAAAAACGGATTATGACCAACAACGGTGAACTTGCTGCCATTGAATTCCCCGCTAGTGAACACGAAACTGAGCGTCATATGATACGCAAGTTCGTCCAACGAAGTCGATGCAACGAGCCCCTGTGCTCGGCCCAAAGCCGTGGAGTTTCGGCTTGGCCCATCAGTTAGTGGGTCATCTATGGCGCCAATGAGACCAAAGAGTGTCGGTGAACGATCCGTTGAATTCGCCACGGCGATCGGAATATTTGTTGGGTTCGGCCCAGCAACAATGTCTTGAAGATAAAAATGAAGGTGGGTCAATTTTTGTTTGATTTGTGGAAGTCTTCTGTACCAACGTTTGAGCTCATTGGGCCCTCCATTAGGCCCAACACCATGTATGACTGGTAAATCAAGAAGTACAAGCGAACAAAGCATGCATAGTACAATTAGCTTCTCCATCTCTTCTCTATTGGGAAATGTGATTAGTAGAAGAGATTTTATTTTCAAGCACAATTATATTTATGGCTAATGAAACGTTGACAACCTTATTTAAATACTTGAAAAAAGGAGAACGTACGGACATGTGTTAATTATATCTTGACCTCAATTTTTTTTGACTCTGAACACAATTAGAGGATGCTAAACACGTGAGTTTTGCATGGAGAAGAGTTTTTTTGGGGACAAAAGTGACTGTTTGGGAGGTGTTTAGCATTAAAGAATTTAAACCGAATATGTGTTTCTAATAAAACATGAACATAAGAAATGCCCAACAATATTTTGAAGAGAAACGATTTTAACTCCAATGTCTAAATATGCAAGTGAGGTTTTTCAACCAATTTACAAAAGATAGTGTAAAACAAAGTCATCATAATTTATCGTGAAAAACAATACATAATAGTATTTGAGTTTCTCAATTTATTTAATCATCTGACCAAGAAGCATATAACAAATTAAATCATTAAGTTTACAAAGAGTATAAAAAATTATTTCAATACAACAAAAAATCCCAACCTCAACCCTTACAAAAACAAATTCACATTCCTCAATCTTTTGACAAGGATTATAAGCAAGCTTCACATCATCACATGAAAACCATATGTAAACCAAAATGACCACCTTATCATCTCGTATGTTCATACATTCCAAGAAATCGACTCTTGATCCACACAAACTAGTGAAAGTACATGTAGAGTTGTTACTACATTTCGAGGTTTATTTCAAAAGGTTCAACCGTTCACATAATCGCGAAAGTTAATTTACTTTATTCAAATTGTAATCATGACCGGACAAAAATACATTACAAGAATCAATATGTAAATATGACTTGGTTTTGGAGGTAAAGTGTTTGTGTAAGTAATATATGGGGCGTAAAACCAATATCTAAAAACTTGGAGAGGTATTGTGAAAATTTCCAACTTTCTAATAACCAGGAATAGGAGATGAGTTGGTCAATCACCATCCCTATTATACATGCAACTATTACTATATTTACTATAAACGGAACATATTGATCATAAAAACTAGATCAAAATAATACATATTGTGGAATACTAATATGTAATTAACCCTATAACAGTTAACTGTTATTTCACCCAATTAACATTTCACGGTAATATCAACACTTGTCACATACACAAATTTGTTATTACATCTAGTGAGATGTCGCATATGATATTCTGTCTCAATTTATCGAATTAAACACACTTGTCGAAAATGGAGTCATTTGATGAAGGAGTCTACACCGGTGAGGAAATTCTGCCGAACCAAGACGATGGGACCTACATGCAATATGGATTCGAAGGTGATAGTGGTGGCACGAGCATGCCACCCGTGGAGTCGGGTGAGGGTTATGGGTACGGTGGTTCGGATCCCAACCCGGACTACGCCCCTTCACCTTTTGTTGAAGGAGGTGGGAATGACGTAAATGTGAAGCCGTATGAAGTGGGGGCCGACGACGAAGGGCTCTTCACCTCAGATGGGCCCTTGCTTCCGGATCCTAGTCAGATGCGGGAGGAAGGCACTGCCTTCCGCGAGTGGCGTCGGTAATTAATTAATTTATTAATGGATTACCAACATTTTTATGATCCTGTTTTCTTAAAAAAAAATTGTTGATGGAAATTATATTTATTTGAAAGTGTTGTACTCCTAATTTGGTGGATTTGCCCTTTTGATTTGTTAGTTAGTTACCATGGATTAAAATCTCGATTTTAATCTATATGCTTCGGTTTTAAGTTTTTGCATGAATTTAACGATTTGTACGTACCTGTAGCCAAAATGCCATTTACCTGGAGGAGAAAGAGAAGAAGGAGAAGGAAATGAGAAATCAGATTATCGCCGAAGCTGACGAATACATACGACAGTTTTACGAGAAACGGACTCAGAACTGCGAGACGAGCAAGGCTCAGAACAGGGAAAGAGAGAAAGTAAGTCCATAAATACATTATGTTATTATGTTAGAGGGTATACCAGTGCTTACTGCTTACCGTACCCCTAAAATCTAAAAACTCGGTTATCTAATTTTCATCCTGGATAACATAACGGTGTTGTACTAAAACAATGAGGACGTGTTTACGCAGCTGTACCTCGCGCACCAAGAGAAATTCCACAAGGAAGCTGACCAACAGTACTGGAAAGCTATAGCTGAACTGATCCCTCGTGAGGTAGCGAATATTGAGAAGAGAAGAGGGAAGAAGGAAGACGACAAGAAGAAACCTTCCGTTGTCGTAATTAATGGGCCTAAGCCGGGAAAGCCTACTGATATGGCCAGGATGCGTCAAGTCCTGACGAAGCTGAAGACCACTCCTCCCCCTCATATGATACCGCCTCCTAAGCCTGAGAAAGACGCTAAGGATGCAAAGGACGGTAAGGAAGCAAAGGACGGTAAAGAGGCGAAGGATGGTAAAGATGTCAAGGATGGAAAAGCGGTTACACCTAAAGGCGAAAAGGGAGTGAAACCTGAAGAGAAGACTACTACGCCAAAGAAAGAACTTGCTGCAATTAACGTAGAGGCTCCGAAATCACCTATGACAGCTAAAGTTGCTCCGTCTGTTAAAGAAGGTGAACAAGATTCCAACATTCCTGCCACTGCTTGACGCGATTTAATCTCCTTTTGTTACCTATTCTTTTTTGATGTTCTCTCTACAAACAAGAAGCAATAAGTGCCTTTCTGTTTGGAAATCTGTGGTCTGAAATGAAGGACAGCAACAATGAGCTATTTTATATGTTCTTTGAACTTTATTGATTCAATTGCTATCTGAATTACTGATACAATGTTTATACATTTGAAATTTGATCTGAATACAAAATGTTCACACTTCAATCTTGAAAAGTGGAAAGAATAATCGAATCATATACGCTAAAAACAGAAGAACACTTTAAGCATAATGCAACACGAAAACATGGTAATCAAACAAGGCATCCCCGTTGGAACTATTGAACGAGACTGTACTTATAATCACAGATCCACGTGCCAGTCGGAACACCCCTGAGCCTCCCACTATGGGCAGTTCACGGTTCTGTTTCAAGTACGGGTTATGTCCAACTACACTCACAGTACTACCGTTGTAAGCACCACTAGTGAAGACCAGATCGAGTGTCATATGCAGCTTCTCTTCCTCCAATGAAGCAAATGCAAAGAATCCCTGGGCTCGGCCAATTATCTTCGAATCTAGCCTGGCCTTTTCTCTTATCGGATCATCTATTACTGCTACGAGCCCAAAGAAGGTAGGCGATGTCAATGTTGAACTCGCATTGGCAACCTGCAGAACATAAATATGCATGGGATCGATTAGTTATAAGTTTATAATCGTCAACCTTATTCGATGTGAAATTAATGTTTCATGGAAAATCGATGATTTTAATGAACATTATAATACTACGTACCACGACATTGGTTGGGGTTCGGCTACTTAGATCGTCCTGGACGTAGAAGTGAAGCTCGGTTAATTTCATTTGAGCGCGAGCTCGAGTTTTGAACCATTTCCTCATTGAACTGGGATCTTTAGCAAGATTGTCAATGCCATGAGCCACAGTAGCCAAACAGAGAAGTAACAGAACTAAGTATTGTGATCTTCCCATTGCTATATTTTTCGATTTCTCACTGGTATGTGATTATACACTTGTTCCGTTCTTTTGAGTATTCTCTTCTTTTCTTGATTGTTGGTTGAATGATGGAATGATCAGCATATTGAACAGGTCTATTTATAGTGGAAATTTGAAATTTGGTTGCTGAAATTGCAAGAAAACTAATTAACATATGATCCATTTGCTAGATCAAATAAGACCGGGTAACTGGCAATTACTTCCCGGTAATCAACTTGAAGCCGTCATTGTTAATTAACAATTTGTTTTTATTGCCTAGTGGCAATATTGCGTTGAACAACCCAACATTTCTTGCTTGTACAATTTATACCTCAATGTATGAGATTTAGGAACTAGTTGGCCAATGTGGTCAAAACTTGAAATTTACAGATACACCCTATCAGTTTGTTCCATTAATCATTTAGACCATTTTCAGTTAATCATGTTGAACTTCCACCAATTGCTCCTATGGCGTTAGTATACCGTTATAACTCTTGATAAACGAATGTAATAATAATGATTCTGGTACGTGGTGGATGAAGCCGTACCGTGACTCCGCCACACGTGGGGCTTAAAAAAGCTTCGACCATACTATATAGTAGAGTTTTACAACTTGGCTATTGGTGGAATTTTGACGTAATAAGAGCAATGTAACAGGACCAATTGTTGATAAATTTGATTGGCTATGTGCTTGTAAATTTCGCCATCCAAATTGGGTCGTTTGGGTGATATTACAATTTGTTGATCAAGATCATTTCCTAGTTCCTACAGTTTGTGAAACGTTAGGTAATTGAGCGCAGAATTCTTAAATTAATATTGAGGTGCAATATGCAATGACAGAAAGTATTAGGACTTCTTGTAATTTTTATCAACATGCACAACAATGGCATTTCTTGTGCAGTTGTGCTTATAACAGCCAAACATGTCTTACAAAATTATTAGGTGGAAATTTAGAGAATGCATGTAGACCTATATTTTCATGTCTAAACTTTTTAAATTACCCCAATAGGTTAAGAATGTGATCATTATAACACGTCTAAATCCTATATTTTCAACCATAATTTCCAAATGTATATATTAAAACCCATTAAACGAGTAACTTTGAGTATCACGGTGTCCCGTTTAACGAGTTTTAATATATGCTTTTTGGTATCACCGTGTAGTCTTGAGCCTGATCCCTAATAGAGTCTAGGTTCAACTTGCCTAGCATATATATAAAATATTCTGACTTTGCCGCATAATTAAAATAGCAAGTTTTAACGAGTTTGCGGAGCCAAGTGATTTCGACTCATCAGGTAAACACTACAAAACATAAGTTCTTCTCGATTACCTGATCGACTAACGATCCGAATACACACTAAACCACGACTTTAACGATATGTACATTTCTTGTACTCAATAGTATATTCTTATAAATATCTTTCTTGTAATGGTGAAGGAAGAAAATATATAAAATTTAGTATTATTTATGAGAGAATCAACGAATTTAGTAATTACTCTAGATTTTTAAATTCAATATTTGGTTTAGTTGTTTGGGAAATACACAAGGGCACGTTTGATCCAACTCGTACCCTACCGCGTTTCGTAAAATGTTTGACATTGTAATAATAATATTATATTATATATTTGATTGATTCATATCTGGAATTAAATAAAATTTGTCACGATTTTGACATCGGACGATAAAATCTAAGACTTAGTATACTTTGACTTTGTATTTTACCTAGTTCTCTTGTCAACTACTTATCCACATAATTAGATACAGTACCCTTTCCGTTGACATGCAGCCACATTCCCAGGTTATCAGTTATGCCAAGTAATCCATGTGCATTACTTTATATATATTTTTTCTTAACCGTCTCAATTCTCATATATAAAGCTATCTTATATTAAATAAATAATAAACAATTTCAACTTACACACAAATAATACACTTTATCACTAAAAACACACTTTCCCTCCATATTTTTCATTTTTATCAATAATTTAACTTTTCACCTAAAACTACGCGTCATTTTAATAGCGACGGAGTGAAATTTTGGGGTGCAAAAATGTTGATTTCAAATTTTTGGTGAGATGAAACAAAATAAACTAGTAAAAATAATTTAATTTCACATATTTTTATAAGTTTGTAATTTTAGATGAAATTGAAATCTATAAATTTCAATTACACAAAATGTTCAACGGACTGTTTGGATCAGAACTCGAGCTCAATTGAAATTGAGATTCAAAATTGGCTTTGGCAAGCCCACTTTAATTACACAATTTGTTAAAAAAAGATAATTGAGTCCAACTCAATTATCTTTTACCCTTCCTTCTACAAACCTACAAGACCCTATACAATTTTAATTCTATACCAAACACGAATTTTAACAACTCAATTATAATGGACTCCATTATAATTCCGATCCAAACAACCCGCAAAATTCTATAAGTGAAATATGCCAATTTTAAAATTTTGGAGAAATGACCGGTCTAGTACAGCTTCTGATGAATTAATTGCTAATCTTCTCTAGCTGCCTTTTTGTTTGGAAAGTTTTGCATTGGATTTCTTAATTACGAATTAGACTCTGTTCTATTCGTCTGAACAGAACAGAACAGAACATAACTGAATTGAACTGAACTGGAGTGTAGTATACTGAACTGAAGTGTAGTCTTAAACTAGCATAAATTTTATAGATTAATTCAAATACGGATTAGAACTTAAACCTCTTTAATATATATGTCCCTTCCAATATGTTGTGACATCTGTAGCATGGTAATAAGGCTCTATTCTCTTCGTCTGCACTGAACTGAACTGAACTGAACTGAATGGAACTGAATTGAACTGATCTGAACTGAATCATAGTATAAAATATAATTAAACAGAACAGAATAGAATTGAATGAATCTGATCTGAACTGAACTGAATGAGTTTGCAGACGAAGAGAACAGAGCCTAAGTTGTAACTTATATCAAATAAATTAAGTTGTCATAAACCCTAACGCATTATGTTCAAAGCTTCGGACCTTGAGAGCTTGGATTAAAAATTTGATTTTAAATGTATTTCAGGTTCTTAAAAATGGAGAAGTTTCTAAACTTTTCGTAGACATTTTGGCATCTTTTGAAACTTTAAGTAATATTTTCAAAACAGTTGTCGATTCCATTCACATTAATTCATCTTGTTGAGAGGGAAAAATTGACACGTTTTGATAATTCTCGTTTCGTTTCGATGAGATGCCGCACAGAGCTTGAGAGCTAAATTAATGCTCGCTTTGAAATTTACTAATTAATACAGGACTATATAAATTACTGAAACAAAGCCTCAGAGTATGCCATATGTATTACACACCATGATTAATTATACATTTGCAATATATAATATTAGTAATACACAAATTTTAAACTTCAATTTGAAACTTGAAAATAAATAGTTAAGTGAGACAAAGCAAACACATAGATAAATTAAGCATAATGTAAGACGAAAACATGGTAATCAAACAAGGCATCGCCTGTGGAACTGTTGAACGAGACTGTATTTACAATCACAGTCCCGCATGCCAGGCGGAAAACCCCGGAGCCTCCAACTATGGGCAGTTACCGGTTCTGGTTCAAGTACGGGTTATGTCCAACTACGCTCAGAGTACTACCATTGTAAGCACCCCTAGTGAAGACCAGATCGAGTGTCATATGCAGCGCCTGCTCTTCCAATGAAGCAAATGCGAACAATCCCTGGACCCGGCCAATTATCTCAGCATCTAGACTGGGAACTTCTCTAATGGGATCATCCAATACCGCTACGTCAATGTAGAATTTGCCCTAGCTACCTACAAAAGAGAAAATATTTTGACCTATGTGGCTATATATGTAATATTTCATGATTATTTGGAGAACTTTTTGATCATATGCTCATGCACGGACTCTGTTAGAATCTTACATTTACGCCCTATTGTTAAATATGTAATGATGTCATCAAGATTTTGAGGGGAAACGCGAAAAGTTAGAGATAAAGTTACGTACCATGATATTGGTTGGGGTCGGACCACTTGGATCATCTTGGACGTAGAAGTGAAATTCGGTTAGTTTGGTTCGAGCAAGAGTACGAGTTTTGTACCATTTCCGCACTGCATTGGGATCTTTAGCAATGTTATCAATGCCATTAATAGCTACAGTAGCTAAACATAGAACTAGTAGAACAAGTATTGTGACCTTGCCATATTGCAAATGGTTGCTCTTTCTAATTTGTTTGTGAATGATGGATGGCATGATAATATTGATTAGGGTCCAATTTATAGCGTGAAAGTTGATAACTGAAACAACAAGGGACTCACGTAATTACTAATTGCATAGCTGGTTCAGGTTGGCTGCAGATTAGATACATTCCATTTGCGTCATGATCAGATAAGGCCTACTCAACGAATTCTAAACCGGGGGGGGGGGGGGTAGGGGATGTTGGAAAGGTCGGATGTCCCACCCAAACTCTGACGGGCTGTTTAGATCGGAATTATAATGAAGTCCATTTTAATTGAGGTAAATTGATGAATAGTGACTGAATTATAATTGAGTTGCTAAAAATTCTGTTTGGTATAGAATTGTAGAAGGAAGGTTGCTCTCTTAATTGAGTTGGATTCAATTATGTTTTTTTAAGTAATTGTCCAATTATAATGGGCTTGTCAAACCCAAATTCTAGTTGTCTCAGTTATAGTTGAGTCCAAGTTCTAATTCAAACAGCCAGTGAGTAACTCCTAAGTAATTATGCTTACCCAAAAGCTTTTGTCTTGCACACATAAAACTGATAAAAATGTTAAGGCCCTATGTAAATTTTCAAAAAAAGGTTTAAAAAAAATAATATAACAAAAAAGAAAAAAAAATCAATTTCACGTATAACGAACAATATACTATATGATTTTTTTTCACATACAATATTGATGAGATTAATTTCTAAATTATTTAAACAAGTGTTTTTATACCTGGGGTCCGACCTATACGGTTGAACATATTACATAGGTCCAAGGGCCGACCCTACATACACTTCAACAATCAAAATCAAAGTTTTACATGAAATATAAAATCTAATTATATGAATTTGTTTATTTGACGGAGTTTTTGAATTGTATGAGCGCACAATCAAATCCGACTCAAGGACGTGGTGTTATTTTCCCATTTATAGGCTCTGTTCTCTTCAACTGAAATTCTTGAATCGAATCGAATCAATCGAATCAATTGTAGTATACAATATAACCAATAATCGAATCGAATCAATTGAATTGAATTGAATTGAATCGAATGAGTTTAGCCAAGAAGAGCAGCCTTATTGGTTATCCCTAATTACAAGCCATGCACTGATGCAGCACAACCATGGCACAGTATCTATTTTACAGGATCACACGCTTGGTTGAAAGGGTAGGCCGATCTATTTTACAGGATCACACGCTTTGATTTTCTCAGAAAAAAATTTGTCACATTCATGTGCTGTAATTGATTTTCTTGTACTTTACCAAACATGCATATTTACGTTAACACATATCTCTCCGTTCAATTTGAAAGGCATGGCAATATATATATTTGACTCACGATTGTAAATACATCTATTTGATCAATGTAATATTAGTATAATAATAGTGGTGTATGTGTATATAGCAAATATGTAGTGCTTAGTTATCAAAATTTGCTAGTTTACTTGTAGAAGCTAGTAAGAGATAAAGAATGAATATAATGTTCCAAGAAATTGGAACGACGCCTTTCTTATAATTAGGCGTTAGAAATAAAAAGTCGGAACCTTTTAAATATGATGAAGGTATTTTATATATTTTGTCTCATTTAGATCCGTTTCATTAAATATCATACGTTACTTCTCATTGTATGTCGTTGTAACTTATAACAAGCGCGATTGATCTACTGGCATATATCATACTGATCAATCTGGCATCATTCATACGAGTTTGAGAAACCGTTGACTCTGATGATCTGTTAGGATGAAAGATCTCCCTCCAAGCCGTACATACGAATTTCATCGAATACGGCTTTCCGCAGAATTCTATATGTATATATGAGATCGAGTATGGAATTCTGTTTACTCACTTTAAATTGAGTATCCATTCCCTCCCTTTCCTGGTAGGATTGGAAATTCTGTATTTTACATATCCATACGATTGAGTCCTTGGGTTTCCGAAATAGTGTAAAAAGAAGTGAATCGAATCATTGCTATTTGACCCGGACCTGTTCTATATGAAACATTCCAATTTAAGAAAGTAGTCTCATACAAGTCATACTTTATACAAATACTGCACTCTTTCACTTTAACTTAATTATTACTATTTATAGTATGTAGTACTCCATCCGCCCAACTAAAAAATGTAATTATTTCTTTTTAGGGACGTCTCACTTATTTAGATCACTTATTAAATTAGTAAAAAAGTAAACCCCACAAACTCCAATATCTTATACTCCCTCCGTCCCACTACAAATGACACATTTGCTTTTGGACATGGAGATTAATGTGCAGTGTAAATGATAGTGGACTGGAATACATGCACATGAGTTGTAAATGTTGTCAAAAAAAATATGACATTTGTAGTGGGACAGATATAAATGGAATATGTGTCATTTGTAGTGGAAGTACTTTTTTCGTTCTTTATCATTTTTCTCTCTTATCTTTCATACTTTCTCCTCTCTATCATTTATCTCTCCACCAACAAACAATAAACTATTGATCGTCTTAAAAACAATGTTGAAAAGTATGTGGCCTATATAAGCGAGACGTAGGGAATAGTAAATAAGTCAAATTGTATTTTTGGTCCACCAACTTTCATTCCATGCAGTATAAATCAAATCTTGGAAGCAGAATTATTACAATATGCTTTAAATAAATTTATGATAACATACATAAGTTACACATAATGTAACACAAAAACATTGTAATTAAAGAAAGCATCTCCGGTGGAACTATTAAATGAAACTGTATTTATAAGCACAGACCCACGCGCCAGGCGGAAAGCCCCCGAGCCGCCAACAATGGACAATTCACGATTCTGATCCAGATACGGGTTGTGTCCAACTATGCTTAGTGTACTACCATTGTAAGTGCCAGAAGTGAAAAGCAGATCCATTGTCATGTGTAGCTTCTGCTCCTCCAATGAAGCAAATGCGAAGAATCCCTGGGCCCGACCCACTATTGTAGAATTCGGACTTGGCTCTTCCCTTATCGGATCATCTAATACAGCCATGAGTCCAAAAAAGGTAGACGATGCGAATGTTGAATTTGCCATGGCTACCTTCAAAAGGTAAATTTGAAAATGAAATTTATATATAACAATATCAAGATCAGTAATAGATTTGTTTTAATGAACTGAACTTGTATTAAAAACTAAATTGAAAGAGATCGAGCTTAACCAGAAAACGAAAAGTAAACTCTCAAACTAAAGTCACGTACCACGACATTAGATGGGGTAGGGCTACTTAGATCATCTTGAACATAGAAATGGAGCTCGGTTAGCTTCATATGTTTTCGAGTGAAGTTTTGGAACCAGTTTCGCAATGCAATACTATCAATGGCATTAGCTACCATCAATGTAGAACAGATTAGTAGAAGAACCAAGTATTGTGATCTTGCCATATTATAATATGCTTGTATTTTTTTTCTTGAATGCTCTTGTTTGTTGAATATTGGAATGAATTATGGTGCAATTTATAGAGTGAAATCTAGGGTTGCCAAAATTACAAGAAAACTCACGTATTTGCATTGCTGGCAGGCTGCTTTTGCTAATGGTATGATCCATTTGCTGAATCGATATATAATTAAGACCTGGTAATTTATTAGTTCCATATTAGTATAAATATGTGCACTAATCCACTTGAGACTTTTATTGGTTAATTATTATTTTACCGTCTGCCCTAGTGGGAATATTGCGTTCAACATCCTAGTATGTTATGTTTTTAGAATTTATCCTTGGACGTTTGGAATTCTACATACGTGTTGTTTATTGACTAACACTATGCTACGTTAATTATGGAAATGGTATTGAGAAACAAGGAATTATAGAGATGAAAAATCTAGTGAAATATTGATTTACAATTAACTTTAAAATAAATTTCACTTGGTCACATAAGCTAGGAGTTGGACATCTGAAATGCCAATATTAACCAGTTTTACAATTTGTTAATTTCAAAACTACTTTTATAAGGGATTTACTTTCGATTTTTTTGCACCGATATGGGTGACGTTGTACTTCTCTCCAAATAATACGTTTTCCTCACATATATGTCATTCATAATGAGATCAATTCCAAGTGGTCAAGAACATGGAGTTCATATGAATGAATTCTTTGATAATTAAGGTGCACATTTATGGAATGAGAATAATTGTCAACCCCTATAAATTATTTTAATTAAAAACTTTAATGAAGACATTATGACATATGACAACTGATATAGTGAAATTAATGGTATGTTTAAGGCCACAAACATAGATATGATTTTATAAAATGTTTCTTTTAGTGTAACTCAACTTTAGGTGTTCTAAATTTGAGCTGATTATACTGTCGATTCTGTTTCATGGCTGTATGTATGTTTTCAGTAGGAATAGGCGCCTGTGGAGCAGTGTAGCTTATGTTGGGCTGGTTTGTATTTGAGTACTGCAGGCCCGGCCCTGAGCATGCGCGGACAGCCCGCCTGCTTAGGGCCCCTTATTTTGAAGGGTCTCCATTTTAAATTTGAGATTATGTATATATCCATTTTCATACAATAATTAAGTATTAAAATCAATGTTTCCAAGTGGTTAAATCTATATCTACTCTATAAAAGGTCTTGGGTTCAATTCCTAAAGGTGTAAATATTGTTATTTTATTTATCTTGAATATTTTTTCTTTCATTATATTATTTTTAGGGCCCCAATTAAAATTTCGCAAGGGGCCACCTAAATTCTCGGGCCGGCCCTGGAGTACTGTAACGATACCTGGTGGCATTCCTTGTGCCATTAGTCTTTGATTATCAATATATTTTAAATTCTTCAAAAAAAAAAACTTTAGAATAATTTGCATCCATGAATATTTGAAAATCAAATTGGATATGAGTTTGAAGCGCAGGAGTATAATTTTAGATAGCGGGTTGCAAAATTCCAGAGTAGAGGAGCAAATGGCAGAACTGAAGATGGCTGAGGATTTGTTGTTATTTTCCCATTATTGGTTAAATGGACAACAGTGGAGGTGGGGTAATTAGTGGGTTTATACATTAGGATCCACTAAATTCATACAAATTAAATCAATTAGATTGTAGTGATAAGTAATCACGCACACCCCGCACACCCGCAGTAGCGTAATTGAATCAAACTGTTCTCGATCAACTCGTGGTAATAGTTTTGAGCTCAATCACACTAGTGTAATTGAATCAAACTGTTCGCGATCAACTCGTGGTAATAGTTTTGAGCTCAATCACACAAGTTTAATTGTGAATGAGTTCAATTCAGTTTTAAGTAAGTAACAAACTCTATTATTAAAAACTCGCGAACGTAAAAGTAAATATAATACTCCATACACATGCATTATATACGTATACTTAATTATATAATTTCAGTTAAAACATATACAATTTATGTTAAAACATAGACCATTTATACAGAAAAAACTAAACAATACAGAAAGCATGGATACTCATTCGAAACATAACATCTATCTAAACCAGTAACACATAACAACATAAACAATTTCTACTAAAACATAAACCATTTATATAAAAAGCTGAACAATTAATACAGAACACACTGATACTCATTCAAAACATAATTAATATCTATACATTCAAATTAAACTAGCAACACAAAACAAACATAGACAAATTTTACTAACATATAGACCATTTATACAAAAAATCTAAACAATACATACGCATGGATACTCATTCGAAAACATAAAATCTATACTTAAAACACAAAAACCCAAATGAAATCGAAACAGAAGAATCGAGAGAACAAACCTGAAAATCGAGTAAACGACAAGGTAATGACTTAGGTGTGTTGAGTAGTCGAAGATTCGCCGGAGATAATCGGAAAAGCTTCGAAGTCCGGCCAATTTTTTTGAAAGTCGACGAAACGAAAAATCGAAACCGATAGAAAGGTAGATCTGGTCATGGGTTGCTCAAATATACGATCGGATTTTGAATTGGTGGTCGGACGGCTCAAGAGAGATACAATCCGGATTCAATTCTTAAAAAATCGACCCGCAATCTGGATCCGTGAAAATGTTTAAATGGGCAAATGTAAAATAGAGATACAATATTTATATGAAACCATGTGGACTTTTGGACTCTCACAAATGAGTAAGAGTTTTATTAGATTTTGTAATATAATATATACTTCTCTTTGCCGACATGTCTATCCATTCTTTGCAACTATCCCCTCCAACTAGTAAAGCCCTTTTGGTTGATTCAGAATCACAAGATCCCTCATGAACGTTGATAAACTCGACTCCCGTTCTCGTACATTCATCCTCATATAGAATCTCAAACTCTCGTAAAATTCCACCAATACCACCTACCAAATTGCAATTTTGGTCCACCAACTTTCATTCGATGTATAAATCAAATCTTGGAAGTAGGCCTTATTACAATATGCTTTAAATAAATTTATGATAACATACATAAGTTACACATAATGTAACACAAAAACATTGTAATTAAAGAAAGCATCTCCGGTGGAACTATTAAATGAAACTGTATTTATAAGCACAGACCCACGCGCCAGGCGGAAAGCCCCCGAGCCGCCAACAATGGGCAATTCACGATTCTGATTCTGATACGGGTTGTGCCCAACTATGCTTAGAGTACTACCATTGTAAGTGCCGCTAGTGAAAACCAGATCGAATGTCATGTGTAGCTTCAGCTCCTCCAATGAAGAAAATGCGAAGAATCCCTGGGCCCGGCCCACTATCGTAGAATTTGGGCTTGGCCCATTTCTTATCGGGTCATCTATCACAGATACGAGCCCGAAAAAGGTAGGTGATGCGAATGAAGAATTTGCCATAGCTACCTTCAAAAGGTAAAATTGAAAATGAAAGTTATAATCAAGAGTAATTGCACCTTTCTTAATAAACTGAACATGTATTATACACTAAAATGAAAGAGAGCATATATAATTAGAAAACTAAAAGTAAACTCTCAAGCTGAATACGTACCACGATATTGGTTGGGGTAGGGCTACTTAGATCATCTTGGACATAGAAATTGAGCTCGGTTAGCTTCATATGTTTTCGAGTGACGTTCTGGAACCAGTTTCGCAGCCCAATATTATCAATGGCATTAGCTACCATTAATGTATAACAAATTAGTAGAAGAACTAAGTATTGTGATCTTGCCATATTATATGATCGTGTTTTTTTTCTTTATTCTAGCTCTTTTGTTTGCTCTTGTTTGTTGAACAATGGAATGACTTGTGGTGTAATTTATAGAGTGAAATCTAGGGTTGCCAAAATTACAAGAAAACTTTGCACAAAACAAAAATTACAAGAAAACTCACTGGCTGGCTGCTTTCTGCTAATGCTATGATCCTTGCTATATCTATTATTAAGACGCAATCTATTATTACTCCCATATAGGTACATCCATATAGGTACAATAATCCATTTGTGACTTTTAATGGTTAATTAGTAATTTTCCTTATGCCCTAGTGGGAATATTGCGTTAAACATCATTAAAGTTTCATAATATAATTTAATTGAACATTTTACATTTTTAATTTAAGATTAATTCGTAGTAAAGTTGAAAAAGTTTGACTGTAAAAAGTTAAAGTGTGAAGCTATTCCCGAGATGGGAAGAAGTATTGTAAATGCATTTTTACAAGTTATCCTTGGGCATTTGGAATTTTAATTTAACCTAATTAAGTGTTGTTTGTTTTACAGGAGATTAACTAAAGTAGTAGAGTAAGTCCTGTGAGAGATCGTCTTTATAGGGTGATTAAAGAGAAACATTACAGTTATATCTACAAACATTAAAGGTTTTTACGAAGATATGTATGTATGTATGTATGTATGTATGTATGTAAAAATTACTAAATATGCCATCCCAATCCAAGAACACCAATTGATTCACATCAATGCACATTTTTTTCTTCCTAATTTCCACCTTCAATTTCTTCTTTTATATTTTTCTAATTTTGCACTCTTTCTTTTTCATTTTTTCTGTTTCCTTAGTTTCCACCTTTCTTCCCCCCCCCCCCTAATGGTTTCCTAGTTTTGCACCCTTTTTTTTTTTTTTTTTTCATTTTGGACCCCTGTAATCTTTATTTCTCTTTTCTACTCATTTACTTATTAGACAATATTTTCCTTTTAAACTTTTATTTTTTGACGTATTTTATGTATTTACATCAAAATTAATTTCGTTTGTTTAATAGTATAACCAACTTTTTTAAAAGAATGATTAAACAAAACAATACTAATAATTTAAAAATTGTTAGCGTTGCTTACGAAAATAACGATGATAATTTAGAGTTGTCGGTTCAAGAACGTTTTTTCTTCATCATTTTTAAAAAAATATTCTAGTATATATATTAAGTATGTGCAAATTTTGACATAATATAGGCGGAGTATATATGTGTTTCGAATACAAAATATGCATCGTTAATTACATACATGTGGATTTTTTTTACTTTATATATTATAAAAACAACATTTATATAGTTAAAAGTTACCTGACGTAAAATCATGGCTCCGTCACTGACTTTGGCGTTTTACATGCTTCAAACTTTTATGTTTGAAATGTAGGAAAATTTATGTTTAGATGGGATTATAAACATATGCGATGTCGATTTCAATCGACAAAAATAATTATTCTACGTATGAGATGAAAAATATGGGATTATAAATTTCACTCATATGAAATATCGATCTTATAAAGAAATATGTATTTTATTAAGATAATTATTACACAGATTAGAAACAATATCTATAAACTAAAATTTAATGGTCAACTCATATAAACTAAAAATCGATGCCAAAGTTATCAACAATGGCAACGTAACTATGGATGCAATAATTTCAAAGATTTTCGGATAATATTGTATACGAAATTCATAAGATCAAAATTCTAGAATTTCCCAATTAAACATGTGAAGGTGGTAAAAATTTGCTCCCCCAAATTTATGCTCACATGTAATTTTCACTAAATCAAATTGGAAATCAAACTCGATTTTATACAATAAGTGGAAAAACATAGAGGTATATTAGTAATTCCATTTTGCTTTATCCTACTGAATAATCCAAAATCAATTCAGAACCAAACTGGATTTTATTGAAAATAATCCAATTCGTAGAGTCCAAACAAATAAGATTTTTAGGCGAAAACCCCCAAACATAATCCAATTACTTAAATGGACCGAATAATCCAGTTTTGCAAAATGAAATACCCCTTTTCAAACCAAAAGAGCACTTAGGAAATTGTATTGATCAATTAAAGAGAGAGAAATAACTCGTTTTCTCGATATCACATAAGTTACTAGCAGAATCAACTTTTTTTTTTTTTTTTTTTGAAACATCCAAAAGTTTTTATCAATACGAAAAACGAGCATAAAAAATGTTCAAACAAAAGTACAATTGACAAATTCTTGACCTCTCCAACTCTTATCATACCAAATACAGAATAAACTTATTCCAAACTTTACATAATACTACCACCCAAAAGCTCATTCAAAGTGATTTTCTCTACCAAATAAACATCACCACTCACCATACATCCACCAAGACTTCATGTTCTAAGCACAAGAACTAATACAGCTTGGTATGTTCTTCCATAACTTAGAAACTACATGTATTATCACACTCCACACCAAATGTCGACACCAAAACTTCTCTGATCCTTTACCACTTTCGTCCACCAACAACTGTAAAAAACCAAACGTTATGCCAACCGAACAAATTTTATAATTTGTAAATCGTAAGAGCTGCTTTTATAAGAGATTTACTTTCGATATGGTTTCCCCATGCGAATGTTACACATCCTTCACTACACCATCTGTATCGTTTGTGCGCATAAGGAAAACCTTTCATATCGGTCACCACCAGGGAGAATGGCATTTTTAGTCCTAAAGTTTATCCCAAATGGCATGTGCAATAACCTGTTTGGTGGTCATGTGATCCTTGGTCCTAAAGTTTTCAAATTTTGGCGTCCGTGGTCCTTTTTACTGACGTAGCACCGAAGTCAACGAATTTATCCCGATTTTGACCTACACATCATCAGCCACCTCACCTGCCAATAAAAATAAATAAAAACTAAAAATCAAAAATACAAAATTAAAAGAAAATGTTGAAATAATAAAAAGAAAATGATAAAGAAAATAAATGATAAAAGTTAAAGATTACCGTTATTATCAGTAAAGAAGGACAAAACGGGAGACACACTCTCTCTGTACTTCTCTGTAGAATTTTGGCGGACACAACTAGGGTTGAAGGAGGAATTGGTGACAGAACGACGATGGTTTCCGAACGGCCGGAGATGGAGCACTTCTCCCACCCACCACCACCGCCACACAGACCTTCCAAACACTCCTTCTCCGTCACCGCCCTAATTCTCCCCAACTCCTCCACAACCGCCAAACCTCAGCAACTCTACCAGCTCTACCGCCCACCTGCATCCCCTATCCCACCGCAGTATCACAGGTATTCCTTCTGAGAGCAGAATCGGCTAGTCGTAGCTTCGCAGGTTCGCGATTCGTTGATAGAGGCTACCAATCCTGAAACGGTGTCGTATTTTAATTCAGCTAGCTCACCTGAGATTTTGTATAATATTAGGATTTTTAATACGAGTCAGCGAGCTTCTGTTGCTAGGTTTATAATTGTGAATGAATTTGATTCATAGAAAGCAGAGGAATTGGCTAGGTCGATGAAGGATTTTCCGAGGAGAGTTGGGGAGAAAGGTTTTGAGAGTTTTGATAGGGATTTGCCTTGTGATTGTTTGGCTTATGTGTATTATAGGCAGGCTCAGGAGCATAAATCCGCTTCTTCGCTTGAGCTGAGTATGGCGGCTTTGGAGAAGGCCTTGGAGGTTGTTCAGTCGGAGAGGGCGAAGAGAGTCGTTGGGGATATGGAGGTTAGAGATGATTTTCTTTATCCTTTTATTTTTATTGTTTTTTTTTTGTTTTTTAACATTTTCTTTTAATTTTGTATTTTTGATTTTTAGTTTTGATTTATTTTTATTGGCAGGTGAGGTGGCTGATGATGTGTAGGTCAAAATCGGGATAAATTCGTTGACTTCGGTACCACGTCAGTAAAAAGGACAACGGATGCCAAAATTTGAAAACTTTAGGACCAAGAATCACAGTGCCACTAAACAGGTTATTACACACACCATTTGGGGTAAACTTTAGGACTAAAAATGCCATTCCCCTATCACCACCATGAGATCGATTCGGAGCGATCAAGATTAAACGTGGAGTTCATATCATATAATTAAATGGATTACTTAAATCAAGTGCACCTTCATGGAATATGTAGCTAGGATTGTCAACCCTTTTTAATTCTCTTAATTTAACTTAAGACATTATAACAATTATGACTGCTATAGTAGACTGTTACATCTAAGAGCACTAGCATAGATATGATGTTGGTAGCTTAATTTAAAGCTGTTACCTTTGAATAGCTTGGATTAAATCAGGACCAATCAACGGCTAGGATTGGTTTGCCGGTTGAGAGGGAAAGTTAGTTACTTTAACTATCTTCATCTGTGCACTACAATTATGATTAAGGAGAGATTGATTGGTTTAAATAGCAGAAGGTAGCGGCTATCAGTCATCATCAACATATTCTTCTCCTTTCAATTTCTTGAGATTATTCTCGTGAGAGAGATTGAATCATTGTTAGTGTTATTATCAAGAGAGTACAATAGAATTACGGTTACAATAGAATTACGGTTACTTGTAATTTGCATCATTTGTACTTGTAATTCTTGAGGGAATTGACTCCCTGAGTGATAGTGGAAGGTTTTCGTCTGGTCCCGTGCACGTAGATTAATTTGATCTAAGCACGTAAATCTGGTGTTCTTTTTCTTCTGTTTTCTATATTTCTCTTTTCGCGACGTCTGTTCATGTTCTTGTGATGATTCTGGAGCTTTGCGACGATTGTTCTTGAGCAATTGATACAGTTGTAAAGTGTGTAATCCACAACATATGATTTTATTAAATGTCTTTTTGTGAAACGTAAGAATAATTTGCATCAACGAATATCTTGAAAAATCAAATCGGATATCGTGAGATTGGGTGGAGGAAGGATAACTTGAAAAGGGCTGAGGATTTGTTGTTATTTTTCCCGTTATTGGTTAAACGAACAACAGTGGAATAATTAGTGGGTTTATACATGTAGGATCGATCCACTAAATTCATACAAATTAATTAGATTGTAGTGATAACTAATAAGTGTTACATGTTCGAGAAAACCGTAATCAATCGATCACACACAACAAATAAACGAAATAACACTAGATCAAACACACATAGAACAACAAGAGATTTATGTGGTTCGGATTAAACAATCCTACATCCACAGAGGAACAATCAAGAATTTATTATCTCCAATTGAGAACAATTACAATCGAACAATCAATAGTATCAAGCTCTCACTCTACCACAACAATGGAGAATCACTCTACTATCAGATGTAACTGCTTTTCACTCTGATTGAGATTTTTGTGACTTGTTACAGAAGAAATCAGAAGCAAAGTGCTTAAATACTCTGCAAACCCTGAAGAAACGCCAGAAGACACAGGAATCGTTCGATCTTAACTAAAACCGTTTTGATCTGACGACTGTAGATTAAACACACCTGATTAAGTCGTTAATGACTAGATAAACAACGATCAATTGCAGAATAACCCTTCAAGACTTGTAAAGTTTCATATTCACCACAAAACTTCCAAATACTTCACAAATCTCCACCTTGAATAGAAATCTCTCTTTACCAAGCTTCCACATTGTTCCTCAAAACACTATCATTACCACAACACACTGCCATTACCACAGCTCAAGACTTCTTCATAAAACACTCCTTCAGTAATCATGAAAGTCTCCACCATGATTACAAGAGCTTCTTAGGACTTATATGCTACCCAAACCAAGAAGTTCACAGCAGTAATAGAACATCTCAGATGGTAACACTTTAGTTAACATATCTGCAGCATTCTCCTTAGTTGAGACCTTCTGCATATGTATCCATCCCTTCTCAATCACATCTCTGACAAAATGTATTCTCACATCAATGTGTTTGGATCTTTCATGAAACACTTGATGCTTCACCAGATGAAGTGCACTTTGACTGTCACACAACACTGGCACATGAGAAATTTCAACTCCAAATTCATTGACAATTCCCTTGAGCCAAATACCCTCTTTTACAGCTTCAGTCACTGCCATGTATTCTGACTCAGTAGTTGAGAATGACACCACAGACTGCAAACATGACTTCCAGCTTATAGCTGAGCCAAACAAGGTAAAAGCATAACCTGTTTGAGATTTTCTATTGTCAATGTTAGCTGCATAGTCAGAGTCTACAAAGCCAATCAAGGAATCTTTCTCATCATCATCATCATTTCCACCATAAACAATGCATGTGTCACTGCTACCATTCAAATATCTTAAGATCCATTTCACAGCTTCACAATGTTGTAAACCAGGATCAGACTTGTACCTAATAGCCACACTTATAGCATGAGCTATGTCAGGTCTGCTGCTAACCATAATGTACATGATGCTTCCTACAACATTTGCATATGGAACATTTCTCATGTGTGAGATATCTTTCTCAGATACAGGCTTCTGACTCTCACACTACAAGAAACTGCCATATAGCGACGGATTTTATCCGTCGCTACTATCCGTCTGTAATTAGCGACGGATTGTTTCACCCGTCTATAATTATCCGTCGCTAATTAGAGACGGATAGATAACCCGTCGCTAATTAGGTTGACTAAATTAAAAAAGAAAAAAGAAGAAAACTTAACGATGGATAGGCTATCCGTCGCTAAACATGTTAGAAAACGGGCAGAAGGAGTTGTCCAAGTGAAGAAAAAGATGTGGGGGATGGGGTTGTCTATGGAAACCATGGACTGCTGTCCGGATATGTGCATGATCTATTGGGGGAGGATGTAGATCTACTGGAGTGCAAATTATGTGGTAAGGACCGCTACAAGCATTACAAGGAGGGGGTTGCAAAGAAACGCCAGAAGAAAAATCTCCCACATAAGAAAATGTGGTACTTCCCTCTAGCACATCGTTTAAAGAGGTTGTACGCTTCAAGTGCTTGTGCCGATAAAATGTGGTGGCACAAGGAGAGAGTAATCCCGGCAGATGTAGGGGGTAGAAAGGAGCATCCATCAGACTCACCGGCATGAAAAGAGTTTGACAAGACATATCCGGAGTTTGCAGTCGAGTCTAGAAATGTACGATTGGGGCTTTGTACGGATGGTTTTAACCCGTTTGGAAGTGAACAGAAGTACTTTTGTTGGCCAGTAATGCTCACACCGCACAACCTGCCCCTTGGTGAGTGCATGAAGGAAGCATTCATGTTCTTGACTGTGTTGGTGCCCGGGCCAGAAGATCCAGCACTGAATTTGGATGTCTTCTTGCAACCCCTAATCAAGGAGCTGATTGAGCTGTGGGAGAATGGTATCCCTTCATATGATGTGTCGACCAAGAAGAACTTTACCTTGAGAGCTGCACTACTGTGGACCGTGAGTGATTTTCCTGCGTACTCCATGCTATCTGGAAGGAAAACCGATGAGAAATTTGCTTGTCCACATTGTTTGGAGGACACTGATGCATTTAAGCTGAAGGATAGCGGAAAGAAATCTTGGTTTGACTGTCATCGTAGGTTTCTACCAAGTAACCATCCGTTCAGGAAGAACATGGACCAATTTATGAAAAACAAAGTAGAAAAGAAAGGCCCCCCGAGACAACTTACTAGTGCACAAATACTAGCGGAGATTGATAGGTTGGGTCTTATGAAAGTGACTGAACTTGGATGGGAGAAGCATAACAAGAAAATTGTCGACAAATGTGGATGGAAGAAGAGAAGCATCTTCTCGGACTTGCCTTATTAGAGCAGTCTTCTTATACGTCACATGTTGGATTTCATGCACATTAAGAAGAACGTGTTCGAGAACTGCTTCAACACAATTTGCAACATTCCCGGAAAAACAAAGGATACCGTTAAATCTAGAGTCGAGTTGGATACATGGTGTAAAAGGCCTGAGTTGACAAAGAGGAATGATGAAGGTAAGTGGCCCAAGGCATGCTACACAATTGACACTGAATCTAGGACAAAAATGTTTGATTGGGTGAGGGCATTGAAGTTCCCCGACAATTACGCCTCGAAATTGGGGCGGTGTGTGGATTTGAAAAAGACAAAGATGTATGGGATGAAGAGCCACGATTGTCATGTGTTCATGGAGAGGCTTATCCCGGTTACATTTCGAGAACTGCTACCTAAACCTGTCTAGATCGCTCTCACCGAGCTGAGCTTATTTTTCAATAATTTATGCACAAGGGTGGTTGACGATCAAGTGTTAGCAAATCTTGAATTCAACATACCACTGATTCTATGCAAGCTCGAGCGTATCTTTCCACCGAGCTTCTTTGATTCTATGGAGCACTTGCCGGTTCACCTTCCACATGAAGCGAGGCTTGCTGGACCGGTTCAGTATCGATGGATGTATCCATTCGAGATGTGTGAAATAATTGCAATCATGTACTTAAAATGTCTGAATTTTCTTAAGTTACACTTTCTTACCTGAATATGTATTACGATTACTTAGGGAAATTGAAGAAATATGTCAAAAACAAACGTAGGCCTGGGGGATCGATTGCCAATGCGTACGTGCGAGAGGAAACTACAACCTTCTGCTCCTATTACTTTGAGGACCACGTCCCGACAAAGGCATCTAGGCCGTCTCGAAATGCAGACACATTCGAAGTTCAAGAGGATGATGACGTTGCCATTTCAATTTTTAGGGTCTCAGGGAGACCTATGGGACAAGAAAAGAAAGAATGGCTGACGGATAAGGAGCTGAAGGCAGCTCAATATTATGTCCTTGCGAATTGTGCTGATGTTGACAAATTTATGGTGATATTTGCTGGGTGAGTACCTTTCTTATTATAACAGCTAAAATTGAACTTTTAACTAAAATCCTAGTATTTAATCATATCATCATGTCCACAGTGTTTTCAAAGATCGTTGTCTGAAGAAGTTGGAATCAGAATTTCCAAATTGGTTCAAGGAGTATGCCCGAGATCCTGTCAACAACGTCACATGTCCTTACTTAGTAGCTCTAGCAAAGGGACCATATAGAAAGGTATCCACATTCTCATCTCATCTTACATAGTAAATGGCCTTAGGTTCCACACGAATGACTCTAACACGGCCATGGCTACAAGCAATTGTGGGGTGTGTTAGGGGGCAAGATCAAGGAGCAGCTGATTTGCATGATTTCTACGGGAAGCTTAAACGAATTGTGCGCCTTGAATATCCCGGTGTGCCATTGAAAAGAACCTTTCTGTTTGATGTTGACTGGTATGATCCTACTCCACTTGGTACGAAGAAAAATGAGCAGTATGAAATGGTGAACATAAACGGTAAGAAGAGGTACCGTAAGTACGAACCATTTATCTTGGCGACTCAAGCACGCCAAGTCGTGTTTCTTGAATATCCAAGTAGAAAACACGATAAGGCGGACTGGTTGGCTGCGATACCTATACATGCCCGCTTCAAAGTGGAGTACGTTGAGAAAGACAACTCGATTACCAACTCGTACCAAGAAGAGGTTGTCGATGAACAAGAAAAAGCTCATGTACAGGCTCGTGATGAATTCATAGAGCTGCACGAGGACCAGTATGTAGACTTAACCACAGACGAGGACGGTCGAGGGTATATATATATATATATATATATATATATATATATATATATATATATATATATATATATATATATATATATATATATAGTTAGTTAGTTAGTTAGTTAGTTAGTTAGTTGTTGATAATACCAAGTCTTTGTGATTTATTACGAGCCAAATGTATATGTTTTACATGCAGTTGTATAATAACACATTTTTTCTATATTTGTTGCATGGTTTTGCAGATGCCGCGACATAGGAAATCTACATACGTTCCTCTCTCGTGCAGTAGGTTGCCTGGTGGTAGCCCGACCCAGGATAGTCGAGCAGGAGTTTCATCTAGAGACGATTTTGAGGGTCAGAGCAGCCAGTCTGCGGTTCCTGAGACCCCACTGAGTTCGAGCAGGGGCTCGACATCGGTCTGGGGTAACTTACCAAATGACGGGTGTCCCTACTAGAGGTGTTATTCGGGCCTGTCCCGGCCCGGCCCGGCCCGCAACAGCCCGCTCCATTTAATGGAGCGGGCCGGTCCGGCTCACTTTTAAAGCGGTCCGGTCTGGGTTTTTTTGTCAAACCCATGGACTGGCACGACCCCTTAGCCCAGCCCACTATGTCCATGGATCGGGTTGGTCCGGGCCGGACCGGGCCTAACAGTTTTTTCTTTTTTTTTTTTTAAATAATTCTATGTATTAGTGCAATTACGTTGACAATGCAGAGTGATGTGCCTGTACCTAATGGCAAACCAAATGAGATAGAAAAAGGTGATTACAAATAACTAGAACAAATTTACATGCGCAAAGTTTTATTCTCATTATAAATGGCAAACCACCAAAACTCATAATAAGACTCGTACATAAACTAAAACTTGAAATTTTATTATAAATAAGAAAATTACAAAGTCGAAGCAAAATAAGACTACTACATAATATTACTCATGAAAGTCGGCTAAGAAATCATGTATATTTGACGTATTGAGTGTGTTGGAGTTGGACGATATCTCCTCCTCCGGTACAAATTCATCTTCAAGATTATCAAAGTGACCCCTCATGAATATGTCATACTCATCGTCATCCGCATCCAATTTAAATTTAGCTTCATTGGTTCGAGTTTCGGCATCAAGCATATCTTTCCACATGACACAAAAGCGTATCGATCTTGGAGTTAATCGACTCCTTTTATCCGATAGTGTGCGTCCCGCCGCACTAAAACAACTTTCCGAAGCTACGGTGGACATTTGTGTAGCCAATAGATCATGGGCTATACGTCTCAATACGGGAAATGATTTTGCATCGTCTCTCCACCAATTAAGAACATTGAAACCGGTTGTGTCGGGATGTTGGCCTCCTCCAAAGAAATAGAGCACTTCATTGACACTTGATTTGCTTGGTGTTGTTGTTGTTGTCGTTGATTTTTGTCCAAGTAAAGAACCAAAGAGCCCACGACCTTGTTGACTGCTACTTTGTGATTCCAAAGTCTCACCAATCGGTTGTGCATCATCATTGTAAGCATCATATAATGTTTGAAACATTTTATGAATTTTGTCTTTCTCGGCAAGCTCATCAAATGTTCTTTCGGTACCTATGTTGGTATGATACATCTTCAACAATTGAATGCACCCATCGATTTTGCATCGAGGATCTAAACAAGCGGTTAGTATAGCAATCTTTGGCACAAATGAAAAATATTTTAACCATTTTGCCAACATTCCTTCAATAACTTTGCCCAACACTTCATGTTTTTTTAAATTGGAAAATAACTTTGTAATATGGACCATATAGGCCAACGTCAAATTTGAGGTAGGATAAAGTTGACCCGACATAACTTCGCTAACTTCTTTGAATTTTTGAAGGAGAGGACCAAGAACATCAACAACATAAAAATCATCCATTTTCAAATAATTATTTATCGGGTCAATTTTATCATCTACAAGCTCAAAATCTGAACAACTTTCATTAATTTCATATGCATAACTTCGGCATTCTTGCAACATTCGAAATGTAGAGTTCCACCTAATTTTGCAATCAAGATAGGGATAGCAATATTTTTTTCCATTCAACAAAACCAACTCCCTATACTTTTGAGTTCTTGTGGAACTAAATGTAATATCGACAAACAAGATCTAATCTTTTCAATAGAGCAAAGAATGTGACTTAAACCATCTTTCACACACAAATGAATAATATGACAAATACATCCAACATGAAAAAGATTACCATCAAGAATTGGGTTAAGATTTTGTTTAAGCAAACGTACGGCCGACAAATTGTTACTTGCATTATCAAAGGAAAATGACAAAGCCTTCTCTTTTAAATTCCAATGTGTAAGAGTTCTAATCATTTGACTAGCAATCTCTTTACCCGTGTGTGGATGTGGTAGCTCAACAAAGTCAATAATACGTTTTTGTATAATCCAATCATCATCAACCCAATGAGCAGTGACACAAATATAACTTAGATTACACCTACCGGTCCTCCACAAATCAGAAGTAAATGAAAACTTGCAAGACAAAGAATTATAAACACCTTTCAAAATTTCACAATCTTCTTTAAATAAGCGCATGCCATCATTGTAAAGAGTACTACGTGGAATTCTTTTCCATTGTGGTTGTAAAGCAGTTTGCACATACTTTTCATAAACAGTATCTTCCGCAAAAGAAAAAGGGAGTTCTTTTTGGACCACATACCTTCATCGCATTCCTAGCCCGCAGGATCAGACGCCAATTTTCGACTTGACCAGTTGATGACCTTTGCAAATGTTGTTGAGTCAATCCTCCTTTGCCACCATCCTCATGGACCTCATCCCATCTTGGATGTTTAGCAAAATGGCATGACAAAGTACCTGTGCCAGAACCATTTTTGTGAGTAAAAGTGTGCACACAAATACGACATGTTGCAATTTCCTTCTCACTATTTTTTTCAAACAATTTCCAAACTTTACTAGTGGGTTTTCGTTTTCTGGGCACAACACTAGTCTCAGGCACAACAGTGTCATCATCATCAGAAACAAGAGTTGGTTCTTCTGATGCACTATTACTACGACCGTCCAAGAAATTTTGATACTCTAGTCTATTTGCAAAAGTCATTGGTTGCCCATCAATAGTAGCCTTTATAATAGAAGAAACTGATTTTGAAGATGAACTATTAGGTTGAGAAGTTTTTGATTTTTTCATTATAGTGAAAGAAATCACAGAATAAAAAAACGAATAAAAATAGTACTGGACAAAAAGAATTTCGGAAAATCAAACACCAACATTGAATTCTGAAAATACAAAATGCTTGCTTGTAGTATTTAGAGATTCAAAAATTAGAAGAGATTCAAGAGAGTAGGGGATTAAGAAAAGAAGAGTAAGAAGAGAGTGTGATGAGGAAGAAAGAAACTCACTTATTTATAGATGAGAGTTGAAGAAGAATTGAAGAAGACAACACGCAAAGACGGCAACAAGCAGGTTAAGATAACGCATGACAAAACAACTACGACTCGTAAACGATCAAAGAGAAGTTGCTCAACGGTTGACTTGTCTGTCTGAGTGAGTGCGTGAGCGTGACTGCGGCGTTTGCTGTGTCTCTGTGTGTGTGCCGTAGACTCTGCAGACAGCCAATTTGTGTGGTTGGTCTTGTGGATTTGCCATTTGGTTGAAGAAGAAACCCTATTGGGTTGGGCTGGAGACTTTATTAGAGTATTGGGCCAATGGATTTCCATATTGGACTTGAGATATATAAATCCAAAAGACCGAAAATAACATATAAACGGACGTCTCTTACCGGGCTAAATGGATCGGGCCTTACCGGTTCACGGGCTAATTCGGTCCCGGGCCGATCCGTGCCGGGCTGTCGGGCTTATCTGGTCCCGAGCCGGTCCGGTCCGGGCCTCCAAAACAAAGGCCCCTATAACTTAAATGTACATGGGCCGGTCCGGGCCAAATATTAAGCGGGCCGGTCCGTGCCGGGCTATACTGCGACTGGCCCAGATAAAACCTCTAGTCCCTACACCGAGTATACACCCGGAGCGATGTGGCAGGGGAAGCCTGTGTTGTTCCCCAACGGCCAATCGAAGTAAGTATTATGCATTTGTATATAGAACATAACTTAAGATAATTTATGTCACATCATTGTTGTACTATACTAATTAATATTCGTTTCTTGTATCTTATACATTGATAACAGGTTATGGCCTGCCGATGCTTCTAGAAAACTCAGTGACGCAATCAAGGCCAAGAGGGAGATCCCGGGCGGCGAGAAGTGGTCGAAGATCTCGGACCGGCTGAAGGCAGAGTACTTTGATGAGTTGCGGGTAAGTTTAAATTTGACATTGCTTTATTTGTTGTTTTAATCGTTGTTTTAGTGTGAGTGGTATGTTAGCCACTATATGTTAGTGGTAGTTAGCCACTGAACTTGGTTGATATGTTAGTCAACATTATATTAGTAAATTTTAAGACAATGTGAGTTGTATGTTACCCACTATATGTGAGTGGTATGTTAGCCACTGAAATTGGGTGATATGTTAGCCACCATTGAATCTGTTGTGTTATATTATTAAATTGCTATCTTTATTTATGTACGTTATGTAATTTGGATGCTGTGTGGAATTGTTGTAGAAAGACTACTTCATTCCGAACGCCTTGGTTCCCCGGTTGTGGCCTGTCTTCGAGACGCTTTGGGGTTAGATTTGTATAGGAAAATGATTAGCGATGCTAAAAGAAAATGCAAGAGGCCATAGTGGATGGGAGAGGACGAGTGGGAACATTGGTTGGAGTACTGGAGGAGGAAGGAGAACATTCAGGCTGCGGCCCAGAACAGATAGAACCGGCTGACTGAGCCGTCTGATGGTACATGGGTGGCCAGGCACCATTATGGGTCGTGAGTTGTGGTTACGGATCACCGTATAGCAGCAAGTGTCATATCATTATATTATATTCAAACTAAATCACTTATCGAATTTATAACTATCATATCTTGTTAGGCAGAGCCCATATGGGCAACATAATTTTTTAAGAATGTTCAACTCTTAAACATGATGGCGCAAAAATATAACATAATCGATCGAGGACTTGCACTTTCTAAGTGTGGACTTCAGTTTATTTTTTCAAGGGTTCCCGCACGCCTCAGCAGACGTGCACTGGGTTAATAATTTTTTTTTCGTGTTTTTTTTTTTTTTTTTTTTTTTTGTGATGAGATAACTGTATCAAAATTAAGAAAGGGCACAGCTTAAATTGTGGAAACATTACCACGGGCGAAGACTTAGAAGAATTATCATAAAAGTTTGATTATGATAGAGTTTGAATCTACGACCAATAGTCCAATATGAAATTTTCATCTCTTTTAACCAATTGAGTGATACAAGGTATTGAATTCAAATTTGTTTTGTATAGTTTGGATATTGTACGATTTTTGTATGGTTATGTTCTACTTCTCAGGGAAGGAGAAGGGTGGCACTACCCAACGCCATATCTGTATAACCCGGACTTTTCAATCTGGCTTGTCCGTTCCGACATTTTAGACCCCGACACAGGTATGGAACCTGCACACGTCATTTCATGCCGGATTTTCTTCTTCAAAAAGCCAAGTCCAACAGCTGGATAATTTCCAAAAATGCACGAGTCGGGTATTGTGCTGAGTCTAAATAACATATACTCCCTCCGTCCCAGTTTCAATTACCCGCGGGTTGAGTACATGTTTTAATAAAAAAATGAATAAAGTATGAGAGATGGTAATAAAGTAGGAAAGTGATTGAATAAAGTAGGATAAATAGTGAATAAATTATGAGAGATAGTGAATAAAGTAGGAAATAGATTTTCCATTAAATGAATGGGTAATTGAATTTAGTGACGATTTAAAACGAAATACTTAGGTAATGAAACCCATGTATGGAGTATATATATGCCAGTCCTACTTTTCAAAATTTTAGTCAAAGTAATCAATTGTTTCTATAATTAACTGAGAACACAATGAAACAAATAACTTTAATTATATAAAGAAATTAATATTACAAATCATTCTAGAGGTTGTCTTAGGAGAGACCAACCCTAGAGAAAGACATACTTTCAGTAATTATATAGAAGTCCCAAACAAAAAGCCAACTACAAAAACACCCCAACCCAACCAAGAGCCAGAAGGTGAGTCTTTGTAAATGGGTATACGGGTAAGTATATATAGCACAACCCAACCCACATTCATCATAATTCTAGCTAAACCCTAGAAAACAGAACCAGCAAAAATCATCTCTCTAGAAATCGACCCCTCTCGCCTGAAACTACCGGAAAACAGCTCGAAAACTCCCCTCTTGACGTGGTTTCTATGTAATCAAGCTCGGAAACGCCCCTCTCGATGTGGTTTCTATGTAATCAAGCTGGAAAACGTCTCTCTCGACGTGGTTTCTATGTAATCAAGCTCGAACTCGCCAGAAAATGCTCAAAAACGGCCCGATCTCACCGAAAACAACATCACAAAGGTACGAAAAGCTAGATCTCGGCCTAGTTTTGTGAAATCGGTGATTATTTTGATGATTTTCATCTCCCGATCTCATTTTCGCTCAAAATCGACGAAATCAACTACACAAAGGTAGGAAAAAGTTGAATCTCTACTGATTTATGTGAAATTCGTGTTTATTATGATGATGTTTGTATATTCAGATCTGGTGTTTTCATCAATTGTTATTCAGATTTAAAAACAGATATGAAAATCGCATACAACACTGTTAAAATGTTCTTGAAGATTTGTGTAATGTTTTGGATTATATCAGTAAAGTTCTAGACTATATTCATGATGTTAACTTAAAGAGAGTACAATTATAACTATTGTTCATTTAAGAAATGCGTTAAAATCAATACTTTATTGCACATGATTAATGTTGTTACTCATATGTTTGATTTTTTTTTTGATATATTTGTTTGTACTCTTGGTTTTTTGTATTAAGGGGGAGTTCTTGGAGCAAGGGGGAGTTGCTTGATATTGTCTTGAATTTTCCTACTAACTACTTTCAGGTTTTTGTGAAGAAAGGCAAGAATTAAGGGGGAGATTGAAAGTGCAATTTATATTGCACTTGTTTTGTTAATTCGACCTTTCTTCGTTTATTAACCGGTTCAACGTTTGTAGTTGTTTTTCTATGATTATTTTGTAGGATATATCAAGTTGGGCCTCAACATGCTTAATGGATCACGATTGGTTCAGAAAGCCATCGCACAAAACGCCACCGTAGCTAAGCATCGTAGCAAAACGCAATCAGAGCAAAAAGGAAAATAAGAAGCCTGATGAAGAGATAGTCCATGGGCTAAATAAGAGGAATAGGCATGATGGGCTTGAAGGTTAAAGGATCCATAATTGTTGTAAGGAAGCTGCCATAATGATTCATGGAAGAATTTTATGCTATAAGGAAAGTGAGATTTAAAAGAGATTGATATCTAGAAGACTCCTTATACCATTAATACATCAAAGGAAGTTTCCTTACCATAGAATCCAAGTTTGTTAAGACTGGGCCCGCTCACGACCGACTTCTTCTTTCCCGGGATGAGTTGCGCAAATATATATAGAAGAAGGAGACGCTTGCAAGTCATCGATGAGGAACAAAAAAAAGAGACAACATCATATTGTTTTAGCATCTTGCTTTACTAGACCTTTACCTCGGTGTTTACTTGTGAGTGTTCTAAAGATTGAGAATTACTCTAGTATCATTGAACTAGAATAGGTTTTTCTTATCTGTCTAGGTCTAGTTTTCGTAAGTTTAATCAATCGCTTGTGATTGAATTAAACTTCTTTTGTAATTCTACTTTTCAATTTTAGTAGAAGTTTTGCTACGGCACCGGTATCTTTATATACCGGCTTTAGAAATCTCGTTCGCTTTTATTCACCGCACTTTATAGAGTTCACAATTACGCTCATCGTTGTCATAGTCTTGTCAATCATCGCTCATCGTTGAGAAACGGTGTCGACTCAACATCAATAGTCAACATCGCTCAAACCGCCCGTAAGTACCAATCCGGTCCCTACGCTTCTAACAAGTGAGATCGAGCCACCACCTAATTAATTGGTGTCCGGATTTGGTACTACTACGATGGACGCTATCAATTCAAGTGTCAACACTACCGGCTAGATGGGTCGAACTACCACCATCGAAGATAAGGGTCGAACCTACATCAAATCAATTGAAGGGCGTGCATGGAAATCTGTTCTTGAAGGCTACACGTGGCCTACCATAGGACCAGATGCTGATGGAGATGTCGTTCCAAAACCTGAAGCTCAATGGTCAGGTGATGATTTTCTTGCTAGCTCTTACAATGAAAAAGCCTTGAATGCAATTTTCTCTCATGTTGATCCTCATATGTTTAAACTCATACAAAATTGCACTCATCGCTAAACAAGCTTGGGATTTACTCCAAAATCATTGTGAAGGTGATAATAGTATCAAACAAACTAAAATTGCAACTTCTTTGGTCTAAATTTGAAAACTTGAGAATGAAGGAAGAAGAAACAATTGATTCTTACTTTGACAAGCTTCTCACTATTTCTAATGATATTCAACTTCTTGGAGATGCCATGTCAAATAAACAATTGATTTCTAAAGTCGCCTCTTTCTTCAAAGTTTGATATAAAAGAACGATTTTGGAGGATACTCAAAATCAAATATGGATTTTCATACCTTGATGAACAATTTAAAGAATTTTGAAATTCAACAAGATGAACGAAAAGGTACGAAAAACCATAGTATGTCTCTGCACTTAAAATCGAAAGTCCCTGAGTCTGAAAGCAGTAGTGACGATTCTGATGAGATAACTGAAGAAGCCTATAATGCTTTAGTTAGAAAGTTTAATAAGCTTAGGTTTAGGAAAAATTCTAACAAAGGATCTTCAAGTAACTCAAAAGGCACTAACAAGTTCAATAAAAGTGTAAGCTCTCCTGGTTCGAGTCCTGTTTTGAGTCCTGCTCAACTTAGCAAAGTTAGATGTTTTGAATGTCAAGGATGGGGACATTATCAGAATGAATGTGCTAACACTCTTCAAAAGGAGAAAAAGACCTTGCTTGCTTGTCTCAAAGGATGTGTCGTGATGAACAGGAAATGATGATTCGTAAGAGAATGTTGCAGCCTCTCTCCTTTGGACGATGTTGGAAATCAATGTTTATTCAACAGTGAAGACTAAACATCATCTCAGATTCTATACTTTGATTATGATGATTCATGACTTGTGAAGAGATATTCAAGGAAACTTTAATCGACTGGGAACTCAATATCCACTAACATCCTCTCGTTGCATGGCTCATTGATTTGTCTGCAGATCTTTCTCTTGAAGAAGAGTTCACTGACGAACAAATAGTGGAAGAACTGAAACAGATGTATGAAGATCTCCTTAAGGAATGGAAGAAGCTTAAAAAGCTCAACAAGAGACTTGAAAAGGAGAATAATAGTCTAAAGGAAACCACCGGAAACCGGAAGTGGCATTGACGCAAAGAAGCGAATCGGAAAAGTAACATCCGAACTTAATAGAGAAAAGAAAGTCATTGCTAAGTGGAACTCTTCTACATCAAAGCTTGACTACATGCTTGATCAAGACAACGAAGGCAATCGCTTGGTCTAGGTTATACAGGTAACTTTGACTCTTCTTTTGATAATAAGATAGGGTGCAACATGCATTGCAATTCTGACTTGAATGATTCAACTAAAATGCAAAATATTAAGTCTCTGTCTGAACTTGTCAATGCTCCCATTTTTGTCAAAGAAAAAGGTAATGTCACAGAAGAGACCAAAAAGACCT
Organism: Plantago major; assembly: GCA_026545765.1. Lineage (NCBI taxonomy): Eukaryota > Viridiplantae > Streptophyta > Magnoliopsida > Lamiales > Plantaginaceae > Plantago > Plantago major. Next base: position 86,563,982 of record CM048843.1, on the reverse strand, counting down.
TTGTGTGTCAATATTGTCTTAAGATTGGTCACTTAAAACCTCGCTTTACTTTTCCGAGAGATCTAAAAGAGGCAAGATAGAGAAATATGTGAATTCCAAATGAATGTTTCATTTAAAATGTAAAATCAAAAGTGTCGATTCCAAAATCGTCACATAGTTGCCTCTGTTGTCAATGAAAAGTCCAATGTCGAGTCGATGTCGAGTCAACATCGACTTCAACAAAGATCTCGATTCCGTGATCTCTGTCAAATTCTCACCATTCTCTCTAGTCGAAACAAAAGTGGTCCGAACTGTAAGAAATACGAGAGAAAAGGTGAAAAGAGTTTGAACTCCTAGGAGAATATAACTGTAATGTTGCTTTCTCATTGCTACCTCTCCTACCAATGCAGAAAATGGTACTTTGACAAAGGATGCTCACGACATGACTGCACCTTAAGTAATCTGCCTCACTTTGTCTCTCAAAAACTGGAAGGTTACTTATGGAGGAGGTTACAAGAGTCAAATTCTTGGAAAGGGTATGTTAACCTCAAGGTGTTCCCAACTTGCAAAATGTCCTTTTGGTTGAGGGACTTATCGCTAACCTTCTCAAAGGTCACCAATTGTGTGATGATGATTTAAAAGCCAAATTTAACAAGCATTCTTGCAAGGTGTACACTTGTAGGGAGAAAGTTGTTGTGATGACAGGTACTAGATCTGCTGATAACTGCTATGTGGTGGCTGATCCCCACAAATGCAATGTGGCAAAGGATGATGAAGCTGTGACATGGCATAAGAAACTTGGCCATGTGAACTATAGGAACATGGAAAGGCCCATCAAACCGATGCGTTAGAGGATTACCGTTCAACAATGCCGGAAGCAAGTGTGCGTGATCGCTAAAAGGTAAACAAACCGTAGTCAGCATACATCCTTGCAATCTGAAGGGCAGAAAACAGGTACATCCAGTTGCTTTGATCTCTTACATATGGACTTAATGGGACCAATTGAGGTTGAAAGTCTAGGTGGTAAGAGGTACATCTATGTCATAGTTGATGATTTTTCACGATTTACTTGGGTAAACTTTTTAAAAGAAAAATCTGAAACTTTTGATTCCTTCAAGAAATTGTATGCTAGGTTTAACAATCAATATGCTACTGTTGTTCAACGATTAGGTCGGACCATGGTAGGGAATTTGAGAATCAAACCTTTCTTTGAAGTTTTGTGACAATAAAGGAATATTTCATGAGTTTTCAGACCCAAAACTCCACAAACAGAATGGAGTGAGAGAAAGAATCGGACCCTACAAGAAATGGCAAGGGTTATGTTAAGTTCCATGAACCTCTCAAAAGATTAGGGTCAAGTCAGAAATACAACAGTGCACATAATAAATAGAGTCTACCTTAGACCAGGAACTTCTACCACTCCTTATGAGATTCTTAATGGCAAGAAACCTAATCTTAGGTACTTTCATGTGTTTGGGTGTGTTTGCTATATTCTCAATGATAGAGAACTGTTGGGCAAGTTTGATGCTAAGAGTGATAAAGGGATTTTTGTAGGTTATTCTCTTAATAGCCATGCATATAGAATATACAATTCTAGGACACAAACAGTTCAAGAATCTGTTAATGTTACCTTTGATGACTCTATGTCTTGTGAAAAACAGAAATGAGACAGTAATCGCATCAAAAAATGATTGTCAATCGTAAACAGTACTAAATCGATGCGTGTTTTGGACCGATTCCCAGATATTGAACCGCTGTGAGAAGATGGAGGCAATGTTGATCACAATGTTGACTCAACATCGCACCCAACATTGCAGGGGGAGAGCTCATCAGATGAATCTATCTCAGAACATGAAGAGGAACCTGTTCTGGAATCAAATGTGCCACTGGATTCCATAAGACGTGATCCACCTCCAAGGATTCGCACAGATCACCCAAGCACTCAAGTCATTGGTGATCCAAGGGTAAGAATGACTCTTAGGGGAAACACCAGAAAGAACTACAAGGAAATGCTACGCAATGCAACCTTGTGCCAAACGGTAAGTTCTTCTTGCTTTTTTTCGCTTATTGAGCCCAAGAATGTGAAAGAAGCCTTAAAAGATGAGTTTTGGATAGAGGCCATGCAAAACGAACTGCACCAATTTAAAACCAATGAAGTTTGGTCTTTAGTGCCTCGTCCTCTAGAAGTAAATGTCATAGGAACAAAATGGATATTCAAAAACAAAAGTGATGAACATGGGGTAGTTATTAAGAACAAAGCTCGTCTTGTTGCTCAAGGTTACACTCAAGTTGAAGGAATAGATTTTGATGAAACCTTTGCTCCTGTGGCTAGAGTAGAATCCATTAGACTTCGCTATCAAGGTGCTTTAAACATTAAATCAAGCAAATGGATGTTAAGGGAGCCTTTTGAATGGATATATCGATAAAGAAGTGTATGTGGAACAACCTAAGGGATTTGAAGATCCTAGTCACCCGACTATGTGTATAAACTAAAAAGGCCCTCAGATGGTTTCAAGCAAGCTCCCGTGCTTGGTATGCTCGATTAACTGATTTTCTAGTTGATTTTGGTTTCAAAAGGGAGGGAGATCAAACATCGCTTATCCTTAGAAAATGACATGATCTCGCATTGCTCAAATATATGTTGATGATATTGTGTTTCGCTCAACTAATCCTCTATGGTAGATCACCCCAGGAAAGCTATGTCGTACCTTTGAGATGAGTATGATAGGAGAACTCATCTATTTTCTTGGACTTCAAATCCAATGTAGGAAGATGGTCTATTCTTGTCCTGTGAAAAGTATGCACGAAATCGATCAAAAATTTTGGGCTCGAAAGTGCCAAACCTGCAAGACTCAATGGCTACATCGTTGAAGATAAGGTAATCGATGTTGGGAGGATGTTGACCCAACATTGCAGATCAATGATTGAAGTCTCTTGTATCTATCGCCAAGAGACCGGATATCATGTTCTCGCTTATGATGTTCGGTATCAATCTAACCCAAAATCCCCATTTAATCGCTGTTAAGAGAATCCTTAGATATATATCGTGAACTGTTAATCTAGGATTATGGTTTGCATGTGATACAAACACTAACTGTGGGATTTAGTGATTCGATCATGGGTGATCTAGATGATAGAAAATCCACTAGTGGAGGTTGTTTTATCTTGGTCCAAATTTGGTGTCTTGGTATAGCAAGAAACAAAATCAGTGTCACTTTCACCTGAATCAATATGTAGCAGCCGGAAGTTGTGTGTCCCAACTAGTTTGGTTGAAAAATATGCTATGACTATGGTCTACAAAGTGCTACCCTCTTGATGTTTTGTGACAACCTTAGTGCCATACATATTTCTAGAAACCCTGTTCAGCATTCTCGCACTAAGCACATAGATATTAGGCATCATTTCCTTAGGGACTTGGTCAATAAGCAAGTAATTGACATAGAACACATCGACACAACAAACCAACTTGCAGATATTTTTACCAAACCCTTAGCAGTGAGAGATTCTTCACCTCGTGAGATCTCTCAGATGTGCTCTCTGTGATCGCCGTGTTGAGTACTAATGTCGACTCAACATCACGGCCAACATTGGTTGTTTAGTAAGAGTGATGTTGTCTTTTATTTTTTCATTCCCGTGTTTCGTGTCTTGTTCAGACATCTCTTTGGTTGTTCTTGTTTTGTGGCTTCAAGTGGTGATGCTTAAGGTTTGAAAGGCTGTTTGAACCAAGGTTGAAAGGTATCGAGTCTCCTGTGTGTTTGCTTTATGTAAAACCCACTTTTGTTGCTTTTTGGCTATTTTTACTCGTACCTTGACTCGCACTTGATGTTGCCTCCTGTTCTTTATGCTTAATAAATCTAATGAATTATGTTAAAAAGGGCTCGAAGTGCTTCCGTCGAGGATCGTGGTCAGTGTTTCAAATACTATCCAGATATCGACGTGGCCAATGTGTCATATGTCGTGAGGGTTGATGGCCTGTACAGGAAACCGACACGCACAAAAGTGCCGATTCTCGTAATGCTGCTGGTTCACTTTCTGAGTACCAAATATTACCCAATATGGTCAAATGAGTGATCTTTATGTCATGAGACGTGTGTTTGCCTAACTCCGTGACAGTTTCAAATTTGGAGCGGATTCATACGTGTTCCAATTATTTGACATGGTTCACGGTCTCATGGTCACCCCCACTCAAACTTATGCTAATTATTCAATTTACTTTTTGAGGCAATGTTGGGTGTTTCTTTGGTATTCTTTCTTTCTGCTTTCAGCAGATCAAAGGTGTTAATCGAATCGCACATTTTGAGACTTGGTTTCGGTCGACTTACATTAAGAGTGGTCTGATTTCCGATGTTGTCACCAATGTTGAGTCAACATTCAGTCAACATCGATCCGGTCAAGTAATCGTTACTTAACTCGTGCTTTTATTTTTTTCTTTTCCGTGTTTTGGGTTTGAGGGGAGTAGGTCTAAGGTGTTTTCTTCGGTTTTGTTTCGCATTCTGCATTTGCATTTCAAGTCACTTTCTTTAAGATCAAGATTTCGTCAACCTCCTAGGGTTTATCTGCTTATCCGATTACGCTGATTGACGGATAACTGCTTTTGCAACTTTAATCTTTAATTAACGCCAGTACGCTTTCGTTGCTTTGATATATATCTCAGGAATCTACCTTGAAGCAAACCCAACAACACCCATCATGACTTATCTTGTAAGTCGTACTTGACCATCCGCTCTCTTCACATCACTACCCTCCAAATTGACCATCCACTCTATTCGACATCGCCTTCACCGATCCGTCTATAGCCTCGCTTCTTTCTTTGCCAAGGTTGACTACAATGTTGAGTCAACATCGCTTTAAAGCATTAGTACTTTGTCTGCAGGTCCTCAACAGATTACCAAGATGGTGAAGTTTCTGTAAAAGAACTTTGTTTTCTTTCTTTCCTCACAAAAAAGGGGGAGAATGTTTGTACTCTTGGTTTTTTGTATTAAGGGGGAGTTCTTGGAGCAAGGGGGAGTTGCTTGATATTGTCTTGAATTTTCCTACTAACTACTTTCGTGTTTTGTGAAGAAAGGCAAGAATTATGGAGATTGAAAGTGCAATTTATATTGCACTTGTTTTGTTAATTCGACCTTTCTTCGCTTATTAACCGTTCAACGCTTGTAGTTGTTTTTCTATGATTATTTTGTAGGATATATCAAGTTGGGCCTCAACATGCTTAATGGATCACGATTGGTTATCAGAGTCCATCGTACCAAAACGCCATCGAAGCGGCATCAGTAGCAAAACGGGCAATCAGAGCAAAAAGGAAAATAAGAAGCCTGATGAAGAGATAGTCCATGGGCTAAATAAGAGGAATAGGCATGATGGGCTTGAAGGTTAAAGGATCCATAATTGTTGTAAGGAAGCTGCCATAATGATTCATGGAAGAATTTTATGCTATAAGGAAAGTGAGATTTAAAAGAGATTGATATCTAGAAGACTCCTTATACCATTAATACATCAAAGGAAGTTTCCTTACCATAGAATCCAAGTTTGTTAAGACTTGGGCCTGCCTGCTGACCGACTTCTTCTTTCCTGGGATGAGTTGCCGCAAATATATATAGAAGAAGGAGACGTTTGCAAGCTGCTGATGCGAGGAACAAAAAAAAAAAGAGACAACATCATATTGTTTTAGCATCTTGCTTTACTAGACCTTTACCTCGGTGTTTACTTGTGAGTGTTCTCTAAAGATTGAGAATTACTCTAGTATCATTGAACTAGAATAGGTTTTTCTTATCTGTTCTAGGTCTAGTTTTCTGTAAGTTTAATCAATCGTTTGTGATTGAATTAAACTTCTTTTTGTAATTCTACTTTTCAATTTTAGTAGAAGTTTTGCTACGGCACCGTCGGTATCTTTATATACCGGCTTTAGAAATCTCGTGTTCAGTTTTATTCCGCTGCACTTTATAGAGTTCTGTCAATTATAGTTCACTGTTGTCATAGTCTTGTCAATCACTGTTCACTGTTGAGAAACGGTGTTGACTCAACATCAATAGTTAACATCGTTCGAAACTGTCCAGAAGTACCAATCCCTACAGTTCTAACAATATTTATTGTTTTGATGATATGCATCAAAACTTAAAACCTAATATTCAGAATCGTGATATTACTGTCCTATATTATGTATGTAATGTTCTAACTCATTCTTTCAATGTTTCTGGAAATGTCTGTAATGAATCTAGAAGTGCATTAAAAACTTGAAAAACCCTAATGACATTATTGTCCAAATTATGTATGTATTGTTTTCAATCATAACTACAATGTTTAAAATGTTCAGTATTATACATATAATGTTCTCAATTATGTGTGTAATGTTCTGCTTGTTTTATTGATTTTATGTGATGATTTAATTATGTAGTGTTTTTAGATTTTCCAGCTACAACCTCAATGAAAAAAGTATGATGTAATTTTCAATGTGATGTATGAAATGTTGTTGGTGATGTGTGTAAGGTTTATGCTAATGCATGTAATGTTCTTTGCACAGATAAATGTGAAGATGAAGTTGACATGAGTCTTGCTAGCAGTCTTGGATGGATGACCAAACATGTAGATAAATTGCATACTATGTATAGAAATCTCTAATCAGTTTGAAAATAAATCCCAAACAAGTCTATGTAATAGAAATAATGATGTCATTATCCAAACAATATTCTTACGTATTTATGTAATGTTCTCAAGCATGAGTATAATGTTTTCAAGTATATATTACGATTTTCACAATTTGTGTAATATTCTTAACTATTTGAGTAATGTTCTCATTTATATGAGTGATGATCCAGGGTACGTATAATGTTCTTAAATATATATATATATATATATATATATATATATATATATATATATATATATATATATATATATATATATATATATAGTATTACATTTTGTTCTAAAGGTGTAAGAGAGTTATCCCACCATCCTTTTAATTGTCCATTAAATCCTAAAATTAAAGTTTTTGCACAATCAACTTGATCCATTCTATTTCCATATATGTTTGATATGACTACCATTTCTTGACAAGTTTTTATAATCTGATATTCTGCTAACCCATCTATATTCCACTCGTAAACTGTTGACCCATTAAACGTCCTTTGAGTATGTGTTTCTTCTAATTGGATGTCTGGGGGAGTGGGTCTAAGATAGAAATTTTTGTGTTCTACAGGAAAAATATGATTACTATCTTCAGACTCATCACCTGAATGGACATTTTCTAACGATTTTTTTAAAGTATTTAATTTTTCTAAATTCAAATCTCCTAACTTAGAATTTATTTTCTGAAGAATCTCTATTTCAGTTAACTTAGGTTTATACTCATTGATTTTAAAAGGAAATCTGTGTATCTGCTTATCCGGCGAGGTATGTTCTTTACTTGAGGATGCTAAATTTGTCTCGACTGGGGATTGGCTACCTAATTTTTTTTCTATACTATCTTCTATTCTTTCTAATTGTTTTCTTAGACAATGTAAACTTATATTGGTGTAATTCCTTTGTTTCATTCCTGACTCATCTTCTTTGTTGTCAGTAAGGACTGGTGTACAATCTATGACATCTGCTAAAACCTTTGTTCTTACAGGCTCCAAAGGTGGAAATTCATTCGAGACACTTGAGCCATCTTTCTTTGTAAAATAAGATTTTGTTTTGGTTAAAACTGAAAGTTTATCATACTTTTGAAAAAAATAAGTAAAAAATGGTATATGATTTTGTGTAGTAACCATAAATTCATACCAATTGTTTCTTATGATACTCCTTTGTTTTTCAGAGAATGTTTCCATGAACCATTTTCTTTCTTGTTTGTTTTCGTCACTCATAAAATCTTTTTTTATCAAACTTTTATCTATACAAAATTCTTTTGCCAAAACGTATATGCTTGAAAGATTTGGTGAAGTTGGTTTATCCTCTTCTTGTTGTTCTAAATCATTTGTGTTATCACTAAAACCTTGTGAAGTATAAACTGGTTGGGCAACATTTTTATGTCTTGTAACTCCTTGAAAATTATGTCTATCTCTTTCAAAAATACTAAAAGAATTTCTATGGGAATCACTCCGAGATAAATTTTCACTATTTCTCTGTGAGCTATAATCTCTGAATGACATAGAACTTTGTCTGTTAAATCTTATACTAACCCCTCCATCTGGGTGGTCTACTATATTTTCTATTTCAGTATTTTCTATTGGTTGGGATCTTGGTATTGTTCCAGAAGGAAGCAACCAAGTTTCAGGAAGATTAACATTTTTCCATTCTATAGTCTTAGGGATTGTAAGATTAGACTTTGACTTATTAATTTCCCAAAAGATAGTTTGTCCATAAGGTTTTTCATAATGTACTGCCTTGACATTTAACCACGTATTCATAACTTTGTAATGTATTCTATAAAATATTTCATATATATGAGAACCATGCTTCATTTTGTAATTATGAGTTTTTACATTTAAAGTAAGAATGTCTAAAATATGTGGGTCAGTCAGGGATATGGTAAAATTCGGATAACAATTAAAATAAATTGGTCCATTACAAAGACTTGTTTCAATTAATCCTAAAAGGGAATCTTGAAAATCAAAATGTCTAGCATCTCTAAGTGCAACAAAAATGCTAGTATCTAATCCTTCTCTCGTTAAAGGTTTAATAGCAATTTGTACAAGACCTATATGTAAGAATTTGTATCCACTGGCTATATGCTTTCTAATTGACTTTTTAGTGAATAAATGTAAAGTTTGTTGATCACTTACTAAAGGAAGAACTTGTTCTTCTGTCTTTATAGTATAAGTCGATCCAAGTCTAATATGCTCTGTTTATATATTGTACTTTTATCTACGTTTGGTGGTTTCCAATTGAACAAATCTTTATCTTCCCAAGTATTTTCAATAGTAGATACTACATTTTCATTAGTATCTGGTACAGATGATGAGGCAGAAGCCATATTGTTCCCAAAAAGCTTATTCATTAATCTTACTGGCTTGATTTCGTAAAAGCTAATTCAGACATCGTCTTACACACCTATCTAAGGAATTAAATGTGTGTCTACCAGAATCAAAACTTACTACAAAATCAAGTTTGTTTAATTAACTAATACTCTCCCCGGGGACTTTATGGCAAAAGAATTTTGTATAGATAAAAGTTTGATAAAAAAAGATTTTATGAGTGACGAAAACAAACAAGAAAGAAAATGGTTCATGGAAACATTCTCTGAAAAACAAAGGAGTATCATAAGAAACAATTGGTATGAATTTATGGTTACTACACAAAATCATATACCATTTTTTACTTATTTTTTTCAAAAGTATGATAAACTTTCAGTTTTAACCAAAACAAAATCTTATTTTACAAAGAAAGATGGCTCAAGTGTCTCGAATGAATTTCCACCTTTGGAGCCTGTAAGAACAAAGGTTTTAGCAGATGTCATAGATTGTACACCAGTCCTTACTGACAACAAAGAAGATGAGTCAGGAATGAAACAAAGGAATTACACCAATATAAGTTTACATTGTCTAAGAAAACAATTAGAAAGAATAGAAGATAGTATAGAAAAAATTAGGTAGCCAATCCTCAAATGAGACAAATTTAGCATCCTCAAGTAAAGAACATACCTCACGGATAAGGACATACGATTTCTTTTAAAATCAATGAGTATAAACCTAAGTTAATGTAAACAGAGATTCTTCGTAAAATAAATTCTAAGTTAGAGATTTGAATTTAGAAAATTAAATACTTTAAAAAATCGTTAGAAAATGTCCATTCAGTGATGAGTCCAAGATAGTAATCATATTTTCCGAGAACACAAAAATTTCTATCCTAAACCCACTCTGCACATCCAATTAGAAGAAACACATACTCAAAGGAATTTACATTTATGGAATATTAAATTGTCAAGAATGGTCATTGATCAAATATATGGAAATAGAATGATCATCAAGTCAGCAAAAAAGTTTAATTTATTTTTTAATGATTACAAAAAGGATGGTGGGATAACTCTTTCACTTATAACAGACAAAATGTACAGACAAGAGATGACAAAATGACATTGACAATGAATACCTATTATGATATGATAAAATTTTTCTCAGATTTATTTAATCCTCATCATTTTTTTTTTTTTTTTTTGGTGATGATAATATAGGTAAGAAAATTTGACAAAATTTTTACAAAAATCTAAAAGAAAGAGGATCTCAAATTTCAAATGGTTTTCAAATGTCTTTATGAAAAATTTATAATGAAATAATTATTATTGATAAAATTATAAATCAAATAAATCAACATTACATTTTGAAATGATTTAAAAATTAAAATCCAGCTTAATGTAATTTCAAAAGTTATGAATGATATATTAACTCCTTACACTACTTTTACAATTGTTTACATAGATGATGTTTTAGTATATAGTCGACATAGAACAACATTGGAAACATCTAAATATTTTCTTAAAAGTCATAAAAGAAAATGGTTTGTTTCCTAAAGAATTTTCAAAATTATTTTTCATTCAAATCACTTTTCATTTCAGATTTTTTTTTCAAAATTCAAATAATTATTATTTATCAGTAATTGCTATTTTCTTCATAAAGTACTGTAGCAATGAAGAAAATAACCAGAATTATACCTGAGATAACTCTGAATTTAACTCTGACTTGAAATTTGATCGGATTACAACTCTGAACTTTGAAATTTGAATGATTACGTGAATCAATATTGCTAAGCTAATATTTTGGGTGAAATTTTTACAAATACATAGAAGAATCGAAGAATACAATACAAAGAAAAACTATCAATACATTTTTGCTCGGGGATTTCTTTTGTTCTTCGCTTTTCCGCTTCTTTGTTGCCGATTGTTGCCATAATATAGGGGAGTCTTCACTCAGCGGATTTGAAATTGTTGAATTCACATCCGATGACTCTTGGAAAAGTTGATTGCGCTTTGTCGAATCTTGCTTTGTGCTAATTTTTTCGATTGAACAAATTGTCAGAACAAATGTCGTGATTTTGCCTTTCACTTTATCTTTCTTTTCTTTGATTGAGCAAATTTGTCGAATCTATCTTGTCACTTTCTTGTTTTTACCTCTTGTATGGGAGTAAAAATCCCATAACAATCATCTTCATTGTCTTGTTCAAAATTGACCGAGGAACTTGATTCTTCATCTTCACTGCGCTTGTAGAATTGCTTTCATCTCATCCAATGAGCTTGCTTGTGCTAATCTTGTTTGAATGGTATTTTCATCATCATGAATTCTTCATTTTGTTGAACCTTTTCCGGGGAGACAATTTGTTTGCTAAACTTTGATGAAGTTGAACCATTCCGATATGTCATCTAGCCCAATGGATCGTGTCCATTTTGTTCCACCATTTAACTTCGCTTTTGTTAACCAATATAAATTGGTATTTTCATCATACCAAACATTTTGTAGGATCCTCAAAATCCAAGTTAAATTGAATTTTTGTAAAATTTGATCATCGTGAGTATTTGTGAGAACAACTTTGTTTTTGTACCTATCCTAAAAAGTACTCAAATGATTTTTGAACTTTGTGGGGAATATTTCGTAATGGTCCAAAATCATGCCACCATGCAAGAAACCAGCTAGGAAGTTCTTCCGAGGTGGTAGTTTTTCCCATTAAAAAGAAATATGACATGGAGTCGATCGATTTTGTTTGTAGAGGAATTTTGTCCAAGCTTGTATGTAATCAAAATAATTACAAATAAGATGGGGTTTTATCTCTCTCGAGTATAAGGGTTTCCCAATCGCTAAACTAATAACTTTGTTGATGAAAATTTTTCGATAACCAATGGTCGATGAGGTATCCGGATGGTTTTTTGAACTTTGTTTTGAATATGAAGAGAATTTGTTCGACTAAGATGTCCTCATAATATTGTTGTGGTTTCGATGATTTTCATAGATCCCGCAAAATTTGTCGCCTAAGATAAATTGTGAAATGTTAGCACCTTGTTCGCAAATTGTGAGGCATTATCATTATCTAATTGTTTTGGAAAATTTTCTGAAACCAACATCTTCAATGACACATTCTTTGTGAAAGTGTCCCGTGCTTAAATAGGGACAACTCGGGTCATCTCTATTTGAAATTTGGGACTCGTTTGTGTCAAAGTTTGTCGGGACTTAGTTTGTGTCAAAGTTTGTTTGTAGGTAGGTAATGTGGCTAATTTTGAATGCAAGGGTGGAAATTGTTCAGCTAGGATATGGTGTTAATGCTATTTTGCTAAGAGGTTGAAATTTGTCATAACCGCAGATGTCTGCCTTGTTTGTGGAATATTTTGTAATGGTTTTGGTGACAAAGTTTGTTCAGCTTACTCGTATATATTGTGCTAAATTTACCATTGGTCTTTTCCTAACTTGTGCTCATTACCGCCAATGGTACTAACCTTCTTTCTTCCATCCTCGAGAAATTCTCTTGTCAAATAACTGAATACAATTGTCGGCCTTTTATGAATTCTATATCAAAATCAAAATGGATAAGATAGCTTGCCATCTAGCAAATATTTGTTTTGATTCCAAATTTTGTACATCTTTTGTCAAAACTTCTTGTCGCTTTACAATCAATTTTAAGTAAAAAATTTTGGTTTAATAAATCATCTTGAAATTTGTTAATGCATAAGACTATTGAGAGTATCTCTTCTTAATAGTTGAATAATTTTGTTGTGCTCTCGATCTCCAAGCACCAATGATATCTAATAATTGTCTCTTTATTATCAATAATTTGTTTAAGAATACCCATACCCTAATTCGATGCATCTGCTTGCACAATCTTAAGAGTATTAGGTGGCAAATGGTTAAACAGGAAGAGTTTTGACTTTTGTTTTATTTCTAACTATCTCAAGATGTTTGTTTGACCAAATCATGGTTCTTTTTCATTTTCAAATAAGTGGTTTGCAAACTTGTCTTAAATTAGGTAAAATCCCTACATAATTCAAAGCTCCAAGGAACCTTTGTAATTGGGTTTTATCTCTAATTTCATCCGGAACTTATCTCCAAATTCTAAGGACCGTTGGATGGGTATGATCGCATTTCATGAATCGATGTCCTAGAAACCTTATACTTACTTGGAACAATTTTATCTTTCCGCGTAAACAACCAAACCATTTTCTTTATGACTTTTAAGAAAATATTTAGATGTTTCCAATGTTGTTCTATGTCCTGGCTATATACTAAAACATCATCTATGTAAACAATTGTAAAAGTAGTGTAAGGAGTGAATATATCATTCATAACTTTTTGAAATTCTGATGGAGCATTTTTAATACAAAAGGCATAACAATCCCATCAAATTGTCCAAATGGAATCAGAATGCTGTTTTGTACTTATCTTTTTCAAATTTGTATTTGCCGTAATCCCGACTTCATGTCAAATTTTGAAAATACCTTAGCATTATAAAGTCTCTGAGTAAATCACTTTTATTTGGAATCGGATATCTAATCCATTTGAGAACTTTGTTCAATGGTTTGTAATTTATAACTAGTCTAGAGTTCTCGCTCAAGTTCAAAGATTCTTTGTACATAAAATGCAGAACATGACCATGGTGATTTGCTAGGCCTAATAATCTTCATTTTTAGTAATTCTGAAATTTCTTTCTTACAGTATTCTAATAATTCCTGGTTCATTTGTATAGGCCTTGCTCTAGTAGGAATTTTATTTTCTTCAAAATCATTTTCATAGGACAAAGTTACAATATGCTTTTTTCTTTCCCAAAAAGCTGTGGGAAACTCTGAACAAATTTCTTTTTCTATTTTCTTTTGATAAAGTAAAATTTGTTGTCAAGAACCTGGCTTTTAATTTTTCTTCAATTCTTTATGACCGAGTTCTTCTTTAGATACATAATTTGTTTTTCTTTATTTTTATTTTTGAAAATTCCAGTTTCTTTGTAAAAGATTTACATCTCCTGTTGTTACCGGATATTGGAATTGGAAAAGTATTTTCTTCCTAGGACTGTAGTTCCTACACCTTGGTTATCTACGTAAGGGAAATAACATTTGTAAGAATGGGTTTCTAAAATGACTTTTGTGTTCAAGTTTTTATTAAAACAAAATTTGCTCTAAACAAATTCCATCATTGCAAATGTGTGCATTTGAAAGTTTGTAATTTATTTTAGGTTTGTCATCCGCAGCTGATAACCTTTCTTTGTTTTTTCAAAATATTTTGTCGGATCAGTCCTTCTTGTATGCAATTCATGTCCGCATTCATCGTCCATTAAGGCTATTGTTTCTAGGTAAATGTCCCTATAACAATTTTAATTTTGACATACCATCTCCGGTAGGTAATTTGTGATGGAGCATTTATGAATGATTCTCCATTATTCTTATTTTCTACATCATCAACTTCATGGTAATGCTTTTTTCTTTTAATTCATCTTTTAGTTTGAAAATTAAAATATCTTGTTTTATTTCTTCATTTTCTTGCCTTAATTGTCGTATTTCTGTTTTTACTTCCTTAATCTCTCGTTGAATATCATTAACAGAGATGCTGTTTGTTTTGTTGGGAATTGAATGTTTTATTACATCTTTGAAACTGCTTTTGTTTATTTGAAGTAGAAGTTTCTTGTCCTTTTCTAAAATCATATCTTTTAATTTCTTTAGATAATTATCTTTTGTTGAGGGTCTTTGACCGATCAATCATTTCAAATATTAACTCATATTGATTTTGTTTTGTGATTACTAGAAGTTTCTTACTACAATTGCAAACACTTTTTCCCATTTGATCGTGGAGACAAGAATACCTAATCTTCTTCTTCCTAATAATCGTAAGTTTCATCATTATCCGATTGAATCATTAAATTGATAATCTTCTTTATCTGCCTTTATTCCTTCTTCATCGTAACTTATTTCGTAAATTATATTTAAAAGTCGATTTTTAATTGTTCGTCTAAATTAATTTTGTATCTTTTGCCTTACCTTGCAAGTGTGGCATAATGTCCAGTGTCTTACACTTGTGACATATTATTTTGTCTAGAGGACTCTTTCTTTTTATAAAATCTTTCTTTTTCTTATAAAATTGTTTTTATTATTTGGTTTGTAATCTTGCTTATTGACCTTTTGTTGAATATTTTCTTTTGTAAGTCTTTCATGGTGGCTATGAATTGGGGTTTGATTTTATCAAACCAAACCGTTTCGCACTACCTTCCCAATTCCTTTCTACTTACCATATTTTGTTTCTTTAATCGAGATTTTAATTTTAAATCATTACAAATTTGTAATCCAAATGATTTATTTGATTTATAATTTCTCCGTAAGGCATTGTTTCTATATTTCCATTGATGTTTTTAATCTTTTCTCTTACCTTTTCTGCAAATAACTTTGGTAATCCTGAAATAAATTTTTCTTTCCAATAATAATTATTCGGATCATCCCTTTCATAAATTTTTGTAAGGAAAACATCTTTGTACCATTTGAAATCCTGAAGCTTTCTACATTTTAGATTTTGTAAAATCTCAGTATTTCTTTCACTATACCAATTAGGATCACCAACAAAATGAAGTAAAATTGTGTAAACGAGGGAAGTAACTGCTACAGAAATTTATCTATCATTATCATCTAGAATTGGTATTCCATTGTCATCTTGTTTAATACTGTCTAGTATTACATTTTGTTCTAATGGTGTAAGAGAGTTATCCCACCATCCTTTTAATTGTCCATTAAATCATAAAATTAAAGTTTTTGCACAATCAACTTGATCCATTCTATTTCCATGTATGTTTGATATGACTACCATTTCTTGACAAGTTTTTATAATCTGATATTCTGCTAACCCATCTATATTCCACTCGTAAACTGTTGACCCATTAAAATTTGGATAACAATTAAAATAAATTGGTCCATTACAAAGACTTGTTTCAATTAATCCTAAAAGGGAATCTTTAAAATCAAAATGTCTAGCATCTCTAAGTGCAACAAAAATGCTAGTATCTAATCCTTCTCTTGTTAAAGGTTTAATAGCAATTTGTACAAGACCTATATGTAAGAATTTGTATCCACTGGCTATATGCTTTCTAATTGACTTTTTAGTGAATAAATGTAAAGTTTGTTGATCACTTACTAAAGGAAGAACTTGTTCTTATGTCTTTATAGTATAAGCTGATCTGAAATCTAATATGCTCTGTTTATATATTGTACTTTTATCTACGTTTGGTGGTTTCCAATTGAACAAATCTTTATCTTCCCAAGTATTTTCAATAGTAGATACTACATTTTCATTAGTATCTGGTACAGATGATGAGGCAGAAGCCATATTGTTCCCAAAAAGCTTATTCATTAATATATATATATATATATATATATAAAATGTTCACAACTATTTGGATAATGTTCTCAACTATTTGAGTAATGTTCTTATCTATTTGTCTGAAATGACGGTTCATTTCTGATTTTGTCTTAAATGGATCTGCTCGATAACCCACGAAATTATATAACCCGACCCAGCAACCCGCGAAATTGATTGGAAGTGGTAAATTCACCTATTCGAGTAATGTTCTCGCCTATTTGAGTTATGTTCTTAACTATTTGAGTAATGTTTTCGCCTATTTGAGAATGATGGTTCATTTCTGATTTGTATGAAATGGATCTGCTCAATAACCCGCAAAATTATATAACCCGACCCAGCAACCTGCGGGATTGATTGAAAGTGTGGTCTCTCTAATATTAGTCCGTCTTTTTGGTCTCTCTAATAAATTGGTCTCTCCTAAGACCTTGTGATATTCTACATAAAAAAATCACTCCTATGATATGGACAGATAGATAACCCAAAAAAAAAAAAAAAAAGAATTAGACAATACAGTATACTTCTATTAATAATGTACTATCATAGCATAATACTCAACAAGAGCATCACCACTTGTTTGATTAAATGTCAGAGTATCCAACAGAACAGAACCCCGAGCAAGTCGGAAAGCACCCGAACCACCAACTATCGGCAGCTCTCTGTACTCGTTCATGAACGGATTATGGCCAGCAACCGTAAACTTGCTACCATTGAACTCCCCAGAAGTAAACACGAAACTGAGCGTCATATGATATGCAATTTCGTCCAAAGAGGAAGACACTATTAGGCCTTGGGATCTCCCAATGAGTTCAGAATCCGGGCTTGGACCTGTCGTCAATGGATCATCCATAGCAGCAATTAAGCCGAAATACGTAGGTGACTGATCAGTGAAGTTTGCCATCGCGACTGGAAGATTTGTCGCGTTTGGCCCTGCCACGGTGTCGTGAAGGTAGAAATGAAGGTGGGTTACCTTTTGCTTCATTGTTGGAAGTCTTCTGTACCATTGTTTAAGTGCATCAGGCCCTTCTTCGACTAGATTCGGACCGTTTGCATTTACAATGTGAGTAACAAATAGAACTATGAAGCAAAGAACATATGATATGGTTAGCTTTTCCATTTTGGTTTTAGTGTCTGAGTAATACAAGAAAATATGATGATGAGTTATGAAATTGTTTGTAAGGGTTAATATGAGAAACTTTGCCGTTTCAAAAGGAAATACGATGAATAATATGATGAGTTATATTGAAAATAATGAGCATAAAGGCACACTTATATAAGGGAAAAATCAATTTTCAGTACGTTAAGTTGAGACAGTTATCGTTTTGATACCTTAAGTTGTGGCCGTTCAATTTTGGTACCTTAAGTTGTGTATTCCTCCAATTTTGGTACTCCGTTAGTCAAACTTAACGGAACTGTTAACTTTGACCGAATTAATAATAATTAGCGTGAATTAGTCGATTTTCCGTTAAGTCGGCGCATGAACTAGACGCGCTCTAATAAAATATTAATAAATTTTAATTAAAAAATTATTAATATCCTATTAATAGTAACATTTTTTTATTAATATTATTCAATTTTCCATTGATCATGAAATTTTTTTATTAATATTAGTCGATTTTCCATTGATGATGAATTATTATTTTTAATTAATATTTATTAATATTAATTTTTTTTTAATATTAGTCAATTTTCATTGTTAATGAATTAAATTTTTTATTAAAATTTATTAATATTTGATTAGTATTATTAATTTTTTTAATCAATATTAGTCGATTTTCCATTGATCATGATTTAATTTTTTAATTAAAATTTATTAATATTTTTTATTTATATTAGTCTATTTTTCATTGATCATGAATTAATTTTTTATTTATATTAGTCGATTTTTCATTAATCATGAATTACTTTTTAAAAATTTATTAATATTAATATTTTTTTATTAATATTAGTCGATTTTCCATTGATCATGAATTAATTTTTTAACTAAAATTTATTAATATTTTATTAAGAGCGTGTTTAATTCACATACCGACTTGACATAAAATCGACTAATTCATGCTAATTCTTACTAATTTGGTTAAAATTAACGGTTCCGTTAAGTTTGACTAACGGAGTACCAAAATTGGACGAATACACAACTTAAAGTACAAAAATTGAACGCTCACAACTTAAGGTATTAAAACGATAACTGTCACAACTTAAGGTACCAAAAATGAATTTTTCCAACAAGCCTTATATAATTGTAATTTTGGTCAGTATTCAAAACTGAAAGGAAAAATCTTGACTAGAAAAGTACAAAATATGGTGCCACAGCAGACAATCAGACATAGTCGCCTAAAGGGAATGCATGGTATTTATTGTTTAACATTATCATGAACATATTAAATATGGTCAAAAACAGAAGAAAAGAACGTGTTGAGGATCAAAATATTTTGGAGTTTCTTTTTGCATATTACCCCCATCAACAAGAGTATTCCGAGAGATGGTCTTTAAATAATTTATTTAAAGATGGATTTATATTATCAAGAAAATCATCGATTATTATTAATCAAAACGTCTATGTTATCAGCATTGGTGTTTTTTCATATTACAAAATAAATAGATTTCATTAACAATATATACATTTTAATTAATAACATGGACCATTTTTCTAAAAACATAGGTCGTCTCTAGATAAATTATCTAGAGACCGTCTCGTATGAGAATTTGTGCTCAAACTTATCATAATAGGTTGATATACCATGGATTATTATTTTTATATCATAATAGGGAGATAATCCACATGATATACATACGAATTGAAGTTCGGGGGACCAAATTATATATATCGAATTATTTTGGGGGGAGGGTGTTGAAATTCTTAATTTATAAAAAATATTGCATATAATTTTTTTCATAAAGTCTCATAAGAGACGGTCTCTTGTTAACTTATCTAGAGACAACATATGTTATCAATAAAACTATATATGTACGTACTATATAGTGTTATAATATTACTCTTCTTTTATATGTGCATATTGGCCTTGTGTGCCATATAACAGTAGTTGAGTTTGAGCTCAGTTTCGCCCCTTAATAAAACTATCAAATTCTTTCGGGTTGGGGCCACAATAATCAAGCCCGAGCACCGTTTATTTTGACCCGTGATTACCGAGGCGAGGTTACTCGACTTGATGAGTAAAACAAGCTTTTGAGAGGTTCAAGTTCGACTCAAACATCTTACCAAAAGTGTCGATATCAAGCGTTATTAAGTCTAGCCGAGTTAAGTTGTTGTTAAACCCCGACTCACATGTAACAACACTAATCGTAAGTCTTAAATTGAAGTTTTCCATGTTAACGGTAAGTGACATCCAATCATTCATGCACCGTATGAGGGGAAGTTTGCACCTATTTCTAAAATTTAGGAGGTAATCTGTTTAGAAGAGTAGATTTGGGGGTTGATCTGCATATTACAAAAAAACTAGGTCTAAGATGTAAAAAAAAAAAAAAAACCCCAATTTTTTTGGGATCTTTGATTTTCTAGCGTGACCAGCTTGAGCCTGATTTTGTGCATAGGGCGCCGTTATTATATTTCAGATTAAAATTGACAAATTGGACGGAGTATAACATTAACTTTGACCATTTATCGTCACCAATTTTAAACCTCATAAAATAACATGTGTCTTTGATTTGCATAATTAGATTTCTAAAAGCTAGTACTCTTGTTACTCTTGTTACTCTTGTTAAACTCACTAATAAAATAAAAATTCTGAACCAAAGTTACAAAACACTCAGCAGGATATATACTAATTCCCTCTAAAGGCTTAAGATCGAGCAAGATTACCGAGTTACGAGTTCGAGCAGTCACACTCACATGAGTTAACGAAGTAAACAAAAGAAAATACTATTGGAGAATTATATATAAATGATTAAACTATACGTTATCCACGAGTTCCGGCTTTCAGATAAGATAAAATTCTATAAGATACGATTCGTTTGACATAGTCTAAAACCATTAAATCTGCACATTATTGAACGTTTGAAAACTGGATAAACTGTCAGATTCGATTTGAACCACGCTCGTGAGACCAATGAGCTACATATTGGAGTAGGGATCCCTATTGGAGTATTAATATAAATGACTAGATTATACACCTCTCTACAACTTCGAGCTTTTAGATGAGATGGAATTCTATCATGGTATCAGAGCATCTGGCTCACACCCACCTGGGTTCGAATATCCACGGAGACAATCTCTATCCCGTATTAAATTTCCACTCGAATGGCCTCCCCAAAAGAGGTTGAAATCGGCTACGAGTCGGGGAAGTATTGGCCCCACGGAGACAATTTCTATCCCGTATTAAATTTCCACTCGAATGGCCTCCCCAAAAGAGGTTGAAATCGGCTACGAGTCGGGGAAGTATTGGCCTCGTATTAAATTTCCACTCGAATGGCCTCCCCAAAAGAGGTTTAAATCGGTTACGAGTCAGGGAAGTATTTGAGTATTAATATAAACTAGTACTAACCCGTGGCGATCCCACGGTATAGTTTTCTTTTAATATTAAACAAATGAAAGATAGTATAATTTAATAAAGAAAAAAATAATCTCTCCCCAAAGATTTTTAAACGACTCATTCTAAAGATATTAGTCATGGGGACTGTGGTTTGGCCTTTAAATTGAGTTTTCAAGTTTAAATTATGTCATTTTTAAAGTTGATTTTACCCATTGAATTTAGTTCCGAAGTTGCAATTATTACATTATTAGAGTTGGTTTACACTACAAGAATTCTGCTGTAACGGGACGGAAAGGGGCGACGGATTTTATCCGTCGCCCCCTGTAGCGACGGATCGCCAAATGGGGCGACGGATTGGCGACGGATAAAACTTATCCGTCGCTACAGAGCGTTGACCAAGATTTAAAAAAAAAAAAAAAATTTTAGCGACGGATAGATCTATCCGTCGCTATAGCCGAAAAAAAAAAAAAAGTTAGCGACGGATAGATCTCGCTAAAAGCATAAAAAAAAACCATATATCTCCTCCACCACCTCCTTTCCTCCACCACTTCTCCTCCATTTCTCCTCTCCTCCTCCTTCCACCACCACCTTTCTCCTCCACCACCACCATCCACCACCATCCTCCACCACCACCATCCTCCACCACCACCCTCCTCCACCACCACCATCTCCACCACCACCACCTCTCTCCTCCCACCACCACCGCACCACCACCATCTCCACCACCACCACCACCACCTCTCTCCTCCCATCACCACCGCACCACCACCACCACCACCACCACCACCTCTCTCCTCCCACCACCACCGCACCACCACCATCTCCACCACCACCACCACCACCACCACCACCACCTCTCTCCTCCCACCACCACCGCACCACCACCATCTCCACCACCACCACCACCACCTCTCTCCTCCCACCACCACCGCACCACCACCACCCTGCCACCACCACTGCCACCACCGCACCACCTTTCTCCTCCCACCACCACCGCACCGTACGAATACAAATTGGATACGAATATAAAAATTCGAATACAAATTAATCCGTGATAATTGAATACAAATCAATATCTCAGATAATGAATACAAATTGATATTTAATTAATCCAGATACGAATATAAAAATTAATACGGATTTTATTTTTAAAAAAATAGAAATGGGCACGGATAGAATCTATCCGTCCCCATTATCAATTTAAAAAAAATGGTCAATCCGTCATTCAACTGTCATGAATTGACGACGGATTGTTATCCGTCACATAGCTTCAGGGGGCGACGGATTTTCTATCCGTCGCCCGATCCGTCGCCAGAGCCGGGCGGATAGATATTCAGAGCGACGGATCTATCCGTCGCATGTGCCGATTTTTGTAGTGTTACCCCCCTCTAATTAAGTTCCAGAGTTTGAAATTTTTACTTTCTTAGAGTATTTTTCCCATAAACCGTAGTCTTCTCTTAAATAATGTTCCTAAGTTGTAATTATCACGTTCTTAAAGTTGGTTTATAATTGAATTGAGTTGTCAAGTTGGAATTACGTACCCAATTCTTAGTTTATTTTTCCATATATTGTGCTTTACTCTTTGAACAAAGTTCTCAAGTTGTAATTATCTCATTATTAGAGTTCGCTTGTGTTCAAATTGATTTCCTAAGATGGAACTATCTCATTCTTGGAGTTCAAATTACCCATCGAATTGGATTCCCAAGTTGGAACTATATCATTCCAACAGTTGATTTTACCATTCGAATTGAGTTTCCAAGTTGAATTATTTCACTTTTAGACTTAATTTACCCTTCGACTTTAGTTCGTAAATTTGAATTATCTTACCCTTGGAGTATTTTCAAGTAAAGTGTGGTTTACTCTTTTAATATAGTTTTAACGTTTTAATTATATTGTTGGTATAGTCAGTTTGTCCTTTGAATATAGTCATATATAAGTTGGCCTTGTTCCATATAGAGTTAAGTACCCCCATCAAACTTTGTTTCCCTTTTTTGCATTACCTCACTTAGAGTTGGTTTATCATTCGAATGGAGTTCTCGAGTTGCAAGTATCTAATTCTTAGAGTTGGTTTACCATGATACTGAATCTCCATATTTGAAATGTCACATTCTTATAATTGGTTTCCCAATTGAAAGGAGGCTTTAACTCGGAATTATCTAATTCTCATATTACTTTCCCAAATAGTGTAGTTTTCACTCTTAAATGAGTTCTTAAGTCCGATTTATCACATTTCTATATTCATTTAGCTTTGAATTGAATTCTCAAGTTGCAACTATACTATTCTTAAATTATGTTTCGAAAAACTGGGGTTCAACCTTTCAATAAAGTACTCAATTTGTAATGATAACATTCTTACTGTTGGTTTGCTATTCAAATTGAGTATTCAAGTCTTAATTATTACGTTATTAGAGTTGAATTTACTATTCAAATTGAAATTATCTCATTTTTATAGTTGGTTTAAATCTTCGAATTGAGTCTCTAAGTTGGAAGTATCCATTTCTTATAGTATTTTTTCTCATATAGTGTGGTTTACTCTTTAGATACAACTTTAAAATTGAAGTTATATCTTTATTAGAGTTTGTTTAACCTTCTAATTGAGTTCTCAAATGGAATTATCACATCCTTAGAGCAGTTCCATATAGTGCGGTATACTTTTCTAATAGAGTTCTCAAGTTCTGAGTATAATAAATACGAAAGTGCTCAGATCTATAGGTTCATCACTCAATTTTAGTACACAACATCAACTCCATAATGTTTTAGAAATTCTTCTAAAGTTTCCACCAAACATGACAACCAAACCAACAAAATTTTATAAAAATTATCATTTTTTTTATAAATCCATTCTTTATTTTATAGTCTTTTTTTAAAAAAATATATAATTCAATTTTCTTTTCTTTTACTTCCCTGGAAGGAGCTTCCATAGAAACTCCGGCGGTGCTTCGAGGGGGAGCTGGTTGGGAGTTGCCCGTGGAAGCTCTAGGTCGGAGCTTCCACGGAAAGCTCCAACATGGAGCTTCAATATAATGGTAGGAAGCTCCGATTTATGCTTCCTGCCAAACTTCAATGGAACTTAATTTTTTTTCAAGAAAAATGAAATGAACATTTATAAATATTTGTAACTTTTTTTTGTTATTTTTTACTATTTTTCAATTCTCTTTTCTTTTAAATTTCATATCCAGATTTATTAATTTTAGGAGTGACATGTTTTGTATTTTATTAAAACATTTTTTTCCTTAAGTTGGTCCAAGTCAACAGTTAAAGGATGACAAAATGAATCTCTGGATGCCACGTCACCCAAGCTACCAGAAAATTTAAAATATAAAATTTTATTAGCGGTGTAATGAATACAAATGCCCTCAGAGCTGGAAGCGGATGTTATTAGTTAATTTAAAACACAAAATGAATTCCAAAATCTTCTCGATGAGTAAGGGGGTGCTTGAACTATATATGTACTGCTTACCAACATTGGCAGAACTTGTAAGATTTGTCTAAAGTCGCCACCAAACATGACAATCAATTCACCAAAAGTCATGTCTGATTCAATACCATGAAGACTTCTCATGATATCTTGAAGACTACGATTAAGTACCTTAGAGAAAGACCTTTTGGCTATTGGAGCCTCATTCTGAATAATTAACTTGGTGTTTTTTGTTCAAGATGCAAGATTACCCTAGGAGATCTGACACTTTATTCTCCTAACTAAATCGTCATCCAACTAACTAATTCTTTAGTCTTTTTATTTTCTACTTTATCATCACTTTTTCATTATCTATCTTACTTTATTATCCACTTACATATTTTAAATATAATACCAATTACAAACTAATATTTTCACGAACTCTGTAGAGAGACAGTCTCTAGATAACTTATTTAGAGACGAACCTATATTATCAAAAATTAATCTATGTTATTAATTAAAATTTATATGTTGTTAAAAAAAATATTGACAACATAGACGTTTGATTAATAGCATCGATGATTTTGTAGACAATATATGTCCGTCTATAAATAAGTTATATAAAAACTGTCTATTAAGAGACCTGCTCAATGTTTTATTAGTTTTTTTTAATCCAAGATATAGTAAATATATCCTTATAAGTTGCTAATGAGATGGAGACATATAATTATTTCAACAACCATCATAAAGTACATACTTTTCCTTTTTCTTAAAAAGAATAATATGTACCCCATTTTTACATGTTATATTTGAAGTAGTGATATAACTTAAGTAGAGTATCTATCAACAATTTAAAGGTGGTGTTAAATCGAAAGTATCATTTTTGTATATATACATGGAGTTTTTCAAATCTATCATGATATAAACGTGATTGCTCTCAATATAGTAATTGTTGTTCTAGATTTAATGCGAACCACAATTAAATAAGTATAAATTCCATAACGTTTTGTGCGGGTAAATAGATGTTCCACAATTTAATTAATGGGAATTTTAAACTTCTCATAGCTCATTTCTTACATCTTCCCAATCTAACAGGTTGGATTTTATTATCTTTGTTTTTATATATCCAACCAGCCTGGCTCTTAAATAATTCACTACAATTGTTTTAATATTTCCCAGTCGTATCAAATTTTTAAGGTCCACAATAAAACATGTAGCTTGTTATTATAATGATTGATAGACCAGATGATATATTAGTTCAACAATATGATTGTAATATTGATATTCTAAAAAAATCATAAAATTATAAGTACAGTTTTACTTTTACATGATTCGCGAGTTAACAATGTTTGAAATTTTTTATATAATTTTATTAAGGACATAAATAATAATCAAAATGGCCAATTATAGTGATAAATCTCAATTGAACTCTTATCCCATCAACTTATTTTACTTTCTCTATTCGATATATTAGCCGAAGAGTAACTGTCTCTAGATAATTTATTGAGAGACGGATCTATATTGTCGAATCGATATTATAATTAAAATGCATACTCCCTCCGTCCCATAGAAATTGTCCACTTTTGCCATTTTGGACGTCCCGGTAGAGTTGTCCACTTTCATTTCTTTACCATGTTAGGAACAATTATATAATTTTATATCCTAC
This sequence comes from Plantago major, assembly GCA_026545765.1. Lineage (NCBI taxonomy): Eukaryota > Viridiplantae > Streptophyta > Magnoliopsida > Lamiales > Plantaginaceae > Plantago > Plantago major. The sequence goes on along the minus strand of CM048843.1, from coordinate 86,538,170 downwards.
ATTACTCCTAAAAAAGTCAAAAAATATCTTAAACAATCAAATCAACTACCAATAAAGTCATAAAGTAAACTCCACATGTACTATATAGTAGCGTTATAATATTAATCTCCTTAAAACCTGTGCATGAACAGTAACGTGGATGGGACGGAGGAAGTTTATCAACATTTACAAAAGAACACATTTCGTTAACAATATAAGCGTTCTAATTAATAACATGTATTATTTTTATTAATAATAGAGTCGTCTTTATATATATATATACATATATATATATATATATATATATATATATATAGACACACACACATACCATCTCTTATGGGAATAAAATCTATTTATGTCATGCACATAAAGAATTAAAACTGAGCAAAGCCATTCGACCTCTTAGAGAAAATTATTCAATTTCATATTCAAATTAGACAAAAAAGATGTGCATATATATAAAAAAATCTTTCATATTTTTAATAGAAATGTGTTAAACTTCTTGTTCCCTATATCATCGAAATTTGCTCCCATTTTTTATTCATTAGATGATGAGGCGTAATGATTTTATTATCAGTTAGGTACACACAAAAAAAGCTCCGTCAATTAAGACAATCCGTGGAATAAAATATTTCGCTTGCGTTCTTGAGTTATAAACAATAAAATGAGTAGCAACCACCATGTATAAAATATAGTTCAAACAGGATCAGCTCAAGTGAATGTGATGTTTAGAGCAGAACAACTTAATTCCTCCATTAGAACCAATGATAATTTCAACGTCCTCATGCAAACCTTTGAGTTTAACTCTTGAAGAACCACCGGGGCTATAGTGCAAATTCAATATCATATGTCCTTACATCCTCAAAATTGTATTATCGCTCTATATATGGATGTGGCATATAATGTATCTGGATGACCTATAGTGAATAGCGCCTATGGAACCTAGCGTTGATTCTTGAGTGGTTGTGAAGAAAACATCAATCTGCATGAAGAAATAAATAATTTATGAGTTATATTTGAACGACTGAATTTATTTTATGAGCTCATATTTCGAAAAGGTTAGCGAATGATAAAATATTACAGCATTGGTCAGAATGAGGCTGTGAGTAAACTTGAATGTTCTACGGATTGCAATGAGAACACAAATTTCCGTTGGATGTTTTTCTTGCTGCCAAAAACACCATAAAGGTATTATTATATATATGATTGTATCATACAAATAATTGTTTCCGTGTGATTCTAACTATGCATCATCAATCATCTACATATAAAATATTTGTAACCTTTAATGTGGAGTAAAAGAGACTCAATTAAAAATAAATTCATTTACTCTTCAAATTTTATGAAAACGTACTCACCAGAACACTGTGACACCGTATCTTTTGAACCCAGCAAGTGCAAGCAAAATCATGAGTCTGATATTCAACGCCATTGGAAGGTCATAACCAATTGATAATTTTGTACTGCAGGACTCAGTAAGTAGTTGTAGGATGCTACTAACATTACGAAACAAGAAAAGGTGGATTAATATAACAATATCCATGGCAGCGTTCTCATGAACCTCGTGAATTTCCCTGTTCCAGTCGAACCATGTTCCACACCAAAGTAACTACAAATTCCATGTACAGTACTGATACTGGAAATCGGAATGTTGCTTAGCGCGCAAATGAATCTAGAGAAAGCGCAATCACTAAGGTCCTGTTTACCACTAACTTTCCAGCTAACTTTTCAGCTCCATTAGCTTTTTTTTTAACATTGACTAGTAAAAAGCTTGTTACGTGAACACGCAGCTTTTAAATCAGCTAGCTGAAGAAGCTACCCAGGTTAGCTTTTTTTTTTAAAAAAAAGCTACTTGTTATCTTTTTATTCCGAAAATATCCCTAACCTAAATTAAATAAAGTAAAACCAATCGTTAGTATTATTCTCGTGTTCTATCTTTTACTGCGGTGCCGTTCTGTGTTCCATCGCCTCTCCTTGTCAGCGCTCCAGGTAATCTGCTACTGCTCCTGCTCTTCTTTAATTACATAATATGAATTTCTCGAGTTATGAATGCTCGTTGCCAGCGTTCTGTGTTCCTTTGTGAGTTGTTTATTTTCAGCGCTAGTTGTATATTTTTTATATGGGAAAGTGATAATCTAGCTTAGTTACTTTTCTCAATAGACGACTTATATTTTATATTTATTGGAACCTTTGTTATACATTTTGTGTACTTGTTTGCAACTTGCATAAGTTACTAATTTTTTTTCCGTATTAAGTTAGAATGCTCAACGAATATTTATTTTCAACTTCTGCTAATTTTCAATGATGTTATTAAAGTGGTGGTGAAAAGTACATTGAATATATATATTAAAATAATTAGACAAAAATGTGATGTACTATTATTTAGAAAAATAAAAGTAATACACTTTTATGTCATTTTATAAAATACCAGTTAACTTATCAGCTAATTTGCTAAACACCTACATTAAAATCAGCTAACTTATCAGCTAATTTGCTAAACACCTACATTAAAATCAGCTAGCTTTTCAACTAGTTAATCAGCTACCTATTCACCAAATTTTCACCACATATTCATTCTGAAATTTAGTTAATCACCATTAACTAATTTTCATTCTTTAAAGAGGCCAAGCAAAGCAGATGGAGTCATGGAGAGTTGACTTGTCTTGTCTGTCATCTCACAAATTGGGCACAATGCTTCCCTTGCCACCTTCGGATATTGCAGTTGTGGGAGAGTTTGAACTTCATGACAAAAACCCAAATGCAAACCTTTTTTGGAGACTCCACCCAAAATAACAAGTCAATGCAGAACCAAAACTCGATCCAGTACTGCCCGGCTGTTCCAGCTGAGTTTAAGTAAGGTGCGAATTAAACAGTAAGCTGATTTAACCGTGAACTATCCAGATAATTTATGTATAATGCCATACCTTGTCCTGCATTTTCTGTCTAAAGAGACGGATACCAAGGATAGTTAAGCGTCTTCTGTGCGCAGAACAAATCTCAATCTGCTATCATGAGGTCACCATTACAGAAGAAATAAGAATTGGAATGGACCTGCGCCCTGCCACACTTGGATACTTTCTCCTTCTCCGACCTCTTAACTTCCACTCAAGAATCAGTACTTACATATTGTGGAAATACGATCTTGTAATTTTGGAAATCTTTTAGAAATCTTTCCAGGAACTAATTAATTGCAATTGCTACTACAAAGATAGTCATAGGCAAAAGGATCATTTGGAGATCTTGCTAGTTGGTCAGATAAGCACGATTAACGTTCCCTAGCTAGCTATATACCCACAAAAAACTATGAAGAATCATAAAAAATGCAGCAATATATACAACTAAGGTTTTGCTCCGCCAGAAAATTCTTCAGGAAAAACAGGTTCGGGAAACCAGTATGGTTCTATTCGAGATATATATACAACGCCAATCCAATACAACATGACCTTTCACTGAAATGCATAAAAGAAGCAGACGGAAGCCAACAACATGTAATTATAAGAATAACAATCAATATCCGATCCAAATGAACTTCAAAAACTAATAAACTCCAAATGGATTTGAAATGCAATGGAGAGTATATACAATGACATGACTAAAACAAACATCATAATTTCCAAAGTTCATCAAGCACTCAAGCTCTTGTCACCTTGCTTCAGGTCACAATCATCCGGAAATGGTGATACTAAACTTGTGATATACACATTTGACTCCTGAGCAGCAATACAAAATCTATCCATATTTAATGGCTTAAATGAGTTACTTTCCGGATCATAGATTATAAAGAAGGCTCGCGGGTCATGCTTCTTCATCAAAATTATTTCACCCTCTCCTGTCATCCATATGGGTTTACAAAAATATTCCATGGCAATAGTGCTTATTTTATTCCACGACTCATCTTTCAACCCATGCTGCTTCAAAACCCACACATCGCAAGTTTTGCTACGGGGACATACAGAAAGGCATTCTCCGAGCACTCCTAAGCATAAGTAACAAGAACCCGTCTCTAAAGAACTTGGTGGTGGCTTCACCGTTCCGTACGCCTCACTTCCTAAATCGAAATAGAAAAGGTCCCCTCCGTCTTCTCTAATCCAGTAGAGCTTACCAATAGCAAACTTCCCTAATCTTTCATATGATCTACCCTTAACAAAAGGCAGAATCAACTCATCATCTATTGTCTTCCAATCATTAATTCTTGAACTATATAACTTTACAACCTTCCTGTCTGAACGGGATTCGTGGTACACTAACAAGACCTTGTAATCAACACCATCAAAACCAAACCCGATGTTCTTGAAATCGCCGTTCATCATGCGTTCAGTGTAAGGCAATTCTCTGGATATTCTGGTGGATGGATTCCATACGATCAAACGTGTTTGTGAATGTGTTATTCCACAACAGAGTCCATTATAGGAACCAATAAATTCAATATGACGTGAATATTCATTACTCCCCGGATAATAAAATTCAGCTGCTATATCTTTGTCAGCTAGTAATTTATTCACTAAGCCATTCAAACAATATTGCTTCAACGGAATGATATAATCTGCTGCTAATGTAACCACCCTTCTTGAAATAATAATACGTACATAATCGCTGTTGTTTGTTGCAATATTCAATTGGGATTTAACGAACTGCTTACTGGAGATTAAATAACACCATAATTTCGAAACCCTCCTAAACTTCAAGAGTGATTTGACCGGTAATCGTAACAAGATTTCAATAATCAAATCTTTTGGGATTTCGCAAGTTCCAGCAGAATAAAGCCTCTCCATTGTTTCGATTAGTTTTAATCGATATGAAAAGATTTGATTGAATTGAATTGAATGGATTTGAATATGAGATTGCGGCCAGCTTGTAGTTTAGCATGTAAGACCTAGTACAACTTGATTATCCTTATATATATATACAATTTCCATCGTGGTCCACCTATATCAAACTCTATCAATTTGAGTCCTTTTGCTCTTGTATCTTTGTAAATTAGCTTCAAGAATTGAGTAAGGAAATTATCTGGAAAGGAACACGAATAATATAGAATCCCTCTTTTATTGTGTTTCGGTTTTGGGCATATCACGTTGATTTATGAGAGTCAGTTCCCTCATCCTTGTACACTATCATGTGATAAAAGATACGTGACACATCAGTTGTCCAGTTTTAACTTTTTCGTAGTCGATAAAATTTAACGTCGACTACAAATTAATCTCAAACGATAATGGTAAAAAAAAAAATTTGAACAAATTTAGCATTTTTAGTCAAAGTAAACATTCGAGTACAACCACTTAAAGCAAACCAACAAAAAACAAACAAACACAATCTAGAGGGACTAACACACCGGATATATCCCAGGAGTGGTTTACAAAAACTGGATAGCTTTGAATGTAACATACAACGACCAATAGCTATTTGAATAGAAGTACGCAGCAAACAAGACAAACTGGTGCCGCCTCCCTTGAATACTCTCTTATTACGCTCACACCAGAGAGCATAGATAAATTCAGTCACCACTGCTTTTTGAAGACTCTATTTCTTGGATTCTCCCCCTTCACAGAATAGCAGATAGCAACAATCTCATGATCCCAATCAGTACTAGGTCTAGCTTTGCCAATCCAATTCAATAAAGCGGACTAGGCTGGTGCAATATGCGTGCACCCAAAAAACAAGTGATTGAGGGATTCATCAGTCACATCACAAAAGACACACTTTGGATCAACTACTATGCGAAATCGAATCAGCCGGTCCTTGGTGGCAATCTCTTCCACAATGCTAACCAAACTATGAACTGAGCCCGGGGTGTAGCAATATTATGTAATATAAGCTCCCTCCATGTATACAACTTTGGTAGTAGCAGGTCTAAAGACCTTATACATATCAGCCATAGAAAACTTAGGAGAAAATAATTGCACCAGCTAGCCCCGATTATGTTCAACCATATTCCTGCATTTAAGTATTTTACGAAAAAGGTAAGACACATCATTGGGACAATCCATAGACAGCACATCATTACCCTTAACGTAGCTAGTAGGCATGAATCCAACGTATCCAGAGTTTATCTGACTTCTTGTGAAGTGCCCACAAAAGCTTCAGCAAACAAGTCCTATTCCAAGAGGCAAAATGCACTAAGTTGAGACCTCCCTCTACTCTAGGCCTACACAAAGCATCCCAGGCAACTAAAGACTTTTTGCTGTCTCCCACTTCTCCTGACCATAAAAACTTCCTGCATATTGCCTCCACTGCAGTTAACACCTTCTTGGGGAAAGGCAATAATTGACTCTAGTAATTCTGAACAGAGTAAAGCACACTGTGAATCAATTGCAATCGTCCACCATAGCTGAGAAACCTAGCTGTCCAATGTCTAATCTTAGAGATCATTTTGTCCAACAATGGTTGATAATTTGCAATAGACAACCTTTTGGCATTGAGGGGAATGCCTAGATACCTAAAAGGAAGCTTGCCTTCCTGTAGATGAACCACACCAGTGATTTTTGCTTTCTTATCAGGTGATACCCCAGAAAAAAAGATTTAACTTTTACTCATATTAGCAACAAGACCAGAAGTAAGACTAAACACCTCAAACTTTGACAGTATAGCAGTTACAGAATCCATATTACCCTTTGCAAAGAACAGAAGGTCATCTGCAAAAAACAAAGGTGTGTAATCTTCAAAAGCTCACATCTTGGATGATACCTGGATTTTGGATGATCTTGAAGTGTATGCAACAATCTACTCAAGTACTCCATTGAAAGGACTAAAAGATAGGGGGAGATGGTATCTCCTTGTCGCAATCCCTTCTTGCCAGCAAAAGGAAGAGTAAGCTGACCATTAATACAGATTTGATAAGGCATAGTAGTGAGTCCAGCCATAATCCAACCTACAAACTGAGCTGGGAAACCTAAAGCCCTCAACAAGTGATCAATGAACTCCCACTGAATTGAATCATAAGCCTTTTGAAGATCCATCTTGAACATACATCCATAGCCTCTAATAATTTCCTGTGCTAGAATTGTGTTATCATGGATGAACCTCCCTGGGACAAAAGCTGCTTGGTCTTCATTTACTAAATACTCCCTCCATTTTAGAGAAAGTGTTACATTTTGACTTTGACCGGTCAACTGTCTTCGAGTTTGACCACAAATTACTCATAAACGATAATAGTAAATAATTTAATAAAATCATATAATAAAAATTTAATTACTAAAGTTTTATTATATAATTTTAATAATTTATTTATTAATATCGTTTAAGAGTAAATTGTCGTCAAACGCGGAGACAGTTGACCGCGGAATAGTAAAATGTAACACTTTTTCTGAAATTGAGGGAGTAACTCATAATCACACCCATTCTTGTAGTGGTAATGGTAAAATTTTCAGTTAAACTATACAATGAAAATTTATTGTTTAATTGAAGATTTTTACCATTAGCGTTTGAGATCAATTTATGGTCAAAGTTTAATTTTATTAAGTGCAAAAAAGTCAAAACTGGACAACTGGCATGAGACGGAGAGAGTATTTATTGTAAAAACAATTAAAATAAGTTTCTTAAGAAACGTTGTAATAGACTAAAAAAATCGACGGAGAATTTATCAGGGTTATATTAAAGAAAAAAAAAGGTTTTTACTTCAAAATGTCGGTGTTTTACATAAACACAAATATATGTTTTGTAAAAAGCTTAGCAATATTATGTGTTAATTATCAATGTTTACATTTAAAATAGTTGATAATTAGCAATGAATGAAAAGGCTCTAAATGTTTGTCACTAAACGCTAGTGGTTATATTCAAATTATAATGATTTAAGCTATGATCAGTAAATCTTCTTTTAATTTACAAATAGGGTGCCTCTTACAAAAATGTTTGTCAAGAAATCATCATCATCAAGTGCATTTGAATATGTAAAAATGAATTGTTGGACTTAGAATTTTGCAAGAGTTTTTAAGATAAATTACAATATTTGCACATTCAAACGCCATAAGCATACAACTTTATCATAAGTGAATTCATATGACAATTATAAGTCGGTTTTATCTAACCAAGAAAATAACGAGCAATTGAGTTTTGCAACATTTCCGGTAAAGAATATGAAGAAACTTGTCCATTTTCTCTCCTAATTATACTATAGAACAACAGTTAATATCTATTTTAACATTTGCCAAAACGACACTATCATCTCAATGAGGATAAAATCTAAAATACATTAAGGACATTCATTTAATACTAAATTTGAGCAATTGTCGGAAACCAACATACGCATCTTTATCTTGTATTGTGTATTATATTTTATGCTTATTTTATTAGTTGTCCAAGTAAAGTGGGCTATATTGTTATGTTCTAGCCCGTGACCCATGGGCCATAAATCATATCTTTTAATTTGAAAAAAAGTATTAATCGTTTTCAAGATTGATCATTAATTTACTTCTTAAACGATATTAATAAATAAATTAATAAATTTATATAATGAAAATTTAGTAATTAAATTTTCATTATATGATTTTATTAAATTATTTACTATTATCGTTTATGAGTAATTTGTGGTCAAACTCGAAGACGGTTGACCGGTCAAAGTCAATTACTAAATTTTCATTATATAAATTTATTAATTTATTTATTAATATCGTTTATGAGTAATTTGTGGTCAAACTCGAAGACGGTTGACCGGTCAAAGTCAAATTGTAACACTTTATCTCAAATGGAGTGAGCAATAGATTTGTAAAGTATTCTATTTGGTGGGCTTAGCCTAGCTATTAGGTTAGATATGATGTAACCCTCTTCACTTAATAGAGTACTATGTGATTTCACTTAATATATGATGAGTTTAGTGCTGAGTTGATAAGTTACCCTAGTGGGGATTTTTTTTTTTTTTTTGAAACGGAAAATGTGACTCGAACCCCCAACCAATTAGTTGGAGGGGAAGCATCTTACCAACTGAGCTGCGCTTCGTTGTCGACTGACTCATGGCGGGGAATGTAGCCAGGAGAGTATCATAATGATGTCACAATATATATTTTCAGGCAATTAAAGGGTTAGGTGATTTATGTATCCGTAAGGTGCCTACATAATTGATGGTTAGTGATCAAGCTAGGGACTAAGCTATTTCCATAATTTACGACACCTTTCACTGTTTCACACTTGCCGTCCGCCTCGGACACTATTGTAGACCCGTCACCCTGCACATGTATGGAACTTGGACACTTTCTTCAGGCACTTGGGGAATGAAACATTGAAATTCAGTTCTCATGTTTCTTCGTTCATGATTCGACTTTGATTTATTGATTATATCATGATGTAGGTCCTGTTTACCACTAGCTTTCCAGCTACCATTTCAGCTCCATTACCTTTTTTTGACCATTAACTAGTAAAAAGCTTATTACGTGAACGCGCAGCTTTTTAAATCAGCTAGCTGGTTGAAGAAGCTACCCAGGTTAGCTTTTTTTTTTTTTTTAAAGCTACTTGTTATCTTTTTATTCCGAAAATATCCCTAACCTAAATTAAATAAGTAAAACCAATCGTTAATATTATTCTCGATAGACGACTTATATTTTATATTTGTTGGTTCTAATGGTGGTTCTGATAACAGTGGAGATTGATATGGGAAAGTGATGATCTAGCTTAGTTACTTTTCTTAATAGACGATTTATATTTTATATTTGTTGGAACCTTTGTTATACATTTTGTGTACTTGTTTGCAACTTGCATAAGTTACTAATTTTTTTTCCGTATTAAGTTAGAATGCTCAACGAATATTTATTTTCAACTTCTGATAATTTTCAATGATGTTATTAAAATGGCGGTAAAAAGTACATTGAATATATATTAAAATAATTAGACAAAAATGTGATGTACTATTATTTAGAAAAATAAGAGTAATGCCCTTTTATGTCATTTTATAAAATACCAGCTAGCTTAACAGCTAATTTGCTAAACACCTACATTAAAATTAGTTAGATTTTCAGCTAGTTAATCAGCTACCTATTCAGTCAGCTTGATTTTCAGCTAGTTAATCAGCTACCTATTCAGTTAGCTTTTCAACTACCTATTCAGCTACCGGCTAGTTAATCAGCTACAGTTAGTTTTTCAGCTTAGTTTTGCTAAACTGGGGCGTAGATGACATTCTAAGTGATCGATCACTTGTTTATATAAATGGAATATAATGAGACAAATAACTTCCATCATATAAAAAAAATCAGCTCAAATCATTCTACAAAAACGAATTAGTACAATGAAATGGACAACAGAAAAACAGAATCAGACAATATATTTCTATTAATAATGTACTATCATAGCATAATACTCAACAACAGCATCACCACTTGTTTGATTAAACGTCAAAGTATCCAACAGAACGGAACCCCGAGCAAGTCGGAAAGCACCCGAACCACCAACTATCGGCAGCTCTCTGTACTCGTTCATGAACGGATTATGGCCAGCAACCGTAAACTTGCTACCATTGAACTCCCCAGAAGTAAACACGAAACTGAGCGTCATATGATATGCAATTTCGTCCAAAGAGGAAGACACTATTAGGCCCTGGGATCTCCCAATGAGTTCAGAATCCGGGCTTGGACCTGTCGTCAATGGATCATCCATAGCAGCAATTAAGCCGAAATACGTAGGTGACTGATCAGTGAAGTTTGCCATCGCGACTGGAAGATTTGTCGCGTTTGGCCCTGCCACGGTGTCGTGAAGGTAGAAATGAAGGTGGGTTACCTTTTGCTTCATTGTTGGAAGTCTTCTGTACCATTGTTTAAGTGCATCAGGCCCTTCTTCGACTCGATTCGGACTGTTTGCATTTACAATGTGAGGAACGAATAGAACTATGAAGCAAAGAACATATGATATGGTTAGCTTTTCCATTTTGGTTTTAGGTGTCTGAGTAATACAAGAAAATATGATGATGAGTTATGAAATTGTTTGTAAGGGTTAATATGAGAAACTTTGCCGTTTCAAAAGGATATACGATGAATAATATGATGAGTTATATTGAAATTGATGAGCATAAAGGCACACTTATATAAGTGTAATTTTGGTCAGTATTCAAAATTGTATGGAGACTATCTTTACTAGAAAAATAAAAAAATATGGTACAAAATTGAAAGCAAAATCTTGACTAGAAAAGTACGAAATATGGTACGAAATTAAAATCAGAATCTTAACTAGAACATACATAAGTGTATTATAAACCAAATCAAGTAGTCCGGTTCAACCGTTCCGACTGCTATTTTTGAGAAAAAGGGTCCGGGTCATTCTTATAACCACCACGATAGAAAACCAGTAAACCACCCGGTTTTATCCAAACCACTAGGCGGTTGGACCGATCCAACCACTAATTCACTATTTTAATTAAATTATTTTTTCTCAACTTTATATGAATTAAAATAACAATATTTAATTTTTATCATCTAAAACTATTTTTAGAATTAAGGAAGATAATAAAATGATAAATCAATAATGATTTTTTTCTTTTTTCATATTAAAAATAATTTTATTTATGTACATAATTTTGAATATAATAAATTCATATATTGATTTTAGTACTTTTAGAGCAATTTATGGTGTTTAATAAAATATGTTTATGTATTTTTAGTATTTATGAACTTAATTTTTTTATAGATAATAAGTATTAATTATTTTATATAAATAATAGCAAAACGGTCAAAACATCGATTTGACCGGTCAAATCGATTCAACTGGTAGTTTCCAACCTTTCCGGTTCAACTTCCGGTCTGATATTTCATATACTGACATATATAGTGGCCTACCGGGAATGTATGGTATTTATTGTTTAACATTATCATGAACATATTAAATATGGTCAAAAACACAAGAAAAGAACGTGTTGGGGATCAAAATATATGGGTAAATATTTAGGAGTTTTGTTGCATGTTACACCCTCAACTTATCATAATAGCTAGATATCCCATGGATTATTATTATCATAAGGATTAAGGAGATTATCCTCACGAGCTTAAATAAAAATTGAAGTTCGGGGGACCAAATTATATATTACTTTCGTCTTGAATTCAACTTCCCACATTTTATTTTGTGACATACCAATTTCAATTTTTCATCCTTAAATGTGAAATCTTTCTTCTAATTTATTCACTATCTCTCATACTTTATTACCATCTCTAATACTTTATTCACATTTTTCTTAAAACTTGTGTCCGAATCCGCGGGTAATTGAATTCGAAACAGAAGGAGTATATTGGACTATTTTTTAGGTTAGGGAGGCGAATTCATAATTTATAGAAAAATTGCTTATAACTCTTTTTCAACCTTTAAGGGGGTGTACGCCCCACTATATATGCCTGCCTTTTGGGTCCATCCTGATTATCCTCATGTATTTTATATTTTATATAAAAATTGGTGCGTATTGCCCCGCGTGCAACATATATATAGTAGTTTTTTTTAGACTGAGCTTAGTTCAGCTCGTTAACAAAATGATAAGATTTTCGAGTTCGGGCCACAATAATTAATCACGAGCACTGATTTGACCTTTGGCCTGAAAAAGAGACGAGTTCTGTATAAAAATAAATATAAATATAAAAAACACATATAAAGATAAAAAAAAAATTGTGTGTGTGTGTTTTGAAACGAGCTTATCAAGCGGAGCCTTACTCGATTTGATATGTAAAATAAGCTTTTGAAGAGGTTCACAATGGACTCAAACACCTTATTAAAAGAGTCGAGATCAAGGCTTATTAAGTCTAACCGAGTCGAGTAGCTCTTAAGCCCCGACTCACCTAACAACACTAATTTAAGTCTCAAATTGTAATTTTCAGTGTTAACTGTGCGTGACATTCATGCACTCTATGTGGAGAAGTTTGCACCTATTTCTAATATTTAGGAGGTAATCTGTCTAGAATAGTGTTGGGGGTTGATCTGCATATTACGAAAAATCTAGGTGTAACATGTAAAAAGACCCCAAATGTATTGCGATCTTTGATTTTCTAGCTTGACTGGCTTGACCCTGATTTTGTGCATACGGCGCCGTTATTATTTTTCAGGTTAAAATTGATAAAATGGACCGAGTATAATATTAACTTTGACCACTGATCGTCACCAATTGTAAGCCTAATAAACTAACATGTGACTTTAATTTAATTGTATACTCCCTCCATTTCAAAAAAAGTGTTACATTTCGATTTGGCATTAATCGTTTTAGAATTTAATTAAATTACTCATAAACGATAATAGTAAATAATTTAATAAAATTATATAATAAAAATTTAATTACTAAATTTTCATTATATAATTTTAATAATTTATTTATTAATATCGTTTAAGAAATCGTAATAAACCAAGATAAATGACCGCAATAAGAAATGTAATACTTTTTCTGAAATGGAGAGAGTATTAGAGTTCTAAGAGCTTAGTACTTTGACTTGGCTAATTAAACTTGTGAAATAAAAATTCTGATCTCGGAGTTCAACCTGTCTTCCCTTACGCAACCAGTCCAATCCTCTCAGAGTTCCCATTTGACCAGTGCTATATTTAATTTATATCTTAAACCCAATCTATTTACTGTATAATAATTCAAACGTGCTCATCCATCCGTTAATTTTGATCTCGATAGTTGAACTTTAAATTGGTACTAATTTGCAGTAGTACGGCACCGTGTTATTACTTTCTAGGCGGATGACCAGGACGCTCCATTGAGCTGCTCCGGCTCGTCTTCCATCTTCCTAATTCTTCCGGTCAGTCTTCTTTGTAACATGAACTCCTCTCTCCCTCCTTTAAGCCATGCGGCATGTTATTTATGTTATGATTCACTTTGTAAAATTGTCCACCCCTAGTGGCATGATTTATATCTCATTTACAAGCTCAAACTTGGACAAATGTGTAAAATATATTGATTTATATCAATTCTTCAGTATTCCCCGACCGCCACACACTCATGATCAATTTCAACCCCTTTGAGAGAGCCATTCGAGAGAAAATTTTAATATAGAACGGAGCTTGCTTCCGTGAAGATTCGAATTCAGGTTAGGCGTAAGCCTCTACTCTGATACCATGACATTCATTCTCATCTAAAAGTTCAAGCTTGTAGAGAAATGTGAAATATAGTTATTTATATTAATTCTCCATTACCTATAGCTACGACTTGATATTATATTTTATGGCCAGCAGACAACACGTATCGCTTCTAAATATCTTTCAAATTGTGACATTAACCTGGGTAAAATACATCAGAATTCATCGAATGTTCGACTAAAGGGCGGCTTGTTCTTGACGTTAAGCGACATGATCCTAGATCTCCTCCAAGATGATTGAATAGTGAGGTTATGTCAAAGAAATATCAATTCACATAATCACAAGGGAAATGAAGACAACTAGTATTCACTTAAGTAAGATCTAGATAGAGTTAGGTGTTGATGTAAAAAACGTCACTGGGAGAGACATCCCATAAAAAGGGCACGACAGTGCTCGACTGGATTATTTGCATGTAGCGGATAGGGAAAAATCGGAAGAAAGGGCAGAAAAGAAGGATAGCTAGTAAGCAAAAGGATCATTCGGAGATCTTTCCGGGACTAATGATATTCTCTGAAGATGTGTGTATGACCAGAGTTGGAGAAAACAATGTAAGAAGAAAGATAAACTGTTAATTGCATCATATATCCAAAAAAAAAAAGTGCTCATACATCTTGTTTAGATGATGGTACAAGTCTGATTTAGTCGAACTACAAATTTGAGAATTGTGGAGTGTGGCGCTTTTAAAATTAGAAACACGACTTTTTTTTTTTTAAGAAGAACAATAATATATTATCACATGAGACAATTCAATACAGACCATGACGCACATCTCCAACATGACTACCGAGCACATCTAGCAAGAGAGTGTGCCACTTCGTTACAACTTCTTTTGGCAAACTGTAATTTAAAAGAGGAAAAAGAAGCGGCCAGGACATGAATATCACCCAACACGGGACCTATCCAGGACTGATCCAGAGTGTCGCTATAGAAGCGGGTCACCAGAGCTAAGCAGTCAACCTCGAAAATAACATTATACCACGCTTTTCCTAAAGCCCATTGGACCGCCGTCCTCAAGGCTACCGCTTTTGCTACTTCTGGGGAAAAGGGTTGATGGACCAGCTCGCACTTCCAATCAATCACTTGACTGACATTGTCACGGGCCACCATACCCATGCCCACCACATGTCCTTTGCTAAGTAAAGTTGCATCGACGTTCACTTTAATAAAACCGCAAGGTGGAGGATGTCAATACGTTTGTACCTGCACCACACACTACAAAAAAATGGCGACGGATAGATCCGTCGATGCAATTATCCGTCAGCCTGGCGACGGATCGGGCGACGGATAGAAAATCCGTCGCCCCCCTGGAGCTGTGGCGACGGATAAAAATCCGACGTCCAATTCGCGACGGATTGGACGACGGATTGACCTTTTTTTAAAAAAAAAAAAAATTATTATGGGTCTATCCGTCGCCCCATTTTTTTTTTTTTAAAAAAAATAAAATCCGTATACGAATTTTTATATTCGTATACGGATTAATTCCGGCAGTGGTGGTGCGGTGGTGGCAGTGGTGGTGCGGTGGGTGTGGTGCAGGTGGGGGTGGGAGGTGGTGGTGGTGGAAGGGTGGTGGTGGTGGTGGAGGAGATGGTGGTGGTGGAGGAGATGGTGGTGGTGGCTGGGTGGTGGTGCGGTGGTGGTGGGAGTAGAGAGGTGGTGGTGGTGGAGATGGTGGTGGAGGAGGATGGTGGAGGAAAGGAGGTGGTGGAGGAGATGGTGGTGGTGGAGGATGGTGGTGGTGGCAGGGTGGTGGTGGTGGGAGGAGAGAGGTGGTGGTGGTGGTGGTGAGATGGTGGTGGAGGAAAGGAGGTGGTGGAGGAGATGGTGGTGGTGGAGGATGGTGGTGGTGGGAGGAGAAAGGTGGTGGAGGAGATGGTGGTGGTGGAGGATGGTGGTGGTGGGAGGAGAAAGGTGGTGGTGGGAGGAGGAGGAGAGGAGAAGTAGTGGAGAAAAGGAGGTGGTGGAGGAGATATATTATATTTTTTTTAGGTTTTTAGCGACGGATAGATCTAGATCTATCCGTCGCTAATTTTTTTTTTTTTTTAATTTTCCGGCCTTGTAGCGACGGATAAATCTATCCGTCGCTACATAGCGACGGATAGATTTAATAGCGACGGATAAATCTATCCGTCGCTAAATTTTTTTTTTTTTTTTTTTTTGGTCAACGCTCTGTAGCGACGGATAATTTTATCCGTCGCTACAGAGCGACGGATAACCTTTATCCGTCGCCAAACGGGGCGACGGATAACCTTTATCCGTCGCCAAACGGGGCGACGGATAAAATCCGTCGCCCCTTTCCGTCCCGTTACGGATGGATTCTTGTAGTGACATCAGAGTGAGTAAATGTGAGATCTGAAAAAATAAGATTCGCAGAATGCAGAAAATTAAGCGCAAAGCTGGACACTTCCCCGGGTTGCTGCAGATGCTCCTCGTGAATAACTTGGTTACGTTGATACCACAAAGCCCAAATCACGATTAAAGCAAGTTGTTGGCCGCCTATGTCCAAATTGTGGAGAAGCGTGCGGACCCAATCTTGGAACTCAGTGCAGAGTTATTCCAGGCACGCGAAGGTAGGAGACACAAAGCCCAAACTTGACGACTAAAGCAGCAATCCCTGAACCTATGCAACAACGTCTCATCTCCTAGATCACAAACGGGACAAGTGGCAATTGAAACAAGGTGGCGATGTCTAAGAAGTTCAAGAATGGGTAGAGCTCGATTACACGCGCGCCAAACACATATTTTGACTTTTTCTGGAACCTTGATGTGCCAAATGAACATCCAGTCGATGGTTACCGGCGAACTACCCTCACCAACATAACTCGCAGACTGAAGCTTTAAAAGATCCCGAGCAACATAATAAGCGGTTTTGGCCGTGTAATGACCTGATTTAGAGTAATGCCACACCCATCGGTCTTGGGTATTGAATCTAGCTAAAGGTATACTGAGTATTGCTGAAACTTCATTAGAGTCAAAAGTTTGTTCAACAAGGTTCTGGTCCCATTTGCCATCTGAGTGTATAATAAGATCAAAAACACGGAGATTCACTAGAGGACCAAACGCCCTACCACAGAAACCACCCGTCCTTGGTAACTAGGGATCATGCCAAACCTTAATTGAATTCCAGTTCCAACTTGAAAGTGCATCCCAACCTTGACGATATCCTTAGTACTGAGAATACTCCGCCACGTATACGATTGATTTCCTCTGATCGAAGCAGAGAAGAAGTCACACTTAGGGAAATACCTGGCCATAAGCAGCCGCGACAAAAGAGAGTCTAGTTGAGTAACAAGACGCCACCCTTGTTTGGCGAGCATGGACATATTAAACGCTTCTAAGTCTCTAAATTCCATACCTCCATCACGCTTACTGTGGCAAAGACGATCCCAAGCTATCCAATGAATTTCATCCTTCCCTTGATTACCCCACCAAAATGAAGCTACCATGGAATTGATGTCCTGCAAAAGAACCTTGGGTAACTTGAAGCAACCCATAACATATGCTGGAATTGCTTGGAGGACCGACTTAACTAAGACTTATTTGCCGGCTTGTGACAATAATTTTTCCTCGTAGCCTTGGATTCTTTGCTAGACCCGATCTTTTAAAGACGCAAAAGCCTCACGACGAGAATGACCCACCAAAGAGGGCAGCCCCAGATACTTCTCATGTTTGTCAATTTGCCATACTTGGAGGATACTAAGAATCCTAAGCTGGTCCATATTTGGTGTACTAGGACTGAAGATCACAGAGGATTTAGCATAATTTATCTCTTGTCCTGAAGCCAGGCTATAATCCCGTAAAATGCTTTTCAGACATGCCGCTGCAGACGGAGTGGCTCGACAACATATAAAAGTGTCATATGCAAAGAGAATGTGAGAGATGCTCGGAGCCCCTCTACAAATCTGAACTCCTTCAATCTTTCCGACACTTTCGGCAACTTGAAGCATCGAACTCAAAGCGTCAGCAATAAATAGAAAAAGGTAAGGAAAAAGAGGATCACCTTGGCGCAAACCACGTTGGGGGAGTCAGAGATCCAATTTGATCCCCGTTAAGGATCAGTGAATAAGATACAGACTCCACACATTGTTTAATCCTTGCAACGATGTCCGGAAGTAAGCCTAGTTGATGCAAAATACGTTCAAGGAACACCCATTTGACCCTATCGTATGCTTTGCTCATATCCAGATTCAGGGTCATATACGCTTTTCCGAATTTTTGATATTTAATAAAATGATTTACTTCATATGCAACCAGGATATTATCGGTGATCAAGCGATTAGGAACAAAAGCGGACTGGGTTTCCGACACAAGAGTAGACATGCAAGGTTTTAAACGATTGGCGATGGCTTTTGAGGCAATCTTGTAGATAACGTTACATAAGCTGATAGGACGGAACTGTGTCATAGCCTCTGGGTTGGGACATTTAGGTAAGAGAATAATGTGGGTATAATGAAATTTTTCAGGTTAAACGCCCTTGTTTAGAAAATCCAAAAGACAACGTGTTACAGACTGACCCACGATAGGCCAAAATTTTTGAAAGAAAAGAGCTGGCATTCCGTCCGGACCTAGGGACTTCAAGGAGTACATGTCAAACGAAGCACTAGAGACCTCCTCATGAGAAAAATGTCGACCTAAGTGTTGGTTAATGGTACTTGTTGCTCTTGGCTGTATGGAATTTAAAACTGTTGCCAACTCGCTGTCAGAGGGACTACGCGACTGAAAAATTGCCTGAAAATATTCAAGGGCTATATGCGAGATACCCTCACTATTTTCCACAAGATTTCCATTATCATTACGCAAACCGTGGATTAGATTTTGTCGGTGCCGGTTGTTAGCTCTTGCATGGAAGAAAGCTGTATTTTTGTCCCCCTCACGCAACCATTGTGCCTTAACCCTTTGTCTCCACAATAACTCCTCTTTATCCAATTGATCTTGCAACTCAAGCCGAAGTTGTTGATCCTCTTCTACCAACTGAGTGGTACGAGTCATCTTTTGAATTTCATTTAAACGGTCTCTCTGGCGTTAGATAGTCTTAATAACATTCCCAAATTTGTGACTATCCCACTCCATGAGACCAACCCGAAAATTCTCAATATTGTCCAAGACTTGAAAACCCGGAGTTTGTGCCGAACTCGTACCCCAACTATCGCGGATAATAGCAGCACATTCTGTTGATTTGAGCCACATGGCTTCAAAACGGAACTGTCTTCTTTGAACCCTACCACGAACTTGAGGCCCATCCAACTCAACACGCAAAGGTAAGTGATCAGAGGTCGAGGAGTCCACATGAACCACTCTAGCCTGCGGAAATTGAGCATACCAACTTGAAGAAGCCAGTGCCCGATCAAGTCGCCTACGGATGATAAATGGAGCATGGATCCTATCGGACCACGTATAAGGATACCCCACAAAGCCCAAATCGGATAAACTAGAGTCTAAGATTGCTTCGCGAAAGTGACGGACACGGCTAGGAGCGATTGAAACACCCCTTATCGTTCAGAATCAACCAGAGTCTCATTAAAATCACCACAACATGACCAAGGAATCGAGGATAAAGCACTTATACGACGCAATAAAGCCAAGGAGTTTTTGCGTCGCAGCTGATCCGGCTCCCCGTAAAACCCAGTAAACGGCCAAGGAGGGGCCGTCGAGTCTTGGAAAACCAAGGCATCGATATGGGTGTCAGAAAAGCTCTGAACTGAAACATTGATGTGTACCAAAGAAAGGCTAGTCCTCCCGAGATGCCCTTAGCATTTACTGAAATGCCGAAGACATTGAACCGTTGTTTTATGTAATTTATCCTCCGACTCATAACTTTAGTTTCTGATAAGCAAACTATTTTAGCATTACCCCTGGCGAACATGTCTCCTACGTCACGAACTGTCTCGGTCTGCCCCAATCCACGACAGTTCCAAGATAGCAATTCATAATGTCGAGCGGGACTGCTTTGCAGCCTCCGCCGGACCGGACGCGGTAGTGTGCTCCAAAAAAATTAAAGGCCGAGCTTGACGTTTAGACGGAGTTGTTTCCACATCCAAAGATAAGGACTCTTCATTACCTCGGGGCCGTTTCTCTTGCCCGAGTACATCTGCCAAGGATACACCCGCTACAACTTCACCAACTCTCTTTCTAATGAGAGGTTTTTGCAGTCTGCAACCAGGACCCACCATGGATGATAGAACCGGGGCATCAATCAATTGCTCAGAAGAAGGTACGACTTGAGCAGTTGCGGTAAGCATATGGCCACGAGAAATCGACGTATCAATGCCAAGGGGCGGGCCTGTGTCTGTAAGTTGAGGCTGGACATGAATAGAGTTAACCAAAGCAGAACTTGTAATGTGTCCTGAAATCTGCACAACCCCCGTGCCAATCGAACGATTGTCCTGAATTTTCACCGGACAATCATGAGTTTCACTAATTGTTGATTCTACCATCCCTGGAGTTCCACCACGAGGGCTCGTGCTGGCTATGTCCTTGGAAAAATTTGTGCTGACAGTAGCTTCCTTCTCTGTATGACCATTCAACGAGCTGGACTGGATATGTTTCTTAGAAACCTTGGGTAATAGAGACTGGGTAGAAATATCAGAATTGGAAAGTACAGGATGAAAATTTTCCTTCGTATAGCCCACAACCTTGTCATTACCTACACTTGTTGGAGTAAACTGCCAACCTGCGGGATCGGTGACAATTTTGTCCCTTGACAGTCGTGAGTCGTCCAGGGAGGATGAGAGGTTATGCCGCTCATCGATCTTCCATGTTGCACGTTGATGGGTGAAAAGACCACCACCACTCATCTCTTGTCGATGCTCCACATGAGCAATATTGCTGGACAGGTACGTTAAGATCCTCGACGTTGACATGTCCAGTTCCCGTCTTGTGCCAGGTGGCACAATCCGCCCTTGAGGGACTAAGCCCCAAAGAAGCCGAGCTATAACGTGGTGGAGAGCATTTCCGACCAGTCCACGTATGTCCGATGTACAAATGCGGTGGTATATTAAACAGATCACGGGCGCGTAACGGTACAAAGTGGTCCGATCTTGACACATCATTGACCTCACCACGAACCAGGGCAGTCGTAGTGCTCCGAAAGGAACCCATTCGAGCCGACGCACGTAGATAATCACCATACAAGAATTTGGATTCGTCAAAGTGCCCTTCAACTTTGTATTGCTTGGAGCAATCTGTAACAATATGCCCGAGACAACCGCAGAGATAACAGAAATTCGGAAGCTTCTCATAAGAAATGCCCAACTGGATGATACCACCTTTAGGCGTTTTGATCGGAATTACTCGTTTGAGAGGTTTCGAGACATCCAGTGACACCCTAATACGCAAGAAAGAATGGGGGTTAGTCCCATTAGTGTTAAGATCCATGCTGTGGAAAACGCCTACTGATCTATCAATACACTCTATCATGCTTGGCGTCATCCTATTCAAAGGTAATCCAGTAACTTGAATGTGAAAATCACACCACAAACAATTAACGTCCTCAGGACTTTCGTCAGCTTGAATCCCAGAGAGAACAATCAAGTGTTTGTTAAAATGCCACGGGCCCCCTAACAGAGCACGCATTCGGTCTCTTTGGTGACAAAAAGTAAAAAGGAAGCGATTAACTCCAATCTTACGTATTTCCAATCCCAAAGTTGGACTCCACAACTCCGTAACTAACGCGGCAAAATAATCCCAATTAACTGGACATTTAGTTAAAACACACCCAACAAGGATCAAAGAAGAATCAAAACCTGAAGTTGCCCACGCATCCTCATCTACAATAGTACCATTTAATTCCTCTTCTATGAGTTTGAGATTAGTTCCAACAAGTGATGAAGTCATAACTGCAGTACAAACAACACCCAAGGGGAACAAAGCAACACCAAAGACAAACGGGAAAAGCCTTGCTCCCCAAACGAAACAGAATCAAACAAAAACAACACCAGAAACCAAAGGCAGAACAACAAAACACCCAAGACTAAAACACGACCAGGACCCGAAACCTGTGAAGCATGAAACAAGACCGAGCAGTACCAATGAACAGAAAAGAAGAACAAAGAAAGGAAAATCAACTCAGCACCCAAAGGGACAAAGCTATAAACACAACCGAAAAAGAAATAGAAGACGACTAACTAAGCTCCTTCCCGCTGAACCCAAGCAAAACCAGACAGAGTAGAAACAAAACAGAAGCGACCCTACAGACAGACACGAAAATGCACCAAAGAACAAGAAAGGTAAACAGACCACCAAAACCAGAGACAAAGAGAAGAGAAACGGAACGAGCACACCTGGAGACCGACTAACAAGGTTTAGTGACACCTAAGTTTAGCTCAGGAGGACCTTAACTGACCAGCTCCGTCCGCGAAGAAGTAGGCCAAGGCAAGGCTGTTCACTGCACCGAGCAAAGCCATCGAATCCGGAAGAAGAGACATGAGGGGAGGCGGTGTACTAGCACAACAACCTTGAGCTTTGTCTTAAAACAAGCTCGCGGAGTGGATCCAAAAATCGAACGACCGGACCGCACGAACTGGAAGACTGAAAGACGAAGAAAGATGGGAAAGCAATTGGCAGAATTTGGGAAAAGTGACGGAAAAAAGGAAACCCAGCAACAAGGGAAAAGCACTCTATTTTAGTAGCTTTTTTTAGAGAGAGAGAAATTTAACCACGACTCATTCTCATGCTGTCATTCTCCCTTCCCTTTCTTGCAATCGAGTCCCAATTATTTGTTGTCTCCGAATTCTGGTTTCTATAAAGTGTCAATATGAATCCGTTTTGGACCAAATAGCTTTTTTATGGGGTTTACTGTACACTCACAATACGACCACTAAAAATATTACATTAATGTTCGTATCAATTGTCTTCGTTAAGTAGTACATCTAGAGATTTAAAGAAGAACCCTCCCCAAATTTTATTACAACTAGAGACCATTTGCGTTACAACACTATATTAACACATGACTTGCTGAATTACATCATTATATTAACATAGGACTCTCTGAGTTACAACACTGTGTTAACTCATGTCGGGTCTTTTTTTTAATACTTAGTGTCAAAGGGTTTTTTGTTAGAATTTCCCCTTAAAGAGGCACATGATTTGTTTTCTAGTCCACGACCGCCGGATTATCTTCACAGCTGGTTTCCTCCTCCTGCCGGTAACATTAATGTTAATTTTGATACTTCAATTTCTCGTAGTCCGATTGGAGCTTTCTTATGAGTAGTGGCACGGTATCACAGGGCCAATGTTGTTGCTTGGAAACGAAGTTTATATCACACGTACGTTCAAAACCCGGAACAGGCAGAAGCGTTCCGCTGCTTCATTTGCACGTCAGTTGTCATTAAATCGATCAGGTGGAGATCGAAGGGGATTGCTTGACTGTTATTCGGCATCTACAACAGCAGAATGACTACTCCTTTTCTCATATTGGGCACATTTGGGAAGAAAATCTTGTTACTCTCAAAATATGAAGGAAAAATTGCAGTGTGAGCCTCAACATCTTGAAGACACTGCTGATGACATCGCTATTAAATGTTGTGGGAACATCAAAATCTGATGTCTCAGTCTCGGCAACACAAGATAAATCAGTTACTGAAGAAGGATTGAATTGACTAATTCAGATGCCATCATCTAGTCAAGAATGTTCTCAGCAGAAATTATGGAACACCTATCTATTTTTGGCATCTAGTTTCAACAGCTTCCGCACTAGATAAAATCATGGCGCATTATGCTAACTATCAGCGCATATAAGCCTCTATAAATAGTTGCTTAGTTTTCTTTTTTTTTTTCCATTCACTGTAACTCATTCCATTCAAGTATCAATACAAAACAGATTAAATTTAAATGGCTTTGATCTTATTTACTTGCTTTTCTGATATGGTATCAAGAGCCGGTTCTCGTACCTAAACTCTGATTACCTTCTTCAGTAAATTTAGTTTCAAGTTCCTTGCTATTTTTTCTTTCCAATTATCCATCTCTCTGTTTTTTATTCTTTTTTCTTTAAAATCATCACTTGTTTGTTGAAATGGCTGAACCAGAAACTCCCATTTATGCAAAAAATGAAGGATGATCCAAATGATCCAAACAACATTTACTATCTTTCTCCAGCTGATCATGGTACCTCTGGAGCAATCAAAAAGCTCTTACTAGGATCTAACTATCTTGCTTCGAAAAGAGATATGCTTCTTCAAATCTCTATTCGAAACAAATTGGAATTTCTTGATGGAACTGTGAAAACACCAGTTAATGGTTTTCAACCATGGACAAGATGCAATGATTTAATCTTGTCATGGATTCTCAATTCACTTTCTGATGAAATTCGAGCTACAGTCCTATACATCAACTCTGCTAAAGAGATTTGGGAACGTTTGAGTGTTAGATGCTCACAAACTGACAATGTCAGAATATATCAAATTCAACTTGAACTTTGTTATCTTGTTCAAGGATCCCAAACTATCAGTGAGTATTTCACTACTCTTACTGGAATTTAGGAAGAACTTCACATCTATAGGCCTGTACCACAATGCGTTTGTGGCAAATGCTCGTGTCTTGCACTTAAGAAAGCTTGTGACACTATTGAAACTGATCAAGTTTTCCAGTTCTTAATGGGGTTGAATGAAATTTATGATTCTATAAGAGGCAACATTATCATGATGACACCAATGCCAACACTTGACAAGGTTCTATCCATTCTCATCCAAGAGGAACGACAAAGAGCATCCAGGCACCATGCTTCATAGCCTGCCGAACAGATCTCAACTTTTGTTGTACAAAGCAAAAGGAAGGACATAAACTAGGTATACTGCACCAAATTCAAGAAGCCAGGGCACACCATGGATGTTTGCTATAGGGATCGAGACGCAAGTTGTGATCACTGTGGAATCAAGGGGCACAATGTTACTCATTGCTTCAAACTTATTGGCTCTAACCAATTTTAAGTTTACTAAGAAGCCCACTTACCCAAGTGTGAACAATATTGACAACAATGCTGTGCAACTTAATGATGTGAAGAATCAAATGCAAGGGCTCTACAAAATGATGGAAAGAATGAAACAGTCATATGCCTCTACTTCCAGTTCCGGTGTTAACATGGTGACCTCAAGCATGCCTCAGCTCCCTCAGGATCCTACTACCAACTTCTCTCAACTTACAGGTAAAATAAACACATCACCTATTATTTCCCATAATCATTCAGTCATAGATTTTACATCACAATTCATCCTTGATACAGGAGCCACTGATCACGTTATCTGTAATCCTAAGTTATTCACATCACATATCACCACTGTTAACACTAAAGTTCAACTACCAGATCACTCCACTATTAATGTATCACATATTGGTAGAATCACAATTTCCCCGACATTCATACTCGACAATGTACTCTTAGTACCTGGTTTTAAAGTTAATTTAATCTCAGTTAGCAAAATAACAGAACAAGGGAAACTTATTTTTTTGTTTGCTAAGGATATTTGCTATGTGCAGGTGATTTCTTCAAGGACATTGATTGGGATAGCCAGGAGAATTAATGGACTCTTTATTTTAGATCTTTCCAGTTTTCTTTCAATTCAAGAAGGCAGTTTACCAAAAAATAAACATGTTACAAGAGAATGATGTTGTAGATCTTTGGCATTGTAGACTAGGTCACCCCTCCCCGCAAAGGATGCAGTTGATTAAGTCTAGAGATGTTCGTTGCAATACTCATGTAATTGATTGCGCTATTTGTTTCAAATCTAAATTAAGAAAAAGTTCATTTCCTGTTAGTACTTCTCAATCTCTTGCATGTTTTGATATGATACATTGTGATGTATGCAAGCTTATTCTCAAGCTGGTTTACATGGACATCATTATTTTCTAACCATGATAGATGACTACAACAAATTCATATGAATTCATGTGCTGAATCATAAATCAGAGGTTAAAAACATCATTCTATCTTTTATTAAATTTGTTCAGACAATTAAATGCTTGATAACGGCTCTGAGTTCTTTATCACGTCAGAATTACAAAAACAAGGCATTGTACATCAAAAGAGTTGTGTTTACACCAACACCTTTTAAATGTAGCAACCCGCGAAACACACCCCCTTCGCTCCATTTGAATTATCGTCTCACTAATGGCGAAAAATCTCTGCAATATCAGATTCGGAGGTCACTAACAAGCTCAGTCACATCCATTCGATTAGCTAGGTTTGAATTTCTGCTCGTGATTCAATTTCGATTTCTGCTTGCGATTGTGTTTGCTGCCTATTGCTAGCAATCGATTGGGTCTAGCTTCATCTGTGTGTAATCGATTGGTTCTAGCTTCATCTGTGTGAGATTGGGTCTAGCTTCATCACTGTGTAATCGATTGTGTCTAGCTTCATTTGTTTGCTTCATATGTGTGTAATCGATTGGGTCTAGCTTCCTGTGTGTAATCGATTGGGTGATTCAGCTGTTTGCTTCATATGTGTTAATCTATTAGCTTCATCTGTTTGTGAGCTCCTATAACTTTGTTTCTGATGTTCTTCAATCAATCTGTTGTTGGCAATCACTCGCTGTTACCGATTTATTGTTTTCGATCAGCTGTGATTTGGTTTGATGAGAAATCAAGGACTGTAGAGATCTATCTGGTGGAGTGAGATTTCAGGAGATTTTGCGAAAACGTTGTTTAGGAATGAAGATCGGAGAAATTAACTGAATTAGAGCAAGTGTGGTTGGATTAGAGTGTCTCAGGAAATTAGTAGCTTTATGATTTGTTTTCGAACGTTTGGAGTTAGATATGAGCCTACTAGACTGTTGTTTGCTGAAATTCTGTTCGTAAGTTGCTGAATTAAATGCATTTGCTGGAAATATCATGAAAATCCTAGTATCAACTATTATGATTTGGTTGGATGAGAAATGAAGGACTGTAGTGATCTGGTGGAGTGAGATTTTGGGAGGTTTTTGCGAAAACTTCATTTAGGATTGAAGATGGAAAAGATTAACTGAGCACGTGTGATTGGATTTAGAGTCTCTTAGGAAATCATTTGCTTTATGATTTGTTTTGGAGCATTTGGAGTTAGATATGAGCCTACTAGGCTGTTATTTGGTGAAATTATGTTTGTAAGTTGCTGAATTGAATGCATTTGCTGGAAATATCATGAAATGAATCGTCGACCACTTGACCTGTTTGAGGATTTCTTTTCGTTTTAGCTGTGAAGTTTTGTTTTTATATTTGTAAGTTGTAACCAGACTTCTTGTCAAGCTGACTTGATGTTGTTTGTGTGTAGTTGCAGTGAAACATACCGATTCTTTGATCTCCCCTTCTGTTCTACAGGTAGTTTATGTTTAATGACCTTTTTAATTCTTTAAATGGTCTGATCAATGTGGTTTTCTCTCATTACGAATGTTTCAGTTGATTATTTAATTGAGCTTACATTTTGTACATTATGAATGTTTCAGTTGTTGTTTAAGGTTGGATATACATAATATAATGAGAAGATCAAAGAGGAGGTTTGAGACGATCTCAATCAATGAGCAGAGTAATGTGATGACTGGTGGACGTGCACAGCAACATGCCAACAACTCTAATAACACTGGTTAGAAAAAAATCATTTTATTGCCTTATACTCCCTCCGTTCTTTTACAAGTTTTACTATTTGTCATTCCGGGCGTTTTTTTACAAGTTTAACGTTTTCATTTTTGAAAACCCACTATCTCCACTTATTAATTTTTAAACACTCTCTTTCATACTTTATCTATTCTCTTTCTTACTTTTTCTATTATCTCTCTTACTTTTAACCATTTACTTTCTTCCTTACTATATTTCCTTAAAATTTTGACAAAGTCAAATGGTAAAGCTTCTAAAAAAACGGAGGGAGTATTTACTTCATAGTCTTATCATATCATTCAACTATAATAACAACTTTATTGCACGTAGTTCTAGTTCTGGTGTACAAAAGAGGACAAGAGGAAAAACAATGTATAGGGAGTTGCACGATTTGCCCCCGGATAGAATACTTCCAGTCTCAGTTAATGAGTGGGGCCAACCTGTAGGAGATAATGCAAGCCTTTTGGCTGGTTGGTCTGGTGTTATTGTATTGTAAGGTTATACTGCCCATTGCACTATGCAGAATGGCGTAAAGTTCCAAAAGCAACAAAGGCGAAGCTGGTTGAGCATATAGAGGTAACTGAGATTTTAATGTTAATTAATGAACATGTGAACTTGTGACTCAATTAAGTTTTTGTGCTGATTTAAGTGGGATTAACTGGTTTATACCTGAGGTGCATCTAGTATGTTATTTTAAAATGGAGTAGCCACAAGTCATGTGTTTAATGAGATAGATTAAAAGCAGAACTTGTTAGTTGCAGGCTTATGGCTTACATGTTAGTTCAAGTGCTTTCCTAATTCCTTACAAACTTGGGATGTCTGAAGAGCTAATTCTCTGGTTGGTACTAAATAACACAACTGCATTGTTATAGACAGACAGACAGTCAGGTAGTGCATGCAGCTTAAGAAAGAAGCCTTGCTTCATCACAAAAAAATAAATAAATAAAAATAAAAAAAATCCTGTAAACACATTCACGTTTCATATCAGTTCGGCATCAGAACATGAAGAGCTAAAATATAACTGGATTATTGAGGCAGTGTTTTATCTCAAAAAGTATCATGAAAACACATTCACATTTCATATCAGTTCTGCATCAAACTTCAATATTAGATCAGAGATATAACAGCTTGATAACTGATAGATTATGTATGTAGTAGAATAATCTAGAAGTAGAAACATAGTAGAATTAGTATTCTAGTTAGAATAGACTTAGGCTTAAAATTCCTCTCTATTGTATTGTATAAATAGCATTGTTATGAATGAACTTCCCCAAGGGAAATATTATCTTACATGGTATCAAGTTCCGCTGCCACATTCATCGATTTCCTCTCTTGTGCAAATCGATCATAATTTACTTCCCTCCCCTGATCCGGTTCTGTCCTCACGTCAGAACTGCGTCCATTGTTCCTGCCTCACGCAGCAACAATTCAAACAGCCGCCGTCCCCTTCGATCTGCTCTTGTCGGATCGATCTCCTGTCTTGCCGCCTCCACGCCGAATCTTCTCTTCTTGATTCTGTTGGCCGCCACCATGACAGGAGGACACGATAGCGCTGACGGATCTTCCCCAGTCAGCAACATCGAAGGTCCTTCTTCCACCCTGCTCTTGCCGTCTCCAACATCAAAAATCACGTCTCCGTGGTTCTTGAACTCGAGAATTCTCAGTATGGCACATGGGCTGAACTTTTTAAAATTCACGCTCGCTCCAATCGAGTTCTCCATCACATCATCCCTCCTCCTGCCGGCAAGAACCTTCCCCCGCCCAAAACAGATGAGGAGATTGAGCTGTGGTCGACCATTGACGCCACAGTTCTTCAATGGATTTATTCGACCATCTCTAATGACTTATTGAACACCATCATTGAGCCGGATGCTACAGCTATGGAAGCCTGGAATCGCTTGAAAGATATCTTTCAAGATCATCAAACCTCTCGAGCGGTGATTCTCGAACAAGAATTTACATCAACTCGACTGGAAGACTTTCCTTCTGCTTACGCTATTGCGGCGTCTCAAGAGTCTTGCGGATCAACTCAAGAATGTTGGTGCTACTGTTGCTGATACTAGACTTGTTCTTCAGCTCGTCTCAGGTCTCTCTGAACCTTTCAAAGGGGTTGGTACTCAAATTCGTCATGCAAAACCGCTTCCCTCCTTCTCTCAGGCCCGGTCTTCCCTTTGTCTTGAAGAACGAGAGCTTGCAGCTATGTCGGTGAATACTTCTGGCTCCGTGTTGATCGCATCTAGTGATTCTCCTCCACCTGCTCCGCTGGCTTCTTCCAGTCGACAACCTCGCAACAAAACCGGTAAGAAAAATACAGGTAACAAGCGCGGGGGTGGACAACATCGCAGCCAAGGTAACACGCAGCGGCACAACTCTGCCCCACCATCACAGGTTGCACCACCCGGACATTAGCAGTGGGTTCCTCAGCCTTATTACGCTGCCCCACCCAAATCTACCCGACTACATCGCTTGGCGCTCACCGCTCCCATCCTACCCGGTCATGACTCCATCATGCATGGCGTGACCCCGCCGCATCAAGCCTTCTCGACTACTCCCTCTCCTCCGGGTTATTATGCCTATACAGATGTCAATGAAGCTATGCAAAATATGGCTGTCAATCCACAGGATCCAACTTGGTACATGGATACTGGGGCTACATCGCATATGACATCTTCAAAAGGTACGCTCTCGTCTTATTTTAATTCGAGCACTCATCATTCTGGTATTATCGTTGGTAATGGTCATTCGATTCCTGTTAGTGGCTTTGGTCATACATCCTTGCCTTCCCCATCTCATCCTCTCCACTTGAAAAACGTTTTACACTCTCCCCAGTTAATTAAGAACTTAATATCAGTACGTAAATTTACTACTGATAACTCTGTGTCGGTAGAGTTTGACCCCATTGGTTTTTCTGTGAAGGACTTTCGGACGGGGATACCCATAATGAGATGCAATAGCCAGGGAGACCTTTACCCACTAACCACCACTAGCCAAAATCGCCAGCACCCACCCACTGTGTTAATTGCGGACTCTTTTCAACTTTGGCATGCTCGGTTAGGACATCCCGGGAAACATGTGCTAGATTCACTTAGATTAGCCAAACGCATTCCTGTTGCTAACTCTGCTGTTTCTAGCGTTTGTCGTTCTTGTGTACTTGGCAAACATGTTCAATTGCCTTTTTATTCTTCTGTTACCAAAACATTGTCACCTTTTGATATTATACATAGTGATGTGTGGACATCCCCTGTTTTGAGTTCTGCTGGTCATCGATATTATGTTCTGTTTTTGGATGATTATTCGAATTTCTTATGGACCTTTCCCTTAGCAAAAAAATCTGATGTTTTCTCCAAATTCTACACCCTTCATAACCATCTATTTACTCAATTCGGATGTCGCATTAAAAATATTCAATGTGACAATGGGGGTGAATATGATAATAAAGTGTTTCGCAATTTTTGCAATGATAATGGTCTTTCTTTTCGACTATCTTGCCCTCATACTTCTTCTCAGAATGGTAAAGTCGAGCAAAAATACGCTCCATAAATAATATCATTCGCACTTGCTTGCACACGCATCTCTTCCACCTTCGTTTTGGCATCATGCTTTACAGATGGCTACACATATTCTTAACATTCTACCCAGCAAGCTTTTGCATAACACATCTCCTTTACAAAAGCTATACTCCCAGCTACCCTCTTACTCTCATCTCCGGGTTTTTGGGTGTTTATGTTATCCACTTGTGCCATCCACCACTATCCATAAACTTCAACCTAGAGCTACTCCTTGTGTCTTCTTGGGTTATCCTAGTGATCATCGTGGGTATAAATGTTATGATATTTCCTCCAGAAAAATCATTATATCTCGACATGTGATTTTTGATGAGCATACATTCCCCTTTTCCAATATGCACAAGCCGGTTTCCTCTACATATGATTCTTTGGATAATGGTTTCTCTCCCCATGGGATTACCCAACTTGCTCCCCTTGTCCTTCCTGGACTGCCGCCACTGGGCCAACGTGCAATTGCATCACCCCAGGCCCAAACGCAACCGGCCCAGCACCATACACCACTCTCACGGCCTGATTCGGAAAACAGACCACCGCCCCTACAAAGCCCAATCCCTTTAGCCTCTCCTCTGGCCCAACAATCCCCTCTCGTCCGGTCCCCTTCTCCCCTGGTCATCGGCCTCCGGTCCACACTCATCGTATTCCAAGCCCTTCTCGGATGGTTACACGTAGTCAGCATGGTATTTTTAAACCCTCTGTTCCCTTGGATTTACATACCACTGTTAGCAAATCGCCCATTCCCCGCACTCCGGTGAATGCTTTACGTGTCCAAATTGGAAAATGGCCATGAATGATGAATATGATGCTCTTATTAAAAATAAGACGTGGGTATTAGTACCTCGTCCACCGCATGCTAATATTATTCGTTCTATGTGGATATTTGCTCATAAATTCAACTCTGATGGTTCTTTTGCGAGGCATAAGGCTGCCTTTGTCGGTGATGGTAAAACTCAACAGGTCGGGATTGATTGTGGTGAGACATTCAGTCCGGTGGTCAAACCAGCTACAATTCGTACTGTTCTCAGCCTTTCTTTATCCAAGAAGTGGCCAATTCATCAACTCGATGTTAAGAATGCATTCCTGCATGGTGACCTCAAAGAAACAGTCTATATGCATCAACCTATGGGATTTCGTGATCCTGCTCATCCTGATTATGTATGCTTGCTACGCAAATCATTGTATGGTCTTAAACAGGCTCCGAGGGCTTGGTATAAGCGCTTTGCGGATTATGTCTCTTCCCTTGGTTTTGTGAACAGTAAGTGTGACAATTCATTGTTTATCTACAAACACGGTTCCAATATGGCGTATATCCTACTTTATGTTGATGATATTGTTCTAACTACTTCTTCGGATTCGCTTCGGTGTGAGATTATGCGTCAATTGGCTACGGAGTTTGCAATGAAGGATCTCGGCCCCTTGAATTATTTTTTGGGTATTTCCGTTACCCGACATGCTAATGGGATGTTTCTATCTCAACGTACGTATGCTGAAGAGATAATCGAGCGTGCAGGTATGGCTTCCTGCAAATCGGCCTTAACACCGGTCGACACGCAACCGAAACTCGGTCATCGCTCGGGTTCTTTATATTCTGATCCCACACAGTATCGCCAGTTAGCAGGTGCTCTTCAGTACTTGACTTTTACTCGCCCAGATATCTCATATGCTGTTCAGCAGGTCTGCTTACATATGCATTCTCCACATGACGATCACATGCATGCACTCAAGCGTATTTTACGCTATCTTCAGGGCACACTCGAGTATGGTCTTCATCTCTATCCCTCTTCAGTTTCCACACTCATCTCCTACACTGATGCAGATTGGGGAGGATGTCCGGATACTCGTCGTTCGACATCTGGGTATTGTGTGTTCCTCGGTGATAACTTGGTTTCATGGTCTAGCAAACGTCAGCCGACGTTGTCTCGTTCCAGTGCTGAGGCTGAGTATCGTGGCGTCGCAAATGTGGTTTCTGAGTCATGTTGGCTTCGCAATCTTCTGCTTGAACTGCAGAATCCTATTCATAAGGCTACAATTGTATACTGTGACAATGTTAGTGCAGTATATCTTTCCGGAAATCCGGTTCAGCATCAACGAACCAAGCATATTGAGATGGATATACACTTTGTTCGGGAACAAGTCGCTCGTGGACAGGTTCGGGTTTTACATGTTCCATCTCGGTATCAGATTGCGGATATCTTCACCAAAGGACTTCCACGAATTTTATTTGATGACTTTAGGGACAGTCTAAGTGTTCGCAAGCCTCCCGCTTCGACTGCGGGGGTGTGATAGATTATGTATGTAGTAGAATAATCTAGAAGTAGAAACATAGTAGAATTAGTATTCTAGTTAGAATAGACTTAGGCTTAAAATTCCTCTCTATTGTATTGTATAAATAGCATTGTTATGAATGAACTTCCCCAAGGGAAATATTATCTTACAATAACATCCAGAGTTATATCATTTTCATTTCTAAGATTTGAACCATTTCCAAGTGTTCTTGATCTGAAATTGCATCAATTGGCAAGTCAGCAAGTGTATTAATTAAGTAAATTAAATCATGTCCAGATTTACTCATCAAGTGACCACTTGGTTCACCATCCAAATCATATCTAGATATACTCTGTTTACATTGTTAAGAGCTTTTATCGTGAGTTATATACTGGGATTTTAAATCTTAAGCATTTGAATTGAACCTTTTGTGTGTAGCAAAAATATTTAGAAAAGAAACAATAAGATATAAGAAGATTAGATAACACAAACACATTAAACTTTATTGATAATACTGCAGCTGACATTGTCTACAGATTAGGGAAAACATGCCCCCCCCCCCCCCCCCAGAGTCCTAATATCAATGCCAACATGAGATTTGATCTACTTCTTTGCCTTATCATCAGCATGGAGACCGGAGAAATAACCTTTCAGTTACAATATTGTAACTGATGGTGGAGAACCATATGGTTCTGCAGTTTCAGCTTGTCGATTTCACCTTTTTTGTTTTTGCCAGAAAAATTTCAACTTCCCGGAACCATTGGTGTTTGGTTGAATAAGACTATGGGTAAAAGATTCAGAGATGCCAAATATGAGCTGAAGTCATCTAATTACGATGCAAATGAACCGGAGGAGTTCAACTTGAGAAACTGCCCATCTGATGTCCGTCCTAACGAATACAAATTCGCAACATTACGTCACTCACAAGACCTCAACTCATTGCAAAATGAAGTAGTCCAACAACAAGAGTTAATCCGTGAACAAGATGTGAAGCTGTCCAAACAAGAAGAGTTGATTCAAAGACAAGAAAGGTTGTCCAAGCAGGAAGAAATTATTAAAGGGCTCGACGAGAAACTCAACTATCTAATGTTACATGTGACCGTTGCTAGGGCCAGTTCTACTGACAACGCTTCCTCTGAACATATGGTTAACCAAGCCTGACTTTCTCATATTGTAAGGTGTCTGTTGAGAACAGATCCTTGAAGGAGAATGGCATTAGGCATTTGACAGTTGGAGAAGATTGTTAATTTGTCATGAATTAGGTGTTCATTTGATGAAGGTTTAATATGTAGTGCCTTCTATCTTTACTGTAAGGCCTGAGGTCAGTGGCGGATCCATGGGGTTCAAGTGGGGTCAGCTGACCCCCCTGGATTCTGGTCAAGTATATTACAGTGCAACTAAGTTAAGGGTTTATGCTTCGAACGAGTGGTTTGGTTCATGAATTTTTTAGCTCACGTCTAGGGTTCGAATACTCATTGGAACATTTCTTGTTACTTTTGCTGCTAGGAACACTACTATATTTCTTTTTGATTAATTGCCTTTTCTACTCTTTCATCATGGAATTCTTTACTTCAATTTCATCCTTTTATTTTTAAGTAAGTCTCCTGAGAGACAGACTCTAGATAATTTCTTTAGAGACGAAACTATATTTTCAAGAAAATCATCGATGTTATTAATTAAAAGACTTATGTTCTCAACATTAATATTTTTTTACATTACAACAAGGCTTATTTCGTTAATAACATAAACTTGATTAATAACATAAATGATTTTACTGATAATATAGGCCGTCTCTTGATAAGTTATTTAGATACCGTCTCTCATGAGAATTTGTTTTACTTCTTTACAAATTTCTCCACTCTTTTTCATTATTTCAATTTCCACCCAATCCATTATTTTGTCTTCTGTATACTCTCTTCCCCCTATTGTATTCTTTTCTTTACTTCTTATTATAACTCTTTCATAAATATTTCTCCACACTTGTACTTTTACTATCACTATTTACACTAATTCTCAGAAAACTTATTTTCCTACTCTTTGATTTTTCTTTTTTTTCCTCACTTTGCTATTTTCTTTAACTTTTGATTTTTCAATTTTATCTCTATATCTATCTTTAGTTGTATTTAGACCCTTGACTTTATACTTCCTTATTATTTGTTCATATTCTTCATTTCAAAATATTATTTATTATTTTGAAATTAAATATATAATTAGATATAAAAATTCCATGGAATATCATTCAATTAAATTTCGACCCCCTAAAATATGCTTCTGGATTCGCCACTGCGTGAGGTTTAATATGTAGTGCTCTTACTGTAATCTCAACTAAAGTAATTCTACTATAATTAGTGGCATGACATTTCATTTAATACATGGGAAAAAAAAACTTGAAATGCTTTGTCTTGAAAAAATCATTCTGGTCTTTTGTATTTATTAAATACATTCTATGCAAATAACATGTATTGAATTCGATCTTCTAAATTTATTAGCTGGCACTTAAAAGTGTAGTTATATACCATTACACCTATTTCAGCACTTAAAATTGTAGTTATATGTTAATCCAAGTGCTCCTATTTCGGCAGTTGTGCAGTTATATACCAGTACATCTATTTCGGCACTTAAAAGTGCAGTTATGAGTTACATACTAAATCCTATATTTAGGCCAGAGACACCTATTTCGGCACTTAATGTACAACTTAAAAGTGTCTGAGTAATGTACAACTTATCTTGGCATCTTAAAGTGCCAAGAATAGGTTCATTTCCCGGCACTTACGAAATGCCATAAGAACACATATTGTACCGCTTAAGCGCCTGCGGGAAAGGACGGCGTCCCCTAGCCGGCAGTCTGACGGCACTTACATAAGCGCCGGTAACAACTATTATTACTGCACTTAAAATGCCGTTAAATGTGATTAAAAGTGCCTCAGGTCTAAAAAAATCTTGTAGTGAAAGAAATTGTCTTCGTCAATTTGAATTTGTTTATTTGTTCACTATCATTGTCTTCAATACCTAACAAGCTATATGCATATGATTTAATTAACCTAACCATTGCTAATCTCTAAAAGCAACCATTTACCTCATCAGCTGACTATCTGCGATTATAATATGTGTAAGGCAATTATGCTTTATATAACCCATTGAGCGAAGACCAAGTAAATATCAATAATTAAAGCACGTGAAGATAGAAAGACCTATGGTTTCACATAATTATTGAAAGAAAATATGCACGCGTTACTAGCTAGCAATCTCCCTGCAACACTTAAGAACGCTGTGATAAAATTAACATAACACTTATTTGATGCACTGCATAACACATTGAGTCGATCGATCATAATTAAGTATATCATGACGTAGCATTTAACAATCACATGCTTGGATGCTCATTGGCCGAGGTTGACTTTGCGTATGTAACATAAAGCGTATATTCCAGAACCCCGTACTCCGTTGCAACATCGTATGAGTAAGTACTAGTCAAGGCGTATCCCCGAGCCATACGGAAAACTCCAGTACCGCCAACTACAGCCAACTCACGTTCCGCATCTCCTATTTGATTCCTCCCCAAAATGCTAATCGTACTCCCACTATAATCGCCCGACGAGAAGTAGAAGTTAAGGTTCATGGCTAGAGCCGAGGTTGTTAAGTCGGAAGAAGTGATGAGCCCCTGTACACGGCCCACTACCTCAGAGTTGATGTCTGGCTCAGCGGTCAGAAGGTCATCCAGGACGCGAACTTGGCCAAAGGCTGTCACGGAGCTGGAGGTGATGGTTGCACGCGCCACCTCAAACACCGTGACATTTTCACCGGCTAGCCGGTCTTGAACATAGAAATGAACCTTTGCGAAGCTTTCCTTTCCGGAACAAATGTTTTGGAACCATTGTCTCTCAGGTAGTTCTTTTGCATTGACACATGGTGATGTGGCCATGAAGGTTAGCAAAAGAGAAATGGCAATGATGGAAGTTATCCGCTTAGCCATTTTTGATAATGAAATTCTTAGAGAATGAAGAAGTAGGTATATAATTAGAGTTGAAGTGTATGTAAGATTATGGATTAGGATAGGGTTTTATAGGGATTAGTTGTAGCAAAAGAAGCCAATAGTCAAGTCTGATAATTAGAACTACGTACTTCATCCATAGGGTAGTAGATAGCTTCCCATTTTATTTTGTTGAATTTTTTTATCTTCCAGTAGGAGCAAGTATTTTGAGAAACGATCTGTAAATAATTTATCTAGAGACAGACCTATATTATCAAGAAAATTATCGATATTATTAATTAAAACATCTATGCTCTTAACATTGGTATTTTTTCACATTATAACAAGACTTATTTCGTTAACAACATAGACGTTTTAATTAATAACATGGATGTTTTTATTAATAACATAGGCCGTATTTAAATAAGTTATCTAAAGACCGTCTCTTATGAGACTCTGTCTTCAAATAGAAATTAATCTTAAAAAAATAATTGATAAAGTTAATTATATTGTGAAACTATAAACATGCATTATACTTTTTTCATAATATATATATTTTTTCTTAAATATTTATTCGGATGATTCAAGATTAATTTGATCTGGTAAAACATAAAATTAAAAAACTGACGAATATGAAATAAGAAGCGTGTTTCCCGACGTAAGGGGGTAATATATATCAACTTGCATGTGTACGTACGCAAGCTCAATCGAATATTGTGGACTTCCAATTTTATAGTAGACGGATCAACCATGGACAAAAAAGCTACACATCGCGCGTGAATAAAATCAACAAAGTACATTAATATCGTCCTTTCAGTTCCCATGTTAATATAAATTGCAAAAAAGACTCCAGTTTGACAATCTTTACAAAAAGATACATAAGCTTGGCTTTTATTTTCTTAACATGAAGTACTAATAAGATAAGATTAAGTATAACAGGTTTATGGATAACTTATTTAAAAACAGACTATGTTGTTAATAAAAAAACGTTCATATTATTAAAGGAAACATGTCTATGTTGTTACAAATTGTTTTTTTTTTTTTTTTTTTGTGCATGAAAAACACCAGTCTTAACATGCATGTTTTTATTAACAACATTTTCTCCGGAGACTTTGTGTTAAGATGAATATGAAGTGCTAGAATAATATTCCGTCCAAAAAACAATGTGAAAACATAAACTAAAGTTTTCTCATTTTGTTTTTGAAATTGGCTAAATATAATATATATGCACGTACAATTAGATAGATAGTCTAACATACAACTTATATTGGTAGTTCATGGTAAGGATTTATATCATTATACAGCCGTAAGGCTTCAAAATATATATCTTTCAAACTACATTAACCCGTGTAAAATACACCAGAGCTGATCGAATGTTTGGTGTGACAGAGTAAATCAACCACGAAAGTATCATCACATTCATATGATGTCAAACCGATTATAAGATGTTAATTAGCATGTCAAGAATTGAAATTATAAAATCTGGAAAGGACGTTTTATTGACGTCAAGCTACATGATCGTAGATTTCCTCCAAGATGATTGAACAATGAGGTGATGTTAAAGAAAGATCAATTCACAAAATCACAAAGGAAAACGGAGAGATAACTTGCATTTACTTAAGAAAGGTCGGACTCGTGGATTTGAAGACGTCGGTGGGAGATCCGCTCTGGCCCTAAAAAAGGGCCAGACAGTGTTTGGTTGGATAGTCTTGTAGTTAATAACAGTGATAAATCGAAAAAAAACAAGATAGCTAGCAAGCTCATTTGGAGATCTTTCGAGGGACTAATCGTACCATCTGAAAATCGTGTGTAGGACAAGAGTGGAAGAAAACAATGCAAGTAGCATTTTAATTTATATCCAAAAAAGAGAAGTGTTAGTACTTAGTAGCATAATTTAGATATATAAATCCCCAACAGATTGGGGCGTACATCTTGTTTAGCTGATGGTACAAGTCTGATTTAGTCGAACTAGTACAAATTTGAATTGTGGTGTGGTGTGGTGTGGTGCTTTTAAAATTAGAACCACCACTTAATAGCATTTGTACACTACGAACACTAAAAGTATTATATAATGAGCTAGTGTTTGTATCAACTGTCTTCATCAATTTGAATTTGTTAATTAGTTCACTATTTCATTGTCTTCAATACCTAACATGCTATATGCATGATTTAATTAACCTAACCATTGCTAAGCTCTAAAAGCAACCATTTAATACTCCCTCTCCTCGGTCCCATTTTCATTCACTCGTATTCCATTTTATCCGTCTCAAATTCCATTATCCATTCATTTAATAGAAAAAATCTTTCTCCTATTTTATTCACTATCTTTCATACTTTATTCAATATTTCTTATATTTTATTTAATATCTTTCCTACTTTATTACCATATCTCTTACTTTATTCATTTTTTTCTTAAAACTTGTGCCAGCCCTGCAGGTAATTGAAACCGGGACGGGAGTACGGGTGATCATAAAATTCGATATCTGAAAATCCGATCCAAAAATCCGATCCGATTCGATGTATTCGGATCAGATTACGGATTATGATATTTTAGATCCGAAGATTTTCGGATTAATCCGATCCAATCCGTCGAATTTCCGATTAATCCGAAAATCCAAATTAATTAAAAAAAAATTCCCCTTATTCAGCCAAATAAAATACAAAATAGAAAGTTAGCCCAAACAAAATACAAAATAGAACATTAACTTCAAACTTTTCGTATTTGTTGTTTTGGACTTGAAGTAAACTTGTGAACTTTATTTTGTTTATTTTGAATGTGGAACTACTGAACTAGTATTTATTTTGGCTACGAAATGCTATTTCAGTTTTTTTTTTTAATTAAAGTTCGGATTAAATCCGATCCAATCCGAACTTTTTCGGATTAATCCGAAATCCGATCGGATTTCGGATTGAGCCTTTAGTGGTCCGAAACTTCGGATTGATCCAAATTTCGGATCGGATTGGATCGGATTAATCCGAACGTGACCTCATTTGCTTTGCTGACTAATCTCCGATTATGTGCAAAGCACATGAGTAAGTTAATGAGTTTATGCATACATAATCCATTGAGAAAAAGACCAAGTAAATTTTAATAATTAAAGCACGTACAAGAAGATTGAAAGACCTAATAGTGGTTTATGACATAATTATTGAAATTAAGAAAACATACATGAGTTACTACCTCTAGCTCCTTGCAAGACTTAAGAATGTTGTCACAAAATTACTATACCGCTTATTTGAGGGCACTTTAACACATCGAATCTACCATAATTAAGTAGTATCAATCATAACATAGCATTGGACAACCTATTCACATGCTTGGATGCTCATTGGTCGAGGTTGACTTCACGTATGTAACATACAGCGTATATTCCAAAATCCCGTACTCCGTCAAATAATCGTACGAGTAAGTGCTGGTCAAGGCGTATCCGCGAGCCATACGGAAAACTCCAGTGCCACCAACTACTGCCAACTCACGTTCCGCGTCTCCTATCTGATTCCTCCCCAAAATGCTAATGGTACTCCCCTTATAATCGCCTGACGAGAAGTAGAAGTTAAGGTTCATGGCTAGGGCCGAGGTTGTTAAGTCGGAAGAAGTGATGAGCCCTTGTACACGACCCACTACCTCGGAGTTGATGTCTGGCTCAGCGGTTAAAAGGTCGTCAAGGACGCGAACTTGGCCAAAGGCTGTCACGGAGTTGGAGGTGATGGTTGCATGAGCCACCTCAAACACGGTGACATTTTCACCGCCTAGCCGGTCTTGAACATAGAAATGAACCTTTGCGAAGCTTTCCTTTCCCGAACAAATGTTTTGGAACCATTGTTTCTCAGCTTCTTGTCTTGCATTGACACATGGTGTGGCCATGAAGGCTAGCAAGAGAGAAATGGTAATGATGGAAGTTATTAACTTCGCCATTTTTGCTAATGAAGTTCTTAGCTAGAGAAGGAAGGAGTAGCTAGGTAATTAGAGTAGAAATTGTGTATCTAAGATCATGAATTAGGATAGGGTTTTATAGGGAGTAGTTGTAGCAAAAGAAGCCAATAATCAACTCTCATAATTATAAGATAGTCAACTTTTTGTCATCCATTTAAACACAAGTTTATCATATTCATATTGAAAAAATAATTAATAAAATTATAAATGAAAGTGCTTCATAATATAGATTGGAATCATTTAAGATTAATTTAATTTCAATCTAGCATATGTTAAATAGTAGACGAAGAATGAATCAGAAAGATTTATCCTGGTGGGAATAATATATATCTAGTGAATACGCAAATTGAATAAGGATTTCAATTTTTTAGTCGACAGATCAACCATGGGCCAAAAAAATCTAGCTAGCCGCGTGAATAAAATCAACAAACTACATCTACTTGTAGTTTTTGCTTAAATTTCATACACAAAATTCATGTTTAGGTAAGAGAAAGATGTTATATTTAAGTTATGTTAAGTTAAAATTGAAACAGAGTAAAACAGAATACGGGAGGAGAAGTTGAAATTAATCATGCCGAGTATGAGAATCATTTTCAAAAACCTACTATTATCTGTCAGAAATGAAATACTATTAATCAACGCCTTTGTATGGTCAATCTTAGTCCCCTTAATTTCGAATAAATTAAAATGTACTGTATTTAATTGATTAACTTTTTAATGCTAACATAGTATTATTTTAATAAAAAATCATTTCTCTCGGCCATAGATTCAACATTGGACTACTAAATAAGCAGTACGTAAGGTAAATACGTTCACAATTATTACATCCGTACCCTAACAAATATCATGTTTGACAATTTATGATCAATAAACTTTAATTCTACTTACCAATTAATTTTAATCGGTAACTATAAAATGCTCCATTAAATTTTATTATAAAATTTTGCTTACAAAATTTTCACTATATACTTCAAATATTTTACCATGACAGTTTAAGCTGATAGTCAAATTTAAATTTTATTGACTGTAAAAAGTGAAAATCGAACATTCTGAGACGAAGGAGTACAAACATGCTCTGAACACTTTGGTTTTGGATATTTTTGTAAAATCAATTCAATACTATAATTTTACCGATTAAAGTTGAGAAAAATAATTCAATATGGTACCTATCTCTATATATGGTGTGGCACGTGAAATTATCATACATAATGGTATCAGCTAGGATTACGAAGCAACAACATATCCCAGAACATTTAGCTAATTTGGTTGCTAGACATGTATGATTGATTAATGATCAAGTCGGTAGAGTCGGATCTCGATTAATTTGTGCACGAGTATAATGCATGTAGAAGTATTTGAAATGTCAAAATATTTTACATCCACTTTTCTTAGCAGCCCGAATATTGGACCTTAAAGTCTCTAAGTACCTACTAAAGATAATATTGTGAACGTGAATAAGTTTATTTTAAGAAACCAATAGCAGCCATGGCTGCTGATCTAATACAAGTTGCTACTACAGATAATATTAAACTCTGTGGTGAACGTAAATAAGTTTAATTTAAGAGCAATAGCAGCAGCCATGGCTGCTGATCTATGTACAAGTTGCTACTACAGATAATATATTTACTTGCAAAACAAAGGCCAAAAGTGTAATTGAATTTTATTGTACGTACCCTTTCAAAAAATGGCTTTCGTGCCTTTGTAGAATAGTATTCCTACTCATCTTGTGGGATTTTACCGATACACCCTTGAGTTTTATGCAATAACCTCTCGGACCCAATCTTCTCCCTTGAAATGTTACATTTACACCCACGTTGATAAAAATCAAGTGTGATTATTTATTTTTAACTTATAAATATTTTAGAACTGTTATAATACTAGAATTTGTGTCAAACGCGTATTCTTTAAAGGAAAATTTGAAGATATTTTTCATAAACCGGTATACTTAATTTTCCACCAAAAGTACAAATACTCTTCTTTTGCCAAGAAGCACCATTTCACCAATGCCATCTACAACTTAGTAAACTTGCAGAAAAGATAATTATCAATTCGTCTCAGTATTTCTTCGTCTACTATTTTTTGTTTAAAGTGAAGTAGCTAAGTTCAAATTTTGAGCTGGATCACATTGTAATGAGTCGGTCTTTTCTTCAATGCAAACGACAAGTGATCAAGTAAACCTTTCCCAATCAAACTACAATAAGAGCAAATATTTACAAACTACAATAGGCTGCAAATATTTTCTACATTCAACTGCAAATATACTTAAACTTCATTTAACTGTAGGAGTACATATATTAAAAGCCTACATACAATGAGAGCAAATATTTACACAATTGGTGGAAAAACTTTTAAACTACATGCTGTATCCAATACACAATAAAGCTTTCCTTACCAAAAAAAAAAAGCTTTCCTTTCAATCCCTGTGTTGAATCAACATAGTTTTTCTGCGCCTGTCATGCCCTAGGCCTCCATAAAGATCATAGAACAGGTAGCATGTCAAAAGACGGCATCGAGAGAATGAAGCATAAACACTAATTTCTCTAATTCACATAAATCCACTCACAAGTCTGCATCCGGAAATCTTATTCTCGTATGGCAACCTATAGGATGGCTAACAGTTACTTCTTACATCCAAGATTCAAAACCGCTTCTCTTTTCCAGCGTTCTCACATATTCTTCATTCTGTTTGTCATAAACTCCTTCGAGCTCTCTAGGATCCAAGTTAACATGCACAGCCATATTCGGTTCTACCTACAACCACATCTACTGTTCATTCCAAACTACCAAGATAAATTTTTGTTAACAATCTACTATCGTCTACAAGTATAGCTAACTAAATTATTCAAATTGACGGGGACAAGTTTCGTGGCTTTAATTAGAACAACTTGAGTTCCTTCTGGAAATAGAGGTCTTAAACTTCTGACTTTGAAGTAGTATGTGATGGACCTGCTTATGAAATGAAAGCTTTATAATAGCAACAATTGTTTTCAGAAAATGTAATGAAAGGTTAGGGTTAAATCAGTTGGACATAATAAGGCATATAAACAACAAATATGAAAGACTAAGAATCCAAATTGCAAGGTTTAATCCAATCTATGTTACATCCTCTGAATATAAATGTAATCAGATTTCGTTTTATTTAAAATATAAGGGAAAATATTTAAAATATAGAAGGGGATAAATAAGCCTTGTAGTTGTAGTTGAAATAAACTAAGAAGCTGGCATCAATGCTAGAAAGATGAGACCAAATCAATAATCACTTTAGACCAGCTGCCTGTGAGATATAGGGATGGAATTCTGTATGCATGTTTTGCTAGCAAGAGTTTTTTTGGAAAAATTAAAAGAAGGTTCAACTGTAACTATAGCTGAGTTTGCTCCGTCTACTTCAACCATGTCATCGACATTGTGATGACTCCTCGTAAATTATATGAGCTCTTCAGAATGGTCATCTTCCACAGTACTCCTTGTAGATTTCTATTGACTGAGTAGAGCTCCATTCCATTCTCACCAGCTATAAATGCTGCAACGAAAAACTTTGGCACAACAATCAACTGACCTTGTTCCAATTTCACATCCAAGATTTTCTTTCCTTGGAGACCAGCTATTTCAACATTATCACTACCCTTGACAACATAAATTAATTGATAAGATCCATCTATAAGAATCCAAATTGCAAGGTTTAATCCAAGCTATGTTACATC
The DNA here is from genome assembly GCA_026545765.1 of Plantago major. Taxonomy (NCBI): domain Eukaryota; kingdom Viridiplantae; phylum Streptophyta; class Magnoliopsida; order Lamiales; family Plantaginaceae; genus Plantago; species Plantago major. The sequence goes on along the minus strand of CM048843.1, from coordinate 86,493,182 downwards.
CTCTCAATATAAAAGTAATCAGATTTCAAGCCAGAGCAGTTGGCTATATAATCTGTAAAGAATTATTCCAAAATTACCTTGTTCTAATTTGTGGGCAAGAAATATAATCAGGGTGTGAACCCCTACCTTGATTCCTTGTGATACAATAAAATTATAATCAAATCAACGAGCAATAATTTTGCGGGATATGAAATTCATTCAGATGAATAGACATTTATAAGCATTAGACATTCAAAATATCAAATAGTAGTACAGAAACAAAAATGAGGCAGCAGATATTTGAAATGGTAGTATAGAAACCAAAAGTTGAGGCAAAAACACGAACAAGAAGATGGTTCACCGAACCGGATTAGCAAGGAAAACGAAGATAATGATACCACCCGTGGTGCGTCCTGCACATGCCGGATCGGAGCTGTAATAAATAGAGGAAATAAAGAATTTGTAAATACCAAAGGAATCACCAAAGGAATGAAGAAAATTAAGAGATCTAACATTAGATGTCTCTGGGTAGTGACTTGTAATTCACGCGCCAGCTTCTGGGCCTAAAATCTCGCTTTGCATGACTTTGCCTGTTAAATTCCTAAATTGACTTTCAATTTGAGTTTCTCCACGCGCCAAGTATTGGTGTATAATAATAATAATAATAATAATAATAATAATAATAGCATTTACGTGTGTTAAGAGTTTTTATATAAACTAATAAATCTGTGATTTTTGAAAACATTTTAAAATAATAAATAAAAGGGAGAAACTTACGTCAATGAGATTTGAACCATACACCTTCTACTTAAACAATGACACATGTACGTACTAGATTCAAATTGAATAAATAAGATCAACGGATACAATGACACATGTACGTACTAGATTCAAATTGAATAAATAAGATCAACGGATGGGATTTAAATTGAATTATAAACTTAGTAAAATTTTGTGATTTATTATATTACTTTGAAAAAATATACATACTTTAAATACTCCATCCGTCCCATGCCAGTTGTTCAGTTTGCACTAATTCACGGTCAACAAAATTGAACTTTGACCGCGGATAAATCTCAAACGGTAATAGTAAATTATTCAGTTGAAATATATAATGAAAATTTAGACCTATATATTTCATTATATAGTTCAATTGAATATTTTACTATTACCGTTTGAGATTTATTCATGGTTAAAGTACAATTTTATTGATCGTGAATTAGTGCAAACTGAACAACTGACATGGAACACTCGGACACATAGGAGTATTAAATATGTAATACAAAATAAAAAATATACTCTTTGACTACCACGGCTTCACAATTCACGTTGAGACAGTTTCATGATTTTCGTCATGAGTCCGTCATAGATCATTAACGCCAAAGAACATGAGCATCTCCACAACCCACTACGAATAATATAATATTCTAACACAGGCTGGGTTGCGTATCTTGTCCTTACATATTTGTTACTTCACTGGTCCAAAACTCCGATGGCTTTGTAGAAGAGTTTCTTCTTTTTATGCCAATAGTAGATAGTAGTATCATATATTTTGAGATCTGAAGTTGGTTTCGTTATGATTTCTTTTACGGATCAACTTTTCGTTGATTTTTACTTTTTTTTATTCTGAATTAATCTTAATGAATGTAAAATGTTCAATTTTTTTATATAATAAAAATTTAGCCCCTAAAGTTTCATTATATAAAAAAAAATTGAACATTTTACATTCATGCTTAAGATTAATCAGTAAAATCAAAAATGTATAATCAGCGTAAGCTGATCTGAACGAAAATCTTATTTTGTTTGAATTTTTAAAATACTAAGACTTTCTCCATTCGCGTTCAGACTCCAGCGGAGACTGAACGCGAGTTGCAAAATTGGGGCGCGGGTTTGGGGCGCAGCCCAAGCGCCCCAACACTATTTTAAAAAAAAATTGTTTATTCTTTTCTGTCGCCGTTCTTCCTCTCTTTTGTTCCTTTTTGTTTCTTTCTTGTATCTTTTCATTTTGGTTGTTCATTTATTTTGTTTTATATTTTATTTTTTTATTTTCTTTTTCTATTTAAGTTGACTATATATCAAATGAAACAATAATATTTGAAACTATTGAGGCACACCATTACTTGTAAAATTTAAAATGCAAATTATTTGAAATTAAAGTTACACATGCAAAAAAATGTAAAACATACTTGAAAAATGTAAACTTTACAATTTTTAATTTAAAGTATTTAAAATCTCATTTTGAAGTGATATAATCTTTATTTTTAAATAATGTAATTTTTTAAAAGTAATGTTATGTTGTTATAATTAATTAACGACATTTAAAATGAAATGAAAAATGAAGTTTAAAAAGAAATTAAAAAAGAGAATAAAATGAAAATTGAAGTTTAAGAGAAATGATAAAATAAAATAAATTTGGGACTCAACTGTTGGAGAAGAAAATTGTTGAGAATTTCAAAGTGGATTGCAGTGAGTGGAATGCTGACGTGGTAAGAAAAGTGGGTTTCAGAGAATTGCAACTGCTGGAGATGGTCTAACTAGTGGTCATTTGGTGTATAACAAGTTGGGACAAACTAAAATACATGATTAATATAAGAGGACTCACATTCTCTTATAAAATAAATCGATATATACACCTCTAAAACTAAATTTAAAATTTTCTCATAGATAATTATCAGTTCAATATAGGCAATAGAAACTGATAAATCAGATCATGGTGTCACATGATTTCTAGATCTCATAGATGAACAACCACTGCATTGTACTCGAGAGTCGAGAACAACATCACCATTAGTGATATTCATGAACTGAGTCTTAATCTTAACAAACCCCCCTTTTAAGTGCTAACAAATGCTAACAACAGAAGAGCAAATACAGTTAGAAGCGGATTAAGTCGAATCTTTTGGTAATAAATAATATTGGTATATTATATAAATTCGTAATTGTAATTAGAAGTGCTTCTTTTCAAAAAAAAAAAAAAAGTTTTTCAGAGTTAAGAAATGCATATTTTCTGTGATATTCTATACTAATAGAGTTTTAATGAAAGAATGCCAAATAACTGTGTAGTTAAGGTAGTAAGGAATATGGAAGAATGCCAGTTCACTTGGTTGGACACGGTAATGATCTAACGTGATATAACAAACATTGCAGGCATAGAATATTACGAAATTTAACTTAACTTTTCTCCTAGTGCTAACTCATGGTATTTCAATGCAAACAATTTCTATGAAGTGGGTAAGAAATTCGATCAAATAGAGCAAGGTATAATTAGAGAGAGAGCCTCCTAAGTAAAATAGAAAAGGATAAGGGAAAAGGAAATACCTAATTGGATAAGTAAGGCATTAAGTCTCATATAACAAGACAACATTAGAGTCCATTGTTGGAAAGTTCTAGGCATAATCTCTTGTACTACTCTAACAAATATTCTTGTATGGAAATGTGTAGTATTTCATCTTCAGCATATCTAAACCTCCCTCTCCCTCCAACCACAGCCATATCCCGGTCCTTCTCCGTAACCAGATTCCTCGAAAACACACTTAACGAGCTCCCACTAAACTTTCCACTAGTAAAATCAAGATCCAGATACATGACCAGAGTCAAGTCTTGACCTTTGCTTGATGACAAGTACTTTCCGCGTCCATTCCCTATAACTTTCGACGTCCTTTCAGGCCCTTCTGTGAGGGGATCATCTACCGTGAACGCTGTCCCAAAAGGGATCGGCCCTGTTAAGGTGGTGTTTGCACGAGCGAACACAAGAGCCGTTGGATCAGTTCCACTTAGAATGTCGTGGATGTAGAACTGGAGATGAGTTATTTTTCGCTTTCTCCTCTGGTAAGGAGCAGTTTTCCAGTATCCACACTACACTAGAGCCATGTTCAGTAGCAAGATCAAAGTCAAGAACACACTTTTCTGAGTTTTCTCCATGGCTTTGAAAACCTGGCCTAATGATGAAAGTTTGAACTATTAGAATTTCTATAAATGTAACAATGAGAGCAATTGAGTCACTCCCTTGCTTGCCTAAGCAGCTGGGACGTATTCCTTTTATGGACGTCCGGTCAATAAATACCCCTACCAAAATTAGTAAAAATGTAAACCACACTAACCACTTTTTTTACTTTATTATTTATCTCTCGTACTTTTTTCAATTTTTATTATTTTTCTTTAATACTCACTAATAACTTTACCATTACTTATTCATATTCATTAAAGAACCCAAAAAAAAAGTATCACAAGATGAGACGGATGGAGGGAGAACAATTCGCTATATCATTGTGTGAATTGTGATAGATCGGATTTGGTTTTGGACACGAAAATCAATATACCGTATTAAATATTTTGCCATTTTTTAGCAGGACATAATTAATTTGTGGAAATCAGACTTAATTGGTTAACCATAATTAATTTTGAAATTTTTGGAAAATGATAAATTCCATATCTGGCAACTGCCTAATTCTCACCAACCCTCACTCATTTCTTTTATTGCCATCCATTTTAAATTTTCAAGAAACAATTGGAAAAGGCAGATTAATCATTAGGGCGAATTTCTTTAAGGTACCCCTTAAATTTGATCCAATAACAGATTCAACTCTCTAATTCGAAGAATTACATTTTCGTTCAAAAAATGAACGTGAAATTTTTTCTATTTACAGATTAGTGCAAAAGTCAACAACAGTGCTGACATGGATATACTTTTTGCTTATGTGGAGGGAAAAGTTGGAGTTATTAACGAAAATGCCATTAATTATTTTGGTTTTTCATTTTCTTTAATCCTTCTCCTTATTTTCTTTTATTTTCCCTTTTTCTTTATTAATATGTTTCCGAAAATTGCAAATTCAAGCCCCTAGAAAATATCTAATTCTCCGTTGGGCACCCATAGGTTTTCTAAAAACCTCAAACAAAGCCCTCAACTTTTTAATCGAATCGAAACATCAACGAACAATAACCAAAATCAAATCAAGACTAGAGATGGAATTCCGAAAAGTTCCAAATGCAATTGGAGCTGTAAATGGAGCGCCATTGGAGCTTAATTACAACTCCAATGGTACATCCTCATTGGAGCTGTAATTAAGCTCCAATGGAGCTAATTTGCAGCTCCAATGAAGCTGCAAATACAGCTCCAATGGAGCTCAATCTGCAGCTCCATTACAGCTAATATTAAGCTCCATTGGAGCAGTTTCTACAGCTCCAATAGAGCTGCTTTTACAGCTCCATCAGAGATGTATAAATTGCTCCGATTGGAGCTATATTTGAAGAAGAAGGATAAGTATATTTGAAAAAGAAGAAGTGATGATGTAGGAGGTAGAAAAAGAGTAGTAGAAGAAGAAGAAGTGGGTTTGTTTTGTTTGTTTATATTTTATTTTATCTTTTCTTTATTAAAAAAGTTATTTTATTTTAGTTTATCTTTTCTTTACATATTTAACTTTAAAATTTCCAACTGGGAGAGAGAAATTGTGATATTTGAGTGTTGGTCAACGGAGTGGGGTATTTGTAATTGTTTCAAATCCGGAGATGAATTTGTTTCGGAGTCCAATTACAGGGGTACTGTATGTAATTTTCCCTAATCATTAAACATTTTGGCACTAATTAGTTATATGGATTGGTATATTGCATATTTTCCCCTGATGTCTTCAAGAATTACAATTGCTCCCATTAAAAGTGGATAATACCGTATCCAACATTAACCATATGTACAGTTTCTTTGCGAACCTATACTAATCACATCCCAGGTGGGTTTCTTGTGTAAGGAGGAAGTAATAATGTGTAATTAATCGCATTGGATCAAACTCGAACTTGTAGAGGACATTTTCAGAATTTTATGCGGGTGGTTGGTCTCACGAGCACCAAGCTGGGAACCTGGGACGACTGAGCTACAAAGAAAACGAAAAACATCTGTAGGATGAGTATACTCGGCTCTCGCTTTACATGCCCATACTAGGATGATTCGGAGCAGATCTACTTTTCATCGTTTTGTTTTAATATATATTGGGCTTTAGGATCCTAAACAAACAAATGTGAAATGTGGTCCAATTTAAGGGGAAAATTTCTGCCACCACCGTCCAAATTGGCCCCAAAATTTGAAATCAAGGACAAAAACTGTATATTAGAGTGAAAATATACAGTATGAAGAAAAATAAATGTAAAAAACTGTATATTTAGTGTGACGAAATACAATATTAACTGTATATTTAGTATGACGAAATACATAGGCCGTTTTTTGAATTATTGATTCCAGAAGGGTACCGGCCTGATCTCTACCCCAATTTGAGCGGATAACAGTACGTGTTAGTGTGTTACATAACACGGTTTAAAAATTAAAATCTTAATGAAATGCCACAAAAATAACAACAATATGAAAATTCAAAACTGTTCTAGGCTCATCAAACTTTCTATCTTTTATACGTTCTTTATTGTTGTTTTTGAAATGGTACCAAATGTCTCAAACAAATGCAAAACATCTCTTCTTTTCAAGAATCTGAAATATATATCAAAGTCTAGATTTTAATCATGGTCTCAACAAATTACAAATTTCTCTAAGCATGAACAACCACTGCATTGTACTCAAGAACAGCATCACCAGTAGTCAGATTGAAGGACTGAGTCTTAACCTTAACATACCCCTTAGCAAACCTAAACTTCCCTCTCCCTCCAACAATAGCCATCTCCCGATCCTTCTCCGTAATCGGATTCCTAGAAAACACACTCAATGAGCTCCCACTGAACTTACCACTGGCAAAACCAAGATCCAAATACATGACCAGAGTCAAATCCTGGCCCTTGCTTGAAGACAAGTACATTCCGCGCCCATTCCCAATAACTTTCGACGTCATTTCAGGCCCTTCTGTGAGAGGATCATCTATCACGTACGCTGCTCCAAAAGGGATTGGCCCTTTTAAGGTGGTGTTTGCGTGAGCTAACAGAAGAGCCGTTGGATCAGTTCCACTTAGAATGTCGTGGATATAGAAACGGAGATGAGTTTTTTTCAGAGTAACCGGCTCATAAGGACCGGTTTTCCAGTATCCACCACATTGGACTAGAGTCATGTTCAGTAGCAAAACCAGAGCCAAGAACACACTTTTCTGAATTTTCTCCATGGCTTGGAAAATTTTACTGATGAAAGTTTGTGATGTGTAAGTTGTAAGAATTTATAACAATGAGAGAAATAGAATTAGTTTCTCTTCACTAAATATGCAGGTAATAATTGACTGGCTATGATTGTGCCATTAAAGATTTAACCTTTTTAGAGTTGATACTGTTAATCACCATGTTTAAGGCAATAACAATTTTGGTAAATAATCTCTTTATTTCAATATCTGGCACCTGCTTATTTTGGTCCTACAATTAAGAATTCATTCTAACCATTCCATTCAATCATTAAAGATTTGGCACTAATTACTCATATGTTTTGGTATAATAGCATATCTTCCCCTGATATCTTCATGAATTACATCTGCTCCCATCGAAGCAAGGTAATAACGTATTAACCCCCCATATACCTTATTATCTCATGTCAAAGACTCTTTTTCTTCGATATTGCACAGAACTCTTGTGCACCTACCATTACCATCAGGGGCTCAGATGGAGTTTTTGGCGGATTAACCCCTGTATTATTTGAAATAGGCGGATAACCCCATTGTATTATTTTTAAAGATTGTTTAATCCCTTATATTTTGTTAAACGGTGCAATTTACCCCCTATGTTAGAGAGTGTAATACACTCACCTTCATCGCAACTAGGACTGCTTCATAACATATTTTTTGTACAATTCATCTATTTAGAAAAATCTAGTGATTAAAAAAAAGAAGTATTAGGCTATGTTTAGCAAAACTAGCTGGAAAGCTAGTTAAAAACTAAATTTAGAATTGGTTAGATATTTACCAATTGAAAAGCTTTTCACCAAATGGTTTTAAATGTAGTTTAGCAAATTAAATTGAAAAGTTGGTATTTTAAAACGACATAAAAGGCATTTATTTTATTTTTCTTGTCTTTAACCTTTCTTATCGTATTATTAGTCTATAGTTTTTTAAATAATAATATATCATATTTTGTCCAATAATTATAATATATATCTAATGTACTTTACATCGCCACTTTAATAACATCATCAAAATTATCAGAAGTTGAAAGAAATAATCGTTTAGCATTTTAACTTAGTAATGAAAAAAATCAGTATTTGATGTGTACTACATGTATGCATTTTAAAGAGGTGCGGATACATTAATCATTATGCTAGTTGCAAAAACGTACACAAATGTATAACAAAGGATCCAACAATATAAAATATAAGTTGAGAATTCTAATGACCTTCTGGTTTACAAAAAGAAAACGTAACTAAGCTAGATCATCACTTCCCCATATCAAAGTTGCAATGCTGTCACGGATTATATTCATCTCAGTAGATGTTTCTCTTGAATTTCCATGGTTGGTAGCACTAGCAGTATCAGGGAGTTCTTCATAGGGTATATAATCTGGATGATTCTCAAGTACATTAAATATTAGATCATCTTCTGAGTGTATCCTAATGTAATTATGTAAAGCAACCGCAGCCATAATAACATCAATCTGAGTCTCCATGCTATATTGTGGCATTTCTTATTTTCTTATTCTAATTTAGGTTAATATAGGTTAGGGATATTTTCGAAATGAAAAAGATAAGAAGCTCCTTCTTAAAAAAAAAAAAAAAGCTACATTGACTAGCTTCTTTTTCCAGCTAACTGGTTAAAGAAGCTGCACGTTCACGTAACAAGCTTTTTATTAGTCAATGGTCAAAAAAAGCTCATGGAGCTGGAAAGCTAGCTGAAAAGCTAGTGGTAAACAGAGCCTTAGTATAAAATTTAATAATTTAAAAATAAAAATTACTTATTTTAGTAATTGGTTCGTAACATAAATTTATACATGGGTTAAAATATCCTATTGAAAAATAATTAGGAAAAAATGAAAGAAAGAGAGGCGAGTTCGAAAACTATATCTTGAAAAGATTTTTAAAAAGTATTTTCATATTATTGTTGGAAAAATTCTAATTTTTATATTTTTTTCGTTGAAAGAGATAGCCAATTTATAATATGTGTAACTGTTAAAATGTGGTTATTTTTCATCACTATTGCAATAAACAAATAAATATAGATGTGAAATTTTTGTATAATAATTTACTAAGTTTTCATAGATCCAATAACATTATATAAAAATTTATAGAACAAGCTTTAAAAAATTTCAACTTTTTAGGGGGTTAAATTTCCAATAAAAATAATACAAGGGGAGTAAGCCTCCTGAGAGACGGTCTTATACAAAGACTAAAAGAGACGGATAAACATTACAGTTATATTAAAAAACATTAAAGGTTTTACTAAGAACATCGATGATATACATACACATAAAAAATGATATATTATGTCCACTCATAAAACATTACTATTATTGTTTAAAATATTATAAATATACTTACGAATATCAATCCGTCTCTTTGATCACTCACTAATACACGTCTTTTCCAAAATTTTGTGATACAAGGTTGTAATCCGCCTTGTATATTAAATACGAAAGGGTAATCCGTCAAGAGTTAACGGAAAAGTTAACACCATTAGTCATATTTAATGGAAAATTAGCGTAAGGGGGCGAGTTGCACCTTATAAATAAACACATGGGGTAAACGGACTTTAAAAATAATACAGGGGGTCAATCGACTCTTTATGAGAAATACAAGGGGGTAAATTGCCAAAAACCCGCTCAGATGTGAGTGGTAGGTACACAATGGGGGCGCGCACAACATGTAATAAACCAAGACTTACATTTAGACCCCGGTAGACTGTAGAGGATGTCACTGAGAAAGTACATATTTGGAAGGGAAGTATGTAATTGCTACTTAGTCCTTAGGTTGTATTGTGACAATTTACAATAGTGAGAGCATTGGAAAAGGTTTCTGAATTTCAAGATTGTTCAGTTCTGCTAAAAATGCTGGAGGTTTTCTGACCTTGGTAGCTTGTTCAAAGCCATAAGCAATTTCAATCAGGCTAGGCTCAGAGTCCATAAGTCCGCCAAAGCATACGCCTACCGGAACCCCATTCCCATCATAAGCTGCAGGAACGCTGATCCCTGGAAATCCACCTATAGCCAGAACTGTGGTGATATCTGATCCCCTAGCAACTAACGCGTCCAGATTGTTCTTTTTCATCAACTTCACAAATCTCTTTGACAATCTTTTCAGATCTCTTATAGCTTTCTTTTCTCTCTCCCTGATCCCATCTGTTGCTTCAGCAGATAAAAAGACATCCTGGCCAAATTGCTTGATCTCTTCCTGCTCCACAGTTAGTTCCAAAAATATCAGGCATGAATATACACAAAAACATATGGAGCTTTGATAACTGATTAGCATACCTCATCAGGGAATTTATTGTTGAAGGCTATAACATCTGCCAGGGATCGAACTGGTGAAACTTTCAGCTCACTTAAGTATGCATTCAAAGCCACTTTGAATTCTGCTTCTATTGCAATTTGTTCTGCACTTACATCATCATCCAATAGTGTGCTGATGTTAGCTACATTATCCACCAAAACCGCACCTTGCTGCCTGATTTCAATGAACAAATGTTTGTCAGAACTAAAGCACTCACTAGGGAAATTATAACGACAATTTGAACATGCCATTTGGAGGATTTAGGTACCTTAGAGTCTGAAAATGATTCTCAAAAGCCTGAGAAACAGATTCATCGACATGGTCATTGAAGAACGAGTCTCTCACAATCCCCAGTCTTTTTCCCTTTAGCCCGTCAGATTTCAGAAATTGAGCATACCCGCCACAAGGAATATACTTTGAAGCCTTTTTGGTTGCTTTTGCATCTCTATAATCATAACCAACAATTGCATCCAGCACATAAACGGCATCTGAGACAGTCCTACAAATTGGACTAATCGTGCAAAAGAATACGAAGTACATAGTTTGTTAGTCTGTCTACAACTAAAACCTCGTAGTGCAATAGCCCATAGTTACTCCAAAATTCATATTGAACATGATGAGATCGTTAACGGGCATACCCTATGGTGTCTTGCCTGGGGGTTATCGGAACAACCCCAGCTCGGCTTGTAAGTCCGACACTTGGTTTGATCCCGACTGCTGAATTAGCACTGGATGGACAAATGATCGAACCATCAGTTTCCGTTCCAAGTGATCCCATAACCATGTTTGAAGCCACTGATATTGCTGAACCACTACTTGAGCCACAAGGATCCGCAGACAGAACATAAGGGTTCTGTGAGACAAGAACTTCTTATGAGTTATCACCAAACTAAAATTTAGCAACTTTGGTTCACATCTTCATTAATTTAGTGTCCCCTCCTTCAAATTCAATCCTTTTTCTTAAGTTGAATCGATTCAAGAACCATCATATTATCGCTCGGGTTACTTGAATAAATTAGGCCTATAGGTTTTACTTGCACGGAAATGCTTTCGAACATTTTTGTTAAGGAGAAGGTTATCCAACTTATACATTAAAAAACGAACCAAATGTAAAACACATAACAGGCATATCATCAAACAGCTGGTGCACACTGCAAAAAACAGAGCATAGCATAAAAGACTGACCTTTCCTTGTCCTCCTCTAGCACTCCAACCGTTCGACATGTCGAACGACCGAAACTTCGCCCACTCAGTCATGCTAGCTTTCCCCAGTATAATCGCTCCAGCTTCTCGTAGCTTCTTCGCAACACCGGCATCCCGTGGCACGACCGAACCGAGCAATGCCAGCGATCCTGTAGTGGTGTTGAGCTTATCACTTGTGGCAATGTTATCTTTCAGCAGAATCGGAATGCCGTGCAGTTTGGATTTGGAAATTGTTCTTTGAGCGTTCCTCTCTTCATCAGCCCTGATTGCTTCAGTAATTGCATCTGGGTTTACTTCTATGACACCGTTCAGAATCGGGTTCAGTTTTGTGATCTCTGAAAGGTAAAATTGGACGAGTTGCTTTGAAGTGAGCTGGTTGTGGTGAAAAGCAGAGTGTGTGTCTTGGATTGTGGATTCATTGAATGGGAATGTTGCAGAGGATTGAGTATGTGAAAGTGACATCAAGAGTGAAGCAAGAATCAGTTGCAGCACCATTATCTTTCTGGACCACTTGGGTTGGTTCGAGTGGTAAGGAAGTCGACTTACGTATTTACTGGACTTCGATAGTGCTCGACTAGATATCAGTGAAAAATCGAAAAAACTGGACGAGTCGCATCAAGAGATATACCATTGAGACATCGAATAAAATTGAGTGTAACTTTAGATGGAAGGTATTTATCTTACTTTACTTTAGAAAAGTACTACTCTCTCCGCCCATATTAAATGTCAACATTTACGATCTAAAATAGTAAAAGTGGACAACCGACGTGGGATAGATGGAGGGAGTAGGTGTTTTATTGGGAGTATGGATAAATCATTAGAAGTACAAAACTAGATTTATAATAATAATTCTTCTCAACAAAAATTGGAAAATCAAATTTTCTCAACAGAGTAATTTCTCTAAGGATGAATAGCAACTACATTGTACTCAAGAACAGCATCACCATTAGCCGTATTCAAGAATTGAGTCTTAACCTTAACATACCCCTCAGCAAACCTAAACTTCCCCCTCCCTCCAACCACAGCCATCTCCCTATGGTTCTCCGTAATCGGATTCCTCGAAAACACACTCAACGAGCTCCCGTTGAACTTTCCTGTAGTAAAACCAAGATCCAAAAACATGACCAGACTCATGTCCTGGCCTTTGCTTGATGACAAGTACATTCCGCGTCCATTCCCTATGACTTTCGACGTCCTTTCAGGCCCTTCCGTGAGAGGATCATCTATCACGAACGCTGTCCCAAAAGGGGTCGGCCCTCCTAAGGTGGTGGTGTTCGCGCGAGCTAACAGAAGAGCTGTTGGATCAGTTCCAGTTAGAACGTCATGCATATAGAAATGAAGATTAGTAATTTCTTTCTGCTGAACCGGCTCGTAAAGACTGGTTCTCCAGTACCCGCTGCATGGAACTGGAGTCATGTTCAGTACCAAAATTGCTAAGGCCAAGAACACATTTTTCTGAGTTTTCTCCATGGCTTTGACAAATTGGCCTACTGATGAAACTTAGTAGAGTTTATATACAGTGTATGAGAGAAATTGAATTAAATTTCTTTACTAAAGTAGCAATCTAATAATTCATTGGATATAATTGTAGGGTTGTCATTAAAGATTTACCATTTTTTGTAGAATCAAAATTAATCTGTGAAAACCGGACTTAATTCTGTGAACATGTTTATGGCATTAACATATTTTACCAGATTTTGTGAGGTATTATATGACATAACCGGATCAACATGCACAAAGTCTTAGAAAAGATCAAATTCATGGAAAGACTAGAACGATAGATTAGTTTGCAATTTACCATGATTTAGAAATTTTTGTGGATCCTTTGGGTCGGGTTTTTCTAAGTTTCGTGGATCTCAAGTCATTTACCAGTATTTTTACAAAAATTGATGATGACAATAGTCTTTGTAATAATGTTTCTAACGATTCTTTTAATGTTTATAATAATCCTTATAATGTTTCTATTGATCCTTGAGATTTGACTCAATTGATGTCGAGATGATCATTGTATTGTACTATTGTTTACATGGATCCATGTGATCTTCCTACTAATCCTCGTAAATCGTAATGTTAGTATTGTGTATCAAGTTTCGAACATCTTATCCATCTAGTAATTTGCATGCAACCAGTTTCTTTGTGTACTTTATACCCAATTTTGCTGTGTGATTTTACCAAGTCAAGAATTACCCAAATACATATTTTCACATGTCAAATACTCACGGTTTCTTCGACTCTGCAAAACACCCGTGCACCTAGCTACTAATTGCTATGTAGGTCTCAAATGGTATGTGATTGGTAGGTGCACAAGGAGCTTGTCCAACATGTAACAAATCAAGACTTACATTTCCACCCGATAGGCTGCAGAGTGGGAGGTCAAAGAGAATACATACATTTGGAAGGTAGGTCGATGTAATAAACCCTTAGTATTTGTATTGTTACAGTAATAAGATCAGAGTATGGTAGTTTTCATGATATTGTTGCTGATTGTAGGAGCGGTAAAGTGTGGAATAAAAATTGGTCCTCTTGGTGGAGGGACATTGTGAAATTTGTGGGGTGTAGAGATTGGTTTTGGAGGGGGGTAGGTAGGTGTTTAGGTGACGGAAGGTCTACGCGTTTCTGGGTAGATAATTGGTGTGAGGGGGAGCTGTCTTTGAGTGAATTATTTCCAAGGCTTTTTAGCTTGGAATTGAATAAAAATGTCATGGTTGCCGATAGATTAGGAGCTGTTCAGGGGGAAAGTTTTGCAGGTTGGTCATGGAGACGGAGATTATTTGCTTGGGAAGAAGAATTGCTACTTGAGTTAGTTTCTTTTATCAACAGGTTTACGATGGATGAGTCGAAGCATGATTCTTGGATTTGGTCTTGTGCTAAAGATTCCAGGTACTCGACTAAAGACGGCTATATTCAGCTGATGCAAAGGAATGATACTTCAGGAAATTTGCAAGGACAAAAATGGACAGAGTGCGTATGGAATAAATGGGCTCCACCCAAATTGAATTCGTTTGTTTGGCATGCGGTTCAGGACAAGATTCCAACACTCTGTAATCTGAAGAGGCGACATATTCTGTTCAAGGACGAAGAAACATTCTGCAGATTGTGTGAAGACATGAAGGAGGAAAATATTTTACATCTGTTTTTTCAATGCAGCTTTGCTGTCAAAATCTGGACATACTTTGCGAAGTGGTTGAATCTCAATATAGTGTTTAAGGATAATGTGTTGGAAAATATGATGAAGTTTGGAGACCTGTTCACGGCCAGCTGCAAGGAGATGGGACTGTTATTTTGGCATGGAATTATTTGGTATATTTGGAAGACCAGGAATGAAATTATTTTTCAAGGAGGCAAGCTTGAGGCTCAAAATACGGTGGAGGCTATAAAATATAATGTGTGGCAGTGGATTTCCAGCAGAAATTTGGTGAGCTCTTCTTACTGCTTTACAGATTGGGACCAATTCCCAACTTGGGTAATGAATTTGAAAATTAGGAATCCAAATTAGTAGTTGTTCTGATGTGCAATTGTTTATCACATTTGGGTTGGCTCTCTGTTGTAATAGTTTGAGGACCATACTGTGTACTTGATATAGCACTCCTTGTGCTGTATGAGATTTATGAAATGAATAAACTTTTTACTGTTTCAAAAAAAAAAACAGTAATAAGATCAGATAAAGTTCCTTATTTTCAATAATGTTCATGTCTAGGCTATGAATGTTGGAGGTTTTCTGACCTTAGTAGCTTTCTCAAAGCCATAAGCAATTTCTATCAGTGTAGGCTCAGAACTCATCACTCCACCAAAGCATATGCCAACAGGAACCCCGTTCGCATCATAAGCAGCAGGAACGCTGATTCCTGGAAATCCACCTATAGCAAGAAGTGTGGTGATATCCGATCCCACAGCTACTAATGCGTCCAAATTGTTCTTTTTCATCAACTTCACGTATCTCTTTGATAATCTTTTCAGATTTCTTATAGCTTTCTTTTCTCGCTCCCTGATTCCATCTGTTGCTTCAGCAGATAAAAAGACGTCCTGACAATATTGCTTAATCTTTTCCTGCACCACAGTCAAAAAAGATCAGTCATGATACATATAATCTTATGGAACTTTGATAACAAATTAGAATACCTCATCAGGGAATTTATCGTTGAAGGCTATAACATCTGCCAGGGTTCGAACAGAGGAAGCCTTCAGTTCGGTTAAATAATCATTCAAGGCCAGTTTGAATTCTGCTTCCATTGCAATTTGTTCTCCACCTACATCATTATCCAAGAGCATCATGTTGGCTGCATTGTCCATCAAAACCGCACCTTCACGCCTGATTTCAAATTTTCAATGAACAAATGTTTGTCAGAACTGCAGCACTTATGAGGAAGGTTCAAATGACAATTAGGACATGCCATTTGGAGAATTTAGGTACCTTAAAGTCTGAAAATGGTTCTCAAAAGCCTGAGAAACAGACTTATCGACATAGTTATTGAAGAACGAGTCTCTTACAATCCCCAGTCTCTTTCCCTTTAGCCCATCAGATTTCAGAAACTGAGCATAGCCGCCACGAGGAATATACTTTGAAGCCTTTCTGGTGGCCTGTGCGTCTCTATAATCATAACCAACAATTGCATCCAACACATAAACGGCATCTGAGACAGTCCTACAAATTGGCCTAATGGTGCAAAAACAGACAAAGTAACAGTTCGTTAGGCCCATATATAGTCACTTTAAATGGAATGTGATGAAAACATTAAAGGACATACCCTACGGTGTCCTGCCTAGGGGTTATTGGAATCACCCCAGCTCGACTTGTAAGACCAACGGTTGGCTTGATCCCGACTACTGAATTAGCACTAGATGGACAAATGATTGATCCATCAGTTTCGGTTCCAAGTGATCCCATAGCCATGTTTGCAGCCACTGATATTGCTGAACCACTGCTTGAGCCACAGGGATCAGCAGACAGAACATAAGGGTTCTGCATTGTATGAGAAGAAATTTCTCTTCACTTTCAGCATGTTTGGTTTACATCTTCAATCATTTATTCTCCCCATTCAATCCTCTCTTAATTCTAGGGATTCAAGGACCAAATCTTGGGTAGTACCATCGTATTATGGCTCGGGTTATGAAGTAGGCCTATTCGTTTATTGGGGCAAAAATTCTTTCTAACATTATTGTTCCGGAGAAGGTTATCCAACTTATACACGTGATAAATTAACCAACTTATATAAAAGCAATGTAGAATACATAACAGGCATATTGTCAAGAAGTTGGTGAACGTTTATTTCAAACAGAGCATAGCACAAACACTGACCTTTCCTTGTCCTCCTCTAGCACTCCAACCGTTCGACATATTGCCCGACCGAAAATTCGCCCACTCCGTCATGCTAGCCTTCCCCAGTATAATCGCCCCCGCTTCTCGTAGCTTCTTCGCAACACCGGCATCTCGTTGCACAACAGAATTGAGCAATGCTAGCGATCCTGCAGTAGTGTTAAGCTTATCACTTGTGGCAATGTTATCTTTCAGCAGAATCGGAATACCGTGCAGTTTTGACTTGGAAATTGGTCTTTGAGCGTTCCTTTCTTCATCAGCCCTGATTGCCTCAGTAATTGCATCAGGGTTTACTTCTATGACACCGTTCAGAATCGGGTTCAGTTTCTTGATCTCGGAAAGGTAAAACTCGACGAGTTGCTTCGAAGTGAGCTGGTTCTTGTGAAAAGCTGAGTGTGTGTCTTTGATTGTTGCTTCCTTGAATGGGAATGTTGCAGAAGCTTGAGTATGTGAAAGTGACATCAAGAATGAAGCAACAAGAATCAGTTGTAGCACCATTATCTTTCAGGTTTCTAGTGAAATATGATCAGGAAATAAACGTGTAAATGTAGAGTCAAGTCAATACTGGCTTTTGGCTACTTTAGTTTTTGTATTCTTTCTAGGTGACTTGACGCTGACATTTTTATCCACAACATTTGTTGGTGATGTTGTTTAAAGAAACTCGAACCACACGTTATCTGGCTAATGAGATCCGTCGGATTCCTGTCATTTAGGATGAGGCCTGGCAAGTTTCTTGATGCTAACCACTGTGTTGAAGCTAATAGCACACGGTATTGAGCAGTTGTTAGGTGTGTACTGCCAGTCTGCCACCACGACTGATGCTACGGATATTGCTGATGATCCACTACGTACTTTAACTGCAAGGACTGCCAGACAGACAGAACATCAGGAGTCTGCAAAAATCTTCAAAACAAGTTTACATTTTGCAATGTGTGTGTTCTGTTGAGGTTCCGTGTTGTTGGATCGATTCTTGAAGAACATGATGGCCTTATGTTCCTATACATAAGGTCTGTAATGTAAATTCCATTTGCTTAGAAAATGACTTAAAAAGCATTAGCTTGGACTTTCTGCCTGTATCCATCCCACTATTCCAGATATATATCAATCTGAGTAAAAGATAGAATAAACCAGACAAATAGAACTAATGCAAGGACCTCTCTGACCGGTTCCCTGCCGGCTCATTGTTCTGATATCATACTAGTTTAAATTGTAAAATACAGACATTCATAGCCATGAAAATTTGATCATGATAAAATGCATGTTCTCATCAAGAGCTGACACATTTAGCGAAGAAACAGCGAATCAATTCGGTTTCACAGGATTCTCTATGGTAGAAATGTAGGGTGTTTCCTAATCTTTGTAGCTTGCTCAAAGCCATAAGCAATTTCGATCAGTGTAGGTTCAGAACCTAACAGTCCTCCAAAGCTGACACCAACTGGAACGCCTTTACTATCATAAGCAGCAGGAACGCTGATACCTGGAAATCCTCCAATTGCGAGTACTGGAGCAAAACTAGGTCCAACAGTAACCAGCGCGTCCAGTTTGTTCTCGTTCATCAATTTCTCAAATCCGTTCCTGCTCAAGTTTGCTAAGTTCAGGATCGCCTTCTTTTCCTTTTCTCCAATTCCAGTAGTTGCCTCAGCAGCCAAAAATATTATTTGACCAAACTCCTTGATCATTTCCTGCAAAGTTAATTATCACAGTATTACTTAACATTCTTCATTCCACATTTTAATATTAATGTGGTATATAATAAGCTTTTGTGATGTATATATACCGCATCGGAATATCTCTGATTGAAGGCTATAACATCAGCCAAAGATCTGACTGGGGAAGCCACTAGATCTTTCAGGTAAGCATTCAGAGCAATTTTGAATTCAGCCAATATTGCTGCTGCTTCACCGCTTAATGTGGCGTTCATTATTGTGTTAATATTCGCAATATCCAGGTTGTCCACCAGGATTGCTCCATTCTTCCTGAAGTTTAAGAAAACATATAATCTGAATGCCGTCTATGGTTTTCGTGAGTCTAAATTATCACATCTCCAATGCAAAGAAACATATATGGATAAATTGTATACTTTAGTGTCTGAAGGTGCTGCTCAAATGTTTGCCCAACAAGCTTATCAGAAAATGCTAAGAATGGATTTCTCACTATTCCCAGTCTCTTTCCCTTTAGTCCATTGGCTTTCAAGAATTGTGCGAAACCACCGTAGGGAATGTATTTTGATGCTACTCTAGTAGCTTGGGCATCGTTATAGTCAAAGCCTACGATTGCATCAAGAACATGAACAGCATCTGCTACTGTCCTGCAGATAGGCCTGCAAAGTCGAAAGTTTCCTTCTGTAAAACAATTCGATTTCATAATGTACTATATAGCTAGTCGTAGAAATTGATCAATGAAGGACTCATTGGAAAAAGAACTGCTGGACTGCATACCCGATAGTGTCCTGCCTTGGACTCACTGGAACAACCCCAGCTCGACTTGTGAGGCCAACTGTTGGTTTGATACCAACTACCGCGTTGAAGCTAGAAGGACATAATATCGAACCATCTGTCTCAGTACCCAGTGATATCGCCACCATGTTCGATGCCACAGATATTGCCGATCCACTACTTGATCCACAAGGATCAGCTGACAGAACATAAGGATTCTGCAAAGTTTGAAAAAATTTCATACATAATTCGGAAATTTTCCAGTATTATAGTGTTCTTCAGTCTTGCCAATACCATGTCCACGACTAACTCATATATAGTTCCACTTTGATGTTTGTCGACGAATGATAGGCATTAGATGTATGTGTTAAATTCGTTAAAGTTACCTTTCCTTGGCCCCCTCTGGGACTCCAACCATTTGGGGCAGTTAAAGAGCGGAAATGAGCCCATTCGCTCAAACTAGCTTTCCCAAGAATAATAGCTCCAGCTTTCCTCAGCTTCATCACCACACTTGCATCTTTAGGCACGACTGATCCTAGCAATGCCAGTGATCCAGCAGTAGTGTTAAGCTTATCCTTTGTTCCAATGTTATCTTTCAGCAGGATTGGAATACCATGCAGGCTTGAATACAAACCAGCTGCATTAGCCCTCCTTTCCCGGTCAGCCTTATCAGCAAGGTAAAGTGCATCAGGGTTCACCTCGATGATTCCCTTAAGAAGGGGATTGAGCCTATGGATTTCGCCTAGGTAGAACTCCACGAGCTGCCTCGAAGTGAGTTGGTTTTGCTTGAAAGCCGATTGGAAATCTATAATAGTGGCTTCCCTGATTGAGAATGCAGTGCATGTATGGATGTATGAACATACTAGTAGATACAGAGAAAGAAGCTTAAGCCATGAATCCATGTTTTTTAGATCTCAAACAAAGTGGTGGTATAGTGAACTATATGTTCCCTCTATTTATAGTTAGAACATGAAACAAAAAGTATTGGCTTCAAGTTTCTAATTTCATCCCATTAAAACAACAGCTCAAGACAAATAGCAGAATGGCAAGAATATCTGACTAATTCATACCGACCTTTTCAAAATCTTAAGGTAAACTACGAGCACAGCAAGACATGGAGAAACTAATGAACATGTAACGCGAAAATGAGCAACAGTACTATTCCGAGAGCTCACGTGCTTAAATTTATCCAGTACATAATGTCCTAAACAACTGGTAATCACTTGCAAGGAGTGAATCTGCAAGTGACATTAGAGCCTGAGCCCGAATTTGCCTTCATGAATCCTAGAGCAGTGCGGAGAACTTGACGAGTTGACCCCACCAATGCTGTATTCAAGTCCTGGATGACAGCAAGAGAGTTGTACGGGAACTGATAGCTTGCATAGGAGTTGAGTAAAGCAGTTGTCCCTTCTCTGAGGAGAGTTCTATATGGATCTCCTCTTCCCATCAGCCCTTGCCAAAGAGTCATGTTTGTCCCGTACTTAAGGGCAGCATTCGAGCCAAAAGCAACTGCAACTTTTGTGTCTGGGGTCACCACCTTCCAGTAGCATCTGTATTGTGGCATCATCCACTTCCTATCGAATAGAAACAGTTATTGAGAGCACTTCAAAAAAATTTGTCAACAAGTTACAAAAGCCAGTTACTACTTAATGGATCAACTTACTGATGTGGACAGGCTGAAGCCTCCACAAATGGTGCTGGAGGCAACGGTGGTAGCTGAAAAGGAGGCGGAATGGCAGGGGAAACTGGCACCGGGTTGTTAGATATCTGGCAAAAAGACATGGCCTTGGCAGGCTGAGAAAGTAGTGGATCCACAGTGTACATTGCCGTTCCAAAACTGTTGAATACTGATCTTGGATACTTGGCTGGACCTGGTATTGCCCCACAGCCAACTAGACCTTGCCGGTCGGCTAAAACCTGAGCATAGCACGTACGCAGATCTGGGTTGCCATGTAATGTCATGGTATAGCTTCCTAACAAATTCGTGGTTTCCTCTCCCCAGGTTATAGATTTCCCGTTACTGCCCGGACAGATCATTTTCACTCTGATCCCTTCAAACGAAACATAAATAATCCAATCTCAATGTTATTCCAAGAATTAGTTGTAACCTGCTTCCAAAAGTTATTTTTAGCTTCTTTTAAGCTGGTTAGTAGCAGAAGTTGTTTTCTGCTTCTTCTACAAAGAAACAATAAGCAGTTTTAGGAGAAAAAAATAGATTTACCAGGCTATATATAAACAGGTCTTACGAGGCTGTATATGGACGTAGAAGACTAATGCAACACGGAAATCACCTAACAAGTAACAACTACGAAATGAAATGAAGAACAACATTGAATGAATGAACAAGAACGGCACGTAGGAAAATACCGTATAGGGGATAATCAGAAAGGGAGATGTTTCCATCTTTGCACTGGTCACAGAACACGGTTCCTGTAACGATGGTATCTCCATAAGCTCCACTTATGGCTGCTGCGACAAAAAATGCTACAAAGAGCAGCTTTTGTGACATGACTTCTGTTGAGTGCAAAGCACAAAAAGATCTGGAGAAAGTTACTGGTGTGGATCAGTGGATGAATCTGAAGAAGCACCTGGTTTTTATAGGCAGAAAATGATTGTTTCGAGTTTTGACAGACAATACTGTGCTGGTAAAAGCCAGTGGAATGTGTAGGATTCTTGTTCAGTTATAAATGTACACATTAATTGTAAACTGTAATTAGAGCTGGATAATATTTGTTGACACAATGGCTGTATATTTATAATTGTTGTTCATGATATTATTGTGTTTTGATGTAACAGATACAGTATATGAACTTGAGTACTTAACATCATTTCATGGTTTTAAATTTTCTCCTCCTGTACTTGTGTAACTTTGCTTGAATATTGTCCAGAGGGCACTTAGAATTCAGAATTCCAAATAATGCACACAACAGCAGCAGCCTCATTCGCTGAAAGTCGGATCGTATTCATAGATTTAAAGAGTAATTAATGCTCAAAGTCATCGTACAAAAGTGCGTGAGAGAGCTGATAGATAAATGTTCAATTTTTTTTAACTTTCTATTTTTGTTTACCGCTGCTGTCATTCTTAAACTTTATTCTCTTTATCTGAAAAATCATTAATTTCAGTTCAGTTCAAATTTGATGAATTATTTTTTATACTACAAATATAAACAATTAAGACGAAGAGAACAGAGCCTTACTTTACTCGCATGCTGAAGCTTAAGGTTCAGTATTCAATAACAAAAGAATGATTTTTAGTTCTCAGTCAAGAAGAAACAATCAACTTCAAGGAACCAAATTGATGAGCAGGAAAAAATTATAGTACCTTGAAACCAAACTCAACAGCATCACGCAAATATAACGAATCGAAGCTAAACAGCATCGCAAAAATATACAGAGAAACGAAAGCTAAACAAAAGTGCACAGCTATATATATCATTGTCCATGTCTGAGCATCATTTCCATTATCATGACAATAATAACATAGTTCGACCCAAAAAGTAAAAGAACAAGTCACCACCTTAAAGTACAAACAAGTAATGTAGAGGGCTAAAAGAAAAACTCTACCTGTGAGCTAACAAAACTTCTCTATATTGTGCAACACAGTAACATTAGTCAACGAAACATAAAAGGAGTAAATGTAAAATCTCATCATTAACACATGAATGTTTAAGCCACACTTGACGTGTCTCTTCATCTCTATAGCTCAGCATCACGCCTGGACATCTTCAGCATGTCCATTTTCGGTGTTACCAGCATGTCCATTTTCGGTGCTTTCAGCATGACCATTTTCGGTGTTTTCAGCATGACCATTTTCAGATCCAGCAGCACTAGGCAAGACAAACGGTTTAGCGGAATTTCAATATCAGGATACCATTAAATTTAAGAAAGAAATTCAAAATAAAACATACAGCATGTATGGACACTAATAACAAATGTAATCTACATACAACTTTCAACCACCAGAAAGGAATCTTACAGCTAGACCCTCTATTAATAATCGGCTAACCGATAGCTATTGTGTACAGGAAATTACACACATCTCCCTTGCTATTTATCCTCAGGTATTCGGAAAGCTTTCATCTACCTCTCCTCGGGAAATAGAATTGCATCCTAATGTAAGGTCCACACAATTCTTAACAAACGACATTCATATACCTCCCCCAGCAAAATAGCATTTAGATTTTAGATGCTAAAGAACACCATGTAATTCTTTGACAACACATGAAGCTAGGCGTTAGGTGGGTATTGATGGAGGGTCCAGATACAACTTTCCCAAAAAGAACACATGCACATGACACAACCAAAAGAAAAAGAAAGTAAGAGTGGCATGCAAGTCCAGTAATCAATGCATGACAGCTCACATCATAGCATGAATTCCCCATCCATGACCTTGATTACATCATACTCTACAAGATCTCCCAAGTTTCAAAGAGTATCAAGGAACCAATCTTTACACCAGCAATACGTATGAACTTAAAACACAGATTATGCGTATGAGTGTTTCACCGTGAGTGTGTTCTATCACAGCTTACACAGAAAAATATGATTCCCAAAGCCAAATACTAATAAAATCAGCTCAACTATCCTCAACCTCAATGCCACATCTGTTCTAACCCAAAATCACATAACAGCATCCTAATGCAATCAGCACAACATTCGGCTTCCGACTAACAAGCATACAAACATAATACATAGCTTGCCATAACATCAACAGATAACACCATTAACTCCCACAACTATATCAACACAGAGACACATGAGGACATTTTCACCATGATGCAAACTAGCAACTAAACAAAATTTGAGCATTATCCATAAAAATATGAACTTGAAAGCTAAACCTCTGCACATTGCCAACTATCAACTAAACCCTGAAACCTCTCACTAAAGCTAATTGTAAACTTGAAAGCTAAACCTCTGCATAATTGCCAACTATCAACTAAACCCTGAAACCTCTCACTAAGATATAGTGATATACTAAAACAATAAACAGAACCTAACAATTATCTACAAAACCATAACCTTTCAGGCTAAATCAACTACCTTTGAGGGCGAGAACCAACGGATTCCGGCTTCCTCCACGCCCTCTCAGCCGGCTGAGCCCTATCTCTCCCATTCGAACCCCAAAAGCCCCTCTTAGCAGCTGCCGGACTATCAGAAACATCCTTAATCTTCGCAGACTCCAGCTTCTCATCAAGCTCCTTCCAATCCTGACCTTTCTCCTTCAAAACCTCCTCCCTAGGCCTTGCCGCACCAAACGGATTACTGCCTTTCGCCTTCACCTCACCCTTCTCCTCTTCCCCCACAGGCTTAGTCCTCGGCTGCAAATTCAACCTCGGCCTCCCTCCCACACCACCACCCACACTAACCACCACCTCCTCTCTCTTCCTCCCCCAACTCTCCCCATCCGCCCCATTCGGCTCAAACCCCCCTCCTCTCCTCTCCCCCAAACTATCAAAAGCCCCACCCATCCTCCTCCCACCCTCCTCCTCCTTCCTCTTCAACCAATTCCCCGAATCCGCCCCACCGTTACTCCCCTCCAAACCAAACCCCACCCTCCTATCACTCCTCCTCGGCTCCGACGGCACGAAACTCTTCTTCGCCCCCCAATTATCAACATCATCCGCCCTCGACTGCGAATCGGAGAAAAACCCCCCTCTTTCCCCTCTCTCCCTCCTCTCAAACCCTAACCCACCGTTGTTACTCGACTTCTTCCCCGCACCCCAATCATCAATCTCATCCGCCCTCGAAAAACCCGAATCCCGATTCTCCCGATTAAAACTCCCTTGCCTCCTCGGCTGCTCATCCCGAACCCCATAAGATCTAAACCCACCTCTCCTCTCGAGCTCCTCAGCCGTCCGCTCCCTCGGCCCGGTCGGAAGCGCAATCGCCTCGTCTAACGTCAGCCGTTTAGGCTCAAACTTGGCCTCCGGCTTCGTAAACTCCTGAAGAGAAATCGCCTGGGGCTTCTTCTTCTTCGTCTTCGTCTTTGCAACAGCAGCAAGAGAGGGGAAATCGACAGTTCCTTTTCCATTGGAGGTTAAAGATGAATCCTTTTTGCTCTGCTCGAGAAGCTCAGCCTCGTTCTCTTCCGCATCGAGAGCCCACGCACCTGGCTTGTTCCAAGGGCTGCTAGTAACGGCCGCCATGGTTGATTTCGTGGTTTCTCTCTCTAGAATCTCAGGAAAACTCTTGGTTTTGGTTTCTGTGTTTTTGTGAAGGAAGGTGTGTGCTTTGGAGATAGGTTTTGTAGAGATTTTGCGTATGGTTTATTTATCGGTTTGATCCAACGGCATATATGTAATTGAGTTTTAATCGAGTTTTATTAGGAGTCGAATTTTTTTGTTTTAATCGAGTTTTATTAGGAGAGGAATTTTGTTTAGGAAAAGGAATACAACTTTATCAATGGTTGAGATGGGGTGGTACCAAATCAATGGTTGAGATTTGGAGAGACTTTTTTATTAGTTTTTACGGTTTTTTGAGAATGAATAAAAGGTGTATTGGGTATGAGCTGTCCGCTTGGTATCGTTCATGCCACAACTAAAAGTTTGGCTATTGCATTTAATTTTATTGTACATATAATATATACCGCTCTCTAGTCCAAATTTAAATTCTCGTGAATCTGGTTTGAAATTAAATTATATAAAAAGTTACAAAATAATTTACATAAGGCAGGTTGATTGGATTAAAAAAAGAGAGAGTAAATAAAATATGAAAGACCGAAGAAAGTGTAAGTGACATTTTTCATTTATGGAATGAGAAGTTGAGAATAAAACAACTGAAAAAGGAAAGTGAAGTCGGGATTGGGATGGAGGAAGTATCAACAAAAACTTCTTAAATTGCCATCTTTTTGTACTTTTGTTTTTCATATTGTGACAGTAATTTACCAATATTGCTACTTTATAAATTTTTTTTCATATGTATGAGTAATTTTCACATTTGATTTTGGGCATGGAGGTTAAGGTGTAGTGTAAGAGATAGTGGGAATATCGAATCCATCTGTATGATTCAATAGGTTACCACATGGGAGCGGATGACCACAGGCTAGGATAAAAGTGTGGTGTAAAAACATCGATTGGTTTGTAATGTTCACATCGAGTACAACAATTGGTAATGGTCCATGAGGGATTGAGCTTTACAAATGCCATGTGGGTAGGGTTGAACATCGGGCCAGAACTGGCTCGAACCGAACCGGAATCGAAAAAGACCGGCTCAAAATTTTGGATTTTCTTGGCTCGAAAATCGAACCGAATATGGTTGGTCCGTTTCAGGACCGACCATAACCGAATTCAATTTTTGAAAAAATTAAAAGAAGCCAAAAACAGTATGCTGCCTCACTGCCTTGTTGAACAAAAAATTCCAACCAACCAAAAACTCCAAAAACTTTAAGGCACATTTCAACCAATCATGATGCAATCCAAACAAAAAGTCCACAAAAGTCATATTATAAGCCATAAATAAAATACAAGTCATACGAGATACGGATCCAAAGTTCAAACATAAGACTATTACATGCCGATAAATAATATTTCTATCCAAACCCAAAAACACTCAAAAGACTTCAAATCTCATCAAGGTTCCACAATGTAAACGACGTTGTCATCCTCATCAACCTGAATGGTTCACATTTCTATTACGACAAAAGAAAACATGGATTAGTTATTGAATAGGATAAAGGAGTGTCTATCAAACAACAAACTGTAAATACAGCAAAGTTTTTTAAAACATTGATGATATTAAGATATACATAACATAAACCTTACATTGCAAGAATCTTGGGAAGCTGTGGTTCCAACAAAAAATCGAACAAGCTGACGGAGGTGAGGCGGCGGTGGACTGATGGAGGAGATGACTGAAGATGTGGAGGCGCGAGATCCGTAGAGGTGGAGGTGGGCAGAGGTGGACGACTTGCTGAGTGGGGTTGCGTTTCTTAGGATTTGATGTGCCGGGGAGAGGCGTACGGTGGAGGGAGGTCGGAGAGGTGGACGGAGAGGAGAGGCAGAGGACGGAGAGAGGCGTATGGTGGAGGGAGGCAGAGGTGGAGGTGGACGGAGAGAGGCATACGATGGAGTGAGGCCGGAGAGGTGGACGGAGATGATTTAGGGGCTGGATGATTTGGGGCTGGGGTTTTGGAGGAATATGTTTAGTTGTTTACTAGTACTTTAGAAGGTTAATGTACAAAATTCAGTTTTGTCGGTCTAGCCCGATTTTTTTGGTTTTGGACCGGCCCGGACCGAAAATCAAAATTTCCAAAATTTTCAAACGAGAACCGGACCGAAAAGGTTTAGGTTCGGCCCAAAAATTGATTTTTCGGTTTATGCTCAGTCCTACATGTGCGAGTGCTACACCATATGGTTGAGCGTAGATGGGTATTTACAAAAAATCAAACCAACCCGCCTATGACCGGTGATTATTTGTCCGACCCACGATGGGTAGAATAATTTTCGAACCCGTGCGGGTTCGGGTGATAACAATGGCGGGTGGGTAGGCGGGCGGATTGGCAGGTAGATTACTACATCAACATATCCATCAAATTAACAAAATATTTTGAAAGCAAGTAAAATGATAAATTACCATTTTCACATAGTATGTAGTTTCTTAGTTTATATATGAAATAACCCTAGTTTTACTTATATCAATCTATTATATATTTTTATCTATTCATTTAAGTGACAATTAATTTATTTAACACATATACATTTTTTGTTATGTGAACAATATGATGGGTGGACAGGTGGGTTGTGGTTTGCACCCAACCAACCCATCAACTGGCGGGTTATAATTTTTATATAACCCGCCTAATATTATTTATTTAAATTAATCGGCCAGTAAGGGTGAGATGCGGACGGTTTGTGCGGACGGGGTGGACCGGCGGCTTGTTTGCACAGCCCTACTACACCATATAAGAAAATGAGAATTACTTATTGTATCTTTAAGATTCACCTCTAAATTTTTACATAAAATTATGTCTATATAACGCTCCAAAATTTCAAGTCAAGTTCAAATAGTTTAAAGGGATCGAAAACACAACTCATATCAACAAGGTGCACCTTTCTTTTCGGGAATCCACCCATAAGAACTTCAGAGATAAGCGTACTTGCTTTGGAACAATCTTATGATGGATGATCAACTGGAAAGTCTCCCGGTTTGCACATGAGTTAGGACAAAATGTTCGGGAAAAAACATGTGTTGGTACAGTGAGGCCTGCATATCACCCACCCGGAGACTTGTTCATGAACAACCACGCCGGCCCAAAGGGTCAGGGTGAGCCCATTAGTGGTCTGGATCAAATAAGTGATGAGTACATATTATGCGCCCCTCTTTCTGAGAGTCCACTTAAGAAAACTTCAAAATTAATAATTTCTTCTCGTCTCCCCAAATAAACATGAGCAATGTCTGCAATGACAAAGTACACTAGAAAAAACTTGTGCTGGTTCGTGAGACCGGAATGTAATCTCAGAGTGCAATAACTGGTACCAATCCCATTACAGTGATCCACAAAACACAACACTCAGAAAGGGGCCAAGGGACTCATGATGTACATGCAACTCCTGTACAGTTCTGAAGAAACAAATTCTATATTGAACCCTTTACCTAAAACTGGTACAATATGTATTAAAGATCATGTCAACAAAATAAATGCCTGCTGTGTGTCATACTATTACATCCTCAACACTATCATCATGAGCCAAACAAACTAGGTCATGAGATTAAACTTGCAACAGCAAAGAATGATGAGCACAAAGAAACTATATACAAATCCTGGACAAGACCCCTCTTCCGATGTTACGAGAACAGCAACCGTCAATTCATTGAATGACGGGGTGGAGGAAGAGACTCGCATAACTATCAATGGAAGAATGGAGGGGGGGGGGGGTACCACAGTGTATACACTATTTAGGAGTTATGTACGTGTTCTCTCCAAAAATGTGATGTGAATCATGTGATCAATGAAAATAGTCTGAGTTGTTCAATGTAATGTAATGAGCCTCTTCGAATCCTTTTGATTGATCTCCATCATACCACGTAATGGTTCCTGCACATATCAACAGACATGAATTTTGATGAAGTTCCAAGCCATGGTCAATGCTGCTTGCTTACAACAGGTGTTTCTGGGCATGAAAAAGGCAACTTATATATCATACAACTTACGAGTTAAAAGTTAAGTTTGCAAACAATACTGTAGTTGCAAGGTGAGGCTTGCAGAACATGCCTCTACTTTCTAGTTTAATACGATAGTCATGAACTTAGGATAAGTACATTGATAGTTCTATTTTTTTCCTAACTTGAGGGATCCTCAAACTTGGCACTTTTCCCTTATTTATCAATTGAAGTCTTTACCTATTCAACTTCATGAAATGGTCCTACTCTTCAGATGTGGTCCTCTATATTTCTCCCCAAGACAATTGGTCCAGCTGTGTCTGAACAAATCACATGTGGTCCTGACTCCTGGACGGAGAATTCCAGCTAGATTTCTAACCAAGTGTGACCACTTGTGTTTTCTACTACACTTAAAAAAGGGCACAACTCTACCCTGTTAGATTTTACTGTAATTACGGTTGCACTTCTCCGAACGCATTGGGTTAGTTCCCAGACATGGAGGACCAGTTCTACTATTGGGGAAACGTAAAGAATTGAATATCGGGACCATGTTAAGAGTAGAGTCTGCATTGCTTTTCCACAAATTCCAATTGAATTACCTGATGAATGTGGAAGCTCCTCTTCTCTGGTCATATGAAGTATAATAGTTCCTGAGAGAATTGTTATGAATCCACATATCTCCGAGGTTATGCTGCTTATGTTCTGACCTGACCAATCCTGGAAAGTTTGGTTTAAAAGTCAGTAATGCACCCTATTTTTTTGGCTAACCTGAGGCAGGAGGAATTTGAAAATTTTACGGCTTTATGAGGATGTTACCTTGAACATTATAGCACTTGCAACGATAGTCAGAGTTGTGAACATCACATAGTATATAGGAGAAACAATTGCAGCGTTGAAAGTATCAAGTGCCTGAATATATAAAAGAGTATTAGCAATCACACACCCGAGACTAAAGGTCCCTATATTCCAAATAGCAAACAGAGAATCTTCAATTCTAAAGACATCATGCATAGTTTTGTGGGAGTACAAGGGAATTATCCGTAGTGGAACTAGATCCTAGGTATCAATTTTCTCTCTTTTGCAATAATGTAAATAATCTTTTAAGACTAGATATAGATCAAACAAACAACAAATTATCTGTACTGTTAGCCATGGACTGATTCACTCAGTTTCCAAAAACACCCGGCAAGCAGATAGAATACAAGTAAAAAGTTTCACTAGCCAATGAAATGTCAAGACACCTACACAGGTTTGAGATTTCTCCATTATATCATTTGTGAGAAAAAGCCCATCTCTTGGAAACCAACCCTTGTGTAACATACGCGATACAGAAACCAAAGCACACAGTGAATGGAAAATTGAAGTGAACCTTCCCCCCCCCCAAAAAAAAAAAAAAAAAAAAAGAAACTGCTGATTTAATTGCACAAGTCATAAAAGAAAAGATGTACATTTGGTGTATGTTTTCAGCATTTAATAAAGGATGAGGTACATGTTCAATTGGAGGGGGGCTTCCACATGGTATCATAGTCTAAGAATGTGGTTTGCTCAGATACCAGAAGGTGTTAGATCAACTTAGAAAGGCGTACTACACACCGAATCCACAGAAGACAGAACCTCAATTCAGAAACAAAAGCAGACAGCAAGGATTGAGAAGGGGCCAAATGATGGTACAAAATTATATATATGTGATCCTTAAACATATAAGCTCAGTATGACATGAAAGCCGTTTACTGCGTACATCCTAAGAACAGTTTACAACCAAAGATGTTGCAAGAGTGACAATGATCATGGCATGAAATGATTACCTTGTTAAGATAATTCAGTTGTGTGATGACAAAGATTATTGCTACCGACAGGAAAAGCCAAGTCTGAGCATAACCAAATTGATTGACCCCCTCTAAAGTTAGTTTTATTGCAATTCCAATTGCCTTTATGCTCACAACCTGCAAAATAATATAGCTGTAAGTTGAAGATGCAAAAGCTTCTCGTACGAAAAAACTATGAAATGCAAGTGGCCTATAAATATTACATAAGTCAATATATATATATATATATATATATATATATATATATATATATATATATATATATATATATATATATATATATATATATACAGGAGGGAAGTAAAGCAATTACCGTAAGTGCACCCATTATGGAACAAATGCCCAAGTAAATCAGTATATTTGTTTGCCCATAAAGAGGCTCAAAATGGAGCATCAGAACTAGTACTATCGACACTGAAGCTGCGACATAAATTAGGAATGCTGCAGACAGAATAAGCAAAAGTAAGCAACAGTTTCAGCAACAACTAGACTAACAGTTTTGATATTCAGAATAGAGTCGATCTTCAGAAATAATTAGAATTGATGTGTTCCTGACACATGTATTGCATCTCTAATCCTTTTGTTTATCAAATATGATAAAAAGGGATCAAATAGTGATTTTCAATTGATTTCCAACAAATCAATTACAATGAGTCGAATATCCAACAATAGTAATGAGCGATCTAGATAGCTAATTAAGGATACAAATGGAAGGAATTTGGAACCTGGCTCAGTAGCTAAATTCCAGACTTCTTGTACAGAAGTAGGAGTATGTTCTTGAGGGGCATGAATAACGATGATCACAGATCCAACAATACAAGCTACACATCCCAGTACGCCCATCTGTCGCAGCCGTTCCTTTAACATGAAGTGTGCCAGAATAGCACTTCAGTGCCATATAAAACAGATCAGGTCGGTTATGTAAATTATATCAAGTACCTCATACAAAGTTTAGCTTGGATATTAAAAGGGAGGTCTAATAGTTCAAAGCATACCTAACAATAATACTCAATGCACCAAGCGGGGTCACTAGAACTGCTGGAGCATATATATAGGCAATAAAATTTGCCACCTCTCCAACAATCACTGAGAAGAAAGACAAATTGAAATTAGTCAGAACCATCTTTAAGCATTAAGACATCACCATAGAACAAAAAATAATAATAATAATAATCCAATACTTACTTGTGATCATGCCTGCCCACCAAAGAGGCTCAGATAAGTAAGTGTAGCCCCCAACTCCTGCAATACTAATACCATGAATGGTGAGTATTTAAAGGTAAAGTAACTGATACAGGATGAAGCAAAGAACAAGAAAAAGTACACAGATCTCATGGGAATGGCCAAGAACAAATCCTAAATATCGCCTGCAAGATTGGGACACTAGAAAATTTCTGACCACAACAGGTTCAGGGAAAATTTAATCTGGAAATGCGATGGGTCAAATTTTCTTGAATCTTTTTCTCTTGCATTGTTATTGCCCCCACTCTATTAAAGTGCTGGTGAGAATATTCATGTATTCCAGATGTAAGGGATGTACTTTTGCAATGTGTACTCATAATTAACTATAAACAGCAGCTTGATTATTAGAGAAGCATAAATACTATGAAGTTCTAGTACAATGTAAGAATGGCAAAGATAATGCTGGAAGTTTATACGATGAAGTTATAGAAAAATATACTACATACAGGTCAAGATAAAGAGAAAATTGGCAAAGATAATGCTGGGAGTATATATGATGAAGTTATAGAAAAATATAAAAACAGGAAAGTTGATACTGAGAGCATAACTACAAGTAATGATAAAGAGAAGGTCAAGCTTATTGTTGAACCAACAGAACAGTGCATAAATATATAGATTCCTCTAGTTGGATTTGAAGTAAATGCGCATCCCACACCAATTATAGTTATTCAAAATGACAGGCCTAACTTTTTTAGCTGCCACCAGGCTCTAGTCGTTAAAATATGGAGCTTTAACAGATAACAGGTGGTAGAAAAGACTGCAGCAAATAATCCTTTCACCACTCATATGTGAACATTTCAGAAACCCATATGAAAAAATGCATTAGAGAAGTAGTTTACACTAGACCTTATAACACTAGCAAAAATTTCCAAACATTCACCCAAGATTTTCCATTCTCTCCGCAGTATAATTGTCATATTCGAACTTCCATTAGAAACACAATCCCGGTTTATCAACTCCAAAACTACAACAAGACTAACCAATCCATTTACTCAATTCAATCTACCAAGCACACATATACACCATCTCAACTCTCAAGCTAAACAAATTGACCTCAATTCACAATCCAAACCCTCCGAATCACAAAAACCAATTCCCCAAACAATCAATCCACTACCAGATCCAAAAACCAACTACAACAACCCGAAAATCGAAACCAAAACAACCAAAAATGACCAGAAAGATAATAACTGAATCCAATTCAAGCCCTACCTGCTCGAGTACCAGCAGCAGCAGCACGAAGCAAGCCTTTCTTCTTCAAAATGAAGCTCGTCCCAATAAACAAGCTCGACAACATTGCCAACACCAAACCCCTCGTATTCTCCGAAACCCCCATATCCGCACACACTATCTACAACCAATTCTTCTTCTACCCAATCAGAACTCCAAACAAAAGCCAATCTCAGCTCCCAAAGCCTCAACACGATCAGAATTCAGAGCTAGCTAGTAAGAGACGCAATTCTTGATTCCCGCCAATGAGAAGAAGGGAAAAAGTTGTGAACTTGACTTAGAAGCAGCTGACAAATCTCATTCGGACAATTGTTGACGATGAATTTAACGAATTTCCCAACAGAATTGAATTGAATTGATTTTGATTTCTAGGGTGTGTGAATTTTCAACGACTGGTTCAACTGTTCTGTTTGATGGATATTATTATTATTATTGGAATTTTATTATAGTTTTAATTAATCACAAAGTACTATAAAAGACATGTATTAGCGAGAGTACAAAAACTTGTGAAATTTCAAGTTTTTGTGAGAGTTTTGAGAGTCCTGCAATATTATATACTAATCATGACTTTGTGTAGAATTGTTGATTATTCATTCAGAATCATTTCATTGTCCATACTAATCACATGCAATTTGAATCTTTTTGTGTAGGACTCTTAGGATTTTCCGGACTCTCAGGAGAGTTTCCTAACGAGAGACGTGAAAGATGGATTGATATTCTTAATTATATGTATAATGTTTTAAAGAATTTCAATAAGAGTGTAAGTCTCCTGATAGACAGTCTCTAAATAATTTATCTAGAGACGGACCTATATTATTAAGAAAATCATCAATATTATTAATCTAAACACCTATGTTCTCAACATTATATTTTTTCATATTACAATAATACTTATTTCGTTAACAATATAGACGTTTTGATTAATAACATGGATGATTATATTGATAACATAGGCCGTCTCTAGATAAGTTATCTAGATACCGTCTCTCATGAGACTTTGTGTTTCAGGTAATGTTTTATGAGTTGACATTTTATATCATTTTTATGTATATGTATATCATCGATATTCTTAGTAAAACCTCTAATGTTTTTTTGATATAACTGATGTTCGTCCGTATCTTTTAGTATCTTTATAAGATCGTTTCTCATAGGGGTGTAAATGAAACGAACGTTCGCGAAAATTTCACGAAAATTTTCAGTCAACGCTCAGTTCGTGTTCGAGTTTGATTTAACCGAACAATTCGTGAACATGTTCGTTAATAAACGAACACGGACACGAACATATAATTTATTGTTCGGTAGTTCGCGAACTGTTCGTGAACAAGTTATATCTATAATAATTTTATATATGGAGTATAATATTTACTAACTTAATCTATCATTTCTATTTTCCACATAAGTTATAATACTTCCGTCGTCCCAAATTCATTTACCAGCAAGCCGGACGCATATTTTAATGTAAAAGTGAATAAAGTAGAAAAAATGATAATAAAATAGGAAAAAAGATGAATAAAGTAGGAGATATAGTAAATAAAATATGAGAGAGAATGAATAAGGTATTTAATGAGATTTTTCATTAAAGGAAGAAGAAGTTCAAATTGGGACGTCCCAAAATGAAATACGGGAAGTTGAATCGGGGCAGAGGAGGTATTTTTGAACCTAACCTTTACAAAACTTATAATAGTTCGCGAACTGTTCGTGAACATGTTAAAACCTTAACGAACTGAACATGAACAAGTGTTTAGATGTTCGACGAATATGAACACGAATATAAACATGACATATGTTAACGAACAAACGTTCGTTAAGATCAATGCTCGGTTCGTTCGGTTCGAAATACACCCCTATCTCACAACATTTGCTCCTAATTAATTAATTGAAATTTTATTGTTGTTTAATGAATGATGATGGGGTAGCACGACTGGTCTTGTTGGCTTGGTTGGAGCTGGACCCACATGGGCTGAGCTGGACCTTTCTGGTTAAGTAACTGACCAACCATCTTTACAACTGCCGGCTTGGTAGGCTGCTACCTACCCACAGTGCCATCCCACTCCTAATGCGCCTACTACTCGTAATACATTTTTTTTTTTTTTTTATAATGGACAAGAAAGATAAATGAAGAAACTTTAGGGGGTGGGAAATGAAATTACGAGTTTACAATCTCGTACTACTTCTAGTGTTTCTGAAACTTTCTATTTTTTTTAATTTTTAATCAGAATTTCTTCAAGAACTACACGACAAAAAATATAATAAAATTATATTATAAAAATAAACTAAATATATTTTACTAATATAACTTTGTTTTATACTTTTTATGTGTAATTTGCGAATAATTTACGGTTAAACTTCGAAAAAAAAAGTCTCATTAGGAAAATTGTAAAAGACTAGAGGGAATATGTTTTACTACTCTAGCAATTTTTTCGTGAAGTTCGCACATGTTTTTGGTGACGTTCACATGCATATCGATGAATGAACTTTTTTCCTAACATGTTTGATACATATGATTTACATATTTAATGTTATTATAAATACATTTTTTTTGTAAGACGCTGTATTTTGAAAGACGGGATCAATATCACATTGTAGACACAAAATGTGTCGAATAAATTATTAAAATCATTAAATTTGATTTACCGTATTTAATTGGAATTTTATCAAATTCTATTCCAAAATAGTATGGTAAATTAATCGATTTTAATACGCTCCATTTATGGCCTATCAAATTGTGCCACGTACAAAATATGGAGTATTTTCGATTACTTTGCATTAAAAACGATGTGAATACTCGAAAAGTTTAAAGCCGATCAAACGTCGTCGTGTTAAAACTATGATGTCAAAATGCATACTTCCAATTAAATCAAGACATGAAGAAGGAGATAATTCGACCAATGGGATCGCGACACATCGTAAATGTGATGCAATTATTCAAGAAAAGGAAAAAGCTTTAAAAAATGGATTTCCATCCTTACCCCTCTTCAAAAAATTGATTTCCATTCTTACCCCTCTTCCACATCTATAAATAGAGGTCTTCCATCAAATTGGAAGAAGGAGAAAAAAAATAAGAAGTGAAGAAGAGAAGGAGAAGTGAAGAAGAGAAGAAGTGAAGAGCAAGTGCCCACAAATCCTCTAATCCTCTCAAGATCCGGCTTTGAAGTTCGAAGAAGCATTCAAGAAGTTCTTCCAACAACTAAAGCAAAACCTTCGTTTGATCCAAGAAGAAGTCCTCGCACACTTGGAGAAACTATATTAGAAGATCAACCGCCGCCAAGGAAGATCAAAATCCAAAAGTCCTGAAGAAATCCGAACAGAGTTCTTGAAGTTCTTCATCAAATTCAAGCCAAAAGCAACGTTCGATTCAAGATCAAGCTGAGAAGCCCTTGAAGAAACGTTTCCGAAGGCCAAACTTCCTTTACACAAAGATCAAAATCCAAAAGCCATGAAGAAGTCCGAACAAAGTTCTTGATGTTCTTCATCAAATTCAAGCCAAAAGCGACGTTAGATTCAAGATCAAGCTGAAAAGCCCTTGAAGAAACGTTTCCCGGAGGCCAAACTTCCTCTACAGAAGATCAAAGGCCAAATTTTGTGACGATCTAGAAGCGTTCTTCGTGGAGTTCATCCATCCTTCAAGAAGTTCGTTATCGTTCGCTTCAAACACCTCCAAGTTCGCGATTTGATTCGAGATTAAGCCAAGAAGCTCCCGAATTATCGTTTCGTCGACCTTGAAGTCA
This sequence comes from Plantago major, assembly GCA_026545765.1. NCBI lineage: Eukaryota > Viridiplantae > Streptophyta > Magnoliopsida > Lamiales > Plantaginaceae > Plantago > Plantago major. Next base: position 86,455,740 of record CM048843.1, on the reverse strand, counting down.
TAAAATTCTAAAGCGAAGACTTTGAAGATCCAAGTTCGCCGCATTAGAAGACTAGAATCAGAGGATTGTAATAGAGAATTGTACCCGCACTCATCAAAACAATAAAATTTTATTTGTGCAATTTTATTTGCTACAGATTTTTGGCAAGCCCAGTGGGACATCTCTACCTCTCATCTCTAGTGAAGCACTATGCCTCCTAGGAAGACGATTAACTCTTCTCAAGCCTCATATGAAGCGCAGTCCAAGGGTGTTGAAGACCCGCAAACCTTGGCTAGCAAAGCCTTTGAAGCTCTAGGTGCAACTGCCACCAAAAGAGATGGAGAAGAAATATCCGATGATGACGACGGGTCTTTGCCATCATCTCCTAAGACAAGAGAGGTCCCTCCTCAGCTCCCAACAATGAGTAATCCTTCACTCGACCAAATGGTGTTAGCTTTGACAAAATCCATGGAGTTCCTCATGAAGCATACTCAGGAACAAGACCTCAAGATTGCAAAGCTTATGGAACGAGAATTCACACCCGAGAAGATTTTAAGCAAGGAAACAGCTGAAACTAGCAAGGCGGGAGGAAAGCACCATGTGGTGTATGAGGAACCATCATACGCTAAGTCAATATCAAAACAAGGAGAAGTGTCAATCTCCCCAGAAGGGACAATCCCAGCTAATCAATTGAAAGAATTCATCATGGGTGCCCTGAAGGAGAGACTTGATGAAAACTCCAAATCATCTTTCACTTACAATAAGCCATACACACGGAGGATTGATAACTTGAGGATGCCCACAGGATATCAACCACCCAAGTTTCAACAATTTGATGGCAAAGGGAGCCCAAAGCAACATGTGGCGCATTTTGTTGAGACATGCAACAATGCTGGAACCTATGGCGATCCTCTGGTAAAACAATTTGTTCGCTCACTAAAGAACAATGCATTCGATTGGTACACTGACTTGGAGGCTGGATCCATAGATAGTTGGGATCAACTGGAGCAGGAATTCCTTAATCGTTTCTATAGCACAAGAAGAACTGTTAGCATGATTGAGCTCACCAACACACGCCAGTGGAAAGAATAAGCCTTCATGGATTACATCAATCGATGGAGGAACTTGAGTCTCAATTGAAAAGATTGATTGTCTGAGGCTTCAACAATTGAGATGTGCATCCAAGGAATGCAATGGGGTCTTCGATACATTCTTCAAGGAATCATGCCACGCTCATTCGAAGAACTAGCGACTCGAGCCCATGACATGGAATTAAGTATGGCTTCAAGTGGAATTGAAGGTCCTCCTGTGCAAGAATCACGTAGGATTGACACCAAGAGAGGGGGTAAGCCTCCATTCAAAGGTAAAGAAGCAATGGCTACAAGCGTCACAAAGATCAAGGTATCAAGGGCGACAAAGGACAAAGAAAAGGTGAACTATACACCAACAAGCAACGCTCCGCCAAAAGACGAGCAAAGAAGGTCGACTCTGAAGGAACTGATGGCAAAGCAGTATCCATACCTCCACTCCGATGTCCCTGGAATATTTGATGACTTGTTGAAGAATAAATTGATCGAGTTTCCTGAAATGAAGAGACCTGAAGAAGAAGGTCGTTCGGACGACCCCAAGTACTGCAAGTACCACCGTCTCGTGAGTCACCCGATACAATATTGTTTCATCTTCAAGGAGAAGGTGATGAAATTGGCCTGGGAAGGGAAGATTTCGCTAGATGAGGAAAATGCAAATGTCAACACCATCTCGTCTGGCGAAAATCATGAGGAAATTGACCAACCCTCACTAGAAGAACCTCCAAACAAAACATGTGTTTCCACTGAAGTGGCAAAACCCATTGATTGTATGATAACTATCTCCTTTAGTGATGAAGATCTCTTACTTGGATCTAGGCCTCACAACAGACCATTGTTCGTATCCGGCTTTACTCGTGAGCACAAGGTGAAAAGGATACTCATTGATGGTGGTTCTGCCGTCAATATCTTGCCCCTACACACCATGAGAGAAGTAGGAATACCTGTAGAAGACCTCGCCAGTAGTCGACTGATGATTCAAGGCTTCAACCAAGGAGGGCAAAGAGCAATGGGCATTGTGAGATTAGAGTTGATGATTGACAATATGTCATCAACAACGCTCTTCTATGTTATTGATGCCAAGACGTCCTACAATTTACTTTTGGGAAGGCTATGGATACATGAAAATGGTGTAGTCCCCTCGACTTTACACCAATGCTTTCAATATTGCCAAAATGGAGTAGTGAGAAAGGTGCTTGCAGATGGCAAACCATTCACGGAAGTCGAATCTTATTTTGCTGACTCCAAGTATTACAAAGAACATATGAAGGATGTAAATGAAGGGTCAAAATCGTTTGGCGACGATTCAAGAGATCAAGTGAAAAATCCTGACAAAGAAGAATTGCCTCATCAAATCTGCCTCGGTGAGGTCTCACATGCGAAAGATGAAGGGTTGAGTGGACTAACTCTACCATTGACAAAGCTTAGCCTCACCAGTATGGTCCAACCACCCCCTAAGGGATTTGTTCGCCCAGTCCACGGAGGTTTGAATGAATACGAGACTTCATCACATAAAGTCGAACATAAACATTTTGGCCCAAACGATTTCAAGCTTTTGATAAAGGCAGGATATGATCCTAAGAATGGCTCTCCTCTGAGATTAAATACATCAGGATCTTCTAGCTCACAAGGTGGTGGAAAAACTCTAGAAGGTCTTGGTTTTCAATGGCCTAACCCTGTCCGTATCACCATAAAACGAGCCACAAGCAATTACGTGAGCGAAAATGACAACTCATTCACCAAATGTGCTTCTGACCAAAATTGTGAGAAATCACTACACAAGTATGTCTTTGAAAGGTTGGGGGCAATTAGACAGTCCGCACATCAAAGACTGGGGGCAATTAGACAGTCCGCACACCAAAGACTGGAGGCAATTAGGAAACCTGCACATCAAAGACTGGGGGCAGTTAAAAAGTCTGTGTATCAAAGATTGGGACCAATAAAATCAGGTAATGCAGGAACTAGCGAGTTAAGTAACTCCGAAAAAACTGCGAAGTCTAGTTCCATCTCGCATGATGTGGACCAAAGATATCAAGGTGTCATATGGTGAAACCCTCAAGGTCAAAAGGGTGACGATAATCCACATAAGAGTCCGAGATAATACTGAGGATGAAAATGAAAGTGTTGAATCATCATACCACATCACCCTTAAGGATTGTGAGGTCATTGAAGAAGAAGATGCTGAAGTAGCACCCCCTGAATTTGAAGAAGGGGTAAATTCCACCATCGATGAATTAAAAGAGGTCAATCTTGGTGATTCAAATGATCCTCGACCTACGTACATAAGCGCTTTGTTAAGTGCCGATGAAGAGATTGCTTACATTGCCCTGTTAAAGGATTTCATAGATGTGTTTGCTTGGACATACAAAGAAATGCCTGGCCTCAATCCCAAGATAGCGATGCACCAACTCTCGATAAAGAATGGAGCTCGTCCCGTCAAGCAAGCTCAACGGCGATTTCGTCCTCAGTTGATTTTGCCAATCGAAGTGGAAGTGAATAAGCTGATTGAAGCAGGTTTCATTCGTGAAGTCAAATACCCTACCTGGATTTCTAACATAGTCCCGGTAAGAAAGAAGAATGGACAAATTCGAGTGTACGTAGATTTTAGAGACCTAAATTACGCATGCCCCAAGGATGACTTCCCGCTGCCCATACCGGAACTCATGATTGATGCCACTACAGGCCACGAAGCGCTATCTTTCATGGACGGGTCCTCAGGATACAATCAAATTCGCATGGATCCGAAGGAAGAAGAACTAACGGCTTTTCGCACTCCAAAAGGGATATATTGTTATAAAGTAATGCCGTTTGGTCTCAAGAATGCTGGCGCCACCTATCAAAGAGCAATGCAAAATATATTTGACGACATTCTTCACAAGAACGTCGAATGCTATGTTGATGACTTGGTGGTAAAATCAAGGAGGCAAACAGATCACTTGCAAGACTTGAGGGAGGTCTTTGAGCGATTAAGAAAGTACCAATTGAGGATGAACCCTTTGAAGTGCGCATTTGGAGTTAGCTCTGGAAAGTTTCTGGGCTTTATTGTTCGACAACAAGGAATAGAAATCGAGCAAGCCAAAATTGACGCGATTATGAAGATGCCTGAGCCAAAAAACATACATGAGCTTAGAAGCTTGCAACGGAAGATAGCTTACCTCCGGAGATTCATATCCAACCTCGCAGGAAGGTGTCAACCATTTAGTCACCTCATGAGAAAAGATGTTCCATTTGATTGGGATCATGCTTGTAGGAATGCATTCGAATGCATCAAGTCATATCTTATGAAGCCGCCAGTGTTAGGAGCTCCGATACCAGGACGCCCTTTGATTCTATACATAGCTGCACAAGAACGTTCAATGGGAGCATTGTTGGCTCAAGAAAACGACAATGGGAAAGAGAATGCACTTTACTATTTGAGCAGAACGATGACGCCAAATGAGCTAAAGTATTCCCCCATCGAAAAGCTTTGTTTGGCTCTCGTCTTCGTGATCCAAAAATTGAAGCATTACTTCCAAGCCCACACAATTCATCTTGTTTCAAGAGCTAATCCATTGAAGTATGTTATGTCAAAAACCGGTGCTCTCAGATAGGCTTGCCAGGTGGTATTTGCAGATTCAGCAATTCGAAATTATATACGTGCCGCAAAAAGCAGTCAAAGGGCAAGTCTTAGCTGATCATCCGATACCTGCGGAATGGGAGTTAACGGAAGATTTTCCTGACGAAGACGTTATGACAATCGAAGTAATTCCTCCATGGAAAATGTACTTCGACGGAGCCTCACACAGAAACGGGGCAGGAGCTGGAGTTGTGTTTCTCTCGCCCAATGGGGAAGTTCTGCCATACTCATTCACTTTGACCCAAAATTGCTCAAATAATGTTGCAGAATATCAGGCGTTGATTCTCGGATTAGAGATGGCGGTCAATGCAAAGAGATTACATCTCAACATCTATGGAGACTCTAAACTAGTGGTCAACCAAGTGCTAGGGGATTATGATGTCAAGAAACCTGAGCTAGCCCCATATGTTTGCTATGCTAGAAAATTGATCGGATGGTTAGAGGACGTGTCAATCGAACATGTTCCACGAGGAAATAATGGTCGAGTCGACGTTCTAGCAAAACTTGCTTCCACTCTTGTGATACCTGACAAGAGAGTCCATATCCCCATTTGTCAGAATTGGATCGTCCCGCCTATACTTAAAGATAGTGAATGTGGTGAAGAAAACAATGTCGTGGAAGTCTATGAGATCGAGAAAGAAGACTGGCGACAACCTCTAGTTGATTAGCTGAAATACGGCAAGTTGCCCCATGAAATACGCCATAGAGCAGAAATTAGACGTCGAGCAGCTCGCTTCATATACTACAATGACACACTCTATAGACGCTCATTCAATGAGGTGTTTTTGCGATGTCTAGGTGATGAAGAAGCTGTGCAAGCAATCGAGGAAGCACACTCGGGCGTTTGTGGTGCTCACTAGTCGGGTCCGAAATTGCACTTTCGAATCAAAAGGATGGGATACTATTAGCCCACCATGGTCCGAGATTGCATGGAATATGCACAAAGATGTCAACCTTGCCAATTTCATGCTAATTTCATCCATCAACCACCTGAGCCGCTACACCCAACTGTTGCCTCATGGCCATTTGATGCATGGGGGTTAGATGTGGTTGGCCCAATGACGAAATCTTCCGGAGGTCATTCGTACATCCTGGCAGCAACCGACTATTTCTCTAAATGGGCGGAAGAAATACCACTTAAGGAAGTAAAGAAAGAGAACGTTGCTGACTTCATACGTTCCAACATTATCTTTCGGCACGGCGTTCCACGCTACATAATCACTGACAATGGAAAGCCATTATGCAACACCGTGATTGATAAGTTGTGTCAACAATTCGAATTGAAGCAGAGGAAGTCTTCGATGTACTATGCGGCAGCCAATGGCCTCGCAGAAGCCTTCAATAAAACATTGTGCAACTTATTGAAGAAAGTGGTAGCAAAGTCGAAAAAGGACTGGCACGAGAGAATCGGAGAGGCATTGTGGGCTTATAGGACGACACATCGAACTCCTACCCAGGCCACCCCTTACGCGCTGGTTTATGGAGTAGAGGCTGTCCTTCCCCTGGAACGACAGATTCCATCCCTGAGGATCGCAATCCAAGAAGGGCTCACTAAGGAAGAAAATGCTCGCCTACGACTAGAAGAGTTAGAATCACTGGATGAGAAAAGGATGGAAGCCCAACAAAGACTCGAATGTTATCAAGCTCGCATCTCTAGAGCATTCAACAAAAGAGTTCGTCCTCGCTCTTTCCAAGTGGGAGATCTTGTTCTCGCTGTAAGAAGACCAATCATTATGACCCATAAGACTGGGAATAAGTTCACGTCAAAGTGGGACGGGCCATACGTCATCAAAGAACCGCACAAACGGCTCGTACAAACTTAGAGCTGATGATGGATTGAGAATTGGCCCCATCAACGGGAAATTCTTAAAGCGATACTACCCGTAAAAAGAGAAAAAAAAACAAAAACAAAAAAAAAAACAAAACAAAAAAAAAAAAGAAAGAAAAAAAAATAAATAAAAAAATAAAAAAATGCAGAAGCCCTCAAAACAAAGCAGGGGTGCTTAGATTAGTACACTCCTGACCCGCATGAGCATAAACTGTGTACGGTGACCACCAATGGCAGTACATGTGGCTAAACTGTTAACCTACCTCACTAAGGGCATTTTATAGTGGTTAAACTTCAAAATACCTCACCTAGTCTAAGGTGGTTAAACAATGGATACTCCTGGCCCGCACGAGTATAAACTGTGCACGGCACACCCCCTTCCAATCACAAAGTCATCCTTGAACTACGTTTTGACTTGATCCTCTCTCAGAGGTACGTAGGCAGCTTAGTTCATTCTAAGTTCAGTCATAAGTATCAGAGTTATATGTTTATTTATCCAGAGCAATGTGATACTCAACAAGAAAAGCATGCAAAAGTGATATGGCAAAAGGAAGATAATCTTTATCATTCATCACAAAAGATAGCAACATATGTTACAAGAAGGAAAACAAAAAGTAGTAGAGGCAAATGGCAATCCCTAAAAAGGCTTCAAAATCTTCAGCTCTTCATAAGCAGTCTCCAACTCTGTCCTCAGAATATCCAACTTCTTTTTGGCTTCATCAATCGGCGTAATGGTGTTGTTCGACTCAGCAGCTTCTTGTTCCATCTTGGTAACGTCTGCTTTTGCGGCTTGAAGAGACTCCGTCTTAAGCTTAAACGAGGCCTCAAGATCCTTCACCCTTTTAACCAAGGATTTAAGTTTCTTCTTAGCGGTTTTGGCACTAATAGATTCATCAACCACCTTTGTTTTAGCTTCCTCGAGACGAGCATCAAATTCAGCGACTTGTTGGGCAAGTGATTCATCGGAAGGCATATCAGCGATGGCAGATTTCGCAATGTCAAACATGGCGGCTTTCTCAAACAAAGAATTGAACAAAGTGTTAGGAATATCTGTTAGTATTTTGATCACTCATCACATGTTCTTATCTTAGCCAGAAAGGTGATTAAGTGCTCTTGGTTCACTTGAACATTGTAAAAGAGGAAATCACTGAGTATGATTAGTCTAGTAAATCTTGTATTAGGATTATAGGTCTCTGAGTGTAATTTTTATTTCAAGAAGACCATGAAGATCAATCCTAGCAATGGAGCTTTTCTGAAGATTAGAAGACTGAAGATTGCACAAGGTTTATGAAGACACAAAGGTTTAGTCTAACTCAGAAAGACTATGTCCTTAATCCTTTCTTAAGTATATTAACTTACTTTGGAAATATGATTCTGGACATATGACATCATGAGTATGGAGCATGCAAGCCATCAGAAAGGCTCATGTATTCGTTGAGACTAAAGGACAATGAACAGTACTATGCATTAAATGCATCGGCAGAAATGCTGCAAAAAGCAAGTCCTCTCTGAAACAAGAGATAGTGACTTCTGAGTACATAGTTCAAGATATAAACGGATATAATTTGATAGAGAGCACAACGGATACAATTCAAACGCCTCTAAAATTTATCTATATATATATCACACACTTAGATGCTTTAAGAACATACCTTAGAACGCTCTATCTTGCAAACTTACCATCTAGCAAAGTATTCTCTCAAGCACTCTACTACCCTTTCTGAAAGCTTTCTGTTGCTTGAAGAATCACTAGTAGTTCTAAGTTGTCCTGAACCTTAACAAGAGATTGTTATTCGTGAAAGAGTTGAATTATCAGATACCCTTTATGGAGCTCATTCTCCAGAACGGACACCAATTACTTGGGTCAGTAAAGAGCAGACTGTCATCCACTGAACAAGTGTATTAAGTAGTCTTGTTCTATTAGGCTCTCTGAAAACATAACTGAAAAGTTATACGAGAAGCCTCTCTGACAAACCTTATAACCAACACCCTCAAGGCGTGGAGTAGAGGAAGTACTTGATTTGGAAAATCAGGGAATAACTCCAAGGTTATCTGAGTAGAGGAAGTACTTAGCTCTAGGAGCTGGGGAATAACTCAGGGGGAACATTTGGTTGGGAACCATTTGTTTAAGAATCTTAGAATAGGATTATTGTAAGGTGAACTCAATTATCTGTTCTAGTGAATTCTAGGTCTCAGAAAGACCGAAGTGGATTAATTGGAGGATTACGCCACCTCTAGATACCACTATACTTGCTGTGTTATTTACCTTCTCAGATTTACATTTCAGAAAGCACACACACCTACTTATTGTTTCGCACTTACCCATCTTAAAGTCTTCCAAGGCTCGAATTTAAGTATCGAACCCCTGTGTTTCGAGAAATCGTTTGACGACAAAAGTTTTAAAAGACTTTTCACCCCCCCCCCCTCTAGTCTTTTACTTTGCCGTTATCTGGACCAACAAGTGGTATCAGAGCAGGAGGTTCACAAGCCTTCTGCACTGAACCTAGATCCCCAGATAGGTGAAGGAACTTTGTCCCTTCGAGGACTATATAATTTGTGTGTTAAGTGTGCGGTATGTCTCGAGTGATGCTCCTGCTCAAGCCGTAAAACTACGAGAAATGGAAGAACAACATGATGCTCCATCCGGAGGCCATTAGTGATGAGATGATCTATGTCATCAATGAAGGGCCTATCAAAATCGCATAACTCAAACAGCATCGAGGTGTCGATGGAAGAAAAGCCTCGACAAGGAAGATGGAAGCGAGGACATGGTCGCTAGTGATAGTGGTCATGTTGCTCGTGGAAGCATTATACATGAAGACAAGCCAAGAGAGCTCTGGACATCTGAAGATGCCAAGAGACACAAATTGGATGGTCAAGCTCGTAATATAATCATCAGATCGACACCTGAGCACATACAGTGTAAACTGTGGGGTGCTAAAAGCAGCGAAGTTGCACTGCAATTGATTGAAGAAATCAGTGGAATCGAGAAAACCAAAGAAAACAAGTTCAAGTTCTTAAATTGAAGTTCCAAAACTTCAAACAAGGTCCCACGAAACTCGAAGAACTTGATTTCAGATTTACTACTCTTATGAGTGATATGGCGCACTTGGTGAAAGCAATAGATACTCCCAATGAAAAGATTAAGACCATTGTCAAGTCTCAATCACAACTGGGAACACACTAAGTTCTTTTATTTCAATCAAGGGATGCCAAATATTACTCCAGTAGAGCTCTTCTCTCATCTTGCTACTGTAGACTATGAGACAACTCAGAGAGAACAAACAGCTGAAAAGTTACAAAGTGTTGCTCTAGTTTCTCAAGGCACTTCTGAAAAGAAGGATACCAAAGAAGCATCTGAAGAAAATGCCCTTGCAATAAGACACATGAAGAAATTTGTGAGTCAAGAGATTGAGAGAAGAAAAGCAAAAGAAAAGTTGAAAAAGCATCTTGGCCCAAACTATCATCAGTACAAGAACATACAAGTGAACAACTCTCGAACACCCCATTCGTAAAGGTGTTAGTATCAAGTCGCAGAAATAGGAAATGATATCCGCTTCTATTGTCAAAAGCTGGTCACTAAGAGAGATTGTCCGCTTAAACAAGCTCAAGACAGGTGACAAGAAGGACAACAGAAATTTCAAGAGAAATCAAAGGGCCTTACTGACTGAAGAAAGGAAGAAGATTCAAATTCAACTTGATGCTCTAGACTTTGAGATGATTCAAGATGGAGATTCGGATGACCTGACCTACCATCACCGTATGTGTGGAATCACCCACGATGTAATTGACTTGCCTTAAGAAGAAAGAAATGTGGAGTTCTTTGAGATTCTTGGTCCGCACATCTCCAACATTGAAATGTGTCTTATGGCTGATGAGGTAACTAACAATTCACAATTTTTGTACTATGAGAGTGATGATGGAATTGAGGATCTGGAGTTGGTCAAGAGTGAATTGGATCGTTATGAGAAAGAATTTCTGGAAGTACAATCCAAAACCAGAATTCTAGAGTAAAGCAAAGAAACAATTGAAAAAGAGATTTCTAAGCTAACCAGAGTATCTGAAAACAAGAACGCTGAAATAGCCTTTCTGAAATCTCAGATATCTGAGAATGAAAATTCTCACAAACTAGCCTTGAATGAACTTACCAAGAAAATGATGAAGCTGCTTTCTGAGAATGAAGAACTCAGAAAGAAAGAGCTATCCTTCCAATCTTATGCAAAGGCTAGTGACACTCTCACTGAGGTTCAATCCTATCTAAGAGATCCCTCTGAGAAAGGTGGACTTGGACTCGATGAACAATCGAGTAATTCATCTCCTCTGAAGAAGAGTGATGAAAGGTTGACCTTTGTAAAAAGTCAATAGAATGGTTCTTCAACCACCTATAGCATTGGTCAGAAAGCTAGGGTAGTTGACAAAGGAAAAGGAGTAGCAACCCAACCTTTGAAAGAACAACAAGTTCACAAGAAACTTGTGGATGAGCTTTCTGAAAAGAAACACAACCCTCAGACATGTAACCATCCACATTGCTATATTACTAGGAAAGGAAGAATTGCTGGAATAGGCAAATTCTCTACTGTACCATTTTATGAAAATAAAGATGGTGCAAAAACTAGTAAGGCTTCTGAAGAACGTATTCAGAAAGCCAAAGGTGTTCGAAATGGCATTGGCTATCGTGCTATTGGAAAAGTTCTTCTGCAACAATATAAGGAAGGACAAGAACAATGGCAAGGCGATATTGCACATAGCAATAGATGTATGGAAGAAATCTCAAGCCACCGAAAAACTGAATGTCGAGCTAGAAGGAACTCGCCGAAAGGCTAAGTTCTTTGAAAAGCAATCCGAAACCTGTGGTCCAGAAAGCACCAAAAGGAACACCTAGAAACACCACAAGAAGGAAAATTGAGATCAAAATTACTAATTTTATTGCATCTCCTTCTGATCAAGCTAGACAAAAACAAACTCCCAAGAAATTCACTAAATTGTCGATTCCTACTGGAAGAATGTTTAGTCTAAATGGTTCTATCTCTGAAGCAAGAACCTAACTCCTGTTTCCTGTTTTGTGTAGAACGCCTCTTGGACTAAGGCTCAATGGCTATTTGATAGTGGATGCGGAAAGCACATGACAGGAGACAAAGCAAATCTGGTCAATTACAAAGCTTGCAACAATGGACCAGACATCAGATTTGCTGGAGGTGAATTAAATCCCTCTCTGGGATTTGGCAACGTCAAATTAGGATCATTAACTATCACTGACGTATTACATGTCAAGGGTTTGAAATACAATCTATTTAGCATGAGCCAGTTTGCAGACAAGGGATTTACTGTGAAATTCAAAGCAAAGTATTGCAAACTTATTGACAATGAGTCAAAGCAGACAGTCTTGGTTGCTCGGCGGAAAGGCAGTCTTTATGTTGCCGACTGGGCATCTACCACAACTGAAGAATGTCTCATGGTGAGTCAATCAGGTCACACAGAAGAGCACTGGTTATGGCACAAAAGAATGAGTCACTTGAATTTCAAAACTCTGAACAAACTTGCCAAGAAATAGTTAGTGGTTGGCCTTCCCAAAACATCTTTCAGAAAGGATGGTATCTGTTCTGCCTGTCAAATGGGGAAACAATCTAAGATCTCTTTCAAGTCCAAAATCAGACACTCTAGTGTTAGACCACTGCAACTATTACACATGGATCTTTTTGAATCATCAGAACTAGTTATGCAGAAAGAAGTATGGTCTTGTTGTTGTAGATGACTTCTCAAGATTCACTTGGGTTATCTTCCGAAGCACAAATCGATGCTAGGGTGGAGATACCAAACTTTGAATAAGCTTGAAGTCATGAAAATGACAAGGTATCTGCAATCGTAGCACCATGGTACGAGTTTGTCAATCAAGACATAAAGAAGTTTTGTACCAAAGAAATGTATACAACACCAACTTTCCTTCAGAAGAACACCACAACAAAATGGTGTTGCGTAAAGGAAAAATAGAACACTTAAAGAAGCAGCAAGGACAATGCTAGGCGATCGAGATAAGTGAAGTTTATTGGGTCAAGTCGTAAACACAAGATGCTACACTCGTAATGTATGTTTGATAAACAAACACCATGATAAGACCCTTATGAACTCTTGGTTGGTAGACCCCCTAATATCAAACATCTAAAAGTATTTGGTTGTAGATGTTTTGTTCTTAACAATGGAAAAGAGTATCTAAGAACATTTCAACCAAAGGCAGATGAAGGTGTGTTTCTTGGTTATTCTATGAATAGCAAAGCATACAGAGTTTACAACAAAGAACAAAGAAGATTGAAGAATCAGTTCATGTTGTATTCTATGAAGGAAGCAAGAAAACACCCCTTGCTGATGAACTCTCAGAAAGGTTCAAGGAACTAGTGATAAAGGATTCTGAAGAGGAACTCTCAGAAAGGAAAAACATCATTGTGGAAAGAGAGGATGACTCTGACGAAGAAAAGCATGAAATGCCTAGTAACAACCAGATGATTCTCAGACATGATGAAGAATTTCCTATGAGAATTCCAGAAATGGAAACTGAAGATGTTAATCAAAGAGCTAACTCTGGAAATGACCTCTCCGATGTGCATGTCCCGTAAAGCTCTCACATCGAGCAAGTGTCGACATTCACCGCCTTCGAGGTGCAAATGTCACGACATCTTAAGAAGTATCAAGTCATAATCATAGTGATTCACATTCAGATCACATAGATATTGACCCTACTAGCCCTAAACCCATGATGAGATGGATCAAGGATCATCCTGCAAAAGACGTGATTGGACCAATCAATCAAGGTGTTAGGACTAGGAGAGCAATAGCGGAAATTGCTAACTCTCTCTTTGGATGTTTTATCTCAAACATTGAACCAAAAACTATAGAAGAAGCATTAAGAGACCAAGACTGGATCTCAGCAATGCAAGAAGAGTTGGATCAGTTTGAGAGAAACAAAGTCTGGAAACTAGTTCCATTTGTAGAAGGAATATCTGTAATTGGAACGAAGTGGGTTTTCAGAAACAAGATGAATGAATCTGGTGAAATAACCAGAAACAAAGCAAGGTTGGTTGCCAAGGGATTCACCCAGACTGAAGGTTTAGATTTTGATGAGTCATATGCACCAGTTGCCAGATTGGATGCAATAAGACTCTTCTCGCCTTTGACTCATAAAGACTTTAAAGTTTATCAGATGGATGTCAAGAGTGCATTCTTGAATGGTGAACTTGCTGAGGAAGTCTATGTTGAACAACCACCTGGCTTTGAAGTTTCCTCAGAAAGTAGAATGGTCTATAAGCTACGGAAAGCTCTTTGTGGACTGAAACAGGCTCCAAGAGCATGGTATGACACTTTGGACAAATACCTTCTGGAAAGTGGTTTCAAGAAAGGTGAAGTTGATAAAACTTTATTTACTTTAAACCATGATGGGAAACTACTCTTAGTTCAAGTATATGTTGATGACATCATATTTGGATCTAAGGACAAGCAACTTTGTGATGACTTTGCAAATCTCATGAAAAGTAAGTTCGAGATGAGCATGATGGGAGAATTGAACTATTTTCTAGGATTGCAAGTCAAGCAACTCAATGATGGAATATTCATTAGTCAGACAAAGTATGCAAAAGACATGCTCACAAAGTTCAATCTTAAGCCTTCTGAAAAGAATGCTAAGATACCTATGAGCATAGGAACCAAGATGACCTATACTGAATCAGATAAGAGTGTTGATGAACACAAGTATAGGAAATTGATAGGTTCACTACTCTACCATCGCAAGCGACTGATATTCAATATGCGGTTGAGTGTGCTAGATTTCAAACAAATCCAATGCAATCACACTACAACACTGCTATAAAAATATTAAAGTATGTGAAAGGTACAATAGATGTAGGATTGTGGTATCCTAAAGAAAGTGGATTGAGTTTGGCTGGTTACTCAGATGCTGATTATGCTGGATCAATGCTTGATAGGAAAAGTACCTCGTGAACTCATGGGTTTACGGGAACTAGACTTATCTCATGGTTTAGCAAGAAACAAAACTCAATTGCAACTTTTACCACAGAGGTAATATATTGTCACTTTGGTTGTTGTGGAACACAAATTCTGTGGATTCAACAACAACTCAGAGACTATGGACTCAATGAAGAGAAAACTCCCATTTTCTATGATAACACAAGTGCTATTGCAATCACACAGAACCCCAAGTTCCATGCCAGAACAAAGCACATTGATGTCAGACACCACTTCATCAGAGACCATGTTGAGAAAGGCAATATAGAGATACTCAAGATTGGCACAGAAGACCAACTTGCAGATATCTTCACTAAGCCCTTACAAGAAAGCCGGTTCTTGACCTTAAGACATAATCTTGGATTAATGGAGTTGCCTAAGGACTGAAAAACTGTCTTGAATCTCTAAAGACTGAATAAGTGAGTAGGCCTCTGAGAACAGGTTCTCAGAAAGCCAAGTTGATAAGAAGTGATGCAAAGGTTTCTGAGTAGCAACACTCAGAAAGACAAAACATTTCTGGAACGGGTATCTAGAAAGGCAAAGGTCGGTACACACTTAATAAGTAAATAAAACTAGAACTTACTTACTGAGAGTGGGTCAAATACATTCAAACAACTGAAGCTTCTGACACTTGAATTCAGAAAGCTATTTAGTCATAAAGAGAAATGGACACACAAAGCACAAAAAGTATAAGTTCTGAAAGTCAAACATGTGCAATGTCTTGTATTTTTACCATTTTCATGATAAACAATATATAGATAATGACTTGACACTCAGAATGATAAGCTCAAACGATTAAGTGTTCCTACTCTTTACTAAGTGACACAATGAATGTAGCATATTAAAAAATCCATCAAGTCGGCACATTACCATTTGTTGATTGATATCATTACAAGATATTCAATATA
This sequence comes from Plantago major, assembly GCA_026545765.1. Classification (NCBI taxonomy): domain Eukaryota; kingdom Viridiplantae; phylum Streptophyta; class Magnoliopsida; order Lamiales; family Plantaginaceae; genus Plantago; species Plantago major. The sequence goes on along the minus strand of CM048843.1, from coordinate 86,440,314 downwards.
AGCCCTTGATGAATAAACGTTTGATCTCAACGGGTGAGATTAAAACAAAGCAAGTAATGTCTGTTGAGAAATGCAGACATGGCCCACTACGCATTTAATGAAGTACAAAGGACGTACCACGCCTATGCAGATGCAAAGACACGCATTCATATTCAGCTATATGTATGTTGTATCTATGTACATTTTTTCTGCTATATGTATAGGATTTGGGCAAAAGACAAACACTTTTACCAATTTCGAAATTTCAAACTTGCATCAAAACAGCAAAATCTCTCAAGATTTCTGCAAAACCCCTCTGCAAAACTCAACTTCTTGTGCTTAGTCTTCTGAAAAGATAGACTAATCTCGATTAATTGTGCAATATTCATCTGAAAAACACTCACTCTAAACTCTATATAAGAGATGGCACCCAAGACGATGACCACCAAGAACCCCAAGGCAACATCCTCTACTCCATCCGAAAAGTAAGGAGGAAAGGAACTTAAGGTGTTGAATAAACGCCTTCTGGGAAAGTTTACCCCATCGGACTGGAACCCTAAACACAAAATGAATTGGGGAGCCTTTCTAGTAAAGAGATATTTACCAGCAGTTATATCTTCAAAACTAGAAAGAATCGATATCGGGAATGTCAAGAATTCCCATATCTACAAACTCTATCTGCCGCACCAGTGGACTATCCACATCGGATGTACCGGAGTTCTATAACAACTCCAAAATCTTCACAAAAGTTGTGAATGATGAAGAAGAAAATACATGCGCATCAAGTCCAAGGACAAGAAATTGTTCTAGACTGCAAGACTTTCTGCAAGATATTCCGATTGAAAAATCGAGGAACATTTGAAGACATCAACATCAAGGACACTTCCATGATTCAAGGCGTCAAAGAGCTATTTGAAGCAATCCAGTTAGAAAATGCAAAAGGTTGCCCAGGAGACTTTGTTCTGAAGGCCATCAGAACTAGTCATCTCCAGAAACACTGGAGTACTTTAGCTCTTATTCTGGTCCGTTGCTTTGATGGAAACAAAGGTGGAGTAGACCAGATAAGCATGGAAAGATGGATGATGATGCATCTTCTGAACAAGAAGAATGAAGGGCAGGAAACCCACTTCAATTGGGGGAAGTACACCTTCAACAAATTCCTTGGACATATTGAGGAATTTGAGCCCAAAATCATCAATGGCCTTGCTGAGCCAAAGGCCAATATGCAGTTTGGTCTCAGGATCTGTTACATTCTGGAAACAATGGGAATCACTCTCAGAGAGAGGCAGAAATCCACCAACTCCCTTTTCAGACACGCTTTTGAATAAAAGGAGAAACTTGCTGCTGAGAACGCACTTAGAAAGGCAGAAGAAGAAGAAACTGCACAGCAAGGTGAGGAGGTCTCTGAGCAAGCCAAAGCTAAACCTCCAGTTGCCAAGAGAAAGAGGACTCATAGCAAGAGAGCCTCCAAGCCCCTAATCATACAAGAGGCACAACCTTCTGGAGACAAGGTCTCAGAAGATGTTGGACGCTCAGAAAGGCAAATCCAGAATCCCCCAAGAGTCTTGAACCAGAATGCTCCAGAACTCTCCAGAGATGATAGAAATATCATAGATGGGTCTGCACCAACACAGAATAGTGATTCTGAGGATGATGAAGTACTTGCAAAAGTACTCAAAAGGTTCAAGTATGAGACCCATGGAGGAGCTTCAAGCTCACTCTTGAAAGACAAGAGCCCTCCGCCCAAGGAAGAAGAAGGCTGGGTGAGGAAGATAGAATGATGGAAGATGTTGCCATTGCTTCCACATTCACAATGCCAACACTTAATATTGTCAAGAAAACCCCGTTTCTTGAACAGTTCCTCAACCTTCCGAGAGCTAAACTCTCAGAAAGGTATCAAACTGAGATGGAGACTCAGAATGATACTGAAGAGGAGATCAATAATGAGCACAGATAGACTATGGAAACACCACACGTTCAAGAGAACAATGATCACCGACTCTATTCAGTAACAAAGATAGTTTCAGATCTAACATGTCAACATAATTGTATGTTAACTTGTTACTCATAAGTCAGATTTATACAGGCCAACTTGGAGACACACTTTCAGGGGGGAAGAAAACTTGTCCACCCCCTTGAATCAAGAAGAGGTTCCTCCAACCTCAGAACATCAAGAAGAGCCTGTCCCACAGGTAGTAAAAGTTATCTCTGAACAAGAAATAACTAACAAAAATTGCTCTTATGTTCTAATATTCTTAATGTCTCTTCTTAGGCTCCAACTAAGGAAGTAGTGGTGGTGGAACCAACACCCCAAAACCTAGAGATTCCAGAAGCTGAAAAGCTTTCTAAGGAAGTATTTACTGAGCCTTCTGCTGAGAAGGTAAGTAATCAGTAATAGTCTTCTTCAACGAATGCTCTGGAAAACCCACTACTAAAATATCTTATGTTTGTTCTTACAGGCTCAGTCAGAAGAACAATTGGATGGAGAAACAGTTGTGTCATCTCCTCCAAAAGAAACTAAAAGCTCTTGAACAAGCGATTCTGCAGAAAAGGTGCCAGAAACCGCCAAGGTTTCTGAGGAACATGCTACTGAGCTTCCTCACTTAAAAGTAAGTGAAGTCTCAGAAAGCACTTTTCCACCTATCTTTTCTGTTAAAAGTTTCTAAACATGTTTGATTTTAACTCTCAGGTTCAAGCAGAAAGAAAGGTTGATGAGGATAAAACTTCTCCTCACACCAAAGTATTTGAGGCCTCTGTGCCCAAGCAAGTAAAAATCCAAGCAGATGAGCCTAGTGTTTCTACACAGGTATGCTCAGAAAGCTCACTTCTGCACACAAATACCAACACAAGTGGTTTGAACAAAACTAATTTGAACACTTTCTTTCAGGCTCAAAGTCTAGTGCCAGTTGATTTACTCAAGGCCTTCCAGAAGCACACCTTAAAGAAACATCTCAAGTGCTTGATACGAGTAAACTCGAAAGGTGACCTTTTCAAGTAGCCAGTAATCGATGTCCCAGAAAAGAGAGCAATTGCCCTAAATCTGGAGGATTATATCCATGCATTGTTCCCTACAGAGTCCTACTCATTTGCCACTCTAATGCATGAAGACTTCATTCATGAAGTAGCACAAAGACTTATAGCAGATTTCAAGTCTGCGGATGCTCAAACCCAAGAGCAGATGGTTACCCATCCTGCCTTGCCCATCAAGCTCACTACTTATCCTGCTGAACAAGAAGAAGTTAATGGGAGGATGATTACATTCCCAAATGCGATCAACCTGGTTTCAGAAGATGACGAGGAGATGGACGAAAATGATTATCAAGAACCTCCCTCTGAGCATCCAAACCAAGAAACAAAGAACAAGAGTGATGATGATGATGATCAGAATGATGATTCCCAACCTAGACAAGGCGGGATTCAGAAAGCTAGCAAAGAGAGTGGAGAAAAGGCTACTCCCTCAATTGCTCAGAAAGGTCCATCATCATCATCACATCCCAAGTCTCATCAAGATACCCAACAAGCTGAACACAATGATGCCATAGAAGAAATTTCAGCTGCTGAGTTTAGGATTGAACAACTCAGAAAGGTATTGGAAGAAGAGAAGAGAATCAACATTGAGACTCAAGCTCTTGTTGATGAAAAGGAAGCCAAAATCAAAAAGCTCGAAGAAGCTAATGCAAAAGAATTGGCACTCCTAGATGAGCAAAGAAATTTGAAGAATGCCATTGTTGTCACAAATTACCAAATAGATGCAATGGATGACAATGATGATGAAGAGAATGATGTCGAGATCGCATCGTAAAGACCTTCTACATCTTCTCGTATAAGGCCAAACACTTGGTGGAAAGCGAAGAAGATTATCAATCGCAAACAATCCAAGAAAAGGATTATGATAGTGATCTTGAAACCCACAACTTGATCATCAAGGTAAGATGAGAGACTTGTCACTCAGCACAAAAGAGCCCTACTTGCTCCTCATATATTCTCTGCACCAAGTAGTTCAAGAAGTGAAGAGCACCGTGCAAGGAACAGTGTCTTTTTAGAACTCAGAAAGACACTAGTTGCCCAAGACACAGAAGTGCTAAAATCCGTCCCAGAAGAGATGAAGCCTTTGGCTGCTGCTTTACTCAACAGAGCAACCAACATCGCTCTCTCTCAGAAAGACCTAGGGTTGGTCAGGGATGAGGATTGTAACAATGCTAATGCAGCATTGAATGAAGCCAGCCATGCTGTCCTGCAAGCCAACACCATCCTAAGGCCGCTTGAAGAGCTCAACAGAAAGGAGCAGGAACTGGTTAGACAGAACTGTTGAGGGGAAAAGTCCTCCAAACACTTAATGAATTTTCCTTGCTTTCCTCCACTCTAAGTACCTAGACCACCTTTGAGTAAGAACCACCTTGCTTGTAAGAACCAAAGAGTAAGAGTCCGTAAGGACCGTCGTACTGGTAAGAGGCGATGCGTAAGGACCTGCACAAGTGACTTGGAGGGGGGGGGGTTAGGACCCGGTTTGCTAAGTGTCAAACCGGACTGAGACTTTACTCAAGAGAGACTGAAGATCTACTCTGTATAATAGTTGAGAAGGTAAGAGTCTAGGAAGAAGACTTCACTTACTTTGCACTGTGAGGATATGTGCATATTTATAGGTTTCCCTTGAGAAAGGGAGGGCTCACAAGATCGCGCCAAGTGTCCGTCCCCATCGTGCTAACAATGCTCTGTGCCCACGGCCAATGTCTTGATAGGCCTGTGGCCCAATAGGTTGGTTGGGTTAGGACATCCCGCTTAGGACTGTAGTCCGTGACAGAGCGGTTAGGACGTCACGCTTAGGACTGTAGTCCGATAGAGCGGTTAGGACGTCACGCTTAGGACTGTAGTCCGTGACAGAGCGGTTAGGACGTCACGCTTAGGACTGTAGTCCGATAGAGCGGTTAGGACGTCACGCTTAGGACTGTAGTCCGATAGAGCGGTTAGGACGTCAAGGACATATTTCTGTATCAACATATGTCCCCCTAGTTTTCAAGTATCTTTGTAGAAGATAATTGTGGAACTATAGTGTCCGGGGAGCTTCTTTGTGCGATCGATCTTGTGAGCTTTGAAGAGAAATTTTCCTTATCCGTGTCCTCTTGTCTTTCCTCTATCTCTCTTCCCCCCCCCCCCCCCCCTTCTTACAGTCCGAGAGGGAGACGTCCCGTCTCGGACTGTAGGAAAAGAGGTATTTGTAGCGAGATAGGGTCAAACGTGAAGGCTTAGGACTTTGGAAAATTTTGTCGCTCGGATGTCGGATCCGAGGAGTTAAGTCCGGTTAGATTTTTCCTTGTAGATTTTGTCATTCGGATGTCGGATCCGAACTTGGAGAAATTAAATATATATATAACTTCTTTCATTTGCCACACTCCTTAGAGAGAATAATTTTCTAATTTGATAGGTGAAGCCATCCGAGTCGTGGCGTTCGGATTCATCCGTCCGAGGCTAGAGTCCGGATCTTGTGGCAAGGAATCTTTCGTGGGCATCTTCTTCTTTTTTAATTAGCATGATTCTGTGCTAATTAAACTTCTTTCCATCTCACCACGCACTCTTTCTTTTGCTTTTACGCTCTTTCCTCTTTTACTATAAATAGTAAACTTCTTTCCATCTTTTTCTAACACTAGCAGCTTTCTTCTCTTCCCTCTTTTTACTTATAAATAGTAGAATACCACTTTAATCACCATATCTCACAGTCACGCAATGGTACCATTTATTTGTGGAAATTGTAGTTTGGCACTACAATCAAATTCAACCATAAAGAACTTCGGATCCATGGCAATTATGAGTAATGGTTTGAGTTTTGGATAAGCCAGATGGTACTCTAGCTTAATTCCAGTTTGAATCCGAGCGCACTAGTCCGAGGCGAAGGAGAGAGATCCGGATCCGTCAAGTTTTGTTCCGCTGCTGTTCTATGACCGAATGGCCCGAGTTCTGCCGCCACTCAGCTCCGAGTTCCGTTCCGAAGCTGAAGTTGTGGTCCACATCTGAGACGAAATTGCATAAGCTGTTCAATCTGTTAATCGATGACTCTTCTCTCAGTCCAAAGCTGTGTTCCGGTTCGGAGCTTTGTTCGGGCTCAATTTTAGTCCGAGCCCGCTCCTTGTTTCCGTCCGAAGCGGATTGGCTCCGGATCTGTTCAAGTTCGAGATTCCCATTCTCAGCTGCAGTTCCGGTCTGAGGTATGTCCGGAGGTAGCAATTCCGGAGTTCTCAGCTCGGATCTATCTCTATTCTGCGGTTTCCAGTTCGGACCTGCGTCATAGTCCGAACATATCGATCTGGTTCTGAGAAATTGGGGAAATGGGTGTCGGATTTATGGGTGGAAGAGTCTAATGAGGGTGAAGAGTATTGTAGCCATGAATTGAAGATTAGTGTGATCTGCCTGTGATTGTAGATTGAAATATCCGAAGCACGTATTTTTTGGTGGGTGTAGATTGTAAAAATGATCTTTCTGTTTGCAGGTTCTGTATGTTTTGCGGGTTGCTATGCTTTTGCTGCTACAGTAGCAGTCTGAGACGGCGGGTCTCTTGCTTAGTCCGAGTTCTTTGTCCAATCATGGTCCGAGACGGGTCTCAGTCCAAAGTTGCTACTCGGAGTTCCGAATTCGAGTTGTTCTCTAGTTGTTAGATTTGTTCGGGCTCTGCAAGCGCGTGATTTTGTTCCGTCACCGCAGTTCAGTCCAGATCAAGCAGTCTTCTACACTGTGTTTCGTCTGTAGTCCGAAGATCAATTGTTTCTCTGAGTTGTCTATTTCGTGATGAGATTCCACATATCCGGATCTGTTTTATTTCTGAGCTTTCTGCTGTTCTGAGTTTCGAGATTCGCAATTGTTCCGAGAGTTCTGAATCTGGATCTCTGTCGGTCCGGATTTGTTATTTGTTCTCCGTAATTCGAGGCTCATCAACGCTCTTCCTCTTGCTCTCTTTCATCCAGTTCACTGCTCTTGTCCGCTGCGTCATTTCGGAGCTCAGTTCGAAGCTCTTAGGCCTGTGCAGTCCGGATCTAGGATGGCGCAGAGAGGCAGCCATGGATGTCAATCCGGATCCGAGGCTTGTTGTCTGAGTTAACTGTCCGAAGCTCTGTGTTGTTTATTATGAAGTTGCTACAGTTCGGATTTCTGTGCTTGTGCTCCAGTTCCGGATCTGCTGTTCCGACATAGTGTTGTGCAAGATCCATTCAGTCTGAAGTTGTATCGCATTCTGCCATTTGTGATGTTGGTCTGTAGGTTCTTGCTTTGTCATAGTTTGGATCCGGATCTTCTGCTATAGTTCTGTTCGAGCTCTTGGTTTTGGATCTGCACCAGTCCGTAGTTCAGTTTTGATCCGAGCTGTAGCTGCTTCGTCTTCCGCAGCTAGTTTCCAGTGAAGTGGGAGTTATGGTTTGTTGTGTGCGAAACTCACCATTCTAGTCCGAGACTGTTCTTTCTGAAGTCGATCTGTCTTTCTCGGTTCGGATGTCTCTTTTTTGTTCGGGCCGAGCTTCGTTGTTTGTCGCCATTTTCGAATTGGTTCGCCTTCTTCTGCACTACGGATTTTTTGTTGTTTCGGACCCGCTTGGTTCGAGCTTTGTTATGTTCCGGATCTAGATATGTTGCTCCGGACTTTGATGTCCAAGGTCGTGTCTCTCTGTGCCGTTGTAGTTCGAAGGTGCTCAGTCCGAGGCGCGTTGTGTTGTTGCTCAAGTTTGCGAGTTTTGAGGCGAGATTCCACAGATCCGGATCTACTGTCCGAGTCATGTGCTACGGATCTGCTTCTTCGGATTGCTACAGTAAGTCCGTAGCTACAGTAACTTTTTTCTCTCTTTTTTGAGACTTTGCAGATCTTGTCTGAAGCTAGGATACGGATCTACTGTTCCGTTTATGTTCAATCCGAGCCTCTTCTCTGTTTGTAGTTCGGAACTGTCGCTCCGTCAACTTCAGTCAGAAGCAGTACTTTGATGTTTGTGTTGTTCCGAGTTTAGCTAATTATTTTGCTCCGAAGATAACTTGTTGTTCAACACATGTAATTTTCAGGAGTGTTGATGTTATTGTATTGTCCTTCGGATATATGTAGAACTCAACGTGATGCTTGAATTCCGTCTTTACTTCATACAAAAAGAGTGAAGCTGTCCGAAGCTTGTTTGAAAATGTCTTCTTTTTGTCTATCTTTGTAGCTTCTGTTTTACTTTTGAAGCTTTGGACTTGGTGTTTGCAAAAATTATCAACATTCACATATGATGTCTTTGGACAACTTATCCATCAGTAAGAGCGATGGCTTGTGATCTCCAAAACGACGTGTTGATGGATGGTCCAATAGAGGTCGTCCAAACGGTTGAGAGTTCATGTGAGTGGATAACTCATCCATCCGTAAGGGGGATGGAGTGTTTATCTTTTCATGACAACCGGTTTTTCAGGATGGTCCTAAGGAGGACATCCAATGCATTTAGAGTCCGTGTTATGCCGAGACGGTCAGGCTTATATAAGTTCGTGGGTGTCGGACCCCCTTATTAATTGGAAACATGTCTTTGACGAATCATGCACGCTTGTAGTAAATGAAGCATTGATAAATTATGTATGCGTGCATGATGAATGAATGGATGAATGAATGAATGAATGAATGAATGATGCAATGGATGCGAATGTATGGCAAATGATGATTTCAAGTCAAGTCAGAATACTTACTTTTTCATCGAAAACTGTAGAGCATTGTTTTCGGTTCTCCGTTTTAAGAGAAGCCAGCGAAAATGGAGATCGGGATTTGAAATAAACAAATCCCAATCTTTGAAAGTATCTCCTAGCTCTTAAGCTCATTGAGTTGGTGAGGACCTGCTCCGAGGAGATGATAAGGACCGACTCCGAGGAGATGGTGAGAACCAAGTCCGAGGCGACGGTGAGGACCGGGTTCGAGGAGATGGTGAGAACCAAGTCCGAAGCGACGGTGAGGACCGAGTTCGAGGAGATGGTGAGAACCAAGTCCGAAGCGACGGTGAGGACCGAGTTCGAGGAGATGGTGAGAACCAAGTCCGAAGCGACGGTGAGGACCGAGTTCGAGGAGATGGTGAGAACCAAGTCCGAAGCGACGGTGAGGACCGAGTTCGAGGAGATGGTGAGGACCAAGTCCGAAGCGACGGTGAGGACCGAGTTCGAGGAGATGGTGAGAACCAAGTCCGAAGCGACGGTGAGGACCAACTCTGAGGAGATGGTGAGGACCAACTCCGAGACAGCGGTGAGGACCGACCTCGAGGAGATGGTAAGGACCGACTCCGAGGAGATGGTGAGGACCAACTCCGAGACGGCGGTGAGGACCTGCTCCGAGGCGATGGGGAGGACCGGGTTCGAAGCGACGGTGAGGACCAACTTTGAGGAGATGGTGAGGACCAACTCCGAGACAGCGGTGAGGACCGACCTCGAGGAGATGGTAAGGACCGACTCCGAGGAGATGGTGAGTACCAACTCCGAGACGGCGGTGAGGACCTGCTCCGAGGCGACGGTGAGGACCGGGTCCGAAGCGATGGTGAGGACCAACTCTGAGGAGATGGTGAGGACCAACTCTGAGACAGCGGTGAGGACCGACCTCGAGGAGATGGTAAGGACTGACTCCGAGCAGATGGTGAGGACCAACTCCGAGACGGCGGTGAGGACCAACTCTGAGGAGATGGTGAGGACCAACTCCGAGACAGCGGTGAGGACCGACCTCGAGGAGATGGTGAGGACCAACTCCGAGGCGACGGAGAGGACCGGCTCCGAGGAGATGGTGAGGACCTCATCCGGCCTTAGGGAGCCTAGGATATGGTGCTTAGGACGTGGTCCGAGGATTGTCCCTAGGGTGTGGTCCTATCTTGCCTTCTTTAGATGATTTTTGCTAAGTGCTCCACTGACCTCACCTTCTTTTGCCTTCTCAAGCGTTTTTAGGAAGAGCGTGATGATGTCCATCTAAGACTTGATGGAGTCATCGGGTAAGAGTGGTTGAGAAGGTAAGAGCCTTCATGTTATAATTCAGACCATTGGACTCCAGCCGGCTCTCATACTTAGTCAGATGAGCCTCGGGATAAGTATCACCGTAGTATTTCTCATGAGCCTTTACCATTTTTTACCAAACTGGTTCTCGCTCATCCCTAACTCACTTGGACGAGTGACATGCCCGTTTGGAAGAGTGAAGTTTCTTTCGGGAGGAGGACCATGTGTTCCTGACGGAGGAACTTGTCCTTCAACTCCGGATGCTAGAGTTCTCATTGAAGGATCAACGGCTCTTTCCTCTTCTGAAGAAAGACTAGCAGTGCGACCATCACTTGGATAATCCCCTGTGTTTCTTGAAGTGGCTCTTGCCACTCTTCCCCTCCGAGTGGGAGGTCTGCCTCTTTGCCTTGGTGAGGGCATCCCAACCGCAGTAGTGTTGGTTCTTACGGACCTTCTTGTTCTTGCCATTACTGAAGAGAACGGAACTTTTTGTAAAGATTCCCACAGACGGCGCCAAAATGTTGAGGGGAAAAGTCCCCCAAACACTTACTGAATTTTCCTTGCTTTCCTCCACTCTAAGTACCTAGACCACCTTTGAGTAAGAACCACCTTGCTTGTAAGAACCAAAGAGTAAGAGTCCGTAAGGACCATCGTACTGGTGAGAGGCGATGCGTAAAGACCTGCACAAGTGACTTGGAGGGGGGGGGGGGTTAGGACCCGGTTTGCTAAGTGTCAAACCGGACTGAGACTTTACTCAAGAGAGACTGAAGATCTACTCTGTATAATAGTTGAGAAGGTAAGAGTCTAGGAAGAAGACTTCACTTACTTTGCACTGTGAGGATATGTGCATATTTATAGGTTTCCCTTGAGAAAGGGAGGGCTCACAAGATCGCGCCAAGTGTCCGTCCCAGATCGTGCCAACAATGCTCTAGGCCCATGGCCCAATGTCTTGATAGGCCTGTGGCCCAATAGGTTGGTTGGGTTAGGACATCCCGCTTAGGACTGTAGTCCGTGACAGAGCGGTTAGGACGTCACGCTTAGGACTGTAGTCCGATAGAGCGGTTAGGACGTCACGCTTAGGACTGTAGTCCGATAGAGCGGTTAGGACGTCAAGGACATATTTCTGTATCAACAAGAACAACGAGCTGAAGAAAGAACTTCAAGAATTAGTCAGGGTGCAACAATCTCCAGAAAAACTTTGAAACTCTCTCTGAAGCTTATGCTATCATGAGTCAGTCATTCATGACTATGGGGGAAGAAGAGATGCCTCAGAAAGGCAGAGGAAGAAAAAGAAAACAATGAAATCCTCCCTCCTCAAGTCAACTTGTCATTAGGGACACCACTGGAGACACCCTTGCTGAAGAAGTTGTTCCAGATCAACCAGCCAGAAGGCTGAGAAGTATGGTCACTAGGGGAACCAAGTCCCTTAGAATCTCAGAAGAGAAGAAGACTTCTGAAGAAGAAGAAAAGGAAGAAGGAGAAGTAAGAGGCCAAGAAAGCTGCAAGTCTCTAATTTTGGACTACAATGATGATGAAGATGATTCTGATGAACATCCACTTCACAAGAAAAGGAGACAAGCAACTACTTCACAACCTCCTCTGGCAGCAAAGCCCTTAGCAGCCAGAACTCCTTCTGGAAATACCAAGTCAATACAAGGAACATCCACCAAGACAAATTTCAAGGCAGGAAGAAAGGGTTAGAGGATCTCCTGACAGAAGGCCACCAAGCAGAAAAGCAAGAAGGGATTTCCAGTTTGGCAGAATAAACAATGAAACACATCAAGAAAGTCCAACTGATGCCCACATTGAGTATATGAAGACCAGTAATGAAGAATCTTCATATAGGTGCATTCTGAACAAGAGAGGGTACTGGATTCTGGAACTACAACATCTACTTGTCAATGATAAGTTTCCAACTCCCATCCTCAACCAGATCCTGAAATGGAGAGAAGGCAAGTCAGATTTGCTAAAACCTGAGCACCTTCATGCCTGGTTAAACTTTGAAGTAGAAAAGAGGAATGAAGCCAGAAAGATGGATCTTTCTTTTGCCTGTCCTTACCCAAAACCTGATGATGTACACAAGGTAAGAAAACTGGATGGTAGCTACAGCAGAAAGAACAAACTAGGTGTTTCAACCTATGAGTTATTCTATATGACATTGGATGAATACCTAGATGATATACACTATCTGGAAGAAATATACAAGTATTTCAACCTATCTCAGCTGCAAGTAGACCATGCCTGGGTCTGGGGAAAGTACTTCTGGGTCAAACATTTTCTGCAGAAGAATCACAAGCTTGGTAAGAGTTACCATGAAATATGTGACTTATCCAGAAAGACAGAGCTCTCTGTCAGAAGGATTCTTTATGACTATGTCCAAGAATGCAGAAAAGTGGATGATCATGTCAACTGATCCAGAAAGGGTGCTGAAGAACTTGAGGTATTTGAACCCAAGTTGTGTTTCTGAAGACTTGAAGACTAGTAACATTAGAATACTCTCTTGGAGCTTGGACTCTCCTATGTTCTAATTTACTTAATATGTTTTGTTACTTTTTGTAATCTTGCTGATTGTTTCTGAATTTCTCTATCTGTAAAAGTTGCATCTTACTCTGTAAACTGTACCTATCTGAAGATCATACTCTCAGATACATTTTAATAGATGACAACTTATCAGCAAAGATCACTTCTTGTGATTTGGTTGATGTTTACTTTCTGCACTTAATTCAACTAAAATTGAATATCATTTGAAATGTTTAAGTGGTGGATTGTTTTCTCTTCCAGGATTACAATTTTGTAATAGGACTTGAAAGATAGTCATGGATGACTGATCAAAAAGGGGAAAATTTGTTAGGAATATTTGTTAGTATTTTGATCACTCATCACATGTTCTTATCTTAGCCAGAAAGGTGATTAAGTGCTCTTGGTTCACTTGAACATTGTAAAAGAGGAAATCACTGAGTATGATTAGTCTAGTAAATCTTGTATTAGGATTATAGGTCTCTGAGTGTAATTTTGATTTCAAGAAGACCATGAAGATCAATCCTAGCAATGGAGCTTTTCTGAAGATTAGAAGACTGAAGATTGCACAAGGTTTATGAAGACACAAAGGTTTAGTCTAACTCAGAAAGACTATGTCCTTAATCCTTTCCTAAGTATATTAACTTACTTTGGAAATATGATTCTGGACATATGACATCATGAGTATGGAGCATGCAAGCCATCAGAAAGGCTCATGTATTCGTTGAGACTAAAGGACAATGAACAGTACTATGCATTAAATGCATCGGCAGAAATGCTGCAAAAAGCAAGTCCTCTCTGAAACAAGAGATAGTGACTTCTGAGTACATAGTTCAAGATATAAACGGATATAATTTGATAGAGAGCACAACGGATACAATTCAAACGCCTCTAAAATTTATCTATATATATATATATATATATATATATATCACACACTTAGATGCTTTAAGAACATACCTTAGAACGCTCTATCTTGCAAACTTACCATCTAGCAAAGTATTCTCTCAAGCACTCTACTACCCTTTCTGAAAGCTTTCTGTTGCTTGAAGAATCACTAGTAGTTCTAAGTTGTCCTGAACCTTAACAAGAGATTGTTATTCATGAAAGAGTTGAACTATCAGATACCCTTTCTGAAGCTCATTCTCCAGAACGGACACCAATTACTTGGGTCAGTAAAGAGCAGACTGTCATCCACTGAACAAGTGTATTAAGTAGTCTTGTTCTATTAGGCTCTCTGAAAACATAACTGAAAAGTTATACGAGAAGCCTCTCTGACAAACCTTATAACCAACACCCTCAAGGCGTGGAGTAGAGGAAGTACTTGATTTGGGAAATCAGGGAATAACTCTAAGGTTATCTGAGTAGAGGAAGTACTTAGCTCTAGGAGCTGGGGAATAACTCAGGGGGAACATTTGGTTGGGAACCATTTGTTTAAGAATCTTAGAATAGGATTATTGTAAGGTGAACTCAATTATCTGTTCTAGTGAATTCTAGGTCTCGAAAGACCAAGTGGATTAGTTGGAGGATTACGCCACCTCCAGATACCACTATACTTCTTGTGTTATTTACCTTCAGATTTACATTTCAAAGCACACACACACTTACTTATTGTTTCTCGACTTACCTATCTTAAAGTCTTCCGATGATCTGTTTAACTATCGAAACCCCTGTGTTTCGAGAACTGTTTCACGATAAAAGTTTTAAAAGACTATTCACCCCTCTAGTCTTTTACTTTGCGTTATCTGGACCAACAAGTGGTATCGAGCAGGAGGTTCACAAGCCTTCAAGATCAACCTAGATCCCAGATAGGTGAAGGAACTTTGTCCCTTCTCGAGGATTATATAATTTGTGTGTTAAGTGTGCGGTATGTCTCGAGTGATGCTCCTGCTCAAGCCGTAAAACTACGAGAAATGGAAGAACAACATGATGCTCCATCCGAGGCCATTAGTGATGAGATGATCTATGTCATCAATGAAGGGCCTATCAAAATCGCATAACTCAAACAAGTTCCGAGGTGTCCGATGGAAGAAAAGCCTCGAATAAGGAAGATGGAAGCGAGGACATGGGTCGCTAGTGATAGTGGTCATGTTGCTCGTGGAAGCATTATATATGAAGACAAGCTAAGAGAGCTCTGGACATCCAAGATGCCAAGAGACACAAATTGGATGGTCAAGCTAATATAATCATCGATCGACACTGAGCACATACAAGGTAAACTGTGGGTGCTAAACGGCGAAGTTGCTCAGCAATTGATTGAAGAAATCTGCGGAACCGAGAAAACCAAAGAAAACAAGTTCAAGTTCTTAAATTGAAGTTCCAAAACTTCAAACAAGGTCCCACCGAAACTCTGGAAGAACTTGATTTGATTTACTACTCTTATGAGTGATATGGCTGCACTTGGTGAAAACAATAGATACTCCCGGAAAAGATTAAGACTATTGTCGGAAGTCTCAATCACAACCGGAACACACTAAGTTCTTTTATTTCAATCAAGGATGCCAAATATTACTCCAAGAGAGCTCTTCTCTCATCTTGCTCTCAGAGACTATGAGACAACTCGGAGAGAACAAATTAAAAGTTACAAAGTGTTGCTCTAGTTTCTCAAGGCACTCGAAAAGAAGGATACCAAAGAAGCATCCAAGAAAATGCCCTTGCGAGAAGACACATGAAGAAATTTGTGAGTCAAGAGATTGAGAGAAGAAAAGCAAAAGAAAGCGAAAAGCATCTTGGCCCAAACTATCATCAAGACAAGAACATACAAGTGAACAACTCCTAACACCCCCATTCAGAAAGGTGTTAGTACTGAAGCTGCAGAAATAGGAAATGATATCTGCTTCTATTGTCAAAAGCCTAGTCACTTCAAGAGAGATTGTCCTGCTTTAAACAAGCTCAAGACAGGTGACAAGAAGGACAACAGAAATTTCAAGAGAAATCAAAGGGCCTTACTGACTGAAGAAAGGAAGAAGATTCAAATTCAACTTGATGCTCTAGACTTTGAGACAGATTCTGAAGATGGAGATTCAGATGCCTCAAACCTACCATCACCAGAATTGTGTGGAATTACCCACGATGTAATTGACTTCGGCCTTAAGAAGAAAGAAATGTGTGGAGTTGCTGAGATTGCTGGTCCAGACATCTCCAACATTGAAATGTGTCTTATGGCTGATGAGGTAACTAACAATTCACAATTTCTGTACTATGAGAGTGATGATGGAATTGAGGATCTGGAGTTGGTCAAGAGTGAATTGGATCGTTATGAGAAAGAATTTCTGGAAGCACAATCCAAAACCAGAATTCTAGAGGAAAGCAAAGAAACTCTTGAAAAAGAGGTTTCTAAGCTAACCAGAGTATCTGAAAATAAGAACGCTGAAATAGCCTTTCTGAAATCTCAGATATCTGAGAATGAAAATTCTCACAAACTAGCTAGCCTTGAATGAACTTACTAAGAAAATGGTGAAGCTGCTTTCTGAGAATGAAGAACTCAGAAAGAAAGAGCTATCCTTCCAATCTTATGCAAAGGCTAGTGACACTCTCACTGAGGTGCTCGGCCGTATCATACCAACATCTTTGACCTGAAGAACAAATGCGCACAACCAGCACGATAGATATGCAGCCAAATACGTCTCCGTCTTGCGCCCATGAGGAATGTTCAACTTGACAAATAATGCTAAGTCTGTAGAACTCCAATCGTCGTGAGGTCCGAAGTCACCTAGTGGATTGAGGGTGGAAACAGGAGCAGTCCGACTCGTTCCTCTGCGCGGAGGGGGCTTGGAATACTTCACCTCCCTACTACACCAAAAACGGATCCATCTCCAAAGAGTAACAAGAGCATCACGTCGTTCGCCTTCATTCGTTTTCAACAGGTGGAATGCATGGTAGAGATATCGGCACGAATGTGGAACGAACATATCTCCCTTTACATCTTTTCCAGTAATTTCCAGAACATCAGGATTCACCTCGTCATATAAAGTACCCAAGACAGGTAGCCCAACAAGTTGCGACAGATCCCACAAAGTGATGGAAATCTCCCCGGACGACATATGGAGTGTGTTTGTCGATGGACACAAAGCCTCGCAGAAGGATTTCATAATGTTGGAGTCGAAGTCATATGTAAAGAGCGAAAGCGTTAACGGCTTGGTAAACCTTTGCAGAATTTAGCGCACTCTTGCAGCGGCTCAGAACATCCTCAGTCCATTCCCAATAACGGTGGAGATAATGGAATTCCCCATCAATACAAAAGGCGTCATTGTTCCAAGTTGCCTTCCCCTCCAGAATGTTGCGACCCAAAGTTTGGAACAGCTTGGTACTTTGCGAATGTTTGTGCATGCTTAGGAGGACGTGTGGATTCAAGAGTCTGCCCGACGAATCAACATGTTGTCTCGTCCAGTTCTTCATACGCATTGAATTCACCAATCTTGGCCACTCATGTGCATAATATCCGATTAAAGGCGTACCAACCGGCACCTTTGTAGACTTCTTCGAGGACTCGCCTTCTTCATTAGATATGGCCAAATACTCCTTATAGGTAGCAAATATAGTCAATTTTCGGAAGAACACCATTCTCGATTTCCTGCAAATAATACGAGGGAATTAAAAGATTGAAGATGAAGAAAATAAGTACATAAAAATAATAATAATAATAATAAAAATTAAAAATAAAAAAATAAAAAAAATAAAAAAAAAAAAAAGAGGAGGGGAGGAAGAATGATATAAATGGATAAAATCCCTAAAATTTTCATTCTTCCTCATTATCCCCAAATTAACACCATCAGCTTCCATCTTCTTCTGCTACTCGCCCTCCATCTCCACCCAACGCCATTCCCTTTCTTCTTCATCACAACCCACTCACGCCTTTTCTCCCCTGCTCTTCTCCTCTCTGCCATGGCCGCCTCCTCTGCCTCCTCCAGTCTGCCTCATCTGCCTCCTCCAGTCCGCCTCCTCTGCTACACTCACCTCCACTCCGATCACACCGCCGGTCTCTCCTCCACCTGGCGCCGTGGACCGCTCTTCTGCTCCCGCCTCACCGCCAGGCTCTTCCCCTCTAAATTCCCCTCCTTCGACCTCTCTCTCCTCAGAATCCTCGAGATCGGCACCTGCTACTCTCTCTCCTTGACTTCTCCTTCTTCCTCCCGATCCGTCACCATCTCTGTTAGAGTCATTGATGCTCATCACTGTCCTGGTATGTATTTATGTATGTATGTTTTGATGTTTGGATATTCTCCAATTTTTATGTTTACCAACTGTTTGATGCAATTTCTCTGTGAAATCCTATTTTGAGTTAAAAAAAAAAAAAAAAAATCCAGCCAAAGAAGGTCCTTACCGAATTCGGATCGAAATGGTTAAACCTTTGTTTCTGGCTCAATCTTCCTCACTCCAAGCTGCTAGCTCTAATGGAAGAATGAAAAGAGTGTGAATGTTGGTGATGATACGTTGTTTCTTGCTACTACTTATAATAACAAGACTCACACACCAAGGAGACAAGTGGGGAGCAAAAGTTAGAGGGCTTACTGGTAGGATACAATACTACACTACATATCGACCATGAAGAAGATTTTGTCATTTGCAAGTTGCAGATCAACTCCTCAAGCACAAGTGAAATGACGGTACAATGTCTCCGATCCCGAACAATTTTTACACATACGAAATTCGTGTAAGCAAAATTGATCGTGTCGTGACTTATTCACTCCGATTTGCGTCTCCACGACGTCATTCGTGAACTGTCACGAGGGGGCAATTTGTAGACACGCAAAATGTGTCGAATAAATTATTAAAATCATTAAATTTGATTTACCGTATTTAATTGGAATTTTACCAAATTCTATTCCAAAATAAGATAGAATTAATCGATTTTAATCTGTTCCCATTTATGACTATCAAATCTTGCACCACGTCAAAATATGGAGATTTTCGATTACTGCATTAAAAAACGTGAATACTCGAAAGTTTTAAAGTTCGATCAAACGTCGTTAAAGGATGATGTCAAAATGTATACTTCCAATTAAATCAAGACATGAAGAAGGAGATAATTCGACCAATGGGATCGCGACACATCGTAAATGTGATGCAATTATTCAAGAAAAGGAAAAATCTTTAAAAAATGGATTTCCATCCTTATCCCTCTTCAAAAAATTGATTTCCATCCTTACCCCTCTTCCACATCTATAAATAGAGGTCTTCCATCAAATTGGAAGAAGAAGAAAAAAAAAAAATAATAAGTGAAGAAGAGGAGAAGAGAAGAAGTGAAGAGCAAGTGCCCACAAATCCTCTCATCCTCTCAAGATCCGGCTGTGAAGTTCGAAAAAGCATTCAAGAAGTTCTTCCGACAACTGAAGTAAAACCTTCGTTTGATCCAAGAAGAAGTCCTCGCACACTTGGAGAAACGATATTGGAAGATCAACCGCCGTCAAGGAAGATCAAAATCCAAAAGTGTTGGGAAATTTGTTGGGAAATTTCTTGAGAAAATTTGTTAGGAATTTTGTTAGATATTTTGCAAAGAATATCTGTTTAGATTTTGATCAGCAACATGATGACTTATCTTAGTCTCAGAAAGGTGATTAGTACTCTTGGTTCACTTGAACATTGTAAAAGAGGAAAACCACTAAGTATGATAGTCTAGCTAATCTTGTATAGGATGTTACGTCTCAAAATGTAATTTTTAGTTTATGAAGAGAAGACCAAGAAGAAGACATCCAAGCAGAAAGCTCAACGACATTGAAGACTTGAAGAAAACTGCACAAGATTACTGAATCTGTTGTTCAGATATCTTAGCCAGATATCTTAAAGACACGAATAGTTTCAAACAAACTGTGTCACAAAAGATATCTGAGAAATAAAAGACATATCTGAAAACAAGGAAAGTGTCCACAGATATCTATTCTCAGATATCTTGAGCTTTAACCACGTTTCTGAAAGAGAAATATATATTGCAAACAAAGTTGTTTCAATAAATACAAGTGGTATATGAAGAATGGAAGATAAGGACGTGCAAAGAATCAGATAACGCTAGTCTCTGATACAAAGCATAGTTCCGTTGACACTACAGGACAAAAAGTATAGTACAATGCATTTAATGCACGGACAGAGATGTCTGAATAAAAGCAATAAGCCTTCCGAGAAGAAGACAAAACTCATACAAGATTATACACACAGATATCGATAGTTCGAATTTGAGCCTAACGGATACTATTCAAACGGTACTCAAATTCATCTATAAATATCAACACTTAGACAGCTTGAGAGAACACACTAGACACCTTGAACTGCATACAAACGCTGAACATCTTACTCTCTCAAAGCAGCTTACTTATTCTAAAAGCTTTCTGTTGCGACCAAAGCTTTTGATCTTGAGTAAACACTGAAGTTCTAAGTGTCCTGATCCTAAACAAGCAAAGCTATCTGTGAAGGAGTTGAATCAAGAGATCAACTATCTGAGATTCATTCTCTTGAACAGATATCATAAGACTTGGATCAGTAAAATCGAACAAGATACCATACGCTGTAAAGTGTATTAAGTAACTTGATTCACAGAGCTATCTGATTAACTGAAAAGTTATTAAGAAGCTCATCTGACAACTCAAACCAAAACCAACACCATAACTGGCGTGGAGTACATGAAGTACTTAGTTTGAAAAATCAGGGAATAACTCCAAGGTTATAGGAAGTACTTGATTTGGGAAACTAAGGAATAACTCCAAGGTTATTGAGTATAGGAAGTACTTAGGGAAGTTTGAGAGAATAACTCAAAGGTTTCGAGTATAGGAAGTACTTGTGTGAAAGCCGGAACAACTCGGAGGAACATTTGGTTGGAACCAATTGTTTAAGAATCTTAGAATAGGATTATTGTAAGGAGAACTCAATTATCTGTTCTAGTGAATTCTAGGTCTCTCGGCATGTAAGTGGATTAGTTGGAGGATTACGCCACCTCCGGATACCACTATACTTGTGTTATTTACCTTCAGATTTACATTTCAAAGAACACACACACACACATATTAACTGCTTCGCACTTATCTTTATTAAGTCTTCCGACTCGATTCTAGGTATCGATATCCGAGAAATAGTTGTTATCGACAAAGTTTTAAAAGACTATTCACCCCCTCCTACCTTTTACTTTCATTATCTGACCAACAAGTGGTATCAGAGCGGGAGGTTCACCAAATTTCAGACCTTGAACCTAGATCCCCAGATAGGTGAAGGAACTTTGTCCACTTTTGAGGACTATTTAATTTTTGTGTTAAGTGTGCAGGTATGTCTCTGAGTGATGCACCCGTTCTCAAACCAGAGAACTACGAGAAATGGAAAAATAACATGATGCTCCACCTTGAAGCCATAAGTGACGAGATGATCGAAGTAATAAAGAATGGCCCAATAGTCATTCAACAACTTAAGCAAGTCATGGAGGTTTCGAGTGGAAGAGACAGAGATCAAAGCGAAGAATCTTCACAAACAGATGCGTCAACTAGTGGAAGATCTAATGGTCAAGTTATTTACGAACCAAAGCCCAGAGAACTCTGGACATCGGAAGATGCCAAGAGGAATCGTCTGGATGGTCAAACTCGTAACATCATCATCAAATTGACACCAGAGCACATACAGTGTAAACTGTGGGGTGCTAAAACGGCGAAAGTTGCCTGGCAACTGATTGAAGAAATCTGTGCCGGAACTGAGAAAACCAAGGAAAACAAGTTCGAAGTTCTAAAGTTGAAATTTCAAAATTTCAAACAAGGTCCCACTGAAACTCTGGAAGAACTTGATTTCAGGTTTACCACTCTCATGAGTGATATGGCATCACTTGGGGAAAGCAATAGATACTCTCACCGAGAAGATTAAGACTATTGTCGGAAGTCTTAACCACAACCGGAGCATACTAAATTCTTTTATTTTAACCAAGGTATGCCAAATATCACTCCAAAGGGAACTTTTCTCTCATCTTGCTATCGTTGACTATGAGACAACTCGAGAGAACAAACAACCTGAAAAGTTGCGTAATGTTGCTCTAGTTACTCAAGGAACTTCAAAGAAGAAAAGCAAGGAGGAGATCGAGGATGCTCTTAACGCAAAGCAAATGAGCAAATTTGTCGATCGAGAAATTGAGAGAAGAAAATCCAAAGAGAAGTCAAAAGCATCTAGCTCAAACTATCACCAAGACAAAATATGCAAAGCTCATTTGAACAAGCCATTTCGTAAAGCATCATGTCTTGAGGAAGCGAAATTGAAACGATATCTGCTTCTATTGTCGTAAACCCAGCCACTTCAAGAAGGATTGTCACGCCTCAACAAACTAAGGACAAGCGACAAGAAAGATAGAAGAATCTTCGTAAGAAGCCGAAAAGCCTTGTTAATCAAGAAGAAAGAAAATCCAAATTCAACCGGATGCTCTAGACGTTGAGATGATTCTGAAGATGACAATTTAGATGATTCAACCTTACCATCACCAGAATTATGTGGAGTTACTCATGATATAATCGACTTCGGCCTCAAGAAGAATGAAATGTGTGGAGTTGCTGAAATTGACGAACCAGACATCTCCAACATAGAAAAGCTCTTATGGTTGATGAGGTAACACATACTTGCTACACTTATGAAAGTGATGAAAAGGAAATAAAAATCTAGAAAATCTCGGAAAGAACTTGACATCTATGAAAGAGAATTTCTAATGATCCGAGCTAGAGCAAAACCTTGAAGAAGAAAAGAATTCTCTTGAAAAGGAAAATTCTCAATTAGTTAAAGAATCAGAGAAAGGACGTGAAAATGCATCTCTCAAAGCTCGATATCCAGACCGAAAAGTCACATGAAGAATGGCCGAAGTTACTGAAAGAATTATGAAAATCTTCTTTCCGAAAACAAGGAACTCAAGAAGAAAGAACTATCTTTTCAATCTTATGCCAAAGCTAGTGACACTCTTATCAAGTACAATCTTACTTAAGAGATCCTTCGAAAAAGAAAGGACTTTGAATACGACAAATTGTTCTATCACTCAATAAGAGTAAGGAGAAAAGAACATTTGTAAGTACTAAAGAAGACGGTTTCCATGCAATCTATAGTATCGGTGAAAAGACAAAGATTGTTGACAAAGGAAAGGCGATTTGACTAAACCTTTGTGGGAAAAACAAGTCAAAGACAAACTGAAGGTACGTCTCGAAAAGAAACACAACAAAAAAGTGTAAACACCCACAAGGTTATGTCTCTCAAAAAGGTAGAATTGCGGTGAGCGCAAATTCTCCCATGTCACTTTTTCGAAAGAAATTGGATCAACCAGAGACTAACAAAGTCACGAGAAAAGATCTCGAGATAGCTTCAAGTGCTCAAAGCAGTATTGCTACAAAGGCATCGGAAAACAACTTGCTCATGAGTACAAGCGGGAGCAAGAACGATGGTCGAAAGCTAGAATTTCAAAGAAATTATCGGAAGTGGAAGTTAAATCAAGCCATCGAAAATCAATGCCGTGGCTAGAAGAAATCAAGGAAGGCTAAGTTCTTTGAAAAGCAAACTCGTAAACTGACAGGTATCTGAAAGCATCATATGGAGCACCTAGGAACACACCAAGGAAGAAAATAATTCTTACTAATGATAACATTCATTCAAAAAGAATTCCTCCTTATGTTCCTGTCAGACAAAAGCATATTTCAAAGAAACTCATTCAAAAATGGATTCCTACTGGAAGAACTTTTGATTCTGACGGTTCCATCAAAGATATGAGAACCTAATCTCCTGTTTCTTGTTGTGTGCAGAATGCTTCCTGGACTAAAGCACAATGGCTATTTGATAGTGGATGCGGAAAGCACATGACAGGAGACAAAGCAAATCTGGTTGATTACAAAGCTTGCAACACATGACCAGATATCAGATTTGCTGGAGGAGAATTAAATCCCTCTCTGGGATTTGGCAACGTCAAATTGGGGACTTTAACAATCACTGACGTATTACATGTTAAGGATTTGAAATATAATCTATTTAGCATGAGTCAGTTTGCAGACAAGGGTTTTACTATAAAATTCAAAGCTAAATACTGCAAACTAATTGACAATGAGTCAAAGCAGACAGTCTTAGTTGGTCGGCGGAAAGGCAGTCTTTATGTTGCCGATTGGGCATCTGCCACAACTGAAGAATGTCTCATGGTGAGTCAATCTGGTCACACAGAAGAGCACTGATTATGGCACAAAAGAATGAGTCACTGTACTTCAAAACTCTGAATAGACTTGCCAAGAAAGAGTTAGTGGTTGGTCTTCCCAGAACATCTTTCAGAAAGGATGGTAATGAATATGGATCTTGCTTCCTATCAATTATTTGATATCTTTTTTTCCGTCTCAGCAAATCCTTTTTTTTGGAAAAAGCGGGGGGGTGTGGGGAGAAATGACCAAGAAAACTGCAGTAGCAGCTGCAACAGGAGCTGAATATGCAACATAATTTCCTTTCTTATAAAAAGTGGAATACTCAGTCGATTTAACCCTTATTACATACTACATCAACACTGACCGTTTCGTTTTTGTAGGCTGGTCCGGTCTATTGCTCTTCCCTTGTGCCTATTTCGCTTTGGGGGGTTGGTTCACTGCACAACCTCAGAACCGTGGTATACCCATGGGTTGGCCGCCTATTTGGAAGGTAATTTCTTAACGCAGCTTTAACTCGCTAATAGTTTAGCGCATTCTTTATTGTTACTATGGGGTCCTGAAGCACAAGGAGATTTTACTCGTTGGTGCCAGCTGGGCGGTCTGTGGACTTTTGTTGCTCTACACGGCGCTTTCGGACTAATAGATTTCATGTTACGCCAATTCGAGCTTGCTCGGTCTGTTCAATTGCGACCTTATAATGCAATCGCATTCTCCGGCCCGATTGCTGTTTTTGTTTCGGTATTCCTGATTTATCCACTAGGGCAGTCTGGTTGGTAGACCCCCTAATATCAAACATCTGAGAGTATTTGGTTGTAGATGTTTTGTTCTAAACAATGGGATAGATTATCTGAGAACATTTCAACCAAAGGCAGATGAAGGTGTTTTTCCTGGCTATTCCACAAACAGCAAAGCTTACAGAGTTTACAACAAAAGAACAATGAAAATTGAAGAATCAGTTCATGTTGTATTCTATGAAGGAAATAAGAAAACACCTCCTATTGATGAACTCTCAGAAAGGTTCAAAGAATTATTACTGAGGGATTCTGAAGAAGAATCCTCAGAAAGGAGAAACATCACTATGGAAAGCGAGGATGACTCTGACGTAGAAAAGCTTGAAAAGCCTAGTAACAACAAGATGACTCACAGACATGATGAGGAATTTCCTATGAGTTTTCCGAAAATGGAGCAAAGTTCTTGAGAACCTTCATCATGAAGAGGTATCTGAAAATAAGAATGTGAAATGCATGTTTCGATATCTCTAACATCGAAAAAGTGTCGATATCCATGACATTTCCCATATGTCGATATCTCGACATCGAAAAAGTATCAAATCAAAATCTTAGTGATTCACATTCGGATCACACGGATATTGATCCTACTAACACTAAACCTATGATGAAATGGATCAAAGATCATCCTACAAAGGATATAATCGACCAATTAATCGTGGTGTTAGGACTAGGAGAGCAATAGTTGAAAATGCTAACTCTCTCTTTGGATGTTTCATCTCAATTTTGAACCTAAAATATAGAAGAAGCATTAGGAGACCAAGACCTAATCTACGCAATGCAAGAAGAGTGGATCAATTTGAGAGAAACAAAGTCTCGAAACTAGTTCCATTTATAGAAGGAATATCTGTGATTGGAACTAAATGGGTTTTCAGAAACAAGATGAATGAATCTGGTGAAATAACCAGAAACAAAGCAAGATTGGTTGCGAGGATTTACCAGCATCAAGGCTTAGATTTTGACGAGTCATATGCACCAGTTGCCAGATTGGATGCAATAAGACTCTTTCTAGTCTTTGCAGCTCATAAAGATTTCAAAGTTTATCAGATGGATGTCAAAAGTGCATTCTTAAACGGTGAACTTGTAGAAGAAGTTTATGTTGAGCAACCACCTGGCTTTGAAGTTTCCTCAGAAAGTAGAATGGTCTATAAACTACAGAAAGCTCAGATGGATCAAACAGCTCCAAGAGCATGGTATGACACTTTGGCCAAATACCTTCTGGAAAGTGGTTTCAAGAAAGGTGAAGTTGATAAAACTTTATTTACCTTAAATCATGATGGGAAACTACTCTTAGTTCAAGTATATGTTGATGACATCATATTTGGATCTAAGGACAAGCAACTTTGTAATGACTTTGCAAATCTCATGAAAAGCAAGTTTGAGATGAGCATGATGGGAGAAATGAATTATTTCCTAGGATTGCAAGTCAAGCAACTCAATGATGGAATATTCATTAGTCAAACAAAGTATGCAAAAGATATGCTCAAAATTCAATCTTAAGCCTTCGAAAAGAATGCTAAGATACCTATGAGCATTGGAACCAAAATGACCTATCTTGAATCGCATAAGAGTGTTGAAGAACATAAGTATAGGAAATTGATAGTTCACTACTTTACCTCACCGCAAGTAGACTGAAATTAATATGCCGTTGGAGTATGTGCTAGATTTCGCACAAATCCAATGCAAACACACTACAACATTGCTATGAAAATATTAAGGTATGTAAAGGGCACGATAGATGTAGGATTGTGGTATCCTAAAGAAAGTGGATTAAGTTTAATTTGGGTACTCGACGATTATCTTTGGATCAACGCTGATAGGAAAAGCACCTCAGAACTTGTCGGGTACTAGACTTATCTCATGGTTTAGCAAGAAGCAAAACTCAATTGCAACTTCTACCACATAGATGTCAATATATTGTCACCGGGTTGTCAGGCAATACAAATTACGTGGATACAACAACAACTTAAAGACTATGGACTCGATGAGAAGAAAACTCCCATTTTCGTGACAACACAAGTGCTATTCACATTACGTAATCCTAAATTTCATGCCGTAACAAAGCACATTGATGTTAGACATCACTTCATCGAGACCATGTTGAAAAGGACAATAGAGATACTCAAGATTGGCATCAAGACCAACTTGCGATATCTTCACTAAGCCACTACAAGAAAGTAGATTCTTAGCCTTAAGACATAGTCTTGGACTAATGGAACTACCAATGAACCGAAAAGTTCAGATATCCGAACGGCATCCAGAGAAGAGGTATCCGAACGGCATCCAGAGAAGAGGTATCTGGAACGTATCCGTAAAAGAGAAAAGAGAAATGCTGAACGGGTATCCAGAAGTCAAAAAGGTTAAAGAGCAAAAAGATAGCTTAAGATCTCTGAGACGGGAACTCAGATATCTGAATCACTCTATAAACGGGGAACACAAAAGAGAATAGTATAACTATCTGCAGTCAACTACTCTCTTCAAACTCGCATTATTTCTATCTTGATGAAAAAAAAAAAACTTGGAAAAATCCTAAGTATAAGACAGATTAAGATGCGAACAGTGTCCTTGGTCATACAGAATTGTGATTCAGATAGCAAGTCGCCAAAACTCATTAAATGGGCACAATTACACTTGCTGATTGTGATCATTGCTGAAGAAGCAATGGTGACCCTCGATGAACTTAAGCGATTGATCTGTACGGTGGAAATTAATTCACAGTAAATAGTGGACTGTTGAAATTCAGACATGGCCCACTAAGCATTTAATGCCGAACTAGCTTTTGCTCACGCCTGTTTGCAAATCACAGATACGTACACACAAAATCAATTTGTATGTATTTGTTTGTTGGGATTCAACTGCTATATATATGGGATTTTGGCAAATGAAATCACTTTTGCCTAATCCGAAATTTCATCTTGCACAAAAATAGCACATCCTTCTCTTGATTCTCTGCAAACCCTCTACAATCTCTGCAAATCAAGATTAAGTTTTTCTGAAAAGAATCACTGAATCAAATCTCTTTCAAACACCAATTCCAAATCCCTACACTATATAAAGAGATGGCCTCCAAGAACACTTCAACACAGAAATCCCAATCCTCCACTGGTACCGCTGAAAAGCAAGCACCAGAGTTGGTTATTGTAAACAATCGACTGGTAGGAGTTTTTAATCCTGACCATTGGACTTCAAGTCACATAATGATTTGGGGTGGTGCCATGGTTGAGGAATACCTCTGTGCTGCAATAGAAAACCAAACTGACAGAAAATTGATTCTTGACATGCTTGAAAAGGCACAAATCAAGGGTTTTCTATCTGCTCGCCCAAGTGGAATTTCATCACTCGATGTGTTGGAATTTTACAACAACTCCAGGATTATTTCTGTGTATCCAAGGCACCGAAATAGTGTCTATCAAAACCTCGATCGAGGAAAGGAAATCATACGGACTTAACAACTTTCTGTAAGTTGTTTGAGCTTCAAAATCTTGGAAAGGATTTTGAAATTAACACCAAGGACGACGATCTCCTTGAAGGTGTTAAACAGCTGTACAGTGATGTGTGTGATCTTGAAAAATCAGATACACCCACTGAGTTCAAGCTTGCTGACATCTGAACCAGACATCTGATGGTTCACTGGGATGTATTGGCTGGCATTCTTCACAGATGCTTTGATGGTTTACAAGGAGGAGCTGACCAGATAAGCGAAGAACGATGGATCATGATGTTCCTGCTGAATCAACAAGACAAAAGGCTCGAAAACCCTTTTAATCGGGAAAGTACGCCTTCATGAAATTCGTGAAGAAGATTCAAGGCTTCGAGCCTAAGATTGTCAAAGGACTAGCTGAGCCAAAGGCCACAGTAGGTTATGGTCTGAAGATATGCTACTTGCTGGAAAAGCTTGGCATTGAGCTCATACAGACGGCTGAAATAGCCAACAGTAACTTACTCTACAAATATGAGTATACAAATCTGATGAAAAAGGTTACTGGGTCTCAGAAAGGTCCTAAGAAGCGAAAATCTGAAAAGATATCTGAAGAAAAGGTTGCGACCAAGAAGCCCATAACTTCAAGAAAGAAGTCTGCTGGCAAATCAGAAGACACACCCAAAGAGGTTGTCAATTCTCAGATATCTGCAGGCATTGCCGATGAACTGATAATGGCAGATGAACTCATCAATGCTGTAAAAGAGTTATCAACTACTGAACAAATAGACTCAGCAAGAGAAAGTGCTTCCAGAAATGTTGCGACTAATGCAGAAAGCCTTGCTGATGAACTCGTAAATGCTGCCAAAAGTGGTGAAAAGCACCAAGCCCCATCTGCAGAAACCGCAGGAATAATGGACCAATCAGTTCCCAATGCTGATGAGAGCTCTGACGATGAAGATGATGAACTAGTCATCTCTCAAGTCCCAGAAAGAACAAAGAGGGCTAAGGTTATCGTATAAGAATGGCGGTGATAAGGTATCCAAGAAGAACCTACACC
This sequence comes from Plantago major, assembly GCA_026545765.1. NCBI lineage: Eukaryota > Viridiplantae > Streptophyta > Magnoliopsida > Lamiales > Plantaginaceae > Plantago > Plantago major. The sequence goes on along the minus strand of CM048843.1, from coordinate 86,411,484 downwards.
ACAAAGTTGTTGAACTATAGCAAAGGTTGTTGGTGCAAACACATCATCGTGGAACGCTTTACGCACAACTTCAAAAGACTCGATGAGTGGTATTTAGTCTGGCGAGATCTTGATGGAAATGCCACCTCTAAAAACTGGAAGAACATTCTACTATCAATCCTCCGCCTGCATAACCACAACAACCACAAACACAACAAATGACAACAAGTGGTTGATGAAATGGTAAATGAACTCCATTTCAATTACTAGCAATACAAGATGTCTTGAAGAAAATCTCAGAATCGAGCGTGTTCCCAACTCAATGAGAGGGATCAAACCGAGACATCTACTCGTAATGATCAACTGGGAGGCAATCGAGTTGCATACTCGTGAAAGGTGTGAAGTACCGAAACTTCAAACAAAGAAACCGCAGACCGGACAAGACGACCAATGTATAGAAAGGTCACAAGTTCCAGAGACCAATCGACCAAACCGCTCGTAAATGACCGTTTAACTCTTACCTTGTGAAAAATTTTATACTTATAAATCTTGTTACCTCATAAGAATTTCTTTGTTACAGTCGAAGTTAGAACGCAGAACAAGAGGAAGTCGAGAAGCTTGCCTCAGATATCTTGAAAAGAGGTTCCTTCAACCTCAACTCTTGAGAAACTGAGCACAGCTACGGGTAAATGATTCTTAAAGAGAACTAATTTTTCAAGAAAATGTTTATGTGCTCATTCATGTTAAATGTTTCTAACAGTCCAACCGAGATGGAAGAAGATAAGGCGAAATGCCGAGACAAACCCGAAACCAAAGGTTTCAAGAATACATCATCGAGCCTTCAAACTGAAGGTATATGACAATCAAGTGACAAGTATTCTTCATCTTGGGTTATCCTTTATCTCTTCTAATATTCAATACTTTCTACTTACAAGCTATTTCGTATAGAAATGCAAGGATAAAGTTGCGACTTCCCTAGATCAATGGAAATTGATGAAGCCCCAAGGCAAAGATCACTGAAAGAACACCGAAACTGCAAGTTTCGAGAAAATGAATCTGAGCTTCCTTTTGAGGAAGTAAGTAGCACAAATCAGAATTCATTAAAAGCATATTTATGCATAGATTCTTTCAAACTATTTCCTAAGTATTGTATCTCTCCAGGTTCAAGAAAGTAAGGTTGATGAGAACCAGACTTCCAAGTCTCAACCTCACAACAAGATATCTGAGACACCAATTGTCTCAGTAGAACAAGTATCTGAGCCTGATGTTCATACTCAGGTAACTCAGAAACTAAACTACACTTCTACTCTGATATCTACAAAAGTTTTGAAACTCACTCAAAACTCCTTCTTTCAGGCTCAAACAGATGCAAAGCAGGTTCCCATTAAAGAAACAAGGGACCTACTTCACTTCTTCAAAGCTCACACCCTGCCAAAGCATATTCAATGCTTCAAGAAATGGCAGAAGTTAAGGTGCTCTGATCTCTCTGAAATATTGAGAATCACAGATCAACCAACCAGACGAGCACGAGCTCTTGACACGAAACTTATGTCAAGCAATGTTCCCTCTGAGAACAATATACGATTCGACTACTACATAAGGACTTTTCCGGAGAAGTGGCGCATAGTTTGATACATGCCTTTGAGCAGGCGGATGGTCGACAAGATTACAGATGGCATTCAAGCCGATCCTGCACTGCAATTTATACCTTCCGAACAAGAAGAAGTTAATGGCGTAAGATCACTATCCGGAAGTGATCAATCTTGTATCGAAGATGATGAGGAGGAAGAAATGAATGAAAATTACTTTGATGAACCTCCCACCACCATCACCAAAAGGATGATAATGACAAAAGGATGATGATGATGCCCCGCACTGTGGACCGGAGGAATTTCACGGAGAAACAATGCCTCACCATTTGAAAAGCAAATCGAGAAGACTTCACGAAATCTCCGTCTTCATCACCTCGAAATCTACTCATCCATCTTCTAACCAACACGCAGATTACTCTTGAACAAGTAGTTGAGCTTACAAGAAACAAATCGAAAATACTAAACACTCAAACCAGATCGCTCAACTCGGATAACCGTTGGAAGAAGAACAACTCCATCTTCAACTGGAAGATCAAATAGCTAAATCAAAGATAAGATTGATCAACTACAAGATCTATACTTAGAAGAAATGATTGCTTACTCAAGTTAAAGAGCTACGGGATCTTTGCAAGAGATCACCAAAGAACTCGACATCAAGAAGTATATGAAGTCAAGCATGATGCTAAGTCGCATCATCTTCGAAGAAGTACCATCCTCCTCCCGTAAAGGAAAGAAACCAATCTACGAGATGGTTCTTTGGACTCGATACGATCGATGAAAATGTCGAGAGGATGAAGATCATTGGGCTAATCACTCGGATGATGAAGAAGACAAGACTTTGGCGAGCACCGCCATGAACATTTAGCGGTTTCTCACTTGAAAAGGAAGTTGATTGCTCCTACAATTTTCAACAAAGCGCAAACGTCCACTCCATCAATACATGAACAGTACCAATCTTGGCTACTCTGAACAAGGAGATGTCTTCACAGAACAAGGAAGTAATTGCCTCCGTCCCCTCTGAAATGAGAAAATTCACTGAGCTCATCACTCAGAGAACAACTAGCATAGTCATTGCTCAGAAAGATCTGGGAATGATAAGGGACGATGATATGTCTTTAGCTGAGAAAGCTCTCCAAGAGGCAAGTTACATCACTGAAAAGCGGATGCCATCCTAGGCCCATCAAGCGAGCTCACTGATAAGGACAATGGACTTATCAAGCAAAATCAGGAGCTCAAAGCCGAACTTCAGAAGTTGGTCACTGCCTATAATTATTTACAAGGGCACTTTGACTCTCTCTCAGATTCCTTTATGAGACTGAGTCAGCCAACAATGACTAAGGGAGAAAGAAAGTACAAATCTGGACCTCAAAGTCAGGGGGAATGGGAAGAAGGAGATGAAAACAAGGAAGAAGAAAAACTTCCCAGCCACCACTCAGAATCAATGAACCCTCCTCAAGCCAGTCATTGCAAATAGTAGCTTCCCGTAAACCAATCAAGGAACCAAAATGGTAACAAGGGCCATGGCACAGAAACCTCCAAGGAGAAGACAAGTTAGAGGGATTGATGAATCTTCTTCTGAAGAAGAAGAAGGTCAAATCAAGTCCCAGGGCAATGAAGAAGGTTGTAAAACTCACACAAGATTCAATCTTGATGATGATGAGGAATCTGATGAAGATGAAGCTCCTCTTCACAAGAAAAGGAAAATTGAAAGCCTAACTGAGCCCATAGCTGCAAAGCCACTAGCAGCTAAAACACCCTCTGGAAATACCAAGTCTATCCAGGGTGGTGGTTCTTCAAGCAACATCCCCAAAGAGAATTCAAGATGAGAGAGAACGGTGAGTGAGCAAAGACAAAGTCAACTTCCACTCGGGCGGAAGAAGCGAAATAGAGTATGTGAAGTATGACAATGATTCCTCTCTCTGGTGCATCAATCAAAAGAATGGCTATTGGATTACGGCTGAAGCATCTTTTGGTAAATTCAAGATTTCCAGAACCAATCCATAAACAACTCATGGCATGGAGAAAGAATAAACCTACCTTGATCAACACCAATCACATCAAAGCATGGTTGGATTTTGAAGTTGTCAAGAGAAGCCATGAAGAAGGACCTCTCTGATGATTGTCCATATGGAAAGCCAGATGATGTGCACAAAATTCTGAATATCACAAAAACAGGCACAAGACCAAGACTTGCTGTGGAACCCTATGAGTCGTTCTATCTGACAGAAGATCAATACAAGGGTGACATCAGATATCTGAAGATTATCTGCGAATACTTCAAGCTTTCAGATATCAGAATAGAGCATGCCTGGAAGTGGGGAAAGTACCTATGGGTCAAGCATTTTGTCAAGAAAAATCCTATCAAAACCTACAAAGAGGTCTGTGGATTTGCCAGAGACACAGAGATGCTCGTCAGAACTCTTCTCTATGATTATTTTGATGACATCAAAAGGTTTGGAGATAGGAAATTTGCAGACTGATCCATAGAAATACTGTTGAAGAGTTGAAGACTTGAAGACTAGTCTATTAGGATGTTTACTTGGAGCTTGGTTACTCCTGTTGTCCTAATTTACTATGTAGTTTTTGTATTTTTGCTGACTGAGCTTAACTGTATCATGTATTGAAGTTATCTGTAATCCTTATTTGTAACTTATCTGAATAACTTACTCTCAGATAGTATTCTATAAAAGATAACTTGTCAGAAAAAGATCACACCTTGTGATTTGGTTGATGTCTACTTTCTGCACTTAATTATATGAATTGAAAGATCTTAAGAAATGATTAAGTGGTGGATTGTTTCCTCATCCAGATTTGTAATAGGGAAGATAGTCATCGTTGAAAGATCAAAAAGGGGGAAATTTGTTGGGAAATTTGTTGAGAAAATTTGTTAGGAATTTTGTTAGATATTTTGCAAAGAATATCTGTTTAGATTTTGATCAGCAACATGATGACTTATCTTAGTCTCAGAAAGGTGATTAATACTCTTGGTTCACTTGAACATTGTAAAAGAGGAAAACTACTAAGTATGATAGTCTAGCTAATCTTGTATAGGATGTTACGTCTCAAAATGTAATTTTTAGTTTATGAAGAGAAGACCAAGAAGAAGACATCCAAGCAGAAAGCTCAACGACATTGAAGACTTGAAGAAAACTGCACAAGATTACTGAATCTGTTGTTCAGATATCTTAGCCAGATATCTTAAAGACACGAATAGTTTCAAACAAACTGTGTCACAAAAGATATCTGAGAAATAAGAGACATATCTGAAAACAAGGAAAGTGTCCACAGATATCTATTCTCAGATACCTTGAGCTTTAACCACGTTTCTGAAAGAGAAATATATATTGCAAACAAAGTTGTTTCAATAAATACAAGTGGTATCTGAAGAATGGAAGATAAGGACGTGCAAAGAATCAGATAACACTAGTCTCTGATACAAAGCATAGTTCCGTTGACACTACAGGACAAAAAGTATAGTACAATGCATTTAATGCACGGACAGAGATATGCGTCCAATAAAAGCAACGGCAACTTCGAGAAGAAGACAAAACTCACATAAGATTACACAGATATCGATAGTTCGAATTTGAGCCTAACAGATACTATTCAAACGGTACTCAAATTCATCTATAAATATCAACACTTAGACAGCTTGAGAGAACACACTAGACACCTTGAACTGCATACAAATGCTGAACATCTTACTCTCTCAAAGCAGCTTACTTATTCTAAAAGCTTTCTGTTGCGACCAAAGCTTTTGATCTTGAGTAAACACTGAAGTTCTAAGTGTCCTGATCCTAAACAAGCAAAGCTATCTGTGAAGGAGTTGAATCAAGAGATCAACTATCTGAGATTCATTCTCTTGAACAGATATCATAAGACTGGGTCAAGAAATCGAACAAGATACCATACTGTAAAGTGTATTAAGTAACTGATTCACGTAGCTATCCGATTAACGAAAAGTTATTAAGAAGCTCATCCGACAACTCAAACCAAAACCAACACCATAATGGCGTGGAGTATGTGAAGTACTTAGTTTGAAAATCGGAATAACTCCAAGGTTCTGGAGTATAGGAAGTACTTGATTTGGGAAACTAAGGAATTACTCCAAGGTTATCGAGTATAGGAAGTACTTGGGAAGCTGGGAATAACTCAAAGGTTTCGAGTGTAGGAAGTACTTGTGAAAGCCGGGAACAACTCAGGGGAACATTTGGTTGGGAACCAATTGTTTAAGAATCTTAGAATAGGATTATTGTATGGAGAACTCAATTATCTGTTTCTAGTGAATTCTAGGTCTCTGATGCATCAAGTGGATTAGTTGGAGGATTACGCCACCTCCAGATACCACTATACTTGCATGTTATTTACCTTCAGATTTACATTTCAAAGATCACACACACACATATTAACTGTTTCTGCACTTATCTTTATTAAGTCTTCCGCACTCTGATTCTAAGTATCAGATATCTATTCAGATATCTGAGAAATAGTTGTTATCGACAAAAGTTTTAAAAGACTATTCACCCCCCCCCTAGTCTTTTACTTTGCCGTTATCTGGACCAACAAAAAGTCCTGAAGAAATCCGAATAGAGTTCTTGAAGTTCTTCATCAAATTTAAGCCAAAAGCAACGTTCGATTCAAGATCAAGCTGAGAAGCCCTTGAAGAAACGTTTCCGAAGGCCAAACTCCCTCTACACAAAGATCAAAATCCAAAAGCCATGAAGAAGTCCGAACAAAGTTCTTGAAGTTCTTCATCAAATTCAAGCCAAAAGCGACGTTAGATTCAAGATCAAGCTGAAAAGCCTTTGAAGAATTGTTTCTCGGAGGCCAAACTTCCTCTACAGAAGATCAAAGGTCAAATTCTGTGACGATCTAGAAGCGTTCTTCGTGGAGTTCATCCATCCTTCAAGAAGTTCGTATTGTTCGCTTCAAACACCTCCAAGTTTGCGATTTGATTCGAGATTAAGCCAAGAAGCTCCCGAATTATCGTTTCGTCGACCTTGAAGTCATAAAATCCTAAAGCGAAGACTTTGAAGATCCAAGTTCGCCGCATTAGAAGACTAGAATCAGAGGATTGTAATAGAGAATTGTACCTGCACTCATCAAATCAATAAAATTTTATTTGTGCAATTTTATTTGCTACACACATACTTATTTAATCATAAATGTCACATATATAACTTCAAACATAATGTTTGAATGTAGATGCATTACCCCATATATATTATTTGCACTAATAAACATGTAATAATATTCATGCAATGTCTATAATTAAGATTTTGATGTTGATCCCGTCTGTCTGAGAGAAGGTCTCTTGCAAAACCTGCTCATTTCTATATTATATATATACTATTATGTGCATAATATGTAAAATTGAAGAAAAGGAAATTGTAGTTACCGAATTTGTTTAGTGGTTGGTAGGGTTACAATCGTAATTTGCAACTGTTTAGCATTCTATAAAAGATACACAAACTCTACTTCTCTTTCAGCGTCAAGTTTCCGCCGTACCCCATACATCAATTCCTCCACCCCTTATGTAGAACTTCATCAAAAATAGATTCTTCCCATTGAAACAAATATAACCTTGCCTTCTTCATCTCCTCAGTCAAGGTGGATCTAATTTGATCTCATCATATTTCTGCTGTGGGCTTGTACCAAGATGTGTACAAAGTCAAGGCTATGAGATCTGAAAGCTATTGACGATCTCAAATGTAAACCACAAAAATCGAGGTAATATATTTCTTTGGCAGGTGAAAAATGAGGTTGAATGTAGGCCCTAACTCAAACTCAACATCGGTTGAGGTATGCGCGATGATGGTGATGATCGGAGTAATCATGTCAACAACATTCAAGAAGATAACACGGGTGATTATTAAACGAGGTAGCATGGATGGAATTGGAAAATTTGGCTTGATGAGGTTTAATAGTTTTCATGTCATATTGCGCTCTCTTGAGAACTAGTTTCGAATAGAGTATTCAAAAGATTAAAAATGTACAAATAGAAGCTTGCTCTATCTATTTATATTTCTGCTGTGGGCTTGTACCAAGATGTGTACAAAGTCAAGGCTATGAGATCTGAAAGCTATTGACGATCTCAAATGTAAACCACAAAAATCGAGGTAATATATTTCTTTGGCAGGTGAAAAATGAGGTTGAATGTAGGCCCTAACTCAAACTCAACATCGGTTGAGGTATGCGCGATGATGGTGATGATCGGAGTAATCATGTCAACAACATTCAAGAAGATAACACGGGTGATTATTAAACGAGGTAGCATGGATGGAATTGGAAAATTTGGCTTGATGAGGTTTAATAGTTTTCATGTCATATTGCGCTCTCTTGAGAACTAGTTTCGAATAGAGTATTCAAAAGATTAAAAATGTACAAATAGAAGCTTGCTCTATCTATTTATAGATTGCTCAGTGAAAAAGGCAAAGTTATTTTCATTATTTTGTTTAAATTATTGTATTTTGTGAATTTTGAATGCTTTTTGAATGAAATATAATCTTAAATAATTTAATTAGGCATGTTTGCCATAGATTTCATAACCTGCAAATAAACCTTTAAAAGAGGCAAAGAAAATATGGAACATGAAATTTTATTTGATAGTTTGGGGGTTACAACTTTCGTTGATCTCTTGATTCCTCTCTCTAAGTACCGACACCTCAGCAGCTTAATTCGGATTTCGGGTTTTACCTACAATTTGGTAATAGGGAGTTTGATGAAGTCGTTTGTGACTTAACCCATATCACACTATGCAACCCTAACCAAGATCTCATATTTATAAGAGATTTTATGACTTAGGGAGTAAGATAACAATCTTATCATAATCTTTATCCCAAAATTAGATGGACTCTAAATGGGTAAGATTTGATATTCTCCATATCTTCTAAATATTATCAGATATTTTTGTGATAATTATCTCTAAATATAAAAATATATAATCTAAAGACACCACAAATTTGTGAATTTTCGGTGTCTACAAATGCCCCCTCGAGACCAGTTGTAGAGACTTGATGGCTGTTGCAACTTGGTCTCGAAAATTTGATGGAGAACTTGAAGCTTGATTTGACATGCCCCCGAAGGTGATTTAGCATGCCCCATGAAATTCTACGAACATGGATCTTTAGAGAGTGGAGATGAAGATTGAAAATCGTCCCACTGGGCGTGCCAATTTATTTGCCATGGATTTTCATAACCTGCAAATAAACATAAAAGAGGCAAAGAAAAACATGGAACATGGAATTTTTATTTGATAACTTGCGGGTTACAACTTTCGTTGATATCTTGATTTCTCTCTCAAAGTAAAGGGGCCTCAGCAGGTTAATCCGGATTTTGGGTTTAACCTACAATTTGGTAGTAGGGAGTTTGATGAAGTCGTTTGTGACTTAATCCATCTCTAACTATGAAACCCTAACCAAGATCTCATATTTATAAGAGATTTTATGAGTTAGGGAGCAAGATATAATCTTATTGTAATCTTTATCCCAAAATTAGATGGACTCTAAATGGTAAGATTTGATACTCTCCATATCTTCTAAATATTATCACATATTTTTGTGATAATTATCTCTAAATATAAAAATATCTAATCTAAAGACACCACAAATTTGCGAATTTTCGGTGTATTTTTATGTTGTTTGTAACGAATAATTGGAGTGCTTTGGATGATAGTTGCAGTTTTAAATAAGTAATTTATTTGTCTATTAAGGTAAAACATCAGAAGTATCGGGTAACTAGCAAAGTAGATATATATTGCAATTCGGAAATTGTGTTTTTGAATAAAAAGCAAGTTACAAATGTTTAATTGCCGTACCACTAAAAACAAGTAACAAATTCTGATTTTGAATAAAAAGAAGTTTTGGGGGCTATTTAAAAATAGTCTATGTTATTTTCAAAATTAAAAAATATTTGAGTCAGTTATGTGATAAAATGAAACTTGTAAATCGAAACATAATACAATTGATCTATTTCCCTTTAATTTATGTCTGAACAACTCAAAAATCAAGAATTGAATTTGGATGTAATTATAGATGCCAATTCGAGTACGAATATATAATTGGACCTAATTTAAAGGAACTGTTTGAAATTTGTCCTAATGGCAGCCTATTAATCCAACAAAAAGAAAATTAAAAAAATAGAGATGAACACCAATTTCATTCATCAACATTAATACAATGTAGGGTGCCCTACAATGTAAATTTAGTTTTTAGTTGTCTAATGAGTTTTTGGACTCTCTGACACCACTATTATTCATGTATTTTCATGTCCAAAGGTTTTTGGGCTCATAGAATCCTCAAAAGAAAGTAAGAAGTTAATGATGACATGGTGAGAGTCCAAGAGAACCAGCACCACCGACATGGTGGTGGCTCAAATAACTTGAATAGTTAGGTTGGGGACACTTCTCCCCGATCTAGCCTTTTTTTTTTTTTTTTTAACTTCTTATTTATTATATTTTGTTTATAAAAATAAAATTCATCATTCTTTCCATGTATATATAAATATAAAACTTTTTCTATTTTACACATGTGAAAACTTCTTTTTTATTCAAAGTTTAAATCCTAATTACATAATTAATTAAAGTTGTATTATGTTAATGTAACATTTAATTGCTACTTGAATCCAAATTTTCATTTTTAAATCTAATCTCGAGTTTTGTCATTTATATCTAATTATTATCTTCGAGTATCATAATTATTTAGAATATTTAATTTTGAGTATTATAAATATTTTATAATAATAGAAATAGAATTATATTAATTGAATTAAGTGTTGGTGGGTGGTTACGAATAATTTATTTTTATTTAATTGTTTATTGAAATAGTTAGATCTTATTCCTGATGAAAATTAAGGAGTAGTAAAAGAGTAAAAGGACTCTAATACATTACTAATAGTGTTAGTATAAGAAGAAATCCTTTTATATTTAAACCCTAGAGATATAGAAACAGAATGTCAAATAGACGCCTCTTCACGCTCCTATTCACCTTTTCTTTCTGGTTAGTCGAGATCCGAACTCCTGTAACTGCTCAGCCTAGCCTTCAGGTTAGTCGATCGTTCACAACAGGCCAGGCCGGCCTGTGATTAATGTATAGATATTAACTGATCTCAATCTTCTTTGCATTCTCCAGAACTATTTTATGTGTAATCGATTCGTGCAAACATTCACAATCACTATTTGTTCTGTAGTATGGAACCTGCTCTTGAAAGCCTGCGAAAGAATCTGGAGTATGTCTCGGGGGCTCTTCGGGCTGAAAAAAGGCGCCTGACTGAAAGGTTTGAGAATCTGAATGGATTGTTGGACGAGCAAATTAGAAACGATCATACGAATCAGGAACGGGTCCAAAGATGTAGGCGATGGCATCTCTCGATGCATGACCGATTTGGAAGCAATGCAAAAGAATCTGGAGCATGCCAGGGCTCTTGAAGTTCTAGCTGCGATAGTGCAAAATCAAAGGATTGAGAATGTGGATGGCATGCTCAACCAATTAGTAACAACCAGACTAATCATGAATGATGTGAGCCGTCTATGCCATGATCTCTCTCGAAAGATACACGATTTGGAAGGGAAAGCAGTGGCATTGGGAAGCCTCATTGATAGTTTGACTGGTGAGGTGCTCAAGTTAGAACAGAACCAGGACTCTGTCGTTGATGCTGTAGGCTCCCTGCACAACTCTGTTGCTAGTCTAGAGGCACCAGTTCTTCCGGAGCAGCCTAAAGTTCAGGGACTTCGGAAAATTTTTTCCAAGTTTTTTCAGAATTATTTCTTCTATAGCTGGGAAGCTGCTGTTGAAAGGCAGACAGAGAATATTCTGAAGTATGTCTCCGCGACTCTTGCAGATGTGAAAAAGCACCTGGCGCAAAGGATTGAGAATTTAATCAATGGCAAGCTAAACGAGGGATCAAAAAGGGTCAGGCTAATCAGGAATGACGTGAACGATGCACGCAATTATGTCTCTGGATTCATACACTGTTTGGAAGCAATACGAAGCAACATTTGTGGTTTGAATGATCGGTTGCTCAGGTTTGGACAGAAACAGGATGCTCTTATATATGCCTGTGCTTTCTTGCTACACTTGAATCAATTGAGCATTCGAGGCGAAGCTAATTGATAGTCGACTCTGGTTGCAAGCTCGAATGTACTTGGGATTTTTTATAGTTCAGCGAAAGTTAGTAGAGTTAGTCTGACTCTATAACGTTCTCTGATTTATCATTGGATTCTATACTTACTTTTAATTCTATATGTTCTTGTATTTGGCAAACCTCTAGTATATCCTTTTGATTCTATATACGTTCCTGTATTTCTCAAACTTCTAGTATTAAATTATTGTAAAATGCAGATGCTAAGGTGGTTACACTGAACAAAATGAACAGCGAAAAATTTAGAACTTACTCTTTACGATTCAATATAGCAAAACTCGGTCTTTTGGCAGCCTAGCTAGGAGGAAGGATCCTTGGCTGTCCCTCGGCTCTTGCTGATGCAGGTAGAGAATCCATCGGGCGCAACGTAATTGGATCTGCCATCCAAGAGGAGTACGAGGAGGATCGGAAGATGTTGATTAACAGGTAGATTAGATTGATTAATGTTTCAACCAGCGGCTCAACATCAAGATGACCAACGTAATACTTGTACGATCCTTCACATTTGCTCTAGCTGTGAAGTAGGAGGAAGAGACCCCTTGGGAGGAACATGTCCTGCATCAAATTCCAGAGGCAAAAGTCGTGTAGCTAACCCTATGAGCATGACAAATATATCTATAATTTGAAACGAGTCGCAGCAGTAGCGGTTCAATAGTCTGCTGCATCCTCCAGAGTCTTTGGATCTCTACAGGCGATGACGATCATGAAATCAAAATATTCATTCACAAGATTGTCAAGAACATGTCCGGCTTCTTTAATTTCGTGGCAAATGTCAGCAGATCAAATTGTTATTATTTGTTCTGTAATTTTGTTGGCTCAAATCAGCAGCAGAACAAACAACAAACATGCATGTACCTGGACCAGGAAAGAATATACATCTGCCTGATTTGTAAAGGAATGTTAAATATCCTCATATTGAAAGAATCCCGTCTTATTTAAAAGTCGAATATTATAAGAAATCGTGGAATCTAGTCACTTATATAAGTTTTCATACAGATTTCAACCTCTTTTGGAGGATATTTGGGTGAAGTTTGCAGCTTTGGTTAAGCTGGAGGCGAATAGAGCTGATGAATGATGAAATTGAAAGAATATAAGAAGCATGTAAATTTCATGTTTACTTGGATAATTACTCATCCGTATAATTGATGGTTCTTGATTCAGAGTTAGAGAAAATATCAATTAGTTTAAATTCTTATAGTTATCGTTTTAGCCTAAACATGTTATACGCTATTATGCCAGGCCTTACTTTCCAGTTGCTCTGCTGGTGGTTTCGCTACCTTTCTTCGTTGTGACAATTACAAGCTACCCGCCGAAAAATTCTAGCTAGTGTGGAACGATTGAGCGATACTGGATTCTTTCTGAAGGCGTAAGTTCTTCCACCAGGATACAGTTTCAATTTCTGGACCTGCATGCTGGACTATTGTAATGTGTAGCTAAAGAGAGATAGCCATAAACTATACCATGATAGAATTCTACATAGGTCTCGTTTCCCTGCAGGTACGCGTATTGCATTAAAGGAAAATGCATTGAATGATAGAAACATTGGTCTATTATCATGAATAAGCTCATCTCTTTCCAACACTTAATCCACAGAATGTTGCAAAAAACCTGGATAAAAATTGCACTGAGCGTCCGTGATCCTGCCCTGGTACAACACCTTTACCAGTATTTAGCCCTACTTGTCAAAGAACCATCTCATGATCTCGGAACTCTAACTCCTACTCTCCCTCTGATTCTGTTCTTGTAGTGCATTTTCTCACATTATGCTTTACCATATATCAAAACGCCGTACTTCCTCCTGAACTCAGCATACGATGTGTACCGAGTAAAATAATTGGCTTCTTGTACCTCTGTCTGCTGATCCACACAGACATTTGAATCATTGCAAGCAAGATCCTGCAAAGTGTGACGCAGTCCATATAGATAGATACCTTGCAAGGTTCCTCATCCTGAATTTAGAATATACATGCTTGGAACTTTGCGGTTTTTCTTGCTCAACTCAACTGGGGGAGGGATGTTTATCAATTCATGTTTCGCTCATTGCCAAGTGAATCACAAGATACATGACTAGCACCCGACTCCCCCAGAGTGAACACAAAAAATCCTTCTTTCTTTTTCTTGAAATCCATCCAAACCTACGACCAATCGGTTAACAGCCGACCGCAGCCCCAAGTTGAAATGTGGCAGGGGAACACATGATACGTAATACACTTTTGTTTGCTTGTCATAAATTTCCAAGGCACCCAATTTCCAATCAATTAAAGGTTTGTTCTTGCTAGAATCAAAACCCTTTCCATTCGACCTCAGACGATTCCTAAATGTTAGTACTAAAAACTTTCTTGATCCCTTCCGGACCATCTCAGAAGCTGTTGGTGACTGGTTTTTGGGGAGAAACAGAAGCAAGATTATCAACAGTGCATATCTTTGCGATAAAACTTGTCACAACCTGATACCACGAGTCCATGACATGTAGATACCGGTAACTGAATCTGTTTGATGTCGTTTTCGTTACTTATCATTTGACACAGAGGAACCAAGAATGAGTAGAACTGAATTAAGTCTCTACATTTCTTGCAGGTGATGAACAATTTGTAATTTAGGAGCAGCAAACAAGAGTACTGCTATATTCTTTGTACAGAGGATTTACCTTGGACAAACTACAAACAAATACATGGTGACTTCTTGAAAGTATAAGGAAGTCTAGACAGGATAGATTCATACATACACATGGATAATACAGATTACTGTGACAATAGTTTGTACACCAGAACAATTTTGGCAATGTGGAGTATCTAAGTCAATTTTGGCACTATATGATATACACCAACTGTTAATCAAATCAACCCAATTCAATCCAATAAACTCCAAACCAACCAACAAACAAACACAAGAAAAATAAACACAATATTTAACGTGGTTCGACAATTGTCTACGTCCACGGGATAACCAAGATTTCTATTAACCAAGAACCAAAACGCAGTTTACAAGGAATCGACAAAACCTCCCGAGTTTCAAGCTATACGCTCCTCTGTTTTTCTCTTCCTCACCGTGTTTCTCTCAAGAAATCTTTTTCTATTCTCTCATCAGGTTCTCATCGATTTATCTAGTACCTACATGTGTATATATACTAGAGAAATCAACATACATTCCCTTTCCTAATCAGAAACAAAATCTTTGCTGCCAAGTAAGAGAATCCCAGTTAGAATCGGATTCTAACTATCCCTGTGTTCACACCACACTGCACTTTTCACACAGTAGTAACCTTAACTTCAGTGTTTCCAGTACACCATGCTCCATTACTTCCTTTAATATTAAGCTAACCGGCTTCACAATTCTCCACCTTAGCTTCATATTAATGTAACCACAGTATACCACACCATTCATGTCCCTAGAGTTAGGACACAACCCTTCCTTCCATCAACTTGATAGAACTTAGACACGATCCAAACTTCATCACAGAAATTGACTTAGTAAATCCATCCCCCGGATTAAAATCTATACTGATCTTCTCAATCTTGATAGTACCCTTCTCAACTTCATCTCTGACAAAGTGAAACTTTATATCAATGTGTTTGGACCTGTCATAGTAAGCTTGATGTTTTGACAAATGAATTGCACTTTGACTATCACAAAATATAGTCACCGGTGTTTGTAACACCGAAT
This sequence comes from Plantago major, assembly GCA_026545765.1. Taxonomy (NCBI): domain Eukaryota; kingdom Viridiplantae; phylum Streptophyta; class Magnoliopsida; order Lamiales; family Plantaginaceae; genus Plantago; species Plantago major. Next base: position 86,396,113 of record CM048843.1, on the reverse strand, counting down.
CGCCCAGAATTCCCTTGAGCCAAATAGCTTCTTTCACAGCTTCCGTCATGGCCATAAATTCTGCCTCTGTAGTTGATAATGCAACCACAGGTTGATGAGTAGACTTCCAACTCACTGCTGTCCCAAATAATGTGAATACATATCCAGTTAAAGACTTCCTAGTATCCAAGTTTGCAGCATAATCCGAGTCGACATACCCAATCAGTGCATCATTCCTCGCCTGGTGTTGCTCAAACACCAATCCCAGTCTAATCGAACCACTGATATACCTGAGCAGCCACTTAACTGCCTCCCAATGATCCTTGCCAGGATTATCCATATACCTGCTTACTGAGCTCATTGCATGAACCAAATCCGGCCTGCAACATACCATGGAATACATAATCGACCCTATAGCATTAGCATACGGTGTGTTCTCCATACACCTCTTCTTTCATCAGTATTAGGACAAGACTTCTTAGATAACTTGAACTGAGGCCCCAGAGGTGTTGCAGCATGCTTGGACTTGTGCATGTTAAATCTCCTTAACACCTTCTCCAAGTAAGCACTTTGATTCATAATGATATTTCCATCACCTCCATGAATAATATCAATGCCCAGTATCCTCTTAGCTATTCCTAAGTCTTTCATCTCAAATTCTGGCTTCAAGAGATTCTTCACATGAGTGATTCCTTTCATATGCTTGCTTGCTATAAGCATGTCATCCACATAAATGAGCAAATATATCATGTCTTCGACATTCTCTCCATAGAAGTAAACACAGGTGTCGTAGTCACACCGCCTGAACTTGTGACTCAACATAAACTTGTCAAATCTTCCATACCATTGCCTTGGACTCGCTTTGCACCATACAGTGATCTCAACAATAAACAAGCCTTGTGCTCCTTGTCATCTACCTCAATACCCTCAGGTATCCTCATGTAAATTTCTTCATCCAGCTTCCCATGCAAGAATGCAGTAACATCCATCTGATGTAAATGTAGCTTAAATTGAGCTACCATAGCAATCAAGATCCTGATTGAGCTATGCTTCACCACTGGAGAAAAGATCTCATTGTAGTCAATACCCTCTCTTTGAGTGAAACCTCTAGCAACTAGTCTGGCTTTGTATTTCACCTTTTGCTCACCATCAGCTCCAAGTTTCTTCTTAAAGATCCACTTACAACTGACAAGCTTCTTTCCTTTAGATATAGCTACAATATCCCATGTATGATTCTTTTCAAGTGACAAGAGTTTTTGCTGTATAGCAATGCACCAACTATTCTTCTCTGAGCAACTTATAGCTCTTTGATAGTTCTCAGGCTCATAACAATCAATATCCTCGGCGATATTCAGTGCAAAATACACCATATCTGGATCTGCAGTAGAGGTTCTAACTCTTGGTTCTCTGTCTCTGATGAGTTGATAATCCACAACATCATCTGGATTATTGAGCTCTATCCCTGTCCTTCTTCTATGCCTCTCCACCTGATTATTCAATTCAGGCTCCACCTGATCATGTATGTCAGTATTTTCCTGAGATTCAGCATGCGGTGTTGTCAGAACACTATGGTCTGCGAAAACTGGTGTTATCACCACACCAGTGTCTGTCTACTCCATATTCAGTGTTCCTGACACACCATCTTCGACAGGCTCCACCTGACTGAGTGTTCTCTCAACACTGTCAGTATTCCTCAATAATGGCATCACATCTTCATGGAAAGTCACATCCCTGTTGATGATGCATCTATTTTCCCCTGGTTCTAAGCACCAGAGTTTATATCCCTTAACTCCCTTTGGATAACCAAGAAACAAGCACTTTACTGCTCTAGCCTTCAACTTATCTTGCTTAACATGAGCATAAGCTAAGCATCCAAATACTTTGAGATATGAGTAGTCTGAATGAGTACCTTTCCAAACTTCTTCAAGTGTCTTGAAACCAATAGCTGTGATGGACATAGGTTAATAAGATGTGCTGCCGTAGTCACAGCCTCTCCCCAAAAGCTTTTTGACAAACCTGATCCAAGAAGCATGCACCTCAGTCTTTCTAGGATTGTTCTATTCATCCTTTCAACTACTCCATTCTGCTGTGGATTTCCAGGAACTGATTTGTGTCTCAAGATGCCCTTCCCAACACAGAAGGTATTGAATTCATTAGACAAGAATTCCAGCCCATTATCAGTTCTGATCACTTTGAGCTTCTTGTTAGTTTGATTCTCCATCTCCACAAGCCATTCCTTGAATTTCATGAAAGTCTCATCCTTGGACTTCAATACAAACACCCACACTTTCCTTGACAGATCATCAATGATGGACAAAAAATATCTACCTCCATTCCTAGTGGTGGTTCTCGCCGGTCCCCATAAATCTGCATGCACATACTCAAGTATGTCCTGTGTGGTGTGTTTCCCAACACCATAACTGTTCTTCTTGGACTTCCCCAACACACAGAGCTCACAAAGTTCCATCTTATGTATCTTGTCTCCACCTAAGAGCCCCTTCTTAGATAAATCCATAAGACCTTTCTCTCCAACATGTGCTAGTCTTCTATGCCATAGAACGGTGTTGTCAGAACAATCACGGTGTTCCTGCATTATCAGACACCGGAAACTTCACCGATTCTGATTTCACCTTGTAGATAATACAATTCTCTCCTTTTAAGAGCCTGCATAACCACCTTATCACCCTTCTTGACCTGAAGGACACCATTCTCACCTGAATACTTGTACCCCTTAATATCCATCAATCCTAAAGATATCAAGTTTCTCTTCAAGTGTGGTACATATCTCACATTAAGCAAATCCCTTATCACTCCATCAAACATCTCAATTCTCACTGTTCCCATACCCTTTATCATGCATGGTCTATCATCACCAAGAACAACTGATCCGCAGTTTCTATGCTCAAAAGTTGAAAACCATTCTCTAATAGGTGTCATATGAAACGAACAGCCTGAATCCATAACCCATTCAGTTGATTGACTAGTTTGAGTGACTGAAAGTACCTCAGTAACAAGAGCTTCCGCAGTATGATAGGCCTCTGATTTGTTTGTAATGTCTGTGCCATAATTAATATTCGGTGTTGTCACCACACCCTTGCCTTTCTGCGCCTTTAGACTCATACAATCCTTCTTCAAGTGTCCTTGCTTCTTGCAATAATAACACTTCCTTGTTTCAGGGCCATCCTTGTTATACTGAGCTTTCCTTTGATCTGGATATTGCTTCTTCTTTGGTGGAAACTTGTGATATTGTTTCACCATAAGGCTTTCACCAGTACTGAGTGTTGGTGGAACACCCTCCTGATCCAGCTCCCTTGATCTTAATGCAGATTCAATAGCCTCCATTGTCAATGCTTCTGTCCTCCCATACACCAAAGCATCCTTGAATGGAACAAGAGACCTAGGGAGTGAATTCAACAAGATAATTGCCTTGTCTTGGCTCCTCATCCTGTTCTTCTCATCAGTTTCCAGATTGTCATGGTGTGCAACCATCTTCTTGAACAAATCCAACTAACTCATGATTGATTTTCCTTCAACCATCTTAAATGCAAACAGCCTCTGTTTTGCATAGATTTTATTTGCATCCAACTTGTCATTATACAATTCTTCTAGCTTCTCCCATATCTCCTTTGCCGATGAAAGATCACCGATTTCAATGAGAGCATTATCTCCCAAAGCTAATAACAAAGAACTGTACGCCTTGTTGTTGATCGATTTTTTATCAGCATCAGACATGGTTTTATCAAACTCCTCCGTCAGTGCATCGATCACACCCTGCTGCATTAACAGAGCTTTCATCCTTCTCTTCCACAGAACAAAGTCTGTCTTTCCTTCCAACGGTTTGAGGTCGAACTTTGGAGATGCCATTGCTGAATAGATATCAGTCGATTCTCTCTTCTTCCCACATACGGCGCCAATTGTTAATCAAATCAACCCAATTCAATCCAATAAACTCCAAACCAACCAACAAACAAACACAAGAAAAATAAACACAATATTTAACGTGGTTCGACAATTGTCTACGTCCACGGGATAACCAAGATTTCTATTAACCAAGAACCAAAACGCAGTTTACAAGGAATCGACAAAACCTCCCGAGTTTCAAGCTATACGCTCCTCTGTTTTTCTCTTCCTCACCGTGTTTCTCTCAAGAAATCTTTTTCTATTCTCTCATCAGGTTCTCATCGATTTATCTAGTACCTACATGTGTATATATACTAGAGAAATCAACATACATTCCCTTTCCTAATCAGAAACGAAATCTTTGCTGCCAAGTAAGAGAATCCCAGTTAGAATCGGATTCTAACTATCCCTGTGTTCACACCACACTGCACTGTTCCTGCGTTCACACTGTTCCTGTGTTCACACCACACTGCACTGTTCACACAGCATTAACCTTAACTTCAGTGTTTCCAGTACACCATGCTCCATTACTTCCTTTAATATTAAGCTAACCGGCTTCACACCAACTATAGCATGTGGTACAATATAGTAATTCGGATAAACTTTACATTTATGTGTGGCTTATGGTTCAAGTCACAGGGTCGAAATCTAGTTATTTTATCTATAATAGTCTAGATAACATATCCAGTTTAGATCTGCTAAATAACATATCCAGGTCAGGTCTTATGGTACGGGACAAGAATTGAACAGGGTCCAACAAGTAAACGACAACTTCAGGTTGTTTGGGACGGAATTTTAATTGATTGAGTTTTAATGGAGGTATAACTGATTAATCTTAACTAAATTTTAATTTAGTTATAAATATTTGTGTTTGGTATAAAGTTAAAGTTTTATAGGTTGGGAGAAAGTGTTGTGGGTTTTGATTGTGTTAGACTCAATAAAAACTAATAATTATTGACTTGTAGGAAAATTGGAGTCCAAACACGAAATTGATTCGTACTCGATTTAAATGAGTCTTTTAATTCTAACCCAAAAACTCAGCATAATATCCAGGTTAGGTATATTGCAGATGAGAGAAACAAAATGAAACTGCAAATTATTGCACTTAGTTTATTAATTCGGCCTTTCTTCGTTTATTAACTGGTTCGACAATTGTAGTTGTTTTTCTATGGATATTTTGTAGGAAATAACAAGTTGGGCTTCAACATTGCTTAATGGATCAAGATTGGTTAGCTTGGGCCTCAAGGAAGAAACCTAACGAAGAGCTAGAAAGAATCCAAACGCAGTTTGGAAGATCTGGGCGCAGGAAACTTGAATAAGGAAGGAGTTTGTTTTGCTTTGGGCACAAGGAAGAAAATCCATTGCAATCTGGAAGAGTTGGAAAGAATCATGTTGGTCCAGATAACGGCAAAGTAAAAGACTAGAGGGGGGTGGGGGTGAATAGTCTTTTAAAACTTTTGTCGATAAACACAGTTTCTCAGATATCTGTATAGATATCTGATACTTAATTTCAGAGAGCAGAAGACTTTTCTGAGATAAGTGCACGTGTTTAGCAAGATAAGTGTAAGTACTTTGCAAGATATGTAAAACAAGTAATAAACTGCAGAAAGTAAATAACACAAGTCCTTTTATAGTGGTATCTGAAGGTGGCGTAATCCTTCAACTAATCCACTACGGCCTTTCTCAGACCTAGAATCCACTAAGATAGATAAATGAGGTAACCTTACAGATATCTTCTCTTGATTCCTAAATACACTAGGTTCCCAACCAAGTGTTCCCCCTGAGTTATTCCCCGGCTTTCACAACTAAGTACTTCCTGTACTCAGAAACCTTTGGAGCTGTTCCTTAGTTTCCCAAACTAAGTACTTCCTGTGCTCAATATCCTTGGAGTTATTCCTTAGTTTCCCAAACTAAGTACTTCCTGTACTCCACGCCGTTTAAGGTGTTGGTTAAGGTGGATTGTCAGGTGAGCTTCTTTAATAACTTGTTCAGTTATTCAGATAGCTCTGTGAATCAAGTATACTTAATACACTTTGCAATGTATGGTATCTTGTTCTCTACTGACCCAAGTCTATGGTAAGAGTTCAAGAGAATGAAACTTAGATATGAAATCTTAGTTCAACTCTTTCACAAATAACAATGCTCGTTAAGGATCAGTACACTTAGAACTTTTGTGCTACTTAGAATCAAGAGCTTTGGTCGCAACAGAAAGCTTGAATGTAAGTAGTATGCTTGAGAGAGCTTGTGTGAGTATTCAGTGTTCTTGGTGTTCAGTGTGTTCTCAAGAAGTCTAAGTGTTGATATTTATAGATGAATTTGAGTGCCGTTTGAATAGTATCCGTTAGGCTTAAATCAAATTCAAACTATTGATATCTGAATATAGTATTGTAGCAGGTTTGTCTTCTTTTTCAGAAGCTACCGTTTTTGTTCAGACATTTCTGTCCGCGCATTTAATGCACAGTACTATACTTTGTCCTGTAGTGCCAACTGAACAATGCATGCTTTCTGAGGCTTTGCACGTCCTTTTTCCAGAGATCATCACAGCTCCAGATATCACTTGTTAAGAATATATTGTTTCCTGGAAACATAATCTTTATTCAAGGTATCTGAGTGTAGATGTCTGTGGGCACTTTCCTCTTTTCAGAAACCTTTTGAATTCTTAGATATCTCTTGTAACACTTGTTTATTTTAAAAACGCTTGTCTTCAAGATATCTGGTCATAGGTATCTGAAAAACCTTTGTCTTCAGTAATCTTGTGCAATCTTCAAGTCTTCAGAAATTGTTGAACTTATTCCTGCCGGATGCCTTCTTCTTGGTCTTCTTCAGAAAATAAAAATTACATTTCGAGACCTAACATCTTATACAAGATTTGCTAGACTATCATACTTAGTGAGTTTCCTCTTTTACAGTGTTCAAGTGAACTAAGAGTACTAATCACCAATCTGAGCTAAGATAAGTCATTAGGTTGCTGATCAAAATCTAAACATATATTCCTAACAAATTTCCCCCATTTTGATCAGTTAACAATGACTATCTGACCTATTACAAATCTGGATGAAGAAACAATCCACCACTTAATCATTTCTTATGATCTTTTAATTCATATAATTAAGTGCAGAAAGTAAACATCAACCAAATCACAAGGTGTGATCTTTGCTGACAAGTTATCTTTTATAGATTGATATCTGAGAGTAGGTTCATCAGATATGTTACATATAAGGTTTACAGATAACTTTTACAAGATAAACAACAAAAAAATTACAGTCAGCAAGATACAAAAAAAAATTACATAGTAAATTAGGACAACAGGAGTAACCAAGCTCCAAGTAGACATTCTAATAAACTAGTCTTCAAGTCTTCAAATCTTCAGCAGCTCCAAGGATCAATTTGCATACTCCCTATCTCCAAATCTTTTGATGTCATCTGAGTAGTCATAGAGCAAGGTTCTGACCAACATCTCAGTGTCTCTGGCACAACCACATACTTCTTTGTATGATTTGGTGGGATTCTTCTTGGCAAAGTGTTTGACCCATAAATACTTTTCCCATTTCCAGGAATGCTCTATTCTGATATCTGATAGCTTGAAGTAATCATATATGATTCTCAGATATCTGATGTCACCCTTGTATTGATCTTCAGTCATGTAGAATGACTCAAAGGGTTCCACAGCAAGTCTTGGCCTTATGCCTGTTCCAGTGAGGTTTGGGACTTTATGTACATCATCAGGTTTTCCATAAGGACATTCATCATTAAGGTCCTTCCTCATGGCTTCAACTCTCTTGACAACTTCAAAATCCAACCAAGCTTTGACATGATTGGTGTTGATCAAGATTGGCTTATCTTTTCTCCATGCCATAAGTTGTTGATGGATGGGTACTGGAAATCCTTTTTCATTTACAAGCAAGTGCTTGAGTTCCAGTATCCAGTAACCATTCATCTAATGAATACACCTGTAGGAGGAGGAGTTGTTGTCAGTCTTCACATACTCAATTCTGGCTTCTTCTCGCCTGAGTGGAAGTTGACTTTTTCTTCTTTCAACTCTCAATCTATTCCTCCTTTGCCTTGAGTTTTCCCTTGGATTTCTTGAAGAACCACCCTGGATAGACTTGGTATTTTCAGAGGGTGTTTTAGCTGCCAAAGGCTTTGCAGCTATGGGCTCAGTTAGGCTATCAATTTTCCTTTTTCTATGAAGAGGAGCTTCATCTTCATCATCATCAATGTCAATTCTTGTGAGACTTTTGCAGCCTTCTTCATTGCCCAGGGATTTGATTTGACCTTCTTCTTCTTCTTCAGAAGACTCATCAATCTCTTTTACTTGTCTTCTCCTTGGAGCCTTGGTACTCCTTGGAGGTTTCTGTGCTCTAGCCCTTGTGGTCATTCCTTTTTCAGGAAGTTGCTGAGTGGTGGCCCCTATATGTAGAGCAGTCTGACTGGAGGATGGCTCATTTATTCTGAGAGGTGGTTGTTCAGATTTTATTTTGTTTCCTCTTCCTCTTCCTTTTCCTCTCTGAGCATCCTGATATTCTTCCCCCTTAGTCATTGTTGACTGACTAAGAATCATAAATGATTCTGAAAGGGAGTTAAAGTTGCCTTGCAGATAGTTGTAAGCAGCAACCAACTGTTCCAGAGTGGCCTTGAGCTCCTGATTTTGTTTGATAAGACCAGTATCCTTATTAGTAAGCTCTGCCAGAGGGCCTTGAATGGCATCTGCTTTTCCAGCAGCATAGCTAGCCTCTTCAAAGGTTTTTGCACCAAAGGTTCTATGAAGAGGAGCTTCATCTTCATCATCATCAATGTCAATTCTTGTGTGATCTTTTCCAGCAGCATAGCTAGCCATGGTTAGAGAACAAGGTGTGATCTTTGCTGACAAGTTGCTGGTTGTTCTCTGCATGATGAGCTCAGTGAATGTCTTCATTTCTGCAGGGACTGATGTAATGGCGGCTTTATCTTGAGAAGACAACTCCTTTTTCAATTTGGCCAATACTTGATATCTGTTCAAGTATTCATTGGAGTTGATATTTGACAGTTTGCTGAATATTTCAGGAGCAATAAGCTTCCTTTTCAAATGAGAAACCGCTAAATGTTCATCGCGGTGTTCTGCCAATGTCTTGTCTTCTTCATCATCTGAGTCATCAGCCCAGTGATCTTCATCCTCTTGTACTTCTTCATCAAGGTTTCTGAAGGCAACAACCATCTCAGATATGGGTTTCTTGCCTTTGGAGGATGGTTTCTTTGGTGAAGATGCAGCGTTAGCATCATGCTTTGCTTCAGATGCTTGGTCAGCATCTAGCTCCTTAGTAATATAGTCAACAACGTCCCGGAGCTCTTTAATCTCAGAGTAAGCTTGTGTTTCCTTCCGTGTTTATTCTTTAAGTTTATCTAGCTTGACTCTGGATTCAGCTATCTTTTCTTCCAGTTGAAGATGTAGCTGTTGTTCTTCCTCCAACACTTGTTTGAGTTGAGCAACTTTGGCTTGTGTATCTGATATTTTCTGAATTGTTCCTTCAGAGTGCTCAACTACTTGGTCAGTAGTATCTTTGTGTTGGGGAGTTGGATGATTAGATTTCTGAGGAGATGAAGGAGGGGATTGCTGTGATGTCCTCTCAGTGTGCTTTTCAGCAGCGGAGGCAATGTTTCCTTTTGGAATCCCTCCCGTCCCTGGTGCAGGGGCATCATCATCATCCTTATCATCATCATCCTTTTTGCGATGGTCAGAGGGAGGTTCATCAAAGTTATTCTCATCTATTTCTTCCTCCTCATCGTCTTCAGATACAAGATTAATCACTTCAGGCATAGTGATCTTCTGCCCATTAACCTCCTCTTGCTCAGAAGGAATAAATTGTAGAGTTTGGGGCAGGACTGGCTTGATTGCCATCTGCAATCTTGTCTGACCATCAGCCTGATTGAAGGCTTCAATCAACTTGTGTGCCACTTCTCTGGAGAAATCCTTATGCAATAATGTCGCAACTTGATACTGTTCTGTGGGGAACATTGCATGGATGTAGTTCTCCAAGTCAAGAGCTCGTGCTCGTCTCGTAGGTTGATCTGTGATTCTCAATACTTCAGAGAGATCAGAGCACCTTAACCTCTGCCATTTCTTGAAGCATTGAATGTGCTTTGGCAGGGTATGAGCCTTGAATAAGGGAAGTAGGTCCTTTTGCTCATCATCAGGGACCTTAGTGGCACTTGTTTGAGCCTGAAAGAAAGAGTTTTGAGTTAGATTCAAAACTTGTGTAGATATCTGAGTACAAATGTAGTTAGGTTTCTGAGTTACCTGAATGAGTACATCAGGCTCAGAGACTTGTACTACTGAAGGAGGGGGTCCCTCAGATATCTTGTTGTGAGGTGGAGACTTGGATGTCTGGTCCTCATCAACCTTTCTTTCTGCTTGATCCTGAGAATTAAAATTATCACAATACTTAGGAAATTGTCATGAAAGAATTTATGCAATTAAGCTTCAATGATTTCTGAGTTTTCCACTTACTTCCTCAACAGGAGGCTCAAAATCATTTTTCGCAGAGACTTTCTCAGTTTCTGGTGTTCTTTCTGGTGATGTTGCCTTGGGGGCTTCATCAATTTCCATGGGTGCAGGGGATGTCACAACTCTTTCCCCTTGCACTTCTACCTCTGAATGAGCCTGTAAGTAGAAAGTATTGAGTAATTAGAGAAGAATTTATATGAACCCATAATGAAGAATATTTATCACTGATTTTCATATACCTTCATACTAGAAGGCTCAATGACATTTTCTTCAGAAACCTTGACGGTCTCTGGGTCCTTTTCTGGCATTTCTGCCTTATCTTCTTCTTTCTCAGTTGGAGCCTATTAGAAACAAACACTTATTAGTCGAGTATATAAAGCACATATCTGAGTTATATCTTAAGGAACCATTTTCTACCTGTGAGACAGGCTCCTGTTCCTTAAGTGGTGAGGCTATGGAAGCCTCCTTCTCAGATTCTGAGGTAAGCTTTGCAGCTTCCTCTTGTTGTTGTGTTTCTAAATCATCCTGTAACAAAGAAATTCTATCAAATAACAAGATTATGTGTCACAAGATATCACAAGTGGAGAGTTAAACCATTTGGATACCTAAGCAATATCAGGCTAACTGGTCTATGGAACTTGTGACCCTTCTATGTGTTGGTCTTGTTGTTCCATTTCATCTTCCTTGTTTGAAGTTTTAGGTACTTCAGACCTTTCCTGAGTATGCAACTTAGTTGCCTCCCCTGGTTGATCATTCTGAGTAGATGTCTCAGTTTGATCCCTCTCTAGGAGTTGGGGAACCTGCTCATTTGCAGGATTTTCTTTAGCATATTGCATTGCTGGTAAATGGAGTTCATTTACCATTTCATCAACCACTTGTGGCTGTTGTGGTTGTTGTGGTTGTCTAGAAGCAGAAGTTTGAGCATCAACGTCTACCAACACTAGGTCACCACTCATCAGGGGCTTCTTGAAGTTGTTTAAATGTGACTTTCCCTGATGATGTGTTGGCACCAACAACCTTTTCTATAGGTGCTTGCTCAGCAACCTTTGAAACAGGTGCTTGTTCAGCATCTTGTGGTGTAGGTTCTTCTTCAGATACCTCTACACCAATTACTTTTTCAGTAACCTTAGCCCTTTTTGATTTTTCTAGGACTTGAGAGATAACTAATTCATCATCTTCATCATTAGAGCTCTCATCAGCATTAGGAACTGATTGGTCCATAATCCCTGCGGTTTCTGTAGAAAGGGCTTGGTATCTATCACTACTTTCTTTAGCAGCATTGATAAGTTCATCAGCAAGGCTTTCGTCAGTAGTCTTGACGTTTTTGAAAGCACTTTCTCTTGCTGAGTCTACTTGTTCAATGGTCGATATCTCGTTTCATCAGTAGTAGCTGCAGGTATCTGGGAATCGACAACCTCAATGGGTGTGTCTACTGATTTGCTAGCAGACTTCTTGCGTGAAGTTCTGGGCTTCTTGGTCGCGACTTTTCCCTCAGATACCTCTTCAGTTTTTCGCTTCTTGGAACCTTTCTGAGTTCCAGTAATCTTTTTCATCATGTTCGTATACTCATATTTGTAGAGTAGGTTACTGTTGGCTATGTCAGTCTTCTCTCTGAGCTCAATGCCAAGCTTCTCCAGCAAGTAGCATATCTTTAGACCATAGCTTACAATGGCCTTAGGCTCAGCAAGTCCCATAGTGATTTCAGGCTCAAAGCCTTGAATCTTCTTCACAAATTTCATAAAGGCGTACTTTCCCCAATTGAAAGGGTTTTCCAGCATTTTGTCTTGTTGTTGCAACAAGAACATCATTATCCAGCGTTCTTGGCTTATCTGGTCAGCACCTCCTTGTAGACCATCAAAGCATCTGTGAAGAATGCATGCCAACACATCCCAGTGAACCAACAGATGTTTGGTTCTAATGTCACCAAGCTTGAAATCAATGGGTGTATCTTGTTTATCTGTGTCACACACACCACTGTACAACTGTTTTACACCTTCAAGGAGATCTTCATCCTTGGTGTCTATTTCAAAATCCTTTCCAAGATTTTGAAGATCAAACAACTTACATAAAGTTGTTAAGTCCAAAAGGATTTCCTTTCCTTGGACCTTAGTCTTTATAGACACTATCGCAGTGCCTTCAGAAACACAGGATATAATCCTAGAGTTATTGTAGAATTCTAACACATCTAGAGAAGAAACTCCAATGGGAAGAGCAGATAGAAAGCCCTTGATTTGTGCCTTTTCAAGCATGTCAAGAATCAGTTTCCTATCGGCTTGGTTTTCAACAGCAGCCGTGAGGTACTCCTCAATCATGGCACCACCCCAAATCATCTTGTGATTTGAAGTCCAATGATCGGGATTAAAGTCTCCTACCAATTGATTGTTCACTATGACCAACTCTGGTGCTTGCTTTTCAGCAGTACCAGTGGTAGAAGATTGGAATTTCTGGGTAGACGAATGTTTAGGAGCCATCTCTTTATATAGTGCAAGTTTGAAAGTCTGAAAGAGATTTGGGTGAGAGATTAGTGATTCTTTGCAGAAAAACTAACAGAGATTTTCAAAGGTTGAAGAATCGTTTTTGCTATTCTTGTGCAAGTCTGAATGTTGGATTAGGCGAAAGTGATTTCTTTTGCCAAAATCCTATATATATAGCAACATAATTCTAACAAACATATACACACAAATTGGTTTTGTATGTACGTATCTGTGTATTGCAGTAAGGCATGGGTAAAAGTTTGTTCGGCAATAAATGCATAGTGGGACAAATCTGAATTTCAACAGTCCGCTATTTACAGAGAATTAATCTCGTCCGTTAAGATCAAATGCCCATTTCATCAAGGGCTACCATTGCTTCTTCAGCAATGATCACAATCAACAATTGTGATTGTGCCCAATTAATGAATTTTGGCGATTTGCTATCTGAATCACAATTCTGTGTGACTAAGAACACTATTTGTTATCTGAGTCTATCTCATACTCAATATCTGTCCAAGTTTTACACAAAGATAGAAATAATACAAATTTCAAGAGAGTAGTTGACTGCAAACAGTTGTACTATTCTCTTTTGTGTTCCCCCTCACTAAGTGATCTAGATATCTGAGTACCCGTCTCAGAAATCTTCAAATAGCCATTTTACCCTTTAGCCTTTGGTTTCTGGATACCCGTTCTAGATTCCTTTTCTCTCTCCTTTGATATCTTCTTCATATATCTGAACTTTTTCAGTTCTTTGGTAGCTCCATTAGTCCAAGACTGTGTCTTAAGGCTAAGAATCTACTTTCTTGTAGTGGCTTAGTGAAGATATCAGCAAGTTGGTCTTCAGTGCCAATCTTGAGTATCTCTATATTGACTTTTTCAATATGGTCTCTGATGAAGTGGTGTCTAACATCAATGTACTTTGTTCTTGCATGAAACTTAGGATTCTGAGTTATGGCAATGGCACTTGTGTTGTCACAGAAAATGGGAGTTTTCTCTTCATTGAGTCCATAGTCTCTGAGTTGTTGTTGTATCCACAATATCTGTGAAGCACAACACCCGGCAACAATATATTCAGCCTCTGTGGTAGATGTGGAAATTGAATTTTGTTTCTTGCTGAACCATGATATTAATCTAGCACCAAGAAATTGACAAGTTCCTGAAGGTGCTTTTTCTATCAAGCAATGATCCAGCATAGTTGGCATCTGAATAGCCAACCAAACTCAATCCACTATCTTTTGGATACCACAATCCAACTTCTACAGTACCTTTTACATACCTCAATATTTTCATAGCAATGTTGTAGTGTGATTGCATTGGATTTGTCTGAAATCTAGCACACACTCCAACTGCATATTGAATATCAGGTCTACTTGCAGTGAGGTACAGTAGCGATCCAATCAATTTCCTATACTTGTGTTCTTCAACACTCTTGTCAGATTCAGTATAGGTCATTTTGGTTCCGATGCTCATTGGTATCTTAGCATTCTTTTCAGAAGGCTTTAGATTAAACTTATTGAGCATGTCCTTTGCATACTTTGTTTGACTAATGAATATTCCATCATTGAGTTACTTGACTTGCAGCCCTAGGAAGCAATTCAATTCTCCCATCATGCTCATCTCAAATTTACATATCATGAGTTCAGCAAAATCTTCGCAAAGTTGCTTGTCTTTAGATCCAAATATAATGTCATCAACATATATTTGAACTAAAAGTAGTTTCCCATCATGGTTCAATGTGAAGAGTGTTTTGTCAACATCTCCTTTCTTGAAGCCACTTTCTAGTAGGTATCTGGCCAATATATCATACTATGCTCTTGGAGCTTGTTTCAGCCCATACAGAGCTTTGAAGCTTATAGACCATCCTACTTTCTGAGGAAACTTCAAAACCTGGTGGTTGCTCAACATAGACTTCCTCAGCCAGTTCACCATTTAGAAATGCACTCTTGACATCCATCTGATAAACTGTAAAGTCATTATGAGCTGCAAAGGCTAGAAAGAGTCTTATTGCATCCAATCATGCAACTGGTGCATAAGACTCATCAAAATCTAGTCCTTCAGTCTGGGTGAATCCCTTGGCTACCAACCTAGCTTTGTTTCTGGTTATTTCAGTAGACTCATTCATTTTGTTTCTGAAAACCCACTTGGTTCCGATTATAGATATTCCATCAACAAATGGAACCAGTTTCCAGACTTTGTTTCTGTTAGGAATATCTGTTAGTATTTTGATCACTCATCACATGTTCTTATTTTAGCCAGAAAGGTTATTAAGTACTATTGGTTCACTTGAACATTGTAAAAGAGGAAATCACTGAGTATGATTAGTCTAGTAAATCTTGTATTAGAATTATAGGTCTCTGAGTGTAATTTTTATTTCCAGAAGACCATGAAGATTAATCCTAGCAATGGAGATTTTCTGAAGAATAGAAGACTAAAGATTGCACAAGATTTATGAAGATATCAAGGTTTAGTCTAACTCAGAAAGACTATGTCCTTAATCCTTTCTTAAGTGTATTTACTTACTTTTGAAATATGATTCTGGACATATGACATCATGAGTATGGAGCATGCAAGCCATCAGAAAGGCTCATGTATCCGTTGAAGACTACAAGACAAGAAATAGTACAAGTGCATTAATTGCATCGGCAGAAAAGCCACTGAAGCACAGTCCTCTCTGAGACATGAGACAAGGACTTCTGAGTACTCATTTCAAGATAAGTATGGACTGAATTTGAATTGTGTCTAACGGATATCATTCCAACAACTCTCAAATTCATCTATATATATATCACACACTTAGATGCTGAGAAGTACACCTTAGAACGCTCTATCTTGCAAACTTACCATCAAGCAAAGTATTCTCTCAAACACTCTACTACCCTTTCTGAAAGCTTTCTGTTGCTCGAAGAATCACTAGTAGTTCTAAGTTGTCCTGAACCTTAACAAGAGATTGATATTCGTGAAAGAGTTGAATTATCAGATACCCTTTCTGAAGCTCATTCTACAGAACGGACATCAATTACTTGGGTCAAGAAGAGCATCGCCATCCACTGAACAAGTGTATTAAGTAGTCTTGTTCTATTAGGCTCTCTGAAAACATAACTGAAAAGTTATACGAGAAGCCTCTCTGACAAACCTTATAACCAACACCATCAAGGTGTGGAGTAGAGGAAGTACTTGATTTGGGAAATCAAGGAATAACTCCAAGGTTATCTGAGTAGAGGAAGTACTTAGCTCTAGGAGCTGGGGAATAACTCAGGGGGAACAATTGGTTGGGAACCATTTGTTTAAGAATCTTAGAATAGGATTATTGTAAGGTGAACTCAATTATTTGTTCTAGTGAATTCTAGGTCTCAGAAAGACCGAAGTGGATTAGTTGGAGGATTACGCCACCTCCAGATACCACTATACTTGTTGTGTCATTTACCTTTCTGTATTTACATTTTAGCAAAGCACACACACATACTTATTGTTTCTGCACTTACCTATCCTAAAGTCTTCCGCGCTCTGAATTTAAGTATCAGAAACCCCCAGGTTTCTGAGAAACTGTGTTTATCGATAAAAGTTTTAAAAGACTATTCACCCCCCCCTAGTCTTTTACTTTGCCGTTATCTGGACCAACAGTTTCTCTCAAATTGATCCAGCTCTTCTTGCATTGCAGAGATCCAATCTTGATCCTTTAATGCTTCTTCTACAGTCTTTGGTTCAATTTTTGAGATGAAACATCCATAGAGACAACTTGCATTTTCAGTGATTGCTCTTCTAGTTCTAACTCCTTGGTTTATGGGACCAATCACATCTTTTGAAGGATGATTTCTTATCCATTTCATAATGGGTTTTGAAATAGTAGGATCAATATCACTTTGTTTTGAATGTGAATCAATATGATCTTGATGAGATACTTGTGCAGTATCTGGGATATCTGACACATGGGAAATGTCATGGATATCTGACACTTTTTTCAGTGTTAGAGATATCTGGATCTTGCATTTCAGCAGTCTCAATTTCAGATACCTCTTCATGATGAAGGTTCTCAGTAACCTGTTTCATTTATGGAATTCTCATATGAAATTCTTCATCATGGATTAGAGTCATCTGGTTGTTACTAAGCATAGGTTGCTTTTCATCGTCAGACTCATCCTCTATTTGAATGATAGAATTGTTTCCTTCTGAGGATCCTTTTTCAGAATCTTTGATTATTAGTTCCTTGAACCTGTCTGAGAGATCATCATTCAAGAGTTCTTTCTTGTTTCCTTCGTAGAATACTACATGAACAAATTCTTTGATCTTTTGCGTTCTTTTGTTGTAGATTCTGTAGGCTTTGCTATTCAGAGAATAACCAAGAAATACTCCTTCATCTGCCTTTGGTTGAAATGTTCTCAGGTATTCTTTTCCATTGTTAAGAACGAAACATCTGCAACCAAACACCCTTAGATGTTTGATACTAGGCGGTCTACAAATGAAAAGCTCATACGGAGTTTTATCATGATGTTTGTTAATCAGACATCTATTTTGAGTGTAGCATGCTGTGTTTACAGCTTCAACCCAATAGATTTCACTTATTTCAGTGTCAGCAAGCATTGTTCTTGCTGCTTCTTTCAGGGTCCTATTCTTTCTTTCAGCAACACCATTTTGTTCTGGTGTCCTTACAGAAGATAGTTGATGTTGTATACCTTTGCAAGTACACAACTCTTTTATGTACTGGTTCACAAACTCAGTACCATGGTCTGTTCTGATTACAGATACCTTGTCATTTTTCATGACTTCGAGCTTATTCAGTAAGTTAGGTATCTCAACCCTTGCATCAGATTTGTGTTTGAGAAAGACAACCCAAGTGAATCTTGAGTAATCATCAACAACAACCAGACCATACTTCTTTCCTGCATAGCTAGTTACTGAGGATTCAAACAGATCCATATGTAACATTTGCAGTGGCCTCTCACTGGAATGTCTAGTTTTAGACTTGAAAGATGTTTTGGATTATTTTTCCATTTGGCAAGCTGAGCATACACCTTCTTTTCTATATGCCATTTTGGGTAAACCAACCACTAACTCTTTATTGGCTAATTTATTCAGAGTTTTGAATTCAAGTGACTCATTCCTTTATGCCATAGCCAATTTTATTTCGTGTGGCCAGATTGACTCACCATGAGACATTCTTCGGTTGTGGCGGATGCCCAATCAGCAACATAAAGATTTCCTTTACGCCTTGCAACCAAGACTGTCTGCTTTGACTCATTGTCAATCACTTTACATAGTTTTGACTTGATCTTGACAGTGTACCCTTTGTCTACTAGTTGACTCATGCTTAGGAGATTATATTTCAATCCCTTTACATGAAGTACTTCAGAGATTGTGAGGGCTCCGAACTTCAAATTTCCAAAACCTATGGTTGGATTTTCATCTCCTCCAGCAAACCTGATAATTGGTCCATCATTGCATTTTCTGTAGTTAATCAGATTTGCTTTGTCTCCTGTCATGTGCTTCCCACATCCACTATCAAAATGCCACTTTGAGTTAGTCTTTAGAGTGTTCTGCACAAAACAGGAAACAGGAGATTAGGTTCTCATACCAACAATGGAACCATCTGGACTAAAGAATCTTCTAGTAGGAATCCATTTTTGAATGAATTTCTTAGGAGCATTCTTTTGTCTATTAGGAACATAAGGAGGAATCTTAGTTAAATGATTAGTATCATTGTTGTTAAGAACTATTTTCTTCCTCGGTGTGTTCCTTGGTGCTCCATTTGGTGCTTTCAGATAACTGTCAGGTTTCTGAGTCTGCTCTTCAGCAAACATAGTTTTCCTAGTCAGATTTCTTCTAGCCCTGGCATTCAGATTTTCAGTGGCTTGATTTATCTTCCACTTCTGATAATTGCTGTGAACAATTCTAGCTTTTAACCATCGTTCTTGCTCTTATTTGTATTCACGAGCAAGTTGTTTCCCGATGGCTTTATAGCCAATATCATTCCGAGCACCTGATGCTGTCTGAGATCTCTTCTCAGTAGCTTTGCTAGTCTCTGGATGATCAATTTTCATTCCAGAAAACGTGACATGAGAAAATTTGTCAGCTCCTGCAATTTTTCCTTTTTGAGAGACATAGCACTGTGGGTGATTGCACTTCTCAGTGTTATGTTTCTTTTCAGAGACATTTCCCACAGTTTTCCTTTGGACTTGTTTTTCCCACAAAGGCTTGGTCACAACTACCTTTCCTTTGTCAACAATCTTAGCTTTCTGACCGATGCTGTAGATTGTTAGGGAATCACCTTGCTGAGCACGGAAGAATGTTAGTCCTTCATTACTCTTATTCAGAGTGGTGGAACTGTCTGTGTGTGTGTCCAGCCCAAGTCCTCTCTTTTCTGAAGGATCTCTTAAATAAGATTGTACTTCAGTAAGAGTGTCACTAGCTTTGGCATAAGATTGAAAAGATAGTTCTTTCTTTTTGAGTTCCTTATTCTCAGAAAGAAGATCTTCACATTTCTTTTGAAGATTGGCCATTGCTTCTTTATGTGACTTTTCGGTCTCAGATATCTGAGCCTTGAGAAATGCATTTTCAGCATCCTTTTTCTCAGAAATCTTGATTAATTGAGAATTTTCCTTTGCCAGAGAATTCTTTTCTTCTTCAAAATTTTCGGCTCTAGCTCGGAACATTAGAAATTCTCTTTTGTAAAGATCAAGTTATTTTCTGAGATTTTCCAGTTCTTTGATTCCTTCTTCATCACTTTCATAAGTATAGCAGTACTTATGTGTTACCTCTTCAGCCATTAGACAAGGTTCAATGTTGGAGATATCTGGGAAGATTTCTTCAGCCATTCCACACACTTCTTTCTTCTTTTGTCCAAAGTCAATTACTTCATGAGAAACACCGCATATTTCTGGGGAAGGCAGTGTGGAATCATCTGAATCCTCATCCTCAGAATCAGACTCAATATCTAGAGCATCCAGTTGGAGTTGAATCTTTTTCCTTTCTTCAGTGAGCATAGCTCTTTGACTTCTTTTGAAGATTCTTCTATCTTTCTTGTCACCTGTCTTAAGTTTGTTGAAGGCAGGACAATCCTTCTTGAAATGACCGGGTTTCTGACAATAGAAACATATATCATTTCCAATTTCTGCTTCCTCAGTATTGATGCTTTTTTAGCCGGCTTGTTCAGCGAGCTTTGCATATTTTTGTACTGGTGATAGTTTGAGCCTAGATGCTTTTTCAGCTTCTCTTTGGCTTTTCTTCTATCAATTTCTCAACTGACATATTTTCCCATTTGCTTTATAGCAAGAGCATCCTCAGTCACATCCTTGCCTTTCTTCTTTTCAGAAGTTCCTTGAGCAACTAGAGCAACACTCTGCAACTTCTCAGTTGTTTGTTCTCTTTGAGTTTTCTCATATTCATCAGTGGCAAGGTGAGAGAAAAGTTCTACAGGATTGTTATCTGGCATTCCTTGGTTAAAGTAGAAAAACTTTGTGTGTTCCCAGTTATGATTTAGACTTTTCACAATGGTCTTAATCTTTTCTGATTGGGTATATCTATTACTTTCACCAAGTGCAGCCATGTCACTCATAAGTGTTATAAACCGGAAATCTAGTTCTTCAAGAGTCTCTGTGGGACCTTGTTTAAAGTTTTGGAATTTTAGCTTCAAAACTTCGAACTTTTCCTTTGTTTTCTCAGTGCCAGCACAGATTTCTTCAATCAGTTGCCAGGCCACTTTCGCCGTTTTTACACCCCACAGTTTGCACTGTATGTGCTCTGGAGTAGAACGTATGATGATATTACGAGCCTGTCCATCTAATCGATTTCTCTTGGCATCTTCCGATGTCCAGAGCTCTCTGGGCTTTGGTTCGTAAATAACTTGACTGGCAGATCTCCCACTGGTTGACACATCTGTCTGTGAAGACCCATCACTTTGTTCTCTGTCTCTACCATTAGAAACCTCTATGAATTGTTGAGTTGTTGAATGACTATTGGGCCATTCTTTATTGCTTCGATCATTTCGTCACTGATGGCTTCTAGGTGGAGCATCATGTTGTTCTTTCATTTCTCATAATTCTCTGGCTTGAGAATTGGGGCGTCACTTAAAGACATCCTGCAGCAAACACACTAAAAAACGAATCAAGTGTAGGTGAAAAGCAGTTAGTGGGCATTTATCTGGGATCTAGGTTCAGTGCAGAAGGCTTGGGAACCTCCTGCTCTGATACCACTTGTTGGTCCAGATAACGGCAAAGTAAAAGACTAGAGGGGGGTGAATAGTCTTTTAAAACTTTTGTCGATAAACACAGTTTCTCAGATATTTGTGAAGCTATCTGATACTTAATTTCAGAGAGCGGAAGACTTTTCTGAGATAAGTGCATGTGTTTAGCAAGATAAGTGTAAGTACTTTGCAAGATAGGTAAAACAAGTAATAAACTGCAGAAAGTCAATAACACAAGTCCTTTTATAGTGGTATATGAAGGTGGCATAATCCTTAAACTAATCCACTTCGGCCTTTCTCAGACCTAGAATCCACTAAGATAGATAAATGAGGTAACCTTACAGATATCTTCTCTTGATTCCTAAATACACTAGGTTCCCAACCAAGTGTTCTCCCTGAGTTATTCCCCGGCTTTCACAGCCAAGTACTTGCTGTACTCAGAAACCTTTTGAGCTGTTCCTTAGTTTCCCAAACTAAGTACTTCCTGTGCTCAATATCCTTGGAGTTATTCCTTAGTTTCCCAAACTAAGTACTTCCTGTACTCCACGCCGTTTAAGGTGTTGGTTAAGGTGGATTGTCAGGTGAGCTTCTTTAATAACTTGTTCAGTTATTCAGATAGCTCTGTGAGTCAAGTATACTTAATACACTTTGCAATGTATGGTATCTTGTTCTCTACTGACCCAAGTCTATGGTAAGAGTTCAAGACAATGAAACTTAGATATGAAATCTTAGTTCAACTCTTTCACAAATAACAATGCTCGTTAAGGATCAGGACACTTAGAACTTTTGTGCTACTTAGAATCAAGAGCTTTGGTCGCAACAGAAAGCTTGAATGTAAGTAGTATGCTTGAGAGAGCTTGTGTGAGTATTCAGTATTCTTGGTGTTCAGTGTGTTCTCAAGCAGTCTAAGTGTTGATATTTATAGATGAATTTGAGTGCCGTTTGAATAGTATCCGTTAGGCTTAAATCAAATTCAAACTATTGATATCTAAATATAATACTGTAGCAGGTTTGTCTTCTTTTTTAGAAGCTACCGTTTTTGTTCAGACATTTCTGTTCGCGCATTTAATGCACAATACTATACTTTGTCCTGTAGTGCCAACGGAACAATGCATGCTTTCTGAGGCTTTGCACGTCCTTTTCCAGAGATCATCACAGCTCCAGATATCACTTGTTAAGAATATATTGTTTCCTGGAAACATAATCTTTATTCAAGGTATCTGAGTGTAGATGTCTGTGGGCACTTTCCTCTTTTCAGAAACCTTTTGAATTCTCAGATATCTCTTGTAACACTTGTTTATTTTAAAAACGCTTGTCTTCAAGATATCTGGTCATAGGTATCTGAAAAAACTTTTTCTTCAGTAATCTTGTGCAATCTTCAAGTCTTTAGAAATTGTTGAACTTATTCCTGCCGGATGCCTTCTTCTTGGTCTTCTTCAGAAAATAAAAATTACATTTCGAGACCTAACATCTTATACAAGATTTGCTAGACTATCATACTTAGTGAGTTTCCTCTTTTACAGTGTTCAAGTGAACTAAGAGTACTAATCACCTTTCTGAGCTAAGATAAGTCATTAGGTTGCTGATCAAAATCTAAACAGATATTCCTAACAAATCCAAACGCTGTTTGGAAAATATAGGCGCAGGAAGCATAATAAAGGAAGAGTTTGTGAAGTCATGGGCACATTGGAAGCAAGAAGGAAATAAAGATCTTGAGATATCCAAATAAGGAATATTTACTTCTGGAACTAAACGCAGAGAAGAAACAGATTCGGCGTTCTTCTTCTTCTGATCGATGGCTGCAACTATATATTGAAGAAGAATGCTTGCAAGAAAACAAGTCTCGATAGT
The DNA here is from genome assembly GCA_026545765.1 of Plantago major. Lineage (NCBI taxonomy): Eukaryota > Viridiplantae > Streptophyta > Magnoliopsida > Lamiales > Plantaginaceae > Plantago > Plantago major. The sequence continues at coordinate 86,373,252 of CM048843.1, read as the reverse complement.
ATCAATTCACAACATATTGAGAGATAGTTTTTCTTGTGTTTACTAGGCATTGTTGTCGAATTCACTTGTGATTAGTCTCTAAGGGTTGAGATTTACTTTAGTGTCTTCGAACTAGAATAGGTTTTTTATTATCTGTTCTAGGTCTAGTCTTTGCAGTTTAATCATTCATTTTGTGATTGATTAAACCTAGTTTTTGTAATTCTACTTTTCTTGATAGTGGAAATTTAGCCTAAGGCACGGTCAGTATATTTTATATATACTGGCTAGAATTTATCTGTGGTGTTCAGTATTTTTATCCGCTGCAAACTGCTCTGTTCTGTTCGTTACTGTTCACTGCTGTCTTTACTGTTGAAGACGTTGTTGACTCAACACCATAGTCAACATCGTCTGAAACTTGTCCAGAGTACCAATCCCGGTCCTAAAGTTCTAACAAATGGTATCAGAGCCAAGCACCTAATTCATTGGTGTTTTGGATTTGGTACTTTATGATGGATCAAGCAAATCCCTATTTTTGTAGTCTTTATGTTATAGATTTTACTCATTTTCCCAATAAGGATGGTTGGAAGATCATACATCGTGCATATATCAAATCAATTGATATGTGTGCATGTATATCTGCTACATGTGACTATGTTTTTGTTCTTACTCTTCATGATGTAGGTAATGATGTGGAACATCTTGATAAAGAAGATTGGAACAGGGATGAGCTAATGGAGCTAGAAACTGTTGTACTGAACCGTGATGTTGTCCTTAATGTTGAGTCAACACTGGACATAACATTAAAGCCTGACACAGAATATGAAACATATAGGCAGGTTGCTAGACTGTGCAAAAAGGTGAGACATGATCTATCTGCTGGGATACAGAATAATCTCTCTGGATCTCACATGGTTGGTTGTCTCTTATCTCTCTTATCTAGCTATCCTGATTTGATGCATGTAGTTTCTGTGTATGCTACATACTCTTCAAACTTGATATATTAATGCAATTTAATTATTTCGGGTATATTATCTATGATTATATTATGTGAAAAAATAGTTGAAACAGAAATATAAAAAAAAATAATTTAAACAGTGAATTTAGCGACGGAAAAAAATCCATCCGTCGCTAAATTCACGAACTAAGGGCGAATTAGCCCATTGAATTTAGCGACGGATTTTTTTCCGTCGCTAAATGTCAAGCGAACTAAGGACGAATTAGTGGTGGGATTTAGCAACGGAAAAAACCCGTCGCTAAATTCCGTCGCTAATTGGCGACGGATATGTAATCCGTCACTAATTCGGACGGACTGGTCAACGGATTAATCCGTCGCCAGTATGTCGTTATTTAGCGACGAAATACTTATTCGTCGCCAAAAAAAATAGCGACGCTTAGTTTGGAGACGGGGGATTATCCGTCGCTAAGGATTTAGCGACGGATCGGCACAGCTTTAGCGACGGATAATTCCGTCGCTAAAACTGGTTTTTTTTTGTAGTGATCATGATTTTGAGGTTTACTAAAAATGTCCGTTAGTTTAAGCCAAGATACCATATTATCGCTCAAATAGAAAAACCATCGACTTGTGGAATTTCTAACATTCATATCTCCAACCCAATCACAAAAACAAAAGCATGTACAATCATATTTGGATATATATCTCAAAACATTCTTTTTAGAACAATATAAATTATCCATAAATTATCCGAAACAAGAAGAAGGTGAAATAGTGTCAAATTATCCATAACAAGTCCATAATAAGTCTGATGTAACTAAGAATAATCGGGAGGAGGCGGTGGGTGAGATTGGGAAGAATTGCTGAACATCTGGGTCAAAGCGTCCATCCGCTGAGCCATACGAGCATGTTCCTCAAGCACTTGCTCGTAAGCTTAATTGGGTGACTATTTCACGGTGTAGAGGAGTCATCATCTTGAACACAGTCCTGTGTAGAGATTAGATCGCGATCCGATCCACAGGACCGAGAAGCTACCAGAACTCATGGAAGGGCCCAAACTTCCCAATTCATACATTCGACCCTTGCTGTCCATTGGGTTGACCTCGAAGAAGATCTGGTCTTGCTCTTCAATTGACAGCTCTTGACCATCGATCATCCTCTCGTCCATCCTCCTCTCGACCTCACTCTGCAATTGTTGGTTGCATACGAAATGAGATGCAAATTTAGGAATCACTTTAAAATACTCAAATACAAATGTTAACCTTAAGAAAGAAACGTACCGCAATACGCTCGGCCCTCACGTCAGTCCAGATGCCATTCTTTAGCTTAGCCTTCTTGAAGTGGTACAGAGCACTCTTCGGCTGTCCTCTATTGGCCTAAAAAAAACATATATGCAAACAAGTAGTTAGTTGATTGAAATAAAAGCAAATAACTGTTATGTATCATATTCCAAGTCATAAACAACATATTTACTAACCTCCATCACGTGATCTGTAACAACAGCTCGCGACCCATGATAATGTTCTGGCGATTGCATTATCTCGCGGCTCAGACAAACGGTTTTGTCTGTTCTTGTACGCTTGATCCTGGACGAAGGGATCATTCCAGTACGCCTCCCAAAGTGCCCACTCGTCATCCTCCACCCAAGTTGGTTATCTGCATGTCTCCTTCATTTTGGTAAACCATTTTCCAATAGATGTCTGACCCTAAAGTCTCGAAAACGGAGTACAACTGGGACACCAGGGCATTGGGAATGTAGTAGTCCTTCTACAACAATTCCATTCAAAATAAAAACTACACAAGTTTAAAGAAAGATAACAATTTAAATGTAACACCAAGTTTAGTGGCTAACATACCACTCAAATTGTGTGCAATAGGTTCATGAATAAATACCAACATATCACCCAAGTTTAGTGGCTAACATAACACTCAAATTGTGTGCAATAAGTTCATGAATAAATACCAACATATCACCCAAGTTTAGTGGCTAACATACCACTCAAATGACACAACAAGTTCATGAATGGTGACTAACACATCAAAACAAGCTTAGTGTTAACATACCACTCAAATTGTCCTAAAATTGACTAACACAATGGTGACTAACATATCACCCAAGTTCAGTGGCTAATATATCACTCAAATGACACAACAAGTTCATGAATGGTGACTAACACATCAAAACAAGCTTAGTGCTAACATACCACTCAAATTGTCCTAAAATTAACTAACACAATGGTGACTAACATATCACCCAAGTTCAGTGGCTAACATACCACTCACAGATATAGTGGTAACATACCACACACATTAACACAATGATTAAAAGAACAAATAAAGCATTCATTGTAACATTTAAGCTTACCCGCAGCTCGTTGAAGTAAAAGTGCTTCATCCGGTTCGGGACGTTTGACCACTTCTCGCCTCCCTATCCCGGCATCTCCCTCCTCCCCCTAAATATTTTGCCTAGTTTGTCCGAGGCATCCGGTGGCCAAAACCTGTTATCAATGAGACAAACAAGAAACGAATATTCATTAGTAAAATCATGTAACATATATTTATCTTAAGTGTACGTTCTACAAATGCATAATACTTACTTGTTCCTGTCGTTGGGGAACAACACCGGCTTCCCCTGGAATGTAGCACCGTCCGTCAACGTCAGGTAGGGACACCCGTCTGAGGGGTAGTCACCAGGAGCATGTGCCGTGTAGGCCGGTGGAGTCTCTGGTACCTGAGACTGGCTGCTGCTCCCACCAATGTCGTATCCAACGAGAGGACTAGTACCATGACTCGTTGGTGTACTACTAGAACCCGCTGGACTAGCACCCCTACACCCGGGAGGAAGGTATGTCGACTTCATTTGGCGCGACATCTGCAAGAGCATATAAGAAATTGCAGGAAAAAATGTGTTAGTAAAGAATACATGAATATGCATGTAAAACATATACATTTGACATTTATTAACGCACATAAAGTAATAATAATCAACAACTAAGCATATATACACATAACTACGCAGGATTCAGAGGCTCCTCCACATCCCCCTCGGTTACTGGCTCCCTGGTGTCCATGAACTCTGGACCCGCAACATCAAACACCATTTGCTCCATCCGTTCATGATCATAATTAGCATCAGATGTAGATGTATTTTGAGTACTTCCGATCACATTTTTATCCTTCCTTTTTACGCTTTGAGAGATGCTCATAATCCACGAACGGTGCTCGTGTCTCACCATGATAACACCATACCTCATACCGAGACACGAACCCCTTACGTTTCAAGTGCTCCACTACCGTTTCAGGAGGAAAAAATTGTTTATTCCTACATTTGTTCGCATTGCAAGGGCACTTCATCTTCCCCCCCCCCCCCCCAACTCAAACAAGTAGTTTGTGTAAGCGCAAAAGTGATGAAGGATTCAACCCCTTCCACAAAACTGGACTGAATTCTGCCATTAACTATGCGACGGTACATCCATGAACGATCGGGATTCATAATTATATGATTAGCCTGACACGTCTACAATTATTAGATTTATAACATGCATTTTACGTTAATATAACATGCATTTTACGTTAATATAATTACCAAATAGTCTCAAAACACTTAAATAAATATTCATAATCTAGTGTATATAAACGAATTTATCGAATCAAAATTACTACATACTTACAAACATCCTAACATTATACTAATTAACAATACAAATTCACAATCAATATATCAATTGCACAAAGTTAACTAGCTAGTATACTATAGCTCCCATAAACATACGATTGATCTAATTAGTCGAAATTAACAAAATTCCCAAATTTGTCAACAAGTAAGGGTTCCAAAACACTCAACTAAATCTTTCTAATCCTACTACATATACGAAAATATCAAATTAACAACCCTACATACTTCCAAACATCCTTACATTATACTAAAAATCCAAATTCACAATCAATATATCAATTGAACATCTCAAAGTTAACACACTACGTAATATAAGCTAAACTAACTACTACATATTTACAATAAACATACAATTGCTCAAATTAGTCGAAATTAACAAAATCTCCAAATTTGGCAAAGTTTGGGTTTTAGCCAAAATACCTTCGATTTAGCTGAAAAAAGATGGAATTGGTTGACCACACGAGCTCCTTGTCCCACGAGCTTCGAGATGACTCCAAAATTGGCCGGAACGGTCGAGATTTGGTCAGAAATTGGAAATGGCGAATGAAGAAGAAAGAAGGAAGAAAAAGAAGTTGTTGAAAAATGGAGAAGAAAAGGGCTACTGCCCGATGTATATAAATTTTAGCGACGGATCGCTATCCGTCGCTAAATAGCGACGGATAGCGATCCGTTGCTAAAATCGATTTTCTTTTTTTTTAATATTTTTTTTAATCCGGTCAACTTCTTTAGGGATGGATATAATATCCGTCCCTAAATAATGACGGATATTTTTATCCGTCGCCATATAGCGACGAATATTTTTCTGTCGCTAATTTGGCGACGCGATTCGTCGCTAGATAGCGAAGGATTTTATCCGTCGCTATTTGGCAGATTTCTTGTAGTGGATAGATTTTTGTGTTTAAGGTGGTTTACTGCTCTGTGCTTTATTTGATTATCATTGTTGGCGTCAATGTTATCTCAACATCACTGATAACATTGAACCAAAAAAAAAAAATTAAAAATTAAAAAATTAAAAAAAATTGGCTTAGTCTGTTGCTTGCTGTCTCTTCCGTGTTTCTTGTGTGCCTAACTGTTTACAAAGGTCTCTCTTTCTGGAACTAATTGTGGGTGTCTTTTCTTTAGTAATGATATCTTTTGAAAAGCCCTTGAAATCAAAGCTCAAAGTTTCTTGGTTGTGTTGGTATTCCTATTGTTTGATCTATATCTTCTCTGAAATTTGCTAAAACTTCTCCACAAGTGGTAGTTTTTAACTGATTGTCTTCAATCTAGTTAAGAAAATCTTTGTTCTCAAAAATGTTTTATGAATGTGTGCTTCATTGATTTTTGGTTGTGTCTCAAAGGTTTCTTTGTAGTCCTTGGATTGAAGTGTGTTATTCCCTTGCCATCCTAATATTACTCTCTCTCGAACTTTCTCACTGCTCTCTAACTTTATGTCTAATGCTCTGTTTCTGGAGAATAATCTTGCACAGTGTGAGGGGGAGTCACTGGATTTGTCAATGTTGAATTCAATGTTGCATCAACATCAACCTCCAATATTGTGCAATTCTTATTGCAGGTCCTATTAATGAAGTCCACAGCTCAGTATTGCTCTGAAAAAAAAATCAGTAGCATCTCTTCAGAATGTGAGAAGATGTTTGGTTACTCTCCTTTTATCACAAAAAAAGTAGGAGATTTGTTGAGTGTTTTGAGTTAAGAAAATCTCCGTTTTCCAAAAATCTGCTTATGATTGTTCGTCATTGATTTTTGGTTGTGTCTCAAAATTTTCTAAATTCGTTTTTGGAGTGAAGTTTGTTGATCATATACCATCTCCTCATCACTCACACTCGTTGCATATATTCTTATCACCTTATGTGAACTTGTTTGATTATTTTGAGAGATATCTTTCTTCTCAAAAAAGGGGAGAAGAGATGAGAATCTGAACAAAAAAGCTGTCATACTCTCTTTTGTTGTTTTGCTCTCGTCTAAGGTTAAGGGGGAGCTTTGTAGTTTCATGCCTGTTATATTTACTTGTTTCTAACGAGTTTGTTCAAGTGTGTTTTTGTGAAGAAAGACAAAAAGGGGGAGATTGAAAAGTGCAGTGTTGACTACAGTGTTGTGTCAACATTGTAGACAACTTTGTTTATTGCACTTATCTTACAATTCTATGTGAGTTATTTTGTCTTTATTCACTAACTACTGAGTGCAGGAATTGTCAACAAAAGTTGAGTTCTGTGTTGATTCAACATTGTCTGACAGCATTAATCGACTGCACTTTATCATTCAGTTTCTAACAGAGAGTTATATTGTCTTGTTTCCTATCCCTATGTGCTTGTTATTCCTTAAGGGGGAGATTTCATATGTCTTCATTAATCACTTAACATGTACCGTTGAGATGAACATGATAGGCGAACTTAGTTACTTTCTTGGTCTCCAGATTCAGCAACGAAGGGATGGTCTCTTTTTATCTCATGAGAAATATGTCAGGAATCTATTCAAAAAGTTTGGTCTGGAGAACTCTAAACCATGCAGTACTCCTATGTCTACCTCTGTGAAGCTGTGCAGAATCGTTGTTGGACAGGATGTTGACCCAACATTGTACAGATCAATGATCGGCAGGCTTCTGTATCTGTCAGCCAGCCGACCTGACATCATGTTCTCTGTGTGTGTGTGTGTGTGTGTGTGCCAGTTATTAGTCTAAACCTAAAATCCCCCACCTTACCGCAGTTAAAAGATTACTCAGATATATATCAGGAACTGTTAATCTTGGATTATGGTATGCATGTGATACAAACACTAATCTAGTGGGATTTAGTGATTCTGATTGGGCTGGTGATCTAGATGATAGAAAATCCACTAGTGGAGGTTGATTTTATCTTGGTTCTAATTTAGTGTCTTGGTATAGCAAGAAACAGAACTGTGTGTCACTCTCAAATGCTGAATCAGAATATGTAGCAGCTGGGAGTTGTGTGACTCAACTAGTATGGTTGAAAAATATGCTGCATGACTACGGTCTTCAAAGTGATACCGTGTTGATGTTCTGTGATAACCTTAGTGCCATAAATATTTCTAAGAACCCTGTTCAACACTCACGCACGAAACACATAGACATTAGGCATCATTTTCTTAGGGATTTGGTCAATCTGCAAGTCATAGTAATACAACACATAGATACAACCAATCAATTTGCAGATATCTTTACCAAGCCTTTAGATAGTGAGAGATTCTTCAGTCTTCGAAGGTCTCTTGGTCTGTGTTCTCTGTGATTTTTGTTGTTTGGTCCAATGTTGACTCAACATCACAGTCAACATTGGCAGTCTAGAAAAAGTGATGTTTTTTGTTTTTACTTTATAAGTTTTGTTTCTGTGCTTCTGTATTTGTCTCTGTTTGTTACTGTTTTATAGCTTATGGTGGTGGTACTTAGGGTTTGAAAGGCTGTTTGAAACCAAGGTTAAAAGGTATCGGGTCTCTTGTGTGTTTGCTTTACGTAAAACCCACTTTTGCTGATTTTGGCTTTGTTTACTCGTACCTTGAATCACACTTGATGTTGCCTCATGTCCTTTATGCTTAATAAATCTAATGAATTCTGTTAAAAAGGGCTCGAAGTGTTTCCGTCGAGGATCGTGTTGGGCAGGTTCAAATACTATCCAGATACCGACGTGGCCAATGTGTCATATGTCGTGAGGGTTGATGGCCTGTACTGGAAACCGACACGCACAAAAGTGCTGATTCTCGTAATGCTGCTGGTTCACTTGTTGAGTACCAAATTGCCCAATATGGCCAAATGAGTGATCTTTATGCCATGAGACATGTGTTTACCTAACTCCGCATAGGCTTCGGCTTTGGAGCGGATTCATACGTGTTCCAATTATTTGACATGGTTCACTGTCTCATGGTCACCCCCACTCAAAATTATGCTAATTGTTTACTTTACATTTTGAGGCAATGTTGGGTGTTTTTCTTTGGTATTCCTTTCTCTTTCTGTTTTGCCTTCAGCATTAGTGGTGTTAATCGAATCTGCACATTATAAGTATTGGTTTCCTGGCTGACTTACAATAAGAGTGGTCTGATTTTCCGATGTTGTCATCATTGTTGAGTTAACAATCTGGTCAACAGAGACTGTGCATGAAGTACTATTTTCTCTTTTGTTGTGCTCTAGTTTTTGTGCTAGTTCTATGTGTTTTTGGGTTTGAGGGGGAGTAGGTCAAGGTGTTTCCTTGGGGTTTTTGGGTTTTTGCATTCCTGTTCTTGCATTTCAAGTCATTTTCTTTAAAATCAAGATTTTTTGTCAACCTCCCTAGGGTTTATCTGTTTATCTGATTACTTTGACTTGACGGATAACTGTTTTACTTGCAACTTTAATCTTTAATTAACAGTTTGCACAGTTTTTTCGTTGCTTTGATATATATCTGCAGGAATCTACCTTGAAGCAAACCCAAAAACACACATCATGCCTTATCTTCTAAGTTCTGTACATGACCATTCACTTTTATCCTAACACTGCCCTCCACTTGTTCCAACCTCTATTCCTGATTACTGCCCTCCAGCTGATCCGTCCTTTAGTCCTGCTTCTGCTACTACCTTTGTCAGGGCTTTGCCAGTGTTGACTACAATGTTAAGTCAACATCATTTCTCCGCATTGATACTTTCTTTGCAGGTCCTTAACAGATTACCAAGATGTTGAAGTTTTCAAAGAACTCTGGTTTCTTTCCTTTCTCATAAAAAGGGGGAGAATGTTTGGTTCAATTGAACTCTTGGTATTTTGTATTAAGGGGGAGTTCTTGTTGCAAGGGGGAGTTGCTTGATATTTTCTTGTTTTTCCTACTAACTACTTGTTTTGGTTTGTGAAGAAAGGCAAGAATTAAGGGGGAGATTGAAAGTGCAATTTATTGCACTTAGTTTATTAATTCGGCCTTTCTTCGTTTATTAATCGGTTCGACAATTGTAGTTGTTTTTCTATGGATATTTTGTAGGAAATAACAAGTTGGGCTTCAACATTGCTTAATGGATCAAGATTGGTTAACTTGGGCCTCAAGGAAGAAACCTAACGCAATATGGAAGAGCTGGAAAGAATCCAAACTCAGTTTGGAAGATCTGGGCGCATGAAATTTGAATAAGGAAGGAGTTTGTTTTGCTTTGGACACAAGGAAGAAAATCCATTGCAATCTGGAAGAGCTGGAAAGAATTCAAACGCTGTTTGGAAAATATAGGCGCAGGAAGCATAATAAATGAAGAGTTTGTGAAGTCATGGGCACATTGGAAGCAAGAAGGAAATAAATATCTTGAGATATCCAAATAAGGAATATTTCCTTCTGGAACTAAACGCAGAGAAGAAACAGATTCGGCGTTCTTCTTCTTCTGATCGATGGCTGCAACTATATATTGAAGAAGAATGCTTGCAAGAAAACAAGTCTTGATAGTATCAATTCACAACATATTGAGAGATAGTTTTTCTTGTTTTTACTAGGCATTGTTGTTGAATTCACTTGTGAGTAGTGTTAGGAATATCTGTTTAGATTTTGATCAGCAACATGATGACTTATCTTAGTCTCAGAAAGGTGATTAGTACTCTTGGTTCACTTGAACATTGTAAAAGAGGAAGCCCACTAAGTATGATAGTCTAGCTAATCTTGTATAGGATGTTAGGTCTCAAAATGTAATTTTTATTTTATGAAGAGAAGACCAAGAAGAAGACATCCAAGCAGAACAAGTTCAACGACATTGAAGATTTGAAGAAACTGCACAAGATTACTGAAATAGTTTTACAGATACCTTGGCCAGATATCTTGAAGACACAAGCTATGTCACAAGAGATATCTGAGAATTGGAAGGTTTCTGAAAACCAGATATCTACTCTCAGATACCTTGAGCTTTAACCACATTTCTGAAAAAGAAATATATTGCAACAAAGTTGTTTCAATAAAGTGGTATATGAAGATTGAAGATAAGGACGTGCAACGAATCAGATAATACTAGTCTCTGATACAAAGCACAGTTCCGTTGGCACTACAGGACAAAAGTATAGTACAATGCATTAAATGCACGGACAGAGATGTCTGAACAAAAGCAACGGTAGCTTCTGAAGAAGAAGACAAACCTGCTACAATACTATACACAGATATCAATAGTTTGAATTTGATTTAAGCCTAACGGATACTATTCAAACGGCACTCAAATTCATCTATAAATATCAACACTTAGACAGCTTGAGAAGACACACAACCTGAAGAACTTACACTGAACACATATCTCGCTATCTCAAGCAAATTACTTATCCTCAAAGCTTTTTGTTGCGACCAAAGCTCTTGATCTTGAGTAACACTGAAGTTCTAAGTGTCCTGATCCTAAACAAGCACTGCTATCTGTGAAAGAGTTGAATTGAAAGATCAAGTATCTGAGATTCATTCTCTTGAACATTTATCTAAGACTTGGGTCAGTAAAAAGAACAAGATACCATACATTGAAAAGTGTATTAAGTATACTTGATTCACAGAGCTATTTGATTAACTGAAAAGTTATTAAAGAAGCTCATCTGACAACTCAAACCAAAACCAACACCATCACTGGCGTGGAGTACAGGAAGTACTTAGTTTGAGAAACTAAGGAATAACTCCAAGGTTATTGAGCATAGGAAGTACTTAGCTTGGGAAGCTAGGGAATAGCTCAAAAAGGTTTCTGAGTACAGGAAGTACTTGGCTGTGAAAGTCGGGGAACAACTCAGGGGGAACATTTGGTTGGGAACCATTTGTTTAAAGAATCTTAGAATAGGATTTTTGTAAGGTGACCTCAATTATCTATTCTAGTGAATTCTAGGTCTTTGGAAGACCGAAGTGGATTAGTTGGAGGATTACGCCACCTCCAGATACCACTATACTTGCTGTGTTATTTACTTTTCTGTATTTACATTTCAGCAACACACACACACTTTAACTGTTTCTGCACTTATCTATCTTAAGTCTTCCGCGCTCTGAATCGAAGTATCAGATATCTACCAGATATCGAGAAATAGTTTTATCGACAAAAGTTTTAAAGACTATTCACCCCCCTCTAGTCTTTTACTTTGCCGTTATCTGGACCAACAAGTGGTATCGAGCGGGAGGTTCACAAGCCTTCCGAACCTAGATCCCAGATAGGTGAAGGAACTTTGTCCATTTTCGAGGACTATTTAATTTGTGTTAAGTGTGCAGAATGTCTCGAGTGATGCACCCGTTCTCAAACCGTAGAACTATGAGAACTTGAAAAATAACATGATGCTCCACCTTGAAGCCATAAGTGTGAAATGATCAAGTAAGAAAGATTGGCCCAATAGGCATTCAACAACTTAAACTAGTCATGGAGGTTTCTTATTGTAGTGACATAGATCAAAGCGATGGATCTTCACAAACTGATTCGTCAACAAGTGGGAGATCTACTAGTCAAGTTATTTACTGAACAAAGCCAGAGAACTCGGACATCGAAGATGCCAAGAGAAATCGCTGGATGGTCAAGCTCGTAATATCATCATCGGATCGACACTGAGCACATACAAGGTAAACGTGGGGTGCTAAACGGCGAAAGTTGCACAGCAACGATTGAAGAAATCTGTGCGGGCGAGAAAACCAAAGAAAACAAGTTCGAAGTTCTCAAGTTGAAATTTCAAAATTTCAAACAAGGACCCACCGAAACTCGAAGAACTTGATTTCAGATTTACCACTCTCATGAGTGATATGGCAAGCACTTGGGAAAGAATGATACTCCCGGTCGGAAAAGATTAAGACTATTGTCGTAAGTCTTAACCACAATGGGGAGCATACTAAATTCTTTTATTTTAACCAAGGAATGCAAATATCACTCGAAGGAACTCTTCTCACATCTTGCTACGGTTGATTATGAGACAACACAAAGAGAACAAACAACTGAAAAGTTGCAGAATATTGCTCTAGTTGCTCAAGGAACTTCTGAAAAGAAGAAAATCAAGGAAGAGACTGAGGATGCTCTTGCTGCAAAGCAAATGAGCAAATATGTCAGTCGAGAAATTGAGAGAAGAAAAGCCAAAGAGAAGCTGAACAAGCATCTAGGCTCAAACTATCACCAGTACAAAAATATGCAAAGCTCGCTGAACAAGCCAGCTCAGATAGCATCATGTACTGAGGAAGTAGAAATTGGAAACGATATCTGTTTCTATTGTCAGAAACCTGGTCACTTCAAGAAGGATTGTCCTGCCTTCAACAAACTAAGGACAGGTGACAAGAAAGATAGAAGAATCTTCAGAAGAAGCCAGAAAGCTTTATTAACTGAAGAAAGAAAGAAAATCCAAACTTAACTGGATGCTCTAGACGTTGAGACAGATTCTGAAGATGACTCAACCTTACCATCACCAGAATTATGTGGAGTTACTCATGATATAATCGACTTCGGCCTCAAGAAGAATGAAATGTGTGGAGTTCTTTGAAATTATTGGTCAGACATCTCTAAAATAGAAATCATCTTATGGCTGATGAGGTAACACATACTTCTTGTTATACTTATGAAAGTGATGAAGAAGAAATAAAAGATCTAGAAAATCTCAGGAAAGAACTTGACATCTATGAAAGAGAATTTCTAATGATCCAAGCTAGAGCCGAAAATCTTGAAGAAGAAAAGAATTCTCTTGCAAAGGAAAATTCTCAATTAGTTAAGATATCTGAGAAAAGGATCTTTAAAATGCATTTCTCAAAGCTCGAGATATCTGAGACCTAAAAGTCACATAAAGCGATAATGGTGAATTACGAAAGAAATATGAAGATCTTCTTTACGAGCGGAACTCGAAAAGAAAGAATTATCTTTTCAATCTTATGCCAAAGCTAGTGACACTCTTACTGAAGTACAATCTTACTTAAGAGATCCTTCAGAAAAGAAAGGACTTGGGCTGAATACACAGACAGATTGTTCTATCACTCTGAATAAGAGTGAGGAAAGAAGAACATTTGTAAGTACTCAAAGAAGATGGTTCCCATGCAATCTATAGTATCGGTGGAAGACGAAGATTGTTGACAAAGGAAAGGCGATTCGACTAAACCTTTGTGGGAAAAACAAGTCAAAACAAAAGCTGTTGAACGTCTCGAAAAGAAACACAACACCGAAAAGTGTAAACACCAGCATGTTATGTCTCTCAAAAGGGTAGAATTGCAGGAGCTGGCAAATTCTCCCATGTCACTTTTTCTGGAAAGAAATTGGACCAACCAGAGACTAGCAAAGCTGCTGAGAAAAGATCTCAGATAGCTTCAAGTGCTCGAAACGGTATTGGCTATAAAGGCATCGGGAAACAACTTGCTCATGAATACAAACAAGAGCAAGAACGATGGCTAAAGGCTAGAATTGCTCAAAGCAATTATCAGAAGTGGAAGTTGAATCAAGCCACTGAAAATCTGAATGCCAAGGCTAGAAGAAATCTGGCAAGGAAAGCTAAGTTTGCTGAAAAGCAAACTCAGAAACCTGACAGGTATCTGAAAGCACCAAATGGAGCACCTAGGAACACACCAAGGAAGAAAATAATTCTTAATAATGATAATCATTCAATTAGAATTCCTCCTTATGTTCTATCGGACAAAAGAATGTTCAAGGAAATTCATTCAAAAATGGATTCCTCTTGGAAGATTGTTTAGTCTGATGGTTCCAACTGTAAATTGAGAACCTAATCTCCTGTACAGAATGCTTCCTGGACTAAAGCACAATGGCTATTTGATAGTGGATGCGGAAAGCACATGACAGGAGACAAAGCAAATCGATTACAAAGCTTGCAACACAGGACCAGATATCAGATTTGCTGGAGGAGAATTAAATCCCTCTTTGGGATTTGGCAACGTCAAATTGGGAACATTAACAATCACTGACGTATTACATGTTAAGGATTTGAAATATAATCTATTTAGCATGAGCCAGTTTGCGACAAAGGTTTCTTGTAAAATTTAAAGCAAAATCGCAAACTAATTGACAATGAAGTCAAATCGATCTTAGTTTAGTTGCGGAAAGGTAGTCTTTATGTTGCCGATTGGGCATACACCTGAAGAATGTCTCATGGTGAGTCAATCTGGTCACGGAAGAGCACCTGGTTATGGCACAAAAGAATGAGTCACTTGAACTTCAAAACTCGAACAAACTTGCGAAAGAGTTAGTGGTTGGCCTTTCCAAAACATCTTTCGAAAGGATGGTATCATTACGCATGTCGGATGGGGAAACAATCTAAGATCTCTTTCAAGTCCAAAATCGACACTCTAGTGTTAGACCACGACAACTATTACACATGGATCTTTTGAATCATCGTAACTAGTTATGCGGGAAAGAAGTATGAATGGTTGTTGTAGATGACTTCTCAAGATTCACTTGGGTTTTCTTTCGAAACACAAATCGATGCCGTGGTGGAGATACCAAACTTGAAAAAGCTTGAAGTCATGAAAAATGACAAGGTATCTCTGCAATCGTAGCACCATGGTACTGAGTTTGTCAACCAGTACATAAAGGAGTTTTGTACCTGCAAAGGTATACAACACCAACTTTCCTCTGTAAGAACACCTCAACAAAATGGTGTTGCAGAAAGGAAAAACAGAACCCTTAAAGAAGCTGCAAGGACGATGCTAGCTGACACTGAAATAAGTGAAGTTTATTGGGTTGAAGCTGTAAACACAGCCTGCTACACTCAGAACAGATGTTTGATAAACAAACACCATGACAAGACCCCTTATGAAATCTTGGTTGGTAGACCCCCTAATATCAAACATCTGAGAATATTTGGTTGTAGATGTTTTGTTCTAAACAATGGAAAAGATTATCTGAGAACATTTCAACCAAAGGCAGATGAAGGAGTGTTTCTTGGTTATTCTATGAATAGCAAAGCTTACAGAGTTTACAACAAAAGAACAAAGAAAATTGAAGAATCAGTTCATGTTGTATTCTATGAAGAAAGCAAGAAATCACCCCTTGATGATGAAATCTCAGAAAGGTTCAAGGAACTAATGTTAAAGGATTCTGAAGAAGAACCCTCAGAAAGGAGAAACATCATTATGGAAAGTGAGGATGACTCTGACGTAGAAAAGCTTGATATGCCTAGTAACAACGAGATGACTCACAAACATGATGAAGAATTTCCTATGAAACTTCCATAAATGGAAACTGAAGATATTCATCATGAAGCTATCTCTGGAAATAATCTCTCTGAAAGACATGTTGCAGATAGCTCAAACACTGAACAAGTGTCAGACATTAATTGCCCTTCTGAGGAGCAAAATGTCTTAGATACTGAAAAAGTATCAAATCAAAATCCCAGTGATTCACATTCAAATCATTTGGATATTGATCCTACTAGCACTAAACCTATGATGAGATGGATCAAGGATCATCCTGCAAAGAATGTGATTGGACCAATCAATCAAGGTGTTAGGACTAGGAGAGCAATAGCCGAAAATGCTAATTCTCTCTTTGGATGTTTCATCTCAAACATTGAACCTAAAACTATTGAAGAAGCATTAAGAGACCAAGACTGGATCTCTGCAATGCAAGAAGAGTTGGATCAGTTTGAAAGAAACAAAGTCTGGAAACTAGTTCCATTTGTAGAAGGAATATCTGTAATTGGAACCAAGTGGGTTTTCAGAAACAAGTTGAATGAATCTGGTGAAATAACCAGAAAAAAAAAAAAGCAAGGTTGGCCCAGACTGAAGGTTTAGATTTTGATGAGTCATATGCACCAGTTGCCAGATTGGATGCAATAAGACTCTTTCTAGCCTTTGCAGCTCATAAAGATTTTAGAGTTTATCAGATGGATGTCAAAAGTGCATTCTTGAACGGTGAACTTGCAGAAGAAGTTTATGTTGAGCAACCACCTGGCTTTGAAGTTTCCTCAGAAAGTAGAATGGTCTATAAATTACAGAAAGCTCTGTATGGACTGAAACAGACTCCAAGAGCATGGTATGACACTTTGGCCAAATACCTTCTGGAAAGTGGTTTCAAGAAAGGTGAAGTTGATAAAACTTTATTTACCTTAAATCATGATGGGAAACTACTCTTAGTTCAAGTATATGTTGATGACATCATATTTGGATCTAAGGACAAGCAACTTTGTAATGACTTTGCAAATCTCATGAAAAGTAAGTTTGAGATGAGCATGATGGGAGAAATGAATTATTTTCTAGGATTGCAAGTCAAGCAACTCAATGATGGAATATTCATTAGTCAAACAAAGTATGCAAAAGATATGCTCACAAAATTCAATCTTAAGCCTTCTGAAAAGAGTGCTAAGATACCTATGAGCATTGGAACCAAAATGACCTATACTGAATCAGATAAGAGTGTTGAAGAACATAAGTATAGGAAATTGATAGGTTCACTACTTTACCTCACTGCAAGTAGACCTGATATTCAATACGCCGTTGGAGTATGTGCTAGATTTAAGACAAATCCGATGCAAACACACTACAACATTGCTATGAAAATTTTAAGGTATGTAAAAGGTACAGTAGATGTAGGATTGTGGTATCCTAAAGAAAGCGGATTGAGTTTAGCTGGGTACTCAGACGCTGATTATGCTGGATCACTGCTTGGTAGGAAAAGCACCTCAGGAACTTGTCAGTTTCTAGGTACTAGACTTATCTCGTGGTTTAGCAACAAGCAAAACTCAATTGCAACTTCTACTACAGAAGCTGAATATATTGCTGCTAGTTGTTGTGCAACACAAATTCTGTGGATACAACAACAACTTAAAGACTATGGACTCGATGAAGAGAAAACTCCCATTTTCTGTGACAACACAAGTGCTATTGCGATTACACAGAATCCTAAATTTCATGCCAAAACAAAGCATATTGATGTTAGACATCACTTCATCAGAGACCATGTTGAAAAAGGCAATATAGAGATACTCAAGATTGGCACTGAAGACCAACTTGCAGATATCTTCACTAAGCCACTACAAGAAAGTAGATTCTTAGCCTTAAGACATAGTCTTGGACTAATGAAACTACCAATGAACTGAAAAAGTTCAGGAATCTGGAACGGGCATCCAGAGAAGAGGTAGCTGGAACGGGCATCCAGAGAAGAGGTATCTGGAATGGGCATCCAGAGAAGAGAAAAGAGAAATCTGGAACGGGTATCCAGAAGTCAAAAAGGTTAAAGAGCAAACAGACAGCTTAAGATCTCTGAGACGGGAACTCAGATATCTGAATCACTCTACAAACAGGGAACACAAAGGAGAATAGTACAACTATCTGTAGTCAACTACTCTCTTGAAATTCGCATTATTTCTATCTTGATGAAAAACTTGGAAAAATCCTAAGTATAAGACAGATTCAGATGCAAACAGTGTTCTTGGTCATACAAAAACGTGATTCAGATAGCTAATAGCCAAAATTCATTAAATGGGCACAATTACACTTGTTGATTGTGATCATTCTTTGAAGCAATGGTGACCCTTGATGAAATTAAGCGTTTGATCTATCTGGTGGAAATTAATTCACGATAAATAGTGGATCAGAAAATTCGACAAAGCCCACTTTGCATTTAATGCCGAACTAGCTCTTGCTCACGCCTACTTGCAAATCACAGATACGTACACACAAAATCAATTTGTATGTATTTGTCTGTTAAGATTCTATTGCTATATATATAGGATTTTGGCAAAAGAAATCACTTTCGCCTAATCCAAAATTCCGACTTACACAAAAATAGCAAAACCTTCTCTTGATTCTCTGCAAACCTTCTACAATCTCTGCAAATCAAGATTAAGTTTTTCTGCAAAGAATTACTGAATCAAATCTGTTTCAAACACCAATCCCAATTCCCTACACTATATAAAGAGATGGCCCCAAAGAATTCTTCCACACTGAAATCTTAATCCTCCACTGGTACTGTTGAAAAGCAAGCACCAGAGTTGGTTATTGTGAACAACCGACTGGTAGGAGATTTTAATCCTGAACATTGGACTTCAAATCACAGAATGATTTGGGGTGGTGCCATGGTTGAGGAATACCTCACGGTTGCAATAGAAAACCGACGTAAAGTCGATTCTTGACATGCTTGAAAAGGCACAAATCAAGGGTTTTCTATCTGCTCGCCCAAGTGGAATTTCATCACTCGATGTGTTGGAATTCTACAACAACTCCAGGATAATTTCCTGTGTTTCTGAAGGCACTGCAATAGTGTCTGTCAAAACCTCAGTCCAAGGAAAGGAAATCCTTCTAGACTTAACAACTTTCTGTAAGTTGTTTGAGTTTCAAAATCTTGGAAAGGATTTTGAAATAAACACCAAGGATGATGATCTCCTTGAAGGTGTTAAACAATTGTACTGTGACGTGTGTGATCTGGAAAATCGGATACATCCCGAGTTCAAGCTTGCTAACATCCGAACCGGACATCGATGGTTCACCGGATGTATGCTTGCATTCTTCACAGATGCTTTGATGGTCTACAAGGAGGTCTTGACCGGATAAGCCAAGAACGATGGATCATGATGTTCTTCTTTGAATAAATAAGACAAAATTTGGAAAACCCTTTTAACTAGGAAAATGCCTTCATGAAGTTTGTGAAGAAGATTGAGGCTTGAGCCTAAGATCGCCAAAGGATTAGCCGAGCAAAGGCCACGATGAGCTATGCGAAGATATGCTACTTTGGAGAAGCTTGGCATTGAGCTCGGAGAGGCAATTGAAATAGCCAAGAACTACTCTACAAATATGAGTATACAAACTTGATGAAAAAGGTTACTGGGTCTCAGAAAGGTTCTAAGAAGCGAAAGTCTGAAAAGGTATCTGAAGAAAAGGTTGCGACCCAGAACTTCAAGAAAGAAGTCTGCTGGCAAATCAGAAGACACACCCATTGAGGTTGTCGATTCTCAGATATCTGCAGGCCTTTCCGATGAACTGATAAAGGCAGATCAACTCATCAATGCTGCAAAAGAGTCCAACTACTGAACAAGTAGACTCTGCAAGAGAAAGTGCGTTCAGAAATGTTGCGACTAATGCAGAATGCCTTGCTGATGAACTTATTAATGCTGAAACAGGTGAAAAGCACCAAGCCCCATCTGCAGAAATCGCAGGAGTAATGGACCAATCAGTTCCCAATGCTGATGAGAGCTCTGACAATGATGAACTAGTCATCTCTCAAGTCCTAGAAAGAACAAAGAGGGCTAAGGTTACTGTAACAGTAACTGGTGATAAGGTTTCTGAAGAAAAACCTACACCTCAGGTTGCTGAACAAGCACCTATGGCAAAGGTTGTTGGTGCAAACACATCATCAGGGAACGTTTTCTACGCACAACTTCAAGAAGCCCTGATGAGTGGTAATTTAGTGCTGGCAGATGCTGATGAAAATGCAACATCTAAAAATCTGGAAGAACACTCTACTGACCGATCCTCTGCTTCCAGACAACCACAACAACCACAACAGCCACAAGTGGTTGATGAAATGGTAAATGAACTCCATTTCGAATTACCAGCATTACAACACGCTGAAGAAAATCCTGCAAAAGAGCAGGTTCCCCAACTCGACAAGAGGGATCAAACTGAGACATCCACTCAGAATGATCAACCAGGGGAGGCAAATGAGTTGCACACTCAGGAAAGGTGTGAAGTACGTAAAACTTCAAACAAAGAAGCTATACTGGAACAAGAAGACCAAAGTATAAAAGGGTCACAAGTTGTAGAGACCAATCAGCCTGACAATGCTCAGGTAGCTGAATGGTTTAACTCCTACCTTGTGAAATATTTTATGCGTGTATATCTTGTTACTTACATAAAAATTCTTTGTTACAGGCTGAGTTAGAAACACAGAAACAAGAGGAAGCTGGAAAGCTTGCCTCAGAAACTGAGAAGGAGGTTACCCCAACCTCGCCTCTTAAAAAATCTGACCTTGTACCACAGGTGATAATTGATTCTTAAGATAACACTTTTCAGTCATTTGTCTATGTGCTTAATCATTTAAAGTAAATACTTCTAACAGGCTCCAATTGAGAAAGAGGAAGATAAGGCAGAAATGCCAGAGACGAACCCGAAGACCGACAAGGTTTCTGAAGAACACATCATTGAGCCTTCTAGCATGAAGGTACATGAAAAATCAGTGATAAGTATTCTTCATCATGGGTTATCTTAAACTTCTTCTAAAATATTCAATACTTTCTACTTACAGGCTCATTCAGAAGTAGAAATGCAAAGGGAAAAAGTTGCGACATCCCCTGCATCAATGGAAATTGATGAAGCTCCCAAGGCAACATCACATGAAAGAATACCAGAAACTAAGAAAGTCTCTGAGAAAAATGACTCTGAGCTTCCTATTGAGGAAGTAAGTCCAAAACTCAGAACTCATTAAAGCATTTTTGCACAAATTCTTTCAAATGATTTCCTAAGTATTGTATTAATCTTAATTCTCAGGTTCAAGAAAGAAAGGTTGATGAGGACCAGACTTCCAAGTCTTCACCTCACAACAAGATATCTGAGACACCAATTGTCTCAGTAGCACAAGTCTCTGAGCCTGAAGTACTTACTCAGGTAACTCAGAAACTAAACTACACTTCTGCTCAGATATCTACAAAAGTTTTGAAGCTCACTCAAAACTCTTTCTTTCAGGCTCAAACAAGTGCAAAGCAGGCTCCCAATGATGAGAAAAGGGACCTACTTCCCTTCTTCAAAGCTCAAACCACAAAGCATATTCAATGCTTCAAGAAATGGCAAAGGTTAAGGTGCTCGATCTCTACGAAATATTGAGAATCACAGATCAACCAACCCAGACGAGCACGAGCTCTTGACTTGGAGGTATATCCATGCAATGTTCCCTATCGAGCAATTACCGATTGCGACTCTATTGCATAAGGATTTCTCCAGAAGTGGCACAGTTTGATACAAGCCTATGAACAGGCAGATGGTCAGACAAGATTACAAATTGCATTCAAGCGATTACGCCTGACTCGCAATTTATACCTTCCGAACAAGAAGAAGTTAATGGGCAAAGATCACTATTCTGAAGTGATCAATCTTGTATCAAGATGATGAGGAGGAAGAGATAAACGAACGACTTGATGAACCTCCACCGACCATCACCAAAAGGATGACATGCATAAAAGGATGATGATGATGCCCTCGCACTCAGGCCCGGAGGAATTTCACAAAGAAATCATGCCTCAATCAATGAAAAGCAAACCGAGAGGAAAGCACGAAATCTCCGTCTCCATCTCCTCAAAAGTCAACTCATCCATCTTCCCAACAAAAGGTTATTCTTGAACAAGTAGTTGAGGATTACAGGAAATCGCTCGTAAAATGTTGAATACTCAATCGAGCGCTCAACTCGGACAAGCATTGGAAGAAGAACAATGACTCCATCTTCAACTGGAAGACCGGATAGCTAAATCCGAGACAAGCTTGACTAACTACAAGATCAATATCTGCAAGAGATGATTGCTTACTCGAGGTTAAAGAGCTACGGGATCAGTAAATGCCATCACCAAAGAACTCGACATCAAGAAGTATCCAAATTAAGCATGATGCTAAGGCGCATCATCTTCAAAAGAAGTACCATCCTCCTCCCAAAAGGAAGAAACCAATCTACGAGATGGTTCTTTGGACTCGACAATCGATGAGAATGTCCAAGAGGATGAAGATCACTGGGCTGATTTCTCAGATGATGAAGAAGACAAGACTTTGGCAGAGCACCGCAATGAACATCTAGCGGTTTCACACTTAAAAAGGAAACTGATTGCTCCTGAAACTTTCAAAGAACCGCAAATGTCCACTCCCATGAATACATGAGCAGATGCAATCTTGGCTCATCTAAAAAAGGAGATGTCTTCACAGAACAAGGAAGTAATTGCCTCCGTCCCCTCTGAAATGAAAAAGTTCACTGAGCTCATCACTCAGAGAACAACTAGCATAGTCATTGCTCAGAAAGATCTGGGAATGATAAGGGACGATGATGCGTCTTGTTAAAACTTAAGATCCCGGATTGGTACTTTGGAATTAGATCAATAGACAATGTTGCCAACAATGTTGTTCAACATTGTCTACAGTAAACAGATAGCAGCGGATGAATAATGTAACTTCTATTACCAAGCCAATATATAGAAAAATATATTGGCGTATATAAACAAAATATCTCTTGACAGAAAAGTAGATCTAATCAACTAGGTTTAATACAATCACAAACGATTGATTAAACAACCAAAACTAGCCCTAGAAGAACCAACAGTAAAAGCTATTCTAGGTCGATGTTTGAAAGAGTTATTCCAACAATGAATACTCTTAGACAAACTCTAAAGCTAGCAGAAAACAAGAAGCCTAAACTCTTTTAATAAAATCTCGATTGATCATCAAGAAAGGCTCGAAACATTGCTTTGCTGAATACTTGCATATATATACTTGAGATGTCGACCTCTTCCATCTATGTCGAAAGGCAATAGGATCTTGGCAAAGGCAATTTTTCCTTTTACTTGTTTTCTTCAAAAAGCGCATAGAAGGAAATTCCCATATTTCAATTCTTCATAAAATATATTCCTTCTTGCTTTCACCACAGGCTGATCTTTTTCCTTAAATCAATTCTTGTTCGTTTTGTCCATACTTCCAATCCAAGTATCCTATCCAAAGTGCTTTGTCTTCGATGTCTACGGCAATGCTATATCTTCAATGTTATGCCAACATTGAATTCTATCCTGTCACAATGTTATACAACATTGATAATCCTGCAGCTTCACAAACAACAACAAACACAAACTTGGAACTGATTATTGAAAGACAAGATTATCAAAATATAAGTGCATGCTGCACTTTCAATCTCCCCCTTAATCTTAGTCTTTCATCACAAAACAAAACAAGAGATCAGATCATAGAAACAGTACTAAGAACTACTACAAGAGATCAGATCTCCCCCTTAACCAGACAACTTAAGAAATCTCCCCCTTAACCAGACAGCTTAAGAAATATTCAAGAGAATTTAAAATATTACAGACCCACATAAACTATAAATTGTTCAACACAAACTAAATTGTTCAACACAAACTCAGACTCAAGAAGAAAGAACTCAAGTTATCTATTCTGCCCCCTTTTTGTGAGGAAAGAAAAGAAACTAGAGTATTTCTGAACTTCAGATTGTTTGAGATCTGCTCATCAAGCCCTTTGATTTGCTCCAGAATCAGCTTGTCCTGTTCAGTTAAAATACCAGACAGAGTTTCAATGTTAGGAGTCAATGTTGTCCCAACATATAAGTCAACATTGGAATGTTGAGCTGCAACTACAGAGCTTTCTGGTACATCAGTTTTGCCAGTAGAAAGAGGCATATTCTCCTCCACATCCATGTTCACAGAAACATCAGGATCTACCCAAGGAAGATCACAGATCCTGTCATGTGTTTCCAGCAGTTGTTTGGTGACTGTGATGGATTTGAAGTTGGAATGATAGACATCATTGGCTTTAACCTCAATACCCTGCATCTGAAGAATAGCAAATATAGTGGATGGAATAATCAAATGGCCTCTGATCCCTCTATTCTTAGAATTTTCTAGATGCTTGAGAATCCTTTCTCCCAGATTGACATTGTAACCCATTTTAATCCTGTAAAGCAACATGGCTGCCTCTTGGCTGAGCTTGTTGTTATTGGAAGATGGCAACCAGTTGTACAGGCAGATCCTGGCAAGAACAGATACTAGAGAACAACAATATTTCAGATCTAGAGTTCCAGTAGGCCAAGATTTTAGTTTTCCAGCAGTTAGCTCTCTTGCAATCTCATCCATAGTTACTTCCACAGGAGTCTAAATCTCATCCCTATTTCTATGCAGCACAGTATTGATATCCTTAGAAGTCAAGAAGAATACATCACCTCTCAAGTACACACAGTGATGCTTACCATGCCCTTCACTACCAAAATTCTCAGATAAATGAGCATAGAATTCTCTTATGATTTCAGGAACAAATGCAGCATATTGAGTGACAACATAATAGAGATTCCTTTTCTTCAGATAGGCAACCAAGTTATACTCTTCAAATGAGTCCTCTTTAATTATCTTCTCAACATCTATAGCATTGTTTTTTATTTTCTCATATTTTTCTAGATTCTTGTTATCATAGAACAAATGAGAAACTGCATCTTCATCCCAATCAGAACCATCTGTAAACACAGGTTCAGAGGATAGATCATTTACCTCAGGGTCTTCAATCTGGTCTTCTCCAAGAATGACATCCTCATCATCAAGTGATTCTTCTTCAGATTCTTCCTCTGTCTCAGCTTCATAATCTTCAGTGTCATCTGAGTTTCTCAGATCTTCTTCTTCAACCATTGACTCATCCTTAGAGTCATCTTCAGTTTCTGGCTCATAATCTTCCATATCATTAGAGCTTTCATCATTGTTATCATCATGAGCAGCTGTTGTTGTAACAACATCCTCATCTATATTCATTGGATCACTTTCAGTTTTCTCTGAATCATCTGACTGCCAATCTTCCACTTCAACTAGTTCAATGGTAGGCTCATCTGCGGGTTTCTCAACATTTTTAGAATGCATGCTAGTCTGATTCTCATCATTCAGGCCATCAGTAGTCGTTGCCCCTGTTTTGTCAGGTTGTTGTACATCATCTTCTTCAACAGGATTTTGGGGTTTTCATCGGATGCATGTTGAATTTCGGGATGTCCAACATCTTCCCCAGCATCCTCCATGGGAGCATCTTTCTCTATCCCCATTGGGCTTTCATCATCATCCCTCAGATCTTGTGGCAAGTCGACTGGCATGCTCCCCAATTTAACAAGGGTTTCTGCAGCAAATTCAGTGGGGTTTGATGGTGATGACTCAGTCTGGGTTTTTGGAGATGGTGGTTTTGGCACAGGAGACGAGGGTTTTTCAGTACTATCTTCCGAATCCTCACAATTATAGACTGGAATCTCAAAATCCGCCGGTTCAGCACGAATGGGAAGAGGATAAGCTTGCTCCCCCTCAGGTGTTTGCAATGAAAATCCGGGCAAGACGGGTTTTGTCGGGGACGACATTGTTTGGATTGTGAAGCTAGAGTTGAGGGAGAAAGGGCGGGAGAGTAGTTTTGGTTGAGAGAGACAAGAGAGTGAAGACTTTTTTTTTTTTTTTTTTTTTTGAGTGGTGGTGAAGTGGGTTAATGAGAGAGGTAGTGGTAATATGGTTGGAGGAATGTTTTTGGTTGGTTTGCTCCAAGGATCATAATCATATATATCAAAACACAAACCAAGATCTGTACACAGCTGTTAATATGAGATTAAGGAAAGCAAATGACCACCGTATCAATTAGGTCAAGAATGAAGAAGGTTCTCAAAACTCAACCTAGGGAGGTACATTTTTGTTTTAGGAAGCAAATCAAGGTCAGATAAGAGTAAGATATGATATTTTACACTTTACATTTTACCAGATACCCAAGACACTAAATTACTCCCCCTCAAACCCAACCCAAAACACAGAAAGAGCACACAAAAACACAGCAAGAATGTACTGCCAGCACAGGCAATGTTGGCTCAACATTGATGACAACATAGGAATATCAGACCACTCTTAATGTAAGTCAGCCAGGAAACCAAGTCTCAAGATGTGCAGATTCGATTAACACCACTGATGCTGCAGGCAAAACAGAAAAAGGAAGGAATACCAAAGAAACACACTCAACATTGCCTCAAGAAGTAAATTGAACAATTAGCATAAGTTTGAGTGGGGGTGACCATGAGACCACATTTGACCACATTGGGTAATTTGGTACTCAGAAAGTGAACCAGCAGCTTTGCAAGAATCGGCACTTTTGTGCGTGTCGGTTTCCAGTACAGGCCATCAACCCTCACGACATATGACACATTGGCCACGTCGATATCTAGATAGTATTTGAAACACCTTGAACACGATCCTCGACGGAAACACTTGAGCCCTTTTATCATAATTCATTAGATTTATTAAGCATAAAGGATGGAGGCAACATCAAGAGTGAGTCAAGGTGCAGTAAAATAAGCAAAAGCAAAAGTGGGTTTTACATAAAGCAAACACACAGAGACTCGATCCCTTTCAACCTTGGTTTCAAATAGCCTTTCAAACCCTAAACATCACCACCGTAAGCTACAAATAGGACCATTGACGACGAAAGCACAAAAACACATAGACACACAAGAATAAGAAAGAAAAGACTAAAAGAATAACGTAAAGACAACACTAGGTAAACATAGAAGACAATGTTGGCGAGGATGTTATGTCAACATTGCTTGCAAAATCCTATCAAATAGTGCAAAGGCCAAGAGACCTTCTCAAACCGAAGAATCTCTCTTTATCAAGGGCTTTGTGAAAATGTCACTAACCGATTTGTGGTATCAATGTTGTATGTCAATTATTTGTTTGAGATTAAGTCTCTAAGAAAATGATGTCGAATGTCTATATGCTTGGTGCGTGAGTATTGAACAGGGTTCTTGGATATGTGAATGGCACTAAGGTTATCACAAAACACAAAGAGTGTCACTTTGAAACCCATATTCATGCAGCATATTGTTCACCCAAATTAATTGAGACACACAACTCGGCGCTACATATTCAGATTCATTTGTAGAGAGAGACACGCATTTTGTTTCTTACTATACCATGACACAAGATTTGGTCCAAGATAAAAACAACCTCCACTAGTTGATTTTCGATCATCTAAGTCACCAACCCAATCGTAATCACTAAATCCCAACAGTTAGTGTTTGAATCACATGCATACCATAATCCAAGATTAACTTCACGATATATATCTAATGATTCTTTTGATGATTAAGTGAGATATTTTGGGCTTGGATTGATACACACACACACAAACAGAGAACATGATGTCCGTCTGGTGGTGAAAGATATAAGAGACTTCCAATCATTGATCTGTACAATGTTGGGTCAACATAAATCCCCAACATCGGTTTCTTTGAGTTTCGAGATGTAGCCATGGGAGTCTTTGCAAGGTTTGGCATTTTCGGACCAAATTTTTGATAAGATTCTTGGCATATTTCTCTTGAGAGATAAAGAGGCCTTCTGTTTCAGTGTCTGGAGCCCCAAGAAGAAGCCGAGTTCGCCAATCATACTCATCTCAAAAGTTCTGTCATGGCTTGAACAAACTTATCTAGCAAGGAGAGGTTAGTAGCCCCAAAGACAATATCATCAACATAGATTTGAGCAATGCAGATGTCTTTTCCTTTCACGAGGATAAACGAGTTTGATCTCCTCACCTCTTTTAAATCCTAACCCAACTAGAAATTACATCAACCTAGCATACCAAGCGTGGGGCTTGTTTCAAACCATACAAGGCTTTTCTTAGTTTAAAACATGGTCGATAAAAGGATCTTCAAACCCTCAGGTTGTTCAACATACACTTCTTTGTCAATGTAGCCATTCAAGAAAGCTCCTTTAACATCCATTTGTTTGAGTTTTATGTTAAGACAACATGCTAAGGCTAGGAAGCAAGTTAATGGACTCTAATCTAGCAAGCTGGGCGAAGGTCTCATCAAAATCAATGCCTTCCACTTGGGTGTAACCTTGAGCAACCAATCGGCTTTGTTTTTACAACTATCCCCTTTTCATCACTCTTGTTTTGAAAATCCACTTGGTGCCTATGACATTTATATTATGGGGGCGGGGAACAAGAGTCCAGACTTCATTTGTTTGAAACTGACGAAGTTCATCTTGCATTGCTTCTATCCAAAAATCATCCGCAAGAGCTTCTTTCACATTTTTAGGTTCAATCAACGAAACAAAGCACGAGGAACTTACAGAGTGACATATTTCAGCAAGTCTGAGTGTCTCCTTGTAGTTTTTGCGCGTGTTACCCTCAATGTCCTTCCTCCCGGATTTCCAATTACTTGGGAACTGGATGATCTTTGCGAATTCTAGGAGGAAGATCCTTTCTTGAGTCGGAGACATAGGTGCGACATTGTTCTTTGGATGGATTGTCGATTCATCTCGGTTTGATGAGGATCAGCTTGTTCTTCATCATGAGAGTAAATGGGATGTTGAGTTTGATGTTGAGTCATCATTGCCTTTGAGGGATGTTGGCACAACATTGCCCACAACATGGGTTCTTTCATTTTGATCGTGCCAGTCAGGTTTATACGTTCTCATGTGTAGAAGAGTTAGAGGTTGATTCAATAACCTGTTCAGTACCTACAGAGATCTTCTTCTGGGCATAGGGCTCAGAGTCATCAAAGGAAACATTCACAGATTCTTGTATGATGCGCAATCTAGGATTGTATACTCTATAAGCTTGACTATTTTGAGAGTATCCTACAAAGATTCCTTTATCACTTTTAGCATCAAACTTCCCTAGATGTTCTCTATCATTGAGTATGTAACACACACATCCAAATACATGAAAGTACTTGAGATTGGGTTTTCTACCTTTCAACATCTCATATGGAGTGGTTAGAGACCCTGGACGAAGATAGACACGATTGATTATGTGACAAGTGTTCACAAACTTCAGCATAACCTTTTGATAGGTTCATTGAGCTCAACATTACTCTAGCCATTTCTTGAAGAGTCCTGTTTTCCTTTCAAAGAACACCATTTTGTTGTGGTGTCTTAGGAGCTGAGTATTCATGCATGATTCCTTTCTTTTCACAGTACTTATCAAAGAATTGATTCTCGAATTCTTTACCATGGTCAGATCGAATTCTTTGAACAAGAGTAGTGTACTGATTACAGCATTTTGTATGCCATTTTTTGAAGGATTCAAAAGTTTCTGATTTTTCTTTCAAGAAGTTGACCCAAGTGTATCTAGAGAAATCATCAACTATAACATAGATATACCAGGCTCCTCCTAAACTTTTAGCTTCTATAGGGCCCATGAGATCCATATGCAGGAGTTCAAAGCAGTTAAAAGTACCTCTTTGTTGTCCTTCAATCAGAAGTGGCTGATGTGTCACCTTGGTTTGTTTCCCCATAAGACAGTCGCCACACACATGTTTCCCTACATTGGTAAGCTTTGGCACTCCTGTCACCACATTATTTTTGATGATCTTCTCCAGATTTCTGTAGTTGACATGTCCCAATTTCTTATGCCACAGGGTTGCATCATCATGTTGAGCAACATTGCATTTGAGAGAAATGTCCATCACATAGCAGTTGTCCTGTGATCTCACACCTGTCATAACGGTTAATTTGTCCACACAAGTATAAACTTTACAAGAACGTTTATCAAACTTGACTTTCAGATCATCATCACACAGGTGGCTTATACTAAAAAGATTAGCAGTTAACCCTTCAACAAGAAGAACATTCGAGAGTTTCGGATATCCTTTAAGGCACAGTGTTCCCTTTCCAAGTATTTTGCTTTGGTATCCTCCTCCATATGTTACTGCACATCCTTTGAGCTACAAAGTTTGATGATTTGACAGTTCTGGGTCATGTGCCTAGAACAACCACTGTCGAAGTACCATTTTCCTGCATTGTTAGGAGAAGTAGCAACAGAAAAAGCAACATTGCAAGTATGATTTTCTTTAGCTACCCAAACATGTTTCGAAACACTCTTGTGTTTTCTTATCTGTCCTGGAGATTTGTCTTGTTTAGGAGAGCACTTTAGAGTCTTAAGATTACATCTTTCAGTCTCTGTTGAAGTGGATGTTATCACAACATTGCGACTAGCATCAACTTTTGTCTGCTGGCCGGATGGGAGGGAATTGGAGAGATTACTGAGGTTGGAGGTATCAACATATTCACTCTTTAAGTCCTTTTGGTACTTGAAGTAGTAAGGCTTTTTGTGACCTGATTTAAGACAGTAAGTGCACACAAACAAAGCTTTTTCTTTGACAAATATAGGACCTTTTATGAGCTCAGAAAGGGGTTTGACAACTTTTGAGGTATCAGTGTCAATGATTCGTTCATGTTGCTCCCAAGTTCATCACAACTACTTGTGTACCCTAAACCAGTGGTCCTATCATTGTTCACATCAAGCATCTCATTAAGTCTAGAAGTAGAAGAGTTCCATTTAGCAATTACCTTCTTTTCATTATCTAGCTCAGAGATTACTTTGAACAGCTCAGAGTCCTTCTTTGTTAATTCAGCTTCTAGTTTGACAATGGTGTCTTTCAGATTGTGGTTCTCCATCTCAGTTTTCTTGAGTAGTTTTCTGAGAGTCTTCCATTCACTGAAGAGTTTCTCATACATCTGTTGCAGTTCCTTCACCATTTGATCTGCATTAACTTACTCTTCTGAAGGACTATCTATACCAAAATCCACAGAACCATGTAGACATAAAACATTAGATATTCCTGACTTTTCAGGTTTGGTTAGTGCCAAGATTTCACAGTTCTCAGAGTCATCATAGTCAAAGAAGATTTCTATTCCTGATGTTGTCTTGACAATGTTGTCCCAACATTGGTCATCAACATGGTAAGTGGATGAGCGGAGAGCTCTGGCATTGGTAGTTGAATCATCTTCTTTTTCTTCATCTTCCTGTTCTTCATCTGAGTCATCACTGAGACAAGCAAGAAGATTCTTTTTCTCTTTTCTGAGATTGTTAGCACATTCATTTTGATAATGACCCCATCCTTGGCATTCAAAACATCTAATCTTACTAAGAGGAGTGCGATCGAAATCAGTTGAGCTAGTTTTGGAAGTAGAACCAGTTTTGAAGGTATTGGTTTTCTTTTTGAAAGTTTTAGTTCCACTTGAGGATCCTTGACCAGAGTTTTTCCTGAATCTAAGTTTGTTGAACTTCCTCACAAGATTGTTAAAAGCTTCCTCAGTCATATTGTCTGACTCATCACTACTACTATTAGGCTTTGAAGATTTTGCTTTAGAAACAGAGTGAAGAGAAATACTATGAGTTTTCATACCTTGTCTCTCATTTTCATTTAGTTCAAAAATTTTCAAATTGTTCAACAGGGTATGAAAATCCATAGTTGCCAAGTTATGAGTGTCTTCCAAAATAGTGACTTTGGAATTAAATCTTGAGGAAAGAGATCGAACAGCTTTGGAAACAAGTTGCCTATTAGAAATAGCTTCTCCCAGTCTTTGGACTTCATTTGAGAGAGTCAAAAGTTTTTCAAAATAGGAGTCAATGGTTTCTTCCTCCGCCATTCTTAGATTTTCAAATTGAGACCAAAGCATTCTAAGTTTAGTTTGTTTGACACTAGCATCCCCTTCACAATGACTCTGAAGTAATTCCCAAGCTTGTTTTGCAGTAGTACAGTTTTTGAATGATTTTAAACATATGAGAATCTACATGACCAAAGATAGCATTTAAAGCTTTTTCATTATAAGAGCTAAGAAGTATGTCACCTGCAGAGAAGCGTTCTTCCGGTATGCGAACAATGTCACCATCAGCATCAGGTCCTTCAGTTGGCCAGGTGTATCCTTCCAGAATGGATCTCCAAGCACGGCCATCAAGGGACTTGATGTATGTCCTCATCCGAATTTGCCAGTAATGGTAGTTGGACCCATCAAGTACAGGAGGTCTATTGTAGTTTGCATCCATTGTAGTAGTACCAAATCCAGACACCAGTAGTTAGGTGGCTGGCTCTGATGCCACTTGTTAAAACTTAAGATCCCAGATTGGTACTTTGGAATAAGATCAATAGACAATGTTGCCAACAATGTTGTTCAACATTGTCTACAGTAAACAGATAGCAACGGATGAATAATGTAACTTCTATTACCAAGCCAATATATAGAAAAATATATTGGCAGCGCCTTAGGCAAAATATCTACTGACAGGAAAAGTAGATCTAATCAACTAGGTTTAATACAATCACAAACGATTGATTAAACAACCAAAACTAGCCCTAGAAGAACCAACAGTAAAAGCTATTCTAGGTCGATGTTTGAAAGAGTTATTCCAACAATGAATACTCTTAGACAAACTCTAAAGCTAGCAGAAAACAAGAAGCCTAAACTCTTTTAATAAAATCTCGATTGATCATCAAGAAAGGCTCGAAACATTGCTTTGCTGAATCCTTGCATATATATACTTGAGATGTCGACCTCTTCCATCTATGTCGAAAATGATAGGATCTTGGCAAAGGCAATTTTTCCTTTTACTTGTTTTCTTCAAAAAGCGCATAGAAGGAAATTCCCATATTTCAATTCTTCATAAAATATATTCCTTCTTGCTTTCACCACAGGCTGATCTTTTTCCTTAAATCAATTCTTGTTCGTTTTGTCCATACTTCCAATCCAAGTATCCTGTCCAAAGTGCTTTGTCTTCGATGTCTGCGGCAATGCTATATCTTCAATGTTATGCCAACATTGAATTCTATCCTGTCACAATGTTATACAACATTGATAATCGTGCAGCTTCACAAACAACAACAAACACAAACTTGGAACTGATTATTGAAAGACAAGATTATCAAAATATAAGTGCATGCTGCACTTTCACGTCTTTAGCTGAAAAAGCTTTCCAAGAGGCAAGTTACACTGCTGGAAAAGCAGATGCCATCCTAGGCCCATTGGCAGAGCTCACTGATAAGGACAATGGACTTATCAAGCAAAATCAGGAGCTCAAAGCCGAACTTCAGAAGTTGGTCACTACCTACAATTATTTACAAGGGCATTTTAACTCTCTCTCAGATTCTTTTATGAGACTGAGTCAGCCAACAATGACTAAGGGGGAAAGAGTGTACAAATCTGGACCTCAAAGTCAGGGGGAATGGGAAGAAGGAGAAGAAAACAAGAAGAAATCTGGAGCTGGTATGGCTCAGAAAGGAAGAAGAAACATGAAAACTTCCCAGCCACCACTCAGAATCAATGAACCCTCCTCAAGCCAAGCTGCTTTGCAAATAGTAGTTGCTTCCCAGAAACCTACTGAAGGAACTACAATGATAACAAGGGCCATGGCACAGAAACCTCCAAGGAGTACCAAGGCTCCAAGGAGAAGACAGGTAAAAGGGATTGATGAATCTTCTGAAGAAGAAGAAGGTCAAATCAAGTTCCTGGGCAATGAAGAAGGCTGTAAAACTCTCACAAGAAATCTTGATGATGATGAGGAAACTGATGAAGATGAAGCTCCTCTTCACAGAAAAAGGAAAATTGAAAGCCTAACTGAGCCCATGGCTGCAAAGCCCCTAGCAGCTAAAACACCCTCTGGAAATACCAAGTCTATCCAGGGTGGTTCTTCAAGCAACAACCCCAAAGAGAATTCAAGACAGTGAAGGAACAGACTGAGAGCTGAGCAAAGACAAAGTCAACTTCCACTCAGGCCAGAAGAAGCCAAAATAGAGTATGTGAAGAATGACAATGATTTCTTTGTCTACAGGTGCATCAATCAGAAAAATGGCTATTGGATTCTGGAACTTAAGCATCTACTGGTAAATTCAAGATTTCCAGAACCAATCCATAAACAACTTATGGCATGGAGAAAAGATAAGCCAACCTTGATCAACACCAATCACATTAAAGCCTGGTTGGATTTTGAAGTTGTCGAAGGCGAAGCCATGAGAAAGGACCTCTCTTTGAATGTCCATATGGAAAGCCGGATGATGTGCATGCATTCAATATCACAGAAGCAGCACAAGAGCAAGACTCATTGTGGAACCACATGAGTCGTTCTATCTAACTGAAGATCAATACAAGGGTGACATCAGATATCTGAGGATTATCTACGAATACTTCAAGCTTTCAGATATCAGAATAGAGCATGCCTGGAAGTGGGGAAAGTATCTGTGGGTCAAACATTTTGTCAAGAAAAATCCTACCAAAACCTACAAAGAGGTCTGTGGATTTGCCAGAGACACTGAGATGCTTGTCAGAACACTTCTCTATGATTATTCTGATGACATCAAAAGGTTTGGAGATAGGAAATTTGCAGACTGATCCATAGAAATACTGTTGAAGACTTGAAGAGTTGAAGACTTGAAGACTAGTCTATTAGGATGTTTACTTGGAGCTTGGTTACTCCTGTTGTCCTAATTTACTATGTATTTTTGCTGACTGAGCTAAACTTGTTTTATGTATTGAAGTTATTTGTAATCTTTCTTTGTAACTTATCTGAAGAACTTACTCTCAGATAGTATTCTATAAAAGATAACTTGTCAGCAAAGATCACACCTTGTGATTTGGTTGATGTTTACTTTCTGCACTTAATTGAATGAATTGAAAACTCTTAAGAAATGATTAAGTGTTGGATTGTTCACTCATCCAGATTTGTAATAGGACAGATAGTCATCGTTGACTGATCAAAAAGGGGAAAATTTGTTAGGAATATATGTTTAGATTTTGATCAGCAACATGATGACTTATCTTAGTCTCAGAAAGATGATTAGTACTCTTGGTTCACTTGAACATTGTAAAAGAGGAAACCCACTAAGTATGATAGTCTAGCTAATCATGTATAGGATGTTAGGTCTCAAAATGTAATTTTTATTTTATGAAGAGAAGACCAAGAAGAAGACATCCAAGCAGAACAAGTTCAACGACATTGAAGATTTGAAGAAACTGCACAAGATTACTGAAATAGTTTTACAGATACCTTGGCCAGATATCTTGAAGACACAAGCTATGTCACAAGAGATATCTGAGAACTGGAAGGTTTCTGAAAACCAGGAAAGTGCCCACAGATATCTACTCTCAGATACCTTGAGCTTTAACCACATTTCTGAAAAAGAAATATATTGCAACAAAGTTGTTTCAATAAAGTGGTATCTGAAGATTGAAGATAAGGGCGTCAAAGAATCGATAATACTAGTCTACGATACAAAGCGCAGTTCCGTTAACCTGAGACAAAAGTATAGTCTGATGCATTAAATGCACGGACAGAGATGTACGAACAAAAGCAACGGTAGCCGAAGAAGAAGACAAACTCACATAACTATACACGATATCAATAGTTTGAATTTGATTTAAACGGATACTATTCAAACGGCACTCAAATTTATCTATAAATATCAACACTTAGACAGCTTGAGAAGACACACAACCTGAAGAACTTACACTGAACACATATCTCGCTATCTCAAGCAAATTACTTATCCTCAAAGCTTTTTGTTGCGACCAAAGCTCTTGATCTTGAGTAACACTGAAGTTCTAAGTGTCCTGATCCTAAACAAACACTGCTATCTGTGAAAGAGTTGAATTGAAAGATCAAGTATCTGAGATTCATTCTCTTGAACATTTATCTAAGACTTGGGTCAGTAAAAAGAACAAGATACCATACATTGAAAGGTGTATTAAGTATACCTGATTCACGAGCTATCGATTAAGCGAAAAGTTATTAAAGAAGCTCATCGACAACTCAAACCAAAACCAACACCATCATTTGGCGTGGAGTACTGGAAGTACTTAGTTTGAGAAACTAAGGAATAACTCAAGGTTATTGAGCAGGAAGTACTTGGGAAGCTAGGAATAGCTTAAAAGGTTTACGAGTACAGAAGTACTTGGTAAAGCCGGGAACAACTCAGGGGGAACATTTGGTTGGGAACCATTTGTTTAAAGAATCTTAGAATAGGATTTTTGTAAGGTGACCTCAATTATCTATTCTAGTGAATTCTAGGTCTTTGGAAGACCGAAGTGGATTAGTTGGAGGATTACGCCACCTCCAGATACCACTATACTTGCTGTGTTATTTACTTTTCTGTATTTACATTTCAGCAACACACACACTTTAACTGTTTCTGCACTTATCTATCTTAAGTCTTCCGCGCTCTGAATCTAAGTATCAGATATCTACACAGATATCTGAGAAATAGTTTTTATCGACAAAAGTTTTAAAAGACTATTCACCCCCCCCCCCCTCTAGTCTTTTACTTTGCCGTTATCTGGACCAACAAGTAGTCTCTAAGGGTTGAGATTTACTTTAGTGTCTTCAAACTAGAATAGGTTTTTTATTATCTGTTCTAGGTCTAGTCTTTGCAGTTTAATCATTCGTTTTGTGATTGATTAAACCTAGTTTTTGTAATTCTACTTTTCTTGATAGTGAAAATTTAGCCTAAGGCACAGTCAATATATTTTATATATACTGGCTAGTATTTATCTGTGGTGTTCAATATTTTTATCCATAAGCTGCTCGCATTACATTTGTTCTTTACATATTGTCTTTCTTTGTTGAAGACGTTGTTGACTCAACACCTTAGTCAACATCGTATGAAACTTGTCCAGAGTACCAATCCCGGTCCTAAAGTTCTAAAAAAAAAAAGGCCAGCTGCCATTGACAATAGGTCTTGTGGTGGCTAATGAAAGTTGAGAAGCATAAACACAAGAAATCGCATGAATTTGTCTTTGAATCATGATAGAAATTCCCCTTGGTTTGGAAGGAAAGGAAATGTGCAATGTCAATTTAAATTATTATCGATTGAACCAGATTTCCTCTTCAAGAATCGGAAATCCGTTTCATGTGTAAAATGGATTGAGATTTCCTCAAAAACATTTTTATGTTAAGAAAGAAAATTATAGAGATTGAGTAATTCTTTTGAGATGAATGAATTTTGAGATGCCTTTCATTCATCACACTCTTGCCTATTTATAGGTAAGATTGTTCCAACAATCATTCATCAATTGCATTCCTATTCATGATAGCATGATAGTGACATTTACCTAATAATTTACATAATACTCCCCCTTAAATGTACATCATGAATTTTGATGATATGCATGAAATGCTGCCTCGTTAAAAACCTTGCTAAAGAAAAACCTAGTGGGAAAAAACCTTAGCGAAGGAAAAGAGTACAGCGCATATTTCACTCCCCCTCATAGTTATATTACTTTATTTCCCGCATATGTCTCATGCCGATCGCGTGTCTTAGTTTCTCGAATGTTGAAGTAGAGAGAGATTTGGTCAATAAGTCTGTCAAATTTTCACTTGAGCGGATCAGTTGCACATGAATCCGACTCTCCTGTTGTTGTTCATGAGTGAAGAAGAATTTGGGCAGGATGTGTTTTGTCCTATCACCTTTGATGAAACATTCCTTTAACTGAGAAACGCAAGCTGCATTATCTTCGTAGATTGTAGTCGGGGAGTTTTCAATTATAGGGAGTCCGCACATTTGTCGAATGTGGCGAATGATGGATCTCAACCAAATGCATTCACGACGTGCTTCATGGATTGCTAATAGCTCTGCATGATTAGAAGAAGTAGCAACCATTGTTTGCTTTACAGACCGCCAAGAAATAGTTGTACCTCCACAGGTGAACACATAACCTGTTTGAGACCGACCATTATGTGGGTCAGACAAATATCCTGCATCTGCATAACCATTTAATCTTGTGGTAGAGGAGTCGGGATAATACAACCCCATTTCTTTTGTTCCTTGAAGGTACCGTAAGAGGTGTTTTATCCCGTTCCAATGCCTTGGAGTTGGAGAAGAACTGTATCTTGCTAATAAATTTACAGCAAATGCTATATCTGGTCTTGTGTTTGTAGCTAGATACATTAGTGCACCAATTGCATTTAAATATGGCGTTTGGGGGCCTAATAGTTCTTCATCATCGTCACAAGGTCGAAATGGATCATTCTCGACATTCAGTGATCATACAACCATTGGCGTATTCAACGGATGTGCATTTCCCATATTGAATGTTTCCAACACTTTTGCTGTATATGTGGATTGATGCAGGAAAACACCGCCCTTTAAGTGCTCAATCTGAAGACCTAAAACAAATTTGGTTTTCCCAAGGTCTTTCATTTCAAATTCAGTCTTCAATAGGCACACGACCTTTGATAACTCTCCTGGAGTTCCAATAATGTTCAAGTCGTCTACATATACAGCGATCGTGACGAACTCGGATCCAGATCTTTTGATAAACACACATGGACATATGGGATTATTTTTGTAACCTTCTTTGATCAAGAATGTACTCAAACGATTGTACCATATTCGACCGGATTGTTTCAATCCGTATAAAGACTTGTTCAGTTTTATTGAGTACATTTCTCGAGATCCATTATGTGTTTCAGGTATCTCGAATCCATCTGGAATTCTCATGTAAATTTCCTTTTCCAATGAGCCATAAAATAGGCAGTGACCACATCCATTAGACGCATTTACAATTTTTCTTGTACAACCAAACTTATCAAATAGCGAAAAGTGATTCCATCTACCACTGGCGAATATGTTTCTTCATAGTCAATACCAGGTCTTTGGGTAAAACCTTGTGCTACGAGTCTTGCTTTATATCTCACAATCTCATTTATATCATTCCTCTTTCGCACAAATACCCATTTATTTCCCACTAGTTTTACGTCCTTTGGTGCTTGGATCACATGTCCAAATACCTTTCGCTTCGCGAGAGATTCCAATTCTGCGTTTATTGCCTCTTTCCACTTAGGCCAATCCTTTCTTTGCTTACACTCATCAATCGAGGTAGGCTCTGAATTTTCATGATTCTTATTTTCTCCCATGATATCAAGAGCTATGTTATAAGCAAATATATCATCGGTGTTGATTTTATTTCGGTTCCATCTTTTTCCAGACAAAACATAATTAATCGATATTTTTTCGTTCTCAGGCGCCTGAGGTTCTTCTTGAACTTGAACCTTGTTTATTATGTCAGTGTGCTCTTCTTGAGTTTTTGTATCCTCTTTTGGGCAATTTTCTGCGATTGCTCCTTTTCTTTTCCGAGGATTTTTATCTTTGGAACCAAAAGGTCTTCCACGCTTCTGGCGTGGGTTAGCCTCATTCTCAGTGGAAGATTATCTTTTAGGGATATCAATTCTTACTGGGGCATTTACAGCTGGAATATGGGATTTTGTTACCCTTTTAAGGTCAGTAAATGCATCTGGCAGTTGATTTGCAATACTTTGCAAATGAATTATGTTTTGAAATTGTTGTTCACATTGTTTTGTTCGAGGATCCAAACTTCTCAATGATGTATCTTTCCATGAGATACTCTTTTCCAGCTGTTTTCTTTCTCCTCCTAATGTTGGGAAATTTCTTTCATCAAAATGACAGTCGACAAATCTGGCTGTAAATTGATCTCCAGTCAATGGTTCCAAATATCTTATGATACTTGGAGAATCGTACCCAACATATATTCCCAATATCCTTTGGGGTCCCATTTTTGTGCGTTGTGGCGATGGAATCGGCACATATACCGCACACCCAAATGTTCTTAGATGGGAAATATTTGGTTCCTGTCCTTGAACCATTTGATATGGGGATGTTTGATTATAACTTGATGATGCGATGCGATCGTCGATGTAATATTGTAATATGCCCCCATGTGCGATGTTGGCAACTTTGATTTCATTAGCAATGGTCTTGCAATCAATCAATTGCGAGATCAAAGATCAAAAGATTTCAAGGCATTTTTGATGAACATGCTTGGATGTTCAACATTAATTCCAACATGCAATAATCATTTAAAGCTTGCGGCGTAAATTCAAAAGATTATCAAGAATGTTCTTGATTGTATAATCGTTTATTATTTGTCAATAATTTTGCAATGCCATATACATGCGACCATCGATGCATCGATTAGGACCATAAAGTACCTAAACGGTCCACATGGTGGATGTATTGGTCCGCATATATCCCCCTGAACTCTTTCCAAGAATACGAGATTTTCAAATTTAACTTTGCTTGGTGATGGCCTTGTAATCAATTTCCCTTGAGAACAAGCCGTGCATGCTAATTCATGGGTTTGTAATATTTTCCTTGTTTTCAAAGGATGTCCACATGAATTCTCAATAATTTTACGCATCATTATTGTCAGGATGGCCCCGGTCATGCCGAATATTGAATTCAGAGTAACCCCTCGGTTTACTACGGCATGAACTTCCGCCTTCGTATCATTGTATAATATAAGTAGGAAGGTACGGGTAATTTTTCCAATATGTTTTTCTTACCCGATTGAGAAGTTGTAACATACAAGTATTCTTTTCCCTTCTCATTCATTGTCTCAATGTGATATCCATTTGATCGAATATCTTTAACACTCAGTAAATTTCTTTGAGACTTTGAAGAATATAATGCCATTTAAATTTTTAACTTTGTTCCTTTCGGCAACAAAATATTGGCTTTCCCGTAGCCTTCAATTATCTTTGATTTTCCGGAGATTGTATGCACATCTGCTTTTTCCAATACCAATTTGGAGAAATATTTTGTATTATTCAATATGGTGTGAGTGGTAGCACTATCTGCCAAGCATGTCTCTCCTTTAATGCTTGTGATTGCCATTTCAAATATGTTGTTTTTCTATATGCAAGAGAAAACATAAGTAAGATTATATATAAAAACTTGATTTATTTAGAAATATGATTTAAAGCAATATACATCATCTCTCATTGATAAGCACACAAAAGTAAAGAAAATACATCAAAC
Source organism: Plantago major (assembly GCA_026545765.1). Classification (NCBI taxonomy): domain Eukaryota; kingdom Viridiplantae; phylum Streptophyta; class Magnoliopsida; order Lamiales; family Plantaginaceae; genus Plantago; species Plantago major. Next base: position 86,332,483 of record CM048843.1, on the reverse strand, counting down.
AAGTATTTTACAGTCAACCACACAACTATAATGAAATAGATGCATCACACCATATAAATACTAATCATTCAATGCTTGTTCGAGTTCGTGTGTTTTCTTTGCAATCAGAAACTCAGTTCTGTCATCGAACTCATCATCAGTTTCGACAATATTTGTCTCAATAGTGGCTTTTCCTTTGAGGGATGCTTTGTACCTATCAACCCTCTTTTGTGAACTGTGACACACCTTCGCAAAATGTCCAGCGTCCCCACAACGGTAACAAATGCTACTCTCATTATTACCGGGTTCATATTTATAATTATTTTTGGAATTATTTTGACCACGATAGTTGTTTTGATTGTTACCACGGTAACGTTTCATTCCACGACCACGTGTTTGGCCAAAATTTCCATGGCCACGGCCACGACCATTTCCTCCACGCCCACGACCTCCACGCCAGTTACTATGACCACCACGTTTACGGTTTCGTTATGACCATTATTTGGTACATAACTATTATATGAAGCCGGGTTCATATCATGCGGGGCATTAGAGTTGGTATTATTTATTTCTGGGCGTGGGGCGGAGCCTGTGGGGCGCATCTGGTAACTTTTTAGGAGCAGCTCATTGTTCTTTTCAGCTACCAACAAGTGGGTGAGCAATTGTGAGTATTTCGTAAACCCTTGGTTACGATAACTCTGCATCAATATCACGTTTGCTGGGGGCATTGTTTGATATGTCTTTTCGAGCATATCATATTCAGACACTTTCTCCCCACACAATAAAAGGCGAGATGTGATATTGTACATTGATGAGTTGTACTCATTTACGCTTTTGAAATCTTGCAATCTCACAATCGGGGTCGGGAAAGGCAACATTGCTGGGGGCGAGCAGACTCCGAGGCAAGCCTTGAATTTGATGGCTCGATGTGGTGGTCAAAATCCGGTGGGCGGTAGCAATGCGTCCAGGACTTAGCCAGCCGATTCGCCTGGCGGCTCGGATGCACAAGGCCGAGGTAAACGACATTTAGAGGAGGGGCAAACCAAGGGGGTCGGAGGGTCATGAGGACATACGACCAATTGACCGTTCCCCACTAAGCTTTCATAACTAAGAATGAGTCCCCCGACCCATTATGATCATATGATCTACCCTCCAATTGGTGTTGACTATCATCACTATGACTGCTCATAATTCTATCAACCAAGAATACGTATAAGGCAAAATCCGAGACGCAATTAGAGTAAAACCCGACACCCCCAGGATCGAAGAACTATTCTACCCCGACACAACTTCTACTAAAAACCACAAAAGACAAGCATAAAGGTCGAAGAACGAGATACTTACATGTTTTTGTTGCTCAGAGATTTGATATAAGTTGGAAATCCGATCTGCTCTAGCACTCTTAAGTCTTGACGCTCGGGTTACTGTTTAAACACTCTGGCACTTGAAGATTTGGAAGCAACGTAAGAATTGGAAAATGGTTTGTTGCCTCGTATTTATACTTGGCCACTTACTCTCAATTGCTCCCGCGCAAAATCACACTTTATGTCATTTTGCAAATCAAGAAGAAAATATTATTACAATGACCGAGGAATTTGTGCCGCATTTAATGCGTCTGGAATGCGTGTTACGATAAACAACTGCCACGTGTCTTTGACCGGCCTACACGAGAAGAAACGTTCATATCGATATATGTACTACAATTTCTAAAAGTAGGAGATATCTTAAAAACGTTTTTTCGATTTATTTAAGTCCTCGACCTACAGAAACTTGGAAATTTCACATCTATCTTTACAGGACTCATGGAAACTGGGGGCCCTTATATTATACCAAAACTTGGAAGGTAAGTAATTTATTACACTTCAATTACTTTTTCTCTGAAGAGCTCTGAAGCTCGAGTTGAATCGCTACCTAGTTTGTCCAAAGTAAACTGGCCTTAAAGGGGTCTAACCCTAACTTTTCTTAGCCTCACAAGTATTTTTTTAGAGCTAAAGCACGCTATTCTGGCTTAAGACGATTTTTAGCTTCCACAATATGAATAATGTATCCGTAGTATGGTACAGGTACTCATAGTCTCATAGAAAGTTACAGTTAATATATCTTTTGACGCGTAGTTATGGGAGCTAGTGTGGATCTTAAAATAAGAAGGGAAAAAAAAATCAACATGTGCCCTGTCCCTATACTCGGAAAGCATGCCCAACTTGTCCCAATGTTTAATTGGTCAAATATCGAACACGCCTTTTTCTCTCAGACAAGTCTTCCCACTTGCATTATCATTCACGCAAGCATCAAGATCATAACGTGAATTGGAGCCACCCATTCTTAACTCTTTCCACCATCACACATACATTGATCACTCACTTCCCTCTTAACTTTCTTGCCTTCCATAATCACCAAATATTTCCGTGACAAACCAACTATATGCTATTTTTCACAAGTCTCCAAACAAACGTAACGTGCTTACTTTCAAAGGTACAAATTTAATCCCCACCCACCTATTCCAATTAAATTTAGTTATCTATATACTCTTTGGGATAGATAAGCCTCCAGTTTCAATTAAGGCATTAAAATAATTGTGTTTGGTTTGCAATTTTAATTCGGCTGAAGCCATGCCCATGTCAATCCACACTCAAATAAAAATTTTCTCTCAACCCACTCTTTTTCTCTCAAATTTACTTTTTTCAATAATTATAACAACTTTAAACCAATTAAATATCATTGAAACCAATCAAATAATTTGAAAACAACCTACACATATCATTTCGCTCTTATACACCCTATATAACAATCCTAAAAAACCTATACATTTTTAAACTCTAGAACAAACGTAAATTTTCACGACTAAATTAAAATTTAATTAATATTCATGAGTACCTCAATTAAAATTCCGTACCGAACCGTCCCAACTCTTCCATCTATTTTCCCACGAACTCCTTGTAGCCTCCCTTAGTCAACAAGCATATGCTGCTAGTGCTATGCATATCTAAATTCTAAAGACTAATAGCGCCTCTATCTCTGTCCAGGTTCACTTATCCCCAGGTGAGTCAACAATGGTGTTTTTGTCATTTTACACCAAACAAACATCAAATTCGATGACGCAACCATTTAAAAAGTTATTTTATTTGAAAACTTCATTCGATTCGATTCGATTCGATTCTGCTTAGTTATATTTTATACTACAATTCAGTTCTAAACAGTTCAGTAAATTTCAGTTGAAAAGAACATAGCGTTAGTACGACTAAACATATTGTAGCGCACTAGTCACACATTTTATGCCAACTAAGCTGAATTAGTGATCTTCTCTTCCATCATTTCCAGCGGTACATTATAACACTCAGAAACCTACACCTACTCAAAAAAAAGTTCCAGATTTGAACCAGCTGCTTGCTAAAAGATCGGATACTATCCAATAATTCCAGCCATACTTCCACTCGATTATCTTCTTCTTCCTCCAAGAGTCTCCAAATCCATCTTACCAGGAGGGCTAACTACCAGTTACTGAATAAAAGTAACAAAAAATGGCAAGTGGGAACAAGCAAGAAAAGCCACACGCAATAATGGTAGCATTCCACCTGCAAGGCCATATTATACCTTTCGTCAATCTTGCCATAAAGCTTGCTTCACAGGGCTTCTCCATAACTTTTGCTCACATGGAACACATTCACTACAAAATCTCAAAATCCCACTACAACTCCACATCCAAAATCGACATATTTTCAGAGGCCCGAAATTCCGGCCTTGACATCCATTACACCACCATGAGTGATGGCTTCCCAGTTGCATTCGACCGAGACAACAATTTTGATCAGGTCCTTGACTCCTTTATGAATAAATTTCCAGATATAGTCGACGAATTTATCGGAAACTTAATTCAGTCCCGTTCTTCATCTACTAAACATTTCCTGATTTCTGACACTTTTGGTGCTTGGTCTGTCAAAATAGCAGATAAGTATGGTCTAGTAAATGTTTCTTTCTGGACTGAGCCAGCTTTAGTTTTCTCACTGTATTACCATTTGGAACTTTTGCGACAAAATGGTCACGTTCCAGTGGACGGTCAACAGGAAAACGTTCACTACATTCCTGGAATCAAATCACTCAACACCAAAGACTTCATGTCGTACTTACACGATCGAGATTTGGCACTCATACACAAGGTATATCCCGAATTCAACTTCCCGCATTCCATTGGAAAATGATCAATTTATTAATTTTCTAACAGGTAATCTTCAGAGCATTTGATTTAGTGAAAAGGGCCGATTTCATATTGTGCAACACAGTCGAAGAATTGGAAAATGAAACCATATCCGCTCTAAAACAAAAGCAGCCCTTCTATGCAATCGGACCCCTTTCCCCTACTAGTTTCAAACAGAACATTGTGCCTAAGAGCCTATTACCTGAACATGACTGCACAGAATGGCTCAACAAAAAGGAGGATGGATCGGTTCTGTATGTTTCATTTGGTAGCCTTGCTAAGATTGATAAAATTGTGATTCTTGAAATTGCTAATGGGCTTTTGCTTAGTGAAGTGGATTTTATTTGGGTTCTTCGGCCCGATACTGTTGACACAGATTGGAAAGTAGGATTTGAAGAGAGGGCTAACGGGAGAGGATTGATTGTTCCGTGGTGTAATCAAACTGGGGTGTTGTCGAATCCAGCTGTTGGAGGGTTCTTGACGCATTGTGGTTGGAATTCTACTATGGAAAGTATATGGTGTGGAGTTCCTATGCTTTGTTATCCTGTGTTTACTGATCAGCTCACAAACCGCAAGTTATTAGTTGAAGATTGGAGAGTTGGGATGAATCTATGTGATGGTGAATCTATTACAAGTTGTGAAGTTGCTGAAAAGATTAAACGGTTGGTGAGTGGAGAAAAGTCAGAAAAGATGAAGCAAGAAATCAAGAAAATGAGGATGATACTGGAAAATGCTTTACGTGAGGATGGTTCTTCGTGGAAATCTTTTGGTTGTTTTGTTCATGATGTGTTGCTTAAAATAAATAGAATTCAGAAAGATTAACTATGCTTTAATACTTGAAACAAAAATTTTGAGTTGACATGTTAAACAGAAGCTTACTTCTTCATATGGTTTTAGTTGCAACTCCAGAGTATTTGGTAGTGGTCTATACTTGAGCAGCTCAATCCCGTGTCGCTTTAGTCATTAGAAGCCGGTACATAGGGTCTCCCCGATATAGCACATGTTGTTCCCAATCTGATGGCACTCCAAAGGGATTTTCCTTGAGCCATCCTACCTTAGTAATTGAGTAATCATCTGAACTGTCCACAACTTGAAGCTTCCCCTTACTGTACTTCATTAATTCTATTTTCATTCTCATAGCTACTGCTTCTATATCAGATTGGAGAAATACCTGGATATCAAGAAAACAAGACTTGGAATGTGAGTACAAATAGTTGTCCAACATTCTATCCACATTCCAAAGCATCACTGGGAACATCACCCCACCATCTCCGTGAGTTTGCTACTACATCAATTGTACATTGTAGCAAAAGCCAAAAAGAACATCTTCATAACAAATTACTTTTCATAATTCGTATACTTGGCTCATGGTTCAAAATGACCAAAAAAAAAAAATTAGAAACAAGAAAATATAAAAAGCAAGAAAAACAAAGGATTGAGTATATATAAATTATATAATGTAGCAAGCTCGAGATGGAAAAAGAACAAGACTAGTCAAGACAGTTCATGAGGGAATTAATACCTACCTGTCCACCAAACATTAGCAAATCAGCTATTGCTTCAACTAATGACCTCTGCAACATTCTCCAACGGTATTCTGGTTTGTTGAAGTCAGGGTTTGGACACTGCATTCAGAAAGAATCAGAGAAGTCCACAGAAGTCATTAGGTTGTATACTTTGTCACAACTAAAGATGCTTAATGGCCAGTAAGAGATTAAGCAGGTCTTTTGATCAACTCAGTGTCAAGCGTAGAAGACTTCAAAATTTTTTGTTAATCGTTAGACAGCTATCTTCCTAAAGCAGCACCAGCACTGAAGGAAAATAAATCAGATCAACAATTCTTAAGCTAAATCATGTGAAGCATACCAAGAAGGTTAGAGTCACAGATCATATTGTTGAATACCTGTATAGATACAAGAACCAAATTCCCAGGATAACTTGAAACTATTGACCTGAAAGTTGATGTTGCATTTGTTGCTATAAAGAACCTGCATATAAATGTAAGATAAACCTATGTAAAATCTTCGAGTTGATAAATATACACATCTAAAAACGGGGATATTTAACTGGATTGAATTAGCAGTTTTATTTTTCTTCACCTCTAACACCACATACAGATAGATGAGACATAGCATTTAGGTGGAATAATTCCTGAGCATTCAGTATACATAAAAGAGGTCGACAACGGATCGTACTGGACACAGTACAAAACTGAAGGTCCACTCGACCATTGGTAAACTAAATTGCTATCAGATGACAGACTAAATAATGAAGAGCAAAAATCATGCTCATAGTTACAATATATCATTAGTAAAGTTTCATTTAACCAACCAGGTCTTACTAGGTTTATATTTGAGCTACTTTTTGTGTCGACTATTTGATTGACTATGAAAGATTTACCTCTTCATCTGTGAACATCAATCCAAACAGTATGTGTTCCTTCATTAATAAAGCAACATACAAAGATGAGATGTCCTAGATTATACTAACTATTGCTTATAGTAGATGGAACTGTAGCGTTTACCTGGCTAGGAATTGCTCAAACCTTATTGTCAAGGCATCATTCATGAGATTAAAAAGAGAACCTAAATTTTGTATCCATCAATAAACCAACAGTACTAGCCCCGCATCCAACATATTAAAGTTCCTCTTCAAGTTACTGAATTTACTTAGAAAAGTACCAAAAAAAAAAAAAAAAAAAAGAGGCATAACAAAAATAATTTACATACACATTCTGGGCACCAACTTCATGAATACTGTCTAGACAACGGTCCACCAGCTGAAAAGGTAGCCAGAATTAAGAACCAGTAAGTAAAGAACTCCAAAATCCAGAAACATACTCTTATTGAAAGAACTGAAAACCTTTGTATTCATCTCTAGCCCAACGAAATTCATTTCTGTTATCCGCCTTGCCATTCCCAACACGAATAAGCCATTACCTGTCTCCACCAAAAGAGGAATCTACTGAATCTGTTACTTTAATAATTTGTACAAACCAAGCATAAATTACAACAGTAAATGTGAGCCAACTGCCAAGTACCTTTTCACTGAATGATTTAGAGAGTGTTTGGCTAGCGATTAAAACACCTAAAATTTGGTTAAGAACATCTAAATTTTTCCATAACTCAAGGTTTTAACTCTATACCAAACACTCTCCCTGATTTACTCCATTTCACAAAACAAGTCTAATAAATATTTGTAAACTTTGTTTTCCTACACGAACAGTTCTAAATCTAATAGTCCATGTTCTCCCTATGCACAAAAAAATTACTGAAATTTCTGTGGAGTAAGATTAAAAACAAACACAGCATCACGGCGAATTGAGTTACTCAAGAGCCTCTAGCTCCGGATGTTGTTCTTCTTTCTTCGTGAGGAATTCTCTTATTCGACGCAAGCTTAAACAAAACTCAAATAAGATGAAACCTATTTGCCAAAGCAATGTATCACCGGGGCAATTTATCGTATATTGTCTAGGACCCTGGAGCTTCGCAATATCGAGCAACAATCACTATACTATTTTTCAGTGCAAGAAGCGAATGCTTAATAACTTGAGCTTTACAGATATGAGATGTGTCTGGGAATAGGTTTTCTCAAGCTCTCTTTTCCCTGTTTACTGCATTTGTATCCTTTTCCAAAGTAGAGAAAACCAATAATACTCACCATGCAAACATGTAGGAAACCCATAGTTTAGCAGGCAAGCATGTATCTAAGTAAAATTTACGCATGCAAGCATGTGGGAAACCGATAGTTTAGCGTTGGAAAAGAGAATTGGCCTTCTGGGATTTTCGTGCTCTTTTTCGCTGTTATTGAGTTAACAGAAGAGGGGCTTACATATAAGGAGATATAGCCGACCGCAGAATACTCACCAACTTAACCAGTGTCAATATTAAGCAACAAAACAATTAAGAAAGTTAAAAGACAAGTACCACTTCCAATATCAACAACCAAAGGCTTTGTGGGATCAGCATAAGCACCACTCCACTCCACACGAGAGGGATACGCCTAAAAATGATGAAGCAATGATATGATAATTACTTGTCCCAAAAGGAAGTCACACTGAAACAGCTCAAACCCTTCCAATGAAGATAAACTACAGGTGCTTACGTTACAGAAGCACAACAAGTTTTGGAAAAAATCAGTGATTATCAGTTGTCCAAAGTTCAGATAGGACACCCAAAAAAAAAAAAAAAAGTTCAGATAGGACTGAAACATTGCAGGACAAACATTTTCAGTTTATTGACTATAATGTCAAGCATCTGCCATCGCACTATACAGATGCTGTGCATATATAGGAATGTCAATCCATCTTAATTCTTAAGGCTTCATGATGATAATTTTGATTCGATAGAAACAATTATCCAATTACTTTTTTTTTCCTTTATATCTTTTAGTTGCTAAAGCAGAGTTGAATACACTGCAATAACTTTCCACATACATATTTGTTCCTACTGCAAGTTCAGATGGTAGATACAAGAGAGTGGCAAACAAAAAGATCAGAAACGTACTATTCCAACCATAATGAACCACTACAGAAAGAGAAACGCAGTTCATATTATGTCTTACTTTTGAATGACTGAAGTATGATAAAATAAGCATACTCTCTTAAAATACATGATCATATCTTTAGACATAATCCTCTTCAAAAGGACAAGTTAGTATGATGTTAAACATGAAAACCTTTCCAAGGAAGTACACAAAACTGGACAAAAACATCAATCACAAAAAACTTTCATGAACCAAGAAAATAGTTGTTTTTCAACAAGAAAAAGGGATGGTATAAGACATGTTAGATGGCAACGAAAATTAGTGAATGAAAAACCAGTTCGATGTTAACAGAGGCCGGCCAGAAATATAAAGCCACAACCCAGTTTGGCACATCCAGTTAATCGAAACAGAAGAAGATAAAGAAAAGTTGTGCTGATATATTTAAATGGCATTCTAATATCAAGCAGGTAGGTTGTCCATTATCCTGTATTGCTTCTTTAGAGTCAATTAACAGTGATAAAAAAGGGAGGTTAAAAGTGATAAATGGGAAGACAGTTTTATCATTTTTTGTTCAAAAGTCAGCATTCCGGTTGATAGTTATGACCGTTATTTACATACTAAGGTAAGAAAAGTAAACAATGAGACAAAGTAATATGCTAAAATGCTGAATGTGGTGAAACAAATCCAAATTGTTTAATTTAGTAACAAGTAACAGGTTCTCAAATATCTATAAATTATGAAGGAAAAAGGAGCTTGTACATAGCGAGTCCAATTGATCAAGAAAGAGTATAACTCGATACACGGTTTCTATGCAAGCACCATAATTGACACATACAAATTCTAGGATTAGGGTTTGAGTACATACTCTATCTAATGCCATAAGGCCATGAAGCTTTCTTCCTTTAAGAACTTTCCATGCAACCGCAGCATTTTTGAGAAAATGGACATTTGGCAAAGCCACCAGTTTCTCCAACAATTCAGCAGATTCCATTTTACCAACAAAAGTTACATCGCATCTGCTTTGATCGATGGTACTAACTGTTTCTGCCAGTTGAACTGACCCACAGTTATCATCTACCGAGGAGCTAAATTTCAAGGGCCCAATCCATGTTATCTTCTGGAAAACAAGCAACAAAAACATTGTTGAGTATTGAGTAAAATGGGGAGGTTATAAAGCATATATACAATTTAAAAATGACTTTTCTTTCTATGGAGATGAATAATGTTACAGTTTCTAGAAGCAATGAAGGAAGTACAGCTTCACAATGGTTCCGTCATGAGATCTCTTCTCTTTTGAACAAAAAAGTGGTCCAATTTCTCCAACATAAATCATCTTATATACCACTCAAATTGCAATACTCTGACATTGGGTGTGTAGTGTAAATTGGGGCGGTTATTGAGCTGAATCGAACCGAGCTTGAGTTTTATCCAGGCAGCTCGCCGGATTGCTCATTTTAAAGTCAAACCTAACTTATCCGTCAGCTTGTTGATTGTTAACGCCCCTTTTGTAAATGAACATAGATGTGTTTTATGTGAAGACAAGAAAATGGCATTGCTCTTCTGGCTAGCAGGAAAAAAAACGTTATACTATTTGCAATACAAGGTTGTACAGTTAAAACTAAAAGAGAAAAAAAGAAAAGGAAAAAAAGGAAGCCAGAATCTTTCAACCTTATCTACGTAACGTGCAGCAAATTATTTGATTACCTGAGAACCAGGGATTCAACGAGATGACCATCAGCCTTAGTTATACTTAATCGACAATAATGCAAAATTAAGTGATTTAGAGGAAAACAACAAAACTCAAATATTTGAAACATATAAAAGGATCCTAAAAAGAACCTTGTATTTTAAAAGTGAAGTGGTAAGTTCCTGTAGCGATGTTGGTCCAATATCAACAGGTTGACAACCTGCAAGGATATGATTCGATCAGAAATGATAATAATGGCACCAGAGGACAAAATTCACAAAAAAAAACATGTGAGAAAATCTGAATTTAGGCAAAACAAGGTGAGAAAGCTTTACTCATCACTCCATAATGCATGAATAATAAAAATCTGTCAAGACCATTGCTTTACCTTCAACCATACATTCAACAGAAAAAAGTTTCTTCTGGTCAGGAATTTTTTCCTGTACGCACCAAATATCTTTTGGAAAAATGATCTGAGTGCCTCTCGCCTTTGCAAATTCTATTAGATCTACAGCTTCTATTAGTATTCCAGGTTCCACCAAATCCAAGGGAACAGGTATTCCTAGTGCATACATTATTTGAAAAGCCATACTTCCAATGAAAACTAATCCATCACAGACCGATGCTAAAACCTGCAACGCATTTGCTTTTTCGGCAAATTTACCACCACCTATCTGCGTGTAAAAGTCAAATGCTGTGAATAAGATCTCTAAGGGCAAGCATAGATCTATATGTGCAGAGACTGAGAGAGTACAATGGCCATGTAAGGCCGCTCACTGGTCCGGAGGATTTTCTTCATCTTCTGTAGTTCCTCCTCAAAGTAAAATCCAGCCATGCAGGCAAAACAAAAGCAAGCAACACCAACGGTTGAAGCAAGTATTTTATGAGCTTGAGAAAACGCATCATTTACGAATATATCAACCCCAGAGGAAAGTTCTTTGGCAAATATTGCGCAATTAGCTACTTCTCCCTTGAAGCCAGAGAGGTTCTCAAGCAAAAGAATATCAGAATTTCTGTCTCCTACAACACCATTATGCACGGGATTGAACTTCACTGGAACAACTTCGATGTCCAGCATTATTGATAGAAAATCTGGAAATTGCATAACCTTCACTATGTAATAGTCGTAATTAACTAATGCAGAAACTGGTAGGTCAGAAAAAGAACAGAAACAATGGTCGCACCTGCAACTGATTCTGTAGAATGACAAGCTTCTGAATGAAACCCCGACTTGGAACCCTCACCCCAGCTGCCCACTAGAATTAGTTTAGAACCAGCATTGTATAAATACTTAATGGTGGACAATGCCTTGGTTGGTACTCGTGGATTTTCCTTGCTTTCTTGGAGTAGAATCACTGGGTCAAGTCTGACCATTACAACTTTACCAGACAGCTCTTCCACAGGAAAATGACTTAGTGTTTGCACATGAGGGAAATGAACAGAACGTGTACCATCACAAGATAAATCCTAGCAGGGAAAATCGAGACATAGAAACATGAGCTTGTAAGACCAGCATGAAATTATCATCTCCATTAACCATTGGATTATTGTTTCGTTCTAGCTCGCTTTGTTACAATCTGGTTGATACTTGTTCTACTTAATACATATCAAACCACAATCGTCGATATTCTGAAAAATTAGAGCAGCTCAAATTTTGCAAAATCATTGAAAGAACAACTATTTACAATCGCATATAGTGTACAAACTTTTGTGGGAGACCGTCTCTTGGAGACAAATTCAACATCACATGTGTACAAATATCATATGTTTAACATCAAACATCGTGTTTATAATAAACTTGCATGATCTGCATTCTTAATATGTGATGTTTGTATCTAAACATGCGATGATGTTTGTGACAAAATATGTGAGGTTTGATTTGGTGCCTCCGAGATACAGTGTCTCACAAATTACTCCTCCATATAATCTAGCGGAGTAAAACTAATATAGGTTTAATTATACGAACAATCTCTCCTATGCAAATCAATAAATGGCCCCTAATGTACAAATTAACAAACAGATAAGAATCGCACCTAAGCGGATTAATAAGACAACTCAGAAAAGCAGTGTCCAAGCTGCAAGTTGATGGAGTTTTTCACTTACCTTTTCTCCAAGCGAAACTCCAGCATAATCTACTGACTTACAGAAAACTGGAAGAAATCAACCAGAATATTATGTGAGAAAATGATACTGCGAAAAGCAGGGTATGTCTGTGTAACAATTAAGATAACCTTGCGATGTAAATTGAGCACTGTAACGTTTCCTTCTCCGAAATGCAACTCGATTTCCCAGAAAGAAACAAGAGTTGTTTGGAAACAATTCGACTGAATTGCAGCCAATAGTTTGTCGATTTAGCCGTTGTATATGCACAGCTTGAGCTTGACTCATCTTCTAATTGCATCTGAATACTTTCTTCAAAATAGGAAGGGAAATTTATAGGATAACGTATACAGAACTAACGGATACAGAAGGTAAAATCCATTTTTGATATATTGATACATTTCCGATTTTAGTACTCTAGAGTGGTCGCGTACAATTTAAGTATTAATTATCAATAATTATGTACAATTTAGGTATTAATTGGATTTATGATGTGCACAGTCGACTTCGCGTGCGAACGAATGTCAAACGCCGAAAGATATACATAGAAAATTGACCGTTCGCAAGATATTGTGGACTTCGTCCCACTCACAAGCGTCAAATTCTTCCTCGGCAGATTCTTTTTTGTAGGCTTTTACATCAATTTTGTTTCAATCGACTTTCAATTAATCGAATTCACGTGAAATTGAGTTAGGTTAATTGTAACTTGGTACTGATTTGCACACCCATTATCTAATTTACATTTAGTACCTTAATCAAAAATAGTTATTGATAAATAGTATCTAAATTGGACGCGGGCATTCTGGAGTACCAAAATCGGAAATGTCTCATTGTGGATACCAAAAATGGATTTTACCCGATACAGAATCATAACTTCTCATGCCACATTGGATCTTGATCGGCAGACCCGGCAGGGCCGGACTTGGGTCTCATCCAAAAAGCTTTAAAATAGACGATGAGAAAACTGGAAAAAAAAAAAAAAACAGTGATGTAGCATCCATAATTTTTAATCTATATATATATATATATAATAAAAGTGATTATGAGAATGGAAGAAGAGATATGTCACCTATGCAAAAAGCTGATGTGACAAATTTAACATTTAAAAAACTCATTTATAATTCATCTACATTTTTGTTGAAACAATCATCCATAAAATCAGCTCAATCAATTTCGTTACCTATTTTATTTTATTTTATTTTATTATTTTATTTTTTGAGAAAGAAGATTTCATTAAAAAATCAGGAAAAGGAGCTATAGCTCAATACAAAAAGTATTGTAGTACTGTAGCAAGTCACTCATAAGAACATATTACACATGAATTCATGAAACTCAAAGGCAAAGATAAGTAGCCATGTGAATCCGTAGCAAAGTGGTGACAAAGTTGATGAGCGAGACGATTGCTTCATGCCCTATATGAGACACACGAAATTCAGCAAAGTCGTTGAGCATTTGAAGAACAACAGCATAAACATGTCCATAGGTAGCTCGAGGCCCAGCAGAAGAGTGTAGATTATTTATAACTAGCAAAGCATCACCTTCCAGAATAATTTTATTGAAACCCATGTCCTTTGTTAATGAAACAGCAAGGCGAGCTGCTGAAAGTTCAGCAACCTCAACATCAAAATGCCCTTGAAGTTTTTTATGACTCCATGCTAAAACCAATCCAGTACTATCTCTAGCAACAACAGATATACCACCCAGGCCATTTTGTGGTACAACAGCATCAAAATTAATTTTTATCTACCCATCAGGCAGTGCAGACCATGGTCGGTGAACAGTAGGTTGTTACCCATTGATTTGTCCAACCGGCTTGAACATGTTTGACTTATAGAAGTTGGAGAAATTCATAACAAAATTGAAAGTATCCAAGGGAGTGTACCTTTTTTGTTCATGAATCAGCTTGTTTCTATTGTACCAAAGCCTCCAGCAAGAGTATACAAAAAAAAAAATGGAATTCATTAGAATCCATTTTGTTTCTAACGCAAAAATCCAGCACCAAATATTTTTTGCTTCAAAGTAAATTGACGAGACGGGGCAGTGGGAGATGGCCCAATATTGTCTTGCAAAATGGCAATCACGCAAGAGATGTAAAATAGATTCATTATCATGACCACACATTGCACGGTTCGAACAAGTACTAATATGACGTCTGTCCAATTCAGCACTTGTTGGTAAAGAATTATGTAGCACTCGCCAGAAAAAAATGTTTCACCTTGTTAGGGACTTTGAGTTGCCAAATAAAATTCCAGTTATGTTGAAGAGGCCGAAAAGAAGATCCATGTTGATTATCCAAAGTGCGCTGAATCAAAGTCATAGCTAAATGATAGCCCGACTTTACCGTATAGCAGCCATGTCTAGTATAATGCCAGACTTGAACATCAGCAGTTGATGTACCAACTAAAGGAATCTTTAAAATTTCCTGAATGTCATCATTCCAAAACAAATAATGGAGAATTGGCAAATCCCAATCAGAAAGCGTAGGGTGGATTAGAAAAGAAACTTTTAGCGGGCCTTCACTATAAAGATCCGGGGTTTTTGGTTTAAAAGAAAGATTCCCCGGGATCCATTTATCTTGCCAAATGTCAATGTTTTCCCCATTTCCCACCCTCCATCTGATCCCTTCACTGACCAATTCAAGAGCATCGCAAATACTTTTCCAAGTAAAAGAAGAATCAGCCTTGGGGACAGCATTGAGGATATGGGAGTTGGGGAAATATTTTGCTTTAAAAACTCGACTCAAAAGAGAATTAGGAAATTCAATAATGCGCCAAATTTGTTTGCCAAGTAAAGCCAAATTAAAAGCATGCAAGTTTCTAAAGCCTAAACCACCATCACGCTTAGTCTTTATCATGGTTTGCCAATTCACCCAATGCAACTTATTTTTTCCTTCGTCATTCCACCAAAAGTAAACAATTAAAGATTCAAGATCACGAATGAGATAATCAGGCAATTTAAAACAGCTCATAACATAGCTAGGAATTGCTTGTAAAACAGATTTAATAAGAATCTCCTTTCTAGCTTTAGATAAAAAATTTCCATCAAAAGAATTGGCTTTTTTCCAAAGTTTATCGTGTAACCACCTAAAACTTCTTTTTTATTTTTACCCATGGTGGTAGGCAGACACAAATACTTCTCATTTTTCTCCACAATATGGACATTAAGAATGTGTTGAATATCATGCTTCATGCTTTCATCAGTATTCCTACTAAAAACAGAAGTGGACTTTTCCAAATTGATTTCTTGCCCAGAGGCTAGACTATAAAGATGAAGAATGTCCATTATAGAATTAGCAGCCTCGGCAGTAGCTTGGCAGAAAATCATGGTGTCATCAACGAATAAGAGGTGAGAAATAGCAGGAGCACTAGGGATCACCTTCACCCCAACTAGATCGCCTCTACCAACTGCCCCCGCAAGAAGAGAACAAAGAACCTTAGTACAAAAAAGAAAAAGGTAGGGAGAGAGAGGATCGCCTTGACGAATACCTCTGGCAGGTTTAAAATTACCAAACTGGCCCCCATTAAGAATCACATAATAAGAAACAGAACTGATACAATGCATAATGATATTAATAAAAGAATTACAAAAGCATAATTTTTTCAAAATAGCAGACAGGAAAGTTACCTATTTTATGATATGTTTGTTTTCAAGCCCTCAAGCCCTCATATTACTCAGGCCGGTATTCACAACTGCATGGTGGAAATAATATCACATCAACCTCTTAAATTTTATTCCTCTCACAATTCTTCTCACAATTGATCCTATTTTTCATCCTAAAATTTTGAGAAACTTTATTTCCACTAAAAGTGATGGCTTAATTTGAAGTTCTCACGTGATCCACATGGGCAAATTTCTAAGGTGCATGATTTGCAATCTAATTAATAAATTATTTTCCAATACAAAAATAATGGAAAAATAAAATCAAATTAAACTTCAATATACCAGCCACCGTTTCAGCAATGTTAAATGCAACACGTTTTCGACTAAATGCAACACAAATATTTTGTAAGTTGACGGAAATGTCCTTAGCTAAAAAATAAACTTATGAAATACGAAAAAATTTAAAAAACTCGTATATGCAAACACGAAAACATTATACGAACATGTACGGACACTAAATGACAACAGTAAACACAAATCAAAAAAAATTTCGATTTTTTTTTTTTTGAAAAATATTTCGGTTATAAAAATATTTACAAAAATCTTGAAGTAATTTGGAAAAAAAAATTAAAAAAAAAAAAGCAAACCCATGAACCGGCCATTTCTTAAACTGGCCGGTTTTAAAACCGGCCAGTCCATGAAATGGCCGGTTTTAAAACCGGCCACCGGCCATTTCATAATCTGGGGCATTTTTTTTTTATTACTTTTTTTTCAAAACTCAAGAACTGGCCGGTTTTAAAACCGGCCAGTTCATAATCTGGGTTTTTTTTATTTTTTATTTTTTTTACAAATTTCAAGTAATTTGGAAATTAAAAAAAAAATAAAATAAAAGGAAATACGAAGTGGCCGGTTTTAAAACCGGCCATATGGTAATTTGGCCGATTTTAAAACCGGCCACTGCCTTTTCCAATTTTTTTTTTATCGTTTTGCATTTTTTATTACATGTTTGTTTAATAACACTACTATACATAAGACTTGTCTCGATAATGACCAATTGACATCGGTAGAATCCGTTCAAAATTTCAAATTTACATGTATTACTTAATCACGAGCTACTCGAAACATATGCGACTTTTGGCTTCTCTGAAAGACATTGGATTCAAAATTGAGAATGCCATTTTGAGAATCAAAAGAAACAGTATAAAACGATAAAATTGTTCTATAATTGGACACTTAAATTTGATCATAGAACCATATCATCTCACCACTACTAGAATTCAGATGAACCTGGGCACTCACCATCAACACTTTATACTGCTGCAATCAGCATGCCACTCATTTGATCTGAACAGGCTGGAGATTTTGTAGTTTAGTGAGCTCATGGCATGCATATGATATGAGTAGATGGATTCCTACCAACACTATACTGTCATAGCTATGCTTATCGTTTTGTGTCTGGCATGCATTGAAAGACAGAGAAGATATAATTAGCCTTAAGTGTGCTCCAATTTTTTTTTTATCGTTTTGCGTTTTTTATTACATGTTTGTTTAATAACACTACTATACATAAGACTTGTCTCGATAATGACCAATTGACATCGGTAGAATCCGTTCAAAATTTCAAATTTACATGTATTACTTAATCACGAGCTACTCGAAACACTACATTGTAAAACCACTGACGTAGTCGAACGGCATAATGTTGCTCCCAATGTGTTGTTCTTGCCTCGGTTTGATGCGCCCAGGTTGAGTGGTGGAAGTGGACTTTCTCGGCCAACGCGCAATCTAATGTAATGGTTGCCGTTGACAAATGCGATTGTCCACTCTTGATCTACCGGTGGGGGGTCCGGAGAAGCTGAATCCATGTCCGTACGACATTCCAAGGGCAAGTATGTGTGAGACCCATGTCTTACATATGAGGAGAATACCCGTTGATACGTCGTAGCTGTTAGCAGCCCCATATCTGGTAGTGTAAACCAATAAATGTCTTCGTCTACGCATGATCCTGCAAACCAGTTTAGTGCATTCAATATTTCCAGGACCCGGGGTGCCCCCATTTCCGCGATGTACAGATATGCGTTGTCCGTCAACTCCTGAAGAAGATCTTGCCTGACGCGTGGCCACTCTTCTTGTGCATTGTATTGGAGTTGTGCGATACATCTAAATCCGCAGTTTCCATCCGAACGAACGTCATTCCAACCTCGAATGTTGCGTTGACCTTGTGCTGGCATCTGATTTTGATATAAGAATGAATTACCAGTACTTGTATGCGTGCCTGTATTGTTGGAGGGAGTTTGTTGAGATTGACCGGCAGGTTGATCTTCCCAACTCGACGGGATCCTCCTCCCAGTTGCTCTAGGATTTCTGCCAGCTCTCTTCTTGTATCTGATTGGTGGCTCCTCCAGGTACGTGTATGACGTGCTTTCAGTTTTGTAGTATGACCTGAGTTCCTCCTCCGTGGCAGACTCCCTACGGTCCCTTGCCCAATCATCGAACTGGTCCCGTATTGTTTGTCTTGTACGTGGCATCCATGAGGACAACTTGAGGGAACAAACGTAGCATTGACTTCGTGTTAGGATGAGCTAAGAAAAATCCAGCCATTACGTCAGTTCCAGGATGTTTGACTGCAGAATATATGTAGCTATGTTGTTGCAGCAAATGGATAAAATATTCCATTGGCTCCATTTCACCCATCTCCTACCGTTGAGCTTTCTGGTCAGCATTGTATACGTGTCGTAACCCACTGCAGTTGAGTGGGAATTCATGTACGAGTTGAACAAGCGTTTCTTTCGGTGTCATTCCAGAATGCAACATCTGCACTACTTTCATGACGCTCTTCATCACCAACTTGTGGAAGTGTGCCATGGGGTATTTCCAGGGGTGGTTGTGTCTTCGTGATTCTTCACGCACAACTCTCCACTCGCCCGGTAACTTCTCCACGATCTTCACCTGAAATGGGCAAGAAAACTTTTTAGTACCGGTTGAGTTTCTGGAATTTGCCTCCGGGTTTGTTGTCGTCGTGACCCTATGTGCACCAGCACGCTCACATGCCATGTACACGTGTTTCGGTCGAGAATGTGAGATTGCAAAAAACATATTTTCTTCTCGGCCAGTAACACGTGTCCATGCTATTGCCCTTTCTCGAGTATCGAAAATCTGATTGTTGATGAAATTGTTCGTGCAGTCTGGAAATTCATTAGACGCATAATCAGACGAATCGCTTGATTGGCTCATATTATACGTATGAGATTTTGAGTGTTTGGGTATTTTAAGTGGTCGGGAATGGAGTGTTTGGGTATTTCAAGTGGTAGGGTATGGAGTGTCTATTTTAAGTGTTACGGTACTTCGTGTTTGCGTATTTGAAGATGGAGTGTGTTGGAGTATGGAGGAGTATGGAGTGTTAGTGACCTCCCTCCCTCCTTATATAGAAGTGTTGGTGTTGAGGAGTATCGTAAGACGAATATTTTGTCTAATGCCTCGAACGAATATGAATATGGAGTGTCAATGTCTTGAAATAATACTAACCCATCTTCTCCGGCCGAGTGGAGAGTTGCGGTGCATCCAAAAATGATAGATGGTTGTCTTTTACTTCTGCAGGTTCGCCCTCTATATATATATATATATATATATATATATATATATATATATATATATATATATATATATATATATACAATTTTTACATAACTTTAGAAAAGATCATTTCAATCAAGTCTTTAAACTATTTCAGGCGTGGATATACCGGTATTTTCCACATCTTCAGAGATGGAACTTGGGAACCGACAATGAAGATTCTATACATCTTATGTACAGAACTGCATTGGACAATGTTAAACCAAATGAAGTATGACATTCAATTAAGTTTTACTCTTCTTTCATTTTTTTTAAAAAATTATATACACTTATGTTACTTGCCTCTCATGTAATAGGTGAATTGGACACCATTCGGAACAATGGCGGATGAGGCAGTCCCCATATCACAATATAGGGGAATTATTCATTGTCTAAAGGTTATGGAGGCTTACATGCCAGACCGTGTTATGCGGCAGTTCGGATACCCCCAGTACATTCCTAAGGAACTGATAAAACCATTGCTTGTACAGAGGCCACCACAACCATCACTCTACCGATGTTCTCATTCCGTTCGGGACTCATTCGAAGACTTCATGAACTATCGATGTAATTTCGATCAACAAGCTCTTCGAGTGCAATTTGGTCATGAAACAATTCCGGCGTACGTAAACTGGTTTCGACAACGTACGCATATCCAAGTGACACCGCCCCAATCACTTAATCCAACTCAACAATTCCAACCAGCTAGTATGGATCCAGGCGTGGTATGTTTCATATACATTCAATATATATATATACATACACGATGTTTGCTCGTATTATCAAAATCCTTATTTCTATTTCATTTTTATTTGTAGAGGCTACGGTTGGTTGCTGCAATGCTCGGACGCATCACTCCACTAAACAGGCAGTATATGCAGATGCAAGACATATTAACGGTTGTTGATCAAGTTTGCGAACACTTGCAAGATTTAATTCCAAATTAAGTATCTAGTCTTTCCGGTCACATCATATTAGTACGTTGTTTGATATTCTAGTCATATTGTATATTACTTTTGATGAAGTTATTGATGTAATATTTTCCTATTCAAGTTTGTATCCTTGTTCAAATTTCAAACCTGATTGCAAATTTGAATTAGCAAAACGCAAAAACAAACAAATAATTATATAAATCAATTTATAGAAAGGAAAAAAACAGAATCAATTTCCAAAATTAAAAAAAATAAGAAAACCAATTAAAACCAATTAAAAAAGCACAAAAACAAATTAAAAAAAAACAAAATAAAACGGGAATCGGAAGTGGCCGGTTTTAAAACCGGCCACATCCCATTTCGTATTTTTTTAATTTTTTTTTTAAATTTCCAAATTACTTTCAATTTGTAAAAAAAAAAAAATTCAAAACAGCCCCCAGATTATGTAAAACCGGCCATTTCATAACCTTTTTTTTTTCATTTCTTTTTTTTCGAAATTACTTCAAGTTTTTTGTAAATATTTTTATAACCGAAATATTTTTCGCAAAAAAAAAAATTCGAAATTTTTTTCGATTTGTGTTTACTGTCCGTACATTTTCGTATAATGTTTTCGTATTTGTATATACGAGTTTTTTAAATTTTTTCGTATTTCATAAGTTTTTTTTAGCTAGGGGCATTTTCGTCAACTTACAAAATATTTGTGTTGCGTTTAGCCGAAAAGGTGGTGTGTACAACGAATCCCATTGTCCATTCTTCATCTGTCGATGGAGGGTCCGGAGATGGTGAGTCCATTTGTGAACGGCACTCCAATGGAAAGTATGTAAGACTCCCTACCGCAGCATAGCAGCTCAAGACCCGTTGGTACGTTGTAGCTGTAAGAAAACCCATATCCGGGAGTGTATACCACCATGGGTTTTTACATGGGCCTGCAAACCAGTTCAAACGATTAGTTATTTCCGTGACACGTTGTGCCCCCATTTCTGCGACGTAAAGCTCCCTGTGGTTGTTCAACTCCTCTATAAGTTCCTTCCTGACGTCTCGACACTAGTCTTGTGAATGGTATTGAAGTTGTGCTATGACCCTAAAACCGCAGTTTCCATCGGAGACGACATTAGTCCAACCTCTAATGAAGTGTGCAATTTGTTGCGGCATTTGACTCTGGTATCTAAATGATCTACCAGTATTTGCTTGAGAACCTGAATTAACCTGCATTGCTTGGGGTGGAATTACGTCGAGATTGATTCGCGTGTTGCTGCTCCCAACCAGATGGGATCCTACTCCTTGTTGCTCTAGGTCGCCTACCTCTCCGTTGGTTTACGATTGGCTCCTCCAAGAATGATTGTGACGAACTCGAATCGTCGAAATATGATCTCATTTCCTCCTCCGTGGCAGTCTCGCTGTGGTCCCTCGCCCAGTCAATAAACTGGTCTCGTACACTCTGCTGCCTAGTCTCAGGTGGTTCCCCCATGTGAAGAGTTCTCCAGAACACGTTTAGATTGTGAACCGGGTGGACAGTCCTCCTGTTTCTCAACTTGACGGCCAATTGACATGCGCACATTAGTCCAAAACTTGTGCGCAATGTGTGATCGCAATCACTGGGATTAATATCGTCCATTTGTTTCACCATTTTGTCAATGGCAAGATGTGAAACCACACCTCCCAGCTAGTGCTGTTATGCGAGTCGAGCCTTACTGAGGGCTCGACTCGGCTCGGTTCGATAAGCTATTTCGAGCCGAGTCGAGCCTAACTTCAGACTCGATTCGTTATCGAGTCGAGCTCGTCTCGGCTCGATAAAGCTTGTTAAGAGTAATTATTTTAATAAATTTATATTTTTTATACATATTTTTAATATTTTTATAGATAAGGCTCGTTAAAGATCGATAAGGCTCGTTAAAGATCGATAAGGCTCGTTAATACTTGTAATTTTTCGAGTTCGAGCCGAGCTTGAGCTCGTTACATGTCACTCGAAGTCGAGCTTGAGCCCGTTTTTTTACTCGTTTTGTTAACGAGCACGGCTCGGTTGAGCTCGAGCTCAAGCTCGAGTCGAGTATCACAATACTCGGCTCGGCTCGTTTAACAACACTACTCCCAGCCTACGGAAGATGTGACTTGTTGTGGAATGAGGCTTAATCGTAAGAGATCTCTCAAACTCTGTGCGGATCGCATCAAAATACATTTCAAGTAGGCCATGCAGCTTCGGGAATTCCCGGTGAAACTTCTGATTTGAAGGACCCAAGCACAACTTGTACCTGGCGTGAACAGATTCGACTCTGCAACCGATTTGTAGTGTTGAATGTCAGTTTCGGCATAACTGTAATTATAGGCTAGTAGTGCATTACGAAATAAACTAAGGTACGAGTGGTTTTGTGCATTACTTACCTCTTATGTAATAGGTTATTTGGACACCATTTGGACAAAGAGCGGAGGAAGCTGTCCCCATTTCTCAATTTAGGGGAATTAATCATTGTTTAAAGATTACGGAAGCTTACATGCCAGACCGTGTTATGCGCCAGTTCGGATACCCCCAATTCATTCCTCAACCACTCATAACACCAATGCTTGTGCAAAGGCCACCACAACCGTCACTCTATCGATGTTCTTATCGTGCTGGAGACTCGTTCGAAAACTTTCAGAACGTTCGATGTAATTTCCACCTCCAAACACTTCGAGTGCATTACGGAACTGAACCTCTTCCAGCGTACCAGGACAGGTTTCGCCCAAGGACGCATATGCAAATGACACGCCAAGAATCATTTATACGAAGGGAACATTACCGATCAGCCGACATGAATCCTACCGTGGTATGGTTCCTAAACAATCAATACATATACATACATGACGTTAGCATTTCATCAAATCCTTACTTTCTGTGTTTTTAATTTGTAGAGGATACAATGGCTCGGGGCTAAACTTGCACGCATCACTGAGCCAAGCAGGCGTTATATGAGCCAGAAAGACGTATTCGACATTGTCGATGAAATTTGTGAACACTTTCAAGATGTTATTCCATTACCTAGTCAATAGTCATGGCATGTAATATTTTCTATTCAAGTTCGTCCGTGTTCAAGTTGTAACCTTTTATTCGGAAGCATTTCGATTCAACTTCGAATTAAATTTAAAGTTGCGAATTCAAAATAAATAAATTTCAAATTTAAAAAAATAATGCCGGTCAAACGGGCCATTTTAAAACTTCCCGTAAAAAAAGTTGGGAAACAAAAAAAAAAAAATGAAGATGAAATGGCCGGTTCTCAAAACCGGCCTTTTTTTTTAGAACTGGCCATTTAAAAAATGGCCGGTTTTTTCATCTTTAGATTTTTTTTTTTTTGGTTTGCTTTTCAATTTCTCTACATATTTCCCAACTTTTTCCACTTTTCACACAAAAAAAAAAAAAATTGTGAAAATTTTTCGATGTTTTTTTATTGTTGTAATTTGTTTTCAATCGTGCATGTTCATGTTATTGTGTTTGTGTAAACGAGTTATTTCGATTTTACGTTAATTTTATAAGTTTTTTTTGAGTTAAAGACATTTTAGGTAAGTACGTAAATATTTGGTGTTGTGTTCCCTTAAATTCTTATAGTTATCGTTTTAGCCTAAAGATGTTATACGCTATTATGCCAGGCCTTACTTTCCAGTTGCTCTGCTGGTGGTTTCGCTACCTTTCTTCATTGTGACAATTACTAGCTACCCGCCGAAAAATTCTAGCTAGTGTGGAACGATTGAGCGATACTGGATTCTTTCTGAAGGCGTAAGTTCTTCCACCAGGATACAGTTTCAATTTCTGGACCTGCACGCTGGACTATTGTAATGTGTAGCTAAAGAGACATAGCCATAAACTATACCATGATAGAATTCTACATAGGTCTCGTTTCCCTGCAGGTACGCGTATTGCATTAAAGGAAAATGCATTGAATGATAGAAACATTGGTCTATTATCATGAATAAGCTCATCTCTTTCCAACACTTAATCCACAGAATGTTGCAAAAAACCTGGATAAAAATTGCACTGAGCGTCCGTGATCCTGCCCTGGTACAACACCTTTACCAGTATTTAGCCCCAGGGGCAAATACAAATACAGAAATATATGTAAGTGGTAGCGAATTATTTTAAATAAATTTAACTAAAATTTTCATTATTAATGAGAATTACATTTTCAAAATTACATGGTAAAGAACAAGGTTTAAACTATAATTTTCTAATCTAGGCTTAACAAAATTTCTATTTTAAGTCCATATATCATTTGTTCATCAATAATACTTATAAGGGATAACTTAAATGTATTCCACCCAACTAATATAAATATTCATTACTTATTCATTATTCACAACAAAATCTAATAATCACCAAAGTTTTTTGAAATTTATTACTACTACTTTTTATCTATCTTTTTGAAAAATAATGCGAATAGGATATATGAAGCTGGAGCGAGAATACACCAGTATTATTCTCTATAACCAAAAGAGTGCATCACATATTCACATCCACTTTAGAAACTAAAATAATTATTAAATATATTAATGTATTTTTATTTATACAAAAAGGAAAACGAACATGATAACTAATAATTAGTTAATGGTAAAAGAAATCCATGTTAGAAAAGGAAACAAAATTATATGTTCATAGAATGGAGGAATTAGATAGCAAATAATTTTGTTAAGATTTAAATGATTAAAATTAAGTAAATGAATGTATATAGAACAGAAAAAACAAAGAGACATTGTCAAAAATGTGACAATGTTTGGTATTGAACCCACAATCACTTGACAAGGTAGACCTTTGTGCAAGACTAATGGCCAATTGGGCTACATCAATTTTATGCATATTTATTCATGTTAAATTGTATCTCTATATCTTTAAATTGTTAAAAGGGGTATAATAGACATTTAATGTCCAAAATCGAGGGGCTGCGATTGAGGCCCCTTGCGCCTATGTGGGGCCGCCCCTGTTTAGCCCTACATGTCAAAGAACCATCTCATGATCACTCATCGCACGCCTAATAGAATCTACAAGCAAACGTAGCTAACATAGGCCTAAATCCTAATCCTGAATCTAATCGTAAATATATCAATGATCAAAACACTAGTATGCAAATCACAAGGAATGGCTTGGAAGAGTTGAAGATTGCGCCCTTTCCATATGCCACAGATAGTTTCAACCACAGCAGCTTTCAATATCTTTGCCAAAATTTCATCATCATCATCATCATCATCTTTCGATTTTTTTCACCCTTACATTTATATTTTTTGGTGAGTATTTGTAGTTATTTGGTGTGTTTGAAAAAACGGGCTAAGGATTGATTTTACAAGAAAAATTGTTTTTTTATCCTTAATTCTTTTACGAATCGATCATTTTCGATCAGCTCGCGAGCTTCTCCATAACTTGACGAACCGATCTTGAGCTTAAATATGTAATGATCGTCGATCACGAGCCGGCCACGATACATGTCAAAATCAGATGAGCAATGATCAATTGGACTGAAAATCGGCTCGAATCGACTCGTTTACAGCCAGTAGGACTCGGACTGTTTTTTTTGCACACCCCTACTAGTAACCCAAAAGAACTACTCTCTCCGTCCCAGAGAGAGAAGGGTTTCGTAACTTACATGCGCCTTGTATTGTTGAAGGCTGAGACTGGGTCTTTTTATAAATTTAGAGATAATTGTACTGTCAGGATAGAAATTGAGTATAAATCGGGTCATCCTCCATGCGCCAACTATTTTGTTATATTATTACTTTTAATATATGAGAAGGTCTCCTGGGAGACATCCTCTAGATAAAAACATATAGACATATTTTCTAAATATTACATATTAACCCTAATAAAAAACTAGTTGCCAAAAGCACCCAACCTGAAAATGCAATCGGATTGGGATTTGGTATCAACTAGTCTAAACTACGACTTGGTGTGTACAGAACACACAACTCTGGAAGTGCAGTATTCTGGTGTGTTCGACACATTGAACTGACAACAGAAAAATATAAACAGAAATAGAAACTTATCCTAAACACAGAGATTAACAGCGGAATAAAAGACAACGAGATAAGTTTCTAGCAGATTATATTTCTATAATCCCCGAGCCTCATGGCGAAAAAGTATCCACTATACGTTTGTTAATAATGAATACAAAACTACATCTATTCTCTACGAATATCTCTAGATGAAAAACAACCAAGCAACGAAGAGAACTACTCCTTCCAATCTAACTAATCTAACCTGAATCACACAGAGAAAAATAGCTAGACAAAGCTCAGAAAAGTATTGACAAAAATTGTGAATCTAAGAATATGTAAACTCCCGGTTTTTCTTGCTTGATTCTCATGTCTATCTTGATGAGCTCTTGATGTATATATTGTATCCAAAAACGTCCAGAGCACATCTGATTTGTTATGATCTTTACAGCTTGCAATTTGAGTCCTAATCGACTTCTTCTCCTTGTTCTAAGCGATATCTTCTTTCTTGAGTATATCCAAGATCTCATTGTAAAATCCAATCTCGTTTAACCTAAATATATTTGCACAACACTAACTAAAATTGTGGAACCAATTAGGGAAGGAAATAAAGTGAATAAAGGTAAAACCTAATTAGAAATCTGTTGTACAGCATGTTTTTCCTGCACAGCCGAATTCTGTCGAATCCAGTGTTCTCGTGACACTAGATAAAAACACTGAGAACTGTTTTGCACATCAGTGTGTATCTTGCGTGTTCCTGATACACCAAGATTAATACTATAAAAATACTTACATTTACACAACCCAAGGGCCAGAATGTGGGTCAGACTATAGTAATACGGATCGGACTATAGTAATACGGGTCAATATAAAAATCTAAAACCCCAGCTCGTCCTCAATTCTGCCGCTGAAAGAATATAAGGATCGGGACTTGTACTAATATACTGTAAAACTATTCTGTTCATATCAATGTTGATATAACAGTTCAAGTAACAGTGACTCAAGACAGAAAAACAATACACAGCGAAAATAAGTAAAGTACTCAGAGTTGTTTTTCTTTAAGCTGGTATGTAGAAAATACCAGCTGAGCCTGAGGCAAATATCACTAACAATGATGAGTGAATTTACAAAAACTTAGGTTCAAGACTTTCACAAGATCGAAAGCTTGAACTGCAAAGCTAAACAAATCAGAATAGTGCTACCTATTCATTAGCTACAGATCTAGACAAGTCTAGATGACCGAGATACTATCCATATCCAACTGATAGCTACAATGTCTAGCAAGAGTGACTAGTACAAAGACTAGAAGATGTATAAACTGTATGCTACGAATGCTTCTAGTCTGCTTAAACTCGATACACTTCAATCTGCCCTTGGTGTTGTATTTATAGCTGAGTTTATTCAACCAAGGTCAGATCTTGATTTCTTTCCATGCTTATCATATGTTTGATATCTTGCTTTTCCATAGTCTTTTTGATCTTCTTTCCTTAAGCACTTCGAGCTGAGCAAGGCTTCTCTCTTTCTTCCAAGTTTCCAGAATCTTCTTGATTTTCTTTCCATAATTCTCATCTCTTTGCTTTCACACCACAAGAACTGTTGATGTAATAATGTACAAAACAGTGAATCTTTAATCACTTCCATATCTGGATCTTCTATATATAACATGTCAATAATCGATTCCAGATCTTCTTTCCACGTATGTCCCCATCTTCAAAAGTCCTGTTGAGATATTTTTTCCAGAGAATCTTTTTCTTCAATCTTTTCTTTAAATAGACCAATCTATTCAAGACTCTTATAGATCTCCTAAATCTTGGACCTGTTGACACAAAAAATGAAACCTAACGAACTAGGTTAAATATTAGTGAAGAAGGCAATATTACAATAATGCCCCGCACCGTAAAAACTGTACGGCTAAGTTCACTGTTGATGTAACATTGTACAGAACAGTGAACTTTCAATCTCCCCCTTATTGCCTTTCTTCACACAAGGTTTTCTGTTGTCAATTCCTGCACTCAGTGGTTAGTGAACAAAGACAAAATCAATCAACACACACTTGTGACTTAAGTGCAGTAGACTGTGTGGTTTGCAATGCTGAAACAACACAGCAGTCAATACTGCACTTTCAATCTCCCCCTTTTTATCTTTCTTCACAACACCTTCTCAATACCTGCAAAGACTCCGAGAACTCCCCCTCAAGACAATATCTCCCCCTTAATACACAGTCTCCCCCTTAATTCGAAACCACTTATTAATGCTAAGAACAGATAACACATCTGATAAGCTCAAATTATACTCTAAAAAGCAATTAGAGAATAAGCTGTAGAGTTAGACTAAAGCCTAACTCATGATCGATCTCTAGGGAATTAATTAAGCTACATAGCAGTGAGAGTAAACAGATACTTGCGAGTAACAATCTGATTGATGGTTTGGTTATACTTCTAACTAGTTTGACTAAAACTAAGATTACGATTAACAATGAGAGAAAGATGAATACAATAGCAAGATCCAATTATGCTAATTCGAACTAGGGATAACACTCATATTTGTCACACGGTCGTTGTACAACAAATCAATCAATTCGATTCAACCAATTGTTCTTAGAAAATATTATACTGGAGAAATCATGAGTCGTCAATTCACGATCCTTAAACATGAACAATTTAGAGAATTTAATACGGACTTATCGAATTGAAGGTTTTTACGAAGATTTTATACGAGACTAACCTTTATGAGTGCTTTGATAAACCCTAGAACGAATATGCATAATCTTCACATACTACTACTGTATTCAAAGGTGTTTAGCTACTCATAATTGATAATTGCATGCAAAGATTCATGGTAATAATCATATGAAACAAAGATGAAAAACTCGCATGCAATAACATACAATTCAATCAATAAGATAAAGAACGAATTGTAAAGAACAAAGCAATGGAGAAATCAATACCAATAATCATGATGAATAAAATCAATGAATAACCAAGTTCCAAAGATGTCTCAATGTCAATGTGTGGCTCTTGGAGAATTTTTCAAAACTAGGTTAAAAGAAGTATGAAAGAAAAGAATCAAAATTCTAATCTAATACGGAAAATAAAACTAAGTCTGCGTCTCTCGCCGCGACGGAAGGAATAGCTCGCTGCGACGAGCCTTCTTAATCGCAATATATATCCAGCTCGCATAATCTCACCGCGGCGGACCAATTCCTTCGCCGCAGCGAGCTTCAATCTTCAAAACAGGAGCATCACTCGCTAAATCTCGCCGCGGCGGACTGATTTCCTAGTCGCGGCGAGCCATGTTAGAACTTTCAATGCCAAGCTCGTAAAATCTCGCTGCGGCTGACTGAATCCTTCGCCGCGGCGAGCCATGATAACCGACTTGTTGTCATACTGCTCAAAAGACACAGATTCCTACAAAACACAAACAAAACACCAAACCGTAAAAACGAACTAAAAAGACTACAAAACTAAAGACAAAGACTCATAAAGACCGCTAAAAAAGACCAAATGAGACGAGAATATTGTCTCATCAACATCAAGTAAGAACATAACTTAGCATTGTTCCAAATCATTCCAAACCATTCTCCCCTTTGTTGTGATGAAAGAAAAACTAATTAGAGGTCTTTGAATTTGGAAGAAATCCTGCAATTTGTCCATCCAGGCTAATATAGATCCAAGAGGGCTTGATCACCTGCAGCTGCTGGGAGGGGAATATGTGGAGCTGACAATGTTATCCAACAGTGACTTCAATAGTCGTGGGATTTTCAGATACTTGCTCCACCCAAAATATCATGCTTCCTGATTACTCCCAGAAGATGATGTGACACACTTACAGTATGCAAATTCATTTCCAGCTTGTTACCTTTCCCCTTCTTGAATCCTAGATCACAAATTATGCCATACAATGCAGAAGGGTAGATAAGCTTGCCTTGATCTCCTGTAAACTGGAAAGTACCCAGATGGTTGACAATCTTGCTGCCCATGATGAAACTCATACCAGTCATCATTTGATTCAGAAGTTCAGCAGCTCCAGAGCTAATGACATTGGCATTGGTGGGAAGACAGTGATGGATGCATATCCTAAGTAACGCAGAGAAAGAGGATGTTGCATCCTTGGCTTTTAAGTTCCTTATCCCACATAATCACATAGCCACCATTCGAGACATTTAGCAACCTCATCTGCCCGTTGTTGTCTCAACAGTTGGACTAATAGCTTATTTCTTCCCCCATAGATTCATCACTGGATTCTGGCCCAAATTTTCTTCATCGATGTCCACACCAGAGCTCATGAATCATCATCCCCAGAGTTTGCATCCCCTTACAAAGAGGTTTTATTGTCCGAATTTTAGGGCTTCATGTTCCAAAAAATTAGTGCCTACTTCTTCCTTTGCTTAGGAACTTTCTGTGACTTCATCATGGGAATGAATCCCTCAGTATCAGAATTAAAGGGAGGGATAACCAAATTATCAGAAAATGTAGGTTTCTTTGGAGAAGAGCGAAGTCCAGTGACCTTGTTGTGATAGACGGGAGGAGTGCAGGTTTCTGGAGTAGCAAGGATGATAGGAGTGGTGATGGAAGTGGGTGATAACTACCTGTTTAAGAAGGAAAATTGCACAAGATATATTTTCATACTAATGTATGTAAAGACTGTTAGACAAGGATTAAAGCAATCTTCGAAGAACAAGTAACCAAAAGAGACTAAAGAAGATTCTGACACTTAAGCTACACAATACTAGACGAATTTATCATGAGAAACTCAAAGTATCATGATTCGAGTGACAACCCAAGGATCATATAACTATTGTTTAACCAACAGTACTTTCAGCCTAATCTAAGATTGATCTACTCAAGCACACAAGCATATTCCCACTAATATGAAATTGTCCTATAATTAGAGATACAGTAGATGTCGTATCTTACTGGAAAAGACAATACATGGTTCAATCACACTGGATCTTGAAACTTATGAATCAACACTCAATCATAGAAGAAGAGAAGTTTAACACATACTGCAGATTCATTAAAAACAGGAAGTAAGTGTTAGGCTCTGTTTAAGTTTCATGCAGGGACTCAATGTAGTCTTAAAGAGTCAAACTTCCATTTTTAAAAGTGAGTGAAACCCATAGATTGCCAACAAATATAAAGTAAAAATATGCCTCAATTGGGCTCTTTTTCCATTTGGCCAACATTGGGCTCTTTTTGCATTGGCCTCCATTGAGCTCTTTTTCCATCTCTTTTACTTCCATAACAGGCAAACTGCAGTCCAATGCGAGGGGTTGAGGAGAGAAAGAAAGTGCCAAGACTAGAGACAAAGACCAAACGACTTTTTCAAGTACTACTCGTCCAGTAAGATGCATAAACTAATTATCTCAGGAACAAGGAAGACTTCAGATAAGCATGTACACACATCACAAACAAATATGCACTGTTAGACTGTGATGTTGAAGTCAAGAGTGCAATCAACCCTTTTAATCAAGTTAAGCACATAATAAGAGATTCCCGAAAATCAAGAACTCTCTTATAACCTAGTAACCTATAAAGTTGTTTTTGGGATTGTATAAGACATGTATCAACAACTTTTACCTTACTTGGGTGACTACTAGAATGATGTCTTGTACCAATTAGGTTGACATGATTGCTGATTTTGGTTCTAAGGTAGTCACATAGCATTAGGAAATGGTCACTCATGCCTTCTAAATCAGTTATCATATAAGTCACACAGGGCAAATGAGTGACACAGTTACTAGAGATCGCACATGTTGGTTTAGCAATAGATATGTAAACATCTGTTCGTTTTCTACTAAACCATGATACCAAGTTTTTCACAAAATAAAAACATCGACCACCGGCAGATTTCATGTCATCCAAATCTCTCACCCAATTAGTATCACTAAATCCACCATGACTAGTGTCAGTTCCTCTACTATACCATAATCCTAAGCTAATAGTCCCAGATATAGAGCGCAATAATCTCTTAACAGTAGTTAAGTGGGATGTTTTAGGGTTAGGTAGATACCTTGCACTTACTGAGAACATGATCCTTGGCTTGCAATCAGGAAAGTAAACAGGATTTTCTATCACTGTTATGTACTGTGTTGGATCAACTGTTCTTACAACGATAACCTTATATGTTTCTGTAGAGGCTAACTTGGGATTTGCCCATTCTTTTAGACTGCGCAATTCAGACTTCTATATAGGATTCACAAGGAGACTTAGTGCAGCTCTATCTCCTTTGTTCTTTTCAGCTGATTCTTCTGAGAAGTCATTGTGAGCCATTGTTGCCACAACTATTGGTCTAACAGTATAAGTTCTTTTCACCTGTTCATCTTGTTCTAAACCTGGGTAGGTTAGATTAACACTAACATTCACAGAAACAGGCTTTGCTTCATTAGTCATAACATAGTAATTATCATGAGACCTGACACTAGTTAGCAGACTATTGCAGTTCATATAAAAAACATCACATGCGTGTTTATCAAAGTGTACTTTTAGATTATCATCACATGTATGGCTCACATTTAGCAATTTGGCAATTAATCCATAAATCAAGAGAACATTCTTGAGAGCAGGAAATCCTTTCAAGTTCAAGGTTCCCTTTCCCAAGGCCTACCTTGAGTACCTCCTCCATAAGTGACTACACCTATCTGTTCAGGTATAAAGTCCTTAGGGTACTCTTTTGTACCTGTCATGTGCCTTGAGCACCCACTGTTGAAGTAACACGTACCTGCATGGTTAGTATTTACAAGTGAGAAAACCCCTTTGCATGCTAAACTAGGTTTGTGAACCCAAACTTTCA
The DNA here is from genome assembly GCA_026545765.1 of Plantago major. NCBI lineage: Eukaryota > Viridiplantae > Streptophyta > Magnoliopsida > Lamiales > Plantaginaceae > Plantago > Plantago major. Next base: position 86,299,158 of record CM048843.1, on the reverse strand, counting down.
TACATTTGACAATCTTACTATTCCTCACCATTGCTTCAACTGTCACTATAGAATTGATTTTCTGAGAAGTCTGTTCAGTGACTGTTGATTCAACACTGGTCTCGGCAGTATTGAAAGTACTGTAAGAATTCTGGATTCTGGAAAATATTTTTCGATATAGAAAACAAAAAAGGGTTCATGTGATCAGTTTTGAAACAAAATTGACACACTAAAGTTTTCTTAAAATCCTTGTTAGTATCCTTTTCTTTATCAAACAAAAAAACATCTTTAGCAAAAGAAGGATGTTTAGAGAAATCATAAGTTTCAGAGATTTTATCATTATTAGAGTTCTCCTGATATTCTCTACCAGTGGTTCCTACAATACCTTGTGCCAATACCTCATCTGGCTTGGCAAAGATGTGATCTGCTTCAGTTACCTTGGTGGTCACTCTCACTAGTGATTTCACATATCTCTTCATCTGTTCTTGAGAAAGTTCTTCTTCCTGGGAGTAATCTGCACTAGAAACAAGAGAACCTACCAAGCATCTCAGATTATGGCCAGAGATACTGTTGGCACTCAAATAAACCACACAGTCAGAGTCATCATAATCTAGATAGACCGTTTGATGCAGAGTGTTGTTGATCACATTGTTGAACCAACACTGATCATTTTTATTGAAGACAATAGACAAAGACATGACATGTCTAGTACCAGACCCAGAGGACTCATTAGCCTGTTCTTTCTCATAGTGAGTTTGTGGGGTTTCCCAAGTTTTCTTGGTAGTGGTACAATTCTGGATCATCATGAACATATGGGAGTCCAGATAGCTGAAAATAGCATTGAGTGCTTTTTCATTATGGCCAGACTCAGTCCATTCATCTGCATCACATTTGCTTTCCGGTTTCGGTACTACATCACCATCAGGATCTGGTGGTAGCACAGGAACCTTGTACCCATCCAAGACAGATTTCCAAGAAGACACACCAATTGATTTGATATGAGTTCTTAACCTGGTTTTCCAATCCATAATTAGTACAAAATCCACACACTTATTAATTAAGTGGCTGTCTCTTGATGCCAATTGAAGAATATAAGGATCGGGACTTGTACTAATATACTGTAAAACTATTCTGTTAATATCAATGTTGATATAACAGTTCAAGTAACAGTGATTCAAGATTGAAAAACAATTCATAGCGGAAATAAGTAAAGTACTCAGAGTTGTTTTTCTTTAAACTGGTATGTAGAAAATACCAGCCGAGCCTGAGGAAAATATCCACTAACAATGATGAGTGAATTTACTAAAACTTAGGTTCAAGACTTTCACAAGATCGAAAGCTTGAACTGCAAGGCTAAACAAATCAGAATGGAGCTACCTATTCAATAGCTATAGATCTAGACAAGTCTAGATGATCGAGATACTATCCCTATCCAACTAATAGCTAAAGTCTAGCAAGAGTGACAAGTACAAAGACTAGAAGATGTATAAACTGTATGCTAAGAATACTTCTAGTCTGCTAAAACTCGATACTCTTCAATCTGCCCTTGGTGTTGTATTTATAGTTGAGTTTATTCAACCAAGGTCAGATCTTGATTTCTTTCCATGCTTATCATATCTTTGATATCTTCCTTTTCCATAGTCTTTTTGATCTTCATTCCTTAAGCACTTCGAGCTGAGTAAGGCTTCTCTCTTTCTTCCAAGTCTCTAGAATCTTCTTGATTTGCTTTCCATAATTCTCATCTCTTTGCTTTCACACCGCAGGAACTGTTATGTTAATTGTTGATGTAACAATGTACAAAACAGTGAATCTTCAATCAGTTCCAGATCTGGATCTTCTATATATAACATTTCAATTATCGATTCCAGATCTTCTTTCCACGTTTGTCCTCATCTTCAAAAGTCCTGTTGAGATATTTTCTCCAGAGAATATTTTTCTTCAATTTTTTCTTTAAATAGACCAATCTATTCAAGATTCTTTTAGATCTCCTAAATCTTGGACTTGTTGACAGAGAAAACCAAACCTAACGAACTAGGTTAAATATTAGTGAAGAAGGCAATGTTACAACAATGCCCCGCACAGTACAAACCTGTACGGCTAAGTTCACTGTTGATGTAACATTGTACAGAACAGTGAACTTTCAGCCGCTTTCTTTCTCTTCTTTCTCTCTCTACTTTCTATCGCCACTGTCGATCATCGTCTATGAACTCGTGAAAATCATCGGAAATCAATGATGAGCTCAAATTATACTCTAAAAAGCAATTAGAGAATAAGCTGTAGTTGTAGACTAAAGCCTAACTCAGGATCGATCTCTAGGGAATTAATCAGGCTATGTAGCAATGAGAGTAAACAGATACTTGCGGGTAATAATCTGAAGGATGGTTGTTTATACTTCTAACTAGTTTACTTAAAGCTAAGATAACGATTAACAATGAGAGAAAGATGAATACAGTAGCCAGATCCAATTACACTAATTCGAACTAGCGATAGCACTCATATTTGTCACACGGTCGTTGTACAGAAAATCAATCAATTTGATTCAACCAATTGTTCTTAGAAGATATTATATGGGAGAAATCGTGAGTCGTCAATTCACGATCCTTAAACATGAACAATTTAGAGAATTTAATACGGACATATCGAATTGAAGGTTTTTACGAAGATTTTATACGAGACTAACCTATATGAGTGCTTTGATAAATCCTAGAACAAATATACATAATCTTCACATACTACTGTATTCAAAGGTGTTTAGCTACTCATAATTGATGATGGCATGCAAAGATTCATGGTAATAATGATATGAAACATAGATGAACAAGATTGCAAAGAACAAGCAATGGAGAAATCAATACCAATAATCTTGATGAACAAAATCAATGAATAACCAAGCTCCAAAGATGTCTCGATGTCAATGTACGGCTCCTCGAGCTTTTTTTCTCAAAACTAGGTTAAAAGAAGTATGAATGAATATGAATCAAAATTCTAATCTAATAAAGAAAATAAAATAAATTCTGCGTCGCTACATGTGACGAAATATTTGGCCACAAAGCCTTCTTAGTCGCCTTGTATATCCATTTCGCATAATCTACTTGGCCATGACCAATTCCTTCACCGCGGCGAGCTTCAATCTTCAAACAGGAACATCACTCGTAAAATCTCGCCGCGGCGAGCCATGCTGGAACATCCAATGCCAAGCTCGGAAAATCTCGCTACGGCGGACTGAATTCCTCGCCGCGGCGAGCTATGCTAATCAGCTTGTCTTCAAACGGCTTAAAAGACACAAATTTCTAAAAAACACAAACAAAACACCAAAGCGTAAAAACGAACTAAAAAGAATACAAAACTAAAGACAAAGACTCACAAAGATCGGTAAAATAGACCAATGAGACGTTAGAATATTGTCTCATCAAAATCCCCAAACCGAACCTTTGCTCGTCCCCGAGCAAACACACAACCTAAACACACTAGACTCTAAATTATGTAGACAAACAAAGAGTCAAATTCCCAAGCGACCGAATCTACCATTGAAAATATTAAGTTCACGAGATGCAAAAATTTCGTTCTCAACCTAACCTTGGCAGAAATAGTAGGCAGGTAATCAGACACGATCGTTTCTCAAGTAAATAACTATTAAGCCTAACCCAATAGTCCATCACAGGTGTATAAAGTGTATCACTCACTCGCATGGAAGTATCCATATAGGGTATAGCTCAAAAAAGTAAACTGGGAAGATGACTTTCGTCACAAGATGCCTCAAATATCTTATGCTATTGTACTCGTCTCATTGAGTCGAAAGGGGCTTTGGCACATGATGTATTCCTCCAAAAAATTCGAACAACTGGAACTGCTCCCTTCATCCATTTCAAAACAACATCAAATCTCATTATGCTTCACTGAATTCAGTGCGTGGCCACCTGGGCTCTTTTAATCTCAATTTTTTGCAGGTGTCTGTTTTACCGAAGTCCGCACTTTTGTACGTGTCAGTTTGGTATACGTGCCATCAACCCTCACGGACATATGGTTTTTAAAGGCCACGCTGGTATATAGGTAGTATTTGAAATACGCCTAACACGACTAACGGTGATCAATAAAGACAATAGATCCACCCCGAGATTCAAATATAATAAGTTAAGGGAACAATATACAGATCTCCGCAGCAAAATTACAACAGCTCATAACATCATAGTGAACAATCCTCTCCCCAAACCAGTTTGACAGAACGGGGAAAAATAAAATCCGCAAAGTAAAGCATGCCATTCGTTATCCCCAACGAAACTAAGTACACATAAGTATGAAAAGGCGCAAGTAATACGTAAAAACTTGCACATCCCAGGAGATCACACAATAAAAGGTGCTGGTATAATATTTTTTCTTCGGCTAGGCTCCTCACAGGATTTTGGACTACAGGGCTAACTAGACTTGCTTTTTACAAGAGAAACGACCTTGCAGGATTAAAATCCTACTACACTACTTCTAGCTAGACATTAAACAAAATGTAAGCAGCAAGAGAATTTACCATTCGCAATAGACGTTCGACTTGGTAATTGACTCAGACTCATCACAAGAGAAAATAAAAGTACTAACATCTATACATGACTCAACTGGAAGGGAAATATATAACTAACACATAAAGGTGGCTAACCTACCACCACAGTCACATAACACAAACAAGTGAAAATAAAAAATGAAAAACGGAGTACGAAATAGAGTACAAATATCGGAGATAAAGTACAAAACGAGACAACTTAAGCTAAAGAAACCGTCGACCACCTCCCCACACCTAAACAAGTGTTAGTCCCTAGCAAAGAATAGTGTAAGAACGACTGCATAGAATGACCAACCATAGTGTTGTCTCAGCAGGGGTGATCAGGTGCATCTAGAGGGGCCACCACCAAATCGCTGCTCCCAGAAATCCTGTTGCGCCTTCCAGAGTGACCCTGCTTCTCCAAGCGCACGCTTGCGCTTGGCCCGAATTGCGTCAAAATCATCCATCACATGCAGGTGGAACAACTTCCTTCCAGAGAGCAATCCTTCAGCAGTAACATTTGGCAGGACCGCAATGCCAGCACGTCGGCACGAGGAAGTGATAAGGAAGGGGAAAACCAACTTGTTACCCCAAGGGCGAATATGAATGTGCTCGAACTATGCGACGATCACTCTTCCAATATGGATAGGGGTTCCGGCTAGAGGTGGTAATCGGGACGGGCTCGGGCCGTGCCGGGCCAACCCGTAAAAGCCCGTTCCATTTAGTGTGTGGGCTGGTCCGGGCCAGTTTTAAACGGGCCGTGCCGGGCCGGGCTTTTTTATAAATATTTTGGCCCAGCCTGGCCCCTATCCCACTTATAAATGTTCCGGGCCGGGCCGGGCCAGCCCAGCCCATATGCAATTTTTTTTTTTTTTTGCTTTTTCTATAAAAGTTGCATGTAAATATGCATATACATAAACTAGAAGATATAAAACGAGAGAAAGAAAGTTAAAAAGAAAAGGAAATGAAATGAAATAACAAGAGTTGAAAATCCTGCGTTAACAATGAATGATGAGAGTTTAATTAGTATAAGTATGACAATAATATAACTATTGAATTGGTGGAAACAAGATATGTTTTTGTTCCTCATATTGGTATTTTGGAAAATATTATTATAATTAAGAATCCTACATAATTAGTGGAACTAATATTAGATGAAATCCTAAACATATATTCATTCATTCATCATCTCTATTAATTAAACAAAGCTAACGAAGAAAATTTTGCAATACACTTTTTCTTAATTAAATGTGTGATTATAAATTTATGACTCTGAATGACAAAATGCATGTATTGTAATTGAACTTTTTTCAATTAAGATTGCAAAACATATAGATATAGAGTTTTTTCCAAATATATATAGTATACATTCAACTAAGTATAATAACGGGCCTCCCGGGCCGGGACGGGCCGGGCCAAGGACTACATGGCCCCTATGGCCCACATAACTTAAATGTACACGGTCCGGTCCGGGCCAAATATTAAATGGGCCGGGCCAGTTTTTAAGCGTGCCAGGCTGTTCTGCGACCGGCCCAGATAACACCTCTAGTTCCAGCCATGATATCCCGGAGAGTAGGGCTGAAAACGGATCTGAAGAAATCCACATGCCCTCCTGGGCAAAAGGAGTTGGCGAGCCAGTGGTAGAAGATGTGGAGCTGCTCATTAGGGATCCGGCAAGTTGCCCTCAGTTGGTCGTCATCGTCGGGGGTCTCGAAGAAACGGTTAATGGTACTAGGTGAAAATTCCACATATCCCCCACGGACTGGTACTCAAGCGGTGTGTGACTGCTCATCAACCTTCCTGTCAGCATAATTCACATAGAACTCCATCACAAGATCACGATCATAGGACCCTGGATTTTCTGCCAATTTGATCCACCTCCTAGTTTGCAGCATCTCTTTCAGGGGGGTATTGTATTCCAAAAACAGCCTGGTGTATTCACGTTCCCCTGTCAAATCCACCCTGAGGTCAAGGATAAACTCCATGTTAGCATGTTGTTGACTGTAAACCAAGCTCCTTGTAGTGACAAGATGAGGGCTAAAATTAGCCGGTGCGCTGCTCGAGTCACCACGGTGGAGTGTTCGTCGTTCCCTAGGAGCCATGGAACCTGCGAAGAAGATGTTAGTAGATAGTGGTGGGGTTAGAGAACTACCTCCCCAAACCTATTCGAGAACATGCAGGTGATAACAAAAGGGTGAGAGGTAGAAAGGAAAACGATCTCCCCAAACTATTCACAATCCTGTAACAACACACAAGGCGCATGCGATAATATCAAGCTATAGTCAACCACGCAAGTCAAGAAGAACTTGAAAGGATAAGGGAGAAAGGAGTTGAAAACAATGTACCTTGTGAGTTTGGGAAGAAGTAGAGAAGAAGAAAGAATTGTAAGGGGGGGGGGGGGGGTGAGGAAAAAGAATAAGAAGGAAGAAGGAAAGACACGGGTAGCAGAATTCGAATTCTGCTAGGAATGGTAATTTTTTTTTTCGCAGCGGTGAAGAATATATCTCGCCGCGGCAAAAATTACGAAACAAAAAACTGGGGGAGAGAAAAGACTCTTGCTCGCCGCGGCGAAAATTTTCGAATGCACAAAAAGGAATAGTGAGACCATCTTGCCGCGGCGAGAGCAAAATTTTTTCGAAAATATTTGTACTCGCACTGTTCAACCTCGCGTCGCAAGATCGAAGCTCCAAGCCTCATCTAGAGTTTACGAGTTTCCTCATATGAGTGCAAAGGTCCCACTTTCCAGAAACACAATTAAACTAAAAACAAGCAGACATATAAACATAGTCTAACAATATGAAATAACAAGCAAGTGTACGGAATGAAAAATCAGTCTAAATGAATGGAAAAACAAAAGGGGGCTTTTGTTTATAGTCGTTAGCTCAACTCCTTCCTGCTGGAGCTAATTGAGCTTCAGGTTTCCAGCCTCCTCTGTCCCCATGGTCACTCGTGAGCGAGAGTAGGTGTAGAGTGGACCGGTGTGTGCTGCAATGTCATTCCTGGTGTCAACCTGTGCGGAAGAATATGATGTGGTGATAGATTGTTACTCACGTTTCTCACCGCAAACCTGGATAGTACATGTACGGCCATAAAGATCGACTATCATGCGAGTAGCCTTGATGAATGGGCGCCCAAGAAGCAGCATGTCCTTGTCCATCTCTTTGATCTTCACCTGAGGTGACTCAACAACCACAAAATCAGTCATAAACACATCTCCTGCAATGGTTACCGGGACATCTTCAACAACTCCCACGCATTTGCTTCGAGTACCATTAGCCATGGTCACAAAGCATCTTCTCGGTTCTATACCCTTCAGGTTGAATTCCTCATAAGTTTCGAATGTCATCAAGTTAACTGCAGCTCCAGTATCAATAATACCTGTAACCTCAGAAGAACTGCCTATCCCGACAACCAAATCGAAACTGTTTGCATCACTAATGCTCTTCTCTTCCTTTTGGATCATCTGAACTGGTCCTGCATTCGCCTTCTCTTCTGGAATCGCAGGACCAGATGTCATCACCATTCTTGGTTCCTGTGCCGGTGCTGCCTCAACTTGGGAATCCGCCTTATCATGGTTGCAAGTGCAAGTCGTAATAACAGTCTTAACTACTCCTGGCTTGTAAAAAACTACCTCCACAACAAGTATTCTGTTATTCTCGACAGTCGGGGGGAGTTTACCCTTCTCTCTTTGTTGGAAAGCGCCTACTAAGTCCCCAAGAGTCTTCTCCAACCTCTTTTGCAATTGCTTAATATTTTCAAACCTCTGGTCATTCTTGGCTTGATTTCGCTGTGCTTCTGCCCAGAACCTCTTTGATCTCTCCATGTGAGCTCTAATCTCCTGATCAGCATTTTGCGGTGCACTAGTAGGCGAACTGGCTGTGTGTTGGACCTGTTGAAGCAGAGCTGTCAACGAAGCAGACTTCTTGAACCGGAACTCTTTGTGCCGGAACCTGCTGTGGTGCATTCTCATAGAAGTTGCCTCCATAGGATAAATTGGAACGGTCGGGGTTGAAAGGTTGCACTTTAGTGGCGCCTATATTCATACCCGAATTTGGTTGCCAACCACCACGCTGCCTGTTTTGCACCCAACAAATGATCTCCGGAGTTGGGTTCCCCCCATGATCTCAGGAAGTCTACACATACTGGCACCATGCCCGAAATTACCACACAAATTACATCTCTCGCTAACCAGAGCCACTGGTGCAGGGATAGTGCCAAGCATCCTCATCTCCTTAATCTGTTCGGCCAATTCAATAGTACTGGGGCCAGGTGTTTGCTCCAAGGCTTTTACTTCAGCTCTCCTTGGTCGGCCTCTAGTTCCCTTAATCTGGGAGATGGCAGCAAGCTTCTCAAAATCCACATTCAATATAGCCGGAGATGCCGTAACAATAGAGCCATCCACGGTCATATCCACCATGTTCTGTGCTTCCCAATCGAGTCCCTCATATAACTTGCAGCATAAATCCATCTCACTCAACCTATGGTGAGGGCATTGAGAGAGAAAGTTCAGGAATTGCTCCCTGGCCTCATAAAAGCTCTCATCATTCATCTGCATGAACTTCTCAATCTGAACCCGAAGCTGCCTAGTCTTTTCCGCCGGGTAGAACTTATTCATAAAGGCCCTGTATAGATCATCCCAAGTAGCCAGAGAGCCTTCAGGTTGATTCAACAGCCAGCTCTTTGCTTTATCCTGCATACACATGGGAAATACCTTCTTCCTGATTTCCTCATCAGAAACCATTACTGAGCCCAGAGTAAGCGGAATCCTAGCAATCAGCCCCTCGAACTCCTTGAGAAACCGGATAACGTCCTCATTAGCTATCCCGTAATACTTAGTCATGTCATGGAAGTGATGAGACTTGATCTCCATGTTCCTAGCCTCGCTAGAGAGCACAACAGCTGACCCCCCGCCTTAATTTCACCGGGTTGCATATAGTTCCCATAAGTAATCACAGGAGTCTCAACAGCATCATTGACTCTGGGAGTATTCTCGTTGACGTCACCCATTTCAACAGCGGCTAAGTTCAGTATTCGAAGCTGATGGTAGTGTCTATCGATCTCAGGTACTAGAGGTTGCAAAGGTGTTTCTTGCGATCTTGTACCGGGCATAAACCTGCAAAGGTTCTTCTACAAAATCAAAAACCTCGAAAAATCTTAGTTTCTGTTAGTGTAGAAATCGCAGGTAAGTAAAAAAGCAAGTAAAATATTACACCCACATGCTACAGTAGGAATTAATTCCCCGGCAGCGGCGCCAAATTTGATGAGCTCAAATTATACTCTAAAAAGCAATTAGAGAATAAGCTGTAGTTGTAGACTAAAGCCTAACTCAGGATCAATCTCTAGGGAATTAATCAGGCTATGTAGCAATGAGAGTAAACACATACATGCGGGTAATAATCTGATTGATGGTTATTTATACTTCTAACTAGTTTACTTAAAGCTAATATAACGATTAACAAGGAGAGAAAGATGAATACAGTAGCAAGATCCAATTACGCTAATTCAAACTAGGGATAGCACTGATATTTGTCACACGGTCGTTGTACAGAAAATCAATCAATTCGATTCAACCAATTGTTCTTAGAAGATATTATACGGGAGAAATCGTGAGTCGTCAATTCACGATCCTTAAACATGAACAATTTAGAGAATTTAATACGGACTTATCGAATTGAAGGTTTTTACGAAGATTTTATACGAGACTAACCTATATGAGTGGTTTTATAAATCCTAGAACAAATATACATAATCTTCACATACTACTGTATTCAAAGGTGTTTAGCTACTCATAATTGATGATGGCATGCAAAGATTCATGGTAATAATGATATGAAACATAGATGAACAAGATTGCAAAGAACAAGCAATTGAGAAATCAATACCAATAATCTTGATGAACAAAATCAATGAATAACCAAGCTCCAAAGATGTCTCAATGTCAATGTACGGCTCCTCGAGCTTTTTTTCTCAAAACTAGGTTAAAAGAAGTATGAATGAATAGGAATCAAAATTATAATCTAATAAGGAAAATAAAATAAATTCTGCGTCGCTCGCCGCGACGGATGAAATAGCTCGCTACGGCGAGCCTTCTTAGTCGCATTGTATATCCAACTCGCATAATCTCGCCGCGGCGGACTGATTTCCTCGCTGCGGCGAGCGATGCTGGAACATGCAATGCCAAGCTCGTAAAATCTCGCCACGGCGAGCCATGCTAACTAGCTTGTCTTCAAACAGCTCAAAAGACACAGATTTCTACAAAACACAAACAAAACACCAAAGCGTAAAAATGAACTAAAAAGACTCAAAACTAAAGACAAAGACTCACAAAGATTGCTAAAAAAGACCAAATGAGACATTAGAATATTGTCTCATCAATCAACCATGAAAATCATCAAATCAACTCGCCATTGTCGATCATCCTGCCATTCTTTCAGAAATCTGCATAACAACTTACGAAATAAGGTTTGATGTTTCGAACACTAATTTCTGTGAGTTTTTTGTGATTTGATCGAAGAAATCATGGTAGATAGTTGATCGATCATTCTGCTAAATAATTAATTCAATATTTTGTTGAGAGTTTCACTAGTTGTTGATCGTAGATGTATGTTTTCGTATATTTCTGTTGAGATTTTCACTAGTTGTTGATTGTAGATGCCAGATTCAGCTGGAGCAAATTCAACAACTGAAGATGCTGATGTACCTGCACAAATACTAAATACAGGTCATGTTCTATAATATTTTGAACCTTGTTTACGCGATTTTCTCATTTGATTACATGTTGTAGTTGTATTCAATGCTCTGTGTCATATGCTCCATGATCTCTGCATTTCACCCCACGATATCATGAAAAGTAGTTTACATGTGACCAGTGGAGACTTGTTATGATGCCTATTCAATGCTCTATGTCATATGCTCCATGATCTCTACATTGCACCCCATGATACCATTAAAAGTAGTTTACATGTGACCAGTAGAGACTTATTATGATGCCTATTCAATGCTCTGTGTCATATGCTCCATGATCTCTACATTGCACCCCATGATACCATGAAAAGTAATTTACATATGACCAGTAGGGACTTGTTATGATACCTATTTAATGCTCTCTTCCATATGCTCCATGATCTCTGCATTTCACCCCATGATACTATGAAAAGTAGTTTACATGTGACCAGTAGGGACTTGTATTATGCCTATCCCATGCTTTATGTCATATGATCCATGATCTCTACATAGCGCCACATGATACCATGAAAAGTAGTTTACATGTGACCAATAGGGACTTGTTATGATTCCTATCCCATGCTCTATGTCATATGCTCTCCTATCCGATGCTCTATGTCATATGCTCCATGATCTCTACATTGCACCCCATGATACCACGAAAAGTAGTTTACATGTGACCAGTAGGGACTTGTAATGATTCCTGTCCCATGATCTCTGCATTACAACCCATGAAACCATGAAAAATAGTTTACATATGACCAGTAAGGACTTGTTATGTTTCATGTCCTATGCTCTCTGCCATATGCTCCATGATCTCTGCATTGCACCCCATGATACCATGAAAAGTAGTTTACATGTGACCAGTAGGGACTTGTTATGATGCCTATCCCATGCTCTCTGCCATATGCTCCATGATCTATGCATTGCACCCCATAATACCATGCTTTACTTGTGCAGCCATAGTTGTTAACAACTCAACCACCGTATCCATTGATGATGACTTTAACATTGTTGGGAGTTTGATAGGAAGTACAATAAACAGTTTGGATGGCATGCATGATTTGTATCGGAGGCATGCTGCAAAAATTGGATTCTCTTTCACAAGATGCACGTCGAGGCTTAATAACAATGGGAAGGTCTATCAAAAATACTTCATCTGTAGTTGTTCAGGGAAACCAGAAGAAACTCCTAAAACTCCTTTGGTTACACCTTCACCACCTGCAACTATAATTAAAGAAGGTCTAAACCAAAGCAAAAGAAAACGGCGAGGAGATTATGTTATAAAAACAGATTGTCAAGCTAAGATAGTCATAAGTTGTGACACTGACAATCATGTTTACATGGTGATAAAGCACATTGAAGAGCATAACCATAATCTAACTAGAGAAGCATGGGGCCACTTACACCGTGTTGAAATATCTATATCAGCTGAGAAGGCGAAATCAATAGAAGTTATGGAAGCTGCTGGACTACATTCAATAGAAGCCTATAAGTACATGGTAGAAAGTCCCGGGGGGGGGGGGGGGGGGGCCAAGAGAATGTAGGCCACACTGAAAGGGACCATATCAACTTTATCACCCGCTTCAGGACGACCGCTATGGGTGGAGCGGATGCCCAAACAGTTCTTGATATGCTTCAAACAAGACAAGATGAGGATCCACAGTTCTACTTCACACCAAAGTTAGATGAGGAAGACAAGCTATGCAGCTTGTTCTAGAGGGACTCAATGATGAAAGATGATTACAACTTATATGGTGATGTATTAATATTTGATACGACTTACAGAACAAATAAATATGGTCTCATATGTGCGCCTTTCGTAGGCGTAAACAACCATTGGAAAAATGAGATGTTTGCTTGTGACTTCATTACATATGAAACAACTGAGTCATTTGTGTGGCTTTTAGAGGAGTTTTTGAAGTCAATGGATGGTAAGAAACCAATTACTGTGTTCACTGATCAGGATTTCTCGATATCAATGGCACTGGAATAGGTACAATGTTATCAGTTATATTTCCTATATTCTCAATATAATGTCCTATGATCTCTATGTTGAAAATATTCTCTGTAATTTATATGTTAATATGCCAATTCTCTATGTTATATAAGGTATTTGGTGAAGAAACGAGACATAGACTATGCCTTTGGCACCTCTTTCAAAATGCAATAAGCCATTGTGGAAGATTGAAGAATGATGATCGTTTCAAGGAGGCTTTCCACCGATGCGTCCAAGGATCATTGAATAGAGAACATTTCGAAGAAAACTGGAATGACATGGTTGAAAAATATGAGTTGCGAGATGAAAGCTGGGTCAACAGGTTACCCCCATGATCTCTGACATATACTCCATGTTCTCTATATTGTGCTCCGTGATCTAAACATAATACCTTATCTTTTCAATCAATAGGTTGTATGAAATAAAGGAAAAGTGGGCCCCTGCACTGAGCAAGGATTTCTTCTCAGCTGGGATACTATCATCCCAACGGAGTGAGAGCACGAATAATGCAATCTCTTTTAATGCAAACAAGGCTACCTCTCTCACACAATTCTTCCATTTATTCAATGCTATGATCAACCGTTGGAGGAGAAATGAAACAAACAAGGAATTCAAAAACACAATGTGTGAGCAAAAAATATACTTGCCTACTGGACTTGTGTGTAAGTGCAGACTTTAACTAAGTATTGGAGCAATACTAAGATTGGCTTAATATTGTTACTATTGAGGGATTGAGCCTCAAACACTAACTAAACTACTACAAGTCACTAATTTAAAGTCCACCTCCAAATAGAAGTCCGACCTGGTGACTTGGTCCGAGCCGGAACACCTGAAAAGACTAAGTGGGGGGGGGGGGGGTGGGGGTTAGATAGGTAACCCGGTTTGCTAGATGTCAAACCGGGAAGAGACTTTACTCAAGAGAGAGAGGAAGGCTCTCAATGTAGTAGTTATGAGGAAGGTTATAATGTAAAAAACACTTACCCTAAGGTCTTGGACCTTGTGCTATATTTATAGTTATTATGTACTTATGAAGAGGTTCATAAGATGATGCCAAGTGTATGTTCAGGATTTGGACAACAATGCTCCCTTGGCCCATGACCCAATAGTATGAGGGGGTCCAATACTATAAGATGGGCCTGGGAGGGTAGATTGGTCCTTTTACCCCTCAGAGTATTATTCCCGCTGATGGGTCCATGTGAGACCTTTTAGAATGATCCGAGCTCTGTTGAGTTGGTCTGTTCCTAGGTAGCTCAGTGACGGTCCGAGATACTAGCTGCTCGGAAGTATCTTGGAGGTTCCAGTGTATACGTTTGGTCTTATTGTTAAGGTGGCGTCCGAGTTTACATCGTCCGGTTCGTTTGGCATCCTAGGACTGACAGTGTGTGGTACTTGGTGAGACCATGTGACCTCTTGTCAGGTTCGGAAGTCGTGCACCTAGCTAGGGCGGACCAGCTGAAGAGGTGTATTAACTTGAGCGTACTGTGTCACGCCCCTGACCTTTTTCACCTCATAAGCATGTTTAAATATGTTTTTAAGCAAATTTTAATATTTTAATACATGTTATAAACGTGACTTTATTTGTGAAAAAGTAAATTGATATTACGTGCGTTTTTGAATTAGAATTGTTATCGTTGTTTTATATAGTTTTGGGCCCGGCTTGTTATTGTTGATTCCGATTATAAGTTTAGCTGCAACAAAGGTCAGTATGAAAAATATATGACAACAGTACAGGAATAAAAAACTATCAACACTTACTGAAACTTGATTACACAAACAAAAAACAAAAACACAGGTTCGGATTTAATCACGGGCAGTCGAAGTGAGACCACTTCCCCTTAAGCTAAATTTGTCCGCCTTTAGTAAGCTTCAGGCCTTCCTCGGACAATTAGCTCCCAAGGTACAACGTCCAATCTCAGCAACCACTGGAAGCTCAGCAGCAGAAGCTCCGTCGAACTTCTGTGGTGAAGAACACTCGAATATCTAAAGTGCAGAAATAAAAACAGAGAAGAGAAGGGAAGAAGGATTTCTGATGCATGTTTGTCAAGTGAGGGAGTGGTATATATATATAGGCAGAAAGCATACTTTCGATCACCATTAGTAGCCAAATTGATGCTGCAACATTTAAGCTCAGAGTAATGCAGCATGTTAGTGGGGATGTTACATCTTCACATTTAAGTGGAACAATCTGGAAAATCTCTGGAAGGCCAAAAGTTGCGTTCCATGGAAAATTGTAGTAAAAGATTAATATTCACCATATTTGCTTGGAATTTTCGGTTCAAATGTTTCTCCCCCTAGCAGCGTAGGAGTTTTGCAATAACCACAACACACACTTGTGACCATGAGTAAACACAAGCATACCTTTATACTACTCTTTACTTCCATATGTTTCCAATGTGGGACAATTGCAAAAAGCAAGTCTCAACTAGCTTTTTAGCCAATTTATCATTCACACCTAGAATTGGTTATCTCCGTATCTTATACCATTTCAAGCTTATGCATCCCACTTCATAGCGAACTAAAGAACACGCAAAACCGAGTGGTGGAACTTAGATAATTAATTGCTCAAAGTTACCCACTTAACACATTATAACACATAACAATTTTGGCTTTCTCTTGGTTTTCTTGCAACACTTAATGCCTCTTGCAACCAAATCCCCAACAATCCCCACATGAATGAGACAATTGGTGGTAAATGCAAATGCAGCCTATCAATGCAAATTCGAGTTCTTCGAGAAAAGCGTTGCATCGGGAAAGGTGGTTGTTAACTTGAACCTTCCCTAGTGAAATACCATCGGATATACTTGCCAAGAAGTGGGCGATGCCTTGAACTTTTCGGCTTTAGTGTGTAACAAGACAATGATATACACACAACGATTTCCTCTACACCACATAGGTCCTTTCGTTGTTGTCCGTTTTGGCCTTGGACTGCCTTGGAAACTTTCACCGAACGCTCTAGAGATTTAGCCCTGACTATCATCTCATAGAAGCGGCCCTTCACGTTCGACATAGGTGATCTCTCATTAGAAGTATCTGTCATACCCACGTTATCAACTTAACGTATAAGGATCATTAAAAGCTTTATTATCCTCCTTTGTCTGGTCTATCACTCTTTCATCATAGGAATAGGTAGAACTCTATTTCCGAGTGCTTTGGTCGATCCCCACAATTCGGTTGTCCTTTGAACACGCAAATTGGGGTTTACAATTCGGTAGGGTTGCCATCATGGGTGGTAATCATTTAATGGGCTTTAACCCCATTCCCCTCGATGATTCCTCCACACGGTCTCTAGTAAGACCTTTAGTTAATGGGTCCGCAATATTATCTTTGGATCTTACAAACTCCAAAGCTATAACTCCTGTTTTTAATAGTTTCTTCACGGATTTATGTCTCCTACGAATATGTGGAGACTTCCCATTATACATTATTCCTTGCTCGTCGATAGCGTACATACATCACAGTTCAAACTAATTGGAGGCATAGGTTTTGTCCACATAGGAGTGTCTTCCAAGAAACTCCGTAACTAATCGACCTCTTCTGCTGCAAGATCCAACGCTATGAATTGATTCCATAGTTGATCGTGTAATGCAGTTTGTTTGCAAGATTTCCAAGAAATCGCTGCTCCACCAATTGTGAAAATATACCCACTCGTGGATTTAAGCGTCGAGGAACCCGTAATCCAATTCGCATCACAATACCCTTCAAGCACAATTTGGATATCTCGTAAAATGCAGCCATAGTTAGCCGTGCCCTTAGATATCTAAGGACTCTAACTCGCTTTCCAATGTTCATGATTCGGGTTACTCGTATATCGGGCTAACTTATTCCGAGTTAGCGATATACGGTCTAATCTGATCCATGTGGTACATTAGACTGCCAATAATCCTAGAATACTCAAGTTGCCCCACACTTTCTCCCCTATTCTTGCAGAGCTTTGACACCACCTCCATAGGAGTTCTGACAATCTCATTACTGTCTTTGTCAAACTTCTCAAGAACTTTTTCAACATAATGACTTTGAGAAAGTGAGTATCCCACATCCGTTTTGGAAATTTTCATTCCAAGTATGACATCGGCTAGACCCATGTCCTTCATATCAAAATTTCGTGACAACATTCTCTTAGTAGTTATGATGTTATCATTGTTGCCAATGATTATCATATCATCCACGTATAAGCACACTATGACATAGTCTTTGTCATCTCCCTTTACGTAGACACACTTGTCACATTGATTTATCCTAAACCCATTTGAAAGCATAACACTATCAAATTTCTCATGCCATTGTTTAGGAGCTTGTTTTAATCCATACAAAGATTTAACAAGTCTACACACTTGTTTTTCTTTCCCGGGAACCACATACCCTTCAGGTTGTTCCATGTAAATTTCTTCCTCAAGTTCTCCATTGAGGAAAGCTGTTTTTACATCCATCTGATGAATCTCAAGATTAAACAATGCTGCAAAAGCAATGACTAATCTAATGGATGTCTTTCTAGATACAGGAGCATACGTGTCAAAGTAGTCAACACCCTCTGTTTGCTTGTATCCCTTAACTACAAGTCTTGCTTTGTATTTATCCACGGAACCATCTGGTTTCATCTTCCTCTTGAAGATCCACTTATGACCTAGTGGTTTAGAACCAGGTGGAAGATCCACAAGTTCCCATGTATGATTCTGCAGAATCGAATTCATCTCACTATCAATCGCCTCTTTCCAAAGATCAGAATCTGCTGATGAGATAGCCTCTTTGTAAGAGATCGGATCCTTATCTACCAAGTAGGTTAGAAAATCCGGACCAAAAGTTTTTGTTGTCCTAGCCCTCTTGCTACGTCTAGGTTCTCCTACTTCCTTTTGAGGATTCGCCTCCCCCACATTAGTCGCTTCTTTATTGATCTTCGAGTCAATAATAGTAGACCGATCAATGTAGGGAAAAACCCCCTCAAAGAAAGAAGCATCTCTTGCTTCAATAATAGTATTACTATGCATCTCAGAATTATCTGATTTGTGAATCAGAAATCTATATATCTTACTATCTTGAGCATATCCTATAAACACATAATCTACCGTTTTAGGTCCAATCCTAGTCCTTTTGGGAGGAATAGGAACCTTTGCTAGACACCCCACACTTTAAGAAATTTATAAGAAGGTGCATGACCTTTCCATAATTCATAAGGTGTTTTGTCTAGCTTTTTTATGCGATAACTTTGTTTAGGATGTAATTTGAAGAAAGCAAAGCTTCCCCACAAATTTTGGGGTGCCCGAACCAAGCAATAATGAATTCATCATCTCTTTGAGTGTCCTATTCTTCCTCTCAGCAATTCCGTTTTGTTGAGGGGAGTAAGGAGCGATTGTTTGATGAATGATTCCATTTTCAAAGACATAATCGAGCAAATGGAGACTCATACTCTCCACCTCTATCGCTCCTCAACATTTTAATCTTCTTACCAAGTTGATTTTCAACTTCATTCTTATAATGCACAAACATGTCAATTGCTTCGTCTTTACTTCTCATTAAGTAAACATAGCAATATCTTGTGATCATCGATAAAAGTGATGAAGTAACTTTTACCACCTCGCGATTGGACATACTTTAAGTCACAAACATCGGTATGTACCAAATCCAATGGCTTGAGCTTCTCTCAATAGAACGGAAGGATGCTTTTGCTAACTTCGCTTGACACAAGTCTCACACTTGTATTGTTTATCAATGTTAAATTTGGGTAGTAGGTCAAGTGATATTAATTTTTGTAAACTTTACGATTCACATGACCTAGTCTACCATGCCATAAATTAAAAGAATTAGGAAAGTAAGCAAATTTAACATACTCATTAGCCTCTTGGGCAACATTCTTTCCATCTGAGCTAGTGGAAGCCTCGGTTACATTTAAGCCATAAGGCTCAAGATGCAGGAATTACGATGGTAGCAACCATCTTAAACAAATTATCACAAAAGTAACCTTGTCCTATGTAGGAGCCATCCTTGGTAAGGATAAATTTGTCGACCTCAAAGCACCGACGAAACCTTTCTTGTTCAAAGATAGATCCGAGATCAAATTCTTGGATTTCGGCACATGGAGTACTTGATCAGTCGGCTCCTTCCGGATGTTAGCTTAAGGGCCAGATTCTTTCCAAAGAACCTTTGCCACAGTGAGTTTCCCATGTAGCACACCTCATTAGTTAGAGGTTGATAAGTCTTGAACATCCATTTGTTAGCACAAATGTGTCGAGTGCCCAGTGTCCACCCACCAATCCATGGAGTTTCCCCAACAAAGTTCACTTGAAACAAGACTTATATGCATTTCCTCTGTTCCTTGGGTAATGCCCAAACTACGACCTCATACATTAGCTTGACCACCTCTTGGTTATTATTACCATTAGCATTACGGTTATTATTGCCATTCCTATTGTTCCTTTGGTTTACATTGTTGTTATTATTACGATTGTTACTACGATTTGTTATTACGATCGTTACAATCTTTAGCCTTGTGGCCTTGCCTACCACATACAAAGCAATCCCAACCACTTACGGTTAGGGCGAAGTCTTGGGGTCATTACGCCTTCTCTTAGCTCCTCGAGAGCTTTCAGCCTCAACAACATTAGCCTTAGAAACATTAGCAAATGGCTTCTTGGCAGCCTTTCTCACATCACTTTCAATCCTCAGCTTTAGGATCAAGTCTTCAAGTGTCATTTCCTTCTTCTTATGTTTCAGGTAGTGCTTGAAATCATCCCAAGAAGGAGGAAGCTTCTCTATCATCAACGCGACTTGTAAAGGATCATTGATCGCCATGCCCTCAGCGGCCAAGTCATGATAGATCCTTTGAAGCTCTTCAGCTTGCTCAAGCAGTGCTTGGCATCCACCATCCTATAATCATGGAAGCGCAAAGAACAAATTTCTTAGAGCCAGATCTTCCACAAGATACTTCTTGAGTAGTGATTCCCAAAGTTCTTTTGCATTCTTTTTCTCATAAAAAATTTGATACAAGGAATCATCAAGACTCAGAAGTATAATGTGGCGACACATATAGTCGCTGGATTCCCACACTTTACACGTTTCCTTGGTATTAGGATCAGCCGGATCCACCTCAGGTCTGTCCTCATTGATAAACCGGACAAGTTGGGAGGCAGTAAGGTAAAAAAGCATTTTTTCTTTCCACAGTTTAAAATTATTTCCTCCCTTAAACTTTTCCGGTTTATCAAACTGACCAAACTGGATAGGACGTGGAGGCATTTGGCCAGACTGGAAAGGCACTTGAATCACGGTCTCAGCACCGGTAGGAGGAACGTTTCCGGAACCATTGTATCCGGGAGCAGTGTTGGTAGAGTTTCCATCTGTAGTCATTGTTACTACACAAAAACAGAGAAAGTTAGTAACCGGATAATAAAACAAAAAGAAAGAGAAAGTTTAGCTTAAGATTGTTGATTCCGATTATAAGTTTAGCTGCAACAAAGGTCAGTATGAAAAATATATGACAACAGTACAGGAATAAAAAACTATCAACACTTACTGAAACTTGATTACACAAACAAAAACACAGGTTCGGATTTAATCCTGGACGAGTCAGTAGTGAGACCACTTCCCCTTAAGCTAAATTTGTCCGCCTTTAGTAAGCTTCAGGCCTTCCTCGGACAATTAGCTCCCAAGGTACAACGTCCAATCTCAGCAACCACTGGAAGCTCAGCAGCAGAAGCTCCGTCGAACTTCTGTGGTGAAGAACACTCGAATATCTAAAGTGCAGAAATAAAAACAGAGAAGAGAAGGGAAGAAGGATTTCTGATGCATGTTTGTCAAGTGAGGGAGTGGTATATATAGCTGTAGAAACGTAACAGCTCTGATCACCATTAGTAGCCAAATTGATGCTGCAACATTTAAGCTCAGAGTAATGCAGCATGTTAGTGGGGATGTTACATCTTCACATTTAAGTGGAACAATCTGGAAAATCTCTGGAAGGCCAAAAGTTGCGTTCCATGGAAAATTGTAGTAAAAAGATTAATATTCGACCATATTTGCTTGGAATTTTTCAGTTCAAATGTTTCTCCCCCCCTGCGCGCGTAGGAGGTTTGCCATAACCACAACACACACTTGTGACCATGAGTAAACACAAGCATACCTTTATACTACTCTTTCCTTCCATATGTTTCCAATGTGGGACAATTGCAAAAAGCAAGTCTCAACTAGCTTACTTTTAGCCAATTTATCATTCACACCTAGAATTGGTTATCTCCCGTATCTTATACCATTTCGAAGCTTGCGCATCCCACTTCGCAACGAACTAAAGAACACGCAAAACCGAGTGGTGGAACTTAGATAATTAATTGCTCAAAGTTACCCACTTAACACATTATAACACATAACAATTTTTGGCTTTCTCTTGGTTGCCTCTTGCAACCACACTTAATTGCCTCTTGCAACCAATTCCCCAACAGTTATAAATTTTAATTTTAATCGTTTTATGTCCAAACGAGGGCCTATGAAAGAACGGACATTGTAAAATGAACCGTATGAATTTATAGTTTCTGTTTGGTGTGTCTCTTTGACTTTTGGATCATCTTTGTGAAAATCGAATTAAGCAGGACTTTCGGATCATCTTTGTGAAAATCGAATTAAGCAGGCTGGTGCAAATAATTGGTTGATTAAAATAATGTGATTAGTTAAATTTGATGGTATGATTCACGTCCACCGCCTCTGCACTTGATCCTTATCCTTCAGAGATTTAATGAGAAAATTGGCTTCTTCAGCATAAAATTGTTTACGCCCGACACATTCACCAAACCGACTGTTACACACACACTTATTACCACAGATCAGAACGAAACCAAAAAGAAAAAAGTATGATTGTGCTTTCGCTTATCATGAGTAGCTAAACACCCCTATTATAGGGTGGTGACTGATTCAATGCATGCTAGTTAGGGTTTATGTGATTCAAAGTGCATTGGGATTCGATTACTTGTGCTTTTTAGATTAATCGCATATCTTAATTTGTTCGGCCAATTCAATAGTACTGGGGCCTGGTGTTTGCTCCACGGCTTTAACTTCAGCTCTCCTTGGTCGGCCTCTAGTTCCCTTAAGCTGGGAGATGGCAGCAAGCTTCTCAAAAGCCGCATTCAATGCAAATAGGAGATCTTAGTAACAATAGAGCCATCCACGGTCATATCCACCATGTTCTGTGCTTCCCAATCGAGTCCCTCATAGAACTTGCAGCATAAATCCATCTCACTCAACCTATGGTGAGGGCATTGAGAGAGCAAGTTCAGGAATCTCTCCCTGGCCTCATAAAAGCTCTCATCATTCCTCTGCATGAACTTCTCAATCTGAACCCAAAGCTGCCTAGTCTTTTCCGCCGGATAGAACTTGTTCATAAAGGCCCTGTATAGATCATCCCATGTAGCCAGAGAGCCTTCAGGTTGATTCAACAGCCAACTCTTTGCTTTATCCTGGATACACATGGGAAATACCTTCTTCCTGATTTCCTCATCAGAAAACTGTTACTGAGCCTATTGTAAGCGGAATCCTAGCAATCAGCCCCTCGAACCCCTTGAGAAACCGGATAACGTCCTCATTAGCCATCCCATAATACTTAGGCATGTCATGGAAGTGATGAGACTTGCTCTTCATGTTCCTAGCCTCCCTAGAGAGCACAACAGATGACCCCCCAGCCTTAATTTCACCGCGCTGCATATAGTTCTCGTGAGTAATCACAGGGGTCTCACCAGCACCATTGACTCTGGGAGTATTCTCGTTAACGTCACCCATTTCAACAGCGGTTAAGTTCTGTTTTCGAAGGTGATGGTAGTGTCTATCGATCTCAGGTACTAAAGGTTGCAAAGGTGTTCCTTGTGATCTTGTACCGGGCATAAACCTGCAAAGGTTCTTCTACAAAATCAAAAACCTCGAAAAATCTTAGTTTTTGTTAGTGTAGAAATCGCAGGTAAGTAAAACAAAAACAAGTAAAATATTACACCCACACGCTACAGTAGGAATTAATTCTCCGGTAGCGGCACCAAATTTGATGAGCTCAAATTATACTCTGAAAATCAATTAGAGAATAAGCTATAGTTGTAGACTAAAGCCTAACTCGTGATCGATCTCTAGGGAATTAATTAAGCTATGTAGCAGTGAGAGTAAACATATACTTGCAGGTAACAATCTGATTGATGGTTTGTTTATACTTCTAACTAGTTTAATTAAAGCTAAGATAACGATTTGCAATGAGAGAAAGATGAATACAGTAGCAATATCCAATTATACTAATTCGAACTAGGGATAACACTCATATTTGTCACACGGTCGTTGTACAGAAAATCAATCAATTCGATTCAACCAATTGTTCTTAGAAGATATTATACCGGAGAAATCATGAGTCGTCAATTCACGATCCTTAAACATGAACAATTTAGAGAATTTAATACAGACTTATCGAATTGAAGGTTTTTACGAAGATTTAATACGAGACTAACCTATATGAGTGCTTTGATAAACCCTAGAACAAATATGCATAATCTTCACATACTACTGTATTCAAAGGTGTTTAACTACTCATAATTGATGATGGCATGCAAAGATTCATGGTAATAATCATGTAAAACATAGATGAACAAAATTGCAAAGAAGAAAGCAATTGAGAAATCAATACCAATAATCTTGATTTGATGAACAAAATCAATGAATAACCAAGCTCCAAAGATGTCTCAATGTCAATGTATGGCTCTTGAAGCTTTTCTCCAAACTAGGTTAAAAGAAGTATGAATGAAAGGGAGTCAAAATTCTAATCTAATAAGGAAAATAAAATAAATTTTGTGTCTCTCGCCGCGGCGATCCTTCTTAATCGCACTGTATATCCAGCTCGCATAATCTCGCCGTGGCGGACCAATTCCTTGGCCGCGGCGAGCTTCAATCTTCAAACAGGAACATCAATCGTAAAATCTCGCCGCAGCGAGCCACGCTGGAACATCCAATGCCAAGCTCGTAAAATCTCGCTGCGGCGGACTGATTTCCACGCCGCGGCGAGCCATGCTAACTAGTATGTCTTCCAACGGCTCAAAAGACACATATTTCTACAAAACAAAAACAAAATACCAAAGCGTAAAAACGAACTAAAAAGACTACAAAACTAAAGACAAAGACTCATAAAGATCGCTAAAAAAAACCAAATGAGACGTTAGAATATTGTCTCATCAGTACCCGTCTCAGAAATCTTTAAAAGACACTTTTACCCAACCTTTTAGTATATGAGTTCTCGTCTCAGATACCCTCTTTGCCTTAGATATCTAGATGCCTATTCCAGATATCTTTCTCCTTTCTGAGTTTCCGTCTCAGAAATTAGAACTTTTCAGTTCCTTTGGTAGCTCCATTAACTCAAGACTATGTCTCAAGGTTAAGAACCTGCTTTCTTGCAAAGGCTTTGTAAAGATATCTGCAAGTTGGTCTTCAGTACCAATCTTGAGTATCTCTATATTGCCTTTTTCAACATGGTCTCTAATGAAGTGGTGTCTAACAACAATGTGCTTTGTTCTGGCATGAAACTTAGGATTCTGAGTTACGGCAATAGCACTTGTGTTGTCACAGAAAATCGGAGTTTTCTCTTCATTGATCTCATAGTCTCTGAGTTGTTGTTGTATCCACAATATCTGTGAAGCACAACACCCAGCAACAATATATTCAACCTCTGTGGTAAATGTGGCAATTGAGTTTTGTTTCTTGCTGAACCATGATATTAATCTGGCACAAAGAAATTGACAAGTTCCTGAGGTGTTTTTTCTATCATGCAATGATCCAGCATAATCAGCATCAGAATAGCCAACTAAACTCAATCCACTGTCTTTTGGATACCACAATCCAACTTCTATAGTACCCTTTACATACCTTAATATTTTCATAGCAATGTTGTAGTGTGATTGCATTGGATTTGTCTGAAATCTAGCACACACTCCAACTGCATATTGAATGTCAGGTCTACTTGCAGTGAGGTACAGTAGAGAACCAATCAATTTTCTATACTTATGTTCTTCAACACTCTTGTCAGATTCAGTATAGGTCATTGGTTCCAATGCTCATAGGTGTCTTAGTATTCTTTCCAGAAGGCTTTAGATTAAACTTGTTGAGCATATCCTTTGCATACTTTGTTTGACTAATGAATACTCCATCATTAAGTTGCTTGACTTGCAATCCTAGGAAGTAGTTTAATTCTCCCATCATGCTCATCTCAAATTTACTTTTCATGAGCTCAGCAAAGTCTTCACAAAGTTGCTTGTCTTTAGATCCAAATATAATGTCATCAACATATACTTGAACTAAAAGTAGTTTCCCTTCATGGTTCAAAGTAAAGAGTGTTTTATCAACATCTCCTTTCTTGAAGCCACTTTCCAGCAAGTATTTGGCTAAAGTATCATACCATGCTCTTGGAGCCTGTTTCAGTCCATATAGAGCTTTTTGAAGCTTATAAACCATTCTACTTTCTGTGGAAACCTCAAAGCCTGGTGGTTGTTCAACATAGACTTCCTCAGCAAGTTCACCGTTTAGGAATGCACTTCTGACATCCATTTGATAAACTTTAAAATCATTATGAGCAGCAAAGACTAGAAATAGTCTAATTGAATCCAATCTTGCAACTGGGGCATATGACTCATCAAAATCTAGTCCTTCTGTCTAGGTGAATCCCTTGGCAACCAACCTTGCTTTGTTTCTGGTTATTTCACCAGACTCATTCATTTTATTTCTGAAAACCCATTTGGTTCCAATTACAGATATTTCGTCAACAAATGGAACCAGTTTCCAGACTTTGTTTCTCTCAAATTGATCCAACTCTTCTTGCATTGTAGAGATCCAATGTTGATCCTTCAATGCTTCTTACATAGTTTTAGGTTCAATGTTTGAGATGAAACATCCATAGTTTAAAGGACCAATCACATCCTTGGCAGGATGATTTCTTATCCATTTTATAATGGATTTTGAACTAGTAGGACTAATATCATTTTGATCTGAATGTGAATCAATATGATCTTGACAGGATACTTGTTCAGTATCTGAGATATCTGGCACACGGGAAATGCCATTGATATCTGACACTTTTTCAGTGTTAGAGATATCTGGGATAGAATTTTCAGCAATCTCATTCTCAGAAACCTCTTCATGATGAAGGTTCTCAGTAACCTGTTCCATTTATGGAATTCTCAAACGAAATTCCTCATCATGTCTTAGAGTCATCGGGTTGTTACTAAGCAATGGTTGCTTTTCATCGTCAGAGTCATCCTCTAAGTGAATGACAGAGTTGTTTCCTTTTGAGGATTTTTCTTCAGAATCTTTAATCATTAGTTCTTTGAACCTATCTGAGAGTTCTTCATTCAAGGGTACTTTCTTGTTTCCTTCGTAGAAAACTACATGAACAGATTCTTCAATCTTTTGCATTCTTTTGTTGTAGATTCTGTACGCTTTGCTATTCAGAGAATAACCAAGAAATACTCCTTCATCTGCTTTTGGTTGAAATGTTCTCAAGTATTCTTTTCCATTATTAAGAACAAAACATTTGCAACCAAACACCATTAGATGTTTGATACTAGGGGCTCTACCAATCAAAAGTTCATAAGGAGTTTTATCATGGTGTTTGTTAATCAAACATCTATTTTGAGTGTAGCAGGCTGTGTTAACAGCTTCAACCCAATAGATTTCACTTATTTTAGTGTCAGCAAGCATTGTTCTTGCTGCTTCTTTTAGGGCCCTATTCTTCCTTTCAGCAACACCATTTTGTTGTGGTGTCCTTACTGAAGATAGTTGATGTTGTATACCTTTGCAGGTACAAAACTCTTTTATGTACTGGTTCACAAACTCAGTACCATGGTCTGTTCTAATTACAGATACCTTGTCATTTTTCATGACTTCAAGCAGCAAGTTGGGTATTTCAACTCTTGCATCAGATTTTTGTTTGAGGAATACAACCCAAGTGAATCTTGAGTAATCATCAACAACAACCAGACCATACTTCTTTCCTGCATAGCTAGTTACAGAGGATTCAAAAATATCCATGTGTAACATTTGAAGTGGCCTTTCACTGGTGTATCTAGTTTTAGACTTGAAAGATGTTTTGGATTGTTTTTCCATTTGGCAAGCTGAGCATATACCATCTTTTCTATATGCCATTTTGGGTAAATCAATCACCAATTCTTTCTTGGCTAGCTTGTTCAGAGTTTTGAAGTTCAAGTGACTCATTCTTTTATGCCATAACCAGTTTTCTTCAGTGTGGCCAAATTGACTCACCATGAGACATTCTTCAGTTGTGGCAGATACTCAGTTAGCAACATAAAGATTTCCTTTTCGCCTAGCAACCAAGACTGTCTGCTTTGACTCATTGTCAATTAATTTGCATAGTTTTGACTTGATCTTTACAGTGTACCCTTTGTCTACCAATTGACTCATGCTTAGGAGATTATATTTCAATCCCTTTACATGTAGTACTTCAGAGATTGTAAGAGCTCCAAGCTTCAGATTGCCAAAACCTGTGGTTGAATTTTCATCTCCTCCAGCAAATCTAATAAATGGTCCATTATCGCATTTTCTGTAGTTAACCAGATTTTCTTTGTCTCCTATCATGTGCTTCCCACATCCACTATTAAAATGCCACTTCGGGTTCTTCCTCAGAGTACTCTGCACAAAACAGAAAATATGGAGTTAGGCACTCATTCCAACAATGGAACCTTGTGGACTAAAGAATCTCCCTGTGGGAATCCATTTCTAAATGAACTTCCTTGGGTATTCTTTTGTCTTGTTGGAACATAAGGAGGAATTTTAGATAAATGATTAGTGTCAATATCATTTAGAGCTATTTTCCTTCTTGGTGTATTCCTTGGTGCTCCTCGTGGTTCTTTTAGATGCCTGTCAGATTGTTGAGTCTGCTTTTCAGCAAACTTAGTTGTCCTTGCCAGATTTCTTCTAGCCCTGGCATTCAGAGTGCTCGCAACCTGTTCTTTCTTCCACTTCTGATGATTTCTATGCGCAATCCTGGCTTTCATCCATCGTTCTTGCTCTTCTTTATACTCACGAGCAAGTTATTTCCCAATGGCTTTATAACCAATGCCATTTCGAGCACCTGGTGCTATTTGAGTTCTCTTCTCAGCAGCTTTGCTAGTCTCTGGAACGTCTTTCTTTCCAAAAAACGTGATATTGGAAAATTTGCCTGCTCCCGCAATTTTTCCTTTTTGAGAGACATAGCACTATGGGTGATTACACTTTTCAATGTTATGTTTATTTACAGAAACGTTCCCAACAGTTTTCTTTTGGACTTGTTTTTCCCACAAAGGTTTGGTCGCAGCTGCCTTTCCTTTATCAACAACCTTAGCTTTCTGACCAATGCTGTAGGTTATTTGGGAACCATCTTGCTGAGCACTAACAAATATTATTCTTTCGTCACTCTTATTCAGAGTAGTAGAGCTATTTGTTTGTGTGTCCAGCCCAAGTCCTTCCCTTTTTGAAGGATTTCTTAAATAAGATTGTGCTTCAGTAAGAGTGTCACAAGCTTTGGCATAGGATTGAAAAGATAGTTCTTTCTTCTTGAGTTCCTCATTTTCAGAAAGAAGATCTTTATTTTCCTTTTGGAATATATCCATTGCCTTTCTGTTTGACTTCTCCGTCTCAGATATCTGTGCTTTGAGAAATGCATTTTCAGCATCTTTTTCTCAGATATCTTGAGTAATTGTGAATTTTCCTTCTCAAGAGAATTCTTTTCTTCTTCAAAAATGTCAGCTCTAGCTCGGAACATTTGAAATTCTCTTTTGTAGAGATCAAGTTCTCTTCTGAGATATTCTAAATCTCTGATTTCTTCCTAATCACTTTCATAATTTATGAATTGAGAAATGTTGGTTACCTCGTCAGCCATTAGGCATGGCTCAATGTTGGAGCAATCTGGATAGATCTCCTCAGTAACCCCACATACTTCCCTTTTCTTTTGACCAAAGTCAACCAATTCATGAGTGATGCCACATCAGTCTGGAGAAGGTAGTTTGGAGTCATCTGAGTCTTCTTCCTCAGATTCTGACTCAATATCAAGAGCATCCAGTTGGATTTGAATCTTTTTCCTTTCTTCAGTGAGCATAGCTCTCTGACCTCTCTTGAAGTTTCTTCTATCTTTCTTGTCACCTGTCTTTAGCTTTTTGAGGACATGGCAGTCTCTTTTAAGATGACCAGGTTTCTGACAATAGAAACAGATATCGTTTCCAATTTCTGCTTCCTCAGTACTAGATGCTTGCTGAGCCGGTTTGTTCAGCGAGCTTGACAGCTGCATATTTTTGTACTGGTGATAGTTTGAGCCTAGATGCTTTTTCAACTTCTCTTTGGCTTTTCTTCTCTCAATCTCCCGACTGACATATTTTCTCATTTGCTTTACAGCAAGAGCATCTTCCTCAGTCATTTCTTTGGTATCCTTCTTTTCAGTGTTACTAAAGCAACACTGTGAACTTTCTCAGCAATTATTTGTCCTCTCTGAGTAGTTTCATAGTTAACAGTAGCTAAGTGGGAAAAGAGTTCTACTGGAGTGATATTTGGCATTCCTTGGTTGAAATAAAAGTATTAAGTATGTTCCCAGTTTTGATTCAAGCTTCTCACGATAGTCTTAACCTTTTCAGAGTTAGAATATCTCTCACTTGCACCAAGTGCAGCCATTTCACTCATCAATGTTGTGAACCGAAAATCTAGTTCTTCAAGAGTCTCTGTGGGACCTTGTTTAAAGTTTTGAAATTTGAGCTTCAAAACCTCGAACTTATTTTCCTTTGTTTTCAAAGGTGCAGATTTCTTCAATCACCACAGCCACTTTCGCCATTTTGCACCCTACGCTTAATGTATGTGCTCTGGAGTGGAACGTATGATGATATTGCAAGCCTGACCATCCAGTCGATTTCTCTTGGCATCTTCCGATGTCCAGAGCTCTATGGGCTTTGGCTCGTAAACAGCTTGACTAGTAGGTCTTCCACTGGTTGACGCACCTGTTCGTGAGGAACCACCACTTGGTTCTTCATCAGTGGTAACTCTGTCTCTACCATTAGAAACCTCCATGACCTACTTGAGTTGTTGAATGACTATGGGGCCATTCTTTATTACTTCGATCATTTCGTCACTGATGGCTTCTAGGTGGAGCATCATCTTGTTCTTCCATTTCTCATAGTTCTCTGGCTTGAGAATTGGAGCATCACTTAAAGACATCCTGCAGCAAACACACTAAACAGACAAATCAAGTGTAGGGGAGCAGTCAGTTGGCACTTATCTGGGATCTAGGTTCAGTGCAGAAGGCTTGGGGACCTCCTGCTCTGATACCAGTTGTTGGTCAAGATAACGGCAAAGGAAAAGACTGGGGGGGGGGGGGGTTGAATAGTCTTTTACAACTTTTGTCGATAAACACAGTTTCTCAGATATCTGAGAAGATATCTGATACATAATTTCAGAGAGTGGAAGACTTTTCTGTGATAAGTGCACGTGCTCAGCAAGATATAATGTGTTTAAATACTTAGCAGGATAAAGTAAATTGTTGAAAGTAAATAACACGTCTTTTATAGTGGTATCTGAAGGTGGCGTAATCCTTTAACTAATCCACTTCGGCCTTTCTCAGACCTGGAATCCACTAAGACAGATAATTGAGTTCACCATACAAATATCTTCTCTCAATTCCTAAGATACACTAGGTTCCCAACCAAGTGTTCCTCGGCTCCCAGCCAAGTACTTCCTATACTCAGAAACCTTTGAGCTGTTCCTTAGTTTCCCAAACTAAGTACTTCCTATGCTCAGTAACCTTGGAGTTATTCCTTAGTTTCCCAAACTAAGTACTTCATGTACTCCATGTCGTTTTAAGGTGTTGGTTATGAAGGTTCGTCAGGTGAGTAGTCTTACTAACTTTTCAGTTATTTAAGAATACTCTATAGAACAAGAATCACTTAACACACTTCACAATGTGTGGTGATATGTTCTTTACTGACCCAAGTCTATGTTAACTGTTCTGGATAATGAAACTCAGATACTTGATCTTTTGATTCAACTCCTTCACAGATAGCAATGCTTGTTAAAGATCAGGACACTTAGAACTTTCGTGCTACTTAGAATTCAAGAGCTTAGTCGCAACTGTAAGCTGAAGAGTAAGTAGGTTGAAGGCTTGTATGCTTGAATGAATAAGTTCGTTTTGTGTGTAAGTTGAGGGTGTTTTTCAAGCATTCTAAGTGGTGATATTTATAGTTGAATTTGAAGTTGTTTGAATAGTATCTGTTAGGCTTAATTCAAATTCAAACTATTGATATGTGAAAATAGTACTGCAGAAGACGTTGTCTCTTTTCAGAGATTTCCTCTTTTGTTCGGATGTCTCTGTCTGCGCATTTATTGCATTGTACTATTTTTGTCCTATAGTGCCAACGGAACTATGCACGCTTTCTGAAGCATTGCATGTCCCTTTTCAGAGACCTTCACATCTCCAGATACCTGTTGAAACATTGTTTCCCAGAAACATAGTTTTATCCAAGGTATCTGAGTGTAGGTTTCTGTGGGCACTTTTCCTCGTTCAGAAACCTTGTGTTCTCAAATATCTTTTGTAAAACTTGCTTAGTGAAAAACACTTGTTTCTTTAAGATATCTGGACATAGGTATCTGAGTAAACTTTAGTCTTCTGGAAATGAGTTACTTTGCTTGGATGCTTCCTTCTTCGTCTTCTTTAACTAAAAAATTTACATTCAGAGACCTAACATCCTATACAAAATTTGCTAGACTAATCATACTTAGTGATTTTCCTCTTTTACAATGTTCAAGTGAACTAAGAGTACTAAGCACCTTTCTGAGCTAAGATAAGTCATTAGGTTGCTGATCAAAATCTAAACAAATATTCCTAACAAGATATAAGAGTTCTCTTCTCTACGGTCTTTGGCTGGAAGGACTGGTTCTATACAACCCGAATTCAACCACGTTTGAAATAATGATCAAGTCCGGTTTGGCATATACTTGAACCCGTTCCATACCTTTGTTACAAAGACCCAAGCGAAACATTTTATGACAGTTTTCTCCGACGGGGGTGGGGGGAGTCTGCATATACTTTCTAGACGGAGAAACTCTATTCGATCTTCGCTCTACTTTCTCGATCCATAACGGGTCTGGAGAATCTGATACTCTCTAGGTGGGGAAACTCAATTCGATCTTCTCTATACTTTCTTGATCTCCATAACGAGCCGGGAGAGGGGGAGCGGGGGGTCTGGCAAGTTATTCTCTAAACTTTGTTCTATATTTTCTCTACTTTTGTGTCTTTGGTGGGGTGACGCATACCACCGCGGGGTTGTTGGGAACCGGTAGGTTGGAAAAAACAACCGTAACATGTGAAAATTAAGTTTGTATAATTTTTTTTTTTGTGTGTTGTGAGGTGACCACATACCACCGCGAGGTTGTTTGGAACAACCCTATTGATTTTGTATTATATTTTGGTTTCGTTCGAGGGATAATTTTTTTTTTAAAAAAAAACATGTACCTGTTACTAACTAACAGGTCGGGTATTGTAGGACCCTATTTTTACATTTTCTATAGTTAACATAAATAAACACTCAATGATATATTATTGGATGGAAAATGACTACCGACCGACACCACGATCAACGTTATTCACATAAATTTAACTACCTTATTTTATCGATTAATTTATTTTATCACCCCTTTCTATTTATTATTAAAAGTAAGCTATACCGTGGCATCGCCACTGGTTAGTACTAGTATGTAATGTATATCATGTTCTTAGTACAACATGTAATATTTTTGGATATATATATTTGTCGGTCTGTTTTAGTATTTCTATAAAACCGTGACTTACTCTTTTGCAGAAGACGTAAGAGGCTATAAACAAATTAACCCATATTTTTGGATATATATATTTGTCGGTCTGTTTTAGTATTTCTATAACCGTGACTTACACTTTTGCAGAAGACGTAAGAGGCTATAAAGAAATTAACCCATATTTTTGGATATATATATTTGTCGGTCTGTTTTAGTATTTCTATAACCGTGACCTACACGGCTACACTTTTGCAGAAGACGTAAGAGGCTATAAAGAAATTAACCCATATTTTTGGATATATATATTTGTCGGCCTGTTTTAGTATTTCTATAAAACCGTGACTTGCTCTTTTGCAAAATACGTAAGAGGCTATAAAGAAATTAACCCTACCCCCAATACTCAGCCGTTCGATTTCGTCTCTTCTTTTCTTCTGCTCCGAATTCCGATCTGCTCGACTTCTGACTTGCTGGCTGGTGCTGTGCTTCGG
Source organism: Plantago major (assembly GCA_026545765.1). Lineage (NCBI taxonomy): Eukaryota > Viridiplantae > Streptophyta > Magnoliopsida > Lamiales > Plantaginaceae > Plantago > Plantago major. Next base: position 86,265,674 of record CM048843.1, on the reverse strand, counting down.
CCTCTGCTCGACTCTCCACCTGTCTGGTATGTTATTTTACACCTTTTATATATATATATATATATATATATATATATATATATATAGACACACACACACACACAAAAGCTAAGAAGAAAAGGGGAAAGATCGATCTTAAAATTGAACTGATTTAGGTTTCTTCGTGATTGCAGCCGCAACAACCATGGTTGATGCCGATCGAGAAGTTGGGGATAATCATGAGGATTATTCCTCCGGTGACAAGGTTGCTGCCGATCTAGAGTTTCCTGAAGCAGGTGAGAAGCGTAAACGTCAGAATAATTCCGAGAATTCTTCTGACGACAAGATTGTTGATGATGATGATTTGGAGGACGACAATGGCGATGGCGATAATTCGGAGAATGGCGATGATTCGGAGAATGGCGATGATTCGGAGAATGGCGATGGCGATAATTCGGAGAATGGCGATGATTCAGATGAGGCGAGTGACCATGATTGTGATTGTCCTGAACGGGGGAAGAAGAAGAATGTATGGCTGTGCCCTGACGTGGAGTTTCTGGAGTACTTTGATGCCGAGGGTCCGGAGAAGGAACCTTTTAGGAACAACAAGATATTCCCGGTCCTCCGCAAATACTTGGAGCAAGCCCACCTAAGCAATGTAGGTTTGCTTTCTTCATCAGATGCATGCATCTACTTGATTAATTGTTGTTGCATACCTTGCTCATCCATTATTAATTAGCTCGATATGTTTAACTAACTAGCATTAGGAAATACTGTCTTTTGAATTGTTGCTGTATACCTTGCTTATTTATTATTATTATCTCGATATGTTTAACGAACTATCATTAGAAACCACTGTCTTTTTAATTGTTGTTAGTATCCCTTGCCCATTCATTAAAAAAATTGATATTGCTAACAAGTCATCATCTTGGTTTCTTGTTAGGAATTCTTTTGAATTGCAGATTTATCACTTTGTTCATTCGTTAAATTTTTTTGGAGACTTGACGAGCTAGCATTATTGAACATAGTGTTTTGAATTGTTGATTCATGATTGAATGCACTGCTCTTTCATAGATTGTAAACTATAATCTGTAAACACATCATCTCCCATTCATTAAAATTTAAATGACATTTTTAGAGATATATTGCCACTTTTGTGAAATTATGTTTTATGAGATTTAATATAGTCAAACATATCCTATTTGCATGTAGGGATTTGACATCGAAGACTGGCCTGGTAATATATGGGGACTGACTCCTATTGTGCCTCTTGAAGTCTGCCAAAAATTGGGTAGCACTTACGTTGAGAGCACAGAGGTTTACGAGAATCTGTGTAAGTTGGCTCTGGAGAAGTTCAACCGAAAAAATGTATGTATATATACTTGTATCAATTTTTACCTTCTTAGAGAATCTGAGTATGGAATTTATATCTGCCTTTCTGTTTTTGCAGGGTACTGCTTATATGGATGCAAAGTTTGTGAAAGTTAATTTGCAAACATCTGCCTATGTCCTGTACTATCTTACCTTTACTGCTGTTGATCCGGACACTTCAAATGCTTGTGCAAGTGAGCCCACTCGACATACATTTCAAAGTCAAATTTCACTTAAACTTCTTGGGAATAACAAACCAGTAGTGAAGTTATGCAGGCTCAAGCCCGGCCAGTAGCTAAGCATCTAGATTTGTTAATGACTTGAACCTGAAGTAGAGGTATGGGACTTATTTTGGGATATGTGTAAGACCACTCCCAATGGGTTGTGAGTTAAGACCGTGAATAGTTGCGATTAATGACTAGTGATTTAACGACCACCTGCAGGAAAAAATTGTCTAATAAAATGCCTAATCGTGAATAGTGTTTTTTATTTTTTATTTTTGTATTTTTTAAATATTTTTTCTAGCTTGCTTCACATATTATAAGAGTGTTTAGAAGTTGAAATTACTCAAATTGGATTCTTAAAACTCGTTTTATAATTTATTGAGATTGAAATCAGAATGAAAAAAAATCAGAAAAAAACAGAACAAATCTAGTACAAGATATGGATAATGAATTTGGCATTTTTTATTTAATATTACTTTATAAATTAATTTAAAGAAATAAAAAAAAGGTGGGGCCTGGCCGTCCCGGACGGCCGAGGCCCCAAATTCAGCAGGTTGATTTGGAGTTGACAGTCAGTGCTCCAATGGAGCACCGACGGCCGGCCGTGAGACACGGCTGGCCCCAAATTCAGCCTTGTTACCGACGGCCGGCCGTGAGACACGGCCGCCGCCACGACCACTCCCATTGGGAGTGGTCTAACAAATTTATCTTCTAGTAAGTAATGAGTGTGTGTTTCCATGCATGTTTGAACAAATTTCTGGCCAACCTCTTCTAATTAATTTGTGAGTTTGTGTTCCATGCATGTTTGAACAAATTTTTGGCCATCCTCTGCTAGATGTTTGAACAAAATGTACTAGATCTGTATCTGAACTACAGTACTGTGTTTGTAATTAAACAGAAAGAATTGGCATAGATAACATATAATCTACATAACTGAAACAGGCTTGACCGCTTGATCATTATTCTCAATCTCCAAGAAACGGCAATTAAAATCAGTAGAAAGTCATAGTCAAAATCCTTCAATTTGATCTGGTACTTCAGTGTTGCGGCTAAACTTCACCACCATCTGTGAAACCAGGTGTTGGCTCTTCCATGTCATGACCAATAGTCAGATCCGCCTGCACCAATGATGGAATGAATATATTAATTACAAAGAAGACAGATGTTCGCGCACGTTCAGAGAGTTGTAGATAGGATCACCAGTTAGTTTGCACACGTCAATCGTATTACTAAGAGCTTGAGCAGGTGTGCCTGGAATATCAGTTCGTTATTTACTTTCTTCAACGGCAACAGACATGTCCAAAACTTCATTTGTCGATTACAGCTGCATCACAAAGAAGGTAATAAGACTCCGGATGTCTATTTTCCAAGGCAAAATAAAGAGGATTGTTGATATAAATAACTCTTGTTGATCAAGTAAAAATAGACGAAATACATGACGCTAAACTGAACTCAGGCGACCTCGTTGCAGTATACTGTACAGTTAGCCGTCGTCTTTTCAACTGGAAAACCAAAATTGGTGTCCAATCGAACTCCAGTTGAAGCTTAATTACTAGTCTCGAGTGACAGAAAGAGACGGATTTAGCAGCTTGCAGCTGAATATGAGTTGAAAAAGTCGAAAATGTTAAAATTTTGGGAGATTAATGTGGTGGAAGAAGAGTCTAGTGTGGGAGGTAATAAAAAGGGGAAAGAAGGACTCCGAAGAGAAGGCCTCGGAGAAGGAAGTCCTCGAAAAATAAGAGAGACACGCGAGGAGAGTAATGAAGACGGAATTGGCACAAGGGAGGATGGGAAAAATCCCAGCAAAAAGATATGGAAGAAGGAAGCCTGGAATGAGTGAAAAAGAGAAATTGCATGGTGCACTTGAAGAAAAAGATTAGGGAGTGAGGGAGAAAGAAGTGATGATGAGGTGAAAAGGAAGAAGAGGGGATATACTGGAGACGTTACAACTTTATGAAACAACAATATTACTGCAAAGTGCAAAGTGCAAAGTTCAATGAGGAAGAGAAGAAAGTCAACGAGAAGATAGATGAAGCGAAGAAAGTTGATGAGAAAATAGATGAAATGGTAAAAGATACTGAAACTAAGTTGAAAGAAACTGAAAACGTAATAGAGGATATTTTAAAATCGAAGATCGAATGTGCAAAGGAATGTGCAAACTAAGTTTCATTATATAATTTAATTGTATATTTTATATTAGCGGTTTCAGATTAAATCGGAGACAAAGTTGAAAAATGTTAACTGCAAAAAGTCAAAATATAATATTTGTTTTGGGGCAGGAGTACATACACTTTGTAGCAAATAAAATTGCACAAATAAAATTTTATTGATCTTGATTAGTGCGAGTACAATTCTCTATTCTAGTCCTCTGATTCTAGTCTTCTAATGCGGCGAACTTGGATCTTCAAAGTCTTCGCTTTAGGATTTTATGACTCCAAGGTCGAGGAAACGATAATTCGGGATCTTCTTGGCTTAATCTCGAATCAAATCGCGGATTTGGAGGTGTTTGAAGCGAACGATAACGAACTTCTTGAAGGATGGATGAACTCCACGAAGAACGCTTCTAGATCGTCACAGAATTTGGCCTTTGATCTTCTATAAAGAAAGTTTGGCCTCCGGGAAACGTTTCTTCAAGGGCTTTTCAACTTGATCTTGAATCTAACGTCGCTTTTGGCTTGAATTTGATGAAGAACTTCAAGAACTTTGTTCGGACTTCTTCATGGCTTTTGGATTTTGATCTTTGTGTAGAGGGAATTTGGCCTTCGGAAACGTTTCTTCAAGGGCTTCTCAGCTTGATCTTGGATCGAACGTTGCTTTTGGCTTGAATTTGATGAAGAACTTCAAGAACTCTGCTCGGATTTCTTCAGGATTTTTAGATTTTGATCTTCCTTGGCAGCGGTTGATCTTCCAATATCGTTTCTTCAAGTGTGCGAGGACTTCTTCTTGGATCAAACGAAGGTTTTGCTTCAGTTGCCGGAAGAACTTCTTGAATGCTTCTTCGAACTTCAAAGTCGGATCTTGGGAGGCGGATGCCAGATCTTGAGAGGAGGCTTGAATACTTGCTCGATCTTCAAGGCGGATAGGCGGAGCTTGAACTTGAAGGCGAATGGCCGAACTTGCGAGGCGGATGGCGAAGCTTGCGAAGATGAAAGGATTGATGGGCACTTGCTCTTCTCTTCTTCCTTCTTCTTTCCTTCTTCTTTCTTCCTTCTTCTTTCCTTCTTCTTCTCTTCTTCTTCTTCACTTCTTCTTATCTTCTTCTTCTTCTTCACTTCTTCTTATGTTTTTCTCCTTCCCATTCACCTCTATTTATAGATGTGAAGAGGGGTAAGGATGGAAATACATTTTATGAAGAGGGGTAAGAATGTAAATCTCCCTTTTTTTTATATTCTTTTCCCTTTTCTTAAGTAATTACATCACAAGTGATGTTTCGAGCTCCAATTGGTCGAACTTTCTTCTTCTTCATTTCTTGATTTTATTTGAAGAGTGTGTTTTAACATCATCCTTCCGACGTTGCCACATTTGGTCGGCTTTAGGATTCTCGAGTATTCACATTGATTTTATTGTGAAGTAATCGAAAATGCTCCATACTTGCATGTGGCACAATTTGATAGTCCATAAACGGAGCGTATTAAAATCGATTAATTTACCGTACTATTTTGGAATAAAATTTAGTAAAATTCCAATAAAATACGATAAGTCAAGTTTAATGATTTTAATAATTTATTCGACACATTTTGCGTGTCTACACACTTGTTTCTCATTTCTCATGTAAGTATATACAATATTTGATTTTATTCAAGCATGCACAATGGCTCATGTGGTATTCAGAATTGTCCAATATCATGACTAAATATGACAAGCAAAGAAATATGATGAACCAAAATTAATAAGAACAGAACAATCTGCAGAACGAGTTTACAGTCGACCTTTTTCCAGATAAGGACTTGCAGCAAAAACAAAGTCGCACAAACTAAAGGAAAGGTGTTTGTTAAAAGTTAAACCCAAATGGTAGCATACCACAGCTACAAACTTCACAAAATACATCCGTTCATAATAGAAACTATCTAATAAACTGGACACCGACGGGATAGCTGAAAAGGTGCAGGCTATCTGCAGATACTCTAGCACGACCCCCTGATCCCCATCCGTGCCCCCAACTGTTTTCTATCAGGTAAAATTCTTTACCATCTTCTATGCCCCAATCTAGCACCACTACTGCATGGAGATCTTGGGAATGATCATCCAATGTCACCACCTTCTTCTTCTCATTAGCAGGGGGCTCATAGATTCCCTACAAAAGAGGATTTGAATATTAATTCAACAGTTTATTACTTTTGTTACCCTCAATAAACATAAACATACGTTTCAATTTCGACATTTACATTACACTCAAGTGGTCTCGAAATATATTATCTAACTGCCCTTGGTCCTCAGTCCACTTAAAACGGACCAAAACGTAAACTTAGGAGGCAACCCATCAATCTTTGTATCTATGCTTTAGAAAAAGTTTATTTTGTTTTGTTTGATGATATTATAGGTATATTACAATCTTTTACAAATTCTCACTTATGCGGTTTTATCAATACTCTATATAACAATTTAACTTCATCCGGAGAAAACCACCATTTTAGTATTTAATGGAATACATTAAAATATACTCCATCGATGGAGATATCCAAGGCATGGATTGCTTAATGATTACTATTTTAAATAAGTTATACTAATATCACTGACACGTGGGTACCGCGTGCTCGTTAAATGTTACAATCCAAACGGAAAAAACAAAAAAGAAAATTCATTTATTAAGTTGATTTAAAATCCATGATGGTCCTAGTATCGATTTTTTTCATTTACGAAGATAAAAACTAAATAAAACATTGATTCATTGTGAAAATAGAAATTAAATTTATAACTTTAGTATGTTGATAAGAAGAATTACATTAGTCATTAGATACTAAATTCATGCGGTTGAGAGAATAATGCAGTTGAACTTTTTGTGGAAAAAATGGTAACTAACTATTTTGGGACTAATAACTGGTTATTAGGCAATAAGTGAGTGCAAATATTACCAAATATTAAGATTTTTCCATTGTAACTCATAAAAAGAGTTTACCTCCCCAGTGAAGTTCATAAATTCGGCGCAGTTTACTCTCTCGCAATGCAGCCTTCACATCTTCCTTGGGTATGTAAATAAGCGCACCCATGGTGGAGAGTCTTCTTCCCTACAAAGAAATAATAATTTGCAAGTGTGAGCACCCTAAAGGAACAAGTCAAATAATGATATTACCCCCTCCGTCCAATATCAAATGTTCTGTAGAAGGCATCAATCATGGGATGAGCTCGCAGTACTATTATCTTATCTCTGGGAAATAAGGTCTTGAGAGAAGTTGTGAAGATCAAAACAGCTAAAGAAGTTTCGAAGAAATTGGAAGAGATGTATAATTCAAAAACATCTGCTAACAAACTTCATCTTAGCAAGAAACTGTTTGCTTTCAAGATCAATACTGGTCGATCTCTCTTTGATCAGTTGGATGAGTTTAATAAAATGTGTCAAGATCTTGAGAGTGTATCAATCACTATATCAAATGAAGATAAGACACTGGTGGTTCTGGGAGCTTTACCAAAATCATATGAGCATTTCATTGATGCCCTTATGATTAGTAAAAGCACTAAGCTCACTTATGAATATGTTGATGTTGCTCTGAGAAACAAAGATCTGCACAGGAAACCTTCTAACAGTCAAGATATTACTGCTGAAAGCCTGAATATAAGAGCAAGGTGGAGCAACAAGCTTCAAGGCAAGAACAAGCCAATTAACTATTCTAATGTCAAGAAAAGTGATAAAGGAAAGCATATAGAAGGTTATGATGCTGAGAAGAGAAAGTGTTTTTACTGTAAGAGACGTGGGCATCTTAAGAAGCTATGTTTTCAATTCAAGAGAGACAAGAAAGCTGGCAAAATTCAATCTACTGGAGCTATAAACACTGCAGATATAGCTGAAGATTCACAACCATATGGTGATGTTGAGGTGCTTGTTGTTTCTGAAGCTTGTTCAGTCACAAATTTAGTTTCAACGGCTAGAGCTCTATGGGTTTCTGCGGTCGCCGGTAACTTTACTCCTTTCTCTTTGCTGAAATCGACCAACTAGATCCCCCAAAGTCTTCTCTAATCGCTTTTGTGCCTTCTCAATGCTGTCAAACCGCTGATCATTCATGCGCTGATTTTCATGTGCTTCGGCCCAGAACCTCTCGGAACGCTCCATGTGGTCCCTGATTGCCTGATCAGGACTTCCCGGCACTTTTGTAATCTGAACTTGAACTGGCTGAGCTAGAACTGGTTGTTCCCGTGGCGCATTCTCATAGAAGTTATTGCCAGCTTGGTTACCCTGCCAGTTACCCTGCTGTCTAGTCTGCCCGCTTAGTGTGTCCCACTCAGTAGTACATGCCCCTGGAGTCCCTTCAACTGCTTGGTATCCCACTCTCCTAGATTTATTTCTCGCACCCTTGAGCTGAGACACCGCTGCCAATCTCTCGAAAACACCATTTAATTCATCAGAAGATGCTTCCAGGAGTGAATTTTTACACGTCATATCAACCATGTACTGACATTCCCAATTCGGACCCTCATAAAATCTGATGCACAGAGTCATCTCGTCGATCCCGTGGTGCAGGCATTGGGATAGCAATTGTAAGAAGCGTTCACGAGCTTCATAGAAGGTCTCATCGCACATCTGCTAAAATTACATTATCTGAGTACGAAGGCGCTGCGTTCTCTCGGGAGGGTAAAACTTATTAACGAAGGCTTTGTAGAGAGAATCCCAAGTAGGTAGAGAACCCCCAGGCTGGTTTAACAGCCAGTTCCTAGCCTTATCCTGCAGACACATTGGAAAACCCTTCTTCCTTATATCTTCATCTGAAACTGTTATTCCTCCGTCTGTCAACGGAATCCCTGCAATCAGTACTTCGAATTCTTTGAGGAACCTTATCACATCCTCATTTTCCATTCCGTAGAACTTGGGGAGATTATGGAAGTGGTAGGCTTTGAGTTCTAAATTTCTTGCCTCATTAGACAGCACGATTACAGCTTTCCCGGCCTCAACCTCGCCGGGCTGCATGTAGGCTCCATAGGTTAACTGAGCCATTGAAATATCCTTTCTGATCAACCTGTCGTTAGAGCTACACAACACGAAAACCTCGAAATATCCTTAGTTTCTGTTAGTGCACAAACTTTAGGTAAAAATTCGCAATCAACCGCTACAATAGGAATTGATTCCCCGGCAGCGGCGCCAAATTTGATGTGCTCAAATTACTACTTAGAAAACAAGTAGAAAGCAGTTGTTGTAGACAGACAATGCTAACCATAGAATCGTTCGATAAGGAACCAAATAAGCTACCAAACAGTTGAAAGCAAATAGTCACTTGTGGAAACGGCTTGATTTGTTTGGTTTTGATTACTTCTAATAACTAGAAAACAGAAAAGCAGAGAAATGGTTTTTAACAATGAGAGAAGATGAACACAGTAGTAATGATCAAGTAATGCTAATTCGTTCTAGGGCAATCATTCATATTTATCACGATGTCGGTGCACAGAAATCAATCAATCCAATTCAACCAATCGTACATTGAATATTTAAAACTAGAGTAATCGTGGGTTGTCAATCCACGATCCTTAACCGAAAACGATTTTGAAGATTTAAAACTAGCTTATTGAATTGAAGGTTTTACGAATATTTCAAACTGGACAAACCTATATGAATGAATCCAAAACCCTAGAAACGAATATACAATACTATCACATAACTACCGTGTTCGGAGTGGTTTAGCTACTCATAACAGATAATTGCATTCAAAGATTCATGGAAATGATCATATGAAACATAGATGATAAACTCGCATGTAATAACATACAATTCAATCGATAAGATAAAGAACAAATTGTAAAGAAGAAAGCAATGGAGAAATCAATACCAATAACCTTGATGATCAAAATCAATGAGTAACCAAGCTCCAAAGATGTCTCAGTGTCAATGTATGGCTCTTGGAGCTTTTCTCAAAACTAGGTTAAAAGAAGTATGAAAGAAAAGGAATCAAAATTCTAATCTTATAAGGAAAATAAAATTAATTCTGCGTTGCTCGCCGCGGCAGAAGAAATAGCTCGCCGCGGTGAGACTTCTTAAAGACAATATATATCCTACTCATAATCTACATGGCAGTTTCAATCTTCAAGCAGAGCATCACTGCTAAATCTGCCAAGGCGGATCGATTTCTCCGCCAAGCCATCTTTGGAACTTCCAATGCCAAGCTCAGAAATCTGGCCAAAGCCATGCTAACCGACTTGTCTTCATATGGCTCAAAAGACACAGATTTCTACAAAACACAAACAAAATACCAAAGCGTAAAAATGAACTAAAAAGACTACAAAACTAAAGACAAAGACTCACAAAGATCGCTAAAAAAGACCAAATGAGACGTTAGAATATTGTCTCATCAAATGGTTGCACTTGGTGAAAGCGAGAGATACTCTAACTCTGAAAAGGTTAAGACTATCGTGAGAAGCTTGAATCAAAACTGGGAACATACTCAGTATTTTTATTTCAACCAAGGAATGCCAAATATCGCTCCAGTATAACTCTTTTCCCACTTAGCTAATGTCAACTATGAAACTACTCAGAGAGAATAAATAATTGCTGAGAAAGTTCACAATGTTGCTTTAGTAACACAAGGCACTTCTGAAAATAAGGATACCAAAGAAATGACTGAGGAAGATGCTCTTGCTGTAAAGCAAATGAAAAAATATGTCAGTCGTGAGATTGAGAGAAGAAAAGCCAAAGAAAAGATGAAAAAGCATCTAGGCTCAAACTATCACCAGTACAAAAATATGCAGCTCTCAAGCTCGCTGAACAAGCCGGCTCAACAAGCATCTAGTACTGAGGAAGTAGAAATCGGAAACGATATCTGTCTCTATTTTCAGAAACCTGGTCATTTTAAAAGAGATTGCCCTGTTTTCAATAAGCTAAAGACAGGTGACAAGAAAGATAAAAAAAAAAACTTCAAGAGAGGTCAGAGAGCTATGCTCACTGAAGAAAGGAAAAAGATTCAAATCCAACTGGATGCTCTTGATATTGAGTCAGAATCTAAGGAAGAAGACTCAGATGATACCAAACTACCTTCTCCATAATTATGTGGCATCACTCATGAATTAGTTGACTTTGGTCAAAAGAAAAGGGAAATATGTGGGGTTGCTGAGGAGATCTATCCAGATTGCTCCAACATTGAGCCTTGCCTAATGGCTACAAGGTAACTGATAATCTCAAATTATACTCTAAAAAGCAATTAGAGAATAAGCTGTAGTTGTAGACTAAAGCCTAACTCGTGATCGATCTCTAGGGAATTAATTAGGCTATGTAGCAGTGAGAGTAAACAGATACTTGTGAGTAACAATTTGATTGATCGTTTTGTTATACTTCTAACTAGTTTAACTAAAGCTAAGATTACGATTAACAATGAGAGAAAGATGAATACAGTAGTAAGATCCAATTATGCTAATTCGAACTAGCGATAACACTCATATTTGTCACACGGTCGTTGTACAGCAAGTCAATCAATTCGATTCAACCAATTGTTCTTAGAAAATATTATACTGGAGAAATCGTGAGTTGTCAATTCATGATCCTTAACCATGAACAATTTAGAGAATGTAATACGGACTTATCGAATTGAAGGTTTTTACGAAGATTTAATACGAGACTAACCTATATGAGTGTTTTGATAAACCCTAGAACGAATATGCATAATCTTCACATACTACTGTATTCAAAGGTGTTTAGCTACTCATAATTGATGATTGCATGCAAAGATTCATGGTAATAATCATGTTAAACATAGATGAAAAACTCGCATGCAATAACATACAATTCAATCAATAAGATAAAGAACGAATTGTAAAGAACAAAGCAATTGAGAAATCAATACCAATAATCTTGATTTGATGAACAAAATCAATGAATAACCAAGCTCCAAAGATATCTCAATGTCAATGTATGGCTCTTGGAGCTTTTCTCAAAACTAGGTTAAAAGAAGTATGAAAGAAAAGAAATCAAAATTCTAATCTAATAAGGAAAATAAAATTAAATCTGCGTTGCTCGTCGCGGCGGAAGAAATAGCTCGCCGCGGTGAGCCTTCTTAATCGTGATCAGATATCCAACAAGATAATCTACAAGGCGAGCTTCAATCTTCAAATGTAAGCATCACTAAGCTAAATCTACAAGTAGCCATGCTAACCAGCTTGTCTTCATACAGCTCAAAAGACACAGATTTCTACAAAATACAAACAAAACACCAAAGCGTAAAAACGAACTAAAAAGACTACAAAACTAAAGACAAAGACTCACAAAGATCGCTAAAAATACCAAATGAGACGTTAGAATATTGTCTCATCAAAATCCCTAGACCGAACCTTTGCTCGTCCACGAGCAACACACAACCTAAACACACTAGACTCTAAACCATGTAGACAAACAATGAGTCAAAATCCCAAGCGACCGAATCTACCATTGAAAACATTAAATTCACAAGATGCAAAAATTTTGTTCTCAACCTAACCTTGGCAGAAATAGTAGGCAGGTAATCAAACACGACCGTTTCTCAAGTAAATAACAATTAAGCCTAACCCAATAGTCCCTCACAGGTGTATAAAGTGTATCACTCACTCTCATGGAAGTATCTCATGGAAGTAACCTGGGAAGATGACTTTCGTCACAAGGATGCCTCAAATATCTTATGCTATTGTACTCGTCTCATTGAGTCAAAAGGGACTTTGGCACATGATGTATTCCTCCAAAAATTTCGAAAAACTGGAACTGCTCCCTTCATCCATTACAAAACAACATCAAATCTCATAATGCTTCACTGAATTCAGTGCATGGCCACCTTGGCTCTTTTAATCTCAATTTCTTGCAGGTGTCTGTTTTACCGAAAGTCTGCACTTTTGTGCGTGTCAGTTTGGTATACGTGCCATCAACCCTCACGGACATATGACTTTTAAAGACCACGCCGGTATATAGGTAGTATTTGAAACACGCCTAACACGACTAACGGTGATCAATAAAGACCATAGATCCACCCCAAGATTCAAATATCATAAGTTAAGGGAACAGTAGACATATTTCCGCAGCACAATTATAACTGCTCATAATATCATAGTGAACAATCGTCTCCCAAAACCAGTTCGACAGAACGGGGAAAAATAAAATCCGCAAAGTAAAGCATGTTGTTCGTCATCCCCAACGAAACTAAGTACACATAAGTATGAAAAGGCGCAAGTAATACGTAAAAACTTGCACATCCCAGGAGATCACACAATAACAGGTGTCGGTACAATATTTTTTCTTCGGCTAGGCTCCTCACAGGATTTTGGACTACAGGGCTAACCAGACTTGCTATTTACAAGAGAAACGACCTTGCAGGATTGAAAGCTTACTACACTACTTCTAGCTAGAGATTAAACAAAACGTAAGCAGCAAGAGAATTTACCATTCGCAATAGACGTTTGACTTGGTAATTGACTCAGACTCACCACAAGAGAAAATAAAAGTACTAACATCTATACTGGACTCAACTGGAAAGGAAATATATAACTAACACGTAAAGGTGGCTAACCTACCACGTAAAGGTGGCTAACCTACCACCACAGTCACATAACACAAACAACTGGCTAACATACCACTTGAACCGAATACATAAAAAATAAAAAATGAAAAACGGAGTACGAAATAGAGTACAAATATCGGAAATAAAGTACAAAACGAGACAACAAGGGCGAGTATGAATGTGCTCGAACCATAGATGATGGCAATGATTCATGGCTACTCATAACAGATAATTGCATACAGAGATTCATGGCAATGATCATACGAAACATAGATGATAAACTCGCATGCAATAACATACAATTCAATCGATAAGATAAAGAACGAATTGTAAAGAATAAAGCAATGGAGAAATCAATACCAATAACTTGATGATCAAAATCAATGAATAACCAAGCTCCAAAGATGTCTCAATGTCAATGTATGGCTCTTGGAGATTTTCTCAAAACTAGGTTAAAAGAAGTATGAAAGAAAAGAAATCAAAATTCTAATCTTATAAGGAAAATAAAATTAAATCTGCGTCGCTCGCCGCGGCGGAAGAAATAGCTCGCCACGACGAGCCTTCTTAATCGTGATCAGATATCCTGTCAGATAATCTACTTGGCCACAAGACCAATTCCTTCGACGCGGTGAGCTTCAATCTTCAAACAGGAGCATCACTCGCTAAATCTCGCTGCGGCGGATTGATTTCCTCGCTGCGGCGAGCCATGCTTTAACTTCCAATGCCAAGCTCATAAAATCTCGCCGCAGTAGGCCATGCTAACCAGCTTGTCTTCATACGGCTTGTCTTCATACGGCTCAAAAGACACAGATTTCTACAAAACACCAAAGCGTAAAAATGAACTAAAAAGACTACAAAACTAAAGACAAGACTCACAAAGATCGCTAAAAAAAGACCAAATGAGACGTTAGAATATTGTCTCATCAGTAACCAACATTCCTCAATTCATAAATTATGAGAGTGATGAGGAAGAAATCAGAGATTCAGAATATTTCATAAGAGAACTTGATCTCTACAAAAGAGAATTTCAAATTATCCGAGCTAGAGCCGACATTCTTGAAGAAGAAAAGAATTCTCTTGAGAAGGAAAATTCACAATTACTCAAGATATCTGAGAAAAAAGATGCTGAAAATACATTTCTCAAAGCACAGATATCTGAAACAGAGAAGTTACACAGAATGGCAATGGATATACTCCAAAAGGAAAATAAAGATCTTCTTTCTGAAAATGAGGAACTCAAGAAGAAAGAACTATCTTTTCAATCCTAAGCCAAAGCTTGTGACACTCTTACTGAAGTACACTCTTATTTAAGAGTTCCTTCAGAAAAGGTAGGACTTGGGCTGAACACACAAACAAATAGCTCTACTACTCTGAATAAGAAAGAAGAAAGAATAAAGTTTGTTAGTGCTTAGCAAAATGGTTCTCAAATAACCTACAGCATTGGTCAGAAAGCTAAGGTTGTTGACAAAGGAAAGACAGTCGCAACCAAACCTTTGTGGAAAAAACAAGTCCAAAAGAAAATTGTTGGGAATGTTTCTGTAAAGAAACATAACACTGAAAAGATTTCACCCACAGTGCTATGTCTCTCAGAAAAGAAAAATTGCAGGAGCAGGCAAATTTTCCAACATCATGTTTTCTGGAAAGAAAGACGTTCCAGAGACTAGCAAAGTTCTTGACAAGAGAACTCAGACAGCACCAGGTGCTCGAAATGGCATTGGCTATAAAGCCATCGGGAAACAACTCACTCGTGAGTATAAACAAGAGCTAGAACGATGGATGAAAGCCAGGATTGCGCATAGCAATCATCAGAAGTGGAAGAAAGAACAGGTTACGACCACTCTGAATGCCAGGGCTAGAAGAAATCTGGCAAGGAAAGCTAAGTTTGCTGAAAAGCAAACTTAGCAATCTGACAAGTATCTGAAAGCACCACGAGGAGAACCAAGGAACACACCAAGAAGGAAAATAGCTTTAAATGATAATGACACCAATCATTTACCTAAAATTCCTCCTTATGTTCCAACAAGACAAAAGAATATCCCAAGGAAGTTCATAATTCAGAAATGGATTCCTACAGGGAGATTCTTTAGTCCAAAAGGTTCCATTGTTGGAATGAGAGCCTAACTCCTTGTTTCCTGTTTTGTGCAGAACACTCTGAGGAAGAACCCAAAGTGGCATTTTGATAGTGGATGTGGGAAGCACATGACAGGAGACAAAGCAAATCTGATTAACTACAGAAAATGCGATAAAGGACCAATTATTAGATTTCCTGGAGGAGATGAAAATCCAACCATAGGTTTTGGCAATCTGAAGTTTGGAGCTCTTACAATCTCTGAAGTACTACATGTAAAGGGATTGAAATATAATCTCCTAAGCATGAGTCAATTGGTAGACAAAGGGTACACTGTCAATATCAAGTCAAAACTATGCATAGTAATTGACAATGAGTCAAAGCAGACAGTCTTGGTTGCTAGGCGAAAGGAAATCTTTAAGTTGCTGACTGGGCATCTGCCACAACTGAAAAATTTCTCATGGTGAGTCAATCTGGCCACACTGAAGAAAACTGGCTATGGCATAAAAGAATGAGTGACTTGAACTTCAAAACTCTGAACAAGTTAGCCAAGAAAGAATTGGTGGTTGGTTTACCCAAAATGATATATAGAAAAGATGGTATATGCTCAGCTTGCCAAATGGAAAAACAATCCAAAATATCTTTCAAGTCTAAAACTAGACACTCTAGTGAAAGGCCACTGCAAATGTTACATATGAATCTTTTTGAATACTCTGTAACTAGCTATGCATGAAAGAAGTATGGTCTGGTTGTTGTTGATGATTACTCAAGATTCACTTGGGTTGTATTTCTCAAACAAAAATCTGATGCAAGGGTTGAGATACCCAACTTGCTGAATAAGCTTGCAGTCATGAAAAATGACAAGGTATCTGTAATCAGAACAGACCATGGTACTGAGTTTGTGAACCAGTACATAAAAGAGTTTTGTACCTGCAAAGGTATACAACATCAACTATCTTCAGTAAGGACACCACAACCAAATGGTGTTGCTGAAAGGAAGAATAGGACCCTAAAAGAAGCAGTAAGAACAATGCTTGCTGACAATGAAATAAGTGAAATCTATTGGGTTGAAGCTGTTAACACAGCCTGCTACACTCAAAATAGATGTTTGATTAACAAACACCATGACAAAACTCCTTATGAGCTTTTGATTGGTAGACCCCCTAGTATCAAACATCTAAGGGTGTTTGGTTGCAGATGTTTTGTTCTTAGCAATGGAAATGAATACTTGAGAACATTTGAACCAAAAGCAGATGAAGGAGTATTTCTTGGTTATTCTCTGAATAGCAAAGCCTACATAATCTACAACAAAAGAACGCAAAAGATTGAAGAATCTGTTCATGTAGTCTTCTACGAAGGAAACAAGAAAGTACCCTTTAATGAAGAACTCTCAGATAGGTTCAAAGAGCTGATGATTAAAGATTCTGAAGAAGAATCCTCAAAAGGAAACAATTCTATCATTCACTTAGAGAATGAATCTGACGATGAAAAGCAGCCATTGCTTAGTAACAACCAGATGACTCTAAGACATGATGAAGAATTTCCTATGAGAATTCCAGAAATGGAACAGTTTACTGAGAACCTTCCTCATGAAGAGGTTTCTGAGAATGAGTTTGCTGAAAATCAAATTCCAGATATCTCTAACACTGAAAAAGTGTCAGATATCCATGGCATTTCCCATGTCGATATCTCGAGATCTTGCACAAGTATCCTATCAAGATCATATTGATTCACATTCAGATCAAAATGATATTGATCCTACTAGTTCAAAATCCATTATGAAATGGAAAAGAAATCATCCTGCCAAGGATGTGATCGGTTCTTTAGACCTATGAGTTAGAACTAGGAGAGCAATTGCTGACTCTCTTTATGGATGTTTCATCTCAAATATTGAACCTAAAACTATAGAAGAAGCATTGAAGGATCAAGATTGGATCTCTGCAATGCAAGAAGAGTTGGATCAATTTGAGAGAAACAAAGTCTGGAAACTGGTTCCATTTGTTGACGGAATATCTGTAATTTGAACTAAGTGGGTTTTCAAAAATAAAATGAATGAGTCTGGTGAAATAACCGGAAACAAAGCAAGGTTGGTTGCCAAGGGATTCACCCAGACAGAAGGACTAGATTTTGATGAGTCATATGCTCCAGTTGCAAGATTAGACGCAATTAGACTATTTCTAGCCTTTGCAGCTCATAATGACTTTAAAGTTTATCAGATGGATGTTAAAAGTGCATTCCTAAACGGTGAACTTGCTGAAGAAGTCTATATGTTAAACAACCACCAGGCTTTGAGGTTTCCACAGAAAGTAGAATGATTTATAAGCTTCAGAAAGCTCTGAATTGACTGAAACAGGCTCCGAGAGCATGGTATGATACTTTAACCAAATACTTGCTGGAAAGTGGCTTCAAGAAAGGAGATATTGATAAAACACTCTTTACTTTAAACCATGAAGGGAAACTACTTCTAGTCCATGTATATGTTGATGACATTATATTTGGATCTAAAGACAAGCAACTTTGTGAAGACTTTACTGAGCTCATGAAAAGTAAATTTGAGATGAGCATGATGGGTGAATTAAACTACTTCCTAGGATTGCAAGTCAAGCAACTTAATGATGAAATATTCATTAGTCAAACAAAGTATGCAAAGGACATGCTCAACAAGTTTAATCTAAAGCCTTCTGAAAAGAATGCTAAGATACCTATGAGCATTGGAACCAAAATGACCTATACTGAATCTGACAAGAGTGTTGAAGAACACAAGTATAGGAAATTGATTGGGTCTCTACTGTACCTCACTGCAAGTAGACCTGATATTCAATATGCAGTTGGAGTGTGTGCTAGATTTCAGACAAATCCAATGCAATCACACCACAACATTGCTATGAAAATATTAAGGTATGTAAAGGGTACTGTAGAAGTTGGATTGTGGTATCCAAAAGACAGTGGATAGAGTTTAGTTGGCTATTCTGATGCTGACTATGCTGGATCATTGCTTGATATAAAAAGCACCTCAGGAACTTGTCAATTTCTTGGTGCCAGATTAATATCATGGTTTAGCAAGAAACAAAACTCAATTGCCACATCTACCACAGAAGCTGAATATATTGTTGTTGGGTGTGTTGTGCTTCACATATATTGTGGATACAACAACAACTCAGAGATTATGAGGTCAATGAAGAGAAAACTCCGATTTTCTGTGAGAACACAAGTGCTATTGCCATAACTCAGAATCCTAAGTTTCATGCAAGAACAAAGCACATTGATGTTAGACACCACTTCATTAGAGACCATGTTGAAAAAGGCAACATAGAGATACTCAAGATTGGTACTGAAGACCAACTTGCAGATATCTTTACAAAGCCTTTGCAAGAAAGCAGGTTCTTAACCTTGAGACACAGTCTTGGTTTAATGGAGTTACCAAAGGAACTGAAAAGTTCTAATCTCTGATGAGAATTCAGAAAGGAGAATGTTAGATATTTTGTTAAGAATATCTGTTTAAATTTTGTTCAGCAACATGATGACTTATCTTAGTCTCAGAAAGGTGATTAGTACTCTTGGTTCACTTGAACATTGTAAAAGAGGAAACCCACTAAGTATGATAGTCTAGCTAATCTTGTATAGGATGTTAGGTCTCAAAATGTAATTTTTATTTTATGAAGAGGAGACCAAGAAGAAGACATCCAAGCAGAAAGCTCAACAACAATTGAAGACTTGAAGAAAACTGCACAAGATTACTGAATCTGTTGTTTAGATATCTTAGCCAGATATCTTGTAGACACGAACAGTTTTCAAACCAACTGTGTCACAAAGAGATATCTGAGAAATAAGATACATATCTGAAAACAAGGAAAGTGTCCACAGATATCTACTCTCAGATACCTTGAGCTTTAACCACGTTTCTGAAAGAGAAACATATATTGCAAACAAAGTTGTTTCAATAAACACAAGTGGTATCTGAAGAATGAAGATAAGGACGTGCAAAGAATCAGATAACACTAGTCTCTGATATAAAGCATAGTTCCGTTGACACTACAGGACAAAAAGTATAGTACAATGCATTTAATGCACGGACAGAGATGTCTGAATAAAAGCAACGGCAGCTTCTGAGAAGAAGACAAAATCTGCTACAGTACTATAAACAGATATCGATAGTTTGAATTTGAGCCTAACGGATACTATTCAAACGGCACTCAAATTCATCTATAAATATCAACACTTAGACAGCTTGAGAGACACACAACTCAGAACACAAGACCTTGAACTGCATACGATATCTGATTATCTTACTCTCTCAAAGCAACTTACTTATTATCAAAGCTTTCTGTTGCAACTAAATTTTGTTCTAAGTGTCCTGATCCTAAACAAGCAAAGCTATCTGTGAAGGAGTTGAATCAAAAGATCAACTATCTGAGATTCATTCTCTTGAACAGATATCATAAGACTTGGGTCAGTAAAATCGAACAAGATACCATACGTAGAAAGTCTATTAAGTAACTTAGTTCACGAGCTATCCGATTAAGCGAAAAGTTATTAAGACGCTCATCCGACAACTCAAACCAAAACCAACACCATAATCGGCGTGGAGTATGTGAAGTACTTAGTTTGAAAAATCAGGGAATAACTCCAAGGTTACCGGAGTATAGGAAGTACTTGATTTGGGAAACTGAGGAATAACTCCAAGGTTATTGAGTATAGGAAGTACTTAGCTTGGGAAGCTAGGGAATAACTCAAAGGTTTCTGAGTACAGGAAGTACTTGGCTGTGAAAGCCGGGGAACAACTCAGGGGGGACATTTGGTTGGGAACCAATTGTTTAAGAATCTTAGAATAGGATTATTGTAAGGAGAACTGAATTATCTATTTTAGTGAATTCTAGGTCTCTGATAGACCGAAGTGGATTAGTTGGAGGATTACGCCACCTCCAGATACCACTATACTTGCTGTGTTATTTACGTTTCTGTATTTATATTTCAGCAACACACACACATATTAACTGTTTCTGCACTTATCTTTATTAAGTCTTCCGCACTCTGATTCTAAGTATCAGATATCTATTCAGATATCTGAGAAATATTTGTTATCGACAAAAGTTTTAAAAGACTATTCACCCCCCTCTAGTCTTTTACTTTGCCGTTATCCGACCAACAAGTGGTATCGAGCAGAGGTTCACTGACCAGACCTAAACCTAGATCCCCAGATAGGTGAAGGAACTTTGTCCACTTTTGAGGACTATTTAATTTGTGTGTTAAGTGTGCAGGTATGTCTCTGAGTGATGCACCCGTTCTCAAACCAGAGAACTACGAGAAATGGAAAAATAACATGATGCTCCACCTTGAAGCCATAAGTGACGAGATGATCGAAGTAATAAAGAATGGCCCAATAGTCATTCAACAACTTTAAGCAAGTCATGGAGGTTTCGAGTGGAAGAGACAGAGATCAAAGCGAAGGATCTTCACAAACAGATGCGTCAACTATTGGAAGATCTACTGGTCACGTTATTTACGAACCAAAGCCCAGAGAACTCTGGACATCGGAAGATGCCAAGAGGAATCTGGATGGTCAAGCTCGTAACATCATCATCGGATCGACACGGAGCACATACAGTAAATGGGGTGCTAAACGGCAAAAGTTGCACAGCAATTGATTGAAGAAATGCATGCAATCGAGAAAACCAAGGAAAACAAGTTCGAAGTTCTAAAGTTGAAATTTCAAAATTTCAAACAAGGTCCCACCAAACTCGAAGAACTTGATTTCGTGTTTACCACTCTCATGAGTGATATGGCGATTGGGAAAGCAATAGATACTCTCGGCGAGAAGATTAAGACTATTGTCAAGTCTTAACCACAACCGGAGCATACTATTGTCGAAGACTATTGAAACGATATATATCTGCTTTCTATTGTCGTAAACCGCCACTTCAAGAAGGATTGTCCGCCTCAACAAATTAAGGACAAAGCGACAAGAAAGATAGAAGAATCTTCGAAGAAGCCAAAGCTTTGTTAATCAAGAAAGAAAGAAAATCCAAATTCAACTGGATGCTCTAGACGTTGAGACAGATTTTGAAGATGACAATTCAGATGATTCAACCCTACCATCACCAGAATTATGTGGAGTTACTCATGATATAATCGACTTCGGCCTCAAGAAGAATGAAATGTGTGGAGTTGCTGAAATTGATGCACTGACATCTCCAACATAGAAAACTGTCTTATGGCTGATGAGGTAACACATACTTCTTGCTACACTTATGAAAGTGATGAAGAGGAAATAAAAAAATCTAGAAAATCTCAGGAAAGAACTTGACATCTATGAAAGAGAATTTCTAATGATTCGAGCTAGAGCCGAAAACCTTGAAGAAGAAAAGAATTCTCTTGAAAAGGAAAATTCTCAATTAGTCAAAGAATCTGAGAGAAAGGATGCTGAAAATGCATTTCTCAAAGCTCAGATATCTGAGACTGAAAAGTCACATGAAGAAGCAATGGCTGAGTTACGAAAGAATTATGAAAATCTTCTTTCTGAAAACAAGGAACTCAAGAAGAAAGAACTATCTTTTCAATCTTATGCCAAAGCTAGTGACACTCTTACTGAAGTACAATCTTACGTAAGAGATCCTTCATAGAAGAAAGGACTTGGGCTGAATACACAGACAGATTGTTCTATCACTCTGAGTAAGAGTAAGGAGAAAAGAACATTTGTAAGTACTCAGCAAGACGGTTCCCATGCAATCTATAGTATCGGTGAAAAGACAAAGATTGTTGACAAAGGAAAGGCAGTTGCGACTAGACCTTTGTGGGAAAAACAAGTCAAAAACAAAACTGCTGGGTATGTCTCTGAAAAGAAACACAGCACTGAAAAGTGTAAACACCCACAGTGCTATGTCTCTCAAAAAGGTAGAATTGCAGGAGCTGGCAAATTCCCCCATGTCACTTTTTCTGGAAAGAAATTGGATCAACCAGAGACTAGCAAAGCTGCTGAGATCTCAGATAGCTTCAAGTGCTCGAAACGGCATTGGCTACAAAGGTATCGGAAAACAACTTGCTCATGAGTACAAGCAGGAGCAAGAACGATGGCTGAAAGCTAGAATTGCTCAAAGCAATTATCAGAAGTGGAAGTTAAATCAAGCCACTGAAAATCTGAATGCCAGGGCTAGAAGAAATCTGGCAAGGAAGGCTAAGTTTGCTGAAAAGCAAACTCAGAAACCTGACAGGTATCTGAAAGCATCTTATGGAGCACCCAGGAACACACCAAGGAAGAAAATAATTCTTACTAATGATAACTTTCATTCAAAGAGAATTCCTCCTTACGTTCCTGTCAGACAAAAGCATATTTCAAAGAAATTCATTCAAAAATGGATTCCTACTGGAAGAACTTTTGATTCTGACGGTTCCATCAAAGATATGAGAACCTAATCTCCTGTTTCCTGTTGTGCAGAATGCTTCCTGGACTAAAGCACAATGGCTATTTGATAGTGGATGCGGAAAGCACATGACAGAGACAAAGCAAATCTGGTTGATTACAAAGCTTGCAACACACGGACCGGATATCGATTTTTGAGGAGAATTAAATCCTCTCGGGATTTGCAACGTCAAATTGGGAACTTTAACAATCACCGACGTACATATGTTAAGGATTTGAAATACAATCTATTTAGCATGAGCCGGTTTGCGGACAAGGTTTTTACTATAAAATTCAAAGCTAAATCGCAAACTAATTGACAATGAGTCAAAGCGCATGTCTTGGTTGGTCGGCGAAAGGCGCCTTTATGTTGCCTATTGGGCATCTCGCCACAATCAAGAATGTCTCATGGTGAGTCAATCTGGTCACGTAAGAACACCGGTTATGGCACAAAAAATGAGTCACTTGAACTTCAAAACTCTGAATAGACTTGCCAAGAAAGAGTTAGTGGTTGGTCTTCCCGAACATCTTCGTAAAGGATGGTATCTGCTCGCACTGTCGGATGGGGAAACAATCTAAGATCTCTTTCAAGTCCAAAATCGTACACTCTAGTGTTAGACCAACGCAACTTTTACACATGGATCTATTTGAATCATCTGTAACTAGTTATGCAGAAAGAAGTATGGTCCGTTGTTGTAGATGACTTCTCAAGATTCACTTGGGTTGTCTTTCCAAACACAAATCGATGCCGGTGGAGATACCAAACTCTTTGAAAAAGCTTGAAGTCATGAAAAATGACAAGGTATCTGCAATCGAGCAGGACCATGGTCTTGAGTTTGTCAACCAAGACATAAAGGAGTTTTGTACTGCAAAGGTATACAACACCAACTTTCCTCTGTAAGAACACCTCAACAAAATGGTGTTGCGAAGGAAAAACAGAACCCTTAAAGAAGCCGCAAGGACAATGCTAGTGACACCGAAATAAGTGAAATTTATTGGGTTGAAGTCAGAAACACGACTTTCTACACTCAACAGATGTTTGATAAACAAACACCATGACAGACCCCTATGAAATCTTGGTTGGTAGACCCCTAATATCAAACATCCGAGAGTATTTGGTTGTAGATGTTTTGTTCTAAACAATGGGAAAGATTATCCGAGAACATTTCAACCAAAGGATGAAGGTGTTTTTCTTGGCTATTCCACAAACAAGAAAGCTTACGAGTTTACAACAAAAGAACAAAGAAAATTGAAGAATCGGTTCATGTTGTATTCTATGAAGGAAATAAGAAAACACCTCCTATTGATGAACTCTCGAAAGGTTCAAAGAATTATTCGAGGATTACAAGAAGAATCCTCAGAAAGGAGAAACATCACTATGGAAAGCGAGGATGACTCTGACGTAGAAAAGCTTGAAAAGCCTAGTAACAACAAGATGACTCACAGACATGATGAGGAATTTCCTATGAGTTTTCCAGAAATGGAGCAAAGTTCTTGAGAACCTTCATCATGAAGAGGTATCTGAAAATAAGAATGCTGAAATGCATGTTTCAGATATCTCTAACACTGAAAAAGTGTCAGATATCCATGACATTTCCCATATGTCAGATATCTCAGATACTGAAAAAGTATCAAATCAAAATCTTAGTGATTCACATTCAGATCACCTGGATATTGATCCTACTAGCACTAAACCTATGATGAAATGGATCAAAGATCATCCTACAAAGGATATAATTGGACCAATTAATCAGGGTGTTAGGACTAGGAGAGCAATAGTTGAAAATGCTAACTCTCTCTTTGGATGTTTCATCTCGAATTTTGAACCTAAAAATATAGAAGAAGCATTAGGAGAACAAGACTGAATCTCTGCAATGCAAGAAGAGTTGGATCAATTTGAGAGAAACAAAGTCTGGAAACTAGTTCCATTTATAGAAGGAATATCTGTGATTGGAACTAAATGGGTTTTCAGAAACAAGATGAATGAATCTGGTGAAATAACCAGAAACAAAGCAAGATTGGTTGCCAAGGGATTTACTCAGACTGAAGGCTTAGATTTTGATGAGTCATATGCACCAGTTGCCAGATTGGATGCAATAAGACTCTTTCTAGCCTTTGCAGCTCATAAAGATTTCAAAGTTTATCAGATGGATGTCAAAAGTGCATTCCTAAACGGTGAACTTGCAGAAGAAGTTTATGTTGAGCAACCACCTGGCTTTGAAGTTTCCTCAGAAAGTAGAATGGTCTATAAACTACAGAAAGCTCTGTATGGACTGAAACAGGCTCCAAGAGCATGGTATGACACTTTGGCCAAGTACCTTCTGGAAAGTGGTTTCAAGAAAGGTGAAGTTGATAAAACTTTATTTACCTTAAATCATGATGGGAAACTACTCTTAGTTCAAGTATATGTTGATGACATCATATTTGGATCTAAGGACAAGCAACTTTGTAATGACTTTGCAAATCTCATGAACAGCAAGTTTGAGATGAGCATGATGGGAGAAATGAATTATTTCCTAGGATTGCAAGTCAAGCAACTCAATGATGGAATATTCATTAGTCAAACAAAGTATGCAAAAGACATGCTCACAAAATTCAATCTTAAGCCTTCTGAAAAGAATGCTAAGATACCTATGAGCATTGGAACCAAAATGACCTATACTGAATCAGATAAGAGTGTTGAAGAACATAAGTATAGGAAATTGATAGGTTCACTACTTTACCTCACTGCAAGTAGACCTGATATTCAATATGCCGTTGGAGTATGTGCTAGATTTCAGACAAATCCAATGCAAACACACTACAACATTGCTATGAAAATATTAAGGTATGTGAAGGGTACAGTAGATGTAGAATTGTGGTATCCTAAAGAAAGTGGATTGAGTTTAGCTGGGTACTCAGATGCTGATGGAAATGCCACATCTAAGAATCTGGAAGAACACTCTACTGATCAATCTTCTGCTTCCAGACAACCACAACAACCACAAACACAACAACCACAACAGCCACAAGTGGTTGATGAAATGGTAAATGAACTCCATTTTGAATTACCAAGAATACGATATCTTTGAAGAAAATCCTGTAATTGAGCAGGTTCCCCAACTCATGAGAGGGATCAAACTGAGACATCTACTCAAAATGATCAACCAGGGGAGGCAACTGAGTTGCATACTCAGGAAAGGTGTGAAGTACCAGAAACTTCAAACAAAGAAACTGCACTGGGACAAGATGACCAATGTATAGAAAGGTCACAAGTTCCAGAGACCAATCGACTTAAAGCGCTTCGGGTAAATGACTGGTTTAACTCTTACCTTGTGAAAAATTTTATACTTATAAATCTTGTTACATTATAAGAATTTCTTTGTTACAGGCTGAGTTAGAAATGCAGAAACAAGAGGAAGTTGAGAAGCTTACCTCAGATACTGAAAAAGAGGTTCCTTCAACCTCAACTCTTGAGAAATCTGAGCATGTGCCACAGGTAAATGATTCTTAAAAAGAACTAACTTTTCAGTAAAAATGTTTGCATGCTCATTCATGATAAATGTTTCTAACAGGCTCCAACTGAGATGGAAGAAGATAAGGCAGAATTGCCAGAGACAAACCCAAAAACCAACAAGGTTTCTGAAGAACACATCACTGAGCCTTCAAACTTGAAGGTATATGACAATCAAGTGACAAGTATTCTTCATCCTGGGTTATCTTTTATCTCTTCTCATATTCAATACTTTCTACTTACAGGCTATTTCAGAAGTAGAAATGCAAGGGGATAAAGTTGCGACTTCCCCTGCATCAATGGAAATTGATGAAGCCCCTAAGGCAACATCACTCGAAAGAACACCAGAAACTGCACAAGTTTCTGAGAAAAATGAATCTGAGCTTCCTGATGAGGAAGTAAGTAGCTCAAATCAGAATTCATTAAAAGCATATTTATGCATAGATTCTTTCAAACTATTTCCTAAGTATTGTATTTATCTCAGGTTCAAGAAAGAAAGGTTGATGAGGATCAGACTTCTAAGTCTCCACCTCAAAACAAGATATTTGAGATACCAATCGTCTCAGTAGAACAAGTATCTGAGCCTGATGTTCATACTCAGGTAACTCAGAAACTAAACTACACTTCTACTCAGATATCTACAAAAGTTTTGAAACTCACTCAAAACTCTTTCTTTCAGGCTCAAACAGATGCAAAGCAGGTTCCCATTGAAGAAACAAGGGACCTACTTCACTTCTTCAAAGCTCACACCCTGCCAAAGCATATTCAATGCTTCAAGAAATGGCAGAAGTTAAGGTGCTCTGATCTCTCTGAAATATTGAGAATCACTGATCAACCAACCAGACGAGCACGAGCTCTTGACCTGGAAACTTATGTCCAAGCAATGTTCCCTACAGAACAATATGCAGTTGCGACTCTACTACACAAGGACTTTTCCAGAGAAGTAGCGCATAGTTTGATACATGCCTTCGAACAGGCAGATGGTCAGACAAGATTACAGATGGCATTCAAGCGATCCACGCCCCGACTGCAATTCATACCTTCTGAACAAGAAGAAGTTAATGGGCAGAAGATAACTATCCCGGAAGTGATCAATCTTGTATCTGAAGATGATGAGGAGGAAGAAATGAATGAAAATTACTTTGATGAACCTCCCACTGACCATCACCAAAAGGATGATAATGACAAAAAGGATGATGATGATGCCCCTGCACCAGGGACCGGAGGAATTTCACATAGAAACAATGCCTCAGCCGCTGAAAAGCAAACTGAGAAGACTTCACAGAAATCTCCGTCTTCATCACCTCAGAAATCTACTCATCCATCTTCTAATCAACATGCAGTTACTACTAAACAAGTAGTTGAGCTCTCTGAGGAAAACAATCAGAAAATATTAAACACTCAGACCAGAAGTGCTCAACTCAGACAACTGTTGGCAGAAGAACAACAACTCCATCTTCAACTGGAAGATCAAATAGCTAAATCCAGAGATAAGATTGATCAACTACAAGATCTATACTTAGAAGAAATGATTGCTTACTCTGAGGTTAAAGAGCTACGGACGTATGACAAGAGATCACCAAAGAACTCGATACTGAAGAAGTATCTGAAGTCAAGCATGATGCTAAGGCTGCATCATCTTCGAAAGAAGTACCATCCTCCTCCCAGAAAGGCAAGAAACCAATCTCTGAAATGGTTGCTGGACTTGATACGATCGATGAAAATGTCCAAGAGGATGAAGATCACTGGGCTAATCACTCAGATGATGAAGAAGACAAGACTTTGGCAGAGCACCGCCATGAACATCTAGCGGTTTCTCACTTGGAAAGAAAGTTGATTGCTCCTACAATCTTCAACAAACTGCCAAACATCCACTCCCATGAATACATGAGCAGGTACCAAGTACTGGCTACTCTGAATAAGGAGATGTCTTCACAGAACAAGGAAGTAATTGCCTCCGTCCCCTCTGAAATGAGAAAGTTCACTGAGCTCATCACTCAGAGAACAACTAGCTAGCATGGTCATTGCACAGAAAGATCTGGGAATGATAAGTGACGATGATGTGTCTTTAGCTGAAAAAGCTTTTCAAGAGGCAAGTTACACTGCTGGAAAAGTAGATGCCATCCTAGGCCCATTGGCAGAGCTCACTGATAAGGACAATGGACTTATCAAGCAAAATCAGGAGCTCAAAACCGAACTTCAGAAGTTGATCACTGCCTACAACTATTTACAAGGGCATTTTGACTCTCTCTCAGATTCCTTTATGAGACTGAGTCAGCCAACAATGACTAAGGGGGAAAGAAAGTACAAATCTGGACCTCAAAGTCAGGGGGAATGGGAAGAAGGAGATGAAAACAAGAAGAAATCTGAGTCATGCGGCTCAGAAAGGAAGAAGAAAAACTTCCCAGCCACCACTCAGAATCAATGAACCCTCCTCAAGCCAAGCTGCTTCCCAGAGACCTACTGAAGGAACCAAAATGGTAACAAGGGCCATGGCACAGAAACCTCCAAGGAGTACCAAGGCTCCAAGGAGAAGACAAGTTAGAGGGATTGATGAATCTTCTGAAGAAGAAGAAGGTCAAATCAAGTCCCTGGGCAATGAAGAAGGCTGCAAGGATCTCACAAGAATTGATCTTGATGATGATGAAGAGACTGATGAAGATGAAGCTCCTCTTCACAGAAAAAGGAAAATTGAAAGCCTAACTGAGCCCATAGCTGCAAAGCCACTAGCAGCTAAAACACCCTCTGGAAATACCAAGTCTATCCAGGGTG
Organism: Plantago major; assembly: GCA_026545765.1. Classification (NCBI taxonomy): domain Eukaryota; kingdom Viridiplantae; phylum Streptophyta; class Magnoliopsida; order Lamiales; family Plantaginaceae; genus Plantago; species Plantago major. The sequence goes on along the minus strand of CM048843.1, from coordinate 86,236,720 downwards.
GTGGTTCTTCAAGCAACAACCCCAAAGAGAATTCAAGATGAGGAAACGGTGAGAGCTGAGCAAAGACAAAGTCAACTTACACTCAGGCCAGAAGAAGCCAAAATTGAGTATGTGAAATATGACAATGATTCCTCTGTCTACAGGTGCATCAATCAGAAAAATGGCTATTGGTTCTGGAACTGAAGCATCTATTGGTAAATTCAAGATTTCCAGAACCAATCCATAGACAACTCATGGCATGGAGAAAGAATAAACCTACCTTGATCAACACCAATCACATCAAAGCATGGTTGGACTTTGAAGTTGTCAAGAGAACTGAAGCCATGAAGAAGGACCTCTCTGATGATTGTCCATATGGAAAGCCAGATGATGTGCACAAAATTCTGAATATCACAGGAACAGGCACAAGACCAAGACTTGCTGTGGAACCCTATGAGTCGTTCTATCCGATGTAAGATCAATACAAGGGTGACATCAGATATCTGAAGATTATCTATGAATACTTCAAGCTTTCAGATATCAGAATAGAGCATGCCTGGAAGTGGGGAAAGTACCTATGGGTCAAGCATTTTGCCAAGAAAAATCCTACCAAAACCTACAAAGAAGTATGTGGATTTGCCAGAGAAACAGAGATGCTTGTCAGAACTCTTCTCTATGATTATTCTGATGACATCAAAAGGTTTGGAGATAGGAAATTTGCAGACTGATCCATAGAAATTTTGTTGAAGACTTGAAGATTGAAGACTTGAAGACTAGTCTATTAGGATGTTTACTTGGAGCTTGGTTACTCCTGTTGTCCTAATTTACTATGTAGTTTTTGTATTTTTGCTGACTGAGCTTAACTGTATCATGTGTTAAAGTTATCTGTAATCTTAAGTTGCGACTTATCTGAAGAACTTACTCTCAGATAGTATTCTATAAAAGATAACTTGTCAGCAAAGATCACACCTTGTGATTTGGTTGATGTCTACTTTCTGCACTTAATTATATGATTTGAAAGATCTTAAGAAATGATTAAGTAGTGGATTGTTTCCTCATCCAGATTTGTAATAGGGAAGATAGTCATCGTTGACTGATCAAAATGGGGGAAATTTGTTAGATATTTTGTTAAGAATATCTGTTTATATTTTGTTCAGCAACATGATGACTTATCTTAGTCTCAGAAAGGTGATTAGTACTCTTGGTTCACTTGAACATTGTAAAAGAGGAAACCCACTAAGTATGATAGTCTAGCTAATCTTGTATAGGATGTTAGGTCTCAAAATGTAATTTTTATTTTATGAAGAGAAGACCAAGAAGAAGACATCCAAGCAGAAAGCTCAACAACAATTGAAGACTTGAAGAAAACTGCACAAGATTACTGAATCTGTTGTTCAGATATCTTAGCCAGATATCTTGTAGACACGAACAGTTTTCAAACCAACTGTGTCACAAAGAGATATCTGAGAAATAAGATACATATCTGAAAACAAGGAAAGTGTCCACAGATATCTACTCTCAGATACCTTGAGCTTTAACCACGTTTCTGAAAGAGAAACATATATTGCAAACAAAGTTGTTTCAATAAACACAAGTGGTATCTGAAGAATGAAGATAAGGACGTGCAAAGAATCAGATAACACTAGTCTCTGATATAAAGCATAGTTCCGTTGACACTACAGGACAAAAAGTATAGTACAATGCATTTAATGCACGGACAGAGATGTCTGAATAAAAGCAACGGCTTCCAGAAGAAGACAAAATGCCATACTGATTATACACAGATATCGATAGTTTGAATTTGAGCCTAACGGATACTATTCAAACGGCACTCAAATTCATCTATAAATATCAACACTTAGACAGCTTGAGAGACACACAACTCAGAACACAAGACCTTGAACTGCATACGATATCTGATTATCTTACTCTCTCAAAGCAACTTACTTATTATCAAAGCTTTCTGTTGCGACTAAAGCTTTTGATCTTGAGTAAACACTGAAGTTCTAAGTGTCCTGATCCTAAACAAGCAAAGCTATCTGTGAAGGAGTTGAATCAAAAGATCAACTATCTGAGATTCATTCTCTTGAACAGATATCATAAGACTTGGGTCAGTAAAATCGAACAAGATACCATACGCTGTAAAGTCTATTAAGTAACTTAGTTCACAGAGCTATCTGATTAACTGAAAAGTTATTAAGACGCTCATCTGACAACTCAAACCAAAACCAACACCATAACTGGCGTGGAGTACAGGAAGTACTTAGTTTGAAAAATCAGGGAATAACTCCAAGGTTACCGGAGTATAGGAAGTACTTGATTTGGGAAACTGAGGAATAACTCCAAGGTTATTGAGTATAGGAAGTACTTAGCTTGGGAAGCTAGGGAATAACTCAAAGGTTTTCGAGTCTGAGGAAGTACTTGGCTGTGAAAGCCGGGGAACAACTCAGGGGGAACATTTGGTTGGGAACCAATTGTTTAAGAATCTTAGAATAGGATTATTGTAAGGAGAACTCAATTATCTATTCTAGTGAATTCTAGGTCTCTGATAGACCGAAGTGGATTAGTTGGAGGATTACGCCACCTCCAGATACCACTATACTTGCTGTGTTATTTACGTTTCTGTATTTATATTTCAGCAACACACACACACATATTAACTTTTTCTGCACTTATCTTTATTAAGTCTTCCGCACTCTGATTCTAAGTATCAGATATCTCTTCAGATATCTGAGAAATATTTGTTATCGACAAAAGTTTTAAAAGACTATTCACCCCCCCCCCCTCTAGTCTTTTACTTTGCCGTTATCTGGACCAACAGAGAAAGATATCTGGATCAGGTATCTAGATATTCAAGGCAAAAAGGTATCTGAGATGGGAACTCATATACTAAAAGAAGCTAAGAATGTGAGTGAGACAGGAACTCAGTATGATTAAGAAGGGAAAAAGGAGAGATAAGATATCTGGAACAAGAATCCAGAATATCAAAGGCAAAAGGTGAAACACTTAGCAAACAAGTATCTGAGACGGGTACTCAGATATCAAAGGTTAAAGGGTAAAATGGCTATTTGAAGATTTCTGAGACAGGTACTCAGATATCTAGATCACTGATGAGACAATATTCTAACGTCTCATTTGGTCCTTTTTAGCGGTCTTTTGTTAGTTTTTGACTTTAGTTTTATAGTGTTTTTGTACATTTTTATGCTTTGGTACTTTGTTTGTGTTTTGTAGGATTTTTTGTGTAATTTGGTCCCGAAGGTGAAAATCGGAGTGAAGACATTGGTTATAGATCTCTGAATGAAGAGTAATTGGGCGAAGACGTAAGTGGATTCAGAGTTCGGACAAAGAATTGAGAGGCGTTTTAGCGTGACTTGCAAAAGTGATGATTTACGGAGCAGTCTATCCATTTTGGACATAACTCTCTCATATGAAGTCCAATTTACCTGATCTCGGTGACCATGCAAAGATAATTCAAAAGGTTACAACTTTTGTTCCAGAATCGTAGCCAAATTCCTCCTGTATAAAAATATATGGTCGTCGTAATCTGGCTGGCAGAAAACATCCGCGCAGCGGCGAGGATTTTTGTTCGCCGCCGCGAGAACTTACGAGAGCAGATTTCTGGACGGTCTCCTGGTCGAATTTTACTAGGATTCTCTTCCTTTTTTCTCCTTTAAATAGATTTCTTTCACCATAACTTCAAACATAACTTAGAAAACTGGTACTACTGAAAAGCAAGCACCAGTGCTGGTTATAACAAACAATCGGTTGATTGGAGAGTTCAATCCTGATCATTGGACTTCAAATCACAGGATGATTTGGGGTGGTGCCATGATTGAGGAATACCTGGTAGCTGCAATAGAAAACCAGACTGACAGAAAGTTGGTACTTGATATGCTTGAAAAGGCACAAATCAGGGGCTTTCTATCTGCTCATGTGGCCACCATTGGACTCTTTTTAGTTGCTTTTACAATATGACAAGATTTAGAGGAGTTAGTCAGGAAGACAAAGAAAACAAGGTTCTCAAGACATTGAAAGAGAAGAGGTTGACAGTAGACCAGGTCATAACAAATGCATGTACTTAGACAAATACAAAACACACAAGAAAAAGACAAGATGCAGGCAAGAAGACACACATCACAAGCATATGCAACACTGTTGATCTGTGATGTTAAGATAACAGTGGCAGTAACAGTGTACCTAATGAATGCACATGCCAAGAGCCCTTCTTAGACTGAAGAATCTCTCGGAATCCAAGGGTTTGGTAAATATGTCTGGAAGTTGATTGTTGGTGTCTATATGTTGGATATCAACAACTTGTAGATTAACCAAGTCTCTAAGGAAGTGATGCCTAATGTCTATATGCTTAGTGCGTGAGTGTTGAACCGGGTTCTTAGATATGTTGATGGCACTAAGGTTATCACAAAACATAAGTAAAGTGTCACTCGTAAGACCATAATCATGCAACATATTTTTTAACCAGATTAACTGAGTGACACAACTACCCGCAGCAACATACTCAGACTCAGCAGTGGACAAGGAAACACAATTCTGTTTCTTGCTATACCATGATACCAGATTTTTCCCTAAGTAAAAACATCCACCACTAGTGGATTTTCGATCATCTACATCTCCCGCCCAGTCAGAATCACTGAACCCAATGAGATTAGTGTCAGTTTCCTTTGTGTACCATAAGCCTAAACTAGCAGTTCCGGATATGTATTTAAGGATGCGTTTAACTGCAGATAGGTGAGTAGTTCGGGGATTGGATTGATACCTGGCACACACACATACAGAGAACATTATATCTGGTCGACTGGCAGATAAGTACAGAAGACTGCCTATCATGGATCTGTATAGTGTTGGATCCACTGTTACATTCACTGTTGTATCAACTGTGATTGTAACATCACATTTGCTGAGTTTCAATGTGGAGGACATAGGAGAAGAACTTGTCTTGGAAAACCATCCAGACCAAATCTCTTGACTAAATTACGTGCATACTTCTCCTGAGACAGGAACAGACCAAACTTGCTTTGCTTGATTTGCAATCCAAGGAAGAAATTAAGCTCTCCAATCATACTCATTTGGAATGTACCTGTCTGGCTCTCGAACAACCACTATCAAAATACCACATGGTCTTTTGCTTTGCACTTAATGCAGACAACACAACATTGCATCTCAGATTGGTTTTAGGTATCCAAACTTGCTTACTTTTACCCTTAGTTGAAGTCTGTTTAGTCGATGTTGATTTCACTGTTGTAGCAACAGTTGTAACAACATTGGCTGATTTTTCTGTGTCAGGTGCTTTCCCTTTTAAATATAGAAAATAAAATGGTTTCTTATGTCCTGGTTTGAAGCAAAACTGACACACAAACGCTTTCTTGATTTTCTTTTTCTTGCTACTTTCTTTCACAAACTTAGGAGCATCTTTCAAAATTTTAAAAGATTTAGTTTTGTGATTAGTTTTTTCAGACTCAGAGTAGTTGTAGGTGAGTTTGGATAATCAAGACCAGTAGTACCATCATTACCTTGTTCAAGTACATTACAGAGATTAGAAGTACCTGAGTTCCATTTTGCAAATATTGCTTCAGTATTATCCAATTTGTTGGTCAAGGTATGTATCTCAGCATCCTTTTTTGTCAACATCACTTCTAGACGAACAACAGTGTCCTTGAGACTTTGATTCTCTTTCTCCATAGGTCTAAGAACTTTTTTCATGTTTCTTAATTTATGCAGTATTCCTTCATACATCCTCTGAAGTTCCTCAACCAATTGCTCTTGGCTAGATTCTTCCTCAAAGGGGTAATCTGCATGAAGATCAATAGAACCATGCAAGCATCGAAAATTCGTATCAGTGTTGCTCACCATTTCTTTGTAGTTGACTCTTGCTTTCCTCCTCAATTGCATGCCATCACTCACTTCACCAATCACTTGGGAAGGGGGGTGCAATTTGCGAATCTTTGCTGGAGGATCTCTTCTGACATTGTCCAGTTCTGGGACTGGCTCTTCTGATTCATTGTCATCAACATCTGTCTGTTCAACATCACTATCTTTTGAGGAACTGGTGTCAACCAGTGTTGCATCAGCTGTTGCAAGAACAGTTGGAGCAACTATTTCAGCAACATTCTCGTCCTGTGGTGCAATCTGCTTTGTATTCAACATTTCAAAACCTGTGTAAGGTTTCCCATCATTACTCAGACCCTCACAATGACTTTGTAAGGTTTCCCAAGCATTCTTTGCCGTTTCACAGTTTTGAATAATTCTACACATGTGCATATCAATGTAACTGAATATTGCATTGAGAGCTTTCTCATTGTAGGAAGATTCCTTCATTTCATCATCTGTCCATTGACTTTCTGGTTTGATTATCACATCACCATTAGCATCAGGTGCTGATTGTGGAATGTTATAACCATCCACCACAGTTTTCCAAGCACAAATATCAATTGATTTGATATGTGTTCTTAGTCTCATTTTCCAATAGGAATAATTTGAACCATATAAAATGGGCAACTTATCCGCATTTGGATTGAAAGAATTCATTTCAAGAAGTAACAATGTCCAACACACCTATAAATTAGGTGCCTGGCTCTTGATGCCAATTGAAAGAAATAAAGGACCTGAACTTTGTTACTATACTGATACACACCTGTGTATAGCAATGTTGCTATCACAGTGAGTGTCACAGTGACAAGAACAATCAAAATGCACAGCGGAGTTAAGTAAACAATAACAGCAAACAAGATGTTTCTTTCTAGTAGGTATATAAATATACACACTGCGCCCAAAGCAAATATCCACTATAATAATGAGGATTTACAAAACTAGGTTTAAACTCTTCAATGAGAAAAGATCAAACACTAGAACTAGTCGGAATGAATTATTCCAAAGCACCTAAACTAGACACTTCAAAGACTAGTAAAAATATGAGAAGATTACAACTATTGATTGTGAATCTCAAATCTCTAAAATCCGTAATCTTCTTCATCACTTGATCTGGTATTTATAATACTTCAATTTGACACAGATATGCAGAATCAAGTCTTCATCTTTATCCTTATCTTCAAGAGTCCAAATCATTCAATCTTCTAAGAGTCCATAAGATATTGACTTTCAAGAGTCCCTTGTATCTTGTCTTCTAAGTCTCTATGGCTTTCTTGAATATAAGTCGCTTCTTACCTGAAACCAAACAACCACAAACATGGAACTAGGTTAACGTTAGTGAAAAAGGCAATTATTAATTAAGTCCTTCAAAGTGCATAATTTCTAGACTGAGACTGTTATAACCATTGTTGTTGCAACAGTCATAGCAATGTTGCTACAACAATGACTTAAACAGCTGCACTTTCACAAACCCTAATTGAACTCCAACCAAATTAATTCATCGTAAAAAAACAAGGATAACCAATCTTTCTTCTCCAATTGAATTACTAGAGTTGAAGCTACCACGCATAGCGCGGCAGCGGTGCCCGTGTGCTGTTTCACATCAAGGTGTAGAAAATACGATTAGCAAATGAACATGATAGAAAAAGAAAAAAAAAATTGAATCGGAGACTTTGATTATGAGCTCTCTACTCAGGTTCTGCGGAATGGTAGTTGTCTACAAGATATAACTCTTTACTTGTCTATATGATGAAAACTCAAAAGAATTTCTCTATACTCGTGGATAAAGAAATACCAACAAAACAACTTTGACATGGGAATATTATACGACCAGGCAAGTCTACAAATTGCAGAACCGTAAGATAGATCATAGATTTAATAGCACACGTCTCTACTCACAACTCCATAAAAAACTCAGATCAGAAATGGCTTACTTTTTATTTTAATTCTTTTTTATTTTATTTTCTTGATAATTAATAAAATATAAAAATTATACCGATGTTCCGACATAGTTCTAGTAAGAGGTGGTGAATTCTGCAACTTTTTATCTTTCCAGTAGATCCCCTTGATTGGTTACCGAAATGAGATTCCTTCCAACTAGATCAGTTAGATACTCCATTGCAATATCTTCTAAGCATTTGGCTCTAATTTTCTTTATAAGACCATTAGCAACCCAAACCTTTATGATCTCGGAGACTAGTAACACCGAATCCTCTTGACAAAATGCTGTGTAGACACACAGTTTGAGGTGAATCGGCAAGTTGTTGTAGCTCAAAGATAGTATCGCTAGACACTGGTTATCATTAGCAGAACGTAGGGTTGAGTTTACATCTTCAGCAACATCCTCCCAGGACAATTGCTAAAGGTAGCCCCTTGCAACCTCTTGCAATCCTTCTCCCAGTATCCTCCAATGCAGACGGACAAGCATTTTCTGCAAATACTTTTTTTTTGAGGAGATTCCAACTCTCATTTTCACCTAAAATTTCCAGGCTATATGGATCACAACAGCCAATATGAGAAGCCACGCTTACAAGCCTAGTAGTTACCATGCATGATGCGGCTTTTGTTAGGAATGTATGGGAAGAACCTTTTAATACTATTCCAGAGATCAATGCTCCAAATATCGTCCATCACAATGAGGTAACGTTTGCCATATAGAGCCTTATACACTGCTTCCCCTAATTCACTGTCACTCTGTTGACTTCTCTTGTTAATCGCAGACGTGTGCCCTCCCTTTTGGTCATCAAGCTGCTGTAGAAACATTAGAAGAATGTCTTGGACATTGTACGATTGAGATACCGTACTCCAGAGACGAAATCTGAAACTTTCCCTGATAAGTTTATCGTGATAAACATTATGGGCTAGAGTGGTCTTACCGATGCCTCCTATGCCAACAATAGGGAGTATCTGGAGGTTAGGCACATCAGTTAAGATCCGGCTCTTGAGCTTAAGCAAGTGCTCCTCGAATCCAATCAAAGATATTGCTGGCATCCTCCTTGATGGAAGCAAACTCCTTGATGATTTCATCGATATCTTCGTCTGGAAAGAGCTGTGAGGTGTTATCCCCTGCAGTACTACTTAATCCATGTTCGATGAGCATCTGATCCATTGCATGGCTGTCAATCATGCAGTCTGCTGCTAAGGCCACATCTTTAGTTCTCATCTCCAAGTCGAGAACTTGTTCGCGGCTTATCTTGGAATCATGATATTTTTCGAAAAACTGGAGGAGAAAGGTGGTATTTTGTTTGAGAGATTGAATTTCAAGTTTTGCTGGAAAAATGAATGAGCGTTGCTCATGCTGCTCAATGGTAAAGTCGAGAGAATGTAAAGCTGCAAAAGCCGACGCCATAAATCTCTGAGCAGAATTCTGCGTTTTTTTTTTTTTTTTGGGGGGGTATTTGGCAAATATGATTGATCTAGCTAGCTAGCTGTTTTTGAGTCTTGATCTTGTTTTGCGGAATGTAGGTGATAATGAACAACTTGTTCAAATAATTTAATTATCAAAGGATGAACTGTCTGTCTGTCTAATTAATCTGGTAATCCAGAGATAGTCAGCTTCCACAAGTTGTTTCAGGTTTGGATAAGGTCTGAACACACATTTGCAAGGTCCGGGAGGATCTACATTAATTATAAGTGAGGGACCTGATATTATCGATATGCATAACACCAATGTTTCATTTGCCATAAAAAAAAACAGGAATGTTAAACGCAAAACACTTTTTACTAAACGCAGAATAAATTTTTACATATTACATATAATACTACTATTATTATAAATTAAAAAATGGTTCAATAATTTGAAAAAGTTACTATTTTACCTAAAAAACATCAAACAAGTTTCTTCGAATTAATTTTATCATCCGAATGAATAAATCGAAAAAACTTTTAAAAAAAAACACGAAGAACACGAAGGTGATTTTATCCAAAAACACTTTTATTTATGCATTTCAACTCTCTAACATACATCTTTGTCTTTGAATCTTCAAACAAACATAATTGAAGAACACGAAGTTGATTATGATCTTCAAACAAACATAATTAAAATTTAAGAGCAATGTTATAAATAAAAAAAACAAATTTAATCAAATCATACACAGTAAAATAATATTTTTAATTACTTAAAAAAAACCGGAAAAAACTCACGAAACGGACAAAATTTAATCTGGTAGACCTCAAAGACATCGCTGGCAAATTTGCCAGACCACTCTGGCGACTTTCAAAGTCGCCAGCTCTAATCTGGCAGCCTTGAGGGTCGCCAAATGGCATCCCCAAGGTCACGGACGGCTATTCCTTGAGGGCTACCAAACGTGTTTTTGGTCCTTTTTTATTTTTATTTTAAAATTTTGGTGAAATATTACTTAATTTAAATATACAAACGCAATAAAATAATTATAAACAATATAAATATCAAATTAAAAAAAAATATACTTCTTCATTATCGGCATAATATGGCTAATGATTGTACGACATTGATTTTTGTTGTGTTATGAACCGTAGTGTATATACGTTTATATATTTTTGAAAATGTGATAATTTGAGAAATTTTCCGAAAAATGAGACTAATTCTATATTTTTATCAATTGAAGGGCCTTTTGCAATATATAAAAAAAGTGTTTTACGTTTAGTAAAAAGTGTTCTGCGTTTAACAAGCATAAAAAAAACTTATCCCTTCATTAAATTACTGAATAGTTTGATGAAGGAGGAATGGTCATTTTCATGGGCCAAGCTCTTAGATTACTAAATTGTATTCCTAAAGTTCATTGACCAAGCTTAGATTAATTATAATATCGATGCTATTAATAAAACTTCTAATGTTATTTAATATGTATATTATCTATATTATCTATAGTATATCCTAATCAAAGATATCTAGTTACTTCATCAAATGAAAGTTACCACAATGAAAATTAAAAGAAGAAAAAATGGTAGGTAACTAACTTTACACTTCAACTGTTCATGATCAACATGTATGCACGTTCACGTAATGTAAATGTAGATGATTTCCATTTAAATTTTTTTATTCTCCTTTCTTTCTAATTTTCTTTTATTTAAATTACACGTGTAAAGTTACGTAAAGCGGTCACGCGGGAATCCGCGTGTCACTGATACTAGTTACCTAGCTAATGAAAGACAATTAGATAGTTACTTCAATAAATGGAAGTTACTACGGTAAAATTAAAAGAAGAAAAAATAGTAGGTAACTAACTATTGCCCTACTTCGCCAATGAGGTCTAGCTCAATTGGTTAGGCTGAGGAACCCCAGAAGTTATGGGTTCGATTCTCGTCGAGAGCGAGATTGTGTCCTAGTGTATGCTAACTTGTGATAGATTGAATGAATGATTTATAGACTGATTGATAACTCTGTAATGAGATATGAATGATTTATTAGTAGATTTGATGTACTATGATTGTGATAGTGATATTCTAAAAAAAAAAAAAATACTATTGCCCTACTTCAGTTGTTCAACATGTATGTGCCTTCGTGTAATGTAAATGTAGAAGTTTTCCATTTAATGTTTTTATTCTCCTTTCTTTTTAATTTTCTTTTATATAAATTACACGTGTAAAGTTATGTGAAGTGGTCACGTGGGTATCTGCGTGTCACCGATACTAATAACTGAAAGTTCACTATTTTGTACATTGTTACATCAACAGTTAACTTAATAGCTCTATTGATCTGTTGCAGGGTATTTCAGTAATATTGCCTTTTTCACTAATCTTTAACCTAGTTCGACAGTTGTAGTTTCTTGTGTCAACAGGTTAAAGATTTAGAAGATAAAAAGGAGTCCTGCATAGCTTGGAGTATTTAGGGAAAAAGATCAAAGATTGGATTCTCTAGAGACAATATCTTAAACTGGACTCTTGAAGATTTGGATAAGCTTGGAAAAAAATCTGTAATATCTGCTCTTGATCGAAGACCTTTGCTATATATACAAGATCAAGGACTGATTCAAAGTAACGAGACTAGAGTGAACACTTGCGCTTTATTCATATCAAAGTTGTCGAGTTGCTTTGTGTTTTGCTAATATGTGTTGTTGTAGTTGGATAGAGATTGTTTCTCGATCATCTAGGTTAGACTAGATCTACAGCTATAGAATAGGTGACATTGTTCTATTTAATTTAGCTTTGACATTCAAGGTTTCAACTTGTGAAATCTTGAATATTGTTTTGATAAATTTACTCATCAATATAGTGGATATTTGCCTTTGACTCAGCTGTTATATTATACCAGCTAAGAAAAACAACTATGTGTTCTTTAGTTTATTTTCGATGTGTTTTTTTTTTTTTTTGTTTGAGTCACTGTTACATCAATAGTTATATCAACATTGATATAAACCGTTGTGTAGTTACAGTTTAGTACAAGTCCAGGTCCTTATATTTTTTTCAATTGGTATCAGAGCCAGGCACTTATTTAATAAGTGTGTGGATTTTGTACTAATTATGGATTGTGTCAATCCAAGTGCGAATAGACTGCCAATACTTGATGGCACGAACTATTTGTATTGGAAAACTAGGCTAAGAACTCACATCAAATCAATTGATGTACGCTCTTGGAAGTCTGTTATGGAAGGGTATTAGTTTCCGATGCTAGCACCAGATGCTGATGGTGATGTAGTACCAAAACCTGAAAATCAATGGACTGGAGAAGAATGGACTGAGTCTGCATATAGTGAAAAGGCACTCAATGCTATTTTCAGCTATGTAGATTCTCATATGTTCATGCTGATCCAGAACTGTACCACTGCTAAGAAAGCTTGGGAAATCCTTCAAACTCAATGTGAGGGAGATCAAACTGTTAAAGAAAGAAAATCCAAATTGCTTTGGAGCCAGTATGAGAGCATTAGAATGGGTGAAGATGATACCATCACAACCTATTTCGAAAAGCTTAGGACAATCTCTAATGAATGTCAACTACTTGGTGATCCAATCTCTAACAAACAACTTATCTATAAAGCTGTTAGAACTTTATCTTCAAAATTTAAAACCAAGCGAATTGTGCTCGAAGATACCAAGCATTTGGCGACTATGGACTTCAATGCTCTAATGAACAACCTCAAGAACTTTGAGATGAGTCTTGAGGAACAGAAGAGTAATAAGAACAAAGCCATTTCTTTGTATACTGCTTCCAAGGAAAATCAGAACCTAGAAGGTGATGTGAGTGATAGTGAGGACTTATCTCTTGTAACTTTTCAAAAGGATTACAATAATCTTCTCAAAAAGTTTAGTAGAAATAAACCATTTGCTTCTTCTGAGAAACGAGTGTCAAAATCCATTGATCTTACTAAAACTGATCTTAAAGCTCTTGAGAAAATCCAGTGCTTTGAATGCAAAGAGTGGGGTCATTACAAACATGACTGTGTTAACACTTTAAGGAAAGCTAGAAAACTGTATTGTATTAGTATAAGTGATGATGAGGATGAGAATGAACATGTTAATGAATCCTCTGGGTTTGGAACTCGACAAGTTATGTCTTTATCCACAGTCATTAGTGAAGATGATCAGTGTTGGTTCAACAGTGATAGCAACAACTCACTGAATCAAACTGTATATCAAGATTATGATAACTCTGATTGTGTGGACGAATTCAGTTTCAATTGTGTCACTAACATTAATCTTAGATGTTTGCTAGGATCTCTTGTGTCTGATGCAGATTACCCCTTTGAAGAAGAGTTCACTCAGGAACAGATGATTGAGGAACTGAAAAAGAGATGTATGAAGAACTGATTGAGAAAATCAAACGGATGAAGAAATCTGTGAAACAACTGGAAAGGGAGAATCAACAGTTGAAGGAGACGATTACTCACTTGGAGATTGCTCTTACCAAGAGAGAAGTGGAAGTTGAAAAACTTTTGACAAAATTGCACAAGGTTGAGTCGATCATTGCAAAATGGAATTCTAGCTCTTCCAAACTCAGTGAGGTAATTGATCAAGGTAATGAAGGAACAACTGGTTTAGGGTTTCAAAACTCAATCAATGATGCAACTGTTGATCTAAACTGTACCAAGGATAAGGCAAAAACCTTTAGTTTTCTAAAAGATGCCCCAACTTTTGTAAAAGGAAATGATGACAAGGTCAAAACTCACAAGAAAATTAAACGTTTGTCTGTCAATTCTGTTTTAAAACTGGGCATAAGAAACCTTTCTGCTATCTTTACAGGAAATCTTTGGTTAAAAGTCAGAACCCATCCACTGAGGAGTGTTCAGGAAATGTTAAGAAAACTAAGAAAATTGTTGGTAAAAACTCAAATTCTAAAGTTTATAATGCTAAATCAACAGTTGGGTCAACATCTTTCAAAAAATCCAGTAAAGGTTCAAATGATTTGGAAACCAAAACCTGAGTTTGTTTGTCATATAGATGTGTCTGATGTCTCTTCTAACAATGCAGGATTGTGGTATAGTAATGACTCCAAACACATGACTGATACAACAGAGTCTTTGATAGAGAATCTTTCTAAAACTACTGAGTTGTTGGTTGATGATTGAATTACGCAAGGGACAACATTAGCTAAAACTAGTGCTAAGGACGATGAATTGTTTGCACCGTTTGATGAGCAGGTAACTGGATCAAACCTAAGCAAAAGGACTGTTGATGAGACTATTACATTAACCCTGAACCCTTTTGACTCCTTAACACTTCACTTCTGTAAGGTTAAACATATACTTGAGTATATCTCTGGAACTACAAATCTTGTTTTATGGTTTTTCAAAGAAAGAAATACTACCCTCTTTGGGGTCAGTAACTGCAACTGGACAGGTGAGTGTGATAATCTAGATTTAACAAGTGATGGTCAGTATTACCTAGGAAGAAACTTAGTATCATGGTTTAGAAGAAAACGAATTGATGTTTTCATATCTATTGATGAGCCTGAATGTGTGGTTACTAGTAGCTGTGTCACTCAATTGCCTTGCTTGATATATATGCTAACTGGTTTTGGTTGCAAGAGTGACAATTTACTAATGCTATGTAGGTATAAGGCATCACCCTACTAGGAACTCTAGTAGTATACAAGTTGTTGATATCTAGCATATGGAAACCAAAAACCAACTTGTTAAGTTCCTAGGTTATGAGAGAATCTTTGGTCTTCGAGGATCTCTCACTCTGTGCACAACTTGATTTGAATTGTTAATTTCACTGTTGACTTAACATCACAGTCTAGCAGTGTATTTTTGTTTGTGATGTGTGTTCTTGCTTATCTGATATCTTCTTTCTCTCTAAGTTTTTGTTTTTAGACAAATGTGTCATGCATCTTGCTTGAAGAAGAGTACTTGGAAAGTTTTTGGATCTCAATACGGATTTTAGCACACTTTCTTTCCTTCCCTTACCTTACTGCAGTTTTCTGTGTCATGGAAGCAAAAAAAATATGGAAAAAGAGCCAATGGAGGCCAGTGCAAAAGAGCCCAATGCAGGCCAAATGGAAAAAGAGCCCAATGCAGGCATATTCTTTACATTATATTTGTTGGCAATCTCTGGGTTTCTCAAAAATCCTTCAATTATGGATTTCTGACTATCTAAGACTACATTGAGTCCATTTATTTGAAACTTAAGCAGAGCCCAACACTTGCTTCTTGTTTTCAAAATTCTGCAATATTGTGCTTCTTCTCTTCTCTCTTTGTGTGCTCTTTTTCAGTTAATAGTCCAGTGTTTCTATGCCAAGTATTCTCTCATCAAGCGAGATACTGCATTTCTTCTTTGTATATGTTTCTTTTATTTTTATTTTTTAAGAGTCTTTTTGTAAAGTGAGTTGGTGGTTTGTCTTGAGGGGAAGTGGGAATTTACTAGTTTTTTTGGTCTTTCTATTAAGTTATCCTATAGTTTAGGCTAGAGGCACCATTAGTTCAACAATAGCTATAGAAACCTTGGTTTGTCACTCAGATCATGATACTGAGAGTCTTTCAAAAGTAAGATTTTTCAATCACTTTTGTGTTTTGGTGATTATCTCTACTCTTCTTGTCTCCAATGTTGCATGTTTTTCAAATTCTAATTGTTTGTAGTACTTGAGATATGCTGCAGTTGTTGATTAAACCACAGATTTGAAGAGCCAAAATCAAGCCAAACACCATCACTGGCGTGTACCGGTTCGCAATAGACACATATTGAATAGGTGCAATGATTATCCTAACTGTTGCAACCTTGGGAACCGACTTCCTTTATTGATTCTCCCACCTCTTTAAAACCTCTACTGGCCAAAATCTTTCTTCATTGCCAAAATCTTTCTTTTCGAATCTTTCTTCCCCAGAAATTCTCTCATCTTTCCTCTAAACCTCTCCCAGACAATTAGAATCACCATGGAAAGCCTTGCCCAAGCCGCTAAGCTGATTGAATCCTCTTCTCCTTCCAAGGCTTTGCCTTTAATCGTACCCTATTCTTCCTCCTCAAGCTCATCCCATGAAAAATCTGACAACCCAAAGGCTCCTGTAAATTCAACTGAAACTGAAGCTAACTCTGCAGAATCCACCGGGGAAGACAACTTTCAGTTGAAAAAGAGAAGACTAAACTTTGATGATGTTGCTTCAACTCTGAACGGACTTGGTCCTTCAAACCCTAATGCTCTGGAAATTAGGGATACTCCAATGGAAGAAGCAACTCCGATTGACAATTCAGGGGGAGATCAAGGACAGGATGGTCAGTTTACTGATGTAAGTGATGAGTCACTAGGCGATCTTAAGTCCAAAGCATTAAGAAGACAGGCCACTAAAAGACAAAAGGCTAGAGAAGCTTTTCTAAAAAGAATTGAAGATGAGGTATCTGATGAAGTTCTGGAATCTGATTCTGAGAAAGAAACTACTGAAGCTGGAGAAGAAGAGAATGATGTGCCTGAAGATTTGCAGGGAGAAGATGAGGATGAGGATTCTAGAGATTCAGACTATGAGCAACCTCAGGAACAAGATGATGCTATGTCTATTGATTCGACTGTTGCACCAACTAATGATGCAATTGATGATTTGTCTGAGGTACCTGTAAAAAACTCTCCTTATTCTACTTTTGATGATGCAACT
Source organism: Plantago major (assembly GCA_026545765.1). Lineage (NCBI taxonomy): Eukaryota > Viridiplantae > Streptophyta > Magnoliopsida > Lamiales > Plantaginaceae > Plantago > Plantago major. Next base: position 86,219,861 of record CM048843.1, on the reverse strand, counting down.
TACAATGAGACCTTCTTTACTCTGAAAATTGCCGAATCTTGGTCTTCGTTTAGTCACAGACCTATTTTGGTTGAAAAATTCATTGTGGAGGATAACTTTAAACAGTATAATCTGTATGAGTTTTTTAATCAAAGGGGTTTCATTGGAACTGTGGAAAGACTTGATCCTTTTGTACCCACAGTGATTCGTGAGTTATATTGTAACTTATCTCCTCACTTTGCTGTTGCACCATTTTTTTTAGTGTGTTAGACGGAAAATTAGTTACATCCGGGACCACATCCCTGAGTCTACCCAATTAATTTTACTGTGGAGTCCATTGCTACAGTGTGTCGGAAGATCAATGGGAGGGGTCTAGGGTGTAAACTAATCGTATTTGATTGTCCCGACTCTATACGTAATAAAAAATGAGTTTCTCCTGCAATATAATTTTTTCATCTGACACGTGATGTGTCTTAATAAAAAATACTTCATCCATTTCAGAGAAAGTGTTACATTTTGACTTTGACCGGTCAACTGTCTTTGAGTTTGACCACAAATTACTCATAAACGATAATAGTAAATAATTTAATAAAATCATATAATAAAAATTTAATTACTAAATTTTCATTATATAATTTTAATAATTTATTTATTAATATCGTTTAAGAGTAAATTGTGGCCAAACGCGGAGACAGTTGACCGCAGAATAGTAAAATGTAACACTTTTTCTGAAATGGAGGTAGTAGTATAAAAGTTGCAAACATATATCAAATGTGAATATCTGGCAACTTGATCATTTGGATGTCCTATTTCATGTATTAATAAGTAATCACAAATAAACCAAATAGCGCTAAACAAGTTGTCCATAGGAATCCGCGATTAGTTTAAATCATTACTAGGATGTTTGGGTTGGCACTAAAATCAACAAAACCTGCTTAAAAATATTTTTTTAATTTAATTTTCTTAATTTTAATCGCTTGCCAAGACATTACATGTCTGAAGAGAAAGATGACGGTTACTCTCGTTTTGGCAATGTTTGAGTGGATGGCTAACAGTTGAACACTCGCATTATACTATTCTTAGTATTACATTCCAAACTATCAGATCACTTCTAAATTTAATCTCAACCCTCCATTATTTATTAATGCGACAAGGCCTTGCATAGTCGCATACTGGGTCGCATAATATAAGATTGAATTAATTACACACCCTTTGTGTTTTAAAATTAACAATATATACCCAATAACAATTCAAAACAAACCTTTATTAAACAAATATTCACCAAACACCCCAATTCATTTCAAAATTAAATTTATAAAAACTAATCGGAGCTTCGGCGATCGTCAGTAGAGCTCTGATTGAAGCTTCCATGGAATCTCAGAAAAAGCTTCTATGGAAGCTCAAAAAGGACTTCAATGGAAGCTGAAATCGAGCTCCCATGGAAGCTCGTACAAATTTGGAAATTCCAGATCTGTAAGAGCTTCCATGGGAGATCGACATGCAAGCTCGAAAATGGGGTTCCATGGAGCTCGAAAATGGGGTTCCATGGAGCTCGAATCGCGAGCTCCATGGCAGCTCCAAAATGAGTTCCCATGGAAACTCATTTTCGAGCTTCCATGGAAGCTTGATGCAAGCTTCCATAGAAGCTTGGAGGTTTCATTCAAATTTAAAAAAAAAAAAGAAAAAAAAAGATTAACAGAAAGTAACTTGTGGTGGTGGTTGAAGGAGTGGGAGAGGATGTGGTGGTTGAAGAAGTGAGGAGGAGGAAGTGGAGGAGAAGAAGTATAAGTTTGGGGGTATAAAATATAAAGATAAGATTTAGAAGGATGAGCTTGTAATTATATGTAATTTGTATTTTTTTAAGTTGTTTAAATTATTAAAATTGTTTATAAATTAATTTTTATTATTGTATTATGACATTTGTTAAATTTTAAATGGTGTACTAACAATAGTACAATGCGAAGGTGTCCTACTGTTAGCCAAGCCCATGTTTGTGATTGGCTTTTGAAGATCTTGATTTGTATTGAGTGGATGTGTCATTTACTTCGAGTGGGATTGTTGCTTTTGTAGTTGTTTTGGTGTGTTTATCTTGTTAGCTCCATGCAATCATGGGTTTCTCTAAACCCCCGTGCTTTATCCTTTCTTTATTAAAAAAAATCCGAGTCTCGACTCTTCGTATAAAAGAAAAAAAAAGACAGGTGTTGTCAAGAAATTGTTTTAGTAGACCATAAAAAACAAAATTTTCAATCGGACATATTATATTGTTTTTGTTTGTGTGTGTGTGTGTTGGGGGGGGGGGGGTGGTCCGTAAAAGGGATAACTGACTAAAGAAGTAGGATGGAGGGAGTAGTATTTGTTGGGGGTAGAACTCCCCAAACACTTAATGAGTTTGTCTTGCTTTCCTTCACTTGTCCGTATCCATAAGAGGCAACGGGTGAGATCCTGCACAAGTAACTTGTAGAAGGGGGGGGGGGGGTTAGGATCCGGTTTGCTAAGTGTCAAACCGGATTTGAGACTTTACTCAAGAGCGACTGAAGATCGACTCTGTGTAGTATAAGATAATAGGATGGCAATGTGACTTACTTGATCTTGTGGGGATGTGTGCCTATTTATAGGCTATCATCAAAATGGAGGGCTTGCTAGGATTGCGCCATGTGTACGGCCATGATTGAGCCACCAAGACAAGTATTAGGCCCATGACCCAACAATGAAGCTTAGCCCATGCCAATTTTGGGCTTCAGGGGTAGATTAGTCATTGTTGGAAGGGTTGTAGAGGATTTGACTAGGTCTGCCGAGATCCCAGGTTCGGAGAGAGGGGTCCGGACGCCTGGTCCGGACCATATTTGGCTGTTTAGCTGAGGAAGTTATCCTGCCTGTCTAACTCTTCCGATTCGGAGTACCTAGGTTCGGACATCTCACTCTTTGGTGCCTATTTGCTTGGTTGCTTTATGAGATTGTCATGCTGGATCCGAGTAATCGTCCGGGTCGGAGGGCTTGGGTCAGAGACAGTGCTGTTTGAGTACTTGTCTTCTTGTTCCAAGGTGGTTCGGACCTTGATGGGTCGGACTTAAATCCCTGAGTCGGACCTCACAGGCTCCAGATCCTTTGTTCCTTTCTTCTAAGGTGGGTCGGACCATTGACTCGGACTATAGTGACTCGGATCCCATGGATGACTTAGGACGCCTTAGGATTCGTTCCTAGGTCTTTTATGACGGATCGGTCATATTTTCGTATCAACAGTATTTACCAAGCCCGTCGAATAGTTTGGTTGGGTTATAATCGTAATTTGCAACAACTTTAGCATTCTATAAAAGGGGCACAAACCCTACTTCTCTTTCAACATCAAGTTTCCGCCGCACACCTACATCAATTCTTCCGCTCCCCGGCCCTTTCGTAGAACTCTGTTAATATTTCTTCCAATTCAAGTGATATAACCTTGCCTTTCTCCATCTCAGTCTTATACTTAGTTTGTTTCTCATCATAATTGATTCTTTTTTCTACTTATATTGAGTCTCATCATATTGATTCCTCTAAGGCCTCATACAAGGTCGATCTAATTTGATTTCACCTGATTTATGTTGTGGGCTTGTGCAGCAAGACGTGTATCGGGTCAAGTCTATGAGATCTGAAAAAAAAAATTACGATCTCAAAGATAACCAACAAACATTAATGTAATATTTTTCTATAGTAATTGAAAAAATCAGGTTGTGTGTAGGTCGCAAGTCCACAATCATTATTGGTTGAGGTATGCGAGCTAGGTGATGATGATCGAAATGAGCATGACAACGACATTCGTGAAGATGACAAGGGTGATTATTAAACGAGGTGGCATGGACGGAATTGGAAAATTTGACTTCCTCAGGTTTGATGTTTTTCGTATCTTATATGACTTTTCGCATTCTACTATGTGTGATATGATTTTTCGTATTTCTAACCTGTGTCGTGCATTGTTTGGCTAAAAGTTTCTTTTAGAACTGCATTAAAAATGATTTTCATTACTTTTACATTGTAGACAAGCGAAAAAAAGTGTCCCAAGTCCCAACTCATCGCAAACCTAGGGAAATTTTTCACCACATCCTAAACCTAGGTTTCTTTGTTGATGTTCTGTAATCATCAATTTATGGTGTCGGTTTGCATTTACTTTCTTTCTAATCATTAAAAAAACTGACACACATTTTATATATGTAGAACTGTATGGAACCTGGATAAACAAGTCATGGGCAGTCTTGTTTCATCATTATGGTCATGGGCGTTCTTCTGGTCTGTGATTAATTTGGACAGCTTGCTCTGTCTTCTGATTGTCATGGCATCCTGAAGATTATGCTTTATACGACTTTGAAGATTAAGATGAAGTCCTTTCTGGTAGCCCAAAGACATTACTTAGTTACTCCAAACACACCATCTCTGAAAACTCTTGTTATAGATTTGGTAAGTTCTATTTCTACTTTCCCACTTTGCATCTCTTAATGTTTACTTGATTTTCCATATTTATTGATGTCAATTTTTTCGCTACTTTTGCCAGGGAATTTGGCAGGATTATGATAATGACGAACTGGAGCTGGTAGTGCCTTACATTGTATCGAAGCTGGAGGAAGTAGAGTTTAAAAGCTTTGACATGACACAAACTATCAGCCAGCAAAGTTTTTGTTGGAAAATGCCATGAACTTGAAGAGATTGGATCTATTATAGTGCATCCTCATAGCATGAAATTACAGAGCTACTATATCAACATTTCCTAGGGCTCCAACATGTTCGATATTCGATAAGTTCATAACTTCTTCACGTAGCTCTGGTGATATTTTGTACAGATAACAAAGAAACGTCATAACCTCTATTGACATTGAGTATTGTCAGCAAGATGACAAACATAGAAAAGAAGTAAAAAGTGTACTTTTAGTGATAAAATGTGTAATTTTTGTGTAAAGTTAGATTTTTTATTATTTTTTGACAAGTGGGATAACTTATAATAGTAACGTACAAAGTTCTTTTAGACGACTAAGATGATAAATATCCATGACCACAATCTCAACCCAACCATCAACCTTTCAAATAAACAATTAATTTCTCTCACGTCCGCATATCCAACCTTCCAACCCAACCACAACAACAAATTAAATTTAGCTTATCCATGACCATCCACCACCCAACCAAGTCAATTAAATAATTATTTTGTTTACTATTATTATAAAATAATTATAATACAATAATTGAATAAAATAATTAAATGTAATTAAAATAAATTCTAAATTAGATTTAAAAATGAAAATACAAGGCCAAGTAGCAATTAAACACTACTACATAGACAAGATATGCGATTGTGATAGGGATTAGTTGAATAGGAGTGTGTCGAAAATATGACAAGTTTGATCTAGATAAAAAAATTATGAATTTTAATATAATTTCTTCTTAAAGGAGAATAAAAAACATAAACAATAAATAAATAAAATGTAGCCCCTCTCTATTTTTCTTAAAAAAAAAGGAGAGAATGTTAATACAATTCCATTTGCTGGTTTCTCTTGGGGCGACATGTGCAGATCGTCCATCTTTATTTTACTTTTTTCTTTTAAAATCTTTTGGTGGGTTCCACCCACCACAATGCCCAACCTTGCTACTGATATTTATGGTCAAAAAATGACAAATATATAAATAAAGAGCTCCCTCTCACTTTCTCTCATGTGAGGCTCACTACCCTCAAATTTTCCAGCTCCACTAATTTTAGCAGAACTCTCCCTTCCTGACAAGGAGAAAGTTGCATTCTCTCCGAATTACACGAGGGAAATTAATCATACTAAGTTTTTGGCACTCTCACCTAATAATATGATAGGGTGGTTTTGGACTTACACTACTAATTTATTCAAATTATAGTAAAAAAGATAGATTTTCCAATTAAATTAGAATCGTTGCAAAATTGATTTACATACACACATGTCATCTTAGACTAACACTTTTAATTCATTCAATTCTTTGACTGTGAACTAGAATTTACATTTACCAAAAAAAGAAAAAGAATTAGAATTTACAAATTATAAATCGAGAAGGAGCAAAGTTCCCCAAACTTCGAACACTAAAATTTCTGTTTAGCATTTTGAAAAGCTAGTTGGTAGTGATTAGTGGTGATTAGGAATTTGATTAACTAGCTGAGAAACTAGCTGATTTTATATGTAGGTGTTTAGCAAATTAGCTGATAAGTTAGCTGGTATTTTGTAAAATGACATAAAAGAGCATTATTCTTATTTTTATTTTCTTTAACCTTTCTCATCGTATTATTAGTCTATGGGTTTTTTAAATAATAGTACATCACATTTTGTCCAATTATTCTAATATATATTCAATGTATTTTACATCGCCACTTTAATAACATCATCAAAATTATCAGAAGTTGAAAGAAATATTCATTGAGCATTTTAACTTAGTAATGAAAAAAATCAGTAATTGATGTGTACTACATGTATGCATTTTAAAGAGATGCGGATGCATTAATCCTTATGCTAGTTGCAAACAAGTACACAAAATGTATAACAAATGATCCAACAATATAAAATATAAGTCGAGAATAATAAATAATAAACAGGGTAGTTTTTCCTTCTTTTTTTTTTCTAATTTAGGTCAGGGATATTTTCGGAATGAAAAAGATAAGAAGGAGCTTCTTTTTAAAAAAAAAAAAGCTAACTTGGGTAGCTTTTTAACCATCTAGCTGATTTAAGAAGTTGCGCGTTCACGTAACGAGATTTTTATTAGTCAATGGTAAAAAAAGCTCATGGAGCTTCAAAGCTAGTGGTAAACAGAGCCTAACTAAGAATTAATATGGTATATGTGCATTGTAGGGTTTTAAGAAGTAGGGGTGTAGCCGGTTATAAAATTCAGGACAACATGTTCAAAAGTTTAAAAATTACTCCCTCCAGTCTTTTAAAAGCTTTTTAAGGAGATTTTTTTTTCTGAACTTTAACCATAAATTACTCGCAAATTACGCGCAAAAAATATAAAACAAAGTTATATCAGTAAAATATACTTAATTTATTTTCATAATATAATTTTATTATATTTTTTTGTCGTGTAGTTTGCGAGTAATTTACAGTCAAAGTTCGGGAAAAAAGTCTCATTAGTAAGCTTGTAAAAGATCGGAAAATATATGAATTTGAAAACTTAGAAGTGGATTTAGAATTTGAAAATACCAAATTGTCGATTATGATTTATGATCATGTAGACGAAGTTAATAAAAGTACACTAGAATTATAGTTCAATTATATAATTCTATTAAACCGAACTGAGTTCGAGTTGTACAGTTTGTTGCGTATAGTGTACATCCCAATATGGAAGTTGTAAAAAAGCTAGGGATTCCAGCTGTACATTTAACTCTAGATTTTGTACTTAGCAGATAACAGAGGTTTTTTTTTTTTCTTTCTTATAAATGGTAAAAAAAAATGTGTTAAACAGGAGCTTGTCAGCTTGTTTGGTATCACACTTTTAGAATTATTGGACCGGGACTGGTACAGTGAACTGGGACAGACAACGTTGACTATGGAAATGAGTCAACAATGTCTTCAACGGAAAATAAAACTGACAACCACGATTACTTTCTAGCCGGTATATAAAGATACCGACCGTGACTTAAGCTAAATTTTCACTATCAAGAAAAGTAGAATTACAAAACTAGGTTTAATCAATCACAAACGAATGATTAAACTGCAAAGACTAGACCTAAAACAGATAATCAAAAACCTATTCTAGTTCGAAAACACTAAAATAAATCTCAATCCTTAGAGACTACTCACAAGTAAATTCGATAACAATGCCTAGTAAAGCAAGAAAACCTAACTTTCAATAAATTGTGAATTGATTCTCTCTAGGTGTATTCTTGCAGGCTGCTTCTTGTATATATAGTGTTTTGATCGATCTCAAGAAGAAAGCGGCTTATTTTCTTTCTTGCTTCACACGTTCTAGCAGAAGGAAATATCCTTAGATAGATATCTCAAGATCTTTATTTCCGTTTTGCTTCCTATGTGCACATAACTTGCCAAACTCTCTTTCCTTGTGTCCAAAGTAAATCAAACTACTTCCTTATTCTTCCAGCAAGCGTCCAGATTTCTTCAGGTCTGTTTGTTGGCAGCTTCCAGATCTTCCATATCTTTTCTTTCAGGTCCAAGTTAGCCAAGTCCAGTCCATCAACTTGAGTTGCAACCCAACTTGTTATTTCTACAAAATATCCCTAGAAAAACAACTACAATTGTCGAACCGGTTAATAAACCAAGAAAGGTCGAATTAATAAAACAAGTGCAATAAATCGTACTTTCACACACATTGCAATCAATAGATGGATCTCCACAAGTTTTATTCCAATGCACATTTAGAGTCATTGCTCATGCACTGTGACATCTCACAGTCGAGGACAATCAGTCCAATGCTGCACGCGGCTAGGTTACCCTATATAACAGAGTTCTATTCTCTCTCAACTTGTAACTCGTCGCTTTCATTTAGAATTTTCTGATTGTAATCAATCAATTCACTTCTGATTTACAGAAGTTCACACTTTCCAAACCATAGACCCCTTCATGAGACTCAGAAGCATTACCGGACGAAAAGCAAACTACAGACAAAAAAGTTGTTTTTAACTAGGTTTTCTTGATTTTAGTCGCATGCCAAACAAGAAGGTTAAGATTTTGGTGTTGTCTCTGGTCCATTGGATTATTGCTAGTTGTTGAACTTCTGTTGTTGGCTTCGCTGAGTTTCTGTAGGTAGGATTATGTTGCTTTTTCATTTGAAGTTGGACTTGTTGGTTCTTGGTCTCTTGAGTATCCTGGTTATAGTGTTGGTTTGTCTCGCATTTTCTTGGTTGGTGTTTGGTAGAGTTGTTGTAATTATTCGTTTGGCTGGTTTTAGTTATTGCTGTCGTTTTCAGGACTAGTCTTTGGAACTTTGAAGGTGGTCAAATCTTACATCAAGCAAGATCATATATGTGTCTGAAGATAAAATGAAGCCACAAGAAGTTTTTCAAAAGAGCGGCCTTTTAATTGCTGGAAGTTGGTAGATCCCTCACCAGTTTTTGTTGACAAACTTTTTTGAGCAAACATCTCATGTTAGCTCTTATCATAGCTTTGCTTACGAGTTATGGCTTCTGCTTTTGGTAGTTCTATTAGCTCTACTCGGGGCGAAGTCAGGATTTTTGTCTTCCCGTGCTCAACTATAACTAATTTAAAATTAAGAGATAATTATTTTAAAATGAACACCAATCGTTTTCCAAGTTTTACTTATTTTGAGTTGGAAAGTGAGGCTTCAGGATTCAGGAACGGTAGAACTGCATGCCAAAGGACGCAGATAATTATCACCAATACTTGGAAGTACTCGAGGAATGCCTTTATCTACGAACGAGAACAAATGTGTGGATTTTGAAGAAGCATGGGTTCAAAGGTGTGTCTTGGATCAATATCATCAGTATTGAGCATACGTCTTGTCTAGGGGTTATCGACATGCCTAAACCCATATGTATGACTGGAGAGGGTAAAATTTTGATGAGGTACGCACCCGTGTCGGAATGCAGTACTGCTTTCGTTACTTATGATCCAAAAACCATGTCTTTTGAGCAAACAGGCAACAGAGTATCTCATTGGATTTGGGAATCAAGTGTATTTGTCCCAAGTTTAGTCTCACCATTTCCGGTCGATTAATTGTGACCCGAAGTTTGAAGACAATAAGAGCTTAGTTGCTAAATCAACTTTAGAGTTTATGCTTTCTTGCTACATATAGTTCATCGCATGACAAGATACACACGAGCATTCAATCGTTAAATGTTAACCCCATATGTTCTTAGCTGTTCCTATGTTTATGATAATACTAAAATTTCAAAACAGAATCACTTGTCAAATCTTTTACCAAAAAAAAGTTTCTCAAGTACAGACTTATTCTTTTGCATGAATTAGATGAGTAGATGACCATGAAGCACCTAACCTTTACTCTCCTTGGAGTAAACCATACTCTACTTTACTCGCATTGGTTGGTTCCTGTAATGGACTATGTTGTGCCTGGTACGACAGACATTTGTTGGTTGTGGAACCCATCCACCAGAGTATGCAGAGAATTGCGTGTCACTGACATCCCTGGCAGCCTGCTCGACGAGTACATTCGCAACGTGGGATTTGCTGGTTTTCATGGGGGTGATTACAAGGTTTTCTTGCTCAGTACTTATGGTATCCATGGCATGTTCTTAGCAAGATTATATAGTTCAAGAACTAATAAATGGAAATTTGTAAAGAACTTCTTCCATTTATTAGCATGTAGGCCGAAAATTTCGGAACCAGGGAAGTTTGCTGACAAGAAGCTCTATTGGCTTGCACGTAACAATATTGCTTATTTTGATTTGGAAAGTGAGGCTCCGGGAAAAGTAAAGCCCCCAGAGTACGTGGGTTTTCATCGCCAACACCTGGAAGTACTCGGGGGTGCCTTTATTTGTCTGTTGGTCTGGAAACGAGAACGAATGTGTGGATTTTGAATCAGCATGGGTTCGAAGGTGAGTCTTGGAATAAACTCATCAGTATTGAGTATGCGTCTTGTCCAGGGATTGTTAATTACGTAATGCCCCTACCCGTATGTATGACTGGAGGGTGAAATTTTGATTAGGTTCAAATGCTTTCGAGGCAATGCCTTCATAACTTATGATCCAAAAACCAGGTCTTTTAAGAAATCAGATAATAAAGCATCTGATTGGATTTTGAGATCAAGTGTCTTTGTCCCAAGTTTAGTCTCTCACCATTTCCGGTTGATTAGCTGTGACCCGAAGCTTGAAGACAAGAAGAGCTTAGTTGCTAAATCAACTTTAGAGTCTATGCTTTCTTGCTACAATTGTTTTTGCTTGGGGTGTTACCTACTTCGGTTAAGATATTTCAGGTTATGTCATTGAGCATATGTATTCCCCTTTGAAGTCAGCTGTTACCAAGTTCATATGATAGTCCATCTCATGACAAGATACACACGAGCATTCAATCGTTAAATGTTAGCCCCATATGTTCGTAGTTGTTACATTGTTTATGATAATACTAATCTACGCGGAAGCTTTTCGATTGTTACTTGATTCTTTATCTGGAAACGAAATCGCAATATGTCGTTAAACATTAGCCCCCGTATGTTCTTAGCTGTTACAATGTTCATGATAATGCCAATCTATGCTGCTATGCATTTGAAAAAACCAGAAGAAAATCATTAGTACAATTATAAACCATGTGATTGAGTTCAGTTAACAATTTGTCTGTCATCTGATCTTCTGCCAACAACACTCTTCTGAATTTGATAGCAATATTTGATATATGTAAAAACTGAATTCCAATTAATTGATATTAGGCCATAATTACTCCCTCCGTCCGGTCAATAGTTAAGAGTTAAGACGATATAAAAGAACTGTAGATAAGTCTCTTGCTGCACATCTGAAAGTAACCAAAGTTCTCATTACCTTGAACAAACAGCTTGCAAATTACTCAGCTGCTTTTTGCTTGAATCAGCAAAGTCTTTCGCAAAACCTACATCTTCAAGGCTATATACGGCAAGTGGTGTTGGCGAATTCAGGGGTTTTGAGAAGTCAGGGCCCTGTTTGCATTTCGTCCCTCTGATGTTCAAGTTTATAGCCGGTTATTTGGCACCATCAAATCTCGGTCGTTGGACTGTTTATTTGGCATTATACAAAGGTATGCTCAATACCTCGTTTAACAGTTAAAGGTGAGAATAGGCATGAAAACTAGGGCTGTACATAAAAATAATACCCGCCCGTGCCGCCCGTCAATCCACCCGCCGGTTGAAATTTTTAAAAATATCCGCCGTGGGTCGAAAATTTAATCACTTGAGTGGGTGGTAATCTTGAGCAAAGTCACCCGCCACCACCACCATGTAAATTATATATATTTTTTTATTTTTATTATATAGTTATATAGTAAATATAAGAAATAAGAATTAATATGAGTATATAACCTCATTCAAATTTCACACAACAGAGAACTTATACATATGTATGATGATTGTACTTGCTTATGGAGTGTTTTATTTCGTATTGGAACTTATTTTTATCTTGTTCGAATATATTATAGCATTTTATTTTATACGTTGAACCCACCCGCCATCCACCAGCTTAAATGTCAACCCACCCGCCGTGGTTTGATAAATTGTTCACCCGCCATGGTTCAATATTTTGTCCACCCGCTATAGGTGGGTCGGTTGAATATTTAGTAAAAAACCGCCCGCACCCGCCCGCGTACACCCCTAATGAAAACTATAGATAGCAGACTATCCTCCAAAGATTTACTTAAACTCACAGAAAAAGGCACCTTGAGGCCTATATGCTGTGCATTCTTCAGAACAAAGATCAAATGTTGATACGTTACAAGCTTCCATCTAATGCAAGATACCTATCTCTAACATTCAGACACATACTATTCACCATTCTATAGTAAATGGTAGCCACGACTATGTTTTTTTTTTTTTTTAAACGGCAAAAAATTATTGATGGCTCTTCAAAGTCTGAATATGGAGATGCAAGTGTTAATTGTATCGTTAGAATCTCCTTCGCAAGTGCAGAAGCTTCTTTTAGAGTATCCCCTGGATGCAACTAAAATAATCGTACAAACAGATTCAAGAACGCTTGTGTCTTGTTTTGACAAGATGATACCAAGAAGTGCATATAAACTTCGTCATAGGGAGGCTAATCAAGTGGCAGATTGAATTGCGGTTTGAGCTAGTGATAGAACATTTTGCCACCAAGAACTGTTAAATACTTTTATGTGTAGACATTTTGTGTAAGATGTTTTCCCAGTTGGCTAGAATATGTAGTTAAGAACTCTCGTTCATGCAAGACAGGGGTATGTACTATTTTTATATACGCTACCTGTTCTGGGACTTCGGATGAACTCTAGTCTTTAGTAGCTATTTAGATTTGTTTTTGGGCCAAGTACAGTACTGTCCGACTACAATTGTAATGACTTAATATCTGCTCATCTTAATTGTATTCGTTTTTAACCGTTAGATCACTTGTACAAATTATATTTTAAGTTGTACTCAATCCTGATCGTTCACATGATTGTAAAAATTATACAATGGCAATTCGTGTAAATTTAACTATACGAAATGGGATACAATGTCATTTAAATAGCTTTTATATTCATATAAATCATAAATTAAATTAAACAATCAAAAATAAAAATTAAATATTTATTTATCTTATATTTTAACCAGGTTATTAATCTATGCCTAAAATTTTATGAACCCTAATCCCCAATTTCAATATCCTTTCAATTTTGAAGGAATTCAAGTTACATAATCAATTACATAACGGACCTCGATTCACTCTTCTCGTAAAAGGTTATTGCAAAACTGCCGTATCATGAAAATCACGAATGTATTGTGCCATCAGCAACAATGCATCGTTAGATGCTTTTCATTAATTGCCCCAAAAATGTTCAACGAAAATAGGATTAATATACCCATGAATGCTAGCAAGCACCGAAATTGCGTGGAGGCTGGTTCGAGAAGAGTGAATGGAATCAAGTCAACTCTTAAATTGGGGATTAAGGTTTATATAATCTTAAGCATGGAAGAAACGTTATTATTTTAGTTGAAAAGTTGTTTTAGCACTAATAGATACAAGATAAATAAATAATACTAACATATTTAATTTTTAACATTGAATTTATGATATTTTAATTTAAATATACGTACAGTATAATTTAAATATACGTACAGTATATGACATTACAATTCAATTTGTATTATAAAATTTACATAAATTATCATTGTAAAATTTACACACCAATTGAATATTTAGGATTGATTACAACTGAAAATAATATTTGTACAAGCGATCTAATAATTGTGAATGAGTACAACGGTAATGGATATACATTAATCCATATAGTAGGACCTTAGAAATGTCCTTTTTTGATTAGAATAGACAAACAAGTAGTACTCCTCAATTCGTACTAGGTACTTACTACATCGAATTGTCATAGAATAGGTTTGATTTTGAAGTTTAAGTTGAAAGATGATCGAAAAAGTAAAAACAGTGTTCAGTTGCAACAGTGTTATTTTTAGGAGGTAGTAATTGATAGGTTAAAACGTGAGGAAACAAAATGAAAGATGGTATGAATGGGTAATTGGATCAAATTCCTTGTTTGATCACAAAATAACAAAAGATTTGAAGCTCAAATTGTTCGGTCATTCTGAGCAGTTGATTTTCAACTAGTAGTAGTGAATTTTTCAAAAGAGGTAGGTACGATAGTGATCGTTATAGGAATAATTTTTGCCAGTCGAACGATATGACTGGAGTTTCTACTGTGATAGGTCAATGAGCCCATGATTTACCAATTACCTTAGAAACGAAAAAATCTCAGATTGTTAACAAGTCCACGAAATAAAGGGAGTATAGCATCTACTCCAATAGAAAATTTGACTTTCTTTCAGGTAATTCTCGTTAATAACTTCATATCAAACACAAGCAGAAAATAAGCTAGAAAATATGATTTTCTTTAGGATAATTTTCGTTCATATCGAACACAAGAAGAAAATAAGCTTAATGCTTTACTAATTAACAAGTTAGATTCAAGTTCTATTCAAAAAAAAAAAAATCTAAATACCGAATTGCCAGCCAAAGCTTCACCATTAAAATGTTTGAATTGTTCAAGCTCGATTATGCTATACCTGACAGAGCTCAAATGTTTAAACTGTTCAAGCTCAATCAGATACAGAATTCCACAGATGATCATTTCACAATTCACATCTATAGACGAGCATCAAACAGTCATAATTGCAGAAAACTATAGAATAATAAAAACCATAATCAGCTACTAAAACACTAGCAGAAAAAGCTAGATTATTCCATAACCAGATCAGGAAATCCGAAAACAGTCGTCAGATCTAAACCACGATAAAACACATTAGATCCAAACTAAAAACACAGAATAACAAAATAGATACTCAAATTAAACCACCGATCTGATCTAACAAAGCTGACCGCAATCGGCAACCACCACAGGCTTAGAGGTCTTCCCACTGCCAGATCCGACCTTCTCGATCGCCTTCACCACGTCCAGCCCTTCCACCACCTGCCCAAACACCACATGCTTCCCGTCGAGCCACTCGGTCTTCGCGGTGCAGATGAAGAACTGCGATCCGTTCGTTCCAGGTCCAGCGTTCGCCATCGAGAGGATCCCCGGTCCGGTGTGCTTCTTCGCGAAATTCTCGTCGGCAAACTTCGCTCCGTAGATCGATTCGCCGCCGGTGCCGTTTCCGGCGGTGAAATCGCCGCCCTGGCACATGAAACCGGGGATCACGCGGTGGAACGCGGATCCTTTGTAGTGGAGTGGCTTGCCGGATTTGCCGATGCCTTTCTCGCCGGTGCAGAGAGCACGGAAGTTGTCGGCGGTCTTGGGGACGACGTCGTTGAAGAGCTCCATCACGATCCGGCCGCATGGCTGGCCGCCGATGGTCATGTCGAAGAAAACCTTTGGGTTCGCCATTTTAGTTTATCTGTGAGATTTTTTTGGAGTGACTGAGATTTTGAGGTGAGTGAGGGTTTAGGTGGAGAAGAAAGGGTTTAAATAGGAGGGTGAAAGTATTGGATCAAAGGACACGTGGTGGAAGTGGAGGTTAACTGTGGTTAGATGTGTGGTTGGAAAGTAACTGTGGTTAGATGTGTGGTTAGTTTTGTCCTTTATTGGAGGGTAGATTTTTCACGTGGAATATGCCAATGTCCGGTAGCAATTCGAGGACGTTTTTCTAGAAAAACTCTTTACCGACATTTAAAATTTCACTTAATAAATAATTTTGGGAGATAATGAGTGGTGGAAATTTGAATTTGAAAGAGAGTAGCGTTTGAATGAGTGGCTAGGCTTTCACTTTATAGTCCGGCCTTTTAACCTTTTTTTATGCGTATGAATTTATGGTTTTTTATATCCGTTCCGGTTAGTTCTATACGTTTTGATTCGGAATCGATGTTTGATATGGAGCACTCTCTTCCTTCTTTAGAGGTTGTGCATGTAAGAAAAGTAATAGTATAACTCTATATGGTACATGTGAGGTTTAATTTATAATTTTATTACTAGTTGGTTGTATTGTTTAAATTACTTTTAAACTTTATTAAAGTGGTGAAGGATATAAAATTATATAAATACTTTTTTTTCTACTTTGTCATCACTTTTTTCAATTTTTCTCTTACTTATCATTTACTTACAACTTTACCAATATATTACATCTTACGAACTATTATTTTATTACTATTTTTTTAATTGAACAGAAGGTCAGAGCTTAGTAAGCTCTTAATGAACTGGAGGAGTATATTGTAACCAATTTGGTTACTCAAAGAAGGCCATGAATATCTTGGAAAACAAACTAAAATTCAACTCCGAAAATGAAAATATAATGAACGAGAAAAACTAGTATTAGATGGTACTACAATTGTTACACAGGTGCAAATTAGAGAGTTGTGAATGTCTGTAAAGTTTGTAGTTACGTCCAGTTAAGTCCTAGGAGTATCAATTGGGAATAATTAAGTTAGGCTTTATAGATGTTATAATTATTTTTAGTAGTAATTTCTACATTCAATTATAAATGTCGCATATTTCATTTATATGTATAAACATAAATGTCACAATTTTTTTATAGTAATTTATACCTCGTTAATTTTGAACTACCTATCATCAATCAACTTTATCACCACAAATTTTACTTCATACATTAGTCTTCAGGTCAAAAACCAAATAGGTCATTTGATGTGGGACTAATACCGAGTGGGTAATATTTAAGGTGAATCCATTAGCCGTTGCGTTAACATCATCTGTTTAACATATCTTTGACTTCTGCCACTGAAACTAGGATAAGCTAAACTAGTACAGTAGTCACTGAAATTAGGATAAGCTAAACTTGTCAGTCACAAGTGTCCGATGTTTGTTTGTCTCGAGAAAAAACAGTTTTCATACACAGGAGTTGTCGACAATTTACATCTAGTCATCTACCATCTCAAAAGAATGCCCCTGCACGTACTAACTCAGGATATATGAAGGATACAATCTGCTTCAAGTCTTTCAAAGGCTCTTCCAGGAATGTGTGGCCATCAGTTGCTGCAAATTCAATGAGAAAATGCATTTCGTTTAGCCGGAGCGAAAACTTAAATATCTATAAGCTGGTAAGAGTGGTTGCCAGTATGTTACCTCTAAGTAGCAACCGAAGCTCCTTGGCAAATGTCTCGGCATAGCCCAAAACAGGCCTTATGCCACAAATCTGTATGACGCAGAACTCCAAGTGCAATGCCATGACTACAATCTGTAACAGCAACAGACAGACATCCTGTATTTCAGGTGCAAGCTGTTTCGTCTTGTTTGCCTCACATAGTTCCGATATGATGGTCATTCCTTGATCCTTATGTTAAACAAGGAACGCAAAATGGTTAGTGCCAATAATGCAAGAAAAAACTAACTCAGAAATATATATACATGGAGGGAAAACACTTCAACCGTTAACGACACCATTGAGTTTTAGGGAATTCCACATGCACGCCTCACAATTTCAACATATATCCAAAACGAACTTCTCAATTACAGTACCCATGTGCAAGAACTTTGAAATACTAGCATAATAGAAACAATTATTTCACAAGGCATGTATCATAATGAAGAACTGAATATGCTCTATTTGAACATCACAGGTGCTGTGGTACTACTTTACAAAACTACAGGTAAGATTGATGCTATTAAGTGCTTCAAGTTTGGAGTAGCCATCATCCCAAATTCCATATATCTTGCAAAAATCCAATTCCAAAGAGTGGAAAACGCAAAAAATAGAAGCACGCAACATACCTGCAACCCATGTAAGATATCAGGCATTGGCAATTCCGGAAAATGGTCAACATCCACAAAGCCCACCTCCTCAGCTTTCTTGGCAGCACTTTCTGTTTGCATGCATAAAAACTTCAAAACAAGAAATGCCACCTTGTATATTTCTGTGGCAATTATATCCGAGAATCGTGTCTGGGACAATGAACTGGTACTACTGGTTGAATTATCTCTGATGACAAGAGCACTTGATTGAGATGACAAAGTAGTAAATTTCGGGTTTAATTTGCAGCCAAGAGTAGACAGCACAAACCATCCGTTGTTACTATTAATGAAAGGAGGCTTATCGTACCACTCAAACTCTTCTTTAAGAACTGGACAACACAATAGGGGAGCATCTCTAATAGATAATTCTCCAGGTCGCTGAGTTGCCTTGCTTATGAAGGCTAATAGATGAATACTTTTTTCCCTTAGCTGGGACTCCATATCTTTCAAGACTTTATTCCATGAAGATCTGTGCCTTGCTAAAGCACATATCAGAGTCAAAGTATTTTGTGTTTCTTTAAGCTCACTAAGAGAAATATTTGATTTCGACCCACGTGCTCTTTTCTTGTCGTGTCCTTCAGATGGGAATTCTGGTGCGCTGAGGTAATACGAGATCAGAGAAGCCTTCTCAATCAATATACAAACCATCACATCCTCCACAGTACTAGTTGAAGAAGGGTCATCGCCTATTGAATGTATAATTGCAATAAGCACAGCCAAGCAGAGTCCCCAAACAGACTGAGGCTTTTCAGATCTGACCAATCCGTTAGAGAAACTTTTCTCACTTTGAACCACAGCGAATGGCCCACCTTCAGAAAAATCTGATAACAAAATTCTTATAGATGCAATTATGCCACCTTTTAATAGCATCTCTGCACCCTGTCTCGAAGGGGCAAGGTTCAAGAGGAATTTCAGTACAACAGAAACCACTTTCGGCGAAGGTGTATCTTGAAGTTTCTGAATAACACGATGCAAGGGTAGATGTTTCTGAATTATAGGGAGCCAAGTAGCAGGAGTTAGCAAACCTTTGACAATTAAGGCAATGGCAGTCAACGACAGGGTACAATTCTCAGTGCAATTGCAAAGAATTGGTAGAATCCCCAAGCTTGCATTTGATGCCTCGGAAGAGACTTCAACATTTGCACTTTCAGTCACAGCACCTGAATGTAAATTCTTGGAAGTCAGCATGACAGCATTAAGTATCAACGTAATCAAGAGTTTCTTAGCTGTTCCAACACCGACTGATGGTCTGAAGCTGCACAACACTTTGAGACCATAGCCAGAGGTTTTTAAGACAAGAATAAATGCAGGTTGAGAGGAACTACTGCCCACAGATCTAACAAGAAGCAGAAGTAGCTCGGCTTGAACGGTAAGGATATCAAGAATACTTTCACTAGAATCAGGAAAAGGAGTCAAAGATTCCAATGTGCTGTGGATACACTGACATATGTGATCGATGCATGATGAAGCAACTTGCTCAGAAATCTTCAGACCAATTGAGGCTTCATTGTCAGCAAACTGCAGAAGTGTGCCATAATTCAAATGTATCAGGGAGAAGCAATAAGTTGTGCGTTATGTACAAAAACATTGGAAATAAAATAAAGCATCATGCAGATAATCCTCATAATTAAGATGATATACATCCGAGGTCATGGGACATAAACCGACATGCTTTGTTAATCAGGACATATCTGTTGAATAGCTAGGATGGTAACAGAAATCAGTCTGCACTATTAAAGAGTAATGTTTTTGAAAGATGATATGAAAGAAATCATGGAACTCACATTGTCATCATGCATGTAGAGCAAAGAATTTAATCCTCTTAAAGCCGAAAGCTTGGAATTTGAGTGCAAAATTGTTGAGTTCAAATCTTCCAATTGAAGGAGCATAATTTCTGCAATTCTCTTTGATGGTTTTAGTGCCGACAAATCCCATATATCAATTCCGAGGTCTGCTTTAAGTCTAACAGTATCATACAGGTAGAAGCCATTGATGTTTGCAAAAAGATCATCATCTTGCTTATACTTGTAAGCATCCAAAAATACCGAATCTAGCAAAAACTGAAAAAGCTCTTTAAATGGTCCATTGCCCATCTGACGACCTTCAAGCTCTCCTTCAATGTGATAAAACAGATCACTGATTATTAAAGTCTCCACCTCTTTCCCAACACTGAAATTCCACAAAACAAGATCAGAAGATTACAAAATGAAAGATGCTATGACAGGATAACACAAAGTGTCCAACTAAAAAGATTCACTGTCTCAAGTTCCATTGTGTTTTTAAGACATTAAAGTCACACAAAAAGCCAGAGCACTGAGAGCATATCTAGTGCTCATTAATAATTACCAGTGCTCTGAAACAGAGACGTAATCATCTGAACCAAACCAGTTTCTGAGAACTAATAGTTATGAAATGAAAATATCTCAGGATCTATACAAGATGTCAAAAACAACGATGTCGCATTTGCTGAAAAAACGAACTTTTGCTGTACAATAAAGAAAATGGGGCAACCCCAGGATGTGAATAAGGGAGGGGTAGGCATATATAGTAACACATCTTTATCCTTCATTTTTTGCAAAGAAGTTATTTCCACTACTTGAACCCATGAACTCCCCAAGGCCATCAGCGGAGCAACTTACCATGGATCCTAGGTATGCCCTCAACTTTCATCAAGAATGAAACAGCAATATAGAGAATAGTTCTCACTTCTCAGAATAGCATTCAAAAAATTATTCACGTATGAATAGGTAATGAATAATTCTTAGAGTGGGTTGGCCGATTCTACATATGAAGACATCATGCATAAAACAAGTAGTTAACATTTTACACCACACTATGTTTTTGTAATAAAAACATAAATATGACGCACCTGTAACTGCGCTCTGCATACTGCGCCAATAGTTCAGAAAATGCTGGCAACTTGTGCAACTGCATGCAGAATATAAAATGAATCACCAAAGTTGCATCCACAATTTTATTACTTTTCACCAAAGTCATGCAACGTTACAGTATTTTTTTACAACTACAGTGCTAAGCATGACAAGATATGCTCGATTGATTAAAACGCGTAAGTTTCAATTTAATAAAAACATCCTCAGACTTTTCTCATCTACGTCTTAACACTGAATTCGACCAATTCAAAAATTTGACACATTGTATTTCTAAATTTCTATATTTAACTTGCTTATTATGAACCAAAAAAAAAAAAAAAACTTGTCCAATAAATCAACTGAAACAACAATTGGATGAAAGATTCAGAACCTTCTCTGACATTGTAACAATCTTTCCGATAAGTGACACTGATAAACTTCCCGATTCGCCTTTTCCTAGTTTCACCATTACATGCACAGCAAATAAGCAAGCAGCAACCTGCAAAGTCCAAAAATGAATCAGTTTCAACATGTAACGTTGAACATTGACGGCACAAGGGAAAACACATGAGAGCGGTGTAGACAGATGGAATCACAGAATGTGGCAAATAATTATCTCTGGTGATGAATTCATGCAATTTAACGTGAGAAAGATACTTTGCTGATGAATTAGTGCAAATTGAAGGGAGACAAATGTGAAACTGAAATAGAAAGCATTGACGGCTCACCTTGGCATGCAAATGATTGCTGGTATCATATTCACAGGTTACATATTCCTTGATCAGATTACCCAATGATGAACTCTTACACCAGGTTGAAATAGCCTCTTTCAAGCTAACAAGAATTTCGTCTTTTCTGATTTTTGTTTCCTCTTTGCTTTCAGTACCACCAGATGGTAATCTAGACACTTGGTTACTCTGCCTGGCATGCATCATCTTCTTTTGCAAGAAAATCTCATAACCTAGGATATCTAACAAAATTGATTGGTATTGATATCTGCAAGCTTGGTGTTGAAGCTCATTCTTAGAACTCACTCCAAGTTTATCTTCAATGCCGGTGCTGAGCATGATAGAACTTGTCAATTGTTTCCAGAACTTGTCTGAAAATTTTAACAAGTCCACTATCTTTCTGAACTGAGGAGCACCTTGCCATAAAGCTCTTAGGAAGTTCCCCAAATTTAACAGCACAGATGGTTTACTGTCGAAATAATTTAAAAAATCAAATGCATACCATACTCCAGAAACACAAGAATCCAGTAAACTTAACACAAATAGGAATGCACATTGAACAACGTGACCAGCCAAAAGTATTCCATGAAACCCGCCAAAAGATTGATCTCTGTCAACGGATTTATTGGCGGAGCAGGGAACGTATTGTGTTCTGAAATCTGAAGTTTAGGTCTGCAAGCTAATACATCAAAGAAGATACTAAAATGACAGAGTAACAAACCTTTTGAGTAACTCTTCAGATTCTTTGACATACTGCAAAATTATATGCATGATGTTTCTTTCACCAGAATCAAAGGATCCAGGCTGGGTTTCATTCGGCATGAGTTCACTGTTTGAAATGGACAATAGAGAATCCGAATACTCTTTGGATGCAATCACATCAGTGACAAAAGCAGGCTGCAAATTCCAGATCCATTTGTCAGAAAACCCAGCAAAAGTTGAGAAACTTCGGATTGATTAGCAAAATAGGCGTGCAAATTGGTTACACATAATTCCACTACCCATGTTACACATATCTCCCATCTAGAGGTTACACATACATGGCAAAAACATACAACTAGATTCGGGTTAAGCTATTAGCTACCCCAATCAAGATTAAACAAATACGAGGGGAAGAAAGAGGACTGAGAAACATAATGTGACATATAAGCCTAGGTCTTTTACGTTATGGATGCGGACTGGTCTAGAAGCATTGAGTGCTGTAACTTTGAGAAATATCATGGCGCATGAGCAATGCTTTTTAAGAAGTGTCAAAGACTCGAAAGAAAGACTGAGAACCTGGTTGTGTGCAGCAGAAGTAAGTAGCTTCAGCGTAGCTACAGCAAGGTCATCATTCCAAGGTGAGTGCTCAGAAAGGATTCTATAAATTGATCTCCTGAAATTGGCTACCTGCAAACAAATATGCAAGTAAAAAAGGAGATATTCCATGCTCAGGAGAGCGAACAACAATTTGTAAACTGAGCAAGACCTGCTTATCATCCAAACCAAGACTTGCGTTGCTGTAAGACCACGATTGCGATAAATCAGCAACGAATAAAACAGATAGCAACCTTGCAGCACTTGTTTGTAACTTCTGGAGAGAGAGAAAACAATGCAATTACGAAAGTGAAAAATTAGAATGGTAGGCGTAATAAATAATCCTTGGACGTGAACAACAAATGACATGCCGGACTATATGACTCTGAGGGGCAAACAGATGTAACATTACAGTTACTATTTACTGTGTACTGCAGCCAACAAATATATCAGGTAAAACCAGTCACAAACAACCCCCCAAAAAAAAAAAAAAAAAATTCTTGCCTTCAGGGGGGTAGAGAAAGAAGGAGCAGCCATACTTCAGCAAAACATCGATAAAAAATTCAAAAAATAAGTAATCTTCTTGTTTCACAAGAGTTCTGTATAAAGACATATTCATTAGCTACAAAGACTGTCGGCACTTCAAGAAAGCGTCTAATAGCCATATTTTGAAAGAACTCTCGTGAGAGAATCACACCTGAAAAAACAACCTTTATCATTTCTGCAAACTATTTAACATTCTAAGTTTTTTTCCTGTGTCCTAATTCTGTTGACAATATTATACCCAAAAAAAAGCAGGAGAAAATATGACAGATTAGGAAAGGAGTAGCCAAGTAGGTATAATAAAGCACCAAAAGTTAGAGGAAAAGGAAACATACAGGATTACGGAAGTATGACATCAATGATATGGCAGCGGTGATCACTGGTACTGGTTTTGTGATGGGCGATAGAATCGCTTGATGAAAGACCGAAACATTTGGAGAATCCTGATAACACATGGTTCATTACCCAACGAAAGGATTTATAGCAATATGACATAAATACATCAAAGAAGAGAAGAAAAATAGAAAATGCTTGAAAGACTGTTGATATATGCAATAAGAGTGACAAAACACATCACTTCTAGATAATCAATATCAAACAAACAGCAATCACGATACTGAATATTCACTGTAAAACTACCAGACTACATTTAGAGCTGCCCAAGTACACAGAACGAAAGGAGGATTAACAGAAGTAATGTCTCAACCAATATCATGTAATTGAAAATGAGATGGGAGAGAATGAGACCGCACATAACATTGTATGTAAGTTGTCCTTTTCGGAGCAGGACATTCAGTGACGTTACACGCGTATACAGAGAATAATTGAATTATATGAACATTAGGAAAACGAGGACCTGTGGGCAATTGAATACTACTTCCGTCCCATTTGAGATGGATACTGTTCCTTGTTTGGTAGTCCCAGTAGAAATGAACACTTCCCAAAATGGTAATAAAGTACCTCATTTGCCTAAATAATTCCCCAACGTCTGCTCAAAATCAATATTTACATTGCTTGCCACCACTATCCGCTTTTTACTTTCATCATATAAATAAAATTCCACTTACAATTTATATACTCATTCTTTATTCAAATAATACTACAATTACAACTTATATCCATTCTGTACTCCCACTTTCTTAATCTCCGTGCCGAAAAGAATGCGTCCAATTATAATGGGATGGAGGGAGTATTATCTAATCGAAACAGGCAATCAAGAGTTGATCCCCATCCCCACTATGTAGATGCGATAGTGCATAATCATATTGCAGTACAACATAGAGGCCCAAATACCAGGGAAACTTATCCAAGGACATGCACTATGCTAACATATCTGCCCAAGAAACTGAGCGTTAAAAATTTCACATTTTCTTATCTTTGAAGGATGTACAGCAAAATCTTTCAACTGGCAAGACGTGCATTAAGCATACCTTCCAAGCAGACACCATATGGGTAAGAACATCCAACCCAGATGATATGGCTATCTGTAGTCCCTCAATGTCAGGTATTTCAAAAAGACGGGAAACATGAAGCTTCTGCAGAAGAAGCACAAATGAGGAAGGAGATGGAAGAATACGTTTCTCAACACCAAGGTCAGGCATATGAACCAACAAAATACTTGGAATACAGAATATTATATATAGATTCACAGGAGTCAAGGCAGCATAATAAACCTCTAAGTTCTCTGTAGTTGTACAAACAATTCGGAATAGTGCAGAATGAACAGAAGCGTCAGAGAGCAGAATATCATAAACAACTTTCCCCAGCTTCTGGTAGCACGAGGTTGATATACATTTCTTCATGATTTCAAGCACCTACGAGTAGAGTCAGTAGACAAATCAAAGTAAGTGGCCTTCAGTAAGTATATTGTACAAGAGGAAACCTGAAGTCCAAAATGGAATACCCCATTAACAATTGATAAACCTAGAAACCTTCTAACACGATAAGTTAGACCTATATCAGTTCATGCCGCGTGAAATTTTACGTGATGACGACCAAGAAGAAATCAAATGCTGAATTACTAATTAGATTTTAGGAAGGGAAAAAAAAAAAAAAAGATCAATCAGCCAAGAATGAATCTCAGACTACCATTGAGAAGCATATTCAACCACCTATAGAAAAACATTTTACACAGAACAGAAGAAGCCTATACCTTCACTGTCACTTTCCAGCGAGCATGCTTCACTTTGTACTTCCAGAATTCATGGTTGACCAGAACATACTGGACAGAGAATACTATGAGTGCGAGGACAGTATCGTTTTCCAATCCAGTCTCGAAGAGCTTCATGGTGAAGTCTAGCACTGTACAATTGACAGTAAAATGTCAACTATCAATTGATTTAAGTAAACCAAACAACTAATTTCCACCAAGTTTGTTAAATCACACAGAGAACAAAGCTTTCTCCCAGTAACTTGATATAGCACAAAATCAAATTAGCTAAGCCTTTTATCAATTATCCCAATAAAAATCAAGGCAGGCTAACTTGATATAGCACAGAAAAAACACTATATGAAGTGCATCAAGAATAAACAGGGGAAGTACAAAAGAAGCAATTAGAATCGATGTTTCCAACATGAATTGGTAGAGAGAAGAACATGCAATACAAAAACCCAATATCCCAATATGTTGAGCATTAGTTCACCAAACTACACAAAATTCTATTAGAGCAATGTATATATGGTACGACGACTCCCTCGAATAAGAGTGACTTCAAATAATAGATGATAAGATCCATGTGAGCAGATGGAATTTTCTACTGTTAGCAGCTTCTGCAAATTTCTGATAAGTCCGAGCATTGGTAACTTTCTGTGGAAATCACGAGTGATTCACCTCCTAGAGAAGCTTATCTACTGCAGAAGAAAACACTGGGAAGCTGTTGACTGCCAAAAAACTAGCACCAGAAATGCATATTGTAGACCAGTTATATATGTTTTAAATGACAATTTTTGGCCTTATCTCATAAGATTGAGCTTGAAGAGACATCAGGAATTTAATTTTTTATATCATATCTCCAACAGACCCTACTTATGGGCCAAAATTGACCACTTTAGGAAGGCTTGTCAAGTGGATAGCTAATCTCACATACGAAGAATTTTCACCTGATCCAAAAGCTCAAGCTTTCTCCAAACATGACGCACATGCAGAGACAATTGCACTTATTCTTTAATTGGAATATCCTGCACATTTTATGGGATGTATTTTTGAGTAATCAACTTAGTTTGCTGATCCCCAAGGAAGTCTGACGAAGTTCTCTGGATTTGGAGAGAAGAAGTTGATTTGAGGGGTTGAATTGGGCAATTCTTATGCCAGCTATTATTCCCGGTAGCGTTATATGGTGCCTAAGTCCTGAGATAACGGAACAATAGATTTGCATGTTGGTCCAATGTTGTAGGCTTGTAGCTAGAAATCCCCACTTCTTTTTTTTTTTTTTTTTTTGAGAAAAAAGAACCGCTCGACTCATGTGATGAGAATGAAGTGTAGCCCCCACATCGTCTAGTATGTCCTTGCAAAATTACAAGGCCAAGAGTTAGTGGGAGAAGAGAACTACACCTAAGTAGAGGGGAATACCCTCTAATAATGGAAAAACAACGATTAGCGGGTGATGTTTCTACTTGGACTTTCCTTCACTTTCTAGAGGCAGGGAGTTCATATTAGTATACATGATCTAAGGTGATTTCATCCCTCCCTCTCTTGAATCCTCACAGCCTACGTAAACTTACATCTTTTCATAAAATTTCTGAACTTGTAAACCGCAAAAAGAGACAGATCAGTACAGGACATAGTGCCGAAGTATATTGAAATGGTGCGGGAGGCATTCCAAAAATGGCAATGCTGATGCAGCTAAAGAAACATATGGATAAAGATATACAAAAATGAACAAGGATCAAACGGGGCAGAGCAAAATCAACAGTAAAGTGACATATGGACATGGATAAATGATGATATAGAAACAATTGAGCAGATCAAGCCTAAACACAACCAAGGTCAAAATACAGCACCAGAAAGAAAAGGACAAATCGAGTGGTAAGTGACACACCGGAAAGAGTCATTGAGCAATCACTCTGTTCACAATCAACCAAAAGCATTCTTGCAAGTCTTCCAGAAAGCAACCACGTTCCACTATAAAAAATTGCAAATCAAATATGGATATAAGATAACAGATGTAGTTGCCGCATGATGAAAAACATAATACTACGTGTATAATTATCCAGAATTTTTAACGAGCAAATACTTTATCCATCTTCCAACTAGGAGATCCAAACATTAACTGAACTATTCATACATGGATGAATAGTTCCATTATACAGAATCTCATCTAAATCGAACCTTACTAGAACTCAAGATGTGGCATTCAACTATCTTAAATCTCAATTGTGTATCAGATAATGAATCTGTGGAAAGCATGGTTCATCTTGCTTTACATGTACCACTTACAGAATTTGGTGGTTTTGGATCACTTGAGTAGTACAAAATGCTTCCTAACAACAAGGCATCCAACACAGATTTGAGAACATTGAGTGTCAGTGGTGATTTTTTACCCCTCCTTTGGACAGGAAAGCATTCAGAAGTCTGCAGGTAATAAGTAGGAGATAGTACCCAACACTAATTTGATGGCTTCACATCGAAATATGGAATCATGGATCTTCCCTGAGAATTTGAAGTTTAATAGTTGGTTGTGGACCAAGTCTGTTAACAGTTCATTCTCTTTTCCTAACCATTTGGCTGATTTTCCAAACAAGTGTGCTCAGCGCTAGGTGTGACTGCAACTGTTGATGCCAATTTTGAGTAATACAGCTACGCTCATTTATAAAATTCAATTTCAGATTAAACCAAAAATAAATATTTGCTCAGAAAAAACGAGACCAGGTTACAAAAGAAAAGCTCACATCACACGCGAATTTGCACATACTGACTTCTGATAAATTTTTAAGGAATATGCATATGTGAACCATGCATGTGCATAGAATTGAGATGTTCTTAGACAACGAAAACAAATTAATGTAAGTACATGTTGAAACAGTACAGAAGACGTTTCCAGCCTTCTGGATGCTAATGAAAGGAAGATTATGACAGTGAAGTATCTGAAATCAGCATATGTTCTTGGACCCAATGGAACTTTCCTTGTAGATAATCAAGGTTTCAGGTTTATAAAGTAGAAATACATTCCCATATCACATGAATAGTTCAGAAGCTTAACCTTGATAAACTGTTGGAGCCATCGACAAATGGGTTCAATTTTAAGGCAACATCAAAAATGTTACCCTTTGCGGCCTTTGAAGCAACATGAGATGGTAAGCTGCACAAAATATATTTCACAAAAGCAAAGCACAAGAAAGCATTAGATAATGTGATTACCAAACACAGGCTGATCATATAGAAAGCCTTGCACCAGAATGAATGAGAATATGGGGGAAAGTAGTGGTGAAAAATCAAGGGTAAATACATTTGTCATGGGGCCAAACATGTTTAATTTCCAAAAAATGTAGCCCACGGGAGAAAAACAATACAAGATCAAGGCAACTACAGAAATATGCTCGACCAAATGAAAGGTAATAGAGAAAGTATTTACCATTTTAACATTTTTGCTAATATATTAACCCCCATGGACATTATCACTGCACCATCCACACTAGGAGAGACGTTTTTCACCAAAGCACAAACGATCTCAACCACATCAATGCTGCAATCATAGCCAGTGTCATGTGACGCAATAACCAAAGGAAATTAATTTGCAGAATGAATAATGAAAAAACAATCAAGCTGTATGCTAAAGAGTAGGTCATTCCAAGAGTCTTACAAAATATATTTCTTCTCATCCTCTGTGACAGATATTGAAGAGCTCCAAGCGTTCAAAAGAGTATGACATACAGCCTACAATCACAAGGTTAAGACATTCATATGACACGTGTATCCATAAGCCAAGCGCATAGGATTCATTCATTTGCACAACAGTTTACATCCCAAAGCTCAATCAAGCTACACCCGCCTTCAGTAAAGTATATTCTAGTTTAATAGTAACAATTCTAAATAAAACATTGTCCTGCATATATTCACACCTCCACCCGCCTTATCAACCGCATATCTCAAAATAATTGAACTGAAATGTTGGAAGATGCCTAGAGTCCAGATTGGCAAATCAGTAAACTATTTCTTTTTGGGAATGCCTATGTGTGTTACTGACTATCAGAGATACCAGAAGATCAGAAACTTAACAGTTCAATAAACATAAACCTATATATATTCTGACAAATTTACCTAACTTCTTAAAAAAACGCATGAAGGATATGTTTTCTTATGTCTTAATTGTGTTTGGTTACATATTTTATAGTCTTTTACTCCCTCCGTCTTGTATTATTTGTGTTTCTGGTCTTTGAACTTTTTCTGAAATATTTGTCATTCTGCACATTTTCACCTCGCTTATCCCAAGTTTAACCCGCTTTTCTTATTTCATTAATTCATAGAATTTTGTCATTCATTTTTCATTATATTCCTTTATTTTTTGGCAAGAAGATGATTATTAAGTAGGGGTAACAAGGGGAAACAAAAACATATCTTATTTTGTGTATATATCCAAAAGTGACAAATAAAAAAAATAAAAAAAAAAACAGAGAGCCACCATCTCTTTTTTCATTTTGTATTAAACTAATAAATTTTAATTTTTTAAAATTTATTACTACTACGCTACATTACGCGGGGCCTCCAGCATCACATCTGTGACACATGGAAATTCCAGCTACCCAATTCAAAAGTACCTCAATTGGACACATGGCTACACTACAGTAACCAAAACTAATCACACCCACTACAGAGTACCTTAACTATACATGGCATTCATTAAAATACCTTCTTGTATTTTACCCAAAACCACAAGGACAACTGGCTGAAGTGCATCAGTTGGCAAAAGTTATAGTTTGACAACAGAAATCATGAAACCTTTTGAGAATAGAGCATGCAAAGATGGTAGGAAGTGAAAAGTAATTGTCAGATATTGATTGGCAAGCAGAGTATAAGAGAGAGTTCAAAATCAGGAAACGGGGAACAGCCACCACAAAAGAAAAAACAGTTGCAAAGTAGATTACCGTATTAAAAGACACTAAGCGATTGAGCAAATCCAGGATGGCGATGATCTCCTCGGAGTTCCTAAAATAGAGCTCTTTAGCCAAGCGCAAAAGTAACACAAGCACTCCCGACTCATAATGCTGCAGAGGACACACAAGAATACACATATAAACACTACAAAAAGAGTGTGGAAAACTATAAAATTTGACAAAGTTCAGAATACCCACTCACTCAAAGTCCTAAAATGGAACTTTCTTCCTGAAGTGCCCTCTCGCTAAACAGATACATAAGATGAGACCAACTATTATCACTTGTTTCCGAATCGGAATACCAAGCAAAAGAGATTTTCACTATTCAAGTACTCATGTAGAAGTATATTCTGATTCAGATGGAGACCAGAAAGTAGGGGTGTGAATGTGTGTGTGTGTGTGGGGGGGGGGGGGGGGGGGGGATCATGGAACCAAAAGCTACAATTGTAAGGTACATACATTCAATTTTATAACCCCCCATAGAATAAAGCAAGCACATCAATATGAATTATGAGACAAAAACAGTGGAACAAGTAGGACGAGAACGATTGCTACAAAGAAACATGATATAATAGGCGCAAGGGTGAATGTTTATTCAGAATGTACCTCCCATCGTACCAGAGCAACATCTCTGTTGATCATCCTCAACACTTGACCCCGAGATTTACCAGGTATGACCAACCCTTCAACACCAGTAACATCCAAAGGAGAATGTGTTTCAACAATCCTCAAAACAGAATCCGCTGCAGTGTCTCTGTTCATCTCAAGCAGAGTTGATAGCCCCACAGACTTATCAAGAAAATTATATCTGGTAAAAGGGTTACGAAATGAGCATATTAGGGGCGTAACAAGGAAGATGAAGAAATTATTGCAATTTTAAATCACAGACGGCACCTATCAGCTCTACTTTTGACACTTAGCCTTCACGTCATACTTATCTCAAACAAAAGTATTTGAAGATCTTGTACAGAATTCCGAGAATCGCTTCTTCTCTTTTATGAAGTAATCTCAAAGATTATTAAGAAGCTAAGTTTATTCTCAACACAACTAACAAAAAAAGGAAACATTGAGCCCTGAAAGCTGCACACTACTCACACCATGATAGTGTCTCAACTCAACCGTGGTTCTCTTCAATTCTGTAGCTCCTGGGACAAACATTCAGGACTTTATGTTCCATATTTGTAACTTGCACTGACAAAGTGACACTTATTTATAAAATTTGAGATTACTTTCATGAAAACCATGGAACATCATAATAAAAATGCATGTAAATGGAGCTCCACTGAAAAAATTGTTTGAAAGGGAAAAGATAGAATAACATTATCCAGATAACTTACACACATTCTGATGGCCAGGCACCTTCACAAAGTGCTGATAACAAGTTTACAAGTTCGATGATCCTGTAAGGAAATTCACTTTCTAAGTTGAAAAGAAGACATCTCACAGGACCATCAACAAAGCTGTCCCTGTCCCAGAACTGACTACAAAGCGACTCCTGCAGAAGATAAATTGCACAAATAAACTACAGATGGTTTATTATGAACATTGCTGCTCCCAAGAAAAAGATAATCGATCAGCCAGACCTCTCCACGGTAGATTTTGCATAAAATTTCCAATATTAGCTTGAGATTATCTTCAGACTGCAAGATCAGTGAAGTGTTATAAGCATGCAAGTGAACAATAAAACCTTCTAATTATATGATTATCTGCTTTTGATTACCTGGGGGCTGGTCTCATAAGATGCAATAAATGCTGATATAAATGTTCTCAAAACACTCCGGTAACCTAATAGAGGCCCCTGAAATAATCATAAAAAGAAGCATTATTTAGCGTGTGAGGTAAATAATATCACCATTGTAGTCTAAATATAAAACAAGCATCCTTCAGTTAAAAATATGGCCCAAGTATATGACTGTCAGAATAGAAGGAACATATGTGGTAGTGTGAGTGAATTACATGGACTTGCAGTTGAGATGGAAACTTTTTTTTTTTCATTTATCAACAATCAAAGAAACCACAATAGAGAAAATATTATGATAAAAAGGTAATCAAGAACATTTATGAACACATATAACTCACATCTGCATCCTTCAATGTGTCACTTTGTAGGATTTGAAGATAATAACTCAGTGAAGAACCTTCAAAAGCTTGGCGAACATAGCTGATGTGATCGATCTCCTAATATGATCAATTAAATTAATAGCAAGTAACTGAGAATATTGTGATTGGATGTTTAGTGAGAATAATATGTACCATGAGCAAATTATTCTTCTCTTTTTCTGGAAGTGAAGAAATGAGACAGAGAAATACAGCCCATGCAAGGATCAGAGGGCCAGCTTCTTTAGCTTCAAAAATGCTCCAATTAGAAATTGCGGCATCAATTTCTTGGATGTCCATCTCTGAAAAGACAATGGAACCCTGCCTGAGCAAAAAAAATAATAATAAATAATAAATTAGATAACAAACGCAAGTGGAAATACAAACAATTTTTTGTAAGGTAATATCATACTATATAGTAGAGACAAAATACACGGTGTATTACAGCAAATCAGACAGATAAGCACTTGGCTACTGCTATCAAGCAAAGGATTACTTGCTGGACCATTGAAACAGCACAGTAACAGCCCAAAAAATTCTTAACGGGCTTCGAGTCCGGGATAGAAACATCTATTGTTTCCTCTCATTTCTCTCATTCCAAATGCACAACACAATGCAACAGGGTATAAGATTCCACAAAGTCTTTTTATCTCTATGACCAACAAATATGTGCAAAATCTCATAAATGTAAAAGGAATCACTAATTTGAGCGATAAGTGATAACCAGCTATAGTTGCTTTCAACTCTCACAAATGCTAAAATTATTTTACAAACAAGATGATAACAGTTAGACACTTAACTAGAGTGCCTCACTAGTCACTTGTAAAGAGTAAAACTACCAATATGAGAAATATCAGCTTGTACATATAGTTCTACTAACAGCTGAACATCTAGCACTTAGGAGGATTAATAAATGGTGTGGAGAACGGGGACGAAGGGTCGTAGACCAGAATAAAACCACACCACCATCAGCCCAACAGCAATTTCACTGTCTCTCTCACCAACTACTAACTCAGTTATTGGAGGTTGCTTTTTAAAGTTTTGGGCCCATCATCACGAACTAAGTTCAGTACTCCCAGCTGCAATAACACTCATTCCATTTTTATATTTTTAGCTTGAGAAATTATTACCCCACGCTCCCCAAGACTACTGCAGTGCAAGTGGATAGTATGAAAAACTTGCTTCAGGAGAAAATGGAACACGCCTCAGGTCGATGATTTACCTATGAAAATAGCTTCCAAAACAATCATAAATTCTTAAAATGAAATTGTTGTAGCAAATTAAGGGATGGCAAAATATTTTTTCCTACATTTACAAAATGAGCGAAAAAATTCAGGCGAGGGCATTAGCCACTTACAAGCACAAAAGCCTTATACTTCCTCCGCCCCGTAACAAGCTTCCCGTTGGATTATTTTGACTTTTTTTTACCTTCGTTTGACTAAAAATTAATCCTAAATTATATAGAAAATGTAATTAACAAAATTATATATGAAAATATGCCATTATAGTTTTTTACAGTTATTTCAACTATATGATTTAGTATTAATTTATAGTCAAACGAAGGTTTTAAAAAGTCAAAATCCTGCGACGGAGGGAGTATATTGCAACTAATTTAATATAGAAGTTTAATAAGTAACATAATGAACTACCTTAAATCCAAAAATAATCCGATGTACCTAGTTTCTGAGTTCAGGCACAGCCGCATAGGTAAAGAAACACTATTGACAGATTAGATAAGTATATTTCAAATTCTTATTTCATTCAAACGCAAAAACTGTATAACTGCAGTACAGAATGTAACAATAGTAATACAAATACAATGTAGGTGTAAATAAGTGTTAGACCTTTTATTCCATAGTTCCATTAAAATAATTAAACATGAGTTCATCTTATAAAAGACACATGATAGATACGCAAATGAAATATTATCAGTACAAAAGAAGCGTCTACACGCAAGGGCTTATTACAATTTTACATAGCATTTATTATAGTTGAAGACTCCGCTTATACGAGAATAACCTGAGGCGGAAAGTTGCAAAGACAATACTTTTAGCTTTACATGTAATTTTTCACCATCACTTCATGTTCTGTTTCATAAGAAACCTAGGAATAAATAAGAGTCACCAACCTGAAAGGAATATTATCACCGACCATTTGAAGGAGATTTTCTAGGTTCAGAGCCTCGATTAGAATAAGTAGTAACTGCACTTTGGCATGATAAATAGCTTTAACAGCTTCTGCTGATATTGACAGTTTATGGAAATTGTATGACCCATTTATAATCTCCTGCAAATTGGAACGGAAAATAAGGAAAAGCAAGATATGTTCCTGTATGGTGACTAGAGCAATGAAAGTCACCTTATATAGCTCAAACAACTTTTTCCAGCATTTGGCATCACAAGTGCAAAATGACTCATAATATGCAAGAAACAGTATATCAAGGATCAAGTTGTCCTCAATAAGTGTCTCCTCAGCCCACAAAGTGTAAAGGTCAACATCCTGCAAGAAGTGCTCTCCCATTAGAATACATACAATTTAAAATAACAGTGATGGTAACTACAAGTATAGTAATATAAAATCCTGCCATGATATATGTTAAATAAGAGTAGATGGGTATACATGGCCAACGACACAGAAAGAATAATCAGATAACAAAAAACAATAGACTAGTACTACCTCTGGCTCAATGAATTCTTTATGTTTGCTTTTTGCACGGTTTTTAGGAGTGTGTAGTATAAGTATTATATGTGTGATAGGTCCTATAGAAAAGTAAGAAGAAAAAACAGCCCAAAAAGGAACTGTAAAGAAATAAATGGGATGGAGTACTAATTGAAAAACACGCTAAATTCACATGATGAAAGCTGACAACGCAACATCGGCAGGCAAGGATTTAGCTTACCATCTGCTCTGGGTAGTTGGATGACAGAAGGTCCTGGAATTGAGAAAGTAATTTGCTTTCAAGTCCATCGGAAATTAGCTTCTGAGCCTCCTCTAGTATGACAGATCCTTCTGATTCAGATCCAAGATATACTACACCAAAGACACTGGAGTTACCAGAAGGCAAAAGTAGTCATAATAAACACAAGGTACTGAAGGTAGCACCATATGTGGTTTAGAAAATAGCAACATAATGTAAGGTCATCTTCACTCGGGCACCTAATTCAAATTATACAATACAAAATTGATGAAACCAACACCATTGACCTGTGGCTGTGATTCTATTTTAGACTATCAGGCTCTGGAAGAGATCGACATATAAAAACCTCATAGAGATAGCCATATGTTCCAATCCACACAGTTCATTCCTACTATTTCATCAGAACCTATCTACATTTAACAAAAACAATAAATAAGGTACCTAACACAAACTATAGCCACTCTGAGTGACAACAACCAAATAAAGATATTAAATATGCCAGTTCAGTAAACTGTGCCCCCTTTGTATCATATGGTTGCATCACATGATAGCTTTCACTTGAATACAAGTTATAGCACTGGAGCATGAAATGAAAGAGGACGCAGGACGCTTATGAATCCGTCTGCTAACATTTTTACCATAAACAGATCAATTACATCATGCAGGTTAGGCCAAACTACTCGTATGATACAGCAATTGAATTGATATCATGTTTCGCTAGTCGCAACATTTTCTATAACATCTGTGCATGGGAGGGAAGTTGGGTGGGAACTTTACATATAACTATGTCTCAAGTCTCAACAATCCATCTTTGAAAATAAAAACTTAAAATGGGAGAAAAGAATTACATACAGGCATGCATGAGGATTTGCCTTGTGCATTTCAGCAGGCATTGACGTTCAGCATAGTATCCGATCATGACCTTCAGTAAAATATAAAGAAGTTGAGGCGAAAAAACAAATAGAGACGCTATACAAGTTATAGGTGGTCATTGAATTTCACCTGAGACACATATGGCAAGAAAACAATCACTTAAGCAATGTGAAAACATAGATTGGCATTAATTACCGACATATGGTTTGATATATGAGAAATGTGTGAACTATGCCGTTCTTCCTGAGTATGTAATATGTCAGCTCAGAAATCTATACTGCAAAATCTAGCCACTAGCCACCTAATGTGCCAAAATCCCATGACAACTATTAACCCGTTAAGTCCTCACGTTTTAGCCTTTCAAGTTGCTCAAGGTTTTTAAAGCATCTCATGTCTAACATTTCCACTGTCTATAATTTCCTCGATGATTGCAAACTTTCCTTAAAGTTATAAGAAGTTAAAATAAAAGCTAAGCAAGCACTGGTTCAAAAGCTGCTGAGAGATATACCAAAATTCAGATAAGAAGCAAAACGAGAAAAATAGGAGGAATATGCATACTGACCAGACTTAGAATCTGTGGTTGCTGATCATTGACTGTCATGTTATTGCATTCTACTGATCTCTTCACAAGGATATACGACTGCACCTCATCGAGACACTGAGAAGTACGCAAGTTTTTTTATTACTCTGCGTGCAT
This sequence comes from Plantago major, assembly GCA_026545765.1. Taxonomy (NCBI): domain Eukaryota; kingdom Viridiplantae; phylum Streptophyta; class Magnoliopsida; order Lamiales; family Plantaginaceae; genus Plantago; species Plantago major. The sequence goes on along the minus strand of CM048843.1, from coordinate 86,182,932 downwards.
TCAATAACTGAATGCATTATATTAAGCTCAGAACAGTAACCTTACCACCATAGAACTGATCTTCAGTGCAACCTCTTTCAGTTCAAGCTCTAGATTCAGCTCATGCACGCCAATCTTAATTCGTTTCGAATCCAACGCTTGCCTCGATTTCTGATTCGGCAACTTGAACCTCGAAAGAGTTTCGAGAAACCAGGAGAAATTGTCCTTCAGCTTCTTCTCCTGAATCAGTCACTCAAATTCAGAAAATCGCAAAATGCTAGTAATAAATTGCTGAAAATTAAGAAATGCCTCATGCATTTCGCAATTGTAAATTTGTACCAGAGACTGGGGGATTTGGGAAGACGCGTAAGTGTTCTCGAGCTCCGTGAGCAAGGGACTGAACGGCTCCCACCACAGAGAGGCGTCTACTGTTTGTAATGCGGTGGAAGTCTGGTCAGTGGCGTTCGGTGTGGCGGTTGTCGCCATTGGAGATGCAGCTCCGATTGAATTCACTGAATTGAAGTGAAGAAAATGATGGTGATGATGATAGAGTGAGAAAGTGATTGAGAGTTTGAAACCCTAAGATTTGGGAAGAACTGGCCCGGGAAGAAAGCAGTTTCAAAGCGAAGAGCAGAAAACTGCTTGCTCGGTGAAGAGGTTTTAGGGCTGGGTTTAACTGAGTTTAGAAATTGGAAAATATTTGGTTACGTCGAATTTTGGTACAGATGTTCAACGAGGTGAGTTGAGTCGGGCCTATATAACTCGATTCAAACTCGAATGTAATTGAATTAAGTCTCGACTAACCTTATCAAATAAACAAGCCTAAAATTGAATTTGTACTCGAGTGATTTGTAATGAATTTGAATATAGTACAATGTATAACATGTTTCTAAAGAGTTTCTAAGTTTTAACGAATCAAGCCTGATTCGACTCGATTGGGAAATGAGCACGGAATGGAGATCGTGCTTGACCAATTACCATATTGAATGAGTCGAACTAGATACTTTGATAAAAGAGACTTGCATAACAATTCTATATCGTGACAATTACGCATGCAAATGAAATATGAGACAAATTCCCTTAATTCGTTCAAAACTGCAAACTAATTACGATTCAAGCTCTGACCGCTAGACCTAAAGACAAAATTCTTCTTAATCCAAACTGAATTAGAAAGCTGTTTTTTGAGTGGTGACCTGTTAAGTCACGAGTTATGACTAAGACTCTGTTCTTTTCATCTGAAAACTCATTAATCTCAATTCAGTTCAGATTCATTCAGTTATGCTTCGTTGTTTTTTATACTACAGTTGAGTTCAATTCTGTTTTGTTCTATTCAAACGAAGAGAATAGAGCCTAACATGTGAGATTTTGCGTTTGCATCATCGACACTAAAATTATGATTTTACATATTAGACCATCTCCAACCCTCAAAGTCCATCAAATTGCCACGTTACCATTCCACTAACAACAAACCCAACCAAACTCTCCATCCCCATCCCTCAAACCCTATCATACTCACATTTTCATTTTCTCTTCTCATTTATTTTTAAACTACACTATTTTTTTTTTCATTTCTTTTAAAAATTCATAATTCATACTTCATGTTTATTTTAAATTTCGTTAATTAATTAAAATAACATGACATAAAAATTGAAAAATTACAATATTCGAAAATAAAAAATACAATACTTAATAAAAACATTACACTACTTGAGATAAGAGAGTACATTACATAAAATTAAATTAAAACACGTCATGGTGGACGATGAAGTTTCCAATATTTTTAATTATCGTTTGTGTGTTTTCAATTTTTATAATTTGTAACTTTTTTATTTTCTTGAAGCGCATTTATTTTATGTAAGTTCGTTTTTAGTGAATTCAAATATATTAAATTTTCCAATTAGTGTTCTATATATAATTTACCAATTTTAAAATATATGAACGTAAAAAATAAATATTACAAACGAAAACGGAAAGAAAATAAAATGTGAAATAGAATGAAAAAGGAGAAAAGAAAACAAACAAAATAAAAGAGAAATAAAGAAAAGCAAAATAAAACTAAATATTAAAAAAAGAAAAGAAAAGAAAAGGAAAACCAGCTTTCAACTCCATCAAAATTTTCAAACGGGTTTGATGGAATTTGTTATCAAAGCATGACTGGAGCGTGTAACAAACATTTGATGGCCCCCATCAAACCTTCCACCATACGGCCGTTGGACAATGCCTTATATATAAACTGATTGTGGTAAGCTAAACTTACAGGTTGAAATGGAAAAAGGTAAACCAAAAATTTTCAGGTTAAATTCAAATTTTAGACAAGCACGACGTCGTTGCATAGCCTGAAAAATATCCCTTCTAGATTCCAGCTAAATCGACTGCATTACAAAAATCCACTCACCACCAGTACAAAAAACCTCACTCGTTCAAGGGCTACAGATTACCATTTCAACTCGATCAAAGCTCTGAGTTTCCGAAAATGGAGATTACGTTAAACAGTGGGTACAAAATGCCAATCATTGGACTAGGCGTTTGGCGAATGGATGGCAAAGATGTAAAGGATCTTCTGTTCAACGCCATTAAGATTGGTTATCGTCACTTTGATTGTGCTGGTAATCTCCCTTAACTTTCACCTCTCAGTATGTTTCAATTGAATACATCAAATTTAAGCTGCTCTATGATTATTTCAATTAGTTCTGTATCTTGAGGAAAGTAAGAAATCAATTGGTTTGTTCGTCTTCTAGCGAATCTGTATGTTAATTCTCTCGAGTAGTTACTGGATTGGACTTGTTGAAGTTCTGAAATGTTGTTGAATTCACTAGCTTTCATGTTGCTTCGAATTGATTCACAGTATTTAAGTATCAATAACTTTGAAGTTGGAAATGTAATCGGCACATTATAGTGTTCATACCTTTTTGAGAATGCCTAAACAATTAGGAAGTGAAGTTATAACTGGTTGTCCATTGCCTAATGGATGTTGAGGCATTTTCATTTCAATTTAGATTGTTAATGTGTATGAGCATTGATAATGTTGATGTTCCGGTGCTTGTTTGCAGCTGATTACAAAAATGAACCCGAGGTTGGGGATGCGCTTGCTGAAGCTTTCCAGACAGGACTTGTCAAGAGAGAGGAGCTTTTTATAACTACCAAGGCTAGTTGCCGACTTGCACTCTTGATCTTCTGTTTCTTTTCTACGTGGTCTTGTTTTGCAATTGCACTGCAGAATTTTATAATTGCATGTGAATGTGATGAGTTTTATTTGATGACTGCAGCTATGGAATTCAGACCATGGTCATGTTGTTGAGGCCTGCAAAGACAGTCTAAAGAAGCTGCGTCTGGATTATCTAGATCTATACCTAGTTCACTTTCCTATTGCTACAAAGCACACAGGTAGGTATCTTGCAGTAGCAAACACCTCATCCTAATACTCTATATTTGCAGCGTCGTGATTACATTTCATTTTCTGATGTGAAAAGAGAGCATGCCCTCTCCTACTATGTACCATCAATAGTGTATCCGAACTCTAAAGTTGTGATGCAAAAATTGATATTCATACTTTCGTCTATTGTTTCAAGCTTTCACTACATTTGCATCTCAAATCAGTATTTTTTCTTGTTCTAAACTACAACGTGTGGGTTAATGATTCAATCGTTAATAGAATTGTGTTTCATGTGGTTGACATATCTGCAGGAGTTGGTGCAACTGGAAGTGCCATAGGGGAGGATGGTGTGCTGGAGATAGACACCACGGTAACATTGGAGTCTACATGGCGTGCTATGGAAGATCTAGTTTCAATGGGCTTAGTGCGTAGCATTGGAATAAGGTAATTCTGCCATGCTCTTTCTTACATTATACATTTGTTAGCACGTCTTACTTTTCAATTTTTGGATCATTGACATACAAAAATTGCAACTTCATCTTGACTTGAGGTTAGAATAGAGAAGACGTTTGGTGAAAAGTAATTGGAAAAATGCTGGACAGTGATCATTAACATACAATCCATGCTGATGTTTTTGAATAATTAGCAACAAGAAAGAAACAGTCTAAAATAATCATGGTAAAAAAAAGAAGAGAAAAGCAATTCCAAGTACTGTTGTTAAGAGTTTAGCAGAGAACTATTCATAGGCACCATCAGATCTGCATCTCTAAGATTCCTGAGATGGTGTGTTATTGTGTTAAGTGATAGGTCAAAAGTTGGGAACATTCAATATTTTTGGATGCGTGCAGTGCCTAGATAAATAGAGCTAATTTAGTCTTGCAATATAATCATGTTCATTCGTCATGATGAAGTCATATAAAAAATGTCTCACAATATCGAAAGTCACCCAGTACTATTCAGATCAGATTATTAGTATTTTTATCAGTTTTCTTGGTAAGTACATGTCGTAAATTGGTCTATATAGGTATTGACTTGCTGCCATTCTCATCCATTAATCGCAAGAAAGAGCAGCACTCTGGATTATTGACTACCAGCAAACTTGTCAATTATCATGTGTATAAAGTTCTGAGAATGTTTTTGTTAATATGATGGCTTAATTCTTCAATATATTTCATTTGCAGCAACTATGATATATTTCTAACCAGCGACTGCTTGGCTTATTCGAAAGTGAAGCCTGCTGTAAATCAGATTGAAACTCATCCTTATTTCCAGCGAGAATCTCTCGTTAAATTTTGTCAAAAACATGGTATCTGTGTCACTGCCCACACACCACTTGGTGGTTCCACAGCCAACACTGAGTGGTTCGGTTCAGTTTCATGTTTGGAAGATCCCGTCCTTCAGGTATGCCATGTCTTCATTTTATTATATTCTTTTCATTTTTGCTCTTTTTTGGTGAGATAATGTTGCTTCATAATGCCTGGCTCAAAAAGAGTCTCACGTTCTGCTTGTATTGCACCAGAGCCTTGCCAAGAAATATAACAAGTCTCCAGCTCAGATTGTTCTGCGGTGGGGTATCCAGCGAAACACTGTCGTCATACCAAAGTCATCAAAAGCAAAGAGATTGGAAGAAAATTTCCAGGTTTTCGACTTTGAGCTCACTAAAGAAGACATGGATCTTGTGAAAACTGTTGACCGCAGTTATCGGACCAATCAACCTGCCAAGTTCTGGGGCATAGATCTATATGCTTGACAGCTCGAGTCTCCATTGTGGCTGGAATTTGGAACATACCAGTTGGATGATAGTCGAATACGAGGGAATAATTTGTTTGTCAAGTGTCAGTTAGACTTTCCGAATTGCGATGTAGACATTTGAATCTGTATTCTCTGGACTAAATAAAAGGAAAGCACTGACATAGCGCAGCATTGTATTTGCTGGTATAATCTGAATTTCTGTCTTCATGGATGTTTGTTCTTTCTCTTGCATAATTAAGGTTAGTATTGCCAAATCTTGGGAGCCCTAAAATCTAAATCTGCATGTTTTAACGAAATTGCAGTGTGTCATTCATTGACCGTTGTATTCATGTTATATCCCATACAAATATACTGATATATCGAGATGAAAATGGTACCACTGGTAAGGCTCTGTTCTCTTCATCTGAAAACTCATTAATTTTAGTTTAGATTCATTCAGTTCTGTTCTGCTTAGTTATTTTTTATACTATAATTCAGTTCAGATCAGTTCTGTTCAGACGAAGAGAACAGAGCCTAATTCGTTTTACTGTAGAATTTAGGCTATCAACACAGTTCTAATTAATGTCAGAAGAAGAGTAATCTGTCAAAAAAGATTGGTACATATGTACATTGTACACTATAAATTTTCTGCATCACTAGTAAACAAAAGGAAAAATTGCAAAACGGTTTCTTGGATAGTTCTCAAATTTACCAAGGTACCACTTGTGTGTTTCTGCTGCTGCCAAGGAAAGATTTGCTACCTGCAATAGAAGAAGTTCAACAACAATGAAGTGCTAAATTTTTGTGAAGAAAGAAGATTATCACAATGTAAGCTCAGCTTTTGCGGACATTAAGAATTTAAGACGTACCACGAATATTAGCAGTAACCACATAGTAATATCTGTACATCCACTGGCAATCACAAGTCCTCCATATATAACCTCCATGAGAAAACAGAAAAACTAAGTAAATCAAACTTCTGAGTGTGAAAAATCGCACATAATATTGGGATGCAAGACTGTTTAAGAAGAGAAACTGGCAATAGTGATGGAGCTTAGATGCAAGATCATGTTCAGGAAAAGCAAATCAGGGATAAAATTAAATAGCAAAGTGACTTACAATTTCTGCAAGATAATGTGGAGAAGACACATATTCAAACCAGTCGCCATATGGTATTGCATAGTCGTGGACTTTTTTACTACCGTCTCTTAAAGAGCCCTGAATATTTGTTCATACACAATATATATATATATATATATATATATATATATATATATATATATAGTCAGCCCATAACAATCTCATTTCATTCAGGCAGAGGAATACACAGTTCATGAGAGTTGAGCTGATAAATACAATGTAATTTCAAACAGAGTTTAGAAAAAAAATCAAGTCTACAATGGAAGTATGGTACGACTTTAGTGCTCGAATTACACGGCATAAACAATCAAATATAACATGACAGATTCAATTTAATGTGGTATGCATGCCCCTCACTACGCAAACTAATCAATGCATACAATTCATAAATCGAAACATCGATCCAAGACCAGGATGGTGACAGTTCATATTTTTGGCATGCAAGGGCTCATTATGATGGAATAAGAGAGCTTCCAATTTATCGAGAGTTCAATACAAAATGCCCCATGGTCTTTGACAAAAATAACACTGAAACACTAATACAGTTTCACATGCATTGCAACGATTATTACCTTGTCTTGATAGAGGTGTTGAAGAGTGCATAAGCTAGTAGTATATTTTTACTCTTTTGCAGCTATAAGTTGCGGTTAGTGTTGAAAGCTGTCCATGTCGTCCTTGATCAAATGTGTCTTATTACTATTATTATTTTATTAAAGATGTATGTCAGTTTTATGGAACATGTAGAATTAGAAGGGAGGGACCAAGGATTTCTAGTAATGTTTCTGACTACAAATTAAACAATCTCATGTTCTAAATGAAGAGTGGCTACCACAAGAAGACTTGTTCTTCGTCGTTCTTCGTCTGTTGTTAGTGTCTTTGACTCTTTGTACATGTTTTCAGGAAAACAGGCAGCATGTAGTATTACTATAGAGCTTTTACCATTAACAGCCAAATTAAACACACATTAGAAATCAAACTGATCAACTAGATAGGCGATATAAGACTCACAAGAATGAGATGGCAGTTACGTTGATGAATCCAGCCCCACAAGAAAATAGATGCACCGACCCACGCATACCAATTGAGTTGCAGGAGTAAATTGATGTGTCCCCATAGATCGAATACCTGGACTTGCATCCTATCCTTCCCTCCAACAACAGACTCTACAAATGAACGTGCCACATATTCGAGCTCCTCTGTGGCACAAAGCGATAGTGGAGCTGCTGTATAGAAACTATTACCAAAAGGTAATCAGTGAGGGAGGAAGAACTTTACCAATCCTGCTTTAATCTAACTAAAAGTTGGGCAGATTTAACAGGTTTCAGAAACAATAGGGGTCATGACACAAAAAGTGATGGCTTTTCTCTGAATATACTTCATGTTACTACATTGTCATTGCAGTCTACAAATACATTTCTAAATGCTCAGCTTAGTTGGTTTTCCACAGGTTCACTACTTTCCAAAATATAGATTTTACTGATTCCACTTATATTTGTACCTTGTCGATAATTTCTTATAAGTTGTTTTCAGGGACCAAATGATAGTCGCCCACAACGCCTAAACCCACCACTACCTAAATAAAATCAACAAATTATGCATTACACTCAATCAATATAATAGTCAATAAAGTTTCTTCAAATACTGTAGAAATTGAATTATGAATCATGACTTACAATACGCCAGCAAGATAGCCGACGATATGCATCCGAGCTGAAGGACTATACTTGAATACATATATGCTCTCAAAAAGGCGCCGCAGCACTTGTGTTTCCATCAACAGAAGAAGAAACACAGATCTCCAAATCCGGTTGCCCTCTATCGATGATAAATGGTAATTACTCAAGGAGACATCATCTGAAACTCCACTCGAGTGGGCATCTAGCTCAGAAATTACTGAAGATGCTTTGAATGCATAGAGCAATGTAACAACTAACAGAAATGTAGTCCATGCAACCGCCAGTATGTAAAAGTGACAAAAATACTTCTGCGGGAGACTGAAAAACTGCATTGACAGAGAACGAGTAAGCCACAATTAGTTGAATTTATTTCACAGTGTCATAATTAGAAATGAAGTTCCGAGACGTAATTGCAGGAAGTCATTAAACATAAGTTCCATGACATACAGCACATTTATTTCTCAACCATAGTATAAGGCTATAAACCCAAGATCAAACTCTACATAACTCAAGTGGTGCTAGATCAGTCCTGGTGCTTACAAAACCCGGACACAATCCATACCTACTTGTTGGACTTAAATACAGTGGAAAGTGGAGTAAGCAAGCTAACATTGAAGAGTAAGAATGACAAACTGCAACTCCACAAGTTTAATCCAATACAAATTATACAATCATGCAGAAGCAGAAGGCAATAGCCACCATAACCAAACTTACAAACAACACAGACTGCGTAGTCTGCATTACTACCAATAAACTAAGTTTCTTCTTCTTCTGTTTTTCTCAAATTTTAATAGAACAAACAAGGCACATTTGGTAAGCTATTACTGAATCGAAACTTTAACAATCGAATAAAATACTCAGCAATTAGTTACAGTTAGATACACGACGAGATTACTGATTAACTTCACTGAAAAACTGTACCAGAAGCTAACGGAACAAAATAAAACCGAGAAGTTTGCAGAGAATGACAAACTGCAACTCCACAAGTTTAATCCAATAGAACCATGCAGAAGCAGAAGGCAATAGCTACCATAACCAAACTTACAAACAACACACACTGCATTACAACCTATAAACTGAACTTTCTTCTTCTTCTTCTTTTTCTCAAATTGAAATAGGAAAACAAACAAGGCACATTTGCTCGAAACAAGCTATTACTGAATCGAAACTTCAAAAATCGAATAAAAAACTCGTCGATTAGTTACAGCTAGATACACGAAGAGTTAACTGTTTAACTTCACTGAAAAACTGTATCAGAAGCTAACGGAACAAAATAAAATCGAGAAATTTGCAGAAAATGAAACTTACTTTGGGGGGAGAATGCAGAGTTTTACCGCGCCTCGAAAAACCGAGCATCAACCGGTGGAATTTGGAAGACGATGGAATGGTGGTGATCAGAATCGGCAGCGTGGCGGCGATCCACGCCGCCCTGAGCAGCCATACCAAAATCATTGTTCGGTACAGCTCGCCGATTGTCGAAGTCCTTGTAGTGGTAGATCGCAAAAGCGCCAGTTACGTTGGAGAGCGAAAAGCGAGATTTATGGTTTATATTAGTACTACGGGTATAGTTTACTTTTAATAATGAATATAAATGAGAGGTCAACAAAATTAATCGAACAAATAAGATAATCAAACTTTCTTGTAAGCAGAGTCGGTGGGGATGTCGGTTGGTAGTCCTTTTTCATTTAATACTATATTACCGAGTCTTTTTACAGATTTATCACGATTTGATATGATTTTAAATGTTAGGATTCAATACCGAACCCGTTCGGGACCGACGGTTGATAACATATATTTTTATATTGGCCACGATCCGCATCTGCAGCTTAAATAGTAACTAATACATATTCTTAACAAAAAATGTATCGCTCAAACTCGGAAAAAAATATGGTCCAATTTTTTCGCACTTGACCCCGGACCAGGATTGACCTTTTTTGTTGAAATAGTAAGATAAGGGAATCCAGAAAGACAGGGCTGAAACGGAAAGACGAAGATTATACAGGGGGTCTGTATTGTAAATATCACCATACTCGCAGATGAATGTCCTTCTGATCTATCAGAGCACGAGCCTTGTTTCATGGAGATATCAATCGAAGTGGATGTGGATTAAATAATCATTAAAGCCAGTATCAGTAAAGGACTTTAAAAAAATCTATTAGGTTTCAAAGTAATGTTTTAAATTTATGTCAGGGGTTTTAAATTAAGGGGTGGTTTTTACATCATCAATATCATTATATTTCACACCAAATTCAATGTTTTGGTCATAATTCATGGGTAAAATGCACAAATGTATCTATACGTTTTTCAAGATGCACGACGGATGTCTTTCGAAATCGCACTAACGTATTCTATATTTTTAAAAGATGACACTGTTTAAATAATGATGAGTGTATTACACTCTCCATTTGTGTAAGCGGGCTTATTTTTTTGCATAAAAATCTTAAATATTCACTAATTATATTCACTAATTATAAGAACAGTAAATTGATTTTCTTTTTATAAAATGCAAGAGTTTATAACAAAAATTATGGTAGTTTTAAAAAATATTATTAAGAATTATATAAAATTAGAAAAAATTATTAAAGGTACAAATTAACATAAAATGAAGAAAATAATATATTTTTTCTTTATATTTTTTTTAAAATTAGTATAAATGCATTAATATAATTTTCTAAAATTGTTAGATGGTCACTTAAATATTTTCAGAATAATAATAATAATTCATAATATACACTATATTTTCATAACTCTTTTGCCTTCAATAATTTTGATAACTTTTTGTAGTGCTATTATAAATTTTGATAATATCACTACAATAATTTTTTATAACTTTTTTATTTATATAATTATTTTTTCAATTTAATAAAGTTGTTACATATATTTATGTTTCTTTTAATTTTCAGATATTTCTATTTTTTCCATTTTATTATAATTTTTTATTTGTTTTAATAATTTTAAATTAATCTTATTGCTCTTTGTTTCAAAAAAAATAAATATATATTGTGAATTTTTAACATTTGTATGTTTAAAATACAAATCCACTTGCACACATGGAGAGTGTAATACACACACCATTATTAGAGCAAGTGTGCATACTATGAAAGAACATAAGTACATCCGTGCAATTTCAAGAACATGAGGTACTTCCGTACATATTTCGAAGAACGTAGAGTACATTTGTGCATTTTACCCCATAATTCATTAATTTGACACTAACGATTGACTAACGGCAGTGGTCGTATGTAAGAAATGATTTAACGGAGGGAGTAAACTGTAATATCGACATCATACAGGGGACCCTTCCATAAATTACCCTAACAATTTATGAACTTATGATGATAGTTTATTCTGGAGAACCGGGAAAGTCTTCTACATGAAGAACTAGACAGTCATCTCTCCACTTCCCCATTTTTCTTTAAGTAACCTGTCCCTTCGATCATCGATATTCATTTATGTTCTTTAATTAGTATCTAACTGATTTAGTACTATAAATATAGACACGAGTACATGAACCATTTCACCTTTCATAATTCATATTCTTCTTAATGAAGACCAACAACAAGCAGCGACCATTTAGCCCGAAAGCTCTAAGGTATACCACACTCTTGACTCTTGTCTATATATATGTGCAAAGTACGTAATTGATATGGATAGAGCAGTTTTTGTTCACTATATGTGTGGATGTGTGGAACGTATGTGTAGGACTTACATGCTATGTGTGGTTGCGGCCCTATTTGGAATGCATTTTCTCCTAATCAAGGCAATTGGCTCGTTTCCTTTCTATGTATTGTCAAGTCAGTTTCTCATTTTCTCATTGGCTGAAGTGTCATTTGAGCAATTGAAAACTAATCCTTCCGTTCTTGATATTGATACATGTGATGTTGAAACTGGCCTTTACTCATATAACAATACAATCTGGTGGAGAATCTAAAATGGCAAAGGTTTCTGAAGATTCGGATTCTGAAAGACGTTGGCCACTTAAAGGAACCTCAACTTCAGAGGAGGAGGAGGAGGTGGAAGAGGAAGAATCGGCTGAGGAATATGAATCGGATGCCGGCAACTCTGAAGAAGAGCCAAGCCAGAGAGTAGAGGAAGTAGAAAAGACAGTGGTGGTGGACATTGATCTACTGGAGTGTCCTGTCTGTCTCGAATTTCTTCTTCCTCCTGTATATCAGGTACGATCTGTTAGACTGTTACGATCACTTTGATGACTACAAAATTGTAAATGTGTTTTTCTAACATTAGTTGTTCTTTGCAAATGTTAATCCAGTGTGACAACGGGCATTTAGCTTGTGATGGGTGCTGCAATCTGAATAGAAAGAAATGTCCTAGTTGTTCCCTGCCAATTGGTTTTGTTCGTAGCAGGGCGATAGAAAAGATTCTTGAATCTGCCAAAACTTCGTGTAAGAACATGCATTTGGGCTGCACAGAGAAAGTTAGTTGCCTTAATTCTCAAGACCATGAAAAGATTTGCAAATATGTTCAGTGCAAGTGTCCTTGCTGTGGGTATTGTGCTTTGTCTGAGTGTTTGTATGAGCACTTTACGGCTGAACATAATCTTTTCAAACCTATCAGTTCAACTCAGCCATTTTGTTTAATGTGTTCCCTGACTTTGAACATATTATTGTTAGAGAGAACGAAGAAGGTATATTGTTTGTCCTTGGCGGATTTCAGTATGAACCTCTTGGACATTTAATGAATGTCATCTGCATAGCTCCAAAGTCATCAGACATGGAGTTCTCTTATGAGCTTACAGCTGTAGCAGGAGAGAAATCTGTTGCTGTGAATGCCTTGGTGGAACTCACACCAGAATTGGTCGCTAAGCAAGCCCCTAAGAAAAATTGTCTTCTTGTTACAGATGATATCTATTATCATACTGATACTGATACGGAAGAAATCTGCTCGAGTTGGAACTCATCATACGGAAACTGAATTGATTTCGTCAACATGTTGATCTGAAAGTAGTTCTTGCTATGTATCATCTGGTCCTGAACTTCCTAGCGTCGGAACGGAGCTCATGATCTCTTTTTTTTTTTTTGTTCGATTCTTGTCACCAGTATCAGTGTACTCCAGATGTAACTTGTGCACCAGGCTAAACCTATCTCAAACTCTTTCCTTTTGTAGTTTTCTGTAATATGGTCAGAGCTACAAGCTTAATTCATTGCTATATGCTGACAATGCTGAGTGATTCTTTTAGATCACACCTTTTAGATGCAAATATGTGGTGAGAATCCTTTGTAATTAGCAGTCAATTTTTCCCAAGAAGGAGTAATCAATTTTGGTGTGAACTCGACCAATTTCTTCAGAGCTGGAGGTTCTGCTGGTTTTCTTTGCAGTAATCACACATGAGAACTTGAAATCAGATGCTATAGGTGCCACGCAAGTTACATTTACCAAAGTTCAATGAAACGATTAAGGGAAGTATTTTCTCGCCTTTCTCTTGTCTCACATCGTTATCCACGACAAGATGCACAAATTTGTCCAAGGTTATAGGTTTGGCAGAAGATGCATGATGTTCAGCAGGAACTGCATCCTAAATGCCCCTCTTCAAACATGAACATTAACTCTGTACTGCAATAAAGTACCATTAACTTCACAATATGCAATCATACTAAATAGTTCTGATGATACTTCAGATTGGTATGCTTAAATAAATCGAAGGAGTTTATGATGCAATCAAAATTGTAACAAAATCTATCATCGACTAAAGAAATCTCAATAAAACCTTTGCAGCTTCTTAGGCATCTTACACAAGTCACAATACATAGGCATTCAGCTGACTATTCTTGTTTCAAGAAGTGACATTAAAAAAGCACTTATATTGTGAAAAATTCACACTCAGGTAAAAGTCACACCAGTTGAGGGCATACATGTTGCCAAGAAGATTGATAATACCCAAATTGTTATGAATGGAGGACACAATCAAATTGTTTTGCAAGCCAAAATCATCAAGCATTGTCTATGGACATTTCAGATACTTGATACGGAACAAAAACTCGCTAGAGTTAATGACTAACGCTCCACTGGTTAATCCAAAATGGTATGGACAAATTAAGTCTTACATGTACAAAGGCATTTCTCATTGTCAATCCATACTAAGACAACATCAGAGTCAAATTGTCATACAAAAGCTCACTAGCACAGTAACTACATCTTACCACACTGTTGTTGGCTGTCATCAACGCAGCTTCGTTATTTTGACTCCTAGACACATTTCAGGTGGTTTGGTGCTGTAAAAGTCCTTTGTAACTAGAAGGCAATTTTTCTCAGGTGGATGGTCTATCAATTTTGGTGTGAGCTCCACCAAGTTTTTCACATAGATTTTGTTATTACCATTTGATGATAAAAACTCATATGCGAACTTCACATCTGATGTTGCCGGTGCCAAACATGTTACATTGACTAAATTTCCACGCGGCTCCATGGAACTGTCAAGGACAAAGAGTGTTCTGTCAACACTTTCTTGCAGTACAGTTGTCGTCATATGTTTAAATACAAGAAAGGTGTGTAAGAGTTCAAAGTGATTGGCACGGCAGAGGATGGATGTTGTTCAACGAAGTGAACATATAGGCACTTAGACTCGCCTACATACTTGCAGCGAGGACATGATACAGGACCATATCTGCAATCTTTTTGTTCATGATCGAGTTTCTTGAAATTACACAGCTTCTCTGTGCAGCCATGCTGCTTGTTAACGCATGGAATTTTGGCAGATTCAACAACCCTTTCAATCACTCTGCAGCGGATTAGACCAATTGTCTTGATGCAACTAGGGCACTTTTGAATCTTCTTGCAACAGGATGCACATGCTAAATGCCCCTCGTCGCACTAGATTAACATTTCAAGAAAAATCAATCAAATGTCAGGACATCTTTATATAGCAATAAAGTATCATAACTTCATTATAAAGGATTAATTAAACCAAGCAGATAAACATACAAGCTTTGACAATTGACATTAAGCAATTCCACTGACACTTTGCATTAGCATGCTCAAATTAACCAAAAGACACATGCGATCAGCCATCCGGAAAAAAAGAGGAGTAACATACTGAGGTTATCAACTAGTTTTAAGACATTCTTTCAATCGTCCAGTAAGATCAAACACACAAAATATACCATTTCATTCCTTATCAGCCAAAATAAATGGTAACAAAATATCATCGAAGGATTTTTCTTTACAACAACACTCAGACTTGTTATTACTACATTCTTTACCACTCTATTCATACAGAGGAATTTGAAATGGAATTGCCACAATTTCACAAATGGGGGTGCTGTGTTCCAGAATAAATATAGATAAGTTGATAATTTAACCTGATAGGCAGGAGGGCTGAGTGGTTCAAATTAAGCAGATGGGGCAATCGAGGACATCAAGGTCCTCCAGGGTTGCCATCTCTTGCGCCCTTGCAATGGAATCGTACCCAACTTCGCTTCGCACAAGGTATATTTTAACCCCGCATCTGCTGATGATAATGAGGTGCGTATTTTTCGCTCACGTTGCATTATCAATGGGAAAGGTTGTGAGTTTATAGTGGATAGTGGTAGCAAGGAGAATATCATCTCGCTTTTGGCTGTCCAGAAACTTGGGTTATCTGTTTTTGAGCACCCCGAGCCTTATAGTATGGGTTGGATTAAAGATGTTACACCTGTGGTAGTGAACAAGCGATGTGTAGTACCGTTCTCTTTAGGCGTTAAGTATTCTGATTCCATTGTGTGCGATGTTGTTGACAATTTGACATGAACTCTTGTTGCCTCTTGTTTGGTCGTCCTTGGTTGTATGACTTAGATGTCACTTATCATGGAAAAGAAAATGTCTACAGGTTCATTAAGGGGGAAACGAGAATAACTCTGACACCTTTGCCCCCAAAGCCTGCACGCTCTCCTCAAACAAAATGAGCGCCGTCAGCCTTTGTTAATACTGTTGACACCAGTAATCAGTTTCTGGATGAGGTTCAGGAGACTCGTGAAGTCCATGTCATTGTAGTGAATGAGGTGATGACTGTCGAACAAGAGCCCGACAAAGCACTGGATATCCCACCTAAGGTCCATGATTTACTTCGTAAATTTAAGGATCTTGCATCCGAGGGAATCCCTCCAGGTCTACCCCCGGAGAGAGGCATCGAGCACGCTATTGACTAGGTCCCAGGTGCGAGTCTTCCTAACCTACCACACTACCGGATGAGCCCTAAAGAGAGTACTGCATTACAGGAAATAGTGGAAGGACTATTAAAAGAAGGGAATACTCAACCTAGTATGAGCCCATGTGCCGTTCCAGCACTTCTCACACCTAAGAAAGATGGGTCTTGGCGTATGTGTGTGGATAGTCGAGCAATCAATAAAATCACAGTCCGCTACTGGTTCCCTATCCCCAGATTAAAAGATATGCTGGATTGTTTGCTGGTCCTCAAGTCTATTCGAAGATTGATCTTCACAGCGGATATCACCAAGTCCGCATTCGACCTGGTGATGAATGGAAGACAGCCTTTTAAGACAAAAGAGGGCCTCTTTGAGTGGAAAGTCATGCCTGTCGGACTTTATAACGCACCTAGCACCTTCATGCGCTTGGTGATGAATGGAACAGGAACGAGAAGAGCTAGCCGCTCACATCGACGCGGCTAAGCATGTCTCGACTAGTTAGTCTAACTAGTTGGGTCTATTTTGTGATTTTAATATTTTAGCTTGTTGATTATTTACATAATAATCCCTAGGGATTTTATTTAAGTCATTGGCTAGGTTTATCAGATGAGTAAGTCTTCTGAGAGACGGTCTTATGGAGAGACTAAAAGAGACGGACAAACATTTCAGTTATAACAGAGAACATCAAAGGTTTTACTAAGAACATCGGTGATATATACATACATAAAAAGTGATATAAAATGTTCACTCATAAACATTACTCGTATTGGTCAAAACATTATACATATAAATAAGAATATTAATCCGTCCCTCCGATCTCTCATTAATACACGTCTTTTCTAAGAGTTTGTGTTATCAGATTTATTACGTTGTTTTCTTTCAGAATTATTCTAGACATTGTGTTTTTTGTTATCACCAAGAATCTTGAGTTTGAACTCTGATTGATAGTTGTTTTGCTATCGAATTTGCTATTCTACGTGTTAGATTGGCGTTTATCTTGCTTCCGCTTATATCAGCTTCTGAGGAGAAAGATACCAAACACTTATTACAATGCAAAAGCAAACATCCAGTACGCACCATGTTTATCAAAGAGTTTTTAAAGACCTCGTGGACATATATTTTGCTATTTTATCTTACTTGTTCGTGTTCGCTCATGTTGATTATCAAAAACTACAGAAATTATGAATTATCATTATTTCTAGAATAACAACGTTTAGAAGTGAAAGAAAGTTTAGAATGCAAATGGTGTTTAGCCTGTGAACTGAAATACGCACTGGATATCAAGTTTCAAAATCCAAAAAACATTACAGACTAAATCATGACAATAAATTAAACAACTTGAGAACGAAAACATTTTGATACAAATCAAGTAATCCACTGATCCAATAAAAGATTCTTAGCTTTCCTTATTTTGAAGTATCACTATAAACTTCCTAACTCAAATTAAAATACTTTTTATCCCACCAATTAATTATTTATTATTTCTCTTTCCTACTTTATTATCAATTTCATCATTTTCTCTCATACTTTATCAAACACTTACTACTTTATCAACCGCTTGGGATTTACTGCAAAACTTACTGTTAACAATACTGTTTAAACAAATGAGATTGCAACACGTGTTGATTTCTAACAAAGTCTTTATTTTCACAAAGTAAATGTTTGGTCAACTCACGTATTCATCAATCCCTTCTGCTTCTCACCACCACCATCACCAGTTTCTTCATTATTTTCCTTCTTGAAAAATTTAACAATCATGTTTAATCTTTTGTCTGACGAACATATTTCAATTTTCTTGTTGTTATTTGGTTTAGTTATAATTCCAATTAAATTTATTTATTTATTGTTCTGTAAATTTGGTTCACTCAATTATAAATTTCAACATCATAATCTGAGTGAGAATTTATTCATGTTAATCATGTGAGTTCGAAAATTAGGAAGTTAATCCTAGAAATAAACATACTGATGGAATTGATCTTTCTCTTCTTTCTTGTTAATTTTGGTGATTATTTGCTTCTTCTAGATTAATATATATATATATATATATATATATATATATATATATATATATATGTGTGTGTGTGTGTGCGCTGAATTGCTGATAGGGATCTTGATGATTTTGAATAAAACTGAGGTGGAAAACACGCGATAGATGTGGAGAAGACAATGCTAATACAGATCTAATGAAGCATGGAGAAGACGCCATTGTGGGAGAAGAATGGAGGTTTCATGAAGAATGGAAGATTTTAATGGAAGTTTAATTTTGTTTAGCAACAGAAAACAAACAAACACCACCTTAATCCTAATACACGTGTCTAGTATTTTATTAGCTTAAACAGAATCATTAGCAGTATATTTAACAGTAAATCCGAAACCTTTATCAATATAACCTCACACAAATCAATATATTATTATTTTCCCTTAATTGAAAAAAAAAGTAACTTCCTAGAAAGTTCTCATTGAGGGAGTATCTAATTTCACAATATTCAATTAAACATAATTCCACTTCATAGGACTGCACATGAAAGCTAATCTAAACGACTAACTTAATCACTTTCCATTTAGCTGAAAAAGCAATGTTTTTATCGTCACCCAAAACACTAAAAAATTCACATAAATGCCACATTTGTCAATCAGTTGGTTCATGGGTTTTCTTTCTTGAGCACAATTGCAGACACTAGTAGGCAGTAGCATGTTTGGATACGACTAATTAAAATCTAGAAAATTGGATGAAAAATAGTTAAATTTTTACCTAACTCAAGGTTGTAACTATACACCGAACACTCAATATAAGATTAAAAAGCATACATTGCAATTGTAATGATGGTAGAATTTGTTCCCGTTTGAGCTTAGGAAAACAGATAAATAATTATAATCCCACACAACATAATTTACAGTGTGTGCAATAAAAAGATATCAAAATCAAGAATGAATATAAATCTGTTCCAAGAATATTAAACGCAGAACACTTTTAACTAAACGCAAAACAAATTTTTACATATTACATATAATACCACTATTATTATAATTTACAAAATGGTTCAATAATTTGAAAAAATTACTATTTTACCTAAAAAATATCAAACAAGTTTATTCGAATTAATTTTATCATCCGAATGAATAAATCGAAAAAACTTAAAAAGAAAAACACGAAGAACACGAAGGTAATTTTAACCAAAAACACTTTTATTTATGCATTTCAACTCTCTAACATACATCTTTGTCTTCGAATCTTCAAACAAACATAATTGAAGAACACGAAGGTGATTATGATCTTCAAACAAACATAATTAAAATTTAAGAGCAATGTTATAAATAAATAAATAAATAATTTAATCAAATCATACACAGTAAAATAATATTTTTAATTACTTAAAAAAACCGAAAAAAACTCACGAAACGAACAAAATTTAATCATGAGACCCATTACTTTGGCGGCAATGTTGCCAGCTAATCTGGCGACCCAAAGGCTTTGACGGCTATTCCGGCAGCCTTGAGGGCTACCAAACGTGTTTTTGGTCCTTTTTTTATTTTATTTTTTTGAAATTTTGGTGAAATATTAGTTAATTTAAATATACAAACGCAATAAAATAATTATAAACAATATAAATATTAAATTAAAAAAATATACTTCTTCATTATCGGCATAATATGGCTAATGATTGTACGACATTGATTTTTGTTGTGTTATGATACCGTAGTGTATATACGTTTATATATTTTTGAAAATGTGATAATTTGAGAAATTTTCCAAAAAATGAGACTAATTCTATATTTTTATCAGCTGAAGGGCCTTTTGCAATAATAAAAAAAGTGTTATACGTTTAGTAAAAAGTGTTCTGCGTTTAACAAGCCTCATCTGTTCGAAGAAACATAAGACTAGGCCTGAGCAATAAGAAAAAGGGAATGAGTAAACAGAGATAATAGTAATATTGATTAGGAGTGGAGGCTTGTTTCTGAGTTCTCCTGTTGGTGCGTCTGAACCTTAGTGGCAGATGGTCTTCATCTGAATCTGAATCACCCATAAGGGCTCTTAACCTGTGCGGAATATGATTTGGAAATTGGTGAGACATTATTGATCATACATGAAGAAGAAGAACTAGTCTTGAAATGACAGCCAACTATAGGTAGCTACCATCATTTCAACTTTAGCTTCCCTCTCATAAGGAAAATTCATCTTACCTAATGGTCTCACCCTCTCTCTCACTGTAGCAGTGGCTTCACAGTAATATAAATTTTCCTTCTAGAGTCCACTGCTACAGTGAAATGGTGAGACCATGGTATAACAAATCATTTTAGAATGCAATTTTTTCAGGGCTCGAGAAACAGTAATTGCGATATCAACTTCTTGCAAAAGTGACCGTATTTCGGAAATATCATATCAATGTGTTTGGGTACAAATAAGAATTGAATGAGTTTTCTCGATTCCAGTAAAAAACTCAACTCGTGTTGTGATAAAACTCAATTCCAATTTGAAAACAAACAAGTTGCACATACATGTTTAGTTACAAACATTACGAGAGTATTTGGCAAGCGATTATAATCGCGTAAATTTGGTTAAAAACACTATTTTAACATGATTTTCTTGATTTTAGTCGCTATTCAAACAACCTGGTACATGTTTAAAAATGCCTATTTATTATACACACGCTCTTTGAACTTAATCATACGATGTTTGTAATTAAAAATGTGTGATGTTGATTTCGTCTCTCGCAAAAGTTTGTATAATTGCGAACCAATGATTTACGAAATTAAGGCACGCAATTAACATACCATTTTAATCAAGTCGATCGTATTTTCGTATTTGGGTTTATCATTTTAGTTGAGGTAATAGTTATCTTTTTTAAATGAATCACTACTTAATTAAAATTCACGTCACTAACAAAACTCTATAAAATTTTAATTTATACCAAACACAAATTTTCACAACTCAATTAAAATTTGATTATTATTCATGAGTTATACTTCAATTAAAATTCCTCAATTAAAGTTTCGTGACGAACAACCTGTTACACTACCTAGAATCCCAAAACATTATTCTAATTTTAAATTTTTATGAGCTAATAGTTCATGGGAATTTGACTACTAATTAATAGCCCTCCAAGAAGCCTGACACATCAAATGTTGATGATCACCAACTTTTTGTCCAATTACAATAAAATTTTATTTCATGTGGGATATTTTTTATCCTACCATTGTAATTATGAAATTGACCGGCTTCTATTGAACATTTTCAAATAACAAAATGTTATAACCCCTTCTAAAAGCTCAATATCACTTTTTATGAGGTTTTTAAATATACAATAATATAAATAAATAATTATAAAATTATTTAGTCGGTATTAAAGTATAATAATAATTCTAAGAAAGGGCACGTGGAGAAAGTTACGCATGAAGCTTCTCTCCTCTTTGTAACCTAACACAATGATCAATCAATTGCTTGATAAATGGATATATTTTATGTCTGTTCATATTTGCAATTCTATATATACGTCAGTAAAATCACTATTTTTTCAAACACATGATTAGCTTATATGTACTTGACTGCTCTGCTCAGTTAGAGATATAGGTTTAAGCGATAAGCATGATTAATTGTGTAGATAGTTAATTGAAGTTGGTTGTTAAAATTTCCTTTGCTAGCTACATAATTCAGATTTCAGGTTGCAGTCCACGTTCTTTATGATTCTCACAAAAGTGCCAGTCACCACCACCACAGAGAGCGGAAAGCGCGGTTTATGTGGAACCAAATGATTTAAGTCGCGCTCGGATATGTTCCTAGTTCCTTATCCATTGAAGAATATATCCATTTGTTTTGTGCGCTTGTGTCTGTATGTTTCACGTTTGGACTTTGGATGTAAAGTGTAAAGTGTAAAGTGTAAACTCCATGAAACTTCAGGTCCAAGCATATTATTATATGGATTTTGGATGGGTGAATTTACATTCATCACTATCTCGCATTTTATATACCACTTTTCGACTAGGTCCTTAACATGTAAAATTTTAAATATTACACTAAACAACATATCAATTGACTTTTGTCAAACAATCGAATTTACAACTCTACTTTTCTTTATTGATTTTTCTTAAATGCATATTTCATCTTATTGCACATTTGATTCAAATGTTATGTATTTTACCAAATTGACATAGAGCTCTTTAAAATAAACCCCAAAACTTACAACAGATTATGAGAAACAAACCCCAACATTCTCTTTACTTATATTTCGTACCATTCATCATCTCCTCAAAGAAAAAATCCAAGTAGTTTCCAAGGAAGCTCTAGATAGAGCTTCCATAAAATGGCCCGATTCCGACAACCTGGCACGAGTAACATTTGGAGTAGTCCCCATTTGTAAAGTATATCAATCGGTATCTAGCACACACTCAAACAGTAACGAATGCAGGTAGACTACGATTGGGTAGCATGGATCCACACTATCACATTCGTTTGTGTAATATTGTCGCCTTTTGGTTTGGGGCAAAGCCCAAGTGTTTTTGTTATTGGATTCTTCCCAAAATATAAATCACACCGAGTAGATATCATAGCTACTTATATACCCATCTTAGCTACTACCTTATATTAGTCACATAAGAACCTTTTTTTTCAAAACCCCCCCCCCCCCAGATTTCCTAGTTAATATTGACCCGACACAACTCCCACTTCGGATTCGACCTCTTTATAAGGAGACCGGAGTTTACCACTTTTTGCTTGGAACCGAAAAATCTCAGTGCCTCCTCCTCGCGAGTATATCTGGTCCTACTTTAATGACTTGTTTGTGCACTCTCGTTATCCTTCTTTGACCACTAGCACACATTAGGGGTGATCATAAAATCCGAAATCCGAAAATCCGATTCGAAAATTTGAAAATTCGATCCGATCCGATGTATTCGGATCGGATTACGGATTATGATATTTTAGATCCGAAGATTTTCGGATTAATCCGATCCGTCGGATTTTCGGATTAATCCGAAAATCCGAATTAATTAAAATATATATATATATATATATATATATATATATATATATATCTATATATATATATATATATATATATATATATATATATATATATTTCTTATTCACCCAAACAAAATACAAAATACTTGGGATCTTTGGGAAGTTGGATTACATTGGTGGAAATATGACTTCTATTTTCTTGAAGAATGTAATCGACTAGTCGTTATTCTAGAACATGAACTCCAAACTTTTCGTATTTATTGTTTTGGACTTGAAGTAAACTTTATTTTGTTTATTTTGAATGTGGAACTACTGAACTACTATTTAATTTGGCTACGAAATGCTATTTCAGTTTTTTTTTTTTTTTTTAAATTAAAGTTCGAATTATTCGGATTAAATCCGATCCAATCCGAACTTTTTCGAATTAATCCAAAATCTGATCCAATCGTTCGGATCAGATTTCGAATTGAGCCTAGTGATCCGAAACTTCAGATCGAATTGGATCGGATTAATCCAAACGTTCACCCCTAGCACACATCATACACAACACCGTTAAGTCATTCTTTTCCACTTGTTATCACAAACGATGATGACTGTCATATAGCATGAGGTCACTTTATCTCAGTTATTCGCATGATATTGTCTACTCTTAGTCTTTACACACCCCCGAGTACTTATATCATTGAGTTATTCCAAAAATATCTTATACAAATTAGATCTCTTGATCTAATCCAAACCGAATCAATTTATCTTGCCATTGTTTAACCCACCAAGTCACCTAACAACATTTAAAAAAAAGGCTACTCTACCAAATCATCCACAATTTGATCGTAATACCACCTGCATTGGTGACGGCGCGATGACGCGTCGTCGGCTGATGACGGGATCCGTGACAAGATTTTGATGCATTGGCGGTGCTTCATCGCGCCGTCAAGAAAAAAAAATTAATTTTTTAACAAATTTATCATATTATAAGAGTGTTTAGAAGTTGCAATTACTAAAATTGCATTTTTAGAACTCGTTTTACAATTTATTAAGTGAAACTTCATTGAAACCACAAATATATTACAACAAACTGCAGAGAATTTAAATAAAATCAAATGAAAATGCAACAAACACACAACACACAAATGCATCAAACTAACAAACACACACTACACGATTCAGCAAGCTCCACAGTCAACACATCCTCCAAATATGTTCCATCAAGTCTGCGGTGAGTTCGTCATGCTTGCACAAACTATGCATTCGCCGTGAATTGTTCATGTATTCCGGAGAATTTATTGTAGATTGCGCCCGTCGGATACGAACTCCGTCAATCACATCGGATACATGCTCACGGGTATCTTGTTCGAACTCTTCGATTTACATGTCATAGTTTAGTATTTGTGGCGCTCATCCTCAACTATCATGTTGTGGAGTGTGATGCAACAATCCATAATCTTTTTGAGTGTGGCTCTGTCGTGTGCAAGGTCCGGATTCCATATAATTGAAAATCGTGCTTTCATAACTCCGAAAGCACGTTCCACATCTTTCCGGCAAGACTCCTGACGCTCAGAGAACTTGGCTTCTTTTGTGCGTTACCGAATTCGGGATGGCACTCACAAATGTAGCCCAAGTTGGGTAGATGACATCGGTTAGGTAGTAAGGCATGTTGTACTTGATGTCCATTGACCTCAAAGTTGACCTAAGGTGCCGTGCCGTTCAGGAGATCGTCGAACACCAGTGAACGTTGCACGATTGACAAGTCATTGTATTTTCCGAAAATCCCAAAGAATGAATGTCATATCCAAGTTTCTTGGGATGCTACTTCTTCTAAAACAAGGGTAGGCTTTTTGCTTTTGCATTGGAATTGCCATACCTTGGGACAGTTCTTCCATGTCCAGTGCATACAGTCGATACTCCCAAGCATGCCGAAAAATCCTCTTGCACCGTTGATTGCCAGAATCCTTCGTACATCGGCTTCATTGGCCCTCCGCATGTATGTTGGACCAAACTCAGCAACTACGGCGTCACAAAAATGCGAAAGACACATGAGAGCCATGCTTTAACCAAGACGGCAATACTCATCAACCGAGTCAGCATAAGCCCCCATAAGCTAGCATGCAAATGGCTGCGGTACATTTTTGTAGTGTGGTTAACCCCGGTCGGCCAAGAGCATCTGGCTTGCAGACAAAGTAATCACCCATTCGAACAACGGCCTATCCATTCTGAATCTCCGTTGAAATTTATCTGCATATGGTGGGTTAACCCCGAAGTAGTCTTCCTCCAATTGTTTGCCACGCTCTTCTCGACTTCTGTTAATGTAAGCACGCTTCTTCTTAGGCCGTCGTGGCTCGTCCCGTTGTTGCTGTTGTTGTTGGAAGTGTTGGATCATATTTGGTACGTTTTGTAGTATCATGCTTTGGATTTATACGAAAGGATTGGATGAAGAAGAACCAAGCAAACTTTCATCAGATGATGAATTGGTCTCTGGAGAAGTATCGTGTGTTGGTAGTGGGTTGGACATGATTATCTTTGGAAACTTGAAGTAGATAGAGTGGTTTCTGTTTAGTTAAGATAATGGAAGAAGGGATGAATGCAAGTAGGTTGTTGTGTCTAAAAATGTGTTCTATGGTTGCATTATCGACAAGTTATGGGAGATGTGTGACTCATTTCTTAGTCATAACTGAGTCACAATGCATTGGATGACTCATAAATTGAAGATAAGATGTCTGACAAATTGAAGATAAGATGCCTGACAAAGCAAAGATAAGATGCCTGACAAAGTAAAGATAAATCACAAGACTTACTTTCCGTAATTCCAATAATTCAAATTCAAATTCAAAGCACACTGATTTTATTACAACAGACAATTGGAAAAGTAAAACACAAACAAGCCACACTTCGGAAAGTAAAAAACAAACAAGTCACACCTCACATAATTTGAAAAACAAGCAAACTAAAACAAGCTCCAAACTTCAGCCATTACTCGGACGGAAACAATTCTTTCTGCAGTGCATCAGCTAATGCCTAATGTGCGGGGGCCAAGTTGGCGTAGTCCCCCATAAGTTTCATGAACATGTCCATCTTCTTCTCCTTCATCCTACGTTCCTCCTTTCATGGGCAAACTACATCTTTCCAACTCAATGTATTGGGGATAACTTTCATTAAAGTTAACACATCCCTCGCTCATTGCATCCATTAAGGAGTTGCCAGAACTAGCACCTTTAGCCATCTTCTTTGCCTTGTCACGACCCATAGGTCGTTTGTTAGTCGTGACATTGTCCTCACTGACATGGATCCACTTTCTCCCACTACTGCCACGTGCTGATTCCATTGGTTGATCATCATCATCCGGAACCTCAACCTTCGGAGCTGTTGCGACCTTCTTCATGTGTTCCTCCAAGTTCATCCTCGTTCCCCACTATGGGTACTGTTTCATGTCATCCCACTGCTTGAACATGTTGAATGGTTGTTGACCGGATGATTTCTCTTTGTAGAATTCCTGGGCTGTTTCAGTCACATCGGCTTCATTGTAGCCACTCCGATCGCCGACAACCCTAGTAGCACGATCCACACAAATCAACCAATGATTAATCTCATCTCTCATCTGCTTAAATCTGAGACGAAGTGAATCCTGACTCCGGTATTTTTCCATACCGGATATGTTCACATCCCCCGGACATCCTCGAACTTCTCCTAAACTTTATGGAACAAAGTTGCGTACTTCTGATTCGTGTCAACGATCGGATTTTGGCTAACAACCATGTAGCAAGAGATGAGAACCAAGTCCTCATTCTAGTTGTAGAGTGAATTCCGTCATTGTTCTTTGTTGGACATTGCTCCTTCCTTGGCTTTGGCTTTCCCTTTTCCACGCCTCCGGTTCGGTTGAATTTCCGGCTGCGTTTCAGGAACAACCTCAACTTCTGGTGTTTGCGAAAATATTAATGTTTGGGAGGTTGGAGAATGGTAATTTTGAGTGTAGGGGGTCTTGGTAGGAGCTTGGGAACAAAGGGCGAACGAAGCTCGGTTGGGGTTGTTGAGAAGTGTTTTTGTTGAGCTTTTGCATGCACTCTTCGTAGGTTTCGGGTATGTTTTCTTGCATCCACCTCAGAGTTTCCGGAGTAACCAAGTTTCCGTCCATGTCGCCGGAAAATTGAAGTGGAGATGGTGTTTTGAAGTGAAGAGTGTGTTTTAAGTTTAATTAAGAGAGAAAGAGGAGTTGGAGATGGTATGATTCAAACATAGTTAAGACTGGTCTCTATTTATAGATCTCGAAAAAATAAAACCGTCGATGATTTTTATATTGCAGTCCGTCTAACGTAAAATTGCACCCCAATCAATCAATGAAAAACCGGACTAGCCAAAGTCAAACTGGCTCGTCCCTTTGACTTTTGGACAGAAGAAAGTTGAGATAAACACATTGGACACGAGGGACACAAATTCGTTCACAATACGCTGCGTTGATAGAGGAAGAATAAAAAAGCCAAATGCAGTCGGAATGAAATTGAAATTCATCCCAAATTCCTCTTAAATTCACGCGTCTTATTTACTGGTAAAACTATTATGGTTCACAATAGTAGTCATGAAATCCGTGTAAATTAAATCAATTCAATACTATCCTCTCTAGTGAAAATACCACTTACCGGTCATCATCCCATCATCTTCTTCTTCTCCATCATCTTCAATTCATTTTCAGAGAGAGAAAAATTTGCTCACTTGCTGGTCAAACTACACCTGTTCAAGCTCCATACCAATTACACCTGTTTATTAAGCTACGGTAACTTTTCTGCTGTTGCATTTTTGTTGTTGATGATTTTGTGTTTGTTTTCAATTTGATTTGGATTTTTTTTGGTGTTGTGTGTTCAGGTTATTTGAGCTGAATTGAATTCTGTGTGTGAGTAGTAGTGTTAGACTGTTAGTTTAGTTGAAGAAATGGCTGGGGAAAATGAGGAGAATAGGAGTAATGGTGGTGATACTTCTATGCAAAGGGTTCAATCGTCTTTCGGAACATCGTCTTCTTCGATTAATCAACAGAAGCATCAGCAGCAGCAGCAGAATTTTCTGATGAATCAGCTAGAAATACCTCAGCTAAGCATGCCGCAGTTTCGCGGTCAGATTAGGCAGTTTTCCCCTAATTTAGGTGTTGAAAATGGGAGTAAACGAGTCGGCATTCCACCGTCTCATCCGCAAATTCCTCCCGTTTCGCCCTACTCGCAGATCCCGGTGAGTCGGAACGGGAGCCAGCAGATTGGGGTGCAGAATTTCAGTACTAGTCCAGGGGCTTCGCATCATTCGCGTTCGTTGTCTCAGCCTGCGTTTTTCGCGCATGACTTGTTGCCACCGTTGAGTCCTTCGCCTTATCGGGAGTCCGGTGTGACGGAGCAGGTGTCTGCGGATGTGTCTATGGAGGAGAGGGAGGGGTGCTCGAGTTCGTTGTTGCCGCCTTCGCCTTTCACGAGGGGTAGGGTGGGAGGAGAGAGTCTTCCGCCTCGTAGAGGGCATAAGAGGTCTAACAGTGATATTCCGTTTGGATTTTCGACTATGATGCAGCCCTCACCGTCGAGTATGCCGTTGAGGAGTCCTGGTGCTCAGCCGGTGCAGTTAGTTAAACGAGAGTCGAGTTGGGATAAAGGTGGGGAGAGTAATGGGGAAGGGACGGGGGAGAGAAAAGGGGATGTAGATATTGTGGATGACTTGTTTACTGCTTACATGAATTTGGATAACATTGATGCGTTTAATTCGTCTGAAACGGATGAGAAGCTGGGGTATGAGAATCGGGAGGATATAGATAGTAGAGCAAGTGGTTCAAGGACAAATGGAGGTGAGAGCAGTGATAATGAAGCAACTAGTAGTGTGAATGAGAGTGGGAGCAGCATGTCGAAACCGGGAGTTTCGTCATTGCCTGAGCATAGGGAAGTCAGTAAAAGGAATGCTGTGGGAGATATTGCCCCGACCAGTAGACACTATAGAAGTGTATCTATGGATAGTTTTATGGGAAGCATGAACTTTGCTGATGAGTCACCTAGAATGCCTCCCTCGCCAGGATCACGCCCTGGTCAGCTCTCACCAACCAATTCGATTGATTCGAATGGAAATGCTTTTAGCTTGGAATTTGGTAATGGTGAGTTTAGTGGTGCGGAACTGAAGAAGATTATGGCAAATGAGAAGCTTGCCGAGATAGCGTCTAGTGATCCCAAGCGGGCGAAAAGGTAGCACATTGTCTCATACCACTGATGTTGTGAATCTAGTTATTGTTTTTGCTTATTTATGTTCTGGATGAAAGTAGTGAGTTTCATTTTAAGTAGAGCTTTCTTGATTTAGGATCTTAGCAAACCGTCAATCTGCTGCTCGGTCAAAAGAGCGAAAGATGCGATACATAGCTGAGTTGGAACACAAAGTCCAGACATTACAGACTGAAGCTACAACATTATCTGCCCAACTCACGCTGCTTCAAGTGAGAACTAGCTGAGATTTTTCAGTTTGGTTTATACTTTATTGCTTTTGTATTTTTATTCTTTATATCTCAAAATTCATTTTGATTTCAGCGTGACTCTGCCGGATTAACTAGCCAGAACAGTGAGCTGAAATTTCGCTTGCAGGCAATGGAACAACAGGCTCAACTCCGGGATGGTATGTTTCTGCATTTATAGTTTCCCTGTGGACACTTCTCTGCTCAAAAGTGACGATCTAGTTATCTTAATAAATCTTGCTAGACTTTTGAATCCAAAGAATAGGATAATGTTTTTATATTGCATGCTTTATGTTTGTCTTATGAGTAAATCTTTAATCTTCTTTTATGTAATGTTTTATGCTAGACAAATTTCCTTGTAGTTGTTTACATGAATTTCACAAGTAAATGACAGATGAAATGGTTCATTAGAAGCCTGAGGCTTGTTGAACGAATGTACATGAGCTTGAATTGAACAAAAAGAAAATTATATATGCTGAGCTTTAAGCATTTGTATCAAGTCGACTGGTAACTTGAACCTGAGCTTAATTTCATGAGAGAGACGGTGTAAATTGTGCTTCACTAGAGTTTTATGGTATAAATTAGGCCCTCCTCTTAGGTCTGTGATTATGTCTGCCTGATCACCTGTAGGTTTGAGTGGACTATGTTTTATTTGAGGCCTCACAAGAGTTTTCTGGTGTAAATTAGGCCCCTCTTATGTCTGCAACTATGCTGCTTGATCGCAAGGTGGGCTATTTTTTATTTGAGCGAGTAGTGGGGATGTGATTCCTTATGGTGCTATGAGTGTCTGAGAGGACAGAAAACTTTCCAGGCTCCCTTGTATTTGCTGATTTGTGTGAATTGTGCTAGTAATGATATCAAATGGTTTTACCTGTATGCTATGTAGAATGAACCACCACTTCATTGCTGGTATTCCCGGGGTGAATTTTTGTTTTTGGCCAACGTTTGCAACAGTGCTTCCTCTGATCCATAAAGCACTTTCCAAAAGGTGCCACCTGAGATACTATCTCCACATATCATAATCCCTTCTTTAGGAATTGATTCTTAAACCTTTTTAAGTGCTGGGCGATAGGTATTGCTGTAACTCTGGGTTATTCCCATATGATGCGACACACCTCAGAAATAATACAGATCTTTTAAAGAATAAATGCTCTGATCTATTTCAATTGATTGACATTAGTTTCTGCTAGAGCATCTTTTCTTCGTTTTCTTTTTTGATGAATTTGACCTAAAATTAAAAATCTTATGTTCAGCTTCAGTGTCATGTAAAAAAATATCACGATGTCCCTTGTTAGTTGTTACCTCCTGTGCCTCCCGAATTATTATATTATGTGCAACTGAAGCTAGGTTGGAGGCTTGGAGCTATTATTTCACTTGTATAATTGTATTATGCTTTACATCTGTTGAAAAGAATGGATTATGTTGATAATGTGAAATGTCTGATTATGCGCATGGAGTATATATGCTTACTAACAAGCACTCACTATGAGCTGTAACCTCAATATCTATGTTACCACCCAATTTACTTCCTGCACAAACAATTTCTCACGGACTTCACTTATGACAGCACTGAACGAAGCATTGACTACGGAAGTGCAACGCTTGAAACTTGCAACAGCTGAACTAAATGGGGATACCTCAAAGTTTCAGCAGCTTTCCATCAACCCCCAGTTGTTTCAGTTACGCCACCAGCAGGCAATGCATCAATCACAACAGCAACAGCAGCAGCAGCAGCAACATTCACTGCCAAAGCAGCAGTCAAATGGCAATTCTTCTACAAAGCATGAACAGGAACCTTAATGGTTCGTAAAACCCCCCACACATCAGGAATCAAACCACTGTTGTTTAAAGCTTCTTGTTTCCGTGTTGTATTAATGTGTCAACTCATTAGTTCTGCACCTTCAGCAAAGTAAGTTGAAGTCCAAGTCCAGTAGCTCATGGATCATTTTGCGTAAACCAGGATTACGAGTACTACATTACCTTGTGGACATGACTGCACTAGCTCTAAACTTCACAAGCATGCATCGAAATACCATGACCACAAAGTATGAATTACTCGTAGCGGTTATGCAGAAAGTTTCTCTGTAGTCCCATACATACTACAATCTCATTAAGCATGGATATCTAGTTCAAGCGAATGGCATTCTCTGCCAGATCCGAACGGAAAACCGTGCTCGTTTCATTCATGGCTCTTGTTGTTTCATTTTTTGAGTTATTACTATTATTCAAGGAGAAATCTAAGTATTTTGTATTTTGGTGTTAGATATGAGCAACGTGTAAACGTGCTGTAATGATTCTCCATCTATATTCTGAGGCTATATTTAAAAAAGTTGTCAATGGTCTTTCATTGTATATGACTATATGGTCTATCTTCAATGTTGATGAAATCTGTGCAGGTATTATATATTCAGATCCTTTTTCTTGCCATTTTAATTATTGTCGTGACAGTCCCTCTCTTTATGATTCTGATTCTGGGTGAGTGCAATGAATTCAAATCATTTCGAGATTCGTTGATGGACCATTGAGTAACTTGTGGTGAAATAGAACTCCACATATAAGAGCGTGAATGTGAAGTGATATATATAAGTAGACACATCTCACTGGTATTTGTACAAGTCATTTTAGGTTACTCCAAAGGTTAAATCTAGAGGGGCTCGAAGCCGAAGTGAACAATATCAAACAAAATGTGTCAGTCATGGTAATTGCAAGGAGAGCCTTCTTTATGTTCGTGTAAATGTTTCTTTTAGTTAATAATAATTTTTATTGGTTCAAAAAAATAATAATCGCAAAGTCCAGGTTCATGCGCGGTGTCTTTATGAGCTCGTAACGTTTACCCTATAACCCGTACTTACTCCATTTGTGATACACTTATCACAATTTATTCTTTTTGTTTCATAAAGTTTGTATGTCTTGAAGTAGTGCAGATAGAAAATATCCACTGTTAGTAAATTGCGAATTTAAACAAAGAAGTATGTAACTCAGTGCCCGTTTGGTTTGAAAAGGGATATTTCATTTTGTAAAACTGGATTATTCGGCCCATTTAAGTAATTGGATTATGTTTGGGGTTTTCGCTTAAAAATCTTGTTTGGTTGGACTTTACGAATTGGATTATTTTCAATAAAATCCAGTTTTGTTCATAATTGATTTTGGATTATTCAGTAGGATAAAGCAAAGTAGAATTACTTATATACCTCTATGTTTTTCCACTTATTGTATAAAATTGAGTTTGATTTCCAATTTGATTCAGTGAAAATTACATGTGAGTATAAATTTGGCGAGCAAAGCAAATTTTTACCACCTTCACGTGTTTAATCGGGAAATTCTGGAATTTTGATCTTATGAATCTCGTATACAATATTTCCGAAAATCTTTGAAATTATTGCATCCATAGTTACGTTGCCATTGTTGATAATTTTGTCATCGATTTTTAGTTTATATGACTTGACCAATAAAATTTAGTTTATAGATATTGTTTCTAATTTGTGTAATAATTATCTTAATGAAATGCATATTTTCTTATAAGATCGATATTTCATATGACTGAAATTTATAATCCCATATTTTTCATTAAATGCATAGAATAATTATTTTTGTCGATTGAAATCGACATCGCATATGTTTATAATCCCATCTAAACATAGATTTTCCTACATTTTAAACATAAAAGTTTGAAGCATATAAAATGCCAAAGTTAGTGACGGGGCTGGGATTTTAGGTCAGCTTTTAACTATATAAAAATTATTTTTATAATATATAAAGTAAAAAAAAATCACATATATGTAATTAACGATGCATATTTTGTATTCAAAACACATATATACTTCGCCTATATTATGTCAAAATTTGCACATATTTAATATGCTAGAATATTTTTTCAAAAAATGATGAAGAAAAAACGTTCTTGAACCGACAACTCTAAATTATCATCGTTATTCTCGTAAGCAACCCTGACAATTTTTTTAATTATTAGTATTGTTTTGTTTAATCATTCTTTTAAAAAAGTTGGTTATACTATTAAACAAACGAAATTAATTTTGATGTGAATACATAAAATACGCGAAAAAACAAAAGTATGAAATGAAAATATTTTCTAATAAGTAAATGAGTAGAAAAGAGAAATAAAGATTACAGGGGTCCAAAATGAAAAAGAAGGGGTGCAAAACTAGGAAACCATTAGGAAAAAAAAGGTGGAAACTAAGGAAACGGAAAAAATGAAAAAGAAAGAGTGTTAAACTAGGAAAATATAAAAGAAGAAATGGAAGGTGGAAATTTGGAAAAAAAAAAAGTGCATTGATGTGAATCGATTGGTTTTCTTGGATTGGGATGACATATTTAGTAATTAATGGGAAGTTTGTCTAAAATTAGACATTTCACGAGGAAGAATATAATTCAAAAGTAAATACCTCCTCATAGAAGGTATTTGAAATTTGATTATTCATGTACAAATTTGAGGGCTTGAGGCGAGCTGGAGAAATTAGATTATTTCAAATAATCCATTTTTTCGGGCTGACAAAAAGTCAACCAAATTGGATTATTGAGGGTATTCGGACAAAACCCCCCCTCAAAAAACCTCTCAAACCAAACGGACTCTTAGTGTAGATTAAGAATTTTATATAAATAATTAGATGCTAATTTGAAAAGAATCAAACAAGTCAGGATGGCCGAGTGGTCTAAGGCGCCAGACTCAAGTTCTGGTCCTCCAACGAGGGCGTGGGTTCAAACCCCACTTCTGACATTTTCATTTGAAATGCTATTTTTCTTTCTTATATGACCACATCTAGTTGATTTATGGTAAAAATGTAATTATTTGTATGCTATTTTTGTTCATATTTATGGAGTATATTTTCTTTATCCCGGTTCTTTTTTTTTTTATCTTATCTTTTATAATCTTCTTTTAAAGATATACGCCCTAGGATCATCAAGCTCATATCATGTCTTCGCCCTCTGCTTCCCCGTTCCTCCGAGATATTATATTTTTTAAAATATCTTTGTTATAGATAAAGTAGCTTATAATTAATATTCTGGACTACAAATTTGTAAAGGTAAATTCTAATTTAATATTTTTATTTGATATTAATGTGCATCGATATTAAAAAGCTTAGATTTCACGAATTAGTGCACAAGATCGCTACTCGCTTGAGAATAAGATGTAAATTTTGGTATACAGGTTGTGGATGGTCTTTCACATATAGTTAATGACTTTCCTTTGTCCTTTAACAAAATATAATACAGTTTCACGTGAGCTGGTTGGTACTCCGTTTAATAAATTATTTTTCCCAAATTAAGAAATTGATATAAATATTCATTTTAGTAATTTATTTGTATTGATTTAGGCTATTTTGTTTTATTTGAAAACTCATTAATTTTAGTTCAGTTCTGCTTATGCTATGTTCTTTTCGTCTGAACTGAATGAAATTGAATTGAACTGAATTTTTTTGTAATATAAAAAACAATTAAGCAGAACTGAACTGAACTGGATGTATCTAAATTGAACTGAACTGAATTAATGAGTTTTCAGATGAAGAGAACAAAGTCTTAATTGTTTTTTATACTACAAATAAATTAAGTTCAGTTCAGACGAAGAGAACAAAGCCTTGTGCCCTAAATATTTAATATTGCCTATAAATAAGGCTTGGTTGGTTTATTTGCATCCACCACAAGCACTTCTTTCAAGTGTATTCCGCCTACACATTACACCCACCTTCATCGTCAACAAATTCTTCATCCTCACCAACATTGGTAACTCTGTCTTCCAAATTCTTGCAATTTTTTATCAGCACCGAATTTTGTAATTTCATCTTCAAAATCGATCATTCATTTCTTCTACAACGAGCATGTTTAACATCTTTCTTCACATTTTTTTCCTTACAATTATTTGCCACAATATTCCCTTTCTTGTACCAATGTAGCTTAAAGCGGCGATAGCGCCAAGATCGCGTCGATATGACATTGCATAACCAACCGATGGTTTTCCAAAAATATGTGGGCGCTTAGGGTGGGTTGATATATTTGGGCTAGGGTTTATAAATGATTGAGAAAGTGGTAGCTAGGGTCCTTTGAGTGTCTATTTTGTTTACGCTAGGAAAGACTGGCGGCTAGGGTTTCCATCAGGCCTATTTGGAATGTCTATTGTTGAAATAGTATATTTCTATTATTAAACTGCCTACACGTGACGCCACCTTCACCGTCAAGAAATTCTTCATCATCCTCAGTTCCTCACTAACACTGGTAACTCTGTCTTCCAAATTCTTGCATTTTTTTTATCAACATCGAATTTTGTAATTTCATCTTCTAAATCGATCATTCATTTCTTCTACAATGAGCATGTTTAACATCTTTCTTCACATTTTTTTCCTTACAATTATTTGCCACAGTATTCCCTTTCTTGTACCAGTGTAGCTTAAAGCGGCGTAGCACCAAGATTGCGTCGATACGACATTGCATAACCAACCGATGGTTTTCCAAAATTTTTAGTTGGATATGTGGCCGCTTAGGGTGGGTTGATATATTTGTAAATGATTGAGAAAGTGGCAGCTAGCTAGGGTTCTTTGAGTGTCTATTTTGTTTACGCTAGGAAAGAGTGGCGGCTAGGGTTTCCATCAGGCCTATTTGGAATGTCTATTGTTGAAATAGTATATTTCTATTATTAAACTACCTACACGTGACGCCACCTTCACCGTCAAGAAATTCTTCATCATCCCCAGTTCCTCACCAACATTGGTAACTCCGTCTTCCAAATTCTTGCATTTTTTATCAACATCGAATTTTGTAATTTCATCTTCTAAATCGATCACTCATTTCTTCTACAACGAGCATGTTTAACATCTTTCTTCACATTTTTTTTCCTTAAAATTATTTGCCACAATATTCCCTTTCTTGTACCAGTGTAGCTTAAAGCGGCGATAGCACCAAGATTGCGTCGATACGACATTGCATAACCAAGCGATGGTTTTCCAAAATTTTTGGTTGGATATGTGGCCGCTTAGGGTGGGTTGATATATTTGTAAATGATTGAGAAAGTGACAGCTAGGGTTCTTTGAGTGTCTATTTTGTTTACGCTAGGAAAGAGTGGCGGCTAGGGTTTCCATCAGGCCTATTTGGAATGTCTATTGTTGAAATAGTATATTTCTATTATTAAACTGCCTACACGTGACGCCACCTTCATCGTCAAGAAATTCTTCATCATCCTCAGTTCCTCACCAACATTGGTAACTCCGTCTTCCAAATTCTTGCATTTTTTTATCAACATCGAATTTTGTAATTTCATCTTCTAAATTGATCATTCATTTCTTCTACAATGAGCATGTTTAACATCTTTCTTCACATTTTTTTCCTTGCAATTATTTGCACAGTATTCCCTTTCTTGTACCAGTGTAGCTTAAAGCGGCGATAGCACCAAGATTGTATCGATACAACATTGCATAACCAACCGATGGTTTTTCAAAATTTTTGGTTGGATATGTGGCCGCTTAGGGTGGGTTGATGTATTTGGGCTAGGGTTTGTAAATGATTGAGAAAGTGGCAGCTAGGGTTCTTTGGGTGTCTATTTTGTTTATGTTATGAAAGGGTGGCGGCTAGGGTTTCCGTCATGCATATTTGAAATGTCTATTGTTGAAATTCTATATATTTCATTGGTTTGGGTTGGATTGCTTCTCTTAGAACAAAATAATAGGTTTTGTGATGTCTCTTTTTTCTCTTGAAAATGATTCATCCCATAAGACATCCATCCTAGTGTATGCAGGACATACCATCTTGCCCTGCTATATGCGATTGATAACAATGTACGATGCATCTCATCCAACATGAACCCTAACTTCATCTTCACCAAATTGCTCATC
Organism: Plantago major; assembly: GCA_026545765.1. Classification (NCBI taxonomy): domain Eukaryota; kingdom Viridiplantae; phylum Streptophyta; class Magnoliopsida; order Lamiales; family Plantaginaceae; genus Plantago; species Plantago major. Next base: position 86,145,645 of record CM048843.1, on the reverse strand, counting down.
ATAATCATTCATATTCATAACTTCAACCTCCACTAGCTCTAATTCTAAAACATCGCATTTTTCTATCAACATCCTTCCCCACATCACATTCAAATCAATCATTTATTTCTTTCTTTGAAAAATATTTTTGACATTGTCATCCCGATCCCCATAACTGAAAATTCACTCAATTCAAACCCAAGTCAAACAACTTGCCCTTAGAGGCAGCCTCATCACCACCATTGTCAAATTTACATGATGATCTGGTTTGGGGTTAATTAAGTTGTTTTCCTTGGATTTATATGATGCAGTTTTTGGATTTGTATGATGAAAATGTTGAAAAGAGTTCGCAAATCACGAAAAAAAGATCGATTTGAATGTTTTTGGGAGGGAGAATACTGATAATTCGCGATGTTAGAATGATACGAGATGTTTACTTGAATATAGAGCTGGTGGGGATTGAAGTTATAAATTTGGATTTTGATGGTGAGAAATTTGGCATTGGTGAATAATTTGTATATGATTTTGTAATGTTTTATACTTTTTGTGGACCTTGGTTGCTCTTATGATGCATAACTCATAAATGCAACATGTAAGCAAATATTTAACGTGGTACATTTCAATATTAGTTCATTCTTAGCAACTCAGTCCAGTTATATGTGCATCTTTCATCTTTGCTTAAGAGTGTATTTGAATTGTATCTCTCTTTTTAGGTGACGATGCTTTGATCATGTAATTTGTGCGTCTTCTGAGCTTCCACTTGAATTGGATCTTCTTTCTCTTTATCAATGAGTGACCGCCTGACCGGTTGAGTGAGTATCGAATTCGCTTAATGAGCTCATTTAAGAATTGAAATCACCAACAAATACAAGTGATGAGTTAACATGAAAGATTCCATCGATACAACTATTATAGCAACACATAATCTTGCAATCAACGATAATAAGTTATGATCATAAGCAATGTGATAGCTTGCAACCGTTAGTTGGGAGAATTTGTGTCACATATTTTGGATGGATGCTTAAATTTAAATCTGCAACGTAGAAATTATAGGGATAAATTATGATGTGATTGGTGTCAATCTAAAAAGAGAGATTCTGCTAGAAAATTTTAAATCTGCAATGTTAGAAATAAGTTTGATTTGACGTGTCACTCTAAAAATTGAAAACATAACCCAAAGAAGAAATTCAATTGTAAAAGAAAATGAAAAAAAATCCAAATATCAGAGCCAGGTTTCGATCCTGGGACCTGTGGGTTATGGGCCCACCACGCTTCCGCTGCGCCACTCTGATTTGTTTATTGTTTTCCGATATTAACTTATGTAATAAATGTATATGATTATTGCACTATTAGAATTTCATTTGATGGATTCAACTTGTTTTGTTTTATGTGCGTTTTGTAGTTCATAACTTCATATAATAAATTTAAACTAGCTAGAGGATTGTAAATTTACAGTTGTGGTATCCGAAGTCGAGATTAATTCCTCATAATTGGGATCTCTGAAACACAGCTTAAATAAGCTCTATTCAGAACTTAATTGAATAATGCTATAGAGCTAAGCTATGTTCAAAACTTAGTTAGAGCTCTGTAGCAGAGCTTAAGCTAGCTAGCTCTATACAAAATTATACATAAGGACCAAATTATTAAACTGCAAAAAGAAAATCCCAGGAACAAAATTCGTGAGAGACCTCAATTTAGGGGATCAAAAGTGCAATTTACCCAATTAGAGAACCATTGACTAATCTATGACTCTTGGGAACCAAACTTACTTGGATGGAAAATTTTCCAGCGGTTCTATGGTTAAGAACATCCAAACTTAGTATTCATTGTCACACAACAATAGATCTAACAAGTAATACTCGCTAGCTTATTAGTACTACAATATTAATGTTGGTAGGTGTGTTAACAAATTAAACTGTTCAAAAGTTGCTCGTGAGAGAGTTCGGCTAACGTTCAATTCAAACTCGAGATTGTCAACGTGAGTTTGCTGTGAATAAGCTCTGAGTTATACATAAGCAAGTATCTCTCGCTGTCTAGCACTATGATAAAAGCTTCAGTTCGAATTTAGAAGCACGAGACAACTCAAACTTGACATGTAAATCATGAGCTCGATAATCCCAAAAATCGACTTTACTGCTTTAGGTTAACACCCCAAGTTGTTGGCTATCAGCGGTGTTAGAATATCTCACATCACTTGTGAATAGATCATGCAAACAACATATAAGGTGGATAACCTTCTCCCTTTGATAAGGACTTTTAAGGGGATGATGGTCCATCTTGATAAATGAATTTTGCAAATAACATCAAATTACTGAACTAATATCTTATGTTTAATTACAAGAAGAGAGTGAGTTACTCAAACAATCGATATCCAAAATAACGTATGAGTTTAAAACGCCTAAATTCTTCATAGAAAAGAACTATTGAACTAAAACAGTTAAGTTCTTTTATGATCTATTAAAAAGAGAAAAACATTAATCTTGGTGAAATTTTGGAGTTTATGCTAATTTTATGTATGGTATATAATTATTTTATACTACCTCCGTTTTTGTAAAAACCTTTCCACTTTACATTTTACGATTGACTATAGTTAATTTTGCCTACAAATTGCTTTTAAAATTTGATGATTTGATACTTAATAAAATTATATTATGAATACATTACTAGTTTAAATTTTCATTATATAATTTTGTTAATTTCTTTATCATAATATTTTAAAAATAATTCGTGATAAAAAAGGGAGGGAGTAATAAAATGTAATAAAAGAAATCCGAAAGAAATGGAAATACTACATTTAATTACTTTGAAAGAATTGTCATCAACTTATCTAAAATATTTTATAACCATAATTACCCTTTAGAAAACAAGTAAGTTGGAGCACAATAGTAACTCTCCTTCTACTTATGGCTCATAGTCTCAACAACCCCGTAACATTATAAATAGTCCCAATTTCATGAATAATACCATCATCTCTCAGAAACCACAAAAAGATTATTGCTAGCAAGTTTTCTGAAATGGCTAAGTTCTTCTGGCTGCTTTTCCTAGTTATCTCAGGTACATTATAAGCATTTTTGTTTGCAAAATCACATTACTGTCAATAACATTCGATATCAGGATGTGTTTTTTATTAAAATAAAACGATAATATATCGAGCTTGGAAAGGTTCAAATTGTTTTTGAACAGTTTCGGGTTTCATGTGGATTTTATCTGGTTTACCTGAAAAATCAGCGATGGTTTAACACTTTAACAATTAACTAGTAGTAGTACTTTAGTAGTGGTACTTTTTATTGCATTTAGATGAGATTTTAAACCATGGTTAGAACTTGTCTTGCAGCTACATTGATGGCTAATGTTGTTAAAGTGGAGGGTCAGAAACAATGCGCAGATCCATTACCGGGTGACAACTGTGTAGCATCAACTTGCGCAGATGATTGCAAAAGGATTTATAATGGGAATGGAATTTGCACCCGTCAAAAGCAATGCATTTGCATTCATAATTGTCAGTGATTTTGATTATCAACTATTTAAGTAAAGCACAAAATTTAGTTACGTTTTGTGTAAGAATTACAAATTATCATTAATAACATTTGACATGAGGTGAAATTGTTATGTCTTTGGATTTGAATGTTATTTAATTTTCAAGATACGTTAAATCTGGTGTGTTAATTCGCTTGATTTCTTTGGATTGCGGAATTAGGGTTCTTCGTTGGTGAATCGGGGAATTTGAAAAAGTCTTATAATTGATGTTGATTCTGGACACTTGACATAGATTTTTTTTGTAAAATTCTCCCAAAATCGAATCTGAGTAAAGAACTGTACAATTCGCAAACTCAAATATGCAAGTTACAGAAGTTATATCTCGTCAATAATTATCTGTAGAGATGTAGTAGATTCTTCTATTTAATTTACAAGAGTCACAAGTACTCAAACAGTCGATTTCTAGAAGAACGTATGAGTTTAAAGCAGCTAAATTTTGATAGAAAAGAACGATTGAACTAGTAACGTTTAAAATTTGAAGCTCGAGACAGTTAGATCACGACTTGACATGATCATAAGCTCGATAATCCACAAACTCGACTCAACTGCTTAACAGTTGACACTACATGTGTCCTGTATGGAGATATCCTGAATGTGTCTTGAACTCCATTCAGTACATGTGACATCCACTATCGTCAGCAAAGGTATTTTCACAGTAGCTCTTTGGAAAATTTTTGGAGCACATGTTGTCTTCCATTCATGGAGAAATAGGTCTAGCCGGTCCACATGGTACGTGAATCATATGGTTTGACACTGCCTCGTACAATTCCGGATTTGTATCCTCAGGTTTTCTATCGTCAGTCAAGTTGTTACCCGGCCTGACTATTGTCAGTCGATGTGCTGACACGTGACACGTGTCCATTACTCTCTATCGCCCTCAACCACTGCTCTCCATCGCCCTTAACCATTGCTCTTCGTCGCCCTCAATACTATATTTAGAAATATAAACTTCTCCGCTAATTTATAATAAAAAATAGTTAAACACATATTTGGATATACATTTATAATTCATAATTATTTACATTAAAATTATAATTACAAACAAATATCCACAACGCCTGTTCCTAATATGTAAAAACATTGAAATTGGATGAACCCCAAGTTAAATTTGATATCTAAGAATTTGAAATCTCCAATTCATACGTAAAGAAGAAGAAGTAGGAAGAGAAATTCTCTTGCAGGAAGATGTTGATGAGTTGTTTGTTTTGATTTAATTTTGATTATTGGTTTTCATTTGATTTTGAATTTAATTGAAAGATTTTAATTTTTTAATATGGATATTTAATATATGAAAAATATTTTTTTAAGAAATATATTTAAATAGTTTAAGTCGATATAGACGTTTAGAGCAACACGCAGTGCAACGCCTCGTGCGACACGAGCAACCCTCTATGACAACACTTAGTGCGAAAGGTAGCAGATTATTCGATTTTCACCGTTAAAATTTCAATCTAATGAATCGTAATAGTTGACTGAAATTAGTCAGGGCGACACCAACTGACGATAGAAGGCCCCTTGTATCCTTGTCCGGCAACTCTGCACATATGTAGTCATCAATGTTTTGTTTAATCTTTGCCCCATCCGCCTTATTCAAGATTATCAAAATATGAACATTCGAAGATCTCATTTTTGGAATTTGCATATATACAGCCATAGAATTCTCGTTCAATTATAAAACATTATTAATATTATTTAAAACATTAAATATCTAGAGATTGTGTAACAATTAAAGGGAAAAAAAAATTAAAGAACGGATTCCTTTCCAATGAAGAACAGGAATACAGGATGAATTCCAATTACGATTCGGAAAAGTATAATTAGTCACCAAATCCTTATGTGATTCGAACTCATCAAATGTTCTATAAATACAATACCCGTCTCAAATTTATTTCTCATCAAACCACAATATTCAAAATCTTCCTTCAATTCAACAAATCTCCAACCAGATAAAACAAACGACAATGTCTTCAACCGAAGCTGCTTCCTCTTCTCCTGCCCCTGCTGACAAAGAGATGATCGTCCTGCGAAGCTCCGATGGCGAAACGTTCAGCGTCAAGGAAAAGGTCGCTGTCCTGTCGCATACCATAAAGAACATGGTCGACGATTGCGATGATACCCTGTACCCCCTGCCTAATGTCAAAGCCTCTATTCTGGCAAAAGTCATCGAGTACTGCAAGCGCCATGCGGAAGCTGCCGAGAAGGCTGGAGCCGATCCTGCTGTGTACAAGAACGACGATTTGAATGTGTTTGATCAAGAGTTCGTCAACGTGGATCAGGAGATGCTGTACGACCTGATTATGGCTTCAAACTACCTTGATGTTAAAGGCTTGTTGGATTTGACGACTCAGAGAGTTGCGGACATGATCAAAGGTAAGTCACCGGAGCAAATACGCGAGCTTTTCAACATTAAGAATGATTTTACTCCCGAGGAAGAGAAACAAATTCGCGAGGAGAACAAGTGGGCTTTCGAGTGATCGTCACTGCTTTCGATTTTTGAATGTTTTGGAGAATTATTAAGTAGTTTTGTTCTGTTTACTGGAATTTGGCTGGATTTTTTTATGTTCTACCAATCTTATTGTTTCGTTGATTCTTACATAACTATCAGCCACTCCTACTTTGTGCAATCTGTAATGTCTGTGAGTGTAAAAGTACTGAGAAACTAATGAAAATTCAAGAAACCAGGAAAGTGTTTAAGTTTTTAATGAGTGTAAATGATTTATGAGCTTTTGAGAGCCAGAATCATTTTAATGGATCCACTTCCATCTGTGAACAGAGCTTATGATGTAGTTCTAAAGGAAGAGAAGCATAAAGACAGACAAGATGTAGTTCTAAAGGAAGAGAAGCAAAGACAGACAGGATCTGGCTATACTGCTCTTAGTTTTAGAACTCTTAAAACATTGTCTATACTCAAATTTGAGATAAAACAAGTAATAAAGTGTTAAAATGTCAAAACCTTAGAATCCTAAAATGTTATGGTCCACTAAAGTTTAATCATATACTTAGAACTCCTTAAAATTTTTATCAAATATAGGGAGCTCTTATAATTTTTTGAATAGTAAAATATGTGGGCCCATATACCACATTTGTACTTTTATGCATAAAATAAAAGCCCTGCAATTTTGTAAAAAATATAAGGAGGATAGATTTGATATAGGAGATGAATAATTAGCATGTATTTTAAGGAGAAAATTTTAGGACTCCTACAATTAGTGCTCTAAAACATTGTCTATACTCAAATTTGAGGTTAAACAAGTTAAAAAGTGCTAAAATGTGAAAACCTTAGAGCATTAGTTGTAGGATGCATATAATTTTCTCTAAATATTGCCCATAAATGATGTACTATGTTAATTATAGCCTCCCTATATTTTTTGCAAAACTCAGGTGACTTATTTCTATGATAAAAGTATAAAATAAACTAGTGGCCCCCACTAAATTCACTTTCAAAATAATTTGGGGAGTCCTCAAATTTGGACAATATGTTAGGGAGCCCAAAATTTTTATGTGGATCAGCACTTAAATAGGATTCCTAAAGTTTTGATGTTTTAGTATACAATTCATTGTTTTATCTTAAATATGACAATAAGATCCATTATAAGATACCTCCAATTAGTGCTCTTAGGAATCCTAAAATGCTATGCCCCCAAAGTTTAATCATATACTTGAAGACTCCTTAAAAAAATTATCAATGATAGGAAGCTCCTATAATTTGTTGAAGAGTAAAATATATGGGCTCATATATCACATGTATACTTTTTTATGCATAAAATAGGAGCCCTACAACTTTGTAAAAAATATAAGGAGGATAGATATATACAAGATGAATTAAGGAGAAAATATTTGGACTCCTACACTGAAACTAGTGCTCTTAGTGCTGCACTTACTCTACACTCAAAAGAGAAGAGAGAAATGTACTGTCCTCTCTGCAAGATGAATAATCATAACATTGAGACTTTTTTTTTTTTTTCCAGAAAATCCGAATCATTTAGACATCTTCCAAAACAGAAGTCCAAATCAACCACGTTCCCAGTCATCTGATGCCAAACATATGGACCCCCACAAGTCCAAGATTAACATACTAAATCAAAATACATTTGGTACACAATAAATTACACTGCGCATTGCAACTTGCAGAATTCGAGGGGAAGGGGATAATTTGATGCATTGCCATCTGCAAGAATTGAGAGGGAGCAGGTAACAGAGCTTGGATCAGCTAATACCACTACTATAAACACGGCCACCATCCAGCTTGTAGCTTAATAATCTTGAGATTGCATCCCGGCATGCCTTGCCAACCCAGTCTCAAATTCATTCTTTAGGTGATCAAGTTCCTTGTCTAGATCATTGATCGCCTAATTATAAGCTTGCATTGGCGAAGACTGGCTGGTAGTGTGAATCCTGATAAGAATCTGATACTTGAGGGGATGAGGTAACTTGTATCCAGCAAAGAGCACATTAGGATCCCTGTGCAGCTGCATGCGGACGATGTTTCCGATGGTGTGGTCCTCACGCTCAACGGTAAACGTGGCCGCATTGATAATTTTGGTATCCCTCTCGTACGAAACCTTGGAGATGCCTTCGGGAACGACGAATCGCTCGTAACGATCTGGAGCATTCATTTTTGCTGCTGCTTCTCAGTGCTGCTTCAGCTCAAACCTTCTTTGGTAGTTATATATAACATTGAGACTTGCTTCCAAATCAATGGTTACCCTGATAACAAGAGAAACATTATGTTGAACTAATAACGTTTAAAATTTGGAGCTCGAGACAGTTATAACACGACTTGACATGATCACGAGCTCGATAATTCACAAACTCGACTCGGCTGCTTAGCAGTTAACACTACCTGTGTCCCCTAATCGTTTTGTTTGCTAGAAGTTTTATCAGCGGCTTCAGCAAACCAAAATCTGCAAGTTACAGAACTGAAATTTTTACTATTCTAAAAGAGAACTACTCCAAAGGTAGTTGTTAAACCAATCAATTTAATTTTGACCAATTGATTAACTTTGACTTCAAATTTCACCTATAAAAATAAAGCTAAAAAGAAAAAAGAAAAAAAAAAGTGAGTTGCACATCATCTCAGACTAATTCCACCATTATAATCACCAAAATTTATATTTTTATTAATTACTCATATAATTAACATATATTATGATTGAATTTTTAATTAACTAAGTATAAATTTAAATATATATTATAATGTTTATGTCATGCATATTTAAATTTTAATATGAGACTCATTTATTTGGTACGTGAATTTTCACGTGCACAATTTTAATAGTATCTTTTAAATAATTACTTGTAAAGTTGTAGTAGATTCCTATTTTTTTAACTAAGGAGACAGTTACTCCAAAGGTCGCTTTCTAGAAGAACGTATGAGTTTAAAACAGCTAAATTCTTGATAGAGAGGACAATTGAACTAAAACCGTTAAAAATTTGAAGCTCGAGATAGATGGAGCGCGACTTGTAAACATGATCATGAGCTCGATAATTCCCAAACTCGACTCGATTGCTTACAGTTAACACCCCTAGTCGTTTGCTAGTAGTTTTATCAGTAGATTTCACATAGTAAAAATCTGCAAGTTACAGAACTAATATCTTCCGTTTAATCACAATCAGACATAGTAGTTACTCAAACAATTGATTTCAGAAGAACGTACGAGATCAAAACACTTGAAATTCTTTATGGAGAAGAACGATTGAACGAAAAACAGTAAGTTCGACTAAGAATCAACGAAACAATAAGATAGATAGAACATAAAAAAAACTAGCCAAATTCCAGGAAACTGAACAAAACTACTCGAAAAATTCTCCAAAACATTGAAATATCGAAAGCAGTGACGATCACTCGAAAGCCCACTTGTTCTCCTCGCGAATCTGTTTCTCTTCCTCAGGAGTAAAATCATTCTCAATATTGAAAAGCTTGCGTATTTGCTCCGGTGACTTACCTTTGATCATGTCCGCAACTCTCTGAGTCGTCAAATCCAACAAGCCTTCAACATCAAGGTAGTTTGAAGCCATAATCAGGTCGTACAGCATCTCCTGATCCACGTTGACGAACTCTTGATCAAACACATTCAAATCGTCGTTCTTGTACACAGCAGGATCGGCTTCAGCCTTCTCGGCAGCTTCCACATGGCGCTTGCAGTACTCGATGACTTTTGCCAGAATAGAGGCTTTGACATTAGGCAGGGGGTACAGGGTATCATCGCAATCGTCGACCATGTTCTGTATGGTATGCGACAGGACAGCGACCTTTTCCTCGACGCTGAACGTTTCGCCATCGGAGCTTCGCAGGACGATCATCTTTTTGTCAGCAGGGGCAGGAGAAGAGGAAGCAGCTTCGGTTGAAGACATTGTCGTTTGTTTTATCTGGTTGGAGATTTGTTGAATTGAAGGAAGATTTTGAATATTGTGGTTTGATGAGAAATAAATTTGAGACGGGTATTGTATTTATAGAACATTTGATGAGTTCGAATCACATAAGGATTTGGTGATTAATTATACTTTTCCGAATCGTAATTGAATTCATCCTGTATTCCTGTTCTTTCATTGGAAAGGAATCCGTTCTTTAATTCTTTGTTTCCCCTTTAATTGTTTGACAAACTCATGAAAAATTATATATTTAAAAATATATCAATAATGTTTTATAATTAAACATTTTATTTCATTGTTTATTTGTATTTGTGAAATCAATGTTCTTAGATATGCCTAATGTTTGAATTCACTGCTTTGTAGTAGAATTTTGTGGCTAGTGTAGTAGTGTTAGACTAATCATGTATCTATTATCTTCATTTGATAAACCATTAATTTCAGTTCAGTTCAGTTCAGTTGTTATTTATATTACAAATAAATTCAGTTCAGTTCAGTTCTGACGAAAAGAACATAGCCTAAATTTCTTTTGTTAGTGAAACTATTCTATGTGGTCCTCCGTGCGGTATAAAAGTTATTTTCAAAGCACGTTAAATCTGATGTGTTGATTTGCTTGATTTCTTTAGATTGTTGAATTAGGGTTTTTCATTGGTGAATTCAAGATTTTCGATTGGTATTATAATTATTGTTGATTCAGGACACTTGGACCCGTAAACGTTTTGCAAATTTCTTTCAAAATCAGAGCATAGAAGTAATATCTTGTCAATAATTACTTTGTAGAGTTCTAGTAGATTTTTCTTACATAATTACCCAAACAATCGATTTTCATAAGTACTTGTGAGTTAAAATCAATTAAATTCTTGGAATAGAAGAATGATTGATCCGATTTCCAGAAGAACATATGAGTTAAAAACAACTAAAGTCTTGATTGAGAAGAATGATCGAACGAAAACCAGTTAAAGTAGTAAATGGCCCGTCGAGTATCGACGGGGCATGTAAACAAACCCAAAATAAGAAATGAATAAATTTGTATCATAACATTTCGAAGTTGAAAAACATATAAAAAGTGCAGTGACAAAATACATGATCTAATAGCATTAACATTGCATCGGAAGTCAACCTTACATGTAAAAAACTGTAGAATGTAAATTAGTGAAATTGAGCACAACCATTTATAAAAAAAATTCGGTGGAAAAAAAATTATAAAGTTTATACACATAAAAATTAAATCACTTCATTACTTGTTGAAGACTTCTTTGTAAATTACGTTTGTTGTCGTGTCATATGTATTACCCTCTACGTTGTAAATTAATACCTTCAATTCCTTTGTGATGGCAACTTTAGAGAGAGCAACATTTAAATGACCATAACTGAATACATGTGAGGGGAGGTAGAGGTCGATGTGTGAGGGAGATTGACCCTGACTCTTGTTTATGGTCATAGCAATGCAAACATATATGAGAACTGTTTCATATTAAAATTGATAAGGAACTTTGTCTCGACATATGGCTCATCATCATCCTCGAAATAAAAAAACCTTTTGGCACGCGTTAATTCATATATCATTTTTGCATCAATGATATGCTTCCCAAGATTATCAACTATTAGCCTTATATTCCATTGCACAACTCGAAAGTCTGATCGATATTTCTTAGAAGCATTACCATACACCCAACCTTCACGATGATCCTTTGGTTAGGCAATCCAGAGCAATTAATGTTGTTGAAAAAATCTACAGTGAAAACATCTTCGAGAGTGTTCTCACAGTCATCTTCCCTAGCAATGCTATCCGCGCTCAAATATTCAACGCTATCTCCGATTTTGACATGAAAAATTGATTTATCTTATCATCTATTTCATTGTAGGTGCAAGAACAGTTCTATGATGAAATATTCAGGGCCAGATCGCCTAAGTAATGCAACAACGAAGGATATGTACAGTCTAGATTGGTTGAAATTGGATGACTTACTTCTCGAATAAGTACACCTTCGGCGATCTTGATGTCAACCTCACGGTCATTAGGTTCACCAGCAATGTTATCATCGACATGTGGTATCCACTCATAAAATTATTTCGTCTCTTAAATATCGAAAGATGACGACCCGGACTGTATTGGATTAAATTGGACGTTAAAAATGATAAGTTGAATATAAAATAAGTATATGTGGTATATAGGTATGACGGGTCATTTTTACCTGCAATCTCATGTTCTTTGTCAGCCGAAGCACCTCACAACGTCTCATATCCTAGAGGAACATATAGCGGCGTTCACAATATTATACCTAATTCATACTGGAACAACGGGTAAAATCTGTCGAAAGTCCCCGCCGAAGATAATCACTAACCCCCTCCCCCCCCCCCCCCCCCAACACACACACACCCACCCACCCACCCACCAAATGGCTCATCTGGACTACCCATCACATCCCTCAAACTCCCATCGAGTGCTTCAAACCTATGTCGGTTTGTCATGGGAGTCATCCCAAATAATAACTCGAGTCTCCTTAAGAAGTCTTGTGGCCTCTGAATCATGATCTTATGCATGTTGAGTCCTCGTGAATTTGCAATGGTATTCAAAACCTCGAATGCGCCGTCATACCCCTAAGAAGAAGAAGCGATGGAATCCCACTGGATGCAACATGAAGTATAATATCTCATCTAGCCCTCATACTAGAGCACAACGTTCTCCATACAAAGACTTTTCCAGTCCCTCCATAGCCGTATAAGAAGAATGCTTCGCCATTTCGGACATCGACAACATACATAATTTTCTCATATATGACACATTGTTCCTCAATCAATTATGGGTACAACCCATCGTGAACATTTCCACTCTAACATAACACTTCTAATCCAAAATGAATGGATTTGTAGCAATTTGTATAATAGACTCGTTCGACACGGGCATACCATCAAATCAATTTAAGATTGATGCAGTGTTTCTTCAGTAACTTCTCTACTTCCATAATAGCAATGTTTTTTATTTGTTGATCAATGAGTTTCAAACCTACATGGATAATTTACTATAGTTATATGACAATTTCATAAAATAATTTGATCTGATTGTCATTGGAGGTAGAAATGGGTCATATATGTAGTCTTCAAATGTATTGTACCTGGACTCAACTGAGTATTCTTGTTGATTGTATAGAATGTCGTCTGATAATAAAGTTCATGTTTTGTTCCACACTTCCCCAGACCTTGACATGCTGCGTGATAACAATTGTGAAAATGTGACATAGAAAATTCGTGGAGCCCTAAGACTTGCCTCTTTCAAACCACTTATATCGTTTCCATCATTGAATAAGAGGCCTATAGCTTCACATGGATCCTTGTAATATTCGTGCAAAACACCGTCAACACCATTCTACTGACACCTTGTTTCTTTGTTTTCTTACGGACCATATTCTTTGTTCGTTTTTCCAACAATGATAGGGATGATTTTCAGAATAAGTCAGCTTCTGGGCTCGATGATACTTTGTTCAGCTCGAACCACTGCAAGAACTACAATTGTTTGACAGTGGCTTTGTTGACGTCTTAACGTAATCTAGCATGTGTTCACCATCTTTAACAAACTGATCATTCTCCAAATGAAACGACAATCGCTCAACAACATAAATCCTATAATGCAGCGGAAATTCTAATATCCCTCACATTGCTTTGCATGGAGACACATAACAACAATCCATATGCCTCATGATCTCATCCCCGTTTTCTCAATCAATGAAATTAACCTTAGTTCTTTCACTTCCTTTGGATATATACTTGAAGAAATACTTTATTGACCGATGGTTGTTACAAGATTCCATGTTAATGTGTGCTCGATATTTGAGCATCATATGGGGGTTATATGGAAATGTGTATCTATTTTTCATTTAACAACAATAATAGACATAAATAAATGTTTTGACAATATAAATCACGTAAAATAAATTTAAATATATATAAAACAATGATATGAATTATATAGTTCATGATTAGTACATGTTGTCAAGTGAAACATTGTTTTTATTGACGGTGGCACCAATGTCCCTCATTCGATAGACGTGATATCCATTATCATCTATAAATGTATGACCATTCCCACATGTCCATATATCCGTGCATCTATGTTTTTCATGCACGGGGCAGTAGTTTTTGCTGGGCGGCAAGGACCATGCATCATGTTGTTTACAACAATCTCGTACAACTCAAGAGACATATAACACATATCACCAAGTTTAGATAGAAATAGACGACTTTAAAAAAAATTAGAAAATGTGTATGTATCAACGTTTTTATAAATTTTGTTGTGAAATTCCATGGAACAAAATCATACTCCCCCCGTCCCGGTTTAAACTTCTCGCGGGCCCGGGCAACAGTTTTAAGAGAAGAGTGAATAAAATATGAGAGATGGTGATAATGTAGGAAATAGAGTGAATAAAGTAGGAGATAGATTTTCCATTTAAGGAATGAGAAGTTGAAATTAAGACGCCCAAAATGGAATGTAGGAAGTTGAAATCGGGATGGAGGGAGTATAATAAAACAAAACGTACAATAACAAATAACAAATGCCTCAAACTTACCCCTAACATATGCCAGTCTTTTAGGTCCCCAATTAACTCATCAAGTTTCATATGGAATACTCGATATATTATACTGCCTCCGTCCCGCTAGAATAGGCCACAATCTTTTCGGCGTTGTTTTAGGACGGCCAATAGTTTATTGTTTGTTCGTGGAGAGAAATGATAAAGAATGAAGAAAGTATGAAATATAAGAGAGATAAATGATAAATAATGAAAAAAGTATAATATAATGGGGCTAGTGGGTTTACATTTTTACTATTTCAGACGGTGGCCTAAATTAGTGGGACGTCCGAAAAAGGAATAGTTACATTTTTTAGCGGAACGGAGGGAGTATATGACCTATCTTCAGCTCTTAAGCCAAGACACTCGACACGCCTCATAATTTCAGGCCATTTTGGGTTGCACGTAAATGTAATAAACAGGGCATGGATAACGCCAATTGTTTGCCAATGGCCATGGAATCTTTAATCATTTGCTGAAATAATTTCTTACCTCCAATGATAGTCACATGAATATTGAAGACCTACCAACTGTGCGAGGACGTCTTTGTCTGACCCGTTGGACAATTTATTGTATGAATCCGCTTGAAGTTTAGGCTGATTGTGAAGAACCCACGAAAGACGTTGCCTTCATCAAATAAGAATCAACAATGAATTTGAAATTAACAAAATTGATAGCAAGATCAGGCGACAACAAATAAATACGGAGTAAAAAAGTAGATACTGTGTGAGAATTCACGTAAATGTTGAGAAGATGATGATTTTTATTTAGTCCAATACTTTACTTTATTGCTAGTCTTTAAAGTGTCCATTTATAATTGAACACCTAAATAGATATTGATTTATTTTTAGATAAATGGAGGGAGTATTAAGTATTTAATAAATGCTTTATTTTTAAAACTCTATTGTCAATGGATTTGTCTTGTTGCGGTATATGTTCAAAATATTTTTCGGAGTTTTGTAGATAAATATGAGATTAAAAAAAATTATACTATGGGTTCAACATACTAAAAGTAAATAGTGGCAATCATATGGTGCAATAACCTTACCATTGTTGATCCCTAACAACAACACCAAACCACCCTTACGCAGTCTCTGCTCAACCGTAGCATCAAAATTAACTAAAATGATATCAAAATCAGGCGACAACCAAGTTGCTGCAAACGAATACCACATTTGGCTAGCTATGCATCACCTGAAGATTATTTATTGACCAAGCTGCTACAAACGACTGCCGCATTTGGCTATGCATCATCTAAAGATCTTGTATTTACTCTACTTATTTTATGATTAAAACAAATATGCATTAAATAATCTAATAAATTTAATTTCAATAATAACAAACTCAATAAATTAAATATAAACTGAAATAAATTCTCTATTTTCAAAATTATATTATTTAAACTTATCTTAATTTTTTTTTAATAAGCTAATTATATTACAAGAGCTCAATTACCACTACTTCTTGTCTTCCGCCCCAACCACCTAATAACTCCTTGTCTCAACCACCTTATAACTACTTTCAACGCTGCCAGGGTTCGAACTCTGCACCTCCTGCGTACAACCTCAACTACTTACCACCAGACCACCTTATCTCAAATTTAATAAACCTACTTATTGTTTTAATATTAAATAATATATGTAATTAATCATAATAATCAAAATGGTATCTTTGGATTCGTCTTATCATCGTGAATAATGTATGTTAAAAAAATTTTTCGGAGTTTTATAGTTAAATACGTATGAGACTAAGTAAAAATTATATATGGAATCAACATACTAAAAATAAATAGTGGCGGGTATATGGTGCATTGATCTCAACAACTTAAAAATGTTCCCAAGTCAACATACTAATGAGGGATTCGAACGACCAATGAAAACATACTTTGACATGCCTATATGGACTTCAACATACAATGAAAACACATTTTAATAACAGCCGATGAAATCAGACTTTAAGATTCCCATGTGGATGCAAAAAATAGTAAGTTTGCGTGCATTACCAGTTGAAACTCTAAAAAGAAAAGGAAAGAAAAAATAAAAAATAACCATGAGTGCATGCATAGATGCATCTATGGTTTGAGTGTTGAAATTAGTTAGTTTCAGATTCTCTTTCCATTTATGTGACTAAATGATTTACTTAATTTCAGTTTTTGATATTGAATTGAGTCAATATAAGTTAATAGAATTAAAATGGACCAATCACATTATTTCATTTAGCCAACCCAGCATGTATTTCAATCAATCACAACATTTCAATTTGACACACAAGCATATTACATTGCTTCACCACAAGGCTTGAAAATGTCTTCTTTTTATATAAATATAGATAGATTCGCCTTAGAATTAATAGTAAGACAATAAGATATAGAACATAGAAAATCAGTCATATCCGAATAAACAGAACAAAACCACTCTAAATATAACCAAAACATTCGAAAGTAGTCACAATCAGTGGCGGACCTAGGTATTTAAAGCCGAAAATATTGTCTATAAATTTGTTCTTTGTTAAATTTTGGGGTGGCGAATAAGCCCACTAATTCTCCTTGCTAATCTCTTCCTGATCTGGGATAGGGCCGTAGGTCAGTATTTCCCGAGTGGAGGCTGAAGGACTTCCGTCAGTCGTCTACTTGAGTTGAAGACAAGTATAAGGGGTGTCCATTTACATGGTCAAATCAAGAGGAAGATGTTGAGGTCAATTCGAGCTTTGATCAAGCTTTTTCACGGGTTGCTCTCGAACAGCTTGATTCGTTCACACCCTGTCCTGCCCCTGATAAGTAAGGGGTTGAATCGTGCAAGTAGCTGAGGAACTCATAGACACAGTATCCAAAATCATAAGTTCTAAAGAAGTACTGAAAGCTTTGATGAACAGGCTACAAAACAAAGCTTGCATTTGAAGCCTGTAAAAGCTTCAACTTCATATCTATCCCAAACTAACAGCAAAATCACAACTCATTGAAGTGCATGGCTCTTCACAGTCAAAAGCTTTCAACCAAATATATGCAAATTCTAGAGACAAAACAGAGCATAATAGCCCACAAGAAGAGACTGATATGCTCCGAGATTCATAGCCCATAACAAGAAACTAACAGATTATCATTCGAAAGCGTAAACAAAATTGATTGAAGGCTCATGGTTCAACAACCAGTATCTCATCACCCAAAAAAAAAAAAAAAAAGTTAAAAGAAAAGGGAACCTAGAACATGAACTAAAGCATAAAAACCGACCAAAAAGAGTGTTGTTCAGCATAATTTTACATGGACTCTGCTGTCTTCGTTCCCAGAAAAGCTTCCTGGTAACTTGAAAGCCATTTGGAGCAGTTTATCACGAAATAAGAAGATGAGCAAACTAATTCTACTACGAGGAGGACTTACTAAGCTCTTGTTTCCACTCCACTTTTTTTAAATCCATCGCTTTTCCGTTCCTTGTTCCATTAAGCAAACCCCCATCAATAGACTCCATACTTCCATTCAACCCATCATCAACAAAATCGCCAACCTTCTTCACCTTCCCAGTTGGTTCAACCGGGTAATTTCCAGAAAAGCAAGCATAGCAAAAGTTATGGGAATCAACCCCCAACATATTTGTTAAGCTATCAATAGGCAAAAATGCAAGCGAATCTGATCCAATGAACTTCCTAATCTCTTCTACATTCATTCTGTTGGATATCAACTCTTGAGTACTGGGTGTATCAACTCCATAATAACACGATGCTACAATAGGAGGGCTTGCAATCCTCATGTGAACCTCTTTTGCACCGGCTTCCTTCAGCAACCTTACAATCTTAGAAGATGTGGTTCCCCTAACTATCGAATCATCGACCACCACAACACGTTTCCCCTCCAAAACTGCCTTCACAGGTGACAACTTCAGCTTCACACCAAAGTCCCTAATTTTTTGTGATGGTTCAATAAATGTTCTACCAACATAATGCGACCTTATCAAACCCTGCTGAAATGGAACGCCAGCTTTTGCAGCGTAACCAAGAGCCGACACGACCCCAGAATCCGGCACAGCAATAACTACATCACAATCAACCGGCGCCTCCGTGGCCAAGATTTCTCCAAACTTATGCCTTGACTCATACACAGATCGCCCAAAGACCACAGAGTTTGGCAGAGCAAAGTAAATGTGTTCAAAGATACAAGACTTGGGCTCCGGATGAGACATCATACAAACAGAACTCACTCCATCCTTATCCACCACAATAACTTCACCTGGAGAAACCTCCCGCTCATATTTCGCCTCAATCAGATCCAACGCGCAAGTCTCCGATGCAAAAACAACCGCCCCATTACTCCTTCGACCCATCACCAATGGCCTAAACCCAAACGGGTCCCTAGCAGCCACCAACTTGTCCTCTGACATGAAAACCAGTGAATACGCCCCCTGAAGCTTCTCACATACATCCAGAATCCTCAAAAAGAACGCCTTGGCCTTCGATATAGCAAGCAAGTGCAGAACAACTTCCGTATCAGAACTAGTATTAAAAATTGACCCGTTCTCTTCAAGCTCCGCACGTAAAGTTTGGTAATTCACCAGATTCCCATTGTGAGCCACACCAACAGAACCAAACTTATAACCTGCCACAAAAGGCTGCACATTTTTCAGCATAGAAGCTCCAGCAGTAGAGTACCTAACCAGGTTCAAATCTTAATTGTATTAGCAACAGTTCTCTGCTATAAATGCTAATGAAAGGTGCATGTTTACCAACCAAAATTGAAAATGAGTATATGCTAAATGCTAATGAAAGATGCAACTTTACCAACCAAAATTGAAAATCTGTGCTATATGCTAATGAAAGATCGGAACTTTACCAACCAAAAACCAAAACCTGTGCTAATTACTAATGAATGCTACCAAATTTACCAACCCAAATTCGCAATTGTCCTAACTGTTAATAGAAGGTGGTAACTTTAGCAACCAAAATCAACATCAGTGGTAAATGCTAATGAAAGGTGGCAACTTTACCAACCAAAACCAAAACCAATGCTAACTCCTAATTAAAGCTACCACATTCACCAACCAAAATTCAAAATTTGTCCCAAGTGCTAATGAAAGATGGCAACTTTACCAACCAAAATCAAAACAATGGCATATGCTAATGAAAGATACCAACTTTATCACAATTTCTAACAAGACACCACAATTTCCAAACATTCCAATCCATAACATGAAAAGGAAAGATGAAATCTTTACCTGACGTGACCAATGGCCATGTCACCAGGCAACTTATCAAGCTTGGACTGATTAAACACCTCAGAAACCAAACCAACACCAGTGACAGACTGCAGAACACCATCACCATTCACCGTCACAATTCCAGCTCCTTCTTGGCCTCTATGCTGCAGAGAGTGAAGAGCCAAGTAGCAGAGTCTTGAAGCTTCAGGGTCCCCATAAATTCCAACAACACCACACTCTTCCCGAGGCTTATCATCATCATAGTCAGTGAAAGTGTTTTCGTCGTAATCTTGATTGATTTGGGGTTTTTGGGTAGGGAAGAAGTCGGATATGGGGTTGGATTTGGAGAGGGTGATGTGTGTGGGTTTTTGGGAGGGTTTTGGGAGAAGGGTGAAGGTGGGTTTTGTTGAGGGGTGGTGGAGGGTTGAGAGGCGGGTGGTGTTGGAGGTGGCTGCTGCGGCGGCGCCGATGGTGGCGGTGGTTGCGGCCATGGTGATGAGTGTGATGAATGGAAAAGAAAAGACTAGGTTTTGATATTATTTTATAGTGATAGTAATCCAAGTACAGAATCTAATGCTTTTGACTGTTTATCTTTGTCAAGGACTCTTCTTGCTTCTATTCTGCTTAGTACGTGTGTGGTTCATACTTTGCCATTTTGACATAGTATAAGGTTTTGTATACAATTTCGCATACGTATTGAGGTTGATTTAAGTCAGAGTTTATGTGGTTTATGTATTTTGGTCCGAGCATGTTGCAACTTGTTGATGTATACTCAGTGCGCAAGCGGCTGCGGGTTTTCAGCGTAATCCAAAAAAATAAAAGAACTACATTAGGTCATAATAAAATAAAGTTGTTATATACTCCTTCCATACCGTGAATCTGGACCCTTATTCCTTTTATGAACGTCCCACGAATCTAGTCCAGTTACAAAAATAGCAAAAAAGTACACCAACTAACTCCTACTAACTCAACTATCTCTTTTACTTTTACATTCTTTATTATATATCTTATCTATAATACTTTCTCCATTCTTTATCATTTTTCCCCCGCAACAACAAACAATAAATAATTGACTTTCTTAAAAACAGTGCCGAAAAGAAATGTGCCCAGATTCACGGGGCGGAGGGAATATATGTTAAAGATGTGTTATAATTCCACATGTTAAATTGGTATGACAAATGATAATATAAGATTGTGACATATTAAAGTTTGAATATTACTAATAAGTAATAAATGAGATGAATTTCATGAGTTTAAAACTTTATTGGAAAATCCATACAGCTATGTTATATAATTTTGTTTTATAGTTTTATTTTATATTTTTTTTCCGGAAGATGGTTTTTCACAAATTATAAAAGAATTCTGAGAGTTTGGTTTTAGGTTCTCGTCTTTTGCATAAGCCAAGAGTCACAACGGATGCAAATCTAGCGACTTGGGCTGATGAAATATTGACATTAGAACATATATAAATAATATGTTATCTCGTTCTCCGTTGGGTTAATCAGTCTCTCAGACTCGAATAAAATTATGTAATCTTGAACAGTTCTAACCAAAATAATACTAGAGTTACACTCAAAAAAGAGTTAGAGTGTTAAATAAACATCAATGAAAGGGAACTCAATCCACTAATATGGCCTCCGGTGATAAAGGAGAAAAATGACACTTAAATTTACTTTAGCGAGAATCAGGTTATTGCGAGTCAAACGATACTGTTTTGTGATCATTCTTCGAAACAAAAAAATATGTCTACTATGATGCGTTGGGGAGTATATGTTGGAATACACGATCATGACCTACAAAATGAGTAAGAAACTGTAAATGGCTATCGTATGATATGCTCCATCTGTCCCGGAGAAGTTGTCTAGTTTTGCTTTATTCAATCTTGACCATTAATTATTCAAATCAGATTTAAAACCTTCAATTAAATTATATAACGAAAATTTAGGATCTAAACTTTCATTATGTCATTTGATTGAAGATTTTATCATTACGATTTGACATTAATTAATGGTTAAAGTTGGAATCCGTTGACTGCAAAAAATCAAAACTGGACAACTTTTTTGGGGTTGAGAATGAAAGCATCACCATCCGAACCCGATAGGATATCCATTCGATTGCATGGGCCGACCTGTTATCCAACAAGCCCAAACTTCTTAAAAACCCTAGGCCCAATTATAAACCCCTTTATATAACATAACTCTCTAGGCCCGGCCCGGCCCAGTTGACACCTCTAAGCAGTATCTAGGAGTAGTCTCCCAGACCAAGGTCTAGGAGCAATACCAGGCCCATCCTAAATATATTCTGACTGGGTCGGGTCGGGGTAAAATACCGGGCCGAGCCGGGTCGTGAGAGCCCAATTGCAATGGCCCAGGCCATCCTAAATATATTGTAATTTATTTTAATTTTTAAAATTAATTTTTATATTTAATATTTCTAAATTTTATTATTTAATGGACATTTGAGTCTTTTTACATTTAATGACTTTAACAAATGTAAAAAATTAAATTATCATTGGGCGATGCCTATTATCAGGCAGGGCGAAAGCCTGCCTGACGGTAGAAAAGTCGTTTAAAGAAACACCCAAAACAAAAAATAATAAATATTTATAGCTTTCTTTAACAAAACTAGTTGATCAGGCAACTAATAAGCTAGTAATAAATTTTTATATTTGTGTTTAGTAAATTAATTAGCTGATTTGTTAAATATAGTATATAAAAAGAAATTAGCCAACTTATTAAGAAATAATTCATGAACAAGCTTATCATCTGCTACTAGCCTAACAGTTAGATGTTCACGTAATAGGCTTATCATGAGCACAAAGTCTTGAAAGAGACATGCTTTAGTGAGGGCTCGAACGGACTGATGTTCTTAAGTATAAGAATAATATTTTATTTAATATTTATGAATATAATTATAATGTTTATCGTTCTATTTAGTGTTTCTATAAATATGTTTTCACTTACTATTATGACATATTGACAACAATAATAATATCACCTGAGTTAATAAGCTAGAGCATAAATGGTGCAGAACTGCATGAAAACGGACCGGCCTGTTTCCAATCCAAAGGCCCAAACTCCTACAAACTCTAGGCCCAATTCGGTAACCCCTTATATAGGACCTCTAGGGTTCCATTTCATCGTCTCCAAACCTCCAGAGAAAACCTAGCCGGCTCAAAAATGGTGAAATTCCTGAAGACGAACAAGGCCGTCATCGTCCTCCACGGCCGCTACGCCGGCAAGAAGGCGGTCATCGTCCGTGCCTTCGACGAAGGCACACGCGACCGCCCTTACGGCCACTGCCTGGTCGCGGGACTCTCCAAGTACCCTCGCAAGGTGATCCGCAAGGACTCGGCGAAGAAGCAGGCGAAGAAGTCTCGCGTGAAGTGCTTCATCAAGATGGTGAATTACAACCATATCATGCCCACGAGGTACACTCTCGATGTGGATCTCAAGGATGTGGTCACTCCCGATTGCTTGCAGTCAAAGGATAAGAAGGTCACGGCTGCCAAGGCGACCAAGGAGAGGTTCGAGGAGAGGTTCAAGCTCGGGAAGAACAGGTGGTTCTTTACCAAGCTCAGATTCTGAGGTTTTGAGTTGTCATTTCGTTTTGTTAAGGATATTGTTAGTTTAATTTGGGATTGTTGTTTTTGATCAATGACTGTTATGTTTTGGTACTATGAGCTATTATATAAACCTTGTTTAAGGATTTTTGTGTTTTTTCTATACCTCTTGATGCTTCTTTACAACTTATTGGAGCTATTTGGTATATCTATCTGTTTGTAGGGATTTTGATAATGTCATTGGAGGAATCTCATTTCATAAACTTATTGTTGTGAATTTTGATTTTTTTTTCTATGGTACTGTGTAAAACGCACCAACCACTCGATAAATTGCCTCAAAGAAACTAAGTAGTATAAATTGAAGGAGTTTACAGCCAGCCTGATCAGGTAAGTTACTCTAAAATTTTAAAAACTGAAATCTCAACTTCAAGGTAAGTTCCTCTACAATTTTGAAGCAACTTTTCATACCTTTGATCCCATCAGTTTGTATGTTTTATGTGGTTACAAACTTTACTTGTCATAAGCAGCATATCTATGCTTCACAATTTCTTAGTCCTGCATTTTGTGCTTGAATTTCATCTGTGAATTATGTATTATTAGATGACGGGATCATATTGGGTGTGAAATATGTATGTGTTGATAGAGAATGGATATGGAGTAAGTTAGGAATAGGCACTGCTTTATAACTCACTCTTTTCCAAGCTGCTTAGACCTTACCCCGTACAACATCTTTTTATATAAATTTGCATAAATCCATAATCTAGTTTCAATTGTCTGCACAGCATTTTTCATATAAAATTTGGGTCAGGATTGATTTTTTGAAGTTTTGGGTCGGGTCGGGTTTATGATGGGTTTACAGATCGTGTTCGGGTCGTAGGTGACGGGTACATACCGGACCCGAACACCATATTATATGTACGGGTCTTGTGCGGGTCGGTCCTACCCTACCCATTTAAAAGCTTAAATTTTGGTGTTGGATAGGTACAATTGTATGTCTTGGTGCCTTGTGTTTGTGAATGGTCTTCAGTCCAGGTTCTGAAATGTTTAGTGGAGATATTAGCTATGGAATGGAATTGTGATTTGGATACTTGTACCGTATGGATTGGTATTTTAATTTACTGAACTGATTCTGATCCGTGAAAAATATATTTGGGTAGTCATTTGACAAGATAGTGGTGATGAAATGTAGTATATCTTGTCTTGCGATCAGTGTTTGATTTCAGTTTGTGTTCCTCTATTTTACTTTGGTTGTCCTCTCTATGTTATCAAGTTTTAGTGTGTTTCAAGAAAGATTTCAAATATTTGTATGTCTACTGTGCACTTGTTCTAGTGGATTATAAGAAAACTGAGTTTTTTCCAAGGAGTATGTTTTCTGTTAGTTCCCACTTCTCATGATCTGATGATATAGTATGTTTTTGTTTGCAGCCTATGACAGTTTTTAGCATGGATTCAATTCGCATTTTCCGATCTTTAGGGTAAAATTTTACTTTGGATAATTTTGGATTGTGGTAATGATTATGGTGTAATCTAGAGGTTGTAAAGCTTATAAAGCTGGCTAGAAGAAGCTGTGTTCTGCAACCATTCATTTTTCTGATTCTGCTACAGAAAAGCTTATATTTTGAGTTTTCAACATTTACCTGTAAACAATCATAGTTTGGGGATAAGACCCATATTTGTGTAGGCATTAGAAGTATTTTTTAAGCTTGTGGTTTTTCGTAATCTTAATGCTTGCTGGTCTTATATGCTGAATTAGGAACAGGCAGAGTGGTGTTTTTTAATTTATGCCGTTGCACTTTTTATAAATAAGCATCTTGCAACTGTTGTGTTGTGCTGAATTGTCTTTTCACTGAAGGCACTACCCTAATGAACCTTGGCTATTAGCATATTAATTCACCAATCTGTAGTTGTTGATGTAGTTTTGAAATTTATGAAATGTTGTTTAACTTGTGACATTTATTGCGAAAGCTATATGTTTTGACGAAGTGTTGATAGTGCTGGACTGTTGGTTATGTATTTAGTTTTTTGGTCCGTCTAATTGTTGGTGACAATTTGGTGATTGATGTAGTATTATTGAGCTCTACATGTAGATATATGCTTAAGATGGACAATTGTCTCGTTGGATCAGTTTAGATCCGTTTGGATGGTTTACTTCTAGGATGAATGTGCTTGATTACAACTTCTAGTTTGGTGTAAATATCCTGATTACTTACTCTACTTGTGTTCTCTCTCTATTACCACATGTAATCGTCTATCTGCCAGATCTGCTGCAGGTTTCTTTCTGGTTTTAAAAATGCGTCATCTATATGAAAAAATTTGGCTGTAGTGGTTGAGTCTTGAAAATCAAGTCGGGTGGACCTAATCTCGTAATTTTAAAGATTGAACCTGGATGGATAGACTAATACATGATTGTTTCATCACTCTAATGAAGCAAAATCAAGAAGCATAAAACATCGAAGTAACTGCATGATGAATAACTGGCAGGTAGCCTCACCATCATCTCTAATCAGTGAGAAAACTGAATGTGTAAAATCTAGATCAACGTGGGCGATGATAACCGTAGATGGTGTAGAAAGTCTCTGCCAAAGTTAACAGCAACAGCACTCCAGCAGCCGCTACTGACATAGTAGTCCATGGATTGGTGAAATAAGTATGATTAAGATCAGCTACCCAGTTATTCCACTTGCCATTGTAGTACTTGTTCACTTCCTCAGGCACAGACGAAAGGTAATTACCGTTTATGTCAGAAAACTACTTCTTGACATATCCGATTCAGTTGATTGAATAGTTCTGCAACCTCTTCATCATTCCCCAACCAATGCTCAATGATCCCACGTCGATGCAAGAAGCTCACATCAGCAGCCGTTCCAATCAGGTTGTCCATGAAGATTACGTACGCGGTAACCTTGTTTGTGCACCCAAGTTTACACCGCTCGTACGCTATCAGGTTGAGGAAGAGGGATTTTGTTACGTCGTGGATCAGCAATCGTGGTATCTTGAGGACGCCTTTCTTGTATTGTATGTTCCAGAATCTATCCGTTTTCATTACATGGAACTTGATTCCGGCTTCTTTGAGCTCAATGGCACAATAGACGATTACTTGGTTTCTCTTATCCGCCACAAGGTTCGTGTGGGTCCACATCCGCAATTTCGGGGCAGTGTGCTTTGACGACCGAGTCCGGATGTCCAAAAGGTTCCTCCGGAAAACATCCAGGCAGTGCAGCCCGTCTTGTTCGAGTAATGGATCATAGGTCATTTTGTTGCTCATTGGCTCATCCGTGGGTGTCAGTGGATCGAAGAATTTTATAGCTAGCCGGGAAACAACCCCCTTCTGATCGGGATTGCCAGTTTGGAGTCCCAACACCCTGTCAAGTATAAATAGAGGGATCTGATTCTCTAGCATTATCATGTCGCGCTGGATCATGTGCATATTTGCACGAATTGCAAAAATTGGATCGTTCTTCGGGTAACCAAGCTTAGTGAATCCATTTCTTACCTCAACCCCACGAAAGATGTCAAGGACGAAGCATGAATCGAGCACCATCATCTGTGCAAACTAATTGGGATTAAGACCAATATTTCCCTGGTAGCAAGCACGGGCCCTTTTGTCCAGCTCTTTCACTCCATCGAGATAGAGCTCAATCGGATGTTTGGTTCGTCTGAGTGTACACTGCAGTGCCCTCCATTTATGGAATTCCATGTCCCTTACCCGCTTCTTTTTATGGTGGTAAGGGCCTAATGACACAGCCTGGGGAATGTAAGTGTCTTCGTCACCAGCATCCCGTAGGCGTTGGGGTATCCTGTAGATGCAGAGTTTGGCCCACAGGCCTGCTTCATGGTCATGGGTGGCTTCGTCGAGCTTTCCCTTGATGGTTATTATCCAGTCTGGTTCCTTAGGCTTGACCGCCTGTTGTTCTTCCTCCATACGGCCTGTTTCTTGTCTCAACTCTAGGATCTTGGGTTCGAGCGATTTGCTGAGAATGAGCGTCATGAGGTACTACTTGAGTTTCTCTTTTTCTTTGGAAGATGCATTTTCTTCTCTGTGATCCAAGCGGCTTGAGTCCGGGGACACCATGGACTCAAGCTTGTACCTTGAGAGCCACTTTAGTGGGAACAATGAACACTCCATTATCTCCATTCTATTCTCTCTACATTCTCTTTATACTCTTCTATCTTTTCTACTACTACTCTTTTTCTCTTTAACAAATAGATGGTTGTTCAATGATATTTAGTTGGACCTTCTGAAATTTCTAAGGAGATTGGACTCTTAAAGTTTTTGTGATGTAATAAACTCTATTTGAAGTCTCGAAACTAAGTTTGAGACGGTCAATCCAAAGTAAAAATTAGAGTCCGGATCGGTTAGTTCAAATGCTATAGAACCGCATTGAATGGGGCCGGTACAACAATCGAATATATACATCAAACTCCACCTAATTGAACTTCATATATCCTTGAATCTTGATGTAATACCCTAGCTTCCGTGGGTCGAGACCAAATCCTCTAAGTTAGAGGTTCACACTTATAAGATCATACACATACCGTTGGGATGATATTGTTCGTTTTGGCACGGAATCCTCATAAGTTTAATTTTGAAATCACATACTGAGTCCTTGTATCACGAGTTAATAGATTTTGAGAGATATTTCTGAAACTTGAAACAAATAGATTTTGTTTGAAAGTCATCTAAACTATCCATGTTTCCTAAAACTTCTTGCAAAGGAACCCTAAGAGTTCAAGATTGATACTTACATAACCATACCACACTATAAGAAATAGTATTAGCATCCCAAACAGAGCCATTTGTTTCTTCTATGGTACCTCTTAGGCACAGACATTTGAAGCTGGTGAGTTCCACCTCTGACTTCCGAACTTGTCTCATCCACATTCATCTCAATATGATCTATCAGCTTGCCCTGATTCTTCACGAACTCGACCAATTGCAGGTACACTTCGCGCAAGTCAATCATTTCGTCCTGGATCTCTTCCACTGTATCATGGCGCTCTTGCATCTCTGCGATAGTGTCCATGACATGTTTTCGCCCCTGCTGCTGAATCACCTTCTTGAGGAAGGTTTCACTGTCTACTGTTTTCAACAGTCTGTCCAACACCTTCTCTTCCGGATATTCTCCGGTCGCAATATAGTATCTGTGAAGATAAATAGTCAGGTTAAAAGATCAAAGTCAAAAGGCTTTGATACGATAATAAATTTCATTTCATCTAAAAGTTTGAATTCGTAGACGTGCATTCTTCATCAACAAAAATATTTTTGTGTAGTGCTACAATAAATTGATGGACTATTTACAAATAAAATCACCACCCCTAATTTGAAATCAGTTTATACTGTATCTGATGAGGGAATTTCGATATGACAGGGATAACTACCTACGACATACGTCGCACGTCAATGAGATCCACATACTATGTGGAGTGTGCTACTGTGGTTACGCAACACAAATTACATTTGATATCTACTTGTGTAGCTTGCATAGAAGCAAGTTCCTCATGGCATTACTATATTGACATAAAATCAATTTCCCAACAAAATCTATACATTTTTATAGTTAAATCATTTAACTTGAATATGGTGAAATTTATTGAAGCATAAGTTGCAAATACTCCTATATTTCACTATTTACACTCTCTGAAAATAATTGATTTTCCCGCATTTTCTAATTTTCCCGCAATTCAAGAAAGGAAAAAGAACTTAGTTATATAGTCCATACCTCCTCTGTAGTGTTTCCCTATCATCGGACTCCATGTCGCTCCGGAGAGCGTATACCCGGTCCCTGATGTCAAGCAACTCATTCATCAATTCATCGACCGCCTTCTTGCCGGCTCGTTCGATCAGGGCTTCCAGGTGGACCATGATGAGTTTGGACTTGTTGAGAAAGTCAGGGATTTTGACGGAACGGAGTTCATTGACGATCTTGGCTCTGTGAAGGCTATGCTTGCTCTCTTCATGGGCGAATTGGAGTTCGTCACAGAGGAGCCGCAGTTCTTGAAGGTCTTGTTCAACTGATACGCCATATGAGGATGGGGCAACAAGAAGCATGTTGATGATCAACTGAAACACCACAGGAACTTGGAAATGAGAGTGACAGGTTCAATAAGTACCAAGTAGTTAGGACTCCTATGAAGACTAATTAGAGATAAACTAGGAGAATTACCATAAAAGATTCACTTACCAAGATTGGATGAGTTTTAGGTTATCTGCTGTCATAAGTAGTTAGGACTCCTATGAGGATTTAAACCTGTTGTATTCGCAGTTGCGTTTCCTGATATTGATAAAAAGCTAGGGGCAGAAACTTTTTTTTTTTTTTTTTAAGAATCTAGAGGCAGAAACTCATTAATGGGGGTTCGGGACCTGGCTAACTTATGAAAATTGCCAGCAGTAAAAAAAATTAAAGATTGGTAACAACAACGACTTAGCTTCACCGGTAATGGATTTCACTTAATCAAAAGGTCTCGAGTTTGAGTATTGTGGAGCTGCCCTAAAATAATGTTCGACCAGATTAGTCACACGTGCCGAATGGGAAACCTAAGACAAAAGCATGGTAACTGTAAACACCTTAATATTAAGTAAAATTCTTCTATAGACCGGAACCTAAGACAAAAGCATGGTAACTGTAAACACCTTAATATTAAGTAAAATTCTTCTATAGACCGGATCTATTAGACCTTATGGTTGAGAATAAATGCATATATTAGAATAAGGCTCTGTTCTCTTCAACTGAAAACTCATTCGATTCCTGCCTGCTCCATTCGATTCAGCTCATTAGTTATATTTTATACTACAATTCGATTCGAAGAATTTCAATGAAGAATGAGCCTAAGTGTCTTAAAATCATTTTCTGTGATGTAGGTAATTCTTAGCCATCAGGTCTACCACTCTTTAAATTTTAAAGACTACTACTAACAAAGATATTAACAAGTCCTAAAACAAAGGGGCATGTTCAGGGGTGTTTGGTGAGCTCTTAGGTAGGAAGAGGGAATTAAAAAAAAACACATTACATAAAACTCCTTAAAACTTGAATTGCAAAATTATACTTATCCTATAACATTATAAACATCCCATATGCTGCTGTTATACCAACAATATAAGGAAAATTTGAGAACTAAAATGTTGATTCTTGTGGATCTGCTTTTCAAATTCAAAATATGTCCTGCTTAAAATATATGAATGCAAACACATTTTAATAGATTAAAATTCAGAAAGAGCTTTAAGAGAACTTTTGAAAAGACTACCTGAACTAGATATAGATGACAACTAAATGGGATGGAAGACAACTTACGAGCAAAATATAGTACTAGTAGATGACAAATTGACTACTACGGAACAAAAGATAGTAGATGGCGAAAAACAAAATTTTGAAACCACTTCATAGGGCCTCAAGTTCGACAAGCAAACCATATCGGGGGCAACTTGAACAAACTAATCAATATCTCACTGACACTCGATCCAATCCAAGAACATTTTTCCGATGTTCAAACATACAAACCTCCCTGCCCCGCCTCCAAGGCATCCCACTTAACAGAGTCGAGTTGAAATTGTGGATGAAGTAGAGCATGCAATGTAAATCTAACTAAATGATGGAAAACAACAAAGTCCAAGTAATCAAGGCCCGTTGAGATAAAATCAGTCTCAAAATACACACAATTGCAAAAAAAGAGTTCAGCATAACCATCAGTGCTAGTCGATTAAACGAGTGAGTACATACTGTGAAGCGAAACGAGAATGGTAAACAACCATAGTTCAGCAGATCTACAAGGAGCCTGATTGTTTAATTCAATCTTCACGTTTATTTACTACATAATGCACACAGAAATTTCACCATACTTCTTGCAAAAACAGAAGTTCTAGAGCATGAAATCAAGACTGTATCTTCATTGGCAGGTTGTAATTGGAATTGGGAATATGCGTCCTGTCTCCAGCAAATCGAGAATCAATGTTAAGCGGTCCTCATGATTATGTGAGTGCCACTATCAGTATCAATAATGTCGCTAATTTCACCAACTTTCAAAGCATAGGTTGCATCTTCAAATGGTTTCTGCATTTGACCACGACCAAAAGGACCTAACAAAAGAGTGGATTGATTAGGATTCCCAACACCAGGAACTCAAATGTACGTATTGAACGTTAACAATCTTTTAATCAAGTTGGCAGCGCCAACAGTATGTGAGAGCCGACAACCATAAAAATTGACAAGTGAATGAGCAATACACATGACACTTTTAGGATCATTTTAGGCCGTAGCATGCCAGTTGCGACTGAAAAAAATAGTGGAAACTAGATAGCAGCTCCACATGGATACAAAAACAAATTTGGAGATCGCTATAAATTTTCTCCTCAAAGGATCAAAAAGGTGATTGGAGGGTTACCAAGTCCACATAAGTAAACCAATGCAAAGAATTCAAGAACATTGAATTGCAAAGGACAAAATACTCAAACCAAGGCAGTGCAGAGAATATCTGATTCAAAGTGTGATTACAAAATTCAATGAACAATGTCAACAGTATTCAATTATTCATCATAACTTCAGCTCAGCCAACAATAAGAATTATCGAGAACTCTTGCTGGTAAATGTAAAATCCAAATTCAAGAAAAAACACTCACCATTTATATTTAAAAAAACCATCATACAAAATAAACAATGAGAAGCAGATATGTTTATACAATCAATCATACTTCTCATAAAAATATTAGCATATGATTCGATGTTGCCCAATAATTCAAAAGTGCATAACATTGAAATATTCAGTTTAGAATCTTAGACTCTAGCAGTTATATCATCATTGATAAGGTGAACAGACAAAGTGGATAACTGAAACTTGAGTTTTACGCAACAGTATCTACATTAGATCACTGACTTACAAGTAGGCAATTCATTTCATACAATACAACACTATCTAAGGTGATTACTGATACAATAGTTAGTTAGTACAATCAATCTTACTCATCATAATGTATTATCATACGATTCAACCGAACTGAAAATAACATTACAAAACATTGGATGATTCGGTTTATGATCTTAGACTCTAGCAGTTATATCATCATTGATAAGCTGACTAGATGCTACCATATCTACTACATCACTCACTTACTTATGAGTAGGCGATTCATTTCATACAATACAAATCAATCTAAGGTGATTACTGATACAATAGTTAGTTAGTACAATCAATCTTACTCATCATAATGTATTATCATACGATTCAACCGAACTGAAAATAACATTACAAAACATTGGATGATTCGGTTTATGATCTTAGACTCTAGCAGTTATATCATCATTGATAAGCTGACTAGATGCTACCATATCTACTACATCAATCACTTACTTACGAGTAGGCGATTCATTTCATACAAAACAAATCAATCTAAGGTGATTACTGGTACAATAGTTTGTTAGTACAATCAATCTTAGTCATCATAATGTATTAACATACGATTCAACTGAACCAAAAACAACATTACCAAACATCGAATTATCCGGATCATGATCTTAGACTCTAGCAGTTACATCATCATTGATAAGCTGACTTGATGAAGTGCACAAGTGAACGATTATTATGCAACTGTATCTACTAGATCACTCACTTACTCACAATAGTCGATTCATTTCATACAATGATACAATACAAATCAACTTAGGTGATAACTGGTACAATAGATAGATCCAAATCAGCTCCAAACACAAGAAAACCTAACAATTAGATGAGCACAAATGGAAAATCAGTATGAAGATCAGATCAGAACAGAATCGAAATATACCAAGATCTCCACCGCGCTTGGCGGAGCTGCAATCGGAGAAGCGAGAAGCGACGTCGTCGAATCTGGATTTACCGGCGAGGATATCGTCGCGGAGGGTTTGAAGGTGAGCGACGGCGGTTTCTCTGGTGGTGGTGGAGATACGGCGGCCATCGGGATCCTTCCAGGAGGACTTTCGGCGTGAACCTTCGTGCTTAATCAGTATGTGCGATGCTCGAACCTGCTCGCTCGACGACATTGAAGCTAGATTTCGATGGTGATTCAAGCTACTGAGCTGAGTGAGTGAGGGTGTGGAAGTTGGGGAAGGGTTTGCACTTTGCAGTTTGCCTCTGATTTTTCGATGTATAAAATGGAGATGAGAAAAGGATAATCTAATTTCAAAAAGTTTGATGACGTAGTTTATCTTGACACCGGCATACCCGCTCGATCACATTGGAGTTTTTTTTTACTTTTTTCAATTTCTATGCTATCCGATTCCGCTATATGCGATTATTCCAGCAGAACACTATTGAAACCTTCTTAAGGGGCGGCCTCCCAACGTTATATTTTACATTCATATTGTTCGACCCCTAGACCTTACTTAATTTAACTTAATCCCATGTTGGTATCACGTTGGAGTTAGTATTTAACCTAAGCTTGGGGTTGCCAGGTTAATGTTTTCGGAGCCGGTCGGAATCCATTTAGTCCCGTTCGACCTTTCGATCCAACTTTAATGAGTTTAAGGATTTTTTTGGGTTACATTTCGTTCAATTTTTACAGAATAATTCAATAGAATAAACATTAACGACAATAAAATTAATTTAAAGCAACGAGAACAATACATTAAAAGAAGGGACCACTTTTAATATTTTTACAAGATAAAAGACCTTTTGAATTTTGTTTTTTTAGCAACACGACAACTATTTACATTAAACTAGGCGGTAAGTACAGATGCTCATGGCGATTCGTGAAGCATTGGACACGAGTCTAGTTCGATACATACAAAGATCTGAAGCAAGTAAAGGTGCTAGCCAGGTCGGGCAACTATCCCAAACAAACAAAATTGGGGTAGCCTGGTCGATACTATGAACATAATCCCTACCACTGGAATTAGGACTAGAAAATAAACTACGTGAACTACCACGTTTAGCGAGGTTGTCCGCTCGTTCGCCTCACGATACACAAAAGAAACATGAACCTCCTGTAAGCCAATCAGCTGATGGTGCAAGTCATGGATCAGTTTTTGGTGCACGCAGGTTGGGTCCTGCCTCCTACAAACACAAGAAATCAAACAATGAGAGTCAGTTTGGATAAGCAATTTAAGTATACCTCTCCGCAAAGCTAGTGTCAGTCCTATCCGAAGAGCCATAATGTCAGCCATATTATTATTTGTCCAACCTATATAACCACTAGTTGCTTGTATGAAAGCACCATTTTTGTTTCGAAAAATACAACCGATCCCGGCCCGACCTGGATTACCCAGGGCAGACCCACCAGTATTAAGGCAAACTAAATCGTCGAGTGATGGGGGTCCAAGTGCAACGGAGTGCGGTTTTAGGGGGAGTGGCGGATCGGGTAGATAACTCTCGATTTAGTTGCAGGCACCGTTGTTGTAGTCCTAAAAAGGTAATGTCGTGTCCTCAGAAGATCTTGTGGTTTCGAGACTGCCAGATAACCCAAGTCAAAATGATATATCGAAGCTGTTGGGGAGAGTTTAGCGGGAGATTGGAAAGACGCCAAAGAAGAGATCCTCAAGGATCGCCAAAGCGTAGGCCAGTAAATAGAACATATACACTCAAATTGAGAACACGAGAAGAACAAATGGTCTGGCGTTTCCTCCTGTTGTCCGTAGATTGAGCACGTCGGGTCCCGTAGAACCTTTTGAAATATGTTAAAAAACTCTCATGCCGACATACCCCTAATTTAAACGGGGAAGTGTTTTGACATGCATAAATTTATATGGGCTTGTGGAGAAGACCGAATTGCCTTTAAAAGTCCTCACCATTTGATGCTCATTAGTTTGATATTTGTTAAAACGTAATAAGACTTTGTTCTCTTTGTCTGAACAGAATTAAATAGAAGTGAACTAAATGAAATTGAATTGAATTTATTTGCAGTATAAAAAACAATTAAGCAGAATTGAATTAAACTGAACTGAATGAATATGAATTAAACTGAAATTAATGAGTTTCAGATGAAGAGAGAAGAGCCTTGTAATTTGATATTGTTTACACAAATTGTTGTGAAACCCATTTTTTATATTAATTTAAATATAGAGGAATATATGTCGTTAATAAAAATATTGATATTTTTAAATAAAACATCTATATTATTAACAAAATTCATTTTTAAGTTATGAAAAGTTCTCAACTAAATATGTTTAAGTTCACAATAATAACTTTAATGTTTTTTCATTTTTTTTAATATTTACTATAAATGGTGATCCCACCGAACTATATAATTGAACAAATCAAAATTAAAGAATGACTGGCGTTAGACACATATTCATAATTTATAGATAATTAAGTAATTTTCATACTTACTTGAAAATCATTTTATTTGATTTCCAATGGCAAACATTTCATGTAGTCCACACAAAATAATAAGTTGTTTCCAATCTTGGACTTTATTTCATTTTTTATATTGTTACAGATAAAATGATTTCGAACTAAAATGAATAACATGGATTAAACTAAATGACACGTGACGGTCATCAAAAGAAGACCCATGTTTAGTTCGGTACGAAGCAGACCTAAGACCACTCCCAATGGGCCTTAGCTAAGACCGTGAATAGTGGCGGTCGTGAGCTAAGGCTGATTTAACGACCACAGCAGGAAAAAAAACTGTCCAACAGGTCGTGCTAAGGCCGTGAATAGTGTTTTGTAATACTTTTTTCGTATTTTTTTTAACTTGCTTAACATATTATAAGAGTGTTTAGAAGTTGAAATTACTCAAATTGGATTCTTAAAACTCGTTTTATAATTTATTAAGATTGAAATCAGACGGTTACAAAACAACGACGACGACGACAACAACAACAACAACAACAACAACGTTGAAATCCTACTTGAAATGAAATGAAAGCACACAACAACAAACATAGAAGGAATCACATTCCGAGCTCGGACTGGAGCTTCTGCAGGATAGAAAGCTCCATCGGTGACAAGTTATCAAACCTATTTTGTAGATCGATCATCATTTGGAACTTCCCCAACGTAGAAGCTTGATGTTGAGTCTCAGCAAGCATTCTCGTATCCTCAGACTTCTTCTCCACCTTCATTCGCATCACTTCAAGCTTCCTCTCCTCAAACTCAAGCCTCCGCGCCTCAGCTTGCTTCCTTTCCTCAATCTTCCTCAGTTTAAGCTCAAGCCTCTTCTCCTCAATTGTATTCATGCCTTGGAAGGATTCATTCAAGCCGTCCATAATCGAAGCTCAACCCTTGCTCTTGCAAGGCCTTTGCCTTATCACAACCCATAGGGCGCTTCGATGCAATTTCGCTCCCATCATCATTGCATTCCAAACCCCTTTTGGTACCGCTCCCACCACTAACCTCAACATTGATAGCCTCATCAGCTGATCCACCACCATATGCCCGAGGTTGCGCCCTGGAAGTTTTCACCCCGGTTGCACTGGTGAAATTCATGTGAGATTGCCACTGCGGATAGTGCCTCATTGCTTCCCAACAATGAATGTTATTAAACTTCGCCACCTGTTTGTGTAGCTTTTTGGCCATGTTGATAACACCATCGTCATTGTAACCGCTTTTATCTCCAACACATCTTTCCGCATCATCATAAGCTGAGACAAAGTGGTTTACATCTTCTTTCATCCGAGTCCACCGACCACATGTAGTGAATTTGCAGTTCGAGGTGTGAGACCGGTAAGAGGATGGCCATCTCTAATGTTTTGCTCCCAGATTTCCTGAACTTCCACAAACATCGAAGTATACGTGCGGTTGGTGGCTTTCGCCGGATCCTCACTTAACGACATGAAAATCTGGATGAGAGCAAGATCCTCCGCTTCAGAGTACGAACTCCTTGACCCATCCTTTTCTTCTTCTTTCACCGCGGTTGAGGCTGCCTTTTTTCCAGTAGGCTTGCGAGGTTTCCTTCCTTTCCCTTTTGCCTAGGTTCCGGTTGAGTCACCGGAACAGACTCCGGGATTGGCTGTGAGTCACGGGGTGGATAAGTTGATGAGTCTGGGTTGTATGGATTGTAGCACCCGTTCGTATCGTAGAATGAAGGTTCCGGTTGGCCTTTGGGTGAGATGGGAATTTGGGAATTGGGAGTGATACCATAAAACTCATTCAGAAATGCCGGTATTTTATCCAACATTCCTTGTTGAGTGAGCCATATGTATGTCGGATGCTCAAATGGGTTTGGTGGAGTGGGGTTCGAATTCTGGGAGTTGGGAGTAGACATTTTAGCGTTTTGAGTTTAA
This sequence comes from Plantago major, assembly GCA_026545765.1. Classification (NCBI taxonomy): domain Eukaryota; kingdom Viridiplantae; phylum Streptophyta; class Magnoliopsida; order Lamiales; family Plantaginaceae; genus Plantago; species Plantago major. The sequence continues at coordinate 86,108,264 of CM048843.1, read as the reverse complement.
GAAGTGGAAGATGAGAGGAAATTGAGGTGCGGTGAAATGGGTTGAGAATGAGTTGTATTTATAGATCTCGAAAAAATATAGTCGTTGGGGTATTTTTATTTAATATTACTTTATAAATTAATTTTAAAAAAATTAAAAAAGGGGGGGGGGGGGACCCTGTTGGCTGCCCAGCCGTTGGCCGTACACCACGGCCGGCCACATGACCACTCCCATTGGGAGTGGTCTAAGAATACAAAATCCCTACTTAAGAGTTAAGAACATCAGTCGATCCATCATAAGGTCTTACTTTCGTTGCTATTAAACTCAAAACACTTAAATAGGCACCACTCTTCATTCATTTAACCACACTTCAAATTTGACCCTTATTCCCCTATTAAACTCAAAACACTTGATTATTATTTTACCTTGTTTGTTCTGTAATCATGGAAGGAAACTATTCAAACTCCACTCCACAAGTTCATTCGAGCTTCTTACACGGCGCATACGTTTGGTCCATCACACCCTTTGTGTTTGACTGTTTGTCTTCTATTTTAATTTTTTCAACTAAACTAAAATTACTCGTTAACTCTATGTGTTAATATATTGATGATTGGTACCGAGTGAGTAATTAATAATAATAAAAGAGTATTACATTAGCTTTGAATAGTGAAACCCTAGTGAATACAGAGTAACAAAGTCGCCGCATTGTTTGTCTGATTTCATTTGGCTGTAAATCTTGCTCGAATCCTTTTTCTCATCATCCATCTCTCCCACCCGAGGTATGTGCAGCTTCCCATTAGTCCAGTTGTAGCATTTTATTTCTATTGTATGTTTATTCCGTCCATCATTGTTAGTATTTGTTTGATTCCATATCTATTCAATATTCTCATCACTGTCGTTTCATCATTCATAAAACAGATACTACTACTACTACTACTACTACTACAGAAGAAATATGGCTATTTACGCAGCTGCTCTTCATTTTGCACGCAGATCTGCTCCTAGTACTAGAAGTATTAGCAGCAGCTACTTGTTGTTTCGTGTTAATTCTACTCTCTTCTGCAATTCCTATTCTCATCATGCTTCTTCTTTTTCTACAACCTCTACTAACAAATCACCTTCAAACACCATTACTCCTCCTTCATTTCCTCCTGATTTCTTTGTCGATAAATACAAATTCTCTCCTGAAATTGCTTCCAAAGCTTCCTCATTTTCAGCTCGTATCAAAAAGCCCCAAAATCCTGATTTGCTGCTTACTTTCCTTAGAGATAAGGGCTTTTCCCATTCCCATTTGCAGAGAATCGTTAGGCATCACTCTCAGTTGCTCTCTGCGTGTGTTGAGACGAATGTTAAGCCAAAGTTCAAAATTTTCGAGGATTTGGGTCTCTCTTCCGATGAGGCAGCTCAGGTAGTCGCACGTGAGTTCATTATTCTTGGTCGTGGAGCTACCACGACCATCCACACACTCTCTGTGTTGAAGGGCCTGTTGGGATCTAATGACCATGTTATTAGACTCATCAAGAAACATCCCAGCTTGTTTTATGCAGATCCAGAGAAGACTCTGTTGCCAAACATTGAATTCCTCAAGAGCTGTGGCATACAGGTTCAACAGATTAATAGCCTCATTTATTCTTGTCCTAGTTTGTTCTTCATAAGTCTAGAAAATATGAGACGATGTGTTTGCAAGGCTGATGAGATGGGCGTTGAGAGGAGCTCCAGGGCGTTTATTTATGCTGTTAAAACTATTAGTCACATGTCTGATGAGACTTTGGTGCTCAAATGGAAGAGCTTTCAGGATTTGGGCTTCTCTGAAGATGACATTTTGAGAGCGTTTAGGACTGTACCTCTGGTAATTGCTGTATCTATGCGGAAGAAAAAGGAGGTAGTAGAGGTGCTGCTTGAATCAGGAAAGTATGATATGTCGTGTATTATCAAACACCCTGCATCACTTATGCACAGCATTGAAAAGAGGTTTAAACCACGATTGGAGGTTTTGAAGGCTTTGGAAGAGAGGAGTATAATTAATAAATGGCCGACTCTTTCAACACTTTGCACCATGTCAGATGAGAGTTTCTTTAAGAAATTTGTCGCTCCTAATATAAATGAAGTAGGCAAAGATTTTATAGCAAAGACTGCTTTCGTTGAAAAACTAGACACGGCAAATGGCTTGAAAGCCAACTTGAGGTGATATGTATGGCTGTGCGGGAGCTGCCAGTTGGTTTGGTACCTGGATCACTTTTCTAATTAAGGCTTTATTTCATGGTTTGTGTAACAGCAAAGGATCAGGTACCTTGTGTTAGGACCTGTGAATCTATTTGATAGACATTAAATACAATGCCTGCTTGTTCTGGTTAAAGATGAAAATGGCTTAGTAACCAATTTTGCCTCGAGCATGTAACTTGTTTAATTAGCATGATCTGCTTTTCTGTTTCCCCTGTGGACAAGTCATTTCTGTACCTGGATCACTTAAAGACTGTATCAACTTCATTTTGCTGCTTCAGTAGTTGAGCTCTTCTCTTGATACTGAGGTTTCACTGGCAGTTCGTTTAAGTCGATAGCTGTATTTGTTGGCCGAATGCTATGTCAGTTATTCTTAAACCGTTGTGATCAGGTATTCATGTGATATGTTCCTGTGTTTCTCAAATAAGCTAAATGCCTAAATGTCATCCATGAATGCTTCACCATGACACTGTGCATTGTGTACTGCCTGTATCATTCCACTAACTATTTTAGGTTTAGTAGATATTGTAAGTATCTATAGGAAAACCTACGAGTGCAATTGATGAAGCGTAATATATTAAAACATTTTTTCTCTAGAGGATGACTTACATTGATGTCTCTTCCTGTTTGTTTACATGCTTCTTCTGAGGACCTTATATTATGTTAAATGGTTGGTGCTAGAAATTTTTTCGCACAATAAGTATATGTTGCTCTAATGTAAAACTCTTGTGGTTTTTGTGCTTATATATACACACAGTAGATTTTTTTGTTAATTTTTTGGGATCCAACTTAGATCACCTTGATTTGTATACAGATGAGCAGATCGACAAAAAAAATCGGTGATTAGCTAAAACATTACCTGCCTCAAGATAAAATAAGACTATTTTTTTTTTTTACAAATTAAGAATCAGGCTGTATTCTTTTCATCTGAAAACTCATTAATTTCATATTCATTCAGTTCTTCTTAATTGTTTTTTATACTACAATTTAGATCAGATCAGTTCTTTTCAGACGAATAGAACAGAGCTTTAGTATTAGATTGTTGATGATAATATACGTATGGAAACAGGGAAGAAGGCATTGGCAATATAATACCAATTTGGAATTCATCAACAAAAGACAAAGGACTCATTTGAATAAATCGGGAAAACAAAGGACCACAATGTAAATTAGACATCCCAAATCTACAATTTGATTGGTTTTGAGTTTCCATTCGCACAATATAAGACAAGAAACATAGCAGCATCATTATTCCTTTCATTGTAAACTCCATAATTGAAATTCGTTTCTCAGACCAGAAGTTTACATTCCGACGATTAGAACTAATCACATCAAAACCAATAGAGATGAAATCGGCGACGGAACAACACAAAGCAGCTGGGATTTGCGAAATCTCGGAAGATTTGATCAATCTTATCTTGTTACGGCTCCTAGTGGAATCTATTTTGAAGTTCAAGTGTGTTTCGAAATTATGATTTTATTTAATCTCTATTAAAAAATTCGTTCTATCCCAGTTGAATTTTGCAACGAACAACATAGATTACGCACGCATTAATGTGCAATCGATGGATTCTTTTTCATTTACCAAGCAATATTATCTGAATGCCTTGTTGCACGAATTAGAGGACCATGAAGCACCTGACCTTTACTTTCCCCTAGGTAAACAATATGCTTTGAGTACCTTTCTTGGTTCCTGTAATGGTCTGTGTTGTGCCTGGGTTAGCTTGTTGGTTTGGAACCCATGTACCAGAGTATGCAGAGAATTGTTTTTCAACAGTGCGTGCGAGTGCTTTCGCAACGTGGGATTTGCTGGTTTTCATGGTGGTGATTACAAGGTTTTCTTGATTACTTATTATCATGGCAAGTCCATATCAAGGTTATATAGTTCAAGAACTGATTCTTGGAAATATGTAAAGACTGCATTGAATTACCATATTGGTCGTTAACTTTACCGTGGAAGTTTGCGGACAATAAGCTCTACTGGCTTGCACATGATTCAAATATTATTTATTTTGATTTGGAAAGTGAGTCTTGGCGAACGGTAGAGCTGCCAGAGGTCGCGGGTTTTTGTTGCCAACACCTGGAAGTACTTGGGGAATGCCTTTGTTTGTTTAATGATCTGGATTTAACGAGAACGAATGTGTGGATTTTGAAGAAGCATGGGTTGAAAGGTGGGATAAAATCTTCAGTATTGAGCATGCGTCTTGTTCAGGGATTATTGGCATGCCTAAACCCGTATGTATGACTGGAGAGGGTAAAATTTTGATATGGTACAGACTCTTGCAAGGCACTGCTTTCATAACTTATGATCCAAAAACCAGGTGTTTTAAGGAATTAGGTAACAGAGTGTCTCATTGGATTGGAACAACAAGTGTCTTTGTCCCAAGTTTAGTCTCACCATTTCCGGTTGATTAGCTGTAACCCGAAGCTTGAATAAAGGAGAGGATATTACAGTGTCAGTTGCTCTGTTACAGGTCCAAAATTTTCACCCAAACTTACTTTTATTTACATAACATGTCATGACTTTATCTTATTTGATTAACCTAATCAAACTCCAAATTATAACATTAATATAACAAATTCAATCGTAAATCAATAAGCCACAAATAGGGCTTTAGTACTATATTTTACTTTTGTTTTACCTCCGTGCCATAACAAAACAAGAATACTGTAAGTTTTGTTCAAAGTTGTTATATTGTTTATGCATTGTTTCCCCTTAAAGTAATTATTTTTTAATAAGTACTTTTTATATTTTAGTATGTTATATAAAATTCAATTGATTTATATGTAATGATTTATAAGCGTTGGAAAACGATCATATTGGATTAACTGAAACAAACCAATGTAAAATATCTACACATGTAATGTCACACGTTATAAAATTTATTTAGACTATTCATACTTATTTGAGGTGGAACATTGCAGGGATTGTTATATCCTAAAGCTAGAAAAACGAAGTTAAAAAAAAATTGAAGCAATTGGCATCAAGTTTAAAATAAAATGGTTTAACTAGGGTTATCAATTATGAGTGTATCCAATAGTTCGACTCAAATGTGACTCGGATTCATTGGACCCAAAACCATTTTTAGAACCAAATGAATTGTGAATTAATTCAAAACCAAAACCAAATCATATTGATCCACTACATGATTCATATAGAAGTACAAATAAGTCACTTGTTGACTCATCTTGGATCCACATAAAAAAAAAAAAAAAAAAAACCTTAAAACACGTAAAAATTTATATTAGTGAAATTAGAATTATACACCCCCAATGAGCTGCCTACACCACCAATGACGTAAAATAAAATATTTCACTAATATAATTTGTGGATTTAAAGTAAGTCAATAAGTCAATCATTTTGTGGATCCATGATGGTTTTGTCCTGGACCTGACTCAGATTCGAATCTGGATTCGAGTCAATTTTAGAACCACATAAATGATTATTTTAGGATTCGGAATCATTTTTGAGTCAAGATATGAATCGATTCAAATCCGATCCAAAACCTAAAATTGACAAGGCTAGTACGGGTATGCTCAATTTAAGTTTTGTGCGGATTGTAAATTGAAAAACTGAAAGTCCACTCATTATGCTCATGTTGGCAAATTGAACACCAAGTGAAACGAATAAAGAAAATGTAAAAATACAAAGTAGTTACTCGCTAGACGTAGATTCTAGTATATTTAAAAATTCTAAAATTACCAACGGTTGTTGGCTCAAATGGTAAGGACTTGAGTTCACTTAAGCAAGGTCCTCAAGTGTTTATATAATGTTATCGTTTTCTTATTTTCACAAGTCGCAGAAAGCCACGTCTGATAAGAAAGTCGTAACACTGGACATCACTAGGGTCTTGGACCGACGATTTGTGTTCTGACCTTCTCTTTTTTCCTGCAATAGGAAGATAAAATAATTGACAATGACAATAGACTAGTTTTGCCTCCAGACATGGGTAACCATTGTCTATCGATCTAGTTGTGACCATTGTCTATCGGTTTAGTTGTTATAATAAAGTTTGGGTAATTGAGATGAATTAAATGGAATACCTATCCCTTTCTGGTGTGTAAAGATGTATGGCTTCCATTATAATCATAATCAGCTTTCTTTTTGTTGATTCCGTATAAAATAGCGAGAGTTGAAAGTTGAAGCACTTCAACTCTCCAACACTAGTACTCGAAGAGGCGGTACATAAGCTTGTTTCGTTGCATTTTTTGAAGCTATGTTTTGTGCCTAGTATGATGACGGATGGATAGGTTGTTTTTGTGCTTAGACGGGATGGATAGGTTGTTGCTATATGTACGTTATAGCATCTTGCCCTAATCTTCTGCAAAATGTTAAAAGAACTCAGTAAAAATCACTAGTAAAGTACTACTCAACATTAAAAGCTGTAAATTCATTTAATTCTAGTAACTAATGCAAAAATATATGTACAGCTTGAGAAAATACATGATTTGGAAATCTGTTTGCTGCATAGCATATGACGGAGCAAGAACAACTATTTCCACGTTTTCAACTAACTGAAAGCCTGAAAGTTAGCCTGGCATAAATATTAGTAGTACATTGCATTGTGGAACCAGTAGCTACATTAATTTCAACAAGCCCTTTTACTTGCCACATGGTGGTTCATATACAGGTGATGAACTAACCAGCAATGCAATTAACTTCCCTTACAGAAGATCTACTATACATAAATGATGTCTTCATCATCGATATCATCGTCTTTACTCTCTGTGTCATCATCGCTGCCATCTGTCGCCTCTTGTAAGTCATCGTCGTCTGGGTCTTGCATAGACCTTCTCATATTATCATCTTTTATTTTATCTAATATAGCTATGACCTGACAAATACCACAAAAATCAGTTCATGAGCAGAATGGTAGACTTCAATAAGCTGAGTGTTATGTACAAAATCTTCCCAGATAAGTGCATAGTGGAGAACCTTAGATATCTGCCAACAATTTAGGGATTTACAATAAGCAAATCCAACTTGATAGTTGATACATGATACAGTAACAAATTGCAATACTGCACTATAGATTGCACTATGTCTGTAGTTACTCCAAAGAACATTTATTTATGTGCGAGGCATTTGACAGTACAAGGTCAATGATGTCAGTGCAATATATATCAACATGATAATGCAAAACGTTAAGCTTTACCTAAACGAGACAATAAAAATTCTTCGAGTACAATGACATCTTCATATCATCATAGATGTATATAATTCAACATAGGTCGGTAATGATGGTTGCCTAAAAGATGCAGATACTTCTTGTATGGCTTGTTCAAATGCATCTCATATAAAACAAATTTGACCATAAAATGCAACAGTGTTTGATCTCCTATGAATGGTGTGCCCTATGGAAACGACATTCAGGTATCTGGTTTACCGTTCTCATTGTAGGGAACTGACTCAAGGTCGGATGAGAAACTCAAGTGCTAGTTCTGGGGGTAATCCAAACATTCTAGCAGACCACAAAAAATTTGGTGCCAGAACAAGTTCCAAGAAAGAAAATAAAACGAAAAACAAATAATAATCCAATCAAGTACATTTGGCAACTGAGCAAGGAAAGGCTGGAACAAATGAAAACTAAGGCTTAAATTTGAAACAGTATATCACCTAGAAGCTGTATATCTGGTATTGTCACTATCAAACATTGGCAGGAACCGGTGAATTAAGGATTAGATAGACTCAACATGTATATCAGAGCATGATTTCAGAAGCATGAAATGAACTCAGGAATTTGGCTTTTTAAGCTCTTTCTTTACATAGATGAAAAATTGATCCCTATTTCATGATTCCACCATTTAACCAGTACAAACGTGTCCAGCATCAACTCGAACTTTTGATGCAAATCAAATGTCTCAACGGGTATGTCTTCTTGAATCATGGCGTTGATATATATCCAAATAATAACCTACTATATCGTTATTCAAGAAATTCCCTCTTTTTCCCTCAAGTTTGCTCTATTTTGTAATGTCTAAAGTCTAAACCAAACAATTATTAACAAAGGGTCAAAGGCGATGGAATTAAGAAAGCAATGATGACAGTATGACACTCGTAAGTTGAAATGAAAAAATGTTATCAGTCTCACCCTGCTTCCTCGTTCTAGAGATTCGTCTTCAATGAAACGGACCTCAGGTGTTAGCCGCAACTTCATGCGCTTGCCCAGTTGACTCCTAACATACTTCGCTTTTGATTTTAGCCCAGCGAAAGCAACTTCTTTTCCTCTTTCATCTCCAAAAATAGATACATACACTTTAACAACCTACAATATTAGTAATGGAAAAGCTCAGACACGATGTGGACAGACAACAAAATATCAAGGGACACCCCCAATAAGTAAAACACTTGGCCTTGAGTTTAAGAGTCGAGAGGTTTACACATGTACATCATTCAGTTATCAAGTCATTGTCATAATTCTCCATCAATATCTTTTAATACCAATATGACATGCCTCAACAAATAACAAGGTTTCAGCAAGAGGATTAAGTCCTTGACAAGTCAATTGCAACCAAAAAACCGGGTAATTCAATTTCATACGTACATTTTGGCATTTAATCATCATTAAGCAACCCAAAAACCAGGTAATTCAATTCCTTCCAACATACATTTGTTTTCTTAGGTGTTAATCCTAACTCCCAAACAAATCAGGCAATTCTATTTGCCACATGCATTAGGTTTCTATGCAACTTGCTCAGTGCTCACTCACTCATTTCATTTCACAAAAGTTTGAACATAACAAATTAAAGCCACAAACATCCCTAATCTGCATTAACGCAAACACCATTACCATTACTAGTACTCTTCGAAAGTTGTACACAATGAGAAAAAAACAGAAATCAACCAAATAACAAAATGAACGTGAAATCAACAACAATTAGGCTTTGTTCTCTTGGTCCGAACAGAACTGATCTGAAGTGAATTAATTTGTAGTATAAAAACAACTAAGTAGAACTGAACTCAATGAGAAGATAACATAGCCTTACTTGCAAATCAGCTGAAATTTCGACGTCACTGATAGTAGTCAGTGACGACAAGTACCGGTCGGCACCGAGAGCAGCTTCCGGCAAGACAGCGTGCTGAAGAGTGGTATCCGTGAGCAGCATATCTGAAATTTCTCTCCTAATCTGCTTGGCAACCATTTTGACTCTCCTAGGGTTTGCCATACAGGTAATCCTGATTCTGCCATTGCAATTGCTTTCAGCTCGCCGGAGAGAAGGTGGGAAACGGAGGCGGAGGTGGCAATACGACGTCGTTGGAGGAGGTAGCGAACATGGCGGATTGGGAATCGGAGTGTGTGTTAAAAGGTGAGGCATGGTGTTCAGATTGGAGGAAAGGAAATTACAATAGTTTCTGGATATATAACTCTTATAAAATTCGTTGGCTATTTGGAGGATGAAATTGCCTATGTTTCACATTACCGTTTACATTTTTCGCGGATCCACTTTACTGGGTTTGGTGTTTACAATTCGGATTCGGGTCGAACGATTTTTTTACCGAGCTTAGTATAAAAGCCCATTTTTCCTCTTTTCTTCTCATTTTCCTATGAGGCTTGTTAAACGCAGAACACTTACTAAACGTATAACACTTTTTTTATATATTGTAAAAGGCCCTTCAACTGATAAAAATATAGAATTAGTCCCATTTTTCGGAAAATTTCTCAAATTATCACATTTTCAAAAATATATAAACGTATATACACTACGGTATCATAACACAACCAAAATCAATGGCGTACAATCATTAGCCATATTATGCCGATAATGAAGAAGTATATTTTTTTTAATTTTAAATTAACTAATATTTCACCAAAATTTCAAAAAAAAAAAAAAAAAAAAAGGGATCAAAACCACGTTTTGTAGCCCTCAAGGTCGTTGAATAATCCGTGACCTTGAAATTGCCAACAAATCTGGCGTAACAATTTGCTAGAATCTGGAAATTGGCATGCCATATTAGCATCGTACGCCAGTGGCTATTTCGACCCTCGAAATTTCGCCATACTGACGTAGCAAACTTTGAGGTTTACCAGATTAAATTTTGTTCGTTTCGTGATTTTTTTTCGGTTTTTTTTAAGTAATTAAAAATATTATTTTACTATGTATGATTTGATTAAATTTGTTTTTTTTTTATTTATAACATTGCTCTTAAATTTTAATTATGTTTGTTTGAAGATCATAATCACCTTCGTGTTCTTCAATTATGTTTGTTTGAATATTCGAAGACAAAGATGTATGTTAGAGAGTTGAAATGCATAAATAAAAGTGTTTTTGGATACCTTCTTGTTCTTCGTGTTTTTCTTTTTAAGTTTTTTCGATTTATTCATTCGGATGATAAAATTAATTCGAATAAACTTGTTTGATGTTTTTTTAGGTAAAATAGTAATTTTTTTCAAATTATTGAACCATTTTGTAAATTATAATAATAGTGGTATTATATGTAATATGTAAAAATTTGTTCTGCGTTTAACATTCCTGTTTTTCTGTTTCTCTCCCGTTTCTTCAGTTAAACCGTTCGTTTTCTCTCCAAACTTGGCGAAGAACCCTAATCTGCTTGTTTTCACTTGCGGTCGACAGGTTTGTTTCGTTTCTCTTCGATTTTAATTGTTTTAAAGATGTTTTAGTTGTTGCTTATCTGTTTTTGAGGTTTTTTGTTTCGATTTTGATTTTTAGTTGCTTCAATGGTCGAATCGAACTTGAATGTTGATGTTGTCGGTGTCGATGGAGCTTCCGGTGGTGCAAATACTACCGTTGTTTCTCCGAAAGTCCACGAAGTGGTGTTCAAGTGATTAGCCACATATTTATCGATTTTTGTTCCGTTTCCATGGCCAATCTCAACAAATCCAGCTAACATGTTATTGATTCTAATGTTAGAGTGATGTCAGACGAATTCCAAGAGTCTAACAGGCAGATCGACAGTAGTTGTAGCAATAAAGGCGGGAGGAATGCAAATTGCAAGTGCAATTGATCCATATCTCGTTGGTGAAGACATCGAAAAGGTTTTTCCAATCTAATCTCATTATTCTCATTGTTATTGTTATCGTTGGTGAATAAATTGTCTATGTTTTACAATTTTACTAAATTGTCTAGTTTATTTTATAAATGGTCTATGTTTTAGTAGAAATTGTCTACATTGTTCGTTGTTGCTGGTTTAATTTTTTGTATAAATGGTCTATGTTTAGTAGAAATTGTCTATGTTTTAGTAGAAATTGTATATGTTGTTCGTTGTTGCTGGTTTAGTTTTTGTATAAATTGTCTATGTTTTACTATAAAATATTCTAGTTTTTTGTATAAATAGTTTATGTTTTAGTAGAAATTGTCTATCTTGTTTGTTGTTGCTGGTTTAGTTTTTTTTGTATAAATTGTCTAGTTTTTTTTATATAAATGACCTATGTTTTAGTTGAAATTGTCTATGTTGTTCGTTGTTGTTGGTTCAGTTTTTTTTTATAAATTGTCTTTGTTTTATTATAAATTGTCTAGTTTTTTGTATAAATGGTCTATGTTTTTATGTTATATGTTGCCGGTCCAGTTTGAATGGCTTAGTTTTTTTTTTTTTTTTTTTGGTATAGATGACCTATGTTTTACCATAAATTCTCTATATTGTTATGTGTTAGTGGTTTAGTAATTGTTTATGTTTTAGTAATTGTTTATGTTTTAGTAATTGTCTATATTTTTATGTTATATATATTGCTGGTCCAGATTGAAGGGCTCAATTTTTTTTGTATAAATGACCTATGTTTTACTATAAATTCTCTATATTGTTATGTGTTACTGGTTTAGTAATTGTCTATGTTTTAGTAATTGTTTATGTTTTAGTAATTGTCTATGTTTTTTGTATAAATTGTCTAGTTTTTTAGTATAAATGTCCTATGTTTTAGTATAAATTAACTAGTTTTTTTTTATATAATTGTCCTATGTTCTAGTTTTAGTATAAATTGTCTAGTTTTTTTTATAAACAAGCCAAAAATGCACGCGGATATCCGCGTGACTATATCTATACTATCTATTTGCATATATTGGTCATATTAATTCAATGAAATTGGATAGAACATACCTGAACGCTTTATTGCAAAACCATGAGTTATTGAATTTTCAAATCTAAGCCCCCTACCTACAACGACAGAAATTACATGAAGATCAACATAAAAGAGTTTGAAACTCTTAATCCAAATTGAGTGAAAGATGCAATAGGTTTGTTTGGAAGATAATGGTGAGAATGAGATCATAAGAGTTTGTAGTCTGCAGTCACGTTTGTTTCCAGGCGGTTGGATTTAAGAATGGATTATTGTATTATGATGATCACGCATTTACGGTAGTACCCCTTTAGAACTATTGTTTGTGTGGGAGTTAAAAGGGTAAACATGAAACTCTAAACGTTTGGTGTGACAACTGCTCGAGTCATTGCAAAATTCCACATTTGGCCACAACAATTTAAAGTCCAATTGAAGCAAATGATGTTGCCATTCTGAAAAGCTAAGAGGGTAAATTTGTAAACAGATGTGCAAAACTAGTAAATTGCCTTTTTTTTTTATATGTAGTATAGAAGTCAAATAACCAGCTCTTCCACGTTAAAACAAAACCAACGTTTATGTATCAATCGTTTTTCTCAAATTCTTACATCCTTGGACAACGCTTCCAAGTAGACAACAATCAGAAGGTTTGATCTATCAAGCAAACCCCGATCATTCTTTCGGTAAGCAACTTGATCTTCTTTCGTTGATCCTACCTCCATCAATGCTAATTAGAATTCTATCATGGTATCAGAGCCTCTGGCTCACGCTCAACTTGGGTTCGAATCTTCACGGAGACAATCTCCGCCCCATATTAACTCTCTACAAGTTCGAGCTTTTAGATGGGATGGAATTCTGTCACGTTTATGGTTTCTTTTTCATAATCTCTTTGTGTTTTCCATACGGCATAGAATGGATTAATCTGGTCAATATATCTATAACATGTTAATGTTCTGGTTGGTTTATGTTCCCATATCCTGCTATGATATTTTGAATGTATGAATTATATCTGGATCCTGATGCAATAAGATATATGAAGTTTAAGCACACATATTTGTCCATGCATTCATAAGTTGAGTCTAAGAGCATGCATTCATGTTCATAAGATTCTAAGTCAAGAAACATTTCAAGTCATGTCAAGAATGGGCTAGTCAGGTCTCCCTAACAAATCGTGACCAACCAAGTTAAGCGGTCACCATCGGCTAGACAACTAGCAAATCGTGGATATCCATGTTGAGCGGTCACCATCGGCTAGGCAACTAGCAAATCGTGGTTATTTAAGTTAAGTGGTCACCATCGGTTAGGCAACTAGCAAATCGTGGCTATTCATGTTAAGCGGTCACAATCTGATGGGATGTACCTTACGATGCCAAGTGAGCTCACGATCAAGTTATTTTTCAAGTCATGTTTTAAGAGTAAAGTTTAAGGTTAATTTTCAAGAACTTCAAGTACAAGTCCAAGTGTTAAGAGTTAGAGTCAAATCAGGTCTTAGAGTTGCATTGCATTAATCAAGATTAAAAGCTTTTAAAGACATGAAGATAGAACTTTAGGCCATGGCACGTGCATGGAACTTGCTCAGTCACTGGTCACGACTGACCCCTTTTCTAAAATATCAATTTTAAGTATTTGAAGCAGAGCTATTGGAGTGGAGTGATGCCGAAGCAGTGATCATTGTCGGAATCAACTCTTACTATTCTATGTTTATGATTTGCAAGACTCTGTATTGTTTCAAGATTTATGCTATTCATAATTGCCAAAGTCTTGGAAAATGCAAGATTTTTCTAAAAAATAGGAAAGTCAAGGTTTTTCGCGGTTTTTTTGGTTTTAGCGGTCTAACTGGCCGAGTTTCTTAAAAAACCGCCGAGACACACATTTTTCGTTATACTTTTAATAGATTATATTATGATTTTAAGTTGTTAACATTGAAAGTTTTAGTTACAGTTTTAACATATTTTATTAATGTTTTAAGAGATTATGTGATGGTTTTAATGGGTCAGTATTGTATGTTTCAATCATAATTTTAACCTCTTTTGTTAATTTTTAAGAGAGGTGTGATGGTTTTAAGGACCTACAGGATAGTTTTAAGATGGTTTGTTATAGTTTTAAGTGACAATCTAATATCATTAAACCACCATTAAACAGGTCTAAAAGTTTCAGGAATGCTATTACAACATCAATAAACAAGCTTAAAATAAGCTAATTGAAACCTTCAGTCATTCAAAAGTTTTAAAACATCTATTCTCATAGGAAAAAAAATTACAATAAATGTTCATTCGGTGTTTTTGATACAAATGCAAACTGAGTTGTTAAAATAGCTTTTTCCGATTAAACTTGTTGGTGAACTTCGGCTTCCTGCCTTTTGTTGCTTATGCTTGTTGCTTCAATACTGCAATGGCACCTTTGAGAGACCTAACATCAAACTCGATGTTATTGTCATCACCTGCTTAAAGCATTCACCAACTGGGTTAATTAAAACCATAACAACGCTCATTAAAACTATCACATTGGTGCTTAAAACAAAAAAAGGAACATGCAAAACAAGCCAAAAATAGTAAAATTGATGCTTAAAACCATATCAGTGGCTCTTAAAACTATAACAATACCTCTTAAAACTATAACAAATCAGGAATATGCAACACAAGCTAACAACAGTAACATTGATGCTTAAAACCATAGTATTGTCTTGTAAGACTATAACAATGCCTATTAAAACTATAACAAGGCATTTGCAAACAATCAAATCATAAATATTTCATCAGAAGCTAAAAAAACTAATGTTGATGCTTAAAACTACAACAATAGATCTTAAAACTATAACATATGCGCTAAAAATGATAAGAGGCAGAAACATAATAGTGCATCTTAAAACTATAACAAAACAGAAACATGCAATACAAGCTAAAAACAGTAACATTGATGCTTAAATCAAAACGTGCCTCTTAAAATTATAACAATGTCTTTTTAAACTATAGCAAAACATCTGTAAAAAGTCAAATCATAAGTATTTCATCATAAGCTAAAAACACTAACGTTGCTGCTTAAAACTACAATGATAGGTCTTAAAACTATGACATACACGCTAAAACAATAACGGACAGAAACATTCGACACAAACTAAAAAACGTAACCATGATGCTTAAAACTATAACACCAGGTATTAAAACCATAACAATCGAAACTAGCACTGTTTTCGTTATGAATAACATTTCCAACACTAACATAAAAACACACTTGAGATCCTACCAATCAGCAATTAAACCACTCAATCGAGCAAAAAAAAAAAACTGAATTAAACACAAAAGCAAGAGAATCAACTGTAGATCTGAAAGGAAAGGAGATAAAACAACATACAGGCATCCAATTGCCATTGTAGATGAGGGATTGTTAGTGCTTCCCCATCTATATAATACTAATGGATATATAGAAAAGAATGGAGGCTAGAGCCAATCCTATACAAGTAACAGGATGCTATCCTAAGGAACTACTACTATAACTGGCACGAATTTCAACTCCAACCAAAAATAAAAAATTGCTTGTCCAGAGAGGAGTGCCTCTTCGCCTCTCCTTGTCCGTCAAGCCCCTACCCAGGTCGAGACTTACTCCATCGCCGGATTCGGTCTCCGATGGAGGTGATTTGTGGTTTCATGCGGTGGATGGCAGAGAGATGATGGAGCTGGAGACGAGAGAGATGGGGGATTGAATGCTTATTTCACTAGGTTTTTGTAGAGAAAGAAAGATGGTTGAGTGGTATGGTTTTTGTGATAGATTGTGTTGTTTATTTGTGGTATTTATATAAAATCTACTGACCGATTTGTAGTACTGTTTCAATTCTGACTGGTTCTTTACTATGAAAATCGGATTTTCCTGTACATTAGGAAAATCTTCCCTTTTAACATACTTACTCAAGTCCCTAATGAAAAAAAAAGTGAACTTGTGGAAGTGACTAAAGTTGCAATTATGCAATTAAATGGACTAAGTTCCTGTTAAGTGGACAAATAAATGGACTTGTGATGGAAGTAATGATGATAACGGACTAGAGTTAAAATTGTGCAAACTACTTGGTTGAGAAATAAAAGCTGGGAGTGAGGCAGGCAACGTGTCATCATGAGATGGAAGTGAGAGCACTGCTCTGCCTCCCAGCAAAGAAGAAACCGTGTAAAACACCCAACCTCACGATTCTAACACCCAAACCTCCCGTTTAAGTGCCCGTTTGGTTTAAAAAGGGGTATTTCATTTTGCAAAACTGGATTATTCGTCCAATTTGAGGAATTGGATTATGTTTGTGGGTTTTCGCCTAAAAATCTTGTTTGGTTGGACTCTTTGAATTGAACTATTTCCAATAAAATCCAGTTTGGTTCTGAATTGATTTTGGATTATTCAGCAGGATAAAGCAAAGTGGAATTACTGATATACCTCTACGCTTTCCTACTTACTGTATAAAATCGAGTTTGATTTTCAATTTGATTTAGTGAAAATTACATGTGAACATAATTTTAGGGGAGCAAATTTTTACCACCTTCTCGTGTTTGATCGGGAAATTCTGGAATTTTGATCATATGAATTTCGTATACAAAATTATCCGAAAATCTTTGAAATTATTGCATCCATAGTTACATTGCCATTGTTGATAACTTTTTGGCATCGATTTTGAGTTTATATGACTTGACCATTAAAATTTAGTTTATAGATATTGTTTATAATCTGTGTAATAATTATCTTAACGAAATACATGTTTCCTTATAAGATCGATATTTCGTATGAGTGAAATTTATAATCCCATATTTTTCATCTCATGCGTAGAATAATTATTTTTTGCGATTGAAATCGACATCGCATATGTTTATCATCCCATTTAAACATAAATTTTCCTATATTTTAAACATAAAAGTGTAAAGCATGTAAAACGCCAAAGTCAGTGATGGAGCCAGGATTTTAGGTCAGATAGGGCACAAATAAAAACTCAAACTTTTAATTATATAAATGTTGTTTTTATATTATATAAAGTAAAAAAAAATTCACATATATGTAATTAACGATGCATATTTTGTATTCAAAACACATATATACTCCGCCTATATTCTGTCAAAATTTGCACATATTTAATATGCTAGAATATTTTTTCAAAAAATGATGAAGAAAAAACGTTCTTGAACCGACAACTCTAAATTATCATTGTTATTCTCGTAAGCAACGCTAACCAATTTTTTTAATTATTAGTATTGTTTTGTTTAATCATTCTTATAAAAAAGTTGGTTATACTATTAAACAAACAAAATTAATTTTGATGTAAATATATAAGATACGCCAAAAAACAAAAGTATAAAAGGTCTAATGAGTAAATGAGTAGAAAAGAGAAATAAATATTACAGGGGTACAAAATGAAAAGAAAGGGTGCAAAACTAGGAAACCATTGGAAAAAAAAAAGGAAGGTGGAAACCAGAAAACGGAAAAATGAAAAAGAAAGAGTGCAAAACTAGGAAAATATAAAAGAAGAAATGGAAGGTGGAAATTAGGAAGGAAAAAAAAAAAGTGCATTGATGTAAATCGATTGGTGTTCTTGGATTGGGATGGCATATTTAGTAATTGATGGGAAGTTTGTATAAAATTAGACATTTCGCGAGAAAGAAGATAATCCAAAAGTAAATACCTCCTCATAGAAGGTATTTGAAATTGGATTATTCATGTACAAATTTGAGGGCTTGAGGCGGGTTGGAGAAATTGGATTATTCCAAATAATCCATTTTTTCGGGCCGATAAAAAAGCAACCAAACTGGATTATTGAGGGTATTCAGACCAAAACCCCCCCAAAAACCACTCAAACCAAACGGGCACTAAATGTCCTGTTAAATTTTTTTCGTAGAGATGAGAAGACATTCAGTCGCATCAGTATATATGTATCTTATTATCTGCGTCTCACATATTTCAAGGGCCATGTTCGACTTTTTAAGAGAGGGCCTCGAATAATAGTAATAATAAAAAATTTACATATTTCAGGGTCATGTTCGACTTTTTAAGAGAGGGCCTCGAATAATAATATAATATTCAGGGGCCCTGTTCGACTTTTTAAGAGAGGGCCTCGAATAATAGTATAATAAAAAATTTACTTTTTTGTTGTTTCTTTAAAAAAAGAAAGAAAGAAAAAGCTAGGACACAACAAGTCTCGAACCTACAGATCTCATAATTCTTGTCCAAGACTTATACCACTACACCACAGCATGTTTCATTAACTTTACAAACATAAATAGGTATTATATATAAATGCTAAAAAAATTTGGGCCCCCCAAATTTCCGGGGCCCTGTGCGGGCGGGCTGCCCGCACAAGGCCTTAGTCGGCCCTGCTTATTATTCGGAACGAACATTAAACTTTTATTTCTTTCCAATCTGTTAATTAAGTACACGCCGGTCCTAGGATCGAGGCAAAATATCCAAAAAAAATCTAAATGACTAGTAGAAACAAGATGAAAAAATGCTACTCTATCAAGCTAACATTAATCGTGCACAATGTGCTCTCAATTGGGGATCAAGCCATGCTCTAGTAACTAAGACTTCAATAATGTTATCCTCAAGATGCGGGTTTACAGGTTTTTTTTCTGAAAGTAGACAGCGTTCCTCTCCATCCAAACGGCATAAATTGTCTCCGCGAAGGCGCTTTTGAGGAGCTTGGCTTTCCAATGTTTACCACCAAAATGTCGACACAGCACATCGATCTCCATGCTCCAGCCGTGGGGAGTTCTAATAATTTGCGGCCAACTCATTACCCGGAGCCAAATGCCATTAGTATAGGTACATTTAAAGAATAAGTGCTGCTGCGTTTCTACTTGCGTACAGAACAGGCAGGTTGGGTCTATACCGGGATCCCATCGTCGGATTCTGTCCCGTTTTGCCAAGCGTTCATGTAGAGCCATCCAAGCACAAAACATAGCCCGTGGTCGTGCTTTGTTTCCGAACCAAAACTTCTTCCATTTGACGTCTTGCTTATCCCCTCGAATCTCCTTGTATAATAACCTGGTGGGAAATTGTGGAGCCATAAGAGCCATCTGCCATATGCTAGATGATTGCACAAGTGCACGAGCCTTCATGACGGCTTTCATAATCTAGGAACAATTCGCAGTTATCATTACATCCATGACATCGCGATCCTTAATATAATAGCAATGTATCCATTTCACCCACAGCTTGTCATCTTTGATGCACAAGTTCCATAGTAATTTAGCAATGGTGCACTTATTCCAGTCAACAATTGAAGTCAGATTTAGGCCACCCTTATTCTTTTCATCGCAAACTTTGTCCCATGCGACAGGTGCTTTCCTGGTAATAGCATCTGTGTTACTCCACATGAAGGAGCGGCAGATGGATTCAATGCGTTTTAGGACAGCAGATGGGATAGGGAAGACTTGTATCCAGTAACTGATCATGGCATGTAGCACACTACGGATAAGTTGGAATTTACCTGCATAGCTTAAAGGCTTAGAAGTCCAATGTCGAATATGAGAGGTGATTCGGTCAATCAAAGGTTGGCAATCTCGAATGGCAATTTTGCGAGTGGAAAGAGGTACCCCGAGGTACTTTATAGGTAACTTGCCCAGCTTAAAGCCTGTCATGAGTACAATTTCATCGCTCACGGATCGAGAAACACCTCCAAGGAAAATCTGGCATTTGCCGAGGTTCGCAGAAAGGCCTGTGGAAGCCGAGAACACACGGCAATGATCAAGCAGCAGCTCTACGGATCGGAGATCACCACGGGCGAAGAGAAGAAGGTCATCGGCAAAACACAAATTTGTTATGCCCAATTCTTCACATCGTGGGTGGAAATTGTAATCCGGGTCCCTTTTGATGAGGCTCAGAACGCGATGCAGGTATTCCATCATAATAACAAACAACAGTGGGGACATAGGATCACCCTGTCGGAGGCCTCGCTTAGCTTTTAAAAGCTGCGAAGGGGAGCCATTACTAACGTAACGATAGGAGACCGTCGTTACACATCTCATAATCCAAGTCACAAATAGAGTCGGGAACCCATCTCTTCCAAAATCGATTGCAAAGCCCTCCATTCCACAGTATCAAATGCCTTATGCAAATCCTTCTGAATCATATAACGTGGAGAAATAACTTTTCGTTCATAACCCCTTACAAACTCACTAGCCAGAAAGATATTATCATGGATGACCTTTCCCAGTAAAAATGCAGATTGACTTTCGTCAACTACCGAGTTAATTACACGACTCAATCTCCTCGTGATTATTTTGGAGATGATCTTGTAGACGGTAGAGCAACAGAAAATCGGTCTCATCTCCTTCATGGTGCAAGCGCTAGCGGATTTCGAGATGAGTGTAACCAAAGTACAATTAGCCGCAACATAAAGCTGATTCGAGTGGAAGAAATCCATGACAGATTGAATGACATCCCCCTTGATTGTACTCCAGGCAGATTTGAAAAATATGACGTTATGAACGGAAAGGGCTTATCAATAATAAGCAATATTATTGATAAGCACATGACGTTATGACAATATATTAACACAAAGTCTCATGAGAGACGATCTATATATAACTTATCTAGAGATGTCCTAGGTTATCAATAAAATCATCTATGTTATTAATCAAAATATCTATGCTGTTAACGAAATAAATCTTGTTGTAATATGAAAAAACACTAATGTTGAGAACATATGTGTTTTGATTAATAATATCGATAATTTTCTTTACAATATAGGTCCATCTAGAGACCGTCTCTTAGGGGATTTGCTCATATATTAATATTGAAATATATATATATAAAACAAGTATGTTTCATTTTCTTTATTTTAGTAACATGGCAAGCCTTGTGAAAACTTCATTTTTATGAACATAATGGGCCTCATCGCACTACTCGAACCCACGAGCTGAACCCCCAAGTATACATAGGGATGACCGGCCGCATGAACTAGGAGATGGAGGCCCGTTTCTAACTCTCCTTTAGATATGTCATGTCTTGGTCATTAGGGCTGGTAGTTGTTAGAGTTTCTTTACAATTTAAAAAGTGTAGACATTCTTTTTTTCGTTCTTGTTGAATATTGAATAAAACATTGGCTCACATTATAGTGAAGTTGAGTTATTAGACCACTCCCAATGGGTCGTGAGTTAAGACCGTGAATAGTAAGCCGCGAAATGATTTACCGATTTAACGACCGCAGGAAAAAATCGTCCAATGGGTCGCTTGACCGTGAATAGTGTTTTTTAAATTATTTTTTTCGTATTTTTTTTTAACTTGCTTAACATATTATAAGAGTGTTTAGAAGTTGAAATTACTTAAATTGGATTCTTAAAACTCGTTTTATAATTTATTGAGATTGAAATCAGAATGAAAAAAAAATGAGAAATGAGTAATTTATAGATCTCGAAATGAGTTGTATTTATAGATCTCGAAAAAATATAGCCTTTGGGATATTTTTTATTTAATATTACTTTATAAATTAATTTTAAAAAATAAAAAAAAAATAAATAAAAAAGGGGTGGGGCCCACCGTTCTGTCCGTTGGGCCCAGCCCAATGGTCGGGACGACCGACCCCAAAATTCGGCCGTGTTAAGGCCGAATTTTGAGGTAACCAGGTCTCACGGCCGTGGTGCTCCATTGAGCATCGACGGCCGCCGTGAGGCACTGTCTGTTTCGACCACTCCCATTGGGAGTGGGAGTGGTCTTACTACACGGTTGATCATTAAAGGTAAGAGACAATCTCGTTTGCCCCATCTTAATCTCGAGAACAATGATATGTTCTGCCTAGTACGTGATTGTGCTAGTTATTGCATTAAAATATGTGATTGTGATTTGTGAGTTCCATCAGAACAATAAGAATATTCATATCATATTAGTATAAATTAACTAAATAAGTGTGTCAAGTATTTAGATACGAATGATATATTGCATTTCCTCAAATTAATAAATCAGAAAAATCAAGATATTTATAAATTTCACTCGTAATTAGTAAGGCTTTCCTCACCTATATATAATTTGGAATCATCCTTGTTCGTAGATGGTCTCATTTTGGATTTAATGATCATGTTTCACATTTTGCATGTTTTACTATTTAGATACTTGGTTTATGTATATGCTTACTTGCTGGTGACCTGCCGATACACACTCTTAATTATCATCCAAGTTGAAGAATGACAGCTGAGGATTATAGTTCTACATTGTTAGTTTAGGACCTTTGTCTCATGTGGTTACAATGTATGTACATTATGTTCGTACCATATGTTATATGTGTGCTATGCCGGATGATCTAGAGTACTGGACTATAATATCTCTAGATGTTATGTCTGTTTTTTTATTGTGTAGAAACATAACATGCTTAATTAGATGCGATCGATATAAATAAGTTTATGTTATCGGATATAAAGATAAAGTAGTATAGGATAAAAAGGGTTGTAAAATAGATAAATTTAAAGATTCCAATTGATTGAAATCATGTATTAGTAAAAGCACATAAATAACTTTAAGTACTAGAAAGGAGCCAATAACAAATCATTCAACTTCCATTAACGGTGCAAATAAAAGTGGCCGTTGAAAATGATTATTCAATTAGAGAGTTTGGTGCAACTGCCGTTGCATTCATTTAGCTTAGGATGTTCAAAAATACCGAAAAATCGACCGATAAGAAAGGGTTCAGTTTTCGATTTGCTATTTTTAAGCAAATCGGTTTTCGGTAATTTTCGGTACAAAATCGGAAATTACCGAAACCGTACCGAAAACCGAAATTTTTAAAATGAATACATATCTATTAAATAATATTACAATAGTATAGCATAAATTTACAATTTACCAAACATTGCAGTATAAAGTTTTATATTTAAAGGGTTTGCATGAAAATTTGAAATGATGTTACATATTAAAGGTTTTATCATCATTCTTATATACTGCTAGAAACTCGAGCATAAATAATTTAATCAAGAAGCCAAATATATACTAATAATCTAGTAACAACAGTTGGAAGATAATATTTTATTAGAAGAGTATTCTAAAATTCGCCAAGGCATGCCATTAATTAGGATTAGGGATTTTTTTTATTTTATTTGAGTTTTTACATTATTTTCGGTATTTTCGGTTTTTACCGAAATTTTCGGTATGAAAACCGAACCGAAATATACCGTTACCGAAATGAACACCCCTACATTTACCCCATATCCATTTGGGCAAAGTTGTAGGAAGTACAACTTTATGCTCTTTTATTGATTGTGAACTATCCAAATAAATTTTAATAATTCTAGTACAAAGTCATATTTGATTTTCCATTCATACCCTTGATTCTAAATTTTGACAGTCAACTTATAAAAACCAACTTAATTTAAACATCAATTAATATATTCAACATTTCTTACAATTTTTCACATTGTTCAAAATATTTTGTTGCTACAAAGTTTCATACATCATGTTTCATCTGTTGATAAACAAGTCTACAAGTGCAGATTATGAACATGTCCATATACCACGGACATATATCGGTACCGGCACTGACATATGTCTGAAAGGGTACTGATATGTGTCTAAAAGTGTCAGATTGTGAACATGTCCGTTAATGCTACAGACATATAATGTATTGACACTGACATATGTCTGAACGCATATTGATATGTGTCTACAGTTACATTTTACATTTACTCCAGCTCAATTAATTTCTTCATAATGAATTTTGTAACTGATATTGTGAAGGGTATGAATGTCTCTTCATATTTGTCAATAATCAATCCTAACCACTCATTTAACAATGTTGTACAAAAATTAACAATAAAAAAGTGGATTGTCTCTTAATCAATTTTATCCCCAATATTGTATTACTTTCTAATTTTGCCTATCCATTAACTCCTCTAATTTTAACGCAGTTGGGACCGTTAGTAGTATCATAATTCAATTTTCTAGGTCTGGAAATGTTTTAACTACAAAAAATCAACAGATATAGAAGAAAACCTCGATTTGTATTCTATATTAAAACCGTATGTCAATATGTCTAATAAGTGTTTAAATAGCAAACTCTAGTCGCTCCCAAAATAAGGAAATAACAAAAATATCTCGTAAATTAAATATAACATAATAAAACTGATTTAAAAAATAGTTCAACGCGAAATTGACCCTCGAGATGAAGTAATTCGACTAAAAAGCATAATAACAGTTCTTCTCAAAAGGTTGTTTTGATCCAAATATCGTTAGGCTTTCATCAAAATCTAACACTTTATGAGGAGGATCAAAATTTGCGTAAATTCTTCAATGCGTGTAAGTTAACACATTTCATCCCTCACAAGTGGTACATTTTCAACATGACTTTTTCTTGTAGAAGATCTGACTCTCCAAATCGGTGTGGAATCATGTTAAAGTTGCCCTTGTTTGGTACACAGGACAAAGTCGTAACTAATTTCTCTGGGATTCTTTTTAGCTTAAAGCCTTAACAAAAACCTATGCTATATATATAGGAGTATATCATATATCAAAAGTTTATTTCATCCCTGTAAAGGAAAATAATGAAAGAATCATTTCTAATGAATAGCCAACTTATTATTGTCTTTCTCGCCATGAGCATATTCGGCACAAAATTGGTAATAAAAAAGTTGAACCATTTTCGTCTTCATATGAAAGTTTAGGCATATAATTCCAATTTTAAGGAGTTGGAATTAAGGACTGAGGATTAGCTAGGCAACCAACATATGTATATTCCTTACTCTTTATCTTACATTGCATACCTGATTACAAAAAAACAATGGATAATCTTAATCATAAAAACATATATATGCGTTAACTTGTTGGATTTAGACTACTCATTATCAATCACGCATTGCATACACTACCCAAGTGCTAGTGGAGATTATGTTAAGCTACGCCATTGGTGTAGCTTACCGTTTCGGCCTCAAGAATTTTTGCTTCGAAGCTTTGCAACTGGCGGGGCATTTGTGCTACGATCCGGATCAATAGTTTTCTAGATCGAAGCGATATGAGTTCTACCATTAATGTGATTAGAATGTAACTTGTAATGGCAAAATAATGTGGGAAAAGTGTCAACTAGAAAGTTTTTACAATGCCCAACCACCTTAATTATCACATATCATTGTTAGCTGACAAAATCAGATAGGTTATGTGGTATCATCTAATTTATCATACTCTCTCCGATCAGGGTCAACTTCCCGTGAGTCCAGTACAACGAACGTTATAGATGCTCACTTTCAACCCTTATTAATTAGATAGAAGTACGTATTTGACCGATCATATACAAGCGACCCACTGTCACCGGAATGTATGTGAACGATATGTGAACGCACGAACTGAGTTGAGGTTATACCGTGCCGGCATCGATCCGGCCTACCTATATGTAATCATAAAGTACGTAGACCGAGAAGATTAATTAACTACTGTGGTGAATTTAGACTCAATTGAATTAATGTAGCTTCTTTCACCCTGATCGGTTGTAACTTGTAACCTGGCTGGCTGTACGTATTCGTTGAGTACGGAATTTCCAGTTAAAGCACTACCTCTCTTTCGTCTGTAACTGCAACTGTTTATAAAAAAAGAAGAATTAGTGAAACACTATTATTAAAATACTCATAATCTGACTTTAATCTCTTCATTAAAAAATAAAAAGTGGCACTATGAAATTTTCAACCTGAACCGTATAGTAAGAGTACAAATTCTTGGTCAGCCATGTGGTGAAGGGGACTTGAAATCTTAAATTAATTCTAAAACAGACACTTTAACCATAATTAATTAATATCACTAGACATGGTCCCAGCATATATTCTCTAAATCTTTAGATTAACTAATCTAATCTCCATCACACTGTGTTAATAATGATACTCAGGGACAAAAATCACTGCATTGATTAGTGTAAGATACTATCTGTAATGCACTAAACTTGCCACTCAGCAACTCCACTACCTGTGATTTTCATTTTTATTTTTTGATTCGCACTACTTGTAGTTAAAATATTTATGAAGCAACTTAATTTACCCACAGTCAAAACATTAAAAACCGAGCTTAAATCTTAAGGTCATTTTATAATCTATATGTAATGACCCGGATCACTAATGGGCCGGCGCGGTAACTCGTGGACAGGACAACTCTCCGGGTGATATGTTGTCCCCACCGTATCAACACATGTCATTTTCCATACACTTTATTCTCACTCGTGCGCGAACCGAGAGATTTCCCAATTAGTTACCCATCCTAAAATTGCTACAGAGAAAGCATGCTTAACTTTGAAATTCTTATGGATGCAAGCACGTTTAACTCTGGAGTTCTTATGGATGGATTCCGGAAAAGAAAAGTGTACTTTATTGGTATGAGTAGCATTCTCAATTACTTTAAGCTATTTGGACTTGACTTGAAACTTTGAGGCGTTGCACTATCCCTTACTTTATGAGATTCTCAATTTCTCATGTAATATTATAAGTACAATTTTAACGAGTATTTAGATTGATTCGTTAAAACTCAGACGTTTTGAATTTGTTAATGTAATCAAATTGAATATATATAACTTGTGAAACTCAATTAAAATTATATACTACTCCATATAAAAGTTGGCCGAGAACTATTATACCAAATGAGTAAATAAATTGCAATATGTTTTGTGAAATTTCAACATGAGATCAATAATGTGTACCAATGTAAGAGAAATTATATATTATATACAACCTCGATTATAAGAGATGAATTGCATCGATTTTATCAATCAACTGAAAATACAACATAAAGTATTGAAATAGACTTGCATTAGTGAGTGATCTGAGAGACGAATTATCATTCTTAAAGTACAAGTATATAATTTTTTAAACAATATTTGTAATGTTTTATGAATAGACATTTTATACCATTTTTTATATACATGTATACAACCGATACTATTAGGAAAAACCTTTAATGTCTCTAAATATAATTGTTAGCAAAAACATTTAATATTTTGAATAAATTGTAATGTATGTATGTATGTTGTTATCTAGTCTCTTTAGAAAGACGTCGGGGTGTTTTGTTACAAACTGGAATTGATATGCGTTTTTGCAATTATATATTTGTATAGTTTTTATACGTAAAAATGCAACTAAATTTCAGTTTGTAAGCAAATACTCCGTGATCTCTCACATGCATAACTCTCTCTCTCTCTCCTGGTTCTACCACCTTGTAGAGGTAGGGTTAGGGTAACAACTGGAATAAAAAAACAATTTGAAACCGCCGCAAATCAAGCAGAAACAATCTCGTAAATAACCCCCAAACCAAAGCCCAATTCCGTAAAATCACCTCCTACAGTTAACATTGAGTTCACTCAATAAAAAGGACCTGCACCACCTCAAAACAAATTAAAAAAACCACTCTCCTACTCACACACAAACAAACCGCTCCTTAATCCGTTACATACATTTTTCTTCATCAATCAATCCTCACCATTCTCATTTCCTTCATCTCAATCTCACCTACTCTAATCAAATTCAAATTCAAAACAATGGCGAAATGCAACAAAATCAAGCACATAGTACGGATCCGCCAAATGCTACGAGCATGGAAGAACAAAGCCACATCCTCACCCTCCGACGTGCCCGCCGGACACGTGGCGATCTGCGTCGGAATCACCCAGCGCCGATTCGTTGTCCGAGCGTCGCTCCTCAACCACCCCGTTTTCCGGCGACTGCTCAGCCAGGCCGAGGAGGAGTACGGTTTCGCGAACAACTCCGGTCCGCTCGCGATTCCGTGTGACGAGGCGTTGTTCGAGGAGATTTTGAGTCTCGTTTCGTCTTCTCAGGATAATGGAGTGTTGAAATCGTGCCGTCGTGAGAGGTTGAGTGCTGAATTTTCCGGTGAATCCTGGCCGTTGCTTTATGCGTGAAGCGTAATCTGACTTTTGAGATTTGATCGGGTTTTTTTTGGTCCGGTTTTTTTTTTGCTGGGAGATGGCAGTGGTGAGTTTGCGTAAGGTGCGACTCGGCCGAGTCATCCCGAGTTCTTCCCATTTTTCTTCTTTTTTTTTTATAGGAGAGAAGATGTTTCGTTTATTTTAATGTCAACTAATGTCTTATGGGAGATTATTATTATTAGATCTGTTTATGAATTGGAAGAATGGAAGTGTAAGTGACTAATTTAAATTATGCGAGATGCTGGTATTATTGTATTTTTAACCATTGATCATTTGGTTTTGAGTATCGTTTCGGATTTTTCTGATCTGTTTCTTGTACTATAATAATGTTCGGATTTAGTTATAAGCTAGCTAGCGCATTTGTTTAGTGCCATTTGACATGTGAGTGATGGATTCTCAAGAAAATATGCAATGATACTTGATATCGATTTGATAAAAGATGATGTATAAACTGCAACTTGGGTCAAACAATTACTACAATTACTAAAGCACATTTCAATAAACTAGGATTGATTATGGTATTTTTCAAACGAGATTCGACATTTTTGAAACATGAAATGCTTGATTTTCATTTGATTGCAAGTGTAGCCAACCTATTGATATGAAAGAAATAAATACAATAGTAGAAGATGAGCGTTCGTTTGTGCGTAAACTAATTGTATACCACCACTGACAAATGTCCAAATATGTGATTTTCTCCGGGCCAAAATCACCTTCTCGAGTAAAAGCTTCCACGGCCCATTGACCTAAATGTGGCTTTGAAATCACATCACATGTAAAGAAAGTCCACAGAAGAATTTGGACCCATAAAGAGATTCCAAATTGCATTAGCAGTAGGCTTACATGTAATGGAAATCCACAAAAAACTTTGGACTATAGATTCCAGATTGCATGAGCTATATCCTGAATCCCACAATACCCACGATTGAAATTTTCCTTAGCCTGTCTGAACAAAATTGAACATAATTGAACTAATCTGAATTGAACTGAATGAAACTGAACTGTACTGAAGTGTAGTATAAAAACAACTAAGTTGAACTGAATGAATCTGAACTGAACTGAAATTAATGAGTTTTTAGATGGAGAGAACAGAGCTTAAGTTACAACTTAAATTCCCAAAATTAATTTGTAATAAATTTTAAAGCTAAACATTATTTATTTTGACACTATTTTATGATGGATGGATGTATACCTTGTACATAAACGTGCGCACACAAGCAATTAATGTGTTGGAAAAGACATTAGACATATAAACTTAGCATATCATCCAAAATCACTCATTATCTGAAGATTGTGATTCAATCCATTAGCAATCGAAGTAATACATTATCTCCAACACACAAACAATAAATACACACGCTTCCAATGAAAGTATTTTCAAGTGTGACCTTGCTCAGATCACCCGCAAACATAACCAGCCCAATGTTTTTATGGGCCTTGTGCTAGAAACACCCATTGGGCCAGAAGCACAATATATTGGACTAGAAAATAGAAACACAAAGGGAAATTCAAGAACAATTTTACCTATCAATCACAAAAGAGTACTTGGTAAAATTAGACCCGACAAAAAGTCGGTCAATCTCAGTGAAAAAATACAGCTTAACAGTATGTATACAGTGAATAAATAGAACTTAGACATATATAGAAATTGAAAAGGTACACGCCGTATATATAATGTGAAAATGTACGGTGAAACTTAAAGTGTCAAGTTAAGTACCTGCTTTCTCTCCTCCGAAACAAAAACTACTTTAAATGAAGTGGCAAAATGAAAATGTCATAGCTTCTAGCTTAATATTTTGGACTTATGAAGATGACGATCGAGACATGGATAAACCAGAGTCTTAGATAAGCATCTAGACGTTAAACTACATACTCCCTCCGTTCTTTTACAAGGTTTACCTTTTGATTTTTTGTAAATTTTGAGAAAATGGAATAAAATATTAAAGTAAGATGAAAAATATGAAAAGTAAGTGAGAGAATAGATAAAGTATGAAAGAGTGTTTAAAAAATTAATAAGTAGAGATAGTGGGTTTCCAAAAATAGAAACGTTAAACTTTAAAAAAAAAAACTCCCGAAATGTCAAAAATTAAACTTTTAAAAATAACGAAGGGAGTAATTTTCATTCCTCTCCGTTAGTGAATATATGTCACATCTGAGTTTTTCGTCTACATTAATTAGTGAGTGGTAGAAATTTAAACACCACTGCAAAGTAAGGAGTAAGTCTCATATGAGATGCTCTAGTACGAAGATAAAAAAGGACAAACATTATGATTGTTACAACTTACAGGAGCTTAATTATGGTGTTTGATTATAAACATTGATGTTTTCATAAATTAAAAAAAAAAATTATTAACAACGTATGTAGGCACTTTATTTGAAAACCAATAATTTTATTAACACTATGCTATTTCTCTTAACTACATAATTTAGTACACTAATGTGATTGACATTTCAACGGTTCTGTCATTGTAGCATTCAGTCAAGATCAATGATTCCATGACATCTTGGTTTACATAAAACAGAAGTTATATTGTCATCTCAGTAATACTATGTGCTTAGACTAGCCGATAAATTTGATCGTGAGAGGGTTCACATGCATTTGGGCCATCTCGATAGTTTCAGCCAGCTGCATCATTTATGTACGTGAGTGGTCTCCTACTTGTCATGTTGCAAAGCCGTATGGATGTGGAATTCAAATACGAACATTCCTTATGTTCGGTGTATGTTCGGTGTAACCTGAAACGTTTATTTATAAAACTATTACCTCTTCCAAGAAAAATATGTAACTTACAGATCGGTCTTCAGATTACTCAAATTTACAAAATATCTAAGCTAGCTATGCTAACCTAAAAATATGAACAATTGTTAGCATTAATTAGAATTTGACCATTAGATATCCCCTTAATAATACTTATAGAAATATCTTGTTGATTGATGAAAGAGCATTACCCTAGTTAAATGTCGGGTTAATGCTATACTTACAAACAATTAATGTGAGATATTTTAATAATTCGTCTCCAATAATTTTATGTGGTTTCACTAATTACCAATACCATCTTTAAAAACGGAGTTTTTACCAACTCATACAAGTCTCTGGTTCTCTTTTCATCAAACAAACCTTTTTTTTTAACTAACAAAGTCCAAACTTTACTTACCAACAACAAACTTACATGTACTGGAAGGTAACCAAATTTTTGGGATCACTATAGGCTTTGGCAAGTTTATTTAATTACACAAATGGATTGCACGTGATATGAGTTGAGGTCAAACTGCAAATATTTTGTTTTATTACTTTCTGGACCCAAGTACACTATCTACAAGAACACAAAATGTAAACAAAATTTAATTCGTGAAATAATTAACTCAATACTCTCTCAAGTCTCAAACACGAGAGAGATAGATATCAGAAAGTTAAAAAACACTCAACATTTTCTACTTCCTAGCCAACGGAATCCACCATTGCAACCAATGTCGTCTACTACCCACGCCTCGGCATTTTTATTTTTCTCCATCAAATAATTTTTATTTTTAGCACAAATTGATATTAAACTATAATGGTAAAATTAACAACAAATATTATTACAATTTTAAGTGTAACATGTATAATAATATAATATTGTTTATTTCATTTTTGTGCCGGGCATTACTATCGGGCACGGGTGTTGGGCATTTTTTTGTCGGAACATGGATGTCGAGCATTATTTTTCGGGGCATGGATGTCGGGCATTGTTTTACTTGAGTGTCGGGCATGGATGTCGAGCATTGTTTTCATCTAAGTGTCGGGCATTGTTTTACTTGAGTGTCGGGCATGGGTGTGGGGCATTGTTTCACTTGAGTGTCGGGCATGGGTGTCGGACATTGTTTCACTTGAGTGTCGGGCATGGGTGTCGGGCATTGTTTCACTTAAATGTCGGGCATTATTTTTTTGGGGCATGAGTGTCGGGCATTGTTTTTCAAATTTATTTGCTTCTGATTCATGGTTAATTTGCTTAACTGCTGCTAAGGTTCCATAGCCATAACTAGGTACCAAATCGGGGTACCAAATCCACCCGATCCAATATTTCTCCATCCCTAAAGCCTCTAGTTGCTTTCTTAAGCTCATCAAATGAAAGTATAATACAACGCTGCATGATCTAAAATCAAACCTCAACACCCACATGGATTGGTTCCTAGATCTCAATAGAATTTTTACCATGTAGTAGAGACTTACTTGCAAGAACTGCTATTAAGTTCCAGAAGCTAGTTCATAAATAACTAAATTGTGTGGATTCATAAATATCAAGCTCCCAAGATTCAATCACAACCCTCTTTTCAACTATACAACCTGCTATCGAAATTGCAAGCACTAAAAAAAAAAAAAAAAGCAGCAGTGTCGGATTTGCGTACTCATGATTATCGATCGAATTGGGGCCTAAAACGACGGTGGGGAGCAATAGTAGAAGATATATGGGTTGGTGATCAAAATTGACGGCCAGCAGTTGTGGTGATGGCGCGCTGGCAAATCCGGTAAGGTAAGAAAATTGAGGTCATGGATTTTCAAGGAAAACTCAAGAATTTGATTTTGTGTGTGTGACTGAAACAAGTGCCTTGGTTATAGTGATGCTTTGATTCAAAATTTAAACCTTGGACACACAGAAGGTAAGGGATTTGGGGGGAGATTTAAGGGGGAAGAAGAAAGATGCAATTTTGACTAATTGCACAATATTGTTTCAGTGGGCTTATTGCAAAACAATCCCTACATCATAGCTACCACTAGATATCACGTGATGCTCAACTGCAATGGAAGCAGGGGCAAATCAGATAATGAACAAAGAAAATTGTACCAATCGGTAGCGCTGCAAACAACTGTTTGCTCAATGCAATTGAGGGTGCCTATAGGCACTGGGTGGTCTCCTACTTGTCATGTTGTCAAAGCCGTATGGATGTGGAATTCGAATACGAACATTCCTTATGTTCGGTGTAACCTGAAACGTTTATTTATAAAACTATTACCTCTTCCAAGAAAAATATGTAACTTACAGATCGGTCTTCAGATTACTCAGATTTACAAAATATCTAAGCTAGCTATGCTAACCTAAAAATATGAACAATTGTTAGCATTAATTAGAATTTGACCATTAGATATCCCCTTAATAATACTTATAAAAATATCTTGTTGATTGATGAAAGAGCATTACCCTATTACCCTAGTTAAATGTCGAGGTAATGCTATACTTACAAACAATTAATGTGAGATATTTTAATAGTTCGTCTCCAATAATTTTATTTGGTTTCACTAATTACCAATACCATCTTTAAAAAACTCATATCGAAGAGTCTATGTGATGGGCTACATGGTCATACGGATAGCGAATAAGGGTAGTCACAACTCGAGAAGAATCTTTGATCGTGTTTGTTTCGTAAAGAGAATTTGAATTCTTTGATTACGCACATGTAATTTGGTGTGTGATATACTTCTTTTAAAAACGTATACAAAATTTACAATGAGAATAAGAAATGATCATAAGGAGTACACAACACCACATCAAAATCAACATAAGTACAAATCCCTATGCAAAAATGAATCTCCCAAATCTACCACATGATTTCAAGCAATCTTTTTCTTAGAGCTTAATTGGAGAGAAAAATGACCACCCCATCGTTTAATGTGTCTAGGCATTCATTTTGTCTGGCCGATAGTGAGGTTGCAACCAAATCCGACATAAACGGAATAATCAACGTTTGAGGTAATACCTCAAAGAATCGTTGTGTCTCCATCTATTTTCTAACAAAGAGGGCCAGATGTCACTAACAACCTCAACTAAAAACAACAATCAAATACTCCACAAGTTACAAATCGGGGTCCACATCCAAACCAATTGTATCTTAATCTTATCTTATTAAATTTAAAACGAGATCAATCTTATCTTATTAAATTTAAAACGAGATCAGTAGTTACTACATCACAATTTCAACTTCCTCTTTGCCCCATTCAAAACTTCTGATCACTCTTAATTTGATATATTCATTCTTACATTTTCTAAATCTATATAGTTTAGTTTAAAATCCGTGCAATATGAAGTTGGTTACGGGATGAAAGGGTACAACGGTATGGTGAAGACAAACAAGGACGAAAATGTTGAAACTGGAAAACGTTGGCCTGCTGGCAACTCGAGATATTATCGCAAGTTGCATGAAGAGATTTATGCAGAGCATTAATTTGATGCAATTAAATGTGAATCTGTGGATGAAAGACTTGCCGTTTATTAGTGCAAAACTTGTAGTAAATGACAAGTTGTTACACGAAAATTTGGAACTAGATAGTGGGCCTCTTATCACGTGTCCAACCCGGAGGTTTGGTACTGTTTCATGGGGGGACCCGGATCCGTCTAAAAGTTCGGATTTTCCTGACCCGTCATCATCAACAACATTCAATTCGGGTACAATGAGGAAAGACGGAAGGAAGTTTCCTTGGTTGATTCAATTTAGTTTGGATCATTAATGTGGTTGAGGTTCGACCCTGAAAGCTTCCTCGGATAGTTAAGACTATCCAGACCCTTTTCCCTTTTTTTTATGATATGATTTGCGTAATGTCTTATATTGTAAATGAACGTTATATCCTGGTTATATCTACATGCATGTTACATAGAATTCTTATGATGGATGACTCATGACTGGAAATGTTTTATACAAGGTTGATTAAAAGTGTTGGAAAAATATGACTCAATGATTTGTTTTAATATTTAACCATGGACCCTACATGCTAAACGGGGGGTGTAAACGAGCCAATCATAAACCTTATCAAGCTGATGCTCGTGTTCACAATAAGTTGATCACAAGCTCAAGCTTGATCTATATCAAACTTCAAAATTAGGAGTTTGCAAGCTCGGAAACATCGAGATTGCTCACGGACGACTGAAGTAAATTAATTATTTAACTTAATATTGTTCTTTAATACTACATGCTAAATAAATAAATTAAAAAACTAATGTTACTTCATTTAAAAATATATATACACACATTCACACAACACCCTATCATGGTAAAATACTCGGCTGCTCATGAATAGCTTGATTCGTTTAAATCCTTACTCCCAACACCCTATCATCGCTAGTGTGCACACTAGAGAACTTCTTATCGCTGCACCCATTCAACAATTACTTGAAATCAAGTAAAATTAACTTTGATGTTCTTGTGACTATAACCCTGAAAATAAGGGTATACGTGAATTGTATGAGTACCATTCTCAATTACTTTCAAGTGTTCTATTTTATTGTCTATTATAATACTCCTTAAATATGTGACATCCTCGTTGCGCCTTATGAGAACCAACAATCCACACAACTTATGAATTTGTAGATGGTCCTCTCTAACTAATGTACCATTGTTACGTCAAACAACTAACCGATCAAAACATGTACTGCTATCAAGATGATATACCGAATACATGTACACTCCAAACACATTATCCCATGACACTTTGTCCCTACCCTTGTTATATAGTTCTACTTTTCTAAGATTGATCCAAATCATGTATACTAAACATTGTAGTCAAATAGATCTCAATCAATAATGCAATTGAAATGTCTCTCTGGGTATTTTGTCAACAGTACCTCAGTGAGAAAAATAACGTACGTACAACAGTACTACTGGATCTTTACACAAATCCAACCCAGAAAAAATTACTTTCTTGGGCCTTGGGTTAGACAGATGTCACTACATAAAAGCACATAGATCACCCGAAGAAAAAAAAAACCATCCAACTAAATTAACCTACCATTGAAAGATGTTTAAAAAAAGACAAAAAGAAGCAGCCTAGCTTGGTGGCTACTATATTTTCATCTTACATCATCTCCCAATGTTCCCTAACCATGCCTAGATGCTAGAGATCACCCTCTCAAAGTCACCGTGCGGACCAGAGAGGATGTTTTAATTGTTACGTTTCTAGCATCTAATAAAACGCTCAGGTTCAGCTGACCACTGAACCGGTTCATCTGAGCATGGAGAAAAGCGAACGAAACACGACTTCTTCGCAAGGAATCGTGAGCCCCATGTCATGATCGAACCCGAACTCTTCCTCGGCTCGCCTGAGGAGGCACTGGAATTCGGGGTGCGTGAGGAACGAAATCGGGCATATGTACCTCGACCGGTTCTCGCCAACGTAGACCACGAAATGACCTTTCGGCACGTCCATTGGGAGGCCGTCTTCGTCGTAGACATGTCGTTTGCCCAAGCTGGAGCATCTTTTGAGGATTTGCTTAAGGACTGCTGATTGTGGGAGCCTATTTGATTTCTTGATTGCCATTTTTAGTTGGAAGAGTAGCTTTTTTGTGCTAAAAAAGTTGTGGTTTTTTTTTTTTTTTTTTTTTTTGGGTTTGGAGAAGTGTTAGTAGTGGTGGTGAGGATGAAGAAGAGTTGGGAAGGTATTTATGGAGGAGAATTGAAGAGAGGTTGGAATTAGGACAGGGCACGGGTGAGGGTTAAGGGTTAAAGGACAAAGGTGGGACACGAGCCTAATCGGTGTTGTGTTCTATGTTGCTCCGAATCCCTGTGACATCATGGACCCGACTGACTACTCACACCCTTAATTTCCACATCTACCTTACCTATATTACTTTCTTGCCTATATTAACATGGTAATATGGTGTATGTTTGGTAAATCCGGCTAATAATCTGATAGATAGCGGATATGGTAGTAATGAGGTGACTTGTAACTAATCATTCACCTTTTCAAAACGAGTAGTTTTTGATATCATTCAACTGATTAGTCCATCTATTGAGATTTACCTAGTGGACCAGTTATGACCCGAACTCTTTCTCGACCTGGACACTATGCGGATGTGTTTGTAGTGGAGACTTTTCAAGGGTACTCGGGTCGATCCAGAACCTAACCCACATTAGACTTGTTTAGGACTCACTTTTGACGCAGATTCATACCTATTAGTTAGGTAGGGTATAAGTTCGGGTCCAATAAGGATGGAATATAAGTCTAGATCCATAATACATAGAAAAATATGAGTTGGCCAAAAACACTACATTTATCAAATATACTTATTTTAATCAACTCATAAGGTTGAATCACCTCATAAGGTGAAATCTCAGGTTGTAGACGTGGACGGTCATCCCTCAGTTTCCCATTTTCCATTTTGATTTGTTTCAAACTGAACTTCATATTTCTTAAATGAAAAATATATCTCCTACTTTATTCACTAGATCTACTGATTTATTTACTTTTTTTCACACTTTATTCACTATATTTTCTATTTTATTTAATTTATTTTAAAACGTGTATCGGAACCCACAGAAAGTTAAGTCCGAAACGGATAAAGTATTTTTATTGCGTTTCTATAAATTTTATTTTCACTCTATTACTTTGTCCCACCTATATTTTGAAAGTATCACTTTTACAACCCGTAAATTTCGCTTGTGATTTGCCCGCCACGTTACTAGTAATTAGGTTAATTTTCTTTTTTCTTACGTACGACATCCGTACATGTACAATCGCATATCGATATTGCTTAACATTGTACACTATGGTTTGGATTATATGGGTTGAGCAAAACTAAGGTGGCTTTGTATGATACGTGCCGTTCTGATTACGATTAGTTCATGGCCTAATTGTCCAAACATGAATTTTAATCATTTCATTAACCATTTAACCCTCAATGTAAGATTATTAAAGGGGATAAATTCAGAAGTTTTATCTTTTCTCCAGAGAATAATTTACCCAAAGTATTAGAAGAGACTTGCATTAGTCAGGGGAATAATGATGTTCATAAAGACTTGGTGTTTTAAACATATGTTTATGAGCGAACATTTAACATCGTTGTTCTTAGTAAAAATTTCTAATGTTTCGGACTACAACTTTAGTCCTTCTATAAAGACAGTTCCAGAAGACTTACTTTAGAATATGAAGATAAATTTATATTTGAGTACTAAAAAATGTTTCAAAAAATTACTAGTATCCGGGATTATAAATCGTCCCTAAGAAAAATGTCGACATAATATTATTTATTGAAGTATAACGAAAATGTACCCAAATAGACAAAGCATTATTTGTTTACGACAATATAAATACACTAATGTTTACCCATTTAATGAAAAGATGTTGGGTCTATATCATATCTTCAGCTTTAAAAATGTGGATGGAAATGGTTAGAGTTGGTAGCCATGATATATGAATGCTTTAGCTTTTCCAAGTAAGATGGTGAATAGTTGAGAGAAGGAGAGAATGAATAATGGTCTAGTTATAATTAGCTAAGCAAGAGAACGTGAAATAAATCCCCATTCAAATAGAACAACAGATACTGACCTCAAACTTATCTATCACTGTTTTTGGACTCTGTTTCAGGTTTCAATATCGTTTTTTTCTTCCTTACCGTACCACTTGCACTTGCAGATTCCACTCCGAGCCCATTATTCTGTCTCCATTCCATTCTAGTATCTTCGTATTCGCCCTAACAGATTTTCAACATTCGATTTTATTTAGTTTTTAAAATAGTTTTATGTAATATACTAGAAGCGGACCATACGTTAAATAAAGCCAAATTCTTGTAAAATTGAAGGTTTCCCTAAACAACATAAAAATCACATCCCTCAGTTATGTATGCTTTTTCAATTGTTTAGAAAATCAAGTCATTTTCAAGGCTTGTTCCAAGTGACGTTGAAAGGCCAGTAATTTTTTAGACAAATCTAAGGGAAAATTCTAATAAAAAACCCTTTGCCACTAAGTATTACAAAAAAAAGATCCGACATGCGTTAATACAGTATTGTAACTCAAAGAGTCATGTGTTAATATAATGATGTAACTCAGCGAGTCATATGTTAATATATTGTTATAACGCAGATGATCTCTAGTTGTAATAAAATTTTGGGAGGTTTCTGCATGTGATGAACCCTAAATATAATATAATTGATTCATTTAGTTGTTAACTACATTACTCTTTTAAAAAATCATGTAGTAATTGACTACATTACATGTGTTTACATTTTGGTATGTGTATTAGGTTCTATCTCGGCATTATCAAAGTCTCCTCAGTAAAACCAACCCGGGTACCCTTTGACGAGTTAGTCATAACCAAATGAGACAATCCAAATTACGTAATTATTTATGAGTTGTGAGTGCGACGGGGCAAGATTATCATAGAGTAAACCCTTCGGAATGAATAACCTACAAAGATGTACATTGAATTAAGTTTAGTATATTTGGTTTAACTTGGTAATTGATTGGAAAGTCAATTACCTAGATATTTTCGCTCCATTCTTGAATAAAATATTTGATGAGGTATTTGGATCGCATATGTTAGGTTTTTTAATTGAAGTCGGGTACTTGCCCATGTCGAATAAGGCTCTGTTCTTTAAAACTGTATTAACGCATGTCGAATTTTATTTAGTGGCAATATTGCCACTAAAAGGCTCTGTTCTTTTCAACTGAAATTTACTGAACTGAACTGAATGAGTTTTCAGTTGAAGAGAACATAGCCTAACTAGATAGTTTTAAAATGTGAACTATTCAAATTGGGTAGTATTTCGTATCTAGTTCACGAAGGGTCGAAATACATATATCATAAGTAGGATTTTTTTCCTAATGAATTACTCTAATTACCCCTTACATCTAAACTATTGTTATGCACATAATAAAATTCGTACCAATTCTCCCTTTAAAACTTTAATTGAACATTTTTCTTTATAAAAACCACCACATTCACTTCATGCCGGATTTTAACTAAGATTCTATTCTCTTCAACTGCAATTTACTGAACTGAATTGAACTGAACTGAACTGTAGTATAAAATATAACTAAGTAGAACTGAACAAAACTGAACTGAATGAGTTTTCAGTTGAAGAGAACAGAGCGTAAGTACTCACCTCGTGTTTGCTTGATACGTTCATTATCTTACTACTCGGCTACCTATATGACTTCGCACTACCCCAAAGCTAAACATCGATGCGATTTATGACTTTCATGTGGCTACATAGTACTGCATAACTACATACTATCAGAGGCATTAAATTAGTATTAAATTGTCTGGGGTAGGGAGTGGGGTGAGAAGAGAGTCCTGTGAAATCACGGATTCAAACTAACTGTACGTAACCAAGAGTACGTACCAATTACAAGTATTATTAATTATCGAATTCATTTTGGCCGTTTCTTATTGTTGGAACTTGAAATTTTTGATTCCACTAAATTCTTAACTCTATATAATAATACAAACTTTAGACCGTATATGGGGATATGATCAGCGTTACATAGTTAGTTCAAATTTTAATGTTTAGCTTTTATATAATGAAGTGTAATGCAAATTTTATTAAACACACGGTGTTCAGATTGAAATATATAATGTATGTAGTTAAATATGTGATGTTGATTTAGACTATATGATATACTTTGGCTCATAAATACCGTTTTGAGTTTACTACTTATTTTACTACTTTTGATACTACTTGAGCCTATCATAGAGTTACATGTGGCAAAAGAAATAATAAAGCACGCAATTGATGTTTAACCTTAAAATATTTATCAGAAAATAAACAAAATACTATCTCCAAAATGAAAATCCACCTTCTTCTTCAACAATGGCATACTCCCGCCGCGGCGCCACCCAAAAATGGAAAATAACATCCAGAATTCTCCATTCATCGTGAATTTTTGGCATGTCAAATTCTCAATCCAGAAATCCCTTTTCATGTTTTCAAAATTACCCATTTTGGCTTAGTACCATCATACTAATTGGATTTTCCAAATCAATTTTCTTCTTCTCTTGTAAGTTTCGATGAGTTCTTTGAATTGAAAGTCATTTTTGATTCATTGCAATGATGTTTTTCAATTGTTGCATTTCTTTTTCAGTATTTTTGTATTGTTAGTCTGTAAGTATGTTGAACCAGAAAACAGAGAATGACAATTGTTCAATAGCAATCGGAATCAATAAAAATGATGCAAACTAATTGAAGTATTCTTTTATTTTTAGCTTATTGTTACATGAATTACATTTATCATGGAAGGATTGACTAAACTTGATAAAATAGTCCACAAAAAAGAATGGATGAAAAAAGAAAGTTGAGCTTAAGCAGACATTGAAATTAGAATCTAGTTCAGGTATGTTGTATAATTATATCTTCATCAATTGTGGAAACATAGGCCTGATTCGAATAGTCCGAACAATACGAATCGGAGACTTTAATCGCGTGCTCGCTATAGCAGAGTACTATGTTTTTCATTGCAATCAGGCCAGGCCTTGGTTGTAAGAGTCGAGATCAGAACTGAAAAGGACTAGAGATATAGAAGTGTAAATGTATAACAAAGAGAAGAGATAAAAAAAAGGTCTGTTTAGCTGTTCGGAGAGAAGCAGAGAGAGGGTCTTTTCTTATTGTTTATTTTCTAATAATAGGAATAGTTAATTATAAAATATTTAGTTAACGAACAGAAGATGAATTGGACCCAAATTGTGCTATATTATCTTTCCTGCCACATTTAACCCTATGATAGGCTCAAGTAGTATCAAAAGTAGTAAAATGAGTAGTAAACATTTTATGATATCATATTTAGGATAAAATTGAAGGAAATGACACTAAAACCAAATACCTCAAGTGTCCTAAATTATTTGTGGCCCACCAAAAAGCTATCCTAAAAATAGAATTGTGTAAATTTCATCCTACATTTGGGCAGGCGAAGGCATCAATCTGCACTATGTTATCCTTGTCCATATCTATCTCTCTCTCATGCTAATATATATTTAAATAATATAGTTTGTGAAAATAAGAGACCTGAGATTTTACAAACAAGAGTAGGTGTAAGAAAATAATCTTGTGCATTGATTCAATAATGAGTACATGTATTTATACAATGTGATTGCTTGATAGCCAAGTATTCTAATCTAATTAGGAATCCACGTATTCTAATCTAATTAGGAATCTACTTTAAATATATACATATTCTAACACGCCCCCGCAGTCAAAACGGGAGGCTGGCGAATGTTTAGACTGTCACGAAAATCATCAAAGAGAATCTTCGGAAGGCCTTTAGTGAAAATGTCAGCAATCTGATAACGAGTGGGTACATGTAAGACTCGAACTTCACCCCTTGCAACCTTTTCGCGGACGAAGTGTATATCCATCTCTATGTGCTTCGTGCGTTGATGCTGGACTGGATTACCGGACAAGTAAATGGCACTAACATTGTCACAGTAAACTAGCGTTGCTTTATGAACCGGAAAGTGCAGTTCGAGTAGCAAATTGCGAAGCCAACAAGATTCGGAAACAACATTAGCAACACCGCGATATTCAGCTTCAGCACTGGAGCGAGAAAGAGTGGGTTGTCGCTTAGACGACCAAGAGATGAGATTATCACCGAGAAAAACACAATAACCAGATGTAGACCGTCGTGTATCAGGACAACCACCCCAGTCAGCATCGGTGTAGGAAGTCAATTTGTCCACGCGAGTTATACTGATTCTGACAAGGTCCTTGGTTCCTTGAATGTAGCGTATAATACGCTTGAGCATTCATATGATCAACCCGAGGATCGTGCATGTGAAGACACACCTGTTGAACCGCATAAGAGATGTCCGGACGAGTGAATGTGAGATATTGAAGAGCACCAAAGAAGTCGACGATAAAGGGATCCGCAAAAGGAGCGATATGAGGCTCCCAATTTCGGTTTGGTATCGGCGTTTGGGAAGGAGAGCAGAGGACATGTCGGCTCGTTCGATAATCTCCTCGGCATATTGTCTCTGTGAGAAATAAACCGTCTTTGGTCCTAGTCACTGCGATGCCCAAGAAGTAGCTGAGAGGACCAAGATCTTTCATAGCAAATTCGGCACTTAAGAAGGCCATAATGGATTTGCGAAGAGTGTCAGTAGATGCAGTGAGAATAATATCGTCAACATAGAGAAGAATATAAGCAATGTCAGAACCACGGCGGTAGATAAATAGAGAGTGATCAACTGTGCTGTGAGAGAAACCAACTGTCGCAAGATGATCGACAATTCGCGATACCGTGCCCTCGGTGCTGTTTCAATCGTAGAGGGATTGCTTCAAGAAATGTATATGGTCGATGTTGAGAGTCTCGAACCCTAATGGTGATGCATGTATACGGTTCAGAAGGTTACCGTGAAGGAATGCATTCTTGACATCAAGTTGGTGAATTGGCGAACGAGATCGCAATAATGAGCACGGTGAATAGTAGCCGGTTTGACAACGGATCAATGTTTCATCACAATCAACACCTTTTGCTGGATCGACCATCACCTACAAGACAAGCCTTGTCGCTCAAAAGAACCGTCGATTTCTTTTGGACGAAAAATCCACATAGATCGAATAATATTTGCATTGGATGGCTTAGAACTAACTCCAAAGTCTTATTATCAATAAGAGCATTATATTCATCGAGCATGGCGGATTTCCAATTGGGGTCGGCTAAAGCATGTACTGGATTTCGAGGAAGAGGAGAGATGGCAACGGATGTAGCAAGATTGACATAATCCGGACCATAGTATTTAGGGTTCCGCGTACGCGACCGGGTGAGAGGTGCGGTTGGAGCAAAACCGGGAGGGAATGTGGGCCGATTAGCGGTTGGGGCGCTGGAATCGTGGAAGCGGTTTGCCAGTGGGGGCGTAACGGCGGGATATCGGTTGGCTCGTTGAGGCGTAACTGCCTAGAGGTGGGTCGCCGATGGCCGAGATGGAGTTGGGCCGAGTGAGCAAGTGATGAAGAAAAGATGGATCAATATCCGAATCCAAGTACT
This sequence comes from Plantago major, assembly GCA_026545765.1. Lineage (NCBI taxonomy): Eukaryota > Viridiplantae > Streptophyta > Magnoliopsida > Lamiales > Plantaginaceae > Plantago > Plantago major. Next base: position 86,064,478 of record CM048843.1, on the reverse strand, counting down.
CATAGGTGGTGGGGTCGGGTGTGTGGTGCTTGGAGAAAGGAAAACTCGATTCGTCGAAAACCACATGTCTAGATACAATGATTTTGCGACTAGAGATTTCATAGCATTTGTACCCCCGATGATCAGACGGATACCCAAGAAAAACACAAGGGGTGGAACGAGCTTGGAGTTTGTTTATAGTAGAAGAAGGAAAGAGGGGAAAACAAAGACAACCAAAAACACGAAGATGGTCATATCGTGGAAGTCGATGGTATAGATATTGAGTGGGGGAGGAAAACTCAAGTACCTTTGAGGGAAGGATGTTGAGTAGATAAGTCGCTGTGGCTAGTGCATGATGCCAAAAGGATGGCGGGATCGATGCATGAGCAAGAAGAGTCCGAACAATATTATTTAGGGAACGAATATGCTTTTCGGCTTTGCCGTTTTGGGAAGAAGTGTGAGGGCAAGAAAAACAGAAGTGAATACCGTTGGTTTGTGCAAAAGAGTGAAATAGACTATTGTCGAATTCCTTGCCATTGTCGCATTGGATGTTTTTAATAGACGTATTGAATTGTGTGCGAACAAATGCATGAAACATAACGAATATAGCAAATACTTGAGATTTCTTAGAGATAGGGAAGGTCCATAAGAACTTGGAAAATCACAAGAACAAGACATAATAGCGGTGACTAGAGCTAGCTATAGGGGAAGTCCAGAGATCACTATGCACAATATCAAAGGGAGAAGTAGTAGTGGATAATGAATTATGAAAAGGCAATTTTATTTGTTTCCCTAAAGAACAAGAGGGACAAAAAGAATGTTTTAGAGCATTACAACGATAAAATTCTTGCGAGAGAGAGAGAGAGAGAGCGCTAAGTATAGCTTCTCCCGGATGCCCTAAACGACTATGCCATAAAGTAGAAGGAAAAACTGAAAAAGCTGTTTGAAGGGGGGTGGCCGATTTTGTTGAGTGGATTGGATATAGGTCTCCGATGCTATCACATCTCATGATTCGTTTTCCGGTCTGGAAATCCTTAACAGAAAAACTAAAAGGATCAAATTCAATGGAAACAGAGTTATCTGTGGTAAACTTGCGAACAGAGACAAGATTTTTAACAAGGTTAGGAGCATGTAACACGTTTTTCAGGAGAAGAGGAGGATGGGGAGGAGATAGGTAAGTGTTACCATAACCTTGAATCGGAAGCATATGACCATTGCCAACAATAACTCGATGATTATAAGTACCCGAATTGAAATAAGGGGAGAGAGTACCTTTGTCGGGTGTCATATGAGATGAAGCACCCGTGTCCATGTACCAGTTACCATCCGGAGGAGTGAGTCCCAAGGTATGCATAGCTGCCTCGACATCGGTGGGTGAAGCACCGGAATAGAATGCTCACGATGAGGCGACGAGGGCCAAGGAGACCTGCCGAGTTGGTGGACGAGGCGCGGACGCCATGGGGCCGTGGGGAAGGGGCATGGCGGGGCCCATTGTCGCTGGCCAGTCAGTACCGCCATTGAGGAGTGGGTGCTGTCGCCATCGTGAGGAGGAGCTCCAGGAGGTTGCCCGTATGTGGTGTTGCCTTTGCGGTTTGGACCGCCTCTGTTGTTGTTCTTCTTCTTGTTCTTGGTGTTGGTGTTGTCCTTGGTGTTGTTGTTGTACAGCTAGCAGCGGAGGGGACCGAATTTAGGTCGTGATACCATGTAAGATAATAATCGCAGATCGATTCAATAATGAAAGATACGATTTATACAATGTGATTGCTTGATAGCCAAGTATTCTAATCTAATTAGGAATCCAAGTATTTTAATTTAATTAGGAATCTACTTTAAATATATACATATTCTAACAGTAGGGGCAAACTAACTTTTTAGGGGATGAGTTAAATGAGGTTTTTTGGGAAATTTTTTGAGCCACCAACAATGAGAGCTCTAACAATTCAACAAACAAACTGTGCAATAACAAACCCTCCTCTTGCATGATCCATTTGTCTTAATTTGCACAATCATGTAACCACATCATCAAATTAAGCAACTAGGGTTTATAAAAATCTCAACAAACGTATATACTAGTGCAACTTAACTAACGTCCTTCTCACATTTTGGTGTCAGTCACTCCAAATCGGGAAAATACTTAAAAAAACTTAAACTTTGCAGTTGTGATTTGTGAATGAGCAATATATTTTACAATATTGGTTTCAATCATCTACACGGGCATTTTCTCAAATAATAACACCAATTATCATAATAAACGGTTTACAACTTAGGCTCATATTTTCGAACAATGTAATCGAATCAATTGTATTATAAAATATAACTGCGAATCGAATCGAATCGAATCGAAATTAATGAGTTTTCAGATGAAGAGAACAGAGTCCAACTCATAAACACGGTTAATAGAAAATCTTCCACTTTAAAGATAGCATTTACCATAATTATGCATTGAAGATGACAAATAAGGTAATTTGCAAAAACATGATTAGCTATTACGTTTTGATAAAATTCCATCTCATCTAAAGTATTGCATCTCGTTTCAACCTATTTCGGGATCCAGCACACTCTAATCGAAATATACTTCTATAAATTTGTTTTGTTAAACTTTGTGATCTTGAATGAGCAATATATGTTTTAATTACAAGGGAGGAGAATATCCTCTTGGTCACAGGTTCAAACGCCACCGGGAGCGAATTTCTGTGATTTATGTCTTCTGAGTCTGAGCCTGTCGCAACTTGTTGCGGTTTAACTTGGCTTCCGTGATTTGTAGGCTATTACATGAGCCTGTGGGGTTTGCCCGTAACGGCAGCGAGTTCCCAGCTCATTAAAAAAAAATTATTTTACAACATTGGGTTTCATGATTTCATCCATCTACGAGCGTGTTCTTTCTCAAGTGATAATACCAATATAATGCATAGTTTACAATTTACTCATATACATTCTTAATAAAAAATTCTTTCACCTATTGCATTTACCATGATTATGCATGGGAGATGATAAGTGAGGTAATTTTCCATATGTGGTTGTAGATCAAACGCAACTATTCTACCACGGACATTCACAAATTATAACACATATGACACATCTCTAGTGAATTTGATTCCCAGACAAATAGTTTTAACTTTCCACTTTGATGTTTTCTACTTTAAAATTACCACAGACAATTAACCACCAGGGGATCTTGTAGAATCTGACCTTACAAAAAAGTGATCAAAAAGCATCCAGAAATGCATGTGCAAATTCTTGGTTGGTATCATTTCTTCTTCATCGTGTACATATGAATCATGATGAATTAAAACATCCGATCGAACGAACATGTTTAAGTCTTTAAGACCACACAATATGAGTCATCGGAAGTTTCGGGTTGTGACAGAATCAGTGACCAGCCCCGACGGCCGACCGGGGGTGGGGCTGTGACCACCCCCAAAAGAGCCCGAAATTAATAGGCCATGTGTGTGTGATGTGTTGTGAACGTACGCAGAATTCCTGACCGTTTATTTCCCTCGTTAGTTTGTCCAATCAAACAGTCCGTACGTACTATGTGTACATTATTACATCATTATATCTCTTGGTCCTTGTTTAGTTGGATAATACTAGAGTAGTAGTTGAATTTGCATAAAGCAAGTATCAAATTTCAATCGAATCTTCTTTAGAACAAATTTTCTTTGAGGGTGATTGGTAATGTAAAGTAAGGGATTTGGAATAGGTAATCTAGATTCTAGTGGAGGGCAGCTGCAGCAAAGCCATGAACTTAATTTCGGGACGAAATCTGTTGAGAAAATGGATGTATATGGTTATATGGTATACTATACTTTTATGCATAGTTTTGGCGGTTGAATTCTTCATGTTTTCGAGTATAACTTAGAAATTTATAATTACGGTATAGTTTATTCCAAACATACTCTAAATTCACGGATGTGAATGTGTTTGTGCATATAGAACCATTTAGGGGCTAGTCGGAGTTTGGGTGGGGGTGGTCAATGCCTGCCAAACTTCTATATCCACCTCTGGTTACTAGTCGAGTTATAACTAAAACTTGATGTTTAAAATGTGGGGTGGACACCAAATGCTATACTTGTATGTATCTGCCCCTTGATGCTAGTCGAAATATAACTAAAATTTGATGTTTGAACCACTTTACATGTTCTTGCTCTCTCCGTCCTTGCCTCCTACATATATCTCATTTTGAGATGTTTCGATACGTATTATGATGATAAGATCGTTCAGTCAATTTGCAAGGCAATGTAACTCTAGCTTCTCGGGCCACTCATTTCACATTATCGACTTGGGTCCAAATTAGAGTTGGACTATCACCCACTGAAAATACTTTGTTAGGAGTAGGATGTTATATATCCAACTCAAATAATGTCAATTTCAGCACCTCAAAATCTCTTATCACCGAAAGGAGACTGGTATTCTTCAAGATTGAACATTACAAACTCTCTACTAACAGGGATTCAAGGCTCTCACAAGTGAAACAGTAGGATATTTTTGATGATTTGCTATTTGAAATGTACTATTGCATGTACTGGCCATGGTACCATTGAAGCAAGCAAATGGGAAGACATTATGATGAAGAATGAGAGCTGTTGAGAAATAAATGTCGGGTAACATGGAGAGCTACCCATGTGTCGTGGTCCTAAATATGCAACAATGCCATGCAGTTCATCAGGCACCAGTAGTATATAGTAACTCCGTCCAGCTAATTATGTGTCAATCGAATTTTTAACTCAACTTCGACCACAAATTTATTCTAATTTACACATCAAAGTATTTTATAAAATTACATTGTGGAATCACATTTTAATACACAAAGTCTTAGAAAAGACGCGTATTAGTGAATCTAGAGACGGATTTATGTTTTTAAGTATAATATGTATAATGTTTTACACAATAATAGTAATGTTTTACGAGTGAACATTTTATATCATTTTTTATGTATAAGTATATCATCGATGTTTTTAGTAAAACCTCTAATGTTTTTTGTTATAACTATAATGTTTGTTCGTCTCTTTTAGTCTCTCCATAACACCGTCTCTTAGGAGATTTACTCCATTAAAATGATTTCATCAAATGTTTTTCCAATTTAATATCACAAGGTCTCATAAGAGACGGTCTCTAGATATCTTATATAGAGACGACCTATGTTTTTAAAAATATCATCTATGTTATTAATCAAAATGCTTATGTTGTTAAAGAAATTCATTTCTTTTGTAATATGAAAAACAACTAATGTTGAGAACATAAACGTTTTGATTGATAACATCGATGATTTTCTTAAAAACATAAGTCCATTTCTAGATAAATTATCTACATACTGTCTCTCAGGAAACTTGATCATTTAATATATGAGTAATTTGTTGTCAAAATTGTAGTACTAAAAAAGTTAAACGACACATTCTTCGTATATTATATTTCTATTTTCTTGCATTGAAAAATTAGATTCCTCAAAACTAGCTTTGCGCCACTCAAAATTAGCTAGCCCCAAACTGTGTCTGTCATCCCTTATGCACCGGAGAAAATAGTCCCAACTGCATGTTCCAAGGCTGAGAGAAAAAACCACTATTAATGTTTCGAACATGTATATCTCCCCATCTCTAATGTCATTGTTAGATTAATTTTACACCTATGAATTTCGATCTCTAGCTGAAATTCAATTATGGTGTCATAATCCTTCACAATTCCAAGATTATGGATTCAATCCTGCCGTCGACATTTTCGTCTGTATTAAATTATCCACGCATTGACCTCCTATAAAAATTGGAATGAGACTACGGGTGAGGTGAGTCTCAGATAACGTAATATAAGTGGATTGATTTCACTCTCATTTATAAGTGTGGGCTTTTTGATAGATCATTCATTCTCGTAGATGGATTTCAAATTTATAAAAGCTATTTATAACACATCAGAGTTGCCAAAAAGTTAAAGATATTGAAAATGTTATTCATACCAACACCGCACACATTTTTTCCAGGAGTATATCCCTATAAACGGGTGAGTGGGTGACCCAGTCTGATGCACACACAAGTGAAAGATGAGTACGCATAAATGGACATGTGTTAACTTTAATTTGGAGTCAACATATCATCCAGGAATAGTATACGACAAATCACACACCGGCCTGTAGAACCGGGTCTCACCCCACAATCAGGACGTTACACTATCACTACTAATTCACTCTCAATGTGTTAGTATTAGTGGCGAAGTAGTGATATTTCAACACGTCTAGAGACACATGGGTTAGATAATTGAAATTATCCCAGTGTACGGACATTATTGGTAAACACCAAAAACTAATTAACCGTAGTTGAGAAAATTCAATTAAAACACTCATTAAAATCACGCGTAAAAAGGTTAGGATACAAGACTTCTAGTGGAGAAAACATATGGTACAAAATTGAGTATTGACAAAATCAAAACCGGATTTTTCTTTATAATCGTCATCATTCACTAGTACCCTACCTTTTATGTCTTCTCCTGTTTGAATAATATACCCTTGGATTTGAAGTAGTCTCTCTCAGTTTATTGCCATGTGGGAGGTGGAGTATCTATTCAATTGACCCAGTCATTGTCTTTGGCTTAGGATAATGTACGTAATATATGTTGCAATTTTTCATATAGTTATTGATGATCATGATATTAAATTATGTCAAAGTGTAATCCTCGATAATAATCTGCGAGTAATTGGAAGTTCGATCCTTAATTCTTTTATGGACTTGTCAAATATAATGACACAATTAATGGTCTCATATATAGCACTTATTATAGTATAATCTAATCCACAGCACATCCTAATCTCCAAACTCGAGCCTTACATCACCTCTTAAGTTACTCACATTATTATATAGAAGAAGTATGTTTTGTTCAATTCACCACATTACGTAGATTAAGTATTTGTTTTTTCAATCCATTACGTTACGTGTATGATGTAAGTATTGTTCAATCCACCATATAATTAGTTACGTACACCAAATACATACGTGGATGAAGTATGTATTGTTGAATCCATTAAATTATCCATACCACATTTCATGGTGAAATAGTATTTTAAAATTCAACTTATTACACGAATTACGAATATACATTACTCTCTGTGGAAGTTAGGCTTAGTGATGAGTCATGAGTGAATAATCACAAGAAAACTGGTAGAGACGTATAATAAAGTAAAAGTAAATATTTATTCGGAACTCCGTACAGAATACTTTGACTACTGCACGTAGTACAATTATCTAGTACCAAACGAAGTGAATCTACATATACATACGTTGTATTGTATTGTTGGAACACCAAGTCCCAATGTGCCTCATAAATTGATCCATTTGACCATTTACTGGTAACATTAATTACTCCGTCCGGGATCATGATTCGCTGATTATGTTAAATTTTTCCAACTTTAATTCATTTAATTAATGAATGTAAAATGTTCAATTTTTTTATATAATAAAAATTTAGCCCCTAAAGTTTCATATATAAAAGTTGAACATTTTACATTTGCAATTTAATATTAATTGGTAGTCTAAGTTAAAAAAATTTGACCGAAAAAAATTAAAGCGGAAAGCTTGATTCGGGACGGAGTAAGTAAGATGGAACAACCTTATATTCTAGTAACTCAAAACTCGATAGATCACTAAGTTGTAAACTAAACACTCGCCCATACTATATATGACATGTGTCACAACACTAGCATCTTGTAAGTAAACTGACTCTACTAGTTTTTTGTAGTTTTTACACCAACAAATTATGGTTTCAATGCAGCTATCTAGATTCAGGATGCAATGAGTTCCAAGATCTCTCTTCAACTTACTTGTAACCATATTTCAAATTCCACTAATTTTTTATTTGAGTGATGATGTTAAATTATGTGCAAGTGTTCTTTTCTCGGAGAAAGTTACTTTCGAGAAGATGAAAGGATTCGACCATTTCACTAATTTATCGTGGACAAATCGGGTGTGAACAAACGAACTCGCAAGTAATGTGGTTGGGTGTAATAAATGTGTACCTCATAAATGAAGAGATAGTTAGAAGGGACAAGATTTCTAACATCTCCGAATCCTGACAGGCGAATTCAGATGACATGAAGGGTTTCCAGAAGGGTCACCCTCGAGAAAGCGAGAGACCCTCGACGGTCATGATAGGTAATTTGGACTTGAAGTAGGTTTTTTTTTTTTTTTTTTCTTTCCTGGTGACTGTTGGGAATAATGAAGAAAAAAGTAAATATAATACCTTATGGACAACATTTTACTTGGAGACCATTTCCTAATTATTGCTTGATTAAGGAAACGGAATATATATTTATAGCTACTATGTGAGAATTTCAATCGATATATTATATGTTCAAAACGAACATTGAGTTAGTGTGAACTAATTGATCAAAGTTGGAAGATAAGATTTGTTGACTTCAAATTTGATTTTATAACTGTCATGAGTTACAGAGTAATACAATATTGATTGTTATGTGATGAAGCCTTAATGTATTGATTTGAATTTCAATGTGCATATTTGAAGTTACAAATTGCAATTTATTTTGTATAGAAACGGTCACATGCATGACGATAATAATACACACTGAAAGAACCCTTATTTTCTCTCTTTGCTAGTCTCTCATCTTCCACATTTGTATGATCCAGGCATTTCCTAACTTCATGGGAACTCTTCTAAACTTGTGCAGTTAGTTGTTTGGTCTTGTATCATGGGAAACAAGTGTATGAGTTATTCCTACAAGCACCGTAAATGAGGGTACACAATTGTTTTAAGGAAACTGTTCAAACATGCGTCGGTTGTAAATCTTGATTTTGGTTTGATCTTCTCGATTCTTTCCTTATTTTTTAGGTAAATTTTCTAATTCCCTTGAGTTCTTTATCTACATACACTAAAAGTGACATTTGAAGGTCTCGATATAGAAGTTCCCTCGATGGCCTTATGGCATGTTTTTGGAAAAGTCTTTCTCAAGGCACCATATACCAAGTTGATTTTCAAGATAAATACTAAATGGTATTCGACTCCAACTTTAAGCGTGGATGATCGAGACTAGAGCACTTTATTTAGTATCACATGAATCAATTCTTTCTATTGGCCATCCATTACAATCATCTCCTTAATTAAGCATACATCGCAATCAATCACAATGACATCTAATTCAAATTGCCCTAACCAACTTGCTGGACACTAATATGCATGTTATGGTGTCCTTTTCTTCCTCTTTTCTTTTCATCTTAGAGATTAATCATCCCAAATATGAATGTAAACAAGAATTTATCCACTCAACTGACTCAAGAACAAATCCCATTTCACTAACCCAATATTAGCCCTCCAACCACATAAATAAAAACTAAAGTCTTCCCAAAAGAGCTAAAAGGAACCATATTCCATTTAGGTAAAGAAAAAGGAAGGTAGATAAGAAAATTAAAACCTGAATTTCCTCAATTAAATTCAAGAGTACGTGCAAGTAAAAAGAAGTACGTTGATGATGAAAGAAAAAAGACAATAATTAAAAATAAAGGTGTGGGGTAGCCGAAAATAGAATTTGTTGGGACATGACTCACTAATACTAACAGTAACACAAGCCCATGTTCTCATTCGATAAAGACGTGGTCCCTCATAATTTCAGTCTTCTTCGTCCGGGAAAACTTTATACTATAATTTACGATTTAATTGAAAATTTAATTAAGCTGATATGTAATGATTAATTTTGAGTGTAAGCGTAAAAGTGTTTATTATTAGTTAGAGTGCTAAATAGCTTTTTATTTTAGTAGTTTACGAAGTTATAAAATACGACAATGTACCGAGTTATGTGGAACGGATTGGTAAAAGATAACATACGAGAGTTACGTGTCTGATGCAACCGAAACTAACGCATGAAACTGCATTTACTTTATTTGTAGATTTATATCTTTTCTTCTCTATATATAAGTTGATGGTGACCTAGCATTCCGTATAGCACATGTACCCCATGTTACTCTTGCCCTCTTTCTAACTCAATCCCTATTTTACTTTACTTTTGCCCTTCTCTTTTATGATGTCACTCCTCAACTACTTTCCACACTCTAACTACAACTGCTCACCTCGCAATTGGCTCATGAGATGCGGGTTTGGATTGAGCCAATTCAGATCGGTTAGTTTTTTCTGAATCAGACGGGTCAAGTATGATAGCATGTAATAGTTCTTGAGTCAAATTCAAATCAACTCGGATTCAAAACTTATTCATTTATGATGAGGTATAAAGTTGCCTAGATCACTTTTCCTAGTAAAGGTGGACTACAAGCCTCATTACATGTCTATATTAAGAGGGGTAGGGTGTTAATCCCTCATAGACTAGTTCGTCATAGACAGATCGATCACAACTAAATGATCGAGTAGGTAGACTAAAACGCTCTAAGTGCTCCCAATAAATGAAGTGTGGGTGGTGACGCAAATTAAGGAAATGATGACTGATTTCTCTGCTGTTCATGTGCGCCATATTCGTCGTGAGGCAAACATGCTTGCTGACCAATTAAGCCGCAATTTTGGTGCCAACGCTACGGGATATGGTACTGTGCCATTTGATTTTTCGGAAATCACACATGACTTGGGACTTTTTTCCTTCCAGTCAGTGATATTTCTATTCTGGATGTACTGTTGCTTAGATAAAGTGTTTTTCTGCTGTGTTGAAGCTTTATTTCTTCAACTTGTAAACTCTCTATATTATGAATGAAATTTATCATTCTTTCTCAAAAAAAAAAAAAAGTAATGAATACCTTAAATGTAATAAATTACCCACTATTTATAGTTTTGGTAATTATCTCCAGGAAAATCAAAAAACTTGTCTGCCTAATGGTTTCTTGACACACGTCCACCACCCGCACTCTTATGACCGTGTAATCTCCATAGGTAGTCGACATGCTCGATGGATATAGGATTGCCCCTTGTTCTATTTCTGGATTGATTTGTGGGCAACGTTGCAAAAGACATCCGAACATCAGTATGTTGGGTCTTGTGCCAAGATCCCTTACCTGGTACGATGAGAGAATAAGGACCAAACCTATAGTGTGCTCGTTATGTATCATATCATACTCTTTTGGCTTTGACGAGATTTATTGTCCTTAAAGAGAGAATGATGCTCGGTCATGATGTTAGTAAATCGTTAAGATTCCTTTAGCTAGCAGAGACACGGCTGATACTATTGTATGGCACTATGAAAAATGTGGTAGGTACTCCGTGCGTTCAGCATATCACTTATCCATGCAGCTCAAAAACCTCCAAGCTGCCAATTAAACTGGCTCGTCTTCTCGAGAGGTAAATCAGAACTGGAATTTCATTTGGACCTTAAAGGTACCGAATAAGGTGAAACACTTCTTATGGAGGGCTTTACATGATTCTTTGCCTTCTAATGGTGAGCTGAATCGCAGACATCTATCTGCTGATCCTTCTTGTGTGGTTTGTGATCATCACTGTGAATCCATTTTGCATCTCATGAGAGATTGCCATTTTGCTCGACAATTCTGGGCACTCACTCATATCCCTTCTGCTGCCATTTTTTTTTCATGCTGATGATACATGGGATTGGGTAAATGGTGTACGAATTAGGCTGGATTCTTCTGATTTTTCTTTTTTTTGTGATATCCTGTTGGAGCATGTGGTATGGAAGAAACAAAATCCTCCATGAGCAACATAGATACTCACCTTCAGAAACATATCATTATGTTATTCGGTTTACTGACTTTCACAGGTCGAACATGTATCAACCTGTTGATACACCCAATAGACAGACAGACATTGTCCATGGACCTTGGTCTGCCCCGCCGGAAGCATGGATTAAAATCAACTTCGATGCATCAATACCGAGACATGGCCAAACAGGTGGAATTGCGGCAGTAGCTCGAGACTACACTGGCCTCATTCTTGTTTGGAGCCGAAAGAAACTAATAGCTGAGCTTGATGTTGAGACGGCTGAGTTATTTGCAGCCTGACTTGCTGTGTCATTGGCAAAAGAGATGAACTTTGACAAGATCATCATTGAGGGAGACTCACAACAGGTCACGAAAAATCTGAACCATGATGTGCCCTCATTGTCGCCTAATGGCGCTATTTATATTGATCTACGACAGTCTCTGGCATCTTTTGCTGATTCCACCGTCAAACATATTAGACGGGAAGCAAACACTCTAGCGCACCTGCTCTGCCACAACTTCACGGAGGATTCTTTTGGTTACTTTGATGTACCTTTTGATTACTGTGAACCTACTTGAGTTGTACTAGCTTAGTTTGCTTTATTTGGCTGTATTTGATGATCAAGCTCTTCTGTATTGAGCTTTGCTCTTTTTTTGGATTAATAAAAATCCTCTTTTTCTAAAAAAAAAAAAAAAAAAGAGAATGATGCTTGGTCATGATGTTAGTAAATCGTCCTTAGGGCGCCATTAGATCATTTGTGTAGGATCGTACTTATTCCTACTCATCAAGATATATAATATTCCAAATCATTTCAAATTGGATCATCCGAAGCTACATTATTGATAATTTCAATAATCCTCCTCTGGAATTTGAGAACCTTTCTTTGGCATGTGTATCCAGGGTCCTATATGGATGGGTCATTACTCATTATCAGGTCCAGTGTCACAAACTCAACTTTTCATTGATCTACACGAATTTTAAGAGTAAGTTCTATATACATAATTAAGATTAATTTTAGAAAGTATATAAATAGTCAAGACTAATTTAGAAATTATATGAGATTGAATGAATAAAGATATGGAAGAAAATAAATACAATGAGAGAGAGAGAGAGAGAGAGAGAAAGAGAGAGAGAGAGAGATTGAATAAAATACGAGATATGGTTTTATTCAAGGTATAAGAAGTTGAAATTATGGCACATGTTCTTGCCCAAATTGGCCAGTAAGCAAAACTGTGGTTCAAGTTCAAACATCATATTCATAGTACTTATCCAACTAATTGAACTCGTTTTCAGAACAAATGAAGGGCCCAAAGACAGATTAGCAAACAACATATCAACCTCAAAACGACCCGACAAGGGGCATCTCAATTCAGCCTCATTGGCCCATTACACAGCTAGGCAAAATTTTGCTAATGCATGGACTAAAAACAATCTGGGCTAAAATCTCCAGCAAATACCATCAACACACAATTAATACAACTACAGACTTCTTGTACATCAAGAAACATCTCAAAGACATGAGAATGTGCCTAGGTTATATCAAAGGACCCACTAACAAATTTTGTGGGAACCAATTTTTCAACACTCAGATGATGAGATTTACTTTCATGCCTGGTTCTCGTTTGGCACGTCCCGATGAGTCACCTTATCAGGTCATTACAATTACACCTAACTTTACAAAGGTGGTTTGATCCAGTAAGGTCACCTGAGCAGCTCAATTTGCCAAACATATACCTGGTAATGGTAAGCTATAATTTCAAAAGCAAACCGCCAACATTATATTTTTAACTTCAGCACTGTAACACCTGTATATTATCAAATGCTACAGTCACCCATGAGCAAGCAAGTCTCGTGGGCACGAAAGATTAATCAGAAGATAAAGCAGACTTTGAAGAGTTCCAGTCATACTTTAGAAATCACTTAAAGCTAATAGTCAACACAATTATTCAAGAATTTGGAACATTGGCTCCACCAAGACAACTGAAGAAACATAATACAGCTCAGGATGTCTGACTCAGTTAATAATGCATCATTGGCATACTTAGGTTATCCACAATCCGGTGACCCATATTTAGTCCAATAATTTAATTTCATCACATCAATCCAATAATCACGCCTACGGTCCGATCCACATCTCATAAACAATAACCCAAACAGTACGGCAATCACTAACAGAAAACCATCACATGAGATTCAAATATTCTAACACAAAAGAAGTAAGATGATACCTACTGTCACAGAGTCCTCCATGTACCACCATACTCCTATTCGGTTGAATATCAACTACTCACTGCATTGTTAAGCAAAAAAGGACTAGACTCAGGTTTAAGCCCAGTGTCCACATACAGATCTTGGTAGCTCCTTTCCGTACACAATCCCAAAGAAGGAAAGCATAGTCCGGATGCAAGATACTCATCCTAAACATGCAACCACTTCATCTATCTAGAACTACAAATAGAACTGGTCCGTTTAACGTTATTCTATCGGTCAAATTATCAATGGTTTATTGTTAGTCTTATGGCCTGTTAATATTCAAGGTTATTTCGAGAGTGTATAAAGGTCTTAGTAGCTTCTATCGAGATCCGCAATCCCAGAGAAACTCATGCAGCACCCTGACGGATACTTTGGATGTAAACTTATCTATTAATTGCTAGGTTAAATGATCAGGGGAATATTCAATTATTCATTATATTCTGTATAAGGCCTAACAACTTATTTGGTAGAGGTTGAGGTGATTGGACCACAAGAGCATAATACCCCTAGCACCCATCCCAATCACAATTTTCGAACCCACCCAGCTAAGAAGGAATCTTTCTTTCCTATAGTGCTTCAGCAATGACTAAAATGTTGAAGTTTGCGTGACAAAAAAACGATACGACGAATTCCTAATTTGTACTGTATCTGCAATACACTAGATGTGCCTACAAACTTGAACCTGAAACTTGGTGAACGAATCAAAAGCACAGAAGACATAAAAGAAAATTGTATTTACTATGACACATTTTTCTTCAGATAAATGCATTCTTGCTGTTAAACACAAACACATTAGTAAACTAACCGACCAAGTCATACTGTAATAAGTCATGAAACAGCTGATGATGTTTTTATCTCATATTATGGTAGGATATGATAACTTGTACAAAATAGATAACAAAGAGTTACAAGTCCGGTGCAGCTTTCAGTTGCTGCTGCGGTCCCTCGATCAAACTCAACTGCCTTCGTATTCTTGCAATATGTGCTTGAACCTAACAATCCATATACACCGTCAAAGGGACATTCTTTCCGACTAAAAGAATGCAGAAACATATTTTAACCCAAATATTTGATGTCATAACTTGGAATCACATAATTAAAGAAAAGGAGTTCCCCTTTGATGTACTTGGCAGACTCGACAATGAGTTCCTTTTTTAGTCTCCAGAGTCTAGAAGCACCCATCCATGAGCAGATGCAGATGCAGTATGCTCTTAATGTTCTTCTAGAAGTGATTTATTTTTTTTAAAACTTTTTTGGACACATCTACTTAATTTATGCTTAGTGGATCTATAATAATACCTATCAACCTATGTACCTCAACAGAGTTGACATAAAACAATAATCGCATTTCATTATGTGCCGTTTTATGGCATTTTGTTACAGAGCCTGAAATTTTCTTCTGAAATATAGTATTATGAAAAAATCAAGACAGGGTCGTAGGAAAATTTGATGTACATTTCAAGTTATTGGCAACGCCTTCATGCATTAACAGGAGCCAAAAGTAGCAGAAGACTAATGATTTAAGTTTTTCCTTACGACCTATTCATTTTTTCAATATTTTCAAACTTAAATTTCTTCCCTCATTAATATGCAATAACTACTGATCATGAATTATATCTTTCCTTTTTCTCCCTCTCTTCATTTTAATGGTTAGCCCATATTGGGTTTTAAAGTAAAAGACACTGTTAACCAACCCAGGGACAAAAGGAAGAACGTGCAAATATGTTATATCAGTTGTTCGATAATAAAAGCATATGCTAGCTCACCTGTTGCCGAGCTGCAGCCAGTTTTAAGAGCTCATCAGCCTCTGAGAAATTGGTAAACCACTGGTTCAGGGGATTATCCTTTGTATCACCTCTCTTCCGGTTATCAATATCCTCCATAGACACTGTCAAAATATAAGAATTAAAATCTAGAATAGTCAATAGCAATCTCAAATAACCAATGACATATTGGATGAAACAAACCAGGAGCTGCAGTCAAGCCTGAAGGCAGTCTAGGGACAGCAACTGCAGGATGATTCTGCACCCTGGCAAAAAAACTTTCTGAAGGCTCTGAGAAAACAATTTCATCATATGCTTCAGCAGCAACAGGCTTCTTCGTAGACATCGAACCACCCTCCTCATCCGGATATAACTTTAAGTGGTGATACCTGTATGAATTCCAACCACAGAACAAATAATCACATGCAAGAACTCAAAATAATAAAAAAAGAACAAACCAGAAAAACCAAACATCACTATCAATGACTCCCTCCATTTTTAACAGATGGTGTTCACGCAATTGTTAACAAATGGTGTTTAAGAAAATTGTTCAGATTAGGGCTACCTGATAAACAGTACGCCCATACGCAATACACACGTTAATAAGTATTTGATACGTGGGGGTTTACCATTACACATCCCCCACTTCTTCGCATTTTTACACATTTTTCTCTAGCCATATAGTAATACAGAATAAGTTCTTCAGTAAATAAATTCATAATATCATAAATTTGAGCTCTGAATTATTACTACGTACTAGACATTTCAAACACTTAAAAGTTCAAACACGGTGGAAAATGTAGGACTTTAGGCTTCATTCATAGATCTTATCTTTGTACGCGCGTAATCAGTATGCCAATTATAAGAGCTTTCTCTCCACGAACTCTGAATTAAGCTAAAGTAGCAGTACATGAGGTGGGGAAAAATTTAGGCAACCTAGGTTCAAATTGCCACAACATCAATTACTAATAAGAGAGGGAGTATCAACTTCCAGAAACTAAGCTTGCAAGTTTCCACTCAGTTTTTCAAGATACAACTAATCAGCGTTTCCAAATACTGCATTGGATATTCGAAACACTCACAAGTGCAAGGGCTTGTCACTGACGTCAGCGTGAAAATGAAGGGTAATAGCAATCTCAAATTCACCCCATCCACACTCCGACAACTCAAACGGCGGAGAATCCACAGTCCTCATGGGGCTATTAAAACTCGAATGCAATTGGAAAACAGCCCGCTTTATCACCACTCCCAAGTCCTCATTCGATGCTCCCCGGACATAAACTGTCCACTTATGAGACTGATACCTAACAAACCACCAAGCAGCAAGGACTATAAAGACACAGTTTTTCTCAGCTGAAACCTCAAAACAAATGCAAAAATAAACGAATTTGAAGAAAACAAGTGAGCTCTTACTCGCTGGCCTTCTTACCGAGCCAAAATGCAACGTTTCCGTACACAATCGGAACACAGATTTCTGAGTCTTTGAGCTTCTTAGCTAAGTTCTACACAGTAATGGACAAAAACTAAGTGTTGCTCAAAGATAATAAATGCACAATGTGGTTTCTACTTTCTAGTACGAACAAAATACCTTCTTTTCACTGTCATCGGAAGATTTCACGATTTTTATCCGCTGAGGTGGTTTTGACGTGGATGCGTTTGTATCAGGCTGATCAGTTCCGGTTTTCTGGAGCATTGCTGTGGATTCAAGGAACGAGATAGAGATAAGAGAGAAAAATCCCCAAACTGATTGATGAAATTAGGGTTTCCAATTAATCAAGGAACTCGTGAAAATTTACAGAACATTTAGGTCCGGGTAATAACCAAGTGAGCAGCGGGTCAATTCACCAGTTTCAGCCCACTAAAGCTGTTGGATCGAGTTTCACCCTGATCAACTTTAAGTTAGGTTTTACTCTAATGTGGGCTCGTGTGAGAAAATGATTGAAGGGCTTTAAATATTTACGAACTCAAACAAATATGCATCGATTTAACATACATTTAATGATTAAATCGAGATTTAATATGCATTTACTTGGGCCCTACTCAAATGCATGTCCATTAAGTTTTCATTGGTACTCAAGTTGAGTACTTGAGTTCTCTCAGATCTTGATAAGTTTGAAACAATCAAATTAATTACTAATTCCTCCGTCCAATAATTTAACTTTTCGATGATACTTTTAGCTTGATTATTTATTTAATCATGAATGTAAAATGCTCAATTAAATTATATAATAAAAATTTAGTCTCTAAAGTTTCATTATATAAAAAAATTGAGCATTTTACATTTGCGGTTTAAGATTAATTCGTAGTCAAAGTTGAAAAAGTTTGACTGCAAAAAGTCAAAGTGAAAATCTATTCCCGGGACGGAGGAAGTAGTATATTTATTAGGGCTGCACAACGGATGGATACGGATAAATCCGATCCGTTTGACCGGATATCCGGTCAAACGGATAACTAAAATGTTTATCCGTTATTCGATCCATTCAGAGCGGATTGGATAACGATAAATCCGCGGATATCCATTATCCATGAAACTTAATTTAAAAAAAAAAAAAACTACTTCATTTTTCAACATTTGCACAACAGAAGAGTCCCCAACAACAACAAAACAATCCATTTTAGGAGAACAACATAAAGAAGAAAAGGAGAGAAAGTGCAATTTGAATCATGGATCAAATCGACAAAATGTAAGTCGAAGGAAGACGGTGGACCAAACCTGGAAGCCGGAGTCGAGAAGTCGGAGACGGAGAAAGGAGGAGCGGAGATCGGAGGGGAGGAGATCGGAGCAGAGAGGCGGCGGAGGAAGGAAATTGAAGCAGAGACACGAGAAGAGGAAGACAAAGCAGAGACACGAGAAGAAGAGGAAGTGCGAATCATGAAGATAGAAGAAGATCGGCGATTCCGATCTGAGAGAGAGCGGCGGAGCTCCGATTCCGATCTCAGAGAGAGTCAGAGAGCGGCTGAGTGTTGGTATTGGGAGAGAGTGTGACGTTTGCAGAAGACGAAGTGTGTGTTTTGTTGGTGACCTAATTGAATTTTTGTACATTTAATTATGTATAATTGTAAATTATTTTTAAAAAAAATGGATAATGGATATCCGCGGATATCCGGCGGATTTATCCGTTCGTAACGGATAGGCGAAAATCGTATCCATTATCCAATCCGTTAGCCAACGGACCGGATCAATCCGATCCGTAAATGCGGATAAACGAACCGGATCCACGAATACGGATGAAATGAGCAGCCCTAATATTTATGGTAAGACAAGGGTTAAATTCATTCAAAACTTAACAATATGTGAATGATGTGAGACTCTATCGTAACATTTTCACTAATGACCGACATAGCCAATTCACGACTAGTTCAATGTCACTCCTCTTAACTCTAACCAGGGGCGAGGCCACCCCAAGGCTGGGTAGGGCTGAAGCCCCACCCGTCCCCACCAAAATAAAAAATATATATATTTAGAAAAACGAAAATTACAGGTCTAATAATGCTGATAGACCCAGCCAATAATAACATAACATCGATATGTGCTTCTTTTCTTCCGCTCGGGCTCTGCCGCTGTGTCTCTTCGGGCTTCGCCGCTTCGGCATCTTGCTGCTCACTCTCTTCTAACTCTCTGCTGCTCTCTACTCTCACACGCCTCATAGTCACAGACTCACATGTAACTGCTGCTCACTATCATAAAATTTAAATTGAAATTTGGGGTTTATTGATTTTTTGGCCACTATTCATGATTCTGGTTGATACTCTGTGGAAATTTGAATGGATTGATAGTTGAATTAATATTGATAGTTCCTCTTTACTTTTCTTTTGTTTTTTGAATTAATATTTATTCTTCAAATTTTACAATATCGGTGTCTCCTCATATATTGAATGCATATACATTTAACAGGTTGATTCGACTAGTATTAACTCTTCCAAAGATTCACAAAGAACAATCGAGCATTTTCTGCTATGAAACTTGTAAAATCAGTTCTTCGCAACAAGATGGGTGATGAGTATTTAGCAGATTCTATGGCCATTTATGTTGAACGTGAGATAGCTTAAGGCATTGTGATTCGGTTATTGATGAATTCAACAAGAGAAAGCATCGTAGAGTTCAACTTCAATAATTTGTTTTTTTAGTGTTTTTGTCTAGTTAAGTAGACTGCTTTATGTAAATTTTATTAGAACTTGTTTTGGTTTTAGAATTAATGGGTGTCCAAGGTTCATGACGCGTTTTGATTAGGTATGGTGTAATCGATAAAATGGATTTTATCTCTTTTGTCCGACCCGTATTCTATTGGCTTTTGGTTTACTTCATTAACTTGTTCAATTTGTGCCACTTTTTGTAAAGCGAGGACCTTTTGCGTGGATACTTACTATTTTTTCATGCCATGAAAAAAAAATTTTGTCAAAGATTTTTTTTCTTCCAACAACCAGCACCACCCAATATTAAATCCTGGCTTCGCCCCTGACTCTAACCTCTCATAGACGCGCATGAGGTATGTTCAAACCAAATCTTTTTGTTCAAACACACGATCCTCTCCTACCAACATCAATATTGAAATACTTTAACCCAATTCTCCTGTGAGTTAGACTGTAAAAATCCATTATCTTGTTATAATAAACTTAAGAGAGAAAAAAGCTAGCTACCATGTCATAATGGGACTACCACCGTCCTAATGATGGCTACCACATCGATTAAAATGAAATTATGAACTCGATTTTAAAATTTTAGAAGGAAATTATCAAAGGTTATTCTTCGAATATATCTCAACCGAGACGAACTGTTAGAGATACATACAACTGTGCCATGAAATCTGACCTAGTCAACTATATTAATTAGGTTCAACTGAATTTAACTTGGAGTCGATCTAATACATACTAGTATATAAGCATGCATGCTAGCTCAATCATATAATGTATTATCGTATGAATAAAGACACAATGCTCTTAATCTTCGTACCATACTCGTGTTAATAGCTGGTGTACTTAATTTGAACTCTACCAAATTGTCAATTTGAGGTATCTAGATGATTGGATGGTTTTCAAAGTAAACAAATGAAATTGCCTTCTACGACAACATTTCCCTCTTTGCGAAACCGAAAATAAATGAGTTTTTTACTAAAGATTGAACGTGTTGGCAAATTGGGGCCGGTTTTAATAAGGTTTAAGCCTCTATGGCTCTATTCATCAGCTGAAATCCAGCAGTAGTCTCTAAAACCCTGCACCTGAATTCAATTTTCCCCAAAATCCCAGTGAAATTCCCGCCTCAATCAAGCTCCATTGTCGAAACTAACCAACAGACGGAGCAATTCCTTCCATTAACTGATTGATGGGAACCTCCGTTCAGGTCAAGCCACTATGTGGAGTGTACAACGAGAATCCCCTTTCGTATTTGGTTTCCGTTGATGGCTTCAACTTCCTTATCGACTGTGGTTGGAATGACCACTTTGATTCTTCTCTCCTCGAACCCCTCTCTAGGTCTGTTCTCCGATTCCTCGCTCCGCTTCCTCTCACTGCATTTCTGATTTACGTTAGTGTTTGTTTCTGGCACGGAGATTAATGTGTAGTGTAAAGTTTAGCGTAAATAAAGTGAATCGTGGTATGTGGCTCCGGAAGCTGTTAGTGATCATGAGTGGGTTTTTTTGCAGTGTAGGAAATTGGATTTTTGATCTGGTACGGAAGTATTGTAAATTGTTTGTTATGTGTAGGAGTTGTGTTTAGGCTGTATGTTTATCAGTAAGGTTTATAGTACACGGCTATATACGATACATATAGGAAATTCGATATTGGGTCTGGGAGGAAAGTAAAATATAGGAAATTGGATATTTGGTCTGGGAGGAAAGTAATTGTTTGTTATGTATTGGACTAATGTTTAGCTGTATGTTCATCAATAAGGTTCCATAGTACACGGCTATATACGATACACATAGGAAATTGGATATTTGGTCTGGTACGAAAATAATTGTTTGTTATGTATTAGACTAATGTTTAGGTTGTGTGTTCGTCAGTAAGGTTTTACAGTACACAGCTATATGTATACATATAGAGAATGTCAGCAAAAAGGGTTGAAACAAACTGTTCCGGTTTTAAAATTCCTTCT
This sequence comes from Plantago major, assembly GCA_026545765.1. Lineage (NCBI taxonomy): Eukaryota > Viridiplantae > Streptophyta > Magnoliopsida > Lamiales > Plantaginaceae > Plantago > Plantago major. The sequence goes on along the minus strand of CM048843.1, from coordinate 86,042,752 downwards.
CCGTTATGGATTTTACATTTTTCTCTTCATTTACGAGCAAATCCCAGTTACTTTTACCGAATGGAAAGAACTGGTATTTATGTCATTATAAGTTTTGAAGTTCCGATATGTAAAATCCTGGATGATTACATGACATGTTGTTTGAACTTGATATGCTGAGATAAAATGCCATGATCTTCAGGGTAGCTCATCTTGTGGATGCTGTTTTGCTATCACACCCTGACACACTTCACCTTGGTGCTTTGCCTTATGCTATGAAGCAGTTTAACCTTCGCGCTCCAGTTTTTGCGACTGAACCTGTTTACCGGTTGGGTCTCTTGACCATGTATGATCACTATATATCTCGAAAGGTGAAACCTCTCTCTAAGATTATGATCATTTGAAGTCTAATTGTCTGTATGTGGATACTTCCAGTGCAGTTGTATTTTTTTCAATATATTCGGATAGGATTTCTTTTAAAAGGGTTATCACCTTATGTGAGTATGAGACATCAGTCACTTGACGAGTTGCTACAAAAAATGTCTCAAATGACTTGCTACTGGAGTTCCAATATGGCCATATCCTTTTTCCCTATAGTTAATTAGTTATTGATGATCAGAGCAAAAGGTCTTAGGTCCTTTTTAACCATACTGGACTATTCTTGTCTGCAAAATTATCCCTCAAATATCATCTCTTCTTCTCTTATACATTCAATATCTCTTCTTAAGTTTAGAAACCCTCTGGAAGTTCAGTGATTAGCACATTTCTGTATCTTTGAGGTATACTTTCTCCATATCAGTAAAGTGCAATCTTCCATGGACGTTGGCAATTGCCGAAGCACGTAAATTCTTGTTTTGTTTACTTTTTAGGTGATGTTTACTTTCAATTTCGGGTTCTTCCTAGCACAACAAAGACATTCATTGTTCTAAAGTCAAGACCAAATGCTGTACTGTTGAAAATAGAAGTCATTCCTATGTCATATACATGATATGCATGGATCTGGCTGATGATCTGTGAAGTGTATTTAAATAGCAGTGGACTGAACTGAGTTTTATTTTTCCTGTGAATCTTGAACTTGCTTGGCGTCATGTCATAACGTGTAGTTACTTGTTGTAAACTTCTATTAATTGTGGAATCAGAAGGTACTATCTCACCTTCATATATGTTATCAGAATGTCGCCGTACTTCCATTCGAATTGCGATTATTGCATTAAACATTTCTTATTTATTAAAAATTCTTTGACTGAGCCTGTCACTAGATTAAGATGGTTTGTCAGTTATTTGATAATATCTACCTCCTTGCAGCAAGTATCAGAGTTTGATTTGTTTACGCTGGATGATATAGATTCTGCATTCAAGAGTATGACCAGACTGACCTACTCTCAGAACTATTATATGTCTGGTAAGCCTTGTATTTTCAGCATCACTGGATTTAAGAAAAGCTGGACATCTTATGGCTTGTTATGTGCCTTTCTTAATCTATTTCCCTCTCTTCTACCATTTAACTTTTTGTGTAAGATTATTTTTATAGGTGCCCTCCTCCTCTGCTTTGCATTTTTCTATTACTCTTGTCTCTTGTGGCAATTTCCACCAGTTTGCTGTTCACTCGTGTCGTCATATATTTTATGTCTACATTTAATGGGCTTCCAACTTTATTAATATTAGGTAATGTGGTTACAATTTTCAAGTCCCTAAGAATGGTCATTTTCTATATTGCTCCCTTCTAATTTTTTGCGAATTCCATGAGCTACACTGGAGTTTCTCATTAGTCATTACATGCATGGATCTTATGCTTTTGCTGTCTCTCTGTGAACTATGCCATAGGGAAAGGAGAAGGGATTGTTATTGCTCCACATGCAGCTGGTCACATGTTAGGTGGCACAGTTTGGAAGATATCAAAAGATGGTGAAGATGTTATCTATGCTGTAGATTTCAATCACCGGAAAGAAAGGTCATCATCCTGGTGACTCCATAAAGTTCCTTTAGCTGTACAAATATGTTCATGTGTGGAAGGTGACATTAATCAATCTATTTTTTCAACCAGACATCTCAATGGAACTGTTTTGGAGTCTTTCGTGCGCCCTTCAGTTCTTATAACAGATGCATACAATGCTCTATTAAGCAATCAGCCTCCAAGACGTCAAAGGGATCAAGAATTTCTTGGTAAAATGTTACCATACATGAATTTTATAAGTGCATTACTTTCACATTCCCACTATTTCATCTTTCCTTCTAGATATCACTAGACTCGTGAACTCAAGGTACTCATTGCAGATTGTGCTGCAGTATTTTATTTGTCTGTATCTCATTTTCCTGTTCAAACATACTAATAGGACCCTCTCACAAAACTTGATCCCATAATGAAAGTATGACCAAGTTGTTTTTCAAACTTAAACAAGGAGTTCATTTGGATATAATATAATTGCTGTATTTACCCATTTCTGAAATTATTTATGGAGTCAAATATGATTTTATGAATTTTTCTTTCCTGCTTCATTCTTCATCAAATCCAATCCAAAAAGGCACCTTAAAAATATTAACTTCTGGTATTATTCATCTTTATAGAATGAAACGCTATTTCCTTGATTCGTTTACATTTTTAGATGCAATAATGAAGACACTTAGAGGAGATGGGAAGATCTTAGTACCAGTAGATACTGCTGGTCGAGTGCTAGAGCTTCTCTTAATATTGGAACAGGTGAGTTTATTCAATTACCGGAACAGTGATTTTTCCCCTATCCACGACATCTGTTGTCAAGTTTTGCTTGAAATATATTGCAGTACTGGGAGCAACACCACTTGTCATATCCTATCTTCTATCTGACATATGTGGCTTCAAGCACGATTGATTACGTCAAGAGTTTTCTTGAGTGGATGAGTGACTCAATAGCAAAATCTTTTGAGCACACCCGTGACAATGCTTTTCTTCTGAAGTAAGACATGTCTTCTGCAATTTCAGTTTTATCCTTAGCGAACATCCTTAAGCATGTAAAGGAAAGTGCATAACGTAGTAGTTATATAACTCATGTTAAACCAATTACTGGTGCTTCCAGTCTAATGCCATTCTCCTTATAAACTGCGTTAATGGCTTATTTGCATCATCGTATCTCCAACATCCTGGCACACTTTTCCCAAAATCTGCATTTTTTCTGTTGCATACATTCTGTTCTCCTTTTCTATTTCTTTTTTCTGGAACTGGAGACAAGCTGTCAATGCTATTACTTTCAACCAAAATCAAAACAATTGGTGTTGAGTACCATTTGGGTTACTGCTTATGCTGCGTCTTGCTCTGCTTCAAGCTTGATCTTAATTGTGCCGATCTTGATTATCAAATTGTTGTTTGAGTTTCTCATTGAGGATGGCATATAAATTCTTGCAGACATGTTACACTGCTGATCAATAAAACGGACCTTGAGAAAGTTCCTGATGGCCCCAAGGTAGGATGCAATATGCAATTATGATGTCATTTAGATAACTATTGACTGTTCAAGTATGTTTGAGCACTTTTTATCCCTTTTTCCCCCCTTTCAGATTGTTTTAGCATCAATGGGAAGTTTGGAGGCTGGATTTTCTCATGATATATTTGTTGAATGGGCTGCTGATACGAGGAACCTCGTACTCTTTACCGAAAGAGGCCAGGTTGGTGGTCAAGTAATTTAGAACCTGTAGATGACATGATGGTGTAAATTTACTTTGGCACCACCATAGTAGTCAACACCAGTAGCAACACTATGGCTGCTTTACCAAAGAATGCAGCTTAGTGGTTCCTTAGTCACGTTATGAAGCGCCTTGGACCACCTCTCGATAGAGGGGGCTTTTGATTAACTGGCAGTGTTTCCATATTTTCTGCTATCAGCACTACAGTGAGTGCCTTATAGTGATGAATAGCATTGCTATGTCAGGGCTTCTAGTTATTGAAGGATTTTAATCACCATAGTCACCGAGTATAGTACTAATGATTTCAAAATTGGTGTGTTTTTCGCTATACTATGAAATAGCATTGCATTGCTATCTCTAGCTAGTGCGTCATAGCTGTCAAGGTCTATTCGCTATTATCTACAGTTAGCTATTAACTGCTACGGGCACCGAAAGTTCATCTTGAGGAGCTGCAATATTGACCTTTGGTTTTTATTTGACATCGACCTATCACCCCTTAAACTTGGGTGTTTATCCAACACAATGAAAACTATTGTCTCTTTGTTGCTGTTGTGATCTGTAACTATTGTACTGGTTCAGTGTTCCATCTGCTTGCAAGTCACGACCCTGTTATCTTTACGTGTTTGTAACAACCCTGTCATCCATGCAGTATGCTACCTTGGCACGCATGCTTCATTCGGATCCTCCTCCTAAAGCTGTTAAAGTTACCATGTCAAAGAGAATCCCCTTGGTTGGGGAAGAATTGGCTGCTTATGAAGAGGAGCAAAGTAGAAAAAGACAGGAGGAAGCTCTTAAAGCTACTCTTCTCAAAGAGGAGGAGGAATCGAAAGCAGCTCTAGGGACTGAGCTTAATGCTGGTGATCCAATGATTATTGATTCAAAGACTGCACAACCTTCACTGAATGGTAAGTTCTATTTTTTTAGCAAAACAGTTCTTGGAACCTCATAATCCTGTTCCCATGTTTATCCTTGTTCAGATCTCTTATTCCTAGTTGACCCTTGGAAAGTTAAAAGTTTGCTCCAGTGCAATTCAATTTGCATGCTGAAGTACTTATGCTGCAGACAATCAGTTTTTGCTCTTCATGATTAAAATTTCAAACTTTTCCATAAAGATCTTTTTTTTTTTAAATGCAGTTGAAATGAAAATAAAATTAAATTGTTTTGTGCATGTTTCTTTTTGACGAGTAATCTTGAATATATCAGTCACAGTGGAGGAACAATCGTGTTATCTATGGAAAGTATAAATCAGGCCATAAACTCTGAAAGTTTGTCCTAGGTGTCCTAGCTACAGCATAATTTTAAACCACATGAGCACTGTCTGAAAACATCACATCCAGAATCTTGATTTAGACCAATAAATATAGTGGAATATGTAGTATCTGCTATTCCACTCCTTCGAAAGACAGCAAATGATACACCAAGAGATCATATTACAAAGGGTTGTACGATCCTTATCCCTGAACATCCTTCCTGAAGCCCGAATTACATCCTGTATGCTTCCTGGTAGCGTTGGGACAGAAAATACATGATCTACATATCAATGTTGCAGAGTAAAAATAAGTGCTTTTATTAATTTATCAGGAATGAGTTTGTAAACAGTGTGTTTTTTCTTTGTTACTTCTGTCTAAAGCATGAGCATTTCAACTTTCAAATGTAAATATGTGCAACTTAATCAAGTGTTTGTTCCCGAGATGCATTACTCTAGATGAGGATATTTATTTCTGTTCATTTTACCAATTTTATCGGAAATTCAAATCGTCTTCATTTTCACAGCTGCTGGTGTGCAGCATGGAGCATTCAGAGATGTATTAATTGATGGATTTATTCCGCCTCCGTCAAGTGCTGGACCTATGTTTCCTTTCTATGACGACTCATCTGAGTGGGATGATTTTGGGGAAGTTATCAATCCAGATGATTATACCATCAAGGATGAGGACATGGACCAGGCTCTGATGGTGAGTTTGTACTTGTGCCCATCAGCTGCTTGCATCAAGTTATAGAATTTTTTTCTTGTTAAATAATTTGTTTGTTTTCTCAGTCATGAATGTTGACTTGTGCATTAAATTCTTTCTTTTGTGTTCCTCTCAGAAACTTTATTTACTGAGGTCTCCCTGTTGTTTTGGAACTATATGAAGTAATTGCTGAAAAATAAGGAAATTTGCTCCACCCTATGCGTTTGGTTACATTTTTGAATTTTGATGATGCCAGTTCAATAAACAATATTGGTTAAAGTGCTCCTGGATCACACAAGATATTTATTATCGTTGCTAGATGATGTGATATGGTAGATGATTATGATAATAAATTGAAGCTTGATAGTCACATGCTGACTAAGAGACACCGGTGAACACATTAGATGCTATTTCAGTATGTATCAGCTGATTGTATTACGAGCCAAGTCGAATGTGCTTTCACTGGTTATGATGATAAAATTGTATTAGCAAATGGAATTTGGATTGATTGTCCGTAGGGAGAGGTTTGATGAGTAAGCTGAACATTTACTAATAAAGAGACAAAGCTCATCATACTTCTTTACGATATATGTAATGCGTGTCCTCTAGTATTCTCTGTATAATCTTATAGAGTTTCCAAGATGTGAAATCAACATTAAGAAAAAAAGATGATAAGGAAAAATTAACTTGTCAAACTCTCTTGGCACTGATATGAAGGGAAGTGAATCTTCTTTAACTTTGATATATCTTTTGTTGGTTAAACTGTCACAATGTCATCTGTCTGATGCAATAGCATAAATATTTACCTACCTTATATTCTTGGTCATAATGTCTGCTAGGCTCACGATGACTTAAATGGGAAGCTTGATGAAGGATCCGCCAGTCTGCTACTTGATGCAACGCCATCGAAAGTAGTGTCTGCAGAGCTTACTGTATGTCCATCCTTGCTTTTTTTTTTCTTGAATAAAACATGTAAATTTTAGGTATGAGGTCATTGTGTTGCTGAGGTCTATTGATCATGCAAATGCATGATTTGCTTATTCAGCTGTTTTACTTATTAAATCATGGCTCAAGCACAGCCTGCTTGTCTGGTTCCACTGCCAGTGTTCTTCAGTATTTCAAAGACCTTGCCATATCCTTTTTGGAACTTTACAAACTTTTTAATTTTCTTCAATTCTATGTTTTCATCAAATGTGATTCTCTTTTTGGCAGGTTTATGTTAAGTGTTCATTGAAATATATGGACTTTGAGGGCCGTTCTGATGGCAGTTCAGTCAAGAAGATACTTGCTCATGTTTCCCCTTTAAAGCTTGTAAGGGCTTTTTTTTTTTGTTTACTTTGTGACTCATAGAAACTGTGTTCCACACCTGCCTGAAAATTGACATTATTTTTATATATAGATTTACTTGCTGGGACAGTTGTTTCGTTTATGACCTATGCTAGCTGTTGGAAACTTTGAATACCATGCAACTATGTCAATTTTCTAAAATTTCTCTTACAACTATAAGAATTGGATGCTCTGTACTACCTCTGTAGTCTGTAGCATACTTTTTTGTGGCAAAAGAGGACGTGATAGTTTTACTGGTCCCAGTGCACTATAGCCTGAAGCTACGCGTATGGGGCTCACTCTTTGAACATTTGAAGAGAAGTTTGACTTCTTAAAGTAGGAGTGTGAGCCTTGGCATGATTGTTAGTTGCTTCGTGGTGACCTGTAAGTAATAGCTATTCTTAATTGGTCATTGGTTCAAGTCCTAGAAACAACGCCTTTGCAGCAATGTGAGGGTGAGGTTGCGTAAATAATACACCCAGACTCCCTCCACCCCTGATAGCACGGAGGTCAGCACACGTGATTTCCACCCTTTGACATCTTAAAGTAGAGAAGTCATCTAATTGTGATGAATAGACTTTCTGGTTTTGGAAGAACCTCAGGAATTACAAATGATAGTGACTATGGATAGTAAATTTCTAAATTGATTTATTGATTATATTTGTGCAACTGTGTAATCCATACGTGTTCCTTTTACAGGTCTTGGTGCACGGATCAGCAGAAGCCACCGAACATCTAAAGCAACACTGCTTGAAGAACGTTTGCCCTCATGTTTATGCTCCTCAGCTTGAAGAATCAATTGATGTCACCTCAGATTTGTGTGCTTATAAAGTGAGCTAGCTTCTGATGAAAAGATTAACTAATTATCAGAGAATACACTTTTTAGATGTTCAACAATTCTTTGGTTATCTGCTACTAATCATGTTAATTGCTCTGCAATATAGGTTCAACTTTCTGAGAGATTAATGAGCAATGTACTATTTAAGAAGGTAAGCACCTGACTACATCTAAATTGACAACCTTGTTTTTTATTTACAGTTTCATTTTTATTTTATTATTAGTTAATATATTTTGCTGCTCTATAGGTATTAAAAAATTGTAGCTCACTTCACATGAATCTTTTTATTCTTAACACTTTATATCTGGAAAAATAACTTCGAAGTAAGGTGCAGATATATCTGTGGGACTAGCAGCTTCAACTTCTAGCTATTTGCCTACGTTGGGCTTCTTAATTTTTAATTTTGGTTTCTTCTCAAGACTCTTCACTTATAAATTCTTGTTACAGCTTGGAGATTATGAAATAGCATGGATTGATGCTGAAGTGGGAAAGACAGAAAGTGATGCGTTGTCTTTGCTACCCCTGTCAACCCCTGATCCGCCACACAAGACTGTGTTAGTTGGGGATATCAAAATGGCAGATTTCAAGCAATTTCTTTCAAGCAAAGGAATCCAGGTATTGAGGAATGATGTTTTGCTGTCAAAATTAGTTCTTGAGTGCTATTCTCTCGTGGTGTTTGGTGGTTAGACTCTTCAAATTTCCTACACCCATTTGACAACTGTCCTTGCAAATCAAATTGTTTGTTTTCGACCAACAGTTGTTGGCTCAAGTGGTAAGGGACTTGAGTTAGCAAGGTCTCGGGTTCGAGCCTTGTGGATGTAAAAAACAACGCTGGGAGAGCCGCCCCCTCAAAAAGGGCCGGCAGTGCTTGACTGGATTAGTCGCATGTAGCGGATACCAGTGAGGAAAAAAAAAAAAAATTGTTTGTTTTCGCACCATGAGACACTTGCTGTAAAATAGTGTTTCATGATACTCAAATTCCACTTCTCACTTCCGTGGAGTTTGTATGAGTCTGGGTGCAGTTTATTCCCTAAAGGATCTGAATTATCACTCCCTTAGTGTTATTAGTTTATTACTGTATATGATTGCAATACATATTCTATTCTCAGGTGGAATTTGCTGGTGGGGCCTTGCGTTGTGGTGAGTATGTGACTCTGCGGAAAGTGGGTGATTCCAGCCAGAAGGTTGGTGCCTTTCTATTAAAATTCGACATGAGTTTGCTTCGTTGTCAAAAGAAAGTTCAATAATTATATGTTTCTGGTTTTTTGGTTGTAGGGTGGTGGTAATATTCAGCATATCATTCTTGAAGGACCATTATCAGCGGAATATTACAAGATCAGGGATCATCTCTATTCACAGTTTTATTCATTATAGGCTTCTGCAGACAGACTGTTGTATTCTGTTTTGCATCTCTACAACAGTAAAGCATTCATTAGTTTCTGTTTTCTTGTTCGAAAAGAACTTGTGTTATACGGGTGCAAATGAAAGAAATGTGTCTAACACTTCAGTGACTGCCTGTGTATTCTTCAAAATATTTAAGTCGCACGATCCAAATCAAGAAATTATGTCTAGCACTTGAGTGAGCAGTGATGCGATTATTCATAAATCGTACGTGAGGGAGCTAACCTAGCATAGACAATGAAGTAAGTACTAAACAAGAATTGAGACTAGCAGTCATGTTGTATTGAATAAAATCCCATTTTCTCCAGTCTCCACGATGAAACCACCCAATTTCAGGAGATATGGAAAGTTCCCTTAATTTGATGAATTTCAAATATCTGAGTTAAATATTTTGGGAGTGGTGGATATGAAATTACCGTAATTTTCTTGATCAGTTATTTAGCAGATTGGATCGATTCAACCTGAAATGCAAATACTTTTCACCTCCTTCAACTAGACTATCAGCGATAAAATAACTTAATTTCGACCCTGGTGAATTATCTCCTTGATTCGCCAATGTGTCGAATCATAAGCCACACATATATATGTCTATCCAAATTACTATATTGTACCACATGCAATATAGTAAACTTACAATGCAGGGTGCTACTAGTCGTAGCACCTCCGGGGTCCTATTAATGGTGCTCTATCTATAGTTGGTTCACATAATATATTGCCAAAATTGTTCTGGTGTACAAGCTTTTGTCACAGTAATCTGTAAAAGAAGTAGTATAATGTATTATCTTTGTGTGTGTATGAATCTATCCTGTTTAGACTTCCTTGAACTCTCAAGAAGTCACCATGTATTTCTCTGTAGAAGGTAAATCCTATGTAGAAGGTAAATCCTCTGTAGAAAGAATTTATCAGTACTCTTGTTTGCTGCTCCTAGATTACATATTGTTCATCACCTGCAAGACGTAAAGAGTAATTCAATTCTACTCATTCTTGGTTCCCTGTGTAAAATGATAACTAACGAAAACGACTCAGTTACCAGAATGTATCTACATGTGACGACGGGATCAGGTTGTGACAAGTTTTATCGCAAGGATATGCACAGTCGACTGTCTTGCTTCTGTTTCTCCCGAAATACCAGTCACCAACAGCTTCTGAGATGGTCTGAAGATCATAAGTAAGTTATCAGTACAAACATTCAGGAATCGTTTGAGGTCGAATGGAAAGGGTATTGATTGTAGCTAGAACAAACCTTGCCGTTCACTCTGGGGGAGTCGGGTGCTAGCCATGTATCTTGTAATTCACTTTGGCAATGAGCGAAACATGAATTAATAAACATGCCTCCCTTAGTTGAGTTGAGCAAGAAAAATCGCAAAGTTCCAAGCATGTATTTTCTAAATGCTGAGACCACAGAACATAACTAGTTTAGCATAGAACTTGAGGGAGGAGCACAAGGAAGAACAATAAATTCAGGATGAGGAACCTTGCAAGGTTTCTATCTGGACTGCGTTACACTTTGAAGGATCTTCCTTGCAATGATACCAATGTCCGTGTGGATCAGCAGACGGAGGTACCAATCCGTGATGAAACTGTCAATAAGAGCATTTTGTGATATAATTATAGCTGCCATAAATTCTATATACTAGATGTACAAGAAGCCAGTGATCTTACTTGGTACACATCGTACGCAGAGTTCAGGATGAAGTACGGTGTTTTGATATATGGTAAAGCATATTGTGGGAAAATGCACTGCAAGAACAGAATCAGAGGGAAAAGTAGGAGTTAAAGTTCTGAGATGCATGGTTCTTTAACATGTATGGCTAAATACTGGTGAAGGCATCTTACCAGGGCAGGATCCCGGACACTCGTGCAATTTTTATCCAGGTTTTTTGCAACATTCTGTGGATTAGTTTTGGAGATGAGTTTATAGACCAAAGTTGTCATGTAAGACATTTTATTTTATGCAATATGCGTACCTGAAGGGAAACGAGACCTTTGTAGAATTCTCTCATGGTATAGTTCATGGCTATGTCTCTTCTGCAAAGGATGCTAAAATATGTTAGCTACACATTATAATAGTCAAGCATGTAAGTCCGGTTATTGAGACTCTATCCTGGTGGTAGAACTTACGCGTTCAGGAAGAATCCAGCATCGCTCAAGCATTTTACACTAGCATTTTTCGGCAAGTAACTAGTAAAATTATCACAATGAAGAAAGGTAGCCAAACCACCAGCAGAGCAACCAGAAAGTAAGGCCTGTCATAATCGCATATAACATGTTTAGGCTAAAATGATAACTAGGGAAGAACATAGTTTTCCGGAAATGTGAGCAGTACCTTCTCTGCTTTGTCCAGGCCTTTCGGGAGAAGATCTTCGATAATTGCCTGCCAAATTCTTTGTCCTCTGAAATAGAGCACTGTTGTCTGTAGTTCAATCAAAGATCAAAGATCTCAAGTCAATTTTACGCAAACATATCCTAACTGCAGAGGTGAAACTAAGGCTAACAGAACAAAAAAAACCATCTAAGCCTCCATCTCGATATATATCAGGATACGCTACATGCCTACATGAACCAATAAAAGAGTCACGTCTGATCACGTGCACCAGTTAAGGCCAACAGAAAGCAGCTATAAGATCATGCTAATGCGGACTTCTCATAGGATCAGGCTGACTCATGATCTTGGTACACATATACATAGAATTGTTATAGCATGAAGTACGTAAAGTAAAGGTCGACTCACTCCATTGTAATGTGTACCATCACCGGCAAAGGACGCACCATCACAGTATCTGAGCTTTACGCGGTTCCAGTTGTAAAAATCTGTCCATTATGATCAACAAGGTGAACAATTCTGGAACACATATTCCTGAAAGGTCAAGAACTGAACACTAACATTCTGTATGTATGTACCAGGATTCAAGGTGGCATTTTTGCTTAAGATCCCATTGAAGCTCTCACCCTTGCTCATGTACCGAGTCGAACCACGTCGAGTAGGAGCTCTCTCATAGCAAGATTTTATGTCATTACACCATCCACCACCCTGCAAGGCAAGGATTCTATCAGGTACGTTCTTCATCCTCATCAATATATATGTTGTAACATTCCATTTTATTAGTAATGCGGAGTCAAATATGTCAAAAAAAAAAAAAAAAAAAAGGGAAAACAAAAGACCGGTTTCGACCAGTGATCTCAATAGGTAAGGTCTTATTCAACCTAAACCCGTCCCTGTCATTAATGTAAATAACCTAAATGTAAGATTCAAACTCAAACCGACAGAGTACAAACTCCTTAAACATTGGTAAAAAAGAGTCTTTCGGAGAGATGGCTGAGTGGTGGATAGCCCCGGTCTTGCTCTAAGTCGACCAAGCAAGATCAAAGTTCAACAAGGGACATAGTCCATATCAAATCCCAAGCTCACCAATAGATTAGATCAACCTCAACCTACAAATACACCTCATGGTGCAATTTATCAAAGTTCACAGTTCAAAATTCACACTACCGTCTACTTATATCATCCCTTCGCGAATGTTAATTTTAACCCCGGACTAAGTAAAGGTCGGTATTTATATTCGGATTCTCTAAAATGGATTTTGAAAGCATATACTCACAAGTATAGCATCCATCCACTGTAAACACCATTTTAACTCTAGTCTTTCTACCCTAGGTGAATCCAGAATTGCACTGTACCAAATATTAATGAGTTTTGTATACTGTCGGCAAATGATTGAGCTGACGACCTAAAAATAATTTTTCAAGTTAGACAAACCTCAAGACACGTGAAGTACAAGTCATATATATGCATTACAGGACATAACACCACCAAGTGTTGTCAAAATCTTCCTATTTTGTATCAAGTTTTTAAATAGTTAAATTAATCACAGACCTTCTATGTATATAGTAGAATCAAGTTCACTGTTCCTCGTAACATAAAGTGACCGATACTTGATAAGATGGCCAGTGTCTGATTAATTAAATAATTAGTAGCTGATCAGTCACCTTATTGACATTCACCAAACATACCTATAATAGTAAAAACCACCTTGATTTGATCAAATACACACATGATAAGATGACTGTTTGGGTCGTATCAAATACACAATATTTTGCTACAAATGCTAGATTCCAAAAAACAAATTTAAACTCAAATTGGTAACATAATCCATCCAATTTCAGTTGGTTCATTCATATGGTAAATGGCATGAATTGGCAAGAAGAAATAATACATGAACATGCTATATCTCATGACCTATGTGTTTGCACTAACTTTTTATTTTTTAAAAATTTTGTTGGCCTTCTATATTTAATTTGAAAACCCATAAAAACATTTTCAACTTGATATACAAATAAATAAAAAAGGGAAAATTGCTTGTAAAACCCCTGGATAATGTCAAAATTCCACATAAACCACATCTCTTCTAATTTCTCACACTTAAACTCCATACACTTAATAAATCATTCCACAAACCTTCTACGCCGTTAGGGCGTTAACTTTCCCAAACCAAGAAACTACCAACGAAGCTGTAGCCGTGTGTAATATTTTAACATTATCCGCGCGTAATTATCTCCAAACTTATATTGTTGTAATAAATTATGGGAAATAAAAAAAAACCCATCGATCTATCTATATTGTATAGTGATAATTATTGAGAATAAATGTGTAGCACGTGAATGTAACTCTCGAACTTAAGATCAGGTATGCAAGTTGAGTGAGGTCCCCAACTTATCAAGAAAGTGGAGTTAAAACTACGACTTTTGAAGAAGATAGAACCAATTATATATATTAGTATGAATTTATGATATTATGATAAGTGCAAAACCTACTTTCCGTAATCATTTTGAGAAAGTTAGGATCTGAATAGCTTGTTACAGAACATTTTCTATAATACTGAGGTTGATTGATAACAATGCTTCCACAACTACATTAGCTAGCTGTAATTGTACCTAGTTAGATAAGGTTTGGCATTTCCAATCATTAATCCAGAGTTATCCGACCATACATAATTCCAGTATGATATTGTTTATTTAAGCCGAAGGTCAAATATACTTTCTTTTGGAATCGGTATTAATTAAGAATAAATGATCTACAATTTATCCTACACATTCTTAAACGATGTGAGATGTGTAAGTATGACAAGATGAATTGAATGTTCCGATTTTACTAGATGCAAGCTTTAGTTTGCAGTTTCACACATTTTAATTTCTATATAGTAAAGTTAAGCACGGTATACATTTTTTGTTTTACACCAATATTCGTTACATGTAACAATACATGAAAATGTTTTTAAGAATTTAGTGGAAATTTGAGAAAAAGTTAGAAAAAGAAACGGTGATTAACTAATTAAGCAAGCTTCCAGTCTACCTTGAGATGCTCTTTTTAATCTTTGTCATTATAGGGGCTGGTAAGCTAAAAATGATTTCTTTCATGATCTACAGCTAAGCCTGATAGTTACCAAACATCAATTATTTAGTTGAAAAGAAGAGAAAATAACAAAGTTTTTAGGAATACAGTCTATTAAGAAAATAGACACAAACATAATGGTCATTATTGAGAACTTAACGTGTCCTTAATTCATAAATTAAAAAATAACTTTTATTTAATAATATATACGTCTCATTTAAATTAATTAATATTTTTCTTAACAAGGCCGATTTATCTAATAAAAATTGCATTCGGACTTGTGTTCTTGTCACTTAGTATGTTTTTATTTTAATTTATTTTATCTTTTATTTATAACTTGTCACCTAGTAGGTTGCATATGCAATTATGCATTCCACCACAATGAATCCACCAGTGAAATTTCATTATATACACAATAAAGCTGGAAGATTGTGAAGAAGCATGTGGCTTTGTCCCTTTTGTGTGATAATATTATTATTGAAGATAAATAAATAAATGAAATTAAGGAAATCAAAATTTTTAATTTGGTCATCAAAGTACTCCAACCATAAAATAGAACAAATTAAAGGATTCTAAAGCTCTAAAAGAAAATAAAGTTAAATAAAGGAAATCCAAACCTTTTGCTTTTATATTATGTTCGTATTGAAGTCTCTGATTATCAAAACCACAAGCTGGTCAAGTAGTTAAAACTTAGATATAATGAACTAGTAGATTTTAATGGAGCTAAATTTAAATTTTGGAGTTAGCACCTTAAATTGTTAATGTTACACAGTTTTGACATAAATGAATTCATTAATTTCTTTCTAGTAGTATATAGTACATTAAAAGAAAGACTAGCAAATAAAAAGTGCAAGTAGAAAAATT
This sequence comes from Plantago major, assembly GCA_026545765.1. Lineage (NCBI taxonomy): Eukaryota > Viridiplantae > Streptophyta > Magnoliopsida > Lamiales > Plantaginaceae > Plantago > Plantago major. The sequence goes on along the minus strand of CM048843.1, from coordinate 86,027,346 downwards.
AATTATAGTAAAAATTAAATAAAAAATAGAATAAAAAAGGAAAGGTTGAAAATCCTACTGACTTGTCTGACCATTGTTGGACAAAACAAGAAAAGCTGATTTATCCATTGAGCAAAGAACATGTACTCTCTACTTCTCTAGTCTTCTACGCCTATCACCAGAAAACAAACACACACTAAAGTTTGTTGCTTTGCGTGCATGTTTTCTTCCAGCTGCCACTTTTCCCATTTCCCCATTTTACCCCTCGTCGAGGCGGGAATCAGTATAACACGTATGACTACAAACATCACATATTCAACTAATCTAAGATAATGTAGCGACAAAACATGTATATTACTTAAACATATGACGTTTCAATCAGCTGATATGTGATATTTATAACTAAACATGTGATGTTAATCGTATGACACCAGTCTATCACGAAAGTTTCGGAAATGGATAAAAGAAAAGGGAAAATGTTACCTCAAACTGCAAAAGCCAGTTGCGTGACCCCGCTCCGACTCCTCTATCTAAATGATACGCCGGTAAACTCCCATCCAAACAATCTTCAAATCAATTTTTTCATAAATAAATAAATAAATTTATACTACAACATATACATACATTTTGTTAATTACCAAATCAATATTGAAAAATGAAATAAAATAAAAAGATGAAATATGATTAGAGACGATGAACGGAACGGAACGGAGGACTAACATGCTCCGATAGACGAGGCGTTGCGAACGATAGTCATGTTCACACGGTAGCGCTCATTATCCTCCGGCGTCTGAGAGTGAATGCCTGCTGCACACGCTAGCACGATTACGAAGCTGAATATCAGCTCAACTCGATTCGTATTCGCATTCATATTCGTATTCGTTTCTGTCTGCTCGTATACTCAACAATGTACAGTATTTATATAAAAAAAAACTCCACAGAAAGAGAGTATTTGGAATGAGAAATTCCTTAACTTTTCTGCAAGTTTGGAAAGGAATAGTGATTTAAAATAAATGAATTAGTTATTTTGGATACGTGAATCGTTGACTAGGAAAGGGAATGTAATGAAATTTGATTGAAAAGGGAAGAGGAAAGGTATAATAGAATTGGAAAGACAAAAAAAACAGAGGAAATGGAACAGAGTAAATGCAACTCAACTGATGCTGTTGTTTCAGTTTGTTTGTTTTTTCATTTTTATTTCCGGTTTGGGTTTTAGTTTTTAAATGGGGCTTTTTCTTTATGGGCTTATATGGTATTGGGGGCCCAATCAAGAGGATGTAAGCTTTGCTTGGAGGAAATGATGATGGGGTAGTGGGGACCAAGAAAGTAGTTAAGTCGTCAGCTCATCAGTTGGTACTTGAGTGAGTGCAGCTAGTGGTGTCATGAGATATGAGGATGAATTGAGAAATAGTTGAAGTTAGAACTCGAATCCGATTGATAAGGTTCTCGAGTCGAGTTTGGACTTGGATTTGTGTTCGTTTATGTGACGAGTAAGATTAAGTTCGATCATTGCAAGCTCGTTACAAGTGGCTTAACCCGATAAGGTTATGGAGTCGAGTTTGGAATCATATTTACGCTTGTTTATTTATCTAGTGAGTCGGGTTAGGTTCGACCACTGCGGTTTCGTTACAAGTCGCGAAAGTTTGAGTTTGATTTTGAAGTAGTAGTGTATAAGTATTGAGGATGACATGTACTCGGTTGCTAAATTTCGAATTTGGATTGGCTCGACCTATAAGGTTTTCGGTTTGAGTTTGAGCTTGATTTTTTGCTCGTTTATCTAACGAGGCAAGCTAGGTTCAACCACTACAAACTCGTTACAAGTTGCTTAAGTTCGAGTTTGATTTTAGACTCATCTCTTTAACGAGCTGAGTTGAATTTAGACTTTGTTGGTATTTGAGTGTAACTAGTTATAGTTATGTGTGAGTGTTGAGAATGACGTGTACTCACTTGGTCGTTAAAGTTCGAATTCGAATCAACTCGATTGATAATGCTTTATGTTCGAGTTTTAGCTTGATTTTATGCACGTTTATCTAACAAGCCAAGTAAGATTCAACCAGTGCGAACTCGTTACAAGTCGCGTAAGTCCGAGTCCGAGTTTGAGTTTGATTTTATTGCTGAGGATAGGCGATGAGGCCTAAGAAATGTGGGTAGGTGACGTGAATATTTGTATGTGAAAATGCATAAGAAACGTGCCTCATCCATTTAGAATGGAAAATTTCTTAAACACCTTACAAACATCAAACATCTACTCATTCATTAACTATGTTTAAAAACCTAAATGTGCATTTAATCCTGAGAGGATAGAATAATCTTTTAGAACGGTGCGCTAAATTGCATGACTTGCACTATTTGATGTTCTGAAGATTCAGCATTTCGAATTGAACATTCGAGCTACAACCAATCGGACAGAAACATTGTTCGGACATCAGCGTATATTTTAAGTTGAATATTGTATATTAACTTCATGAAATCACTAGTTCCAGGACTCCATCGATGTTAAAGATCTCGAGGAGAAAGATATGTTGTTGAATCACTTTCCGGTGGCGAAAGTCAGAGTATCTCGCAGATGTCAGACCTGGTTGAGACTTATTTCAAGAGTCCTTGGTGAGCTATGGCTAGCTCTACTTGGCACTTTCCCTCCTCTAGGCTTAACTTTCCTTCAAACATATACTATGCGATTTATCAGTTCAAAGCCTGATGGTATCTGCATTTTGTTTCAATAGTACTTACAAATATTTGCATATGTGAGTAATGTACAATGTTGTCAAGTTTCCTTCAATTTGTAATGTTCTGTTTTCAACAGCATACATGTTTAGTTCTCATGTTCAAAGAAACAAAAGAGAGTAAGAATTTGATCTTTGCATGGATCTAGTGTATATCAGTTTTTGTACAATCTAATTTCTACCGTCTAGCTAGTTGATGCATTCTTTTTCACCCTAAGCTAGAGATCAGATCGCTGAATAAATCCTCATTGCACGGAATTGTGAGGCCACCCATTGGATGATGGAACCCGTATTCTTCTTCAGCTTGACATAGCAAATCTTGAAATGAAGAGTTGTTGAGGTATGATACTGGAATAACAAATCGCTTCTTCTCATATTCCCCCACATAAACAGCAAGATGGCCTTTTGGAACTTCTGTTCCATTTGAGGATGGTTTTTTTCCACCTGAGAATGACCGTCTAAGAACTTTATGGATCGCCATTTTTTGAATGTATGAGTATGTTCTATTTCAAGCAGATGAAGAAAAGATAGAAACTTTGTATGCAGAGGAAAATCGAATTATCTTGTTTTTGACTTGATGGTTGTAAGTACAGAATGGTGGTGTATATATAGATGTGAACATTCATGTGTAACCACATGATAAATTTTAGAAGATCAGGAGGATGTGGTGACTAATGAAGCTTGAGAAACATAAGCACATGGCTTCGTCTTTCAATTCCGAAATCATTTTCGAACCAGCTACTGAACACATATAAGTTAATGATGACAATGATATTGTCCTCTGCCAACTCAAAATTACATAACCGTTAACGGTCCACATTGCTTATGACTGGTGACGAAGGTTACCTTATCAAACTCACACGTTAAATGATCGATCTGTATGCACAAATGCCATTAAGATCAAGTTGGTGTGTGGTGGCTAATGAAGTTTTGAGGGACATATGTACATGGATTTGTAATCAAATTACTACTACAAGATTTTAATACAGCAGCCACCAAGTTCAGCATATTCTGAATTCTTAATAAATGTTGTTCCCTACCATCCCTATAAACATAGCTCCTACCGACCGCTTTGTCATTTGGTTAACAAGAATTATTAATCTTGACAAAATGATCACCAAAATGGATCGGATGGGCAGCTAAATCATCTGGTATTTTTGTTTTACAAGAAAGACGATTCAAATGAAGCACTACTCTTGTCGCAGAAGAGTTTATGTAATTTTTTATTCCCCTAGCAGGTAATTTTGAGTGACATACCTATAACCACAAAGTGCTTGAACTTATGTATTAATGTTTGAAATACTGTTTCGATAGTATGTATGTATGTTTCTGTTGTAATGAAGCTTAGTATGAACAATTTAGCATCACTGGTAAAAAAGTCCTAAATTTTATGAACTTGTATGCTTTAGATCTGAACTGAAATTTCCATGTATTTACAATGTAAGGTCTCTCGCAGTGATAGAATCGTGACAAACAAAAGTTTCTCTACAGCTGGTAGACTAAAAATAAAATAAAACAAAAATGAAAGTTTCTCTACTGCTTGTCAATGTCATCTGTAAACTAGTCATATATCATGCTCCTTAAGCAAGAGATGGGATCAGTGAATATCTCCTCACTCCAAGGATTAGTTAGCCCCGAATGGGTGATGTAACCCGTATTCTTCTTCTGTGTGATAGAGAAGATCTTGAAACGCAAGATATATAGTTCAACAGTTGAACTTCAAGTACGATAGATGAAAAACATTGCGCTTCTTTCGTTCACCAACATAAACAGCTAAATTTTTCATTGGTCCTGAAGATGATTTTTTTTTTCCTTTCACTTTTTGGACTGAGATCTCAAGTAAATGCTTTCTGAGTAGAAGATAAGGATATGAATTTTCTTTGGAGTTGATGGGTATAATCTATGAACTTGGCAGTAGAATAATTTTCATTTCCTTGATTTCATCGTCTATTTTAACCATGTATGGTAGCAAACGACTTCTATTGCATTGAAGGATGAGTCCATGTACAATGTTACAGAATTTCTGTTAATTCATAATGACATGTTTTTCCAGAGTATACATACTTCTTTATGGAGTTACAAAAAATGGAAAAAGAAGAGTTTGATCTGTTCATGATTCTAGTCTCAGTTCTTGACTTCTATCTAATTTCTACTGTCTAGATAGTTGATGTATTCTTCTTGTTCACTCTAAGCTAGAAATCAGATCGCTGAATAAATCCTCACTGCACGGAATTGTGAGGCCACCCATTGGATGATGAAACCCGTATTCTTCTTCAGCTTGACATAGCAATTCTTGAAATGAAGAGTGGTTGAGGTATGATACTGGAACAACGAACCGCTTCTTCTCATACTCCCCCACATAAACAACTAGATGCCCTTTTGGAACTTCAGTTCCATTTGAAGATGATTTTTTTCCACCTGAGAAAGACCTTCGAAGAACTTTATGGATTGCCATCGGTTGAATGTAAGAGTATGTTCTGTTTCAAGCAGATGGAGAAAAGATAGAAACTTTGTACGCAGAGAATAAGTGAATAATATTGTTTGTGAGTTGTTGATGGTTGTAAATACGCAATTGTGGTGTATATATAGATGAGAACATTCATGTGTAACCACATGAATAAATTTGAGATGACCAGGAGGATGTGGTGGCTAATGAAGTTTGAGAAACAAAAGTACATGGCTTTGTCTTTCAATTCTGAAAACATCTCCAAACTATCTATCGAAGCACATCAAGTTGTTGCCAATGGTATTGTTCCCTGCCAACTTAACAGTTGACGACCCTTCAGGAACCACACTGCACATGACTCGTGATGATGGTTAGCTAATCAATATCAGGAGTTGCATGATCTGTACGCACAAACCACCATTAATTGGCATGTTACAAGGTATAGCCAAAATAAATCCAGTAGGTAGCTAGTCTGTCTCTGTTGGTTCAGGAACATGATGCATGTTATATGGGGTCCAACATGTTGAACTAGAGTTCTATCTTGATTGAGTTTACATTTCCTAAAATCAGAAACGATCAATCCTTGATACAAACCGGGGTACCTTTATTATGTAACATTCTATATAATATGGCCTGTTTAAATGCCTTTCCACTAAGAAACATGCTAAAATTATCGCGATACATCTACAGAACATATACCGGGAATAAGCTCTGTACGTCTTTAATGTACCATTCGTTTATCATTCAAGCATACAGATGCAAGGTTATGAGTAAGACTATGTGTGATTAGGACTTTCTGTAAATGGATGATCCTGAAAGGCCATCCTCCCAAATGATCAATGAAGTCATAAAACTACCCGATGATGAACAGGGAATTGAAAACTACGGAATATAGAGCAAATTGTTAGCATAACTTGTTGAATTTATTTAAAAGTTTAGATGCAAAAAAACCAATTTGTAACTTGAATTTGAACGTGGATCATCTTATGCAGAAAGTTGTCATGTGTATAACTGTAACTTATGCACGGGAACACATAAGTTCCTTAAAATTAAAAGCGTTAAGCAGCGATTGAACTTCTATAAGTAGACTCAATTTGATACCATGGCATTGGACAAAGTCTGTTTGAACTGAATATGTTGAAAGCTTCGTACTTCATTAATTTCTGTAATGTGTTTACATGATATGTATCTTGTCCCTCAACAAAATGGGGAAACTAAGTATCTGTTCTTGACCTGAGCAATGCTAACTCTAATTGACTTCTAATTAAAACCTAGCTATGATATATATTTACATCAGCTTTGGCCTAAACATGAGATGAGATCAACGAATTTGTCCTCACTGCATGGAATTGTTATGGCACCCATTGCATGATGGAACCCGTATTCTTCTTCAGCTTGAAATAACGGGTGGCTCAGGTATGGTAAGGGGATAACAAAACGCTTCCTCTCATCCCCGCCAACATAGACTGCTAAATGTCCCTTTGGAACATCAGTTCCTGTTGATGATGATCTTTTTCCACCTGATATAGACCTTTTAATCGCCTTGTAGATCGCCATTGTTATAAATGATTAAATTCTGTTTCAAGAAGAGGGAAAATAATGCAGAATGGTTTTTTAGAGCAAGTAGATGCAGAGGAAATATGAGTTTTAGGACTTCTTGATGTTGTGAGTCTCAATTGAAGTCTGGTGTATATATAGGCGGCATCCGAAAATTGTTGTATCCATTGGAAATTCAGATCAAGTGGAACATGCAAGTGGATGTGTGGTGGCTAATGAAATTTTGAGGAACATAATTAGCACATGGATTTGTTTTCAAATTAACATGAAAGATTTTAATGCAACAAAGCATATCAGCAATTCTTGATAATGTTGTTCTCTACCAACTCTATCAACATAGTCCTTACAGGACCACTTTGTCAATCCGTCAACAACAACTAGTTATCTGAATCAAATTCAATCTCCAAAATGAATCCAACTGGCTGCTAACCCATGTGGTCTTTTAATTTACAAGCAAGACGGTTCAAACGAAGCAGAATTGTACAAAAAATTGTGTTATCTTATTCCCTTGGATGCCATTGAAGTATAGCAGGTGCTTTTGAGTGATATCCTCGTATACTATTATGATGATATCAACAAATTCCGCGTTATCCTGTGAACTGACGAACAAAATTAATGAGAAGTTATATTGGAGCGGGTTGATGACCAGGCTTTGGCTGGGATCATTCTTGCTTCTTCCTATACTTTCTTTATTCGCAAATGATCTGTTCAAAGTCCTTGTTGGCATGATAAGTCCACTGTAATGACTGCATTGTTACTTCTGTATTTCAGAAAGAAGTTTCATTATCACCGGCAATTTGTATGTGCTTGACAATCAGATTCCCCTATGGGTTCTAATATTCCTGTTTTGGTTAAAGACTGGTGAATTTTAGCAACCTGCTAAGCCCCTAGCTATGTCCACTTATTTTTTATGTTTCCCCTCACTTTCTTGATTTATGTCGTCATCGCCAAGTAGTTTTCTTTCACATTCAAGATCCAATGTCTTCTGAAATTTCATCAAATGCAAATTGTACTTACTGTTTTCATTCCGTCACAAATCTCCTTAACTGCCAAGGGCATCCGTTTCAAGATCAACACATCCCCAGAATATGTTTCAGCTGCTAGCTAAGCTTACTTCCTATCCATCATATGCAGAGCTCATTTTACCACAATTAAGCATCACATCAAATTCCTTCGTATTCTATAGCAACCTCATTGCTTACAAGATGTCTCCAACTAATAGCGTTACGTTGGAGAAACTAATGTGTCATCGGTATATTAACTTCATAAAGTTAATCACTCATTCAGAACTCGAACTGTGTGACGGTCTCAGGGAGATAGACATGGTTTAATTGCTGCATGGTTTTTGTTTCAATTATTTATGCATTTGAGGATAAGTCATCTACAATATTCTTAAATTTCTTTGATTTTGTAATGTTCTGTTTTAAAAAAATATACGAACTTAGTTCAAAGAAACAAAAGAAAGTAAGAAACTGATCTGTACATGAATCTAGTGTATATCAGTTATTACTCACATCTCTAATTTCTACTGTCTAGCTAGTTGATGTATTCTTGTTCAACCTAAGCTAGAAATCAGATGGCTAAATAAATCCTCACTGCACGGAATCGTGAGGCCACCCATTGGATGATGGAACCCGTATTCTTCTTCAGCTTGACATAGCAAATCTTGAAATGAAGAGTTGTTGAGGTATGATACTGGAATAACGAACCGCTTCTTCTCATACTCCCCCACATAAACAGCTAGATGCCCTTTTGGAACTTCAGTTCCATTTGAAGATGATTTCTTTCCACCTGATAAAGACCGTCTTAGAACATTATGGATTGCCATTGTTTTGAATGTACGAGTAAGTTCTGTTTCAAGCTGAGGAAATCAAAAAGATTGTTGAAAACTTTGTGAAGCAAGTGAAAGCAGAGGAAAAGTGAATTGTCTTGTTTGTGACTTGTTGATGGTTGTAAATACAGAAATGTGGTGTATATATAGATGTGAACATTCATGTGTATCCACAGGAGCAAATGTGAGATGATCAGGAGGATGTGGTGGCTAATGAAGCTTGAGAAACACAAGCACATGGCTCCGTCTTCCAATTCTGAAATAATGTTCGAAACATATAGTATGATATTGTTCCCTGCCAACTTAACTGTACATAATCCTTCAAGGACCACATTGTATATGACTGGTGACGATAGGTGACCTTGTGTTGGGTAATCTGTACGCGCAAACACCATTAATCGGTATATTACAACAAAACCAATCCAGCAGTAGCTAATTGGTCTGATCTGTTGGTTCAGGAACATTATGCATGTTAACTGGGGTCCAACATATTGTTAAATTCTATATAATATTGCCTTTTTGAATGCCTTTCCGCTGTGAAAAAAGCTTAAAATAACCGTAGACCTGAAATCAACTGGACCATTGATAAACTATAGAGAGAAATGGAAAGTGACTAATCTATTAACATAGCATGTTGAAGTTTTATGCAAACAGACTAATCAGTAACTTGCCTCCCAACGTGAATAATCTCTTGCAGAACCTTGTCATGAATATCATTGTGATTCTGCACAAGAAAACACAAGTTTCTTGAAAATTGGAAGAGTTCAAAACCACAATGTAGATTGAACTTATGCACTGAATTAGTGAAATAAGTTTTCAATTTTACGCCGCCCTTATATGGAAGCATACATTGGAAAATTAAGCGTAAAACATGAACTTTGCCTGCAAAAGAAAGGCTTAAAATTGCATAGCATAGGAAATAGAACACAATATATCTGAGTCTGAAATTGGAATTCCATGTATTCACATTGTAAAGTTTTACAGGGATACAATTGTACCGTGCTAACAAAATTTCTCTACAAGTGGACTAAAACAAATAAAGAAAAAAAATTCTCTAATTCTTGTCAATGTTATCTTTTTTGGATTGGTGGCATATATCATGATCTCCCCATGCTAGAGATTAGTTCAACGAACATGTCCTCGCTGCAAGGAATTGTTAGGCCCCCCATTGGGTGATGGAACCCGTATTCTTCTTCAGCCTGATAGAGCAAATCTTGAAATGCTGGGTAGTTCAAGTATGATACAGGAATAACGAAGCGATTCTTCTGATATTCACCAACATAGACAGCTAAACTTCCCTTTGGCACATGATCAGTTCCTGAAGATGATTTCCTTCCTCCTGATAAAGATCGTCTAAGCACATTGTGGATTGCCATTGTTGATCTTGAGTAAATGCTTTCTGAGTAGAAGATGAGGATATAGATCGATAAGTGTTTTCTGATTTTGGAGTTGATGGTTGTTAGTCCAGAAAAGAGCTGTATATATAGATGTATTTTTGGTCTTATGAAAGTTGAAAAGCATAAGCACATGAAGAATCACATGGTTTTGTCTAACAGTCCTCGGAAGAAGACTTTTGGTAGCAAGTTGTGAAGACGTTTAGATAGTCCAATTAATGCAGAAAGGTCCACATTCTTTGAGTTTGTGGCACTATGCATTATCATATGGCAGATAATATCAGGCAGAAATGCCATGACAAGAAGGAGAACATGATAATGTCGAAATCATCACCAATATCCAAGTTGTAATAAAAATCTAATAGCGATGTGTTATATGCTGTACATCCTAGCTAGCATCATCTGAACATGCCTGCATGCTGCAAAAACACACAGTTTGCACCTAATTGATCAGAAAAACCATTACATAATTACTCCAGGGAATATCAGAAAGTTCGGTTTGACAACTAGTTTAAGCCTTCTTTTATTTTCTAACATCTTTGAGAATTATAATTCTTCTTTTTCATTTCTGTCCAGCTAGGATGTAATTAGTCGACCCTGAGGGAAGCAGTTCAGTATCACAAAAATGTTATTGTTTATTTGACTCCTGATTCTGGAATCAGTGCTTGTTTCAGTTAGCTGAAGAAGAATTCAGATTTCATCACTGCTTAGAGTATGTCTACATCGATCATCGACATGCTACTTGCTTCACAGTGACTGAGATTTAGTCCAATTTTAACTATATTTTCCATAGTGTGTAAATATCTATTACTCTCAAAGCCACATGCATGAACATTCCTGAATATGAATTTTGATATTATCAAATTTTGTATTCCTTTTGAAATAGTGAATGTTGTTGCAAGAATCATCTCAGAAGAATGTTAATACGATGTTCTCGTAGCTAATTTTACATCTGTATAAATTAGGGATCTGAAAGCAGCTGGACTATCGAAATCTGGAAATACAAGAAAGCCTTCCAACTTCCTGAATACCCTCAAAAAGCTCAAATCTTCCCCTCCTATTGTATTTGCCGGTGAAGCCAGAAGCCTGGAGGAGAAACTCGGACAGGCTGCTCTTGGATATGCCTTCCTTTTGCAGGGTGGTGATTGTGCTGGGAGTTTCAAAGATATTTTCAGGGTTATGCTGCAGATGGGTGTTGTTCTTATGTTTAGTGCTCAGATGCCTATTATTAAGTTATTGTTGTGAAAAAACTTGAAAAGTATCGGTTTTTGGTGATCTCTATGTGTAAATGATAAAGATTTGTGTCATGTTACCTCTGTTAATGCATTGAGATTTTGAGTAGTTGGATTTCACTTAGTTGTGTGGCGAAGTGATAGGCTTGTGAATGTTGTTTGATTATTGTAAATTATTGTGGAATCTGGTGGCTGTTTGTGGGTGGTTTTAAAACCAGTTTTAAAACAGCATGATTTTGAAAGCTTATTCTAGTAGATTACTAGATTTATTTAACTTGTAATCAGTTCTTGCCAAAAGCTAGCATTGGCAAATTATAACTGTTAGAAACTATATATAATCCGTTTTTGCAGGAATAATTTTGATTGATTATGCTTCAGAAAAGCTATATTAACTTTGCAATAATCATTTGCAAGCACTCAATATTGCATCAGTGATCAGGATTAAAATAGATCAATGATAAATTTGTTTGATTGTGATTAACTATTTGAGATATTTTAGTTAGAAACGCTTTTGGATAGCTCTTTTTCGCTAAATTTTTCCGGTTCCTTGCTTCCTGTATAAATTCTAATGCTTCAGGATTTGTTTAATGAGGTATTTCTGAACTAATAATTATGTGGAAAAATGGTTGGATTAATGATTCTGGGTTTTTGCTTTACTAAATCGAGCATCACATCAAACTCCTGTATTGTACAGCAATCTGATTGGTTACGAGATGTCTCCAACTAATAGCGTGGGAGAAACTTAGGTGCCATCATATTTTAACTTGATGAAATCACTAATTCAGAACTCCGACAATGTTAAAGTTCTCAGGATCAAAGAGAAAGAAAGGCTGTTTGAGCACATGGTTAATGATGTTGTTTCAGTTACTTATGCATTTGTGGATGAATCGTACAATGTTCTCAAGGTTCTTTCAATTTGTAATGTTCTGTTTTCAAGTATATACATACTTAAATCAAAGAAACAAAAGAAAGTAAGAATCTGATCTTTGCATGAATCTAGTGTATCTATTCTTATACAATCTAATTTCTACTATCTAGCTATTATTGATGTATTCTTGTTCACCCTAAACTAGAAATCAGATCGCTGAATAAATCCTCACTGCACGGAATTGTGAGGCCACCCATTGGATGATGAAACCCGTATTCTTCTTCAGCTTGACATAGCAATTCTTGAAATGAAGAGTGGTTGAGGTAGGATACTGGAACAACGAACCGTTTCTTCTCATACTCCCCCACATAAACAGCTAGATGCCCTCTTGGAACTTCAGTTCCATTTGTAGATGATTTTTTTCCACCTGAGAAAGACCGTCTAAGCACTTTATGGATTGCCATTGTTTTGAATGTATGAGTAAGTTCTATTTCAAGCTCAGGAAAAAAAGATTGTTGAAAGTTTTTTTGAAGCAATTTAAAACAGAGGAAAAGTGAATGATCTTGTTTGTATTGTTGATGGTTGTGAATCAAGAAATGTTGTGTATATATAGATGTGAACATTCATGTGTATCAACATGAAAGACCTTGAGATGAGCATGAATCTGTGGTGGCTAATGAAGCTTGAAAAACATAAGCACATGGCTTCGTCTTCCAATTCTGAAATCATTTTCGGACCAGCTATCAAAACATATATACCAAGTTAATGTTGATAATTAATATTGTCCACTGCCAACTCAACACTACATAACCCTTCAAGGACCCATCGTATATCGGTATATGACTGGTGATGATGGGTTACCTTGCGTTGGGTGATCTGTACGCACAAACATCATTAAATGGTATGTTACTGCAAAAATGAATCCAGTAGGTAGCTTATTTTTCTGATCTGTTGGTTCAGGAACCTTATGCATGTTAACTGGGGTCCAACATATTCAACTAGAGTTCTATCTCATGAATAATTGAGTTTACATATCCTAAAACTGGATTAGCTATATAATGTTAAATTCTATATAATGTTGCCAGTTAAAATGCCTTTCCGCTGTCAAAAAGCTTAAATAACCGTATACCTGAAATCAACCGGACGTGTCTCTTTACTGTAACTTGCATTCCAACGTGAATAATCTTTTGCAAAACCTTGTCATGAGTATCATTGTAATTTTTGCACAAGAAAACTTAAGTCTCTTGAAAAATTAAAGCAGATTGAACTTGTGTATTGAATTAGTGAATTAAGTTCTTAATAATAAGGAAGCATATATAGATTGGATATTTAGCATAGAAAGTGAACTTCGCATGTAAAAGTTGAAAGTATATATGTCCTAGAGACAATCGAATTGAGGACAAATATACATATTCGATTCAGTATTTATTTATGATTATTGTTCATCTATAAATAGGCATTACAGTATGTAAATATTATTATCTGTTTGTCTGTAATTATTTACATATGTGTTCCCATGAGTTTTATGTTATCACTAAGAATGTGAGATCTTGACTGACATAACATGGCTTTAAAAATAGCCCCGATCAATGATCATCGAGAATGGGATATCGATGATGCATTGGAGATTGGCATGTGGTCTGCATCATATCCTTTGAGGGTGTAGTAGTTCTCATTCTTAATTACTTGGTAATCCGTGATGGACACATGGACGCTTTAGAGGTGTTGGTATACCCACCAAGAAACCGCTTGATGTACTCTATTTACGTGTCTACCAAGTAATTTGTAGTGGTGTAATAGTCCTTAACTTGGCGTCAATACTTACTACATGTGGACTCGTGCTTTAACCATGACCAACGCTTGCATTCCTTGTAGGTAGACACGACATGTGTTGGACATCACGAACACACGTGTTGGTAGAATAACCAAGATAGGATTCATTCCTCAAAATAGACTTGGAGAGAACACTTAACTTCTCATTACTAGTTTGATCAAAGTCGTTGGCTAACGCAAGATATATTTGGAATGGTGTTCAAGTATTATGGATAAATTAGTAGAATGAGATAAAGTGATTAAGTTATTGGAACAGACACGAAATCAAGTTATAGACTTAATCGAGTGTTCGCGAATGAAAGGACCGTATCATCATAAGCTCTACATTATAGGTGGTTTGCAATCCTTTCAAACGTTCCTTATGTATTAAGAGTGTTTGGTAAAATCGTCTAGGAGTTTCACCAAACCTTAATTAGATTAGTGCTTACTTACATAAGGCCCTATCGGTCATACAAAGTGGTGATTGTTCTACCATTCGAGTATTAGAGTTAATTAAATATTAATTGGATTAATAAATATTTAATTTACTATTGTTGAGAATTGATCTATTTGATAGAAATAATTAATGAGTCAAATTGGATTTATCGGACTTAATTAATTGTTATACTTTTAGAAAGTAAATGAATTAAATTGGATTTAATTTATATTTGAAGAAAGATTAATTAGATTAAATTGGATTTAATTAATTAACACAAGAGAAGTTCATTTGGACCAAATTGGAATGAAGTTCAAATATAAAAGTCCAAAAGAGATGAAGAAAAATAAGCTAGGCTTGGTGGGTTTCGAACCCATGACCTAAGCAGGATTCAAGCCCAACCAACTAGGCTAAGAGTCCTCATCATCATAGATTGCATTTAGGTTATATCAGTACATATGATCTGCGAGATCATTGTAGAATATACACTAAATACACGTTTCCTCTTCTCTTGCTTGCCCATCATGATATATTTCTTCATGATTCAATTCTCCATAACCCTACTCACTAAATAGTTTAGTTTAGTTTCGAACGGGAACCTCCTAGCGTTCTTCGGTAGAATTAATCCCCGTGGATACCGAGGTTAAGGAAGCTGATCATTATGTATTATTGGGTTTCAACATATCATATATGACGAACAGATTTGAAGTACTTGATGAACAGATTCAAAGAAGAGCTTTAAGGTATCCCCGTGGATACCGAGGTTAAGGAAGATGATCATTATGTATTATTGGGTTTCAACATATCATATACGATTTAATGATTCAAGATCTTGATGAAGATTCAAAGAAGAGCTTTAGGTTTTAAAGTTCATTTCTGAAAGTTTCAATACGACAAGTAAGTATTGATTTGCTTGTTTTACGTTATATAGTCATTGGATCAAGATCAATATGCAATAAATTTTTCGAATTCCGCTGCGTTAACCTAGGGTTTATCTTTGCATATTTTCCAACAAAAGTAAGGCTTACAAATTGTATAGATCAGTTTGTATATATATATGTGCTTCGTCTGAAATTGGAATTTCCATGTATTCACATTGTAAATTTTTACGAGGATACAATTGTAGCTAGCTAACAAAATTCCTCTACAAGAAGACTAAAACCAATAAAAATAAATTCCTCTAGTGATTGTCAATGTTACTTTTGTGATTGGTCGTCTATATCATGCTCTCCCCAAGCTAGAGATTAGTTCAACGAACATGTCCTCGCTGCAAGGAATTGTTAGGCCACCCATTGGGTGATGGAACCCGTATTCTTCTTCAGCCTGATAGAGCAAATCTTGAAATGCAGGGTAGTTCAAGTATGATACAGGAATAACGAAGCGCTTCTTCTGATATTCACCTACATAGACAGCTAAACTGCCCTTTGGAACATGATCAGTTCCTGAAGACGACTTTCTTCCTCCTGATAAAGATCGTCTAAGCACATTGTGGATTGCCATTGTTGATCTTGAGTAAATGCTTTCTGAGTAGAAGATGAGGATATAGATCGATATGAGTGTATTTTCTGGACTTGATGGTGGTTAGCCCAGAAAAGGGCTGTATATATAGATGGCCTGCTATGATAGTTGAGAAGCATAAGCACATTAAAAATCACATGGTTTTGTCTAACAGAAGAATTTGGTAGCAAGTTGTGGACAAGACATTTTGTTAGTCCAATTAATGCAGAAAGGTCCACATTCTTTAATTTTGTGGTAACTATGCAATATAATGGCAGATAACGTGTATGAGGCAGAAATGCCATGACAAGAAGGAGAACATGTTACTGTCTTCATAAAATCACCAATAACCAAGAGGTATTAAAAATCTGGTTACCAATATGTTATGTGTTGTACATCCTAGCATTGTCTGAACACCTACATGCTGAAAAATGAGCAGTTCGTGCACAAACTTAATTGACCAGAAGAATAGGCGAATGACCGAAGATTCAGTTCCAAAACTAGTTAAGGCCTTCTTTTGTTTTCTAACATGTTTTTCATTTCTGTCTAGCTAGGATGTAATTAATCTCCGTTATAAGTTCTTAATCACGACCCTGAAAGAAGCGGTTCAGTATCATAAAAATATTGTGTTTATTTGACTCCTGATTTGGGAATCAGGCCTTGTTTCATTTAAATGCGGTAGAATTGAGGTGCATCATCTTACTTGAGGACGTAAAACTTCACGTTAGAAGTTTTTTCACAGATTACATTACAACATGCCTCGACAGCCCAATATTAACAATGGTTTCCCATATTGTGCATTTAGCTATGACTCTCAAAGCCACATTATCAACATTCCTGAAAATGTATCTCTGATACATTGAATCTTGCTGCACGTATCTTGAAATATGTCTTTAGCTATGAATCTTCTTCTTGAGATAGTGAATATTGTTGCACGAATAGTCTCAGATCGAAGCACCTAGATTTCATGTTCACTTAGATAATAACTCATTAGTTTAAATTAGTGTTCTTCATTTGAAATTATGTTAAAATTCTTCTATACCTGTCTGTAAAACAAACATGATTGAACCACATAGAATATGGCCTTTTGATTGGCTTTGTTAGATAATCTGACAGCATTGTTGTCGACTGGAGTGTCTGAGAAAGATTTTGATGAGAGTCCACTGAGTCCAGCACATCTTAGAACAGACAATGGTTGAATTATATTGCTCGGTTGTGATCGTTATTACATGGAACCAATATTTTAAACAGAGAGATTATGAGAAAAATCAACAAGGAGTTAGAATTTAAGGATAAGTCAATGTAAAATGTTGAAAAATTTCTGTCCATTCATAATGTTCTGTTCTCCAGAGTATACACACTTTGTTCTGGAGTTCAAAACAAAATGGAAAAAGGAAGAATTTTATCTTCTCTCAAATTTCTACTTGGTATCTAGCTAGTTGGTGAATTCCTGCTTATTCTATGCTTGAGATCAGATTACTGAATAAATCCTCACTGCACGGAATTGTGAGGCCACCCATCGGATGATGGAACCCATATTCTTCTTCGGCCTGACATAGCAAATCTTGAAATGAAGAGTGATTAAGGTATGATACTGGAATAACGAACCGCTTCTTCTCATACTCCCCCACATAAACCGCTAGATGGCCTTTTGGAACTTCAGTTCCATTTGAAGATGATTTCTTTCCACCTGAGAAAGACCGTCTAAGAACATTATGGATTGCCATTGTTTTGAATAAACGGGTAAGTTCTGTTTCAAGCAGAGGAAAAGTGAATTATCTTGTTTGTGATTTGTTGATGGTTGTAAATTCAGAATTGTGGTGTATATATAGGTGTGAACATTCATGTGTAACCACATGATAAATTTTAGAAGATCAGGAGGATGTGGTGGCTAATGAAGCTTGAGAAACATAAGCACATGGCTTCGTCTTTCAGTTCTGAAATCATTTTCGAACCAGCTACTGAACACATATAAGTTAATGATGACAATGATATTGTCCTCTGCCAACTCAACACTACATAAAACTTCGAGGACCACATTGTATATGACTGGTGACGATGGGTTACCTTGCATTCAGTGATTTGTACGGACAAACATAAGCACATGACTTCATCTTCAGGGACCACGTCTGATATGACAGGTGACAATGGTTACGTTGTCGATATTGTGTTTATTTGACATCTGAGTTGACACCTGATTGCAGATCAATCTGCCCCTGTTTCATGTAGCTGCAGAATAATTCAGGTTTCATTATCTTACCTGAGGACGTAATCTACACTGTACAGGGATCTTCACAGATCATCCATATTACTACTTGCCTCAATGCCTAATGTTAACAATGATTTCCCATATATAGTGTGTATTTAGCTATGAATCTAGGATTTGTGTATTTAGCTATGCATCATGCATGAACTCTTTTATAGTGAATCTTGTCGCACGAATCATCTCAGAAGCACATAAATTTCATGTTCAATTAGATATTTACTCATTCGTATTTATTAGGGTTCTTCATTCGGAATAAGGGGAAATATCAATCAGTTCAAATTCTTATACAGCTGTCGGTAAAACAAACAGGAAGTGAACCATATAGCATCTTGTCTTCTGGTTGAGTTTGTCAGGTATGCTGGGGGTATTGTTGTTGATTGCAATGTCAGAGTAAGATTTTGGAATTGAGTCTATTGAGGACACCGTATCTTAGAACATACAATGATTGAATTATATTGGTCGGTTGTGATCGTTATTACAAGGAAACCAATATTCTAAGCAGAGAGATTATGAGAAAATCAACAAGGAAGTTAAGGCAGTAGAATAATCTTCTGTATTTACAATGCTACAAAATTTCTGTCTACTCAAAATGTTCTGTTTTCCAGAGTATACACACTTTGTTCTTTGTTCTGGAGTTCAAAAACAAAATGGAGAAAAGAAGAATATTATCTGTTGATTCTAGTATACTACTAATCTTTTCTCTAATTTCTACATCGTAGCTAGTTCGTGTATTCCTGATTATTCTATGCTAGAAATCAGATGGCTAAATAAATCCTCACTGCACGGAATTGTGAGGCCACCCATTGGATGATGGAACCCGTATTCTTCTTCAGCTTGACATAGCAAATCTTGAAATGAAGAGTTGTTGAGGTATGATACTGGAATAACGAACCGCTTCTTCTCATACTCTCCCACATAAACAGCTAGATGCCCTTTTGGAACTTCGGTTGCATTTGAAGATGATTTCTTTCCACCTGAGAAAGACCGTCTAAGAACTTTATGGATCGCCATTGTTTTGGACGTACAAGTAAGTTCTGTTTCAAGCAGAGGAATAAAGGTAGAAAACTTTGTGAAAGAAGAGGAAAATTGAATTATCTTGTTTGTGACTTGTTGATGGTTTTGAATGCCTAAATGTGGTGTATATAGATGTGAACATTTATATGTGCCACATGAATAAATTTGAGATGTCAGGAGGATGTGGTGGCAATTGAAGCTTGACTAGCATAAGCACATGGCCTCGTCTTCCAATTCTGAAATCATTTTCGGACCATCTAGCGAAGCATATCAACTAATGCTGACAATGATATTGTTCCCTGTCAACTCAACATGTACATAACCCTTCAAGGACCACATTGTACGTATTCACTCGTAAAGATTGGTTATCTTGTTAATATCATGTTTTGGGTTTCTTTACTGACAAACACCGTAAATTGATACCTTACCACCAAAATCATGATCAATCCAGTAATTAGCTAATCTGTCTGGTCTTTTGTTCAGGAACATGATGCATGTTAACTGGGTCCAACATATTGTACTATAATTCTATATCAATTGAGTTACATTTTCTAAAATCAGAAATAATCATTCAGTGGTACAAATCGGAGTTACTGTATTACATTTTGTATAATATGTCCTGTTTCATTGCCTTTTCGCTGAGAAATAGGCTTAAATTTTTTCTGTGCAGTGGTACGATACGAGACATTGTCTTCACTGTTCCATTCATAGACACTGATGCAATGATTAAGTTCTAACACTGTATTTAAGATTCTTTTCTTGATATGTATGATCTTGATAAGGCCATCCTCCGAAATGATCGATAGAAACTACCTGATGGTGAAGAGAGAAATGAAAATTAGTAAACTATTTCTGAACTGAATATATTGAAAGCTTTGTATGTCATTTCTGTAATGTCTTTACATGGTATTGTATATTGTTCCTGAACTATTGCCTGTTCTAGACCTGATCAATAATACTACCTCTAACATTGAATTAAGACATATTTACATCATCTTTATTGGCCTAAACATGAGATGACATCAAAAAATTTATCCTCACTGCATGGAATTGTTATGGCACCCATTGCATGATGGAACCCGTATTCTTCTTCAGCTTGACATAGCAAATCTTGAAATAACGGGTGGTTCAGGTATGATAAGGGGATAACAAAACGCTTCCTCTCATCCTTGTCAACATAGACAGCTAAATGCCCCTTTGGAACATCATTTCCTGATGATGATGATCTTTTTCCACCTGATAGAGATCTTTTAATCACCTTGTAAATCGCCATTGTTTTAAATGAGCTAGTAAATTCTGTTTCAAGCGGAGGAATAAGAATGCAGAAAGGCTTTTTAGAGCTAGTAGATGCAGAGGACTTTAAGTTTGATGAGTTTTAGGACTTCTTGATGTTGTTAGTCTCAATTGAAGTAAGGTTTATATATAGGCGTGATACGAAAATTGTTGTATCCGTTGAACATTCAGATCAAGTGGAACAAGCAAGTGGATGTGTGGTAGCTATTGAAGTTTTGAGGTACATAAGCATATGGATTTGTTTTCGAATTAACATGAAAGATTTCAAAGGAACAAGTTAAGCACATCAGCAATTCTTGATAAATGCTGTTCCCTACCAACTCTATCATTTGGTTATCAAAAGTTAAATCTTGATCAAACGGAACCCATCAGGTCTTTTTGTTTTATAAGCAAGAATGTTCAAATGAAGCAGAATTGTTATCTCTACTACTCAGCACAGAGTCCATGTGTTTTCTTATTCCCCTTAGATGCCATTGATCTGGTATTTTAGGAGTATGGCGTGTGATTTCGAGTGTTAAACCTCGTATATTATTGGATGAAACCAACGAATTCCGCTGTATTCTGCCAACTAACCAAAATTTATAACCTACGAAACATCAAACGTATGTACAGATTCCGACTCCATTGATAATTCTCAATTCAAAATAAAAAAAAAAATGACTGAGGCATAGTCTTGTGCATGTGATCTGTATATATTTACAGGATACATTCAACTTGTAGGTGAAAGTTCCACAATATAACAAACCATGTACTGTACATGAGTTTATAACTAGTCTATATTGAACAATTTAGAGCACACATAGATTGAACCTATTCATGGTGTTAAAGAATATTTCGATGGTACGTAGGCTCCCTTGTACTGAAGCTTGGTATAGAAAATTTAGCGTCAGGAGTTAAATTCGCCGGCAGAAGAAAGGCTTAATATTGTATGGACTAGACTACAGAACTGGTATACTTTAGATCTGAAATTGAAATTTCCATGTAATCACATTGTATTCTTTACAGGGTTTCACAAATGTAGCTGACAAAATTTTTCTACAACTAGAGTAAAATAAAGATGCAAAATCTTCTAATGCTTGTCAATGTTATCCTCCTTGGACTGGTCGCATATCATGCTGTCTGCAATCTAGAGATTAGATGAATGAACATGTCCTCATTGCAAGGAATTGTCAGGGTGGAAGCCGTATTCTTCTTCAGCCTGATAGAGCAAATCTTGAAACGCAGGGTAGTTCAAGTAAAAAAAAGGAACAACGAAGCGTTTCTTCTCAAGTTCACCAACATAAACAGCTAAACTGCCCTTTGGAACATGTTCAGTTCCTGGAAAGGATTTTTCTACCCCTGACAAAGATCGTCTCAGGATCTACACTCCACCCCGTCCCACATGACTAGAGATCAGGTTGAGGAGCAAATTATCAGAAATTCAAACATCTTCAAGTTGTCTGTCACTGAACTTTTTCTTACGTGATGTACATTTTCTGTTCATTACTTGAATTTGTTTTGTTGAGAACTCGAAGACAAAATAATACTTTTCTTGTTCTTGTTTCATTTTTCTTTCCACGGACAAACTTGTAATGCCACATTGGTAATGTCTCAAGTACTATGACATCTAAATTCGAACACTAAAACATTGTCTAATGAACCGAGCAGAATATCATATTCATGTCTAACCATGAGAGAGACCTATAATACCTTTTCTATTCTAAGTAACAATAATTCGTACAGAAGCCGAGGCTGTAGGAAATTCTTCCAACTCTTGCACAAGTTCATCTTTCCCCATTTTGCACCGTATGTACCGTGAGATAATAAACTTCTTCAATTTAGCACCCTTCTCCAATAAAAATGCAACGAGATCAAGTTCAGCAGCCTTGCAAGTAAAGCCGTCAAAAATCACCTCCTCCAGATGAGAAAAAATACAGTTAGGCACAGATTCCAGTGCTCCGTAGTCATAATCATCATCGTCGTAAAAGAAATAGAACTGTTCCAAAGAGCAGGAGACGTTTATTAAGCAACTTAAAGAGCCAAAAGCAAGGTATGCTAGGAAGGGAAAAATATACAAATAATTATTATCTGCATCACATGGAAAGGGACAAATGCATTTAGTGCAACTTTTCAAGTATGATGGATGTGTTTCAAGTTTCAACAAGGTCTAACTGATGTAGTTTAGGTTTAATTTCCCATTACAATGCATGATATCTACTCTGGGAATCAATGTAATGAAACTTGCATACATACAGTATCAATGTGCAGTATATTCAGAAACGGAGCTGCGTGAAGTAACTCGAATAGGCCTTCAACACCAGGATCATGGTCGACAACATAACTTATCTCAGTGATAGCCAGCTTTACCAGTTTATCATACTTGGGAAGAGAAAGTCCTGATTTTGATTGTGCAATAGCCTTGGTAGCAATAAGAGAAACAAAATTCAATTAGAGTTCATATATTAAGCCATGACAGTAGTACTTAATATAAACTCTCCAATTATAAAATAATGCTATAGATTATAGAGATACCTCCGCATACAGTATGTAATCAGAATACAATTTAATGACAATGATATATGATTATAACTGCAAGTCTGCAACTTTAAAAAACAGATGAGTTTGCTTAATAAAGGAGATTAAGGTTAATGTATCCCCCATAGGACCCTAAGTGTCTGTTTGGCATGTGATTAAAACTTTGAGTTAAAGAAAAAATTTAGGTGTTTATAATCTGGTTTTCTTAGTTTTAGTCGCATACCAAACATTCTATATATAAATCTTTAGCAATATACAAACTAGTATCCATGAGACGTTATCAAAAGCATTCTCGGCCTTGATTGAAAATAAGATGATTCTACTGCCTGATCCAGTTAACAAGGATCAGTTAAAACTACAAGGTCTAGAAGGGATTAAGTCTTATAGTTATGAGACTAAGTCTAAAAGGGAGTACTTTTTTTCTCCTCCAACAATTGTGTCCATGGACGGACAGATTCAAAGCCATATTTTTTTGCAAAGGACTTGTATTTTATGTCGACACAACTAGAAACGAAGCGGGTCTAAGCTAACCTGAACTGCGAAACATGATGACTCTAATTCCTCGAGACTTGAGAATTCTTTCAGCAACCTTCGAATTTGCAACCCAGCCTTTTCAAGTCTCCTTTCATCATCATAGCAACAGTTATTCACCAGAGCTGCAGAAACAACTGCAGACCTTACCAAAAGAAAGTTGCCAGGATACACAGTAGAAGTTTTAAACTGATCAACCCTCGCTCCAATAATTTTGAAAATGCAAGTATCATCTTCAATATCACCATATGTCTCTGATACAAATGAAGACAGAGCAGGAACACATAATTCCACGAACCTCACGTTCAGCCATTTGCAATCAGAAAGTTTAAGTGTCTCCAGTAATGGGAAATCAAATGTCAGTGTATCAGTATGTAAATTATCATTGAGTATGATAACATTTCCAAGATCCAAACTGGTAAGGTTCTGAAAACAATTGTTGACCAAGACTTTCAACGTGCAACGTACTTGCAGTCTCAAACTTCTCAGAGAGGTGCAATTTAGAAGACTGCGGGATAGGATGATGTGATCTGGAACACACGATTTATACACAAATATATCAACAGTCTCGACACTGCGTCTAAATACTGTTGAAATCCATGTTCTTATGCGAGATACATCATACGTTCTATAACAGCTTAGGTGAAAGCTTTTAAAATGATGTGAATTGGCAAGTAGTTCATCCATAAAGTTAGAGAAGTGTGCCGCATGATCATAATCAGGGGGGAGAAAGCCGGAATCATCATCAACGTTGACATTATAAATGTAGTTCCACCTGTATTCCCAGGATTTAGACAAAACAGAGGTTCGCACTGCATCCTTGGTGGGCAGAGATGAGAGAATGTGAGTTATAATACATTCTGGTAAATTACTAATGAGATCCATATTTTTGGCAAGACTAGGACCACCCTTTAGAAACTTGCTACATTTCGAGTCCATAATTCAGCAATGAAACCTGAAACAGCATCCCAAATTCAGTGACTTGAAGAAAATTGAGAGTGAATGTTACAGTCCATCAGATGAGATCCTAACCTTCCTATTTCCATAAAAATTACTAAAATCTTACTACTTCATTTTCGTTCCCCTAAATCAAAGTAAAAAACTGCATTTTCGTTCCCCTAAATCAATTGATGATCAGTTGAAACAAATTGGTAACGCTTATATACATTGTTCAAATCTTAACTAGGCAGGCAAGTAATTGCTCAAGGAAATTCGATTTCTCCCAATTGACCTTACGAGCCCTAGCTACAGAATCGAGCCAGCAAGAAAACAATCTAGACAATACTAATAAAAAATATGTAAAATTGAAATCAAGAGAGAAGAGAAGATAAAGCAGCAAGCAAACCTTTTCTTATGGAGTCAAACCGCTCAAGCTACTGGCTGCGCTGATCACAGTCTCTCTCCGGAGCGAGATTACGGCTGTCTGCCACTCAAATGCAGTTTTCTCAGTCGTGACTTGATTGCCACTGTCTTTCTCTTTTTTCTCATTTATTGACAATTATTAGATTGATGAGTTTATTTTTTAACTAAACTAGTAAAATTGTGAACGTGATCACGTGCCAAATAAATTAGTCTCATATTAAAATTTAAATATGCATAACATAAACATTATAATATATATTTAAATTTATACTTTGTTAATTAAAAATTCGATCATAATATATGTTAATTATAGGGAAAATTACATACACCCCCTGCTAGACGCCTCTGTAACAGATGACTACCATCTAGTTCAACAATTACATCTAGGTCCATTAATCCGTTTTTGTGTTGACCAGCTTAAGTCACCTATCAGCTTATGTTCCAACCAAACGTGGCCTTAGTAAGTTTCTCACACATTTACTAGGGTTAATTGGCTAACCAAAAAACTCACCACACTCATCCCGCCAAAACCTTCAGTCTTCTTCTTCACCAAACAGTTCCGCCATTGACGACCAAAATCTCCACTCTAAACCCAAAATTCTTGCAAAATACCAGTCAAGATTCGACGTTCTCGGCATCAATTGGTGATTATTGTTCGAGTTGGTGAAGAATCGACGAAGAAACTGTAAGGTAATGGGTTTTTTTTTTCGAATTCAATTTTTTTTTTCTTCTCGAAATATACATGTTGATCATGTTCATAAACCTCATGTATGCTTAATCGTTGTGTTATATTTCACCGAAAATCGGTTTTGTACAAAGCTAGGGTTTTTATTAGTTTTCAATCGTATTCACAGCTTTGTTTGTTGTATGTGTTCTTTTGTTGTTTCAAAGGACAATGGGGACGTTTTTAACATTAGGCTTCACTACATGAGGGAGCAATACATGATTCCCAATATCGACTCTTCAAGGTACACATACGCAAAATCATATCGATGTGGATGCAAAGATATTAGATGGTGTGCAAACCGAGGATTCTACTGTTTTTTCTTTGATTGTCGACATCGATAACACATTTGAGCAAATAGAAATTTTAAGTGATCATAATGTCAAGCAAATGTTTGAACATGAATAGCAAAGAAGTAGAAGTACACTTGTCAACCGAGTTTGTTCAACCTCTAGTCAGAGACAATTCTGCTACTAAAAAAATGAGAGAAAATGCACATGAGTATGATATTGATGTTGAATATGTACCCTCTCAACCAATTTTTCAAACTGAACCTAGTGCTAGAAGAAGGTTATTTAGAAGATGTAAGCCTAGACCACCACCCCAACACCCCCCTGAAACTGTTGTGTTAAGTGATTCTGATGATGAACCACCACCAATTACCCAAGAAACACAGAACACTGAACAACCACATTCTCCACCTGCTATACACTTTGACAAACCAACTCCACAAACTCCTTACATTCCAAAAGTGGTTGAGTCTACTCCTTGTAAGTCTGTTGGACCTGATTGTGTTGTAAATGATGAAGAGTTCGAGAAATTATTGGATGATATATTCACACAAAGCCAGGTTGGGAGTAGGGTTGAAACTGGTGAAGGGAGTAGGGTAGTTTTCTCAGTTGTGACTTGATTTACAGATTGCCATTGTCTTTCTCTTTTTTCTCATTTATTGACAATCTAATGCCTCGATGATTTTATTTTTTAAATAAGCATTACGTGAGAAGTTAGCTATTAGTTGATAAGTTAGTTAATCTCATAAACTAGTCCACAAAGTTTATAAAAATAAATTAAGTTAGCTATTTGTTTTTACATATTATATTAACAAAATCAATTATTCAATCAACTACCAGCTAACTTATCAAATATGAGCTACCTCATAAGCTACCAGCTTATCAACTAGTTTTGCTAAACAGTGACTAAGGTCATGTTCTCTTCGTCTGCAAACTCATTCAGTTTAGTTCAGTTCAAATCTACTTAGTTATATTTTAGACAGAGCCTAAGTGTCTAAATTGAGTCTTCCGTTTTTTCTTATTTGGATTGTCATTTTAGTTTAGTCGTATAGTTACCAATTATAATTGAGTGGAACTCATTTAAATAATCTATAATAAATCTATAAAAATCCATAAAATTTTAACTCTTTTCCAAATATAAATTTCACAACTTAATAAATGTAATTATTATTCATCAGTTAAAATATGTTAAATTAACTTTGTGTGCCAAACAACCCACAATTCTTTATTCTAAAAGTAGACATGCACAATCTTTGTTTATTTTTATTACAAATGAACTAAATTCAACAAACATGATTGGTTAAAATATAGTACTCCCTCCACCCTGTGAATCTAGTCCAATATTTCTTTTGTGACCGTCTCACGAATCTAGTCCAATTACAAAAATAGCAAAAAAAGTACACCTACTAGCTCAACTATCTCTCATACTATTCTTTATCATTTCTCTCTCCCAACAACAAACAATAAACAATTGAATTTCTTAAAAAAAGTGCCCAAAAAAAACCGGACTAGATTCACAGGACGGAAGGAGTAACGTAGTTCAGGCGCCTTGAGTGTCCTTAGGCTTAACATGAAAATTCGTTATTCTAAATTGTTAACTAGTAGAATATGCAGCGAAATTATAAACTGTAAAATGCTATAAACGTTACAACTTACACGTTTAGGAAAGCATAAAACTAAAAATGATAAATGTATTTTCGATAGTGATAACTGCTCCGGCAAGACTCCACTCCAATAGCTTAGCTTCATACCTAAATATAAGATTTTAGAAAAGAGACAGTCGTGACAACTGCCTAAGCAAACTACAACATGTATCATGACCTAAAGTTCTATATTATTGTCTTTTAAATTTTAATCTTGACTTAGTGCAATGCAACTCTAAGGCTTAAGACTCTTTAACACTTGAACTTCTTGAAAATTATAATAAATAAATAAACTTTACTCTTAAACATGACTTGAATAATAACTTGATCGTGCGTTCACTTGACATTGTAAAATACATCCCGGGCGATGGTGACCGACCACTTAATATAAATAGTCGCGATTTGATGGACAACTAGTTGCTTAGACGATGTGACCGTTTAACTTGAATAGCCACGATTTGCTAGTTGTTTAGCATATGGTGACCACTTAAAATGATTAGCCACGATTTACTAGTTACCTAGGTGATGGTGACCGATTAACTTGAATATTCACAATTTGCTAGGGAGACTGTTAGAAATATCTGTTTAGATTTTGATCAGCAACCTAATGACTTATCTTAGCTCAGAAAGGTGGTTAGTACTTCGTTCACTCTTGAACGCTGCAAAAGAGGAAACTCACTAAGTATGATAGTCTAGCCAATCTTGTATAGGATGTTAAGTCTCTGAATGTAATTTTTATTCCTCTAAAGAAGACCAAGAAGAAGGCATCCAACAGGAAAAGTTCAACGGATTTGAAGATTTGAAGACTGCACAAGATTGCTGAAGTTCAACGGAAAAGTTCAACCTAATAAACCGTGTTGCAAAAGATATATGAGAAATAAAGGTTTCTGACACAAGGAAATTGCCCACATATATCTACACTCAGATACCTTGAACATAAACTATGTTTCTTAAAAGAAATATATTATAACAAGTTGTTTCAACAAGTGGTATCTGGAGTTGTGATAATTTCTGGAAAAGGACGTGCAAAGCTTCAGAGAACTCTGATAGTATAAGATCTCTGATACAAAGCATAATTCCGTTGGCACTACAGGAAAAAGTATAGTACAATGCATTGAATGCATGGACATAGATGTCTGAACAAAAATGGTAGCTTCTGAAGAAGAAGAAGACAAACGTATTACAGTACTATACTCAGATATCAATAGTTTGAATTTGATTTAAGCCTAACGGATACTATTCAAACGGCACTCAAATTCATCTATAAATATCAACACTTAGACTGCTTGAGAACACACCTTAGAACACTGAACTTACATTGAATACTCTCACACAAGCTCTCTCAAGCACACTACTTACCTTCAAGCTTTACATGCACCAAAGCTCTTGATTCTAAGTAGCACAAAAGTTCTAAGTGTCCTGATCCTTAACAAGCATTGCTATTTTTGAAAGAGTTGAATTAAGATTTGATATCTGAGATTCATTCTCTTGAACATTTATCATAGACTTGGGTCAGTAAAGAACAAGATACCATACATTGCAAAGTGTATTAAGTATACTTGATTCTCAGAGCTATCTGCATAACTGAACAAGTTATTAAAGAAGCTCACCTGACAAACTACCTTAACCAACACTTTAATCATGGAGTATGAAGTACTTAGTTTGGGAAACTAAGGAACAACTCCAGAAAGAGGTTTCGAGTACAGAAGTACTGGGTGAAAGCCGGGGAATAACTCAGGGGGAACACTTGGTTGGGAACCTAGTGCAATTAGGAATCAAGAGAAGATATTTGTAAGGTTACATCAATTATATGTCTTAGTGGATTCTAGCTCTGAGAAAGGCCGAAGTGGATTAGTTGAAGGATTACGCCTCCTTCAGATACCACTATAAAAAGACTTGTGTTATTTACTTTCTGCATTTTATTACTTGCTTTATTTACCTTGCAAAGTATTTACACCTATCTTACTGATGAGCACGTGCACTTATCACAGAAAAGTCTTCCGCCTCGAAATTAAGTATCGTAAATCTTCACGATATCTGAGAAATCGTGTTTATCGACAAAAGTTTTAAAAGACTATTCACCCCCATCTAGTCTTTTACTTTGCCGTTATCTGGACCAACAGAGACCTTACTAGTCCATTATTTACGTAACTTGAAATATGTGTTTGATTAAAAGGCTTATTAAGGTGAATTCATACTTTTTAGACTCAATTCAATTCGTGATGGAATGTGTGTCCAATTATGTATATAGCTCACACAATCTGGCTAAGTGAAATAACAAATATCAATACCATAAAAAATGATGCTAACCATGAAGTAAATTTTTTTTTTTATACAATATTACTACAATATATTCTGAACAATGGCAATCCACAAGGTGATTAGGTCTCTGTCAAGGAAAAAGATCATCGTAAATAGATAAGGTGGAGGATTTTCATTTTGGGTTTTTGTTGTTTGAGGTTGTGATGTAATGTTATATTCTAGTCCGAGTATTGTTTATGCTCTTGTAAACCTTAATTCGAATTTTAATATATTTTTTTGTCCATTTTTTTTTTAAAAAGACCATAATAATTGTTGGTTTAATATCTTAATCCTCAACTTGCTCCCTTAATTACGTATCTAACAAAAAATTAGGCAATATATATATAGTTAGTACGGAATAAATGTCGTAGATTTAGCTAGCCAGTCGCCCTAATTAAAACATGTGCGTTTGAAGTTTAACTAATTGCGTAGTTAATTTTTAACTTTTGTTTTAATTTTCAGAGCTTTGTGTTTGAAACTACTAATTAAGTACCATGACATAATTGAGTACGAAGTGATTAATTAACATAGGTGTCGCATTGCAATTTGCACGTCATTGTCGACTTTTGAGGAGTATGATATGATATGAAGCATCATGACATAATTGGGTACGTAAAAAAGTTAACAAAAATCTGTCAACTCAAAGCGCGCGCATAAATGCACTGATTGATTTCTTATATCGACCGGTGGAAAAAAATGTCACATTACATTATTATTATTACATACCTTGACTTTGGTTTAAAAGGTATCGCATGCGAACAACTAAGACCACTCCCATTGTCGGCCGTGCATGGAGTTTTACAAGGCTGATTCTTAGTTCCCCGCTGGGTGGGCCCCAGCTCAACGGCCGGGAGGCCCGTAGGGCCCACCCGTATTTTTTTTAATTTTTTAAAATTAATTTATAAAGTAATATTAAATAAAAAATACCCCAACGGCTATATTTTTTCGAGATCTATAAATACAACCCATTCACAACTCATTTCACCACACCTCAATTTCCTCTTATCTTCCACTTCTTAAACTCAAAACGCTAAAATGTCTACTCCCAACTCCCAGAATTCGAACTCCACTCCAAACTCCACTTCACAAAACCCACTTGAGCATCCGACATACATATTGCTCACTCAACAAGGACTGTTGGATAAAATACCGGCATTTCTGAATGAGTTTTATGGTGTCACTCCCAACTCCCAAATCCCCATCTCACCCAAAGGCCAACCGGAACCTTCATTCTACGATACGACCGGATGCTACAATCCATACAACCTGATCGCTCAACTTATGCACCGGTTACTCACCAATCTTGAGTCTGCTCCGAGACTCAACCGAACCTACGATAAAAGGGAAAGGAAGGAAACCTCGCAAGCCCATCGGAAAAAGGCACCAACCGCGGGAAAGAGGAAGAAAAGGACGGTCAAGGAATTCGTTCTTCAAGAGGAGGATCGTGCTCTCATCCGATTTTCATGTCGTTAAGTGAGGATTCGGAGAGCCACCAACCGCACGATACTTCATGTTTGTGGAAGTTCAGAAACTGGAGCAAAACATTAGAGATGGCCATCCTCTTACCGGTCTCACACCTCGAACTGCAAATTCACTACGTGGTAGGTGGACTCGGATGAAAGAAGATGTAAACCACTTTGTCTCAGCTTATGATGATGCGGAAAGATGTGTTGGAGATAAAAGCGGTTACAATGACGATGATGTTATTAACATGGCCAAAAAGCTACACAAACAGAGGCAGGGCAGTAAGTTTAATAACATGCATTGTTGGGAAGCAATGAGGCACTATCTGCAGTGGCAATCTCACATGAATTTCACCAGTGCACCCGGGGTGAAATCGCCAGTATGCAACCCTGCATATGGTGGTGGATCAGTTGACGAGGCTATCAATGTTGAGGTTAGTGGTGGGAGCGGTACCAAAAGGGGTTTGGACTGCAATGATGATGGGAGCGAAATTGCATCGAAGTGCCCTATGGGTCGTGATAAGGCAAAGGCCTTCCAAAGGCAGGGGGGTTCGAATGGAACCTCGGTGATGTACGGTTTGAATGAATCCTTCCAAGGCATGAATACAATTGAGGAGAAGAGGCTTGAGCTTAAAATGAGGAAGATTGAGGAAAGGAAGCAAGCTGAGGCGCGGAGGCTTGAGTTTGAGGAGAGGAAGCTTGAAGTGATGCGAATGAAGGCGGAGAAGAAGTCTGAGGATACGAGAAGGCTTGCTGAGAGTCAACATGAAGCTGCTACGTTGGGGAAGTATCAAATGATGATCGAGCTCCAAAACAAGTACGACAACTTGACACCGATGGAGCATGCTATCCTGCAGAAGCTGAAGTCCGAGTTCGGAATGTGATTCCTTCTATGTTTGTTGTTGTGTGCTTTCATTTCTTTTCAAGTAGGATTTCAATGTTGTATGATGTTGTGTGTTTTCAATTTCAATCATGTATTAGGATTGTAATGTTGTATCCGTATGATTTCAATAAACGAGTTTTAAGGCGACTATATTTTTCAATCTCAATAAATTATAAAACGAGTTTTAAGAATCCAATTTGAGTAATTTCAACTTCTAAACACTCTTATAATATGTTAAGCAAGTTAAAAAAAATAAAAAAATACGAAAAAAATAGTAAAAAACACTATTCACGGTCGTCCGACGACCTGTTGGACAGTTTTTTTTCCTGCAGTGGTCGTTAAATCAGCCTTAGCTCATGACCGCCACTATTCACGGCCTTAACTCACGACCCATTGGGAGTGGTCTAAGGTTTAGAGTTTGAATTAGGTAGAGAACGAGTTAGAAAGCAGGCTTGTCCTCGATCGGAACACCATTAAGTCCGAGCTCGAGTCGTTTAGGTAGAACGAGTTCAGCCTTACTGATCAAATGAAAATAGTATTATTTCGACAAGTCATAATGAGTTTGCAGTGTGGACCGAATCATAGCGAGTTTGAATCAACTGATCACTAATAAAAAAAGAATTAATTAATGAGCGTATCAAGAACTAAACGAGTCGAGTTATACTCGCCTCGATAAGAAATTGAGTTTCAAAAAGAATTCAAATTTGACTTCATTACCATATCAAGGGAGCTGAGTCGAACCAATTAGGTTTCAAGTCGAAATAAAACAAACCATATATTGAGTTGAAATACATGAGGAATGTTACAGACTTTTGTTAAACACGAAGTAAGTTTATAAGATGAGCTAATACTGTTGCTAGAAGAGGAAAGATTCACTTAGGGTTCAAATGAATTGGGGAGTACAACCAATTTTGCCAACTATACATGCCTTGTTATGACTGTTTTGCACTTTAGACCACTTCTTCTGTTTTCTTCTAGATTGAGTTTATGTCTTCTTCCACCTCCTTACAATTAACTCTTCAGTTATTATTGCTTTTATCCTTCCTTGGTTGTCAAAAAAAAAAAAAAAAAAAAAACTTCAGTTATTGAGTTTTGGTCCTTAAAATGGACAAAACAATTTTTTTTCTTTCTCTAAGATCCACAATAAATTTGTCACATTTGCGTGACTTTTCCAATTGGCCTATTGAAGTCTTGTTCTTGTAGCGAATCACTAATATTCCATCCAAATTGAGAGCATGATTACTTATGTACGTACTTAAAAGATTCACGGACAGAGTTCAATTAAATTATAATTGTATATGTTGACAATTGTACAACAGTTAAACTTTTACAACATATAGTTCGAATTATACACTAATTATTTATTATTTGTAACTTTGTTTCAAACTAGAGATAGCTAGCGAATTTAAGTTAGAAAAAAAATGTGAATTTTAATGCTGCCTATTTCAGCTAGGGATTAAAGAAGTTGGCATGAAAGTTGTTGACTACCAGACTCCAAACAGCTGCAATAATAAACATAACTATACTTATCACTATGCCTAGTGAACCAAGCCCTAAGTTAAGGCACCACATTCGGCTGAACTGGATTGGCTTCTTGATCGAAAGCCACATAAAGCACGGATAAACCAGAGTTAGAGGCAGGGCCATGGAGCCGATAAGTGTAGCTAGTTTTGGCAAGAACGGCAGAGACACTGCGATGAAATATATAAATCCTCCAAACATTACTTTGATGATGGATCGAACCCATCTTGGGCATGGTTTGTTCTTCTTGCTAACATATATTCGCTCAAGGTTGTCGAAACTTACTATTGCGTATATTTGGAAGGTACATAGGTAGTTTACTATGATAATGAAGTATATCCCATATATTATGTATCTTGAGATGTGGTTTTGGTGAAACTTTGTGAGTGCAAGAAGAATTCCGTCGTTTATATTTACCTGTGGCAAAATTGAAAAGAAACTGTTAGTTAATGAGTTGCATAAACCATGAATGTCGTGAGATGGTGTTTCTACTTATATATACCAAGTGTGATTTGAATTGCACACCTAACGCTGGCCTCGTTCCAAGTTTGGGTATAAGGTGAAAACCTTCTAACCTAAGAACATTAGAGGCGCGTTCAAGTTAGCACTTTACCTTATCTCCCTTATAAGCCCAGTGTCCAACTATTGCCAGTGGAAACAAACACGCAGCAATCAAAATATTCGATATAACCACTCCTCTCCACATAGGTTTATCCGATTTCACTTTGTAGTTTGTAGGCATAGTCCCCTGCAACAAGCGTATACAAATTGAGGTTACCCCAAAAATCTAGCCTTGAGACCGAAAATTTAATACACTTCCATTTCATTTAAAGATTTCCAACTGGTAAACTGTCTCAATGTTTGACTCGCGTACCTGTATCTCAAGAATGAGATTGTGTCCTCTAAAAGCAAGCATGATAATTGCAATGCCATTCACAAAATCACGGATTTTCACACTTCCTGGCGTACCAACCTCCGTTACTTCAACAGTTGCACGATTACAGTTGTTATGCCCGATTGATAGAACCCACAGAAGGGTGCAAAATGCAATTGCCGTGACAGAACCGATAAATGTAACCGGTGCTAGTGAATTCAAGTTAGGGAAGAAATGGGATATGAGAATAGCTAGGCATATGAAAACCAAGAACCATTGGAAAGCTTTCAATGCATTTGCTTTGCATCCCAAATTGTTGTCACACATTATTTGGTTCAGTGCTTCCATGGCGGTTCCTCCTGCGTTTGTGTAAAAGATACATGTCCCGGTCGAAAGGTACAATGTTGGGAATATGGCTAGCAACTTGCCTAATTTTGGACCTGAATTGTAAATCATGACGATATGTTAGTTACTGGCTTGCAATTCGAGGTATCAGTTATTATAATCATACTCCATCCGTTACATGTTAGTTGTACATAGACTTTTCGACGTGCAAAATAAGAAGAATAATATAACATTATGTAGATAATGCGTGTAATTTCTAACTTTTTGAGTTGTTAGTTTAATTGTTTAAGTTAATTGTAAATTTATTTTAGAAAGAGAAAAATGAAAGTGGACAAACGAGACGTCTAAAATGGTAAAATTGGAGAAATTAGGTGGCTAGTATTATTTGGTGGGTGTGTATGTATGTCTAATAATATGATTTTGAAAATGAGTGCGGAATTATTAGTTAGGGTGTGGTCAGCTCAAGACCTAACTAACTTTTTTTATTATAATTTGGATGGTAAGAAGTGTACAATAAGGTCGACTTGTGTTGACTACAATATATAAAAGACAAATATCATTTATTTTAATTATATAATATATACTTTGATTCTACCAATATTTTCAATGTGATAGAGATTTGATTTGAATAAATTGCATCATAATTAAAGTAGTCTCTATTCGACATTATAGCAACTATATGAATTGACATGTGATCATCTCAACTTATTAGTTATTTACGGACATTTTTGTATTTTATATATATCAATTAATCATTTAAAGACTTTTATATATGTAAATTTAACAATAGAATACCCTCCACGGACTAGTTTGAAGACCGTATTCATAGTAAGTTAGTAAAAACGAACCAAAGGCTACGACGGAGAGGTGGAGAAATCTGCTGTAACGAATTCCGGGTTGGGGAGAAGATTCGTGCAGGTCGACCAGAAGCCACGTAGTGTAGAGTTGCCAAAAATATGCCATGGAGAGACAAACGACACCCCACGTCCTGATTTATCATTTCTAATCAAGATTAGCGGATAAAATAAATACATATATACTATCGTACTAAGATCGAGATTACTTAGAATTTACCATCCGAGTGAAATGAAAGCAGTGGGAAGAAGAAAAGCCTGAAATCCAATGCCAGAACACAACAGATGAGCCGTAGCAGTGAACGCATTGCCCTTTCTGGACTCGGTAACCGGTAGCCACGCATCCTCAGGGACGCACTCTGTTCGCCTGCCTGAATGCTCAACATCTCCTACAGTACCTGAAGCTACTGAAGAAGTATCTGAAAAATCAAGAACTGAAACTGGTGCTACTCTTGATGATGTTGATGATATGCTTCTTTGTAAATCCACATCACTATCATTTACCATTTCTGTCATGACTGTTATAAATCTGTGAAAATTCTTTCTTTTCTTACACTGTTTGATTCTTCTCTTTTCTAATGTGTAGAAGAGAATATATACAACTGGTCAAGTGAATGACAAGTACTAGATGTCAAGTGCATGGTTGTTGTAAGTTTTGTTGAGTTATTTACATAAACATCCCCGGATAATTGACATATTACATACAGACCACCGGTGAGTTAGTTTATCATATATTTTGATCAATGGCGCCCCTAACAGCTCCATCCAGCTCCGATATGAAGCTAAAAGCTCCGTCCATATATGCATGGCGGAGGCGCGGAGCTGTAAGCTCCTGCATGGTCGGAGCAGCTCCGACGACTAATTGGTTGGGGCAGTTTTGACTAATTCAAAGCTCATCTCTCTTTTTTTCTTTCTGTTTTTTTTTTTTAATTTTTTTTCTTGTTTTCCTTAATTTAATTTCTTTTTTTCTTAATTTGAACTTGTTGGCCGGTGCATGTTGTGTGACCATTTTTGGTCCAAAATGATTTCTTCACCATTTTACTCATTTCACACATTTTTCATATTGCTTGAGCTTATGTTCACATTTGATAATCTAAGTGCTTAGATCATTAATCAAGCACAAATCTTGCACTATAAATAGTCTAGCTTATGAGATGATACAAGATAACACTCTCATATATCATCACAAGTCATTACACAAACACTTCTCCCATATTCTTCATTTTTCATTTCACTTGTATTCTCTACTTTCATTTGGGTACGAGTATAAACCCGTAGAGATTTGTTTTACAAGTAGTTAAGGAATTTCTTGTACTCCAAATACCATTATAGTGGAAATTTTGGCTCTCTCGCCGGTTGTTTTTTACCTCTATTTACGGAGGGTTTTTCTACCTTAAAATTCTCGGTGTTCATTTTTACTGTCTTTATTAATTTCTCTATATCATTGGTGGAATTTATAAGCTTCCGTACTCTGGTACCACAACAGAACTTTTTTTAAACAATGGACATTTTTGTCTTTGCAAAAATATTTGTTATGTTGATTAATTGCTTTATTTTTAATGACGAGGTGAAAATGTAATAAACTAACATAGTGTCATGTAATATATCAATTATCTAGGGTAGATTTGTGTAAATTACCTTTAGTTTTTCCATATATCCCATTGGATTTATGGTCAAGGAACAGAAAGTTAAGTATTATTTAAATGAAAAAATAATAAAGAACGAATAAAAAATAGATCGGGAGTTGTTAAGGTTGTAAATATGATTATATTGGGAGGGTAGTAGCAAATGTGGTTATAGAATCTCATTGTCAACAGTTGAAAAGAAAAATTGTAAGTGTGACAATAAAATGATAAAATGAGAAATTAAATTTGGACAGAATCAAATTAAGTAGGACATATAATAGTTTTTTGATGATGTTGAATTAATTGATGACAAAAATTGAATTGGAAAAATTGAATGACAAAAGTGGCTTGCGTGTGCGAAGAGACATCAGCTAGATTATTAAAGACGCAAGTCGTTCCACAGACCACAGTTGGAGGAGCAATGTAATTTAATGATAAGAGATTATTACTTTTTCAATGCCCTCCTATCAAGTCAAGACGTTATTAAAATTATCCCCCATGAATTGAAAATTACGAATTAGAAACAACTAATAACAAATAATTATATTTAGGTCCAATTTTTGGTTGACAAAACTCATTTTCCAAAAGAAACCAAACAAACCTTAAATTTTCTTTAAAAACAATTGAAAAAAAATTGGTGGAGCAGAGGCTCTGCCATTAATGGTGGAGCTTCTGCTTCGCATCCGCCATTAATAGAAGTTCCACCAGAAAGCCTCCAATTTATCTTTTTTTATGATAATTTAAAATGATATAAAGTTTCATTTTTATTTTTTTACCAATGAAACTATCCAGCTTGCTTTCACATGAAACCAATTAAATCAACGTTTAAACTAATACTTAATGTTGAAACTTACACACATGTCGATTATAATGTTAGTGAAACTAACATCGTTAATGTTGAAGCTAACTTTTGAAACTAAAAAATTTGGTGCTGAAGCTAGTGAAACTAATATCGGTGATGCTTAAACTAATGAACATTATTGGCGGAGTATGCCAAAAAGCATCCAATTTGATTTTTTTTAAATAATAATTTAAAATGATATAAGGTCTAATTTTTAATTTTTTACTCAAGGCCTGTTTGGTTTAATCTTTTGGTGAGCACAAAAATGAGATTTTAGACCAAAACGTAATTGTTAATCCATTGAGGTTTATTATGTAACTAGTAATGGTACACCGTGCTGAGCGCGGTGCCCATAATTGCAAACAATAGTGCATTTATACAGGTTTTTCATCGATTTTATGTGTTGGGTCATGGGTGAAAGACGTATACCCGAATCGGTCCATACTCCATACTATAAAGGTCAGCTGAATAAGCTATTAACACTTGGGATTTCTCTCAGCATGATAACTCCACCGAGTTGAATTGTGAATCATTACATGTTTTTCCCATACGAAGCTTTTTTTAGCTCCGGTATGAAGCTCGTAAGATCTCCTATTTTCCTCACACATAAAGATATTGCCCTCATTGAATAAAATTAACAGTGCAAAGTATTTCAGATAGTCAAGCTCATATTCTGGTGTCCACTGCATTTCCAAGTCCATGTCTGCAATTTCAAAATTGAACCACAAGTTAGGTAAAATAAATAGTATTATAAAATAAAAGCACAAATATTGTTGATATCCTTAACACTTATTGGAATAATTTTTCTAATGGAAGAGTCCAAAAAATAATTTTTCTAATGGAAGAGTCCCAAAAATTTGAACTTTATATGCATTTTACAGTACTCTTCACCTCAATGCATTGTATCTAGTACATGATTTGATCAGACTGCTCTAACTTTTACAACAATATGTATGCTTATACAGTCTCATAGCAACTTCAGTGAGTATGCTCCACAATATATGGTTTTGTAGAGAAAATTACTTGATCATAGCAACCTATACATAACACATATATTGGCCTCATTAAGATTAGTTGAGGGCAAAACCATGTCACCAAATTCCTTGTAACAAAAGTCAGCATGTAACCCTACCTGCCATTCACAGAATAGCACTTCATTCAGTAAATGAAGAGCCATACCTGTTTCTTCATCACATGTATTTCAGTTCGAACCCAAAACTACCAAATCGCAGACACTTTTCCTATCCACTGTACTCATCTTCAAGCACCTGTGGCAAATCAAAGTGATATGAAGTATCATGTGGCTAGCTTAATACCTATATGACTAAACGAGCTAAGCTTAAAACAATCTAGTAGATAAAACTTCTGAATGGCAATAAAGACGGACCTGTTTGCATCTTAAGGCAGACCGAAGTATTGATCTTTTTACCAACACATTTTGTTTTAAATTTTCTGCAAAGGTAAATCAGTAAATGGACAAAACAACTTGATGACAGAAGTCACAGTAATATTTAGGATATAGAGTATTGGTATGTGCAAAAAGGTGCCATAAAACCCCTCTTTTAATATGTTTTGACATCAAGGTTGGAGCATTGTTGAAGAAACATTGTTTTTTACATTAGAGATGTGTTTGTAAGTGACAAGATGCACCCCAAAATAAAGATACTTAGTTAAGGATCTTCATGCTTTCAAAGTTGTTCTAGTATAGCATAATTGATCATGCACGAACATTTACTAGTTAAGAGGATGTAAAACTCCCGAACCTATATAGCAGCACTATTGCAGCACTATTTCTAAAAGCTCACCCACACCGCTAACGTGACACCCCAAAAATTACTTTAAAACAAGTGTAATGCATACTAACTAAAAAAAAAAACCCACACAAATCATAGCAATACTACTTCCTGAATCCGAACCACCACACTAAGCCTGCCCCGTGTCTGCACTCTATAGTTTATTAGACTCCGACAAGCGTAAACGTGTCACAAATTATAAACTTCTTCAACTCTAGAAGCTGCATATAGCAAAAATATTGCACGAGAATATCCCGAGTGGTGGAGGCAAACCAGCATGAATTTCCCAAAGAGCAGAAAGACGAAACAGGAAAGAAAAACATGAAACACCATGGACGAAAACTCACGACACAAGAATAGCCCCGGGGGAAGGGTGGGTGAGGGAAGAGTAAACCAGAGTGAATATCACAGAGAGAAGAGATAAACAAAACGTAAACAATAAGAGGACACACTGTTTGAGACCTCCGAACAGAATATGATAATTGCAAGACATTGATTCATACCCCGTAGAAAAAGCAACGGAGCTCTTTCCAAATCTAAAACATGAGACTACGTTCACATATAGCATAATCAGATGACTATCCTTGCCTTATCAAACAAAAAACTGCTCCTCTGCTGAATATATTTTGAATGCCAACTTTCATGGTCACCTTTGTTGATGCAATAAGAAGAATTTGTCTTAAAACTCAAAAAACTAAAAGTTGAAGCTCAAAAGGCAAATCCTGAGCAATTCAGCTCGAACATTTCCAAACTGATCATAATCACAAACACGACGAAACTAAACAAAAACCAGTGCCCAGAAACAGTATGCCTAAAGACTGGTATATATGTTTTGTATACTCACCTTAATCAGTTTATCTTTAATCCCAAAAGTGCAGGTATATATAATCACCATCCACCACCTGAAATTGTAAACATGAAAAATTAATTGTAGCGTCTTTCACAGTTATCCAGCTAGATTAGAAACTAAGAAATTAAAAAGGCGATGATAGAAAAGCATCGTTGTACGAAACAGTGTGATAAGGTCTCATCATCATACTCGGGGATATGAATTCCATAGAATTAAAATGTTTTAGAGGGGAAAAAAATAAGGAGATCGACATGGTTCTGGTATAATATACCTGGTCGGTGGTTGAGACTTAATTCAAGTTGTAGCACCAGAAGAAAGTTTGTTCATATTTCCTCGATCGACAACATTACCAATCATTGCCAGGCAATCAGCAATAACACCGTCTCCAGCAGTGTTACAACATGGAGTTGCAACACTGCTGGACCTCGATTTGGGACTCCAGCAGAGTCCCAAATCGAGGCCCAGTGTTGGGGCGAGTCCCAGCGCCGGGCGCTGGGCTTTTGCCTTTTTTTTTATTTTTTATTTTTGTTTTTTTTCTTTTCTTTCATGTTTCTTGTTTCCTTTCCTCTTTTCTTGTTTTCTTTCATCTTTTCTACTTTAATCTTTTTTATTATTTTTCATTTTTCTTGAATATTTCCATATGATAATAATTATATGTAGCAATAGAAATATACTTATACATTACTTCTCAATTTAAAATACATATTATTTGAATTTAAAATTATACTTGTAGAATGTAGTATTTTAATTGTTGTAATTTTCATTTTCAATTATTGTAATTTTCAATTTCAAGTATTGTAATTTTCAATTTTAAGTATTATAGTTTTTTTAGGTAATGTAATTTTTATTTTCAAGTAATGTATTTTAAAAAAATTAATGTGATTTTGTTATAATTAATTAATTACATTTAAAATAAAGTTAAGAATAAAGTTTTAAAGGAAATGAGAAAAGAAAATGAAATGACTAATTAAGTTTGAAATAAATGTTAAAAGAAAATAGATTTTGGGCCTCACTGTTGGAGTAGAGAATTGTGAAGAGTTGCAAAGTGAATTACAGTGAGTGGAAT
This sequence comes from Plantago major, assembly GCA_026545765.1. Classification (NCBI taxonomy): domain Eukaryota; kingdom Viridiplantae; phylum Streptophyta; class Magnoliopsida; order Lamiales; family Plantaginaceae; genus Plantago; species Plantago major. The sequence goes on along the minus strand of CM048843.1, from coordinate 85,985,518 downwards.
GCTGACGTGACGGAGAGAGTGGGTTGCAGAAAGTTGCAACTGCTGATTCAGATGGCCTATGGGGGACAACCCCCCAAATATGTCTTGTTCTTCATGCTTTGTTTCTAGCAACCCCTCAGTCATGAAATTAGGCTCGACTTATAGCTGCCATTCATTACTGTAAGAGGTTAAAGCGCGAAAAAAAAAAAAAAAAAAAAAAAAAAGTCAGGGCACAAAAGAGGATTGGTACCCATAAGTTAAAAAAATTGGGCTTCCACAGTGAAAATTCTGGGCCCAACTTTGAACTGCACAGTAAAACCCTAAAAGTAACTCTCGTTTTACTCCCAACCAATCACAACACATTCTGGAAAGCAAAGACCTTCTTCTTCCACCCCTCTTCTTCTTGTTCTTTCACTCACTACAATCATAATCCAGCACACAGACAAAGAAACAAATTAAAAGAGAAGAAAACGAAAAATGGGAGCTGAACAAGTGATGAACTTCATCCTTCAGAAACTGAAAGAAGCCCTGCTCGCAGTCGAAAACTTTGGCGGGAACGTGCTGACATGGTTTGACAAGATCTTCCCGCCAGAAACAAGATCGGGCAAGATCCACCACTGGATCCACGTGGCCCTGCCGTTCGTGGCACTCACGGTGGCTCTTATGGTGTTGTTTTGCCTTTGCCGGTGCATTTGCGGAAGGCGGAGTGGTGGTAGGATGATGAGAGCTCCAGGGAAGCCCAGCTTCAGGATTCCCAGAGGTGCTTTTGAGGCCGATCCGAAGGGCTACTTTCGTAATCTTCGTGGTCATCCGGATCTTCGTTGGGAACAACTTTGCTGAATCATTGGTGAATGGTGATCATCATTATGTTTTTCACTTAATTACCTACCGCCTACTACTTTTGCTTTGCTGTGTTCAATGTTGGCTTCTTGTTTTATATGGTTTTTAGTCTCGATCCCTTCAAAACCGGAAGAAATGTAAGGGCTGTTTGATCGGATCGGACTAGTTTTATCAGCTATGCTGTCTTATGTATAAGACCACTCCCAATAGACCGTGAATAGTTGCGGTCGTAATCGACGGCTAATTTAACGACCACTGCAGAAAAAAAAACTGTCCAATAGGTCGTCGTACGACCGTGAATATTGTTTTTTTATTATTTTTTTCGTATTTTTAATATTTTTTTTTTAGTTTGCTTCACATATTATAAGAATAAGAGTGTTTAGAAGTTAAAATTAATCAAATTGGATTCTTAAAACTCGTTTTATAATTTATTGAGATTGAAATCAGAATGAAAAAAATGAGAAAAAAACAGAATAAATCTAGTACAAGATATGGATAATGACATTGAAGGATTGTTGTCTGCACTCGCACTTTATGAGGATAGGTACCATTGGATACCTGACTACACAACATCAAACCTCAATCTCAATTTCATCTGAATTTGAAGTCTCAATTCCAACATGAATTTTGACTCGTTTCAGTATAAATAGACTACACTTATTCATCTAATCCTCACACCCAACAACTCAATATCAGATCAAACTTCAAATTCAAACACTCTTTGCAAGATGTCTTCCAGTTCGTCGTGGAGGCCGGTGATCCCTGATGCACAAATATGGACTGAAGCCCAAGAGAATGTTGCTCGTACCTATCAAGACTTCCATTTATACGATGGAAAGATGACTAAGGAAAGTGTGGTATTCATGCTTCATAGTCTGTTGAAGTGTGCCGAACTAGGGATGTGGTGTTATCCTCATAAGCAGGAACAAGCCCTACTGGTGGTGCAGAATCAGCTTGTGGAGCAAGGTGCCAAAGGCTGAGGTGGAGAAGCTCTATACAAGGTACTTTTGCTACAACAGGATTGTTGAGGGATAAAACCTCAAACACCAACACTACTACTATAAGTAACCTAATTTAAGATCCACCTCCAACTTGAAGTCCGACCGAAGGCTTGTCCGAGCAAGAGTACCTGAAAGGACTAAGTGGGGGGGGGGGGGGTTAGAATGGATTACCCGGATTGCCAAATTCAATCCGGAAGGAGGCTTTACTAAAAGCACAGATGAAAGCTCTCAATGCAATAGTAGCGGGAAAGGTTAAGATTTCCAGCGATACGGGTTACTATGGAATTATCACTTGCCTTAAGGTCTTGGACCTTGTGCTATATTTATAGTTATCATATACTTATAAAGTAGCTCATAAGATGATGCCAAGTGTATGCCTCAGATTTGGACACCAATGCTACATTTGGCCCATGGCCCATTAGTGAATAGTAATCCAATACTAATTAATGGGTCGGGAGGGTAGTTTGGTCCTTTCCCTCTGAGAGTACTGTTCCGCACGTTGGGTCCGTGTTAGTCCCTCGGACAGACCTGTCTGCTTGGTTGATCTGCCCTTGGGTGACTCTGGATGTCCGAGTCTAGAGTCTCACGGAAGTATCTCAGTGGTTCTGTTATATACGTTTGGGCTTATCGTGATGGTGGCGTCCGAGATTTCCTCGTCCAGTCCATTTGGCATCTCTGTACTGGCGTGGCCAGGTTTGTAAGTCCTTCTCCCAGCTAGCTCGGACTAGCTGTAAGGTTGTAGTGACCTTTAGCGTATTGGTCGATTCACTTTGGGTGGACCATGTGAGGTCGGACCAGTACTGAATTGGCTATGCGCTTTAGGACACGCTCTATGGCGCCCTTAATGGATTGGACACATGTCCGTAACAACAAGGATCCTCACTTGGCCTTGTAAACGGCGTGGTTGCATTAGCTTCAGTGGTGGTAGGAATCGAGTCGACTTGAAGGATTGGGCAGAGATAATGGCCTATGACTGTCACGCTAAGTGGTACTACGTGGTAGATGAACCACTATTTGAACAACTAAAGGTGTTGTTTAAGAAATGTAAGTGTCAGGATCCGGTGACAGATGCCGCAAGATGCCCCCCACCCGTGTTCAAAGACATTCCAATACAAGGTGAGGGATTCTCCCGCAGGGGGTAATCGAGCAACATAAATCACCCCTTATTGTCTGTTTGTCTTTCAATTAGTGTTTGTTGTTTGTACGTTTTATTAAATCCTTAGGTTTTATTTTATGTTGTATCTGTGCTATATGTTGTAATGTCTAATTTCCAATGAAATAAAAAGAGGTGCCTATTCGTATTATGAAGAACTTGCATATTCGTTGAAATCAACTCAGAAACAGCAATACATCAAACATTACAATGCAAACAAAGACATGAAAGACAAACAATGCAAACAACAATACATCAAACATTACAATGCAAATAATAGGAAACAAACCAACAACACATGCATAAAAATGAAATAAACAACACATTACAATGAAAAGAAGTACTCATGGTTGAAAGACCAAACATGGTTCATGATGTCTTCTTGAAGCCGCAAATGGGTCTCCTTACTTTCTAGGCCAGCCCTTTTGCTCAAATAGCCATCCATTTGATTGATATAGGAATCCCTGCGTGTGTAGGCATTAAGCTCATCGTTGTGGATGCCCAATTCTACAGCATCATCATTGAATTCTGCTATCACGTCTTTGTAGTTGCGATATAAGTGCCGCTCATCCTCTACTATCATATTGTGCAAACAAATGCAACAATTCATGATCCTAGCAAGGTCTTCTCGGTATGGGCCAATGCTGGATCCTTAATTACTTTGAAACGTGCTTGGAGAACTCCGAAAGCACGTTCGACATCTTTCCTGCACGTCTCTTGCCGCATTGTGAACTTGGCCTGTTTTGGATTGATAGGACCCTTAATTGACTTCACAAATGTTGTCCACATAGGATATATGCCGTCAGTTAGATAGTACCCCATGCCGTATTGATTCCCATTCACTTTGAAGTTAACAGCAGGAGCTTTTCCTCTTAGTAATTCGTCGAATACCGGTGACCGTTCCACAATGGTTCGATCATTCTACTTCCCTGAAACACCAAAGAAAGCATGCCAAATCCAAGTATCTTGGGATGCAACCGCCTCCAAAACAAGTCTGGCTCTCTTGTTTTTTCCTTGGAACTGCCCTTTCCAACCCGACGGACAGTTCTTCCATTCCCAGTGCATGCAATCGATACTTCCAAGCATGCCGGAAAAACCTCGACTAGTGTTCACCTCGACTAATTGACGTACATCCTCCGCATTGGCCCTCCTCATATATGTAGGACCAAAAACTGCAACAACACCATCACAAAAGGTCTTCAATGCCTCTTGACCAGTCGTTTGACTTACACGAGTGTATTCGTCCACCATGTCTGCACATACACAATATGCAAGTTGTCGGATGGCAGATGTACATTTCTGTTTTGCCGTAAAACCCAACCTCCCTGTAGCATCCCGGCGTTGTTGAAAATACGGATCGTATTGCTCTAAAGCTTCGACGATCCGGAGAAACAATGGCCTTTGCATCTGAGCAAGCGTCGGAACTTGACCGCTCCCCATGTTGGACGTTCAACAAAGTAATCGTTATCGAGTAGAACAGCAAACTGTTCCCTCTTCCGATCAATGTATTCACGCGTATACCCCGACCTCCTTTGTGGATTTTGTTGCTCGCAGTGGTTGATTATGTGAGGAGTGGCTTGAATAAGAAGTTTGGTAGCACGGGTATAGTACGTAATCAGTTTATGTGCTTGAAGAGGAAGAAGAGGAATCAGCATATTGTGCAAACTCATCATCATCGGAACTAGATGATGATAAGTTGTTGATGTAGTGATTAATTCCAGACATGTTTGGATATATGTTTGAGTTTAGAGACGTTTTGAGTTTAAGAAATGGAAGATGAGAGGAAATTAAGGCGTGGTGAAATGAGTTGTATTTATAGATCTCGAAAAAATATAGCCGTTGGTGTATTTTTTATTTAATATTACTTTATAAATTAATTTTAAAAAATTAAAAAAATTAAAAAAACGGGGTGGGGCCCACCCGGTCGGGACGACCGACCCCAAAATTCAGCCTTAACCAGGCTGAATTTTGGGGTGGCCGTGCCTCACAGCCGGCCGTGAGGCATGGCCGTCTCTATGACCACTCCCCCATTGGGAGTGGTCTAAAATCAAAAATTTCAAGTGATGGTATTTCCGAGCATAAAATTATCTGAATTAAATTCAATTCGTACAAGTTCGAATATGATTCTTATAAGGTTAAAATGAGTTTGAAGATGATTAGGGGACTGTTTGGTATATGACTTTAATATATGTAACTCGATTTCATGTAACATTAATCTTGACATGACAGAGTTTTTTTTAGTTGTATAACAAAATGAAAACTCGTGAATATTGATTTAACAGACCCGGTTAGTCTTATTCCAAACAACCTCTATGAGATTGGAGATTATCCAATATATATGTCTTGAGAAATATCTTAATATTGACAGATTCTATCCCAGTAATACATCCTGATGTCATCTTATTGTTAGTTCTAATTTGAATTCTGATTAATGAAGTGATTCTAGCTTGAATAATGTAATGCATGGATCAAGTGGTTTTGTGATCCATGAGCAGCAAGTGGTATCATAGCCAAGTTATCAGTAAGCACATGATTAAGATAAGTCTTAACACAAACACTGTTTTTAATCATGAATATGATTAGAAGAAAGGATACTGTTAAAAACAGTAGACGAGAGGAATTTGATATTCCCCAAAATTTGGACTTATTGAATAGATGGACAATTCCTAGAATTGAGCTTAAGGTTATTTACCAATTAGGAACTTTTGAGAAATTAGGTTTAAAACAAGTAGTAAAAACTACTGAGGAATCTATCTCACTAGATAATGATGAATTAGTAATAAAATTACTTAGTGAGAAAGATATAGCTGTTTATAAAAACCTTTACAAATTTCTCCATATAGGTTTAGTGCAGATTGCTTTTAAACCTTTAACTCTAGAAGGATTACCCGAGAGTTTTATAGCTGCTCTTAGAGATGGTAGAAACCTAGACTGGAAAAAATCTTTAATAGGTATTATACAGTCTAGTTTGGCCCATGGTCCAGTCTATTTTGATGTCTATCCAAATTTACAATTATCTTTATCGGATATTAATATTCTCGACTCCTTAACATTAAATGTTAAGACTAATGGTTATAATTATATTGCTGGCACAGAAACTATATGTATCTGTTATAGGATTTATTATAAACCTTTGTTTACTTTAAATCCACACTGCCGAAGGGTTGATAAACCTTTAAATGAAACTATTTTGATTGAGACTAATTTTAGCAAGTCTAAGATTACTACTCGAAGATCTATTAAATGGGAAGAAATATATTTTCCAGAAAATTGGACGATTCAACAGGCTGTGCCCTCACAACCTGTTATTCAAAATAATTTAATTGATGTTATCCAAACACCTGAAGGTTTGGTAAAAATGTAGTTTGAAAATAATAACGATTTAATAGGATCTTCTTTAAGACTTAGTAAGTCTTCATCCCAGAGATCTTTCATATCTCCTATAGACTATGTAGTTGATGCTCCTTCTAGGATGTCAACCTCTGCTAGAAGCAGAATGCAAAAATCTGTTGAAACCATACAAGAAGATCATATAGATGAACTAAGAATAAATAAAGATCGTGATAATATTGTCAAAGGAGTTAACTATACTCAAAGTGAAGCAGATATAACTGCATCAGAAATGGAATTTCGTTATTAATGAATATAAATCATCAAATTGATTTTAGTCCTGGCTCTCCGGCTAGGCAAAAGATTAGGACTGAATTTAATTCACCCAAATGGGAACCTTTTAAAAATTGATTTTTTACGAACTTTTCTCAAAGAGAAAAAACTTCTATTCAAGAAGAATTTTATAAAGATTGTGAAAAACATAATACTATGATTCCATTTGTTCATTGGTTTGTTTCTAAATATGTGGAACAATATATTTCTGTTTTAGAAAGAAATTATAAACTTTCAATGGGGAAAACTTTACAACAAGTTTATCCTCATAGCATATTTTCATATTGAAAAAGGAAATCATAGTTTCCTAGCTTTTGCAAAATTACTGGAGGATGAAACTCTACCAGTAACTTGTAAACAAATAAATAGAATGATTGAACAATAGAATTATACAAATCTGTTTATAAATGTCCTTGGAGAACATTTAATATCTCTGAGTGAAAGAGTGGAATTAGTTTTAAAAACTATTAACCCTAGTCTTCCTTCAAACTCTAATCTTCCTTTAAAAGAAAAGGAAAAGGAAAAAGAATCAGCCTGTCCTAATATTCAACCGCCTCCTGAAATAGCAGACTTTAAATTAAAATCTATGAAGGAGCTTGAAAAATTTTTAACTGAAAAATTTAAAGAGATGAAATTCTGACTCTTCATGATGTTGTAAGAAAATCTTGATTACAAAAAGTAATCAATGATGAAATCAATAAAATTTGGGAAAATGGGGATAGACTACCGGAGAATGTACTATTATAGGAGACCTTCTCCTATAGATACTTTACACGAAGAACAAGAATATATCTTGAATAATAGCTATAATGGCAAAAACATCTATGAATGGAACTTAGATGCTTATGCTGATAGACAAATTTATAATATGATCCATAGAATGCTTATGTACTCTCGATTTGTAAAACAAATGGTAACCGATAAAAATGTTGCAAAAATGATTGTTCTTTGGTTTTTGGACAATTAAAAGGTTGGTGGGATAATTATCTTTCTCACGAGGAAAAAATCATATTTTAATCTTGTAAAAGCAGGAAGATGAAGGATCGATTGAAAATGCGTTTATACTTTAGTTGTTACTATTATTGAACATTTCAGGAAGATATTAGGATAACGGTGAAAATATTAGAAGCATTACTGCGAATTTAAGATCTGAAAACATTGGTGATTTTCGATGGTATAAAGATACTTGTTTAAATAGGGTAATGGAATTACACAGATGTAATAGTTCACATTGGAAATCAAAATTTATTGATGGACTTCTGCATTATTTGCGAAAGGGTTAGAAAAAATCTAAGAAAAGATAAAGTCTCTATCCTGTATGAAGATTATACTTATGGTAAGTTAATCGGAACTTGTATACAAGAAGGTTTAGCCTGATGCAATGAAATTAAATTAACCAACAATTAAAAGACAAAACTTGAAAGAAAGCCCGGTTGGGGATTACGTGACCAATTTGGTATGGATGTACCATCCACTTCAAAACCTCATAAATCGAAAGAAAGCGGATTAGAAAGAAGATAGAGAAGAAAGATAGCATTAGAAAGAAACTTATAGTTTGCCGTCGATGTGGAAAACTTGGTCACTTTGCAACAAATTGTTGGACAGCGAAAAATAAGCAGTTAAAAGGCGATGATGATTTAAAGAAACTCTTTCAAAAATACTTTTGAATTACGATGAAGAGAGTATGGACTCTTGATGAATCGAATACTTCTAATAATCTTGAAGAAGAGAACTTGAAAGTTCTTGAGCAAGAATCAGTTGTGAACCTTGTACTTGGACAACCATGTATTAAAAACAAGGAAACACGGATAATGATAAATTCTTTAATAAAGAATTTTACAATATTCTTTCACGATTTCAAGGCTGATTTAAATGTTTTGGATGGTAATAATATTATCGAGTTTACGAAAACAATTAAAGATCATGAGTTAAGATCTAAAATTATAGATCGGATGGAAAATATTCCTAGTACTTCTTGACTTTGCGAACCAATGGTTCTTCGGAAGATTTCAAAAAGATGAACCTACTCTATGTCGAAGTTTATAAACTTCTAAAGCGAGAAGGATTGGAAACTCCTACTTCTAATCATGATTTAGAAATAGAAGTTGAAAACCTTAAAAGGAAATACATGTTTTAAAAAGAAAATAAATTAATAGACTATCGAGTTTATAAACTTGAAAAATATGCAAAAGAAATGATCATTCTACTCTTGGTGAATCAAGTCAAGTAAACCAATTGCTCAACATTTTGATTCACAAGTGGATGATAATTTTCTTTCAACATTAGAAATGGTTATATCCCAAAATGGTATATCAAAGTTACCTTATTAATTGATGACTATTTTTCAAAAGAATTATTTGCTCTTATAGATTGTGGTGCGATTTAAATGTCATACATAAAGGATTAATTCCTACAAAGTATTTTCATAAAACTACGATACTCTTTCACATCTTTGGAGAAAAATTAAATGTAAAATATAGGCTCCTAGTGTCTATATTTGTATTGATAAAATTGTATTCAAACTAGTTTTTACTAACGAAAGATATTTCTAATCAAGTAATACTTGGTACCCCTTTTATTTCAAAAATTTATCCTTTTACTCATATGGATAATACTGGTATTACTGGAACTTTTCAAGGTGGAAAAATCCACTTAAATTTTATTACGAAACCAGTTAATAGAATGTTACATGAGATGTATGATCATCTGACCTTAAAGAAAAATCAGATGAATTTCTTAAAACAAGAAATAAATTCTTTGACTATTGACGAAAAATTACAAAATCCCAAATTACAAGGGAAAATTAAAATGATTGAGAATCAGCTTTCTTTAGAAATTTGCAATGATCATCCTAATGCTTTCTGGAACAGAAAGAAACATGTAGTCAGTCTCCCTTATGAGGAAGACTTTGATGAAAAAAGGATTCCGACAAAGGCAAGACCTTGTCAGATGAATTCAGAGTATTTAGAACTCTGTAAAAAAGAAATTGATTCTTTATTACGAAAAGGTCTAATAAGTCCTTCTCAATCTCCTTGGTCTTGTACATCCTTTTATGTTAATAAACATAGTGAACAAGAAAGAGGAGTTCCTAGATTAGTAATAAATTACAAGCCCCTTAATAAGGTTTTAGAATGGATTAGGCATCATATTCCAAATAAAAAAGATCTTCTAGAAAGACTTTATGATTCAATACTGTTTTCAAAATTTGATTTAAAATCAGGTTATTGGCAGGTACAAATTGAACAAAATGATAGGTATAAAAGCGACCTTCAACGTTCGATAGGACATTATGAATGGAATGTAATGCCATTTGGTTTAAAAATGCTCATTACAATTCAGAAAATTATGAATGATATTTTACACCATATAGTGAATTTATATTGGTTTATATTGATGATATCTTAGTATTTTCAAAAGATATTGAAGCCCATTTCAAACATTTGGATATTTTAAAGAAAATAGTTATCTGAGAATGGTTTAGTTATATCAAAACCAAAAATGTCTTTGTTTGAACAAAAATAAGATTTTTGGGACATTATATAGAAAAAGTAATATTATCCCAATAAATAGAAGCATTGATTTACAGATAAATTTCTGATGAAATAACTAATAAAACCCGATTCTGAGAGGTTTTAGGAAGTGCAATTATATCTCTTCTTATTATAAAAATATAGCCCAAGATACGCTATCTTATATGATAGACTTAAAAAAGAATCCAAGCCTTGATCAAGATCATACTCATTTGTTAGGAAATTAAAGAAAATGTTAAAACATTGCCTTGTCTATGCTGAGTAATCCTTCATGGGATAAAATTGTTGAGACAGATGCTTCAGATATAGGATATGGGGGTATTCTTAAACAGATTGATCCTCATAACAAACAAGAATATCTTGTTCGTTTTTATTCTGGAAAATGGAATAATAGTCAGAAAAATTATGCTACCATTTCCAAAGAGATACTTGCAATTGTCAAGTGTGTTTTAAAATTTCAAGATGATTTATACAATCAAAAGTTTATAATCAAAACAGATTGTAACTCTGCAAAGTTTATGTTTAACAAAGATTTTAAACATGATGTTTCTAAACAGATGTTTGCAAGATGGCAAGCTCATTTAGTTCCTTTTGATTTTGAGATTATTTATAAAAAATGAGAAGATAATAGTCTTCCAGACTTTTTAACACGTGAATATATTTCATGAATTTTGCAGGAATGTACTCGCGAGGAAGAGGCTCTCCCTCTTATAGAGGAAGAGGAGGATGGGGATCAGAAAGGATTCTGGCCCAAACTGGCAGAGGAAAGCTTATAGCAATGAATTTGCCATTACAAAAATTTGAGGCTCAGAGCTTAGAAGAGTACCAAGAATTTCTTGAGTACAAAAGAAATAAGGGAAAAATCCCATCTTTTGCTAAAATAGTAGTAGAAGAAGAGTCTGAAGAAAGTAAGACTGAATATGTTAAGCGAATCAAGTAATATACCTTGGCGAGGATATGCGATGGGCAAATAATCCCTGGATTCTAATGGCCAGATATTTAGATAAGGCATCATATGCTTTAGGATTTTATAAAACAAGATCTTTCTATGAAAATATTCTTTCAAATACAGAGTCATGTGAAATAACACATTTCTCAGTAACACAGAAGGAAGTTTATAACTTCAGTAAAATTTATATTAAAAAGATTATATCTTCTGAAGAATGGGGAATAGCACCATTAAGAGAAAGGGAATTTTACTATCCCGATAATAGAAATCCCATAAAATATAACTACTGGGATTATGTTGAAACATTTAATAAAGTGCTACTCTATGAAAATGATAGGAAAAAACACTCGTGGTTTATAAAAATCAGCAGTGAAGCTTATGAGTAGGAGATACCAAATTGGTAGACATATTTTGGAACCACCTGGGTAATACTCCCTGAAAATTTTTCAACTCTATTTACTAACTGGATAAATGTTACTCCGAAAAAGGAAGTTCCTCAAGAAAATTATTCTTTATATTTCTTTATGGAATTTTCTATACCCTGGATTTGAAATGGGTACATTATCCGTTATACGAAAGTGAAATACCATGTATTAAAGAACTTCTTATACAAAGTTACGTGAAAAATGAATAAAGAAAACCGAAACTAAGCAATTATATTGCATTGATACTTTGACTTTTATAGACAAAGAATAAGATTATATCAAGAAAATAAAGAATAGCGACAAAAAGGAAGAATTAAGCCTTAGATCAAATCGGAAGAAAGCTCGTATGCGGTCGAAAGGCAATGACGAGAAATGCTAATAGAAGCATCGTAGAAGAAATGAAAAAGATCTTCTCTGAAATTTGATGGAGAAACCGGTCAAGTAAAATCGGATACATCCATGGCCTCAAGCCAAGATTACCAGGATGCTCAGGATCAAATGCAAGAAGCCTCAATAGAAGATGTATTTGAGATACTCAAAAGTACTCTCAAAACCAGTAAAGACAAGGAAGAATCAGCCTCAGCAATAGTGGTGGTAGATAAAGCCACCTGATGATGATTTGATGATAAGTCAGATGATGATAATAGTAATGATGAGTCAGAGCACTGATGAGTGGAAATCATTCCACAAACAACGGAAATTGTTTTGCACAAAACCACTTGATCCATACATTACATTATTGACTAGAATCATTTCATTAATCAGAATTCAAATTACGAACTAACAATAAGATGACATCATGATGTATTACTGGGATAGAATCTGTCAATATTAAGATATTTCTCAAGACATAATTATTAGTACAAAGCATTGGAGGCGCCATTTCTTTCGACTTAGAGAAGACGGTACCTTCATATATACATCGGAATATATTAATCGCGGATTCAATACCAAACCTTATCTATCTTATTTTAGTAAGTAATACAAGTCTAGTTTAATTCATAATTACGCCATGAATAGTAACCATGAATAGTGGATGAGCGATAAAACATTTTTGCCATAATTATAGTAAATACATAATTTAGACTGTCTTAACACAAACCAAACTTAGTCTATCATTAGGCGATATTATTAATATAACAAATATATTACAAAACTTAAAAGTAAGAAGGAAAGTACTCACAATATATTACGCAGTACAAAATTCAAACTTATTACAAATCTTAAAAATTTAAAAAGCGAGAGTGTTTTTGGCTTACGGTTTTTACGATGCCTTACGCTAATGCTCTCCTTAGTTATTTATCTTTGGGAACTTTGATTCCCTTTGTTTGAGGTTTAGTAAACATAACTTTACTTCTTCTTTAATTTTAATCATAAATATTTTCATAAATAGCGTTACTTTTCGGCTTTCTCTTTTCCGTTGACTTTCGATCCTTGATTTTGTCGTGGAGCAATTTTCATCGATGCTCGATGCATCATCGGTGGCTTTATGCGCCACAATTATTGTTGAGGAAGATTCTTCCTTGTCTTTACTGGTTTTGAGAGTACTTTTAAGTATCTCAAATATATCTTCTATTGAGACTTCTTGAGCCGGATCCTGAGCATCCTGGTAATCTTGGCTTGCAGAGGCCATGGATGTATCCGATTTTCTGATTTGGGTTTCTCCATCAAATTCTGTAGAAGATCTTTTTCATTTCTTCATTGTGCTTCTATTAGCATTTCCTATTCTTTGTCATTGAGCCATCTTGAGCTTTCTTGATTTGATCTAAGCGACTCTTCCTTTGTGTCGCCATTTATTTTCTTGATATAATCTTATTCTTTTGTCTATAAAATTCGATGGAATATAATTGCTTAGTTTAGTTTTCTTTATTCATTTTCACGAACTTTGTATGAAGTTCTTTTAACATGGTATTTCACTTTGTATCTTATAATGTACCCATTTCAAATCCGGTATAGAAAATTCCAAGAATAATTTTCTTGAGGAATTTTAGAAATGGGATGATTAATAAGGATTGAAATTTTTTATTCTTTGAAAATGAATAGGAAATCATTATTGAAAGGATCAAATTTCTTCTTCTCTGTTCTGGTTCTAATTTTCTAGGAGAGTAATGTCTCCTCTTTTTGGTTTATACGACGACTTATCTTTTGACTTATGAGGTTTTGAAGTGGATGGTACATCCATACCAAATGGGTCACAGAACTGTCCCAACTGGACTTTCTCTTTCAAGTTCTGTATTTTAATTTGTTGGTTTAATTTAATCTCATTGCATAAACTAAACCTTCTTGTATACAAGTTCAATTAACTTGCCATAAGTATAATCTTCATAAGGGATAGAAACTTTATCTTTTCTTAGATTTTTCTAACCTTTCGCAAATAATGCGAAGTCCATCAATAAATTTTGATTTCCAATGTGGACTATTACATTGTAATTCCATTACCTATTTAAAAAGTATCTTTATACCATGAAAATCGATCAATGTTTTGCATCTTAAATTACTGAGCGGTTCTAATATTTTCAACATTATCGGAATATCTTTGAAATGTTCAATAATAGTAACAACTAAAGTATAAGCGCATTTTCAATGATCCTTCATCTTCCTATTTTGATATTAAAATATGATTTTTCCCTCGGGAGAAAGATAATTATCCACCAACCTTTTAATTGTCATGTAAAACCGACAATCATTTTTGCAACATTTTATCGGTGTTACCATTTGTTTTACAAATCGTAGTACATAAGCATTCTATGAATCATATTATAAATTTTCCTATCGGCATAAGCATCTAAGTTCCATTCATAGATGTTTTGCCATTTTAGCTATTATTGATATATTCTTGTTCTTCGTGTAAAAGTATCTATAGGAGAAGGTCTCTATAATAGTACATTCTGGGTAGGTCTATGTTACATTTTCCCGACTTATTGATTTCATCATTGATTACTTTTGTAATCATGATTTTCTTATACAACATCATGAAGAGTTGTAACTTTCATATCTTTAAATTTTATTAAAAATTTTTCAAGCTCCTTCATAGACTTTAATTTAAATGCGCTATTTCGAGGCGGTTGAATATTAGACGGTGAATCTTGTTCCTTTTCCTTTTCTTTTAAAGGAAGATTAGAGTTTGAAGGAAGATTAGGGTTAATAGTTTTAAAACTAATTCCACTCTTTCACTCGAGAGAGATTAAATGTTCTCGAGGACATTTATAAGCAATTGTATAATTCTATTGTTCAATCATTCTATTTATTTGTTTACAAATTCTTGGTAGAGTTTCATCCTCGATAATTTTGCAAAAGCTAAAACTATGATTTCCTTTTCAATCTGAAAATCATTGCGGAGGATAAACTTGTTGTAAAGTTTTCCCGTTGAAAGTTTATAATTTCTTTCTAAAGCGGAAATATATTGTTCCACATATTTAGAAACAAACCAAGGTACAAATGGAATCATAGTATTATGTTTTCACAATCTTTATAAAATTCTTCTTGAATAGAAGTTTTTCTCTTTGAGAAAAGTTAAGTAAAAACCAATTTTAAAAGGTTCCCATATGGGTGAATTAAATTATCTAATCTTTTGCCTAGCGAGAGCCGGACTAAAATCAATTAGATTATTCATTAATAATGAAATTCCATTTACGAGCGGTTATATACCTTGACTACAGTATAGTTAACTCCTTTCACAATATTATCACGATCTTTATTTATTCTATGTTAAGTCAATATGATCATCTTGTATGGTTTCAAATGATTTTTGTATTCTTCTTTTAGCGAGGTTGACATCTAGAAGGAGTATCAACTCGTAGTCTATAGGGGATATAAAGATCTCAAAGATGAAGACTTACCAAGTTTTGAAGAAGATCTATTAAATCGTTATTATTTTCAAGCGCATTTTACTAAACCTTGGTGTTTGGATAACATCTATTAAATTATTTTGAATAACGAGTTGTGAGGGCACACTGTTGAATAAATCAATTTTGGAAAATCTATTTCTTCCCATTTAATAGATCTTGATAGTAATTTTAGACTTGCTAAAATTAGTTTCAATTAAAATAGTTTCATTTAAAGGTTTATCAACCCTTGGTGTGGATTTAAAGTAAGCAGGCTTATAATAAATCCTATAACGATACATATAGTTTACGTGCGATAATATAATTATAACCATTAGTCTTAACATTTAATGTTAAGGAGTCTAAAATATTAATATCCAAATAAAGATAATTGTAAATTCGGATAAACATCAAAATAAAAGCTGGACCATAGGCGAACTAGGCGTATAATTCCTATTAAAGATTTTTTCGGTCTAAGTTTCTACCATCTCTAAGCGACTATAAAACTCTCGGGTAATCCTTCTAAGGTTAAAGGTTTAAAAGCAATCTGCATTAAACCTATATGGAGAAATTTGTAAAGGTTTTGATAAACAGCTATATCTTTCTCACTAAGTAATTTTATTACTAATTCGTCATTATCTAGTGAGACAGATTCCTCAGTAGTTTTTACTATCTGTTTTAAACCTAATTTCTCAAAAGTTCCTAATTGGTAAATAACCTTGAACAATTCTAGGAATTGTCCATTTATTTAATAAGTCTAAATTTTGGGAATATCAAATTCCTCTGTCTACTATTTATCTTTTCTTCTAATCATATTCATGATTAAAAACAATGTTTATGTTAAGACTTATCTTAATCATGTGTTTACTGATAACTTGGCTCTGATACCAAACGGTTCATGGATCACAAAACCACTTGATCCATGCATATATTATAAGACGTTTCTAACAAGATCTGAATTTCAAATTGGTGTATTCTAAGATTAAAATTCGAATAACAATTGAATCCGAGACGATTAGAAATTTCATGAAATTTTATAATCCGAAAATTACCTGAATCCGAACAATATCCGATCTGAACTTGACTCGAACAATACGGTATGAATTGACCCGCTTCGAATCTGATCTGAATGACCCGCCTGTCTAGACTACTAATATGATAAAGCCAAGAATGTGTATTCATCAAACAAAAGCATATGAGGTCCACGGGTGGGACCAATTTATATCTAGTGGATACATTTGCTCATTTGTCACGCCAATGCACCAAATTTACGGCCCCCCAAATTTACCCACACTTTATAATCACTCATTAGTGATATGCAATCATCATAAAAATATTTCAAAACCTAACTTTAAACTTGAAAGTGCTATATGCACCTGTGTTTCGATAATCTTGTTTTTCATTAATCAGTTCCAAGTTTGTGTTTGTTGTTGTTATTTGTGAAAGGCTGGACTACCAATGTTGTATAACATTGTGAGAATAAATTGATCTTTGGCATAACATTGAAGATATAACATTGCAGTCAACATCAAGAACAAAGCACATTGGACAGGAAACTTGGACTGGAAGTATTTACAAATCGAACAAGAGACGATTTAAGGAAAAAGAACAACTTGTGGTGAAAGCAAAAAGGAATATATTTTATGAAGAATCAAAATATGGAAAATTCCTTCTATGCGTATATTGAAGAAAACAAGAAAAAGAAAATTGCCTTTGCTGAGATCCTATTGCCTTTCGACTTGGATGGAAGGCCGATATCTCAGTATATATCTGAGGATTCAATGAGCAATCATAACGCCTTTCTTTGTGATCAATCAAGACTTTATTAAAGAGTTTAGGCTTCTTGTTTTCTGCTAGCTTTAGAGTTTGTCTAAGAGTATTCATTGTTGGAATAACTCTTTCAAACATCGACCTAGAATAGCTTTTACTGTTAGTTCTTCTAGGGCTAGTTTTGGTTGTTTAATCAATCATCTGATTGTATTAAACTAGTTGATTAGATCTACTTTTCTGTCGGTAGATATTTTGCCTAAAAGGCGTGGACATATTTATATATGTTGGCTTGGTAATAAGTTTCATGCATATTCATCCATTTGCCTTTTTGTTTCTTGTGTTGAAGACATTGTTGAACAACATTGTCTATTGAACTTGTTCCAATTACCAATCCGGGATCCTACGTTCTAACAAAACTTTACTATGAATATTGTCATAAGGATGAGTGCTTTATATTCAATTCAAAATTAAATTGAGTTGAATTTTAAAGTTGATGTATAATAATTCAACTCTAATAGACTTTTTAAGCTTTGTGTTTGATATTGCATTGTTATTTTGAAATACTAACTTAGTAGTGCTTTTTTTACGGTCAGACAGACTCTCACCATGCATCTTGACAGATGACGATAAAATTAACATTTATCCATTAAATATATAAATCTGAAATTAAAAATAGGTTTAGATGATAGAAAATACACTAGTGGAGGTTGCTTTTATCTTGATTCTAATTTAATGTCATGGTATTGCAAGAAGCGAACAATGTGTCACTCTCATATGTTGAATCTGAACATGTAACATCTGGGAGTTGTGTTACTCAATTGATATGGGTGAAAATATGATGCATGACTTTGGTCTTCAATGTGATACCTTGTTGATGTTCTGTGATGACCTTAGTGCCATAAATAATTGTAAGAAGCCTGTTTTGCACTCATGCACGAAACACATAGACATTAGGCATCATTTTCTTAAGGATATGGTCAATCGCAAGTAATAGACATCTGACACATAGATCTGACCAATCAACTTGCGGATATTTTTTAAGCCTTTAGATTGTGAGAGATTCTTCAATCTTAGGAGATCTCTTGATTTGTGCTCTTTGTGATCTTGATGTTGAAAGCGGTGTTGACTCGACATCACGGTCGACCTTGGCGTGAAAAAGTGATGTGTTTTCTGTTGCCTTTTGATTTTTTTTTTAATTTTTTTGTGTGTGTCTATGTGCGTTCTGTGCTCCTGTACTGTCTCTGGTTGCTCTCAGTTTGGAAACTCATGGTGGTGATGCTGAGGATCTGAAAGTCTACTCTATAACCAAAGTCGAAGGGATTTGAGTTCTTTTTGATGTTTGATTCATGTAAAACCCGATCTTTGTTTTATGGCCTTTTTACTCCTCATACCTTGATATACACTTGATGTTGCCTCCTGCTTTGGTCAATCAAATTGTATAAATTCTTAAGTAAAAAGGGCTCGAAGTGTTTCCATCGAGGATCGTGTTGGGCAGAACTAAATACTATCCACATGCAGCGTGGTGATGTGTCATATGTCAAGTGAGGTTTGATGGCACTGTGCTAAGCACACACAAAAGTGCGATCTTACGTGTCTTCTTTGGATCACTTGCAAAATTGAGTACCATGCTTGCCATCTTTGGCTCAAAGAGTATTTTTTTATGCCTTGAGACGTGTGTTTATCTTCCGCATAGGCTACTTACTTGTGGTTTGGAATGTTTCATCGTGTTCAATTATTTGACATAGTTCACTCTCTTGGTCACCCCACTCTTCTTTGAAAATGGCTCCATTAATTTTGAGGCAATATTTAGTATTTCATGTATCCCTTTCTCATTCTATCTTGCCTCGACTTTAGTGGTGTTAATCGAATGCATTACTTGGGACTTGGCCCGTGAATACATAAAAAGTGGTCGATTTTCGATGTTGTCATCATTGTTGTGTCGACATCTTTGTCGACATTACGCCCTTGGAGTACTTTGTGACTTATATTTGCTCTTTTTATATGTGCTTCTCTATCGACCTTTACGTGTGTTTTTAGGTTTGAGGAGTAGGTGCAGGTGTTTGGTCTAAGGTGTTTCATTAGGGTTTGGGATTTTGCTTTCTGTTCTTGCATTTCAAGTCATTATTTAAGATCAAGATTTTGATCAACCTCCTAGGGTTTATCTGTTTGTCGATTACTATGACTTGACGGATAAGCTGTTTTACTTGCAACTTTAATCTTTTATTATGATTATGCACAATTTTGTAGCATTGATATATATTTGAGGGTCTTTTAATGACCCAACAACACCATCATGACCTTCCACTCTTATCCTAACTTGCTCTCCGGCTAATCGACCTCTATTCACGATTCGCCCTCGGTAGATCCAGACTCTTTTCACCTTTTGCTATCACCTTGGTGCGCGATGTTGAACTCGATGTTTTCAACATCATTCTCAACATTACCACTCTTATTGCAGTCCTATAGTCCACAACTGATTGCACTCATTGCATGTCTTCTTGTCTCATACATGAACTTGGTTGAATAATCGAGAGATATCTTTCTTATCAAAAAGGAGAGAAGAGATTGAACAAAAGCTAACATACTTTATTTTGTTATATTGCTCTCGTCCCAATGTTGAGGGGAGTTACGTAGTTTCATACTGTTATATTTGTTTGTTTCTAACAAGTTTGTTCGGTGTGTTTTGTGAAGAAAGACAAAGGGGAGATTGAATAGTGGTGTTGGCGCAATGTTGTGTCGACATTGCGACGACTTGTTCTTGCACTTATCTTTGCGATTCTCATAAGTTTGTCTTTATTCACTAACTCTTGAGTGCGAGGAATTGTCAAAAGAAGTATGATATGATGCCCATGATGAGTTGAAAGGAGATGAGTAGACAAAGAAATAAGAGGAGTTTGAAAGTGCATATTCTGACAATGTTGAGTTACGTGTTGACTCGACATTGTCCATCGACGATGATCGATTGCACTTTATCTTTCGTTCCCAACAAAGGATTCCTCTTGACTTGTTTAAATCCTACTTGTTCGATTTGACTAACTATTTGGTTTTAGGTTGTGTGAAGAAAAGGTCGAAATTAAGGGGAGATTGAAAATGCGATTTATTGCACTTTGTTTAGTAATTCAACCTTTCTTCGTAACATAACCGGTTCAATGTTTGTAGTTGTTTTCTATTAATATTTTGTAGGATATATCAAGTTGGGCTTAAACATGCTTAATGGATCAAAAGGAATCAATGAGCCCAAATGAATGATATTGCTTATTGAAAGACTAAGATTGAGGGGGAGATTGAAAGTGCAGTATGCACCTGTGTTTTGATAATCTTGTCTTTCATTAATCAGTTCCAAGTTTGTGTTTGTTGTTGTTGTTTGTGAAAGCGGGACTACCGATGTTGTATAACATTGTGTGAGGATAAATTGATCTTGGCATAACATTGAAGATATAACATTGCGATCGACATCGAGAACAAAGCACATTGGATAGGAAACTTGATTTGGAAGTATTTACGTCGAACAAGAGGCGATTTAAGGAAAAAGAACAACTTGTGGTGAAAGCGAAGGAATATATTTTATGAAGAATCAAAATATGGAAAATTCCTTCTATCGTATATTGAAGAAAACAAGAAAAGGAAATTGCCTTTTGAGATCCTATTGCCTTTCGACTTGGATGGAAGGCATCGATATCTCAAGTATATATCAAGGATTGATAGAGCAATCATAGCGCTTTTCTTTGTGATCAATAAAGAGTTTAGGCTTCTTGTTTTATGCTAGCTTTAGAGTTTGTCTAAGTATTCATTGTTGGAATAACTCTTTCAAACATCGACTAGAATCTAATTTTATACAAACTTCATCAATTACTAAATATGTCATCCCAATCCAGAACACCAATCGATTCACATCGATGCACTTTTTTTCCTTCCTAATTTCCACCTTCCATTTCTTCTTTTATATTTTCCTAGTTTTGCACTCTTTCTTTTTCATTTTTTCCGTTCCCTGGTTTCCACCTTCCGTTTTTTTTCCCCAATGGTTTTCTAGTTTTGCACCCTTTCTTTTCATTTTGTACTCCTGTAATATTTATTTCTCTTTTCTACTCATTTACTCATTAGACCTTTTATACTTTTGATTTTTGGCGTATCTTATGTATTTACATCAAAATTAATTTTGTTTGTTTAATAGTATAACCAACTTTTTTATAAGAATGATTAAACAAAACAATACTAATAATTAAAAAAATTGGTTAGCGTTGCTTACGAGAATTACGATGATAATTTAGGTTATTCGGTTTAAACGTTTTTCTTCATCATTTTTTGAAAAAATATTCTAGCATATTAAATATGTGTAAATTTTGACAGAATATAGGCGGAGTATATATGTGTTTTGAATACAAAATATGCATCGTTAATTACATATATTTGAATTTTTTTTTACTTTATATATTATAAAAATAACATTTATATAATTAAAAGTTTGAGTTTTTATTTGTACCATACCTGACCTAAAATCCAGCTCAAATCATTTGACTTTGGCGTTTTACTTTACACTTTTATGTTTAAAATGTAGGAAAATTTATGTTTAGATGGGATGATAAACATATGCGATGTCGATTTCAATCGCAAAATAATTATTCTCGCACTTGAGATGAAAAATATGGGATTATAAATTTCACTCATATGAAATATCGATCTTATAAGGAAACATGTATTTTGTTAAGATAATTATTACAGTTATAAACAATATCTATAAACTAAATTTTAATGGTCGAGTCGTATAAACTCAAAATCGATGCCAAAGTTATTAACAATGGCGATGTAACTATGGATCTGATAATTTCAAAGATTTTGAGATAATTTTGTATCTGAAATTCATATGGTCAAAATTCTAGAATTTCGATTAAAGAGAAGGTGGTAAAATTTGCTCCCTAAAATTATGTTCACATGTAATTTCACTAAATCAATTGAAAATCAAACTCGATTTTATCTGATAAGTGGAAAGCGTAGAGGTATATCATTAATTAAACTTTGTTTTATCCTCTTGAATAATCAAAATCGATTGAACCAATGGATTTTATTGAAAATAGTTCAATTCTTAGAGTCCGTAAAGCAAGATTTTTGGTAGCCAAACGTAATCGATTCTTTAAATGGGCGAATAATCAGGTTTTGAAATGAAATACCTTTTCAAACCAAAGCACGAAGGTATTTGAAATTGGATTATTCATGTACAAATTTAAGAAACGAGGCATTTGGAGAAATTGTATTATTAAATAATCCATTTTTGGTAAACAAAAGCAATGAATTATTGAGGGTATTGATACCAAAAACACCTCAAACCAAACGTGCACTTAGTTACTTTTCCTATTCTTCATCTTACTTTTTACCACTTACTTAATATTTTATTCCATTTCCTTCAAATTTATACAAAATTAAAAAGTAAACCACACGCCGCGAAATCCATAATATTAATCAATTTGAGGCACAAATACGAAAATTCGAGAAAAGTGAAGCTGAAGCTGAAGTATTCCAACTCCCAACTACCCACTCCAAAGAAACCTATGAGTACTTTTTTTTCCACTCGCTATTGATCAATCTAATCTAATCCAGTCCAGTCCAGTCAAACAGGGGAAGAGAAAGCAAAGAAGAAAAAATGGTAGTTGCAGAAGAAGTGATGAAGTTGGCAATGGATAAACTGAAGAAAGAGTTGATGGAAATGGAAAACCTCCATATAGCTCTGCCGTTGGTCGCCGTGTTGGTCGTATTGTTTTGCTTGTGTCGGTGCTGCTGCGGTGGCCGGACCACCAGATCACCAGGGAGGCCCAGCAGGCGGAGGAATCTTCGCGATTGAAGCAAATCGGAAAGGTTAATTATTATTTTCGTCATTCATCATTAACCGGATGCATTGATAGATCTTCAATTCGAACAACTTTTGCTTTTGCTTTGTGATTGTTGTTATCATCACTGTACCTGTTTTGTTTTCTCAGCTATGTAATATTGTACTAGTACTTTGTGCAATCTTTGTCGACGGAGCTTAATTTAAACTCTGTTTCGAAGATCACTTCATACGGAGTCTTACCGTTTGGCACGGAACTTTAATTCAGCGTGAAAGATTACCTAAATAAGTAATTGTTCGAAGATTGAGTGGGTTTGTCCTATATTACTATTTACTAGTGAACATGCCAATTTTCTAGTTTATATGCTACAAGCATATATATCCTTGGTATTCAAGTATATATTGATTGCTAGATGGCTCGAAAACTCAATCAGCTTGCGTAGGGGTCAAAATGTGCCCAACCTGTGTATATGAATGCTGGATTGCCAAGCTCAAATGGGCTAACCTAGAAGTAGAAGTTACAAAGTTGAATGAGGCAAGTGATGGAGAACACAAATAAATCTGCATTTTAAATACTAAAGTTCGTCAAGAACAATTAGTTTAGTTGTATGTGCAAGCACATACTTCAGTTTCTCTATATTGCCAAGATCACAACTAGTTGTCTGTGTCTTTAAGTATTATAAAAAAGTTTCATGTCATAAGACTTTCCCAGCTCATTGTTTAAGGTTAAAATGGAATCTCAACTCTTGTGATGCTGATTAAGAGTGAAGGTCTACTGTTCAATTTTGGACAGATTCAATGGATGCTCTTGAATCTTGATAAATTGAGATGATTAAAGAATTTAGTCATAGTTAATTTATTTGACAGGATATAATCTTGCATCATGCATGAGCAGCATGACAACTAGTTTACTTGCATAATTGAGCAACAATACATAGTTTTAATTCTATAAAAGGGTCGTTGAGAAAAACCAAGAACGGTATCTCTATCCAGTTAGTACTAAAAACAGGAAAACAATGTCAAGACTTGGCTTTTATGTTTCCTGTATAAATTTACATACTTGCATATTATTCTACCTTGCCACTATTCCTGCATCATGCTTGAATAATGAAACCGATTTGCAAGCGCTTATGGCCTTCAAGAACGCCATTGTTGTTGATCCACAGGGAACTCTAAGTTCATGGAATGAAACAGTCCATTTCTGTAGCTGGCCGGGCATTTCCTGCAGCCACAAGCACCAAGACAGAGTTTCGGAGATAAACCTCATGTCCAGAGGCCTTCTGGGCACCATTTCACCTTATTTAGGTAATCTTTCTTTTCTCCACATTATTATTCTGAAAAACAACAGCTTCTATGGCCCAATTCCAGATGAGATTGGTCGCCTAAGGCGGCTTAAGCATGTATCATTTAGCAACAATTCTTTAAGTGGTGAGATCACTAGAAACTTGTCAAACAGTGTGCGTATCTATCACCTTGACTTGATTGACAACCATTTCACTGGGATCATACCTCCCGAACTAAGTTCTTTGGTTAATCTTCAAGCCCTGGGCTTGTCGAGAAACCAACTTTCCGGAGCAATCCCACCATTCATTGGAAATTTCACCAGTCTCTTGGTACTATCTATAGGGAGTGTGGAATGCAAGGTGAAATCCCAGAGTCTCTTGTCCAACTTAAATCACTGAAACTCCTATATTTGGCTGCCAATTACAACTTGACGGGTACAATTCCATCAGGCCTCTTCAATATTTCCACCATGCTGATCTTTGACATGAATTCTAATAAACTCGAAGGAACAATCCCTTCACAGATTGGTTTCTCATTTTCTAGGTTTACTTGGCTAAATTTATACAGTAATCAATTTAGTGGAGAGATTCCAATTACCCTCTCAAACTATTCTTCACTTGAGAAGCTTTATCTGAGTTCAAACAGTTTTTCGGGTCAAGTGTTGATAGATTTCCGTAGACTTTCTGCTCTGTCAGCGTTACAACTACAGAACAACAATTTGGAAGGTGATCTTAGTTTTATTTCAACTATGATAAACTGCACTGAGCTCCAAGTTCTTCAAGTCGGTGGCAATTCATTGAGTGGCTTGTTGCCATACTCTATTGCCAATCTTTCAAGTGGTCATTTAAGTTTCTTAGATCTAAACAAAAATCACATTCGTGGGAGCATTCCCCCCGGTATTGGTAATCTCCGTAATCTCCATCAATTATATCTTTTCAGCAATGACCTTACAGGTCCAGTTCCTTCTGAAATAGGTAAACTTAATAATCTCCAATTACTTGAACTCCAACAAAATAACTTGGCAGGTCTGATACCCCCTATTTTTGATAACATGACTTTTCTGACTCTTTTACACTTGGGGCAAAACAATTTCAGTGGAAATATACCTAGAGGTCTCAACAACTGTAGCAGCTTGCTAGCACTTGACATTTCAAATAACTTTCTCAATGGTGAAATACCACCAGATATTATGAGCAAGCCATCTATACTCATATACTTGAACCTAGGTCAAAATTCCTTGACAGGTTCCATTCCATCGGAATTTGGCTTGTTAGTGAACCTTCTGGACCTCAGCTTGTCTTCTAATAGGTTATCTGGAAACCTTCCGTATTCCTTGAGCAGTTGTATTGCGCTTGAACATGTTTTCCTGCAAAACAATTTATTTTCGAGAAATACCTGACGGCCTAAGAAACTTGAGGAGTTTGCAATATTTGGATGCTTCACAAAATAACTTGTCTGGAGCCATTCCAAAAGATCTCGGTGGACTACAGTACTCACGTATTTGAATCTTTCTTTCAACAAGCTGGAAGGAGAAATTCCAACTACTGGGGTATTTCTAAACCAGTCTGCAATATCATTAGAGGGAAATAGTGAATTGTGTGGAGGAATTCCATCACTAAGTTTTCCTCCCTGCTCCTCCCAGAGATCCAAGAAAAATCACTTTCCTAGATTACTCAAAATTTTGATTCCAGTGCTTATTATTGTAAGTATAGCTTCATTGTGTTACTACATATTCCTATACAAGGGAAGAAAATCAAAAAATTCCAGATCATCCATGGTCCAATTGGAAACCGATCATTTGAGGCTATCGTATATATGGAGATCTCCTAAAATCCACTGGTGGATTCTCTGAATTAAACTTTCTTGGGGCAGGAAGATTTGGATCAGTTTACAAAGGGATTCTCGAGAACCCTCAAACTTCTGTGGCTGTAAAGGTGCTCAATCTCAACGTCCGAGGTGCTGTGAAAAGTCTCATATCAGAATGCAATGCTTTGAGAGGCGTAAGACACAGAAACCTTGTGAAAATAGTGAGTGTGTGTTCTGTACGGATTTCAAAGGTAATGACCTCAAGGCACTAGTTTATGAGTATATGGTCAATGGAGACTTGGACAAGTGGCTGCATCAGAATTCCTCCGATGAAACTGGGACAATGAGCTTGAGACAGAGATTGAATATTGCCATTGACATTGCGTCTGGACTTCAATATTTGCATTCGGGCACATATTCAACTATTGTTCATGGGGACTTGAAGCCGAGTAATATTCTTTTGGATGAGGACATGACTGCTCATGTTTCGGATTTTGGTTTGGCAAAGGTTATATCTGACATACTCTCAACAGATGAAAGCAATTCACTTGGTATCAGGGTACTATAGGGTATATTCCTCCAGGTATGACATACTCCATGTTTTAAAGTTGGAAGCCTAAAAGGAGAAAAATTCTGTCTATTTTTCTTTTTCCTCATATGTTCTGATAACCACAATTCAATTTTCAGAATATGGCTTGAGTGGCATTGTTTCCACAGAAGGGATGTGTACAGCTATGGGATTCTTTTACTCGAGATGTTTACGGGCAAGCGACCAACAAATGGCGACCCTAATGATTCTCCAAGTCTTACGTGATCTAGTCAGAAGTGGATTGCAGAGCCAAGTAATGGATGTTATTGACCCTGTCATTCTACATGAACACAATCATAGGCTGAATGATGAGGCCATGAATTGCATCATTACGGTCCTGGAGATTGGGTTGGCATGCTCAAATGAATTGCCCAGAGATCGGATGTTGATGAATGATGTTGTGAATGGATTGCGTAAAACAGTTCACATGGCTCAATGAATCAGCTGTGAGTTTGGCCACTTTGTGCTTTACATGAGTGTGTTGTGAGCGGACTCCATATTGTTTCTAATTTGTTTGTGTTAATAAAGTCAAGAAATTATGAACTTTTTATATATCCGGTTCGACCACAGGCTCAGCTGGAATTCGAGTGTGGCTCAATGCTTTCTAACTATTTTCTCATTTCATATTGTAACATTTTGGACAGGAAACAAACTTTCCAGATAATGAAATAGAAGATATGTTGATGAAATTAAATCAAAATCCTCTGTCTAACTAATACAAAACCTACCTAGCTAGTATATTATATCATCTTTTTGCAAAGCTAGAGGTGAGATCAATGAACAGATCTTCACTGCAGGGGATTGTTAGGCCACCCATTGGATGTTCGAACCCATATTCTTCTTCAGCTTGACATAGAAAATCTTGAAATAAATGATGGTTCAAGTACGATACAGGAATAACGAACCGCTTCTTTTCACCCTCTCCAACATAAACAGCTAAATCCTGTTGAAGATGATTTTTTACCGCCTGATAAAGAACGTCCAAGGATACTGTGAATAGCCATTTTTGTTGTATATTAATCTTGTTGAAGCAAAAGATGAATCAGAAAGATGGGAGAATTTTGTGAAACTTCTGAAATATTAGCTGTGAGTTGTAATGGGAATGTTGATGGTTCTACAATTCTTGAGATGTGTTGTATATATAGGAGTGATTTGTGAACATAGAAACTGTAGTTGGTTCCAATAAGCAACTGGATTTGTGGTGGCTAGTGAACACTTGAGAAGGCTAAACACAAGGAATCACATGCATTTGTCTTTAAATTATCAATACAAACATCATTAATTGATGGCCATCTTAAACCACAAAACTATTTAACAGCCTGTTAATAAGAATATCTGGTCTTATGGTTCAGGAACAAGATTTTAATTGGGTCCAACAAGTGAACCAAAACTTATATCCATGTTAGATTTATTGCAGATATGAGAAACAAATTAAAATTCCAGTTGCCATCAGCAATAGGTTTTGTGGTAGCTAGTGAAATTCAAGAAACACAAGCACAAGGACTCACATGCATTTGTCTTTGGAATATGACTGATTAGATTTTAAAGGAACAATTATAAGCATTCATTACATATCAGTAACAAGAAATGTACTTGAAAGCTGTTTAATCAGGTATCTATACAAAGTTGAATTTTTGGCGAAGAGTCACAGCTTCGGATAGACATCAAGAAAACACAAGATGGCAGGTCGAACAAATGAGTATTTCTTCCATCTTACAAATTAATTATACGCCGAGTACAGACATATGTACCCGTATTTCACAAAACATGATATCGGTGCATTTCCTGATATTTGCTAGCTACGATCCATGACAGAGAGAGTTGTGATAATCTCTGAAAATAATCCACCGATCCCAACAATTACTCAGCTAGCTAGCTTTGTTTCAGAATCTTAGTCTTACAATCCTCTATGCTTTGTGAGAATTTATTACAAACATCAACAAGATGATGGCCATCCAAATACCAAGTACGTACAAACAGTGCTATTTAATGTTCACAGGCTTCGTCTAGTGAAAATGAGCATCTGCAGTATATGATGGTGATGAAAATAAAGCGTTTATCATGCCAGTATCTTAATTACTTGAATGAGCTAGCACTCGATCAACGTTGATTAAGTCAATCTGAAAAGAAGAGTTTGTCGTCCTACTGGTAGACTAACCATTGGACTATACAAAGCTGATAGATATATCACTCAAAAGTACCAGTCATATACAATGTGGTCCTTGAAGGGTTATGTATATTGAGTTGGCAGGGAACAATATCATTGTCAACATTAACTTCACATATATATTTTTCAATAGCTGGTTCGAAAATGATTTTAGAATTGGAAGCTAGACGAGGCCATGTGCTTATGTTTCTTAAGCTTCATTAGTCACCACAGATTCCTGTTCATCTCAAGTTCTTTTATGTGGATAGATATGAATATTCACATCTATATATATACACCAAATTTCTGGATTCACAACCATCAAGTCACAAACAAGATAATTCACTTTTCCTCTGATTTCACTCGTTTCACAAAGTTTTCAACAATCCTTTTAATTTCCTCAGCTTGAAACAGAACTTACTCGTACATTCAAAACAATGGCAATCCATAATATTCTTAGACGGTCTTTATCAGGTGGAAAGAAATCATCTTCAAATGGAACTGAAGTTCCAAAAGGGCATCTAGCTGTTTATGTGGGGGAGTATGAGAAGAAGCGGTTCGTTATTCCAGTATCATACCTCAACAACTCTTCATTTCAAGATTTGCTATGTCAAGCTGAAGAAGAATATGGGTTCCATCATCCAATGGGTGGCCTTACGATTCCGTGCAGTGAGGATTTATTCAGCAATCTGATTTCTAGCTTAGGGTGAAATAACACATCAACTAGCTAGATAGTAGAAATTAGAGATGTAAGAACTGATATAGACTAGATTCATGTACATATCAGTTTCTTACTTTCTTTTTTAACTAATTTTGTACATTCTTGAAAACAGAACACTACAAATTGATAAATTTAAGAATATTGTACATGACTCATCCTCAAGATCACAAGTAACCAGTCATTACAGTGAACTAGCTAGCTAACCGTAGACAAAATAAGGAGTTTTCATAGATTCGCGAGTAATGAATGTAAGCCTGAGTCACTAACCGTAGACAAAATATTAACATGAATCTGAAACTGTTAGGAATAAGGACATTAAGAATCAATCTATAACTTCTCACATATTCAAAACTCAAAACAATAGTTCAACTATAAAACTACAAGTAAATAATAGACAGAGAATTAAAATGTAAGCAAGAATAAATTTTTCTCAGTGAAATTTGGAACTCTTGTTCTGCTGCATCCAAGAGATCTTGAGCAGCAGAGATGAAAAACCATGAAAGCCAAATAGCTTATAGGATTTAGGAATGTTTCATCTCTTTAATATCCTTTCCAGGTAAAGTTAAACGAACATGCACGTATCATGAATAATTAATATCATGTTTTGTGTTATCTAATGTACTTACGTTTAATGGATCTTATGTGCCAATTTCAGGAAATTCCACACGGTAATATTTGTCTGGAAAAACAGACAGGATAAAGAAAACCGAGGTAACAAGATTCAATCTAGCCAATGTACATGTACACTATATGATGTCAATTAACATCTCTTGAATTCGAGTATGGCTCATTGTTTTCCAACTCTTCTCTAATTTCATACTAGAGCAATTTTGAGAGGATACATGGTTTTATCCTGATAAAGAAACCGAAGTTATAGAAAATTTGAACAAGTATTGCAATTGTTAAGTTTCATTATTAACAGGCCTGCACTTAACATTTTCGACCCACAATATCATAAATCGTAGAAATTGTAGATATCTATCGTTAGATTGAGAATGTTTCGGTTGACACATGACATTAACAAGTGCAACACAAGATTCAATATTGTAACATATACGCTAATTTTCCTTGATAATAATTAAGTGCTCTTGAATTTTAGTATGGGTCAATAAGTTCCAACTCTTATCTCATTTCCCAATTTAACATTTTTACAGGTAAGTACCTTTTCTCTTGATAAAGAGAAAGAACATGTGTTGATGAAATGAGATAAAAAAAATTTCTACGTCTAACTTGTACAAAATCTATCTAGCATGTATTATCTTCCAGCAAAGCGAGAGGTGAGATCAATGAATAAATCCTCACTGCAGGGGATTGTTAGGCCACCCATTGAATGATCAAATCCGTATTCTTCTTCAGCTTGACATAACAAATCTTGAAATGCAGAATGGTTAAGGTATGACACTGGAATAACAAATCGCTTCTTCTCATACTCCCCAACATAAACAGCCAGATGCCCTTTTGGAACTTCTGTTCCATTTGAAGATGATTTTCTTCCTCCTGAGAAAGATCGTCTAAGGATACTGTGAATAGCCATTTTTTTCTGAACTGAAGCAAAAGATGAAGTAGACAGATGAAAGAATTTTGTGAAACTTCTGAAAACTGAGATATGAAGTTGTAATGTTGATGGTTCTACAAGTCTAGAGATATGTTGTATATATAAGTGTTTCTGAACATAGAAAAGACTTCTGGTGGAAAACAAAGCTAATTGCAATATCAACTGGATTTGTGGTGGTTAGTGAAACTTGAGAAGGTTAAGCACAAGGGATCACATGCATATGTCTTTAAATGAATACAAACATCATTAAATGTTGGCAATATCTTGACCCACATAAAATTATTCAACAGCCTGCTAATACATCCGGTCTTATGGTGCGGAACAAGATTTGAACTGGGTCCAACAAGTGAACCACAACTTGTTATCCAGGTTAGGTATATCGCAGATGAGAGAAATAAAAGTCCAGCTGCCATTGACAATATGTTTTGTGGTGGCTAGTGATATTCAAGAAACACAAGCACAAGGGCTAACATGCATTTGCCTTCGAAATAAGACTGACAATTAAGGTTTTAAATGAAACAGGTAAATCATTCTTTTTTTTTTTTTTTTTTGAAAAGTTAAAATTTTATTCATTAACAACCAGATCATAGCACCAGAGGTGCCAAGATCACACAACATTTACAGTGCTTGAAAGCTGTTTGATTAGGTACAAAGTTGAAATCATCAAGAAAACACGATATGGCAAACAGAATGAATGTACCATCGTCCATACCTCACAAGACATGCAGGACATCATAGAATTTTGTATAATCTGGTATTCTCCGTGATCAAATGAGTTGATAAAATTCTATATCTAAAAGGACATCGTACATAGTCCATGAAACAACTAACAGAAACCCCAACAACACTCAGCAAGGTTTCGTCCAGAATTTCAATGTGCGATTTGCTGTCCTTAATGAGAAGGTAGCTAATGTTAGCTGGATAAGAGCCTATGCAGGTGCTAGCTAAGCATGTCGTTTGCTTAGAAAGTCTTCGTCTTATTGCAAATGACCATATAGTGTTGCACTATATGTTGGTGACGAAAGAAAAGGATTACCATTCCAATAAATTTCTTAGTTGAATGGGTCTTCATATCAACATTCTGAAGTCAAGCAGAAAAAAGTGTTGGGTTCAATCACCCTATTAACGATGGACACCCTTGGAGAGATGTTATATAACTCTAGATGATCTTGTAGATGCAGCATCTGAAGATACTGGCTGAGAAAATTCAAAGCTAAAATAAACTTCAGACTGAAGGTCATCATAATAATCTCATGTATTTGCTTCAAGTGAACAATCCCAGGATATATAATATTTTCATCCTTTCCTAAGATAGAGATTATTCAGAAAATCTCATCTAGTGAAACAGATCAACTTGCCGTAGTCAAAATATGAACGGAAGACTCTCAGCAAACGATTAGAAATTAAGGACACTGTATGTGGGAATCTATCTATACTTTAATTCTGACATATGGTAGGTATATGCACTTGCATTTCAGAATAGGTCCTTTATGTTCCAAATTTCAGAATTTTTTAATATGTTAATATTTGTCATGGAAACATATACAGCAGAAAGAAAACCCGAGTACGTAACAAGGATTCAATATTATAACATGCCTTGATGGGAATTAAGTAATGGTCTTGAATTTCAGTATGGTTCAATATGTTCTGAAACTATTTTCTCATTTCACACTTCAATTTTTTTATAGGTTTACATCATTTTCTCCTGATAAAGAAAAGAGCATATAAATGTTGATGAAATGAGATATACAAAAAAAATTCTATGTCAAACTTCTACAAAATCTATCTAGTACTATGTATTATTTTCCAGCAAAGCGAGAGGTGAGATCAATGAACAGATCTTCACTGCAGGGGATTGTTAGGCCACCCATTGGATGATCAAACCCATATTCTTCTTCAGCTTGACATAGTAAATCTTGAAATGAAGAATGGTTGAGGTATGATACTGGAATAATGAACCGCTTCTTCTCATACTCCCCGACATAAACAGCTAGATGACCTTTTGGAACTTCTATTCCATTCGAAGATGATTTTCTTCCTCCTGAGAAAGAACGTCTAAGGATACTGTGAATAGCCATTTCTGTACTAAATTAATTTTTGTTGAAGCAAAAGACGAGGCAGAAAGATCGGAGAATTTGGTGAAACTTCTGAAAGATGAGAAATATGATTTGTGTATTGACAAATGTTGATGGTTCTTTAGTCCTAGAGATATGTCGTATATATAGGCGTGGTGTTTATGAACATAAGAAAAGACTTCTGTATGTAATCAAAGTTAGTTGCAACAAGCAACTGGATAGTGGCTAGTGAAACTTGAGAAGGTTAAGCACAAGGGATCACATGCATTTGTCTTTAAATCCATATATCCATCATTCATGACAGTCTTGTCCCACGAAGATTATTCAACAGCCTTATAATCCATCTGGTCGTTTCGTTCAATAAGTTGATGGTTTTACAATCCAACCGATGTGCTGTAGATGTAGGTGTGATCTGTGAACACGGGATTATATGATAAATTTGGTGGAAACTAGCTATAAGTCCAGTTTTCATAAGGAATTAATTGTGGTGCTAGTGCAAAGTCAAGAAACAAAAGCACAAGTAGTCACATGAATTTGTCCGTAAATCAACCTAGTGTGGCCCTCAGCTCAGACCCTATTTTGAATCGAATTCACATAACAAATCTGTACTACCAATACCATCATCAAATGCAATCTTATCCCACCAAAATCATTCAGTAGGCTACTCATCCATCTGGTATTCTGGTTCTACAATTCGACGTTAACTCAGTCAACATATGTACTCTACATCATCTAGTTCCTGTGTGGTTCAACAAACAGAATAGGTCCACCGAGATAGGCCAAAAATCAACCAAAGTGCATAAAAATGTGATAAAAGTTCTATATATATTTAAAATAAGATCACCTAGATTCATCGCAACGAACTAACATTACTCAACAAATTGCAGGTCATCCATATCTATCAAAATGCCAATCTATCTCTATTTCTGGAGTGAACTAACCTATTGGAACTAGCTTGAATTGGCAGAAATTTCAGTTTGCATTAGTCAGCATTAAAGTAATCAAGTTTAACGGCTGAGATAAAATCTGGTAATTTCGATGGATAAGATAATTTCAATGGTTATAACAGCAATCACAACCAAAACGGAGCATGGAAGCTGTTTGTAACAGCTATTAGAGTTGTAATTCATTCACCATTCACTGTAACTCCTTTCAATCATTTCAGTAGGGCGAGCTATCACAGAATAGAGAGTCATCGTGGAGTTCAATCTGAAAATGCTTGAAATCTGTTCTTTGATCTTTGGTGAATGAGCTGCACGTTTTGACATTGAGAAATTCACCGGAACTGGTAATTTCTCCTTGTGGAAAATCAAGATGAAGGAAATGATGACACCAAAGGGGATAGTGAGTGCACTTGATTCTCAAGACAAGATGCCTGCTATATTGTCAGCTGGTGAGAAGACGCAAATTCTGATTCACAGAATGAGTGCACTAATCTAGCTTGAGCTTTGGTGATAAGGTGTTATGAGAAGTGCATAAAGAGAAGACTGCTAAAGCTTTGCGGGACAAACTGGAGACATTGCCAAAACTGTTGCAAACCGGCTCTATGTTAAGTAGAAACTGTATGCTTACATGATCCCTCATGAAAAGCCCAGTATAGATCAAGTCGAGTTCAACTTGATGATTTAAAGAACATGACCGTGATAATTACAGATGAAGATAAAGCTCAGCCCCTTAAGGATCAAGTTGAAGAGTTCAATAAAATCCATATGTAATTAAGTGCAGTACACTTGGAGGAGCCACGCACGCCCCTGAATTCGGCCTGGACTGTGCTATAATGGCTCCTGCTTCCATCCTTTTATAAGCATGGAGATTTAACAGAAAATCTCATGTTATGAAACATCTCAACATGCTAACGAGCAAATATAACTTCTCCAGTTCATAGCCCTGCCTTACTCAGAATATGGACGAGATATCTCCAATGGCTGGTATATTTGTCATGGAAACATATACAGCAGAAATAGGTAGAGACCTGAGTAACAAGATTCAATATTGTAACAACTAACATGTTAGGAAATCTTACTTGATGGGAATTAAGTGGTCTTGCATATCAGTATGGCTCAATATGTTCTCTAACTATTTTCTCATTTCACATGTAACACTCTTGGCAGGTATATATTTTTCTCCTGATAAAGAGAAAGAACATATGTTCAAGAAATGAGACAAAAAATTCTATATCTAACTTTACAAAATCCATCTAGTATACATGTATTATCTTCCAGCAAAACGAGAGGTGAGATCAATGAATAAATCTTCACTGCAGGGGATTGTTAGGCCACCCATGGGATGATCAAACCCATATTCTTCTTCAGCTCGACATAGCAAATCTTGAAATGAAGAATGGTTAAGGTATGATACTGGAATAACGAACCGCTTCTTCTCATACTCCCCGACATAAACAGCTAGATGCCCCTTGGGAACATCCGTACCTGATGAAGATGATTTTTTACCGCCTGATAAAGAACGTCTAAGGATACTGTGAATAGCCATTCTTGAATTGAATTAATATTCCTGTTGAAACTAGCAAAAGATGAAGTAGAAAGATGGGAGAATTTTGTGAAACTTCTGAAAGCCGAGATATAAGAGTTGTATTGGGAAATGTTGATGGTTCTAAAATCCTAGAGACCTGCTGTATATATAGTGGTATGCTGGGATTTATGAACATAGAAAGGACTTCTGGTAGAAATCAAGTTAATTGCAACAAGCAACTGCATTTGTGGTGGCTATTGAAACTTGAGAGGGATAAACACAATGGATCACATGCATTTGTCTTTAAATCAATACAATCATCATTAATTGCTAGCATAATTTTGACCCACAACAAATAATCCAACAGCCTGATAATACATCCGGTCTTATGGTACTGGAACAAGATTTGAACTGGGTCCAACAAGTGAACCACAACTTGTTATCCAGGTTAGGTATATTGCAGATGAGACAAATAAAAGTCCAGCTGCCATTGACAATATGTTTTGTGGTGGCTAGTGAAAGTCAAGAAACACAAGCACAAGGACTTACATGCATTTGTCTTTGAAATATGATTGAGAATGACTGATAAGATTTAAAGGAACAAATTGTAAAGCATTCATTACATATCAGTAACAAGATTTGTGCTCGAAAGCTGTTTATTTAGTACAATCATCAAGCAAACACAACATGGACAGAATGAATGCACCACATCTCAGAACACATGACATCACAGAGTTTCGTATAATCTGGTACTATCCATGATCAAATGAGTTGATAATCTTTTATATATAATTGTACATAGGTACATATATAAACCACCAAAACACCCAACACAAATCCCAACAACACTCAGATCGGTTTCCTGTCATGGAGTCTGGAGACTCATTGCTCAAGATACTGATTTGAATGCTTTACCCAAAATGAGATGTATCTGAAACAGATTGCAAGAAATCACCTAGGAATGGTTTGATAAAGAAACAATGAAGAAAAAGGCGAAATTTGTGTCGTCACTGCCCATATAAGTTCTGACTTCTGATAGACTGATGAGTCTCAGCTCTATATTTCTGGAACAGAAATGCATTTCATTTCATTTCATGCATAACTACGTTGTCTTTTAAACAAAGTAACGTACGTATGTGTATGATCTTATCAAGAAAATGTGCTTTACAATAACATTATATATAGTTCAGCCTCAACTTAGTGAAGAGTGAATGACATAAAAAGAAGCTTGCTGAGCAGGGAAGTCTAATCTGAAGACTCTAATTGGATGTTCTAAACGCGTTCCAGTTACATAAGATGATCTGCTTACCGGAGGAGGTTTGGATTTGGATCTTGTGTGAGATTGCTTTGTCAGCATCAGCTTGATCACTGATAAAATAATGTTTGATAAAAGCGTTCATCTGTTTCAGTATGTGATTCTTGTCAAATCATGATCGATACTGGTATCACATTATATTATCACTGATGAAGAAAAGAAATTGCAATGAAGATCTACATTTCATACTAAACAAATCATCAAGTGCGCGCAATAGCAGCTTCTAATATAAAATAAATCGAGGAAACTAACTTCAAGCTCGTATCATGGAGCTTCTTCTAATCATCTCTTAATATTCGTGAAGCATATCTTCAGCCCTTTCATCCTTAAGTCTGCAAATTGAAGTTCCTTTATCCTTTCACAACCATGGAAGACCAGTGAATGAATTAAGGAACAATTCTTGAAATGCCCAAAGGTGCAATTCTTCATCTCCAGCTTCTCAACCATGGGAAACTTGAGTCGAATTACTTCAAGTATATCGTCTGGCAAGCCGCAATTGTGCAGTCTTAATTTTTGAACGTTTTCGCAGATTCCTGAATCCATTATGCTACCCCTGATATTAAAATCCGCTCCTGAATATTTGAGTACCCGTACATTTGGGGCTTCAATAGCTACACTCTGTATCTTGTCTTGATCAAGGCTCAAATCAACCTCGTCGAGTTTACGCCCTACAAGCTTAACCGACTCAAACCCCAGACACAGGTTGATCTCAACTTGTTCGATAATTCTGCAACTTGTGAAAACTCTGTAATGTATGTTGATCTGCATATACACGATAGAGACTAAGCTTCTTAAGAAGATCCAATACCAGTGTTACTAAACTCATACTAAAACTTCAACAGAGCAAATCCAACTCCCTGAGTGAGGAGTAACTAAAGAGAGACACGGGCAAAACGACCAACAGCTTGCGATAAAAATGCCTATGCATGGAATTGATCAGGCTCAATTCACGCACATTGTTACTCATTGCTCGATCTAACCACCTGTAGAGATCTTGCAAGGGTACTACAGGAACGCTGCACCGAGAGTAGAGCTTGATTTGACACTTTTGAAGGCTAAAATTGTTAAATTGAACACAACGTCGCAACGTGGCTCTATTGACATAGTCGCAGAACTGCTGAACCTGGCGCTGCTTGGGGGTTCCGTTCCTTCGGAAGATGTCCTTCTCGAAGAAGAATTGATTGAAGTCTAATACAGGAGAAGTGTTCCAAGCAGCATACCAAAGTTTGGAGAGTGAAGATGTTATCGTGGCGTCTCTTTTCGGAAGGAACGACATGATGTGATGCAAGATTGGCTGGGGCAATTCGGATATTCTGTCGTTGAGCAAGACGGGTTTCGGTTTCGCAACGATCTTGCGTTGTTTGGAACAGTTTTTCTTCATCTTCTTGGGTTTGGAAACATCGTTTTTCTTCATGTTCGTGATAAGAAAGAAAATTAGCAAGCAGAGTAGAGAGTTGTGTGTTTACATTCTTGACAAGTACATGGCTAGAAGGAAAGCAATCTGAATTTGAATTTGGAATGAGCAGTTACCATATTCTTTTCTTTTGGTGAAGCAGTTAGTATCTTTAACTCTTTTCACTCCGGATTAGAAGGATCTCTTCAGCGATTGTGCTTTGATCTCTTCTCTTTTATTGCTTAATTATTTTTTCTGAATATTCTTAATCGTGTCCTTGGTGATTTGTTACTTCTCTTTTCAAGGCTATTTTCGTCGATCGATAGAGTGGGATTTGTTCACAATTTACTTATTCTTAATAATAATTTTCCTAGAAAAATAAATAGGAAAACAAAAAATCAGAAGGGAAGAAAACTTGTAATTGCGAGTTTTATTTTGAGGCTTTTCGGATTGAAACGTGAAATTTCCTTCGTCAATGATCTCCAATCGACTCAAGAACACGAAATCAAACAATCGCATAATAACCAACAATCGAACAATCAACACAGCGATTTACGTGGTTCGGTTTTCACCTACACCTACGGAGTACCAGATTTCCACTATCATAAGAAAGCAGTTACAAGGAGAACCGCAAGAGTCTCAAGCTCTCAAGTTACTCTGCTTCGCCTAACTGCTTTCTACAGAAATCAGAGAAGAAATGTTCTACAAGAAACGAATTACACTGATGATGAATGAATGAATCTAAGAGCTAAACAGTTACAAAAGTTTTTATACTCAATTGATCTTCAACGCTCCGGTTTGTGAAGAAACAAACTACGCAAGTTAGTTATAGCGATAACTAACTTTCCCTCTCAAATCACGAGCCGATAGAAATATAACATTTTACCTTGTCATTACTTGTTGTGTTATCTGTGTCTTCTCCAGTGTCTCCGCAACACCAAGCACAACACATCAAGTGAACCGGTAACACCAGTCTTCCATCTCTTCTTCAATATTCAGTGTTGTCATAACAACCTTTCTTGATGAATATCAAGCTAACCAACTCACAATTCTCCACCTTAGCTTTATATCGACACTCTCGATATCCCAGAGTTAGGATACAACCCTTCCCTCCATCAACTTGATAGAACTAAGACAAGATCTGAACTTCATTATAGAAATTGACTTAGTAAATCCATCTACAGGATTAATATCTGTGCTCATCTTCTCAATACTGATTGTCCCCTTCTCAACTTCATCTCTCACAAAATGAAATCTGATATCAATATGTTTAGACCTGCCATGATAAGCCTGATGCTTTGATAAATGAATATCACTCTGACTATCACAGTTGATAATAACTGGTGTCTGCATCACACCAAATTGAATAAGTATTCCCTTGACCATATAGCTTCCTTCACACCTTGATCATAGCAGCTAAATTACATACATTGTTGATAAAGCAACCACGGTGATGAGTGAACTTCGACTCAAAGTTGTACCATAAAGTGTGAATACATATCACATTAAGGATTTCCTTGTATCGAGTTTGCGGCATAATGAGTCTACATACCCCACAAGTGAATCCATCTCATTTGGTGTTGCTCAAACACGAACCCATCTTATAGATCCACCAATATACATGAGTAGCCATTTCTGACTTCCCGATGATCCTTGCCTGGATTATCCATGTACCTACTAACTGAGCTCATTGCATGAACCAAATCTGGTCTGCAACAAACCATTCATGAGTACATGATAGACCCCACAACACTAGCATAAGGACTATTCTCCATGCTCTTCTTCTCTTCATCGGTTGTAGACAAGATCTACGGATAGTTTGAACTGAGTTCCTAAAGGTGTTGCAGCATGCTTGAATTTATGCATATTAAATCTCTTCAATATCTTCTCCAAGTATGCACTCTGATTCAGAACAATCTTTCCATCACCTCCATGAATGATATCAATTCCCAGTATTCTCTTAGCTATTCCCAAATCTTTCATCTCAAATTCTGACTTTAAGAGATTCTTCACATGTGTTATACCTTCCATATGCTTGTTGGCTATAAGCATATCATCCACATAAATGAGCAGATATGTCATATTCTCAATGTTATCGCCATTGAAATATACACAGGTGTCATAGTCACACTTTATGAAGTCATGACTGAGCATAAACTTATCAAACCTCATGTACCATTGCCTTGGGCTTTGCTTGAGACCATAGTGATCTCAGTAACAAACAAGCTTTGTTTTATCTATCAGTTGTTTCCACTCCTTCTGATATTCTCATGTATATCTCCTCATCCAATTTTCCATGTAGAAAGGCAGTAGTAACATCCATCTTATGTAACTTCAACTTGTACTGAGCTACCATAGAAACCAATATTCTTATTGAGCTATGCTTGACAACTGGTGAGAAGATTTCATTGTAGTCTATGCCCTCTCTTTGTGTGAATCCTCTAGCCACCAATTTGGCTTTGTATCTCACCTTTTCTTCACC
Organism: Plantago major; assembly: GCA_026545765.1. NCBI lineage: Eukaryota > Viridiplantae > Streptophyta > Magnoliopsida > Lamiales > Plantaginaceae > Plantago > Plantago major. The sequence goes on along the minus strand of CM048843.1, from coordinate 85,944,731 downwards.
TTCAGCTCCAAATTTCTTCTTGAAAATCCATTTGCAGCTAACCAACTTATTTCCTTTTGGTATTGCTACAATATCCCATGTATGATTCTTTTCAAGAGACAGAAGTTCTTGGTGTATAGCTATGCACCAATTATCCTTTTCTGAGCAACTTATAGCTCTCTGATATGTGTCAGGCTCATAGCAGTCAATCTCTTCAGCAACATTTAGAACAAAATACACCATGTTTGGATCAGTTGTTGAAGTTCTGATTCTTGGTGCTCTATCCCTTGTAAGTTGATAATCTCTGACGACATCAGCTGTATTAACAACTTCAATACCTGTTCTTCTTCTAATCTCAAGCCTCTCCACCTGATTAGATAATTCGTGTTCATCCTGAACATGTTGATCTGCATTTTCAGGAGATGCTCTATTTGGTGTTGGCATAACACCATGATCTGTGTGATGTAAGTTTGGTGTCGGTCACACCGACACATGCTCCATGTCACGTATTTGCGTACACCATTTTCAATAGGCTCCACCTCACTGTGTGTTATCATAACACTGTCAACTGTCTTTAGTAGTGGCATTACATCTTCATGAAAAGTTACATCTCTACTGATAATGCATTTGCTCATTCCTGGTTCCAAGCACCATAGCTTGCATTCTTTCACTCCTTTAGGATATCCCATAAATAAACATTTTAAAGCTCTAGCTTCCAACTTATCTTGCTTGACATGCGCATAAGCTAAGCATCCAAGAGCCTTAAGATATGAGTAATCTGAATGCGTGCCCTTCCATACTTCTTCTGGTGTTCTGAACCCAATAGCAGATGAGGGACAAAGATTTATTAAATGAACTGCAGTAGTCACTGCCTCACCCCAAAAACTCTTTGATAAACCAGCTTCAAGAAGAATACATCTCACTCTTTCCAAGATAGTTCTATTCATCCTCTCTACTACACCATTGTGTTGAGGATTCCCAGGAACTGACTTGTGTCTATGATACCCTTCAATTTACAGAAATTATCAAACTCATTTGATAAGAACTCCAAACCATTATCAGTTCTGATCACCTTAAGTTTCTTATAAGTTTGATTCTCCATTTCTGTGAGCCACTCCCTGAATCTGCTAAATGTCTCATCCTTTGACCTCAATATGAACACCCATACTTTTCTGGACAGATCATCAATGATAGATAGGAAATATCTACCACCATTCACAGTAGCATCTGGCGAGTCCCCAAATCTGCATGACTATACTCAAGTGTATTCTGAGTAGTATGTTTACCAACTCCATAGCTATTCTTCTTAGCTTTGCCTAACACACAAAACCCCAACTTATGTATCTTATCACCACATAATAGGTCTTTCTTTGATAATTCCATGAGCCCTTTCTCTCCAACATGACCTAGCCTTCTGTGCCACAGTATGGTGTTGTCAGGACACTGCCTGGTATTGTTATCACATTGTACACTGGATACTTCACCAGTTACAGTCTTACCCTGTAGGTAGTATAGCTCTCTTCTTTTCAAGGCTTGCATTACCACCTTATGACCCCTCATCACCTTAAGTACACCTTGTGAGGATGAGTACTTGTACCCTTTAGTATCCATCATACCTAATGATATCAAGTTCCTTCTTAAATGTGGTACATACCTCATATTAAGCAGCTCCCTTATCACTCCATCAAACATTTCAATCCTCACTTACCCATACCCTTTATACTACATGGTCTATCATCACCAAGCACCACTGAACCACAGTTCTTATGCTCAAAAGTTGAAAACCATTCTCTAATAGGTGTCATATGGAAAGAACAGCCTGAATCTAAGACCCATTCAGTTGAAATGTTAGAGTGTGAGACTGAAAGTACCTCAGTGACAGCAAGAGCTTCTGTAGTGTGATAGGCTTCTGAGGTGTCTGCAATATATGTGCCATATCTAGATTGTGGTGTGGTCATCACACCCTTCCCCTTTAGTGTTCTCAAGCTTGGACAGTCTTTCTTCAAGTGGCCCTGCTTCTTGCAATAGAAACACTTCCTTGTTTCAGTGCCATCTCTCTTATCCCCCATGTCCTTCTTGTACTGAGCTTTCTTCTGATCTGGATATTGCTTCTTTTTAGGTGGAAACTTCTTCTGATATCTCACAGTGAGACCTTCACCTTTGATATGAGATTGAGTTCCACTCTCTTGATCTAGCTCCCTTGATCTCAAGGTTGATTCAACAATATCCATTGATAGAGGTGTACTTCTATCATACACTAAAGCATCTTTGAACGGTGTAAGGGATCGAGGAAGAGAGCTTAATAGGAGAATGGGCTTATCTTCACTCATCATTCGATTTGTTGCCTCAGTTTCAAGATTGTCCATATCAGTGACAATCTTCTTAAACTCATCAAGCTGGCTTGAGATGGATTTAACCTCCACCATTCTGAACTGAAATAACCGTTGCTTCGCATAGATCTTTTTGGCAATAGATTTGACATTATACAGTGCTTCAAGCTTTTCCCATACCTTCTTTGCCGTGTTGAGATCACCAATTTCTCTAAGTGCATTATCTCCGAGAGATAAAATCAATGCATTATGAGCTTTCTGCATAATTGTTTTCTTCTCAGCATCTGTAATCCATGATGGAAAATCCTCGAGAATAGCATCGATAATACCCATTTGAACCAGCAACGCCTTCATCTTCACCTTCCACATTGCAAAGTCACTTCTCTCCGTTAACCTCTCTATGTCGAATCTGGGAGACGCCATTGATTGAAACTTGCAAAGCTTCCCACATACGATGCCAATTGTAACGATTAACCTCTGCAAATCGATCAATGATCTCCAATCGACTTAAGAACACGAAACCAAACAATCACACAATAACCAACAATCGAACAAACAACACACTGATTTACGTGGTTCGTTTTTCACCTACATCCACGGAGATTGCCAGATTTCCACTATCACAAGAAAGAAACAAATTACAAGGAGCATCCACAAGAGTTTCAAGCTCTCAAGCTACTCTGGTTCTCCTAACTGCTACTTCTCAGAAATCAGAGAAGAATTGTTCTACAAGAAACGAATTACACTGATCATGAATGAATGAATCGAGAGTAAGCGATTCAAACGTTTTCATACTTCAATTGATCTTCAACCGCTCCAATTTGACGAAGAAACAAACTCTGCAAGTTAGTTCACTACAAGAATCTGCTGTTTTAGCGATGGATAAATCCGTCGCTAAAACAGCATCGATCCGTCGCTAAGTCCTTAGCGACGGATAAAAAAGCCGTCGTCCCACGGGAAGCGGGACGACGGATAGTTTATCCGTCGCTAAATCACGACGGATAAACCATTGACTTTTATCCGTCGCTAAAAAGATGGGTTTTTTTTAAAATTATAAATTTAATGGATTTTAGCGACGGATACTTTATCTGTCGCTAAAATGAGCAAATTTTGATTTTTTTTTAAAATTTTGATGTTTGTTTACATATTTCACCTTTTTCAAAAATATAATGTCTGATAGTAAATCCAGAGTAATGAAATTGTTTTAATTAAACAGAAATCATTCGACAAAATACAAATTATCTGTAATAAAATGAAATATCTGTACATAAGCTAAAACAAGAGGTCAAGTGGCAGAAAAACAGAAGATCAAAACAAAATATCTAGGAGAAGCATAACAGAAATGTATCAAGGCTAAGAAGATGTCGTTTTCTTCTTGAATTGACAGCTCCCGAATGTCGATCCTCCTCACCACCCCAGCCTGAAATCGTAAAGTGCATACCATGAGTTATGGATGAAAAATTCCGCATACTACACAAATGTTGACTAACATATCACCCACATATAGCGGCTAACATACCACTCATATTGTCCTAAAATCAGCTAAGACAATGGTGACTAACATATCACCCAAGTTCAGTTTCACATATAGTGGCTAATAACATACCACTCACAAATAAAGCACAAACAAATAAAGAAAAATGATCAGATTATCACAAATAAGATACAAATATATACACTAACCTAGAGATGATTCCGTCTATATTCAAGCATGTGATATGATCTTTCAAATAATCGAAAGTTCATCATCCTCTCAATGGTCATGTCAAAATCCTCATCATCTTCATCATCCATTTCTTTCCCAACATCGGTTTTAGCCATGTTTACATCTTCATCGGCCTTCATTTCTGCCTCCAATGCTCTATCGAAAGTAGAAAAACCTGTCCACATGTCTGCATAGGGAGGCGTATCGCATTTCTACATAAAAAAAACCGAGGTTAAATATTAATTGTGCTAAATTAACTACAAAATACAGTTTACATGTTAGAAATGAAATCACTACTATGAAAGACGAAGTATACTTACTCGGCAGAACTCTAATGATACTCCAATGAATCGGGTGGAGGCGGCAATGGTGTAGGTGACTGTGGTGGAGAAACTTCATTTCATCATCTTCATCATTCATTTCTTTCCCAGCATTGGTTTTAGCCATGTTTGCATCTTCATTGGCCTTCATTTACGCCTCGATGCTCTATCGAAGCGAAAAACACATCACATATGCGCATAGGAGAGCGTATCGCAATTTCTACATACATATAAAAAACCGAGGTTAAATATTAATTGTTCTAAATTAACTACAAAATACAGTTTACATGTTAGAAATGAAATCACTACTAAGAAAGACGAAGTATACTTACTCGGCAGAACTCCAATGAATCGGGTGGAGGTGGCAATGGTGTAGGCGACGGTGGAGGAGGCGACGAAGGTGGAGAAGTCATCCTTGAAGAATCCAATAATAGCTTTCATATTGTAGATTAAAATAGTAGTAATTCACAGCAAGTCAATACGAGCAAATTATGCTACAACCAATTCCAATTCCTGGCTATAATTAATTATAATACGTTCCAAATTTAATGAATTACATGCATTTTACGTTTGAATTTTTTTTTATGAATTTCAAAATTCCGACGGAGGCGAAGTAAAAGCACTCCACGGATCAGGCTGTTTTCTGACTCGGACGATATATAGCTCCGTCGGACGCGACATAGCTCTGGTCGGAGCTCTTTTCTAAAGAAGATGCAGGAGGGAGGAAGAAGATGGAGGTTGGAGGTGGTGGAAATGGTGGTTAGAGGTCGTGGAAGATGGTTGGAGATGGTGGGGGTTATTTTGTGGTTTTATTAAAGTTTAGGGAGAATGATTTGGGTCAATAATGTAATTTATAAAATATTTGAGTTTAATGTGTAATAAAATAAAACTTGTAAATTGCAATTGAGTCCAATTCATTTTCTTTTCCATTTAAATTTTAGTTGGTCAACTTAAAAAATAGATTTTAGACTTGAATATTGTTTGTAATTGTTTGAGATTGGGGGTTGAATATATAATTAGCTTGAATTTAAGGGGTACCTTACGTAATTCGCCTTCCTTACTCACTAGAACCAGCACATAAAACTTACCTAGAGCACTAGCACATTGCATGTTTTCTTAAATTGACTTTTAAACCCCTCTTCCAGTAACTTATTTTTCTTGAACATAGTGTATACCTGGAACAAACTCAGGAACCCCCACGCACGCATCGGGCACAACAAACTCATCTCTGTTATCAAACCCACCCTGATATCATCTTCAAATTCAGAGTCACTATTCTCTGTCCTAATAAGTTTCAGAAACAGAATTGAATTGAAACAATGATACCTACTGCATCTTTTGGTCATATAAAAATTTTCATTATATGAAACATAGAATCAAAATATACTATACAAATAGCATGAAGCAGGGATCCATGCTCTGTGCTGACGAACGTTTTGAAATGCAAAAGCTCCATACTAGATCATATGTCGGGTTTCTTGTGCAAGGATGTGTAACCTAATGTATTTACCGGTGTGTATTGCTGAGGGATTATTTCTTGTATTTTTAGGTTTCACGTATTTATCATTGCTTGATTAGTCTGTTGGTTTGAAGCTGTGAGTTACCATCTGGCTGTTTTTTTGCTTAAGGTATTTGTCTAGAAATTTATACATTGGTGTCAAAGATATTACTAATAAATTTCTTACCCATTTTTTGGTCTTCTCAATATAATTTCTTACTACTGGACATGATCGATTCTCTTAAAGATGGTGTACCGTGTCCCCAATTAGTTTCAGGATTTGTAGGTAAGATATGTTTTGGTTCCATTGAGCAGCTACATGATAAGGGAACTGTAATAGTTTCAGTTGTTACCCCTGGTTGGGGAGTATGCCTCAAGTTTCAAGAATAAGAATCACTACTTCTGCCTCCAATATATAACAATGAGGTTTTTCATTAGTATTGTTTAAGTGAAGAATTATTGCATGGGTATATGTAAAGTACTACATGGAAACTACTTAGAAGGGCTGTTGCAAACAATATATTTGGGAATGGTCATGCGGATGAGAGAAGAAAATTTGCAGCACCGAAAACAATCGTGACAGGAGTTTTAATGTATTTTCAGTTAGCTCCATAACTAATCTGGTTTAAGAACTATGGATCTGGTACTGTGGCTATAGGTATGTGAGTGAAAGAAGAATAACTTTTATCTTTATTCAATTTTCACTCAACTTTGCTATTATACAATACTTAGTCTTATAAAAGTCCTATACTATTAGGAAAGTCCAAAAAGTCCACTGGTTTTCTACAGAAATTGGCTAGTTTTTACATTGACCCATTTTTCATTTTCGCGGGTCAAATTACCGGGTTTTCGGGTTGAAATTTATCCGGGTCATACCGTTTTAAATATGGATATAGTATAAATAGGTTTTTTTCCCCATTTTCAGCAGATTGTTTCCATTTTTCGGATTTCTCTCCTTTTTTTTGGCGATTTTGGCGAAAAACCTAGTTTACAGGCGGTTTCATTCTTGCGATTCTCGGTAATGTATGTTTTAACTCGATTCTCTTGTTTTTGTGTTCGTTTTACCTTTTGTTGCTTTGTTTACCTTGTCGATGATGTTTGTTTGATTTGACGGTTTCGACGATTGTTGCTTATTTCTTGTGTTTTCATCCCGATCCGTCAGGTAATCTGTTGAAACTCGTTTTGTTTGTGTTTTTAAAGTTGTTTTCAGTTCGTTTTCTGTTTAATCGGTGATTTTAACCTTTTTTTCTACTCGTTTTTGCTTGATAGGTATTAAATGGCGGAATCGAATACAGAACAAGTGAACACGGAGATTCCTGTCCTCCTTAATTCTGTTTCTGGTATAGTTTATTGTTTTTTAGTTCCTTTATGGTTCGTATTTGAGATTTTTCGCTACATATGTGGTTTTTTAGATGTGATTCATGTTGTAAGTTAGTTCCTGATGTGTTTTTGGTGTTTTCTGAGTTTTGATATGAGTGTTTTTACTAGATCTGTTCTTTTCTGGTTTGTATATGAGTTGTTTTGTAATTTATTTTATGTTGTGGAAAAGCTGTCTAGGTTTTAAGGTGATTTTCTAGTTTTTAAGATATATTATCTACTTTTTATGATTTTTAGCTTTTTTTTCTTTGTGTAGTTGTGTGCACTTTTTTTTTGTTTTGGCGGGGATTTTTTCTAGTCTGATGTGTTGTTTGTTGTTTGAAGTTCGTTTAGTTTCGTTTATGGTTTTGTAATTGAATTTTATGTCACAGGCATGTGTAAGTTGGTCCCTGATGTGGTTTTTGGTGTTTTGCTGAGTTGTGATGAGTGGTTTTGTAATTGATTTTTGTGCTGTGCAAAGCTGTCTAGGTTTTAAGGTGATTTGTCTAGTTTTTAAGATATATTAACTACTTTTTATGATTTTTTTTTAAATCTTTTTTTGCTGTGTAGTTTTGTGCACTGTATGTTTTTGGCGGGGATTTGTTGATTGTTTGAATTTTCTGATGTTTTTGTGTAAACTGTCTAGTTTTTAATATATACTGTCTAGTTTCATGTAAATACCTTATGTTTTAGTTTTTAACAAATATGGTATAGTTTTTAAGATATATCATCTAGTTTTTAAGGGTTTTGAACTCTCTAGTTTTAATAATATATATGTCTATTTGTTCATATTAACTCTAGTTTTCATATAAAGCTGTATACTTTTTAGTCATCTATAGTTTTAATGTGTTTATTTTTGTATTGGTAAAGGACCTAAGAAGGTGATTATTCCAAAGGCTCTCTAAGCCAAAGCAAAGAGGACCTAATCGTGAAGGGGGTCTCCTTGTTGGTGATCTTTGGGCGAGGAAAACGTCTGATTCGTGTCGACCAAAATGTGGTGGAGGTTGAGGAGGTATAAAAAACTCTACAGCACAGGGCTTCAAAACTTATGGTTGAGATGCTGGAGAAGTTAAACGATGCACAAAGACAAAGTGTAATGCAAATTGGTTTCGGTGGGTTGCTTCATATGAAATTCAAGTCTGTTCCATTGGGTATTGTACCCTGGCTGGTGGAAAGGTTCAATGGCGAAACACGCATTCAGACTATTGGGCAGAATAAGTACCATATTACATCTGAAGACGTTCAAGACATTTTCTTCTTCCTAGGAAGCCTGGTTTCCCTGTTAAGTTACATTATCAGAACTTAAGGCTTGCTGATAAGAAAGATGCTGTATATCTTGCTGATGCGGAGTTGAGAAAAAAGTGGAGGGAGAAGTTTGGTATTACAGATCCAAAGGGAGATGTGAGACTTACAGATGTATTGAAGGTTTTATTGAGTTTGAAGGACGGTTGTGAGGAATTCAAGAGGGTTTTTGTTCTTTATTCTTGTGGCATTTTCTTAGCACCAACTGCAGGCCATACTCTTGATATGAGACTTGTTAGTCGATTGGAGAGTATCATCTATCTGTGATGTTGATTGGTGTGGTTTTATTGTTGATCGTTGTGTGATGCGTTTCTAAATACAAATCAACAACATAAAACCATATTCATGGTTGTCTAGTTGTGCTTGTGATGGCTTATCTTCATAGGTTCCCTTTTCAAGGTCGTTGCAATTTCTTGCACTTCCTCTTATCGACATTGGACAACGCAGAATTTGTTAGAGAGGCTCGAAAGAGAAGAGCATTGGATATGGGAATTCTATTATGGTTGGTGGTATCCCATTAGTAGCGAGATTGAAGCTTCTTTGTTGTTGATTATGATGGTCTTGTTCCATCCATCGGATATCCTATTCTGATGGAGTTAAATCTTGATGTGGAAATTGAGAATAGTTGACGATGTAAGTTATTTTCTACTTTTTCATTTTTATTCTTGTCTAGTTTTTAGATGTTATTGTAGTTATTAAATGTTATTGTCTAGTTTTTAAATGTGAATGTATATTTTTAGATGTGGAAGTTGTTTAGTTTTATGCGAAATTGTTTAATTTTGCTTGAATTTGTTAGTTTTGCATGAAATTGTTAAGTTTTGTGTGAAATTGTTTAGTTTTGCAAGAAATTGTTTATTTTGCATGAAATTGTTTAGTTTATGCGAAATTGTTTATTTTTGCATGAAATTGTTTAGTTTTTCATATAGTTTTTACTTTTGTTTTTGTCTACTTTGTTCTGATTTTTGTCTTTATTTTTTTATGTGATTGTCTAGTTTGTCTGAAATTGTTTATTTTTTGCATGAAATTGTTTAGTTTTTCATATAGTTTTTACTTTTGTTTTTGTCTACTTTGTTCTGATTTTTGTCTTTATTTTTTTTTGTGATTGTCTAGTTTTTTCTTTAATTTCTGGTTTCTATGAAATGGTTTTTAAATTTGTAGGCAATGGACGAGGCACTCCAATTTCTCAAACGAGATGTGGAAGTTGTTTTCCACGCATATTCTGCGCGTGTTTTGAAAACACTGAAAGTGCCTGAAGAGGAGTCTGCATCTCAAGAAGAAGTATCCCAAACTAAAAAATTTTGGTCCGATCCACAAGTTTTGAATCAGTTAGATAATATGGTGGCTATGTACTTCTTGATGTTGAGGAATGACTGTCCAAGCTTCAGTCTTGGGTTTTCTCAAGCTGAAACAAATCAAAACATTACATATATGTTGATGCTATAAGATCTTCTCAAGCTGGCCGGGATAATGTAGCTGTAAGTCCTGATGTAAGTTTATTGTCTAGTTTTATATTCTAATTGTCTAGTTTTATATTCTAATTGTCTAGTTTTATGATATTTTAGTATAGTTTATGTTGTGTGAAAGTGTATAGTTCTTAATATATATGATTTTATTGTCTAGTTTTTGCTTACTTATTAGAATTTTATACTTTTTTAGCATGGCATGTCCAATCCACCAACTGAGACTGCAATGGACCTCAGTGATAATGATGATGATGTTTTTAGAAATCAGGATCAAGTTGCTGATGATGGCAGAATCCAACATGAAAATGTTGAGAATGATGAGAATGTCGAGGATGAAGTTGTTGATGATGTTATACAACAGGAAAAGAATGATGCTGAGGAGGGAGATGGAGGGGATGATGAGAATGAAGATGGTGAGGATGAAACAGAAGATGATGAGAATGACGATGATATAGTGTATCGAGATGTACGTGGTTGGTGCTCTTTGGATGTTGGGCCACCACTAGTGCAAGTGAATTATGTGTCAGGGAACATGAGAAAATTGGGTTTCCTTTGTAATGGAATGAACCAGGTTGCAAGAGAAGTGGTTGATTATTACTTCTTTCAATCTGAACAAGATCCAGAGTAAGTTTTTATTATTATTGTCTAGTTTTATTGTTTTATTATCTAGTTTTATGGGTTTAGCTTACTCATTATATTTTTATCATTTTTTCCGCTTCTTTTTTTCTACAGGTCTGATGCAATGTTTGTGAATCTGACTGAAAAGTTTTTCTTGAATGCTGAGGATTTTCTTAGCATGTATCCTGGAGTTTACATTACATTTAGTGTCATTGATTGTTGGTCAGTTGTGTTGAATGATTTTCAAAGGAGGGTAAATAATGGTAATATTACCAGATTTTGTTTTGGACTTCAAACTTCTGTAAGTACTTTTTTTTTTCCTTTAGCTTTTGAGTGATCTATCCAGTTTATATTTTGCTTTTATCTAGTTTAAGTTTTATGCATGTGTTTTTTCAGAAACCTTGTGCAAGCTTGCTGGGATTTTTGATACAGAAGAGGATGAGAAGGCTTATAATGAAGATGAATCGAAGAATGAAGTACATGGTTCTTTTGATGTGTGGATTGAGGATCAGCTTGGGGATATTGGATCTTCTCTTTGTACTGTGGGAATGGTATATTTTCTAATTTGTTTCTTTTGTACATGCTTCAGTTTTTGTCAGATATTGTTTAGTTTTTACGTGACATTGTTTAGTTTTTATGCGAAATTGTTAGTTTTACTTGAAATTTGGTTAGTTTTTGTCTGGAGTTGCTTTAGTTTTTGTCACAAATAGTGTAGTTTTTGTATGAAATTGTTTAGTTTTTGCATGAAATTGTTTAGTTTTTGTATGGAGTTGGTTAGTTTTTATACCTGTCTAGTTTTTTTTTTGTTTGTGTTTGCAGTTCTTTGTGCCTTTGTACCATCCACACAAATCACACTTTGCATGCTGTGTTGTTAACTGTGAAAATTTGAAGATTCAATATCTTGATAATATGGTTGTTGAAGATGAAGGAGAAGTGTATACATTGATGACTAAATTGGTAAGTTCTTATGGACATATTGTTATAATTTTTTTTTACTTTTTTTTTTTTTTTGTTGTTGGCTGCTTTTTGTTGCTTAAATGTTTTCGTTTGTTTTCATATATCAGCGCTGTGAAATGGATAAGTTCCTTCGTCGTATTGGGCATCCAGCTGCTAATTTCCTTAATAATTTTGGAAACCAAATTGTAAAGTTTGATTGGACTCGTTTTCCTGGAACTTTAGACTGTGGGGTTTTTCTCATGAAGCATATGGAACTGTTTCAAGGAAATTCTTTCCAATGCAAGGATCTAATGCAAGTACGTAATAGTTTCCCCAAGTTTGTAGTTTTTGCTTGTATTTGTTTAGTTTTTGCTTGCATTTGTTTAGTTTTTTAGTTCAGTGTTTGTTAATTGTTTTGTTTTTGTTTATTAGGTGAATCGTCGGAAATTCCTCCGTGTTGAAATTTGCTCAGCTCTTATTCTTGCTGATGTAAATGGTTTGAGATCTGATATTTTGACACAAGTAGCATCATTTAACAAAGAAGATGCATTAAAGAAAATGAAGGAGAGTGAAAAGTTGAGAAAGCTTAAAGGAAAGAAAGTTGTTGATGTAAAAGCTGCAAAAGTTTCTCAACGATCTAAGAGAAGCGCTGCTGCTGCTGATGATTTTGAAGATGTTTCATTGACTGATTTGAAGAAGAAAGCCCCGAGGAAACTGAAGTAATCGAAGAAAAAATAGTGTGTATGAACTGTAAAATTATCTAGGATTTGAATGATTTGAACGATTTCAGTTAGAATTGCATGTTAACTGTAGAATTGCACAATTATCTCAGTGTCTTAATGGAATTATGTAGTTTTTAGTTTTTATATGGTAGTCTACTTTTTACATCATATTGTCTAGTTTATAAATGATATTGTCTAGTTTTTAAATGATATTGTCTTGTTATTAAATCATATTTGTCTATTTTCGAAATGATTTTGGTTATTTTTTAATAAATTTTGTCTAGTTTATAAATGTTATTGTTTAGTTTTTAAATCATATTGTCTAGTTTATAAATGATTTTTGTATAGTGTTTAATAAATATTGTCTTGTTTCTAAATGATATTGTCTAGTTTTAATAAATATTTTCTAGTTTTAATAAATATAGCTTTAATAAATATTGTCTAGTTTTTAATAAATATTGTCTAGTTTCTACTAAACATTGTCTAGTTTTTAGTTTTTATATGGTAGTCTACTTTTTACATCATATTGTCTAGTTTATAAATGATATTGTCTAGTTTTTAAATGATATTGTCTTGTTATTAAATCATATTTGTCTATTTTCGAAATGATTTTGGTTATTTTTTAATAAATTTTGTCTAGTTTATAAATGTTATTGTTTAGTTTTTAAATCATATTGTCTAGTTTATAAATGATTTTGTATAGTGTTTAATAAATATTGTCTAGTTTCTAAATGATATTGTCTAGTTTTAATAAATATTGTCTAGTTTTTAATAAATATTGTCTAGTTTCTACTAAACATTGTCTAGTTTTTAGTTTTTATATGGTAGTCTACTTTTTACATCATATTGTCTAGTTTATAAATGATATTGTCTAGTTTTTAAATGATATTGTGTTGTTATTAAATCATATTTGTCTATTTTCGAAATGATTTTGGTTATTTTTTAATAAATTTTGTCTAGTTTATAAATGTTATTGTTTAGTTTTTAAATCATATTGTCTAGTTTATAAATGATTTTGTATAGTGTTTAATAAATATTGTCTAGTTTCTAAATGATATTGTCTAGTTTTAATAAATATTTTCTAGTTTTAATAAATATAGCTTTAATAAATATTGTCTAGTTTTTAATAAATACTGTCTAGTTTCTACTAAACATTGTCTAGTTTTTAGTTTTTATATGGTAGTCTACTTTTTACATCTTATTGTCTAGTTTATAAATGATATTGTCTAGTTTTAATAAATATTGTCTAGTTTCTACTAAACATTGTTAGTTTTTACACTAATGTCTAACAGTATGAATCAAACATAAAATTTAAATGATTTGATCCTTCCTAACAATAGTTGTAATATCAGCTTTTGAAGCCTTTTTGGACCTTGTCTTCTCAAGGGGGCCTTTTATGCGTCCCTTACTCCGTCCTTTAGTCTTGATGTGTGGTGGATCAAGTATGGTAGTTTCTGAATTTGGTACTGGCCTTGTGGTTTCATTTGCTGGTTGTTGTTGTTGTCCAACAAGCTTATTGATAGCAAGTAGATCTCGTTGGTATGAATCCTCTAACATTCTTCTTGCATCCGTGTTATTTTCAGATTTGATCACCAAGTCGGTGTAAACCCTGGTTAGCATTCAGTGCATATCATTGATTAGGTCACCCTGTTCCAAAAATTGTCTAGGTTTTGAAACATATGTTGTAGTTTTTAATCTAAATTGTATACTTTTTAACATAAAAATATAATATCACCTGATCATATGATGTCTCCAAGCAACACTTTCGGGGCCACTTGTAAGTCTTGCTTTCTTCATCTTTTCCTTGTCCCAACTTTCTTTTTTTATATCCCGTGTCCACCTTTGTAGAAAGTACTTTTGAGGAATTGTTTCTATGTCATTTTGCTTCAAAACTCTGTAGCAATGGAAACAAAGCCACCCAACTTCCTCTAAATGCTTGCAACTGCAGCTTACATTTATGTCCCCATCAGTTTCATTTGTCTTGAAAGTTACAATCCCAACGTCTTCCGGATCAGTTTGATGTGTAACTATGTACTGGTGTTCTCCATTTGATCTTAAACTGTAGGCAGCCTTTGTATTTTCTGCCTTCTTGAATTCGCGTACAACAAATTCATAAATCTTCAATGTGTATATCTGTATGTTATCAGAGAAATTGTCTATTTTGTTACAGAAATTATCTAGTTTGTAATAGAACTTGTCTAGTTTGATACCATAGAAATTATATATTATATATAGACAATAAAATGTAAGAAAGTAATAAAATGTTACCTTTGAAGCCTGATACATTAGGATATGTGTGTTTGTTGTCTTTGGGAATCCTCTACTGCAAGTGAAGTCATATGCAATTTCTGTCTCCGTCCATCGTTCTACGGCAGCATCAAATAGGTGAAAGAATTGAGTGAGTGAAGTTTGCTTGTTGGAATTGAAAGATATTGAATGGTTTGTGCTCTCACTCCTTTGCGTAGACATCATCCCAGCAGAAAATGCATCTCTATTTAAAGCCCTACACCATTTCATCCTAATTTCATACAATTTGGCAAGCCATGTATTTTCATGTAGATTATAACCTTCAATCATGGAATGCCATTCCCTTCGAATCGTTCTTCATTATGACAAAACTTCAAAACCAAGTCAAACTTTTCTTTGAATTTGACATCACTTCTTAGTAGTGCTAGATTTTTCACTGCATTCTGCTCAATGTGCCAAACACATAATCTATGCCTTGTCTCATCCCCAAACACCTGTTACATAATTAAAAATTTAAACATAAAATATTGACAGTATAAAGTAGACCATTAAGCTTATAAACTAGACAATTTAAGGCAAAACCTAGATAATTTACTGAACATTTTTTTACCTGTTTTATTGCTCTGGACATAGCAGCATCTTGATCTGTGAATATGGTTTTAGGCTTCTTTGAATCCATGCATTTAAGGAATGATGTCAGTAGCCATACAAAGCTTTCCGTTTGCTCATTTGCCAAAAAAGCATACCCAAACATCGCATTGCCCCAATGATTGTTTACCCCTACAATTGGAGCACAAATTAGCTCATACTTATTTGTCTTGAATGTTGTGTCAAAGACTACAACATCACCAAATATCTTATAATCATCCCTCATCATGGCATCTGACCAAAAGAGCCCACATAATCTACTTTCTTTGTCAATCAACATATCATAATAGAATTCTGTGTCTTCTTGCTGCCTATGTTGCATTAAACTAACTACATGCTGGGCATCTGCACCACCTGTTTCATGCGCTCTCATTTATTCGTAGTTAATTTGGTCTCTTATAGTATGTCCCATGATCTGTTCCACAGAGTTGGAAGCCGTGTACCTAAATGCTGTGATGGGCTTCATGCACGATTTTCCATTGCACTTATCACATCGCCTTGTGTAGTGTAATCTTTCTTTCCACCCTATGGAGATCTTGCCATTCGGTCTAGTGTAAGGGTGGGTGTGATTCATGTAGTGCTTATCAACCTTGTACAAGTTTGTCTCCTTACAATGTTTGACTTTCATGGCGATATACACCCACATCTAGTTTACGGCACTTCTTTTGTTTTCCTTTGACGTTTGTTGCTTGTTTGTCCTTGTATGTATGGTGATGGTGTTTTTGGTTGTTTTTCCTTTGAGTTGGTATAACCTTGAGCAGAACACCTGAAATACTTCACCCTTACTTGTCTAGTACGTGCATAACGTTTTGTTGTACACAATTTGACGCTGAAACCTAAA
Organism: Plantago major; assembly: GCA_026545765.1. Taxonomy (NCBI): domain Eukaryota; kingdom Viridiplantae; phylum Streptophyta; class Magnoliopsida; order Lamiales; family Plantaginaceae; genus Plantago; species Plantago major. The sequence continues at coordinate 85,928,766 of CM048843.1, read as the reverse complement.
AGTGCAGCTTGCCTCCGATACAATTCAAAGAGTTCTTCATAAGTACTAGCAGTTCTGCCTAACAAAGACCCTACTAGTGGTTCATCTTCAATTCTATCTCGCAGTACATCACCTGAAACATAGACAGTTACATGTTAAACATAGTCAATTACATGTAATATATAGACAATTTCAGCCTAAATATAGACAACTACAAATTCAGAATAGAGACTATCACATGAAACATAGACAGATAGATGTTAAATATAGAAAATTACATGTAATATCTAGACAATTTCAGCCTAAATATATACAACTACAAATTCAGCATAGAGACAATTACATGAAACATAGACAGTTAGATGTTAAATATAGACAATTACATGTAATATCTAGACAATTTCAGCCTAAATATATACAACTACAAATTCAGAATAGAGACTATCACATGAAACATAGACAGTTAGATGTTAAATATAGACAATTACATGTAATATCTAGGCAATTTTAGCCTAAATATAGACAACTACAAATTCAGCATAGAGACTATCACCTTAAACATAGACAGCTACATGTTAAACATAGACAATTACATGTAATATCTAGACAATTTCAGCCTAAATATAGACAACTGCAAATTCAGCATAGAGTCTATCACCTGAAACATAGACAGTTAGATGTTAAATATAGACAATTACATGTAATATCTAGACAATTTCAGCCTAAATATAGACAACTACAAATTCAGCATAGAGACTATCACCTTAAACATAGACAGCAACATGTTAAACATAGACAATTTCAGCCTACATATAGACAACTACAAATTCAGTATAGAGACTATCACATGAAACATAGACAGTTACATGTTAAACATAGACAATTACATGTAATATGTAGACAATTTCAGCCTAAATATAGACAACTACAAATTCAGCATAGAGTCTATCACCTGAAACATAGACAGCTACATGTTAAACATAGACAATTACATGTAACATCTAGACAATTTCAGCCTAAATATAGACAACTACAAATTCAGCATATAGACTATCACATGAAACATAGACAGTTACATGTTAAACATAGACAATTACATGTAATATCTAGACAATTTCAGCCTAAATATAGACAACTACAAATTCAGCATAGAGTCTATCACCTGAAATATAGACAGCTACATGTTAAACATAGACAATTACATGTAATATCTAGACAATTTCAGCCTAAATATAGACAACTACAAATTCAGCATAGAGACTATCACATGAAACATAGACAGCTACATGTTAAACATAGATAGTTATATGTAATATGTAGACTATTTTACTGTAAATATAGACAACAATAAATATATAGATAGACAGTCAGTGTATACATTCATGTGACACGATCTGCAACTGTTTCTCATGAGTTAATGTTGATGATACTACTGAATCGCCTTCGTTTCCATAAGATACAACGGTTCCTTCAATGATTCCGCCATGTTCCATCTCGATTTCAACTCGTCGAATTCAGCTCGTCGATTTCAACTTTTGTATAAAAACTCGTCGATTTCAGCTCGATTTGGTGTCTCGAAGTTCCCCGGCAGATCGATTTGGTGTTTTACGGCAGAGGTTGATCGATTTGTGATCGATTTGCTGTTTTTCTGCACAAATCGAGCTTAAATTGAGCAGAATTCGAGGTTAGAGAGAAAATCGAGGTTAGAGAGAGAAATATCGGGGATAGAGAGAGAAAATCAAGCTGAAAATATGGTAAAAGATGGTTAATTCTTTATTTATACTAGACCCGTTTCTAATGAATCCGGGTCAAAAGATCCGCGAGAAATTAAGTCGAGAAACAACATATAATTGTCTAGTTTTAACGTTTAAGTGAACTTTTCGGACTTTCTTATATATAAGGGGTCTTTCGTAAAATGGACTCATTATACAATACTTCAGCGTAGTTGAGCTATACATAAATTCAGTTGTTTCCAACATGCCGATCGGTTGAGTAATCTGAAAAACTGTTTCCTTCCATAAGATAGAGTTCATGATATTCCTTTTCATAGCTTAATTACCTATTTGTTAATTTTTTGTCGATTTTTCTTCGTTTTGAAATTGTTTTTATTTTGATTTCTGCTAAAGCGTCACGCCACACTTTGTTAATGTTTCTCCTCATCTCAATCTCATAATTGAATCCCGAAATAAATTAATGACTAAAGTGAGAAACTATGAACGGACTAAATCAAAAAAAATAAATATTGTTGTTTTTGCAGATTTTCAACCGCAACTCTGTGCTGATGATGCCATAAATTACGGGTTTGATCTCAAGTTAATGAGTCACACCATTTTAATACATTTTACCCTTTGAGGTACAAGTTCTAGCACTCAGTCTTTATTTTTGTTAATTCATGATGGTAATATTGATTTCTCATTTAAGTATGCTTCTTAATGTACGAGTGAAGAGCATGTATATTCTTTTTCATCATATCAGTAATCGAATGCTTATGTTGGGTCTCTTGGGTTTCTCTATCCCTCCAATTCCGCACTCTCCTTGCAGGCTCATGCATGTTTCATTTGCACCGGTAATGGGCTTTGATGGATCATCTCTTTTAGGAAAGTTTAGACTTGGACCTGGTTATGGTTTGAGCACGTTAGGAGAAGGCTGGACATAAATGGTTTCCTTTTGTCACTGGATGTTGGAGGTTGGGGTTTATAAGTAAAAAAAAAAAAAAAAAGTGCATGAATAGGTAGGGCAGCCGCTTGATTTGGTCTGATTTGCTTATGATTTCTGGCACGTTATAGTCAATCGACAAAGCTCAATAAGAATGCCACTGTAGCAACAACGCATCCATGAATAAGACCAGATCCGCTAAAGACACATTGCCAAAGTACCAAACATTTTATTAGTGTGTAGATATTTTCTTGCCACTCGCTCCACTTTAAGATTTTGCGATGGTACTACTCTGTAAACACGCAAAATAGTTCTCTTTTTATATGTTGTAGCATATCTAGCTGGCTCATCATCATGCATATCAACCATGATGATGAATGTCATTTAAGTGGACAAAGATAATCATGTGAACTTTTGTTTCATATTCAATAAATTATGTTGAATTCAAAGTTATTTTAAGATCCGTCTCAAGGATGACACGATAGATGTTCCTCCAAAAAGTAAACCATTCTTCTCACATGTCATCACATACAAGTTCACTTGGTGCTTTATGACTAGTGTTTGTATTAATAATCTAAATAATCCCTTGTGTTTATCCTTCTCAAGTTTCAATAGCCACCACAAATCCAGTTGCTTATTGGAACTAACTTTGATTTCCACCAGTAGTCTTTTCCTATGTCCATAAATCTCAGCATATCACTATATATACAACAGGTCTCTAGGATTTTAGAACCATCAACATTTTCTAGTACAACTCATTACATTTCTCAGCTTTCAGAAGTTCCAAAAAATTCTCTCATCTTTCTACTTCATCTTTTGCTACAACAAAAATATTAATTCAATACAAGCTAGAATGGCTATTCACAGTATCGTTAGACGTTCTTTATCAGGCGGTAAAAAATCATCTTCATGAGGAACGGATGTTCCCAGGGGCATCTAGCTAGCTGTTTATGTGGGGGAGTATGAGAAGAAGCGGTTCGTTATTCCAGTATCATACCTAAACCATTCTTCATTTCAAGATTTGCTATGTCAAGCTGAAGAAGAATACGGATTTGATCATCCAATGGGCGGGCTAACAATCCCCTGCAGTGAAGATTTATTTATTGATCTCACCTCTCGCGTCGCTCGAAGATAACTACTAGATAGATATTGTATAAGTTGGCCTTGATTTTTTTTTATCTCATTTCATAAACATATGTTCGTTCTCTTTATCAGGAGAAAGGCATGTACTCTCAAAAATGATAAATGTGAATTTAGATTAGAAATTATTGACCCATACTGAAATTCAATAACACTTAATTGCCATCAAGGAAGATTACAGTATATGTTTCGTTATTGAATCTTGTTACTCGGGTTTTCTATCTGTTGTATATTTTCCATGACAGATATTACGATATCGGAATGCAGATTCCTGATCTAATCCAAACTTCTTCATTCCAAGTTGTGAAGTTTTTCTAAACTCACACAAGTCCTACTCTGTTAAAAGGAAGAAGATTTTGGTTTAGAACATCCTACTAGAGTCTTCAGAATAGACTTTTCGTCTCAAAAAACTTCTTTTTATGTCATTCACTCTTCACCCGAAGTTGAGGCTGAACTATATATAATGTTATTGTAAAGCACATTTTCTTGATAAGATCATACACATACGTTACTTTGTTTAATTAAGACGTAAAACAACGTAGTTATACATGAAACGAAATGCATTGACATTATAAATTATACTGTCAAGAGCAATATATTCACTCTGTTCCAGAAATACAGAGCTGAGACTCATCAATTTATAAGAAGTCAGAACTTAGACAGCCAGAGAGTCAGACACAAATTTCGCATTTTTCTTCATTTGTTTCTTTATCGAACCATTCCTAGGTGATTTATTGCAATATGTTTCAGATATATCTCATTCTGGGTAAAGCATTCAAATTAGTCTCTTGAGCAAGGAGTCAGTGAATAGACTCCATGACACGAAAATATCTGAGTGTTGTTGGATTTGTGTTCGTTTTTTTGGTGGACTATGTAGCTATGTACTTTTATATATAAGAGTTTATCAACTGATTTGATCATCACGGATAGTACCAGATTATACATTCATTCTGTTCATGTTGTGTTTGCTTGATCATTTCAGCTTTGTACTAATAAAACAGCTTTCAAGCAAAAAGATATGCAATGAGTGCTTTATAATTGTTCCTTAAAATCTTAGCAGTCATATTTCAGAGACAGATGCGTGTGAGTCCCTTGTGCGTGTGTTTCTTGAATTTCACTAGCCACCACAAAACATATTGCCAATGGCAGCTGGAGTTTTGTTTCTCTCATCTGCAATATACCTAACCTGGATAACAAGTTGTGGTTCACTTGTTGGACCCAGTTCAAATCTTGTCCCCGTACCATAAGACCGGATGTATTATCAGGCTGTTGGATTATTTGTTGTGGGTCAAGATTATTGCCATCAATTAATGATTTAAAGACACATGCATGTGATCCATTGTGTTTGACCCTCTCAAGTTTCAATAGCTAGCCACCACAAATGCAGTTGCTTGTTGCAATTAACTTGATTTCCACCAGAAGTCTTTTCTATGTTCATAAATCCCAGCATACCACTATATATACAGCAGGTCTCTAGGATTTTAGAACCATCAACATTTCCCAGTACAACTCATCATATTAATTTCTCAGCTTTCAGAAGTTCCACAAATTCTCTCATCTTTCTACTTCATCTTTTGCTTCAACAAGAATATTAATTCAACACAAGGATGGCTATTCACAGTATCCTTAGGCGCTCTTTATCCGGCGGTAAAAAATCATCTCCATCAGGAACAGATGTTCCTAAGGGGCATCTAGCTGTTTATGTGGGGGAGTATGAGAAGAAGCGGTTCGTTATTCCAGTATCATACCTCAACCATTCTTCATTTCAAGATTTGTTATGCCAAGCAGAAGAGGAATACGGATTTGATCATCCAATGGGTGGCCTAACAATCCCCTGCAGTGAAGATTTATTTACAGATCTCACCTCTCGTTTTGCTGGAAGATAATACACATTATATACCAGATAGATTTTGTATAAGCTAGCCATAGACATTCTTTTATCTCATTTCATCAACATATGTCACCTCTCAAAAATGTTATATGTGAAATGTGTAAAGAGTTAGAACTTTTTGAAGAGCACTTAATTCCCAACAAGGAAAATTACCTAACATACAACAATATTGAATCTTGTTACTCGGCGGTTTTCTTTCTGTTGTCTCTGTTTCCATGACATATATTTCCATATGGGAAATTTTGAAATTCCGCACATAAAGGACCTATAAAGTACATATTGACAACACCAGTCTATAGTACACATAAATAAATCTTATTCCAGGCAAATAATTGAAATCTGTATCTTGAGTAAGGAGTCGCCGTGCGAGTCAGAGATCTGACACCTGGACATGCATATTCACAGCACCACAACAAAATGGAGTGGTGGGGCGCAAACATCAAACGATTGTAAACATTGCTAGAGGGTTACTTTTTCAATCTAAAGTACCTTTACAATACTGGAATAAATGCATCATGACTTCTGTATATATTGCTAATAGAACTCCTGTTAAACTTCAGAATAAATCTCCTTTTGAAGTTCTGCATAATGTTTCTCCTGATTATACAAACATGAGAGTCTTTGGTTGTTTATGTTTTGCTTCTACTTTAGATTATAACAGAAGCAAGTTTGATCATAGAGCATCAAAATGTGTGTTTTTAGGTTATCCTCTTGCTTCAAAAGGTTACAGATTATTAGATTTGCAAACCAAAAGTTATAATTTCCAGAAATGTGATTTTTCATGAACATTGTGTTTCCTTTAATTTCACTGATGAAAGTGTTTTACTACCTGTTTACATACGTGATAAATCTGATTTTTATGATAATTATCCTATTTTTCACTCATCTTCTACTCAGATGAATTATTTACCTACATATAATTCTATTAATACTTCTACCAGTACATCTGTACAGGTGCCTATTGTTCAGTCAGAGATCATACACCAGATCAACACAATACTTGCATACAACAACAAGACTCTGTACAGGTGCCTATTGTTCCCAATATCAGTTCCAGTACTGTATCTCTTGAGGATACAAGAAGGTAATTTACAAGAATTAGACGAACATCATCAACTTTGAAAGGTTATAATTATCAATTACCACCTTCAATAGTTCAGACTTCTTCAAGCACATCTTCTCAGGCTAATTCAGTGAGTAGTGGTAAGAAGGGTAAGATAATAGGAGTGTTACAAGATACTGTGTCTATTTAGGTGATGCACTTATCTCTTGGCGTTCAAAGAAACAACCTACTGTGAGTAGATCATCTGCAGAGGCCGAATACAGATCACTTGCAGTGAGTACTTGTGAGATCATCTTGATCAAATATATACTTGCAGATATGAATTACAATCATCACTCAGAAGTTCATCTGTATACAGACTCAAAGACTGCATATTCTATAGCCCACAATCCGGTATTACATGACAGAACCAAGCACATAGACATTGACTGCCATTTTGCCAGAGAAAAGATCCAAGATCAAACTATCAAATTGTTCCAGAAAACTACTCCAACTGTCTCTAGCTCAGAGATAACAACGAGAGCTCAATTCATCATGTATATAAACGAAACCCCAGCTCAATTTACAGTTATCAATTCATTTCATCATTCAATTTTACAGTTACTAGCTAAGAATCCTAGAACGGTAGTTATGCTACAGTGTTTCGTTCTTAATTTGTTCAAAGTTTTGGTTGATTCATTGTGAATATTTGTAATTTGATTGATAATCAAGTTCTTTTCTGTGATTTCATACACTAAATCATCATGTTACTTAACAAGTTCTCATATGTCTTTTGATTAAAATTACTACTCTAGCAATTTTTTCGTGAAATTCGCACATGTTTTTGGTGACGTTCACATGCATATCAATGATGAACATTTTTCCTAACGTGTTTGATACATGTATGATTTACATATTTAATGTTATTTTAAATACACACTTTTGTAAGAGTTTGTATTTTGAAAAGAGTGAATAAATATCACATATTTAGCTATAAATGTCATATACTCCTTCCGCTCCGCTAATCTAATCGAATATTCTTTTTTATGGATGTCCGTCAATCTAGTTCGGTTCCAAAAATAATAAAAAGTACACCCCACTAACTCTACTATCTCTCTTACTTTTTTCATTATTTATCAAATCTATTATCTATTATATATAATTTCTTCATTTTTTTATCATTTCTCTCTCCAACAACAAACAATAAACAATTGGATTTCTTAAAAAAAGTGTCGAAAAGAAACCGGACTAGATTGTCGGGACGGATGGAGTATATAACTTCAAACACGTGTTGAATGTACATGCATTATCCCATATTACATGCGCTAATAAACATGTAATAATGTTTATAGTTAAACATGTGATGTCTATAGTTAAAATTGTGATGTTGATCTTGTCTGTCCTAGAGAAGGTCTCTCGCAAAACCTGCTCGTTTATATATACTATGTGCACTAGAATGAGAACACGATACGCGTGTTTTTGTGGCATATGGTTACAAATAATGGAATAAATATATAAAATACTCCCTCCGTCCCGTGAATCTGGACCCTTATTCCTTTTATGGACGTCCCACGAATCTAGTCCAGTTACAAAAATAGCAAAAAAGTACACCCAATAACTCTCACCAACTCAACTATCTCTCTTACTTTTTCCATTTTTTTATCATTATATATCTTATCTCTCATACTTTCTCCATTCTTTATCATTTCTCTCCCCAACAACAAATAATAAACAATTAGCTTTCTTAAAAACAATGCATAAAAGAAAAGGGTACAGATTCACACGACGGAGGGAGTAAGTAATATCGTTGTTTATGATAAGTGTTTGCCTTTTTCGAGTTGAATTAGGATTTTTGATTAGTGCAAATTGATCTTTTTCAATTTAATTCGAGAACATGGTTAATTACATGAAGAAGAATGATTGACTATCGTTGTTTTTTTTTTTTATGAATTGATTTTCTTGTGATTGAATAAGGCTTGAAATTTAATTAAAGAAGACATGTTGAGTTTTTTATAATGATCTTCCTTCTTTATAAAACTGGAATTCTTCGTAGACGCAAAACCCGATTTCAAAAAGTTTAATCGATTTTGTTGTGGATGAATTAAGGTTTGTAATTTAATTGGAAAAAGACATTGGTTTTTTTGTAATTAAAGTGTAATCTACATATATATTACAAATGAGTTGAATTTAACTTAAATTAAGTACTCAATTGCACAACTCCAATAGTTGTCCAATTATATATATACTCTAATAATAAGTAGAATTGAAGAAAAAGGAAATTGTTGTGAAAAGACATGGACAATGGTGAATGTCCAATAGATCAAATCACTTGTCAAGATAGAAGAAATTTTTCTTCCTCTTTACAGTATATGTATAGTAAGTACTTTGAAAATGAGAAGGAAGGAATAGATGATTGTCGGAAGAATTTGCCTATAAAAGGCCTTCAATATGATGAATGAAATACACTACAACACACTTCTCATAACCATCTTTCAGTATATTATTACCTTCATCTGTTGTTTTATATTACATTATCAGCACGAGCTGCTTTAAATCAGTTCTTAACCAGAAGAAAATTCTAAGAGAAGGTACATTTATTTTTCAGTCAGTATATACTAAATAAAATACTTAAGCTATTTTATTATCTGTTATGCTGCAAAATTTAATAGTTAATAACATGTTAACTTTCTAAAGAAAATGTTTTGCTTTTGTTACAAATTATTAATTTCAGTATTTCTACGTACTTTTGTCAATTACTTTGTAATTACTCATTTTTACGCAAACTCTCGACAAAGTTTTGATTAAAAGGGTAAACACAAAAGTTAAACATTTGATATATTTGACACGAAGATGAAATTGAAAGTTTTATTCATAACTGAAATACAATTACACTTGAGTATTAATATGAATGATGAGAGCACACACATACAACATGATCATATAAAAACACAATGTTACATAAAAGAGTTGGTATCTGGGCCAATCAGGCATCTCCATGGCGAACGGTAAAACAACAACAAAAGCAACACAAACGGAAACGAAGTAGAAAAAGATATTAGACATATTGGGAAAGGATTAAGATGAGAAGAGAATGGTGTAAGTTTTATGAAAAAATGTTGGAGTATTTATAGAGTAAATTTTGGAGATGTGACCGTTTTATTACCGTTGGAACAGTGCCGAAGGACATAATGGTAATTTCATGACTTAATAAAATATGTGTTAAATTTATGACTTAATAAAAATGGTTTCCGACAGGTATCGAACCCGCACAATCTAATGGTCATTATACATCTGAGCCGCTGGGCGAAGTTCGATTTTTATTTCATCTTATGTTTTTATATGTTCTAACATGTTTACATTTATAGATGTCGAACATCACAAAACTGTACTTTGATGCCTTGGATATTTCTGGAGAAAACTATTTAAGCTGGTTGCTCGATGCGGAGCTCCACTTAAACAGCATGGGGCTTGGTGATGCCATTAAGAAAGATAATACAATATCCGAGCAGGATAAGGCTAAGGCCATGATATTTTTAAGGAATCATATTCGTGATGGTTTGAAATCGGAATACCTTACGGTCAAAGATCCACTTGAGTTGTGGACAAATTTGAAGGAAAGGTATGACCATCAAGGGAAAATCGTGACACTTCCAAAGACCCAGTTTGAATGGCTAACCTGAGATTGCAAGATTTCAAAAGTGTAAATGAGTACAACTCATCAATGTACAATATCACATCTCGCCTTTTATTGTGTGGGGAGAAAGTGTCTGAATATGATATGCTCGAAAAGACATATCAAACAATGCCCCCAGCAAACATGATATTGATGCAGAGTTATCGTAACCAAGGGTTTACGAAATACTCACAATTGCTCACCCACTTGTTGGTAGCTGAAAAGAACAATGAGTTGCTCCTAAAAAGTCACCAGATGCGCCCCACAGGCTCCGCCCCACGCCTATAAATAAATAATACCAACTCTAATGCCCCGCATGATATAAACCCGGCTTCATATAATAGTTATGCACCAAATAATGGTCATGACGAAAGCCATGGAAATAAACGTGGTGGTCATAGTAACTGGCGTGGAGGAAATGGTCGTGGCCGTGGCCATGGAAATTCTGGCCAAACACGTGGTCGTGGAATGAAACGTTACCGTAGTAACAATCAAAACAACTATCGTGGTCAAAATAATTCCAAAAATAATTATAAATATGAACTCGGTAATAATGAGAGCAACATTTGTTACCGTTGTGGGGACGCTGGGCATTTTGCGAAGGTGCGTCACAGTTCACAAAAAAGGGTTGATAGGTACAAAGCATTCCTCAAAGGAAAAGCCAATGTGGAGACAAATATTGTCGAAACTGATGATGAGTTCAATGACAGAACTGAGTTTCTGATTGCAGAGAAAGCACACGAACTCGAACAGGCATTGAATGATTAGTATTTATATGGTGTGATGCATCTATTTCATTATGGTTGTGTGGTTGACTGTAAAATACTTGTTTGATGTATTTTCTTTACTTTTGTGTGCTTATCAATGTAAGATGATATATATTGCTTTTCTGTAAGCAATAAATCATATTTCTAAATAAATCAAGTTTTTATGTATAATCTTACTTATGTTTTCTCTTGCATATAGAAAAACAACATATTTGAAATGATAATGACAAGCATTAAAGGAGAGACATGCCTGGCAGATAGTGCTACCACTCACACCATATTGAATAAAACAAAATATTTCTCCAACTTGGTATTGGAAAAGGCAGATGTGCATACAATCTCCAGAAAATCAAAGATAATTGAAGGCTACGGAAAAGCCAATATTTTGTTGCCGAAAGGAACAAAGTTAAAAATTGAAATGGTATTATATTCTTCAAAGTATCAAAGAAATTTACTGAGTGTTAAAGATATTCGATCAAACGGATATCACATTGAGACAATGAATGAGAAGGAAAAAGAATACTTGTATGTTACAACTTCTCAATCGGGTAAGAAAAACATATTGGAAAAATTACCCGTATTACCTTCCGGCCTATATTATACAATGATACGAAAGGCAGAAGTTCATGCCGTAGTAAACCGAGGGGTTACTACTGAATTCAATATTTGGCATGACCGGTTGGGCCATCCCGGTACAATAATGATGCGTAAAATTATTGAGAATTCATGTGGACATCCTTTGAAAACAAGGAAAATATTACAAACCCATGAATTAGCATGCACGGCTTGTTCTCAAGGGAAATTGATTACAAGGCCATCACCAAGCAAAGTTAAATTTGAAAATCCCGTATTCTTGGAAAGAATTCAGGGGGATATATGCGGACCAATACATCCACCATGTGGACCGTTTAGGTACTTTATGGTCCTAATCGATGCATCGACTAAATGGTCGCATGTATGTTTATTGTCGACTCGCAATATGGCATTTGCAAAATTATTGGGACAAATAATAAAGCTATGCGCAATTTCCCGATTATACAATCAAGAACATTCGTCTTGATAATGCTGGTGAATTTACGTCGCAAGCTTTTAATGATTATTGCATGTCAATTGGAATTAATGTTGAACATCCATTTGCGCATGTTCACACGCAAAATGGCCTTGCTGAATCTTTGATAAAGTGTCTGCAATTATTTGCAAGACCATTGTTAATCAAATCAAAGTTGCCAACATCGGCATGGGGGCATGCAATATTACATGCAACGTCGCTTATACGCATCAGGCAATCAAGTTATAAGCAAACATCCCCATATCAAATGGTTCAAGGACATGAACCAAATATTTCCCATCTAAGAACATTTGGGTGTGCGGTATATGTGCCGATTCCACCACCACAACGCACAAAAATGGGACCCCAAAGGAGATTGGGAATATATGTTGGGTACGATTCTCCAAGTATCATAAGATATTTGGAACCATTGACTGGAGATCAATTTACAGCCAGATTTGTCGACTGTCATTTTGATGAAAGAAATTTCCCAATATTAGGGGGAGAAAGAAAACAGCTGGAAAAGAGTATCTCATGGAAAGATACATCATTGAGAAGTTTGGATCCTCGAACAAAAAAATGTCAACAACAAGTTCAAAACATAATTCATTTTCAAAGTATTGCAAATCAACTGCCAGATGCATTTACTGACCTTAAAAGGGTAATAAAATCCCATATTCCAGCTGTAAATGCTCAAGTAAGAATTGATATCCCTAGAGGACAATCTTCTACTGAGAATGAGGCTAACGCACGCCAGAAGCGTGGTAGACCTCTTGGTTCCAAAGATAAAAATCCTCGGAAAAGAAAAGGTGCAATCACAGAAAGTTGCCTAAAAGAGGACACAAAAGCTCAAGAAGAGCACTCTGACATAATAAATAAGGTTCAAGTTCAAGAAGAACCTCAGCCTAAACGAAGAAATATCGATTAATTATGTCTTGTCTGGAAAAAGATGGAACCGAAATGAAATCAAAACATCGATGATATATTTGCTTATAACATAGCTCTTGATATCATGGGAGAAAATAAGAATCATGAAGATTCAGAGCCTACCTCGATTGATGAGTGGAAGCAAAGAAAGGATTGGCCTAAGTGGAAAGAGGCAATAAACGCAGAGTTGGAATCTCTTGCGAAGCAAAAGGTATTTGGACATGTGATCCAAGCACCAAAGGATGTAAAACCAGTGGGAAATGAATGGGTATTTGTGCGAAAGAGGAATGATAAAAATGAGATTGTGAGATATAAAGCAAGACTCGTAGCACAAGGTTTTACCCAAAGACCTGGTATTGACTATGAAGAAACATATTCCCCGGTGGTAGAAGCAATCACTTTTCGCTATTTGATAAGCTTGGCTGTACAAAAAAAGTTGGATATGCGTCTAATGGATGTGGTCACTGCCTGTTTATATGGTTAATTGGAAAAGGAAATTTACATGAAAATTCCAGATGGATACGAGATACATGAAACACATAAAGGATCTCGAGAAATGTACTCAATAAAACTGAACAAGTCTTTATACGGATTGAAACAATCTGGTCGAATGTGGTACAATCGTTTGAGTACATTCTTGATCAAAGAGGGTTACAAAAATGATCCCATATGTCCATGAGTGTTTGTCAAAGGATCTGGATCCGAGTTCGTCACGATCGCTGTATATGTAGACGACTTGAACATTATTGGAACTCCAGGAGAGTTATCAAAAGTCTTGTGCCTATTGAAGAATGAATTTCAAATGAAAGACCTTGGGAAAACAAAATTTGTTTTAGGTCTTCAGATTGAGCACTTAAAGGGCGGTGTTTTCCTGCATCAATCCACATACACAACAAAAGTGTTGGAAAGATTCAATATGGGAAATGCACATCCGTTGAGTACGCCAATGGTTGTACGATCACTGAATGTCGAGAATGATCCATTCCGACCTTGTGACGATGATGAAGAACTATTAGGCCCCCAAACGCCATATTTAAGTGCAATTGGTGCACTAATGTATCTAGCTACAAATACAAGACCAGATATAGCATTTGCTGTAAATTTATTAGCAAAATACAGTTCTTCTCCAACTCAAAGGCATTGGAACGGGATAAAACATCTCTTACGGTACCTTCAAGGAACAAAAGAAATGGGGTTGTATTATCATGACTCCTCTACCATAGGATTAAATGGTTATACAGATGCAGGATATTTGTCTGACCCACATAATGGTCGGTCTCAAACAGGTTATGTGTTCACCTGTGGAGGTACGACTATCTCTTGGCGGTCTGTAAAGCAAACGATGGTTGCTACTTCTTCTAATCATGCAGAACTCCTAGCAATCCATGAAGCAAGCCGCGAATGCATTTGGTTGAGATCCATCACTCGTCACATTCGACACATGTGTGGACTCCCTACAATGGAAGACTCCCCAACTATAATCCACGAAGATAATGCAGCCTGCGTTGCTCAATTAAAGGAAGGTTTCATCAAAGGTGACATAACAAAACATATCCTACCCAAATTCTTTTTCACTCATGAACTTCAACAAAGTAATCAGATTCATGTGCAACAAATCCGATCAAGTGAGAATTTGGCAGACTTGTTCACCAAATCGCTTCCTACTTCAACATTTGAGAAACTAAGGCACGCAATCGGCATGCGACATCTGAGGGAGGTAAAGTAATGTAACCATGAGGGGGAGTGGAATACGCACTGTACTCTTTTCCTTCGCTAAGGTTTTTTCCCACTGGGTTTTTTCTTTAGCAAGGTTTTTAAGGAGGCAGCACTTCTATGCGTATTTCCAAATGATTTGTCATGATGGACATTCAAGGGGAGTGTTGTGAAAAGACATGGACAATGGTGAATGTCCACTAGATCAAATCACCTGTCAAGATAGAAGAAAATTTTCTTCCTCTTTACAATATATGTATAGTAAGTACTTTGAAAATGAGAAGGAAGGAATAGATGATTGTCGGAAGAATTTGCCTATAAAAGGCCTTCAGTATGATGAATGAATACACTACAACACACTTCTCATAACCATCTTTCAGTATATTATTACCTTCATCTGTTGTTTTATATCAGAAATTATATTTACCAAATACGTTTGGTGGTTTTGTGGTTTGGTAGGTTACAATTGTAATTTGCAACTGTTTAGCATTCTATAAAAGAGACACAAACCCTACTTCTCTTTCAGCATCAAGTTTCCGCCGCACCCCATATGTCAATTCCTCCACCCCTATTATTGTAGAACTTTGATTAGAAATATATTCTTCCAATTGAAGTACTACTATAACCTTGCCTTCTTCATCTAAATTTTCTACTTTGTCTAAGTCTCACCATATTGATTCCTGTAAGGCCCTCAGCCAAGGTGGATCTAATTGGAACTCATCAAATTTATGTCCTGGGCTTGTACCAAGATGTGTACCAAGTCAAGGCTATGATATCTGAAAGTTATTGACGATCTCAAAGGTAAACGACAAGAATCAAGGTAATATATTTCTTTGGCAAGAGAAAAATCAGGTTGAGTGTAGGCCGCTAATTCACATTCAACATCGGTGGAGGTATGTGCGATGATGGTGGTGATCGAAGTGAGCATGACAACAACATTCAATAAGAAGATAACATGGTTGATTCTTAAACGAGGTGGCATGGATGGAATTGGAAAAAATGGCTTGCTGTGGTTTTATATTTTTCATATCATATATCACTTTTCGTGTTTCTAATTTCTGCTGTGCATTTATTCAACTAGATTATTTTAGAACGACGGCATTAAAATTGATTTACATTATTCCTACATTGTAGGCAAGCGACAAAACAACGTGTTTTTGTCTTGGAAAATTATGTCCAAATTTCGTTACCTAAGACGGTAACACTGCAAGACATGTACGACAACAGATGGCCTGTATGCGCCAGAAAAATTGGCATTTGCTGGAGAAAAATGACATGTTACGGTTCCAGTACACCCGAGAGGGCTTATCTATTGCAGTATATCCCCAAGTACAAAAATATAGAACTTCCTACAAAGTTGAAACTTGTTGATCAGGCAGTTGGGCGCACATTCACTACCGTATATGTGCAATGGTATGATGGAAGGTCATTCTACAAAGGAGAATGGAGCAAGCTAATCAAAAGAAATTTTATCAGAATAGGCGATATTTGCATGTGGGTGTGTTTGATAATAGACCTCAAGATGTGTGTGTGTCAGCTTGTTACCTGTAAACCGCAAATAGCATATACTTAATTGTTAGGATGAGCTATTGTGTTGAACATGTTTTATAATCCTCCTTGGTGAATTGAGTTCAACTGAATTTGAAACATTTATGGTCTATATAATTATTGCATTCATGATGTGTATGAATATATATGGAATATAATGTTATTGTTGGACTATTTTTATATTTTAGTAATATATTTTAGGAGTACTTTTGTGTGTTGCTATATTTTGGTTATATTCTCAATAATCGTTCTAGTGTAATTACAACCTGATTTGATTTTGATGCACGTATTAAATAACCATAATAATTTGTATATAGAATTTTTTTTCTAGCTCATAGTGTTGTATAAATATGGCTCATACGATTGATATAAACTTTACATTTGTCCAAACAACATAAAAATGGTAACCCCTTGTATTAAATCCGTGACACATTAAAAATGAAAGAGGTGATTTAGAAGTGTACCCATTTGCACTACTATTTGATAAGGTAACTCCATTATCCTTTAATGATCTCACATTCGTCTTTTTCTCGACTGATTACTGATAGTCACATCAATTTCTTATGCTAATATATCATTTTTCATCTTTCAGATTTAGATCTCAATCAACCTTGAGCTGTGTGTTTAAAAATATTCTTTCATGTTTCGTGCAACAGATTGATACACTCACTACTCAACACACACCACCTGAAGGAGTTACCAACATTAGTTAATTTAAATTGGTTTTGGTGACAATTTCCACAACTGAAAAACAAAGAACCCTACAATTCTAGAAACGAAAATCTAAAAGAGGCATATATATATGCCTATCAAATAGTAAAATAATTTATTTGAGATGGGTTGTCCATTTCAATAGATGATTTGTTTGAGTAGGGAATGAAAATTATTTGAGAGTGATAATCCACATCTGATTCTCAATTTTCTTGCTTCTTCGGAGAGTTTCCCCTCAAAATGGGAACTAATGTTCATTATTCCCATATTTTTCGACTCCAATGCTTTCGTAAAATGTCTGCAAACGGGTATGCATGCTTACATACTGATGATTCGGGCAAAAATCGAATCTTGATCCACTTCGAATGTATTTTGTTCGTCCACTTATTAGCCCCGGAAATTTAATGTTTTTCACCATATGTAAATTACGGGAGAAAGGCACCAATGGTCCTGCCGTTTGAGTCAAATGGCGTACACAGTACCACGTTTGACCAGCCTGTGACATTTAGTCACATTGTTAATTTCTTTGATCATGGCTTTGGAAGGACATTTTGACGATTTTGACCAAATAAGCTAAGTTGGCAAGCTAGTCAACTGGTCAAACTCGACAAGTCACCTGCCAACTCATATGTCTGATAAAAAAATGAATAATAAAATTCAAGATCTGATTTTTACCCGATTCAATATGTAATGAACTCATCGTAAATTTTCTTTACAAGGATGCAAAAAACATTTCTTGACAAAAACAAAAAAAAAAATAATAATAATAATAAAACAAAAAGAAGCTGCCTAATCTTGACCTGAAAAGTTACAAGCTATACTACTCTGCATTCTAGAACTAGCTTGTATAGTATGTGTATCACTCTGCTTAAAAGCTAGAGATGAGATTGACAAATGAGTGCGTGCTGCATGGGATTGTTAGGCCACCCGTTGGCTGATGGAACCCGTATTCTTCTTCAGCCTGACATAGCAAATCTTGGAAATCTAGGCGGTTCAAGTACGATATGGGAATAACAAAACGCTTCCGCTCATGTTCCCCAACATAAACAGCAAAGTGCCCTATTGGTACATCACTTCCTGTTGGAGATGTTCTTTTTCCGCCTGTAAATGATCGTCTACTCACTTTGTAGATAGCCATTGTTGTTCTCAAGTAAATCTTTTGTAGATACCGAAAGCGTTTGTGAGATAGTTTAGATAATGTGAGACGTTTATGGACTTTTTAATGGTTATGAGTCCAGAAATGTGATGTGTATATATAGTGTGGAAATTGAAATTAGGATTAGGTAGCAAGTGGCAATAGCTAATAAGCAAGTTGGATTATGTGGTGGCTGGTGAAGGTTGAGCAAACAGAATCACATGAGGAATCACATGAATTTGTCATGAACCAAGCATATCATCTACTCTTCCCAATATTGTTCCCTTCAATGGACGATAAGTGATGTCTTCTTTCGACTTTGTAAATCACAAGGAATTTAAGCCAAGTCTTGGAAATTTGTGGCCAAGACAGAGTTAGGCCGGAATGATATATTATCAGGCAAAATAACCGTGCATGGCAACTGGGATAACATGGTTCTGTCGACTGTCTTGCTAAAATCAACAATCTAACTCTGCGACATAATGCTATGTGCCCATGCCCACAGGAAATAAACTAGCCAAGTAGTGATTTCAGTCGGCTGGAAACATTATCATATGTTCTTCCAACTCTATCCACATAGCACTCAGATTATGACTTGTAAAAAGGAAATTTTGTGAGATTTCTTGGATCATCCTGCTTCTGATCATATCCAACCAGTCAAACATCATTATTTGCAACCTTATCCAACAAAAATTATGTCAATAGCCTGCGAATCCCCCTAGTCCTTTGTTTAAAACGAAGAAATTTGCTAGGTCCATGGTTCGATTGTCTTTGGTGTGGTTTTATCCCTTTATTTATCTTTTTTTTTCTTAGAATATGTGGTCGTATATTTACGAAAAAGATTTCTAATATATTTCTTGTGTGTATACTTAGGGTGAATATGTATAAATATAATATTTCTTGTGTGTATGTACTTAGAGTGTTATATATCAACATCTTTCTTGAATGAGCCTTCATTTTGATATTTACGAACTCAAGCAGAAAACGTGTTTGGCCTGTTTAATCATCCTAGCTAGTGATGGGCTTACACTCCCTAGGAGAGAGGATGTCTTCATTGTGAAGTTCATCAAATTAATTTCCGGTTGTGATTCTAGCTAAGAAATAGAGCACGAACAACTCCAAAATATAATATAACTTGGAAATTTACAAGGTTTCAGCTTTTTTTTATTTGTTGATTTCACAAATGAAACAGCTCAAAGAAACTAAAGCACAAATATAACTTCCCCCAGTTCATAGCCCTGTCACTCAAAATATGAATGAGAGATTGATCTCAAAAGGCTTGGAATTAAGGACACTGAGAATCTATCTATATATATACCTACTGACATATGTGCTTGCATTTCAGTAGGTCTTTTATGTGCTGAATGTCAAAGTTTTTCATATGCTAATATTTTCATGGAAACATATGTACAACAGAAAGAAAACCCGAGTAACAAGATTCAATATTGAAACAAATTAGCTAATCTTCCTTGATGGGAATTAAGTATTGCTCTTGAATTTCAGCATGGCTCAATATGCTCTCTAACTGTTTTCTCATTTCACACTTTAAAATTTTGATGGTTCCATACTTTTCTCCTGATAAAGAAAAGAGTATTCATTATATGTTGATGAAATGAGATACAAAAATTTCTACACCTAACTTCTACAAAATCTATAAAATCTATCTAGTACTATGTATTATCTCCCTGCAAAGCGAGAGGTGAGATCAATGAAGAAATCTTCACTGCAGGGGATTGTTAGGCCACCCATTGGATGATCAAATCCGTATTCTTCTTCTGCTTGACATAGCAAATCTTGAAATGAAGAATGATTGAGGTATGATACTGGAATAACGAACCGCTTCTTCTCATACTCTCCGACATAAACAGCAAGATGCCCTTTTGGAACTTCAGTTCCATTTGATGATAATTTCTTTCCACCTGAGAAAGACCGTCTAAGGATACTGTGAATAGCCATTCTTTTTACTAAATAAATCTTGTTGAATCAAAAGATGAAGTAGAAAGATTGGAGAATTTTGTGAAACTTCTGAAATCTGAGATATGATGAGTTATGTAAGGTTGATGATGGTTCTACAATCTCAGAGGCCTGTTATATATAGGGGTACTCTGGATATCAGAATTAGTTGCAATAAGCAACTGGATGTGTGGTGGCTAGTGAAACTTGAGAAGCATAAACACAAGGAATCAAATGAATTTGTCTATAAGTTATCAACACAAACATCATTAATTGATGGCAATCTTGACCCACAAAAAAAAAAAATTAACAGCCTGTTAATACATATCTGGTCTTATAGTTCAGGAACAAGATTTTAACTGGGTCCAACAAGTGAATCAAAACTTGATATCCATGTTAGGTATTCATGTCAATGAGAGAAACTAAGGTCCAGTTGCCATCAGCAATAGGTTTTGTGGAGCTAGTGAAATTCAAGAAACACAAACACAAGGACTCACATGCATTTGTCTTTCAAATATGATGATAATATATTACAGGAACAATTGTAAAGCATTCTTTACACATCAGTAACAAGACATGTACTTGAAAGCTGTCTGATTAGGTACAAAGATGAAATCATCGAGCAAGAATACTATAAATCAGATCATGAGTTGATAAAAGTTTTATAGGCACATAGTCCACCAAAACAACCAACACAAATCCAACAACACTCAGCTAGGTTTCGTTCAGAATCTTAATTGTACGATTTGCTTCAACAAGATTAATTTAGTAAAAACAAATGGCTATTCTTAGTATCCTTAGATGTTCTTTCTCAGGTGGAAGAAACTTATCATCAAAAGTGAACAAAATTATACTGAACCATTCATGGAACCAGGTATTCAAGAGCCTAGCTATTTTAGGAGTACCCTGCCTCTTGCACTACACACATCATGCTTCAACTTATTTTCTACTAATCTATAAACACGTATATACAAGTAACTGAATGATTCAAGCTTAAAATGAGCAAACAGAAGCGAGCATGTTACAAGCATAACAATATCCATAGCGAATGTTCTTCAGAACTATTAAATTCCAAATAGATTCAAAATGCAAATATATGGAGATGTTCAATGACATTAGTAAAAATAACTTCATATTCTGACAAACAATCCTAGCAAGAAACCATAAATTCAAAGGTTCAAACCAACTAATCTCTTGTCACCTTCCTTCAGGTACAATCATCCGAAAATGGCGATACTAAACTTGTGACATTGACATATGGTTGAAAATTCTGAGCAGATCTCTATTTGATAGCTTAAGTGAGTTACTTTTTGGATCATAGAATTTGAAGCCTTGCGAGTCGAACATACTAATCAAAATTTCATCCTCTCCTGTCATCCATATGGGTACACCAGAACAAGAAAAATCAATGGCAGTACTGATCATCTTATTCCAGAACTCATATTTCAACCCACACATCCTCTCCTGTCATCTTATTGCTTTAAAACCCACACATCCATGTTAGTCGCACGCTCGGAAATCACACAAAGGAATCCTCTGAGCACTTCCACAGATACGCGACAAGCACCCTGCGCCTCCAAAGCAATTGGTGGTGGCTCAACAATTCCATAAGCCTCACTTCCTAAATCGAAAGAAAAGTTTGCCTTTGCGTTCCTTTTCTCTCATCCAGTATAGCTTACCATTAGCAAACTTCCCATTGTGGAACAATCGAACAATTCCGATCAAATAACCGATTGAACAAAGATGATTACGAAACTACAATCAATCGAATGCGTAAAGAAATCAACACAAGATTTACGTGGTTCGGCTTTGCCTACATCCACGGAGAACAACAAGAACAATCCACTAATCAATGAAAGATTACAAGAATCCGAGAAGCTCTCAAGCAATCAACAATGGCGACTTGCTCTCTTCTCTTCTATTCTCTCTCTCACTAGTGTTTCTCTCACTATAACTGACAAGTGAATGATAATGAGATCAATCTCTCCCTTAACACCCAAGCTACAAGTCTATTTATACGGATTACAAACAAAGGAAGACGAATTACAAGTTAACAGGCTGTCATGCTCTGTTTCCTGCTTCCAACTGTTTTCCCTCCGTGTCACCTTTTAATCTCAGCCGTAGGATGATCAAGAGATCAACGGTTCCTGAGCAATTTGGCAAATAGACTCTTCCTGTAACTCGTAACCACAGATTCCGTATTAAAACCCACAGATTCTGCACTAAAACCCACAGTATTTTTGCTAAAACCCACATAAACTGTCTAATCTTCACAATTCTCCACCTGTAGAGAGTTTCTTGCTTCAGTTCTCACTTAATCCAGTTCCTTCAAGGTTAGAACCAATCCCCTTTCACCATATTACCCTGTTCCTGAGGTTAGAACAGACCCCTTCTTTAATCCATCATCAAACTGATGTTGCTGTGACATTGCTGCAATTGTTGATCAATCTGCAACAATATTCAAACTTCCTTAATGATAATACCTTGGTCATTGCATCTGCTGGATTGTCCAAGGTTGATATCTTCTTCACTTTAATCTCACCTTTCTCTACAATATCTCTGATAAAGTACATCTTCACATCAATATGCTTGGTTCTCTCATGATACATCTGATGTTTAGTAAGATGTATTGCACTCTGACTATCACAATATATGCAAATACACTCCTGAACAATACCAAACTCTTTGATTATTCCTTTTAACCAAATAGCTTCCTTGATAGCTTCAGTAAGTGCTATAAATTCTGCTTCTGTGGTTGAGAGTGCTACCACAGGTTGTTGCACTGACTTCCAGCTGATTGTTGTACCATATAATGTGAAAACATAACCTGTGGGTGACTTCCTACTATCCAGATTAGCAGCAAAATCTGAATCAACATATCCCACCAATGCTTCTGCATCTGCAATGTTATTCTTCATAAACTTCAGACCATAGTTAGCTGTCCTTTTCATGTATCTCAATACCCACTTTACAGCTTCCCAATGTGCTTTCCCTGCACAACTCATGTATCTACTTACCACACTCATGCTATGAGCAAGATCTGGTCTGCAACAGACCATTGAATACATGAGACTTCCAACTGCATTTGCATAAGGAACTCTTTCCATTTCAGCTACTTCCTTTTCATCTTTAGGACATTGATCTAGAGAAAGCTTGATATGTTGACCCAGTGGTGTAGAAACTCCACTGGCTTGATGCATATAGAATCTAGACAAAACTTTGTTAACATAGTGTTGCTGAGACAAGTATAGAGTACTGTGTTTCAGCTCACTTGTGATATCCATGCCCAAGATTCTACTAGCATTGCCTAAATCTTTCATTTCAAACTCTCTTTGCAATAGTTTCTTCAATTTACTAATCTCTGAGATGTCATTACCAGCCAACAACATATCATCAACATATAACAGCAGAAATATGATTGCATCAGTTGAACAATGAAGTATGTATGCACAGCTGTCATATGAGCTTCTTATAAATCCAATGCTCAACACATAAGTATCAAATCTCTTATACCATTGTCTGGGACTTTGTTTCAGCCCATAAAGAGATTTTAGAAGCAAACACACCTGATTCTTGTCTTTATCAGATTTCACTCCATCTGGTATAGACATATAGATCTTCTCTTCTAGATTTCCATGAAGAAATGCAGTCTTCACATCTAGTTGCTGTAGAATTAACTCCTATTGAGCAACAACTGCAAGAAGTAACCTGATAGAACAATGTTTTACCACTGGTGAGAAGATTTCATTGAAATCTATACCTTCTCTCTGTGTAAAACCTTTTGCAACTAATCTAGCTTTGAATCTCATTGACTCTCCTGATTCAGTTGTCTCCACCTTCTTCTTGTAGATCCATTTGCAGCCAACAATCTTTGCTTCTTTTGTTTGTCCACTATCTTCCATGTACCATTCTTGTTCATAGATAATAGCTCATCATTCATAGCTTTAATCCACTGATTTCTCTCAATACAGCTTACAGCTTCATTGTAATTTCTGGGCTCAATATTATCAATATCTTGTGCTACATTCAACACATGAGCTACATAGTTAGCCCAACCAAATCTAGTTGAATGTTTTCCTGCACCTTTTCTCCTATTCCTGTGCTGTGTCAGGTTCCAATTTCTCAACTCATTTGAGGTTGTACCTTGTTGTTGTTTAGAAATTTGATCTTCTTCTTCTGAATGTGAGTTGTCCTCATTCTCAGTTGAAATGTTCACAGGTGTAGACGGATCAGTGTCATGATTATTCTTCTCCTATATGTCTGCAACTGATCTCTCCTGTGTAACATCTGATATCATGACATTTTGAGTTATGTCATCTATAGTGGGATCATTGTTTGCAATCTCCACCTCAGACTGATTACTCTTATCAGTTTTCACAGATTCAGGTATACTGTGTGATTCTTGCTTGAATGGCATCACATTTTCATTGAAGATCACATCTCTACTTATGATGCATTTTCTCTTATTTATGAACCATAACTTGTAGCCTTTCACACCCTTAGGATAACCCAGGAATAAGCATCTCAGAGCTGTCTCACATGTGCAAATGCTGAGCAACCAAACACCCTCAAGTTTGAGTAGTTAGAGAGCTTTCCTGACCATACCATTTCAGGAGTTTTAAACTTTATTGCACTAGAGGGACACCTGTTGATCAAGAAACATGCAGTGTTCACATCTTCTCCCCAGAAACATTTGGTTAAACCTGAGCTCAAAAGCATGCACCTTACCCTCTCTAGTAAAGTTCTATTCATCCTCTCTGCAACTCCATTTTGCTGTGGAGTTCCTGATACAGTCATGTGTCTTTGGATCCCTCTCTCTTTACAGAAGTTATTAAACTCAGTTGAAACAAACTCCATGCCATTGTCAGTCCTTAAACACTTTAGCTTCTTGTTTTTTGATTTTCAACTTCAACTAACCACTCTTTAAACTTCTCAAGAGCTTCATATTTTGATCTGAGAATAAAAACCCACAACTTCCTTGAATAGTCATCTATTATACTCATGAAGTATCTTCCTCCATTCAGAGTTTGCACCCTTGCTGGCCCCCACAAATCTGAATGAACATATTCCAGAATTCCATGTGTGGTATGTTTGCCAGACTGGAAACTAGCTCTATGAGCTTTACTCATCACACAATGGTCACAGAACTCTAGTTTGTAGATTTTATCATCACCAAACACCTGTAGCTTTGCTAGCTCACTCAGTGTGATTCACCTCCTTAGTAACATGACTATGCCCAGTAATGGTTGATCCTTGCAAGTAATACAGACCATTCTCCTTAATTGCCTGAATAACCACCTTATTCTGCATACTCACTTTCAGAACACCATGGTATGAACCATAGCTGTATCCCTTACTATCAAACACACCTAATGATAGTAGGTTTCTCTTCATACCAGGAACATATCTCACATCTGTAACCTTTCTCACTAATCCATCATACATCTTAATGTATATAGTGCCAATTCCCCTAATTCTGCAAGCATGGTCATTCCCCAGTAACACTTCACCACCATTAAATGTCTTTAACTCACTAAACCAAGATTTAACAGGTGAAATATGGAATGAACAACCAGAATCTAACACCCACTGATCACTGATATGGGATTCACAAACAACAAGTGCTTCTGCATTATCATAAATGTTACCTTCTGCAATATCTGTTGTGTTGTATTGAGCTGCAGACTTGTTTTTCATGAGGGGACAATCTTTCTTGAAATGTCCAGCTTTCTTTGCAATGATAGCACTTCCTCTTCTCCACATTATCAGCTCCACTCTCTCAGGTAGCTTGGCAGTTCTCCTGGTGTTATTGAATGGTTTGTTCCTCAGATTGTGATTCTTGTTCCATGGTTGCTTCACAGATAAGCTCTCTGCAACTGTGTCATGTTGATTACTAACACCTTTTTGATCCAGCTTGTTTCTCAAGGCTAGCTCCACATCCTTAGCTGTTAGATCATCCGGCTTTGACATGACTATTGCATCTACAAAGTGTTCATATCTCTGAGGCAATGAGCTAAGTAGTATGACTGCTTTGTCATCCTCACCAACTGTCATCTCCCTTGACTCCATATCAGAACACAGCTTGTTAAATTCATCAAGATGTTCAATAATTGACCTATCAGATTCCATTTTGAAGGAGAAAAACATCTGTTTGAGCTTGATTTTGCTTGCCACAGTCTTAACATGATATAGCTCTTCAAGCTTGTCCCAAACACCTTTTGCGGTCTTCTCTTTGATTACTTCTCTCAGAGCTTTGTCACCAAGAGACAGGATCAAGGTGCTACGGGCCTTCCCAATGATTCTATTCTTCTCAGCTTCATCGAAATCTTTGTCAAAACCATCATTGCCTAACAGAGCTTGCTCTACACCTTGCTGTACCAGAAGTGCTTCCATTTTCGCCTTCCACAAAGTAAAGTCCACCTTCTCAGTTAACTTCTCTGTATCAAATTTTGTTGTAGACGCCATTGATCACCTGTTTCAACCTCGACTTCCCACAGACGGCGCCAATTGTTGAACAATCGAACAATTCCGATCAAATAACCAATCGAACAAAGACTATTACGAAACTACAATCAATCGAATGCGTAAAGAAATCAACACAAGATTTACGTGGTTCGGCTTTGCCTACATCTACGGAGAACAACAAGAACAATCCACTAATCAATGAAAGATTACAAGAATCCGAGAAGCTCTCAAGCAATCAACAATGGCGACTTGCTCTCTTCTCTTCTATTCTCTCTCTCACTAGTGTTTCTCTCACTATAACTGACAAGTGAATGATAATGAGATCAATCTCTCCCTTAACACCCAAGCTACAAGTCTATTTATACGGATTATAAACAAAGGAAGACGAATTACAAGTTAACAGGCTGTCATGCTCTGTTTCCTGCTTTCAAATGTTTTTCCCTCCGTATCACCTTTTAATCTCAGCCGTAGGATGATCAAGATCAACGGTTCCAGAGCAATCTGGCAAATAGACTCTTCCTGTAACTCGTAACCACAGATTCCGTATTAAAACCCACAAATTCTTCACTAAAACCCACAGTATTTGTACTAAAACCCACATAAACTGTCTAATCTTCACACCCATTTCTGCCAGTGATAGTCAGCATCAACTTATCATCTAATCTCTTCAAAGAATTAATTCTTAAAGTATATAATACTACAACCTTCCTGTCAGGACAACCGAATGCATGGTACATCGCCAAGATCTTGTAATCAGCACCATCAAAACCAAACCCGAAGTTGGAAACATAATTATCGGCCATGCCATCAATGCAAGGCAATTCTCTGGATATTTTGGTCGATGGATTCCACACGAACAAATGGTCGTGAAAGTTAACTGGTGTTCCGATGAATGCACAGAAGAGTCCATTACAGGAACCAATAAAATCAAAATAAGTTGCTTTGTCACTCAGGGGATAGTAAAATTCAGCTGCTGTATTATCATCATCAAATTTATTCAGTAAGCTATTCAAATTATACTGCTTAAACTGAAGGATACAATATCGTGTCCTGATAATCTGTGTTGAAATAATACGTGCATGATTTGTGTTGTTTGCTGCAAATCCAATTGGGATTGAA
Organism: Plantago major; assembly: GCA_026545765.1. Taxonomy (NCBI): domain Eukaryota; kingdom Viridiplantae; phylum Streptophyta; class Magnoliopsida; order Lamiales; family Plantaginaceae; genus Plantago; species Plantago major. The sequence goes on along the minus strand of CM048843.1, from coordinate 85,901,000 downwards.
CGAACGCTTTACTGGAGATCAAACTATGCCATGATTTCAAAACGCACCTGAACTTCAACAGTAATTTGACTGGCAATCGTAAGAAGATTTCAATAATCAAATGTTCCGGGATTTCGTAATTTCCAGCAAAATCATCAGCTTTGAGTTTCTTGGAGATTAATCTGTTCTCCATTGGCCGAACGAAATTATTTTTTTTTGAGATACAATATTTAGCATTGGATAAATTTTATTATCAATAAATCTTTAATCACCAATCATTCTCTATACAAAGAGATTAATCACCCATTTTGGGGATCGAACCCAAACGAAATTATTAAGTAGGGTTTTTTTAGTTTTCTCCTCTAATCATAAACAGAACAGAGAAGTTATATAAATAGTAAATTGGTGGGTTAATTGTATTTTAGTACTGAACTAAACGTCCCTTGCGATTTGATCCCTCCAATTTTATTTTTTATTTTTTCAAAAAACAACCTTCCTTGCTTATAAACGATTGTGTTTATACATATTTACCATGGTATGATTGAAATTCTCAAGGACTTCTGGATCATCTTTCTTGAATTCTCAATAAGAACAACGAATCGTACGATTGAAATTCTGAACATCTAGCTGAATGTTGGGAGTTTTAAAGTGTTCATGGACTATGTACCTGTGTCCTTTTATATATAAGAGTTTTATCAACTGATCATTTGATCACGGATAGTACCAGATTATACGACATAATTCTGCGATGTCATGTCTTCTGAGATATGGCACATTCATTATGTTTTGTGTTTACGTGATGATCTCAACATTGTATAATTGTAGCAGATCAAACAGATTGCAAGCACAAATCTTGTAACTGATATGTAATGAATGCTTTACTTGTTTCTTTAAAATCCCTACTTGTCCAATTTCAAAGACAAAAGCATGTGAGTCCCTTGTGCGTGTGTTTCTTGAACTTCACTAGCCACCACAAAAACCTGTTGCTGATAGCAACTGGACTTTTAATTTGTTTCACTTATCTGCAATATACCTAACATGGAAATTAAGTTGTGATCACTTGTTAAAATCTTGTTCCTGAACCATAAGACCAGATATGTATTAACACTAACAGGCTGTTAACTTCTTTTTCTTTTTCTTTTGTGGGTCAAGATTGCCATCAATTAATGATGTTTGTGTTGATAACTTATAGACAAATTCATGTGATTCCTTCTGTTTATGCTTCTCAAGTTTCACTAGCAACCACAGATCCAGTTGCTTATTGCAATTAACTTTGATTTCCACTTGAAATCTTTTCTATGTTCATAAATCCCAGCATACCACTATATATACAACAGGTCTATAGGATTGCAGAACCATCAACATTTCCTAGTACAACGCAGCTTTCAAAAGTTTCACAAAATTCTCCCAACTTTCTACGTTTGCTTCAACAAGAATATTAATTCAATACAAGGATGGCTATTCACAGTATCCTTAGGCGTTCTTTATCAGGCGGTAAAAAATCATCTTCATCCGGAACAGATGTTCCCAAGGGGCATCTAGCTGTTTATGTGGGGGAGTATGAGAAGAAGCGGTTCATTATTCCAGTCTCATACCTCAACCATTCTTCATTTCAAGATTTGTTATGTCAACCTGAAGAAGAATACGGGTTTGATCATCCAATGGGTGGGCTAACAATCCCCTGCAGTGAAGATTTATTTATTGATCTCGCCTCTCGCGCTGCTCGAAGATAATACATACAGTTTATACTCGATAGATTTTGTGTAAGTTAGCCATAGAATTTCTTTTATCCCATTTTATCATATTTTCTTTCTATTCATCAGGAGAAAGGTTTGTACCTCTCAAAAATGTTAAATGTTAAATGAGAAAAGAGTTAGAACTTATTGACCAATACTGAATTTCAAGAGCACTTAATTTCCATCAAGGAAGACTACAGTATATGTTTCGATATTGAATCTTGTTACTCGGGTTTTCTATATGTCATATATGTTCCATGACAGATATTACGATATCAGAATGCAGATTCCTGGTCTGATCCAAACTTCATTCCGAGTCCTACTCGGTTAAGAGGAAGAAGATTTTGGTTTAGAACATCCAACTAGAGTCTTCAGATTAGACTTCTCGTCTCAAAAAACTTCTTTTATGTCATTCGCTCTTCACCCGAAGTTGAGGCTGAACTATAATGTTATTGAAAAGCACATTTTCTTGATAAGACCATACACATACGTACGTTATAACTTTGTTTAATTAGGACGTAACACAACATAGTTATACATGAAATGAAATATGCATTGACATTATAAATTACACAGTCAAGAGAAACAAATTCACTCTGTTCCAGAAATACAGTGCTGAGACTCATCAATTTATCAGAAGTCTGAACTTATACGGCCAGTGACGACACAAATTTCGCCTTTTCCTCAATTGTTTCTTTATCGAACCATTCCTAGCTGATTTCTTGCTATCTGTTTAAGATATATCTCATTCCGGGTAAAGCATTCAAAATTTCAAATCAGTGTCTTTGAGCGAGGAGTCAGAGAACAGACTCCATGACACGAAACCTAGCCGAGTGTTGTTGGATTTGTGTTGGTGGACTATGTACCTATGTACTTTTATACATTAGAATTTATCAACTGATTTGATCATCACAGATAATACCAGATTATACATTCATTATGTTCATATTGTGTTTGCTTGGTGATTTCGCTTTGTACTAGTCCAACAGCTTTCAAGCAAAAATCTTGTTACTGATATGTAATGAATGCTTCATAATTGTTCCTGTAAAATCGTATCAGTTATATTTGAAAGACAAGCATGTGAGTCCTTGTGTTTGTAATCTTATTGGACCCAGTTCAAATCTTATTCCCGTACCATAAGACCGGATGTAATAGCAGTCTGTTGGATTATTTGTTGTGGGTCAAGATTATGCTAGCAATTAATGATGATTGTATTGATTTAAAGACACATGCATGTGATCCATTGTGTTTATCCCTCTCAAGTTTCAATAGCCACACAAATCCAGTTGCTTGTTGCAACTAACTTGATTTCCACCAGAAGTCTTTTCTATGTCCATAAATCCCAGCATATCAATATATAGACAGCAGGTCTCTAGGATGTTAGAACCATCAACATTTCCCAGTATAACTCATCATATTAATTTCTCAGCTTTCAGAATTTCCACAAAATTCTCTCATCTTTCTATTTGCTTCAACAAGAATATTAATTCAATACAAGGATGGCTATTCACAGTATCCTTAGGCGTTCTTTATCAGGCGGTAAAAAATCATCTTCATCAGGAACAGATGTTCCTAAGGGGCATCTAGCTGTTTATGTGGGGGAGTATGAGAAGAAGCGGTTCGTTATTCCAGTATCATACCTCAACCATTCTTCATTTCAAGATTTGCTATGTCAAGCTGAAGAAGAATACGGATTTGATCATCCAATGGGTGGCCTAACAATCCCCTGCAGTGAGGATTTGTTCATTGATCTCACCTCTCGTTTTGCTGGACGATAATTCATACTTATACTAGCTAGATAGATTTTGTATAAGTTAGCCATAGACATTTCTTTATCTCATTTCATCAACATATGTTTCTCTTTATCAGGAGAAAAGTATGTACCTGTCAAAATGCTACATGTGAAATGAGTAAAGAGTTAGAACTTAATTCCCATCAAGGAAGATTACCTAACATGTTACAATATTGAATCTTGTTGCTCGGGTTTTCTTTCTGTTGGATTTGATTCCTTGACATAAAGGACCTAGAAAGTACACATTGACAACACTAGTCCATATTACACAGATAAATCTTATTCCAGGACATGCATATTGACAATACAAGTCGATATTACTTGAGCGTATGAACGTATTGAAATGACATATGCTGTATCAAAATCTATGAAGAATCAAACAAAAAAAAATAGCCAATCTGAGGAAAAACAATTTCATTCTTTCAAATTTGTACTGAGGAGGTTAAGACCTACAAATTGAGATTGAATCTAGCTGTAATTTATACTACAATTTAAACCCTAATTTCAGTCGTACGGATAAAATGCATGTAAACTCTAGATCAATTGGAAGAACCCTAATTTACCCTGTTTGTTCAAATTTGGGATTTATTTCATATTCTGTACTCCTGGTGCAGTGCACCCTCCAATGAGATTCAAATGTTTCAGTTCTTGGGACTGTTACCCGCATTTTCTTGCGAACAGTGCGGCGTTTTTTCTTTCTTTAATTCGTTTTACAGTTCAGTTCTTCTCTGTTTTTCTTCATCTTCTTTTTGATGTCAATGCTTTCGTAAAATTCCGCCAATGGGTATGCGTGCTTGCATACTGATCATTCCAACAAAATCGAATCTTGATCCACTTTGAATGTGTTTCGTTAGTCTACTTATTTATTTTTCACAGAAAATTTATTTTTTTTCTCCATATGTAAATGACACGAGTCAATATGTAATGAATTCATCATGAATTTTCATTCAAAGGATGCAAAAAAACATTTCTGCACAAAATATATTTTAGGAGTACTTTTGTGTGTTGCTATATTTTGGTTATATTCTCAATAATCGTTCTAGTATAATTACAACCTGATTTGATTTTGATGCCCGTATTAAATAACCATAATAATTTGTTTATAGAATTTTTTTTTTGTTTTCTAGCTCATAGTGTTTTATAAATATGACTCATACGATTGATATAAACTTTACATTTGTCCAAACAACATAAAAATGGTAACCCCTTGTATTAAATCCGTGACACAAAAAAAAAAAAAAAAAAAAAAATGAAAGAGGTGCTTTAGAAGTGTACCCATTTGCACTACTATTTGATAAGGTAACTCCATGATCCTTTAATGATCTCACATCCGTCTTTTTCTCGATTCGACATCGATAGTCACATCAATTTCTTATGCTAATATATCATTTTTCATCTTTCTGTTGAGCTGTTTGTTTAAAAATATATGATGTTCTTTCATGTTTCGTGCAACAGATCGATACACTCACTACTCAACACACTAATTTAAATTGGTTTTGGTGACAATTTCCAAAACTGAAAAACAAAGAACCCTACAATTCTAGAAACGAAAATCTAAAAGATGAACTATTTATCACAATAAATTATTTGAAAATCCAATTTTTAATGGGCCTCCAAACACCATGAATGTTTTATTTGATCATTTTATTGTATTTTTTCCCCATGAGAATAGATGCTTTAAAACCTTTAAATGACTGAATGTTGTAGTGATTAAGTGTTTCAAGTAGCTTATTTAAGCCTGTTTATTGATGTTTTAATGGCATCCCTGAAACTTAAACTTTTAGACATATTTAATAGTAGTTTAATTATATTAGATTGTCACTTAAAACTATAACAAACCATTTTAAAAACTATAAAAATTATCATGTACAATCTCACCCTCTTTTAAAAGAATAACAAAAGAGGTTAAAAACTATAACAAACTATGTTAAAAACTATAAAAAATTATCATGTAGAATCACACCCTCTCTTAAAAGAATAGCAAAAGAGGTTAAAAATTATAATTGAAATATATAAATACGGATGCATTAAAACCATCACATTATCTTTTAAAACATTAACAAAATACGTTAAAACGGTAATTAAAACTCTAAATGCTAACAACGTAAAAGTATAATATAATGTACTAAAAGCATAACAAAAAATGTAAGTCTCGGCGGTTTTTTAAGAAACTCGCCAAAAAACCGTTAAAACCCAAAAACTGTAAAAAACCACAAAAAAATCTTGACTTTCCTACTTTTTAGGAAAATCTTACATTTTCTAAGACTTTGGCACAAAAGTATTGTGTGCTTGGGCATAACATAATAATGAATGTTGTAAAGTTGTGGCTTAGGAAATGAGGACTAAAAACTAGTGGAGGTCTGAATTGATCATCATCTAAATTGGACATACATTGTATTAACCAGTTCGAATAGGAACGACATATTCCAAATCGCGCTGATTTAGCAAAATCGGAAGCCTTTAGTAGTGGAGGAGGAAGAAAACAAAATTAAAAGGACTCGAACCCCAACAAGCGATCGAGGCATCGGCGGCGATAGTCCGCGGCGGCGGTGATTTACAAGCTCTCCTCCCCTCGCCAACACTGACCGCAATGCCGCTCCCTCCTCTCCTCCGCCGCCTACTCCTCTCTCTCCGCCCTTGACCATTTCGATTCCCGATCTGTGAATCGATGGAGGAAAGGCGACAGTTGGCGTCAGATTCGGGGAGTGACGGAGGCGACGATGGTGGCGATGGAGAAGTGTGTGGTGGTGAACAGGCGGCGGCGTAGTGTGCTGGTTGTGAACCGCCGGCGTAGTGGTGGTGGTAGTTTTGAGGTTTTTGAGATCTGCCAGCCATTTAGTGTTTTTAGGCTTTGGATTGTGATTTAGTGGTTTTTATAGGGTGACCGAGTTTTTCCTATTCATGAGAAACCGATCATGAAAGGCTTTACTATAAAAAAACCGGCCTTTCCATATCTAATGGAAAATCAGGCCTTATACTATACTTTCTCCCAACAATAATAATAAGTAAAATTGAAGAAAAAGGAAATTATATTTACCAAATACGTTTGGTGGTTTGGTAGGGTTACAATTGTAATTTGCAACTGTTTAGCATTCTATAAAAGAGACACAAACCCTAATTCTCTTTCAGCAAAGTTTCCGCCGCACCCCATATGTCAATTCCTCCGCCCCTATTATTGTAGAACTTCATTAGAAATATAGTCTTCCAATTGAAGTACTATAACCTTGCCTTCTTCATCTAAATTTTCTACTTTGTCTGAGTCTCATCATATTGATTCCTGTAAGGCCCTCAGCCAAGGTCGTTCTAATTTGATCTCATCAGATTTATGTCCTGGGCTTGTACCAAGATGTGTACCAAGTCAAGGCTATGATATCCAAAGTTATTGACGATCTCAAAGGTAAACGACAAGAATCAAGGTAATATATTTCTTTGGCAAGAGAAAAATCAGGTTGAGTGTAGGCCGCTAATTCACATTCAACATCGATTGAGGTATGTGCGATGATGGTGGTGATCCAAATGAGCATGACAACAACATTCAATAAGAAGATAACACGGGTGATTCTTAAACGGGCTAGGGCCTAGGTGGCATGGATGGAATTGGAAAAAATGGCTTGCTGAGGTTTTATATTTTTCATATCAAATATCACTTTTCGTATTTCTCATTTGTGTTGTGCATTTATTCAACTAGTTTATTTTAGAACGTCATTAAAATTGATTTACATTATTCCTACATTGTAGGCAAGCGACAAAACAACGTGTTTTTGTCTTGGAAAATTATGTCCAAATTTCTTTACCGAAGACGGTAACACTGCAAGACATGTACGACAAATGTATGGTCTCAGATGTAAAAATCGCGTTCTTGGTTCTTCTTGGATGGCTGTGAAACCCTCTTGCAAGAGAATTTGCTGGAGAAAAATGACATGTTACGATTCCAGTACACCCGAGAGGGCTTATCTATTGCAGTATATCCCCAAGTACAAAAATATAGAACTTCCAACAAAGTTGAAACTTATTGATCAGGCAGCTGGGTGCACCTTCACTATCGTATATGTGCAATGGTATGATGGAAGGTCATTCTACAAAGGAGAATGGAGCAAGCTACTCAAAAGAAATTTTATCAGAATAGGCGATATTTGCATGTGCTTGATAATAGACCTCAAGATGTGTGTGTCAGCTTGTTACCTGTAAACCGCAAATAGCCTATACAGGATGAGCTATTGTGTTGAACATGTTTTATAATCCTCCTTGGTGAATTGAGTTCAACTGAATTTGAAACATTTATGGTATATATAATTATTGCATTCATGATGTGTATGAACATATATGGAATGTTATTGTTGGACTATTTTTATATTATAGTAATATATTTTAGGAGTACTTTTGTGTGTTGCTATATTTTGGTTATACTCTCAATAATCGTTCTAGTGTAATTACAACCTGATTTGATTTTGATGCACGTATTAAATAACCATAATAATTTGTTTATAGAATTTTTTTTTCTAGCTCATAGTGTTGTATAAATATGGCTCATGCGATTGATATAAACTTTACATTTGTCCAAACAACATAAAAATAGTAACCCCTTGTATTAAATCCGTGACAAAAAAAATAAAAAAAAAATGAAAGAGGTGCTTTAGAAGTGTACCCATTTGCACTACTATTTGATAAGGTAACTCCATTATCCTTTAATGATCTCACATCCGTCTTTTTCTCGATTCTTGATAGTCACATCAATTTCTTATGCTAATATATCATTTTTCATCTTTCAGATTTAGATCTCAATCAACCTTGAGCTGTTTGTTTAAAAATATATGATGTTCTTTCATGTTTCGTGCAACAGATTGATACACTCACTACTCAACACACACCACCTGAAGGAGTTACCAACATTAGTTAATTTAAATTGGTTTTGGTGACAATTTCCAAAACTGAAAAACAAAGAACCCTACAATTCTAGAAACGAAAATCTAAAAGACGAACTATTTATCAAAAAAAATTATTTTTAAATCAAATTTTCAATGTGCCTCAAAACTAATAAGAGTTATATATATATATATATATATATATATATATATATATATATATATATATATATATATATATGCCTATCAAATAGTAAAATAATTTATTTGAGATGGGTTGTCCATTTCAATAGATGATTTGTTTGAGTAGGAGTGAAACTTATTTGAGAGTGATAATCCACATCCGATTCTCAATTTTCTTGCTTCTTCCGAGAGTTTCCTCAAAATGGGAACTAATGTTCATTATTCCCATATTTTTCGACTCAATGCTTTCAGAAATATCTGCAAACGGGTATGCATGCTTACATACTGATGATTCAGGCAAAAATCGGATCTTGATCCACTTCGAATGTATTTTGTTCGTCCACTTATTAGCCCCGGAAATTTAATGTTTTTCACCATATGTAAATTACGGGAGAAAGACACCAATGGTCCTGCCGTTTGAGTCAAATTCAAGATACGCAGACTATCGTCAATCAAATTTTGTGACATTTAGTCACACTATTAATTTCTTTGATCATGGCTTGGGAAGGACATTTTGACGATTTTGACCAAAGAAGTTGAGTTGGCAAGCTAGTCTACTGGTCAAACTCTACAAGTCACCTGCCAACTCATATGTCCGATAAAAAAATGAAAAATAAAATTCAAGATCTGATTTTTACCCAATTCAATATGTAATGAATTCAACGTAAATTTTCTTTACAAGGATGCAAAAAACATTTCTTGACAAAAACAAAAAAAAAAAAAAAAAACAAAAAACAAAAAGAAGCTGCCTAATCTTGACCAGAAAAGTTACAAGCTATACTACTCTGCATTCTAGAACTAGCTTGTATAGTATGTGTATCACTCTGCTTAAAAGCTAGAGATGAGATTGACAAATGAGTGCGTGCTGCAGGGGATTGTTAGGCCACCCGTTGGCTGATAGAACCCGTATTCTTCTTCAGCCTGAGATAGCAAATCTTGGAAATCTAGGCGGTTCAAGTACGATAAGGGAATAACAAAACGCTTCCGCTCATGTTCCCCAACATAAACAGCAAAGTGCCCTATTGGTACATCACTTCCTGTTGGAGATGTTCTTTTTCCGCCTGTAAATGATTGTCTACTCACTTTGTAGATAGCCATTGTTGTACTCAAGTAAATCTTTTGTAGATACCGAAAGAGTTTGTGAGAAAATTTAGATAATGTGAGATGTTTATGGACTTTTTGATGGTTATGAGTCCAGAAATGTGATGTGTATATATAGTGTGGAAATTGAAATTAGGATTAGGTAGCAAGTGGCAATAGCTAATAAGCAAGTTGGATTATGTGGTGGCTGGTGAAGGTTGAGCAAACAGAATCACATGAGGAATCACATGAATTTGTCATGAACCAAGCATATCATCTACTCTTCCCAATATTGTTCCCTTCAATGGACGATAAGTGATGTCTTCTTTCGACTTTGTAAATCACAAGGAATTTAGGCCAAGTCTTGGAAATTTGTGGCCAAGACAGAGTTAGGCCGGAATGATATATTATCAGGCAAAATAACCGTGCATGGCAACTGGGATAACATGGTTCTGTCGACTGTCATGCTAAAATCAACAATCTAACTCTGCGACATAATGCTATGTGCCCATGCCCACAGGAAATGACATCTCAGCATTCCGTATAACATTGTACTAAACGAATCCATCTCCATTTTCCTAAAATTTGCGATGAAGAGAGTTCTGATATATTTTTCTGATCATTTATGGAAAGAAAATCAAGGTCACTGACATATAAGTACACAATCAACATAAACCTACACGGATACTAACAGCTAGGCAGCTAGTTCTTTCAGATTCCAATCACTGATCATGTGCTTATTCAGACTTGGCGATCCATATACCTTGTACGATCCACATTAATTATTTATTTTGACAGATTTTTCATAAATATTTTCTAACTTCTAAGAATTACACCATACCTAGTATGTTCAATTGCTTGGCCAAGTGAGACGAAGATCAATGAATAAGTCCCCAGTGCAGGGGACTATTTAGGCCACCCGTTGCATGGAAAAAAACTGAATTAATGAATGATCACTGGTGGTTCAGCCATTCAAGTAGGACATTGGATTAACAAATAGAGAACTTGGATTGCCGAATGGCTCGGTATGTGCCAAATTGCACAGGGATTTTCACTGATAATTGATCATGGGAACTTTTAGAACAGCAAGCCATGTAACAGAATATGAAACTGTGAAAATTAAGACCCAACCAGTGCTGGAAATTAGATGCACTATCAATTATCGACTAGTCAGCGTGTTACAATTAATGTATATGGGAACATACACTGTTTTCATCTCAAGTATACATTTTTTTGCTCCTAGCCTCAGTAAAGAAGCAGAATTCATAACAGTACAATAAAATGTTCTAGTCCTAATAATTTCTAAAAAAATGTAAATGCTCCGTATAATCTATCTGCAATGTGAGAGGTTAGATCAATGAATAAGTCCTCGCTGCAGGGGATTGTTAGGCCACCCATTGTATGATCAAATCCGTATTCCTTTTCAGCTTGACATAGCAAATCATGAAATAAAGGGTGGTTCAGGTACGATATGGGAATAACAAACCGCTTCTTCTCACCCTCTCCAACATAAATAGCCAAATGCCCCTTAGGAACATCAGTTCCAGCTGAAACTGATCTTCTTCCAGCTGATAAAGATCGTTGAATTTTCTTGAGAATTGCCATATAAATCTTCTTGAGGATAGGTAGAGAGATAGAAATGATAATATTTTGTGAAGCTTGTGAAGGCTGAGAAATGTGTGATATATGTACTTGGAAGTGCTGATGGTTTCACAATCCTAGATATGTGCTGTATAAATAGGTACAAAGTCCAGAAACAATAATTCTCTTGAAATCTGAAGTCCAGTTGCCATAAGCTGCTGGATTTGTGGTGGCTAGTACAAAGTCAAGAAACACAAGCACAACGAATCACATGCATTTGTCTAGAAATCGCCGTAGAAGTAAATCATACATTGACATTATGCAGATAGCTCAGTTACAACATTATTGTCTATATCAGCTCCACAAAGGACCCTCTCCGGAATTGATGAAACAAAACAACTTCGTTCATATCCGAATGCGCTGAATTTACCTACAATTCCATCCCAACAAAGCCAGTCTAGTGGCAACCTATTCCATGTGATCACTCTACATGTGAAGTTCACAGTTTTGTTCCCAAAATAAACTAGCCAAGTAGTGATTTCAGTCGGCTGGAAACATTATCATATGTTCTTCCAACTCTATCCACATAGCACTCAGATTATGACTTGTAAAAAGGAAATTTTGTGAGATTTCTTGGATCATCCTGCTTCTGATCATATCCAACCAGTCAAACATCATTATTTGCAACCTTATCCAACAAAAATTATGTCAATAGCCTGTGAATCCCGCTTGTCCTTTGTTTAAAAAGAAGAAATTTGCTAGGTCCATGGTTCGATTATCTTTGGTGTGGTTTTATCCCTTTATTTATCTTTTTTTTTCTTAGAATATGTGGTCGTATATTTACGAAAAAGATTTCTAATATATTTCTTGTGTGTATACTTAGGGTGAATATGTATAAATATAATATTTCTTGTGTGTATGTATTTAGAGTGTTATATATCAACATCTTTCTTGAATGAGCCTTCATTTTGATATTTACGAACTCAAGCAGAAAACGTGTTTGGCCTGTTTAATCATCCTAGCTAGTTATGGGCTTACACTCCCTAGGAGAGAGGATGTCTTCATTGTGAAGTTCATCAAATTAATTTCCGGTTGTGATTCTAGCTAAGAAATAGGTCACGAACAACTCCAAAATATAATATAACATGGAAATTTACAAGGTTTCAGCTATTTCTAAAAGTTCTTGATTTCACAGAAAATCTTATGTGATGAAACAGCTCAAAGAAACTAAAGCAGAAATATAACTTCCCCCAGTTCATAGCCCTGTCACTCAAAATATGAATGAGAGATTGATCTCAAACGGCTTGGAATCAAGGACACTGAGAGATTGATCTCACTGAGATTGATCTTTTATGTGCTGAATGTCAAAGTTTTTCATATGCTAATATTTTCATGGAAACATATGTACAACAGAAACAAAACCCGAGTAACAGGATTCAATATTGTAACAAATTAGCTAATCTTCCTTGATGGGAATTAAGTATTGCTCTTGAATTTCAGCATGGCTCAATATGTTCTCTAACTGTTTTCTCATTTTCACACTTTAAAATTTTGATGGTTCCATACTTTTCTCCTGATAAAGAAAAGATTCATTATATGTTGATGAAATGAGATACAAAATTTCTACACCTAACTTCTACAAAATCTATAAAATCTATCTAGTACTATGTATTATCTCCCTGCAAAGCGAGAGGTGAGATCAATGAAGAAATCTTCACTGCAGGGGATTGTTAGGCCACCCATTGGATGATCAAATCCGTATTCTTCTTCTGCTTGACATAGCAAATCTTGAAATGAAGAATGATTGAGGTATGATACTGGAATAACAAACCGCTTCTTCTCATACTCTCCGACATAAACAGCAAGATGCCCTTTGGAACTTCAGTTCCATTTGATGATAATTTCTTTCCACCTGAGAAAGACCGTCTAAGGATACTGTGAATAGCCATTCTTTTACTAAATAAATCTTGTTGAATCAAAAGATGAAGTAGAAAGATTGGAGAATTTTGTGAAACTTCTGAAATCTGAGATATGATGAGTTATGTAAGGTTGATGATGGTTCTACAATCTCAGAGGCCTGTTATATATAGGGGTACTCTGGATATCAGAATTAGTTGCAATAAGCAACTGGATGTGTGGTGGCTAGTGAAACTTGAGAAGCATAAACACAAGGAATCACATGAATTTGTCTATAAGTTATCAACACAAACATCATTAATTGATGGCAATCTTGACCCACAAAAAAAATAAATTAACAGCCTGTTAATACATATCTGGTCTTATAGTTCAGGAACAAGATTTTAACTGGGTCCAACAAGTGAATCAAAACTTGATATCCATGTTAGGTATTCATGTCAATGAGAGAAACTAAGGTCCAGTTGCCATCAGCAATAGGTTTTGTGGAGCTAGTGAAATTCAAGAAACACAAACACAAGGACTCACATGCATTTGTCTTTCAAATATGATGATAATATATTACAGGAACAATTGTAAAGCATTCTTTACACATCAGTAACAAGACATGTACTTGAAAGCTGTCTGATTAGGTACAAAGATGAAATCATCGAGCAAGAATTTTATATAATCTCGTACTATATATACATGATCAGATCATGAGTATAAAAGGACATAGGCACATAGTACACCAAAACAAACCAACACAAATCCAACAACACTCAGCTAGGTTTCGTTCAGAATTTCAATTGTATGATTCAACAAGATTAATTTAGTACAAAATGGCTATTCTCAGTATCCTTAGACATTCTTTCTCAGGTGGAAGAAAATTATCTTCAAATGGAACTGAAGCTCCAAAAGTGAACAAAATTATACTTAACCATTCATGGAACCAGGTATTCAAGAGCCTAATCTATAAACACGTATATACAAGTAACTGAATGTTTCAAGCTTAAAATGAGCAAACAGAAGAGGGCATGTTACAAGCATAACAATATCCATAGCGAATGTTCTTCAGAACTATTAAATTCCAAATAGACTCAAAATGCAAATATATGGAGATGTTCAATGACATTAGTAAAAATAACTTCAATTCTGACAAACAATCCTAGCAAGAAACCATAATTTCAATGGTTCAAACCAACTAATCTCTTGTCACCTTGCTTCAGGTACAATCATCCGAAAATGGTGATACTAAACTTGTGACATTGACATATGGTTGAAAATTCTGAGCAGATCCATTGCTATTTGATAGCTTAAGTGAGTTACTTTTCGGATCATAGAATTTGAAGCCTTATAGTCGAACATACTGATCAAAATTTCATCCTCTCCTGTCATCCATATGGGTACACCAGAACAAGAAAATCAATGGCAATACTGATCATCTTATTCCAGAACTCATATTTCAACCCATGCTGCTTCAAAACCCACACATCCATGTTAGTCGCACGCTCGGAAATCACACAAAGGCATCCTCTGAGCACTTCCACAGATACGCGACAAGCACCCTGCGCCTCCAAAGAAATTGGTGGTGGCTCAACAATTCCATAAGCCTCACTTCCTAAATCGAAATAGAAAAGTTCGCTTTATGCCTTTTCTCTCATCCAGTATAGCTTACCATTAGCAAACTTCCCATATCTGCCAGTGATAGTCAGCATCAACTTATCATCTAATCTCTTCCAAGAATTAATTCTTGAAGTATATAATACTACAACCTTCCTGTCAGGACAACCGAATGCATGGTACATCGCCAAGATCTTGTAATCAGCACCATCAAAACCAAACCCGAAGTTGGAAACATAATTATCGGCCATGCCATCAATGCAAGGCAATTCTCTGTATATATTGGTTAATGTATTTTGGTACTGAACTAAACGTCCCTTGCGATTTGTTCCCTCCAATTTTATTTTTTATTTTTTCAAAAAACAACCTTCCTTGCTTATAAACAGTTGTATTTATACATATTTACCATGGTATGATTGAAATTCTCAAGGACTTCTGGATCATCTTTCTTGAATTCTCAGTAAGGACATAGAATCGCATTTATCGAAATTCTGAACAAAACCTAGCTGAGTACATGTTGGGAGTTTTAAAGTGTTCATGGACTATGTACCTGTGTCCTTTTATATATAAGAGTTTTATCAACTGATCATTTGATCACGGATAGTACCAGATTATACGACATAATTCTGCGATGTCATGTCTTCTGAGATATGGCACATTCATTATGTTTTGTGTTTACGTGATGATCTCAACATTGTATAATTGTAGCAGATCAAACAGATTGCAAGCACAAATCTTGTAACTGATATGTAATGAATGCTTTACTTGTTTCTTTAAAATCCCTACTTGTCCAATTTCAAAGACAAAAGCATGTGAGTCCCTTGTGCGTGTGTTTCTTGAACTTCACTAGCCACCACAAAAACCTGTTGCTGATAGCAACTGGACTTTTAATTTGTTTCACTTATCTGCAATATACCTAACATGGAAATTAAGTTGTGATCACTTGTTAAAATCTTGTTCCTGAACCATAAGACCAGATATGTATTAACACTAACAGGCTGTTAACTTCTTTTTCTTTTTCTTTTGTGGGTCAAGATTGCCATCAATTAATGATGTTTGTGTTGATAACTTATAGACAAATTCATGTGATTCCTTCTGTTTATGCTTCTCAAGTTTCACTAGCAACCACAGATCCAGTTGCTTATTGCAATTAACTTTGATTTCACTTGAAATCTTTTCTATGTTCATAAATCCCAGCATACCACTATATATACAACAGGTCTATAGGTTTGCAGAACCATCAACATTTCCTAGTACAACGCAGCTTTCAAAAGTTTCACAAAATTCTCCCAACTTTCTACGTTTGCTTCAACAAGAATATTAATTCAATACAAGGATGGCTATTCACAGTATCCTTAGGCGTTCTTTATCAGGCGGTAAAAATCATCTTCATCCGGAACAGATGTTCCCAAGGGGCATCTAGCTGTTTATGTGGGGGAGTATGAGAAGAAGCGGTTCATTATTCCAGTCTCATTCCTCAACCATTCTTCATTTCAAGATTTGTTATGTCAAGCTGAAGAAGAATACGGGTTTGATCATCCAATGGGTGGGCTAACAATCCCCTGCAGTGAAGATTTATTTATTGATCTCGCCTCTCGCGCTGCTCGAAGATAATACATACAGTTTATACTCGATAGATTTTGTGTAAGTTAGCCATAGAATTTCTTTTATCCCATTTTATCATATTTTCTTTCTATTCATCAGGAGAAAGGTTTGTACCTCTCAAAAATGTTAAATGTTAAATGAGAAAAGAGTTAGAACTTATTGACCAATACTGAATTTCAAGAGCACTTAATTTCCATCAAGGAAGACTACAGTATATGTTTCGATATTGAATCTTGTTACTCGGGTTTTCTATATGTCATATATGTTCCATGACAGATATTACGATATCAGAATGCAGATTCCTGGTCTGATCCAAACTTCATTCCGAGTCCTACTCGGTTAAGAGGAAGAAGATTTTGGTTTAGAACATCCAACTAGAGTCTTCAGATTAGACTTCTCGTCTCAAAAAACTTCTTTTTATGTCATTCGCTCTTCACCCGAAGTTGAGGCTGAACTATAATGTTATTGAAAAGCACATTTTCTTGATAAGACCATACACATACGTACGTTATAACTTTGTTTAATTAGGACGTAACACAACATAGTTATACATGAAATGAAATATGCATTGACATTATAAATTACACAGTCAAGAGAAACAAATTCACTCTGTTCCAGAAATACAGTGCTGAGACTCATCAATTTATCAGAAGTCTGAACTTATACGGCCAGTGACGACACAAATTTCGCCTTTTTCTTCAATTGTTTCTTTATCGAACCATTCCTAGCTGATTTCTTGCTATCTGTTTAAGATATATCTCATTCCGGGTAAAGCATTCAAAATTTCAAATCAGTGTCTTTGAGCGAGGAGTCAGAGAACAGACTCCATGACACGAAACCTAGCCGAGTGTTGTTGGATTTGTGTTGGTGGACTATGTACCTATGTACTTTTATACATTAGAATTTATCAACTGATTTGATCATCACAGATAATACCAGATTATACATTCATTATGTTCATATTGTGTTTGCTTGGTGATTTCGGCTTTGTACTAGTCCAACAGCTTTCAAGCAAAAATCTTGTTACTGATATGTAATGAATGCTTCATAATTGTTCCTGTAAAATCGTATCAGTTATATTTGAAAGACAAGCATGTGAGTCCTTGTGTTTGTAATCTTATTGGACCCAGTTCAAATCTTATTCCCGTACCATAAGACCGGATGTAATAGCAGTCTGTTGGATTATTTGTTGTGGGTCAAGATTATGCTAGCAATTAATGATGATTGTATTGATTTAAAGACACATGCATGTGATCCATTGTGTTTATCCCTCTCAAGTTTCAATAGCCACCACAAATCCAGTTGCTTGTTGCAACTAACTTGATTTCCACCAGAAGTCTTTTCTATGTCCATAAATCCCAGCATATCAATATATAGACAGCAGGTCTCTAGGATGTTAGAACCATCAACATTTCCCAGTATAACTCATCATATTAATTTCTCAGCTTTCAGAATTTCCACAAAATTCTCTCATCTTTCTATTTGCTTCAACAAGAATATTAATTCAATACAAGGATGGCTATTCACAGTATCCTTAGGCGTTCTTTATCAGGCGGTAAAAAATCATCTTCATCAGGAACAGATGTTCCTAAGGGGCATCTAGCTGTTTATGTGGGGGAGTATGAGAAGAAGCGGTTCGTTATTCCAGTATCATACCTCAACCATTCTTCATTTCAAGATTTGCTATGTCAAGCTGAAGAAGAATACGGATTTGATCATCCAATGGGTGGCCTAACAATCCCCTGCAGTGAGGATTTGTTCATTGATCTCACCTCTCGTTTTGCTGGACGATAATTCATACTTATACTAGCTAGATAGATTTTGTATAAGTTAGCCATAGACATTTCTTTATCTCATTTCATCAACATATGTTTCTCTTTATCAGGAGAAAAGTATGTACCTGTCAAAAATGCTACATGTGAAATGAGTAAAGAGTTAGAACTTAATTCCCATCAAGGAAGATTACCTAACATGTTACAATATTGAATCTTGTTGCTCGGGTTTTCTTTCTGTTGGATTTGATTCCTTGACATAAAGGACCTAGAAAGTACACATTGACAACACTAGTCCATATTACACAGATAAATCTTATTCCAGGACATGCATATTGACAATACAAGTCGATATTACTTGAGCGTATGAACGTATTGAAATGACATATGCTGTATCAAAATCTATGAAGAATCAAACAAAAAAAAATAGCCAATCTGAGGAAAAACAATTTCATTCTTTCAAATTTGTACTGAGGAGGTTAAGACCTACAAATTGAGATTGAATCTAGCTGTAATTTATACTACAATTTAAACCCTAATTTCAGTCGTACGGATAAAATGCATGTAAACTCTAGATCAATTGGAAGAACCCTAATTTACCCTGTTTGTTCAAATTTGGGATTTATTTCATATTCTGTACTCCTGGTGCAGTGCACCCTCCAATGAGATTCAAATGTTTCAGTTCTTGGGACTGTTACCCGCATTTTCTTGCGAACAGTGCGGCGTTTTTTCTTTCTTTAATTCGTTTTTACAGTTCAGTTCTTCTCTGTTTTTTCTTCATCTTCTTTTTTGATGTCAATGCTTTCGTAAAAATTCCGGCCAATGGGTATGCGTGCTTGCATACTGATCATTCCAACAAAAATCGAATCTTGATCCACTTTGAATGTGTTTCGTTAGTCTACTTATTTATTTTTCACAGAAAATTTATTTTTTTTCTCCATATGTAAATGACACGAGTCAATATGTAATGAATTCATCATGAATTTTCATTCAAAGGATGCAAAAAAACATTTCTGCACAAAATATATTTTAGGAGTACTTTTGTGTGTTGCTATATTTTGGTTATATTCTCAATAATCGTTCTAGTATAATTACAACCTGATTTGATTTTGATGCCCGTATTAAATAACCATAATAATTTGTTTATAGAATTTTTTTTTTGTTTTCTAGCTCATAGTGTTTTATAAATATGACTCATACGATTGATATAAACTTTACATTTGTCCAAACAACATAAAAATGGTAACCCCTTGTATTAAATCCGTGACACAAAAAAAAAAAAAAAAAAAAAAATGAAAGAGGTGCTTTAGAAGTGTACCCATTTGCACTACTATTTGATAAGGTAACTCCATGATCCTTTAATGATCTCACATCCGTCTTTTTCTCGACTGATTACTGATAGTCACATCAATTTCTTATGCTAATATATCATTTTTCATCTTTCTGTTGAGCTGTTTGTTTAAAAATATATGATGTTCTTTCATGTTTCGTGCAACAGATCGATACACTCACTACTCAACACACTAATTTAAATTGGTTTTGGTGACAATTTCCAAAACTGAAAAACAAAGAACCCTACAATTCTAGAAACGAAAATCTAAAAGATGAACTATTTATCACAATAAATTATTTGAAAATCCAATTTTTAATGGGCCTCCAAACACCATGAATGTTTTATTTGATCATTTTATTGTATTTTTTCCCTATGAGAATAGATGCTTTAAAACCTTTAAATGACTGAATGTTGTAGTGATTAAGTGTTTCAAGTAGCTTATTTAAGCCTGTTTATTGATGTTTTAATGGCATCCCTGAAACTTAAACTTTTAGACATATTTAATAGTAGTTTAATTATATTAGATTGTCACTTAAAACTATAACAAACCATTTTAAAAACTATAAAAATTATCATGTACAATCTCACCCTCTTTTAAAAGAATAACAAAAGAGGTTAAAAACTATAACAAACTATGTTAAAAACTATAAAAAATTATCATGTAGAATCACACCCTCTCTTAAAAGAATAGCAAAAGAGGTTAAAAATTATAATTGAAATATATAAATACGGATGCATTAAAACCATCACATTATCTTTTAAAACATTAACAAAATACGTTAAAACGGTAATTAAAACTCTAAATGCTAACAACGTAAAAGTATAATATAATGTACTAAAAGCATAACAAAAAATGTAAGTCTCGGCGGTTTTTTAAGAAACTCGGCCGGTCAAACCGTTAAAACCCAAAAACTGTAAAAAACCACAAAAAAATCTTGACTTTCCTACTTTTTAGGAAAATCTTACATTTTCTAAGACTTTGGCACAAAAGTATTGTGTGCTTGGGCATAACATAATAATGAATGTTGTAAAGTTGTGGCTTAGGAAATGAGGACTAAAAACTAGTGGAGGTCTGAATTGATCATCATCTAAATTGGACATACATTGTATTAACCAGTTCGAATAGGAACGACATATTCCAAATCGCGCTGATTTAGCAAAATCGGAAGCCTTTAGTAGTGGAGGAGGAAGAAAACAAAATTAAAAGGACTCGAAACTGTCCAGCTGCGATCGAGGCATCGGCGATAGTCCATGGCGGTGATTTACAAGCTCTCCTCGCCAACACCGATCATAATGCCTCCTCTCCTCCGCCGCCTACTCCTCTCTCTCCGCCCTTGACCATTTCGATTCCCGATCTGTGAATCGATGGAGGAAAGGCGACAGTTGGCGTCAGATTCGGGGAGTGACGGAGGCGACGATGGTGGCGATGGAGAAGTGTGTGGTGGTGAACAGGCGGCGGCGTAGTGTGCTGGTTGTGAACAGCCGGCGTAGTGGTGGTGGTAGTTTTGAGGTTTTTGAGATCTGCCAGCCATTTAGTGTTTTTAGGCTTTGGATTGTGATTTAGTGGTTTTTATAGGGTGACCGAGTTTTTCCGGTCAGCTGGAGAAACTGACCGCGAGCAGTTTACTATAAAAAAACCGGCCTTTCCATATCTAATGGAAAATCAGGCCTTATACTATACTTTCTCCCAACAATAATAATAAGTAAAATTGAAGAAAAAGGAAATTATATTTACCAAATACGTTTGGTGGTTTGGTAGGGTTACAATTGTAATTTGCAACTGTTTAGCATTCTATAAAAGAGACACAAACCCTAATTCTCTTTCAGCAAAGTTTCCGCCGCACCCCATATGTCAATTCCTCCGCCCCTATTATTGTAGAACTTCATTAGAAATATAGTCTTCCAATTGAAGTACTATAACCTTGCCTTCTTCATCTAAATTTTCTACTTTGTCTGAGTCTCATCATATTGATTCCTGTAAGGCCCTCAGCCAAGGTCGTTCTAATTTGATCTCATCAGATTTATGTCCTGGGCTTGTACCAAGATGTGTACCAAGTCAAGGCTATGATATCTGAAAGTTATTGACGATCTCAAAGGTAAACGACAAGAATCAAGGTAATATATTTCTTTGGCAAGAGAAAAATCAGGTTGAGTGTAGGCCGCTAATTCACATTCAACATCGATTGAGGTATGTGCGATGATGGTGGTGATCCAAATGAGCATGACAACAACATTCAATAAGAAGATAACACGGGTGATTCTTAAACGGGCTAGGGCCTAGGTGGCATGGATGGAATTGGAAAAAATGGCTTGCTGAGGTTTTATATTTTTCATATCAAATATCACTTTTCGTATTTCTCATTTGTGTTGTGCATTTATTCAACTAGTTTATTTTAGAACGTCATTAAAATTGATTTACATTATTCCTACATTGTAGGCAAGCGACAAAACAACGTGTTTTTGTCTTGGAAAATTATGTCCAAATTTCTTTACCGAAGACGGTAACACTGCAAGACATGTACGACAACAGATGGTCTGTATGCACCAGAAAAATTGGCAGTTCTTGGTTCTTCTTGGATGGCTGTGAAACCCTCTTGCAAGAGAATTTGCTGGAGAAAAATGACATGTTACGATTCCAGTACACCCGAGAGGGCTTATCTATTGCAGTATATCCCCAAGTACAAAAATATAGAACTTCCAACAAAGTTGAAACTTATTGATCAGGCAGCTGGGTGCACCTTCACTATCGTATATGTGCAATGGTATGATGGAAGGTCATTCTACAAAGGAGAATGGAGCAAGCTACTCAAAAGAAATTTTATCAGAATAGGCGATATTTGCATGTGCTTGATAATAGACCTCAAGATGTGTGTGTCAGCTTGTTACCTGTAAACCGCAAATAGCCTATACAGGATGAGCTATTGTGTTGAACATGTTTTATAATCCTCCTTGGTGAATTGAGTTCAACTGAATTTGAAACATTTATGGTATATATAATTATTGCATTCATGATGTGTATGAACATATATGGAATGTTATTGTTGGACTATTTTTATATTATAGTAATATATTTTAGGAGTACTTTTGTGTGTTGCTATATTTTGGTTATACTCTCAATAATCGTTCTAGTGTAATTACAACCTGATTTGATTTTGATGCACGTATTAAATAACCATAATAATTTGTTTATAGAATTTTTTTTTCTAGCTCATAGTGTTGTATAAATATGGCTCATGCGATTGATATAAACTTTACATTTGTCCAAACAACATAAAAATAGTAACCCCTTGTATTAAATCCGTGACAAAAAAAATAAAAAAAAAATGAAAGAGGTGCTTTAGAAGTGTACCCATTTGCACTACTATTTGATAAGGTAACTCCATTATCCTTTAATGATCTCACATCCGTCTTTTTCTCGACTGATTACTGATAGTCACATCAATTTCTTATGCTAATATATCATTTTTCATCTTTCAGATTTAGATCTCAATCAACCTTGAGCTGTTTGTTTAAAAATATATGATGTTCTTTCATGTTTCGTGCAACAGATTGATACACTCACTACTCAACACACACCACCTGAAGGAGTTACCAACATTAGTTAATTTAAATTGGTTTTGGTGACAATTTCCAAAACTGAAAAACAAAGAACCCTACAATTCTAGAAACGAAAATCTAAAAGACGAACTATTTATCCCAATAAATTATTTGGAAATCCAATTTTCAATGGGCCTCCAAACTACGAAGAGGCATATATATATATATATATATATATATATATATATATATATATATATATATATATATATATATATATATATATATATATATATGCCTATCAAATAGTAAAATAATTTATTTGAGATGGGTTGTCCATTTCAATAGATGATTTGTTTGAGTAGGGAGTGAAACTTATTTGAGAGTGATAATCCACATCTGATTCTCAATTTTCTTGCTTCTTCTGAGAGTTTCCCCTCAAAATGGGAACTAATGTTCATTATTCCCATATTTTTCGACTCCAATGCTTTCGTAAAATATCTGCAAACGGGTATGCATGCTTACATACTGATGATTCAGGCAAAAATCGGATCTTGATCCACTTCGAATGTATTTTGTTCGTCCACTTATTAGCCCCGGAAATTTAATGTTTTTCACCATATGTAAATTACGGGAGAAAGACACCAATGGTCCTGCCGTTTGAGTCAAATGGCATACGCAGTACCACGTTTGACCAGCCTGTGACATTTAGTCACACTATTAATTTCTTTGATCATGGCTTGGGAAGGACATTTTGACGATTTTGACCAAAGAAGTTGAGTTGGCAAGCTAGTCTACTGGTCAAACTCTACAAGTCACCTGCCAACTCATATGTCCGATAAAAAAATGAAAAATAAAATTCAAGATCTGATTTTTACCCAATTCAATATGTAATGAATTCAACGTAAATTTTCTTTACAAGGATGCAAAAAACATTTCTTGACAAAAACAAAAAAAAAAAAAAAAAACAAAAAACAAAAAGAAGCTGCCTAATCTTGACCAGAAAAGTTACAAGCTATACTACTCTGCATTCTAGAACTAGCTTGTATAGTATGTGTATCACTCTGCTTAAAAGCTAGAGATGAGATTGACAAATGAGTGCGTGCTGCAGGGGATTGTTAGGCCACCCGTTGGCTGATAGAACCCGTATTCTTCTTCAGCCTGAGATAGCAAATCTTGGAAATCTAGGCGGTTCAAGTACGATAAGGGAATAACAAAACGCTTCCGCTCATGTTCCCCAACATAAACAGCAAAGTGCCCTATTGGTACATCACTTCCTGTTGGAGATGTTCTTTTTCCGCCTGTAAATGATTGTCTACTCACTTTGTAGATAGCCATTGTTGTACTCAAGTAAATCTTTTGTAGATACCGAAAGAGTTTGTGAGAAAATTTAGATAATGTGAGATGTTTATGGACTTTTTGATGGTTATGAGTCCAGAAATGTGATGTGTATATATAGTGTGGAAATTGAAATTAGGATTAGGTAGCAAGTGGCAATAGCTAATAAGCAAGTTGGATTATGTGGTGGCTGGTGAAGGTTGAGCAAACAGAATCACATGAGGAATCACATGAATTTGTCATGAACCAAGCATATCATCTACTCTTCCCAATATTGTTCCCTTCAATGGACGATAAGTGATGTCTTCTTTCGACTTTGTAAATCACAAGGAATTTAGGCCAAGTCTTGGAAATTTGTGGCCAAGACAGAGTTAGGCCGGAATGATAT
Organism: Plantago major; assembly: GCA_026545765.1. Taxonomy (NCBI): domain Eukaryota; kingdom Viridiplantae; phylum Streptophyta; class Magnoliopsida; order Lamiales; family Plantaginaceae; genus Plantago; species Plantago major. Next base: position 85,876,298 of record CM048843.1, on the reverse strand, counting down.
ATTATCAGGCAAAATAACCGTGCATGGCAACTGGGATAACATGGTTCTGTCGACTGTCATGCTAAAATCAACAATCTAACTCTGCGACATAATGCTATGTGCCCATGCCCACAGGAAATGACATCTCAGCATTCCGTATAACATTGTACTAAACGAATCCATCTCCATTTTCCTAAAATTTGCGATGAAGAGAGTTCTGATATATTTTTCTGATCATTTATGGAAAGAAAATCAAGGTCACTGACATATAAGTACACAATCAACATAAACCTACACGGATACTAACAGCTAGGCAGCTAGTTCTTTCAGATTCCAATCACTGATCATGTGCTTATTCAGACTTGGCGATCCATATACCTTGTACGATCCACATTAATTATTTATTTTGACAGATTTTTCATAAATATTTTCTAACTTCTAAGAATTACACCATACCTAGTATGTTCAATTGCTTGGCCAAGTGAGACGAAGATCAATGAATAAGTCCCCAGTGCAGGGGACTATTTAGGCCACCCGTTGCATGGAAAAAAACTGAATTAATGAATGATCACTGGTGGTTCAGCCATTCAAGTAGGACATTGGATTAACAAATAGAGAACTTGGATTGCCGAATGGCTCGGTATGTGCCAAATTGCACAGGGATTTTCACTGATAATTGATCATGGGAACTTTTAGAACAGCAAGCCATGTAACAGAATATGAAACTGTGAAAATTAAGACCCAACCAGTGCTGGAAATTAGATGCACTATCAATTATCGACTAGTCAGCGTGTTACAATTAATGTATATGGGAACATACACTGTTTTCATCTCAAGTATACATTTTTTTGCTCCTAGCCTCAGTAAAGAAGCAGAATTCATAACAGTACAATAAAATGTTCTAGTCCTAATAATTTCTAAAAAAATGTAAATGCTCCGTATAATCTATCTGCAATGTGAGAGGTTAGATCAATGAATAAGTCCTCGCTGCAGGGGATTGTTAGGCCACCCATTGTATGATCAAATCCGTATTCCTTTTCAGCTTGACATAGCAAATCATGAAATAAAGGGTGGTTCAGGTACGATATGGGAATAACAAACCGCTTCTTCTCACCCTCTCCAACATAAATAGCCAAATGCCCCTTAGGAACATCAGTTCCAGCTGAAACTGATCTTCTTCCAGCTGATAAAGATCGTTGAATTTTCTTGAGAATTGCCATATAAATCTTCTTGAGGATAGGTAGAGAGATAGAAATGATAATATTTTGTGAAGCTTGTGAAGGCTGAGAAATGTGTGATATATGTACTTGGAAGTGCTGATGGTTTCACAATCCTAGATATGTGCTGTATAAATAGGTACAAAGTCCAGAAACAATAATTCTCTTGAAATCTGAAGTCCAGTTGCCATAAGCTGCTGGATTTGTGGTGGCTAGTACAAAGTCAAGAAACACAAGCACAACGAATCACATGCATTTGTCTAGAAATCGCCGTAGAAGTAAATCATACATTGACATTATGCAGATAGCTCAGTTACAACATTATTGTCTATATCAGCTCCACAAAGGACCCTCTCCGGAATTGATGAAACAAAACAACTTCGTTCATATCCGAATGCGCTGAATTTACCTACAATTCCATCCCAACAAAGCCAGTCTAGTGGCAACCTATTCCATGTGATCACTCTACATGTGAAGTTCACAGTTTTGTTCCCAAAATAAACTAGCCAAGTAGTGATTTCAGTCGGCTGGAAACATTATCATATGTTCTTCCAACTCTATCCACATAGCACTCAGATTATGACTTGTAAAAAGGAAATTTTGTGAGATTTCTTGGATCATCCTGCTTCTGATCATATCCAACCAGTCAAACATCATTATTTGCAACCTTATCCAACAAAAATTATGTCAATAGCCTGTGAATCCGCTTGTCCTTTGTTTAAAAGAAGAAATTTGCTAGGTCCATGGTTCGATTATCTTTGGTGTGGTTTTATCCCTTTATTTATCTTTTTTTCTTAGAATATGTGGTCGATATTTACGAAAAAGATTTCTAATATATTTCTTGTGTGTATACTTAGGGTGAATATGTATAAATATAATATTTCTTGTGTGTATGTATTTAGAGTGTTATATATCAACATCTTTCTTGAATGAGCCTTCATTTTGATATTTACGAACTCAAGCAGAAAACGTGTTTGGCCTGTTTAATCATCCTAGCTAGTTATGGGCTTACACTCCCTAGGAGAGAGGATGTCTTCATTGTGAAGTTCATCAAATTAATTTCCGGTTGTGATTCTAGCTAAGAAATAGGTCACGAACAACTCCAAAATATAATATAACATGGAAATTTACAAGGTTTCAGCTATTTCTAAAAGTTCTTGATTTCACAGAAAATCTTATGTGATGAAACAGCTCAAAGAAACTAAAGCAGAAATATAACTTCCCCCAGTTCATAGCCCTGTCACTCAAAATATGAATGAGAGATTGATCTCAAACGGCTTGGAATCAAGGACACTGAGAGATTGATCTCACTGAGATTGATCTTTTATGTGCTGAATGTCAAAGTTTTTCATATGCTAATATTTTCATGGAAACATATGTACAACAGAAAGAAAACCCGAGTAACAGGATTCAATATTGTAACAAATTAGCTAATCTTCCTTGATGGGAATTAAGTATTGCTCTTGAATTTCAGCATGGCTCAATATGTTCTCTAACTGTTTTCTCATTTTCACACTTTAAAATTTTGATGGTTCCATACTTTTCTCCTGATAAAGAAAAGATTCATTATATGTTGATGAAATGAGATACAAAAATTTCTACACCTAACTTCTACAAAATCTATAAAATCTATCTAGTACTATGTATTATCTCCCTGCAAAGCGAGAGGTGAGATCAATGAAGAAATCTTCACTGCAGGGGATTGTTAGGCCACCCATTGGATGATCAAATCCGTATTCTTCTTCTGCTTGACATAGCAAATCTTGAAATGAAGAATGATTGAGGTATGATACTGGAATAACAAACCGCTTCTTCTCATACTCTCCGACATAAACAGCAAGATGCCCTTTTGGAACTTCAGTTCCATTTGATGATAATTTCTTTCCACCTGAGAAAGACCGTCTAAGGATACTGTGAATAGCCATTCTTTTTACTAAATAAATCTTGTTGAATCAAAAGATGAAGTAGAAAGATTGGAGAATTTTGTGAAACTTCTGAAATCTGAGATATGATGAGTTATGTAAGGTTGATGATGGTTCTACAATCTCAGAGGCCTGTTATATATAGGGGTACTCTGGATATCAGAATTAGTTGCAATAAGCAACTGGATGTGTGGTGGCTAGTGAAACTTGAGAAGCATAAACACAAGGAATCACATGAATTTGTCTATAAGTTATCAACACAAACATCATTAATTGATGGCAATCTTGACCCACAAAAAAAATAAATTAACAGCCTGTTAATACATATCTGGTCTTATAGTTCAGGAACAAGATTTTAACTGGGTCCAACAAGTGAATCAAAACTTGATATCCATGTTAGGTATTCATGTCAATGAGAGAAACTAAGGTCCAGTTGCCATCAGCAATAGGTTTTGTGGAGCTAGTGAAATTCAAGAAACACAAACACAAGGACTCACATGCATTTGTCTTTCAAATATGATGATAATATATTACAGGAACAATTGTAAAGCATTCTTTACACATCAGTAACAAGACATGTACTTGAAAGCTGTCTGATTAGGTACAAAGATGAAATCATCGAGCAAGAATTTTATATAATCTCGTACTATATATACATGATCAGATCATGAGTATAAAAGGACATAGGCACATAGTACACCAAAACAAACCAACACAAATCCAACAACACTCAGCTAGGTTTCGTTCAGAATTTCAATTGTATGATTCAACAAGATTAATTTAGTACAAAAATGGCTATTCTCAGTATCCTTAGACATTCTTTCTCAGGTGGAAGAAAATTATCTTCAAATGGAACTGAAGCTCCAAAAGTGAACAAAATTATACTTAACCATTCATGGAACCAGGTATTCAAGAGCCTAATCTATAAACACGTATATACAAGTAACTGAATGTTTCAAGCTTAAAATGAGCAAACAGAAGAGGGCATGTTACAAGCATAACAATATCCATAGCGAATGTTCTTCAGAACTATTAAATTCCAAATAGACTCAAAATGCAAATATATGGAGATGTTCAATGACATTAGTAAAAATAACTTCAATTCTGACAAACAATCCTAGCAAGAAACCATAATTTCAATGGTTCAAACCAATTAATCTCTTGTCACCTTGCTTCAGGTACAATCATCCGAAAATGGTGATACTAAACTTGTGACATTGACATATGGTTGAAAATTCTGAGCAGATCCATTGCTATTTGATAGCTTAAGTGAGTTACTTTTCGGATCATAGAATTTGAAGCCTTGCGAGTCGAACATACTGATCAAAATTTCATCCTCTCCTGTCATCCATATGGGTACACCAGAACAAGAAAAATCAATGGCAATACTGATCATCTTATTCCAGAACTCATATTTCAACCCATGCTGCTTCAAAACCCACACATCCATGTTAGTCGCACGCTCGGAAATCACACAAAGGCATCCTCTGAGCACTTCCACAGATACGCGACAAGCACCCTGCGCCTCCAAAGAAATTGGTGGTGGCTCAACAATTCCATAAGCCTCACTTCCTAAATCGAAATAGAAAAGTTCGCCTTTGCGTTCCTTTTCTCTCATCCAGTATAGCTTACCATTAGCAAACTTCCCATATCTGCCAGTGATAGTCAGCATCAACTTATCATCTAATCTCTTCCAAGAATTAATTCTTGAAGTATATAATACTACAACCTTCCTGTCAGGACAACCGAATGCATGGTACATCGCCAAGATCTTGTAATCAGCACCATCAAAACCAAACCCGAAGTTGGAAACATAATTATCGGCCATGCCATCAATGCAAGGCAATTCTCTGTATATATTGGTCGAATGTATTTTGGTACTGAACTAAACGTCCCTTGCGATTTGTTCCCTCCAATTTTATTTTTTATTTTTTCAAAAAACAACCTTCCTTGCTTATAAACAGTTGTATTTATACATATTTACCATGGTATGATTGAAATTCTCAAGGACTTCTGGATCATCTTTCTTGAATTCTCAGTAAGGACATAGAATCGTACGATCGAAATTCTGAACAAAACCTAGCTGAGTACATGTTGGGAGTTTTAAAGTGTTCATGGACTATGTACCTGTGTCCTTTTATATATAAGAGTTTTATCAACTGATCATTTGATCACGGATAGTACCAGATTATACGACATAATTCTGCGATGTCATGTCTTCTGAGATATGGCACATTCATTATGTTTTGTGTTTACGTGATGATCTCAACATTGTATAATTGTAGCAGATCAAACAGATTGCAAGCACAAATCTTGTAACTGATATGTAATGAATGCTTTACTTGTTTCTTTAAAATCCCTACTTGTCCAATTTCAAAGACAAAAGCATGTGAGTCCCTTGTGCGTGTGTTTCTTGAACTTCACTAGCCACCACAAAAACCTGTTGCTGATAGCAACTGGACTTTTAATTTGTTTCACTTATCTGCAATATACCTAACATGGAAATTAAGTTGTGATCACTTGTTAAAATCTTGTTCCTGAACCATAAGACCAGATATGTATTAACACTAACAGGCTGTTAACTTCTTTTTCTTTTTCTTTTGTGGGTCAAGATTGCCATCAATTAATGATGTTTGTGTTGATAACTTATAGACAAATTCATGTGATTCCTTGTGTTTATGCTTCTCAAGTTTCACTAGCAACCACAGATCCAGTTGCTTATTGCAATTAACTTTGATTTCACTTGAAATCTTTTCTATGTTCATAAATCCCAGCATACCACTATATATACAACAGGTCTATAGGTTTGCAGAACCATCAACATTTCCTAGTACAACGCAGCTTTCAAAAGTTTCACAAAATTCTCCCAACTTTCTACGTTTGCTTCAACAAGAATATTAATTCAATACAAGGATGGCTATTCACAGTATCCTTAGGCGTTCTTTATCAGGCGGTAAAAAATCATCTTCATCCGGAACAGATGTTCCCAAGGGGCATCTAGCTGTTTATGTGGGGGAGTATGAGAAGAAGCGGTTCATTATTCCAGTCTCATTCCTCAACCATTCTTCATTTCAAGATTTGTTATGTCAAGCTGAAGAAGAATACGGGTTTGATCATCCAATGGGTGGGCTAACAATCCCCTGCAGTGAAGATTTATTTATTGATCTCGCCTCTCGCGCTGCTCGAAGATAATACATACAGTTTATACTCGATAGATTTTGTGTAAGTTAGCCATAGAATTTCTTTTATCCCATTTTATCATATTTTCTTTCTATTCATCAGGAGAAAGGTTTGTACCTCTCAAAAATGTTAAATGTTAAATGAGAAAAGAGTTAGAACTTATTGACCAATACTGAATTTCAAGAGCACTTAATTTCCATCAAGGAAGACTACAGTATATGTTTCGATATTGAATCTTGTTACTCGGGTTTTCTATATGTCATATATGTTCCATGACAGATATTACGATATCAGAATGCAGATTCCTGGTCTGATCCAAACTTCATTCCGAGTCCTACTCGGTTAAGAGGAAGAAGATTTTGGTTTAGAACATCCAACTAGAGTCTTCAGATTAGACTTCTCGTCTCAAAAAACTTCTTTTTATGTCATTCGCTCTTCACCCGAAGTTGAGGCTGAACTATAATGTTATTGAAAAGCACATTTTCTTGATAAGACCATACACATACGTTATAACTTTGTTTAATTAGGACGTAACACAACATAGTTATACATGAAATGAAATATGCATTGACATTATAAATTACACAGTCAAGAGAAACAAATTCACTCTGTTCCAGAAATACAGTGCTGAGACTCATCAATTTATCAGAAGTCTGAACTTATACGGCCAGTGACGACACAAATTTCGCCTTTTTCTTCAATTGTTTCTTTATCGAACCATTCCTAGCTGATTTCTTGCAATCTGTTTAAGATATATCTCATTCCGGGTAAAGCATTCAAAATTTCAAATCAGTGTCTTTGAGCGAGGAGTCAGAGAACAGACTCCATGACACGAAACCTAGCCGAGTGTTGTTGGATTTGTGTTGGTGGACTATGTACCTATGTACTTTTATACATTAGAATTTATCAACTGATTTGATCATCACAGATAATACCAGATTATACATTCATTATGTTCATATTGTGTTTGCTTGGTGATTTCGGCTTTGTACTAGTCCAACAGCTTTCAAGCAAAAATCTTGTTACTGATATGTAATGAATGCTTCATAATTGTTCCTGTAAAATCGTATCAGTTATATTTGAAAGACAAGCATGTGAGTCCTTGTGTTTGTAATCTTATTGGACCCAGTTCAAATCTTATTCCCGTACCATAAGACCGGATGTAATAGCAGTCTGTTGGATTATTTGTTGTGGGTCAAGATTATGCTAGCAATTAATGATGATTGTATTGATTTAAAGACACATGCATGTGATCCATTGTGTTTATCCCTCTCAAGTTTCAATAGCCACCACAAATCCAGTTGCTTGTTGCAACTAACTTGATTTCCACCAGAAGTCTTTTCTATGTCCATAAATCCCAGCATATCAATATATAGACAGCAGGTCTCTAGGATGTTAGAACCATCAACATTTCCCAGTATAACTCATCATATTAATTTCTCAGCTTTCAGAATTTCCACAAAATTCTCTCATCTTTCTATTTGCTTCAACAAGAATATTAATTCAATACAAGGATGGCTATTCACAGTATCCTTAGGCGTTCTTTATCAGGCGGTAAAAAATCATCTTCATCAGGAACAGATGTTCCTAAGGGGCATCTAGCTGTTTATGTGGGGGAGTATGAGAAGAAGCGGTTCGTTATTCCAGTATCATACCTCAACCATTCTTCATTTCAAGATTTGCTATGTCAAGCTGAAGAAGAATACGGATTTGATCATCCAATGGGTGGCCTAACAATCCCCTGCAGTGAGGATTTGTTCATTGATCTCACCTCTCGTTTTGCTGGACGATAATTCATACTTATACTAGCTAGATAGATTTTGTATAAGTTAGCCATAGACATTTCTTTATCTCATTTCATCAACATATGTTTCTCTTTATCAGGAGAAAAGTATGTACCTGTCAAAAATGCTACATGTGAAATGAATAAAGAGTTAGAACTTAATTCCCATCAAGGAAGATTACCTAACATGTTACAATATTGAATCTTGTTGCTCGGGTTTTCTTTCTGTTGGATTTGATTCCTTGACATAAAGGACCTAGAAAGTACACATTGACAACACTAGTCCATATTACACAGATAAATCTTATTCCAGGACATGCATATTGACAATACAAGTCGATATTACTTGAGCGTATGAACGTATTGAAATGACATATGCTGTATCAAAATCTATGAAGAATCAAACAAAAAAAAATAGCCAATCTGAGGAAAAACAATTTCATTCTTTCAAATTTGTACTGAGGAGGTTAAGACCTACAAATTGAGATTGAATCTAGCTGTAATTTATACTACAATTTAAACCCTAATTTCAGTCGATCGGATAAAATGCATGTAAACTCTAGATCAATTGGAAGAACCCTAATTTACCCTGTTTGTTCAAATTTGGGATTTATTTCATATTCTGTACTCCTGGTGCAGTGCACCCTCCAATGAGATTCAAATGTTTCAGTTCTTGGGACTGTTACCCGCATTTTCTTGCGAACAGTGCGGCGTTTTTCTTTCTTTAATTCGCTTTTACAGTTCAGTTCTTCTCTGTTTTTTCTTCATCTTCTTTTTTGATGTCAATGCTTTCGTAAAAATTCCGGCCAATGGGTATGCGTGCTTGCATACTGATCATTCCAACAAAAATCGAATCTTGATCCACTTTGAATGTGTTTCGTTAGTCTACTTATTTATTTTTCACAGAAAATTTATTTTTTTTCTCCATATGTAAATGACACGAGTCAATATGTAATGAATTCATCATGAATTTTCATTCAAAGGATGCAAAAAAACATTTCTGCACAAAATATATTTTAGGAGTACTTTTGTGTGTTGCTATATTTTGGTTATATTCTCAATAATCGTTCTAGTATAATTACAACCTGATTTGATTTTGATGCCCGTATTAAATAACCATAATAATTTGTTTATAGAATTTTTTTTTTGTTTTCTAGCTCATAGTGTTTTATAAATATGACTCATACGATTGATATAAACTTTACATTTGTCCAAACAACATAAAAATGGTAACCCCTTGTATTAAATCCGTGACACAAAAAAAAAAAAAAAAAAAAAATGAAAGAGGTGCTTTAGAAGTGTACCCATTTGCACTACTATTTGATAAGGTAACTCCATGATCCTTTAATGATCTCACATCCGTCTTTTTCTCGACTGATTACTGATAGTCACATCAATTTCTTATGCTAATATATCATTTTTCATCTTTCTGTTGAGCTGTTTGTTTAAAAATATATGATGTTCTTTCATGTTTCGTGCAACAGATCGATACACTCACTACTCAACACACTAATTTAAATTGGTTTTGGGGACAATTTCCAAAACTGAAAAACAAAGAACCCTACAATTCTAGAAACGAAAATCTAAAAGATGAACTATTTATCACAATAAATTATTTGAAAATCCAATTTTTAATGGGCCTCCAAACACCATGAATGTTTTATTTGATCATTTTATTGTAGTTTTTCCCTATGAGAATAGATGCTTTAAAACCTTTAAATGACTGAATGTTGTAGTGATTAAGTGTTTCAAGTAGCTTATTTAAGCCTGTTTATTGATGTTTTAATGGAATTCGTGAAACTTAAACTTTTAGACATATTTAATAGTAGTTTAATTATATTAGATTGTCACTTAAAACTATAACAAACCATTTTAAAAACTATAAAAATTATCATGTACAATCACACCCTCTCTTAAAAGAATAACAAAAGAGGTTAAAAACTATAACAAACTATGTTAAAAACTATAAAAAATTATCATGTAGAATCACACCCTCTCTTAAAAGAATAGCAAAAGAGGTTAAAAATTATAATTGAAATATATAAATACGGATGCATTAAAACCATCACATTATCTTTTAAAACATTAATAAAATACGTTAAAACGGTAATTAAAACTGTAAATGCTAACAACGTAAAAGTATAATATAATGTACTAAAAGCATAACAAAAAATGTAAGTCTCGGCGGTTTTTTAAGAAACTCGGCCGGTCAAACCGTTAAAACCCAAAAACTGTAAAAAACCACAAAAAAATCTTGACTTTCCTACTTTTTAGGAAAATCTTACATTTTCTAAGACTTTGGCACAAAAGTATTGTGTGCTTGGGCATAACATAATAATGAATGTTGTAAAGTTGTGGCTTAGGAAATGAGGACTAAAAACTAGTGGAGTTCTGAATTGATCATCATCTAAATTGGACATACATTGTATTAACCAGTTCGAACAGGAACGACATATTCCAAATCGCGCTGATTTAGCAAAATCGGAAGCCTTTAGTAGTGGAGGAGGAAGAAAACAAAATTAAAAGGACTCGAAACTGTCCAGCTGCGATCGAGGCATCGGCGGCGATAGTCCGCGGCGGCGGTGATTTACAAGCTCTCCTCCCCTCGCCAACACTGACCGCAATGCCGCTCCCTCCTCTCCTCCGCCGCCTACTCCTCTCTCTCCGCCCTTGACCATTTCGATTCCCGATCTGTGAATCGATGGAGGAAAAAGCGATTAGCGTCGGTCGGGAGTGACGGAGGCGACGATGGTGGCGATGGAGAAGTGTGTGGTGGTGAACAGGCGGCGGCGTAGTGGTGGTGGTAGTTTTGGGGTTTTTGAGATCTGCCAGCCATTTAGTGTTTTTAGGGTTTGGATTGTGATTTAGTGGTTTTTATAGGGTGACCGAGTTTTTCCGGTCAGCTGGAGAAACTGACCGCGAGCAGTTTACTATAAAAAAACCGGCCTTTCCACATCTAATGGAAAATCAGGCCTTATACTATACTTTCTCCCAACAATAATAATAAGTAAAATTGAAGAAAAAGGAAATTATATTTACCAAATACGTTTGGTGGTTTGGTAGGGTTACAATTGTAATTTGCAACTGTTTAGCATTCTATAAAAGAGACACAAACCCTAATTCTCTTTCAGCAAAGTTTCCGCCGCACCCCATATGTCAATTCCTCCGCCCTTATTATTGTAGAACTTCATTAGAAATATAGTCTTCCAATTGAAGTACTATAACCTTGCCTTCTTCATCTAAATTTTCTACTTTGTCTGAGTCTCATCATATTGATTCCTGTAAGGCCCTCAGCCAAGGTCGATCTAATTTGATCTCATCAGATTTATGTCCTGGGCTTGTACCAAGATGTGTACCAAGTCAAGGCTATGATATCTGAAAGTTATTGACGATCTCAAAGGTAAACGACAAGAATCAAGGTAATATATTTCTTTGGCAAGAGAAAAATCAGGTTGAGTGTAGGCCGCTAATTCACATTCAACATCGATTGAGGTATGTGCGATGATGGTGGTGATCCAAATGAGCATGACAACAACATTCAATAAGAAGATAACACGGGTGATTCTTAAACGAGCTAGGGCCTAGGTGGCAAGGATGGAATTGGAAAAAATGGCTTGCTGAGGTTTTATATTTTTCATATCAAATATCACTTTTCGTATTTCTCATTTGTGTTGTGCATTTATTCAACTAGTTTATTTTAGAACGTCATTAAAATTGATTTACATTATTCCTACATTGTAGGCAAGCGACAAAGCAACGTGTTTTTGTCTTGGAAAATTATGTCCAAATTTCTTTACCGAAGACGGTAACACTGCAAGACATGTACGACAACAGATGGTCTGTATGCACCAGAAAAATTGGCAGTTCTTGGTTCTTCTTGGATGGCTGTGAAACCCTCTTGCAAGAGAATTTGCTGGAGAAAAATGACATGTTACGATTCCAGTACACCCGAGAGGGCTTATCTATTGCAGTATATCCCCAAGTACAAAAATATAGAACTTCCAACAAAGTTGAAACTTATTGATCAGGCAGCTGGGCGCACCTTCACTATCGTATATGTGCAATGGTATGATGGAAGGTCATTCTACAAAGGAGAATGGAGCAAGCTACTCAAAAGAAATTTTATCAGAATAGGCGATATTTGCATGTGCTTGATAATAGACCTCAAGATGTGTGTGTCATCTTGTTACCTGTAAACCGCAAATAGCCTATACAGGATGAGCTATTGTGTTGAACATGTTTTATAATCCTCCTTGGTGAATTGAGTTCAATTGAATTTGAAACATTTATGGTATATATATAATTATTGCATTCATGATGTGTATGAACATATATGGAATGTTATTGTTGGACTATTTTTATATTATAGTAATATATTTTAGGAGTACTTTTGTGTGTTGCTATATTTTGGTTATACTCTCAATAATCGTTCTAGTGTAATTACAACCTGATTTGATTTTGATGCACGTATTAAATAACCATAATAATTTGTTTATAGAATTTTTTTTTCTAGCTCATAGTGTTGTATAAATATGGCTCATACGATTGATATAAACTTTACATTTGTCCAAACAACATAAAAATGGTAACCCCTTGTATTAAATCCGTGACAAAAAAAAAAAAAAAATGAAAGAGGTGCTTTAGAAGTGTACCCATTTGCACTACTATTTGATAAGGTAACTCCATTATCCTTTAATGATCTCACATCCGTCTTTTTCTCGACTGATTACTGATAGTCACATCAATTTCTTATGCTAATATATCATTTTTCATCTTTCAGATTTAGATCTCAATCAACCTTGAGCTGTTTGTTTAAAAATATATGATGTTCTTTCATGTTTCGTGCAACAGATTGATACACTCACTACTCAACACACACCACCTGAAGGAGTTACCAACATTAGTTAATTTAAATTGGTTTTGGTGACAATTTCCAAAACTGAAAAACAAAGAACCCTACAATTCTAGAAACGAAAATCTAAAAGACGAACTATTTATCACAATAAATTATTTGGAAATCCAATTTTCAATGGGCCTCCAAACTACGAAGAGGCATATATATATATATATATATATATATATATATATATATATATATATATATATATATATATATATATATATATATGACTATCAAATAGTAAACTAATTTATTTGAGATGGGTTGTCCATTTCAATAGATGATTTGTTTGAGTAGGGAGTGAAACTTATTTGAGAGTGATAATCCACATCTGATTCTCAATTTTCTTGCTTCTTCGGAGAGTTTCCCCTCAAAATGGGAACTAATGTTCATTATTTCCATAGTTTTCGACTCCAATGCTTTCGTAAAATATCTGCAAACGGGTATGCATGCTTACATAGTGATGATTCAGTAAAAAATTGGATCTTGATCCACTTCGAATGTATTTTGTTCGTCCACTTATTAGCCCCGGAAATTTAATGTTTTTCACCATATGTAAATTACGGGAGAAAGACACCAATGGTCCTGCCGTTTGAGTCAAATGGCATACGCAGTACCACGTTTGACCAGCCTGTGACATTTAGTCACACTATTAATTTCTTTGATCATGGCTTGGGAAGGACATTTTGACGATTTTGACCAAAGAAGTTGAGTTGGCAAGCTAGTCTACTCGTCAAACTCTACAAGTCACCTGCCAACTCATATGTCCGATAAAAAAATGAAAAATAAAATTCAAGATCTGATTTTTACCCAATTCAATATGTAATGAATTCAACGTAAATTTTCTTTACAAGGATGCAAAAAACATTTCTTGACAAAAACAAAAAAAATGCCACCTTGGCTTCTCACGGCGGACTTTTAATAATCAAGTTCCCACCTTGGCATTTTTTTTACCAAGTCCGGAACTTGGGGGGACTGGGATACTATAACCAGACGAATAATGCCGGTCCATCCCTGAAAACCGAAGAATTTTGAAAGACCCTCCCCTTTGGCATGCTTGTGTATCTTTAAAGACAAAAAGCTGGAAGCAGTCAGCCTTCAATCCAAAGCTCACCCCGGGACGCAAACACCTCAAACTAACCCATCACCAAGAGAGGCCTTAGGAAGATAAAAAAAACAAAAGATCAGAAGATAAGAAAAAGGACCGACCGACTAAAAAATTGTCACGGACCATTTTCGACGGAAGAAAGGGACGAAGGAAACAAACAGCCAGATTTGGAGCTGAGGGAGTATTTATAAAAAGAAAGGTCCAATCAAATCTTGCCACATCAGCCTGATGACACCAACATATTGGGCCTGGGCTTGGGCCGTCCTTTGGGCCCCTCATTTGTGACAAATACTGCGAGCCCAGAAGCTGGCCAACGGGAAAAACACCAGTCTCGACGGGCCAATTCAAAGAATTTCACAACTATCTTTTACTAAGATACTTGGAAACTGGGGGGGGACTTATGATATGGACATATAAGTCCCTCCAACGAATTAGACCTTTCTACCATCCAAGAACTCGAGAAACGCTTTTAGCCACGGTCGGAGAAAATAAGTCCGTCGCCCAGAAGGAAAGCCCGACACAAGACGATCTTACTTAACTAAAAGTCCGGCATCAATAAAGAGTTCTAGAACAAGAAAACCTCGCTACAAGTCCTAAAGAAAAGAACCCGAAAAGCCCGGCATTGAGGTCTTAACAGACTTTGCTCACTACAAAAGGTCCGCCTGAAGGAAGTCCGCCATTACTAACGTGAGATAAACGCGCCACCTACCTCCGAGACCACGTGGCACGATGTCGCCCGCCAAGCACAAGATCCGGAATTGATACTGTCCCCCAAGCTTCCTCTATAAATAGCCCGCATTTACTACTCATTAAGGTACGTAACAACAACTAGAAAATCTACTCTCTAACTTTCGGGTCCGAGATAACTCGATTAGCCCGTCAAACAAGTTGAGTCTTAGTCCGGACTGCCCACGGCAGGCCGGCCCAAAAGGGTCTAACCCCTTCCTTTTGTTCACAGGAGAAGTCCGGATCGAACTTTGTCGGCCCCTACCCGGAGACGGACCATCATTGAACTGAACTAAAAGTGCCTAATCTGGGTTCATAGCACTCCAGATCCAACTTTGCCGGACTCTAGATCTAGCTTGAGGACCCAGGTTGCTCTTGCCGGACCCCAGGTTGCCGGACCCAACTACTAAGCTCTTGCCGGACCCGCGAACTAAGACGACCCAAATCACACGACCTGACTACTGGACCTTTCCGAACTACACTCTTGACCCAGGAATTTGACTTAACCAGATTTACCCCACATCATATTGGCGCCGTCTGTGGGAACCACTTAATACAAAAAGCCATGGCCCCAGCTAGAAGACGTACTAGAAGGACAACTCCAGTAATCCTTAGATCAACAACTTCTGATGTTGGGCCCCGAAGTCAAGTTCACAACCGCACCCCACGGGAAGTCAATCCTTTCACAGGAAATCAACGGATCAATGAACATGATGATAGGGATGGCCTCGAAGCTTCTCTTTCCACCACGGAACAACGAACGGGACAGCAACGCCCTTCCAATCCACCAACTCCGGCACCCGTAGACGCAATGACTGTTATACCACAGGTCACTGCCGACGGTCTACTGGCCGGATACAATGAAGCTCAAATTCAACTTTTGCAAGCCGCCCTGTTACTAAGGACCCAACCTCAATTAGGGCCGGGCGTGAACCTCCCAGACAACTCTAACCACGCACCACGAAGAAGCGCTCCCATATTGCCAATCCAGAATCAACCCCAGGTAACAACAGATCATGTGGTGGAATCCAGAGGACCCCCGAACTCTCGAAATACCGATCGGTCCAAAAGTCTCAGAGCCTCAAGCCATAGAGCCCCGGGAGACTTACGAAACATGCTAAATCGCCAGGTTCGGAGTAATTTGCACTCGAGAAACAATCGGAGGATAGGTGGAGAGGAGAACATGGGAGTCGACGAGAGAACACGTCGTGACCCAACTCCTTCTCGAACCACCGCGCGAAATTGGCAACGTCAAGATGACGGGAGAAGGGACCACGGGGAGCAATACGACGAGGAGAACGAAACTCTCAATGGGTACCGGGGCGATACTCCACCCCAAAACCATCCCCGCCATGGACGATTCCGTAATGAAAGAATACAGTCGCCAACCAGGATGACTAGGAATGATGATTATCGAGACCACAGAAGGGGAAGCCGAGATAGGGGAAGGGAACATCATCGAAACCGAACCAGGTCAAGATCTGCCAGGACTCATAGGGGGGACAGGCACATGGATGAAACCGAACAAATTAAAGAACAAGTTAGGATCCATGAAGCTGCCCTAGAATTGGAACGGTCAAAGCAAGAAACACTTACCCACGCAAGAGATATCATGAAATCTGGAAGGAGCCTGAATCCTCTTTGCCAAGCTATGAGGGACACCGAACTCCCTCCGGGGAGGAGTGCCCCGAGTTCTAAGGAAACGTATGAGGGAATGACATGCCCAATAGATCACCGAATTCGTTTTGAGGCATCCCTGGGAGGCATGGGAGTACTGGACAATGTAAAGGCACAGTTATTTCCCAACACCCTCTACGGACCCGCCATGACCTGGTGGAAGCACCTCCGGCCCAACACTATAACATCCTGGGACCAGATGATCGCCAAATTCACTGCGATTCGAGAACTTCCTCAAACAAATTTCGTCCCAAATCAACTACCGCGAAATTGTGCAAAAGGAACATGAAAGCTTGAGATCGTTTGTCAAAAGGTTTGAACAAGCAGTTGTCCTCGTTGAGTCACACCCCATCAAAGATCGAGTATTTCACATGGGCGAGAACACCAACAACGCTTCATTCCGCTACACGATTGTTGATGCAGGAATAACCACCGAACGAGAGTTGAATGAAGTAATCAAAAAATTCTTGAGCACACACGAAACCCTCGACAAAATGGTAATAAGAGCTGAGGTGAAGAAGGCAAAACCAGTACCAGATTACACAAGGTTGGGAAACCAACATTTCGAGCAAAAGCGGAAAGGTGATAGAAGAGGAAGGGTTGAGGAAAGAAGAAGATCTCCTCGAAAAGTTTACATAAACTACGCTGACCTAAAAGCCCCCAAGGAACAAATCTTGACCATCATGCAAAGTCAAGGATTCCCAATCCAGTGGCCCCCCAAGCACAGGGAAACCAGGTTCACCAGGAACTCTAAAGAATACTGTCACTTCCACCAACAAACGGGACACTCCATTGGAAAATGCACGACCTCAGGCAGGAAATCCAGAGGTTGATCGAAATGGGATATTTGCAAGAATACATCATGAGAAAGCCCGAGGGCACCGACCAACGCGAAGTCGGGCAAAGGTACCAGTCCAATGATCCGCGTGGTGCAAGGGACCGGAGAAATGCATCTCCCCGTCGTTCTCCTCCCAGAGGGTCTAGCCCTAGGCACAACAGAGATAGAAGACCCGCTCCAATCAAGGGACGCTCATTTAGCCCAAGAAGACAATCAGTGTTACCTGGACCACCGAGCCCGAGGGGACGCCGAGAGACTAGAAGATCCCCGAGTCCGGCACGAGAGAACAGGAGGGTAGCATACGTCGAAACTCAACCAGCCTACATAGATGATAACCCGGTCCGTTTTGGAAGAATACTTAGCATTGCAGGAGGACCTACTGGAGGAGACAGTAGGAATGCTCGAGAAGCCATGTCGAGGTCACTAAGAAACTCGGATGAGAAATCCGTCAATATGGTGGCTCCCGACACCAACATGATCACCTTTGACGAATCTGAAGCACCCCCTCCATGCAAGGGAGAAGGATTGGTCCATGACCCGGATGTCCCCTTAGTGGTGGAAATGGACATAGCAGGTTATGAGATCACAAAGGTATTAATCGATACCGGCGCCTCCTCTAACATCCTCTTCATGAGCACTGTCCGGAAAATGGAAATGAGTTTGAGAGGATTGTTACCAGTGACAACGGACCTCGTTGGCTTTGGAGGAAACCGGATCAGACCAAGAGGAATCCTGTATCTCTCGGTTTCCATGGGAAAAGCTCCCCTCAGGATTACTCACCAAGTCCCTTTTGTTGTCACCGAGGCAGGTTGCGAATACAACATAATTATGGGGAGACCGGCTCTAAATCAATTCAAAGTAGTGGTGTTAACCTTCCACCTAAGGATGAAGTTTCCTACCGCAGCAGGCATCGGATCCCTCAGTGGAGATCGGAGAAGAGCATGGGAATGCTACGCTCTCTCTACTAGAAGGGCATCACGGCCTTTTAGGAGTGAATATGATATAAGGAGAGAAGAAGATGACCGAAGAACAAAGAAACAGTGCCTCTTTATCCAACAAGAGAGCCGAAGGAAGAGGCGAGAAAGACCTCCCGGGAAAGGAATTAACTGGTTGAAAATGGGCGTGGAGAAAAAGAAAATGGCCGCAACGGCGAAGGAATGCGAGGATGGAATCGATGAATATCGAGTCATTCCCCCTGAACCATCTGGTGAAACGCCGACCAAAAGCTTCTTTCATGAGAATCGGATGGCCCCCCATGAAGACATCTTAGAAATCCCAATTGAAGAAGGATATCCCGAAAAAACAGTGAAAATCGGCTCGGAAATGGACGCAGAAACAACCATCAAAATGATTGCCTTCTTAAGAAAGAATGCCGATGTTTTCGCCTGGGGAACTGAAGATCTGAGAGGTATAGATCCTCGAGTCATGGTACACGAACTCCACGTTGATCCAAATGTCCGACCCATTCGACAGAAGAAGAGAGACCATGGTCCCGTCCACAACAAGATCATCGCAGATGAGGTAGAACGACTACTCAAGGCAGGACACAATGAGGAGGTTCATTACTCTGATTGGATGTGCAATGTGGTCCTAGTAGAGAAAAGTCCGGGGAAATGGAGGATGTGCAATGACTTCACCAGTCTCAACCGTTTCTGCCCAAAGGATCCCTATCCCCTGCCAAGAACTGATCAATTGGTAGACTCAACTGCCAGGTGTGCACTGTTGAGTTTCATGGATGCTTTTCAAGGCTTCTATCAGATCAAGATGGCTGAGCATGATATCGAAAAAACCGTTTTTATCACCGCAGGAGGAGTATACTGTTTCAAGGTCATGCCGTTCGGCCTATTTAAACGTCAAGCGCCACCTACCAAAGATTGGTGAACCAAATGTTCAAAGAAGAGATTGGCAAATCAATGGAGGTTTATGTAGATGACATGCTAGTGAAAAGCAAGGAGACATCTGATCACATCCCCCATCTGGAAAGATGTTTTTCCATAGTAAGAAAATACGGAATGAAACTCAATCCAGCCAAATGCACATTTGGAGTAACTGGAGAAAAATTCTTGGGGTACATGGTGACACAGAGAGGGATCGAGGCAAACCCAGAAAAGATAAAAGCCATATTGGAGCTTCCACATCCGGAGAAACTTAGGGACGTTCAGAGACTCATAGGGAAGGTTATTTCCCTTAGCCGTTTCATTTCCAGATCAGCTGAAAAGAACCTCCCTTTTTTCAAAATCCTAAGGAAAATGGACAAGTTTGAATGGAACAATGAGTGCAAGGAGGCATTTGAGAACTTGAAGCTCTATTTATCCTCCCCGCCTCTACTTTCCAAACCAGAAGCAGGAGAGCTATTGTACATCTATCTCGCCATCACTCCTGAAGTAGTGAGTTCCGTCCTGGTGCGCATACAGAAGAACGAACACCTTCCGGTGTACTACCTGAGTAAAGTACTGGGAACGGCGGAGAAAAACTACAAGGAACTAGAGAAGTATGCCTATTGTCTAGTAGAGGCCTCCAGGAAGCTCAAGCCATTTATACTTCCGTTCCCACAAGATAGTGGTCCTCACGAACCAACCACTGAAACAGGTCTTAGGTGACGCCTCGAAGTCAGGAAGGTTGGCTAAATGGACAATTGAGTTAGGAGATCATACGATCGAGTATCAAGCTCCACCGCCAAAAAGCCTGTGTCCCGCCGATTTCCTAGCCGAATATCCGGGGAACACGGAACCTCAAAAAGATAAAGATGAGCAAGCCTCCAGTGAAGCCCCGAAAGATATTTCACCAACAAGCCAGGTTTTGGTATTAACAACGGAAGTGGCTAGATTGGATATTCAAAAAAGTCGGGAAATCGATCCCGTGGCAGAATGGATTATCGCTGAAAAAGAAAGTCCCAGCTTACCTCCCCCACCAGAAGGAGAGCCGCCCGTGACCACCCTAAAACATAAACCGACCCTCTGAGTGGCTTTTATCCCAAAAGAACTCGGCCCAGAAGAAAAGGACATATGGGAACTTTATGTGGATTTGTTCATCTACGCTCATGCGGGTGGAACAGGGTTACCGATCAGCCGTAAATGCCCAGATGGAATATGCTATCCGCTTAACATTTCCAGTAACAAACAATGAAGCTGAGTATGAGGCTCTGATAGCAGGAATGAAGATGGCCAAGTCAGTCATGGCCAAAAAATTCAAAGCTTACTCTGACTCTCAGCTAGTCACGGAACAATACTCGGGAAAATTTACGACAAAAAGTGCTTCAATGATCAAATATCTAAAGGTGGTTAAAGAGTTAGAAAAAGCATTCGACATGTTTAGTCTGATCAAGATCAACCGAGCAAAAAACACCATTGCCGACGGATTATCAAAATGGGCTACGGCCTCCGAGTCGCTGACACCAGACGGTGGTCCTTATGACTGCCAATGAATCAGCCCTCACTGCCGACGAGGTCATAATGAACATAGGCGTCATATCTGATGACAACACTTGGATGAGCGACATCGTGAACTATCTACGGAACGGGATTCTACCCCGTGATTCAACTGAATCTAGAAGAGTCCAACGAAGATCCCAACGCTACTTCCTCTCTGGTACAGACCTATATAGAAAGTCCTATGATGGAACTCACCTCCGTTGCCTGGGTCCGTCTGAGGCCAGTACAGTGTTGAAGGAGATCCATTTAGGAAGTTGCGGAAATCATTCAGGAGGAAGAGCCTTAGCCCAGAAAATTCAGAGAAATGGCTATTATTGGCCGGCAATGCAAAAGGAAGCCGGAAGATTCTCACGATCATGCTCGGAATGTCAAAGGTTCGCAAGGATCCCCCATCGGCCTACCATACCAATGATACCATCAACTATCCCATGTCCATTTGATCTGTGGGGCATGGACATCGTAGGACCTTTCCCTGTAGGACCCGGCGGGAAAAAATTTCTCATTGTGGCCGTAGAATACTTCTCGAAATGGGTAGAAGCCGAGGCAACGGCCTCCATTTCAGAGAATAAGGTCATGGACTTCCTTTGGAAATTATCGTGTCGATTTGGCCTACCATGAATACTAGTTGCGGACAATGGTCGACAATTCTCCGGATACAAGCTCAAAGATTGGTGCGAAGAAATGGGGATTGAACAGCATTTCACTTCCGTTGGGTATCCTCAAGCCAACGGAAAAACTGAGGTAACCAATCGTACCATCGTCGATAATCTTCAGAAGAGACTGGGAGACGCAAAGAAAGATTGGGTCGATGAGTTGGAAGGAGTACTATGGGCTTATCGTACCACAGCAAGAACAGCCACACAGGAAACTCCGTTCAGTTTGGTGTATGGATCCGAAGCTGTAATCCCATCCGAAATCTCAATCAACACCTTCCGGATCCAAGGGTACGTTCCCTCAGACAACCACGACAAAAGAGTGTACGACCTCAACATGCTCGAGACCAAAAGAAGTACGGCCCTAGCTCGAACCTTAGGATACCAAGCTATCATGGCAAGGGCCTACAACAAACATGTGAAAAGTAGGGACCTCCAGATTGGAGACTTGGTGCTACGAAAGGCCGATATACTAAAACCAACCGGAAAGCTCGAACCCAACTGGGAAGGTCCCTACAGAGTCACAAGGGCAAGTATCAATGGGAGCTATGCTTTGGAAAGCATGGACGGCAAACCACTCAAGCATACTTGGAATGCCAAGAATCTGCAGAAGTACTACGCATAGATCAATTGTAATAGGATCTTTTGAAATATATCATCTGTTGTCTACCATGTAATCCTACCGTTCGATTACAATGAAGCATTTATTCTTCTGTCAACTATTTGCAAGAAGAACCGTACGCGCCACTAAGGGCAGACATTATCTTAAACTTCCTCGGACCCAAAGTGTCAGAGAGAAACTCCCTAAGAAGCAAAGACTGAGGTGCGGATTGTCTCGGACCCAAAGTGTCCGAGGTATACCGACGCTCGACTCAAAAATTATCTTAAAGTTTCTCAGACCCAAAGTGTCTCAAGAACTAAAAAAGTCCGACACTCACTCACTACGAGCCAAAGCCTTAAAGTGACGGAAAACCCGAGACCCACAAAGTCCGGGATGGTACCCAAAGTGTCTCAAGGACTAAAAAAGTCCGACACTCACTCACTACGAGCCAAAGCCTCAAAGTGACGGAAAACCCGAGACCCACAAAGTCCGGGATGTTGTTCAAAGTATCTGAAGGACTGAAAAATCCGACACTCACTCACTACGAGCCAAAGCCTCAAGTGATGAAAGATCCGACACCCACAAAGTCCGGGACATTGTTCAAAAGTGTCTCAAGGTCTTAAAAAACCCGACACTCATTTGCCACAAGGCGAAGCCTTGGGTAAAAGAGCCATGATTCACAAAAATCCGGGACATAAAGTATCGCCAACGCAAGAAAATAATGGCAAAAACAAGCAAAGGAAAAATAACGGGAAAGGATGCATTTCATTTTATCAATTGACCCGGTCATTCAAAGATCTACAAAATTACATCCAAATCCTAACAAAGATCCAGGAATGATCGATGTTACAATACTTGCAAAAGATAGGCCAAGATATGAACCCTCCACAGGCCGGAGTAACCCGAATACAAAATATACAAAAGAAACATCTACTTATTACTTAAGCTCCCGGAGGGGGGGGGGGGGGGATTTTCCCGTTCCCCAGCATTGCCCTGGCCGGCAGGACCCCCTTCGGCCAAATCATCACCTTCGATAGTAGGAGGAACCAACTTCTCCACCCTTCTCCAAAATTTCGTGGTTATGACCTTCCCTCCTTCGATCTCAATGTCGGTCTCGACTTGTTCATGATCCTTGATAGGACCGGGAATATCAAGGAACCTGGCGTTACTACCCCTAAAATTCCTATGCTCAAGGATCCCGGCCTCCATCACCTCTGGCAGCCAAGACAGGTAGACAGGAGCAGGAGTACTCTCCATATCCAACTAAGATGCCACGACGGGCCAAAATTCGTCTCCACCCATATCCTCGGGCTCTTTGAGTTTGGGATCGTCCACAGTGGCTCCGGCATGATTAGCTTGGATATCCAACCTATCATCCGTAACTTCAACACCCTCATCCAACAAACCGAGAGATTGAAGCTGGCCAATACAATCGAAAAAGGCCTCCGTCCGAGTAGATCCGGCATCCATCCGGCTCAGAAAATAGTAGGCATCAGACCTCAAAAAGTCCGTCACAGCCTCCACTCTGGTCGTTTTACACTTGGACACCAAAGCTTCCGCCATTTTGCTCCGGGCCCGGGCGTGAAGATCGAGCCCCTTATCCGCCCTTTTGGTGGCCATCTTCTCAGACTCGAGGCTTCGCTCAAGTGCAGCCTTCTCGACCTCTAGCTTCTTCACCTTGGCCTCAGACTCCTCCAGCAATTTCTTATATTTGGCAGAGCCATCATCCTCTGCCTCCTTCAAAGCCACAGCATGGGCCGACACCTGCAAAAGACCGGAGTCAGCTCTCGGGCTCAAAAAAAAAAAAAAAAGCAAGCAAAGACAAACTCACCGTGTCAAAATACGTCCGGAACGCAGCTTCATGAGCCCGGAGGGCGGTCTCCAAACTCGCAGTCAACTCGGTATGAGAAAGAGCCCGCAACATATTTTGATCTACCGGTGCGGCGAGGCTGGAACCACCGGTCTTTTGCCTCTTCGATGGCTCCTCGGGCTCCTTCCCCCTCCTCTTACTGGCGGCCCGTGTACTCTCCGCCAGCAGCTTTTCACCTTGAGCCTGCACCTGGCTACGTGTTAAAGGGACAGGGGAAGTAACATGGACCCTCGAACCACCAATGGTGGTCGAGTAACCATGGCCATGGGAGGCTATTTTTGAAACAAATTTGTGCTCGATTACACCGCCATTGGCTTACTAGGCCGGAGCCCGAGCAGTTATGGATTGATGATATTTGCATGGTTCACATCGGGCAATTTTTGGGGCCCGGGCTTGTATTGGGTTTTCTTGGAGGTTCCTTGCCTTAGCTTCTCAAGCTCGGCGGCCTTCTCCTTGTTTCTCAGCTCCAGAATCCTCTTAGCGGACGACATTATCCAATACTCTGCATTGAGAAAATAAGTATCAGAAGTCCGACTTCCACTAACTTGAACGTTACAGAAAAACAGAGTAACGCTTACTTAAATCTTCTTTATTATTACAAAAAACGGGGTTGGGAGTTAGTTTGGCGAGCCACATATGTGGCTGGACCGCCAAACCGTACGGGTAAAAAAGTGTGGGATCCCCCCCGTCTACCCCCAGCACGGCGGCCTCTTCATATTTGAGACCCGGATCAGTGTCATGACGAAGACTGGCTGAGCCTCGGGTCCCAATCAGAGGAAATATCTTTTCCGTCACGACCTGTTCTTCTCCGGTCGTGGTATGAATCACCTGCTCTTCAGTAAACTCCAACGGCCTCAACGACTTCAACCATGCCGGGACCTTTTTCAGAGCCAAGGCCTGAAACTTGTCTCTCTGAAAATTGTAAGCGATTCGATCCAAGGATGGATGTTTTACATAGAAATATTTGGGCCACCATTTGTACCCATGTGAACTCTCGTAACCATCCAAAAATTTATACCCCCGACGGGCGTTGAAATAATAGAAAGGAATCCCGGGACTAGCAGCAAGAGTGAAGGCCTCCAACATTTTTTCATAATGGAACTTTAGAGCCAAAATGACACCCATACACATAATAGTACCAAGGGCGTTCGGCAGAAGTTGTGTCGGGCACAGCTGGGTGAAACGGAAAAAGTCCGCTATTGGATCAATCATGGGAAGCCTCCATCCACATTTAAAAGCCTGTACATGAAAGGTCATGTAACCCTTGGGCGGATTGTACAAGGTATCATTAGGTCCCGGGATAACTATCTCATAATCTTCCGGGATATCGTAAACCGCTCGAAGTTTGACGGTGTCCCGAGGTTTCAAGCTGGAAGTACAGATAGGGATTAAGCCATCATCATTTTGCTCAGCCTCGGGCCTTAGTCCCGAAATAGGTCCGGTCCTGTAAGATTTCATCTCCTTGGCCGACATCCTCTTGACGGTTTACTTGGCCGCTGAGTTACACCTTCGGCTACCACCACCAAAGCCCGACAAGGATTAACACCTTGAGGCCCCTCCTCCTCTCCATCATCTCCGGCCTCTTCTTCATCAGAATCCATGATATTAATGTTTTCATTCCCCTCGGCACCGCTTGAACTAGCCCGTTCACCAGATCTGCGTCTTTCACCGGCCACTCCTTCCTCATCAGATTCTGATCCCCAAGAATCCTCGAACGAGCTCCCATCTGATGAGTCCGACGAAGACGAATCACCACTAGATGAATTTTCCTCTGAGGCAGCCGCCTCTGATTGAGCCTCGGGATCTGCAGGCGGGACGCTCGGGCCGGTCCTACTCCTCATAGGGGGGTTCGAATCAAAAGACAGCGGTGACTCACTGCCTTCCCGAGAAAAAGGTTCCTCTATCAACGGAACGTGCGCCGTCTGCACAGTTGCGGATGAACTCCCGGCTTCAAAATCAGGAACGGATCCGTCTGCATAAGGGGTAGCTCTAAAATTATACCCCAGACTGGCGTACGAAAACAGAGGATATCGATTCCTCGGATGAATAGGCCCCGGAGGAATAACGGTTGTTGGACGAGGTTCGGGATCCACCTGCTCGATCCTTGCACCAGAAGATCCTACCAAGGTTTGCGATTCCGGGCGCCTAGAAATAACTCCCACCAGTTCGACTTCAGATGGGGACGGCGGTCCTTCATCCACCTCAGAGCCTTGGTCAGAGTCCAGGTTAATTATGGGAGCCGGCTGTATAACTTCTTCACCCTCATTTGCAAAAAGATCACCCAAGTCGCTAGCATGGTTCGACATACCGAAATAACGACGAAAAGGACCGAGATGGGGAGTCTACAGGAATAAGAGAAATGATTTAAATAAACCTAAGCCCCAACCTCGGTCCTCTACCCTATTTTTTTGTCTACAGACCTACGAACCGACAAAAGAAATAAGGGCCGACAAAAATAAAACGCCATAATAAAGGAGAACTTACTTGTTTCAAGGAAATAGCAGCGGATCTCGGACTACGCATAAGCTCATGGTACAGGGGCTTCTCTCACAAGATGGACGACGGTCTCTTTATCTCTCTAGGTAAATTTTTGCGAAAGTAAAAAGTACGAAAATGACGGACAGTCGGCGGTATTTATAGAAGTTACTGGGCCGGTCGAACCAGGCCCATGGGCCCTCGATCCAACCGTTGCATCGATCCGCGAGATTGTAATGATTACAAATCAAACCGGCCTAAACCGTTCTAAAAACGTCGGAATCACGATTGGGTTCGAATTATTTAAACCGAATCACATTGCAAATTCAGATGACGGGTCTTTATGCAATTATGACGGACCATTAAACCCACAGACAAAAGTCCGACTTCAGCAACAAAAGACGATTCAAGTTTCATTTCAGCAATATTCATAGAGTACAAAACACTTTTAAGAATCGAGGCCCATACAATGGGAAAGTATTACAAAATGGACAATACAAATAACGGGGCATACCCCACCTCCATTCAATGGCTTCCAGAGGTCGAACCTTCAAATTCCAAACCGGCAGCTTTAGCCCACGCATGCATCCTCAACCGGATCTGATTTCTCCTCTCCTCAGCCAACCTTCTAAACACCACCGGGCACAAAGCAGGATCACCTTCGGGGTCGAGAATAATAGGATCATCCATGGTCCCGGAACCAGAATAGACCGGCGGATGTCTCTCCCCACAAGCACATTAATGTATCCAGTGCCGGTACCTAGGATCACCCGGTTCAGCAAAATCATAGTCCTCCACGGCATTCATATTTCCCCAAGTCAGTTCACCCAAAATTAGGTCACCCACGGACCGGCCAGCGATCCTCGCAGATTCTGCCATCCTGCGTGCAGATTCCGACATGAGAAAACAAGAAAGGAGGATAAAAAGTAAGAAAATCGGATTTACCATATCATCTATATATAGTAACATCGTGCCACGTGTCCTCCATCCAACGGCCCGGAAGATTAAGGGACACAGTATTAATTCGCCTTAAAACGTCAAGATAACGATTCGGCTTCTCACGGCGGACTTTTAATAATCAAGTTCCCACCTTGGCATTTTTTTTACCAAGTCCGGAACTTGGGGGGACTGGGATACTATAACCAGACGAATAATGCCGGTCCATCCCTGAAAATCGAAGAATTTTGAAAGACCCTCCCCTTTGGCATGCTTGCGTATCTTCAAAGACAAAAAGCTGGAAGCAGTCAGCCTTCAATCCAAAGCTCACCCCGGGACGCAAACACCTCAAACTAACCCATCACCAAGAGAGGCCTTAGGAAGATAAAACAAACAAAAGATCAGAAGATAAGAAAAAGGACCGACCGACTAAAAAATTGTCACGGACCATTTTCGACGGAAGAAAGGGACGAAGGAAACAAACAGCCAGATTTGGAGCTGAGGGAGTATTTATAAAAAGAAAGGTCCAATCAAATCTTGCCACATCAGCCTGATGACACCAACATATTGGGCCTGGGCTTGGGCCGTCCTTTGGGCCCCTCATTTGTGACAAATACTGCGAGCCCAGAAGCTGGCCAACGGGAAAAACACCAGTCTCGACGGGCCAATTCAAAGAATTTCACAACTATCTTTTACTAAGATACTTGGAAACTGGGGGGGACTTATGATATGGACATATAAGTCCCTCCAACGAATTAGACCTTTCTACCATCCAAGAACTCGAGAAACGCTTTTAGCCACGGTCGGAGAAAATAAGTCCGTCGCCCAGAAGGAAAGCCCGACACAAGACGATCTTACTTAACTAAAAGTCCGGCATCAATAAAGAGTTCCAGAACAAGAAAACCTCGCTACAAGTCCTAAAGAAAAGTACCCGAAAAGCCCGGCATTGAGGTCTTAACAGACTTTGCTCACTACAAAAGGTCCGCCTGAAGGAAGTCCGCCATTACTAACGTGAGATAAACGCGCCACCTACCTCCGAGACCACGTGGCACGATGTCGCCAAGCCGACAAGATCCCGGGAATTCAGACAGCCTGTCCCCCAAGCTTCCTCTATAAATAGCCCGCATTTACTACTCATTAAGGTACGTAACAACAACTAGAAAATCTACTCTCTAACTTTCGGGTCCCAGATAACTCGATTAGCCCGTCAAACAAGTTGAGTCTTAGTCCGGACTGCCCACGGCAGGCCGGCCCAAAAGGGTCTAACCCCTTCCTTTTGTTCACAGGAGAAGTCCGGATCGAACTTTGTCGGCCCCTACCCGGAGACGGACCATCATTGAACTGAACTAAAAGTGCCTAATCTGGGTTCATAGCACTCCAGATCCAACTTTGCCGGACTCTAGATCTAGCTTGAGGACCCAGGTTGCTCTTGCCGGACCCCAGTTTGCCGGACCCAACTACTAAGCTCTTGCCGGACCCGCGAACTAAGACGACCCAAATCACACGACCTGACTACTGGACCTTTCCAAACTACACTCTTGACCCAGGAATTTGACTTAACCAGATTTACCCCACATCAGCTCGGTATGTGCCAAATTGCACAGGGATTTTCACTGATAATTGATCATGGGAACTTTTAGAACAGCAAGCCATGTAACAGAATATGAAACTGTGAAAATTAAGACCCAACCAGTGCTGGAAATTAGATGCACTATCAATTATCGACTAGTCAGCGTGTTACAATTAATGTATATGGGAACATACACTGTTTTCATCTCAAGTATACATTTTTTTGCTCCTAGCCTCAGTAAAGAAGCAGAATTCATAACAGTACAATAAAATGTTCTAGTCCTAATAATTTCTAAAAAAATGTAAATGCTCCGTATAATCTATCTGCAATGTGAGAGGTTAGATCAATGAATAAGTCCTCGCTGCAGGGGATTGTTAGGCCACCCATTGTATGATCAAATCCGTATTCCTTTTCAGCTTGACATAGCAAATCATGAAATAAAGGGTGGTTCAGGTACGATATGGGAATAACAAACCGCTTCTTCTCACCCTCTCCAACATAAATAGCCAAATGCCCCTTAGGAACATCAGTTCCAGCTGAAACTGATCTTCTTCCAGCTGATAAAGATCGTTGAATTTTCTTGAGAATTGCCATATAAATCTTCTTGAGGATAGGTAGAGAGATAGAAATGATAATATTTTGTGAAGCTTGTGAAGGCTGAGAAATGTGTGATATATGTACTTGGAAGTGCTGATGGTTTCACAATCCTAGATATGTGCTGTATAAATAGGTACAAAGTCCAGAAACAATAATTCTCTTGAAATCTGAAGTCCAGTTGCCATAAGCTGCTGGATTTGTGGTGGCTAGTACAAAGTCAAGAAACACAAGCACAACGAATCACATGCATTTGTCTAGAAATCGCCGTAGAAGTAAATCATACATTGACATTATGCAGATAGCTCAGTTACAACATTATTGTCTATATCAGCTCCACAAAGGACCCTCTCCGGAATTGATGAAACAAAACAACTTCGTTCATATCCGAATGCGCTGAATTTACCTACAATTCCATCCCAACAAAGCCAGTCTAGTGGCAACCTATTCCATGTGATCACTCTACATGTGAAGTTCACAGTTTTGTTCCCAAAATAAACTAGCCAAGTAGTGATTTCAGTCGGCTGGAAACATTATCATATGTTCTTCCAACTCTATCCACATAGCACTCAGATTATGACTTGTAAAAAGGAAATTTTGTGAGATTTCTTGGATCATCCTGCTTCTGATCATATCCAACCAGTCAAACATCATTATTTGCAACCTTATCCAACAAAAATTATGTCAATAGCCTGTGAATCCCGCTTGTCCTTTGTTTAAAAAGAAGAAATTTGCTAGGTCCATGGTTCGATTGTCTTTGGTGTGGTTTTATCCCTTTATTTATCTTTTTTTTCCTTAGAATATGTGGTCGTATATTTACGAAAAAGATTTCTAATATATTTCTTGTGTGTATACTTAGGGTGAATATGTATAAATATAATATTTCTTGTGTGTATGTATTTAGAGTGTTATATATCATCTTTCTTGAATGAAGAAATCTTCACTGCAGGGGATTGTTAGGCCACCCATTGGATGATCAAATCCGTATTCTTCTTCTGCTTGACATAGCAAATCTTGAAATGAAGAATGATTGAGGTATGATACTGGAATAACGAACCGCTTCTTCTCATACTCTCCGACATAAACAGCAAGATGCCCTTTTGGAACTTCAGTTCCATTTGATGATAATTTCTTTCCACCTGAGAAAGACCGTCTAAGGATACTGTGAATAGCCATTCTTTTTACTAAATAAATCTTGTTGAATCAAAAGATGAAGTAGAAAGATTGGAGAATTTTGTGAAACTTCTGAAATCTGAGATATGATGAGTTATGTAAGGTTGATGATGGTTCTACAATCTCAGAGGCCTGTTATATATAGGGGTACTCTGGATATCAGAATTAGTTGCAATAAGCAACTGGATGTGTGGTGGCTAGTGAAACTTGAGAAGCATAAACACAAGGAATCACATGAATTTGTCTATAAGTTATCAACACAAACATCATTAATTGATGGCAATCTTGACCCACAAAAAAAATAAATTAACAGCCTGTTAATACATATCTGGTCTTATAGTTCAGGAACAAGATTTTAACTGGGTCCAACAAGTGAATCAAAACTTGATATCCATGTTAGGTATTCATGTCAATGAGAGAAACTAAGGTCCAGTTGCCATCAGCAATAGGTTTTGTGGAGCTAGTGAAATTCAAGAAACACAAACACAAGGACTCACATGCATTTGTCTTTCAAATATGATGATAATATATTACAGGAACAATTGTAAAGCATTCTTTACACATCAGTAACAAGACATGTACTTGAAAGCTGTCTGATTAGGTACAAAGATGAAATCATCGAGCAAGAATTTTATATAATCTCGTACTATATATACATGATCAGATCATGAGTATAAAAGGACATAGGCACATAGTACACCAAAACAAACCAACACAAATCCAACAACACTCAGCTAGGTTTCGTTCAGAATTTCAATTGTATGATTCAACAAGATTAATTTAGTACAAAATGGCTATTCTCAGTATCCTTAGACATTCTTTCTCAGGTGGAAGAAAATTATCTTCAAATGGAACTGAAGCTCCAAAAGTGAACAAAATTATACTTAACCATTCATGGAACCAGGTATTCAAGAGCCTAATCTATAAACACGTATATACAAGTAACTGAATGTTTCAAGCTTAAAATGAGCAAACAGAAGAGGGCATGTTACAAGCATAACAATATCCATAGCGAATGTTCTTCAGAACTATTAAATTCCAAATAGACTCAAAATGCAAATATATGGAGATGTTCAATGACATTAGTAAAAATAACTTCAATTCTGACAAACAATCCTAGCAAGAAACCATAATTTCAATGGTTCAAACCAACTAATCTCTTGTCACCTTGCTTCAGGTACAATCATCCGAAAATGGTGATACTAAACTTGTGACATTGACATATGGTTGAAAATTCTGAGCAGATCCATTGCTATTTGATAGCTTAAGTGAGTTACTTTTCGGATCATAGAATTTGAAGCCTTGCGAGTCGAACATACTGATCAAAATTTCATCCTCTCCTGTCATCCATATGGGTACACCAGAACAAGAAAAATCAATGGCAATACTGATCATCTTATTCCAGAACTCATATTTCAACCCATGCTGCTTCAAAACCCACACATCCATGTTAGTTGCACGCTCGGAAATCACACAAAGGCATCCTCTGAGCACTTCCACAGATACGCGACAAGCACCCTGCGCCTCCAAAGAAATTGGTGGTGGCTCAACAATTCCATAAGCCTCACTTCCTAAATCGAAATAGAAAAGTTCGCCTTTGCGTTCCTTTGCTCTCATCCAGTATAGCTTACCATTAGCAAACTTCCCATATCTGCCAGTGATAGTCAGCATCAACTTATCATCTAATCTCTTCCAAGAATTAATTCTTGAAGTATATAATACTACAACCTTCCTGTCAGGAAAACCGAATGCATGGTACATCGCCAAGATCTTGTAATCAGCACCATCAAAACCAAACCCGAAGTTGGAAACATAATTATCGGCCATGCCATCAATGCAAGGCAATTCTCTGTATATTTTGGTCGAATGTATTTTGGTACTGAACTAAACGTCCCTTGCGATTTGATCCCTCCAATTTTATTTTTTATTTTTTCAAAAAACAACCTTCCTTGCTTATAAACCGTTGTATTTATACATATTTACCATGGTATGATTGAAATTCTCAAGGACTTCTGGATCATCTTTCTTGAATTCTCAGTAAGGACATAGAATCGTACGATCGAAATTCTGAACAAAACCTAGCTGAGTACATGTTGGGAGTTTTAAAGTGTTCATGGACTATGTACCTGTGTCCTTTTATATATAAGAGTTTTATCAACTGATCATTTGATCACGGATAGTACCAGATTATACGACATAATTCTGCGATGTCATGTCTTCTGAGATATGGCACATTCATTATGTTTTGTGTTTACGTGATGATCTCAACATTGTATAATTGTAGCAGATCAAACAGATTGCAAGCACAAATCTTGTAACTGATATGTAATGAATGCTTTACTTGTTTCATTAAAATCCTTGCGTGTCCAATTTCAAAGACAAAAGCATGTGAGTCCCTTGTGCGTGTGTTTCTTGAACTTCACTAGCCACCACAAAAACCTGTTGCTGATAGCAACTGGACTTTTAATTTGTTTCACTTATCTGCAATATACCTAACATGGAAATTAAGTTGTGATCACTTGTTAAAATCTTGTTCCTGAACCATAAGACCAGATATGTATTAACACTAACAGGCTGTTAACTTCTTTTTCTTTTTCTTTTGTGGGTCAAGATTGCCATCAATTAATGATGTTTGTGTTGATAACTTATAGACAAATTCATGTGATTCCTTGTGTTTATGCTTCTCAAGTTTCACTAGCAACCACAGATCCAGTTGCTTATTGCAATTAACTTTGATTTCACTTGAAATCTTTTCTATGTTCATAAATCCCAGCATACCACTATATATACAACAGGTCTATAGGATTGCAGAACCATCAACATTTCCTAGTACAACGCAGCTTTCAAAAGTTTCACAAAATTCTCCCAACTTTCTACGTTTGCTTCAACAAGAATATTAATTCAATACAAGGATGGCTATTCACAGTATCCTTAGGCGTTCTTTATCAGGCGGTAAAAAATCATCTTCATCCGGAACAGATGTTCCCAAGGGGCATCTAGCTGTTTATGTGGGGGAGTATGAGAAGAAGCGGTTCATTATTCCAGTCTCATACCTCAACCATTCTTCATTTCAAGATTTGTTATGTCAAGCTGAAGAAGAATACGGGTTTGATCATCCAATGGGTGGGCTAACAATCCCCTGCAGTGAAGATTTATTTATTGATCTCGCCTCTCGCGTTGCTCGAAGATAATACATACAGTATATACTAGATAGATTTTGTGTAAGTTAGCCATAGAATTTCTTTTATCCCATTTTATCATATTTTCTTTCTATTTATCAGGAGAAAGGTTTGTACCTCTCAAAAATGTTAAATGTTAAATGAGAAAAGAGTTAGAACTTATTGACCAATACTGAATTTCAAGAGCACTTAATTTCCATCAAGGAAGACTACAGTATATGTTTCGATATTGAATCTTGTTACTCGGGTTTTCTATATGTCATATTTGTTCCATGACAGATATTACGATATCAGAATGCAGATTCCTGATCTGATCCAAACTTCATTCCGAGTCCTACTCGGTTAAAAGGAAGAAGATTTTGGTTTAGAACATCCAACTAGAGTCTTCAGATTAGACTTCTCGTCTCAAAAAACTTCTTTTTATGTCATTCGCTCTTCACCCGAAGTTGAGGCTGAACTATAATGTTATTGAAAAGCACATTTTCTTGATAAGACCATACACATACGTACGTTATAACTTTGTTTAATTAGGACGTAACACAACATAGTTATACATGAAATGAAATATGCATTGACATTATAAATTACACAGTCAAGAGAAACAAATTCACTCTGTTCCAGAAATACAGTGCTGAGACTCATCAATTTATCAGAAGTCTGAACTTATACGGCCAGTGACGACACAAATTTCGCCTTTTTCTTCAATTGTTTCTTTATCGAACCATTCCTAGCTGATTTCTTGCAATCTGTTTAAGATATATCTCATTCCGGGTAAAGCATTCAAAATTTCAAATCAGTGTCTTTGAGCGAGGAGTCAGAGAACAGACTCCATGACACGAAACCTAGCCGAGTGTTGTTGGATTTGTGTTGGTGGACTATGTACCTATGTACTTTTATACATTAGAATTTATCAACTGATTTGATCATCACAGATAATACCAGATTATACATTCATTATGTTCATATTGTGTTTGCTTGGTGATTTCGGCTTTGTACTAGTCCAACAGCTTTCAAGCAAAAATCTTGTTACTGATATGTAATGAATGCTTCATAATTGTTCCTGTAAAATCGTATCAGTTATATTTGAAAGACAAGCATGTGAGTCCTTGTGTTTGTAATCTTATTGGACCCAGTTCAAATCTTATTCCCGTACCATAAGACCGGATGTAATAGCAGTCTGTTGGATTATTTGTTGTGGGTCAAGATTATGCTAGCAATTAATGATGATTGTATTGATTTAAAGACACATGCATGTGATCCATTGTGTTTATCCCTCTCAAGTTTCAATAGCCACCACAAATCCAGTTGCTTGTTGCAACTAACTTGATTTCCACCAGAAGTCTTTTCTATGTCCATATTACACAGATAAATCTTATTCCAGGACATGCATATTGACAATACAAGTCGATATTACTTGAGCGTATGAACGTATTGAAATGACATATGCTGTATCAAAATCTATGAAGAATCAAACAAACATTCTTTCAAATTTGTACTGAGGAGGTTAAGACCTACAAATTGAGATTGAATCTAGCTGTAATTTATACAATTTAAACCCTAATTTCAGTCGTACGGATAAAATGCATGTAAACTCTAGATCAATTGGAAGAACCCTAATTTACCCTGTTTGTTCAAATTTGGGATTTATTTCATATTCTGTACTCCTGGTGCAGTGCACCCTCCAATGAGATTCAAATGTTTCAGTTCTTGGGACTGTTACCCGCTCTTACACGCATTTTCTTGCGAACAGTGCGGCGTTTTTTCTTTCTTTAATTCGTTTTTACCGTTCAGTTCTTCTCTGTTTTTTCTTCATCTTCTTTTTTGATGTCAATGCTTTCGTAAAAATTCCGGCCAATGGGTATGCATGCTTGCATACTGATCATTCCAACAAAAATCGAATCTTGATCCACTTTGAATGTGTTTCGTTAGTCTACTTATTTATTTTTCACAGAAAATTTATTTTTTTTCTCCATATGTAAATTGCACGAGTCAATATGTAATGAATTCATCATGAATTTTCATTCAAAGGATGCAAAAAAACATTTCTGCACAAAATATATTTTAGGAGTACTTTTGTGTGTTGCTATATTTTGGTTATATTCTCAATAATCGTTCTAGTATAATTACAAACTGATTTGATTTTGATGCACGTATTAAATAACCATAATAATTTGTTTATAGAATTTTTTTTTTTGTTTTCTAGCTCATAGTGTTTTATAAATATGACTCATACAATTGATATAAACTTTACATTTGTCCAAACAACATAAAAATGGTAACCCCTTGTATTAAATCCGTGACACATTAAAAATGAAAGAGGTGCTTTAGAAGTGTACCCATTTGCACTACTATTTGATAAGGTAACTCCAATATCCTTTAATGATCTCACATCCGTCTTTTTCTCGACTGATTACTGATAGTCACATCAATTTCTTATGCTAATATATCATTTTTCATCTTTCAAATTTAGATCTCAATCAACCTTGAGCTGTTTGTTTAAAAATATATGATGTTCTTTCATGTTTCGTGCAACAGATCAATACACTCACTACTCAACACACTAATTTAAATTGGTTTTGGTGACAATTTCCAAAACTGAAAAACAAAGAACCCTACAATTCTAGAAACCAAAATCTAAAAGTTGAACTATTTATCACAATAAATTATTTGGAAATCCAATTTTTAATGGGCCTCCAAACTACGAAGAGGCATACATGCCTATCAAATAGTAAAGTAATTTATTTGAGATGGGTTGTCCTTCAATAGATGATTTGTTTGAGTAGGGAATGAAACTTATTTGAGAGTGATAATCCACATCTGATTCTCAATTTTCTTGCTTCTTCTGAGAGTTTCCCCTCAAAATGGGAACTAATGTTCATTATCCCATATTTTTCGACTCCAATGCTTTCGTAAAATGTTTGCAAACGGGTATGCATGCTTACATATTGATGATTCAGGCAAAAATCGGATCTTGAACCACTTTGAATGTGTCATGATCAAAGAAATTAACAATGTGTTTTGTTCGTCCACTTATTAGCCCCAGAAATTTAATGTTTTTCACCATATGTAAATTACGGGAGAAAGACACCAATGGTCTTACCGTTTGAGTCAAATGGCGTACGCAGTACCACATTTGACCAACCTCTGACATTTAGTCACATTGTTAATTTCTTTGATCATGGCTTTGGAAGGACATTTTGATGATTTTGACCAAAGAAGCTGAGTTGGTAAGCTAGTCAGCTGGTCAAACTCGACAAGTTACCTGCCAACTCATATGGCTGATAAAAAAATGAAAAATAAAATTGAAGATTTGATTTTTACCCGATTCAATATGTAATGAACTCATCGTAAATTTTCTTTACAAGGATGCAAAAAACATTTCTTGACAAAAACAAAAACAAAAACAAAACAAAACAAAAACAAAACAAAACAAAAAACAAAAAGAAGCTGCCTAATCTTGACCAGAAAAGTTACAAGCTATACTACTCTGCATTCTAGAACTAGCTTGTATAGTATGTGTATCACTCTGCTTAAAAGCTAGAGATGAGATTGACAAATGAGTGCGTCTTGAGGATTGTTAGGCCACCCGTTGGTGATGGAACCGTATTCTTCTTCAACTGAGATAGCAAATCTTGGAAATCTAGGCGGTTCAAATACGATAAGGGAATAACAAAACGCTTCGCTCATGTTCCCCAACATAAACAAAGTGCCCTATTGGTACATCACTTCACATTGGAGATGTTCTTTTTCCTTTGTAAATGATTGTCTACTCACTTTGTAGATAGCCATTGTTGGACTCAAGTAAATCTTTTGTAGATACCGAAAGAGTTTGTGAGAAAGTTTAGATAATGTGAGATGTTTATGGACTTTTTGATGGTTATGAGTCCAGAAATGTGGTGTGTATATTTAGTGTGGAAATTGAAATTAGGATTAGGTAGCAAGTGGCAATAGCTAATAAGCAAGTTGGATTATGTGGTGGCTGGTGAAGGTTGAGCAAACAGAATCACATGAGGAATCACATGAATTTGTCAAGAACCAAGCATATCATCTACTCTTCCCAATATTGTTCCCTTCAATGGACGATAAGTGATGTCTTCTTTCGACTTTGTAAATCACAAGGAATTTAGGCCATGTCTTGGAAATTTGTGGCCAAGACAGAGTTAGGCCGGAATGATATATTATCAGGCAAAATAACCGTGCATGGCAACTGGGATAACATGGTTCTGTCGACTGTCTTGCTAAAATCAACAATCTAACTCTGCGACATAATGCTATGTGCCCATGCCCACAGGAAATGACATCTCAGCATTCCGTATAACATTGTACTAAACGAATCCATCTCCATTTTCCTAAAATTTGTGATGAAGAGTGTAAGATTTAGCTCAAATAAGCAATGGACGGCCGTGATTAAATCTGGGCAAATCAACGGTTTGGATGACTCGGGCGGTTACTAGCCGTTACTTGTTATAACTACCTGCAGAAACAGGAAACAGGGGAAGAAGAGCGTGGAAGCTTCCAGATCAAAATTCCAAGTTGTTGTTGCTAATTACTATAAATTGATTGTTGCCAGTTATTGTAGAGAGCTAGCTTAACACAATTTCATCATCAATTTCAATCTTTGTAACCGTTTCTATATCCAATTTCATTGTGATAGTTGATAGGTTGCGGTTTTCAGTTTTAGCTTGTTCTTGATCAAGTTCGATTGATTCAAGCTTGTATTGTGTACGATTGAAAGTAATAAAGATCTGTGATTGTTTTCTCGTGGATGTAGGCTTGATTTTGAGCCGAACCACGTAAATTCTCGCGTTGATTTCTTTGTTGTTCGATTGATTTGTTCGTTGTGTTTGTTGGTATGAACGAAGAAGACGATCATTCTTGTTATACTCAACAAGTGGCGCCGTCTGTGGGAAAACTCTGATCTCTTCTTGTGTTCGATCATCAATGGCGTCTTCTACAAAGTTTGATGTAGAGAAGTTTTCGGAGAAAGCCGATTTCGGTTTGTGGAAAGCAAAAATGGAGGCATTACTTTTTCATCAGGGATTGGATGCTGCATTGCTTGGAGAAAAAGGATTCTCTGATGATGTTGATGCGAAGGAAAATGCATTGATCATGGGAAGAGCTCGCAGTACAATCATACTGTCTCTTGGAGATAAAATCTTGAGAGAAGTTATCAAGATCAAGACTGCTAAAGAGATATGGGAGAAGCTGAAAGAGATGTATAATTCTAAAACTTCTGCAAACAAGCTTCATTTGAGGAAAAAGCTGTTTAACTTCAAGATCATAATTGATAGATCTCTATCAGAGCAACTGGATGAATTCAACAAAATGTGTCAAGATCTTGAGAGTGTTTCTATAACAGTTACAGATGAAGATAAAGCACTAGTGGTTCTGGGAGCTTTGCCTAAGTCATATGAGCATTTCATTGATGCTCTTGTGATTAGTAAAAGCTCAAAACTCACCTATGAAGATGTTGATGTTGCTCTGAGAAACAAGGATTTACACAGGAGACCTTCTACTGGTCATGACATCAATACTGAAAGTCTAAACATCAGATCAAGGTGGAGCAATAAGTTGCAGATCAAGAACAAGCCAGTAAATCACACAGATACCGGGAAGCTTGATAAAGAGAAGCAATCAGATGGATATGATGCTGAGAAGAGGAAATGTTTTTATTGCAAAAAACCAGGACATCTGAAGAAACAATGCTTCAAATTCAAGAAAGATAAGAAAGCTGGCAGAATTCAAACAAATAATACACCACACAGTGCAGACATTGCAGAAGATGCTCAGTCATATGGGGATGCAGAGGTATTAATTGCTTCTGAGCTTTGTTCAGTTACTAATACTAGTTCAAATCATTGTTGGGTGCTTGATTTTGGATGTTCCTTTCACATGAGTCCAAACTTAGACTGGTTTGTGAACTTTAAGGCTAAGAAAGGTGGTTCTGTACTACTGGGGAATGATTATCCATGTAGAATTGAGGGGTATGGTGATATTAAGCTGAGAATGCATGATAATATTGTGAGGATCTTGTCTTATGTCAGATACATTCCTAAGTTGAAGAGGAATCTGATTTCTTTAGGCATGCTAGATGAGAATGGCTATAAGTATCATTCAGAGAATGGTGTGCTCACAGTTGAAAAATCAGGAAAAGCTGTAATGACAGGAACTAAGAGGAATGGGTTGTACTATCTCAATGGTGATACAACTACTCAGATGTCTGCTAATGCTACTACTATGGATAATTCTCAACTATGGCATGCTAGAATGGCTCACCTAAGTGAAAAAGGTCTGAAGGAATTAGCAAAGCAAGATTTGCTGTGTGGAGATAAGATTACTACACTACAGTTCTGTGAGAATTGCATCATGGGAAAGTCTCATAAAACTGGATTTGATGCAGCTAAACATGTCACTAAGGCTCCTCTGGATTATTTACACTCAGACTTATGGGGTCCAACCAACACACAAACCCTGAATGGTGGAAAATACTTTCTATCTATTATAGATGATTTTTCCAGGAAAGTGTGGCTCATTATTTTGAAATCTAAGGATGAAACATTCATGAAATTCAGGGAATGGTCTATTGAGGTTGAAAACCAGGTTTAAAGGAAGATCAAACACTTGAGGACTAACAATGGTTTAGAATTCTTATCAGGAGAATTCAATGAGTTTTGTAAAGAGAAGGGGATTGTTAGACACAGAACAATTCCTGGAACTCCACAACAAATTAAATGGAGTTGCTGAAAGGTTCAATATAATTGTGTTAGAAAGAGTAAGATGCATGTTGATTAGCTCAGGATTAAGCAAAACTTTCTGGGGAGAAGCAGCTACTACTGCCTGCTATTTAATCAACAGGAGTCCATCATCATTTCTGAACAATAAAACTCCTGAGGAAGTATGGTCAGGAAAACCATCTTCATATGCTCACATTAGGGTGTTTGGTTGCTTAGCACTAGTACACAACAAACAGGACAAGCTGGATCCTAGAGCAATCAAGTGTGTATTTCCTGGTTATCCTCCTGGAGTGAAGGGGTACAAATTATGGAGTATCACACAGAAGAAATGCATCACTAGAAGGGATGTAATCTTTAATGAGCATATCATGCCATTTAAGAAACCTCAGCATGGTACAGAGCTTGAGACGGAGTCTTTAGGCAATGATCATGCTATTCCTACCAATTATGATAACAGAGAAGAGTTTTCAACTGATACAGGAAATGGAAAACAACATTTGTCATCAGAAGAGACAAATGCAACTGATCACATCACAGATGAGATGACAGATGCATCTGAAAATCTGTCATCATACCAGTTGGCTAAAGATAGAGCTAAAAGAGTGAATATAATTGCTCCTGACTTGCTTGGATATGGAAGAATAGGTAAATCCTATAATATATCTTATTCTCTATCTGTAGCTGAGGAGATCAATTACTTAGAACCTGCAACATATCATGAAGTTGTAAGTTGTCCTGAAAGTGAGAAGTGGATTACTGCAATTCAGGAGGAATTGTTGTCTTTAGAGAAGAATCACACCTGGGATGTTGTTGAGATACCTAAGAAACAGAAGTTGGTTGGTTGTAAATGGATTTTTAAGAAGAAACATGAGACTGGTGCACAAGAATCTATCAGATACAAGGCAAGATTAATTGCCAGAGGTTTTACTCAGAAGGAGGGTGTTGATTATACAGAAATCTTCTCACCAGTTGTCAAGCATGTTTCAATAAGAATTCTACTTGCTTTGGTTACTCAGTGGAAACTACATCTTCAACAAATGGATGTGAAGACAACATTCTTACATGGGAAGCTTGATGAAGTTATATATATGAGAATACCAGATGGTGTGCATGTGGATGATAAAGAAAATAAAGCTTGCATTCTCAGAAGATCTCTGTATGGTCTTAAACAAAGTCCACGCCAATGGTATAGGAGGTTTGATGATTTTATGAGCTCTATACAGTTTCAGAGGAGCAGGTATGACAGTTGTATTTACTTATCAGATGTTTCACAGAAAAACTGCATATATCTTCTACTGTATGTTGATGACATTCTTATTGCTGGGAAGTCTATGAAAGATATTTGTGATTTGAAGCTAAAACTCAGTTCTGAATTTTAAATGAAAGATCTGGGGTGTGCTAAAAGAATTTTAGGCATGGATATAGTAAGATATGATGCAGATGGGAGCTTATCATTATCACAGGCTAGTTATCTTACTAAGGTACTTGCCAGATTTAATATGAATCTTTCTAAGCCTGCAAATGTGCCTATAAATCCAGGAGTGAAGTTATCTATGAGCTATTGTCCTACTACTCAGTCTGATATGGTGAAAATGAGTAACATTCCCTATGCAAGTGCTGTAGGGAGCATTATGTATGCAATGATTTGTTGCAGGCCAGATCTGTCATTTGCTATGAGTATGATTAGTAGGTATATGAGTAATCCTGGTCAGGAACACTGGAATGTGGTGAAAGGTGTTTTCAGATACATAAAGGGAACTCTGGATCATGGTTTGAAGTTTGAAACAACTCATCAAACTGTTTTTCCTCTACAAGGATTTGTGGATGCTGATTTTGCATCAAATGTTGATAATAGGAAGTCAGTAACAGGTTTTGTTTTCACTCTCTTTGGTACTGCAATTTCATGGAAATGTACTCAGCAATCTATTGTAGCATTATCAACCACTGAGGCAGAATTCATAGCTGTTACTGAAGCCATTAAAGAGGCAATATGGTTGAATGGTTTGCTAAAGGAGCTGGGAATTAAGCAAGATTGTGTCACAGTTTTCTGTGATAATCAGAGTGCAATTCAGCTTTCTAAACACCAATATTTCCATGAGAGAACCAAACATATAGATGTTAGGTTGTATTTTATCAGGGATATCATTGAAAGTGGGAAGATCAAGGTTGAGAAGGTCCACACTTCACAGAATGCTGCAGACAGCTTTACCAAGCCTTTATCTGCAGAGAAATTCAAAC
Source organism: Plantago major (assembly GCA_026545765.1). Lineage (NCBI taxonomy): Eukaryota > Viridiplantae > Streptophyta > Magnoliopsida > Lamiales > Plantaginaceae > Plantago > Plantago major. Next base: position 85,833,514 of record CM048843.1, on the reverse strand, counting down.
ATTGTGCAGATCTTATCAATGTGAGAAGTCTTGATTCTCACAGAAATTGAGTTTTATCTGACTATGGCATGTTCTAGCCTTCAAGGGAACCTAAAGGTGTTTGTTCTACCTTCAATCTGAACAAGAAAAGGGGAAGTATACCATGATTTTTTAAGCTAAGGTGGAGATTGTAAGATTTAGCTCAAATAAGCAATGGACGGCCGTGATCAAATCTGGGCAAATCAACGGTTTGGATGACTCGGGCGGTTACTAGCCGTTACTTGTTATAACTACCTGCAGAAACAGGAAACAGGGGAAGAAGAGCGCGGAAGCTTCCAGATCAAAATTCCAAGTTGTTGTTGCTGATTACTATAAATTGATTGTTGTCAGTTATTGTAGAGAGCTAGCTTAACACAATTTCATCATCAATTTCAATCTTTGTAACCGTTCTATATCCAATTTCATTGTGATAGTTGATAGGTTGCGGTTTTCAGTTTTAGCTTGTTCTTGATCAAGTTCGATTGATTCAAGCTTGTATTGTGTACGATTGAAAGTAATAAAGATCTGTGATTGTTTTCCCGTGGATGTAGGCTTGATTTTGAGCCGAACCACGTAAATTCTCGCGTTGATTTCTTTGTTGTTCGATTGATTTGTTTGTTGTGTTTGTTGGTGTGAACGAAGAAGACGATCATTCTTGTTATACTCAATGAGAGAAACTAAGGTCCAGTTGCCATCAGCAATAGGTTTTGTGGAGCTAGTGAAATTCAAGAAACACAAACACAAGGACTCACATGCATTTTCTTTCAAATCAGTAACAAGACATGTACTTGAAAGCTGTCTGATTAGGTACAAAGATGAAATCATCGAGCAAGAATTTTATATAATCTCGTACTATATATACATGATCAGATCATGAGTATAAAAGGACATAGGCACATAGTACACCAAAACAAACCAACACAAATCCAACAACACTCAGCTAGGTTTCCTTCAGAATTTCAATTGTACGATTCAACAAGATTAATTTAGTACAAAAATGGCTATTCTCAGTATCCTTAGACATTCTTTCTCAGGTGGAAGAAAATTATCTTCAAATGGAACTGAAGCTCCAAAAGTGAACAAAATTATACTTAACCATTCATGGAACCAGGTATTCAAGAGCCTAATCTATAAACACGTATACACAAGTAACTGAATGTTTCAAGCTTAAAATGAGCAAACAGAAGAGGGCATGTTACAAGCATAACAATATCCATAGCGAATGTTCTTCAGAACTATTAAATTCCAAATAGACTCAAAATGCAAATATATGGAGATGTTCAATGACATTAGTAAAAATAACTTCAATTCTGACAAACAATCCTAGCAAGAAACCATAATTTCAATGGTTCAAACCAACTAATCTCTTGTCACCTTGCTTCAGGTACAATCATCCGAAAATGGTGATACTAAACTTGTGACATTGACATATGGTTGAAAATTCTGAGCAGATCCATTGCTATTTGATAGCTTAAGTGAGTTACTTTTCGGATCATAGAATTTGAAGCCTTGCGAGTCGAACATACTGATCAAAATTTCATCCTCTCCTGTCATCCATATGGGTACACCAGAACAAGAAAAATCAATGGCAATACTGATCATCTTATTCCAGAACTCATATTTCAACCCATGCTTCTTCAAAACCCACACATCCATGTTAGTCGCACGCTCGGAAATCACACAAAGGCATCCTCTGAGCACTTCCACAGATACGCGACAAGCACCCTGCGCCTCCAAAGAAATTGGTGGTGGCTCAACAATTCCATAAGCCTCACTTCCTAAATCGAAATAGAAAAGTTCGCCTTTGCGTTCCTTTTCTCTCATCCAGTATAGCTTACCATTAGCAAACTTCCCATATCTGCCAGTGATAGTCAGCATCAACTTATCATCTAATCTCTTCCAAGAATTAATTCTTGAAGTATATAATACTACAACCTTCCTGTCAGGACAACCGAATGCACGGTACATAGCCAAGATCTTGTAATCAGCACCATCAAAACCAAACCCGAAGTTGGAAACATAATTATCGGCCATGCCATCAATGCAAGGAAATTCTCTGTATATTTTGGTCGATGGATTCCACACGAACAAACAGTCGTGAAAGTTAACTGGTGTTCCGATGAATGCACAGAAGAGTCCATTACAGGAACCAATAAAATCAAAATAAGTTGCTTTGTCACTCAGGGTATAGTAAAATTCAGCTGCTGTATTATCATCATCATATTTATTCAGTAAGCTATTCAAATTATACTGCTTAAACTGAAGGATACAATATCGTGTCCTGATAATCTGTGTTGAAATAATACGTGCATGATTTGTGTTGTTTGCTGCAAAATCCAATTGGGATTGAACGAACTCTTTACTGGAGATCAAATTATGTCATGATTTCGAAACGAACCTGAACTTCAACAGTAATTTGACTGGCAATCGTAACAACATTTCAATAATCAAATGTTCCGGGATTTAACAATTTCCAGCAGAATCATCAGCTTTGAGTTTCATGGAGATTAATCTGTTCTCCATTGGTTCCGAACGAAATTATTAAGTAGGGTTTTTTTAGTTTTCTCCTCTAATCATAAACAGAACAGAGAAGTTATATAAATAGTAAATTGGTGGGTTAATTGTACTTTGGTACTGAACTAAACGTCCCTTGCGATTTGATCCCTCCAATTTTATTTTTTATTTTTTCAAAAAACAACCTTCCTTGCTTATAAACCGTTGTATTTATACATATTTACAATCTTTCTTGAATTCTCAGTAAGGACATAGAATCGTACGATCGAAATTCTGAACAAAACCTAGCTGAGTACATGTTGGGAGTTTTAAAGTGTTCATGGACTATGTACCTGTGTCCTTTTATATATAAGAGTTTTATCAACTGATCATGTTAGATTATTGTATATATCTAGTTAGTATTGTATTATAAGTGTCCAACTAATTAGGTTTCCTAATCAGGTTAGAATACTGATATCGAGTCTGTATATATACATGCATTATTGAATCAATACAGCAGGAATTACGTTCCAACATGTGTTCAATCTAGGTTTCCACACCCTGGCCGTTTTCCTTCTTCACTGCTTTCTTCTTCCTCTCTCCTCACCACCGTGTGCAGCAACCATGTCTGACACAACGAAGTTCCATCCTGCTCTCTCCATTAGCAACGTCAAATCCCTCATCCCTATCACGTTGGAATGTAAGTGCGGCTTATACCACTCATGGGTTACGTTGTTTCAAGTCCAGGAAGGTGTGCATAATCTTATGCACCACATCATCCCGCCCAAGGACGACAAAGCCAAAGCCAAAATCGATCCACTAAAAGCAGCGGATTCGGACCTCTTCGACCGCCTTGATGCTGTCGTACTGCAGTGGATCTATGCCACTATCTCCACTGACCTGCTTCACGCCATCTTGGTAAAGGGAGATACAGCGGCTCAGGCATGGACGAGATTAGAACAGATTTTCCAAGACATCAAAGGTTCCCGTGCAACCCACCTCGAAGAAGAACTTGCTAACGTTCGCCTCGAGAATTTTCCAACCGCGGAGGCGTATTGCAACCACGTGAAGTCGTTAGCTGATCGTCTTGCTGATGTGGATGCTCCGGTGGCTAATAGCCACCTTGTTCTCCGTCTTCTTGGTGGCCTTCCAGAGGCGTATTCTGGCACGGTGGATTACGTGCAAAATCAGGACCCTATTCCATCCTTTGAAAGCGTTCGGACTCGTATTAAGCTAGTCGAACGCATGATCAAGCATCGAGCTTCCAAGGACTCGGGTGGATCTGCCGTATTAATCTCCCATGGCGGCAGTCCTCATCAAGGTGATCCAACAGGTCCTGTGAATCCTTCTTCGTCTAACAATCTTAGCAGGTACAACAACAACAACAACAACAGGAAGAAAATTCTTGGCAAGGGAGGAGGCCAAAACCGCAATACCAATCGCGGTGGCAATGCTGGCAGCCCACAATGGCATGTTCGCTCACCTGCACCGACCCAATGGCCGCCTTATTCCTGGCCGTGGCAGCCATGGACACCACCACCGTGTCCCTACCCTACAGGTCCCTGGCAGCCTCCTCCATGCCCTACCGGTCAGCATGGGATTATTGGCGCACGACCTTCTCAGCAAGCATACTCCGCGGGTACTGAATATTTGGCCCCACCCTCCGGCACACACACAGAGACATCGAGGCAACCATGCATACTCTTGGCCTTACTCCTCCGGATGGTAATTGGTATATGGATACCGGGTCTACATCTCATATGACTTCCGACAAAGGTACTCTCTCCTCTTATTTCAATTCGAGCAATGGTAGTCATCGTATTGTTGTTGGTAATGGGCACTCAATTTCGATTCACGGTTACGGAAACACCACATTCTCTCCTCCGAACCCCCCTCTCATCCTTAAGAATGTGTTGCATGCCCCCAAACTCATCAAAAACCTCATCTCTGTTCGGAAATTTACATCCGACAACTCGGTTTCTATTGAATTTGATCCTCTTGGTTTTTGTGTTAAGGATTTGCGGACGGGGACACAAATCATGAGATGTGATAGCGTTGGGGATCTCTATCCGCTTTCCTCCACCAACCGGACCGCACCTACTCCCCCTCATTCGGCCTTGGCAGCTTTTTCCCAAGATTTATGGCATAATCGTCTAGGACACCCCGGAGCACATGTTTTACGCTCTCTTCGTCGCAAGCATTTAATTGATTGTAATACTATTAAACAATCCTTTTGTTATTCTTGTCCTTTAGGGAAGCAAATAAAATTACCTTTCTATGATTCATTGTCACACACTATTTCTCCTTTCGATATTATACATAGTGATCTTTGGACATCACCCGTAGCTAGTTCTAACGGGCATCGTTACTATGTGCTTTTTCTTGATGATTTTAGTAAATTCCTGTGGACCTTTTCCATATCTAAAAAGTCCGAAGTTTACACCATATTCACTACATTCCATCGCTTAGTACATACACAGTTCAATAGGTCCATCAAGAATATTCAATGTGACAATGGAACCGAATTTGACAACGGCCCCTTTCACCTTTTTGCTCAACAAAATGGCATATTTATTCTTTTCTTTTTTTGAAATCGAGTCAAAAAATAATTTTCATGTCCCCACACTTCGTCCCAAAACGGCAAAGCCGAACGTCACATTCGCTCCCTCAACAACATTATTCGAACAATGCTCACCCATGTCTCCATGCCACCATCCTTTTGGCTTCATGCCCTTTATGTGGGCACATATCTCCTCAACATCCTTCCTTCGAAGGTGCTTGCTTCTTACTCCCCTACTCAAATTCTCTATCATAAAGATCCTAGCTATGCCCACTTACGAGTTTTTAGGTGTCTCTGTTTTCCTTTATTTACTTCCTCCTCTATTCATAAGCTCCAAGCACGATCCACACCGTGCGTATTTCTTGGCTATCCTTCCGATCACCGCGGATATAAATGCTATCACATATCGAGCTCAAGATTTTTGTCGCACGACATGTAGTCTTTGATAAAACTACCTTCCCCTTCTCTCAAGTGCATACTCCTGCTTCTCATGATTATGATTTCCTAGAAAATGGCATCGATCCTTTCCTGATCCACCATCTATTGCCCACCTCACTGTCTCCACCTCTTGTCCCAAGTCCGGCAGCCCAATCTGCCTCGCCAGGCTCGGCTAACTCTCCGCATTAGGTACCTCCCTCCATATCGCCAATCCCTCTCGCGCAGCCTCTGGCGCCCCTCCCCCAGCAGGCCCCCCGGGTCACCATCCGCTCCCAACATGGGATTCGCAAACCAAATTCGAAATACTTCCCCGCCTTACATACCGACTCATTGGTCTCGGTTTCTCCTCTGCCTAAGAACCCCGTTCATGCTCTCCGTGACTCGAATTGGAAAAGTGCCATGTTAGATGAATACAATGCTCTTATTGAAAATAAGACTTGGGAGTTGGTTCTGAAACTTGCCGATGCTAATATTATTCGCTCTATGTGGATTTTTCGTCACAAGAAGAAATCTGACGGTTCTTTTGAGAGGCATAAAGCCCGTCTTGTATGTGATGGCAGGTCTCAACAACAAGGCATTGATTGCGATGAAACATTTAGCCCGGTTGTCAAGCCGGCCTCCATCCGTACTGTTCTCAGCATTGCTGTCTCTCGCTCTTGGCCAATTCATCAATTAGACGTCAAGAATGCCTTTCTTCATGGAAACCTCTCTGAAACTGTATATATGCACCAACCATTGGGATTCAGAGATCCATCTTTTCCTAATCACGTCTGTCTACTGAAGAAGCCTCTTTATGGGTTAAAGCAAGCTCCCCGAGCTTGGTACCAGCGGTTCGCCGACCATATCGCCACCATTGGCTTCTCTCACAGCACGGTTGATCACTCTCTTTTCATCTACCGGCGCGGCTCGGATATTGCTTATATACTTCTTTATGTCGACGACATCATTCTTACAGCGTCTACTGACTCTCTCCGTCAGTCCATTATGTCCTTCTTGGGTGCCGAATTTTCTATGAAAGATCTCGGTCACCTCAGTTACTTCTTAGGCATTGTTGTCACACAACACAAAGATGGTTTATTTCTCTCTCAACGGCAATATGCGGAAGACATCATCGCAAGAGCGGGTATGTCTAAGTGCAGTTCGTCACCAACGCCTGTTGATACGAAATCGAAGCTTGGAGTTTCGAATGATGCTCCCAACGATGATCCTACCAGGTACAGGCAACTGGCCGGGGCTCGGGGCTCTCCAATATCTCACCTTCACACGCCCGGACATATCCTATGTTGTCCAACAGGTGTGTCTTCATATGCACGATCCCCGCGTCGAGCACATGACTGCCCTAAAGCGCATATTGCGCTATCTTCAAGGTACCGTCGATCTTGGTCTTCACTTGTATAAGTCTTGAGTCAGCAGCTTGACGTCGTATATGGATGCCGATTAGGGTGGCTGCCCCGACACCAGGCACTCTACCTCGGGTTACTGTGTTTTCCTTGGCGACAACCTCATATCCTGGTCCTCCAAACGTCAGCCGACCCTCTCCCGCTCGAGTGCCAAAGCCGAGTATCGCGGTGTGGCTAACGTGGTTTCCGAGTCTTGCTAGCTCCGGAATCTACTTCTAGAACTTCATTTTCCCATCCCCAAGGCAACGCTCGTATATTGTGACAATGTAAGTGCGATTTACATGTCCGGTAATCCAGTTCAGCATCAGCGAACCAAGCACATTGAGATGGACATTAATTTTGTTCGAGAAAAAGTCACCCGGGGTGAAGTGCGTGTTCTTCATGTCCTCTCTCGGTATCAAATCGCAGACATCTTTACGAAAGGGCTTCCGCGCATTCTCTTTGATGATTTTCGAGACAATCTCAGCGTTCGCAAGCCTCCCGCTTCGATTGTGGGGGTGTGTTAGATTATTGTACATATCTAGTTAGTATTGTATTATAAGAGTCCAGCTAATTAGGTTTCCTAATCAGGTTAGAATACTGATATCGATTCTGTATATATACATGCATTATTGAATCAATACAGCAAGAATTACGTTCCAACAGATCATTTGATCACGGATAGTACCAGATTATACGACATAATTCTGCGATGTCATGTCTTCTGAGATATGGCACATTCATTATGTTTTGTGTTTACGTGATGATCTCAACATTGTATAATTGTAGCAGATCAAACAGATTGCAAGCACAAATCTTGTAACTGATATGTAATGAATGCTTTACTTGGTTCTTTAAAATCCTTGCTTGTCCAATTTCAAAGACAAAAGCATGTGAGTACCTTGTGCGTGTGTTTCTTGAACTTCACTAGCCACCACAAAAACCTGTTGCTGATAGCAACTGGACTTTTAATTTGTTTCACTTATCTGCAATATACCTAACATGGAAATTAAGTTGTGATCACTTGTTAAAATCTTGTTCCTGAACCATAAGACCAGATATGTATTAACACTAACAGGCTGTTAACTTCTTTTTCTTTTTCTTTTGTGGGTCAAGATTGCCATCAATTAATGATGTTTGTGTTGATAACTTATAGACAAATTCATGTGATTCCTTCTGTTTATGCTTCTCAAGTTTCACTAGCAACCACAGATCCAGTTGCTTATTGCAATTAACTTTGATTTCCACTTGAAATCTTTTCTATGTTCATAAATCCCAGCATACCACTATATATACAACAGGTCTATAGGTTTGCAGAACCATCAACATTTCCTAGTACAACGCAGCTTTCAAAAGTTTCACAAAATTCTCCCAACTTTCTACGTTTGCTTCAACAAGAATATTAATTCAATACAAGGATGGCTATTCACAGTATCCTTAGGCGTTCTTTATCAGGCGGTAAAAAATCATCTTCATCCGGAACAGATATTCCCAAGGGGCATCTAGCTGTTTATGTGGGGGAGTATGAGAAGAAGCAGTTCATTATTCCAGTCTCATACCTCAACCATTCTTCATTTCAAGATTTGTTATGTCAAGCTGAAGAAGAATACGGGTTTGATCATCCAATGGGTGGGCTAACAATCCCCTGCAGTGAAGATTTATTTATTGATCTCACCTCTCGCGTTGCTCGAAGATAATACATACAGTATATACTAGATAGATTTTGTGTAAGTTAGCCATAGAATTTCTCTTATCCCATTTTATCATATTTTCTTTCTATTTATCAGGAGAAAGGTTTGTACCTCTCAAAAAATGTTAAATGTTAAATGAGAAAAGAGTTAGAACTTATTGACCAATACTGAATTTCAAGAGCACTTAATTTCCATCAAGGAAGACTACAGTATATGTTTCGATATTGAATCTTGTTACTCGGGTTTTCTATCTGTCATATATGTTCCATGACAGATATTACGATATCAGAATGCAGATTCCTGATCTGATCCAAACTTCATTCCGAGTCCTACTCGGTTAAGAGGAAGAAGATTTTGGTTTAGAACATCCAACTAAAGTCTTCAGATTAGACTTCTCGTCTCAAAAAACTTCTTTTTATGTCATTCGCTCTTCACCCGAAGTTGAGGCTGAACTATAATGTTATTGTAAACCACATTTTCTTGATATGACCATACACATGCGTTATAACTTTGTTTAATTAGGACATAACACAACATAGTTATACATGAAATGAAATATGCATTGACATTATAAATTACACAGTTAAGAGAAACAAATTCACTCTGTTCCATAAATACAGAGCTGACACTCATCAATTTATCAGAAGTCTGAACTTATACGGCCAGTGACGACACAAATTTCGCCTTTTTCTTCAATTGTTTCTTTATCTAACCATTCCTAGCTGATTTCTTGCAATCTGTTTAAGATATATCTCATTCTGGGTAAAGCATTCAAAATTTCAAATCAGTGTCTTTGAGCAAGGAGTCAGAGAACAGACTCCATGCCACAAAACCTAGCCGAGTATTATTGGATAAGTGTTGGTGGACTATGTACCTATGTACTTTTATACATTTGAGTTTATCAACTGATTTGATCATCACAGATAATACCAGATTTTACATTCATTATGTTCATATTATGTTTGCTTGGTGATTTCGGCTTTGTACTAGTCCAACAGCTTTCAAGCAAAAATCTTGTTACTGATATGTAATGAATGCTTCATAATTGTTCTTGAAAAATCGTATCAGTTATATTTGAAAGACAAGCATGTGAGTCCTTGTGTTTGTGTCTCTTGAATTTCACTAGCCACCACAAAACTTATTGTCAATGGCAGCTGGACTTTTGTTCCTCTCATCTGCAATATACCTAACCTGGATAACAAGTTGTGGTTCACTTGTTGGACCCAGTTCAAACCTTGTTCCCGTACCATAAGACAAATGATAATTGTATTGATTTAAAGACAAATGCATGTGATCCATTGTGTTTATCCCTCTCAAGTTTCAATAGCCACCACAAATGCAGTTGCTTGTTGCAATTAACTTGATTTCCACCAGAAGTCTTTTCTATGTTCATAAATCCCAGCATACCACTATATATGCAGCAGGTCTCTAGGATTTTAGAACCATCAACATTTCCCAATACAACTCATCATATTTCTCAGCTTTCAGGAGTTCCACAAAATTCTCTCATCTTTCTACTTCATCTTTTGCTAGCTTCAACAGGAATATTAATTAATTCAATTCAAGAATGGCTATTCACAGTATCCTTCGACGTTCTTTATCAGGCGGTAAAAAATCATCTTCATCAGGAACGGATGTTCCAAAGGGGCATCTAGCTGTTTATGTCGGGGAGTATGAGAAGAAGCGGTTCATTATTCCAGTCTCATACCTCAACCATTCTTCATTTCAAGATTTTCTATGTCAAGCTGAAGAAGAATACGGATTTGATCATCCGATGGGTGGCCTAACAATCCCCTGCAGTGAGGATTTGTTCATTGATCTCACCTCTCGTTTTGCTGGACGATAATTCAGACTTATACTAGCTAGATAGATTTTGTATAAGTTAGCCATAGAAATTTCTTTATCTCATTTCATCAACATATGTTTCTCTTTATCAGGAGAAAAGTATGTACCTGTCAAAAATGCTACATGTGAAATGAGTAAAGAGTTAGAACTTATTGAAGAGAACTTAATTCCCATCAAGGAAGATTACCTAACATGTTACAATATCGAATCTTGTTGCTCGGGTTTTCTTTCTGTTGGATTTGTTTCCTCGACATAAAGGACCTAGAAAGTACACATTGACAACACTAGTCCATATTACATAGATAAATCTTATTCCAGGACATGCATATTGACAATACAAGTGGATATTACTTGAGCGTATGAACGTATTAAAATGACATAAGCTATATCAAAATCTATGAAGAATAGCTGAGGAGGTTAAGACCTACAAATTGAGATTGAATCTAGCTGTAATTTACACTACAATTTAAACCCTAATTTCAGTCGTACGGATAAAATGCATGTAAACTCTAGATCAATTGGAAGAACCCTAATTTACCCTGTTTGTTCAAATTTGGGATTTATTTCATATTCTGTACTCCTGGTGCAGTGCACCCTCCAATGAGATTCAAATGTTTCAGTTCTTGGGACTGTTACCCGCTCTTACACGCATTTTCTTGCGAACAGTGCGGCGTTTTTTCTTTCTTTAATTCGTTTTTACCGTTCAGTTCTTCTCTGTTTTTTCTTCATCTTCTTTTTTGATGTCAATGCTTTCGTAAAAATTCCGGCCAATGGGTATGCGTGCTTGCATACTGATCATTCCAACAAAAATCGAATCTTGATCCACTTTGAATGTGTTTCGTTAGTCTACTTATTTATTTTTCACAGAAAATTTATTTTTTTTCTCCATATGTAAATGACACGAGTCAATATGTAATGAATTCATCATGAATTTTCATTCAAAGGATGCAAAAAAACATTTCTGCACAAAATATATTTTAGGAGTACTTTTGTGTGTTGCTATATTTTGGTTATATTCTCAATAATCGTTCTAGTATAATTACAACCTGATTTGATTTTGATGCAAGTATTAAATAACTATAATAATTTGTTTATAGATTTTTTTTTTTCTAGCTCATAGTGTTGTATAAATATGGCTCATACGATTGATATAAACTTTACATTTGTCCAAACAACATAAAAATGGTAACCCCTTGTATTAAATCCGTGACACATTAATAATGAAAGAGGTGCTTTAGAAGTGTACCCATTTGCACTACTATTTGATAAGGTAACTCCATTATCCTTTAATGATGTCACATTCGTCTTTTTCTCGACTGATTATTGATAGTCACATCAATTTCTTATGCTAATATATCATTTTTCATCTTTCAAATTTAGATATCAATCAACCTTGAGCTATTTGTTTAAAAATATTTGATGTTCTTTCATGTTTTCGTGCAACAGATCGATACACTCACTACTCAACACAATAATTTAAATTGGTTTTGGTGACAATTTCCAAAACTGAAAAACAAAGAACCCTACAATTCTAGAAACGAAAATCTAAAAGTTGAACTATTTAACACAATTAATTATTTGGAAATCCAATTTTTAATGGGCCTCCAAACTACGAAGAGGCATACATGCCTATCAAATAGTAAAGTAATTTATTTGAGATGGGTTGTCCATTTCAATAGATGATTTGTTTGAGTAGGGAATGAAACTTATTTGAGAGTGATAATCCACATCTGATTCTCAATTTTCTTGCTTCTTCTGAGAGTTTCCCCTCAAAATGGGAACTAATGTTCATTATTCCCATATTTTTCGACTCCAATGCTTTCGTAAAATGTTTGCAAACGGGTATGCATGCTTACATACTAATGATTCTGTTGGTTCCGATTATCAGTTTAGCTGCAACAAAGGTCAGTATGAAATATATATGACAACAGTACAGGAATAAAAATATGTTAACACTTACTGAAACTTGATTACACAATCAAAAAACAAAACACAGGTTCGGATTTAATCTTGAACGAGTCAGTAGTGAGACCACTTCCCCTTAAGCTAAATTTGTCCGCCTCTAGTAAGCTTCAGGCCTTCCTCGGACAATTACTCCCAAGGTACAACGTCCAATCTCAGCAACTACTGGAAGCTCAGCAGCAGAAACTCTGTCGAACTTCTGTGATGAAGAACACTCGAATATCTAAAGTGCAGAAAGAAAACAGAGAAGAGAAGGGAAGAAGAATTTCTGGTGTGTCTTTCTCAAGTGTGGGATGGGGTATATATAGCTGTAGAAAAACGTAACAGCTATTTTCACCATTAGTAGCCAAATAGAAACTGCCATCTTAATTCTCAAATAACAGCAGACTTTAGTGGGGACATTTTAATTTCGAAATTAAACCTCTTCTCATTTAAGTGGAATAATCTGGAAGCTTTCCTGGAAGGCCAAAAGTTGTGTTCCATGGAAAATTGTAGTAAAAAGATTAATATTCAACCATATTCGCTTGGAATTTTTTAGTTCAAATGTTTCTCCCCCCTGCGCACGCATAGGAGGTTTGCCACAACCACAACACACACTTGTGACCATGAGTAAACACAAGCATTCCTTTATACTACTCTTTCCTTTCATATGTTTCAAATGTGGGACAATTGCAAAAAGCAAGTCTCAACTAGCTCACTTTAAGCCAATTTATCATTCACACCTAGAATTGGTTATCTCCCGTATCTTATACCGTTACGAAGCTTGCGCATCCCACTTCGCAACGAGCTAAAGAACACGCAAAACCGAGTGGTGGAACTTAGATAATTAATTGCTCAAAGTTACCCACTTAACACATTATAACACATAACAATTTTGGCTCTCTCTTGGTTGCCTTTTGCAAACACACTTAGTTGCCTCTTGCAACCAATTCCCCAACAGATTCAGGCAAAAATCAGATCTTGATCCACTTTGAATGTGTTTTGTTCGTCCACTTATTAGCCCCGGAAATTTAATGTTTTTAACCATATGTAAATTACGGGAGAAAGACACCAGTGGTCCTGCCGTTTGAGTCAAATGGCGTACGCAGTACCACGTTTGACCAACCTCTGACATTTAGTCACATTGTTAATTTCTTTGATCATGGCTTTGGAAGGACATTTTGACGATTTTGACCAAAGAAGCTGAGTTGGCAAGCTAGTCAACTGGTCAAACTCGACAAGTCACCTGCCAACTCATATGTCTGATAAAAAATGAAAAATAAAATTGAAGATTTGATTTTTACCCGATTCAATATGTAATGAACTCATCGTAAATTTTCTTTACAAGGATGCAAAAAACATTTCTTGACCAAAAAAAAAAAAAAAAAAGAAAAGAGGCTGCCTAATCTTGACCAGAAAAGTTACAAGCTATACTACTCTGCATTCTAGAACTAGCTTGTATAGTATGTGTATCACTCTGCTTAAAAGCTAGAGATGAGATTGACAAATGAGTGCGTGCTGCAGGGGATTGTTAGGCCACCCGTTGGCTGATGGAACCCGTATTCTTCTTCAGCCTGACATAGCAAATCTTGGAAATCTAGGCGGTTCAAGTACGATAAGGGAATAACAAAACGCTTCCGCTCATGTTCCCCAACATAAACAGCAAAGTGCCCTATTGGTACATCACTTCCTGTTGGAGATGTTCTTTTTCCGCCTGTAAATGATCGTCTACTCACTTTGTAGATAGCCATTGTTGTTCTCAAGTAAATCTTTTGTAGATACCGAAAGCGTTTGTGAGAAAGTTTAGATAATGTGAGACGTTTATGGACTTTTTGATGGTTATGAGTCCAGAAATGTGATGTGTACATATAGTGTGGAAATTGAAATTAGGATTAGGTAGCAAGTGGCAATAGCTAATAAGCAAGTTGGATTATGTGGTGGCTGGTGAAGGTTGAGCAAACAGAATCACATGAATTTGTCATGAACCAAGCATATCATCTACTCTTCCCAATATTGTTCCCTTCAATGGACGATAAGTGACGTCTTCTTTCGACTTTGTAAATCACAAGGAATTTAGGCCAAGTCTTGGAAATTTGTGGCCAAGACAGAGTTAGGCCGGAATGATATATTATCAGGCAAAATAACCGTGCATGGCAACTGGGATAACATGGTTCTGTCGACTGTCATGCTAAAATCAACAATCTAACTCTGCGACATAATGCTATGTGCCCATGCCCACAGGAAATGACATCTCAGCATTCCGTATAACATTGTACTAAACGAATCCATCTCCATTTTCCTAAAATTTGCGATGAAGAGAGTTCTGATATATTTTTCTGATCATTTATGAAAAGAAAATCAAGGTCACTGACATATAAGTACACAATCGACATAAACCTACACGGATACTAACAGCTAGGCAGCTAGTTCTTTCAGATTCCAATCACTGATCATTTGTTTATTCAGACTTGGCGATCCATATACCTTGTACGATCCACATTAATTATTTATTTTGACATACATTTTCATCCCCTGGCTTCAAAATATAATCTGGATAGCCCGGAACTGAAAAATCCAAACAAAGGTCCTCTACAGGAACTCCGCGGAAGTGTAAAACCTCTGGATTATAGTCTCCGGTAGATTCCAAATACTCTTTTCGGTAGACAAGGGCTTGCAACTCTTGTAAAGTAGTCCCAAGCTTCGCATCAAAGGAAATAATATCATGCAAATCAAGCCCCTGCAGAGTTTCAAGTAAACACTCGTCAGCGGATCTATTAGACTAGTTTATAGAGCAATTAAATCCAAATATTTAGCTCATTTAAGAAGCAATAATAATATAAACTTACTTGACCAAGTAAAAGCTTGTAAAATGCAGCTGATAAAGGCAAATCCAAAAGCCTTACATCCTGAAGGGCTTTGTCCATAACTCATCCAAGTAATCTAAAGTACCCTATAACTTTACAGAATTGGCTACCATCAGAAGCATCAATATTGGCAGGCCAAGGCCGAGGGAACAACCCAAGCGGTACATGTATAAGATCTTTATCATTTTCTACATCAATTTCCATCGAGGATCTACAAAATGATGAAGTTGACCTCCACATTCCTAGTCCATTTTTTTCGAAGTCATGGCTTAGAAGTGTGTAAAACTCAAGAGTAGGCCCTAGCCCTGTGCCAACCTCACCAAAGTACTAAACTTCAAGAACAGCTTTTTTACTAGAATACATCTCCATAACTTTGGCAGCAGAATCTAATATCCGATTCCTAGAAACACGGACTTTCTGGCGCTGGAGTCTCCCAACCCTCACCTCCCTCTCACTCATGGATCCATGGCCATCAGCACCTTGCTGCTGTTGGAGACGATTTCACGCACGAGATAATCCAAAAGCAGTTGAGTAGAAGTATTGGCGACGGGTTTCAAAAGGGAACAAAAACGGGCAAGCTTTAGTTAGCTGGTAACACCATGATGGAAGAGATCCACTGCAAAGTGCAAGCGCATCCTGTATTTGTCGAGCCAATTTTGGAGTGATCTTACTATTGTCAAAATCCTCGGCAGGAACTTTAACTCCAGAAGCAATAAGCTCATCTAAGCTTGAAATGTTTCCCTCGGAAAATTTGTCAATCATTGACTGGACCCTCATACGTGGAGCAAGCTGGTTCAACCCTTCTAATACTCGTAGCAGTGCCAATATATTATATGTGGGGTTACTTCTTTCCATATCACATGGAAGCTCTCCTTGCAAAATGCTATCAAGCAGTGATACATGAGAGGATGCATCTGAATTTGAGTTGCTAGAGCTACCTTTTGCAGACTTGGTGGGAGGTGTTGAGGTCACCATCCCAGATGAATTCCTTTCAGCTTGACTATCTGCTTTTTCATACATTATAGTGTAAATATCAGACCAAAGCTTGCTTCCATCACTGGGCACAAGGTCACCGCCAGGAAACCGGTCATCATTGTCCTCATCAAAAGCAAGCTGCAGTTGAACTGCCTGATAAATAGATAAGCTTTTGTTAAGTGGCCTTCCCCCTGAAGTAAACACTAGCTTTGGAGGATCATTGGAGCCAATTAAGGATCGTCCCTGCCTATCTCTGCCTCCCCTTAGACTTCTATTGTTATCGGGTGCAAGTCCAGCCATAGCAGCAGCTGCGAAGGACATTGCTCCCCTCGAAACAGATAAGTTACCACTTCTAAGCTCGGCAGAATCAGATCCCCTCCCGGGAGTACCTTTGTGGCTAGAACTACATGTTGGATTATTCTGCACGTCAAGACCATCTTATACAGAATCACCCAATTTTACATCATGCACCTTGTCTGGTGTGTAAATTGGAAGATCCTCATCTCCCATGGCCTGACAATTATAAATACGTCAGCAATCGAATTCAGAAGATGAAAGGATTATCTGCAGTACTCTACTTCACGTTAGAAGTAACTAATGCTGAGTTTGTATCTACAAAAATAGGGCATCACATGCACTAAACTCCAACAGAGACTCAAATGAGGTAAAAAGTAAGATCAGTAACCTACATCAATAGCAGCTACAACAATAATACATCCATCATGACAAGTGAATTACAGGTGCAAATTTAGAACAATCTGGACAAAAAAATATTTTACACATTGCCTTAAGAGTACAACCAGTTTTCTGGTGAACAGAAAACGATAATGTTAGGTCATCATTTTCTTCTATAAATAACTCATTTCCGGCCAAAACTACTTAGTAATTATGCCTCAATATTCGCAGTATGGATATAAGAAAATCTCAGGTGAATTGTTTATCAACCAACAACAACTATAATAAAAATGAACTTATTAATAGACAAAGCACTTAAGAGGATCAGAGAAACATACATCCTCGTCGTCCTCATCAGATTCATCAAACTCCATCGACATATCCAAAGCTTCATCCATGTCTAAAGGAGAACTATCCAACTCATCATCCTGCAGTGCGTAATAAGAATGCATGAAAGTCCAACAGGGCGATGGATAAAATAATCAGCAAGCAAAATAAAAGATCATATGCTGAAATTTCAGGTTAGAGAAAAACAATCATAAGTAAACAGAAAAAAGTTGATGAATAAAGAAGTTAATTCTTCAGTAGTATTCGACTATTCGTAGAATAGCATGCACAGTTCTCAATGGAAAAATTGCTCAAATCAAGTGAAAGAAAACGTGAATTAAGAATATAACACATTCTGTCTTAAATTCTTAATAGAGGAAAACTATTCAGTTACTCGCACAAGGTTGGAAGGAGGAGGGGGTTTAATGTCCAAAAAGTCATGTGGCTAAAATGGCCAAGGGAACAGAAAACTGCCAAGTCAGTTATAATCATGTAAAAGGCAAAAACCAAAGTAGCCTCGGAAAGTGGCAAAAAACATCTGGCGCCAGAATAGTATTGAACCCTGGACAAACACCGACTAAAAAATTTCTTGTCAGTATGTCTATAACCACTAATCGTCCATCACATATTCCATGTGTTTATACAGACTAACTTCATAAAAAATATGAATGAATTCCCCACACCTTTTAGCAATCATGCCACTTATGTGAACTGACAGGCCAAAGCTGCAATTATATTAGGAAAATCAATTACCTCAGAACTGATGTCACCATCCACTGGCTTCCCTTCATCATCTTTAATAACCATAAAAAATATGAATGAATTCCCCACACCTTTTAGCAATTATTAAAGGAAGAAAAGCAAAGAAGTTGGAGTAGAAAAATCAAAACCTGAATGGGCTGTGAAGAAGAAGTTGTGAAGAAGAAGTTGTAGAAGTATTTACCACAATTTGATTGTCCATTGACGGATGAAATAAAAATGTGCAGGGGTTTACTTTCTTTATGCTAACTTCTTTAATTCTTTTGGAATGGACTCTGTAGATTCTCTCTTGGAAAATTCTCCATATGATCCACTAGTTATATCATCATCTGATACAATACAAGAAATCAGAAGCAATCTCCAAAACTGTAAGTTGTAATTATAAACAGAGCATAAATGATACTAAAACAACAGGTAGTATAGTATAGTAATAATAATGAGGAACTAAGTAACTAATTACCTGGCCTTTCTTTCAAAGTTCCGGTACCGGCGGCCGGTATTACATGTGATCCATTGTGTTTATCCCTCTCAAGTTTCAATAGCCACCACAAATGCAGTTGCTTATTGGAACTAATTTTGATTTCCACCAGAAGTCTTTTCTATGTCCATAAATCCCAGCATATCACTATATATACAGCAGGTCTCTAGGATTTAGAACCATCAACATTTCCGAATACATTTCATCATATTTCCCAGCTATCAGAAGTTCCACAAAATTCTCTCATCTTTCTATTTGCTTCAACAAGAATATTAATTCAATACAAGGATGGCTATTCACAGTATCCTTAGGCGTTCTTTATCAGGCGGTAAAAAATCATCTTCATCCGGAACAGATGTTCCCAAGGGCATCTAGCTGTTTATGTGGGGGAGTATAAGAAGAAGCGGTTTGTTATTCCAGTATCATACCTCAACCATTCTTCATTTCAAGATTTGTTATGCCAAGCAGAAGAGGAATATGGATTTGATCATCCAATGGGTGGCCTAACAATCCCCTGCAGTGAAGATTTATTTATAGATCTCACTTCTCGTTTTGCTGGAAGATAATACACATTATATACTAGATAGATCTGTATAAGTTAGCCTTAAATTTTTTTTATCTCATGCCATCAACATGTGAAATGAGAAAAAAGTAAGAATTATTGACCCATACTGAAATTCAAGACCACTTAATTCCCAACAAGGAAGATTACCTAACATGTACTCAATATAGAATCTTGTTATTCGGGTTTTCTTTCTGCTGCATACGTTTCCATGACAAATGTTACCATATGGAAACTTTTAAAATTCTGCACATGAAGGACCTATATAGAAGGTACATATTGACAACACCAGTCGATACTCGATAGTGCACACAGATAATCTTATTCTAGGTAAAAGATTGGAGCATGTATCTTGAGTCAGAGATCAGACTCCAGGACATGCATATTAAAAACACCAGTCGATATTACACATAGCTTTGTCTGCCAACGATCATCAACAGTTACTCAAGTGTATGAACGCAGCAAATGACATACTGTATCAAAATCTATGACACCCAAACAAAAATAACAGCCAAAACCGGAGGAAAAACAATGGCATTCTTTCAAATTTGTTCCAAGAAAATTAGTGACTACAAAATGTGGATATAGCTACAAAATGAGATCAAATCTCTGCTGTACATTTACAGTTCAAACCCTAATTTTCCCTGTTTCCTCAAATTTAGGATTTATTTCACATTCCCTGCTTTAGGTGCAGTGCTCCCTCCAACAATATTCAAATGTCTCAGTTAATACGGCTGTTTTCCGCTCTTCCACGCATTTGCTTGCAAATAGTGCAGCGCTTTCTCTTTCAATATTTCGTCTTCTTTACGTTTCAGTTCTCTGTTTCCTCTTCTTCTTCTTCTCAATTTTCTTGCTTCTTCTGAGATTTTCCCCTCGAAATGGGAACTAATGGTCACTAATCCCATTTTTTTAATGCCAATGCTTTCGTAAAATGTCTGCCAACGGGTATGCATGCTTACATACTGATGAACGGGCAAAAATCGGATCTTGATCCACTTCGAATGTGTTTTGTTCGTCCACTTATTAACCCCGGAAATTTAATGTTTTTCACCATATATAAATTACCCGATTCAATATCTAATGGACTCATCGTAAATTTTCTTTAAAAGGATGCAAGAAACATTTCCTGACAAAAAAAAAAAAAAAAAGATGCTGCCTAATCTTAACCTGAAAAGTTACTAGCTATACTATTCTGCATTCTAGAACTAGCTAGTATAGTATGTGTATCACTCTGCTTAAAAGCTAGAGATGAGATCGACAAATGAGTGCGTGCTGCAGGGAAATGTTAGGCCACCTGTTGGCTGATGGAACCCGTATTCTTCTTCAGCCTGACATAGCAAATCTTGGAAATCAAGGCGGTTCAAGTACGATAAGGGAATAACAAAACGCTTCCGCTCATGTTCCCCAACATAAACGGCAAAGTGCCCTATTGGTACATCACTTCCTGTTGGATATGTTCTTTTTCCGCCTGAAAATGATCGTCTACTCACTTTGTGGATAGCCATTGTTGTACTCAAGTACATCTTTTGTAGATACCGAAAGCGTTTGTGAGAAAGTTTAGATAATGTGAGATGTTTATGGACTTTTTGATGGTTATGAGTCCAGAAATGTGATGTGTATATATAGGTGTGGAAATTGAAATTAGGATATTAGGTAGCAAGTGGCAATAGCTAATAAGCAAGTTGGATATGTGGTGGCTGGTAAAGGTTGAGCAAACAGAATCACATGAGGAATCACATGAATTTGTCATGAACCAAGCATATCATCTACTCTTGCCAATATTGTTCCCTTCAATGGACGATAAGTGATGTCTTCTTTCGAGTTTGTAAATCACAAGGAATTTAGGCCAAGTCTTGGAAATTTGTGGCCAAGACAAGAGTTAGGCCGGTATGATATATTATCAGGCAAAATCACCGTGGCGACCTGGATAACTTGGCCATGTCGCCTGTCTTGCTAAAATCGGCAATCTTAACTCTGCGACATGAAGCTATGCACCCATGTCCACAGGAAATGACATCTCAGCATTCTGTATAACATTGTACTACACAAATCCATCTTTCATTTTCCTAAAATTTATGTGGAAGAGAAGATATATGTATTGATTATTTATGGAAAGAAAATTAAGGTCACTGGACAGTGGATGACCGGAAGATGGCAATTGGGAAACGAGGGGCTATTCTACGAGAACTACAAGAATGACAAGGGTTTTAGAAATCGACTCAAGAATGAAGGAAGCACTCTCTACAAGTTCGAATTTACAGGGGAAGGTGACCGATTCAACATGGGTGTGAAGGATTGGAATACCGACCCGAGTTTTATAGAAGATTGGTTGACTACTGGCACCGATGGAGAACAGGGGTCCTACCCGGCAACTGAGTGACCAACAACTAGGGGTCAAGCTATAAGACCTTAAACAAGTGCTTCTTGGGAGGCAACCCAAGGTCACGTTTACTTTTACGGATTTACATTTGCATTTTCAAATTTCGTCTTTTTCTCATTTTCCGTGCCAAAATTAATTTTTTGAAAAACTGCGTAGGATTTTAACAGGAAGTTGGGAGTAGCATTGATGAGTCGGTTTTACACTGTCTCATTTGGTCTTTTTTACCGTCTTATTGTCATCCTTAAGTATTGTTTTTATTAGTTTTCCTAGAGTTTTGTAGGTGTTTGGTGAAATCGCATTGAAACAAGGCTAAAACAATGCATACTAATGCATTAATGAAAGCAAGGAAGTTTCAAGGCCTTAAAAACGGTTGAAAACGGAGTCCAACGGTCAAAACGGATGTGGATTCGGAGTTCGGATGGAGATTCTAGAGATGTTCGAGCGAAGGTATGTGAAAGTGCAAACTTGAAATAGTCCTAGTATTTTGGCCAATATTTCTCATATGAACTCCGATTGACCTGATCTTGGAGGCCACGCGTCGATAAGACCAAGAGCTACAACTTTCATGAGGAACCATGTCCAAATTTCGACATTTAGACACTCAAAAGTGCAAATCGGGACCCACCAGGGTACCTGGCGTACGCCAGACCGCCTCGTAGGCTACCTGGCTAAGCCAGGCGCAAGCCTGGCGTACGCCAGGAGCTTATCTGGCTCGCCAGGCGTAAGCCTAGCTAAGCCAGGAGCCTATCTGGCTTAGCCAGGTGGGTAACCGGCGTACACCAGTGTTATTTTTCAACGCCGCTTTTCCTGATTCTTTCCTAATTCGTTTCTTTTCCAGTTTCTATGAGTTAGAACAAAACACAATTAGATTCATATTCTCTTTTACATCTTTTTTCTCTAAACCTAGAACCTTTCCAAGGCAATTACCTACCTATTAATGGAGGTAATTGAACCGATTTCTCTTGTAATTCAACGATTGATTATTGTTTGGGAGCATATTCTACATACTTTTCACCGATTCGATTCAAGTTCTTCAATTTCTACCTAGGGTTTGTGACACGATTGGGTAAAATTGTATCAATTCTTGATTCTTTGTTTTTAGTATTGATTATGTTTATTGCGTGTTATCGTATATGATGTTGATTATGTCTTCGCATATCATGAGTAGCTAAACACCCTAATTATGGGGTGGTGATGGATTCAATGCATGCTAGTTAGGGTTCATGCAATTCAATATACATAAGATGCGATTTACTCTGTGCCGTTTTGATTAAATGCGTATGTAGTTGTGGGTATTGATGTTTTAACGCCAAAAATGAATTAGCAACTGATCTTTCATACCTAAACGTCTAGAGATTGCTAATTCATTGGTTCGTTGCAAACACAATAACTACATTAGCTTATTAATTGTAGCTTAGTGAAATTGACGCCTTCACTAATGATATCTGTTTTCTAGAATAAACTCAGTTAGTTCATTGTCATAGAGCCTTCGTACCTTATCTGATATAAGGTGTCTGCTTAGAAAAACCTAGAGCAGTGTAATAATCGTTAGAACGTGTTCCAGTGATAACTAGAGTAAATCGACATTATTATTGTTGCATGTTTCCTGCTAGCTAGCTTGTTTTCTGTCACCACACCATAATTTCCTCTCATATATTCATCTCGTTAAGTTAATCTGTTTTCTAGTTAGTCTGCGTAGTTGTTAGATAATCATTCAGCTGCCGAAGCAAAACAAACTTTTACTACTTTCCATACTGTTATTACTATTCGTAAACGCAACTCAACTTAGTTAAGTCCTTCAAGACCGATCTCATGGTTAACTTCACTGCACTACAAGTTTTCGTAGTATTGAGAATTAACTCTTGGCTAAGTAAACAAATTTAAAACTCTGATTTGACACATCAAGTTTTTGACGCCACTGCCGGGGACTTAACTCCTTTGTTAAGTTTACGAATTCTAATTTACAGTATTTTTGTTTCTTTTTTTTATTGTTATTTCTTCTTCCTTCATTATCTTTGTGTTTCTTTGTTTGTGAGTACGTGTTTTAGCTAACGGGTACTTATGTTTGCATAGTTCTGGTGTTGTGTCTGTCTTGTAGCACAGGTTCGAAGATATGGCTGTAGCAAAGCAACCTTCTATGTACACACTTCTCATATCTGTGCAAGGTGTGCATCGTCCTGCCATAGTCACAACATCTAATGTGCGAGGTCTCGAGATTAAAGAATGACTTGAGGCTAAAGAATGAGGATATCATGGGTTTTTTCAGAGAGATTGAGGACTTTATATCTGGACTGGGGAAACTTGACGGGGTAGAGGACGATGACTTGAGGCTCAAGATCTTCCCTATGTGTCTCTTTGGTAAGGCACGAACTTGGATGAATGGCCTAACAGAGGGAAGCATCACTACTTGGGACAAGGCCTTCCAAACCTTCATGGCCAAATACTACCCCCTGTCAATGACTACGGCCTTCAAAGCTCAGATTAGTGAGTTTAGCCAGCAAAAAAGTGTGCCTTTCTACGAAGCATGGGAGAGATTCCGTACAGCATCAGTGCCCCCATCACCGTTTTGGTACTGCAGATTTAAACCAGTTCTTCTTTGATGGTCTTGATGAGTCTTCACAAGTACTGGTAGATATGGTGTGTGGAGGATGGATGGGAGAGAGCACCACTGTCGAGTTAAGTGATGTATTCGAGAGGATAGCAAAAAGCTCAGAGCATATGAGCAAGCGCACAAAACTGAGTGGCTTTAATTGCCCGGAACACCGCCTTCCTGAGTCACAACTTCTAGAAGTTTTTTTGGAGGACCTGAATGGGTTCGTGAAAATTTGTCATGCTGTCATGCAACACTCGGCGATGATACATGCAGCTACCGCTAAGAGGTTGGATACATTAGAAGCCACAGTTCAAAGGTTGGAAGAGACAGTGGAGAGGCTAGGAGAGAGAATGATGAAGGATGATTCAGAGCAGAGCCACGACACTGTTGAGGCAGCAATGACCATCACAGTCATTACTGATGTGCCAGTCAAGGTGACCGTGTTGAAGGAAGGTACGGTAGTCGAGGTACCTAAGCCCCATGGAAGCGGGCAACACCATTCTCCACCTCGACAAGTGATAGAGGTAACTAAGAACATAATAAACACACCACCAGCGGTAGTGAACCAGATAGACACTCAACGTGTCGGAAGCTTTGATTTGACGATCGGGATTGGCAACTCAGAAGAGACAGTTGGCATATTAGGCGCAGGAGCCAGTGTCAATGTTATGCCATATAACCTGTATCAAGAGCTCGGACTGAGTGGACTGAAAGTCATGAAGTCGATGGTTCAGCTTGTAGATGGTAGTTGGCGTAGACCAGTGGGCTGGCTGAGAATATCGCCATACGTTTGAAAGGCGGACAGGTGCTCACCGATTTTGTCATTACTCAGTCTTTGAGGGTTGCAGAGGACAGGGCCAGAGCTCGTATTACTAGGAAGGCGATTCTTGTTAGCGGTGAAGATGACAATCAACACATACGACCGTGTATGCACGTTTGAGGTAAATGGGAAGCAGCACTCACATATCCACTCTCCTACTACTAACTCCATATCAAACAGTGCAATAGGGCCTCTTTATGTGTGTACTAGTGTGCAGGGATTAGGTACAAGAAGAAGGAAGAAACTTGGAGACTCTCTCCATGTACCTCGTATTCCGATATAAGCTTCATCGATCAGGGAAGTCCTCTTTTCACCAATTTCTTCTTTCTCTACACTCGTTCGCTTGAGGGCAAGCACGAGCTCTGGTTTGGGGAGGGGAGTTATTGGTTTCTTTAGGACTTATGCATAGATTGAGTTGTTTGTCAGTTTTTTGAGTCTGTTGACTCTAAGTCAGCTCCCAAGTCGAGCGTCTATTGCATGTACTAAACCTGTCTAATGCTTGAGTTTTGATTGAGCTCTGATTATTAGTAGTTGGCATGTTATAAATTTGTTAAGTTTGTTTCTCATGTAAATAGAAAGTCTGTTCTAGTTCTGTAGTCCAAAAGCCTGTGAGCAAACCTTAGCCGATGAAAAAATGAAAAATTATTATACTGGCAAATTTGTACTTGTGTGATTTTTCGGGAAGTGCAAACTCCCTTATTTGCACCTCATCATTCTAATGTGTACTCTGTGTAAGTTAAGTATGACGAACGACATATTTTTCATTCCTTATTTTCTCAAGCCAAACCCATTCAAAGAATAGGTTTGGGGAGGAGGTTTTTGTGCACCATATATGTATAAAACGACTGTGATTTGGCTTTTGTTCACTTAAAAATAAAAATAAGTCTCAGAGTGGATGTGTGGTACTCGTTACCAGCGTTAGTCGTGTTGGGCACGTTTGAGATACTACCTATATACCGGAGTGGCCCTTAAAAGCTATATGACCGTGAGGGTTGATGGCGTATATACCAAACCGGCACGCACAAAAGTGCGGACTTTCGGTAAAACGGACACTACCAAAATATTGAGACAAAATAAGCATATGGGTCATTATAAGACTGGAAAAAAGGAGTATGCAAAAAAGTATAAAAAATAAAAAACTGAAAATAGAGAGAATGATTGCCATTTTACAAGTCTACAACTGTTGATTATAGAGTTTCGATAAAAGTCCCTTCTGACTAAACTGATTGAGTACATTGTATGAGGTATTTGAGGCAACTTTGTGACGTGAGTCACCTTCCTTCTCTTCTTATATTTCTTGAGTGATTACCCCTACTGGACACTTCCAGGAGTGTGTGAGATAGTTGCATAGGATCCACTTGTGAGGGATTACCGGGTTAGACTTAAGTTCTATTTACTCGGGAAACGAACTTCTTGGATTTGTGCTACTGTTTCTATAAACGTCAGTTTGATTTCAAACCTCTTGCATTTTTCGGGCTTATTACTTGCAATCGTAGACTCGGTAGCTTTGGGAGTTAGACTTTTCCTGTGTGTCTATGTGCTGTTATTTTTCTAGGTTTTTTAGAGAGTCTATTGCTTGAGGACAAGCGAGGGTTCGGTTTGGGGAGTTTGATGAGTCGGTTTTACATCATCTCATTTCCCCTTTTTTAACGTCTTATTGTCGTCCTTAAGTACAGTTTTTATTAGTTTTCCTAGAGTTCTGTTACGTTTTCGTGTTTCGTGAGTTTTGTAGGTGTTTGGTGAAATCGCATTGAAACAAGGCTAAAACAATGCATACTAATGCATTAATTAAAGCAAGGAAGTTTCAAGGCCTTAATGACGGTTAAAAACGGGGTCCAACGGTCAAAACGGAAGTGGAATCGGAGTTCGGATGGAGATTCTAGAGATGTTCGAGCGAAGATATGTGAAAGTGTAAACTTGGAGCAGTCCTAGTATTTTGGCCATAACTTTCTCATATGAACTCCGATTGACCTGATCTTGGTGTCCACCTGTGGATAAGACCAAACTCTACAACTTTTGTGAAGGAACCATGTTCAAATTCCGATATTTAGACACTCAAAAGTGCAGATCGGTGTCCACCAGGGTACCTGGCGTACGCCAAACCGCCTCGTAGGCTACCTGGCTAAGCCAGGCGTACGCCAGGAGCCTATATGGCTAAGCCAGGTGCCTATCTGGCTTAGCCAGGCGGGTAACTGGCGTATGCCAGTGTATTTTTCAACGCCGCTTTTCCTGATTCTTTCCTAATTCGTTTCTTTTTCCAGTTTCTATGAGTTAGAAAAAAAACACAATTAGATTCATATTCTCTTTTACATCTTTTTGCTCTCAACCTAGAACCCTTCCAAGGCAATTACCTACCTATTACTGGAGGTAATTGAACCGATTTATCTTGTAATTCGACGATTGATTATTGTTTAGGAGTTTATTCTACATACTTTTCACCGATTCGATTCAAGTTATTCAATTTCTACCTAGGGTTTGTGACACGATTGGGTAAAATTGTATCAATTCTTGATTCTTGGTTTTTAGTATTGATTATGTTTATTGCATGTTCGTATATGATGTTGATTATGTCTTCGCATATCATGAGTAGCTAAACACCCTAATTGCGGGGGTGATGATGGATTCAATGCATGCTAGTTAGGGTTCATGCAATGCAATATACATAAGATGCGATTTACTCTGTGCCATTTTGATTAAATGAGTATGTAGTTATGTGTATTGATGTTTTAACGCCAAAAATGAATTAGCAACTGATCTTTCATACCAAAACGTCTAGAGATTGCTAATTCTTTGATCGTTGCAAAGACAATAACTACATTAGCTTATTAATTGTAGCTTAGTGAAATTGATGCCTTCACTAATGCTATCTGTTTTCTAGAACAAACTCAGTTAGTTTATTGTTATAGAGCCATCCTACCTTATCTAATATAAGGTATCTGCCTAGAAAAACCTAGAGCAGTGTAATAATCGTTAGGACGTGTCCCAGTGATAACTAGAGTAAATCGACATCATTATTGTTGCATGTTTCCTGCTAGCTAGCTTGTTTTCTGTCACCACACCATAATTCCCTCTCATATATTCATCTCGTTAAGTTAATCTGTTTTCTAGTTAGTCTACGTAGTTGTTAGATAATCATTATGCTGCCGAAGCAAAACAAACTTTTACTGCTTTCCAGACTGTTATTACTATTCGTAAACGCAACTCAACTTAGTTAAGTCCTTCGAGATCGATCTCGGGGTTAACTTCACTGCACTAGAAGTTTTCGTAGTGTTGAGAATTAACTCTTGGCTAAGTAAACAAATTTAAAACTCTGATTTGACACATGAAGCATAGCAGAGGGAGGTCGGGGAACCTTTACGCCTTTTCATCATTGATTTACAAACAAAACAATTTAGGGTTTACTGCAATTCAATTATTCTGTCTGAGATTAATCTGTTTTCTTTTCTGCAATCAATCACAAACGTTATTTGCTTGTTCAATGCTCAGTGTCCGTGGAGAACGACATCCCGAGTCAACTTTCCGCTATAAACTGTGGATTTGAGGACTTCCGACTTATAAATTTAATCTTGATTGTATTTGGAGATTACAGGTTCTACAACGGAAAACGAAATCTCTGAGTTCACATTAAAGACCAAACTCTCTTGTTTGCGTCTTATCATGATCATGTGTACTCTGTGTAAGTTAATTAAGTATGACGAACGACATGTTTTTCATTCCTTATTTGCTCAACCCAAACCCGTTCTAAAGAAAAGGTTTGGGGAGGAGGTTTCTGTGCGTAATTTTTATACGAATTGTTCTTGGCATTGTTCTCTTTTAAAAAAATATTATAATAAGTCTCGGAGTGTATTTGTGGTACTTTTGACCACCGTTAGTCGTGTTGGGCACGTTTCAAATACTACCTATATACCAACGTGGTCCTAATAAGCCATATGTCCGTGAGGGTTGATGGCGTGTACACCAAACCAACACGCACAAAAGTACAGACTTTCGGTAAAACAGACACTACCAAAACAAAGAGACAAAATAAGCATATGGTTCATTACAATTACTGCAAAAAATGAGTATGCGAAAAAAAAAAAAGTATAAAAAATAAAAAATTTGGAAAAAGAGAGAATGATTGCCATTGACAGGTTCAAGTTGTTACGTGCGTTAAATAAAGTCCCTTCTGACTTAACTGATTGAGTACAATGCATGAGTTATTTGAGGCACGTTTGTGACGCGAGTCACCTTCCTTTCTCTTTTGATTGCTTAAGTGATTACCCATATTGGACACTTCCAGGAGAGTGAGAGATAGTTGCATGGGATCCACCTGTGAGGGATTACCGAGTTAGACTTAAGTTCTATTTATTCGGGAAACGAACTTCTTGGATTTTTACTTGTTCTTATGCAAACGTCAGTGTAATTTGAAACCACTTACATCTTTCGGGTTTAATACTTGCAATCGTAGACTTGGTATCTTGGGAGTTAGACTTATTTGTGTGTCTGTGTGTTTTTATTTTTCTAGGTTTTTTAGAGAGTCTGTTACTTGAGGACAAGCAAGGGTTCGGTTTAGGGAGTTTGATGAGTCGATTTTATACCGTCTCATTTGGTATTTTTACCGTCTTTTTGTCGTTCTCAAGTGTAGTAATTGTTTATTTGGTTAGAGTATTGTTATGTTTTTGTGTTTGGTTTCTTTTTCCAGGTGTGTGCTTAATCCGTGTAGAAACGAGGTCAAAACGATGCATTTTGATGCATTAATAGGAGTAAAAAAGTTCTAAGGTCTCAATTGTATGTAAGGTATGTATAGGTGCAAGCATTGTATAAAGTCGAGTCCCATGGTCGAAACGGAAGTGCATTCGGAGTTCGGATGGAGATTCTAGAGATGTTTGAGCGAAGATTTGTGAAAGTGGAAACATGGAGCAGTTCTAGTATTTTGGCCACAACTCTCTCATATGAACTACGATTGACCTGATCTTGGTGTCCACGCGTAGATAAGACCAAGAGCTACAACTTCTATGAAGAACCATTTCTAAATTCGAACGTTTAGACACTCAAAAAGTCCAAAAATCGGGGCTGGACGACTTGGCGCGCGCCAAGTCATCGCGAACCGCTTGGTCTACGCCAAGCGTGACTTAACGGCCATTTTTTAGCTGTTTTTTATCATTTTTTTACTGGTTTTCGAGATTTTCTTCCATATTCAACTTTTAAAAAAAATCCTAGGCAATTTCCTCTCATCCAATTGAGGGAATTGAACCGTTCTTTCTTGTAATCGACTTTTGATTATTGATTAGAAGCATAATTGGATACTTTCTACCGATTGGATCAAGGATTCTGCAATTCTACCTAGGGTTTGTGACAACTTGGATAACTTTGTATCAACTCTCTTGATTCTTTGTTTTTTGTTAATGATTATGGTATTCATGTGCTTTTCTATTCTTATGATCATGTTTACATTATCTATGAGTAGCTAAACACCCCATTATGGGGTGGTGATGGATTCAATGCATGCTAATTAGGGTTTATGCAATTCAATAAAAGTACGATGGAATTTACTTAATGCTTTTGAATATATGCGTATGTAGTTTTTTCGTGTTCTGTATTTTACCCATAAAATCATCAAAGGATTATCCAAACGATTTACCAACAAAACGTCTAGAGATTGCAAATCCATAGGTTCGTAGCAAACACATGAACTACATTAGCTTATTAATTGTAGCTTGGTGGAATTGACGACTTCACCATAGCTTTATGTTCTGTAGAACAAACTGGTTTAGCTCATTGTAATAGAGCCATCGTACCTTATCTGATATTAGGTGTCTTCCTAGAGCGACTAGAGCAGTGTAACTATCATTTGGACGTGTCCCAATGATCACTAGAGTAAATCACCATCATTATTGTTGCATCTAATCCTGCTAGCTAGCTTGTTATCTGTCACCACACCATAATTCCTCTCATATATTCATCTTTACAAGTTTGTCTGTTTTCTAGTTAGTCTGCATAATAGATAGGACATCATTCTGCTGCCGAAGCAAAACAACTTTTACTGCTTTCATATTGTTATTACTATTAGTAAACGCAACTCAGCTTAGTTAAGTCCTGAGAGACCGACACTCGGGGTTAACTTCACTACACTATAAGTTTTCGTAGTGTTGAGAATTAACTCTTGGCAATTTAAACAAATATAAAACTTTGATTTGACACATCAACCTTAAAAAGTGAAAACATCACATTTAATCTTGGATGGAGGGGGTACCTATTAACAAGTTGGCAACTCAATAATCTCCATAAGACCAAACATATCCCTAATTAAGGCTCACATTTCAAATCACAAAACTACTCTCAATTGAAGAGCATAACTTTAATAGCAACTTTTGAAAGAGGCCATCTTAAAGAGATCAAATCAAATATCACATAATTTATTACAAACATGTATGTTTTTCTACAAACAATTACAATGCATGTTTATTATACACACTGATGCTACCAAATATATGGTATAGTAATTGTGTAATTAAGAGTAAAGTTAGACAAATCCTAACTTCAAATCTTCTTAATATGTGAGAGTAATAAATGAGTCTAACATCCTATTCATCATTGGTCATTAATGCTTAACAGGAATGTTAAACGCAGAACACTTTTTACTAAACGCAGAACACTTTTTAACATATTGCAAAAAGTACCTCAAGTAGTATAAATATGAAAATTGGTCCCATATTTATGTTATATTCCACAAAACCCCACATTTTCACAATTATATAATCGTAAACACATAACAACACAATACAATAACAAAAACTCTTGTCTTCCAAGTATTGGCCGGACTTTGGCAAATATGACGGATCTGAAGAGGTATTAATTTGTTCATTATCTTAATTTAATATTTTACAGGTGTTTATTATTAATTTATTGCGTTCGTATTTTTAAATTAATTAAGATTTAAAAAAACGCAAAAAAATGTATACGGCTGACCACAACCGCGCTCTGGCAGCCTTGGGGGCTGCCAGGCGCGGATCTGGCAGCCTTGAGGGCTGCCAGATCCGGAACTGGCAGCCCTGGGGGCTGCCATGCGGCCCGTGGGTTGTTTTAATTCATTTTTTTATTTTTTTTCTTTTTAAGTGCCGTTTAAGTAATTAGACTATATTTTGGACAGTTTTTTACTAATACTTTTTAAAAAAGTGATTAGTTATATTGTTTTAGCGTATGCGATTTGATTAAATTTGTTTCTATTTGTTTCTTACATTGATCATATGTTTGAATTTGTCAGAGTAATCCATATATTGATCCGGATAGATATCCAACGGATTCAGACTTAGAAACTCCCTTAAATGATGACGAACCAAGATATTTTATACCTTCACCGGAGTATGATGATGGTGAAGAAGCCATTTTTGGGCCGGGTTATGATGGGGTCGAGGAGGACGATAATGAGCATGAAGATCATAACCACTTGTTTCAAAGTATGGGTACATTCGGTTGTAGAGAAGATGCTGAAGATCAAGTAACACGCATCAATCGGGAAAACAACATGTTTTTTACGGTGATAACCTCAAACAAGAACCGTGTCTACATTGGTTGTGAATGCGGTGGGAAGTACCGTACTACAACCACTGATAGACTTGATGTTGTTCCCCGAACATCAAGTGGGACGAAGAAGAATGGTTGCCCATTTCAATTGGCAAGCACAACCATGCACTTGGTAATCACGCAAATTGGCATACATCGGCGTCGAAGTTACAGGAAGGCGAGCAGAAACTTGTGGGTGAGTTGTACAAGACTCATTTGAGACCTATGAGTATCCTACAAATGGTGAAAGACAAGTTTCAGGATAATGTTAGTAATGTACGACATATCTACAATGCCATACAGAAAATTAAGAAGGTGGATATGGATGGGTTGAGCATGATGCAATACTTCCTGAGTTGTTGAATGATCATCGATACTACCATTGGGAGAGGCTTGAGTATGGAACAAATAATCTTGGTGATGTATTCTTTGCTTCGATTGTATCCTTATGTGTTGGAGTTGGATGCCACATATTCCACTAACCGGTACGACATGCCTATGGTGGAGGTTATTGGGTTTTTGCCAACGGGGAAAAATTTTCATGTTGCATTTGCATTCATTAAGAACGAAAAAGAGGATAGCTACCTTTGGATCATGCGTTCATTGTCTCATTTTTTCGAAGGTATTGAACCACCCGGAGTTATTGTTACAGATAGAGAGTTGGCCCTCACTAACAGCATTCACAAAGTTTTCCCAAATGCCACCACTTTACTTTGTAGACGACACATTGGTGTAGACGTACAACAGAAACATGTGAAGTTGATTGGTAACAAGGAGTTTGAGTTTGCAGTTAAGTCAAGGTGGAATAATGTGGTGAATGCAAAAACAGAGGAGGAGTACGATGTTTACGTGAAGGAGATATTGCATGCTTGGAGATATTTACCAGGATTCGGAGAGTATCTGAAGAAGACTTGGTTAGTTCCGTTTCATACTCACTTCGTGGCTTATTGGACGAACCAATATCAACATTTTGGAGCTCTAACAACTAACAGGTACATATTATTGTTCATTTTTAGTACACTACTATTATGCAATATATCATAAATATCATATAATTACTTGTAGGGTTGAAAGTGCACACAATCAAGTCAAGTCATGGATCAGGAGTTCGAGAGCTAATTTCCCTACAATTTTTGAAAAGATTCATGAGATACATGAACTTGATTTGAATGCCATCAGATCACAATTTGAATTGAACAGAATGAAGCATCTTCTTCCTTGTAGGCGTTTCATGTTGTTTCGGAGACTTTCAGGTGTTGTTTCGCATAACGGCATTAAGCTCTTAGTCGAAGAGATGAAAAAGACACCCCATCCGAGCAACTGCACTCATGAGTTACGTACTACGCATGGATTGCCATGTGCATGCGAGATGACCACTTTAATCGGGAATAACATGCCCATTGATCCAATCGACATTCAT
Source organism: Plantago major (assembly GCA_026545765.1). Taxonomy (NCBI): domain Eukaryota; kingdom Viridiplantae; phylum Streptophyta; class Magnoliopsida; order Lamiales; family Plantaginaceae; genus Plantago; species Plantago major. The sequence goes on along the minus strand of CM048843.1, from coordinate 85,799,754 downwards.
CCCTTTTGGAAGAGTCTTGATGTAGATGCAGAACGTGACTGGAGTGAATCGGGAAGAGCAAATGCTGATGATCTATGTGATGATGCATTCAAGAATTTCAAGGAGTTTGCAACCGATGCCCAAAAGAGGATGCTAGCTGAATATATCCACAAACAAAAGTTCCCAGATGCTATCAATATTCATGAACCACTCCATCACAAGCACAAAGGTCGTCCACCTAAAGCTCAAGGTCAGCGGTACAAAAGTGATTACGAGAAGAGTCAAAAGAAGAAGCCCAGTAAGAAGAAGAATAAAATGCAGACTAAGGATCAGTCTCAGGATCATGCTCAGTTCCAGTCATAGGATCACAGTGAATATCAGACTCAGGATCATAGTCGATCGCCTGTGATCATGCTCGATGACGCTTTGGGATCATCTCGGGATCATAGTCGAGGATCGAGGAAAGACAGGATCGTGGAAAGACACGGGATCGAAGACGTGACATGACTCATGGTTCGCAGTAGTACCAGACACATGATCAGTTTCATGTAGATGATTATCATGCCGCCAGAAAGAAGTGGCACTCAGGAAAATTTAACAAGTTCAGGTCTATGCTGAAGGTCATAAAGCCATACATAGAAGGGTGGTTAAATGTAGATGCAGATGGACATTGTGGATTTCGGTGTCTATCTTTCTATCAGTATCATACAGAGTGGAATTGGCCGAGAGTTAGACAGGATATCACAGAAGAGTTGACCACTCACCGAGATCTATACATACGACTATGTCGTCGTGGTAAGTGGTCCTATTTTCATTATTCGTACGTACTTCATAAAATTATCAGTCTTTACTTCATAAAAATTATTTTTTTTCTATTGGTCATTTTGAGGTGGTGAAGAAGAGTACATGAAACGACTCGACAGTTTGGATTGTTTCTCACCAATTTCTCCACAACACAAATGGTTAGATCTTACAAATGTCGGTTTGTCCATTGCGACTAAATATCAGGTTGTCATTACATGCTATTGGAAATCTCTTAGTTGTGTCTACTATCCATTGGAATGCAGAGGGTTTGATGATCATCTACTGAGTCCACCTACACAAGAATGGGCTCTTGGGCTAGTTGGAGAACACTTCTTCGTTTTACACATGAAAGATGATGCACCAATTGGATATGCACCAAGGGAATGGGCCGAGTTCAGAGATTCGGCCCTTGAATGCTGGGAAGCACATTATGAGAATAGACATGCTCAGTTTGTACGAGGTTGATTTTTTGATCTACTTGTATTATATATTCATTTTCGCAGTCTTGATGCCTCATCCACAAAAATACAAACAAAATAACCCAAACTCATAAACTCCAACCTCAAACATTCATAATCAAACACCAAACTCATTAGCCATCCATAATACATACACTACTACATGAAGCTACAAACTCCAACCTCAAACATCCAGAAACAATAAACTCCATCATTATACATCCATAATACATATACTACTACATGACAATCCAACAAACTCCAACCTCAATACGATCATATCAAATTAAAATACAAACAAACAGTTGAGATAAACTCCACCATCAAACTACAATGCTTCAGTGTAGACTTCCTAAAAGTTAAAAGATCAGAAATCATGCAAACTTAAGCACGTCGACTCCTGTTGGGATTTTTCACTAAAATCTTGGCCAACTTTTGTAAGACTCCAAACATGTCTTCATCACTGTGGACTCCATCACAAACATCTGGATGGTATGGAGTTAACAAATATGTGACTGTCTCAACACATGTAAAACCCTGTTCACATATAAACATAATTAGACTACAGTAAAATAGAAAATTCCATGGAATACTAAGATAATTCACAACTCACTTCATAACTAGCATCCTCATCGCCGCATGCAGATCTGTTCGAATCTCTAATCAACTTAGGACGTGTCCTCTGAAGGTACCAAGCTAAGTAATCCTCTGATGCTTTACCAAAGATTGCAGGTCCACTCTGAGTGACCTATTTGTGAGTAAGCAAACAAACTCACGCCAACCCTGAAACTGTGTACTCTCAACAACGTGATGCACCACGTAGCTACGAGGATTCGCTAATCTTCTATGCTTGATCGGTTGCCTTGGGTGTAGCGGTATTGTCTGTCCATACCCAAACTGGCGCATAGCACGATCTGGCATATATGCCTCGCAGATGTCCCGACAATGTATAATGCCCTGATGCAGTGTTATGGGACACTCACGATCCGGTGTTCTCCCAAATGGTGTCCAGCAAACCTGAGTAGTGCAATGAATTTGTCAATAATATATAACATCATTTAGTACCATTCTATATACGCAAATGTTAACAAGAAAACCTACATCGTTCACAGTTAAACAATCCAACAGTTGTATGTTTCTCTTAAGTAAGTGCTCATGATGCGACTGATGCACCCGAGTCGGCATCCATCCACTTGCATATGGAGAAGACTTCCCATGGTCCATCCGCTTCTTCCCCCGGAAGGTAGGAAAGTATTCATAAATCCATGCCTACAATTCATGAATTTTAAAACTATTATTTAACGGTTGAGATAAAAATTACTACCAGATTGCCATGTGCATCTCCAAGCTATCTAAAATCAAGGAAACATATAAATTAAACAAACCTGAAGCAACGTCAAACATCCAGCTATCTCCTTGCAACCAGATCGTGTTGCCTCTCCAAGCTTTCTATACATGTTAGCTAGCGCAGAAGCACCCCATGCATATGACGAGATAGTTAAAGGATCATGCAGAAACTCCACAAAACTAGTATGGAGGTGAGTGGTTGTTTTTTCAACAAACAATTACCCAACAGCCAAAGCAGACTTGCCGTATACAAAGGAATGCCACTCAATCGAGCAACACGCTCCTCAATTGCTTCAAACTTACACCGACCACTCTTCCAACCAATCTTACGCTCCAGTCCTGAGTCATTTGCTAGACCCAAAAGAAGTGCCATTTCCCCTAAACAACTCTCTGATCTCTGACTGCTGATAACCGTTTTACCCTCTACAGGTATCTTGAAAGATAATAAACATCATGAAGAGTGATAGTCATCTCACCAAATGGTAGGTGAAAGTTGTTGGTCTCAGGCTGCCATCTCTCCACAAAATCCGATATCAAAGAAGAGTCTATCGACTCGAACATGCAACTGTCCAGGTGGGATATCCGACTATCACTCAACCATCTAAGAACCTCAACATCATTTACCTATAAATAGCCACGTCTTCCATATCTGGAATGGCATGTCAACGGTCCTCGAAATGACTGCATGAAAGGAATATGTTAGATGATGCATTACTACTTGATTAGGTACTTTAAAAAACTAAATAAAACCATGTTAAACATCTACATGTAGATCTTAACCACCAACTTACCTCGTTTCCATTCCATATGTGATAAGCAATATGGTTTCCAAATGTGGTAAACAAGTCCTTCAGCTTAGGCACTCCATCATCTACCATACTAGTCGTACTATCATACCCAGAATCATCATTTTTCCTACTCGTCCATTGTAGATTGATCGTTCATACATGCTCCCCATACGATTGCTCATCATCAGTAGCATATGAGTATAGTGGTGGAACCATCGGGCCTTTTCCTTTCCCTCTCCCAGGCACCCATCGTGGTGGTAATCCTCCCCTTCGAGCGTGGTACTGCTCATCTACTCGTCTCTCGGCGTGTGCAAGTGCTTCTGGAGATAACTGCCCATCATCATCATCATCATCATCATCATCATCCTCATCATCATCATAATCATCAGAGTTGAAGCCTGGAGAAGTCAACAAAGACTTTGTAATACACAAAATAAATCAACGACGGTTTCGAGCACTAAAACTTGCTACAATTATTACAATACATATTCACAACAATTCAGCAAAAATGCATAGACATTAAGTTTTATTAGGCAAAATTTAGACTAAATAATGTTAGAAATATTAATACCTGGAGAAGTTAGCAAAGTTCGAATAGGAGTTGCAGTATGAGTGTGGGATGTTGAGTTCCCACCCTGATGAAGCGTATTCATGTTATCAGCATCCCTAGCAGCCACTCTGTTATCTACTGCTCGCTTCCGACGTGATCCGGTAACAATTCGACCATGGAGACGTCCGGAATTATCAACTACTACTCTCTGTTTTCCAGATCGACCCTTATCCATCTACATTAAACAATAAACAAAAGAAATCAACAAAGAATCCGTACCAACCAAAATGACATGCAAAGTATGAGAAGAAATACACATAATTACATAACAACAATTATTATACATGTATAACACATAATTATTATACATGTATAACACAAAATTAGGTCACAGATATAATAAAACTTGCTAGAATAATTTACAATAATTATAACATGCATAATAAATAGAATAATTACAACATGTTCATGAAACATTAGGCAAAATTTAGACCATATAATCGAGAACAATTAGTAGAAAAATCAAGAAAAAAAGTGTTAAAACGGACCGGTTCTCGTCATAACCGGACCAAAGAAACAAAAAAAACAAAAAAAAAACAAAAAACCGGTTCTGGAATGAACCGATTCTAACCAGAACCGAATTTGACTGTAACCCGGGTTCGTGAGAACCAGTTACAGGATTCGGATCGACCAGAACTCCGGTCGATCCAGATCGAAGAGCCAAGCTCCGATCGGAGCTTGGCTGCTCCGATCTGGATCTTGGAAGCTCCAGATCGGAGCAGAATCACAAGCTCCGATCGGAGCTTTTCCGGATTCGCAGCTGCCCCTTTCACCGGAGCTGCTGCGAATCCGGCCAATTTGGCCCATTTTTGCCGGAGCTCCGGCGACTTTCGAAATTGACGAACGGAAATGTAAAAGAACTAACCTTGATGATTCTTCAAATGCTCCTTCGTGTTTATCGATTGTGTTCGTTCGAATATTAAAGGCGGAAGTGTATGTAAGGTAGTTCAAATGAAAATTTTAAAATGTTTTTGGATAAAATTTTATTATTTTGAAGTTAGTGGGTTGTTTTATAATTTACTATAATTTTGGTGACAATTGCAAAATGTTAGAAATGTATTCTGCGTTTAGTAAAAACGGTTCTGCGTTTAACACGGCCCATGCTTAATGACAACCGGCTTATATAAGCACTATTAATGGCCTGCCTTAGCCCTTTGAAGGGCACTGTGGCAGATAGCTTCGAGGCGAAGCTCTTCGATTCGAGGCACTTGACCAATAGCATGTGGGCCTAATTTGGTTGGACGGGCTTGATGCCTCGAGACTTACTGGGCTTCGAGCCTAGCAGGCAGACCTTCGAGGAGCGATGGGGTCAAGACAAGAGTTTCCCTATTATTGTCATATCAAACCCCCCCCCCCCCCCCCTTTTATGTGCACTCTCTGAGTGGATCGAAAAATGTAAAGCTCGCAGGAGCCCAATGCTCGAGGCCTTCTCTTATCATATCATAAGCCATTTCACATGAGTTGACACTTCGATTGGTCCTTCGATAAGTTTCACTGTTTGGTAAGTGACTTTTCTTTTGGCGGGACCTCGTGAAATTCGAATTGTTACTGGGTAGTCAACCTTTTTATTACCCCCTATAAATAGGAGAGTCAAACATCCTTTTTTACTTTACTTTCTTCCTTTAACCTCTTTTTTAACTGTCTGAAGCACAGCAGTCCTCGAGCTCTTGAGATCCGTCAGGCCCCTGTTCATACCTCCAGGTTTCCAACAAGTAAGTGCTCTAATAAATCATCCTTTCCAGTTGTTTGGTTACTCCTTTTATGTCAATTGCATTTTTCTCTTCTCTTTTGTCAAGTTTAGTGAGTCGTTTTTTGTAGAAAAGTTTGGAATTGCCCTTTTCATGGTCATTTCTTGCTTGTGATTCTTTGTTTTTGTATCCTCCTATCCTTTTGAGTAGTTTATAACCTTCTCACCTTTTCACTCCTTAGTATGTCCTCCGAATCCGAGCCACAATACAACTACGGGGGCGATGAAGTCGAGAGCCCTCCCTCGAATGATCAGCCATTCGAGGCGGGTTTCTTTGCCAAGCTGGGTAGGTCTGCTAGGATAAACTCGCAGAGGTTTGCTCATTTTTCACCTCATGTTGACCATAGTGACCCTAGTTCTTATTTAGATGGGAGTCGTGTGATCGTGGTGTCCCATCTACGCATTTTTTACGCGCAGGGGGTTAGATAGCCTAATCCCGATTTTTCTCCTGAGACTCGTGCTAGGTACCCCCGCTCCTCCTCGAACCATTCTTCCTTCTCGGCCCCTCGAGAGGCAAGTGGAGATTGGTCAAAGACCAGCCCCTCAGGTTGAGAAACCTCATGTAGGTAAGGGTAAAAAGCCCCTCGATCCCAGGGACGTCGCTGAGTACGTACATAGCGAGGGCCCATCCCAATAGAGTTGCCCCAATCATCGATCTCACTAATAGCACCTCCTCGAGTTCCCCCGAGTATCATCCCTCTTTGCCTGATTATACCCCAGGCTTTGGAGCCCACCATTCACACTCCCCACTCTCCCCCTCGCGGTCCATCCTCCTTCCAAGCTAATAATCCACTTGATGGTTTGCAGGGAGAAAGTCCGGACCGAAGGATGGAACAAGACAGGAATCCGCTACTTCCCGAAGGGCAACACAACCCCGAGCCGCACCAAGCTGAAAATAACCCAAACGCAGACAAACCTGATCCCTTGCTCCTCAATCCTTCCGAAAATCCCGAGGAGTTCTTCGACAAGGCATCCACTGTCCTCGGCGGCGAGATCCCAGGTATTCGTACCAGATTCGAGATCCCCAAGGATATTGAAATCCTTATTCCTGAGCCTTTTCATCGGACGTTTGCTCCTCCGCGAGGCTACCTCGGCATCCACCTTAGGGGTGGGTGCGGGACGGATTCGGGATTGATCTCCGGGTACCCGCAATTGATCGGGTCGGGATAGGGCTACCCTATCGGGTATTTATTTTGTCATATAATTAAACTATCTTATAATGTAATACAAATAAACTAGAAATACAACCGCAAGAAAAATTAATGTCATTGTATCAAATGGAGTACCAAAATATAATGTTTTTTTCAGAGTCTTACATGAACTACAATAACATGGGGATAGAATGAAAATGAGCATTGTTGATAAAAGGAATTTCCACTAGGAAACCCACCGGCAAAGAGCCCAAGTTCTTAATCTTCCCTCCTCCTTTTTATTTGGATTTATGAAGGCAGAGAGCAAATTAACTTGCTAACAGTAGGCATATGTATTCTAATTATCTAGCTAAAGATAGGGATGCAAACTATAATAGTATTTAAGTTTCTTTTCAATTTCGTGTACCCTATCGGGTTTCGGGTGCTAAATTTTCAATCCCAATCCCCGTCGAGCACACATAAAACTTTCGGGAATTTATATTGCGGGTATCCAATCCCTAAATACCTGACCCAATCAGGATTTTTTTGTATAGGGTAGGGACGGGATCGGGATTACCCAAACCCTTCTCCCACCCCTATTCCACCTAGCCGTCCTCGAGAATGGGCTTCGGGTTCCTCTTGACCAGGAGCTCCTTACCTTTTTAAACCACTTACAAATTTCTCCTTCCCAACTTCTCCCGAACGGGATAGGCTTATTAATTGCCTTTTTTTTCTAAGGGCCCGCGGGTTCCCTCTTCACTCTGCCAATTTATTCCCATTCTTTACCATCGCGAAGGCTCCCGGTACCATGGGTATGTATTACCTTAACCAACGGTTCGAGTACTGAATTTTTTGTCCTTTCACTTCCTCCCACGGCTTCGGATGGAAGAACAAATGGGTATGGCTTTGTCTGCCCACTAATTCCGAGGGTGTCCGCGGAGATTGGGGCATCGTGGAACGTTGGAGGACCTCCGTGATTAGAGCCCCTCGTCAGTATCTCCGCAGGTCTAATGTCCCCGCATGGATTCGTTGTTTTGTTAGGCAGTGGGACCCAGTGAACAACTGCAGCAATACAATTCCGTTAGATTTGTTCATGCTATTTGTGGCCAGATTCAATGGAAGGACATTCATTGTGAGATTTGTGAGGTAAGCTCCTCCCAAGTCTTGCTCAGCAAATTATACACTAAATATTATCATCATCAAATCTGATCTCAATTTGTTATTTCCAGATTGTTCATCTGGAGATTCCACCAGCCAAGTCTCAGAGTTTGATTACTGTAATTCGACTAGTTGGGTTGTAACTTGAATACATTGATCGAAGTTTAATAAAATCCGCTAGTTTATCCATATTATGTGTTAGTAATATAGCTTGGGTCACAACAATTGGTATCAAAGCTCAGGTTTCTTAACAACAAATAGTGACCATAGATATGGAAACTCGCATGAAAGATTTGTTCGAAACCCAGAAACAACATGATGAAGAGCTATCTGAGATCAAATCAGATATGGAAGAAATGAGCAAGAAGGTTGGCTCAGTGGATCAAAACATCTCGGTCCTCATGAAGCAAATGGAACATATGTTACAATTTCAGCAAGCTACCATGTCCAAGGAGAAGGAGAAGATGGCAATGGATGAGTCTGCCGGGCAGAGGAGCAAAGCGGGGACGTATACCATACCTCCAATGCGACAGCAAACATCTCATCAGCCACAGTACCAACAATTGCCCACCTACAGGTTGGAGTTTCCAGAATTTGCAGGCGAAAATCCCAGATCCTGGATACACAAAGCAAACAGGTATTTCTCAGTTCATCAAATAGAGGAAGGTAATAGAGTGATGCATGCTTCCTATTATTTGGTTGGATCTGCAGATTTGTGGTTTTGTGAATATGTTGAAGGGAGACCACATATACAGTGGGAACTGTTTTGCAAAATGGTATTAAAAAAAATTCTAGTACCTGGGCAGGAAGATATAGTAATGGATTTTACTCAACTGATGCAAAAAAGTGATGTAGCTACTTACATTGAGCAGTTTGAAGAACTGAAATCCCTGGTTAGATCAAAGCATCCAGCAATATCAGATGAGTTTTATATTTCTTGTTTCCTGAAAGGATTAAAAGAGGAGATAGGGCACCTGTTCAAATGTTCAGTCCTAGGCATCTTATTGTAGCAATGAATCAGGCTAGGTTGATGGAAAACACTTTGGAAGTTTGGGGAAAGAAAGGGGAAATGGATCCAAAAACTGTAACTAGCTACACTAATGTCAAACCAAACCCTAGTTACACAACTAGCCATCAAACACAGCAAAATCATGCTACTACGCCTATCAGGAAGCTACCAAAAGCTGAATATGATGCTAGGAAAGAGAAGGGACTATGCTTCACATGCAATGAGAAGTATACCTATGGTCATAAATGCAGCAGGCTGTTCCAATTACTCTTGTCAGAGGAGAAAGAAGAGGAAACTAGGGAGATAGTGGAAGAAATGGAGGGAGTAATGGAGATAGCTGATGCAGAACTCCCAGCTGATGGGGAAATTAGCTTACATGCATTGCAGGGCTGTAGGACTCGAAATTCTCTTAAGTTAACAGGGTGGTACAACAAGAAGAAAATATCCATATTGGTGGATAGTGGAAGCACTCATAGCTACCTTAACCAAGCTTCTGCACAGGAATTGCATGCCCAGTGGAATCTACTCCACTCTGGGTCATCACTGTAGCTAATGGGGGAAGAATCATAAGTGGAGAAAGATGTAAACAATTCAAATGGAGTGTACAAGGAACCACATTGGAGGCTGACCTGAGAATCATTAATTTAGGAGGCAGTGACATGATTCTTGGGCATGACTGGATGTGGCATTATGATCCAACTACTTTCATGCTTAAGAAAAACATGTTAGTAGTCACTAAGAATGGGAAGAAGGTGTAGTTACAGAGAGAGGGGGAACAAGCCAATATCAGCATGATGAGTGGGAAGGGGTTGAAGAAATTTCTACAGAATTCTACCCATTGGATTATGGCCCAGCTATTTCAAATGCAACCTGAGGTCATTAATGATACTATTCCAAGGGGTATCTCTGTTATCTTGGAGACTTACCAGGATGTTTTTGAAGACACCAAGAGCCTTCCACCTGCCAAGCATTTGGAACACAAGATAGGGCTGAAAGAAGGAGCACAACCCTTACAGCAAAGACCATACAGAGTGTCACATTCCTTGAAGAATGAAGTAGAGAGAATCACAGGTGAATTACTAGAGCAAGGTCTCATTAATCATAGCTCAAGTCCTTTTGCTTCTCCAGTGCTTTTAGTAAAGAAAAAGGACAACACATGGAGAATGTGTGTTGACTACAGGAAATTGAATGAAATCACAATCAAGGATAAGTTTCCCATGCCTGTAATTGAAGATCTACTAGCTGAGTTGAATGGGGCTGCCATATTCTCAAAATTAGATCTCAGATAAGGGTATTTTCAAATCAGGCTTAAGGAAACTGACAAGGCCAAGACAGCCTTTGTAACTCACCATGGAGAATATGAGTTCAAAGTAATGCCATTTGGCCTTACCAATGCTCCAGCCACCTTCCAAAAGTTAATGAATTGCAGATTATCTGAGGAAGAGTGTATTAGTATTTTTTGATGATATACTAGTTTATAGCAAAACATTAGCAGACCACTGCACTCATTTGTCTCAGGTGTTACAGTTGCTGTAACACCCCGGTTTTTATTTACCCGATTTAAGACGAATTAAGACGTTTTTTAGACGAATTGGGCCAACTTTAGAAAGAATAAATTAAAAGGCCGAAGTCTTTCTTTCAACCCGGCCCGTTATTTTCCTAAACCTACTTTTAAAAGAAAAACGCTCAGCTGAATGACTCATGCTTTCACAAGACGAAGCTGTCAAGAAAGAAACAAAGAAAGTTCAATTTGCGTGCGTAGTTTTCTGGTTAGCGCAACCTTTTAATAAAATCAATTTCCGGTTCGTTAACCGTCGGATGTAGCTGACATTTGGAGACAAGATTCCTAACATATCTTTCTAAACTTTCACCGGACGGATCGACGTTTTGATACTTTAGTCATCCGTAATCGTCTGTCGAACAGAAGCCCTGCTTTTCTTCGGTTACTAGCCTCCGTCTTCGTTAACCTAAGGCAAGTGAAGCTTTAGGATTTTATTGTTCGAATTAGATATTATGTTTGGTTGCCTAAAGATTTCTTATTTACATCATGAATTCGTGATATGCATGATAGATTTATGAAATTGAAGATCATGTGTGTGTGCGTCATAAAATATACGCATTTGCTGGACTAGTGCTCCATCTATTTTCACGATCTGTGATTCTGTATGTTTGTAGTATTGATGCTATATTGATTTTGTTCGCTAGCTAATGTAGTTCGGATTCAAGAAACTAGATGGTTTGATATTTGATGTTTTGGTGTAGTCCATACGTTTCACACTTTCATTGATGATGTCTTGTTAATCTAGTTGTTGTATCAATGTTATACTCCCCTCCGTTCCTTTTAAAACTTGTCATTTTACTATTCTGCGGTCAACTGTCTCCGACTTTTAAAACTAAGCTTTCGATCATGTATTTTGGGCCTTTTCAGGTACTCGAACGAATTAGACCAGTGGCGTACAAACTCGATCTACCTGATACCACCAAGATGCACAATGTCTTCCATGTTTCCTTGTTGAAGAAAAAGCTGAAAACCCGGTTTTCCCCAGTTCCAGTACTGCCAGATCTGACTGTCGATGGCACACCCAAGACACCAGTTGCTTTCCTGGATAAACGCACCACCAGCGCCCGTAACCCGAACGTCACGGAGTATCTCATTCAGTGAGAGGGACTTCCGGCGACTGCTGCGACTTGGGAGAAAGAAGACTCTCCGCCGACAATTTCCCAGAGATTCCACCAGCCAAGTCTCAGAATTCGACTACTTGGGTTGTAACTTGAATACATTGATTGAAGTTTAATACAATAGCTTGGGTCACAACAGGTATGTTTCATTTCTCGCACCCCTGCTTATTTATCTATTTCCAATTTTAACAAGTGTTTCTCTCTTTTTCAATAGGCGATTGGATAATGGTGTCCATGGCTGAGATGGCCGCGAGGAGGATGGCCCGTGCGGAAGTGGTGAGGGAAAATCGGAGGGTGGTTGAGCGTTACTTCAGGCCACCACCTACTAATATTGCTACCAGCTTGCGGCCTCCTGCTGATGGCACAGATCCACATCCAGAAGTTTGTCCCGAGGGACCCGTTTTGAATGCCCACGATGAAAATGTGGGTCCAATCATGCCTGATCCCGAGGTGGCCCAAGGCGGGGTCGAGCAACCCCCTCATCAGCAGAAGCCTATCGAGTAGCCTGATGAGACCGTAATTTAGAGGTTCATCACGTTCTTTTAATCGTACTTTTGTTAGTTTTTGTCGTATTTTTTAGAGTTTATTGTTCGTTTTTACATTTTTGTGTTTAGTTGTGATTTGAAGGTTTTAGGTATGAACCGGAGGAGAAATGTCGCGATTTACAAGGACATATTACCAATCTCTCAGCAAGTTAATGATAACTTCAAGGAGCTATCTTACACGCTGACCGCCCAAAAAATGACCCTACGCCCCCAAAAATGGAAATACTTAAGGGATGGTAAGGGGATCTTTCACGGAACCTCCCGTGAGACTGCTAAACGTATCCAACAGAAACAGCACTCAAGTTTTGTTCCATTACATCATAAGAGCAGGAGACATTCAATTGCACTCAGATCAAAGACCTATCACTTAAATCATATGTGAATCATAGACCAAATGAAATTTCACATTACTCTCATTAAAAGATCATGAAGAAGGGAACATGATACAACTACTGATCGGCAGCTGTTTCGAGTCTTTCAACCTCGGTTGAAACAAGGCAGCTAGCTATAGACTACTAATATGGACGAGGAAACAATCATATGGTGCCCCTAGACATCAAAAGTTAATCAGCCAAATAGACCAAAAGAGTATATTTCCTTCACCAACCCCCTCAGCAAGTATATGATAACTTCATGGCACAAATTGGTTAATAATCTAGCAAAGCAACCAAAGATCAAAAGTCTCAACCTAAAAGTTACGTTTCTGAAATTGCTATAACATAGTTTCTGTCTGAAAACTGCTAGTTTTATCACGGGATACAAAAACTCTATACGCAAAATTTAAACTAATGATCATAAACAATGGAACATTAAACGGATGCCTACAGAATAAATGCATTTCATACTATTATTGAAACTCAGGTACCTAGCTAAAAACGCTATTAATAAGCACGAAACAACATGCACACAATGCTCCACCAAGGTTTATAATAACCAGGCAACAACGAGTACTGAATAGCCCAAAATGGTAAAACAATCTAGCAACAGAAACCACCGGTTGAAAGCCGAAAGCAAAACAAAGTTTGCTAGTTGATACCACATAAACACTGCTAATTTCAATGACAGCTGAGCACTTCACAACACACTGGAAAATTAAACACATGCCTACAGAATGCCAGCATTTCCTAACATATCAAAACCAGGTACCAAGCTAAACCGCTGGTAATACTTCCGAATTCGCAACAGGGTTCCTCTAAACCAATTCAATAGACCATAAGCATACATTTCATTCACCAATACCTCACCAAGTCAACAATTAACGCATCAAACAAAATTGGCAAAACAATCTAGCAATAGAAACCATCGGTTAAAAATGGTAAAACTGTTGATAAAACCATCGGCTAAAAGCTTAGAAGTAAAACAAAGTTTGTGAAACACTCTTGAAAGTGCAATTTATATTGCACTTATTTTGTTAATTCGGCCTTTCTTCGTTTATTAACCGGTTCGACAATTGTAGTTGTTTTTCTATGGTTATTTTGTAGGATATATCAAGTTGGGCCTCAACATGCTTAATGGATTACGATTGGTTACTGTAGCAGTTACTGTAGCAAAACGGGCACTGTAGCAAAAAGGAAAATAAGAAGCATAATGCAAGAAGGAAGCTGCCATAATGATTCAAGGAAGAATTTGATGCTATAAGGAGATTGATATCTAGAAGACTCCTTATACCATTAATACATCAAAGGCAGTTTCCTTATGAAAGAAACCCAACAGGTTTCGACTTGGGCTTGAGCCTTCTCCATGAGATCGATCCTGGCATCTATATATATGAGAAGATCAAGCCAATGCAAGGCTGCCGATTTGCCTTTGAAGAACGAAGATTATATGTTTTAGGCGTCTTGCTTTACTAGACCTTTACCTCGGTGTTTACTTGTGAGTGTTCTCTAAAGATTGAGAATTACTCTAGTATCATTGAACTAGAATAGGTTTTTCTTATCTGTTCTAGGTCTAGTTTTTTTTGTAAGTTTAATCAATCGTTTGTGATTGAATTAAACTTCTTTTTGTAATTCTACTTTTCAATTTTAGTAGAAGTTTTGCTTCGGCACCGTCGGTATCTTTTTATACCGGCTTGAGAAATCTCGTGTTCAGTTTTATTCCGCTGCACTTTATTGAGTTCTGTCGATTACAGTTTACTGTTGTCGTAGTTTAGTAGAACACTGTTAACTGTTGTCGTAACGGTGTTGACTCAACATCAATAGTCAACATCGTTCAAAACTGTCCAGAAGTACCAATCCCGGTCCTACAGTTCTAACAAGTGGCATCAGAGCCAGCCACCTAATTAATTGGTGTCTGGATTTGGTACTACTACAATGGACGTTGTCAATTCAAGTGTCAACAAGCCACCTGTGCTAGATGGGTCGAACTACCACTACTGAAAAATACGGATCAGAACGTATATCAAATCCATTGAAGGACGTGCATGGAAATCGGTTCTTGAAGGATATGCCTTGCCTACCATAGGACCAGATGCTGATGGAGATGTCATTCTAAAACCCGAAGCACAATGGTCAGGTGATGATTTTCTTGCTAGTTCTTACAATGAAAAAGCCTTGAATGCAATTTATTCTCATGTTGATTCTCATATGTTTAAACTCATACAAAATTGCACTACTGCTAAACAAGCTTGGGATTTACTCCAAAATCATTGTGAAGGTGATAACAGTATTAAACAAACGAAACTGCAACTACTTTGGTCTAAATTTGAAAATTTGAGAATGGCAGAAGACGAAACAATTGATTCTTATTTTGACAAACTGCTCACTGTTTCTAATGATATTCAACTTCTTAGAGATTCCATGTCCAATAAACAATTGATTTCAAAAGCAGTTCGATCTATTTCTTCAAAGTTTGACATAAAAAGAATAATTTTGGAAGATACTCAAAACTTGGCAGCTATGGATTTTCATACCTTGATGAACAATTTAAAGAATTTTGAAATTCAACAGAATGAGGGCAATGGTACGAAAATTATTAGTATGTCTATGCACTCCAAATAAAAAATCCCTGAGTCTAATAGCAGTAGTGATGAATCTGATGAGATGACTGAAGAAGATTTCGATAAAGCTCTTGATAGGTTGCGTAGAAAGTTCAACAAAACCAGCTTTAGAAAGAATTCTAACAAAGGCTCTTCAAGCAATTCAAAAGGCACAAACAAGTTTAAAAAGACTGTAGATTCCCCTAGTTTAAGTCCTGCTCAACTTAGCAAAGTTAGATGTTTTGAATGTCAAGGATGGGGACATTATCAGAATGAATGTGCTAACTCTCTTCGTAAGAAGAAAAAGACTTTGTTTGCTTGTCTCAGTGATGTTTCAGGTGATGAACAGGAATCTGATGCTTCAGAAGGTCGTGTTGCAACCCTGTCCTCTGTTCTGGACGATGTTGGAAATCGATGTTTATTCAACAATGAAAACTCAACATCGTCTCAGATCCTCTTCTTTGATTATGATGACTCACAGACGTGCGAAGAAATATTCAGGGAAAAAGTTTCCGACTCTGAAAACTCAATGTCTACCGATGTCTACTGTTTGCATGGTTCTGTTGATTTGTCTGCAGATCATTCTATTGAAGAAGAACTCACTGACGAATAAATTGTGGCAAGAGATGATGAAGCTGTGACTTGGCACAAGAAACTTATGTAAGCTATAGGAACATTGAAAGGCTCATCAAACTGGATGCGGTTAGAGGACTGCCGAAGCTGAGCAATGCCGGAAAGCAAGTGTGCGGTGACTGCCTAAAAGGTAAACAAACTAGAGCTGTGCATACATCCCTACAAACCGAAGGGCGTAACAGTACATCCAATCGCCGAACTCTTACATATAGACTTAATGGGACCAATTGAGGTAGATAGTCTAGGTGGTAAGAAGTACATCGTGTCATAGTTGATGATTTTCTCGATTTACTTGGGTAAGTTTTTAAAAGAAAATCTGAAACTTTTGATTCCTTCAAGAAACTTTATGCTAAGTTTAGTAATCAATATGCTACCGTTGTCCAACGATTAGGTCGGATCATGGTAGAATTTGAGAATCAAACCTTTGCGATTTTTGCGAAAAGAAAGGAATCTTTCATGAGTTTTACGCACCCAAAACTCCACAACAAAATGGAGTGGTGAGAAAGAATCGGACCTTACAAGAAATGGCTAGGGTTATGTTGAGTTCCATGAACCTTTCAAAAGATTGTGAAATTTGGTAAATACTGCTTGTCACATAATAAATAGAGTCTACCTTAGACCAGGAACTTCAATCACTCCCTATGAGATTCTAAACGGCAAGAAGCCTAATCTTAAGTACTTTCATGTGTTTGGTTGTGCTTGCTATATTCTCAATGATAAAGAACATTTAGGCAAGTTTGATGCAAAAAGTGATAAAGGCATTTTTGTTGGTTACTCTCTTAATAGCCATGCATATAGGGTGTATAATCTAAGGACACAAACTGTTCAAGAATCTGTTAACATTACTTTTGATAACTCAGTGCCCTTTGAAAAACAGAAGGTTGAGACAGTCGTACTGAAAAAAGACATCGCACTGCAAGCAGTACTAAATCGATCGGGTTCTATACCGATTCCCCGGTCCGATTCGCCGGAGAAGATGGAGTCAATGTTGATCACAATGTTGAGTCAACATCGCGTCCAACATTGCAGGGGGAGAGCTCATCGGATGAATCTGTCTCTGAAAGTGAAGATGAACCTGTTCTGGAACCGACTGTGCCTCTGGATTCCATCAGACGTGATCCACCCCCAAGGAGCTCATCGGATGAATCTGTCTCTGAAAGTGAAGATGAACTCGGAACCCCATCGCCTCTGGATTCCATCAGACGTGATCCACCCCCAAGGATTCGCAAAGATCATCTAAGTTCTCAAGTCATCGGAAGCACCAGTGGGATAATGACCTTAAGAGGAAACACTCGGAAAAACTACAAGGACACGGTAAGATATGCAACAATCTGCCAATCTGTAAGTTCCTCTTGTTTTGTCTCTCCTAAAGTGTCTGTTCCAAAATCATTCCTTTGGGTGCTCTGTTAAGCGTAATGAAAAATCTTATGTTGAGCACTATGTTGAGTCAACATCGACATCAACTTTGTCTGTTTCCAGAAAGTTTGTTTCTAAAATCGCTTCTTCATCCTTGTCGAGTAATGGTAAACCCATCGGGCGGGAAAACTCTAGAGAAAAGTATAAGAGAATTTGGGCTCCTAGGGAAAAGATTATGCGTAATGTTGCTTTTCATTGCTACCTCTCCTAACAATGCAGGTAGATGGTACTTTGATAGCAGATGTTCAAGACATATGACAAGAACCTTGAGTTATCTTTCTAACTTTGTCTCTCAAAAGACTGGAATGGTAACTTATGGAGGAGGATACAAGAGTAAAGTACTTGGGAAGGGGGTGTTAACTCTTGATGGTTTTCCAACCTTGAAAAATGTACTGTTGGTTGAAGGTTTAACTGCTAACCTTATTAGTGTCTGTCATGTGTGTGATGATGATTTGAAGGTCAAATTTAACAAACACACTTGTAAAGTACATACTTGCAAGGAGAAATGTTTTGACATGACAGGTACCAGGTCTCCTGACAACTGCTACGTGGTGGCTGATCCCCCACAATTGCAATCGTGCAAAAGAAGATTATATTGTGCTTAAGTTGACTAATCTTTCCATAGTACATCAGTTTGTGCAAACTATGATAGGTACCTTTGAGATGAATATGATTGGTGAACTCAGCTTCTTTCGTGTCCGGGAGAACTCTAAATCATGCAGTACACTTATGGGTACCTGTCTGAATTAGCTGAGCAGAATCGATGTTGGCGCAAATGTTGACCCAACATTGTACAGATCAATTATTGAAAGCTTTATGTATCTGTCTACCAGTAGACCTGATATCATGCTCTTTGTGTGTGTGCGCGCCAGGTATCAGTCCAACCCTAAAAGCCCCCATTTAACTGTCGTTAAAAGAATCCTTAGATATATATCAGGAACTGTTAATTTTGGATTATGGTTTGCATGTGATACAAACACTAATCTGGTGGGATTTAGTGATTCTGATTGGGCTGGTGATCTAGATGATAGAAAATCCACTAGTGGAGGTTGCTTTTATCTTGGTCCAAATTTGGTGTCTTGGTATAGCAAGAAACAGAACTGTGTGTCACTTTCAACTGCTGAATCTGAATATGTAGCAGCTGGGAGTTGTGTGTCTCAACTAGTCTGGTTGAAAAATATGCTGCATGACTATGGTCTACAAATTAAGTGCTACCCTTTTGATGTTCTGTGACAACCTTAGTGCCATACATATCTCTAAGAACCCTGTTCAGCACTCTCGCACTAAGCACATAGATATTAGGCATCATTTCCTTAGGGACTTGGTCAATAAGCAAGTGATTGACATAGAACACATAGACACAACAAATCAACCTGCAGATATTTTTACCAAACCCTTAAATAGTGAGAGATTCTTCAGTCTTCGAAGATCTCTCGGTCTGTGCTCTCTGTGATTGTCATTGTTGAGTACCAATGTTGACTCAACATCACAGTCAACATTGGAAAATTAGAATCAGTGATGCTGTTTTCTTTTATGCTTTTTAGTTCTGTTTTATGTTTACGTGCTCTGTACATCTTTGGTCTCTGGTTGTTCTTGGTTTGTAGCTTACAGTGGTGATGCTTAGGGTTTGAAAGGCTGTTTGAAACCAAGGTTGAAAGGAATCGAGTCTCCTCTGTGTTTGCTTTATGTAAAACCCACTTTTGCTGCTTTTTGGCTATTTTTATTCGTACCTTGACTCGCACTTGATGTTGTCTCCTGCTCTTTATGCTTAATAAATCTAATGAATTATGATAAAAAGGGCTCGAAGTGTTTCCGTCGAGGATCGTGTTGGGCAGGTTCCAAATACTATCCAGATATCGACGTGGCCAATGTGTCAAATGTTGTGAGGGTTGATGGCCTGTACTGGAAACCGACACGCACAAAAGTGCCGATTCTCGTAATGCTGCTGGTTCACTTTCTGAGTACCAAATTACCCAATATAGTCAAATGAGTGATCTTTATGCCATGAGACGTGTGTTTGCCTAACTCCGCATAAACAGTTTCGACTTTGGAGCGGATTCATACGTGTTCCAATTATTTGACATGGTTCACGGTCTCATGGTCACCCCCACTCAAACTTATGCTAATTGTTCAATTTACTTTTTGAGGCAATGTTGGGTGTGTTTCTTTGGTATTCCTTTCTCTTTCTGTTTTGCCTGCAGCATCAGTGGTGTTAATCGAATCTGCACATTTTGAGACTTGGTTTCCTGGCTGACTTACATTAAGAGTGGTCTGATTTCCCGATGTTGTCACCAATGTTGAGTCAACATTCAGGTCAACATTGACTGTGCTGAAGTATTGGTTACTTAACTACTGTGCTTTTATTTTATTTTATTTTATTTTATTTTTTTCTGTGTGTTTTTGGGTTTGAGGGGGAGTAGGTCTAAGGTGTTTTCTTCGGGTTTTTGGGTTTCTGCATTCTTGTACTTGCATTTCAAGTCACTTTCTTTAAGATCAAGATTTTTGGTCAACCTCCCTAGGGTTTATCTGATTACGTTGACTTGACGGATAACTGTTTTACTTGCAACTTTAATCTTTAATTAACAGTTGTGCACAGTTTTTCGTTGCTTTGATATATATCTGCAGGAATCTACCTTGACGCAAACCCAACAACACCCATCATGACTTATCTTGTAAGTTGTGTACTTGACCTTCCGCTCTCTTCCCATCACTGCCCTCTAGCTGACCATCCACTCTATTCCTGATTACTGCCCTTCAGCTGATCTGTCCTATAGTCCTGCTTTTGCTACTTTCTTTGCCAGTGTTGAGTACAATGTTGAGTCAACATCGTTTCGACAACATTAGTACTTTGTCTGCAAGTCCTCAACAGATTACCAAGATGGTGAAGTTTCTGTAAAAGAACTTTGTTTTCTTTCTTTCCTCACAAAAAAGGGGGAGAATGTTTGTACTCTTGGTCTTTTGTATTAAGGGGGAGTTCTTGGAGCAAGGGGGAGTTGCTTGATATTACCTTGTGTTTTCCTACTAACTACGTTTCAGGTTTTTGTGAAGAAAGGCAAGAATTAAGGGGGAGATTGAAAGTGCAATTTATATTGCACTTGTTTTGTTAATTCGGCCTTTCTTCGTTTATTAACCGGTTCGACAATTGTAGTTGTTTTTCTATGGTTATTTTGTAGGATATATCAAGTTGGGCCTCAACATGCTTAATAGATCACTATTGGTTATTGTAGCAGTTACTGTAGCAAACCGGGCACTGTAGCAAAAAGGAAAATAAGAAGCATAATGCAAGAAGGAAGCTGCCATAATGATTCAAGGAAGAATTTGATGCTATAAGGAAAGTGAGATTTGAAAGAGATTGATATCTAGAAGACTCCTTATACCATTAATACATCAAAGGCAGTTTCCTTATGAAAGAAACCCAACAGGTTTCGAGTTGGGCTTGAGCCTTCTCCATGAGATCGATCCTGGCATCTATATATATGAGAAGATCAAGCCAATCCAAGGCTGCTGATTTGCCTTTGAAGAACGAAGATTATATGTTTTAGGCGTCTTGCTTTACTAGACCTTTACCTCGGTGTTTATTTGTGAGTGTTCTCTAAAGATTGAGAATTACTCTAGTATCATTGAACTAGAATAGGTTTTTCTTATCTGTTCTAGGTCTAGTTTTTTTTGTAAGTTTAATCAATCGTTTGTGATTGAATTAAACTTCTTTTTGTAATTCTACTTTTCAATTTTAGTAGAAGTTTTGATTCGGCACCGTCGGTATCTTTTTATACCGGCTTGAGAAATCTCGTGTTCAGTTTTATTCCGCTGCACTTTATTGAGTTACATGGATTACTGTTCATTGTCGTAGTTTAGTAGAACACTGTTCACTGTTGTCGTAACGGTGTTGACTCAACATCAATAGTCAACATCGTTCAAAACTATCCAGAAGTACCAATCCCGGTCCTACAGTTCTAACAACTCTTAATTCCAATGACAGCTGAGAACTTCTACACAATGGATCATTAAACACATGCCTACAAAATACAATATTTTCTAGCATATCGAAACCAGCTACCAAGCTAAACCACTACTAATACTTTCGAATACGCATCAACGTTCCTCTTAAACCAATTCAATAGATCATAAGCCTACATTTCATTCATCAATCCACCACCAATTCAACAATTAACACATCAAACATACCGTGTAAATAATCTAGCAATAACAACTACCAATTAACAGCTGAAACAAAATCAAACAAAATATATCAGCTTCTGTAAAATACTTGGAACACAGTCAAATCAATAGGGGACACATTCTCAAAATCAGTATTTTATTCTTAAAAAAAAAAAAACATTTGACTACAGAAATTCAATTCCACCGCCCTTCCAACAGTGTTTGGAATCCAAGAAGAACCAAGCAAGAAATTCAAGTTACACAATATTCACTTTATTCTAAACAAAAAAACATTCCACCACAGAAATTCAAAGTTCCAACCTCATTTCCACCATTGCGAAATCTCATTTCCACCGCCCAACAGTAGTTTTACTCTTCTTCAGCTGCCCTTTCTCCTCCGCGGCTGTCAGTACATCAAATTTAATACTAATAATGGGCTCTAGCAGCTCCACAGTTAGTAACACTGTCATATTATCCTCAACCAAATATCTGTCCTGAAATGTTCCCCAACCTCTTCTAATAAATCTCCTACTCTTCCGACCATTAGTGTGATGGTCCAACAATCTTGCAGCCCAGGCCCAATATTTTCAAGACACAAATCCATGAGGGTTTTATATATTCTCTAGAATGTTCTTATATATCCTAAAAGAATACATAGAAGAAGCTTGTAGATAAAAGAACTCGGTAGAAGGTTCTAGATCGTAGAAGGATCTCTCCACCATCCCTTTTAGGAGGTGGTTGTGTATATATAGTCCATTGGCCATTCCATTTTGGATTATCAAGCAATAGAAGCATTTAAACATTTTTGCAAACTTTCTAGCTATCAATACTACTATTCTTACACATTTAGTTGTTCGGTTGAAAGGCTTACACTACAAGAATACTGTCAAAAAACGTTTATCCGTCGCCCCATAACGACAGATCGCTAGGTTTGATCCGTCGCTCCATAACGACGGATCGCTAGGTTTGGCGACGGATTTTATCCATCCGTCGCCAAACCCAGCGACGGAGCTTATTGCGACGGATAATGTTATCCGTCGCTATATGGGCGACGGACTTTATTAATCCGTCGCCCATACTTTGACTTTTTTTATCCGTCGTTAATATTTATATTTAAAATAAAAAAAAATAAAAAAAGGCGACGGATAACTACGTCGCTCCCGTAGCGACGGATCGGCCTTTGGGCCGACGGATACGTATCCATCGGCCCAGAAGGGTTTTAGTCGGATGGTCTGAAGCAGAAGCCATTTTCGGTTCTGCTTCTTCCTTTCTCCTCCGTTTTTCTTCATTTCTCCTCCGTCAAATCCGGCCAATTATTGACGATTCTTCTCAATCTTGGTGTCAATTCGAAGATTGTTGGACGAGGAGCTCGTTTCTTCCATCAATTTCAAATTTCATCCGCTATTTTCTTCGGAATCAATGGTATTTTGGCTAAATCCTAACTTTTGAAAATTTGGGATTTTTTTGATTTTTGACTATTTATTCTCAATTGTATATTTATATAAAGTATGTAGTAGCTTGTTTAGTTAATTTGATCAATTATATGTAATTTGATATGTATATGTAATTTGATTAATTTGATTTGTATATGTAATTTGATAGTTAGTTTAGTTAATTTGATATGAATGTATGTAGTAATTCAATATGTATGTATGTTAATTTGATAAGTATGTATGTAGTGAAGTATGTATGTTAATTAATTATGTATGTAGTTAATTTAGTTAATTTGATATGTATGTTAAGTATGTATGTAGTAATTCGATATGTATGTGTAATTTGATATGTATGTTAAATATGTATGTAGTTAGTTTAGTTAATTTGATATGTATGTATGTATGTATGTATGTAGTAGTTTTGGTTGATTTGATAAATTCATATATGTACTAAATTACGAGGATGTAGTTAAGTGTTTTGAGCGACGGATAATTTGTTGATTATATAACGTGTAATTTATAATTTATAACTCGTAGTAGTAAAACACTTAACAAATTTTGTAACATATCGAACACTTAATAATTAATTTATAAGGAACGTATAATAATTAACAATTAATCTCTACAATCTTCTTATCCGAATTGGAATCGATCTAATAAATTAAATACGATCTAATCAATTGGAACGTGTCAGGTTAAAAAAGTATACAATGAATTCCGACCGTTCATGGATGTACGATCGTACGGTGGTAAATGGCAGAGTTTCTAGGAGTTTTGTAGAATGGGTTAAAGGTTTCATCTCGTTTGCCATAGGACGTCCGGCTTGTGCAACTGGGGGTTGATAAAGTGTCCTTGCACATTGGAAACCTGCATAAACAAGCAATTTATGACTCCTACAATAGTATTCGAACACTTGTGACGTTATGAATTCATGCCTGAGTATCATGTATGGATTCATCACGGTGAGGAAGCACCGTCCATGGCATACCTCCAATGGAGGGAGAGGCGGGGTTTGGGGCCGCCTATTGAGTACGTTTGTACTTGTCGGAACATGTGCATGGTGTATTGGGAGGAGGATGTAGATCTGTTGGAATGCAAGTTCTGTGGTAGGGAGCGTCACAAGTGATGAGGAGGGGGCTGAAAGAGAATGATGAGTTTTATCCGTTTTGTCTCTAGGCTTGTATAACTAGTAATCATTAGTTGATATATGAAACCAAACATTATGGTAAAATTGAAGCTAATGTAACTTATATTATGTAATGCCGTAACAATTGATTGAAGCTAATATAACTTATATTACGTAGCAATTGATTGAATTATTGTGAAATTGATTTATTATCGTAAATGATAGACCTCGATCTAATGAATTCAAATGTGTCAGATTATTATCTAATTATTCAATGAATACCTATCGTTCATGGATGTATTGTCGTACTCTAAATGGCAGAGTTCAATCGAGTTTTCTGAAAGGGGTTGAAGGTTTCATTGCATTTGCAATCTCAAATCCGGCTTGTGTAAAGGATGGGTTGATAAAGTGCCCTTGTGCAATGAAACAGTGTAGAAACAAGCAATACGTGACTCCTACAATGTAGTCCAAAGACTTGAGGAAAAATGGATTCCTGCCTGCGTATCAGGTATGGAATCATCATGGTGGGGAAGCAGCACCGTCCAATACATATGACCAATACAGACAGCGTGGAAGGAAGAGAAAAAATGAACAAGTCGGGCAACAAAGTACATCTAAAGGCGATGCTATTCGAGCTCGAGTCGAACAAATGGTGTATAATGCTGCAGGGGCAGAGTTCATAGACACAACTAACACTGAAACCGAGGTGGAGTGGAGGAAACACCGAATCCCGAGGATCAGGTGTTCTTTAACTTGTTAGAATCATCAAGGAAGCCGATTTATCCGGGTGTAAGCTCACTGAGTTGTCTTTGTTGGCTCGGCTAATGAGTTGTAAGGCTAATGGCCAGCAATCTGAAACGAGCTTCAATGAATGGGTTGACGTAATGTCGGACCTTTGTCCTGGACAAAACCTAGTTCCCAACAACTTTTACCAAGCGAAGAAAAAGATGCAGGGTTTAGGGTAGACCAATATGTAGACTTAGAGGACGGCGATAACGGTATATTATGTGTATTATAATTAGTTAGTAGTTGATAACACTTGAGTAATTATATGTGTTATTATAATTTGTTCTGTATTATAACTCGTACTAACACATTTTATTGTATTTGTTACATGTTTTTGCAGAAGCTGCGACAGAGACCACGCCTTTTATCCCCACCGCATGATAGTCTTTGGGTGGGGACAGTCGAGGACGTGGAGGCTCGTAGTCGTGAGGCAGGTCTCGATTCTGAGACCCCCAGTGATGATAGCAGCAGGGGCTCTACCATTCAGCCCGAACACATACTAGAGGGCGACCATGACGATTGTCCCTACCTCGAGTTTGATCCACTGAATCCCAACGTCACGTGGGACAGGTTGCCTGTGATTTTTCCTGCTGGTCCTTCCAAGTAAGTATTATACATTCTTCTTAAATATGTAAAACATAACTTATGATAGTTGACAAGTTTAAATTGTTGTACTAAAGTAATATATATTTGTTTCTTGTATCTTATACATTGACAACAATTTATGGTCTCGGGAGGTCCACAACAAACTAGGTGACATCTTCCGGAGCAGGAGAGAGCCACCGGGGCAGGGTGGTGAGTGTTGGTCTCACATCTCGGACCGCATGAGGGCCGAGTACTTTGATGAGCTGAGGGTAAGTTAAAATATGGCATTCCTTTATTTGTTATTATAATCGTTTTAATATGAGTGGTATGTTAGCCATTGTATGTGAGTAGTATGTTAGCCACTTTATTTGGGTGATATGTTAGTCACCATAGTGTTAGTAAAATTTAGGACAATGTGAGTGGTATGTTAGCCACTATATGTGAGTGGTATGTTAGCAACTTTGTTTGGGTGATATGTTAGTCACCATATCTGTTATGTTGTTGTATCTTATTAAATTGATGTAACATGGTGACGTTATATATGTATTGACTTTGGATGTTGTATGAAATTGGGAATGTAGAAGGAGTACTTCATTCCCAGCAGATTGATCCTACAGATCTGGCGTGTTTACGAGACTGTGGGATCTAAACTGTACATGGATATGGTCTGTACTTGGAATGACCCAATGCCTCCATAGGTTGATGCAGCGGAGTGGGCCCTTTGGGATGCCTACTGGCGCCAAATTGATGTCCAGGACAATGCCTACATCAACAAAATGTAACAAGGCGTCTCGATCGTCTGGCAGAAGGCCGTTCACCACCTTGGGAGGCGATCTACTCTCACTGATTATTACCAATCGATAAGTATATATATGTTTTTTTTTCAATCTAGCATTACGTGTATGTATTGTGTCTCTGCTCTATTACTTGTGAGATGATAAATTGTTGACTATATGTTGTTCAGCTCTCACGGGGGAGGTGACATCCAAGTATGACATCTTCAAGAAGGCCAAGGTATATGGGTATGGACCAACGCTGGCCTCGTCTATTGCGTTATGTTTATGTTGCTTAAAGTTCATATTTGTACACTATTACAAGTTATTTTTGAAAAACAGTAACTGATCATGATATCTGCTATTTACGATTTCAGGCTGAGGTTGATGCTCAGGTAGCGAGGCAGGAGGAAGGACGGGTGATGTGTTGTCAACTGAACAAGTTGACAACATCTTCCTAGAGGTCAACAAACCGGACAGCAAAGGACAAATATATGGACTCGGGAGCCTCGGTTTGAGCTTGGCTAGTCCAGGGTGCTCCTCATCATCATCCTAGCAGTCTAGACGTCCGGTTTACACACAGGACCTGGTCTCGGAAATGGTGCGCGGTCCGGTCAAACGTTTGCGGCTAACTCAAGAGATGGAGCGGCGCGACAGAGAACGAAGGGAGGAGAACGAGCACCTTCGGTTATAGATGGAGCAGTTCATTTCCCGGTTCGGTCAGCACCCACCCCCCGTCTGGTAGCTAGTTATGTATATGTACTATGTACGTTCGGATTTATTAGATTTACACTTGTTCGGATAATTTAGACTTATTCGGATATTACATTTTTTATTTATCATTTATTGAAACATTTTACGTATTATTGATTTATTATCGAACATTATATTGATTAAATAGGTGAACTACGAAAAACATGGATTAATATGAAGAAAAAAAAAATTAAAAAAAAAATTAGTGACGGAATTTCAGATTCCGTCACTAATTCCAATAATATATTGGGCGACGGATCGCTTCTATCCATCAACCAATGTAACGACGGATAGAATCTATCCGTCGTTACATGGGGCGACGGATAGATTCTATCCGTCGTTACATTGGGCGACGGATAGAATCTATCCGTCGCCAATAATTGATTTTAAAAAAAATAAAAAAAAAGTCAAAAATGATAATCCGTCGTCCAATCCGTCGCGAATTGGACGACGGATTATTTATCCGTCGTCACAGCTCCAGTGGGGCGACGGAATTTCTATTCGTCGCCAGAGCTGGGGCGACGGATCGCTGGTCTGTAGCGACGGATAGGATCGAGGCAAACTAGTCTAGTGCCGCACGGGTTAAGGAATTCTTACAAATCAAAGTTTCATCCGGTGACAATTAGTGTCACTTATGTCAACCCAATAGGTCCTTCCAGCCTCATCCACAATGGGCAGCATGCCGACCTGAAAAAAGTCACTGTAGAACCTTGATATATAGAATCTTCGTCCTTCAATTTCACTATCAGAAATCGACTTACGGTATACGCTGCCCAACATAAAAATTGTCCGGATTGTACCTGAAATCCGGAGTGTTAAAATCCTCCATAGCTATAGACGTTAAAAAAATGAATTAGGAAAAAGTTGAATACGGAGAATTATATATCGAAATCGAATGATGCATAATATCATAATTGAATCGAAAATGAGGAATAAATTCTATATGGCGAATGTAAACCGTAATCTCGTAATCGAATCGAAAATGAGGCACGGAGAATTAGCACGTAAATTGAAATGTAAAATGGCGTAATCATCAGCCGTAATCCAATTGAAATGTAAAATTTCGTAATCATCAGCCGTAATCCAATTGAAATGTAAAATTTCGTAATCATCAGCCGTAATCCAATTAAAATGTAAAATTGCGTAATCATTATCATCAGTGTAAATGTGTAATCAATGGAAACAAATTGCGAAGATAATCACAGAATTTAATTGCATAATCCAATGGAAACGAAGATAAAATTGCGTAATCCAAGGGAAACCGTTATCATCGGCGTAATCAATGAGAAGTTTGAAGTCGTGAAGTTGTGATTATGACAACAAATTTGAATTGAGCAGTCAGCTTACCTTATACTTATATTGATGGAGGTTAAAGTATTTTGATTGGTAAGATATAGTTAGATAGTTAGAAGATATAAAAACATTTAGCTTCTAAGCATAAATAAAGAGAAGAAATTACGCGGGCCTTTTGACATGAAATTTAAATTTATGATATACTCCAAATGGCCAACGAACCGAACTATTCATGAAATGTTCGTGAAAAGGCTCGGTCAACGTCAGGGGCGGACCTAGAGGGGGGCAGGACGCTCGCGTAAAATTTGGAATTTTTTTATAGGTAATATTTTCGAAAATTTTAGATTCCGCACTCCCCCCAGGTTGAAATCCTGGGTCTGCTCCTGGTCAACGTTCTCGGTCACGTTCGAGTTTTTTCGAACCGAACATCAAACACTTTTATTCTTTATCGAGTGTTTGCGAACACACACCAAAATATATATTATAATTATACATTTTTTCTACCGACCGTGTGACAATATGAATAAGATGGCTTTTAAAGATTATGCTTTCACTACAAAAAAAAATCAGGCTTTAGCGACGGATGGGACGCCCACCCGATTCGTCGCTAATCCCTTAGCGACGGATGGGACGCCCGTCTTAAAAACGGACATCGCAAACGAATTAGGGACGGATACCTAATTCGCGACGGATAAATCCGTTGACCTTCCGTCGCGATTTAGGGACGGATTACTATTCGTTCCTAATTCCCGGTGGGGATTTAGCGACGGATACGTATTCCGTCGCTAAATTTGGGGGGTTTTAGCGACGGATACTCTATTCGTCGCTAATGTTGCTGCATTTAATTTTTTTTTCGTTTCTATTCCTATTTCACATTTCACCTGTTTCATCGAATATAAACTACGATAATATACCTTAAATAATTAAACTATACTAATCAACAAATACAAATTATCCATAACAAAATTAAATATCCGTACAAAAGCTAAAATAAGAAGTCAAGTTGTAGAAAAACACAAGTTCAAAACGAAATATCTTGGAGAAGCATAACATAAATGTATCAGGCTAAGAAGGTGTGTTTTTTCTTCTTGAATTAACAGCTCCTCGAATGTCGATTCGCCTCACCACATCAGCCTGAAATCGTAAAGTGCATACCATGAGTTACGGATGAAAATTAAATGCAGGGACTACACAAATGGTGACTAACATATCACCCAAGTTCAGTCTCACATATAGTGGCTAACGTACCACTAAAAAATAAAGCACAAACAAATAAAGAAGAATGATCATATTATCATAAATAAGATAGGAATATATACACTAACCTAGAGATGATTCCGTCTATATTCAAGCATGTGATATGAACTTTCAAATAATCGAAAGTTCAACATCCTCTCAATGGTCATGTCAAACTCCTCATCATCTTCATCATCCAATTCTTTCCCAGCATCGGTTTTAGCCATCTTTGCATCTTCGTCGGCCTTCATTTCTACCTCCAATGCTCTCTCGAAAGCAGAAAAACCTGTCCACATGTATGCATATGAGAGTGTACCGCAATTTCTACATACATTAAAAAAAAAAAAAAAAAGAGGTTAAAAATCAATTATGCTAAGTCAACTACAAAATACAATTTACATGTTTGAAATGGAATCACTACTACGAAAGACGAAGCATACTTACTCGGCAAAACTATGATACGGCCACTCCGATGAATCTGGTGGAGGAAGCAATGGTGTAGGCGACGGTGGACGAGGTAATGGTGTAGGCGACGGTGGGCGAGGTGACGAAGGTGGAGAAGTCATCCTTGAAGTGTTGAGATTGATGATGTTTTGTTGAAAAAAAAATAAGAGCTATCATTACAATTGCAATTCCAAGTGTATAATTACATTCTTAATTATGATACGTTAAGAATTTTATGTTAATACAAAAAAATTACAATTGCTCCATAGTACTTCCTCCGTCCCGCCCAATGTTACCCATTTTGCCATTTTTGGTGTCCCGACTAAATTTTCTCATTTCCATTTATGGCAATTTCTCCTCAACTATAATATTAAATTTATTCACCTTTCTCAAAAAAATTACAAAAGTGACTCTCAATTCAACAGTTTATTCATCAATTAATAATCCAATTACATTTAACTAAACATTATTAATTAGATGTAACCTAACTAATGATTCATTGAATAAAAACCATTTATCCAGCAGATTGAATCCTCGCCTAATCTGTAAACTTTCTCCTTCATCGATCTAGCAGCCATCTCTAAGAACTCTAATCCTAGTACATATACGAAAATCATCAAATTATCCCCAAACACACAATTAAATCTTCCTAATTCTAGTACATATACGTAAATATCAAATTAAGTACCCTACATACTTACAATCATCCTAACATTATACTAACAATCCAATTTTACAACAAATATATCAATGGCACATCTCAAAGTTAAGACACTACGTAATATAAGCTAAACTAGCTAGTACATACTTCCCATAAACATACAATTGCTCAAGCTAATCGAAATTAATAAAATTTCCAAATTTTAAAAAGTAAGGGTTTAGCCAAAATACCTTCGATTACGGGAAAAATAGCCGAAGAGGTATGAAATTGAATGACCACCGGAGTTCCTTGTCCAACGAGCTTCGAAAGGACTCCAAGATTGGCCGGAATGGTGAAGTATTTGCGGGAAAACAATTTGGCCGGAATGGGTTCGAAGAGAAGAAGAAAAAGAAAGCAGAAAGAAATGGCGAGGAAGAAAGGCTCTGCCCGATTTTCGATTCCGAATTTAGCGACGGATAGGATTTTTTAATTTTTTTTAAATTTTCTTTTTCAGTTTCATTTTTAGTCAATCCTAATTTGCGACGGATTAGTCGATCTGTCCCTCAATCCGTCGCGACTCCAGCGCTAAAATGCAGCTATCCGTCGCCATTTCCATCTTTAAATCGACATATTCTTGTAGTGTTTGCGAGTGTTCGCGAACGGTTCGCGAACAACAAAGATCTCAATATTATTATTAGTATATTTAAATTTTCAGTGAAATTATACAACAATTGAGACCTAAAAATAAGCCTTTTATATATAGAATAGTATATTACATAGTTTATATTACAAGCTCGTTGCAACAGTACACATCATTTGCCAACAAAAAATTGTAGCTACTTTGTAAGAGATGATTTGGTGATCAACAACGAACCCCATTTCATATTATCAATTTAATACATATATTCATTAGTTAATAATAATTTCATAATTTTTTAGAAAATAGTAATGAAAGACAATTTCCATTCATAACCAATAATGGATCACTACTAAAAAAGGGATTTTTTTTACAGCTTAAAGTTGTCAATAATAGGAAAAAACTGTCACAATATCCCAAATATTGACAGCAAAATGTAATAAGGGGCTGTAAATAACCAACCTGTGACCAACGGATTCATTTTTTAAAAAAAAAAAAAAATTTTTGAAATAATCAGTGATACGACACAAATATGTTTAACACCACGCGCTCTTTCCCTCACATATTATAACAATATCATATTTCTTACACCCACCTTTACAAATGGTTCTATTCATTGTCACAATTTTCGGGATGGCCTGGGGAGGATGTCGTGGGGTTTATAAAAAGTGTAACCCACGCAGTCCAGAACTTGCCAGTGCACAAATTGAGCGAAGATAAGATAATGGCTAGGTTATTCCCTTTGACCTTGAAGTACCATGCCAAAGAATGGCTACTGAGCTTACCTCCTGGTTCGTTGAAGACATGGAGTGAGGTAGTCACCGCTTTCTATCGAAGATTCTTCCCGCACTCTCTAACTTTGGAATTGAGGCGAAAGATCACTGAGTTCGAGCAAGGTCGCGATGAAAGGTTTGACCAAGCATGGGAGCGGTTTTATGATCTTTTGAGGGAATGTCCACATCATTGATTAGGTAGTTTTCTGATCTTTTGAGGGAATGTCCACATCATTGATTAGTGCTTGACAGACATAAGGCCCTAAGGGTCACACAATTTAGTAATTGCTGCACCAATAGTATGTTGGATTTAATTAAATGTCAATTAGATTGAGCATTTAATTTAATTAATATCTAATTGGATTATGGATATTTAATTTATATTATGAAGAATTTTTTATTTGATAGAAAATAATTAAATGTTAATTGTTTTAAATTAGGGCTGTTCATATCATCCGTATCCGTAGATCCGGTCCGTTTATCCGCATTTACGGATCGGATCAATCCGGTCCGTTGGCTAATGAATCGGATAATGCATATAATTTTCGCCTATCCATTACGACCGGATAAATCCGGCAGATTTTTTTTCAATTGCTACTTGCCATAGGCTTGGAGTTTTATTTACTTTCCGTCTATTTGCATTTAATTTGGACATTGGTATATATGTCCACAATCGACCAGAAAACCTACACGGATACTAAGGTTCTGTTCTATTTTAACCGAAAACTCATTCAGTTTCATTCAGCTTAGTTATACTTTATATTACAATTCAATTCAATTCAGTTCAATAAATTTAAATTTCAGTTGAAAATAACATAGCCTAACAAATAGACATGTATTTCAGATTTCAATCACTGATCATGTGCTTATTCGTACTGGCAATCCATATACGTAGTACGATCCGCATTGAAATTAGACAGATTTTTTATGATGTAAACAGGCATATAGTATATTGCAGTATTTTTGGATGGAGAAGAAAAAATTTATTAATATCTCCAGTATCTTATCTGAAACTCCCTTATTTCAACGCCTATGAAGTCAAGCCGAGCGAAGAAGAGTTTGTGGAATGCTTCAATGTAGAACAACTTCTCTTATAACTCATACTTTTTCAATATGTTCAGAACATTCCCATAAGTTGATAAAAGTGAATAACACAGAATTGACAGAAAATTCTTGTATAAGCCTTCTAACTTGTAAGAATTACACCATACCTAGTATGTTATATCACTTGGCTAAGTGAGATAGGGATCAATTAATTAAGTCCCCAGCTGTGCAGGGGACTGTTTAGGCCATCCGTTGGATGAACTAACGTAAATAATGAAATGATCACCCGTAGTTCAAGTATGACACTGGATTAACAAATTGAGAAGTTGTATTGCAGAATGGCTTAGTATGTGCGAAATTGCACAGGTGTTTTCTCTGATAACTGACCATGATTCATGAAGACCTTTAGAACAGAAACCCAAGTAACGAGTTGTGATACTGTGGAAATTAAGACACGATCCGCTGGAAATTAGATGCACTATCATTTATCGACTAATCAACGTGCTAGAATCTATATATTTGAGAATATACTGTCTTCATATCAAGTATAAATATTTTGCTCCTAGCCTCAGTAAAGAAACAGAAGAATATCTATTCATAACAATAGAATAAAATCTTCTAGTTCTAATTCTATAATGAAAATGGTCCGTATTATCTATCTGCAATGTGAGAGGATAGATCAATGAACAAGTCCTCGCTGCAGGGGATTGTTAGGCCACCCATTGGATGAACAAACCCGTATTCCTTTTCAGCTTGGCATAGTAGATCATGAAATAAAGGGTGATTCAAGTACGATATGGGAATAACAAACCGCTTCTTCTCACCCTCCCCAACATAAATAGCCAAATGCCCCTTAGGAACATCAGTTCCAGCTGAAACTGATCTCTTTCCAGCTGATAAAGATCGTTTAATTGTCTTCAGAATTGCCATATTTGTACTAATTTGATGTTGTTGAAGATAGATAAAACTTGATATTTAGTGAAGCTTGTGAAGGCTGAGAAATATGAATTGTATTGTGAAATGCTGATGGTTTCACAAATCCAAGATATGTGCTATATAAATAGGTACGATTTGTGAACACAAAACTGAAGCCCAGTTGCCATAAGCTGCTGCATTTGTGGTGGCTAGTACAAAGTCTAGAAACACAAGCACAACGAATCACATGCGTTTGTCTGTAATCGTAACAGAAGTAAATCATACATGGAAATTAGGGAGATAGCTCAGTTAGACAGCATTGTCTATATCAGCTCCCTCAAAGGACCCCCTCTGAAATTGATGAAACAAAACAAATTGGTTCACATCCGAATACGCTGAATTTGCCTACAATTCCATCCCAACAAAGCCAGTCTAGTGGTAACCTAATCACACTGTAAAGTTCACAGTTTTGTTCCCCAAAGAATCTAGACAAGCAGTGATTTCAGTCGGCTCGAAACATTATCTAATATTCATACCAACTCCATCGACATAGCACTCCGATTATGACTTGTAAAATGGAAGTTGTAAGAAATAAAGGACCTGAACTTTGTTACTATACTGATACACACCTGTGTATATGATATTCTTATCGCAAATGAGAACAATCAAACGCAAATGAATTAAGTAAACAATAACAGCAAACAAGATGTTTCTTTCTGGTAGGTATATAAATATACCTACTGCGTCCAAGGCAAATATCCACTATAATAATAAGGATTTACAAAACTAGGTTTAAACTCTTCAATGAGAAAAGATCAAACACTAGAACTAGTCGGAATGAATTATTCCAAAGCACCTAAACTAGACACTTCAAAAACTAGTAAAAATATGTGAAGATTACAACTATTGATTGTGAATCTCAAATCTGTAATTTTCTTCATCACTTGATCTGGTATTTATAATACTTCAATTTGACACCGATACGCAGAATTAAGTCTTCATCTTTATCCTTATCTTCAAGAGTCCAAATCATTCAATCTTCTAAGAGTCCATAAGATATTGACTTCCAAGAGTCCTTTGTATCTTGTCTTCTAAGACTCCATGACTTTCTTGAATATAAGTCGCTTCTTACCTGAAACCAAACAATCACGAACATGGAACTAGGTTAACGTTAGTGAAAAAGGCAATTATTAATCAAGTCCTTCAAAGTGCATAATTTCTGGACTGAGACTGTTATAGCCATTGCTGCTGCAACAATCATAGCAATGTTGCTACAACAATGACTTAAACAGCTGCACTTTCAGAAGTTTTCATGGATCTTCCTGCCTCTGATCCAACCAGTCAAACTCACATCATGATTTGCAACCTTATCCAACAAATTATGTCAGTAGCTTGCTAATCCCTCTGCCCAACAAATAAACATTCACCTAATCAGTATTATATTATTACACATTATTCTTTTTTGGTCTCAAAACTGATCCTCAGTTCATCAGGCAGAAAGGTCCTTAACATGTCCTCCTGCATCTTCTTTATTTGTTTAGATCACTCACATGAGCGCATACCGGCCGCTTAAACCCGCAATCTACCCTCTAGCACCCTATCAATTATATATGTATGGGGCGGGTTCGGTTGAACCTGTTTTCAAGCCTACTTTAAATTTACTAAGGTCACTAACAATGGATGTGCTTTCGAGCGACTTTTAAATTTTTTTTATTTAAAAATAATCAATAGAAGTCTTGTCAATTTCAAACTCACAATGACACAGCCTAAAAATTGAACACTAAACTTAATCGTGAGTGGATAACAAGTTGGTGACTCATCAAAATTTTATAAGTCATGGGCTTCTTAAAGACCTATTAATATTATTGGGCTGAAATTTTCTATGGGCTGTTTCATTTTGATCTTGAATCCAGTTCCACTAAAGGCCCAAGCCAAGCACCTTCTTTCCCTAGTAAAATAAATTGGAAAAAAAAAAAAAAAAAAAAACAAACAAACAAACAGAGCGAAGGGATGAAAAATTGTAACGCTACAAATTCAAGAAGGACTAGTGTATTAATTTGTGACAAAACTGTTCGTTACTTATTTGAAAAAAATTGAATTATGGTTACTGAAAATCACAATTCGTACATGAGTACAAAGCTGGCAAGTAAAGTGGAAACAGTGGTTATTCGAGGGTTGTTTGATTCTAAATGTCTAATTATTTGAGGGATGCTCCACCCTAGATATTTGGGCAAAAATCATAATTCTACATGAATCATCACTCTAGATGTCTAATTATTGTGATGGACGCTCATCTTCCATCTTGTTATTGGAAAAAAAGATAAACTAAGGCTCTTATCTGCTAAACTCATTCGGTTTAGTTACGATTATCTTCTCTTCAAACTAAAACTCATTCGATTCGATTAACTAGTTATATTTTTATACTATAGTTTAGTTCAGTTCAGTTCAATTCAATTCAAAAAATTGCAGTTGAAGATAACAGATATACTATAATTCAGTTCAGTTCAGTTCCGTTCAGTGCAGACGAAGAGAACAGAGCCTAAATGTGTTTCATATCTTACCCTATAACTTGTTCTTGCTATTTTATCCAACTAACTAATGCAAATTTGACACATGTATCCTAGTACATGATATCTTATAAATTTGTCTTGACATCGAATCCCTCAATTATAATTTGTGGGTAATATTGAATCTTACCAAATTAAATCACCTAAACATGGCTTCTGAAAAGAGATTAAATTCATACATGTTAACTATGTGACGAATTTCTAGTATTTTGATGCGCGAATCAAGAATCTTTAGATCTTCATATAACAGGATTTTTTGCCTGAAAAGGCATTAGAACGCTTCGAGCAAAAGACAATCGAGATCCACAATGATTTGAGTGCATGCATGATAGAGGTCTGACCATGAACAATTTCCTCTATTTGTTCATTTCCTTATATCACTTTTGACACATCAATTCAAGTATTCAACAACAAACATATCGAATTTCAATAAAAAGCATCAATCTTATTGAAACCAATCCAAACCGATCCAGCACATAGAACTTTAGTTAACTATCCATTTTCATGGGACATATCATAATTTATGCACAGATGCCAAAGTTCATTTAGTGGTTAACATGCATATTTCAGATTAGTGGTTGACATCTCATTATATTCATTAATATTATTATCACAATGTAGTATCGTGGTACAACATCTATATTATAAAAAATACTTATAATGTTCTTCAGTAACTGATATTACTAACTGAATTTATACCGTTGTTGTTTACGATTAACACTAACGAAATTTTTTAGTGAATCTACAATGTTTACGGAAATAATCATCATGTTTGTGTGATTTCTTTTATCTTATATGTAGACCGTGTCCACTAGACTCACCTAATTATATTATTGGGTGAAACAGTGCAAGTCAAAAAGGACAATGAAGGACAATGGCACATGATAGATCACATTGTTTTGCTTTCAAACTCATTATAATCAGGAATTTAGACATTCATACAAGTCGATGTGCAGAAGGACCTACCACTTCCCTCAACAAACAGCAAAATTTCTACAGTTTTGAGATGAAGATCCATCGAGGATATAATTAAAGGGAATCTTCTCTTTACAATGGGATAAGACTCGAACATTCTTAAATAATAATTATGTGTTAAACCTAGCTCTAGCTAGAAACTTCATTTCGGGAGATTTTACGTTTATAAGGGATTAATTGAATAGCTCAAGTTAGTGTCGTCATCTTGTATAGGGGCGACCGAGTTTAACCCGTTCGCATTGATGAACTAATGTGTGTGATTGAACCTGCTTTGAGTTAATAGGGCTTGTATGCACCATTGAGTGTTTGCAATTTGAAAGTGCAGTGTTAATGTTTGCAACATTGATATATGCACTTAATTTATCAATTTCTTTTATTTTGAGTTATTTTGTCTTACTTCACTAAGTACTGAGGGTAAGAATTCACACCAAAATGAGTATGGTTATAAAGGCTTTTGTTCTAAGTTGCCTTTTTTTAATTAGCAAAAATTATTTATTAAATAAAAGAACACGAGCATAAGAAATGCTCATATTCGTTTGATTGCTTATGATGAGTTCATATTCGTTTTATTGATTTCTCTCATTAAGGGGAGTTAATAATCAATTTTGCCACTTATGTTTGATTTTCAAGTTTTGTGAACAAAGATAAAAGGGGGGAGATCGAAAGTGTAGTGTTGATACCAATTTTGACAACATTGTTGGCAACCTTATTATCTGAACTTTATTATTTTTTTTTTTTCAGGTGTTTTTTCTTTATTCACCCACTAACATATTTCACGGTTTTAGTAGGTTTTGCATAGATTTTACAGGTTAAGTTGAGTTTAAATTGGATAAAAATTGAAGTTGATAAAATTAACAAGGCTTGTTTTGTATGTTTTGTTAACATGTGGACTAATTTGGCACTTGTAGAGTTCAAATGGACTTTATTTTGAAGATCTTATGAAGACGTTGAAGCAAAGTAATATTGACATCCATCAAACATGTGAACTTGGTGTGAATCGACTGAGTTAGTCATTGAATGGCAGAATTTGTGAGATTATTCCCATACAGGAAGAATCGAACTTGTGATCTGATGCTACAGACGACTTATACCCGACGCTTTACGAGTTGTGTACTACACGGTTTATAGGGTATAGTTAGAGTAGTACTTTATGTTAGTTGATTTGTACTTTACAGTTAGAATAGAGTTAGTTATAGTGAAGCTCTATATAAACAGAGCTATTGTACTTTTCTCTTTACTTTTGCTCATTCTTTCATCATCAATATAAATTCATTACTCAATTGAGTAATTTACATGGTATCAGTAATCCATGGATTATTGATTGCTTCCGCATTCTTCATCAATTTGCTCCAATTGATTGGTTTTTGATCGTTTTTCGTTTCGATTCTCTTTTGTGTTTCAATGGCGAATGAATCGGTTACCAACACTGTTCTTCCCAACAATGGAGATGATGCTCCAGTTCGCAATTCTAATGACGTCAATTTTGTTCGCAATTCAACAGATGATGTACAGGTGCAATCTCCGTATTTCATTAGTTCTTCTGATCAACGTGGCGTTGCTATTGTTCTTGATCCATTAACGGATGTTAACTACTCATCTTGGAGTAAAACAGTTCTGATGGCGCTTGTTGTTAAGAACAAAGCTGAATTTCTAGATGGTACGATTCTTGCTCCTTCTCCGGTGGAATCACCTACTCTATTCACTACTTGGTCTCATGTTAATAGCTTAGTTCTGGTATGGTTACTTAACTCTTGTTCAACTGAGATTCGTAATAGTTTGTTGTATTTTACGAATGCACATGAGTTATGGCTTGAGTTGATGATAAGGTACACCAAGAGTGATGGTCCGCGTATTTTTCAATTAAAAAAACGGTTGAGTAATATCAAGCAAGGATCAGTGACTGTGTCTCAATTTTATGTTGCATTTAAGTCTATTTGGGACGAATATGTAGCTCATAGACATGTGCCTAAGTGTGTTTGTGGAGGAAATGTTGATTTTATTGCTCTGCAACAACATGATTCTGTGATTGATTTTTTTGGCTGGTCTTCATGATTCTTTTTCAAGCATTTGCAGTCAGATTCTTATGCAATCTCCCATTCCTAGTTTGAGTAAGGTGTTGTCTATATTAATGCAAGATCTTGCAAAGAGAAATACACTATTCTGGTTCTCATCATGATGTTATGGCTATGGCTATGCAATAAGATAAGTCTCCAGATGTTTCACAGGATTCTATGGCTTATTTAGTCAAGAATGGTTTTTATAAGGGTATGCTCTCTCATCTTATACTGATCAGGTTGCTCATTCTAAGTGGATTTTAGATACTAGTGCAACTGATCATATGGTGTGCAATATTGATCATTTTACTTCTAGTCTTAAATCTGTGCATGTTAAGATTAATTTGCCTACAGGTGACAGTACAATTGCTACACAATCAGGTGATGTTAAGCTCACAGATACAATCACTTTGCATAATGCTCTTTATGTTCCTAAATTCTCTTTTAATTTGGTTTCTGTTGTTCATTTAGCCAGATTTGAGCATTTAGACTGTCATTTCTCTTACAATTGTTATATACAGGATAAATTGACAAGAGGCGTGATTGGGTTTGCTAATCTATAAGAAGGACTTTATCAGATCAACAGAGAGATCACTAATGCATTTGTTTTTGCTGTTTTGAGTGACAAGCTAGATAAAGCTACTTTGTGGCATCTCAGATTGGGTCATGTACCTATTACTAAAATTCTTTCTATTCCTGAGCTAGATGTAACTACATGTAATAAGTCAAATTTTCATTCTTGTGACATTTGTCATTTTTGTAAGCAAAAGAAATTGAAGTTCAATGAAAGTTTAACAATTTCTGCAAATCTTTTTGATCTCATACATGTAGACATTTGGGAACCTTTTCACACAACTTCTTACTCAGGACATAGATATTTTCTAACTATTCTGGATGACAAATCGAGATGCACATGGCTATATCTAATGAAAAACAAGTCTGAGACAAAATTTCATTTATTACACTTCTACAATCTTGTCTTGACTCAATTCAACAGCAAAATCAAATGTATTAGGTCTGATAATGAACCTGAGTTTCACTTGTTTGAAATTTATTCTTCTTTGGGAATTTTACATCACAAATCTTGTGTAGAAACTCCTCAACAGAATGGAAAGGTTGAGAGGAAACACCAACACATTCTGCAAGTTGCCAGGGCTTTGTTGTTTCAATCTCAAATTCATCTAGAGTGTTGTTCAGATTGTGTATTGACAGCATGCCATATCATAAACAGGTTACCTACTGAGGTATTAAACAATAAAAGTCCTTATGAACTCATATATAATAGTGTTCTTGATTATTATCACATAAAAGTGTTTGGATCACTTTGTTATGCGTCCACTTTAAGTGCTAACAGGTCCAAGTTTGACAGTAGAGCTGTCAAATGTGTTTTGTTGGGTTATCCAGTAGGTGTTAAAGGGTATAAACTTCTCAATCTTGCTACTAATGCAGTTTTTATTTCCAGAAATGTTCAGTTTGTGGAAGATCATTTTCCATTCAAAGTTTCCGATACTAATGCTTCTTTCTCTCCCATATATGATCCTGTTATTCCTCATAATTTTGTTCCACAGGTAATACAAGATGTTTTACCTACAGTTGAATCTGTGCCTGAGCCATCAACTGCTAATGATCATGTTCTGCATAATGATCTACCTTCTGATACTTCTATACAGGAGAATGATTCTCATGAGAATCATATTATTAATGTGGAATCAAAAGAATTATCTGATATGAATACTCTTTATTCTTATTCTATGTTATATATTCCTGATGTTACTAATGCTAATGCTCCTGTAGATTCAGTTCCACAGATTAGAAGATCTACAAGGACGAAGACTATTTCTTCACATCTTGGTGTTTATGATTATAGTCTGCCACCATCTCTAACACATACAACTGTTGTTTATCACTTGATAAATCTTCTTTGGTCAGATTTCCTATTTCTCAGTATTTGTCTACTGATAGATTATCTCATGATCATGCTTGTTTTACAGCTTCTATTACTGAGCCTAAGACCTATAACCAAGCCTCTCAGCATCAAGAATGGATTCAAGCAATGAATAGTGAGCTGGATGCTTTAGAGAAGACAAAGACATGGGAGTTGGTGGATTTACCCTCTGATAAACACTGTATAGGGTGTAAATGGGTATTCAAGATCAAATATAAAGTTGATGGTTCAATTGAACGCTATAAGGCTCGCTTGGTGGCCAAAGAATACACTCAAGAGAATGGCATAGACTACTTTGAACCATTCTCACCAGTTGTGAAATTGACCACTGTAAGATGTTTACTTGCTATTGTTGCAGCTAACAATTGGTATTTACATCAACTTGATGTCAATATAGCTTTCTTACATGGAGATTTAGCTGAAGAAGTGTACATGGCACCTCCACCTGGCTATAGTAAAGCAGGTCCTTCTCAGGTTTGCAAGCTAGTTAAAAGCCTTTATGGTTTAAAGCAAGCAAGTAGGCAATGGTTCTTTAAGCTTCAATCTTCTTCATTATAGATTGGTTATGTACAATCTTCTGCAGATTCATCTCTTTTCACTAAGACTAATGCTTTTCATTTTACAGCATTATTTGTGTATGCTGATGATGTTATATTAGCAGGAACTGATCTGCAGGAAATTCAATTTGTTAAAACTTATCTTCATTAGGGTTGTACATAAAAAAAACCCGCCCGCGCCGCCCGCCACAAACCGCACTCGCCGGTTGAAATTTTTAAAAATATCCGCCGTGGGTCGAAAATTTAATCACCGCTTGGGCGTGGTGGGTGCGGTAAGTCACCACCCACCACCCACCATATGTAAATTATATATATTTTTTTATTTTTTATTATATAGTTATATAGTAAATATAAGAAATAAGAATTAATATGAGTATATGACTTCATTCAAATTTCACACAACATAGAACTTATACATATGTATGATGATTGTACTTGCTTATGGAGTGTTTTATTTCGTATTGGAACTTATATTTATCTTGTTCGAACATATTATAGCATTTTATTTTATACGTTGAACTCGCCCGCCATCCACCTGCTTAAATGTCAACCCACCCGCCGTGGTTTGATAAATTGTTCACCCGCCATGGTTCAATATTTTGTCCACCCGCTATAGGTGGGTCGGTTGAATATTTGGTAAAAAACCGCCCGCACCCGCCCGCGTACACCCCTAATCTTCATGATCAATTCACCATTAAAGACCTTGGTGAGCTCAAATACATTCTTGGATTGGAAGTAGCTAGAACTGATAAAGGCATCAACATTTGTCAACGCAAATATGCTTTAGATTTGCTAAAAGAATCTAGGTATACAACTTCTAAGCCTGCCAGTACACCTATGTATGCTAAGACAAGATTGGTCAAGGATGATCAAGATCTACTTTCAGATCCACAAAGCTACAGAAGACTGATAGGTAAAATAATTTATCTTACAATCACTAGATCTGATCTATCTTTTTCTTTGCAGAACTTAAGTTAATACATGAGTTATCCAACTCAAGCACACCTTGCAGTAGCACACCATGTACTCAGATATATCAAGAGTACTCCTGGT
The DNA here is from genome assembly GCA_026545765.1 of Plantago major. Classification (NCBI taxonomy): domain Eukaryota; kingdom Viridiplantae; phylum Streptophyta; class Magnoliopsida; order Lamiales; family Plantaginaceae; genus Plantago; species Plantago major. The sequence goes on along the minus strand of CM048843.1, from coordinate 85,756,730 downwards.
CAAGGGATTTTCTACTCATCAACCAACAATATGCAGTTGAAGGCTTCTCTGACAGTGACTGGGCAGCATGTCAGGAAACAAGAAGAAGCACTACAGGATATGCAATGTTTTTGGGTGATTCACTCATCTCATGGAAGTCAAAGAAACAAACAACTATGAGTAGACTAAGTGCAGAAGCTGAGTACAGAGCCATTGCTTCTGCAACATGTGAAATTCAGTGGTTACATTACTTATTACAAGATTTCAAAGTTCCTCAAACACAACCTACAGTTCCTTATACTGACAGCCTTTCAGCCTACCATCTTGCACACAATCCAGTACAACATCAACGCACTAAACATATTGAAATCGACTGTCACATCACAAGGGACAAGATACAACAAGGAGTGATTCAATTGTTTCATATCTCAAATCACTACAAGAATCCATTCGTAACGGGACGGAAAGGGGCGACGGAATTTATCCGTCGCCCCTGTAGCGACGGATCGCTACTTGGGGCGACGGATTCTATCCGTCGCCCCGTTTGGCGACGGATAAAGGTTATCCGTCGCTACAGAGCGTTGACCAAAATTAAAAAAAAAAAAAAAAAAATTTAGCGACGGATAGATTTATCCGTCGCTAAAATAGCGACGGATACATCTATCCGTCGCTATGTAGCGACGGATAGATTTATCCGTCGCTACAAGGCCGGAAAAAAAAAAAAAAAAAAAAATCTATCCGTCGCTAAAAACCTAAAAAAAATATAATATATCTCCTCCACCACCTCCTTTTCTCCACTACTTCTCCTCTCCTCCTCCTCCCACCACCACCTTTCTCCTCCCACCACCACCATCCTCCACCACCACCATCTCCTCCCACCACCACCATCCTCCACCACCACCATCTCCTCCACCACCTTTCTCCTCCCACCACCACCACCTTTCTCCTCCCACCACCACCATCCTCCACCACCACCATCTCCTCCACCACCTCCTTTCCTCCACCACCATCTCACCACCACCACCACCACCTCTCTCCTCCCACCACCACCACCCTCCACCACCACCATCTCCTCCACCACCTCCTTTCCTCCACCATCCTCCTCCACCACCATCTCCACCACCACCACCTCTCTACTCCCACCACCACCGCACCACCACCCTGCCACCACCACCATCTCCTCCACCACCACCACCCTGCCACCACCACCATCTCCTCCACCACCCTTCCACCCCCACCCCCACCCACCAACACCACACCACCACCGCCACCACCGCACCATCGCTGGGATTAATCCGTATACTGAATATAAAATTGTGATATCGGATTTTATTTTTTTTTTAAAAAAAAAAAAATGGGGCCGTCGCCCCATAATCATTTTTTTTTTTTTTTTAAAAAAAGGTCAATCCGTCGTCCAATCCGTCGCGAATTGGACGACGGATTTTTATCCGCTCGAGGCGGATTTTTATCCGTCGCCCGATCCGTCGCCAGTGAGGCGACGGATAGTCAATGCATCGGATCTATCCGTCGCTGTTCTGCATTTTTGTAGTGAATGTTGATCAACTTGCTGACATTCTCACAAAACCATTGGCACCTCCATTGTTTTCTCACTACATGTGCAAGTTGGGAATTCTTAACATCCATTCCCAACTTGAGGGGGGATGTGAGATTATTCCCATACAGGAAGAATCGAACTTGTGACCTAATGCTACAGACGACTTATACCCGACGCTTTACGAGTTGTACTACACGGTTAATAGGGTATAGTTAGAGTAGTACTTTATGTTAATTGATTTGTACTTTACAGTTAGAATAGAGTTAGTTATAGTGAAGCTATATATAAACAGAGCTATTGTACTTTTCTCTTTACTTTTGCTCATTCTTTCATCATCAATACAAATTCATTACTCAATTGAGTAATTTACAAAATTCTGTCATTATATGGCAAGAGATCATGGAGATTTGGAGCGAAAGGAAGACAAATCTTAAATAAGAAAAGAGATTTCAATTCAAGAGACGGTTTATTGGAAATCAATTCCATTCTTGTACCATTATTTTAATTTTTCACATAAAACTGTGCGTCAACCCTAATGCATAAATTCTCCGGGGAGGTGAGTAAGTAATAAATGAAATCCTTTCCATTAGGGGTTTGACTTTGAAGAAACCATATAAAAGAATAGCTGTATATCTATGTAAGATTGTGCTTATTAAAGGCTCCATATTCTGAAATAAATTAAAGATGGGCTATTGAGAATATATAATTGCAACCATGGCCTAGTTAATGTGCACTAATCTGACAACAGTGAGGGACCTTCAGTTTAACACAATAATGAGCTAGCTATATATCCGATTGTTTATAGCACACTGTTTTGAACAAGTTATAACATGCTCGACTCAATCTATACACCCTTATCCTTCAATTTTAAATGATTTTTATTTTAACAAGCGAAATAAGTTTTGATTTATTTCATCTCAAATATATAACAATAAGCATAAGAAAAGCAACAATTAACAACAAAAGTCACACACCGCGCCTACAAACAATAACCTCAAGCAAACTCTATCTTCGATTGATCGTACATGGAGAAAAAAATGATCATAATCTTACTCCATCGTGTAGTATGTATTACATTCTTTTTGCTAAGCCAAGTTCCAATGAAATCCATCGTGGGAGGATCGAATACACATTATCCTTCAATCCATATATAATTCCTGCAGTGACAGATTAATTATGGGTACAATATAGTGCTGCAAGTTGACTTTGTCCTCCTGCCCTCTAGCTAAATGCAAGAAAAATCTGCAAACAAGCTGATAATGAGTAGTTTCTATCATGCACATTTATCAAACTTCGAGAATTTTCTGAATTTGTGCTCAGATGTTCGACTATATTCAGTTTCATGCAACTATCTATCTTGCACAAGTGGACATGTGGAATCATTCATCAAAGAGAAGATATTGCGAAAATATAGGTGGGAATAATAGAATGTATAACTACCAATTATAATCAAGAAAATCACATTAATATAAATAGATGTTTTTAATCAGATTTACGCGGTTATAATTGCTAGTCAAACAGCCACTAATCGTTACCACATTGCGGGAATTTTTTTTTTAAATATATCACAGAGTGAGACACATCCATTTTATATACTACACAATGGCTATGTATTTTTTGTATACTATACAATGGTTACCTTTCAAGAAGATATACTCTGGTCATTTTTTGCTCGGATTTGGCGATTGTATTCCACACGTCGGAGTATCTCACACATCGGGAGTACCTCACGCACCAGGAGTATCTCACGCGCTCGACACGTGTCAGCTCGTGGTTCAATCTCGGAAATTATTTTGAAAGAAAAATCAAAAGAAAAAAGAAATTCAAAAAATACATAGCCATTGTGTCGAGCGCGTGAGATACTATCGACGCGTGTAATACAATCACCAAATTCGAGAAAAAAATGACCGAAGTATATCTTCTGAACAAATAATCATTGTATAGTAACAAAAAATACATAACGTACCATTGTGTAGTATATAAAATAGATGTGTCTCACATAATATTTTTAAAAAAATTCCCCCATATTGCTAACCCATTAGTCGGTTATCCAATGATGCAATTGACTATTGAGAACATTCAAGACTAATCACCTAATTAAGCATATTAGAAAGGCATAAGTCTAAATACAGTGGCTATTGTACATGAAAACGAAATGATAATTCTTTCATGCACCTTCCAATTAGATATGACTACACCAAGAATAAGATTAATGTATATTCGTCCAAGTGTCAAACTCTATTTTCTTTCTTATAATACATGTATGTTTAATTTCCAGTTAAAATACCACTATTTCCATTATATTTGGTATATTTTGGATACAAAATATATCCTCTCATTCAAAAATAAAATTTGAAGATATGAGCCTTGCTCCATTTTCTATCCTATTGTCTCCAGTTCCACCAATAGTCTTCGCCTTAGTTTACTTTCATGCACTTCTGGATACACATAATCGATGGTCTCCAAACAGTGACATTTTCTAATCTTCAATATGTAGATTGTGAATTAATCTAAAATGTAAAATGCATAAAACTGCATCACTAGTATATAATAGGAAGTAAGTTTTTATAAAAAGATTGTTAAATTTTCCTTATAATTGGACAACCATTCATAACAAAATTGATCTAATTGACCAGAAAAAGTCAAAATCGTACTAATATTTTGGAACCGATGGTAGGGCACAATGTCATCCTACTGATTAATCAGAAGTTCGGAACCATGTGATAATTTGCCAAAAGACACATAGTACTTCACCTGATATGTCTGCCAACTTTCCTGATTATATACTCTTCTAATACATGCACTTGTAAGTACTTGCAACCACCCCCCTATATATACAACTTCTCATCGTGCCCAAATCACAAGTCAATCTAAAAATCAGCTTCATAACTCATAAAATCTAATATTTACACTCTCTTAGAAGAAGCATGAAGTTCACACACGCCAAGAAGAAGCTATACCGATCACTCTCACCTAAGATCGGGAGCTTCTCTACCGCATGTATAGATGTCCCAAAAGGCCATTTTGCAGTTTATGTAGGTGAATCAAATAGGCGATTCGTGGTTCCATTGTCGTTCTTGAACCAACCTCTGTTTCAAGAGTTGCTGCATTTGGCGGAAGAAGAATTCGGGTACAATCATCCCATGGGAGGTCTCACAATTCCCTGCAAGGAGGATTATTTTGAGAGCCTGATCACTAGTTTCTTCAACAATTGTTCTTGATTCGACATGCATAGTGATAATTAGCGATTTGTTTGGTGTAAAACTTATGGAGTGCAATGTGAAGTAGATGTAGCTCAGACAACAAATCGAAGTGATTTGTTTAGTTTTGTCATATTATATGATATTCATTAATGCTGGACATATATTAATTAGTTCTTTGAACCAATTCCCTTCTTCTGGTATAATTTTTATATGGAGAGCAATTGTAGTTATTAATTAGCTATTCAAACAATTCTGTTCTTTCATTAGGTGATCATTTTGTTATGTTCTCCTGTCCATTAATGGATAAGGAACTTAGTTGCTAGTATTACATATGCATGTATTGTACTAATGAACACATGACATGGCATGAATTATTTTTTTGACTATTTGCTCAGAACTTATTGTTATTATAGTAACTACTACACCCACAGTTTTCTTTAGTAAATAATGTTTTTAACTTTTAGTATATTTGTTAATTTCACAAATGAATTTCGTAGTCCTAAATTTTTATTAACGAATCCTGAAGTGTACTCTAGATACATGATATATGGGCTCCATATATCAATACATGTCTTTTCCCCATACTTTGACATCATTAATACGCGCACAGGAAAACATTAATCAAGTTGGTAATTTCAAAGCCGAACCAGCCAAAATCCACAAATTAAAGGGTGGACAGCTAGTCTATATTAGGTGCGGTGAGAACTTCGCACAATTTAAGAGTATGTGATCATGACGACCCTGAAGTTTAATATAGTTTAAAGAGACTGAGAAGGCTACTTATACGAACAAGATAAACTTTTTTTTGACAATCCATCCATAAGAACTCCATTATTAACCATACTTGTTACGTAGCAATATGGGACCCAATGTATTTGCATGAGGTAGGATCATGTATTCCATGAGCTTGACAATTCAAGTTGGTAGATATTTTAAGGTGAATGACTAAAAAATTGGTTAATATTGATAAAATAATAAATGTATGGTAAATTGAAAGGTAAGTATGGAAAAGTCTGATTAAGAAATTAATAGCATGTATGTCATTTAAGTTGCAAACTAGGGAAATGACAGCCATATATATATAAATGACATAATAAATGACAATTTATTTATAACATTAAAGTACTAAGACCACTCCCAATAGGTCGTCGCGACGACCGTGAATGAATAATTGATGCGTGACGGTGATTTAACGACATTGCAGAAAAAAATCATCCAAATGTGGCCGGACGACCGTGAATAGTGTTTTTTATTATTTTTTTCGTTTTTTTTTTTTTTAACTTGCTTAACATATTATAAGAGTGTTTAGAAGTTGAAATTACTCAAATTGGATTCTTAAAACTCGTTTTATAATTTATTGAGATTGAAAAATATAGTCGTTCTTAATGAAAACTCGTTTATTGAAATCAAACGGATACAACATCACAACATTTTACAATCCTAAATACACGATTAAAATGAAAGCACACAACAACAAACATAGAAATGAAAACACACAACAACAAACATAGAAATGAAAACACACAACAACAAACATAGAAATGAAAGCACACAACATTAGAAAGGAAAGCACACAACAACAAACAAAGAAGGAATCACAATCCGAACTCGGTCTTGAAACAGAGGATAGCATGCTCCATCGGTGTCAAGTTGCCGTACTTGTTTTGGAGCTCGATCATCATTTGGTACTTCCCCAATGTAGCAACTTCATGTTGACTCTCAGCAAGCCTTCTCGTATCCGCAGACTTCTGCTCCGCTTTCATTCGCATTACTTCAAGCTTCCTCTCCTCAAACTCAAGCCTCCGTGCCTCAGCTTGCTTCCTTTCCTCAATCTTCCTCATTTTAAGCGCAAGCATCTTCTCCTCAATTGTATTCATGCCTTGGAAGGATTCATTCAAACCGTCCATCACCGAGGTTCTACTCGAACCCCCTGCCTTTGGAAGGCCTTTGCCTGATCACGACCCATAGGGCGCTTCGATGCAACTTCGCTCACATTATCATTGCAGTCCAAACCCCTTTTGGTACCGCACCCACCACTAACCTCAACATCGCTAGCCTCGTCAACTGATCCACCACCATATGCCCGAGGTTGTGCCCTGGCAGATTTCACCCCGGGTGCACTGGTGAAATTCATGTGAGATTGCCACTGCGGATAGTGCCTCATTGCTTCCCAACAATGCATGTTATTAAACTTAGTGCCCTGCCTCTGTTTGTGTAGCTTTTTCGCCATGTTGATCACATCATCGTCATTGTAACCGCTTTTATCTCCAACACATCTTTCCGCATCATCATAAGCTGAGACAAAGTGGTTTACATCTTCTTTCATCCGAGTCCACCTACCACGTAGTGAATTTGCAGTTCGAGGTGTGAGACCGGTAAGAGGATGGCCATCTCTAATGTTTTGCTCCCAGATTTCCTGGACTTCCACAAACATCGAAGTATACGTGCGGTTGGTGGCTTTCACCGGATCCTCACTTAACGACATGAAAATCTGGATGAGAGCACGATCCTCCTCTTCAGAGAACGAATTTCTTGACCCATCCTTTTCTTCCTCTTTCCCCGCGGTTGAGGCTGCCTTTTTTCCAGTAGGCTTGCGAGGTTTCCTTCCTTTCCCTTTTGTCGTAGGTTCCGGTTGAGTCTCCTAATGCACTCGGATTAATGTGAGTAACCGGTTGCATAAGTTGAACGATGCAGGTTGTATGGATTGTAGCATCCGTCGTATCGTAGAATGAAGGTTCGGTTGGCCTTTGGGTGAGACGGGATTTGGGAGTTGAGTGACACCATAAAACTCATTCAAATGCCGGTATTTTGTCCAACATTCCTTGTTGAGTGAGCCATATATGTCGGATGCTCAAATGGGTTTTGTTGATGGAGTTCAATTCGGGAGTTGGAGTAGACATTTTAGCGTTTGAGTTTAAGAATTGGAAGATGAGAGGAAATTGAGGTGTGGTGAAATGAGTTGTAAATGGGTTGTATTTATAGATCTCGAAAAAAATATAAATTGGGTATTTTTATTTAATATTACTTTATAAATTAATTTTTAAAAATTAAAAAAAATTAAAAAAAAAAGTCGGTGGCCCTGCAGACCTCGATCGTTAGGCTGGGCCCCAGCCTGAAATGAATCAGCCATCATAGGGCTGATTCCAGCCCTGGCCGTGCACCACGGCCGGTGGTATGACCACTCCCAATGGGAGTGGTCTAAAGGAAACAAAAGAAATCCGATCCAAAACCTTTTAATAAAATTTTTTATTGACGTTTACTAGTTGTAGACTTGTAGTCGCGTTGACTACGAAATGTCATGTTAATTAAATGATGATAGTCGAATTAATTAAGACAAGGCACAAGATTGGTGTATATCATAATTATGAGCAAGAAAAAGCAGAAAAGAGACAATAGCTAAGTAGAGGGCCAAGCATGCATGTGGAATCAATTTTCTTAGTTTAATTTAACATAAACGACCCAGAGATATAATGGTTCATCGACCGTGGCATATGATATGATGATCATTTACAAATATTTGTGGGCCACTATATTTAATTGAGTGTGACAATGCAGTCACAAATTGCATCTGATCGTTCAATTATTTCTTCTGTTTCCTTTTTTCTTTCGGAAAAATTCGAAAAAGGTACCTTAAGTTATGTCATTTTTGAAAAAGTTACATTTAGTTGTTACCGTCCGATTTTGGTACCTTAACTTTCAATTTTGTCCAATTTGTATACTCCGTCAGTCCAATTTGACGGCTCTGTCAATTTTGACCCTTTTTAGCGCGGGAAAATTCCGAAAAATGTACCTTAAGTTGTAACATTTTCGCTTTTAATACATTTGTTTATGACAGTCCGATTTTGGTACCTTAAGTTGACATTATGTCAAAATACGGTACCTCTGTGACATGTGGCAGCTTAATCAAGCGACACATGTCACCTTGCAATTTTAATTTTTAATGGGTAAAATTGTAAATAAAATAATTTCCGTCAATGTTAATTGAACCATATTGTTTTCGATAACTATGAAGTAACCCCATCTTATCAAAATAAGTTTCAAAAAGCCCCATTATGACATTAATAAAAAGGTAGAAACAAAAAAAAAGATCAAAAGAAAAGTTAAAAAGAAGGCAAAAATTTTTTGGAAGAAAACAAGAAAATTGACATTAACCCAATTTCTGCCATGGAAGCTTACTGCCAGAAGCTTCACCATGAAGTTTTAGCTTGAAAGATCCATGTCCATGGTGAAGTGTGGAGTTCAATATGGCCATGTTGCTTCATCCCCTCCACCGATGCCCTTCCACCCCACTTCGCCGCCACATTCCCTCCACCGCGACCACCATCATGTCCTCCGTACCTCCACCCTCAATTTCGAATTGGCTATGGAAGCATCTGCCATGGCATATCTGGCAGATCCATGGCCGTCTGGCAGCTCCGTTGTGGAGCTTTAGGCGCGGAAAATCCCTTCACCAATGGAGCTTCAATGGCAGACTGCCATGGAAGAAGAAGAAGAAGAAGAAGAAGAAGAAGAAGAAGAAGAAGAAGAAGCAGCTCCCATGGCTTCTATGTATTTTTTCTTTTTCTTTAATTATGTTTTATTTTTAAATTTCTAAGGTAGTCCATAGTCCATATTCTCATGGGTAATTTTGATTTTTTTCCCTAAAATAGGACCTATTTGAAATTAACAAATATCTACCGTATTTACATTTTAACGTAACGTATTTTAGTATTTTGCAAAGTGACACGCATCGCGATATTAAATCACGTGTCGTAGGGTACCTAAATTGGACAATAATGCATTTAAAGGTACCAAAATCGGACTGTCACAAATAAAGGTATCAAAAGCGGAAATGTCACAACTTAAGGTACATTTTTTGGAATTTTCCCGCACTAAAACGGTCAAAATTGACGGAGCCGTCAAATTGGAGTGACGGAGTATACAAATTGGACAAAATTGAAAGTTAAGGAACCAAAATCGGACGGTAACAACTAAAGATACATTTTTCGAAAATAACACAACTTAAAGTACCTTTTTCAAATTTTTCCATTTTTTCTTTTTATTTCATTTTACATGCAATTTATGAATATATACTATACACATACTAATTAATTAATAGTATGATTTTATATACCTGTCCATTAGGACATGGGACCAAGGCATGGGCATGAGGGTATATACCCACTAAGCTACTGAAGTAGTGGCTTGTTAGTAGTAGAAACAATGGGCTACTGGTTTCTTGATTTCATCATATATAGAATATCACGTATGTGCAAGATATGCTCTTTGCACTAATTGCTTGCACCAATATTGTTATTAATAAACTTTTACCGATAGATCATGTGTTTCAAAATCATGTTACATTAATTTAACAAATTAAGCAATTTTGCAGGCAAGGTACCAGTAAAAAAGGTCATATACTACTACTCCCTCCGTCCCGGAGAACTTCATACATTAGGGTTAGCGTGCAGTTTTATGCGAAAAGTTAAAGTAATAATAGAATATAGAAAATGTGGAAAAAAGTATACTTTTAGTAGCAAATGTGTAATTTGAGTGTAAAGTTTAGATTGTTTATTATTTGTTAGGTGTGGGGTAGCTTTCTTTTTTGGTAATGTATGAAGTTCTGTGGGACGACTAAAAATGACAAATGTATGAAGTTTTGCGGGACGGAGGGAGTACAATATAAACGTTGTCAAATTAGACAAATGCACGCTAACAGTTTACGGAAACTAGGGGCGCCCTTAACCTAGCTTAAGGACCATTCCTCACAAGTTGGGGTTTTTCGTACTGTCCCAAATGCATGATCCATTGAATTCTAACCAGAAAAATGATCTTCTTTTAATTTTAGGCCCTATATGGACCCTAAATTGTCTCCAAGAGTTAATGAACGCGTTATGATCACCTTATATCCATCACACACTATAAATAAACTCACTCACTTAAACTTGAACAACACTCCAGTTCCAACTCTCTCATCTAAAGCTAGCCCTTTGAATCATACCTTCATCATCTAGCTCAAATTTAAATCATAAATTTAAAGAAATGGCGAGTCGATTTCAGGCAATTATTCATCATGCAAAACACATTGTTCGAATCAATCATTCTTCGTCTTCAGCCAAATTGGAGAACGTACCGAAAGGTCACTTGGCCGTGTATGTTGGAGAAGAAAGCAAGTACAAGAACCGGTTCGTGGTTCCGATTTCGTACTTGAAACATCCATTGTTTCAAGATTTGTTGAGGAGTGCTGAGGAAGTGTACGGGTTCGATCATCCCATGGGAGGCTTAACGATCCCTTGTAGTGAAAATGCATTCATAAATGTAACTTCTTATTTGAATGGATATTACACTAGTTAGATGGTCGGAAAAAGCACAATTCATTTTCTTGATTTCAACTTTCGAGTACAAGTATATAAGATTGAGGAATATTTAACCTAACTACATTTTAAGATTTGATGTTTTCGTTTGATCCTTAATGTAGAAGTATAATTTATAGTGACGTCCAAAAATACCCTTGCAAGTTTAATTTTAAGTAAAAGTATTATTTACCCTTTCATTTATCCACAATAAATAATTTCTTTAAAAATGCAAGTTTTATCTTATTATATACTAGTACTAACCTGTGGCGTTGCCACGACATGTTTAACTTTTAATTAGAATTAAGTTTAGAGAAACACATATCATATAAACGAAAAGTCATATAACAATATTTAAAGGTAGAATACATTAAATTATTCGAAAGGTAATGCATAGTCAATGTATAACAATCTCCGGAGGTATATCAATAATCAACAACTGCAAAAGAATATATAAAAAGGCAGTCAGTATTAAAATTAAAATAATATAATTTTGATAATTTAAAGTTAGAGTAATTTAATATAATAAAACATACCTCAAAGCTTTCTAAACACCTCTGTGTACAGAACGTTTGTCATCGTATCTGTTGGATTGCCTTCCTCATCCAGTGTTAAAACCTTAAGACTTCTCTTGCTTGTGATTCTAGAAAAAGCCACATAGAGCTGACCATGAATGAAAACAAACTTTGGAAGATATAGTCCAACCTTAGATAACGATTGTCCCTGACTTTTGTTAATAGTAATCGCATAACAAACTGATACAGGAAATTGCCTACGCTGAAATCTAATACTCCCTCCGTTCCAAAGAAATATTTCCATTTTGACTTTGACCGGTCAACTGTCTTCGACTTTGACCGCGAATTACTCTTAAACTATAATAGTAAATAATTTAATAAAATCATATAATTAAAAGTTAATAATTAAATTTTCATTATCTAATTTTATTAAATTATTTACTATTATAGTTTAAGAGTAATTTGCGGTCAAAGTCGAAAACAGTTGACCGCAGAATAGTAAAATGGAAAGATTTCTTTGGAACTGAGGGAGTAGGAAATTTGGTAAGGTCAGAAGGTGTGAGTACCATCCTAGGTATAAAAACCTTCACTTCAGCGTTCTTCCTATGTATGGTCTTCGCCTCAATAACGTGATTGCCAATTGCAGTAACAATCAACCGAGTTCCATTACAAAGCTTCGAGATCTGATCAATGTTCCTAAGAAGCATTATAGGACAACCCACCTTAAGACGGATTATATGATTTGGTATTCCATAAGTCCTAATAGTGTTTAGGAACTCGACGGCATATACATCTTCTCTATTGACGATATCATCTTCATCAGGGCATATGTTGTCAGAACTCATGAACTCGGTGGCATCTCCAAGTAAAAGAGACATGATATAGTTATTGACTTCATGGACTATCTCATTGGTCGGAGCAAGAATAGCTCTATCCTGGAAGTACCGACCATCGTCAACATGGTCTAATATGCAGGGAAATGTGCTCTCAACTATTGCAGCAATTGGTTCACCAGTTGAACGAATAAAGATATCATCAGACAATTTAAATTCTACCTCACCATTATTATCACCACAAACTTCACCATCTCCAACACTCAACAACCGATTAGAAAACTCCCTAATACTCTCAATCTTAGCATGTGAGGGGCCAGAATGTAATTTAATAAATAAAATAAACATACATAACATAAAAAATAATTTAGATGCATTTCAAATATATAAATTGGATTCGAAAAACTATAATTAATATAAAATGTTATGAAAATACCTGCAGGCGCATGTTCTTAGTGAGCTTCAACACACGACATGAACTTCAAAGCTTCTTCGATGAGCAGAGAGATGCATGGACTATGTCTTGCCTCCTACCCTTAGGTATGACTGGCAGTATCTGTCTGAAACCCCCACAAAAAATGACAATAAATCCACCAAATGGTTTGTTCGATTCTCTACCATGTTGATCTCTCATTATGTCCCTTAGACTGCGATCAAGAGCCTCAAACAAAAACTTATTAGTCATGGGCGCCTCATCCCAAATTATTAACTTTGTATTCTTCAAGGAGTCCTGTAAGATCGCTGTCAGGGGTTATCCTACTGCACGTAGTAGTTTCATCGACCTGCAAAGGAATAATGAATCTAGAGTGTGCCGTACGACTATCAGGAAGAAGTAGAGAAACTATACCACTCGATGCAACTGGGAGAACAATATCACGTCTACCACGTAATGCAGAGCACAATGTATTCCACAAAAATGTCGTTCCAGTGCCATTGTAACCATAGAGAAAGAAAACTCCACCATTACCAGAATCGACTGCATCCATAATAGTATAGTACACACTCCTCTGCTCATCGGTGAGAGACAGAAACAAACAGTTGTGCTGCTCAATCATATGATCAACATCGTACGACATTTCTTCAAGTATTAAATTATTCATGCCATTATCTATGACTACACTGTCGGGCATGGGCATACCTTCAATCTAACTCAAGCTGAACCCATTCCAAGAAAGGAACTCTTCAATCTCAGCAAGAGCAAAATTCCTCAATTGTTCTTCATTTAACTCGAGCCCTAAATTGAAATTTTGAGAAATAAAGTCAGCATATTAAATAATATATAAATTTAATCGTAAAAACATAATTTCTGATACCATATTGAAATTTATACCTGGATTATTCAACTTCCTTCGCATGATGTACTGCATGTCGTCAGATAGATATTCCCATGTATTTTTCCAAATCTGAACAGGCCTGGACATATTATCATACTGGAGCAGTATGGATAACAAATGTCGAAGGAAGCGACCGGAATCCCAAAAACTTGCTTCCTTAATTAATAGCATGGACATATTCTTTGTCATCATCGAGCAACCTCAAAGCGTAGCATGCATCGTGGTATGTTGGATGAACAACACCATCCACTATCCGCAAATCCTCATTGCAAGTGGCACCACTTATGCGATTCAACAATATTCTCAAGAAATATAGGGGCCCGGTCTTAATTGGAACATGGCAAATTCTTCCTACTTTATTGTTGAAAACCTTCCTATCCCTCCACGTTTTTCCATTAGGATCCCACACGTAATTTCTCGAAAACTTAGAATATAGATACTTACGTGCCTCGGGGTGATATTTGTTGAATTCCATCCATTTAAGAAACCTTGTCTCTGCAACGGTATGCTTCTCCAATAAGTCAGTAATCAGATCACCATCTTTGAATGTGACTGACTGTTCACCTTTCAAATGAAATGATAAACGCTTTAAGGTGAATCTATGTAATGAATATCATATCCCATTATACGCCATGCAACCTCACATGCAGATACGTACCGGCAATCAACATAATCCTTCACCTCATTATCCACCGTTAGTTTTGCAGCTATCCTATATATCCACACCCTTATTGACGTACTTGAACATATACTTGATTGAATTTGTCTTATTGCACCATTCAACATTTATGTGAGCCGTGTACTTCATCAACATGAACGGATTGTAGGGAACAATGAACCTATAAATTAAGAGTGAAACAACTTGTTATTTTTTTAATTTTTTAATACACGTGGCAATCAAGTTCGATATATCCATAGATGAAATATACTTTAATAATTCAAGATTGATAAGTAATTATAAATTGCACATGTTGTCAATGATATTGCCATTCTTCTCAATGCACACCTCTTATACACATGATAGCCATTACCATCGAATATAGTCAGCTCATTAAACGACTTTGGAAATTTCTTAGAGCATTTCTTGCCATCATGCATGCAAGGTGAAGTCAAATTCAATGGTCCGCGTGGACCATATACTCGGAGATAGCTTTGTATAGCTTCGGATTGAGTTCCTTATCCGGTATCTCAGCACAGATGAAATCATCTATAGAACTTGCTGACATATTTTTATCCGCTCGATCAACCCACAGCAGTATATATGCATGGGGAAGCCCGCATTTTTGAAATTCAATAGTGTAGACAACTACAAAGTTAATAAAATAATAATCAATTAAGTTGACTTGATTAATAACAGACTAATATATTAATATAAAGAATAAACTATACTTATAGATAGTTACCTCTGATTGCCTTGCCAAATATGTTTTCTATCTTCAAGTCCTTTATAAGCTGGTCCAACTTCATTTTGAAGACGCGACTCATAGCATCAAGCCTATCCTCGGGTCGTAAACC
This sequence comes from Plantago major, assembly GCA_026545765.1. Classification (NCBI taxonomy): domain Eukaryota; kingdom Viridiplantae; phylum Streptophyta; class Magnoliopsida; order Lamiales; family Plantaginaceae; genus Plantago; species Plantago major. The sequence continues at coordinate 85,741,464 of CM048843.1, read as the reverse complement.
CTTCGACTCGACAAAATGTGTTATCTCAGGCCATTTGGGATTGCAAGTGAATGTGATGAATAGCTCGGGATATTCTATACTCTGGCATATGGCCATAGTATCTTGGAAGTTCTGTACCATATATCTAGGACCTCCGACAAATGAAGATGGCAAGACAAACCGTTTACCAAGATTTCCATGTGGATCGGCGGATCAATATCACATGTTCGAATTGCATCATCAAGAGACTTATAATTATTAGACCTCAACAACAATTGGTTCCTCATTATGAAAGCAAGCCTCTGTGCTTCCATCATCAGATAACCACGTACCATAAACTGTTGAAACAACTTTCTACTCAGCAGTATGGTCTGAGCCTCATCAAAAAGCCTAAATGCCAAGAACTCCTAAATTGTAAGTGTGTGCCTTACACCTTTGGACTTATCAGAGTGCAATATCTCAATATGGTATCTATCCTCACCATATGGGAAAAGTAGGGGATGCTGCATTGTAAGGTAACATGGATGCAAATATGAAATTTTATTGAAGTCACCATTTATTTGCTCAAGTACAATATCACGCGGATCCATGTCATACTCATCGTCTCCTGATCATTTTAAAATTAATAAAAGTACTAAAAAATATATAATTTGTCTTGTTAAAAATTATTGAAATTCCAATATACCAACAATTAATGCAGCAACTTCAGAACATGTTGTTAGATTGTACATGCGTCCATCACGTGACCTCCTAATTAGACACAACTTATCATTCATGTAGTTATTTTCCTTGAAGCGTTCAGCAGCCATACGAAAATTCTTTGCACTTTCATTATCAACATCTATCATTTTCCTTATATCATCTACAATAGATGGATCAATCGCAGAAGCAGTTTTGATCTGAAATAAATTAAATGTAAATCCTATTATATATAATTAAACATATATATGATATCTAAAATAATTATTTTATTTCATAATATAAATAAAATGGAGAAAATATCTGACTACATCAATCCGGTCCTGAGGTTCATCCTCGTCACAGTACATATACAGTTGTGAAAACTTAGGCGATTCGCCTACTTTAGGTAGAAAACTACCCATCAGATGATAGTTATTTCCACCAAGCCTATATGAATAGGGACCATGTCCATTGTTGACTGAATGGTATTGGGTTCCACCCCTCGAAGTAAAGGCGTACATCATATTATAAGCACGTATGTGCTCAATAAAATTGTGACTCTTAATGTATCTATTTTGTAGAAGACCAAGTAGAAGGCGTGGAGGTTGTTTGAGGAGAGGAAGTCGTATGTTACCACCACTACAACACAAACCAAACTCCAGATTACTCAATGGAGTTTTTTTTAATCCTCTCATCAAACCACATAAGTGCGCCGCAAAATCCACACGTGTATGTTGGATCACCCATATCCAGGTAAGCTAATCAATGAAAAATATATATGTCACATTTCATATAATGGAGTAATATATTGGCTTATATGTGTAATCTATTAAGTAATTAAGATTACCTACGGCCGATATCCCATTATTTCTCCGCGCAACCATGTTCTTCTTGTCGTGGATCTTTTTCATATCTATCTTTCGTGATTCCTTAAGTACCTCACTATGTGATGATTCTGTAATGATATTCCTCCGTTGTTTGAGAGTATAACTGATCTTGAGCTCCTAGGAATGTCATATGCCTTTGGTTGAGTCAATAAAGCGTTACCATGAACTATAATACATACATGAATATATCATTACCAAAAAAATATATTTAATGTTGTACTATATAACATATGAAAACAGTTACCATCCGTAACACAACTAAATGAAGAGTAGCTTGGAGTTAGGTAAGGTACTATTATAAAATGAAATTAAATATACTCTTTAAAGCCTACTGGAATTCGTGAAGTGCAGGGATATGTATATATATACATTTAATTTGTAACAAATGGAGTTTGGATATAGATTAAAAGATTTAATTTGATAATTTTAAAAATGTAACTAACCTTTCAAGATAAAACTAAATAAATTGTTGCACAATTTGTGGCTCAAGATCCTGTTTAATTATCCTGGAAGTACTAAAATGTGGACTTAACAAAATCGTGGGGATTATATATGTATTTAGAGTTTTTGTTGCTAACGTGAATATAGTTTAAAAAAAAAAACAAATATGTATTTAGAGTTGGTTATGCATGTATTTGTTGTTAACTTGAATCTGTTAGGATAATTAAAAGTAAATTGTGAATGGTAGAATTTTTACTTTTAAATTGGAAGATTTATAAATCAATTCTTTTGGGTTGGAATTTGACATATAGAATTTTGTCCTATGTGACTTTTTTCTCCTTTGAATATCATCACTACTTTTAAAATATAAATTGATTAACCATTTTAATAATGCATTCATTAGAATCAATACTTACGACCTTGTTTTAAACAATGATCATATTTGGCTAATTGAATATTCCTAAATAATAAGACCATTTAGTTAAACGATATCAACAGTATAAACTTTTTTCTTTTTTTTGGAACAAAGATAGTTTTATTCCAGTAGATCAGTGAAAAGTACATCGTCTCAAGCATCGACAACATCACAAAACAAAAAGACCTAAGACAAACACACAACTACCCAATCCTAGGATAGCTACGTAGCTGATTACATACAGGAATCAGTTTGGCATCCAAAATACAGCGTCCTATAGCTTTTTGAACTACTAACCGAAGCAACTGGTTGAAATCCTGTTGTCCATCTCCAAAAACACACGAATTCATGTTGTCCACCTCCAAAAACACACGAATTCCTGGCTGTTCCACAACGCATAAATCAGTTCAGTACAGATTGCCTTAAACACTCTGGGCCTGGGATGTCTCCCCTTAGAAGCTGTGCAAATAAACAGAACAGCATCCTTCCAGGAACCTGTACAAACTGGCAAGCCATACCAGCCAAGTAAAGCATGCCAAACAACACTAATAACCTGGCAACCAAACAACAAATGGTCTATAGTCTCATGTTCAACAGCACAAAACACACACAACGGGTCAACATCAATACCAATCTGGACAAGATGATCTTTTGTTGCCAGTATAAACTTTTCTTTTTCATATTGATATGTACCTTTAAGTCCTACTCCCAAACTAAGAAGACTTAATCATATCGGGACAATGCTATCAAGGGAGTTCGACCTCACCAAAGTTAAAGGTCCAACTACACCAAAATCAAGAGGCCGACCCTCTAATACTTCAACCTTCGGACTACAATCCAAGCCTCATCAACTTAAATGGGCCAAGCCCATTAAAGGCCCATGAGCCCAACTTTTAGCATGGACGAATCCGGACCGTACACTTGGCACTCATCCAAGAGAGGATGATAACAAATCTTGCCTATAAATACAAGGCCTCTACTCCTCATAAACGGTAAGTAACGACTTCCGAAAATCTACTAACGAAGTTTTTAAGTCCTAGATTGAAAAGTCGACCGACTTATTAACTAGTTGAATCTAAGTACCGGGTTGTCCTAGGCAAACCGGCCCAAAAGGGTCTAACCCCTTATTTTCTTATCACAGATCAACGACGGACACCACCGAGGACCGACAGACGCAACGGAGGACCGACGGACTCAACCTCGGACCACAAACGTGTCTAGGTCCACTTTTTCATCCGCACACTTCTCGACCTTCGCAAAGTCACGAATTTAATCAAAGTAAAGGCGACTTGAACCAAGGACTAAACGACTTCCGCTAACTAATATCATCGTTCGAGCATGAACTACATCCATCTAGGGCGTCGACGAACTAACTAGCGACTTATCCATTTTTACCCCACATCATATTGGCGTCGTCTGTGGGAAACACTTAGTACAAAAAGCCATGGCTCCAGCTAGAAGACGTACTAGAAGGACAGCTCCAGTAATCCTTAGATCAACAACTTCTGATGTTGGGCCCCGAAGTCAAGTCCGCAACCGCACCCCACGGGAAGTCAATTCTTTCACAGGAAATCAACGGATCAATGAACATGATGATAGGGATGGCCTCGAAGCTTCTCTTTCCACTACGGAACGACGAACGGGACAGCAACGCCCTCCCAATCCACCAACTCCGGCACCCGTAGACGCAATGACTGTTATACCTCAGGTCACTGCCGACGGTCTACTGGCCGGATACATTGAAGCTCAAATTCAACTTTTGCAAGCCGCCCTGTTACTAAGGACCCAACCTCAATTAGGGCCAGGCGTGAACCTCCCAGACAACTCTAACCACGCACCACGAAGAAGCTCAAATTCAACTTTTGCAAGCCGCCCTGTTACTAAGGACCCAACCTCAATTAGGGCCAGGCGTGAACCTCCCAGACAACTCTAACCACGCACCACGAAGAAGCGCTCCCGTGCCAATCCGATCAACCCCAAGTAACAACAGATCATGTGGTAGAATCCAGAGGACCCCCGAACTCTCGAAATACCGATCGGTCCGAAAGTCTCAGAGCCTCAAGCCATAGAGCCCCGGGAGACTTACGAAACATGCTAAATCGTCGGGCTCGGAGTAATTTGCACTCAAGAAACAATCGGAGGACAAGTAGAGAGGGGAACATGGGAGTCGATGAGAGAACACGTCGTGACACAACTCCTTCTCGCACCACCGCGCGAAATTGGCAACGTCAAGATGACGGGAGAAGGGACCACGGGGAGCAATACGACGAGGAGAACGAAACTCTCAACGGGTACCGAGGCGACACTCCACCCCAAAACCATCCCCGCCATGGACGATTCCGTAATGAAAGAATACAGTCGCCAACCAGGATGACTAGGAATGATGATTATCGAGACCACAGGAGGGGAAGCCGAGATAGGGGAAGGGAACATCATCGAAAACGAACTAGGTCAAGGTCTGCCAGGACTCATAGGGGGGACAGGCACATGGATGAAACCGAACAAATTAAAGAACAAGTTAGGATCCATGAAGCTGCCCTAGAATTGGAACGGTCAAAGCTAGAAACACTTACCCATGCAAGAGATATCATGAAATATGGAAGGAGCACAATCCTCTTTTGCCAAGCTGAGGGACACCGAACTCCCTCCGGGAGGAGTACCGAGTTCTAAGGAAACGTATGAGGGAATCACATGCCCAATAGATCACCGAATTCGTTTGAGGCATCCACAGGAGGCATGGGAGTACCGGACAATGTAAAGGCACAGTTATTTCCCAACACCCTCTACGGACCCGCCATGACTTGGTGGAAGCACCTCCGGCCCAACACTATAACATCCTGGGACCAGATGATCGCCAAATTCACTATGCGATTCGAGAACTTCCTCGAAACAGCTCATCCAGTCAGCTACCTGGCAGAAATTGTGCAAAAGGAACATGAAAGCTTGAGATCGTTTGTCAAAAGGCTTGAACAAGCAGTTGTCCTCGTTGAGTCACACCCCATCAAAGATCGAGTATTCCACATGGGCGAGAACATCAACAACGCTTCATTCCGCTACACGATTGTTGATGCAGGAATAACCACCGAACGAGAGTTGAATGAAGTAATCAAAAAATTCTTGAGCACACACGAAACCCTTGACAAAATGGTAGTGAGAGCCGAGGTCAAGAAGGCAAAACCAGTACCAGATAACACAAGGTTGGAAAACCAACATTTCGAGCAAAAGCGGAAAGGTGATAGAAGAGGAAGGGTTGAGGAAAGAAGAAGATCTCCCCGAAAAGTTTACAAAAACTACGCTGACCTAAAAGCCCCCAAGGAACAAATCTTGACCATCATGCAAAGTCAAGGCTTCCCAATCCAGTGGCCCCCCAAGCACAGGGAAACCAGGTTCACCAGGAACTCGAACGAGTACTGTCACTTCCACCAACAGACGGGACACTCCACCGGAAAATGCACGCACCTCAGGCAGGAAATCCAGAGGTTGATCGAAATGGGATATTTGCAAGAATACATCATGAGGAAGCCCGAGGGCACCGACCAACGCCGGACGAAGGTACCGATCGATGAGCCGCGTGGTGCAAGGGACCGGAGAAATGCATCTCCCCGTCGTTCTCCTCCCAGAGGGTCTAGCCCTAGGCATAACAGAGGTGAAAGGCCCGCTCCGATCAAGAGACGCTCGTTTAGCCCAAGAAGACAATCAGTGTAACCCGGACCACCGAGCCCGAGAGGACGCCGAGAGGCTAGGAGATCCCCAAGTCCGGCACGAGAGAACAGGAGGGTAGCATACGTCGAAACTCAACCAGCTTACGTAGATGATAACCCGGTCCGTTTTGGGAGAATACTTAGCATTGCCGGAGGACCTACTGAAGGAGACGGTAGGAATGCTCGAGAAGCCATGGCAAGATCACTGAGAAATTCGGATGAGAAATCCGTCAATATGGTGTCTCCCGGCACCAACGTGATCACCTTTGACGAATCTAAAGCACCCCCTCCATGCAAGGGAGAAGGATTGGTCCATGACCCGGATGTCCCCTTGGTGGTGGAAATGGACATAGCAGGTTATGAGATCACAAAGGTATTAATCGATACCGGCGCCTCCTCTAACATTCTCTTCATGAGCACTGTCCAAAAAATGGAAATGAGTTTAAGAGGATTGTTACCAGTGACAACGGACCTCGTTGGCTTTGGAGGAAACCGGATCAGGCCAAGAGAAATCCTGTATCTCTCGGTTTCCATGGGAAAAGCTCCACTCAGGGTTACTCACCAAGTCCCTTTTGTTGTCACCGAGGCAGGTTGCGAATACAACATAATTATGGAGAGACCGGCTCTAAATCAATTCAAAGTAGTGGTGTCAACCTTCCACCTAAGGATGAAGTTTCCCACCACAGCAGGCATCGGATCCCTTAGTGGAGATCGGAGAAGAGCATGGGAATGCTACACTCTCTCTACTAGAAGGTGCGCCAAGTGTCGAAATATATATATATATATATATATATATATATATATATATATATATATATATATATATATATATATATATATATATATATATATATATAGTTCTCAGTTGCCGGAAGAAAATATGGTTCATGAGAAATGCGATGATAATATAAAATTAGGTTTAAAGAGCAAGATGAAGCATACAGAAGAGTTCTCATTTGCCAGAAGAGAATATGGTTAAAAATAAAGACAATAATAATATAAAGTCGGGTTTAAAGAGCAACATGGAGCATAGATGGAGTATACATGAAGCATAGAGTGTAAAAAAAAAAATTGATGAACAGTAAATCGGAATAGTACCGATCTTCAGCTGCCTCCAATGTCGGTCTCCAATGGCCTCCAATGTCGGTCTGCTTCTCTTCTCTTTTTCGGCCTCCAATGTCGGTCTCCAACGTCTCCAATGTCGTCCGTCCTCTTTTCTTCACGTCGGTCTGCTCTCTTTTTCTTCCGCCGGTCCGCTGCTCTCTCCTTCTGCCGGTCTACTCTCTCTTCTTCTCCGTCGGTCCCTTCTTCTCCGTCTGATTCTTCTCGCTATGCCGGTCTATTTCTTCTCGATATGTCGGTCTGTCTGCGTATGACTTCTTCTCGGTCTCTTCTTTCAATCTCGGTACTTGTTCTTTTCTACTTTTCAATGGCTGGGTAAAAAAAAGAAGAAAATGATGAGGTAAATGAATTGGTGAAAAATTCATTTATATAGAAGTAAAATGGGCCAGTTCGACCGGGCCCGGGCCGAAAAATCTAGTCCATACATCAAGACTTGAGCGACCGGTATAAATGACGAATCGAGAATATGGTTCAATCGCAAAATTTCACAATTATCTTTTTACTAAGATATTTGGAAACTTGGGGGACGAGGAAGATGGATGAATAAACGAGAACGTCAAAATTATTTTGTGTCGGTACAAAAAGTTTGACACAAAAATCGGATCGAAAAAGTTTGACACAAATAAATTATCTCGAACCTCACTTTGCCGAGACGAGAGTGTCGAATTTATTTTGTGTCGGTACAGACGAGGAAGACGGATGAATAAACAAGAGCATCGAAATTATTTTGTGTCGGTACAGACGAGGAAAACAAGAGTAAAACGAGAGCGTCAAAATTATTTTGTGTTGGTACAAGATGTTTGATACAAAAATCGGATCGAAAAAGTTTGACACAAATAAATTATCTCGAACCTCACTTTGCCGAGTCTCGGTCTCGTCTAAGGCGTGCCCATATCTCCGACGGAACCAAGAAACAAAGAAATAAGAGAACTAAGAGACGAAGAAGATGTACGTATGTATAGTCCACAAGAACCAATCAGATGGCGCCACGTAAGCGGAGCGACAAAACCCATTTATGGGCTTGGGCTCGGGCCTGAGAACAAAAATGGGGGACATGAAATAGGCCGAGAACAAGAAGCCCATTTTGACAAGATCATGACCACCGGAATTGAGATATGTCGGACTTCAACTCGAAAAATTTCACAACTATCTTTTTACTAAGATACCTGGAAACTGGGGGGACTTATGATATGTACCTTTAAGTCCTACTCCCGAACTAAGAAGACTTAATCATATCGGGACAATGCTATCAAGGGAGTTCGACCTCACCAAAGTTAAAGGTCCGACTACACCAAAATCAAGAGGCCGACCCTCTAATACTTCAACCTTCGGACTACAATCCAAGCCTCATCAACTTAAATGGGCCAAGCCCATTAAAGGCCCATGAGCCCAACTTCTAGCATGGACGAATCCGGACCGTACACTTGGCACTCATCCAAGAGAGGATGATAACAAATCTTGCCTATAAATACAAGGCCTCTACTCCTCATAAACGGTAAGTAACGACTTCCGAAAATCTACTAACGAAGTTTTTAAGTCCTAGATTGAAAAGTCGACCGACTTATTAACTAGTTGAATCTAAGTACCGGGTTGTCCTAGGCAAACCGGCCCAAAAGGGTCTAACCCCTTATTTTCTTATCACAGATCAACGACGGACACCACCGAGGACCGACAGACGCAACGGAGGACCGACGGACTCAATCTCGGACCACAGACGTGTCTAGGTCCACTTTTTCGTCCGCACACTTCCCGACCTTCGCGAAGTCACGAATTTAATCAAAGTAAAGGCGACTTGAACCAAGGACTAAACGACTTCCGCTAACTAATATCATCGTTCGAGCAAGAACTACATCCATCTAGGGCGTCGACGAACTAACTAGCGACTTATCCATTTTTACCCCACATCACATATACAACCCACCAAATCCTAAAATCCCTGCACTCCTCACTCCTCATTTCTTCCGCCTCTCTTCTTCTTCTCTTTCTCTCTCGGTTTCAAAATTCTCCAGATATTTTCATACTAAACAAACCATTTGTTTCATAGAACCTTAAGTTTCCCAATGCGCAAGTTCCACTTATTAACAAACTTAAACTATATAGGTAGATATCGTTTAAATAGTAACAATGCTTTTATAGGTTTACAACAATACCATGTCGTAAGTAATTGTTTTCATAAAATAAGAATAAGCTACTCTTAGTTTTTTAAATTTGCAATTCCAAATATGCAAGAGAAGGGAAATACTCACAAAAATTTGAAATTAGACTTAAAATTTTGATAAAAAATTATTTACCACAATCACGAAGATTTAAGTTCTAAATACTCACGACCTGGTACAATTTAAGTTATTTTTAATATATGGCTTAGTATTAGATTATAGTAAAATGAAGGTTTAAAAAATTCAACAAAAATCAAATTTGAAAATTGTTCCAATCCGGATGAATTACTATTCAAAATAAAATGTAATACTATAAATAATTCTCCCACCGTTCCATTAATAAATTTCTAACTTTTGTCATTTGGGATTTCGATAGAATTTACTATGCCAAAAAAGGAAAGTTATTACTTAACTAATTAATTCTTTATTATTTTTATTTCCTAATTTATAAAAAAAAATCAAAAGTGTCACAAATAATCAAAATTGACCGGTCATTAGGATTTCTGCTAGGGTATTATCACCATCCGCAAATATAAATCAATAACATAATAATACCTAGTTAAAATTTCATAAATAAGTCATGAATTAAAAAAAAAAGATCTGCACAACATTTTAACATTTCCAAGTTTTACTTTTTATTTTTAATAAACTCTCCAGGTCAACTCGATTTCTTGCCAGATTTATCCGTGTTCCGGTTTTTTTTTTTTTTTTTTTTTTTTTTTTTTCCTCACCTGTAAGCCCACCGAAAACCTCATTTTGTACTAAAATAACTTGGTATCTACAAACCAAATAATTTTCAGGCACATGCACGTCAAGAAATTTATAGATGCATTTCCTTAGTCACAGTCAAACGGAGGCTTTATTTGGTTTGAGGGAAAATGGGGGAAAAGAAAAAAAAATAGGGAAAAATAAGATTTTCCTGGAAAATGTGAGGGAAAAAATAACTTTCCTTATTTTGTGGAGATAGATTTATTTTGTATAGATTTTGATAAATTTTCCAGAATTTTCTGAGAACTACCAAATGGTGGAAAACAATATTTTCCCCTATTTTTTTTTTCTTTTCCCCCATTTTCCCTCAAACCAAATGAAGGAATTCATAAACTTCAGGTTGAAACAGACTCGGAAACCATCTTCAATTGGTTAATGGAAGCTGATAATCCACCCATAGAGCTGGATTTGCTAGTCCAAAGATGTAGAACACTACACCGCAATCCTTGGGAAATTGAGCTGCTAAAGATTGATAGACGTGCTAATGTTTGTGCTGATCATCTAGCGAGTCTAGGTTATAATTATGGAGGAGAAAAACTTTGGTTTGATCCGCCTATTTCTGTAATACCTATTTTGGGTCTTGACAATGACTTTTAAGCTTTAATATACTTCTGGTTGCATAAAAAAAAAAAAATGAAGCCTAAGAGTAAAATTAGATTTACAATGCAAAATAATAATTTACTGATAATATCACTAAAATTCAATTAAATCCTGGAGGATCAAATCTCTCTCAGGTCAAATTTCTCCAAGTCATGCAATTTCACTTTTACAGAGTGAATAAAGAAAACCTACAAAATTAAATAAAAAGTAGAAAAGAGCCAAAGAGACCTTAAAATCAGGCCTAGAATTGCACCATGAGGCAAATTAAGTACTCCATAAATTCTACTTCATCATGATTTTTTTTTTCAAATTTAGGAGAATCATTATACAGACATAACTATTCATAAATCAATTTCTTCCAAAACAAATGAATTGCATTCAATCGGACTCGCTTCTTCATCGCTGATGTCAATGGGATTAATTAGCACGCTTTGCTGGAGTCAAAATCACTGTAGAAAGTATTGTTGGAACCTTGAGCTGTATAGTCATCAACCTTTTATTTCCCTTTGCAACATTTGACAATCCTCTTAGCAGTCTCTATCATAAGCATAGGTGCAGATGCAATCTCCTGATTGAAACAAAATTCAAAAATAAAGAATTGGTTTACAAATTAAACCAAATTGATGATGTGTTTTTAAAATTACCGTAAGTGATAGACTACACCACTGTCTTAGTATATCTTCAGCTTTAGTTAGATATACAACACTATTTTCTTGGAATGTTGATATATCTTAGAAAATTTATTGGAACTGTTAAGAGTAGGCAGAATGTTCGGGAATAACATTGATTGCAATTATATATAAAAAACAATCTAATATAATACTTACATAATTCTCATGATCATTTCACTTGGGTATACTTGATATTGCTGCTAAGAATATGAGCACATCTGCAATTCAGCAAGGAGACTGGAAAAATGAAACCAGAAAGCTCAATGGAAGTTATAATAAACAAATCATGCATAAGTTTTCAATAGGGAAGAATCGAAAAGCCCAAACAATATGTTACTTTAAAAGTAATTAAGAGCTGATTTCATGATTTATAAACCCTTTCTGTTTGATGATTCGTGCAAGCTGAAGATTTGAAATTATAAAATGTATTAGGCTATGTTATTTTCGTCTGCAAACTCATTCAGTTCAGTTCAGCTCTGCTTAATTATATTTTATACTACAATTCAGTTCAGTTCAGTGCAGACGAAGAGAACAGAGTCATAGTTATGTTGTGATATAATCAATTACTCCATGCAAATAGGGAAATGTTTATAATCTTTGAGAAGGAAAACACGCGGAGCCATTGGAGATGGTGAATTACACAGGGGACTTCCTCAAACAATACCAAGCAGCAAAGGTCCATATCACCACTTCGAGACCACCTGAATCTACTAGACATTGGAAACCTCCTAAAGGCACCACAGTAAAGATCAATGTCGACGCATCGATACTAAAATCTTCAAATGCAGCAGGTATAGGGGTAGTGGTACGGGACTCTACGGGGTCTATTTTGGCGTGGAGGTAGAGGAAAATTGATTATCTCTTATGTCCAGAATCTGTAGAGACCATAGCTATTAAGCATGGTGTGGAACTTGCGATTTTGCTTAGGTTGCAGGATGTGACGGTAGAAAGCGACTGCCTCTCAGTTGTTCAAGCCATAAACTCCAGTGGGATCTGCCTATCTGCTCATGGTCATATTGTGGACGAAATCAAGTCGAAGTTTTATTTGTTTAATTCTATTTCAGTTTCTCATGTTTTTCGTACGGCTAATACAGTAGCCCATGAACTTTCTAAGCGGGTTAGATGTGATAGGGAAGGCTTTGATGATTTACTTTCTTAGCTGTGAACCTTTTGTATGATGTTTGCTGGTTGAATGAAGTTTTGCCATTTTGCTCTTAAAAAAAAAAAAAAATCTTTGACTTTGGTTTAATACAAACGGATTTGACTCTTTCAACATTTGGTAATATATTTAGAGATATGATAATTAATTGGGTTTAATTATGCATATTTCAATTCATGCACGGTTACAATCACTGGAAAATGAAGAAAAAAGACTTAGGCTCTATTCTTTTCAATCAAATTCTTGAATCGAATCGAATCAATGGAATCGAATCGAATCAAACTAAACTGAATCGAATCGAATCAAGAAATTATTGTGTAATAATAATAACAATTATATGATGGTATATATAATCACAATTAAAAAAATATATTATTTTTGTCATCTTTCTCACATTCTTCCTACTCTTTTTTCTGTCATTTTACATTTTTATTTATTATTGTATAACAAACTTTAAAACCAGCCGCGTGGAAGGTACTTTATACGATGCCTCAAATGGAAGACACATATCAAATATACGTGATTGTTGCTACCTTCACTCTGCATAATTTTATGCGCATGTGTAAACTTGAAATACCAGTTTGCAACATGATATCAATGTCAAGTGGAGTGGATAATGATTTATTGAACCCGACAAGGAAACGATGAACAGGGTGCGCAAGGAGATGACATTGAGAATTTGGCGCTCTATTCCAGGCAATATAGAGCCCGAGGAAGATAATATAGAGCTCGAGGAAGATAATATAGAGGAATAAATGCCATTTTTCAATATTTGTGATATATAATATTATTTTTATAAAGTTTGGTCCGATTTTTTGTTTGGTTTAACTTGTTTTGGAGTTTTTGAACATGTAGATTTTTTGTTAGTTCAAATTGTAACTATACTCTTTATTTCATTGATCTACTAAAAGTCGTATTAAAAAGAAAGAAAGAAAAAAAGTTGAAAATAACTCAATTGGATAAATTTTCTTATTTTCCTCGTACAAAAGATCGGGTGTGTAAATAAATGATAAAATAATATTAATAATAATAATAATATTATTATTATTATTATTAACAACAACAACAACAATAATAATAATAATAATAGTAATATGAATTTAATGAATCGAATCGAATCAAGACGAAATCGAATCGAATCGAATCGAATGAAGCCAATGAAGTAAAAGAATTTTACTAAGCAAATATACTTAAAGTAGAATTTACAAAATACTTAAAGTAGAATTTGGAAAAGAATCATCTAACAAACCGTTTGCAAGAAATTTGGATTCTATAAACAAATTAGATGTATTTTTAATTCATTTGTTTTGAGATTCAATTTGCCACCTAGGATTTTGTCCTATGTGGCATATCTTTTTACTAAATAATATCATGCTATTTGTTTTTGCCTATTATAAGTATACGGAGTATATATTTTTAATATCTAATGAAAAAACCGTAGAGTATATAAGCTTAATTTTGCAGTTAGTTATTAATTAAATGTCTCTGCCATGTGTCCATTTGTAGGTGGCTCAAACAGTATAATTAGCAGTAAAATGTGTAGTAGATCCTAATCCGGAAGTCCACAAATGAATTCCAGCACCTTCCTAAACACTTAATTAACGCATCAATCCAGCTTGTCCTTTTTCGGCAATTAAACATCCACTTCAGCAGTTGCTTTTTCTTTCATTGACTTAAGTGTGCGTGTTTTATGGTAATTTTTTTTCTAATTTTACTAAAAGTTGATTAAAATTAATTTTAATTAAAAGTCAGTAGTGTTTTATATATTATATAAAAAATAGACTTAAAATTGTATAAGTAAAGTTTTAGTATTTGCAAAAATTAATTTAGTTAGTTGATTTTAATTTTAAAAAAGGTTACTACCTACTTAAAGTAGTTAGAAGCATGTATTAGGTTGCTTCTTTTCTTCTGACGGTTACCTGTTTTTTTTCTAAAAAAATTGCAGCAGAAGTTGTAATACGAAACACTAATTTTTTTTATTTTTTTTTTTTTTAAGTATAAGACTGCCCAAATTATACAATCACTTCTCATGGTCATGGACTTGGTGCCTTAAAACTTTCTTCCCTACAATAAACATTGTCAAAACTCAAAAGACAATGCATGCTAACGGTTTACAGAAACTAGGGGCACCCTTAGCCTTAAGGGCCATTCCTCACAAGTTGGGGTTTTTCGCACTGCCCAAATGCATGAGCCATTGAATTCTAACAAGAAAAATAATTCTCTTTTTAGGCCCTTATGGACCCTAAATTGTCTCCAAGAGTTAATGAACGCGTTATCACCTTATATCCATCACACACTATAAATAAACTCACTCTCTTAAACTTGAACAACATTCCAGTTCCAACTCTCATCTAAAGCCCCTTTGAATCATATCCTTCACCAACTCAAATTTAACTCATAAATTTAAAGAAATGGCGAGTCGATTTCAGGCAATTATTCATCATGCAAAACACATTGTTCGAATCAATCATTCTTCTTCTTCAGCCAAATTGGAGAACGTACCGAAGGGTCACTTGGCCGTGTATGTTGGAGAAGAAAGCAAGAGCAAGAACCGGTTTGTGGTTCCAGTTTCGTACTTGAAACATCCACTGTTCCAAGATTTGTTGAGGAGTTCTGAGGAAGTGTACGGGTTCGATCATCCCATGGGAGGCTTAACGATCCCTTGTAGTGAAAATGCATTCAAAAATGTAACTTCTTATTTGAATGGATATTACACTAGTTAATTAGATGTCGGAGACAAAAGAACAATTCATTTTCTGGATTTCGACTTTCGAGTACAAAAGTATATAGTATGATTAAAGGGTTAGAACTATTGTAATTTGTACGTGCGTAGTCTATTTTAGATTTGTTCAACATTCATGGCCTTCTTCATGTTGTTTCAAAAATGAAACTTCAGATTATTAATGGTTGCGTCGTTTCCTTATTCGCGAACCAACTACTTCAACGGTGAGTGCGTGAGAGAATATTAGCTTCAACAGGGTCAATTGCAGTTTTGGTCTCTTAACTTGAAGTCCTCTTCAATTGAGGAAGCATTTTTATATGTCGAAAAAGGACCAAGTTTCTGGATATTCGTTTTGGTCGTATGCCGTGTTGAGATGGGTTTGTTGATTTTTGGGGGAATTTTTCGGCGAAACCCTCATACACAAAATTCTCAACTTCCACCCAACCCGCAACCCTAATTTTATACTTCCTCCGTCCCATGACAAGTTTTCCATTTTACCATTTTAATCGTTCCACAAGAAGCTTTCAATTTCCATTTTTGACAATACCCCACTCAACTAATAGCCACATAAAACACTTATATTTACAACTTTACCAACCCATTATCTCTGCTTTTTTCATTTTTTATTCTTTTTCATTTAAATAATATCCAACTTTCCACTTTAACAATCCATTATCACTTTTTATTCATTCTTTATTATTTTAATATTCAAGTCAATTATTTTTCTTATTTTGTTGACCAATAAAGCAAACGGTAAGCTATTATCAGAACGGAGGAAGTTAGAAATTAAGATTCCTAATTTAATTCCAACGAAACCCTAACACTAAAATTTTAAATTGAACCAAAAAGTCTCAAATTCAATCAACATAAACACTACCCCCAGTCTAATTTCAAGAAAAAACCCCAAATTAATTATCTTGTTTTTTAAAAGGGTCGTCTGAAAACAGAGATTGGAAACTCCGTAAAATAACATTAATTTAAAAAAGTTATAAAAAATATAATTTCCAGAAAGCTCAGAAGCTCTTTGTTTCAGAGCTGGGCTCTGAAAAAGCTTTATTTCAACAGTGCTTCCCATACTTTGTCTTTCAACGAAAATTTATGTGTTTGTTAGAAATGAGCTAGCCGGTGAATTGGTTTCCATTAATCCGCAACTTTAGATCATTCAAGATTTCAGTTCCATTTCTGTGTACCCAATATAAGCTATTTTTCCGAAACAAATTGATTAATCTAGTCTACAAAACAACAAGAAATTTGACCGAGTGCAACATAAGCTCAAATTTTATAACGTGTACAACAAAAGTACTCCTATAACATTTTGGATGATTCCACCCTTGGTAACTTTTTTTCAGAATGTTGCCAACCTAACACATTTAACGGATGAAAATTGTTATAGTTATTTTCCCGGATCTTAACAGATCGAATTCTGAGAATCACATAGTTGGACCTAACGTTTTTTTTTATTTTTAAGTCGAATTTTAGCTTTAGTTCTAGATTAGTCCGTTAGGATTTTACGTTTACTATTTAAGTTACAATCTTAGATCTCATTTGTCAGTTGAAACATGAAAATATTGGACTAATTATGTCTCTTTTGGATTGGTCCGGAAGATATATATTAATTTGGTGTAAGGGGGTTGTACGTCTCTTAAATTTTTCGTTAAGTTGCAATTCAACGAACTAGACCGAGGATCTAGTTATAAATTTCGTGGTCATCAACTCATTTGGATTTTTGAAAGTTACAAGTGTAGTCGCCGTATTTAACCATCACTTAATAATTAATTTTTTATCGATAAACATTTATGTCTTACCTTTACATGTTATTTGCTATAATGAAGTAATTAATGAAATATTTTAAATGTAACATGAACATGAATGTTTTAACATAAATTAAACAAAAACACATTTTTTACGATTTTATAAAATATCGATATTATTAGTAAACTCTGATGTTTCTGGATTTAATCATAATGTTTGCATATCCATTTAACCCTCTGCAAATACCGTTTCTCATGAACCTTTTTTGCATTGAGTGTAACAAAATTTTGCTTGCACACGTATGGTTATTAACTTTGTTAGTTTGAGTGCCCTGACTAATTATAACTCGAATTCCTGGCTCCGCCACTGTTTTTAGTAGTTGGCGAACTTTCTATGTAATCGAGCATTGCTAATACACGCTTTCTTCTTTCTTCAGAGGCCATGAATGCTTGCTTCTTATCTCTAATGGATAAGCGAATCCATTATCAACTGGAAGGGACAGAGAAAGAAAGATCGATGGTCGACTCACATGCATGGTGAATTATTAGAGATATATATTTGTGGAGCCACTAGTTCGCTTGAATGTGACAATGCAATCACAATTTGCACCTGATGTTCTATCAATTACTCAATTACATTCATTTCCATTATTCCAATTATGTTTGTTTATATATCATCTAGTTTGACTGGCTTCAACAAAACCTTCAAACAAAATCTTCAATTTATAGTTGTTACTAACGATCGGATTAAATTCCTGAGTGATTATCGTAAAAGGGAAATGGAGACCTATACATACAAGTTTGGTAACCTTATCTCCTTAACAATGTCATTTGTAGGGATGATAGCCAATTTCTAATAACCGCTGAACTTATGACTAGGTACATAGAATATGTACGTCGGCTTTGAAACACATAAACACATGAATAGAACAAAATCCAAGAATTATAGCTAGGCCAAATGGTAGAATGGCGGCACTTATCAATTTCTTACAAGTTGGGTTCAGCAAGAACCCTAAAAGAACACTGTCTAGCAACAAATTACCTAGGCCCTATATATGGACCCCGATGGTCTCTCTACGAATATTAAACACGTTATAAACTTATCCAATTAACTATATAAATAAAGAACTCCTATAAACTTGAATTTCCATCACCATTTCAACAATATTCATAATTCCAATTAATTAACCTATCGAAACCATTAATTAAAGAGCATTCATCATCTTTCACCCACACATAAAAAAAAAAAAAGAAATGACGATTCGATTTCAAGCTATAATTCATCATGCCAAACACATAGTTCGACACCATCATTCAGCATCGTCGTCTTCTTCTTCAAAAACATTAGGGAATGTACCGAAGGGTCACTTGGCCGTTTATGTTGGAGAAGAAAGCAAGAGCAAGAACCGGTTCGTGGTTCCAGTTTCGTACTTGAAACATCCACTGTTCCAAGATTTGTTGAGGAGTTCTGAGGAAGTGTATGGTTTCGATCATCCCATGGGAGGCTTGACGATCCCATGTAGTGAAAATGCATTCAGAAATGTAACTTCATATTTGAATGGACTAAACTAGTTAGATATGTCAGGAATTGAAATTCAGTTTCTTGATTTTGACTTTTGAGTACCAAGTATATCAGAACAAGGGGTAGAGCTAGAACAAATTAAAGCTGAGACATTTAAGTTTAATTTTTTCACATTGTTCCACAAGTATTGTAACAGCTCAAAAATTCGTATTTCGAATTTAGGCGTTTTAGAGCGAATCGAATTTTGGAGCGGAGTTCGAATTCATAAAGCTTATTCTTTGCCCACTCTTACCCAGCTAAGTTAGCCCAATTCCTTTGCCAGTCCAATTTCTCTTGCCAACCCATCTTCTAATCCCTCTCTAAGTCCATCTTTAATGGTGTCATTAACCTCAATTATCCCTATCTTTAATTCTTCCAGCAGTTTCATACATCGTTTTCTTCTTCAGACATCCATCGCCTCTTCTTCTTTCTAGCTCTTGGTGTGAGACGTTTTTTCTGGATTATAAAACTTTCAGAAAACTTTCAGAAGTCTCTCTTTCAGGCAAGTTCCCCTAGGGCTTGCATTCACGTTTATATGTTGATTGTTAGAGTTATAAGTTATGTTGTATTCATTTTTCTTTTCATTTACATGGTTAATTTTCAATTCAGTTTTGATATATATTAGTGCTAATGGTTTGCTAATTGTCGTGGATGTAAATTCGGGTTTCGGTTTGTGTATATGCTCGGCAGATTATGGTTTAAATGGCCTCTTGTTACAAATTGTCAAAGCATGCTAGCCTGAGCAACAAACATGATGGTAGTCTTGGTTTCGTTCTCTTAATTTGATTTTTTTTTTTTTTTTTTTGATTTGTGGTTTTGCTTAGTGGTGTGGTCATGTTCACCATACTTGGTGTTAATTAATCAAGGTAATTAGATGTTCATATTGATGTAAAAAGCAGGTGACCGTGTATATGTCTTTTCCTGAGCCATGCTCTATTCGTCAACATGTATAGTAACTAGTATTAGTATGATTCTTGTATTGTTTGGCAGAGAGATTCTTATTTACATGTCTATTGGGTTATGCAAGAAACTTGGTAATGCTAATTGTGTGGATTCTGTGTAATTGGTATATCTAATAAGATTGTTGTATCTCTGATCTTTGTTGTACTTTCAAGAAGTTGTCGATCAGTGGTTCATATGTTTATTAAAGTTAATATTATGTATGATTGATGTTTATGCACACACTAGTCCATGCATTCATAAGTTAGAGTTTAAAAGCATGCATTCACTTTACCAAGATGTAAAGGTTTAAGTAAAGAAAGGCTTTCAAGTTAAAGATAAGTAAAGGGCTCATAGGAAAATATCATGTTATTTGTGGCGCAGTTACTAGTTTATGTTCAGCCAGTGGCGGAGCCAGGATTTGAAACTGGGGGTGACGGAGTATTATAACACGGACACTACATATGTAATTTGGTTAGGTCGGGCTATGACGGTTCGGGTCGGGTCGGGTCAATATTTTAGACACTAAATTCATCATAAATATTTAAATATGAATATCTAAGTAAAATGAAAGGAAATAAAGAACCACATCATGATAAGGGTAAACAAAAAAAGGATAAAGTATTCAAATTTAAAAAATTATCTCATAAAACAAGATCCACTTCTATGAAAATCGTACTCGACGTCTCTTCATCTTCTCAAAATCATCAATGATTGAATCAATGTCAAAACCCTCAACAATTTCTTTTTCATTATGCATTATCAAATTGCTAGACAAGAAGTCATCCTCCATTGAACTCCACAGTCGTGTCTTTACGATTTTCATGGCGGAAAATGCACGCTCAGAACTTGCTGTAGAAACGGGAAGAGTCAATAGTAGTCGAATCAACCTATCAACAAAGAAGATGACTTGTGTGTTCTAGTCAACACTGTGCACAACTCGGAAAGTGTAGAGACATGAAGCTCTGTATTTTTTTGAATATCAACTTTAAAAAGACCAAGTTGAAACCTAAGGTGTGTTTTCTCTTCACTAGTAACCAAGTAGAACTTTTCCACTAGCTTGCAAATATCATCAACCACAAATAAATTATAATCACCTCTAGGATCAAAAGAGGAACTCAATCTCAACAACTCCATTGCATCTTCATTAAATCGGAAGTTCATCTCTTGCAACATCCAATCTATTGTTCCATTGAACAGTTCAACTCAATAATAATGACCCAAAGTAACAGAATTAGCTTGAGCGCGACCTTTAACAGAACGACGGAGACCATTCATATCAACAATTTCAATTCCATGTGCAGCACAAAACATCTTAACTTTTTTCAATAATGCTTCCCATCCATCTTCTCTAAACTTTTGAACCACTTCTTTGGTGTTTGATACCGCACTCATAGCATTTAGAATATCTTGAGACTTATTCTGAAGCATTCTACACAGATCACTTGTCATTCCCAATAGCTCATGTAAAAAGTGAAGCATAAATACAAATTGAAATGATTTCATCATATCATATTTTCTATCGGTTGTCCCTCTAGAGGAGTTAATTGCATCATTTGATATTTCCTCAACCACAAGAGTGGGATCAAATAATTGAAGTAAACTATTCATTGAATTCAGATACGAACTCCATCTAGTGTCACTTGGACGCTGAAGAGATTGAAGTTGGTTTTTCCTCTTCCAGTTCGAATCTCATCGGCTTCAATCATTTCATCAATACGAATAGCCTGAGCAATCCGGAGTTGGTCGTGACGTTTGGCTGAACCATCAATGACATTATTGATGTCAATCAAATCTGAGAAAAGAATCTCAATGGGAATAGAACTTCGAGATGTAGCAACTAGTGCCAGTTGCAAACGATGCGCAAAACAATGGATGTAATAAGCAAAGGGACAATCTTTTAAAAACAAAGCTTGCAAACCATTCCACTCTCCTCTCATGTTACTTGCACCATCATAGCCTTGCCCTCTCATGTTTTGTATGCTAAGAATATGTTGAGAAAGGACTTCACATATTCTATTTTTCAAAGTGCATGCCTTAGTGTCTTCAACATGAACTATGTCAAAAAACCTTTCCCTAATAACTCCATTGCAATCAACAAACCTCAATACAATAGTCATTTGCTCGCGTTTGGACTCATCTCGAGATTCATCAACAATAATACAAAACTTTACCTCCCCAATTTCATCACGGTTGAATTTTTGTGCTTTACTTGCAAAGATAGATAAGATCTCCTTTTGGATTTGAGGAGAGGTGTATGAAGCATTGTGAGGGGCATTTTCTAAAACGGTAGCATCTACAACTTCACTAAAGGATGCAATGAGTTTGACCAATTCCAAGAAGTTTCCACGATTTTTTTTCCTAAACTTTCATCATGACCTTTATAGGCAATAGCTTGGAATGCACAATATCTAAGTCGTAGTCAGTTCCTTGAGATGAACTTTTTCTTGAAACTCTATCTACACATACTTCAAGATGTTGTGGCCTATTTAGCAAATCCTTACAACTCTCTTCTACTCTTTTATGTCTAGAATTAGGATTTTTACCAACATGAGCTTTAAATGAACAAGCTTTCCCTCCAATTTTATTCCAAGTACTAAACCCATTCTTAACAAAAGCATTTGCAGTAGTATTTGCAGATTCATTAGCAAACAAAAAACATGGAAGACAAAATGCTTTATCTACTGTTGGTGAATACTCCAACCAGTCAGGAAACTATGTATACCATGTTGTTTTCAAACTTCTATCATCTGTACTATCACCTTGAAGGGAGTTTATAGGAGTACCTCGAAAAGGGCCATGCTTCAGATAAGCACGTCGAATTTCATCTTTCTTGTTTGCTGCATAATTCCACACCATCATTCGTTTTCTAGGATCCCTTTCTACCTCAAGCACTTCTAACTCTTTCTCATTTCTTGAGGGTGATGCATGAGTAGAAGCAGTGTTTGTAACTTCAACTTCCAAAGGCTCAACACTTTCAACCGGAGGTGGTTGAACATTATTATTATCCATTAACCGCTCAGTATTTTCCGTATCATTATTATTCCTAGACGGCTCTGTATTCAGTCGTTTGCTGACAAAAGAAACGAGCATTCTTTGACCCCTTTTAGGTTGTACACCTGTTCCAATAAATAGTATCTAACATTAATAATTTTGTCTAGTTTAAAAAATTGAAGATAGATCACATTCATTAATCATTATGCAATTAGCAATTAATGTAGACTATGTTACATAAATGTAGGAAAATATAAGTATATAACTCATGCTACGAATCAAGGAAGTATAATTGTTTGCTACCTTGAATGCTTGATATAGTAATTAATTAAGAAGTCAAAACTAATCAATGTTCACTAATCACTATAATAATCGGCTTTCTTTCTTGGAAAACACATACATCACGACAATAATGAATATAAATATCAAATTAATTAACATAGCACAATTCCAATTTGTCAAGAAAAACAGACGTCTCCAAGGTGAGTTTATGCAATTCAAAACCAATTAAGTATTAGCTATCATCAATTGCATTAAAGTTGGAGCAGAAGAATTCATACCTTTAGCTTTGCTTCCAGACGGCAGTTTTCTTTTCATATTGCTGTGAATTGTGATTATTCTAACTAAGAAGTTGAAAGGGTTAATTAGGTTATAAGGAGTTTTAGAGTATTTATTTGGTAGCTAGATATTTTTTACCTTATTAATAAAGTGGAAAATTTCTCATATAATCTAAATTACATAACTAGTTAAATATATTTTATTACAAAGTTTTGAAAGAGACGTGAATAAATTTTATCAACTTATTTAATTATAAAGTCGTCTAACTAAATGTACTAACAAAAAAATTTAGGGGTGGCGAAACGTAAAATTTTTTAAAAAATACATATAGTAATGAAAAAAATTTGGGGGTGGTGGTGTCTCCGCCCTTATGTTCAGTGGATAGGGGCCAAGGTCCTGAGGGCGTCAGTTTTTATTTGTTCAACGGATAGAGCCACGAAAGTGACCTAAGGCCGGCAGATAGCCACCATGGCCAGGATAGGAACCTACGATGCCAAGTGGACTCGCGGTCATGTTATGTTTTAAGACGTTTCAAGATAAGTTTCAAGTTCAAGTTAAGAGTTTTCAAGAGAACAAAGTTCAAGTGTTAAGTGTTAAGTGTCAAGTCATGTCAGGTCATAGGGTTGCATTGCATTAAACAAGATTAAAAGATTTAAAAGACATAAAGATAGAACTTTAAGTCATGGCACGTGCATGTAATTTGCTAAGTCAAGTAGTCACGACTAACCCTTGCTAAAATTATTAATTTTAGGTATTTGAAGCCGAGCTTTTGGGATGGAGTGTTGTCGGAGCAGTGATCACTACCAAAAGCATTTTCACCATTTTAAAGTTCATGTATTTATAGACTTTGCATTCAAGCTTTTATGATTTTAAAGTTCCGCTGCATTATTTTATTAGTTCACGGTTTAGTATAAACAATTTCATTTTTAAATCTTTTGACGCGCAAGGCGTGTAGTAACGTTTTAAATTTTTATAATTCAAGTTCGTTGAATTTATAAACTCACAAACTAGTGCAGTTTTTATTTTCCTTAGTTCGTCTTTTAAAAATCAGGGCGCTACAAGTATAGTCTAATTTTAAATTGTTCCTCACTCTCGACTTTTTTAAGTTTTTTTCTTGATGTTGTTATCATAAATGAAACCTTAACAAATTATTGGTGCATCTTTTCCTCATTCACGATTCGCGACGACAAGTTACTTCGACCACTGTGTGCTTGAAGATTAGTTAATTGCATTTTTTGTCCATTAACTTGAAGTCCCCTCCGATTAATTGCATGTTGCGATGGATTGTGGGTCTTTTTGGAATTTTTTTGCCAAACACATGCACCCTTACAAAAAATTCTCAATTTTCACTTAAACCCTAGCCCTTATTTGAAACTTGAAAGGAAGATAAACTCCCAATTCGATTTAACGAAACCCTAAAATAAATCTCCAAACTGAACAAAAAATTTGTCAAATTCACTCCGCATAAACATGCACTAATCCTGAGTTTTTAATAATGGAAAGTTGAAATTGGGACATGACAAAATAGAATGCGGGAGGTTGAATTCGAGGCGAAGGGAGTTTTGTCATTTCATCAATAACTTTATGCGTTTGTTCAGAAATGGGCTGGCGAATCGGTCCAATATGCAACTTATTTAAAAGCATCTCGTCTTCAATATCTGGTTCATGTAATGACAGAATCGTCTTCCTTACCTTCCACAAAACACAGGCTCATTGGGAATAGTCCAGAATCCAGACGAATTCTTCAATCACTCCATTCCAGTATGGCCCTGAACAACACTAACAACTTAGTCTACTAGTCTGTTAAGAATTTGTATGGTAACGAAGTCAAAGTCGAAGTCAATTTAGAAGATGGATTTTGGATCTAGTTTTTAATATTTTTTATTATTATTTAGATATCATTGTGTATTTTTAGTAGATAGATTATGTGTTTAGAGGTTAAGCTAGTTAGTTATGAAGGAGTCTATTGCTATAGTAACTCAGACTAGATAAGCAAGGAATATTCTTAGAATATGATTAATGGGCTAGAGTCCATAATCATTTGTAGAGAGGTTAAATACCTCAGCACCCTTCTTATTGTTATAATAAATGAAATGAGTATTTAGTAGAACATAGTGTTCTTAGACAGGTGCCTAGATGTAGGTAATCCGAATACTTAAGTGTAAGTACTTGATCTACTCCGCCTGTAGATATAGTTTGTTGTCTTTTAAGACTGATTGTATCAGATAAATTTAGAGTTTATTTAGTAGAATATCTAGTTGGTGTTCTAAGCCGTATAACGTGTATAAGGGATTTTGGTTATCTGATTGACAGATCTATCCAGGACATATCCTAACATCGTCTAGTAATGCACATGGTAACATCCATCACCTGTGAAATCTTTGAGCGACATGACAAACTTAAAACGTGAAACCTGTTATTGGGTGAATAAAGGCAAAAGATTAAACAATATACTACATAGTTTTATCGTTTCCAACTTGTTGAAAAAATTGTTAGTTTAGGTACTTTTGTGAGGCGGTTTGTATTAATTAATTTTGATTTGGTAGCTCTAGGCTGGTGTATTGAAATTTTCATATCAAGCATTTCTCATGCTCCTTATAACTTAAGAAACTATATCAATATATTTTCCCGTTTATAAAAGTTAAGATAAAAAAATAAATAGACAAATTTATAATAAAGTGCAAACATTAAATGATTAAATGTTGACTGGACGATGTCGAATATTTCCATCAGCACTGCATTTCTAGAAAATGTATTTCTAATATATAGTTGGCGAACTTTCTTCGTAATCGAGCATTGCTTATGCATACGAAACGCCATGGCTGCTTCTGATCTCTAATGGATAAGCTGCTAGCTAGCTAATCATCCCCTGTCGTCAACTTCAGGGACTGAGAAAGAAAGATCAATGGTCGACTCACATGGTGATTTAGAGATATTTAATTTGTGGAGCCACTGGTTCACTTGAATGTGACAATGCAATCACAATTTGCATCTGATGTTCTATCAATTATTCAATTACATTCATTTTCGACTATTCCATATAATGAATATATTTGTTTGTTTATATGTCATCTACTTTGACTGACTTCAGCTAAATCTTCATATCAAATTTTCTATATGTAGTTATACAATGAGATGAGGGACGGAGCTAGAAATAAAAGTGACTAACTGAAAAAATATCACACTCCGTTATCATAAAATTTGTTTTTTTACAAACCAAGAGCTTCATAAAAGTGAAATTTAAATGAAGTTACTTGACAAGAGTACCACATATATAAGAAAAAATGAAGAAATTGGATGTGATTTGAGTCACACTTAGCTCACTTGTGACTCCGCCCCTGGATGAGATTAAATTCCGAAGCAAGTATCATAAAATACCTCATTTTGTTAAATAAATATCTCTTGAAATAACTAATTGTTATGTGTAAATCGGGAATGAAGCCTACACATTCCTATTACCATTTTTCCACTTCTAATGTTTCCTATTTACGAGCTCTACACATATACTCCCGCCATTTCTTTACCATTTTTCCACTTCCAATTTTCCAGTCGACTGTAATTAATTTTCACAACGAATCCTATTAAAATATAATGATAAAGAAATTAAAAAATTATATAACAATTATTTAAACTATAGTATTTTATAATATATTTTATTAAGTATTAAATTATTATATTTTAAAAGTAAATCATGATCATGGTTTTCTTGGACAATATATATTAAAATGAAAGATTTGTTAAAAAACGGAGGTAGCAATAAAGATACAAGTTGAATAACTTTAATCCTTATAAATAATGTATATTTATTAATTGGTAGTGTGGCAGCATTGAAGATCAATTTCTTACAAGTTGGGGTTCCTATTTTCTGTGTCTGTATAATGTTCAGTAAGAACCCTAACAAGAACAATGTTTCTAAGCAACAGATTAACTAGGCCCTTTTATGGACCCCAAAGGTCTCTCTATAATTGATTAAACGCGTTATGAACTTATCCATTACACTCTATATATAAACCACTACTTTAAACTTGAATGTCCATATCATCATTTCAACACGATTCACAATTCCTAAAGCATTCTTCATCTTTCAAAAAAAAAAAAAGAAATGGCCATTCGATTTCAAGCGATTGTTCATCATGCCAAACACATTGTTCGACACCATAATCCAGCATCATCGTCTTCTTCTTCAACCACATTAGAGAGCGTACCGAAGGGTCACTTGGCCGTTTATGTTGGAGAAGAAAGCAAGAGCAAGAACCGGTTCGTGGTTCCAGTTTCGTACTTGAAACATCCACTGTTCCATGATTTGTTAAGGAGTTCCGAGGAAGTGTATGGGTTCGATCATCCCATGGGAGGTTTAACTATCCCTTGTAGTGAAAGTGCATTCAGAAATGTAACTTCTTATTTGAATGGACTGAAAAAATATTGATTAATTATAATTAATTATTGATCAGTCTGTTGTTCAATTGAATTCAATAGTTATTCAGGGTGGCTCCGATCTAAACTTTATACATTATTAAAAAAAAACTACCCTACATTCAACAAATAATAAATTAATTTACACTCATGCTAATACATGTTACCATTAAAAAAAAAATCACCTTTTCTATATTCTATCGTTACTTTAACTTTTCACATAAAATTACGCACCAATCTTGATGTATAAAGTTATCTGGTACGAAGGGAGTATATAGAACATGAAGTTGTCAGTTTTAGTGTGATTTGATTTTTACTTTGATAATGATATATGTGGTCAAACTTGTGTTTAACACTTTAACTTCAGGTGAAAATGACAATTTTAGCTCATCAAATATTAGTACTTGACTATATTAATTCTATTTTTAGGATCAAAAGATATTTATATATCACATCGGACGAGAGGAAAAAATATACAAATCATCACACCTCTCAAGCTCGAACGGCACGCCTTGCAAGTTTATGTGCAAGTTCATTACCATTGCGAAGAACACATCATAAACGAACTATCTAAACATTTGACATCATCCAAAAGCAAAATCGATTGATTTACAATCGTTTGACAATCCATATAAAAACCACGCAATACGCCGACCTAGCTGAAGAGCCTCTTCACACAATTTCAGCTAGATAATTTGCACTTAAACTCTATTTATCTGAATTTAGGCCTAAATTAAATTTTGGCCGGAAAGTAATTGGGCCAATGTTCAGATGTACACCTTAACGGGCTTAATAGGATTATAGACCAACTACTTTCATCCGAACGGACACAATGGGTTCCCTTACTAGTCCCCTAGTTTTGAGTCCACACATTCCTTCTAAAAAGTCCGTCAATTTTGTATGCGTATCCTATGCAATTTTCTCCAAAATGTGAATGTCTAACCATGGATTAATTATGAGAGCTTAGCCATGGGGTAAGGTACACTAACAATTGAGACAGGATATATGTATACTATATCATCATATGATCATATGAGAAGAAAGAATACAACTCAATCGTCCTCACCCAATCACGGTAGTACAAGTCTATCTACAAGTTCGTTACGGTCTTAAAAACACATAAACTAAATGGAAATAATCAAAGAAGCACCTAGAAAACTAACATCATTCGAAATGGGTACGGGTAAAGAAAAACTAATGAGAATTTAAAATAACAATCTTTAATCGATACATATAAACCTATTAATTTGCCAAATGAATGTTGAGATTTTCTACGGTGAGATAGTAGTCGTACATAATTAAAATAAGATATTAGTCGTATACTAAAGTGTTTGCCAAATATACCCTTTGATTATTACTTTAGTTATTCTTTTATATCTAAATTTAGAAAATATACAAATATTAAATAAATTTTTATAATTCTTTTATAATTATAATTAGAAATAAATGTTGATTTACGATCATACCAATTCATTAAAAAAAAAGTATTGTCGTTTATAAATGTTTTCTCAGGTTGTTTTTGGTTGGTATTAGTTCATTTGCCCAAAAGGATTTCACGGTTGCACGTTGACATCTTCCTGAAGTTCTTCTCCTCAATTTGCTGTAATCCGATCTGTAAACATTTCTTCTAATATAATTCTGTTCATTTCAAGGCTTGGGAAACGAAGGAGGACAAGTAGTGTTTTTCCTAACAGAACTTTGCTTTGGGTAGAGAGATTAGAGAAGACAGAAGATTGACCGTTGACGTTTATCTCATATTTGGAGGAGGGGATTGACCGTTGACGTTTGAAGAGTTGATTGGATAATGGGTTTGATTCAGATTTGTGAACTGGTGGTGATGAATACGTAGAGTCATAGGAAACAACTGATTGATGTTTGGCGATATGGTGGGTTTCTTTTTGAAGTTATAATATATCAAGATTAATTTTTTACTTTCAATTTTTATGTATCTTTGTATATTATAGTAAAATAAAATTTAATGGGGGATTGGTAAATTAACTAGTACGACTACTTTTGAGTTGTCATAAACTCATACATAATAGGAGTAGTCGTATATAAAATAAACGGTTAAGATTAGATCTTAACGGTAGTACGACTACTATCTCATTTTAACAAGTAGTACGACTATTATCTCATCGTAGAAACCCCATGAATGTTTGGTATATAGTACTCACTCTGTTCCAGGGCAAATTACCCATTTTGACTCTTTGCAGTCAACATTTTTTAACTTTGACTACGATTTAATGTTAAACCGTAAATGTAAATGTTCAATTAAATTATATAATTAAAATTTTCGAAGTAAAGTTTCATTATATGATTTAATGGAACATTTTACATTTACGGTTTAATATTTAATCGTAGTCAAAGTTGAAAAATGTTAGACTGAAAAAGTCAAAATGGTACATTTGATTTGGATGGAGGGAGTACTTAATAACTTAATTTTATGATTTAAAAGATGTTTTTTAGTAGTACTCCCTCCGGTTTTTTTAAAGGTTTACTTTTTGTCATTTCGGGAGTTTTTTTACAGTTTAATGTTTCCTTTTATGGAAACTCACTATCTCTACTTATTAATTTTTTAAACACTCACTTTCATACTTTTCATATTCTTCATTTTAATTTTTACCAATTACTTAATTAGTGTTAAGAAGGAAAAATGATTCGTGGTAAAGACAAAATACACTTGGGCCATAAAAATTCGTGGGCAAAATCAAATCCAAATAGTTTGTTTTGTCGGTTAAACAAAAAAAAGAATTTTATGTAGAGTTTTATGGAACATAATCTGCGTTAGATGCACGCAGTTCCAAATTAATGCAAAAGGGTAAACCTCACGTAGGTAGCCGTCAACCAATAAAGTCTACAACGTTGGAATCAACCTTGTACAATTCCACTGCATTTTTTTCACTCACTACTCTTCTCTGTCTCACCAAGTGAACAGCGAGAATTCATCTCACTGTTTCAAAATTTTCCCCCAATTCTCACCGATTGATTGAAGAAAATGGCTCGGATAGTTCAGAGGCGAAATGCTTGTTACTAGCTGAATCATCGAAAAGGTATCTCTAATCACTCGTCTATGTCTTCTTACGCAACTGTTGAGTCATGAGTGTAACTGAGACTGAGATTCACAGTTGCTTCATTTTGGTAGTTAATTCTCCAGAAGATTTTAATATACCGATGCTTGTTTTTTTTTTCTTTTACATCAATACGATGATGAGGTTGATGAGTCAATGTGTTTGATAAATTCTGCATATGATTCTGGTTCGCTTTGTGGCTTTTAATTTGTCTGCTCCAATAAATTTTCATTGTAGTAACATGATTCAGTACTTTTGTTACCCTCTTCGGAATCGCTTTCGGAGACTTGTAGTTTTTTTAATAATAAATTTTCATTCTTATAATCAACATCATGTATTACTGGTTTCTCTCTTTCTCTGCTCACTTAGCTGTTCATTTGTTGTGAATTTGGTGATGAATGAAAGAGTTGGAAAATATTGTTAGTTTACCTTACCTTACATTACAATTTCATAGTGGCAAATAGGATTAATTACTCATAAAGAATCTCATGAAGAGCTGATGGTTCCTATCCGTGTTCTGGTTAATGGTTTATGTGGTTCTGAATGTCTTGTTCGTTTAATGCAATAACGGAGCTTAGAAACAGAACCCGGTTTCTATTTGTTTGTGTATTGCACAGCACAGAGGTGTGTGTCGACCCGTATTGACTTGAAATAAGTTATATATACATCTGCAAATTAGGTGTTCTGAGTGCTGACTATACATATACACTGACCTAACATTCTTTTGTTTTGTGCCAGGTCTTGCTCACATCCAGGATTCGCACTAAACTCTACTTCAGTTTTGACAGCTTCTCTATAAAATCTTAACCAAAACAAAGGGAAGAAAAACCATTTACTTTGCCAACTGAAATCACTGCAGCTTATAGACATGGTGGGGGATTATGCAGCTTTAGTATCTCTCAATTTCATGATTGACCAGATTCAGCATTCAGCTATCCAGTTCAAACCCCGTCTTGAACATCTCCAACAAAAAATCACATCCTTACAACTGTATCTTGAAAATCATACGCAGAAAAGAAGCCAAGACATTCAAGGCTTGGAGAGAAGAATCACACATGTATGTCATGATGCGGAGGATGTTATTGAATCTTATGTTTTGGATCAAATTCTTCAAAAACCTGGATATGATATGAAAAAGAGCTGGTCGGTCCTTTCTGAATATTTGCTGAAAGTAGTAAAGGAGCTCGACTCCATCACTCAGAAGGCCATGGAGAATATGGATGACAAAGTCAATGAAAGCCAACAACCTAGAAATTCTACCCCTGGTGGTCCATCCAGATCTGCTCCAAGTACTGAAAACAAAATGGTGGGGTTTGATAAGCACTTGATCCAGATCATGGATCAAATCACAAATCAGGAATCTAAACTCCAGGTACTCTCCATTGTGGGGATGGGAGGTATTGGCAAGAGTACTCTCGCTCGAAATGTTTATGAGAACAAACTAATTGTGGAAAGATTCCAGATTCGTCTCTGGGGTACGATATCACAGTCATACGACGTGCAAGATATTCTTGTAAGTTTTCTAAATGACCTTGGGATTGTTGATAATATAAATCTAGAGCAAGTGTCTTCTGTTAACAAAACAATTCAGGAAATTATCAGCGACTTGGGGCTCAAGTTATACCAGGCTTTATACGGCAGAACTTATTTAATTGTGGTGGATGATATTTGGAGTGTTGAGGCTTGGCTTTTTCTAAGAAAGTTTTTCCCAAGTGTTGGTGATGGTAGTCGAATCATCTTAACTACCAGGCTGTCAAGTTTGGCTTCTCATATTGGCTCTAACAAACCATATAAATTGGAGTTTTTAGATAAGGATGAGAGTTGGAATCTACTCAAGCAAAAGGTGTTTGCAGAAGATAAGTGTCCTTCTATATTGGAAGACATTGGAAGGGATATTGCCATAAGTTGCAGAGGACTTCCCCTAGCAATAGTTGTGATTGCTGGGCAACTTGCAAAGTCTGACATGACAAAAGAATCTTGGGAGCATGTTGCTGGAGCTTTAAGCTCAATCCTAAATTCAGACGAGGATGGGTATGTCCTGAAGGTATTGTCTTTAAGTTTTGACAACTTGCCTATCCATCTAAAACCCTGTTTCCTCTACATGGGAGCTTTTCGGGAGGATTCTGAGGTTTGCATCTCCAGCCTTGTGAAATTATGGCTTGCTGAGGGATTCCTGAAGCCCGGAAGGAATAATTCCTTAGAAGATAATGCAATGGAGTATTTAACAGATCTCATTGAACGAAATCTCATTTTTGTTAGTAAGCGAGGGAGTAGTGGCAAAATGAAAAGTTGCCGAATTCATGATCTGTTAAGAGATGTATGCCTAAGGGAATCTCAGGGACATAAATTTCTATGTGAAAGTAGATTCGGTGGCCCCCAAAGTCCTCAGGGCATAGAAACCAAGATCTTATGTGCCTTCCGATCTACATCCCTTGCAACTTCTGACTTTGAATGGCCAACTGAGTTGAATTTGCCGCTTCACAGATTCCGGTGTCTCACTTTCTCAGGCAACTGGAAGATGTTGGGAACTCTCTCACCACTTGCTAAGCTGTCAATGTTGTGGAGTCTACAAACTTTCATTTGGAGTAAAATGCCTGGGAGTGAACCGATCATTTTGCCATGTCAAATATGGGAAATGGCACTAATCAGGCATCTAGAGATCCAGCGAGTGGTTTTACCTGATCCTCCACATTCTGAATCCTATGTCAGTGAGGAAGGGCCTTGCATTCTCAAAAGTTTGCAAACACTTCTTGATGTACAGAATTTTAAGCTCAATGAAGAAGTGGTCAAAAGAATTCCAAATATAAAGAAATTGAAACTAACTTATTGGGAAGCTTTTGAAGGTTTGGAATGGCCATGTTACCATCTGGATAATCTTTCCCAGCTCCGTAAGCTTGAAACACTTAGTTGTTCTCTGCACAAAAAGATTTCTGCACAGCACATATCCTTTCCACAGTCGTTGAAAAAGTTGACTTTGGATGGCGGTGAGATTCCTTGGGAGGACATGAAGATTATTGGCACATTGCCTAATCTTGAAGTGCTCCGGCTGCAGAATGATGCCTTTGTTGGTACAGAATGGATTCCAGTTGAAGGAGAATTCTGTCAATTGAAATTATTGCATCTTCAAAACATGTTTCTGGAGAAGTGGGAAGCTGAGAAGAACCACTTCCCAAAACTCGAGACTTTGATTCTTACTGATGTATGGGGAATCGAGGAACTCCCCCTCGATATTGGAGACATTGCAACTCTTACCTTGATCTCATTGGCATTCTGTTCCAGTTCTCTCGTGGAATCAGCAAGACAACTACAAGAGGAACAAGAAAGCATGGGAAATTATGACATCCAAGTGTATGTAGCAACTTTTATTTTGATAATAATTATATTATCTGCTTCATCTCTATTATGAACTCTGTAATTTATTTCTAAAGTCTGACTTCTGAAGTAATTTGTTGAATGTCATGGCAGTCGAGATGATAGAACCTCCAATGCTACCGATCAGATTCTAAAGCTGGAGAAATATCTCCAGCAGTCGAAAGATATCCTGGATCGATTGATTAAAGGGCAGACAAAAGATGAGAACCTGGAAAAGTTTATGAGACAAGTACAAGACAAAGTGTTCGAAGCACAAGACTTTATAGACACATTTGTGACACGGGCAGTGGAGATCAAATACATGAACCACTTCCAAAAATTCATGTACAAAGTGGTCGAGAATGTAAATTTTCTAAGCATCACAAAACAAGTGAAGGAGATGTGCTCTATGCTCCTGGCCCAGCACAGCTACAAAAGCAAGCTTGAGTGCAATCTGCTAAATGGTGGACATGGAGTAAATCACAACATCTATAAGAAGGTATGTTTTCTTTTAATGGCGGTATATCTATAATAAGGTACGTTTTCTTTTAATGGCGATGCAACTTTTTTACTCGCTTTATATTGTGCATGGTTTCTTGGAAAAGATATATATGGAGACTAGAAACTATTTTAAACAACTCAATTAACAAAATTTCAATTCCCAAGATCTTTCTAGCACCTCCTTTTATTATCTTTTGTAAGTTTCAATGGAAATGACGACAATTGGATCGGGATTGATACTTTAAACTAAATGTTCTTCCCCAATGATGTGCTTAATGTTCACACAACTTCATTGTCGATGAGTGACCTACAACAAACACAAAATAAGCCAGATAACATCGGAAATAAATGTAGATCAATGTTAAAGTTCTAGCAAGTATATAAATATACCGTCGAGCTGCAGGTGAAATATACACTATCAATAAATATACCGTCGAACCAACTATTCTAACTTGATAACTTAAGACAAAATTAAGTAACTGAACTCACACATGCGATTCAAATATCAAGACCAAGTCTAGTCAACACCTAATGACAAGAGCAAGAGCACACATGACACAACTAACTTCTAATTTAAAGTCGTTCAAAATGTGTCTTGCTTGAGGAGCTTCTTTGAGTATTTATACTAGTAGTAGGCGTTGTCAAGGTCAGCTCATAGGTTGTCACTTGTATATTCTAAATAATCATATCTAGTATTTTCTTTCTTTATTCAAATACTGCCTTACTTTCTGTCCAAGTCTCCAAGATATCTTTTCATATAATGACACAATATCTTCCTTATGCTTAAAAAACGCCCAGGCCTATTCAAGGAATTGTCCAGATGAATTCTACAGTTAGTCCACTTTCAGTCTGGCCCAGAATAGCACTATTAGCTTAGTCCAATAATTTACTTGATATTGGAGCCTGTAAAAATCAGGTCTTTCCTATTGTGTAGGAAAATTAGGTCTTGTATGAGACTTCCTCAAAACCCTATACGCTTGAGATTCAAAGGTGTTGTACATATACTTGTCGAAATCTTCTATGCAAGGCAACTTGTGTCGTATGATGTTAGGAGGAAATAAGAATAACATTATTGGAGAATTAATATACGTAACTAGATTTTTAACTTTTCCATATGTCTGAGTTTTTAGACAAGATGTAATTTTATCTTGGTATTAGGTACCAACTCATATTAAATTTTTACTCGGATTCCTATAAGAATTGAAAATGATCATGCGCGGAGTATTGCGGAATTAATATAAATGACTAAATTCTACATTTCTCTATAAATTCAAGCTTTTAGACGAGATGATTAATATCAATAATCAAACACCATATTTAGTTAGATTCCTAAACAAAGGCATGAGAGTTCAGTTCACTTCTTCCCTTTTGAATTTTTCCTTAATTATAATATCAATAATCAAACCCCATATTTAGTTAGATTCCTAAACAAAGGCATGAGAGTTCAGTTCACTTCTTCCCTTTTGAATTTTTCCTTAGGATTCATTTGGTTTGAGGGAAAATGGGGGAAAAGAAAAAAATAGAGGAAAATATTGTTTTCCACCTTTTGGTAGTTCTCAGGAAATATATGAAAATGTATGAAAATCTATATAAAATACATCTATCTCCACAAAATAAGGAAAGTTGTTTTGAAAATCTTTTTTCCCTTTTTTTTTTTTTTCTTTTTCTCCATTTTCCCTCAAACCAAATGAGCCTTAATTAAAATTGTCTTTCTTGTATTGCGTTCTTTTTTGGTTTATTTGATGCACATATCGAACCAAAACTCATGAAATTAGTTAATGCAAATTAATAAGATAGTTTGTTAAGTGTTGGTGAACTATAATACAAAAATACGTGGAACAGTTTTGCAAGAAATGTTTTTGCTGAATGTAAAATAACGGGATCAAAATTCACATGGCAGGCTCACATTGTAAAACACAATATGATCGTGGGTTTTGACAATGAGGCGTCCACATTAATTGGATATCTCAATGAAAAAAAAGACCAACTGGATGTCATCTCCATCATCGGAATGCCTGGCCTTGGAAAAACTACACTTGCAACAAAGTTATTCCACGATCCACTCATCGGATACGAATTCCCCGTTTGCATATGGATTGATATATCTCAATATTTCTCAATGAAAAATGTGTGTCTTGCAATCATTGAAAAGTTCATGAAAGTTAATGATGACTTGAGTGACAAAACAGATCAGGAGTTGGCACAAATTGCTAATGATCATCTAAAAGAAGAGAAATTCTTCATTATAATGGATGACGTCTGGACTGTAGAGGATTGGGAAAAGCTTAAAATTGCACTGCCAATCAGTAATCCTAAGGGGAGAGTCTTGATCACTAGTCGGAACTCAGACGTGGGTAATTATGCTAACCAGGATAGACATCCCCTTTACCTGCGCTTTTTAACTCAAAGTGAAAGTTGGCAGCACCTTGAGCTTGAGGTTTTTGGTAAGCTCCATGAGACTCCCCCCGAGTTGGTGAATTGTGGAAAATTGGTGGCTCAAGCATGTGATGGCATACCACTTGCATTATCGCTTATTGGAGGAATTCTCGCAGAGAATGTTTCTGTGACAGAAGATATGGAGACACTGAAAAACAAGTGGGAAAACGTCTATCATCAGTTTTTTTATTATGTACAAGGCAGAGAAAAGGTCATCGAAAACGTCATATCTTTCAGTTACGACGGGCTGCCTTATGACTTGAGAGCGTGTTTCTTATACTTGGGCCTGTTCCCCGAGGACTTTCAGATTCCTGCATGGAACTTGACTCGTATGTGGATTGCTGAAGGCTTTATACCAGAGAGGGACGGTAGCAGCTTAGAGCAAATAGCAGAAAACTACTTGGATGCTCTAATTACCCGGAGATTGCTAATTGTTTATAAGCGGAGGTGGGATGGTGAAGTTAGAATGTGCCGTATTCATGATACTGTTCGTGATTTTTGCAAAAGCAAGTCTCAATATGAAAAAGAAAACTTCCTCGATGAGATTGGAATCTCTAGAGAAAGAACATTCACTCCTCCAGCTACTCACTTAAAAATGTGCCGCCGTCTTTGTTCTCATTCCGATATTATGAACTTTATATCCTCCAAACCTTATGGTCCTCCTGTCCGCTCTTTCGTCAGTGTCCCTAACATAGAAATCAAATTATCGGCTGAAATCATCTCCGCCATCCCAGCAGCTTTTGAACTACTGAGAGTTTTGGAAGTCAAATCCATCAGATTTGATGGCATTCCAAATAACATGTACCACCTGATTCATTTGAGGTACTTAGCTATATCATTCAATTTAGCTATTCTTCCTCGAGAATTTTCGAAGCTGTGGAACTTAGAAACTCTTATAGTTGACACCACACAAAGAACCTTAGATATCAGAGCAGATATATGGAAGATGAATCACTTGAGACATTTGATGACAAATGCAATCACTACTCTGTCCGAGCCAGAAGAAGGTAGCTTAGAAGGTGAAAACATTCAAACTCTTGGAATGATATCACCAAAAAGTTGCACTGATGCTGTTTTTGAGAAGGTTCAATGTCTGAAGAAATTGGGCATTCGGGGGCATTTGGCTATGCTAATAGATAGAGAGAGTGGATTATTTGTTAGTATGGTGAAGTTGAGTAATCTTGAAAAATTGAAGTTGATCAATGATGTGTTTCCCGGTCAAGACCCACTGCCCGGCCTTCCTTTGGCGTTGCATTTCCCACCAAAACTGAAGAGCCTGACCTTGGTTAATACTTTCCTCGACTGGGCTCATATGTCTGTTCTTGGACAGTTGGAGAACCTTGAGGTGCTCAAATTGAAAAATCACGCATTCATAGGAGAGATTTGGGAGGTAGCTGATGGTGGTTTCTGTAAGCTTGAGGTTTTATACATTGACTGTACAGATTTGTGCATATGGATGGCTTCTGAGCATCACTTTCCTAGTCTTACAACCCTTGAGCTAAGAAACTGCGAATGTCTCGATGAAGTTCCTATTGCACTGGCTGCTATTCCAAGTTTCCAGTTTTTAAAGTTGGATCATGTTACTCTTTCTGCCATAGCCTCTGCCAAGCGAATTGAGCAGGAGAATATCATGACATGCAAAAGGGCCAAGCTACCAAATATGTCATTATGGATCTTGTAATATATAGAAAATACTAGTTTATGACCTGTCGATACTCGACGGACATGGTGAGATAATTAATTATATACGACTCCACAATTATTAGAATAAAATTTCAATCTGCAAACATCTAAAGTCATTGTGTCCTTTTTAGTCTGCAAACATCTGAAATGATAAAGCCACCTCGGCAATTGGTCGTATTAAGTAATTAGACTTCGAAGACCTCTTCAAATCTACAATTTTAAACAGGTCAGGTTCTATCTGACCCGATGCGAACGCGCATAGTACCCATAAAAAAATATTGTGTCCAGGTTAAGGTTGGGTATATCACGCTTGCAAAACAGGACCCCAATTATATTAGTGAAATAATAAACTTTTATAGGGGTGTGGAGGAGGGGGGGGGGGGTCCTGTACCCGCACAAAAAAATAATAAAGTCTACAGAAACATGTTATGTTAGTGAAATAATAATAATTCTCTGAATAATAAATTTATTTTTCTGGGTAAAGGCGTGGGTCCTACCCCCGGCTGCCCGACATGATTAGTTATGTTATGCACTTTTGTATTTAATTTTGATTTTTTTTATTTTTCTAAACTCTGGAGTCCACCCATACCCGTTAATCAACATTTAACGGGTATGGATCGAAACGTTTCGGTTCCAACCGCTTCGCTTAAACTGGTTTGGGTCAGATGGAAGGATTTTTTATTTAAAGTCAATTTCAATTTATTAGAAACATCACCCATCTTGTTTATAATGTCCATATTTAAGCACTCATCAATATCACCAGAGTATTAATGACATATCATATTTATTGATCTCTTCAACTATGTATTTGATCAGTGCAAGACAATCTTAGTTATGAATTAAAAGTCCGATGCGATCGCACAACTCGAAAAGTCCAATCATCATTCCTTAATCAAAAGCATGATAACATATGAAACCT
The DNA here is from genome assembly GCA_026545765.1 of Plantago major. Lineage (NCBI taxonomy): Eukaryota > Viridiplantae > Streptophyta > Magnoliopsida > Lamiales > Plantaginaceae > Plantago > Plantago major. Next base: position 85,701,988 of record CM048843.1, on the reverse strand, counting down.
TCAGTACGATCCTATGATTATTCATTAATGAGTAGCTAATTGTATTGAGTAACTTTTTGGGGGAAAACTTCCAATTCATTCACAATGTAATTGTCTTTGCTCATTCTTTCCGCACTTAAGCACTTGTTATATTCACCATACATTTTCGACATAACATGTCCATTAATCCCGTTGAACATGTTAATAATTATATGGGTAGCTAGGTCTTACACACACCCAAAATTTGCGCTAAATCTTTACAAAAATCATTATGTCCCATTCATGCAAGAGACCTGACATAAAATAAATAAATTGATCGGGAAGCAGATCATACTCGTACCCGTTTAGAACCTTGCGTGGAACAATGTTGGCCCGTAATTGTTTTTTTAACCCCCCAGCTTGAACTCGTTCAGTAAAATTTATGGTTGAGTGTGGTCTGAGAAAGTAGAGTATGGGTCTAGACCATTTAGACTTCTAAAATGACAGTCGCGAGCTAGATACGTTCACGCACAATATTTACAACAACATTTTTGTAACGCGTCGTACCCTTGCGAGCCGATGTCCGACCCTCTGTGCCAGCGCAATCATGGACATTCGGGTGATATGTTGGTCCACTGTACCAATACATGTTCGTTCCCGCACTTTATCCCACTCGTGCACGCAACGATAGACTTACCAGTCATCCACCCCAAGATTAATCCTGAGCATGCATGCTTAAGTCTAAAGCTCTTATGGATAGATTTCCGAAAAGAAAGGTGCACATTGTTGGTATGTGTAGCGTTCTCGATCCTTTAAGCTACATTTTTAAACTTTGGGACGTTACATTTTTAGTTTGTCTCTGATGGACTCACCATCACACTAATTAAGAACGATAAACTTTTTGCATGCGTTTATTCCATACATCACTTTTACCTCGATTATAATTATAAGAGTAGTGACTCTCAATCGTGCCATTGCACAATTTTAATGCATAATCAATATTCCTCAAAAGTTTGGCCAATCTTAATCATGATCTATGATAAGTCGCACCTGAGTAATTAATCGTATTAATATTATAAGCTGAGAAGACCTTTTCCAATCAAGTCTTTTAAATGGATCTAGGTATATCCAACCAGTTGCGAACCTTAACGATATCTATTTAAAATAATGGCGTACGGATCGGGTATATACCTCACCCGTTCCATGTTACCCACCAACTCATTTGTCAATCTTCCACAGGTTAGTAAAGCAATCTACCCACCTTGATTTTATTTAAACCACACATCTATAGTGGGCCAGTCTAATTTGTTAACAATACCATCTTCACCCGATCGTACTCCCCTAAAATTAGGGGTATTAAAAAAAGTGCACGCCAAACCATACCATGTAAAATGTCTACCTCTTACCCCACGCGCCAATTATTTTCTTTAAAACATTTACAGGTTAATTTTTTCGTAACCTATTATTCAACCGATTTACGATGAGTGTACAACTCTTCAGTCACCCGACCTCGTCAATATGTGAAAAAGAAAGAGAGTAAATATATGTGTACATCCATAAATTACAATAATAAAAAATTATATATATTAAATGGCATATATAATAAATTCAACAACTAATGATTTGCATGTTTTATTTAATATATACTTTATTCGTCCCGCAGAACTTCATACATTTGTCATTTTTAGACGTGCTACAAAACCTCATACATTACTAAAAAATGAAGGTACTCCACACCCAACCAATAATAATAAATCCTACTCTTGCACTTTTTACCACCTCTTTACACATTTCCCACTAAAATTACACATTTTTACCATATTTTAATGTTTTATCACTTACGACTTAGTTTTTTTATTTAAACATTTATATTGTTTTTTATTTGAAGTTTTTATGTATTTAATTTTGTCTATTTTCACCTGTTTATCCGCCCCCTTTATCACCAGACCGCCATGGGTTGAAAAACTATTATATCTGTCCCAATTGTTATTATAGCCGAGAGCCTTTAGTACTGGGTCATTTTTTCTTGTGTAAAAACAACTTCCGCCCCTCCATAAAACGATATGGGATTGCAATACTTTCCATTCCAAGACTTTTTCATTTTTATCATTTTTGTCTCTTACCTCTTATACTTTCTCCATTATTTATCATTTATCTCTTCCACAACAAACAACAAACTATAGACTTTATTAACAATAGTGTCGAAAATAAGTGAGACATGTTTAACGGGACGGAGGGATTATATGTAAAAAGATTGAAAATGAGAAAAAAATTAATACGTAACAACTGGTAATCTAGTGTCAAAGTCTAATTTTAGAGGAATGTATGCATATTGCATATTATATGTACGGAACAATTACATATACCTCGCCTATTAGATGCCCTCTACTAATCTGGATACCATTAGTCGAACAATTACATCCAGGTACATTAATCTATTTTTAGGTTGACTAACTGATAAGTTGAATCAACTTATTCACAAACCAAACATGCCCTTAGCCAATTCATTTGGAGTACCATTTCAATTCTAAACAAAATAAATTAAAAATACAAAGGGTTTGGTCTGTTTTTATTGAATTGAAACTGAACTTGTCGAGCTTCAGGTGGTTACAGACTTACAATATATCCCGGGACCAACCATTCGCGCATGATTCTAGAGGTGGCTCCCACGGTCCATACAGTAGCACTTTGCCCCGTATGACACTTATTTCCGGCAATCCCGATAGCCCCGCTATGATACCACCTGTAACGACCCGACCACTAAGGGCCGAGACCCGGTCCATTGGACTGGCAATGTTACTCATGATTGTCTTACACACATCTCGTTGATAGGATATTGTTTGCTTTGGGCCTGAACCCGCACGGATTTGCTTTTGGAATCACCCAAAAGGTCTCATAAAATAAGAGAGTGGTGGTCTACATATATATACCCTTCACCCCTTTCACTCTAAACAGATGTTGGATGTTGGGTATTACAACAACTCAACAATAGTCTAATTATAATGAAGGTGCGTGCAAGTAGGGAAACTGCCCTATTATCTGCTTCTTCCCCGATCACGATCTTGCCGGAATATAACCGAACAGATAAAATCCCTTTCTTGGAATAATATTTCAATTGGTTATGCTGTAGTTAGGGATTTCGAATATTGGTGAATGGGATTGTAGCATATGGAGAAACTTTTTTGATTTGGGGATGGTGGAGTTTTTGTAGATTGGTGGAGTTGTCATTAGGGATTTCGTATCGATTTAGTGTGCATTAGATTTGGATTCAAGAATTGAACTCGAGACAGAGTTTGGTTGATGCTGGGATTCGATTTTGAAAACCAAGGACATAATTCAATGTTTTATGAACTTGAAAACTTTGCCTTTTCAGAATTAAAGTTGTATGAGGGACTTGGATTGCAAAACTAATTTCTTTCAATTTGGCCAATAAATAGTTTGTGACTTTGCAAATAAGTCCAGAAAAAAATTAAAAACCTAAAATTAAATTCACGACTATATGTATACATCAACGGTTCCACTTAATGGCTCCGTACTTTATGTGTATATATCAAGGGCTTCCAATATAAACATTAAACTCTGCCTTTTTTCCCCTCAGGTTTGGAGATTGATGTTCATGTGTCGGGATTAGTTTAGACGTTGGACGTGTGTTGGCTCCTCATTTAATTTCATAAATTAATTTTAAAATAAAACGATTCAAAATTACTTGACAGGACACATGTCACATCCAGATTAATCCAGGGTAATAGATTTATGAAAAAGGTTGAAATTTGTTATTGTTCAAAAGTTACGGACTACAATGTCATTATAAAATTTATTAGGGAAACTATAACTAATTTGCCGGCGTTTTCCATTTCAAACCATCATCAAAGTTGAAGCTATATTGGGGTTGAAAAATATTAATATTTGAAAAATATGTAGGTGAAGAATGTGTTTCTGATGAAACTTGGTTCCAGTAAATATTGAGTTTTGGACTTGGTTCATGAATCGACGCTAGTTATAAATTAACACAAACTCTCATGAGATACGGTTTGTAGATAACGTATCTAAAGACGGACCTATGCTATTAATAAATCGTACATGTTATTAATCAAAACGTCTATGTTATTAACGAAATAAGTCTTATTGTAATATGAAATAACACCAATGTTAATAACATAGGTGTTTTGATTAATAACATCGATGATTTTCTTGACAATATAGGTCAGTCTCTAGATAAATTATTTAGAGATCGTCCCTCATGATACTTACTCATAAATAAATGGCTAGTTTTTTTATCTAAACATTTATTTTGTTTTGTATTTAACGTTTTTGTCTAATTAATTATATTACACATTTAGTTTGGTCTATTTCACCCACTAATTCGCCCCATCTCTTATCACCTGACCTGCAATGGATTGTAAAACTATTTTACCCGTCTCGATTAAGTATATGATATACACACACACATATACAATAATATATATATATATATATATATATATATATATATATATATATACACACACACACACACACACACACACACACACATACTATAGTAATTTTTTTTTCAAAGTGCGTTCTCAGGTTGGGCAGTAAGGGTCGGAGAAGGGCAATCAAATCACTCCATTTCGTCGTCTAGTAGCAAAAACCGTTTTTTTGAATGGTACCGCAGTTGCTCTTTGATATAACCCAATAAAAAGCGAGTGGAGAAAGTCATTATTTGTGCCCATTTTTGCTCAATTTCGTAAAAAACAGTACAAATCTCACTAAAATGATGAGAAGGCCCAGACTCTCACAATAAGACAAATAGTGCGTGTCTCTCCGTTACATTTTCCATCACCTCCGATCTCTAATTAGACTAATTTGTAATATATATGTAAATTAGACTTTTGTTGCAAAAAAAACCCTAATTCAACTTCGAAATGTTCTCACATTTTAGTGTGTGTGTCTATATATATAGTAGAAACCCTCTAAAAGAATACTCTATAAATAAATAGACTTTCTATAATAATAAAAATTTACGGTCCCAACTTGTGTATAAATGCTTAAAAAAACTCTAAGAATAAACTCTTTATAAGAATATTTTTTGTCAGTCCCAATGATATTACTGTATGAAATATATATATATATATATATATATATATATATGTATTTGGTTAACATGAATCAACCAACCAATTATGTTAATAAACCATAAAAAAGTTGTTTAATTACTTTAACATCTCGAATATGGTGATTTTTAGAAACATAGTGACCAACCAATTACTTTATAGATTCAATAAACACATGGAATTTAGAAAATAAAGAGTAACCGAGATGTTGGACTTTCATTCAGAAATTAAAATGGTTGATTGATTAAAAAAATTGGTGCATATGTAAGCTAAATAACCGAAACACATCATCATGAGATAGAAACTGGTCAATCAGAATAAAAGAATATGACAACATGGAATAGGAATCAACCAATCACAAAGCATTATTTTGCCAAATAATTAAATGATGTGGATAGTCTTAAATGGCTCCAAATCTTTTTTGCTTAATCTAATATATAGAATATAGATATATAGATAGGATTTAGAGTGCGATCAATGACTATTGGAATCGGCTTTGCATGTCATCATCCATATATATCTAAGGAATTTTTGTGGTATGTTCCTATCATATAATTATATTCATATCATAAATCATCATATATGAATGGTAAGAACTATCATTGACATTGATGCACCTCATAGGTAAGAAAATAGATTTATGGATGTAATCAGATATGCAATATTTATAGACAAAGGTATTCGATTATTGGAGAAAAATCAATATACTTATATACTTTTATGGTAGAAATAGTAGATTTAGATACGTTTTATACTAGATCATGTCGCATCTATACAGTTTTTGTTTTTTTTCACAATCAAGTTAATTAACAATAATAATACTTAATTTCCATTGGAAATCGTTCTTCCCGATTACATCTCATTTGCCAACTCAACAATTCTAAGTCACGGATATGTTCAGTGCTAACCTAGTATGAGAGGTGATTCCAGTGACATCAATTCACTACCATTCGACTTCGGGTTAGTATACTGTTAATTCATAATTCGGTTTTGCTAGTTTGTGAGCTTCTATCAGAACCCATCTAAATCTGTTACTTGTCCTACAGAATATATATGTGCTACTTCATGAAGAACCAACTCAGCAATTGTGATAGCATTTAATAGCTAATCAATATTCAATAAGCTAGCCTTATGATTGAACTTTTCTCTCCTAGTATCATCAACAGAAAGCCAATTGTACATTAATAATGGTAATGTAGATCTCTGTTCAAGTACTATATATAAGCCCATTCATCTTCAACATTCAACAAACACTTAGCAGCAGGTTCCTTAGCTATCAAAGAATCATACTCCAATTCATAACCCTACAAGCATACAATATTCTCATTCCGAATCCAAAAACTGATCCATATGGCTATTCATTTCCGATCCTTGATCTCGAATGCCAAACAATTTTACAAGCTACAATCCTTCATCAACAAGAATCATTCAGATGTGCCTAAAGGCCATCTTGTAGTTTACGTTGGAGAAGTTCGGAGACAAAGGTATGTTGTGCCGGTATCATACCTGAATCATCCTTCATTTCAAGATTTGTTGCACCTAGCTGAAGAAGAATTCGGGTTCGATCATCCAGTTGGAGGCCTTACAATACCCTGCAGTGAGGATGCTTTCGTTGAGCTCACTTCCAGGATGTAACTATCATGATCAGGCCATCCTGAAAGATCAGCAGTAGTCTATGATTAATTTTGATTAGTTCTCCATTGATGTGAAACACAGAACATACATGTATATATAAAGAATTTCAATGTTTACTACTTCACACTTGTGGCTCAAATCAGAACACCAAATTGAACTCGAAAAGCCTTGATTATAAGAATGTTATGGAAACGTGGAAATCAACGTACACATATTATTTACTTGCTTCATAAACCAAATTCCCTACTGGATGGACGACACACAGATACACTTCAGTATAGGAAGAAAGTTAAAAGATTCAGAGGAGAATCCTCATCCTCAACAATGGCAAACGAACATAGTTCTCTTCTGTCTTCACTTTCTAGCTAGCTATCTATCTCTAGGATTTCTAGTGAATTGTGAAGTATGTAATATGATTACAGTATCTACACTTACATATACAGAGAATTCCTTTAACAAATCCTAATAGATTTAACAAGTTTAACTCTGTATATATAGATTACATGTACTGTAGTATCTTGCAATATCCATTAAAGATTCTTCTACCGTGTCCAAGATCTTTCATATCAAACTCCGACTTCAACATGGTCTGTGTCTTGTTAATATCTAAAGCAGAGAGTTTCCTGCCAGTAATATATCATCTACATACAATAGTAGAAACACCAGCTATCATCAAACTTCTTTTAAACCCAATGCTCGAAATGCAGCAGTCAATCAACCCGTTTGTACCAGTGTATAGCTAGGGCGCTGCTTCAATCCATACAAAGATCTTTTGAGTAAACAAACCTTTTCTTAAGTATAAATCAGGAGATCTTAAACCTTAGGGAACTGACATATAAAATTTTCATTTGATTTATTGCCACGAAAATAGTTGTCTTGACATCTAGTTGTTGCGAAACTTGATTACCAAGGCTAGCTAGTAGCAGTCTTGTAGAGCAATGTTGCTTCACAAATGAGAGAGAACATTTCATCTGTCTGGTCATATATCAATTTACGACAATTCGAGTTTTCCTAACTATGGTAATTACATCACTCTAGGCTTCTAATTTTACCATTTTGCATACACCATTATAAACTTCGCCTTAATATATCAACTTTTAAACATTTCTTTGTTAAATTCTCTTTCTCCCTATATTTTAAAACTTGTATTCATTACCTCTTCATAATTTTATACGATCTGCTACTACATTATTGTAATGTCAGAATATGTGCTCTATCAAGAACCAACTCACTAGTTGGGATAGCATTTAATAACCAGCCTAATGATTGAACTTTTTTCTCCAAATCAAATTAAGCATCTTTCTTAATAGTTTCACACTAACAGATCAAGGTAGTTACCTCGAACCATATTGTGATGTGTATGTTTGAACAATACAATTAACAATTCATTACTCGTTTCAATGACAGAAGCCATGTGTAGATCCTAGTCAAGTAGCTTGGGAGATTCTTCCATACACCGGTCTATAGAAGTATTTTCCCGTCAAGTACACCCCCACACTCATGTATATATAAGCCCACCCATCTTCAATATTCTGCAGCACAACACAATTTCAGCATCAAGTACTTCCTTAGCAATCAAGAAACAATATCCTACAGCCATCCAACTTTCTCATTCCAACTCCAAAGAACGATCGTTATCCATGGCTATTCATTTCCGCTCCTTGATCTCAAATGCCAAGCAGTTTTACAAGCTACAATCCTTTCTCAACAAGAATCACTCAGATGTGCCTAAAGGCCATCTTGTAGTTTACGTTGGAGAAGTTCGGAGACAAAGGTATGTTGTGCCGGTATCATACCTCAATCATCCTTCATTCCAAGATTTGTTGCACCTAGCTGAAGAGGAATTCGGGTTTGATCATCCAGTTGGAGGTCTTACGATTCCGTGCAGTGAGAATGCTTTCGTTGAGCTCACTTCAAGAATGCACCTAATGTCCTGATCAGGAACGAGGAACTGATCCTGACGAGCAGTGGTACTGTGGTAGGCAACAGGTTCATGTAGGAATTGGATTGGAGTATTCCATGTACAAAAAAAGTTTGCATTTTTATTCGTCAAACTGTAATATGAATTGATGATTATACATTTATAATATAATTTTTTGATATATTTTTTAGTATGCTTTGGGAAACATTTGCGGTCTAACGGACCACAAAAAAATAAATCAACAAAAATCAAATGGGAAGCTGTCAATCGGGCGGAGGAAGTACATTGATCAGCTAATTGATAATGGTAGTGTTCTTGACTATGTTACTTTCGGCAAGTTTGGAGAACCAGGAAAGATTGGAGATCTAAGTTCTCCTGAATCTGGTCTGTTAGGTAATTTGGTTGGTTGCTGGTCTATAAGGTTCAGGTTTACAGATTAGGCTCAATGTAATGTGAAGATCAAACTAATGATGTAAAGTTTTGGAGGGGGTAATGGCACTGCTTGTGCTATTTATAACCAGTTTATAATATTTAACTTATTTAAAAAAAAAAAATTATTTGTTGTTACTTATTCGTTGTTTTACTTTTACATATGTTATGCGAACACAATGTTATCTCTAGTGTGGTGGCAAAATTAACTCACAACATAAGTTTAACAAGCAACTTTTGTGATAGACATTTTTTTGAAGAGTCGAGACCAACATTACATATTTACTTGAAGTTAATATTGTAATTAATTATGACGTTGATTCGGTTTAATGCAAAAGTTTGGATTGATAATGACATCTGACCTTGGACCATTATATATGCCATTCTTCTGACACAAGTAGAGAAGATCTTCATATGAAGCAAAGTTGACAATATGTGTTTGATTAGGTTTAAGAATTCAACTAATTTAATGAGAATTGAACGGAATGATTATTAGCTTATCTCTCTCCCAATAATTTGTAGCAAGTTGCAAGTTTGCAATGAAGAAAAATTGATCAAACTTGATAATTAAGTTGCTACTTCCAAGAACTCTGTATGTAGCTTTAACTGCTGCTAGCCTGCTAACATGGAGTTGAGAGAAAAATCATAAATAAATGTGGACAGAATATATAGTAATTAAATATTTAACGTGCCCATACTAAGAAACCGCGGGCTAAGTGTATAAATAAATAAATAATCATATCGGAATTCTAATACCAGAAGGGCTATTATATTTTTTTCCACAATAATTGCAAACATCATACTTCAACCGTATAAAAGTGGAATTTGGACATGAAGTAATGAATCTTGTACTTGTACGGTGGATAAATAATAATTGGAGTCCACTATTACTCCTAACAATCTGTGCCATCAGATCATTAGGGGATTGATACCCCCAAACGGATTAAACTGTTCGCGATAAACTTGTAAGAAATGTTCGGTAAAATTCGGTTCGAGTTGGATTGAATCATAAAAGTCTCATTGATACGATATTGATCGTGAAATCTGCCCCTTTCAGTGTTAGTGTGTGACTAAGTACTTGTTTCCATTTTTTTCCTTATCTCAAAAGAAAATGTTTGCTCACAAAGTCATTTCTAGCTTGATAACTATTCAACCACCTCTATCTTCTAGTATATACGCTAGGCATTCACTTTGTCCTTGTGTCTCATGTACATCCACGCTCTTATCTGATGTGGAATGCGGGATATTACAATTTTCTTTCAAGAAACGAAATAAAGTGAATTAGCTCTTATATGATTTTATATGATATCTGACGCGGGCTTCGGAATATTACGCTTTCCATCCAAACGCCAAAGGATGTGACTTGGAGAAGGGAGTGATAATTATTAGGTCAATATGTGGATATGTGCCATCAAGAACCAGCTCACTTCTTGTGTGTGAGTAGGCATTTAGTAGCCTTATGATTGAACTTTTTTCTCCAAGAATCTGCAACAAGAACCAATACATCTTTTCTTAATGACTCCATACTAACAATAGTGGGTACCATGTGGTGATGTACGACCAATACAATTGTTTAATTGTTGCAATGACAAGAGCCATGTGAACCTTATTAACGTACGCGTAGATCCCTCTTCAAGTACAAGCAAAGCCCCATCAGACATGCATATATACACACCATCCTTCTTCAACATTCTGCAGAACATCAAACAATAACCAGCATTCAGCAAGTCCTCAAACAATTAAAGTCCGAACAGAAAAAAAAAACGATCAATGGCTATTCATTTCCGATCCTTGATCTCGAACGCCAAGCAGTTTTACAAGCTACAATCATTTGTCAATAAGAATCACTCAGATGTACCGAAAGGGCATCTTGTTGTTTACGTTGGAGAAGTTCGGAGACAAAGGTATGTTGTGCCGGTGTCATACCTGAATCATCCTTCATTTCAAGATTTGTTGCATCTGGCTGAAGAAGAATTCGGGTTTGATCATCCAGTTGGAGGCCTTACGATTCCCTGCAGTGAGAATGCATTCGTCGAGCTCACTTCCAGGATGTAACTGTCATGATCATGCATGGCCTGCAATCAATTTTTACTAGTAGGTTTTTCAAGCAGTAGCTAATAGCTTACTGTTGTTTTGTTCTTCAGATATAGATAGTTGTAGAAAATTCATTGATTTTGTAGGAGAGAACAATATGTACAGAGAATTTCAATCTTTTAGTATTCTGGAAATTTTCTATTTCAATCTTCATAACACATTTTTATCTTCTGAAATACTTGTCAAAATGAAGAACAAATTGGCAAATTCTTTAATTCTTGTTTCATAATTATTTGTTTGCCCGAGACCTCAACGCATGCAAAGCACCAAGGTCATTTCATTTTATACAAATTTTCAAGTCTACGTTCAGATAAGTCAGCTCAAAATCATCTCTGTTGTTGTATAACTAAGGCATATATAGTTCATTAGTTCTTGGGCTCCCCTTTAAAGACACTTCGACAAATAACGAGCTGATTGAGCTTGTAAGGACGTGAATCCAACTTCTCCAGTCATCATTTTACTGCATCAAACTCTAGTCCAGGTCATTGGACATGTCTTGCACTATATCAAGGCTTTTCTGCTGATTTCCGTATCAGAGTGTACCATTCACCAATTACACGAGTCAGCCAAGTCATACCATTGATTACGAAAATGCACTTCCCTGGAAGCCACTCCGATATGACTAATCATTATAATGCAGCGATAAATGGCCAGTTCTGATTTTACGTTGCTGGCGACTTATGCCGGAGCCTAGACGCCTGAAGGAGGAGCCCATATCTCTTCGTGAACCGAAAGAAGAGTCGGGTTTTGGTTCAAACCACATCCTTATGGTAATACCCTTTATCCTAATCTTTCCATATGATTCATTTCCTTGATATGCCAGGTCAAGTCTCCTCAAAAGCGCAGCAACTGCTTGGCTTATCCTGTCAAATTGTCAAGTAAGATATAGTCATATGTCAAATATTCTGATTTTATATAACCTTCAGGGTGGAAGAACTTTAAACAGCATATAAGTTTCCTTCTAATGGTACAGCAAGTAGGTTTTGTTCTCTTGGGAACCGAATTATCCTCCCAAATATAGTGCAAAAATGGATTCATTTGCTCGTTTAGCACCAACAAATTTAACCATGCGCACCAACTATAAGGTCAAAAGCTATTTTTATGTGCCAGTAATATAACCACCTTGAAAACCACCACAAACATTTATGGTAGAAAGATGTTTTCCAATGGAGTTCAATCCCAGTTCTTACAAATTGTGCTCTCAGCAATATTATAGGCAAAATAAGTCATATATGTTGCATCTATAGATCTCTGTTGAGTGCTGACCAATGTGAATATCCTTACAAAGTCCACATTGATACATATTTATTTATAACCCCTCTGCAGGCATAAGAAGTTAATCTCCGTATTGCAAGTCACTGAGTAAAATTCCCTAACATAAGTTCTAGCCCTTCAGTTGATTATCTGAATAATCTTTTAATTAGCTATACCAAAATAACATATTACCTGCTTGCCATATTGATTGTTTTCTCCCCAGCTGAAGTCTGTACTTGTGCCTTCTCAATTGGAAGTAAAATAGTTACATTAGGCACTTTTGCACCTGCATGATTTTGTAGGAAGAATTTAAGGTGAGGAAAACAATGAAGGAATTAATAAATAAAAAGCTACGGGATCTTCTCAATACACATGAAGGAGGATCATTTTCATCAAGAAGCAATTCAACAGATCCTAGCTAGATAATAAAGAGTCCAAGATGAGAAAGGTGGTACCAGCAGCCAACCGATGCTTGAGACCTTTCAGAACCGTCAAGAGGTAGACCTGAGTATAATAGATGAAGAAAAACACAAAGCTCAGGGAAACAGATAAGCAAAAATTGAAGATGACGGGATGTGTATACATATACTGATATACAGAAGGGGGCAAGAAAAATAGTAATATGGAGATATTGGATGATGTTACATCTATTATTTTGAGCATCATCATATTGAGACATTGAGTCTTTACCATAACAAATAAAAAAGAAATGAAGTACAATAAATAATCTCATATATTAGATCAGAAAAGCTACAGATGAAAATTTTAAGGAACTAAGTCTGCCATTAGCACCATATTAAGTACTATCAATTGTCGTTCTCCACTCTGATAATAGCTTGTTTATAGGAAAAAACTTAGGGTAGATCAGTAGAGTTGCAGAGGTCATCCTAATATCACACTAGTTACACTGAAGAAATATTACAGAAAGAGAAAAAACAAGCCCACCTGAGCAGCATGAACCTGGAAATTTCTCACATCTACAATAAGTGGGTTTTCCTTGAAAGATACAAATGGTATAACTCCAAGAGAAGCAGCCTCCTGGAAATCATAGATGAGTGAAATTTTTCATATAATTTTTTCAGTAGCTGCAAATTTCAAAGCATCAAACTGCAAATTAAAGCCTAAAGAGTTTTCAGAAGTGGATGCAAACCTCAACTAATGAAAAAGCACGAGGATCATATTCTCCAAATCCATCAACTCGGGAACAGAGACTTGCCCCATTTAATGTATCAGTATTAACTCCTAGAAACTCAATAAGCCTGTTTCTTACAGTCATGTCATGAGGAAGCTGTAGACATCCTAAAACTAGAGAAAGCTCAGCCATGGTAGGTTTTGCACCAGCTGTTATTGTTTCCCTGTACACCATCAAAGCCAACGATGTCCTGCAGCAGTATAATCGATCTTGTAATCCATATCTTCCAAATCACTAAATTCTCCTTTTCAGAAGAACCCTAGTTATATTATGGTAAATGCAAGTCTTTCTTCTTTGAGTAAGGTATGTTGATTCTACAGTGGATCAATCAATAAGCCATATTAATTCTACAATGGTTATTTCTAAATCCAACATTAGCTCTAATTCTCCCCTTCTTGTAGGAATAGAAGGCTCAGCAACTAGTCTCAATCAATACAAAACTGACCTTGGTTTACAATATTTGAGTTATCTATAAAATGAAATCTAATTTTTCTTACAGTTTAAACAAATTAGTAAAAGTTCATACCATTTACTATTTAGCTGCCCTTGCCCTGCAGTGAAAGATAGCACGGGCTCACCCAATTTAGAAGCTCTTTGGAATCTCCGCAAGCACATAGCTTCAAGAAACAAACAGTTTCAGTATTGTGTCGGGCACAACAAATCATTTGTACCAAGATATACCACATCCAGTCAAGAATCTGTTTCTGAAATTGTTTTTGTCTGTTGTTTCTTAATCACCAAAGGGAACTTAGTACCGTGTTTATTAATAATCAGTATTGAATTATGATCGTTTTACTATTTCACTTTTCTACTGACCATTCTCCAGTAGAGAAGCATCAGAGAGGAGAATATTACAGTGTAAATATCATATATAACAAGTTACCGATAAACAGAATCATATGAAGTTTCTTTTGATCATTTTAGCAGTGATCATGTCCTGAGTAACGTTGGCTATACCTCCAGCAAAGGAGTATTTCAGGTGGAATCTCTAAACTTATAGCCATTGCATGACAGAAATTGAGAAAGGATCCTCTTTTATACATAGCAGTGAGAAACAAAGCGAAAGTGTGAAACTACAGTCAACTTCAACAGGACCAATATAAAAGTCATGTGTTAGAAAATTTCAAACCGATGCAGTAAACTAGCACAATTAGGCAGACCACTCAGATGATTCAAGTCTAAGGAAAGCATTCTGCACTTTTACCATATCATCAAGTACCGATACCATCATACCACACAGAAAAGAATAAAACAGTCTAAGGCTTATCAATCGTACCAATAACACAACGGCACATTACAAGGTTAGGACCAACACCATCCCTTTTTGCTTCGGCGATTAGCATGAGACCAGCTTCTAGATCATCATTTCTGTAAGTAATTAAAGTAGAGAATATAAATCCAGTATTCCAATGTGAAAGGAAAAAACACATTTCTTACATGCAATAGAAAGATTATTACTTTTCACTTGCGGCTAAAAGAACTGAGTAACTTATTGTATTTGGCGACAAGCCAATGCTCTTCATTTCGAATAAAGTTTCCATGGCCTTCTGCAGTTTATCCGCATCACCTGCATGGAAGCGTTAAAATAGGATTACACAAACAGCTTTTTTAGAGCACACAACATACGAAATTTCTACATAATGAAAAGAGAATTGACTGTTTCCCACAAAATTGACTTATAAAATAAAGTCGTGAACGTGCTTATGTGGACTTATTGTATTAAAACATCTAGACAAATGCATTGAAAATAATTCACTCGCCCAAAGTTTAATGTGTCAATGGTTTATGGATTGCCAGTTGCAATCTTTTTATTGATTGGCAAACTTTTAGAATATGCCCGGGTAATTGGCTTCATATTAAGTGTCATGGAATGAGAGTATGAGTCATTGAATTTTAATCAACAGCTATAGCTTTAGAAACTAAGTTACTAGTATTATTTTTGGCATATTGAATCAAAAACGGTCTTTCTAGAAAATGGTCATGACCCGTGAACAAGGTTTAGTACTGAAAATGTGAAAAAGTTGTGAAAGCTAAAGATGAGAAACGCAGATGCATGAAATGTTAAAAGTACAACTTACACAAAGCAGTTATCAAGGCATTCATCATTGGAACTGTTGGCTTCAGTTTCAAGCGCTTAACACCCTCGTACAGCTCCAGAGCTTTCTGCATGTCTTTAGCCTAGAGTCCATAGATAAGATCGTAAGAAACATGGCTTTTGTTTTACATGATTTCAGAGATTGCACAAACCTCAAATCATATAACCCTCATAACTAATCGTTACGTATTTCCTCAGGACCTCGACCAATTTGCACTATACTTTTTACCCCTACATTCAGCCCTCATGAGAAATATTAGTATTTGATATTCTACCTATAGCACTAATACATTATAGAGGTTCGACGCACAAGTGTATATCTAAAAATAGGACGGTAAAGTGTAGGCCTTCCCCGTGGGTAAAGATTCTATCCAGCTGATTCAATGTATGTTTCAAGAGAACATTAAGCTGAAACTACAAACTTTTCCAAGGTTTTAATATCATAATTGAAATGTAACATTATTACTCTTTAATTACCAGTAAACTACATGAAAGGGAATGCAGCAAAAGATCCTATCTATGACTATTATATTACATGGAAAAGGCATACAATTAGTTCAGAAACAGTAACCAGGAAAGCATACAACCACAGTTGCAAAAATGTATGGCATAGAAATGAACGGGCATACATTGCTACAGGCTCCCATCAAGGAGCTATATGATATGATGCCAACATGCATTCCTTTAGACCTGGCTGCTTGTAGGATTTCGAATGCGGCATCAACTTTCCCGGCATGCCCTGCCACATCTATTAATGCACTGATAAACATCTGGAATAAGACGAAGTTTAAGTTAGATATTATGGTCAGAGGAAAAATGGGCTGGGGGGAGGGAGCATCAATATCATCAAATCAACTCCAAAAATCCATGCCAGAAACGCTGATCGAAAAAGCCAATATCATTTTAAAGCCCACAGTACATCTTCCAAGTAAAGAAGAACAAACTTAAAGTGCATCCTCATATTATTTAGGAGAAGAAGCTTAGGACATGTTCATTCCAACACAAAGCACAGCAAAAGCCGCACAACAAAAAAAAAAATTAACTTGTTGCAAAAAAAGTGAGGAAAACAGCAATGGTGCACACACAAGAAAATAATTATTATGTATTATAATTATACTAAAAATAAATACAGCAATGGATAACTCTGTTATCCATTGGTAAGACACATAGTGCGATTTATATTTTCGAAAATGTAATTACAACATGATGATTATCACACATCTGCAAGGAGAAAAAACTAAGCAAGAGCCACAGTTTCACAATCAACTCTATTTACTTGACAAGCATTGAAGTTTGACTGACTACACCAACAACCACCAGATCAACGTTCTACCAACTTAATGGTTGCCAATTCAACTCCAGATTTAAGGTTGTTATCTCTGCGTAGATTAATAGCTATTGAGATCATCAATTTGAAAACTATGATATATAGACACAATCGATCAACGACTTTTTTTTTGTTACTGGGAATCAGATTATATTATCATTTATTATAATTCATAAAATGTTCACATGTCAACCTATGGAATACAGAGGTGTACCTCGTCAGGGGCGACACCTTTTTTTATCATGTCATCATAGACACTGCAAGCAAACTCCCAATCACCGTGATGACTACAGCTGTTAATGGCGATGGTATAAAGTTCCGCTGTACCCCGGATGTCGTACGTGTGAATCATATTGTAGACTTCTCTTGCCCGATCAACCTTAAGTAGTTTTGTATTACCACTTAGATTCAATGGAGTAAAAAAAAAGTCATGTGGGAGGGGTTGGAGGGCATGTAGAATAGGTTCCCATCAGCAACAAGCCAAAACTCACCTGTCCAGCTCTAGAGCACGCCTTCATCAGAGCACCGATGGTGACCTGATCAGGGTCTATGGGCTGTAACTCTGCCGTCATTTCAGCTAATACATCAAATGCACGATCCACTGCCCCTGATTGCCCACATGCAGTAATAAGTGCATTGAAAATAACTCGATCTGGTTTCACATTCTACTGTATGTGAGAAGTCGCAGTTAGATATGTCTAAGAGTTATAATATGCAAACTGCACATATAATTGTTAAAAACATGCTTCAAGGAGTATAGTGGATCCCAAAACTAAGTGCATTATCACCTTTGATCTGAGTATTCCATATGCACCAAAAGCCTTAGCAACTTGTCCGGCTTTTGCACAGCCATCAATGAGTGCACCATAAGTGTGAAGATTTGGTTCAACCCCGGCATTAACCATCTCATGAAAAACCTAATATACCGTCACCCTGGTTATAGCAGAATTATGAAAAAGATAATAAAGAATGCACAGTGCACCCTTTTGCCACAAGAACCCATCAAAGGGAATCCTATGTGTACAACTCATTCATGCACAAACATACAATAACACATATATATGTGTATGTACAGATATAACAGGGTAATCTCGATTCTAAAGAAAGTACAAGCTCTTCCCACTTAGTACTTTTTTATGTAGTTCTAATAGTGGTCGGGATTAAGCCATATGGTGATACCCATGAGAAAGAAATTTATTCGCTGCTTAGAGTGGGACACTGGCCCCTGTAGTACTCCAATAAGAAGGGGAAAGGACGCACTAATATAGTGCATAGCAGAGAAGAGAGTACACCCTTTATAATAAGACAGGCACACTGCATCCTTTCAAGATAGATGGAGAAGCGTCTCCTGACGGAAGCTCTCACTTCCGAGAAGGGCAAAGACTCAGTTCTCCCCTCAGAGGAAGCACTGGATTTAAAGTGGAATATTGGAACTATTTAACCTTCTGAATAGAAACTGGCAGTGAAATCAGAGTAGAGGACATGGAATAGGAGACTGAGCCGAGAGGCTGGATAATTGACAACTAGTTTAGAGAGGGATGCTGGAATTGACCTCATACGAAGAGGACTTGTGTGCGTGTTCTCGTGTAGTGACAAGATTATAGATGGTGCAATTAGGAACTTAATAGACAATATCTTAGAAAGCATGTTCAGACCAGTCCAAGACATGGATAATTATCAGATAAAACACTACAACAGACAATGTATCGTGATGCAGGACATAAACAGTAGGAACCACTGCCTGCATTCCTTTGCACCAGAAGGGTGGAAATTTCTATATCAACATTCGGAGCCTATGTGCATTTGAAATCTTTCGGTAAGGTGTATGGTGTCTGGTCACTGATGGACTACATTGGCTCTTTAAGATGCCACACAACAAGAACGAAATAAACTTTCATGATTGCAACTTTTTAGTAGATTCCAGTATCATTTCCAACAGTGGTTCAAATAGTTCAAAAATATACCAGAAGTCAAGAGAATATATTGTGTACCATTTCATTAAATCTAATGAGGCCAAGATAATATCTGTAGGAGAGAATATGTAAAGGAAACCCATAGTAGTGGACAGGAGTCACAGCAGAACTATGATACTTGAAAGGGAGATATCTTTGTAATATCATCCTAAGGGAACTTTAGAGATCAGCTTATCGTTGCAAAAACTTAAGAATGTAAATGTGTCGAATTTAACACCCCCCGGCCCCCACCCCCAAAAAAAAAAAAAAAGAAGAAAAAGATATATAGAAACAGAATAAAACTAACCAAATGCAGAACCAATAAAGGCACCACTTTTGGCTGAAATGTGGACTATACATGCTGTAACTTTGACAAACTGATGGTATGGGGAACCTAAGCCAGGATAAGGTCCATGGAAAAAAAAGAGTTTGTTACCTTGAACATTGTATCCACTTTCCCACTTTTGGCAAAAGCTGATATCAAAGTAGTGTATAGCTTGCAGTCAGCAGCCAATCCAGCATCCTGGACATATTGTAAAACCTCAAAGGCACCTATAAAATAGCACTCAGTAAGTAAATTTTCCACAGGATTATGTCTAGGATTTGTACTTTTAGTTTTAGAGGGGGAGAGAGAGACAGGGCGAGTACCTTCTGAATCCTGAGATGATGCACAAACAGACATGAGCATATTGAAAGTACTCAGTGTTGGATTTGGGATGAGTCTGGTGAAGCGAACAGCCTCTTTGAAACTCTTTTGACTTTTGCAAGTATCAAAAAACCTCGCATGATAGATCTGAAATTAAAATTTGGCAAGTCAACAAAATGTAATCACCAATCAGGTTTCTAACATCATCAAATAAGGAGAAATAGACCCACCTTATCCATATCCAACAAACCATTTTTTTCCAAATCCTCAAGCAAATCTATGCAGTCTTTTACCCTAGAACAGGAGCCATAATTAAGAAAGCTTAGTACCAAGAGACAGAAATAGCTTTAAAAAACTAGCGCGCATATCATACAAGTTGTTGATTAGATAACGGTCAACTCATAACGGAAAACTACATTTAAGTGACGTTTTAAATTTAATTTACACTTTAGTGAGGCTAATATCATTTCTTGCATGATTAGATTTAGTGCAACTGTTCAATCTTTTTTACATCGAAGTGACAATTTTAGATTTTATTCACAAAAATCATAATTTCTGTAATATTATAATTTTTTGCTCCTTCTATTATCTTACTTTATCTAGAAATTTTCTGATTATTCTTCATTCATAACACACATAATTCCAAAAGAATGTGGTTATAAATTTCTCAACAATACATAATTGGTAACAAATTATAATTTTCAGACATGATGTACCACCATTAATCAGGTACATAATCAATAAAACGCCTTGAATACTCCCACAGACACATACCAATCAAAAGAAATCATGTAACAAATTTGGTAAATGAGGTACAAATTAATTATACACTTGTATAATTCATGAAATGTCCCAAATGACAACCTGACGGTGTACTTTGAGAAATCATGTACGTAATATGGTTAGATTGGTTTACTATGGGAATTGTTTTATTTACGTATTCTACTTACAAATGTCAACTTTATGAAATAAAGATTCTTTATATAATAAAGATGTTAAAATGATGCTTTTAAGAGAGGAAGATTTTTGACAACCTTAAAATAATAAAGATGTTAGAATATCATATATATGTAATTACCCCCAACAAATAATAAAATGTGATAGTCAAAACCCTTCATTTCTACAGCTTGCCTATTGTACTAGCTATTGGTAATCATGTGTCGACATAGGTAATGAATCAAGTAATTGCATGTTAACACTGCTTGCTGAGAGATCAGCTTTCGGCTGTTAATACAGCCAATTTTCCAGCTGAAGAGTAACTGAGAACGAATTACCTGCCTTCCCTCAAAAGTTGGTTATAAACACGTAATTGCCAGGAAGGATTATACTTGTTGTCAATATCCTTCCCCTTGGGATTGGAAGATAGGGAGGACTTTTGTGATTTCTCTTGATGAAAAATGTGCTTTCCCTTGTTTGTATTTCTGTTTTTGGGGTCCTTCTGCTGACAGAAAATTCCTTGACTATAATAATAACCCAGATGTACCTTTTCTTCAGACTTCTCTGTGATATAATCAAAAGAAGACAAAAAATCAGAATATCCTCAAACACTTCTAAAGAAACAATGACATATGTGTACATCATCACCTGCTGATAAGATTGCATTCGATGAAGTAACACTGGATCCTTCCATCAAAATGTTCTCCATATGGGACGAGTAGCTCCTTTTCTTCTCAAGGGTGGCGCGAGATGATAAAGGCTCCAAGCTGTCCAATCTTTCCATAGAGGACGCGCTAATAGAATAAAGTTCTCTGCCCACGAAGTCTCTCAGAATAATATCAGAGCTGCTTATATTACCCTCTTCCAACTGCTGAAGTTTATACGTCGCATGGTCATTTACTTGTTCATTTGTATGACCTACTGTAGAAGGTGCTGTGTTCAAATTGGTCTCAATTTTTGGAGAGGACAAATCGGCAGCAACTGAAATTTCAAGTTCATGTACAGCTGGATACACTTCATGAGTTTCAGTTGCAAGAGGTGATATGTTAAATCCAGAAAGTTCAGACTGCGGAAATGATGACTCGTTCAATGACCTAGAAACTAGAGGATCATGGACATTAGGAGCAACCATTTCGGAATGGCATTCTGACACCTCAGTCACAAGGGTCTCTCCAGGAACTTTCTCACTTTCCATTAAATTAATCGCTGAAACAAAATCTTCGTCAGCACCACTGTTTTCTCCGGTTTCTTTCTGCACATCCTTGGTTTCAACATTAGATGCTTCGCTCCATAAACTTACAGGATCTGACACCGGGAGTACCCAGCTTGACGTATCACTTGGTTGTTCAGGTAATGAAAGACTTAGCCTTCCCGGTGACTACAAATTGGTAACAGAGAGCCAAAAGGTGAATTTATTAATTCAACTTGCATAAAACCAAAATCTTAACTGTTTCATTAACCTACGGTTCATATATACGAATAGACACAAAAATATTGTATCATGCGCATAATCATGGTATTCACAAAGCTTTACTAAATGATTGGTTTAGCTACATATGTCCTATAGAACAACACTGTAACGGGCGTGATAATTCATTCATGAGCTGTCAATGCAAACTCGATTCAAGCAGATGCCTCCCCCTTAAGAAATTCTCATTTAAACATAAATAGCATACATCACGTTAATATGTTTACACCTCTAACGACATCTATGAACTTTGTTTATGCAAAAATCTAAGAATCAACCTTACTTAAACTCTTAAAGTAACATAGTATAGCATCTAACACATCAGTTACGAACAAAACAATGCTACCGTTTCATCATCATTGCACAATACTTCTATCAATTCATATGTTTCATCATGAAAACATACAAACCACATCAAAAGTTCCGTAAGCGTCTGTTTTCGACTCTTATTATTATGTTGCCTAATCTTCAACATTCCATTTCATCTAGTATTTATGTAAGCTTTTTACTCATAGTAAACTGCAACTTCCTAGGGCTCGCAGGTCAAATTTCACAATCACAGCAATATCTATTGGAATTGAACTTGATTAAATCAACAGAATAGCTAATTACCTCCTTGGAACCGAATTTTTTCCTGAAATATGTTAAATACACAAAACCGATGGCGGAAAAGGCAGCAAGTGCAGCAGCAGCGACGGCGACAATGGATTGCGGATCAATCGCAGCTCGGATGATAAGTTTAGAGTGAGAATTAAGCCGTAATCTCTTGCATTTCCGACGAGGCAGGCGGAGATTGGGCAGGAATTCACGGCGGAGAAGGCCGACGTGGCAGGGAGGGCGGAGGGCGGAAGAGAGCGGAGCAAGTGTGAGTAGGGAGAGTCCATGGTGTTTCATGGACAAGCTCCGTGACTCCATGGTAGAGAGATAATGTAATGACCCGACCAGTAACCGATGTGGATGTTACAGAGAAAGTGGAGGAGTAGCTCAGTGTGTGTGACTGTGATGAGGATAGAGATGGAGTGAAGGAGAAGAGGAGATTGAATGATTGATTATCAACTGACCAAATGAAACGGTTATGTTTGTAGATTATTTCCCGGTTTAATTTTCTATTTTGGCATCTTTGATAAGGAAGAAGAATAAATTTTAGTCTAGTCCTCAAGGAATGTGGTCGATTATTCGGAGTTGCAATCCATCTCTGATTAGAAATTCTAGTAGGGGATCCAGATGTAATTTGCCCTTTTTAGAACAACCTAGTGTATCAACAAGTAGAAGTCAACAAAAGCAAAACATAACTGAGTAGAAGTCAACAAAAGCAAAACATAAATGAAGTAAAATTAAGTTCGGAACAGGAAACTTCGAATCTCAATCTTACAAACATAATTCTTCATCTCCGGAGCTTTTTTCACGTTAGAAACTGAGCTTCACTAATTAAGTTTTCTTAGTTCTAATTAAGTTTTCTTAGTTCATCGTCAAGAATTTTAAAAATAAAATGTCAATTTTAGATTATTTTTATAAAAGATTGTTAAAATGATTTGACATAATATACTTAATATTTCTTATTTAAAATTGCATGGGTGGTGACTATAAAAAGAATGCTACACATGAAGTTTTAAGAATCCTACATTAATGTCAACGAGCAGTTTGCGATGTAGTCTTTAAGTGTCATCTTTTTGTAATGTACTAACTTTTCTTTAATTCTATCATATCTACTATATATCTCATACACTTGAAATAAATCTTGTTAAATATGTACATGTATATTTCTCGAAAAATGTATACTATATTAACGCTCCATGGACGCTCCCGCTCCCAATTATTTTGGGTTTTGACGAATTTTCGCTCCCGCTCTCGCCCCACTTTCGCTCCCGCTCTCGTTCCATGTGACTAAGATCTCAATATGTTACAGCCAAATGTAACTGTAGATTTAATTTCTCAACATCGGTTTAGATTCAATTTCTCTACATCGGTGTTTGTTATAGATGTAAGTAATTTAAAGTAGTATAATAAACAATTAGTTGTGGAGAAACTAAATTGAAAAGCCAATTTCACCAATTCCAGTGTATTTTGAGTTCAGACAAATAGAAAGGCCATGCGCACAAACCCTTGCATGTGTTTCACACTTTAATCTTAACATGGAAATAACAAACACTACCTCTATATGTTGTGTATATCCTAATAGAAAATTTCTCTCCTCTCTCTTGACAAAGTTTATCTACAAAAATAAATTTCTCCACTCCGATTCCGTTTTCTTCTGTCCAAAATCTCCATCCCAGATTTTCTTCCATGTTATTCGCCGTCAATATCTCTTTGTGCCTGTGCATGTGGATATCTTATTTCCCACAATTTTCTCCCCATTCTCCTCGAAAGTTTGCTGCTTTGGGCTTTTCCATGACTGATCGAGAGTTGCTCTTGCCCGCCTACACACCAGTGCTCAACCAAAGGAGTGCGACCGAGATTATACTTACTCTATTAAGGATGATGGATGATCTTTATATTATCATTATTGCTCTTTGTAATTTGTGCGACCTAATTTGTGCAATTATTGAGGCAGATCCCTTTTATGTAGTTTTCTTAATTTGTAAAGTACTGTTTTTAATTGTGTACCACCTCCAACAGTACCAACCTGAAAAATCGAAACTTGACCATAAGCATCACAATTCACAATTATTCACAATCATAAAACCCGATGAACCGAGCTGGAATGGGATACATACCTCAATGGAAGGCATCGTCACAGAGAAATGAAGGTCTTTCCCATCATTCACAGCCTCCATCATGGTAATACAGTGAGAGCTCTTGACGTTTTGTGCAGGATCTTGACCTGTGGCAATATACACCGCAGAGACGATATTGCTAGCATGAGCATTGAATCCACCCAAAGCTCCAGCTAGAGCTAAGCCAGGCAGATTCTTAAGCATGTTAAGCTCCACCAAGGAAGCAACATTGGTCTTGAGCACCTTCTTCCCCACATCTTCTTTGATGATTGCCTCACACACGACCGATTTACCACGTCCTTCGATCCAGTTCACCGCAGCCAATTGCATGAGAAAATGACTCTTCCTCAATTCATTTCCAGAACTAAAGCAACTAATTTCCCTCAGAATAAGGTCAAACAACTTCATGACATATTTCTTGATTCAACAGAGTTTACAAAGGAAATGCAGTGCAATATATATTATCATGATAATGCAACGTTAAGCTTTACCTAAACGAGATAATAAAAATTCTTGAGTACAATGACATCTTCATATCATCATAGATGTAAATAATTCAATGTAGGTCGGGAATAATGGTTGCCTTAAAGATGCAGATACTTCTTGTATGGCTATGTTCAAATGCCATCTTATATAAAACAAATTTGACTATAAAACTCCAAAGTACGACTTCTCTGTGATTGAGACTACTATTTTGTGCATACCAGATTTTATACTAAAGCAGAATGTTGTCATCAAGAGACCATTAGATCAAAATACTTGGTATTGGATATTTTCTTGCTCAAACATAACAACTCGTTTCGCAAAGTTACTGAAACAATTAAATAACCCATCATTATGATCATCCACCAATTAATAAGACTGGAAATTGAAAAGGCTAACCAAGAGGACATGAGTGGTACCTCTTATGTTCTGTAGAGGAGGCAAGGCAGCTGGTCCTGATCATTCCTGTAAAGAAAACTCCAGGTTAATTTAAACTGAGCAGTTGGACATAAACCTTACAAGATGAAGCATACTAAATGCTTCTCTAGTCGTCTATTCCTTGTAAAGAAAAACTATACTGTATAGCTTAAAAAAGAAAGCAATATTATCCAGCAAAACTAAAAGCTAATATTAACTTCTGGTAAGAAATATCATCCAGTAATCCCAATTATGCAATTCATCTAATCAGGTAAACAACAGATATCTACTACTACCCTCACGAGTACGACACCATTTGACATTCCATAATACATCCAGTGATAGAAAAGCTAGCAATCAACTAAGATTTGTTTCCTTCAATCAATTACTCATTCAGGTCAATAGCTGTGAGATCTGTTTTCGATCGATCGATTTCCAGTTTATAATCATCCTGCAATAGCTCAGTTTAAGAGAAATAATTTGGTAGAGAATTCCATCAGCTGCAACTAATGTTGAATCATGACTTGAACAGGCCAAAAAACTGTGAGAAAAAGGGATATAAAAGACCAACTCTAAAATCCATCAGATATCATGGTTATCACTTATAACTTCATCTTTGGTTGTAACAACTGGAGAGAAACGCAACCGTTAAAAAATACAGGCCAAAAGAATAATGATAGAAAATATATTCCAAACTGACATATCTTACCATTCGTATCACAGACCATACCTCTAATCAAACCAGAGGCATACACTCTTCGAGCTCAGAAGCGAAACAGCAGGTTGAACGATCTCTTTTGTCGGAGCTCCGGATTGTTGTGTAGGAGATTCCGATTAGGCAAATTCACAGGTAAGATGTCGTTTGGAATCGTTAGCCATCTTTCCTGTGAATTTGACAATCGAGAACGCTCTTGAATCATTTTCAAGGAAATTAGGGATTGGAGAAATTAGGGATCGGAGGTGCTGGACTGTAGTTTTTCAAACAATAATGGAAGAGACCATGAGAAGAAGAAGAAGAAGAAGAAGAAAGAATCTGGACTATAATGGAAGAGAGAAGAGACGGACTGTGTCGACGGATCTGTAGCTGATGTCGGAGAGTGGTGGTGGAACGATGGATGTCGGGAAAAGGAGGAGAGCCGGAGACATAGTGAAGAGGAAAGAATCGGTAATGGAAGAGAGAAAGAATCTGCACGGAGAGACTACTGTAGAAGAAGAAGAAAGAATCGATAATGGAAGAGAGAGAACTGAAGAGAAAACTGTATAGAAATTGAACAGAAATCAGAACACTCAATTTCTGTTGGCTAATATCATTCCTTTAAATTATTAATTACTTTAGAATAAAATGACCAATGTTCACGATCATAATATATAGCTAAATATAGATCTCACGCGTGCGTAAATTCTAGCATAAAAATAATATACTCCTTTCTACATTCGTTTTCATTCGACTTTTCTACCAATACCGCTCAATTCGATTTTGATTTGATTTCTACATATAATACATCTTAATGAATTATTTAAAAAATATATATAATGAAATCATTCTCCACTATATATTTTAGAATCTAATTCTGTATATTTTCCTTAAAAATCGTGTCCAACATAATCTACTTAAATGGGTTGGTTATACTTAAAACTTTAAAAAAGGCATAATAGACATACGGGCATAATAGAAAAAATAGAAAAGAGAAATCCCCCTTTTGGATTGTTTTGATATTAGTGAAAGGGAGAGAGTAAAAACTAAAGATTGAGAACCGGACCAAGACGCTAGTAATAGTGTTTGATCAACCATGACCTGATTTGGGTCTCGTTTAATGTAATTTTGTCAATTAGAAACTCAACTCGCTGAATCAAATCATCTTTAAGCCTCTTTTAGCCTCTGCTACAAGTTGTTCTTATCTCAGTTTAATGTTTTTAAATCTGCCAAGATTCATACATACCAGCTTATTTACTGTTATATGTGTGTATTTTATTGGTTTATTCAATTATTTGAGCTGGATTATTTAATTTTGGTTTTTGCAACCTTAATCTCTAATTTCAACCAGCCCTAGAATTGGCTCGCGGCGTTAAGAGCAACCGGAAGAAGTCCAAACACAAGGTTAAAAATTGATTCTTTTTCCCGTTTGCCTTTACTTTTCGTATAAAGATTTGTTTTTTTTTAATTGTTTTGGTGGCATATCTGACTGACTGTAGGGAGGAAAGAATAAAGGTGTGGATGGATGGATGGACACAATCAGCTTAAATGGGTTGGTCATACTTAAAACTTAAAAAAAATGTATAATAGACATACAAGCATAATAGAAAAAATAGAAAAGCGAGAAATCCATCTTTTGGATTGTTTCGATATTAGTGAAAGGGAGAGAGTAAAAACTAAGGATTGAGAACCGGACCAAGACGCTAGTAATAGTATTTGCTATGTGCTTAGTTTATTTATTAGGCCCGCATTACCTTTGTCTCTCTAGCTTTGCTTAGTTTAATGTTTTCAAATCTGAGGATTCATATATACCAGCTTACTTGGATTTTATTGGTTTATTCTATTATTTGAGCTGGATTATTTAATTTTTGTTTTTGCAACCCTAATCTCTCACATAATGTGCTAATTTCAGCCCTAGAAATGGCTCGCGGTGTTAAGAGCAACCGGAAGAAGTCCAAACGCAATAAGAAGGTTAAAAAATGATTCTTTTTTCCCATTTGCCTTTACTTTTCGTATAAAGATTTGTTTTTTTAATTGTTTTGGCGGCATACCTGACTGACTGTAGGGAGGAAATAATAATGGTGAAGGATCATCACTGTCAGCTTTCTGCAATGGTGCGTAACTCGAAGGTGTGGCAGCCAGGTCTAGATGCACTAGAGGAAGGAGAGGAGCTTCAGTGCGATCCTTCTGCTTACAACTCTCTTCAGGCCTTTCACCTTGGTTGGCCCTTCCTCAGGTCACTTATTTTATTCTCACGTTTTCGCTTGAGCTTTTCTTGATTTTCCTTGTATGTGCAAGTTTGCCCTTTTAAGTGATTGCGATTGTTCTGTAGTTAGTCTTTGTTCTAGCTTATTTGTCCACTTCACTAAATATTGGCTACTCAGTTATCAGCTACCCGATGTTTTGAATGTATATTAGCAAAACTAGGCACGGAGACGATCGGTGATGATAAGATTTGATTGTTGTGTCTAGCATGTCTTGGTCTACATGAGGGAAAATTCGAAACTATACAAACCTCGCTTTTCTTTCCGGATCCTCTGCGAGAAATGGCATGGGGTGCACATGGTCCAGAGGAGCGATTATGATAAATTATCCTAGAGGAGTTATTGTTACTGTTAGGTGCGGTGTAAGTGTGACCGGTTTAGTTGTGTGGTACTTGAGGATAGCCGAAAAAGACGTATGAGTCGATGAATTGTAGCATTTAGGGATAGTTTGTAGGTGATGTTCTTGCACTGTGAGCATCCAAGTAACACTTCAGGATAGCTTTACGGTTAAAGTTCTTTGCGTTTGGTAATAAGTATCAATTTTTTCCTCTCAGTGTTAGAAGTGGTACTGATTAGGTGTGTGTACTTTGACAGTTTTGATATCCTTGGTGATAAATTGGGACTGGTGCGCGACAAGTTTCCCCACGATTGTATTGCGTTCTTTGGAACAGGTGAGTGTTGGAATTTTTTTTTCCAAGTAATTTTGTTCTCTTTGTTTCTCATTGTAGTTCCTTAATGTTACGTTTTCTATACTGGCAGGCATAGGTAGCTTTCAAGAACTACATTGGAGTATTTAAAGTGTCTAACATTTCTAGTAAGAGACGTAAAGTTTCACCTAAGAAGATAATAGATGGTTCTGACATGGAAACTGAGAGTAGTGATGTGAGGATGATGAAGAGGCGAGTGGACTGGGGCTCCTAATTTGCGTGTACATTGACATAAACCAAAGATCAATTGAAATGCTTGAATTGGCTTGCGATTAACCCTCGAATGGTTATATTCTCTGTTGATGAACCTTCAGTGCTAAAGGTGTATCATGAAGGAGGAGTTAATCGCATACGAGCTATGCGTCAATACCCGATATTTGTGCTTCATGGCGGTCATGTTGTAAAACAGTTTAGTGACGGAATACTAGCATGATTAACACTCACGAGGCCACCCTTCACCTTTCGACATTATTGAAAACCTTCAAATTCAACACGTTGGAATTTCCGAACATTCTTTTAACCATCGTATTTAAGATGATCAAGGATGAAATTACAAGTTTGGATGCAATTAAACTTATTCACTATCCTTTTCTAAGCCGAAACACATGGTTACTATAGTATCTGTCAAAACATTGGTTGTTGTTGTTCCTAATAGTATGGATGCCTTTTCGGTGTGGAACTTCCTTTCTCGGATAAATGCTTTAGAATCAAACCATGATGTCTGAAACACCTCGCTAACCTCCTTTAGTTAAGTTTAACGAACACACGAGGATGAAAGGCTTTGCCTTAGGACCGAGTCCTGTAGTCATTTGGAAGGCTTTGTCGGGTAATGCAACTTGGCCTTTCTTGTTATTTACGAACATTGCCGATTTCAAAACCCGTGAGATCTTTACTTTGATTCGTGCAGGGATTCTAAGAGTTTTATTCATTTGTGGAGCTGCATCCGATTCCACGTGGAATATTGATAGCGTCCCTTACGTTGGACATACCGCAAGTGTTGAGGATTTACAAGTAGAACTTTTCGGTTCAAGAACTTATAACTAAACTAGACATTTGCTGACAGATGCTGATATAGATTGTTTAATTACTTATGTGCTGTGGAGTCCGAAGAACAAAGATGAATTTGTGTCTTGCTCTGTAGATGGAACTATTGCATTTTGGGATATCCGTGTAGGAAAATCTCCGACGACTTCGATCCAAGCACATAAAGCTGATGTCAATGTTATACCATGGAACAGGTGCTCAAGAACATCCTCTTTGCTTTTAAATTGTCAACCCTTGCTTTTCCCTATTATCTTCATTATGTTATTTCTTTCTTTTATTAGCCTGGCAAGTCCCATGATAGCATCTGGTAGTGATGACGGGACATTTTCCATCCGAGATCGTAGAATGATGAAGGTACTTTCATTTCCTCATTTGTTGATGTCTGTAATTGTATGTATAAATCCGGACTGTCCACGAAAGAATAGGCTAAATAATTTTCAGCTAGATGCCAATGCCTATTAGTGGCTGTTTGCAAAAAGTTCAGAATGAATTGATCAAATGAAATAGAATCAGGAAAAGATGTCGAATCTAGTGGGTGTTGCAAAATGTGCTGAAAAATAGAGATTTTGACTGACGTTCTGAGAATCACCTCAGAGGCTTCTTTAAAAATATGAGCTCTTTCAGAATATATTAAGCTGGAGATTATTATCTATTAGAAACTGGCTTTGCAAACACCCTTGGTGATTTTCTACATAACCTATATTCTGTTGTTGTGAATCTTTTGCAAAAACACTAATCCACTGAACTTTTGAGTGATGGTTCTTTAAATGAGAAAAACAGTGTTTATATAGCCTCTCCCATTCCTTGCATTTCCCATTCTATTACTTTGAACTAAAAATCTCAACAACCGATTTCTTTCTTAGTGTCTATTTCAGTTTGAATCTAAGTATTGTCCTCAACTTATAACTGCTGGAGTCAATTGTTTACAGGATGGAGACTCCTTAGTGGCTCATTTCGATTACCATAAACACCCAATTAGATCCATCGAGTGGAGTCCACATGATGTTTCTTGTTTGGCAGTGTCTTCAGCAGACAATCAGCTTAAGGAAACATACATCTATTACTTGTATAATCTTCTTGTTTATCAATTGTTGCAATGCATCATCAATTCACATACTAATCAACTTCATCGCAACGACTCAGTATATGGGACCTTTCTCTAGAGAGGGATGAAGAAGAGGAAGCTGATTACAAACAAGTTGATGCTCCCAAAGATTTGCCACCACAGCTTCTCTTTGTTCATCAAGTAATAATTCCTCCAAGTACTCTTAAACATACTATCCAAATTATGTTCTGTAGCAACCAAGTTTGTTGCTTGCGTATTGCTGCAGGGTCAGAAGGACTTGAAAGAACTTCACTGGCATCCACAGATACCTGGGATGATCGCTTCAACTGCCAGAGATGGTTTCAATATACTGATGCCTTCAAACATCGAAACCATTCCTGAAGATTGATTCAGCGCAAGCTTGATTTATCTCTGACGTGGACCAGATTTTGTGTAGCAGTTGCAACAGTTCTTTGTTTTGAATTTTTTCCCTTTTATATTGTATGTTTTGTGATGCATGTGGTGTGTGAAAATTATGTTTCTGTATAATGACTCCGTGAACTGTTTTCTGGTTATGTGTATATGGATTGTATATATATGTATGTTTACTGCTCTGCTTGATCCGGTAAAAGTGCTAGGAGATTCACTCTTACACATTTTTTTCAGATGATCTTTAGTGTTGGACGAGTTCAGCGTGGTTGCTCGGAAGTTTGAGTTCTGTCATTTCTTAGGATTTCCCTTTTGTTTAGATGTTGACTCTGTAGTTTGTTTTGACTCTGTACGACTGGTCCGACTTTTGAGACAATTGTTATTGTTTTGTTCGGATATTAAAGTATCTGATTTATTTCCTTTTACTGCTCTACCACTATTTCAAACTGTTTTTTTAAAATGTAATTTGAGGCTTCGTCTTGGCGTGAGCCCATCTCACGATAGACGGCCGGTCGTGCCAAGGTATTTTTGGTTTTGGGACGTGACAGGGAGACTCGAAGACTCTATTAGCTAAGGGGAGCATATTACTTGGTCATATGCCTGAGCTAGTGGGAGCATTCTGAGGATACCTCTTTAGAATTGGACACCCTCACATAAGGAATGCATGCAATTTAAAGATTGCACAATCTCTCTCTCTTAAGGAAAGCATTTGAATGCAACCCTTGGATATTCTCATTGATTGTTTAGGACAATATTTGAAAACCTCATAACATTTAGAATGTATATCTTAACACAAGCGCAAAATTCATAAACTCCATAGATTGTGCAAAATAATCATGACAATTTGAATTGTATGGATTCCTCTTGGAGGATCCTGATTTTTGTGACATTCCTAGAAGAATGAAACCGCAATTCTATCCCAAGACGACGATATTTGATATCGACTTTAAAAGGTGGCCTAAAGCCATAAAATCTTAAAGATAGACTAAATATGGATTATCCAAGTTTCAGAACTTGAATATATCATTGCATTTGATGCATATGTAAGTTTTCAAGGAAAACTTGAAATTAGATATCTACATATACAAACTAGGGGCTAAATTTTGTGGTTATGTTTGGAACATAAGCTATAGAATTATTTACCAGTATTGTAGATAAAGTCAATTAAGATTTTACTTGCACTATTTACATAAGATAATCGCATGATTCGTTTGATGATGGTCTGATAGATTTCTATATGTAGAAACTTTACATAAAATGTGTTTGACACATTTGTAGACTTTAATGCTTCAAAATGAAATCATTCGTACGTATGAAAATATAGTAAGTCCATTGTGGACTCATGTAAGCCTTTAGGAGTTGCAAATATTACTTGAAGGAATAAGTGAAATAGTTCCACTTGTTCAAAAGTAAAGGAAGTTCATACAACTTTTGAAGGATTATGAATGGTGACTATTTAAATGGTTGTATATATGTTTGATTCATATAAATCATTAAAGATAGTTTTACATCGCATTAAAATAAGAGTATTGGTTAATCAAGACTTTCATTGTGAAAGACTTGACTATGAGTTAGATAGTATCTCGATATTATGGTTTCACTGGATGAACTTAATTAGTAAGATATTATAACTCGCATGTTCACTAGTATATGAATGTGTTGTGTTGCTTATTAAATATTCTATAGAGAATATAATGCTGAGTTTTACGTATGTATACTCTCAATATTGGATTGTCCTATTGAAGTATACATCAAGTACATATGAGGATTGTCGTATAGACGACTATGTACACTGTGTATTTATTATGCGATTAGACATGACTCATGAAAACAACACTTCATGTGAACAGTGGGAGCTAGCATAAACTTGGTTTATGCATGATAAACTTTCGTAAAGATGTGATGATTGGAGTCATCACATACTATGAAATTTATTCATCTTAATAACAATATTAGATTGGATCGTATCTGGTAATTAGATTAGATTTAATAATTAGATTATTAAAGGTTCAACAACTTTAGTCTGGTACACAGCTGATATGAGTTCTTAGAAGAACAGGGGTAGTACCAAGTGTTAGTAATCGAATTTAGAGATTGCGATTACTAGTGCGATTGTGTATGCTAAGGAACCAAGATCTTACGATGTTAGCAAGAACGTACTGAGACGTTATCAATGGATTAGAGACAATTGCTAAATAATAACATAGAAATAAAGTGATTTCTCCTCGAGAAAACATTGGCTGATTCTTTCACCAAACCTTGTCCACAGAAAGACAATTTTGCCATTTAAAGAATCTACGTGTTGGATGCACGTGAGTGATTGACTCTAAGTCAAGTGGGAGATTGAAAGTATATATGTCCTAGAGACAATCGAATTGAGGACAGATATACATATTCGATTCAGTATTTATTTATGATTATTGTTCATCTATAAATAGGCATTACAGTATGTAAATATTATTATATGTTTGTCTGTAGTTGTTTATATATGTGTTTCCATGAGCTTTATGTTATCACTAAGAATGTGAGATCTTGAGTGACATAACATGGCTCTAAAATAGCCCAATCAATGATCATCGAGAATGGAATATCGATGATGCATTGGAGATTGGCATGTGGTCTGCATCATATCATTTGAGGGTGAAGTAGTTCTCACGACTACGGATTACTTGGTAATCCATGATGGACATATGGACACTTTAGAGAGTGTTGGTATACCCAGCCGAGAAACCGTTTGATGTACTCTATTTACGTGTCTACGGAAGTAACGGTTTGTAGGGTGGTGTAATAGTCCTTTGACTTGAGGTCAATACGTACTACATGTGTGGACTCGTGTGCTTTGACCACAATGCTTACACTCCTTGTAGGGGTAGATACGGTATGTGTTGGGCACATCACGAAACGCATGTTAGTAGTAGTTGAACCAAGATACGATTCATTCCTCATAATAGATTTGGAGAGAACACTTAACTTCTCATTACTAGTTTGATCAAAGTCGTTGGCCAACGCAATATATATTTGGAATGATGTTCAGATAATATAGATCAATTAGTAGAATGAGATAAATGGATTAAGTTATTGGAACAGACACTAAATCAAGTTCTAGACTTAATTGAGTGTTCGTGAATGAAAGGATCGTATCATCATAAGCTCTACATTACAGGTGGTTTGCAATCCTCGCAAACGTTCCTTATGTACGTATTAAGAATGTTTGGTAAATTGTCTAGGAGTTTCACCAAACCGTAATTAGATTATTACTTACTATACATAAGGCCCGATGGGTCACACTTTGAGGTGATTGTCCTATCAATTGAGTATTAGAGTGAATTAAATATTAATTGGATTAATAAATATTTAATTTACTGTTATTGAGAATTGATTCTATTTGATAGAAACCATTAATAAGTCAAATTGGATTTACCGGACTTAATTAATTGTTATACTTTTAGAAAGTAAACTAATTAAATTGGATTTAATTTATATTTGAAGAAAGATTAATTAGATTAAATTGGATTCAATTAATTAAAGCAAGAAAGTTTATTTGGATCAAATTGGAATGAAGTCCAAATATAAAAGACCAAAATAGATAAAGAAAAAATAAGCTGGGTTTGGTGGGTGTCAAACCCATGACTTGATACTTGATGGATACAAGCCCAACCAACTAGGCTAGGAGTCATCATCATCATAGATTGCATTCCAGTTATTCTAGTAGATACATGATCTACAAGATCATATAAGATAACATACGTTTCTCCTCTCTTTCTTGGCTTGAATCATCTTTCTTCATGATTCTATTTTCCATAACCCTACTCACTAAATAGTTTAGTCTAGTTTCGAACAAGAACATCCTAGCGTTCTTCGGTAGAATAAATCCCCGTGGATACCAAGTTAGAGGAAGGTCAATCATGATGTACTGGATTCAACATCTCATACATGACGCACAGATTCGCGGAAGAGCTTTAAGGTTTTAAAGCTGCTGTCTGGAAAGCTAGTGCGACAAGTAAGTATTGATTTGCTTGTTTAATGTTATATAGTCATTGGATCAGATCAGTATGCAATAAAAATTTTAAATTCCGCTGCGTTAATCTAGGGTTTCCATTGCATATTTACCAACAATACGATTATACATGCTCATTCGATTCTAAATTATCAACTCAAAACATGATTTGCAAATAATACATTCAGACTTAGAAGTAAAACATAAAAATTTTAAAGAGAAAAAAATCAAAGTATCTGGAGAATCTTTAGAAAGATTTGATAAGCAAAGTCAAATGATATTTATAAACTAAGTAGCTATACTAATCTGGTGTGGTGCTGGTGGAGATGCATCCTATGTGGAGGCAAAAGAAGCTAAGGGACTATTGCAAAGAAGAGAATATCCACGTCAGCGCGTATTCGGCTCTTGGAGCTCCAGGAAACTTCTGGGGTTCAACAGTTGTGGCTGAAGATCCAGTCATCAAATTCATTGCTCTTAAACACCAAGCAACTCCAGCTCAGGTACTATTCATGATTTGCTATATTCTTGGTTTAATCGCACACTTCACAATCATTCGAAATATTTGACATTGTGTTTTTGAAAATGTAGGTTGCTCTAGGATGGGGAATGTCAAGAGGGTCAAGTGTAATTGTGAAGAGTTTTTAGGGAGAAGAGGTTAAAGGAGAACATTGGAGCACTTGATATCAAATTGGATGAAAATGATTTGCATGAAATAGACAAAATGGAGCAGATAAGGATCATGAGGGGAGATTGCTATGTTAATCAGACCATCCAAGATTTATGGGATGATGAAATTTAGATATATACACACAACCTTTCTAAACAAAATTTAATCAAGTGTGATTTTAGGTATTTCTACAAAAAAAAAAAAAAAAAAAAAAAAGACATAGATTAAGAAAAGAAAACTATATAGAAGTGGCCAGGAGTCTCATCTCATATGATTGAAGACCAAAGATATATGTATAATTTTATTTTTCATGAGGAGAGAAAATGAGAATGAGGGCATATATATATACAGAGAAATCAAAATAAGAGGATCGAACCATTTCTTCTGACTTTTTTTCAAATTCGATAAATGTATATATATATATATATATATATATGTGTGTGTGTGTGTGTGTGTGTGTGTGTGTGTGTGAATTGAGTTGAGGAGGATACATTTTTGTGGATAGAGGTTATACAAGCTCATCTAGTACGGGACGGAAGCATTAGCAGGATGGCTACCCATTATCCCGGAATTCCTATATGTGCTCTAATACATCGGATATTCGGAATTACATTAAATGACATGACCTTGGCCTATTTATAGGCTTATACTTGCCGCCTATGTATTTCCTTGGTTATGAAGTAATTAATCCTTCACCACAAATTAATCACCGGCCGCCTAATTGTTTGATGATTAAGTTGCTTCTTGTTATCTTCCTTTCCACCGCCATACTAGAAGTTTCATCATGCATGAACTTTATTACATGATGTAAGTCATGATGCAATTGATGAGGTCATCAATGACTCAATCCTACCGCCATGTACTTTCTGGAATATTGGAGATAATTGCAAATTATGTTTTCTAACAGTTCGCATATATAGGTATCGTGTCAACATATCGTCATACTCATATCCGCATTCTTCATGGTGGTACAGTTATAGATGGAGGAAGTATGGCGTACAGAAAGTTGTCAAGGGCAATCCTAAGAATCCTATTATCCTAGCTAGGTAGATCTAACCCCTCTAATAGAATAGAATTAGTCATGCACACAGCTAAACCAAAGTGAATATATATAT
Source organism: Plantago major (assembly GCA_026545765.1). Lineage (NCBI taxonomy): Eukaryota > Viridiplantae > Streptophyta > Magnoliopsida > Lamiales > Plantaginaceae > Plantago > Plantago major. The sequence continues at coordinate 85,664,409 of CM048843.1, read as the reverse complement.
GTCTCCCAGCAACTACAACAACAGATCCAACCTAGTCTTTTCGATCAATCCACAAGAGAACAAATGTAGATGAAACAACACAGAAAAATAGATAGGATATATAGGAACAAAACCAACGAAACATAATTCAGAGTAAAGTGGAAGTGCATGCATGGCGAAATTAACCTTAACAATCAGGCAAGTAGTACTAGTCATGATTAAAATTAAGACAAGTCATCATAGACCAAACCAAAGCTACTCAGTCAGATTCCTCCATCTCATCGTCCTCATCATCATCCGGAGAACAGGCGGTTCCCGATCCACCTTCACCATCCTTTTTTGCATGTATTTCCCCTAGCATTGTCCTCATGCTAAACTCCCGATCCGTGGTAAAGTACTCACCGAGCTTGTTGGGCTACAAAACAACACCACAACAATGCTTAATGACCCTAAAAAAACGGCTCGGATATCTTCTATGCCATTAGAAATGGCAAGCTTAATTGCACATAGAAAGCAATAGAACTTCAAGAGTAAATAGACACCATACTAGCTAGTCTCTCAAGTCTCAATTTACTAGGTATATAGACTTACCCGCCACAGGACACCCTTCCACATGCTCCGCATATGCAGTCGCATCATATGTCTTGAAGAGTCCACAATTATTGCACAGCCTGCAACCGAGATAAATAAATTATCGAAAAGATATTTAAAAGAGCCATTAGAAAATCAATTTTGAAACGAATTATTGAAAACATATTAAAAAAAACATACTTGATGCCTTTGTCTAGCTGAGCCTCTAGAAGTCCATCAAACTTATGCTCCTCTAAGTATGATTTGTTCATTGTGCGAAAGTTGCAGTAGCCACAAGTGTGAAAGTACTAAACACCAAGTAAAACATACTACAAATTAGTCCAACATGCACTATGATATAATCACTCCAATCCTTTTCAAAACTTTCATTTTAACCCGACCACAAATTATTTTTAAACTGTAATAGTAGTAAACAATTTAAGCCCTAAAATGTTGGGGGTAGTTAAGCTTACCGCAGGTCGCACACAGACAGACATATGCCCCGCCATCTCATTTGGATTATCGGTGGTGTAGACAAAGCACGTAGTGCATGTTAGAGGAGGCTGAATCCTACAAACACAAGAACGAGTAACTTCAATTGGGTAAACTAATAAAGAGTTAGCTAGCATGGATTGATTATAAGTACTCATTCCAACTGTGAGATTTACACAATTTAAAAGGAACTAATACACACCTCGGGGCAGTAATGCGACAGGGGTGGTCATCGAAGAGACGCTTCTCCAGAGTGCGGAAATGGCAGGAGCGACAGACCCAAAAGATCTACATAACAAATTAGTAAATGAAACATTAACCAATAACCATGTAATGTAAGATATGATCATATAGTATATCTTGTTAGCTAGCTAGCTGTATGAGTATATTATACCCCAGAGTCCCAACAAGCCACCATGTGTCGTTCCAGCTCGCCTCGGTCGGAAGTGGTGAAGCTCAGACACCTATTGCACATGTGAGCATTCCTGCCAGAGAACAGAATTGAAGTTACTTTATAAGGTGATCATGCATGTAGCTACATATGAATTGACCTAGGTGAATTGTAATTTTGGTCCCCTATTTTGGTCCTCCAAATAAAAATATTTTTAGAGTTTTGGTCCCTTCAACATATTTTTGCTCGTATTTTATACGTATATAGCCCCTTAAGTTATAAACTGATAATCTATTCCATGGCATGCCAAATCACCTAATTACATTTTTAAAATTTTGAAATTTAAAGGAAAAAAGACTTGAGCTTTGTAACATGCTAGCTTAATCTCTTAGCCTATGTAACAAAGATTGAAGGGTTTTATCTCCTCCAGATGTAGTAAATTCGGTTTCTAGTATCATGGAAAAAAATTATGGAGTCAAAGTTCTGATTGACCATATTTTACTTTCTGGTAATTATGACTTTAATCTAAGTTGATAATTATGACTTTAATCTAAGTTGATAATCAAGTCATGAAATCGTTCTAAATTCGTAGATGGGACCGAAAAACTGCAAGTATTCTTTTTAGGGGACCGTATTCATGAGGGGGTTTGAAACACAGTCACACATTACAACTCGAAAAATCGAAACCGCAACGATGGTCAGTAACATATCCATCCATAAAAGCAGATTCCTAATACCCATTATTCAAACTTTTAATTACCCAAATCATGCATCATGCAATATATATAAATTTCAGTTCACACAAGAGAAGAGGGGGACGGACACCAAAATTTCATTCTATAAAAATGATTAGATCTGATCTAAACCAAGTAATTAATTAAGTAACTAATAAATATAGTAAGTAACATCGATTATAAAGCATTGAAAACATGATAATCCTTAGACAAATAGGATTAAGAAACATTAAATATTTTTACCCAGGAGCCGACATTTTGTAAACTGATAATGTAACAGTATACTAATACTTAAACAAATTGGAATAAAAAAACATTAATTTTTTTTACCTAGGAGCCGACATTTTTGCAAACAGATAAATTTGTTGATCCCTATTCTCCAGCCAGGTTGAAGAAGAGACTGCTTTTATAGTCCTAGGTTTTCTTTTATGGGCTCATCTTTTGGACTTTGTGGGCCTAGTGGTCTATTAAGTTAAGTTTCGGTCGAGACAATAGAATTTTCGGTTTGACCGGACCACCGAGGGTTTATAAAAATTAATAAAACTAAAGATTGAAAACCGGACCAAGACACTAGTAACATTATTCATATGCAAAATATATTTTACTCCCGCGGTCCAGAATAAATGTCTCATTTTAACTGTTTGCAGTCAATAAATTTAAACTTAACTACAATTTATTATGAAACCGTAAATATATAATGTTCAATTGAATTATATAATGAAATTTACTATAAGGTGTTTCTTGTAACAAAAATTAATTTAGTGCCATTTAAATGGTAATGCCACAAGTAGCGATGTAGCTAGCTAAATGTATAATGTCACAAGTTGTTGGTATATTAGCACTCATTAGGTGTCATTCATTTAAATTAGGATAACAGTTGAAATTGATACTAAATTGTTTTCTTTCTTTTTTAATAAGTAAAACTTTATTATACTTCAAAAACTCAAGAGGAGCACCAGCACTGCTAATCTTACAGCAAAACAAAGTCCAGTATCTGTACTCATAGCCACTAGAATGCCAAACTTATACATCTTCTACTTACAACCTGAAAATCACATCCTGACTAGCTAATCAAATTCCAAGATAAACCAACCACTCTTAATCAAACCAGAAACCTTCCGATAGGATCCCTTTACTCAGTCAGAATAGCTTCACCAGGACAGAGCTCCCAATCAGTTAACGAAGCGAAAGGACGAAGCTTATCCCACCTTTTCAACCAATACCAGATATTTAATTTGATACTCTCGAAGACCTCCGCTGGAGTAGGAGTCAGGCATTTGAATATAACATCATTCCGGGCTTTCCAAATATACAAAGTATAGCATGCCACACTGTTAACAAACATTCCTTTCCTCTATTGGGGATTTCATCCACAAAGTTGAGAAGCAATGAGACCAAGTCATTATCGATCGCCATCTTGAAATCCAGCCAATTTTGAACCCTACGCCACACAACTTGAGCGAACAAATTGGGTATGTTACAATTTCAAATGACACTATATGTACAAATATTTACAATTCAGATTGTAGTGTTACGTGCTTCTTGTCACACTCACTTATGTCACTGAAGACCCAATGTGTTGACATTCAACAATGTCACACTTTCTATGAGTATCATCACTAAAAAATGACACCGGAACTTCACTTGTATCAATTCACAACAACACTTTTTGTATAAATTGTTACATTCATAAGTATTACAATAAACATTGTTATGAGGCAATTTCTAATGCCAAAACAAATTTCAATTGTTACATGATCAAATACCACGCTAATGATGTATTTTGAGATTTTTAATTGTATATAATACCATAATAATTACATAAATTAACAATATTTAGTACCTCCACAATGTTATAAACGTTCTTTTTAAAATTAATGATTTTATTTTATTAACTCTGTCGTTTAAGTTGACTTAAACATTAAGTGAAAATTAACAAATCAAGGAAATATAGAACTAGAATAGGAACAAAATGTAAGAAAACTACTTTATAAATATCAAAAGAACCATTGTCTTTGATTGACAAATTCATTACATAAAAATACTGACAAATCTAAAAGAGACTATCGTATATTCTTAATTATTGAATTATCAGAAACTAAAAGAAGAAATGCAAAATCTTCGAATACTGCACTGTCATCCTTGTCGATAAACATATCCAAGTCTTAGGCATCCACAAAGAGCATCGTCCATCTTCATTCATAGATTAACGTGGTCCTGGAGCCTTAAAACGAGCCTCCATGTGCACCGACAACTACAAATAACACATGAAACCACAAGTAATGTACACTTCAAAGGGGTGAAAATCCCAACAGAGATAAAAGAGAGAATCAAAACCTCTAATAAGTCATAAGTCAGAGGAAAATATATGAAGAAAGTAGTTCCAAAGGAGACTGTGCAAAAAGACAACGCTCACAAAGCATAAAAAATTAGAGAACGTTAATTGGTCAACTTTACTTACCACAAAAGCTCTCGGCCAGGCAATATGCATTCCAATAGTTTCTCCAATTGTCTTGAATTGTCCACATATTGCAGTGTGACCAGTCCGATACTAGGGGTATATGAGTCATTTCACCTTGACATATATCATGGGCCAGAAAAATTAAAAAACGACTGGTCGTTTAGGCTAGTTGGCAATGACTGGCCTATAATTTTCTCCCTAGTGGTCCATGGCCATGTCTATTAGAAAAGTAACTTAAGTTTTTGTCCACACAATAAAATTTTCGGTTTGACCGGACCAGCGGAGGTTTTATAATAATATACTCCATCCGTCCTTAAAATATCAAGTTTTGACATTTTACAGTCAACAAAATTGAATTTTGACAGTGAATTAATTTCAAACCGTAATGGTAAAATCTTCAATTAAGCTATATAATGAAAATTCAGGACCTAATTTTTCATTTTATACTTTAATTAAAGATTTACCATTACGGTTTGAGATTAATACGCGGTCAAAATTCAATTTTGTTGACTGCAAAAAGACAAAACTTAAAAGCTTTTAAATTAATTTTATATTATATTAATAAATCTTAATTTGTAGCTTATTTAGTCTACAATGATATTGTTAATCTATGATTTGGGTTATTAATTAGGTTGATGTTTGTAATGACCGGGTAAAAACGTACGAACTTGCACAACAACATGATGAATGTGTATTATTATTCATATAGGATAAGTTTTTGTACCTAAACATCACAACAAACCCCTTCCTGATAGACATGTGAGTCGCAAAAAGTCTATTCTAAAACATCACAACAAACACCGATTAAATTCATGTTATTAATTAAATCGTGTATGTTATTAATTAAAATGAATCTCCGTATATAAAAACGCCAACGATAACAACATACTAAAGTATATGTTTTGATTACTAACATACTCCTTTGTAATAGTGCACATGCTTGTTCACATTCATGATCCAATGGTACAACGATACGGTTTGATCACTAACAATAAGAATGTCCACGTTCAACGATACAAAAAAATTTCATGGACCCTCATTCCAAATAAGATTTGTATTTTAATTTTGTTCATTTTATTAACATTAACTATAAATTAATTTTATATTATATTATAAGATTAATAAAAAAATTATAGTATAAATATCTAATGATAATATAATTTTCTAATTTATTTTTATATATTCAAACATGTGTCATTGAATATGAACAGTACCAATACGAAAATAAAACGGAGACTTATCAATGTGTAAGACCATGATCCATGAAAATACTACACACTTAGAGAGGTATTATTTAATTTTGCTGAGTAGAGTAGTACAGTAACTCAATTTTTGATAAACTCCTCTAAAATGGAGTAACAAAGAAACAAAAACTTAAACTCCATTTTAAAAGACTTGAGTCTTCTAAAATTGACAACCAAACACACAGAACAAGATCATAGACATTTCCGAGTTCATGTAGTAAAATCGATCATCGGTCCAAGCAAGAGAGAAGATAGAAATCAATATGTACTTTCTCATCTATCTTTTTAAGGTCTCTTTGACCCTAGAGGTTAGCTAGGGGGTCTTAAAGGCCTTAATGTGGTCTGATTGATCAGACCGGTCTGATCCCATTTCTTTTTTTTTTCTTAAATCTTTTTAATTCTTTTGTCCTTTTCTTTTGTTGCTCTTCTTATTTGCTGTTTCGTTATTTCTTCCTTTGGTTTTGTTTCTCTTGTTTCCATTTCTTTTCTCCTTCTCTTTTGCTTTTATTTTCCTTTTCCAATAAATATTTAATTGTTTTCATATTTTTTCTAATATAATTTAATGTATTGTAATGTAAAAATACTTCTTTTTGTAGTATTATTTATGTGCTTACTCCGTCCCGAGAATATATAGCTTATCACTTTAAATTTTTGCAGTCAAACTTTTTAAACTTTAACTACGAATTAATCTAAATTATAATTGTAAGATGTTCAATTAAATTATATAATGAAAATTTAGTTCCTAAAGTTTCATTATATAAAAAAAATTAAACATCATACATTTAATTAAATTTAAATGTAGTGTAATTTTTCTCTTGTAGTTATATTCTCAAGAATTGCATTTTTTATTTTTAAAGTAATGTAACTTTTGATTTTTTTTATTTAATATTATTTTAATTAATTAGCGGCATTTAAAATAATATAGTATGAAATACAAAGTTTTAAAAGAAATTGAATAGTGTAGTTTTAAAAGAAATGAAATATAAAAAAGAAAGTTGGGTATGATAGAGTTTGATTGTTGGAGATGAACTGACTGTTTGGATTAGAATTAAGCGGACATTTTAATTGAGACGGAAAAGTTTTAGTGTTTGGCATACAATTTTAATGGACGTATATATTTTGCAAGGTTAATTGAGAGACACCTCAATTAAAATTTTTACTCTATAAAAACCTACAAAAAGTTCTAATTTTATACCAAACACAAATTTTCACAACTCAATTAAAATTTAGTCAATATTTATCAGTTATACCTCAATTAAAACTAAGTCAATTCAAATTCCGTACCAAACAGTCCGGAAGAATTTGGTTATGTTTGATGTTAGTGGAATACTGTCGTGGCAGAGATAAGGGGTGTGATAGGGTTTGATTGTTGGAGATGGTCTTAGGGCCGACTTTTTCCAACTTCAAGTACGAAATAACTTATTGATTTTGACGAAGTATGATTTTGCCATATAAGTTAGCCATAAGGTAATGAGTAATTAACTTTTGCAAAAGACCGTCACTCGGAGAGATCAAATCAAACATCACATATTTTTGCACAAATATCGCATGTTGCCATGTTTAGCTACAAATATCATATGTTAAATAATCCATGTAATGTAAGTATAATACAAGTTTATTATACACTCAATGTTTGAAGTTAAACATATAATGTTTGTACATAAATATCTGATGTTGAATTGATCTCTTCGAGACGGTCTTCGCAAAAGTTTGTATAAGTTAATAATCACATTGATTTGTGGTACTTTTTTTTCTTCACAAAAATGGAATGATAAAGAAAAACTTCAACTAACAACTCCATTGGATATGTAGATCAATAGATTAGAGCTAGCCAGCTAGGTGACACACAATGCCGGCTAATTATTCTTTTCTTTCTTTTTATATTCCAAAAACGTTGTATAGGCACAAAACGATTTATATGTCATCCAAAGATGATTTGTTTAATTAATTACTCTCTCCCATCCATTAAATCTTAATAAGGAGTTACTTTATGTTAGTTTAAAGAAAATTAGTTAAATATTAATTTGTGGGTGGTAGTATATTGATAAAGTTATAAGTGGATGATAAAGTAAGTGAGAGATTGAATATAATAATGATAAAATAGGACATATAAATAATAAAGAATTAGATAGTGGTATAAAAACTTTCATTTTTTAGGTTAGGGAGTTTCTAACGAAACACTAAAAAGGGAAAGTTATGAAATTTTTAATGAAACGGAGTAAGTATTAAGTAAGATTTATGTTTACGTAGAAGTAGTTGACAAAAACGTGATATACTTCAGAAATACACATCATCAAGTATATGATATAAGAATTAAAATAAATACATAAATACCAAAACCACAAAAAGTTTGCTTCCAACTTCTAGAGCCACTAGTATTTAATAATGGATTACTGACCTTAAATAAGGTGAAGTAAGCAAATAGCATACGTCTTGAATCTTTATATAATAATGTTAGTGGATTCTTTATAACTTGTGTTTCTGAAATCTCAAATGCAAGAGTATGTCAAAAGTGGAAAGTATCAGGGGAAGAAATATAGTCATTGCTTTGGTTGGAATAATTGGTGAAGAGCTCCTAGCTTGATAATGGATTGATCTGTTTGTTGATGGAAGGTTAAGGCTTATGGTGAAGGAAGTTTTGGTTGAGATAATGGTATACTGGATTTCATTTCTCATGTTGTAGGTTCACCAAGGGATTAAAAAGAGTTCCCAAATTTTCTTGGGTAGAGTAATTTGTTAAATATCAGCTTTTGCGATCGATATCATGTGAATTCTGAGTTTTGGGAACATCTCAGAGAATTTGATATGTTTTAGGGACTTGATTGCAAATTCTACAAAATGTCAATAATCATTCATATGTCACTATAATGTAAGAATACGCGTAGCGTGTTATTGTGTACGTAATTATAAACAATGGAATATGTATATGTAGTTAAGTGAGATCGTTTATGATAATGGATTGAGCTTTTTCGAATTGAATTAGGATTTGAGTTAGTGTCAATTGATCTGTTTTAATTTAATTGGATAAGATGGAGAAGACTTTTTTTTTTTATGATTAATTGATTTTGTTGGGGTTGAATTAGTGTTCAAAGTTTAATTGGAGAGTAAAATGTAAATGAAGTAAAATTGAGTTCGGAGCAGAGTTGAATTCAATAAAAGCAAAACATATATGAAGTGAAATTAAGTTCGGAGCGGAGTTGAATTCAACAAAAGTAAAACATAAATGAAGTAAAATTGAGTTTGGAGCATGAAACTTCGATGTAAAATTGAGTTCGGAACAATAAATTGGGTTCGGGCCAGGAAACTTAGATGTAAAATTGAAAATTGAGTTCAGAGCAGGAAACTTCGATGTAAAATTGAATTAAGAACATCAAATTGAGTTTGGATGGGACTATTGCATTTGGGTCGGCCCGAGATTTAGGAAGCTCTCTGCGAAAAATGAACTATTGTATTTGGGTCGGCCCGGGATTTAGTGAGCCCTTTGCGAAAAATCAAATATGGCGTCAAGTAATAATAAAATTAATAAAATTATGTGAAAAGAAGTATATATATATATATATATATATATCAAATGATGCCCAAGTAATAATAAAATTCATAAAATTATGTGAAGAGAAGTAAAATAAAAAATCAAATGAGGCCCCAAGTATTAATAAAATTATGTAAAGAGAAGTAAAAAAAATAAAAAGGCCATTGGGAATCGAACACATGACCATTTATTGCAATTTACTACCTAGAGAACAAGAAAATACACCTCTGCATGCATGGTAGGCGAGCGCTTCAATTTGCAATAGATTACTAAGGTTTAATTGTACGAGGTTTTTAAAGTCACAAATAAAATTAATAAGTGCCTTTTCCAAATTTCCCAGGTATTTCTATCTGTATATACTTGAATGAAGTGTTAATTCTTTGCTTTTGTTCATAATTATTACACCATCCTTGGTAACAATCAGGTCAGAGGCATGGAAACACTTCAACCGCACACATCCGATGTTTTCAGCGGAGCCACGAAATGTAAGACTTGGTCTATGTACCGATGGGTTCAGTACTCCATTTAGTAATAATGCAGTGCCTTATTCATGTTGGCCGGTATTCATTACTCCATATAATCTACCACCAGCATTATGCATGGATCAAGAGTTTATTTGGCTCACTCTTCTCATTCCGGGGCTAACAAGTCCTGGGAAAAACATAGATGTTATGCTCCATCCATTAATAGATGATTTAAAAATGTTATGGAATGATGGTGTCGAGACATATGATAGTTCCCGAGAACAGAATTTCTTAATGCGAGCTGCACTTATGTGGACAATTAGCGACTTTCCTGCTTATGCTATGTTAAGTGGGTGGAGCATCACATGGAAAATTTTCTTGCCCCTGTTGCATGGAAAAAACGAAAGCGTTCCGGCTTAAACATGGCGGTAAAACGTCTTTTTTTTTTATTGTCATCGTCAATTCCTACTATTGGATCATCCATATTCAGAAGAAATAAAAAGGACTTCATTCATAATCGGGTTGAGAAAGATTCATGTCCTGAAAGAAGGTCTGGTTCTGAAATGCAAGTCATTGTGCAGAACCTTCCTGATGTACAATTTGGTCTCAAATATGAGAAAATTCCTGGATTTGGTGTCGATCACAATTTTACGAAACCACGCATATTTTGGGAGCTTCCGTACTGGTGTACACTTCTTGTACAACATCCCATGCATATAGAAAAAAAATTTACAGATAACATAAGAAACACAGTGATGGATGATCCCCAAAAAACTAAGGACAACATCAAGGCGAGAAAGTATCTGGAGTTGCACACAAGACGAAAAGATCTATTTGTTGAGCAGATCAGAGATGGAAAATATCGTAAGCCAAAGGCACCTTTTGCTTTGAACAGGGATCAGAAGAGGGATGTATGTCTATGGTTACAAGACCTATGCTTTCCGGATGGTTACGCATCAAATCTTTCACGCTGTGTTAATATGCCAGAATTGAAACTTTATAAGATGAAATCACACGACTGCCATGTGTTCATGCAAAGACTCATGCCTATTGCATTTCGCGACTTTCTGCCTGAAAATATTTGGGGCGCGTTAACTGAGGTAAGCAACTTTTTTCGAGCTTTATGTGTTAGTGAAATTCGACCGCTTGATATGGATGTGCTACAAACTTCAATCATTGAGACCATATGCAAGCTCGAGAAGTACTTCCCTCCTGGGTTCTTTGACTCGATGGAACACTTGGTGATTCATTTACCATATGAAGTGAAAGTGTGCGGACCTGTGCAATATCATTGGATGTACCCATTTGAAAGGTACATAGTGTATTGATTTAAATCACTATTACTTGATATTAAATGAAATATCTACATTCATGTCATTGCAAATAACCGATATGCATATGCAGAAAGATGTTTGATTTGAAAAGAACAGTGAACAATAAAGCACGCGTGGAAGGTTCAATAGCTGCAAAATTCCGTATCTTCGAAATCACACACTTCATTTCGCATTACTCTAGGTCAGATATTAAGACAAGATTAAATCAGTTATTTAGAAATGAAGTCACACAAGAAGTTGAAATGGAAGATGAACTGCCAATTTTCACCTTAAACGGTCGGCCAATTGGAAAAGTGGAGAATACTTGTCCTTTATCCACACAGGAGTACTATGCTGCATATTTATACATACTTATGAATTGTGAAGAAGTTGATGGATGGATTGAGTAAGGCATTCTACTATGTAAATAAATATTTGTTTGTCTAGATTTTTCTCAGTTTATTGAGCTTCTATTTGATTGCCCTTAATATTTTTATTTCCTTCAATTGTAGGGAGTTTGATGATCAGATTTGTGCTAACCTCAATGGCCCTGCACGTGACAAGAAATGGAAAAATGAGTTTATCTCGTGGTTCAAAGGCGCGGTGTCGAGTGGTGAGTATGAGATTGAAGATGCGCGAATCCAAGCATTGGCAAAAGGGCCTATCTGGAATGCTAAATTCTACAGAGGCTACATTGTTAATGGTTTTCGATTTCATACAGAATCTTATGGGAAATCAAGAAAGACAATGAATAGTGGTGTTTGTTGCAAAGCGTTGACATGTTACGGAAAGCCATCGTATTATTATGGTATGTTGCAAGAAATCATAGAATTGCAGTTTTGGGGTTCATCCAGACCACTATGGATTGTTCTGTTCAAGTGCAATTGGTATGACATTAACAAAGGAATGAAAGTACATAAAAAATACGGCATAGTGGACATTAATTCACAGTCAATATTACCCACCCTTGAGCCATTTATACTCGCCAGCCAAGCAATACAAGTTTATTATTGTCATTATCCTTCTACAAGACTCAATTCAAGAAGAAGAGGTTGGTGGGCAGTTTGTCATGTAAAGGCAAGAAACAGGATTGACACTTCGTCTGTTTGTAAAGAATTTCAAGGAGAGAGTACACATGAGATCTACCAAGACAGCAACACACCCCCTTTGAGCACCACAGAGGAACATATTAACTTGACTGTCGAAGAAGAATCAGAAACAATGATTGGCGGTTCAGACGATACTGATTATGTTGACGATGCAAGTGATGACAATGTCGGTTCAGATGTTGACAGTGCCAATTATGTGTCTGATGGAGATGTTGATGTTTAACTTCCAATTGATTAGTGATAGTGACTAAGTGAAAATTTTGAATCAGGCATTTTAGTTTGCATTGTCTCATTGGATAATGTGATTTGGTGTCACCGTTTGAAAGATATACGAATATAGTTTCCTAGAAATTTTGAATGTTATCATTTGCATATCTGTGGAGTGATTTACATCAATATTAGTAAATGTTCTAAATCTGCATAGGTCGAACTCAACTTGTTCGTAAAATCTAATTTCACTCGAACGTAATTAGGCCTCATGTATTATACCAATTGAAAGATATATGAATCTGGTTTACTAGGAATTTTGAACTTTAACATTTGTACACCTGTGGACTGACTTACATAAATTTTAGTAAAAGTGCTCAAATCGGTAAAAAATGCACAGGTCTCATCCACAACTTCGTATAAAAAACACGTCTGATAGCAGTGAATAGAAGACATAACTAGTAGGAGTTACCAAAGTGCTTACCATATCAGAGCATTCATCCATAACAATAAGAGTCAATAAAACATTAGATTCCTACTGTTTAAGGCTTATCCCTCAGACAAAATAATCACACAAGCTCGTCAGTTGGTTCCTCGTCACTAACACTGTCACCATAATCATCATCTCCACCTTGAGGGTAATTATAAGGCTGCTCAACAATCTTGGGGTGCTCGCCAAAGTTATAAGCCATACCATCTATGTCATCACCTAAAAGGTTCCTAAAGGCCTCATCTTGCTTTCTTTGTTCTTCCTGTCTCATTTGAACAAGTGCAAGTTGAATTTGCTGTTTCACATATTCCGGATCTTCTAGTTGCTCTCGCAACTTCTTCATTTCCTCATCCATCTTCTTTATTTCAATAGCATGCTGTGTTTCTCGAGACTCAAGGAGGCCTCGAAGCTCCTTTGTTTCATCCTGAAGTTGTGAAAATTTAGATTCCATCACAGCCCCATGCGAGCTATTACCTCTAAAGAAAGTATCACGCCTTGGAACAGGAATACCATAGTTTTCAGGATCTGATGTACATGGGAGGCCTCGCACTCTGCCTTTCTTAGGTGCGCCAGTAGGTTTGAGCCATTCTTGAGGATCGAACTGAGGCCATGTTGAACAATCTTCCCCATATTTTTCACTACAATACTGCACGTACTTGCCCTATTTGTAAAAAAAAGAAAAGTAAAAAGTGAAACCATGAATAACAATGGTGCAGAGAAATAACATGGCACTTGATAGAACCAAAAGCCAAAACTTACATAATCATCCTTAGATGTGTCATTTGCCCATCTTAGGGGTGCCCCTGTATCAATGGATAATGCCCCCTTTGGCCGGTGAACGCGCGTCAGCATGTATAATTCATCTTGCGGAATTGTGGTACGCCCGGTTTCCTCAATCTGTCATGCCAAATATTACGAAGTGTAACAAGACGTGTCAAACATCTTACAAATGTAAAGAATGATAAATATGATAGTTGATCTATAAATGAATTTACTTACAAGTCGTTTTCTAAACGTATTGATGCCTACTGAACCAGTTGTGTGTGATACTTTGGGACCCTTCGCACGGTTTCTTTTTCCCAGCCTCACTCATTCTTTGAAACTCAGGGGATCTCCAATGAATCAGAAAACCTTTCCATATTTCCTCAGGCATCCATGTCGGTATAATTGCAGAATTTTCCCAATCACTATGCACGCGGGAGTATGTTCGGTTCATTGACTTGGAAATTTCCTTCAACCATAAGTGTCCAACGATTTCCTCATCCTCAGTCGCCCATCGATAAGTACTCTGTTTGTAAATAAAAATATTAAACTAAAATAATCCAGGACAATGTACTAATTATATTAACAAAAAAGAAGTTACCTTGAATGCATTCCAAAACCTTTGTTTTTGTGAGGGCTTGGTCATTCTCCAATTGTATATGCATCTTCCAACTGTTGTTTTACATGTACACCTATGGTTCGCACAATCCAATCGTGCTCTACAAATCATAGGTCAAAAGGTTCAACATGAATCTCAATCTTATCTTCATCCCTACTTAATTACCATAAAATCACCAACATTAATCCCACGCCCTTTGGTTGGGAGTTTTAGCCGATTTCCTTGTTCTTATCCCACTATTTGCCTCGGGGGTGATGGACAGTGGCTTAATGGTGGAAGTGGTGGCGTTGTAACTGGTGGCCTATGAGTAGCTGGAGTGGCCAAAGCTAACGTTGCTGAGAGCTACCGATTCAAGAAGAGGTGCATGTGCACTCTGTGATCCACTAGAGTTGTGAGACACACGCCTTTGGCGCTTGGAAGGAAAATTAGTGCTTTGAACTCCATGGGTAGCTTGTGCTTGGTCAAACATTTGCACATGTATGGTAGACAAAACAGAGGCAGTAAATGAGTTATGACCAAAACAGAGGTGGTAGACACAATCTGATCCAAATATCTGACAAAACTGTAAATGAGTTATGAACCTTACCACTATCATGGAGTTGGACTAAATAATCTAAGGTTCATTTAGGCCATTTTCTTGCATATTATTCTAGGAGGTGCATGCAGAAAAGAGAGAGTCTAGTTTTCCTAACAAAAATAAGAAGGGATAAATTGCTGCCATGACTTACATTTTATCATTCATACAAGCAACACTTACAAATTAATTTCAACACACAAACTACACAACAAATAGTCCAAACCAAGAAGCTTCATTTGCATCGATCCTATTCGCTCTCTCTTTTGGATTATAATTAATATACAAATTTTTGCAATCATCAATTGAGGTTATTAAAATATACTCACGTGAAAGGATAATTTTACTATACTATAATCAAAGAGGTTAGCTTTAAATCACATAATAAAAACATGTAATCCCACACAAAAGCCAAAAATTGAGTGCCGAACTGCCGATTGACATAAAAGCAAGAAGAAACATGGAATTTGGAAGCATGAATACATTATACATACTTGCTTAGGAAATTAATTCAAATTAATTTATTAGAAAGAAATGAAGCCACTGCACTTAAACTTGGTTTGGCACATGAAAACATATATACACTACAAAAAATATGGCCTGTAGCGACGGATAGATCCGTCGCTAAAGTTAATATCCGTCATGACTCAGCGACGGATCGGGCGACGGATAGAAAATCCGTCGCCCCCCTGGAGCTGTGGCGACGGATAACAATCCGTCGTCCAATTCGCGACGGATTGGACGACGGATTGACTGACCAATTTTTTTTTTTTTTAATTCCGAAATTTAGCCGTCGCTATATTTAGCGACGGATAGATTCTATCCGTCGCTAAATATTTTAATTGGACTAGTGACGGAATTTGAAATTCCGTCACTAATTCCGTCACTGTGAATTCCGTCACTAATTAAAACCGTGAATTCCGTCACTAATTCGTCACTATTTATTTCATATTAATCCCTATCTTTCGTAGTTCACCTATTTAATCAATATAATGTTCGATAATAAATCAATAATACGAAAAATGTTTCAATGAATAAAAAGTAATATTCGAGTCAAGAAATTATCAAACAAGTGTAAATATGAAAAAATCAACATCTGAGATACATAACTAGCTATCGACGGGGTGGGGTGGGTGATGGCGGGCTGGGACATGAATCGCTCCATTCAGAATCAAGGCGCTCGTTCTCCTCCCTTCGTTCTCTGTCGCGGCGCTCCATCTCGTCCCTTTGTTGCTCCATCTCTTGAGTTAGCCGAGCAACCTGTTCCGGACCGCGATCGCACCATTTTGAGACCAGTCCCGTGTAAACCGGACGTCTGGATCAGGATGATGATGAGGAGGACGGACTAGCCAGATGCAAACCGAGGCTCCGAGTCCATATATTCGTCCTTTGCTGTCCGGTTTGTTGACCTCTAGGAAGATGTTGTCAACTTGTTCAGTTGACAACACATCACCCGTCTCGTCCTCCTACATCGCCACCTGAGCATCAACCTCAGCCTGAAATCGTAAATAGCAGATATAATGATCGCCATCGTTTTAAAAAGTAACTTGTAATAGTGTACAAATATGAACTTTAAGCAACAAACATACCCATGATAGACGATGCCCGCAGGTCCATACCATATTCCTTGGCCTTCTTGAAGATGGCATACTTGGATGTCACCTTCCCGTACACCGAATCAAACCAGATCTAGTCAACAATTTATCATCTACAAGTAATAGAGCATACACGTAATGCTAGATTGCAAAAACACATATACGCACCGATTGATAATAATCGCAATGAGATCGCCTCCAAGGTGGTGAACGGACCTTCTGCCAGACGATCGGGATGCGGTTACTGTTGGTCCAAGCAACGCCCCGACATCGATTCGGCGCCAGAGAAGCATCCCAAAGGGCCCACTCGTTGCATCAACTTGTGGAGGGATTGGGCCACCCCGATCCCGAATGGCCTTCCACGTCATGCACCATATCCTCAGATTTGGATCCCAGCCTCGTAAACGCCAGATCTGGGATCAACTTCCGGGAATGAAGTACTCCTTCTACATTCCCAATTTCATACAACATCCAAAGTCAATACATGTCCTAACAACATAATGATATGGTGACTAACATATCAACCAAATAAAGTGGCTAACATACCACTCACATATAGTGGCTAACATACCACTCACATATAGTGGCTAACATACCACTCACATTGTCCTAAAATTTACTAACACAATGGTGACTAACATATCACCCAAATAAAGTGGCTAACATACCACTCACATTGTCCTAAAATTTACTAACACAATGGTGACTAACATATCACCCAAATAAAGTGGCTAACATACCACTCACATACAAGGCTAACATACCACTCACATTGTCCTAAAATTTACTAACACAATGGTGACTAACATATCACCCAAATAAAGTGGCTAACATACCACTCACATACAGTGGCTAACATACCACTCATATTAAAACGATTAATTATAATTACAAACAAATGAATGTCATATTTTAACTTACCTCACTCATCATCAAGTACTCGGCCCTCATGCGCCCGAGATGTGGCTCCAACACTCACCACCCGCCTGGGTTTCTCCGCTCCTAAGATGTCACCTAGTTTGTTGTGCACCTCCCGAGGCCATAAGTCGTTGTCAATGTATAAGATACAAGAAACGAATATGCATTACTTTAGTACAACAATTTATACTTGTCAACTATCATTATCGCTATGTTTTACATATTTAAGAAGAATGTATAATACTTACTTGGGGACCAATAGGGAAAATCACAGCAAGCCGTCCACGTGACGTTGGGATTGTTTGGATCGAACACGGTAGGGACAATCGTGGTCGCCCTCCAAAGATGTGTCCGGCCGACCGTAGAGCCACGGCCTTTCTCTCTCGCCTCGGGGTCTCAGAATCCGAGACCTCGTCACGATCTTCGAGCCCTCCTCGTTCGACGGTGTCCCCGACCCACCACTATCATGCGGCCGTTGGGGGACGATAGTGGACGGCCTCATCGCAACATCTGCAAAAAATGTAATAAATACAATAAAATGTGTTAGTACGAGTTATAATACATAACATTATAATAACACATATAATTACTCATAATACATAATATACCGTTATCGCCCCTCTAAGACTACATATTGGTCCTCGTGCGATCAAACATTTCATCATCCGCTTCTATGGGATCTTCTCCTTGTTTATCGGCATCCTCTTGTTGGTACGAGTTCGTAATTGAGTCGTCTTTCTCAATGTACTCCACTTTCGACGAAAGCACGAATAGGTACCGCAGCCTAACCATTCCCCTTATCGCGTTTTCGCTTGGATATTCAAGAAACACCACTTGTCGTGCTTGAGTCCGTAATAAATGGTTCATACTTGGTTCGTACCTCTTCTTTTGGTTCACATCAACCATTTCAAACCGCCGTTCTTCCTCGTACCTCCCGGATTAGGATCATACCACTCAACGTCAAACAAGAAGGTTCGTTTAAATGGCAATCCGAATATTCAATCCTCACAATTCGCTTTAGCTTGCCGTGGAAATCAAACAAAGTAGCGTCTCCATACTCTTACGCACCATTAACACACACCCCGAGTTGCTTGTCGCCATGGCCGTGTTACATTCAAATGTGGAACCTAAGGCCATTGACTATATAACTCGGGAATGTGTAGACCTTTTGAATGGACCCTCTGCGAGCCTTTAAGTATATGCATGTGACGTTGTTAATAGGATTCGGACATACTCTGGAACCAACTGGAAATTCAGAGGAATTTTTGAGTCAAGTAGTTCCTCTAGTGTATCCTCTCATATCCGAGGATTTTCTTCCAAACAACGCTTTTGAAAAACTGCAAACATTGATTCATTGATAAGTCTATAATTGAAGTAGAGACTTGCGTAGCTATATTAAAATTTAAATAAATGGTTGTTGACCTGCAAATAGTACCATATATCGTCAACCTCAAAGACAATTCGTGAGGACATAATATTGAAATGCTTTCAACTCTTTATCCGTAAGATATTCTTTCTTAGTCGCACCAAGAGGTCTCCCTGATACCCTGAAGACAGATAGGGAAAACTCATCATCCGCTTGAGCTACGAATGTGTCTGCATTTCGAGCCGGCCTTGCTGGCTTCGTAGGGACGTGTTCATCAAAGTAATAAGAGCGTAAGGTTGCGCTTCTCGAATGTAGGCATTGGCAATCGATCCTTCAGTTTACCTTTGTTGTTGATACTTCTTCAATTTCCCAAGTACCTCTCGAATGGATACATCCATCGACATCGAACCGTCCCGCAAGTCTCGCTTCATGTGGAAGGTGAACCGCAAGTGCTCCATAGAATCAAACCAAATTTCGGTGGAAAGATACGCTCGAGCTTATAGAATCAATGGTATGTTCTTTTCAAGATTTTCCAACACTTTGTCATGAACCACCTTGTGCCTAAATTTTGAAAAATAAGCTCAACTCGGTGATAGCACCATACGTGTTTCGGCAGAAGCTCTCGAAATGCTACCGGGATAAGCCTCTCCATGAACACATGACAGTCGTGACTCTTCATCCCATAAACCTTTGTCTTCTTCAAATCCACACACCTCTCTAAATTTGAGGCGTAATTATCTGGGAAACTCAATGCCCTCACCCAATCAAACAAAATTGACCTAGAAGCGTTGTCAATTGTGTAGCACGACCACTTACCATTCTCATCCTTCTTTGTCAACTCGTGCCTTTTACACCACGTCGACAACTCGGATCTAGACTTCGCATGGTCCTTTGTTTTTCCCTCAATGTTGCAAAGTGTATTGAATAAGTTCTCGAACACGTTCTTCTCAATGTGCATGAAATCTAAGTTGTGACGGATAAGAAGACTGCTCCAGTAAGGCAAGTCCCAGAAGATGCTTCTCTTCCTCCAACCACATTTTTTACCAATTTTCTCGTTATGCTTCATCCACCCAAGCTCACCACCTTCATAAGACCCAATCTATCAATCTCCGCAAGGATTTGTGCACCAGTAAGTCTTATCTGGGCTTTTTTGTTGACGACTTTATTTTTCAAGAATTGATCCTTGTTCTTCCTGAACGGATGGTCACTTTCTAGCAACCTACGATGACAATCAAACCAACAAAATTTTCCACTACCCTTCAGTCTAAATGCATCTGTATCCTCCAAGCAATGTGGACATGCATATTTCCCTGATGTTTTCCTTCCAGATAGCATGGAGTACGCAGGGAAGTCACCACGGTCCAAAGAAGAGCCGCTCTCAAGGTGAAGTTCTTTTTGTCGACACATCATATGAGGATACCATCCGTCCACAACTCGATCGGCTCCTTGATTAGGGGTTGCTAGAAAACATCCAACGTCGACCCAGATCTTTCGCCCGTGCACCAATGCAGAAACATGAATGGCTCCTTCATGCACTCACCCGGGGCGATTATGCGGTGTGAGCATAATCGCCAACAAGAGTATTTACGTTCACTACCGAAGCAAGTTAAAACCATCCGCATAAAGTCCCAAACGTACATTTCTAGATTCGCCGCAAACTCGGATATGTCTGTCAAACGATTTCCATGCGGGTGAGTCTGCTGGATGGTCCATTCTACCACCTTCAAAGATTATCCGAGATTACTCGCTCCTTGTGCCACCGCATTTTATCCGTAAGCACTTGAAGCATACAATCTTTTCAAACGAGGTGCTAGAGGAAGTACCACATTTTCTTATGTGAGAGATTTTTCTTTTGTCGTTTCTTTGCGGCCCTCCTTGTAACGCTTGTACCGTTCCTTACCACGTAACTTGCATTCTATTAGATCTTCATCCTCCTCCCAATATATCATGCACATTTTCGACAACGATACATGGTTACCACAGACCCTAATCCCGCATCTTTTCTTCGCTTGGTAAAGTTGGTGGGAACTAGGTTTTCTTCAGACAAAGGTCCGACATTACGTCAACCCATTCATTGAAGCTCGTTTGATTGCTGGCCATTAGCCTACAACTCATTAGCCGAGATAACAAAGACAACTCGGTGAGCTTACACCGGGTAAACCGCTTCCTTGATGATTCTAACAAGTCAAAGAACAACCGATCCTCGGGATTCGGTGGTTCCTCCACCTCCACCTCGGTTTCGGTGTTGGTTGTGTCCTCGAACTCCGCCTACAAAGATCGCCGTACACCATTTGTTCGACTCGAGCTCGAATAGCATCGCCTTGATTGGGATTGTTCCCGATTTGTTCATTTTTCTCTTCCTTCCACGTTATGCGTATTGGTCATATGTATTGACGGCGTCGCTTCCTCACCATGATGATTCCATACCGATACGCAGCAGAATCCATTTTTCCTCAAGTCGGACTACCACTTTAGGAGTCACGTATTGCTTGTTTACGCCGTTTCATTGCACAAGGACACTTTATCAACCCATCCTTTACACAAGCCGATTTGACATTGCAAATTCAATGAAACCTTCAACCCCTTTCGTAAAACTCCATTGAACTCGCCATTGAGAGTGCGACAATACATCCATCCACGATCGGTATTCATTGAATAATTAGATAATAACGACACGTTTGAATTCATTAGATCGAGTTCTTTCATTTACGATAATAAATCAATTTCACAATAATTCAATCAATTTACGTAATATAAGTTATATTAGCTCCAATTGTTATTACGGCATTACATAATATAAGTTACATCGACTTCAATTTTACCATAATGTTTGGTTTCATATATATATAAACTAATGATTACTAGTTATACAAGCCTAGAGACAAACGGATCAAACTCCTCATTCTCATGCACCCCTCCTCATCACTTGTGACGCTCCCTACCACGTAACTTGCATTCCAACAGATCTACATCCTCCTCCCAATACACCATGCACATGTTCCGACAAGCGAAAGGCACTCGATAGGCCCCCAAACCCCGCCTCTCCCTCCATTGGAGGTATGACATGGACGGTGCTTCCTCGTGATGAATCCATACATGATACTCGGCATGAATCCATAACGTCATAAGTGCTCGAATCTCTTTGTAGGCGTCATAAATTGCTTGTTTCGGGTTTCCAATGTGCAAGGACACTTTATCAACCCCAATTGCACAAACCGGACGTCCATGGCAAACGAGATGAAACCTTTAACCCTTCTACAAAACTCCTACAAACTCGCCATTTACCGGCATGCGATATACATCCATGAACGGTCGAATTCATTGTATATATACTTTATTTTTAACCTGAGACGTTCCAATTGATTAGATCGTATTTAATTTATTAGATCGATTCCAATTCGGATAAGAAGATTGTAGAGGTTAATTGTTAATTATTATATGTTGCTTATAAATTAATTATTAATTAAGTGTTCGATATTTACAAAATTGGGAATATAATTTAACCATTTCAACCTGTTAGTACATATATTATATACTTAACATACATATCAAATTAACTAATTACTCTATACATATCGAATTACTACATATATTCATATCAAATTACATACTTAACATACAAATTTATCAAATCAAAACTACATACTTCTATACTTAACAAACATATCAAATTAACTAAACTAACTATATATACTTAACACACAAATCAAACTAACTACATACATTCATACATACCAAACTTAATTAACATACTACATACATTCATATCATTCAAATTGAACAAATTACATATAATTGATCAAATTAACTAAACTAACTACTACATACTTATCATATATACATATAATTGCTCAAATTAATCAAAAATAAACAAAATCCCCAAATTTTTAAAAACTAGGGTTTTAGCAAAAATACCTTGATTAATCGGTAGAAATATGAAATTGATCGAAGAACCAAACTCCTTGTCACACGAGCTCGATTAGGCACCAAGATCTGGAATAACGGATGATTGGCGGAAAACGGATTGAGGAGAAGAAGAAAATGAGGAAGAAGAAGGAAGAAGATGAAGAAATGAGGATTACGCCTGCTTTCGGAAAATAAGAACTCGGGCCGACGGACACGTATCCGCCGCCCGCAGGCCGATCCGTCGCCCGGGCGACGGATAGGAATCCGTCGCCTTATAGCGACGGATAATCTATCCGTCGCCCAGTTTTTTTAAAAATATATATATATATATATATATATATTTTTTTAAAAATCAACACAGCGACGGATAATAATTATCCGTCGCTTAATTTCGCGACGGATAACTTATCCGTCGCTAATAAGCGACGGATAATCGTTATCCGTCATAATCGGGACGACGGATAGATTCCGTCGCCCCAATAGGCGATCCGTCGTTATGGGGCGACGGATAAAATCCGTCGCCCCATAACGTCGTTTTTTAATGTTTTTCTTGTAGTGATAACTGAGAATTTCTAGGGATTCAAGGAGACAAATAAGCTTAGTGAATACCTCAATTACATCAAAATCCGAACAAAGAGGTTGAAGGAGATGACAAATCGGAAGCCTTGATGGTTGGAATTGAGGAGAAAGTTTGGCGGTGGAGTGTATGGAGTCTCCAGGGTAAAACAAAATTGTGCAGAGTATCCGTGGGTGAAAAGGTGTTTAAGGTTAATTGAGAGGGATGCTCCGTACCAAATACTATTAAAGATTAATTGAGAGGAACTATTGGTGTCTAATAATATGCAAAGTAATTGAGACAGATAATCAGTCCCAACTATTAAATCATTTCCCTCCATTTCTCCCGCGCATCAAATTTGCTAACTTCAGTTTCATCAATACACTATCTGGGACAAACAATTGCAACAGATAATAGGGTGGTGTCAAATAGGTCACATTTTATTAAATCAACATTTATCGTTCCCTAAAACTAACATATGACACCAAATTCATCCCCTCTCTAATAATATAGTCTCTAATACTCATTTTTCTTGTTGTGTGGACACTGTTCTCGGAGATAGATTGAACATTTGAAGGAATGTGGATAGTCGATATCTAACTTCCTAACATTTAAATCTTGGTAACATATGGGATACAGGCACTTTGACACTACACAAGTGTATGGCTCAGAGCAGGCTCAAGGGAATGCATTAGGAGAAGCAATCTGCAATGGACTAATTGAAAGGGAAGACATATTTGTGACATCTAAACTATGGGGAAGTCATCACCATGACCCGGTTTCTGCACTAAAGCAAACTCTACGGTAACTTTATAGGTTTTCACTTATTAGTAATACACGCGTCTGTGTCAAAAGAATGTTATGAAATGGAGAATTAATCTATGTTTTCTCTGTTTTAGGAATCTTGGAATGGAATATTTGGACATGTACTTGGTGCACTGGCCAGTGAGTCTGAAGCCATGGGTTTCCGACCCGTTGCCAAATGAAGAAGAGTTTGAGAAGTTGGACATGGAGACAACATGGGCTGGCATGGAAAGGTGGATGGAACTTGGCTTGTGTAAAGGCATTGGTGTTAGTAATTTCTCTTGCAAGAAGATTCAGTCTCTTGGATTCTGCATCAGTTACTCCTGATGTTAATCAGGTACGTACCAACGTATATGGATTTGATACGATCATACGTGAAAGTATATATGTCCTAGAGACAATCGAATTGAGGACAAATATACATATTCGATTCAGTATTTATTTATGATTATTGTTCATCTATAAATAGGCATTACAGTATGTAAATATTACTATCTGTTTGTCTGTAATTGTTTACATATGTGTTCCCATGAGCTTTATGTTATCACTAAGAATGTGAGATCTTGAGTGACATAACATGGCTCTAAAATAGCCCTAATCAATGATCATCGAGAATGGGATATCGATGATGCATTGGAGATTGGCATGTGGTCTGCATCATATCTTTTGAGGGTGTAGTAGTTCTCACGACTACGGATTACTTGGTAATCCGTGATGAACACATGGACACTTTAGAGAGTGATGATATACCCAGCCGAGAAACTGTTTGATGTACTCTATTTACGTGTTCATGGAAATAACGGTTTGTAGGGTGGTGTAATAGTCCTTTGACTTGAGGTCAATACGTACTACATGTGTGGACTCGTGTGCTTTGACCAATGCTTGCACTCCTTGTACGGGTAGATACGATGTGTTGGGCACACCACGAAACGCATGTTAGTAGTAGTTGAACCAAGATAGGATTCATTCTTCATAATAGATTTGGAGAGAACACTTAACTTCTCATTACTAGTTTGATCAAAGTCGTTGGCCAACGCAATATATATTTGGAATGGTGTTCAGATATTATAGATCAATTAGTAGAATGAGATAAATGGATTAAGTTATTGGAACGGACACTAAATCAAGTTCTAGACTTAATCGAGTGTTCGCGAATGAAAGTACCGTATCATCATAAGCTCTACATTACAGGTGGTTTGCAATCCTCGCAAACGTTCCTTATGTATTAAGAATGTTTGGTAAATTGTATAGGAGTTTCACCAAACCTTAGTTAGATTAGTGCTTACTATACATAAGGCCCTATGGGTCACACTTTGAGGTAATTGTTCTACCAACTGAGTATTAGAGTGAATTAAATATTAATTGAATTAATAAAGATTTAATTTACTGTTATTGAGATTTGATTCTATTTGATAGAAACCATTAATAAGTCAAATTGGATTTATCGGACTTAATTAATTGTTATACTTTTATAAAGTAAACTAATTAAATTGGATTTAATTTATATTTGAAGAAAATATTAATTAGATTAAATTAGTTAAGACAAGAAAGTTTATTTGGATCAAATTGGATTATTGGAATGAAGTCCAAATATAAAAGACCAAAAGAGATGAAGAAAAAATACGCTGTCAAGCCCAACCAACTAGGCTAAGAGTCCTCATTATCATAGATTGCATTCCGGTTATTCTAGTATATACATGATCTGCGAGATCATATAAGATAACATACGTTTCTCCTCTCTTTCTTGGCTTGAATCATCTTTCTTCATGATTTTATTATCCATAACCCTACTCACTAAATAGTTTAGTCTAGTTTCGAACAAGAACATCCTAGCGTTTTTCGGTAGAATAAATCCCCGTGGATACCATGGTAGAGGAAGGTCAATCATGATGTACTGGATTCAACATCTCATACATGACGAACAAATTCAGAGTACTTGACGAACAGATTCGCAGAAGAGCTTTTTAATGTTTTAAAGCTACTGTCTGGAAAGTTAGTGCGACAATTAAGTATTGATTTGCTTGTTTAACGTTATATAGTCATTGGATCAGGATCAGTATGCAATAAAATTTTTGAATTCTTAACTTAGGGTTTTCATTACATATTTACCAACAGCGGTATCAGAGCAAGGTTGATTTTAATGACTATATACTATATATATTTATGTATAAAATCGTGGATTAAAATTAAATTGATTCCCAGGTTTGTTTTGATTAATTAGATTAATTAAGCACAACCCAGTTGCGAACTCTTTAACTAGTATTAAACGAACTGGGTTTATTAAGTTTCTTCATCTCTGTTCATCATCGATCTCTTCCTGATCGAACTGGGTTTATCGATCAATCAAACTGGGTACATGATCTTCTTGATTCTATTCTTAAATCGAACTAGGTTCGTCACATCTCCGCCCCCGATTCGACCGGATTCTCTGTTCCTGAATCTATCACCATGGACAGGCAGTTGCAGAACTCGTGAAGCTCTGGCCGCCATTAATGGCGGCTATATAAGCTTCACGAACTTTCCCTTGCTCCACCTCGATAGATTCGGACTATGTTGATTGCGGGAAACTGAGTCATCAACGGGTGGAAGTATACGGATCTTGAGATCGCGATTTGAGTCGCAGACTGTATTCGCGATTCATCGTCTTGGATGATGAATCGTAGAAGTATGATGTTTTTCCATGTTAATATTAGAGATCTAAACATGTCATATGTCCTAATGATCTAATCTTGTATATAACTTACTGTCTTAGTATACTGTTAGGATTCTACTTAGTATGTAATTAGGACTCTTTGGTTTTGTATTCAGCAGCAACATATAAGTTTGTTAACATGGTATCAGAGCCAAATTCCTGGTAATCAAGCGAGAGTTCTTCCTCGTCTATGTCCATTGATGTCATGTCTCCCCATTTTGTTAGTGCCTCTGATAAACCAGGGGATTTATTCGTTGGAGAACTTCTTCGTGATGGAAACTACAGCGACTGGTCTAATGAGATGACAAATGCCCTTCAAGCGAAAAACAAATTTGGTTTTGTTGATGGTACAATTCCGATGCCAAAACGAGATTCGAAAAACTATCCCTATTGGATTCGATGCAATGCCATGGTAAAAGGATGGTTAACCACCGCAATGGAGAAGGAGGTACGCAACAGCGTCAAGTTCGCCAAAACAGCACATGAGATATGGTCAGATCTTGAGGAGCGTCTTGGAAAAGAAAACGCACATCGGGCTTTCGAATTGAGAAGAGCTGTGACAGTGGTTCGACAAGACAATCTTTCTGTTTCAGCCTACTTCTCCAAACTTCGAAGTTTATGGGACGAGATCAACTCGGTTAATCCATTGCCGCAGTGCAGTTGTGCTGGCTGTTCGTGTGACTTCCAGAAGATACTTGGTACAATGAGAGAACGCGAACATCTTTATGATTTCTTGATGGGTCTAAATGATGAGTTTAATATGGTGAAGACTCAAATCCTTTCAACTAAACCGACTCCAAGTCTAGGTGCTGCCTATCATCTCGTATATGAAGACGAGCAGCAACGACAAATCTCCTCTGTTCGTCATCCTTCCATCGACTCGGCTGCGTTTCAGGTACAAACAAAGAAAAAGGATGAATCAGTCGATGATCGTAATCTGCGACGCGAGCAACGTCAATGTGATAATTGCAAAAGGTTAAACCATACTGTAGAAACTTGTTTTGAATTGATTGGGTATCCACCGAATTGGCGGAAAACCAGTCGAGATGGCAGGAACGGTGGAAACCGCCAAACAGGACGAGATGCCGGATGGAAGTTCGCTCAGCCTCACGCAGCTGCTGTTGCGAACTCTAATGGTTACAAACGTGATGGGGATTATGGAAATAAGTCAATTAATGGGCATGGAGTGCAACAATTAGACCTGTGAAGTTTTTGAGGTTGTTTCGAAGATTACAGATTTACAGGGACTGGAATGTAAGGTTTCAGTTTTACAGGGACCTGATTGTAAATTGGAAGAGTAGCAGTTTGTTTCCTAATCAAATTAGAGGAAGAAACGTGATAGGACTTGGTTAAGTTGTTTAGCGCTTCTTGTCTCGACCTTTGGATGATTGAGCAATTAATAATCGATGGACCAGATTTATTCTGGCAGATTCCTATTCCTTTTAGTTTTCTACTGTTTGTGCGGCTATATATAAACATAGCATCATCGATGAGAGCAGAACAGATCAGAGAATTCAGAAGCAATCAAGAGCATCGATCCAAGGCAGAGATCGATCAGATACAAGCTGTTATCTTCCAGTTTCTTGTGCTATTCTTCGTGTTTAGAATAGTGATTATTAGCTGAAGTTGTGAGGATTGTGTAGTAGAATTCGGGACGTAATTCCTACCAATTCTCTGTAACTTAAATTTTGACGAAGGTTGTGGAGTAATAAAATTCGTTGATTCTCCGTGGACGTAGATTGGATTTATTCAATCGAACCACGTTAAATTGCGTTTGTGTTTTATTGCTTTGATTGGTAATTGTTTGTCAAGTAGTTGATTGGTTTTATTGCGATCTTAGTTCGAATACTTAACAAGTGGCGCCGTCTGTGGGAAGAAGAAGGAGCTGTGTTCGATCAGTGATTGCGGGGTTGTGATCAACTATGGGTTCAACAAGGTTTGACATTGACAAGTTTACAGGTGCAAACGATTTTGCACTGTGGAAGATCAAGATGGAGGCTATCTTGACTCAGCAAGGCGTGGAGATGGCATTGTTGCCTCGTAGTGAAGTTCCTGAAACAATTACAGACCATGAGTTAAAGATTCTCTCAGGGAAGGCCAGAAGTACAATCATATTGAGTTTGGGTGATGAACCATTAAGGGAGGTTGCTAAGGAGAAAACTGCAGTTGATATGTGGAAGAAGCTAGAATCGTTGTATCAAACACGATCTTTAGCTAGGAGATTATTTATGAAATCACAACTGTATTCTTACAGGATGGATCCAGATAGGAACATTCTTGAGCAACTGGCTATGTTCAACAAAACTCTTGATGAGATTGATAGCATTGAAGATTCAAAGCTTCCTGATGAAGATAAAGCAATAATTTTGCTTAATTCTCTACCTAAGTCTTATGAGAGCATCAGGGATGCAATAGCATTCACAGGCCAAAAGAAGGTTACATTGGAGGAAGTTCAATGTTTAATCAGGCAGAAGGAGCAACAAAAGGAGACAGCTAAGGTAGAGGCATCTGGTGAGGGTCTCATGGTCAGGAACAATAACTACAAGCCTAAGTTTCAACCACAGTACCAGAAGAACAAGGGAAAAGCACCAGTTGGTGGTGGTTTTGCAAACAAGGAAACCAGGATTTGTCATCACTGTAAGAGACCTGGTCACCTAAAGAAAAATTGTTTCTTGTTAAAGAGACAAAAGGACAATGAAGGTGGAGGGAGTACTTCCCATGAGTTTGCAGGAAATATTGAGTATGATGGGGATGTGTTAAATATCACAGATAAGGTGATAAATATCCCAGGAGGAGTGTTAAATGTCACAGATCAAGCCAACGATGAATGGGTTCTTGATTCTGGATGCACATTCCATATTTGTCCATATAAGGAGTGGTTTACCAAGTTGGATGTTGGCTATGGAGGCACAGTTATGCTGGGGAATGATATGATATGCAACATTCAAGGTGTTGGTGACATAAAGCTCATAATGGATGATGAGTCTGTGAAGACACTCACAGATGTTAGGTATATTCCTGAGCTCAGAAGAAATTTAATCTCTCTTGGTACATTAGAGCATAAAGGATATAGATTTAGCTCAGAGAATGGTGTGCTTACTGTGTATAACAAAGATGCATCTGCTGTCATGAGTGGCATAAGGAGGAATAAGCTCTACTATATGAGGTGTAGGGTGATTATTGGTGATGTATCAGTATCTAGTATGGATGATACTGAGCTATGGCACAGGAGAATGGCACATGTAAGTGAGAAGGGGTTGATTAAGTTGCAGAAGAAGCAGTTATTTGATACAAGCAAGATTGAGAAGCTAAGAACCTGTGAGCAATGTATTATGGGAAAATCTAAAAGGACCCCCTTCCCAACTGGTATACATACCAGTAGTGCTTCTCTAGATTATATACATGCAGATCTATGGGGACCTGCAAAAGTGCAGACAAAAGGTGGAGGTAGATATTTCCTTTCACTGATAGATGACTACACTAGAAGAGTGTGGGTGTATGTGCTGAGAAACAAGAGTGATGCATTCTCTAGATTCAAAGAGTGGTGTGCAGAGGTCGAGCTGGAAAAGGGCTTGAAAGTTAAAGTTTTGAGAACTGATAATGGTTTAGAGTTCTTGTCAAAGGAATTCAACAAGTTCTGCATGGATAAAGGTATTAAGAGACACAGAACAATACCTGGTACTCCTCAACAAAATGGTTTAGTTGAGAGGATGAATAGAACTCTTCTAGAGAGAACTAGATGCATCATGTTTCAAGCTGGAGTTCCCAAGTCTTTCTGGGTGAAGTCAGAATTCACTGTGTGTTACTTAGTCAATAAAACTCCATCATCAGCCATACAGATGAAGACTCCGGATGAAATGTGGTATGGAGGTGTGAAGGAATACTCACACTTAAGAGTATTCGGTTGTCTAGCATATGTACATGTCAGGCAGGACAAACTTGAGCCAAGGGCATTAAAATGCATATTTTTGGGCTATCCTAAGGGTGTGAAGGGATACAAGCTGTGGTGTATTGAGAAGAATGCTCAGAAGGTAGTTATTAGCAGGGATGTAATGTTTGAAGAAGATGTGTTCCCATACAAGAACATTGATCATCACCTGGAAACTGATATGAAGGAGTTTAAAGATTCTGAGATTGAGGTGGAGCTTATGAGAATAAATGATCAAGTTAAAGAAAACCACGAAGTGGTGAGTGATTCTCATGTTCAAGAAGATGCAAGTGACCAGCCTAACAACTCAACTAGAGTTGAAATATCACAAAGCTCACCTGTGAGGAGTAATACAGCACAGAGATCTCATACCAGGATTAATACTAGTCCAACTACCACAACCAGTATTTCTACACAGGAACAACAAGT
Organism: Plantago major; assembly: GCA_026545765.1. Taxonomy (NCBI): domain Eukaryota; kingdom Viridiplantae; phylum Streptophyta; class Magnoliopsida; order Lamiales; family Plantaginaceae; genus Plantago; species Plantago major. The sequence continues at coordinate 85,633,277 of CM048843.1, read as the reverse complement.
TCCAGAAGTTACACAACCAGCTACTGAGAATAGAAACCACACAAGGAGGAATGTGGTACCAGTTACAGAAGAAATCAGAAACTTCCAGCTGACAAGAGATAGAGAGAGGAGACAGCCTAAACCTACGAATATGTATAGTTTTAGCAACATGGTGGCATATTCACTAAGTACTTGTCATGATATTGAATATCAAGAGCCTCATAATTTCACAGAAGCAAGTACAGGAGTAAAGAAGTCTCTCTATGGATTAAAACAAAGCCCCAGGCAGTGGTATAAGAAGTTCAGTGAGTATATGGAAGAAATTGGTTTCATTAAATCTGCGTATGATAGTTGTGTGTACTTGAAGAATGCTGCAGATATGTTAACAAAGGTGTTAAATTCAACTAAATTCTTACATTGTTTGAATTTGGTTGGTGTCTCAAAGTGTTGAGGGATGCCAGCACTGTGTGCTGGTGCTATTGTCCATCAAAGGATGATAGTGATGAAGAGAAAGTGAGATGAATGAAGTTACTCCTGTTATCTTCTCAACAAGGTGGAGATTGTGAAGTTTTTGAGGTTGTTTCGAAGATTACAGATTTACAGGGACTGGAATGTAAGGTTTCAGTTTTACAGGGACCTGATTGTAAATTGGAAGAGTAGCAGTTTGTTTCCTAATCAAATTAGAGGAAGAAACGTGATAGGACTTGGTTAAGTTGTTTCGCGCTTCTTGTCTCGACCTTTGGATGATTGAGCAATTAATAATCGACGGACCAGATTTATTCTGGCAGATTCCTATTCCTTTTAGTTTTCTACTGTTTGTGCGGCTATATATAAACAGAGCATCATCGATGAGAGCAGAACAGATCAGAGAATTCAGAAGCAATCAAGAGCATCGATCCAAGGCAGAGATCGATCAGATACAAGCTGTTATCTTCCAGTTTCTTGTGCTATTCTTCGTGTTTAGAATAGTGATTATTAGCTGAAGTTGTGAGGATTGTGTAGTAGAATTCGGGACGTAATTCTGGGTCAATTTCTCAGTAACTTAGCTGGATTGAGGAAGGTTGTGGAGTAATAAAATTCGTTGATTCTCCGTGGACGTAGATTGGATTTATTCAATCGAACCACGTTAAATTGTGTTTGTGTTTTATTGCTTTGATTGGTAATTGTTTGTCAAGTAGTTGATTGGTTTTATTGCGATCTTAGTTCGAATACTTAACAAGACCAATACATGAAATTTATGGAGTTTATGAAACAAGAAGCTGAGGCTAACAAACAAGGTAACACGTCCACTTCATCGGCAAATATGGCAGGTACTTTTGGTTCTATAAATCCTTGGGTTATCGACTCCGGTGCTACGGAGCATATTGCTTGTGATAAAGATTTATTAGAAAGTCTACGTAATATTGATTTGGGGCCGCCGGTGAAGATTCCAGATGGCACGTCAGTTCCGGTTAAAAGCGTTGGTAGCGCGCGTTTACTTAATGGAATTAAGTTGGAGCGAGTTTTATATATTCCTGAATTCAAGTGTAATTTAGTTTCAGTTGATCGATTGATTAGAGAGTTAAATTGTATACTGATTTTCTTCCGGGATTTTTGTGTTATACAGGACTTATCTTCGAGGAACCTGATTGGCGTGGGTCACCACCGTGATGGTCTATACTATTTTCAACCTGCGCACAAGGAGGGATCGGCTTTTTCAGTTACGGTAGATCTTGACTTGTGGCATAGAAGACTCAGACATGCCTCTGGTGGCAAATTGTAGCATATCAGTTTTCTTGAACGTTTCAATAATCATCTTTCTCATTGTGATTCTTGTTTACGAGCAAAGCAAACTCGCTTACCATTTGCAAATAGTTATATTAAAACTAGCTGTTGTTTTGAGTTGATACATTGTGACATTTGGGGTGGATACAAGGTCCCCTCTTTTTCTGGTGCAAAATATTTTCTCACGATCGTTGATGATTTCAGTAGAGCAGTGTGGGTTTTTCTTTTGAACTCAAAATCAGAAGTTAGTCAGTTGATCAAATTTTGCAACATGATAGAAACTCAATTTGAGCAAAAAATTAAAAGAGTTCGTACTGACAATGGGGTTGAATTTCAGTCCAATTTGATGATGAGCTATTATGATACTCATGGCATAGTTTTAGAGACATCATGCACAGACACACCTCAACAAAATGTCATTGTTGAAAGAAAGCATCGACATATTTTGGAGATGGCAAGGGCATTACGCTTTGAATCTGGATTGCCTATTGAGTTTTGGGGAGAGTGTATTCTTACTTCTGTTTACTTGATAAATCGTCTACCATCCCCGGTGATAGGTAATAAGACTCCGTACGAGATTTTGATGGGCAAATTACCATTTTACAGCCATATAAAGGTATTTGGGTGCCTTGTTTAGGCCCGTGATAATAGCAAACGAGGAGATAAATTCAGCGAGAGGGGGAGGCCTTGTGTTTTTGTAGGATATCCGGTTGGACAAAAGGCATATCGTGTGTACGATCTAAATTCTCACAAGATCTATATATAGTTCTCGAGATGTCACATTTTGCGAACACATATTTCCTTTCAAGGATCAAGGGTCGAATTCCCTCACAAAACTTGCAGATGTTCGCTCAAATGATTTTAGTAAGGCTGTTACACAGGCTCAACGTCGTATTTCTAGTTTCAACTTATGCTGGCGATGAAGACATTATTATTCCCTTAGAGTCATCCATACCTACGAGTACTGTTGCTTCTAGTCACCATAACCATTCTATTGATGATGGACCAGTTGTGACCTTAGGTGAAAATGATAGTGGGGCAGCCACTGTAGTTGGAAGAGAATGTGAAGTTACATGCAACAAGAATGGAGATAATGTAGCACTTGTTATTTTAAGAAATAAAGAGATAGTTGGCCGAGAACAGCGCAACAAGACGCAGCCAAAACATTTGCAAAATTTCGTAACTGAATTGCCACCCTCCGTTGACCATTCACGGCCCACTGCCAGCTCAGGAGACTCGACGGTATATCCTATTTCCAATTATGTCTCTTATGATCGTTTTTCACATTCTCATAAGGCTTTTTTAGCGGCCATCACATCTCGCGATGAGCCAAAGTATTTCTCACAGGCTATTAAGGATCCAAAGTGGTGTGAAGCTATGAAAAAAGAGGTCGAGGCATTAGAAGAAAATGGAACATGGACCCTAGTAACCCTGCCTCCTGGAAAACGAGTTGTGGATTCAAAATGGGTGTACAAGATTAAGTACAAACCCAATGGTGAGATTGAACGCTACAAAGCTCGGTTGGTAGCTAAAGGTTATACACAAGTTGAAGGTGTTGATTTTCATGAAACTTTTGCTCCCGTTGCCAAGTTAGTCACTGTCCGTTGCATGTTAGCAGTTGCAGCCAAACGTAATTGGGAAGTGCATCAACTAGACGTTAGCAATGCATTTCTCCACGGTGATCTTGAGGAGGATGTTTACATGCGTATCCCACAAGGCTTCACGAAAGGGGGAGATACACGTGTTTGTAAGTTGCGCAAATCATTATAAGTTTACTTTTGTTCCATTGTAAGTTGCTCGTTCTCCAGAAGGGATTGTGCTTAGTCAGCGTAAGTACACCCTCGATATTTTGGAAGATAGTGGTTTTCTCGGTGGACAACCTAGTACTTTTCCCATGGAACAAAATTTAACATTGCACAAAGATGATGATAGCCCCGCTGTAGATGCCGCACAGTATCGTCGTTTGATAGGCCGATTGCTATATCTCACAGTCACTCGACCGGATATCGTCTTTTCTGTCAATCAACTCAGCCAGTTCATGGGTGATCCTCACCAAACACATCTTACTGCTGTCTGGCATGTTCTGTGTTACTTAAAAGAAACTCCTGGACAAGGCTTGTTTCTTCCAGCCATCGGTTCTTTAACTTTGGAGGCTTACTCAGATGCTGATTGGGGAGGTTGTAGTTTTACTCGTCGTTCTACCACAGGATATTTTCTTCTCTTGGAGGCTCACCAGTTTCTTGGAAGACAAAGAAGCAAACAGTTGTTGCTCGGTCTTCTGCTGAAGCAGAATATCGCGCTATGGCTACAACAGTTAGTGAGGTTTTATGGCTTCGTTGGATCTTACGTGATTTTGATGTTTTTTTACGCAATCCAACACCACTTTATTGTGAAAATCAAGTTGCACGACATATAGCTGTGAACCCGGTCTTTCATGAACGCACGAAGCATGTCGAAATGGATTGTTATTTCGTCCGTGAAAGAGTTGCAAGCGAGGATATCAAACCATGCCAAGTCTCTTCGCATTTACAGGTTGTCGATATTTTTACAAAGGCTCTTGGCTCAGAACGTTCACATTTCTTCGAGGCAAGTTAGGCGTTTGTAATCTTCACGCACCAACTTGAGGGGAGTATTAGAGATCTAAACATGTCATATGTCCTAATGATCTAATCTTGTATATAACTTACTGTCTTAGTATACTGTTAGGATTCTACTTAGTATGTAATTAGGACTCTTTGGTTTTGTACTGTATATATTTTGTCAAGTAAATAAAACAGATCATTCAGCAGCAACATATAAGTTTCTTAACAGTTAAGAACAAGGTTTCGAACCGAGATTCTGGAAAGATTTGAGAAATAAAGTTTTAGGAACTTTGTTAGATTTACAGGGACTGGAATTGAATGTTTCAGAAACTTGAAGGGCCTGCTTTTGAGAATTAGATGAGTTCTGGGGACTTGTGGATAATTTGCAAATTTTTGAAATTGCAATCTCGGCCCAAAGGTTTCTAGCGTGTTTCAATTGAGTCCCGAATTGTTTGGGTTCGTAACTTTCACGCGCTATATTGTTGAGGCTAGGCCTAGCCTCATCATAAATTTCGAGGGATTTGTACTCTGATGACAAAATTGAGAATTAATCGGCCACTTCCCACGGGCCCATTATTTGGTTATATTATACTAGAAGCTACGTCACACGAGTAGCGTGTGAAGCAGCGTATTATGGTCTTGCTCTATGGTTGACAAAGTTACATTTTTCTCAGTATAATTCTATAGATACTCAAAATCAAATATCTTCTTCTCATCATTCGACTTAAAATGGTCATCAGTTCAACACCATTCTTTTCTCAGATCGAAACTACAATTCCCATAAATCTAAGGCTTAACAGAAACCTGAAATGGGGTTGAGCTCAAAGAAGAATCTCCAGTTTCACCACGAAATTGACCCTCCATTTTCCATTTGAGGACACTACCAATGTCGCTACTACTATTCGGGGAGCTGGAATCATTAGCTTCACTTTGGAGTAACATATCGAATCCAGATGTTATATCATCGAAAACCTACTTATACACATCTCCGGGTTTTTGGGTGTTTATGCTATCCTCTTACTTCTTCTACTACTATCCATAAATTGCATGCACGTTCCTCTCCTTGTGTGTTATTAGGATATCCGCAGAATCATCGAGGATATAAATGTTATGAATTATCTTCTCACAAAAGGATTATTTCTCGACATGTAATTTTTGATGAGACTATATTTCCCTTTGCTTCATCCCCTTCCCCGAACCCTTCCAATTATGGTTTCCTTGATAATAATTATGATTCTTCTTGGCTTCGCACGCTTGCTCATACATCTGGGTTTCATAACCCAATAATCGAGTCCAAGCAAACCGGCCCCGTTCCATCTACTTCTGGACCACGGGTCCAGGAGCCTCAGCTAGGCCAGAGCCTCACGCCAAAGACCACACTCCCTAGCCCATCATGCGTTACCCGCACCCACAGCTGGGCCCACTCTTCCCGGCCCAGCCAGTGGGCTCTTCTCCTTCCCCAACCCATATCGTTCCCTCCCCACCACAAAATCCTCCACCGGTCCATAATGCACCCGGCCAACCCTTACGGTCCGGTCGTGCTCGAGTCCCTAATCCAAAATTTTTTGGACCAGATTATGTCAATCTCCACACAGTTTCAAAATCTCCTCTTCCTCGTAATCCTCTTTTTGCTCTTCGTGACCCGAATTGGAAATGTGCTATGGAAGAAGAATTTGATGCTCTTATTAAAAATAAGACGTGGGATTTGGTACCCCGTCCACCTAATGTTAATATTATTCGCTCTATGTGGATATTTGCTCATAAAGTTAAATCTGACGGTTCTTTTGAGAGGCATAAGGCCCGTCTTGTAGGTGACGATAAAACTCAACAGGTTAGCATTGATTGTGGAGAGACTTTTAGTCCGGTGGTCAAACCAGCGACGATTCGCACTGTTTTGAGCCTTGCTTTGTCCCAGCATTGGTCCATTCATCAGCTGGATGTGAAGAATGCATTTTTACATGGTGATCTCTCTGAAACTGTGTATATGCATCAGCCCGTGGGTTTTCGGGATGCTTCTCACCCAGATTATGTGTGCTTACTTCGCAAATCACTCTATGGCCTCAAACAAGCTCCACGAGCTTGGTATAAGCGGTTTGCGGATTATGTATATTCTCTCGGGTTCGTCAAAGAAATCGACAACTCCTTATTTATCTATCGACAAGGGTCGAGTATGGCATACCTTCTTCTCTATGTTGATGATATTATCCTCACCACCTCTTCAGATTCTCTTCGCCGCACGATTATGACACTTCTTGCATCTGAATTTGCTATGAAAGATCTTGGCCCTATCAATTATTTTCTTGGCATTGCGCTTCGTAATAAGGTGGATTGTTTCTTTCACAACGCAAATACGCAGAAGAAATCATCGAGCCCGGGCATGTCGGCGTGTAAACCGACTGTCACACCTGTCGAAGCCAAACCCAAGTTGGCGCATGCGGTTTCTGCTCCAGTCTCGGATCCTACTCTGTATCGAAGTCTTGCTGGTGCCTTCAATACTTGACCTTCACTCGTCCTGATATCTCGTATGCTGTCCAGCAAGTATGTCTCCATATGCATGACCCTCGTGATGATCACTACCATGCACTTAAGCGCATTATTCGCTATATCAAGGGCACACTCTCTTTTGGCTTGCACTTATATCCGCCCACGCTTTTCCAAACTAGTGTCCTACACCGATGCAGATTAGGTGGGTGTCCGATACTCGTTCCACCTCCGGGTATTGTGTGTTTCTTGGGGATAATTTGATTTCTTGGTCATCTAAACGTCAACCTACTATGTCAAGATCAAGTGCTGAAGCTGAATATCGTGGAGTTGCTAATGTGGTTTCAAAATCTTGTTGGTTGCGCAATCTCCTCTTAGAGCTCCATTGTCCGATTCGTACAGCGACATTGGTTTATTGTGATAATGTTAGTGTTGTTTATCTCTCTGGTAATCCAGTACAACATCAGCGCACCAAACATATTGAGATGGACATACATTTTGTTCGCGAGAAGGTGGCTAAAGGCCAAGTTCGAGTTCTACATGTACCTTCTCGGTTCCAGATTGCAGATATATTTACGAAGGGACTTCCACAGGTTTTGTTTGAAGATTTTCGGGACAGTCTCAGCGTTTTTCCACCTCTCGTTTCGACTGCGGAGGAGTATTAGACTATGTAAATATTATGGAATAGAATATTTAGTATAGTTAGAGTTATAGTAGATTCCTTATAGTAGTTTCTCAATCCCAATTGAGTTATACTTTTGTAATTGTAACTAGTATATATATTGAATGAGATCAATAGAAAGAATCACGGACTCATATTCTTTCAATTATATTATGAGTTGGATCGGTTGGATATTAACCTGTTTCTCCCAATTAGTTCGATTAGTTATAACAATGAGCAACACCGATGGCACTTGTCACTCCAACTATCATACCACTCCATATAGATCTTTCCCTTTTAAGTCCTGAACAAATCCTAGAAGCAATGAAACTGGAATCGCAACAAGATAGTATGATCCCAGATTGACATATGCGCCTAAGTGTTGCCACCCGCTACCTCTTGCTACACCTGCAGCACAAACATTTTATTAAACATGACAATGTAGTAAATCTGTTGCGTTAAAACTTTGCAATGGAGCAGTATTTATCCAAACTGGGAATAGATCACCTGATACTCTGATAGAACAATTTGTATGCTATCCAACACTTTCTTTAAATTTAGATTTGTTCTTCACTCTCACAGTTACAATATTAAGATTCACCCTTCTTTTTTCCGATTACCAGCAACACCTAATTCCTCCATTTTTTCAAACCAGAGGTCAACTGGTTTCTTCTTTTTCTTCTATTTTCTTTTATCTTCATCTCTGTTTCCTCCCATCGCAGTTGGATCATTTCGTTTCCTTTTATCCCCAGTAACAGCATAAGAATTTTACCCATGGCCTGAAGTTGTTTCCTACATAAAAATACAAAAGTTGGGACTCAACCACAAGCACATGAGAGCTATACACTTCTAGTTAATTACTATGTACTTATTTAAGCCAAAGGCCTACACCAAAACCACAACAATGCAGGAGAAGGAACAAGCAGACATAATACATCTCAGAGTTCATTCGGTCTCCATAATAAATGATGTGTCAAATCAAAGTTCTAAATTTGTTTTAAGCCAAGAGTTAATCCTCAATACTACGAAAACCTGTAGTGTAGTGGAGTTAACCCCGAGGTCAGTCTCGAAGGAATTAACTAAGCTGAGTCTTGTTTACGAATGGTAATTACAGTAAAGAAAGCAGTAAAGGGTTGTTTGCTTCGGCAGCAAATTTATTTTATATTATCTATCTACTTATGCTATCTAACTAGAAAACAGATTAATCTAAACGACAATTATATGAATAAGGAGAATTATGGAGCGGTAACGTGAAACAAGCTAGCTAGCAGGATACATACGATTCACAAGATAGATTATGCAAGTTGTCACAATCTTGAGTTAAAAAACGAATAGCACTAATGGAGGCGTCAATTCCACTAGGCTACAATCAATCTAGCTAATCCTACTATTATTTTTTGCAATATAAACTGTTAGATCAAGCAAGACGAAAGATATTTTGGTGTATTGATTAAATGCTTAATCTAACAGTGATTTTGCTGGCATGCTCGACAAACAGAATAGCAAGATATGCAATTAATCTAAAAAGCACAAGTAATCTAAACCCGATGCACTTCGAATCTCATGAACCCTAGCTAGCATGCATTGAATCAGTCACCATCCCATAATCGGGGTGTTTAGCTACTCATATTATGCGAAGACATAATCAATATTGTATATAAACAGGCTCCAAACATAATCTAAAGCAAGAAACAAAGATTCGAATGGATTGATACAAATTTACCCTTCGTTGTCACAAACCATAGGTAGAATTTGAAGAACTGAAACGAATCGATGCGAAAAGCTATGTAGATAATCTCCCCATCAACGTCAATCGTCGGATTACAAGATAAACGGTTCAATTACCTCTAATAATAGGTAGGTAATTGCCTTGGAAAAGTTCTAGGTCGAAAAGCAATAAGAAGAGAAGAATAATAATGAATGTTGTGCCCAAAAAGGCTCCTAAAATCTAATATATATATATATATATATATATATATATATATATATATATATATATATATATATATATTAAGTTTTGTAATATATTTGTTATATTAATAATATTGGCCTAATGATAGGCTAAGTTTGATTTGTGTTAAGACAGGTCTAAATTATGTATTTACTATAATTATGGCAAAAATGTTTTACTGTTCATCGGCAGAATTATGAATTAAACTAGACTTCTATTACTTACTAAAAATAAGATAGATAAGGTTTGGTATTGGAATCCGGCGCATTAATATATTCTGATAGACATATGAAGGTACTGTTTGCCCCTCTAAGCCGAAAGAAATGGCGTCTCTGGGCTGTTTTGTACTGATAATTATGTCTTGAGAAATATCTTAATATTGACAGATTCTATCCCAGTAATAAATCCTGATGTCATCTTATTGTTAGTTCGTAATTTGAATTCTGATTAATGAAGTAATTCTTGCTTGAATTATGTAATGCATGGATCAAGTGGTTTTGTGATCCATGAGCAGCAAGTGGTATCAGAGCCAAGTTATCAGTAAGCACATGATTAAGATAAGTCTTAACACAAACACTGTTTTTAATCATGAATATGATTAGAAGAAAGGATACTGTTAAAAATAATAGACGAGAGGAATTCGATATCCCTCAAAATCTAGACTTATTAAATAAATGGACAATTCCTAGAATTGAGCCTAAGGTTATTTACCAATTAGGAACTTTTGAGAAATTAGGTTTAAAACAGGTAGTAAAAACTACTGAGGAATCTGTCTCACTAGATAATGATGAATTAGTAATAAAATTACTTAGTGAGAAAGATATAGCTGTTTATAAAAACCTTTACGAATTTCTCCATATAGGTTTAGTGCAGATTGCTTTTAAACCTTTAACTTTAGAAGGATTACCTGAGAGTTTTATAGCTGCTCTTAGAGATGGTAGAAACCTAGACTGGAAAAAATCTTTAATAGGAATTATACAGTCTAGTTTGGCCCATGGTCCAGTTTATTTTGATGTCCATGCGAATTTACAATTATCTTTATCGGATATTAATATTCTAGATTCCTTAACATTAAATGTTAAGACTAATGGTTATAATTATATTGCTGGTACAGAAACTATATGTATCTGTTACATGATTTATTATAAACCTTTGTTTACTTTAAATCCAAACACCTGAAAGATTGGTAAAAATGCAATTTGAAAATAATAATGATTTAATAGGATCTTCTTCAAGACTCGGTAAGTCTTCATCTTTGAGATCTTTTATATCTCCTATAGATTATGTAGTTGATACTCCTTCTAGGATGTCAACCTCTGCTAAAAGCGGAATACAAAAATCTTTTGAAACCATACAAGAGGATCATATTGACGAACTTAGAATAAATAAAGATCGTGATAATATTGTGAAAAGGAGTTAACTATACTCAGGAGATAGATAATTATATATATATGTGTGTGTGTGTGTGTGTGTGAAATAATCTAATTCTAAACGAACTGGGAAAAAGACGGAGGAGAGCTGGCGTGAAAAACAAAACTGGCGTCGCCAGTTTCTCTGCGCCCAGACAGAGAGTTACTGGCGTACGCCAGTTATTATTTAATAAATGGCGTCGCCAGTTCTTCCTAGAATGACGGTTTTGCCCTTTTGACTCTAATTCTTGATATTTTGGCCTGCCCGCTCTACTTCTAGCATCCATTTAAGGCATTGGAACTCCATAGCTTGTAGATGCATATAAAATGCACCATTTTGCCTCCAATTAGCGCGATTTAGCCAAATACCTACAAAATATACAAAACATGAAAACGTAACAAAATACCAATAAAGCACATAAAAACTATACTTGAGAATGGCAATAAGATGGTAAAAAAGACCAAATGAGACGATGTAAAATCGACTCATCAAACTCCCCAAACCGAACCCTTGCTTATCCTCAAGCAACAGACTCTCTAAAAAATCCTAGAAAAACAAAAAACACGAAGACACACAGATGAAGTCTTGCTCCCAAGCTACCGAGTCTACGATTGCAAGTATTAAACCCAAATAATGTAAGAGGTTTGAAATCAAACTGACGTTTACATAAACACATGCACAAATCCAAAAAGTTCGTTTCCCGAGTAAATAGAACTTATGTCTAACCCGGTAGTCCCTCACAAGTGGATCCTATGCAACTAATCTCTCACACTCCTGGAAGTGTCCAGTAGGGGTAATCACTCAAGAATATAAAGACCTAAGGAAGGTGACTTGCGTCACAAAGATGCCTCAAATACCTCATGCAATGTACTCAATCAGTTAAGTCGGAAAGGACTTTTTCATAGCTCTGTAACAATCAGCAGTAGACTTATAAAAAGGCAGTCGTTCTCTCTTTTTTCAATATTTTTTTTCATTTTTTGCATACTCTTTTTTTGCAGTCTTATATATGACCCATATACTTATTTTGTCTCAATTTTTTGGTAGTTTCTGTTTTACCGAAAGTCCGCACTTTTGTGCGTGCTGGTTTGGTGTACACGCCATCAACCCTCACAGACATATGGCTTTTAAGGGCCACACCGGTATATAGGTAGTATCTGAAACGTGCCCAACACGACTAACGGTGGCACAAGTGCCACAGATACACTCCGAGACTTATTTTATTTTTTTGAGAGAACAAAAAACCTGAATATAGTCTTTATCAATACAAAGTAGGGCACATAAACCTCCTCCCCAAACCTGTTCTTGGAACAGGTTTGGCATAAGCAAATAAGAATGTAAAACATGTCGTTCGTCATACTTAACTTACATAGAGTACACATGAGAATGATGAGGCGCAAAGAAGGGAGTTTGCACTTCCCGAATTAAATCACACAGGCGTCGGTACAATTTTTTTCATCGGCTACGGTTTACTCACATGCTTTTTGGACTACAGAATTAGAACAGACTTTCTATTTGCAACAGAAACGAACTTAGCAAACTTAAACATGCAAACTGCTAATAGTCAAGGATCAGTCAAAACAAAAGCATTAAACAGGTTTAGTACATGTAATAGACGCTCGACTTGGGAGACAGACTTAGACTCGACAGACTGATAGACTCGAATAAGAAATACATAAAGAAACACATCCGAAAACCAGCAAGCAAGAAGCCTAAAGCAGAACAAAACATAATCTAAAGCAAGAAACAAAGATTCGAATGGATTGATACAAATTTACCCTTTGTTGTCACAAACCCTAGGTAGAATTTGAATAACTAAAACGAACCGATGCGAAAAGCTATGTAGATAATCTCCCAACCAACGTCAATCGTCGGATTACAAGATAAACGGTTCAATTACCTCCAATAATAGGTAGGTAATTGCCTTGGAAAGGTTGTAGGTCGAAAAGTAATAAGAGAAGAATAATAATGAATGTTGTGTCCAAAAAAGGTTCCTAAAATCTAATATATATAGGTGAAATAATCTAACTTTAAATGAACTGGGAAAAAGATGGAGAACTGGCGTGAAAAACAAAACTGGCGTCGCTAGTTTCGCAACTGGCGTAACTGGCGTCGCCAGTTTCTTTGCGCCCAGACAGAGAGTTACTGGCGTACGCCAGTTTAATAACGCCAGTTCTTCCTGGAATGACGGTTTTTCCCTTTGACTCCAATTCTTGATATTTTGGCCTGTACGCTCCACTTCTAGCATCCATTCGAGGCATTGGAACTCCATATCTTATAGATGCATATAAAATGTACCATTTTGACTTCAATTAGCGCAGTTTAGCCAAATACCTACAAAATACACAAAACATGAAAACGTAACAAAATACCAATAAAGCACATAAAAACTATACTTGAGAATGACAATAAGACGGTAAAAAGGACCAAATGAGACGATGTAAAATCAACTCATCAATAAAAACATGAAGCCACATATCAATAATTAAGTTAGAATAAGTATCCACTTGCAGTTGCAGGAACAAACTCGGAGTGTTAACATGAGAGAATTAAAGAATGATAGTATATAGCTTCGTCAGTGTCTATCTTACTCCTATTAATCTAGATCGGATACCACTCACCATTAACATAAGTAAATTACACACTTGTTAGCTTCAAGGCTGGATTTGGCTTTGACTGCAAACAAATTGGTATGAGACCTACTTCTATTCTACTGCCAACTCACCTTATAAAGACATGAAAAGACCATTCCACAATAATTTCTCATATACATTTACTATTTATATCACTATATTCATCTGATGAGTATGATTATATAACTCATTGCTTTTTCAAAACCAAAATCTAAAACTCCCTATTCAAGTAGCCAGCGTATGTCCTAGCTACTAAAATTTCAAGCCGAAACAACATCATTCCCGCAACATGCATAGTGGAGATGAAAACATTCTCTGCTTAAACTAAGAGAAGGATAGGAGATAAAAACAAAAGTAATATATAAAGGTAAAAATCAAAGCACTTGAATAGAGAGTTCCAAAACAGCAATGCAAACACCATAGTTATGTCAATCCTAACACATACCTGGTCTAATTGAGTTTGCTCCAGTGGTCATAATACTATGGCTCTTCTCTGTCTGCATACAGCATTGAAATTGAATAGTACCTGAGAAACTCGAAATTAAGGCTGCCAAACAATTCCTAGAGCATAGTGAACGAAGTTGAATAAACAAGTAACTGGAAAGAATTCAAGTTCCAAGAACATTATTTGGGATCAAAGCTAAAAAATAAATTTATTTCTGTACCAACAGCTCCACAAAATTCAATTGCATATTCATATCAAACACAGCCAAGCAAAGTTGTTGTAAGTAAAACATTTCACAATAATACATCCCTGGCTATCTGCTCAAATGAACTTACCTTGTACTAAGCTCTTGCATGCCTTCTTGCTGATACCTTTCTTCGGCGCTTGGACTGACTGACGGGAGAGGGCTTTAGCTCACGGTCTTTAGACACTCGATCTTCAGTGAGAGGACTCTAACGAAAGGCCCGAATTGGATCACGAAACTTCGAGTTGTGAACTACACCATTTCTTTTATTCGACAAGATCCAACATTAATAGCTCACATATTCTGCAAACTGATTCTTATCTAATATGTGCTTCACATGAATAATCCATTCCGACAAGTCAGTAATAGGATGCAATAAATATCGCAGCAGAGCGGCCAGATAAATGCCCACATCAACCTAGCAAAATGGCAAGTTTGGAAAGTATAGATAATAGTCTCTTCAAAAACCTTACGAGTTTATTACGACATTACACTGATAAATCCCAGCTTCCGAATTCAGGATTACCATAAAATTACCATCACTTCACCAGTAGCAATAACAAAATCCATCAATAACGGCACAAATCAACATATACTAACCGAATCGCATAACATACACCATGGTACATCAAAATAACCGACAATGTCTACACATTAATGGGACATCAGAACAATCAAGCACTAAATACTGAAAACAACACAACAAGCTTAAAATAGGATGTTTTGTTTTCATAACTCAAAAGAAACTCAAAAGCTTTACATATTAGGATACTCTGCTTTTCTGTTCTCAGAATCAATAATGTCAGATTTGGTTCAGCATTTTGAGTAAATACTATCATTGACAATAAATAGTATTACAGGCTGAAATAGGATCAATGCTGTGAAAACTTGATGCTACCCAGTAAAAAAGCTACTCTTCCCTGTTTCTGAACCAAATCTTGCGAATTTGAAGTACTAAATCCATTTCGCGAAGCACAATGTACAACCTAATGAATACATATGCAATTTTGCATCAATAATTGCAGCAAATGAGATGCGGACTTGTGAAAGTTACCGAAAAGTTTAATTGCGGCACAAACTTGTAAAGGCAGAACACTGATGAAAGAACATCAAATCAAGACTCGAAATACACACACGATAAAGATATCACACAAAGAGAACACTTCACCAACACAGTCCCTTTTCCGTATATGTAAATGCATCCATGATATAGGCGAAATTATGAGGTTCACACCCTAATACACGACTATGCAAGGTATCATATCACCAAAAACAGATAGCAACGCAATTAGAGGACATGCATATTCATAATTGATCTGTATGGACACTGAAATTCATAAATAAACAGCTAAACCATTCAAGAAATTGATATGATGCAACACTAAAGATGATAAACACTTGCAATAACATTGGAACTGTCATTGTTCTCTAACCGATAACTCGAATACTAAGCTTCAACAACATCCGCTATCCAGAAAATGACAACATTTACAACAAGGACACCTCAACACAATGATGCTAAACCGAAAACCAAGCGAATTAAATTCCAATTCAAGCCACATGGATACAGAATTACCTCTCCATTTCTTCAACACCAATTCATTGATCATTTCTATTACCTTCACCTGCTTTACTTTTCTACAAACAAACCAGCTCAAAACATTGCTTCTTCGTTTCCTGAATCAAGACACTAATTAAATTCCCCGGCCCTAAGATATCTAAGTTACAGTCAAAATCCGTAACCAATCGAACCTTAGAGAAGAGAACCGATGCCACTGATAGAGACGAGACATCCCTTCAGAACGATCATCACAACTTCGGGTTTGTCGATGATCATGGCGACGGGAAAGAAGCTTCAGGGAGGATGGCGGAGGAGTCAACGCCGTCCAGGCTGACATTGGTGGAGAGGTTCTCTACCCATTCAATATTGGTAACCACCATTAAATTCTAGGAGAAAGTGATAGATGAAGGAGAGAGTTGAAGAGATTTTGATCTTTAGGGATCGAGGAAATTAGGGATCGGAGGTGACTGTGGATGATAATGGAAGAGACGGCCTTGAGAAGAAGAAGCAAGAGACGCTTGAGAAGAAGAAGAAAGAGGAGTTGTGGCCTGTAGACAGAAGAAGAAAGAATGACGAGACAGAAGAAAGAAGAAGAAAGAAAGAATGTAGGTAAGACGCGCTATTGTGAGCCTCTCTTCATTTTATTGGGATTTGTACTATTTTTGACGAAATTAAGCAAAAATGAGAAGAAAAAATTGATTTCCCCACTTGACTTCTATTGGTTATATCATTACTTTGAAATTATTATTACTTCAGAATTATGTTCACGATCATAATATAACGCTAAATATAGATCTCACGTGTGCGTAAATTCTAGTATAAAAATAATATACTCCTTCCCAGTTCATTTTCCCATCTGACTTTTTCTAGTCAATACCGTTCAATTTTGATTTTGATTTAACTACATATAATACATCTTAATGAATTATTTAAAAAAATATATAATAAAATCATTCACCACTATATATTTTTGGAGACCACATAATTCTAGATATTTTCTTTAAAAATTGTGTCCAACATAATCTACTTAAATAGGTTGGTTATTCTTAAAACTTAAAAAAAAGGCATAATAGACATACGGGCATAATAGAAAAAAAAATAGAAAAGCGAGAAATCCCCATTTTGGATTGTTTTGGTATTAGTGAAAGGGAGAGAGTAAAAATTAAGGATTGAGAACCGGACCAAGACATTAGTAACAGTGTTTGATCAACCACGACCTGATTTGGGTAAAGACTCATATCTCGCTTAATGTAATTTTGTCAATTACAAACCCTACTCAACTCGCGAATAAAATCATCTTTAAGCCTCTTTCAGCCTCTGCTACATGTTGTTCTTATCTCAGTTTAATGTTTTTAAATCTGGTAAGATTCATACATACCAGCTTATTTACTGTTATATGTGTGTATTTTATTAGTTTATTCTATTATTTGAGCCGGATTATTTAATTTTGGTTTTTGCAACCCTAATCTCTAATTTCAGCCAGCCCTAGAAATGGCCCGCGGCGTTAAGAGCAATCGGAAGAAGTCCAAACACAAGGTTAAAAATTGATTCTTTTTCCCGTTTGCCTTTACTTTTCGTATAAAGATTTGTTTTTTTAATTGTTTTGGCGGCATATATGACTGACTGTAGGGAGGAAAGAATAAAGGTGTGGATGGATGGATGGATGGTTTCCAACACAATCAGCTTAAATGGGTTGATTATACTTAAAACTTAAAAAAGGGCATAATATACATACGTGCATAATAGAAAAAATGGAAAAGTGAGAAATCACCCTTTTGGATTGTTTCGATATTAATTAGTGAAAGGGAGAGAGTAAAAACTAAGGATTGAGAACCGGACCAAGACGCTAGTAACAGTGTTTGATCAACCATGACCTGATTTGGGTCCAGACTGATATCTCGCTTAATGTAATTTTGTCAATTAGAAACCCTACTCAACTCGCTGAATCAAATCATCTTTAAGCCTCTGCTACAAGTTGTTCATATCTCAGTTTAATGTTTTTAAATCTGCCAAGATTCATACATATCAGCTTATTTACTGTTATATGTGTTTATTTTATTGGTTTATTCTATTATTTGAGCTTGATTATTTAATTTTGGTTTTTGCAATCCTAATCTCTAATTTCAGCCAGCCCTAGAAATGTCTCGTGGCATTAAGAGCAACCGGAAGAAGTCCAAACACAAGGTTAAAAATTGATTCTTTTTCCCGTTTGCCTTTACTTTTCGTATAAAGATTTGTTATTTTAATTGTTTTGGCGGCATATTTGACTGGCTGTAGGGAGGAAAGAATAAAGGTGTGGATGGATGGATGGATGGTTTCCAACACAATCAGCTTAAATGGGTTGGTTATACTTAAAACTTAAAAAAAGGCATAATATACATACGTGCATAATAGAAAAAATGGAAAAGCGAGAAATCACCCTTTTGGATTGTTTCGATATTAATTAGTGAAAGGGAGAGAGTAAAAACTGAGGATTGAGAACCGGACCAAGATGCTAGTAAGAGTGTTTGATCAACTATGACCTGATTTGGGTCCAGATATCTTGCTTAATGTAATTTTGTCAATTAGAAACCCTACTCAACACGCTAAATCAAATCATCTTTAAGCCTCTGCTACAAGTTGTTCTTATCTCAGTTTAATGTTTTTAAATCTTCCAAGATTCATACCTACCAGCTTATTACTATTATATGTGTGTATTTTATTGGTTTATTCTGTTATTTGAGCTGGATTATTTAATTTTAGTTTTTGCAACCCTAATCTCTAATTTCAGCCAGCCCTAGAAATGGCTCGCGGCGTTAAGAGCAACCGGAGGAAGTCCAAACACAAGGTTAAAAATTGATTCTTTTTCCCATTTGCCTTTACTTTTCGTATAAAGATTTGTTTTTGTAATTGTTTTGGCGGCATATCTGACTGACAGTAGGGAGGAAAGAATAAAGGTGTGGATGGATGGATGGATGGTGTCCAACACAATCAGCTTAAATGGGTTGGTTATACTTAATATTTAAAAAAAAAGGCATAATAGACATACGGGCATAATAGAAAAAATAGAAAAGCGAGAAATCCCCCTTTTGGATTGTTTCGATATTAGTGATAGGGAGAGAGTAAAAACTAAGGATTGAAAACCGGACCAAGACGCTAGTAACAGTGTTTGATCAACCATGACCTGATTTGGGTCCAGACTGATATCTCGTTTAAAGTAATTTTGTCAATTAGAAACCCTACTCAACTCGCTGAATCAAATCATCTTTAAGCCTCTTTCGGCCTCTGCTACAGGTTGTTCTTATCTCAGTTTAATGTTTTTAAATCTGCCAAGATTCATACCTACCAGCTTATTTACTGTTATATGTGTGTATTTCATTGGTTTATTCTATTATTTGAGCTGGATTATTTAATTTTGGTTTTTGCAACACTAATCTCTAATTTCAGCCAGCCCTAGAAATGGCTCGCGGCGTTAAGATCAACCGGAAGAAGTCCAAACACAAGGTTAAAAATTGATTCTTTTTTCCGTTTGCCTTTACTTTTCGTATAAAGATTTGTTTTTTTAATTGTTTTGGCGGCATATCTAACTGAGTGTAGGGAGGAAGGAATAAAGGTGTGGATGGATGGATGGATTGTGACCAACACAATCAACTTAAATGGGTTGGTTATACTTAAAACTTAAAAATAGGCATAATATACATATGTGCATAATAGAAAAAAATAGAAAAGCAAGAAATCCCCCTTTTGGATTGTTTCGATATTAGTGAAAGGGAGAGAGTATACCTGATTTGGGTCCAGACTGATATCTCGCTTTATGTAATTTTGTCAATTAGAAACCCTACTCAACTCGCTGAATCAAATCATCTTTAAGCCTCTGCTACAAGTTGTTCTTATCTCAGTTTAATGTTTTTAAATCTGCCAAGATTCATACATGTGTGTATTTTATTGGTTTATTCTAATATTTGAGCTGGATTATTTAATTTTGATTTTTGCAACCCTAATATCTAATTTTAGCCAGCCCTAGAAATGGCTCGCGGCATTAAGAGCAACCAGAAGAAGTCCATACACAAGGTTAAAAATTTATTCTTTTTCCCGTTTGCCTTTACTTTTCGTATAAAAATTTGTTTTTTTAATTGTTTTGGCGGCATATCTGACTGACTGTAGGGAGGAAAGAATAAAGGTGTGGATGGATGGATGGATGGTGTCCAACACAATCAGTTTAAATGGGTTGGTTATACATAAAACTTAAAAAAAAGGCATAATAGACATACGGGCATAATAGAAAAAATAGAAAAGCGAGAAATACCCCTTTTGGATTGTTTCGATATTAGTGAAAGGGAGAGAGTAAAAACTAAGGATTGAGAACCGGACCAAGACGCTAGTAAGAGTGTTTGATCAACCATGACCTGATTTGGGTCCGGACTGATATCTCGTTTAATGTTATTTTGTTAATTAGAAACTCTACTCAACTCGCTGAATCGAATCATCTTTAAGCCTCTTTCAGCCTCTGTTACAGGTTGTTCTTGTCTAAGTTTAATGTTTTTAAATCCGCCAAGATTCATACATACCAACTTATTTATTGTTATATGTGTGTATTTTATTGGTTTATTCAATTATTTGAGCTGGATTATTTAATTTTGGTTTTTGCAACCCTAATCTCTAATTTTAGCCTGCCCTAGAAATAGCTCGCGGCGTTAAGAGCAACCGGAAGAAGTCCAAACACAAGGTTAAAAATTGATTCTTTTTCCCGTTTGCCTTTACTTTTCGTATAAAGATTTGTTTTTTTAATTGTTTTGGCGGCATATTTGACTGACTGTATGGAGGAAAGAATAAAGGTGTGGATGGACAGATGGATTATGTCCAACACAATCAACTTAAATGGGTTGGTTATACTTAAAACTTAAAAAATGGCATAATAGACATATGGGCATAATAGAAAAAATAGAAAAGCGAGAAATCCCCCTTTTGGATTGTTTCGATATTAG
Organism: Plantago major; assembly: GCA_026545765.1. Lineage (NCBI taxonomy): Eukaryota > Viridiplantae > Streptophyta > Magnoliopsida > Lamiales > Plantaginaceae > Plantago > Plantago major. The sequence continues at coordinate 85,612,605 of CM048843.1, read as the reverse complement.
TGAAAGGGAGAGAGTAAAAACTAAGGATTGAGAACCGGACCAATACGCTATAGTAACAGTGTTTGATCAACTATGACCTGATTTGGGTCCAGACTGATATCTCACTTAATGTAATTTCTTCAATTAGAAACCCTACTCAACTCGCTGAATCAAATCATCTTTAAGACTCTGCTACAGGTTGTTCCTATCTCAGTTTAATGTTTTTAAATCTGCCAAGATTCATACAAGTGTGTATTTTATTGGTTTATTTTATTATTTGAGCTGGATTATTTAATTTTGGTTTTTGCAACCCTAATCTGTAATTTCAGCCAGCCCTAGAAATGGCTCGCGCGTTAAGAGCAACCGGAAGAAGTCCAAACACAAGGTTAAAAATTGATTCTTTTTCCCGTTTGCCTTTACTTTTCGTATAAAGATTTGTTTTTTTAATTGTTTTGGCGGCATATCTGACTGACTGTAGGGAGGAAGGAATAAAGGTGTGGATGGATGGATGGATTGTGTCCAACACAATCAGCTTAAATGGGTTGGTTATACTTAAAACTTAAAAACAAGCATAATAGACATATGGGCATAATAGAAAAAATAGAAAAGCGAGAAATCCCCCTTTTGGATTGTTTCGATATTAGTGAAAGGGAGAGAGTAAAACCTAAGGATTGAGAACCGGGCCAAGACGCTAGTAAGAGTGTTTGATCAACCATGACCTGATTTGGGTCCAGACTGATATCTCGCTTAATGTAATTTTGTCATTTAGAAACCCTACTCAACTCGCTGAATCGAATCATCTTTAAGCCTCTTTCAGCCTCTGCTACAGGTTGTTCTAATCTTAGTTTTATGTTTTTAAATTTGCCAAGATTCATACATACCAGCTTATTTACTGGTATATGTGTGTATTTTATTGGTTTATTCTATTATTTGCGCTGGATTAATTATTTAATTTTGGTTTTTGCAACCCTAATCTCTAATTTCAGCCAGCCCTAGAAATGGCTCGCGGCGTTAAGAGCAACCGGAAGAAGTCCAAACACAAGGTTAAAAATTGATTCTTTTTCCGGTTTGCCTTTACTTTTCGTATAAAGATTTGTTTTTTTAATTATTTTGGCGGCATATCTGACTGACTGTAGGGAGGAAGGAATAAATGTGTGGATGGATGGATGGATGGTGTCCAACACAATCAGCATAAATGGGTTGGTTATACTTAAAACTTTAAAAAAAAGGCATAATAGACATACGGTTATAATAGAAAAAATAGAAAAGTGAGAAATCTCTCTTTTGGATTGTTTCGGTATTAGTGAAAGCTATGTTAATTTAAAAAGCCGGCCCGGTAAATTAAGCCGGTCACCTTCCAGAAAAGGTTAGATCGAGGTCGGATTGGTTGGGCCGTTTTGAATAGTTTTGAGCCGGCATGACGTCATAATAATATATAAACGTTTTGAACATTATACGGGTATTGTATTGATATATATTAACTCCTCCGTATCAGAACAAATGACACTTTTTTTTGAGATACAATATTACAATTACAATATTAGCCTTGGACAAATTTTATCATCAATAAACCTCTAATCATCAATTCAATCATACACTTTTTTTTTAGATACAATATTACTAATCATCAATTCAATCATACACTTTTTTTTAGATACAATATTGCAAATTACAATATTAGCCTTGGACAAATTTTCTCATCAATAAATCTCTAATCATCAATTCAATCACTCTCTCTACAGAGAAATTAATCACTCATTTCGGGGATTGAACTCGTGACCTCTTAGGTACGGGGTGTCTCAGCTTGCCACTCGGCTACAAACACTTTGACAACAAATGACACATTTGACTTCATCATTTTTTAAATTCGACTTTGACAATAAATTACTCATAATCATATACAAAAACATTTACAAGATTATATTCTAAAAGTTCATGAAGTTTACTTTCATAATGTAATTTTTAAATATTTTTTCATATATAATATAAGTGCAATTTATGGTCAAAGTCGACTTTGAAATTACTCAAAAATCAAATGTATCATTTATTTGGGACGGAAGAAATATTTATTTTAATCAAAATTACAATGATATTTCAGATCATAATTATTTTTATTGGAAAATATCAAACGACAATGGAGTACTAAAATTAAATATAATTATTAAATTAAGATTAAACCCATCTCAACACCAAATAATAATAATAAATTAAAAGCATCAACACAAACAATTGGCCACAGTATCCCAAAAGTACTATGGTATGTCTCCATCTTCACATATCCACATGAAAATTTTTTCCTCCCAAATTTTGTTGCTCTCTCTTTCTCATCCATTCTCAGATTTCCCTTTTCTCGCACTTTGAAGTGGTGGATTCAGAACTGAAAAGTTGGGGGAGACTCATAATAGTTTGGAGAGGAATTCGTGTGCTGTGAGTTGTGCTATCTTGTCTCAAATGCAAAGATGAAGGAAGATGACTCAAATGGAAAGAAGGGAATTTAATCAATTTTGCTGAGATAGCCAAAGAGGGTAGATCTATGTTTTTTTTTCATAACAGTCCCTTTAAAACCAATTTTTTTTATTTTTTTCCCAAAAACGGTTTCCTGAGTGGTTTTTGGGCGTCCGGTTTTATGGTGGACATCCAGCCGTCCTGTAGCGGTTTTCCGGTCCGGCCCGATCCGGATTTTAAAACAGAGTAAAAATTGATCAACCATGACCTAATTCTGATATATCGTTTAATGTAATTTTGTCAATTAGAAACCCAACATCACCAAACCCTACTCAACTCGCTGAATCAAATCTTTAATCCGCCTCTGCTACAGCTCGTTGTTCTTCTTTCTCTGGTGAGTTTTTAGATTTTCTTGTTCGATCCGTTCTCCTTTGATTTTCTGCTATGCTTTCTTTTGCTATGTGCTTAGTTTAATGTTTTCAAATCTGCCAAGATTCATATATACTAGCTTACTTGGGTTTTATTGGTTTATTCTATTATTTGAGCTGGATTATTTAATTTTGGTTTTTGCAACCCTAATCTCTCACATAATGTGCTAATTTCAGCCCTAGAAATGGCTCGCGGCAACCGGAAGAAGTCCAAACGCAATAAGAAGGTTAAAAATTGATTCTTTTTCCCGTTTGCCTTTACTTTTCGTATAAAGATTTGTTTTTTTAATTGTTTTGGCGGCATGTCTGACTGACTGTAGGGAGGAAATAATAAAGGTGAAGGATCATCATCGTCTAGCTCTAGCCCTGTGGTGCCAGAACCGTCAAAGGTGTGGCAGCCAGGTCTAGATGCACTAGAGGAAGGAGAGGAGCTTCAGTGCGATCCTTCTGCTTACAACTCTCTTCAGGCCTTTCACCTTGGTTGGCCCTGCCTCAGGTCACTTCTTTTATTCTCACGTTTTCGCTTGAGCTTTTCTTGATTTTCCTTGTATGTGCAAGTTTGCCCTTTTAAGTGATTGCGATTGTTCTGTAGTTAGTCTTTGTTCTAGCTTATTTGTCCACTTCACTAAATACTAGCTACTCAGTTATCAGCTACCCGATGTTTTGAATGTATATTAGCAAAACTAGGCACGGAGACGATTGGTGATGATAAGATTTGATTGCTGTGTCTAGCATGTCTTGGTCTACATGAGGGAAAATTCGAAACTATACAGCCCCTCGTTTTCTTTCCTGGATCCTCTAGACAGAAATGGCATGGGGTGCACATGGTCCAGGAGGAGCAGTGTACGGTAAATTATCCTAGAGGAGTTATTGTTCGCCTGTTCGGTGCAGGTAAGTGTGACTGGTTTAGTTGTGTGGTACTTGAGGATAGCCTGAAAAGAAGTATGAGTCAGTAGATTGTAGCAGGCGAGGGGATAGTTTGTAGGTGATGTTCTTGCACTGTGAGCATCCAAGTAACACTTCAGGACAGCTTTACGGTTAAAGTTCTTTGCGTTTGGTAATAAGTATCACTTTTTTCCTCTCAGTGTTAGAAGTGGTACTGATTAGGTGTGTGTACTTTGACAGTTTTGATATCCTTGGTGATAAATTGGGACTGGTGCGCGACAAGTTTCCCCACACAGTGTATTGCGTTGCTGGAACACAGGTGAGTGTTGGATTTTTTTTTCCAAGTAATTTTGTTCTGTTTGTTTCTCAGTGTAGTTCCTTAATGTTACGTTTTCTGTACTGGCAGGCAGAGGTAGCTTTCAAGAACTACATTGGAGTATTTAAAGTGTCTAACATTTCTGGTAAGAGACGTAAAGTTTCACCTAAGAAGATAACAGATGGTTCTGACATGGAAACTGAGAGTAGTGACAGTGACGAGGATGATGAAGAGGCAGGTGGAGCTGGGGCTCCTAATTTGCAGGTACATTGACATAAACCAGTATCAATTGAAATGCTTGAATTGGCTTGCAGATTAACCCTCTGAATGGTTATATTCTCTGTTGATGAACCTTCAGGTGCTAAAGGTGTATCATGAAGGAGGAGTTAATCGCATACGAGCTATGCGTCAATACCCCGATATTTGTGCTTCATGGGCAGAAACTGGTCATGTTCAGGTAAAAACAGTTTAGTGACGGAATACTAGCATGATTAACACTCACGACCAGGCCACCCTTCACCTTTCGACATTATTGAAAACCTTCAAATTCAACACGTTGGAATTTCCTGAACATTCTTTTAACCACTGTATTTAAGATGATCAAGGATGAAATTACAAGTTTGGATGCAATTAAACTTATTCACTATCCTTTTTCTTAGCCAGCCGAAACCTGTCAGTTACTATAGTATCTGTCAAAACATTGGTTGTTGTTGTTCCTAATAGTATGGATGCCTTTTCAGGTGTGGAACTTCGGCTCTCAGATAAATGCTTTAGAATCAAACCATGATGTACGAAACACCCTCAGTCAACCTCCTTTAGTTAAGTTTAACGGACACAGGGATGAAGGCTTTGCCTTAGACTGGAGTCCTGTAGTCGCTGGAAGGCTTTTGTCAGGTAATGCAACTTGGCCTTTCCTGTTATTTACCTGAACATTGCTGATTTCTGAAAACCCTGCCGTGAGATCTTTACTTTGATTCGTGCAGGGGATTCTAAGAGTTTTATTCATTTGTGGGAGCCTGCATCTGATTCCACGTGGAATATTGATAGCGTCCCTTACGTTGGACATACTGCAAGTGTTGAAGATTTACAAGTAGAACTTTTCAGTTCAGTAACTTATAACTAAACTAGACATTTGCTGACAGATGCTGATATAGATTGTTTAATTACTTATGTGCAGTGGAGTCCGAAGAACAAAGATGAATTTGCATCTTGCTCTGTAGATGGAACTATTGCATTTTGGGATATCCGTGTAGGAAAATCTCCGACGACTTCGATCCAAGCACATAAAGCTGATGTCAATGTTATATCATGGAACAGGTGCTCAAGAACATCCTCTTTGCTTTTAAATTGTCTACCCTTGCTTTTCCCTATTATCTTCATTATGTTATTTCTTTCTTTTATTAGCCTGGCAAGTCCCATGATAGCATCTGGTAGTGATGACGGGACATTTTCCATCCGAGATCGTAGAATGATGAAGGTACTTCCATTTCCTCATTTGTTGATGTCTGTAATTGCATGTATAAATCTGGACTGTCCACGAAAGAAAAGGCTAAATAAGTTTCAGCTAGATGCCAATGCCTATTAGTGGCTGTTTGCAAAAAGTTCAGAATGAATTGATCAAATGAAATAGAATCAGGAAAAGATGTCGAATCTAGTGGGTGTTGCAAAACGTGCTGAAAAATAGAGATTCTGACTGACGTTCTGAGAATCACCTCAGAGGCTTCTTTAAAAATATGAGCTCTTTCAGAATATGTTAAGCTGGAGATTATTATCTATTAGAAACTGGCTTTGCAAACACCCTTGGTGATTTTCTACATAACCTATATTCTGTTGTTGAGAATCTTTTGCAAAAACACTAATCCACTGAACTTTTGAGTGATGGTTCTTTAAATGAGAAAAACTGTGTTTATATAGCCTCTCCCATTCCTTGCATTTCCCATTCTATTACTTTGAACTAAAAATCTCAACAACCGATTTCTTTCTTAGTGTCTATTTCAGTTTGAATCTAAGTATTGTCCTCAACTTATAACTGCTGGAGTCAATTGTTTACAGGATGGAGACTCCTTAGTGGCTCATTTCGATTACCATAAACACCCAATTACATCCATCGAGTGGAGTCCACATGATGTTTCTTGTTTGGCAGTGTCTTCAGCAGACAATCAGCTCACGTAAGGAAACATACATCTAGTACTTGTATAATCTCCTTGTTTATCAATTGCTGCAATGCATCATCAATCCACTTACTAATCAACTTCATCGCAACGACTCAGTATATGGGACCTTTCTCTAGAGAGGGATGAAGAAGAGGAAGCTGATTACAAACAAGTTGATCAAGTTGATGCTCCCAAAGATTTGCCACCACAGCTTCTCTTTGTTCATCAAGTAATAATTCCTCCAAGTACTCTTAAACATACTATCCAAATTATGTTCTGTAGCATCTAAGTTTGTTGCTTGGGTATTGCTGCAGGGTCAGAAGGAGTTGAAAGAACTTCACTGGCATCCACAGATACCTGGGATGATCGCTTCAACTGCCGGAGATGGTTTCAATATACTGATGCCTTCAAACATCGAAACCATTCCTGAAGATTGATTCAATTACATATACCCCTGGTAGAAGCCTCCGTTGCATATAAATCTCTGTTAGTTGAACAATTACATCTAGGTCCTTTCAGCTGATTTTGAGTTGACCAACTTATTTGCTATAGTTATTAATTGTTCAACCAAACAAGGCCTTTCCAATTATTCTTATTACTCCCATTGTAAATAATTAGAAATTCTAATTGTTAAATGATTAACTTTTTATTGTATCCACTACTAACATACGCCATACATGATACGTACAATAATTTTTTTAATTAATTATTAAATAATTACAAAAATGATTAATTTTCATAAAAAATATTATTTATTATAAAAATGTTTAATTGTTATAAAAATGTTATAAATTGTTAATTGTATGGCATATCTTATATACACATTATTCTCCAATTTAAATACCATTTGACACGTGGCAACTTATTTACACGACACATGTCACTTTGCAAAATATATAAATACGTTGAATTAAAATGTAAGTATGGCAGATTTTTGTTAATTTCACATTGATCATATGTTATTGAAAAGATTTTATCCATAACTTCAAAAATTAAAAAAGAAACATAATAAATAAAAAGGTTCAAAACCTAAAAAATAGTTTTTTTTTTTTAAAAAAAAGAGAAAAATTGCATTTTTCGCCATGGTGCCATGGAAGCAAGAAAATGCAAGTTTTCTTTATTTTTTCTAACTTTTTTTTTAATTTTATTTTTACTTTTTCATTATAGTAAAATGGTGGTTTTAGAAATTATCTATGTTGTCAAAATGGGGTCCATTCATAATTATTTGAAACACTGTGGTTCAATTGAAATTGACATAAAAAAGAATTATTTAAAAAAGATCAATTTTTTTTACACTAAAACCTTTTGGGTTAATTTGAGTCTACACTATAACCTTTTATTTTTTGCACTTTACACGAAAAAGTTTATAAAAAATTTGACTTTACACAAAGATTGGATGGCCGTTAAGTTACTGTTAACTTATTTTTAAATTATACCAAAATCTTTGAAATAACTTGTACTCGCCACCAGAACCTTTCTCTATAATAATAATAATAATCCTTTTTTTTTTTTTTGAAAATTGCCGGATCTTCACTTGAAGCCATATTTCACATATACAATTTGTAGTCAGCAAAAAATAGCACAAGGGACAAAAAATGGTGTATAAATAGGCCTCAAATAACCTCCAACGGCTAGTTTTTTTAAAAAAATAACGATTATATTACAATTACATATAATTACCTATTGTTCTACATCAATTACATCTGAGTGCTCATGTGCTTCGCACGTGACACCCATTACTTAAGGTTGTTTGGTCGATTCTGAAATCTGATAATGGACCAGGGGTAAAAAAGAAATTTCCAGGTTTTAATTCGCCAAAAGTCAAATTCGTGGACTTAGATGTAATTAGAATGTATCTAACAGGGGCTTAGCCGGTATTGTTGAACTAACAGGGATCCATCTGTGATTAGAAATTCTAGTAGGGGGTCCAGATGTAATTCGCCCTTTTTAGAACAACCTAGTGTATCAACGAGTAGAAGTCAACAAAAGTAAAACATAACTGAGTAGAAGTCAACAAAAGCAAAACATAAATGAAATAAAATTGAGTTCGGAGCAGGAAACTTCGAATCTCAATATGTTACAGCCAAATGTAACTGTAGATTTAATTTCTCAACATCGGTTTAGATTCAATTTCTCAATTTCTCTACATCGGTGTTTGTTATAGATGTAAGTAATTTAAAGTAGTATAATAAACAATTAGTTGGCGCGTGGAGAAACTAAATTGAAAAGCCAATTTCACCAATTCCAGTGTATTTTGGGTTCAGACAAATAGAAAGGCCATGCGCACAAACCCTTGCATGTGTTTCACACTTTAATCTTAACATGGAAATAACAAACACTGCCTCTATATGTTATGTGTATATCCCAACAGAAAATTTCTCTCCTCTCTCTTGACAAAGTTTATCTACAAAAATAAATTTCTCCACTCCGATTCCGTTTTCTTCTGTCCAAAATCTCCATCCCAGATTTTCTTCCATGTTATTCGCCGTCAATATCTCTTTGTGCCTGTGGATATCTTATTTCCCACAATTTTCTCCCAATTCTCCTCGAAAGTTTGCTGCTTTGGGCTTTTCCATGATTGAACGAGAGTTGCTCTTGCCCGCCTACACACCAGTGCTCAACCAAAGGAGTGCGACCGAGATTATACTTACTCTATTAAGGATGATGGATTGATCTTTATATTATCATTATTGCTCTTTGTAATTTGTGCGACCTAATTTGTGCAATTGAGGCTGATCCCTTTATTCAGAAAAAAAAACTCCTTTCTTTACCATGTTTATGTAGTTTTCTTAATTTGTAAAATACTGTTTTTAATCATTTTTTTAATCTAGATATATAGCTTTATGTAACTTGATACTATTTCAAAAGCAATATATGCTATGTTTTCCTGCAAGCAAAAACAATCAACCTGATTATAATTACAAGATATGTGTTGAAATAATTGATTTGTGATATACTACCACCATTTTCTTACAATCTTTTCATTTTTGACTTTGACGGATCAACCATAATCAATTTTGACCATGAATTCTATTAAAATATTATGATAAAAAGAATTAACAAAATTATATATTGATAATTTAAACTGGTAGTATTCAAATAATTCTATTAAGTATTAAATTATTACTCCACCCGTTCCGGTTTCATCTTCCTGCGGGACCGGACACAAGATTTAAGGAAAAATTGAATAAACTAGAAGATATGATGATAAAGTAGGAAAGAGAGTGTATAAAGTTTGAAATTTTTTGAATAAAGTATGAGAGATAATGTATAAAGTAGGAGAGAGATTTTCCATTTAAGAGATGGAAAGATGAAGTTGGCACGGACCAAAACGAAATGCGGGAATGAAACTGGGACGGAGGGAGTATATTTTAATAGTAATTCATGGTCAAACTTAATTATAGTTGATCGCAGAATAGTAAAGAGGAAAGGTTAAAAAAACGGAGGGAGTAGCAACACTTGTGTGTTGTTATCGCGTGTCAGGGAGATGTTAAGAGGGTGAATGAATATAGTCAAAACTGTGTTGTTACACGAACCTCACAAATTGTATTCATTGTCTACACAAATCAATTCGTCAAGATTAGCACAAACAATTAAATCTTTGTTGTTACTAATAAACTAAGCATGAGTATTGAACGAATTCGCAAAAGATACTTCACCAATACCTCCAAAAAAAATCTTTAAGGACTCAATCGCCGATTCGATTTGCACAACTTGTAACATCCATCTAAGCAAAACATATAAATTTAGAATGCGCTTCACATGCATAGCGTGTGTCGCTAATTCTAGTATATCATAAATGGTTAACAAAACATATAAGTAATATCAGTAAAAAAAACTTAATCTTCAAAGATTCATTTAAGATTTTGTTTTATTTAAAATTTTGAACAAACTTAATTACTCACCAAGTGTAGAACTCAAATCGGATAGTAACTAAAAGAGTGATTTACTCTGCAGTCATATAATAAAAATATCGAATCAATCGATCTTCTTCTTTCATAAATATTCTTTCATAAATAATTGTGCGTACTCCTTATTGACTTGAACTAAGGTAGGATCAATTACAGACCAGACAACTTGGTTAGACTGGTAACGATCTGATTCTCAAAATATGCAAAGTAAAAAAGATGGCAAAAAATAGTTTAAAGCAATTTGAATCGAGAATAACTAGCTAGAGAATCGAACACATGACTATTTATTGCATGGAATGATTTACTAGATAGAGAACAATAAAAAAAAAAATAGAAGAGCTTAATTGGAGATGTGGGATCCCCGCATCTCCATCCAGTTAATAAAGTCGCAAATAAAATTAATAAGTGTGTTTTCCAAATTTTTCAGGTATTTTGTTTGTTTATGTATAGATTTTCGATGATCAGATCATATAATATATTATTCCTAATTAAACAACGTAAAAAAATATATATAAGAACTTAATTGGAGATGCAAGGTATCGACCCCGTACCTCGCGAATGCTAAACAAGCGCTTCTATTTGCAATGGATAAACGACATCTAATTGTACGAGGTTTTTATAGTCACAAATAAAATTAATAGGTGACTTTTCCGAATTTCCAAGATACATCCAACTAGGGCGGATAAAGTTTTCGTGGGCAATGTTCAAATTTAATGTATATTTAGATCATGACCCATTTGTCCCAAAACTAATGGCATTTATGGGCACGGAGGTTAAGGATCGTAATAAATCTTAATTTGTAGCTTATTAGCCTACAATGGTATTGTTAATGCTATGATTTGGGTTATTAATTAGGTTGATTTTTGTAATGGGTAAAATATAAATGGAATATGATATACTTGTTCTGGTACATATGTAGCACATTTTATAACAGAGAATCAAAGTTTTAAATAAAGTGATAAAATTAGAATTTATATTGATTTTGCATAGTCTCAGTGTTTCAATTAAATGACTAATGTTCCGTCTTAAATAAATATGAATAATTTAAGTAAATTTTATAATGTGTTACATTAAATATGTATATATTTTTAAATGGTTTGATCCAGTTAATTCAAAATAATCGTTTTCCAACGCTTATAAATCATTACGTAGAAACAAATTGAATTTTATAGAACATGCTAAAACATGAAAATTATTAAACAACAAGTTATTTTTTAAGGGGAAAAAAATACATAACCAATATATTAATATTGTAGTAATAAGGTTTGATTTGTGGCTTATTTGGTTTACAATTGCATTTGTTTTATTAATGTTAAGATTTGGAAGTTTAGTTAGATTAATTAAACAAGATAACTGATTACATTTTATGTAGCTAAAAGTAAGTTTGAGCAAAAAATTTATCGAAAAAAGAAATTGGACATTTGTTATGGGACGGAATTAACAATTATTTGCATAAAAAGTGGACCGCAAATATATTGGATCCGGGAGAATTGCACTTTTAGTCCTCTAACTCGACATCCTCTTCGATTTTGGTCCTATATGAAATGCCGATTTTACAAAACTAGTCCTAAAACCGTATAAAGCTCATGTATTCATACGGTATAGGCCATGTGGCTGCCAACTAACAAGAAACACACGCCATACATAAGTCTCCACACGCCAACAACCTTAACAAAACAAAACACAAGTCTTCCTAGTATGAAACATCAGACAAAACAAAAAAAAACAGGGATAAAGGATGAACTTTTGGTGCCACAATCTTCTCTTTACCCTAGTAAATGCGGCTGCCTCCATATTTACTCTGAAAACAAGCGTTTACTGCTTCTCTTCTTCTCCAAAAAATGACCAATTAATACTTCATTAAACCACCAAATCTTTGTCTCATCATGTCGAAAAGACCTTTGGAAGAGTTGTATATGCCACCCCCTACATATTGTAAGCTCAAACTTTGTTCTCATGCATAATTCTACAGTAAAGTTGATATCTTGAAGTGTTTTTTTTGGTAAATTATTGTATATATATGAAGATGCTCTGTTTCTGTTAGTTTTTCTTTAAGTGATACAAATTTTGATTTTATGTCTATATGTTTGCGTAGATTCGAAATCCTCTGATATTACAGTGGTTGTGCATTATGGAGGTTCTTTTTTCACCGATCTTATCAGTAGAAAAGAAAAGTACTTGAGTGGTAAGATGATGAAGTTTGATTATGTGGACTATCAAGAACTGGACATGGTTAAATTCCATGCATTTGATGATCTATGCAATGTAGGAGGTGTTAGCAAGTTCTACAGGTTTGGCACAGATGGATTTTCACCTATTAAACGTGACTTTGAAGTGTTTAATTTGTGTATGGCTTCAGTCGACAGTAGGGAATTATATTTCTTTGTGGAAGGGGAAATGGTAGAATTTGTAGAAGTTGATGATGTGATTGATTTGGAAGATGGAAACCCTAGCTAGTAAATCCCACAAGGAGAAAGAGATAGACAAAGAGGCTAAGAGTAAGGCAAAACTGGCTGAGAAAATTGAGAGGGCAAAGAGAGAGAGCCTGAGAAGAAAAGGAGTATTCTTGAGGAGTCTGATTCTGATGTTGTGGGGGCTAGTTCTGAAGAGTTTGATTTTGGGCTTGACTCTGATGATGAGGATGATATTAGGCCAACTAATAGACCAATGAGACATGTGCATACAAGCCAGAAGAACTATGATCCCAAGTTTGATTTAGGGATGACATTCACATCCAAGGTTGACTTTAGAAGAGCTGTGCAGTCCCATGGTGTTAGGTGTAGGAGAAATGTAAGGGTTGTCAAGAATGATAAGTAGGAGTCTGGGCCGTGTCTCAGTCCCAGTGTGGCTGATCATCCTCTCGGACCAGCTACACTCAGAGACGAAAGCTAGGGGAGTCAAGGATGTATGCTAAGTGTGTTGAAAATGATGTATGCCCTTGGTGAGTTCATTGCCATAAGGATAAGGATGGTCCTGGATTTACTGTGCACACCTATGAACCTGATCACACTTGTGGACTAACTGAAAAATGTGTTATCTTGTAAGAGCAATTGGTTAGCTTATAGGTTCCTGAGCAAGTTCAAGATTGATCCAGACAAGAATATTAAGGTTTTTGTTCTTGAAGTGTCCAATGAGCTTGGTGTGAAAATTACTGAGCATCAGGCATATAGAGCAAGGAAGAAGGCTTTGGCTATCCTAGAAGGTGATCCAGATGCTCAGTATGAAATGATGTGGGATTATGCTAAAGAGTTGAGAGATAGAAATCCAGGGTCAACTGTTGTTTGTGATGTGGACAGAGATACAAATCAGTTCATGCAATTCTATGTTTGTTTTAGAGCACTTAAAGAGGGCGTGATCATTGGGTGCCGACCTTTTATAGGTGTGGATGGATGTCACCTAAAGGGTCCTCACCAAGGAGTTTTATTGACTGCAATTGGTGTTGATCCTAATAATAAACCATTTCCCATAGCTTATGCAGTTGTGTCTCATGAAACAGGGGAGCAATGGACTTGGTTTTTTAGTTTACTTAAAAGTGACTTGAACATTGATGATCCTTCAAAGTTTACTATCATGTTTGACAAACAGAAGGGTTTAATTAAGGGAGTAGCAGATGTGTTTTCAGGCTCAAAACATAGATTTTGTGTTAGACATATGTTTGAAGATTTCTGGTCTGCAGGAGATATAGAGGTGATGCATTCAAACATGCCTTGTACAGGGCATCAAATGCTACTACTCCACCTCAGTTCAAGGCAGCCATGGAGGCAATGAGAAATCTTGATGAAGGAGCTTATGCATGGTTAGAGAACAAGCCTCCTGAACAATGGTCCAAGAGTCACTTTGGTACACATCCCCAATTTGAGTTGACAATGAACAACAATATATTGTTGAATCCTTCAACAAGATGATTCTGAGGGCTAGGTTCAAACCAATACTCACCATGCTTGAGTGGATAAGAGAGTGTTTGATGCAGAGAATGCAAGAGTTGAGGGATTATGCTGCAAAGAAGTGGAAGGGCTACCTGTGCCCTAGAATAAAGGTCTTAATTGATAAGAATCTTGGTAGAGTTAAGGAATGTATTACAAGGAAATTTGATGCAACTCATTGGGAAATTCTGGGATTTGATGGTAGCCATTTCAATGTTGATCTTGAAGGACACACATGTACTTGTAGAAGGTGGCAACTCAGTGGTATACCTTGCAAGCATGCACTATCAGCCATGCTAAGAGCAAAGGTTGACTACAATGACTATGTAAACATGTGTTATACTTTGGATGTTTACAAGAAGGTGTATGAAGGAGCAATTTATGGGATCAATGGTCAAGAGCTATGGGGTGAGACCTTCTTTATACCTCATTTGCCTCCAAAATTTCTTAAGAAAAGAGGGAGGCCAGCTACTGCTAGGAGAAGGGGTGCAGATGAACCTTCTAACAAGAGTAAGAAAAAAGAAGGTCATCAGAAGCAAGAGAAATCAAACTACAATTCATTGTAGTTATTGTGGTGCCCCTGGACATAACTATACATTCTACAAGAGAAGGATTAGAGATGAAATGGGAGAAGGAACTGATGATGAAACTGTTGGCCCTGATGACTTTGAAGAGATGTTTAGTGGTCAACATTGGGATGGAGATGATGGATCAACCAGCCAACACCAAACTGAACAACCTAGTGAAGTTGTTAGTGAAGAACATGGTGAGGAGGAGCCTACACTTGCTCAGTTCCAGGCTAAGAGAGCTAAGCTCAAGTGCAAGGTATATATTTTCAAATTGGTATATTTGTTCTTTATGCAAATGTCTGTACATTAATTGTGTATGCTTGTTGTTTCTATCTATTTTAGAAAAGAGCCAAGAGCTACTTAGAATCTGAGGTGTTAGACTTCACTATAGATCAGGTAATGGTTGTAGTATATGTGTATGTTATTAAGTTATGAAGTAGTATAGTTCTATAGTTTAAGTTATATTGTTCTGCAATGTAGGATGAGGACATCATTGCTACACTACAATCTCAGGTTCCAAGAGATTATGTGGAGGGTCCTTCTAATCATCAACAATTGCTCCAAGGAAGGCTAGCTTTGCTAAGCATTTTTCAGCTCATAGCAACACTATCTCAGGCTTTACAACACCAACTTTGGTACAATCACAAACTGACTCTAGTTTAGGGCCTTCTTTTATTAGTGGTGGGTAGAAGTATGTCTCTTTGAAGAATTTGGCTACTGCTATTGAGGAGATTAACAAGAAAAAGAAAGCCAAGGTGACAAAGGAGAAGAAGAAAAAGTGAATTAACATGATCACTTGTTTTGGCCTGCATAGTTTACACTGATGTTACTTTCATGTACCTTTTGATCAAAACAGTGTAAGGAAGGCTATACATTAGTCTATACCTTGCACACCACCTATACATTAGTCAGTTGTAAAACTATTATTCAGGTTTAACTACTAGTTAAGGTGTCACATTAATGCAGCAGGATTTTGGTGGGAATTATTGTCTTTTATTGAAAATGCAAGAATATTTACATCTCTTAAATCTTGCACCCATGACTACAAGTAATCTTTCAATTGCACCAATGCATGTAAGTCTTGATACATCACCTTTATCTTTTACCATTTACTACAAGTAACCTTCTCCCTACAACCAATGCACGAAGGTAAAGAGTCACTACTTCAATGAGTTTAATTGCCAGCTATAACCTTTCAACTACCCAAAAATCCACTATAAAAAGGGAGTAATACACTCTTCTTCCTCACACAACAATCTCAGTAAAATTTCCACTGTAAATATGGCTCACCAAGACATGGAACAATTGATCACTAGGCGCCTTGCACGCCACCTCTACTGGGGAATCCAGTAAGCCTTCTTTACACTGTTTTTACTCTGTTTTTAACTGTTCCATTGAGTTTAAACTTCTATTTCAAACACAAACAACTAACTAACTCATGTTTATACATTTGGTAGTTATGAAGACTACGAAGGCAATGATGAGAACCCACCTCTGGGTATCAAGCTGAGGCATGTCCTCAAGTGAAGCCATCAACCAAACCCAGCCTTCACTCACATGGAACAGGCAGCAGATGCCTGTGCCCGCCTCATCCACATCCAGACAATGAGCACTGAGCTTGGCTGGACTGGCCACTCACTCAAGACCCAGTTGCTCAAGATGGAGGAGGATAAGGTCATGATTGGGGCTGAGGAGGAGATTGACTGGACCTTCAGCTTGGTGTCTCAAGACTATGTGGAGGATCTCATCAGAAAGTTTGATGTGTAGGTTTTATGATTTCTGTTATGGCCTGGTTTAGGTTTTATGTTTTCTTTTGTTGTCCTGGAAGTCTGGAACTATTGACCCTGTATCATTATCTATCATCTATCTAATTTTATTTTTATGTCAATCTACGTATCTAACATTTTAATTATGCATGTTTAAATTCTAACAATAAAGCTATTAATACAACAAGAAAACTGTATATAATTACCACCAAAACAACCAAAAGCTTGTTGAGTACATATTGGTGGGCATAATAAAACAGAGGGGAGTCTAAAACAGAGCATCATCAGTTTCTTACAACATGAACTGTGAGCAAACTACTAATTAAATACTACAATCAAGCCATCAAACTGCCAAATTAAGCCATCATATAACTAATACCAACAGCCACAAAAGCAACACTCAAACTCAAACACACAAACTCATATCTCTTGATTGTAGATTGTAGTTTGGGGATGATACCTTCAAGCTGATTCTTCTCCTCCTCAAACTGATTCTTCTCCTCCAAAAACTTCGTCTTCTCTTCCTTAAAGTACTCGTAATCCACATCGCGAAGAACAGCCTCCATCTTGAAATCTTCTTTGTACTGATGTAGCTCTCTTGTCACCCTTTGTAGCTACCCTGGCAATGGCTCATCTTGCCATTTGAAATATCCACATCTTGTGCCATCCTATTCATACAAATGACGCCATTATGAGAAAAAGCATAATCAACAACACAAATTGAACCAAATTAAACCACATTGAACCAAATCAAAACCAAACTTACCCAATTATCAAACCTTGATTACCGACGGCCTGGGAAATCCTTGAAATCAATACCCTCCTCAACGTGACGCTTACAATGGCAGAATTCGAACTGGTCAAACAAGAAATCTTCATTGCACTTATTCATCCACTCAGTCTCTGACGACATGCCGCTCCCTTGACTCACCATTTTACTAGGGTTGGGATGAATTTGGGAATTTTGGAATTGTTCTTCGTGTTTCTGCTTTTCAATTTGGGATTTGTTCTAGGGTTTCGATTTGGGGATATAGTGTTTAATTAGGCGGGATTTTCCCCCCCATTTTTCCCGATTCCGATCCCTCTTAAGTTGTTTAGTTCGCCAATTCGTTGCCTAATTCGTCCGTATGAAGGCGACTTGGTCAGTTCGTCATCAGAATTCCTTAATTTGCCCACAAAAATCGCCATGTAGGCTGCCATGTCAATAGGACCAAAAGTGATCCCCTATTTTTGACCTAATTTGGCTGTATTTATACGGATTTAGGACTAGTTTTGCAAAATCGGCATTTCATATGACCGTAATTGAAGAGGATGTCGAGTTAGAGGACCAAAAGTGCAATTCTCCTATGCAGAGTGCTACCTTGCACGGATTGAGAATCCGGCCCTGCTTTTTATCTATGCTTTGATTTGTATTTATCCTGCAGGGAACTGGAAGAGTATAATATCTACTAAAACTCTTGCACAACTAGTAGATGATCATATAATATAGTACATATATTCTAACTTAATTGAAAAGAAGTGTTAATGGACATCATGTCAATATCTTTGCTTTTGTTAATAATTATTACATCATCCTTCGTAATCAGGTCAGATGCAACTACTGTTTAACGTTCTAGACTATGGCGCTGTAGGTGATGGACAAACTGATGACACAAAGGTATGAAATTGAAGGTTATATAATCGATCATGCACTCTGTACGTGTCAGATATCATGTTAGAGGATTTTGCAAACTAAATATTCTAATTTCTTTTAAGGAAGGAAGGGGATGATGGTCGAACATAATAATAACGATAGATAGATGAGTTAATTAAACGCAATTGGTGTCTTGAAATAAAAAAACCTGCTTGCTTATATGTAGTGGTTTCTGATTACTACTACTTTGAACTTAAGGCTTTCAATAAAGCATGGAAGGATTTGTGCGAATGCCATGACGATTCAGCTACAATGCTTGTTCCGTCAGGCATGGACTTCTTTGTCCAGCCTATGAGTTTCCAAGGACCTTGCAATTCCAAACATCTTATTCTCCAGGTACCTATCTATCTATGTATTGCCTGTTTAATTCTTGTTAATTGGAGTAGATTCAATAAATTATGTATTTTTAGTCTTCAGGAGTTTATTTATTATTGCTAGCTTGATTAGGATAAACTATACCGAATGGGAATCAACATTGAGCTGCTGGAATATGTATGGAGATTTATGTTTTTGTCTGATTACTCTGTTGTAAATAGTTCTTCATGGGCTAAAAGATTAGTAACTTGCGCCTGCCAGTGCCGGTACTGAGAATTAACTTCATGAGATTATATCAGTATGTTTACTTGTTCATATGCCTCTTCTTGGTTCGGCCCCTGGTGTTTAGATTAGAATGTGGTTTTTTAGGAGAAAATTCCGATGAATTAATTCGAGCATCTCCCTTTTGTTACTGTGCTTCTAAATCATAAAATAGCCAAAAACAGATTTTAAAAGCTTCTGCAGACACCACTTAGTACATAATTTCGGGCCATATGTACTGATTAAGAAAGGGCCTGCTGTCATTTTATTTGTTGTCAATTTGATTGATGCAGATAGATGGAAATTTGGTGGCACCAACAGAACCATCTGAAAGTATATATGTCCTAGAGACAATCGATTGAGGACAAATATACATATTCGATTCAGTATTTATTTATGATTATTGTTTGTAAATAGGCATTACAGTATGTAAAAATTATTATCTGTTTGTCTGTAATTGTTTACATATGTGTTCCCATGAGCTTCATGTTATCACTAAGAATGTGAGATCTTGAGTGACATAATATAGCTCTAAAATAGCCCCAATCAATGATCATCGAGAATGGGATATCGATGATGCATTGGAGATTGGCATGTGGTTTGCATCATATCCTTTGAGGGTGTAGTAGTTCTCACGACTACGAATTACTTGTGTCCGTGATGGACACATGGACGCCTTAGAGGGTGTTGGTATACCCGGTAGAAACCGTTTGATGTACTCTTTACGTGTCTACCAAGTAACGGTTTGTAGGGTGGTGTAATAGTCGCTTTGGAAGGTCAATACTTACTACATGTGGACTCGTGTCTTTGACCATGACCAACGCACTCCTTGTAGGGGTAGATACGGCGTGTGTTGGGCACGAAACACATGTTGGTAGTAGTTGAACCAAGATAGGATTCAATCCTCAAAATAGACTTGGAGAACACTTAACTTCTCATTACTAGTTTGATCAAAGTCGTTGTACGCAAGATATATTTGGAATGGTGTTCAAGTATTATGGATCAATTATTAGAATGAGATAAAGTGATTAAGTTATTGGAACAGACACAAAATCAAGTTCTAGACTTAATCGAGTGTTCGCGAATGAAAGGACCGTATCATCATAAGCTCTACATTACAGGTGGTTTGCAATCCTTTCAAACGTTCCTTATGTATTAAGAGTGTTTGGTAAATTGTCTAGGAGTTTCACCAAACCTTAATTAGATTAGTGCTTACTTACATAAGGCCCTATGGGTCACATAAAGTGGTGATTGTTCTACCAGTCGAGTATTAGAGTTAATTAAATATTAATTGGATTAATAAATATTTAATTTTACTATTGTTGAGAATTGATCTATTTGATAGAAATAATTAATGAGTCAAATTGGATTTATCGGACTTAATTAATTGTTGTACTTTTAGAAAGTAAATGAATTAAATTGGATTTAATTTATATTTGAAGAAAGATTAATTAGATTAAATTGGATTTAATTAATTAACGCAAGAGAAGTTTATTTGGACCAAATTGGAATGAAGTCCAAATATAAAATTAAGTCCAAAAGAGATGAAGAAAAATAAGCTGGGCTTAGTGGGTTTCGAACCCATGACCTGATGTTTGATGGATTCAAGCCCAACCAACTAGGCTAAGAGTCCTCATCATCATGGATTGCATTTAGGTTATAGATCAGTACATATGATCTGCGAGATCATTGGAAGAGATACAATAACACACGTTTTCCTTCTCCTTTGCTTTTGCTTGATCATCTTTCTTCATGCTTCAATTCTATAACCCTACTCACTAAATAGTTTAAGATAGTTTAACCTCCTGGCGTTCTTCTAGAATTAATCCCCGCGATATCGAGGTTCGGAAGTCGATTATTATGTATCATCGTTTCAACATATCATTCATGAATCGATTTGAGGTCTTGACGAGCGGATTTAAAGAAGAGCTTTAAAGCTTTAAAGATCTTTGTCTGGAAAATTGACAAGTAAGTATTGATTTGCTTGTTTTACGTTATATAGTCATTGGATCAAGATCAATATGCAATAAAATTTTCGAATTCCGCTGCGTTAACCTAGGGTTTATCTTTGCATATTTTTCAACAGTGGTATCAGAGCTAGGATGATTTTGATGACTATATATGTATATGTTTGTGTGTGATATCGTGGATTAAAATTGAACTCATCTCCAAATTTACCTCAATCAATAAGATTGATTAGTGATTACGAATAGCCAGGTTGCAGACAAATTTCCAACCAAAATTACTAATTAATTATCAGATTATTAATTAGCTAAGTTCATGAGAACAAACTGGGTTTGTTTCATTATTTCTCGAACTGGGTTTGCTCAAACAGAGACTTCGAGTCTCGTGACTCCCCGTCCACCGCCATCTCCACTGCCATCCGCCACCGGTTTGACCGGATCTTATCTCGTTTGTAGTAACCGTAACTGTTCGAGTGATTGAAGAGCCTGTGGAGCTCTGGCCGCCATTGATGGTGGCTATATAGCTTCGCGAGTTCTCCCTCGCTCGACTACGAACGGATTCTGACAACAACGAGTGTGAAGGGGAAGCAGTTGTCATGGTTAACCGACGGAGTTTCAGCAACTCGCGATTCGATTCGCGAAATTGAAATCAATTTGATTTGTGGATTTGTTCATCTTGGATGATGATATGAGCAGAGTTTGATGTATTGATCATGATTTTCGAACCATGATTCGATCTGGACTGTAGAAATCGAATTGGGAGAACTTGTTTATGTTACAGGGACTCAATCGAAGTTTTAGAAAAATTGAAGGGCTTGCTTTTGAGAATTAGATGGTACTGAGGACTTTTGCGTAATTTGTTAATTTTTGAAATTACAAACTGGGCCCAAAAGGTTATTCAGTTGAGCCCATAATGTTTCTGACTTATTAAATTAGGCACAAATTGTTTCTGCCTTATTCAATTGAGTCCAAACGGTTCTGGAAATTCCGAAATTACCCCATATTTCGAAATAGTTTTTCGATTTGATTTTAGAAAATTGCAAAGGGACCCAGAATGTTTTAAAATTATGTTTTGACCCTCCTGAAAATTTCAGAATAGCCTCTAAGGTTTTAGAAACTGCAAATTAATTTATAGATAGTTTATAAATTATATTTAAGGGCTGCTTTGTCTTTTAGAAAGCTAATGACATGTTTGGAGACATGTTAAAAGTAGTAAAATTTGGGAGTTGTTATAAATTAGATCTATAACTTATTTTAAATTAGATTTAGAATATATAATATAGTTTTAATCCACGTTTGTATCACATTGTTTGCTTAGAGCAACTTTATGTTTGAGTGTGAATTTAGAATTCATCTTTGCTTATGCTTGGAGTATATGTTATGTGAATTTGTTACATGTTTATTTCTATGTATCGTTTTTAAATTCATGTAATAAATAATGTTCGCATTATGTATGGGTAGGCGGCACCCATTATTTATTGTACTGTATTTATGCATATATGCGATGCTCGTTAATTGTTAGACCGCATATAGCATGTTTGGGTAGGCGGCGCCCAATATTTGATTATTGTACCTGAACTAGTAAAGATCTTGTTTAAGCGATTAATACCCCGGCATAAATGTTCCCCGTTCAAAATTTAAGTCTCGAACTTGGTTCGAAAGACGTCATCCTCACAATTGAGTGGTGTTTCGGACCTTTTCGTTCGAAAGTATTTACACCCTAGTGTTTGCTCCGTTCTACAAGGCGAGAACCCACTCATAGGTCCATTGTGTAGAACCGTGTGATGGTTGTGACTTACTTAGCTATGTCTATTCGCCCTAGCGTGAGAATAGTCTAGGGACGTCGACCAAACTTGGTTTGATCAACCAAGAGCTGCAAAAGCAATTGGTTTAGAGACCTACCAGCTCAACTATTGCAGTGATCAGCCCTAGCAGAGGCTGTAGTAGTGTGAATGTGGATCTTGGCCATTAAGATTCATGATTAGATATGAATCCGTATTCTTCCGATGGGGTCGTTGAATATGTTAAAATTAATGGAACTAAATAAATCATAAGACCTTGATTATTTAGTCGCTGAATGTGAATGTTGTGAATTATTTATTTAGAGTTAAATTAATTTTCGCTTTATTTATGTTATGTTTAAATATAGTTGTTGTGAAATGGCATGATGTTATAAGATGAATATTTTATTGTTACAAATACTTTAATGTTGACACCATATTTTGCGTTTAGTATATATTGATTGAGCAAGTCTTGGACTAGCATATTTACGTGTATGCTTTGTGAAAGCTTTGAGTGTTTTAGTTTGACACACACTCATATGAAATAGAAAGGAAGTAATCTTGGACGAAGTAACATATTTGATATGTGAAGTATAATGTATAGGTAGCATGCATTAAAACATGAGAATGTGAAAGTCATTATAAAACACACTAATGAGTATGTGCTAGGACTTCTGGTAATGATCAACCTCCTTCGTGAAGTTGACAAAGCCAGTGGGAGCATAAGCTCATATGATGGTCAAGACGAGTTTTATTTGTTCGTAGGAATTTGATTTCCTTCTTCACAAGTTCTCATGTGATAAGTAATAACTAGGTTATTATTTAAGGGAGTTAGTTTCTTAGAGAATATTGTCTGACAATACTCATACTTGTGTCTCTTCATTGTTAATATTAAATTCATAGTGAATTTGATGTCTAGTGAAGTGACACTTGTAATGCTACTTAGCTCGAATGTTTTATCAATGCCACTATAAGGATAAAAGTGTGTCCATAGTGAGCACATATGTTCCATTAAGCCAAGAGGCAAAAGGAAGCAAGATGAGTACACCAAGAATTGTTCTAAGTATACTCTTATCCTGAAATGTGGATTTATAAAAGGAAGAGCACATCCAAGAGATTATTAGATTTACCGTGATTATAGTAACACGATAAATTTATAATGCAAAGTTTTTAAAATCCTCGAAAATAAAGCAAGTGCTTATATTTTGGAAAGAACTAATTGTGTATTGAATATAAGATATCCACCCTAAGAAAGTTAGTTCAATATAAGATATTGATACTAAATTGAAGCTGTTAGACATGTACTTCAATTATCAAGGAGCATTATTTTCAAACTTGTTAAGACGGTAGTGGACTTACCTACTATTAGTTGGACTGATAGTGTAAATGTAGACGTCTTCAAGATTGTGGATTGGAAGTTCTTGGTAAGACACATAACTTTCTGAGTCACACAATTAGAAGACCTAGTATGACAAATCCGATTTCCAACTTCTATGGTTTTATTAATTTGGTATAATCCGTGTGAGAGTTAAGTAAAATTAGATTACTTGACACCATTTGTTTTAAAACATATGGATTGTGGATCTCATCACTGGAAAGATGACCAACGTATACATATCCTTTTAGAAATGATATGAACCATAGAATAATTTGGAAGGCATTATCCTCCTAGACTTGGTCAATAAGAGTAATACTTGAATTTGATTCGTGGATTGTTATAAGAGGCATGGGTTCTATTTAGTTGGACGAACCTGAACCTATTTGGACTATGGTAGTCCCATGATGGGTTCCATTAGAATGGAATGACTATGTTTGACATGGAAATAACCCATAAACTTTGCTGCATATTTTATTTCTTTGAATACACGTGAAAATAAAACTCAATTAATTATCAGTATAATCCGTGTTTGATCAGTCTTAGAGAAACCATAATAGTTATGGTTTAAGCTGTCTTCTTGTTACATATTTTGAAATAGGGTTGCCCTACAAATGTAATTAAAGACACGATTCAGAAGTAGGATTATGGATTAAGAATGGATGAATTTGTGGATTGGATTTCTAATCTCTTTGGAACATATGGTTGATTGTTCCATAGTTAAAGTATTCTTGGAATGACAAAGGAAATGGAACCTTAAATAGTTTTAAATGCCAAAAAAAAAAAAAAAAAAAAAATTTACCATTGAGGTTAATTACTTGTCGATTAATTGTGACAGAGAATCAGTGGGAGAGTCAACGAATCTATTAGCTAGTGGGAGCATATTACTCGGTCATATGCGTGAGCTAGTGGGAGCATTATGAGGATACCTCTTTAATGCATGCAATTTAGAGATTGCACGATCTCTCTCAAGGAAAGCATTTGATTGCAACCCTTGGATTTACTCATTGATTGATTATGACAGTATTTGAGAACCCCACGACATTTAGAATGTATATCTTAATACAAACGCAAATTCATAAACTCCATAGGTTGTGCAAAATAATCATGACAATTTGAATTGTATTGATTCCTCTTGGAGGATCATGATTTTGGAGACATTCCTAGAAGAATGAAACTGCAAACCTATCCCAAGACGATATTTGATATGGACTTGGAAAGGTGGCCGAAAGCCATAAAATCTTAAAGATGGACTAAAAGGATTATTCAAGTTCTAGAACTTGAATATATTATTGCATTTGATGCATACATAAGTTTTCAAGGAAAACTTGAAATTAGATATCTACATATACAAACTAGTGGCTAAATTGTATGGTTATGTTTGGAACATAAGCTATAGAATTATTTACCAGTATTGTAGATACAGTTTATTAAGATTTTTCTTACACTATTTACATACGAAAATCGCATGATTCATTTGATGATAGTCTGATAGGTTTCTATATGTAGAAACTTTACATAAAATGTGTTTGACACATTTGTAGACATTAATACTTCAAAATGGGATCATTCGATCGTACATATGAAAATATAGTAAGTTCATTGTGGACACATGTAAGCCTTTAGGAGTTGCAAATATTACTTGAAGGGATAAGTCAAATAGTGTGACTTGTAGAAAAGTAAAGTAAATTCATACATCCTTTGAAGGATTATGAAAGGTGACTATTTAAATGGTTGTATATATGTTTGACACACATAAATCATTAGAGATAGTTTTTACATCAACATTAAAATAAGAGTATTGGTTAATCAAGACTTTTATTGTGAAAGACTTGACTATGAGTTATATAGTATCTCGATATTACGGTTTCACTGGATGAACATAATATGATATTATAACTCGCATGTTCACTAGTATAGGAATGTGTTGTGTTGCTTATTAAATATTCTATAGAGAATATAATGCTGAGTTATGTATGTGTACTCTCAATATTGGATTGTCCTATTGAAGTATACATCAAGTACATATGAGGATTGTCGTATAGTACGAGTATGTACACCGTGCATTTATTATGCGAATCAAATATGACTCATGTAAAACAACACTTCATGTGAACAGTGGGAGCTAGCATAAACTTGGCTTATGCATGGCAAGCTTTTGTAGATGTGGTGATTGGAGTCATCACATATTATGAAATTTATTCATCTTAATAACAATATTAGATTGGATCGTATCCGGTAATTGGATTAGATTTAATAATTAGATTATTAAAGGTTCAACAACTTTAGTCTGGTACATAGCTGATATGAGTTCTTAGAAGAACAGGGGTAGTTCCAAGTGTTAGTAATCGAAT
This sequence comes from Plantago major, assembly GCA_026545765.1. NCBI lineage: Eukaryota > Viridiplantae > Streptophyta > Magnoliopsida > Lamiales > Plantaginaceae > Plantago > Plantago major. The sequence goes on along the minus strand of CM048843.1, from coordinate 85,586,487 downwards.
TTAGAGATTGCTATTACTAGTGCGATTGCATATGCTAAGGAACCAAGATCTTACGATATTAGCTAGAACGTACTGAGATGCTATCAATGGATTAGAGACCATTGCTAGATGTAACATAGAAATAAAGTGATTTCTCCTTGAGTAAACATTGGCTGATTCTTTCACCAAACATTGTCTTTAGAAAGACAATTTTGCCATTTAAAGAATCTACGTGTTGGATGCACGTGAGTGATTGACTCTAGGCCAAGTGGGAGATTGAAAGTATATATGTCCTAGAGACAATCGATTGAGGACAAATATACATATTCGATTCAGTATTTATTTATGATTATTGTTTGTAAATAGGCATTCATCTATAAATAGGCATTACAGTATGTAAATATTATTATCTGTTTGTCTGTAATTGTTTACATTTGTGTTCCCATGAGCTTCATGTTATCACTAAGAATGTGAGATCTTGAGTGACATAATATAGCTCTAAAATAGCCCCAATCAATGATCATCGAGAATGGGATATCGATGATGCATTGGAGATTGGCATGTGGTTTGCATCATATCCTTTGAGGGTGTAGTAGTTCTCACGACTACGAATTACTTGGTAATCCGTGATGGACACATGGACGCCTTAGAGGGTGTTGGTATACCCAGCCGAGAAACCGTTTGATGTACTCTATTTACGTGTCTCACTAAGTAACGTTTGTAGGGTGGTGTAATAGTCCTTTGACTTGAGGTCAATACTTACTACATGTGTGGACTCGTGTGCTTTGACCATGACCAACGCTTGCACTCCTTGTAGGGGTAGATACGGCATGTGTTGGGCACATCACGAAACACATGTTGGTAGTAGTTGAACCAAGATAGGATTCAATCCTCAAAATAGACTTGGAGAGAACACTTAACTTCTCATTACTAGTTTGATCAAAGTCACACAACGCAAGATATATTTGGAATGGTGTTCAAGTATTATGGATCAATTATTAGAATGAGATAAAGTGATTAAGTTATTGGACAGACAAAATCAAGTTCTAGACTTAATCGAGTGTTCATGAATGAAAGGACCGTATCATCATAAGCTCTACATTACGTGGTTTGCAATCCTTTCAAACGTTCCTTATGTATTAAGAGTGTTTGGTAAATTGTCTAGGAGTTTCACCAAACCTTAATTAGATTAGTGCTTACTTACATAAGGCCCTATGGGTCACACAAAGTGGTGATTGTTCTACCAGTCGAGTATTAGAGTTAATTAAATATTAATTGGATTAATAAATATTTAATTTTACTATTGTTGAGAATTGATCTATTTGATAGAAATAATTAATGAGTCAAATTGGATTTATCGGACTTAATTAATTGTTGTACTTTTAGAAAGTAAATGAATTAAATTGGATTTAATTTATATTTGAAGAAAGATTAATTAGATTAAATTGGATTTAATTAATTAACGCAAGAGAAGTTTATTTGGACCAAATTGGAATGAAGTCCAAATATAAAATTAAGTCCAAAAGAGATGAAGAAAAATAAGCTGGGCTTAGTGGGTTTCGAACCCATGACCTGATGTTTGATGGATTCAAGCCCAACCAACTAGGCTAAGAGTCCTCATCATCATGGATTGCATTTAGGTTATAGATCAGTACATATGATCTGCGAGATCATTGGAAGAGATACAATAACACACGTTTTCCTTCTCCTTTTGCTTTTGCTTGATCATCTTTCTTCATGCTTCAATTCTCTATAACCCTACTCACTAAATAGTTTAGTATAGTTTCGAACGGGAACCTCCTAGCGTTCTTCGGTAGAATTAATCCCCGTGGATATCGAGGTTCAGGAAGCTGATTATTATGTATCATTGGGTTTCAACATATCATTCATTGCGAACTGATTTGAGGTGCTTGACGAACGGATTTAAAGAAGAGCTTTAAGGCTTTAAAGATGCTGTCTGGAAAGCTAGTGCGACAAGTAAGTATTGATTTGCTTGTTTTACGTTATATAATCATTGGATCAAGATCAATATGCAATAAAATTTTCGAATTCCGCTGCGTTAACCTAGGGTTTATCTTTGCATATTTTCCAACACCATCGGATTGGAAATGTATAGGTTCTTGCAATATATGGGTCAATGTTCACAGGGTTGATGGCATTCATGTTATCGGCAGTGGCACATTGAATGGCCACGGCCAGAAGTGGTGGAGTAATAAGAGTGTGAGTCTTTGTTTGAGGCAAATAGTGCATTTTTTGTTTTTAAAATTATGTATCAAGCAAGTTACTAATTTAACATTTTCTTCTGTTAATCTTCCACGGGAACACTCCAAGCCTGCTGTAAGTTATACTACTAATCTTTACTAAACACTGTCAGATGATACTTTAACCTCATTATACAGACTACATTACTCTTTTAGTGAAGTGTTCACATGCAACGTGACTTGCAGGCTTTGGAAATCTCCAACTCTAACAACGTTCTGTTGATCGGTCTGAGCTTTAAGGACAACCCCCGCGTGCATATAGTCCTCAATAGCCTGGATAATATCACTGTCACCAACATAACTATAAATTCTCCCGAAAAAAGTCCAAATTCGGATGGGATTCATGTTTCAGGGAGCACCAATGTTATCATCGATGATTGCCACATTGCGACAGGTACTTCTTTTGATTATCTGCAGATTTTACTCTTACTAGAAATTACTTCTAGTTGATTTAATCTACTATGTCCTGAAAATTATGGTTTTCTATCAAATGTAGGGGATGATTGCATCTCTATAGTTGATGGGACGGCGTATATATGTAACAATCAGCAACATTGTATGTGGACCGGGACATGGAATAAGGTCACACTTTGACATCTCTGTTGATGGGACGGCGTATATATGTAACGGAAATGATGTAAAAAAAGAGATTAGACATATTGTGAAAAGGATTAAGATGAGAATGGTGCAAGTTTTATGAAGAAATGTTGGAGTATGTATAGAGTAAATTTTGGAAGAGTGACAGTTTTATTACCGTTGGAACAGTGACGAATGACATATGGTAATTTCATGACTTAATAAAATATGTGTTAAATTTATGACTTAATAAAATGGTTCCCGACAGGTATCGAACCCTGCACAATCTAATGGTCATTATACATCTGAGCCACTGGGCGAAGTTCGATTTTATTTCATCTTATGTTTTTATATTTTCTAACATGTTTGCATTTATAGATTTTCAACATGTCGAACATCACGAAATTGCATTTTGATGCATTGGATATATCTGGAGAAAACTATTTAAGCTGGTTGCTTGATGCCGAGCTCCACTTAAATAGCATGGGATTCGGTGATGCTATCAAGGAGAATAATGCAATAACCGAGCAGGATAAGGTAAAAGTCATGATATTTTTGAGGCATCATATCCATAATGGTCTGAAATCGGAATACCTTACAATAAAAGGTCCACTTGTATTGTGGACAAATTTGAAGGAAAGGTATGACCATCAGAAGGCTGTAACACTTCCAGCAGCCAGGTTTGAATGGCTAAACTTGAGATTGCAAGATTTCAAAAGTGTAAGTGAGTATAACTCATCAATCTACAATATCACATCTCGCCTTTTATTGTGTGGGAAGAAAGTGTTTAAATATGATATGCTCGAAAACACATATCAAACAATGCCCCCAGCAAACATGATATTGATGCAGAGTTATCGTAACCAAGGGTTTACGAAATACTTACAATTTCTCACCCACTTGTCGGTAGCTGAAAAGAACAATGAGCTGCTCCTAAAGAGCCACCAGATGCGCCCAACAGGCTCCGCCCCATGCCCAGAAATAAATAATACCAACTCTAATACCCCGCATGATATAAATCCGGCTTCATATAATAGTTATGTACCAGATAGTGGTCATAACGAAAGCCGTGAAAATAAATGTGGTGGTCATAGTAACTGGCGTGGAGGCCATGGGCGTGGAGGAAATGGTCGTGGTCGAGGTCGTGGAAATTTTGGCCAAACACGTGGTCGTGGAATGAAACGTTACCGTGGTAACAATCAAAACAACTATCGTAGTCAAAATAATTCCAAAAATGCTTATAAATATGAGCCCGGTAATAACGAAAGCAGCATTTGTTACCGTTGTGGAGACGCTGGGCATTTTGCGAAGGTGTGTCACAACTCACAACAAAGGGTTGACAAGTACAAAGCATCCCTCAAAGGAAAGGCCAATGTGGAGACAAATATTGTCGAAACAGATGATGAGTTCGATGACATAACTGAGTTTCTGATTGCAGAAAGAACACATGAACTCGAACATGCATTGAACGATTAATATTTGCATGGTGTGATGCATCTACTTTATTATGGTTGTGTGGTTGATTTATAAAATACTTGTTTGATGTATTTTCTTTACTTTTGTGTGCTTATCAATGTAAGATAATGTATTGCTTTTCTGTAAGCAATATATTGTATTTTTAAATAAATCAAGTTTTTATGTATAATCTTACTTATGTTTTCTCTTGCATATAGAAAAACAACATATTTGAAATGACAATCACAAGCATTAAAGGAGAGACATGCCTGGCAGATAGTGCTACCACTCACACCATATTGAATAATGCAAAATATTTCTCGAACCTGGTATTAAGAGAAGCAGATGTGTATACAATCTCCGGAAAATCAAAGATAATTGAAGGCTACGGGAAAGCCAATATTTTGTTGCCGAAAGGAACAAAGTTAAAAATTGAAATGGCATTATATTCCTCTAAGTCTCAAAGAAATTTATTGAGTGTTAAAGATATTCGATCAAACGGATATCACATTGAGACAATGAATGAGAAGGGAAGAGAGTACTTGTATGTTACAACTTATCAATCGGGTAAGAAAAACATATTGGAAAAATTACCCGTATTACCTTCCGGCCTATATTATACAATGATACGAAAGGCGGAAGTTCATGCCGTAGTAAACCAAGGGGTTACTACTGAATTCAATGTTTGGCATGACCAGTTGGGACATCCCGGTACAACAATGATGCATAAAATTATTGAGAATTCATGCGGACATCCTTTGAAAACAAGGAAAATATTACAAACTCATGAATTAGCATGCACGGCTTGTTCTCAAGGGAAATTGATTACAAGGCCATCACCAAGAAAAGTTAAATTAGAAAATCCTGTATTCTTAGAAAGAATTCAGGGGGATATATGCGGACCAATACATCCAACATGTGGACCGTTTAGGTACTTTATGGTCCTATGTCGACTAAATGGTCGCATGTATGTTTATTGTCGACTCGCAATATGGCATTTGCAAAATTATTGGGACAAATAATAAGACTGTGAGCACAATTCCCTGATTATACAATCAAGAACATTCGTCTTGATAATGCTGGTGAATTTACGTCACAAGCCTTTAATGATTATTGCATGTCAATTGGTATCAATGTTGAACATCCAGTTGCGCTTGTTCACACACAAAATGGCCTCACCGAATCTTTGATAAAACGTCTGCAATCGATTGCAAGACCATTGTTAATAAAATCAAAGTTGCCAACATCGGCATGGGGGCATGCAATCTTACATGCAGCATCGCTTATGCGCATCAGACCATCAAGTTATAATCAAACATCTCCATATCAAATGGTTCGAGGTTAGGAACCAAATATCTCCCATCTAAGAACATTTGGATGTGTGGTATATGTGCCGATTTCACCGCCACAACGCACAAAAATGGGACCCCAAATGAGATTGGGGATATATGTTGGGTACGATTCTCCAAGTATTATAAGATATTTGGAACCATTGACTGGAGATCAATTTACGGCCAGATTTGCCGACTGTCATTTTGATGAAAGAAATTTCCCAACATTAGGGGGAGAAAGAAAGAAGCTGGAAAAGGATATCTCATGGAAAGATATGTCATTGAGAAGTTTGGATCCAAGAACAAAGCAATGTGAACAATAAGTTCAAAACATAATTCATTTGCAAGCTATTGCAAATCAATTGCCAGATGCATTTACTGATATTAAAAGGGTAACGAAATCCCATATTCCAGCCGCAAATGCTCCAGTAAGAATTGATATTCCTAGAGACAATCTTCCACTGAGAATGAGGCTAACCCACGCCAGAAGCGTGGAAGACCTTTTGGTTCCAAAGATAAAAATCCTCGGAAAAGAAAAGGAGCAATCGCAGAAAATTGCCCAAAAGAGGATACAAAAGCTCAAGAAGAGCACACTAACATAATAAACAAGGTTCAAGTTCAAGAAGAACCTCAGGCGCCTGAGAACGAAGATATATCGGTTAATTATATATTGTCTGAAAAAAGATGGAACCGAAATGAAATAAACGTCGACGATATATTTGCTTATAACATAGCACTTGATATCATGGGAGAAAATAAGAATCATGAAGATTCAGAGCCTACCTCATTTGATGAATGTAAGCAAAGAAAGGACTGGCCTAAGTGGAAGGAGGCAATAAACGCAGAGTTGGAATCTCTTGCGAAACAAAAGGTGTTTGGACATATAATCCAAGCACCAAAGGATGTAAAACCAATGGGAAACAAATGGGTTTTTGTGCGAAAGAGGAATGATAAAAATGAGATTGTAAGATACAAAGCAAGGTTTGTTGCACAAGGTTTTACCCAAAGACCTGGTATTGATTATGAAGAAACATATTCTCCAGTTGTAGACAGGATCACTTTTCGCTACTTGATAAGCTTGGCTGTACGTGAAAAGTTGGAAATGCGTCTAATGGATGTGGTCACTACCTATTTGTATGGCTCATTGGAAAAGGAAATTTACATGAGAATTCTAGATGGTTTCAAGATACCTGAAACACACAGTGGATCTCGAGAAATGTACTCAATAAAACTGAACAAGTCTTTGTAAGGATTGAAACAATCCGGTCGAATGTGGTATAATCGTTTGAGTACATTCTTGATCAAAGAAGGTTACAAAAATGATCCCATATGTCCATGTGTGTTTATCAAAAGATCTGGATCTGAGTTCGTCACGATCGCTGTATATGTAGACGACTTGAACATTATTGGAACTCCAGGAGAGTTATCAAAGGCCGTGTGCTTGCTGAAAAACGAATTTGAAATGAAAGACCTTGGGAAAACAAAATTTGTTTTAGGTCTTCAGATTGAGCACTTAAAGGGCGGTGTTTTCCTGTATCAATCAACGTACACAACAAAAGTGTTGGAAAGATTCAATATGGGAAATGCACATCCATTGAGTACGACAATGGTTGTACGATCACTGAATGTCGAGAATGATCCATTCCGACCTTGTGACGATGATGAAGAACTACTAGGCCCCCAAACGCCATATCTAAGTGCAATCGGTGCACTGATGTATCTTGCTACAAATATAAGGCCAGATATAGCATTTGCTGTAAACTTATTAGCAAGATACAGTTCTTCTCCAACTCAAAGGCATTGGAACGGGATAAAACACCTCTTACGATACTTTCAAGGAACAAAAGAAATGGGGTTGTATTATCCCGACTCCTTTACCTCAGGATTAACTGGTTACGCAGATGTTCATTTGTCTGATCCTCATAATGGTCGATCTCAAACAGGTTATGTATTCACCTGTGGAGGTACGGCTATTTCTTGGCGGTCTGTAAAGCAAACAATGGTTGCTACTTCTTCTAATCATGCAGATCTCTTAGCAATCCATGAAGCAAGTCTTGAATGCATTTGGTTGAGATCCATCACTCGCCACATTCGACAAATGTGCGGACTCCCTACAATTGAAAACTACCCGACTATAATCTACGAAGATAATGCAGCTTGCGTTTCTCAGTTAAAGGAATGTTTCATCAAAGGTGATAGGACAAAACATATCCTGCCCAAATTATTCTTCACTCATGAACAACAACAGGAGAATCAAATTCATGTGCAACTAATCCGCTCAAGTGAAAATTTGGCAGACTTATTCACCAAATCTCTCCCTACTTCGACATTCGAGAAACTAAGACACGCGATCGGCATGAGGCATCTGCGGGAAATAAAGTAATGTAACCATGAGGGGGAGTGAAATATGTGATGTACTCTTTTCCTTCGCTAAGGTTTTTTCCCACTGGGTTTTTCTTTAGCAAGGTTTTTAACGAGGCAGCATTTCATGCATATCATCAAAATTCATGATGCACATTTAAGGGGGAGTGTTATGTAAATTATGTAAAAGGTAAATGTCACTATCATGAATAGGATGCATAGTACGGAATATGAATGCATAGTACACAAATAGTACGTTCATAGTATATGAGTTGAAAATTGTGTTGAAAATTGAGAATGATGAACGAATTGTTGTCGGAATAATCTGCCTATAAATAGGCAAGAGTGTGATGAATAAAATGCATCTCAAAAGCATTACTCAGTCTCTATAATTTTCTTTCTTTACACAGAACATGTTTTGATCTTTATATTATATTATAGGTCTATTATAATTATTATATTATATTATAGGTCTATTATTATATTATATTATTATTATATATATTTTTTTATAGGTCTATTATAAATTATATTATATTATATTATTTTATAATTATAATCTATTATTATAATTTCAAGTTTTGGTACTAAGTGAATGTATCAATTTTCCCTTCAAAATAAAAGTTGCAATTAATTGTTGAAGGTTTATTATATGTACGGGTTTCATATATGAAACAGGCGCTTTGGATTCCTCATGAGGACTTCCAAGCTTCTTTGTCATGCTCTCTTTACAAGCTACAGAAAGTGATGTGAGTTCAAGGGATTTGATGTTTGTTTCTCCAACAATATTTACATATACATGTGTGTTTCAGGTGTTGTTACTGTGTTGAAGACCGTTTGTCACTGGTATGTATTCTACTTCGTTTTCCCTTTTCTTCCTATCTCTGAATTGTTATCAACATTGAATTGTGTACAATCGGCGATGGTAATCTTATACATGTCTTGTCACACACAAAACTATCGTATTCATTACACTCTGAGGGGCACTGGCCACCAGGTGTTTGTTGTAATTCCTTCACCAAGTTTCGATTATTAATTCACTGAGATTTGAATGAATTATAGAACTGGAATGCTTTAAGTCATTTGCTGCTTCACATACCCAGCCGGCCAGCCCTTCATATCCTCTCTTCATCTTTGCCCCCATCCCTATCAGGTAAAATGAATTTCTGATCCTCATTTATGCATAAAGTCTCTTTTCGTTACCCACTGCTTTCATCTTTTTCAACTTGTACATGATGTTTTAACTATACAAATTTCTGTTTGTTTTGCCCTCCAAATGTTTGTTTGATGTCCTCAATGATTATTATTTCGTTAACTTTTCCAATAGCATGAAACTTGAGCTGCAAGCAGCGGAATCGAGACAGTGGGGAAGGTTAGGCATGCTACAGTGACTTTTTCCGTTCCGCTCCATTTCATGTATGTACATAGTGATATGATATGCTAGCATAACATTAGCTTCTAGAACTGATTAGCATTTTCTTCAAATTGCTCAGTTCAGTACTTATTTTGCTGCCCCTACGCCTGGTTATCAGCAACCCAGTCTATATGATTTAGGTTTTTTTTACTTGAGTTTCAACCTGAATAGCTATCAAGGAGACGTTAGTTGTGAAGAGCAGGGATAATCAGTTCCATTTCTCAATATACAAATGGGGTGCTGCAGACAATGGAGTTCCGATGCTAATATTGCCTCTTACTGGTAGAAATGGTTGCAGGCAAAAGATAGGAATCTAGAGCATATGCCACACTCGAAAGGAGAGGTGGGGATTGATTATGGTGAGACCAAACCAACTGCATCTATTAAGCCTCAGGCTTGGAAAGATTCCATTACTAAAGTCGAAGAGGCCAAAATGGAAACAAAATCATCATGCAAGGTGGAAGACATGTTTGAAATTGAGGTTAGACGAGTTATGAAGTCGAAAATAGTGGAATCACATGATATTGGCTCGAAGTTTAAAATTGATGGAGACATGGATCGTACAATCAAAGACTTTCTCATGCCTGAAGAGCTAGAGAGAGAAAAGGAAAGGGTAAACATGCATGTACTTGAATTACAGGTTGATAAGAATATCTCGGGTGTGTTTTAGTGTATGATAGAGCTAATGAGTTTACAACATGTCAAATGTTTATGTTAAACCAGCCTCTGTTAATATGATATTTAATCGAATTTCCAGGAAAAGTTGTTGATTGGAAGGATTACGCCCTTGGAACTCCTAAACGAGTTGATTCCATTAACCGTTCCAACAACCCTGTGAAGAAAGCTACGTAACAGGAAAGGTGAAAGTTTTGTAGTTTTGTACATATTTTCAGCCGGGAGACTGATTTAAAGCCTGAACCAGCTGAAGTTCAAACAAAAAGAAGACATATTTTTAAGTGGAGAGAGGTTACCTGTGGCCAAAGGGAGAACAAAGTCAGTCCAAATGCAGCCAGTGCTAAATCAAGCGAAAAGTTGGATAATGTAGATATAGAGAAAGAGGCAAAAGATGTTTCTCACAATGTACTTGCTTCAGTCCATTGAATTGAACAAAGTTTCAGAACTTCTACAGACTAAGTTTTCCTTGCGGTCATTTTCAGGCAGACAAAAGTACAGAGTGAGAAACCACATCAATACTCTTCTAGGGAGAGCACAAGCCATTGATACAAGCTTCCTGCCATTGAGAATAGCGTTGTTTCACAAGGTAGTATGCCGTTAGTACTTATGAATACTCGAAGAATAAGTAGTAGTAATAGATATGATGATGCAAGCTTACTATTTTAATTATAGGGGACCTCTCTAACAGAGATCCACATATATTACTGGACTACCTGGATACTCCTTATGTAGACAATTTCCAGGTATGCTGCTCGTCGATTTTTCAGTAACACTCCTGCTCCTTAATGGATTGAATATGACGTAAGTTTGTTTATTCATGTTAGGTTGGAGAACTATCAGAATATCCTGAAAGAATTACAGATGATGAAGCTTCTAGAACACAAAAAGTAAGTGTTTCTACAAGAACTGCTTTCTTGCATTTTCTGCTCCAGAACTAGAAACTTTGTAAGGATTCATATTCATGATGTGGATCTCCATGAGAAAATATACTGTGTTGTAGGGAGACGATTCTTTCTTCACTGACCCTGAAGAAATTAAGGAACATCCGAATTCCGTCCAATCATATATATGTTGAATTTGGTTTGCTTCAGAGTTGAGACTCCCACGACATAATTCTCTCTTCTTCGATGTATGTTGAATTTGGTTGGATCTGGTTGCACTTCGACCTTCATGTCAGAAACCTATTCAGACGTTGGATAAGGTACGCGTGAGCATAGACGTTTTCCAAACTCTCTTTGACGGTAATACTGATTATCAATTGTTGAATCATGTATTTCAAGGTCTGTAATTTCTAATCCGCAGCATGGTTTATATTTTAGGTTAGTCATCAGAGTTTTATGCCTATTGAGGTGCAATCCCCGATGTGTGGCAACTAGTTCATGAAAGGAATGAGTGAAGAGCATTGGTAGTTGGGCAAGATGCATCTATATCCGGCCATGCCCTGGCACTTATGTTTCCAGGTTATTATTTCTTAGATATAGTTGAATTTTTTAATCTAGCTTATCTTGATGCTTCTTATAAAAGAAAGATTATCATAACTGAGTGAAGTAGAAATGAATGAACACGTTCATATCAATAGCATATACTTATGTGTGTTCTTCACATAACTGTGTCAATTTAGTTTTATATTGTTTTGGAAGGGTTACGCAGATAAGAGAAGAAAATTTGCAGCATATAAAACAAGTGCAGTAGGATTTTGAATGTATTTTCAGTTAATTCTATAACTAGCGGCACGGAACAGATAATCGTCATTTCAAATCTTTCATTTCTCGATGGAGTGGTTGTGATGAACTAACTGGACATGCCATAAACTTTATGTAACATATTAGACCACTCCTAACGGGATTACATTCCACGACGAACCGACCAGTTCTTAGAAAGAGTGAATAGTTATATTTGATTTGAGAGTGAGTTGTTTGAGTGTGAGGTTGGAAGAGTAAGTGTTGTGTATTTATAGTGAAATTAGTCAAAATTCATGTTTCAATGAGACTTCAAATTCAGATGAAATTGATGTTGAAATTGAATTCTTGGAATGAGGTCAAGTTATCTGATGTTTGGAAGCAATGTTAGGTATCCAATGGTACCTTTCCCCATAAAAAGTAGATAATAATCCATCAATGTTAGGATTGATATCTTTTGCCAACAATATTGAAATCTGTTTTTTTCTTCTGATTTGACCTCATTAAATTATAAAACGAGTTTTATAAATGCAATTTAATTAATTTCAACTTCTAAACAATCTTATATTACGGTAAATGCACTATTCATGGTCGTTGTTACGACCCACTAGGCATGATTTTTTTTAGATTCAATCATAATTTCAGCCGTAGTTCACGGTTGCCACTATTCACGGTCATGGTGATGACCGATTATGGTGATGACCGATTAGGAGTGGTCTTGCGTGTATACAGATTGGACATTCTCCATTTCTATACAAATTAATCCTGATGATTTTACCTGTTAAACAAAAAAAAACCCAACAAATCTCCATGTGGCTTAGGAATTCGGGAGATATTTGAGCAACGTGACATGGAAGAGACCAGGTATACAACGTGCAAGAGACTTGACTAACTCTAATTAATCCACGATCTAGGTTGCATGCATAAAGAGGAGTTGTAAGATTTCTCAACTGATCAACGAATGAGAGATATAAGTACTACTCGATAAGTTTATACTCCCTCCGTCCCGGTTTCAATTACTCGCGGAACCGAATACAAATTTTAAAAAAAAAATTGAATGAAGTAGGAGAGATAGTAATAAAATAGGAGAGAGATTGAATAAAGTAGGAGAAATAGTGAATAAATTATAAAAGATAGTGAATAAAGTATGAGAGGGATTTTTCATTAAATGAATAAGTAATTAAATTTGGAATGGACTAAAACAAAATACGGGTAAATGAAACTGGGACACGGAGGGAGTATTTGTTTACTAGTTTCTTTTTACAGAGTAAATATGAATATTTTAAAAAGTTATGTTGTAGGGAGATAATACATTTTACATATTTAATACGATGCGTTTTAAAATGTTTGTGCTTTCCTATTTTCTCTAATTTTGACATTTTTGTGTTTATGCTTACACACCTAGTTCAAGAATCAAGATAATCAAGGTGCTAACCTGTTGCACTCCAAATCATTCAAACTTGCATATAAAACAAGAAAACAGATATCACAGTCTCACATCTAGCCGGTTTCTCATCACTTAGACCGACTCCATTAGAGTTCCAAAATGATTTTGGGACTCTGATGGTCCTCACTTTGAGACTCCAACAATGTCTCAAAGTAAGGCCCAAGTTTGGGACCATGGGGCGCGCCCAAGAATTTGGGCCGCGCCCCATCGTCCGTTTCACCTTTTTTTTTAATTTTTTGTTTTCTTTTATTATGTTGGAGTGTTTTTCTTTTTGTTTCTACTTCTTTGTGCTTTGTTGTATTGTTTTTCATTTGTCCTTATTTTGTTTGCTTTCATTTTTCTAAATATTGTAAAATAAAATTTCAAGTAATATGATTTGAGTAAGTATCCTGAGAGACGGTCTTATGGAGAAACTAAAAGAGACAGACAAACATTACAGCTATAACAAAAAACATTAAAGGTTTTACTAAGAATATCGGTGATATACACATACATAAAAATGATATAAAATGTCTACTCATAAACATTATTGGTATTGCTTAAAATATTATACATATAATTAAAAACATCAATTCGTCTCTCAGGCCTCCCATTAATACACATCTCTCCTAAGACTTTATTATTTGATTTTTTTTTCAAATTTCATTATTATTGAATATTTTCATATGATAATAATATCTGTAGCAGTAGAAATATACTTATACATTACTTTTAAAATTTAAAGTACATATTATTTGAATTTAAAATCACACTTGTAGAAAGAAAAAAAAATACAGATACTAAAAAACATAAAAAAACGCACTACAAGGAAGCGTGTGAGTTTCTCGGGTATGATAACTAGGATTTGAATGTAGTATTTTAATTGTTGTAATTTTCAATTTCAATTATTGTAATTTTCAATTTCAAGTATTATAGTTTTTTTTAAGTAATGCAATTTTTATTTTCAAGTAATATATTTAAAAAAATTAATATGATTTTGTTATAATTAATTAATGACATTTAAAATAAGTTCAAGAATAAATTTTAAAAGGAAATGAGAAAAGAAAATGAAATGAAAAATTAAGTTTAAAAGAAATGTGAAAATAAATAAATTTGAGCCTCAATTGTTAGAGTAGAGAATTGTAAGAGTTGCAAAGTGAGTTGCAATGAATGGAATGATGACGTGACGAAGATTTTGAAACTTAGAGAGTTAAAACTGGTAATACTCCCTCAATTTCAGAGAAAGTGTTATAATTTAGATTGGCACCAATTTTAAGAAAAAGTATAAAGTACAAGTGACCCCCTGATTATTAGAGATTAACTGAGTGGCATATTGTAATAAAAGTGAAAGGTAGGGAGTTTTATTATTTAACTAATTTCCATAAATGAAAATTGTAACACTTTTAGTGAAACGTCGAAAACGGAAAGTTGTAACAATTTCTCTTAAATTGAGGGAGTATCATTTTAAATAAACTCTACCATGCCCATCAAACTTGACCACAAATCCCACAATGATCAGCAGCATTTTTGGGTCAATATGTCAAGCTGAATTTGCCTCGTCATTACGGAACTAGCCTGTACCGTACGGACACGCGTCAGTTAATCATGGGCCGACACTCTCTGAAAATGGTCAGACAAAATCTTGGGCCGGCCCAACATTTACTTTTGTCCAGAGGTCCTGCCACCCCTAACCGCCCTACGTGTCCTAACCACAAAACTCGTCCTGCCTAAATTCTCTTATTTATTTGCTTTAAGCATTTTTGGGTCAAATGTATATTACCTAGGTTTAGATTAAATATAAGGTGGCCGATTATAATGTTATAAAAATACCTCACATTTTATATCGATTAAAAACGGTGTGACTTTTTGTTGACTTCAAAAGGATACTAACAATAATGAGTATGCAATAATAAATACATTGTCACAATTATTATATTATTGGTGATTTCGAAATTAAACTCGTGAGAGCTTTGATATAAACGGTCAATGACATACCAATAAGATGTACTTATGCGTTTCAATACATGACTAACCATCACTAAAGCAGCATGTATCAATTGCATGTAATGTGCTTTTTAATATGACGGTGAGTAATAATCTGCCAATTATATGAATTTCATCATGGTCATCAAAAGTTTTGCCACAAAAATTCTTTCTTTCAACTTACTTCACAAGATTATTTGATAATTTTTTTTTAATATAGGAGTATTATCTTAGTAAATGCACACTAAATTGATTACATTTGATTCTCATGTGAATTAAATTTCATTTTGATATTTGTTTGTGTTTCATTATTTCATGAAGTTTATGCTAAATTCATACGTTCCTTTCCTGCAAGAATAAAGATGAGTAATAGAAATACTCGGAGTACATGTCTCTAAAATTAATATATTTTTCTTTACGTGCTTTTCCAACTTGTATCTTGCCTCGCCAATCAATTTAACAGTGTGAAATTGCAAGAACCTACAAATCAGTCACAGTGATCCACACTTTACTTTCCAATCACAAACTTTAGCGTATAAATTCAATCGCTTCTTAGAATCCGTGATAATAATATATTTTTGGGACGACTTAATAAATCATCTTATCGAGGGACTTTCCCATACAAATTTCGATAACCTACTAATAATTATATTAATACAATATCCCCAAAACAAACAAACAAAGCCAAGTCCTTCCGAATAGACAATAAAATCTGACAATAAAACAATGGAGACTATTGCTGAAACTCTGGAAGAATATGCTCTTGCTTCTGGCCAAAATGTTTGCTGGCAAAAAAGCAGGATTATATTTTCTCCAAACACCCCGATTCAAAAGAAAAAGGAAATAACTGATTATTTGGGAGTCATCCCGAATAGACGTCTTGACAAATATCTTGGGCTACCTTTTCTCATTGGAAAAAAAGAGAGAGATCTTTTTGACCAAATGATAGGTAGAACAATGCATAAAATTAACTTATGGTACACAAGATATTTATCTTATGCTGGTAGACTAGTCTTGATTAAGGCAGTTACTAACGCGATCCCAGCTTATGCTATGTCAATCGCAAAAGTACCAATAACCTGCCTTAATCATCTAGCTACTATTAGTAGAAACTTTCTTTGGAATGGAAACAAAGAAGGAAAAAGCAAAGGAAAAAT
Source organism: Plantago major (assembly GCA_026545765.1). Taxonomy (NCBI): domain Eukaryota; kingdom Viridiplantae; phylum Streptophyta; class Magnoliopsida; order Lamiales; family Plantaginaceae; genus Plantago; species Plantago major. The sequence goes on along the minus strand of CM048843.1, from coordinate 85,570,190 downwards.
TAAATGGGAAAAGGTGTGTCAACCAAATTTTTTTGGAGGATTAGGTATTAGAAATCTACATATTCTCAACAACGCATTCTTACTAAAACATCTCTGGAAGCTTACTTTTCAGACTAATACCTTATGGTATAGAGTCTATAAGAATAAGTATTTTCCTAATAACCATTTCCTCCAAACCGAAGTTAATTCGAACCATAGTTGGTTCTGGAGAAACGTAATGAAACTACAAGAAATTTTTAAAAAGGGACTTCTTTTCCAAATAGGAGATGGTAAGTCCACTCTTTTCTGGAAAGATCCTTGGGTCCCACGAATAATCTTGGAGGATTACACATCAGAAAATATACATGGAAATACTAAAGTTCAAAATTTCATACAAAATCATAATTGGGATTTGGAAAAACTAAAAATGCAAATCCCTACTGAACTTGTAAACACTATTATTGGCATTCCTTTACAAGATGAAGAATTAGGTGATACCGTCACCTGGAATTTCTCAGATAAAGGAAATTTTTCAGTAAAACAAACTTATAATTTCCTTCAAGGAATTGAAAAAATTACACAAGGTCCTGATTGGCCGTGGAAGAAAATTTGGGACTTACAAGTCCAACCACGAATCAAATTTTTCTGCTGGATGGCAGCTCATGATCGACTTCCAACAGCAGCCAGACTTTTCAAACAAAAAATTATTCAGAATGAAAACTGTGTTTTTTGCAAAAATCACCCAGAAACCATTCAACACCTCTTTTTTTGCTTGTGCCAGACTCAAAAATATCATCCGTTGGGCAACAACTCATAATCATCACCTTCTTTCCTTTTCTGAAATTTTGTTCTACAATAAACTCAACCCTGAACAACAAATAAAAACCATTCTTACTTGTTGGATGATTTGGAAACATCGGAACTATAAAATCTTCAGAAATGAAGATCTTGATCAACAAAAGTTTCACCACCAACTTATTGAAACCATAAGTGATCATCTAGCAGCCTTCTTACCTAAAACTGGAAAAATCACTAAACCTCTTCTCTGTAAATGGAAAAGTTCTAATGCTTTCCACACTTTAAATATTGATGGCTCCTGTTTAACCACTGGAATTGCAGGAGCTGGTGCGGTAATTAGAGATACTCAGGGAAAGTTTGTGAAAGCAAGTGCTACTTTTCTAGGAAAAATGGATCATAATTTTGCTGAAATTATGGCTCTTAAAATGGGTTTAAGCCTCTGTCAACAAGCAAATATCGATTCAATTGTGATACAAACTGATTCTAAATTTCTCTTATCTTGTATTAACAGGCAGGTTGTAGTCACGCCTCACCAGCAAATCACACTTGATCACATTAGGAGACAAATGAGGATGCTAAAACATGTGGAGACATCTTTTGTTTATCGTGAAGAAAACTCAGTTGCAGATAGTTTGGCTAAAGAAGCCAGTAACTTAACTTTTGGTACTCCTAGTGAGTATAGCAGTAGTAGTACTAATGAAGTTTCTTTACATTTTGTCAGGGATATTTGCCCGAAGTGGCTTTCTGATGTAATCGCTAAAGACGCGTTTTGTACTTTTAGACTCGTACCTACTTAATTTTAATGCATTTCCAGTTTCAAAAAAAAAAGCCAAGTCCTTCCTTCCACACAGTACCAAACCGCCAGTTCGTCAGCCATATATATCACCCCAAGAAACCACCAAATCGACACTCACGAGCCTAAAACCCAAAAAGACAACCCTCTTTCATATTCTTCTTCTTTTCCTTTCCTTCTCTGCATTAAATTAAAGTTTTGCATCAAATCAGGAGGTTGGGAAGACAATAACCGATCATAAAAGTCATGCAGAGTGAGGAAATGAAAAGCAGTAGCAGTATTAGTCATGATCAGGTAGTAGACGGTTCGAATATAATGGAGTTAGTTGAGAACGATCAGGTTTTCACTAACTTTGTGGATCATAAGTTCAAAGAGCTCGACATTGATTGTGACGGTCATCTTTCTGTCAAAGAGTTGCAACCTGCTGTGGCTGATCTTGGAGCTGCTCTTGGCTTGCCTGCTCAGGGTTCTTCTCCTGATTCTGACCACATTTATACTGAGGTAGTTTCTCAATTAGTCTTAAAGACTGCTCTTTTCGACTTTTTTTCGGATTCGAGTGTGGTGATTCTTTGTTTGATTACTTGGATGTTTATCTGTTTCTGTGTTTGTAGTACTTTATACAAGCTCCATTCTTTGAATTCTTCATTGTGTTTGATTACTTGGTACTGGAGAAGTAATATAAATGACTAGATTACACGACTATCTACAAATTCGAGCTTTTAGATGGGGCGTAATTCTATCATTTGACATGTTTTATGGGAAATGGGGTGGGACTTTGGATACAGTGTTTTTGACATTTTGTGCTTTGTGGCAAAAACATCATTTTGTTAATTAAAGTCTGGACTTGTTTTTGTGTCGATGCCATCTGACCCTTAAAGATTCGATTTTTAATCGAAATGCTCCAGAAATTTTGCACATGTGTGGAGTAGAGTTTCAAACTCGTCCGATTTGCCAGCTTCGATGTTTCAAATTTGGTGCGATTTGTCGGAAATTCTAAATTTCGGGGGAATTCGCACGGAAACTTCAAGGGTGGTTATATTGCACATATGGAATAAGGTCCCTTTCCATAGAATGCCAAACTTCAGGGCATATAGATTTTTGCTTTGTTTTCCGTTGTTTAAACACTCTTGCGGTATCTTTGATATTATTTAGCAAGAATTGCATCAAACCTCGCTAAAGGTAGCATCTTGTTGAATACTCCAAAGTCTTGAACTTTCTGCAATCTGTGGAGAGGGTTGTTTAAGTCACTTTGCATAACTAAGATAGTTATACTGTTTGTCAGCTGCTTGAGGTATACACTTGGTAACTAGTCAATTTGAATCTTTCTCTTCAAATTGATGTTATTAGGAGCAAAAAAAAGGACTGAAATAGTTATGTTGCCATCACACTTGATAGCTACTGATTGTTTGCCGTTTGTGTAAGAATCTAAAATGTGGGGCATTTTGAAGAAAGTGCAACCTCTGTGAGGACTTTGATGCAATTTGTATCTAATTTGCTCTAAATGTTGATTAATTAGTGCCACCTGCATTCAGAATATTGGTAAGGGGTATGAGTCATACACTCATGCCGTGTGTAATGAGAACTATTCATATTGTACATGTGGTTTATATTGCTCAAATGTATCCTTCTATTAATACCTTCTTGCTGGTTTAATTATTTGAAGTCTATATATGCTAACGTTTTAACGAGCCAAGAATTAACATTTGATCAAGTTTTTATCTACTGATGGATGTACTGGTTAGTGTGGAATCGTGGGTATGATTGATTCTTGAACACATTATCCGATCAATTCTTGAACACATTATCTGCATAGTCTGCTGTTGTTTTGTATTTTTTGTGTTGAAATTTAATTTATGCTTTCACCCGTTTTCGGTGTTTGCCTAAAGCAATGACTGTGTATACTATAGACTATAGAGGTCAAGTGTTGCAACTTGCATTTATTTATTTGATTTACAGGAATCTTAAGTAACTAAACCATATCTGATAAGTATATTATTATCATAATTTCTAATTTGTACTTTATGTAGCTTTCTGGTCTCAAATCTTACACAGTGATTTCACTTGTTTGACTTCCATGCTTTGATTGAGGCAGATAAGCTATAGGTGTTGTCGTTCTCTAGCAATCTGTAGAGTTCACACGTTCCTTTATTTCTGGTCTCAATTCTTACACAGTGATTTCACTTGTTTGACTTCCATGCTTTGAGGCAGATAAACCATAGGTGTTGTCGTTCTCTAGCAATTTCTAGAGTTCTCACGTTCCTATATTTCATTAGTAAATGGACTTCAAGAAGTCATTACCTCATACCTCAGCAATGCATGTTATAGCATTAAACTATGATATTTCTGTTCTTATTATACTTTGAAATTCATAGATGATATCAGCTGTTTTGTCTGAGTTGCTATATTAAGATTCAGTGTAGTTCGTTTGTGGAAGCGACATATCTACGGCTGGCTTCTGCAGAGGTCAATCAGTGAGACATAGCTCCAGAGTTAAAATTTTAATATTATTGCCTTTCGACTTTTTTACTTGATGTGCTAATAATTATCAAACCAGGATTTGATTTGTCAATATGGGGGTGCAAGTAAAAAGTATGAGTTGGTTTCTTCTGCCGAAAGGTGTGGGATTCTCTGTCAATGGAGACTTTTTTGGCCAAAAGGCTTGATGTGGATGATGCAACTTCATACCTAATCATGCTGTTTAGTCTTAAGTTGCAAGTTCTTTTGCTTGCTTTTGATGGGAAAAGAGAAGTGGGCAGAAAAGTTATAGCTTTATATAGAACCAAAAGCGAATTAGTACTAATAACTTCAGGGTTCAGAGTGATAACATAGCATACATATAGAGCAACTCCACTACCATACTGACCAACCAAAGTGTGGGGCTTGTAGACTTTCTGGTATTTCACAGTATTGATTCTTGCCGACCAAAGAAGAATACATACCGAAAAGGATACGTGCAGGTGGAATTATCATTTGGGAACAATCTTGTTCATGGTAATATACCAAATGAAGGTTATATAGAAGGAATTTCTTGCTATTCTTGGTATTACTTGTAATTTGTAAGCCTAAAGGCTTGTCGATACAGAAATCGTGCTGTATGTGCATGCCTGTGGACAAATGTGAGTTAAGTTCATGGTAATTGATAATTGACTCTCTGTACTTTCTAAATATACTGGTAACAACCTTGTGATATGATTCAGGTTCTTAATGAATTTACACGAGGGAAACAAGAAAAGATAACCAAGATCGAGTTTAAAGAGGTTCTGTCAGATATTCTAATTGGCATGGCTGCTGGTTTGAAACGAGATCCTGTTGTTATTCTTCGCATTGATGGCGATGACCTTCATGAGTTTCTGTGTGGTTCAGCTTTTGAGCCTGAGCTCCTTTCCATATATTCAGAGGTTCAATCATCTGAAGGATCCCTTAGAGATTGTATCATTAAGGCTTTTCAGAATCTTTCAGTTGACCACGGGATGCCTCCAGCCATAGATCCTTGGGTAATATTCGCACATTAACTCTTGATCTTGCTTCATTAACACCCTGTGCCTAAAATGAAGATGACAATGTCACCAAGTTTACCATCTAATTTTGTTTTTATGTTAAAACAGTATTTCTATCGTCTAAGCCTAAATGAGCGGTGTGGTTAATCCATAAATTTGTCCGTCTCTCACTGCAGGGGGTTGAAAATTGACTAATCACTAACATTTCGTATTCCTTGTAATATTGAGTAAAGTGGACGGAGCGCCATGTCCGAAGTTAGACGTGCCTGGTGCAATTTAATTACAGTATAGTAACTTTTTTAATAGCTAACTGAGATTCCTCGCTTCTATAGGTCATGAGTAACATTCTGGAACCGGCACTGCTCTCTCTTGGGTCGGTCCTTGATCAACCAGCTTCACAGGAGATATTCTTGCCTGAGTTTAAGAGGGCTGCTGAGAATGTTGCGCAAATTCTAAAGGAAAAACCAGCTATTGTTGCTCATAGTCAGAATAACTTCGATGGGAGTGGCATCAGGAGGCTGCTGTCTAACAAGTTCGAGTTCGATAAGGTTAGTTATGATTCTTAGTATGTTAATATTAATAAACATGCAATAGCACTCTCTCATGATAGAGACAATTTGATAGAACTATGTACAGATATAAACCTTTACATTTCAGGTCTAAAATGTATTTTGTTGGCACCTTCTGAATTTTATAATCAAGTTATTTCATGCATTCTAGATGCTGGATTCGGCTTTAATGAGTGTACCCAGAGATCGCCATGGCAAACTATCAAAGGAATATTTAAGGATAGTACTTGATTCCTTGGCAGCATCTGCTGGCTTACCTCCCCTTGGTGCTATTGATCAGGTATGTATTTCTCGATTCCCAGAAAAGTTTGCAACTTGTCACTTGGATAAAATATAGCCAGCTAACTATATTGATAACGTTGGAAATCGACTAATCAACTTAAATACTAAAGAAACTTAACATTTTGGCACAGACCAGACTGCATTCATATATTCGTAGACAAGTTTGTATGTTTAAGTGATGAGTCCTTGTATATGGAAATCTGCAGATGGATAGTATCATCGTTGAAGCTCTTAAAATGTTCGATGCTGCTGATGGAAAAGCAGTGAAAGAAGATGAGTTCAAGAAGTTGATAGCTGAAGTTCTAGGAAGCATCATGCTGCAGCTGGAAGGCAACCCGATCGCAGTATCTGTAAATTCAGTGGTTCACGAGCCAGTTGCCTCTTCCTCCACACTTCTGCAGCCATCTTCGCCATAGTACAGCCAACATGACTTAACATGACATACATAAGCAATAAAGAATAACTTATCCTTACCAGTTGAGTCGAAATGCATGCTATGGAGATAGAGATGAGCCTGGAGAAACGACCGTGAGCTTCTGTGGTTTCTCAGTGTGCTTAGCAGCTTATGTTATAATTTGTTGGTACTATTTCCTGCTCCTGAGTCTCTTGGTTAGAGATGGAAGCACTGCTCTCTGGTTGATTGTGAGTTTCTTGTACTGTAATTTGGAACAACTAAGTTAAATATGTTTGTGGTTTAATTTGTTGTAACATTGTGTGGGAAACATCTGATTTTCTTGCTTTTCAATGGTAACCTTAGATAGGTCAACAAAGTTGAAAACCGATGAGCTCAAGCTCGACTCCAAAACGAACCGTGCCATGCTCCTAAGTGCAAAGCTCGGTTCAGCTCTGACTAGTTTTCACCCCTATTGAACATGCAACCACTGGTAGGAAGCATCCTAGGATGCATGTGCACTTGGTTACAAGGAAACTGACATGAAAAAGGAAAATCAACCTCACTTTGTTCTTGCCCTTGCTTCAATCATGGTGAGAAGCAAATGGTCATTGTAGTTCTCATTTCTACCATTATCCCCAAACAATCCTTTCATTTTTGCTGCATTGGCTCTTTCCTCTTTCCCCTCATCCCCCGTGAAGAACCCGTCTGTTGGATTTCATGGTATCTCAATACCCACTTTCTTATCCTGCAGCAGTCTAGCATTTAGTCCCTGATCATTCATGACAGGGAACAAGATTAGGACTCGCCCGAAGCTCAGTGCCTCAGTCACCGAGTTCCAACCACAGTGAGTCAAGAACGCCCCGACTGCTGGATGACTTAGTATCCTGATTTGCGGTGCCCATTTCGGATAAATAATTCCCCTGCCTTTAACCCTGTCAAGAAATCCATCAGGAAGCATTTCCAGGAGATGTTCTCTGTTTAGTACCCAAAAGAATGGAAAGCCACATTGCTCCAAACCAAGAGCTAATGCTTGTGCTTCTTCCTTGGTCAATACTAATGCTTGTGCTTCTTCCTTGGTCAATACGGCCTCCGTTCCAAGTGCAACGTATACCAGTGAATTCTCCTTTTCACTACAAAAAATCTGGCCTGTAGCGACGGATATCCGTCGCCCCAGCTCTGGCGACGGATCTAAATCCGTCGCCCCCCTGGAGCTGTGGCGACGGATAACAATCCGTCGTCCAATTCGCGACGGATTGGACGACGGATTGACCATTTTTTTTTTTTTTTAAATTGATAATGGGGCGACGGATAGATTCTATCCGTCGCCACGTGACGGATAGATCTATCCGTCGCCCATTTCTATTTTTTTTTAAAAAAATAAAATCCGTATTCGAATTTTTATATTCGTATACGGATTAATTCGTATCCAATTTGTATTCGTATACGAGATATTGATTTGTATTCGTATACGTATTAATTTGTATTCGAATTTTTATATTCGTATCCAATTTGTATTCGTACGGTGCGGTGGTGGTGGGAGGAGAAAGGTGGTGCGGTGGTGGCAGTGGTGGTGCGGTGGTGGCAGTGGTGGTGGCAGGGTGGTGGTGGTGCGGTGGTGGTGGGAGGAGGAAAGGTGGTGGTGGTGGTGGGAGGAGAGAGGTGGTGGTGGTGGTGGTGGAGATGGTGGTGGTGCGGTGGTGGTGGGAGGAGAGAGGTGGTGGTGGTGGTGGTGCGGTGGTGGAGATGGTGGTGGTGCGGTGGTGGTGGGAGGAGAGAGGTGGTGGAGATGGTGGTGGTGCGGTGGTGGTGGGAGGAGAGAGGTGGTGGTGCGGTGGTGGAGATGGTGGTGGTGCGGTGGTGGTGGGAGGAGAGAGGTGGTGGTGGTGGTGGTGGAGATGGTGGTGGGAGGAGAGAGGTGGTGGTGGTGGAGATGGTGGTGGAGGAGGATGGTGGTGGAGATGGTGGTGGAGGAGGTGGTGGTGGATGGTGGTGGTGGAGGAGAAAGGTGGTGGAAGGAGAAAGGTGGTGGTGGGAGGAGGAGGAGAGGAGAAATGGAGGAGAAGTGGTGGAGGAAAGGAGGTGGTGGAGGAGATATATGGTTTTTTTTTTAGGCTTTTAGCGACGGATAGATCTAGATCTATCCGTCGCTAACTTTTTTTTTTTTTTTCGGCTATAGCGACGGATAGATCTATCCGTCGCTAAATTTTTTTTTTTTTTTAAATCTTGGTCAACGCTCTGTAGCGACGGATAAACTTATCCGTCGCTACAGAGCGACGGATAAGTTTTATCCGTCGCCAAACGGGGCGACGGATAGAATCCGTCGCCCCGTTTGGCGATCCGTCGCTACAGGGGCGACGGATAAAATCCGTCGCCCCTTTCCGTCCCGTTACAGCAGAATTCTTGTAGTGTTTGCGCATCTAGAAAGTTCTTGATTTCGAGCCATTCTTCGTTGATAACAAGCTGGTCATCTCCGTCTTCCTGGGAGAGGGGTAAAGCACCTACTGGAATTATCGGTTTCTGGTATAGTTGATGAATCAGGTCGAACCATTCTGGTTCGAACTCAGTGCAGGATCGGAAGATTACAATGTCACTGCCGTCGATCGTAAGTCCAAAGCGGACGAAATCTGATGTACCAGAGTTGTACTGATTGCCTTGGCCAACTGTTGCCAGTTTTAAACTGTTAAGAGAACTAATATAATTGATTAACTGAAACTTCTTCTTAGTTTCTTACCCTTTTCCATGTTCTTGACCATTTCGTGTAGGTGAAACGCCATGTTGCTCGAAAAAGGGATCCACTTGGGCACGGCGGTGAAATCCAGAGCAGTGGACTTGGCGTATCTTTTTCTCAACCAGACCGAAGGCGGACCAAAATATGCCAACATAGCAGCAGTGAATAGGCTAAAGAAGGCCGAGGAGATCCTGAGTTCACTTGCAAGTTGAGGCACCCAGTGAGACGAATAGTCGTAAACAATCCAATTGGGTTTAGGCCTCACGTTTTCAAGAAAACTGCGTACAGATGGCTCAAGCAAATCGACAGCTGCTTTAAGTAACTGTTGTTTTTCATGAGGAACGTCCATGGACGATTCTGCCTCGGGTGGCAAGTGTTCGACAAGCGGCAGGGGAAGGGTGACAAGGTGGATGAGGTGGGATAAGTTTTGAGTAACATGGGCAACTCTTTGGAGGTTTTTAGGGGTTGAAATGAAGGAGATTCGGTGGCCTCTTCGAGCTAAGGATTTCGATAGTCGAAAGAATGGTCTGAGATGGCCTATGGCTAGCCATGGGAACATCACAATATGGAGAACCTTGCCTGATTCTTCTCCTTCCATGGATATGGATGGTTGACTTGATCTGGTTGTGTTCTTGTCTAGCTTTGAACTTGTTGAGTACAGCACTTATGCAATCAGTGAGCAGATTACAATATGTTTGTATCATAATCACTTTGACTATTGGAAATAAAAAAGTTCAATGATTGTTACTTTCCACAAGAAGACTAGTAAAGTGTCATCTTTTCTAGCTTGTCATTGATTCTAGCTACTGGTTCCCTCCCTCATTCGTAGGCTACAAGTCTCTCCATAGTATGTTTTTGTTCTTACTTACCCTAGACTCTAAAGGGCTTTAGCTCTATCGAACTCGAATCTACTCGATGAATTGATGCTTTATTGGACTTGCGAACCACCTTAGTCTCACCCGCAACCGGATTAGGGGTGGGGGTAATAAAGTTCCAAAGATGGAAAGTGCCATATAGCCCAACCCAAAATACCAAGCCCAATATATAGTTTTTAGGGAAAATTCTAGCCAAAGTCCGAACATGCGTTAATATAATGTTGTAACTCATAGAGTGATGGGTTAATATAATGTTATGGCTTCATTGAATGAGTTAATATAGTGTTCTGCTTAGTTAGTTTTTGAAATAAAATTAGCATGAAGAAACATTGGCCTCTCTAGTTTTATGTTATATATATAAATACTTCAGTAACGGCTGAAGCTCGACTAAAGTTCAAAGTTTGAACCAAATAAGCTGAGTTCGAGTGAATCTGACTAAAATACAAACTCAAAAAATAGTTGGTTTTGTTAATTAACCGAACCGAATGAAATTCGAATTTGATGAATGAGTTATTTAACTCAGATTGGATCGGAGCATGCCATTGCCAGCAGTCGTAAAGAACAGTAGAAGATAACACGTTGCGATATATGATTGGGTCAAAATTTCGTATGGGTCCCACGAATTTGTTCGGCCAATCGCCATGAAAGTTGATTTTGCCTTTTACATTCAAAGCTCCAAAACCTCTACAATCATTAATTATTACTCTGGTTTCTAAATTCCTGAAATTTGAAAAGGCCATTATCCATTTCCAGATTCTTCGACTGTGAAAAGCATCAATGGCACCACCTCGCAACGACGATGCTGCGGCTGAGACCAGTACACTAGACCCTAACCGCCCTATCTCCACCATCCTGTTCGTCATCGGTAATCCTCTTCCATCTTCGTTTCATTTGATCATTTCGTCATGTGTATGTGATCTGTGCTAATTTCGTGTTGTTTGTGACTTTTTTCGTGTAGCTATGCAAACAGAGGCGAAGCCTCTAGTTGAGAAGTATCAGCTGGCAAAGGATCTCGATTGTGGGTACGATTCTTCGTTTTTGCTCTTTCGTGCTGTAGTTTTCTTCTTACATGAGAATCAGAGGTGACATTGAGCAGAATTACTATTTTAGGTTGTGACATACACTGATACATAGCTTAATTTTAGCATAGATGTGCGGTTTATGGGACGTTGTTTGGTTGACAATTTTAACGAATGATATGTCGAATAGTTGATAGAGAGCTTGGATGTTTTGGCATCTGTAGTCAGTGGTAGTAGAGTCCAGAGTAGTAGCTAAATTTTAGCATAGATGTGGGTTTATGGGACGTTGTTTGGTTGACGATTTTTTTGAAGAATATGTGGAATAGTTGATAGAGAGCTTGGAGTTGATGATTTTTTTTTTGAAGAACATGTGGAATAGTTGATAGAGAGCTTGGATATTTTGGCATCTGTAGTCAGTGGTAGAGTCCAGAGTAGTAGCTTAATTTTAGCATAGATGTACGGCATAATTTTTTTCGTAGAATATGTGGAACAGTTCATAGAGAGCTTGGATGTTTTGGCATCTGTAGTCAGTGGTAGAGTCCAGAGTAGTAGCTTAATTTTGGCATAGATGTGCGGTATATGGGACGTTGTTTGGTTGATGATTTTTTCGAAGAATATGTGGAATAGTTGATAGAGAGCTTGGATGTTTTGGGATCTGTAGTCAGTGGTAGAGTCCAGAGTAGTAGCTTAGCTAGAAAGCGGACTTTGATGTTTGGTAGCTTGTTATTCTCCTGTTACTTGGAGCAGGAAAGCTTGATTTAACTTATTCGTTTATATTAGCTGTTTGCTTTTGTTTTTCCTGCTGTTTGGTAGTTTGCTTATTGCTTTCGTGCAAATTGGAGCCATGGGAGCTTAACTTGCTTCAGTTACTTTGCTGTTGATGTTCTCTTCCTTAGTTTTAGTGGAACTTATCATGTGTTTCATTTAAAAGACCTTAAGAATGGTTCTGCAGTCAGTGCTTCTTAGAAGCAAGACCGATCTTTCTTTTGACTGTTAGAGAATAAGCAAGCGTGTTTTTATTGAAAGAATTCGACTATGGGCATGTTTTGCATGAGCACATTGATCAAATGGTGTGACACTGTACTCATAAATGGTAACATGTGTGAGGTCGTCAATTCTACTTGCCCTAGTATTTATCGGATTGCTTGGCGAGTGAATATGGGCTTCAGTTGATCAAGTTCAGGTTGTGGCATGATCATTTACCCAAACCGGAGGGCCTGATTCTCAAATCTATGTTATTGCATTCTGTTGCTGCTAACTTAAGATTTAGTAAACTAAACAGCAACCAACTATATTTAATGATTTCTATAGTATTTGAAATAAGTCAAATTCTTGTAGAAGTCAGCTTTTTTCTAACCTAAGGAAAAAATCATACCTCCCCCACCTCAAGTGTTTGACACACTCACCCAATTCACACTAATATGTGGTCTTTCATGTTCTTTAGGAAAATTAAGTATTTCACAAAACAATCTCTTGAAATAAAAGGATTAACATCATAATAATGGATATTCATTCAACCGCAGTTTCAGTATATTATTCAACACTCAAATATATTGGTTTTGCTCAACTTATATAAGAATTAATTGAATGGTGATGATCATAAATCGATGATATAATTTTGGCCTTGCAGATTTCCAGAGGACGTCCCGTGGGAGTGGTACACTGGTATATACAAAGACTTGAATGTCAACGTTGTATGTCCTGGGAAAGACAAATCATTAGGTTCGTAGTTCCCATTACCTTCAACCACTCATGGATTAGTGTATCGTTCTGTTTGTGTGACATGTTCCAGAAAATATTATTATTCAATTGCCTTCCCATGTTTCTATTTGATGATGGGCATATTGTCCTTGAAGATATTTTCTATGAACTCCACCGTTAATGTCTTTGGTTTATCCACATGTGAATCTGAATAATTGTCATTTACTAAATATTGGGGATCTTGCAGCAACCTTAATCTTAAATTCCAACTACTGAGTGAGTTGATTCTTGATCAGGTGTTGACTGCGTTGGCACAGTTCCCGTCTCTCTTCTGACTTATGCTGCTATTCATGCAATTAAGCCCGATCTAATCATAAATGCTGGCACTGCTGGAGGATTCAAGGTTGCAAAACCTGATCTTTTTCTAACATGCTTCTTATTTTTATTGAAATTTTTTAAATCTATTATTCACATTTGTTGATTAAGTAGACACACCTATAGCATATTCTCACTCGAACTTTTCCTAAAAAAATAAATAAAAAAAATCCTTGACCCCCAAAAAAAAAAAAAAAAAAAAAGCCTCCTGAAATTTTATATGCGCATGTAACGTTATCACGTTATCAGGGGTATAGTAGGCTATTGTAGCAGTATACGATGTATATGCAAGTCAAGCTGGTCGTTCAATGGAAGTGGCATAAACTTGGGGAGTCCATAAGCATGACCTCGTTAAAATTAAAGAGTTAATTTCAACCAGCATGTCTTTTTTGGTGATTTTCACTAACATACTGCGGTGTTATTGTCTTAAAGTAAAATTATCTTCATGTGAATAATTGAGCTGGCTTGTTGTTAAGAAGATCAATGCTACGTTTAGAGACATGCCTACTAAATGCACGGCATGTCTGTCTTAATATTTTACCACTTGAACTTACCAGGCAAAGGGTGCTTCCATTGGCGATGTATATCTTGCAACAGATGTTGCTTTCCATGATAGAAGAATCCCGATCCCTGTAAGTCCATTTATAAATTATATGCATACATCACACAGCAGCTCACTTCAATGTGGTGATAATTACTATGAACTCTTCATAGCTGACTTTCTGAACACAACAATTGTACTAGATTGGTTTGATCAGAATATCATGACATTAATTTTTATATTTATTACATTTATGTTTTATCTCATCTTTTTGCTGTACAGGTGTTTGACGTCTATGGTGTTGGGTCGCGCAAAGCATTCTCTGCCCAGAATCTTGCTAATGAGCTGTCTCTTAAGGTTATACTATACCCTTTTGTAATATCATAAAGCATTAGTGCTGGCTCATGTTTCCATTGAAAGAACTATATTAGGACACCTTGTTAGTTTAAACTTTGACCATGTGTGACAGGTTTGCAAGGTGTCCACTGGTGATTCTTTAGACATGACCCCACAGGATGAAGAAATCATTGTTGCCAATGAAGCTACTGTTAAGGATATGGAGGTAGCCTTTTCTACTATCTGAGCTTATCATAACCTTCCTTTTTGGAACAATTTTAACGCTTGATCAAAGATAAATAAAATGGTTTTACTTATCGGGCTTTGTTATAATTCAAGTCAATGGAAATCCACAACTCAAAATTCTACAGTGTGTTGTTTCAATCTTGCTATCCCTATGAATTTCCTAAGCAAGGTCGGTCATTTTTCTTGTGTCACGGAAGTCTACATCCTTTATCTGATACATTATGTGATTGTGTTCACCTTCTACAAATCGATCTAGTAGGAATTGAAAGATTGAGCAATTGAATGTACTGCATAAAATGAAGATAAGTTTTTTCATGGGAACTGATAAACTGATAAACATCTTCTCCTGAATCAAGGCTTAAAAAAGAAAAGGAGAATATAGAAGGGACCAGAATACAAGTGTACATAAGTTCAATCTGTAGTGTGTTATTTTTCTGAGCCGACCAGCTTCTAAAAAAACTATATATTATGAATATATTTATCAGGCAGCAGCTGTTTCTTATGTGGCTGATCTTCTGAAAGTACCGGCCATATTCTTAAAAGCCGTTACTGATATTGTTGATGGTGACAAGCCAACGGCTGAGGAGTTCATCCAGAATTTAGAGACAGTCGCTACTGCACTCAAACAAGCAGCGAGCAGGGTCGTTGACTTCATCAATGGCAAGAGTTTCGCAGAACTTTAATACTCTTCATTTGGCAAATCAACCAATGATTAAACACACATACTGATGATATACAAGTGTTGAATGTAAAGGAGAGTTGTCCATGTCAATACACCTTGCTGCACATCGGTGGGTGACTGGGTGCTAGTAGATTCATGTGTAGAATTTGGTCTTCCTGCCATAGCAGTTATCTATACACAAACTGAGCTGCATTCGTTATCCAGCTTCCTTATGTTTTATCCTGGTATTTCGACTTTTACCAGGTGAGAATCTTCTTGGCGGCTGCAATTCTTCTGTGGTGCTGATTTTGTAATAGATTGTGTGCTGGAATCTTGTGGGATCCCCGTTAAACTCATATTTTAGGCTAATTAAGCACCCTTCCTAAGATGTGTAGGTTGAGTTTTTTAGAAGCTAGGGGTGTAACGGTAACATTGTAAGCACTAAAAGTTTGATCGAATTTCATACAGTAAAGTGCCGTGCGGTTTATTATTTTGCTGGCCAAGAATATTCAGGTGGGAGTCTGGCTTCTATAAATGTGTTTAGTAACAGCATTGATCATTTGCTTACAAAACAAAATCAGTTCCTATTATTTCTTCATCCTTTTGGAATCAGTCAGTAACTCATAAATACACACCAAGCATGTGGTATTATTCCAGTGAATGGCCTAAATTAAGGTTGAAGCAGCAGAAGCTAATGTTCCTGTGCAAGTCCAAGAAACACAGTAGCAGACGAGACTTGAACTCTCAAATCAGCAATGTTGACGTCATGACCACCTTCAACCAAACCATACCAATCAACTTGCATATCCTCCTCCAACCTAATCAACTCAATTGCTTGCTCAACTCAACTGTTCACGAACAACTGCAATTGCAATGGTCAGAGAGTGAGAAGCTGAAGCAATTGCGTCAATGGCAACTAGTTCACGGTCATCCGTTTTCTCAAGAAGGTTCACAATAGCATTCACCAGATCCTCCTCCTACTTGGCACCAAAGAAACTGGTGTAGACTGCGGGTAAATAGCCAAATTCAGACTCTAACCATCTTAGCAGAGGGCCAGATCTCGCTCGCACTTGTCGTTCTGCAAATTTTAATATAGGTGGGTGTTAAAAGTCTGACGAGGGAGAACACAGAACCAATAAAATCAAAATGCATAAACTAAATTTAGTTACATGATTAATAACATTCATCACACTTCAAGAAATAAAGCCGAATTTACGATATACGATTTTTTTAAAACCCAAACTAGAAGAGACATTTTATACGAAGAGCCACTATATTCACATCACAATTCAAGTACAGACCAAGCCACATAGGGCAAACATCTCAAATTTGAATACTACTACGAAGTTTAACATAATTTGAAGGGTGAAAATCAAAACAACCAAAAATTCAAAATTATCAAAATTATGTCCACTTCCAATTTTTGCCAAAAGATCTGCAGTTCCATTGCTCTTCCTGTAAACCAGTTCCATTGCTCTCCTTTCGTATTGCTTCCTAATTTGCTCCACCAGTTCCATGTGCTTCCATGTTGGTGTCCTGTGCCTGACAATACATACAGTCAAATGCATAATTAAAGAATCAGTTTGCAGCACATACTTGTCCAAATCCAACTGCTTTGCCAAGAACATTGCTCCAAAAAGGTTCAGCTAAAATCAACACTGACAGAGTACAAACTGAATGCAAGAGCTAAAGAAGGGCATTTCAAATCTTTCTTAGAAGGCGCCTTAAGCGTCCTGTAATCCAGCATAACGCTCCATCCAACACCATCAACTTCTCTCATCGTAACCTTCCGTGGACATTTTTCCACTAAAAAGTAAACTTTTTTCAACCTTTTTTCATATCTTATCATTATTTTAACTTTTCACCTAAAACTACACGTCAACCCTAATATATGAAGTTCTCCGGACAGAGGGAGTATGTCCGTGATTAATCATTGTTAAAGGATAAAAACGTGGCATGAATAAAGGGGAAAAGCAGAAGAATTATCGGAAAGAAATCAATAGCAACAGGAAAAAGGATGGCATGCACTTACATCAAGGAAGATGAGTAATTGAAGGTGATGATTTTGAGTTACCAAGTACTAAGGAGCTTCTCAAGCTCGAGAAATGAGTTACTCAACCAGATCGTTAAACAATAGTAATTTACACGTTTATGCAAATTAGAGATGGCAAAATATGTAATTCTGATTAAATAACCTCAGACAACACAAACCCAACCAATTTTATCTTTAAGCCTAGGAAATATGAATCATGGCTATAATGTGCATCATCACCACCACCACCACCATCATCATTGATAGTACGAATCATAAACATAACATTCAAGTCAGTCGATGATGAAGTCAATGCTCGCATGCAGTTGGTGAGTATTAAAATGAAGTTAGAAAATGCGCAAGTAGACTAGATAAAACAAGTGATGAAGGTTGTCTGAGTAATTATTTACCTTGTGATCGATTGGATGGGAGTGAAAAGGATTTCCGATCCCTGGGATAACTCCTACTCCTAGATAAGGACTTGGAGGGTATGGTTCCCCATCTCACGCTGTTCTTCCTGAATCAGTCTGGCCGAATTCACGGCAAGAGGAGAGCAGTACAGCTTGATTGTTTCTAACGTTGGAATACCACCAATGTCTAGAGGAATTTCCTCCAGTTTTGAGCAATTTCGAATCACCAAATGCCGGAGTCTGGGGAAGTGCATATCACTGTTTTTGTACTCGAGATGGACCAGACACAATTACCCAATGCACTACATCATCCAACTCTTCAAGTAGTAGAAAGTAGAAACTCTAATGAGACAAACTCTTTTTCACTTGGCTCCCACACTTGTACTTCCTTCATCTCCTCATCAACCAACTTACACTTCTGCAGTTTGAGCACTTCCAGATTTTGCAACAAACCAATACATGCCATGAATTGCTCGGCACTTCAAATCCACGTAGAGTTAGCTTCTTTAGAGAAGGAGGTACAGTCAAGCAAGACAAGAACATGGCAGAGTGGGATTTACGATTATATGTCCAGCACTTTAAAGATTCAAGTTGATGCAAAGTGGAAAGATCAACCACCTCGAACTCTTCACAATTGATTCCCAATCTTCTTAAATTCGGAATAGCTTTAGTGAAGTTGCTATCTCTAAATACGGATGCAGTCAAACCAGAGAGTGTTTGTAAATTTCAGGAGACAACCCCGTCTCTGTACAACCCCCAATTGTGAATTGTGTAGAATCCTTGAGCAGGATGTGTCTTATCTGTGGCAACTCGAATATTCGGAAAGGTATACGAAACACAGGAGAAAAAGTTGGAAAAATGAACAATGTTTGTAGATTCCTAAATCTGCAGAGTGGAGATGGTAATGCTGCTAAAGACACAGAAACAGCCAAGTATCGAATGTTGACTAGTTGCGGTATTTCTTTTGGGATTCATCTCAGTTCGATATCAGCCATGCCCTCAACCATTCAAACTGTAAATACACATGTTCACGTGCATACCAACCATACTCACCACTGAAGAATGTACAAGAACGGACAAATGACATGGACTTGACCTCCGTTGATTTAAACCAGTATGATGATGGGTGTACTTTAACATTTATGCGGCGCATCCTATCTAAAGGACATGAGATGCCTTTCCCAAAGTTGGTGAGATACCGAAACTTCTCATCAAAAGCTTTTTGTATGCATAGATCCCTCAACATATCATGGATAATATAGCTTTTCACTTTTCCGTTGAACTTTCTCTTGGCAACCACAGGAAGACTTCTGTCTACAAGTGCTTTTAAGTACTCCTCTGCTTCTTCTTCCAAAGTTATTTTCTCAATTGGTTGCAAGAAGCATAGCCTTATAAGCCTAGATGCTTTAATGTCATAATCTTCAGGAAAACCACCTAGATAGAGAAAGCAGGGTCTCAAGTGATGTGGCAGGTGATCATAACTTAAAGACAATATCTTTGAGAAATGTTGATCATCTCTTGCTACCGTTGAGCTTATGTCATTTCCAATGTGCTCCCAGAAAACTTCGCTCTTTGGTGCCTCCAAAAGAAGTCCGCCAATGACCTGAAGTGCTAGTGGCAGCCCTCTGCAATTCCTCGCAGTTTTCTTCCAATCTTTTCGAGCACAGGAGGGCAATTCTCATCTCCAAATACCTTCTTACGAAGCATCTCCCAACTTTCAGATTTATTTAGCAGGTGCATTTTATGATTTGAGCTTGATGAATTGGTGTAATTAGCCACTTCCATGTTCCTAGTGGTTAGAACAATACGAGGTCCACTTTTGTTATCAGGGAAGAACCTACGAATCTGATCCCAGACATTCGTGGACCAAACATCATCAAGTACAATTAAGTATCTTCTACCAAATAAAGTTTTGTGTAATACATCTTGTAACTCATGTATTTCCTTTTTGAGCAGCTCAATACGATCTATTTCACTTATGCAACCGACAAGAACAACCAAAATTAGTTTAACATCATATTCTTGGGATACGTACTGCGACCCATGCACAACGGTCAAAGTGGCTAATAATGAGTGGATCATTATAAAGATGTCGAGCGAGTGTTGTACCTATTCCCCCCATCCCAACAATTGGGATGACCTCCAAGTTAGACTGTCCGTGAATGAGTCGCTCGTTCAATTGTTGTGAGTCCTCATCAAGTCCCACCACAAAGTTGTCTGGATCCGAACTAGGCCTAAATGTAGCAGCGGTAGACAACATATTTCCATTTGGCTTTTGATCCTCGATCTTCAGCACTTTGTCTGCTGCAGAATCCAGTTCATCAATGACCTGTTGCAGGGAGATTAGATCAAGATTCCCACCATGGGGCTTTAGACTTTTGCTTTCCTCAAGGGCACTATGAACAGATATAACTGGAGTCGCCTCTTTTTCCTCAAGGGCACTACCACTACAACAGACTGGAAGAGGTCGAGTGTTTCTTGATATAATTATATTGACCGCAGCGTCTCTCGAGTTCTCCTTATTGAGGACGTTAGATACTTCACAGCCTGCAGAGACTTGAAACGATCCAATATGCGATCAGATCTGTCAATTGCTTGTTGCAAGTCCACATGTGAGATCTCAGACATGCAGGGGGGGGGGGGCGTTCGCCCCACTTAAAATTTGGAAAACAAAATTTATAAGTAATATTTTCGAAAATTTGGATTTCGCCCCCTTAACCCTCGGAAAAATCTCATATATGTAATTTCCCCCGATGTTGAAATCCTAGGTCCGCCTCTGCAACATGTGAGCTTCTTGAGACTTCAAAAGGTCCACCAGGTGAGATTCCACCAAGTCTTCAGCTTTATGCACAGCATCAGTGATTTGAGTTTCCAAGCCTTGTATTGTTTGGTGGTTGAAGGTGGATATTTTTCAACAATTGTTTTAAAAAAAACTGCCTTTTCAAGGAGAGGTGAGAGTTGTGCTTTTGTGTTTGGATCAACAAGCTGATATTGTTGTTCATCAGGATGTGAAATCTGCTCTAGAATTTGGATGAGCTATTTATAGTAGTACCCTTTTGTAATAAGCTATGAAGTTGCAATATTTCTTCGTATTTTCCCAGCCCTAATCCCCCCCCCCCCCCCTCTCTCTCGTATCTTTGTCAGTGATTAATCATTGGCAGGGTAAAAAAACGTGATATGAATAAAGGGAATGACTGAAGAATTGTAGCTAAACAAAATCAATAGTAACAAGAAGAGGAATTAGGGTTGGGAAAGGACGAAACGGGGGAAGTCGATGATGTTCCCGATTCATGTGAATGACAATAGAAATGGTTTATTCTCCCTAAACAGCTTTGTTGTTAACGGACGGTGTTCCCGATTCATGTGAATAATCTATTACTATTATAAAAGGGAATACTATCATGGTAGTTAGCGGACCAATTTTTCTTTTTCCTTTTTTACCCTTCATATTAACTACTTTTTTCCTTGCAATATAATATATGGTTTAATCTTATTAAAAATTGCACTATAATTAATAGTTCTACAATAATGTAAATTATTACTAATTAAATAGTTTTTTTCAACAATATTAATAAGTTGAAAGTTCGCACGCGAGTACCGCATGCCAATTTTCAAGTTATTATGAAATCCAACTAAGTCGCACCTAGTGTGTAAACAAGCATTCGAAATTGAAAACTAAGAATGGTACTCCTCTCCTTTTAACACATATTCACCCTTTGACCGCAAAACTCATGTAGAAAAAATACTTGATGGTTTTCAATGCGCAAAGATTGATCATGAACCAGTTCACAACCAGAGAGTATAACGATTGATGTACAATACAGTTAAAAGAACTGACTCTCTTTAAGTTCTTGCACCTCTATCATAACCAAAACACCACCCAACACCTTCCAATAGAGGCCATGAAATCTCACCCTTAAACCAACCAAGATTTAAAATCATAAACAATGGTTCATGTAATTGCATTCCATGCTTAATTAATACCCCTTCATGCTATTCACTTTTACACCCAACTAGTATTTATAGGACCAATACTTCAGCTATACTTTGCAACAGAAAAAAGCTAATTCTAGCTTTGTACAGACAAGTACCATACTCAACAATGGGAAGTGAAGAAACAATGCAATTCATACCTAAAGCCGGTACTGGAAAGGCTGTCATTTTGGCCCTTGGAAAGGCTTTCCCTCATCAGCTTGTCATGCAGGACTTTCTTGTCGATGGGTATTTCAGAAACACCAACTGTGACGATCCTGACCTGAAGCAGAAGCTCACTCGACTATGTAATCTTTCTTTCTTTACTAACATACTGTTTCCTCATGCTATCTTACAGTTTCTAGATAGGTTGAAGAAATCAACAGTAGAAACTATGTAAGATATATGCATGATAACATCAAATTAGAAACAATTTTCTAGTCGTGTGTTGTATGGATCATATGTGCCACAAGTGTAAAACATGATGCGCATGTAATAGGTCGGAAATATTCACAGGTGAGTCGTGGTACGCCCCTCTTCTTTAGAGGATCCACTACACCTCGAAAAGGACCAAAACACACGATTAGTAGACCTTTTGCAAATGAGAGAGATAAAGTGTCCATTAGCGTGCATCTGCTACTGACCATACACACAAGTGTCTGCCAAACTGCCAATAGTAATTACTAATTCTAATACGACTGTACTGACATGAATCTCACAGGCAAGACAACCACTGTAAAAACCAGATACGTCGTGATGTCAGAAGAAATCTTAAATAAGTACCCGGAGCTAGCAACTGAAGGTCATCCCACTGTGAAGCAAAGGCTAGACATATGCAACACGGCAGTCACAGAAATGGCAATCGAGGCCTCAAAATCTTGCATTGGCAAATGGGGGAGGCCAGTTTCAGACATAACTCATGTGGTCTACGTCTCCTCAAGCGAAGCACGTCTCCCAGGTGGAGATCTTTATTTGGCAAAAGGGCTGGGCCTCCAGCCCGATACCAGAAGAGTCATGCTCTACTTTTCAGGCTGCTCAGGTGGAGTGGCAGGCCTCCGAGTAGCCAAGGACTTGGCTGAGAACAATCCAGGAAGCAGAATTTTACTTGCAACTTCAGAAACTACTATAATTGGATTCAAGCCACCGAGTATTGATAGACCGTATGATTTAGTCGGTGTTGCATTGTTTGGAGATGGGGCTGGGGCCATGATCATAGGGTCAAACCCTGACTTAAGGGTCGAAAGGCCCCTTTTTGAATTGCATACGGCAATACAACATTTCTTGCCAGACACAGAGAAGATTATTGAGGGAAAACTTACAGAAGAAGGGATAAGTTTCAAGCTGGAGAGGGAGCTGCCTCAGATAATTGAGGACAATATTCAAGATTTCTGTGTCAAGTTAATGGGATTTTGTGATTACTCTGAGAAGGACTATAATAAGCTGTTTTGGGCTGTTCATCCTGGCGGGCCAGCAATTTTGAACCGGTTGGAGAAAAGGTTGGAGCTTTCGCCTGAGAAACTGAATGCAAGTAGAAGAGCTTTGGCTGATTATGGCAATGCTAGCAGTAATACCATTGTGTATGTTTTGGAGTACATGCTAGAAGAGGGAAAGAAAGGGAAGAAGGGAGAGGCTGGTGATGACTGGGGATTGATGCTCGCATTCGGGCCTGGTATTACATTTGAGGGGATTCTAGCTAGGAATCTCACAGCATGAACTGTGAAAATTTGAAATACTTAAGATGATTAGAAGATAGTTCTACACTTCTACTAGTTATACAGTGTTATGGAAATACTGCATATCATATCTTTCAAATTCATGATTACTTGGAATAATAATCATCAATAAAACTACATTGCTATGAAAACGACAGAGCATTCATACTTAAGGTCTTGTGCAAATATTGCAATTCAACCTATCTCTGCAACAAATGCTGAAGATCATCGGTACTTCACAACACAGCGATCAGAGTATTTAATTTCCCAGAATTCTTTTGCTAGAAGCATAAATCAAGGACAGTTAACACCAATAACGAGACTAACCAATCAATTGGACCAAATATACTCAGAAGAAACATAAAACAAACAAGGAGCGAGCCTTACATGTGGGAAAAAGCACAAAGAAGACACGACAATAGAGTAGGAGCCAAAGCTAGTAATAATGAAGCGAACTAGTAGGCCTCCTACACATCTAACTACAGAGAAACCATCATAACTTTATTCTTGTTTTGTATTTCGGAATTTTAGATCATGGAGGGGCACCCTCTCCATGCAATTTAAATACCCTATAACTAAAAGAAGATAGAAATCATACGCCCATGGAGTCATTTTGATCCTAATCCCACAATCACGATGTAAAGCATTGATAATTTAAGATAACAGAAAAAACAGAAGGTTCACATAAAAATGCTCAAGAAAAGGACAAAGGCAAGTGCAGTAATGGGCAAAGAGTGAGATTCCCACCACATAAACTCAATGACGAATTCTGCTCATTAACTCAAAGATGAAATGTGCAAAGTGAAGTTCCTACCCAAAGTATAGGTACAGTTGTGTCAGTATCAACACAGGTAAGTTGAGCTACTTAGATATCCAACTACTGAACAGCTAAGTTTCCATTCCACCCCACATTCTGCACCAAAAACCACAAGTGACCAAGTTGAGATCTGTAGTGCATGAAGAACCACTAAATAGGGTTGTCAACTACTAATTACACCACTCCTCCTGGAAGGCGCAAAACGAGCTGACCTCCAAACACACTGCAAGTAAAAAACATGGTTATGAAATAATTTAACAAGTTACACAGGATAGACATGCATCAGCAGTGGGTGACAAGAATGTGTACATAGTACATACCTCTTAACATAGTAATAGCAGAAGTCTGCCAAAATGAAGGTCTGGACTATTTCTGATATGAGAACCATTGATGGCCACAACCCGTAACCCAATGCCACAAGGAGATGACCACGGCTGTCCAGTACCTGAAAATAGCATAAAGGGTAAATAATGATGCTACTACATGCCACAAATAGGCCGAGATCTCAAAGACTTGGCCATCGAAGTAAGAGTGGTTTCGCTATTTAAGACAAGTGAGTCAGTTTGATGCTTCTTTCTCCTAATCCTAGTTGGAAAGACGAACATCCATCAAAAATGTTCTTGCAGACAGGTATTCCAACACCACCTTCGAACAATATCTATGGTTGTTGATTAGACGTGCTCTTGTAATATCTTGTCACTAATGAAAGTCTTATCATCGAAAATCAGGTTAAAACACATTTTCATTGTAGTGACAGCTAGCTTTCATTGAAAAGAACTAACATATCAACAGGCCTACCAAACTTCCTGGTGTAAATTAAATCCATAGTCACATGGTCATGTCCATAAAACAGCAGTCGCAGTAACAAATCTAAGCATACCGTGACACAGATTACAAATTACAATATACATACAAACAACAGTATAACATGCTCGGTTATCAAAGACAATTGATATCCCAGTTCAGCCAGTCAAAAGTAACACAGACAAGCAATCATACAGAACCACCTTGGTAGATATGCCTTAAAAAATTCTTCAGGTCATATATGATTACAAGATGTAAAAATATTACAGTACGCCAACTTAGAATAGTACTTATGAATACTCAGATAATGTGTATGCTAAGTTGGAGCAGCAAACCTGAAGAACCCAGTGAGCACAACTCAAAAACCTTGCAACACCCAGGGCGAATACATAATGAGCTGTGAATGGTTCAACAATCTGCAAACGTTCATGGTTTCATCAATTACTAGTGAAACTGAAAAGTTTATGACAAGCATATAAATATGCATGTAAAAAGGGTCTCAAGTGAATTTCCACCTTTGTATTTTGCATGACACGCAGTTGAGGTAGCACAGAAACAGCTTCCAGGTAAACACAGAAAGCCCAGGCAATCCTATTGACGATGTTATGTGAGGTAGATGGATGGATTATCAAAGCTAGTACAGCACAAGGAATTGCCTGCATAGATAAACTATTTTCAATTTCTGATAACCAGAACACGGTGAAAAGTTGCTGTGGGTCCACTATGAAATTATTTCTAAAATAAATACAAAGATCCATTTGCATGGATCGAACTGAAAGTGTACATAAGATCCTCAAACAAGTAGAAGAAGAAAAAAAAGGATCTATACATAGAAACTTACCACGTAATATATTGCAAAATTGTCCTTGTCCTCCATATAGCTTGATCTAAGTTTAAACCGAATCATATAAATGACCCATAAGGTTGTAGCCAGTGTGGCCATGTCAAGTACAGTGTGTATATCGTATTCCATCACAAAGCTACAGTACAACCTAACAGCTAGGAACATAGCTGTTAACTCCTGGGTTTTTAATGATAGCCCTGCAGCAAAATCAATGACGCAAAACTAAAATGAGAAGTTAAGTACACATGATAAGCCATGATATCGATTATAAAAGCTTGCACACATAATTTAAGCTTGTTATAATTGCAAGTGACATGGAGCACCAACAAAATATCAACCCGAGAATGCCAAAGAACTTCCTACAGCCTCCAGGAATTAGGCATGGTAAAGAAACCAACAATCGACCATTTCTAAAGAGTCATAAAATTTTGGAGGCTGGTACTCCATCCATACTTCAAATTATTATATCTGTTTCAATTCACCAGCCCCTGCTACCCTTCACTATGTTCCACGGTTCACTGCAATAACGTACAGTCATCTAGATCCATTGTTCGAAGCAACAGGCAGGCGAAAAACATGTAACACCACATACTGATTAAGAAAACAAGTAAAGGACATGTGGAAGTAATGGAAGCATAGACACATCTAGAGGGAATTCATTCAAAATTTAAATAATGAAGAGACAACCTTTATCTATGCCACGCAGCTGCATAGTCCATACATATACCAAAAATGATTACTTTTTCCAATTGAATAAGGCAGAAAGTCCACATTATTTAATCCATCAAGATGAAGGTAGCAAGGACAAAGGTAAACACACATTCTCAGTCCAAAATACAGAAAGGGTCAATCTAGCAGAATGAGCATAATCTATCAAAAACTCAAAACCCCAGCCCAGCTCCAGTTCTTGTGTATTAACAACAACAACAACAAAAACTCCGAAAGTACCAAATAATTTATAAAAATGCAATCTTTATCGACAACCCTTGTAAGATTTTCAACCAGTAGCAAATTATAAACGTCAAGATAGCTTCTTTAACACGAAAACACATACTATTAGCAATCAACAAGGCAGCTAGACTTGTAATTCAGAGACAAGGGGGTTAAAACAACACAAGGTTTCTCCTTAATCAATTTGTAAATAAGAACGCAAACACCAAAAATGAGTACTTTTTCCAATTCAATAAGGCAGAAAGTCCACACTATCTAATCAATCAAGATGAAGGCACTAAGGGCAAAGGTAAACGCACATTCTCAGTCCAAAATACCGAAAGGGTCAATCTAGCAGAATGAGCATTATCTATCGAAAACACAAGACCCCAGCTCCAATTCTTGTACATTAACAACAAAACAAACTCTAAAAGTACCAAATTATTAACAAAAATGCAATCTTTTTCCACAACCCACATAAGATTTTCAACCAGTAGCAAATTATAAACATCAAGATAGCTTCTTTAACACGAAAACACATACTACCAGCAATCCAGCAAGGCAAATAAGAAAGCAAACACCAAAAATGACTACTTTTTCCAATTGAATTAACGCAGAAAGTCCACACTATCTAAACAATCAAGATGAAGGTACTAAGGGCAAACATAAAATCACATTCGCAGTCCAAAATACCGAAAGGGTCCATCTAGCAGAATGAGCATTATCTATAAAAACACAAAACCCCAGCTCCAGTTCTTGTACATTAACAACAAAACGAACTCGAAAAGTACCAAATTATTAACAAAAATGCAATCTTTTTCCACAACCCACATAAGATTTTCAACCAGTAGCAAATTATAAACATCAAGATAGCTCCTTTAACACGAAAACACACACTACTACCAATCAGGAAGGCAGCTAGCCTCATAATTCAAACACAAGGGAAGGCAAAACGACGTCGTACCAGCACAAGTTTTCTCCTTGATCAATTTGTAAATAAGAACGCAAACACCAATGGAGTGAACAGCCTCGGCGGCAACGAAAAGATTGTCGTGATCGTGGACGATGGCGCGGAGGAGGACAAGAGCCGCCATGCCGCTGATGACGGCGAGGAAAGCTTTAACTTTTGGTGGCTGACGCCGAACCCATGACAATACGGCTTGGATCGGCCTCTTTGGAGTCCTCATCCCTATTCTTCTTCTTCTTCTTTCTTTCTTTGTTTTTCTTGTGTGTAAACGCTTCGGTGGTTTGTTTGATTACTTTGTCTGTGTTTTTTCAGCCAAAAGGAGGAAAGAAAGTGGGAAGAAAAAGGTTGCAATTAGAAGCTTCACAAGGTCAAACGAATTTCGTAAGATTTAGTAATTGTTATACTAAAATACTAACATATTAATTACTTTATTGTCATTAAGAGGATTGGGTAACCAAATGAAGAATTAATTTTATTATGATAAAATCAAAAGTAGAAAACTAATAAATGAGGAAATTAAATATGTAAGAATGTAACCAGTCCCCTTACCGATAAAAAAAATTAAAAAAAAATGTCATGTCTATAATACGGCATCTTTGGAGTCCTTGTGGGTGTTTGGTTTGGTGGTTTATTTGATTCCTTTCGGCCAAAAGGAGGAAGAAATTGGAAAGAAAAGATTGCAATTAAAAGCTTCACAGGGTCAAATAATTCCTCAAAACTTGATTATTAGACTAAAATAAAATATAGATAAACTACTTTATTGTCATTAGGAGGGATTGGGTAACCAAATTTATATTATTAGGATTAAAAGTGGAAAACTAACAAATACATAAAATAAATTATAAAAACGTAAAAATAAGAAAAAAAATACATTGAAAGTTTAATTATTTAAAACTGGAATTAAACTTAAGTGATTAAAGTGGAATTGTACTCAGCTTCTCAACTATGCTATTATCCTAAGCAAAAACAACTAGGTAGTTATTACTATCAAAAGAGAAGTTACATGAAAAAGAAAATATTAAAAAATAAAAGAAAAAAAGAGAGACAAATTATTAACCGTTCATGTCAATCCAAGAATTTTATTATATAAATTAGCTAAATTTCAATTTTATGTTAGTTTTTAAAAATGTTAAAGTAGGTACTATACGATTTAAAATTTAGACGCGGAAATCGCGTGTCATGAACACTAGTAGTCTTGAAAGGGACCTCTATTAGTGGGGTGGAGATCATGTTTATAAGTATAATATAATGTTTTGTAACATGAAATAATGTCTCATTGTGGTCATTTTATGTCATTATTTATGTGTATGTATAACAACGATTTTTTAGTAAAAAATCGCAATGCTTATGACAATAAATATAATGCTTGTCGATATTTTAAAATGGTCCTCCATGCATCCAAATAGTCGCTCTCTGGGGCCTTCGTATACAGGATTTCTACAGGAAAAGTTCTTCCTGGGATGGTGAAGATATTACAATTGAAGAAATATCCAGAAAACTTTTCGGCATCCAATGTTGCAGATGTGACAATCAAACGAAGGTCTGGTCGCCGCCCCACGAGCTGCTTTAACAATCCAAAGAGGACATCAGTGTGAATTGTCCTTTCATGAGCTTCATCAAGCATTATAACCGAGTACTGGGACAAATTTTCATCTATAAGAATCTCCCTCAGAAGCATACCATCAGTCATATACTTAATTACAGTCTCTGGACCAGTGCAATCTTCAAACCGAATTGCATACCCAACTTCTTCCCCTAAACGGCAACCAAATTCTTCAGCAACTCTCTTAGCAACAGACATCGCAGCAACCCTACGAGGCTGAGTACATCCAATTTTCCCCCGGGTGGTATATCCTGCTTCGGCCAGATATTGTGTAACCTGAGTAGTTTTGCCTGACCCTGTCTCACCAATAACAACTAGTACCTGATTATCATGGACAGCCTGAACCAACTCTTTCTTCAACTTGTATATAGGTAAACTTTGTCTCTGGTCCTGAATAGAAAGCTTCGATCTTTGGCCAAAAGTTAGAGCTTTACCATATGCATCCTTCTTCCACTCCGGCATATCATATGCTGAGAGGCCAACACCTCTCAGTTCCTGAGCAAGATGCCTCTCACCTGATTCCGGCATTGGATCTTCCCATGGCCTATTCAAATCCTTCGGAATGGAGTCTAACATTGTCCTTTGCTGCTGTTCCCTAACTTCCCTCCTCTCCTTTATCAGAGCAGATTGAAGTGCAGCTGCACGACTTAAAGATCCCTCCGGGTTCTTAAATATCTTGACAGGGGACATATCAATAGAGTACCGACTCTGACCCTGCAGAAAAGCAGGTTCATCATCATTTAACTCAACCTCAAGCTCTTCTTCTGCTCCTCCTTCCTCCTGATAAAGCATACCATCCGCATCTTCATCAAACATAGGATAGTCCTTTACACTCATAACACCTGAAGCAATCAGCTGCTTAGCCTCCCATATCTCGGGCGAACTCATCCGCTTCAATGGTCTTCGAGATGGCAAAACATCATCTACCTCCGTGAGCTTGATTCCAGAAAGACCAATCCTACTACTCGTTCCTCCTCCATCATTCCTACTAGTAGAAGGATTTCCATTATCACCCTCATTCCTCTTCAAAGGCAACAAATCTTGCCCAGTATTCTGATCCACATCTCTCATAGCCAGACTTAACTTCTCCCCCCTAATAGAGATCACTTTTACATAGACCTCCTGATCCCTCTTTACAACATCATTGGCATTTGAAATCCTCCTAGTTGCCATCTGAGAAACATGCACAAGACCCTCTTTACCTCTAAAATCGTCAAACTGCACAAAACACCCAGTATCCATCACCCTCGAAACCCTGCCCTTATAGACTTGATACAATTCCGGCTCTCCCGAATGATTACTCCTCTCGTCATCCCGCTCTTCCTCATCCACCCTTCTCCTACTCCTCTCATCTCTATTCCTATCACCATGCCTACGCTTATCACCATAATAACCATCCCTATCCCCATGTCTTCGCCTATCATCGCCATCATCATAACCATCTCTATCCCCACGCCTTCTTCTATCATCATCATAACCATCTCTACCTCCACGTCTATCATCATCCCTATGCCCACGCCTGTCACCCCTTCCCCTATCTCTACCTCCATGCCTATCTCTCCCCCTCTCCCTCCTATCGTTACCTCGATTCCTATTCTCCAGTGTCTCAACATCATCATTTTCCACCCTCCTCCTACTCCTAGCTTCCTCTTCAATCTCCTTCTCCAACTCCTTAACCCTCTCTCTCCCATCCTTGATCTTCAAAGCCTGAAAGGAACCCCCATCATCCTTGACCCCCTTATCGACCTTGGGCTTGGGCGGCAGAATAGCATGGATAATGGTGAGCAGAGTTCGAACAAAGTAATCGGGCATATCGGCACCATTCTCTCTCAATAGCTTATCAAACTGGTCAACATTCTCACACTGACGACCTAATTCTGTGATGAATTCAGCCAAAACCTTATCCCCAAACCCGTTATGATTCTCTAACTCCGTACATACTTTGGAAACTAGAGATAAGTAGTTCAATTTCTCCAAGTCGTCGTCATGAGTGTCTCCTCCACCCATCGGTAGTGAACTCTGAAGAAGAATCCGATCCGATCCGATCCGCTCCGATATACAGAGGTTTTTTTTTTTTTTTTCAAATCATACAATAAAAGAACAAAATGGAAGACACCAAATTGATTAATACACATTCCGACAACTAAACGGAAATGGAAGACACCAAATTGATTAATACACATTCCGACAACTAAACGGAAATGGAAGACACCAAATTGATTAATACCATCACTTCCCCCCGTTTTTTTTTAATTATTGTGGTTTGTTTCTTTCTTTGTTGCATTCTTTATTTGTTTGCACTCATATTCTTTTTGTTTCTTCAATTGTTTCGTGATGCCATTTTTATTTTGGTTTAGTTCTTTTGTTGTTTTGTTATTTCTTTTTATTCAGTTTTCTTGTTTTAATTTTCTCATTTTGTTTACATAATTTAAATTTAATAATAATATTTTAAATCGAAACACACTTATATATAAAAATATCACTATAAAAATCCAATAAGCGGATACCTACATAACTTACCTAATGACGACATATGTTATCAATAAAATTATTCATATTATTAATCAAAACGTTTATAGTGTTATTGAAAGGGTTCTTTTTCTAATATGAAAAATTAACAATGTTGAGATCATAGACTTTTGATTAATGTGATGTTAATATAATTGATTAACGACATTTAAAATGAATTCAAGAATAAAGTTTAAAAGTAAAGAGAGAATAAAATAAAAGGTTGGATTTGATGTGAAAATAAAATAATGTAATTTTCAATTTCAAGTACTGTAAAAATTTGAAGTAATTTTTATTTTCAAGTATTGTATTTTTAAAAAAATTAATGTGATTTTGTTATAATTAATTAACGACATTTAAAATAAATTCAAGAATAAAGTTTAAAAGTAAATGAGAAAAGGAAATGAAATGAAAAATTAAGTTTGAAAGAAATGTGAAAAGAAAATAAATTTGGGCCTCAACTGTTGGAGTAGAGAATTGCAAAATGAGTTGCAGTGAGTGGAATCTTGGCGTGGCGAAATTTTGGACTCGAGAGAATCTGTTCTGAAATGGTCTAAAGCTACAACCACATCTTTCAACTCATTCTGCTCATTTACGCTACGCTTGGTTATTGAAATGGTTTTCGGCTTTATTTTGGGATTAAAATCATAATCAAGATTATGAAATTGGTTTTGAAAGTTGGTTTTGAGGGTTTAGTTTCCGGTTTGATTTGAATTTGAATGTTGGAGTATGTGGGGTTGTGAGTTTGAAAGCCAAAACTTAGTTCGTTTTGTTTTGCAAAACTGAAAGGTTTAGTTGGTTTTGGTTTAATTTTAAAAGGTAGTGAAAAACCAATTAACTATACCTCATGAAGAAATAAGGAATTTAGAGAAAAAGCTTACATTTACATGAAAGTTAGCCTTTATTCTTCTTCAAACAAACATTGAGCACATATTATTGATCAATATGAAAATATGTAGAAGTAAATGAAAATTATATCATTAAATATTTAGTTGTGCAAGCTGAAACACCCCGTACTCAAGAGGTCACGGGTTCAATTCCCGAAATGGATGATTTATCTCTCTGTATAGAGAATGATTGAAATGGTGTTTAGAGATTTATTGATGATAAAATTTGTCTAAGGCTAAGTATTGTAATTGTAATAATGTATTTAAAAAAAAACATTAGTTGTGCCAAACCCGGGAAAAAATGAAATACAAATTATTTGACCATCGAAATGAAATTATATTACAGCACTTGGCAACATTGGACCAATCAGGTGGCTGCCCTTGATCGAAATTCAGGACAAGATTATACGAAAGCCAATATCAAATTTTCCAAACAAATACTCCCTCCATTTCAGAGAAATTGTTACATTTTGACTTTGACCGGTCAACTGTTTTCGAGTTTGATCACAAATTACTCATAAACGATAATAGTAAATAAATTATTAAAATTATATAATGAAAATTTAGTAATTAAATTTTCATTATATAATTTTAATATTTTATTTATTAATATCGTTTAAGAGTAAATTAATCAACCAAAAACAATGACAGAATAGTAAAATGTAACACTTTTTCTGAAATGGATGGAGTAGGATTTTTAGACCTTCCTATTACTTTTAGGCCTCGTTTCTCTCTACCAAACAGGCTATGCTTAATCAACACACCAATAGACACTATTTCAATTTATATCGAATTTTAGCAACTCATTAGTGACATTCATCCACAAATGCATATACACATCCACGAAAAGTTTGTTTCTAACATATGCAAGTATGTAACCACATGATCGATACACTAATCACATTCACGGTTTAACAAATTTCTGAAACAAGTAAACCTTTTGGTATAAGTATGAAATATACGAGGGACCTGTATTGGATTCTCAGAGTGATGGGCAGTTTTACTGCAAACAATGCCCTATTCGACTTCAAATGTCACCTAAAATTAAAGTTTTCCTGATTCATGGACAAGTGGATCTAATAGAGTGCAACTCTTTTGCAACATGGATCACTACACTACTAGAGCAAATTTTCTCATAAACTCGTAAGAATAAGTGAATAAACCAAATTCCTCACTCATAGCATCCAAGACAGACCATGGTCTTACCCCCAATAGTCTCACTCTCTGACTGTAACATTAAGACTTACAGTATGGAGCCCTTTCTGATGAGAGGGTGAGACCACTGAAAAGACCATCAATTTTCCCCGAACCTTTGTTAGAGTACATAGATGTATGTAGTCTATTCAGAACATAACTGAAGTACTTCACTAGCTCACTTTTCCCAGTTATCTCCTAGTATGACTATCTAGCTATAACTCACCGTACAAATTTCACACAACCCATTAAGAAGCTTATATACCTGGACAAATAATCTGTCAGACACAATCTGAAAACCAAGTGGTAGCCGGAGAATATTCATAACCAGTTCCACAGTGACACTCATCAACTTCATGGTAGACAAATTTGTCATGTCCTTACAGGCCGAGTAGTTCCAACTAGTTCTAATATTCTCCTTCCTTCAATCCCACCATAATTTTCATTGGTTGCTTGTACATTTCAGTCACCAACTCATCATCTGTGTCTCTCTTACAAATGATGATGGTCGAAACCAGTTTCCGGAGTGTACAGGCACAATTTTATAGTCTGGAGAAGGTGAAGCAAGAAGTGCACAGAGGCTCTTGAGAGCATATGTGGCCACTTCAGGATTAGATTATGGTACTACTTGTGAGGCCTCCAAGTGCAATCAAAGCAAATGCTGCATGATGCAAGATTTTGATTTCTCAAAGTTCTTCACAAGATCAAGCTGTTGCCTGCCCATACTACTCTTCCTCAACTATAGGTGGCACTCCCAAGGGTATAAGAGAATGGAACTCTGTTCAGTAACAATCACTCACTTACTTAATCATCCTTTTCTGCCAAGCTGGCTGAAATTTAAATCAATGTATATGGATGCAAGATAAGAGCCGGTGAAACCAAACGTAAGAGAGCATAACCAAAAGAATATAGTTCCTTGACTTTGCAGCCCAGCCTAACAGTTCAATGACTTGTCTCACTTCAGTTCCAGAAAGGTGCAATTCTTATGCCTCTCATAAACAATAATGGTAGACACGTCTAGGCTAATGATTTACATCCAACACATATTATCCCTCTGCTTCGTCATCACCAACTCCATAAACTTGGATGCCAGCCAGAAGAATTCTACACTCAGTCTCACAGCTTCTCTACTGCTCAGTTCTTGGTCCTAAGAGGCTAAGGCTTTCCAGCAATAAGACACCACAACACCCTCTCTCCAAACACAACAGCATTGCCCTGACTCAACACCCTCACCACACCCAACGCCCAGAGCTAATCTACTACCACACCCTCACATGGATAGAATTACACTACAGAAACAATAAAATTAACCTAGTGAGAGGCTGAAATAACCCATCAAATATGGAACTCAAAAGGGAAAAAGAAATTCACAGGCCGTGTTGCTACCCCAATGCATCTCCAACACATTGCTAGTGATGCTCCAAGTTGTATGCACTGTATTGGCCAAAATTCGATCTTCTCAACAAGACTGAAAATTTGGTCCATCAAGGCTACGGCCCAATCCATAGTCCATTAACGAGTCCATCTTGTCTTCATAAGCGAGTTGGGTTCCAACAGGTCACCGGGCGAAGCCACCAAGTTGAGTTGTCATCCAACCAAGTAGTCTACATGCTACCTGACTCACTTGACCTCTCCAACCTCCCAGACGGTTGACAAGCTAGCCAACTCATCTCGCAAGTCTGACCCCAGCATTTAGCTGACAGACTATGGCAGCCAGCTTTTGGCTGACAGACCAGGCAGCAACCAACTTTTGGCTGACAGACCATGTAGCCAGCTTTTGGCTGACAGACTATGGCAGCCAGAAGCTGGCTAACAGACAATCGAGCTCGCCTTGCTTGACTGACTTAGTCAGTCAGGAAGGAACAAACTCGAAACCTCCTATCCAACTACTTGGTACATGGTCCAACCCACTTAGGGAGTTCCAACGACTTCCCCGAGATTCGCGAACAGACTCCAACGGTGGTTGAACTATATAGAGAAGAGTGGGGAGACATGGATGATCAGCGCATTCTGACGGAAAAAACCCTAGCAATCAATCTCTCACGCCTCCAACTCTCTCAAGCTCTTTGATCAACATCAACCGTCACCTACCATCATCCACCATCGCTCATCACCATCCATCATCAACCTTCAACCATCCGCCATCGTCCATCGTCATCCATCTCTGTCAGACAACTACCAGCTAGCTCCTTCCTGTAAGGTCAGCTAGCCCACTGTCGGTGTTTGTCCGCCACGTTGCCGAACCGACTCAACCAACAGGATATGTCGACGCTTGTCGTCATCTCTCTCCTACCTCTTTCATTTGATTACGCTATTTGCCAGTCCTCTAACTTGAGCGTCGGAGTCCATACGGTCGGCACCACACCGGTGTCACCTTGGAACCTCACGTCTATGTTTGCTACCGTTGCCTTGCAGGTTGCTGGTGCCCCCAATTTCTAACCCTAATTTGATTGTAGATTTCTGAGCATCTACAATTTGGCGCCCACCGTGGGGTCCCGGCTATCAAAAGAGGCAATCTATTAGCAACCACCGTAACACGCTAAGAAATCGTCATGTCTCACTCTAACGAGTACGTCCTCGAAGAGGTAGAGGAGATGGGTGTCACTACCCAGATCAGAGCCTTGATGGCCCAGATGCATGAGAATGCCAAGAAGATCAGGCTCCTTGAGGATGAGAACCGTGTTGTCCGTCAAGAGAACTCGATCCTGAAGGAGAGAGTGGAGTCTGTCGTTCACCATGAGGCTCCAACACCATATGCGACTTCATCTCGCCGACAGACTCAGACCACTGGAGTGGAGAACCCACCACGCAACACCATTGAGGCTCGTCAGCTGACTTCTGAGGAGATGGAAGGGGTGATTCCCATAACCCCAGTCTCTCAAGTGGTGAGTGTTTTGCCAAGACCAACCCTTGAAGTCACTCCGGTGATTACCAACAAGAGGGTTTCATTCGAGGGTGCTGACCCGAAGATGCCTAACGAGTCGCCACAACAACACCAACAAAGTGTAAGTCAGGTAGATCACTTGCTAACCCTCTCTGCAGGTCAATGAAGTAGCAATGAGGAACTAGCTTCCAAACTAGTGAGCTTGGAGGAGATGATCCAAAGAATCCTTGGTGTGCCAGCGCCGATCAAGAAAAGCTTGCCCAATAGCTTTGTTGACTCTCCCTTTGCTGACGCCATAGCACTAGTGGAGATGCCAACCAAGTTCACCTTCCCAAGCATGAAGCTCTATGATGGGACGTCAGACCCAGATGATCATGTCTCACAATACAAGAAGAGAATGTTCACCATAGCCATCCCCAGAGACCTCCGTGGAGCATGCATGTGCAAAGGGTTTGGTTCCAGTCTGATCGGACTAACCTTACAATGGTATACCAATTTACCTAATAATTTTATTTCTTCTTTTGCACAACTAGTCGAATGCTTTGTGGAGCAATTCGCAAGAACTCGCAAGCTTTTGAAACTGTCGGACGACTTGTATAGCGTCCGGCAAAGACCTACGAATCTCTCAGGGAGTACGTCGTTAGATTTAACAATAAGAAGGTGTCAATCCTCAACTGTAACAAGGACACTGCTCTCAATGCCTTCCGCAAAGGGTTGCCACCTAACTCAGGGTTGTACAAGGAGCTGACCATGTACCCATGTCGAACCATGGAGCATGTGCGTAGATCAAATGGGAAGAGGATGATGCTAACATACCATATATGTCAAGCCAGAGTGGTCGCAGGGAACCCAGACCTGACAGACGAGTTGAACGAAGGGCTCCAGGCTATCGTGCTAGACCGTACCCAACTAAGAGAAGGCATGGACCTATTGACAATCCACCTCGCCCTCCGGTCCAGTCAAGGAGGACAGAAACCCGAGCACCGCCTCCGAGCTACTCCCTCAACATTGAACTATAGGAGTGTGTAACAGTCATAAAGAGCATGGGTGATGGGGTTAGGTGGCCAGGAAAACTCAGGACGCCTCCCGATCAAAGAAACCCCAGCAAATGGTGCGAGTTCCATGGAGACCATGGGCATGCAGCTGCAGAATGCATCTCCCTGCGCCTGGAGGTAGCCGAGCTACTAAAGAGAGGACACTTGACGGAGTACCTCTCTATCAAAGGTAAAAAGACCCTCGCCAACCGGCGGGGCGCTGATCCACCTGAACCCCTCAGACCAACAAAGTAATCAATGTCATCTCTGGGGGGTCAGAGATCAGTGGTGTCTCGTACTCTGCGACAAAGGCAGATGGTAAGGCCTAAGCTTAATGCTCGCAGAGCATCAGAAACTTCTTCGTCTGACTTGACTATTAGCTTCTCAGAGCAAGAGTCTAAGCAACTAATCAGTCCTCACGACAACGCTTTAGTTATTTTGATTCTTATCGCAAACTGTCTTACGAAGAGAGTTTTCATTGACAATAGGAGCTCTACTAACATCATTTTCCTAGATGCTCTGACAGAAATGGGATAGATGAGACTGCTATCCTCCGCCAGCCGACAACCCTATATAGCTTCAGTGGAGAGCGAAAGTACATAGTTGGGAGTGTTACCCTTCCCGTCTACGCAGAAGGCGTCAACCTACCAACAAAGTTCCTAATCGTGGACAGTCCATCAAGCTACAACGTCATCCTTGGCAGACCATGGATTCATGAGATGAAAGTAGTGCCTTCAACCTACCACCAGGTGATTCGATTCCCGACCAAGTGGGGGGTGGGTGAAATA
This sequence comes from Plantago major, assembly GCA_026545765.1. Taxonomy (NCBI): domain Eukaryota; kingdom Viridiplantae; phylum Streptophyta; class Magnoliopsida; order Lamiales; family Plantaginaceae; genus Plantago; species Plantago major. The sequence continues at coordinate 85,532,010 of CM048843.1, read as the reverse complement.
GATCTTCGGACAACAGCGTGATGCGAGGACATGTTACATGGGAGCCCTGAAGCCGAAGACGGCCGAGTTATAGCAATTACATCAGCTCAACCCCCCCAGTCGACCCAGACCAGCCAGGGATGGAAGTGCTCGATGAAGTTCAAATTCACCCAGATCATTAAGTCCAGATTGGGGCAAGGTTGAGGCCAGAGATAAGGGAACAACTGATCACATTTCTTAAAGTTCACCATGATTGTTTTTCTTGGTCACATGCAGATATGACAAGAGTCGACTCGGAGGTAATCACTCACAGGCTTGAGGTCGACCCAGACGACCCACCAGTTAGACAACCCAGATTGGTTAGCCAAGGTCGTGGTAGTAAAGAAGAAGAATGGCAAGTGGCGAGTATGCATCGACTTCACCGACCTCAACAATGCATGCCCGAAGGATACTTTCCCACTTCCGCACATAGACATGCTAGTGGATGCTACAACAGGACATGAGCTCCTAAGCTTCATGGATGCCTTCTCAGGTTACAACCAGATACTGATGCACCCTGAAGATCAAGAGAAGACAGCTTTCATCACGGAAAGGGGTACCTTCTGCTACAAGGTCAGGCCCTTTGGACTCAAGAATGCATGAGCCACTTACCAACGTTTAGTCAACTACATGTTCGCTAGCATGCTGGGGGAAACCATGGAGGTGTACATCGATGACATGCTGGTCAAGTCACTGGTCACCGACTAGACCACCTCCACCAAGCCTTCTCAGTTCTCCACAGGTACAACATGAAGTTGAATCCTACCAAGTGCTCATTTGGAGTCTCCTCCGGGATGTTCCTTTGGTATCTGGTCACACAAAGAGCCCTCAGTAGGTTCATATCTAAGTCTTCCGAGAAGTGTCGACCTTTCTTTGACACTCTACGCAAGAGCAAAGACTTCCAGTGGACAAACGAGTGCGAGGACGCCTTACAACAGATCAAGCGTTACCTCACCACATCCCCAGTACTCTAGAAGCCCAAGGCTGGAGAGACTTTGTTCATCTATCGAGCGGTCTCCGACACAGCACTGAGTGGCGTCTTGGTCAGGGAAGAAGATGGAAACCAGCTCCCAGTCTACTATGTGAGCAAGTCCCTCCTAGACAAAGAGACCCGGTACAACCAGTTGGAAAAGCAAGCCCTTGCATTGGTCACTGCAGCAAGGAAGCTACGCCATTACTTCCAATGCCATTCAATCGTAGTCCTCACCATCTTTCCACTCCGCAATGTCTTACACAAGCCCGAAGTCTCTGGTAGACTTTCCAAATGGGCGGTTGAGCTCAGCGAGTATGACATCTCCTTCCAACCTCGCACAGCCATCAAGTCACAGGCACTTGTGGACTTCATAGCGGACTTCACCTCAACTGAATTAGATCAGGCCGAAAAGGAGTTATTCTATTTGCAGGAGAAGAATGACCTGCAGTGGAAGCTCTCAGTCGACGGCTCCAGTAATATTAAAGGAAGTGGACTTGGCGTGGTCCTTACCTCACCAGACGGAGACACCATCCAGAGAGCCATCCGATGTGGATTCAAAGCTACTAATAACGAGTCTGAGTATGAGGCGCTTATAGCCGGCCTCAACCTAGCTCGTGACATGGGTATAAAAAATCTCAAGGTATAATCGGACTCACAGTTAGTAATTAACCAATTGCAGGGCTCTTATCAAACCAGGGACACTAAGATGGTTGCCTACCTGAAGCTAGTCAAGGAGTTGCTGTCCTCCTTCGAGAAGTTCTCTATTTTGCAGGTACCAAGGATGGAGAACAGCCATGCAGATGCCCTAGCCAACCTAGGAGCGGCCATCAGTACAACAGTGCCAATGACGATCCCAGTAGTCTATGTACAATGGCCTGTAACATGGAAGGGTTAGTGCACTGACGACACAGTGGCTGAAATCATAACTGAGCCGACTTGGATGACTCCCATAGCATTATACTTATCGAACGGAGAACTTCCATAAGACAAGAGTGAAGCAAGGAGAGTGAAGGCAAAAGCAACCCGCTTCATGCTCAACTCTATAGGAGATCCTACTCAGGACCTCTACTCAGGTGCGTAACTAATAATGAAGCCAGACATGTTCTGACAGAGTTGCATGTAGGAGAATGCGGCAACCATTCTTGAGGCCGAATCCTTGCACACCGAGCACTCACAGCAGGGTACTATTGGCCAACCATCAGGGCTGACGCCATAGACTTTGTAAGAAGATGTGACTCATGCCAAAGGCACTCATAAATCATCCATCTCCCACCAGAGAAGCTACACCCGTCCATTACTCCCTGACCTTTCACGAAGTGGGGGATGGACATAGTAGGGAAATTACCTACTGCACCAGGTCAACGGGTATTCATGCTAGCGGTCACCGACTACTTCACCAAGTGGGTGGAAGCAGAAGCTTTCAAGCAGGTCCGTAACAGAGAGGTAAAAAATTTCATTTGGAAACATGTGATTTGCAGGTACGGAGTCCCCCAAGAAATCGTGACAGACAATGGCTCTCAGTTCATAAGCTACGAGTTCCAAGACTTCTGCAAGGAATGGGGGATCAAGCTTACATTCTCAACGCCACGTTATCCTCAAGCCAACGGACATCCGAAATCTACTAACAAAACCATCATGAACAGTCTGAAAAAGTGGCTGAAACAAGCAAAAGGTTCTTGGGAAGACGAACTCCCAGATGTGCTATGGTCTTACAGAGCCACACCACGAACTCCAATAGGAGAAACACCATTCAGCATGGTCTATGGGACCGAAGCCATCATACCCATAGAAGTGGGACTACCCACAACAAGATACAAAATGGCCAACGAGCAGACCAACGATGCGGAGTTGGCACACGAACTCGACTTGGTTGACGAGCTTAGAGAAAGATCCATGATTCGGAGTGCCGCCTACCAACAGAAGGCTGCGCAACACTTCAACAGGAACATACGCCTATGGACCTTCAAACAAGACGACTGGGTTCTACATAAGGTATTCTAGAACACTAAGGATACATGAGCTGGCAAGCTGGGACCAAATTAGGAAGGCCCATACAAAATCACAAAGGTAGTAGGCAACGGAGCTTACAAACTGGAAACCAAGGAAGGACGACAGATAGCCAACAGTTGGAATGCCATCCACTTGAAAAGGTATCACTTCTAAGAATACACATTCCATATACTCATGTTTGAGGTTAACTCCTCTTTAAAATCAGCCGACCTGACCCGGGGCTAGATGGTCACCTAACCCAGCTAGGCAGGTCGGTCATCCGCCCCACCCCTCCCAGCCTTCCCAAGGGGATCCAAACTCTTTGTAGCCAACTAGTCACGGTGCTAGTAATTCCATCGCGGTGACTGAATCCATATCAAATCTTCAGCCAAAGGTTCAAACAATTACACAACCCAAGAGGTTGACGGTCGATCATCTACTTTGGCAGAGAGACTTCTCTCCCCAATCAGTAAGCAACCGATGACTAAGGTACCCGCCAACTTTATCTAATGAGGTTGATTTCTCCTCCAAACAACCGATCTGACTAAGGGCAAGTCGGTTAACTAACCCGGCTGGGCAGGTCGGTCTAAATCCCCTCTCCCCAAGGGGGTCCAACGTTCTTGCAGGCTAACCAAACAGTCGTCAAGCTAACAACAATAATCCATGAGAAATCATCGGCTGACCAGAACACCCCAGCCATTACGATATTCAAACAGTAAACGATGGTCATACACTCCATCTGGCGCATACAATTAAATATCCAACCGTAGTCAAGGTACCATTATTTGTGTTTGGTTGCATCTATGAGATTGAGTTCTCACTACAATCAGCTGACCTGACCAAGGGCTAGCTGGTCACCTAACCCAGCTAGGCAGGTCGGTCATCCGCCCCACCCCTCCCAACCTACCCAAGAGGATAAACTCCACCCATGTTGCAGATTGACATCCCATGGGCCCGACTAAGGTGAAGCCTACGGGCACATCTTACCATCACGTGATCATCCAGGAAAAACAAAGCTCAACAGTGCTAACCATCAACCATGCTGAGCAACACTAACATATGGACTCACATTTACTTTGGTTCGCTTCAACTTGTTTAACCCACACGTCGCGACAACAAGCAGCTCAGTGGTTTAAACAAGTTGAAGTGATCAAAATTAATGGTCACTCACATACAAATATATCTGACATGCAAGAGCTCTCTGCCTACTCCCAAACATCTCAATACTATCATCAAGTTTGGATGCAAGTAAAAAGCAGCCAGACAAGCATGACATGTTGCCACACGATCCGATCAAAGGATATGAATTTCAGTCGTATTTTGATATTCATTTCTAACACAACCGACCTGACCGGAGGCTAGTAGGTCAACTAACCCGACTAGGCAGGACGGTTAAATGCCTCCCCTCTATGAGAGGGTCCATCACCAAATTTGACAGTAAGGCACATGATGTACTCAACATAGCTGTCTGACAGACGAAGCATGGCGCCCAGGTGCAAGCCGCCTAACATAGTTGTCTGACTGATGAAGCATGGCACATGTCTGACAGACGAAGCATGGCAATCAGATGCAGCCGTCTAACATAGATGTCTGACAGATGAAGCATGGCACATGTTCGACAGACAAAGCGTGGCACATGTCTGACAGACGAAGCATGGAAACCAGATGTAGCCGTCTAACATAGTTGTCTGACAGATGAAACATGGCGCATGTCTGACAGACGAAGCATGCCACCCAACGAAGGTCGACTGACTTAGACGTCTGGCAACCGCCCGCCACCCAAATGAAGGCCGACTGACATAGACGTCTGGTAGCCGCATGGCACCCGAATGATGGCCGACTGAGATAGCTGTCAGACAGACGAAGATTGGCACCCCATCAAAAGCTTACTGACGTAGATGTCTGACTGACCAGGCATGGCGCCCGCTCAACGAAGCAGTCGAGCGTGATAATAGTTCAAACACTACTCCTTCGGACTAGAGCTTCAACTGGGGGACAAACCTAGTAGACAAAGTCTGATAGTGCCAAACGCGTCGCTTGGAGGTTAGTCTGCGATATTTCATTCAAATTAGACTTGTAAGACAAGCATGACTGCATGATTTTTTAATATATCTGACTCACTATCATGAACTACATTTAGAAAGCGTCTTTAACTTCATGTGCTATTCACTTTGAGCTACTTTACCTATGTTTGATATGTCTAGTCAAATGCTTATACTCATTAAGTTATGTGATCGAGATCCTTAATGTTGCAACTATAGTACAAGTTCAATATATGACTTATAACGACCTACCAGGTCACACTCCAAAAGATTCTACAAAATACGAAGCATGACATTAAGGAGCCTACGTGGCTCAAAATACCCGAGAACACCTGAAGGTCACTGGAAGTTCTACTCCAGTGCTTTCAAGGCTCCTTCCAAACTCTTCTCAAAGAGAAGTAAGAGCCAATTCTCAAAAGAGCAAGGACCTCTCCGTCTCCTCACAAGCTATTCTCCAACACTCCGGAAGCTCTTCTTCAGTGCTTTCAGGTTTCCTTCCATGCTCTTCCCAAACTCTTCTCAAAGAGAAGTAAGAGCCAATTTTCCAAAAGAGCAAGGACCTCTCTGGCTCCTTACAAGCTCCTCTAGAGCTTACACCAAGCTCTCCAAAAGTTCTTTACCAATGCTCATGTGTAGCTCTTCGCAAGCCTTATGAAGTTATAATCGAACTCATACCAAGCTCCTAGGAAGCTACCAAGCCCCTAGGCAGCTGCCAGACTCATAAGTCGTTGCTAGAAAGCTACAAGGCTCCTAGAAAGTTACCAATCTCCTAGGAAGCTACCAAGCCCCTAGGCAGCTGCCAGACTCATAAGTTGCTGCTAGAGAGCTATCAAGCTCCTAGGAAGCTACCAAACTTATAAGTCATTGATAAGGAGAAGAAATGAGATTAAGACGAAGAAATTGGCATTTTGTTGGAGTGAAGAAGAAAGAAGTCGACAGTGTATGTTGGTGAGCCACCATGCCACCATCCAATTTAACTGGGGCTAGTGAGACACCATGCCTCCATCCAATTTAAATATGGTTGGTGAGCTACCACGCCACCAACAAGTCCAACTTAGGAAGGTCTGCCACCATCTAGGCTAGCAAGCTATACTTGGGATGGCATGCTACAAACCATGCGCCGTGACAGTCGCCATCCATCCAGTGACAGTCATCCATTGCAGTCGCCCTCCGGTGACGGGTTGTCCTGTCATCCAACTGTCACGCCACCCGACAGAGGCCGCCATCCGTTGTTGTCGCCACCCACTGACAGAGGTCGCCATACCGGTGACAGTTGCCATCCAAATTGCCATCCATCCAAATTGACAGATGCCATCCAATTTGTCGTCACCGGTGACGAAGTCGCCATCCACCGACAGTAACCATCCAACCAAATCGCGACCATCCGGATGACAGTTGCCATCCGGTTGTCATCCATCCAAATTGTCGTCTATGTGACAGTCGCCAACCGACTTCGGCCACCTAGCTGACAGGCTGCCATCCGATTGGGATGGCATGCTACTCTACAGGCTGGCAAGCTATCATGCCATCATACAATATATGGCCGATGAGCTACCATGCCACCATCCAATATATGGTCAGTGAACTTCCATCCAAAATATGGTCGGCAAGCTACCATGCCACCCTACAGGCTGGCAAGCTATCATGCCATCATACATATATGTCCAGTGAGCTACCTTGCCACCATCCAATATATGGTCATTGAGCTTCCATCCAAAATATGGTCGGCAAGCTACCATGCCACCCTCTAAGCTGGCAAGCTATCATGTCATCATACAATATATGGCTGGTGAGCTACCATGCCACCATGCCGTCATCCAATATATGGCCATTGAGCTTCCATCCAAAATATGGTCGGTGAGCCACATGAAACTATGCCATCATCCAATATATGGCCATTGAGCTTCCATCCAAAATATGGTCGGTGAGCTACTATGCCACCATGCTATCATCCAAAGGTGTTTGTCTATAAGCTACCATCTTACTAGATTGACTTGTCCATGTTAAAATTTTCAGTCTGCAAGTTTTTGTCTTGCTAGAATCGCCCATGTTGAAATTTTCAGTCTGCAAGTTTTTGTCTTGCTAGAATCGCCCATGTTGAAATTTTCAGTCTGCAAGTTTCCGTCTTGCTAGATTGAACTGCCCATCTTGAAAATTTCAGTTCGTAAGTTTCCATCTTACTTAATTGACTCGTCCAATTTTAAATGTCAATCTGTAAGTCTCCGACTTACTAGATTGGCTTGTCCAACTGAGAATGCCAGTCACTAAAAATCCATCTCGCTAGGTTAGTTGTTCCCAGCTAAGTGTGTCTGTCAATAGGCTTCTGCATTGCAAGTTTGGTGACTTGCTTTGCCAAGCTAATCACTAGATCACTATGAGTGACATCCACCTCTCTTACACCAATCGCTCTCCTTATCAGTGAGCTTACTGTCTGTTATTCTAGTATACTTACGGGATAATTGACACCTTTGAAGGAGCAGGATAGCATATGCCTGCAACCCCGCGTGCATCGCTTTTTTGGGCATAGAACTTCTACTCTCCGACTCGAGACACTCGACTCGAAGAGTGGGGGACAAACTGTATTGGCCAAAATTCGTTCTTCTCAACAAGACTGGCAATTTGGTCCATCAAGGCTACGGCCCAATCCATAGTCCATTAATGAGTCCATCTTGTCTTCATAAGCGAGTTGGGTTCCAATAGGTCACCGGGCGAAGCCACCAAGTTGAGTTGTCATCCAACCAAGTAGTCTACATGCTACCTGACTCACTTGACCTCTCCAACCTCCCAGACGGTTGACAAGCTAGCCAACTCATCTCGCAAGTCTGACCCCAACATTTAGCTGACAGACTATGGCAACCAGCTTTTGGCAAAGAACCAACGACTTTTGGTCGACAGATCATGGCGACTATTGGTCGACAGACCATGCGACCACTTTGGTGACAGACTATGGCGGCTAATAGACAATCGAGCTCGCCTTGCTTGACTGACTTAGTCAGTCAGGAAGGAACAAACTCGAAACCTCCTATCCAACTACTTGGTACATGGTCCAACCCACTTAGGGAGTTCCAACGACTTCCCCGAGATTCACGAACAGACTCCAACGGTGGTTGAACTATATAGAGAAGAGTGGGGAGACATGGATGATCATCGCATTCTGATGGAAAAAACCCTAGCAATCAATCTCTCACGCCTCCAACTCTCTCAAGCTCTTTGATCAACATCAACCGTCACCTACCATCATCCACCATCGCTCATCACCATCCATCATCAACCTTCAACCATCCGCCATCGTCCATCGTCATCCATCTCTGTCAGACAACTACCAGCTCGCTCCTTCCTGTAAGGTCAACTAGCCCACTGCCGGTGTTCGTCCGCCACGTTGCCGAACCGACTCAACCAACAGGATAAGTCGATGCTTGTCGTCATCTCTCTCCTACCTCTTTCATTTGATTACGCTGTCTGCCAGTCCTCTAACTTGAGCGTCGGAGTACATACGGTCGGCACCACACCGGTGTCACCTTGGAACCTCACGTCTATGTTTGCTACCGTTGCCTTGCAGGTTCCTGGTGCCCCCAATTTCTAACCCTAATTTGATTGTAGATTTCTGAGCGTCTACATACACCAATGTCAAAACAATTCTTTTCACTTCTGCCAACCTCACCTCTTAAAAAATGAACAGGTTTGGTGATGCATCTAATCTCAGATTGCCCATCATTGGATACTTTATGTATTTCATGATGTCATGGCATTTTCCAATCGACAAAGTTTTAAGAGTTGGGACAGAAACGCAGTAGCAACAGGTACTGAACCGCAAGCAACAGTTTCATGGGCTGATAGGAAGGACTGAGTTAACTAATCTTCTCTTTCGTACATTTATGCAGTCAGCTGCATGATGTCATTGTCAAAAGACTCAACACAATGAAGCATCTAGTTGAACACATTTTCCCCTTATGTATGTATAGCTATACCCTCAGAATCGAGATCCTGATAGTTCAGATGAAATCCATGGAGATGTGCTAGATTTTGGTTATAGCAAGCTAAGATTTCTTTAATATCAATGAAATAATGAGAATAAGGAAAAGCAAACCAATCTCTAAAGAGACGAACAAAGCCTATAAGAGCAAACCCAACACTGAAGAGCAAACATGAATAAGATCATATCTAAGAGTGTGTAACAGGAGATGGTGTATTTCCATAAAAAAAAAGTGAAAGTTTATGCAAAAAACATACTTCTGAAACTCTGATTCTTAAATTGATAATCCAAGTAAATATCAGATAATTTTCAGACAGGGAATGCAGATCTCTGAACCTCAGCAGCAAGTGTTGCCAAATAACATTTTCTTTTACACTAAATACTAAAAACCTAGGATTCTTGTACCCATATGAGCCGTTTGCTAACGCTTATCAAGCCAGATTGGGGGATATTAGACTTGATAATAATCTTCCATTCTGTAGTACTTATATATTACAGGGTCAACGACATTAAATCTAGCTGACCCGAAATTTGAGCAGTATTATAATCTTCCAAAAAATTAGGAAGATATGAATCCAGCAAGATTAGAAAAAGTCCCCCTTGACCAATACAAGATTCAAGAAAAAAAAAAAAACAGAATAACTTGATTGAGAAAATCAATGATGGAATTTGGTAAAACCTTTGGCATCTGTTAGGATTCACCGGAATTGATTCCGGTGACCGTGAGCAGCTGAGCCAAGAATCAAGAAAGAAATTCCGAAAATATATTGGAGATAAATGCTCCCACTTTAATAAACAAGTCCATTGATCAAGATGATAATAGATTCAGACAAGAAGATATCAAAATTGAATCAGAGGAAAATGTTGTTGCAACTGTTATATATGTCGTCCATGGAACAAGACACAGCAGGAAGTAGATTGGGAATGTATTGTGAAAAAAGTAGTGGGCATGAGGGCAAAATTCTTTAGTTTCCCAACTTTATCCTTTGTCTACCAAACACATGACCCATATATCAAATCTCACAAATAATCCACGGCTTAACTTATAACCCTTAATTCCATCATTTAAACAGAACGGCTCCATAGATTACAACTTATCAGCATATAAAGTAGTGCTTGTATTTACATACAGACAACAAGTGACATATGAAGCAGAAAAAGGAACACTTCGGGAAGAAATATAGCAACAACAAAAAGTAAACGGTAAAAATATCTTGACGACTGGAATGTAATTGTAATTATACCCATACCTTGATCATTACTGGCGCTATATTACCACTATAATGAATGTAATGTTATGAATTTAAAATGGTCATAATGTAAAACGTTTTTTCAGGAATCTACAGAAAGAGCTGGACTTAACATACTGTAGAACAGGTTAGATCAAGATTTGGGACATTCCCAGAGCTGATTACTCATTTCATAAGCCCTCACATAAACATTGAGAAATTATTCTCGAATGCAGAGAACACAAAGAAAAGTAAACTACAGACAGATTACACACATGCACATATAGTGATATATGATGATATGGTTTTATCTTTTTGGAAGAAAATCTTCTCTTAACAAATATCAAATCATGACATAATTATAGCCTTATAGGATAGAATTCAAAAACAACAGAACAAACTCTGCCAACTATAAAGGTTCATCAGTTCCGATGTCACTGAAAATATCAAGCTACTTTTCGTAAGTATAATGTATCACAACTGGAACGGACAAGCATAGTTATCTTCATGGAGACAGCAAACGCTTAAAGAACATACCAATATATAGCATATTGATACAACCAACAATTTTTTTATGAGCACAAGTACAAGAGGGATTCAATGAGGAAGAAACACTTCGAAGTGTTACAACCACCCAAAATGGCAAAACAAGTTCAGGTACCAATTATCTTTGGGCAAAAATAAGGTATCGGCCTTGGTAGAAACGAACAAGGTATCTTTTGGGCAAATAAACTATTTTCATATTCACAAACTGATTAACATTACATCTAACAGCAAAAAAAATTAGGTATGGCCCATCTTTTCTCAGCTTAAACACAGAAGAAGACACAGATAATTAACATTAAGCCTCAAAATGTATACCGAGCAAAACATCAAAAAGCTAAGCAAGTTACTGGCAACAGATGCCTTTCTACAGATTAGCTTCTACAGGATCTAATTGAAACTAATAAAACTTGAATCATATATTAGAAACAATACTTGCATTTATAACAAGAAACGAAAAAACATTGCAGCAAACTAACCAACATCAACTCAGGTTACATTAAGCACGCCGTTTGCTTAGACGCCAAGAATTAGGTTCGTGATATCTATCATAAAGTGGTTCTATACGCTCTTGCCTCTTGCGTTTGCTCATCTTTGTAGGATCTGAGACCTTGAAGAATCTTGGCGCCAGTTCTACAAGCCATTTTGGATCTACCACCGTTACCTCACGCATGTATTCTTTAGTTGTCATCACCAGTTCATGGTATATAACCCAGTCAGGTTGTCTTTGGAACAAAGCACTGCTTGGATGAATGTAAACAGGTTGGTTCTCAACTATTGTTTTGTAACCTTCTTGTGGATCCTTCCTCGCCGCATGGAAAAAGAAGCCAGCAGCTATAGCTTTCCGAATCTTCGCGAAGTTCTTACCAGCAGTCACAACGTCCAATTTATACCTGTACATAAAATGGAGTTAGAAACTAATTTTCTTTCCATAAGATAGTTTTATTATTCATTAATAATTCAAAACGTGCATATATGTAGTCTCACAAAGGATGCAAAGATGAAAGGAAAATATCTAATAGCAATACAAGCAAGGCAGAATAATATACAGCTGAATTCTGTCAATAACATTGAATATATAGGGATTTGAAACCTTCTCTAGCTGGCATAGTATACGTATAAGAATTTAAAGAATACACAATTCAAAGAGAAGGAATCACATACTTATCCATGATGGAGAGAAGCTGTTTTCTCACATCTTGAGCCCTCCTCAACGAACGAGACTGAACAAAGTTCTCAAAGCACCAAGGACCAGAAAAGTTTTTCGCTTTCCAAGCTTCATAAACAGCAAGTAGTGTCAAATGGTCTCCTTCAGGCTGAAAAAACTTTGCCCTTTTCTGGTCAGCCATAGCTTGCTTTTCCCTTGGTCGGTAAAAGATGTTCCCAGTCTGAATCATAGCAATGATGGTTAATATCTCATCACTGCAACCAAGATCTACACTAGCAAGAAGCATCTTGGATAGTGGAGGATCCAACGGAAATTCAGCCATCTTCCGCCCTAACTTCGTAAGGAGGCCTTCTTCATCCAGAGCTCCTAAACTATACAGCTGTTCCATTGCAGATATGAGTGCCTGAGGCGATGGTGGGTCCATAAAATCGAAGGACAACAAGTCATTAATGCCCATAGCTTTCATCGTGAGAGTAGTTGTCCCAAGATTGATCCTCTGAATTTCCGGAATTGATGTGGCGGACATCTCGTTATGAAATGCACTTTCTGTGTAGAGGCGATAGCATTTTCCTGGTCCAGTACGTCCCGCCCGACCTGCTCGTTGCTTAGCAGATGCTTGTGATATCGGAGTTATCACCAGTGAATCAAGACCTTGTTTTGGATTGTAGACATTTTGCTTCGCAAACCCAGGATCAATAACATAAAATATGCCATCAATGGTCAAAGAAGCTTCAGCAATATTTGTTGCAACTACAACTTTTCTCTTTCCTGGAGGGGCAGGGTCAAAGATCCTGGACTGCATCTCACTGGGTAGGGCACTGTACACAGGTAAAATAATCAGCTCCGGAACATTTTTGCCCAGACCCTTCATTCTCTCATAAAGGCACTGGCAAGCATAATCAATTTCTTCTTGCCCCGTCAAGAACAGAAGAATATCACCTTCTGGTTCAGTAAGGTGAATCTGTAACACCGTAATCAAGGATGCATCCAAATAGTCGCTCTCTGGGGCCTTCGTATACAGGATTTCTACAGGAAAAGTTCTTCCTGGGATGGTGAAGATATTACAATTGAAGAAATATCCAGAAAACTTTTCGGCATCCAATGTTGCAGATGTGACAATCAAACGAAGGTCTGGTCGCCGCCCCACGAGCTGCTTTAACAATCCAAAGAGGACATCAGTGTGAATTGTCCTTTCATGAGCTTCATCAAGCATTATAACCGAGTACTGGGACAAATTTTCATCTATAAGAATCTCCCTCAGAAGCATACCATCAGTCATATACTTAATTACAGTCTCTGGACCAGTGCAATCTTCAAACCGAATTGCATACCCAACTTCTTCCCCTAAACGGCAACCAAATTCTTCAGCAACTCTCTTAGCAACAGACATCGCAGCAACCCTACGAGGCTGAGTACATCCAATTTTCCCCCGGGTGGTATATCCTGCTTCGGCCAGATATTGTGTAACCTGAGTAGTTTTGCCTGACCCTGTCTCACCAATAACAACTAGTACCTGATTATCATGGACAGCCTGAACCAACTCTTTCTTCAACTTGTATATAGGTAAACTTTGTCTCTGGTCCTGAATAGAAAGCTTCGATCTTTGGCCAAAAGTTAGAGCTTTACCATATGCATCCTTCTTCCACTCCGGCATATCATATGCTGAGAGGCCAACACCTCTCAGTTCCTGAGCAAGATGCCTCTCACCTGATTCCGGCATTGGATCTTCCCATGGCCTATTCAAATCCTTCGGAATGGAGTCTAACATTGTCCTTTGCTGCTGTTCCCTAACTTCCCTCCTCTCCTTTATCAGAGCAGATTGAAGTGCAGCTGCACGACTTAAAGATCCCTCCGGGTTCTTAAATATCTTGACAGGGGACATATCAATAGAGTACCGACTCTGACCCTGCAGAAAAGCAGGTTCATCATCATTTAACTCAACCTCAAGCTCTTCTTCTGCTCCTCCTTCCTCCTGATAAAGCATACCATCCGCATCTTCATCAAACATAGGATAGTCCTTTACACTCATAACACCTGAAGCAATCAGCTGCTTAGCCTCCCATATCTCGGCGAACTCATCCGCTTCAATGGTCTTGAGATGGCAAAACATCATCTACCTCCGTGAGCTTGATTCCAGAAAGACCAATCCTACTACTCGTTCCTCCTCCATCATTCCTACTAGTAGAAGGATTTCCATTATCACCCTCATTCCTCTTCAAAGGCAACAAATCTTGCCCAGTATTCTGATCCACATCTCTCATAGCCAGACTTAACTTATCCCCTAATAGAGATCACTTTTACATAGACCTCCTGATCCCTCTTTACAACATCATTGGCATTTGAAATCCTCCTAGTTGCCATCTGAGAAACATGCACAAGACCCTCTTTACCTCTAAAATCGTCAAACTGCACAAAACACCCAGTATCCATCACCCTCGAAACCCTGCCCTTATAGACTTGATACAATTCCGGCTCTCCCGAATGATTACTCCTCTCGTCATCCCGCTCTTCCTCATCCACCCTTCTCCTACTCCTCTCATCTCTATTCCTATCACCATGCCTACGCTTATCACCATAATAACCATCCCTATCCCCATGTCTTCGCCTATCATCGCCATCATCATAACCATCTCTATCCCCACGCCTTCTTCTATCATCATCATAACCATCTCTACCTCCACGTCTATCATCATCCCTATGCCCACGCCTGTCACCCCTTCCCCTATCTCTACCTCCATGCCTATCTCTCCCCCTCTCCCTCCTATCGTTACCTCGATTCCTATTCTCCAGTGTCTCAACATCATCATTTTCCACCCTCCTCCTACTCCTAGCTTCCTCTTCAATCTCCTTCTCCAACTCCTTAACCCTCTCTCTCCCATCCTTGATCTTCAAAGCCTGAAAGGAACCCCCATCATCCTTGACCCCCTTATCGACCTTGGGCTTGGGCGGCAGAATAGCATGGATAATGGTGAGCAGAGTTCGAACAAAGTAATCGGGCATATCGGCACCATTCTCTCTCAATAGCTTATCAAACTGGTCAACATTCTCACACTGACGACCTAATTCTGTGATGAATTCAGCCAAAACCTTATCCCCAAACCCGTTATGATTCTCTAACTCCGTACATACTTTGGAAACTAGAGATAAGTAGTTCAATTTCTCCAAGCCGTCGTCATGAGTGTCTCCTCCACCCATCGGTAGTGAACTCTGAAGAAGAATCCGATCCGACCCGATCTGCTCCGATATACAGAGGTTATAATAATATAGTATAGGGTTTTGTTGATGAACAATCGATCTACCGTCGATTTACGGATTGCGGCAAGGAAAAGGGTTTTGGCCGTCGTGAAGGTGGTGGTGGCAGAAACGGCGGTGGAGGATATGGTGAGGACTGAGGACCGTGGTTATGGCGGTAGCAGAGGTGGAGACCTAGGTTATGCTCTGGTTTTGTTGATGTTTGATGGTCTTCTCTATGGTTGCTTGTTACCGTCCTGTTTTTGTTCTATGGTTCTGAGTTTGATATTGTTGATAACCTAGGCCTAAGCAGTACTAATACACATTTGATTTGGTAAGTAACACATTATGGCGGGCGGGTCGGGTGGGTGGCGGGTGTGTTACTTTATGACGGGCGGGTCGGGTGGGTGGCGGGTTGCACCCACCCAACCTGCCACCCGCCCGCCAGTGGCGGGTTGAATTTTTTTTGACCCGCCTCATTTTAAAAAAAAAATAATATTGGCGGGTGCGGGTGATCGGCGGGCGGTTTGCACGGGCGGGTCGGTCGGGCGGATTTTTTGCACACCCCTACTGACGACCTAATTCTGTGATGAATTCAGCCAAAACCTTATCCCCAAACCCGTTATGATTCTCTAACTCCGTACATACTTTGGAAACTAGAGATAAGTAGTTCAATTTCTCCAAGCCGTCGTCATGAGTGTCTCCTCCACCCATCGGTAGTGAACTCTGAAGAAGAATCCGATCCGACCCGATCTGCTCCGATATACAGAGGTTATAATAATATAGTATAGGGTTTTGTTGATGAACAATCGATCTACCGTCGATTTACGGATTGCGGCAAGGAAAAGGGTTTTGGCAGAATAGGATTGCAATTTGGAGACGACAAACCTCGTTATCGTTTTACAGCTACCTCTTTTTACCGACTTCGATTAACCTCAAATCTCAATAGATATTGTTCTGTAGGGTAGGTACCCTTGTTTTTCTGTATGAGTATTTGTTTTACCTTTATATATATACTGGACCCTGGTCCTGTATCCTGAATCCGGATTCTTGTAGAAGTCCAACTACGATTAGGAAAAGAAGAGCTCATTTAATTACTTTTCTACCTCTTCCGTCCCCAAAATTATTTCCCACTACTATTTTCTAAATTATGATCTTTTTGTTTTTTGGAACCGAAAAACTTTTATTCCATTCCAACAGTTAAGTACAAACCGATCCGCAGATCCAGGTAAAATCATGATAACCAGTAGACTCTATCTAAGCATTAGCAAAGCAACATGCTTGCGAAGTGTTCTATCCTGCCAGCATCTATTAATGACATTATTAATAATCAATTCGTCTAGTCTAGCTCTGGCCGATGTTTGATTGAAGATTACATTGTTCCTTTCTATCCAGACGGCATAAACAGTCTCTGTGAATGCACAGCGTAAAATTTTCTTCCGCCAGCCTTTCCCACGAAGTTACCGGCATAACCACTCCATTTCCTCCTCCCAGCGTTTTGGTGTGTGTTGGATGCCAACCCATGCTAGAACCCGTGTCCAGATTTGGTGTGAGAAAGGGCATTCAAATAGCAGATGCGCCATTGTTTCATCGCTTGAGCAGAATGCGCATGTTGGTTGTACCGCCATGTTCCATTGCTGGATCCTATCCTTCGTCGATAATCGCCCATGTAATCCCATCCACGTGCAGAACATTTCTTTGGGTTGGGCCTTGTTATCAAACCAGAATTTCTTCCAATGTACCTCACCCTTATCACCCCGGAGTTCCTCATATAACGATCTCGTGCAAAACCGCCCGGTATCCCACATATTACTCCATGCACTCGAATTTTGGATCATGGTTCGACTCTTCATAATGGCCTTCAAAATCCAGGAAGAGTCATTAGGTAGTTCTACAAGCAAAACGTCATGTTCCTTTATGTAGTAGCTATGCACCCATTTGACCCATAGCTTGTCAGCTTTCTGACACAGGTTCCAGAGAAGCTTTGTGATGGTACATGCATTCCATTCCATTAGGGATGTGATATTTAGCCCTCCTGCTGTTTTGGTATCACATATCTTGTCCCAAGCGATAGGGGCTCTCCTGGTAATCTCCGATGTTCCACTCCAGAGAAACGAACGGCAAATGGCATCAATATGGCGAATTACTTTCTTCGGGAATGGAAAGACTTGCATCCAGTAGTTCGCCATGGAGTGTAACACACTCTGGATTAGTTGCATCTTGCCTGCATAACTTAGCAATTTGGAGCTCCAATGTTGTATACGACCCATGATTCTATCAATGAGTGGTTGGTAGTGCCGTACAGCTAGACGCCTGGAGGTAAGGGGAACACCTAGGTACTTCATCGGGAGCTGTCCCTCCTCAAAACCCGTGAGACCAATGATTTGCAGTTTTATATTCCGCCACATCCCTCCGCCAAACAATCTAGATTTCTGCTGGTTTATTACAAGTCCGGTTGCGCGTGAGAAGGCCTCAATTCGGGCCATCATCAACTTCACAGACACTGGGTCACCTCGTGAGAATAATAGCACATCGTCGGCGAAGCATAGGTTCACAATACTCAGACGTTCACACTTGGGGTGAAAGTTAATGTCCGGCTCCATCCTGAGTTTAAGGAGACATTTGTGCATATATTCCATCATAAGCACGAACAGTAGGGGAGAGATAGGGTCCCCTTGTCGTAATCCTCTTTCAGCTTTCACAATCTGGGAAGGTATTCCATTAATAGCATAACGGTATGAAACAGTGCTCACACAACGCATTACCCAATAAGTGAATTGTACCGGGAAACCTAGCTCATCCATAATCCTTTCCAGAGCACTCCATTCCACTGTATCGTAGGCCTTTTGAAGATCCACTTGAATCATGCATCTTGGAGAGATATTTTGCCTTTCATAACCTCGAACCAACTCGCTTGCAAGTAGTATGTTGTCATGGATCACCTTGCCGGGGAGGAAGGCAGATTGGCATTCGTCAACAATGGAGTTGATGACTTTACTTAGTCGAATGGTAAGAATTTTCGATATGATCTTGTACAAAGTAGTGCAACAGGAGATAGGTCTCATCTCTTTCATAGTGCATGCCCCTGCTGATTTCGGTATTAGAGTCACTAGGGTACAGTTCACTGCCTTGTACATTCTTCCATTCTCAAAAAAGTCCTGAATTGCACCTAGGACATCCTGCTTGATAACACTCCAAGCAACTTTGAAGAAACGAGCAATAAAACCGTCCAAACCCGGGGCTTTATTATCCCCGATGCTCTTTAGCGCAGCCCAGACTTCTTCTTCTGTTACCCTGGCTATGAGTCCAAGCCTCTCGTGTCTATTCAATTGTGGTCCATTCCTAAGAGCCTCAATGTCAATTCCCTGTAGGGTAGTAGATTTCGTACCAACAAGTGCTTTGTAAAAGGTGACCACCTCCATCTCCAACTCACTATGCTCCGTTACCACCTCACCGTTTGGGCGGATCAGTTTTTTAATACCCACTTGCCGAGTCTTCTCCTTAAGCTTAGCATGAAAGAAAGCATTATTTCCATCACCTACCCTCAGCCAGTGTATATTCGCCTTTTGAGCAAGAAGTGACTCGTCGATTTCGTTCCACTTGATAACTTCCGCAATTGCGCGTTTCATGATATCAATACGTTGCACATCAAACCTGTCAATAAGGAGGTCATTTTGCGCATTCAGGAGTGCAATTCGAGCACATGCAAGTTGTTGTGATGCTCCTGTATGCTGCCTTCCCAATTCCCGCATAAAAGGTTGCATGTGGATCAGCCGTCTCCAAACCGTGAACATTGGTTGTCCCATCTCCCCATTCTGCCAATGGGCACGCAGAACAGGCAGGAAATCATCATGCATCGCAAGGCTGTTAATGAAACGGAACTGGTAGAATTTAGGTCTAGGCAAAGTTTCCATTTGTAGGTGCAAAGGAGCATGGTTCGAAATTCCCGGTGCTAAAACTCGCAAGGTCATGGAATCAAACTTTTGCAACCACGCCGGGTTACCTAGTGCATGGTCGATGTTCGAGTAAATATGGCCATTAGACCACGTGTAGTGATCTCCCATCTTGTCCTTCGCAGCTAAGTTCATATTGTCCGTCATGGATCGCAGATCTCGAAACTCGACATCTCTAACCGGGTGCCCACTAATGAGGTCATCGTAGTGTAACACATTGTTGAAGTCACCAATTGCTAGCCATGGGTCACCAATCGGAATAGGTAGTGCCTCCAAATCTCTCCATAATTGTCGTCTTTGTTCCAACGTATTATGCGCATAGATAAATGTGATCCATTGGTTCAGCCGACCATCCAAAGCATATACCCCACAATGAATAAATTGATCGGATGATTCAACCATCTGAATATCTAGTTTTCTTGAGTCCCACATGATCCAGATTCGACCATTGTCATGTTTGTCATAATTATCTATATAGGTCCATCGGTTACCAAGTCTCGCACGAACTCTCATCATCTTATTTTCCTTTACTCTTGTCTCCAATAAAGCAGCCACTGAAACATTAAGTGCAGTGAGACGGGAGCCAATCTCACGGAATTTCACTGCTTTGTTTAGCCCCCTAATATTCCAGACTATCATAATGGTCGGTTTTGCTCAGTCTCGGAACCATGCAAAGTGTCCAAGATCGCAAAACCGTTGTGCAAAACTACCTCTGGATTTCCAGTTTGTTGTCCACCCCGTGGACTCCGCTGCACCCCTCCACCGTGTGTGTTGCTATTAGCCTGCTGTGCATTCATTCCCGGTGAGCGCTCCTCATTCGTAATCAAGTTTCTATTCCCTCCAGTCTGGCTCTCATTTAGCTGTTGTTGCTCCACTCCCCGATTGGTAGCTTGTTCTCCCTGCCGTTGCTGTCTAGTTACACCCTGGTGTGCTGGAGGTTTTCTAGCATCATGTCGAACTCTCCACTGCTGTCCTTGTGTCTCATGTGTGCGGGTTTGTTGCGTAACCGGCCTGCGAGGTGGTTCCTGCCTACACGAATGCCCCACCAACTGACATTTTTTACAAAATGGAGCTTGCCACTCATATTCTACCTCCTGTTCTATGCGCGTCTTCTTATTATCTTTGATGACAATGGTTTTTTTCAAATCTTTGGTGACGTCAATCTCAATCATCACACGGGCATAAGTGACTCTCAATTTTTTGGCAGTACATTCATCAGTTACCATTGGCTTTCCAATTGTGCTCGATATTTTTGCGAGACTTCGTTCTCCCCATAGATGCAATGGTAAGCTAGGGAATTTTACCCACACCGGCATAGTCCGAAGTAAATCATCCTTAAGGGAGAAATTCTGCACCCATCGTCGAAGCACTATCGTGTTCCCAAAAATTGAGTATGGACCATTCTTCATAACAGCTTGCCAATCTTCTTCCTTCAAAAATCTGATAATGAAATATCCTTCTTCGTTGTAGAAGATTTCAGGCAGCTTAACAAAATTCCAATTCTTGGTCATGAATTGTTTCACAGCATTCATCGACAAATCGGTTCCCATCACAAAAAAGATGAGTGAGTTCTCCCAATATTTTATCTCAGCTGCTACATCCTCATCATCAAGTTCAACCTCAACTCCATCATCCTTGGCCACTGGAATGATATATTTTAATTTTTGGCCATTATTCGGGATCCTGTTGCCGCGAATGATATCGACCCACAACGATGGGTCGTTCTGCGTGTCAGACGGAGCCGTCGCCGGCGGGGTTGCGGTCGTGCCCTGTCCCACAAGGGGTTCACTTTCCTTGTTAACTTCAATCTGTGTCCTTCCATTATCAATCGGGCCGTCCTCCTCCCTGACCATCACCGTAATCTCTCCAATTACCGGAGGTCGTGCTCTGTCCCTATCAACCGGCGGTTGATGCTCCGTCATAGCCTCCAATTGATTTTGTTCCTCCGTAGTAGGTTCCCCGGATGACGAATCGATGGTGTCGCTGCCCTCCTTTGCGGTGGCCGGATTGCACTACTTCCTCGGGCGACCACGGGGCCGCGGCAGTTCAGGCACCGTTTTCTTCGGAACCATAGGGTTTTTCTTTAACCTGTTTGAACTAAAGTAAAAGGATATGTTTGCAATACAAGACCTTCATTGTCAATAATTTGTGTACAAGAGATGATAAGAAAGATCCCACATGGAAATAAAGTAAAAGGATTGAAAGATATATAAGTAAGCTCTTGCATAATAGAAATAATTATGGAAAAGACCTAGTGGTGGGCTTTACAAGTGGATTTAGTGCTTGAGAAATTAAATTTACAAGTCTATGATGAGGCACTTGAGGCTTGACTTTTAATTTAAATGTTAATTTTCGAATATTGTTTTATTTGTTTAAATTCGAAAATTGCTTTCAGAAAAATCAAAAATGTGTCTCTATCCGAAATTCGTTTGGATATACATGACTGTTTGAAGCTTTATCGATTTCTCCGAATGATTGTGTCTTTACCAACAGAGACGATTTCCATTATAAATACAGAGTTCCTGCAGAAGGAAAACTCACTTCTTCTCATCTTCTGCACTTCTTCTCATTCGAATTCTCGAGCCTTGTTGTATCCTGCAAACAAGTTTTCACAGTGCTGAAAATATTGTTTTTCGGAAAGTGATATCACGCCTCAAGATTTTTTGGGTTCTCTGCTTTTACAGTTTGTTTCCATTCTCAAAAATTAACATTCATATGATAATTTGGTTTAGGCCAGGGGTTGGTGTGTAATTTCATTTGTTAAACATTAAATGGTTGTTTGTAAAGCGATTAAAATGGATCGGGTTTTAATTGGGTTTAATTGTGAATAGTTACTGAATTATAAATGTGTTTTGAAAAATTGTGTTTAGGATGGAATTAAAGTTGTATGGGTATTATGGCTATTATATAGGGTGTGTAAGGCTCTGTTCTCTTCGTCTGCACTGAACTGAACTGAACTGAATTGATCTGAACTGAACAGAATTGAACTGAATGAGTTTGCAGACGAAGAGAACAGAGCCTATGAGTCAAGTGATGTGTGTAAGAGTTTTTAAGATTAAAACCTATAAAATTTTAACCTCAAACACAAGTTTTCACAACCCAATTAAAATTCAGTTATTGTTCACTGTAAAAACCAGACTAAAACTCGATCAATTTAAATCGCTTGTTAAGCAACCACTAACTGATTTATTAAAGTACTATGTAAAGAAAATCTTGTTTGTCGAAATGGCAGAGTGCTTGCACGCGTATAGTAATTTAGTATTATGTTTCTTTAGATACAATTTCGACCGAGTGTATCTTTTTTGGTGGTTTTCGAACAACCTAATTAGGTCGTTTGAGATAAGGGAGTCTTGACACTTTTGCTTATATATTCTTATTCTAGTATATATTTGACAAGTAACTTATGGATATTATTAAAATACATCTATTCGAAAAATGATCAAGTATGTATGTGTGTGTGACCAAAAATGTTTTTAATTATTGTGCTTGTATTGTGTAAAACTTGTTTTGTTCAAATACATGGATTTGAATGAATGTATAATCTCATTGATATGCATATGAATTGTTTGGCACTTTCGAGAGAATGTCGTTCTTTGAGTACTTGCACTGTTATATTATGTTACCCCTTTGGTATACGGAATTGTTATGTTATATGAAAGCCAATATGTTTGCCACAACGCGTCGTGTGGCCATAGTGTATTTCTGACTAAGCTAAAATGTAAATTGCTATTATTGTAATAATTGTTCAACGGGTTATTTATACTTTAGTACTCCTTAAGAATCACGATCAATGTTGTAAAAACTAGAAAAAAGAAATAGATTTACATAATACTACTTCCATCCCGATAATAATTTAATATGTTGACTATATTTCGAACATTGAACTTAAATTACCAATATACCCGTTGAATTTCGATGGATTATTATAAACTTGGTACTCCTTAATAATAAAATATACAAAATTCAAATGTAGTAAAAAGGAAGTTTTATTATGTCTTGCCGCCTTCTTGTTGTCAGGTGGTGCCGGAATTTTTATTTTTCCCGCAAGTTTTGCAGCAACAAATTGCTTTAATTGACGAGCTATGAAGCCATTTAATTATTGCCTGGTAACTCTATTTATTTTCCTCTTGAACCCCTTAACACGTGTGGCGATCTTTCTGGTTGATGCTCACTGCATGTTTGATGAAATGCTCTTTCTGCTGGTTTCTTTTTTCTGCATTGTTCACAGCTCTTATGCAAGTCGTCGTCTTTATACCAGTTGATTTGTTTCGCATGATGCGTTTGTTCTCCAATTGTAGTCTTTGAAGAAGTAGAACCATAAGTCCATAACTGGACTTTTATTTTTTATTGTCATTCTTTTAGGACTTGTAAGTTAAACTTGTAGATGTGGCTTATCTCAAGAATGCTATCATGTTTAATTAGTGCTTGAAGCTTTTGTTTCTTAGGTACCTTGAGGGATGGTGTATATATAAAGTACACGAAAACACTATTTGTTATGTCTAAATGAACATGACAGTGGAGTACTTGTTTTCAAGTTCAAAGAAATGAAAACTGAAAGTCCTTGAATCAGTTATCCATGTGCTTAATGACTTACTACTATACATATGTATAAATTACGGTTGTATGCAAGTGATGATTAATACGACTGCAGCTTGTGAGTGATAGACGCCAAATTTTCATCGAATTCTGACACTTTCCGCGTCACATCAAATAATAATAATTAATAATAGAAGGTATATTATAGTAATTTCCTACCGAAAATTGAGGCAAGCCAATTGCTTTTGCTTTGCCACATAAGGCCACTACAAATGGGCCATTGAAAGGGTGGCCGTGATCGTCAAATTTATTTATTTTACATATTTTACATAATATAATTGTTATAATAGTATTTAGAATGTCAAACAAATGAAATTGCATATTAAAATATCTTTTTGAATTTTAAAGTGAAAAAGGCAGTGAAATTTGAGATAATCAAAATATAGTTAAGAGTAGTTTCTATTTTGTAGAAGATGGAAAAAAAATACAAAAATCGATATATTTGTTATATTTTTTATTTATTAATTACTAATGTAAAAAAAAATGAAAAGAATAAGAAGGAAGATGACATGTGGCAATAGCCTGGGTTGCTGCCCGGTTGGATTCGGGGCTCCCGTGCGCCTGACATTGATTAATGGCCACTCCTATAGTGAGTGACCTATGCCCCCGCCACTAAAGATGGAGTCTCAAAGCAGCTGCAACGCTACTGGGACGCTCCAGCAGCGTTGCAGCTGCTTTCCCAAATTTTGGGACGAGTTGCACCATCACTTCCCACCTTTTTTTTAATTATTGTGGTTTGTTTCTTCCTTTGTTGCATTCTTTATTTGTTTGCACTCATATTCTTTTTGTTTCTTCAATTGTTTCATGATGCCATTTTTATTTTGGTTTAGTTCTTTTGTTGTTTTGTTATTTTTTTTTTATTCAGTTTTCTTGTTTTAATTTTCTCATTTTGTTTACATAATTTAAATTTAATAATAATATTTTAAATCGAAACACACTTATATATAAAAATATCACTATAAAGTCTAATAAGCGACCGTCTCTACATAACTTACCTAATGACGGCATATGTTATCAATAAAATTATTCATATTATTAATCGAAACGTTTATAGTGTTATTGAAAGGGTTCTTTTTCTAATATGAAAAATTAACAATGCTGAGATCATAGACTTTTGATTAATGTGATGTTAATATAATTGATTAACGACATTTAAAATGAATTCAAGAATAAAGTTTAAAAGTAAAGAGAGAATAAAATAAAAGGTTGGATTTGATGTGAAAATAAAATAATGTAATTTTAAATTTCAAGTACTGTAAAAATTTTAAGTAATTTTTATTTTCAAGTAATGTATTTTTTAAAAAATATTAATGTGATTTTGTTATAATTAATTAACGACATTTAAAATAAATTCAAGAATAAAGTTTAAAAGTAAATGAGAAAAGAAAATGAAATGAAAAATTAAGTTTGAAAGAAATGTGAAAAGAAAATAAATTTGGGCCTCAACTGTTGGAGTAGAGAATTGCAGAGAGTTGCAAAATGAGTTGCAGTGAGTGGAATGCTGACGTGGCAGAAATTTTGGGACTCAGAGAGTTGCAACTGCTGGAAATGGTCTAAAGCTACAACCACATCTTTCAACTCATTCTGCTCATTTACGCTACGCTTGGTTATTGAAATGGTTTTCGGCTTTATTTTGGGATTAAAATCATAATCAAGATTATGAAATTGGTTTTGAAAGTTGGTTTTGAGGGTTTAGTTTCCGGTTTGATTTGAATTTGAATGTTGGAGTATGTGGGGTTGTGAGTTTGAAAGCCAAAACTTAGTTCGTTTTGTTTTGCAAAACTGAAAGGTTTAGTTGGTTTTCGTTTAATTTTAAAAGGTAGCGAAAAACCAATTAACTATACCTCATGAAGAAATAAGGAATTTAGAGAAAAAACTTACATTTACATGAAAGTTAACGTTTATTCTTCTTCAAACAAACATTGAGCACATATTATTGATCAATATGAAAATATGTAGAAGTAAATGAAAATTATATCATTAAATATTTAGTTGTGCAAGCTGAAACACCCCGTACTCAAGAGGTCACGGGTTCAATTCCCGAAATGGATGATTTATCTCTCTGTATAGAGAATGATTGAAATGGTGTTTAGAGATTTATTGATGATAAAATTTGTCTAAGGCTAAGTATTGTAATTGTAATATTGTATTTAAAAAAAAACATTAATTGTGCCAAACCCGGGAAAAAATGAAATACAAATTATTTGACCATCGAAATGAAATTATATTACAGCACTTGGCAACATTGCACCAATCAGGTGGCTGCCCTTGATCGAAATTCAGGACAAGATTATAAGAAAGCCAATATCAAATTTGCCAAACAAATACTCCCTCCATTTCAGAGAAATTGTTACATTTTGACTTTGACCGGTCAACTGTTTTCGAGTTTGATCACAAATTACTCATAAACGATAATAGTAAATAAATTATTAAAATTATATAATAAAAATTTAGTAATTAAATTTTCATTATATAATTTTAATAATTTATTTATTAATATCGTTTAAGATTAAATTGTGGTCAAACGCGAAGACAATTGATCGCAGAATAGTAAAATGTAACACTTTTTCTGAAATGGATGGAGTAGGATTTTTAGACCTTCCTATTACTTTTAGGCCTCGTTTCTCTCTGAAAGAATATGAGTCCGTGACTCTTTCTATTGATCTCATTCAATATATATACTAGTTACAATTACAAGAGTATAACTCAATTGGGATTGGGAAACTACTATAACTCTAGCTATACTAAATATTCTATTCCATAATATTTACATAGTCTAATACTCCCCCGCAGTCGAAACGAGAGGTGGAAAAACGCTGAGACTATCCCGAAAATCTTCAAACAAAACCTGTGGAAGTCCCTTCGTAAATATATCTGCAATCTGGAACCGAGAAGGTACATGTAGAACTCGAACTTGGCCTTTAGCCACCTTCTCGCGAACAAAATGTATGTCCATCTCAATATGTTTGGTGTGCTGATGTTGTACTGGATTACCAGAGAGATAAACAGCACTAACATTATCACAATAAACCAATGTCGCGGTACGAATCGGACAATGGAGCTCTAAGAGGAGATTGCGCAACCAACAAGATTCTGAAACCACATTAGCAACTCCACGATATTCAGCTTCAGCACTTGATCTTGACATAGTAGGTTGACGTTTAGACGACCAAGAAATCAAATTATCCCCAAGAAACACAATACCCGGAGGTGGAACGACGTGTATCTGGACACCCACCCCAATCCGCATCAGTGTAGGACACTAGTTTGGAAAACGTGGACGGATATAAGTGCAAGCCAAAAGAGAGTGTGCCCTTGATATAGCGAATAATGCGAGGGTCATGCATATGGAGACATACTTGCTGGACAGCATACGAGATATCAGGACGAGTGAAGGTCAAGTATTGAAGGGCACCAGCAAGACTTCGATACATAGTAGGATCCGAGACTGGAGCAGAAACCGCAAGCGCCAACTTGGGTTTGGCTTCGACAGGTGTGACAGTCGGTTTACACGCCGACATGCCAGCCCGCTCGATGATTTCTTCTGCGTATTTGCGTTGTGAAAGAAACAATCCCTGCTTATTACGAGAAACTGCAATGCCAAGAAAATAATTGATAGGGCCAAGATCTTTCATAGCAAATTCTGATGCAAGAAGTGTCATAATCGTGCGGCGAAGAGAATCTGAAGAGGTGGTGAGGATAATATCATCAACATAGAGAAGAAGGTATGCCATATTAGACCCTTGTCGATAGATAAATAAGAAGTTGTCAGATTTGCTGTTGACGAACCCGAGAGAATATACATAATCCGCAAACCGCTTATACCAAGCTCGTGGAGCTTGTTTGAGGCCATAGAGTGATTTGCGAAGTAAGCACACATAATCCGGGTGAGAAGCATCCCGAAAACCCACGGGCTGATGCATATACACAGTTTCAGAGAGATCACCATGTAAAAATGCATTCTTCACATCCAGCTGATGAATGGACCAATGCTGGGACAAAGCAAGGCTCAAAACAGTGCGAATCGTCGCCGGTTTGACCACCGGACTAAAAGTCTCTCCACAATCAATGCCAACCTGTTGAGTTTTACCGTCACCTACAAGACGGGCTTTATGCCTCTCAAAAGAACCGTCAGATTTAACTTTATGAGCAAATATCCACATAGAGCAAATAATATTAACATTAGGTGGACGGGGTACCAAATCCCACGTCTTATTTTTAATAAGAGCATCAAATTCTTCTTCCATAGCACGTTTCCAATTCGGGTCACGAAGAGCAAAAAGAGGAGTACGAGGAAGAGGAGATTTTGAAACTGTGTGGAGATTGACATAATCCGGTCCAAAACATTTTGGATTAGGGACTCGAGCACGACCGGACCGTAAGGGTTGGCCGGGTGCATTATGGACCGGTGGAGGATTTTGTGGTGGGGAGGGAACGATATGGGCTGGGGAAGGAGAAGAGCCCACTGGCTGGGCCGGGGAAGAGGAGTGGGCCAATTTGTGGGCAAGCGAAACGCCCAGTGGGCTTGGGAGTGTGGTGCTGGGCCGGCGTGAGGCTCGGGCCTAGCTGAGGCTCCTGGACCCGTGGTCCAGAAGTAGAAGGAATGGGGCCGGTTTGCTTGGACTCGATTATTGGGTTATGAAACCTGGATGTATGAGCAAGCGTGCGAAGCCAAGAAGAGTCAGAAATATTATCAAGAAAACCATAATTGGAAGGGTTCGGGGAAGGGGATGAAGCAAAGGGAAATATAGTCTCATCAAATATTACATGTCGAGAAATAATAATTTTGTGAGAAGATAATTCATAACATTTATATCCTCGATGATTCTGCGGATATCCTAAAAACACACAAGGAGAGGAACGTGCATGCAATTTATGGATAGTAGTAGAAGGAGTAGCATAAACACCCAAAAACCCGGAGATGTGTATAAGTAGGTTTTCGATTATATAACATCTGGAAGGGAGAGGCATTGTCAAGCACTTTGGTGGGTAATATATTAAGTAAATATGTAGCCATATGAAGAGCATGATGCCAAAACGAATGAGGCAAAGAAGCATGTGCAAGAAGAGTACGAATGATATTATTTATGGATCGGATTTTTCTCTCATCTTTACCATTTTGTGGAGATGTATGAGGACAATAAAAACGAAAGGTCATCCCATTGGAAGCACAAAACTGTCGAAATTGGCTATTATCAAATTCTTTCCCATTATCACACTGGAGATTTTTTACTTGTTTCTCAAATTGTGTGAGGATTAATGTACGTAATTCTAAGAATTTAGCAAACACATCAGACTTTTTAGCAAGAGGAAAAGTCCACAAAAAATTTGAGAAGTCATCAAGAAAGAGAACATAATAGCGATGTCCCATAGAACTTAAGACAGGAGAGGTCCACAAATCACTATGAATAATATCAAACGGAAACTGAGTTTTAGACAACGAAGTGTCAAAAGGTAACTTAACATGTTTACCCAAAACACAAGAGCGACAAATGCTAGAAGAAAAATCCTTATTACATGCTATGCTAGAATCACGTTTAAGAAAATCCAAAACTGGTGATCTTGGATGTCCTAAGCGAGCGTGCCAAAGAGGAGGAGACAGAGCAACAAAAGTGGAGGGCTGGGATGTAGGGAGGGCAATTGTGGTGAGTGGGTAGAGATCCCCAGAACTATCACATCTCATAATGGCTATCCCCGCCTGTAAATTTTTCACAGAAAATCCGTAAGGATCAAACTCAACCGAGACAGAATTATCAGAAGTAAATTTGCGCACAGATATCAAATTTTTAACAAGATGAGGGGCTTGCAAAACATTCTATAGGCTGAGAGGAGGGTTTGGGGGAAGCAAAGATGTATGACCATAACCACGAATTGGAATCGAACTACCATCGCCTACAATAACGCCATTATTTTGATTGCTCATATTAAAATAAGACGAGAGATTACCTTTGGCGGATGTCATATGAGACGTTGCTCCAGTGTCCATGTACCAAGTTGGATCCGGTTGTTGTAAAGTCATTGTATGCAGTGCGGATTCAATCTCGGTTGGAGCATATTGACTCGGTGGAGCCATCGACGCCATGTAAGCTTGTGGATTAGGTGCGCACCCAAGATTCCATGAGGATGGCGCGGTGTTGGCGCATGGGAAGGTGGACGGGTAATGGTCGGCGGATGCGCATGACCGGTCATGGTAGCGCAGAGCAGCGCGTACCATGACCGGCTGCCCAGGGCTTCTTGGTCTTCTTGCGTAGCTGGAGCTCGAATGCACCGCTACGTGCGAGGGCATGCTTCTTGCGTGTCGAACGTCTATTCCTGTGCGGCATCTTCTTTTGCCGTTCAGCTTGTTTCCCTGTCCGGATGGACGGGGTTCCATATTATTGTCATAGCTAGCATCATGTGTCGAAGTAACCAGAGCCGCACCGTGGGAAGAGTTAGATGCCATAGCCTGGAGTTCTCGTTCCTCAAGACATAAGGAAGAACGAGCTTGAGAAAACTTCGGCAATGGATTAGCATGAAGTATTTGTGTGCCAACACCTTTGTAAGCTTCCGTAAGACCGGAAACCAATTGTAAGACCAAGCGATGATCATCAACCGAAGCCCCAACATTCTTGAGTTGATTGGCAAGGCTCTTAAGACGTTGACAATAAGCATTCGCATTGGGAAAATCTTCCATGCGAGTAGTCGCAAATTCCTGTCCAAGAGTAATTGCTCGAGACGTCTCGTGGTCTTGAAAAATATCCTTCAATTGATTCTAGGCTTGCTTTGCAGTAGCATCTGGTTCAATGACGGTGTTCAGCAGATCCAACGAAATTGTCGAATAAATCCATTGAAGCACAGTTGCATCAATGGTTGACCAGAGTTCTTTCTCGTCGGCCGTAGTCGGAGGAGGAATAACCACACCTTCAGGAGGAGAGAGGATATGGTAGAGAACCCGGTGTGCTCGAGCATGAATCTTGAAGAGTTCAAATTACCATCATGAAGTTTTTCAAATCTAAGATGATTGGAATATTATTGCGGATATTTGACACCGTGAGGGCGGGTGGAAGGTGGGAGCAAACAGAATGCTTTGGGAGTGGAGGTACCGTTAGTCATATCTCATGACTTGACAAAAAACGGATTTATAGGAAGTCGAGAGAGGATCGCTAATGCAGACAAAGCAGACATCAGAGCGTCTTTGAGCGTCAGAGCGATCGAACAACAAGAATGAGAAAGAATATAGAGACACGGTATTTTTGATTAGGCAGCGGAGACAATCGAACCTAATGTAATACCATGAAAGAATATGAGTCCGTGACTCTTTCTATTGATCTCATTCAATATATATACTAGTTACAATTACAAGAGTATAACTCAATTGAGATTGGGAAACTACTATAAGGAATCTACTATAACTCTAGCTATACTAAATATTCTATTCCATAATATTTACATAGTCTAATACTCTCTACCAAACAGGCTATGCTTAATCAACACACCAATAGACACTATCTCAATTTATATCGAATTTTAGCAACTCATTAGTGACATTCATCCACAAATGCATATACACATCCACGAAAAGTTTGTTTCTAACATATGATCGATACACTAATCACATTCACGGTTTAACAAATTTCTGAAACAAGTAAACCTTTTGGTATAAGTATGAAATATACGAGGGACCTGTATTGGATTCTCAGATTGATGGGCAGTTTTACTGCAAACAATGCCCTATTCGACTTCAAATGTCACCTAAAATTAAAGATTTTCCTGATTCATGGACAAGTGGATCTAATAGAGTGCAACTCTTTTGCAACATGGATCACTACACTACTAGAGCAAATTTTCTCATAAACTCGTAAGAATAAGTGAATAAACCAAATTCCTCACTCATAGCATCCAAGACAGACCATGGTCTTACCCCCAATAGTCTCACTCTCTCACTGTAACAGTAAGACTTACAGTGTGGAGCCCACTGCTACAGTGAGAGGGTGAGACCACTGGGGGTAAGACCATAATCGAATTTTCCCCAAGACACTGTTAGAGTACATAGATGTATGTAGTCTATTCAGAACATAACTGAAGTACTTCACTAGCTCACTTTTCCCAGTTATCTCCTAGTATGACTATCTAGCTATAACTCACCGTACAAATTTCACACAACCCATTAAGAAGCTTATATACCTTGACAAATAATCTGTCAGACACAATCTGAAAACCAAGTGGTAGCCGGAGAATATTCATAACCAGTTCCACAGTGACACTCATCAACTTCATGGTAGACAAATTTGTCCTGTCCTTACAGGCCGCGTAATTCCAACTAGTTCTAATATTCTCCTTCCTTCAACCCCACCATAATTTTCATTGGTTGCTTGTACATTTCAGTCACCAACTCATCATCTGTGTCTCTCTTACAAATGATGCTGGTCGAAACCAGTTTCCGGAGTGTACAGGCACAATTTTATAGTCTGGAGAAGGTGAAGCAAGAAGTGCACAAAGGCTCTTGAGAGCATATGTGGCCACTTCAGGATTGGATTCTGGTACTACTTGTGAGGCCTCCAAGTGCAATCAAAGCAAATGCTGCATGATGCAAGATTTTGATTTCTCAAAGTTCTTCACAAGACCAAGTTGTTGCCCGCCCATGCTACTCTTCCTCAACTATAGGTGGCACTCCCAAGGGTATAAGAGAATGGAACTCTTCTCAGTGACAATCACTCACTTACTTAATCATCCTTTTCTGCCAAGCTGGCTGAAATTTAAATCAATGTATATGGATGCAAGATAAGAGCCGGTGAAACCAAACGTAAGAGAGCATAACCAAAAGAATATAGTTCCTTGACTTTGCAGCCCAGCCTAACAGTTCAATGACTTGTCTCACGTGAGTTCCAGAAAGGTGCAATTCTTATGCCTCTCATAAACAATAATGGTAGACACGTCTAAGCTAATGATTTACAACCAACACATATTATCCCTCTGCTTCGTCATCAACAACTCCATAAACTTGGATGCCAGCCAGAAGAATTCTACACTCAGTCTCACAGCTTCTCTACTGCTCAGTTCTTGGTCCTAAGAGGCTAAGGCTTTCCAGCAATAAGACACCACAACACCCTCTCTCCTAACACAACAGCATTGCCCTGACTCAACACCCTCACCACACCCAACGCCCAGAGCTCATCTACTACCACACCCTCACATGGATAGAATTACACTACAGAAACAATAAAATTAACCTAGTGAGAGGCTGAAATAACCCATCAAATATGGAACTCAAAAGGGAAAAAGAAATCCGCAGGCCGTGTTGCTACCCCAATGCATCTCCAACACATTGCTAGTGATGCTCCAAGTTGTATGCACCAATGTCAAAACAATTCTTTTCACTTCTACCAACCTCACCTCTTAAAAAATGAACAGGTTTGGTGATGCATCTAATCTCAGATTGCCCATCATTGGATACTTTATGTATTTCATGATGTCATGGCATTTTCCAATCGACAAAGTTTTAAGAGTTGGGACAGAAACGCAGTAGCAACAGGTACTGAACCGCAAGCAACAGTTTCATGGGCTGATAGGAAGAACTGAGTTAACTAATCTTCTCTTTCGTACATTTATGCAGTCTGCTGCATGATGTCATTGTCAAAAGACTCAACACAATGAAGCATCTAGTTTAACACATTTTCCCCTTATGTATGTATAGCTATACCCTCATAATCGAGATCCTGATAGTTCAGATGAAATCCATGGAGATGTGCTAGATTTTGGTTATAGCAAGCTAAGATTTCTTTAATATCAATGAAATAATGAGAATAAGGAAAAGCAAACCAATCTCTACAGAGACGAACAAAGCCTATAAGAGCAAACCCAACATTGAAGAGCAAACATGAATAACATCATATCTAAGAGTGTGTAACAGGAGATGGTGTATTTCCATAAAAGAAAGTGAAAGTTTATGCAAAAAAGGTCATACTTGGACAGTGAATGTTTGTTAAAAAAAAGTGGGGGGGGGCGGGGGGGGGGGAACAATTCTACTTCCTAACAAAATAAAACATACTTCTAAAACTCTGATTCTTAAATTGATAATCCAAGTAAATATCAGATAATTTTCAGACAGGGAATGCAGATCTCTGAACCTCAGCAGCAAGTGTTGCCAAATAACATTTTCTTTTACACTAAATACTAAAAACCTAGGATTCTTGTACCCATATGAGCCGTTTGCTAACGCTTATCAAGCCAGATTGGGGGATATTAGACTTGATAATAATCTTCCATTCTGTAGTACTTATATATTACAGGGTCAACGACATTAAATCTAGCTGACCCGAAATTTGAGCAGTATTATAATCTTCCAAAAAATTAGGAAGATATGAATCCAGCAAGAAGATTAGAAAAAGTCCCCTTGACCAATACAAGATTCAAGAAAAAAAAAAATGTAATAACTTGATTGAGAAAATCAATGATGGAATTTGGTAAAACCTTTGGCATCTGTTAGATTCACCGAATTGATTCCGGTGACCGTGAGCAATGAGCCAAGAATCAAGAAAGAAATTCCGAAAATATATTGGAGATAAATGCTCCCACTTTAATAAACAAGTCCATTGATCAAGATGATAATAGATTCAGACAAGAAGATATCAAAATTGAATCAGAGGAAAATGTTGTTGCAACTGTGATATATGCCGTCCATGGAACAAGACACAGCAGGAAGTAGATTGGGAATGTATTGTGAAAAAAGTAGTGGGCATGAGGGCAAAATTCTTTAGTTTCCCAACTTTATCCTTTGTCTACCAAACACATGACCCATATATCAAATCTCACAAATAATCCACGGCTTAACTTATAACCCTTAATTCCATCATTTAAACAGATTGGCATTCGTCAACAATGGAGTTGATGACTTTACTTAGTCGAATGGTAAGAATTTTCGATATGATCTTGTACAAAGTAGTGCAACAGGAGATAGGTCTCATCTCTTTCATAGTGCAAGCCCCTGCTGATTTCGGTATTAGAGTCACTAGGGTACAGTTCACTGCCTTGTACATTCTTCCATTCTCAAAAAAGTCCTGAATTGCACCTAGGACATCCTGCTTGATAACACTCCAAGCAACTTTGAAGAAACGAGCATTAAACCGTCCAAACCCGGGGCTTTATTATCCCCGATGCTCTTTAGCGCAGCCCAGACTTCTTCTTCTGTTACCCTGGCTATGAGTCCAAGCCTCTCGTGTCTATTCAATTGTGGTCCATTCCTAAGAGCCTCAATGTCAATTCCCTGTAGGGTAGTAGATTTTGTACCAACAAGTGTTTTGTAAAAGGTGACCACCTCCATCTCCAACTCACTATGCTCCGTTACCACCTCAATGTTTGGGCGGATCAGTTTTTTAATACCCACTTGCCGAGTCTTCTCCTTAAGCTTAGCATGAAAGAAAGCATTATTTCCATCACCTACCCTCAGCCAGTGTATTTTCGCCTTTTGAGCAAGAAGTGACTCGTCGATTTCGTTCCACTTGATAACTTCCGCAATTGCGCGTTTCATGATATCAATACGTTGCACATCAAACCTGTCAATAAGGAGGTCATTTTGCGCATTCAGGAGCGCAATTCGAGCACATGCAAGTTGTTGTGATGCCCCCGTATGGTGCCTTCCCAATTCCCGCATAAAAGGTTGCATGTGGATCAGCCGTCTCCAAACCGTGAACATTGGTTGTCCCATCTCTCCATTCTGCCAATGGGCACGCAGAATAGGCAGGAAATCATCATGCGTCGTAAGGGTGCCCACTAATGCGGTCATCGTAGTGTAACACATTGTTGAAGTCACCAATTGCTAGCCATGGGTCACCAATCGGAATAGGTAGTGCCTCCAAATCTCTCCATAATTGTCGTCTTTGTTCCAACGTATTATGCGCATAGATAAATGTGATCCATTAGTTCAGCCGACCATCCAAAGCATATACCCCACAATGAATAAATTGATCGGATGATTCAACCATCTGAATATCTAGTTTTCTTGAGTCCCACATGATCCAGATTCGACCATTGGCATGTTTGTCATAATTATCTATATAGGTCCATCGGTTACCAAGTCTCGCACGAACTCTCATCATCTTATTTTCCTTTACTCTTGTCTCCAATAAAGCAGCCACTGAAACATTAAGTGCAGTGAGACGGGAGCCAATCTCACGGAATTTCACTGCTTTGTTTAGCCCCCTAATATTCCAGACTATCATAATGGTCGGTTTTGCTCAATCTCGGAACCATGCAAAGTGTCCAAGATCGCAAAACCGTTGCGCAAAACTACCTCTGGATTTCCAGTTTGTTGTCCACCCCGTGGACTCCGCTGCACCCCTCCACCGTGTGTGTTGCTATTAGCCTGCTGTGCATTCATTCCCGGTGAGCGCTCCTCATTTGTAATCAAGTTTCTATTCCCTCCAGTCTGGCTCTCATTTAGCTGTTGTTGCTCCACTCCCCGATTGGTAGCTTGTTCTCCCTGTCGTTGCTGTCTAGTTACACCCTGGTGTGCTGGAGGTTTTCTAGCATCATGTCGAACTCGCCACTGCTGTCCTTGTGTCTCCTGTGTGCGGGTTTGTTGCGTAACCGGCCTGCGAGGTGGTTCCTGCCTACACGAATGCCCCACCAACTGACATTTTTTACAGAATGGAGCTTGCCACTCATATTCTACCTCCTGTTCTATGCGCGTCTTCTTATTATCTTTGATGACAATGGTTTTTTTTCAAATCTTTGGTGACGTCAATCTCAATCATCACACGGGCATAAGTGACTCTCAATTTTTTGGCAGTACATTCATCAGTTACCATTGGCTTTCCAATTGTGCTCGATATTTTTGCGAGACTTTGTTCTCCCCATAGATGCAATGGTAAGCTAGGGAATTTTACCCACACCGGCATAGTCCGAAGTAAATCATCCGTAAGGGAGAAATTCTGTACCCATCGTCGAAGCAGTATCGTGTTCCCAAAAATTGAGTATGGACCATTCTTCATAACAGCTTGCCAATCTTCTTCCTTCAAAAATCTGATAATGAAATATCCTTCTTCGTTGTAGAAGATTTCAGGCAGCTTAACAAAATTCCAATTCTTGGTCATTAATTGTTTCACAGCATTCATCGACAAATCGGTTCCCATCACAAAAAAGATGAGTGAGTTCTCCCAATATTTTATCTCAGCTGCTACATCCTCATCATCAAGTTCAACCTCAACTCCATCATCCTTGGCCACTGGAATGATATATTTTAATTTTTGGCCATTATTCGGGATCCTGTTGCCGCGAATGATATCGACCCACAACGGTGGGTCGCTGTCATCGAAAGCGTCGCTGGCGGTTCTGGCCGTGCCAAGGGGTTCACTTTCCTTGTTAACTTCAATCTGTGTCCTTCCATTATCAATCGAGCCGTCCTCCTCCCTTGTTAGGAAATTTGTAAGGAAACTTTGTTAGGGAATTTGTTTAAAGATATTTTGTTAGAAATATCTGTTTAGATTTTGATCAGCAACATGATGACTTATCTTAGTCTCAGAAAGGTGATTAGTACTCTTGGTTCACTTGAACATTGTAAAAGAGGAAACCCACTAAGTATGATAGTCTAGCTAATCTTGTATAGGATGTTAGGTCTCAAAATGTAATCTTTATTTTATGAAGAGAAGACCAAGAAGAAGACATCCAAGCAGAACGAGTTCAACGACTTTGAAGACTTGAAGAAACTGCACAAGATTATCAATAAGCTTTTCCAGATACCTTGGCCAGATATCTTGAAGACACGAATAAGTTTTAAAGAAACTGTGTCACAAGAGATATCTGAGAAATAGAAGGTCTATCTGAAAACAAGGAAAGTGTCCACAGATATCTATTCTCAGATACCTTGAGCTTTAACAACATTTCTGAAAAAGAAATAAATCTATTGCAAACAAAGTTGTTTCAAGAAAAGTGGTATCTGAAGATTGAAGATAAGGACGTGCAAAGAATCAGATGATACTAGTCTCTGATACAAAGCATAGTTCCGTTGGCACTACAGGACAAAAAGTATAGTACAATGCATTTAATGCACGGACAGAGATGTCTGAACAAAAGCAACGGTAGCTTCTGAAGAAGAAGACAAAACTCACATAAAGATCATACACAGATATCAATAGTTTGAATTTGAGCCTAACGGATACTATTCAAACGGCACTCAAATTCATCTATAAATATCAACACTTAGACTGCTTGAGAGTACACACAGAACCTTAGATACCTCAGACTCTGATACACGAACATACTCTCTCAAGCAAACTACTTATCCTCAAGCTTTCTGTTGCGACCAAAGCCTCTGATCTTAAGTAGCACTAAAGTTCTAAGTGTCCTGATCCTAAACAAGCACAGCTATCTGTGAAAGAGTTGAATCAAAAGATCAAGTATCTGAGATTCATTCTCTTGAACACTTATCTAAGACTTGGGTCAGTAAAAAGAACAAGATACCATACATTGCAAAGTGTATTAAGTATACTTGATTCACAGAGCTATCTGATTAACTGAAAAGTTAACAAAGAAGCTCATCTGACAACTCAAACCGAAACCAACACCAAAACCGGCGTGGAGTACAGGAAGTACTTAGTTTGGAAAATCAGGGAATAACTCCAAGGTTACCGGAGTATAGGAAGTACTTGATTTGGGAAACTAAGGAATAACTCCAAGGTTATTGAGTATAGGAAGTACTTAGCTTGGGAAGCTAGGGAACAACTCAAAAAGGTTTCTGAGTACAGGAAGTACTTGGCTGTGAAAGCCGGGGAATAACTCAGGGGGAACATTTGGTTGGGAACCATTTGTTACAAGGATTTCTTAGAATAGGATTATTGTAAGGTGAACTCAAATATCTGTTCTAGTGAATTCTAGGTCTTTGGAAGACCGAAGTGGATTAGTTGGAGGATTACGACACCTCCAGATACCACTATACTTGCTGTGTTATTTACCTTTCTGT
Organism: Plantago major; assembly: GCA_026545765.1. NCBI lineage: Eukaryota > Viridiplantae > Streptophyta > Magnoliopsida > Lamiales > Plantaginaceae > Plantago > Plantago major. Next base: position 85,493,360 of record CM048843.1, on the reverse strand, counting down.
ATTTACATTTCAGCAACACACACACACACACTTTAACTGTTTCTGCACTTATCTATCTTAAGTCTTCCGCGCTCTGATTCTAAGTATCAGATATCTACACAGATATCTGAGAAATAGTTTTTATCGACAAAAGTTTAAAAGACTATTCACCCCCCCCCCCCCTCTAGTCTTTTACGTTGCCGTTATCTGGACCAACATCCCTGACCATCACCGTAATCTCTCCAATTACCGGAGGTCGTGCTCTGTCCCTATCAATCGGCGGTTGATGCTCCGTCATAGCCTCCAATTGATTTTGTTCCTCCGTAGTAGGTTCCCCGGATGACGAATCGATGGTGTCGCTGCCCTCCTTTGCGGTGGCCGGATTGCCCTGCTTCCTCGGGCGACCACGGGGCCGCGGCGGTTCAGGCACCGTTTTCTTCGGAACCATCGTTAGGGTTTTTCTTTAACCTGTTTGAACTAAAGTAAAAAGATATGTTTGCAATACAATACCTTCATTGTCAATAATTTGTGTACAAGAGATGATAAGAAAGATCCCACATGGAAATAAAGTAAAAGGATTGAAAGATATATAAGTAAGCTCTTGCATAATAGAAATAATTATGGAAAAGACCTAGTGGTGGGCTTTACAAGTGGATTTAGTGCTTGAGAAATTAAATTTACAAGTCTATGATGAGGCACTTGAGGCTTGACTTTTAATTTAAATGTTAATTTTCGAATATGGTTTTATTTGTTTAAATTCGAAAATTGCTTTCAGAAAAATCAAAAATGTGTCTCTATCCGAAATTCGTTTGGATATACATGACTGTTTGAAGCTTTATCGATTTCTCCGAATGATTGTGTCTTTACCAACAGAGACGATTTCCATTATAAATACAGAGTTCCTGCAGAAGGAAAACTCACTTCTTCTCACACCATCTTCTGCACTTCTTCTCATTCGAATTCTCGAGCCTTGTTGTATCCTGCAAACAAGTTTTCACAGTGCTGAAAATATTGTTTTTCGGAAAGTGATATCACGCCTCAAGATTTTTTGGGTTCTCTGCTTTTACAGTTTGTTTCCATTCTCAAAAATTAACATTCATATGATAATTTGGTTTAGGCCAGGGGTTGGTGTGTAATTTCATTTGTTAAACATTAAATGGTTGTTTGTAAAGCGATTAAAATGGATCGGGTTTTAATTGGGTTTAATTGTGAATAGTTACTGAATTATAAATGTGTTTTGAAAAATTGTGTTTAGGATGGAATTAAAGTTGTATGGGTATTATGGCTATTATATAGGGTGTGTAAGGCTTCTTATAAATCTTAATCGAATCGAATCAATTGATCTGAATCGAGTAATTGAAATCGAATGAGTTTGCAGACGAAGAGAACAGAGCCTATGAGTAAAGTGATGTGTGTAAGAGTTTTTAAGATTAAAACCTATAAAATTTTAACCTCAAACACAAGTTTTCACAACCCAATTAAAATTCAGTTATTGTTCACTGTAAAAACCAGACTAAAACTCGATCAATTTAGATCGCTTGTTAAGCAACCACTAACTGATTTATTAAAGTACTATGTAAAGAAAATCTTGTTTGTCGAAATGGCAGAGTGCTTGCACGCGTATAGTAATTTAGTATTATGTTTCTTTAGATACAATTTCGACCGAGTGTATCTTTTTTGGTGGTTTTCGAACAACCTAATTAGGTCGTTTGAGATAAGGGAGTTTTGACACTTTTGCTTATATATTCTTATTCTAGTATATATTTGACAAGTAACTTATGGATATTATTAAAATACATCTATTCGAAAAATGATCAAGTATGTATGTGTGTGTGACCAAAAATGTTTTGTTCAAATACATGGATTTGAATGAATGTATAATCTCATTGATATGCATGACTACTCACACTGATCTTTGGATATTAGACCATTACAATATTTCCGTCCTCAACTCCATCTAACACTCGTATTGCAAATCTCACTCGTGCCTTAACTCTCGCTCTTTAACTCCACAACCAGAGTAATGAGTTAGTTGGAGTTTTTTTTTTTTCTTTTCCCACTTAAGTGGTATATTTTTTTTGACAGAAAAAATGTAGTCATCTTGCATTATTAATCTTAGTCGTGTAAAAGTTAATTGTTATACGAAGTAAATTAAAATTGACGTATAATATCAATAAATTCACGCGAACTTTAGAAAAAAGTAACATTGGGAGGCCTAAAACCATTCAGAACAACATCTACAACTGAATCAGCTAAACCGGCGTTTAGTAAAACCGGAGCTACTGATAAACCCTAAACCTCTGTTACTTCTTCCTCCAGACCTCTTCAATTCTCACCAGCTACTATGGCGAAAGAACATACCAAGAAGAGGCAGAAAAGGAAAAACAGAACCGAAGATGAACTGGTACAAGGAGAAGCTTCTAAAGCTCCCCGGATAATGGAGAAAGAAGCACCAAAAGTCCAGCTTGACGATGTAAATTCTCCATGGAGGAATTTGCAGCTGATTTTATCTCTCAGGGACAAATCCAAGAAAAAATCCAAGGACAAATCCAAGGAAGAAATCAAGGAACTTGCAGAGTACGTAGCAGTGTTAATTCTTGTTCTTTTCTCAGTTCATGTCAGTCTTGAGCTAAAGCTGAACTATTTTGGTTACCTGTTGAAGTAAGAAAGACGAGCAAATATGGGAAAAAGATTAGGTTTTTAGTGTAATGAATCATTTAATTGTTGCATTTAGCTATATTCTAGTGACCCAATTGTTGGGAATTTGGGATGAATGGCCTAGTTTTTTTTTTTTTTTAATGAGGTTTTATCGGTTGTTTCCCTTTCTATTGCTTCATTACTTGCTTTCTAATTTACGGGCACTATTTCCGTGGCTCATAATAAGGGAGTTGTTATATGCTTTGCAGGAAGATAGATTTGGCTTTTGAATTTGTTGAGTCGAGCATTAACGTCCCAACGGATGATACTGACCGGTCGAAGCGAGTGGTGGATATGTCAAGGGCACTAGTTTCCATGAACAAATGGGTTCAGAAGGTATTGTTTGAATCTGACAAGGAAATGGGAGCTAAAGTAAAGGAAGATCTGTTTGAGACTCCGGGTTCATGTTTTGATCTTAGATGCTGGAAGATTTTACATTTCTGCCTGGAAGAATCGAAAAAACTTCGCCTTTCATTGGCTTGTCACAAGGACTTGTTAGGTGTTATTCGGCGCATTGTGGCAGATGCATCGTTTTCCGTAAAAGATGTGTCTGTGTGCTTTGAAGGAAATCTCTCAGGTCAACGGATGGAATTGTATAATGTTGTCCTCGATTGTGTCGCATTGGTTTTCACATTTCATGGTGGAGTAGCAAATGTGGATTTAGACAATTGGATATCTCTCATGGAAGAAGTGCTCGGGCTTATCGTGAAAGTTCCTGTGGATCAGCATGCTAGCAGCCAGTTTGGCAAATTTGTCTTGCAGCTAACATGTTATTTGCTTGAGTCATTAGCTAAGTTCTTGAGGGTCCATCCAACAGATAAAATAGGATTCCGTAAGTTTATTGACAAACTTCTTGAGCCTCTGATGCACTTGCTATATCAATCACGTTCAAGTTCTTTTCCAGATAACAATGAGGTATACACAAATTTGTCTAAATTGGTTGAAGAAGTTTTAGCCCAGGGTCTGTTTCACTCAACTCACATTGATGGTTTTCTTAGCTCACAGAATTCTACTAAATACAGAGATTCTTCAGATGGTGCAGCTAAGGTGGAAAAATTGGTAAATACAAGTTATCATAAACACCTATTTAGTAAGGTGGAGAAGATAGTGTCCGAGAAGAAAGGCTTGGCAATGGCTGGGCTGGGTTATATGCTTCACTTATTTGTCAGTTGTGCTATAAAACAAAAGGGAGCTATGGCCAATGGAGGAGACGCTGGAGAATCTGATAGCAGTCATAGTAGTCATGTTCTTGTAACCCAATTTCCTGGAGGAACTGTAGTTCCGCAAAAGAAACCAGGATACCCCAATATGGATGCAGAACTGCGCAAGTCAATCTTTGATTATTTTGTGAAGATTATGGAATGTCTTTTAGCTGATGTAAATAAATACCTTGAGCTTGACGTGGCGGCCACAGATATATTGTTGCATGTTGTCAGCACTCTAAGATCCATCAGTAACTTACTTGCTAGTTTAAATCATGACAAGATATATATAAGAACAGAGGACCTCTCTGAAGGAGCGTTCAAAAACTTTCTGAGGTTAATCTATGTTACGATCATGTCATTTTCTACTAGAATCACTCATATACAAACATCAAAAATCGAGTCAGATGAAAATTCATGCAGAGATCTATTGATCTCTGCAAGGAAGGAGCTCATTGCCACAGTACATAATTTATTAGATATTGAATATGAGGTTGTTGGCGACGATCTAGAGAACCTATGGACTATGGTCTTCTCTTCTGTTGCTTGCAGCTTTAGTTCAACTGATTTGGATGAGGCCCTGCTGTTCCCAGATATATTGAGCCTGGGATGCAAGCTTATTGATCTTTACAGCGAACTTCGGCAGGTTGGAGTCAATTTTTTTAAAGTTTTCTCCTTTATAATTGTGTAATTATGTTTGTTTAAAGCGTAAAACATTGTCTACTACAACGAACATATGACTTTTCTCTGATGCATGACAAATATTTTTGAAGCCTAAAGTTCAATGTAATAGTGTCTTATGCTGCTTACACTGTACGATGTAAGCTACCTAGTGCTAAAATTTGAATCTGGTATTCATGGTGTTATTCATTAAAAGCAATAATAGTAGTTTCATGAACTTTGATAAAATAATACATGTGTAGTTCTTCGACTTAGAGGTTGCTCTCTGAAGTTCATGATGTAATGTTTCATTTAACTCCGAATGATAGATCTCTGCCGTAAACTATTTGATTTTGCCTGCCCATTGAAACCATAGAACAAATGTTCTTTTTCTTTCTATTTTGTGCAGTGCAGCAATCAATTATTATTTTTTGTTAATTTCTTTTCTTTTTTACCTTTTGTTTTTTGGTGTAAGAGTATAGACATCAGATTTCTAATTATATATTTAATAGTGTAGGTGAATTCCTCTATATTTGCTCTGTGTAGAGCAGTGAAGAATACCACAATACTTCTCGGGGTCAGTGTGTGCATCCCATCACATAGCAGTTCCTCCTATTCAAATTCATTGAACAAGCTGCTGTGCTCTTCGGGCTTTAGGCTTTCGCTCAGCAACGCTATTAAAGTCATACCAGAAGGGCAAGCAGCTGGATTAGTTCGGCAGTTAAACTCAGAAATAACAGAATCACTGGAGTGGATAAATTTGGAGCATCATATTGCCAATCTGAGTGAAGGTTCACATTCATACCCAAATAAATCTGATTTTCGCCGTTCTTGTCTGCAAGCCGAAGTCCTCGGTAAGGTGTTGTCTGACATGTATACAATCATTTTAGACTCGGTCTCAGTGAGTTCTGGCAATAGTTCTCTTTTTTGTGCTTCTTTGGTAAATCTTATCAAGTCTGTACGCCCTAGTGCGAGTAGGTTGATTTTGGCACTACCAAACCGTACCGACAAATTGTCTGCTGTTATTGATGGACAAAGTTCGAGTGAGGGGATTCAACATGATAATATGTCAACATGCTGGATCCTTGTGTTCCTATTCCGTTTGTTATTGTCCTGCAGATGCTTATTCCAGCAAATCATCAGCCTTATGCCTCCCGATGCTTTAAAAAAGAAGTTGGGAGTAATAGACGATTCCTTCACAGCATACTCTTGGAAGGATTGGATGGAAATGTCTGGTTGTGCTCAAGAAGGATTTTTTACCTGGACTCTCCTTCCTTCAGTCCCACTTCTAAGTATTTTACATTCAGTTTCAGATATTTATATTCAAGATGCTGTTGTGATTTGTCCACCCCTGGCCTATGTATTACATGCCATGGCTCTCCAGAGACTTGTTGATTTGAATTTGTTAGTTAAGTCTTCTGAATACATGCTTCAGTGGAACCAAACTCTGTGTCAGAAAGAGTTGAAAGAAACTAGTGAATTGTCATCTTATCGTAAGAGAACCAGGAAATGGAAGAATTGTGCTGCGAACATGAAGCAAGAAGCTGCGGATCTGACAAAGTTCATTCTAAGATATATTTTAACTGTGGATAAAGACCAGATATATCATCCCTCATTTGATGGTGCGATTGATGACAGAATCTTTCTAGGCCTGCGTGATTATAGCAGTCCAGATTTTGCTGTAGGTTACCTGGATCTAAAGTTTTTGCCATTAACACTGTGGTGGATAATTTGTGAAGACATTGATCTTTGGTGCTCTCATGCTGCCAAGAAGGACATGAAAAAGTTTATTACAGTTCTAATTGAGGCTTTCCTTTCGTGTGAAAGCGATAAAATTGTCCATATAGATATCTGTAATGCTGATAAGGCAAGCTTCCTTAATAGAGTCGCTGCACATCAAATTGCAATGAAGTTTCTGAGCAACACCATCGCACATGAACAAAGAGTAAGAGTTTTATTAGCTTCTTTTTTTTTTTAAAAATATCTAAGAGTTTTATTAGCTTCTTTTTTTTTAAATATCTATTCCTTACAGAAGCAATTTTTCTACTCATGATCCTTGTTCTTTCACATATGCTGCTCCTTGAAGAGGATCTCTTCCAGAGTCGAGATTGAAAAAATATTATTTCAAGATAAAGATGTAGACGCCATTATTTGATTAACAGTATTTTGAACAAGCAAAATTTAGCTGTCAATAAGTTCTTCTGACATGTGCAAGACATCAACTATTTGTAAATAATCAGAAAAATTAGACATTCCTTTGAGCTTGCGAGATCATAACTGTCTTAGACATTGAGAATTCAAGAGGAACATCACCTAGTGCAATTACACCAACACAGTAAAATGTTAGGTGTAATAGCACAAGTAAATATCAGTTTATGAAATGGCAGTTAATCAATATTTCATTTTAATATTTTGAATTTGAGTTGCTACAAGGTTCCAACTGAATCACTGGAAATCAGGTAGTAAGGCGGGTGGGTGGAGGGGATGAATTTCAATGCTCAATACTTATAATATACTTGATGACACATTGTCTTCATGTTGCTTACCTTCACGTTTGAGGACAAAATCCATGCTGTCATATTCTATGGCTCTCCTTTGTTTATTGTCGTTGGTTGCTTGCATTATTGTTCTTTCTGGTCATGTTTTCACTTTCGGTAATCTTAGTCCATCCACAGATATATGGCATCAAGGCTCTGCAAAGTCCTTCAGGATTCAGTGTTATCTGTTTGTAATTCTGGAGTTGAAGTGAGCAAGTTACCTGATTGGGCAGACGTCATGACTGCTCTTGAACATGTACCTTATGAGGGAAGTGGCAAGTTAGCATGGTTAGAGCCAAATATGGTGCCAACTAAGTTTCACGCAAGACAAACTAGCCCAGAGTTTGTTAGATGTCAATGTTTGCTTGCCCTTGTGACACAACTGCCTAGAGAATATCTGAGTTCAAGATCATCATCATTGTACATTACCTGCGTTCTCAACCTTGAGAGGTAAGAGTGGCGTTCTTCCACCTTTGTTATTTTTTTGATGAGATACATCACTATATTTCGATTGACATAATTATTAACTGAAGTAAACCACCCCAGCACCTTATGTACTGGGCCCAATCTGTCTCTACAACTACCCTTTTAGACTAAGTTGTTGACTACTTTTTAGTAATTTGTGGACGTTTGACATATCTACGGTCTCAATTAACCTTTTCTCCTCTGTGCTCGTGGTTTTGCTAAACATCGAGTAACTTTTGCCTCTGTATTTCAGGCTTCTGGTTGGCATCATGTTAGGTTGGTCCGAGGCATTAGGCTCACCCAGTCTTTATGAGATCCTCCGATTGTTTGTGTCCTGTCGAAGGGTTTTGAAGTTTCTAACTACATCTTCTTGTATGAATATGGTCATTGGCCGTCAACCTGTGTTGGCCTCGGTAGAAAGCTCCTTTCCTCTGTTATGGCTCCTAAAGTCATTGTCTGTAGTCGTTGGATTTCAACATTCACTTCCAGAAGAGATTGTTTTTGAAGCAAAAGTTGCAACATATTCACTGATGGACCACACATCTAATATATTCCAGACAGTAAGCAGATATTGGTTTCAATGCTCAACCAGATCATCTAAGAAGCTTCGCAGGAAGAGAAAACGAGTAGGTTCTGACATTGTGGAGTCAGACGCATTAGAAAACGGTCGTCATGTCGGTAACAACTCGAAAAATTTCTTTCAACTGGTGGAAGCAATAAGTGATCAAATACAAATCTCACTTAGTAGTTTCAAGGATGCGCCTCATGACAAAAGAGTAGAAAGCTCAGCTGGATTTCATGAGGTGAACAAGTTGACATCCATACTAGCTTCCTTTAAGGGAGTATTGCAGGGCCTGGTTTCGACATTTGGCTGCAAAATTGTAGTTGATGGTAACACCCACATAAAGAATTCAAGCTATCTTGTGGAACTGACCAATATAGATCCATGCTTAGCATCGTGCATAGATTCTGTAACTTTTCTTCTCAAGGCTTTCTTCCTTGAGAATGATCACACTCTCAACTTGACAATATGTGGTGGTGTTACATCAGGGTCAAGAGCTGCTTCATTTGGTGGCCGTGATGTATCTGATGATTCTTCCAACAAAGGGGAGATGATCCCTGCTGACAAGGTATTACCCTCTAATATCCAGGAACTTGAAGATTTTAAAGCTGAGGTTAGAACAGTGAGAAAATATTTGAGGAAATCGTTGTTAATGGAAGTGGTGAGTGGTGAAAACGCCGAGGCTGCTTTGTTTCTTCAGCAGCTGTTTTCTGCCTGTTCAGCTATTTTGAGATTGAATTTGCTGACTGGAGTGAAATCCCTTTCCCTGGGCTTATTTCCTATTGTAGTATGCATTTCTGAATTTCTTCTGTTGGACTTTGCGAGCAGCACTGAAATGCCACATCTATTTAACTTTTATTGTTTAAATGCGGCGGTGGAATTTCTTGAAGTGTTAGGTAGTTACTTTCCACTGATCGATCCTATATCGTCAAGAGATTTTTATGCTGAGCTTGTCGATTTACACATAAAAGCAATTGGAAAATGCATATTATTACAAGGGAAGGAGGCAAAGGTGGCTTCTCAAGAGACATGTTCGACCTCCAAGATGCCAACTAGTGACGTAGAAACTTGTTCTGTTACATCAAGTCAACTGGCTGAGTTTAAGCGAAGGTTGAGGACCTCGTTTGCAACATATGTCAAAGAATCGTGTGAGTTGCATTTACTATCTGTCATTCAGTCTGTGGAGAGAGCTTTGGTTGGGGTTCAGGAAGGTTGCTCAACAAGTTATGAAATAGTTATCAAAAGTCCATATATAGGAGAGGTTGCCTCCTTTGTTGCAGCAGGCGTTGATTGCTTAGATCTAATTCTTGAATTAGCAGCAGGTAATTTTCAATTTTCTCAAAGTTGTGCTTCTAACACCATTCATAATTTGTTTCATCCATGTCCTGCTGCAACATAACACAAGGGACCTCTATTATACCCTGTTAAAATGGCATGTGGAACTCCACTTTGGCAACTGCATTTGCTTTGAGGGGTGTGAAGTGATACAATGTGAAAATCTACATTGAAATTGGTGGTTTGACCGCAGAAAAAAAGGATGTCCTAAATTATAACTCTAATATAACCAATTAACTTTTAAATTCACAAGGACTATGTTTCATTGTTCTGAGAGCTGGTGCATCGAATATCCAACATAGTTCTGTGGTTTATTTAATATTTGATTGACACTTTCTTTTGTGGCAGGCAATAAACGTTTTAGTATGATCAAAGGCCACATTCAGAGCTTTGTTGCTTGTCTTTTCAATGTCATCCTGCATTTGCAAGCTCCTTCTGTCTTCCTTAAAGATGTTAATTGCACCCAGAGTAATGCAGGCCCTGATCCTGGCTCAGTTATTCTCTTGTGTATTGGAACGCTGGCAACAATTTCTGGGAAACCCACTTTCTTTCAGATAGAAATGGGCCAAATATCTCAGACGCTTCGTGTACCTGGGGCACTATTTCAACAATTTCTCCATCTTCAGCTTCCCAGCTTTCCTTTTATAACCCCGACTGGAATTACCAAAAACAATAGTGCTGTAGATAAGAAGTTTTCCATGGAGTTATATGCTGGATGCTGCCGTTTGTTATGTACTGCTGTTAAACATCATAACAAGTATGCTGCATCTCTATCCACATTGTGTGATCACAGTTTTGATATTTGCAACCTTTTATAGTTTCTATTTTTTGCTCAAAACTTTCTTCTTAGAATCAATCTCAGTGTCTCTCCATTCTTTGATTCGCAGCGAGTCTCGTCAAAGCATAGCTCTTCTTCAAGATTCTGTCAGTGTCCTCCTTCATTGCTTGGAGATTGTAAATACTGATCCAGTTGTGGGAGGACATGGTACTTTGGCATGGGAAGTACAGGAGGCTGTTAAATGTGCCGCTTATTTACGACGAGTTTATGAAGAGGTGCTTTTCTATTTACTAGTTTCATCAAGTTGCTTTGCTGCTTGTTTGAAATCTCAATTTGCTATTGGGCTTGTTTCATGCTGATGAATTTCTCTCAATGCAAACTTTGGCTCCAAATGTAAAAGATGGGGCGATTGCTGGTTTTAAGTCTATGCTTGTTGCTCTGCCAGGCCTAAACTATTGGTTTCAAATGCTTTTGATTTGTGCTTATATCAACTTTTGCAGGTTTGTGTGGACTTGGTGTATCACTTGCTAAAATTGGTTATAGATGAAGTTAATTGCTCTCTGCATGCATATTTGCTGCAATACTACTAATAGTCTTTTTTATTATTAGTAACATAAATGGTAGACATATGACATTTGGAGGTTGATGAGCAATTCCAGACAACTTGATCTTCATTCAACTGAAATAAATTTACATATTGCTAATGAGAATGAGTGTTGCTTCATGTCGCATAGGCATGAAGTATAGGTATGGGTGTGTAGTCTGATCAACTGTATTGTTGACATATACTTGTGGAGTCCCAAAACTAAGTTATTCAGGTGTTATACAATACACTGACCTTATAACCTTCTGACTGATAGTTTAACCACACGATGGACCCATGCAAATTTGACTATGTTATTTAAGTCCCAAGTTTTACGCAACTTGCTACTGTGTAGTTCGTTTCTGTTATCTTGTCTGCTATATAGCTGACACCATCTTTCCTTTTGAAACAAAAGCTGCGGCAGCAGAAGGATATATTTGGACAAAGCTCATATTTATTTTTGTCTAGCTACGTTTGGGTTTATTGTGGATTTGGGCCGGCCAGGCGTGGTATTATAAGGTAATTCCTCTATCCTTCTCTATTATTTACTTTGTTCTAACTGCTACATGTTCTCTTTTACGTAAAGTATGAGCATAGATTAAAACTTAATTTGTTATATGTACCTTACGAACTAAATGAAATGTTTGTAACATCAATTTACTGTGCCATAAGAACTATAGAACTTCAATAGTGTCATCTTTTTATGGGTTAAGGACAAATGAAAAAATAAACCACATTCTTGATTGAGTGGTTTGTTGCCACATATTCATAGTCGGAGGATGACAACTTACTCTCTGTTTGAATTTCCTAACTATTAGGAAAGTAGATGAATCTTTGAGGCCCGGCATATACGCTTTGATAGACTCCTGCTCTGCCGATGATCTTCAACTTCTTCATACAACATTTGGAGGTAAGCTTTATGTGTTTAACCTCATTACCAATCAAGTAGGCTTTCATCTCTTCATGCCAAGTAAAATCATGAGTTTTATTACCAAATGCGTAACTTGTGCTCCTTTGTTCTGTTAATTCCTGCTCGGTTCTGTAGAGGGCCCTTGCAGAAGCACTCTTGCAACACTGCAGAATGATTACAAAAATAACTACCAATACGAAGGGAATGCTTGATTTCAGCCTCGAGTTCTCTGCTGAGAGTTGCCGAGCCACACATGTTTGAACTAAAGGCGAAGGAGGAGCTCGCTCCAACTACCTTTGAAGTTTAAGTGCTGGGTGATATTATTGATCGAAGAGACACGATGCGGGACCGCAGGGCAAGATTTGAGTTGAGTCACGGTGTAATTGTTGATGAGTTGAATTAGCATGCAGGAATCCCCTTTCGAACTCTTTTTTTTATGCTATTCATAAACTATTTTTAACCCACTTGTGAGAAAAGGAACATCAATGATGTATGATAAAATGTAAAATGACAGTGGAGCATTATAGACTTGGTTTTATTCTTAAACAATGTTTAACCTATTTATGTAATGGTGCTTGATTGAGAGATGAAGAATCTCTGGTACATCTTTGTCATAATCAACTTATAACATTTGTACAAATGGACCAATGACACCTTTACTAGTGGAATGTATTAATTATTGATCCACTAAACACAACTGAAAAAAATAAAATAAAGTATAAATAAAAGCAAGAAACCTATTATTCGAAGAAACGTGGAATATCAGGGGCAAAACAATCAATCACTAGACATCATAGGATCTCATGTATTGTGTCTGGTGAGTGCATATGTTCTTGTCCCGAATATGAAAGTAACTCTCGACGTTCAAGTTAATAGTATCCGAACCTTGCTTGTTTTTGTATGATAATTAGTTCCTTGTGCAATGTGAACATAGTGTGTAATCGTGTCTGGAATGTGGGAATAGTTACACCAAAATCACGTTTGCAACATTTTTTATAGACTTGTGACTGGAAATCATTCGAAAAGAATTTTGAAGATTATGCATGCAAGTAATTATTTTCCGAAATGTGGCTGGAAGATGACCGACTACCAAAAAGGTGGTACCTAACTGTTAGAAAATAGCTAGTGGTGCAATTTAGCCCACAAAGCCGCTATATCAGGTGAACTATCCGTTGTTTCTTGCCACTTATATGACTCGTGATTGCTTTAACCACACTTCAAAATATTTGGTCCAAATATTGGGATACAAATTCTATGTGAAAGTCTTTGGAAGCAAGAAAAAAATGTCATTCTGTGGAGTGTGGACTATTCTAAAGTAAATATGATCTCTTTGTTTACGACATAATTATTAGACTATTTTTTAAAAAAATTACTATCTTTTCACTCTCTTTAATACCATTGCTTAGAGGTATTCCAATATCGTACATAGTAAATTCACTCGTATTTGAAGTCGATTTCATAATCTCAATTAGTACTAGCATTTGGACATGATCTATGAGCAAATTATATGTATTGCGATTTATAATGAATCACATTATCATATACTATATCATATCAAACTAGTATGATATTGTTCGACTTTTTAGTCAAATCCCTCACATATTTAATTCTGCAATTACAAAAATAGCCTGTTACTATGTGATAATGATAGTCTACTTATTATATACACACTCGCTCTTAACCGATACGAAACCTTGGATATTACATTATCACTCCTTCATAATTTGAATCTTAACTAGAATCTTTCATACTTTGTGAAATAATTATATAAAGGTGTATCCTCTTCCATTTAGAATAAATTGATCTTTACAATATAATAAGCCTATGTTTATTCCACTTTCATCACTAGATCAAGATTAGATAAAATAATCTACAAAACCTAATCAATTCACCATCCTTTCTCAATGCTATATATATATATATATATATATATATATATATATATATATATATATATATATATATATATATATATATATATATATATATATATATACAAATAAGTTAGGCCATCCATCCATTCACCTGCCATATGAACTAGTCAAACAAAACAAACACTCACCAAAACCAACCATCATTCATTAGAACCATGCCATACAGAAGAAGCACAGCTTCCACAATCTTGGAGGTTTTCTCACTGAACCCTCTACCCTACCCAGTCCTCCTCATCTTGGCCGTGATCTTCGTCTTCCTCGGCATCCAATGGTACGTGTCGTACGAAGAGGTGGTCGAGGCAGCTGAGGAGAGCTTGGGGTGGGTGTTGATGGCTTTACCACTAATTCTGCTGTTTCTTGTTAAGTGGCTGTCAAGTTTCGAGAACCCGGGGTGGTGGTTTAACGGAGCCTATCCATGGGACAGGCAGCCGATGGCAAGGCGATACTTTGGATCGTCGTCAGGGGAGGGTGGCTCTCCGTGGGGCGTGGCGGCGTTGATCGTTTTGTTGCTTGTTATGGTTCAGTATCAGTCTGATTTTCTTGATAGTTGGTTCATATGAATGAACTGATCACTCTGGTAGTAAGTAGTTTTGTTGTAAGATGTAAAATTTCCATGTAGTAGCACTATAATTACCACAAATAGTGTTTATACTAGTTTGCCTCTTTGGAATTTTTTAAACGTTTAACCACCGGTATATTATCAAATACTGATACATATAGAATCCATCTGTAGGGTCATAGTCAGGTTATGTGAGAGAGGTTACGCCCTAATATCTAAATGTACGTACAACGATCGATCTTTCCTCTTGGCACTAAGATTAAACATTTGAATTCAAGGAATAATTAACAAGCAAATCATGAAAGCTGTAAAATGCATGTAAGATTTAATTATTCGATTAAGTTACTGATCCGATCACTTCTATTGAAAGTTAGCTAGAATATTAATGAACAGAGAACCTTCACGAATAACATCTTAAATGATTGGAGGGCCCATTGTAATTATAATTTGATCGATAATTGGATAAAGAATGAGTGATTGGAGTAAAATGTTGGCCCATTTTTTCGCAAAGTGTAACAATTCTAGTGGTCCTTTAGTCATAGCCACTTGGGATTAAGTAGGAGCGGCCACGAAAGTATATTAATTAGCCCCACTTCTAGTTAATAAAACTGCAGACTAAACGATTGCCAACACAATTTATATAAATCATACACATGACTACTAATACACCTTCTAATATGAGAGAGTAACGGTTCCCGGACCGTATTGGTGGATGGATCTAAACAATAGTCATTACTACATCTGTACCTGATGAAAGTAAAGATAGACCATGCTACTCCCATCACTTTGAGAAATACTGAATGAATGTCCAAATTCATGTATAAAATTACTGACAATAAAAAACCACAAGTAATAATTACTCGAAGTCGTCACAAACATAGAATTCAAGAGTAGAATCAATCTTACTAATCAGAGCTTCCAAAAGGAAACCACTTAGAGTGAAAAGAGGACTGGTAAGACACCAGCACCAACAACACCAGCACCAGAACCGCCACGCCCCATGGGAATCCCGACAACCCACGACCCAAGTCCCATCTCTCTCGCCTACCATCACGTCTTGGAGACCAAAAGTTTAACCCCCCACCCGCGACCAGACTCGAGCTTAACACAAATATGAGAATGACAGGAACCAGGAGCAGCACTAGCTTCAAGCCGACCATAGTGGACTGCATTTGCTCCTTGTAGGCAGAGTACTGAGATATCGACAACAGGAAGATAACAATGGCGAATATGGCCATCAGTGGAAGAGGCGGAGCGGACATGGAACCAAGAGTTTGATTGCTCCAGCCTTGTTTCCACTCTGGAACTCTTCTCCTTGAGTGAATCAAATCCATCTTCTTGGAGTAACATTTTTTTCTCAAGTGGATGGATTTATGTATAGGAGGGAAAAGGAGGGAGATACTTAACTAGTAAGGTGGCTTTGGAATATATTCTTTGAGTTTTGAGTGTTTTATTCTCAAATCTCAATTTCCTTTATGAATGGATTACAGTTCACTCAAAATGTACACATTATTCTTATTTACTACATGTTCAAACTTGAGTGACAGTTCAACTTTGTTTTCACAAGCCGCAGCTAGAAATAAATTTGACCTTAGAGAATGGCAATGCCATGAATTTACCTGGACTCGATATTTTGAACCGGAGCTACTTAAACTACATTAACTACTGTGTTTATACTTCTCTAGTTACAGGCTTACTGCTACATGTATAAACTGTAAAGAACAGGATAACAGAAACACCAAACTCACTGAATAACTCCAAAATTTAGGCAAAGCCTGAAAACTTGATTTACTGATAACCTTAAAAATCCAAACTATGATTAATTCTAGTCCTGATATGACATGATAAATGGTCATGTAACTTGATGAATAAATGATACATTAACAGTTTGTTATCGAAAAGGATGAAACCAAATTATTTGAAACTTTAAAAGAGTTGACCTACCACTGCAAGGAACGGCTTTTAGCTCGCGGGGGATCCTTTGATTCTTTGAGCCGCTCGCTCTCTTAGGATTATCAAGAAAATCATGCAGCAACCTTCCTGGAGTTACGGAGTTAATAATGGTGGTGAAATCAGGATCCTGTTGCAAAGGAAATTAAGGAGTCTGTATATAAATCTGTGACAACTGACAAGAAATCATAAGAAATGGAAAGCAAGAACTTTGTAACCAACAACACAAGCAATGTGAAAATAATCTTTCTCCGTGATAGAATTGTCTACTTGCAAATATATAAACCATGCACAAAAAATTGGGCATAAACTATAATGTTCTCATATATAAACGGACATTTACCCCTTGGTCAAATCGATATATCTCTCTTCTTTCTTTGCTAGCTCAGCAGAATTCACCGCCGCCTTTTTCTTGGAATTGGGAAACAGAAAGCCAATTTGTTTTCCTCTTTGATAGGGAATTGCAGACAAAACAAGAACAAATTAGTATGAGCGTCATCAGAAACTAGATGAGATACATATATATACAGACAAGAGGAAATGAAACAGAGACAATGTATATATTAAGGGGCATGAAAACGGAATCAAAATGTCCTATACATAGTTGAGGACACATGGCATAGCCTTCAGAATTTTCATGATAGGATATGAATCAATATTCTTTGTATGAAAGTTGACAATCAGAAAGTATATTAGTTGCGTAACTCCATTATATTTGTGTCGAAAGTCTGGACTTGTTGTCATGATCAGTCGATTTATTAAAAAAGATCCAACTCAAGTTACTCAACATAATGAGAAATAGGTTTATTCTTGCCTACAACATGCCTTCGTGATTCATGTTTTTTTGGAAGAAGCAAAGTTTATTGAAAAGAAGCACAGTACAGCATTACAGCAGAAATTAAATTCATTCCTACACCTGACAGTACCAAGCAAGAACAGAAACATGTAAACCTATGCAAAACTGGTAACAGCTGAAGCCATATATATATATATGCAGAAAATCTCTTCCTCAACCAGAACGAGTTAAACCACATTAATCATATAAGCACGATACAACATTTAAACCACCATTAGGCAATACAGCATGTTATATCAAAGAATTAAATACTCACAACTTTTGGCAGGCTGACCATTTATGCAGACATCTTTGATGTGAGAAATGTCGAGCCATTCATTTAATTTGCAGCTGGAGAACTTCTCCACTTGTTCGCTAACAGTGAGCAATTATAAATAGATAATGCAGATAATTTGAATTTGGTGAAGAATGGCATGTGATTTAGCCTTCTGCAGTCATGAATAAATAATTTTTTCAAAGAAGAAAGATTCGCCATCGATTCAGGCACAGTCTCAATGCTCCTGAAATTCTTTATGTCCAACTTTTTTAGGCCCTTAAGATGTTGAATCTGATCTGGCAATGAGTCCCAATTTTCTTGCCCGTATTAAAATAATTAATGATCCAAGAGAGGCAGGCCAGGCCAGGCCAGGCAGGATGGCATGGAGAAAGTGGTTGAAGGAACCTAAGTTCCATGAATTACCGCAAACCACTACTAAATACCTTATTTGGCTTCATTCGATTCGATTCATTCAAATTCGATTCGATTCTATATTTATATTTTATACTACAGATTCGATTCGATTCGATAAATTTACATTGAAAGAATGCCTAATTAAAGCAGCTGACAGTCTCCACATTAAAGCGTTCAGCTTTCGGAGGAAGATCAAAAAGAGATAATTCCTTAAGACAGGAGGACATTCTCGATATGCAAGGAAGAATTGAGCCCAAATTTGTGAAATTCTCCAAATTACTAAATTTCAGTTTCTGGAGCGAACAAGCTAGTGACTCACTTGACATATGGGTTAATCTTGGGCAGCGAAAATAACAACTCCTAGGAGTGAGTGAGGGACACTTCATTGAAATTCACTCTAAGTTTCTGCACAAACTTATTTCTAGGCTCTCCAGAGGCACTTGGATCAAGCTTCTTAAATCTTCTGTCAAGCCCAGAGGCGAAGGGAGGGGGTGCGGCTTTTTAGTATCAATTTGAAAATTTTCGCACCCATAATTTTGGCCAAATAAGGAAATTACTTGCTCCTATTATAGGTCTAAATCTCATCAACTATTTTTACCTATTTATTAGCCTTTGTTTCCTTCCGTTTTCATACATCTTAGTGGTTGTATTAAATTTCCAGACGAAAAAATTAAAGGTAAATAATTATAGAACTACACTTTTTCTTTTTCTTGGATTTTAGTTATTGTTTGTAATTTTGTTAGATGAATTTGATAGTATGAAAAAAAAGGCGATCCTAATTTATGTTAAATGTTTGTTTTATTAAGCGGTTCCGTTTTATATAGAAATATAACCCGACCCGACTTGTATATGCCAAAACACACCATTCATAATTTATAACATAATTTGCCCCCCCCCCCCTCCAAATAAAAAATCCTGGTAACGAAAGATTCTGATTCTTTGCAAAAGCTCATCTGGAACAGAAACCAATATGGGCAATGCACGCAAACTCAGTCTTTGGAGAGAGGTTGTGGTGTAACATACATTTGTAAGATCATCCACATTAGGGTTCACATTAGGGAAAATTAAACACTACACCCTCTCAATGTATACGTGTGGGATTCGCTGCTATAGTAAGTGAGGAGACCATTGGAAAAGGGTGTAGGGTTTAACAAACCTCACATTAGATACCCTCCGGTCCTCAAGGACAGGGAAATAACTCGGTATATACTCTTCAAGTACGGGCATGTCCCTATGCTGCTATACACAAGGATCTGAGACATGGAAATGCTGCAACTTCCGTATGCACATCAACCCACTCCATCAATTTTGGCATATTAAACAAGTGTTGCTCCTCACGGCTGGAAAAGCTGGTTTTGTTGCTTGAATAGTTGGCATATACCCTTTATAATAACCATATAAAATTTTAACTTTATTCCAACATAATTTTATATAACTCATCTATAATTTAATTATATTTATCAACTAAAAATTTCGATAGCTCGGTTCTATAACTATATCACCTTCAATATATCTTGAGTAAGTTTCCTGATGAACCATCTTCATAAAGGGATCGAAAAATAGTACAGTTATAACCACAACATTTGGGATTTCTACTAAGAACATCGCTCGATGTTGTACATACATATAAAAGATGACATAAAGTGTGCACTCATAAAATAATATTACACTTATACCTAAGAACAACAATCGGTGTCTTATGTGTCTCATCCAAGCATGTCCTTTTCAAGATATTGTGATGTGACTTTAGACAAATTTACTTAAAACATCATTGTTTGCGAGAGACCATTTCTCGGAGAGACCAGATCAAACATCACATATTTAGTTACAAACACCGTTTGTTCAGTTACAAACATCACATTTTAAAAATTGCAGGTAATGCAACTATTATGCATGTTCATTATACATACGGTGTTTAAAATTAAATATATAATGTTTGTAGTTAAATATGTGATGTCGACAATTGTGATCACTCCGAGATAGGGTCTTTCGCAAAAGTCTGCATACTTAAAAATATATAGTTACCACCAATTAAGCAAAAGAAAATGAAATGAATAAATGGTTAAGTGGATGTTTGTCTAAGGATTAAAGCTTTAAAAGGTTGCTTTTCTCATTCTATTTGACCAACAACTTTAATCAGTCGCAGTCAACGTTTGTAATCCATCTTTTACTCACAATTTAACTAAACACTCTCTCTCTACTCTTTTTTCTTACTTTACTTTTTTATTTATTATAACAACTTTAAAGAAATAAGCAATCTTAAAACCAAACAAATAATATTAAAAATATTACACACGTCACTTCACTTTAACACACCATATATAACAATCATACAAAAACCTATAAAATTCTAATTCCTTTTTTTTTTTTTTTGAGAATATCACTATTACAATCTTGTTATATCAAATATACCCATATCTATCATTCGTATATCAATCATTACATGGTAATCACTCATCGCTCAATCTATCATTCGTATATCAATCATTACATGCTAATTGCTAATCACTCAATCTATTAAAGTTAGCATACACTAGAACACAAACCCGCTTCCGACGGAAATCGAACCCATGACCTATGGAATCATGGCACCTCAGCCTAACTCCTTTTCAAACACAAACTTTTACAATTTAACTAAAACTCATTTAATGTTCATCTGTTAAAACTTAATTAACAGTGGCGTCTCACATATTTCAGGGCACTGTGCAAACTTGTAAAATTGGGCTCAAAAAAAAAATCTAAAATGAATAAACAATACAAAAAGACACGGCATACTATAATTGGTTCCACAAAATAATACTAATATGAAGAAAATCTTATTACTAAGAAAATTAAGAAGTTCAAAAAATACAAAGTACAAATAATTATAGTTTAAAAAATAACATAACGATGAGTAAGGTAATACAGACCAAACTTGAATTTAAGAAAGTGATTTTTACATTAAAATATTCTACCACCAGTCCATTTCTAGATAGCATATAAGAATACTATTATGAAATTTGGGGCCCTTAAATTTTGGGGCCGTCTGCATGTCCTTTGGTCGATAATTCATTCCTAAACGGCGTTACCGCGTGAGTGGAGTGGGAAATCCGGGCGAAGTTGCCTGGTATTGCATTGAATTCTCATAGGCGAAGACCAAACAGAGGCATCAAGTCAAGTAGTCAACTCAGGCATGAATTCATCTTCCTATAAGTGATCCTTATAATATTTTTAATCTCATACTATACATACATTTATAAAATAGTAATCTATAAACTATAGTCATCTGAAATTAATTTAGAAGAGCATTTCATTCTTTGTGAGCGACGGACGAGTTAATTTAACTCCGACCAAATTTGGCTTCACTAATTATGACATTGTAACATAGTTATTGTATCGTTATTGGATTTTATAATTACCCATGATTTGAATCACATGCGTCAAGTAGGGCTGTTCACCGGCCCGGAACCGGAACCGAACCGGCCCGGAACCGGAATCTGTGAATAGTACAGCCCGGAAACCGATCCGGTAGGAATCCGGTTCAGACCGAACCGATTCGGATCAGCTGGTCCGGTTTCGGTTTTGGACCGTATGACCCGTATATGTGTTTTTTTCTCTCCGTGAAGTCTACTTTTCTCGTTGATTTTCCAACTTGTTAAATGCTTACGGAGTGTTTGGTTACAAATTGGAATTGAGTTAGCTCAATTTCAGTTGCGTTTTTGTGTACAAAAACTACCCAAAAACTCAATTGGAATTGAGATAACTCTATTCGAATTTGGAACCAAACACTTCGTTAGTTTCTGAAATCTGTAGATTCACGAAAAAAGTAGCCTAGTAACTAGAATTAATTTTCCAATTAGCTACTAGTAATAGTGAAGTATGCACATGCTCAAATGATTAGCAAACTTCAGTCAACTTGTCAAGTACATATACATTAGAGTAGAATAGAGATAATAATATTTACAAAAATCTTCCTTTGTGCCATCTAATGAAATCTATATAATTAAATTAGTAACCAGTATGGTTTTAGTTAAATAGGATAAATGAAAAAAAAAGTAAGTCTTCTGAGATACGGTCTTGTGAAAAGATTAAAAGAGACGGACAAACATTATAATTATAATTTAAAATATTAAAGATTTTACTAATAACATCGATAATATATATGCACATAAAAAATGATATTAAATTATCCACTCATAAAACATTATTAATATTGTTTAAAACATTATACATATACTTAAAAATATCAATTCGTTTCTTTAGTATCTCACAAATACACATCTATTCCAACACTTGGAGAAGTGAAAAATAGCTTGATCATAATTCTTTTAATTTTTTTCACTAACATGAAACCATAAGCAGAGTAACCATATGTGGACACAAGTACAAAGGTCCACCGCTTAAACTCATCAAGTGAATTGATAAGGACAAAATAATTCTATTGCACTAAGAATATTATGTAGGGATTAACAAATCTGCACAAGCTTTTCTTTCTTGAACGAGTTAAATAACTACCCCAATAAATCAATAGCACCAGGACAAAAGTGGAGAAACATAATAGAATAGTACAATACGAAAAGAAACAAAAAGTGAAACAGCCTACAATATAGGTGAACAAATATAAAGAGTACGAGTTTTGTATATTCCGGTCTTTCCGGTTAGTAGTCGGGTTTTTCGATTTTTAACCGGAACCGAACCGGAATATAACTAATTATGCAAACCTGAAACCGATCCGGTAACACTCCGGTCCAGACCGAACCGGGAAAAACGATCCGGTTCCGGATCGTTTTCCGGTCCAGACTGGATTTTGAACAGCCCTAGCGTCAAGTTGGTATAATATTGTCCGTTTTGGATCGGACCCAGTATAAATTTGTTTTTGAAATTATCTATGTTAGAATATACCACATCGCTTGTGAGAGGATCTTAGAAACAACATATAAGTAGGATAACCCTCTCCCCTTAACAAGGCCTTTTAAGGGATGATGGTCCATTAATAAGTCACAAGGCTTCATGCTTAGTTAAGATTGTTGGTTTATATAGTCTTTATCTTTCTCGTTCTTAGTCGAAGTGTAATAATGATGTACTCCCATTTTTGTTTATTATTAGCATTGTCACGGTTGGTATTTATTCATCCCTAAACCGCGTGAGTAGAGTGCGAAATCAGGACGAAGTTGCCTAGTAGAGTCGAAGACAAAACATGGCATCAAGTTATCTTCTTCCTATATAAATAATAATAATCCGAATATTATCATCGGTCATTCTTGTTTGAAAAGTTGTTCCATTGGTCATTGGTACTCGAGGAGGAGCATCTGAAAGTGGGTAACTTCTTCCCTATAATTATTTAAATTCATTTTTTCTATGGTTGTTTTTTCCCACATTATTTCCCTTATACATTTATTACTTAGACTATAAGCTTGATATGCGTATTTTTAAAGTAGATATGCACAGATTATAAGCTAGTTCAGTTCAGATTCATTCAGTTCATTTCAGTTCTGTTTAATTGTTTTTTATATTACAATTCAGTTCAGTTCAGTTCCATTCAGTTTTGTTCAGTTACGTTCAAACGAAGATAACAGAGCATTACTCCCTCTATTCTAATAAAAGATTCTTTTAATTTTTCATATTATTTTGAGTTACATTACAAATTTACTAATCTAAATCAGAAAAGTTTTTACCTCACTCATTAATTATTTTCATTTTTTACTGCTTTATTATCATTTTATTCAATTCTTTCTTACTTTACCATTCATTCACAACTTTATTAGTATAATATTACTCGCAAACTATTTTCTATGATTATTACTTAATGAAGATAAAGTAGAAGGTTGGGAGATTGTAAAAAGAACGGGAACAATATTATATTGTATTGTCTGTGTTTTTCTCTAAGCTGTCCATTTTTTATATTTTACAGTCAACAAACTTCGACTTTGACTATAAATTAATCTTAAATTGTAATGACAAAATGATAATAAAATTATATGATGAAACTTTACCACTACATTAGCTAACCACAATTTGTGACTCCGGGACCATGGGAGTGAAAAAAGAATGGGTTGAACCTGTAGGGTCGGAGCTAGGAATTTAAGTTCAGGGTAAAATTATATTTTGAGAGTATTTTCGCCGAGGAGGGGGGCACCCCTTACTCTTGAAAATATTTTATCGTTTCGACATCCCTCCAGGCTCCGTTCCTGAGTTGAACTACACGTCAATTTTAATATATGAAGTTCACGGGGATTGAGATTGTGTTTCATGCCCAAGTAGAATGGCCCCCAAATTCAGTGCCCTTGTGCCAGAAACATTAAGGATTTCATTAAGAATATTTGTATTGAAGATAAAATCAAAAAAATAAAAATAATTATTTTGTAAATAATGTTTATATTAAAACACATTTAAAACAAATCATAATACAAAATTATATTATAATTTGTTTAAAACATAATCTTATTTAAAAACATTGATTCATTCATTTTTAACTTAGACTTTATCTTGTTTCACTTGTTAACTATAGAAACTGTTGAATCTGCAGAATAATACTACAGTTGATTGAATTGTGTCATTAACAATTTCCAATGGGACCTGAAGCACCATCCGAAACCGTAGCTGATATTCATTCACTGTTTATTGACATTGATACCATGGAGAAAGATTGGTTACCAGATAGAGTTCGGATGCACAGAGTGTCTCCGCAACTCAGGATGAAGAAGGGCCAATACAATGACGAGCCATCAGTTTATGATCCGATATCGGTGTCGTTGGGTCCCTACCACCATGGTAAGGACGAGTTTCGCAGGGCTGAGGAATTCAAGTACCTCTGCCTCCACTGGTGCACAGATGAAGATGATTCTCGTAAGAACAATTTATATGAAATGATTCTCAGCATGATTGATCGTGTGAGAGATTGCTATGGTGATGTTTCCATTCTCAACAAATACGATGATCATGCTCTAGCACGAATGATGCTTTTGGATGCTTGCTTCATCGTAAATTTCATGCGGATCCATGACTCAGATGAAATCGCCCAGGACTCGTATGATTGCCTTGGTGTGGCTGCAGCTCTCCCTTTTGCTGCTCGTGACATTATGGTGCTCGAGAATCAAATCCCATTTTTCATACTTGAGTTAGTACTCATTGAAGTTGCAAGTGACGCATCTGCAGCAACAAGTTTACTTGAGGGCTTCATGATTGAGATGTTGTCGGTAGATAGACAATATGCTATAATTCCAAGAAAAAATGAAGCTCGTCCGCTTCATTTACTTGAAGCTTGTCGGAGGGTGCTAGTAGAGAAACCTGAAATCCTCGGGCAATGCGAAGAAACCCCTTTGCAGCCATTCATACTTGGATTATTTACCTGTAACGATAAAAGTTACTATAGGGTCGAAGAACATTGCACAAAAAAGAGGATGATTGGTGAAGCAGCAAAGGGAAACACTATTTACGCGTCAAAAGAAACAACCAATAACTACATTACATGTCCATCTGTCACGTACCTAAAAACCAAGGGTATTTGCTCGCATCCAAGTTCTTCTCACTTTCTCACGGATATCAAATTTGATTCACATGCCTATAGTGGCAAGCTTCAACTCCCGGTTTGTTACGCGTCTAATCTGACCTTTGTCTTCCTAGCGAACATGATAGCCTATGAAGTCGCTCCTGGTAATCATGTGAGTCATTCACCTGACCTTACGGTATTGTCTTACATATGTCTTATGAAATCATTGATCCAAACCCCAGCCGATGTTATGGAGTTACAGAAGAAAGGAATATTGCGGCTCAACAGATTTGCAAACCATGAACAAGTGGTACAGATGTATAAAAGCTTCGAAACCTTCAACCTGCGCAATGTAAACATCTATCAGAATGTCATGTTCAAAATTGGAGAGCATTGTACATGTAAGCGTAAAACGTGGATGGCTAACCTGATTCGCCTCAAATTCAAGAATCCATGGACCTTAGCTGCCTTGCTCTCCACCACTATTCTTCTCAGCCTCACTTTTCTACAGACTCTTTTTACCATTCGCCCGTATCGTTGATTACTTATCTATCAGATACCACTATTGTTGGCTTCTTCGTTGTGTTTTTACTACTGTTTAAATAAACGCGTCGAACCACATAAACCATATAAATCCAAATTATGAAGTGCGACCAAGAAGATAGAAGACACAACAAACTCACTGAATAATTTCAAAATTGAGGAACAACCTCACAACTTATCTGTTAGTTTATTTATGTAATTTCTTGATAACCATATAAATCCAAATTATGATATAATTCTAGTCCTAATATAACATGACCAATGGACATATAACTTAATGATACATCAAGTGTTTGTTGAAACCAATTAATCTACCACACAGGAGCGGGTTTTAGCCGCAGAATCCTTGTATCACATTTGATTCTCTGAGCCACTTGCTCTCTTAGGATTGACAAGAAAAATCATGCAGCGACCTTCTTGGATGTTACGGAGTTAATGATGGTGGCGAATTCAGGACCCTATTGCAAAGGAAAGGAAAGGAAAGCAGTGAGTATAAATCATTGACAAGTAACCCAAACGTAACCGATAACACAATAAGCAATGTGGAAACAAATTTTTATCCCAAAAGTACCTAAAACACAAAACTGTCTCTTGCAAATAAATTGAGAAAATTTTGGAATGGAGAATTATGTTATGATATAGAAAGGGATGTCTATGCCTTGCAAAACCACCATTTATTCCCCCTCTGTATTCCAAAATCACATCAACCTCTCTTTATGATGGTAAAGGTGCAACGGTACCTATACTATGTGCACTGTGTATGCTACACATATTTCTTCTAAATGATCTTTATGGACAACCAAAGAAACTACTCTTCATCCACTTGTCATATCAGAACTCATCCGATTACCCTTACATTTGGTCCTGGCCAGCCACGATGCTACTTGGTTTACCATCTGCATAGTGAATTCCTTTACTCTCACTCACGTCAACAAGGTGATCAATTTTGCAAGTCCAAGGCACCAGTGTTCTCAAATCGCAATACACCTCATTATCTTACATAACATAAACAATCAGCAGATTTTGGCCTCATTCAAATTCTAAAGATCAATTTGAATTTTGGTCTTATGCTTATATATATGACTACTGGCCCTGGCGATCTCTTGTTAAATTTTTAGTGTATTAGTATCAGAGCTATGGTATGACCATCATAAATATTCATTCTTAGCATTTAGTAACTTATGGATCATTATTTTATTAAACGTGACTCCAAGGTTGTAGCATAAGCCACTTCTTTATATAGATATAATGAGTAGCAGTCAGATTTTTTTTTTAAAATTGAATTTCCATCTTCTCCAAGTGAATGCACGAGCAGATGGCTCAATTTTTATTTGATGCAAGGTATAGACGCATTAGAAATGTGATACAGGAACAGATAAAGGAAAGGGGCGCACAACATATTACTAATATGCTACATATCAGCTGCAAAAGAGTACCTTAAGGGATGCACCACCCACAAGAAATCCATCAATATCTTCTTTCTTTGCGAGCTCAGAAGAATTGGCTCCATTCACCGACCCTGTCAAAAGTTACAGAAAAAACATCAGGGAACTCTTTCGAGAAAAGAAAAGATGCAAGTGTTTATCATTCCACTATCGTTTAAGGTTAATTTGGGCTCAAACGAAGCCTTAAAAATTCGAAATAAACAAAGTGTAAAACTTGATCAAGGATGGAGGAAGTAACATTTGCTGATACATACCTCCATAAATAATACGAGTCTTAGAAGCAACTTCTGCTGAGACATTCTTACTCAGCCAATCTCGAAGAGCAGCATGCACCTCCTGTGCTTGCTCTGGTGAGGCCACTTTACCAGTTCCAATTGCCCACACAGGCTCGTACGCAATGACAATTTTATCCCAACTTGGAACAGCATCTGCACATTTAGACAAACAATAAATATGGGAATGCCATACAACTAGTTAGACCAAGCAGCAAGATAGATGTTCTTTAAACTTGCCAGCATACGCTTTGAGCTGCTTGTAACAGACATCAAAAGTTTTTCCAGCTTCCCTTTCTTCAAGCAACTCCCCAATGCAGGCTATGACTCCTAGACCCTCATTCAGGGCATATGCAGCCTTCTTTCCAATGAACTACAAATATTATATCAACTGATCAGGACACGTAAAAGTAGAGAAGATCAAGGACAATCCAAGAAAGTAAATAGTCAAATCAAAGATATTGTTTGATTGTTTTACTTGATCATCTTCTCCAAGAATATGTCTTCTCTCAGAATGCCCCAGAACTACCCACTTGCATCCAAGGTCTTTCAATTGCTCCACACTGTACAGCATACAGAATAACATTACTCTTTAAATAGTCGCATGTGATTTGCAATTAGAAAAAATGGGAGGAAAAAGAAACACACCGACACATTTAGACATGAGCAATTAATCATCAAAAGATATTATTTTTATAGACCCCTCATCAAACATGAAAGTCACGTGTCAAACAGAAACCACACTGTGATTCCTTACTATATTACCCATGCATATGTCCACCAGGGATTAACTAACAGAGTGAAATATATCATTTACAACCTAAATGTGGCAGCTGATTTTCAGAATATGGATGGATATACACCTGATTTCTCCAGTAAAAGCACCACCTTTACCAGTCCAACAATTCTGAGCAGCAACCTCAATGCGGTCAGACAATGAGCTCTTTACTTGATCAATGTAGACAAACGGAGGAGATACCACAACATCTGTAATTGTTCAACGATCGATAAGTCATGGAGATCCTAAGAGAAATGGCAAGGTACAGTATTTTATACGATGTAACTAGACAAAAAGGCAAGTACTCCTTAACACTCACCAACATCAGGTTCCAAGGTTGCACTGTTTAACTCGGCCACAAGCTTGCTGATGGTGTCTGTAGTCCCATTCTACACAGAATCCCAATTTATTCATCAACGATATTAAGGACTATTTTCAAAACAAAAATACAAGAATCACGACAATGTACCACGACACATAGTATATGTCAATACTTCGACCACTTGTGCGAAATGACAAACAAAAATGTGGTACGTCAGGTAAACAATCAAGTTCTAATGTATATGTGCCTCAATACAAGTAGATGTCTCCTGCTTGTTTATTTAGTAATAAGGGTCTGTTTAGCACTAACTTAGATCTTATTTTCAAAAAAAAATTCTTACATGAATGGCCCTAACTTGCAACTTATAAGCTAGCTGATTTGATAAACTACCACAAATTGCTTAATAAAAAATAATCCAATTTGTTCAATATATTCTGTATTCATCAAATAAAGTAGCTTACGACGTAACTAATCATCTACCTACTAATCTATTCAGCTAGTTTTGCTAAATGGATAAGCAAAAGTAGGAAATTTACAAGCAAGTGAAATTGGTACTTACACATTTCCAGTTTCCGCCAACGAAGAACTGCAATCAGAAGGCAAAAAAGAAGAATCAGAAACTCCACAACCCCAAATTAAAACCCGATGACACTAATAAACGATCAAAACACAACAACTAATCCAGTAGTGATAACACCAAGTAATCCAATCATTTAGGAAAAGAACTGAATGATTGATTACTAATTGAACTGAATTTTCAGATCTCGCAGAAAGGTAACTGAATGAAACAGCAATGTGAGTAGTAGTAGTAGTAGAGACAAACCTTGCCGGAGCCAGCCATGGCAACGACCGAGCGAGAGTTTTTGGAGACGGAGGGTGCAGCAGCTAAGGGGCGAGAGTCGACCAGGGACTGAGTGGAGGTGGTGGCGACGGACTTGCGGAGGGCGGAGAATTGGGCGGCGCCGCCGAGTGACATGGAGACAACAGCAGCAGCCATTGATTGAATTGGGGGTGTGGTGACTGGTGAGTGAACTAGGTGGATTTGTTTGTTATCTCGCTATCTGGATTCTGAACAATCCAAGGATCACACAAGTTTTTGGACCAGCAGGTAACGCAACCACCTCTTTTTGTTCACTAAAATTTCTACTGTAGGTATTTCAGATTTGTTGTGGTAATCGCCTCTTCTTCTTCTTCTTCACCTAACCTTTGTGGGCCAGGCCAGCTCTAGCTTGCACGGGAAACGAGAGTTCCAACTAAAGTGCACTGTAACCTTTGTATGTAGGGTACTTGTAACACTGTAGTAATAAATTATCTATGTCGGACTAGTTCGTCAAGCAAAATATCATTCTACTACAACTGAAAAATATTGAAACGCCTCGACTTCTATACCCAACAGGATGAAATGATCATGGGTTGCAAAAATGTTTTTAACACTTTATCCTTCATGATTTCAAACTCCGAAACATCTAGCATTTTTAAGAACCCAAAATATATCTTGAAGTCGAGATTTTAATCCATGTCTAGCTTTTTTGTCAATTTTCAGTATTATTTTGAGTTTGAAGTCAAAAAGTTGTCTCCAATATACTATAACTTTGTGCATACTAGCCCTCGTGTTTATACAGTTGCGTTTCGTCCCCAAAGTTTCAAATTGTTAGAGGTTTGTTCAAATCCAAAAAAATATATGGGGCCGAAAGTATAAAGTGTAGAACTTAGGGGGATAAATCGTAACCATGAAAAACTTTGGGGCTTGTTTGTACAATACTCTTTAAAGGTCAAATGACACACACATAGGGTTTAAAAGACACTTTGCAAACATCGCCAAATAGAACATCTTCATACTCCATTGATTAGAAATCGTTTGTGAGATTTAGACCAGTAACCTTCATAATATTTGTGCATTTTAACTAATTGGCCCACCCTTGTATGGGGCACAACTTACAAAGTTTATAACTTTAGGGGATAAATCGCAAGTCGTAACCATACAAAATTAAGGGGAAGTTTGTACAAAAAGTGCAAACATTAGAGGGCAAATGGCACGCATACAGAAAAATAGGACAGACATGACACCAACAAAACACAATTGTCCATTGTGAATAAGTGTATCTTCCATTGCATCATAGGAAACTTCACTGGTCAACTAAATTACAAACAAGCCAACTGTTCAATCATGGTGAAGATTCTCAGCTAAAGAAAACAGAGGTAAAAATTAGTAAACATGACAAGCATCGGGTGATCTTTACAAGGAACGGGTGTATTGATGGGTCATTAAGCTGCAGCAATGAGCATCTATAACAAGTATGGGAAGAATCATGACAAAGCAACTGTGGAAGAGCATTAAAAAGTAGAATTTGTACTATTGATTTAGCTATATTTCCTTTTATTTTGTTGATCATCAGTCTTTTGTCCACTAGGAATACTGTTAGATGAGATAGCCTGTATGCTATGCGTAGAGGAACATCCACTGGAAGAACCTACATCGGTTACACTGGTTTTCTTCTTGGAGGATTTCCTGCCTCTTGCCTTTGACGAGGAATCCTGCATAATTGTCAGCATTAGTCTCCATGGATTGAGGAGCAATCTGCCACTAACAGCAACCTTATATAGACTGCTGTTTAATCATGCTGAACATTAGTAGCCTTTTCAGCTTTGTATAAAAAAGAAATTCTGAATATTTTGGGAAACAAGGAAAACAATAGTAGATGTTAAATTTAGCAAACATAGCAAGTGAAATTATCATCTATTTTAACTTGTATGGCTACTCCAGATTTATAAGAAAAATCAGTTGGTCTCTTTATCGTTTTTGCACATCAAAGTGCTATTGAAGATGAAAGGGGTTCCTATGTAATTATAACAATAGGGAACCGAATATATACAAATTGAAAGTAAAGGAGATGCTTAAATTTCACCAAGTACGTAATTACCTGCTCTGATGCTGATCCAGGTGTCTTAAGTTCTAGATCTGTAGCAATATCAATAGAGTCGTCACTTTTCTCTATTCTACTCTCCTCATCTGAGGACTTATTTCTAACATTTTCTCTTACACCATGAGACCTAACATCCTGCTGCATCACTTGGGAGACATGTTGCATAGAATGCTGTTCCATCATGGTATTATGGGTCATATACGGCATATAAGTTGAACAGGGGTTAGGAACAACTGTGGGGTTTTGGTTTCCATAGAATGGATACGGCTGCATGGATGGATGCATGGGAATTGGTCCAGTTGGTATCGGAACAGGCATGGCAAAGGGATAGGAAGAAGGATGCATGACAACAGAATGATCCATTCCCGACCACGGGTACATGGCCCTCATTCTCTGTTGATATTGTGCATTAAGGCTCTCAATATCAGATTTCAGAGATGCCTTTTCTTCTCTAAGATCATTCTTTTCCTGAGTCAACTGCTTGGAGAAAAATAGGAATACAGTTGTCAAATGTCCTGGAAAATCTATCTGCAAAATAAAGTTGTTCTGAGAATCACCTCTCGAGATTCTTCGGTGAGGGTTGCATACTCAGACTTTAGCTTGTTAACTTGATCCGTCAAATCCTTCAGGATTTGTACTGTATCAGTGAGGATAGAAGCTTTGTCGTTTTTAGGCCTGTCCGGATCTGTAAATCATTTTCACGTGTCAATAGTTAAAACTATTCATGTGTATAGATAGTAATTGAACATTTCACGGAACCTCGTAAACTACATCCATGCGTTTCAGGCAATGAAAGCCTCTATACAAATAGATTTTAACAAGATGAATTCCGACATTACTATTAAACAAGATTCATATAAACATTTACTTGATAACAGTGCTAGGCAAATAACCTTTTTGTAAGAGGGGTGGAGGGCAAAGCAATTGCTATGGTGTGATCAGTAATTTTACTTAAAAAGTCCCATGGCGTCGGGATTTAAGAATACTAGACCGATTTGAGAAAAGCAAATCTCAAATCATTCAATTTAGGCGACATTATAGGGATGTACTTCCGGTGGGTAGTAGTAGGAAATGTATTGTAGTATCTCTATGTTTAATCTAAGTAAGGAGGTGGAGTGGTGGACATCGGAGACCAGACTCTCCCAGTTACTCAAAAGGAGAGAATGGAGGTTGGAAAAAAATTCTATTTATGTCATCGCACAAAAACAAGAGAAAAAATTACTGATCATACCATAGCAATTGCTTTGCCCTCCACTCCTCTTACAAAAACACACATTTGTCCAAATAGGCAGTGCTGGTAGGCGGTAGCATGCAATATATGTATGCTTATAGTCTAATACGGTGTACTACTTATGACCATTGACAGAAGCATTTTGAACTGGTAGACAAAAAAGTCCTGCTGCATTAACAATGATACATCAGGTAAATGCTTACCGAGTGTGTTCCCAAGCTCCATGAACTGCTCATTCAGACGATCCCTCCTCAACTTCTCGCGATCAGCTTTTTGAACTTTTCTAGCAGTAGAAGAATCCTTTGTTTCAGCTTCCATCCTTTAACCAATGACACATTGCAAGAATAAGGAAGAAGTTGATTGAGCAGATTGATCATGACAGTTAACCTACTGCAGTTCGTTGTTGGTCATTCAAGACTTGGTAATTTTAGCAAATTTCCCATCCACATAACAGTAGTAGCCTTTTTCTTTAAGAAACAAAAGCCAATACCACCATTGGAGTAATAATATGGTTTCTACGAGACAAACTAATGAGGGTAGGTTGTAATAGAATTTCATCTCATCTAAAAGCTCAAACGTGTGGAAGGAAGTGGAATCTAGTCACTGATATCATTTATCTGATAATTTGAATCAACCAAACCAGTAATCCAGTGTTATACCAGTAACTAAGTAAATTCCAACTTCTTTACTTGAAAATACATCCAGTAATCAAATGATTCACTTGTAAGTAGATGAATGTGGTTGCCAACACACCATTCCAGTAAAAACCAAAAACATGATTGATTGATGTAACAAAAAGCATTCAATTGGAAAAGACAATATCATACCAAAAATAAGGCGTAAAATCTACTTCCACACCATAAACCAAGTACACTACTATCTCATCCCTTATTGCTTTCCGCGTCGCAAAACACACCCAATCCGAATCAAGCATACTCTACCTCAAACACCCCAAGCCCCTTTGACACTCCAACCAATAACTGACTACTACATCACACCCAAATTCATCAATTCCTAACCAATTTGAGCCAAAAAACACAACGTCAACAGAACATGCACAAACAAGTACATCAAAGCAGAACTAACAGTTCAATTCATTCATTAATCCGCCGATCATTAAATTAGGCTAGTACAAAAAAGCTTACAGGTAGAGAGATAAAGAGTAGGTTCTGACCTGCAATCCAGCTGACCAGATGGGGGCTGGAAAGTGTTAGGGTTTTGAATGGAATGGAAAATGGAACCCGAATTCAATTGGTCCATGGATTTACAGGAATCAGTGGTTTGTGGAAACCAGTTGCTGGAAGATGACGCCGATTTCCCGTGTATTGGGTAAATACAGGGGACGGTACTCCACCGAAACGACGACGTCGGATAGCACTGGTGGCGTTAATGTTATCTTACTTCGGTGCTTCCCACACGTTTTTTGCCTATTTCTTTATCATCCATTCCACGTTTTGTTTTCGTCCCGAACCAAGTCCGGATAAATTCATACAATAGTTCGGATAAATTCATACATTAGTATTGGCGTGTATTAAAATAAAAGCTAAGGTATAGAAGATGTAATTTTTGTGTTAAAATTTGTACTTTATTTTTATTGTATGGGATACTTTCATTTTTTTAATACTGTATAAAGTTATGTGATACGGTTAAAGAGACAAGTGTATGAAGTTTTACATGATCGATTGATCGTGACGGTCGGAGTATCATTTATCATTTTCCTTTTCATCACTTTCAATAGGGTTTAACATATGTGTAAAGTTCCATTTTGGATTGTAATTATCAGATTATATGAAATTACATGGTAGAGAATTGAAAATGTATCAAACTTCTTTGTAAAGTTGTCAAGTTGGGATGAGATTGGGGTTGATTTTACTTGGTCAATTAGTTTCAGGGATAAAATGAATATACTAATAAACTGCGACATAGTCCTGATTGTTATTATTCGGGTCCTAGTAGTATCATAAATACAAAGTTACAACACATAATACTCTTCCACCGTGTCCATTTCTAACACCACTTGAATCTCAAGAGCCATTCCAGGGAGTAAGCCTATTGTAAAATCTAATTTACACTTACCAAACTGAAAAAATAGGTTTGATGACGAGTGATCGATGCATCACACGATATCAACTTTTTTTTTTTCTCATTGGTGTTTGTTACGTGTGACTAATCCAGTCGAACAATTTCAGACCCTATTTGAGGGGCGGCTCATTAGCAATGTTTCTTACATACACAAGACTCTAACCAGATACTTTCCTTATGTGAGTCTCTCACGATGTACTATTCCTCAACGATACTTCCCCTAGTTTCAGGGATAAAATGAATATACTAATAAACTGCGACATAGTCCTGATTGTTATTATTCGGGTCCTAGTAGTATCATAAATACAAAGTTACAACACATAATACTCTTCCACCGTGTCCATTTCTAACACCACTTGAATCTCAAGAGCCATTCCAGGGAGTAAGCCTATTGTAAAATCTAATTTACACTTACCAAACTGAAAAAATAGGTTTGATGACGAGTGATCGATGCATCACACGATATCAACTTTTTTTTTTCTCATTGGTGTTTGTTACGTGTGACTAATCCAGTCGAACAATTCCAGACCCTATTTGAGGGGCGGCTCATTAGCAATGTTTCTTACATACACAAGACTCTAACCAGATACTTTCCTTATGTGGGCTTGAGTCTCTCACCAGTGTACTATTCCTCAACGATACTTCCCCCCCCCCCCCCTTATTAGAATCGAACAATAAAATTTATTAATTATGTAAAATATCTAGGATTGTGTAGGGAATATAACCGAGTGTTCAGCTACGAACTTGAGTTGAGTTTTCTCAACTCCGGTTAAACTTTTGTGTTAGTAAAACTCAACTCAAGTTCGAAACCAAACAATCTATATTTGTTGGGTCTCTATTTGACTTGGCTTGGCTAGTACAACAATTTTGGTATAGAACTGTAGAGTTGGACATCAACTGCACTTCCAAGTTCCGACTATAATATGTTTCACTTGGACCCGTAGGACAACAAATATTATATCGTATAGATTAGCTTACGAATGTACCGAGAGTAGGATAGGTTCTGGTAACCTGCCTTTTGATATTTGACAAAGCTTGTAATCTTCTTTGAAGTTTTCTGATTAATGAAATCATTGTTCCTCTAAAAAAAAAAAAATTGGTATTCTAAATTCGAAAAAAATTCAAATACTGAAACCACGTTACTCTATTATTATTATTATATTATATTTTTTTAATCTTAGGGTGTACAGAAATTGAAGTTAAGGAATCACTCTGGCAACACGAGTCCGACTCAACATCAACAAAACACACCTCCACAATATCAATTCCCAATCAATCGGAAAATTCCCAAAACCTAATTCACATCCCTGCCTGCGATTCGAACAACCATGGCGGGTATGGGTGACGGCTACGTCGGCACGGCACAGGACGCCGTACGGATCCGCCGTCTGGAAAAGCAGAGAGAAGCTGAGCGCCGCAAAATCCAGGAGCTCAAGAACAAAACCGCCTCTTCTCAAGGCCAAACTGGTCTCCTCCAGTTCGGTTCTAGCACCTCCGAGGTAGTTACTTACACCGCCTATCATTCAAGTCTCCATTTCGATTAAGCTATCGCGATGTTTATGTTCATGCTGTTATAGGTTGTGCTGTATCACCTGATTTAGCTCAATATGTACATATAAGCTCCAAGGATTGAACTCGAAACGGTTTATGCTAGAGAAGTTAGTTACACCGTCTATCGTTCACGTATCCACCTCAATTAAGTTTTCGCGATGGTTATGTTCATGCTATTATAGGTTGTATTGTATCACTTGATTTAGTCCACTTATAAGCACAAAGGATTGAACTCGAAACGGTTTATGTTAGTTACACTGTCTATCGTTCAAGTCTCCACTTCAATTAAGTTTTCGCGATGTTTATTTTCATGCTATTATTATAGGTTGTATTGTATCACTTGATTTAGCTCCACTTATAAGTTATAAGCACGAAGGATTGAACTCGAAACGGTTTATGTTAGAGAAGTAAGTTACACTGTCTATCGTTCAAGTCTCCACTTCAATTAAGTTTTCACGATGGTTATGTTCCTGTAATTATAGGTTGTATGTTGCATCACTTGATTTAGCTCCACTTATAAGCACGAAGGATTGAACTCGAAACAGTTTATTTTAGAGAACTAAGAGAAGTATCTTGTTCTGAGCTGTTTATCCGTAGAAATCATTAATTATAGATTGGAATCCTGTCAATGTCGTGGGGAAATTTGAGTACGCTGTTGGTAGTTTGATGATGTAATAGCATAAGGTCAAATTGCTTACTGATTGCGGGAATTTAGTGAACGAATTAGTAGGATATGGGAGTGTAGTGAGCTGTTGAGAGATGTGTTAATCGTCTACATTCAAGTCTCCATTTCGATTTAGCTATCGCGATGTTTATGTTCATGCTATTATAGCTTGTATTGTATCACTTGTTTAGCTGAATGTGGACTTATAAACATGAAGGATTGAGCTCGAAACAGTATATGTAAAGAAGTATACTGTTCTGAGATGTTTATCTGTAGAGATCATTAATTCTAGATTGAAATTATGTTGATTTTGCGGGGGAATTCGAGAAGGGCGTTGGTAATTTGATGATGTAATAGCACAAGGTCAAATTGCTGACTGATTGCGGTAATTTCGTGAACGAACCAGTAGGATATGAAAGTGTGGTGAGCTCTTGAGAGATGTGTTTATCCGGTTAATCATTGAAAAAAACCATACCGCTCAACATGGAAATGGCAAAATGCGTCTTGTAACAGATCATTGTCTGGAATTTTAAAATGTTTCAACTGAAGTTCTTGAAATAATGAAATCTCTTCTGTTTCATTCTGCTGAATGAAATTAGTCCAATGATATTTGGAAGCTTTTTTAAGACACAATTACTTTAAATAGTGATTTGAAACATTACGAAATGTTTCCTCATGATACCATCATAGCAAAGCGTTTTGATTTATTTTGTTGCTTGAAACACACCTCAAAAACCATTCCCTCGTCCTTTTGATAGAGTACAATTGACAAAAGGAAATACAGAATAGTGAATGCCGAAGAAGAAAAAGGTACCAATGGAAGCAAGCCTAGTCAAAGCTCCACACACTTTAGCTATGAAGATGAAGCTATGACATATAGGGTTACAACAGTTAGAAATGTCCTTTTCCCGGAGCAAATTCAACAATGGGCTGGGTGCCTGGGTATCATAATCTTAGTAATCAATATTTCACAACTCTCAGTAGAAACTTACTGTTTTCATCTGTATTCCGTATACACAAGATTAATAATCTGGCTAGTTTTGCAAGAAGAATCATGGCCTGTGCTGGAGGTCACACAGTATAATGTTTCGAATAAACCATACTATAAACTACTTGATGCTCTTGAGGAAGTGGAAATTTTACTGTTGGTATATGATGTGTCTTTTCTTCATATTAAATGTGAATATTGCTGTAAAATGTAGATTCTTGAGACTGCGTTCAAGAAGGAAACCGTTGGTCTTGTCACTAGAGAGCAATATGTGGAGAAGGTGTGTCTCGTTCTCTCGTTCTCCTCTTTAAGTGTATTTCCAATAAACTGGATATTGGGGGTAGTTATGTCATGGTTTTCAATGCAGAGAGTGAATATTAAGAATAAATTTGAAGAGGAAGAGAAGGAGAAGCTTCTGAAGTTGCAGCAAGAGTGAGTAATTTGGTTTCCTGATCAATGATTGCTAAAGGGGTGCAGAAAAGTGTGCTGGTTTATTGTTTTTCTCTTACGTTATTGTCCAACCTTTTGTTTATTTATCAGGGAGGAGGAGCTGCAGTTGCAGAAACTGAAGAAGCGGAAAGTAAAGGCTGACCCACGGCTTTCATTCCATGATGATTTGGATGATGGCAATGAAGAGGAAGACGATGAAGATAGTAAGCACTATTCTTGTATGCTTTAAATCTATCTTTGTTGCTATCTCTAGCATTTATTATATAGTAATGAACTACTTGGGCAGGTCTTGATAGCTTAACCTTTTACTTACCACGGAGTAGAATCATCTGACCTGCCCCCAACCCGTGACCTTCTCATGTATAATGCTTGCCCTTATCCTCCCCCACCTTTCCCACCGACTTTTTGGCATCTTCCTCATATTTAGTTTTTTTTATTTCCTCAAGTATCCTTGCTTTAAGAATCTAGGTCCTCCTGATGTTGTGTTTGCCTGAACCGTTCGGCCATGTTTTTATAGAGACGAACTCTTGTTCTCGCATTTCCTTATTAGGTAACATGATGTGATTTCTTTTCTAAATTACGATGGAGGCATAAATGGGATTTATTATGTTTCTAGTGGATTAATACTATTTGCCCCTTAACCTTGGACTTCAAGTCTATCTGTATCTTTCCTTCTCTTCCAATGGGTGACAAAGAGCTGGATAAGATTCATTACTATCGGCATACAGTTCTTTGAACCAACCAAAACAGTTGTATATTGCTGATGTAAGCATGTAGATATGTGATTTCAGTGAAGCCTATTTTTTATGATTTAAAAGTAGTATGATTGCTTCATGTGACTTCTGCATGAAGGAACTTATTAATTGCTTTTGCGCTGAGTATTTTACGGAAATAGGCATGTGGGAAGACACTTTGATGGTTAACAATTACAATGATAGTGTTGCAGTGATATCTGCAGTTTAACAAGTTAATGCCTGCTGATACTTCTATCTTTCTATCTCTTAGAAGATGACGAGTCAGAAAGGACCGGCCGCAAGAAATTTGTGAAGTTTACTAAAGATCCTACTGTTGAGACAAGTTTTTTGCCAGACAGGTGTGGGATCTCTCTGTGAATGCGAGTGTTTCATCTCTCGCTATCTTTTTTCCTTCATCTCATTGTCTTGCATGCTTGTTTTCTTTAAATTTCCTTGCTGTTCTTCCCCTTTTACTTATTTTTGAGCTTTGGAGTTCGAAGCATACTCTTACAGTGAGAGAGAGGCAGAGGAACAAGCTGAACGTGAAAGGCTGCGGAAACAGTGGCAGTGCGAACAGCAACAGATCAAAAGTTAGTGTCCAGTGTGGAAGTTTATATATGACCATTGATGTCCTTGAAACTGATCTCTGGATTACTTGTGGCTTTCTGTATTTTGTTGTAGATGAACCTCTGGAAATCACTTACAGTTATTGGGATGGTACAGGCCATCGGCGAGTCATTCAGGTTTGTAATATATGCATCTTGATTAAAGAAAAAGACTTCTGTCACAGTTCAACAGAAACTGTTAGGTTTGAGTTTTTTTTCTTTCTCTCTCGGCCCTGGGGGTAGCTGGCTCGTCTTAGTAGTTAGTAGTATTAGTATAACATTTGAGGAGTATTGGTAATAGTGGACGGATAATTTTTCAAAGATTAGATTGGTCAGGGGATCTCAATGATACATTTTGGGTTCCACATAATCAATACCTCGTAGCCGGAGTGAGTGCAAAACCAATCCAGACAGTATGTTTGTGCCTTTCTTCACATGTGCAGGATACAATGTGATGAGCTTTATAAATATCTCCATCTGAACCTGTCACAGGCTCGTAAAGGTGATACAATTGGGGAGTTTCTCCGCTCTGTTCAGCAGCAACTTGCTCCCGAGTTCCGAGAAGTCCGGACTACTTCAGTGGAGAATCTACTATATGTGAAAGAAGATCTGATCATTCCTCATGTAAGACTTCATGGCCTAAAATACAATCTATATTCTGATTTTCTTCAAACAATTTGGATGAATCACAGAGAAAAATAAAAACTGTTGAATAAGCATCCTGCAGAAACTTGGTGCTGTGATTAATATGTTTTCCCCTCTGGTTTACAGCAACACAGTTTCTACGAGCTGATTGTGAACAAGGCTAGGGGAAAAAGTGGCCCGGTAATGTCACATATCTCTCTCAAACTACTTGCAATTTGGAGGGTTTATGTTTATTTGCATCGCTTTGTTCTTAAATTGATCAAATTTATTGTTGATAATGTCCAAGTCATCTCAAAGGACATTCATTTAATGCATGTAAAAGTATTAGAATTATTTCTTGCAAGTCTAATACTCAGCAGTCGAATTTATAGTACTTATATCTGTCACTGGTTTGCCGATAATGAAAAATCTTCAAAACTGGATTTTATGCATTATAGAAAATTGGAAGTTATTGCTAGCTCACTGACAAATATGGACTTATTTTTCCTCGTCCTGTACAGCTTTTCCACTTTGACGTACATGAGGATGTTCGAACAACTGCTGACGCAACGATAGAGAAAGATGAGGTATGGCACATATCCTGCGGTATAGCTTGTTGCCTTGTTTTATACAAAAGAGTCCTGGACAATGTTGATACTTCTGCGTGACTGTGATGTGACTTTTTTCTATTAGAACTTGCAAGGTCTTGTCGCATGCAGGTCTAATACAGGTTATATGTAGTAACTACACTCTTTTATGTTATGCACACTCAATCTCCTTTGTGTCACGGTTTTCCTACTTTTCTTGATTCATTGATTACTAATATCATGTTACCTATGCACTGGGAGATATGTACCTGTAATTCACTAATTTGAAGTCTTGAACATGTAGCGTTGTGTTTGCAATTATGAACACATCATTTTGAGAGTTCAAACTTCTTGTTTCTACTTTATAGATTTTTAGATATTGCATCATTCTTGTGTATTCGTTGAATGTTATGGATGTATCGACTTTATGCACCAAAAGCTGAAGTTATGTATGGAACGGTCATGTCCATATTGATCTTGTGAAGTCTTGTTAGTAGAATTATATATCAATTTACTAAATTAATCTGGTCTGCTTATTGAACAGTCTCATGCCGGTAAAGTTGTGGAAAGACATTGGTATGAGAAGAACAAACACATATTTCCGGCATCACGATGGGAGGTAATCTCTACGTTTATTATCCAGTTATATTTGCATGATTATATTCCAGGATCATAATTCATAAATGGCTGGTGAGCATAGATGTCAGATATTTTGCAGCATTTTCAAGCTCATAAACAAAATTAAGCTGTTAATACATCAAAATGACAAATGCCATTCTGATTGTGCATTGTCCAACCTTTTCGTTTTCTCCGAAAGAGTCTTGTGGTTGATAAAGTAATAAGCTGATACGTTTATGTTGCACCTTTATGAAGTTGGGCACAGTACATGTATGATTTGCTAATAGTTACTATACGTATAACTGTTCCAATACTAATTCGTTTATATCTCGGCCAGATATATGACCCAACAAGGAAATGGGAACGATATACAATTCATGGCGATTGATTCAAGAGAAATTGCAAGTTCCTTCTGCTGAAGCATTTTGTGCACCATCCTTGTTTCATTTTCTATGTTGGTTATATTCAACTTAAGATCTCTAAATACTTGTGTTATGGTGAAGAAGCAAGGTAGAACAATATGATGGATTTGTGCTGTGCTGTGAACTGATTTGCTCAACTGCAATACCTGCTTGAACCGTGTTTATGAGTAGTTAATAGACTCGTAAACATGTCCAGAGTTCTGGACGCTGTAATATTTATTCATGAATTTCAGGAAGTAATCTTGCGTCCCACAAAACTTTATCATTTCTAACTGTCTCACATGTCTTCTTACTATATCACTAGAAAATGGAGTAATAAACAATCTCACTTCTACATAATACACATTTTGAAATTAAAAGTACACTTTTTGTCACATTCTTTCTCTGAAAGGAGGAGAGTATCCCATTATTGTTAAAAAAATTAACCTAAAAAGTGAAACTTATGCGAATTCTGAAGATACTTCCCTTAAATTGTACTACTACTTTTCAATTATATGGAGACGTGGCAATTTACTTGTGCCAGCAAGTGGTCTCTGTTCGTGGATAATTTATAGGCAATACATTTTCATTTCGGCAAATTACGCACGCATGAGTTTTAACAAATTTGATAAACAGTAGTACAATTTTACTTTACTCCGGTTACTTTTAATTTATTTCATAATCTTGTGCACAAAAGCAAATGCGACATTTAATTTTGAAAGTAGGAAGTAACATGTACTCCCTCCATCCCATGCTAGTTGTCTAGTTTCCACTAATTTATGATCAACAAAATTGAACTTTGACTACGATTTAATCTCAAATGATAATAGTAAATTTTTTAATTGAATTATATTAGAAAAACAACATAAGGTACCAATTGTCGATGGCTATGCATACTACCGGCTTGAGTCGGATTACTTGACTCCATAATTTGACAAAATACTTGATTACAACTGAAGGTTTACCATTCTCCAAACCCTATTAACAATATTAGAAAATGGGAGGTGGAATAGTGAGTGATTTGTTAATAAATTTGAATGTGCCAATTTAAGATAATGAATTACAGGTTGTCTGAGAAACGATTAAAAACAAAAAAATTAAGTTAAAATATGTATTTTTAACGATGTTATGGTGAATTTAATAGTTTGTCAATCAAGTGGAAACATGTGCATGCTACTACTATACTAGCCATCCCAGTCTAGAACCGAGTTAGAAGAAGGTGTAAAAAAAATGACCTGACATTTTCATGTATTGGGCCGGCAGTCCATTTAAATGTCACGGCCCTTGCAAATTTTAAGAGGAAAATTCTAGCTAAAGTTTACTTGTTACGGAATATTACAAAAAAAGGTTTCACGTGCGTTAATACAATGTTGTAACTTAGAAAGTGCTAAGTTAATATAATATTGTAACTCAGCAGTCTTGAGTTAATATATAGTATTGCAACTCAAATGATCGTTTTTTGAATTATTATTTTAAATTGAGTAGCGGCCCTTTATTCTCCCAATTTTAAGCAAATGAATCCATCTTTTTATGAGCCATAAACTAAATCTGGTGACCAAATTACCCGAATCCGGCCGAATTTATAGAACCTGACGGGCGGCATACGCGTTCGAGCCAATAGTCGTCTTACACGTAGCAAAGACACATACACTGACGATACAATTCTCTTTTCCCTTTTGTTCTTTCTGGTCAATCGATTCACAGGTCGTAGAAACAATGTCAATCAGATTTTTCTGTGTGCTTGCT
Organism: Plantago major; assembly: GCA_026545765.1. Lineage (NCBI taxonomy): Eukaryota > Viridiplantae > Streptophyta > Magnoliopsida > Lamiales > Plantaginaceae > Plantago > Plantago major. Next base: position 85,449,650 of record CM048843.1, on the reverse strand, counting down.
TTGCTCCTTTTCTCGTCATCACTCCTACAAGGTAAACCATCATAGATCCAGATTCATTTTTTTTACTGTTTCTGATCGATTCGTTTTTGAGTTTGCAGCTGTCTATCATTTCTTTCCTGCATTTGTTGCACGACTAGTTATCATTTCGTGCCTTTCCGTTAGCTAACTGGTTAGGTTCGATGTCCCCAATGTGACATTTGATCAAATCGGATGATTGTTTTGGCATTTTGTGCCCGCCAGTTTTGGAGTTTAAATTATGTGTGTTAGGTTGGATGTTGTTCTGGAATTGTGTTACTGAGCTAGATGGTCTGTGTGCATGGTGATGTGATGTCTTTTTTGGCCTTCTCCAGCTGGCAATTTTGCTGTATGAAATTATGAATTCGAAAATGTTTCTGGTCAGCTGAGAGTGAGAGGCTCTGTACTGGATTGATTTTTTAACAATTGATATTTTGTTCAGTTTCATGTGCTGTAATGTGAAGCTGCCCGAGAGTTTGTGGTCGTCTTGTTTATCTGCCCGGGTATACTGTGGATTTCTTAACTGATCTAAGCTGAGAGTTCCATTTGCTTGACGTGTATTATTTACCGGTTGTACGGTTTATCTGTTTGAATTTCGTGTACTTTATGCTTAAAATATATTCTCTTTTGGTTTGATTATAGTTGCGAGATGTGAGCCTGACCCTGATGCTGAAGTTGTTGACTCAGCTGAGGAGGGAGATCTTGGTTTTGTTGGTGATGATGCACAGGATTATGGCAGTGGGACCTTTAGTGCAGCTCCAAGCGTGGAAACAGTTTGTGTTTTCCCCAAAAACCCAAAGAAATGTTAGTAAATGTTGCTAGACTTTACTTTATGCCTGTCCTTTTAAGTTTGTTTTAGTTACCATGTGAAAGGATCTCCTCCTAACCCCTTTGACGTCTATCACACACTATCTTCCGAACTTCTTTCAGTGGTAACGGCTGGCGAAGAAAGTGAACTCCTTGTTGGAATTAAAAATGAAGGTAAGCACTGTCAATTGAATTCCCTGTTAAATGCACATTGGAATCTTGTGCTGTTAATTTGTTTATGTTGTCTGGCTATCTTCTCAATCATCTGAACTGTTAACCGTTCAGATACTAACTAGGTGTATATTCGATGATGCAGGGGAATCAAGTATCAATGTCATTGCCATCCAGGCCAGTGTTCATCTACCTTTTGAGCACCAGTACCTAATTCAGAATCTTTCTGCCCTGGTATTGTACTGTTTACCTTTATTTACTATATTTTGTAAATTCTAGATATGTGTTTTCATATTTTGTTGGTACCCAAATTTTAAAGTATACATGTATGCTTCTGTGTTTAACATGTTCGATGTATCTTGAGGTCCTTGATTGTGGTAATCATGTTTTATACATTCACTCCTCAAAAGCAGTTCATTTCGAGGATTATTTTTATTTTATTTATTTAAATCTTATAAGTTGCTTTGAATCCTAGTAGCAAGAAACCTGGAAGTCGTTGGTCGAATCCCTGAATAAGTGGTGAAGAGTGAAGACTTACGATTGAGATTCAAAAAAATTGGGTGGGAGGTAAGTAGAATAAAGGGGAGAAGTCTTACACGGATTGGAGACACTTGAGTTAGACCTAGATGAACAATCAGCAAGATCTTCAATATGAAACCATAAACATGCACAAAAAAATGTTAAATAAATTATAATTTGCCTTACTACAAAGAATCTAGCTTTTAGATTAGCAAATAACTTAAACAAAGATACCTATCAGTTGGGATTTAGAAGTTTTCTATAGGAAAATTGATAGACTCTGAGTCTGTAACTATGAAATACCTCATTTTCCATCTGATATCTGTTAGAAGTCTTGAACTATTGCAGTCTTTTGGTTTTTGGTCTAGGGTTTGCAGTCATGAAATCCAAAATCCCCTTTATGTTTTTTTTTTTTCGCAAGAAGTTACAATAGATTGAAACCTAAAGAGAGTCATACAAAGATAAGAGGGGCATGCCCCAATGAGGAGAACAAATGACTAAAAGTCATACAATCAAAGAAGATCAATGCCTGATGAAAAGCAAGAGTAAGTAAGAGACTCCAGCAAACTACTGTGATCTCATTACAAGACTCGACTAATGCTAAAACTAGGCAGTCTAAACTAAACATGAAAGACAAAATCTAGCCCACATGGGTGACTCCAGCCCTCTTCAAAATGGCTCCAGGTAAACCTGTGACCATACTCCAAGCCAGAATCATGTAGCATAAGCTGCTAAACACATCATCAGCTCCAATGCATTGATCATGACTCTCTCCATGGGAAGGAAGAAAGAAAGTTTAAGCAAACTACCTGTGCAACCATCAACTCCCAATATGAGTGAAAAACAGCTTGTTCATCAATCCTGTAAAAGTAAACAAACTCCAGAAACTATTTAGTTGGCTAAATAGCCGCCAGTCGAGCAAGAATACTTTTAACAGTTCGATTAGTAGGGAAGTTCTTTTTCCTAAAAAAGATCTGCAGATTTTGAGCAATGGTCCTGCTCATACTCACTACCTCAGGAGCTCTGTGATAAAAAACATGCAAATTTCTCAAATGCCAAATTCTACGAATTATTTCACTAAATGCAGCAGCTCTCATCTGATAAATCATGGATCCTTTCCTAGTAGCATTTGAAAAACCACTAGTCCACCAAGTTAGATCCAAACAAACAAAATGAATGCCTAAAGCTCTCATAATAGTAGTAATAAGGGCTTTGGCCACAGAACAATGGAAAAAGTGATGAGAGATGGATTCATTATCTAAACCACAGAGTTCACAGATCTCAGTAGGTAAAGTAGCATACCTTTTGATTCTGTCCTTAGTAGCAAGTCTCTTGTGCATTACCAACCAAGTGAGAAAAGAAACTCTATGGGAAGAGATAGTGTTCCATACCTGAGAAGACCAGTCCACAGGCTCAGCATCAGGACAATAAGTTTTATAAAGCTGAGACTTGAATATTTTCCTATCAAAGCTTTCCTGCTCCATAGTGGGATCCATAGCCAGAATATCATCTCTTATTTTCAAAAGAGCTTTCCACCAGGGAGAGTCACAATGCCTGACTCTAACAGTCCAAATAGTGCAATTTTTAAGCTTATAGTGAACCACCCATTTCTGCCAAATAGTCAGTCCTCTGTGACTAGTAGAAAGAAGCAAAATTCCCTTTATGTTGTATAGTCCACCAAAATGAAACTAGCTTGTACTTTGTGAAGCGTAGAAAATACTTAGAATTTATTTATACTTTTATAAGCATCTCATCCTGCTGTCCTTCACACCACAAAACCTTCCTTAAAAAATTAACAAATTTAGATCGTTTGGTAGCTTAAGTCCAATTCGAATTTCTTTTTAAATCCATGATAAGGTATATGGTTATCGATGGTCATGATGGTATTTGTATTGAATACTCTCTCTATCACATAATATAGTGTCACCTCTCTATTCTGAATATCCCAGTTTACATTGTAGCTTCCATTTATAGTGACTTTACACACAGAAAGAAAAAAATCCTCACCTTTTCATTCCCTTGCATACTTTATCTCCTTCTTTGTTAATTATTTATTCATGCTCTCTCATACTTTGATACCAATACCAGTGCTAAAAAGCATTTGGGATTATATTATGGGCTGGAGGTAGTAGTACTGTTAAATGTTAATGCTGATTATTGTCACTCATGATAAATGTGCCTTTGTGGAATTATGCAAACTCAATATTCTACCTTTCTCTACCATGTACATTTTGGCCTTGGTTTGTTATTTCCACTTGCATATCACCTTCAACTTGTTAATTATTATATTTTCATGAGAAGAATTGAAGAAAATGTTGGAGGTTTTTGCAACTGCAGTAATAACAATATATGAGATCATTCTGACCGGCATAGTAAATATTAACCCTTTGTACTTAAATATATACTTGTTTCTAGTGCTTCATGTTTTATTACTTGTGCTTCCAGAAATTTGACTCGTACTTATATGTCAATTTGGTTTGTTCAAACATTCTGTTTTTGTTGTGCAATTTGATTTTTTAGGCCTTTAACAACCTCTATTCTATTATATTTGTTGTTCATTTATAATGAGTAACTGGTTATACTAGGCCTATAACAATGCATCAGTGCCTCCATCCGCCCAAGCAGCTTTCCCTTATATATTTGGAGTTAGCAAATTCTTACAGGTAAAGTTGTATAGACATTAAAATCATACTCACAAAATATAAATGCAAGTTCTGGCATCTTAATTCATTATCATTAGTTGTTGTGTTTTACCATATCTTGCAGCCTGGATTATTTGATCTTGTGGGGATTGTTGTTTATGAAATCGACCAACATCCTTACCAAAGTACTTTTTATAATGGGACCATAGAAGTTTTGGAGGCAGGTGGCCCATTCAGTGTCGAGTCAGTCTTCTTGTTTTGTTTGGGGATGGCTATCATTGGTCTTCTTTTACTTCAAATACGAGGACAAATTCAACGTCTCTCAAAGGTGATTAAAGCTCTTGCATCTAATTTATAGTATGTGAATATTGAGGAAAGTAATGAATCAGTTATTTTGTGAAGTAATGCAAATATAGCTTGAAGGATTGCTTATATCAGCCTGCATAAGTTTGATCATTGCCGGCTAGTTCATTTGTAACTGCTTCGTTTGGCCTGTTGCACTAGATATATTTATGAGGCATTTTTTTTAACCTGTTTCTCTTCTTCTGATCTATAGAAAACCAAGAGAGCACCAAAGGTGGAGGTTGGAACTGGTTCAACAGATGCCTCAATGGATGAGTGGCTACAGGTTTGTGTGGAAAAACAAATGGCTATGAATTTTTGTCCCTTTCCTACTTATGGTCATTCTTGTTTCTATATTCTCGAGGAAAAGCTAGGTACTTAGTTTATATGTAGGGGTACTTGTGCAGTTTGCACACTGCACTTTCTATTTTCATCTTATTTAAAACTATATTAAAAATGGTTATTGTTGAATGAGTTGTGTATTTGTATGTTTAGGGAACTGCATACGCTCCATCCAGCAAATCAAAGAAGAAGAAGTAGATGAACCATCCAGAGGAGTTGAAGAGTTGTACTATGGAGACGCTGGTGTGGTAATTGAGATAGAGAGGGTCCATAGGAAGTCAGAGGAAGGATAGGACTACCTTTTGTAGTACAAGGATGAAGACTTTTGTTCTTGTTTTGTTACTATAATGTACACCTTACCTTTTTATGTTGATGGCAATTAATTCCAAGTTTTGAGTTAGCCTTGATCCCAGATCTTCTTAGCTAACTTCAATACTAAAGCTTAGCTTTTGTTAATACTTCCGTACTGATGCTTTTGTTCACTTGGTTAATACGTCCTTTGCTGGTATTTTTGCTTCAATTTTTTTTTTTTTTTTTTTTTGGTAAGGAAAGATGTTCAGTCCTTAGACTATATCAAACTTCAAAAGAGATACAACTTGGGTTGGGATGTTTCCCAAAGGATTTTGCCGACCATTCCCGAATTCGCTAATTTAGCTAATTTATCAGCTACAACATTGAATTCTCTACTTATCCATTTTATTTGTGAATAAGCCTTCTACATTCTTCAACATCACTCAAAACTATCTGGTCCACATTTTCATGGCATATATAAAATGATAAAAGTATAAAGTTGTGCAGTTTGGAAGCAATCGCATCGGATAAACTCAATCCGGGTGTTACATCTAATCCATCATGAAGCTCTGTTCTCTTCATTTTAAAAACCATTACAATTTATGTTCAATTCAGATCAATTCAGTTCAATTCTGCTTAGTTGTTTTTTATACTAGTAACAAATTCAGTTCAGTTCTACTTAGTTGTTTTTTATACTAGAAATAAATTATGTTGAGTTCATATGAGTTCAATTCAATTTAATTCAGTTCTATTCAGACGAAGAGAACATAGCCCACTAAATCCACTGTTAGATATTTTGTTAGAAATATCTGTTTAGATTTTGATCAGCAACATGATGACTTATCTTAGTCTCAGAAAGGTGATTAGTACTCTTGGTTCACTTGAACATTGTAAAAGAGGAAAACCACTAAGTATGATAGTCTAGCTAATCTTGTATAGGACGTTAGGTCTCAAAATGTAATTTTTATTTTATGAAGAGAAGACCAAGAAGAAGACATCCAAGCAGAAAACTCAACGACATTGAAGACTTGAAGAAAACTGCACAAGATTATCGAATCATTGTTCGGATATCTTAGCGGATATCTTAAAGACACGAATAGTTTCAAACAAACCGTGTCACAAAGAGATATCGAGAAATAAGATACATATCTGAAACAAGGAAAGTGTCCAGATATCTACTCGGATACCTTGAGCTTTAACCACGCGTTTCGAAAAGAAATATATATTGCAAACAAAGTTGTTTCAATAAACACAAGTGGTATCGAAGAATGAAGATAAGGATTGCAAAGAATCGATAACACTACGATCGACATAAAGCATAGTTCGTTGGCACTACTGAGACAAAAAGTATAGTACAATGCATTTAATGCATGACATGAGATGTCGAATAAAAGCAACGACGACGAGAAGAAGACAAAACTCTACATCTTATACAGATATCGATAGTTTGAATTTGAGCTAACGGATACTATTCAAACGACACTCAAATTCATCTATAAATATCAACACTTAGACGACGAGAAAACACACGTAACCTTGACACACGATCTCCGAATATCTTACTCTCTCAAAGCAACTTACTTATCCTCAAAGCTTTACATTGCGACCAAAGCTTTTGATCTTGAGTAAACACCGAAGTTCTAAGTGTCACGATCCTAAACAAGCAAAGCTATCGTGAAGGAGTTGAATCAAAAGATCAACTATCCGAGATTCATTCTCTTGAGCAGATATCATAAGACTTGGGTCAAGAAATCGAACAAGATACCATACTGTAAAGTGTATTAAGTAACTTAGTTCACGAGCTATCGATTAAGCGAAAAGTTATTAAGACGCTCATCCGACAACTCAAACCAAAACCAACACCATAATCTGGCGTGAGTACAGAAGTACTTAGTTTGAAAAATCGGGAATAACTCAAGGTTACCGAGTATAGGAAGTACTTGATTTGGGAAACTAAGGAATAACTCAAGGTTATTGAGTATAGGAAGTACTTAGCTTGGGAAGCTAGGAATAACTCAAAGGTTTCGAGTATAGGAAGTACTTGGTGAAAGCCGGGAACAACTCAGGGAACATTTGGTTGAACCAATTGTTAAGAATCTTAGAATAGGATTATTGTAAGGAGAACTCAATTATCTGTTTCTAGTGAATTCTAGGTCTCGATAGACGAAGTGGATTAGTTGGAGGATTACGCCACCTCCGGATACCACTATACTTGCGTGTTATTTACCTTTCAGATTTACATTTCAAAGAACACACACACACATATTAACTTGTTTACGCACTTATCTTTATTAAGTCTTCCGTTTCTGATTCTAAGTATCGATATCTATTCGAATATCGAGAAATAGTTATTATCAACAAAAGTTTTAAAGACTATTCACCCCCAGGTCTTTTTACTTTGCCGTTATCTGGACCAACAAGTGGTATCAGGCGGGAGGTTCACCAAATACTTCCGACCGAACCTAGATCCCCAGATAGGTGAAGGAACTTTGTCCACTTTGAGGACTATTTAATTTGTGTGTTAATGCGGTATGTCTCGAGTGATGCACCGTTCTCAAACCAGAGAACTACGAAATGGAAAAATAACATGATGCTCCACCTTGAAGCCATAAGTGACGAGATGATCGAGTAATAAAGAATGGCCCAATAGTCATTCAACAACTTAAGCAAGTCATGGAGGTTTCGAGTGGAAGAGACGAGATCAAAGCGAAGGATCTTCACAAACAGATCGTCGACTAGTGGAAGATCTCTTGGTCAAGTTATTTACGAACCAAAGCTAGAGAACTCGGACATCGGAAGATGCCAAGAGGAATCGTCTGGATGGTCAAGCTCGTAACATCATCATCGGATCGACACGAGCACATACAATGTAAAGCGTGGGGTGCTAAACGGCGAAAGTTGACTGGCAACTGATTGAAGAAATCTGTGCCGGAACTGAGAAAACCAAGGAAAACAAGTTCGAAGTTCTAAAGTTGAAATTTCAAAATTTCAAACAAGGTCCCATGAAACTCTGGAAGAACTTGATTTCCGGTTTACCACTCTCATGAGTGATATGGCGACTTAGGGAAAGCAATAGATACTCTCGATCGAGAAGATTAAGACTATTGTCAAGTCTTAACCACAACCGGAGCATACTAAATTCTTTTATTTTAACCAAGGTATGCCAAATATCACTCCGGTGGAACTTTTCTCTCATCTTGCTCATTGACTATGAGACAACTCGGAGAGAACAAACAAGCGAAAAGTTGCGAATGTTGCTCTAGTTACTCAAGGAACTTCAAAAGAAGAAAAGCAAGGAGGAGGCGAGGATGCTCTTGCAAAGCAAATGAGCAAATTTGTCGGTCGAGAAATTGAGAGAAGAAAAGCCAAAGAGAAGTCAAAAGCATCTAGCTCGAACTATCACCAAGACAAAAATATGCAAAGCTCATTGAACAAGCCATTTCGAGAAAGCATCATGTCTTGAGGAAGCGAAATTGAAACGATATCTGTTTCTATTGTCGTAAACCAGCCACTTCGAAGGATTGTCACCCTCAACAAACTAAGGACAAAGCGACAAGAAAGATAGAAGAATCTTCAGAAGAAGCCAGAAAGCTTTGTTAACTGAAGAAAGAAAGAAAATCCAAATTCAACTGGATGCTCTAGACGTTGAGACAGATTCTGAAGATGACATGACTCAACCTTACCATCACCAGAATTATGTGAAGTTACTCATGATATAATCGACTTCGGCCTCAAGAAGAATGAAATGTGTGGGGTTGCTGAAATTGACGGACCAGACATCTCCAACATAGAAAACTGTCTTATGGCTGATGAGGTAACACATACTTCTTGCTACACTTATGAAAGTGATGAAGAGGAAATAAAAGATCTAGAAAATCTCAGAAAGGAACTTGATATCTATGAAAGAGAATTTCTAATGATCCGTGCGAGAACTGAAAATCTAGAGGAGGAAAAGAATTTTCTTGCAAAGGAAAATTCTCATTTGGTTAAGATATCTGAGAAAAAGGACGCTGAAAACGCGTTTCTCAAAGCTCAAATATCTGAGACTGAAAAGTTACATAAAGAAGCATTGGCAGTACTTCAAAAGAAAAATGAAGATCTTCTTTCTGAAAATAAGGAACTCAAGAAGAAAGAACTATCTTTTCAATCTTATGCCAAAGCTAGTGACACTCTTACTGAAGTACAATCTTACTTAAGAGATCCTTCAGAAAAGAAAGGACTTGGGCTGAATACACAAACATATTGTTCTATCACTCTGAATAAGAGTAAGGAGAAAAGAACATTTGTAAGTACTCAGCAAGACGATTCCCATGCAATCTATAGTATCGGTGAAAAGACAAAGATTGTTGACAAAGGAAAGGCAGTTGCGACTAAACCTTTGTGGGAAAAACAAGTCAAAAACAAAAGCATTGGATGCGTCTCGAAAAGAAACACAACACTGAAAAGTGTAAACACCCACAGTGCTATGTCTCTCAAAAAGGTAGAATTGCAGGAGCTGGCAAATTCTCCCATATCACTTTTTCTGGAAAGAAATTGGATCAACCAGAGACTAGCAAAGCTGCTGAGAAAAGATCTCAGATAGCTTCAAGTGCTCGAAACGGTATTGGCTACAAAGGCATCGAAAAACAACTTGCTCATGAGTACAAGCAGGAGCAAGAACGATGGCAGAAACCTAGAATTGCTCAAAGCAATTATCAGAAGTGGAAGTTAAATCAAGCCACTGAAAATCTGAATGCCAGGGCTAGAAGAAATCTGGCAAGGAAGGCTAAGTTCTTTGAAAAGCAAACTCGAAACTGACAGTGTATCTGAAAGCATCATATGGAGCACCTAGGAACACACCAAGGAAAATAATTCTTACTAATGATAACATTCATTCAAAAAGAATTCCTCCTTACGTTCTGTCGGGACAAAGCATATTTCAAAGAAATTCATTCAAAAATGGATTCCTACTGGAAGAACTTTTAATTCTGACGGTTCCATCAAAGATATGAGAACCTAATCTCCTGTTTCCTGTTGTGTGCAGAATGCCTCCTGGACCAAAGCACAATGGCTATTTGATAGTGGATGCGGAAAGCACATGACAGGAGACAAAGCAAATCTGGTTGATTACAAAGCTTGCAACACAGGACGGATATCGATTTCTTTGGAGGAGAATTAAATCCTCTCTGGGATTTGGCAACGTCAAATTGGGGACTTTAACAATCACTGAAGTATTACATGTTAAGGATTTGAAATATAATCTACTTAGCATGAGCGGTTTGCGACAAGGTTTTACTATAAAATTCAAAGCTAAATCGCAAACTAATTGACAATGATGAGTCAAAGCGCATACCTTAGTTGGTCGTGAAAGGCGGTCTTTATGTTGCGATTGGGCATCTGCCACAATCAAGAATGTCTCATGGTGAGTCAATCTGCTCACGGAAGAGCACCGGTTATGGCACAAAAGAATGAGTCACTTGAACTTCAAAACTCTGAATAGACTTGCAAGAAAGAGTTAGTGGTTGGTCTTCCCGAACATCTTTCGAAAGGATGGTATCTGCTTACTTTGCCGGATGGGAAACAATCTAAAATCTCTTTCAAGTCCAAAATCGGACACTCTAGTGTTAGACCACCGCAACTTTTACACATGGATCTATTTGAATCATCGTAACTAGTTATGCAGAAAGAAGTTTGTCGGTTGTTGTAGATGACTTCTCAAGATTCACTTGGGTTGTCTTTCTAAAACACAAATCTGATGCCAGGGTGGAGATACCAAACCTGCTGAAAAAGCTTGAAGTCATGAAAAATGACAAGGTATCTGCAATCAGAACAGACCATGGTACTGAGTTTGTCAACCAGTACATAAAGGAGTTTTGTACCTGCAAAGGTATACAACACCAACTTTCCTCTGTAAGAACACCTCAACAAAATGGTGTTGCAGAAAGGAAAAACAGAACCCTTAAAGAAGCTGCAAGGACAATGCTAGCTGACACTGAAATAAGTGAAATTTATTGGGTTGAAGCTGTAAACACAGCTTGCTACACTCAGAACAGATGTTTGATAAACAAACACCATGACAGGACCCCCTATGAAATCTTGGTTGGTAGACCCCCTAATATCAAACATCTGAGAGTATTTGGTTGTAGATGTTTTGTTCTAAACAATGGGAAAGATTATCTGAGAACATTTCAACCAAAGGCAGATGAAGGTGTTTTTCTTGGCTATTCCACAAACAGCAAAGCTTACAGAGTTTACAACAAAAGAACAAAGAAAATTGAAGAATCAGTTCATGTTGTATTCTATGAAGGAAATAAGAAAACACCTCCTAATGATGAACTCTCAGAAAGGTTCAAAGAACTGTTACTGAGGGATTCTAAAGAAGAATCCTCAGAAAGGAAAAACATCATTATGGAAACTGAGGATGACTCTGACGTAGAAAAGCTTGAAAAGCCTAGTAACAACAAGATGACTCACAAACATGATGAGGAATTCCCTATGAGTTTTCCAGAAATGGAACAGGTTACTGAGAACCTTCATCATGAAGAGGTATCTTGAAAATAAGAATGCTGAAATGCATGTTTCAGATATCTCTAACACTGAAAAAGTGTCAGATATCAATGACATTTCCCATATGTCAGATATCTCAAATACTGAAAAAGTATCAAATTAAAATCTTAGTGATTCACATTCAGATCACTTGGATATTGATCCTACTAGCACTAAACCTATGATGAGATGGATCAAAGATCATCCTACAAAGGATATAATTGGACCAATTAATCAGGGTGTTAGGACTAGGAGAGCAATAGCTGAAAATGCTAACTCTCTCTTTGGATGTTTCATCTCGAATATTGAACCTAAAAATATAGAAGAAGCATTAGGAGACCAAGACTGGATCTCTGCAATGCAAGAAGAGTTGGATCAATTTGAGAGAAACAAAGTCTGAACCGGTTCCATTTATAGAAGGAATATCGTGATTGGAACTAAATGGGTTTTCGAAACAAGATGAATGAGTGGTGAAATAACCGAAACAAAGCAAGATTGGTTGCAAGGATTTACCTGCATCAAGGCTTAGATTTTGACGTGTCATATGCACCAGTTGCAAGATTGGATGCAATAAGACTCTTTCTAGCCTTTGCAGCTCATAAAGATTTCAAAGTTTATCAGATGGATGTCAAAAGTGCATTCCTAAACGGTGAACTTGCAGAAGAAGTTTATGTTGAGCAACCACCTGGCTTTGAAGTTTCCTCAGAAAGTAGAATGGTCTATAAACTACAGAAAGCTCTGTATGGTCTGAAACAGGCTCCAAGAGCATGGTATGACACTTTGGCCAAGTACCTTCTGGAAAATGGTTTCAAGAAAGGTGAAGTTGATAAAACTTTATTTACCTTAAATCATGATGGGAAACTACTCTTAGTTCAAGTATATGTTGATGACATCGTATTTGGATCTAAGGACAAGCAACTTTGTAATGACTTTGCAAATCTCATGAAAAGCAAGTTTGAGATGAGCATGATGGGAGAAATGAATTATTTCCTAGGATTGCAAGTCAAGCAACTCAATGATGGAATATTCATTAGTCAAACAAAGTATGCAAAAGATATGCTCAAAATTCAATCTTAAGCCTTCTGAAAAGAATGCTAAGATACCTATGAGCATTGGAACCAAAATGACCTATACTGAATCAGATAAGAGTGTTGAAGAACATAAGTATAGGAAATTGATAGGTTCACTACTTTACCTCACTGCAAGTAGACCTGATATTCAATATGCCGTTGGAGTATGTGCTAGATTTCAGACAAATCCAATGCAAACACACTACAACATTGCTATGAAAATATTAAGGTATGTAAAAGGTACAGTAGATGTAGGATTGTGGTATCCTAAAGAATGTGGATTGAGTTTAGTAATTTGGTACTCGACCGATTATCTTTGGATCATTGCTTGATAGGAAAAGCACCTCGTGAACTTGGGTTTACGGGTACTAGACTTATCTCATGGTTTAGTAAGAAGCAAAACTCAATTGCAACTTCTACCACAGGAAATGAATATATTGTCTTTGGTTGTTGTGCAACACAAATTCTGTGGATACAACAACAACTTAGAGACTTTGGACTCGATGAGAAGAAAACTCCCATTTTCTGTGACAACACAAGTGCTATTGCGATTACACAGAATCCTAAATTTCATGCCAGAACAAAGCACATTGATGTTAGACATCACTTCATCAGAGACCATGTTAAAAAAGGCAATATAGAGATACTCAAGATTGGCACTGAAGACCAACTTACAGATATCTTCACTAAGCCACTACAAGAAAGTAGATTCTTAGCCTTAAGACATAGTCTTGGACTAATGGAACTACCAATGAACTGAAAGAGTTCAGGTATCTGAAACGGGCAACCAGAGAAGAGGTATCTGGAACGGGCAACCAGAGAAGAGGTATCTGGAACGGGTATCCAGGAAAGAGAAAAGAGAAATCTGGAACGGGTATCCAGAAGTAAAAAAGGCTAAAGAGCAAAAAGATAGCTTAAGATCTCTGAGACAAGAACTCAGTTATCTGAATCACTCTATAAATGGGGAACACAAAAGAGAATAGTATAACTATCTGCAGTCAACTACTCTCTTGAAACTCGCATTATTTCTATCTTGATGAAAAACTTGGAAAAATCCTAAGTATAAGACAGATTAAGATGCGAACAGTGTCCTTGGTCATACAGAATTGTGATTCAGATAGCAAGTCACCAAAAACTCATTAAATGGGCACAATTACACTTGCTTATTGTGATCATTGCTGAAGAAGCAATGGTGACCCTCGATGAAGTTAAGCGATTGATCTGTACGGTGGAAATTAATTCACAGTAAATAGTGGACTGTTGAAATTCAGACATGGCCCGCTAAGCATTTAATGCCGAACTAGCTTTTGCTCACGCCTGTTTGCAAATTACAGATACGTACACACAAAATCAATTTGTATGTATTTGTCTGATTGGGATTCAACTGCTATATATATAGGATTTTGGCAAATGAAATCACTTTTGCCTAATCCGAAATTTCATCTTGCACAAGAATAGCAAATCCTTCTCTTGATTCTCTGCAAAACCTTCTACAATCTCTGCAAATCAAGATTAAGTTTTTATGCAAAGAATTACTAAATCAAATCTCTTTCAAACACCAATCTCAAATCCCTACACTATATAAAGAGATGGCCTCCAAGAACTCTTCAACACAGAAATCGATCCTTCACTTTATGCTGAAAAGCAAGCACCAGAGTTGGTTATTGTGAACAACCGACTGGTAGGAAATTTTAATCCTGACCATTGGACTTCAAATCACAGAATGATTTGTGGTGGTTCCATGGTTGAGGAATACCTCTCTGCTGCAATAGAGAACCAAACCGATAGAAAATTGATTCTTGACATGCTTGAAAAGGCACAAATCAAGGGTTTTCTATCTGCTCGCCCAAGTGGAATTTCATCACTCGATGTGTTGGAATTTTACAACAACTCCAGGATTATTTCACTGTATCCGAAAACCTTTGAAATAGTGTCATTAAAACCTCGATCGAGGAAAGGAAATCCTTGGACTTAACAACTTTCAGAAAGTTGTTTGAGTTTCAAAATCTTGGAAAGGATTTTGAAATAAACACCAGGATGATGAACTCCTTGAAGGTGTTAAAGAACTTTACGATGGCGTGTGTGATCTTGAAAATCGATACACCGAAGTTCAAGCTTCGACATCCGAACCGGACATCTGTTGGTTCACTTGGGATATCTTGGCTTGCATTCTTCACAGATGCTTTGATGGTCTACAAGGAGGTCTTGACGGATAAGCCAAGAACGGTGGATGATGATGTTCTTCTTGAATCAACAAGACAAAAGGTGGAAAACCCTTTTAAGCTGGGAAAATACGCTTTCAAGTTTGTGAAGAAGATTCAAGGCTTCGAGCCTAAGATTGTCAAAGGACTAGCTGAGCCAAAGGCCACTATAGGATATGGTCTGAAAATATGCTACTTGCTGGAAAAACTTGGCATTGAGCTCAGAGAGACGGCTGAAATAGCCAACAGTAACCTACTCTATAAATATGAGTATACAAATTTGATGAAAAAGGTTACTGGGTCTCAGAAAGGTCCTAAGAAGCGAAAATCTGAAAAGATATCTGAAGAAAAGGTTGCGACCAAGAAGCCCAGAACTTCAAGAAAGAAGTCTGCTGGCAAATCAGAAGACACACCCAAAGAGGTTGTCGATTCTCAGATATCTGCAGGAATTGTCGATGAACTGATAAAGGCAGATGAACTCATCAATGCTGCAAAAGAGTTATCAACTACTGAACAAGTAGACTCAGCAAGAGAAAGTGCTTTCAGAAATGTTGCGACTAATGCAGAAAGCCTTGCTGATGAACTCATAAATGCTGCCAAAAGTGGTGAAAAACACCAAGCCCTATCTGCAGAAATCGCAGGAATAATGGACCAATCAGTTCCTAATGCTGATGAGAGCTCTGACGATGAAGATGATGAACTAGTCATCTCTCAAGTCCTAGAAAGAACAAAGAGGGCTAAGGTTACTGAAAAAAGTAACTGGTGATAAGGTATCTGAAGAAGAACCTACACCACAGGTTGCTGAGACTATAGCAAAGGTTGTTGGTGCAAACACATCATCATGGAATGCTTCTCTTGAACAACTTCACAAAGCCCTGATGAGTGGTATTTTAGTGTTGGCAGATGCTGATGGAAATGCCACATCTAAAAATCTGGAAGAACTTTCTACTGATCAATCTTCTGCTTCCAGACAACCACAACAACCACAAACACAACAACCACAACAGCCACAAGTGGTTGATGAAATGGTAAATGAACTCCATTTCGAATTACCAGCAATACAGTATGCTGAAGAAAATCCTGCAAATGAGCAGGTTCCCGAACTCACTTAGAGGGATCCAACTGAGACATCTACTCAGAATGATCAACCAGGAGAGGCAACTGAGTTGCATACTCAGGAAAGGTGTGAAGTACCAGAAACTTCAAACAAAGAAACTGCACAGGGACAAGATGACCAATGTATAGAAAGGTCACAAGTTCCAGAGACCAATCAGCCTGAAACTGCTCAGGTAAATGACTGGTTTAACTCTTACCTTGTGAAAAATTTTATACTAATAAATCTTGTTACCTCATAAGAATTTCTTTGTTACAGGCTGAGTTAGAAACACAGAAACAAGAGGAAGCTGAAACAAACTGAGAAGGAGGTTTCTTCAACCTCGCCCCTTAAGATATCTGAGCCTGTACCACAGGTAATAATTGATTCTTAAGATAATACTTCTTCAGTTATCTGTTTATGTGCTTAACCATTAAGTAAATGTTTCTAACAGGCTCCAACTGAGATGGAAGAAGATAAGGCAGAAATGCCAGAGACAAACCCAGAGACCAGCAAGGTTTCTGAAGAACACATCACTGAGCCTTCTAACATGAAGGTATATGACGAATCAAGTGATAAGTATTTTTCATCTTGGGTTATCTTATATCTCTTCTAAAAATATTCAATACTTTCTACTCACAGGATCAATCAGAAGTAGAAATGCACGGGGACAAAGTTGAGACATCCCCTGCACCTATGGAAATTGATGAGGCATCAAGGCCTTCATCACAAGAAAAGATTCCAGAGACTGCACAAGTCTCTGAGAGACAAATATCTGAGCCTCCCATGGAGGTAATTGACCACTCAGATATCTGACTTGTCACTTAAAGTTTTTTCTTGATAAAATTTCCTAAGTATTGTGATACTTTTTAACTCTCAGGTTCAAGAAAGGAAGGTTGATGAGGACCAGACTTCCAAGTCTCCACCTCACAACAAGATATCTGAGACACCAATTGTCTCAGTAGAACAAGTATCTGAGCCTGATGTTCATACTCAGGTAACTCAGAAACTAAACTACACTTCTACTCAGATATCTACAAAAGTTTTGAAACTCACTCAAAACTCTTTCTTTCAGGCTCAAACAGATGCAAAGCAGGTTCCCATTGAAGAAACAAGGGACCTACTTCACTTCTTCAAAGCTCACACCCTGCCAAAGCATATTCAATGCTTCAAGAAATGGCAGAAGTTAAGGTGCTCTGATCTCTCTGAAATATTGAGAATCACTGATCAACCAACCAGACGAGCACGAGCTCTTGACCTGGAAACATATGTCCAAGCAATGTTCCCTACAGAACAATATACGATTCGACTACTACATAAGTACTTTTCCGGAGAAGTGGCGCATAGTTTGATACATGCCTTTGAGCAGGCGGATGGTCGACAAGATTACAGATGGCATTCAAGCCGATCCTGCACCTGCAGTTTATACCTTTTGAACAAGAAGAAGTTAATGGGCGTAAGATCACTATCCTAAGTGATCAATCTTGTATCTGAAGATGATGAGGAGGAAGAAATGAATGAAAATTACTTTGATGAACCTCCATGACCATCACCAAGAGGATGATAATGACAAAAGGATGATGATGATGCCCTGCACGGGGGGGAGGAATTTCACAGAGAAACAATGCCTCAAATTCTGAAAAACCGAGAAGACTTCACGAAATCTCCGTCTTCATCACCTCGTAAATCTACTCATCCATCTTCTAACCAACACGCGATTTACTCGAACAAGTAGTTGAGCTCTCGAGGAAACCAATCGGAAAATATTAAACACTCGGACGAAGTGCTCAACTCGACAAGCTGTTGGAAGAAGAACAACACTCCATCTTCAACTGGAAGATCAAATAGCTAAATCCGGAGATAAGATTGATCAACTACAAGATCTATACTTAGAAGAAATGACCGCTTACTCGAGGTTAAAGAGCTACGGGATCTTTGTCAAAAGATCACCAAAGAACTCGACATCAAGAAGTATCAAGTCAAGCATGATGCTAGTCGCATCATCTTGAAGAAGTACCATCCTCCTCCCGTAAAGGAAAGAAACCAATCTACGAGATGGTTCTTTGGACTCGATCTGATCGATGAAAATGTCCAAGAGGATGAAGATCACTTTGGGCTAATCACTCGGATGATGAAGACAAGACTTTGGCGAACACCGCCATGAACATTTAGCGGTTTCTCACTTGAAAAGGAAGTTGATTGCTCCTACAATATTCAACAAGCGCCAAACGTCCACTCCCATGAATACATGAACAGGTACCAAGTACTGGCTACTCTGAACAAGGAAATGTCTTCACAAAACAAGGAAGTAATTGCCTCCGTCCCCTCTAAAATGAGAAAGTTCACTGAGCTCATCACTCAGAGAACAACTAGCATGGTCATTGCTCAGAAAGATCTGGGAATGATAAGGGACGATGATGTGTCTTTAGCTGAAAAAGCTTTTCAAGAGGCAAGTTACACTGCTGGAAAAGCAGATGCCATCCTAGGCCCATTAGCAGAGCTCACTGATAAGGACAATGGACTTATCAAGCAAAATCAGGAGCTCAAAGCCGAACTTCAGAAGTTGGTCACTGCCTATAATTATCTACAAGGGCACTTTGACTCTCTCTCAGATTCCTTTATGAGGCGAGTCAAATGACAATGACTAAGGGGGAAAGAAAGTACAAATCTGGACCTCAAAGTCAGGGGGAATGGGAAGAAGGAGATGAAAACAAGAAGAAATCTGGAGCTGGTGCGGCTCAGAAAGGAAGAAGAAAAACTTCCCAGCCACCACTCAGAATCAATGAACCCTCCTCAAGCCAAGATGCTTTGCAAATAGTAGCTGCTTCCCAGAAACCCACTGAAGGAACCAAAATGGTAACAAGGGCCATGGCACAGAAACCTCCAAGGAGTACCAAGGCTCCAAGGAGAAGACAAGTTAGAGGGATTGATGAATCTTCTGAAGAAGAAGAAGAAGAAGGTCAAATCAAGTCCCTGGGCAATGAAGAAGGCTGTGAAACTCTCACAAGATCTAATCTTGATGATGATGAAGATGAAGCTCCTCTTCACAGAAAAAGGAAAATTGAAAGCCTAACTGAGCCCATAGCTGCAAAGCCTTTGGCAGCTAAAACTCCCTCTGGAAATACCAAGTCTATCCAGGGTGGTGGTTCTTCAAGCAACAACCCCAAAGAAAATTCAAGACAGAGAAGGAACAGACTGAGAGCTGAGCAAAGACAAAGTCAACTTCCACTCAGGCCAGAAGAAGCCAAAATTGAGTATGTGAAGTATGACAATGATTCCTCTGTCTACAGGTGCATCAATCAGAAAAATGGCTATTGGATTCTGGAACTTAAGCATCTATTGGTAAATTCAAGATTTCCAGAACCAATCCATAAACAACTTTTGGCATGGAGAAAAGATAAACCTACCTTGATCAACACCAATCACATCAAAGCATGGTTGGATTTTGAAGTTGTCAAGAGAACTGAAGCCATGAGAAAGGACTCTCTGATGAATGTCCATATGGAAAGCCAGATGATGTGCAGTGCGAACATTCTTGGAGCAGCACAAGAGCTAGACTCATTGTGGAACCCATGAGTCGTTCTATCGGCGGAAGATCAATACAAGGGTGACATCAGATATCTGAAGATTATCTATGAATACTTCAAGCTTTCAGATATCAGAATAGAGCATGCCTGGAAGTGGGGAAAGTACCTATGGGTCAAGCATTTTGCCAAGAAAAATCCTACCAAAACCTACAAAGAGGTCTGTGGATTTGCCAGAGACACATAGATGCTTGTCAGAACTCTTCTCTATGATTATTCTGATGACATCAAAAGGTTTGGAGATAGGAAATTTGCAAACTGATCCATAGAAATACTGTTGAAGACTTGAAGATTGAAGACTTGAAGACCAGTTCTTTAGGATGTTTACTTGGAGCTTGGTTACTCCTGTTGTCCTAATTTACTATGTAGTTTTTGTATTTTTGCTGACTGAGCTTAACTATATCATGTATTGAAGTTATCTGTAAACTTTAGTTGTAACTTATCTGAAGAACTTACTCTCAGATAGTATTCTATAAAAGATAACTTGTCAGCAAAGATCACACCTTGTGATTTGGTTGATGTCTACTTTCTGCACTTAATTATATGAATTGAAAGATCTTAAGAAATGATTAAAGTGGTGGATTGTTTCCTCATCCAGATTTGTAATAGGGAAGATAGTCATCGTTGACTGATCAAAATGGGGGAAATTCGTTAGATATTTTGTTAGAAATATCTGTTTAGATTTTGATCAGCAACATGATGACTTATCTTAGTCTCAGAAAGGTGATTAATACTCTTGGTTCACTTGAACATTGTAAAAGAGGAAAACCACTAAGTATGATATTCTAGCTAATCTTGTATAGGATGTTAGGTCTCAAAATGTAATTTTTATTTTATGAAGAGAAGACCAAGAAGAAGACATCCAAGCAGAAAACTCAACGACATTGAAGACTTGAAGAAAACTGCACAAGATTACTGAATCTGTTGTTCAGATATCTTAGCCAGATATCTTAAAGACACGAATAGTTTCAAACAAACTGTGTCACAAAGAGATATCTGAGAAATAAGATACATATCTGAAAACAAGGAAAGTGTCCACAGATATCTACTCTCAGATACCTTGAGCTTTAACCACGTTTCTGAAAAAGAAATATATATTGCAAACAAAGTTGTTTCAATAAACACAAGTGGTATCTGAAGAATGAAGATAAGGACGTGCAAAGAATCAGATAACACTAGTCTACGATCTGAAAGCATAGTTCCGTTGGCACTACTGAGACAAAAGTATAGTACAATGCATTTAATGCATGCATGTAGATGTCGAATAAAAGCAACGACTTCCGAGAAGAAGACAAAACTCTGATAAGATTATACACAGATATCGATAGTTTGAATTTGAGCCTAACGGATACTATTCAAACGGCACTCAAATTCATCTATAAATATCAACACTTAGACAGCTTGAGAAAACACACAGAACCTTAGACACACGATCTCTGAATATCTTACTCTCAAAGCAACTTACTTATCCTCAAAGCTTTACATTGCGACCAAAGCTTTTGATCTTGAGTAAACACCGAAGTTCTAAGTGTCCGATCCTAAACAAGCAAAGCTATCTCGTGAAGGAGTTGAATCAAAAGATCAACTATCCGAGATTCATTCTCTTGAGCAGATATCATAAGACTTAGGTCAAGAAATCGAACAAGATACCATACTGTGTAAAGTGTATTAAGTAACTTAGTTCAGAGCTATCGATTAATCGAAAAGTTATTAAGACGCTCATCTAACAACTCAAACCAAAACCAACACCATAACTGGCGTGGAGTACAGGAAGTACTTAGTTTGAAAAATCAGGGAATAACTCCAAGGTTACCGGAGTATAGGAAGTACTTGATTTGGGAAACTAAGGAATAACTCCAAGGTTATTGAGTATAGGAAGTACTTAGCTTGGGAAGCTAGGGAATAACTCAAAGGTTTCTGAGTATAGGAAGTACTTGGCTGTGAAAGCCGGGGAACATTTGGTTGGGAACCAATTGTTAAGAATCTTAGAATAGGATTATTGTAAGGAGAACTCAATTATCTGTTCTAGTGAATTCTAGGTCTCTGATAGACCGAAGTGGATTAGTTGGAGGATTACGCCACCTCCAGATACCACTATACTTGCTGTGTTATTTACCTTTCTGTATTTACATTTCAGCAACACACACACACATATTAATTGTTTCTGCACTTATCTTTATTAAGTCTTCCGCACTCTGATTCTAAGTATCAGATATCTATTCAGATATCTGAGAAATAGTTGTTATCAACAAAAGTTTTAAAAGACTATTCACCCCCCCCCCCCCCTCTAGTCGTTTACTTTGCCGTTATCTGGACCAACATCCACTAACAATGATTGTACTTTTTAGAAGGGCTTTTAGCATTATTTTAAAAGATTCAATATATGCCTTGTTGATTTCATTATCATGATAGAAGCCTAAAATTATGACTAACATGACATATAGACTGTTTGACACGGAATTTGTACTTTTTAGAAGGGCTTTTAGCATTATTTTAAAAGATTCAATATATACCTTGCTGATTTCATTATAATGGTAGAAGCCTAAAAATATGACCCACATGACATACAGACTGTTCGACACAGAATTTTAATTGAGATATTACTGGTAAATAGTACTTCCTCCGTCCCGGATCAAACTTCCCGCTTTGACTTTTTGCGGTCAAATTTTTTCAACTTTGACTACGAATTAATCTTAAATCGCAAATGTAAAATTTTCAATTTTTTTATATAATGAAAATTTAGCCCTAGTTTCATTATATAAAAGAAATTGAACATTTTATATTTAGGATCAAACAATGAATTGTAGACTAAAACATTAAAACTTCAGGAATCCTATTTAAGCGTTCGCCCACATAATAATTTTACGCTCCCTAACATATTGCCCAAATTTGAGGACTCCTCAAATTATTTGAAGGTGAATTTAGCGGGGGGCAATAGTTTATTTCATATTTTTGTGATAGAAATAGGTCACCTGAAGTTTTGCAAAGAATATAGGGAGACTATAATTAACATAATACATCATTTAAGGGCAATATTTAGAGAAAATTATACGCATCCTACAAATAGTGCTCAACTAGTGTAGTCCTAAATTTTTCTCCTCAAAATACATGTTAATTCATCTCATATATCATATTTATCATCCTTATATTTTTTACAAAGATGTAGGGCTCCTATTTTATGCATAAAAGTATAAATGTGGCATATGTGAATGTGACTACATATTTTACTCTTCAAAAAAATTATAGGAGCTCCCTATCTTTGACAATTTTTTTAAGGAGTCCTCAAGTATAGGATTAAACTTTAGTGGGCCATAGCATTTTAGGATTCCTAAGGTTTTGACATTTTAGCACTTTATTACTTGTTTTACCTCAAATTTGAGTATATTCAATGTTTTAAGAGTTCTACAATGTGCTCATTTAGTTGTTTTATCCTAAATTTGTTTGACTAATAATTCTATTTCGAGCCTCCTATTTTTGCCGAGTTTATAAAACCATAATCCTTCTAGCCTTGTCTAGAAGGGGAATTTTCACATAACACCCTTTTAAGATGGTCACTGAACGTTTAGGTCTCTAATGTTTTAAAAATTACGACAACTTTTTGTTTTTTGTTGACTTTTGGTAAAAAGGTTATATTTACCTCTTTCCTTTTCAATTAAATCATTTATTTTTAAATGCAAATTTCATTTAATTACATATTTAACTCACACCTTTCAAAATCTATTAATTCAACCCAAAATTTTTATCCTACTTAACTCGAATTTTTTTCTTTCTTTATTAAACTAATATTTTTTTTAAATAATAAGGAGCTTCCATAGATTTCCATTGGATCTCCGGTAATCGAGCTCTAGGAAGCTCCAAATCGAAGCTTCCATAGAATCATTAGTTTTCATTCTAACAATAATTTAAATCTTTTATTTTGGGGTTTAGTTAAGGACGAAAAAAGTTAGAAATATGAACAAAAGAAAATTTTGGTGGTTCATATATTAAAATTAAAAGTTTTGAGGTTATTGTAATAAGATGAAATATTAAATTGAAAATAAAAGGAGAAATGAAACGGTAAAATTGTAATATCAATAATGAGGTTGACTTTTGTCCGTAATTATTTTTATTTCATAAGTCACATTTTATTCTTCAATGTAGTTTTTTAAACATCAGGGATTTAACCGTTTAATGACCATCTTAAAAGAGTGTAAAACGAAAATCCGACTCGTTTATAAAACCTCACTAACCATAGGAATTGGGAACCAATAGTCGTGCTACACGTTGCAAAGACACATACATGACACACTATAATTTCCTTTCCTTTTGCCTTTTACCTCTCCTTCTTTCTGGTCAATCGATTCACACCTCGAAAAACAATGTCAATCAAGTTTTTCTGTGTTCTTGCTCTGCTCCTCTTCTCGTCATCACTCCTACAAGGTAAACCATCATAGATCCAGATCCACGCTCATCGTTGCTGTTTCTGATCGATTCGTTGTCTTTAAGTTTGTAGCTGTTTATCAATTGTTTCATGCATCTGTTACACGAATAATTATCAATTTATGCCCTTCCGTTAGCTAACTGGTTCGATTCGATTCGATTTCTCCAATGTTACATTATATCAGATCGGATTATTATTGTTTTGGCGTATTGTGCCTGCAAGTTTTGGAGTTTGAATGATGTGTTTTGAGATTTGATGTCTGTTCTGAAATTGTGTTATTCAGTTAGATTGCCAAAATTTTGGCCTTCTGCAGCTGGTTATTTTACTGTTTGGAATAGTTGACAAAGTATGAATAGAAAATATTTCTGGTTAACTGAGAGTTAGAGGTTCTTTAGTCGATTGACCTGTTAAGAATTTGATATATTCGATAAAAATTAGGGCGGTCTTGTTTATTTACGTGTATGTGAAGCTACCAAAGTGTTTGTGGTTGTCTTGAAACTAATTCTTCTGATTAATTGCGATGCTCCCTTTTATACTTCCGATTTCTACATTGATATTGGTTTGTTAATTATTTTACCAGCTGTACTGTTAGTCTTTTTAGACTTGGTATACTTTATCATTACAAGTTTTCTTTTTTCGGTTTGATTATAGTTGCGAGATGTGAGCCTGATCCTGATGCTGAAGTCGTTAACTCAGCTGAGGAGGGAGATCTTGGTTTTGTTGGTGATGATGTACAGGATTATGGCAGTGGGACCTTTAGTGCAGCTCCGGGCGTGGAAACTGTTTGTGTTTTCCCAAAAAATCCGAAGAAAAGTTAGTAAATGCTGCTAGAATTCCCTTTAACTTTTATTTTAGTTACCATGTGAAATGATCTCCCCCTAATCCCTTCGACTCATAACACATACTATCCTCCGAACTTATTTCAGTGATAACGGCTGGCGAAGAAAGTGAACTCCTTGTTGGAATTAAAAATGAAGGTAAGCCCTGTCAAGTACTTTCCCTGTTGAACACACGGTGGAATTTTGTGATGTTAATTTGTTTACGTTGTCTGGTTATTTCCCCAACCACCTGAACTGATAACCATTCAGAAATTAACCAGGTGCATTTATGATGCAGGGGAATCAAGTATCAATGTTGTTGCCATCCAGGCCAGTATTTATCTACCTTTTGACCACCAGTACCTAATTCAGAATCTTTCTGCCCTGGTATTGTAATTTTTACCTTTCCTTTAAATGAACCTTTATTTACTGTATTTTGTCTGTGAACTATTTTTAGATAAGTATTTTGTTGGTAGCTAATTTATAACTTATACATATGTGTTGCTGTAATTAACAAGTTTGATGTATCTTGAGGTCTGGTTTTATTTTATTTATTTCAATCTTACCTAACTGGCTTTGAATCAGAGTAGCAACTAGCAGGAAACCTGGAAGTCATTGGTAGCAACTGGATGTGAATTAAAATAAATAAACTGCTTTACAATCACAAATCTAGCTTCTCAGATTGTAGGCTAGCACAAAGAAATAGAATTCTCATAGGAATCTAGTACTTGAGCTTTTGACCTAAATTACTAGGAAATTGATAGTCTGTAACTCTGAAATAAATCATTGTCCATCTGATAACTATCAGTTAGAATTTAAGTTTTGTACGATTGCAATCTTTTTGGTTTTTGTTCTAGGTTTTGCAGAATCACAAAATGCAAAATCCCCTATAAGGTTTAAATTTTATAGTCCACTGAAATGTAACTAACTTGTAACCTTAGTAAACACTTGGAACCTGTTCCTACTTTTAAAACATTTCATTTTTTTCTGAAACACCACAAGACGTCAAAACCTTCCTGAAAAAATAAAATTTTAAATGTTTTTGTAGCATAACAATATATGGGATCATTCTGACCTGCAAAGTAAATATTGACCCTTTGTACTGAGATCTATAATTGTATTTAATATCCAGTGTTGCATGTTTTACTACACATATACTTGGGCTTTTGCTTCTGGAAATTCGACTGGAACTTCTATTTCAATGTAGTCTGTTCAAATACTTCAATTTTTGTTGTGCAATTTGATGTTCTAGGCCTTTTACAACTTCTGTTCTATTTTTATTTGTTCTCTTGTTTTATTCATGACGAGTAACTTGTTTTACTAGGCCTACAACAATGCGTCAGTTCCACCATCCGCCCAAGCATCTTTCCCTTATATATTTGGAGTCAGCAAGTTCTTGCAGGTAAAGTTGTATACACTATATAATTTATATATTTTTTTTAAAATTGTACCCACAAAATATCGTAATTCATTTTCAGTTGCATTTTTTATTTTTCTATGTCTTGCAGCCTGGATTATTTGATCTTGTGGGAACTATTGTTTATGAGATCGACCAACAGCCCTACCAAAGTACTTTTTACAATGGGACCATTGAAGTTTTGGAGGCAGGTGGCCCGTTTAGTGTCGAGTCAGTCTTCTTGTTCTGTTTGGGGATTGCAATAATTGGTTTTCTTTTACTTCAAATACGGGGACAAATTCAACGTCTCTCAAAGGTGATTAACGCTCTTACATCTAATATATCTGTGAATCTGTGAATATTGAGGATATCAATAATTGCATCAATTACTTACTTTTGAGTAGTGTATATATAGCTTGAAGGATTGCTTATATTTGTCATCTGACTGCATTGTTAGGTTGTTGTTGTAAATAGAAAGCCTTCTCTCCTTATAGATTAAATAAAAAGTTATGAATGGTCTCATTTTTTTTCCTGCCATCCGTTCAACTCATTGTTGCAATTACCAATGGGACATTGAGTTGTCAGTTGTTTGATCTTAAGCACAGACTAGACTATTCAGATATCATCATGCATGCCTTTTTGTCGGCTTGTTCACCTGTAACTAAATAATATCTTGTGACATAGTACATTGCGTTACTTCACTTTGCTGCTTTATGGCAAATGTGATCATAGTTAAAAACAAAATTGTTCTTTTCATTTAGCATGTCTGTTGCACTTAAGTGTGTTTGGAAGCATCTCTTTTTTACTATGTTTCTCTTTTGATCTATAGAAAACCAAGAGAGCACCAAAGGTGGAGGTTGGCACTGGTACAACTGATGCCTCAATGGATGAGTGGCTACAGGTTTGTAATGCTATAGATTTTCTTATTTCTCCTATAACTGGCCATGCTTTGTTTCTCGTCTTAGATTTCTAGTGGAGTTCTGTGTCTGACGTATTATATCATTGTCGCGAAATGAGTGAAAACCATTTGGGTTGCGAGGGACAAGTATGTCGTCACCCAAGTGGTTTTTTTGGGTGTGTTTTGATGCCAGAAGCAAGTACTTTTCACTAAGTCACTAAAAGTCCCAACGGGGAAGTCCCTCCTCGATATTGTAGGGCGGTGTAGGTGCATTGGAAGGAAACAAGAAGTGGGTCTTAGTGAAGCTGTAGAGTTATCAAGTTTTTCTCTACGTTGTTGTTTTATTGTTATGCAGTTGATTTCACTGTCGCGTTTTATGTTACGTCAAAACCAGCTTAACGAATGGTGAAATGACTTGGTTGTATTTGTATGTTCAGGGAACGGCATACGCTCCATCCAGCAAATCAAAGAAGAAGAAGTAGATGACGCACTCAAACAGTTTGTTGTATTGTGGAGGCAACAGAGTTTAGTGATTGAGATAGATGAGGGACGGAAGGATAGGAGGACCTGTTATAGCTTAAGGAAGGATGAAGACAGCCTTTTATTCTTGTTTGTTGTTTTTTTCTTTTCACTATGATGTACCCTACCGTTTTGTTAATGACAATTAATTCCAAGTTTTGAGCTAGCTTTGATTCTGATTCTAGATCAACTGAGAAATAACTTCAACTTTTGTTAATACTTGGAAGATTTATACAATTTTTGTAGATCTGAGGAGTTACTCTGTTTTTTTGGAATGCTTTTTAATTTGCATTGAGCTTGTCAAGATTGTGTTGGTAAAATACTTTCATACTCATTCGGCCGCAGGTGCGTTGATGGTTGTAGAAACGAACCTACAGATACCTTAAATATAAACAAAAGACACAAAATAGATGCTGAGTTAAAACAGGTGCAACAATGAACAAGAAAAGGCACACAAATATAAAAAAAGATTTACATCAACCACATAGTACAACATATTTTATTTCAAACTTAAATCAGCATAGCAGATTTTCTTGAAGCCTGCTTGTGTACAATGCCAAACTTAAAGCTGATTGATTAAGCCACATTGACAATTTTATGCAAATCATTCACAACAGCAGTCATCAACATCCGGTCTCTTGGCAATTTGTTTGAGCATGCCAACCCAAGCTCAAGTAACGAATGCACACATTTCAGGATCTTCTCGTTCATCGTATTTATAATATAAGATTTTAATTTTTTTGAAATGTTTCGAAGTTAAATTGTGTTCAAATTTAACATGAGAATTGTAAAGGAAAATAAAATGGAAAGCTTATTCTTAAACGTGCGAATTACTAAATACACATCGTTCTTCGGAGTTTGTGTGGAACATCATTCGACAGGACTTTTATTATGATTAGAAACCTATGTAAGTCTTTAATTAATTAGTGCATCAATATCAAAACACTAGGGACTTTTATCATGGTTGGAGTTTATCAGTCTTCACTGGTGGGAGTTGAGACAAATAAACTTCCGACCCATGTGATATTTTTTTGGACAATGTGGACCAACACACTTTGGTTTATTCTCTATTTAATAAATATAACATGTTTTAGATTTAATGTTTTCACCATTTTTATGCATTCAAGTTTTAACTCATTTATTTTATTGTTATTCATTTATTTTGTACTACAAAGTCTAAGCATATTTCTCATGTTTTATAGGTGTATTTATTTGTTCAAGACACCAACATTTATATTTTCAATCTTTTACCAAGATTATTGATAAAGATAGAATTATATTAATTTTTGTTAAAAATCAAAAACATTTTATATTAAAAATGTCAGTCATTATAGTGCGTTGTTGATCGAAATATATTCGACGTAAGATGTAAAGGGTATTAAATGCATTCGGTGTGTTGATTAATGTATAAAATGAGAAAAACGATTTAACCAGGAGATCTTAGCGGACTAGAATTTGAAGGAAACCAGATAAGAGAAGTTTTTGATAAGCAACCAAAGTTGGATTGATTTCATTCCGCTCCTAAATCGAGAATTAGGCGGAGGCCGTAACTCATAAGGCACGTCGCAGCGAGAAATCGAGCAGTTGCACCTGTTCGATTTTTGGTGTTCCATTTGCACTTTGCAGTGTTGAGTAAATACTTAGATTTGATACTGTTTGATCTGACAATACTAGTTCATATAATTAGACATTCGTTACTTTCAAGATCAAACATTTCAATACTAGCTAGTGACGGGTTTTCATGAAGAAAAAGATCTATTCTTGGAACAAATTGGACTTTGAAAATGTACAAACATCTTGAATATTAGTCCATTTAAATAAATCTTAGAATGTAATGAATTATTACTACTTCCTCCTCCGTCCCGGAAATAGCTTTCCATTTACTTTTTAGTGGAGAAAATAAGGTAAATATTACTTTTTGATAAAATAGTACTAGTGGTTTCTCAAATTGATTTTTGAAGTTGAAAGTTGGATAAAATAAAGTTAGTGGGTTTAATTTTGAGTATATTTAATGTTAAAGTTGGCTGAGTGGTTACTAAAAAAGGAAATGAGAAATTTTGTTTGGGACACCCAAAATGATAAAATGGAAAGCTATTCCCGGGATGGAGGAAGTAAAATGTAACGGTACTTCAAGCAAAGTAGTACAAGGCCAGGCCTGATAGATTTTTCATCTTTCACTTCCAACTCCTTACGAGATGAAATCTGGGAACTATTTTATTTTAAGAGCTGCAAACAAAGAAAACATCTATCTGCTTTCATAAACCTTTACAACCAGAACTGGTGGCGGCGTTGGCTTTTTTTTTTGGGGGTGGGGGGGGGGGAGCTTGTAAACGGGAAATGATTGGGGCACTGGGTTTACGACTGGGAGGTTGTAAACCAAAAATGGTTTGGGCATTGGGTTTACGACCGAGAGGTTGTAAACCGGAAATGGTTGGGGATCTGGCTTTACGGCTGGGGGTTTTGTAGAATTGAATAGCATATTGATGAATGAGAATCAAAAATACAAATCACATTCTCTGATTACAGAAGAATGAATGAGCAAAAGAAAGTAAAGTGATAACTGTCATTAACAGTAATCTAGCTATTTATAATTAACTGTAGACTAACAACTTTCTATAAGAGGAAACTTTCTATATAAGGAAAGTTTCTATTTTTGGCAAGTTTGCTCTCCTTGAGAACCCCCCCCCCCCCCCCCCAAGATGCATATGCATGTTAAGGAAATGCATCTTGGAAATGAAATGGTTGAAAGACTCAGGAGGTAGTGGTTTGGTGAAAACATCTGCCATATTCTCTTTGCTTGGGATATAGACAATCTGTATTGTCTTGCCTTGCAACTTCTCCCTTGTGAAATGATAATCTAATTGAATGTGCTTGGTCTTTTCATGCAAGACTGGATTCTGAGCTATACACAAAGCACTCTTGTTGTCTGTGTAAATTGTAAGGATGAATGACTTGAAGATCTTTCAATAGATACAATAACCATTGAACTTCACATGTAGTGTAGGCTATTGCCCTGTATTCTGCCTCTGCAGATGAACGACTAAAAATTGGCTGTTTCTTGGACTTCCAAGATATCATGGAATCTCCCAGGTATACACAATTACCAGTGATACTACGCTGCTTTGTTTCAACACAGCGCGCCCAATCACTATCTGAGTAGGCAGTGAGTTTTAGATCATTGTGAGCTGAGTAAAAAACTCCTTGTCCTGGACTTTGCTTGATATACCTTAATAGGCGATGTACAACTCCAAGGTGAGCTTCTGTAGGCTTGGACATATACTGGCTTAATGTTTG
Organism: Plantago major; assembly: GCA_026545765.1. NCBI lineage: Eukaryota > Viridiplantae > Streptophyta > Magnoliopsida > Lamiales > Plantaginaceae > Plantago > Plantago major. The sequence continues at coordinate 85,418,703 of CM048843.1, read as the reverse complement.
TGGAGAGTAAGATATGTCAGGACGAGTGATTGCCAGGTATAGAAGGTGACCAACTAGACGTCTATACACAGTTGCATCTTCCAATAGTGGTGAATCAGTAGTAGAGAACTTCTCTTTGCTGTCCATAGAAGTGTCACAAGGCTTGCTATCCAAATAACCAACATCAGAAAGAATGTCCAATGCATACTTGCGTTGGCACAATGAAATCCCATCTGGTGTGCGTGCCACTTCAATGCCTAGAATATACTTAAGTATGCCCAAGTCCTTGATTGTGAACTGCTCATCCAGATGTTGTTTAACTTTAATAATCAAAGCCTCATTATCTCCTGCAAGAATGATGTCATCAACATAACACACAAGTGCCAGAAAACTATTATCAGAAACCATAGTGAAAAGAGAATTGTCAGCCACAGACTGAACAAAACCAAAATGAACTAGACAAGTAGTTAGCTTGCTTGTTAAACCATTATCTTGAGGCTTGTTTCAAGCCATAAAGACTTTTGTTTAACTTGCAAACTCTCTCGTCACCAACATGTAAACACTTCCTCATCTAAATCACCATGTAAGAACGCGTTGTTTACATCACATTGATGTAAAAACCAGTTTTTACTAGCTGCACGAGCCAAAATGGTTGTAACTGTGGTTAATTTAGCAACAGGGGAAAAAGTGTGAAAATAGTCTATACCCTCCTCCTGGGTATAACCCTTAGCAACTAAATGAGCTTTATAACGCTCTATAGACCCATCCGCTTTATGCTTCACTTTAAAAACCCACTTACACCCTATACAGTGCTTGTCAGGAGGCAACTCTATCAATGACCAAGTGTTGGTCCTCTCAAGAGCTTGTAATTCTGTATTCATGGCTTGTTGCCACTCCTCATGCTTGCTAGCTTGCTTGTATGTTTTTGGTTCAACCACCTTTGTTATAGCAGCTGTAAAAGCAAGATGATTAGAAGATAATCTCTCAGTACAAAGATAAGTAGAAATAGGATATAACACTTTAGTGTTAAGTGAATTTGCAGTATGAGAAGACTGTAAAGAAGGTGGCAAATCAAGCTGATAGACACCAATATGAGAAGGTACTGATCTAATTCTAGAAGATCTCCTGACTTCATCATCTGTGTTAACCATCACAGTATTATTCTCAACATCTGTAGGTTCCTGTACAATGAAATCCTGTATTTCTTCAACTAAATCAGGTTGATCAATTTCCTGTGAAGAATCAGAGGACATATCTAAAGGACTCATATCATGAATAGAAGAATTAGTGTCATTAGTAATAGAAACATCTGAAGAAATAACACATTAACACCAGTACTATTAGGTACAGAAGAATCATCATTAGAAACCTGCAATATAGCATTCGAAGTCTGTAAAACTGTATCATGTACAGAAAAATAATCAGAATTCTCAATATCTGATAAATGAAGAGAGAAATTCTTGGTTTGAAACTGAGGATCTTTAAAAGGGAATATATGCTCATAAAAATGCACATCTCTAGACACAAACACTGAGTAGCTCTATGCATGAACTTTGTTCTGTGAGCTTTAATAGTGTTGCTGTAACACAAGCATCCAAAAACCCTAAAATGATCATAAATGGGAGGCTTATCATATAACATTTCAAAAGGTGTTTTATGATTTAAAACAACTGTACGAAGCCTGTTTATGATATGTGCAGCTGTGAGCACACAATCACTCCAATATAAGAGGGGGACATTTGATTGAAACATCAAGGCCCTGGCTATTTGCAATAAGTGTTGGTGCTTTCTTTCCACCACACCATTCTGTTGTGGAGTCTCAACACAAGGTGTCTGATGCAATATACCATTAGCTGTATAAAAATCCTTCAAGAAAAACTCAGAACCATTATCAGTTCTCACACATTTGATAGGAACATTAAACTGAGTAAGAATGAGCTTATAAAATTTGTGCATGTGAATGCTAACCTCAGACTTGCTTTTCATCAAGTAGATCCAAGTACACCTACTATAACCATCAACAATAGTCAAGAAATACTTATGCCCTTGATGATCATCCATACTATATGGTCCCCACATATCACAATGAATCAATTGAAAAATATGAGAAGAATTTGAATTGCTAACAGGAAACTGTAATCTGTGTTGTTTTGCAAGATGACAAATATCACAATGAATCAATTTTTTCATAGATTTCTTGATGTTCAGTACAGGAATCATAGCAATACATTGAAAAGAAGAATCAGGTAATACAAGTTTGAAAATGACACAGATACAGAAGAATCAGGTAATACAAGTTTGAAAATGACATTACTATCACGCTTCAAATCAACTTTTCTAGTATCCAGATGATACAAACCATTCTTCATCTCAGCATAGCCAATCTCTCTCAATGACTGACTGTCATAAAAAAAGCATTGTGAGGCACTAAATAATACCAAACACTTAGAATGGATGGCTAAATGACTGATAGATAAAAGATTATAATTGAAAGATGGAACATATAAAACATCTGTTAACAATAAACCATAAGTTCCCACATGAGTAGCTATGGCACTGCCATTGTTAGGTAAACTAATGACTATATGTGTGGAAACAGGAGGTTTAATGAAAGAATTAATATCACACACCATATGGTCAGTAGCACATGTATCCACTACCCATGTAGCATGATTTTTATCAATAAAAACATTAAAACAGAAATGTGAACCAGACTGGTTAGGGTAACTAGATGGCAGGGTAACTGTAGCATCATGAGAGCTTTTCACCACCATATTAGCAGCATGAGTAGCAGGTGACTGAGTGGATTGATTATACTTAGTAAAAACAACAAAATGATTGAACTGTTGAAGCATCTGAGGATCAATCAATGGATTATTAGCAGGAGCATCCACCACATGCTCATTATCACCATAAGCATTTGTAGCATTTGCAGAAACACCTCTCCTTGGATTATTTTTAGTATCTCTCCAACCAGGAGGATATCTTATTATCTGGAAACAAGTGTCCACAGTATGATTCAACATGTGACAATTAGAACATTTCTTCTGTTTCTTATCCTTCTATGGATTATTGAACTTGCTATAACCAGCATCTCTCATCTGAGAAGGCCTGTAATTTTGATTGTGAACCATCATAGCAGCTGTATCCATAAAATTCTCACTAACAGGATTGGTCAAAGACCTCTGAGCTTCTTCTTGTAAAAGCACAACATATACTTGAGACAGAGATGGAATAGGATTTTGTAGCAACAACTGACTATGCAAAGGATAGTATGACTCATCCAAGCCAACTAAGAACTTCATAATAGCATCCTTTTGTTGTACATAAGTAAGCTTTTGCAAGATTTCACAAGAACACTTGGATAGAACACCACAAGAACAGGTAAGAAAGGGCCTATAACTAAGGTATTCATCCCAAATCGTCTTGAAGCAATTGTAATACTGAGTAACAGTTTTGGTGCCCTTGCTAAGCATGCTCAAAGATTTTTCTAAGTGAAAAACACATGGACCGTCTGATTTTGCATATCTGGTCTTAATTTCCATCCATACATCTCTAGCAACAGAGAAATACAACATGCTATTCTTAATGTCCTCAGCAATGGACAAATTCAACCAAGATAACACAAGATAATTAGCTTTCTCCCAAGCATCATACAAAACAATATCTGTAACATCAGGAATTTCTAAAAAACCATCAATCAACCGAAGTTTATTCTTCACTCGCAAAGATCTCTCAACCTCCTTACTCCAAGACACATAAGTATCGCCATTAAAGACAACAAAAATAATACGAACACCTGGATTATCGGACGGATGATAGAAATAGGGAGAAGCTGGATTCACAGCTGGATCGAAGTTCACCGGAGTAACCACCGGAGTTGTAGCAGTAGAATTCGCCATTGACGAGCTGAATCAACGAAGAACAAATGGAAAATAACCGTCAATTTGATCAAAAAAGGAACCAAAAATTTTTGAGAAAATAAATCAGAATTTCGAAAACGACGCGGAAGCAACAATCGATCGATTTGATATCAAAATCGAATTCAAAATCTCGATGATACCATGTAGAATTGAATGAATTGAATAGTATATTGAATAAATGAGAATCAAAAATACAAATCACATTCTCTGATTACAGAAGAATGAATGAGCAAAAGAAAGTAAAGTGATAACTGTCATTAACTGTAATCTAGCTATTTATAATTAACTGTAGACTAACAACTTTCTATAATAGGAAACTTTCTATATAAGGAAAGTTTCTATTTTTTGGCAAGTTTGCTCTCCTTGAGAGGCTTGTAGACCGAAAATGGTTGGGCCACTGGCTTTACGACTGGGGGCTTGTTAACCAGAAATGGTTGGGGCACTGGCTTCACGACTGGGGGCATGTAAACCGGCAATGGTTGGGGCACTGGCTTCACGATTGGGGGCATGTCGTTCGGAAATGGTTGGGGCACTAGCTTTACGACTGGGGGCATGTCGTCTGGAACTAGTTGGGGTTGGGGCATTGGCTGTACAATCAGGGCCTTGTAAATTGGTTGATGAATTGGCATTGTGATTGGGGGACCGGGTGCGGCTTGTAGACGAGGATAGGTGCAGGAATGGGCCTACGCTTGTAAATTGTTTGTAGCAATGAAGATCTTGAAGAATGAAATAATGGAGATGATGTGCACTCAGAGATTTCGTCTTTCGTTGTAGAACCTGTAATCTCCAAATACAATCAAGATTAAATTTATAAGTCAAAAGTCCTCAAATTCACAGTTTATAGTGGAAAGTTGACTCGGGATGTCGTTCTCCACGGACACTTAGCATAGGAACAAGCAAATAACGATTGAATTTGAACGCAAGAAAGTAAGCAGTTTGAACTCAGACATAATAATTAAAACGCAATAATCCCTAAATTACTTTGTTGTAAATCAATAATGGACATGCGTAAAGGATCCCCAACCTCCCTCTGCTATGCTACTCCCAACTACTTAGAATCAAACAACGTACTTGCCGTCTACAGGTAGCAAAGAAACATGCCAGATCAAGTCCTAGTTAATCCAGACACCCTTACTAAACCAACAATGTGTTGTGTCACTCAACACACTATCTCGCCATGTTTTCAGACAAATCACACATGATAAAGTATAATCCGTTATCAAGACGTAGTTAGTAAGGATTTCCCACATAAAGAGTCGGACGAATAAAGAACATGCAAGCACGAATTACGTTTTAAAACTAATTCATTCATATATGACAATATATAAAGAAGTAGCAAAAGCAGAGTTACGGCGGTTTGCCTTTACAAAAGAAAGTTAGCTACTCATAGTAATTCTAGAACAGGAATTGAAATCTAAGGAAGAAGCTTAGTCTCTGATGATCTTGATGTCTTCGTGCGGCTGCTCCTAGGGTTTCCTCCTTCTGGGTGCCTGGCGGCCAGCGGGTTGGGGTTTCACTTCCCCGAGGACTGGTTCTCTCTCCAGGAGAGCTGCTTTGTGAGTTGTGTGGATTCTGAGAACCCTGAGGTCTTATTTATAGGTGAAATTTCGACATCCAAACCGCCATTCTTCAATAAGGAAGGTTTAGGAAGGTGGGCCTCGGCTGTGCCAACAGAAAGCCAGAGAATCCAGCAGGTGATCATGGCCAGGACGGTGACCTCATCGCGTCCCTGGTGGCTAGCCAAGTGCGATTGCTGCAGACTCGAATCTGTTTTCTTCGTTCTTCAATTTCGGGCTTCGTAACTTCATTTCCTCGAAAAGTTGTCTTCTACAAAGTTGTTCCTCCTTCAATTATCTTCGCATCAGTTGGTCGCATGACATGTTTTGACTCCTCGAACTCCGTACAACGGCTGATCCGGAGTATTTGCTTCCTTTTCCTGATCTGGCACAATTATGCCGTTTTGGTGCCTGAAATCGTGCAAATCCTCAAAACCGCGATCATGACCTACATAAAATACGCAAAGTTGGTAATTGACCATAAAACGATACAAATATTGCATCTAGGGCAAAAAATGAGGGTTTAAAAGTATGGTATATCGCACATTTCATTGCCAAATCAAACCAAACAACAAATTTGGCCTTGGTTGTCTCATATATAAGACTGGGCTAACAACAACTAAATGAAGCATTACGGAAAAGTGGCAGATTTGGGAAGCTTCTTGTGGAGCTAGTTCCTCGAGAACTTTAGAAGACTCAAACTCAGAGCATATTTTGAACTTTGGAACACGAAACTTCTCAAGATATGCTTGTACGAGAGATGATGGTGTTCAATAAATTCGTGTTCAGATTTCAGAGGTGGCCTTTTCAACTAATGCATGAAGTCCATCTGTAGTGGCATCTGGTAGAAAATATAAATATATGCATGGAAAAGCTTCGCATACCTGTGTTGTTCTTGGAAGGTAATCGTAGAACTTTAAAACCATCGAAAACATAAACATGTGTTTGGTATAGAGTTAAAATCATGAGTTAATAAAAAAAATTAAGTGTTTTTAATAAGTTTTTCTTGATTTTTAACCGTGAGCCAACTCTTATAGTGTCTGGTCCATGCTCAACTCATACACATGAAAGGCGCTTGAGCAGATCTCCCGTTTAGGAGGAATTAAAGCTGTCATTTCAGTTAAAAATGGAAAATATTGAAAATTTCTGAATAAAAGAAGAAATCAAGGGACGAAGAAATGCAATTTAGTAGGATTAAATTGCAAAGAATTCAAAAGTTTGTATACTGAAATGAAAAGCGGGAATAAATATGAAAATACAAATGAAACAAATAAAAAGAACAAGGACGGAAGGAATAAATCGCCAATCAAGATCGACCAATCAGAAGGAGACACGACGCACGAATTAAGAGCCGGAAAGGAGTCAACGCGCTTAAGCAAGTTTGACAAGAGAATTAGGAAGTTGGATGAGAGACGAGAGCAGGAGCATAGATTGTCTTCTCCATCGTTTCTAAAGAAATCAAAACGAAACCGTACGATGTCAGAATAGTACCAAATTGGCACTATTAGGGTATGGTGAGATGATGAAGAAAGTACAACACACGAGTCTTGCTACTGTTAAGATGCTATGTAGTTCTGTTTTCCATCGTAATTGTCTTTTATCTTCTTCCAGTTTGACAACCATTTTCAGTTGAATTCACTGGGTATATATAACCAGATACTATTAGGGTTTATGCAATAACTTGCTTCAAACTTTCAATACAAGTACTTTCGGGCTTTTTTCATGTTATCAAACTTCATTCTTTAACAGAAAAACCATTTGAACCCATGCCCCTCCGAAATACACATCATTGTCGAATATAAGCCTAGTAAAATCATCAAGAGATCGGCTTGAAGTTTCACCCTCTTTACTACTACTTCAAGCTTTATATCAAACTCCCTCCGTACTAGGGTATTAATGTCATGTGTTGCCTGATGTGCACTCAGAGATTTTATTTTTCGTTGTAGAAACTGTAATCCCTAAATACAATCAAGATTAAATTTATAAGTCAGAAGTCCTCAAATCTACAGTTTATAGCGGAAAGTTGACTCGATATGTCGTTCTCCACGGACACTTAGCATAGGAATAAGCAAATAACGTTTGTAAATTGTATGCAGAAAAGTAAACAGATTGATCGCAGACAGATTAATTAAATCACAGTAAATCCTAATTGCTTTGATGTATTCGATAGTGTGAAGCGTAAAGGATCCTTGACCTCCCTCTGCTATGCTACTCCCAACTACTTAGAATCAAACAACGTACTAGCCGTCTACAAGCAGGAAAAAGACATGCAAAAAAGATTATGTCGTAGTTAATCCAGACACCTTCACTTACCAACAATGTGTTGTGTCACTCAACACACTATCTCATCACGTTTTCAGACAAATCACACATGATAATGTATAACCGTTACCAAGTCGTAGTCAGTAAGGATTTTCCACATAAAGAGTCGAACGAATAAAGAACAAGCACAAATTACCTTTTAAAACTAATTCATTAATATATCACGGTATATAAAAGAAGTAGCAAAAGAAGAGTTATGACGGTTCGCCTTTACAAAAGAAAATTAGCTACTCACAGTATTCTTCTAAATACTTACATCGAAATCATCAAGAGTGATAGAGGAAGAAATCGAATACAGTAAAGAAGATGAAATCGAAACCAGGAAAGAAGAAAAGGAAAAGAAAAGCTTAGTCTTTAATGTCTTCGTGCAGTTGCTAGGGTTTCCTCCATGTTCTTCGATCTCTATGACTGTAGATGTCGATCCTGAGTTGTTGTAGGGTTGGGGTTTCACTTCCCCGATGACTGGTTCTCTCTAGAGAGCTGCTTTTGGGGTTTCGCTTCCCCGATGACTGGTCTCTCTTTCGAGATCTTGCTTTTATGAGCGGTGTAGAATTATGAGAGCCCTGAGGTCTTATCCCTCTTATTTATAGTGAAAATTCTGTGCTCCAACCGCCATTGTTCAATAAGGAAGGTTCAGGAAGGAGGGCTTTAGCCTGACAGGCCATAAAACAGCCTAGAAGAAAAACAGAACTTTCACCATTGCGGTCGCCTGTGGACCGCGGTGGGGCCTTCTGCGGTCCCCTGTGGACCGTAGTCTTCGATGTCTGCAGCTTCGAATCTGTTTTCTTCGTACTTCAATTTCGGGCTTCGTAACTTCGTTTCCTCGAAAAGTGGTCTTCTACAAAGTTGTTGCATCTTCAATTATCTTCGCATCGGTTGGTCGCATGACATATTTTGACTCCTCAAACTCCGTGCAACGGTCAATCCAGCGTATTCACTTTTTTGTCTCGATTTGGCACAATTATGCCATTTTGGTGTCTGAAATCGTGCAAATACTCAAAAACGCGATCGTGACCTATAGAAAACACGCAAAGTTGGTAATTGACCATAAAACGATACAAAAATTGCATCTACGGCAAAAAAATGAGGGTCTAAAAGCATGCTATATCGCACATTTTATTGTCACATCACTGCCTTTTCCATGGAGTCCCGAATCACGTTTATCATGCCCATAAATATGCTATTGTGATTCAGTACAATTTATGGTGATTAATAAAATAGTGCCGTATTTTTTCAATATTTATAAGCTTAGTCTTTTATAAAAGCGCCGTTTTCCACCTGAAAACTTGATTCGATTCGATTCATTCGATTCGATTCTGCTTATATTTTATACTACAATTCATTCAATTCAATTTAGTTCAGTTCAGTTTAAAAAATAGCAGTTGAAGAGAACAAAGCCTAATACTCACTATACTCCATTAAAAAATTCACAACTTTATTTTTATCATCATTTTTTCCGTACACTAAGAACTTTATCTCGTTTGAGCCTCCGAGAAAGGTAAAGTAAGCGTCAATCATCATCGTCTTCCTCACTCTCTATCTTAGTCTACTCACTCACTCCCACTGAGAAGGAGACAAAGAAACACTGTTTATTGGCACGATCTGAATTCAGTCTGAGAAAAATGATTTCTTTCCGTTTTCTGATCCGCCTACTCTTGTCAATTGCTCTTCTTCACCAGGTGAGATTGAATATGGGGAATTCATTCATTCAATAATTAAATTCTTCATCAAACTGATCACAAAACCTAATCGTATCGTATCATATTTTTCTGTTTACAGGCTTCTGCTAAACAAGGCTCAACTCCCTTCTCAATTGCACTCGACAATCTCCAAACCCATATCAAGTAACTATACTCACTCCACATCTCATCTATTTATTTTAAGCAATAATCAAATTACCAAACTAGCTGCTGCTGCTACTTGATTGATTGATTGATTGATTATACCTACCCTGCTTGATTTTAATGGAGGTGTATATTAATTAGTTTACTTTCACTAGTTCGATAAAAATGGAATGTAAAACAAATCGTATTTTTCTAATTAGCATTGTTGTCTAACCTATCAGCTATGCGTATTTATTATGTTCGGATAGTGTAATGAGCACATCAGCTAGTTGATAGTATCGTGCTAACTGCTAATCACCTCGCATGATTTTTTTATAGATTAATATTCGCACGAGGCAGCTTTAATTTGTGTTTAGTAATGTGTTCTCTGGAGTAGCAGCATGATAACTTTTTATATCCAAATGTTTTAGTACTCGTAATACATATCTTAACGGTAGATGGAGGATGATAACACTTGTGTTGTGTGTTGTTCTTTGCCTATAGTTATACGTTTAACAATGTGGGGTTGTTGAGGCGTGCAATGACGCATGCCTCCTTCTCTGAGGAGAACAACAAGGCGTTGAGCATATTGGGGGAGAGTGTGATAAAGACTTCGGTTGGGGTGTGGTTGCTGACGGATGATGTGGATATGTCGTCCAAAGACTTGAACCATCAAATGGCTCGGGTGTCTGAGGTGGAAGCATCATGCTCTGTGGATGGTAACCGTCTGGGGTTGCAGAAGATCGTGAGGGTTTCTCCCAAGACGAATGTCACTGCTCCTTCTGTGGTTTGTGGTGCTTTTAGGGCCATTTTTGGGGCTGTTGCAGTTGATGCTGGGAGTTCGGATGGTGCTGCCAAGGTCTATGGAGTGGTTCATGGAGGAAGAACTACGGGAGGAGCTATGGCAATGTAGTTTAAGATTCCAAGTTCTGTATGTGCTGTTACTATGTTTATTGTGTTAGCAAACTGTGGCTTTTGTTTAGGCTGACAACTGACGAATACATTGCTTTGTTTTCCTGTTCATGATTAACTACGAAGTACTACTTTGTTTTCCTGTTCATGAATACATTGCTGATGAACTATTTTCACTGCCATAAAACTGCTAGAATTTAGTATAGACACCAAATGTGAAGAATTCATTAGCTTGTAGTCTGTAAAACTGTTTGAAAAAAAAAAAATATCTTGCATGCTTATGTTTTCAAATAAAGCACAGTTCAAGCTTCCTCGCTCAAACTTAACAGACTGATCATGAATGGCGTCTTTGTCGTCTTGCTTACTCAGCTCAGTCGACATTAGGAACTTACCTAGTAATCAGCATCATCTGAGTAGGAGAGTAAGATAATAGTAGACTATTATTTACTTTGCCTGCTGAGAAAAATTAGTATTGATTTTAAGATTCTGTTGATGATATTGTTTTCCTTGGTGTGCTTTTGTTTTTATTTACTGCTGTTTCTGTCTTATGATCAAATTTACATGCGGTTTTGAATATGTACATGTATAACAGTACTAATTTGTGTCATAATAAATTTTGATACAAGTGAATCATTTCATAGGATTGCTCAGCAACATAATTAACACAAGCAAACATAAATTTTGATACAGATGCATCATATCATAGCATTGCCAGCAACATAATTAACACAGCACACAACCAAACATAAACTTTCACAGGAAAGAAAAGCCATAATATGTCGGTGGAAAGCTGTAAGAAATAAACATGATGTAGAAAGGACATGGAAAATGTATATATCAGTTTCCAAGTGCACTTTGCATGAAGCTTGGCCTATTTGACTAGCTCCACCTTCAATCAGTCCTTCAATTACACTCTGCACAATATTTTCAACTGTGTTGTTCCGCATTGGCCCCTGCACGAAACCTTGTGTTGGATAGGCCGGTACTGCAGTGTGCACGAAGCCCTGTGTTAGATAGACTGGTGCAGTGTGATAGCCATGCAGCTGGCGTGATGATTCAGTCTCGAGTGGCTGTTGATGAACTATCTGTGTACTATTATGGACACTTGTAGACTTGCAAACTTGATTAGCCTGTTGATTTTTCTGGACCTTGGTTCCGAGCTGTTGTACCACTAGTGGCCTTTTCGCGCACTTGAGGTGAGCATCGAATTCACAGGGGTCACACCTGTAAACCCAGTGGTTCAACCCTGGTCCTCCACATACATTACAAACAAATGTTGTTTCCTCATAAGGTGGCTTAAAACAAAGCTCGAGTGGATGCTCATGAGCCGGCCCTTAACCGATGAGCGCATGAACGCGCAGACTGTGTGCAAGTCCAGCTGGCATTCCTGGCAGCGGTAGCAAAACCCTGTTCCAACAACACCACAAGCGTTGCACTGGAACGAGCCATCCGTGTAGGCAGGTGTAGAACGAAGGACTAAGTTGTGTTTTTCGTCAGCTTTGTGGGTAAGGTTTGTGGCATATTGGCACAAGGCTTGTGGAGACAGTAATTGCACGGTTCGCAGATATACATAAGCCCCGAGGCTTGTTTTCTGCAGGCAGAGCATGTGGTTTTGTTTGTTGATGAAGATTGAAATAAGATCAACTTCAGGGTATGATGGTGGCTGAAATGATCGATGTTCGATTCAGCTTCGATCTTGCCCATGATGTTCTGGTTCAGAACTTCGATCACAGTTCAGTATATGAAGTGATATGATAGAATGTGAATGCAATTTGCATTTGATGGTGATTTTATTTACGTATAGTTTTATTTCATCTTCACTGAACGAATAGACTTAATATGATATGGACTTTGATACAATGTGACAACACATGATCCAAACCATAGAGATTATCTTCAAACTAGAGACAAAACAAGGCTGTCTTCTGGTTTTATTTAATTTGTCGTTCACTCGTTTTCGAACATGTTACCCTCTGTTTAACGTTGATGTAGAGGACTTGAGATGAAGCCAAGGCTGTGGTTTTCGAATCAAGAAAATGTAAGGAAATCGAATCGAATCGTTAAGTTCACACTGTTTTAGCATCTGAGAGTTTCTCAGGTAACTTCTGAAACAATTGAATGTAATTATTCTGCTAGTAAATAAAAATCCTATATATGTGCTGTTGCAACAAAATATAGAAGAAACAGAACAGATTTCTCTTCAGAAAATGAACTTATAGATTTTACACATATAGTTGCTCTTGAAAATAATGAAACACACAATACTTCAAAATTAACAGTACTAGTGAGTAGTGACTTGATTTGTTCTGGAAAATGTGTTCAATGATGAAAGTTCTTTGGAATGGCCTATACTCTCTTCAGTGATTCTCCTAAGCAGACTCATGCTGTTGAGTAGCCTTTGCACATTTCATGTGAACATCGAACTCGCAAGATTCACACCGATACAGCCAGTGATTCGAACCAGATTCCCCACAAACATCACACTTGAACACCGCATTATCATACGGGAGTTCAAAGCAAAGGCTCAGCTCATGCTCATGAGACCTCGACTTGATGGATCTACGCATAAATGCACAGACGCCGTGTATGTCAATTTGACACTCATCACAGTGGTAGCAAAAACCCGAACCAACCACCCCACATGCGTTGCATGAGAATTCTCCTCCTTCGTACTTAGGCGTAGAAAGTAGAGTTAAGGCATGCTTCTTGTCCGCCTTGTGGATTATGCTTTCCGGCATTTTTGCACAGGCTCTGTGAAGGCAGTAGCCACAAGGTTCACAGATGTAGGTAACTGATCCTGTAACCATGTTTTTGCATGCAGAACATGAGATTGTGCTTGTGTTGGAAGTTTGGAGTGTTAGAGCATGGTTGTGTCCGAAGTGATTGATGGATGTTTCCGACATGTCTTATGGATTTAGCTAGAGGATGATGATGATGATGATTACCAAGAAAATCAAGAAATTGTATAGCTTTGTATGAATAAAGATGAGAATTAAATAGAATATGAACATTTGAAAGTGATCTGATCATTGTATAGTTCATCAACTGACAAGGTGAAAGTTACCTTCTGTTTGGTCCTTAACAGTTTGTAAATGCCATTATCTGCTGCAAAGTTAAAGAGACAAAATTTTCTTTGCAACTTAACGCGTTTATAAATCTTATACTATGTCTATTTCACGATTGAACATCCAGGGTCCAGACCTCTTGCTCTTAGCAACGCAAAGTGAATGACTAATATTAGACGATGTCTAGTCAGTAATTTTTACTTTCAGTTGCTCAACGTTCGATTTCCTACAGTTCGCAAAACGAATCATCATTGTGGCTGCTTCTACATTATAGGTTGCACAGCTGTTCTTCCATTTGGGTTTGGCTGAGAACAGTTCTCTAGCTGATCACATTTTCTGTCATATTGGGCTATAGCAAAATTATGACATCTACTGATTCCTTGACTACTCTAAGAACGAAGAGTACATTTATCATGGGAGGATATTCGACTACTGGCAAATGATCTTTAGAACAGCACGTTATGTTGCACGACTTGCACTATTTGATTTTCTAAATATATTCAGACTTCCGCGTACATTTTAAATCAATTATTCCAGCTACAGCTAATCAGTCTGAAAGATGAAATCACTAGCTCAGAACTCGAACGATGTTAAAGATCTCAGGAAGTAAGAAATGCTGTTGAATCACTTTCCGGAGGCGAAAGTCAGAGTATCTTGCAGACAAACCTGGTCGAGACTTATTTCAAGAGCCCTTGGAGAGCTATTGTTATATTGGTGTTTCGCTCTTTTACGCTTAACTTATACATACATCAGTGCTAATCAGAACAGACAAAGTGTAGTGATCGAGAAACTTCAAGTGTAAGAATATGAGACGAGAAAGATAATACTGAAAAAGTAATAAAATGTTGAAGATTCTGTTAGCAATTAGTACCAGTAATTGATGACTGTTATCCTATAGAATAACAACCCCTTTAATGTTTTGTATCCTACAGGATAACCCCTCTTACACAAGTCCTGAACCTAACTTCACTCTAGCAGCAGAATCCGGCTTAGCCATCTTTTGGTACAAGGGCTTTAATCACATCCAAAAGAACTCTATCTCCACTATCATCTTCACAGTAACGACGCAACATGTAAAATACACCTTTTTTAAGCGACAATCCTTTCCTGGCCATTTCTTCCAATAGCGGCTTTGCTTTGAGAAACTCATTTTGCTGAAGACATCCTTTGACAAAAACATTGTATGTAACACTGTTAGGGGCACAACCACATTTTTCCATTTCCATGAACATACGTGTTGCCTCATCTAGTAACCCTTTCTGGCAAAGTGCACCAATAATCGTGTTAAACGTCAAAACATTGGGCTGCAGACCTTTTGCAGGAAGTGAATGGAAGAGACCCATTGCACTATCAAATTTATCATCTTCAAATAATCCGTGAATGAGGGTGGTGTATGTAATTATGTTTGGATGAACACCTGCATCTTCCATGATACGTAAAACAGAAAATGCCGCATCAATTTGATGATTCTTGCAGAAACTCTTTATCAAGCTAGTGTAAGTTACTAAATCAGGAGTTACATGGTGTGCCCGCATATCATTTAAAACCTTCCTGGCATCAGCTATATTTCCATCACGAAGTAATCCATCCAACAAAGTATTATAGGTGACTGCATTGGGCCTCAAACCAGAATCGAGAACTAACTTGAATATTTCTTTTGCCCTGTTTATTTCCCCTTGAATACAATATACGTTGATGAGTGCATTGTATGTAACAATATCAGGACATACGCTTGTTTGTTTCATAAGTTCCATCACCTGCTCGGCCTCTTTAATCTTTCCTTTCTTGGAATAGGCATCTATCAACGTATTAAATGTAACAACATCTGGAGGGGTATCACGGATGTCCATCTCATCTATTAAGTCGTTGGCCTCTTTCCATCTACCCGAATAACACAAGCCTCGAATCAATGAAGTATAAGTGACGACGTTGGGTGAAATGCCCTTGGCAGCCATTTGAGAAAAGATAGAAAGAGCATCATCAACCAGATTATCTTTGCACAGTCTATCAATAATGGCACTGTAACCATAAACGTCAGGTTTGCAGGTATCATTTTACAACTTAATGGCAGTGTGTGTATTTCCAGATTTACAGAGACCATTGATCAGAGTGTTAATCATGAAGACATTAGGTTCACAAAGCTTTTGAGTGAAGCATTTTTTGAATAACATAACAGCCTCTCCTACCTTGTTTTGAGAAAATAGACCTCTAATCAGAGTGGTGAAGGTGGTGACATCAGGTGAGAAGCCGGACTTAATGAAGAGAGCCAAGACAGGAAAAGCAAGATCAAGACGATTGAGAAGACAATAGGAATTAATCACAGTATTCAGAGTATATTCATCGAAAGTGAGACTCCTCTTATGCATTTGGTCGAACATGTAGAGTGCAGTGTTGTAGTGTTTCATCTTGTTAAGCAGACCCATTAATTTGTTGAATTCGTAAACAGAAGGCAAAGGTTGGTGCATATTGAGCATATCACGAAACAATTGAAGAGCATCACTGACCTTCTGAACGCCGGTGAAATCCAAGGAGCTGGGATTCTTCTCGTTGAGTTGTTTATCGCTCACTGTAGTTGTTGAATGGAGAAAATAAGAAGAAGAAATGTTGAAAAGAGAGAGTATTTCTGATTTACTGAGAGATGATGATGATGATACAGGTGAAAATGCGCGGCTGTTGAAGATCAACATCACTCACTACTTGGATTGGAAGAAGAAGAAGAAGATTGATAGATAGATTGATTTAGGAGAAAGAAATAGTACTTCAGTTGTCCAACCAACAAAAGATATACTCCTTCATTTTTTTTTACCACCTTTTAACTTTGACTTATCCACCGTAATTAATTTTAACCATAACTTTGGATTGCCAACCATAATTAATTTTGATCATAAAATACTCTTAAAATATTATAATAAAAAATTTAACAGAATTACATAATAAAAATTTAAATAGATAATATTCATAATACTATAATTTTATTAAGTATCAAATCATTATATATTAAGAGTAATTCATGGTCAAATTAATTATGATTGACCATAGAATAGTAAAGTAGAAAGCTTATAAAAAACGAAGGGAGTTATACATACTCACTCCGCTCCGTCCCGCTTCATTAGGTACTTTCTTCTCAGCGTTATTTTTAAGAAGGTTAATAATTTATAGTTTACTGTTGTAGACAGAATTGATAAATAATGACAAAAATATGAGAGAGAAAAATATAAAGAATAGAAAAAATATAGGATAGTGAGATTTACTTTTTTTTTTTTTTTTAGAAAATACTTCATAAAACTTACTCCCTTCGATTCATTAATAACTTTCCTTACTAGTAATCCAATCATACATGGAAATTACCCACAAATTTCATGATAAAAAAATATAATAAAATTTTATTATGAAAATAAATTAAGTATATTTTACTGTTTCTTTCAATCGAGGGCGGCTCTTCCTTACTACTAATCCAATCATACATGGCAGCTGAATAGATCTCCACCTGAAGTTTAGGGAGACTCTGCTCCCAAGCCAACTCTAATCCCCTGAGTAGACTCCTAATCTCAACATCATTAACGGTTGGATTTATTCATTTAAGGTGCAACTTAACCTTATAAGAATCATATTTGAACTTATACAAGTTTAATCTGAATAATTTTTAATTAGGAGAATTCGGGTCAAATTCAATTCGCGTTATTTCAGATCAGATGATTTCAAATTGGGTTTCAGATCAAGTTCAAATGGTGAACCTTTTTTATTAAATTTCAGATTCAAATTATGTCATTTCGAGTCAAATTTCGAATTTAAGTCAAATTTGCCAGCCACAACACCAAGAAATTAATAGGCACTTATAGGAAGAGTAGGGTATAGTCAAGCTTTGCAAAGTTGCAATGTCTCAAATCAGATACTTTGAGACCCACATATGTAGAGCACTTAGCAAATGTATAGGCAACTTGGTGATTTCAACCTGCTTGGTTCTCAATGCGGTAGAAACTGGGAAATAGCGCATATAAAAAAAAAAGTTATGATTTAAAATTAATTCTTAATTAATTAAAGTTGGACATCGCTCATTATAAAAAATCAAACTAAGACATGATTAGTGATTATTGAGACATAGAGAATATTAGAATTACGAGTAAGTTATATGAGGAACCACCTTCATATAAGGAGGACTACTGGACTAGGCTAAAGGAGGATCCTCTCCATCACATTATGTACATCATTTCCTCCTACATTAATACCACTTAGTAATTAATTACTTCATTAATACCAATAATTAGATGCCTTTCTAAATTTATAAAAAAAGATATTTAACTATGAATTGTTTGATTTATGTTAATTGACACATGTCCATAATCTAATGAATGTAGGAGGAAATGATGTACATAATGTGATGGAGAGGATCCTCACCCGGCTAAAGGAGGATCCAAAAAAACATGGTTAGCCCTCAATTTACTTCCAAGAATGTGTTCAATCTTATATGTGGAAAAAGATGAAGATGAAAAAATCCGAGAGTTTTATAAGGAAATCTTATTTGACAGCTTAGGAGAAATTAAGTTGTTAGTATTCGTCTGTTTTGTTAGTTAGTTGTTACAAAACAATAGTAATTATTTATCTGTTTCCATATATAATTACGATCCTCCTAATGGTAATAGGAAATTAATAAGCCGGCCCAATAAAATCGAAATCTACTTGAAATAGGACTCCTCTGTTCCAAATCAACTTTGATTGGCTATATATATGTAATACACACTTGGTTGTTAATTCTTTGATAAACGTACCAGAAAGAAATAGAATTGCTACCTAGCTAGCTCTGTTTGTTTTCTTGAAAGAGAATTTGTTTCTTGATCGAATCGAAGATGATGCAGCAGAGTGAAGAAGAATCAATGATGGTTGAAGAAGAAGAGTCAATCAATTACAATCGTGAGAAAGAATTAGAATCAGCTGCTAGAGATTTCATAAGAATGGTCAAGTTCCATTACAATTCCCGCACTTTCGGTGAATTCAAACAACTCCTGCTACGAACTCACAACACCGATCAACTCTTATCCGGTGTTCGTTCCCTTTTCCCCGATGCCATCTTTCTCACCCACCACTTCAAACGTTTCCTTCCCAAACCAACTTCGATTTCGAAACCGAAACCAAAACCAAAATCCCTTTCCCCCTCTCAGAAGAACTCCTTAAAGGCCACGCTGGAATTCATCAACAAAGTCCAAAGCACCGTCGATCGCACCGTCTTTCTCAAGTTCGTCAACGAAATCATGGCTTATCAGAAACACGATATGGCTTCTGTTCGCGGGGTTAAAAAGAGAAAATTGCTTAAGCTCTTGAAAGGCTACTCTCACTTGAAGCCTGGCTTATCTGCTATTCTGTGTGACGAAGACGATACCGAGCGTTCTGATTTGTCCTTTCATCGGATGGTTTCTGCCAGAGACGCAGCAGACAAGCTCAAAAGAGAGAACCAGAACCTTCTTGCTCGGTTGGAGGAACAGATTGATCTTACTCATTACTTTTCTCCACTCGACTTCATCTGTATCAGGGATCAACTCCAGGGCTCTACAGTTTCGCCAGGTGCACGTATGATGACCAGGCGATTGGCGATCGAATATGCTATGGAGATTTCTTCTGAGTTGAGTCTCAAGATTGGGGAGGTAGGATCAATGCGTTGGACGGATGATGAGATGCACAAGGTTCAGAAGTTTCATCTGGAAGAAATCGAAATTCCAGAGTGGGATTGGCATTCGCAGTTGTCCGAGGACAAGTTCCCGCATCTTCCTCCCATTGAGTTTTACACCAGGCCCAAAAAGGGAAATCTGAAGGGAACTAGAGCAGCAAACTAGTTTAGGCAATTTTCTGTTATTGTAAAACATGATCAAATGATTGATTCAAATGTTAATTCCTTCAAGTTATATAGTATATGTCATTCATTCGTTCTTAATTTGCTCTTCTGTTTCATTCGATCTTTAAGTTATTTGGTTACCGCTGATGATTATAAGAATGCAGCATGTATTTGTTATACGTACATTGATGCACTTTGAAAATTAATGTAGGAACATCTTAAATTGAGTTCAAATAAACCATAGAAATAGAATGTAATGAATTACAATGCAACAACTCTTGAAGCAAATGTAGTGCAAGTACAACACCTGATCATAGACCTTTCATCTTTCACCCCTTTTCTCTATCTCACTCACACCTTCTCCTTACCATATGAAATCTGAAAACTCTTTTTTATTTTAAGAGCTGCAGCAAACAAATAAACACAACATCTCTCTGCTTCAAACCTTTAATTTGTAATGCAAACATAGTAAACTGAAAATTCAAGTGCTAATTACACCATTAAAGAAATCATGATCAAGGACTGTGAGGTGGGAGTGGTGGCCAGCTGAACTTAGGACTGTAAGGTGGGAGTGGTGGCCAGCTGAACTTAGGGTGGTGGAAATACTTTGGAGGAATCTTAGGGAAAGGTGGCAGAGGTGGGCAGGGCTTCTTGTAGAACGGTGGGAAGATTGGGAACTTCGGAGTCGGGGGTGGCAGTGGCTTCATTACGACGGGTGGCTTGTAGACGGGAACCGGTGGGGGGAGTGGCTTTACGACCGGGGGCTTGTAGACTGGGACTGGTGGTGGAATTGGCTTTACGACTGGGGGCTTGTATACTGGGGTTGGTGGGGGTTGTGGCTTCACCACTGGGGGCTTAGGCTTCGGCTTGTAAACTGGTGGTTTGGGCTTCGGCTTGTATACCGGGGGCTTGGGTTTAGGCTTGTATACTGGTGGCTTGGGCTTAGGCTTGTATACTGGTGGCTTTGGCTTAGGCTTGTATACTGGTGGCTTTGGCTTGGGCTTGTAGACTGGTGGGGTCGGGGTAGGGGTTGGCTTTGGTGTGGGCTTGTATACGGGTGGCTGAGGTTTCGGCTTGTAAACTGGTGGGGTTGGGGTTGGCTTTGGTGTGGGCTTGTAAATGGGTGGGCATGGCTTGGGTTTTGGCTTCAAGACGGGAATTGGAGGAGGGCATGGTTTTTTTATCGGTGGAATCGGGTGAGGCTTGTAGACCGGGAAGGGTGGGACAGGGATCAACGGGTGGCCGAAGTTCTTGAGAGGGGGGAATGAGACCTTTGGGAAGTGTTTTTTCCAGTGCTTGATGTATGGCCAAAAGAATTTGGAACTGCACAATGTAGGTGAGAAAGCCAAGTTCTTAGCCGGGCCGAACGTGCTTTTGGACTTGAACACGATCTTGGCAGCCTCTACACCGTTGTGGGCAGGGCAAGGCGTGGACTTCGAGTCGTGGAGCTGAGCGTAGCATTCGTGATTGAGCGATTGTTCGTCTTTGACAACGTCCTCTGTTAGAGTCACAGTGAATTTACCGTCTTTGTCTAGTTCGCTCTCTCCAATTCTTTTGATCTCTTGGCTGTTTTCGACCTTGCAGTCAATAGTCACGCGTAGTCCTACATTGAGAATAACAAAACAGTTCAATGAAAAATTCTTACCTAGACCGAGTTTATACTAAAACAGTACACTATATATGTGTGTGCGTGGACATGTGTTTGTACATACCTGCAAAAGCCTGATCAGCTTTGAAGTCATTCTGTTTGCAGTCTGCACATTCCGCAGTACCGACAACCTGGAATGTCTTGGCATCTGCATTGCAGGTGGTGATGACTGCAAGCAATAAAGACAACAAGAAGATAAGGGAATGGACCCTCATTGTTGGGACCTTGGCTAGAAGCTGAAGGATTAGAAGGTATGTGGTTGATGAAGAAATGAACAAGAATGGAGTGTTATATATACTGGATTGTTATGGTGAAGTAATGTGGTGGTTTGCAGTCACACCGACTTAAACTTAATGGCATCACATGTGGTTAGGTCTAAAAATTGAACCAAAATGGGAAATCAAATGAGCTCACATCACATGCAACAGCTTAGCAAAAGCCATTATCAGCTTCATTCAATGTGGCTAACTGCTCAAATCTGTATTTTCATCAAGCCTAAAATGAATCGACTGTCATTTTGATCAACTTAGTACTTGTGGAAGTTTGCACCATACACTCTTACACACCTTTTTCATGTGTAAAAAAGCTTCAACACCTTTTAAAACTTCTTTCTCTATGAACACAAGTCAAGGAGTTGTTCATGGTCACAGTTGGTACTGAAATTCACATGATACATTTTGACTAGGAGATAGAGGGAATATATATGTTAGTGTGCGCTTCACACGACATGGTTGGGGGACGTAAATTTGTATGATGCCTCTTAAGTGGGATGGAGGGGATATGTCATTGTGTGACTGTACGCTATACGCGACCTGGCTATTAGGTGATCTCTTCTTTTCTGATTAAAATAAATTGGTTCGATTATAATAAATCCGAACTGTATCAACGATTGTTTTGTTAAAGTAGCATATACAAGATGGCTTAGTGTAGCTAGGTTTCTTTGTGATGCATGCAAGAAGGGGAGTCATGTATTACCAAGTTAGTTGAGGGTTAACAAGCAGTTGTGCTTTTAATATGCAATGAAATGCCACAGCTGCTAAAAATAGTGAGGATAAATGACCAATCATGCAATCTTTTTTACGTCAACCTAGTAAGTTTGAACACAAGACGATGATTTTGAAAATATTGGTCATCATCGATCTGCTTAAAATATCTAAAATATCATGACAATATTAAAATATGTATAGTTGATTTAAATTTTGTGTTTAGAATTTATATCTGTCTGGTCAATATTATAGTAGCAGGACAAAAGTTGGTAGGGTGTCCATTGCATTTTAGGGTAGGATACATGTCTTCTACGGGTTCGGATGAGGTCTGGATCCATATATTAGAGTAAGGGTATTAGAGTCCTCTTAGAATGTAAGGGTATTAGAGTCAGGTAGGCCGGGTCGAGGGACTTGCCTTTAATTTACCTCTTAATTAGTAGTCAAAAATTATTTTCGAAAGTATCTTATAGAAAGTAATTATGAAATACATTATAATTTGTAGTGTAGCCGAGTGGATATATACCTTGTGTAGCAATCTGAAGGTCTATTGTTCAAACCCCTTTCAATATTATTATCTAAATGGAAAAATCCATTTTTCGTATCTTAAGTTATGATATTATCGCTTTGATTTAACATGTTCAATTTTTGTTATCCTTTAAGTTATTCGCTCAATTTTAGATTGTTAGTCAAACTTAACGAAACCGTTAACTTTGACCGAATTAGTAAGAATTAGCGTGAATTAGTCGATTTTCCGTCAAGGCGGCACGTGAATTAAACGCGCTCCTAATAAAATATTAATAAATTTTAATTAAAAAATAATTCATGATCAATACAATCGACTAATATTAATAAAAAATTATAAATTTTAAAAAAAAATAATTCATGATTAATGGAAAATCGATTAATATAAAAAAAATTAATTCATGATCAATGAAAAATCGACTAATATAAATAAAAAATATTAATATTAATAAATTTTAATTAAAAAAATTAAATCATGATCAATGGAAAATTGACTAATATTGATAAAAAATTAATAATATTAATAAAATATTAATCAATTGTAATAAAAATGTTAATTCATCATCAATGAAAATTGACTAATATAAAAAAAATTAATATTAATAAATTTTAATTTAAAAAATTAATTCATCAACGGAAAATCGACTAATTCACACTAATTATTACTAATTCGGTCAAAGTTAACGGTTGCTAAGTTTACTAACTGAATTAAAAAATCGGATTTAACACAACTTAAGGTATCAAAATTGGACGGTCACAACTTAAAGTACCAAAACGATAACTGTCTCAACTTAAGGTACCAAAAATAATTTTTTCCCAAATGTAAAAATATATTGCAAGTTAAAAGTTCGACTCCCTAACGATAACAGGACATTGCACAATTTAATTAACTTACCATTGGGGTGACGATGTCACAACTATCTTAGTTGCTGTCCAGCATTCAATTTCTCCACTTGATCGGTAGTTGTGTTGAGCTCGTCGCTTTCATTTCTCTGACTAAATTTAACCAAATATACTTTTTGATGCTTTCTTTTTGTAAATCATCTTAATCATGTCATTCCTTTGTATTAGAACTTACATAATGTTCTTATGATGTTGAGTTAGTAGTTCGTTTCTTAGCGTAATTCGTGAAGAACAAGTCGTTATTGTCAGATTGCACATGAGTCGTCGATCTTGATCATCCTACAGTTGAGATTAAATGGTGACGCGGAGGGAAAAACGGTTGGGAGCAGGGAAAACAGAGCATGACAGCCTGTTTGCTTCTAATTCGTCTTTCATTGTTTGTAATCCATATAAATAGACTTGTAGCTTGGATTTAAGCAAGAGATTGGATGATATCATAATCAATTGTCAGTTATAGTGAAAGAAACACTAGTGAGAGAGAGAATAGAGAGAAGAGAGCAAATCGCCATTGTTGATTGCTTGTGAGCTTCTCGATTCTTGTAATCTTTCATCGATAGTGAATTGTTCTTGTTGTTCTCCGTGGATGTAGGATTGATCAATCCGAACCACGTAAATCTCGTCTCATTTACATTACGTTCATTGTTCGATTGTTATTCTCTGTGATTCGTTGTGTAATCGGTTGATTTGATCGATTGATTCTACATATGACATATAAACAGTATAATAATACAAAGGCGGAATCAATAAAGAGGATAAATAACCTTTCTAACACATAGACGGTAGAATTGTGAATTCAATAATAAAATACCGAGTGTTATTCAGAGTTTATCACAACTCAATTTTTATGGACGAAATTCAAATAATATACTTATTTGTCTGGTTTTAACATCACATGAATCAAATTAACCCTAGCTAGTTTGTGGATATTAATAGCGACTATAAATCCTAATGTCCTAACCAAAAAATAGGCTCGAAAGTACTAAACTGACTCAGCCTTTTTGTTGACTCGCTCTATATCACTAAGTTCTCTAATTCTTGATAATTCGTCAATTGCATCTAGGATCTATACGTTTCTATTACTGCCAAAAAGTGAATATTTATTGACCACCTGAACTGCCAAAAAGTTACTGACATTTTCCGATAATTGAAAGCTTGAGAATTCTACCACTACCAAAATGGGCATCCCAAAGTACTTATGACTTGTGAATGTAATTATTGATGATATAATATGTGGTGAATTCACGGTGTTTAAAACATTGATGGCCAAACACGGTTGGGAAGTAGCACTTTGAAAAATATATACTAGAAAAATGGACCATCAATTAGATTGATTTTTTTTTTTTTATCTATCCCCTCGTGTGAGGGAATTTATTTTTTAGTATCAAATAATCTTTTGAATTACTCGAAAATATTGTTCAATAATTAATCTTCCTATATTTGTAGGGTATGTATACTATATTTATAGGTTTCAATCCACATCTGGAAGGTAGATCTATGCAGGCTATTAATTCATAGAGAAAAAGAAAAAATCTAATGGTATTGTTAATTCCTCTCAGTTCCAACTATGCACTATTGTTAGTCTATGTACAAAGAATCAATCCCTCCATCCCGCAGAACTTCAGATATTTGTCATTTTTAGCCGTTTTATAGAACTTTATACATTACCAAAAAAGGAAGCTACCCCACACTCAACAAATAATAAACAATTTCAACTTTACACTCAAATTACACATTTTGCCACTAAAAGTACACTTTTTCCTACCTTTTATATATTCTATCATTACTTTAACTTTTCGCATAAAACTGCGCGTTAACACTAATGTATGAAATTCTTCGGGACGGAAGGAGTACAAGTTAATGAATCTATGAAAAGAAAATAAAAAATTTAACTATATTGCATTGTTTGTTGCTCCACTGAGTGATGCAAGTTGAAGTTCAGTTGCTATTACTTAATTGACAAAACTCTATTAGTATAGACTACAACACCACTTATTCAAATATATTACTAAACCCCCATTAATATCACAATTTAACTAATATACTAGAATATAAAAAATCAAAACTCAGTCACGTTTTCAAAATAGTTAATCGTGATGGCTAGCTAGCCTATATATCATGCTATCACATTGAGGTTGGCCTCTATAAACATATTAATTCTTAAAAGTGATTTTAACTAATTGATTGATGATCCTGATCCATGATTGCTACACAGATATATACATCATTGTTTCCTAACAACAATTTAATCAGTCTTAATATCTTGGAAATCTATATCCATCGTTGTCTCCTACTAGTATAACGTTTTTGCAACAACTTAGAAACCTTTTATTTGGAAACCTTTTATTTTTAGATAAATTTAGCTTATATATAAACTTAGTAGCTAGGTGATGGCTTAGGATATAGTTAGGATATAGTTGATAGTAGATAAACTAGCTAACTACTATATCGTTTTCGTGAGAGATGATAAACTAAATTTTTATTATTAAGTTATTAATTTAACATAAAGTCTCATGAGAGATGGTCTCCAGATAACTTATCTAGAGACGGCCTATGTTATCAATAAAACCACCCATGTTATTAATCAAAATGTCTATGTTATTAACGAAATAAATCTTGTTATAATATGAAAAAATATCAATGTTGAGAACATAGGTTTTTTGATTAATTACATAGATGATTTTCTTAACAATATAGATCCATATCTAGATAAATTATCTAGAGACCGTATTTCAGGAGACTTACTCATGAGTTAACTATTGATAAAAAACAGTGAACCAGTTGTTCCTAAAGGTGATCACTAAGTAATTAGGCTGGTGCTATTAACCGAGAGTCATATGCTTATCATTATAACCTATATGTTAGGTGTACGTAATATCTTGTTAAATAGACTATTTACCTAATGCTCATGATTTCGTGTTCACAGTTGAGTGTATTTTTTTTTTTTTGACAAAATAATGACGTTGAAAACGAAATTATGCGTTCCTCACATGATGTAAAACGCCATTATGAGCCTACACTTATAGATAGGACCGTGATTTAATAAGGCAGATGAATCCTAGCTATATTATTATTATTGACAGATACCAATATTAATTTTTCTTTTAGAAAAATGTATAATAGTAATTAGAAGAAAAAATAAGAGTAAGTCTCTTGGAGACGATATTTAAGTAATTTATGTAGAGACGGACATATATTGTCAAGAAAATGATCGATGTTATTAATCAAAACAACTATGTTTTCAACATTGATGTTTTTTCATATTACAACCATACTTATTTCGTTAACATAAACGTTTTGATTAATAACATGAATTATTTTATTAATAATATAGTTCGTCTCATGAGACTTTGTAAAAAATGATGGACATCCATATTATTGATGTGATTTATAGTCAATTAATTTAATGGGTCATGTCCCAAAAAATATCGTCCACAAATCTGATTACGTGTGTCAATTTTAACAACCAAATAAGATCAATACGTTACCCCATTGCCTAAAGATTTCTGCTTCACGATCTTAATATATCAAAGCAGATTTGAAATTCCTTCTAGAAGACATGAAACAAAATATCAACTACTCCCTTGACAAAAAAACCAATCATCTTTCGAAATAGTAGCAAAAGTGCAGTTTCAGACGGGACGGACAAAGTATGTCCTCTGCTCAAAAAGAGAGCCAAGTACTGAACATGTATTATATGTTAAATGCATGATCCATAATCGTATAATGCTAAAGTAGAACGAATAATACGAATGGGAGAAGGTTATTCAGTCAATCCTCTTTATTATACTCCCTCCATAAATCCCCAAATGAACCGCAATAAACAGCACAAGGGACAAGGTGGTCAGTGGTTACATCCTTTCTCCTCCTACGCCCGTGGCCCAAATGCACGTATTGTAGCTGCGTGCGTCTCAACCACGTACAGCCGAGCTATACTAACATACTCCACTTGCCACCTTCGAGCCCCTTCATTTGATGATGTTTCATTTGATATGGACATATGTTAGATGGATTCAAATTTATAAGGGAATTCTAATATGTGCCAATAATAAAGTAGATGGTTTTTTACATGAACACCCCTAAATTAATGGTGAAATTACAAATAAACCCAGTCTCGGTTAGTTTCGTACTTATACACCCCCTGCCGTTAAGTGGCCAAAAGTCCACCAAGAACAAAACTCAGATATAGCTAACACAGGCAGGAAACAAGCATACTAATGCAACTTTACAAAATATAAATCAAGACTATCTCACGCTGGGGGGAAGAAAAAATCGTAAATATTTTGTGGCTTGGTAATATTTTACAGCAGCACTATGGTAGAAATATGTTTCTGGGGAAACAGAGCTAGGGGTGAGCATGACCGCATGATATCAATGAGTGGTCATAAATCGCAATGTTTGCATAGTACGCCTGTTTCTCCATATTAGAAAAAGTTACGAGTACCTGACCAGGACT
Source organism: Plantago major (assembly GCA_026545765.1). Lineage (NCBI taxonomy): Eukaryota > Viridiplantae > Streptophyta > Magnoliopsida > Lamiales > Plantaginaceae > Plantago > Plantago major. Next base: position 85,390,787 of record CM048843.1, on the reverse strand, counting down.
AACCATAAAAAGGACGATACTGAAGAGATGTTGAAATCTACTACGAGGATTGCAGAACTTATGAAACTTTTATAAAAATTACAAGGGTGTTCAAATTTCTATCTGGTACATGGGGGTCACTGAACTTTCAATTTTTTATTTTCACACAAGCTACTAGAACAGAATAAGAAAATTGTGACAAAATCCACCAAAACATAGTTAGAAGCTTGATTTTACTCACACTCATGAGCTTAGTCAGAGTCAGAAGCGATCTTCTCCTGTTTAGGAGGTGCAAATTGTCTTGTGAGTCGTGATCTCAACCAAGGATCCATGGCTGGCCGCTGTTTTGGCTGTGGATTTGGAAGCTGACATTGCCTCAGTTCATTTTCTCTGTCTATAAACCTACACATAGAAACAAACATACTTATGATACAGTGCCTCATCTCCAATATTAAGCACAAAAAAAGTTGATCTATAGATTTTTTAACTTTTGGCTCCTAAATATGCTACAGCCACAAATATCGATCCATCATATTAAATTTGGGTAGCTGACTCGTCGGATAGAGAGTTTATAATACAGACAAGAAGCATCGAAACATACTCGATGTAGGCCATCGGAGCAGCATCACCAACTCGGATTCGAGTTCTAAGCACCCTTGTGTATCCACCAGCTCGATCTCTACAGCACAATAATGAGTGGAGTTTATTACAATAGCGAAGAACTGTAAGTCTGTATCAAAGTAAAAGAACGAGGCATGAGTATTCACTTGTATCGATATGCCAGTTCTGTGAATAACTTGTGAAGGACATCATCACCACATACGAAGCCACCCGCACGCTTTGCACAACTTAGAGTACCCTGTCGAATGTCGGTGCATGTTCAAGATCTAAGAAACCAAGCAGATTCGTACATCCATACATACTACGTAAGATACACACATACACACAAACATGACGAGAATAATTATATAACAGAACTTGAGATGTTCAAATATTAACATAACATCAAACAATGTAAATGAAGATAGAAAGGTGATGTGGTTACTTAAGTGGCCAAATTTTTAAAAATATACCACAGAGTGAGACACACAATGGCTACCTGTCTAGAAGATATACTCCGATCATTTTTTTGCTCGGATTTGGTGATTGTATTACACACGCCGGGAGTATCCCACACGCTCGACACAATGGTATGTATTTTTTGAATTTCTTTTTTTTTTCTTTCAAAATAATTTCCGAGATTGAACCACGAGCTGACAGGTGTCGAGCACGTGAGATACTCCTGGCGCGTGTAATACAATCGCCGAATCGGAGCAAAAAAATGACCGAAGTATATCTTCTGGACAAGTATCCATTGTGTAGTATACAAAAAATACATAGCCATTGTGTAGTATATAAAACGGATGTGTCTTACTCTGTGGTATATTTTTTAAAAAATTCCCTTAAGTTAACAGCTTGTAGAAATGGCATGTCCAGGATTCCAGATATTATAATTCCCAATTATTTATGTCAAATTGTGAACATATGCACCAACTACCAAGCACTACAGATACAGAAACTGGATGCTGAAATTGGCAAAGTATGCCTATCAAGTAAACTTCTCAAGAACTGATGGTGATTCTTAAGATGATGTTCAGGCAGCATAAAACTATCAACGTTAGTAAGCCACGGGGGAAGAGAAACACCAAAGATCTGTATGAGCAGGTGATTATTAATTTCATGGTGTGGCGTGCTTCATTTTGCAAGAAGGCTAGCTAGATAGGTAAGGAACATAAGTTCCTTTGAACAGTCTCAGCTCTCAAATACAAGTGGAAGGGAAAAAATACTGTTGGGGTACTACCCTGATGGGGCCTCAAGATATATGACATTGAAGTACTTTACGAAGGGAAAAAAAAAAAAAAAAAAAAACAACAACAACAACAAACAAACAAACAAACAATGACTCAACTGTTGCAGGAGCCTAATTGGGGGTTGCTCATCTACTCTACTAATTTCCTAACAAACAATGAATTGTTCCGTACATTCTTTTCCGTTCAATGATATGTTTTTGGACCATCTCTTTGGTGAACCAAGACAACCTATATGGCTATATCAAATAAAAGCCCGTCCAGCAGGTCATATATCAAATAAGGTGTATCTATTTATCTTAGTCTTTCACCATATGTTAGCTGCTATATTTATGATTTTATTCTAACGGTCTAACCGTTGCATCAGGATATTAATACTGATCCAGATCATGAGTTTGGAAACCAAGTTGTTCAAATTAACTGAATTTGTAGACTTATAAGAAATACTCACACTTGCCTGCATTTTGCCGATAAATAGCATCAACTAGATATGTAGCAGAACATAAATAAAGGCAAGGGCATTCTTTATCATCAGAAAGGTATATAGAAAGGTAAAGAGCAAGTTATAAAAGTAATCTACAAGAATACACAGACTAGCAATACTTCATGAACCTCGGCTCCATATATCCAACACACTAGCAATGAATAACATTAAAACTGCCTGCCTTATTTAATATCCACACCAATACTATAGGATGAACTCAATACACGATTATGATCTAAGCTCAAAATAGAAATACACACTGACCTCTTTTCCAAGCTCCACCATATTATCAGCAAGCCTACGGACTTCCTTTGCCTGAATTTCAAAATAAATAAGAACGAAACCTACAAGATTAAGCAAAACAATACACACGACACTCCAAACGTTTACATTTGAAACATTACAACACTTGCTCCGTTTAGTAGCACTAGTCCACAAGCTAACCGGTACCTAATAATCTAGCTTATTACGTAGCTGAAATTCAAACCTGATAAGCTAACTATTTTAATGAAAGTGTTTAGTGTGTGTTTGGTGAAGTGCTACTCTATAAAAATTTCACAAACTACTAGCCACCTTATCATCTATACATCAACTTACCAGTCAGTTAGATTAGCTCAGAATCTAGCTGATTTGCTAAATATATAATATAAAAACCAATCGGCCAGCTATGTTTTCCATAAGCTGCCTAATAATCCACTCGTTAGGCGCTTACGCAAACTCATTTAGATCATACAGTCAATTAAGCTACTCAAAACTATATAAGCTCCGGTTAAACACAACCAATAAAACCAACCCTGAATCGAAAACAATACACATGGGAAAAGCAAAAAGAAAGCAATTACCTTTGCAACAGTGGTTTCAATTCGTTCATGCTTGATTAATTGCGACACCAGTGTCCTACACAATTAAGCGATCTCAGAACGGGAAAGAAGAAAAAGAAAAGGAAAAAAAAATTGGGGAAACGAACAGAAACGGAAAATTGATTACCGGAGCATGGACATGCGGTGACCGGTATATTTATTGAGCTTCCTAAGCTTCGTCATTTTTGCTTGCTAACAGAGTTCTGTCTATGGCGGCTCCAAAGTACCAAACCAAATTGTTTTAGGGTTTTGGCAACCTGGTATAGATGGGGGCTAATTCGTGTGGGTTTTAGCTACCTGGACTAATTCGTGGAATTTGGTATAGATAGGCTAATTCGTGTGGGTTTTAGCAACCTGGTATAGATGGGCTAATTCGTAGGATGTGGTTGTCGAATTCGGTGAAGAATTGTTGAGATTTATGTTCAGTTAGGCTTCATTTGGTTTGAGGGGAAATGGTAGAAAAGAAAAAAAATAGGGGAAAATAAAATTTTCCTGAAAAATATGAGGGAAAAACAAATTTCCTTATTTTGTGGAGATAGATGTATTTTATATAGATTTTGATGAATTTTCCAGGATTTCCTGAGAACTACCAAATGGTGGAAAACAATATTTTCCCCTATTTTTTTTTTCTTTTCCCCCATTTTCCCTCGAACCAAATGAAGCCTTAGTTTGTGACTTGGCAAGAATCTAAACTCCAATAACTTCATGAGAATAATCCAGGCCACAAGAAGACGAACTCACTTAGCAATCTCTTCATGCCAGTATGTTTAAAGCAAATTTTGATGCTTTACAGTCTGTTTGGTATAGAATTAAAATTTAGAAAACCGGGTTAAAAACATTTAAATTGTTACATAACTTAAGGTTTTAGTTCTATACCAATCAAAGACTGGTGCGGGGAAATTGTGGCTTGGTAACGGAAAAAGATGGTGTATATAGACTGTCCAAAAATAGCAGATGCTGAGGAGGCATCTATGGCTATTCAACTGGCAAGGAACAGTCGGTTATTGAGGGTGATTGTATTAGTGTCATTAACCAACTAAAGCAATCTACCTTATCATTTTCATTCACTAGAGACATTCTCGAATAAACTTAAAGTTTCATAGGTTTTTTTTTTTATTTCGTTGAATTTTATTTTGTTCGTAGAGACAGAAACAAAGTGACTCATTTTTTAGCCAGAGACATTACATTTGATTATTATGGTTCTTCAGATTTGCCAACGGCTTGCCCTGATGTACTTTGATCTTTTTTGTGATGAAGTAATAAAATATTTTTCAAAAAAAAAAATGTTTCTTCTTTTTTGGTTTTGCGCCTCCTTTCATACATACACAATTTTCTCTGTTTTTTCTTCCCGAAAATTCATTAGCAATTTATCAAACTAATTATCGAGTTACCGAAGTCTGATTTTAGTCATTTCAACGAGCAAAAAAAAATGCATCAACTGTGGACCGAAGCGCCATTTGTGATGAATTGTTAAAATCCTAGTTACTATATCTATCTTAACAAATCAGGTCCAAAATCTATTATTGGCCCAAACTACTATAGATAACATTTGATATGTCAGCAGGGGAAAAAAACAACATAATCAAATATGTAATAAGAATAATAACAAATCATGCCTCCCAATACAAAATAATTAAGTTATCATGTGATCATCAATGCAGGTCTAACTCATTCTCTACATCTTTCAAGGTCCAACTCCTTTTTTTAAAAGAGCTCTCAGTTAATATTCGGAAGCAGCTTGACAGTCTGGCAATGTATATATGGTTTGTAGTTGTAGACCTCTTGATTTAAGTCCGCCGTTCTCAAATATGGCAAGATATGAGATGGAGTCAGGCAACTCATCATCTACATATCATGCTATTCCTGGTACCATCTTGGAATGGAGTACAATAGATGGAGCATAGTACTCAAACTGCCCAAGAATGCGAAGGCCATGATGCGTGCCGTTATCCAACAACGCCAAATGTGCACAAGTGGAATGTGAATACATTACAAGATACGCGGTGAATTTCAGGATCTCCAAATATTAGAAGTTTCCAATGGAATACATCTTTTGGCACACCTCTAAAAGAATGTGATTGCATGTCCAAAAAACACATGGTTTATATCTTAGAACACATTTATACGATATTGTCGATATCCCCTCAGTGGAAGTGACGTAGCTCCACTGAAAATAGAATGCTCCCCAAATTTTCTAGGGCCACCCCAACGATACTTCTAGTACCGATACATATGGTCGAAAATCCGTACCCATATATCACAGTAATATTTATGAATGTATTAATTAGTGAAGGCAATGATGTGGACTCTAATAATTCGATTAAGTTAAGATGCATTTTGTAAGCGAAAGTTATAAAAAAATCGAATAATCCAAATTCACTATAAGGTTAGGAAGTTCGATATCACGTATAGGAATTTGTGGTGTAGGGTGGGATAACGACTCATGAACCACATGGATATCTCGTGGTTCATCAGACATAGACGTAGGCGGCGTGTCGGCGGTCGCATCTATTACTAGCTAAGCTATTTGTTCTTGAACATCAATCTTCTTCAGTTGAGTCGCGCATAACCTAAATTTTGAGTTCAGGGTGAGGGGGCAAAATCTATCTAACATTACCGAAAATATTATATATAATTTTTTTTTCTTCCAAATTTTAGGGGGGCAAATACCCAAATATGCCAACATAAGGGTTGAAATCTGCATATAAATGGTCACATTTACATTTCACTTTAAGTTCATATTTCCTGTACATTTTCAATGCACATTTACAATTAATTTTACATCACATTTCTTATGCATTTCAGTTCACATTTCTTATGCATTTTCAGTTCATATTATTACTTGCTCATTTATGGGAAAACATATCTATTTTTTCTCAAAATAACTTTATGGCAGTGTTTGGTTTGAAATGGGTATTTGAAACCTAAAAAATTGGAGTTTTCAACCCGTTCAAGAATTGGAGTTTCTAAAGGGGTTTTCGCCAAATACTCCAGTTTGGTTGGCTTCTGGAAACTGGAGTTTGTTTGTAAAATCAAGTTTGGTTGGACTTTAGAATTGGAGTTTTTGTTAATTTAGAATATACAAATATGGTGATAAAAACGGGATCGGAAAAAATTAGAAAATATGAATTTACGAGAAAATGTAATATAACTTCAAATTGTTAATATTTATTATCTTGGAATTATTGGTACGTAGCCGTTGAAGATTGATATGCACATGATGATGAACTAAAATTACAGGACACTTCCATAACTTCAAACCAAACAAATTGGAATTCAAGAGAAATTCATATGATTTAGTTTTGATCATATCAACATATTGAAATTCATATGATTCATGCCATAACAATGCTACGACGCTTGAACAGAACACATTAGCTTTTTTGTTGAAGTTGAAAAATTTTATCAAACAAAAGGCCTTTGTCCCTAAGAAATGACACAATGCTAACACCACAATACAAAGACCCCACAAACTACTCCCAAACTAGTCTTAAACTAAAAGGGCAATATTAAGCACAAACATATAAGCATCTCCAAATAACACAACTACATTCATCTCTATTTTCTACAACACCTGTCTCTAACCACAACAAATCAGAAACACCCGACCTCCTCAGCAAAATAAAGACTCCACCCACGCAACTTCACAATGGAATTAGATAACGTTCAAAACACCTCTCGGACAAAGTTCCCAATCCTCAAAATCGTATACCGACAACACCAATTTCTTTTTCAACAACGACCACATGTTGAACTTAATTTTTTCCGATGATTTTTTAGATGACTTGACCTTTACTTAAAATATCTTTCCAGTTCTTCCTTTCCAGATGAACCAAGTCGTTTGGTGCTACAAAAAAAATTGCCACACTTTTCTTGATTTGTCGGCACCAACCTAAAGAAAGCTATCATATTTTTTTCCACCCCAACACAGTCACACAACACAGTCTGCACATGAACATCAAATTCTCAATTAAAGAACACATGGACATCCGACTCTTCACCTCTTCGTCGCACAACTGACAGTAGATAGATTCCTCCGATTGCAGCACACCACGGTTCTTCAGAACACAACACAATAACTAATTTGACTCTTATCAAGCTAGTTCCAGGTTGCATCAAACATAAGATAAATAAAATAAATAGTATCACAACACCAAACTTAATTTAGCACATGACAACATCTATGCACTTAGTTAACTCAAACTTAATTTAGCACATGACAACATCTATGCACTTAGTTAACTCTGAGGAATGGTCATTTCAGTTGAGGTACTTATTTGTAATATTAAAATTGAATAATCTTCTTTTTATCCAATACTAGCATTTATGTAACTGTGCTAAGGATTTTTATATAAGAAGATGAATTTGTTATTGAAAAAAGAGAAAACATGAAGAAAAAAAAATGAAAAGAAATCACGCCAATGAGATTCGAACTCTGCACCTCCTACTTAAATAGTGACACATGTACGCTCCAGATTCAAATTGAATAATTAAGATGAACGGATGTGATTTAAATTGAATTACAAATTTAGTGACACTTTGTGAATTATTATACTAAATACTTTGAATAATTATTTTGAAAAAAAAAATGAAGGGGTAGAAGGGGATGTTTACTTCAATTTTATTGACTTTTGGACCCATGTGTAATTACAAAATATATACGACCACTTAGATGTAATCATTGAAATGATATGGACCTATTTGAGAAACGGATATTTATTGGGGGTATCAAATGTTCAAGTATAATAAACACACTCTCCCGAAAATTATTGTTAAATATATACAAAGTCTCATGAGAGACGTTCTCTAAATAACTTATTTAAAGACGACCTATGTTATTAATAAAATCATAAATGTTGTTAATCAAAACGTCTATATTATTAACGGAATAAGTCTTGTTATAATATGAAAAAACATTGATGGCCCTGCTTAGCAAAACTAATGAAAAGTTTAGAATGATTAACTAATTTGGTAATGAATAGGTGAAAAAGCTAGCTGAATAGGTAGTTGATTTTAATGCAGGTGTTTAGCAAATTAGCTGATAAGCTAGCTGGTATTTTATAAAATGACATAAAATGGCATTACTCTTATTTTTCTAAATAATAGTACATCACATTTTTTGTCTAATTATTTTCAACTAAAATAAAAATAAACAACTCACAAAATGTCAGAACGAGAATTCACAACTAGATAATTTCTTATTATGTTATTAAAGAAGAAGCGAGCGAGTGACATTACGAGCGCTAGCAAGGAGAGGCGATGGAACACAGAACGACACCGCAGTAAAAGATAGAACACGAGAATAATACTAACGATTGGTTTTACTTTATTTAATTTAGGTTAGGGATATTTTCGAAATAAAAAGATAACAAGTAGCTTTAAAAAAAAAAAAGCTAACCTGGGTAGCTTCTTCAACCAATAAATGATTTAAAAAGGCTCACGTAATGTTTTTTACTAGTCGATGGTCAAAAAAAGTTTAAATTGAAAGTTAGTGAAAGCAGTGATGTTGAGAATATAGGCGTTTTAATTAATAATATCGATGATTTTATTGATAATATAGATCCGTCTGTAGATAAATTATATTGATACCGTATCTATTTCTAAATATATGAATCTATCTCAAAATGTTTACAAACAAAATGGATTCTTTTACATGTGAAGGGCTCATCCAATAAATTGCCAATAAAATAATAATAATAATAATAATAATCAGTTCCGTCTCTTCTCTAATCTCTTCCACTCCAATTCATCATCATCAATCACAGATTTACAGAAGAGAGAAACAAAAACTTAGATCTGAATCGAAATCCCAACCAAACCCCTCTCCATATTCTCTATTTCATTCATAAACTCGCCCTCTCCTTTTCCGATCTCCAAAACCAAACCGAAACGATGTCGTCTACCTTCAGCGGCGATGAAACTGCTCCCTTCTTCGGCTTCCTCGGCGCCGCTGCTGCACTCGTCTTCTCCTGTAAGTCATCACTCTGTTTTTTGTGTTTTTTTTTTTTTGATTTTTTTGGTTAGGTTTTGTGCAATCGATTATGATTAGTTGAATTGAATCGATCATGTAATGAGACCGTATCTGTTTGGCTGTCTGTCAGGTATGGGTGCCGCTTATGGAACGGCAAAGAGTGGTGTAGGAGTGGCGTCGATGGGTGTGATGAGACCTGAGCTCGTGATGAAGTCGATTGTGCCGGTTGTTATGGCTGGTGTGTTGGGCATTTATGGTTTGATCATTGCTGTCATTATCAGTACTGGTATTAACCCTAAGGCTAAGTCGTATTACCTCTTTGACGGGTATGCGCATCTGTCGTCTGGTTTGGCTTGTGGTCTTGCTGGCTTGGCTGCTGGTATGGCTATCGGGATCGTTGGAGATGCTGGTGTGAGGTATAACTTGGTTGATTGTAGATGTTTTTGTGATATGTGCATTATGATGATCAATCGGCCTACTAGTTTAATAGTTCTACTTGCTAGGAGAAATGGTAATAAAATGAGCAATGTGTTCTTGGAAGATGTTTAGCTGGGAAAAGGATAGTTAGACTTGTATTAGATGCCAATGTTGATCCATTAAAGTATATAATATACTGGATAGGATATTGTATTGGTTATGGGTGTTAGTATTAGATACTCTAAGCTAATTGGTGAAATCAGTTGATTAATTAAGGTTTTTTCTGCTGCCCGCATCATTTAGATGAACCAGTAAAGTTGAAGTGCAGGGAGCTTATGTGAAATGCAAAAGTAATCGGCTTCACTTGTTATAGAGTATAAACTATTTGCACAGTTAATTGTTTTTACAATTACTGCGTTTTTATGCTTGTAGCTGACATGTGTTATTATCTCTGGGAACGTATGATGTATGTGATGGCACGTATCAGGTATAGTATAAGTTGCAGAGATAATAGTGTGAACCGTTATTGAGTTATTGCCTAAATCTAGTGAATTATAGATGCTATACTGGATTGAATCTGATAAATATAAAGTGTAGACTGGAATTGTAATTTGAGGTGCTACCAAGTTCATGTCACGACGTAACACTCTCAATATATTAGTTGGTGACATCTATTTTGGAAAATAAGGTTATTGTTTAAGGTCAATAATGCTAATTAGGCTAATATGGGCTAAATTATCTGCTGGCTAGAATGAGACAAAAAACGGATTGTAGATAACTTATCATCAGTTTTCATCTTATCCTTGGTATTATTTGTTTGATTCTTTCATGTTGCAAGATATTATAAGCCTTGTGATTTACTTGAGCTTTAATGGTCATGAACTTTTGCCTCATGATAAGTAGTCCGGTTCTTTATAAAATTTTATTCTGCAGGGCTAATGCACAACAGCCAAAGCTTTTCGTTGGAATGATCCTCATTCTCATTTTCGCTGAAGCTTTGGCACTGTATGGTCTTATTGTCGGAATTATTTTGTCTTCGAGGGCTGGCCAATCCAGAGCTGACTAGAGAAAGCACTTTTGATCCAGTTGTAGTGCAGAAGTTTAGAAATTATCTGGGACTAGGAGCTTGCAAGAAATCTGGACGGCCTGCTTTGACCACTATTTTTGTACTTATATTTTTGACATAAGAACTGTCTCTTATCTTCTATCCCCACTCTCATTCCCCGTATTGTAATTTTTATGGATTTGATAGTTATTTTGCTCATTTATGTTTGGAATAAGAATTTTTGGAGCCATCTCTGTTGGGATACTCTTATCGTGTATTATGCAGTTGTGTAGAAACCTGCAGAATGTGTACTTTGTGCATAGTGCACTTTTGCTTGAATAGATTTCCACTGGAGGTGTTTATAATCAATACTAGAAGCCGCATGAAACGCACATTTTTCTTTCGTCTCGATTTCGATATGTTTTGATTTCTTTTTTTTTTTTTTTTTTTTGAATTTATGCGTCTATAAAATTTATGAAATTATTAGATGATCCCCAAACTTACATCAGCTCCTTGAGAATACAATATATTTCAAGTCGTCCGAAACCAAAACATAGAGTAGTTGTAGGCACAATATTTACTCATTCATCGGGGAATATAAATAACTCGGACCAAAATGCACCGAGTTGATTACTTTTTCCATACCTTCCTGGAACTCGTGTGAAATATCCTTCCATAAATCATCTACCGTAAGCCAAATATGTAAAACTATGATGCAAGAACTCTTCTTGGCCTGGAGTCCTGGGCTCAGGCTTGGGTACTGCACATATTTTCTAAACCCATTAGAGGTGACAAATCTGCATTATATTAAGATGCAGCTTACCCAACTAATTTTAATATTTGTGCTTTGGTTACACTATTTTTTTTTTTATGTTCCTTTTTGTTCTCATAACCCCTGATGGAGTCTATACGACATGTACCAAAAATCTCTAAGCAGTGAAAGAACCAAGATCAACTCAACATCAAACCGTCCCGCAAGCCATTAGTGCCGAATTCTTCTAGGGAAACTTCACAAGAGCAAAACACAACTCAGCCTCAATTGGCTCACTTTGCTCTGATTTGGTTTTAATTTCCCTGATTTTGTGAATGGGTTCCTGGTTCACATGGTAAAAGTGAATGACTATCCACTTTATACAGCAGTTTGATACAAGTATCACAATAAGATAATAGTCTAGTCATTATTGTAAATGAATGAGCATACCGGAACTACTCTACAATATCCTCCTTTGCCTTGCTTCCTAAATTACTCTACAATATAGCATAACCATAACATATTTATGGGACAGGGAAACATTGCCGGTCTGTTACATACAATATAAGTGTGCTCTTTTACACTTACATGCGCCATAAATTTGTAATTAATCGTCAGGGATTGAACCAATATATATTCATTACCAATTTACCATAGTGCTAAGCAATAAGATAAAATGTTCAAATAATCTCTCAAGTAAAGAAAATTTAATTCATTGAGCAGCATCTATCTCAACAGTTGAGTTGTAAAAGCCAGAATAAGCTACAAATACAGCTAGCTGAACAAAGTGCTATGAATTCATGAGCATTGTACGACCACGAACAGGGGCGAGTGTAGGGGGAGCACGGGGTAGCACGTGCTACCCCTCGATTTTTCAAGTGAAAGTACTAATATACCCCTCAAATGTATTTGAATTGAATGTAGAAATAACGTTTTATGCAATAAATTGATAATAATCAAGTGTAGCCTAGTAGCCATTAGGTTGAGCATAAGTGTTTTTCTTCTTTTTTGGCAGGGGACTCCTATCACCTCCATTTTTATCTTTCCTTCTCCTTTCCTTTTCTTTTTTTGTCCTTTTGTTTTTTCCCTCCCTAATTAAGTTCATGGTGTTATCTTTTCTTTTGATTTTATTTTAATTTTCAAGGATCCTTTTCACTTTTCTCCTTACATCACCAAAACTATTTTTTGTTTTACTTTTTACCACCAAGTTTCATGTTTTTTTTTCTTCTTTTCTTTTTCTTTTTCTTTTTTTCGTTTTACTTTTTAGTTTTTAGAATCCTTTTCATTTCTCAGCATTCTCTTTTATAATTTCCTCATTTATGTAAGATGCTACTACATGATATACTAAATTCTTATTTTATTAAAAAATAAATATAAATTCCATATTATAATTATTAAACTTTTAATATAATAATTTTCATCATCATTTATGTATTACTTATGATAAGTTTATGGTGAAATGAACACTTAAAAGTAAAAAAGTGAGAAACTTATTACGTAAAAATATACAATTAACAAAAGAAAAAACAAAAATAAAATTAAAAGAGATGCAATGTGTAAAAAATGACACTACAACCCAAACTTCGTAATTTTTAAACATATACTTTTATAAATATCTTTTTTGTTAAATTAAATATTTTTCACAAATAATATTGTGCTACCTCTTATATAAATTTCTGCGTTCGCCCCTGACCACGTTGATTCGGAAACTTATATGTTAAAGCTAGCTGGTACTTATGCTAAAGACTACAGAATGATCTATCGATCTGCTATCTTAATTAATCCGGCAAATAAAAATGTAGTGAGCTCAAGGTTTAACAGATTTACTAAGCACTGGAATCAACTTTTCATAATATATACAACAGCCTTCTTCATTGCTGGGGATCATCTCTACCAGAATCGTTTACGTTCTTTTTCCCGCACAGTTCCTCAGTCACCTAACTCATACTGGCAACTCAGTATAGTAACTCGCATGCTCGTGTTTTGTACTCTTTTATTACGTGTCATCCACCAACGAGCACCTGATTATTAGCACTGGAATTAGGAATTATATACATAACTTAAAACTCAAACAATGAAATTAAAACACTACATATATAAAAATTTTATGCTTTATCATCAACATCGGAATATATATATGCGCACACTATGTTATTGCAAAATTACTTGATTGAACATACATACATGATACATGGCAATATCATAGGGCGAGTGATTAAGCATTTTTTTTTTTTTTCATTTTCATTTCGGAAGTGTGTTACCTTTTAACGCATCTTTAAATTTATTTATTTTAATTATTGTGCATTTAATCTCTAGAATGTTTGTAATATTAATTTTGCAAGTGATGATTGCACTAAACAAGTGTGTTTTCAATTGTTTAAAGCATTATTATCTATGTAATCCATGTAAAAATTTATAATATTAACAAAGAAAACAAAAATAAATAGAAAAGAAAACAAACACAATAACAAACAAATGGAAACGAGAGACATATATATTTAAGAAAAATGAAAAAATAAAAGAAATGAAATAGATGAAAAACAAACAAATGGAAACGAGAGACATATATATTTAAGAAAAATGAAAAAATTTATAGGAGGTGGGGGAGTAAGACCATCTCCAACAGTGTTGAAGAAGGAGTCCAGCAGTTTGGGACTCGTCTGGAGTCCCAAATGAGTCCCAACGGCATGGCCCAGTTGCAAAATTTGGGACTCATCCCACCGAGTCCTAGCTAGTTCCATTTTTACTTTTCTTTTTTAGTTCTTTTTTATTTCTTTTCTTTTTCTATTTTCTTTGTCCCTTCTTTATTTTAATCTCATTCTTTTTTTTTGTTTTCTTTTTTTAATATTATTTTCTTTGTTAGATTTTTTTCATTTGTTTATTTTGAATGTAATAATCGAAACACACTTATATATAATACATCACTTGAAGAATTTTAAATACAAATACTAAAAAACGTTAAACGTAAAACGTACTTGAAAAATGTAAACTAGATTATAACGACCCATCCTTATGATTTTGCCATACATGCTCAATCAAGTCTTTCTACAATAACTTCGCTGTAGCAGGATCGGTGTTTCGCGCTCTCATATCGACATAATTCCTCCATGTGTATGGAATATTGTGTAATTTTTATTTTCAAATATTGTAATTTTTTAAGTAATTTAATTTTTATTTTCAAGTAATGTATTTTTAAAAATTAACGTGATTTTGTTATAATTAATTAACGACATTTAAAATAAATTCAAGAATAAAATTTCAAAGAAAATGAGAATAAAAAATGAAATGAAAATTTAAGTTTAAAAGAAATGTTAAAAGAAAATAAATTTGGGCCTCAATTGTTGGAGACTTGTAGTAGAGATTTGCAAAGAGTTGCAAAGAGGGTTGCAGTGAGTGGAATGCTGACGTGGCAGAGAGAGTAGGTTGCAGAGAGTTGCAACCTAAATCACTTGGAGCACGAGCGCAATCTGGAGCGTAAGTCGGAAAGCGTCAAAACTTTAAAAAAATATAAATACGCGAGCGCCTTAAAGTGTGTTGCAATAATTAGATAAAATATATTTTATCTATAATAATTACTTAATATGTTTCGAAATATGTTTTAAATTAAAATTAATGTGTAAGCTATCAATTCTACATGCATATAAGTTGGAATTATAAATGTATACCGGCTATTAACCATTTAGAAATGCAAATTATGGCAGTGCGGATTCGAAAAGACGTAAAAAGTAAATAAATAATTTAAAAGCGGCATAAAGCACACTAAAAGCGGGCATAAAGCACAATAAAAGCGATATAAAGTGCGAGCGACAACACTTTAAAAACTTTAAGGCGATGTAGGTTGCAACTGTTGGAGATGATGTCAGTGGAGTAAAACACTACCATGAGCCGAGAGCAACCAGCTCTAGTAAAATTATTGGAAATATTCTTATTTCTTGTTTAGTAATCTATCACAACTAATACTTACATGTTTATTTATCAGTATTAATATCTCCTATTACAAAGTCTTTACATTTAATTCATACAAGTTTAATCTTTTTAATTAGGATACAAATTTTAATTGAAAACCTCATCTCATGTATTTGCATCCGTTCAATATAAATAGTATATTAATAATAGTTGCCCTGTGTACAAAACTACAAATTGAGTTCATTTTGCTAGGTACGTATGTATCCATAACAACTGCTATATTTTAATCCATCCTTTTTAATTGCCAAGTATGCTTTACAAATTTTTTCCAGATATTGTTTCTCTTCACATCATTGGCTACAAATATATACTCCCTCCCTCCCTCCCTCCGTTCTTTTATAAATTTTCCACTTTACTATTTTGTGGTCAGCCATAATCAACTTTAACCACGAATTACTCTTAAAATACTTAATAGAATTATATTATGAATAATAACAGTTTAAATTTTCATTATATATTTTTTTTCAAATTTTTTATCATAATATTTTAAGAGTAATTCATGGTCAAAATTGATTACGGTTGACCGGTCAAAATCAAAGTGGAAAGCTTGTAAAAGAATGGAGGTAGTATCTGCCTATATTTGTAGCTAAATATGCTATGTGGAACATGTTTCCTGTAAAATCTTATTTACACATCTACCTGGTATATAATGCTATGTCAGCGGAATGGCAGTTTACACCTGTCCCAATCACGCCCGATGAACCTCAACATATAATGTATGGTGAAGTGGGGGATGCTCAAGAATGCAGAGAAGTGTGCAGAGAAATATTTAAAGGTGTAACTTTTAAATCACTGTGTGTACCCCCACATAATGGTCGATGCACATGCTATTGCATATCGATTGTCCCAATTAAGTATCACCGCCACCGCTACCACCACAACCTCACCATAGAGTCTATTCTCTAGATCTGATTACTCATCACAATTTTTTATAACAATAAAACCAAAATAATAATAATAATATGGTTATCACATTGTTATATAGTTTTCATCATTTACCCGGTACAATAGTTGAGTTAAAAGGTTCTCGAAGACCAATTTTGCACTTCAATTACAAAGAAAGACCTGCAAAACTAATTAAACCAATTCAAAAAAAAGAACAACTGCAAATGTAATTATAAGATGAATGACTACATCGTTGGATACATTTACAATATAAACAAATACAATTATACAGTAAAAATAGATGGTGGGTGACTTTTTCTTAACAAAAATATTCAGTTAGGTTTTTTTTTTTTGTAATATTGGATGCCAAAAGGGTCTTTGACTAGAATTTTTCCAAACCGGCTAAATAGTTGGCCACTTAGACCATCTCCATCAATTTCAACTCTCTGCAACCCACATTTCTTGCCACGTCAGCATTCCACTCAATACAACTCTCTTTGCAACTATCTCCAACTCTCAACTCCAACAGTTGATGCCCAAATTTATTTTCTTTTCACATTTCTTTAAAACTTAATTTTTTATTTCATTTTATTTTCTCAATTCCTATTACACTTAATTTATTCTTGAATTTATTTTAAATGTCGTTTATTAATTATAATTAAATCACATTAGTTTTTTTAAATGTATTACTTGAGAATAAAAATTACATTACTTTAAAAATTATAATACTTGAAATTGAAAATTACAATAATTGAAATTGAAAATTATAACAATTAAGGTACAACATGCATTATCATACCCGAAAAACTCACATGCTTCCTTATATATAAGTAGGTTTGCATTGTTACACATATAATTATGATATGAAAATATTCAACAATACATCAAATTGAAAAAAAATTATATTACTTGAAATAAAATTACACTTAAAAAAGAAAAGAAAACAAAAACAACAAGAAATACAAATCAAACAAAAAACAAAGAGGAAACATAAAGCAAAAAAACAAAGAGAAAACGAAAAAACTAAACAATTTTTTTTTAAAAAAAAAACAAAAACATGGTTTGGGACTCGCTGGGACTAGCCCCAAATTTTGGGGCTTGTCCTAGCGCCCCAAACTTGCAACTGTTGTTGCAACTCTATTGAAGAATTGCAAAACAAAGTTGCAACAACATTTGCAACTCCATTTTCAACTCTGTTGGAGATGGTCTTAGTTAACTGAAAGACTGAAATTCCATCTGCATGTCCAATGGGCAACAAACATCATGACCCAATTCGAACCTAAAATGCAACACGAAGCTCGCTCAACAGCCACATATTTTATATTTTATGCTATTCAATAAAATATTCTATTTTTCATCAAATAAATACAAAAAAAAATTCTTTATTATCCGATCTTCTTCTTCTTCCAGAGCTCTACATCAATCCTTGCACGAAGAGAGAGAGAGAGAGACTAGAGAGAGAGATCTAGATACAACTCAGATCTCAATCATAATCCAACTCTGTTAGTATCCTGGATAGATCTGGCTACCAATTAACCAATCAACCCAAAATCCCTTATGTACGGTATAAGGCTGAACACCAGGCTTAGTATTCTACTAGAACTAGTCTAGAGTCTAGATCTATACAATCACAATGCTAAAGAGCACAAGCAACCTATATCTCTAGACGGGGTAGATCAGCCAGCACACAATATGGTTACCTATCCACGAGACTTCCTGCAACCAAAGAGACGCCTACTCTCTAAGATTAACCTAGGGTACAATTAAATACTCAGATTACCTATATCTAGGCACCTATCTAAGAACACTATGTTCTACTATAAACTCATAACTTCGATATATAATAATGAAAGGGTGTTGAGGCATTTATAACCTCTACAAATGAATATGGGGTGTTTTCTGGTGGTATTTCGAAAATACCTACCGAAATACCATGTTTGGTTGCACAAATTTGAAATACCTCAGCCCATGAAAAACCCAAACTCACCAAATACCGAAATTTCTGTCCGGCAAAATTTGTTCTTCGAAATACCATATAAAATAACCCTCCTAGAGTGGGTTATTGAGTTATGGTATTTGGTCCCAAAACCCATCTTTTTTACAATTACATCTTTAACCCTCTTAACCCTCAGAATCAACAGAATCATAAACTCATCAATCACACGTCTTCATCTTATTTCTTCAGGCCGCTGTTCTTCACGCTGCAAGTAATCTTCTCTTCTGCTATTCTGAATCCATCATGTTATGTCCATATATGTTGTTAAACCATTGTTGTTGAATATTGCCAAAGTTCATATATGTCTTTTTCTTCTTCAAGCCCCTGTTGATTATTGCCAAAGTTCTTTTATTTTCATTTCAAACAAAAATCCAACACCAGATTTGTATAATCTCTATATCCATGGATTGATAATGATTAGATGAAGAAGAATCCCATCATTTGTGATTCTACATATCCTAGCCATCTATAATGTTTTCGTAGAATAGTAGTTGAAACTGGACTCTTTGATATAAACGTGTTGTTGCTTTCTTTATATTGTGATAAGATTTGATTAAAATGGTATTAATTTTCAATAAAAAATATAGCGGAAGGGTATTATAGTATATTATGAGAAAACTCGATTTTTTTGTACCAAACATAGTATTTCAATTCCAAATACCATGTCCGCTAAGTGATACCAAACATGGTATTTATACTTAAATACCACTTAAATTACCATGGTTTTTTCATCGGGCCTAAATACCATGTATTTGTGAATATGAAATACCATGTTTAAATCAAACGGCCTCTTACTTAGTTAGTAAGAGTTCATATAGCAATAGACTCCTAAATAAGTAGCTTGACCTCTAATCACAAAATCTAACCATATTACAGTATATAAAATTAGATTTTAATTACAAAAAACCAACATGAAAAAAAAAAATTCAATTTGTCTTCTTCAATAAAATTTCAAACCCTAAATCAACCATAACATAATCAATTCATCATTAAAAAAACTCAATATGTCTTCTCCATTTAAATTCAAAGCCCTAATTCAACCTCCAACAAAATCAATTCATCATAAAAACAACGACGACAACCATAACCAATATTTCTTCTCCATAAACACACCAATTCGCACTAACCAAAATCATAATTCAACCAAAAAAAAAAAAAAAAAACCAGTATCATAAACAACGATACTGCTTACATTTATACACATTTTCTATTATTTGTAACTAAATGTCACAATAACACGCGTAGCGTGATCTCACGTTCTAGTCTATCTATTAAAAATACATAATAACTAGTACTAACCCGTGGCGATGCCACGGTATAGTTTACTTTTAATAAGAAATAAATATGTGACGATTAAATAAATTAATCGAGAAAATAAGATAGTCAAAATTCCTTGTAAACAACGTTGGTCGTGGTGTCGGTCGGTAGTCATTCTTCATCCAATATTATATTATTGAGTGTTTATTTATGTTAACTATAGAGAATGTAAAAATAGGGTCCTATCGTACCCGACTTGTTAATTAGTAACGGGTACTTATTTTTTTACAAAAAAAATCTATCCCTCAAACGGAATCAAAATAAAATACAAAAGTATACAACACAATCAATAGGGGTTGTTCCCAACAATCTCGCGATGATATGTGGTCACCCCACCACACACACACACAAATATTATACAAACATAATTTCACATGTTACGGTTGTTTTTTCCAACCCACCGGTTCCCAGCAACCCCGCGGTGGTATGCGTCACCCCACCAAAGACACAAAAATTACCCGTTATGGATGAATAAAATAAAGAGAAGATAGAAGAGAGTTTCCCCACCTAGAGAGTAACTGCCCCCCCCCCCCCCAAATTCCGGCCGTTTATGGAGATCAAGAAAGTACAAAGAAGATCGAAGACATTTTCCCCGCCTAGAGAGTATCAGCTGATCCCCCCCCCCCCCCTCCCCCGGCTCGTTACTGAGATCAAGAAAGCAGAGAGAAGATCTAAGAGAGTTTTTCCACCTAGAGAGTATCAGATCCCCCAGGCCCGTTATGTATCAAGAAAGTAGAGAGAAGATCGAAGAGAGTTTCCCCGCACAGAGAGTATATGCATAACCCCCCCCCCCCCCCTCCTCCCCTCCGGCGGAAAAAATGTAGTTTTTACTAACTTAATCATAAAATGTTGCGGTCAAGTCTTGTAACAAAGGTATGGAACGGGTTCGAGTATATACCAGACCCCTGAACATCATTATTTCGATCGTAGAGAAGAGAAACCTTATACCTCATCCTACCGATCGAATCTTATACATAAAGAAATGAAATTGAAAGTCATCACATGTAAAATGTTGTTGATAGACATGTAAATATCAACACACCACCAATTAGCTCACGTGTGTCTCTTCTATCTTCTGGAACTAAAAAGAGCACGTCTAGTACACGATTCATAGAACATTCTTAGAAGATTAGTTGAAGGGACTAAGCATAGATCCAAAGGTCCTCCTATCTGGATTCATGCGCAGGTAACACAACCTTGATACGCATTAACTTGGCATCAAAAATAAATTTACCCTATATTGTTTTGTAATTTTATAATCTAAAAAATTGAAATCAAGAAAGTAGAGAGAAGATCGGATTGAGTTTTCCCACCTAGAGAGTATTAGATCCCCAGACCCGTTATGGATCAAGAAAGTAGAGCGAAGATCGAATGGAGTTTCTATGACCTCAACCCCGAGAAAAATGTACTTTTTACTAACTTAATCATAAAATATTGTGTTCGGGTCTTGTAACAAAGGTGTGGAACAGGTTCGAGTATATGCTAAACCGGACTTGAACATCATTATTCCGCACGGGGTTGAATTCGGGTTGGATAGAATCAGCCCTTCCAGACAGAGACCGTAGAGAAGAGAACCCTTATACCTCATCCTACCGATCAAATCTTATACATAAAGAAAAGGAACTTGAAAGTCTTCACGTGTGAAATGTTGTTGATAGACATGTAAAGATCAACACACCACCAATTAGCTCATGTGTATCTCTTCTATATCCTGGAACTGAAAAAAGCATGTATAGTAACATATATACCACTATAACAATATATGCTAAAACGATCTTGGTGTGGATAATACAAATATATCAAACCAACATCATCATAAGAACACCGATAATATATGTGCTAAAACGTTACCCTCACGTTTAACTTGGCAAAACTTAATTCTCCATCAAATACCTGAATTTCTGTGAAAAGTGAAATAAAGGGGCAAAGCTAAAATTTGTCGATTTAAGATATCTAATCACCAAAGAACAATCCCTTTCAATTACTACATGTTGCCACTCAAAATCTCGAACAAACTTTGTTCTTAATTTGGCTGGCCAACCTTCTGCATTTTCAGCAACCATTAGACATAAAAAAAAAATCACCAACCAATATGTTTTATTCATTCTAATTCTAAGCCCTAACGCAACTCCAACAAAATCAATTCATCATTAAAAAAAACTCAATTTGTCTTCTCTAATTAAATTTCAAGCCCTAAATCAACCCCAACAAAATCAATTCATCATTAAAAAAATCTCAATATGTCATCTCCAATAAATTCAAAATTCTAATCGAACTCCAACAAAATCAATTCAACATTGAAGAAAAAAAAACAACGATAACCAATATTTCTTCTCCATCTTCTTTAATCAAATTGGAACAGATCAATTCGCACTATCCAAAATCTTAGTTCAACTAAAAAAGACAATTCGTTATCAGAAACAACGATTGCACTTACCTTCATATACTTTTATTATTATTTGTAATTAGATGCTACAATGACACGCTCACGTTCTAGTTATATTATATAAGAACACCCAGCTGATAATCTGAGCGCTAAAACATTAGCCTCACGTTTAACCTGGTAAAACATCATGGAACAAAATTCTCACCCCATATTCGGACTTTGCTCAACCATAGAATCAAAATTTATAATTAAAAATCTAAATATATATATTAATTTCTTGTTAAATAGATGGGTGGAGTATTAAATATTTAATAAATGCTCTATTTTTTAAATTCCATTATTTCATTTTATCTTCTTTAATAAATATATATTTTATTTTAGTGAATAAAATAATTTATTTAATTAATAATAATCATCTAGATTGGTGTCTATAGATTCGTCTTGTCACGGTGAATTCAGATATATGTTCACAATATTTTTCGGAGTTTTGTAGAATAAATTTATATTAGATTTAATAAAAACTATATGTGTAGCCAACATACAAAAAATAAATAGTGGAAGATATACTGATTGAAAATGCAACTAATTCGAAAAAAAATTCACGTAGATTGAATTTATTTAATAAATACTCTATTTTTAAATTTCCATTAATTCATTTTATCTTATTTAATAAATTTATATTGTTTTTTAATGAATAAAATAATTTCTTGAAATAATACTACTCAAGATTGGTGTCTATGGATTCGTCTTGTCACGACGAATTCAAATATATGTTCAAAATATTTTTTGGATTTTTGTAGATAAAGTTATATGAAATTTAATAAAAACTATATATGTAGACAACATACCAAAAATAACAATGAAATATATACTGGCTAGAATACAACTAATTCCACAAAATTTCATGTAGGATTGAATTAATCTGATGGGGTTTAACCCCTTGTGCTTTACATAATATATGGATGGATGGATGGATGGATATCTAAGGCTCTGTTCTCTTCAACTGAAAACTCATTCAGTTCAGTTCAGCTTAGTTATATTTTATACTACACTTCAGTTCAGTTCAGTTCAGTTGAAAAGAACAGAGCCTAAATAGTAATAAAAACAATATTAAAACCTAGATCCAAAATCCATCTTCTAAATTGACTTCGATTTTGACTTCGTTAGGATGCAAATTTGTAACAGATTCACCCCTGAAATCGACCTTGCGGACTTCAGTGGTCCACCTATGAAGCTCATGGAAGTTCCAACTTTATATTGTCAAAGAAGACTTGAACATGCCATGGTAGCTGTAGCGATCCAAATGGCACGAGAGTCCAAAGACCAAACAATCTGGAAATTGAAACTCCAAGCTCTCCATGTCCGTCTTCTTCCTCAAGCACTTCATCTTTTTCGTCGCAGCGGAATTCTTCTTTTCTTCTTCCTGTTTCTTCCTCTCCCTTACTTTCTCTTCTCCGTTCGATCGATGTAGAGCAATGAACATGACTTGCAACTGTGGCGGCTCCGCTCCCCTCCGTCCATAGCGGTGCACGGTGCTCCGACCTCAACAAGCCTTCGTCTTCCTCGATTCGCACATGGATCTATATGACGTGTCTCTAGCCCTCCAATTTGGCCGAATTGGCCCTTCCATCCACTTATTGGTTTGGAGACCACCCTTCCCGTCTTTCCTCTTTCCTTGCACGGCTGAGTTGTTCTCCTCTCCGGTGAGCTTCTCCAGGCAACTGTGCCATATTAAGGAAGGTTCTAATATTACATAATATTAGTGTTAATATTGTATCAATCTAGAATATTCTATACATTGTATATAAGTATGTAATTGTCATATGTGATTAGTAAGAATAACAATTATTCCATTTATCATTATGGTATCATAAGTCACTGAGTCTCTAACGAGCACTAATTCATCTAACCCTAATACATACAGCCGCCACATTCATCTTCTTCCTGCTGCAAAGTTTTTGTTTTTGTTTTTTTTTTGTAATCCACTATGTCTACTGATCAATCATCATCTACCACCACACCCATCACGCTCACCGGTGGCGGCTCCTCTACTAACTCCTCTCCCGCCGTTGCTACCATCAAAATCACCCTCAACACCCGTAACTATCCAGTATGGAGGAATCATGTTGTTGCTCTCTTTAAAGGCTTCAAGCTATCTTCATATATTGACCCAAACACACCGATACCCGAACCCAAATTGCCACAATATGACTTCTGGGAACAACAAGATTCTCTTATATTGGCAGCCATCACTGGGTCATTAGACCATGAAGTTGCACATCTCGCATCCTCTACCAAAACAGCGGCTGAAGCATGGGATCTCTTAGCTCGAGTATTTGCAAGTCGATCTCGTGCCCGTGTTATGCAATTGAAGAATGATCTAGCCACCGCTACCATTGGATCGAAATCTGCCTGTGAGTTCATGAATTACATCAAATCTAAACTTGATGAACTTACTCTTGTTGACACAACACTCTCCGATGATGACATCGCCTTGTATGTCTTGAATGGTCTTGGTCCTGCATATCGCGAACTTGCTGCATCAGTTCGCTCTTTGTCTACTTCTGTTCCTTTTGCAGATTTATGCGACATGGTTCTCTCACAGGAGGAATATAACTCCCGCCAGGAGGCTGCTGCATCATCTCTGGTTGTGACAACTAATGCAGCAGCTGGTCCACGCTCTTACCCTTCTACCAATGGTGGCAACCCGAATTCTCACCGCAACTTTCGCAAGAATAATAACACTGGTCGTAATTATCAAGGAGGCTCGAATAATGGCCGACATTATCAGGGTAATTGGAATCGTGGTAAGAATTATAATTATCGTGGGAATTACAGTGGTAACTGTGGTAATGATTCAGAACCTGTTCATTGTCAATTTTGCCGGAAACCAGGACATTATGCCCTTGAGTGCAGAAAACTTCCCCTTATCCAGGCAAATTTTGCTCGATCTCCCCAGCATAATCTGCCATCTTATGTGATGGACTCTGGCGCCTCCCATAGCCTTGCTTCGGATCTTAATCATATGACCATCCATTCTGAATATGATGGAACATAAGAGGTTCATTTGATTGATGGTTCATCTCTTCCAATCACTCACACTGGTACGACCATTATTCCTACCCGTAATCGCAATTTTACCATTCCTAATATGCTATGTGTTCCAGTTGCGAAGCAAAATTTATTATCAGTGCATCAATTTACCAAAGCTAATAATGTTGCTGTTGAGTTTCATCCATCTTATTTCACTGTTAAGGATCGAATTACGGGGACGCACCTACTCAAAGGTCATTGCAGTAATGGTGTCTATCATATCAAGCCACCATCGTATTACATGAAGTCGGAGGCCCATTTTGCTTTGTTAGGAGTTCGCACTGCCTCTGCTTCTTGGCATGCGAGGCTTGGCCATCCTGGTTATCGTACTTGTCGCACTCTTATTTCTAAATTTAAGTTACCGCTTTCGAATTCCTCACATGTTTTGGACCATGATTGTCATACTTGTCGTGTTTGCAAGTCGCATAAACTTCCTTTTGTTGCAACTTCATTGAATTCATCACATGCATTGCATTATCTTTATCTTGATGTTTGGGGACCTGTGATTGCATCTATTGATGGATTTAGATTTTATCTCTTAATTGTGGATCATTACACCAAATATTGTTGGCTATTTCCATTGCGTGTGAAGTCGGATGTGGCTACTGTGTTCTCTCAGTTTAAACTCTTAGTTGAAAAACAATTTGGAGAGGTTATTAAAAATGTTTACAGTGACAATGGCGGTGAATTTGTGGCCTTGCGTTCTTTCTTTAATACTAATGGCATCAGTTGGTTAACCACTGCACCTTACACACCCGAACAGAATGGTACTGCTGAACGACGCCATCGTCACATTATTGAAACTGGTCGGTCATTGTTACACCAATCTGGACTATCGTCTTCGTTTTGGTCGTTTGCACTTCTAACGACTATTTATTTAATTAATCGTCTTCCCACACCCGTTCTTCAAGGTCGGAGCCCGTTTGAGTCACTGTTTAAACAACCACCGAACTATCTCAAACTGCGTACGTTTGGTTGTTTATGTTTTCCGTGGCTTAGACCTTATGCTACAGGCAAGCTTGACTACCCATCACGTCCATGTATCTTCCTTGGATATTCGACTACTCAAAGTGCCTATAAGTGCATGTATTTAGAATCTGGAAGAATTTATTTGTCTCGCCATGTTCGCTTCTCAGAAAATCGATTTCCACACAAAATTCCTAGTGGGGTGACGAATATAGGCCATAATACAACCTCAGATGATCTAGTTCCATTATTCATGCCTCACAACACTACTAAGTCTGCCCCTCCAGTTCCTCTTACAGTCCATCATACTCCTCAAGCTCCTGTGCGTCCAGTTGTCCACCAAATAGACCAAGTCAACACTCCCCATACTCGCCAATCCCCGGTAAGTCCGATCCCATTTCACTTAGACTTGCTGGAATCTAGTGAACCATCCTATGTTCCAGTAACCACACCGACAACATCTTCTCCTTCCCCAGTCCCTATGGGAAAGTTGGCCCGCACACATGGAATGATGACCCGCGGATGTCGTGGGATATTTAAACCCACAGTTAACCATACTACTAAGCATCCTCTTCCAGAAGATGTTGAACCCAGCACTGTTTCTCATGCCTTATCTGATCCACGCTGGTGTCATGCAATGTCAGAGGAGTTTACTGCTCTTTTGCGCCATGGTACATGGGACTTGGTTTCTCCACCATCCGGGGCGAATATTATAGGGTGTAAATGGGTTTTCGTTGTGAAAAGAAAACCGGATGGCTCTGTTGATCGCTACAAAGCACGACTTGTTGCGAAGGGTTTTCATCAGCGCCCAGGCATTGACTATCGTGAAACATTCAATCCTGTTGTGAAACCTGTCACCATTCGCTTTGTTGTATCCATTTCCTTGATGTTTAGGTGGCCTCTTCGGCAAATGGACGTAAGTAATCCATTTCTCCATGGCACCTTGACTGAACCTGTCTATATGGTTCAACCACCTGGCTTTGTTGATCAGAATTTTCCTCACCATGTATGCCGCCTTAAAAAATCTCTCTATGGGCTTCGTCAAGCTCCACGTGCGTGGTACCATGCCCTGAGTAATGCATTCATCGAGTTTGGATTCCAACAATCGCTTGCTGATCCCTCATTATTTACTCTACATTAAGGATCTGTGCATCTGTATGTTCTTGTGTATGTTGATGACCTTATCTTGACTGGTTCAGACACTCTCAAGTTATCTGCTCTTGTCTTGCATCTCCAAAAGAAGTTCTCGATCAAAGATTTGGGTACTCTATCATACTTCCTTGGCATTGAGGTGGCCCGATGTGAAGAAGGACTATTTCTGTCCCAACACAAGTATACAATTGATCTTCTCCGTCGTCATCAGATGGATGGAGCTAAACCGTCACAACTCCTATGAATTTGAAATCGTCCGAATCGGTTGGGGACCTGGCCGATGTTATCGAGTTTCGTCGTGCCATAGGAGGTTTACAATATCTCACATTGACTCGTCCAGACATAGCATTTGTTGTCAGTCGTCTTGCTCAGTCTATGTCCGCCCCTACTACCCATGATTGGGCTGTAGTGAAGAGGTTATTTCGATACCTGAAGGGCTCATTACACCATGGATTGTTACTACGCTGCCCTACAGACTTATCTCTCACAGCTTTTTCGGACTCAGACTTTGGGGGCAATCTTTTAGACGGGAGGTCTACTTCAGCATACATTGTGTTCTTAGGCCCTAATACCATCTCATGGCGTTCTCGTAAGTAATCTGGTGTTGCACGCTCCTCGGCGGAAGCTGAATATCGTGCTCTTGCAGCAGCTGCCGCATGTTGGATTTGTCATCTCTTCCGTGACCTTCGATTACTTTCGCCACATCCTCCTCGTCTCTTGTGTGATAATATTAGTGCAACAAAACTTGCATTGCATCATGTTCTTCATTCTCGCATGAAGCATATCACTATTGATATCCATTTTGTTCGCGATTTGACAAATAAAGGTCTTCTTGAGGTTTCTCATGTCAGCACGGTGGATCAGCTAGCCGATGTCCTTACCAAGCCCCTTCCTCGTTCTCGATTTGCGGTTTTGCATTCCAAAATCTCTGTTGCTGATGGAACGTCGATTTTGTAGGGGCGTATTGAGGAAGGTTCTAATATTACATAATATTAGTGTTAATATTGTATCAATCTAGAAAATTCTATACATTGTATATAAGTATGTAATTGTCATTTGTGATTAGTAAGAATAACAATTATTCCATTTATCATTATGCCATTCCCTTTCTCTCGATCTGCTCTAGTACCTCGCCTGGGTGGCGTGGTTCTTCGTTACCGTTGTAGAAGGTAAATATTTCATGTTACTACATTTGTTCGCATTGAAAGGGCACTTTATCATCCCTTCGCTCAAACAAGTATACTTTATCATCCCTTCGCTCAAACAAGAAGTCTGTGTCAGTTCAAATGCGATGAAGGCTTCAAACCCTTCCGCAAAACTAGACTGAATTTTGCTATTAACAGTGCGAAGGTGCATACATGAACAATCGGGATTCATTGGATGATTAACCTGACACGTCTGAATTTATTAGATTTATAACTATACGCATAACGGATTGAATTTCATTACAATTGCCCAATTCCTGGTCTATAATTACATTGTTAATTATAATACGTTTAAAATTTATTTTATAAATTTTAAATTTCCATGTAACTATTAAAATTACAAATTGTAGATTAAAATAGTTGTAATTCTTTCTAAGTTAATACGAGTCAATTATATTAGAATCACGAAAATCACTAAATGGTCATCCTAACATGATACTAACAATTCAATTTCACAATAAATCTATCATTTGCACAACCTCAAGCTTAACCCACTACTTAATATAAGCTAAATTAGTTAGTAGAGACTTCCCCATAAACATACAATTGCTCAAATTGGTCGAAATTACAAAAAAAAAAATCCAAAATTCAACAAAGTAAGGGTTTTAGACTAATACCTTTAATTACGTGAAAAACAGCCAAAGAAGAATGAAATTGATGGACCACCCGAGTTTCTTGTTCAACGAGCTTCGAAAAAAGTCCAAAATTGGCCGGAGTGGTGGAGTTCTGATCGGAGTTGAAAAAGGGGCGAAAATGGCAATTTGGGGGAGAAGAAAGAAGAAGCAGAACAGAAATGGGGAACAAAGCTTCTTCCCGTTTGTTATTTAACCTTCGCGACAGATAGGCTATCCGTTGCTAAATTCCTTCTTTTTTTTTTTTTTTTTTTTAATTAAGTAGGTCAACGTCTCTAGAGACGGATAAATCTATACGTCGCTAAAAGCGACCGATACGTCGCTAATTGGAGACGGATAAATCTGTCTCTAATTAGCTGATTACTTGTAGTGTTATATTATTTTATCCGTCTCTATTATCTGTCTCTAATTAGTTGATTTCTTGTCGAGTCCGTTTGGTTTGAGGGGTTTTTGTCCAAATACCCTCAATAATCCAGTTTGGTTACCTTTTTGTCGGTCCGAAAAAATGGATTATTTGAAATAATTCAATTTTTCTAGACCGCCTCAAGCCCTCAAATTTGTACATGAATAATCCAATTTCAAATACCTTCTATGAGGATGTATTTACTTTTGGATTATCTTATTCCTCGTGAAATGTCTAATTTTTTACAAAATTTTCATTAATTACTAAATATGACATCCAAATCCAAGAACACCAATTGATTCACATCAATGCACTTTTTTGTTCTTCCTAATTTCCACCTTCCATTTCTTCTTTTATATTTTCCTAGTTTTGCACTCTTTCTTTTTCATTTTTTCCGTTTCCTAGTCTCCACCTTCCTTTTTTTTATTTTTTTATTTCCAAATGGTTTCCTAGTTTTGCACCTTTCCTTTCATTTTGGACCCCTGTAATCTTTATTTCTCTTTTCTACTCATTTACTTATTAGACAACATTTTCTTTTTATACTTTTGTTTTTTGGTGTAGTTTATGTATTTACATCAAAATTAATTTTATACTTTTAGTAACGGATAAACTATCTGTTACTAATAAGGTGATTTTGCTTTAATTTTAATTACATAATTTTGGGAGTTTTTGTAAAGGATAAATATCCGACGGATAATTTTTTTATTTTTTTTAAATGCATAAATCTGCAGATTTGGAGACGAGGCGAGACGAGATTATACGAGATGATTTACCTACATATTATGTGGAGACGAGACGAGATGATTCAATTTTATCTATAAAAACTGGATATACAATAAATCGACAATTTTATACAATATTCAATAATACAATATACAATATTTAATAAATACAAAGAAGAAATTATACAAAATTAATACAATAATACAATAATTCAATACAGATCTTGTTGCATCTTGACGAATTTTGGACGGAGGAAGTCGGATCTAGTCGTGGAGGCAGTGGTGGTTGTGGCTGGACGGTGTGGTGGAGGCAGTGGTGGTGGTGGCGTCGTGGAGGCAGTGGACGTTAATGGAAGGGTGGTTGGACGATGGTGGTGGTGGAGTGGTGGGCGAATATGGTGTATTTGGGTTTCGGATCTGGTGGTGGTGGTGGAGGCAGTGGAGTGGAGGGCGAGTAGTGGTGGGTGGTGGTGGTGGCAGTGGTGAGGTGGTGGTGGAAGGCGTGGTGGTGGTGGTGGAGTGGAGGGTGGTAGTGGGAGGAAGAGAAAGATGGAATTATGAAGTGTGGTGGAAAGAAGAGGAAGGGGATATATATTAGGGTTTTTGCCGATTTTAATAACGGATAGTTTATCCGTTACTAAGTTTCTTTGTTTTTAATTGTTTTTTAAATTAGTCAACACGCAATTTAACGACGAATAGGCTATCCGTTTCCTTATCCGTCGTTAACTAATTTTGTTTATTCTTTTTTAATTAATTAGTCAACAAGTTTAGTTACGGATAATTTATCCGTTACTATTCGACAGTTTTTTTTAGTGCGGATCGTTACCACTCTAAATAGTTGGGCACTTAGCTAACTGAAAGTCCGAAACTCCATCCGGCAAGTCCAATGGACAACAAACACCACGGCCAAAACCTAACACGAAACTCACTCAAATGCCCCATATTTTATGCTATATTATTTAATAAAGTATATTATTTAATAATATATATTTGTATTACATAATAAATTTATCAAATAAATAATTTTTTTATTTAATAATATATATTTGTATTACATAATAAATTGATGAGCATGCGAGTTGCCATGGATAGGGCTGAGCACAATATGACCCGAACCGAAAAACCGGATCGAACCGAAATTTTAGTTTTCGGTTAGAACCTAATTCATTTCGGTTCAATTTTCGGTCCAGCCTTTTAGAGATTTTCGGTTCGGTCCAGAACCGAAAATTTTCCGGTCCAAACTGAACTGGCCCGAGTAGAGGAGGTTTTTATATACTCCCTCATATTTTTTTTATAAGATGTTTGGGCTTATTGACTATTTGTTTAATATAAGATGTTATAGGAGATTCTATCATGTGATTTTGTGATTTCATCATTTTCTATGCAACTAACCCATTTATTTTATTATTATTCATTTATTTTGTGTTGGACTCTACAAAAAGCAAGTATATTTCTCATATTTTATTGGTAGACTTATTTATCCAACACTACAAGAATTCTGCTGTAACGGGACGGAAAGGGGCGACGGATTTTATCCGTCGCTTCAGATCATGACGAATCGCCAAATGCATTTAGCGACGGATAAAACTTATCCGTCGCTCTGTAGCGTTGACCAATATTTAAAAAAAAAAAAAAAAAATTTAGCGACGGATAGATCTAGATCTATCCATCGCTAAAAGCCTAAAAAAAAAAAACCATATATCTCCTCCACCACCTCCTTTCCTCCACCAATTCTCCTCCATTTCTCCTCTACTCCTCCTCCCACCACCACCTTTCTCCTTCCACCACCTTTCTCCTCCACCACCACCATCCACCACCATCCGCCACCACCACCTCCTCCACCACCATCCTCCTCCACCACCATCTCCACCACCACCACCTCTCTCCTCCCACCACCACCGCACCACCACCATCTCCACCACCACCTCTCTCCTCCCACCACCACCGCACCACCACCATCTCCACCACCACCACCACCACCTCTCTCCTCCTACCACCACCGCACCCCACCATCTCCACCACCACCACCACCACCTCTCTCCTCCCACCACCATCTCCACCACCACCTCTCTCCTCCCACCACCACCGCACCACCACCATCTCCACCACCACCACCGCACCACCACCTCTCTCCTCCCACCACCACCGCCACCACCACCTCTCTCCTCCCACCACCACCGCACCACCACCATCTCCACCACCACCATCACCACCTCTCTCCTCCCACCACCACCGCACCACCACCCTGCCACCACCACCACCTTTCCTCCTCCCACCACCACCGCACCACCACCACCCTGCCACCACCACTGCCACCACCGCACCACCACCGCACCGTACGAATACAAATCAATATCTCGTATACGAATACAAATTGATATTTAATTAATCCAGATACTGAATATAAAAATTAATACGGATTTTATTTTTTAGAAATGGGGCGACGGATAGATCCGTCACGCCCCATTATCAATTTAAAAAAAATGGTCAATCTGTCATGAATCGACGACGATTGTTATCCGTCACATAGCTCAGGGCGGACGGATTTTCTATCCGTCCCGATCCGTCCATGCTGGGCGACGGATAGATAATTCAAGCGACGGATCTATCCGTCACATGCCGATTTTTGAGGCAAGACAACAACATTTTTGTTTTTAATATTTTATCAAAGCTATTAATAGAGAGAGAATTGTATTAATTTATGTGAAAAATCTAAAATATTTTTATTGGTAGATTTATTTATCTAAGACAACAACATTTTTGTTTTCAATATTTTATCAAAGCTATTAATAAAGAGAGAATTGTATTAATTTATATGAAAAATCTAAAACATCTTATAATATAAATAGTATATTTTTTTATTTATTAACATTACCTTCGTTGATACCTTACCTCACTTACCAAAATGACCCAAATCACTTTCAATTCAAAAGGCAGAACCCTAGCCTTCTCACTCCCTTCTCCCATCGCGCCTCTCTCTCCTTCTGCTCCGGCCATCTCCTCCACCAATCACCCGTATCCACCATCACTGGAACTTCTCTTCCACCACCACCGGAGGTCGACGGAGAAGAGTTGGACATGGAAGAGGAAGCATATACCTTGGCACTGATATTGGAGTATTCAATTGCGTGTTCAGATCTTCAATTTCATCTTGGTTTTCGGTCTAGATCTTCAATTGTGTTTTCTTCCTCTGAGTATTCTTGTTTGAGTGAGGTGTTGTAATCTCCAATCTTTTCTTTTCTTTATTTTTTACATGCTACACAATTCTAGACAATGTGAAGAAGGGTAGAATGAAGAAGTTGCTCACATAAGATCCTAAAATCCATACTCACTGTATGTGATTGTTTTACCCATGCCTTATTTTAAGGGAGTAGTTACGTAATATAGACGGGGATAAACTGAGAATGAGAGAGATTTAGAGGCTGTTTGGGAGGCCACTAAAATCATTAAAACCTGATTAAAAACACCTAAAAGTAACTGTTTTAATATGGTTTTTTTTAATTTTAATGGATTGCCAAATACGCACATAGTGATTGTCAAAATGAATTAGAAGGGTGACAAACTACCAATAGGTTACCAATTGCACAACTTTTTACCGTAAGACACCGATAGATTACAATCTTACGTCTAGGTCACCAATTGGTATGAAAAGTCGTTTTTATCCTTGGTGACTTATTTGAAAATCTCCCTTCTTCTCCATCTCACCTTCTTCTTCTTTTCACCATCTTCCACCACCCACCACCGGATTCCACCACCCATGTCCGGTACCGGTATCGATGCCCGGTACCGATACCGAGGTGACTTGCCCGTAACCAAAGTGACCTGCTCGTTGGGCGAAAATCTATGGGTGTCTCACGGTAAAAGTTGTTCCATTAGTGACTAATTTGTAAAAAATCCAATAAAAAATGAGGTGACTCGGAGTTGGTGAACGTCTAGTCGGTGATAAGTAGCTTCCTTTCAAACCAACCAAATTAAGGAGTTATATTGTACTCAGATCACTTCATTTTTTCAAATAAGGTGAACCGAACATGTCGCGCCGACCAAAGTACTTATATCCTTGCCTTGGAAATTTAGGGGTGTTCAGTTTGATAACGGTATACCGAACCGAAAATTAAAATTGCATAAATTAAAAAAACCAAAAACCGATCTGAATTCATTTTCCGGTTCAGTATGCATACTAAAAATTTCGGTAATGATACAGTAAAAACCAAAAATACCAAAAATAATGTGAAAAATTAGAAAATGAAAAGAATAACATCAATGCATGACAATATTTGATGTAATAAACTCACTGCATAAAACTAACCTCACAATAGTAGACTTAGAGAAGTAGTGGTATGAAGTAAAAAAAATTAGTTACTGTAATATGCTTTTTTTTTAAAAAATTTCTCACTAGTATCCACTACATGCGACTAATCCAACCGAGCACTGTCGGACCCTTTTTTAGGGGGCGTCTCTCCAAGCAGTGTTTTTTACATTCACAAGGCTCGAACCCAAAACCTTGCTTAAGTGAACTCAAGTCCTTTACCACTTTAACCAACAACCGTTGGTACTATAATATGCTTTTAGTTATGCATTTACATTGCATTTTTGTTTTTTTTTTCATGTTAGTTGTGTGGCTTTTTTGTTTTTAATAGAGAATGCACTACTCACTAAAATAAGGTTCAATTTTTTCTAGAATGTAATAATATATAGATTTTAAGAATTTCGGTTTGGTTTCGATAATTTTCGGTATTATACCGAAAATTACCGAAAATCAATTTGATTAAAAATAGCAAACCGAAAACTAAGCCCTTTGTTATCGGTTCGGTTTTGGGTATTTTCCGTGTACACCCCCCTACTTGGGTTGGTCTTGGACGACGAAAATCTACGAAATGAAAAGTGGTGTCTAGTTGAGTTTTTGTTTGAATCTTTTCTAGTCTATACTCTACGACTAGGTATGCCATAATAACTAGTAAGAAAACTTAGCAAATATGAGTCCAAAACAACCGGCCTTGTACGTATGAAAGTATTTGAATTATTTAATCATTTTATTACATTAGGACCCTCTATTTTCTACTTCCCCAGTATTTTACAAGTTTCATAACAAGACTCTTTTTCGAACTTTAACCATAAATTACTCTCAAACTATATGACAAAATATATAATAAATTATATTTTAAAAATAAATTAAGTATATTTTACTAATATAACTTTGTTTTATACCTTTTGCGTGTAATTTGCGAGTAATTTACGGTTAAAGTTCGAAAAAAAAGTTTCCTCAGGAAACTTGTAAAAGACCGGATGTAGGCTCTTTTAAAAAACTAAATTAAAATCTAGTAATTGGTAGTTAGAAATTGGTTAGGTAGTTGGAAAGGTAATGGTTAGCTAAATTTGGTTTTAAATGTAGGTGTTTAGCAAATTAAATTTAAATTTGGTGTTTTGTAAAATGACATAAAAGGGCATTACTCTTATTTTTCTTGTCTTTAACCTTTCTTATCGTATTATTAGTCTATAGTTTTTGAAATAATAATATATCATATTTTGTCCAATAATTATAATATATATTTAATGTATTTTACATCGCCACTTTAATAACATCATCAAAATTATCAGAAGTTGAAAGAAATAATCGTTGAGCATTTTAACTTAGTAATGAAAAAAATTAGTAATTGATGTGTATAGAATTACTGGGTGATAATATTGGGTGCATGATGTATAGAATTCGTTGCTTGGTAATATGGGTGTTTTTACTTCTTATTTTATTTAGTCTAATTTAGGTTAATTTGGGTAGGGATATTTTCGAAATAAAAATATAACAAGCTCCTTCTTTTCAAAAGTTATGAAGCTTTTTTCCAAATTAGCTTTTCACCAATTGGAAAAAGTCGCTGCTCACGTAACGAGTTTTTTATTAGTCAATGGTCAAAAAAAGCTAAATTTTAAAGGAAAATTTTGAAAAATGTGAAAGAAGACGTAGTAGGACATAAGCATTTTAATAAGTAAAAATAAAACATAAAAATCGGTTGCATCGTAAAATTCACATTTTTTGTCCTCTCATTTCTTTGTGAACTTCATTCTTCATTTCATTTTTTTCAATTTCCATTCAGAATTCATTCTTCATTGATTTTTAAACGTCGTTATTAGGTATAATAACGTCACATTAATTTTATAAAGTTAATTACAGTAAATCCTATTTCTACCGTCTCGAGTTAAGTTTATATTTTGTCATATTTGATGTCTCGGATAGAACTTGTTGTTTCCATTTCTAACAATTATTCATTCAATTGTACTAGTAAAATTATTGGAAATGGTCTTAGTTCATGTTTAGTAATCTATCACAATTAATATTTACATGGGTGTTTATTTATCAATATTAATATCTTCAACAATAAATAAGTTATTCACATTTAATTAATAAAAGTTGAATTTTTTAATTAAGATACAAATATTAATGGAAAACCTCATCTCATGTATTAGCATCCATTTAGTATTAATAGTATTAATAAAATTTGCCATGTGTCCAAATTGAGCTTAATATCTTCGGATCCTCTCAGGTAAACTTATGGGTATAAATAAGAGTGAAACAAGGTAAACCAAAACCATCAATATAACAGAGGTACTAACATGTCAAAGCTTAATTATGCGAATCATGTTATCTGCATGTGTGCTCTTTTGCTGACAATCATCTTGCTAGGTACGCACGTAATCCATCACAAATGCTATATTGTAATTGATATCTTTTCATTCCAATTGTACTTTACAAACTTTATTTCAGTGGAATCATCATCATATAATTAGTTACAATTATATGCACATATATTTGCAGCTAAATATGCAATGTTGAACACGTGTCCTGTAAAATTTTATTTATACATCCACTTGATATATGGTGCTATATGTCAGCGGAAAGCAAGTTTACACCTCATGTCCCAATCAAGCCCAATAAACCTTTACATATAACGTATGGGGAAGTGAGGAATGCTCAAGAATGCAGACAAGTGTGCGAAGATATATATAACGGTGGACCTTTTCGATCAGAGTGTATACCCCAACCAAATGGTCGATGCATGTGCTATTGCAATGGTTATCCAACGCCAGAATCACCACCACCACCACCACCACCACGTCATCATCGATTCTAGTCTCCAGATCTGATTACTCATCACATTTTTTTGTAGCAATAAAACCAAAATAATAATAATAATATGGTTATCACATTGTTATATAGTTTTTATTATGTATTGGATTTTATATAATAAAATGAATACTTAATAAATCCAGGAGGAAAAGAAAAAGTATGGCAAAACACATTGACCAGATACAATAGTTGGGTTAGAAGTGGTCTCGAAGACCAATTTTGCACTTCAATTAAAAAAAAGACGTACAAAACTAAAAAGAACAACTGCAATGAAGAAATATTGTTTTAATGTATTCATAAGGTGAAGGAATACATCGTTGGGTACATTTAAAATATATACAAATACATTAAAAATAGATGGTTCTTACTTCATAATAAGAGTATCTAGTTAGGTGTCGGATCGTTTACCACACTAAATCTGAAAGTCTGAAACTCCATCTGGCAAGTCCAATGGGCAACAAACACTACGGCCCAAATTCGAACCCAAAACCCAACACGAAACTCGCTCTAGAGCCACATATTTTATGTTATTCAATAAAATATTCTATTTTTCATCAAATAAAAAAAAAAAAAAAGTTCTTTATTATCCGATCTTCTTCTTCTTCCTCCTCCAGAGTTCTACATCAATCCTTGCACGAAGAGAGAGAGAGTAGAGAGAGAGATCTAGATACAACTCAGATCCCAATCATTATCCAACTCTCTCTGTAATCACACCCGATCTTCAGTGAAACGATGTCGTCTACTTTCAGCGGCGATGAAACTGCTCCTTTCTTCGGCTTCCTCGGCGCTGCTGCTGCCCTTGTCTTCTCCTGTAAGTGATTTCAGCTCGTTCTGTGTTTCGATGCAGCTTGCTGCACGAATTTACGGCTTGTTTTCTCGTTTTGTTATCGTATTGACGTTTCTATGTGGTTTGATCGGTTTTTGTTTATTGAGCTCGTTTTGTTGGTTATGCTATGATCCGATGATTTGCAGTAGTGTTCACGTTTTTGGTTGGATTTCTATGTTTTCTGCGTTGCAATGGTGTGATGTTAGGGTGTGATCTTATGATTTGTGTCGATCGATTTCGGCTTTATAGAAGCTAGGTTAGTGATTGGTAATGTGAAATAGAAGTGAAGAAGTTGATAGAGGTGAGTAGATGAGAGAAGAAGAGCATAAGAGGACTGATTTATGTATTTCGCAATGCTAAGGCACACAGTGACCAAATCAGATCATCCACACTTCAGTGGGTGGAGTTTCTTCATAGCTTAGTAGAGATGTGGATTTGATATAGTGTGTTGGATTACCTGAATAAAGTGTAATATAGAGCATCTTTGCAGAATCTTATTTTAATAATGATTAAAGCTTCTTTCCAGCAAAATCAACAGAAAAGGTGTTCACAAGGTCAAGTGATTTTCTGAAATTCACTCAGCATCTCTATTTTTCATCACATTTGGCAAACACCTGCCGGATTTGCTGAAAAGATAATTTAACCTTATCCTGCTTCATTTGGTTGGTCACCTCACAATAATCTGAGGGCACTACTATGTATGGCTTTTTGGCGCGAATTGAAGTGGTTTTGAATCGATTTTGTGAATATCACGTGAGATTTCAAAACATTTGCAAGCCCTACTCAAAGTGCCAATCGTAATTTATAAGAGCAAATAGAAGGTTGTAAAGAGAGACTTATTGCAAAACCAAAAGGCAAACCATACTAAACTTGAACTTTTTTGTTGTCCATGCTTTGATTGGGATGATGTTGCATAATCAGTTAGTGGCGTATGTTACAAGATGATGTTTGCTTTTCAGGCATGGGAGCAGCTTATGGGACAGCTAAGAGTGGTGTAGGAGTGGCTTCTATGGGTGTGATGAGACCAGAGCTTGTCATGAAATCGATTGTGCCAGTGGTCATGGCTGGTGTGTTGGGTATCTACGGTTTGATTATTGCTGTTATTATCAGCACTGGTATCAACCCAAAGGCCAAGTCATACTACCTGTTTGATGGATATGCCCATCTCTCATCTGGGCTTGCTTGTGGCCTTGCTGGCTTGGCTGCTGGTATGGCTATTGGAATTGTGGGAGA
Organism: Plantago major; assembly: GCA_026545765.1. NCBI lineage: Eukaryota > Viridiplantae > Streptophyta > Magnoliopsida > Lamiales > Plantaginaceae > Plantago > Plantago major. The sequence continues at coordinate 85,351,534 of CM048843.1, read as the reverse complement.
TGCTGGTGTGAGGTATGATCTCTTTTGTAGATATTGTACATATCATTCTTGTTTGATTCTCCTAATCTCTATTTTGAACTTGTTTCTTAAGTTTTTGGTATTCAGTTTCATGTTAAAAAAAGAAGTTAAAAACTTCAAAACTAAATTTAGTATGCTTTGTAAATATAATGGTCCCTCTTTTCATCTTTTTAAATCCGTAATGCGAACATTAATGTAATTGAACAATTGGACACTCTAAGCTGCTACTGTAGTTATCAGTTGTGGTATGGCCGTACGGAACAGTTCATGGGTTATCAGTAAGACAGTAACATAGTTGTGGTATGGCCGTACGGAAGTAGTATTTTATGCTTGCATGTAATACCTGAACAAGTCCTTAGTTTTATGATGGAATGTATAATAGTCACTACACTAAGCATTTATAGTTATGACAACTACTATCATTTATCATGGATGCTGTGTATGAGGGGAATTAAGACCGAGATTAAGATTTTGAGGTTGTTATCCTATATGAATTATGATAATTAAGAATGCCATAGCTCACATACAGAACATCCTCTCGACACTTCTTGTGTTATTCTTGTAGGAATACTTGGTAACGTCCCATAAATAAGTACTAGTATAATTATTTTAAGCTCAACCTGACAAGTCATTGTTACCATGCTTTGTGTTGAGGTGGTCCTACACCATTTTATTTTTCTTGCTGCCATAGTAGTTTACGCTCCTTTACATGTTCAGTTACATCTATGAATTTATTCAACATGCAACTTTATTCTGCAGGGCTAATGCACAACAGCCAAAGCTTTTCGTTGGAATGATCCTCATCCTCATTTTCGCTGAAGCTTTGGCTCTCTATGGCCTCATTGTTGGAATTATTTTGTCTTCACGTGCTGGCCAGTCAAGAGCTGACTAGGATATGACCTTTGGTCGAATTGCTCTTTAGAAGTTGTATATCCAGTAAAAAGAGCTCGGAGAACCTCGGACCATCTGCTGGACTCCGAATTTAATGGTTATTATGCTGCCTATTCACATTCGTTCTGTGGTACTGCGTGTTATTATGGGTTAGGTTAATTTGTCTTCTTAGCTATTTTGTTTGCCAAATAAGAAGCCTGTCGAGCTATCATTATTGGATTACTCCATGCTGTGCATTACTGCAGTTAAGACCTGTGAAAGGACCTCGAATTCCTTTATTGGTTGGTGTCTTATTTATAACTCTCTCTGAGATTATGTTTGCATCTCTGTTTCTTTTATAACCAAAAAGATTAGAAGGGGAAAGAGTGAACCTGCATTGGTTTTTCAGACTAGTTTTCGTAACTGTACACAGAGAGGGTCTTCTAAATTTTGAGGTCCATAGTATTGCGATAATTCAGCTATTTGAAACCCATAAGCTGCTGATCTTCAGCTAGTAGCAAATAAGGTGATTATCTGCTGGTAGCTCGTTATTTTCCTGAACATCACATACGCTTAGTCACTTGTACTATTAACTAGCTAACCAAAGCTACTACATCTGGTTCGTGCCTTAGCATGGGAAGTTGGGAACCATACATTTGGACACATCCTGAATAATATAGTATACCCACCAAGCCACTACGCAATTGGATAAATTAATAACTTTTCAAGGACCTCATGCTCTGATTGCTTTTAATATTTGACGATGCATTAGGAACTGGAACTTCGTAGCCTATTAGAGTGAAATTTTTTTTATCTCATTTATCATTTTCTTTACTATTTCTTTTTCATATTTTATCCTTTTATTGAAATACTTAATCACCCACGGGCTACGAGGCTATGATTTATTTACCAAATTATCAATATAATTCCCTACAATTGGTTTTTTTTTTTTTTTTAATCAACATAAAATAACTTTTGTGTATTCCTTGAAGTGCAGACTGCTGGTCATCATTTTTGTGTATCGTGAGTGCCATTGTCCTTGGACAATCTTACTGCTGCCCATCTTTCTTTTTCTTTTTTGGGTGCTGTATTGGACATCATCAATCTTTCTTTCTATCTAGATTGATATCCATGCCAATTCGGTTTTGGTTTTCGTCCCCTAACTCTTGACTTGACACCTCGGTGTTAAGACACTAGATGATGGGGGAGGCCAAATTTTCGTTCAAGGAGGTTAAGGTTGGCGTGGGCTGGTTTAAGTTTTGCACCTTGGTCATGGTTATTCTCTGCACCCTGGTGGATTGACTTGGTATACCTTCTGTTGACTCTTAGTTTTGATTGTGGCCTTTGGTTGGGGCGGGGATGATTAATGTTAGAAGGAAGTATTGACTTTGTAATCTTCAAACACCACTGGTGTTCCGCTCTTCATTGGATGGAATAAAACTTTTAAATTCTTCCAAAAAAACATAAAATAAGTTCTTAGAAAGTTATGCATGGAACAAATTAAGTAATTTGTAGAGGTTCTGGTGCCTTGACCCGGATAAATTTACTGGTCTGAGTTCCCTCGTATTATTTTAAACTAAACTTTCCTGGTTTAAAATGAACTTTGTTTCGATTATAGTGTTATATATATACATTTTATTTTCAAATGTTTCAATTGTGTATTTTAAGAGCGACATGTGAATTGAATATTGAGAAAATTAGAGACTGAGTGTAATCATTAATCTCACCTCTCGTTATTTAGATTGAGCCCCACGGGCTCACTAATACATGAAGAATCAAGAATGTGAGGTGTAAGAATATAATTACTTCTACTTCTTTACTATTACAATACAGTTAATATCAATGCTGATATATCAGTTCATGTAACAGTGACCGAGTAACACTTACAATAATTAGAAACACAACGGAATAAAACCAATATACACAGAAGATAATTTCTAGCAGGTATATAAATATACCTATCGAGACAAAGGCAAATATCCACTATATGAAAGAGGTTTTATACAAATTAGGTTTAAGACTTTTCTATGAGAAAAGCTTAAATTGCATTGCCAATCACTTTAATTAGAACATAATCACCTATTCTATTATTACTGATCTGTACAAACATGGATGATCAAATTCACTAACCCCATCCAACAGGTAACACCGTAACAGCAAAGATTAGCAAACTTTAAAGAAACAACTCTAAGAATTCTAAGCTTTGTTCTTCACCCATTGATCTTTACATCGTGTGTGTGTACACACACACATATATATATATAAGTTTTCAATCTTTAACAGAATATGATTTTTTCTTGTTAACTTGTTGCTTATCCTTATCTACAAGCGTCCATTATATATTTTCTTTCAAGAGTCCAATTGCATTAAGACTTCCTTCTCTTTCTCAAACTCTTCCACAGTCGAACTCATGTCGTAGAAATATAATTGAACACGTGGAACTAGGTTAAGGTTAGTGAAGAAAGCAATACTCCATCCGTTCTATAAATCTCTTGCTATTTAAAAAATGATTTATATAAATAAAGTAATAAGTGTATGGTAAAAAGTAAGAAAGAAAATTGATGAAGTATGAAAGAGAGTGATTAAAATATTAATAATGGGATAGTGGGTTTCCATAAAACGAAATGGAAAGTTTTTAATGGAACTCCCAAAATGAAAAAATGGAAAGTTTCTAATGGAATTGAGGGAGTAATGTAAAGTGCACAAATACATAACATGTGTTAGTTAAGTAAACTGTTGATATAACAGTTGTACAAACAATGTGCACTTTCATGAGTTCATTAGAGTCTCATAAGCCCAAACATTGACACAGCTGACTATCAAATGAAACCCAGGGAGCAGGTTGCAATGGTAATACTGGAACACTACATTTTGGAGATCTAATAAGTGATGAGATAACTTAGAATAAGGCACAGCTCCGCGTTTGTAATGAACATTAGGACCATTAGTCACCTAAGTTTATAACATCATCTAATTTTTCTTTTTGCACTTTTCCATTTTCTAGTGATGAATCCACTGCCAAGTATTAGTGCACCTAGTTCCTTTTGTTGCCCTTTTTCATTTTTTTTATGTTTCACTTTACAAACAAAGACACATACCTGTCTAAATGCTGCCAAATATTATGTCATAGTCGAAGATCAGTTACTAATTTTATACCAAGATATTGAGATAAAGAACATGATAATGTAGTAATACAAATTTGCAACGGTATGAAAGTATGGTCATGAAATGATGATGCTAGCAGAGTAGGTTGATGTTTCAGTTGGGAATGATTTTTTTTTTTTTTTAATCGAGAAAAAGAGTTAACATCTAACAAAATTACAAAGGGTATAAGAGATGCTCCTATAACGTATAACAACGAGCCAACTTACACCACTACAAGTTTAAAGGACATGTTACCCCAATCATAAACTATAATTTCAAACAATATTGATGTTAGATTCTAGATGGAGAAGAAAATAGTCACCATTAAGCATACTTTAATTTAAGTCATATGGATAGACATGTTTCCTATGAGTTTAGATGTTGAGTAGTGCGACTTGCAAGTGTTAATCAACTTCGGTTGGAGTTTGAGATCTCAACATCTTCACTAGCTAGTATGAGAATTCTTGCATCCTCTCTTCATGTAAACGACTAGTTTAAGATCTTGGAACACGTTTGGGTGGCCAGGGAGGTAGAGATACAGGGTGTCGAGCGGGCGTAAGTGAATTTAAGAAGAAAAAAAATGCGAAAATAGTTCGAGGAGTACAACAACTAGACTAAAATTGCCACTAGTACAACAAAATGATAAAGATTTTGATCATGAGATTAGCATGTTAGGTCGAGTCCTAGAAACAGAGGATGACATATACTTATGGGTCACGTACTCTAATGTTAAATGACCTAATTTTAATTAGTTTAATGAATATTTAATCATTAAAGATAAGCACTTTGCATAATCCTAAAAATTCTATTGAATCAATGGTGCATATACTTGTAGGGTTAACCAGAATAACCTCCTCTAATCTAACTGCGATTATGCCATCACATTGTTTGTAACATGTCATTTTCATACACACCCTTTCACTTTTTACTTTTCCTTCATTGGTCCACGATATTCATCAACATGTTAAATATTGGAATTAATTATAAAGCTTCTCATCACATTGTGAAATCTATTCTGCAATTAAGGAAAGAGGATGGGCGGGTCGCGTCGGGCTTCATGAGGTCCGATCTTAGCCCACAGCATTCCCAGGGCCGTGATACGAGGTGGACCTTCACTTAGGGCCCCCGGCCCGGGCCTGTCTCATCAGGCTGGGCACTCGACCGTCCCCGACATTTTTTTCTTTTATTTTTTAAATTCATAACACGAAAAATGGAGAAAAGTCTAGTCAAATGTCAAGTTTACCCATTAATCACAAAAAAAGACCTAGTAAGACTACAATGAAAAATATATTCTGGTTGTATTTATAACGTGAAGAAATATAATGTCAGATGTATGTATAATGTGAAGTAAAGCTAGTTCGTCTTATTTTGCACACATATATCTAACTAGATACCGACTTGTTATTATCCTGTAAAATGGGTTCGGTTTCGGATTTGAACCGGACCAATGAGCCTAGTTTACTTCGGACCGGGATTGGAAATTTCAACAAAATCAGTAGACTGACTGAAGAATCAACATTACTACCATTCAATAAAACGTGCCTAGAGTCTAGACAAGGAATTAAAGAAGATCACTACAAATTGAATCACACGAGACACGACCTCAATTTCCATTGTTTCATGACTTCATCCCATGCATTGCATATGCATGTTTTCATAGTCAACAAGTCAAAACATTGATCAATATTGGTCTCTTACATATGCAATTTTGTTCAGCAAAGATTGCAAAAACACAACATCCATTTCAAAAACGAATGACTCATTCATGAAATATGCATGAATTCAACAATTTCTCTAAGAATTTGAGTTTACTAGTTGACAATTTATAGAAAAATAAAAAAGTACTGAGATTATTACCGAAAACCTAAAGTGTTTACTTATCTTTCAAAAAAATAAAATTAAAGCGTTTACTTGATAATATTTGTGTTTTTTATAAACATAAATACAGTTTGACTCGATCTTTTTGGAGAGGCTCACGAGTAGAGAACTTAATATATATAAATAAAAAGATACAAGTGGTTATGTGGTCGAATTCAAATATTCCTAAACATTGAAATATTATCTAGTACTTTGATACCATAATTATATAATACTACAATATAAAAGTTCAATTTTATAGAGATGTATTATTCATTTCTATTAATCCTACGTATTCGGAGCGTTTTCTTAAATATAAGTGTTGGATTTTATCTCAAAATTAAGTAGTTGACATTGGATGGTTCAGATTGGTTCCTGATGATCAATGGTTGAGATCCATTCACTCTTAAAAAGTTAGTTATGGGCGGTTATTAAAGAGAAGAGAACAGAAAATGAGCGGCAATGAGTGAAAAAGTTTCCAGAAATTCTCTCTCGTTTCTTCGTCATTTGCTCTGAAATTTTGTACAGTGATTGATCGAGAATTGGCGCACAATTGACAGTTGGAGATTTCAGGTTTCGTGCTTTGATCATTGCGAATTGCTGAAGAGTTCCATTGTTGTTTGAGATTGTATCTTGTTTTCTCTTTCGGTTTGAATTGAGAAGTATAGATAATCGATTAGGCTTGATCTTTGTGAAGGTTGTTAGAGCTTGTAATCGAATCTCAGTTGATAATAATATCCGTGTTTGGTTTCTCGTGGATGTAGGCTAATTTGGCCGAACCACGTAAATTCTTGTGCGTTCTTGTTTATCGTATTATTGTTGATCGTTTTGGTTGAGATTATTGTTGTGACTGTAAATATCTTTTGTTTCATAAATGAGAATGAAAGTGTGTGGTGTATTTTATAACGTGTTTTATGCGCGTTAAGCTTAGCTAGGGGACCTTTGTTTCTTTAATTTGCATGGCAATTCGAAAAGCTTCGTGTCACAAAATACGATAAAAATAATGGCAGATGAGATTCTGCATTAAAAATTAGGATAAGGTTACATAAGGAAGGAAGGTGACATTTTCGACAATCCTTTTCTTCTTTTTTTCAACCTCGAGACAAATTTGTCCGCTAATTTAACAAGGTGGCGTTCTTATTTTTTGACGCGGCCTACAGATAATTATTATCGACTATAATAAAAATATGTTTAATGATGCATGCCAATTATAAAGTCACTGATAGAATTCCATCTCATCTAAAAGCTCGAATTTGTAGAGAGTTGTGGAATCTAGTCATTTATAATACTCTGATACCATGATAGAATTCCATCTCATCTAAAAGCTCGAACTTGTAGAGAGTTGTGGAATCTAGTCATTTATATTAATACTCCAATAGTCACTAATTTAGAAACCAACTATCTATCTTTTTACAAAATAAGGTGACGGATGAGCTTCGTTTTTTCTTATCACTTCTAGTCAACTCATCGGATGCTTTTACAAGACATACACAATCTAAGATAAAATTGTTAGTGACGGTTAATTTTACTTGTTCGATTAACATTTGTGTATGGTTCAGATGGTAGGTACTAGGTAGGGTATTTTGTCCGTAGATAATTTCATGTTTTTGTTAGAAATCGAATGGTCGTATATATCTTTCTATAGGAATTTAGAGAATCAATTCTTATTTTTACCATCGATAACCCTTTGCTTGATCTATATCAAATGTAGGCTTTGCAAAAGAATCACGCTAACTTAAAAAAAAAAAGAATAGAAGTAGTATTGATAACTTCACACACTACCAAAAAAAAAAAAAAAAAAAAAAAAAAAAAAAAGATTTAGCAACGAACGCTAATCCCTCCACGGATAAGACGCCCGTCTTAAAAACGGGCGTCGCAAAGGAATTAGGGACGGATATCCATCCCTAATCCCTTAATTTTTTTTATTTTTAATTCATGTTTCACATTTCACCTGTTTTTCACACAATATAATAGTAGATAATATACCCGAAACAATTAAATTGTATTAATTAACAATAGAGATTCGACGAATACAAATTATCCAAACCGAAGACTAAATATATCTGAAATAATTAAACTATACTAATTAACAAAAAAATTCAACAAATACAAATTATCCATAACGAAATTAAATATCCGTACAGAAGCTAAAATAAGAAGTCAAGTGGCAGAAAAAGACAAGTTCAAAACGAAATATCTTAAAGCATAACATAGATGTATCAAGGCTAAGAAGGTGCGTTTTTTCTTCTTGAACTGATAGCTCCTCGAATGTCGATTCGCCTCACCACATCAACCTGAAATCGTAAAGTGCATACCATGAGTTACGGATGAAAATTAAATGAGGGGAGTACACAAATGGTGACTAACATATCACCCACATATAGTAGCTAACAACAACTCATATCACCACAAAAAAAAGGGCTTTAGCGACGGATCGGGCGACGGATAAGATGCCTGTCTTAAAAACGGGCGTCGCAAAGGAATTAGGGACGGATAAGTAATCCGTCCCTAATTCACGACGGATTGGCGATGGATAAATCCATTGACCTTCCGTCGCGATTTAGGGACGGATAGCGATTTAGGGACGGATTACTATCCGTCCCTAGCTGGCTGGGACTTTTAGCGACGGATTAGGAATCCGTCGCTAAAAGTCCCAACCCTAATTCGCCCAAAATCGCCATTTTTAGTGACAGATTCCTACCCATCGCTAAAAACCCTGTTTTTTTATTTTTTTAATTTTAATTCCTGTTTCACATTTCACCTGTTTTTCACACAATATAATAGTACATAATATACCCGAAACAATTAAATTGTATTAATTAACAATAGAGATTCAACGAATACAAAGTATCCAAACCGAAGACTAAATATCCGTACAGAAGATGAAATAATGTATATGTAACATAAACAACATAAGCATAAGTCCAATATAACTAAGAATCGGCCGGAGGAGGCGGTCGTTGTTGGGTCATGAAGATCATTTGGGTCAAAGCATCCATCTGCTAAGCCATACGAGCCTGGTTCTCAAGCACTTGCTGGTAAGCTGTCTTGGTTTGCTCAATCTCTTCCTTGTTTCTAGCTAACTCCTCTTGGAGAGGAGTCATCATCTCCTGGACTTGGTCATGTGTGAAGAGATCAGATCGTGTGGATGCCTAGGACACTGAGAAGCTAGGACCCGTCAATGTAGGGCGCAAACTTCCAATTCCATACACTCGACCCTTGTTGTCCATTGGGTTGACAGCAAAGAAGATCTGCTTTTGCTCTTCAATCGACATCTCCCGACCGTCGATCCTCCTCTCGATCTCACTCTGCAATTGTAAAGTGCATACAAAATGAGATCGCATAGTTTTAGGAATCTCTTATAATACACAAATACAAATGTGAACCTTAACAAAGAAACGTACCGCAATACGCTCGGACTTCTCGTCCACCCAAATTCCGTCCTTCAGCTTAGCCTTCTTGAAGTGGTATAGCGCGGTCTTGGGGTACCCAACCTGGATCTAAAGAACATACATGCAAAGCAAACAAGTAGTTAGTTGGTAGAAATGAAAGTAGAAAACATATAAATCCCTCTTCCACAGCGGATAATGAAAGCAAAAAACACAAGTAGTAAGTAATTAATATATACACTAACCGCCATATGGTGATCCGTAACAACAGCTCGCGACCCATAATGGTGTCTGGAAGTACCCATACCATCGGGCATTTGAGTCAAGGTTCTCTCATTCTTTTCACCGATCCATGACAATGGGTGCCCTCCACTACTCCAGCCAATGCGCCCACTCCTCATCCCCTATAAACGATGGCTTCGTGCCCTTATCTCTACATTTTTTCTCAGCATGAACCATTTTCCTATAGAGGTCTGACCCTAGCCTGTCGAAAACCGACACTGGGGGAGCAGGGCATTGGAAATGTAGTAGGTTTTCTACAACAATTCCACACAACATAGAAATTACACAAGGTAAATGAAGACAACAATTTCAAAATAACACATGCAACAAGTTCATTAATGGTGACTAACATATCACCCAAGTTCAGTGGCTAACATACCACTCAGATTGTCCTATAATTTACTAACACAATGGTGACTAACATATCACCCAAGTTTAGTGGCTAACATACCACTCACATATAGTGGCTAACATGCCACGCACATTAACACAACGATTAAAACAACAAATAAAGCACTGTAACATTTAAGCTTACCCGCAACTCATCGAAGTAAAAAGCCTTCATCCCATCCGAGACATGTGACCACTTCTACGCCAGGTTGTGTAACTCCTCCCGCCTAAAAATGTCACCGTTACTAGAAGCATCAGGGGGCCATAAACTGTTATCAATGAGAAAGACAAGAAACAAATATTCATTAGTATATAGAGTTAAATCAATGGTATGTGACATATACTTGTCTTAAGTTATGTTCTACAAATGCATAATATGTAGTTACTGTGCCTGGCCGTTGGGGAACAACACCGGCTTCCCCTTCCACATAGCACCGGGTGTCAAAAGGGGCAATCGTCAGGGGCTAAGTTATCCCAGACATTTGACTGGCCCGTGCTCGAGCTCGATGGAGTCTCAGGTACCGTAGACTGGCTGCTCCCACCAATATCAAAGCCCATAGAAGGACTACTCGCTCCACTGGGTGGTGTACTTCCTGTACCAGAACCACCAGGGATCCCACTCGATGCGGCAGGACGGTATGTAGGTCTCCTATGCCGTGGCATCTGCAAAAACATACAACAAATAGAGAAAAAATGTGCTAGTAAATTACCGTGAATTTGCATGTAAAACATATACATTTGACACCTAATAAAGCACAAAAATATGGTATAATCAAGAACTAACAATATATATACATATAATCTACAATACACACATACCCTCGTCCTCCTCGCCTCGTATATGCAGCTCTATGAACTCATCACGAGCCTGCAAGGGCACTTCATCATCCCCCACTTAAACAACACTACAAAAAAATCCTGTTTTAGCGAACGTCGCTAAAACAGGACCGATCTGTCGCTAAATTCGTAGCGACGGATCATGCCCCGGTCCCAATTTACTGGTCACAAATTTATTGGCGACGTATAAGTATTCCGTCGCAAATAACGACGGACTGGCGACGGAATAATCCGTTGACCAGTCCGTCCGAGGTGACTAATCCGTCGCCAATTAGTGCCGGAATGTAGCGACGGATTAAAATCCGTCGCTAAATCCCACCATTAGGTCGCCCTAATTCGTGTGAGTAAAATCCGTCGCTAAATTCCAAGGGCTAATTCGCCCTTAGTTCGTGAATTTAGCAACGGATTTGATTCCGTCGCTAAATTTACTGTTTTTTTTTTTAAATTGTATTTTAAATTCCTGTTTCACATTTCACCTGTTTTTTCACATAATATAATCATACGTAATATACCTAAAATAATTAAATTGCATTAATATACCCGAAACAATATAAACTATCCATACCGAAGTCTAAAGTATGCAAGCACAAGTAGCTAGAAGATGAGATAGTGTCAAAGTATATATGTAGCATAAACAACATAAGTCTGATATAACTAAGAATCGGGAGGAGGCGGTGGGTGGTACTGGGAAGAAGTGCTGAACATCTGGGTCAAAGCGTCCATCCGCTGAGCCATATGAGCCTGTTCCTCAAGCACTTGTTGGTAAGATGCCTTGGTCGCAGCTATTTCCTCGTGGAGAGGAGTCATCATCTCATGAACCTGGTCCTGTGTGAAGACATTAGATCGTGATCCTCCACAGGACATCTTGAGCTACTAGAACTCATAGCAGGGCCCAAACTTCCCAATCCATATGTTCGACCCTTGCTGTCCACTGGGTTGACGTCAAAGAAGATCTGGTCTTGCTCTTCAATTGACAACTCATAACCGTCGATCATCCTCTCATCCATCCTCCTCTCCACCTCACTCTGCAATAGTAAAGTGCATACGAAATGAGATGCAATTTTAGGAATCACTTTAAAATACAAAAATACAAATGTTAACCTTAGAAAGAAACGTACCGCAATACGCTCGGCCCTCACGTCAGTCCAAATGTCATTCTTCAGCTTAGCCTTCTTGAAGTGGTATAGAGCACTCTTCGGTTGTCCTCTATTGGCCTAAAAAATATATGTGCAAACAAGTAGTTAGTTGATTGAAATGAAAGCAAAAATTCTGTTATGTATCATATTCCAAGTCATAAACAACATATTTACTAACCTCCAGGGCACCAGGGCATTGGGAATGTAGTAGTCTTTCTACAACAATTCCATTCAAAGTAAAAATTACACAAGCTTAAAGAAAGATAACAATTTAAATATAACTCCAAGTTTAGTGGCTAACATATCACTCAAATTGTGTGCAATAAGTTCATGAATAAACACCAACATATCACCCAAGTTTAGTGGCTAACATACCACTCAAATGACACAACAAGTTCATGAATGGTGACTAACATATCAAACCAAGTTTAGTGGCTAACATACCACTCAAATTGTCCTAAAATTGACTAACACAATGGTGACTAACATATCACCCAAGTTTAGTGGCTAACATACCACTCAAATGACACAACAAGTTCATGAATGGTGACTAGCATATCAAACCAAGCTTAGTGGCTAACATACCACTCAAATTGTCCTAAAATTGACTAACACAATGGTGACTAACATATCACCCAAGTTCAGTGGCTAACATACCACTCACAGATATAGTGGCTAACATACCACACACATTAACATAACGATTAAAAGAACAAATAAAGCATTCATTGTAACATTTAAGCTTACCCGCAACTCATCAAAGTAAAAGTGCTTCATCCGGTCCGAGATGTTTGTCCACTTCTCGCCTCCATGTCCCGGCATCTCCCTCCTGCCCCTAAAGATTTTGCCGAGTTTATCCGAAGCAGCCGGTGGCCAAAACCTGTTATCAATGAGACAAACAATAAACGAATATTCATTAATAAAATCATGTAACATATATTTATCTTAAGTGTATGTTCTACAAATGCATAATACATACTTGTTCTTGCCGTTGGGGAACAACACCGGCTTCCCCTGAAATGTAGCACCGTCAGTCAACGTGAGATAGGGACACCCGTCAGAGGGGTAGTCACCAGGAGCATGTGACGTAGAGGCCGGTGGAGTCTCTGGAATCTGAGACTGGCTGCTGCTCCCACCAATATCATATTCGACCAGAGGACTAGTAGCTCCACTCGCTGGTGTACTGCCCGCACCAGAACCCGATGGACTCCCCCTAGTACCCCTACACCCGGGAGGAAGGTATGTGGACTTCCTTTGGCGCGGTATCTGCAAGAGCATATAATAAATTGCAGGAAATAATGTGTTAGTAAAGAATACATGAATAGGGATGTAAAACATATACATTTGACATATATTAAAGCACAAAAAGTTGGGATAATCAACAACTAATTATATATACACATAACAACTAAGCATACAATACACACATACCCTCCTAACATTATACTAATTAATAATCCAAATTCAAAATCAATATATCAATTGCACAAAGGTAACTAGCTAGTATACTATAGTTCCCATAAACATACAATTGATCTAATTAGTCGAAATTAACAAAATTCTCAAATTTGTCAACAAGTAAGGGTTTCAAAACACTCAACTAAATCTTCCTAATCCTACTACATATACGAAAATATCAAATTAAAAACCCTACATACTTCCAAACATTCTAACATTATACTAAAAATCCAAATTCACAATCAATATATCAATTGCACATCTCAAAATTAACACACTACGTAATATAAGCTAAACTAACTACTACATACTTACAATAAACATGCAATTGCTCAAATTAGTCGAAATTAACAAAATCCCCAAATTTGGCAACGTAAGGGTTTTAGCCAAAATACCTTCGATTTAGCCGAACTTCTTGTCCCAGGAGCTTCGAAAACACTCCAAAATTGGTCGGAATGGTCGAGTTTTGGTCGGAAATTGGAAATGGCGAAATGAAGGAACGGAGGAAGAAAGAAGAAGTAGAAACTAAAATGGAGAAGAAAAGGGGTTCTGCACCGTTTCTATTAACATTCTAGCGACGGATCGCTATCCGTCGCTAAAATCGGTTTCTTTTTTCTTTTTTTATGTCGGTCAACTTATTTAGGGACGGATATAATATCCGTCCCTAAATAAGGACGGATACAAATATCCGTCGCCAAATAGCGACGGATATTTTTCCGTCGCTAAACCTAGCGATTCGTCGCTAGGTTAGCGACGGATTTGATCCGTCGCTATCTCCCGTCGCTAAACGGGGGATTCTTGTAGTGCAAGTAGTCTATGTAAGTGCAAAAGCGATGAACGCTTCAACCCCTTCAACAAAACTAGACTAAATACTGCCATTAACAGTGCGATGGTACATCCATGAACGATCGGGATTCATAATTGGATAATTAACCTGACACGTCTAAATTTATTAGATTTATAATTATATGTATAGCATTACGAATTTAGTTTCATAATTACAATTACAATTACATTCTTAATTATGATACGTTAAGAATTTTATGAATCACATGCATTTTACGATTAAAATTAATTTTATAAATTTTAAATTTCCATTTAACTATTAACATTACAAATTGTAGATGAAAATAGTAGTAATTATTTTTATGTTAATACGAAAAAATTATATTAAAATCACCAAAATCACCAAATAGTCTCCAAATACACAATTAAATCTTCCTAATCCTAGTACAAATACGAAAAATATCAAACTAAATACCCTACATACTTACAATCATCCTAACATTATACTAACAATCCAATTTCACAATAAATACATCAATTGCACATGTCAAAGTTAACACAATACGTAATATAAGCTAAACTAGCTACTACGTACTTCCTATAAACATACAATTGCTCAAACTAGTCGAAATTAACAAAATTCTCAAATTTTAAAAGTAAGGGTTTTACCCAAAATACCTTCAATTACGGAGAAATTAGCCGAATAAAGATGAAATTGATGGACCACCCGAGTTCCTTGTCCCACGAGCTTCGAAAAGAGACCAAGATTGGCCGGAATGGTTGAGTTTTGGTCGGATTGGAAGAATTGCGAAAATGGAAGAAAGGAGAAGAAGAAAGAAAAGCAGAAGAAAATGGAGAAGAAAGGGCTTACTGTCCGTTTTTTCTAGCCGATTCGGCGACGGATTCACTATCCGTCGCAAAATCCAATTTTTTATTTTTTTCTTTTTTCTTTTTAAAACAGTCAACTCTATTTAGGGACGGATAAATTATCCGTCCCTAAATAGAGACGGATAGTTAATCCGTCTCTATTTTGAGACGGACTAACGACGGAATCGAGACGGATTGAGCAAATTCCTAGCGATTCGTCGCTAGGTAGCGACGGAATCAATCCGTCGCCAATATCCGTAGTTAAAATGAGATTTTCTTGGAATGACATATCTCCAAAGTTTATAAATAGACTCCTTGTTCAAACTGGAAACTACCTTCACTCACATTCTTTCAAAAGGTACGTCAGGGGAGGGTTACAAATAGAGTTTTACTTTACTAGTCCAGTATTTTACTCTTAGATTTCAACTCGAATTGTCATTAATTAAATTCAAACTCGACTCAACTTATGGATAAAACAAAGTAACTTGTCAGAATAATTAAACTCGAACTTGACTCATTTGGTTCGTGGTTAAGTCAAGCGAGCCCGGACCGTGCAACGCGCTAGATTATGGGTTAGCACATTATTTCGGCGCGAAACATGATCTAACCAAAAAAAACAAGAACGAATTAGCTAACAGATTAATATCCGCCAAAATAGGATCAACAATAGAAAAATCTACGTCAACGCTAGAATGAAGAGAATTAACAAAAAAAAGACAGTCCGAGAACAAATATATCCGCTGCCATCCTTGAAACACCGCCCAATGAACACTTTAAGGAGCTAGAGGACGATGAAACACTTCCAAATGTTGCGCTAACAGCCCATCAGACGCCCAAGCTCCCATACCAGCTTCCATCCGTTGTCCATCCTCGGAAAACGCAGCATCCACGCATATTCGAATTGTACCACAAGCTGGCAACGTATCAGTCACCTGGGCACAAACAATAGTGACTACATCAAGAGCGCCAACAACAGCCTCTTGTTGTTGTATGGCAGGAGTAACTTAATATAAATTAATTGAACATTTTACATTTTCGGTTTAAAATAACTCGTAGTTAAAGTTGGAAATGATTGACTGAAAAAAGTCAAAATTGAAAACTTAGAATGGAACGGAGGAAGTATAATGTTAGGCTGCATTGAAATTTCATTCCTTATTTGGTCACATTTGGAAAAGTCAGAAGGTAATTAAAAGTAGTTTTGAAATCACAATGAATAAGCCTTAATGTGTGTGCATGGCGAAAATCAACTACAATGGATTAGAGGATTTTGACTAAATAGTAATTAATGGTAATACGGGACCAAAGTAATTAAATGAAGATTGCCTAAAAACAATCGAAAGTACATTTCTATCCTTCATAACTTTTATTTTTGCAATACATACAGAGGAATTTGCCACATGGGTAATGGATGTGTACCAATAAAAAGGCTTAATTCTTTTCTTTTTAAGTTGTATATAAATATTATTTTTATAATATAACCATCTTATTCTTATGTATTGAATTTGTTTTGTACTCGATTTTATTATATCAAAAATATATATCATGCTTCATTTACTAAACCTCATATTTTTTTCAATGTTTTTACTACTTTACTCAACATATCTCATACTTTATTCGATTTTATTTTCAAAATATTTTTATTAAGAAAAGTTTAAAACGGGATGGAGGGCGTATCTTTGGTGTTGTAAATAAATGAAAACCTACCTGCCCGATTTACGGGGTACATGATGCAGGTGAACAGTATCTGACCTGGACAGAACAGAACAAGAATCCTACCTGGAAATTAGATCCTCGCATTTCGCAATAACAGAATTTATGGGTCCCACCATTTGCCACGCGGCACCTTCACAATCAATTTGCCTCCCCAAGCTTCATCTCACACCACCCACCAATTTATTTTTCGCAAAAAGACAAAATTAAATAAAGACAGAATAATGGAATGAATTACTGATTTATTTATCATTTAAAAAGATCGATCTAAATTATTTTTGCATCTTTTTCCTTAGCACCTTGTTTGGCAAAACTCCGAATATGGTGCCATAAAAAGATAAAATAGAAATTTAAACTACACAAAGTTTTGGAAATTAAAAGACTTGTATTTCTATGAGAACCTTAAAGGAAGGACTGACTTACATTTTTAAGTGTAGATAATATTTTACAGTATTAATAATTTTTCAATGTTTTATGTACATTTTTATATGTAGGTATGATATTAATGTTTTTAAAAACCTAATTTTTGCTGCTATAACCAAAAAAATTATCAGTTTTTTATTAAACGATGTGACGTACGTAAGGTATTAGATCTATTTTGCTAAGTACAATTGACGTGTATATAACTAATCTATCCATAAGCTAATCCTAGTTACTCCATCATACAAGCTAACATCTATATAGATTGAGTAGGTACATGGAACTTACAAGATACGTGATCATTCGAAAAGAAACAAGTAAAAGAAGTAGATGGACTACGTGAAACGAAACTAACCAATTTATACATGGAATATCAATGACTACAATTTAAACGTGTGATATCTTAATTAGATACACACTCTCATATGTGCAAGATATTTTTACATGAAGTTAAAATAAACCAGCTATTATTCGTGTTTAAATGAAACAATGTCGTCGTATGCATGTACGGTCATTGATAATAAATGATTCAAAAGATTTAATCTTGACCCTCTAAAAAGTGGGCCGAAAAAAAGTATCAAACAATTATTATGTTTATGTAGAACAATACTTTACGCTAATAAAATGTAAATCGATAAAGGGGGTCAATGTTGTTAATACTTTATCGTTTCAATATCTTCTCATTGATATATATGCCATATTAATAAAATACACATCTATTTTAAATACTTATATTTATACTGAATTTCAAGTTAAAGTATGAATGCGTGAAGTTTTCTCATAAACACACAAGCAAATATAGAAAGTGTCATGCAAATGATATGTATGTTGATTTGCCAAGTCATTATATGTATTGGTACTATCCAATCTAACCTAGAGTGAAAAATATATTACATAGCTCTTATATAAGTTATTAACGACGAAGATTTCCATAGTCTGGATTTTTCGTTGGAATTAATCTCTAACGAAAACTAAGCAAGTATATTAAAATAACATAATTCTGCTAATTCAATTTTGGCCTATTTAAGAAACCACTTTGATTTTTAAGATTTAATCATAGATCATATTTATAAATAAATATACACTTTACTATAACCTTACAATTATCCAAAAACCAGCTAAACACGAGTTAACATTAAAAAAAATCATAAAGCCTATTTTCCACCCACATTATTTGATACAAATAGTACAGTACTAAACTATCCATGGCAAATCTAATCCAAAATGCGTGTTTGAAAATGGACTCAAACTGTAACTTTACTTGAAATTCAGAGTTGGTGAATAGTAACTCAACTGCAGTTGATTTTTGAAGTTTTGAGTTTAATATTGAATCATGAGTTTAACAGAGTTTAGTGACATAACTTAATTTTAAAATGCAACTTGAATAACATGAATAATAGACAAACAAACACAAAAATTTACAAAACTCAACTCGAGTGGATCCTTTCTCTTCATAGTTCATACCCCAAACGTATACGTACCTACAAAATGTAAAACAAGAAAATAGCAATAACCTAATAACCCAATAAAAATTAATAAAATCAGAAAATAGTAAATCAAAAAAGAAAAGAAATTGAATTTGGCCGCAATTAGCTGCACCACCTTGTACTTTCTTCTTGTTGCCCTACTCCCAGTCCTATAAAAACTCCTCTTCTCCATTCATGCAAATCCTCCTCACTCACCTTCTCCTCTCCACTCCAAACCCACATGTTAATACACTTCCTCTCCTAAATCCCAATCCCAATTCCATTCCCTCTCATCTCACCAATCCCCTGATCAAAATCAGATAGTCTGACAACATACTCCTCTGTTAACGCCACAACTCTCTTCCGCTCTCTCCTAACCCAGATCCCTCCCCTCCCCTTTTGCGGGGGTCAGCCGGAGCTCCGGCTCCGGCGGGTTTCAAAGCCCCCAGCCACACACCAATTCCCAAACCCCCCTCTGTTTATTTCTTCCTAAAAATCCAATCTTGTTCTGTTTTCCAATCTTGTTTCGATAAAAATTCAATCTTGTTTTGTTTTCGATAAAGATACAATCTTGTTTCCGATAAAAATCCAATCTTGTTCTCAATTTCTTCCAAAATGCCGTCTCTGGACGCTGTCGTTTCGCCGCCACCGCCTCAATTCACGTTCGCCGTGTCGCCACCGGTGGCTCCGTCGCAAACCGTCGCATGGGGGACCGCCAATTCGGCGTTAACCTACCGAATCAACGGATGGGGAGAGCCGTACTTTTCGTTCAATTCGAACGGCAACGTTTCGGTCCATACGCACGGGAAATCGACCCTGCCTCATCAGGAAATCGATCTGTTGAAGGTCGTGAAGAAATCGACCGGCCCGAAATGTTCTGGTGGGCTCGGGCTGCAGCTTCCATTACTGGTTCGATTTCCTGACGTGTTGAAGAACCGGCTTGAGAGTTTGCAAGGTGCGTTTGATTTGGCGATTGGGTCGCAGGGGTATGAGAATCATTACCAGGGTGTGTATCCGGTGAAATGCAATCAGGATAGGTTTGTAGTTGAGGATATTGTTAGGTTCGGTTCGGGTTTTCGGTTCGGGCTTGAAGCCGGGTCGAAGCCGGAGCTTTTGCTGGCGATGAGCAGTTTGTGCAATGGGAGTGATGAGGGTCTTTTGGTGTGTAATGGTTTTAAGGATGCGGAGTATATTTCTCTTGCCATTGTTGCAAGAAAGTTGAGGTTGAATACTGTGATTGTGCTTGAGCAAGAGGAGGAAGTTGACATTGTGATTGATGTTAGTAAGAAGCTTGGTGTTAGGCCTGTGATTGGGTTGAGAGCTAAGCTTAGGACGAAGCACGCTGGCCATTTCGGGTCGACTTCTGGCGAGAAGGGGAAGTTTGGGCTTACGACAACGCAGATTTTAAGCGTTGTTGAGAAGTTGAGGAAGTTTGAGATGTTGGATTGTTTGCAGCTGCTGCATTTTCATATCGGTTCGCAGATTCCTTCGACTGGTTTGCTAGCTGATGGTGTAGGCGAGGCTGCGCAGATTTATTGCGAATTGGTTCGCCTTGGTGCGGGAATGAGAGTGATTGATATAGGTGGAGGGTTGGGGATTGACTATGATGGGTCCAAGTCGAAAGATTCTGATGTTTCGGTTGGTTATAGTATTGAGGAGTATGCTTTAGCTGTTGTTCAGGCTGTTCGTGTTGTGTGTGACCGTAAGGGGGTGGATCATCCGGTTTTGTGTAGTGAAAGTGGGCGTGCGATTGTTTCGCATCATTCGATTCTGGTGTTTGAGGCTGTTTCTGCGAGTTCTTATGAGTCGCCTCAGCTTTCGACTCTTGAGCTGCAGTATTTTGTGGAGAGATTGGCTGATGACATTCTTGTGGATTACAAGAACTTGTCTGCTGCTGCAATTGGAGGAGAGTACGATTCTTGTTTGGTTTATGCAGAGCAGCTGAAGCAGAGGTGTGTTGAGAAGTTTAAAGAAGGGTCATTGGAAATCGAACAGCTTGCTGCAGTTGATGGCATTTGTGAGTTAGTGTCTAAGGCCATTGGTGTGTCTGACCCTGTACGTACGTACCATGTGAACTTATCGGTTTTCACCTCGATTCCCGACTTTTGGGGCATTGGTCAGTTGTTTCCGATTATACCAATCCATCGACTAGACGAGAAGCCTGCTGTGAGGGGAATTTTGTCTGACTTGACTTGTGACAGTGATGGGAAGATTGACAAGTTCATTGGCGGAGAGTCGAGCTTGCCTTTGCACGAATTGGAAGGCAATGGAGGTGTTAAAGGTGACGGTGGGGCCTATTATCTTGGGATGTTTTTAGGTGGCGCGTACGAGGAGGCGCTAGGTGGCTTTCACAACCTCTTTGGCGGCCCAAGTGTGGTCCGTGTGGTCCAGAGCGAAGGGCCCCACAGTTTCGCGGTGACACGTGCTGTGCCTGGACCCTCTTCCAGTGATGTGCTTCGGGTGATGCAACACGAGCCCGAACTTATGTTCGAGACCCTCAAGCATCGGGTCGAGGAATTAGCCAATGACGACGAGCTTGTGAATGGGATTGCTTGTTCATTCAATAATATGCCGTATCTGGCAGCGTCTCACAGTCTAGCAGCTGATGGGGCATGTAATAATGGTTACTATTGCAACCACATTGAGACTTACGCCTCTGGTAGTGAGTCTGTTGCTTCTGATGAGGAGCATTGGTCTTGTTAATTACTTTTTTAGGTAACCTTAGTTTGTTGTCTGATGTCATCTGTTTTCGACACTTCTGTTCAGTTCTGTTGGAAATATGTTTTCCTTGTTAGTCATTATTACTAAGCTGTTCATTTCTCATCTTTTAGTTTGTGAATCATGAACAAAGATGTAAGAAGAGCAGGAGTCCTGAGTCTTTAGCATTCTGTGGAGACGTGGGGAACGTGAACCGAATCAGTGATGTAAAAAATCGGTATTCGATTATTCCCCTAGCTCTATGTAATGTTATTCTTTCCCATCTTAATAGACTTTATTTTTTGCATGGAATCTTGATGTTTCAGTTCAAATTGCCATTGGTTTCTTGATTGATTATCTCAAATGAGAATGTTCAAATGTGGGTGGTCAATTGAAGGCCACAGGTGATTGGTTGGTTGGTGGATATTTGCAAATTGGCTACTCATTCTTTTGCCTTTATACACTTTTGATCTTATGTGGGTCATCCAATTTAGTCTTTATTCTCATTTGATGTTCTTGTGCGTCATAACCAATTGATTTCCTGTCGTTGTCCTCCTTTTGGTTCTCATGTTGCAACATAGATCAATTTAGCCTAGTGTGTAAACCAGTGATTATGCGAGGTATCAGATGCGTATTTGTTCATAAAAGAGATTGATTTTTTGACTGGATTAGGCCCTGACCTGTTTGCAATGAACTAGTAATGTTACTTATTGTTGGAATGCGACTGCGCTTGAGTTTGATAGTGATTAGTTCTCGAAACACATGGATGAAAATAACCCGTGGTGAATTGTGATTCTCTAGCAAGCAAGTTTGTTTTAAGTGAAACTGGCTCATGTTCTGTCTGGATTTATGGTGCTTATCTTGGATTTGAGCTATTTTGTCATAAGCGCCAATTCTGCTGCTATCCACTGGTTTTGGTTGGGCTTATCACAGAATCAGAACTATATTAGGCCACCACCAACTAGTGGGCTTAACTAGTTGCACCTCAAAGTCTGAACCATTCATGTCCAAGAACTTCAGATCTGCATGAATCTTGGGCATCGAAACCTGAATAGTGTGGTTCTTATTGTCTCTGCTTAAATGCTATGATTCTGTCTGATCAAAAGACATCCGTAGAGGATAGAATAAGGATCAGGCCATAGCGACGGAATAGTTTACGTTACTTGCGATTCAATGTTCTGTTTGGTGCTTATATGACACTGAGTTTATTGTCTATATATTCATGGATATCATGTGTAACAATTGACATGCAAGTGGTTCCAGAATCAGTCACTTCACAGGAAAAAGCCATTGCTTCCAACTAAAAAGATGGCAACTTGGCAGTTGGCACAGCAAGCTTGGAACTTTATCAAAGCCGATTGGCTATCGGCATTGATAAGTGGATGATTCTGTCGTGCTTCTTAGGTGTGTTTTAGTTGGTTAAAATACATAATAGAATCAAACGTTTTTTATAAGTCGTTTAGAAAAGATTGTATAATATGATACTCATGGATGAATTCTTGATAGAGGATGCGGAAACACTTTTGGCATGATAGTGGAGTGGTAGAACACCCTTTCTTGTAAATCTTGTAAAGCTGAGTATTCCACTTTTTACAAGAGAGGATCGACTTGTGAGCAATGCATATTGTACCTTGCCAATTTTTATGGATAAGGTTGTTTAATGAGAAAAGATTGTTGCTCTGATGTTACTTCTGGTTTTCTACCGTCAGTCATCGACTATCAGTAAGTCAACGATCGATCGACACGCGGTCCGCTATTTCAGATCGCCTCTAAACCGCTACTCAGACGCCTCTAAACTATTGATTCAGATCGTCTTCAACCACTATTTTTATTTTTTCTAAACTATTAACTTCTTCTAAAAATTTTAATTATTAAAATTTTAACTCTCCTTCCCCCAATTCCCACCACCACCACCCACCATCTTCTTCCCCACCACCAACACTGCACACCACCACCAAAATCACCTTTGTGTATGTCATAGTTGTGGTTATTATAGATTTTACAATACATAGATTGTAAGATAGACTTCTTTTGTTATTTTACAAATGCACTGCTGAATTCTTGGAATAGCTATCTCAATGCCAAAAATATTCACGATGTTCAGTAGCTTTTCAATGGCCTCTCTTGCATTACCAGGTATGAGTGGTTTTGTTGCCGAATTAATAGTATTTTTTGGATTAATTACTAGTGAAAAATATCTCTTACTAACAAAACTACTCATTACTTTTCTAATGGCAATTGGAATGATATTAACTCCTATTTATTTATTATCTATGTTACGTCAGATGTTCTATGGATACAAGATATTTAATGTTTCAAATTCCTATTTGTTTGATTCTGGACCACGAGAGTTATTTCTTTCGATCGCTATTTTTTTACCAATACTAGGTATTGGTATGTACCCCGATTTCGTTCTTTCACTCTCAGTCGAAAAGGTTGAAGCTATTCTATCTAATTTTTTTTATAGAAAGTTTGAATGAATTTTACAACCATTTCTCTTACAATGACAAGAAGAAGAAAAGGTCAATCAAAGATCATCGAGCTCCGATCCATGGCGGAAGCTCCGATCCATGGCGGAAGCTCCAAAAAAAAAAC
Organism: Plantago major; assembly: GCA_026545765.1. Lineage (NCBI taxonomy): Eukaryota > Viridiplantae > Streptophyta > Magnoliopsida > Lamiales > Plantaginaceae > Plantago > Plantago major. The sequence goes on along the minus strand of CM048843.1, from coordinate 85,327,612 downwards.
AGATCGAAGCTTCCGCCATCCGGCAGTGGCGTGGCCAAAGCTCCGGCAGTCCATGGCGGAAGATCCGATCAAGCTTTCGTGGCAGCTTCCGGTTAGACTAAAAATATTTTTTTAAAAATATATTTAAATAATTTAAAGCGACGTAGGCGGTTGGAGCAACACGTAGCGCAACACGAGCGATACCCATGACAACACTTAGTGTGAAAGGTAACAACAGATTATTCGATCTCCACCGTTAAAATTTTAATCTAATGGATCAAAATAGGTGACTGACATTAGTCAGGGCGACACCTTGACTGACGGTAGAAAGCTCCATGTTACTTAGGCTTCTACTTCTCCATGGGAGGGTTTATAAGTAGTTACGCCTCTAACATCTAATAACCCATTGTTTAGATGTCAACTTATACGGTAACACGATGGATTACTCTATGTATCTGTTGTAACGATTCAAAACTTTTAGTATGCGAATTAGAGTATCACGTTCATTTCGTTGGAAATAATATCGATATTAAACGATTAGCCATCTTTTATGGACTTGTTTATTGGTTGCAAATTAGCTCGAAATAAGGTTGGTATTATTTTGGCCCGGAAAGAACATTTAACAAGTTATTTGGCCCACGTTTCCTACCAAAGGAAGCGTCACATACTAATTGGTTAACGTTGAGTTTGGCCCATTTCAAAACACTTGCAGCCCAACCTGTTGATACGGAAATATGTCCAATCCGTAATAGATGCCTTTGGAGCGTATCATAAGGCGTATTAAGCTGTCTAAGGTTAAAAGGCTCAAGGTTCGACCCAAGATTCCTTGGAGTCAACCTTCCTGAAATAAGCAATAAGAATCTTGGCCTTCAAGACAAGCGGTCCGACCCAGACCATGGTCTAAATACCATGGTGGTACGACCCAGAGACGTTGACTCGGACATATGACACGGACCTCGTAAGGAACCAAGTGAACTGGCACCAAGAGAGAAGGCAAGGTCCGAGGTTAGCAAGGTCCGAACCACAGTACTTTAGGAGTACTTTAGGAGGTTGTCTAAGTTGTCTTACAGTCAAGTGAGTACTGCTCGGATCATTGCTCCGGACCTACCCTTTCAGACGAAGGTCCGAAACGGATATCAGAAGTCTATAATCTCTCAAGAAAAGACTAAACTACCCTCTAGAGCCCAAAAGGGAAATGGGTTAAGTCTTTTTAATGGGCCATGGGCCTAACAAAGCCTTGTTGGTGTAATCTAAGCCTTATACTTGGCACGATCTCGTGAAGCTCTTCCTTTTTGGGAGAAGCCTATATATATATACATATACATATATATACATACATATATATATATATACATATATATACATACATACATATATAGATATATATATACATACATACATATATATATATATATATATATATATATATATATATATATATATATATATATATATATATATATATATATATATATATATTGCACACATTTCCATGTAAATGGTAAGTCATCATTACGAACTAATCCCGATTACTATACAGAGCATATCTTTAGTCTTTCTCAAGTAAAGTCTTTACCCGGTTTGACACTTAGCAAACCGAGTCAACGGTTCTAACCCCCAAAGTTACTTGTGCAGGTTCTTACCTTCTAGTTCTTTGGAGTGCTTTGGACCCTAGCTTTGGACGCTCTACAGTGATTTTAACTCAGCGATTTTGGAAAGAACTTATTAAGTGTTCGGGGACTTTACCCTCAACACAACCCAATATGAAATGTATTCCCACTTCACAACGCAGCCCAATATGAAATTTATTCCCAACCCATTGCACTCATTTAATAATGAGTTTCTTTGAGAAACTGGAACTATGCGTAATTTGTAGACGATTCGTAATGTGAGTATGGCGATGATGATAAACTTAGTGTCGCGCATGATTTTGGAAATACACAGATAGAGTTGAATTTGGGAGAATGTGAGTATAAAATAACAACTGTTTTATACAAGTACGAAGATTTTGTTGTCTGGAGCTTTGGCAAGAGTTGGAAAACTAAGTTATAGAAAATGTGAGGACAATAACTGGATTATAAAAGAGTTGAGAAATTTGAAAAATATAAATAAAAGAGTTAGAGAAATTTTGTGTAACGTACTAAAGTTTCAAATCAAGTCCAAAGAATTTAAAAGGATCGAAAACTCTACTCATACCAACAGGGTGCACCTTTTTTTTCGGGAATCCATCCATAGGAACTGTAGAGTTAAACGTGCTTGCTCTTGAGCCATCTTATGATGGGTGATCAACTAGGAAGTCTTCCGGTTTGCCCACGATAGTGGGAACAAAATGTTCGGGAAAGGACATGTGTTGGTACAATGGGTTCAGCATATCATCCGGAGAGCTGCTCATGAGTAACCGCACTGGCCCAAAAGGTCGGGGTTGATTGATTAGTGGTCAGGTCGTTACATTTTGTGTTAAATTTAGGGTGTTATATAAAAGGGTTGAAATAAAATGAATCAGAAATGAGTATGTAATTCTGTACATTATAAAAGAGTTGGAAAATTTTTGTTCTTGATTTTGAGTTTATAGGAAAACTGGATCATAAAGAGTTGAGAAATTCATCAACTATTAAAAGAAAAGGGAAAAAACATGATTAAAAGTTGGGGACAAAAATAAAAATATTGAGTATGAAAAACATGTAGTATAAAAAAGTGTTGAGAAGGTAATGTATTAGTTACTGTAAAACTTTATACATTTTCAATTTTTAAATGCGATAGAATTCCATGTGAAGTATGAAAAATAGAAATAACATGTTCACAACGGTCATAGGTACAATATCTAGATAAATCATCTAAATACATACCTATGTTATCAATAAAAACATCAATATTTATCAAAACGTCTATATTGTTAAAACATTTGTACTTTCATACACCAAAAATATATTTATTAACAACTTAAATATTTTAATCAACAACATAAGTATTTTTGTTAACAACATAAATCCGTATCAAGAAAAATTATCTGGACTCTCGAGTGGGAGACTTACTGTACATTTAGTAGCATGACTCCAATATTAGTAAGTAGATATATAAATCCGTATTAATATTATATAAACCATATTAGAACATATTTAGTAGATATTAAAGTTCATACAAACCATTAATGAGGAATACATGCATAAAGTCCAGTTTTGTAATACTAGTTATGTACGGACCCGACATATAATTATGTATTGGTCTGAAATTCAGTATACTATATTAAACGCACATTAAATCTTCACAAAATCTCATAAGAGATGATTTATAGATAATTTATCTATAGATGGCCTATGTTATCAATAACATATCCATGTTATTAATCAAAACGTCTATATAGTTAATAAATAAGTCTTGTTGTAATATGATCGATGATTTTCTTTACAATATAGGCTCGTCTCTAGATAAATTATCTAAAAAGTGTCTCCCAGGAGAGTTGATCTTAAATCTTAGTGTGTATTACTGTTTTAACTAGTACTAACCCGTGGCGATCCCAATGTATAGTTTACTTTTAATAATAAATAAAAATGTGAGGATAAAATAAATTAATCAAGAAAATAAGATAGTTAAAATTCCTTGTAAACAACGTTGGTCGTGGTGTCAGTGTGTAGTCCTTCGTCAAATACTATATCATTGTGTCTTATAAATATAGAAAATGTAAAATACGACTCATCATGACATATATGCTTTGAAAGGGGTAGGACCCGACCCGAACTCGTTCAGGACTCGACGGGTTGATAACATATAGTATTTTATATCGGGTCGTCCCCGTAGCTAATACGTTAATTAATAACTTATACTCCAATCCGAACCAAAATAAAATACAAAAGTGTATAATGCAGTTAACATGGTGGTTTCCAACAACCCCTTGGGTGCCCCCTCCACCCGCCCCGAACCCGTGGCGATGCTACGGTATAGTTTACTTCTAATGATAAATAAATTAATCGATAAAATAAGATAAATTAAACAACGTTGGTCGTGGTGTTTGTCTGGAGTCCTTCTTCGTCCAATAATATGTCATTGGATTTATGTTAATTATAGAAAATGTAAAATACGACTCATCATTACGTATATAATTTGAAAAGGGTATAACCCAACCCGAACCCGTTCAGGACTCGACGGGTTGATAATATATAATATTTTATATCGGATCCTCTACCCGTAGCTAAGACATTAATTTATAACTTATACTCCAATCCGAACCAAAATAAAATACAAAAGTGTAGAACGCAGTTAACATGGTTGGTTCCCAACAAACTCTGGGGTGCCCCCTCCCTCGCCCCGAACCCGTGGCGATGCCACGATATAGTTTGTTTTTAATGATAAACAAATTAATCGATAAAATAAGACAGTAAAAATTCCTTACAAACAACGTTGGTCGTGGTGTTTGTGTGGAGTCCTTCTTCGTCCAATACTATATTATTGGATCTTTGTTTATGGTAACTATAGAAAATGTAAAATACGACTCATCATGACGTAAATATATTCTTTGAAAGGGATATGATAGTTTTATATCGGGTCATCTACATGTACCTAATACGTTAATTACTAACTTATACTCCAATCCGAACCAAAATAAAATACAAAAGTTTACAACGCAGTTAATGGGGTTGAACAACCCCTGAGGTAGTATGTGGTTCCCCATCACATACAAAATTTATTATTCTACAAACATAATTTAAATATTACTATTTTTTTTTTTTTGCACCCACCCCTAACATACCCCCACCCCTCGCGGAGACTTTTCACTAACTTAACCATAAAATGTTGCGGTTTATGTATTGCCACAAAGGTATGTACGGGTTCGAGTCTGGACATCATTATTCCAAACGGGTTTGAATTCAGGTTGGATAGAACCCGGGAATACCAGTGTAGAGTGTTCCTCGCTCTTGTTAATGGTCATAACTTAGTAAACATGTATAGAAAAATGTATGCTCTCGATTCAAAATAGTTTTTGAAGTTTTGTATATAAGTTTATACTATATATGCAACCAATTTACAAAAAAATAAACAATGAAAGATATACTGGCTGAAAATGTAACTAATTCCACAAAATTTCCGTGGCGATGCCGCGATATAGTTTACGTTTAATAATAAATAGAAATGGAAGGACAAAATTAATTAATCGAGACAACCCCTAGGCTGGTATGTGCTCCCCCACATAACGATCTTGGTATGGATTATACAAATCTACCAAACCAACATCATCATAAAAACATCCAACTGGTAATCTATGTACTAAGACGTTAGCCTCACGTTTAACCTGACAAAACTTCATGGAATAAAATTCTTTATCAGATACCTGAATTTCTTTGAAAAGTGAAACAAAGGGGTCAAAGCTAAAATTTGTCGGATATTTAATTACCAAAGAACAATATCTTTCAATTACTACATGTTGCCACTCAAAATCTCAAACAAATTTAGTTACAAATTTGGCTGGCCAACCTTCCGCATTTTCAGCAACCATAAGACATAAAATTTTGTCACTAAGCAATAACCTTGCCTTCATGATCCCTAATAACAACACTAATTCGTCCCCCTATTCAGACTCTGCTCAACCGTATCAAAATTTCAAGTAGGATGGCTGGAATTTGAATGAATTTAGTGGGATTTAGCCAATCAACTTTATATATTATATGATATTATTATATAAGAACACCCAACTGATAATCTAAGTGCTAAAATATTAGCCTCACGTTTAACCTGACAAAACTTCATGGAACAAAGTTATCGTCCCCTATTCGGACTCTACTTTATTTTTAAAATTCCATTATTTTATTTTATCTTATTTAATAAATTTATATTTTATTTTAGCAAAAAATAATTTAATAATAATAATAATAATAATAGATTGGTGTCTATGGATTCGTCCTGTTACGGTGAATTCAAATATATGTTCAAAATATTTTTCGGGGTTTTGTAGATAAGTTTATATGAGATTTAATAAAAACTATATATGCAGTCAATTTACAAAAAATAAACAGTGAAAAATATACTAGTTGAAAATGCAACTAATTTCACAAATTCCACGTAGGATTGAATTAATTTAATAAATGCTCTATTTTTAAAATTTTATTATTTCATTTTTTCTTATCTAATAAATTTATATATTACTTTAATGAATAAAATGATTTATTTAATTAATAATAGTATGCAAGATTGGTATCTTATGGATTCGTCTTGTCGTGGCGAATTCAAATATATGTTCAAAATATTTTTCGGATTTTTGTAGATAAAGCTATATGAGATTTAATAAAAATTATATATACAATCGACATATAAAAAATATAAATGAAATATATACTGGCTAAAATACAATTAATTTTACAAAATTCCACGTAGGACTGAATGAATATGGTGTAATAGTATTCAAGATTGGTGTCTATGAATTCGTCTTGTCATGGCGAATTCAAATATATGTTCAAATTATTTTTCGGATTTTTGTAGATAAAGTTATATGAGATTTAATAAAAACTATATATACAGTCAACATACTAAAAATAACAATGAAATATATACTGGCTAAAATACAACTAATTCTACAAAATTTCACGTAGGACTGAATGAATCTAGTTAGGTTTAGCTTGTGCTTTACATAATATATGGATGGATGGATGGATTAAGCTTAATATATTTAAAATAGTTCATGGGGGGTCTTCTATCGTCAGTCAGGGTGTTGTCCTAACTAAAGTCAGTCATCTATTTTGATACATTAGATTAAAATTTTAACGGTGGAGGTCGAATAATCTGTTACATTTCGCACTAACTGTTGCCATGGGTGTCGCCGTGTATGCAAGGTTATGCTACGTACATTTCTAACCGCCTACGTCGCTTTAAATTATTTAAATATATTTAAAAAAATATATTTTTGATACATTAAAAAATTACCTCTATTAAAAAATCAAAATCAAAATTTTGAAATCAAAATTAAATCAAAACCAATAATCAAAATTAAATCACCTATCTTCTTCCCCACCACCAACACCACCACCAGCCACCACACCGCCACCACCCACCACCACAACTCACCAAAATTCATGGCGGAAGCTCGGAGCTTCCGCCATGGAAGCTCCGGCAGTGGTTTTGGTGGCGGTGTGCGGTGTTGGTGGTGGGGAAGAAGATGGGTGGCGGTGGGTGGTGGTGTTGGTGGCGGCGGTGGTGGTGGTGGGGGTGGATTGGGGAAGAAGATGGGTGGTAGGGAAGGAGGGTTAAAATTTTAATAAGTGAAATTTTTGGGAGAAGTTAATAGTTTCAAAAAATAAATAAAAAAACAAATAGCGGTTGAAGGCACAGAGCAACGGTTTAGGGCGATACAGATCAATGGACACGTGTCAAATGTCGACACATTGACTGATAATAGTGAGGACGACACCTTGATTGATGGTAGAAAACATGTAGTTCATGGTAAGATTAGTGAAAAGTTTTTACTGAAATGGGGATTAGAGGTAAATATTATTGCAAATTGGTGAAAACCCCATTAAAAATAGCTTTTCACAAAACAGTGACAGCATCTGCCCGCATCTTAGCCTTTCCCTCGTCCAATTCCTCTCTCCATTTACACTCCTCCGATTTAATCTTGATCCTCTTTCACCTCAGGAGGTTCGATCTTGACATCAAATCATTCAAAATCTCATCTTTATTCCTTTCAATTTTGCGTCTATTTATCAATTTCTAAGTGAACTGTGTATTTCTGCTTCTTGATGTAGGTGTTTACGCTGAGCCCGTGTTGCTGCGACCTGAAATTCAGCAATTATGGATCATATGGTAATTTTCTGAAGCAAATTCTTGTACTTGGTGGTTTTGTATTGCCCTTTCTTGTTCACTACTTCACTGTGTGAAGAAAGTTCGGATTTTTTTTAAATTCAGCAATTATCTCCTAACTTTTCAGAGTGGATCATATGGTAGGTGTTCATGGAATATGGTAGTTTGGTAATCCATTTGTTAAAAGCTCTTCTCACGGGGTATTGACTCTCAGAATTGTTACCGCTTTATGTTCCCACCAATTCTTGGATTTGGGTTGTTTTGCTCAATCTTTATCTTGAGGCCAATGCCAGAGAAGGTTGCTTTGTTGAATTGGAATATTACTAGTCGATTCTCTTGAGAAACGAGATCTGCTAGAGATAATATGATGATGTATGCATATCAAACAAAATATGTCATCAGTGGGAGAATCATTTTGATTGGAGCTTAGCTTTCCATCAATATAGTATTGCTGCATGTTACTTGAAGTTTCGGATGGGTATATTATGGAGCATTTGAAACCATCATACCTGTTATTAGCAGAGTTTTCCAACAGATTTTTTTCTAACATAGTACTACTGAGTACCGATGTTATAGAGTTTAGTGCCATAGTGCTGTATTATATCCTATGGACTATAGCTTTCTGAGCACTGTGTCACTATAGACCCCTGGACCGTTGTGGTCATATTGAATGAAACCCAAGGCTTTATGTTGTATCTGAAGCTTCATAACACAAAAATGATGCACGTGGAGGGTAAAAAAAACTAAGAAGTCAGGATATGTGCAAGATTACACGTCTTAGAGGGATTGTAATATCTATAACAGCCACATTTTAGTGATATATATGAAATTTTACATACGTGGGCTATATTTTCCAAGATCCAATAGCTACTTGCTGTGCTACGCCCTGTAGCTCCACGTTGTCTTTGCCCTACGGTGCACTATGAGTCATTAACAATTTCGATGATCATTCTTTGACTTGTAGATTCTGACAGTATTTCATGATATATTTCATTTCAGTTTTTTGATGGATATGGATACCATGGGACATCATTTGAGCAAACATATCGGTGTTATCCAGCATCATTCATTGACAAGGTTGGAAAGACTTCCTCGAGAAACTCGCAGTTTTTAACTGTCAATTCTGTCGACTGTCGAGCGATGCTTGAAAGTTCATATTCTAAACTGTTTCAATACCCTGATACATCTGGGATACTTGAATGTTCATATTCTAAACAGTTTTATGATACTTGGGATGTTTCATATTTCAGTTGCTTTTTAATGCGTGCAATGTTGCAAATATTTTGGAAAATCGAATAAATATGATTTTTTGTCGGTTATTACTCTATATGTCCCTTAAAACTGTAATTTTTCCCATTTCTAGCACACTGCTAATTTCTTCCATCTCTCATACGCAGGCACAAATAGAAAATGGGGATAAAAGTAAGCGATCTACGTGTTCATAAATCTTAGCAGTTTGTAACATTCTTTTGAGTTTGAGGCCTTATATTTCCTCTTTCCGTTGAATGCAGTTATCATGCCTCCATCAGCTCTTGACCGTCTTGGTTAGTTACCCTTTCTGATGTTGGTTTATGATTTCTTGCTATTTTACAGTGTTTCTCAAGGCCACCTTTATCTCTCTTTGACTTTTCTAAAACTACAGCACAACTCCATATTGATTATCCAATGTTATTTGAGCTCCGAAATGCTGCCACCGAGCGCGTTTCTCACTGTGGGGTTCTGGAGTTCATTGCAGAAGAAGGCATGATTTACATGCCTTACTGGGTAGGGTCTATTTACATGATACCTCTTTTATTGATAGCTTTTCCGCTCCAGTTGAAGTGCTCAATATTATTGTCTTGTAGATGATGGAGAATCTGTTATTGCAAGAAGGAGACATTGTGAGAGTAAAAAATGCTACTCTACCTAAGGGTACTTATGTCAAGCTGCAACCACACACCACCGACTTCTTAGATATATCCAACCCTAAAGCTATGTAAGTCTGGTGAAATTTGTTTTTCTGAGCATTAACTGAAATACGTAGCATTTAGATGTGTCTTCTGGTGGTCTTGTTTCTCTTTCTTTTGGTGTCTCCTAAATCTCCCTGTAACATTTCATTCAAATTGCAACTATGTAAAGAATGAGAGACAAAATCTCAAGGAGAAACATATGTCTGCAATATCGTTGTTTACTTAATCTTTATGTACTTACATGCTTATGGCCGTCCAATGTTTTGTCAATTATTGTGAGAAAGGTTATGTATAATATGGTAAAAGCATAGATCATATACTGTTTAAGGATCCAATCCATCTGATTTTATGGTTGAACAAGCATGTGGGGAGATACTATTAATTTGTGGTTTACAATATAAATTTTCTATAATAAAAGGATGGTTGGTTTGAAAAATTGAACTAAGCAATCCTGCCCATTCCAATCCATGGAATCCCTTTACCCATCTGTAAGTTAAATCCTTTCGGTTGGATAAAGTTAGATTCACACTTTCTAATGTTCATTTGTTCGTGTTGCAGCCTGGAGACCACGCTAAGGAACTTTTCTTGCTTGACCATAGGAGATAGCATCATGGTGGCTTACAATAACAAGAAATATTACATTGATATTGTTGAGGCAAAGCCATCCAATGCCATAAGTATTATAGAGACTGATTGTGAAGTCGACTTTGCTCCACCTCTTGATTACAAGGAACCTGAGAGACCAGCTGTGGCAGTTCCAACAGGCAAACAATCTGAAGGTGCTATTTCTACCTATTTCCTATGTGTCTCTTTCGGTTCTTATAGAAAAATAAATAAAAGAAATTATATACCTGCATGAAGCGCGAGCATGTTTAGCTACCCTAGCACTCAAATAGAGCAATTCTTGCATTGCCTTATTAGACACGTCTGTTATACTGCACAGCACATCTCTGCACCCTGCAAGGCATGCAAGGATTTCGCCCAAAAATTGTTTGGTGTTCAACTAAATTTAAGTACTTGTACCTCTAATTCACCTCACAAGTTTACCTTTCTTTTTGGCGGTTTATACAGTTCAAGAAGAGCCTCCAGCTGAAGCCGAACCAAAAGTAATTCCTTTCACTGGTACTGGGAGGCGCTTGGATGGGAAACCTTTACAGACGCAGCCCCCACCCATTTCATCATCTGGCTCAAAAGACAAGCGAACAGATGTACCTGCAGGGCAAGCTTCTTCGTCTAGTCACAGTTCACAAAGTACCAATCGCCAACTACAAGGGAAGCTTGTTTTTGGATCAAACACTAGCCGCCCTGGGGAAAAGCTCAAGGTCTCTTTTTTACTATAGAATACTATAGATATATGTTGAGAGTCAATTAGGCTCTATATATACTCATTCTTTTGTTTGTATTGTAGGAAACTCCGAAAGAGGCTAAGCAAGAGCCACCAAAGAATGAAGAGCCAAAGTTCCAGGCGTTTACAGGAAAGAAGTACTCGTTGAAGGGTTGATAGCAAACTAATTTATGATGCTTTGCTTATGTTCTATTAAGACCTCCTGTCTCGTTTAAAGCTGTAAAATCATGGGTTTTTCATCCCTAATGTGTAGTTGAAGATATATATTTTGAACTTAAATTACCCTTTCAGCTGATTCGCCATTCTTGCTGTCCTTTTTTCTTTCTTCTCTATGATGGTTGCATCGATCATATACTATCGAAAATCCCTACTTGAACAAAATCTTTGTGAATTGTCATAACAGTAAAAAAATGCATGAGACAAATTTGCATGCATTGGCTGATTTCTAGCCACAGTGTCCGCGTATGTTTCGGGTCTCTAATTCTCATGAAGTATGCGTAGAATGTGTTACGTAACCCTATTACTCCATGTTCGAAATCTGACAAGAACACCTGCCAAGGCCTTACCCCTTAGAAACATCAGAACTCCTGAATAGTAATGTAAGAGTCTATCAGGTACCCTCAAAGGCATAATGCATTCTCAAGTTGATTTGGCTACATTCTGATCGTTTAATCAGTTAAGTGGTAGCAAACAAAACTGATAGAAGTTGAAAGAATAAAGAATCAGATGGATGTTGAGATGTTATGAAGACATGATTGCTTTTAGAGCATCTTTGACATAGGGATATTTGAAAGTGAATCCAAGTTCCTTGGCCCTGGTGGGTAGAACCTTTTGTCCTTCAAGTACCTGGAATAATGCACATGAATCAGTACACCTAAAGTAGAAACAAAAGGTGTTACGCTTAAAGGAACACGCAGGAAAACTCAGAACATTGATGCCACAGTTACAGCTTATCAAAATTTTAAGAGACATTGGTGTTTGATGTCCTTGGAGTACTATTATTCATAGACGACAGAGATCAGAGAATTTGAACCACTGGGACATACTACTTGATAGTGAGGCCAGACAATAGAATCCAGCAGCTTGTTAACCATTTATGACCAATTTCAGACAATAATGCAAGAGTTTCATCTGTGAGGGTCTTACCACAGTAGCACCTTCGCCAAGAACAGCTTTGAGTGCAAGGTCTGGCACAGGCAGCCACGATGGTCGTCCCATTACAGATCCCAAATGATTACACAGTTCTGAGAAGCGAATCGGATTTGGTGCTGTGCCATTGATGACTCCTATTTTTATTGCACATGAACTATGTCAGAAGAAGAGCATTGGCAGTTAAGCAGAAAACATAAATACTGTTTTTGACTTGTTGGAAGCAAAAGCCATGACAAATATCAGTATATTTCTTGATTCATCAACATTACTTAAAAGTTTATATCTTTGCATAATCATTCCAAACCCCAAAACATTACAGAAAGCTTGTAGGAGGGCCTGAAAAAGTTCCTTTTATCTAACGAACTGAAAGACAGCTTGAAAACGTAACTTTGGCCTCCCAGTAATCATCATACCATGGTGGAATTGACGTGTGTCTTGCATCATATTCGTAACTAAAATAGTTACTATTAGCTTCTGCTGATCTACTATGATGTGAAAGTGAAAAACCCAACTTGTAACGTCCTCATTTGATACAGTATCCTACTCAAGTACTCAACCCAACATTACGAGATATTGGCACATGCATTTGACAAGTTGACAACACTACAATATATTACCAGCTCCACACACTTATGACATTCAAGTGTAGTCATCAAAGACAGAAAAATTGTAGGATCGGTGAGTTTCACCTATATACGACGGGTTGGATAAAGCTTCATAGATCAGGCTTACAATGTCATCGACATGAATCCATGAGAACCTGTGCAGAGGCAAGATAACAAAACAGAATAAAGGTTTTGAAAGAGTTTTAATGAACCAAAGTAGAAAATTCTATGATGTCACTACTAAGATAGCACTCGTTGGGGCAATTTAAATTTCAAGAAAGGACATAAAAATTATTCCTCTTCCGACATTCAAAAACGAGTTTCATAAAGGGTAAATGTAAATGCTATATAAGTTGATGACTTCTTGTTAGGAGGAGTGTAGTACCACTGTTTTCCGGAGCCCAAAGGTCCACCAGCGAACAACTGGAAGAGGGGTATCATTTTAGCTGTAGAGATACTGAAAGGAGTCAATAAATTGCAATGTTTTCATGAACCCTGTAGATTTTGCTTTTGAATCTCAAAATGATCGTAGAGTAACAGGGAAGGAAAAAGAAGAGATACAAAATCACACCTAAAGCTCCGCCCTCTTTTCCGAGTACAACACCAATACGAATGAGCGCAACTCTGACATCTTTATTAGTGCTCAAAGCAGTCGCTTCCCATTCTCTACAAACCTGATAACAAAAAAAAAAAAAAAAAAAAAAAAGAAAGACATGGGAGAAAAAAGAGATGCAAGATTTACTTTCAGAGATGCACATTGCTAGAATTGTCTTTGATCAAGAACACAGTAAAACTAATTACCTCTGCGAGGTAATCATTTCCTGATGGACTTTGCTCATCAAATACACGTGTTTCACTAGTGCCTGAGTCCATCAAATAGGAGTAGAACAATATGTGATTAAGCAACAACAAATGCTTATTAGTTAATGCATTAAGAGCTCATAGCTGAGTTTGTTTGTCATGCTAGTTTCACTAATTTTTACAATCCAAGTACAGGATAACTTGATGAACAATAAGGTAATGAATGGAATAGTTCAAGCACATACCATAGTAACCAACGGCTGTTGCACTGATCAAAACTTTTGGGCGGATTTCATCCGGTGAGTTGTTTATTACATCTACAACCTGCACAATTCAGCATTTTATTTTATCAGTGACATTATCATATGAACCGGAATAATTATTCTTGTTTCAACACCCAAACAGTACAGTTGCAGCATAAGAAGAAATTTGGAATAAGGATAGGTGATTCTAACCTTTGAGGTAACTCTAATTCTGCTATCCTTGATCTCTTTTTTTATCTGTAACGTTCAAATGAAATTAATGCATCAATAAAATCACAGGTGCATGCTATGTACATATTATATATAAATCCATCTGCTGAAGTGAGAACTATCCTACTCTTCCCTGTTTTGTCTTCTTCCTTCCAACTAAAGACTAGATCAGAAATGGCTTCGATTTCAGAAAGTTTTACTAGAAAGGGAGAAGTAAGGATGCTGACGGGCAACTCATGGAAAAAGTGTTAAGCCATGAGATTTTCTACTTTGTTGGATAATTTACAAGAGAAGGAATGTTGTAAAGAGAAGTCTGAGAAGCTATGTATTTATAGTTATATCCTATGGAAAACAATATTTAGTCAAGCATGCTAATTTTTACAACATACCTCAGGTGACCATCTCGTACTTATAGGCATTCCAGCTAGATTTACAACTGCTGTAGAACCTTGAATGCAATTATTCCATTCTGGCTCTTCTGCTATTACTATTCCGGGAAAGTCCCTGACTACAAAAATACAAACAACTTTAGCGGAAGCATAAGAAGTGAGACAGAATTTTATGGTAAGAGAAATGGAACGCGTAATGACAAAATAGTCTAGAACGAGAGGCATCTGAAAGGCATGATGAGATTGGATACCAGAAATCCGTAAAACTATGTAATCATATCTCAGGAATAAGAAGTGAAAGGACACATTATTCTTCTGCCGACTATTTATCTTGTTTCTATATGATCATCGAACAAGATGGGGGATTTAATTACGTTCTGTTCTCTCCTTAAGTTTGTCCAAGAATTAGTATATCACAACTTTTAATTAACAAAACACTGCTGGATTTGGGGGTTCATTTCATGTCAGCTATCGCAAGGAACATACATGTTATCAAACTCATCAACACATTACATGAGTCACTTAGTGAAATCTTTACAGACTACAGCTTCATTACCTTCTTACCCGGAAAAATTGACAGGGCTTTTGACTTTGACCTCGTTAGCACCCGAACACGATGATCCTCTACATACACGAGAAAAAACACCAGTTCATTAGATATTGAAACTATAGAGTGATGAAATTAAGTCACAAGCATGCCATGGAAATCAAGCTATTGAATATAAATAACTCGTTGCATCATATTTGATAAATTTATTAGCGATTTGATTTGAGCCAAATTTTCTTGCTCATTTGATGGAAAGTACGAACAGAACGAAGTTCATATCTTTTGAGAGAAAATCGTTGTCATACTTATCCCATTTTCTTATTGTTAACTGATTCATCATGGCCAACAAGAATGTGGAATAACATTTACCTGCTTGTAATCTTTGCACCAACCGTTTACCTAAAAACCCCGTTGCTCCAGTTATCGAAACAATCATCTCGTCTCCCTGTCGTAAAACAAAAGAAGCAAGCAAAATCTGATTCAGCTAAGAATCAACTATGACAACCAATAACAAGCAAGACATCTTGCTCACTGAGCTGCCTATCATTTTAAATGGGGAAAACTCACACAACAAGCTTAACTTTGTGTTATTGTGTACATATAGACATAGCATTACTTTCCTTCCGACTAATTTCCCAATTGAAAATGCACTAAACTCTGGCTATAATTCAAGGCGCCAGTACAAGTGTATGATAATGATGCTTAGAAACCGCATTTCACAAATCAGTCAACCAAAATCTTATGCAATTGACAACATTTGCATTTCAAAAACTTCACAAAAATAGTTCTCTAAACGGTAAAGGTTGTTCTTTTGTGAGAAATACCTTCTGGGATGCCCCTGAGCAATTGACACTGAAAGTTGTCATCTTTCTGAATCTCCATACCTGCAAAATTCAATCAGAGTAAGAATGCCAGTAAAAATACAAAATTCCAAAGTATAACCAACTTTTGCAGAGTAAAGAATGTACAGGGGAAGCTCTTGGACAGTGAAGAGCTGGAGAAATGGACTTTGCCCAAGACATGGAAAGCTCCATTTTAGTAGATGAGAGAGAGTTTCTGGCTGGTTTTCAGTGGACCCAATTGAGTCTTGGAGAGCTGTAGACTCGAGCAAATGGGAGCAATAAAGAAGATGAAGCTTCTGTTGGCTTTTTCATTCATTGTGTTAAGAAATTGTGTGAGATGTATAGAGCCACATCCTTCACTAAAACTCAAAATCCACCAGTCTTTGTTTTTGTTTCTCGTTTCTTGTTTCTACCATCACTTGGCAACTTTTTTTATTTTTCTCTATCACTTGACTCCAGCTAAATCATCCCAAAGTTTTTGATAGGTTAATGGGATTGAAAGTGATAATTTACCAATAAACCAAAAAAATGCAAATTCCATTATCTATTTTCCGATTCAATCACAACCGAGTATGAAGTGCGCATGAAGTACATGTATTGACTTGTGGGGATCAGCATATTGTCCGTGCTCAGAAGCATTTATGAGTAACGGTTACGATCCTATGAGTCGGGCTTCGGTTAATATTGGTACGAGAGTGGACCAGTTAAAAACCCACATGTGGTGACGATTTCTATGCAAGTCACAATGAGAACGTTGCACAGTTTAAGATGTAATGTTCCAAAGTTTCAGATAGGTTAAAATGACTAAGAACGCTTCTATTACTAACAAGGCATGCCTTTCTTGTTGGAAACACATCATAAAAAAAGTACTATCAATTATGGTTGTTTGATATAGGGTAATCTTAGTATCGTTGGCCCACTGGAAGTTTCCAGAGCATGCACGAATGAGGACTAAATGTGTAAGAAAGTAAATGTATTGATTTGTAGACCAACATATTACCGCATCAGTATCAGTCCAAATGATCGAATTTCAGCCACAAGATAGGGTTTTACACAAACACTATTATCGTTATTTCTCATCACAATTTCATTTATAAGCAAGAGTCTCTTGACCGATAGTAATAGAAGAGGCGTATGAAGATCAGAATTTAATACAAAAACGATAGGAGTATGATTTTTTATCTAAAAATATCGATATTTTACATATATATGGAAAATGCAATTTGATTCCATGCAGTACTCTAGTTGATGTTTTATGTGAAAGTAAAACTATGAAAATTGGGTGGGCGAAAATTCCATTTGAAATGAAAAAAAATGAAAAACAAAAGATGGAAAACACAAATGCCATACCGTTAGGTCCATTTTAACTGAAAGCTTCTAAAACCCTACATCCAATCACCACATGCAATCATCACTCGATCACACCAGAAAAATTCACACACTTTCTAGGCGTTATGTTTCTGCTATCCTACACAACCGCTACCGGAACATTGTTGCGCCTCTCTGGACTATTTCTAAGAACGCCGTTTTGCATTTACAAAAATGCGATTTTGCTAAACTAAAATTAATGTTTTATGTTAAAATTCCGATCCTCACGATTTAACTACGAAGTCGAAAACTACAAAAATTGATTGGACGAAAATGCCCTCGGGAGAAAAAAGGAAACAAAAATGAAAAACTCAAGCCCCATTGCCATTTAGGTCCATTTTCATTATCACTAGAAGCTTCTAAAACCCCAGTAAAACCCTACTCCATTCTCACTCTGATAGCAAAGCAAGCACTCTCTCTCTTTCTCTCTCTAACAATCGTCACTCAATCAACCAAACCAGAAAAATGCACAGGCTTTCGAGGCGTTCTGTTTCTGCTATCCTACACAGCCGCTACCGGAATGTTGCTGCGCCTCTTTCTTCCTCCACTCCCTTCCATCATCAATCGGTATCTTCTGCTTTCATTTCCGCTTTTTTTGGTACCAATTTGGCATCTAATTGTTGATTAATTAATCAAGTTTTTGGAATAATCCGTGTATTTTCTGCTTTCATTTCCTATTTTTTTGGTACCAATTTGACTTCTAGTTGTTGATTCATGAAGTTTTGGAATAATCCGTGTATTTCTAGCGTAGCTTGAAAATGAAGTTTTGATTCGTGTTTCTAGGTGTCCTTTGAAGCTTCTTACAATAGCTCTGTTGTAGTAGTGTAGTACTCCCTCCATTTAACAGATTTTCAATTTGAATTGACACAATATTAAGTTAAATTAGTGAAAAGATTGGTTTTTTTACTGATAAAGCTTTATAATTGGAGATAGGTTTCCGTTTAAGGAAATGTAAAGGTTCAAAAGAGACGCCCAAAATGACAATCTGTAAAGGTTTTAGCGAAACGGAGGGAGTATTTCTTATTGATGCAAACTGCACATAATTCATTGAATTATGGGATGTAATTGTGACAATGACTTGCATTTTTGCCTTTTTTTTATTTGCTCGTATCCATGTATTATTGCCAGACATTCACTTATTGACGCATAAAGTACTCACTTTCGTGGTTTGTGGTAAATAAGTTCTCTTGTTTATGGGTTTTAGCAGCCTGGAGAGAGTGATAGGAGGTGGTATTCCCTGTTAAAATGTGACGCAAGCAATTCTACGAGGCTAGTTATGCCATTCAACCTGAGAAACAATCCAGTTGAGGGCCATCGCTCTGAGTCGACTGCTGCTGCGTCAGCTGCTCCAGCTGAGAAATTTGAGTACCAAGCTGAGGTGAATGGAATTCCAGCACTAACATATTTTAGCAACATTTGTATTTGGTCTACTATTGGTAACTGGTTTACTTTTCTATCACAGGTTAGCCGTCTCATGGACCTTATTGTGAACAGTTTATACAGCAACAAGGATGTTTTTCTTCGGGAACTCATCAGGCATGTCATTTCATATGCTATTCGTTTGTTTTTCATGCTATTAGGAAACTAAGGTAGCTACTTGGTCGCTTTTCATGTTAAGCTTGTCTATGTTAGCGAAATATGTTGCTTCTGGGGGTACTGTATCACAATTTGTTTTTTGTGATGTCTCGTAAAGAAAGTGGGCGAGTTTTGTGTTTATAGCCTTGGGAGTGTTCACAGTATGTTTGGACTTGCCTTCTAATGTATTGTTGATGAGATGGTGTAATATGTAAAAGTGAGTTCTACTTAAGCTGGATAAGTAACATGTGTCTAAATGAAGAAAAGTCATCTTTGTATTTAAGTATATATAAGTTCAAGCATACTGTTTTAAGTTAGCAAGTGTAAAAGACTGACGATCCATCAGTTAGATAGT
Source organism: Plantago major (assembly GCA_026545765.1). Classification (NCBI taxonomy): domain Eukaryota; kingdom Viridiplantae; phylum Streptophyta; class Magnoliopsida; order Lamiales; family Plantaginaceae; genus Plantago; species Plantago major. The sequence continues at coordinate 85,308,450 of CM048843.1, read as the reverse complement.
ATCTCTTGGTCTTATGTTTCTAGGTGTTTTTTTTTTTTTTTTTGCTTCATCCAAATCCATTTGAAGTCAATAGCTCATATAAATTGTAGCGAAGTACCTGAGGTGGTTTCATGTATGCTTATTAATTTGTATTATCATTTTGTGATTTCAGCCTATGGTTTTTTATGTTGGCTATAACTTTTAAACTAAGGTGACGATGATATGTGATAGTCTGATAGATGTGTCTATATACCATATGTATAGCTGATTATTCCTCACCACATAGCTCTGGCAAAATCATTTCAATTATCAATCAAGCAGGCCTGCCTTTTGATTTGCATTCTCCTTAGCTATCCATTTCTATAATTGTTGTCTTCATTTTGTTTTTTCATGCTCCCTGATTGTTTATTCATCAATTACTAAGACCTTTTTTCCTTCTTTTTCAGCAATGCAAGTGATGCATTGGACAAACTGCGGTTTTTAAGTGTTACTGAGCCTGAGTTATTAAAGGATGGATCTGATCTTGACATTCGTATCCAGACTGACAAAGACAACGGAATAATTACAATTACGTATGTCGTATGAACTATGGATTTTCTCAACCTATTCTGTATTTCTTGCTCACGAGTGTTCTTGCAGAGACTCTGGAATTGGCATGACACGCCAGGAGATTGTCGATTGCCTTGGTACCATTGCACAAAGTGGAACTGCTAAGTTCTTAAAAGCCTTGAAGGTGCAATTTTTTTCCTGATTCTTGAAATGCATGGTTAAATGTTTTCTATATCTTGCCAATAAAAAATATTTAGTATTTAACATTGTTACTGTCTAACAGGATGGTAAAGATTCTAATGCTGACAGCAATTTAATTGGACAATTCGGTGTGGGGTTTTATTCAGCATTCCTTGTTTCAGAGAGGGTATGTGGCATGTCAGCTGTACTACTCCAATAGTTCCTTCTTCTGAAGCTAAAGGTGTAACTACCAGTTTTACTCACTTCCATTTTTTTACCTATAGGTTGAGGTATCCACAAAAAGTCCTAAATCTGATCGACAATATGTATGGGAAGGAGAAGCAAATGTAAGTTCCTACACCATCCGAGAGGAGACTGATCCTGCTAAGCTCATCCCAAGGGGTACCCGGCTGACTCTATATCTTAAGGTTGATGACTGTATTTCTACTTGAACATATTCATCCTTTTCTATATTAAATCTTGTTGCTTGACGTGATTCTTGTTTTCTGGGGATATTAGCGTGACGATAAAGGTTTTGCACATCCAGAGAGAGTCCAGAAGCTTGTAAAGAACTATTCACAATTTGTTTCCTTCCCTATTTTCACATGGCAAGAGAAAGGATATACTAAAGAGGTATGGCTTTTAAAGCATATTAATCCTATTTGATATTGATGTGCTTGTGTTCTTTGGCTGCCAATTTCTGAAGTTGATCATGCTATTTTGCTGAAGATGTTTGTTCCATGAGTGCATTCATCTTGGTGCACCTTCTAATATCAGTCCTTTGCAGGTTGAAGTTGATGAGGCTCCAGCCGAAGCCAGTAAGGATGAACAGGGTGAAAAAACAGAGGTACTGTTACGAGCTTAATTTCTATCTATGACCACCTGTCGTGCCTACAAAATTGAAGTTTGTCAATTTAATGAGCATTTGTAAACAAATGATCTTGATGCAACAGAAGAAAAAGAAGACTGTAGTTGAGCGGTACTGGGATTGGGAGCTTACCAATGAGACACAGCCAATATGGGTGAGTTTTATGCTAGATTGCTGCTCTTGTCTTTGCTTTGTGGAAGCTCCCTCCATAATTAACTCATTCTTGGCTTGATGCAGCTCCGTAACCCCAAGGAAGTGACCACCGAGGAATACAATGACTTTTACAAAAATACATTTAACGAGTACTTGGAACCTCTTGCCTCTTCGCACTTTACTACTGAGGTCAGAATTGTTGCTACTTGGGTGAAATCTAAATACTTTTGCATGCTTTTTTTTGGATACCTAGGGTATATACATTGACACCAGTTCTTGTATGGCTTGACTACAAACAAATCCCTGCTACTTCAGAAACTAAAGGAGTACCTTGAGTACTTTGCGTTTTGCTATTTGACTGTACAATTATTTTGGGAACATATTAATTGTTGTACTCAGTATATTTGCTTGTTTGTAAAAGTTTGTTAATTTGTTTCTATACATTAAATTCTAAACCAAAGCAATCTTCTTTTACTTTCCACTATTTGAATGATAATCAGAAAAGTGAACACGAGTTGAGGTTGGTAGTATAATAATATAGGAACTGGAAGCTAACTTTTCAAATTCAACAAGTTTCTAGTCTATCAAATGAAAAATCTTAGAGATGAAATACTATTCAACTAGCATTGGTGAGTTTTGAAGTTTTTGCGTCTATGTTGACATAATGAAGGCAAACTTTGGCTTGTTTAGTATTCAATGGAGGTTTGTGTAATTTCAGAAATGTGGCATTATCTATTACAGATGCCCTGATCACATATTAATAGTCCTCGTGAGATATAAATTGATTAGGTAATTGAGATCAGTATGTGGAAATTTTCTTGGTGCGGTCAGTGGTGGTCTGCATCAATTGTATTTAACATTTTTTTCTTCTTCTTGTTAATAAAGGGTGAAGTGGAGTTTAGGTCTATTTTGTATGTGCCAGCTGTATCACCAGCAGGGAATGATGACATAGCCAATCCCAAGACAAAGAACATAAAGCTCTATGTGAAACGTGTTTTCATTTCTGATGACTTTGACGGTGAATTGGTAAGATATTGCAGGAGTTACTTTAAAAGCTAAAACAGTATATAATGTATAAATGAGTATGAGTGGGAAATATTCACTTCATGTCTTTGTTTGGATTAGTTCCCAAGATACTTGAGCTTCGTTAAAGGTGTTGTGGACTCAAGTGATCTTCCACTGAATGTGTCTAGGGAGATTCTTCAAGAAAGTCGTATTGTAAGTATCTCGATTGTCTTATACTGCAGAAAAATGTTTCTGTTTCCCAATTTATTCCAACCCCCCCCCCCCCGCGATTCTGATAATATTTAGTTTCTGCCTATCAGGTGCGTATTATGAGGAAGCGTTTGGTCCGCAAGGCGTTTGACATGATTCTGGGCATTAGCATGAGTGAGAATAAAGATGTATGTTTCTTCCTCTGAGTTTTTCTTGCTATTTCAAACCAGGAATTTGTGATGTCCTCTATTTTGGATGTGCTTTCATCTCCTTAAAGTATTGTCTTGTAATTGTTGATGATCAACTATGTATGTCTACGGTGCTATAGTAAACTAAGTAATGCTTTGTACAGGACTATATAACATTCTGGGAGAACTTCGGTAAACATATGAAGTTAGGCTGCATTGAAGATCGCGAGAATCACAAGCGGATTGCACCATTACTGCGCTTTTTCTCATCTCAAAGCGAAGAAGAAATGATTAGCTTGGATGAGTACGTGGCGAACATGAAAGCTGATCAGAAAGATATTTATTTCATTGCCGCGGACAGCGTTGCTAGTGCAAAAAGTGCTCCCTTCTTGGAGAAGCTTGCAGAGAAAAATATTGAAGTAGGAATTTTCAACTTGTTTTAGTTTCCTTTTGCCACTTTCTGAAAGTTTTGATCTTAATCCAGCTTTGTTGAGGATTTTCAAATTGCGCAATATTTGTATGCAGGTTCTATTCTTAGTGGATCCCATAGACGAGGTTGCTATCCAAAATCTGAAATCTTACAAGGATAAGAATTTTGCTGACATCAGTAAAGAAGATTTGGATCTAGGTTAGTGTATCCAAAACCCTTTGGTTAATCCCCCTTTTCCTCGTTGATACCTTCAACTTCTTCCAGCAGTATGTTCTCTTATTCAGTTCTCCAGCCTTAATAATATTGATTTCCCCAGGGAGTTAGGTTTGTTGTACTCACATACATGATTCTAATAATACTTGGGACTGAAAAAGATCATTATTTGCGTGCTTTATTTTCTTTTTTGTACATTCTGCTGAAGATCCCACAAGGTAGTTTGATACAGTCTAAATTTCCAAATGTTCCCATCAGAAGGGTATTTTCTATGATTCATGACTTCATCATTAGTAGGCCGATCTTGTTTTGATGTTCTTGTATGAAATGTTAATAGGTGACAAGAATGAAGAGAAGGAAAAAGAGATGAAGCAAGAGTTTGGTCAGACTTGTGACTGGATAAAAAAGCGTTTGGGTGACAAAGTTGCAAGTGTTCAAATCTCAAATCGTCTCAGCACATCCCCTTGTGTACTTGCATCTGGGAAGTTTGGTTGGTCGGCAAATATGGAGAGGTGAGGTCTTCCTTAAATTTTACGCTTATAAAATACGCAAAATTCCACATGTACATGTCAATTTTTCCATTCATGAGGATGGTTGCAAATAATTTGTCACTCTTTGTAGGCTGATGAAGGTACAATCAGTTGGTGATCAATCCAGCCTGAACTTCATGAAAAGCCGGAGAGTTTTTGAGATCAACCCAGAACATTCAATCATCAAGACTTTAAATGTAATTACTTTGTGAACTATTGCAAGCATTTTTTGTTTTCTTTTTCTCTTGGCCTCAACTTGTGTGCTTTGTGCATTCAGGCTGCATGCAAGAGTAGTCCAAATGATGAGGAAACCCTGAAGGCCATTGATCTTTTGTATGACACAGCTTTGATGTCCAGTGGTTTCACGGTAAGTTTCAATATTTCTTTCCTGCCCCTTGTTATCTATCCGATAAATGTTCTTGCAAAAGATTAAACAATGTTGGAAATTTTAAATTAGTGGCTGGAATCAAGCAAATAAGATATGTGATCCATCACCGAGTAATTTATACACACGATTTCACTGTAGCTTGTCACTGTGCAAGTGATGTTAAACCATATTCATCTACTTATTAACTTTATGTTTCCATACATGTACAGCCTGAAAGCCCTGCACAACTCGGGGGAAAGATATATGAGATGATGAACATGGCTCTTTTGAGCAAGTGGGGGGACGACATTCAACACGAAACAAATGCTATTCCGCGAGTGCCTGAAACAGTTGAGGCCGAAGTAGTCGAGCCTGCAGAAATAGGTGGACAAAAATGACAAGGTAGCTGTCCTATGTACGTGACGAAGTAGACTAGCTTGAGCTGAGTCCGAGTTCTGAACATGACAAATTTTGTTTCCAGTTTAGTCAATAAGATGACAAACTGCAAAAAGTGTGATGTATGAATAATTGTGGAACTCAGAGAAGTTATATATATGCAATCAGCTCGTGACACTTCATTCTGTATCTCTTTCGAATTGAAACTGAATTTTCAAGAGGCAAATAGCAGAATCATAAAAAACTGGCCCTAAACTGAACTCGAAAATTGTTGCTTGCCATATCATCCAATTCCCTTTCATCATCCGGTTTTCCCTGGTAGTAAACCTTGATCAATATCTCATCATCTCCCTGGTTAAGCCGTTCATCTAGTATCTCTTTTGCAGAACTAACTGCAGACATCTTCATTGTACTCAACGTAATTGCCTGAAGAGACGTTACCTCACCGATATCCAAAGGTATCTCCTCCAACTCCAGTTCCCAAAGTTCCAGATGTTCAAGTCTTGGAAAATGGGAGCTCTCTGCATTCCAGTACCTTAGTTTACAACATCCAATACCCAAACTTTTGAGGCCCAAAAACCCTCCTTCAGTTGAGTTCCACTCTTCGCCATAAAACGCATTACTGCCTAGCCGGAGGCTTTCAAGCTTCGGCAATGAACCAACGATGGACATATACTCCCAAGGAATATTCAATCTGTACAAAAACAGCTCCCTCAGGTTGAGTGGCAGTGTTAGGTTCTTCGGCTCACTGAAAGCGCAGGTCACATCTTCCATCTCTCTCTCAAAATCGCATGAGAGCCTTTCAAGCTTATCAAGGCTAGCAAGATTGGTGAAATAAGATGAACATTTGCTCAACTCCTTCGAGCAAAAGTCATGGTCATATCTCATTTTCAACACTCTCAACCCTGGAATCTTCAGAACTACCTTATTGGTGACATTGAAGTTTCCAATGCTAATAAGAGTGTGCAGATTGCTAAGCACACACTTGCTTTGGGCATTTGCAGGATCCGGCAAGAGTATTAACCCGCCCCCACAAATCGACACGTGCCTTAGATTTGGTAATTCCCAAAACTCGGATGGCAGCGTTATGTTTTGGAATCTTATAAGATCCAAAGTCTCCAAATTCCACATTAAGGATGGGATGGAAAAGAATCTTGAGACATCGACGACTTCTTTAACTATACAAGCAAGGTATCGCAGATTAACAAGATGCGTAAGATCCAAATTCAAATCCATAAAAACGCCTGCCAATACTCGTAATAACCTACAAAAGGCCGAGTCTAGCAGGTTCAAGGGGCACTCAACAGGCCTATCTGAGACGTAAGTTAAAGAACGAGCAAGTGGAATGGATGGCAAAGGACTGAGCTCGGTTTTATGCAGATGACAGACCAAACGACGTTCACTGTTTAATCTCCCTGCAACATCAAGCACATCCTTCTTCAAGTGATAAAGAAACATCTCCTTTGAGGCTTCGCGCAAGCAAAATTCCCAAAACAAATCATGGAAGCTGCAATCTACTATCTGCTGCCCACCCGGTTCTTGAGACGCAACCACAATAAGGTTCCTGTCTATAAGATGGTGCAAACACTCTAATCCAACCTCTTCCAAGGTTCTACCTTTATCAGGTTTCAAGAATCCATCAGCGATCCATAGTTTTATGAGATCTGAGATACCAACCTTGCTATCTTCTCGAAAAGTTGCAAAGTACAGGCAACATGGTTTCAAATGAACTGGCAAGTGATGGTAGCTCAAGGACAATATCTCCAAACAATGCCCATCTTTTTCTACATTAATGAAAGAGTTAACATCTTCCGCGACTTGCTCCCAATGCTGCAATGTCTTGTTCGACATTTTCAAGAGCCCTCCAACCACCACTATGGTCAAAGGAAGTCCTTTACAACCCTTTGTGATTTTCTCCCCACAAGAGACCAATTCAGGAGGGCAAAGTTCTTGCCCAAAGACCGTGTCTCTCAGTAAATCCCAACTTTGACTATCATCTAACAGCTTGATAACATGAGGTTTACACGAGCCAACACTAAGCGCAACATTGTAAAGCCTAGTAGTTAACAATATTCGACTTCGATTATTGTTGTCAGGAAAGAACCTCTGGATCTCCCCCCATACCAACGTGTCCCAAATATCGTCCAGTACAATCAGATATCTTCTACCATACAGACTTTTGTATAACCTATCTCCCATCTCTTCTTTACTGTTTTTACTTTCATCAACATCAACATGCATATCATGTAAAAGGGAACGGATGACTTTCTCAACCGTGTAAGACTGAGTTATTGTTACCCAAGCTCGAACGTCAAAATGGTTCCTAATATATGAACGGTCATAAACATTTCTGGCAAGAGTAGTCTTTCCAATACCTGCCATGCCGACAAGTGGGATGATTTCTCGACTGGGCCTATCTGAGGTGAGCTGATCCATCAAATGTGGCAGCTCTTCGTCAAATCCCACCATCTTCACCATTCCACGAGTAGGCAGTACCGCTTGGCCTCCACGATCTTCTCTTCTCCTTTTACTCGGAAGTTGAAGCTTTTCCCCATTACTTTCGTTAACTCCCATGGCTTCTTGGATGATAAGATCCATCCCATAAACTGCTTTCTCCAAACCTTGAGACAGGACTTCATAGCCTGTGTCAGGGATTCTGACCAATCTTGTCAGAACTTGATCTACGTAATAGGATTCGATCATGTTTTCTGCTGCGAAAGCAGCATCTGCCATTTTTCGTAGTGAATCTTTACTTATTCTTTGCGAATAAGCTTCAAGAAAATCAACCAAGGAACTGACTTTATCGAACATAGATTGTAAATGCGAACGGTTAAAAGAAACAGGGCAATTCGGGTGCTGGAATCGGATCAGTAGGTTCATAAGAGAGACTAGAGCTGCAAATGTTGTTGCCATCTCCAGATTTTGTGAGTTCTCAGTAGAGGTCTTTGCTGAAAGTCATTATATTGCTATCAGTGTACAAAGTACAATAGAATTTTCACTAAACTATTAAGAAAAAGTTAAAGAACATGTTAAGAAATTAGAGTGTGGTCATCTTGGAAAGATTTGTAAAGTATTAGTAGAAAACTTAGAGCAATTATTTGTGAATTGTTTGGCGTGATTTGTGGGAGTCACATTACAATACTTTAAATTTTAGTGGTGTTCTTGCCTCTTAGTGCTCCGTCTTTGTCCACCTTTGTTTTCTTTTCGAAGATTGAGAAAGTTGTGGGGGTCTGATTGAACAACTTCAGAAGTTGAGGGACTCGTTTGCAATCTCTGAATACGAACATGTATGAAATCAACGACAAAGGAGTTTAGTCAATAAATTGATTTGTTATATAAAAATAAATTAATTAGCTTATTCTTTAATAAACTATATAAACAAATTTGTTGAATCGGTCAGTTTAAAGTTTCCATTTGACGTTCAAATAACACCCTTAATTAACAAATAAGTTCGTTGAGCTTATAAGCTAGTAGTAACTGCTAAGTTAATGCTAAACACATCTTACATTTATATGCATACTGTACTAGTAACACTGAGTGAACTATTTAATTTCCTAAATATAAAAACGAACTTAATTATGAATATGCAATAAGTAGGTATATTTACACTATAGTAGAAAATGTAGATTTAGAAAATGACTTGGTGGGCCAATGAGGTTTAGATCATTTGGTTAGGCCGATGTGCCATAACCCCAGAGGTTATGGCACTACAAGAAAGTTCTGTTTTAGGGACGGAAATTAGGGACGGATATAATCCGTCCCTAATTTAGGGACGAATCGGCACTTTTAGGGACGGATTGAATAATCCGTCCCTGTTTTAGGGACGGATTTTTTATCCGTCCCTAAAACAGTTGACTGAACAAAAAAAAAAAAAAAAATCATTTTTTAGGGACGGATAGCTCGTCCGAAACCCTAATTTAACCCTCCTTCCTCCTCCCACCATCTCCATTTCTTCCTCCTCCCACCATCTCCATTTCACCTCCCACCACCATCCACCTCCCTGCCACCACCACCACCACCTCCCTGCCGCCACCACCATCCACCCCACCACCATCCACCCCACCACCATCCACCTCCCTGCGACCACCACCACCATCCACCTCCCCGCCACCACCACCCTTCCACCACCACCACCACCATTTCTATTGAATTATAACAGAGGCGGTAGAGGACGGAGATAGGGCGGACGTGGAGGAGAATGACGAGGTTGTTTTCCGGCGAGAGGCGTGATGCACCACCACCAGATCCACCACCATCCACCCACTGTCCACCACCACCATCACCGCCTCCCACCACCACCATCCACACTGCCCTCCCATCACCATCACTACACTGTCCACCGCCTCCCACCACCACCACCACCACCATCCGACCAGATCCACCACCGCCTCCCTCCGTCCAAAATCGCACGTTATTTATATTTTTTTTGTATTTTGTCTTGTTAATTTTGTATAATTAACAGAATATTGTATTTGTATTATTGAATATTGTATTGACGTTGTCGATTTATTCGTGTATTGTCGTTGTTGATTTATTGTATATTCGTGTATTGACGTTGTCGATTTATTGTTGATTCGTATAAAATTATCGATTTATTGTATCATTGTCGACAAATAAAATTATCGATTTATTGTATATCCGTATAAAAATTCTCGACGTATAAAATTCTGCAATTTTTTTTTTAAAAAAAATACATATTTAGGGACGGATAAATCCGTCCCTAATGGTCACAGCCATTAGAGACGGACTTTATCCGTCCCTAATGGTGTTTGACCATTAGAGACGGATAATATCCGTCCCTAGTTAGGGACGGATATATTATCCGTCCCTAAACGGTTAGAGACGCCCGTTTTAAGGACGGGCGTCCCTATCCGTCCCTAACGGATTAGGGACGAATCGCTGGTTGTTTAGGGACGGATAAATCCGTCCCTAAACTGCTAGTTTTTTGTAATGTGGGTTCGATATGGATGATTCCATATAATATGATTGTAATAGTGATATTCTGGTTTGAAGATGCGTTTGGGATTGGTCAAATAACACTTCTTAGGCCCGTGTGCATTTGAGAGGTTTTAAACGCAATTTGACCGTAAAACACAATGTTTGGTACCACTTTTACCAGATGCATTTTGGAGCTCCAAAATGCACCTGTGAAATCATTTTTGATGTTTGGTTTAGATGCATTTTGTTTAATGGGCCCACTTTTCTATGCACCTCAATTAAAACAAACAAATTGAAAACCCAAATATAAACATTTAAGTAAAAATTATTACATTGTCCATGATTATCCACACATTTATCCAATATTATGATTAGCATAATATTGATTAACAAAACATCAATGTAAATTTGTAATTCATGATTATCCACACATTTGTCCATAAGCATTATCTTGGTTTTTTGGAAATAACAAACGATATATTCTAACTATTGAAGAAATGAGATAATAATCATATTTTATGTCCACAGCAAGAGCACTGCAATATAAACTTGACAGTCCAACAAATCCATGTAACAAAACATTCTAGATTACTGACACTAGGGAACACAGTTTTTCAAGCACTAGGAATGTGGTTAAAACAATAACTCAACAAGAGTCGATTTGTAATAGAATCAAAATTATCCCATTTCCATAAAATCGACCTTAGCTCTATTTCTTCTTGGCAGCTTCTCCCAGGTTTTAAAAGTTAGGGGTATAATAGTCCATTCAATACATGTTAGAAATGTATTTGAAATACACTTCTCAAACACACTGCGTTACCATTGTATTTAAAAACGCTACTTCTGGTGTGTTTTAACCAAATGTGCACGGCTTTTCCAAGTCAGATTATTTTAAAACGCACTTATTAAACACCAATGATACGCAATAACCATTAATAAAGACCCTTCGCATCAAACTAAACTGGCCCAAAATGACATGGTGGTTTGAGTTTCACATTAGGTTCACTTGGTACCCAACCCGGTCCCAACTATCAAAATTTCTCCTTTTTCTTGTTTTGTTATATTATTGTCCGGGTCCTTTTTGAAATTCAGCATGGGACTTGAGTATTTTTTGGCCGACCCGTTTAATATTACCAAGGAGTTCGTCCGGAGCCCATTTAGACATCATTATTTTTGGTCCGGCCCTGCTATAATATTACCAAGGACTCTATAAACTGTAACGAATAATTCTGTTACAGTTCCAATTCTACTGAATTTCTTTCTCCGGTGCTTCAAGTTCGATTATCCTGCCGGAAAGGTAGCTATAAATCTGCCAAACCCACTTATACGTTCGCCTTTTGCAACAAAATGAATCTTTTGGCTGCAATTTTACTCCACTTTTCTTCGCCATTTTTGTGCACACCACCTGTTTGATCCTATGTCTCAATGACCACCAAACTCTGTTTTTATACATTTAAAGCAACTATTATAACTCTTAAGATACGCAATTTTACCCAACTGAATTCTCATTCTGTTCTGTAACTCCATGTATAATCCAAGATTTCACCTTTACAACATTCTCGAGTGACATAATACAATTTCCATTGTAGGTATGAGTATCGAGAAAAGAGTAAATATGAAGGTGAGTTTGGAAGGTGAAAAGATTATACTGGTACCTTATATGAAGGAGCACGTTCCGAAGTACCATTCGTGGATGCAAGATGCAGCCATACTCGAGGCCACAGCGTCTGAGCCTCTGACTCTTGATCAAGAGTATGATATGCAGATCTCCTGGACCCAAGACCCCTTTAGTATGCATTGTTCTCTATCTCTACTCTGTAATTGCATTATATGGTTGGCTTCGAGATGTAAGCGCAGAGTTTTTACTTGAGTTGTGGTTTTATGGACGTTGTTTGCAGAGCGGACATTTATAGTGCTGGACAAGGATTTAGTGGTTGGTGACTTTGTTCATGGAGAAGCACATGTTGAAGGTTCATAACGGTCTTTTTATATACGTTTTGGTTTAGTTAAAGCTTCATCTTACTGCTTGAAGAAAAATATGCAGCATCTTGATGGGGACTCTAAGCAATGTGTACTGCAAAAGTTTGTGCTTTCTGGTTAGAGATGTAGTATTAGATTGCCTCTTATATTTACACTTCTGAATTTCAGCTATGGTCGGTGATGTTAACATATTTATGAATGACTTAGATGATCCTCAACTGGCAGAGGTTGAAATTATGATTGCTGAAGAAAAGAGGTATTTGATTCTTTCATGTTCATTGACATTCTGCATATAATTGCATTTTTTCATGATTAATATTACAGGTTAGTCCACATTACAAATTCTAAGGTCTTGTACTGATTTAGATTTACATCCAGCAAAGTAGGCTCTTTGATTACTCTCTATCCGAAACAACTGAAACTCTAAAAAACTTTAATGTTTTCCAACCATTTGAATCGACCAAATAGGCCCTTAACTTTCACTTTGATACATTAGAGATGATGTCCAGTTCAGGAGGCCCCACAGCTCCTTGAACGATCTCTTGAATGGATGGATTACGTCGACAAACCTCTGATACTTTGTTGAATGAAATCATCATCCCACTAGTATACTCATTCATTTCATAACCTTTTCCTCATTACTTGCATTTTTGCAGCCGTGGGAAAGGACTTGCCAAAGAATCAGTGCTGCTGATGATGGCGTTCGCCGTGGAAAATTGTTCCATCCGTGCCTTTCGTGTAAAAATTGGAGAATCAAATGAAGCATCACTCAATCTATTCCACAAATTGGTCCTCTCCTTTTCTCTTACGACATTGATCATTGATTTAAGTCAATACACACTTTATTTAGCATCTATGTCTGCATCTACATATGTTAGTACTGATGGGTTCAGTCTTTTACAGTGCTTCAAGGAAACTTCTCGCAGTGAGATTTTCAAGGAGGTGAGCATGCATGGTTTCATGAACCATTTTTTTTTTCTATTTCTGAATTCGCGTGTCTTGAATTGAGTTATGTCTGCTTGTCTTCACAAGTAGTATAAGCTTCAAAGAGATGGTCCCGTAAAATTACATTCTCCAGGTTTAGAGCTGCAATGACTTGTCTATCTATGTTCATTGATTTCTCTTTCTCCTACACTCAACAGGTTACACTGGAACTGGAAGTAACAGAATCCAAGAGAGAGGAACTGAATCAGTTAATATCTAAGATTGTTACTCACTCCTAATTCCTATGCCCCCAAAAAAGTATAGATCATTCTTCTGGCTGCAACGTTCTGGCCAAAAGTACAAATCTTCATAAATCTTGTGACTTTGACGATTTATCGTCCCCTATTAACCTTCAATCCCGCCTGCCAAAGAATGCAAAGGTCGATAATGATAATTTTATTGCCTAATATCCCACTCGTTCGACTGTTAAAATTGTCAATAAAGCATGTGTTTTCGCACACATTGACTCAGGACCGGATCTGTCGAGGGCCATTTTATGTGTTCAACAGATTTTTAGAAAAGTTTATTGGTTTTGCTTAATTTGTTTGTTTGTTGTACTCGTTATGTACTGTTGTCCATGTCAGCTAATAACAAATGCATTTGCAATTGAAGGAAAATTGGGGACTATATGTTCAAGTATTGAAAACCGAGGAATATATTTGTTGGGGACTATGAACCTAGGGGACGAAAAATGCAATTCACCTTCTCCTGGTGTAGAGTTAGTGAAAATGTTAAATTCGTTGACTTGACCAATTTCCTAGCAAGTTTGACTGGATGACTGTCCATCTTCTGTCTTACTAGAGTTCTTTTGGTGTATATATTTTGGTCATTTTCTTCATTATGCGTTAAGACGAAGTGAGGTGTATGTTGATTTGCAGGGCACTGTATGGTCACTATACATATGTCAACCTAAAGTCCCAAATTATCGGACGAAACGTTAAAGCAAATTTCACTCACTTCCTATATGAATGTCCTAGGGAGGCTCCGAAACTCCAAAGCGACATGGTCATATCTCATATGGGATTGAAACAAACGGCACGTGTTATTAAAGTCGATGCATACTCTTCAAATTCATCACCGCTATTTCTTGACTATTTAGTTTAACTAAAGTAACTAATCGACTTATTCTGTAACAGCTCGAAAATTCGCCTAACGAATTTAAGCGTTTTAGTACGAACCGGAGCGTCAAAGCGTAATTCGTGGATTGTGGTTCATTGGTCCAGCTCTCACGCCTTTAATTTCGGTCCAAGTCTTCCATTTTCTAAGTCCATTCATTCTTAAACCTAGCTCAAACTCACTAATTACTCAATTACATCAATTAAAAGCCAATTAAACTCCTAACTAATCAGAAACGCTTCCGTTTTCTCACGTTCCCAGCCTTCTTCCTCCACCAACATTTCATTATCTTCATGTTCATTCAGCAAGACAATTGTTCTTCTCTTCTTTTATCATCCATTAAGAAATTCATGTTCTAACTCTCCCTTTTGGTGTTCTTCGAATCCGTTGAGGTGTAGCAGAGTTCGTTTTCGGAGAAGAGACGCTAGCTTGTAGAATTAAGAGTTTTTCAAGGCAAGTTCCCCTAAAGTTTCATTCACGATTATATGATTTGTGTTGAATTTTAATTCGTATTGTATGCAAGTTCTTTTAGAATCTACATGTACTTTGAGTTAAGATTTTCGTGAAATGTTTTGAGTATATAAATCAGATGCCTCGGTTAGTTCTCCATATTCAAGTTGATTCTATTCTTTAAGTCAAGAAGGTCAATCGTGGGTGTGTACAATTCTGAGTTTACTAAATAAAGTTGTGTGATATCTCGTGATTCATGTTCCACAGTTCCAGTAGCAAAACATGATGTGATCAATTAAATATGCTAAATCAAAATCAAGTTGCAAGTTATGGTTTCACAGGTCCTCGTTGTATGATCAGTACTGTAATTAATTTGAGCAAGTAAATATGATTAGCTTGGCTCCAAAACTTTTATAGCCAGTAGAGGGATTTATTTATTTCCGCAGATTATTGCTAGCTAGCTAGTTAGCGACTTGTAACTATTTTGCCAGATATTTCAATTGAAAAAGGTCCACTTATTGTCTATGTTGAAGTTGTAGTGCAATATCACTTTCGCAGAACACTTTTTACGAAACGCAGAACACTTTTTACAAAACGCAGAACACTTTTTAACATATTGTAAAAAGTACCTTAAGTAGTATAAATATGAAAATTGGTCTCATATTTATGTTATATTCCACAAAACCCCACATTTTCACAATTATATAATCGTAAACACATAACAACACAATACGATAACAAAAACTCATGTCTTCCAAGTATTGGCAAGACTTTGGCAACTATGACGGATCTAAAGAGGTATTAATTTGTTCATTATCTTAATTTAATATTTTATAGGTGTTTATTATTAGTTTATTGCGTTCGTATTTTAAAATTAATTAAGATTTCATTAGAATTTCGAAAAAAATGCAAAAAAAAAACGAAGACGCTGTTGGTCGATTAATCAAGGCCTCTGCAATTGGGGTCGCCAGCGCTGATTGACAGCTCAAGGTCGCCAATCTGGCGACCTTGAGGGCTATGTGAAATCAAACTGCCGCCTGTGGGTCGCCATGCCCGCCTCCGTTTTAATTTGTTTTTTTATTTTTTTTCTTTTTAAGTGCCCTTTAAGTAATTAGACTATATTTTGGACAGTTTTTTACTAATACTTTTTAAAAAATTGATTAATTATATTGTTTTAGCGTATATGATTTGATTAAATTTGTTTCTGACATTGATCTTATGTTTGAATTTGTCAGAGTAATCCATATATTGATCCGGGTAGATATCCAACAGATTAAGACGAAGAACCTCCCTTAAATGATGACGAACCAAGATATTTTATACCTTCACCGGAGTATGATGATGGTGAAGAAGCCATTTTTGGGCCGGGTTATGATGGGGTCGAGGAGGACGACAATGAGCATGAAGATCATAACCACTTGTTTCAAAGTATGGGTACATTCGGTTGTAGAAAAGATGCTCAAGTAACACGCATCGGTCGGGAAAACAACATGTTTTTTACGGTGATAACCTCAAACAAGAACCGTGTCTACATTGGTTGTGAATGCAGTGGGAAGTACCGTACTACAACCACTGATAGAGTTGATGTTGTTCCCCGAACATCAAGTGGGACGAAGAAGAATGGTTGCCCATTTCAATTGAAGCTTAAAAGAAGGTGTGAGGGTCAATGGGTTGTACAAACGAGCGACGGTAGAGGCAAGCACAACCATGCACTTGGTAATCACGCAAATTGGCATACATCGGCGTCGAACTTACAGGAAGGCGAGCAGAAATTTGTGGGTGAGTTGTACAAGACTCATTTGAGACCTATGAGTATCCTACAAATGGTGAAAGACAAGTTTCAGGATAATGTTAGTAATGTACGGCATATCTACAATGCCATACAGAAAAAATAAGAAGGTGGATATGGATGGGTTGAGCACGATGCAATACTTCCTGAAGTTGTTGAATGATCATCGATACTACCACTGGGAGAGGCCTGAGGATGGAACAAATAATCTTGGTGATGTATTCTTTGCTCATCCTCATAGTGTTAATTTGCTTCGATTGTAACCTTATGTGTTGGAGTTGGATGCCACATATTCCACTAACCGGTACGACATGCCTATGGTGGAGGTTATTGGGTTTTTGCCAACGGGGAAAAATTTTCATGTTGCATTTGCATTCATTAAGAACGAAAAAGAGGATAGCTACCTTTGGATCATGCGCTCATTGTCTCATTTTTTCGAAGGTATTAAACCACCCGGAGTTATTATTCTGAGAGAGAGTTGGCCCTCACTGACAACATTCACAAAGTTTTCCCAAATGCCACCACTTTACTTTGTAGACGACACATTGGTGTAGACGTACAACAGAAACATGTGAAGTTGGTCGGTAACAAGGAGTTTGAGTTTGCAGTTAAGTCAAGGTGGAATAATGTGGTGAATGCAAAAACAGAGGAGGAGTACGATGTTTACGTGAAGGAGATATTGCATGCTTGGAGATATTTACCAGGATTCGGAGACTATCTGAAGAAGACTTGGTTAGTTCCGTTTCATACTCACTTCGTGGCTTATTGGACGAACCAATATCAGCATTTTGGAGCTCTAACAACTAACAGGTACATATTATTGTTCATTTTTAGTACACTACTATTATGCAATATATCATAAATATCATATAATTACTTGTAGGGTTGAAAGTGCACACAGTCAAGTCAAGTCATGGATCAGGAGTTCGAGAGCTAATTTCCCTACAATTTTTGAAAAGATTCATGAGATACATGAACTTGATTTGAATGCCATCAGATCACAATTTGAATTGAACAGAACGAAGCATCTTCTTCCTTGTAGGCGTTTCATGTTGTTTCGGAGACTTTCAGATGTTGTTTCGCATAACGGCATTAAGCTCTTAGTCGAAGAGATGAAAAAGACACCCCATCCGAGCAACTGCACTCATGAGTTACGTACTACGCATGGATTGTCGTGTGCATGCGAGATGACCACTTTAATCGGGAATAACATGCCCATTGATCCAATCGACATTCATCCCTTTTGGAAGAGTCTTGATGTAGATGCAGAACGTGACTGGAGTGAATCGGGAAGAGCAAGTGTTGATGATCTATGCGACGATGCATTCAAGAATTTCAAGGAGTTTGCAACCGATGCCCAAAAGAGGATGCTAGCTGAATATATCCACAAACAAAAGTTCCCAGATGCTATCAATATTGATGAACCACTCCATCACAAGCACAAAGGTCGTCCACCTAAAGCTCAAGGTCAGCGGTACCAAAGTGATTACGAGAAGAGTCAAAAGAAGAAGCCCAGTAAGAAGAAGAATCAAACGCAGACTAAGGATCAGTCTCAGGATCATGCTCGCCCATGACAAGATCACGTGAGTATCGACTCGGATCATAGTCGATGTCGCCTCACGATCATGTTCATTATCAGACCCAGGATCATAGTGATTATTAGTCTCAGGATCATGCTCAGTTGCAGTCACAGGATCACAGTGAGTATCAGACTCAGGATCATAGTCGATCGCCTCAGATCATAGTCCGCTCAGTTCCAGATCATGCTCGACGCCTCGGATCATAGTCAGGATCAGAGAAAGACACAGATCGCATACGTGATCGATGACGTGACACATACAGGATTCGCAACAGTATCAGGGACATAGAAGGTTTCATACATGTTAGCTAGTGCAGCAGCACCCCATGCATATGACGAGACAGTTAAAGGATCATGCAAAAACTCCACAAAACTAGTATGGAGGTGAGTGGTTGTTTTTTCAACAAACAATGTCGTACCCAACAACCAAAGCAGACTTGCCGTATACAAAGGAATGCCACTCAATCGAGCAACACGCTCCTCTATTGCTACAAACTTACACCGACCACTCTTCCAACCAATCTTACGCTCCAGTCCTGAGTCATTTGCTAGACCCAACAGAAGTGCCATTTCCCCCAAACAACTTTGTGATCTCTGAGTGCTGATAATCGGTTTACCCTCTACAGGTATCTTGAACAGATAATAAACATCATGAAGAGTGATAGTCATCTCACCAAATGGTAGGTGAAAGTTGTTGGTCTCAGGCTGCCATCTCTCCACAAAAGTCGATATCAAAGAAGAGTCTATCGACTCGAACATGCAACTGTCCAGGTGGGATATCCAACTATCACTCAACCATCTAAGAACCTCAACATCATTTACCTGTAAATAGCCACGTCTTCCATATCTGGAATGGCAGGTCAACGGTCCTCGAAATGACTACATGAAAGGAAAATGTTAGATGATACATTACTACTTGATTAGGTACTTTAAAAAACTAAATAAAACCATGTTAAACATCTACATGTAGATCTTAACCACCAACTTACCTCGTTTCCATTCCATGTGTGATAAGCAATATGGTTTCCAAATGTGGTAATCAAGTCCTTCAGCTTAGGCACTCCATCATCTACCATACTAGTCGTACTATCATACCCAGAATCATCATTTTCCCTACTCGTCCCTTGTAGATTGATCGCTGATACATGCTCCCCATACGATTGCTCATCATCAGTAGCATATGAGTATAGTGGTGGAACCATCGGGCCTTTTCCTTTCCCTCTCCCAGGCACCCATCGTGGTGGTAATCCTCCCCTTCGAGCGTGGTATTGCTCCTCTGCTCGTCTCTCGGCGTATGCAAGTGCTTCTGGAGACAACTGCCCATCATCATCATCATCCTCCTCCTCCTCATCATCATAATCATCAGAGTTGAAGCCTGGAGAAGTCAACAAAGACTTTGTAATACACAAAATAAATCAACGAAGGTTTCGAGCACTAAAACTTGCTACAATTATTACAATACAATATTCACAACAATTCGGCAAAAATGCATAAACATTAAGTTTTATTAGGTAAAATTTAGACTAAATAATGTTAGAAATATTAATACCTGGAGAAGTTATCAAAGTTCGAATAGGAGTCGCAGTATGAGTGTGGGATGCCGAGTTCCCACCATGATGAAGCGTATTCATGTTATCAGCATCTAGCAGCCACTCTGTCATCTACTGCTCGCTTCCGACGTGATCCGGTAACAATTCGACCATGGAGACGTCCGGAATTATCAACTACTACTCTTTGTTTTCCAGATCGACCCTTATCCATCTACATTAAACAATAAACAAAAGAAATCAACAAAGAATCCGTACCAACCAAAACGACATGCAAAATATGAGAAGAAATACACATAATTACATAACAACAATTATTACACATGTATAACACAAAATTAGGTCACAGATATAATAAAACTTGCTAGAATAATTTACAATAATTATAACATGCATAATAAATAGAATAATTACAACATGTTCATGAAACATTAGGCAAAATTTAGACCATATAATCGAGAACAATTAGTATAAAAGGCAAGAAAAAAAAGTGTAAAACCGGACCGGTTCTCGTCATAACCGGACCAAAGAAACCAAAAAAAAACTAAAAACCGGTTCTGGAATGAACCGACTGACCAGACCGGGTTCTCGTCAGAATCGGATCTGACGAGAGCCAAGCTCCGATCGGAGCTTGGATGCTCCGATATGGAGCTTCACAAAGCTCCGATCCGATCTGGAGCAGAATCACAAGCTCCGATCGAAGCTTTGCCGGATTCGCAGCTGCCCCCTTCACCGGAGCTGCTGCGAATCCGGCCAATTTGGCCCATTTTTG
Organism: Plantago major; assembly: GCA_026545765.1. NCBI lineage: Eukaryota > Viridiplantae > Streptophyta > Magnoliopsida > Lamiales > Plantaginaceae > Plantago > Plantago major. The sequence goes on along the minus strand of CM048843.1, from coordinate 85,288,227 downwards.
CCGGAGCTCCGGCGACTTTCGAAATTGACGAACGGAAATGTAAAAGAACTAACCTTGATGATTCTTCAAATGCTCCTTCGTGTTCATCGATTGTGTTCGTTCGAATATTAAAGGAGGAAGTGTACGTAAGGTAGTTCAAATGTAAAATTTAAAATGTTTTTGGATAAAATTGTATTATTTTGAAGTTAGTGGGTTGTTTTATAATTTACTATAATTTTGGTGACAATTACAAAATGTTAAAAATGTGTTCTGCGTTTAGTAAAAACGGTTCTGCGTTTAACACGCCACGTTAAATGTTCCGGTGCAATATATATGAACATGTTTGGTGACTACTTTTACAAAGTGAGGTCTTCTAAATGTGCTAGTTTGGGGATTTTGTATAGATTTATATATATATGTGATTGTTGGTAGCTGGTTTGTATTACATGTTATTGCTTCTTGTTGTTGCAAGACTGGTTGTTTTACAAGTCAGGTTGATTTTGTCATGTTACTGATTGTGAGTTGTTCTGTGCTTAAGCATGTTTGAGATTAAGATTCATTCTTATGCTATATGATGTTGTTGTGCACACACTCTAGTGAATTCATGCATGAGCTAAGTCTAGGGACATGCATTCACGTTAATAAGCTTTTAATTAAAGAAAGATTTCAATTTATTTCAAGAATGGGTTAGTAAGGTCTCCCTAGCAAATCGTGGCCAACCAAGTTAAGCGGTCACCATCGACTAGACAACTGGCAAATCGTGCCTATTCATGTTAAGCGGTCACCATCGGCTAGGCAACTAGCAAATCGTGGCTATTCAAGTTAAGCGGTCACCATCGGCTAGGCAACTAGCAAATCGTGGCTATCCATGTTAAGCGGTCACTATCGGCTGGGGATGTACCTTACGACGCCAATTGAGCTCACGTCCAAGTTAATTTCAAGTCATGTTTAAGAGTAAAGTTTAAGAATGCTTTTTAAGAAGTTCAAGTGCTAAGAGTCAAGTCAAGTCCAGTCTTAAGTTGCATTGCATTAAGTCAAGATTAAAAGCTTTAAAAGACATGAATATAGAACTTTAAGTCTTGGCACGTGCATGGAAGTTGCTCAGTCAATGGTTGCGACGGACCCTTGCTAAAATTGTCAATTTTAGGTATGTAAAGCAGAGCTATGGGAGTGGAGCGATGCCAGAGCAGTGATCATTGTCGGAATCAATTTTTACTATTTTATGTTTATGATTTGCAAGACTCTGTAATATTTCAAGATTTATGCTATTTATAATTCCGCTGCATTATTTACTAGTTCACAAATTAGTACCAAGAATTTCATGCCAAGTTTTTTGACGCATAAGGCGTCTAGTAACATTTTAAATTTTCATAATTCAAGTTCATAAAATTACAAAGGGGGTTGTTAAACGCAGAACACTTTTTACTAAACGCAGAACACTTCTTAATATATTGTAAAAGACCCTCCAAATTATCTAAATTAAAAATTAGTCCTACATTTTTATAAAACCTCTTAAACTATAACATATTCGAAAATATATAAACGTATACGAACTACAGTACCATAACTGAACAAAATACAATTTTGTACAATCGTTAGCCATATTTTATCAACGATGATGAATCTAAGATGTTTTGTATTGTTTTAATTCATATTTGTAGTCGTTAATTATTATTCAGTTGCAGTAGTATATTTAAATTAATTAAAATTACATCGCATAATTTTTTAAAAAAAAACAAAAAATCAGTTTAAAAAAAAAACGATTTAGCAGCCGTCATGGCTGCCAAACCATGGGCTGAGGCAGCCACGAGGGCTGCTATTTCATTCGAGTTCTATGATTCAGAGGCAGGGCTAGTGACTGGAGTGAAGTCGTAACAAGGTAGCCGTACTGGAAGGACTTTGAGTAGGGAACAGGTTCCCTGTCTTTGTTTCTATCTCATCGTATCCCATCCTGGAGTTTTGAGTTGAGAGAGATATTGAGAGAACGAAGGAGGGTTCGAGCTCATATTGGTCATGGGTTGAGAACGGTATACTATATGTATTTGTATTCTAGAACTCCTTCTAATAACTTATGCATTCTGTTATGGATTTCTATAAATCCATTTGTTGGATTGATTTATCCGACTCCGATGTCGGAGATCACCGGAGCTCCGGTACCGTTTTTCGTATTGTTTTTCGTTTTTTTGATTCCTTTTATTCGGATTTTGAAATTAATTCGTATAAACTTGTTTAAATGTTTTTGAGGTAAAATTGTAATTTTTTAAAGTTAATGAAGTATTTTGTAAATTGTTATAATAGTGGTATTATTTGCAATATGCAAAAAAATTATTCTGCGTTTAGTAAAAAGTGTTCTGCGTTTAACATTATTTTTCATAATCCGTCTATTAAAATTTTGGGCGCTACATATTCACTCAACCTAATAAGCTAATACTTTCTCGCTCAATTACAAATTTATATCAACAACAAATTAGTACTACTATTTTTATTACTAACTTTACTACAAGGTATCCGACTTACCATAAACTCAAATTTGGTATAGAACTTTAATTCAGAAAACGGGATTAAAAATACCTAAATTTTTACATAACTTAAAGTTTTTTTAATAGTATACGAACGAAATAATTATTGGAACGGACAAGTTTTAAGCTATGTTCTGAAATAATTATTTTAATCATCCCTTTTGGTAGTGTTGTCCAAACAAGCCTCTGGAATGTTCTGGTATTTAGAACACTATATCCTTTAACCTCCCAACGAAGCAAACCCTCTTGTTAAACACATACACAAATCAGAAATTCAACAAAATAGCTTGTACAGTTTTCCATTAATCTACAAATCAGAAGAATCGGATCAATTGATCGATCAATCGATGGAAAGAGGAAGAAGATTAGGCGGAATGACAGGGCTGCTGTTGGTACAGGCGGCGAGCGAGTACTATCGCCTCGACCGGAAACCACCTGTCACGGCGGGGCTAATTGCCGCCAACACGCTCATTTACCTGCGTGCTCCTGAGTTTCTCAATCGTGTTCTCCCAACCCTAGATCAAGTCTGGTTCAATCCTTACCTCATTCTCAAGGTCTGCATTTGCTTTTTCTGCTTTTTTCTGTAGTTACTTCGTGTTTTGATCTGTGTTGGTGATTACTGACTAGTGCTTGTGTTTGAGCTATCGTAGTGTGTGTGTATTGTTTTGATGGAAGTTGAGGAGAATTGTGGTGTTTGGTGGGTATTTGGAGTGTGAGATAACGAAAACATTTCTAGCTAGGGCTTTGTGTTATGGAGAAATGAGTAGATTAAGGTACGGATGAAGGAAGTTGCTCGTGTTGTTGTAAGTAGCAGAGTTTCTCGAGTGGTATGACTTGGTGGTGGAAGGTGTTGAATTTTTATGAGATTAGCTTGTAGTAATGGCTAGTGTGTTTAAGAATGAATAGGGAGGGTACGTTGCGTGCACCTGAGTATAAGTGTCCATTTGCTCTTGAGCTTAGAAGCTATGTTTTTGAATAGTTCCTTGTATGTGTGTGCATCATTGCATGCTCCACATAAAGATCTGTTGCTGAATTAGGCTTTGCAAGTAGCTTTATATGGTCTGCAATAGTACTAGATCGTGCTTTTTTTTTACTTGTAATTGCTTTTCCTGCCTTAAGCTTTCTAGATTACCCTAAGGTTAATCCTGAATTGGCACCCTATACATATAATGAGAGTGAAGCAGTAAACTTGGGGCCACACCAGTATGTGTTGCATAATGTCCATGAGTTATTGTAAACCGCACTGCAGTAAGCCATTTTACAATTCTCTGAATCCTCTATAGAAGAGATATTGGAAATGGGCCACCAAATGTTGGAAGCTGAGAAGAGGATACTGTGCCTTTTCTACTTCTGTAATGTTATAGTGGTTTTAGATCCGTCTTGGTCCTAATGAAGGTTGTTAATTACGACGTGCAATATACACTTGAGAGGCATTCAAAGGTTTTGTTATTTGATTTAGGTTAAGTTTTTTATATACACAGTGCTCTATACTATAATATAGATGTTCTCCGAAGAAATACGCTAAAATGTAATAGGTCTTCATATTTTCTTGGGTAAGACTCACATTAGGTTAGAACAGAATGCTGATCTCTGGAAGAATGATGTTTAAGTTGGTATTTGATCAACCTGTCCTTCAAAAGCAAACTCAGGTTTAGTAAGAATGTGCACATACCTTGGGAATGTTGACCAAAGAAGATATGCTTCTTCACAGCATTTCTAAATTAAAACTTTAAGGTTCCAAGTTTTCAAAATTCTTCTAGTTTTAACTGTGTTAGGTTAAAGGCTTCATATTTTATGAGCGTGATTCCTGTAAAAATACACTCAGCTTTGAAAGCATTTGAGTTTTCAATTATGAAGAGTCTGTTTTGTCAATCAAAATAATTCAGAAGCCTCTTGTGCACTTCATAATGGCAGAACTAGGCTCCTGACTAATGTATTACTACTGGTACTTCTATTTAGTAGAAGAATTATTTTTTATACTCACACTAGCTTCTTGACTAGCGTTTAACAAATTACAATTGTGGAATTTATTGCTCTTAACCCTATTTACTTTCAAATGGATTGACATTTACTACTTCTCCACATAATTATTGAGAATGATAACAGAAGACCTATCTGAAATTCAAGGTATATGTGTGTGCATCTCTGTGGCTCATATGACTAATTCAATTTACCTTCTGTGGTGGCACAGCACAAGGATCTGAAGCGCTTTCTCCTTTCCCCATTTTATCACATCGGTGAACCTCACCTCGTCTATAATATGCTATCCCTGTTATGGAAGGGGATACAGCTCGAGAGCGAAATGGGAAGCGTAGAATTCACATCTATGGTTGCTGTTCTACTCGGTATGTCTCAGGGTATTACACTACTATTGGCTAAAGGTCTTCTGCTTTTTGATTACGAGCGAGCCTATTACAATGAATACGCTGTGGGATTCTCTGGCGTGCTTTTTGCTTTGAAGGTCATTTTATACTCCCGGTCAGATAATTACACATTTGTGCATGGGGTTATGGTGCCATCACGTTACGCTGCATGGGCAGAACTTATTCTCGTGCAAATGCTTGTTCCCGGTGTCTCGTTTCTTGGTCATCTTGGGGGAGTCTTGGCTGGAATTCTGTACCTATACTTGAAACCACCTTACTCTGGTCCAAACCCGATTGTGAAACTGGCGAGGGGCCTCCTCAGGACTATAAGTTGGCCTCTGAGATTCTTTTTTGGCATGTTTCAGTCGCCAAGGAGCCGATTATATGGTCGAGGGACTGTGGGCAGGCCAAGTATGTCTAATGTGTCTGATGTGTGGAGGTGTAGTGCATGTACATATGATAATTTGAATTTGTTGTCTGCTTGTGAGATGTGCGGGACTGAGCGTAGTGACAGTGATTATGACTCACCTCCTGGTGCTAGTTCTCGGACACTTTCGGCGGAGGAAATTCGAGAGCGGAGGATACAGAGGTTTCTTAGATGATACTACTAACTACCTCTGATGTTTAGTGAATGTGGAAGAGATGTTGCAGATGAACGGTGTAAATTCTATATAGATTGTTCGAGAAGTAGTTTATCAGCAATTTGAACTGGGTAAAACTAGTTCATACAACTTTAATGTTCTTAGATATATTGACAAGCCTAATCAACTACGTTGGGTCGGGGTACTACCTGATTACAGGACTGGATCCACACAATTCAAAAATTGCTGGTAGTATAATCTGGACGATTTTCACATCTTACCAACAATTTCACAAGATGTTTACACATCTTTCAGGATGCCATTATGCATTGGTGATTCACATTCACGTATCGTGATTTTAAATGTACGAATATGTTCGTTTGTCCAAAAATATGTACGTTGTATTGATAATGTGTTCATATAATTTTTTATAAAGCAATTGTTATTAAACTTGTATTTTATAAAATTGAATAAGCAAATTATATCTTACCTTTGCATTTAACCACATCAATTAAAGATATTGTATGCGTCGACCATTTAGGCCGGTGCGGTCACTTCTGAACTTCCATCCGGGTGATATGTTAGTCCCACTGAACCAAAACATGTCCTTTTCTGCACGCTTTTTCCTTACCGGAATGCAAACCGGGAGACTTTAGTCACCCATCCTAAAACAAGCACACTATGATATAAATAACATTCTTAATTCATTTAAATTCTATGAAACTTAACTTTGGGGATTAGAACTAGAATCTTCTATCCATCCTTAGTGGAAGTACAATCCAATATCAACTACTAGAACTCTCCTAAATAGTGAAATTCCTTTTTCGCAACTCCAGTAAAATCCAGCCATTGCTGTAAGATTTGGCAAAGCAGTAAATTTATCTCGTCGGCACGTTATTATTGGTGTGTATATGATATTGCTAATTATTAGTAATTGAATAAAAGGATTGAGTAAGATGGAAAAACGTGAGATTGAGAAGCATTGCTTTGGTTAGAGATTAAGATTCATTAGCTGCTTATAATAATGCCAGGCTATTGTAAAATTGTTGTATTTTAATGGTAAAATAGCAAATCTGAATAAGTTGGAAGATGATTATGACAGCCCAACAGAAACTGAAAATTAAATTTCAACCAACATTTATAGTTTTATTTATACAACCATCGTTTTCTATCTCAATCTATTCCCATGTTTTTTCTGTTTCATAACTAGTTTAATTTGCACCACCATCTTGCAAACTATTTATACACAATCTCCCTTTCTTACGTTCGTGGTCCTCGTCGAGTCTGGATGTAGGGGCAGATTTAGGAGGGAGCATAGTGGGACGTTCACCCCCTCTAAATTTTGAAAGAATGAAAATTATATATAATATTTTCGATAATTTTAGGTTTTACCCCGTTAACCTTGAAAATAGGTCTATATATAGTTTCGCCCCCGAATCTAAAATCCTGACTCGTCCGTGCCCTGTATGGAATGATGTACGGGTAAATGACCTATTTTGACACCCCTACTGTAATCCACCACATCCTCCCTAGCTCGGCCCATCCCCATAATATGAATTAATGATCAAGTTATGGGAATGATAAAAAAAGGAGCTTGGTTCCATATGTGTGTATTGGCGTGTATACAAATGGGGCACAAGGTTAAATCAAATCATGTTAGTAAGAATTAAAAGGCAAAATAATGACTTTGGTGGACCTAAATTTTTAAATAATAAGACCAAAACTAGTACACATAATTCCCAAGACAAAAAGGCAAAGGCTAAGATCTCCTATCACGTATCTTGACCATTAAGGAAAGATCATGGTCTAACAAACTCTTGGAGATGGTTGATAGGCTATTGTCCGGTACCCTATGTCATTGCCCATTGGTATCGAGAGTCACTGGTCACGCCCACTGGATTTGAATCTCCATGATAATTTTCATCTCATATTAAATTTACATTGAAATGTCCTCCCCAATAAGCTGAAATTGGCCATGAGAGCAGAAAATATTGAAGTATTAATATAAATGACTAGATTCCACACTTTATAAGCTTGATCTATACCCAAAAAGAAATGTGACATATTTTACATTTGAGTAGCATTTACAACAAGAAATGGACATGATTTTTAGTAGGCAAAAGTTATTCAAAATAAACTTTTTGACACGGGTACATTGTCATATACGGGTATATGGTATGTACGAGATAATTTGAGTATCTTAGTTATTCTATTTGTATTGCGTCTCTTCTTATCTTGACGATTAGTCGATTGAGGCTTGAAACATCAGTCACGTTACTAAATATTGCTCTTACATTATATATCGAGCAACCCCCCCAAATTGATTATAGAACCACCAAAATTCTCATAGTATGTGAGTGGTTGCGTACTTATAAGTACCATATAACCCCAAACTTTTAATCGAAATGGAATACATTGTATCACAATAAAATAACTCAAAGTGAGTGCAAGTGAGGAAAAATGTGTTAGTTTTTGTGGATCAGCATACAACTCGAACATTAGTTATTGCTAACTGCACCGGCCTATATAAGTGTAATAAATCAATTTACCATCAAGATCAGACTATTTCAAAAACATTGAAGCAACAAATCAAAATTCATAGAATATTACAAAAGCATTTTAAAAGGCAATAATTTCCAGCCAGATAATTGAATTTGAACTCATCCAAATCCTTTCTACTAGTAAAAATGTAACTCCATGCACTTATTAGTGACTCTCCCTTTTCCAGCTGTCAAAGTATGAACCCATCTTTTCATTTCCCTTAATGACAAAAACCACATAATTACACCATGATTACCAACTACTCTCTCCATTCCACCTATTTCTTTCCATTTTGTTTTTCCACAAATTTTAAGAAATTTGAGTAAAAAATAGGTTTATATAGATGAAGTAGTAAATGTATAGTAAAAAGTAAGAAAGAGAATTGAAAAAGTATGAAAGAGAGAGATTAAAATATTAATAATGAAGATAGTGGGTTTCTATAAAAGGAAATGGAAAGTTTTTAATGTAACGCCCAAAATGAAAAAATGGAAAGAAATCTATGGAACGAAGGGAGTAATCATTAATGGTAATAGTAATAGCAATCAGTAAGTAACTTATGTAATCAGTAATTATTTCATCTTAGTTGTAGTGCTTCAACTTCCACTCTCACTTCTATTTCAGTACTCATCAAACCAACCTTTCTTCTCCATCTCTCTATAAAATCTCCTCCAATCCACCGACACAAAACTGAATGTTCTGATTTCCCAGTTTCCCAGGTTAGTCTCAAGCATCTTCTTCGAAATTATCAATGCAATTGTGTTGTGAATTGTAATTAATTACTACTCTGTTTTGTGTTACTGTTCATACTCTGTAATCTTGGATCTGAATCGTGTGGTTTTAGTGTTCTATGTTGGTTATTCTGTGTTAGCTATAGCAATGCTGTATGGATCTGAGTGGATGAGAGCTCAATTTCTTGATTTCTTGATAGTGTTAAAGTATGGCTTTGTAAATCCTGCATTTATCTAGTTTGTTAGCTTCAAGATCTCATTTTTATGCATTTTCCTTGTTAGGTTTTGAAGTTGATTTAACATTCTTGATTCAGGATGAATTGGGTTTCTTTCCAATTTCAGCTTGAGCTGAAGTTTATTACTTCACTGAGCTTTGATTTTAAAAATTGCTCTGGCAAGATTTGATTTTGATTCTGTGGCATTAAAACCCTTGTTGTGTTTTTCTTTCTTTTGTATAACTGAATATGCAATTGGAAATGTAGTAATTGGATTGATATTGATGCAGAAGAAGCTGATTAAGACTCATTTTTCGGAGAAAGAAAGGATCGATATATAAGATGGGATCAGGAATGAAGTTTTTGCTGTGTGGTGTTTTTGCTCTTATTTGTTTAGCATCGACGAATGCACAAAAAGGTGCACCTGCAGCTGCAATGCCGACTCCTACACCAGCACCTGCCCCGGCACCGGACTATGTGAACCTGACCCAGTTACTCTCGGTTGCTGGACCATTCGGAACCTTCCTCCATTACCTCCAGACCTCCAAAGTTATCGAAACCTTTCAGAACCAAGCCAATAACACTGAGGAAGGAATTACTATCTTCGTTCCTAGAGACAGTGCCTTTTCGTCCCTTAAAAAGCCCTCAATCTCAAATCTCACAAGTGACCAAATCAAATCTCTCTGCCTTTTCCATGCCCTGCCTCACTACTACAAACTAGCTGATTTCCGTAACCTCAGCTCACAAAGCCCCATTCCTACATATGCCGGTGGTATGTACACAATGAACTTTACAGACAGTTCTGGAACTGTCCGTCTTGATTCTGGCTGGACCAAAACTAAAGTCATAAGTGCAGTATACTCCACTGACCCTGTTGCAATCTATGAGACCGATAGAGTTCTGCTACCCGAAGCTATCTTTGGGACCGACATTCCACCAACACCTGCTCCTTCCCCAGCTCCAGATGCTCCTGCTCCTGTTGCTGATGCTCCAGGTGGAGATGGTGGTAGTGAGTCACAATCGTCCCCAAGACCTTCATCGGTTCGCAAGAATTTGGATTTTGCCATCTTGGGTCATCTTATGTTGGCTTCGGTTGGTACGTTACTGTTGTTTTGGTGAACGAGGCCCTTCTTGTTGTTGATCGGTTGGTTAATTTATCTATGTCCAAATATTGGTGCATTCATTTCATTCCGTTTACTGTTGTATGATGTAGCGATTCTTTATGTTCTCCACCACATTGTATTTGAAATTACACCCAATATTATGTGAATGTTGAGTTTTTGGTTGAATGCTTGTAGCAAATGCACTCAGATGCTCCCCTTTCTTGAGATATACTACTACATGCAATTCTTTGTATTTTTTCCTGTCATTATCGGAAAGTAAACTGGTGTGATGGATGATCTTGTGCCTGAATTGATGCTAATTTCTTGACAACTGCAATGAGAGTAACAATACTAGTACATGTGATGATCAATAATCAGAAAAGATAAGAGTACTTGGCCTTTACACTTGTTTTTCTTGAATCTTGAAAACTAAGCATTTAGGCTATGCAAATTATATATTTCAATAATAAGAAAACATGACTGAGTACTGATTATATTCTATGGAACTTTGCCTTTACACTTGTCTTTCCCTGAATCTTGAAAATTAAGCATCAACGTTGTGTTAAATTCTCTTTCAGCACCCTACCTCTAAATCTTAATGTACTAGGTGTATATGTAATGTTCTAAACATTCAAGGAGAACTAGTAACTACACGCAAACACAGGGCGCATCTGCTGGTGTTACCGTGTAGTAGTGTAGTACTGAACTCAAATGTTGTCTTAAATTTGAGTTTCTTAGCCAGGTATAAGAGAGGAAGATGCTTGTTAATCTCTCTCCATTTTTGGCCTTCCAGGAAAGGAAGTAACTAAATAATCTGACCCCCTTTCTGTAATTCTGTTGGTTCCGCAGAATAATCCTAAAGATTGCCATGTTTCCATCACAGAACTATAATGTGAACTTAAGCTGATTTAATAACTCATACAGTGATTAAGACTCTTAGCAGTTAGCACTAGTTACAGATGCTGTTTTGTTCTCAGAGAGATGTAGTTTAACATAAAATGTGTTCTCCTGATGAACACAAGTCAGATTCTCAATGACATTGTTTAGCAACTCAAGACTGGTTTCATGTTTCTGATTCTACTAGTGTGGACTGGAGAACTTCATTTCTCATCTTATCAGTAGAGGAAAAAGAATGTTAGTGAATTCATCATTCTTGCACATACCACAGAACCAAATCCTGTCTTAAGCCGAACCAAAAACAGATCACCGAAACCGAACTGGAACGAAATCAGGAATAAAAAGAATCATCATCATTATAAATACAATATACCGCAAACATAAAATTGCCAAAAAGATTAAGAATTTGTCCCAAAAAACAAAGAGGTATTGGCTTCGCAAAGGAAAACAAAAAAACTGAAGCAGCATAAGATAGCAGCATCACTTTCACCACCTGCAGATCTTGCAGTACCTTCAAACATGAGCTCGAGATCATGTGTATCAAGTGCCTTTCACCAATTTAAGACCAAACTATTCATCCATGTGACTATCTGTCCCACAATTTTCCCTAAATGCCAGAAAATCCAGCCATCTTTCCATTGAGTTGGATCTAAACAACTCATCAGCTGTTAATGAAAGCCACCCTACTAACATTTATACTCATTAACACCCCCAACAACCACCTTAAACCACTCCAACCACCACCTCGTCCGCCCCTCCACCGCCACCACACAACGGAACAATCCGTTCCTCGCTTACACGCCTCACCATTGCGGTGAGATCTCGCGAATGCACGTCGACTTTAAGACCTTGTTTCATGAACAATGTCAACGACATCTTCTGTTCCACTTTATGTCCCGATGCCACCGTCAACCGGTGTCGTAGCAGCAATGCCGCTGCTATTGACTTCATCTGCAAGTACGCCAAGTCCTTCCCGAGACATATCCGCGGCCCTGCATTGAACGCTACGAACTTGTACGAGTCGTGCATTACGAACTTATCGCCTTCCGGGGTCAAAAACCTCTCCGGTTTGAACTCTAAACAATCCTCGCCCCACGTAGACTTCATCCTCCCGGCCGAGTACATCGAATACGTAATCGACGATCCAGCCGGGACGAATGTACCATCTGGTAGAACATCATCAGCTACCACATGCTTAGAGTCTTCCGGAACAGAAGGGTACAGCCTCAGAGTCTCTGACAATGCGGCTTTCAAGTACACCAACCGGTCGACTTCTTCGAATTCCAGCGGCTCGTCAACCCAAGTTTCGATTTTTTCACCGCGTGTCTCGACCAGAACCGAACATATCTCGTGGAGGATCTTCTCTTCGACTCTCGGGTTCTGTATGATCAGCCAGAAGAACCAGCTCAGGGCAACGGAAGAAGTATCTCGCCCTGCTAAAATGAAGTTCAAGGCCACTTGTTGCAAGAACTTGTCAGTGTAAGTCTCTTTCTTCTTCATGAACCTGGACAGCAAGTCATCATGTGGATTAGCACCTTTCTGCTGATTCGACAGCTCGAGTTTACGCGCATCGATCACACTTGACAAATACTCGTCTACGTGGACCAAGCTTCGGCTCAAACTGACCTCCATTCCAAGCCTGAGCCATTTCTTGACCTTCCAGATAACTTCTGGAAGAATAAACCTCTGCAGTGAAGCCTCGGTTGCGCGATCGAAAGCGGAAGCGAAGCTGTTATCCGGCATCTCCGGAGCTAGAGTCTGCGGATCCTTCCCGAATGCCAGACCGCAAATGTTGTCGAACGTGAGCCGAAGCAACAAGTCCTGCAAGTCGACAGGGTGAGACTCGACCTGAGCTGACTTCAAGATCGGGCAGAAACGGTTCTTGATAGCTCGATTCACCCACCTAGCCATGGCCTGGCGGAGCGTTCGAGTCGTGAACTCGAGTGCAGCCGTCTTCCTCTGAAACAGCCAAGTGTCTCCGTCCGAATTGAATATCCCCTGGCCTAGCAGATCATGAAAAACAGCCTGCCAGGTCGGACCTTTCGGATAGTTGTCGAACCGAGTTTTCAGAATGTGCTCCAGGTTCTTGGGGTCACAAGTGACTGTTACAAGACCTTGCTTCCTAGCCAAGAACGGCACGGCGCAAATGCAGGTCTGGTACGTGCCACCGCACGCTCTGAGGTTGTCGCAGATCCATTCGTGCATACGTTCGGCATTCTCGATCAGGCCCGGCAGGCTGCCGAACAGCGGCCAGACTCGAGGACCCTTGAGTGATTTGGAGATGAATGTGAACCAGAGAAGGTAGCAAGTCACTCCAGTGAAGAGCAACAAAGCTAAAGATACATCCATTGAAGCTAAAGATATCTTTTTTATCTGGAAACAGTCTGTGATTGTGTGTGTGAGTGAAGAAAAATGGGGTAAGAAGAAAGGGGAATTTATAGATAGGGAGATATTAATTGAGAGGTAATAAGTGAGGCCAGTGTGTGCCTTGAATTACACCACCATCCATCTCTACTTGTTTTTTGGCTTTGGCATCACCATTAATGCACACCAGAGACAGTTGGAGGAATTATGGAAAGAGTTGAAAAAGTTAGTACTAAGTCAAGCAAGAAAGTGAGAAGGAAAAGCTAATAAATGGTGAAATTATGGTGAAATTATGAAAAAGATGAGATTTTTAGTACTAACTCAAGCAAGAAAATGGAGAAATTATGAAAAAGATGAGATTTTTAGTAGTAAACTGAAGCAAGAAAATGAAAAATAAAAGCAAGAACTTGTTTCCTCTCCAACTAATTTCCTGCAAACAAAGAGCTGGGACTTTAATTTGGAGCATTCAATGGAGGGCCGAAATTAATGGGATTAGTTGAGAAACCATGAGGAGGTACAGAGCTAAGGAGGATACACATAAATGCACAGAAAAACTGGCGTCTTATGACTTGGTTTCTTCTTTGTTTTGTTTACTTTCCCTCCTACTTCTCTTTGCTTTTTCTTGGAAATTTTGCATCATGCTCCCTCGACATTCGGTTATTACGAGGTTCGTCACCTGACATTTGAGATTTTCGCAACTCACCCTCTAAGGTTTCGGAATATGTCGTCTAGTATGCTCCTTCTCTATGATCCATGGATACTGCAACAAGTCATGTTGTTTTGTATCGGGATACGTATTGTGCACAGACTGATATTCCCCCGAGTGCATGTCCTTTCAATTTTTAAAGCTCCATAGTATTTTACAACATGGTTACCCATTAACATTCAGTTTTCTACGTCGAGACATGCATGCATCTTTGTAGAAAGCAATAAGAATAAGTAAAAGGTCATTCATATGGTTAACTAATATGCGTATCTTACTTCACTTTGATTGGTGGCGTTCTTATACCCTATAAACAACACATCTCCCAGACAACACGTTGTACTTTGTGAGGTGAAACATACTTTTTTCCCTCTAATAGGCCTATCATACCCTTTGTTTGTGATAGGGGAAGCAACTTCAGTAGTACAATCGATTAGCTTTAAACATGCAATTTCATTTATTTGTCAATTGGGTTTAATTTTTCTCAATAAGACTCGTTACTCAATAACCAAACTACCAAATTATCCTCATCAGCTCCCAACTATTCGATAATTACCTAACTACTTAAATGTTAGGGGCGCGTCACAACATTACAAACAACGGGAGGGGCGAACATCAGAAGTAGCATAACATCGGGATGTTTTACGCGATATTCCAATGTATTTGTAATTATTTAATGTAATTAATGATTGTGATAGAACATGGGGTTGGATCTATGGTGGCTCAGCTAGTTACAGTTCGGTGAACAACCCACCAACAATTTATAGCAAACAGCTGAGTACATTGCGTGAGTCAAAAATGTTGGGCAGCTTCTTTTCTATCTTTATCCCATTGGATTTTACAAAGCCCAGCCCAATAGTAAATTTCTGCCTCTATCAGTTTCTGAACCAAGACTTTGACTTCATCTTAAATTCAATGTAAGCAAAGTCAACTCCTATTTGCCATGGTTTTCCTGCCAACTGAACAGATTATAAAAGTCAACCCTCTATCAACATAGTAACACTAAATATTTTTCGATAAAAGAAATCCTTGCCTCGCATTGGAATTTGAGCTTTCTCCCATGTATATCGGTGGGTTTTTTCTACACTACTTACACCGCAACATATTCGCACTACCCCAACATATAATGGAACATATTACAACATTTTAAGCATTGTTATTTATTGAATTTTTTTTTTTTTTACTTTCTCAGATGGTATCCATTACGTACGATTAATCCAATCGGCTGTCGAGTTCTTTTTAGGCGGTTCTCCCATGGTGTTTTTACATTCATGAGGTTGAACCGTGAACTCAAGTCACTTCTGGAAACTTAACAACCGTTGGTCTATTTACTGAAATATGATGTAACATGAAATACGCTCAAACCGTGAGCTATCAAGCTAAGTAAGGTGATGAATTTGTAGGGTTTTCAACTTCGCCATCAAAATTAGGTCCAATCGACAATGCATAAACTATGTTTGTTAAAACTACAGAACTATATGGCTTTATGTTAAGATAGGTGATAAATTATATGATAGTTGATTTGCTAACTGGTTTACACCAAGCATAATACATGATTTTAATGAATGTGTTTAATAAATTAAATGAAAAGGTATTGGTGTTGTTGCGTACGGTAAAGTCTTGATTTTTTGCAAGGTGTGAGGTCCTTTTATGGAGGATAATTATAACACCCCAAAGTTTCTGGAGAGTTCATTATGCTACTCATATCAATACAGTACGCATTTTCTTTTTGTAATCATACATGATAACTACATAATTAAGCGTACTTACTGTTGAACAATTTCAAAATGGATTGCCTATTAGGAAGTTTTTCGATCGACATGTGAACGGGTGATTGATAATGTGTTTCAAAAGTACGTGTGTTGGTTTGTATTTTGTGGGATCTAACATATGAATTAGAGAACAACTATTGAGTAATAGTGGGGGCCGGGTTGAAGGTTTGTAATGGGTGAATCTAAATGATGCAGATACGAGGTGAAGCCAATTGAATAACCATTTTATTTGGTGAAACCAACCTTATAACTCTGATCAAATTAGTACTGTTTCATAATTTCCCTTTTGGACGTAACTATGAACTTTTCGTTATTGGGCTTAATTGGGATTTGGGCCTGCATGCCACACATGGCCCACTGTCCACGGTCCATTTATGCAAGCCTATAATTTTTATACTTTTCTCCTGTCTTTTCATTTTTAAGTTTTTGTAAAGAGTGCTATGCTCTCGTAAGCTTATGCTTCATCCGTTCCGCTATTTTAGTCCAACTTCTTTTCTTCATGATTTATAAGACAACTATAGTGGGTGAAATTCTTTTTTTTATATACTCTAAAGTAAGACATTTTAAATATTGGTACTCCACAGAGGCACATACCACAGTGGTCGCGCTCGATTGAGGTATTGATTAACAATAACATCCACATATATATTAAAGTTGGTGGGTTATCTGATACATGCCAAATCAACTAAAGTTATTTAGTGCTCGTTTGGTTTGAGGGGTTTTTGTCCGAATACCCTCAATAATCCAGTTTGGTTGTCTTTTTGTCGGCCCGAAAAAATGGATTATTTGGAATAATCCAATTTCTCCAGCCCGCCTCAAGCCCTCAAATTTGTACATGAATAATCAAATTTCAAATACCTTATATGAGGAGGTATTTACTTTTGGATTATCTTCTTTCTTGTGAAATGTCTAATTTTATACAAACTTCCCATCAATTACTAAATATGACATCCAAATCCAAGAACACCAATCGATTCACATCAATGCACTTTTTTTTTCCTTCCTAATTTCCACCTTCCATTTCTTCTTTTATATTTTCCTAATTTTGCACTCTTTCCTTTTCATTTTTTCCATTTCCTGGTTTCCACCTTCCTTTTTTTTTTTTTTTTCCCAATACTTTCCTAGTTTTGCACCCTTTCTTTTCATTTTGTACCCCTGTATTTATTTCTCTTTTCTACTCATTTACTCATTAGACCTTTTATACTTTTGTTTTTTGGCGTATCTTATGTATTTACATCAAAATTAATTTTGTTCGTTTAATAGTATAACCAACTTTTTTATAAGAATGATTAAACAAAACAATACTAATAATTAAAAAAATTGGTTAGCGTTGCTTACGAGAATAACGATGATAATTTAGAGTTGTCGGTTCAAGAACGTTTTTTCTTCATCATTTTTTGAAAAAATATTCTAGCATATTAAATATGTGCAAATTTTGACAGAATATAGGCGAAGTATATATGTGTTTTGAATACAAAATATGCATCGTTAATTACATATATGTGAATTTTTTTACTTTATATATTATAAAAATAACATTTATATAATTAAAAGTTTGAGTTTTTATTTGTGCCCTACCTGACCTAAAATCCTGGCTCCGTCACTGACTTTGGCGTTTTACATGCTTTACACTTTTATGTTTAAAATGTAGGAAAATTTATGTTTAGATGAGATGATAAATATATGCGATGTCGATTTCAATCGCCAAAAATAATTATTCTACGCATGAGATGAAAAATATGGGATTATAAATTTCACTCATATGAAATATCGATCTTATAAGGAAACATGTATTTCGTTAAGATAATTATTACACAGATTATAAACAATATATATAAACTAAATTTTAATGGTCAAGTCATATAAACTCAAAATCGATGCCAAAGTTATCAACAATGGCAATGTAACTATGGATGCAATAATTTCAAATATTTTCGGATAATTTTGTATACGAAATTCATATGATCAAAATTCCAGAATTTCCCGATTAAACACGAGAAGGTGGTAAAAATTTGCTCCCCTAAAATTATGTTCACGTGTAATTTTCACTAAATCAAATTGAAAATCAAACTCGATTTTATACAATAAGTGGGAAAGCATAGAGGTATATCAGTAATTCCACTTTGTTTTATCCTACTGAATAATCCAAAATCAATTCAGAACCAAACTGGATTTTATTAAAAACAGTTCAATTCGTAGAGTTCAACCAAACAAGATTTTTAGGCGAAAACCCCCAAACATAATCCAATTCCTTAAATGGGCCGAATAATTCAGTTTTGCAAAATGAAATACCCCTTTTCAAACCAAACGGACACTTAGACTATAAACTTATTATATTTCTTTAAATAAGAATGACTTTTACATGTTTACCATCAAGTTTAAAGGAAATATAAGATAAAAGACAAATTGCTAACTATACAACCACATACTTTTGAAAAAGAAGAAAGAGAAGATTTTTAAAAGATATAAATAAAAGAGATAAAATCACCTCAGCCAAATCACAATAAAACAAAAGGTTTTCTAATTAATATAAATCAAAAGGGAGAAAATCACGTCAACGGGACTCGAACACTGGACCCTCAATTGAAAATTGACACATGTACACACCAGATCCAAAATTGAGTGAGTACGATGGACGTATAAGATTTATATTGAACTGGAAATTTAGTCAACACAAGGTTTTTATTTAGGGTGAACTACAAAGTAGTGTTATCCCCAAGTCTTTACTACCTATTAGTGCCTTACACTTTATTTCCTACAATTTTCTAGTATTTGTTTATATGTTTGTATATATTAAGTTTACTTCCTACATTTTCATGTCATATTTTTATACTGTGTCAATGTTTTTATTCATATAAAACCATTTTATTATGTTACATGTGATAAATATTTACATGGTGTAATTACTCATTTATAATCATTGGTTATCGCTTGTAAATACTGTGTGATATGTTAATTTAACTACCATTGTTTGGAATTTGTTTAATACACAAACCACTAACCTTTTTTTAAAGAATGTTAACTTTGATGGCCCGACCCAAACTTAAAATATAGGCATGTAATACGGCCATTTGCCAGTCCTAGGGCCATCTTAAGCATATCATGGGTGGGGTTTGGGGTTTGAAAAGCCTACCCAATGCCATTGTCTATTTTCAGCCTTTTAAACACAATCAGATTTGCCCTACACGCCCGACGCTGTTTTTGGCTAATATAGTCCCTTTATTCTTGTCGGGGTGAGAAGGTGGTGAGGCGACAATTCAAGTGCATGACTTTTTAGGTTAGTTGATTGGCCAATAATTACTAGAAGTACAACGAGTGTTGTTGAAGGTATGAGCGATGTTATTAATTTTTATGATAAACACACTTAGTTTGTGGACTCAGTTTTGGACTAAACTGAGTGTAACCCAGGTCCAATTGTGGATTTTTAGTGTAATTTTCATTAATTTCATTTATTTGCTGCCGCATATGCCAAATATGCCCCCCCCTCTCTCTCTCTCTCTCTCTCTCTCTCTCTCTCTCTCTCTCTCTCGTTAAAACCTAGTGTGTTTTTCTTTCACCTCCCTCACTATGCCGCTTGTACCATACCTTGCTTTCATCGAAAAAAATTCTCTCAGATAAAGCACTAGAAAAATTGGATCTCGAGGATATCTCCGTGTCGAAAAACGAAAATGGAGAAACGAGATACACAAGATTTCGATTAATTGCTTGTGCATCTCATCCTATTAAATTCATGGGTCGATTGCAATCTTTTTGCAAATAATTTACCATGCGGGCCAATGTATCTTGCTGAATCAATCACAAGAGTACCAGATCAAGATTAAGGTATCGAATCATCCGTTTTTTGTAGGTATGCGTTAAATTATTTGGGTGCATTTACTTATTTTTATTCATCGCCACACAAAAGGGGGGCTTTATGTTTAGATCCCGACTCTTGATGTATGAGTAACCCTCAATTACAAGATCACTGCATGTTTGTCCCCGTCAGCCCTTTTTTTCCAGATTATTCAATGATTATTGTTGGATGTAAATCCCAATAAATCAAAGCATGATTAAATTCAATTGAATCGGAATCAGTTGGTCAAGGTCATGATTGAACCAAAAAACTGTAACTTTATACCTTTTTTTTTTTTTTTTTAATTTATACATTTAATCTTGAAATTTTGCACAATTCAAACTTCAAAGCCTTTTTTTTCTGATTTTTCTCGACTAGTAGCAAACACCTTTTGCCTTTTGCTCTTTTCCTTGCGTTCCTTCACATATATAACTTATTTTTCTTAATTGTCAATTTGTATGTGTGGATGCATGTTTGAATTCAATTGAAGACACTCAATTGGATTTTGTTAGGTATTGGACTAAAACTAAGTTATTTCTTAAGTTTAGTTTAACTTGATCTTGAAAAATTAGCTTGATTCGATTTTTTTCACTTGATTAATCCACCGATCGGGATCAAACACCTTATCATTTTCTCTTTGATATCCATAAATTATCTAATAAGCCACTCTCCAAATAACATATTACAAAACTCATTGGGAGTTTGCAAAAACTACTTAAAATTTTAAAAAGTTGCAATGTAGTGTTTAAAAGCCAGTTACATATATTGATATTATGGCTTTAGCAAAGAGAGTGTGCCTTATTCATTGGCTTGCATACACTCATTCATTCATTTTTTTTTTGGTATGTGTTAAATGAGCAAATTTCATAATAGGAAATACTGCACCACATTAGTATAAATTATATGAGTATGCCAAACACTTGATATACAGATATGTTCTTTTATCAGAAAAACATTACTTTTACTATAACTTCACTTATTTTATTCTACCCCAAAGCCATCCAAATAAAGTATTCTTTGATTTATTTTTCTTTTCCTTTCTATCAAAACGAAAAAACAAAACTACATATTTGAGACTCACACTCGATTTTCTTTCAACTCTGCAAATCAAATTTTAATCCAAACAAAACTTCGTGGATTGCACACGCACCCTTGTTTAACTTAAAGCTCCGACTTCTATTTAATGACAAAATCAAACACGTAACACTTTCAAATGAAAATCACACCAAATCAGCTTTTTCTATACATGACCTCTCAGATTTATACTTCATATGCATCTATCTATGTATCTATCTATCGTCAATGTGATACCTTGTCTCATGTAGTAAAAAAAAGATTATCAAGACGGGAAAAAGAAACCTTTACAATAGCCAAGTTATAAAACTCCCAACCCTAATTATGAATTAAATATCTATTTCAAGAACAAAGAAGAAAATCAAAACTTAATTGCAGAGTAGTAAATTGCAATAATCATCCGAAGCCAAATTTGTAAAGAATCATCACAATTCACAAACATCTGATTTTCCAATTTACCAGAATCTTTACTAAATGACTAAATCACCCCTACAATATGCCAACAATTACCTTACCCATATGCCATAGATGCCCTTAGGGCATTCTCCTACCTAGAAATTGCAAAATTCCGTGAAATCAAAATTGCTCACAGTAGAGAGAGAAACAATACAAAAGAAAAGAAGAGAGATTATTGTGTGCGAAAAGATTTCCGGCAAGTTCGGAAGAGATCGTCGTTTTCATCGATCGGTCTCTGGGCCCACTATTTGGCGCCACAAAACTCCCTTTTCCTTTTTATCTGTTGTCCAAAAATTACAGATTTTGTTTTGTTTTGGGAAAATTATATAGATACATATTCCACGCGCGTGTGTGTGCACAAGTTGACAAGGCTTGAGGATCCGAATCTAGAAAAGGAAAGTCTTGTGATTGGGGGTTTATAAAGGGATTTTTATTTCAAGGAGGAAACCTAAGTGTTGAGTGAGCTGAGTGAGTAATCAGTGTGATTTCAGGTTCAATTGTGGTTGGTTGTGTGGTTTCAGTTCATTAGGGTGATGGGTTTCTGATGGGAGTGTGAAAGTTTGTGTCTTTATTGGAATTGCTGCACATTGATCCTTTTGGGGCAATTGATTGCAGAAGTGGCAGGAGTGGAGTGAGTTTTCTGTGATTCCTGGGTGGGTTTTACATGCAGTCTGGCGGTAAGCAGAAGCAAGGGGGAGGTGGGGGGCATGGACCGGGTAAGGGCGCGTCGGGTTCGCCTTCATCTTCTTCGTCTGCAGCTTCAGCATTCGAGCAGCAGCAGCAACAAAGACAGGTATATTTGCTTTTGTTGTGTTGTATTTTATCCTTTTCTGTGTACTTTGGTATAATGAATGAAGGTTTTAGATATTCTGTCCTAGGGGAGTTTTAAGTTCTGTTCTGTTAACTTATCCACATTCTTTTATTTCTTAGTTGAAGTGGATGTATATTTGTCTTTAGTTATACTGGCTGTTTTCCTTGATCTTGTTACCAAAATTACATCACTCTGGTGGAAATTGAGCTTAGCTGATATAATTATTTAGTATTCTTCTGATCTTATGGAACCCCTTGAACTGTACCAAATGAGAAACCATACTAGTTGTCATTATTTTGTTTTGTTGTTATATATACTGAAGATGTGTTTCACTGATCTATAATCATGTCCAGATGTTACTCTTGAGTATTGGATATCATTTATTTCCCTCCCTTTTGTGGCTGATATAGCCTTTTCTTTTGTTTTTTGTTTTTTTTCCTTTGCGTGTTGTTAACTGAAAATTTGATCCATGAATTGATGTAGTGTCTGGAACAGAAACGTAATTATAAATTGTTCAATGTTCGGGACTTGGGAGGTTAGTTTGGACTTTGGTGGGTATGTCATCTAAGGGGCTGACCTTACATTTCGACAGTTCATGCCTCATGGGTCTATGTGTATATATATGTCCCTGGGCTACTATTTTGTTCAGGATAATTTGTTTAGAATAAAGAATGATGTTACATGGCAGGCATTTTGTTTTTGGTTTTTTATTTTGATGTGGAAGCCCATATAACATAAATACTTTAAGCAGCATCAACTCTTTGTGCTGTGGATGACATTCATGTCATCTTCATATCAATGAATATTGTTGTTATCTGCAAACTTAAATGCATCTTTTTGTTTTTTTGCCTCATCGTTTGATCTATTAACAATTCTACAGTTCTTCTATTTTGGTTGGTCTAGTGTTTTGTTTAATTGCATATACCTGCTAATCAGGGGCACCTTTCATTCTATGCACAGCGTGCTTTATTCTTACCTTCTTTGTCAAACTAAAGTCCAGCCATTCATAAGTACACGGTAAGAATATAAGGTTTGGATGGCGCGTACAAAAGCCAGAGGTTCAGTTCTTGTCCTCCCTTGTAATATTGTTGAACTGGTCTTTCAGACTATAGTGTTAGTCTTATCCTTGTGAAAATTAGTTTCCAACTGTCCTCTCCTTAGATAAAGCCCTACTGAAGCGTATCGGTTGCTTAACGCCTTTTGTTTTGGCTCTGGCAAGCCTTTGAGTTAAGTTTTCTTAGCAGGCTACATGTCCTATTCAGTTTTTTCTGCCCAGTTTGTCAAAGTTCGGCATGTTTGACTAGTGTTTTATAGGATATCTGGAGCCGAACTATCTAAGCTAGAATGTTGAAGTCTCTGGCACCCCTATACAGTAGCTATTAAAGAGGTTTTACTTAGTTGACACAGACATACATCATGAGTTTATGATGGTCTAAGTTTCAAATTTATGTCCTTGCTATCTACCCTGAGCTTTTAGTTGAATTCCTGTGAGAAGGAGAACAACTCGTACAAATTAAATCACAACAAGAAGTCAACCATGCTTGACAGCATCTTTTAGTTCCTTCTAATGACCCAAGCATTGTTTCAACTTATACAGTTCAATTAGGCTTCTGTCATATTTATGGTTGCTGTCCACTGTTTCTAACTGGAATTGTCTTGTGCTGATCTTTAGCTTTTAATACTTCATTTAGTGGTTAGAGTTTCTGAATATTTATTTGCCTTTTTTTTTTTTTTTTTGTTATAACTGCGACCAAACTAATGTACCTGGCGATCCTTTTGATCCGGAATTTCTCATTATATGTTAAATGTTAAATTTCCAAGTAATACTAGCAATGCAAATCTCACTCGTGTTGTATTTGCAGTCATTGCAACACCAATTCTTAAGGCGGCCTGATGGCGGTGATACTCCTCTATCATATCAGGCTGGAAACTTCCTTGGAGGAATCAGTTTTGGAGCAGGATCAACGGGCATGCCTCTACCTCAGCAGCCCCGGAATATGATTGATATGAGCCAGCAGCAGCAGCAGCAGCATGGTTCTCCTAGCATTCAAGGTGCTGACAGAATGTTAAATCCTATGCAACAAGCTTACTATCAGTTTGCTCTCCAGGCTGCTCAACAGAAATCAAACTTAGGAATGCAATCTCAGCCGCAGATGAACCAAGGAATGTTTGGCTCACTTGGTAAAGATCAAGATACTCGGACGCCAAATATGAAGATGCAAGAGCTTATGTCGATAAAATCAGCGAATCAATCTCAGGCATCCTCTTCAAAGAAATCATCTGAGCAGGTCGCTCAAACAGAGAAACCGGCAGATCAGAACCAAAGGCCCATAAGCGAACACCGAACTGATCCTAAATCTAATATTCCTGCATTGCATGGTCAAGCAATCCATCCTGCAGCATTTTTTGAGCCACATTCCCAGCAAACAATGGTGAACATGGCTAACAACCAGATGATGATGGCTGCGCAGATGCAAGCAATGCAGGCTTTGGCACGTGAGCGTAATATTGACTTGTCAAATCCTGCGAATGCTAGTATGATTGCCCAGCTTATTCCCCTGATGCAGTCCAGGATGGTTGCACATCAAAAGCTAAATGAAACGAATACAGGCATGCAGCCTGCATCTTTTCCCAAACAAGTTACACAACCACAAGTTGGAAATGAAAGTTCTCCCCGTGGTAACTCCTCAAGTGATGTTTCAGGGCAATCTGGTTCCAAAGCGAGGCAGCCAGTTTCAATTGGTGCAGCTTCTAATGTAACTCAAGCCAATTCTAACAATATACCTGCACCGCAGTTTACTAATCATGGTAGAGATAACCAAATGCCTCCTAGGCAGCCCAGCTTGTTTGTCAATGGAATGCCTCCTGTGCACCCTGCGCAGTCATCTGGAAATTCGATCCAAGGAGTTGACGGTTTACCGCCTGCAAAACCTTCAACAACTGGCCCAGAAGTATCTCAGGCACAAAATGTCAGGCAACTTAATCAATCTCCTTTACAATCTGCAGCTCTATCTCATGATGGGAATGTGAGTACCCCGTCAACTTCCCAGGGTGGGCTATCTCAACAAATGCGGCAGTCACATACTGGGTTTACCAAGCAGCAACTTCATGTACTCAAAGCACAAATACTTGCATTTAGACGCCTGAAGGTTAGGAATTGATATTTTTACTGACTTGGTCCTATTACCTTTTTCTCCTTCCTGCATCTCTCTCTCCCTCTCTTTTTTAGCATTGATCTGTGACATGTTTTCTATGCCTTGACTGTAGAAAGGAGATGGAAATTTGCCAAATCAATTATTACAAGCCATTGCTCCTCCGCCACTTGATTTGCAGACACAGCAGGTATGCACGCCTGCTGTATCTGTTAACCAAGATAGATCAGTTGGAGAAAATGCAGATGAACACGTGAAGCATATGGAGTTCAGTGATAATGAGAATCGGTCTGTAAAGCCAGTCGCTGACGTAAGTACTACAAAAGAGGAAAATTTAGGAGGTGATGGGGCAGTTGTCTCGACTGTTCATACACAAAGCATTTCATCTGCATCAAAGGAATTCAGATCTATGGTTTCTCCTGGAAAAGAAGAGCTACAAACAAAAGGTGGTTCTGTAAACTCAGCCCAGGAAACTGAGCAAAGCACACAGGTAACTCCTACAAGGAGCGATGTTGCAGCAGACAGGGGAAAAGCAGTTGTCACGCAGCCAAGTGTATCAGAACCAGTGCAAGTTAGAAAACCTACGCAGGCTAGCACCACAAGCCAGCCCAAGGATTCCGGCCCAGCTAGAAAGTATCATGGACCTTTATTTGATTTCCCTGTCTTTACTAGAAAACATGACAGTCTTGGATCTTCTTTGATGAACACCAACAATAGTTTGAATCTTGGATATGATATTAAAGATCTTTTTGGCGAGGATGGTGGAGAAATTCGTAAAAGAAAAAGAGCAGAGAAAATAGAGAAGATTGATAAAATACTTGCTGTCAACATTGAAAGGAAGAGGATTAGACCAGATCTTGTCATTCGGCTACAAATTGAAGCAAAAAAACTTCAGCTTGCAGAATGTCAGGCGAGATTGAGAGATGAGATTGAGCAACAGCAACTGGAAATTATGACTATGCCTGATAGACCATACCGGAAATTTGTTCGACTATGTGAGCGCCAGCGTCAAGAGCTTAACAGGCAATCACAGGCAAGTCAAAGAGCAATTAGGGAGAAACAACTGAAATCTATATTCCAGTGGCGCAAGAAGCTTCTCGAGGCACACTGGGGCATCCGGGATGCTCGAACGGCACGCAATAGGGGAGTTCACAAGTATCATGAGAAAATGTTGAGGGAGTTCTCTAAGAACAAGGATGATGGTCGTAATAAAAGGATGGAGGCATTGAAAAATAATGATGTAGAAAGGTACAGGGAGATGTTACTGGAACAACAAACTAATGTACCTGGGGAGGCTGCAGAAAGATATGCTGTTCTGTCATCATTTTTAACACAAACTGAACAATATCTTCAGAAATTAGGAGGCAAAATAACAGCTACTAAAAATCAGCAGGAGGTTGAGGAGGCAGCGAATGTTGCAGCAGCTGCTGCTCGTGCACAGGTACTCTTTCCCTCCCTTGTGAAGACTAGTAATAGACTAATAGTCATTACACTGTACAAATACTATGTATTCTAGATTTGTCCCTGACACTGTGCTGTAATTTTCCACTGTTAGTACTAGTCAATCTTTCATTCTTTTGCCCAGTCAATAGTATCTAAAGCATATCCATCTCATTCGGAAGCTCCAAGCAATTAGTGATGTTGGAGGTCTGTGCAGACTTTCTGAACGATGCAGTTCTGTAGATTGTGAGATGTTTGGCCTGGATTTTTATTGCGTCTCCAATTATGTTATCTCAGTTTATAGGGTTGTATGGCGCGGGAGTTGTTTAGCATCAAATATTTTTGTGTGTTTTGACGAAAACTCTCATCCTGTTCATTATGGTCCTACCACGATTAAGGGAAGGATTGTCTGTTAAGTACCAATATGTCTCTTTTGATTGTCCACGTATTGAGAATTCATGTTCATCTTCTCAAGACTAGGCACACAGCTTTTCTTGATGAAGCTTGATGAGATGGTTTGGGATAGTATCAACTTCGAGCATGGGATCACTGTATTTGCTTTTTAGAGGAGTTATTAGCATATCCCACGCCAGAGAAGCTTGGACATTCTCTGTCAATTCAATTATGATTTCTGCAAAATGGTCCTTGATCACTCCATCTGGTTCAGTGAAGAGCAGACTTGGTTGTGTTATTTTACGATAATTATCTTAATATTCAACAAGAAATTTAATTGGCATTGATCATTGTAATAAAAGATGAATTTTGAGATATGTATTTTTTGCTAATTGCCCCTTAACTTCCTCTTGGATATTATATTGCTTGTTTATGTTTCTTTTTGCATTTGTTATGATTCGAGCTGATAAATTTTCATTTATAGGGTCTCTCTGAAGAAGAAGTGCGAAATGCCGCTGCGTGCGCTAGAGAAGAGGTGATGATAAGAAATCGATTTTCCGAGATGAATGCGCCTAAAGATAATTCATCTGTTAACAAGTAAGTCTGCCTCTTCTACGCTAATTCTGATAATATACGTACTTGTTAGCAACAATTCTCTACCTGTTGAGTTATCAGCTTAAATCCGGTGTTATTAGTTTCCTCAAGTCAATATGATATATGAATGTGTATAATGTTCCGCCTTTGTTGTTTCTGCAACCTAATACCGAATGCTTCATGGCTTGGTATTCTGAAGTAAGCGAACTTGAATTTGTGTTTCATAAATTATCTTTATTGACTTGAACATCTCCGTCCATTTCTGGCTTCCACCAGGTATTACAACCTTGCACATGCAGTGAATGAAAGGGTAATTAGGCAGCCATCAATGTTGCGAGCTGGAACACTACGGGACTATCAGCTTGTTAGTACCATGCTTTATTTTGTATATAGTGTTTGGGCACTTATTCCTCAGTTTGACTTTGGACTTTCTTCTGGATTACTCCAATGTGCTAATCTATATTTTCATTTAATGAAAAACTTATTGCAGGTTGGTTTACAGTGGATGCTATCTTTATATAATAACAAGTTGAATGGAATTTTGGCTGATGAGATGGGTCTGGGAAAGACTGTACAGGTGAATGACTAACAATTTATGTGCTTGGAATTCACTTGAAGCTAATATTTGAAAAGGAAAACCATATTGCTTGAGTTCATGTATTTGACTATTACTCTTACACTACTACTAATGAATATGTTTTTATATTGTTTTTGGCTTACACAGGTCATGGCGTTGATTGCCTTCTTAATGGAGTTCAAAGGGAACTATGGTCCACATCTGATTATTGTTCCTAATGCTGTTTTAGTCAACTGGAAGGTTATACACATCTACTATTCTGTTCCAAATTTTACGATTATCTTGTCCATTTACATTTCTAATTTAGCTTGTATTTCAGAGTGAATTACACAGCTGGCTTCCGACTGTCTCTTGCATATATTATGTTGGTTCAAAAGACCAAAGGTCGAAACTGTTTTCTCAAGTAAGAATATGTTACAGTTTTATCATTTGAAAGTTGCTGATCATTACCTTGCCTTGATCAATGCCTTGTTATCTCATCTATTGTGCAGGAGGTGTTGGCTCTGAAGTTTAATGTTCTTGTGACAACCTATGAGTTTGTTATGTATGACCGGTCCAAACTTTCAAAAATTGATTGGAAATATATCATAATTGATGAAGCACAAAGGATGAAGGATAGAGATTCAGTTTTAGCTCGTGATCTTGATAGATATCGTTGTCAAAGGCGATTACTTCTCACGGGGACACCATTACAGGTTCACTGACTAATTTTTTGGATCTGCCTTACTGGAAAGAATGTTGTTTTCGTTGTTTGCAGTACTACTATAAACTTTTAGGTCCCTCGTTCTAATTCTTAGATAGCTTTTAAAGTTTAAGCTTATGATATGTTGGTTACTTGGTTCTTACTTGGGTCTCAACTCTTGAATACATTTATCATGTTGATAGTGTGACCATCTTGTCATGTGTTGTTTGCATAAATTGTCTCAGTTCTGCTTAAATAGTGGCTTGGAGCCGTGCTGATGCCAAGAAATAAATGCATATCATGATCACAATAGATTTTTCTGCTCTTGTTGTCAATTGCCACTGCAGAATCTTAAAAAATCATTTCTTACACCATATTATATAGCGGACCTCTGTAGTTTAGGTTGCATGCTAAACTTTAAGAATCAGCCACAAAGCTCTAATCTATAATATTTTAAGTTGAGTTCCGTCGGCTGCCCAGCAAGATGCAATTTAAGCAATGATTTGAACCTAAGAAAAATCATACGAGATGTATTTTGTCATTTTGAAATTTGAACTAAGAGACGAACCGGTTAATGCGCTAAGAATCATAGCTGTTTCCTCTTTTGTTTTCTTTCTTGCTTTTTTGTCGTTTTTGTATATGTTACCCTTGGTGTTGTCTCCAGACTGAAACTGTATTGCTCTTCTCTTCTTTCCTCTTGTTGTAGAATGATCTTAAAGAACTTTGGTCCCTTCTCAACCTTCTGCTTCCTGAAGTCTTTGATAATAGAAAAGCATTTCATGACTGGTTCTCTCAACCATTTCAAAAAGAAGCCCCCTCGCATAATGGGGAAGACGACTGGCTTGAGACTGAGAAGAAGGTGATCATTATCCATAGGCTTCATCAAATATTAGAGCCATTTATGCTTAGGCGCCGTGTGGAAGATGTGGAAGGATCACTTCCTCCGAAGGTAGACTTCTGTAACACAAATAATAATAGATACCTCGTGACATCAAACATTTTCTGATTGTTGTTTTCAAATGCAGGTTTCGATAGTTCTGAAATGCCGAATGTCAGCAATACAGGGTGCTATTTATGACTGGATCAAATCTACTGGTACTATACGGGTTGACCCTGAAGATGAGAAGCGTAAAGTTGAAAAGAGTACAATCTATCAGGCTAAAATTTATAGAACTTTAAACAACAGATGCATGGAGCTTAGAAAAGCTTGCAATCATCCATTGCTCAATTATCCATATTTTAGTGACTTATCAAAGGATTTTCTCGTGAGATCATGTGGGAAATTGTGGGTTCTGGATAGGGTTTTGATGAAGCTTCACAGAGCAGGACACAGGGTGCTGCTGTTTAGCACGATGACCAAACTTCTTGACATAATGGAGGAGTACTTGCAGTGGCGAAGACTTGTTTTCAGAAGAATTGATGGGATGACTAGTTTAGAAGACCGTGAAAGTGCCATTGTGGATTTTAATCGACCAGATACTGACTGCTTTATTTTCCTGCTCAGTATTCGTGCTGCTGGGCGTGGACTGAATCTTCAATCTGCTGACACTGTTATCATTTATGATCCTGATCCAAACCCAAAAAATGAGGAACAGGCTGTTGCTCGAGCTCACCGTATCGGGCAGACCAGGGAGGTGAAAGTCATTTATATGGAAGCTGTAGTTGACAAAGTAGCAAGTCATCAAAAGGAAGATGAATTTAGAAGTGGAGGTACAGTTGATTCAGATGATGACCTTGCTGGCAAGGACCGGTATATGGGTTCAATTGAGAGCCTGATTCGGAATAATATCCAGCAGTATAAGATTGAGATGGCAGATGAAGTTATAAATGCTGGGCGATTTGACCAGAGGACCACACATGAAGAGAGAAGGATGACTTTAGAGACCCTTCTGCATGATGAAGAGAGATACCAAGAAACACTTCATGATGTTCCTTCGCTTCATGAGGTAAACCGCATGATTGCTAGGAGTGAAGAAGAAGTTGATCTCTTTGATCAAATGGATGAAGAATTTGACTGGGCGGAGGAGATGACTCGATTTGATGAGATCCCTGAGTGGCTTCGTGCTAGCACTAGTGATGTTAATGCCACCATTTTTAATCAATCAAAGAAACCATCAAAATTTGGCTTGTATGGAACAGGCATGAATTCCACTGAAGTGGAGCCTTCTGGGACTGAGCGGAAGAGAGGGCGCCCCAGGAGTAAAGTCCCCGTTTACACTGAAGTGGATGATGGAGATTCTTCTGAAGCTAGCTCTGAGGATGGAAATGGGTATCAAGAAGAAGATGGAGAAATCAGGGAGTTTGAAGATGATGAATCTACTGAGGCGCCTCAAGATGATAAACCTGAGTCGGAAGAAGATGCTCCGAGTACTGCTGCTGGATACGGGCACCAAAGAGCTCCTGAGATCACTAGAAACAACAAGATACTTGACGAAGCAGCTTCATCTGGATCCTCCTCACATAATCGAAGATTACTGCGCATAGTATCACCTTCCGTTTCTTCTCAGAAATTTGGGTCACTATCTGCTTTGGATGGAAGGTCCGGCTCCCGTTCAAAAAAATTGGTATGTATGACTTTCATCATGAATTTTCTGCATCTACTGTTTTCAAGATGTTCTTTTGTGTGACTTGCTTACTAATTTCCAGGCAGATGATTTAGAAGAAGGTGAAATTGCACTTTCAGGAGATTCTCCATTGGAGAATCAACAATCAGGTAGCTGGATCCAAGATCGTGAAGAAGGTGAAGGTGAACAGGTCTTGCAACCCAAAATAAAACGGAAGAGGAGCATACGGCTTCGTCCACGGAATAATGCAGATAAGTCAGAAGAGAAGTGCAATGACAAGCCATCTCTTCGCCGCCGGGATCCCTCCCAGTTGCCATTCCAGGTGGAACACAAATATAAAACACCAATAAGGGATGATCATGCACATAAAGTCCTTGGAGATGCTAGTTCATTGAAGACTGACAAGAATGATTCGTCCATCCGGGGCAAACGAAATTTGCCATTGAGGAAAAACTCGAATACACCTAATCATGATGGTTCTCTCAAGACTGGAAGATTAAGCTATGGATCTATTCCGGATGATACTACTGGTCGCTCTAGAGAGAACTGGGAGGGTAGAGTCATGAAAGGGCCTGCAAATAGTATTCCTAAGATGTCTGAGGTCATTCAGAGAAAGGTATGTTGCTCTAAGAACTTGCATCGCAATTCTCACTTGACATTGAAATTTTTACATGTTCAGGACTTTAGGTAGTTTAAGTAGTAGAATAGAATGAAGAGAGACATCAGAAAAGTTTTAGACAAATATAGTGTGTTATGGCATTCTAGTAACTAATGGTTCAGCTGTCTTCTTGTCCTACAGAACTGATTTATCATGGTGGGTGTCCAGGGATAATAGTAGCATTTATGGGTTGATGCACTAATGCAATGCATAATTTGCATTGGTGTTCAGTATTCTGAAGTTTCTATGAAAATTATTTCTTAAAAAGATAGACGTAAAAGTGTCTTCGGTTTCTTTGTTAATCTTATATCTATGAGGACTTGAGAGGTGTTTAGTATATGCCAATGAAGTGCCTTGATGTCGTGTTCCTGTTTCTCTGTCATCAATATCTTATGTTATATGATGATTATATCCAAGTTACCTATTATTTTCCTTTTCCTTTTATTTTTATTTATTATTTGATGAATTTAAATTACTGTGAATGTTACTGTGGTTTCAGTGTAAGAATGTTATAAGTAAACTCCAGAGAAGAATAGACAAAGAAGGCAATCAAATAATACCATTGCTGACCGAACTGTGGAAAAGAATTGAAAGCTCTAGTGGGACTGGGGATAACATCCTGGATGTACGAAAGATTGATGTCCGTGTTGACAGATCCGAGTACAGTGGAGTCATGGAACTTGTGTCAGATGTTCAACTTATGCTGAAGCATGCCATACAATATTATGGCTTCTCAACTGAGGTAAGATGCTTTGTTTCATCCTTCTGTTTTTTGAGTTTTCCTTCGACTTATTTGTAACTCTATTTACTATCGATATTCAATCAAGTGAACCCAATTGCATATTTTCTGTGATGCTGTAGTAGTCTGTAGGATTTTGATCTCTCTTTTTACCTCTGCTTGTCTCTGTTAGTATCCATCGGTTTTTGAGTTCCCCTTTGACGTATTTACAACTCTAATGACTATCAAATTCAATAGGATGGACCTGATGACATATTTCCTGTGGTGCTTTAATAGTTTGTCGGATTTTCGTCATTTCTTTTACCCCTGCCTGTGTCCATCGTCTGTGAAATGATTCACATCTCATTTAAGAGCTGCCTGGTTAATAAGGGCTCGTGACTATATATCAAGTCTTTCAGATATTTTTATGATATGCATAGTTCAACCGTTTTTATTTTATCGTTTTTTTTTGTTTAACAAATTTCCATATTGATAGAATTTCAGTGAAGCATTTTCCATTTCTGCAAATTGAGCTAAAGATACTGTATGACACCACATGACAGGTAAAATCGGAGGCAAGGAAAGTTCATGATCTCTTCTTCGATATCTTGAAGATAGCTTTTCCGGACACTGATTTTAAAGAAGCCAAGAACTCCATGTCCTTTACTGCCTCTGGTACTGGTCAATCTTCAAGACAGATGCCGGCTGGGCCTGGGCCAGGCAAGCGCCAGAAGCCTGTAAAAGACATGGATCTTGATAATGCTCCCCTACAGAAACCACTTACTCCTCGCGCAAATATGCATATTGCTGATGACACTAAGGCAAGAAACTATGTGAAGGATTCAAGACTTGGAGGTACCAGTAGCCAACTCGATGAGGTAAGACCTTTCACTCATCCTGGGGACCTTGTCATTTGTAAAAAGAAGAGGAAGGATCGCGAGAAATCAGCTGGCAAGTCTTCTGGACCCCTGTCCCCTACTGGACCCAGCCGTAATATCAAAAGCCCGGTCTCTGGCTCAGGAGGGCCTGGCCCACAAAGTACTTCGCAGCAAGGGTGGGGTGCCCTTTCGCCTCAACAAGGAAATAGTGGTGGCGGCGGATCTATCCCTGTTGGTTGGGCAAATCCGGTAAAGAAGCTGAGAACTGATGCAAGGAGGCGTCCTAGCCATTTGTGATTCATGTTGTAGCTAGTCTGTCTGAGCTGCTTATTAGTCGAAACGGATGAAATTTTCGTGTCTAATTGAGACAGGAACCTGAAATTTGTCATGTTGTGTACTGTGTATGATAAATCGCCCTTCTCATCAGCTAATTTAGATACTTAGATGACATGCTTGCTGCTGACTGCTGTTACTTGGATGTAAATTTTCCAACTTTGCAATTTTCTTCCTGTGGATGCAAAATTCATCTCCTTTCTAGTTTCGTGATACTACTACAAGTTTGTAGTGTCACAAAAATAGGAAATGAACACATTTTCACTACGTCGTCAACCAAAATCGCGGTCCAGGCTCTATAGCTCTGTTCGACAGTAGCTCATTAGCTATCCTGGCTATGTTTGGCACTAGTTTATGAGCTAACCCATGAATTTGTTAATTTGAGTTTAAGCTTATTACTTGAATGCATTGATAAACTCAACCCGATTGAAAACTTAATTTAGGTAGCTTATCGTATCAAACTCGGACTCAGATTACATTGAGAGGCAAACTTTAGAAACGGGATATCCGACTAGGACAAAGTCTTGATTTTCTTAAAAAACTAAAAATTCAACGTATTTTTTTGGGTTTTAACAGTCTGACCGGCCGTGTTTCTTAAAGAACCGCTGAAGCAAACCTCTTTCGTTATTCCTTTAAGAGCTTTTAAGAGATCTATAGTTTTAAGTTGTTAGCTCCGGTCGCCGCCCACCGCCACACCACATTCATTGTTCGTTCTTATTGTTCATCCCTCCCCTTCTGTCCCAAGGTCCAAACCCAAAGATTGCATCGTCTCGTCCACGAAGGTCTGGAGTTCTTAAGGTTTGAGGTCTCTGGCTCCATCTCTTTTTGCTGAGAAGTTGGAGAAGCTGAGCTTTATTGAAATCAAATGGGAGTTTCGGGAATTTAGTCGAGTGGAAAAGTTAGGTGAATTATAGTCTACTTTCTCTATATTAATGCCTTAAATCATTAAGCCATAAGCTGCTGGGAGCAAATTTGGGGAGTTCTTTCTTTTCGTCCAATTTTTACTCCTCTCATTGTCCATCCAAGTTGATGTTCACGTTAATTAACTGGTTAATTAATTGTTGTTATCAAAATTGCCCAGTATATGTTTGAGAGGATGGATTGCAATTATTGTTAATTTTGTTTATTAATAATAAAGGTTGTAAGAGTAATTTTACAATATTGAAATTATTTATTATATAAGGGTATTATAGTCATTTTGTATTTTTTTAATGGATTTTTAATTATTAAAAATAAATTATAATCAGTCGTACCCAAAATTATTGAGAAATGACTTCGAACTAAAACGGATGGATGAGATTAAATTGAATGCCACGTGGCGAACATCTAATGGAGACCTACGTTTAGGTCGGTACGGAGCCGACCTGAGAATAGAAAAGCCCCATTAAGTTTCAGTTATAGTTTCACATTCTTTTGTTAATGTTTTAAGAGATGATATGATGGTTTTAAAAAGTTACATGATATAATTTTAAGTCACAATCTAAAATCATTCACAGATATCATTAAATCACCATTAAATAAGTCATAAAGTTTGAGGATGGTGTTAAAAGATCAATGAACATGCTTAGAAAAAAACTAATTGAAACATTCGGTCATTACAATATTAAACATTAAGTCATTACAATGTTGAAATAGGTTTTTTTCGATTAAATTTGTTGGTGAACTTCGGCTTCCTGCCTTTTTTGTTGCCTGTGCTTATTGCTTCGATTAATCAAACTCGATGTCATCATCAGTACCTGCTCAAAACATTCACTAACTGAATTAAATCAATAACAACTCCCATTAAAACAATTACATTCGTGCTTAAAACAATAACAAAGCAGGAACATGCAACTCAAGCTAAAAACAATAACATTGATGTCTAAAACTATAATAGTGTCTTTCAAAACTAGAATAATGTATGTTAAAACTATAACAAAGCATGAACATATAGTACAAGCTAAAAACAGTAACATTGATGATTAAAACAATAACAGTGTATATCAAAACTATAATAGTGCCTTTTAAAATTATGACAAAGCAGAAACATGCAACACAAGTTAAAATCAGTAACATTGATGCTTAAAATTATCACAATGTATCTTAAAACTATAACAATGCGTTTTTAAAACTATAACAAATTAGAAACATACAACACAAACTAAAAACAGTAACATTGATACTTATATAGTTCAACTGAAGTAAATTTTCGTTATATAAGATTTTACTATTATCGTTTGAGGTTTATTTTTTGTTAAAGTTCAATTTTATTGACGGTAAATTAGTGAAAACTATGATACCTACCTGAGATTGTTTAGTCGAATATTTAGTCGATTCGTTTACCCTTTATTAGTTTATTAGAGAGAGGCGATTTAGTACTTAGTGAGTTTGAATAAACAAATACTTTCTTCCCCCACAACAGTGAGTTCAACAATGGCGGTTATCCGCAAACATTTGTTCAAAACTGCGTTCGTGACTGCTCTGGTAACAATGGCGTTCGCGATTATTTCGCTTTACCCAAGTGTCACTCCCATTGCCATTGGAGCTACAGTATTGTTAGGGTTGTTGAAAGTTGTGGTAAATTCAATCCTCTCATCACATTTTTTTATCGATTCGTTTCTGTTTTTCAGTGTCGTTACCTCGATTATTCAATGTTAGTTTGATTTCAATCGGTTCCTAGTTTGCCTTTACTGTTAGTTTGATTTCAATCGGTTTCTAGTTTGCTAGTTCGAGTTTACTGTTAGTTTGATTTCAATCGGTTCCTAGTTTGCTAGTTCGAGTTTACTGTTAGTTTGATTTCAATCGGTTCCTAGTTTGCTAGTTTGAGTTTACTGTTAGTTTGATTTCAATCGGTTCCTAGTTTGCTAGTTTGCGTTTACTGTTAGTTTGATTTCAATCGGTTCCTAGTTTGCTAGTTTGAGTTTACTGTTAGTTTGATTTCAATCGGTTCCTAGTTTGCTAGTTTGCGTTTACTGTTAGTTTGATTTCAATCGGTTCCTAGTTGTTACCTCGTTTATATAATTTTGTTCTCATTTATATTAAGAAACGAGGAAGCCCTATTCACTTTCTATAAACTTTCAAATTCTTCGAATCGGCAAATTTCATTAATTAGAGAGTAAACGCTAAGTACCCACCCATACTCAAAGGTATTTGTTGGATAATTCTCCGCACAATTCTATCTAAACTAAAGCTAGAAGATGTCCTCCTTTGTTTTAGAACTATAAATTGCGTTACAAAGGAATCTATCTCCTTTTTAATTTCCTGCTTTGGATTATCTATATTTTTATGAAAGATATTCGATATTGTTGATGAAAACTTGTTTTAGGTTCTTGTAAGGCGACATGGAATTTCTATTGTTTTGGGTTTATATTATTTGATATTATATTTGGCATGGTTTACGAAGCTTTATAGTCACTCTGTTAACTCTTTTCTGGATTATATTGGCTAAGTAGAAATTTTTTATACTTCAACTCCATTGGTTGGTTAGTTGTGAAATTTCCATTCGTTGCTGAGTTTTGTTGTCTATCCTCTTTGGGCCTATAGTTTAAGGACTCACCGCTTGTTTATGTCCTTAGGTCTACAGGTACTATGCTCCTTAGCAATAGTTAAAAACTGTGCAACCTCGATTATATAATTTTGTTTAGTTTGATTTCAGTGTTTATTATGCTGCTCCATTTGGTTTTGCTGAATTGCTCTTTTTTTTTTTTTTTCCTTGTGTCAGCATGACTGTTGTGGTAGAGATACTGATGGAGTAGACGTAGACCTTTTGGAGGGCTTTGTTGACAGCTCCAGCAATGTCACCACAGCAGTAAAAGACATGACTAACCATGTCGATGCTCGTCTGGTTGCTTATGGCAACCGAGCGTGTAATAGAGCAACTGAGCACAACAATGCTATGAGAGTTGAGATCTCAGGGGCATCAAGTGATATAGGCTTGATTCAGGAGCAGTTTAATAACACCATTGCTGAAATAAAGGAGGTGAATAAAAGGATGGATGGTGTGGAAACTAGACAAAATGAAATGGTCAGATTGATTTTAAAGGCCCTTAATTTCCTTTAAGAAATTCTGATGCGGGTTCCTCTACCGCAGCAGCTCAGAGTAAAGGGAAGTCTACACAAGGTCTACGGGACCTTGTGGGTGAGAATGCAGATGCTGCCAAAACTGCTCCAACCGGGCCTCTATACACCCGCTCTCAACATGTATGCTCTATCAGTGAACCATCTAGGGCCGTTGTGTTAAGCAAAATGCATATCATTAAGGAGAAAATATCCTCCGTTTTCTTTTCGAAGAAGTAACAACCAAGTGGAAAGTTGCATTTTCCTGACCCTTCTGTAACTCAAAATGGTGGAGCAACTTTACCATCAACTACTTCAACAGGCCTTAGCTTGTGTTCACTTTCCTGTGACTATAATACTCTCGTGGATAGGCTCAATCTGGTGTTGAAGGCAGATGCTGATAACAGGTCCCACGTTTCACCTACACTGTGGGATGTCAACGAATTTCCAACTACAACTGACACATACCAAGAGGTATACCAAGAGGTCTGTCCTTGCTCAAACTTTACTCATTCTCTCTCTGGTATAATAAGAAACTATGCGGTTCACTTGACGGGATTGTCAGGTGGCATGCTACCCCATTTTAGGAGAGAATGGAAAAGGCACTTTCTGGAGTGACTTTTATATCTAGGTACGTCACAGAAACCATATGTTATGTATTTTACCTCCAGAAAGCAAACAATTATGAAATGAATGCATTTTCGACGTTCCAATATCCTTTGGTTTTTGCAGTAAGCTTGTGAATAAAGTACAGCCAGTTGAGTTAGATGCAATTGAAGAATATGATACTGCTTTATCTGCAATAATAGTTCATCCTGAATCTGGGGCTTGAAGATGTCATCCAAGTATTTCTGCACTATGTACAGCCAATAATTTTTTGGAGTTTATGAACCATACTGAGCTGGTTTTGTGTTGGCTGTACTAGTTACAAGATGAATGCTTGTGTTCATGTAATGTAGTAATAACTACGAACCGAGTGTTTAGTTAGAGACTAGAAACTCTGCAAACTTTTCCTGATCATTTTGTGCTACTAACGATTCTACAGATGCCAGTTTCTTTTATTTTGGTTGGTTTAGTATTTTCTTAATCGCATATACGTGCAAATTAGGGGCACCTTTCATTCTATGATGCAGCCTGCTTTATTCTTACATTAGGGGCAAATTAGGGGAAGTTATTTTTACTCCGTACTATCTGTTGAGCTGTTTCGTTAATTACCTGAGTTTTTCTGGTAAATCTCCAGCTTAGTAAAGGATGCAAGGAAGAACTAAGTTTGAAATAGCTGAGGCCTTGATATTGAATTATCAAGAGATAATAATATTCCATTGTTATCTTAATGTTTTATTTCTTAAAAAATATTCACCAGTTAGAACTAGGCCTGCCAGTGGTTCTAAACCAAACCTCCCCGCTCACAAACGATATGGAGATGAAGCTGACCGGTATAGATCCGGTTTCTTCGCCGGGAATGGATCGGCAACTGCACTAACAGGAACAATACCCGATCCAACCCGGTCATACTGGTCGGTCCAGTTCTGGTTTTTACCTTTTTTTTCCCAAAACTTTTTCAACTTTTTTTTTGATTTTTCGGAGAAAAATTAATTTTAAAAAATTGTAAAGGCATTTTAATACATCACATGCACTGAACATAAAGCAATACGATCAAATGGAAAAGAATGGTCATTTTTTGATCCAACGTGAGTTAATATAATGTTGTAACTCGAAGAGTACTGAGTTAATATAATGTTGTAACTTAGCGAGTCATCAATTAATATAGTGTTAATATAGTGTTACAACTCAGATGGTCTCTACTCACTGTTTGAATTAAAATTTTGAGATGGATACCGACATGTGAGGAACTCGTATCTTTAATTTGAATGATGATTTAAAGACAAATTGATGTGATTCCTTGTGTTTATGCTTCTCAAGTTTCACTAGCCACCACAAATCCAGTTGATATTGCAACTAACTTTGATTTCGACTTGTATATGCAACATATCTCTAGGATTGTAGAAACTTATC
Organism: Plantago major; assembly: GCA_026545765.1. Classification (NCBI taxonomy): domain Eukaryota; kingdom Viridiplantae; phylum Streptophyta; class Magnoliopsida; order Lamiales; family Plantaginaceae; genus Plantago; species Plantago major. Next base: position 85,248,249 of record CM048843.1, on the reverse strand, counting down.
ATACCTTAGGTTTCAGAAGTTTCACAAAATTATCCCATCTGTCTACATCTTTTGCTTCAGTTCAGTAAAAATGTCTATTCACAGTATCCGTAGACGTTCTTTATAAACTCTGTCCGAATTGCTGTATTGTACCACATGCAAGAGTGGATTGCAGTGAAGTGGATATACGAAATTACCATACGTTTCTTGATACTATGTTACTTAGCAGATCGGACGGATTCGAACTTGAAATTGGAATACTTTTCTCGTCCTTCAACGTAACTAGACTATTATATATAAAATAACTAGATTTCGGCCCTAATGAATTTTTCTTCCGCCAATGACTTAGAACCATAAGACGGCCTGCCGTCCCCTGGACGACGTGCCAAGCGCGCATCGAGCGCCTCCCGCATCAAGCCATGACGCGGGAGCGTTAAGTGCAACAGCCATTTGGCGCATTGTGGTTCTTTCCTTTTATTTTTTTTATTATTATTTTTTTAATTTTGTCCAATTTCAAACGGCTATAACTTTCAAAATAAAAATGCAAAAAAATAAATAAAAATCACCAACGACTTTATTTTTTCGAGATCTATAAATAGAGACCAGTCTTGACTATGTTTGGATCATCCCATCTCCAACTCCTCTTTCTCTCTTAATTAAACTTAAAACACTCTCTTCACTTCAAAACACCATCTCCACTTCAATTTTCCGGCGACATGGACGGAAACTTGTTTACTCCGGAAACTCTGAGGTGGATGCAAGAAAACACACCCGAAGCCTACGAAGTGTGCATGCAAAAGCTCAACAAAAACACCTCTCAACAACCCCAACCGAGCTTCGCCCGCCCTTTGTTCCAAAGCTCCTACCAAGACCCCTATAATCAAAATTACCATTCTCCAACCTCCCAAACACCAATATTTTCACAAACACCGGAAGTTGAGGTTGTTCCTGAAACGCAGCCGAAAATTTAACCGAACCGGAGGCGTGGGAAAGGGAAAGCCACGGAAGGAGCGAAGGCCAAGAAAGGGGAAGGACGGAACTTAGCCTACAACACCAATGAGGACTTGGTTCTCATCTCATGCTACATGGCTGTTAGCCAAAATCCGTTGGCACGAATCAGGAATACGCAACTTTGTTCCATAAAGTTGAGGAGAAGTTCGAGGATGTCCGGAATGGAAAAACACTTGAGTCATGATTCACTTCGTCTCAGATTTAAGCGGATGCATGAGAGATGAGATTAATCATTGGTTGATTTGTGTGGATCGTGCTACTATAGGGTTGTCGGCGATCGGAGTGGCTACAATGAAGCCGATGTGACCGAAACGGCCCAGGAATTCTTCAAAGAGAAATCATCCGGTCAAGTCGCATTCAACATGTTCAAGCAGTGGGATGCTATGAAACAATACCCAGAGTGGGGAATGAGGATGAACTTGGAGGAACACATGAAGAAGGTCGCAACATCTGGGAGGGTTGAGGTTCCAGATGATGATGATCAACCAATGGAATCAGCAGGTGGCAGTAGTAGTGGGAGCAAGCGGATCCATGTCAGTGAGGAAAGTGTCACGACTAATAAACGGCCTATGGGTCGTGACAAGGCAAAGAAGATGGCTAAAGGTACTAGTTCTGGCAACTCCTCAATGTATGTAATGAGCGAGAGATGGGTTAACTTTAATGAAAGTTATCCCCAATACATTGAGTTGGAAAGACAGAAGCTGGAGTTTGCCCATCAAAAGGAGGAACGTAGGATGAAGGAGAAGAAGATGTACATGTTCATGAAACTTATAGGGGACTACGCCAACTTGGCCCCCGCACATAAGGCATTAGCTGATGCACTGCAGAAAGAATTATTTCCGTCCGAGTAATGGCTGAAGTTTGGAGCTTGTTTTAGTTTGCTTGTTTTTTAAATTATGTGAGGTGTGACCTGTTTGTTTTTTTTTTACTTTCTGAAGTGTAGCTTGTTTGTGTTTTACTATTCCAAGTGTCCGTTGTAATAAAATCAATGTGCTTTGAATCATGAATTTGAATTTGAATTTGAATTTGAATTATTGGAATTACGGAAAGTAAGCCTTTTGATTTATCTTTACTTTGTCAGGCATCTTATCTTTGCTTTGTCATGCATCTTGTCAGGCATCTTATCTTCAATTTCTCAGACATCTTATCTTCAATTAATGAGGCATCCAATGCGTTGTGACTCAGTTATGACTAAGGCTCTGTTCTCTTCAACTGAAAACTCATTCAGTTCAGTTCAGTTCTGCTTAGTTATATTTTATACTACAATTCAGTTAACTTAAGTTAAGTTCAGAAAATTGTAGTTGAAGAGAACAGAGCCTAAGAAATGAGTCACCCATCTCCCACAACTTGTCTATATAATGCAACCATAGAACACATTTTCAGACACAACAACCTACTTGCATTCATCCCTTCTTCCATTATCTTAACTAAACAGAAAACACTCTATCTACTTCAAGTTTCCAAAGATAATCATGTCCAATTCATCATCTGATGAAAGTTTGCTTGGTTCTTCTTCATCCAATCCTTTCATACAAATCCAAAGCATGATAATACAAGACGTACCAAATATGACCCAACAATTCCAACAACAACAGCAGGACGAGCCACGACGGCCTAAGAAGAAGCGTGTGTACATTAACAGAAGTCGAGAAACGTGTGGCAAACAATTGGAGGAAGACTACTTCGGGGATAACCTACCATATGCAGATAAATTTCGACGGAGATTCAGAATGGAGAGGTCGTTGTTCGAACGGGTGATTGCTGGTGTGGTGCATCAAGATGATTACTTTGTCTGCAAGCCTGATGCTCTTGGCCGACCGGGGTTAACCACACTACAAAAATGTACCGCGGCCATTCGCATGCTAGCTTATAGGGCTTCTGCTGACCCGGTTGATGAGTACTGCCGTCTTTGTGAAAGCACGGCTCTCATGTGTCTTTCGCGTTTTTGTGATGCCGTGGTTGCTGAGTTTGGTCCAACATACATGCGGAGGGCCAATGAAGCCGATGTACGAAGGATTCTGGCAATCAACGGTGCAAGAGGATTTGTTGAGTTTTCCATGGATTACGCTCAGTTTCAAGGATCACGACGCATAGAAGACAAACAATAGATGAAATTGAATAAATCGAAAGATTTGAACCCGTCACCTATCTCTTCTTCTCCGAATTACTATATTGTACCACATCCTATAGTAGGTGTACATCATATAGTGCCAAAATTGACTTGGATACTCCACATTGCCAAAATTGTTCTGGTGTACAAACTTCTGTCACAGTAATCTGTATTATCTCCGTGTGTATGAATCTATCCTGTTTAGACTTCCTTTATATACTTTCAAGAAGTCACCATGTATTTCTTTGTACAAGGTAAATCCTCTGTAGAAAGAATATAGCAGTACTCTTGTTTGCTGCTCCTAAATTACAAATTGTTCATCACCTGCAAGACATGTAAAGACTAATTCAGTTCTACTCATTCTTGGTTCCTCTGTGTCAAATGATAAGTAACGACGACCTCAAGCAAATTCAGTTACCGGTATCTACATGTCATGGACTCGTGGTATCAGGTTGTGACAAGTTTTATCGCAAGGATATGCACCGTCGATAATCTTGCTTCTGTTTCTCCCGAAATACCAGTCACCAACAGCTTCTGAGATGGTCCGGAAGGGATCAAGCAAGTTTTTAGTACTGACATTTAGGAATCGTCTGAGGTCGAATGGAAGGGTATAGCTAGAGCAAACCTTGTTGTTCACTCTGGGGGAGTCGGGTGCTAGCCATGTATCTTGTGATTCACTTTGGCAATGAGCGAAACATGAATTGATAAACATCCCTCCCCCTGTCCCCCAGTTGACTTGAGCAAGAAAAACCGCAAAGTTCTAAGCATGTATTTTCTAAATTCATGGCTATGTCTCTTTAGCTACACATTCCAATAGTCCAGTGTGCAGGTCCAGAAATTGAAACTGTATCCTGGTGGAAGAACTTACGCGTTCAGAAAGAATCCAGCATCGCTCAATCATTCCACACTAGCTAGAATTTTTCTGCAAGTAGCTAGTAATTGTCACAGTGAAGAAAGGTAGCCAAACCACCAGCAGAGCAACCGGAAAGTAAGGCCTGGCATATTGCGTATAACATGTTAAGGCAAAAACGATAACTAAAAGAATTTAAACTAATTGATATATTCTCTAACTCTGAATCAAGAACCATCATTTATACGAATGAGTAATTATCTAAGTGAACATGAAATTTACATGCTTCTGAGATGATTCATGCAACAAGATTCTCTATAAAAGTCAAAGTCCATGTTCTTATATTCTTTCAATTTCATCATTCTTCATCAGCTCTATTTGGCTCCAGCTTAACCAAAGCTGCAAACTCCACCCGCATATCCTCCAAAAGAGGTTGAAATCTGTATGAAAACTTATATAAATGACTAGATTCCACGATTTCTTACAACTTTCGACTTTTAAATAAGACGGGATTCTATCAATATGAGGATATTTAGCATTCCTTTACAAATCAGGCAGATGTATATTCTTTCCTGCTCCAGGTACATGTATGTTTGTTGTTTGTTCTGCTGCTGATACAAGCCAACAAAATTACAGAACAAAAAATAACACTTTGATCTGCTGACATTTGCCACGAAATTTAAGAAGCCGGACATGTTCTTGACAATCTTGTGAATGACTATTTTGATTTAATGATCGTCATTGCCTGAAGAGATCCAAAGACTGTGGAGGAAGCAGCAGACTATTGAACCGCTACTGCTGCGACTCGTTTCAAATTATAGATATATTTGTCATGCTCATAGGATTTGCTACACGACTTTTGCCTCTGGAATTTGGTGCAGGACAAGTTCCTCCCAGAGGGTCTCTTCCTCCTACTTCACAGCTAGAGCAAATGTGAAGGATCATACAAGTATAATGTTGGTCATTTTGATGTTGAGCTGCTGGTTGAAACATAAATCAATCTAATCTACCTGTTAATCAACATCTTCCGATACTCCTCGTACTCCTCTTGGATGGCAGATCCAATTACGTTGCGTCCGATGGATTCTCTACCTGCATCAGCAAGAGCCGAGGAACAGCCAAGGATCCTTCCTCCTAGCTAGGCTGCCAAAAGACCGAGCTTTGCTATATTGAATTGTAAAGAGCAAGTTCTTATCTTTTCGCTGTTCGTTTTGTTCAGTGTAACCACCTTAGCATCTGCATTTTACACTAATTTAATACTAGAAGTTTGACAAATACAGGAACGTATATAGAATCAAAAGGATATACTAGAAGTTCGCCAAATACAAGAACATATAGAATTAAAAGTAAGTATAGAATCCAATGATAAATCAGAGAACGTTATAGATTCAGACTAACTCTACTAACTTTCGCTAAACGATAAAAAATCTCAAGTCCATTCGAGCTTGCAACCAGAGTCGGCTATCAATTAGCTTCGCCTCGAATGCTCAATTGATTCAAGAGAGCACAGGCATATATATATAAGAGCATCCTGTTTCTGTCCAAACCTGAGCAACCGATCATTCAAACCACAAACGAGGCTTCGTAGTTCTTCCAAACCGTGTATGAATCCAGAGACATTATCGCGTACATCGTTCACGTCATTCCTGAATAGTCTGACCATTTCTGATTGCTCGTTGAGCTTCATATTCTCATCAATCCTTTGCGCCAGGTGCTTTTTCACAGCTGCAAGAGTTGCGGAGATATGCTTCAGATTCTCTGTCAGCCTTTCAACAGCAGCTTCCCTTCTATAGAAGGAATAATTCTGAAAAAACTTGGAAAAAAATTTCCGAAGTCCCTGAACTTTAGGCTGCTCCTCAAGAACTGGTGCCTCTAGACTAGCAAGAGAGTTGTGCAGGGAGCCTATACAATCAACGATAGCGTCCTGGTTCTGTTCTAACTTGAGCACCTCACCAGTCAAACTACTAACGAGGCTTCCCAATGCCACTGCTTTCCCTTCCAAATCGTGCATCTTTCGAGAGAGATCATGGCATAGACGGCTCACATCATTCATGATTAGTCTGCTTATTACTAATTGGTTGAGCATGCCATTCACATTCTCAATCCTTTGATTTTGCACTATCTCAGCTAGAACTTGAAGAGCCCTGGCATGGTCCAGATTCTTTTGCACTGCTTCCAAATCGTGTTTGCATCGAGAGACACCATCACGTACATCTTTCGCCCCGTTCCTGATTAGTATGCTCGTTTCTGATTGCTTGTCGAGCAATCCATTCAGATTCTCAAACGTTTCAGTCTGGCGCCTTTTCTCAGCCCGAATAGCCCCTTCGAAATCGTCCAGATTCTTTCGCAGGCTTGCAAGAGCAGGTTCCATACTACAGAACGAATAGTGATTGTGAATGCATGTTTGCACGATTCGATTACAATAAGGACATAGAATAGTTTTGGAGAATGCAAAGAAGATTGAGATCAGTTAATATCTATACATTAGTCACAGGCCTGTTGTGAACGACTAACCTGAAGGCTGAGCAAGTACAGGAGTTCGGATCTCGATCGATCGGTGATGATGAGCAATGCTGCCAGAAAGAAAAGGCGAATAGAAGCGTGAAGAGGCGTCTATTTGACGTTCTGTTTCTATATCTCTAGGGTTTAAATATAAAAAGATGAATCCGTCTCCTAGGAGTCCACAATATATATTGAGAATACTTCAAAATTCAATATAATAGACAAACATAGACAATTTACACATAAAACTATACAACATGATTTTTTGCGACCCACATTTTTTTCCTTACAATATACATCTCGCTTTTCACGTGTCAATCCAATCATATATGATTGATACTTTGGATCAAATTTCCTATGTTTGGTATATAATTTATCTATTTTTAGTATAAAATAAAAAACACAATATTTGTAAATAAACATAGAAATCAATTTCATTCATCAATCAATAAATGTAATTATATATAAAACAATAAAAAAAATTAAAATCACTATATCCAAACTACAATCATCTTTGCACCCTTGACTTGTTCGTCAACTCCTCCATCCACGTCTCCGACTTTATCATCAATCGTTTTCTTTATTCGACCATCATTTTTACGAGAAACATATGCAATATCAACAATTACAGTATAAACATATGCAGTATCAATCTTTTTATTTCTTTATCAACAATTGCAATATAAACATATGCAATTAGCGTTAAGGAAATCTAAACACCCAGAAATAAAAAGCACCAACAAACATCACCTATTTAACATTCAATATCAACAATTACAGTATAAATATGCACAATTCACACTGAAAACATAACATTTTTACAAAATACATAATCTCTAAAAAAAACTACAAACATCAACAATTTACAGCTAGACATACATAATTTACATAAAAACCTAGACAAATAATAATAATTTACATAATATCTCTAGGGTTTAAATAGGGAAAAATCCACAAATGGTACCCTAAGTTGTACCATTTCACGTTTTGGTAACTTTGTTAGACGCCGTACAATTTTTATATCTTTCATTAACCTGCCGTCTAATTTTACTTCTCTGTTAGTCGGAAATAACGGAGCAAATGCATGAAGTGCACACGCTATAACTTGAGTCGAAAACCGTCATGGATGACGTCATTTTTTCGCGTGAGTGACACACGCCCGGTTAAATTTAGTATTTTTGACCTAAAATGATTTATGTTTGATTAATATTAAAACAAAACATAAAACAAATTAAAATAAAATCCCTCAATATAAGTAAGACAAAACGACACAATTGACCATTAATTAAATCAAAGAGCGGAAAAAGAAATCCCCAATTCCCAGTGAAGAACCCTAGCCAGCCATCTCACATAAAACGAATTGGTGCAGTTGATAAGTACTCCGTTGAAGTCGGCTGGAAAAGGGAGGTCGAAGGCGACGGAGAACATTTTGGGCAAGCCACCTGATAAGGAAAAGACGACTGGTGTGAAATCTCCAGTAAAGTCGTCTGTAATGGAGAAGACGACTGGTATGAAGAGTCCGACGAAGGTTTTTACTGGATTGGACAAGAGAAACAGTAAGTGCTTGTTGTTTTCTTTTTCTTTATTTTGGTGTTGAATTGACTGAGTATGATGGGTGGTGGGTGATTTCTGTGTATGGTTGTGTTTATGGGTGATGGGTGACTGATTTGTGTGTGTGAAGTGAACCCCTCTACATATAGTAGGAAAGTTGGTGTAGTATAGTAAATGTTTTGTTGATAATATTGAATGTATTGGTTTTGAGTTTGGCCCCCCTTCAACAGTATATGTTATCTCTTTGATTTGTCTTTTTTGGCATGAGAGATTCGAATTGTGTGGTGTGGGCTGTGATTTTGACTGATAAAAGGCATTTGTGGATTAGTGTGTAGTGGCTTTATTCTAATGATAAACCTTGATTAGTTTAATTAGTTTATCTTAATGACACTCAAAAAGTTAGTGGAGATTCCCTAGTTAGTTTAATGTTGATATATGTTGATGATTCTAGCTTAATACTTGCATTTGTTAATTGCAGTTGACACAAATGGCTTTGAGTTCAAACTTTCTTTATGGTTTGGTGGTAAATTTTTTCATGTGCCAGTGGGTTCCTATGTTGGTGGATTCTGTGTTGACATACCTAAGATGGGTGGAACTCATGCTACAGTAGAAGCCATGCTTCAGATTTGTGAAACTATTGGGATTTCTGGTGTTAAAGGGTTTTATGAGCTTATTGATGGGGGGTTTGTTATGCTTAGCTCTCCAAATCAATGGTTGAAAACATGGGTGAAGGGACTTAAGAAAGGAGAGTTGAATTTGTATGTGGATGCTAAAGTATGGCCAGATTGGACTGAGGTAGAGTTAGAAGATGACACTGTGGTGGAGTTAGAAGATGACACAATGGTAGAGTTGGAAGATGACACAATGGTAGAGTTGGAAGATGACACGGTCCCTACACAAGAACCAGTTTCTCAAGTGTGTAATACACAAACAAAAACAGAGGGTGGAGTAAAATCTGGTGAGCCTGCACCTAAAACTGATGATGAATTGATGGTAGAAGGATTAGAGACTGATTGAGAAGATGGGGATAGTGAACCAGTTTGTTAGGAATATCTGTTAGTATTTTTGATCACTCATCACATGTTCTTATCTTAGCCAGAAAGGTGATTAAGTACTCTTGGTTCCCTTGAACATTGTTAAAGAGGAAATTACTGAGTATGATTAGTCTAGTAAATCTTGTATTAGGATTATAGGTCTCTGAGTGTAATTTTTATTTCAAGAAGACCATGAAGATCAATCCTAGCAATGGAAGCTTTTTCTGAAGATTAGAAGACTGAAGATTGCACAAGGTTTATGAAGACACAAAGGTTTAGTCTAACTCAGAAAGTCTATGTCCTTAATCCTTTCTTAAGTGTATTAACTTACTTTCGAAATATGATTCTGGACATATGACATCATGAGTATGGAGCATGCAAGCCATCAGAAAGGCTCATGTATCCGTTGAGACTAAAGGACAATGAACAATACTATGCATTAAATGCATCGGCAGAAATGCTACAAAAAGCAGTCCTCTCTGAAAAATGAGATAGTGACTTCTGGGTACATAGTTCAAGATATAAACGTATATAATTTGATGGAGAGCACAACGGATATAATTCAAACGCCTCTCAAATTTATCTATATATATATCACACACTTAGATGCTTGAAGAACACACCTTAGAACGCTCTATCTTGCAAACTTACCATCAAGCAAAGTATTCTCTCAAGCACTCTACTACCCTTTCTGAAAGCTTTCTGTTGCTCGAAGAATCACTAGTAGTTCTAAGTTGTCCTAAACCGTAACAAGAGATTGTTATTTGTAAAAGAGTTGAACTATCAGATACCCTTTCTGAAGCTCATTCTCCAGAACGAACATCAATTACTTGGGTCAGTAAAGAGCAGACTGCCATCCACTGAACAAGTGTATTAGTAGTCTTGTTCTATTAGGCTCTCTGAAAATATAACTGAAAAGTTATACGAGAAGCCTCTCTGACAAACCTTATAACCAACACCATCAAGGCGTGGAGTAGAGGAAGTACTTGATTTGGGAAATCAAGGAATAACTCCAAGATTATCTGAGTAGAGGAAGTACTTAGCTCTAGGAGCTGGGGAATAACTCAGGGGGAACATTTGGTTGGGAACCATTTGTTTAGGAATCTTAGAATAGGATTATTGTAAGGTGAACTCAATTATTTGTTCTAGTGAATTCTAGGTCTCAGAAAGACCGAAGTGGATTAGTTGGAGGATTACGCCACCTTCAGATACCACTATACTTGCTGTGTCATTTACCTTTCTGTATTTACATTTCAACAAAGCACACACATACTTATTGTTTCTGCACTTACCTATCTTAAAGTCTTCCGTGCTCTGAATTTAAGTATCAGAAACCCCCAAGTTTTTGAGAAACTGTGTTTATCGACAAAAGTTTTAAAAGACTATTCACCCCCCCCCCCTCTAGTCTTTTACTTTGCCGTTATCTGGACCAACACAGTTGTACCTAAGGAGACAACAAGTGGATCAGTGAAAAGGGAAAGACAAAGTGACTGAAAAAGCTAAAGTGAAAGCTAAGGTGAAAGATAAGAAAAAATCAAATGGGCAAGATGAAGACTTGAATTTAGATGAGTTCTATGATCCTATGTATGAATTTGAGGATGACATGATCAAGGATAAGGTGGACACTGGAAAAGGAAGAGAAGAGAATGAAGATGATGATTCAACAAATAGTGGAGATGAGGAGGAGGAGGAAAGGCTGAAAAGGGCTTCAAAAGGAAAGGCCAAAGTTGAAGATAAGGAAGATGATTACTCAAGTCCAGAAGTTGAATCACCTGATGAGAGTGGCAGTGATAGTGATCTACCTTATAGTGGAGAGGAAGATGTGTGTTTGGATACTGTGGACTTCACCAGTTGCTCTTCTGATGAAGAAGAGGGTACTACTAGACAAAAAAGCCATAGACAGCTGTTGAGATACTTTATCACCAAGCATGGGCACAAGAAGAAGGGCAGGCCAATTAAAGAAACTGTATTCCAAGAGAAAGACTTGTTTAACCCACAGTTTAGCTTGGGTACACTGTTTACAAGCAAGGTAATGTTTAGGACTGCAGTGCACTCTCATGCAATGAGAACATCAAAACCATTGAAGATCAAGCCTAATGATGATAGGAGGATGCATGAGAAGTGTGCAGGTGGGAGAAACTGCAAGTTTAGGATCAATGCAGTCAGAACTAATTAAGGGGGAGGTTTATTGTTATAGGATACATAGGTATATGCCTAAGCACAAATGCCAAGAAGATCAAACTGTCACTAACATTAAGTCAGCTTGGTTGGCAAGCTATTACCTTGCTAAGTTCCTCATCATTGATCCTAGGAGGAAAACAAAACCACAAGAAGGGAGGTCAGACTTGAGTTGAAGATAACCATTTCAAGACAACAAGTACATAGGGCAAGAAAATTGGCACTGGAGATTCTATATGGGAAATTGGAGGAGCAGTATGCTCATTTGTATGACTACATTGCTGAGGCTTTGGAAAAAACCCTGGGACTTGCATGTTTGTTATAGTAGATAATAAACTGATAGGTTTGAGAAGATGTATGTAAGATTGGCTGCTTGCAAGGAGGGTTTTAGACATTGTAGACCTATCATAGGCTTGAATGGTTGTCACTTGAAATGTAAATATGGGGGAGTATTGCTTACTGTAGTAGGAGTTAACCCAAACAACAATATTTTCCCAATTACATGGGCAATAGTGAAGCAAGAGGACTTTGAGACATGGGACTGGTTCTTGTCTACCCTTGAGACTGATCTAGAGATGCAAGATCATAAAAAATGGACCTTCATGAGTGACAAGCAAAAGGGCTTGATCAAGGCAATGACCAAGAACTTCAATGAAGTTGGTCATAGGTTCTGTGTGAGACACCTACATGGGAACATGAAATCTTCAGGACACACTGGTAATAGCCCTATAATTGTACTCATTACTTGTTTGTCATATATACATTTAACTGATAATTGATTGTTTGTATGGAACATGTACTCCACTCAAGGAAGCCTTATGGAACATGGCTACTGCAGTTACAATAAGGCAATTTGATGACAAAAGAGAAGAATTGGTGAAACTTGATCCCAAGGCAGCTCTGTGGCGACAACAAAGAGATCCCAGTCAATGGAGTAGATCACACTTCCCTACACACAGTAAATGTGATATCCCAGTCAATGAGATATCGCCGGAGAGATGATCAGAAGAGAAAGAGAGAATGGGAGAGAGAGATGGTAGGGAGAGAGAAGAAAGAAGGAAATGAAAGGAAAAAAAAAAAGAAAAATTAGGTATTTATATTAATCCAACAACCCGCTTTTAGATCCAGATTACTGAAACCCGCAACCCAAGATCTGCAAATTGACCCATTTAGTATAAAAATATTTCTTATACTTTTAGTACTAGTACTAACCCGTGGCGATGTCATGGTATAGTTATTTTTAATAATAAATAGAAAAGGACGACAAAATAAATTAATCGGGAAAATAAGACTTGCAAACAATGTTGGTCATTGTGTCGGTGGTAGTCCTTCATTCAATACTATATGACTAGTGTTGTTATGCGAGTCGAGCCTTACCGAGCGCTCGGCTCGGTAAGGCTCGACTCGGCTCGGTTCGATAAGATATTTCGAGCCGAGCCGAGCCTGACTTCATACTCGGCTCGGCTCGATAAAGCTCGTTAAGAGTAATTATTTTAATAAATTTATATTTTTTTATACATATTTTTATAGATAAGGCTCGTTAAAGCTCGATAAGGCTCGTTAATACTCGTAATTTTTCGAGTTCGAGCCGAGCTCGAGCCCCTTTTTTTACTCGTTTTGTTAACGAGTCGAGCTCGAGTCGAGTATCACAATACTCGGCACGGCTCGGCTCGGCTCGTTTAACAGCACTATATATGACCTAGTCTAGTTTTATGGTAAATATAAAAAGTGTAAAATACGACTCATCATAACGGATTTTCTTTGAAAGGGCTAGGATCCAAACCGAATCGGTTCAGGATCCGACAGGTTAATAACATATATTTTATATCGGATCCTCTACTCGTACCTGGCCCGTTAATTAGCAACTGATACATGTTATTTTAAAAAAATTATATCCCTCGAACTCGAACAAAATAAAATAAAAAGTCTATAACATAGTTAATAGGGTTGGCTCCACCTAAACCCTACAGGACTATCCAAGTTATTCTTTAACATATTAACACATATTTACAAAATAAAAGTGTGTAATCCTACTAAATCTTTTACTTAAAATATTTATAGAGAATGCCTCCCAACAACCCCGGGGTGGTATGTGGTCCCCCATCACACACATAAAAAATTACTCCCTCTGTCTCAAATTTAACTCCCTAGATTCCATTTTGAAACGTCCCAATTTCAACTTCTCATCCCTTAAATGGAAAATCTTTCCCCTACTTAATTTATTCACCCTACATCATACTTTTTCACGATCTCTCTACTTAATTAAATTTTTCATACTTTATTACTATTAATCCTTCTTTATTCACTCTTCTCTAAAAATTTGTGTCTGGGCCCGCGGGAAGCTGAATCCGGGATGGAGGGAGTATTATTTTTACAAACATAATTTCACATGTTATGGTGGTTTTCTTGGAACCCACCCAGCACCCCCTCCCCCCGAAAAATGTACTTTTTACTAAGTTTAACCATAAAATGTTGAAGTTCGGGTCTTGTTTTATAAAGGTACGGAACGGGTTCGAGTATATGCCTGACTCGGACCAGAACCTTTATTATTTCATTCTTATATGATGCCTATATATGATTATGTAATGTTAACACAACATATTCAGGATTGGATTCAATTCAATCAATCAACAAAGAAGGTGGTATTGGTAGTATTAGCCAGACGATGTCTAAAATCTAAGACGTTGTCATCACCTAATTGTTCTTCTTTTATAATCTGGGCATCGCCTAATGTAATTATAACATCACGCAACAACAGAATGCATAGGCATTATTAACATAGATTTTTGGTCGTGGGGATCCAATTCAACATACAAATTAGTATACATGGTATGTTGTAATATAAACAACGATTAAGGAGTTGTTTCCTTCATTGATGAGGTTAAAATGGCCCTGGCATTGTTCACCGGAGAAACCCAAAAAGAGAATACCTAATATCTAAAAATGTTTTTGTGGAAATCTCAACCCATTTTACACATGAAACGGATTTCCGGTTCTTGAAGAGGAAATTTGGTTCAATCAATGATAATTTGAATTGACATTGCACATTTCCTTCCAAACCAAAGGGGGAATTTGTATAATGATTTAAAGACAAATTCATGCGATTTCTTTTGTTTATGCTTCTCAACTTTCATTAGCCATCACAAGACCTATTTTCAATGGCAGCTGGACTTTTGTTTCTCTGCAATGTACCTAACCTGGATATTATGCTGAGTTTTTGGATTAGAATTAAAGACTCATTTAAATCGAGTATAAATGAATTTTGTGTTTGGACTTCAATTTTACTGAAGGTCAATAGTTATTAGTTTTTATTGAGTATAACTCAATCAAAACCCACGACACTTTCTCTCAACTTATAAAACTTTAACTTTATACCAAACACAAATATTCACAACTCAATTAAAATTTAGTTACCATTAATCAATTATACCTAAATCAATCAATTAATTAAAGTTCCGTGCAAAAACAACCCGAAGTTGTCGTTTACTTGTTGGACCTGGTTCAATTCTTGTTCCCGTACCATAAGACCTAACCTGGATATGTTATTTAGCAGATCAGGCGGATTCGAACTTGAAATGTGAATACTTTTCTCGTCCTTCAACGTAACTAGACTATTATAGATAAAATAACTAGATTTCGACCCTGATGAATTTTTATTCTTGATTCTCCAATGACTTGAACCATAAGCCACACATAAATGTAAAGTTTATCCGAATTACTATATTGTACGACATGCTATAGTTGGTGTATATCATATAGTGCCAAAATTGACTTGGATACTCCACATTGCCAAAATTGTTCTGGTGTACAAATTTTTGTCACAGTAATCTGTATTATCTGTGTGTATGTATGAATCTATCCGGTCTAGGCTTCCTTATACTTTCAAGAAGTCACCATGTATTTGTTTGTAGTTTGTCCAAGGTAAATCCTCTGTAGAAAGAATATAGCAGTACTCTTGTTTGCTGCTCCTAAATTACAAATTGTTCATCACCTGCAACACATGTAAAGACTAATTCAGTTCTACTCATTCTTGGTTCCTCTGTGTCAAATGATAAGTAACGAAAACGACATCAAACAGATTCAGTTACCGGTATCTACATGTCATGGACTTGTGGTATCAGGTTGTGACAAGTTTTATTGCAAGGATATGCACTGTTGATAATCTTGCTTCTGTTTCTCCCCAAAAACCAGTCACCAACAGCTTCTGAGATGGTCTGGAAGGGATCAAGCAAGTTTTTAGTACTAACATTTAGGAATCGTCTGAGGTCGAATGGAAAGGGTTTTGATTCTAGCTAGAACAAACCTTGTTGTTCACTCTGGGGGAGTCGGGTGCTAGCCATGTATCTTGTGATTCACTTTGGCAATGAGCGAAACATGAATTGATAGACATCCCTCCCCCAGTTGAGTTGAGCAAGAAAAACCGCAAAGTTCCAAGCATGTATTTTCTAAATTCAGGATGAGGAACCTTGCAAGGTATCTATCTATATGGACTGCGTCCCACTTTGCAGGATCTTGCTTGCAATGATTCAAATGTCTGGATCAGTAGACAGAGGTACAAGAAGCCAATTATTTTACTTAGTACACATCGTATGCTGAGTTCAGGATGAAGTACGGCGTTTTGATATATGGTAAAGCATAATGTGAGAAAATGCACTACAAGAACAGAATCAGAGGGAGAGTAGGAGTTAGAGTTCCGAGATCATGAGATGGTTCTTTGACATGTAGGGCTAAATACTGGTAAAGGTGTTGTACCAGTGCAGGATCACGTACGCTCAGTGCAATTTTTATCCAGGTATTTTGCAACATTCTGTGGATTAATTTGTTGGAAAGAGATGAGCTTATTCATGATAATAGACCAATGTTACTATCATGCAATGCATTTCCTTTAATGCAATACGCGTACCTGCAGGGAAACGAGACCTATGTAGAATTCTTTCATGGTATAGTTTATGGCTGTGTCTCTTTAGCTACACATTACAATAGTCCAGCGTGCAGTTCCAGAAACTGAAACTGTATCCTGGTGGAACAACTTACGCCTTCAGAAAGAATCCAGCATCGCTCAATCGTTCCACACTAGCTAGAATTTTTCGGCAGGTAGCTAGTAATTGTCACAATGAAGAAAGGTAGCGAAACCACCAGCAGAGCAACTGGAAAGTAAGGCCTGGCATAATCGCGTATAACATGTTTAGGCTAAAACGATAACTATAAGAATTTAAACTAATTGATATTTTCTCTAACTCTGAATCAAGAACCATCATTTATACGGATGAGTAATTATCTAAGTAAACATGAAATTTACATGCTTCTGAGATGATTCATGCAACAAGATTCTCTATAGAAGTCAAAGTCCATGTTCTTATATTCTTTCAATTTCATCATTCATTCATCAGCTCTATTCGCCTCCAGCTTAACCAAAGCTGCAACCTTCACCCGCATATCCTCCAAAAGAGGTTGAAATCTGTATGAAAACTTATATAAGTGACTAGATTCCACGATTTCTTATAATTTTTGACTTTTAAATAAGACGGGATTCTATCAATATGAGGATATTTAACATTCCTTTACAAATCAGGCAGATGTATATTCTTTCCTGCTCCAGGTACATGCATGTTTGTTGTTTGTTCTGCTGCTGATTTGAGCCAACAAAATTACAGAACAAATAATAACAATTTGATCTGCTGACATTTGCCACGAAATTAAAGAAGCCGGACATGTTCTTGACAATCTTGTGAATGACTATTTTGATTTCATGATCGTCATCGCCTGTAGAGATCCAAAGACTCTGGAGGATGCAGCAGACTATTGAACCGTTACTGCTGCGACTCGTTTCAAATTATAGATATATTTGTCATGCTCATAGGATTAGCTACACGAATTTTTGCCTCTGGAATTTGGTGCAGGACAAGTTCCTCCCAAGGGGTCTCTTCCTCCTACTTCACAGCTAGAGCAAATGTGAAGGATCGTAGAAGTATAACGCTGGTCATCTTGATGTTGAGCCGCTGGTTGAAACATAAATCAATCTAATCTACCTGTTAATCAACATCTTCCGATCCTCCTCGTACTCCTCTTGGATGGCAGATCCAATTACGTTGCGTCCGATGGATTCTCTACCTGCATCAGCAAGAGGCGAGGGACAGCCAAGGATCCTTCCTCCTAGCTAGGCTGCCAAAAGACCGAGTTTTGCTATATTGAATCGTAAAGAGTAAGTTCTTAATTTTTCGCTGTTCATTTTGCTCAGTGTAACCACCTTAGCATCTGCATTTTACAATAATTTAATACTAGAAGTTTGAGAAATACAGGAACGTATATAGAATCAAAAGGATATACTAGAGGTTTGCCAAATACAACATAAAGAATTAAAAGTAAGTATAGAATCCAATAATAAATCAGAGAACGTTATAGACTCAGACTAACTCTTCCAACTTTCGCTAAACGATAAAAAATCCCAAGTTCATTCGAGCTTGCAACCAGAGTCGGCTATCAATTAGCTTCGCCTCGAATGCTCAATTAATTCAAGTGTAGCAAGAAAGCATAGGCATATATAAGAGCATCCTGTTTCTGTCCAACCCTGACCAACCGATCATTCAAACCACAAATGAAGGTTCGTAGTGTTTCCAAACGGTGTATGAATCTAGAGACATAATTGCGTGCATCATTCACGTCATTCCTGATTAGCCTGACCCTTTTTGATCCCTCGTTGAGCTTGCCATTGATCAAATTCTCAATCCTTTGCGCCAGGTGCTTTTTCACATCTGCAAGAGTCGCGGAGACATACTTCAGAATATTCTCTGTCTGCCTTTCAACAGCAGCTTCCCAGCTATAGAAGAAATAATTCTGAAAAAACTTGGAAAAAATTTTCCGAAGTCCCTGAACTTTAGGCTGCTCCGGAAGAACTGGTGCCTCTAGACTAGCAACAGAGTTGTGCAGGGAGCCTACAGCATCAATGACAGAGTCCTGGTTCTGTTCTAACTTGAGCACCTCACCAGTCAAACTATCAATGAGGCTTCCCAATGCCACTGCTTTCCCTTCCAAATCGTGTATCTTTCGAGAGAGATCATGGCATAGACGGCTCACATTATTCATGATTAGTCTGGTTGTTACTAATTGGTTGAGCATGCCATCCACATTCTCAATCCTTTGATTTTGCACTATCACAGCTAGAACTTGAAGAGCCCTGGCATGCTCCAGATTCTTTTGCATTGCTTCCAAATCGGTCATGCATCGAGAGATGCCATCGCCTACATCTTTGGACCCGTTCCTGATTCGTATGATCGTTTCTAATTTGCTCGTCCAACAATCCATTCAGATTCTCAAACCTTTCAGTCAGGCGCCTTTTTTCAGCCCGAAGAGCCCCCGAGACATACTCCAGATTCTTTCGCAGGCTTTCAAGAGCAGGTTCCATACTACAGAACAAATAGTGATTGTGAATGTTTGCACGAATCGATTACACATAAAATAGTTCTGGAGAATGCAAAAAAGATTGAGATCAGTTAATATCTATACATTAATCACAGGCCGGCCTGGCCTGTTGTGAACGATCGACTAACCTGAAGGCTAGGCTGAGCAGTTACAGGAGTTCGGATCTCGACTAACCAGAAAGAAAAGGTGAATAGGAGCGTGAAGAGGCGTCTATTTGACATTCTGTTTCTATATCTCTAGGGTTTAAATATAAAAGGATTTCTTCTTATACTAACACTATTAGTAATGTACTCCCTCCATTTCAGAGAAAATGTTACGTTTAGCGTTGGTCAATTTGTCTTGAGTTTGAATAATTACTTCATAAACGATAATAGTAAATAATTTAATAAAATCATATAATAAAAATTTAATTACTAAATTTTTATTATATAATTTTAATAATTTATTTATTAATATCGTTTAATAGTAAATTGTGGTCAAACGCGTAGACAGTTGACCTCAGAATAGTAAAATGTAACACTTTTTCTGAAATGGAGGGAGTATTAGAGTCCTTTTACTCTTTTACTACTCCTTTTCATCAGGAATAAGATCTAACTATTTCAATAAACAATTAAAAAAAAAAAACAAAAATGATTCATGACCACCCACCAACACTTAATTCAATTAATATAATTCTATTTCTATTATTATAAAATATTTAATAATATAATACATCACTTGTTGGCGCGTGGGAAATGAACGAATTTTGCTCAATTTGATATGCTATAGTACAATTCTACCTAAAATGATGAAAAGGCCCACTCCCAGATACTATGCGCGTGAGAGACACGCCTCCTTCTTCACAAAATTCTCTCCTTCCATCTATGTCTTTTCCCCCAAATCAATTTTACATCCCACACCCCTTTAACAAATTCAATCAGTAAAAAAATCTATATCAATTTTTTTATCTTACTTTGAGCTTCATGAACATATAAATTATTTTGGATTTGGTGAATATTTGATCCATGGATAGGATCTAATACATTCCGGCAAATAAGCGGCAGTTCGGTGGAGGTTGTTCTCATCCGCAAATTGGTGAATTGTGAGTTCAATTTGGCTATGGAACTTTGAGCCTTCGTAGAAGAAGGTCGGTATTATTTCTTAGGTAACTAATAGTTGTCTCTGGTAGTGATCTCCTGGTATTGATCATTATTTACTAGAAGGACGGGCTTCCACCGAAAAATAGCTAGCTTCTGCTCTTATAAATCAAAAAAAAAGCAATGGCATAAAAAAAGTGTGAAGTAGTTGACAAAGGCCGGTGAACCATCCATAATTGAGAGGACCGATTTGCAGAGGCCGATCGGAGAAAGAGCCGGCAATATTCGGCGGAGAAGAAGCAAATGGAAAGGGCTTATAAATGGAGAGAATTAGTGAATAAGGAAGTAAATTAAATGAAGAAATAAATAATAGGGTGATTTTCGTTTAACACCCTTTTAAGATGGTCACTAAACGTTTAGGTCCTTAATGTTTAAAAAATTACATTAAAGGATAAAATGTAACTTATGAAATAAAAATAATTACAATGAAGGACAAAAGTCACCCCTCATTATTGATAATATAATTTTACCCTTTAATTTCTCATTTTATTTTCTATATGTTAATTCATCTTATTACAAATTAACTCCAAAACTTTTAAATTTTGATATATGAACCATCAAAATTTTCTTTTTTTATATTTCTAATTTTTTTCGTGCTTAACTAAACCCTAAAATAAAAGATTTAAATTCATCGTTACAATAAAAACTAGATATTATATGGAAGCTTCGGTTTTACAGCTTCCTGGAGCTCGATTACCGGAGCTCCAATGGAATCTATGGAAGCTCCTTATTATTTAAAAAAATTATTAGTTTAATAAAGAAAGAAAAACATACGAGTTAGGTAGGATAAAAGTTTTAGAGTTAATTAATAGATTTTGAAAGGTTTGAGTCAAATATGTAATTAAATGAAATTAGCATTTCAAAATAAACGGTTTAATTAAGAAAAATGGTGTAAATAAAACTTTTTTAACAAAAGTGAACCAAAAACCAAAAGTTATCCTTCAATGTAATATTTCAAACATTAGGGGACCTAAACGTTCAGTGACCATCTTAAAAGAATGATATGTGAAAACTCACCATAAATAATATAGGATGTTTCAATCCCAATTTAGACTCGATTTTATTAGAGTCTCACGCAATCCTCCTCTTTAGATTGCAATTTTAATTCACTTCTACACTAATTGAGTATCCGTATTCCTTTTTGAATTGCAAATTTAATTCACTTTTACATTTTCATAAAATTTAACACTATATAAAATACAATTTTCACAACTCAATTAAAATTTTATTATTATTTATCAGTTAGAACTCAGTTAAAATCCGATAATTAAAGTTGATGTGTGTGCCAAGGAGTCTATAAAATAGTAATAAAGGAGAATAAGAAAAAGTGCAAAACCCACTAACACTTGGTAGATTGAATACTAATGTACCAAGCTAAACACGTGTAGCGTGTTACCGAAATTCTAGTTAGATATAAATGACAAAACTCGAGATTAGATTTAAAAATGAAAATTTGAATTGAAGTAGCAATTAAATGTTACATTAACATAATACAACTTTAATTAATTATGTAATTAGGATTTAAAGTTTGAATAAAAAAGAAGTTTTCACATGTGTAAAATAGAAAAAGTTTTATATCTATATATAAATGGAAAGAATGATGAATTTTATTTTTATAATAAATAAGAAGTTAAAAAAGAAAAAAAATAATAGAAAGGCTAGATCGGGGAGAAGTGTCCCCAACCTAGCTATTCAAGTTATTTGAGCCACCACCATGTCGGTGGTGCTGGTTCTCTTGGACTCTCACCATGCCATCATTAATTTCTTACTTTCTTTTGAGGATTCTATGAGCCCAAAAACCTTTGGACATGAAAATACATGGATAATAGTGGTCTCAGAGAGTCCAAAAACTCATTAGACAACTAAAAACTAATTTACATTGTAGGGCACCCTACATTGTATTAATGTTGATAAATGAAATTGATGTTCATGCCTATTTTTCTAATTTTCTTTTTATTGGATTAATAGGCTGCCATCAGTGATATTTTAGGACAAATTTCAAACAATTCCCTTAAATTAGTTGCAATTATATATTCGTCCTCGAATTGGCATCTATAATTACATCCAAATTCAATTCTTGATTTTTGAGTTGGTCAGACATAAATTAAAGGGAAATAGATCAATTGTATTATGTTCCGATTTACAAGTTTCATTTTATCACATAACTGACTCAAATATTTTTTAATTTTGAAAATAACACAGACTATTTTTAAATATCCCCCAAAACTTCTTTTATTCAAAATCACAATTTGTTACTTGTTTTTAGTGGTACGGCAATTAAACATTTGTAACTTGCTTTTTCTTCAAAATCACAATTTCCGAATTGCAATATATATCTACTTTGCTAGTTACCCGATACTTCTGATGTTTTACCATAATAGACAACTAAATTATTTATTTAAAACTGCAACTATCATCCAAAGCACTCCAATTATTCCTTACAAACAACAACTTTATGCATAATTAAATTATTAAAGATTAGATTTCATTCAAAAAGCATTCAAAATTCACAAAATACAATAATTTAAACAAAATAATGAAAATAACTTTGCTTTTTTCACTGAGCAATCTATAAATAACTAGAGCAAGCTTCTATTTGTACATTTTTAATCTTTTGAATAATTTATTCGAAACTAGTTCTCAAGAGAGCGCAATGAAGAGCAAAGTAGTAGGCGTTGTGGCTGTTGCGATGGTGATGGTGTTTGTTTTTGGTGTTTCGTATGGCAAAAGTACTGGAAATGATCATCTTGGTGATTGCATAAAAGCGTGTGGCGTAAGTTGTGAGACCCCTAAGGGCGTCGATCTTGAATGTTTATATTATTGCAACATCAAATGTGGTTTGAACTTTGAAGAGTTCCCTGGAAACTCTCCAGTGCAACAACGGGATGAAGATAAGTAACACAAATTGTCTTTGATGAATAATTTATGACATACATAATGCTATATAATATTATTGAATGGAAGTTTTACAAGTATGTGTATTTTCCATTTGTCTTGTACATGTTACATATCAAAGTTTCATTTAGCTTAAATGGCAATAAAGGGACGTGTTGGTTTGTATAACATCTCATATAGATAGCAGTGCAGGAGTAATAGCTCCGGCACAAATGGGTACTCATCAATTGATGGTCTGGACGTTACTTTTTTTTTTATTTTTTATTTTTGGTGGTAAACACAAAAGTTAATTATATTCCATCCCACTACAAGAATTCTGCTGTAACGGAACGGAAAGGGGCGACGTTTGGCGACGGATAAAACTTATCCGTCGCTACAGAGCGACGGATAAGTTTATCCGTCGCTACAGAGCGTTGACCAAGATTTAAAAAAAAAAAAAAATTTAGCGACGGATAGATCTATCCGTCGCTATAGCCGGAAAATAAAAAAAAAAAAAGGTTAGCGACGGATAGATCTAGATCTATCCGTCGCTAAAAGCCTAAAAAAAAAACCATATATCTCCTCCACCACTTCTCCTCCATTTCTACTCTCCTCCTCCTCCTCCTCCCACCACCACCTTTCTCCTTCCACCACCTTTCTCCTCCACCACCACCATCCACCACCACCATCCTCCTCCACCACCATCTCCACCACCACCACCTCTCTCCTCCCACCACCATCTCCACCACCACCACCACCACCTCTCTCCCCCCACCACCACCGCACCACCACCATCTCCACCACCACCACCACCACCTCTCTCCTCCCACCACCACCGCACCACCACCATCTCCACCACCACCACCACCACCACCTCTCTCCTCCCACCACCATCTCCACCACCACCACCACCTCTCTCCTCCCACCACCACCGCACCACCACCAACACCACCACCACCACCACCACCACACACCACCCACCACCACCCCACCACCACCCACCCCCACCACCACCACCACCACCACCACTGCACCTTTCTCCTCCCACCACCACACACTGCATTTAATACAAATTGGATACGAATATAAAAATTCGAATACAAATTAATCCGTATACGAATACAAATCAATATCTCGTATACGAATACAAATTGGATACGAATTAATCCGTATACGAATATAAAAATTCGAATACGGATTTTATTTTTTTAAAAAAAAATAGAAATGGGGCGACGGATAGATCTATCCGTCGCCACGTGGGGCGACGGATAGAATCTATCCGTCGCCCCATTATCAATTTAAAAAAAAAAAATTGGTCAATCCGTCGTCCAATCCGTCGCGAATTGGACGACGGATTGTTATCCGTCGCCACAGCTCCAGGGGGGCGACGGATTTTCTATCCGTCGCCCGATCCGTCGCCAGAGCTGGGGCGACGGATAGATGGGCCAGATTTTTTGTAGTGTCCCTTTGTTGCCATTTACTATTATGTACACTGAGTGAAATTGTGTATGCCACATCAGATAAGTACATGATTGTTACATACACATAATAAAAGTAAATAAACATTTTCATATGGCATAAAGAATAACTTTATGTAAAATCAATTAGTTAAATTAGATTACATTAAAAAATCATTCAACATTCATACAATAACAAAAGAACTTTGCTTTTCTACAATCATCTATGAACCTAAAAATAGATCACTTCTATTCGAACACATTTCATCTTTAGAATATACTATTCGAAATTAGTTTTTTCAGAGAAATCGATGAAGAACTAACTAGTAGACGTTGTAGCAGTTGCAATGTTGATAATGCTTGTTTTTGATGTAGCAAATGGCAGAATTCCAAAACCTATTGCAAGATGCATAAGTTTATGTGGCTTAGATTGTTCCATCGCTGGTGGTGGCATGGATTGGGTATGCTTCTATGTTAATCAAATCAACCCAATTCAATTCAATAAACTCCAAACCAACCAACAAACAAACGTAAGAAAATAAACACAAGATAACCAAGATTTCTATTAACCAAGAACCAAAACGCAGTTTACAAGGAATCGACCAAACCTCCCGAGTTTCAAGCTACACGCTCCTCTGTTCTCTCTTCCTCACTGTGTTTCTCTCAGAAATCTCTATATGAGTTCTCTCGTTCTCATATCATTCTATTGAACTAACTAATTATGGAACCACCTATTTATACAAAGTAAATAGTACCAATTCACTTCTAACTAGGAATCAAATAACTAGTAGTTTCCTTTTCCAAATTGGTTTCCAGTTGCCAATGGAATTCCTAATTCTGTTTCCAAAAGGATTCCTCAACATCCAACTCCTAACACCTTCAGTATTAGATGTTTAAGCTAAACTCACAATTCTCCACCTAGCTTCAACATCTGAAAATCCCCAAGTATTCCTTAGGTTAGAATACACCCCTTCCATCCACCAGACTGATCAAACTAAGATACAACCTGAATTTATGCACAGGAACAGGCTTAGTAAAACCATCTGCTGGATTCTCCTCAGACTTGATCTTCTGAATCTTTATGCCTCCCTTATCCACTGAGCCTGCAATATACTTCAACAATCCCTTCACTGCTTCCCAATGAACTCTTCCTGGATTGTCCATGTATCTGCTCACAGATTTCATAGCATGAGTTAAATCAGGTCTGCAACACACCATTAAATACATAATTGACCCTATAGCATTAGCATACGGTGTGTTCTCCATACATCTCTTCTCTTTATCAGTATTAGGACAAGACTTCTTAGATAACTTGAACTGAGATCCCAGAGGTGTTGCAGCATGCTTGGATTTGTGCATGTTAAATCTCCTTAACACCTTCTCCAAGTAAGCACTTTGATTCATAATGATCTTTACATCACCTCCATGAATAATATCAATGCCCAGTATCCTCTTAGCTATTCCCAAGTCTTTCATCTCAAATTCTGACTTCAAGAGATTCTTCATATGAGTGATTCCTTTCATATGCTTGCTTGCTGTAAGCATGTCATCCACATAAATAAGCAAATATATCATGTCTTCGACATTCTCACCATAGAAATAAACACGGGTGTCGTAGTCACACCGCCTGAACTTGTGACTCAACATAAACTTGTCAAATCTTCTATACCATTGCCTTGGACTCTGTTTAAGACCATATAGTGATCTCAACAATAAACAAGCCTTGTGCTCCTTGTCATCTACCTCAATACCTTCAGGTATCCTCATGTAAATCTCTTCATCCAGCTTCCCATGCAAGAATGCAGTAGTAACATCCATCTGATGTAAGTGTAGCTTAAATTGAGCTACCATAGCAATCAAAATTCTGATTGAGCTATGCTTCACCACTGGAGAAAAAATCTCATTGTAGTCAATACCCTCTCTTTGTGTGAAACCTCTAGCAACTAGTCTGGCTTTGTATTTCACCTTTTGCTCACCATCAGCTCCAAGTTTCTTCTTAAAAATCCACTTACAACTGACAAGCTTCTTCCCTTTAGGTATAGCTACAATATCCCATGTATGATTCTTTTCAAGTGACAAGAGTTCTTGCTGTATAGCAAGGCACCAACTATTCTTCTCTGAGCAACTTATAGCTCTTTGATAGTTCTCAGGCTCATAACAATCAATATCCTCGGCAATATTCAGTGCAAAATACACCATATCTGGATCTGTAGTAGAGGTTCTAACTCTTTGGTTCTCTATCTATGATGAGTTGATAATCCACAACATCATCTGGATTATTGAGCTCTATCCCTGTCCTTCTTCTAATCACATGCCTCTCCACCTGATTATTCGATTCAGGCTCCACCTGATCATGTATGTCAGTATTTCCCTGAGATTCAGCATGCGGTGTTGTTTGAACACCATGGTCTGCGAAAACTGGTGTTATCACCACACCAGTGTCTGTCTGCTCCATATTTAGTGTTCCTGACACACCATCTTCGACAGGCTCCACCTGACTGAGTGTTCTCAACACCGCAAGATTCCTCAATAATGGCATCACATCTTCATGGAAAGTCACATCCCTACTGATGATGCATTTATTTACCCCTGGTTCTAGGCACTAGAGTTTATATCCCTTAACTCCCTTTGGATAACCAAGAAACAAGCACTTTACTGCTCTAGCCTCCAACTTATCTTGCTTGACATGAGCATAAGCTAAGCATCCAAATCCTTTTAGATATGAGTAGTCTGAATGAGTTCCTTTCCAAACCTCTTCAGGTGTCTTGAAACCAATAGCTGATGATGGACATAGGTTAATAAGATGTGCTGCTGTAGTCACAGCCTCTCCCCAAAAGCTTTTTGACAAACCTGATCCAAGAAGCATGCACCTCACTCTTTCTAGGATTGTTCTATTCATCCTTTCAACTACTCCATTCCGCTGTGGATTTTCAGGAACTGATTTGTGTCTCAAGATGCCCTTCCCAACACAGAAGGTATTGAATTCATTAGACAAGAATTCCAGCCCATTATCAGTTCTGTTCACCTTGAGCTTCTTGTTCGTTTGATTCTCCATCTCCACAAGCCATTCCTTGAATTTCATGAAAGTCTCATCCTTGGACTTCAATACAAACACCCACAATTTCCTTGACAGATCATCAATGATGGACAGAAAATATCTACCTCCATTCCTAGTGGTGGTTCTCGCCGGTCCCCATAAATCTGCATGCACATACTCAAGTATGTCCTGTGTAGTGTGTTTCCCAACACCATAACTATTCTTCTTGGACTTCCCTAACACATAGAGCTCACAAAGTTCCATCTTATGTATCTTGTCTCCACCTAAGAGTCCCTTCTTAGATAAATCCATAAGACCTTTCTCTCCAACATGTGCTAGCCTTCTATGCCATAGAACGGTGTTGTCAGAACACTGCCGGGTGTTCTCAGAACACTGTACACTGGAAGCTTCACCAGTTACAGTTTTTCCTTGTAAATAATACAATTCTCTCCTTTTCAGAGCCTGCATAACCACCTTATCACCCTTCTTAACCTGAAGGACACCATTATCACCTGAATACTTGTATCCCTTACTATCCATAGTTCCTAAAGATATCAAGTTCCTCTTCAAGTGTGGAACATACCTCACATTAAGCAAATCCCTTATCACTCCATCAAACATCTCAATTCTCACTGTTCCCATACCCTTTATTATGCATGGTCTATCATCACCAAGAACAACTGATCCACAGTTTCTATGCTCAAAAGTTGAAAACCATTCTCTAATAGGTGTCATATGAAACGAACAGCCTGAATCCATAACCCATTCAGTTGATTGACTAGTTTGAGTGACTGAAAGTACCTCAGTAACAAGGGCTTCCGCAGTATGATAAGCCTCTGATTTGTTTGTAATGTCTGTGCCATAATTAGTATTCGGTGTTGTCGCCACACTCTTCCCTTTCCGCGCCTTTAGACTCATACAATCCTTCTTCAAGTGTCCTTGCTTCTTGCAATAATAACACTTCCTTGTTTCAGGGCCATCCTTGTTATACTGAGCCTTCCTTTGATCTGGATATTGCTTCTTCTTTGGTGGAAACTTATGATATTGTTTCACCATAAGGCTTTCACCAGTATTGAGTGTTGGTGGAACACCATCCTGGTCCAGCTCCTTTGATCTTAATGCAGATTCAATAGCCTCCATTGTCAATGCTTCTGTCCTCCCATACACCAAAGCATCCTTGAATGGAACAAGACACCTAGGGAGTGAATTCAACAAGATAATTTCCTTGTCTTGGCTCCTCATCCTATTCTTCTCATCAGTTTCCAGATTGTCATGGTGTGCAACCATCTTCTTGAACAAATCCAACTGACTCATGATTGATTTTCCTTCAACCATCTTGAATGCAAACAGCCTCTGTTTTGCGTAGATTTTGTTTGCATCCGACTTGTCATTATACAATTCTTCTAGCTTCCCATATCTCCTTTGCCGATGAAAGATCACCGATTTCAATAAGAGCATTATCTCCCAGAGCTAGTATCAAAGAACTGTAAGCCTTGAACTTGATTGCCTTTTATCAAGACGCACAAAGTTGTTTCGAACTTCTCAGTCAGTGCGTCGACAACACCCTGCTGCATTAACAGGGCCATCATCCTTCTCTTCCACATACCAAAGTCTGTCTTTCCTTCCAACGGTTTGAGGTCGAACTTTGGAGATGCCATTGATGAATAGATACCAATTGATTCTCTTCCCACAGACGGCGCCAATTGTTAATCAAATCAACCCAATTCAATCCAATAAACTCCAAACCAACCAACAAACAAACGTAATAAAATAAACACAAGATAACCAAGATTTCTATTAACCAAGAACCAAAACGCAGTTTACAAGGAATCGACCAAACCTCCTGAGTTTCAAGCTACACGCTCCTCTGTTCTCTCTTCCTCACTGTGTTTCTCTCAGAAATCTCTATATGAGTTCTCTCTATGTTCTCATATCATTCTATCGAACTAACTAATTATGGAACCACCTATTTATACAAAGTAAATAGTACCAATTCACTTCTAACTAGGAATCAAATAACTAGTAGTTTCCTTTTCCAAATTGGTTTCCAGTTGCCAATGGAATTCCTAATTCTGTTTCCAAAAGGATTCCTCAACATTCAACTCCTAACACCTTCAGTATTAGATGTTTAAGCTAAACTCACATTCTATGATTGCCAAGACCTGTGTGTAGGAAATCTGCCCAGAAAAGTATCAAGATTATAAACAAAACTTATTCTCCTGAAGGAAAAGTTTAGGACATGAGTTTCATAAGTATATATGTGTACTATGTTTAATTTACTTATTGTTGTTCTTGTGGAATAAAATGTATTGTGTACTTCCTGTTGCTAAATGCAATATTACACCAATCGGATTACTTTTTGTTTTAATCATAAAATATGTTGCATAAATAATAAAATACCCACGGGGTTTGTAAGTACCGGTGGACAACTCGATGGGTTACAACTACAATTCAATAATAAAGTAATACAACTCATAAAGTAAACGACGACAAGCTTACTATAAAGTCGACATGCATGCCAAGATCCTAAAAATTATGTCATATCTATTACATGTCTTAAGCAAGGCCTTAGATCCAGAAGCAGATTCAGAACTACAAACAACTTTTTGAATACACAAATTGGTTCAGAGCTAGATTGACAAAATGGTAAAGAGACATCTTCTTGTGTCCAATCAGATTAGATTTCCTCCCTTATTATAGCTCTAAAAAATAAGCTAGCCATCAGTGAACAACTTCATTAAAATCATCTGGTTTATAAGCTTTAAGTTTGAGTAGAATGTTGTACTCCCTCCGTTCCAAAGAAAACTTTCCATTTTACTATTCTGCAGTTAACTGTCTTCGACTTTGACCATAAATTACTCTTGAACTATAATAGTAAATAATTCAATAAAATAATATAATGAAAATTTAATTATTGAATTTTCATTAGATGATTTTATTAAAATGATTTATTATTATATTTTAAGAGTAATTTGTGGTTAAAGTTGAAGACAGTTGACCGTTCAAAGTCAAAATGGAAATTTTTCTTTGGAACGGAGGGAGTATTACTCAAGCTGAAAGAGTTAGTAGAAACTTGTAGTATTACTCAACTGGTTTATAAGCTTTTTGATTTTTGTTGATCGATTATGTTTCTGGGTGTTTAGATTTTCTTAGGATATGTTTATATTGCAATTGTTGATGTTTAAGGTTAAATGGTTAATGTTTGTTGATGTTTTTGTTGCACGTACTATGTTTTCATAAAGTGGAGGTTGAATAAAGAAAAAAAATTGATGACAAAGATAGAGACGTGGATAAGGAGTCGTCGAGTCGATGAACAAGTCAATGAGTGTGAAAAATGTCAGGACGTAGATTTTTTTGCATTTTTTAATCTTCCTGGCTTTTATATTTGGAACAGCGCTTGGAAACTTGGACTCCTCAACTCTCAAGCTACTTTCTCATGTCATCTTCTTGACTCTCTTTACTCAAGCTCTGACGGGAGTTCAAGGGGTTTAAGGTTTGTTTGCCCTTCAAGATCCAATATATGCGCCCAGAAGAAATGAAATGCTATAACTTATTTGTGGAGAGCAGTGCAATCAGTTCCATTTCTCTATATATAAAATGGGAGGCTGCAGGCAGTGGAGTTCCGGTGCTAATTTTGCCGCTTACTGGTAGAAAAATGCTTCGAAGCGACATATAGGAATATAGAGCATCAGCCACGCCCGAAAGGAGAGGTGGAGATTGATCATGGTGAGACCAAATCAACTTTTTCTGTTAAGCCTCAGGCTCTGACAGATTCCATTACTAAAGAAACGGCGAAAATAGAAGCAAAACCATCAGGCGAGGTGGAACACATGGTTGAGGCTAGGCGAGTTATGATGTTGGAAACAATGAAATCACAGGATATTGGCACAGAGGTTAAGATTGACAGAGAAATGGCTCAGACAATCATAGACTTTCTCATGTCTGAAGAGCTAGAGAGAAAAAATGGTAAACCTGCTTGTACTTAAATTACAGGTTGATAAGAATACCTTGCCTGTGTTTAGTGTATGATGGAGCTAATGAGCTTCAAACATATTAAATGTTTTATGTTAAACCAGCCTCTGCTAATATGATATTTAACTTGAATTATCCAGGAAAAGTTGTTGATGAGAAGGAAAACACCCTTAGAACTCCTGAACAAGCTGATTCCATTGATCGTCCCAGCAAAAATGTGGAGCAAGATGCAGGAACAGGAAAGGTAAAAGAGTTTGTCAAGGTTTTCAGCCAGAAAACCGACTTAAAGCCTAAGCCAGTTGTAGTTCAAACAAAAAGAAGACTAGTTTTAGGTGGACAGAGGTTCCTTGAGGCCAAAGGGAGAGTGAAGTGAGTCCAAATGCAGCAAGTGCCAAATCAAGCGAAATGTTGGATAATGTAGATACAGAGAAAGAAGCAAAAGATGTTTCTCACAAGGTACTTGCTTCAGTCCATTGAATTGAAGAAATTTACAGAACTTCTATAGACTAATCTTTCCTTACTGCCATTTTTCAGGCGGCCGAAAGTACAAAGAGCAACAAACCACAGCAGTACTCTTCTACTAAGAGCACAAGCCGCTGATACAATCTTCCTGTTACAAAGAAGAACATTTTTTCCCAAAGTAGTATGTCGTTAGTACTTATGAATACTCAAAGAATAAATAGTAGTAATAGATATGATGATCCAAACTTACTTTTCTACTTAGGAGATCTCCCTAACAGAGATCCAGACATATTACTGGCCTATGGACGATCCTTGAGAAATAATATATATTTACCGTGTCTACATAGGAAGATAACCCCACGATTTTTTTAGTGATGTTATCCCCTCTTTGCTCTGCACATGAATTTAATAGTGTGCCTATGTTTTCGTATACAGGCTGTCAGGTTCATGTAGTATTCCTACTGAACTGGTATGAGTTATCTCAGTAGAAACTTTGTGCCATGTCAGTTCGCTTAACATTGTTAAATTTTCCCTATTTGCAGTTTTTAAGATCACTCTATTGTTATACCTATCTTCTTCTTATTAGTTTCCTCTAAATCATAAATGTTGAGTATAGCGCGCTGTGGGAGTTTAGCATTCTTAACACTTTTTTCTTTCTTTTAGTTGGTTTTTGAGGTAGGGTTATCTGCTGAGGCAGCAGAGGATCGGTGTACCGTAGTTACAGTGGAGTCACCAAGGTCGTCAGCAAGATCTTTGGAAAAACTCCTTGCAGCCTTAAAAACTCCTCTTTCAGATTCTGCCCGACTTCAGAACTTTGGACAGAAGTTCAGCAACCTAGAAACTATCATGAATACCAAAATGAAGCATTGTAAAGCCTGGAATAAACAACATGCTTTCAGACATCTTAAAAACCATAGGGATGTACCACGGAGTAACATATTTAAACTTCAACTTTCATACGTTTTAGTAGGACCAATAGAAATTTATGAATTATTTTACACACAACCAATACGCTTGGCACCGCGCTTTTTTTTTTTTTTTAATTGAGAAATGATTCATATATATTGATAAGACTCAAATTACATCAGGGCTAGAGAAAGGACTCTCAGCAAAGCCATGGCCATCTACTTTAATATCTTTGGCCAGTAAATGTGACAATTTATTACAAGATCTCCTAACAAACTGAAAAGAAATGGAATTAAAAGTAGTAGCCACAAACTTAATCTCATCAACAATTCTCCCAGCTAATGCAAAAGATGGAGTTTGCTGTTGACATTGCAAAATTAAGTTTGCACAATCCCCTTCCAGAATAATCTTCTGTAAGTTCATATCATGAGCCATACAAATCGCCAAACGGGCAGCTAAAGCTTCTGCCACTTCCGGATGTTGGATATAGTCGACTTTCTTCCGTTGCCAAGCAAGAATATGTCCAGCTGCGTCACGCATAACAGCCCCTAAACCTGCTTGTGGAGGATTGCATCTTATAGATGCATCAAAATTAATCTTAACAACATCCGAGCTTGGTGGTATCCAACCTGGAATAACTTCTGGAGGCCTGTTTCTATCACAATGTTGAGCCGCCTGGAATCGCACAATATAATCCTGAATGAATAACACTGAGTCCAGCGGATCAGGCTCCAACCGTTCATGAACTATTTATTTCGATCATGCCATAGACACCAACACGAACACAAAAACAATTCAAACTCCGAAATACTTGAATGTTTCCGCACAATATCAACCCATTCAACCAAGGAACCTGCATCTGCAGAAATTATATAATTAGGCAAACAAGACACCGCCCAAAAAAGCCTAGCATAAGAATTCAGATAACTAGGCAAACAAGACACTGCAGAAGTTATTCACACTTGGCGTAAGCGCGGTGATTCTTACTAGTATCTTATAATTCAAAAGCAAACCTGAGTAACAAAACAATCAGACAACCTCCTCCGCCTCCATGTTTTCAGGTTCTCCGTTCGAGCAAAGTAATCGAAAATAGTGTAATTGGTCATGTTATTCAGTGGCTATCATTTATACGACTAATTGATAATTCAATGCACCCCTATTTAAGATTCATCAAACTAAAAACGAAATCCTTTTGACTTACAGCAACCTTCTACAGGTAAATAAAGGAAAGGAAGAATCCATTTTCAGCTTGAATTGATACCTTTAGGCTGCTTATTCTTTGGAATTCATACTGGCAAAACAATAAAAAGACAACCAAAGCTATATGAACAGAAACCTTCTCGTTAGTACTAATATACTAGGGAGGGAGTTCCTTCAGAAAAATAAGCTAGCAGTTTGTCACAATCAGCCCCTGAATTAGAAAATCACACAAAGAATTGAACGATAGACAGCCAAACTGATGTTTCCATAACCAAGCGACAAGTTAGTCAAAAGGTTAGGACAATCACACCCCAAACACTGACAAATTCCCTCAAATTCCTAACCTGAAGGACAGTTGCCTTTAGGGAGTCTGAGAAGATATAATGCAAGTGATGGTAGTCCATGGTTTTTGCAGAATTTTATTATTCGGAATGAATAGTCAATCATGAATCCTTTTTCGGAAAATTCTGCAAAATTACAATGCCTGAAGGTAAATACTACTATAAGCCTATTGATATAGATAACCGAGAAGTATTTTGATAACATAAAAGACCTCACCAAATGGTTTAGGAACCAACAACATTTAGCCATAAAAAATTACACAGCTTGGACGGCTTGAGATCTACTGTTAATTAGGCTGTTAATGATACTGTTTAACCCAATAAAACACTGTCACATATGTGTTTTATTTATACTTTCTTGAGTCTTCCTTGGTTCTCCTCCACAGTTCCACTGTCTGACCAGTGACCGCCTATTTATTACATAAACTCCCTTCTCCAGATTAGAGGTGTTAATGGGGCCTGTAGTAGACAAACCCGCCTGGCCCGGACCGGCCCGTTAACATAGGTCCGTGACTGGCTCGGACCGAATATTTTAATGGGGCTTTAGGGGCCACTTATTCCATGGCCCGGCCCGGACCGAAAAGCCCGATATATTTATTGAACATATTATGTGATATTTGATAAGAATCGAAATTTATTAATCGAGCTAACACATTAAAAGTGGACTCTAATAAAACTAATCACACCAATTGGACTTATACATTACAAGTCCATAGTCCAACTCCAAAACACATTAAAATTGTTCATTCTTTTCTTCCTACTTGCCGTCCCATTCACTCATCAATTCATCATCTACATTTTATTCTTCATCAATTCTTTTTTTCCTACTTGCCGTCTCTCAGCATTCTTTTATACTTCGCATGTTTAATGATTTTGAATTTTGATCACATGTATGTTAAATGAGCCAAAACAATAGCTTACATTGTTTATGTATATAGTAGTTTTTTTCCTTTCATTTATGCATTTAACTAGTAAAGAGTTTGTAATAACATTTTACATGTCAAGAAAAAATAAGTTCTTTTTTTCTTATGTATAAAAAGAGAAATGAAAAAAAAAAAGAGAGCAAAATTTGTTTTTTGGCCCAGACCAGCTCGCTAATGAGCCCGGCCCGGCCCGGCCTGGCTCCAAAATCATGGGGCTAGGAGCTTGGCCGGGCCTACATATATCTCAAAAGCCCGGTCCGGCCCAGCCCCTTAAAAACAGGCCCGGAATAGGCTCGGACCGATTTAGCCCGGCCCGATTGCCACCTCTGCTCTAGATTCCAGTCCAAACTCCCAGCTGAATCAATTCTTGTCATGATTCATTCCTCTGCAATCAATAGCATTAGAATTTAAAATCATATAGCCTTAGTTACCTAAATCATTTAGATAAATCAATAGCCCATAATACCTTCAAATGTCTAATCAATCTTACACAGGGAAAAAGGGAACACTTCTGTGCTTCAATTCTCATCAACTTTTCAGTTGCTGCCTGTGTGATTTCATTTCATGTCATTGTCTTTTTGCTGGCTACCGATTAACATGGATTGGAGATTGAAACAGACTTTAATCCATCCCTCGGCTGTGGTGTTTGCATAAATTTAGAATTTATGATGGAGATTTTTATAATGAGTTGATGTTTTTCAGAAAGGGTTGTTTGTGAAATTGTAGCTGTTGGTGAGAGTTCAAGGATGGAAGAAGATGCAGAAAACATAACAACAATAGCTTCACCGAAATTAAGGAAATGGTGTATGATAATTTTATTGGGTTAAACAGTATCATTAGTAGGATAATTAACAGTAAATCTCAAGCCAGCTTGGACAATACTCCTCTTAAAGACAAAAAAATAAGAGTACAATGATAACTTGTTAAAGTGATCGAGTTACCGAAACAGTTGGGAGCTCCTGTTGTGAGTGACGGTAGTGTATGAGGACAGAAACGGAGTAGGTGAGGAATAGGATTAGACTGCTGAGCAAATGCTGGGCCTTATTCCTTAAGACTGTATTTGCCCCGCTCTGGTGCTGACGGTTTACTTGGCAAATAGTCTCCCAAGATAGAACAGCAGTATGTGAATCAGAGTTCTAGCACTCGAACTTTGACTCTGCGAACTAATACAATAAATGTTTTTCTGGCTTTAGAGAGAGTAGTTTAAGAGAAGGAAGAAGAATGGATTGCTGTGTGTTGAAATCGATTCTAGGGGGGGCTATTTATAATATTGAAGAGTTGCAGTCTGAATAGATGTATCCTTTCGCAGAAAGGTCAAAATTGACAGACATACATTGGAATTTATCGATTCGCTCAAATTCAAAACCGAGCGGACAACTGACGCTAACCGGACCAGGACTCGATGGGTTGGTTTCAGAACTTATCTTCTTATCGCTTAACTAAACACAATATGTTTCTGGCCCAAAAAGATAATAATCTACTCAAGACCGCGACCCGCGAACCCACGGACCCCAGACCCACGACTCGAGACCCGGGCCCGGGCCCGGCTCCTGGCGGAGCCAGGTGGGTGCGAGTGTAGGAGCATCTAGCTCCTCCCCCCTTCCAAAATCATGGGTGCCCTAAGGGCCCAATCCCATAACACAATCCTTTGACTAATAACTAGCTCCTTCTTCCTCAATTTTAGCCATGTGAGACTCTTCCCATTCTAACTCTTGGCATTCCATATTCAATGCATCAACCAACACACTTTGAGCTTCAATAACTCTTTCACCTTTCAATGAATTTTAGTAATTCTTTCTCAAGTGCCATCTACTACCATAGTAGATTATACACGTTTAATGAAACTTCATTTCAAACGTGTGGGGCCCCTTTGGTTGAGGTACAAAGTCATGGACTAGCCTCATTAGTGCTAAAATTCTAACAATCCCCACATGAAAGAGAATTGATGCTCACAGCACAACGTGGTGCTCCAACCTAGAATTTCCTGCGGAAAATCATATTGCATCGGGATCGATTATCAGTGACATTGAATCGTCCCTAGTAGAATACCATCGGATTTACCTGCCACCCGGTGGACGTGATGCCGTGAACCAGTCGGCGTTTTGTGTAAACCAAGACAATGATATCAACACAATAATTTTCCTTATTGCCTCGTTCCTTTTCTCAGTCCGTTAAAGGCCTTGGACTGCTCGGATTCATAGGTGTTCTCGTTTGAAGCGGCCTCCCATACTTCACACCTAAATAGGTGATCTCGTTCTAAGAGCATTCCTGCCAATGCTCTGCTCGTAAGCTAAAGAGATTAAGAATCTTCTTCAGAGATCATTAAGAGTTTAGTGACTCATCCTCCGCCCGGTCTGCAGGAGCACTTAAAATGTCTTTCACGGGAATGGCGCAAGTGGAGTTAGTAACTCCTAAGTGCTCTTACCTCGAAGTGCAAAACTTCACGAGGCGCTTACTGGTCCTTTACAGTTTAGTTGTCCCATTGAATCAAATTCTTGGGATCTCCAATCAGTATGATTGGGTTGCCAACGTAAATTTCCTTATTTTGTGGGTCTTAAGCCCATTCCCCTAGACAAGCAGTGTACTTGATCCCTCGGCAGCGCTTTGGTTAGCGTATCCGCAATGTTATCCTTTGATTTCACGTAATCAATAGTGATAACCCCCGTAGAGACCAACTGCCTAATGATTTTATGTCTTCGACGTATGTGTCTAGACTTACCATTATACATATTGTTTGATGCCCTTCCTAATGCTGACATACTGTCACAGTGAATTGTCACAGAAGGCACAGGATTATCCCAACAAGGGATATCCTCTAAAAATTCTCGAAGCCATTCTGCTTCTTCTCCAGCTTTGTCCAAAGCTATAAATTTCGATTCAATTGTGGATCGGGCGATGCACGTTTGTTTAGAGGACTTCCATGAAACAACACCGCCACCAATGGTAAATACGTAACCACTAGTGGACTTGGTGTTTGTACTATCAGATATCCAGTTTGCATCACTGTATCCTTCTAATACTGCCGGATATCTTCCATAGTGTAACCCATAATCTATTGTGGTCTTCAAGTATCCCAATAGATGAAGTAGAGCTTTCCAGTGAGCATTTTCCGGATTACGCGTAAACCTAGCCAACTTGTTGACTGCATGAGCAATATCAGGACGAGTGCAGTTCATCACGTACATCAAACTGCCAATTATCTGAGCATATTGCGTTTGGTTTACAGGATCACCTAAGTATTTGTCCAAACAAAAAGATTCGTACATTGGTGTCCTTGCACATTGACGGTCAAAGACCTCATATCTCTTTAACATCTCTTCAATGTAATGAGATTGTGAAAGCACCAAACCCTCGGGTGTTTTAGAGATTTTTATCCCTAAGATTAAATCTGCTACACCCAAGTCTTTCATATCGAAAAGTTGTTTCAACATTTGCTTTGTTTTCAGGATCAAATCCAAGCTACTTCCAATAATGAGCATGTCGTCTACATATAAGCATATCATGACAAAGGATTCAGCGTTCCCTTTCACATAGACACACTTATCACACTCATTTATAGAAAATCCCTTTGATCGCAATGTGTTGTCAAACTTTTCGTGCCATTGTTTAGGAGCTTGCTTGAGTCCGTACAATGACTTGACAAGATGACAGACCTTCTTCTCTTATCCTGGAACCACATACCCTTCAGGTTGTTCCATATAAATTTCCTCGTCCAAATCTCCATTTAGGAACGCAGTTTTAACATCCATTTGGTGTATCTCAAAACCACGCAGTGCAACTATGGCTATGAATACTCTAATGGAAGTTATTCTAGACATAGACGAGTATGTGTCAAAGTAGTCAAGTCCCTCCTTTTGTCTATAGCCTTTGACTACTAGACGAGCCTTGTATTTATCAATGGTTCCATCTGCTTTATACTTGCGTTTGAGTATCCACTTGCAACCCAATGGCTTATTTCCCGGAGGAAGGTCAACCACTTCCCAAGTATGATTTTGCAGGATGGAGTCCATTTCACTTTCAATGGCCTCTTTCCAAAAGGGGGCTTCAGGAGTAGACATCGCCTCTTGGATAGTCCTAGGCTCATTTTCCACAAGGTATGTGAGAAATTCAGGACCAAAGTCTTTCTGAGTCCTAGCCCGCTTACTCCTCCTTGGTTCAACATCAGGAACCTCCACGTTCCCTTGATGTGCGACTTCGGCTTCTGCGGAATTCTCTGGTGGTAAATCTTCTGTTTCTATAGCATTCTCCAGAGGAGGTGATCCTATAGGTTCTGCAACATTTTCTGAAGGTACACCTTCGAATTCTGCATTAGGGTCTCTTGGGTCAGGGACTCCCACAGGGACCCGCACGGGGTCCCCCCACAGGGACCACCACAGGGACCACCGCATTTGACCCTATTGCCGTATCATAGTCTCGTTTACGAGAGACTATCTCTTTCTTTTCCTTTCTAGGAAAAACTTTTTCAAAAAATTCTGCATTCCTTGATTCAATGACAGTGCCCTCATGGATGTCCGGTATTAGTGACTTATGCACTAGGAAGCGATAAGCGCTACTGTTGTTTGCATATCCTATAAATATGCAATCTACAGTCTTTGGTCCAATCTTTACTTGCTTTGGTTTGGGTATTACCACCTTAGCCAAGCAGCCCCACACTTTCAAGTGTTTGTAAGAGGGCTTGTTACCTTTCCATAGTTCATATGGAGTAATATCACTATTTTTCCGGGGTATTCTGTTAAGAATGGTAGTGGCCGTGAGAATAGCCTCCCCCCACAAATTCTGGGGTAATCCAGAATCTAGTAATAGTGCATTCATCATCTCCTTTAGAGTACGATTTTTGCGTTCAACAACACCATTAGATTGAGGAGAATATGGAGCAGTGGTTTGATGAATAATGCCAAACTGTGAACAATATTCTTCAAGTGGTCCTGCATATTCTCCACCTCTATCACTTCGAATTACTTTAATTCGAGTACTAAGTTGATTCTCAACTTCAGTTTTGTAATGTTTAAGTGCTTCTAAGGTTTCGTCCTTACTCCTTAGCAAATAAACATAACAATACCTAGTGCAGTCATCGATAAAAGTAACAAAGTACTTTTTCCCTCCTCTAGTTTGCACAAATTTTAAGTCACACAAATCACTGTGAATTAATTCTAGAGGAGACGTGGTTACATTCCTTTGAATGAAATGGTGCCCTTGTTAGTTTTGCTTCCACACAAACCTCGCATTTACTTTGAGGGTTGATTTCAAAGGACGGCAAATGATTCGTTATAATTAACTTTCGAATCGCATTGTAGTTTGTATGTCCTAATCTATAGTGCCATAAATTAGAAGACTTAGTCAAGTAAATAGAATCATTGTTTTCAATGCTTGCAAATGAGCGTACAACAGACATTACAGACATTTTGAAGAGCCCATCACACATGTAGCCCTTTCCTACAAACTGACCATTCTTCATCATTACAAACTGACTGGACTCGAAAGTCAACTTAAAACCTGCCCTAACAAACAAAGGTCCGGACACCAAATTCTTGCGAATATCCGGAACGTGCATCACTTCGTTCAGTATGAGCTCCTTCCCGGAAGTCATCTTCAGAACCACCTTGCCAACTCCCTTAACCTCGGATGTAGCGTCGTTCCCCATGAACAGCTTCTTATCCTTCACCGGAGAGTAGGTGGAGAAAGCACCCCTGTCAGAACAAATGTGTCGAGTCGCACCCGTATCAATCCACCACTGTTTCGGATTCTCAACCAGGTTTGCCTCCAAGACCACAGCAGCAAAGGAATTAACCAAATCCTCCACCATAGGGTCATCTTTTGTTTCTGCAACATTGGCCTTCTCCTTCTTGAGTTGGTAACAGTCCGCCTTCATATGCCCTGGCTTTCCGCAATTGAAGCAGTTTCCCTTGGTCCTCCTGGAATCCTGGTTTCCCGGAATTCCCTTGAGACTTCACGTCCCCATCACGCGTCTTGCGTTTCTTGCTGGAGTTCCCCTTGGACTTTCCCTTGGAATCGACAAGGTGAGCCTTTGCTTCAACTTGTTGCTTCCCTTTGCCTAGAGCCCTGCGGTTGTCTTCCTGAATCTGAAGCTTGATGATCAACTCCTCAAGCCCCATTTCCTTGGTCTTCAATTTGAGATAAATCATGAACTCGTTCCATGTTGGCGGCAGTTTCTCAATCAATGAAGCGACCAGGAATGACTCATTAGGCTTCATGCCCTCCTGTTCCAAATCATGGAGAATCATTTGATACTCCAGAACCTGACTCATCACAGACTTCGAGTCATTCATTCTGAAGTTCAAAAATTTCCCCACAATGAACTTCTTCAGCGGCATCATGCACAATTACTTCTGTCGATTGCTCCCCTGACTCCTTTGTAATCTTGGCGAGTTGAAAGCGATGTAGAGAACATCCGAAGACGATTGAATGTAGTTCTTACACATGAAATCTGCATGGATCCAAGCATCATAGGATAGTTGTTTCCGCTTGTTGTCTTCTTCAGCGGCCTTCTCCTCTGGAGACATGGCGGCCTGATCAATCTCCTGCAGAGTGGGTGGAGCAGGAGTTTCAGCAGTAAGGTAACTTGCGAACCCAATGGTTGTCAAGTAGAACCTCATCTTCTGTTTCTACTGCTTGAAGTTCGTCCCCAGGAACTTCTCTGGTTTCTCCCCGTGGTTGGCAGGAGCAACATTGATTCGGGGGACAGGAACGTCAGCAGCAACTCCGTTGGCAGACATCTTCGATACACTGGCAAAGTACAGTCTTAGTTAATTGTTGTGAGTGACGGTGGTGTATGAGGACAGAAACGGAGTAGGTAAGGAATAGGATTAGACTGCTGAGCAAAGGCTGGGCCTTATTCCTTAAGACTGTATTTGCCCCGCTCTGGTGCTGACGGTTTACTTGGCAAATAGTCTCCCAAGATAGAACAGCAGTATGTGAATCAGAGTTCTAGCACTCGAACTTTGACTCTGCGAACTAATACAATAAATGTTTTTTTGGCTTTAGAGAGAGTAGTTTAAGAGAAGGAAGAAGAATGGATTGCTGTGTGTTGAAATCGATTCTAGGGGGGGCTATTTATAATATTGAAGAGTTGCAGTCTGAATAGATGTATCCTTTCGCAGAAAGGTCAAAAATTCGAACAGACACTTTTGTTGGAATTTACCAGTTCGCTCAAATTCAAAACCGAACGGACACAACCGCTCAGACCGGACTCGATGGTAAATTTGGTTTTGATTTAACCGATTATCTTATTGGGCTTAACTAAACACAATATGTTTCTGGCCCAAAAAGATAATAATCTACTCAAGA
Source organism: Plantago major (assembly GCA_026545765.1). Taxonomy (NCBI): domain Eukaryota; kingdom Viridiplantae; phylum Streptophyta; class Magnoliopsida; order Lamiales; family Plantaginaceae; genus Plantago; species Plantago major. The sequence continues at coordinate 85,206,002 of CM048843.1, read as the reverse complement.
CCGCGACCCGCGATCCCACGGACCCCGGACCCTCGAACCCACGTCCGAGACGGGCCGGATCTGGCGGAGCTGTGGAGTCTTAGTGTAGGAGCATCTAGATCCTCCCCCCTTCCAAAATCATGGGTGCCCTAAGGGCCCAATCCCATAACACAATCCTTTGACTAATAACTAGCTCTTTCTTCCTCAATTTTAGCCATGTGGGACTCTTCCCATTCTAACTCTTGGCATTCCATATTCAATGCATCAACCAACACACTTTGAGCTTTAATAACTCTTTCACCTTTCAATGAATTTTAGTAATTCTTTCTCAAGTGTCATCTACTACCATAGTAGATTATACATGTTTAATGAAACTTCATTTCAAACGTGTGGGGCCCCTTTGGTTGAGGTACAAAGTCATGGCCTAGCCTCATTAGTGCTAAAATTCTAACAACTCCCACAGTGTGAGAGCCATACATATCATGCAAGTTTGGCTTTGAAGCCAGATTTCATATCGAGTAGGTTGCCACTGGCATCCGGCTTTGCTCTGAACGCTTGGCCTACTTCATTTATATTAGGAGCAACAAATATTTCAAAGAACCTCTTATCGGTCATGGTGCCAAGCTTTGAAAGTCCAGGCCATTTGTTAATTAGACTCTTCTCTTCCAAAGCCTTTAAAACTTACACTCTTGGTCTATACCTCTTTTCAACACTCCTTGCAAGTGAAGTGGGGTTGTTAATAATAAAGGACATGTCGTACTTCCCAGTCTCAAGCAACACCTCTTTTCCCACCTTTATCTTCGACGTAGATACAACAATTGACAGAGGTGCAGTCCAAAACATTCTCAAAATGTCATCTTTAGAGAAGCCCAAATCCTTGAAGTTGTTCAGTTTGAGCTCCGAAGTCTCATCAGACATATGACTAACAGCTTCAACAGCAAGAATAAACATTCTGGAGTTCCTATCAACGCCCATCTCATCAGCCTTTTGAACACATCTTCTCATATTCTCTGGACTTAATAAGACGAGAGTCGGATAAGTATAAATAAGGCTATGAATCTGTTGAACCTGTACACCACAGCTCTTCAGATATTCAATATTTGGCAACAGAGTCTTATCTGAATCAACATAAAACAAGTGGTGACATTTCTTAATGAGTTTGATAATAGAGAGAAAGGCATTTTTGGTCCTAAAGTTTGGGCCAAATGGCGCATGCAGTACCCCGTTTGATGGTCCTGTGATGATTGGTCCTTTTTATTTCAAATTTTGGCCTCCGTGGTCCTTTTTGCTGATGTGTCACTCGGGTCAAATGCTTTGTCCCGATTTTGACCGCCAACACATTTGCCACGTCACACCTGAATGAAAATAATGCAAAAAAACCAAAATTCGAAAAATCAAAAATTAAAAATAAATGTTAAACAATAATCAATAATAATTAAAATAGACAAATTAGAGATAAAAGAAAACCGTTAGCTGATGTAAAAGAGAAAACACACAACGTTCACTGTAACCATTCAAGTTGATCGAGCAAGCTAGGGTTTACGGAATTGAGAGGTGAAGACGGAACGAACCGACGATGATTAGCGAACGGCCGGAGATGCTCATTCATTTGCCTTTTGCTCACGATGAAGTACGAATTAGGGTTAGTATTTTTTATTTGGGGATTTACTACTGAAACGGTGAAGATTCGATTCCTTCTACTTTAATATTGCAAAATTGCTGGCAATGGTCCCCTCTAGTATAGAATAATGGTGGTAGGTTTGTGTGCATTGATTCCTTGTGTTTCCCCCACCTTTTTTTTTCTATCTGTTTTCTTTCTTCTAACAGTTGACAGGGCTTAGTTTATAGTTTTGTTTTGTCTTGTTGTATGTTCAGCTTATGTGTATGTTTTTTTCTATTGTAGCTCGTGCAAAAAGTTGCTTTACTGTTGTGTTACACTATGGAGGTGTTTATGTCAACTGCAATGGTGATGTCAAATATGGTGGAAAAATAAGAAAATGGGACTACTTTCTACTCAAGAAACTGAGTTTTGGATTGATGAAGTGTGAAGATTTGAAAATTGTGGAAGTTAAGAAAGTTCATGTTAAACTTGAAGATGGTGGGTGGCTTTATATTGGGTCAAATGCATACCTTAAGAAAGCATACAAGGATTATTTGAAAGACAGAGAGTTAAATCTGTGGATTGATGGTGATGTTTCCTTCTTCAAATATTGATGAATTAAAAACCATTTAATTTTGGAGGGAATTTGCCAGATCAGCTTTTTGCATATGTGGCATGGCTCTGCTTTCATTTAGACTATCACTTTTATCATATATATATAGATACCGGAGGGTTTACTAACTAAAGAAAACGTGGAGCATTCATACAAAGAGGAACCACCTATCACATAGTGAGAACGTTGGGAGGGAAGGGTAGTCGCGCTTACATATCATTTTAGATTAAAAAAACCAAGTACATATGTATTATATATTTTTTGAAATCATTTTTTTTTAAGTTATTAAACCTTGTTTTAAAGATGCTTGTGGTGGATGGTACTTGAGGACCAATAAACAATGGTTTGATCGATCCACACTTAAGATTATGTTACTTCTTACCTAAGGGTATAATAATTGAAAATAGAAAGATTCATGGATCAAAGCAGCAAATAATATAAATCTTCATTAGTGATCACATTAGCTAGTCATTCGAATGAACTATCACACCCGTAGATAAATGCTTAAGTATTACGTTTACAGGTTATATATAAGTAAACGTATATAGAAGATATAAATTCTTCGTATAAAAGCCATGGCGGAAGTGGAGATCCCAACAAATTAAAGCTAATCAGTCTCAACACAAAAGACGTAGAAATTTAATTTCTACGTCCTGTACATTTTCATTTTTCAGAAAGGCATTGGCTCAAAAATCCACTTATCGAGAAGGAAAAGAGAGTGATTTCATATATATATATACACCTATTAATTCAATTAATACCAAGTTAATACTACGTACCGATCATCAATGGTGAACTTTTCTAGCTTAAATTGCCTAATCCTTTGTTCATAACCTAGAAAGAGAGCTAAATGAAAAAGATTTGCAATTCCTTCTTTATGCTTCAGGACTGAAAGCTACACTCCCCATTTCATTCTAAGTACGTTTGGGGAAAAATTGGAAACTACAACATAAATTATTCTTCCTTTAATAACACCAACCATAATGTAATCTTTACTTGCTGAAGTGTTTAGTTGATCTGGTTATATAAACATAAATTATAGTTCTTGGTCTCCTGCCCAAAGCATACCTCTCTCTACAACAAACGCGTTACGAAGTATATAATATATATACTTACATGCGACGTTATGGCTAAAATACGTATTAGAGCGCACACTTACACCTGTTTTGTTGATGATGCTTAACCCCCAAAGCACGGGATTGCTAGCATATTTTATTATTCCCTTTTATTTACTTTATATCTTCACAATATTCCCTATCCAATAACTCTAACAATGAGATAATTGTAACTTGAGAATTCACTTCGGAAGGGTTACTCAACTAAAAGAATTGAATAATTTTGACTTGAGAAACCATTTGAAGGGCAAAACAACTCCAATAATAATATAATTTCAACTTGGGAACTCTATCCAAAAGATAAACCATGCTATTTGAAAATATAATCTAAATATGACATAGATGCTTAAAACTTAGGTACTCAAATCGAAGGTAAACCAACTACAATAATTAGATCAATTCAACTTGTGAATCCAATTTGTAACATGCGAAATTATATTTGTAAAATAATAATTTTTGTGTGTTTGGGGTGGAGAACCACGTACCATCCCGAGGGTTGTTAAGAACCAACCATATTAATTGCGTTATACACTTTTCTATTTTATTTTTATTCGTGTCTGATGGATATAATCTTAATTTAAGAATGTGTATCAGTTACTAATTAACGAGTCTGGTAGGGGTAGATGACCCAATATAAAATATATGTTATCAACTCGTCGGGTCCTGAATGGGTTTGGGTTGGATGGGACCATAATGATGTTCAAGTCCGCATCGGACATATACTCAAACCCACCGCAACATTGTATGGTTAAGTTAGTAGAATGTATATTTTCCGCAGGGTACGTTTTGGGTGGGTGCAAAATGATTGCCATAATTTATATTCATAAAATAATAATTTTCTTATGTGCGGTGGGGGACCACATGCCACCCCGAGCTGTTGGGAAGCAACCCTGTTAATTGTGTTATACACATTTGTATTTTTTTCAGGTTTGATGGATACAGTTTTTGTTAAGAACGCATATCAGTTACTACTTAATGGATCTGGTACGGGTATATGACCTAATATAAAAGTATGTTATCAACCCGTTAGTTCCTAGACAGGTTCGAGTTGGGTTGAATCCTAACATTTAAAAGCATATCCGTCATGATGCATGAGTCATACCATAAAAAAGACTCGGTGATATGATATTGAATGAAGAATGACTACCCGCCGACAACGTTGCTTACAAGAAAGATTGGCTATCTTCTTTTCTCGATTAATTTATTTTGATACCTCCATTATATTTAGTACTAGATCAACTTAAAGCTTGCTCTTGAGATCTCACATGCCCTCAGAGCTCGCTCTCGCGCTTTGAGAGCTCGGAACTTCTTCGAGCTCGCTGTATAAAAACTAAAAGCGCGCTCTAAGAATTATTAGAGCACACATTACAAAAAGACATAAAATTTCGAATTTGATACACAAGTGCGTGAACTAAAACATTGTAAAACATTATTTCATGGTAAACTCGTGAACTAAGGCGAATTAAACACGAATAAGAAAGATACCCAAATTTCCATTAACCTAATAAATAAGCTATGCGGCTCCATTTTCTACTTTTCTTCTCTGTATCGCTTTCGGTTCCGCAGTGTTACCACTACACCCTCTTCTTCACTCACACCATTGTCTCAACTAGTCGACGGTCGACTAGCTTTCTCTAGTGAATTCCATCTCCTACGGTGTATGCCCAATATGATCATTATTTGACTGATCTTAAAAAGTTCATATACATGACAACTTTTTACTTTTGACATTAACTAATTTGGTCATTTGCACTTGCTTCGCGCACAAGCTATACTGTATGTATAATGTGATTTCATGACATAAGTCTTTCTGAAAACAATTTAAGGTTCAATTTCAATAAAGAAAAAGAAATTTTGCCAAATATTAACCTGTGCTATGTTATTTGCGAATTTTTGTGCTTACGATGCTTTGTCATTAACTACACTTATTGTTACTAGCAAATCCCACGTTTGGTGATAAATACCTACTTATTTATATAATCATGAAATTCCCACTTAATCCGATAAATTGTTTTTTATGTCGAAATATGATGGATCTAATTTAATTATTCATGAAAAATATTAATAATTTTATAAATAAAAATATTTTTATTTAATTAATAACATGCGCTCTAATCTCCTCTTTCTTCACCATTTATCAAAAAAAATTGTATCCTTCATCCCTCACACTAAAACCCTAATCCAATCCCAGTCGCCTCTTTCTTCGCCGATGGCTTTTTTTATTTCGTCCCATAGCTCCATTTCGGATTCTCTTCCCAGATTAGTGCTTAAGTTTCTGAAAGGGTTACCGACGCCAATTCCGGCACGGAGAACCACCGAGCAGAAGATTGGTCTCCTTATCTCTCGTGTTTCTCCCATTTAGAGATGCAACACGAAACAATTTTAAAGGAAAGATGCAACAACTAGTAAAAGATACAAGTCAGCATTTTGGGGGTTTCTGTAAAGATGCAACACGAATCTGTGAACAAGATTAAGAGCAGCAACAATACCCATTTATGAATGAATGATCGTTCGATCAAAAACAAGGAAGAAACTGATTGATTTTGTTGAATCTAAGATGTAGAGAGGAAGAAGAGCAGCAAAGACTAGACTACAGAGGGAGGCAGATGAAGTGAAAACGTTTTAGTACTTTTGGTCGTGAACGTTCAATTTTAATACCTTATATTTCATATCTTCAATTTTGGTACTCTGTTAGTCAAACTTAACGGAACTATTAATTTCGGCCGATTAAGAAAGAATTAGCGTGAATTAGTCAATTTTCCGTCAACTCGACGTGTGAACTACACGCGCTCTTAATATAATTTTAATTAAAAATTAATTTATTTTTTAATTTAATAAATCAAAGTATTAATATTTTAATTAAGAAATTTATATTTTGCCATTTACCAAGACTCTGGGCATTCTTGTATGTTCCTATTCTATGCTCGCCGGCGAAAGCATCAAACAAAAAAAAGTCAGATTGATGAATTTGGCCATGATTCTTAATAGAATTGAGAATGTTAGTGAAATGATGGGAGAAACACGCTTTACCATTTCTTCAAAAAAGGATTGATTTTTTTTTTTGTTGAATTAAAAAATGAATTAATTTTTAGTTAAAATTAATTAATATTTTATTAAGAGCATGTGAACTGGCGAAAAATCGACTAATTCATGATAGTTCTTTCTAATTCGGTCAAAATTAATAGTTCCGTTAAGTTTGACTAATGGAGTATCAAATGGACAGATACAAAATATAGGTATCAAATTTGAACGGTCACAATTAAAGGTACTAAAACCGTAGTTGTCACAATTTAAGTTATCAAAAATGGATTTTTGTGATTAAAAAAAAAAGGATTTTTCCATCTTTCCTCTTTCTTCTACATTGGCCCCAACAAAATTTGTCTTAGTTGAATTACTGTTTTCTTCGCAAAATACTTGCAAACTAGTTTATCTATAGAAGCATGACCAAATTCCACAAGGATTTATGGCGAGAAAGAATCGATTATATATGGACCAAAAGGGACTATACAATTTACAGAATACTGTACTATTAATCGTACAATTAATTCCATCCAAAATAGGACAGAAATTAATTAACAACAGAAATAATTATACATTTATTTATACTAATTCTAATGCACATCCAAATCATCATTTTGGCTTGCCCATTTGCGCATTCTTTCTGATGTTTGTTCCACCTGCAATCCAAATTATCAACATTGAATTAGTCCAAATCCGATTATGAGCTCGAGATACAAGCTTGAGGTATTACCTCCTCGTTCCAATTCGTTTTCCACACAATAATCAAGAGAATCACTGTTTGCAGAAAAGTTCCAAATATCATTCCTATCCATATGCCCTGCAATTGAACCATTTATAAGCATGAACCATCTATAAATGGAAACTTCCCATATTTAGAAAGTATCTGCGACTGCCCTGCCGCGCATCCTCGTGAACTAACATTAGACTGAAAAATACTATACCTGAACTCCTAAACTTGTTCTGTAACCAAGAAGGAAACCAACAGGGAGGCCTATTACATAATAGCAGATCAAGTTGATATAAGCCACTAATGCCTGCCATCCTCCTCCAACAGCAACTCCTGCAGCACAACAACTTCACTTCGTGCAAAAATCAATTTTTTTCTGGAAATTGATTGGTTTACGTAGAATGAATACCCGATATAACAGGCTGGATGCTGTTGAGAACCATGGTTATAGCAAGAAGGTAGGCCAAATCCGCCACTGCCTTTTGCATTCTCTCACTGTCAGTGAATAGGACTGCGAAATGGTCTTTCGTGGCCATTATGATCACCATGCTCAATAGGCCTATCAGCAGAGATTCCACGACCGTCACGAACACTGCACACTTGGTAGCTCGAGGGTGTCCTGCTCCCAGCTCATTTGATACGCGAACACTGACAAAATGGAAAGTAGACGAAATCTTGAACACGATCAAACTCAAGGAGTCAGAGAGCTTAGTATGATTTGAGCAGTTAGTTACCTTACTGCAGCATTGATTCCAATGAACAACATGCCTTCCCATCCATCCAGGTTCATGCTGAAACAAGACCATGATTCGAATCAAGTTAGATTTCTTTATAAAACCAAACAACGTTCGAAAACTTTGATACTCAATATTGCTGGAACGTATAAGTTTCACTCCCTAAAAGTCCAAATGTTTATTTTCTAATAGGTTCTTTAGTTGTTGGCTGAAAGATGTGATTTGTACCAGATGGAAAGGGAACCAACAGCAAGGACAGGGTCCTCGAGATGCCCTGTGAGAACGATTATACTCATGAAGTACCAAATCTCCAGACAAAGCATAATAGCCGAAGCAATGGAGAGTTTCAAGAACGCCCAAAGATCTCTAAACGCGAGCCACGACATCCCCTTCCATGTATCCTGACACCAGCCTACAATATACACAATCTGAGAAGAGGCGGAGTCAGGATTAAAAAACGATTGTATTTTCATACGAACGGAAACTTTAATCAGGAGTTGAGCACCTGAGCAATAGCAATACACCACCCTGATATATCATAGGCCATGGCTGCACCAGCTAAACCCCATTTGAACACTTTTATGAACAAAAACAGGATCCCAATGTGTATCATCAATGCCACGAACCCCACCCACGCAAGAATCGCTACCTTACTCTGAGCCTGCAAGAACTTCTGAGTTGGGAAGTTTATGGCAAGAGAAAACATCTGAGGGATGATCTTCAAGGAAAAATCCCCTGCCGCGTCAGCAATGTCGTGCCTTTGGCCTAGTAACTTTAGCACCGGTGCCGAGTAGATGTAAAGAGGCAACAGGCACACACATGTTCCTGTCAGGATAATCCATGATCTTTGCATATACACTCCTAACATTTCGAGTTCTCCTGCACCAAATGCCTGCCCGCACAATGTCTCCAGTGCACTTGCCATGCCAAGCTGTTTGTTCACCATGATCAGAATAATAACAACTTTTATCCATCTGTTCTTAGAAAAACCGACCAAACAAGAAAAGTTACAATGAGAACTTAACTGACCATGAATCCGAATGATAAGTTTGCGATGACAGATAAGGAGATTGCGACAGCAGATAGCTCCACGTCTCCAATGTGTCCAACGAAAATGGTAGTGAACGAGTTAATACCGTAGTTACACAAAATGTTGAAAGCGATAGGAGCTGCAATACCCCATAACTTGCCTGACTCTATGTAAAACAGGTTCTTAACATCCTCAAATCTTTGGATAGGAGGATAATCCCCGTTTTCGCCATTCACTAGCACAGTGGAGGGGGCTTCGTGTAGTAGTACCGTGTGATCATCTGCTGAGATCTTTCCATGAGAGAACGGTTTTTCGATTTCCAACACAACCATTTGTGAGGTTGAGACATTGCTTCCCAATGCTCCTCCTCTGTCATTTTGGCTAAGTTCCGCAATTTTTTCAAGATTTGCTATCTTCTTTATGCCTGCAGTCACTTATAGGATACATTCATACATATACAAACTAAACTTGTTAGAAGCAGAAAGAAAATAGTTAGTTGTTCTTGTTTTGTTTAAAGATCTTTTTGTTGATGTTTAATTTGTGTTAGAGATTTTTGTTGAACATGTTCCATAATTTTCTTAGTTTATTTGGTTGTAGTAGTTTTACTATCTATGGAGATGGAAATATTGACAAGTGGTTGTCTTTGTAGCATCAGTTGGTTTTTTAAGTTATAATGAGATAACTTCTTAAAAAAAAAAAAAAAAAAAGAGTTACAATGACTGAAGATATAACTAATGACCAAGTCTTCTTTGACCTTTTTTCAAGTCATTTTCATGTTATAAAATGTTTTACACTCAAATATTAGCTACCTTATCTCGAATTTTCAACACGACATCACCATATACATGAAAAAACATTACACATATATTCACATACTTAGATATGTTTCTAAACTTTTCAAATTCATGAAACTTTTTTACCATCGACTAATAAAAGTTAGATTCGTGAGCACGAACTTCTTAAATCATTTGGTTAAGAAGCTACCCAAGTTAGTTTTTTTTAAAAAGAAGCTCCTTCTTATCTTTTTCATTCCGAAAATATCCCTGACATAAATTAGAAAAAAAGAAGAAGGAAAAACTACCCATTTTTATTATTTACTCGTGTTCCATCTTTACTGCCGTATTATTTGTAGACCACATGGAAGGTCATTAGAATTCTCGACTTATATTTTATATTGTTTGATCCTTTGTTATACATTTTGTGTACTTGTTTGCAACTAGCATAAGGATTAATGCATCCGCATCACTTTAAAATGCATACATGTAGTACATATCAATTACTGATTTTTTTTCATTACTAAGTAAAATGCTCAACGAATATTTCTTTCAACTTCTGATAATTTTGATGATGTTATTAAAATGGCGATGTAGAGTACATTGAATATATATTAGAATAATTGGACAAAATGTGATGTACTATTATTTAAAAAACTATAGACTAACACTACAAGAATTCTGATCCGTCGCCCCTGTAGCGACGGATCGCCAAACGGGGCGACGGATTCTATCCGTCGCCCCGTTTGGCGACAGATAAAACTTATCCGTCGCTACAGAGCGACGGATAAGTTTATCCGTCGCTACAGAGCGTTGACCAAGATTTAAAAAAAAAAAAATTTTAGTGACGGATAAATCTATTCGTCGCTAAAAATAGCGACGGATAGATCTATCCGTCGCTATAGCCGGAAAAAAAAAAAAAAAAAACGTTAGCGACGGATAGATCTAGATCTATCCGTCGCTAAAAGCCTAAAAAAAAAAAAACCATATATCTCCTCCACCACCTCCTTTCCTCCACCACTTCTCCTCCATTTCTCCTCTCCTCCTCCTCCCACCACCTTTCTCCTTCCACCACCTTTCTCCTCCACCACCACCATCCACCACCATCCTCCACCACCACCTCCTCCACCACCATCTCCACCACCACCACCTCTCTCCTCCCACCACCACCGCACCACCACCACCACCACCTCTCTCCTCCCACCACCACCGCACCACCACCATCTCCACCACCACCACCACCGCACCACCACCCCGCCACCACCACCATCTCCTCCACCCTGCCACCACCACCACCGCACCACCACCACCCTGCCACCACCGCACCACCTTTCTCCTCCCACCACCACCGCACCGTACGAATACAAATTGGATACGAATATAAAAATTCGAATACAAATTAATCCGTATACGAATACAAATCAATATCTCAGATATCTGAATACAAATTGATATCTGAATTAATCCGTATCTGAATATAAAAATTCGAATACGGATTTTATTTTTTTTAAAAAAAATAGAAATGGGGCGACGGATAGAATCTATCCGTCGCCCCATTATCAATTTAAAAAAAAAAAAATTGGTCAATCCGTCGTCCAATCCGTCGCGAATTGGACGACGGATTGTTATCCGTCGCCAGAGCTGGGGCGACGGATAGATGGCCTGTAGCGACGGATCTATCCGTCGCTACAGGCCAGATTTTTTGTAGTGTAATAATACGATGAGAAAGGTTAAAGAAAAAATAAAAATAAGAGTAATGCTCTTTTATGTCATTTTACAAAATACCAGCTAGCTTATCAGCTAATTTGCTAAACACCTACATTTAAAATCAGCTAGTTTCTCAGCTAGTTAATCAACTCCCTAATCAGCTAGCTTATCAGCTACCAGCTAGTTTTGCTAAACAGAGCCTAAGTGCTTGAAATAGCATGAATAATGCAGGTGTATATGTTACACATGCATACGCTATTTGAAGTTGAACATATGATACTTACAATTTAAAAAATATGATATAGATCATGTCTCTCATTAATATTAGTAGGTAAAAAGATATGGTGAAAATCCCTTCTCACGAGAAGACGCTTCTCACAAAAGTTTACAATCACTAAATATTTTAATAAAATAACATAATCAAAATTTACTTCTTAATTTTTCAACAAATCCGACCCATATGGAGTGAATGAAAAGTAGGTTGATTTATGTTGACTGTGGTAAAAAACGAGGGACCGTCTTGCAATGGAACCTAGTATATGAAGGGTTTGTAGAAGTAATGGACTAGTTGGACTTTGTCCTTGCAAACTTGACCCACACCCGAGGATTTGAATCTGAATTTTACTACAAAATACGAAGGTCAATTATATGAAGTTGACCTGAGATCCGAGCCGAAATCATCTGGATCAGTTTGACCCAAATCATATATTTGAAATTACTCGAATTGAATTTGATCCGAATTCACCCGATTCAAAATTATCAGAATTAAATTTCTACAAGCTCGAATATGATTCTTATAAGGCGATTGCAAGATTGGAGTCAATCAAGATACATAGTGGATTTCAAAATTGATGTATTTCAAGATCCAATCCTAATTGACCTGAAACAAATTACAAACCAATGGCAATGACATTACCCAGTTTGAACTTTAGGCGCCTGCATTATGTACTCGGATGCGATGGCGATTTCAAAATAGTGCAGCTTTCATATGATTCCGTTGGAGCCGGGGAGGTTATGGTTTACGGAGCAAAAAGTCGGACTCTGGACATTAATGTCCCTTGTATTGTACTGCGTACTATGCTTCTGTGTTTGTTAATGGAATTATGTATTGGTTGGTGTCTAGGGAGGCAATCCCCTGTGTTAAGGTTAAAATTCGTCTAGCTCGGATACCGCGCCTTAGGTGCTTTTGAAGTGCCTGAACTGCTAAGAAAAGCGAGGATTAGACCTCTTTAAGCCCGGTCTGCTGTGGACAAACCGGGTAGTGATTCAACCAAGAGTAGTACTCTTCTTTGTCAGAAATATGGTTGGGATGTAATAAAATACTTACCTTGAACTGAAGAGAATGAGCTCTATTTATAGGCAATTTCTGGGGAACAGGATCCCTGAAATCCCGGAATCATGTCCTTTACTGACACGTAGCCCGGATATTACGGGATCTTGAATCACTATTTGAGGTCCAGGCTCGGACCTGTTGTAGAAGTCGGATCTCGGATTTATAGGTCGGATATATGTTGTAGGTTGGTATATCCTCCTTTGTCCGAGATTTGAGAAGTTGATGTAGGTCGGTTTTATCCGTTGTAACCGACCCACATTAAGTCGTTTAGTCTTTTTGATCCGATTTGATTCAATCCTTCGGAACCGTGACGTTCGATTCGTAACTTATTACAGTATAACATGAGTCCCCCCAGTTTCCATGTATCTTGTAGAGATAGATGTGAAATTTCCAAGTTTCTGTGCGTTGGATGAGGATTTAATCAAATCGAAAAACGGATATATTAACTATTCCCCCTTAGTCTCGGTTTCGCCGAGTCTCGTAAGTTGGATATACCGAGACTATAGAGAGGAAAATATTTGATCCGTTTTGTAGACCGGTTGAATGGGACACATGTCAAATGGATAATCAGTGTAGCATTAAATGCGGCACAAGTTCCTAGATCGGCAGTAATGATGACTGGGCGAGATCAGGTAGAAGTTGTCGGAGGACTATAAGTAGGAGGCTCTTTTTCATTTGCTTCACCACACTTCAACTCTCAAACCCTCTTTTCTCCAGGCGATTTTCTTTTTCTCACCGAGCTTCCGCAATCTCGAACTTTCGTGCTTCAGGTCCAACGTCGTTTTTCAAAAACTGTAAGTGTCTCGGATTCCGATCTTCATCTTTAATTTTTCAGTTTTGTGGTCTTTCATATTTTCGTAACATGGGGTCGGGTAGGATCGTCCTCCGACTGATTTTAGGGTCAGTTTCTTATATAAATCTTATCACGTAGAATCATGGCGAGTCAGAGTGAGGATAGTCAGCATCAGTCGGAGGATCGGTCGTACGATCATAATGGTGAGGAAGATTCCTTCACCGCATCGGACGACTCCATTGAGGAGGGTCAGATGGTTAACCAGCCTAGGGGTCGGTCTTTTGTGGTAGGTTCGGGCTCGGGGAACCTTGTGGTCGGTTCTAGCTCGAGACAGCTTCCTCCGGGGTTATCTGCAAGTTTGGGCGGATCCTATAGGTGCTCCATTAGGAATGAGCCCATTATCTCCGAAGTGCGAGATGAATTGGTGAGGGAAAGACTTAATCTCGGTGGTCAGGCGACCGAGAGGGAGAAACTTAAGCTAATGCAAGGATCGGTGGCAGAGTCTTCTACTGTGGTGCGAGCACGCCTTGGTTTGGATGATGAAGATGCCGACGATGCTGAGATAGATGAGATGTTGGATGGAGTGGGGGATGAGGCGGTTGGGAATGATAACCCTCAGCTTGAGAACGAAAGTCAAGAGGTTGGGGCGGAAGAAGAAGAGACCGAGCCTAGGCAAAAAAGGAGGAGAGTGGTTGAGGAGGAGACAAAATTCAACAAGGCAGGAGAAGTCCGCGGTACCTCGGCCAATAACATCAAGGTCCGTAGAGAAGTGGGTATCAGTCCTTTATTTCAGGGTGCCGAGCAAAATGTGGATGGGTTTATTCCGACCTGTGCCTCCACGGTTACCACTGAGGAGTTGACCAAGTTGAGATTCAACTATAGCATCCCTTTGTATGTCGAGCTTCGGATCCCTTCTATGGATCAAACTTTGTACAATCCACCCGAGGGATATGTCTCAGTCTTCTCAGTACAAGTAGAGAATGGGTGGTGGCTCCCCATCAATACCGACCTTCAAAAAAATCCTCCGAGAGATTAAGATGTGTCCGACCCAAATTACAGCTAATGGGTTGGCGACCCTTATCTGTTGGGCGGTGGTGATGAAGCACTCCAACATTCCTCTCAACGTTACAAACTTTCTTTGTCTTTTCAAAATAGCCAAGAGTCCGGGAAATCCATACTTTTTCTATTTCTCGGCTCGTAGGCATTTTAAATTTTTGCACAACATGACTTCGTCCACGGGCATAGAATGGTGGACGAAGTATTTTTACTTCAAAGATACCCGGGGCACAACCAACGTTCCCCTACATTTTTTCAAGGGGAAGGACCCCCGGTCAGTTAAGCTCGGAACCAAGAGTAGTTGGTCGGCCTGGTTGTCCAATTTTTATAGCATGACTCCTGAGCGTATGTATTTTCCATATGTCTTGGTTAATCAGCCTCTCCCCTACTTGGTCGGTATAACTTCCGAGGAAGTTTATTGTAATAATAAGTCTTTAGGTAAGTCTCTGATATGTTGGAAAGTCTTTGTTTGTCGGTTTCCATAAAACTAACCGACCCTTGCATTGTTTTCAGGTTACTGGATGTCTACCGAGAATGCAGCTCTCTGGGACATGATCTTCCCTGAGAGCCAGCTGAAGAGTAAGCAGGTAGTGAAGATGAACATCCCGGCCCCCGTAAACATAGCGAGTCACTTGGAGCCAAACATTCAAGGGGCAGGTGGGTCGGGTTCCCAACATCAGGGCTCGGTACAAGGGTCCGGGAGTCAACCCGTTCGACATGCTCCTGGGGTCGGGAAGGGTAACATTACCGGGGGGATCGCATTCCTCGCCAAGCCGCCCAGTCATTGGCTCGTCGGGGAGGTCAAGATCTGCCGAGGCGTGGAAGTTCATCTTCCAGGATGCGAGCTCCAACTGCTGCCACTGACCGAAGTCGAGAAAAGAGACTTTTGGAGGAGTCACAGCCTGCTAGTCGGAACATCCGACGGACGTTTGATCCGTCGGTAGCTTGGGAGTTCACCACGGTCGAGGAAGGTCAAGTGATGGGAATGTTGGAGGAGGAGTTTTCCCAGGCTCTCTGTGATCAGAGCCGAGAGGTTTGTCTTCCGACCCTTAGCTTCTTTATCTTTCATAGGATAAGCATTATAACACTTGCAATCTTTATGATTTTTTACAATTGATGAAGCTGGCTCGGGGGAGTATAATCCGGGCTCAAAGGCATGTCCGTCGGTACGAGGAGTTGAAGAAGCTGAGGGTGGAAAGGGATGACAGGGGTCGGGAGGAGTAGGAAGCTCGGGCTAAGGTAGCCGAGGAGGCTCTGACCGAGTTCAACAGGGCTAAGGAGGCCAAGGAACATGCCCTCCAACAGGAGATCGCGGAGCTGAAGCAGGCCTTAGGCTCTAAAGAGTCGGAGTTGGCTAGCGCTCGGATGTAGGCTGATTTATTCAAAGCTCATGCTGACTCGTTCTCGAAGGCTCGGCAGAGTATGAGAGCGAGGCTCTTAGCTGAGTGTAAGTCTACTCGGCTTTCAGCAGTGGCCGACTTCCTGCAGTCTCCAGCTTTTGGCTTCGCTAAGATGGACGTGGTGGGGAAGGCTCGGATGGCTGCTCTCTCGGATTGCATTGACCAACTCAAGCTGGCTAATGTACTTCCAGCTGATTTCCAGGAGTCCGAAGATCAGCTCAATCCTAAGTTTGGACCGACCTTTGAATCCCTTCCGGTGGATGTCGACAGCCAGGCTTTATTTGCTAATGAATTCTGGCCAATGGTTGCTCCGAGCCAAATGAATGCTCCTACTGTAGCTTTTTATCCATTTTGGTTGCCCACAGTGGTTAATGCCGGGTGTCTGAAACCTGAAGCCGACTGGATTGCTGCAAATGCCGCTTGGATGAGGTTACCTGGTCCCATCATCGGTCACATCCGAGCCGATGATGATAGCGTGCCGACTCTCCCCGTGGTGATGCCGGCAGTAGATAATAAGGGAATGGAGGATCCCGTGAATGAAGAGGATGAGAGCCCCGGTCTAGAACAACCAACTGGAACTACAGTTGAACCGACCCTGGAAGGAAATAATAGGAGCCTCGTGGTCAAGATTGATTGAAGGCCGGTCACCTATTAGTCCGGTTTATTTTTCTTTAAACTTGTTTTCTTTAAGCTCTTTTCCTTTTGAACAATATTTATTTTTGATGAAGACTATCTCCCTTGGTCTGTGAGGGTGTAATTTTTTCATAATCAATCTGTAGATTCCGACTTAGTCACCTTTGACCTTTACACTTTATTTTGGTGGTCTGGGTGATGGGTCGGAATCTTAACTCTTTTGTCGGTACATATATATAACTTTAAGTTATCTTTCATCCTTATAGAATTTTGGAAAATTTTGAGATATTTCATTTAGGGTCGGCATTAAGATACCGATTTATCAAGAGTTTTAATCTTGGTTTTTAAGTAGAACCTGGAAAATATTAAGATATTTCCTTTAGGGTCGGCATTAAGATACCGACTTATCAAGAAGTTTAATCTTGATTTTTAAGTAGAGCCTGGAAAATATGGAGATATTTCCTTAAGGGTCGGCATTAAGATACTGACTTATCAAGAAGTTTAATCTTGATTTTTAAGTAGAGCCTGGAAAATATTAAGATATTTCCATTAGGGTCGGCATTAAGATACCGACTTATCAAGAAGTTTAATCTTGATTTTTAAGTAGAGCCTGGAATATATTGAGATATTTCCTTCAGGGTCGGCATTAAGACACCGACTTATCAAGAAGTTTAATCTTGATTTTTAAGTAGAACCTGGAAAATATTAAGATATTTCCTTTAGGGTCGGCATTAAGATACCGACTTATCGAGAAGTTTAATCTTGATTTTTAAGTAGAACCTGGAAAATATTAAGATATTTCCATTAGGGTCGGTATTAAGATACCGACTTATATTGTGGTGACGCGTATTTTTTCTTAAAGGGGGAGGTGAAGCGGTAAGGTTGTCATTATTACTGCGTCCTTTCATCTTCCGAGCCGTCATATGGTGGACACGTGGCGTAATCGTAGGGATTCTTTATCCCTATAAATATGGAAATGGTAACTCTTTTTTCCTCACTTTTTTACCTTCCTTTCTTCTTTCTTTCCTTTTTTAGTGATTTTTCTCCGAGCCAGTATAGTCCGTGTCAAATTCCTTTAGGATGTCGGAATCCGCCCGAGAAGCCGCAAGCCGAGCTAGGCAACTTCAACTTAACGCGAGCGAAGCCCTTCCCGACTTGGAGAACTTCGACTCGGGAGACCCAAATGATCCCAAGTACGATTGCTTTCGGCACTGGATAAACTGTACCTGCGGGAACAAGCACCCTCCGACCTATTCTGGTAAAGGAACAGTGGATGACTCAATCGTTCTTGATCCAGAAGGTGATCCTCCTTTATGTCCGGTGGTCATCAGGAGGCGGGCCGAGGAAGAGAGAGAGCGGATGCTGAAGATGATTCGTAGGAGGATCCGAATACAGCAGCAATCTCGTCGGGCTCAAGATGGTAGCTCAGAGTCTCAAGGCTCAACCTTGGGAATTCAGTGAAGGGAGAAGGCGGGGTATGCCCCGTAGGCATATGTATGGTCCTCGGACTTTAAAAAACTTGTACTTTCCGTATCTCGATTTTCTAACGAAATTTGAACCGACCTATATTGATGAAGTTGTTACCTTTTCTTAGACTTGTTTTTCATTTTTCGTTAGAATTTGTTTTGGATCAGTGAAAACAAGTCACCGAGATTCCGATATAGCGACCCATTAGTTGAATAGTATTAGGCTAACCGGAAAGTTGGACAACAAAGGACAACAAAAGTTACTTGATCACGATAGTTTTGCATCATCCCCGCGGCATACTCCTCGAGCTATTGCCCCACGTAATTTACCTCTTAGTCAGATCGTGAGTCGGTCTATACGACCCTTTTTATGACTGGAGGGGGGATTACGTAAGCTGAAGGCCCCGAGGTCGTTTCGGCTGGGGAGATACTTCAAAAGGTCGGTCTTTGTAGGAGTGTTTTTTTCAGAACTGTAATCAAAACCAAGTGGGGAAAATGCTGAGGTTTCACTTACTCGGACTTCAACATAAGATAAAGACAAGGTACAAAATATGATAGGTTTAAACTAATGACATCCGAGCTTCAAGGACGCCTTCTAGGGATAGAATTTCTGGTGATTCTTCCCGTTCCAAGTTCTTTGGAGCTCTCTTCCTTTAGGGTCAGTTAGATCATAGCTTCCATTTTTGTGGACTCGAGTTATCTTGTAAGGTCCCTCCCAGTTTGGTTGTAATTTTCCGACTTTGCCCAAAATATCTACTCGTCGGAGGATCAAGTCACCGACTTGCAGATCCCTAGCATGTACATGCTTGTTGTAGGAGCGAGCCACAATGTATTGATAATTCATGGTTCGGGCTAAGGCATCACTTCGGACTGTCTCCATCATGTCTAGGTCGAAAACTCGCGAGAAGTGGTTATCGGCCGGAGAATATCCTTGGATACGGATGGTCTCTACGGCTATTTCAGCTGGGATTACAGACTCGGATCCATATACTAATCTGAATGGAGTTTCTTGTGTAGAGATCCGAGCAGTAGTTTTATATGCCCATATAACTCCATTTAGCTCTTCAACCCAATCCCCCTTCGATTCTTGAAGCCTTTTTTGCAAGTTAGCCACAATTGTTTTGTTGGCTGCCTCGGTCTGACCATTAGCTTGAGGATATCCGACCGAGGTGAACCTTTGCTCAATTTTTAATTCTCGGCACCATTCCTTCATCCGAATTCCTGAAAATTGTCTCCCATTATCTGCTACTATTATTCTCGGAAGTCCAAACCGACAGATAATGTTTTTCCAGACGAAGTCGATCACTTTCTTCTCGGTGATGATTGACATGGCTTCAGCTTCGACCCACTTGGTAAAGTATTCCACTGCTACGATGATAAACTTCTTTTGTGCTGTCCCGACTGGTAATTGTCCGACAATGTCAATTCCCCATTGATCGAAGGGACAAGTGATACTTGCAGGTATCATGGGCAAAGTGGGTCGGTGAGGGATGTTTGCAAATCGTTGACATTCATTACATCCTCTTGAAAATTGGAACGAGTCTTTCAACATAGTGGGCCAAAAGTAGACCTGTCGGGCAATCTTTTGAGCCAAAGCCCGACCCCCGGAATGATTTCCACAGCTTCCTTGATGAATTTCGGCCATTACCGAGAATGATTCATCCTTGTCTAGACATCTCATGAGAGTTCCGCCATATGATCGTTTATAGAGATCTGAGTCAATCATGAAGTACCTCAACGCTTTGTTCCTTAATCGTCTCGCTTCAAGTTTATCAGTTGGAACTATGTCGTTGGTGAGGTAGTTCAATAGGTCGGATCTCCAATCATTCTTTGCATTTATAACAAGAACCCTGGTTGTGATCAAGTCTCGTGAGATACTTGGCTTCTTAGAAGTCATTAGAACGACCGAGCGAGTGTCGATTGATCCTGAGGCTGATGCTAATTTGGATAGGACATCAGCTCGTTCATTCATGGCTTGAGGTATACGCGACAGAGAAAACTCGGTAAAACTCTTGACCGTTTTTTTGAGGATTTCTAAGTATTTGATCAAGGTCGGTCCTTTCGTAGAGAATTCCCCCGAGTATTGTGATTCGACCAATTGAGAGTCGGTGTGAGCTCGTATCTTCTTGGCCATTACTGATTTAGCCAATTTCAAACCTGAGAGTAGAGCTTCGTACTCGGCTTCATTATTGGTAACACTGAAATCCAACTTAATGGCATATTCGAGTTCAGCTCCTTCGGGACTGATCAGGAGCAAACCGGCCCCTCCCGAACCTAGGCCTGCCGAGCCATCAACAAAGAGATGCCAAATTTCTTCAGTTTGCTCTTGAGTTTTCACTTTCTCTACGATCACTGGTGTTTCCTTGGGTGCTTCTCCTTCTGGGGGTGGTGGTAGGATACATTTCTCAACGTCAATGATATCTAAGTCTTGTCCGACTATTGGAGCTATCAATGTCAGAGAATCGTCCACTTTTGAGTTAGAGCTTGCTTCTTCCACCCTTGTCGGATAAGAGGCTAAGAAATCTGCCAAGACTTGTGCTTTCTTAGCGATCGTGCTTGATATTCGATGTTTAGTTCCCCCAGTTGAATGGCCCACTTAGCTAATCGTCCAGATTTCTCGGGCTTCCCCAATACTTGCTTGAGAGGCTGATGGGTAAGAACTATGATATCATAAGATATGAAATAGGGTTTGAGTCTTGCAGCTGCGTTCACGATGCAAAAGGCATGCTTCTCGATTTCCGAGTAGTTCTTTTCAGCACTAGTCAGGGCCTTGCTCAAGTAGTAGATCGGTAAGTGTTCATTTTTAGCGATTCTGACCATTACTGAGCTCACCTCGAAATTTGATTGCGTCACGGTACAAGGGTTCTCCAGGAACTGGTATAGCTAGAAGTGGCGGACTGACCAGATACTTCTTCAAATCCTCAAAGGCTTCTTGACAAGATCCAGTCCACTCGAAGTTGGTAGTTTTCCGAAGTGCCTTGAAGAATGGTAGACTTTTTTCAGCTGACCGGGAAATGAATCTGCTCAAAGAAACTATCTTGCCTACGAGTTTCTGGACTTCATTGATATTCTTTGGTTGCGGAAGATCCAGGATAGCTTTGATTTTGTCGGGATTGGCTTCAATTCCCCTTTCTGTCACCATGTAGCCTAGGAATTTTCCGCCCTTTACTCCAAAAGTACATTTCTCCGGATTTAGTTTCATACCGTACTTTCTGAGTATGGAAAAACACCTTGAGATGTGTGAAACATGTTGATTTTCCTCCTTGCTTTTTACTAGCATATCATCAAAATAAACTTCCATGGTTTTTCCGATTTCTTCTTTGAACATCTGTCTAACCAATCTCTGATAGGTTGCTCCAGCATTTCTGAGTCCAAAGGGCATCACATTGAAGCAATATACTCCCCCCGATGTAACAAATGCAGTCTTTGCGATGTCTTCTTTGGCCATTTTTATCTGATAAAATCCCTGGAAAGCATCCATGAAGCTAAGCAAAGCGCAGCCGGCGGTGGAATCAACTAAGGTATCAATCCTTGGAAGTGGATATGGATCTCTAGGACAAAACTGATTCAAGGTTGTAAAATCATTGCACATGCGCCATTTTCCTGGTGATTTTTGAACCAGAACGACATTGCATAACCATTCAGAATAGTGGGCTTCTATGATGTGTCCAGCCTGTAGTAACCGTTCCACTTCTGTGGCTATGATCTTATCTTGTTCTTTTCCATGATCCCTCTTCTTTTGGCGAACTGGTCTGATACTTGGATCAACATTCAAGTGGTGCACCATTATCCTTGGATCAATTCCCGTTAAATCTTCGGTTCCCCAAGCAAATACGTCGGTATTTGCTCGTAGAAAGGTGGTTAGTTTGAGCTCGGACTCTGCCGTCATTCCGGTCCCTATCTTGGTGACCTTCTTCGGATTTCCTCCAACTAATTGGATTTCTTTGGTTTCACGTTGTGGTTCTATCCGATTTTCACCAAAAAATCTCTTCTTCGGTGTCAGTCCGGCAGGCTGCTCGGGAATGACATTGTACTCTTCTATGCTCCCCACCGAAGTGATTGGAAAGCACACTCTCTTGGTTCCTTGGTTTGGGTCGAGGTCGGGATGCGAGCCTCCTTTCAGAATGGGTTGCGACATTCTTTTGGCATATAGAGTGTAACACTCCCAGGCCTCTCTCCGGTTTCCTCTGACTTCTCCCACTCCGAAAGGAGTTGGGAACTTTATCTTGAGATGGAGCGTTGATGGTATTGCCCTAAAAGTGTTAATTCCAGGTCGGCCCAAGAGTACAGTATAGTCAAAGGGACAGCCTACCACCATGAATTGTAATTCCTTTGTCACTCGACGAGGCATTTGGCCGATTGAAACGGCTAGAGATAAACACTTCCAAGAGGCCTTACTTCTCCTCCGCCGAAACCTTGCAAGGATGTAATAATACTCCTAAGTCCTTCGGGTTTTAGTTCCATTTTGGCCAAAGTTTCTGAAAAGATGATATTGGCGGAACTTCCATTATCAACTAACACTTTCTTCACACCGTGCTTGGCAATGTCTAGTGTGATAACTAGAGGTAGGTCGGGATTATTGATTTTGCCTTGTCCTATGCAGGCAGGAGGAACTTCCGAGTCATCAAAGGAGATACGGTTGAACCCTTTTTGAACCGTGTTCACCATGGTTTCGTCGGATCTCCTGATATTCTTTGAGTCCACTCTCGGGCATTCCGACTATCACCTCCAGCTGGTCCACCGGTGATGCTCCCAATGACCCCTTTTCATGGAGCATTCTCATGATCTTCTTGAAAATTATGACGATCATTATCTTGGGCGGATCGAGTCCGGGCACTTTTCTCCAGTCTGCCTGGTGGGGTTCCTTCAGGAGATCTCGCTCTCTGTCGCGTTTCCTTGGCTGGGTTACCGCTGCTATCTCGGCACATGATATAGTCTCTTAGGTACCCAAGTTCAATGAGTCTTTCAACTTCATTCTTCAAATCCACACAATCTTCCGTTGAATGCCCTGGTTGCTTATGGAAGCGACAGAACAAACTGGAATTTCGGGATTGTCGGTTCTCCTTGAACTTTTTAGGCCATGCTATCCCATATCCCTTGTCTTCCATGGCAGCAAGAATATCAGTCCGAGGAGTGTTAAGAATGGAATAATTCGCATATCTCCTAGGAGAACTTCTCCTTCTAGTCTCCAGTCCTCTGTAATTATCGTTGTTTTTCTTTTCATTACGAGGATTTTGTTGGAACTTGTTCTCATTTTTCTCATTCTTCATGTCCCTCTCCTCAGTTCTAGTTGGGTAATGTTTTCGATATTCCTCCCCTGTCATAAATCCTTCAACGGCATCGTCTAGCATTCGTTCGCTTTTCACTCTTCCTTCAGAAATAAGTGCTCGCAAGCCTTCATGCTTGGAGTTTGAGTATAGGTATGCCAACTTCTCTTTAAAGGAATGAGGTTCAACGGAGAGCAATGCCTCGTTAAACCGAGTTATGAAGGCTCTTAAGTTCTCATTTCTTTTTTGCACAGTGTTTGTCATAAAGGTGATAGGTTTCTTCTTGGTTCTGTAGTTCTCAAAGTTGTGGATGAAAATCTCCAAAAGCTGTTGATAACTTGAGATTGACCCTGGTCTTAGTTCCAACCACCAGTTCATGGCTTTACCATAGAATGTTCCGACTAAGGCATTCGCATGATTATGCCGACTGAATCCGTAACCGGACATAGAACTTTCAAATCTGACTTGATGTCCTACCGGGCACGTGGTCCCATCATACCTGTCAAGGTTCATAGGAATCATCATGTTCTCCGGTAGTAGGGTAGGTCGGACAATGGCGGTCAGCGGACTCGAATTTCGGTCTCGATCTCTTCCAAAACTCACAATTTCTCTAGCTCGGATCATCTTTTCCAATCGTTCTTGTTCGACGGCTAGGGCTCGTTGATTTATAGCAATTTCCTCGGGTAAAGGATTGGACATGATCCTCGTCACGGTATTCATTATACATGTTCGGATTTTCTCTCTCTCTTTGACTTTCTTCAGGATACCTGTTATGGGGTTGGTCGTCACGTCTTGAACACCGACGATTATCCCGAGTCGCGTTAGGGTTGTCCTCGAGTTGTGTCATTCGGCTTTTCTCATTTATGACATCTCGCAAATCGGGCATAGGCTGCTGAGGAGCTCTATTTCCTCTTGCTCAGACTTGTGCTGGTCGGACATTTCGATTAGTGACAGAGGGCGTTCTAGATTCCGATCGTTCTTCATGCCTCGGTAGGTTCCTTCGGATACGGTTGTCGATCCGAGTCTCCATGGCTGTAAATACTTCCTCGAACCCTGGTGGTATGGGAATTACACTTGGTGGTGGGTTAGAAGGACCGGGTTGGTTTCCGTCGGTATGCTGGTATACCGAGGTTGGTCTCCGTCCTTCTCTATATTCCTCTTCTGGCTCAGTACTGGTTTCGATTCGAGTCTCCGTTTGAGTTCCTCCTTGTGGGAGGATCGGATTATTTATTTCTTGGTTAACTGGCGGGTCACTAGCAGGGAGTGACCCGGATGGAATGGTTTTTCTCGCTATCCGAGGAGGCATGGCCTCAGTTTTAGGTCGGTGAGAACTTTTCGTGTCGTTTCCCACATACGGCGCCAATTATGTTAAGGTTAAAATTCATCTATCTCGGATACCGCGCCTTAGGTGCTTTTGAAGTGCCTGAACTGCTAAGAAAAGCGAGGATTAGACCTCTTTAAGCCCGGTCTGCCGTGGACAAACTGGGTAGTGATTCAACCAAGAGTAGTACTCTTCTTTAATTTGTCAGAAATATGGTTGGGATGTAATAAAATACTTACCTTGAACTGAAGAGAATGAGCTCTATTTATAGGCAATTTCTGGGGAACAGGATCCCTGAAATCCCGGAATCATGTCCTTAACTGACACGTAGCCCGGATATTACGGGATCTTGAATCACTATTTGAGGTCCAGGCTCGGACCTGTTGTAGAAGTCGGATCTCGGATTTATAGGTCGGATATATGTTGTAGGTCGGTATATCCTCCTTTGTCCGAGATTTGAGAAGTTGATGTAGGTCGGTTTTATCCATTGTAACCGACCCACATTAAGTCGTTTAGTCTTTTTGATCCGATTTGATTCAATCCTTCGGAACCGTGACGTTCGATTCGTCCTAATTCGTCTCCAAATTAGGGGGAACTTATTACAGTATAACACCCTGCATCATGGGATTCTCGATCTAGTCAGGGAGGTGTTTACGGTCGTGAATTTACCCGGAATCCATCGTGTTGTTCCTGGGATGTGGCATCATTGGCTTAAAAAGTTGTCGACTTCATCAGATGGCAAGTCTCTTGCCTTTTTTGATACTGCTCCTGGAGATGGTGCCTACTGAGTACATTATTTTGTTAATAATTTTTCCTTGTTTCTTTGAAGATTAAGTCAGTGTGTAGTTTCATTTCTATTTTGGGCTCTTCAAGTGAAAATCTTTCCCTCCTATAGCTATTCCTTTAAGGGACCATCATCAACCTTGTTGCGGTTTGCCCGCCTCAATATTGGTATTCTGCTCTTACAGGTCTTGATTCGATAAGTGTTGGTCCAGATAACGGCAAAGTAAAAGACTAGAAGGGGGGGGGGGGTGAATAGTCTTTTAAAACTTTTGTCGATAAAAACTATTTCTCGAGATATCCGTAGATATCTCGATACTTATCATTAGCGGAAGACTTAAGATAGATAAGTGTAGAAACAGTTAAAGTGTGTGTGTGTTGCTGAAATGTAAGTACAGAAAAGTAGATGACACAGCAAGTATAGTGGTATCTGGAGGTGGCATAATCCTCCAACTAATCCACTTCGGTCTTCCAAAGACCTAGAATTCACTAGAATAGATAATTGAGGTCACCTTACAAAAATCCTATTCTAAGATTCCTTAAACAGATGGTTCCCAACCAAATGTTCCCCCTGAGTTGTTCCCCGGCTTTCACAGCCATGTACTTCCTGTGCTCAGTAACCTTGGAGTTATTCCTTAGATTCTCAAACTAAGTACTTCCTGTACTCCACGCCAGTGATGGTGTTGGTTTTGGTTTGAGTTGTCAGATGAGCTTCTTTAATTAACTTTTCAGTTAATCAGATAGCTCTGTGAATCAAGTATACTTAATACACTTTTCAATGTATGGTATCTTGTTCTTTTTACTGACCCAAGTCTTTAGATAAATGTTCAAGAGAATGAATCTCAGATACTTGATCTTTCAATTCAACTCTTCCACAGATAGCAGTGCTTGTTTAGGATCAGGACACTTAGAACTTTAGTGCTACTTAAGATCAGGAGCTTTGGTTGCAACAGAAAGCTTTGAGGATAAGTAGTTTGCTTTGAGAGAGTAGCTTTCAGTAAGTTCTGTGTATTCAGCGTCGTCTCCTCTCAAGCTGTCTAAGTGTTGATATTTATAGATGAATTTGAATGCCGTTTGAATAGTATCCGTTAGGCTTAAATCAAATTCAAACTATTGATATCTGTATAGTAATCTTAGAGAGTTTGTCCTCTTCTTCAGAAGGTACCGTTGCTTTTATTCAGACATCTCTGTCCGTGCATTAAATGCTTTGTACTGTACTTTTTGTCATGTAGTGCCAACGGAACTATGCTCAGTATCAGAGACTAGTATTATCTGATTCTTTGCATGTCCTTAACTTCAATCTTCAGATACCACTTTATTGAAACAACTTTGTTGTAATATATTTCTTTTTCAGAAATGTGGTTAAAGCTCAAGGTATCTGAGAATAGATATCTGTGGGCACTTTCCTGGTTTTCAGAAACCTTCCAGTTCTCAGATATCTCTTGTGACATAGCTTGTTTAAAAACTATTCGTGTCTTCAAGATATCTGGCCAAGGTATCTGTAAAACTATTTCAGTAATCTTGTGCAGTTTCTTCAAATCTTCAATGTCGTTGAACTTGTTCTGCTTGGATGTCTTCTTCTTGGTCTTCTCTTCATAAAATAAAAATTACATTTTGAGACCTAACATCCTATACAAGATTAGCTAGACTATCATACTTAGTGGGTTTCCTCTTTTACAATGTTCAAGTGAACCAAGAGTACTAATCACCTTTCTGAGACTAAGATAAGTCATCATGTTGCTGATCAAAATCTAAACAGATATTTCTAACAAAATATCTAACAAATTTCCTAACAAATTTCCCTTTTGATCACCAACGATGACTATCTGACCTATTACAAATCTGGATGAGTGAACAATCCAACACTTAATCATTTCTTAAGATTTTTCAATTCATTCAATTAAGTGCAGAAAGTAAACATCAACCAAATCACAAGGTGTGATCTTTGCTGACAAGTTATCTTTTATAGAATACTATCTGAGAGTAAGTTCATCAGATAAGTTACAATGAAAGATTACAAATAACTTAAATTCATGAAACAAGTTTAGCTCAGTCAGCAAAAATACAACAAAAACTACATAGTAAATTAGGACAATAGGAGTAACTAAGCTCCAAGTAAACATCCTAATAGACTAGTCTTCAACTCTTCAACTCTTCAAGTCTTCAACAGTTGTTCTATGGATCAGTCTGCAAATTTCCTATCTCCAAACCTTTTGATGTCATCAGAATAATCATAGAGTAGTGTTCTGACGAGCATCTCAGTGTCTCTGGCAAATCCACAGACCTCTTTGTAGGTTTTGGTAGGATTTTTCTTGACAAAATGTTTGACCCACAGATACTTTCCCCACTTCCAGGCATGCTCTATTCTGATATCTGAAAGCTTGAAGTAATCGTAGATAATCCTCAGATATCTGATGTCACCCTTGTATTGATCTTCAGTTAGATAGAACGACTCATAGGGTTCCACAGCGAGTCTTGCTCTTGTGCCTGTTCCTGTGATATTCAGAATTCTGTGCACATCATCTGGCTTTCCATATGGACATTCATCAGAGAGGTCCTTTCTCATGGCTTCAGTTCTCTTGACAACTTCAAAATCCAACCAGACTTTAATGTGATTGGTGTTGATCAAGGTTGGCTTATCTTTTCTCCATGCCATAAGTTGGTTATGGATTAGTTCTGGAAATCTTGAATTTACCAGTAGATGCTTAAGTTCCAGAATCCAATAGCCATTTTTCTGATTGATGCACCTGTAGACAGAGGAATCATTGTCATACTTCAGTCTGTTCCTTCTCTGTCTTGAATTCTCTTTGGGTTTGTTGCTTGAAGAACCACCCTGGATAGACTTGGTTTTTCCAGAGGGTGTTTTAGCTGCTAGGGGCTTTGCAGCTATGGGCTCAATTAGGCTTTCAATTTTCCTTTTTCTGTGAAGAGGAGCTTCATCTTCATCAGTTTCCTCATCATCATCAAGATTAGATCTTGTGAGAGTTTTGCAGCCTTCTTCATTGCCCAGGGACTTGATTTGACCTTCTTCTTCTTCAGAAGATTCATCAATCCCTTTAACTTGTCTTCTCCTTGGAGCCTTGGTACTCCTTGGAGGTTTCTGTGCCATGGCCCTTATTATCATTGTAGTTCCTTCAGTAGGTTTCTGGGAAGCAGCTACTATTTGCAAAGCAGCTTGGCTTGGGGAGGGTTCGTTGATTCTGAGTGGTGGCAGGGAAGTTTTCACGTTTCTTCTTCCTCTCTGAGCCACACCAGCTCCAGATTTCTTCTTGTTTTCTTCTCCTTCTTCACATTCCCCCTGACTTTGAGGTCCAGATTTGTACACTCTTTCCCCCTTAGTCATTGTTGGCTGACTCAGTCTCATAAACGAATCTGAGAGAGAGTTAAAATGCCCTTGCAAATAATTGTAGGCAGTGACCAACTTCTGAAGTTCGGCTTTGAGCTCCTGATTTTGCTTGATAAGTCCATTGTCCTTATCAGTGAGCTCTGCCAATGGGCCTAGGATGGCATCTGCCTTTCCAGCAGTGTAACTTGCCTCTTGGAAAGCTTTTTTAGCTAAAGACGCATCATCGTCCCTTATCATTCCCAGATCTTTCTGAGCAATGACTATGCTTGTTGTTCTCTGAGTAACGAGCTCAGTGAACTTTTTCATTTCAGAGGGGACGGAGGCAATTACTTCCTTGTTCTGTGAAGACATCTCCTTTTTCAGATGAGCCAGTACTTGGTATCGGTTCATGTATTCATGGGAGTGGGCATTTGGCAGTTTGCTGAAAGTTTTAGGAGCAATCAGTTTCCTTTTCAAGTGTTAAACCGCTAGATGTTCATTGCGGTGCTCTGCCAAAGTCTTGTCTTCTTCATCATCTGAGTAATCAGCCCAGTGATCTTCATCCCCTTGGACATTTTCATCGATTGTGTCGAGTCCAGCAACCATCTCAGAGATTGGTTTCTTCCCTTTTTGGGAGGACGATGGTACTTCTTTTGAAGATGATGCAGCCTTAGCATCATGCTTGACTTCAGATACTTCTTCAGTATCGAGTTCTTTGGTGATAGCATTCACAGCATCCTGTAGCTCTTTAACCTCAGAGTAAGCAATCATTTCTTGTAAGTATTGATCTTGTAGTTGATCAAGCTTGTCTCTGGATCTAGCTATTTGATCTTCTAGTTGAAGATGGAGCTGTTGTTCTTCCAGCTTATGCGAGTTGGCGATTCGGTTTGAGTGTTTAATATTTTCTGATTGGTTTCTTCAGAAAGCTCAACTACTTGTATAGTAGTAACTGGGTGTTGGTGAGAAGATGGATGAGTAGATTTCTGAGGAGATGGAGACGGAGATTTCTGTGAAGTCTTCTCAGTGTGCTTTTCAGCAGCTGAGTCATTATTTCTTAGTGAAATTCCTCCGGTCCCTGGTGCAGGGGCATCATCATCATCCTTTTTGTCTTCGTCATCCTTTTGGTGATGGTCAGTGGGAGGTTCATCGAAGTAATTTTCGTTTATCTCTTCCTCCTCATCATCTTCAGATACAAGATTGATCACTTCCGGGATAGTGATCTTCTGCCCATTAACCTCTTCTTGTTCAGAAGGTATAAATTGCAGAGTCTGGGGCAGGACTGGCTTGAATGCCATCTGTAATCTTGTCTGACAATTTGCCTGTTCGAAGGCTTGTATCAAACTATGCGCCACTTCTCTGGAGAAATCCTTATGCAATAGGGTCGCAATTGCATATTGTTCGGTAGGGAACATTGCATGAATATATGTCTCCAAGTCAAGAGCTCGTGCTCGTCTGGTTGGGTGATCTGTGATTCTCAATATTTCAGAGAGATCGGAGCACCTTAATTTCTGCCATTTCTTGAAGCATTGAATGTGCTTTGGCAAAGTTTTAGCCTTGAAGAAGGGAAGTAGGTCCATTTTCTCATCAATGGGAACCTGCTTTGCATCTGTTTGAGCCTGAAAGAAAGAGTTTTGAGTGAGCTTCAAAACTTTTGTAGATATATTGAGTAGAGGTGTAGTTTAGTTTCTGGGTTACCTGAGTATGGACATCAGGCTCAGAGACTTGTACTATTGAGACAAGGGGTGTCTCAGATATCTTGTTGTGAGGTAGAGACTTGGAAGTCTGATCCTCATCAACCTCTCTTTCTTGAACCTGAGAATTAAAATTATCACAATACTTAGGAAATTTTATCAAGAAAAACTTTAAGTGACAAGTCAGATATCTGAGAGGTCAATTACCTCCATGGGAGGCTCAGATACTTGTCTCTCAGAGACTTGTGCAGTCTCTGGAATCTTTTCTTGTGATGAAGGCCTTGATGCCTCATCAATTTCCGTAGGTGCAGGGGATGTCGCAACTCTGTCCCCTTGCACTTCTACTTCTGAGTGAGCCTGTAAGTAGATAGTATTGAATAATTTAGAAGAAGTTTTAAGATAACCCAGGATGAAGAGTACTTATCACTGATTTTCATATACCTTCATGTTGGAAGGCTCAATGACATTTTCTTCAGAAACCTTTTCGGTCTCTGGGTTCTTTTCTGGCATTTCTGCCTTATCTTCCTTTTTCTCAGTTGGAGCCTGTTAGAAACATTTATTTTAAATGATTAAGCACATAAACATATAACTGAAGAAGTGTTATCTTAAGAATCAATTATTACCTGTGGCACAGGCTCAGATATCTTAAGAGGCGAGGTTGAGGGAACCTCCTTCTCAGTTTCTGAGGTAAGCTTTTCAGCTTCCTCTTGTTTCTGTGTTTCTAACTCAGCCTGTAATAAAGAAATTTTATGAGTAACAAGATGTATAAGCATAAAAATTTTCACAAGATAAGAGTTAAACCCATTACTACGGCGGTTTAGTTGATTGGTCTCTGGAACTTGTGACCTTTCTATACTTTGGTCTTCTTGTCCCAGTGCAGTTTCTTTGCTTGAAGTTTCTGGTACTTCACACCTTTCCTGAGTATGTAACTCAGTTGCCTCCCCTGGTTGATCATTCTGAGTAGATGTCTCAGTTTGATCCCTCTCATTGAGTTGGGGAACCTGCTCTTTTGCAGGATTTTCTTCAGCATACTGCATTGCTGGTAATTCAAAATGGAGTTCATTTACCATTTCATCAACCACTTGTGGCTGTTGTGGTTGTGGTTGTTGTGGTTGTCTGGAAGCAGAAGATTTGTCAGTAGAGTGTTCTTCCAGATTTTTAGATGTGGCGTTTCCATCAGCATCTGCCAGCACTAAAATACCACTCATCAGAGCTTTTTGAAGTTGTGCGTAAGAAACGTTCCCTGATGATGTGTTTGCACCAACAACCTTTGCTATAGGTGCTTGTTCAGCAACCTGAGGTGTAGTTTTAGCAAACCTGACCTGAGTACCCTGGTATGTACCAAGGACTGACCTGATTTGTAGGCAAAAACCTTTGATAATTTTAGCATGTTTCTTAGTGGAGAGGCATTCAAACAGGCCATATTACATAATAAAGGTACCCTGGTATGTACCAAGGACTGCATGTTTCTGAGTTCAGGAAATGTAAACTCAATCAAGATAGTAAAAAAACTAGTTATATAGAGAAACTTTGTGGATTTTGACATTACTATACCTTCCCTATTCATTGCGGGTTGGTTTATTAGTAAAACACAAATTGGCGATTCAAATCCCAGGATTGTTCATGAGTTGTTCCCCACCCCGGAGCTACTTTACCATATTCTGAATTCAAGGAACTCTAGTTCAACATATTGGACCCCAGATAACATGCATCATGTTCCTGAACCAACACACTAGACAGACTAGCTACCTACTGGATTTATCCCCTTATCAAACCTGACCTGAGCCACCCGTTATTTCAAGATTTGGTATGTCAAGCTGAAGAAGAATACGGGTTCCATCATGCAATGGGTGCCATAAAATTCCATGCAGTGAGGACAAATTCGTTGATCTCATCTCATGTTTAGGCCAAAGCTGATGTAAATATATATCATAGCTAGGTCTTAATTAAAAGTTAATTAGAGTTAGCATTGCTCAGGTGAAGATACATATTCAGGTCTTATACGGTCTTTGTCAGGTGGAAAAAAACATCTTCAAATGGAACTGAAGTTCCAAAAGGGCATCTAGCTGTTTATGTGGGAGGGTATGAGAAGAAGCGGTTTGTTATTCCAGTATCTTACCTCAACCACTCTTCATTTCAAGATTTGCTATGTCAAGCCGAAGAAGAATATGGGTTCCATCATCCAATGGGTGGCCTCACAATTCCGTGCAGTGAGAATTTTTTCAGTGATCTGATTTCTAGCTTAGGGTGAACAAGAATACAGATATTAGCTACACAAACAGTAAAAATTAGATAGAAGTCGAGAACTGACAATAAACTCTGGTTATTTTTATTGTTTTTTAACTCCAGAACAAAATTAAGTGTGTATACTCTGGAAAAGAAATCATTATGAATTGACAGAAATTTGAACATTGTACATGGACTCATCCTTAAAGCATACAGGTTGTATATTCCAATTCATACCATTGTCTTTCCCTTTTTTGCATTACAGATTAAAGGTTTGAAGCAGAGAGATGTTGTGTTTATTTGTTTGCTGCAGCTCTTAAAATAAAAAAGAGTTTTCAGATTTCATATGGTAAGGAGAAGGTGTGAGTGAGATAGAGAAAAGGGATGAAAGATGAAAGGTCTATGATCAGGTGTTGTACTTGCACTACATTTGCTTCAAGAGTTGTTGCATTGTAATTCATTACATTCTATTTCTATGGTTTATTTGAACTCAATTTAAGATGTTCCTACATTAATTTTCAAAGTGCATCAATGTACGTATAACAAATACATGCTGCATTCTTATAATCATCAGCGGTAACCAAATAACTTAAAGATCGAATGAAACAGAAGAGCAAATTAAGAACGAATGAATGACATATGCTATATAACTTGAAGGAATTAACATTTGAATCAATCATTTGATCATGTTTTACAATAACAGAAAATTGCCTAAACTAGTTTGCTGCTCTAGTTCCCTTCAGATTTCCCTTTTTGGGCCTGGTGTAAAACTCAATGGGAGGAAGATGCGGGAACTTGTCCTCGGACAACTGCGAATGCCAATCCCACTCTGGAATATCGATTTCTTTCAGATGAAACTTCCGAACCTTGTGCATCTCATCATCCGTCCAACGCATTGATCCTACCTCCCCAATCTTGAGACTCAACTCAGAAGAAATCTCCATAGCATATTCGACCGCCAATCGCCTGGTCATCATACGTGCACCTGGCGAAACTGTAGAGCCCTGGACTTGATCCCTGATACAGATGAAGTCGAGTGGAGAAAAGTAATGAGTAAGATCAATCTGTTCCTCCAACCGAGCAAGAAGGTTCTGGTTCTCTCTTTTGAGCTTGTCCGCTGCGTCTCTGGCAGACACCATCCGATGAAAGGACAAATCAGCACGGTCGGTATCGTCTTCGTCACACAGAATAGCAGATAAGCCAGCCTTCAAGTGAGAGTAGCCTTTCAAGAGCTTAAGCAATTTTCTCTTTTTAACCCCGCGGACAGAAGCCATATCGTGTTTCTGATAAGCCATGATTTCGTTGACGAACTTGAGAAAGACGGTGCGATCGACGGTGCTTTGGACTTTGTTGATGAATTCCAGCATGGCCTTTAAGGAGTTCTTCTGAGAGGGGGAAAGGGTTTTTGGTTTTGGTTTCGGTTTCGAAATCGAAGTTGGTTTGGGAAGGAAACGTTTGAAGTGGTGGGTGAGAAAGATGGCATCGGAGAAAAGGGAACGAACACCGGATAAGAGTTGATCGGTGTTGTGATGATCAGTACTTCCGGTGGAAAGTAGCAGTTTTTTGAATTTGCCATAAGTTTTGGAATTTCCACGACCGTAATAGAACTTCACCTTTCTTATGAAATCTCGTGCTGCTAATTCTAATTCTTTCTCACGATTGATTATTGACTCTTCTTCTTCTTCTTCAACCATCATTGATTCTTCTTCACTCTGCATATTCATCTTCGATTCGATCAAGAAACAAACAACAAAACAAAACAAAACAAATTCTCTTTCAAGAAAAGAAACAGAGCTAGCTAGGTAGCGTAAGTAGGAATTCTATTTCTTTCTGGTACGTTTATCAAAGAATTAGAGTTAGATTACATTACAGTATGTATATATATAACTTGGGAACTGAGGAATCCTATTTCATGTAGATTTCGATTTTATTAATTTCCTATTACCATTAGGAGGATCGTAATTATGGAAACAAATAAATAATTATTGTTTTCTAACAAGAGTCCGTTGTGAAAGACCCTATATATAGGAAAGTACCGAAAGTCCCCTTCAAATGTTAAAACTAGACAATTATACCTTTTTTCTCGACTTGGTTTTTTTATGGTTTTTCGCGGATCTTTTGAACCGGATTCATTAAAAACGGGTCAAGTATAATGTAAAAACTAGACAATATAATGTAAAAACTAGATCACTGAGTAAATTTCTGGATAATTAATAAAACTAGACAATTTATTTACAAAACTAGACAATTCGATTCTGATAGACAATATCATCATCAATTCAAAAACACTAATTTTTCTTCGATTGCTTTAGTTTCTTCAGAGCATTCTTCTTCAAATCATCCAATACGTCCTCTTCAAAATCATCATCAGCATAAGGTCTCTTATATCAAGGAAAAGGAGTTCCATGGAACAGCTCCATATGTTTCATCAGAAAAACACCACAGTCAAAAGTTCCAAGTTTACCAAGTCAAGCTTCACAATTTATACAAAAAAAACCATTGAACATTTATACAAAAACTGAAAATTCATCTCATAAACTAGACAATATAATGTAAAAACTAGAGAATTCAATTCTTAAACTAAACAGTATAGTGCAAAAACTAAATATAGACAATTATGTTCATGTTTGATCATAAAACTAGACAATATACACTAAAAACTAGATAATATCTCGTAAAAACTAGACAAATATGTTGAGCTCAGTTAGTAAATTTGATTTGAAGGTGAAGGTGAAAATGTAAAAACTAGAGAATTCCTAGATGTAATGTAAAAACTAGAAAATTTCTCGCATAAACTAGACAATATAATGTAAAAACTAAACAATATAATGTAAAAACTAGACAATATAGACAATTATGTTCATGTTTGATAATAAAACTAGACAATATCCTCTAAAAACTAGGCAAATATGTTGAGATCAGTTAGTAAATTTGATAGTTGGTGAAAATGTAAAAACTAGATAATTCCTTTCATAAACTAAACAATATAGTGTAAAAACTAGACAATATAGACAATTATGTTCATGTTTGATAATAAAACTAGACAATATTTCGTAAAAACTAGACAATATCCTCTAAAAACTAGACAAATATGTTGAGATCAGTTAGTAAATTTGATAGTTGGTGAAAATGTAAAAACTAGAGAACTCCTCGCATAAACTAGACAATATGATGTAAAAACTAGACAATATAATAGAACAACTAGACAAACAACATGAAACTGAAGAGATGAAACTAAAAATCGAGCAACAACAACAATCGCGATGAAACTGAAAATCGAAAATTGAGCAACAACAACGAAAATCGAACAACAACAACGAGCAAAACGCAAAATCGAGCAACAACGAAAGCAACAACGAGCAAAACGCAAAAATCGAGCAAAAACGAAGCAACAAATTACCTGATAATCACTGGAATCGCGATGAAACTGACAGCAAAGGCGAATCGCTTTTGGATCGAACTCAAATCGCGAAATCGAACTCAACAACTGACAACAACAACAACGAATTTGTAGATTCTAAATTCTAAACAAGGATGGAATTAGAATTAAGAGATCATCACCTGAGATATAGAGTCTATAGTCATGGTTTTGTGGCCTAAATTTGTAGATCTAGTTTCCTCTCACATTCTTCAGTCAATGAATTTGTGAATTTTGTTTGCTCGTCTTCATCAGATAGTGAATATGATTTCCTCTCGCCTTCCATGTGAAGCACATGAACATGCGCATTACCTCCACCGGAACCTCCATCAACACCGGTAACATCCACATCCGAGTTCGATTCAACCATTGAAGCAACTAATTAGTAAAGCAAAATCAACATGAACAAAAACTCAAAAACACATACCAAAACTTCAAAACACTGAAAATCGATCATAATAGAAACAAACCTGATAATCGCGAGTGAAGTCGTGAGAATTAGGGTTCTTCGCCAAAAATCGAGATAAATCGGATCAAAATTGGGAGAAACCGTATGAATGAAGTAGAAAATGGGAAAAACAGGGGAAAATGGGCTTATATAGTGATTCCAGAATATAAAACTGCTCGGCCCGCATCCAGATTTCAATGACCCGACCCGCGAAAAGGATCCGCGAAATATAAAACGGGTCAATGTAAAAACTAGATAATTTATATAGAAATCTAGTGGACTTTTTGGACTTTCCAAATGTGATAGTACTTTTATAAGACTAAGTATTCTAACAAACTAACAAAACAGACGAATCCTAACAACTTTATTTCTCCTCAGCTGTCAAATAAGATTTGCTTGTAAAACTCTCAATTTTCTTTTATCTACTTCTTTTTCCATAGATAAGATTGAGCACATTATTGGAAGGAAATGAAGGGGCTAACCATGTTTTTTTAAGTATAATATAACTAGTTAATGGCCCGTCGATACTCGACGGGGCATGAAGGCCAAACTCAAAATAAGAAATGAATATATCGTATAATAAAATGCTAAAGTTAATGAACATGTCGTATCATATGTTTTACCATCTTCGTCTTATATGAATACATTGAATCTCTTCTTACTGATAACCGTAGAGAGAGAACATGCAATTGTTCACGTTTGAATACGGGTGGGGTGGTAGAGGCTAACGTGTGAGAAAGATTGCCAAGGACTTTTGTTTATGGTCATTGCAAAATAGACGATATGGGAACTATATTCTATCAAAATTGGTAGGGAACTTCGATCGTCTTGTAGAATGTGCTAACCATCGCAATTTGAATGATAAACCTTTTGGGTTGGGTAGACTACCGTTATTATATTTGCCTCGATGATATGCTTTCTAACATTAGTAACTATGGCTAAACTTGTTCCATTTTACAATTCGGTAGTTTGATCTATATATCTGATAAGCATTATCATGAATACACTGAAGAATGCTATAGTGAAAATTGGTAGATTTAAGGTGGTTCAAAAAATAATGTATAATATGAGGATTATCATTTGTAAGAATAACAAATTCTTGACGTACAAGAATAATAGTTTTGCATTGAGTAAAATCTAGTAAATTACTGATAAGACTTGACTTCATATGAAGGCATCCGTACCTATAAAAGTATAAGGATATACGCTTAGATGTATTATAAATTGAGAAACATAAAACATAAATGAAAATATGCAAGTTAACAAATATATATGAAAAAATAAATTTACCTCATAATTTATCGAAAACTTCTTTGTAAACCACGTTGGTTGTCGTGTCGTACGTCTTACGTTCATTATCACATATGACTATATGAGTACTTTCAGTCCCTTTCTACTTGTAACTCTAGAGAGAGCAACATACAGTTGTCCGTGGCTGAATACAGGAGAAGGTAGGTAGAGACCGACATGAGAGAGAGAGACTGTCCCTGACTTTTATTTATTGTCATTGCAAAGCAGACGGATATAGGAAACTGTCTCCTTTCAAAACTTAGAGGAAACTTAATCTCATCAGATGGGCTCATCATCATCCTAGGGATGAAAACCTTTTGACTGACATTCATTCCAGATATCATTCTTGCTTCTATGATATGTTTCCCCAGATTAGTTACTATAAGCCTTGTTCCATTGCACAACTCAGAAGCCTGGTCAATATTTAGAACCTCACATGAATCCCACAGTATCAAAGAGGCATTTACAATATCAAATCTGCTACCACCAGGAACAAGTGGCAAAATTTGCCTGAAATCTCCACCGAATACAACTACTAAGCCACCGAAAGGATCATCTGGACGTTTCATAACATCTCTAAACTCCTGTCGAGTGCCTCAAAGCAATATTTGTTGGTCATCGGTGCCTCATCCCAAATTATAAGTTTGGTTTGCTTGAGTAAGCCGGTGACATTAGAATCCGGCTTCAACTTGCTGCATGTTGATTCCTCATGACACTTAATATGAATACCAAACCTAGAATGAGCAGTCTTACCTCTAGGTAGCAAGAGTGATGCAATACCACTTGATGCTACTGGAAGCACTATATCTCCTCTAGCACGCAAGCTGGAATACAACGTGCTCCAAATAAAAGTCTTGCATGCACCACCGTAGCCGTATAAAAAGAACACACCACCTCTGCCCCCGTCAACTGCATCCATAATCTTATCGTAAATTGTATGCTACTCGTCAATCAAACGTGGGTACAGTCCGTCGAATTCCGATCTCATGGCATCTCTGTCGTATGACATCTCATCAACTATAAACTGAGTCGTGGCGTTGTCAGTTATAGACTCATCTGGGATTGGCATAGACTCAAAAAAAGCAAGACTGCTGCAGTTTGATTTCAATAGCTTCTCAATTTCAAGCAACGCTAGGTTATGGATTTGTTAAATTTTCCTGAGTTCCACTTCTTTCTGGTGGCATGATAATCCTCTACATGAAACCTTCTATGTCGCTGATACTGTTGCGAATCTTGAGTCTGTGTCACGTACTGATCCTGTGTCTAGTACTGATCCTGTGTCTTTCTCTAATCTCAGATGATCCACGACGTCGAGCATGATCCTCAAACAAATCGACTATGATCACGACGTCATCGACTATGATCTGAGTCCGATACTCACGTGATCACCTGGCCGGATCGAAGCATGATCCTGACTGATAATCACTATGATCCTGGGTCTGATAATGAGCATGATCCTGAGACTGATACTGACTATGATCCTGAGTCTGATACTCACTGTGATCTTGTGACTGGAACTGAGCATGATCCTGAGACTGATCCTTAGTCTGCGTTTGATTCTTCTTCTTACTGGGCTTCTTCTTTTGACTCTTCTCGTAATCACTTTTGTACTGCTGACCTTGAGCTTTAGGTGGACGGCCTTTGTGATTGTGATGGAGTGGTTCATCAATATTGATAGCATCTGGGAACTTTTGTTTGTGGATATATTCAGCTAGCATCCTCTTTTGGGCATCGGTTGCAAACTCCTTGAAATTCTTGAATGCATCGTCACATAGATCATCAGCACTTGCTCTTCCCGATTCACTCTAGTCACGTTCTGCATCTACATCAAGACTCTTCCAAAAGGGATGAATGTCGATTGGATCAATGGGCATGTTATTCCCGATTAAAGTGGTCATCTCGCATGCACATGGCAATCCATGCGTAGTACGTAACTCATGAGTGCAGTTGCTCGGATGGGGTGTCTTTTTCATCTCTTCGACTAAGAGCTTAATGCCGTTATGCGAAACAACACCTGAAAGTCTCCGAAACAACATGAAACGCCTACAAGGAAGAAGAAGCTTCGTTCTGTTCAATTCAAATTGTGATCTGATGGTATTCAAATCAAGTTCATGTATCTCATGAATCTTTTTTAAAATTGTAGGGAAATTAGCTCTCGAACTCCTGATCCATGACTTGACTTGACTGTGTGCACTTTCAACCCTACAAGTAATTATATGATATTTATAATATATTGCATAATAGTAGTGTACTAAAAATGAATAATAATATGTACCTGTTAGTTGTTAGAGCTCCAAAATGCTGATATTGGTTCGTCCAATAAGCCACGAAGTGAGTATGAAACGGAACTAACCAAGTCTTCTTCAGATACTCTCCGAATCCTGGTAAATATCTCCAAGTATGCAATATCTCCTTCACGTAAACATCGTACTCCTCCTCTGTTTTTGCATTCACCACATTATTCCACCTTGACTTAACTGCAAACTCAAACTCCTTGTTACCAACCAACTTCACATGTTTCTGTTGTACGTCTACACCAATGTGTCGTCTACAAAGTAAAGTGGTGGCATTTGGGAAAACTTTGTGAATGTTGTTAGTGAGGGCCAACTCTCTATCTGTAACAATAACTCCGGGTGGTTTAATACCTTCGAAAAAATGAGACAATGAGCGCATGATCCAAAGGTAGCTATCCTCTTTTTCGTTCTTAATGAATGCAAATGCAACATGAAAATTTTTCCCCGTTGGCAAAAACCCAATAACCTCCACCATAGGCATGTCATACCGGTTAGTGGAATATGTGGCATCCAACTCCAACACATAAGGATACAATCGAAGTAAATTAACACTATGAGGATGAGCAAAGAATACATCACCAAGATTATTTGTTCCATCCTCAAGCCTCTCCCAGTGGTAGTATCGATGATCATTCAACAACTTCAGGAAGTATTGCATCGTGCTCAACCCATCCATATCCACCTTCTTATTTTTCTGTATGGCATTGTAGATATGCCGTACATTACTAACATTATCCTGAAACTTGTCTTTCACCATTTGTAGGATACTCATAGGTCTCAAATGAGTCTTGTACAACTCACCCACAAGTTTCCGCTCGCCTTCCTGTAACTTCGACGTCGATGTATGCCAATTTGCGTGATTACCAAGTGCATGGTTGTGCTTGCCTCTACCGTCGCTCGTTTGTACAACCCATTGACCCTCACCCCTTCTTTTAAGCTTCAATTGAAATGGGCAACCATTCTTCTTCGTCCCACTTGATGTTCGGGGAACAACATCAACTCTATCAGTGGTTGTAGTACGGTACTTCCCACTGCATTCACAACCAATGTAGACAGGGTTCTTGTTTGAGGTTATCACCGTAAAAAATATGTTGTTTTCCCGACCGATGCGTGTTACTTGATCTTCAGCATCTTCTCTACAACCGAATGTACCCATACTTTGAAACAAGTGGTTATGATCTTCATGCTCAATGTCGTCCTCCTCGACCCCATCATAACCCGGCCCAAAAATGGCTTCTTCACCATAATCATACTCCGGTGAAGGTATAAAATATCTTGGTTCGTCATCATTTAAGGGAGGTTCTTCGTCTGAATCCGTTGGATATCTATCCGGATCAATATATGGATTACTCTGAAAAATTCAAACATAAGATCAATGTCAGAAACAAATAAAAATAAATTTGATCAAATCATATACGCTAAAACAATATAACTAATCACTTTTTAAAAAAGTATTAGTAAAAAACTGTCCAAAATATAGTCTAATTACTTAAAGGGCACTTAAAAAGAAAAAAAGAAAAAAAAATGAATTAAAACAGAGGTGGGCCGCATGGCAGCCCTGGGGGCTGCCAAGCGGGCTGCCAGATCCGCGCCTAGCAGCCCCCAAGGCTGCCAGAGCGCGGTCACGGCTGACCACAACAGCGTCTTCGTTTTTTTGGCATTTTTTCGAAATTCTAATGAAATCTTAATTAATTTAAAAATACGAACGCAATAAACTAATAATAAACACCTATAAAATATTAAATTAAGATAATGAACAAATTAATACCTCTTCAGATCCGTCATAGTTGCCAAAGTCCGGCCAATACTTGGAAGACATGAGTTTTTGTTATCGTATTGTGTTGTTATGTGTTTACGATTATATAATTGTGAAAATGTGGGGTTTTGTGGAATATAACATAAATATGGGACCAATTTTCATATTTATACTACTTGAGGTACTTTTTACAATATGTTAAAAAGTGTTCTGCGTTTAGTAAAAAGTATTCAGCGTTTAACATTCCTGTTAATGAATCATCCATTTGAAGAAGAAAAAGGTATTTGAATTGAGACATTGCAATTCTCCAAATCTTGCCTGTAACCAACTCTTCTTGTAAGTGTCCATTGATTTCTTGGTAGTCATTAGCTTACATTCTCGTATATTGGCTCTGTTTACCACTAGCTTTTCAGCTAGATTTCCAGCTCCATGAGCTTTTTTTACCATTGACTAATAAAAAGCTCGTTACGTGAACGCGCAGCTTCTTTAACTAGCTAGCTGGAAAAAGAAGCTAGTCCATGTAGCTTTTTTTTTAAAGAAGGAACTTCTTATCTTTTTCATTCCGAAAATATCCCTAACCTATATTAACCTAAATTAGAATAAAGAAAATAAGAAACCATCGCTTAGAAGAAGCCATCGGCAGAAGGCCAAAGCCACATCGCTGCTCTCTCTGTCTTCTCCAATTCGCCGCTGCTCTGTCTTCTCCTGCTCTGTCCAATTCGCCAGAAGCCATCGCCAGAAATCACCAATTCAGAAGAAACCTGCTCTGTCCAGTTCAGAAACCATCCGTCACGCCTCATCTCCAATTCTCCGATAATCCTCCATCTCCTCTATCAATTGCAATTGATTATTTACTTTTTGCTTCTTGCTATGCTAAAAATCAAGCTTGAAAACATGTTTGTGCAGAAGACTGTTGTGTTATTAAAACTTAGAGAGAAAAAGAAAACTTAGTATATGTTTACAATGAACCATAGGAGGGGTATTTATAGGGGCTAAATTACAGCAAGAAGGAAGAGTAAATTTACAATTGGTTAAAGAGAGTAATTTGTTATAGTAAAGCCATAAAAACTCCAGAACAGCTCTTATCTTCTTCCTCTGTTTCTGCCCCAAACTTGTCTTCTTCCTCTGTTTCTGCCCCCAAACTTGTCTATATGTGCATGTGGAACCTTCATTTGTGGTACATTAAAATCGAGTTTGATTTGTTCTTTTGTATCAGGTGAGACATGCATATTAGTGGTTGCTTCTATTATGAATGAATGAGTCTGTTATATTGATACTCGGTGCTATACCTACTCAGAAAGAGACGGTTACTTGGTCCCTTACCCAAATACAAGGTACCACAAATCTCAATTTGAGCATGAACAACCTTCTAATGGGCAAGAAGCATTTAACAAGTTACATTCATCACTTAGAAGCTGCATCGAAAGATCATTTGGCGTGTTGAAGAAAAGATGGAAGATATTGGCTGAAATGCCACAATATAGCATGGAGACTCAGATTGATGTTATTATGGCTGTGGTTGCTTTACATAATTACATTATGATACACTCCGAAGATGATCTAATATTTAATGTACTTGAGAGTCATCCAGATTATATACCCTTTGAAGAACTCCCTGATACTGCTAGTGCTACCAACCATGGAAATTCAAGAGAAACATCTACTGAGATGAATATAATCCGTGACAACATTGCAGCTTTGATATGGGGAAGTGATGATCTAGCTTAGTTACGTTTTCTTTTTGTAAACCGGAAGGTCATTAGAATTCTCAACTTATACTATTTTATATTGGTGGATCCTTTGTTATACATTTTGTGTACTTTTTTTGCAACTAGCATAAGGATTAATGTATCCGCACCTCTTTAAAAAGCATATATGTAGTACACATCAAATACTGATTTTTTTCATTACTAAGTTAAAATGTTCAACGATTATTTCTTTCAGCTTCTGATAATTTTGATGATGTTATTAAAGTGGCGATGTAAAGTACATTAAATATATATTATAATTATTTGACAAAATATGATATATTATTATTTAAAAAACTATAGACTAATA
Organism: Plantago major; assembly: GCA_026545765.1. Classification (NCBI taxonomy): domain Eukaryota; kingdom Viridiplantae; phylum Streptophyta; class Magnoliopsida; order Lamiales; family Plantaginaceae; genus Plantago; species Plantago major. The sequence goes on along the minus strand of CM048843.1, from coordinate 85,162,148 downwards.
ATACGATAAGAAAGGTTAAAGACAAGAAAAATAAGAGTAATGCCCTTTTATGTCATTTTACAAAATACCAGCTAGATTTTCAGTTAATTTGCTAAACACCTACATTTAAAACCAGCTAGCTTTTCAGCTAACTAATCAGCTACCTAACCAGCTAGATTTCCAGCTACCTAACCAGCTACCTAACCAGCTAGTTTTGAACAAAGCCATTATCTGATTAGCTCACTTCAAGATAATAAATCTCAAGAAACATCCTAATTTTTTGAAGAATATGAGTTTAGTTTGTGTTTCTTTCTTTCTTCTTTCTGTTTAACATCCCAAGCCTTCTGCCTGAGTTCTTGACCTTTTTTTCAACTCATTTCATTGAAATAAAAATGTTCTACACCCTCGCACCACTTCAAAGCAACTAGCGTCTAATCGTCAAACAGGGGATGGATGGTGTGTGGAGGCACCCAGCTGGAATCTCTGGGACGAGTTGTCGCTTGGATTAGACGAATGATCCGAATTACAACAATGTTCCAAGTGACCTGTAGCAAACTTACATAGTACTGTATCCAAGCACTGATCTACCTCCTACCAACTCTTGCACTCAAATCATAACAATAACCCTACAAAGTACAAATGAAATGCCAAAAATATATTATTAAGTTCTACAGTAGACAACCATCTATCCACACTAAATAGTTGAGTATCAAGAAAATGTGCCCGTAAATTGATCCTCTCCAGAAAATCCGATTTCAGAGGATAAATAAACATCAAGGTGCGTATTAAAACACATTCTTACTAATAATCACTGCAATAGAACTATCATAACCACATCCGCACCAACTACCTAACAGGGATGAATATGCTACTTCAAAATGCTGTCAATCTAAGATCCCTCGTAGTGGTGTTGTTATTGATTGGTGGAACAATCAACAGGGCTGGATGGAACTATCAAACAGAACGGCCCCAACTTCAAAATGTAAAAGGACTACAGTCGTATAATGATATCATCACTGAAACGATCACATACCTAATCCATACATTATTCTACACAGGAATCCAAAGCACTGAAGCATGCGATAGCATTATGCGAGAAGCGTAATAAATTACAATCACTTCATATTTACAATCTAATACAAAAGAAGAAAGCAAACAACTACTTGTTGGCAGGCAATAACTAATAGTCCATACATGAGCAAAATCAAAAATGGTTCAACTTGGAAAAGCACAAGGCTCACAACACTAAAGCAAATAAATACATAGAATCTCATATTAGATCGAGCAAAAAGTCAATAAACAGGTTCAAGTAACTGCAAATTCACCATACCCTAATCATCGGAACATTTAATAGTCCATACATGAGCAAAATCAAAAATGGTTCAACCCAGACAACCACAAGGCTCACAGCACTAAGCAACTAAATACATAGAAACCCATATAAGATCGAGCAAAAAGTCAATAAACAGGTTCAAGTAGCTGCAAATTCACCATACCATAATCATTGGAACATTCAAAACATAAATTGCCAACCTATCATTAATTGTTTTCTCACAAGAATAGAAATGTGTTGAAGAAAATTACCTGATCCAGACGAAGCTCTGGCATCCTACAAATAAGAGCAGATAAGAACAAATGTTTGGCTTCTAGCACCTACAATATGCGAAATTGGAAAGAGACTAGCAGAAGTAATCATAGTGAAAAGAGCTACAATAATCAAAGTGACATATTAGAACTTCGGAATACAATTTGCTAACTAGTTCAGGCATCTTTACGATGAGGAGGTAGCAATTTTAGTCAAATGTAATTAAGTCATTGGTATAAGAAAGAGAAGAATTGGTGCCCTCCATCATCTCCTTTTCTTGCTGTCTCTTTTGTTGTAGCACATTCCATCTCACTGTTTTGCACCACACACCCAGATGCCTAAAAAAATAGCAAGATGCTCTTACTTAGCTCTTGCTAAGAAAATCCTACAGAGATGTGAGTTTAATGCACTTAACTATTGCAAACAGAAGATCTATGATTAAGGCATAAATAGTTTAATTTTTTATTGAATTTCTAAACCACATACAATTTGTAGCCCAAACATACTAGTACAACATAATTAAACTGATCTACACAGCTAACCAGGAATAGATCTTTTTTAGTAAATGAAATATAACAACATTCAATATTAGATCTCATTTGAGAAATAATCAACAATTTCTCTGCAAGTGGAGAAAGTTATGATTGTATTAATATTTTGAGTCTTATCTTTATGTAATTTCGGAACACCCTTTAAGTTCATGATATACTGAACGGTTGTTTCCTGTATCCACCCCTGTTTGCCTCCAAGAATGTCAGAGTCAACTTCATAAACGACCATCATTAATATACAAATCTTGAAATTTCACAAAGTTGCCTCCTTGAAAAGAACTGAGCCGAACTCCATCAGTCCTGTCCCTTGTCGTCCCCTCCTGCAGATTATACACAACATCCGTACAGAGATCAGTTACAATTGCAGTTTGCTTGTCCCAAGATAACGTACAAAAGTACATTCATATCCCAAACTCCATCTCCTTTGGTGTTAGATGATACACAACAACAACATCTTCATCGTTTATCAACACAATCTCCTTGTCCCCAATAAAACACGAAGGTATCTCTTCACTCTGACCTTAAATCAGCAATATTTTGGGTCCAAGACTCTACTCTATACTTTTGATAATCCATAGAGAGGAATACGAGAATACTCCAGCTGTCTACAATTCAAAAGCATCCTCCAACAACTGAAAGTCTATTATGCACACATTTACCATCATAAAAAGTATTCGTAGGCCAATTGAGCTAACAAAAGCTCCATCCAAAATTAAAGGAATCATAAGTAGGCGGACAAGCATGAACACATTTCCATACACATTATTCAGTATGTGTGTGTGTGTATAATGTACCTCAAATGATGGATAAATATGTTTCCGATCATGGCGATCCACATAATACGAAAGCATTACAACCTTATGATCATCACTAGAATCATCATATCCAAATCCATACAGCCTAATTACAATTTAAAAAAAAAATCCTTCGGTTATTACAGTCTTATGATCCATTCTTAAAAGCCCCATTGCCACCCTTGATCATTTTACGATCAGACGAACTACTAATAAGTAATAACCCACTTCCAATCACCGGATGCTAGATGAGTTGATCTATAAAATCTTGCCGGGCTAGTTTTACAGTACCAAATTAGCACAATTTTATAGTGTTGCAGAGTAATAGGGTTTACCAGAAGCATCTTACTGTTCCCAGATCGGAGCAAAAGTAACCAAGCCATTGCATGAACCAATCACTCCTGAGCAAGTGTACATCAATTCAAGCTTCTTCGAGAATCAAATGGTGTTGGCGAGTTCTGCGAGTAAGGTGATGAATTTGGAGGTGGAAAGAGTAGTGAACCATTTTCTGCCAACTGATTTTGCTGGCAGCCATACAAAGATGGGCTTAGATCAAGATTTCTTCAGGGAGATGGAAATTCACCATTTTCGTAGAGATTAACTGTCCAAATCAAATTACTACTTACTCCGGTAAGTCTCGACACAAACTTTCCACTTTGATTTTTTTTTTTTTTTTCAACCGTCTACAACTTTCACTGCAAGTTAATCATAAGAGAAAATTACATATGGTACCCCTTAAATTGACCCTCTAAACAGATTAGTCCCTTCTATTCGAACAATAACAGATACATTCCTGGAGTTGACCAAATCCGAAATACATTTCTCTCTCCTGCCATGTTGGAATTATTTTGATTGAAATAATAAAGAAAAGAAAAAATAAAATTCAATTAATTTACTTATTAAAGAAAGAGTAAGTCTTCTGGGAATCAGTCTCTATATAATTTATCTAGAGACGTACTTATATTGTCAAGAAAATCATCCATGTTATTAATCAAAACACTTATATTCTCAACATTGGTATTTTTTCATATTACAACAAGATTTGTTTCATTAACAACATAAACGTTTTGATTAATAACATGGATGGTTTCTTGATACGATAAATGCTCGCATAAAGTTATTTGAAATTGCTCTCATGAGACTTTGTGTTAAAGAAAATGTAAAATAAAAATAAAAACCCCAAACCCATTTTCTTCTTCTCTTCCCTATCTTCTTCCTTCCCTTCCCTTCCCTTATTCCTCTTCTTTTTATGTTGTTCACAGCTCCACCGGAGCTGTAATTACGGAGCTGGATAAACACAGCTCCAAATCGTAATTGTTGCAACTCCGATTTGAGCGATTTTTGCTCGATGGAGTCAGAATCGAGTTGTTCATGACTCAAATTGGGCTATGACTCGATTTTGAGTCTTGCACTCAGTCGATTCAGCTCTGTGACTCAATTTGGATCTACAACAATTTTGGAGCTGTGCAGCCCCATTATCGGGGCTGGAACAGCTCCGACATGGGGCTGTTCACAGCTCCAAATTGGCTCCAAAATCGGAGCTATGCAGCCCATGTCGGAGCTTTTCCGGCATGGAGCTTCCAAATCGGAGTTGGAGATGTGGATATGGAGTTTCGATTGTTGTTTAAATTGGTTTCATAGTTTAAGGGACTCAATTTAGAGTTTTGGAAACTCTAAGCCTTTACAATTGAGAATTTAACAAACCTAATTGCAAAATTGAAAAAGTTATAGGGACCTAATTGAACTTTTAAATTTTATGGATAATTACTAGTTGGGCCCAAATAGTTTATGGTCATTCAATTGACTCCAACTCACCAATTACATCCATTCAATTACATCAGCGTCTCTACATTTGTTTCTCTTAATTACAGACAGGTCCACTGTCAATTGGGGCCTAAATTAAAGAGGAAAAAAGAAAATCAAAAAGAAAATAAAATAGAGAAACATAATAAAAGAAACTCAAAAATCAAAATATTCAATGGCATTTTCGTTATTATGACCAACTTTGACTGACACATCCGCAAAAAGCAAGTCCATGTCATCGGCAGGTTTGAGTTTTGGACCCATTTGTAATATTAGAAATTACTCAGTTCAATATTTGGATGTAACTGTAATTGTTCGAATAGAATGAGTGAATATGTTATTGGACCCAATTTAAGGGGTACCATCTGAAATTTTCCCTAATCATAAACCGCAAATGTAAAAATTTCAATTTTACAATGAAAGTTTAGTTCCGACCCAACCTTAAAATTCGGGTTTGGATCTGAAATTCCGGGTCCAGTAAGGGTTCGGGTTCAGACCCGAACCCTGATACATTAAAGGGTCTGTGTAAGGCTAGGGTCCTGATTCCAGTTCTGTTCCTAGAACCGCAATTTCAAATCTCCATCCCCGGTTCTGTTCGGTCAGTTTCTACATGCAAATTTTAATGTATGAAACTGGAAGGGAACCAGAGATTAAATTGTTCCCCTGCCAACCTACCCATACAAAAGTTCAAACTTCAAAGCACGCAAAAGTACTATCTATGGAACTAGATTGAATTGAGAAGGGAAAATTCTTGGAAGAATTAATGGATGTTGCAGTAACAGTGAGAATAACATTGTCTGTGCAGAGAAATTGATTTAAAGGGAGAAAACGGGTTTTGGATGATTAAAGGCGTGTTTATACTTAAAGCCTTGTGACGTGTCGTTCACTGGTTGGCTGGGATCACGTGGGATGACGTGAGAAGTCGTATAAATAGTGTTTGGCGCTTCTACTGTTCATAATTCCAATTCTGTAACAGAAAATCAGTTTCCTTTCTTCTTCCTTGAGCTATTCATGCTCTGTTTTTCTTTCTTCTTCTGTAATCGATAATCTTGGTGATTGATTGTAACTTGTGGTTGAATACTCAATAAGAAGATCTGGAATTTCTCCCGTGGACGTAGGCTATTGCCGAACCACGTAAAATCGTTGTGTTTCGATTGCTTGGAGTGTTTACAATTTTCTGGAAATATTGATTGTTGTTGTCACTGTGATTACAATTGGTGTTGCAACAGTCGTTGATAATTTGTTCGGTTTGGAGTTGATCGTTATTGTTGATTGTTTGAGTTGATTCTAAGAACAATACGCAACAATTGGCGCCGTCTGTGGGAAGGTGAAATCAGCTCAAGAACAATTATGGCGACAATGGCAAGATTTGACATTGAAAAACTGACAGAGAAGATCGATTTCTCATTGTGGAAGGCAAAGATGGAGGCTCTACCGGTTCAACAGGGATTAGAGCAAGCTCTGCTAGGTGATGCTGGATTTCCTAAGGAATTTGATGATGCTGAGAAGAAGCGTATCATATGAAAGGCACGAAGCTCACTGATTCTTTCATTGGGGGACAAAGCACTGATTGAAGTGATTAAAAAAAAGACTGCAAAGGCAGTTTGGGACAAGTTGGAATCTCTGTATCATGTCAAGTCATCTGCAAGTAAACACTACAAAAATCGGCTCAGTAGCGGATAGATCCGTTACTGAGTTATCTATCCGTCGCCCGGCTCGGCGGATCGGGCGACGGATAGAAAATCCGTCGCCCCCCTGGAGCTGTGGCGACGGATAACAATCCGTCGTCCAATTCGCGACGGATTGGACGACGGATTGACCAATTTTTTTTTTTTTAAATTGATAACGTGGCGACGGATAGATTCTATCCGTCGCCCCATTTCTATTTTTTTTAAAAAAAATAAAATCCGTATTCGAATTTTTATATTCGTATACGGATTAATTCGTATCCAATTTGTATTCGTATACGAGATATTGATTTGTATTCGTATACGGATTAATTTGTATTCGAATTTTTATATTCAGTATCAATTTGTATTAAATGCAGTGCGGTGGTGGTGGGAGGAGAAAGGTGGTGCGGTGGTGGCAGTGGTGGTGGCAGGGTGGTGGTGGTGGTGGAGGAGATGGTGGTGGTGGCAGGGTGGTGGTGCGGTGGTGGTGGGAGGAGAGAGGTGGTGGTGGTGGTGGAGATGGTGGTGGGAGGAGAGAGGTGGTGGTGGTGGTGGTGGAGATGGTGGTGGTGCGGTGGTGGTGGGAGGAGAGAGGTGGTGGTGGTGGTGGTGGTGGAGATGGTGGTGGTGCGGTGGTGGTGGGAGGAGAGAGGTGGTGGTGGTGGTGGTGGTGGTGGTGGTGGTGGTGGAGATGGTGGTGGTGCGGTGGTGGTGGGAGGGAGAGAGGTGGTGGTGGTGGAGATGGTGGTGGAGGAGGATGGTGGTGGAGGATGGTGGTGGGTGGTGGTGGAGGAGAAAGGTGGTGGAAGGAGAAAGGTGGTGGTGGGAGGAGGAGAGGAGAAATGGAGGAGAAGTGGTGGAGGAAAGGAGGTGGTGGAGGAGATATATGGTTTTTTTTTAGGCTTTTAGCGACGGATAGATCTAGATCTATCCGTCGCTAACGTTCCCGGCTATAGCGACGGATAGATCTATCCGTCGCTAAAATTTTTTTTTTTTTTTTAAATCTTGGTCAACGCTCTGTAGCGACGGATAAGTTTTATCCGTCGCCCCGTTTGGCGATCCGTCGCTACAGGGGCGACGGATAAAATCCGTCGCCCCTTTCCGTCCCGTTACAGCAGAATTCTTGTAGTGAAAATGCATTTGAAACAAAAGTTGTTCTCATTCAAAATGAGGGCTGACAGATCACTTCTTGATCAGGTTGATGAATTCAATAAGTTGTGTCTGGACATTGAATCACTGGATGTGAAGGTGGAAGACAATGACAAGGCAGTGTTGTTGTTAAGTTCAATACCAAAGAACTATGAACACTTCATAGATTCCATAGTGATGACCAAGCCGGATGATCTCACAGCTGCAGATGTTGAGAAGGCTCTAAGGAATAAATTGGATCAAAAGAATGTTTGAACTCAGCCTGAAACAGCAGCTGAGAGTTTGTTTGTCAAGCAGTCTTGGAACAAACATCATGCCAATAAAGGGAAGATGACAACCAGACCAAAGCAACAGTTGAAGGAATCAAGCTCAGCCGGGAATGATAACACAGAGAAAAGGAAGTGCTTTTACTGCAAGAAACCACGTCACTTGAAGAAGAATTGCTTCTTGTTAAAGAGGGAAAGGAGAGGAGGAAAGGCACCTGAGCAAGGTGGAGCTAACACAGCAGATTTGGCTGAATCCTCAGATGCCTATGATTGTGCAGAGGTACTTTCTATTACTGAATCAAAGTGTGGTTTGAATTGGATTTTAGATTCAAGTTGCTCCTTTCAAATCTGCCCAATTAAAGATTGGTTTGAAGATTTCAAGTATGGGAACATGGGTAAAGTGTTGTTGGGAGATGATTATGCCTATAGCATTAAGGGCACTGGTAATATAAGGCTGAAAATGCATGATGGTGTAGTTAGAATTATCACCAATGTTAGATACATTCCTGACTTGAAGAGAAACTTAATATCCCTAGGAACACTTGATAAAATGGGATATAAGTATGGGTCTGAAAATGGAGTGATGTCAGTAATGAAGGGGAACACTTCTGTGATCAAGGCAAACCTCATAAATGGCATGTACATTATGGAAGGTGAAGTAGTGTCTGGTATAGCATCTGTTGTTGCCAATGTTGCTGCAACTGTCAGTGCAACTGTTCCTACAACAATGGATAAGACACAGCTCTGGCATGAGAGATTAGCCCATATCAGTGAAAAAGGGTTAAAGGAACTATCTAAACAAGATGCCCTAGGTGGTGATAAGGTATCTAAGCTCAGTTTCTGTGAGATTTGTGTCCTTGGTAAGGCTCACAAGACAAGCTATGAGACTGGAAAGCATACAACTAAGGGACCACTGGATTATGTTCACTCTGACTTATGGGGACCTGCAAGAACTGAAACCTTGAATGGAGGAAAGTACTATATGTCAGTCATTGATGACTACTCAAGGAAGGTATGGCTCATGATCTTGAAATCAAAGGATGAAGCTTTCTCTAAGTTTAGGGATTGGTTGATTGAGATGGAGAATCAGACTGGGAGGAAACTCAAGTACCTCAGAACTGACAATGGGCTGGAGTACCTATCTGGGGAGTTCAATGAGTTTTGCAAGGGAAAAGGTATAATAAGGCACAAGACAGTGCCAGGAACCCCTCCACAAAATGGAGTGGCTGAGAGATACAATAGGACTATGTTGGAAAGGATCAGGTGCATGTTAATCAGCTCTGGTCTATCAAAAAGGTTTTGGGGAGAAGTTTCAAACACAGCTTGTTATCTAATTAATAGGAGTCCCACTTCTGCTCTACATTTCAAAACACCATAGGAGGTTTGGTTAGGGCACACACCCAGGTATGATCACCTGAAAGTCTTTGGTTGTTTAGGTCTTGTTCACATAAAACAGGACAAACTAGATGCAAGAGCTCTAAGATGTGTGTTTCTGGGATACCCAACTAGGGTAAAGGGATACAAACTTTGGAGCATTGATCAGAAGAAGTGCATTCTAAGTAGGGATGTTACATTCAATGAGAAGTTAATGCCTCTCAGAACTCAAGCTGCATCAGGGACAAAGGCACAAGTGTCTCCTACACCTGACACTATAGGAGAAAATGATAATACTAAGGTTGAGGTGGAGCATGTGTATGATACACAGGTGCTTGACACTTTTGTTCATGAAAATGAAGAACCCTCAGAACCTTATTGGTACCACTTGTTGATCTGCAACATGCATGCATCAAGGAGGATCAGCGACAAGCACCAAACTTGTATGGTTTTGGAAGAGTAGGGAAGTCCTACATGGTATCTTATGCATTGAGCATTGCTGAGGAAGTTAACTATGCAGAACCAAACAGCTATCATGAAGCTGTCACTTGCAAAGAGAAGTCTTTATGGTTGGAAGCTATTCAAGAGGAACTGGAGTCTCTTAACAAGAATAAGACTTGGAGTATTGTCACTGTGCCAAGGAATACCAAGTTGGTAGGCTGTAAATGGATCTTTAAGAAGAAGGATGAAGCAGCTGTTGGTGGAAAAGTGAGATACAAGGCAAGGTTGGTGGCAAAAGGCTTCACTCAAAGAGAGGGCTTGGACTACACAGAGATCTTCTCTCCTGTAGTCAAGCACACATCAATCAGAATACTGATGTCCATTGTTACTCAAGAGGGTCTCTTTCTGCAGCAAATGGATGTAAAGACTGCATTTTTGCATGGTAATCTAGAGGAGATAATATACATGAGGGTGCCAGAAGGTGTAACTGTGAGTAATGCAGATACAAAGGCATGTTTACTCAAGAAAACTTTGTATGGCTTGAAGCAATCTCCTAGGCAGTGGTATAAAAGGTTTGATGAGTTTGTTGTTTCAGTGGGGTTTAAGAGAAGCAGTTATGACAGTTGCATTTACCAAGCTGGGAAGCAAGATACAGGGTACTTGTACTTATTGCTCTATGTGGATGACATTTTGATTGCTGGCAAGAGCATGGTGATGATTGAAGATGTTAAGGAGAATCTCAACAAGGAATTTGAGATGAAGGACTTGGGAAATGCAAAGAGAATTCTTGGAATGGACATTTGCAGAAGTCATGATCAACAAGTCACAACACTCACTCAAATGAGTTATTTGTCAAAGGTGCTGCATAAGTATAAGATGCATGAAAGTAAGCCTGCATATGTACCATTGAATCAAAGCATAAAGGTGTCAAGTGCTCAGTGTCCCACAGATGATTCAGAGAAAATGAAAATGGAATCTGTTCCATATGCAAGTGCAGTGGGAAGTATTATGTATACTATGGTATGTTGCAGACCTGACTTAGCATATTCCATGAGTGTTATTAGCAGGTATATGAGCAATCCAGGCTATGCTCATTGGGAAATTGTTAAGGGGGTTCTAAGGTTTATTAAAGGAACACAGGATCATGGTTTATACTTCAAGGTTGCAAAGAAAACAGATCAGCCATTGGTTGGATATGTAGATGCTGATTAAGCATCAAATCTTGACACAAGGAAATCAAATACAGGATATGTCTTTACTCTTTATGGGACTGGTGTTAGCTAGAAGAGTTCTCAACAACCTGTGGTAGCTTTATCAACTACAGAGGCAGAGTTTATAGCATTGACAGAGGCAGTGAAGGAAGCTTTGTGGTTGCAGGGACTGTTGGAGGAACTTGGGATTGTTCAGAGATCAGTCACAATCTATTGTGATAATCAGAGTGCTTTGCAATTGGCTAAACATCAGGTTTACCATGAGAGAACCAAGCATATTGATGTAAGGCTGTACTATATCAGAGATGTGATAGCTGAAGGAAGGATCAAAGTGGAGAAAATACACACCTCAGAGAACATGGCTGATAGCTTAACAAAAGCTTTGCAAACTTCCAAGTTTCAGTTTTGTTCAATGTTGATGAAGGTACAGAAGGGTCTACTCCAACCTTAAGAGTGTTTTGGAGAAGCCAGATCTAAATTCAATCTAAGGTGGAGATTTGTGGAACTAGATTGAATTGAGAAGGGAAAATTCTTGGAAGAATTAATGGATGTTGCAGTAACAGTGAGAATAACATTGTCTGTGCAGAGAAATTGATTTAAAGGGAGAAAACGGGTTTTGGATGATTAAAGGCGTGTTTATACTTAAAGCCTTGTGACGTGTCATTCACTGGTTGGCTGGGATCACGTGGGATGACGTGAGAAGTCATATAAATAGTGTTTGGCGCTTCTACTGTTCATAATTCCAATTCTGTAACAGAAAATCAGTTTCCTTTCTTCTTCCTTGAGCTATTCATGCTCTGTTTTTCTTTCTTCTTCTGTAATCGATAATCTTGGTGATTGATTGTAACTTGTGGTTGAATAATCAATAAGAAGATCTGGAATTTCTCCCGTGGACGTAGGCTATTGCCGAACCACGTAAAATCGTTGTGTTTCGATTGCTTGGAGTGTTTACAATTTTCTGGAAATATTGATTGTTGTTGTCACTGTGATTACAATTGGTGTTGCAACAGTCGTTAATAATTTGTTCGGTTTGGAGTTGATCGTTATTGTTGATTGTTTGAGTTGATTCTAAGAACAATACGCAACACTATCAACTGAAATAATAATAACAGAAGTACGTACAAAACACAAGAAACAATGCAAGGCAATATTAATACTTAACAGTGGTGTTTGATGGATAAGTAATTAATGAAGAATGGTAAAAAGAGTCTGCAGAAAAGTCAGGTTGAGAAGAATAGTGGCGGAGAGCAATGCAGCCACGGTCCATGGATTCTTGAATTTGAGGTTAATCAGGTCAGCCATCCACGTTTTACGCCTGCTGGTACAGTGCTCTCCAACTTTAGACATGAGATTCTCATAGATGTCCTCATTTCGCAGATTAAAGGTTTCGAAGCTTTTATACATATGTGCCACTTGTTCGTGGTTTGCAGATCTGTTAATCTGCAATATTCCCTTCTTCTGTAACTCCATAACATCAGCTGGGGTCTGGATCAATGATTTCATAAGACATACGTAAGACAATACCGCAAGGTCGGATGTGTCTTTCACATGATTACCAGGGGCGATTTCATAGGCTATCATGTTGGACAGGAAGACATAGGCCATATTGCACGAGTAACAAACCGGGAGTCGAAGCTTGCCACTATAGGCATGTGAATCAAAATTGATATCCGTGAGAGAGTGAGAAGAACTCGGGTGACATTTGATGCCCTTGGTTTTTAGGTACGCGACCGATGGACATGAATTTTTTAGCGGCAAATTACGTCCACGGGACGTTAATCTACTTCCAGGTTTGCGTTGTTCAAAAGTTGGTTCTTGACTGGTATTTCTCTCTACTAACACCCTCCGACATGCTTCAAGTAAATGAAGCGTATGAGGAGCTTTATCTCCTCTTGGAATTATAGCTTTTTCTTTATCCACTGACAACATGTGAACCATGAAACCCTGAAGTAAACGTGCTGGTTCAATTGAAACTTCGTGGAGTACTAACTCAAGAATGAAAAATGGTATTTGATTCTCAATCACCATAATGTCACGAGCAGAAGAAGGGAGAGCCGCAGCCTGACCAAGGCATCTATACGAGTCCTTGAAGAATTCATGATCCAAGGGATGTTCAATTTTATCTGAGGCATCGTAGTCAAGGATCCGCATGAAATTTACAATGAAACAAGCATCCAAAAGCATCATTCGTGCTAGAGCATGATCATCGTATTTGTTGAGAATGGAAACATCACCATAGCAATCTCTCACACGATCAATCATGCTGAGAATCATTTCATATAAATTGTTCTTACGAGAATCATCTTCATCTGTGCACCAGTGGAGGCAGAGGTACTTGAATTCCTCAGCCCTGCGAAACTCGTCCTTACCATGGTGGTAGGGACCCAACGACACCGATATCGGATCATAAACTGATGGCTCGTCATTGTATTGCCCCTTCTTCATCCTGAGTTGCGGAGACACTCTGTGCATCTTATATGTATCTGGTAACAAATCTTTCTTTATGTTATCAATATTAATAAACACTGAACTGCTATACGCTTCGGATGGCACTTGGTGCCCCATTATTCTGCAGATCAGTAGTTTGAGAAAGATCAAATATTGTCGGAATATCCCAGTAAGAAATATGCAAACAATATATAAGTTGGATAACCTTCCTCCTTAATAATAATGACTTTTAAGGGGATAATGTCCAACTTAATATGGTATCAGAGCATATCCAAGTTGATTATGGGTGCCCAGCCAATGACAATTATGGCTTGTCCAAAGATAGCTATTTCGACTAATCGCGACCTACTTGTGAGGAAACTCTGAGTAAAATGACAAAGATTGATACATAAAGTCTTTAGACATATTGTCCCTAAAATAAATTATCTAGAGACCGATCTATATTGCTAAAAAAACGTTAATGTTATTAATTAAAATATTTATGTTGTCTTCTCATATACAAGATAATATACATTTTGTTAATAACATAGATATTTTTATTGATAACATCAATAATTTTTTTGAAAATATAAGTCGGCATCTAAATAATTTATTTAGAACGGTCGTCTCTCAATAAATAGGCAGTTTGGCACGCAATTTAATTGATAGAATTTTAACTGATGAATAATAACTAAAAGTCCGAATAAGGTAGAAGAAATAATGAATAAAGTATGAGAGATTTTCGGATGTAATAATTTAGATAAGTAATTCAAATAATTATAGCTAGGGAAGAAAAAATATTTAATTTACCTCGTCGGTTGTGAGTGAAATGCACCACTGGAACGACTTTTCGGATGAGATGAGTTGAGTTGGGATTATAAAAATATTTGGATGATTATTTATAGAAAGATGAGTTGATGCCTGAGTTGACGTGGTGCCTGAGTATTATGGTCTTCGCCTATTTTGAAAAATCAACGTATTATTGTATCCCCAGGTCACTTGTGGCTTGCTTGATTTTGATTCCACATATTTGAATCTTCGATGGTAGGCTATTTAAGAATGATCGCTTTTGACTAATTTTTCTTTATCCATTGATGTGAGATGCAATTTAATTTTGGAATAATTACAAAATGGAGTTATAAATATTAAATACACATTAGTTGTACGTAAAATAATTTAGTACAAATTAATGAAAACTTTTATAAATTAGTGATTTTGTTAATTTTTGTAACTTTAAACTTAAGCATTATCATTCTTGATCTTATCACTACCTCCATTGATATTTAGTCAAATCTATTATTTTGGAAACCAATATAATTTCAAACACCAATAAATCATCAAACATAATCTAGCTCTCATATGATCGGGATGCACTTAAACGGTGTTACTGCAAAAATAGGCATCACCGGTACAGACATCACCGGTAGAGGCATCACCATCACAATAATCAACCTTCTTGCTTCCTACCTCTTTCATTGTTCAGGCACTCATGAAATCAGTGTTCAACTCAATGATGGTTTGTGTTGTTAAATGATGATTTGTGAAACTCAATGATACTTGCTTTTGTTGTTAATGTTGCTTGTTGCTTCAATATTACAGTGACACATTTGAGAGAACTATCTTCAAACTCGATATCATCATCAGTACCTGCTTAAAGCATTCACTAACTGTGTTAATATCATAATAACTCTCATTAAAAACTATCACATTCATACTTAAAACAATAATAGAGCAGAAACATGCAATACAAGCTAAAAGCATTAACATCTATGCTTAAAACTATAACAGTGTCTCTTAAAAATAAAACAATGCCTCTTAAAAATATAACAAAGCAGGACATGCATCACAAGCTAAAAGCAGTAACATTGATGTTTAAAACCATAACAGTGCCTCGCTCTTAAAACTACAACAAAGCATGAACATGCAACACAAGTTAAAAACAACATCATTGATGTTAAATCAATAACAGTGTCTCTTAAAACTATAACAATGTCTCTTAAAACTATAGTAAAAACTCTATACAGTCATATTGTCGGGACTGAAAAAAAAATATTCCTATAGAGAGTTTATTCCTAACTAGAGTTGTAAAAATAGCTTTTTGTAAATAAAATCCACATGCATAACTTAAATGTTATATTTCTTGAAAAAATAACAAATAAGTACAAATATCTATTAGACAAGAAGCGGAGGGGGATAACAAATTGTGGATATTTTAACTTAATACGAAATCATCCCATCAATTAGATAAGAATTGGGGGGGATAATCCGGAAAACGATAACCCAGAAGTAGCAAAAATTTCATGTCAAAATGCTTCGAACCTACTTGACAAGTTAGAGATGTTTTGGTTGTAATAAGAAGGTTTACATATAGATCATCTACTAGTACACAAAAGTTAAAAGAAGTGCTTGATACTCAAAAGTTTAAGTCAATATCATAGACAACTTTAAATAAGTATTTTACCTCATAAACTTCATGCAATATGAAAAAATATTTATATATAATTATTTTTATCGAATATTATGTCATTTATTACTACATGGGAGTATAATTACTTAAGACGGGACCTGAAAAAGTCATGGAAGTTTATTTAAACAATATAATAATAAGTCTCTTATTGTACTGTTAATTAAAGTGTCATTTCACTTTTGCAATTTGTTTAGCGCTTCTTCTCTATTCTCCAGCTACCGGCTACTAATATTCCAATTTTCCTCCGCTCACAGCCTCACACCACACGCAGCACCCCTTCGCCTAATCGCCCATCCCATACGCCGTTTCCGCATGAACCACGCGTGAATCCATCTGTCCATACAGAACCGTTGTGTGTGTTCGGATCAGACTCCTGCTCACTTGCATCTTATCGCGACTATAAAACTCTGGGCATAATTAATTTCCACTCGATTGGATTACCCAATTTCACAACCGTCTTCAACAATCAAATTTTTCTGGTATGTAAATATAATTCAGTAATTACGAGTTTTTGTGAGTAGCTTCTTCCAAACTTCATGCTCTTCATTGATGATGTTTGTTTAGTTTCTATAGATTTTGCTATAGCAACAATTAGGATCAATGTTATGTTGTTATGGATGGGAAGTGGTTTTTGAAAATAATTTGATAGTCATCTCTTAAATTTATCTTTATGAATAATTAATTTGACAAGACTTCTTTTTATTGTCTAACTTAATAGAAGTCTTTATGGAGTGTCTTGATTGATGATTTATGTGAAGAGCTTTTATTTTAATTCATTAATTCAATAATGGTAATTATTTGTGTTATTTGATCAATGTAAAATGTGAAGAGTCAATTATGTAATTTGAATGTATGTCTTTATTTGTGTGTGGCTCACTTAAACTTTAGAAATTAAAACTAGTGTTATTTTATATTCATATATTTTAAAATAGAAGAGTTAGGAAACTTGAGGTTTCCTTACTAAATAAAATATTTTTGTTCTTTTTCATGTTACTGTACGAAAGGTCGCCCGTAATGTCGAATGTTTCATGCTATGTTGCAGCTATGTTTCGATCAACCTTCTGACTTTCTTTTCATTTATCTTTTATGTTTATTTTCATGTTACTTATGCATGTCTAATTGTAAGTTAAATATTACCTATGCATATTCAATATTTTAAGTTTAATTGTTACATGTGCATGTCTAATTGTGAGTTCAATTTAATTGCTCTAAATGTTGCACTTTTGGTGTGTCATATTTTATTTTCGTGTACAAATGACCTATGTGATACCAAAATCGTTTTTGAACTTTTTCCCAAGTAAAATCTAATCATTTATCATTAGTTATTGTGTTTAAATGTTTGGAAAAAAATGTGAAAGGTCGCTCTTAATTTGACACTTTTATTGTTGGTTTTATAAGAGTTTTAAGTGCACTTAAGCCATTTAAATTACCATTTATTTTTAGTTCTTCAACCTTTCATCTTCATTCAATCCACCCTATAAATACCCCCTTCTTGCAGCCACTTTTACTCACACAAATTCTAAATATTTTCTCCCAAAAATCTTCAAGTACTAGTCTCTTATTTTCAAGTTTGTAGCAAGTTCTTCTTGCAAGTACTTTCATAGTTCTTGCTCTTCCTAACCTTCAAAATGTGAGTGTACTACAAAACTATATATGTATTATTTTTAAAACCTGGAAGGTATTTTAATATGTTTTCAAATTATATATAAGTAATGCATGGTTTCCAAAATGTACGTTCTATTGCATAAAAACCAAATCACGAAAGAGTTTTAGCATGCTTCCGCTGATTTTGAAAGATATATATATTTTATATATATGATTGTTATTTTGTTTTGATTGACGGTTCAAGAAAGATACATACCTTTGGTTCAGGTTAATTGGCTTGTAGTTTGGTCAGTTGTGTCTGGCGAGCTACTTGTCGGTTTCCTTTGTCCATTCCCTTTAAATCGGGTGATAGAATCCTTCACTGATTTAGTTGGGTCGTAGAATTCCACCCCCTGTACCATGGCAGGGTCCTGACTGGATAGTTTGATCGACTATCATGGAGACATAAGGCCTGTTTTACTGTGGGGTGATAAGGAGCGGCATGAAATAATGTTTTTCTGAAAAGTATACATTATTGAAAGTATATTGGATTTTAAGTTCTTGATTTTTATTGTTATGATTTTAATGAAAACTTCTCACGAAAATCTTTGAACACTCATTGAGATTTTTCTCACACTTGTTTTTATTCCCTTCCTTGTAGGTGAGATGGCGGCGAAGAATGAACGAACGATAAACTCAGCAAACTAAGTGTGTAGTTGGGATTAATTTGGGATTTTTATCAATGAAAATAATGTCTTTTTGTCTTTTTCAAAAAACTCATGTCATTTGCTGTTATATTGTTTATCTTTTAAAGACAAAAATGTTAGAAATCATGTGGTTTTATTCACTGAAATAAAGTATATTTTGTTCCAACAACTGCGACATGAAAGGTTGTCTGTAACTTCACATGTTTCATTAAACGTTTCGGCTCTGCTTTCGCCCGGCGTCCCGACTAAAATTCACTCCTTTTAAAAACCTAAAAGTCGGACCGTTACAATGGCACTCATAATAAGTCATGATCCATCGAAGACGAGGCTTGTTCAGATGTAACAAAAAGACAAGCAGTCACTTAACATATACGTTTAGTGTGATATGATGTGATTTATTTGCCTTCTGAAGTAGAGTTGCTTTGAAAAGTTGTTGCATGGTTCATGATTTATTTTGAATTCGAAACTCTGTTGGGTGAATTTCACATATAGATGCGGGTGGGTAGTGTATTAAAGATGGATATCCGAAACACAATACAAAACAAAACAAAATATTTATACTGCTGAGCAGAGGGTGGCCCTCGGTCCTTAAGACTTTATTTGTCCTGCTCTGGTGCTCACGGTTTACGTAAAAAATAGTCTCACAAGATAGAACAGCAGTGGTGAATTAGAGTTCAAGCACTTGAACAACTAACTCGGCGAATTACTACAATAATGGATTTATAATTGAAGTACATCCAACACCCGTCAAGTATCAACATAGATAATGGATGGATAATAATCTGGATGGATTAATTTCATTATTAAAAACGAAGTAGGGGAGCCCTATATATAGATATCCAAAGGTTGCAAGGAAAGGACGCAATTGTTGAACCACAACTCTGTATCCGAAAGGACACAATCGAATTTGACCAACATCTCTTCACAAATGGATGTGTAGCTCAAGTGGTATGTCACAACCCTTGCCAACAGGCAGGTCGCGAGTTCAAGTCACAAACTTTTGCAATTTTCCTTTTCCTTGATTCAACAACCTTCCAAGGTGTTTCATGAGGTACCAAGTTCAAACCTCTTCTTCAACACTTTTTTATCTATATATTTATGTTTATTTTGTCGGAATTTATCGCAACTTCATTGTGAATACTTCGTATTAATAATTACAAGTGGTCTATTTGTGTATTAATTTCTCAGTCATCTTCAACCCGAATTGAGTAATTAAAGACACTAAACACACTTTAATTAAAATTTTCAACAATCCCCACATGAATGAAAATTCATGCACACACGTGCTTCACACACTTCAGTTTTCCAGCGGAAAATCATATTGCATCGGGATCGATTGTCATTGACATTGAATCGTCCCTAGTAGAATGCCATCGGATTTACTTGCCACACGGTGGACGTGGTGCCTTGAACCGGTCAGCATTTTGTGTAAACCAAGACAATGATATCAACACAATAATTCTCCTTATTGCATCATTCCTTTGTTTCATCCATTAAAGGCCTTGGACTCACTCGGATTCTTAAGTGTTTACGTTTGAAGTGGCCTAAACTTCACACTTATATAGGTGATCTCGTTCTAAGAGCATCCTGCCAATGCTCCGCTCGTAAGCTAAAGAGATTAAGAATCTCTTCAGAGATCATTAAGAGTTCAGTGACTCAACCTCCGCCCGTTTCTGCAGGAGCACTTAATGTGTTTCACGGGGATGGCGCGGGTGGAGCAAAAAGCTCCTAAGTGCTTTTACCTCGAAGTACAAAACTTCACGAGGCACATACTGGTCCTTTACAGCTTAGTTTTCCCATTGAACCAAATTCTTGGGGATCTCCAGTCAGTATGGTTGGGTTGCCACGGCAAAGTTCCTTAATTAGTGGGTCTTAAGCCCATTCCCCTAGACAAGCAGATTATTTGATCGTTTAGGTGGAGCTTTTGTTTAGCGGATCCGCATGTTATCCTTTGATTTCACATAATCAATAGTGATAACCCACCTATAGATCAACTGTCGAATGGTCTTTATGTCTATGACGCAGCGTATAGACTAACCATATGACATGTTGTGCTTTAACATATGCTCATGTGATTGTGTACATCAATCCACATTTTACTTCCACTTATGCTTCACTAACAATCTATGGTTTCTCCATGCCGGCCTGAGAAAACTCATATATTATGACAGCGATAAGGAAGTATTTCTTTGAGCCATCATGTTCATGCACTCAACATGTACCTTGTGCATAAGGATATGCATCTCCATGACTTAAAACCTCACGTTTCATAAGTCAATAATTTCTTTATTGTCTCCAACTATAGAGAATTTTTTTCAACTAGGTTTTACCTTCAGTAAACCACAAAGAATTCAGTTTAGACACAAGATATTCACTCGATTCCATGCCACCACAATGGTCTTAATTGAAATCGCATTCTTTGAACCCGTAGTTCAATCGATTAATTCCATGCCCGTAACACGGTTCTATTTGGAAATAATCGCAATTTGGACCTACAATCCAACCAATGTTCTTCAAGAAAATTTTCCAAATATTTTCTCCACCTCGAAACAACCACGAGAGAACATTCACAAGTATTCATACTTGCACAACTATGTATTGGATACACCATGCTCTTGCGCTATCATGTGCCAAATGTTAGAAGTATTCCTTGAGAATTTTCGTCCTTCCCACATTTATAGAACTTCAAGCCATTATATATTTAACTTGGTCTGAGCTTTCATGTCGAGAAACTAAATTTATGCATTATGAGATCCACTTAAATAAAACTTGAATTCTAACTAGATTCAAAGACCGTCACTTTCATGTGCATTCAAAAACGCCCCCACATGAGAGATGATTCTTTTAAATCTCAACTAGAGAGCGTAAAGCTCCCCTCACCACATGAACGGGGGTTCAAGACTTTACACATTTAATGTGGTCCTTTCCATATACCTGGAAATAGAATTTCCGCATAACAAGACTCACTTAAATGATACTTGATTCTGATAAGCATGGACAAAAGGTCTCATTCACGCTTTCCACGCTAGGGAAGAATTTCTCATGCACTTCATGCATAACAACAAGTACACATGCATTGAATATGCCAACTTACAGAATCATCACATAATATTACATACACGAAATGTAGTAAACTCATCATACAAACAAACCTGACCACACATAGTTTGTGTACTTTTGTATGATCGCAAATAGATGATTGAACCAAAACAAGCATATAATGCAACTTCACAATGCAATGACATGAGACAAATAATTGCCTTCAACTCTTCTCAAGTTTCAGGTTAAAATCACAACAAGTTTTAACATACACGTACTATATATCAAAGTTCAACGAGAAATAAGTACGTAAAAGTAAGGCCACATTGCATCACTTGATACAAAATTAAAATTCCAACACAAAATGAAAAATTAACATGCCATACTTATAAAACAAACTTGCAAAAATAACCACATATGTAGCAAACATGTACTAAATAAACGAGAGAGGAGTCTGTAAATAAAGGGGATAGGCACACACATTTAATTGAACAAGTTGGATGGTTCAATAGGCAACAGTCACGCCTTTTCACAATTCTTGTGACAAAGCAACAAACTTGTAATTTAACCCCTCAGATACAAAGCAGATGGTAATTAAACAGAGAGAATGAATCGAACAGGTGCAAAAAGCCATTTGAGTTAAACAAATTAAACACAAACCACATTGATCATCATTAATTAATAATGATATGATAGGAGGCAAAGCATCAAATTCTCAAAGGTAATTTCAAATCCTTGTGAGAAACAAGTAACAGAAGTACGTACGCACGTACCGAATTAAACATGAACCTCAATTCATGGACAAGAGCCTGGACCATAATTCACTTTTCGCTTTCGAGCCCACCATAGCTTCCACTCTTTACGAGATGAGTAACCATATCCGTGTGACCGCATCTACAAGATAAGCACGAACGAACTCCGCAATCCATAGGGTGGAATTTTCACATCTTTTTTGTACCACCATCACAAACAGTATCCATTTCTCCTCATCTTCGAACACTTCCCACGAATCGAAATAAAGTCTTAAGTTGTTGGGTGAATTTCACATATAGATGCGGGTGGGTAGTGTATTGAAGATGGATATCTGGAACACAACACAAAACAAAACAAAATGTTTATACTGCTGAGCAGAGGGTGGCCCTCGGTCCTTAAGACTTTATTTGTCCCGCTCTGGTGCTCACGGTTTACGTAACAAATAGTCTCCCAATATAGAACAGCAATGGTGAATTAGAGTTCAAGCACTTGAACAACTAACTCGGCGAATTATTACAATAATGGATTTATAATTGAAGTACATCCAACACCCGTCAAGTATCAACATAGATAATGGGTGGATAATAATCTGGATGGATTAATTTCATTATTAAAAACGAAGTAGTGAAGCCCTATATATAGATATCCAAAGGTTGCAAGGAAAGGATGCAATTGTTGAACCACAACTCCGTATCCGAAAGGAGACAACCGAATTTGACCAACATTTCTTCACAATTGGATGTGTGGCTCAAGTGGTATCTCACAACCCTCGCCCTTAGGCAGGTTGCGAGTTCAAGCCCCAAAAGTCACAATTTTTTGCAATTTTCCTTTTCCTTGATTCAACAACCTTCCAAGGTGTTTCATGAGGTACCAAGTTCAAACCTCTTCTTCAACACCTTTTTATCTATATATTTACGTTTATTTTGTCGGAATTTATCGCAACTTCATTGCGAATACCTTCGTATGAATAATTACAAGCGGTCTATTTGTGCATTAATTTTTCATTCATCTTCAATCCGAATTGAGTAATTAAAGACACTAAACACACTTTAATTAAAAATTACACAAACTCATCATTGGTTTGTTTTTGCAGACAGCGTGAGGAAAATCTGGAGCCTCTCTATCATAATCTTAGGGCCTCATTTTCTTTTGTTTTTTTATTCATGCAATTGACTAAGGCTCTGTTCTTTCAAATTAAATTTACCGAATCGAATGAATCGAATGGAATCGAATCGAATCAATCGAATCAAATCAAACCAAATTAAATCAAAACGAATCAAGAAATTACATTTGTCCCATTTTTTAATAATAATGAATACTACATCCGGTCCATTAATAAATTCGTAAGGAGACTTTTTTCTGGACGTTGACTGTAATTACTCGCAAATTACACGACAAAAGAATATAATAAAATTATATTATAAAAATAAATTAAGTATATTTGACTAACATAACTTTGTTTTATACGGAATACTTTTTTGTGCGTAATTTGCAAGTAATTTACGATTTAAGTTCGAGGTATGTGGATGGGTCTGATCCCAATGTTTCCTCTGATTCTGAGGTATTAGGTGAAAAGAATCCTACTATCCTCGGAACAACAACTAGCTCAAGAAAAAGAAAGGCATCTGAAGTAGTGGGAAACATAAAGACTCAACCTAAATTGGATGTAGTTTTGGATTTATTGTACAAAAGTGTGAGCGCACCTGAAGTTAACAAAACTGAGAAGGTTAGTCATGCACTTCGTGAGATGGGGGTATCTAAAGAACGAGGAGACAGGTATTTTGTTGCTGCTATGAGGTACCTTGGCGAAGGAAATAACAGTGATATCTTTCTGGCACTTGAGAATGATAATCAGAAGTGGATGTTTTTGGATGAAGGAATGAATCAAGATGACACATGTTACATCCCCCGTTACGAGGACGAAGGAATGGATATGCTATAAAAAGATGTTTTTCTTTTAGAATATATATTTGTAATTCTAGTTTCTTTAAGATGTTTCTGCATTAACATTTTTCTTGTTATTTTAATGATTGAATTTGATATATTTGCTTTGTTTCTTTATGCATTTTAATAAAAATCAAGTTATCTTATTCTTTCTTGTTGACGTAGAATGGAACGAAATGTTAGACGAGTTTGTATGATAGTTGGATTGGAAGTGCTAAGGAGATTACCATCTGTTGAATCAACACCAACAAGGAGACCTCTACGAATCGGAGGTGAACGTGGTTCTGAGTATATACACAGGATCTTGAATGCACATCCTAACTTATGCAAAGAGCAATTAAGACTTCACAGAGGTATGTAAGATATCATATTCCAGACTTTAAGAAGAAAAGAGTTCTTAAAGGGATATCTGAGCATTTTAACTATCGACACTCTTCATTACGAACTACTGTTGAAAGAGCCTTCGGCGGCTTGAAAAAGATATGGAAGGTCCTTAATACAATGCCTCAAATGGAAGACACATATCAAATATACGTGATTGTTGCTACCTTCACTCTTCATAATTTTATGCGCATGTGTAAACTTGAAATACTAGTTTTGCAACATGATGGCAATGTTCGAGGTGGAGTGGATAATGAATTTTCAGTTGAAAAGAACAGAGCCTAAGTTGGGTCATCACTATTATCATTATTGGTATTTTTTTTATCAGATGGAGGAGTTATACAACTATCCTGCTCTGCTGAATTGATGAAGAATAGCATGGATGGTAAACCTTTTGCGTGAATTGCTTCTGTTTTGAACTGAGAAGGCATATTCATGTAATCATATTTCTATTTAAGTATGAGGTCGAATATATGTGAAGTTCTGGATGTTTGGATGTTTGATTAGGAGGTTCACCTTCACTGCTTTTGCTATATTAGTAATTATGTGGTTTTAGAGCTATCTGGAGGAGCTGATAATATAGCATACTATGGGGAAGTTGTTACGTGTTAGTAAAAGTTACGAAAACCCTGCTTTTGTCCTGCTGATCATTTCCTTGATACAACCAGCTGATCAGTTGAGGCTGTAAAGGTTGTTTCTGCCATAGTGCAACCTTGATTCTGGTTGAAATTCACCTGACTAATATGATATATCAGGACCTTTTATTGTGGAAGGTTGGAACTGATGGTCTTAACCTTTAGGTGGTTAATTGGTTACTGAGTTTTGAATTATGAGGGCCAATTGTTGCTCTTTAGTGAAAGAAAAAGATCTACTTGATTATATTTAAGGAGAAAATCGAATAGATAAATCTTAGCAAGAATGTTTATGATGAAATTCAGGATTGTGGTTTTGAATTAAAATTGACTTGTGAAGATTCTTAACAGAAATTCCTAACCTACTGCATTGGATTTTGTACTTGCTCTGACCATGATGTGCTTTATCTTTTAGTCAATGTTAACTTGAGAGATCAGGAGGTCTAGCGAAAGATTTAGAATGGTTTAAGCAGCAAGGCTCTGCTATATCATGCTTGAGAGCTGATTAACTTGTAACTACCGGCTAGGTGAAGTTGGGATACACAGAGCTGAATATAGGTAATTCAACTTGATTGTGCCTTCAATACATACATATTTGGCGTTCTATTGCAATATAGAGATCAGAGTCTATTTTATCATGATTTTAATGGCACAAAATAAGACTAACATAGGCTGCATCATCTTATAATATATTCTCTTTGTTGTGATCTGGTGTCTTGAGCTATGCGCAACATTACTATCTGGTCATATTTCAGGTTATACTAAAATATAGATATTGTACGATGATGGTTAAGTTATACTAATACAAAGATACCATTCAATGTTGTTTCTTGGATGCAAGATTGTTGTATCAAGAGTTTTCAGTTTCTTGGAGTACCGAGTGTGACCATTTATGTGTAATTTGCAGGTTCATCGACTTTGTTGCAACTTGCAAAATAAGAAGCATCTCAGTTCTTATATATCTCTCAACATGGATGCTTGAGTCTGTTCAAGAAAGAATCTGACATAATGCAAAGTTTACTAGGACTCTTTTAAGTTTTAGTATTTTTCTTTTCTTAATTTTAGGGTGTTATTGTAGGTATTTATAGGCAATCAGTCCGATTTTTTCCAAAAACGGTGAGTTGGTTCTTTTGGATGGTTTTTAACATAAAAAACATACTTGATATTTAATTATACTTACTCAATATAAATAGACACTAGTTTGTAGAAAAGAAAGGACTACCAACTATGTGTAGGAAAGTATTGAGAATGGAAGTAGTTTGTAATTCACACTTTAATTTTTTAAAGAATTGCTATTGTAGTTGTATCAGGAGATTCCATATTTGCAACTCGGGAATGAGGATACTTACATACAATTAAAGCTCTATTAAAGTTCGCAACTTTGCATCATGTTTGTCATACAAGTGAAAACTCAATTTAACTTAGATTTGTTTAAAAAAGATTTTTTTTTAATAAAAACTCATTAGAAATGTATGCCTAACAAGTAACATCTCATTAGTTTATTGTATTACACCGTCCATAATTATATGAAGATGTTTCTTGTGGTTCACAACTTCACATTATCCCCTATAGGTGTATTCATAGTAAAAAAAAGTGAAAAATATGCGTCAAACAGACCAACCAAACCGCAAAACATCTGCATCTTCTCAGAGAAAGAAAAGGAGAGAACAAACTAGGTATATTGACAAATATTTTGCTTTCTATTATCAACATTTGAGTCGTAAATAATATTACAGGGCATAGCATATTTTTCTCCCTAAGAGCTTCAACAAGTGAGCTTTTTGAATATACACAAGTGAGCTCATCGACGTATAGTTAGCTCATAATCCTCCACTCTTACTAACACTGCCCTCCCGAAAACGAAAAGAACACATCAAAAATGGCACCACGATAAGGTTGCCGGAAAAAAATTACAGCTAGTACTTACATGGAACGTAACCAGGACAAGTTCAATTACACGTGATCTATACCTGTGAATCTCTTCGACTCCAGTATTTATCTGATCTATGCTCTGTGTAAAAGAGGAGAGTACAAGACCTATCTTTCCTGTCTCTGTTCGCCGCCATTAAATGAATTTTGCCGAGTTAGCTCATAGCTCTCAACTGATGGTCTCTCGTCCTCACAGCTTTCGACAATCTTTGCTTTCGAGCAGAGGAAAAAGAAGGAGGATGTGTATATCGATATATGCCACATACTGCAGATAGAAAAGGATGAGATAGATTATTAATTTCAGCCCCTGTAGATTCTAGACAGTAGACTGCCTAAAAAAAACAACTGACAATTTCCTTAATTTATGGGGGAGATAGATGGAATGGGAGATTTACCTGTGCCAAATCCAGTAGTTTTCGGTGCTCTCTACAACCCAGCTTGTTGCAGCCAATGCTAATGCAACAAAACCTAATACAACAAATGCCCAGCGAAAACGTTTTCTGATTGTCTTGATAACATTACGGAACCACACTTTGAAGGCGTCCCAGCTGAATTGATCAAACAAACTAAATGAATAAGGAGGCATGAACCATGGAATTTACTAACATTTGGTGCAATATTCACTTGTTCCTTCAAACGTGAAAATGGTTCCTAGAGGCTAGTTTTACAACATTTAGGCCAAGTTATACAAACATGTTAGAAGCAATTATCTTTACCAAGGAAGTCGGAGAGTACCTGGCAAGAAGATTCAAGTGGAGTTCTGTTGAGAAAGAAATTGACCGATAATGGGTACAGAGCTCCATAAGCCACCCAACCAGAAGACCCAAAGCTCCTAGACCTAGTACGTAAGTGATATTGCTGGGCCTATAAAACATACACTTGTTTTAGTTGAAGGACAAAATTCATATCCCACGGCACCCCTATAGTTTGCCTCAATATCCAAAAACCCCATAACTTTGAAAGAACAATGAAACCGTAGGAATGCATTTTCTCCAAATCAAGGGGTTTTGAGATATTTCTTCACACTGTAGGGGTATGCACAAATCCAGTAACATCTAATATAACCCATGCACAGTCGAATCAGTTTTTCCCGACTCGTTATATGTATGTGAATACCTAGTGGGCCCTGTTTCGGCCATGAGAGCTGTTAAGAGTGCAACAACAGTATGGATTGTCCTTTTTGCACCTTCACTGAAAGTTGTTAAGTACACGAAAGTACTCACGACAGCCATGAACGAAAGCCAGAAGTCTAGAAACTGAGCACAAAAACGATGAATCAATTACGAGGCTACAATTAAAAGCCCAGTGCAACAAGAGAACACGAATTTCAAATACCTGCAAGACACGAAATTTCAATACGCACCAAGTGCCCACGTCACAAGCATGATAGAGTGCACTTGAGACACCACTAGATGTGAACAAAACCCATTCTGCAAATGCCTTGGGATCAACAAATTCGAAGGTGAAAAAAGAATTTTGTTTAGATAAAAGATGTTAATAATCTTATTTGGAAAAGATGAAAATTTATTCATTGGAGCTTGTCTTCAATGTATTTTCATAAATTAAAAATACCTTGTTGCGGAGGGACCAATAAGCCGGAAGCAAGGCTGCAGCATTGGATGCTATCAGAAAAATTGAATTCCGAATGTGCCCTGGACAAGTTTCAGCACGTTTTAATTTCTAGGTATCACACTTGATAGCTAAATTTCAGAGAAAACAACTAAATGAACCAGCACGTCAACAAGGAGGAAAAAAGTTCTTGTATCGTTTTTTCTAAACAGGTTCGGGTAAAATATTTCATAGAGCTTTGTGTTTCACTATCATCTTCACATTTGCCGATTTTCTAATCAGCACTCCCCGCAACCACCGAAAGAACTCACTTTTATAGAAACCAAAGAGGCTGACCTCAACTGGCAAAGCTCAGCACCTTAAAGAGGTCATGGGTTCTAAATTTTTGCATCAAAAGGGCTATTTCTATCCACCTCCTCTCAACAAAAACCGAGTTTCAGTGAAGACGCTCTCTATTTATTAGCAAACACATATATTGTACTATGAAGAACGAAATTATATGACAAAGGATTATATATTGTTATGTAAAGGAGTTGTTAATTTCAGGCCTTCTATATTGTCTTTTCTATCTATATGTAAATATGGATGAGGGGAGGTATTGGTAAGAATTTAAATTAGGACTTGAATGTAAGTTGTTTCCCTTATATAGAAAGACTAGTTAGATATTTATGCTTAGTTTTTAGTTTTTACATTCAACAATTAGTAGATACTTTCGGGAACACTCAGCAAGAATATTGTAACCACACACAATAGCCATCATCTCTGGACTGCAGATTAAATTAACGAGTAGTCTTACCTCGACGGGTCACAATTACAACGCTACAGTCGAAGCCTCCATGATCCCGATCACATTGACAGTAGCTGACAATTACAAAATGAAGGAAAATTTCAGGGGCTTCTCAGGCTACTTCTGACTAGATTACTTATTGTGAGGTATGTATACAAACCTGAACATCTGAAGACCACTAGCATCTAAACCGGGCTGACAGGATCCATGAGAAGAACATCTTTTTGGGCACCTTTCTAGTGCCAAGGAGATGCCAGTTTGGCTCGTGGAGTCAGTAGGATTCACTTGCCTCAACCCAAAACACCATGTTCCAGTTTTAGCATATAATATGTAAAAATTGATTGTATCTTCACTTGAATCGTACAGGTTAAAGAATGTGGAACTGTTACTGTTCTCAGAGCTATTTGCATAGAAGTAGTCCCAGGTGTTAAGAGAAGGTAAGCCTCCATATCTTGCGTAGATTTCATAGTTTCTCTTCACATTAGATTTGAGGTGGAAGCGAATATTTGCCCCAGTTGCACCTGGAGGAATATTGAGGAGGAAAAATGTCCATGCCCCATCTCCTTCACGTGTGTAGTTACTTAGTAGGGGTTCCAGGAAAATATTATCTCCTGCTAGCGACTTGGGTACAACATTTTCGATTATTGGCACATATGTGGATTCAAAAGGCGATGATGTGCCTCTACTAACAGCTGTCTGCATACAAACATTCCAATAATGTCAAGGATGCTCATGCTATCGGTTCTTGAATATCCATGCGTAGATAAATATGAAAATATTGATTCCCACCAGACACCCCAAGGGTTCCACAAAATACCAGTAAGCTCGTGAATTTGGAAACACACACAGAGACACATGCACAGAGGATTGGATGTAGGGGCGGAGGGATTAAAATTTTCCAAAACAGTGGGTTTTATGAACATTTCTATAATTAAATAGTAATTATAGTAATGCTGGTAATAAATAAATAATACCTGAAGAATGTATTTTTGCGATGTGCAGTTCAATCCAGACTTATCTACAGGACACTGAAAAACTTGCAAGTCCAACGAATAGCAAACTCTCGAGTTATTACTACCCAACCCTTGACTCGTATTTGAATTATCAATAGGTTGAACAGTAATATACCAACGACCAGCTTTTGGAGAGCGTATGACCAGTGGGGATTTACTTATGTCGCCAGAAAAATCATTAATTGTTTTAAGCGGCATTGCATCATGTCTAGCATATGACATCAAACCAGCAGTTCTGCTGATATTTGAAGGTTGTGCTGTCTGACTGAACGTAAAGTTTGAAGCAGAGATAATTAATTCTTCAACAATCCCAATGACATCTACTGCATAGGTTGTTGGTTCATTATCATCTTGACAAACAATTCCATTGGCATTTCTGCAAGCAACAACATTCATTCCCACATTTCCAGTGCGATTTACAGCAAGATTATGGTTGACTTCACAAGATAGCATGGTAACTGTCTGGTTGCAGGACTTGCCCAACATGCTTGAGGTCAGACATCCTTCCACGGTAATGTTGCCACTAAAGGCTAATGCTGAGCCTCGATTAATCTGAAGTGATGTAATCGGTCAGCATTTTGTCTACAAGATATATACTAGAATCTAGACTACTAGTGAAAACAAATGACGACTTTACAGTTTAAAAAAACGCTGGTACAAAATGTTATGTGAACAAAACAGAATGCACGAGTCTTTACTTAAGAGAAGGTTTCAAGTGATATAAAAAGCCGTCGGATAAATCTCATTTTAGGTTGAACTGAATTACTGAAACATTACAGGATTCTCAATGGAAACATAAGAAACATTAAACAATGATCATGTATAAAAACACCACCAAAACATAGATAGCAACAAATTTATCAGTGACCAATTTTATGGAACCTCTGAATATGAAATTTCTCATGAACAGAACCTGACATGAATCATGATATCTTCCAACATAACAGTTTTGAGAACGGAGACGTACCATCTTGGATTGTGTCCGCATGGATCCGATGCCATTAAAAATCCCAAGATACCATGTACCAGGAGATATCTGTAAAGAAAAATGTCCATATGAAATTTCTTATGGTCAAGTCAAGTTATTTCTTTACCAACCAAAGGGATTAGAAAAAAAATACCTGCTCACTTGTAACAGTCAACGATATATTCTTCTGCATTGGGTAGCACCTCTCAGAATTCGAATGGTTTTGCATCCCAACAAAAGAATCATCAGAAATATGATTCATGACTGCATTGATAAATCTTTAGCAAGTGACATTTAAAAATTCGCAGATAAATGAGAGAATTGAACAAGAAGATGGGGATGGGGATGGGGATGTTACACCTAAAAATTGACGAAAAATGTAACCAAGTACCTAGTGTGCTGAGAGATGTATTATGGACATCTGGTAGAGGAAAGTTCCCTTCTCGAAAGCAAATAATCGGAAACGGGCTTCCAGATGTATGTTTTATATTGTTCAAATTCTGTAAACAATATTTTGTATGAAATTTAAGTAGAAAGTATATATGAGGACAAAACAGATGAAGGCTACATCAATATATATCTCGTGCTATGCATATAGGCAACCAAGAAAGCTTAGCTTAAACTTACTAGGTCTACATCTGATTCCAAAGCTAATGACATGGAAGAGAACCATGGTGGCAATTCCACTGCAACAGATGCAAAAAAATAAATGCAACCATTAGCTCATCACGATGAATATTATCTTACAGTTGTTTCTAAAATTACCATCTATTCTATACAACAAACTCAATCAGCCATCATGATTTTATGTAAAACAGGAAAGGAACCCTCTTGGAATCAAATTGAAAAGCTACAAGTAAAGTCTAAAGATAGTTCAAAATCACTCGGACGTCGAACTACTCACAAATATAAAACACAACAAGCGAGAAACCATCAAATCAAGTTCTTGAAAATTCAGAATTATGCACTGATCAGAACCCAAAAGGGGGATGACCTACGCCTTTTTAAATCCAATGGGATGAAAAGCTCATATTGCAACAATCACCCAAATCACAGCAATGTAATCAATTATGTCAAAATTAACAGCATGTGCATTATGTTTCATTAGAAACCAAGAAAGCTAATCTGTAGAATTACACTCAGTAGCACAAAACTCATGTGTGCTTTTCTCAAGGGATTCAGGGTACTCGCAACTGCCAATACTCCATGATGGAGAATATAAACTGAATCCTGCAAGGCTGAGGGGTTGTAGAATACTAAAATATACTACATGCAAACATTAGTCCAGAACATTAGAAAGGGACAAAGCTGGTTGGTGAACACTTCTCAGCTGTGCAGGGTAGGGAGAGAGTGCATATAGCAGACAACCTTAAATTAGTATTTTCCGTAAATAGGCTCTCTCCAGACTTGACACGTGATATCCAGGTCAAGCGAAACAATCTTCTAAATTTGGACATGAAAGATTGAATTTTTATCCCCTTCACCACCAAGTCAGGACTGCTAATGCCGAAAACGAAACAAAAACCGAGGGAGGAACAAAAAAAAATGTTGATCCTGAGATACTAACCAAATTCTCTCATAGTCATCAGACTCAAAACCCAAAATTGACTGTGAAACCAACACTATGTATTGGCCATGATCAGCAAAACTAACATCCATCAAATACTACAGGCAGTAGCAGTATAATAAAGTTGCGAGAAGTCGAAAATCAAGAATAAGCCAGTGATGAATCTGAAACTCAATTCACAAACAATCAAGACCCACAGAGGCAGCTACTTTCCAACCCCAAAACCCAAGAAACATCCATCTAAGCACAACAAACACCATTAAAACTTAAACCACGCGTAACAATAAACAAAATAAAGAAATCACTGCTCATAAAGTAACAACAATTGCACAAATTAGAGTAAAATTACCTCGAATATAGCGCCAATCATAAGGCCTGAGCCCAATTCTTGGATACTTGAAGCTGGAAAGAGTGACAGTATTGGAGGGTTGTTCTTGTGAACAACACAATTGAAAAAATTGAAAATGTATGAAAAGGACGACACAAAAACAAGTCAAATAAGAGTGATCCTGTAAAATCCATCTCATTCCCATGTTTAATTCTTTGTTTTTCACAAAAGAATAGTTTTTTCTGCTTCTTCACAGAGCATAGATACAGTGTTATCAATGAAAGATGATGATTCCTGGTAAAACTCAAACAACCATGTATCTGATGCTTCGTTTCGTGTTGAGAAGAGACAGACACAGTGAGGAGTCTTTGTGTTGTGTGAGAAACTCTAATAAACTAAATTAACTAATGACGTCTGGTGTTGAATGTTTGTCTAGATTGTGTGCTTATATACTTTTTTATTCCTTAACTATATAATAACATACGAGACACGGAGAAACATGATCAAGATGTACACCCTATTTTCCGTTCATTTAAAATCGACTATTTATCTGTTAAAATATTTTAAAGTATCTGTTTTGTATCTTTACATTAAAAATTTTAATTTAATTTTTTCTCTACTTAACAATTATAATTATCTTTACACCCTACTCTTACTTTCTCTTTACTTTTTATATCAAACTAACAATCATAAACCAATCAAACAACATTTAAACCAATCAAATAACCTTAAAAAATATCAAACACATCACTTACTTCTTACACACATCACTTATTCTTGCGCACCCTATAACAACCCTATAAACCCTATGAGGTTGTTTGTGTAGCGGCTAAAACCCGGTTTTAATCGAGTTATCATTTTCATCCTGTTTGTCAGACGGTTTACTTTTAATCGCGTTTAACAGTAACCGTTTTTAATCACGACTACTCATAATTCAATTAAATTTTATCTTTATACCTACTATTTTTCTCTCACTTAATTTTTCATTTATTATAGCAACCTTAAACCAATCAAATATCATTAAAACCAATCAAATAATTTTAAAAACTCTTACACACATCACTTCACTCTTACACACCCTATATAACAACCCTATAAAACCAATAAAACTTTAATTCCATCCCAAACACAAATTTTTAAAACTCAATTATAATTCAGTTACTATTCACGGTTAAAACCAAATTAAAACCATGTCCATTTTAATCGTTTTCCAAACAGCCACTATAAGTTTTTAACTCTATTCCAAACACCATATTGTATAACTCACCTTTATCTCGGTTATTATTCATCAACTAAAATTTTTCCTTAACTCACTTTTTAAACTCTACTTACTAGATAGTTAGGAGGGGGCCTTCGCACCCCGTAAATTTGAATTCGATCAAACTATATATATCTAGAATTCTTTTGGAGGTTATGGAGGGCGAAGTCTTAGTTATCGAAAATATACCTATAAAAAATTTTAAAAAATCAAATTTATGGGGGTGCGGAGGCCCTCTCCTGAGCCCGTCCATGTTATAGTATTATTATGAATATCATTAATTTATTCTAGGAATTTATGAAATCAACATTCCATTCTTAAAATTAAATTAGAAAAAATATTGCCTTCATGTCATTAATAATATCATGTGATTTCTATATCATTTAAAGTTCACTTTAACATAAACTCACTGAGATTATGTTTATATATGTTTCTGATATACTTTTAAAATTGTTTGTGGTGAAATACTATCAAGTATACCAACTAGCAAGTTATTGAAACAGGAAGGGATTAAAGTAATAAGTATTACTTTAATCATAGACTATTACTCATAATTGTATTAGGTTTTCTTTTGATTGTGTAGGTAGTTGACTTTTCTTGCATTTTAAGTCTTGAAGGTTGACTGATGTTCTTATGTGACTAAATACATGTTAGTCTTCTCAACTGTTTCAGTCCATAAAAACCATCGGCTAAGTATGAGCTTAATTGTTATGCAACATGTGTTTGAATAAAAACTGTCTCTCTTCCTTTCTCTTGTTCTAATGGGTAATTAAATATCATAATAAAATATCATTTTTGGACGATTCGATTGGTAATTGCGCGACCCTCCAAACTAGGGATGAACAAAAAAGGCACGTGCCGGACGGCCATACTTCAAAGAAATTTAGTCTAATTTGGAGTGGCCGTTCCGATCCACTCCATACATACCCAGTGTTTCCTATAATTTCCATATGCATGAATTACGATCAAATTATTAAACACTTTTACCGTATTGTCTCTTAACAAATTGAACTAGAAGGGATAGTTTCAGAACTTACATTTATATTTTGTGTAATTACATATTTGTCCTTCAAACAAAGCAATTCTTCTAGTATCGTCTATATCGATCGTCTTCTTCCTTCATCTAAACAAAAGGAAGAAGCCAATCCTAGAAACTATATAGTCTGAAGAAAATCAATCTATGACGATCTCAACCATGAGCCAGCCCGGAAAGGACCAGAGCGGCAGGAGTCTAGGAAGGATACTCCGCCGCCGACAGATCAGGCCCGCCAATGACGTTTGATTGCTAGATCAGGTTCCTTCACTTTCATTCACGCAACAATTGCATAATTGTATGACCATATAATATCATATGGATGTTGTCTTTTGGTTGAAATTGATGTGTATTTGGAAATTGGAATTTGGTTTATACTAATTTGTGATCAACTATTATCAACAGCATAATGCTCCTCTCCATTTATGGGTGCTTATTGTTTCAGGCTTTCAGCTAGGTCACTTTATTCTTAGCTCAGTTTCACTAAAATTGTGTAATTGAATAATTTTATGGGTGTCTTGAATTAATTTTAACTGAACATCAATTTTCATGGTATTTTTAAGTCTCTAAGATTGAGATCATGTGAAAAAGAATGATGTACATTCTTTCTCTTAGACATGTGATTGATCCTTTGTGTGGAAACTTGACATTCTAAATAAAGTAGAAGTGTTTCTATGGTGTTTGATTAAAAATGGTTTGCCGATGTTATGTAATATGGCTAAGAGAAGAATGAATGTGCAAACATTGTATCCTTCGTGTGCAAACATGTTTTTCAGTCATGCCATTTTGCTAGGCTTGTTTGGGCGGTCTCTGGCCTTCCAGCAAATGCATTTAGACTTACTTTCATTGACATTTGGGATTGGGTGCTAAATGTTAAACATGTTCTCTTGGTGGATCAGTGTGCGCTATTTGTATGCATATGCCGAGGGATTTGATTTGCATCATCACAACAGCGGTGGTCATGGAGAAGTATCTATACAATCTGCTGGAGATTATCTATACAGGTTCCATTCAGCAAAATAGCACTTTGCAACTCCTCATCCACCGGAAGTGGAACAGGTTACTGTTTGGTCGTCACCTGCAGAAAATTCAGTTAAAATCAATGTCGATGCCTCTATAATGAAGTCTAAAAAAGCAGCCAGGCTGGGTGTCGTGGCTTGGGATCAATCAGGTGCGATTTTGGCAGGCGTAGGCGTAAAATTGATTTCCTTCCTTGCTCAGAAAATGCTGAAACTTTAGCAGTGGCGTGTAGCATGTACATGGCAAGGCCGCAAGGGAACGGGGCTGGTTGGACATTATTATTGAGAGTGATTGTTGTCGGTAATCAATGTGCTGAATTCTCCTATCTTCTGTTTATTTGCTGAAGGATATTTCATTGAAGCCATGAAGAATAATGTAATTTGTTTAAGTAAAGTTGTTTCTCAACATGTAAAACGTCATAGAAATACTTTGGCTCATAACCTTTCCCAACAGGTAGATAGAGATAATGAAGGTAGTTTGGAGCTACACTGAGGTTGGGTGACTATTTATTTTGTTGTACTATTGCTTCACAGAATTGAATATCAAGAACTTTTTTCTAAAAAAAAAGAGACTTCTTTTCAACGTGATTATGTTGAATCAACAATGTGATTCTTAATTTGTTTTCAAGATCTATGGAATTGATATGATGAAATATATGTATGTTTGTAGAAATATTTGGTTAGACAACTCTACTTCATCACTTCTAGCCTGGAACTGTACTTAAATGGAAAAAAAAAAAAAAAAAAAAAAAAGAGGGGTACTAATGTACATTACCAAAAAACCGAAAAATTGTGTTTTGTACCAAATATGATATTTCAATACAAAATACAATATTATTCGAATGATATCAAACAATGTATTTATACACAAATACCATTTCAATTACCATGTTTTTTTAATCGGGCCTGAATACAATGAATTTATGAATAGTAAAACACATATGCAAACAAAACGGCCTCATAGGGTTTACAATACTTGTGAACAATTCAATGAGGTTACAACTACATAACAAAGGCCAACATAAATGATAGCAAGCTTACTATAAAGTCGACATGCCAATAGCCTAAACTTCCATAATACCTACTACAAGTCTTAAGCAAAACCTTAGATCAAGAAGGGGATACAGAATTACACACAACTTTTATAGATTACACAAATTGGTTCGGGAACTATAATGCAAATTAAATGGTAAAAAGACATCTTCATGTGTCCAATAAGATTAGATTTCATCCATTAATATAGCTTCTAAAAAATAAGCGAGCATATCGGCTAATTTAGTGAACTAGTTCATTAGAATACTAACTTATAAGCTTCATATTTGGATTCATAAATTGTTCCTGCTTCATTTTTAAGACGTCAATTGTGCAATCTCAAAAGAAATTCCACTTTACGAGCTCAGCTAGAAGACTACAAGTATGATGTGATCAAGTATTGCATGCTCCGCAGTCGTACACATTCTTTGGAAACACGAAACCTTTCCTGAGCCAATTCCGAAGTAATCTGCAGTTACTTTATTCAACGCATTCTGAAGGAAATGATTTCATTGATATTTGCTTATATATATTAGATTGTATAGAATCTCTTCATACCTTCTTTATTCTCTTTCCCTTGTTTGTCACTTCTGTAACTTGTATAAATTCCTTCAGTCATTAATAAGAAAAGCATTGTGGGGCAACATCTTTTTTTATCATGGTACCACAGCAGGTTACAATTTTTAACCCTAAACACTAAGCCTTCCCGCCGCCGTTCATATTCAGTTCCAAAACAAACAAAAAATAAAAAAATAAAAAAAAAAAGAAGAAGAAGATGTCCGGTGATAGTGACAAAGACAAATCAGTCTCCACAACCGGCAATAGTATTGTTTCTGTTGACTCCATGTCACATTATTATATTCACGCTTCTGATCATCCAGGACAGTTGTGCGTGGGCGACCTTCTTGGCGATGGAAATTATGCCGATTGGGTTGAAGAGATGTCGAATTTCCTGTTTGCCAAAAACAAGATTGGGTTCGTTGATGGAACAATTCCGATTCCAGCCGAGAATCCTCAAGAAATTTCGTTGTGGAAAAGGTGTAACGCAATGGTGAAAGGATGGCTATTCACCGCCATGGAAAAGGACATAAAGAATAACGTGAAATATGCGAAGACTGCTCAAGACATATGGGAGGACTTGGCAGAGAGGTTCGGAAAAGAAAGCTCCCCAAGGGCATATGAACTTAAACGAGCATTAAGTCTAGTTAGACAAGACAAGCTCTCAGTTATTGCTAATTACAACAAATTGAAGGGACTTTGGGATGAGATGCAAGCTGTTTTGCCTATTGTAAAGTGCAGCTGCGAAGGATGCAAATGTGACGCACCAAAGCAGCAAGTCACAAGACGTGAGAAAGAACAATTGTATGAATTTATCATGGGGTTGGATGATAATTTCTCGACAATCAGAACTCAAATACTCAGCATGCGACCTGTTCCTAGCCTTGGATCCGCATATCATATGGTGATGGAGGACGAGCAACATAAGCAGATTACCGCAGCTCGCAAACCCGTTGTCGAAGCTGCTGCGTTTCAGACTCAAACACATCGCTTTGAAGCCGATCGTAGAGCTGATAAGCATGAGAAGTTTAAATGCTTACAGTGTGGGAAACTTGGACACAAAATTGAGCGCTGCTATGAAATTATCGGATACCCGGATGACTGGATTAAGGATGGAAGAAGAGGAGATAAGAAAATTGAGCAAAGGAAAACTCCTAAGGTAGCTCATGTTGCAGTAGAGCAAAATAGTCCGATTCCGGGACTTACAGCCGAACAATATAGGCGCTTCCTTCAGCACTATGGAGGTGATGAAGATGTGTCTGGAACTTCGCAGCCAACGCTCTCACCTGCTGCACATATGGCTGGTAAGATTGGTTTCGCAAAGCCCTGGATAATAGACTCAGGGGCCACAGAACACATTACCTGTGATGGAGAATATCTTCATTGTCAAAGAGAAAAACATGTGAAGGGATACCGGTTAAAATTCCAAATGGAGATAGTGTCCCAGTTAAAGGGATTGGTGATTTTAACTTGCCGAATGGGCTTAGAATTAATCGAGTTCTAAATATTCCAGATTTCAAGTGCAATTTACTTTCCGTTAGCAGGCTGACGAAAGATTTCAACTGTTCATTGATTTTCTTTCGGGATTTTTGTATTATGCAGGACTTACCTTCGAAGAACCTGATTGGCGTAGGTAGGGAGCGCGATGGTCTATATTTATTGGAGCCTGTGAGGAACAAAGGTTCAGCAATGACAGTGACTCTAGATGCAGAAACTTGGCATAGGCGACTTGGTCACACTTCTGGTGAAAATTTTAGACATCTTCCTTTTCGAGTTGAGAATGTTAAGAACAAGATTGATAGTTGTGATTCATGTTTGAGAGCGAAACAAATTAGGCTCCCTTTTTCAGATAGCTCGATCAAAACTACTTCTTGTTTTGAATTATTGCATTGTGACATTTGGGGAAGTTATAAAACACCATCTTTTTCGGGTGCACGATATTTTTTGTCGATTGTCGATGATTTTAGTAGAGGTACTTGGATTTTCTTGATGTCACAAAAATCTGAGGTCAGTCATTACCTTACTACGTTTTGCAATATGGTTAGTACACAATTTGATAAACCCGTAAAGCGCATTAGGAGTGATAATGGAGCCGAGTTTCAATCAAATTACATGATGACATATTATTCTGATCATGGAATTATTTTGGAGACCTCTTGTACTGACACACCCCAACAAAATGGTGTCGTAGAGAGAAAACACCGTCACATTCTTGAAGTTGCACGAGCCTTGAGGT
Source organism: Plantago major (assembly GCA_026545765.1). Classification (NCBI taxonomy): domain Eukaryota; kingdom Viridiplantae; phylum Streptophyta; class Magnoliopsida; order Lamiales; family Plantaginaceae; genus Plantago; species Plantago major. Next base: position 85,122,095 of record CM048843.1, on the reverse strand, counting down.
TCCAAGCAGGGTTACCAATACAGTTTTGGGGGGAATGCGTATTAACTGCTACATATATCATTAATAGACTACCCTCTAGAGCTATTCAAAATAAGACACCTTATGAGATTTTGTTCAATAAAATTCCCTCTTATGACAATTTGCGTGTTTTTGGATGCTTGGTGTATGCTCGCGATAATAAGAAGGGGGGAGATAAGTTCGGTGAAAGGGGGAGGCCTTGCATATTCGTTGGATATCCTAACGGGCAGAAGGGTTATAGGGTTTTCGATCTGGGGACGAAGAAAATTTACACTTCCCGTGACGTGCGATTTGTAGAAAAAACATTTCCATTTGCAAGTAATTCCGCTGCCACAAATATTGGGAGGCTGACTGCCCAAGATGACAATGAATGGAGAACACCATGTGATGATGATTTTGATATTGGGCCAGCTAGTTTTGACATGTCTGATGTATATGTTAAGTCACAGTTTGAAATTTTGAGCAATGAGCCACATGTGCATCATGAAGCAAATGGTTCTAATGATATGAACATTGAACAGGCAGAGAGCTCCAATGGTGAACCTGAAACTTTGGGTCATATTGGAAATGGGCATAATGGAGGCCTAAGACGCAGTGATAGGTCTCACACGCAACCTTCTCATCTCAAGAATTTTATAGTCGACTTGCCGAAATCAATAGACCATTCGCAACCCACGTCAAATTCGGGAACTTCGACGGTACATCCTCTTTCTCACTATGTTTCTTATGATAGATTTTCCAATGCTCACAAAGCCTATCTTGCGGCTATCACCTCGCGTGATGAGCCTCGTTTTTTTAGTCAGGCGGTGAAAGATACAGCATGGTGTGAAGCTATGAAACGTGAGAGTGAGGCCTTGGAACAAAATGGTACATGGACCTTGACAAGCTTGCCTCCTGGAAAGAGAGCAATTGATTCTAAATGGGTTTATAAAATAAAATATAAACCCGATGGAGTAGTAGAGCGGTATAAAGCTCGCCTTGTAGCAAAAGGTTTCACTCAAGTCGAAGGAATTGATTTCCATGAAACTTTCGCTCCTGTTGCTAAGCTTGTAACTGTTCGTAGTTTACTTGCTGTTGCTGCCAAGAAGCATTGGGAGATACATCAGTTGGATGTGAATAATGCTTTCTTACATGGCGATCTCCTAGAGGATGTGTACATGAAAATACCTCAAGGTTTCGCAAAAGAAGGAGATACACGGGTCTGTAAATTGCACAAGTCTCTGTTCGGACTGAAGCAATCCTCACGAAATTGGTACTACAAGTTTACTAGAGCCTTGAGTGAAATTGGTTTCCATCAATCAAAGGTTGATCATTCACTATTCGTCTTTAAACATGAAGGTACTTGTTTGTTTGCCTTAATATATGTTGATGATGTGATTTTGGCTGGAAATAGTGTTGAGCAAATTGCCATTGTTAAGAAATTCCTTAATGACCGCTTTAGTATTAAGGATCTTGGAGCTTTGAAGTATTTTTTGGGTATTGAGGTGGCCCGGTCCCCCGATGGGATTGTATTAAGTCAACGAAAATACACACTTGATAATCTTAGAGAAAGCGGGATGTTGGGAAGTCGCCCTAGTGCGTTTCCTATGGAGCAGAACACTCGTTTCTCTAATGATGACAACAGCCCCGAAGTTGATGCTCAAAAATATCGTCGTCTTGTTGGTCGAATACTCTACTTGAATGTTACGAGGCCTGACATAACATTCTCCGTTAACCTGTTGAGCCAGTTTGTTAGTCGGCCACGCCAATCCCATATGGATGCTGTTTTCCGTGTACTTCGTTATTTGAAGTCTAGTCCTGGACAGGGCATTTTTTTCGCTGCCAATGGAAATTTGAATCTCCTTGCATTCTGTGATGCAGATTGGGGTGGGTGTGTCATGACTCGCCGCTCAACTACAGGTTATTTTATTACTCTTGGAGGTTCACCAATATCGTGGAAAACTAAGAAGCAGTCGGTAGTATCTCGTTCTTCAGCTGAGGCCGAGTATCGGGCCATGGCTGCTACTGTCAGTGAGGTTTTATGGTTGCGTTGGTTGTTACATGATCTCGAGGCTCCCCAGGAGGATGCAACACCTTTATTTTGTGACAATCAGGTAGCCCGCCATATTGCAAATAATCCTGTATTTCATGAACGAACGAAGCATGTTGAAATGGATTGCTACTTCGTTAGGGAGCGTGTTGAATCCAAGGAAATTGAATCCTGTTCAATCTCTACTTCAAACCAAATCGCTGGTGTCTTTACTATGGTGCTTGGGGCAGAACGCTTTCATCTACTTGTTGACAAGTTGGGCGTTCGTAATCTTCACGATCCAACTTGAGGGGGAGTGAAGGAAATGATTTCATTGATATTTGCTTATATATATATTAGATTGTATAGAATCTCTTCATACCTTCTTTATTCTCTTTCCCTTGTTTGTCACTTCTGTAACTTGTATAAATTCCTTCAGTCATTAATAAGAAAAGCATTGTGGGGCAACATTTTTTTTTTATCACATTCATCAATGCCAACAATGGTGAATGGGAGGATTAATGGTACTCGACTTCCGCATAAAGCCCCATGGAATAGAATTCCCAAATGCAACTGATGATACGATAATTTAGAGTCTCTTGTCGTCTTTTTTTACCATTTTTTGTTAGTCTGATTTATATTTTGTTGTGTTTCTTGTGCGCTTTTATGTGTTTTCGCGTTTTAGTTGTGTTGTGCAGGTTCTGGTGTTCTTAGGTGAAAGCTGGAGGAAAAATGATGCACTTGAAGGGTCGTATTCGGAGGCTCAAAACTCCATTTAAAGGTCACAAGTTCGAGTCCTAGCAATTCCCTAATTTTGGCAATTTGGAGGACCGAACGCGTCCAAAATTACAGAACATTAGGGAGATTTGATTTTTTTGGACAGGACGCGCTCGGTTGTTCAACATTAGATTCTTCGTTTATATTAGTCATCTTTTATTCATCTTACACATTCGTACTTTATATCAAAACATATTTTGAGAGCTCAAGAACCTTAGCTCTGGTCTTTGAGAGATTGAAGTTTGGTTTTCAATCGTGTAATCCATACTTTATCATGGATTTGAATTTAGGGGTTTGAAATCTATTACTCCTATTTCATAATCTTATTGCAATTTGCTTTCTTGAAATAATTTATGATCGTTTCCATGATTTCTATCAATCGTAAGCGTATTCTTATCGTGACAATTAAATTGTTCACATTGCTTTGATAATGAGTAACTAATTTGTTAGTGAATGGGGTAGTTATGTAGCATTCCCACGCATTAAGGTTTAGGCCATGGAGTCGTTCATATGAGTTAAGCTAATCCAAAATTCTTGTAAAACTTGATTAATTCGTTTTACTAGTCTAAAATCTTATAATCGTTAGGTTCATGGTTATCTGTCTGACAGGCAGATAAATTCTCTAATTCAAAACTTTCGAAAACGAATGGCTAATAATGCACTAGATTGTAATTTTAGATAGATGACAATTTGTAAAGAATTTTTTTTTTATAATCTTTTGTATATTCCTTAGTTCGTTTATTTTCACACACACACATGTGCGTTTTTGCGCGCATGCTCCACTGTACTATAAGTTAAGTTAGAGATTTCATATGAAATAAAAATGTTTATTTAACACTTCTCTCTTGTTTTGCAATCTTTCTCTTCAAGCATAATATGTTATATCAACCTTTTAGGGTACCCTTTTTTAATTCATTTTTTGACAATTTACATTAAAACAGTTTATATATGTATTTCCCATTGGTTTCCGAGTCCAAGCTGAATAAGCCATGACAAATTTTCAACAAGAATAATAAAATCAAAATATATAAAATAATAAAAGCAAAAAAAAAAAAAAATATAAAAAAACAATAATTATGTTTTATATATAGAACACATCATCTCGATTTGACGGTACCACTAACATTTATCTTCAACCCTTTATTTCTTGTGCCCATTTGTTGAAGGACGCCCCTATGATGGAGGTGTTTCAAAACACCTCTCTTGGCATGCATAGACGCATTGCCAATCAATTTCACCACCTAGATGTGGACACGAGAGCATACACATTCTTACACAGTCTTCTTGCTTATCTCCATTTGCCACAAAAAAATAAGCATCATCACCATCATAATGCTGACTAATTAGTTCTCCATTCTTTGTTATTTTAATACAAACTAATTTCAAATGGGAATTTTAGAGAGGTGAAAATGTTATCATGTTAGTGCTCTATTTATAGGTTAATATATGACTTGTAGGTTAAAGCTATTTTGTAAATTGTGTTAATATTACTACCTCTTTTTTCTTTTAAAAAAATTCCACTTTACTATTCTGCAATAAAGCATAATTGAGTTTGAGCACGAATCTATAAAAATATAATGATTTAAAACTTAATAAATTTATATTATGGATATTACTTGTTTAAATTTTCATTATACTAAAATTTTGTTAAATTTTTTATCATAATATTTTTAAGATTAATCTGTGATCAAAATTTATTACAGTTGATCAATTAAAGTTAAAGTGATAAGCTTTAAAAGAACGAAAGCAGTAATTATTTTGAGTTTTTAATGGTTAGTTTTTAAGGTGCCCAGATCAAAGGTTATATAAATTTGTCTTTAATAATCAGTGAAGAAAGGGGAATATTGTAGGAAGTATAATTTTAAGACCTTTTATTGATTATGGACTATCCAAACAAATTTTATTAATTATAGTACAAAATCATAATTGATTTTCCATCCATACCCTTGAGCCTAAATTTTGCAAGTCAAACTTACCAAAATCATCTTAATTAAAACATCAATTAATATATTCAACATTTCTTACAACTTTGCTTATTGTCCAGAATGTTTTGGTGATACAAAACTTCACACTTCATGTTTAATTTGTTGATAAACAAGTCTACAAGTCCATAATCTGAACATGTCCATACACCACGAACACATGTCAGTACCGGCACTGACATATGTCTGAAAGGGTACTTATATGTTTCTACAAGTGTCAGATTCATGTTCGTTAATGCTACATACAATGTATGTATTGGCAGTGACATATGTCTAAAAGAATATTGACATGTCTACAATTATATTTTACATTTACTCCAACTTAATTAATGTAATTATAATGAATTTCGTAATTGATACTCCCTCTATTTCAGAAAAAGTGTTACATTTTGACTTTGACCGGTCAACTGTTTTCGAGTTTGACCACAAATTACTCATAAACGATAATAGTAAATAATTTAATAAAATTTTAATTACTAAATTTTCATTATATAATTTTAATAATTTATTTATTAATATCGTTTAAGAGTAAATTGTGGTCAAACGCGGAGACAGTTGACCGCAGAATAGTAAAATGTAACACTTTTTTTGAAATGGAGGGAGTAATAAATAATGGTATGATTGTATCTTCATATTTGTCAATAATCAATCTTAACCACACATTTAACAATGTTGTACCAGGATCAACAACAAAAAAAAGTTTGTTTCTTAATCAATTCTTTTCCCCAAGGTTGTATTACTTTATAATTTGGCCTTGAAAAAACGCTATGGACAATAAACTGTTCAGAGGTAATTGGTCAGATGAGTTCCTTGAATGTTTGACTCAACAAAGTAAAAATTGAGAATGTGGCTCAATCTTCAATAAAAGGCATTATATTATTAATTAAATTTTATAAAAACCATTTTCTTTTATTTGTTTTCAAATAAAATTCAATATTGGATAAAGTTGAATTATCTAAATACACTCAATGGTGATGTCTCGTTATAAAAAAAAAGATTGATCATATTAATTTATTATGTTTTTCTAAAATACAAAACACAAATCTAAAAAATAAAAGCACGGACCAAAGAAAACAGGACAAGTGCCCCAAAAAACTAATCCTAAGATTCAATCACTCAATGACCACCGCCATAAACGGCGGTCTAATGTATGTGATATTAGTACATATGAAACTGAATATCTATCGTCCCAATAAAATTTGACTTTTATATGAACTCTGGTCATAAATTAATTCAAAATTACTTTAACCCCTCTAACATGCAAGAGTTGCGCATATAAAGGGGGCTTTTATATGAATAGAGTTCTCACGATTTTAATCTTGTAATTTACCTGAAGACCCCACACCAGCAAAAAGTATTTGTTAGATACTTAAATCACATACTCACAAGGTACATTTTTTCATCTTAGGTGTTCCGTTGAGAAAAATAGTTGGCTTTTAGAACTTCATGACCCGAAATTGCAGATTTCACACAACCATCTTCAACGATCCCAGATGGATAGAAAAGACTACTTACTCTTTTTCATCTTTTTTTTTTTTTCCCTGCTTTCAGAAGTTTTTGGGCCGCCTGCTTTTGTTGGATTTGCTCCTTCGAGTCTCCTGTCAGATTCTTTCCGTCCTATCTCTATCTCTAGAGTCAAAACTAGAAAGTCTCGTGCTAGAAAGAATAATACATGGTGGTAGAAATGTGTTATTTCAAACCATTCAGTATGTTGAACATATATTTACCTTAATAAAAAAACATATTTACAATTTTACAACACCTTTATCAACTATATTCACTGTCCACTAAAAAAAAATCATCCACAAAATTGTCAAATCATGCATTTTTTTTATAAAATGAATCGTAATTTATGATATAAAAAGTTTTTTTTTGAAAGGTATGATATAGAAAGTTGATTTTATTTCACATATTAATTCATCCGTTCTATCAAAAACTTCCCGTTTTGTCCATTTCTGATAATTTTATCTTTCACATATAAAATTAAAATGTTCCATTAGAACTAACAACAACACTCATCTAGACATATCAATCCATCCATAAAAATTACAGTCGGGGCTCGATCTATTAGTGACCGACATTTATTATTCTATTAATCTTCTGTAAATGTCGAAAATAGAAAGAGAGAGTTACAGACTGAGAATTGCGAAGATCTGATTCTGGATCTTCTCTGTACCTGAAATGGTGGTGGCCAGAACATCAACATCATCGTCTTCTTCCGATCCAACTACACCTTCAGAACCCTAAATTTCCCTCTATATTCTGAAATCTCTCTCGATTTTACTAATTCTTCAACATGTATATGGCCTACGGATGGCCACAGGTCATCCCACTGGAATTACCTACCTGCACTTCACGGCAGCAGATCATATACCTCAAAATTGTCAATCGATTGCTTCTCGTCGTCTCTCCTACTCACCTTGAGCTCTGGTCTTCCTCACAGGTTCGGGATGTGTCTGTTTGCATTAGCTCATTTGTGAATTTTCGTGAAAATGTATTCATTGATATTGTTTTCGATTCCGTGTTGATCAGCATAGAGTGAGATTGGGGAAATATAAGAGAGATTCGGATTCGATTCGGAAGGAGGGGGAGAATTTGCAGGCTGTCTGGAGTCCTGACACCAAGCTCATTGCTGTGCTTGTAAGTATCATTAGTACTGACATTGTAAATATACCGTACTGCCGGTTAACGTCTATGTAAGGATTTAGTGAAGTGCACCAAGTTTGATCAGCAATCTTGAATTTACTGACAATGTAATGCTCTGCCACTGTAATTGTTGAACTGGCCGACTAACCAAGCTTAGCTCATAGTGCTTTGATACTGTGATAAAAATGTTATTATGGAGTATTTGGCTGTGTATTTTCTTAGCAGAATAACCAATATTGTAAAAATAGCTATTATTCAGAGCTTGGTGTGTATTTTGATAGCAACGTTAGGCTAATATTGTAAATCCTGTTATCAACTGGTCGGTTATTATGGGGACTGATTATCTTAAACCAAGATACCTGCTGCTTAGCAGTGTTTATTATCTTTTCCTATTTATCTATTTATTTGTTAATTTATCTTAAACCAGCCTACTTTAAGTTTGATTATTAAGCATTATCTTTTTGGATAATTGGCAGTGCTTTTGTTGTTGGTAGCAATGGTACTAGATTAAACAAATTGCTGAATTAGAAATTTAACACAGTAGCTTCATTTGTTCATTGCCAATGCTTAAAATCTCTTTATACAATATTCAACTATATAGTTCACGAAATATTTCTTCCCCAAAGAGGCTTTTCTTGTATAATTCATCGAGCAAGTTACTTTGCTTTGGCGCTGGAGCCTCCAAATTTAGAAAGTGGGAAAGTTATCTAGATTAGAACATGGTTGCGTTCTCTATTCAGTTTCTACTTAGAACATTGGTTCAATATAATATTTTTGGGGCACTCATAATTTCCCTATTATTTTTGCAGACATCCTCCTTTTTCCTTCACATTTTGAAGGTTCAGATCACAGAAAAGAAAATATATACTGGTGGGAAGCAGCCGACTGGCTTATTTCTTGTAAATGTTTCTCTACTCCTGAGTGAGCAAGTCCCATTTGCGAATAAGAATTTGACAGCGTAAGCATTCATGCTTAAAACCTTCATTTTCAGCATATATGCTTTGTTTGGCTCGTGTCAGCAAACATCGTGAACAGATCTCTTAGTCATGCCCCCTATGTATGTATGATATCTTAAGAAGTGAACATCCTTTTTTTAGTTTTGAACCTTGCATAAAGTATAGGATATGTATCCCTTATACTTAATTACGAGAGATAGAAGCTTAATACTATCAAACTCAAAGTACAAAGATACGAGTTCTATGTAGGCAAATTTCCTGTAAATCCCAAAAACGGGCGGCATATCACGATGTGACTTATTGTGGGTATTACGTATCTTTAAAGATGCCACTGAAGCGAATCAAACATGTACTCAGTAAATCTAATTTAGTTCAATAAGTTCTTCACCAAATTTAACCATGTTGGGTAAATATTAGTAGTAGTTTATTTTATGCATATGCATAAATGCCTGTAATGTATAGTAGGAACAAGCAAAATGAAAGGTGAAAATTTTGATCACTGAATGGTGTGCTCACCTTCCTGTTATTTGGGTGGAATATAATATCAATAAGGATGGAGTCAGTTGCAGGAAATACCTGCTTTTCCTAAACATTAGAAAAAATCACTTCATACTATGTCTTTCCTAAGAAATTTAACATTAGGATGTGTCTGTGTTGAGCTCTGCAGTTCTTGAAGTCTTATAATGTCATCATTTAAAGTTAACATTATGGTTTGTGAGAGTTCTTATGCTATCTAAAACTCCATCAAGTTTTTATATGATTGTTTATTTTCTTCAAATGCTTAATTATCAACATTCACAATACCTATCAAATTTTCTGTGAGCTTAATGATGCTATGGATGTGGCGCAATTGTTAAGGTTGAATGTGTGACCATCCTATGCAACCTTGATAGTTCACTGCCCGTATCAGTCGATCATATGATCTGTTTGGGCATTCCTTCGTTAACACCTTATTTGATTCTCAATCTCGACGTGTAGAGATGTAATTGTCAGCCTTATAGTTTCTTATTTAATATCTCATCATAAATTAAAGTTTCCTTTCTGGATGACAGGAGCAACATAATTTGTGATAGCAAAAACATCTTGATCGGCTTATCTGATGGATCACTGTATAACATATCTTGGAAAGGCGAGGTATGTGCTTTTTTGCATGACATTGCTACTGCTATGGGTGTATTAAGTAGCTCAGTAGTTTCTTTATCTGATGTACAAACAAAACTTTTAGATGCCGTTTGTAATGTACAATTAACAAAGTTATCTATTATTATGCAGTTTGGTGGTGCATTTTTCCTCGATTTGCGGTTAAATGACAAAGTTGCAGCTAATAATTTGTCCAATCACTTGAGCAACGGTGTGGCTTCTGGTGGGATTCATAGCCATGCGATTGATAAGTCAAACCATGTTGGTTCTCAGGATTCTGGTGTTGTCCATCTTGAATACTCATCTATGATGCGACTACTTTTTGTGTTATTTTCTAATGGAGAACTCATGTTATTTTCCGTGAGTAAGAAAGGGTTAAAGCACACTGAAGCGATCAGAGCTGAGAGGAGTTTGACTTCCAGCGAGGTTGTTTGCATATCAGTGGCTCCAGAGCAGCAGATTCTTGCTGTTGGGACCCGTAAAGGCACCGTTGAACTATATGACCTTGCAGATTCTGCGAAGCTCATCCGTTCTGTTTCTTTGTATGACTGGGGGTAAGCCTATATTGAGTCTTGACAAAATACTATAGTCCCCACTAAGTTCGGAGTAGCTTAACTCTGGTCTTTCATCCCCTTTGTTGTTAAGCAGACATTATGATCTGTACATTGTAGAACTATCATGCATTGGCCTGACTTCATATCCTCGGGTCTTTCTTGAAGAGCTTTTGCATTTCCTGTTACATATATGTCTTTTAATTTTTGTGTGTGGGGGGGGGGGGGGGGGGGGTAGATGGATAGTTATGTGATTTTCATTTGTAGATATTTAGAATATCATTTCAGTGACTGAATGAGGACACTAGCTGTAATACTTAATGATCAGTATGGTCACTAGTACCCGCGCCATCAACTCTTAACTTTCACTCTAAGCTTAAAAGGTATGTATGCTGTTTCAAACAGGTGTTCCATATTAAATTTACGTACAAGATAAACCAAGACAAACAGTTTGAGAGATAGAATGACGTCGAGAATTGAGGTAGCTTTTATTTGACAGGTCGGTACAGCAGTCTATTAAAAAATTATGAAGACTCAAGGCACATAATATGCATTCAAAAAGAGTTATTTTTAGAAATATTATCAGTACAAATATAGAATTGAAGATCTCAAAGAGGATTATGGTGTTCAGTTGAACAGAGTATATATAGTCTGGATGATTTTTGTGTGGGGTAGATGTAAGTACACATAAGCAACAGTTTTTGAGTTTCTTCAGGATTCCAGATTGATAATTCGTGTAGTTCAGTTTCGTTTGCATTATACGTTCTGAATGAACCAAATTCCTTGTTTCTTGGTGCAGATATTCTGCAGAAGATACTGGTCCAGTAAATTGCATCGCATGGACACCTGATAACTCTGCTTTTGCAGTTGGATGGAAGCTACGAGGCAGTACAGTTTGGTCTGTCTCTGGATGTCGTTTGATGTCAACAGTCCGCCAAATTGGCTTGGGTTCTGTCTCTTCTCCTGTAGTTAAGCCAAACCAGGATTTGAAGTATGAACCCATGATGGGTGGTGCATCACTCATGCATTGGGACGAATATGGATATAGGCTTTATGCTATAGAAGAAGGATCTTCAGAGAGAATAATTGCCTTTTCTTTTGGTAAATGTTGCCTGAACAGAGGTGTTTCTGGCACAACCTACGTGCGTCAAGTTATCTATGGTGAAGACCGCTTGCTTGTTGTTCAATCAGAAGATAGTGATGAGCTCAAGATATTGCACCTCAATCTTCCAGTTACGCATTACACAATCTGCCGACTTTGCCTCTTTTCTTTACCTTAACTATAAAGCTTTACTTAAGTTGAACATTCTTCCTCCAGGTTTCATATATATCTCAAAACTGGCCTATTTTACATGTTGCTGCTAGTAGGGATGGAATGTACTTGGCAGTTGCGGGGCTTCATGGTTTAATTTTGTATGACATACGCTTGAAGAGGTGGAGAGTGTTTGGAGATGTTACTCAGGAACAAAGAATTCAATGCAGGGGATTGCTATGGATGGGGAAAATCGTTGTTGTCTGCAACTACGTGGACTCTTCGGGCACGTAAGTACCATGGGGCTATGACTTGTCATTATTGTTATTTCAGATTAACCATGACAAATATACTTATAATTTCATAACTGATCTTGCACATGCATATTTGAACTTGGCTGTCTGAAATGTTTTTGCAAGTGGGCTATATATCCAATTGATTATATAAGTTACTATGTTGTAATGTTTGACTGTGAATAAGATGGCCATACCGAATTTTTGATCATTCACTTGCTAGTTTATTAAGAACGAAAGCTACTTCTAAACACTCATTGAAGATTATGGTATCTCTGCTATACTGCTGTCTCTTTAAATTTTATCAAGCTGTTTCATGGCTCCCCTGCGTGAATACTTTTGGTTTGTTTGCATTAGTTAATACATCTCTGTCGTTTTCTTTTCCTGCAATTTACTATTCCCTCCGTCCCGGTTCGTTAGGCCACGTTCTTTTCGGCGTTGTTTTTAAGAAAACAAATACTCCCTCTGTCCCGCGAATCTAGATCCATTTCTTTTCGGCACTATTTTTAAGAAAGTCAATTGTTTATTGTTTGTTGTTGGGGAGAGAAATGATAAAGAATGGAAAAAGTAGGAGAGATAAGATATATAATGATAAGAATGGAAAAAGTAAGAGAGATAGTTGAGTTAGTGGGAGTTAGTGGGTGTACTTTTTTGCTATTTTTGTAATGGGACTAGATTCGTAGGACGTCCATAAAAGGAATAAGGGTCCAGATTCGCGGGACGGAGGGAGTAGTTTATTGTTTGTTGTTAGAGAGAGAAATGATAAAGAATGGATAAAGTATTAAAGATAAGAGAGAGAAATGATAAAGAATGGATAACGTATCAGATAGTGGGGTTAGTGGGGTTTACTTTTTTACTATTTTAGGAAGTGGCCTAAATTAGTGGGACGTCAAAAAAAGGAATAGTTACATTTTTTAGCGGGACGGAGGGAGTATGTTTTAATCCAACATCTTAATATTGCAATTTCCTGAAGAGATTATATAATCAGGTCAATTCTGATAATTGTAATTTGGTATTTCAGCAGTTGGTGTATTATAGTTAGGTTAGTTTTTGAGATGTTTAAACTTCCATGTACGCCATGTCATGAGAACTTGCTGAAATTGAATCTGAAATTCTATTGCCCAATGGGGCCTTCAATCAGTAAACACTAAAGAAAGACAAATGCTGATAGTCCGAATCTGGAAATCTATAATTTCTGGACATCATACCAAAGTATTAACACCATCCATTCTTCTTCATGGAATTCAAGGTGAATTATTGGCCAATTGGCAATTTAGCGTATGCAGCAATACCAAAACACCTTATTTCTCTTGATAAGGTTAGTGTCGCACTTGGTGCCTTTATTTCAGGAACTCACTTTTTTTCTTTTGCAGTACTGCATTAGATATCTGTGCATGTAATATATGTAACATATATTTTGAATATTATGGTTCTGTGACTTATCTGGTGACAGTTTCAAGATCCTTCTTTACTTTATGTGTTCGTTCTTTTGAACTATTATGCTAGCTAGTCTTGTGTAGTTGTGTGCCGTTTTTGCTAACTCAACTTTTACTGATGATTGCAGATATGAATTGCTTTTCTACCCAAGATATCACCTTGATCAAAGTTCGCTACTTTGTCAGAAGCCTTTGCTTACAAAACCAATGGTTATGGATGTTTATGGAGACTATCTGCTCGTCACTTATAGGCCATTTGATGTCCATATATACCATGTGAAATTATCTGGCGAATTATCACCTTCTAGCACTTCAAATTTACAGGTAATAGAATTTTTAAAAGAGCTTTATAACTGTTAGTGTCTCTTGGCTTATACAACATTGTGCTAACATTTACCTTTTCAAATGAAAGCTTAGTGGTTTTAGTCTTCTAGATTATTCCCCATGCATTTTTAAGTGATAAAATGACAAACAGCTTTCTACAGTACGAGAACTTTCAATCATGACCGCAAAGAGCCATCCTGCTGCTATGCGTTTTATCCCCGACCAGCTTCCACGGGAGTATGATTTGAGAAGTGACCCGTCTTCAGATATATTATCCCGAGAACCTGCTAGGTTTGTGTTTCAACTTTAATTCTTCAATACTGATTCTCGACCTTCGGCCTTTTGTATTTTGATTGTTCCTTTTCTTTCCCCCCTTCCCTTTATAGATGTTTAATATTGAGGACAAATGGGGAGCTTTCACTTCTTGATTTGGATGATGGGCGGGAAAGAGAGCTTACGGACTCTGTAGAGTTATTCTGGGTTACTTGCGGTCAAACAGAGGAGAAAACAAACTTAATTGAGGAGGTTTCCTGGCTGGACTATGGCCACCGAGGGATGCAGGTAACAGTTTCAATGAGCACTATTTCTCTCTACAAAAGATTGTCAATTCTACTTGACATGTACGATACAGTTATTGGTTGAAGCTCATCTGCAGGTTTGGTACCCATCTCCAGGAGTTGATCCTTTTAAGCAGGAAGACTTTTTGCAGGTATATATGAGAAGTGTGTGTTTGTGTATATATTGTGTGTAAGTGTATTGTATCAAATAAAAATATGTTATGTCTTGATCTTCTATATTTGCTATTTAGATTCAAGTATAAAGTTCGTATTAGTAACATAAGATTCTGAAACTACTCTGCTGAGTGATTAATTAGTAATGAATGCTGAGGAAATAATGACTTTTGATGAATTCATGGGCTTGGACTGCCTAGCTAGCTAGATTGTTTTGGTAAAGACCGACTGATTTTGTATTGGCTCAATTGTATTTGGCTTTATTGTGTAATAGGTTTGGATTGTAATGCTAGAGCATTTCTTATGCTCTTGTAGTTGGTTCTACAATATATTAATAAATTTTGCTGTTTCAAAAAAAAAAAAAAAAAAAAATTGTAATAAATGCTTCAGTAATTTATGAACAGGTCTACATTTAGGTGTAACTAATATATTTCCACTATGTCTCTCTATGTGATGTTTGATTGAGTACTCACATGAAGTAATTTTTAATTGCATGATTTATTTACGTCTCCTGAATTATATGATATTGTGATATCTTAGTTGGACCCAGAGCTGGAATTTGATCGTGAGGTTTACCCCCTTGGTCTACTTCCAAATGCTGGTGTTGTAGTTGGCGTTTCCCAAAGAATGTCATTTTCAGCCTGTACCGAATTCCCTTGTTTTGAGCCATCACCTCAAGCTCAAACCATATTGCATTGTCTGCTCCGACATCTCCTTCAGGTATAAATCATCTTCATGCTTTTGAGCTGGCAATTTATTACAACTTCTCTTTTTATGTCAATTATCACTTCTTCTGAAACCAATGGTTAGCACTGTTCTTCATCCAAATGCTTCTCCTGGTTCTGTTTGGTTACTCATTCTATGAATGACATCTTTAATGAGCTGCTCTATATTATTGTACATATATTAAAAAAGGTTAGCAGCACCCTCAGCTCATTTCGGAAATATCATCAGTACATCAAGCAAATATTTATTGAATTTTTTCTCTTCCAGGACTAAGGCCCCGTAGGTAATTTGAACCGAGTATATTTGTTTCTAGTAATAATACCCAATATATCTGACTTCTTTCACACATTGTAGTCTTGAAAGTTCCACTTTGTGAAATGAAATACCCTGGATTATTCTATCATCTGAAAGTGATGTAAAATTATTATGAGATTTGCAGAGGGACAAGAGGGAAGAAGCTCTACGCCTAGCTCAATTATCAGAGGAGAAGCCACACTTTTCTCACTGTCTTGAATGGCTTCTGTTTACAGTTTTTGATGCTGAAATTTCAAGGTATTTCTATCTTGTAAATATACTTTCATCTTTATCTCACGATTCTCACCTATCTGTTCTATACATAATTGCATTTCAGTAGCCAAAAAACTCAAGAACCCAATTTTGATTTTCGGGGTCAATTAAGCAAGTCTTGGAGACAATGTTGTATTGTTAATTCTCTTTTAGTTTCAATTTCATATTATGGATATGATGATCCTCCCTCGGCCTGTTCTCTCTTGAAGCTTAAATAACCACCCATAATTTAGGTAACAAAATGTCCCGTTCAGCAACTGTATTTGACCCATTTTATTTGTGAGTACGGAAGAGAGGAACTATTTTATATGAGAATTACTCGTTAGGTACAATTAGACAAACAGGTGCCTGTTCTTTATTCCCGGTGTTGAGTCAAATTAGAACCTATATATTGGATTAATACATCACATTTCGGTATAAACATGCTATTTTGAGATCCCTTGATCCTTCGAGTAGCCCATACTCCATAGCCTATTTCTTGTAATAATCATTTCTTGTGTTGTCTATGTACATTCTGTTTCAGTGACGATGATGAATGTGAACATATGTATATACATATTGCGAGTTTCACTTGTTCTAGGATTGATAATACCTCCTTTTATCTGAAATGCTTCTGAGACTTCATGTTATTTCGCTTAATGGTTTTAACTATTTTCTACAGCCAAAACTCGAGCAAAAGCCAAGCGAAAAATGTCAATCCTGCTATTTCTCTTTTGGAGAAGACCTGTGATCTGATCAGAAACTTCCCCGAGTACTATGATGTTGTTGTTAGCGTTGCACGTAAAACTGATGGTCGACATTGGGCAGATCTATTTTCTGCAGCAGGCAGATCAACAGAGTATGTGTTTTGATTATATAACCATGACAGTTGAAATGTCTCCAAAAGAAGTATGAAATTATAAAATCCTTTTCTCCAAAAATCCAAATCACCATTTCTTTCAACTAAGATGTGCCCAGATTAAATGGGTATGTAGGTACTTGCCACTTATTTTTAATCAAGTTGTACGGATAATACTGTGGTAGTTTACAAATTTTGTTTCATGCATTCAATTCCAAAATTGATATTGCTCCGGTTATCAAATAAACTGCTAGTTCACTCTCTGTTTATCATCTAGAAATAAGCAATTGATGCATTTGGTCTATATTCAATAACGAAAAATACTAAATAATATCCTAAGATATCCTTGGTTCCCATCAACATAGCTTGCATGCAGAGAGAAATTTGAAACTCTCCAACTTTCCTATCAAACATCAATTCAAAGAGAAAAGACATCAAGATGTGGCTGGACTTTGTCACGGTGTTTGAATTTTGTTTATTTTACTTGAAAATAAGGCTTAGTCTTATTTTACCCAAAAGCTTCTACATGCAATCGCTTTGCCATTTAGAGAGTTTTTATTGATTTTAGGCTGTTTGAAGAATGCTTCCAAAGAAGATGGTACCGCACTGCAGCATGCTATATACTTGTAAGTGTCATCTGCATTAACTTCAGAAGATTACAGTATCTATCTTCACCACCATACATCATGTATGTTAGTTTGCTCAGTTCATATGGTCACTCAATGAATCCATCTCATCCACGAGCTTGAAGTTATAATGAGTGGTGAAATCCATCCATTTATATCGATTCCCTAACATGCATTATTATACTATTCTAGTGCTATTAGTATTTCATATTTTTACAAGATTACTCATAAAAAACATTCTTTTGTTTTTTTTTCAAAAAGACAATCCCCCCTGAAGCATTTTTATTGGAAGAGTTTCTCATAAGGAGTAAAACACTCCCTTAGCTAAATGAGATTCTCCTTCTGGCCTATGTCCTGCAACAGATAGCTGGGATATAAAAAATTCACTTTCTCTGCTTCATTTAGCAGAATTCTTGTACAACCACCTCTGTCTGTTCTTTGGTCATCACTTATCCAAATCGTGCGACCACTACAAAGATTATTGGCGTTTTAAAGTTGTGTTATGGGATTCAAAGAAAGTCAGATTGATCATTTGATGTATACATACTGAAAAATGAAAGACTAATGCAGGAAACTGTGTTATGAGTATGCAGCTTTTGTATGACACTATTTTTGCTGAATCTGCATGTTATTTCTATTGTCGCAGGTTATTGCTAAGCTTGAAGGTCCTGCTGTGAGTCAGTATTGTGCTTTGCGTTTATTGCAGGTAATTATCCTCTCTATGTGTGTAAGTTTAGGTTCATGTGTAGTCACAAAGGTGTCAACTTGCTAAAGTTGCTTCAGAGTTCTTTGTTGGAAGCTTTTGTATGTGATTTTGTTCGTTTATCAAGGCACTCCATCAAATTCCACAATTTATATGATTAACGAAAGCTGTCAAACTATAGGAACAAGCTTCCTTTTTTCTTTTTCAAGGGCTTCATGTGATCCCACTTTGTGGGTGTAACTCACTCCCGAAAAGCTACATGGATCTAAAGGAAGCATTGATTTGGCAGTAAATTGCGCATAGTTATTATTAATAATTCAACATTACCAGTGAATCTAATGTAATTTTAAGGTCCCTGCTCAAATGACATGTCTACTACATCTCAACTTGCTTTGCAAATCAAACATGGGGGCCACTACCACTTCCTTTTATATTCTTTGCCAGTAATGAAGTAATTTATTACTGACATTTGGTTCTGTTATTTAGGCCACACTTGACGAATCTCTGTATGAACTTGCTGGAGAGCTGGTACGAATCTAATCACTTCTTCAAAATTCCTGATGTCATCACAGTGCTGACTTTTTTGGAACCCTTTTGGTCATTAGGTGAGGTTTCTTCTAAGATCAGGAAGGGATTATGAACCGAGCAGTACGGACTCCGATAGACTATCTCCGAGATTCTTGGGCTATTTTCTTTTTCCTTCCAGTTTTAGGAAGCAATCTGAGGATACAAAAAGGTAATACTAGGTCTAAATTGACTTTGCATTCTGCCCTTTTTATCTGGTTTATCGATGTCTCTAAACTTTGCTTTTCCTTCGCTCAATAGTAACAGCTCCTCATTCAAAGAGCAGAACGCACATATTGCTTCTGTTAAAAATATTCTTGAAAGCCATGCCAGTTATCTGATGTCTGGAAAGGAGCTTTCGAAGCTTGTTGCATTTGTCAAGGGCACACAATTTGATCTAGTGGTATGCATCTATTACTTTGATCTCATTCTTAATTTCATCTGAAATATCCGTAAAGCTTTAGATGCCTGATACACACATATTATAGGAGTATCTTCAACGTGAGAGATATGGAAGTGCTAGTCTGGAGAACTTTGCATCCGGGCTTCAACTGATAGGACAGAAGGTATGTATGATCTAGTTATAGTTGTCATTCGTCATTCAGAATTTTCAGTTTCTCTTTTCCCTGCCAATGTTATTATGAAGAAAGTGTTCGTTTTAATTGCCCAAACATAAAACCTCAGCAAGTTCTTGAGATTCAGTTTTTACAGAATACCAGAAATGTTCAACTTTTCCTTGCTGAGATGTCTATATAGTATCACTCCTACCTTTCACGTTTTTTTGTTTTGTTTTTCATTCATGTGCAGCTTCAAATGAGTACGTTGCAAAGCCGTTTGGATGCAGAATTCCTCTTGTCGCACATGTGTTCAGTCAAGTTTAAAGAGTGGATAGTGGTCTTAGCCACATTGTTAAGGCGTTCTGAGGTATAGTTGAAATTCCTTCAAAAAAACTTATTTCAAGTTAGACCGCGTGTATAGTAAACCATTTCATGCATGTGAACCTAGTTTAGCATAAAGTGGTCAATTTTCAGTGTATTCCTTTAAATATTTGCCATCATGTTCCCTGCTGCAGTTACTAGTACTTATCTTGTTAACATGTAGTGTACTTACTTTGCAGGTCCTCTTTGATTTGTTTAGACATGATTTACGATTATGGAAAGCTTACAGCATAACAATACAGGTTTGGATTTGATTCAATCTACTTGCTCAAAAATTCTCAAAAATGTGTTTGGAGTATTAACCTTATGCATTGTTGTTAGGCACATGAAGCTTTTGCTGAGTATCAGGATTTGCTTGAAGAGTTGGAGGACAAGCTATCCTCAACTGTTAATGCTGCAGAAACATGAACCATAGGGGTGGCACTGTGGCAGTAGGGTTCAGGTAATCCCCATTCCCGATTCCAACCCTATCTTTATCCGGTGCTTCGGGATCGGGTCCCCCAGAATATATATTCCTGAGTTTTGTATGAATATTCGGGTCGGGTCGGGTCTGGGAAAGTTTAGTTGATACCCGAATCTCGATGGATACCGGACTTATGAAGGGAAGCTTGAATTTGATAATGTTGAATTAATATAAATTTCTTTGTATATATCTTAAAACAATTCATGGAAAATACATTCGTTTGACATCATAATAATGTTATCTTCTCTTCAAACTGTAACACTGTAAGTATCAAAGTAATCTATCAATATGACTTCAGCTTGGGTATACTCCTATATGGGATGCTTTGAACAATGTGCAAGAGATTCTGTTTTTCCAGTTACCTTTATATTGATGATACGGTGTAATATGATCCTTTTATACAAATGCAATAGATCCAAATACATTACTTGTCTATACCGAGCTGATTCTGACAGGATATCCGACGTTGTCAACGAGTTAATGGAGTCGGGGCTGTAATGTATAAACTATAAAATGGAGTTGATATTTTCGGGTACCCGAGTTTTAATCCCCAATGTCATAATGCCGCTGGTCACCCACCTTTATTAAACGTGAAATTCTTGGAAAAGTGATGTGTTTTATGAATATGAATGACTATATCCTTCCTATCCAAGTGTTTGATGTGCATGTACATAATGTACACTAATGTGATAGTAGGAAAATCAAGGCTCTGTTCTCTTTGTCTGAACATAACTGGACAAAAATTAACGAGTTTTCAGATGAAAAGTACAGAGCATAAATCTTTTATGAGACTTGGAATATATTCTTCTCACCTTATTTTTCTACTCATGAATTTTAGACAAACAAAAAACGGAAAACTACATTTTTGGACCTTATTGAAACAAAAAAACTCATGGTATTATTATTTATTTGGTAATGTTTACATTTTTACATCTAAAATACAATTTATCTTCCATGTATGGTAAGATATGAGAAACATATACCAATAACCACAAGATCAAACCATCAAACACAAAATTTGAAAGGAAAAAAAAAAGCCAAAATCACACAAAATGTGAATGGAAGATGTATATAGCCAAACCAATCACCAGCTGAAGCTGATATTTTCAAAATGCAGATTAGCTGATAAACCAGATGAACATATCTTCGCAACCTCATGCCTCATTTTCTTTGGTCCGCAGACAAGAACTCCTACGCTTGATTCCTTGCGCTCGAACAGAAATCCTACACCGAAACAAACGATTTTATGGATGTCAATTTTGTTAGATATGTAAGATGTAAGACCATCTTTACCAGTGAATCCGGGTAAAACCCTGCTGAAGCAGCAAACTGCTGCTGCAGCTGGTCTAATATATAATCAAATCTTAAAGACACTTACTTTTGAGGTCTGGTCGTTCACCATAATGCACGTTGATAGATTGCGAAAGTGACTGCTGAGGTAAGCTCTCTAGTTCACGATCAGCATTGTAGTACCACGAGTTCGGTGAGGCCATGGGAGTTGCCCCCTCCATGTTCTGAATCTGTACTGTCTCCTTTCCGTTTTTGCTCTTGTTCCATAGAAAAGCTGTGGTACCCGCAATAACAATGCCGCTGCATAGGAACAATATGTGCAGCACAGATCTTGATGCTAGAGAGTATATCTTGTTAGTGTTTTTATCAATCGGGTATATGTAGTATCGTGTCAGGAGACCGATGGAGATGAGGTATATCACAAATGATGATGAGATTACAGCAGCGAGCCAGAGCCAATTGTTTTTCCCTAATATAGGAGTGATTGGTGCATCAGATGGATGAGGCTTGAACCACATTGTCCTGATCGTCTTCTTTTCTTGTGTGGATGGTTGTTCTTCTCTTGTTACATAGGCCTCGATTTGTAATTCGAGATTCTCAAACTTAGAAGGTGCACCGGTGATGGGGAGGATCAGGTCTAACATGGTTAGTTCGGTAGCGCTCTTGAATGCGGTTATGAGGAGGACTTTTGGGGTCTTGAGTTTCAGAGTCTCGCTCGTATGAATAAGATCTCGAATGATGGAGATGAAAGGTGTGACGCCACTTCCTCCGCTAACCATCACCAGTAAATCATGCCTGCGGAAACAGAATTTCATCATTCTCTTGTCTTATTTACTAAAGCTGAACGTTGACTGAGCCAATTTAACGCCAAGGGGTACTCATAATGTAAGAAACTAACGGAGCACGGTTTATGTGTAATTTATCCATTACCGAGAGGAGGTTATTGCTTACCTTAAGAAATCAGTTGAAGCAGGGCCGTAAGGGCCTTCGATGGAGACATCAAGGCGATCAATCGATGATGGGGAGCCGATCATTTGGTAGAGTTTCGTAGACCAACTTCCTTCCTTCTTGATAATGACACTGAGCTTATCAGATTCCAAATTACTGCTGGAACTAATTGTAAAAGGATGCCATTGCAGCTTAGAAATGCTTGGTATGTTCACAAACATAATGCTTGTTGGAGTATAGCTTAAACCTGTAAAGAATTGAAAAATCAAATTAATCATTAAATTATTCGATTTGAAATCTCAGCGGATCGTGGCAGCAGTGAAGCCATAATAATTAGGTACTGCACATTTAGTCTACAAACCTGCAGATTTAGAAAAGTTGAGCTCAACAGTTTCACATGGGAGAACCCTGGCAGATATCAGGCGGACTCCTCTTCTGGATTGCAAGAATCGTAAGTATCGGTCGATCATGAAGAGGAAGAAACCGGGAAGCATCAAGGTGGCGTAGCTATAGCCGACGTGCAAGACGAAGAAGAACATAAACAGAGTGTAGAGATGGTGAGTGTAGAAGAAGAGCTCAAACATTTTTCTCCTAATGCGTGGGAACGTTGTTGCCCAGAGAAATAATCCTGCCAATAAAGACAACTCTCCTGCTACATTGGAAACTCCAGTGTTCTCCCACTTCAACATCTGAAATACAACACAAAATCAACTGACTGTTCCTAAAACATAATACAATAATACAAATAAATTACATCTCATTTAACATGTTGAATTTACAAAGTTGTGTGTAATTTAGTCATTTATATGAATTTTTCAATATCCTAACGAAGTCGGTTTCAACTTTCTGAGGGAGGCCACTATCGAGTATGAATGGTTTTTTGTTGTAGGAGAGATTCCAATCCAGGTATGGATAGAGTCAAAGGCTCTAATACCTGAACTTGTAAAGGATAATGGGATTTTGTTTCTATCAGCTCTCTAATAAAAGTGTTATCTTCTAAATTGTGAGTGTCAATCTATGTAATAGTTTCTTGGATGTGGAAGTAAAATTATTCATACTTTCATGAAGTTTAGTTCTTCATATATGGGTCGTGCAGATTCTTTCCGATGGAAAAAGAGGTTTTTTTTTTAAATGCTAGAGGTAACAACGGCACATTCTCATTTCTTATGAACCTTACATTTTCTATTAGAAGATGTGTTAGTGGTCACGGCCTATAAAACCTAAAGAAACATGTGAAAGGTTGACAATAAAAAAATGAAATCAAAAGCATACATTTAGAATAAATAATCGGGGCAATTAAATTTACTCCCCTTCGAAAATGCCCTAATTACATTTTGGTCCCCGCAATTTCAACAATAACACATTAGACCCCAGAATTGTTCAATTTTCATTTCAGCCAAACACATCCTTAAACTCAACTTTAAACAATTTGCATTTTTATTTTCAACTTTCATTTTTTGTTACTAAATGCCCCAAGATATTTTTATTACAAAATGAAAAATATATTTGAAGGACACATGTCGTATGGAGGTTAAATCTGGTAGTACTTTATTTTAAAAAGTAACTAATAATTTTTTAAATTCATAAGGTTTATAAAAAAATACATAAAATTATTTATGTTAAATAAATTAAATAATTCAAAATTTATTTTTTTTTAAAAAAAGGAGATACATAAAGATTTAAATTAAATAGAATAATTAAATTTAAATTGATATAACAATTGAACATAAAAAAGATTATATTGTGTTAGACATACTTAATCTCAATCTAACGAGTCAACGAAAACAGATTGATTGGTTTTATACATAATCATTTTTTTTCACACATTTCCTCTGAGTCATACATATCCTAATTCCCAAATCCCTTAATTTAGAATGCAAGCAAGTGTAATCATTTCATATACATATTTGCAAGTAATCTCCACTATTGTGAGTTGCTGAGTCAAAAAAAGATAAGAAGTAAGAACACATCAATATTCCTGTTTCTTTATGATCGACATAGAAAAGAACACATCGATCTTCCTTTTTAATTTATTAGACTATGATCAAGACTTTTAAAAATAAATTAAATATAATTTTTATTTATTGAATTCAAAAATATATTTAATTAATCTTATAAATTTTTACTATTTTAGAAAATGTGAGGGTTTAAGTTGATTTAAGAAAATGTGAGGTATACTTTTGTAAAATGATAATATAAGGGCATGTTTGGAAGCTTAACTTTACTAACAAGCAAATGGACTAATCTGTTATTGTCGAAAGGTTGGGGACTAATTTACACTAGGGCCATGTTGCAGGGGGAGCTGGTATAATTTCCTGTAAATAATTAAAGAAACAGAGGAATAATTCATGACCATGTTATTTTATAGTGGTGAGAGCAAGAGAACCATGTTTATGGGCTGCTGTTGACTTGTGTATTAACTCCTTCATTAATATACTACATCATGATTGATTATCGTCCGTATGATTTTTAAGAGTAAACTATATAAATTGGTACGGATAGCATATTTCTTCTGGATGGCATCTATATATTGATATACAGTATGTGAAATTATATGGCAGTACCTCAGATATTTGATGCGTAGCAGCCCACAAGACGATGTAACAGAGGCCATGAACCGTGAAAAGAGTCATGACAATATGCCCTAACCATATGTGATACTTGATGCTCGCCTCCGACGTCAGCCCAAACAACGGCAAAATCGACGAGCCACGTGTCACCGGGAAGAACAAGAATGACAACGCTATGTTCCCGACCAGCCCTAGGCGGAGTGCGGCCGAGTCAAGCTTCGCTTCCCACCTGCTCCATTATACTCAATATTTAAGAATCATGGATTATATATACAAAATCTTAATTACATGATATGTTTTTTGCATTCTTTGAAAAACGAGACGTTTCAGTATTTTTAAAAGACTTTTCCGAACGTGTCTAGAATAGAGTTGACAATTTACCAAGCATGGAAGCTTTTCAAGTTTATTAAACAGTATCGAAAATTCCATGTTGATTTATCTCGACGAGCTGAAAAACCAGTACTTTTCATGCCATTTCGATTAGATTTAATTAGTACGAACTAGTAGTAAAAGGTGGCAGTAATTGTCTTACACTTTCTCGCCATGTTTAGCAGCAGTTATGGGTGTAATCTTTTTAAAACTCAAGGTCAAATAAGTGGAGTAGCTCCAAACAAGAAGTGCGATGAACATGACAAAAAACGCAAGTTCAATTCTTGACACGACTCCAAGTCCTTGGACAATCAATGGCCTCTTCCATGTTGTCGTTCTTCCATTGTTTGCTCCATGTGCTCTGCAACATTATTGTTGGATAAAAATCATTTATTTTTTCTCAAAATATATGTATTCAAATCAAATCGTATAATTGGAGGAAAAAAAATTAATACTTAGTATTTTATTATAATCAAAATATCATGATACGATACTTCAACATTAACAAATTTTACTCTAGATTATTATTAGGGAAAGTATGGCCTTTTATCTAGAGATATATTTTAACGTCTCAAGATTCCGGAGAAGTAAAAAGGAGTTGAGAACGTTATACTCTGCCTTCTTTTCGAAAAAATCCATCTGCTTTAAAGTTAACAGTGGATCAATCTTAATTAGGATGAATAATTTATTTAGAAGTTTACCATTACACGTACGAGTGAAATTAAAGTGCGTGAGAAAGAATATGAATTGATGTTTATGGCTGACATATCATTTGGGAAGCAGTTCAGGAGTAAGCGTACCATTCCAAGAGTTCAGGGAACGGGGCGTTGAGTATAGTAAAATAAAATTTCAAAATTTATTATTGTATATATGTACCCTTTGTTGTGATTATCCGTTGATTTCTTTCCAAGGTGTAGATACACACACCCCAATACGGCAATAAATAGGATTGGCAATGGGAACGTCAGAAAATTTGCACCTGCATGTTAATCATAAACATGGTTAGATAGGTATGGACTTAGACGGGTACGGTTCAACCCTAGCGTAATAATAAAAAATGATTATATAGGTACTTCACGGATACGGTTCATCCCTACCCTACCCGTATTCATAGTACGATCAAAATGATCAATTTTGAACAAAAGTGATATATATAGCTAGTGGTACCTTGGTTGGTTCCAAAGTAAGTGGAAATAGTTTTGGCTCGAATTTGGGGCAACCAAGTGAGTTTGTAAACATTAGTGGATGCCATGACCCACATAAACAAGTAGCCGGAAAATACCACCACCACAACCGCCATAATCGCCGCCCTGATCGTGTTGTTGTCTCCGCCATGAGATGGGGGTGATGATGTTGCCGGTTTCTTCGGTTCCATCATACTACTGTTTTTTTTTTCCTAATGAAATAGTGTTAGTTTTTATGTCTCGGAGAGAGAATACAAGGTTCTATGTTTTTGGATGAATGGAATGTTGTGAGAATATGAGGTTTATATAGTGGGAATTAATGATGTGATGGATGCAAAATTGTGCCATATTTTTTGCAAGTTGACTAGCACATTAATTATGTCCTGCAAGAAGCACGACACCCACTGATGATGATGATCATCATATATACACAAGTCAATTTGCTTACACCCATACTAGTACTAGTAATATTTAGCTTCATTTCCACTCGATCGATATGGTGCAGTGACTTCAATAAAGTTTAAATGTGACTGATCTAGTGTGTTTAAAAAGAAATGTGGTTGTCAATTTGCCTAAATTAATAAGCTGTAAAACTGGGTTTGTTGCCGGATGGGATAGAGTCAGAATTTGGGAAAATCGGGAACCAACTTTAGATCGGATCAACATATGATCGGATATTGATCGAGAACTCCATGTATTAGTAATTCCATCAGAATGACTTCCACCCACACCACCACCATGATTTTGAGCATGTAAATTAGCCGGATCAATAAGGTTTTAGATACTTTTGTTTTGAGTATAAATGAATTTATTTTACGATTAGAATAAGAAAACTAATTTAATTGGATATAATTTAGTGAAGGAAAATAGGAAATCTAAACACTCACTTTATTAAAATCACCAATACTACAAATTGATCAAAGGAATGGAAAAAAAAAAGAAAATTAGGTACTTCATTCTGACGGCGTCAGTTTACTACTTGTTCGGGATTAATTTTTTTCCCAAACCCGACTCCCACCGTGTCTCATACACCTTTTGAGTGTATAATTTGAGGTATCCAATTCTGAGATACTCGACCCTATCATAATTTCATAGCATAGTAGGATATCCGAAACCCTATTCCCACCCTTGCTTTGCATTTCCTTCTATCGATAAACAATTCTATTAAAGATTGAACAAAGTTACAAGTAGCATAAGAAATGCCCAATGAGAATATGCAGCTAAAACCAACTCTAAATTAATGCAAGTACAATAAAAACGATCCCTCACCTACGCCAACCACTCTACTACAATTCCGACTATTACAATTCCAAAAGAGTTGACGCGGCCTGCATCACCCAAAAATTTCAATAAAGTTTAAAAGAGTTGAGACGCTACACATACTATCAAGGTGCACTTTTCCGGAATTAATTCATAAGAACTACAGAGTTAACCTTGCTTGTTCTGCAACAATCTTAGGCAGGCTTAAATTTAAAGTCTTCCAGCGCACGTGCTAGTGAGGATAAAGAGCGCGGGAAAGAACATGTGTTGGTAACGTGAAGCAGTCATATCATCCATAAAGCAGACCAAGAGTAACCACTTCGGCCCAAACGTTGAGTCTCGATCAATGAGTGGTTGGATCGTTATACATCCAAAACCATTGGGACCTGAATATATAAATTTAAAAGTCTTGTAACTTGGTAAGAAATTAAAGATACATCTCCAACCATCACTACACTAAATTTAAACTTTATCACAACGGTCCGAAGTATAAACTAATGTCATCATCCAAAAAGAAACAAATCATGATTACCCAATACACATTACTTGGCGATTGCTATAGCAAGATGTTTGGAGTATGAATTGTGTGCACCCAAACCCAACGCACCACATGTGAAGAGCATTAAGTCATAAAGGTTCCCTATTTTTAGAAAAATTGCAATTCTCGTTAACTATTCAAATCCTTTTAACACACTCCTAACACGTACGCCACGATTTTAAGTTGTTACTTTGATTTGTTTTGATGAGCAAATTGCAAGAACTTACTGAAGTACATTCAAAATGAATAAAGGAACATTGAGATATGGTGTTCGTTATGAGTTAGATCAATTGCGCCTGTTTTTCATTTGAAATTCTTGAATCGAATTAATCGAATGAGTTCTGATTGAAACACTATCGAAGGCCTCAAAACATTTTAACCGATCAATATATAGTCCATTTAAATGCTATGCACGTTTAGCAACAATACAATTAATACATAAGTATACATAAGTATGTTGTTACCCTTCTATGCCAAAATGATCTTTAATTTGTCCCAGGTATATATTAAATTAATGATCTTAGATAGATTCAGTACCTATAATTAACAGCCAAAAAAATATCCATAAAAAATACAATTCGCATGTATTTAGAATGTTTGAGGGTGTCATAACTCATGATTATGACTCGAATACATACATATGGTGATAGTGTATAAGTATACATTTGCGTTGACATGCATTAGTTATTGATTTAGTAATTCGTGTGGGGAAGATCTTGGCCACATACAATTTGCTGCGAGCATGATCCATGCAACACACACTTCGTACGTCACTTGTAGATGCTATTCACTCCCTTTTGTGCCGTCATACTATCTTTCGATCGAGTCACTTAATCGCCTGAAAAATCAATTTTACGGCTTGTTAAATGTATGACTATTTTACTTTTTCACGAACTTCTTAATTACCTTTTGATATATGACCGGTGAGCAAAAATAGTTTATATTATAGAATATGCGGAAGCCAAAAACAACTGGGAAATTTTATTTATATTAAAATTTTTGTGTTTACAAGAACCCTAGAAACTACTAAAATCAAGAAATTGAATATACAAAAGGATGCCAATGATTATTCGACACAAAAGCCCTAAATCTATTGGCAAGAATGAAGGCCAGCAAGGTATGATTTGATCCTAGGGTGAAATCCCTAGTTCGTTCCAATTAGGTACAAATTGTACTCGTGTGTTGCTGGTGCATGAAGACCGAAGATTTCGAACACATCCCAAGAGTCCGTAATCCAGTGCGGAATGTAGTACCTTTCATTTTCTACGCAATTCACTCCCTTCCTTTTTGTTTCTTGCGATACAGTCCTTGTCTCAGACTTTTCTTTACATTTACCTACTTCTGTAAATTGCAAAACGATTCAAAAACTTGTTTTATTTTAACAGTTTAAACTCAGAAAGTTGAAACCATTGAACATAAAAATAAGTGAACAACCACATAAACTTGCAACCTAGTTATGGTGGGGGGGGGGGAGGATTTTGCCCCGGAGAACTTCATATATTAAGGTTGACGCGCAGTTTTTGATGAAAATTTAAAATAATGATAAAAGTAGAAAAGTGTACTATTAGCGGTAAAATGAGTAATTTATGTGTAAATGTGAGATTGTTTATCATTTTTTTGGTGTGGGAAAACTTCTTTTTTTCGTAATGTATGAAATTATATGGACATGAGACATCTGATCATGGTGAGTCTGGTGACTTCTTTTGGGAGCATCCACCTAGTAGCATTTTTCCTTTTGATGTAATTTAGATTACTTTTATTTTAACTTTATAAAAAAAGGAGAGAAGTTTTAGGAGAAGGCTAAAAATGGTTAAGGTATGAAATTCTACTGGACCAAAAATGTTTAATGGTTACTTGATTTTTTTTTAGTGTACAATTCAATCCACCTAATGCCACCGTTTCAATTCCATTTCCAACTCCGCCAATATACCTTAGTTTCCCATGCATAAGGTCACTCTCAACTCATAGAATTAATTAGAAAGCCGATTCTTAAACATAATTGATCTCTTAAAAATGAGATGGGTTAATCTTACACGGCTAGCTACTAAAAGTAAGACACTTAAAAGTATATAGAGTTTTAAAATTCAACCATAAGAAATTAATTAAGACTATTTAAGATTGTTACTGTTCAGTATTGACATGTTGTTAAGTTGTGTGAAATTAAGATGACTCATGGTTTGCATGCGATCGACATGTTGCTCCCACGTGTTTGGCGTTCGATTTTTGCTGCCTCTATCGTCTCTTTTATTATTTTTTGCTCATATTTATCACTGTGTACTTAGCTCCACGTACGCAGACATGCTTCCATTTCAACGACTAGTGACTAGTCCCATAAGAGTATCTAATCTTCAAAATATAAACCTGTACTAGTCCCTTGTAAAATAATTGGTCACACAAGTTTAAGTATTAACTTCGTCAAACCTTAAAAGATTATACATGGAGGATGATAAAATGACTCGTAACTAATTATTAACCTCATTTTTTAAATTTGTAGTAGCAGATTTTTAAATCAGACGCCTTTTTTACATTCACATAAAGAATACTTACTATAGCAAATTCTCCTTATTTTAAGTCAAATACAGTAAGGTAGGTGAAATCAACTTATAAAATGACGGATCAAGTGGTGACAAAAACACACTATACATAGGTTACATGTGTATCTAGGGAGAAAAAAAAATTCTGGGTGGACTATATATATATAATCCTCCATCCCAAAGTTGTACGAGTAATAACTTTTGCGGTCAACGAACTTTAAATTTGAATTCGAATTAATTTTAAACTGTAACAATAATAGGTTCCATTAAATTATATAATCAAAAATTTTAAATCCTAAATTTTCATCAAACAATTTAATTGAAGTTTGATTCATCACAGTTTAAGATCAATTTCTAATCGAATTGAATAATGTTGATTTTAAAATGTTAAAACTGAACACTTTTTTTGGAATGGAGGGAATATGCGATAGTCCTGGGTTGAATGGCACCAAACCGATAAGGACGGGAGTACGGACCGCTTTGAGCACAAAAGTATTTGATAAAGATCCAAAAGTCTGTTAATTGAGCGCACTATATATATATTGATATGGCGAATCTAATATCTATTGAACTCGATCGATTGTTCAAGGCATGGGATAAAAAGCAACCTCTATATGCATGCTTTGTGGTCTATATTCATTTCATTCAGTCCAACCCCAATTTGTACATCTCCAAACTTAAAATCATCATTTAATGCTCCAAATCAATTCCAACTTTCCCGTTTGGAGCACTTGCAAACCCTAACCACAGTGGGATACAATCACTGTAGAAACACACACGCGTCCATTGTAACACTTGTTGATTGGACCGCGTCGAACATGGGTACGGGCTACGGTCCAACTATATATCTTTAATTGTTTTACTCCGTTTAACAAAATTAACTATTGATAGCGGGATTGCGTAACTGATAAATTAATTAATTTTTATAAATGTATTTAATAAATTAAATAGCTGATAAGTTAGCTGATTGTTAAATATGGTATTTAAAAACAAATCAGCTATTCTATTATTTTTAAGCTTCATGTTTTTAACTCTAATGTGTATTTGTATTACATGCAGATAGATATGATTCGCTTGGGTTATTGTTCTAACATGACAGTTGTTCTATTAGATTCTGAGGCAAATCTCTATAGCCCCATTTTCATCTTTAGAATAATTGGAGTGTATGGTTACAAATTGAAATTGAGTTTTAATTTCTCAATTCAAATTGAAATTTTGTATAATTTTTTTTTACACAAAAATGCAACTTCCGGCTACTTTTGGCTATTACTGTTGCTAGATTGATCGACCGTTTGTCTGGATCCCATCAACTGTGAACGACGATTGACTCCCATGATACTAGCTATAAACCAAAGTCATCAAGACTTGTAGTTGATTCTTACCCAAGTGGAAAATTAGAGCAACTCCTGTAGTTTTGACGGTACTATTCATGACACTGATGATCACCATTCACCAGTGGAGTTGACACATAAAATACTCCTGCAGTTCGAGATTCAACTTCTTGGCCGCGGACCAGACACAAGTTTTAACTCAAATAATTCTAGCAAGAAGAGCATAATTTCAAATTAAAGTTTGTTAACAACTTATCTCTCGTCACCTTGCTTCAGGTCACAACTACACGGAAATGGTGACACTAAACTTGTGACATAGACGTTTGTGTCAAAAATATTACTAGCTCCATTGATATTCGATAGCTTAACTGAGTTAATTTTCGGAGCATAGAATTTGAAGCATTGCAAGTCGGAGTCACTGATCAAAATTCCACCCTCTTCTGTCATCCATTTGGGTGCACTACAGAAGGAAAATTCAGCCCCGATAACGATCATTTTATTCCACGACTCGTCTTTCAAACCGTGCTGCTTCAAAGCCCACACATCCATGCTAGTTTTGCGATTCGAAATCAGACAAAGGCATTCTCTGAGCACTTCCAAGTATAAGGGAATAGCACCCTCCTCCAAAGAACTTGGTGGCTCGATCTACCGTTCCGTAAGCCTCAGTTCCAAAATCAAAGTAGAAAATATCATTTATGTCGTTTCTTTTAATTTGTCTCATCCAGTAGAGCTTACCATTAGCGAACCTCCCAAACATGCCATATATTTCCGTAGCAATACGCATCATCAACTTATCGTCTATTGTCTTCCAAGAATTAGTTCGTGAACTATATAATTTTACAACCTGTTTCCTGGATGTATGGATTTCACTGTACATGGCCAAGACCTTGTAATATGTTGGAACTTTTAATTAAAGTGTGTTTAATGTCTTTAATTACTCAATTCGGATTGAAGATGAATGATAAATTAATGCACAAATAAACCGCTTGCAATTATTAATACGAAGGTATTCGCAATGAAGTTGCGTTAAATTCCGACAAAATAAATGTAAATATATGGATAAGAAGGTGTGGAAGAAAAGGTTTGAACTTAGTACCTCATGGAACCTGCAACCATATACACGAAGTGAGGCATCTCTCCAATTGGGCCAGATAGCTATTTGTGATGAGATGTAAGACACATTCGGATGTGTCCTTTCGGCTGCAGAGAATTATGGTTCAACAATTGCGTCTTTTCCTTGCGAATTTTGGATATCTATATATAGGGCTAGCTCCCCTACTTCGTTTTTATACATGAAAAAATACATCCGAAAATACATCCAAATCCATAATCCATTTCCAGATTCTCTTTTAGGAGAATGGTGGAGGATCCCCAAGAGAGAATATCATTTACGGGTTTCAAGTCCTAAGTAACTTGCGAAGTTTTGGAGGACGTTGAGTATGAATTTCCATGGAATTTTCTAACCGTAACGAAGGATAAAGAAGTATAAAATAGAGATGCTATTTTGATACTTGGCGGGTGTTGGATGTTATTCAGTTAATCCATTATTGTAGTTGTTGGTTTTGTAGCTCAAAACTGATTTGGACGGTTTAGATCAAATCTGGGAACATCAACGGCTGAGATCATTTCTGGCAGTTGGAACCGTTAGTTTATAACGGAAGTGAAGGAAACAGAGCAAGGCAGAATACGGAAGAAAATCTGATCAAATTGCAAGGCGGTTTCTTCTTCTACTATAAATTGATCATCACCAGTTGATTTGCAGAGCTAGCACAACACAATTTCATCATCAATTTCAATCTTTGTAACCGTTTCTATATCCAATTTCATTGAGATAGCTGATAGGTTGCGGTTTTCAGTTTTAGCTTGTTCTTGATCAAATTCAATTAATTCAAGCTTGTATTGTGTACAATTGAAAGCAATAAAGATCTATGATTGTTTTTCCGTGGATGTAGGCTTGATTTTGAGCCGAACCACGTAAATTCTCGCGTTGTTTTCTTTGTTGTTCGATTGATTTGTTCGTTGTGTTTGTTGGTGTGAATGAAGAAGGCGATCGTTCTTGTTGTACTCTACAAGTGGCGCCGTCTGTGGAAAAATTCTGATCTCTTCTTGTGTTTGATCATCAATGGCCTCTTCTACAAAGTTTGATGTAGAGAAGTTTACGGAGAAAACCGATTTCGGTTTGTGGAAAGCAAAAATGGAGGCATTGCTTGTTCATCAGGGATTGGATGCTGCACTGCTTGGAGAAAAAGGATTCTCTGTGATGTTGTTGCGAAGGAAAAGGCATTGATCATGGGAAGAGCTCGCAGCACAATCATATTATCTCTGGGAGATAAAATCCTGAGAGAAGTTATCAAGATCAAGACTGCAAAGGAGATATGGGAGAAGCTGGAAGAGATGTATAATTCTAAAACTTCTGCAAACAAGCTTCATTTGAGGAAAAAGCTGTCTAACTTCAAGATCATAACTGATAGATCTTTATCAGAGCAACTGGATGAATTCAAAAAAATGTGTCAAGATCTTAAGAGTGTTTCTATAACCGTTACAGATGAAGATAAAGCACTAGTGGTTCTGGGAGCTTTGCCTAAGTCATATGAGCATTTCATTGATGCTCTTGTGATTAGTAAAAGCTCAAAACTCACCTATGAAGATGTTGATGTTGCTCTGAGAAACAAGGATTTACACAGGAGATCTTCTACTGGTCATGACATCAATGCTGAAAGTTTGAATATCATATCAAGGTGGAGCAATAAGTTGCAGATCAAGAATAAGCCAGTAAATCACACAGATATAAGGAAGCTTGATAAAGAGAAGCAAACAGATGGATATGATGCTGAGAAGAGGAAATGTTTCTATTGCAAAAAACTGGACATCTGAAGAAGCAATGCTTCAAATTCAAGAAAGACAAGAAAGCTGGTAGAGTTCAAACAAATACAACACCACACAGTGCAAACATTGCAGAATATGCTCAGTCCTATGGGGGCTGCAGAGGTACTAATTGCTTCTGAGCTTTGTTCAGTTACTAATTCTAGTTCAAACCAATGTTGGGTGTTTGATTCTGGCTGTTCTTTCCACATGAGTCCAAATTTAGACTGGTTTGTGAATTTTAAAGCTAAGAAAGGTGGTTCTGTGCTACTGGGGGAATGACTATCCATGTAGAATTGAGGGGTATGGTGATATGAAGCTGAGACTGTATGATAATGTTGTGAGGATCTTGTCTAATGTCAGATTCATTCCTAAGTTGAAGAGGAATTTGATTTCTTTAAGCATGCTAGATGAGAATGGTTATAAGTATCATTCAGAGAATGGTGTGCTCACTGTTGAAAAAAATCAGGAAAAGCTGTAATGACAGGAACTAAGAGGAATGGGTTGTACTATCTCAATGGTGATACAACTACTCAGATGTCTGCTAATGCTGCTACTATGGATAATTCTCAAATATGGCATGCTAGGATGGCTCACCTAAGCAAAAAAGGTCTGAAGGAATTAGCAAAACAAGATTTGCTGTGTGAAGATAAGATTACTACACTACAGTTCTGTGAGATTTGCATCATGGGAAAGTCTCATAAAACTGGATTTGATGCAGCTATTTTATATAGAGTTTATTTTATATTTATTTTATATACCCTACAAAGTATTGAATTTTTCAAAACTGATGGACTAGTACCAAGATCGAGTCCTAGACAAGCGGATCTTTAGAACCTTCATGTAGTTCCGATTCTGCACGAGGTCTACGTGATCAGTTTCTTTTGCTCTTTTTTATCTGACTTAGCAACTCTTAAATTATCTTCTTTACATTTACACCTCTACTAATTATTTTAGTTTCCCAACCAAGGTATTTCATGTTTGGATCTTCTAGAACTCGTCATTTTTATGTGATTTTTCAGACTTTTTGCATCGGCATATGGGTCCAGGTGGTTTTTTTGCGCTGAGGACATCCCCGAAGAGCGGGGGATTTCGTGACATTTTGAATTGGCTGTCTTGTATTTCTAATAAGTTGTTTAATAGTTGGCATGTTGAATCATATAATATATCTCATGGGCTGGTTTAGATTGATCCTAACCGGATTTTTCTGAATTTTTCTAATTTTTTCTGTCTTTTTTCTATCTATTATATAGAGAGAGTTTGAATAAAATTCGGAAGTAGAATGCCCATCCATTTTCCGAATGGAACAGAAATAATCAACTCCTGCAACCTCCAATACTTAGAAAAAACTAAACGCTAGATGCATTGGCGGGTAATAGATGGATAAGAACATTATGAATTGTCCCGAAATAAAACCAGTTGTTGCTGCTACTCTCTTCTCCATTCCTTTTTCCATAACCTGAGCTCGGAGAAGGAATAGATAAGATGGGCCTACGGAGAATGTGGTAAGAAACCCGTAATAAAGTCCCACGACAACGACCGAATTGACTAGCTTGATACAAAAGGGAATCCAACTCCCGAATAGAAAATACAAATGTTGCATGATTTAACCTCCTGCTTGATTTTTTGGGCGAATACGCGCTTATTTTTTTTTTTTTTACTATATATAGATGATTTTCTAGATATATGAACAATCTAGTTTTTTTACTCACTAAATGGAAAATGGTCGATGTCAAAATCCACAAAGTTTCTCTATATAACTAGTTTTTTTACTTCTATATATATATAACTAGTTTTTTTACTCACTAAATGGAAAATGGTCGATGTCAAAATCCACAAAGGATCATGTCCTTCAAGTCACACGTTGCTTTCTACCACATCGTTTCAAACGAAGTTTTACCATAACATTCCTCTTATTTGGAACTGAATTGATTCAATCGTGGAATCATGAATAATCATTGGTTGAGTTGTACATAGCCGTCGTACTCTAGATCTTATATTTTCTATGTATGTGTAACTTCTATATAGGAGATATGTGTAATATGGGTAGTGGAATTATTTTTCTGAAAAAGTCTTAGCATGACAAAGACTTTAACATACCTAAATCTAGAATCTAAAAGAGGACTTTCTAGAATCTTTATGAACGGTTTCTATATTATAATGAATGGAATTGGGATAGGAATGGAATATAATGAAATAGAGCCACTTTGAGGTTCCCTCTGAAATGAGGCGTGGAAGGGGGCCGCTACGAAGAAGTTTCGGGAGTTACGAAGGAGGGACAACAGTACGCCTTTAACCTAGAAAAATCCCCTGTTACTTTCTATACTCTTACTCCATTTATATTGAGTTTTTTTTTTTTTTATTTGAGTATCTCAGAAAAAAGGAAAGTGCATTGATGAATAAGTTCTATTTCATTTAATTAATAGAATTTCATTCATAAAATGAACTTCCCCCTTTTTTTTGTCCACTACTCTATTGTAATGTAATTGTACGTAAAAAAAAAAAAGTTCTGATACATCTGGAAAACCGCCACCAAGACTAGGAATTTTTTGTGAGCAGGATCCAAATTATTAATCTTTGGACACAAGAAAGGAATTTTCTCTACCTTTTCTTGTGTCCAAAGAGTAGGAAGACGAATAATCCCCTAGACTTTTTTGTTTCCGCATTTCGAGTTCGTTCTATTACCCGCTTATTATACGAATATCTATACCAATTGGATTCTAGTTGAAATCGAATCAAATGCCTCCCATTGAAATCTAGCAAAACAAAAATCACATAGTCGTACTAATGCAATTTGGCTAAAAAAAAATCATAAAGTAAATAAAAGGTTTTTCATAATTTCATTTTTTTTTCATACATAATCGACAACAAGAATCGAGTTCTTTTTACGACCTTGATGTTGATAAATTCATGAAGTCTAGAAATTCATTTCGCCAATTGAACTTTCTCAAACTGTTTCTTTTAAGAACCAAAAGATTTGTGCCAAAACAATGATCCCAAGAAGAACAAAAGACCTTGTACACGTAATGGATCTTGAAGTACTATTTCGGCATCTCCACCAAATCCACCAACATTTGATTATCTTGGTTAATGGTTGATCCAATTTGATGGATTCACCCTAAACAAGAAGTTCCGTCTGGAGGATAATATCAACCACTGACGTCCATCCGACGGATTAGTGATGGATATTTCATATCCTCCCTTTTCTTTTCGTATGATTTTACTTACTATACCCGCTCATTCGCATTATAAACTATATTGTTACTCTTGCTTCCGTCGGGATAATCGACCCTTCCTATTCCCCTACGTATATAGGATATTTTAAGAAGTGAACATCTTTCTTAGTAGCGGTCGGGAGAAAGAATAGGAAAGGTGATTTCACTATATTTCGGGACAGCCCTATCACAAGAATATTTTTTTTAGCGGTAGTTCGGAAAAGACAAATTTCCTATCTTTTCTTTCATCTCTGGAGAAATACGGTCGGAAGGAGCTAACTCAAACCCTCCGTAAAATAAGAACAAATTTACATTCAAACCGCCCTTCTTACCATTAGCAAGAACTTGTTTCACTTGTTTATCATAAGGAATTGAACAATCGCTTCAAATACAATCCTAAGTACCGCTTGTGGAACCTCAATATCTCGGCTTGTTAGCTAAATGGCAATTCGCATACAATACGCCGTCGCCTCGTGGATTTTCATAACCCTCATTGCAAAAATGGGATATGCACTTGCAATCGACGTATGGGTGATGATACATATCATGAGCGATACGGAAATAGATCGAGAAATCTGTTCCTTTATCCAAGCAAAAGTATTTTGAGTTTGCATAGTCTAATCATTGATCCGAAAATTTCTACAATAAGTGGGGATAGGTCGCTAGTACAGGGCCCTATCCACGATTCTGCTATTTTCTAGAATTTTACTGAAATACTCTGGGATGGAAAATCCACCGGATAGAAGGTTTTTGGATTAGAGATTACTATTGGTGGATCATTTGTCAATCACAAGAATATTTTTTGATAAACGATCACTATGAGTCAGACTCAATAGAATTTGATCAATCCTTTGTTCTGTCGTTAAGGCGGAGAACTGAACCAAGAATTCTCTTTCTTCATCATCAATCAAATCAACATTCACTCCGTGATTCTATTTTATCATCAACCCAATCCCTCCAGCTTTTTTCTTTTCTTATCAATGAATAGATCTCTTTACTTGTATGACTTAGATGTCTCGTATTTCTCGAAAAAGTGATTCGATTGATGGGATTTGATATGAGATCGATGAGATTGATATTCAAATATATCTTCTTAGAACGGAATTGTTCCAGAGCAACTAGAAAGAGATTCTTTACCCAGAAAGAATTTGGTTCAGATGTAGGATACCTATCCAAAAGTTTTCGCAACTCAATCATAGATGATTCCATCATCAAAGATTTGACCTTTTCGAACTCTGTCTGTAACTCACTAGAGGCCCCGGAAACAAAGAGAAGCTGGGTACAAACGCTCTAATACTTATATCTAAGATAAAGACTGTAAATGCACCTAACAGGCGTAGAAACAGAAAACTCGTATTTAGAAAATATTTGATGAGGACTGGTTACGCACATGTGAGGTACGTATGAACATATGGGTTATCTGGGAGACTTTATTCGGAAAATAGAGTACGCTCTAGAAGAAAAACTAGACGAGTATTACGCTTACCTAAACTTTGGCTGTGGCTCTCTAGTTACTTCTTGGTATACCCTTGATTGGCTAGATCAAAATTATTATCAGAATAAGAAAAAGTTCGAAAAAGAAAAGTCCGAAAAAGAAAAGTTCGAAAAAGAAAAGTTCGAAAGACCAAAGGCAGAAAGAGCAAAATTAGAAAAGTTAAAAAGAAAACATGAAATGATTTTTTTAAAAAAATTCTTATTTTTCCTACATGATGATGCTAATGATGCTAATAGTCAAAACAGAAACATAAGTCAAAATAAAATAAACGAAATCAGTAAAAAAATTCCTCGATGGGAATACAAATTAATCAACGAAGTTAGAACAACAATCGAGAATTTCAAGATATTCCAAGATTTTGAAATTCGTTCAAGAGAAGCCAAAGAGGTAGTGATTTTACCGATATCAAAGATGATAAAGATGATCCCGATGAAATGGAAGAGATGTCTACGACACGCTATTTAGAACAACCGGACTTTGATCGAGATCTAATCAAGGGTTGCAAGGGCGCAAAGGCGCAAAGTAGTTATTTGGAAAGTGTTTCAAGGAAATGCGCATTCCCCTTTTGTGTCTGAATCAAAAATCCATTTTCTTTTCTTTAACATCTAATATGTTTGAATTGATTAAATCCATTTTTAGAAATAGGGTGTGGAAAGGGGAAGCATTCCAAATTGTAGAGTCTACAAACGAACAAACAAAAAGAGAAGAAAATAGAATAGAAATAGAAGACGAAGACGAAGAAAAAAAAGAGATGGAGATACTAGAGGAAGAGGCGCGAATGAAGATAGCGGAAGCTTGGGATAATGCCCATACTTATGGGCAAGGAATAAGAGCTTGTTTGTTGCTAATTCAATCTATTTTTAGAAAATATATTCTCTTACCTTCGTTTATAATTGCAAAAAATCTTGGGCGTATATCCCTATCCCAACGTCCTGAATGGAATTGCAAAGTTTTCCATTCAGGACGAGTTACACGTCCTGAATGGAATCTACTAGATCTATATCGTCTTACTATAATTTACTTTTTTTCTTCCAGACCTTACTTACAACAAACCCGAATGCGCTAAGTACTAACAAAAGACAAGAACGAGAAAATTCAAATCTGTTTTTTCTATGAAAAGAAGGAGAAAAGAGAGATTGACGCTAGGATGTATAAACTTAATTAGATATAAAATAAATAAATACTCGCCACCTTTATTTTTTACTTGGATTGTTGTAACGCGTCTTAGGGGTACTATAAAGTAATAGGGTGTGATTAGAAATTAATTTTATACCCGCGATTTATAAAATATAAAATAAAGAAATTTCTAACAAACATAAACGATGTATAAAAGTTTAGGTCAAGATGGTAAACTTACCCTTGGATTTCTAAATTCTATTTGCAAAAGCTCACTTTCTTTATATTTCCATATTTACTTGCAAAAAAAGTGAAAGATTCCACGACTTTCCTTCGCGGAAATAAAAACTTATAATTTTCGGTACATCTCTAACCATCTTTCTTTCCTTAGTTAGCATTTCTTATTTATACTTATGACAATAAGAACCAACCTATACTAGTAACACACACTTTCCTCTAGTCTAACTAAGATATCATAAAGACTTAAGCGTAACCAGGAACAAGAGTACATTAGTTGTAGTTACAAACAAGAAAGGGAAGGAGATCCATCCAATATTGGGACATAACTTATAAATAAAAGGTTATAATAAAGTGGATCACGGGATAAAACCGATCCCAGAATGAATTCGAACTGTAACTAGACGGAAAAAGAGCAGAGGGGTTGGTTAGTAAAGAAACTGAGATTTCCTTTAGCTCATATAAAATAAAAAATAAATTCGTATATCCAAAAGGAAAGGGCAGAAATGGGATA
Source organism: Plantago major (assembly GCA_026545765.1). NCBI lineage: Eukaryota > Viridiplantae > Streptophyta > Magnoliopsida > Lamiales > Plantaginaceae > Plantago > Plantago major. The sequence continues at coordinate 85,081,093 of CM048843.1, read as the reverse complement.
CTAGAGAGTGTCTTAAATGATGAAATCTCTCTTTTCTTTATAAACACTGGTAGTGAGTCTTTTTCCCTTTTTTCCTAATTATTAGCTCCTATATTACTTGTTCTAATTACCAATTATAAATATTATATCCAAAGTAGATAGAATAGCAGGAAATCTTCTGAAAAATTATACTTAAAAGTTAAAAAGGTCACTCACAAAAATTCTATCAAATTTTAGGCGATGATAGCCTTGTGCTATAAAATAAAAGGAGTTTTTTTTTCGCGTATTCTATTCTTGTTTTCAGTTGTCCTAACTATAATAAAGTTCCTTTCTTTAGTACTTCGCTACTCTTTAAATTTATTACTTGGGTGAAGGAAAGAAAGAACCTGTGAGGAAGAGGGACTCTTGGTCGGTCGGGTAGAAAGCAGCGTTCAAATTTAACCTAATAATGAAACTAAAAATCAACAAATTATGCCATAACTATTAAAGGGTATTCATTACCACCCTTGCTCCTAGAAAAAATAGAAATATCAAGGAGCATACATATTATAAAAATGGAGTTAAGTTTAGGAGGCTTAGTTGTTCAGGCCTAAAGGTTGTCCTACGGGTGCTTCTAGAATCCCGTAGAATTTTATAACTAAAATTAATGTTTTTTCCTCGAATACTTGTCTTTGTAAAAAAACCAATTATGTTATGAAATGAATATATTAAAAGTGTCAGATAAAGATATAAATACAGAAATAAACAGCTAAGAATACTCAAGGAAAAGGAATATTGCCCAATAAGAGAGATACAAGGGAGGCTTCAAAGTAAAGTAACAAAAAAATCCAATTTGACTATACTACAAACAAATATTTAAGATTGACTATCAAATCAAATAGAATCCAATTTCTATTTAGAGATAAAGAACTAGAAGTTCTATATCGCTATATGAATCAAAATGGAATTATTGAAGAGGAGTTAAATGTGTGCTAAGGTAAAGTAGAGAAATCTAAGTTTTAAGGAACGTGTATCATGTTAGTTTAGGGTACAGTTGTTAGAATCGATAGGTCTTCCAATTGTTCATTTGAAAAAATGGAAACCATTTTTATTGGACGATCATGATACTTCCCGAAAATCGAAATTCTTGGTCAATGGAGGAAAAATAGCACCCTTTTTGTTCAATAAGATACCAAAGTGGATGATTGACCCAAGAAAAAATCGCGGGAAATCCTTTGATAGGGCGGATTCCTATTTCTCAATGATATTCCACAATCAAGACAATTGGCTGAATCCTGTGAAAACATTTCATCGAAGTTCATTGATATCTTCTTTTTATAAAGCAAATCGACTTCGATTCTTGAATAATCCACATCACTTCTGCTTCTATTCTAACACAAGATTCCCCTTTTCTGTGGAAAAGTCCCATATCCATAATTCTGATTTGCTTCTATCTTTTTTTTATTAATGCAAATGACGGAAAATAGATCTCTGATGTCTTGCATCCTTTCTATTCTTTTTTCTACCTTTACGAAGTTTACCGAGCTACGAATTCTATTTTTTAAAATTATAAGAATTAAAAGCATGCATATTTATATAACCTTTGTTTTGGCAACTATGAAGAGTAGGCAGAACCAAAGGAATTGCTCGAATATAGAATAAATAAAGAAAACTTTGGAGAAAACAATCTATAATATTATCATTAAAAGTAGAGACCCGCTAAATGAAGATCTAAATCTATAACATCTACTACTTACTGAAGATATTTCTAAATATAGTAGAAAAATTCTATAAAAATACAGTTAGCTAGAAAAAGACCACATTTGGTTTATAACGCTTTTTACATTCCCAAATTTGTTTCCTTGTACACATAACATTTTCCAAAAGAACTCTATTAAGAGGAAGGTACCTCAAGATAATCAATAAAATGTATTGATAAGTGACCATAACTCTTTGCCATTACTATAATAGTTTAGAGAAATTAATTAATAAAAAATTTTAAAGTATAAAGACTCATTTTTGCAGGTGAGCGTTGTTCTCTTTAATAAATTAATAAAAAATATGCCTTTTTAGGAAATTGTAGAAGAGGGAAATAGTAACACTAAGTAAAAAGTAAACCTTGCTATGTATACCAGAGAAGAATATTTTTTTCCTAACATGTCCTTTAAATTTTAGAATACACTTTTGGATTACCTTTATTGGTGTCAATCTTACATTCTTTCCGATGCATTTCTTAGGAAATGATCGCTGTGTTCACGTAATGTAAGTTAACAAATAACTAGTCTTTCCCTTTTCTTTTTCATACAGGATTCATTGGAGTTAAAAGCCTGTATGTTCTATTTTTGGTTTGGAAGGAAACCTAGAATTCGAAAGAAAAGAGAAAAGAAAAGAGGAGAGTTTGGCAAGAATTTCCAACCTTTTGATGGAATTACTAATACATGGAGTTCTCGATCAATATCCGATCATATGTTGATCCGATCTAAAGTTGGTTCCCGATTTTCCCAAATTCTGACTCTATCCCATCCGGCAACAAACCCAGTTTTACAGCTTATTAATTTAGGCAAATTGACAACCACATTTCTTTTTAAACACACTAGTTCCTGACATAGATTACTCATATACCTACTAATCATACTCATAGCAAATGACAGATCTGCCTAAGATCTGTCATTTGCTATGAGTATGATTAGTAGGTATATGAGTAATCTATGTCAGGAACACTGGAATATGGTGAAAGGTGTATTCAGATACATAAAGGGAACACTGGATCATGGTTTGAAGTTTCAAACAACTCAGCAAACTGACTTACCTCTACAGGGATTTGTGGATGCTGATTTTGCATCAAATGTTGATAATAGGAAGTCAGTAACAGGTTTTGTTTTCACTCTCTTTGGTACTGCAATTTCTTAGAAATGCACACAACAATCTATTGTAGCATTATCAACTACATAGACAGAGTTCATAGCTGTTACAGAAGCCATTAAAGAAGCAATATATTGAATGGTTTGTTAAAGGAGCTGGGAGTTAAGCAAGATTGTGTCACCATTTTCTGTGATAATCAGAGTGCAATACAACTGTATAAACACCAACATTTCCATGAGAGAACTAAGCATATTGATGTCAGGCTATAATTCATCAGAGACATCATTGAGAGTGGCACAATTAAGGTGGAAAAGATACATACATCACATAATGCAGCAGACAGTTTTACTAAGCCTTTGTCTGCAGAAAAGTTCAGATATTGTGCAGATTTGATCAATATAAGGAGCTTGAATTCTTGCAGAAAATGAGTAATCTGAGACTATGGCATGTTCTAGCCATTAAGGGAACCTAAAGGTTGAGAGTTCTACCTTCAAATGGACTGTAAAGGGAAGTAAATCAGAGATATTTGAGCTAAGGTGGAGATTGTTGGTTTTGTAGCTCAAAACTGAATTGGACGGTTTAGATCAAATCTGGGAACATCAACGGCTAAGATCATTTCTGGAAGTTGGAACCGTTAGTTTATAACGGAAGTGAAGGAAATAGAGCAAGGCAGAATACAGAAGAAAATCTGATCAAATTGCAAGGCGGTTTCTTCTTCTACTATAAATTGATCATCAACTGTTTGTAATATCCAGAAGTGAGTCTGTTGGTTGTTATCAAAAGTCGGTGAAGAAACATGTTTCTAACGCGTTAATAATAATGCGCTTTTTATCCCGGTCGTCAGATTAGTTCCTGGTTGTTGCAATCTGACGGTTCCTGCTCTCTTGGCCGTTATTTCTTCTTCTTCAAGTTATAAAAACAGAGGCTGAAGATAGTTTCGTCATCATCATCTCAATTCGTCATATTCCTGTTGTTTTTGTTCTCTGAGAGTGAGAGCGGTCATTGCAGTTATTGTTGTGAGAATTGTATAGTGAATTCGGAGCTGTAATTATGTATAATTTCTCAGTAACAAGCTGTGTGGTTGGAAGAACAAAGGAGTAATAAAATCATTGATTCTCTGTGGATGTAGATTGAAGTGATTCAATCGAACCTCGTAAAAATTCTCTGTGTGTTTAATGTTTGATTATGTTTTGGTAATCGTTGAAGTAGTTGATTGATTGTGGTGTAATTTGATCGAATTCCTAACAGGGACTGGTAAAAAATATTCTTATGAAGAGTTTATTCCTACTAGAGTTTTTTTTTTAAAGTGTTTATACACAAGTTGTTACCGTAAATTTTTATTATTATCGAGAGTTTATTCCTTTATAAAATATTCTTTTAGGGGGTTTTTACTGTACATATTTGAGTCCATCTTGCGAGATTCCTTCGTATATAGAAAAGTCTAAAACATACTAGGCAATTTACACCAAAATTCATAAAACTTTTTTTTTCTAGGTCAACCCATGACCTTTCTTAAAAAAAATTACATCATGGCTTTTTTTGGATGCATTCAAACATGTTGATATTTTACTAAAATTGTATATGTTTAACATACATATTTAACATAGAATCATTAGTGACAGTCTACTTATCCAACAAAAATACAATATTTAGATGTGGAAATCAATTTCATCATCAACCAATAAAAAATATATAAATTCACGACCTAGAAACTACAAGCCTCCGTAAAAACAAATAGAAAACAATTACACTTACTAAAGTAATACTACTATAAATCATCCAATACATGTAAGGCTGCTCAAATAATCTGCATCGTTTATTCACATTTACGAATCGGGTTGATCCGATATGTTAGCTAACAGGTTGAATAATGAACACTATATATTTTTGCAAGCTCCTTTACTGGAGCTTTTCGAGCTCTATTTTATGGAGCAGATCAACTCCATTAATGGAGCTGTTTATGCTCCATAAAAATGGATCGGGACAGCTCCACTAAAATGGAGGTGTTCATGGAGGAGAACAACTCCATTAATGGAGCTTGAAGATCAAATTAATGGAGAATGGAGCAATTAAAAGGAAAAAAGATTAGAAAGAAGAAGAACGGGAGGGTATAATTATAATTTACTTTGTGTTGAAATTGAATAGGAAAAAATAAATATGAATTGATTTGGAATTATAATAAACTTTTATATATATAATTGGGTGTGAAATAAAGTTTATGCATACATGAGGCATCCGTGCTCCAGCCACGGGGACACCTGTGTTTGGGGCTCCTATGGAGACCCAAAAACCAGTCGTTTATTTATATATATATATATATAATCCAGCCTCATGGTTGGCTGGTGGGCCAGCCCCATCCACCAATTTCTTATATTTTTTATTAACTTTTTGTTAAAAATATTTATAAAAATTAAATACTCCCTCCGCCCCTGTTTCAATTATCTACGGGGCCGGACACAAGTTTTAATAAAAAAGTGAATAAAGTAGGAGATATAGTAGTAAAGTAGGAAATAGATTGAATAAAGTAAGATAAATAGTGAATAAAGTATGAGAGATAGTGAATATAGTAGGAGATAGATTTTACATTAAAAGAATTGGTAATTGAATTTGGGACGGACTAAAACGGAATACGGGTAAATGAAACTAGGACGGAGGGAGTATATAATAACAATATATAAAATTATGCTAACATTCATATTTTCTCGAAATCTATAAATTGGCATGGATTTTCACACATTTCACCGCACCACAACTTTTTCACTTCTTCCATTCTTAAATATTTTGAAGTGCGATGTCATAATTTCAACTTCTAAATGCTCTTATAATATGTTTAGTATGTAAAAAAAAAAAAAAAAAAAAAAAAAAATCATGGCCAGGTCTAAGCCATGGCCAGAGCAGATAATTTTTCAGGATTCAGGCTTATCCAAACACTTAGGCCCATGTCTGATCCATGGACTATCAAGTAGACCCAAGTCCACCTATCATACTTATTGCGTAGTCCAAACCAAGTGAAAATCGACTCGTGTCTGAATGAGTGGCTCAAATTGCTACTGAGTTTTGCAAGAAAACATTGTGGTATGATGATTCATGTTACATTTCTTACAAAATACTAGGTAGGATATTCATCTTTAACTTTCTCTATGGTTTAGATCAATCAATCACCATGAGCATGAAATTAACATTAAATGTGAAATTAAGATGTACATAACATAATCAGTCACCAACTAAAGCTGATGTTTTCGAAATGCAGATTAGCTGATAAACCAGATGAACAAATCTTCGCAACCTCATGCCTCATTTTCTTTGGCCCGCAAACAAGAACTCCTACGCTTGATTCCTTGAGCTCGAACAGAACTCCTACACCGAAACACACGATTTTAAGGATGTCAATTTTGTAAGATATGTAAGATGTAATTAAGACCATATTTACCAGTAAAACCCGGCTGCAGTTTCATATTTTGATGTCCAATATATCACCAAATCTTAAAGACACTTACTTTTGAGGTCTGGCCGTTCACCATAATGCACGCTGATAGATTGCGAAAGTGACTGATGAGGTAAACTCTCCAATTCTCGGTCGGCATTGTAGTGCCACGAGTTTGGTGAGCCGGCTAGGGGAGTTGCCCTCTCCATGTTCTGGATTTGTCCAATCTCTTTCCTGTTCTTGCTCTTGTTCCATAAAAAAGCTGTGGTACCCGCGATAACAATGCCGATGCATAGGAATAATATGTGCAGCACGGATCTTGATGCTAGAGAGTAGATCTTGTTAGTGTTTTTATCGATTGGGTAGATGTAGTATCGTGTCAGGATACCGATGGAGATAAGGTATATGATAAATGACGATGAGATTATAGCAGCAAGCCAGAGCCAGTTGTTCACGCCTAATATTGGAGTTATTGGTTCGTCGGATGGGTCAGGCTTGAACCACACGTTCCGGATAGTCTTCTTTTCTTGAGTGGTTGGTTGTTGTTGCTCTCTCGTTACATAGGCCTTGATTTGTAAATCCAGATTGGAGAACTCATGAGGAGCGCCTGAGACAGGGAGGATAAGGTCTAGCATTGTCAAATCAGTAGAGTTCTTGAACGCGGTTATGAGGAGGACTTTTGGGGTCTTAAGTTTCAATGTCTCGCTCGTGTACATAAGGTCTCGGGTGATAGAGATGAAAGGTGTAATGCCACTTCCTCCACTAACCATCACCAATAAGTCGTGCCTGCAGAAACTGAACTTGATCAATCTCGTATCAAAGTTTAAATCGTGCATCTTAAAATTGTTTAGCTTACCTTAAGAATTCAGTTGAGGCAGGTCCGTACGGCCCTTCAATGGAGACATCGAGGCGATCGACTGAGGAAGCAGAAGCAAGTGTTTGGTAGAGTTTAGTCGACCAACTTCCTTCCTTCTTGATAATGACACTCAGCTTATCAGACTCCAGATTGCTACTGGAACTAATTGTAAAAGGGTGCCATTGCAGCTTGGATATGTTTGGTATGTTCACGAACATGATGCTTGTTGGAGTATAACTTAGACCTGCCAATAGCATAACGAATCAATCAACCAATCGAGCGATCGAAGGGGAATCTCAGCGGATAGTGGCAGCACCCAGACTTGTAAAACTGGTTTTTATATTACAAGCAACCAACTGGGTCACTTGATCATCAATTAAACCAGTTTTACACATTGTGAAGAGTTTTACAATTCGTTAAGTGTAAAACTGGTTTCAATTTTTACGTACAAACCTGTGGTTTTAGAAAAGTTGAGCTCAACAGTTTCACATGGGAGAACCCTAGCAGACAATAGGCGGACGCCTCGTCTAGATTGCAAGAATCTTAAGTATCGGTCGATCATGAAGAGGAAGAAACCGGGAAGCATCAAGGTGGCATAGCTAATGCCGACGTGCAAGACAAAGAAGAACATAAACAGAATGTAGAGATGGTGAGTGTAGAAGAAGAGCTCAAACATTTTTCTCCTGATTTTTGGGAATGTTGTAGCCCAGAGAACTAGTCCTGCCAATAGACATAACTCTCCTGCTACATGGGAAATTCCAGTCTTCTTCCACTCCAACATCTGAAATATAACACAAGTTAAATCATAAAATTACTAAATCATAAATGAGTATCCAACCCGAACCCGCTTAGTACTGAACGAAATTGTGAGTTAATGTACGAACAAGGTATAATGTATCCAAGTATCCAAGTTTCCAACCCGCTTCGTGTCAGTAAAAGAGGTACCCAAATCATAATCCACCCCCATTACCCAAAATGAAACCGTCTCAACCCGGATAAACAACCCGGCCCAACTTGGCACTTGATTTTGGAACATGTCCATGCGCGACCTGCGATTTCAACTTATGAATTACATATACGAGCTTTTTCCGGTACGTGCTCAAATCCAAAATTTCGCCTCCGCGTCTACCGCATGTCCACCTTAAATGTTCTCTCTTTTTTCTTTGACACACAAGGTAAATATATTTATTTACGATCCAACATACATTGTTACGCGTATGATAAATGCTCACTAGAGATACAAGTCATGTGACCCACGAAATTCATGTGGGTGAACCCTGATCCGTTTAGAACCTTTATCCCTACTACTAACTTTATCAATTTATAATTATCTTTTAAAACAAAATTGGAAACAAGAAAACATGACCTCTTTTCGGCGGGTGACATATACCAACTTTATCATTAAAAGTCGAAACATTTTGTGAACACTGAACAGAGCGGGAAGGTTTTAGTAACAGAAAAACTCCTTTCTTGTTTTTTGGTTAGGAAAGAAAGAAATCGTGTAAGGATAAACAAACCAAAGATGACAAAATGGAAACAACAAATGGAAACGGCTAAAACTTCTTTTTTAGCGGTGACGTTCTACTAGAAATATAAATGTAAAAGACGTACTAGGTAATTACCTTGGATATTTTATTAGTGGCAATCCATAGGATAATGTAACATAGCCCATGAGCCGTGAAAATAGTCATCACAATATGCCCTAACCATATGTGATACTTGATGCTCGCCTCCGACGTGAGTCCAAACAAGGGCAAGATCGATGAGCCACGTGTTACCGGGAAGAACAAGAACGACAACGCTATGTTCCCGATCAGCCCTAGGCGGAGTGCCGCCGAGCCGAGCTTCAATTCCCACCTGCACCATCAATCACAATCATATACCACTCACAATTATACTCGTACTTCAAATCTAGGAATTAGGAGATAAGTCAGAAATGAAATTTAGGGAGTGCGAAAATACTATTGTGTCAATAGTTGGTCATGTGCATACATTTTCAGGCCCTCTTTGGCAGCGGTTTTAGGCGTAATCTTTGCGAAACCGATACGTAAATAAGTAGTATAGCTCCAGATGACAAGTGCAATGAACATAACAAAGAACGCAAGTTCAATTCGGGACACAATTCCTAGTCCTTTCACGATCAATGGCCTCTTCCATATTGTCAATCTTGTATTTTTGCTTGTTCCATGTGCCCTGTATGTTGCAATATAGTTGGACTTAGTATTGTAAGATATACTTTTAAATTAAAATTGAAAATATTGGCCCGATTTCTAGATTTTATGCTCGTGTTTAGTCAATTAACTAGTTAATAACTTATCGTATTTGACAAATATAGATTTTAAAGGAAAACATTTAGAAATGCATTGTATGGTGTATACCCTTTTGTGTGGCTATCTGTTGAATTCTTTCCAAGATGTAGATACAAGCACCCCAAAATAGCAATAAAAAAGATTGGTAACGGGAACATCAAATAATATGCACCTGCATGTTTGAAGAGAATGGTTAAATGAAGACATATCTGTAAATAAGATCCCAAATTAATAAATTATTACTACTATATGACAAGCTAAATTGTTTGTGTGAATTTCTTTATAAAATTCCTGATTTTTCTGAATATGAGGAAAGACTATATTCCTCATGTCCAAATCTTTACATAATCAACTAGTTAGATTTATATGATGTAGATTTTACCGTTGCTTTTCACTTTGTGTATTTTCGACAAAAATAGAAGAAAAGGAAAAGAAAGGATGGCAGACATTTTCTTTAAGAAACGAATAGTAAACCAATGAAAATTATCTATTTTTCTCTTTTTTCCGAATTTGATATTAACATATGTTTTACATATTTCATCATGGATTGAACAAATAATTCAACCCTCTTCTCGTACAAATAAGTAATAACAGTTCCATTTAGAAAAGAAAAAAAATCGTGTACGTAAATTAGTCAACCATACACCTCTAACCTCTTATTTAAAGAATGATACATATACGCACCAAACGCACGGGTGAAGATGAATGAATGGATAGTAGATAAAAATTGAAGTGGCCGGGGTTTATTCACTTTGAACTTTAGCATACCACTTGAATGCATTGTTTGAAAAGTTATACAATGTAATAGTTGAATTATAATTTATCATATAACCATGCTAGTAAAAGGAAAAGAGAATTATAGAATATATATATTCAATCTCTATGATTTTGGACTTCTCCAGTCTATCCACACCTTTCACTTTTTAATTTAGTGCACATTAAAAAAAACTTTTTTCTATAAAAAGAAATGAAATTTGAAACATTCAAGATGTACATACCTTGATTTGTTCCAAAGTAAGTGGAAGCAGTTTTGGTTCGAATCTTTGGCAACCAAGTTTGTTTATAAGTGCTTGTAGGTGTCATCATCCACACAAACAAGTAGCCGGAAAATATTGCCACCACAACCGCCACAATCGCCGCCCTCATTGTGTTGTTGCTTCCACTATGAGCCGTTGGTGACGCTGTTCTTTTTTGATAGTCCAAGGATGTTATGAGAATCTAAGTGAATTCGACTTTTTAAATGAGATACAATTATACTGCTGATCGAATAAGCAAATGGAATGAGAATGAGTGAGTTTATATAGTGGAAATAATGGGGCGGATACTAAATCAAAACTCCTGCCATCTTTAGGTTAATGTGTTTAAATTTGCCAAGCAACTTTTGTCATGTGTTTTACACACGTTGAACCATGTCAGACAAAATTTTACATCCTTTTAGCAACAATTTTTCAACTAGTCAGTTATCTCAATTGATAGTGATACACACCTTACCCTTACCCAGATCTTTTGAGGACCTTGTTAGTGATAGGATCGAGACTCGGACTTGAACCCGAATAAGCAGACCCCACCTGGTGAAACGGACCGTGTTGGGTCTGCCCCTCCCTTTCCCCGAGCCAGCCTAAGACCATCTCCAATGGTCACACTCTCCTCTCATTGCCACATCAGCATTCCACTAACCTTACACTCTCCTCACACTTTCTACTTCAATTGTCGCACTCAATTTACCATTTCTTTTCTCTTTTCTTTTAAACTTCACATTTCAATTTCTTTTTTGTTTATAAAGATCATTTTATTTAATTATAATAATCTCATATTAATTTTCAAAAATTTTGATATTTCAAAATAAAATCAACATTACTTAGAAAATAAAATTACAACAAACTCCAACAACTAGTAAAATAGAATCACTCCGTGATAGAGGAGAGAAAACCAGGAGTTGATTCACTACAACAACTAGCCGAATGTTTCAAATCATAACATACTACTACTGGGAAAGTAGGAATTACTAATAACAATAGATCTATTGAAAATGTCAGATTGGTGAGTCTCTCAACGCTTCTTGCATACACCGACATGCTTCCCCCTGCGACCGGTTGTCTTGAGCCACTGGCCACGGACTCTGAGCCAACCTAATGTTCACCAAAATAAAACCACCACACAATTACAATTTGTATACTTTATTTTGTACCATGAACAAAAATGTACTCAATATTAACACTAATTTAATTTGTAACCATTAAATTAATCATATTCAATTTATATAATCCGGTCAATTTTTCACCTAATTTATAGTGTCATAAAAACTAAGGACAACCCAACTTGCATGACACGTGTCATCACCAGAAATAATTTGGTGAATGATTTAAAAAAAATATAAAATTAAAAAGAAAAGGAAAAATATAAAGTCTCGCCGGACTCGTCTCTTAATCTTGTAAAAGTTGGAAAAATAAGAAAAAAACTAAAAATGGGAAAAAAATTAAATACAATCATATCCCTAATTTCACAATTAGCTCTACAATCAAAACAACAAAATTTTCATAAAATCAGAATAGCGGCTAGATGATTTGAAATTAAATAAAGAATTATAATTCCTCGCAATATCAATTTTACAAATTCTTCATAATTCAGATTTAGGGTTCTTACAAGTATAAAAAGTGGGCATAATAAATTACTATTTCTCATCTTAATTATCCAATTGACACGTGTCCGTCGAAAATTTTCATTTATATATAGTATTTTTTAAAAATATATTTATATTTATTTAAAAAATATTTACCAAATTAATTTTGGTGATGACACATGTCCAAGGTCTGGATTCTCCGGCGTTTTTAGATCACACATACAAATCGGGTACAAAAATTGATAAGATTGATTTACTCAAATCTGTATCAAGTGGGAATGGTACGGATGTTATAATCTTTGCTCGATCTGTATCGATTTGGTATACCATTCCGAGCCGTGCTGACTTGTTAAAAGGTGGTCAAAAAAGGAGACGTTCTCACTAGAAAAGTTGAGTGTGTACTACGGATCACGTTTGGTACGGAAGTTATTATGGCAGCCTCGGGTTGACGGATCCGAGCTGGCAACAGTCCAAAATAATTCACCCAATAAGGTCGAAAATGTGAAAGGACTCTGAGTTGGCCCAATAGCGGCCCGATTGTTGGGCCCAAGTCCAGGCCCAAGCCCATCGCCAATGGTTACTGGCCACGTGGCGAGTGGTGATTGGCTTTTCACTTCTATATATTGTACGACCTTTTGCCAGATCATTCCATCCCTTTCACAGTAGATGATTCGGATCCTTAGGTCCGGACCTTTTTAAGGAGTAGGCTGATTCCGCCGTTCCCATGTGATTCGTCTCGGTGGGTTCTTCGGTCATCCGAATGTGCCTTTGAGTCGGAGCATGTGGAGGATGACGGATTTGGGCCGCTCGGAGGGAACCCTCCTCGAATCGCCGTGCTAATCTTCTTTCTCTGAGGCTGTGGTGTTTATCAATAACCTCAGCCCCGGGGGAGCGGGTTAGTTCGCTGGTCCTAAGGATTCCTATACTTGTTACTCCGGGCCTCCTCCCCTTCACCATTTATAATACTCCTCGGATCACCGGGTTAGCCTTCTTTCTCAGGGGCAGTAGTGTGCATCAATAATTTCTGCCCCGGGGGAAGTGGGCTAGCTCGATGGTTCCAGGAATTACCCACCTTTTGCTTTGAAGAGATAATTCTTTGCGTAACTAGCCCCTTGCATTATATTAATTTCGGAAATACTCCTCGAATCAGCGTGCTAGTCTTCTCTCTCCGGGGCTGTGGTGTGTATCGACAACCTGAGCCCCAGGGAAGTGGACTAGCTCATTGCTCCTGTGGATTACGAAGACTTGTTACGTCGAGAGTCGACTCATCTAGTCGCTTCCTTCCACCATTTACCATTTTCTTGTGGTGCCGAAGAGTGCGAACCAGAAAGTGGTTGTGGTGGAAGATGCGGATCGTCTGAGAATGCCAATGAATTGCCTCTCCGTACCAAAGATATCCGACTCGGACCCAATTCGTCCTTTGTTCGAAAGTGAGGACGCATTTATTCGGAGACCAATTGGTTTAAGTTGTTCGTCTCTTCTGTCTGATTCCTTTTGCTGTTGTGCCCGGACCGTCTTATGTCGGTCCGGTCAGATCGCCGTTCGCCGAAGAATCGACTCACGGGGGTTTAAACCCGATTTCGTTGTTCGCCTAAGGATGTTGTTCCTGTTCCGTTAGGAAGCTCAGACTCGAAATGGAGACGATTGGTCCGTTTCGGACACTGAATATTCCACCAATAACTGTTTGTAAAGAATGATATGTACTTTTCCTTTCCTTTAAGTGACTCGGACGGGTATGTCCCAATTTTGAAATTCGTACTTTGAGAAATAAAAATTACTATTCTGGATGTTGCAGTTTCTTTTTTTCTATTTTGTCGTATCTCCTCGTCCAAACTGATTGCACTAATATTCTCTCAACAAATTGGTTTACTATTCTGGCCTCTGTCCCGCAATTGACTCGTATCTTTGTTGAAAAGTCTGAGGCAGTGTGTTTACTTAACTATAGCGCAGTTGTGTTTGCAAATAAAAGTTGTATTGATTTGACGAAAATTCAAGTACAACTGGTGGGCTTCGAGGCCAGGAAAAGAAAATGACAAAAACTTAGCAATTGGCGTAGTATGCTTTAGAGAATTAATTCTAGGCATAGAACTTTTGTAAGTTCCTAGCATTACATGTTCTCTTCAGGGCTCTTCCTTGATCATCTTCTAACTCGAAACTTTCATTGACCCTGGCACCAATGACCTTGTAGGGTCCTTCCCATTTGGGTTTGAGTTTACCAACATTGCTCAAGATGTCAGCTCTTCGAAGGACCAAGTCCCCGACTTGTATATCCTTGGGAAGAACATGCTTGTTGTAGGCCCGGGCAGACATAGCTTGATATCGGAGGATATTAGCTAGTGCCTTGCTCCTTTTGTCTTCGAGGAGCTCAAGGTCGTAGATCCTTGCAATTTCATTTCCAGCAGGTTGGTAATGCCGGATCTTTTGGGTTTCCACTGCAATTTCGGAGGGGATGACTGCTTCTGAGCCATAAACTAGTGCGAAGGGTGTCTCCTGAGTAGAAGTGCGAGCTGTCGTTCAGTGTGCCCATAGGACCCCGTCGAGGTCGTCTACCCAGCTATCTTGAGAAGTTCTCATCCTCTTCTCCAGAATCTTCACAATGGTTTTGTTGGTGGCCTCAACTTGGCCATTGGCTTGAGGGTAACCAACGGAAGTGAAGCGTTGTTCTATCTTGAATGATTGGAGCCACTCTTTCAACCCGACTCCCGAGAATTGTGCTCCATTGTCAGAGACTATGACTCTTGGAAGTCCAAATGATGTTTTTCCAAATGAAGGTCCTTACTCGGCTCTCTGTGATGGTGGCCACTACCTCAGCCTCAACCCATTTGGTGAAGTATTCAACTGCAATAATAAGGAACTTCTTTTGATGCGTGCCACGAGGGAAGGGGCCAACTATGTATATCCCCCACTAATCAAACGGGCAAGCTATGATTGACGGAATCATAGGGTTGGATGGGCGGTGTGGTACGTTGGCATAGTATTGGCAGTCTTCACAGGCACGCACGAAGCTAGGAGCGTCCTTATCAATTGTAGGCCAGTAGTACCCTTGTCTTATGACTTTTTGAGCCAATGTTCGTCCCCCGGCCCAGAGTGACTTCCACAACTTCCTGTGTGGACTTCTTCCAGAACGGTTTTTGCCTCGTGAGGTCCAAGGCATCTTAAGTGAGTACCAGTGAAAGATCTCTCCTAGAACAAAGTACCTGTTGGCTCGGCATAGGATCCTCCTTGCTTCTCTAGGGTCTGATGGTAGAGAACCATCTTTGAGATAGCAAAATATATCAGTCATCCAATTCCTTTTGATGCCTAGGAGAAAGACTTGACCAGTAGGGTTCACCAGGGAAGAATCTGTGAGAGTCCTCAGGATGATGCTTCTCGTATCCAGGGTTCCTAAAGCAGAGGCATATTTGGAGAGAGCATCAGCCTTCTCATTCCATTCCCTGTTGAATCGTTTCAGTGTGAATTCCTTGAAGTGCTCAGCTTCTTTCGTTAGGAGTTCTAAGTACTTGATCATGTTGGGTCCTTTAGTGGCAAAAGACCCGGAAAACTGGGACTCGACGAGCTGAGAGTCTGTATAAGCTTTGATCCTCTTCACTTGAAGAGACATGGCCATTCTCAAGCCGGTGATGAGTGCTTCATACTCGGCCTCATTGTTTGTCACCATGAAGTTGAGGGTGATGGCGTATTCCAGCTTTGTACCCTCTGGACTCTCAAGGAGAAGCCCTATTCCTCCGAGTTTTCTAGTGGAGGATCCGTCCACTTGCAGTGTCCAACATTTTTTGTCTTCAGATTTCGTCTCCATCGTGGGAGCGGGGACTTTCCCCTCTTCCTGCTCCTTGACCGAAGAAACAGGTGACGGGGAGCTAGCTACTTCATCTAGGAGAAACATGTGTCTCACCCTTAGGGGGTCTTCCATGGGTTCCTGATATTTAGTCCAGAGTTGGACATCTCCTTCAAATATCCTCCCGTGCTCTTTCTCCTGGGTGAGAATTACATAACTTATGTCTACTTGTGAACTGTCAGTCTCTTTGTTAACTTCCTCGGGGTACTCTACTAGGAAGTCAGTAAGGATTTGAGCTTTCTTGGCTGACGGAGCCTGATACCCGATATCGTATTCACTTAATTCAATTGCCCACTTGGACAGACTTCCTGATTGATCCGGCTTACCAAGGACATGCTTGAGTGGTTCATTCGTGAGGACCACAATCTGGTGAGACTTGAAGTAAGGCTTCAGTCGTCGGGCGGTGTATACTAGCGCAAAGGCCAACTTTTCAATCTTGACATACCTAGCTTTGGCACTCACGAGGGCCTTGCTTAGGTAATAGACCGGCATGTGGTCATTCCCTTGAATCCGTACCAATAGAGAGCTCATGGCTTCGGCAGAGGTTCACCTTCTACTGGTTTGGACAAGAGCGGAGGCGAAAGGAGATAGTTTTTCAGATTTTCCAAAGCCTCTTCGCATTCCTTTGTCCATTCAAACTTGTCTCCCTTTCTCAAAATTTAGGGTAGGTTCTTTTTAGCGGACCTAAAGCTGAAGCGGCTCAGGGCCATTATCCTCCCGAGGAGCTTTTGTACTTCATTAACTATCTTTGGTTGTGGTAGATCTAAGATTGCATTTATTTTCTCAGGGTTGGCGTTGATGCCTCTCTCTGTGACCATGTATTCGAGGAACTTTCCTCCCTTTACACTAAGCGTGCATTTCTCGGGATTTAGCTTCATTCCATACTTCCTAAGGATGGAAAAGCATTTGTTTAGGTGCTCTACATGTTGTTCTTCAGTCTTACTTTTTACTAGCATGTCGTCCACATAGACTTCCATAGTTTTGCCCAGCTCCTCCTTGAACATCTTGTTCACCAGCCATTGGTAAGTAGCGCCCGCGTTCTTGAGGCCAAAAGGCATGACTTTGAAACAGTAGACTCCTCCCGCTGCAAAGAAGGCCGTCTTCTTGACGTCTTCCTGGGCCATTCTGATCTGATAGAAGCCTTGGTAGGTGTCCATGAAGCTTAGGAGCGCACATCCTGCGGTGGAGTCTACTAATTGATCAATGCGAGGCAAGGGGTAAGGATCCTTTGGGCAAAACTTGTTGAGCTTAGTGAAGTCATTGCACATTCTCCACTTCCCTGGAGCTTTCTCAACGAGGACCACATTACAGACCCAATCAGAATATCTGACTTCTTCAATGTGTCCTGCCTTCATTAACCTTTCTACTTCTCCTGCTATAATAGCATCCTCAGCGGGCCCGAAGTCCTTTCTCTTTTGTCGGATATGTTTAACCGTAGGATCCATGTTCGGACGGTGAACCGCGATCCTTGGGTCTATCCCCTTGAGGTCATCAGTGCTCCAAGCGAAGACATCACGGTTGTCCCGAAGGCAGGTGACTAGCTTCATTTCTACCTCATCACTCATCTCAGTCCCGATGCGGGTTATCTTATCTGGGCCTCCCTCAACCAATTGAACTTCTTTTAAGGCTTCATGGGGCTCGATCCGCGCAGTTTTGGGGAATTTCTCCTTGAGTATCCCAATCCCAATTTCCTCTTTTGCCGGAATAAGAGGCACTGCGGGAGGGCTCCTGGGTCCTTTGGTGACCGAGAGGACGGGTGCTGAGGCTCCTCTGGTTGACATGACGTAACATTCCCACGCTTCCCTAACGTTGCCCACTTCTTCACCCACACCATTCGGAGTAGGGAACTTCACCCTGTTATGCAGGGGAGATGCAATTGCTTTGAACTGGTTAAGTCCTGGGCGTCCCAAGATTACGTTGTAGTCGAACGAGCCGTCGACCACCACAAAGAGGATCGTCTCTGTAACTCTCGTCGGGAAGGTTCCCATAGAGACTTGTAAGGGTAAACTTCCAATGGGGCGAACTATAGAGCCCCCGAATCCCACCAAAGAGGTTTGTACTCGCCCATACTGAACGTTGCCCAAGTGCATCCTGCTCCACGCTTCTCTAGATATGACATCGAGGAACTCAGATCAACAAGTACCTTGTTGACTTTGTAAGTGGCGATGACTAGAGAAACGACTAGAGGAACGTCAGGATCTTTGAGATCTCCTCCAACAGACGTTGGTGGGGGTATCTCACTGTCATCAAAAGTGATGGAGTTTGTTCCTTTCAGAACCGGTGGAGCATAGGTTCTGTCATTGTTTCTCAGATGCTGCGCGGTTCTTTCCCTTGCATTTCGACTGTCCCCTCCAGTTGGGCCTCCTGCTATGGCGTTGATAACCCCGCTGTAGGGAAGGTTCTCCATTTCCACATCTTCGGGGTATCCGTGGTACCTTTGGGTGTGTTGTGGCGGAGTTTCGGTAGGGGGTGGCGGTAAGGATCTTGTTGGGGGTTCTGATCCACGCTCCTCCCTTCTTCGTTCATTCCTCTGGTGTCTAGAGGGCTCTTCTTCGTACGGTGGCTCTTTGAATTTTCCACTCCTTATCAACCCTTCTATCTCTGTCTTCAACTAGATGCAGTCTTCTGTTGAGTGACCTTTTTGTTTGTGGAACCTACAATATTCCTTTGAAGCTTTGTTCTTCTTACTACTCCTTGTAGGTTTTGGCCATTGTATGTCTAAGTTTTTCTCAACAATAGAGGCCAAGATATCGGATCTTGGTCTATTGAGGCGAGTATACTCGGCATATCTCCTCGGAGGGGTTCTCTCCCTGCGGAACTCCCTCCTGTCTCTAAATTCCTTCTTTTGTTCAAACTTTCGAGGCCGGGGAGGGGGTTCTTGTTTCGCTGGATCTTTCCCCTTTCTGGCCCCGGCTCTTATTGGAACATTTCTTCGGTACTCCTCACCGTACAAGACGCCTTCACAGATATCTTCCAGGTATTTCTCAGTTGTGATTTCTTCATTAGAAAACTTTTTTCGAAGATCGTCGTTATAGGTGTTGGCGTACAGGTGTCATACCTGTTCTTTGATGCTGTGAGGTTCCACCTGGCGTACTTCAGCATTAAAGCGGTCGAGGAAAGTTCTAAGGTCCTCGTGCTCTTTCTGGATTACTCCTGCCAAGTGTTCCACTGATCTCTTCCGCTTCTTAGCTTTCTCAAATCTTTTCAGGAAGAGAGAGGCGACATCCGTGTAAGACTTGATGGAGCCATTGGACAGGGAGGTCCACCAATCCATTGCTTCTCCAAAGAGAGTGATGGAAAAGTTAAGAGCTTTCATGTTGTCATTTAGGCCGTTGGTCTCCATTTTGCTCTCATACCTAGTAAGGTGACCTAAAGGACAAGAATCCCATAGTAGTGCTCGAGATTTGGGACGGTGGAGTCGGGGCGCTTTCTCTCCCTTCTTATCTCATCACATAAGGGATTGGGAGCTCTAAGAGTCACCTTCTCATGTGCCTTCACCATTCTGCTCAAAGTAGCAATTTGAGTTTCCAAGGCTTTCTGCTGGACATAGATCTGCTCGGCGTTTAGCCTCTCGCCCGTCCTTGGGTTGATTGCCACATCTGGAGGAAGATCATCAACGGGACTATCGAGATGCTCTCTGCCACGTGGTCTCTCGGTCCGTGCTGAAGAGCCCCACGTCGGCTAGTTCCAGCTTCATCTGCTTGTGGTCTTGCCGGGCTTCTTTCTCGGTGTTCGTGAGAAGCAATGGCTCTCGTATTGAGAAGGTTCACTAGGGCGAATGATCTACCCGTTTGGGAGAGTGAAGTTTCTCCCTGGAGGAGGACCATGTGTTCCTGACGGAGGAATTTGTCCTTCATCCCCGGGTACTTGGGCTCTCCTTAGTGGATCAGCGGTTCTTTCCTCCCCTGAAGAAAGACTAGCGGTGTGTCCATCACTTGGATAGTCCATTGTGTTTCTTGAAGTAGCTCTCACCGCTCTTCCCCTCCTAGTGGGAGGTCTGCCTCTTTGCCTCAGGGCGGGCGTCCCGATTTGCAGTAACGTTGGTTCTTACGGACCTTCTTGTCCTTGCCATTGCTGAAGAGAACGGAACTTTGCGTAAAGATTTCCACAGACGGCGCCAAAATGTTGAGGGTATAAGTCCCCCAACCACTTAATGAATTTTTCTTGCTTTCCTTCACACTAAGTACCCTAAGTGCCTAGCTCGTAAGGGCCAAGGAGCAGAAGCCTGTAAGAACCGTCGTACTGGTAAGAAGCGACACGTGAAGACCTGCACAGGTAGCTATGGAGGGGGGGGGGGGGTTAGAACCTTATACCCGGTTTGCGTGATGTCAAACCGGATGGAGACTTTACTTGCGAGAGAATGAGAATCTGCTCGGTATAAGAGTCAGGTTTCAAAAGTGATTATTGCTTACCATTATCATGGGAGTGTGTGCCATATATATAGATTTCTCCCCAATTGGGAGGGTTCCACCAGATCGTGCCAAGTGTCAGGCTCAGATTGAGCCAACAATGCCTCAATAGGCCCATGGCCCATTAATGACTCCCTAACCCTCTCCCTTTTGGGCTTTCGGGGGTAGATTAGTCATTAATGTGAGAGTTTGGAGACCTTTTGCAGTCTGCCATGCATGAGATCCGAGGAGGTAGGTCCGGACCATAGGTCCGGAGCATACTAGGTTGGACTGGGGGGTTTCCAGTCCATATACTGTCCGAAGGAGGCGGTCCGAGACGTGTGATTCGGACCTCGATGCTCTCAAGTGCCAGTTTACTTGGTTGCTTATGAGGTTGTTGTGCTGAGTCCGGACGGGTATCCGGGTCGGACTGTAAGGTTACGAACCTTCGTCAGGGTCGGACCCACTGCCCTTGGGCCCTCCTGTTGCTTCCCACCCGGGTGGGTCGGATCTATATAGGCTCCGGGTCGGACTATAAGATCCCGAACTCGTGGACAACTTGGGACGCCTTAGGATTCGTTCCAAAGGCGTCTATGACGGATTGGACATATTTATGTATTAACAACTATGGAGTATAAAAGTTTTGTGGGTCAAAATGTAATAAACAAAAAAAAACCTGGTGAAATGCAAGATATAAAAGACAAAGCATGGGCGAAACTGAAATAACATAAGAAATAAAGACCAAGCTACAACTTAAAACGGACGAACTAAAGATGGAGAAGAATGTGAACACCGACTTGCACTTCCCTTCAGAGTGGGAGCGTTGGAGGGAAGAATTCAAATATTTCGGTTTTTGTAGACTACTCAACAAATAATAAACAATCTCAATCCGATTTTCTTTAGTTGTCCAGTAACGGTTCTCATATGAATCCCCTGCTTGGGCATCTCTTCAATGTGTTTGCTGATTTATATCTGGAAGAGTTAATGTCAAAAGGTAAATTAGAATCGAAGACTTCAATGTGTTGCTGATGTCCGAGCAGACCATTCTCCAATTTCCAGAACTCCAAGAGTACAGTGGAACTCAAATTTATGCTTCTCCTGACTCCTGAGATCAAGCACCTCAAGGTGAGTCATATTGGAGATTTGTGGAGACAATTTTCCCTGAAGATCCATGCCGAAGAGAACAAGGTGTGTCAGCAAAGTAATTAATCATGTTTGAACATTCAACATGGAAAGTTCGACCCCGGAGGAATGTTTAGTGTGCCTGAGAGTGGGACCCACTACTACAGTGACAAGGATTGACCAAACCCTACAATAAGCACTGAAGGAGACAGGGAGCAAAGTGAGCACTGAGCACACACAGACTTTACTCTCTTATGGTCTCCTCCTCAGCCATCGGCGCATTCCGTATCTGTTGCTTGGTCAACAGCCCCAGGAAAACAAAGAAAAGTATTCTGATGTATAAGTAGTATGTCTCGACTCTTGAGAGTTTATGGCGAACCTAACAAGGGGCTCATCTTTAACGTCTCCAATATAAATAACAGGCCAGGTTTTCCCTGGTTATCATTGGGATAACGGACTCAAGCTCCGTTTAGCACGAGATTATCAGGTACTCTCATTCAAACCCTCTAACTTTCAGCAGGCTACACCAACTGACAAAAAGATGTTCCTAAAAGGAAGAGTAAAGAAGCATGCATCTTAGAGGAAACTTTCCTAAGTATCTTGCAGGAAATATTTTTCTGTCAGACCTTCATGGACAAGAGACAGGACAGGACATACAAAATTGGACATCATTGAGACTTACATTAGCACCACCAATAGACAAGAGTAAGAAAATTCCGCATAATCTCTCTTAGAAAAGATACCTTTCTCGAGCTACATGAACTAGAGCACAAGGCCAAATTACTTCGAACTTACATTAGCACCACCAACAGAAACTTCACAGCGTCAAAAAGCTTGCATGGACACGCTTGCTCATTCAGCATAGTCATCAAACATAAAAGAACTACAGCAATCCAGAACAAGAACAGAGCACTGAATGGGTAAGAAAAGGATTTACTTCAGCTCCATTATGTGCCCACTATTTATTGGTACCATATTTATTACTAATAGCTAATAGCGACCATACTGCAAACATGGTTCGATGGGGGCAATAAGCACATAGCATAGTGTACTTCTTGAAAGGAAAAAAGAATTGTACATGCATGTTAACAATATATAAGATAAATAATTCTACAAATTTTATTGGTACAAATCACGAGCACCTGATTTAATGAGAAAATAACTCAATTATCTGCCAACTTACTATGGAACTCTAATATCAAAGCAAAGGCAAAATTCCAATAGATGAAGTTCTAAAGGTAACAAAGAAAACAAAAGGAAATGCAGATAAAATTCTATATATATATATATATATATATTCAATATAGCTAGACATGCAACACTTGCACAATATCCAAAACCGAAACATATTGCTCAGCATGCAATTGACTGCACCAAGCTGTACGATGTGCATACTACATATCCTATTCATACCCGTGGTTGGTATAACAGATAAAATACCATTGCAAGATTCTTCCACTGTACTTGCATAAAAGAGATAAATGTAATTCCACGAAAGAGAGAAAGTGACAAAACCATACTACATTGTGTGTTGAATATGGAGATTGTTTTACAACAAAGATACACACTTACTCTTAGACAAAGTTTCTCGGTGAATCATACATAGTATCATGGCCAAAGGACATACAGATGGAGCAAGAATACTTTGTGTAGCCACACTTATAAACATATTTTCTGAATTTACAACTACTGAAGCATAAGGCAAAACGAAGAGTAGCTTCAGTAACTTCAACCAATTATCATCAGAAACGTAGAAAGCTTACATGAACATGCTGATTCTGTTAGCTAATCATACTTTATAAGATGCCAACTGATTGCCACCTCTCAAATTAACTTCAGGAGCGTGAACAGGCAACCGTGTCCATCCCATAGAACTAGACCTCCTTTGCAGAACCACAGAAGCACTCAACAATACGAATGCTGCAAAAACAACCAAAGGAACCGAAAGGCCAACATGTCCCCTTCTCCAGCTCTTCCGAACAAACTCTACACAGTCCTCTCCTTCAAAACTACCCATTGAATTATTCATTTTCCATATCTCAACCCCATTGAGAATAGCATCCACAGCACGTGGCAAACTAATATTCGACGGCCCCACACTCACCTCCAGAACCCCCGAACTCGCCTCGTCAACCACAAAATCAGCATAAAACGGTGAAGCCAAACGTCCATTTGTATGTTGCGTCAAGTCCAAATCCCCATACGCTAGATAACCATTTACATACGCATTGAAGTAAAGCATGCTAGTCGCTACACTCGCTATATCACAAAAATGCATACGCACCATGTAACGGTAACCCTTCTCCACTCCAAACTTCCAAGTCATATTAACATTCGGAACAGCACTATCCGAGCTCTTAACCACCCGGGCAGTGTTGTACACATTATCAGGCCCGACTTCCCGACTAGCACCACCGATTTGGTAATTAATCCGACCTCCAAAATGCACCGTTTCGAAATTCCCCTCCAAGCCATTACTTGTGCTAACAAAATGATGCTCATCAGTGATCCACGTCCTCCACAACGAATCGTTAAACGGAGTCACCTTAAACCCTCCTACATTCACCCTATGCACCATCTCAAACCCATTCCTCAACAAACCAGCAACCTTATCATTCCTATCCAAACCAACAAACTGCGCAACATCAGCTACCAAATCACTAGGCGCAGAAAACACTTCTATCGCACTCACAAACCCTAATTGCGAGCTCACAGAGGGCATAAACTCAATTTCTAGCTTATCCGCATCAATTGGGATCACAAACTCCTTGATCACAGGCGTACGAACACGGAAATCACGCAACAACACAAAACCATTCGCCAGGACATGAAATTGAGCTTCGTACGAGCTGAATCGATCATCACAGACAGGGTGAAAATGGAGACGTACCATGTGGTGGGCCCCTCGGTCCTTGATCGGAAAAGCGTAATGGATAGGGGTGTAGAATGCTCTGGCCGTGGCGTAGAGAGGGGAAGAGGACTGTGAATCCGTGGTTTGGAGCTGAATCGAGCGAGTTGAGGCGGCGAAACGAGGGGAGTCGCCGGTGAAGGTGCGGTGGTCGGAGTCGAGGGTTTGGGGAGCAGATGAGCCGCAGTTGAGGAGGAAGTGGTCGGTGGGGGAGAAGGCGGAGGTGAGAGTGAGGAGGAGGGAGAGAGAGATGTAGAGAGAGAAAGTGGTATTGGTCGCCATTGATGAATGAATTGGGTTTGATGAATTTCAGGTTTGTGACATTTTTCTTCGTTTCTGAAAGGAGAAATGGAATACGGGAGCTAGCTGAGTTGGTGAGCTGGCGTGTGGGACCACGCGTTCGTTCGACAGCTAAGTCGGTGGTTGACTCGACTGCGATTATGTAGTGGATGTTTGGAAATCGATTAAAATAGACATGATTTTAATTGGGTTTTAATCGTGAATAGTAACTGAATTATAATTGGGTTTTGAAAAATTGTGTTTGAAATGTAAATAAAATTTTATAGGCTTTATAGGGTTTATATAGGGTGTGTAAGAGTGAAGTGATGTGTGGAAAATGTTATTTGATTGGATTAAAGTTGTTATAATCTTTACTATTCTAAAAGAGAACTATCCAAAGGTAGTTGTTACACCAATCAATTTAATTTTGACCAATTGATTAATTTTGACTTCATATTTCACCTATAAAAATAAAGCTAAAAAGGAAAAGAAAAAAAGAAGGGAGTTGCACATCATCTCCCACTACTTCCACCATTATAATCACCAAAATTTATATTTTTATTAATTACTCATATAATTAATATATATTATGATTGAATTTTTAATTAACTAAGTATAAGTTTAAATATATATTATAATGTTTATGTCATGCATGCATATTGAAATTTTAATATGAGAATCATTTATTTGGCACGTGAATTTTCACGTGCACAATTTTACTAGTAAATGAAAAAGTAAAGTGAGATAAAAAGAGTATGTAGGAAGATAAAATTTAATTGAATTATAAATAGTTGGTGATTAAAAACGGTACTATTCAACGCGATCAAAACCGTATGACAAACATGATGAAATTGATAACTCGATTAAAATCAGATTTTAACGGGGAGACAAATAGCCTGGTAGAGATTAAATCTTAAAAAGACATGCAGATAGCAGTTACAATCTAACGGTTCATGCTGCTTCTATTCTTTAGCTCTTTTCTCAGCTTATAAAAGCAGAGCATGAAGGCTTGTTCGTCATCATCATCACAATTACTTTACAATTCTTCTGATAGATTCTCTGTGAGTGTGAGCGGTTATTCTAGCTGATGTTGTGAGAGTTGTAGTGAAAATTCAAACTGTAATTCCTTTCAATTTCTCTGTAACAAAGCTGTGTAGTTGGAAGAAGACGAAGTAATAAAATCGTTGATTCTTCGTGGATGTAGATTGAAGTGATTCAATTGAACCACGTAAAATTGATTGTCTGTTCTTTGTTTGATAGTTATCTGTTATCGTTGAAGTAGTTGAATCTTTAAGGCGTAATTGGATCGAATACTTAACAAGTGGCGCTGTCTTTGGGAAATCAGAGTTGGGTTCGATCGTCAATTGCCTAATTTCAATCAACTATGGGTTCAACGAGGTTCGATATCAACAAGTTTACCGGAGCAAATGATTTCTCTCTATGCAAGATCAAGATGGAAGCAATCTTGACACAACAAGATGGAAGCAGTCCGGCGACGGTTACTGGACAGGAGATGAAAATTCTCTCATCCAAGGTGCGTACTACGATCATATTAAGCTTGGGAGATTCAACCACTACGAGAGGTTGCGAGAGAGAAGACTGTTGCAGATGTATGGAAGAAACTTAACTCTTTGTATCAGACAAGATCACCGGCGAGGAGGTTATACATGAAGCAACAATTGTACTCTTACAGGATGAATGAAGATAGAAATATTCTTGAGCAGCTTGCAATGTTCAATAAAACTCTGGATGATTTGGATAGTATTGAAGAAACAAAGCTGCCTGATGAAGATAAGGCCATAATCATACTCGATGCTCTTCCAAAATCTTATGAAAGCATCAAGGATTCTATTGCATTCACTGGTCAAAAGAAGATCACATTAGAAGAGGTTCAATGCTTGATCAGGTAAAAGGAACTGCAGAAAAACTCAGGCAACAATGGTGATGCATCAGGGGAAGGTCTCATTATCAGGAGCAACAATTTCAAGCCAAAGTTTCAGCAACAACATCAGAAAAACAGATTTAATAAGGACATGAAAGGTAAGGCTTCTGTGGGTGCTGGTAATGCAAATAGAGAGACTAGAGTATGTCATCATTGTAAGAAGCAAGATCATCTAAAGAAGAATTGTTTCTTACTTTAATTAAGAGACAAAGGGAAAGTAAAGCTAGAGGTGGCACTTCACATGAGTTTGCAGGAAACATTGAGTATGATGGTGAGGTACTTAATATAACTGATGATCAAGCTGGTGATGAATGGATTCTGGATTCTGGATGCTCTTTCAACATATGTCCTTACAAGGAGTGGTTCACACAGCTAAATGTCAGTTATGGTGGCACAGTGATGCTAGGAAATGACATGATATGCAACATACAAGGAGTTAGTGATATCAAGCTTTAGATGGATGATGATCCAGTGAAGCTACTCACTGGTGTAAGGTACATACCTGAGCTCAGAAGAAATTTAATTTCTCTTGGTACTTTAGAGAGTAAAGGTTACAAGTTCAGCTCTGAAAATGGTATACTTATAGTTTATAATAAGAATTCATCTGTTATTATGAGTGGTGTAAGAAGAAACATGCTCTATTACATGAAATGTAGAGTTGTTGCTGGTGATGTGTCTGTTGTAAGCATGAATGATACTGAGCTGTGGCATAGGAGAATGGCACATGTTAGTGAAAAAGGTTTAATAGAGCTGCATAAGAAACAGGTTTTTGATACCAGCAAGATTGAGAAGCTCAAAACCTGTGAGCAATGTATTCTGGGTAAATCTAAGAGAAACTCTTTCCCAACTGGTATTCATATAAGTGCAGCTCCCTTAGACTATACACATTCAGACTTATGGGGACCTGCTAAGGTGCAGACTAATGGTGGAGGTAGATACTTCATGTCGTTAATAGATGATTACACCAGAAGAGTGTGGGTGTATGTCTTGAAGAGCAAGAGTGATGCATCCTCAAAGTTTAAAGAATGGTGTGCAGAGGTAGAAAATGAAAAGAGCTTGAAAGTTAAGGTGCTAAGAACTGGCAATGGTCTGGAGTTCCTATCAAGTGAATTTAACAATTTCTACAGTGAAAAAGGTATAAAGAGACATAGGTCTGTACCTAGAACTCCAGAGCAAAATGGACTTGTTGAAAGAATGAATAGAACCTTGTTAGAGAGAACAAGATGCATCATGTTTCAAGAAGGAGTACCTAAATCATTCTGGGTAGAAGCTGTGTTCAATGTGTGCTATTTAGTGAATAAAACTCCATCATCTACTATGCAGATGAAAACACCAGATGAGATGTGGTATGGTTGAGTTAAAGATTACTCTCACTTAAGGGTGTTTGGTTGTTTGGCCTATGTGCATGTCAAACAGGATAAACTTGAACCTAGGGCACTCAAGTGTATATTTGTTTGTTATCCAAAAGGAGTGAAAGGTTATAAGCTCTGGTGTATTGAAAGAAATTCACAGAAAATCATCATTAGTAGGGATGTCATGTTTTCTACTTTCCCATACATAAATGATGATCATCACTCACTATTGACATGCATAATTTTAAGGATTCTGAGATTGAGGTGGAGCTTATGAGAACTAACACTCATGTAAGAGAGAATCATGAAGTGGTTAGTGATACTCATAATCAACAGGAAATAAGTGACAATGATCAATCTATCACTTCAATGGGAAATGAAGCTTCTCAAAACTCACCAATCAGAAATCAACTGTCTCAGAGCCCAGCTACGACATCCAGTATTTTTGTACCTGAACAACAAACATCTGAAGTAGATGAACCAGCTGTTGTCAGGAGAAACTACACATGAAGGAAGGTGATACATGTTGAGACAAATGAAATAAGAAACTTTCAGCTTACAAGGGACAGAGAAAAGAGACAACAAGGCAACTAATATGTATGGTTTCAGCAATTTGGTTGCATTCTCTTTAAATACTTGTCAAGATATAGAGTATCAAGAGCCACAAGATTTCAAGGAAGCAAGTACCTGTGATCACAAGCAAGAGTGGATGGTTGCTATGCAGGAGGAATTACTACCTCTTGAGAAGAACAAAACCTGGGAATTGGTTCCCAAACCACAAAACAAGAGAATAGTAAGCTGTAAATGGATTTACAAGAGGAAAATTGAGGTCACTACTACAGAGCAAGTGAGATATAAAGCTAGACTTGTAGCTAGAGGTTTTACACAGAAGGAGGGAGTTGATTACAATGACATATTTTCTCCAGTTGTCGAGCACACTTCAATAAGACTTCTCTTGGGTATTGTAACTCAATTTGATCTGGAACTACAACAACTTGATGTGAAGACAGCTTTCCTCCATGGTGATCTAGAAAAAACTATATATATGTCACAGCCTGAAGGTTTTATATTACCTTAAAACAAAGATAAGGTGTGTTTGCTGAAGAAATCTCTGTATGGGCTTAATAAACAAAGCCTAAGACAGTGTACAGGAAATTCAGTGAATATATGGAGGAAATAGGATTCATAAAATCCTTGTATGACATCTGTGTTTATCCAAAGAAAGGAGAATCTCATATCATTACATATTTACTTCTGTATATAGATGATATGTTTATAGCTAGTAGCAACATTGAGGAGTTAACATAGGTAAAGAAACAGCTGAGTGATAGGTTTGAGATGAAAGACCTTGGAAATGCAAGGAGGATACTTGGTATGGATATCTACAGAGACAGGAAAGCTGGGATTCTGAAGCTAAATCCAGGAGGTTACTTAAAGAAAGTCTTACAGAGGTTTCATATGCATCAATGTAAATCAAGTAGCATTCCTATAGCTCAGCATTTCAGGTTATCTCTTGAACATAGTCCTGAAACACCTGAGCAGGTGGAGCACATGAGTAAGATTCCTTATTATGCTATTGGTAGCATAATGTATGCTATGGTGTGTAGCAGGCCTGATGTTGCCTATGCCATAAGTGTTACTAGCAGATATATGTTCAACCATGTGGAATATCATTGGGATGTTGTCAAGTGTATTTTGAGATATCAGAAGGGCTCTACAAATGTTGGTATAAAGTTCTACAGAGATGACAAATGTTTTGAAGATCCAATCTTGGGATATGTTGATGCAAATTATGCTGCAAATTTGGATAGTAGAAGATCTCAGTCTAGGTCATATATTCTCTTTATATGGATCAGCTATAAGTCGAAATCAAACTATCACATAAGCAGTTAAAGAAGGTTTATGGTTGAAAGGGATCATAAATGAGTTTGGTCGCAACAAGAAACTGTTACTATCTTGAGTGACAGTCAAAGTGCAATTTATTTGTCAAAGCATGACATGTTTCATGAAAGGTCCAAGCATATTGATGTGAGGTTGCATTTTGTTAGAGATATCATGGAGAAAGGTGAAGTAAAAATCTCTAAGGTGTTAATTGTTAATAATGCAGCTGATATGCTTACTAAGTCTTTGATTCCTTCCAAATTCGTACATTGTTTGAGTTTGGTTGGAGTCTCAAATGAATGAGGATTGCCAGTATTGTGTACTGGGGCTACTGTCAGGTTCTGGGATAGTAGTGAATAAGAGAGAGTGAGATGTGTTGTTACTTCTAATAATCTTCTCAACAAGGTGGAGATTGTGAAGTTTTTTGGGGTGTTTCGAATGTTCTCAAAAGTACAGGGATATATTTGCAATTACTGGAGAAGAGTTTGTTGGTTGTTTGCAGAGTTTGTTACAAGAAACGTGTTTCAGTTTCGTTAAGTAATATTGCGCTTTTATCCTCAGCCGTCAGATGATCTCAAGGCAGTTACAATCCAACGGTTCCTGCTGCTTCTGTTCTTTGGCTCTTTTCTCAGCTTATAAAAGCAGAGCATGAAGGCTTGTTCGTCATCATCATCACAATTACTTTACAATTCTTCTGATAGATTCTCTGTGAGTGAGAGCGGTTATTCTAGCTGATGTTGTGAGAGTTGTAGTGAGAATTCAAGCTGTAGTTCCTTTCAATTTCTCTGTAATAAAGCTATGTAATTGGAAGAAGACGAAGTAATAAAATCGTTGATTCTCCGTGGATGTAGATTGATTGCTTGTGTGTTCTTTGTTTGATTGTTATCTGTTATCGTTGAAGTAGTTGAATCTTTAAGGCGTAATTGGATCGAATACTCAACACTATATATTACTAGTACTTAAGAATATCAATCCGTCTCCTAGATTTGTCACTAATACACGTCTTTTCCGAGACTTTTTGGAATTTGATTGGGTGAAAGACTTAAAACTTCAAATAATTTTAATTGATGAAGGAAATTATAACATAGCATGAAATTGTACGTAAAAATATAAACTAATACTTCCTCCGTCCCAGCTTCAATTATCCGCGGGCCCGGATACAAGTTTTGAGAAAAAGATGAATAAAGTAGAAGATATGGTAATAAAGTAAGAAAAAGATTGAATAAAGTAATAAATATACTGAATAAAGTATGAGAGATAATGAATAAAGTAGAAGATAAATTTTACATTAAAGAGATGAGAAGTTGAAATTGAAACGTATCAAAATAAAATGTGGAAAGTTGAATTCACTGCAAATTACTAAGAAAATATGCGGTGGAAATCTTTGTGAATAGCCTAATGATTGAAGAAACTTCATTGCAGGTGTGATGATCTAAAATTCTACTGTCTGTATGTAGGTGTATGATCTAAAGTTATATATCATACATATATTTTATTATTTTGTTATCCTTGAAGAATTTGCACCATATTAGTGCGTCTACATCTTTAAGGATCCTTTGAATAGTCCAGCTATTCAAAGGACTTGCAGAAGAATAAGTTCTGAAAAGGTATGATTGAAAAGCTTGTACTAGCATGAGATAAATATCTTGAGAAGTTTGCAATCACTGTAGGCTTGTAGCAAAATCCAGACATACACAAGCCTCACACAGTCACACTCACAAATGATGATGTGCAGAATATAATTCATGGTCACTTAACAATAAGCAGTACCTCAGTAAGTTCACAGAGATAGATGTACTACAGCAGCATATTCATATAGCCAAACACAAAACCAATAGCTAATAATAATGCACCTCGGACATACGTCGGGCCATCAGTACCAATCGTCTGTAGGATCACCCTCATTCGAGGGGATATAGTCGGCATTTCCAGATGCAAAATTCTTGAGATACATGTTGTAATGAACGAATGCAAGTTTCCTTTGATGTTCGGTTTGATTTCGTCCTTGCTTGAGAAATTTCTCTGCCAAGTTCCTGTTGAGCTGAAATTTTGATGCACCAAGGCAAGTCTGGCTCAGGATTCGAATTGCAACCCTCTGCAGTTCAGGGCATTCTCCTCCATACCTAGACCACCAATCAACTGTGACAAAAGAAAAGTTCACGTATTAGACAGAGTTTCGAGAAAGCAATATCCAGTCTATCGTCAGCATAAACAGGAATCACCTGAAGGAATATTCACTCTGTTATCAGCTTCACGCCCCACAGCAAAAGCACCTGAACCATTTTGGTACTGTTCCAGCTGCTTAAATACACTTTGCAGTACACGGCGACTATCTGATGCGGGGTAAATACTAGAGAAGAGGCCAACGAGAATCTCCATATCGATATGCACATCATCGGTATAAAAGATGTTTGGGTTCATATAGTACCCAGCTGCATGAAGAGGGCTGTAGAGGTGATCGTTCCACACGTCATCTAGGACTTTCCAGAATGGTTTGTGCCTCACTGTCTTGTTGAAACCTTCTCTAATTGCTTCCTTAACCTGATCCATTGTTTCATATATATAGTCCATGTGCGACTTGTTATTGTTCATCAATTCCAAGGTACGGACAAGAGGGATAGCTGCTCTTACAACAGTTCTAGCCACGCTCCAGAATGCCTTGCTCCGCACCAAGTCAACCACTCTTTTACCCTCATCAGTCGAAGTTTGGAAACTGGGCGACAGAAACATTGATTTCAAGGTCATCTCCTCGGCCACAATATTCTCCAGGGTGAAAAACGAAACGGCCAACCTGGTTTTCGAATGTACAATCAAGTCTCGGCCGATAGTGTAATCATGTAGAAGTTTCAGAACATCAGAATGGCCATGAATAAACCTTGTGATGGTCTTGGCCTTATCTAGCGTCTCGCTGACCATCAGCCCGTATTTCTCCAACATAAGCTCCACACAGCAATGTGTATCCACGGTCCAGAAGATCTGTGAGTGTTTCTCCATTACTTCCGCACCTATTTCTTTCATGAGGGTCGAGGTAGAGTTAGTTATGATCTGGACAACATTGTCGACCCCAACCTCCTCTATTACTTGTCTGAAGAATGACAGCATGGCTTGCATGTCCTCGACAAGATCAGAAATGTCACATGTGCGGAGATAGAGGGCACCTTTCGGGCAGTCAACCAAAATACTCATAAGAAATCGGCCTTCCCTATTTGTCCACCCATCTAGCAAGATGCTGCACCCAGTTTGCACCCATGAACCTTTAATGTCGTTGACATACTGCTCGATTTCCTTCATAGAATCATCAAGAATCCATCCTTTAAGTTCTTCACTGGTAGGAATGTTGACCTCTGATCCAAAACCAAGGGTGACCATTCTACGAAAGCTAGGCAATTTTGCAATATCAAAATCGAGCCCATTCTCATAAAAGTATATTCCAATACTCTTTTTGGCTTCCTTTAGCAGGGAATCATTTTTGACATTGCTACTTGATCCTTCTGGATGTTCCGATGTATAAAGATTTTCAACAGGCTCCTGTTTTAGACGCTTTTGACTCCCAGTGTTGCTTGTTTGTGGGCGCATATCCTTCACATTTGCCTTTCTTAGATCTCCACTTCCACCATCCTGTAAAACTTCTTTTATGCCATCAGGTACCTCAGTACAAGTAAGCTTGTCTCCAACCCATCCGGTCAAGTGAAGCCTGAGCCAATCAGAACTTTCACCAACGATATGACAAAAGGGACATACCACTCTGCTCAGCTGATTAGACATGGAAGGATCGGCGGGTCACCAGCACGGACGGAAGACAATTTCTGCAGGCCAGTAAGATGTATTAACTACAGCACTTAAAAATATATAATTATAGGCTTCACCAAACCTGAATGAGTGAAACCAATGCTGTACTTTCCATGTACAAGTTTCAAAAAGAAATGACATCAACTCACTCAAAACACTCTTTAGAAAGATAATCTTAGAACGATAGTATTTTAATTGCATAATTCATTAAGTGCAAGGAAATCCATTTAAGCGTAAACAACAGGGAAAAACATATTTAAATTAGAGCGAAAGCAGACAAGGGAAACAAATCTTGGTACATAAGTAAAGGAATTTATGCGCCTATAATGAAAATGTAGGAGTACTAGGACAGCTCAACATACATCTACAACGTAATCCAAATCTTTGAATTTTTATATGAAGGTAACACAAATACAAAGAGGCATTATCCTTTTACACTATAGTTCAAAACTGGATTTCTCAAAATTAACATTCATGAGTCGATAACAAAAACCAACAGGTTTGTTTTCCTACTCTTTTCATATATGCATAATAAAAAAACACGACTGTTTTCAGAATCACAACCCAAACTCACAATTTAATCTCACTATCACCAAAGTTTCCACATATGTTGGTATACTAGTCATAGACAGTGTCATCTAATAATAGTCAAGTTACTCAATTCCTTCGACCCCCCAAGTATCACCCCAACCACACCAAGTGCATATTTTGTTACGGAACACATTGCTTCTTTTAGAGAACTATGCAAAATTCATCGAGTACAACATTTTAGAAATAATGAAATTAGACGATGTTATTACGGTGGGATGAAAAACAAAACCCCAACCACACACAGTACAGAGGATGTAACAAAGCCCTTTCCTACTCCTATAAAAGCTTTATATGAAATATCTCAAGTCTGCACCACCTGCCTTCCCTGTCCTTTTCTTCATACATATCTTAATTCCCTATCCATCAGCTCCTATATAAAAATGCTACCCCTAAATAACATCATAAAGCAGACTCTGCTTGAAAATGCACATAAGGGTTCAATCTTTCACACACATCAGAAAAAGACACGGCAAAAACATACTCCAGAAAGTTCGACCTTTTGAATTTACTCAAAACATTCAATGTTTCACACACATCAGAATAGAAGACAGGCAAAAAGAAACTCCAGAAAGTTCGACCTTTCCAATTTACATAAAAAAAATAAAAAATCGATCTTTCATATTCATACACATAGGGGTGTTATTCAAGCCGCTCTCGAGCTGCTCGAGAAAAAGCCCCGTCAACGCTCAGATCGAGCTCGAGATCGGTCAATGCGAGCTTGCTCGTGAGCAAGCTCGTCTCATTGTCGAGCTTGAATCGATCACCCTGGCAAAATGATTGAAGCTCGCAAGCTGCTTGTGAGTAATAATTATTTTAATATATATTTAAAGTTATTTATTTACATATGCATTAATAAAAATTAAAAACTCTAGTCCCTAACTTAAGCTATCTAAAAATCAGAACTGTGTATAATTTTGGAACAAATGAGTTCATTTTCGAGCTCTAACGAGTCGAGCGCTCACGAGCAAAAGCAAATCGAGCTGCTCGCGAGCAACTCGATATTTAACGAGCCGATCACGAGCACGATTATGAAAAGCTCGACGATCACGAGCCGATCACGAGCAGACCTGAAATTCTGACGATCACTGATCCATTAAGCCAAAGCTCGGCTCGGCTCGTTAACAGATACACATCAGAAAAAGAAGACAGGGCAAAAAGAAATTCCAGAAAGTCCGACCTTTTCAATTTACATAAAAAAAATCAATCTTTCATACAAATCAGAAAAGAAGACATGGCAAAATGATAACCCTAAAAACCAGTACCGGTAAATTCACTAGGACAGAGTAGAAAAGGTCGAACTTAATTAGATACA
Source organism: Plantago major (assembly GCA_026545765.1). Lineage (NCBI taxonomy): Eukaryota > Viridiplantae > Streptophyta > Magnoliopsida > Lamiales > Plantaginaceae > Plantago > Plantago major. The sequence continues at coordinate 85,045,665 of CM048843.1, read as the reverse complement.
AAAATTTTGGTATAAAATTGAAGAAACAGAAACGAGAAATGCAGGATTTATGGTATAAAATCAAATGTACATACATACACCGCTTAATTAGAGAACAAAAATATTGGCAAAAACTAAAGACCCAAAAAGCAAGAAACTTGGGAATAATCGAAAACGATCTACCAGAATTCGAGCAGAAACAAGCTCAAGATGCTAACAGAGAAAAATTGTACAGGGATCTAAACAAGAAATCAAAAGGAACTGGCTTACAAGGAATTTAATCCTGCAAAAGATTTAGATTTTCAATGGCTTTCTTGAGCGATTCTGGCAAGAGAATTTGGTAAATGGCATTAAACGAGCAGAGCTAGGTTTTGTAGAGAAGAAAGTACAACTGCGAGTGTGGTAATAAGTCCAAAAACAGTAAACGTGGCGTATAAATGGGAAAAATATCAATTTCAGGGGAATCAGCTGTTTTGTTCACACTCTATCCAACTCACGAACTCTATCCAAGTCACGAACTCTATCCAACTCACGAACTCTAATCCAACTCACGAGAAAAGAGTGGAGAACAACCTGTAATGGTAAAAATACGTTGTTTGATCCAACCGTTAGACATGGTCCAAACTCCAAACAATCGAACGAGTCAGAGAGACACGTAGGATAAATAATTCAAGTGCCTCAAGTCCGGCACAAGAAACTGCACATTGAGTTGTAAGATCGGTAGGAAGGTCCCTAGTAATCTAAACCCAACAGTAAGACCTAACACTTGAATGAGACTGCGAGCGACGTAGGATAAATAATACGAGTGCCTCACGTCTGGCACAGGAAATTGCACATTGAGTTGTAAGTTCCGTAGGAAGGTCCCTAGCAGTTTAAACCTGATGGTAAGTTTCAGAACTACAACCCAAATTCACAATTTAATCTCTCTATCACCAAAGTTTCCACATATGTTGGTATACTAGTCATAGACAGTGTCAACTGTCAACTAATAATAGTCAAGGTACTCAATTCCTTTGGCCCTCCAAGTGCAGATATTGTTACGAAACACATTGCTACTTTTACAAAAGTACATGCGAATTTTATATACAACAATCTAAAAGCAGCAAAGTTAAATGATGTTATTAAGGTTTGATGAAAAACACTATCCCAATCACACATAGTGCAGACTGCAGGGGATGTAAGAAAGCCCTTTGCTACTTCTATAAAAGCTTCATACGAAATTCATAACGTATCGACTATCGACGTCCTTGGGTCTCCATTCGAAATACTTGAGCCCACATCACCAACCTTCCCAGTCCTTTTCAGCACTCATATCTCCTTTTCTACTTCTATATAAATGCTACCCCTAAATAACCTCATAAAGCATAATTTGCTTTACAATGCACATTGAAATTCAATCTTTCACACACATCAGGAAAAAAAAAAATTACTCCAGAAAGTTGCCATTTTGAATTTACATGCAGTCTTTGGTTAATCCTGTTAAAAAAACGATACCTATGTCCCATACTCAACTTCTCATTTTCCGTTTTGGTCCGTCCCAACTCAACTTCCTCTTCCTAAAAATCTATCAACTATTTTATTCACATATCTTATACTTTATTCACTCTCCTTACCACTTTATTCATTATATCTCTAAGTAATTTGTTTTTCTCTCAAAATTTGTGCCCGAAACTACGGGAAGTTGAGTCTGAGATGGAGGGAGTAATAAAATTTTATATCATAATTCAATTCATCGAACAAGTGAGATACAAAATTGGAGAATTCAGAAAGGAAAAATGTAGAAAGTTTGGAATAAAATCAAAAGTACATGCGATAAAATAGAGAACGGAGAAACCATTGCAAAAGGCCCAAAAAGCAAGAAAAATAGGATTAAAGGAAAAGGAGCTACCAGAATTTGAGCAGAAACAAACTCAGAAAAGCTAACAAGAGCAAATGGTACAGCGATATAAACTAGAAACCAAAGATGAACAGGCTTACGAGAGATTTAATCCTTCAAATGTTTAGATTTTCAATGGGGTGCTTGAGTGAGCAGAGCTGAGTTTTGTGAAGAAGAAGAAGGAAGCACACCAGTGAGTGATAATAGTCCAACATTTTCAATTTCAACGCAATCGGCTATTTTGGTCGCGCTCGACTTTCTGGTGGTGGCAACCCCCCTCTAGGAAACTGATTTCGGATTTTATCACGATTGTACCACGTGCATTAAATGATGTACTGTATTGGAAGGTAACACGGTCATGTAGGGTAGAAAAAGACCAGTTCGGGACTGAAGGAGTATTAAGTCTATTAATTTACTTAAATAAATACACACATACACTAAAAATATAGTGTAACGACCCGGCCAATAATTAATTGATCCTTTGAGTTTGTGCAGTTACTCATGGGATGATATACATAAAATTGTAAGGTTAAATGAAAATTATTTAGCATTAATGAAAATTATTAAAATATTTATTTACCAGTGATATATCTTTTATATTGATAAAGTTGTAATTGAGTAATGAAGTATCTTTTATATTGATAAAGTTGTAATTGAGTAATGAAGTAAGATGAACACATAAGTTATCTGTGCAAACAGAAATCAATCTACTATTGAGCAAATACAAGATAAAATAAACAAGCACAATGTTTAGTTTATTACAACTGAAATGCTCACGAAAGCTGATTCTTGAGGCAGAGAATGAATAAAGATGAACTTAAATTAAATACACTGATCTGTGGACTTATCTTTGTGCAGCAAGGCTATGGAATCAGTTGTATCTGTGTCCCAATCCTCAGCAATCACTTGCGGAGGCTCGGATTCGAAAGGTTGTGGAGGAATTTCCAGAGATTCAACTTCACTTTCAAGCATTTCCATAACTTTACTCATCGAGGGACGATCGCCTGGTCTCGTCTGTATACACCACAACGCGACTATAGCCATCTTTCGTGTGATTTTCTCGTCAATGTCATCAATTTCAGCTTCAACACCCTTCCACTTGATCAAGTGGTTATAAATCCAATATGGAAAGTACTGGCTCGACTCATCGCCATTTTCTACCAAGTCTCTTTTTAATCCTACCATTTCCATCAGCAGCATCCCATAACTATACACATCCGCCTTGTAAGAAACACCTCCAATGTTCCTATACATCAGCTCTGGAGCCACATAACCAATAGTTCCACGAGCAGCAGTCAGAATCACAGTGTTGCGTTCAGTTGAGTAAAACTTTGCAAGCCCAAAATCAGCAATTTTTGGGGTGAAGTTTTCATCAAGAAGTATGTTGTGAGGCTTTATGTCAAAATGGAGGATTTGGATATCACAACCCCGATGCAAATAATCGATTCCTCTGGCAGCACCAAGTGATATCTCATACTTTTTCTCCCAGCTCAATGAGGTGATTGAGTCTTGCCTAAGAATGTACTTATCTAGTGAACCATTTGGCATAAAGTCGTATATAAGGGCACGTTTGGTTCTTTCTGCACAATAACCGACGAGTTTAACCACGTTTACATGATGGACACGTCCAATGGTTGCTACTTCATTCATGAAGTCTTGACCATTCGGTGTAGACTTGGTGCTCAGTACTTTGACTGCTACGTGATGGCCACTTCGAAGCTTTCCTTTGTAAACGGAACCATAACCTCCCTGGCCTAGTTTTTCTTGAAAATCACTTGTCATTCTCTCTATGGCCCAGAAAGAGTACCTGATCGGACCGAGGTTGTTGTGATCTTGCAGAAATCCTTCTATTTCATCAACCATCGACATTCTTCTCTTCCGAAGTTTGTACAATAGAAGAAACAGAAATATGAGCACCCCAATTCCATGCTTTGCTATGAGTAGTCTTCCTGTAACTGAGCACAAGAATCTTTTTTACTACAGAAAAATAATGGAGGCTAGGTTTTTTGTAATTTTGCCATTAATCAGGGTGTGGTTATGCGCACCTTTGAGGAATATAACGAGTCTGGGATAACTAAACAATTTCCCTGCGAATACATGATTAAAAAAGGTGTTGAGTCATCCTCATGAAAAGCTGAAAACTACTCTTGTTTGCAGGATTCAGTTCTAACAAGAACCAAATATGCAAATAATGTACTTATAAAGATGTTAATCCAATAATCCATACTCAGAATTTTGAAGATGGCGCGGTCAAATTTGCCTCCTGCGTTTGCCATATCAAATTGTCAGTATACACAAGCTGTCAAAATGGTTTAGTAAGCGCGTAAGTTACCATGTAAAGCAGATTTAGACAAGTTCAGTATAAAATCAGTTTTTCACAATACTTTATATTGATGACTTACCATGAACATGTCCATCTTCTTGAATGGTAAAGCACATATCAAAATAGCATTCAGGGACCGGGATCGGGCATACAGCTGATCCATTGCCATCCGACAGACAAACAAAACCCTGCCATAAACTGCTGCATTTATCACGACAAACCACGCCAAACCATGAAACTTCAAATCCATACTTGAAGGAGCTCTGGATTTCTGGAACAGAGACATTGTCGACATGCCCGTGTTGAAATGGCATTGATGTCATAAAAAAGAAGTCGACAGTACACCTATCTCCAACCTCTGAGGCTTCCAGGTGATAACCGGCCTTCACATATGTGTACGGCCTGCTGCCGACACTGTGATCAACACCACATTTTCTGTCAGCTTTTGTGTAGAATCGATGGTTTCTAGGATATGGGCAGCTCAAGAGAGTAACAGGCCATGCTAAAGTGTGTCCAATGAAGCTTTTGGGCGTATAATGGGGAATATCATGAAAATCAACGTAAGAACGGGAATAGTGGGCGAAAGAGCAGGTGTTGTCGTTTGTGATAATCGAAGGATCAGCAAGGCGGATAGTGTAGTTCTCATAATTGATCGACTGCACGTTGTATGGATGTTTATGCGAACCAACGTAGAGGACTAGTGTAGTATTGTTCTTGCATACCAGCTCGTAGTCGGAATCACCACAGTGTTGCGGATCATCTGCTAACCGGAAAGGGTAACTTATGTTTCGAATTTCGCCACAGGCAGAAGGTTTGCAAATCGCATCCCCGTATAGTATATGAAGAAAAAGCAGGATTAAGACATAAAAACACATCCGGAGAGTGGAAGGAAACATTTTCAGAAGGCAAAAATATCTAGGATGAAAAGATTAAAGATGGATACTTTACAGGATAAAAGGCAAAAGACAACTAGTTAGTGAGTAAACTCAGCCTCTGATGAAGGAATGGTCTCTGGATTGGTTTATCTCATTTGTGATGAAAGTCAATACCAGTTGCTATCTTGACATATTGGCTGGCTGATATTTACTTGGGTCAGTCTCAAGTTGTTCCAATTAGATGGCAAGTATATGGTGTATATGAAGTAGTTTTACTGAGTCATAAGTTCACCTCTCACGTTACATTAAGCCATCATCTATTTACATAGACGCAACCCCACTTACCCATTGTGCTGGTAACATTATGTCTCGATATATTTCTTATATGATTAATTGAAGATTCTTACTGTAACGACCCAACCACTAATCAATCGAACCCCGACCACTTGGATGACCTAACAGACTAGACTAAACAAATGAAATAATATCAAAATACATATGGAAGAAGATAATGGAGAATAAGAATAGGATCTAGTACTATAATCTTCCATAATGTTACACCAAGATCTTTGTGATGAATATGGACAATCATATGCACAGTTCATAATCATGAGTTGTCATCTTATTCTGGCACAACTTCTAGCTCTTTTTTGTAAGATCTTGCATTCACTTCAAAATTATTTGTGACTGGGAAAGGATTTGGAGGCAAACTCAGATTCTCTCCATCTCCTTCTAACATCTGAACCACCGTTTTCATGGACGGTCTATCAGCAGGATACCACTGGATACACCATAGTCCCACAACTACAAGTGTCTTCACTATCACATCATCACTACCTTCATCGTCAATTTTCACAGACATTTCATGAACCCCTTTAGTTAACTGATTGTAAATCCACTTGGGAAAATATACTTGGCTCTTATTCCTCGTAACATCTCTATTCTTTCTCCCCCGAACCATCTCTAGCAACATCATCCCAAAGCTATACACATCCGACTTATAAGACACCCTTCCAAAAGTCCTGGACATCATTTCGGGAGCAATGTATCCCATTGTTCCCCTGGCATTCGTCATTGAAACTGCACTTTTTTCCTTTGAACAAAACTTGGCTAGACCAAAATCACAAATCTTCGGATTAAGATTGTGGTCTAACAAGATGTTATGAGGCTTGATATCACAATGAAGGATTTGCTTATCACATCCTTGGTGAAGATACTCGATGCCTTTTGCTATTCCAATCGAAATATCTTGCATTTTCTTCCAACTAAGAGAGTCCTTCTTCGGATTATTCTGGAAGATGAATTTCTCCAATGAATCATTCGGCAGAAAATCATAAACAAGTGCTCTCTTAGACCCATCTGAACAGAAGCCGACCAAGCGTACAATATTGACATGGTGTATGCTTCCAATAGTACTCAGTTCATTTACAAAGTCTTGTCCATTGCCCTTTGCATTATTGAGAACTTTCACAGCAACATGAATCTTGTTAGGTAACTTCCCTTTATAAACAGTTCCATAACCTCCTTCACCCAACTTTTCAGTGAAATATTTTGTCATCCTTCGGATATCAGCATAAGAGAATCGTGTCGGTTTAAGGGCTTTATAATCTTTCAAGAACTTTTCAACCTTTCTATCTGTTTGTATGCGTTTATTAATAATGTTAAAAACTCCTGCAATAGTTGCAACAGAAAAGAAAACCCATACCATTGCACCTGCAGAAATACAAGTAGGATCCTAAGTAACAAGTATGGAAACAAATATGTATGCTTTAACTTAATCACTGATACAAGTACAAATACAAAAGTAATGTACGTACCTGGAAGGTAATCTAATTTCCAACTAACTGCAAGTAATAAACATGAAGCAAACATGATTAAGATAGTAATAAATTGAAAGATGATTATTTTAGTCTACTAAGTGTGTGTTTGAAAGCTTAAGAGAGTGATTTTGTGATTTTTAAAGTTTAAAAAGTTATTTCTTCACTTCTCTCAAAAAAATCAGGTAATCACCATAAGTAAAGAATAAACGCAATAGTTACGTTCAAGTAGTCGGTTTTTTTTCAATTAAAATTAACTAATCAAATTAACTTTTACAAACACACTAAACTTTTTATTTATCAAACACTACTGACTTTTAACTACTCCATAAAGTAGTGTGGCTTTTAGTATGAGCAATGCGGGGAGATCGATGATACGAAGGTTACTAGCAAAAAGCCTAACCAGTAAAATCATTTGCAAACACACACTAACCATGATAGCGGATTGGACGCTGAGACCATCTCAAGGTTATGTACCGACCTTGCAACGCTTCGAGGGGGACAGATTGAAGTTGAAGGATCCTTGTACATGAAGTACCTGATGAGAGCACATCCACTGGATAATCTGAAGGGATTGCAACCACTTGGTATCCATTCACACCAAGACAAGAAATGATCACCAAGTTGTCATCATAATCCTCCTTTTCTTGATGATCACCAGTGCTGGAACAGTTGAACAGAACGTAATCCTGCAAACGGACGGAATCGTGGAAATGGAACGGAGAGGAAGACAAGTTGAAGCTTGACAGTTTTGGAGCAAGACAATTGTCTGGATCATAGAATTCGATAGTTTGTGAACTATAGTCGATATTTCTCAAGGAAACATTGAATGAAAAGGGTTGGTGGAGAACGGTTTCTTGGTTTTTGTTGCAGTGTAAATCGAAATCAGGGCTCATGCCACACTGCTCCATTTGTGATGAATTCATCAATCTGAATGGGTATCTGATTAGAGGGCCATCTTCTCTGCAACAGGTTGGTAGGCAATGAGTCCATTCAAGTTCTCCTTCTCTCCATCCAAGAATTATAAGTGGGAAAGTACTGAAAATTAGGAAGATAACTATTAGGAAGGTAGCCATTGCTCAAGCTCAACTCTGAAATGGTATTATCATGGAAAGTGAGTGTGTGTGTATATATACACACACGTGTATAATCTAGTCATTCATATTAACGCAACTTTTTTGAAGAAGTAGTTCAAGTGGAAATTCAAGCACTTGTAGTCGGTTTTAATCTCTTCAGGGAATCCTTCAAGTGGAATTTAATACAGGGTGTAGAGTGTCTCCGTCGACATTTAGACCCACTAATGCTTTAGCGACATCTTATAACAAAATTGAACATGTACTCTATTTATTTTTATTAATTGTCTATTGATATTGAAAAAGAAACGTTTGTGCGCTCACACTGTCACGAAGACTCCATGTCTGGAAAAAAAGGGTGTTGAAAAATCAAAGTCTTCATAATAGTGATAGAAGCAAACATCTATTTAGGAATGCTAATAATGCAAAATAGAGATGTGCATCAGACAGCAGCTTGAGAATCTAAAGGAATTTCCAATGGAACGAATTTAGGTTCCGTTTGGTTGTGAGGGGGCAGGTTTCATTTTGGGCTCGGATTCACAAATTAAACTAGCTTTGGACTATTGGGGTTAAAGAAGAGTTTAGGGAGGTTTTGTCTCCGGTTTGGTTGGATTTTGATTATGGGTTTTGTTTCGTTCTTAGATTTGAATCCTAAAATCATGTTCCATTTGTTTGGTTTTTATTCTCACATTGGAATCTTTGGCCAACAATTAATATTGAGAAAGACAAAAATGTCCTTGATCGAAAATTCCAAGATGTTGACAACTTTTACTAAATGACCTCCGTTTTATTTTACCCCAATAGCCAGGAAAATGTTATGAGATGAAAAAATGTGATTTAAATGGAATAGTCGCCAATTATCGTAAATATGTACTTGGAGTGCAAATAGTTTAATGCATTGAGAACAAATTCGACATTTTGATATTATATTGTGAAATAAAGTAATTTTTTTCCGTAACATTACTAAGAGCATGTCCAATGGGTCGCATTCACGATGCCAAAAATACAGTGAGGGGTTTGGTAACCAGAATCTGAAAAATTGCGTCCCATGGATCGCTGGTCACCATTATATATTTATTACATATCTAACATAATACTCTCTCCGTCCCGGGTTCATCTTCCCCCGGGCCCAAACACAGGTTTGAAGAGAAAATTGAATAAAGTATGAAAGATGGTGATAAAGTATGAAATAGAGTGAATAAAGCATGGGAAATAGTGAATAATATAGAAGAGATAGTGAATAAAGTAGAAGAGAGATTTTCCATTTAAGCGATGAGAAGTTGAAATTGGGACATCCCAAAATTGAATGCAGGGAGTTGAAATCGTGACAGAGCGAATATAAGAGTATTTTAGAAATTGAAATTAATAAAATTGAACTTAAAAAATATTTATTTTGAATTTAATAGTGAAACAATAGTGAAATTTGGAATGGTTGAAATATAGTCAAGAATGGTCTCTATTTGTAGAGGACGAAAAAATATGAAAGTCGGAATATATTTTATAATGTTTTGATTACTATTTAATGAATGAAATGAAAAGTTAAAAAAAATAAAAATAAAAATAAAAGGTAACACACATTGATTCAACACATGGAGTGCAGTTGACAGCGTGTTTGGTTCTGTGTTTAGACCATTCTAACGCAAACCATTCTAACTGCGTTGGGCCGCGCGAAATGTTTGTTTGGTTTGATTTTGTGGCCAGCTATTGTGGGCCTCCTGCCCGATCCAAAGGCTAGGGGCAGCCTTTTGAATTGGTTCTTGTTGTTTACATGGCAATTTAGAGTTGGGTTTGTATAACCAAAATTTTGGGGGCCGGAGCTTGGGCTATATCTATTGAACTGGGCTACACGTAATCAGTTCACTTTATCAATAATAGTATAATTTAAAAATTAGTATGAGATATGGATAATAATATAAGAAGACGAGTGGTAGGTGAATTTACTTTTTTTGCCATTTTAGGTGTGGATACTTATTAAAGAGGTACATAAGAGGAATACAATTATTGAATAGCATGACCAAATGGAGTATTGTTTTTAAAATTTGTGTATAGATTTATTTGTTTTATTTTTAAAAAAAATTTCTGTAATGAGAATTTTAATATATCAGTTTATCATTTAATAAATAATTTAATTAATTTATAATTTTTTAATATATTTTTATGATTTTATAAAATTATTTAACATTTTTATAGAAAATACATCTTGAATTAATGTGGTGTTGACACGTGTCCAGTAGTTAAGTTTATAATTGGAATTTCATTTTTTTTTGTCATGAATAGTGAGGTTATAATAGGAATTTCCTTTTTTTTTGGTCTCAAATCAGTTAAATGATCATACCAAACATAAGCCAAGATGAGCTGGGTCAAGTTGAATGATTATTCTAAACCCAAACCAAACCCATAAAATTCAAGTCAAGGCCCATTGCACAAACCCATTTTGTAGAAATAAAACAGTGTATTGGGATGGTTTTAGAGAACCAGTTTAAAACGAAACCAAACACGATGTGAGTGGAAAAATTACATGGAATGGGTTTCAAATTAAAACCCTATCAGATGTTGGAGGTTTGGGAAACCCAATCAATGTCCACCTAGACAATTTCGACCAATCACGAGCCTGCCCGGGTTCCAAAACCGGGCAACAAATCCATCTAAAACGCATTCCAAAAATGAACCAAACACAATTGTTGGGGTCTAGAATTCACTATTGGACTGGATTTTTCCAAACCTAACAGACGCTTAAGGGCTAAGGCTTTAAACTGCCTCAAATCCATCAATGATCTTCCAGTGGGGATTTTTAGCTCATGGATTTGGGCTAATATTTATTGGCCCTCTAAGAAGTCCATTTTGATGAGTCACCAACTTGTTGTACAATTACAACAAAGTTTTATATCATTTGAAATTTATATTTGGGCTTTAACCATTGTAAGTATGAAATTACCAAGGCTTCTGTTGAGTTTTTCAAATCAAAAAAATGCTAGATTCTCCTCCAAAAGTCTCAACCATTGCTATTGGTCTAATGAGTGTATTTGTTCAAACTCAAAAGGAAAATACGAAAATACCCCAACTATATATTAATTGTGAGGCTTAGTGGCTAACTTTTAACGCAATAAGCTTTTTTCGTAATTTAGCATATATTCGTGAGTCTTTACGCAATTTTCCCAACTAAAAATGTAATTTTAAACTGAAAAAACTGCAAGCAAGGTTGTGATTTAATTAATATAACTGTGATCAATACATTTCGAGCATGAGCATGTTGCACTATAAATGCAGCTCAACTTGTTATAAACGCTAAAATCTACAATAAAGAATGAATATGTTTTGTGGGCCATCAACGACCTGCAAGACAACAAATAAATCACAATGGGCATAACATTCAAATAGGACACTGTTTTGATGTCACTTTATGGACTACAACGCTCAAGCCAATGAGTGTAGTTGATGGAGAATAAGAAAATAACAAAGAGGCATAGATTGACTTATACTTTTGTTTGAGGAGCTTTCGGAGCTCTAGGCACATGGGGAGTACTTTTTCTGACAGCGTAGAAGAATCTCCAAACTAGTATATATAAATTTCACGTGGTCTTTGAAGTCGTTTGAATTTAGGACGTTATATGCATACATTACTTCTTACACGTGTGATTGGAGGGTTCTCATATGATTATAGGTCTTACTGCTGAGTTTAGACTACTAGGGACCTTCCTGACGGACTTACAACTCAATGTGCAGTTTCTTATGCCGGACTTGAGGCACTTGAATTGTCCATCCTACGTCACTCTCAGTCCCGTTCGATTGTTTGGGCCATGTCTAATGATTGGTCTAACCGCGTATTAAAACTATGATCTTGAACGCAAGCAAGGTTGCAGTTTAATTAATATAATCGTGATCAATGTGTTTGGAGTATGAGCATGCTGCACTAAATGCAACTTAACTTGTCGTGTACGGTCAAAATCTACAATAAAGAATCAATATCTTGTGGGCCACCAACGACCTACAAGACAACAATTAAATTACGATGGGGCATGACATTCAAATGGGACACTGATTTGATGACGCTTATTTACGCCAACGTTCAAGTCAATGAGTGCAGTTAATGGAGAATAAGAAAATAACAAAGAGGTTAGATTGACTTATCCTTTTATTTAAGTAGCTTTCGAAAGCTCTAGGAATCTGGGGAGTACTTGTATGTGACCACGTGGAAGAATCTTTGAACTAGGCTATACATATTTCACGCAAGACCATGGATCAATTGGAATCTAGGGCATTCATGTGTGCATACGTTATTGTTTGTACACGTGCGCTTGGAGGGTTCTCATATCTTATTGTCGGGTTTAAACTACTAGATGGTCAAATTGACTTATACTTTTATTTAAGTATCTTTCGGAAGCTCCAGGCATATGGGGAGTACTTGTGTGTGACCACGTGGAAGAATCTCTGAACTAGGCTATACAGATTTCACGTAACCATGGAGCAGTTGGAATCTAGTACATTTATATGTGCATACATTATTGTTTGTACACGTGCGCTTGGAGGGTTCCAATATGATCATCTGGGGAGTACTTGTATCGACCACGTGGAAAAATCTCTAAACTAGGTTATCCAGATTTCACGACCATGGAGCAGTTGGAATCTAGGGCATTTATATGCCGTATGTTATCCATACACACGTGCGCTTGGAGGGTTCTTTTATGATTATAGGTATTAATGTCGGGTTTAAACTACTACTAGGGACTTTCCTACCGAACTTACAACTCAACCTACAGTTTCTTATGCGGACTTGAGGCACTTGAATTATTTATCCTACGTCTCTCTCTGACCCGTTCGAGTGTTTGAACCATGTCTACCGATTTGATCAAACAACGTATTTTTTACCATCAGAGGTTGTTTACCACTCTTTTCTCGTGAGTTGGATAGAGTTAGTGAGTTGGATTGGAGTGGGAACAAAACAGCTGATTCCCCTGAAATTGAATTTTTTCCCATTTATGCGCCACGTTTACTGTTTTTGGACTTATTACCACACTCACAGTTGTACTTTCTTCTCTACAAAACATAGCTCTGCTCGTTTAATGCCATTTACCAAATTCTCTTGCCAGAATCGCTCAAGAAAGCCATTGAAAATCTAAATCTTTTGCAGGATTAAATTCCTTGTAAGCCAGTTCCTTTTGATTTCTTGCTTAGATCTATGTACCATTTTTCTCTGTTAGCTTATTGAGCTTGTTTTTGCTCAATTCTGGTAGCTTTTTTTCTTCCGATTATTCCCAAGTTTCTTGCTTTTTAGGTCTTTCGTTTTTGCCAAGATTTTTGTTCTCTAATTAAGCGGTGTGTGTATGTACATTTGATTTTATACAAAAAAATCTGCCTTTCTCGTTTCTGGTTTCTTCAATTTTGTATCTGACAGAGTTTTTGTTTTTTCTCCGTCCAGGTGAATTTACATACCAGTACTGGTTTTTAGGGGTATCTTTTTTTTCATCTTCCTTTCTCATTTGTGTGAAAGATTGAATTCTTTGAGTAAATTTAAAAGGTCGAGCTTTCTGGAGTGTGTTCTTGCCCTGTCTTTTCTGATGTGTGTGAAAGATTGAATTTTTATGTGCATTTTCAAGCAGAGTCTACTTTATGATGTTATTTAGGAGTAGCATTTATATAGATAGAAGTTGATGGTTAGGGAATTGAGATTTATGTATGATGAAAAGGACATGGAAGATAGGTTGACTTAAGATGGAGGCCTAAGGACGTCGATACGTTACAAATTTCGTATAAAGCTTTTATAGAAGTAGGGAAGGGCTTTGTTACATCCCACCGTAATAACATCGTGTAATTTCCTTACTTTAAAATGTTGTGCTCGATGAATTTCGCATATAGTTCTCTAATAGTAGCAATGTGTTCGGCAACAATATATGCAATTGGTGTGGTTGGGGTGATACTTGATTATTATTAGATGACACTGTCTATGACTAGTATACCAACATATGTGAAAATTTTGGTGATAGAGAGATTAAATTGTGATTCTTAAACAGTCATGTGTTTTTCGTTATGCATAAATGAAATGAGTAGGAAAACGAACCTGTTGGTTTTTGTTATCGACTCATGAATGTTTGTTGCAAGCCAAATCCAGTTTTGAAGAATAAGAGTGTAAACGGAATATTTGGATTACGTTGTGGGTGTCCTTTGAGCGGTCCTAGTACTACATTTTAATTATAGACACATAAATTCCTTTACTTATTTACCACAATTTGTTCCCTTGTCTGCTTTCGCGCTAATTTATAAATGTTTTTCCCTGTCGTTTTCGCTTAAATGGATTTTCTTGCACTTTATGAGTCATGCAGTTAAAGTACTGTCGTTCTAAGATTATCTTTCTAACGAGTGTTTCGAGTAAGTTTATATAATTTCTATCTAAAATTTCAACATGGAAAAGTAAAGCATTACTTTTGCTCATTCAGTTTGATGATGCACATAATCATATATTTGATGTGCCGTAGTTAATATTTGTGACCTGTAGTATCTTGTGAATCATTAATTATCATATTTTTACTTCCGTGTAGAAATTTTCTTCCAGTGAAGTTCGTACCGTGATCCGAATCCTTCCATGTCTAATCAGCCGAGCAGAAACCCATGTCCCTTTTGTCATAACTCTGGTGAAGGTGCCAATTGGCTCAAGCTTCACTTGGCCGGAAGGGTTGGAGATGAACTTACTTGTACTAAGGTACCTGATGCAATAAAAGAACTTATACTGTATGGTGAAAATGTAAACATAAGAGAGGCAAATGTGAATGATCCACAAACAAGCAGCACTAGGAGTCAAAAGCGTCTAAAAAAGGGGCCTGTTGGAAATTTGTCGGAACATCCAGAAGGATCAAATAGCAATGTCATAGATGATTCCCGGCTAAAGGAAGACAAAAAGAGTATTGGAAGATACTTTTATGAGAGCGGGATCGATTTTGATGGTGCGAAATCGTCCAGGTTTCGTAGAATGGTTACCCTTGGTTTCGGATCAGAGGTCGAAATTCCTAGCAAAGAAGAACTTAAAGGTTGGATTCTTGAGGATGCTATGAAGGAAATCGACCAGTATGTCAACGACATCAAAAGTTCATGGGTGCAAACTGGATGCAGCATCTTGCTAGATGAGTGGACAAGTGCGGATGGTAGATCACTTATGAATATCTTGGTAGACTGCCCGAAAGGTGCACTTTATCTCCGCACATGTGACATTTCTGATCTTGACATGCCAGCCATGTTGTCATTCTTCAGAGAAGTAATAGAGGAGGTTGGAATCTACAATGTAGTCCAGATTATAACTAACTCTACCTCGACCCTCATGAAAGAGATAGGTAATGAGGTAATGGAGGAACACTCACATATATTCTGGACAGTTGATACACATTGCTGTGTGGAGCTTATGTTGGAGAAATACGGGCCAATGGTCAGCGAGACGCTAGATAAGGCCAAGACCATCACAAGGTTTATCCATGGCAATTCTGATGTTCTGAAACTTCTACATGATTTCACTCTCGGCCGAGACTTGATTGTGCAATCGAAAACCAGGTTCGCCCTTTCATTTTTCACCCTGGAGAATATTGTGTCTGAGAATAAGACCTTGAAATCAATGCTCCTCTCGTCCAGTTTCCAAGCTTTGACTGATGAGAGTAAAGTAGTGGTTGACTTGGTGCGGAACAAGGCATTCTGGAGTGTGGCTAGAAATGTTGTAACAGCAGCTATTCCTCTTGTCCGTACCATGGAATGGATGAACAACAACAAATCGCACATGGACCATATTTATGAAAAAATGGATCAGGTTAAGGAAACGATTAGCAAAGGGTTCAATAATACATCTAGGTACAAACAGTTCTGGGAAGCCATAGATGATGTTTGGGACAATCACCTCTACAGCCCTCTTCATGCAGCTGGGTACTATATGAACCCGAACATCTTATATGCCGATGATGTGCATATCGATCAGGAAATTTTACTTGGCCTCTTAACCTGTGTTTACCTCGCAACAGAAAGTCGTGCTCGGCGACGTGTGCTTAAGCAGCTGGAACAGTACCACAATGGTTCGGGTGCTTTTGCTGTGGGGCGTGAAGCTGGTAACAGAGAGAACATTCCTTCAGGTGATTGCTATATATGGTGACTGCAGATTGAACAATGCTTTCTCGAAACTATGTCTAATACGTGAATTTTTGTTGCAGTTGATTGGTGGTCTAGGTATGGAGGAGAATGCCCTGAACTCCAGAGGCTTGCAATTCGAGTCCTGAGCCAAACCTGCCTTGGTGCATCAAAGTTTCAGCTCAAGAGGTACTTGGCAGAGACACTTGTCGAGAAAGGAAGAACTCCAATCCAACGCCATAGGCTACCGCAACTTACATTCGTTCATTACAACATGCACCTCAAGAAGTTTGCATCTGGAAAGGCTGACGACATCCCCTCGGTTGAAAGTGATCCTACAAACGATTGGACTGGTGGCCCGACTCATGTCTGAGGTGCATGATTATAGTTATTGGTTTTGTGTTCTGTTGCAAGTAAAAAGCATTACTGTGTAGCTAGCTATTTGAGTAGGCTTTTTGTAGACTGATATAGCGCATCTTTGGTGAACTTGCTGGTACTGATTATTGTCAACTGACCAAGAATTATGTTCTGCACACCATGTGTGAGGCATGTGTATGCCTCACTTTTGCTACAATCATATCTTTTGAGGACTAAATCTTCTGCTAATTACTGCTGAGAACAAAACAGAATCTTCTTGATAGCAGGCTGCTTCTTAGGCCTAATTAATGCGACAAGGAAACTTTTGATTTTTAATCTGCAGTGCACCGAGGACTAAGCAGGCCAGGGTGCGTAGACTCGGCCTGATCAAGATTCAAGTCCATACGTATATGATATAACAATGAGATTATAGCTGATACTATTGGCTTTTTCTTCAACTTCTCTAATCATATTTGGTTTCTTTTCATTGTGGAAGGGATGTCTTCTGCCACTCGCATTTTTATACTCCCTCCGTTCTCGCAAAAACTCACATTTCATTGCGAAGGGATGCTAGTTGGTCATTGTGCGATAAGTTCCAATGGTGAATTCTGCGAATATCAAAGTAAGTTGACACAGATATGTTGAGGGCTCAAAGCAGTAAGAGCATTAATTGACCTCGCCGGAGTTGAAGTGACCAATGCCTTTTGAATTGAGTATGTCGTACTATGTGCGGTTCACAAACGGTAATGGCAAAATTAAATTGAACAACTTGTTTTGAACGGAATAAATCAAAATGGATTATAATGTATCATAGATGGACCATATGAATGACCTGATTGAAAGTTTACTCCTTCACAAGCCGGTACATATACTAGGAGTGGGTGTGGCCGTGTGGGCAGATGTGGGCGAATGTTTACGAAAAATATTGTTGGGTGATTAGAATTATAAACTGAGGCGGCATAAATTTTTTCAACTTGTGGCTGGTCGGATTATAACAATGTCGGATGTATTAACCGGATAACATAACAAAACAAAACAACTTTTAAATGCAGAAACTATCCATACATTTCATATCAATATCAAATACTATTGTTCTCCGTGTTATTGTTACCATCTCGATCTATATATATAGAATTTACAAGTCAAATAAAATATCATAGCTCCAGCAAATTTAACGAAGTAAACATGTCTATTCACATATATATAGCTCGAGCAAATTACAAATTTTGAAAAAAGAAATGAAGTTTATAGCAAGCAAGCACAATGCGGAAAATGACTTAAACAATCATCAGCAGTTGCAACTTACAATCCTCATACTTTGTCACGTCATCATTTCATCCACTACAAACCCTTTAAAACTCTATACTACAACAATTGGCCAATTGGGATCCAAATTTCTTTTTTACTTTCTCATGTATTTCAAACTTCATTTTTTATTTCTTTTTCTTTTTTCATTTTCTTTTAAATTTCATTCGTCATTTAATTTTAAATGTCGTTAATTAATTATAATAACATCATATTAATTTTTTAAAAATTATGTCACTTGAAATGTTACAATACTTAATTGAAAATTACAACAAATTCGAAAACTTTAAAATAAAACATGCGAATCATGTGGCCAATATCCCAGATTGGCACACGTATACTTGTTAAATACTAGTACATGTGAATCCTATGGAAAGTTTGATTTTAATTTGAAATAATTTATATTTTATGTTTACAAGTGGTATTTTATGGACAAACATGTTTCAAATATTACTATTATGTTAAAAATATTCAAATATTATTATTGCATAAAAAATATCTTAAGAAGTTAATCGAGATTAAAAGAAAATACACTTGGAAAGAGAGAGAACAATAGAAAATAAAAAAAAAACAAAGAAAATCCGAAAAGCAAGAAAAAAGCAAAATAAAAAGAAACGGAAAAAGAAGAAGGGAAATGAAAAAAATAAAAAATAAATAAAAAGAAGACTCTAAGCTGCGTGTCACCCCAACCAGTTGAGATGTTGGCGGAGAGGGTCTTATTGATTCACACACGCGCACACAATGTTGGACCGGTTGGATTAGTGGCAGGTTTATGGGTGTGAATGAGCTGATACTGGTCAATATTTGACCTTATCAAGCTCTCTTCGTGCCTACAAGTCGATCTCGAGTTTGACATTAAGCTCGTGAGTATCGAACTTGCTCACGAGTACTAGTGATATAATACTTGCCGAGAGGTTACGCTTATGCTTGATACGTACAATTTACAAATTTATATATCTATTTACTAATTTGATACAATACTTTTAGGGGAAATTACCAATATAAATCAATATAAAGAAAGTAGTGCAAATTAAGACCATTCGCTAAAAGTCTATCAACTAAAGCCATTCTAACTTACTCCACCTAGAATGTTGGTTTCATGAGTATATGAGTTGATTCGTTGTTGGGTTTTGAATTCTACAAACTAGAGAGTTAGTTTCATTACAATTTTGTGCTTGGTATGTTAGTTTCAGAGGAAACGATCGATTAGATATGATCTGGATGCTGCTAGAATGTTGGTTTCATGGGTACATGAGTTTATTCACTTGTGTGTTTTGAATTCTACAAACTAGAGAGTTAGTTTCATTATAATTCTGTGCTAGGTATGTTAGTTTCAGAGAAAACGATCGATTAGATACAATCTGGATGTTGCTAGAATGTTGGTTTCATGGGTATATGAGTTTATTCACTTGTGTGTTTTGAATTCTACAAACTAGAGAGTTAGTTTCATTACAATTCTGTGCTAGGTATGCTAGTTTCAGAGAAAGCGATCGATTAGATACGATCTGGATGCTGCTAGAATGTTGGTTTCATGGGTATATGAGTTTATTCACTTGTGTATTTTGAATTCTACAAACTAGAGAGTTAGTTTTGTTGATACGAAAATATGTCCAATCCGTCATAAAGGACCTAGGAACGAATCCTAAGGCGTCCTAAGACATCCATGGGATCCGAGTCACTATAGTCCGAGTCGATGGTCCGATTCGGGTCGACCCACCATGGTCCGACCCACCTTAGAAGAAAGGAACAAAGGATCTGGAGCCTGTGAGGTCCGACTCAGGGATTTAGGTCCGACCCATCAAGGTCCGAACCACCTTGGAACAAGAAGACAAGTACTCAAACAGCACTGTCTCTGACCCAAGCCCTCCGACTCGGACGATTACTCGGATCCAGCATGACAATCTCATAAAGCAACCAAGCAAATAGGCACCAAAGAGTGAGATGTCCGAACCTAGGTACTCCGAATCGAAAGAGTTGGACAGGCAGGATAACTTCCTCGCCTAAATGACCAATATGGTCCGGACCAGGCCCGACTCTCTCCGAACACAGGATCTCGGACCTAGTCAAATCCTCTACAACCCTTCCAACAATGACTAATCTACCCCTGAAGCCCAAAATTGGCATGGGCTAAGCCTCATTGTTGGGTCATGGGCCTAATACTTGCCTTGGTGGCTCAATCATGGCCGTACACATGGCGCAATCCTAGCAAGCCCTCCATTTTGATGATAGCCAATAAATAGGCACACATCCCCACAAGATCAAGTAAGTCACATTGCCATCCTACTATCTTATACTTCACAGAGTCGATCTTCAGTCACTCTTGAGTAAAGTCTCAAATCCGGTTTGACACTTAGCAAACCGGATCCTAACCCTCCCCTTCTCCAAGTTACTTGTGCAGGATCTCACCCGTTGCCTCTTATTGATACGGATAAGTGAAGGAAAGCAAGACAAACTCATTAAGTGTTTGGGGAGTTCTACCCCCAACATTTTTGGCGCCGTCTGTGGGAATCGAACTAAAAGTTCCATTCTCTACAGCCTCTAATGGCAAGAACAAGGAGGTCCGCAAGAACCAACGCCACTGCAGTCGGTACACCTGCTCCACGGCAAAGAGGTAGGCCTCTTACTAGGCGAAGCAGAGCAACAAGAGTTCCCTCAAGAGATGCGACGGAATACCCCAGCGACGGCCGGACAGCTAGTCTCTCTTCTAAGGAGGAAAGAGCCACTGATCCACCAATAAGAACCCAGGCGCTTGGAGACGAAGGACATGTTCCTCCGCCAGGAACACATGTGTTAGATATTTTGTTAGAATATCTGTTTAGATTTTGTTCAGCAACATGATGACTTATCTTAGTCTCAGAAAGGTGATTAGTACTCTTGGTTCACTTGAACATTGTAAAAGAGGAAACCCACTAAGTATGATAGTCTAGCTAATCTTGTATAGGATGTTAGGTCTCAAATTGTAATTTTTATTTTATGAAGAGAAGACCAAGAAGAAGACATCCAAGCAGAAAGCTCAACAACTATTGAAGACTTGAAGAAAACTGCACAAGATTACTAAATCTGTTATTCAGATATCTTAGCCAGATATCTTGTAGACGCAAACAGTTTCAAACAAACTGTGTCACAAGAGATATCTGAGAAATGAGATACATATCTGAAGACAAGGAAAGTGTCCACAGATATCTATTCTCGATACCTTGAGCGTTAAACTGCTTCTCGAAAAGAAACATATATTGCAAACAAAGTTGTTTCAATAAATAACAAGTGGTATCTGAAGAATGAAGATAAGGATATGCAAAGAATCAGACAACAAGTCTAGTCTCTGATACAAAGCATAATTCCGTTGACACTACAGGACAAAAGTATAGTACAATGCATTTAATGCACGGACAGAGATGTCTGAGTAAAAGCAACGACAACTTCTGAGAAGAAGACAAAACCTGCTACAGTACTATACGCACAGATATCGATAGTTTGAATTTGAGCCTAACGGATACTATCCAAACGGCACTCAAATTCATCTATAAATATCAACACTTAGACAGCTTGAGAGATACACACTGAACACAGAACTCAGAACACTGAATACGCTGAAACTTACGATCTCTGATCTTACTCTCTCAAAGCTTCTTACTATTATCAAAGCTTTCTGTTGCGACTAAAGCTTGTGATCTTGATTAAACACTGAAGTTCTAAGTGTCCTGATCCGAAACAAGCAAAGCTATCTATGAAGGAGTTGAATCAAAAGATCAACTATCTGAGATTCATTCTCTTGAACAGATATCATAAGACTTGGGTCAGTAAAATCGAACTAGATGCCATACGCTGTAAAGTGTATTAAGTAACTTAGTTCACAGAGCTATCTGAATAACTGAAAAGTTATTAAGACGCTCATCTGACAACTCAAACCGAAACCAACACCAAAACCAAGTGGAGTATGTGAAGTACTTAGTTTGAAAATCGTGAATAACTCCAAGGTTACGAGTATAGGAAGTACTTGATTTGGGAAACTAAGGAATAACTCCAAGGTTCTTGAGTATAGGAAGTACTTAGCTTGGGAAGCTAGGGAACAACTCAAAGGTTTCTGAGTATAGGAAGTACTTGGCTGAAGAAGCTAGGGAACAACTCAGGGGGAACTTTTGGTTGGGAACCAATTGTTCAGAATCTTAGAATAGGATTTTTGTAAGGTTATCTCAATTATCTGTTCTAGTGAATTCTAGGTCTCTGATAGACCGAAGTGGATTAGTTAGAGGATTACGCCACCTCCAGATACCACTATACTTGTGTCATTTACTTTTCAGATTTATACTTCAAAGAACACACACACACTTATTAACTGCTTCTACATTTATCTCTATTAAGTCTTCCGACTGATTCTAAGTATCAGATATCCATTCAGATATCTGAGAAATATTTGTTATCGACAAAAGTTTTAAAAGACTATTCACCCCCCCTATAGTCTTTTACTTTGCCGTTATCTGGACCAACAAGTGGTATCAGAGCAGGAGGTTCACCAACTTCTGCACTGAACCTAGATCCCCAGATAGGTGAAGGAACTTTGTCCACTTTTGAGGACTATTTAATTTGTGTGTTAAGTGTGTGTATGTCTATGAGTGATGCACCGTTCTCAAACCGTAGAACTACGAGAAATGGAAAAATAACATGATGCTCCACCTTGAAGCCATAAGTGACGAGATGATCGAAGTAATAAAGAATGGCCCAATAGTCATTCAACAACTTAAGCAAGTCATGGAGGTTTCAAGTGGAAGAGACAGAGATCAAAGCGAAGGGTCTTCACAAACAGATGCGTCAACTAGTGGAAGATCTACTGGTCACGTTATTTACGAACCAAAGTCCAGAGAACTCTGGACATCGGAAGATGCCAAGAGGAATCGTCTGGATGGTCAAGCTCGTAACATCATCATCGATCGACACGAGCACATACAAAGGTAAATCTGGGGTGCTAAAACGGCGAAAGTCGCCTGGCAACTGATTGAAGAAATCTGTGCCGGAACTGAGAAAACCAAGGAAAACAAGTTCGAAGTTCTAAAGTTGAAATTTCAAAATTTCAAACAAGGTCCCACTGAAACTCTGGAAGAACTTGATTTCAGATTCACCACTCTTATGAGTGATATGGCAAAGATTGGGAAAGCAATAGATACTCAATGTAAAAGATTAAGACTATTGTCAGAAGTCTTAACCACAACTGGGAGCATACTAAATTCTTTTATTTCAACCAAGGCATGCCAAATATCACTCCAGTGGAACTTTTCTCTCATCTTGCTACCGTTGACTATGAGACAACTCGGAGAACAAACAACCTAAAAGTTGCGTAATGTTGCTCTAGTTAATCAAGGAACTTCAAAAGAAGAAAAGCAAGGAGGAGACGAGGATGCTCTTGCCGCAAAGCAAATGAGTAAATTTGTCAATGAGAAATTGAGAGAAGAAAAGCCAAAGAGAAGTCAAAAGCATCTAGTTTCAAACTATCACCAAGACAAAAATATGCGAGCTCATTGAACAAGCCATTCGTAAAGCATCATGTCTTGAGGAAGCGTAAATTGAAACGATATCTGCTTTCTATTGTCGTAACCTGGCCACTTCAAGAAGGATTGTCCTGCCCTCAACAAACTAAGGACAGGCGACAAGAAAGATAGAAGAATCTTCAGAAGAAGCCAGAAAGCTTTGTTAACTGAAGAAAGAAAGAAAATCCAAATTCAACTGGATGCTCTAGACGTTGAAACAGATTCTGAAGATGACAATTCAGATGATTCAACCCTACCATCACCAGAACTATGTGGAGTTACTCATGATATAATCGACTTCGGCCTCAAGAAGAATGAAATGTGTGGAGTTGCTGAAATTGACGGACCAGACATCTCCAACATAGAAAACTGTCTTATGGCTGATGAGGTAACACATACTTCTGGCTACACTTATGAAAGTGATGAAGAGGAAATAAAAAATCTAGAAAATCTCAGAAAAGAACTTGACATCTATGAAAGAGAATTTCTAATGATCCGAGCTAGAGCCGAAAACCTTGAAGAAGAAAAGAATTCTCTTGAAAAGGAAAATTCTCAATTAGTTAAAGAATCTGAGAGAAAGGATGCTGAAAATGCATTTCTCAAAGCTCAGATATCTGAGACTGAAAAGTCACATGAAGAAGCAATGGCTGAGTTACTAAAGAATTATGAAAATCTTCTTTCTGAAAACAAGGAACTCAAGAAGAAAGAACTATCTTTAAAATCTTATGCCAAAGCTAGTGACACTCTTACTGAAGTACAATCTTACTTAAGAGATCCTTCAGAAAAGAAAGGACTTCATGAATACTCAGACAGATTGCTCTATTACTCTGAACAAGAGTAAAGAAAAGAGAACATTTGTAAGTACTCAGCAAGACGGTTCCCATGCAATCTATAGTATCGGTGAAAAGACAAAGATTGTTGACAAAGGAAAGGCAGTTGCGACTAAACCTTTGTGGGAAAAACAAGTCAAAAACAAAACTGGTACGTCTCGAAAAGAAACACAACACCGAAAAGTGTAAACACCCAAGGTTATGTCTCTCAAAAGGTAGAATTGCAGAGGGCAAATTCTCCCATGTCACTTTTTCTCGAAAGAAATGGATCAACCAGAGACTAGCAAAGCCGAGAAAAGATCTCGGATAGCTTCAAGTGCTCAAACGGTATTGCTACAAAGGCATCGGAAAACAACTTGCTCATGAGTACAAGGTGAGCAAGAACGATGGTCAAGGCTAGAATTGCTCAAAGCAATTATCAGAAGTGGAAGTTAAATCAAGCCACTGAAAATCTGAATGCCAGGGCTAGAAGAAATCTGGCAAGGAAGGCTAAGTTTGCTGAAAAGCAAACTCAGAAACCTGACAGGTTTTCGAAAGCATCATATGGAGCACCTAGGGACACACCAAGGAAGAAAATAATTCTTACTAATGATAACCTTCATTCAAAAAGAATTCCTCCTTATGTTCCTCGCTGAAAAAGCATATTTCAAAGAAATTCATTCAAAAATGGATTCCTACTGGAAGAACTTTTAATTCTGACGGCTCCATCAAAGATATGAGAACCTAATCTCCTGTTTTCTGTTGTGTGCAGAATGCTTCCTGGACTAAAGCACAATGGCTATTTGATAGTGGATGCGGAAAGCACATGACAGGAAACAAAGCAAATCTGGTTGACCACAAAGCTTGCAACACAGACCGATATCGATTTGTTGGAGGAGAATTAAATCCTCTCCGGGATTTGCAACGCCAAATTGGGAACTTTAACAATCACCGACGTACATATGTAAAGGATTTGAAATACAATCTATTTAGCATGAGCCGCTTTGCGACAAGGGTTTTACTATAAAATTCAAAGCTAAATCGCAAACTAATTGACAATGAGTCAAAGGCATACCTTAGTTGGTCGGCGGAAAGGCGCTTTATGTTGCCGATCGGGCATCTCGCCACAATCAAGAATGTCTCATGGTGAGTCAATCTGGTCACGTAAGAGCACCGGTTATGGCACAAAAGAATGAGTCACTTGAATTTCAAAACTCAATAGACTTGCCAAGAAAGAGTTAGTGGTTGGTCTTCCCAAAACATCTTTCGTAAAGGATAGTATCTGCTCACGATGGGGAAACAATCTAAGATCTCTTTCAAGTCCAAAATCGACACTCTAAGTTAGACCACCGCAACTTTTACATATGGATCTTTTGAATCATCTCAGAACTAGTTATGCAGAAAGAAATATGGTCCGTTGTTGTAGATGACTTCAAGATTCACTGGGTTGTCTTCCAAACACAAATCGATGCCGTGGTGGAGATACCAAACTTGTCAAAAAGCTTGAAATCTTGAAACATGAAAAGGTATCTCAATCGTATCAGATCATGGTAATCGAGTTTGTCAACCAATACATAAAGGAGTTTTGTACCTGCAAAGGTATACAACACCAACTTTCCTCTGTAAGAACACCTCAACAAAATGGTGTTGCAGAAAGGAAAAACAGAACCCTTAAAGAAGCTGCAAGGACAATGCTAGCTGACACTGAGATAAGTGAAATATATTGGGTTGAAGCTGTAAACACAGCCTGCTACACTCAGAACAGATGCTTGATAAACAAACACCATGACAGGACCCCCTATGAAATCTTGGTTGGTAGACCCCCAAATATCAAACATCTGAGAGTATTTGGTTGTAGATGTTTTGTTCTAAACAATGGAAAAGATTATCTGAGAACATTTCAACCAAAGGCAGATGAAGGTGTTTTTCTTGGCTATTCCACAAACAGCAAAGCTTACAGAGTTTACAACAAAAGAACAAAGAAAATTGAAGCATCAGTTCATGTTGTATTCTATGAAGGAAGTAAGAAAACACCTCCTACTGATGAACTCTCAGAAAAATTCAAAGAACTATTACTGAGGGATACTAAAGAAGAACCCTCAGAAAAGAAAAACATCGCCATGGAAAGTGAGGATGACTCTGACGTAGAAAAGCTTGGAAAGCCTAGTAACAACAAGATGACTCACAAACATGATGAGGAATTCCCTATGAGTTTTCCAGAAATGGAACAGGTTACTGAGAACCTTCATCATGAAGAGGTATCTGAAAATAAGAATGCTGAAATGCATGTCTCAGATATCTCTAACACTGAAAAAGTGTCAGATATCCATGACATTTCCCATATGTCAGATATCTCAGATACTGAAAAAGTATCCAATCAAAATCTTAGTGATTCACATTCAGATCACTTGGATATTGATCCTACTAGCACCAAACCTTTGATGAAATGGATCAAAGATCATCCTACAAAGGATATAATTGGACCAATTAATCAAGGTGTTAGGACTAGGAGAGCAATAGCTGAAAATGCTGATTCTCTCTTTGGATGTTTCATCTCGAATATCGAACCTAAAGGTATAGAAGAAGCATTAGGAGACCAAGACTGGATCTCTGCAATGCAAGAAGAGTTGGATCAATTTGAGAGAAACAAAGTCTGGAAACTAGTTCCATTTATAGAAGGAATATCTGTGATTGGAACTAAGTGGGTTTTCAGAAACAAAATGAATGAAACTGGTGAAATAACCAGAAACAAAGCAAGATTGGTTGCCAAGGGATTCACTCAGACTGAAGGCTTAGATTTTGATGAGTCATATGCACCAGTTGCCAGATTGGATGCAATAAGACTCTTTCTAGCCTTTGCAGCTCATAAAAATTTCAAAGTTTATCAGATGGATGTCAAAAGCGCATTCCTAAACGGTGAACTTGCAGAAGAAGTGTATGTTGAGCAACCACCTGGCTTTGAAGTTTCTTCAGAAAGTAGAATGGTCTATAAACTACAGAAAGCTCAGATGGATCAAACAGCTCCAAGAGCATGGTATGACACTTTGGCCAAATACCTTCTGGAAAGTGGTTTCAAGAAAGGTGAAGTTGATAAAACTTTATTTACCTTAAATCATGATGGGAAACTACTCTTAGTTCAAGTATATGTTGATGACATCATATTTGGATCTAAGGACAAGCAACTTTGTAATGACTTCGCAAATCTCATGAAAAACAAGTTTGAGATGAGCATGATGGGAGAAATGAATTATTTCCTAGGATTGCAAGTCAAGCAACTCAATGATGGAATATTCATTAGTCAAACAAAGTATGCGAAAGACATGCTCACAAAATTCAATCTTAAGCCTTCTGAAAAGAATGCTAAGATACCTATGAGCATTGGAACCAAAATGACCTATACTGAATCAGATAAGAGTGTTGAAGAACATAAGTATAGGAAATTGATAGGTTCACTACTCTACCTCACTGCAAGTAGACCTGATATTCAATATGCCGTTGGAGTATGTGCTAGATTTCAGACAAATCCAATGCAAACACACTACAACATTGCTATACTAAGGTATGTGAAGGGTACAATAGATGTAGGATTGTGGTATCCTAAAGAAAGTGGATTGAGTTTAGCTGGGTACTCAGATGCTGATTATGCTGGATCATTGCTTGATAGGAAAAGCACCTCAGGAACTTATCAGTTTCTGGGCACTAGACTTATCTCATGGTTTAGCAAGAAGCAAAACTCAATTGCAACTTCTACCACAGAGGCTGAATATATTGCTGCTGGTTGTTGTGCAACACAAATTCTGTGGATACAACAACAACTTAAAGACTATGGACTCGATGAGAAGAAAACTCCCATTTTCTGTGACAACACAAGTGCTATTGCGATTACACAGAATCCTAAATTTCATGCCAGAACAAAGCACATTGATGTTAGACATCACTTCATCAGAGACCATGTTGAAAAAGGCAATATAGAGATACTCAAGATTGGAACTGAAGACCAACTTGCAGATATCTTCACTAAGCCACTACAAGAAAGTAGATTCTTAGCCTTAAGACATAGTCTTGGACTAATGGAACTACCAATGAACTGAAAAAGTTCAGGTATCTGGAACGGGCATCCAGAGAAGAGGTATCTGGAACGGGTATCCAGAAAAGAGAAAAGAGGTATCTGGAACGGGCATCCAGAGAAGAGGTATCTGGAAAGGGAACCCAGAAGTCAAAAAGGCTAAAAAGATAGCTTAAGATCTCTGAGACGGGAACTCAGACATCTGAATCACTCTATGAACGGGAAACACAAAAGAGAATAGTATAACTATCTGCAGTCAACTACTCTCTTGAATCTCGCACTATTTCTATCTTGATGAAAAACTTGGGAGAATCCTAAGTATAAGACAGATTCAGATGCGAACAGTGTCCTTGCTCAAACAGAATTGTGATTCAGATAGCTAATAGCCAAAATTCATTAAATGGGCACAATTACACTTGTTGATTGTGATCATTGCTGGAGAAGCAATGGTGACCCTTGATGAATTCAAGCGCTTGATCTTAACGGCAGAAATTAATTCACAGTAAATAGTGGACTGTTGACATTCAGACATGGCCCACTAAGCATTTAATGCCGAACTAGCTTTTGCTCACGCCTGTTTGCAAATCACAGATACGTATACACAAAATCAATTTGTATGTATTTGTCTGTTGAGATACACTTGCTATATATATAGGATTTTGGCAAATGAAATCACTTTTGCCTAATCCGAAATTTCAACTTGCATCAAAACAGCAAAAACCTTCTCCTAATCCTCTGCAACGTCTCTAAAATCTCTGCATTTCTTGATTAAGTTTTTCTGAAAAGAATCACTCAATCGAATCTCTTTCAAACACAAGCTTCAAATCCTTACTATATAAATAGATGGCCTCCAAGAACACTTCTACACAGAAACCTCAATCCTTCACTGGTACTGCTGAAAAGCAAGCACCAGAGTTGGTTATTGTTAACAATCGACTGGTAGGAGCTTTCAATCCTGACCATTGGACTTCAAGTCACAGAATGATTTGGGGAGGTGCCATGGTTGAGGAATACCTCACTGCTGCAATAGAAAACCAAAGTGACAGAAAATTGATTCTTGACATGCTTGAAAAGGCACAAATCAAGGGTTTTCTATCTGCTCGCCCTAGTGGAATTTCATCACTTGATGTGTTGGAATTTTACAACAACTCCAGGATTATTTCCTGTGTATCTGAAGGCACTGAAATAGTGTCTATCAAAACCTCAGTCCAAGGAAAGGAAATCCTTCTGGACTTAACAACTTTCTGTAAGTTGTTTGAGGTTCAAAATCTTGGAAAGGATTTTGAAATAAACACCAAGGATGAGGAACTCCTTGAAGGTGTTAAAGAACTTTACAGTGATGTGTGTGATCTTGAGAAATCAGATACACCCACTGAGTTCAAACTTGTCGACATCCCAACGACATCCGTTGGTTCACCGATGTACCGGCTTGCATTCTTCATGATGCTTTGATGGTCTACAAGGAGGTGCTGACCGGATAAGCCAAGAACGATGGATCATGATGTTCTTGAATCAACAAAACAAAAGGTCGGAAAACCCTTTCAACTGGTGATTGTACGCATTCATGTAATTTTTGAAGAAGATTCAAGGCTTCGAGCCTAAGATTGTTAAAGGACTAATGAGCCAAAGGCCACGAGGATATGGTCTGAAGATATGCTACTTGCTGGAAAAGCTTGGCATTGAGCTCAGAGAGACGGCTGAAATAGCCAACAGTAACTTACTCTACAAATATGAGTATACAAATCTGATGAAAAAGGTTACTAGGTCTCAGAAAGGTCCTAAGAAGAGAAAATCTGAAAAGATATCTGAAGAAAAGGTTATACCAAGAAGCCTGTAACTTCAAGAAAGAAGTCTGTTGGCAAATCGTAAGACACACCCAAAGAGGTTGTCAATTCTCAGAAATCTACAAACATGGCAGATGAACTCATTAATGCTGCAAAAGAGTTATCACCTACTGAACAAGTAGACTCAGCAAGAGAAAGTGCTTTCAGAAATGTTGCGACTAATGCAGAAAGCCTTGCTGATGAACTCATGAATGCTGCCAAAAGTGGTGAAAACACCAAACCCCATCTGCGAAACCGCAGGAATAATGGACCAATCGCCCCAATGCCGATGAGAGCTCGACGATGAAGATGATGAACTAGTCATCTCTCAAGTCCTAGAAAGAACAAAGAGGGCTAAGGTTATTGAAAAATGGCGGTGATAAGGTATCAAGAAGAACCTACACCACAAAGTTCTTTGAGACTATAGCAAAGGTTGTTGGTGCAAACACATCATCAGGGAATAACTCTCTTGCACAACTTCACAAAGCCCTGATGAGTGGTATCTTAGTATCGACATGATCTTGATGGAAATGCCACATCTAAGAATCTGGAAGAACATTCAACTGATCAATCTTCTGCTTCCAGACAACCACAACAACCACAAACACAACAACCACAATAGCCACAAGTGGTTGATGAAATGGTAAATGAACTCCATTTTGAAATACCAAAGAATACAAGATGTCTTGAAGAAAATCTCAGAATTGAAGCAGTTCCCAACTCAATGAAAGGGATCAAACCGAGACATCTACTCGTAATGATCAACCAGGGAGGCAACTGAGTTGCATACTCGTGGAAGGTGTGAAGTACCAGAAACTTCAAACAAAGAAACTGAACTGGGACAAGACGACCAATTTATAGAAAGGTCACAAGTTCCAGAGACCAATCAGCCTGAAACTGCTCGGGTAAATGACTGGTTTAACTCTTACCTTGTGAAGAATTTTGTACTTATAAATCTTGTTACCTTATAAGAATTTCTTTGTTACAGGCTGAGTTAGAAACGGAAAAACAAGAGGAAGCTGAAAAGCTTACCTCAGATACTGAAAAAGAGGTTCCTTCAACCTCAACTCTTGAGAAACTGAGCACATGCCACGGGTAAATGATTCTTAAAGAGAACTAACCTTCAAAGAAAATGTTTGTATGCTCATTAATGATAAATGTTTCTAACAGGCTCCAACTGAGATGGAAGAAGATAAGGCAGAAATGCCAGAGACAAACCCAGAAACCAACAAGGTTTCTGAAGAACTCATCACTGAGCCTTTAAACTTGAAGGTATATGAAAATCAGTGATAAGTACTCTTCAGCCTGGGTTATCTTAAAACTTCTTCTAAATTATTCAATACTATCTACTTACAGGCTCAATCAGAAGTAGAAGTGCAAGGGGACAGAGTTGCGACATCCCCTGCACATATGGAAATTGATGAGGCATCAAGGCCTTCATCACAAGAAAAGACTCCAGAGACTGCACAAGTCTCTGAGAGACAAGTATCTGAGCCTCCCATGGAGGTAATTGACCTCTCAGATATCTGACTTGTCACTTAAAGTTCTTCTTGATAAAAATTCCTAAGTATTGTGATAATGCTAATTCTCAGGTTCAAGAAAGAAAGGTTGATGAGGACCAGACTTCCAAGTCTCCACCTCACCACAAGATATCTGAGACACCAATAGAACAAGTATCTGAGCCTGATGTTCATACTCAGGTAACTCAGAAACTAAACTACACTTCTACTCAGATATCTACCAAAGTTTTGAAACTCACTCAAAACTCTTTCTTTCAGGCTCAAACAGATGCAACCCATTGAAGAAACAAGGGACCTACTTCACTTCTTCAAAGCTCACACTTTGCCAAAGCACATTCAATGCTTCAAGAAATGGCAGAAGTTAAGGTGCTCTGATCTCTCTGAAATATTGAGAATAACTGATCAACCAACCAGACGGGCACGAGCTCTTGACCTGGAAACATATGTCCAAGCAATGTTCGCTACAGAACAACATACAGTTGCGACTCTACTACACAAGGACTTTTCCAGAGAAGTGGCGCATAGTTTGATACATGCCTTTGAACAGGCAGATGATCAGACAAGATTACAGATGGCATTCAAGCCGCTTGCCCTGCATCGCAATTCATACCTTCTGAACAAGAAGAAGTTAATGGGCAGAAGATCACTATCCCAGAAGTGATCAATCTTGTATCTGAAGATGATGAGGAGGAAGAAATGAATGAAAATTTCTTTGATGAACCTCCCACTGATCATCACCAAAAGGATGATAATGATAAAAAGGATGATGATGATGCTCCTGCACCAGGAACCGGAGGAATTTCACAAAGAAACAATGCCTCAGCTGCTGAAAAGCAAACTGAGAAGACTTCACAGAAATCTCCGTCTTCATCACCTCAGAAATCTACTCATCCATCTTCTCACCAACGCGCAGTTACTACTGAACAAGTAGTTGAGCTTTCTGAAGAAACCAATCAGAAAATAATAAACACTCGCACGTAAGTGCTCAACTCGCATAACCTGTGGAAGAAGAACAACAGCTCCATCTTCAATCGAAGATCAAATAGCTCAATCCAGAAAGGCTTGATCAACTAGAAGATCAATACCTCAAAGAAATGAATGCTTACTGCGGTTAACGAGCTACGGATGTCAGCGAGATCGCCAAAGAACTCGACATCAAGAAGTATCTGAAGTCAAGCATGATGCTAAGGCTGCATCATCTTCGAAAGAAGTACCATCCTCCTCCCAGAAAGGAAAGAAACCAATCTCTGAGATGGTTGCTGGACTTGATACAATTGATGAAAATGTCCAAGAGGATGAAGATCACCGCTAATCCTCGATGATGAAGAAGACAAGACCTTGGCGGTGACACCGCCATGAACATCTAGCGGTTTCTCACTTAAAAGAAAGTTGATTGCTCCTACAATCTTCAACAAACTGCCAAACGTCCACTCTCAAGAGTACATGAGCAGGTACCAAGTACTAGCTACTCTGAATAAGGAGATGTCTTCACAAAACAAGGAAGTAATTGCCTCAGTCCCCTCTGAAATGAGAAAGTTCACTGAGCTCATCACTCGAGAACAACTAGCATGATCATTGCTCGTAAAGATCCAGGAATGACAAGGGACGATGATGTGTCTTTAGTCAAAAAGCTTTTCAAGAGGCAAGTTACACCGGAAAAGCAGATGCCATCCTAGGCCCATTGGCGAGCTCACCGATAAGGACAATGGACTTATCAAGCAAAATCAGAGCTCAAAGCCAACTTCGAAGTTGGTCACCGCCACAACTATTTACAAGGGTATTTTGACTCTCTCTGATTCCTTTATGAGACCGAGTCACCAACAATGACTAAGGGGAAAGAAAATCTGGACCTCAAAGTCGGGGAATGGGAAGAAGGAGATGAAAACAAGAAGAAATCTGAGTCGGTGTCAGCCGTAAAGGAAGAAGAAAAACTTCCCACCACCACTCGTAATCTATGAATCCTCCTCAAGCCAAGTCGCTTCCGTAAACCCATCAAGGAACCAAAATGATAACAAGGGCCATGGCACGTAAACCTCCAAGGAGTACCAAGGCTCCAAGGAGAAGACAAGTTAGAGGATTGATGAATCTTCCAAGAAGAAGAAGAAGGTCAAATCAAGTCCTGTGGCAATTAAGAAGGCGCAAAGATCTCACAAGAATTGATCTTGATGAAGATGATGAAGAGATCGATGAAGATGAAGCTCCTCTTCACGTAAAAAAGGAAACTTGAAAGCCTAATCGAGCCCATAGTCAAAGCCCTAGCAGCTAAAACACCCTCCGAAATACCAAGTCTATCCAGGTGGTAGTTCTTCAAGCAACAACCCCAAAGAGAATTCAAGATGAAAAGGAACAGATCGAGAGTGAACAAAGACAAAGTCAACTTCCACTCGGGCCGAAGAAGCCAAAATTGAGTATGTGAAGTATGACAATGATTCCTCCGCTCTACAGTGCATCAATCGTAAAAATGGCTATTGGATTCTAGAACAAGCATCTATTGGTAAATTCAAGATTTCCGTAACCAATCCTCAAACAAATTTTATGGCATGGAGAAAGAATAAACCTACCTTGATCAACACCAATCACATCAAAGCATGGTGGATTTTGAAGTTGTCAAGAGAATCAAGCCATGAAGAAGGACCTCTCGATGATTGTCCATATGGAAAGCCGATGATGTGCACAAAATTAATATCACAGAACAGTGCACAAGACCAAGACTTGTGGAACCCAATGAGTCGTTCTATCTGACAGAAGATCAATACAAGGGTGACATCAGATATCTGAAGATTATCTATGGATACTTCAAGCTTTCAGATATCAGAATAGAGCATGCCTGGAAGTGGGGAAAGTACCTATGGGTCAAGCATTTTTCAAAGAAAAATCCTACCAAAACCTACAAAGAAGTCTGTGGATTTGCCAGACACAGAGATGCTTGTCAGAACTCTTCTATGATTATTCTGATGACATCAAAAGGTTTGGAGATAGGAAATTTGCAGACTGATCCATAGAAATTTTGTTGAAGACTTGAAGATTGAAGACTTGAAGACTAGTTCTTTAGGATGTTTACTTGGAGCTTGGTTACTCCTGTTGTCCTAATTTACTATGTAATTTTTGCTGTATCTTGCTGACTGAGCTTAACTGTATCATGTATTTAAGTTATCTGTAATCTTTAGTTGCGACTTATCTGAAGAACTTACTCTCAGATAGTATTCTATAAAAGATAACTTGTCAGCAAAGATCACACCTTGTGATTTGGTTGATGTCTACTTTCTGCACTTAATTATATGATTTGAAACATCTTAAGAAATGATTAAGTGGTGGATTGTTTCCTCATCCAGATTTGTAATAGGGAAAATAGTCATCGTTGACTGATCAAAATGGGGGAAATTTGTTAGATATTTTGTTAGAATATCTGTTTAGATTTTGTTCAGCAACATGATGACTTATCTTAGTCTCAGAAAGGTGATTAGTACTCTTGGTTCACTTGAACATTGTAAAAGAGGAAACCCACTAAGTATGATAGTCTAGCTAATCTTGTATAGGATGTTAGGTCTCAAATTGTAATTTTTATTTTATGAAGAGAAGACCAAGAAGAAGACATCCAAGCAGAAAGCTCAACAACTATTGAAGACTTGAAGAAAACTGCACAAGATTACTAAATCTGTTATTCAGATATCTTAGCCAGATATCTTGTAGACGCAAACAGTTTCAAACAAACTGTGTCACAAGAGATATCTGAGAAATGAGATACATATCTGAAGACAAGGAAAGTGTCCACAGATATCTATTCTCAGATACCTTGAGCGTTAAACTCGTTTCTGAAAAAGAAACATATATTGCAAACAAAGTTGTTTCAATAAATAACAAGTGGTATCTGAAGAATGAAGATAAGGATATGCAAAGAATCAGACAACAAGTCTAGTCTCTGATACAAAGCATAATTCCGTTGACACTACAGGACAAAAGTATAGTACAATGCATTTAATGCACGGACAGAGATGTCTGAGTAAAAGCAACGGCAACTTCTGAGAAGAAGACAAAACCTGCTACAGTACTATATGCACAGATATCGATAGTTTGAATTTGAGCCTAACGGATACTATCCAAACGGCACTCAAATTCATCTATAAATATCAACACTTAGACAGCTTGAGAGATACACAGTGTACACAGAACTCAGAACACTGAATACGCTGAAACTTACGATCTCTGATCTTACTCTCTCAAAGCTTCTTACTTATTATCAAAGCTTTCTGTTGCGACTAAAGCTTGTGATCTTGATTAAACACTGAAGTTCTAAGTGTCCTGATCCTAAACAAGCAAAGCTATCTATGAAGGAGTTGAATCAAAAGATCAACTATCTGAGATTCATTCTCTTGAACAGATATCATAAGACTTGGGTCAGTAAAATCGAACTAGATACCATACGCTGTAAAGTGTATTAAGTAACTTAGTTCACAGAGCTATTTGAATAACTGAAAAGTTATTAAGACGCTCATCTGACAACTCAAACCGAAACCAACACCAAAACCGGCGTGGAGTACAGGAAGTACTTAGTTTGAAAAATCAGGGAATAACTCCAAGGTTACTGGAGTATAGGAAGTACTTGATTTGGGAAACTAAGGAATAACTCCAAGGTTTTTGAGTATAGGAAGTACTTAGCTTGGGAAGCTAGGGAACAACTCAAAGGTTTCTGAGTATAGGAAGTACTTGGCTGAAGAAGCTAGGGAACAACTCAGGGGAACTTTTGTTGGGAAACCAATTGTTCGTAATCTTAGAATAGGATTTTGTAAGGTTATCTCAATTATCTGTTTCTAGTGAATTCTAGGTCTCGATAGACCAAGTGGATTAGTTGGAGGATTACGCCACCTCCAGATACCACTATACTTGTGTCATTTACTTTTCTCAGATTTATACTTCAAAGAACACACACACTTATTAACTGTTTCTACATTTATCTCTATTAAGTCTTCCGCACTCTGATTCTAAGTATCAGATATCCATTCAGATATCTGAGAAATATTTGTTATCGACAAAAGTTTTAAAAGACTATTCACCCCCCTCCCCTCTAGTCTTTTACTTTGCCGTTATCTGGACCAACAACATGGTCCTCCTCCCGGGAAAAACTTCACCCTTCCAAATGGGTAGATCATCCGTCCTAGTGAGTTCGGGATGAATGAGAATCAGTTTGGCCTCTTACTCACCACTATTCAAGGATGTTTCGGATCAAACAACCTCCAGCCTCCTCAACCCACTCCACCTTTGGCAATCCCAAGACAAGCTGAACCCGCTCAATCAAGAAATGAGCACCGTCCCATCCAACAACGACTGGGGGAACAAGCTCAACCGGAAGATCTAAGGAACCTTCTTAACAGGAGGGCCGCTGCTTCTCATGGACAACGAGGGAGAAGTCCAGAAGTGCCACGAGTAGACGAAGTGGGAACCAGTCGGCGAGGAGCTCAACAACAAGCGCCAAGAGATCAAATGGCGGAAAGCATCCCGATAGTTCCAATCAGTGATCTTCCTCCAGATGTAGCTATCAACCCCAAAACTGGTGAAAGACTGACAGCTGAGCAGATCTACCTCCAACAGAAGGCCTTGGAAACACAAATTGCCACCTTGAGCAAGATGGTCAAAGCACATGAGAAAGTGACTGTTAAGACTCCCAACCCCCTGTGCGACGAAATCAGAAGAGAACGAAAGCGCCCCGACTGCGTTATCCCAAACCTTGAGCATTACTATGGAGATACTTGTCCTGTAGGGCATCTTACTAGATACAAAAGTAAGATGGAAAGCAATGGACTCAACGACAACATGAAAGCTCTCAACTTTTCCACCACACTCTTTGGAGAAGCAATGGATTGGTGGACCTCACTACCTAATAGTTCCAGCAGATCTTATGCGGACGTCGCCTCCCTTTTCTTGAAAAGGTTTGAGAAAGCAAAGAAAAGGAAGAGGTCAGTTGAGCACCTGGCAGGCATAATCCAGAAAGAGCATGAGGACCTTAGAACCTTCCTTGACCGCTTCAACGCTGACGATGTAGAGCCTCATAGCATCAAAGAGCGGGTCCGACACCTATATGCTAACACTTATAATGATGAGCTTAGAAGGAAGCTTTCCAACGAAGAAATCACCACTGAAAAGTACCTGGAAGATATCTGCGAAGGAGTCTTGTATGGAGAATAGTACCGAAGAAATGTCCCGATAAGAGCAGGGATAAAGAAGGGGGAAGAACAAGTACGACAGGAACTTCCTCCTCGTCAAGGGAAGTTCGAGCAAAAAAGAGATCTCAGGGACAGGAAAGAATTCCGTAGAGAAAGAACTCCACCTAGGAGATACGCCGAGTATACTCGCCTCAACAGACCAAGATCCGACATCTTGGCTTCTATTGTTGAGAAGGACTTAAATATACAATGGCCTAAACCTGTCAGGAGCAACAAGAAGAGTAAATTTTCTAAAGACTACTGTAGGTTCCACAAGCAGAAAGGTCACCCGACTGAGGATTGCATCCAGTTGAAGACAGAAATCGAAAGACTAGTGAGAAGTGGGAAGTTGAAAGAACCAACAGGTGAAGAAGAACCCTCCAGGCATAGAAAGAATGAGCAGAGAAGAGAGGAGCGTGATTCCGAACCTCCGACAGGATCTTTACCACCACCTCCAGCGGAAATCCCACCTCGGCATGCCCAAAGATACTAAGGGTACCGCGAAGATACAGAAATGGAGAACCTCCCTTACAGTGGAGTTATCAACGCCATTGCAGGAGGACCAACAGGGGGAGATAGCAGAAATGCAAGGGAAAGGACCGCGCAACACTTGAGAAACAACGACAGAGCTTACGGTCCACCAGCCCTGAAAGGCACAAATGCAATTACCTTTGACGATAGCGAGATCCCCCCACCAACGTCTGGCGGAGGAGATCTCAAGGACCCCGATGTCCCTTTGGTTGTTTCTCTAGTGATTGCCACTTACAAGGTCAACAAGGTACTAATCGACACAGGAAGCTCCTCCAATGTCATATCCAAAAGGACCGTGGAGCAAATGCACCTGGGGCAAATACAATATGGACGAGTATACACTTCATTGGTAGGTTTTGGAGGGTCTGTAGTACGCCCCATTGGAAGTATACCACTACAAGTCTCTATGGGCACCTTTCCGACAATAGTGACCAAGACTATCCTCTTCGTGGTAGTAGATAGCACCTTCGACTATAACGTGATCTTGGGCCGCCCGGGACTTAACCAATTCAGAGCAATTGCTTCTCCCTTACACAACAGGGTAAAGTTTCCAACCCCGAACGGCGTGGGAGAAGAAATGGGCAACGTTAGAGAAGCCTGGGAGTGCTACATCATGTCAACCAGAGGGGCTACAGTACCTGTCCTTTCGGTCACTAAGGGCCCTCGTAGCCATTCTTCCATTACTCTAACGCCACCAAAGGAAGAAATCGGTATTGGGTCGCTCAGAGAGAAGTTCCCCAAGACAGCTAGAATAGAATCCCATGAAGCCTTGAAAGAGGTCCAACTGGTCGAAGGAGATTCGAAAAGAACAACTCGGATTGGAACGGAGATGAGTACGGAAGTAGAGCTGAAGCTCATCACTTGCCTTCGTGACAATCGCGACATCTTTGCTTGGAGCACAGATGATCTCAAGGGGATAGACCCAAGGATCGCAGTTCACCGTCTGAACATGGATCCGACGGTCAGACACATCCGGCAAAAGAGGAAAGACTTTGGACCAGTTGAGGATGCTATCATAGCAGGGGAGGTTGACAAGTTGATGAAAGCAGGTCATATCGAAGAAGTCAGATACTCCGATTGGGTCTGTAACGTGGTCCTCGTCGAAAAAACTCCAGGAAAGTGGAGAATGTGCAATGACTTCACTAGACTCAACAAATTTTGTCCAAAGGATCCCTATCCATTGCCACGCATAGACCAGCTGGTTGATTCCACTACAGGATGTGCGCTTCTAAGCTTCATGGATGCATATAAAGGCTTCTACCAAATTAGGATGGCTCAAGAAGACATCAAGAAAACGGCATTCTTTACGGCCGGAGGGGTCTATTGCTTCAAGGTCATGCCCTTTGGCCTCAAGAATGCAGGAGCTACTTACCAACGGCTGGTAAATAAGATGTTCAAGGAAGAATTGGGAAAAACCATGGAAGTCTATGTGGATGACATGCTTGTGAAAAGCAAGACTGAAGAGGAACACGTCGAACACCTTAACAATTGTTTTTCTATTCTCCGGAAATACGGAATGAAGCTGAACCCTGAAAAGTGCACTTTCGGGGTGAAAGGAGGAAAATTCCTTGGTTACATGGTCACAGAAAGAGGCATCATTGCTAACCCAGAGAAAATAAAGGCAATCATAGATCTACCACAGCCCAAGACTGTCGATGAAGTTCAAAAGCTTCTAGGAAAGGTGATGGCATTGAGCCGTTTTATCTCAAAATCCACCGAGAAGAACCTACCCTTCTTTAAGATCTTACGAAAAGGAAATAAGTTCGAGTGGACAAAGGAGTGTGAAGAGGCCCTGGAAAACTTGAAAAAGTATCTCCTCGCCGCCTTTTGTCTAAACCCATGGAGGCTGAAACTCTTTACCTCTATTTGGCCACCACTGATGAAGCAATGAGTTCTGTACTGGTACGGATACAAGACAACGAGCATTTACCAATTTACTATTTGAGCAAAGCCCTTGCAGGCTCTGAGGCCAGATATGTCAACATTGAGAAGCTCGCCAGACCGGTTTACATCGCGGCGATCAAGCCTTACTTCAAGTCGCATCAGATTGTGGTCCTTACAAATGAGCCACTCAAACATGTCTTGGACAAACCGGATCAGTCAGGACGCCTGTCCAAATGGGCTATTGAGCTAAGTGAATATGATATTGGGTATCAAGCCCCATCTGCCAAGAAAGCGCAAGTTCTGGCCGACTTCCTGGTAGACTATCTAGAGAAAGCAGAAGAAGAGAGCGAAAACTCCCAGGAAAAGGCTAGTCATGTGGTGATAGCCCAAATCAAGGAATCCAGGGGAGAGAAAGAAGCAGAAGAGACACAAAGAGGTAGCATCCAGCTTATGACTAAGTATCACCAACCTATGGATGATTCACTGAGAGTAAGGCACATGTTTCTCTTGGACGAAAAACTCAATACCTCGACAACTGCATCTTCCAACAAGAAGCAGGAGGTTGAGAAAGCACTCACTCCCACTTCGGGAGGTAAGGAAAGAAACAAAGAATGTTGGACATTACAAGTGGACGGATCATCCACCGGACGGTTGGGAGGAATAGGAATTTTCCTTGAAAGTCCTGAAGGAGCTAGAGTACGCCATCACCCTCAATTTTAAGGTGACGAACAACGAGGCCGAATATGAAGCACTTATCACCGGCCTAAGAATGGCGAAAGCCCTTCAGGTAAAAAGGATCAAAGCCTACACAGACTCGCAACTTGTACAATCTCAGTTCTCCGGGTCCTTTACCACCAAAGGACCTAACATGATCAAATACTTGGAGCTCCTCAAGAAAGAGGTTGAGCACTTTGAAGAATTTACTCTTGACCAATTTCACAGAGAATGGAATGAAAAAGCCGACGCCCTCTCCAAGTACGCCTCAGCCTTAGGAGCTTTGGACACAAGAAGTGTCATCCTAATGACCCGCGCGGAATCCTCTCTGGCAAACCCCAACGGACAGATGCTTCTCTTGAGCACAGAAAGAAACTGGATGACTGATATATTCCGTTACCTCAAGGATGGTACTTTACCTGTGGATCCTAGAGAGGCCAGGAAGATTCAATGTCGAGCTAACAGATACTTTATTCTGGAAGAAGATCTTTACAAAAGATCCTACAGCGGAACTCACATGAGGTGCCTAGATCCTCAAGAAGCGAAAACTGTGATGGAAGAAATCCACGCCGGAAGTTGTGGAAGTCATTCTGGAGGAAGAACTTTGGCGCAAAAGATCATAAGACAAGGATACTATTGGCCAACTGTTGACATAGATGCTGCCAACATCGCCTGCTGTGAAGACTGCCAATACTATGCCAACATACCACACCGCCCGACCAACCCTATGATTCCGTCAATCATAGCATGCCCATTTGATCAATGGGGCATAGACATAGTTGGTCCCTTTCCGCGAGGAACGCATCAAAAGAAGTTCTTGATAGTGGCAGTGGAATACTTCACTAAGTGGGTCGAAGCTGAAGCAGTGTCAACCATCACAGAAAGCAGGGTTCGGACATTCATCTGGAAGAACATCATCTGCCGGTTTGGACTCCCACGAGTGCTAGTTTCAGACAATGGAGCACAATTTTCTGGGTCAAGACTGAAGGAGTGGCTTCAGTCCTTCAAAATAGAACAACGCTTTACTTCCATTGGCCACCCCCAAGCCAATGGTCAGGTGGAAGCCACCAACAAGACCATAGTCAAAATTTTGGAGAAAAGGTTGAGAACTTCCCAAGACAGTTATGGATGATCTCGACGGTCCTTTACGCATCGAGCACGCCGGACTGCCATACAAGAAACACCTTTCTCCCTGGTCTATGGATCCGAGGCGGTCATCCCTTCGGAAACGGTGGTGGCAACCCAGAGAATCCAGCAATACAACCCAGTTGATAATGAGATCGCAAGGATCTATGACCTTGAGCTCCTTGAAGACAAGCGCGATAAGGCATTGGCCAACATCCTTCGGTACCAAGCCATGACCGCTCGGGCCTACAATAAACGTGTCTTTCCCAAGGATATACAAGTTGGAGACTTAGTCCTCAGAAGAGCCGATATACTAAGTCATGTGGGGAAACTTAAGCCCAAGTGGGAAGGACCTTACAAAGTTACTGGGGCAAGAGTTAATGGAAGCTTTAAACTAGAAGATGGGCAAGGGCAGGCCTTGAAGAGAACTTGGAATGCCAAGAATCTCCAAAAGTTTTACACTTAGAGAAGGAGCGTGGCAACGACTGTCACCTTCCTTTATCTTGTCGATCTGTTTTTTGTGTTTGTTTTTTGAAAAGGCCTCGAAGCCCTCAAGTTGTAATTCGATTTCCGTCAAATCAATACAACTGTGATTTCATAAACATTGTTAAACATTGTTTAACTACTCGATCCGAAACTAGATCATACACTGATCCGGATCGGATCAACACGATGAAAACAGCATCCCACAAAGATGAGGGCAAGTACTTTATTTAACAACAGAATGCAGAATTACAAGGCTAGGGTCCGAAGAGCCCCAATCTACCCTTTAAAAGCAAGTACCTATTCTAACTTAACCTTGATCCCCCGAACCTAGCTAAGTCCGAGCATAATTGTTCCCACATCTGCGGGCTCCCAAAACTGCTCGTCATTAAGAACTTTAGGAGTCCACCTCGGATTATCTGGAAACTGGAATCGGCCGACCGGGCTAATCAAGGTCTTTCCAAACATTTAGGCAATGCTTCGCAACTTCCAAGTAAACGAGCCAAAAATCTGTGGAGGTTAAAGTACACTACCTTCGATCCGAAGGACGAATGACTCGGAACACAACAGGCTTGACAGAATGCCTTCCAACATCTCGGGCAGATCTTACACCGGACCTCGAAATACTAGAAGGGATTCTACCAAACCAACTATGACGACTCATCGCCCCCCGGCACATACCACGGGCGGGGTGCTTCGGATGTATCGAGGCTCAGAACACAGTCGTATAAAAATCCCCAAACCATCCAGCTAATCTACCTCTCCGGGGTTAAAAGTCACGAATATAGACCACAGCCCCGGAGAAAGAAGATTAGCCTGACGATCAGAGGAATTGATTGGCAAAGATTTCAGTTCACTTAAGACGGACCGTATCCTCGAAGATCCGAGGCTGGCTTTCCGAGCAATTTAATTTCCAAAACTCTCACCGTGAACCAACCCGGGTAGACTTCCGAAGCATCGGAGAAACCCTT
Organism: Plantago major; assembly: GCA_026545765.1. Lineage (NCBI taxonomy): Eukaryota > Viridiplantae > Streptophyta > Magnoliopsida > Lamiales > Plantaginaceae > Plantago > Plantago major. Next base: position 85,002,321 of record CM048843.1, on the reverse strand, counting down.
GGGACAAGATCACGCGCAAGAGTGATGGTATAAACATGCTCACCAGCCGCTCGGACTCGAGCTCCGGACCTTTGGTTACTATAAAAGGGAGAAATGTCCTAATGAAAAGCCGTACAAAGCAGGGGTATATATAGAAAGAGAGGACCAATTAGAAGCGGACACATGTCCCATATTCACCGGAAATGGGCTTGGGCCGAACATGGGCCTGGCTCTTCGGCTTCCATTGGCCCAACCCAATAATCCATCCATACGGTCGGGCACATTGACTAAGTTACTCACTCGAACGTATCAAGCTCGGGGCTGACATAACAACATCCTAAGCAATCGTGATTCAGATAGAGTCACCACATTTAATGATGATCATCTTTTCACTATCTCACAAGTCTGTATGACTCGGGATGACACACCAAGTCAACGTCCGAATCGTCACTACTTATCACGATACAAGGAAATTCTCTTTCTCGCAAGCCTTGTCACTCTAAGACGTGGCTCCGAACCGTTCGTGATCCGGCTTATTTCTATTAAAGATTCCGATTCGGATGGGCACAATGGTTGATCGTCCCCCAAGACCCGCAAAGGAGAATTTGCATCAGGCAAATTAACGTTCTGGCGGTATGAATCTCAAGGGTCCGAACCCATTATCCGAATTTACGAGAGTTGATGAGTTACTAAGCAAATACGAAATTAAACGTGCAAGAATGTGAACAGCAACATTAGTATTTCAAGGATAAAATAGTTCCGAGCCACCAAGGGCCCGAACCAACATTCATCAAGACAAGTATATGTTTATACAACAAAAGATGACGAGCAAAAAGGACAACATTGCTTTTAGGCCCGAAGGCACCCTACTACAAAAAACCCGGGGCATACCCCGTCTTTACTGCCTTCGCCGCTCGGACGAACTAGGTTGAGACCGAGAGGGGCCCCCCGTATCCTTCTCCGGAGGCGCTTGACCTTGCTGTTGGGCTGCCTGGGCTAACCTCCGTTCTCTCCGAGCCTCAACCTCTTTCAGGAAGGCCGGACATCGCTGCATCAAGTCTAGGTCGCGATCGAAGCCACGAACAGGCCCAGGCAGAGTCAGCCAGTCTCGGTTGTGTTCCAAGTGATCCTCCAAAGGAACGAAAACACTGGACATAAGCACCCGAGGGACGAAGGGTGGGAGATACGGACCGCCATGGTTGTACTTCTTGCCCTCCGACTCGTCGCAGACCAGCTCCACAAATTCACACTTGAGCAGGTCTTCGTCCAAGACACCCTCCGGAGCAAAGTCCGATCCATCTCCATTCTTAAAGGCGGACACTCCCTCAGCCTCCAAGTCGCAGTCATCCGGTATCCAACCCTTCCTCCGGCACTGGTCCACAGCTGCATCGAACCCATCTTGACGGGCCTCGTCATACTTCGACTCAAACAAAAACTTGCCGGAGTCCGAATCAAGGAAATCTTAGGCGCCTCTTCCACCACCGAAGCTCTTTCAAAGATCATATCCTTGAAAGTCCGAGAGACACCACGAACTCGTCAAACTATCTTGGTGCACTTTCAAGTCGGGTTTCCAAAGATAGGATGGCACTTTTCATCTTGGCGTCTCCGACTCGGCCTCTGTTTAGCGACTATGGCCTTCTTTAGGCGCTGAAGTCTTGTTCAACCGGACGTTTCAATCGCCTGGCAGCCTCACTGGCCAAATCCTCTTCTAGGGTAGCCTCCGAGCGGCTACCAAGGAGCATGCTTCCACAAAGAAGCTAAAATGACAGATATCACAAACGCGTTAGATATCTCGAATCGCAGAAGATAACAAAATAACCAAAACACTTACTTACCTTGCGTGAGCGGCAACCAACTCAAATCCGCTCCAACTCCGGCAAGAACCAACCGAGCAACTTCAAAGATCTCAATCCAGGCGCCTCGCTCATCTTCCCTTGCCCCTTTTAGCGGAGGATTCACCTTGAGGGGCGCTTTACTGCTGCTCGATCATTGGCGGGATCTCGGACAGATCTTGGAGGCTTCCTCGAGCCCTTAGATCCGACCACCTTACCCTTGTCCGGAGTAGGGATAGTTTGGGCCTCCTCGCCCGCAGCAGCTCTCCGAGATTCCTCCACTCGGAACACGGCAGCATTTCTTAGCTCTTCCATCGGGAGTAGGGTGGAAGTCTTGATAATTTGGGTCCGGAACCTCTCCATCTCCTTCATTCAAGACATTTTGTTGACGCTTCAACTCCCGCATGGTTGCCATCGTATACTCGAACCAAAAAGCTACACATCCGAATGACAGAGAGTTAAAACCGGCTAGCTACACATCCGAATGACAAAAAGCTACACTTGCAGAATAAATAGACAAGCTACGGACCGAATCGGGCAACCACCCCAGATTAAAGAAGGATCACTTACTCAGGTCCTCCGTATCATCACAAAAGCTGGGCTTGGACAAACCGGCTAGGTACGGAAGAGGCTGACATATCAGCCCTCGGAAGAAGTACTTTTCCGGCTCTTGACTCCGATGGAGCGCTTGCATCCACAAAGGGATGTTCCGTGCCGGTGGCTTCCAATCTGGCAGCTTGCCTCGGAAGAACTTTTTCTCAAAATGCCACGTGGGCCTCTCCTCTTCGGATCGGCCGGGTTTCAATGCGGGCCGCACGAAAATATACATCTTAAACCATTGGATTCCCAACGAGGATAGGGGGTCAACAAAAAACGTGTACGCCTGGCGACATACGAACGTATAGAACCATGCGTTCCTATTACTTACACTTATGTTGAATAATTTACGAAAATTATCGAATGTGACCGGGATGCCTTTATATTTACATAAGACCAAGCACATCGATTTCGAGGAGTTGGGATGATCTCGTGCGGACTCAACCCCATATCGTTCAAAATCTCCGAAACTCGGACGTCTGGGTAGCCACTCGCAATGGAGACTTATCTCATGGACACACATGTATCCCGAGGCGGATTGTAGAACGCATGAGATTAAATGCAGGATGAGAATCTCCACACTCCGGGATCTCATATCTCCTCCGGAGCTCATCCACTTCCTCGGCTCGGATGGTTGAGGCACAAGTAGGCAAAGTACCGTCCTCATTCAACTCGCCCTCCGGATCGGGGTGAGTGACCTCGTCTTTAGACCGAGGGAACTTTACTTGGAATACGTCCTCACCCTTCCTCAGCCTCTCCGGACGCTCTTCCTCAGCCATCTGCCGACTCGGCCCTGCTTGCCCAGCAGATTCCACACGGAGCATATGAGCGGATAGCTCTGCACTTTCTTCCTCTTCGGAACCAGAATCTTGGGCCCGCACACCTTCTTCTGCCTCATCTTCCTCGGATGAGGACGCTAACTCTACGACAGTCTGAAGAGGCACAGCGACTTGCACACGATCCTCCTCACCCTCTTCGAAGATGCCCAAATTGGGAGGTGCTTCCGAGGTATCATGAACTTCCTCGATGATCGGCTCCTGCGGATCCGGAACGAACGGGACTCGATTAGGATTACTCCTAAAATTATAACCAAGGTTGCGAATTAAGGATCGGATCTCTACCGGGAGTTCGGATTCTTGGCCAGCCCGACCCGGGCGATGAGTTCCTATAACTCGCAAACTTGTTTCTTGAGCCGCTACAATAACCTGCACATGGGACACTCGCAGGTAATCCCGATGCCTCGGAGGAACAGGATCCGGAACAACTAACCGAAGTAAGGAACTTACCTCGGGCTCTTCCTGGCTCGGATGGGGCGCTTGTTCCACCTCCAATACTTCGTCGACATCTACGATCTCAATTTCCTCGGAGCTATCGGTTAAAGATATCGCTTCGGAGTCATATCCCTCAGCCTCGGATCGATTTTGGCTATCACTCTCGGACATCCTTGGGAAAGGAGAAAGCAATTTCGTAAGCTTTAAGATGGCAGTCCGAGAGGTCGTTTATGTATATTAAAGTGGTCAGTTTATAGCCAACACTACTGGCTTTCCCAGGCGAAGTTAGTTCGGAGTCAAGACGATCTTTGATTCGGCGTTAGTCAACATTGAGAACGTATGGAGTATTAGAACTATAATACACATCATAAGCATGCATCCGAGCCAATGGAAGATGAAAGACAACACAGAGAATTTAATCATAAGACGAGACAAGTGAACTTACTTGGACTCGGATGGTTGGATAGAAATGTCTGGATTTTGTACGAGATTACACGTTTCGAACCTCTTGATTGCTCGCTTCGGATCGTTGGACGTCGCTTCGGATATACTTAGAATGCGAAAATTCTCTCTCTAACGGTGAGAAATGAAGACTGCCAACCCCTCTATTTATAGAGGGTCATATTTGGAACACCAACCGTCACGATTTTTCGGGATTAAATCTCAATCGAAGATCAAGGTTTATCCAACGGCATACTACAATTATACCAAGTGAAATGACGAATTGGTACAACAAATTTACTTCGAGGATAGACGAATACAACAACTATCCCACTCTCGGGCAGCAGACAACACGAGAGTTCCGGATTATCCTCTTCTCGGACGCCTAGCGGCTTATCAGTCCAACATAATTTGCCCACACAAGGAACCTCGTATACTCGAGCGATTACCCTTCGGACCTTCCCGTGACCACAGAGGTTGGTTCGGACGGGACACGCACCTACGGTCCGCCACCGTAGCTCATCAAAGGTACACTACCGATGTTCGGAGCCTAAACTTGGTCTCGCTTACAAATACCCTTTTTTCTTTTCTTTTTCACTTCGTTGCCCTTCGGACCCAGCCCCTCGGGTGGCAACGGTGTTTTAGAAAAAGAAAAAGGGGTGGGGGGGGGAGAGAGACTAAGTCAGTGGCCACACGAAGTACGAACTACACCTTTTTAACTCATTAGGACGGATTGGACTAAAGGAACAGATACTTCCTCAACAGCTTCCCAAAACTAATAGTTTCACAACTATCTTCTACTAAGATACTCGGAAACTAGGGGGACATATGTTGATACGAAAATATGTCCAATCCGTCATAAAGGACCTAGGAACGAATCCTAAGGCGTCCTAAGACATCCATGGGATCCGAGTCACTATAGTCCGAGTCGATGGTCCGATTCGGGTCGACCCACCATGGTCCGACCCACCTTAGAAGAAAGGAACAAAGGATCTGGAGCCTGTGAGGTCCGACTCAGGGATTTAGGTCCGACCCATCAAGGTCCGAACCACCTTGGAACAAGAAGACAAGTACTCAAACAGCACTGTCTCTGACCCAAGCCCTCCGACTCGGACGATTACTCGGATCCAACATGACAATCTCATAAAGAAACCAAGCAAATAGGCACCAAAGAGTGAGATGTCCGAACCTAGGTACTCCGAATCGGAAGAGTTGGACAGGCAGGATAACTTCCTCAGCTAAATGACAAATATGGTCCGACCAGGCCCGACCCTCTCTCGAACACAGGATCTCGGCAGACCTAGCCAAATCCTCTACAACCCTTCCAACAATGACTAATCTACCCCTGAAGCCCAAAATTGGCATGGGCTAAGCCTCATTGTTGGGTCATGGGCCTAATACTTGCCTTGGTGGCTCAATCATGGCCGTACACATGGCGCAATCCTAGCAAGCCCTCCATTTTGATGATAGCCAATAAATAGGCACACATCCCCATAAGATCAAGTAAGTCACATTGCCATCCTACTATCTTATACTTCACAGAGTCGATCTTCAGTCACTCTTGAGTAAAGTCTCAAATCCGGTTTGACACTTAGCAAACCGGATCCTAACCCCCCCCCCCCCTTCTCCAAGTTACTTGTGCAGGATCTCACCCGTTGCCTCTTATTGATACGGATAAGTGAAGGAAAGCAAGACAAACTCATTAAGTGTTTGGGGAGTTCTACCCCCAACAAGTTTCATTACAGTTCTGTGCTAGGTATGTTAGTTTCAGAGAAAACGATCGATTAGATACGATCTGGATGCTGCTAGACTGTTGGTTTCATGTGTATATGAGTTTACTCAATCTTATGTTGGTTTCATGAGTCTGTTTTGTTGGTTTCAAGAGTCTATTATGTTAGTTTTATGACTCTTTTTTGTTGGTTTCAAGAGTATTTGAGTTGGTTTCAGGACTCTTTTCTGTTGGTTTCATGACTCTTTTCTGTTGGTTTCAAGAGTATTTGAGTTAGTTTCAGGACTCTTTTCTGTTAGTTTCAAGAATATTTGAGTTAGTTTCAGGACTCTTTTCTGTTGGTTTCAAGAGTATTTGAGTTAGTTTCAGGATTCTTTAATGTTGGTTTCATGACTCTTTATGTTGGTTTCAAGAGTATTTGAGTTAGTTTCAGGACTCGTTTCTGTTGGTTTCAAGAGTATTTGAGTTAGTTTCAGGATTCTTTAATGTTGGTTTCATGACTCTTTATGTTGGTTTCAAGAGTATTTGAGTTAGTTTCAGGACTCTTTTATGTTGGTTTCAAGAGTATTTGAGTTAGTTTCAGGATTCTTTAATGTTGGTTTCATGGGTATATGAGTTTATTCACTTGTGTGTTTTGAATTCTACAAACTAGAGAGTTAGTTTCATTACAATTCTGTGCTAGCTATGTTAGTTTCAGAGAAAATGATCGATTAGATACAATCTGGATGCTGCTAGAATGTTGGTTTGATGGGTACATGAGTTTATTCACTTGTGTGTTTTGAATTCGACAAACTAGAGAGTTAGTTTCATTACAGTTTTGTGCTTGGTATGTTAGTTTCAGAGAAAACGATCGATTAGATACGATCTGGATGTTGCTAGAATGTTGGTTTCATGTGTATATGAGTTTAATCAATCTTATGTTGGTTTCATGAGTCTGTTTTGTTGTTTTCAAGAGTCTGTTATGTTAGTTTCATGACTCTATTCTGTTGGTTTCAAAAGTATTTGAGTTAGTTTCAGGATTCTTTAATGTTGGTTTCATGACTCTTTTATGTTGGTTTCCTGACTCTTTTCTGTTGGTTTCAAGAGTATTTGAGTTAGTTTCAGGATTCTTTAACAATAAGATGATTCGACTTCTCTGAAACTAAACCAAATATACAATTTTTTCAACTTTGACAGAGGAGATTTGTTGAAAGAATTCTGGTCAAAAGATCGACGAACCCAATGGGACTTGAGAATGATGCTTTCTTTGAAAAATTTAAAACGGAGAAATTTACTGAAAGGAATCACAAAACCAGCCCCCCACAAGTGGGCGTCGACTGCAGAATTCTGTGCCTCATGATACCGGAGAAGAGATTGAAGGGAGGTGAACCATGGGATATAAAACCGAGTGATGAATTCATTCATAAAAGATGCTGGGAGAACAGGGCAATGATAGTTTCACACTTCCTCAGGTTAGGAGATCGTCACAATGCAAGCCAAGAAACACTCGATGAGGAAGAGGCTCAGGCAATGAAGAATAAAAAATCGCTAGATAAGACGAGGAAGCAAAGTGCAAAGAATCTAAATCAAGTGTAAACAATGGTTTCAATATGCTTGTATTTTGTAACTCTAATTAGTATGCTAGTGCGTATAACTTTGTTAGTTTCATAACTATCACTTAGTTTCACAACGCATGAGTTAGTTTCAGGACATAAAAATGTTAGTTTCATGACACATAAGATAGTTTCACAACACAAAAAGTTAGTTTCATAGGAATGGTGAACCCCTAAATCAACTGAATTTGAAAACACCCTCCGGGAGCTACGGTCTTAATTAGGGCCCTAAACCCTAATTAAGCGATTGTCGGGGCAATGAAGAACTAAATTAAGACCGTAAAATTCTGAAACCCTAAGGGGGATGGTGAACCCCTAAATCAACTGAATTTGAAAACACCTTCCGGGAGCTACGGTCTTAATTAAGGTTTAGGGTTTAGGACGGGTCTAGGGCTACCGCCCTGGACCGTCCTAAACCCTAATTAAGCGATTATCGGGGCAATGAAGAATTAAATTAAGATAGTAAAATTCTAAAACACTAAGGGGAATGGTGAACCCCTAAATCAACTGAATCTGAAAACAATGGTATGGCATAAATTAGCATTAGTTTCATAACACAAATATTAGTTTCAGGAAACATAAGTTAGTTTCATAAGTTAGTCTCAGGACACATAAGTTAGTTTCATAATTAGTTTCAGGACACATAACTTAGTTTCATAACATAAAAAGTTAGTTTCAGAAACTCACCGTAAAATTCTAAAACCCTAAGGTGAATGGTGAACCCCTAAATCAACTGAATTTGAAAACACCCTCCGGGAGCTACGGTCTTAGTTAGGGTTTAGGATAGGTGCCCTGGACCTGTCCTAAACCCTAAACCCTAATTAAGCGATTGTCGGGGCAATGAAGAACTAAATTAAGACAGCAAAAAATTCTAAAACCCTAAGGGGAATGGTGAACCCCTAAATCAACTGAATCTGAAAACAATGGTATGGCATAAATTAGCATTAGTTTCATAACACAAATATTAGTTTCAGGAAACATAAGTTAGTTTCATAAGTTAGTCTCAGGACACATAAGTTAGTTTCATAATTAGTTTTAGGACACATAACTTAGTTTCATAACACAAAAAGTTAGTTTCAGAAACTCACCGTAAAATTCTAAAACCCTAAGGTGAATGGTGAACCCCTAAATCAACTGAATTTGAAAACACCCTCCGGGAGCTACGGTCTTAATTAGGGTTTAGGACAGGTCCAGGGGACCGTCCTAAACCCTAAACCCTAATTAAGCGATTGTCGGGGCAATGAACAACTAAATTAAGACCGTAAAATTCTAAAACCCTAAGGGGAATGGTGAACACCTAAATCAACTAAATTTGAAAACACTCTCCGGGAGCTATGGTCTTAATTAGGGTTTAGGACGGGTCCAGGGCTACCGCCCTGGACCGTCCTAAACCCTAATTAAGCGATTGTCGGGGCAATGAAGAACTAAATTAAGACAGTAAAATTCTAAAACCCTAAGGGGAATGGTGAATCCCTAAATCAACTGAATCTGAAAACAATGGTATGGCATAAATTAGCATTAGTTTCATAACACAAATATTAGTTTTAGGAAACATAAGTTAGTCTCAGGACACATAAGTTAGTTTCATAATTAGTTTCAGGACACATAACTTAGTTTCATAACACAAAAAGTTAGTTTCAGAAACTCACCGTAAAATTCTAAAACCCTAAGGGGAATGGTGAACCCTTAAATCAACTGAATTTGAAAACACCCTCCGGGAGCTACGGTCTTAATTAGGGTTAGGGTTTAGGACGTGTCCACGGCGGTAGCCCTGGACCGTCCTAAACCCTAAACCTTAATTAAGCAATTGTCGGGGCAATGAAGAACTAAATTAAGACCGTAAATCAACTGAATTTGTAAAACAATGGTATGGCATACATAAGTATTAGTTTCAGCATCATTAGCATTAGTTTCATAACACAAAAAAGTTAGTTTCAAGACACATAAGTTGGTTTTAGATCACCACATACTTAGTTTCATGATATAGTCTGTTAGTTTCAGAAGCAACAGAAATGCAGATTCACAAAACAGAACACAGAAAAGGAATAACATAATGTCTCATTCGAAATAAAATACGAAGCAAGAATATAAAATTAGTCAATTACAGATCCAATGAAATTCAAGGTACAACAAGGTCCTTCCTCTTCCTAGATGTACCCCCACCGTACAATGTAGTCAACTAATGATTACTAGTTGTACTAGGGCCCGAAACCAACGAGTTTTGACTCGAAACCCTACCTGAAACCAATAGCCTAGGACCACCATCACCACTAAACCTACTACGCCCAGCATATTCTATCCTATCCACTACATTGTTGGTTTCATGACCAACTAAGTTGGTTTCAGCAGCTACTCTGTTAGTTTCATGCACCGAGGAGTTGGTTTCAGCAGCTACTCTGTTAGTTTCATGCTCTCACCAATAAACATCCTCTTACCATTAACACTACAAGAAAATCGGGAAAATCCGACGTTATGGGGTATCCGTCGCCCCATAACGACGGATCGCTAATTGGGACGACAGATTCTATCCGTCGCCCCGTTCGGCGACGGATAATAGTTATCCGTCGCTTATTAGCGACGGATAAGTTATCCGTCGCTAAATTGGGCGACGGATAATAATTATCCGTCGCCCAAGTTTGACCTTAAAAAAAAAAGGAAATTATTAACGACGGATAATTTTATCCATCGTTAATATTTTGATTTTTTTAAAAAAAAAACAAACGGGGCGACGGATACCTATCCGTCGCCCACTGGGCCGATGGATCAGCCAACTGGGCCGACGGATACGTGTCCATCAGCCCAGAGTTCATTTATCCGGACAGAGGGCAGAATCTCCTCATTTTCTTCATCATCTTCTTCATCCTTCATCCTCAATTTCTTCTTCTCCTCAATCCGTTTTCCGGCCAATCATCCGTTATTCCGGTCAATCTTGGGGCCTAATCGAAGCTCGTGTGACAAGGAGTTTGATTCTTCGATCAATTTCATATTTCTACCGATTAATCAAGGTATTTTGGCTAAAACCCTAGTTTTTAAAAATTTGGGAATTTTGTTTATTTTGATTAATTTGAGCAATTATATGTATATATGATAAGTATGTATAGTAGTTAGTTTAGTTAATTTCATCAATTATATGTAATTTTTTCAATTTGATATATATATATATATATATATATATATATATATATATATATATATATATATATATATGTATGTAATTTGATAGTTAGTTTAGTTAATGATATGTATATATGTTAGGTATGATATGAATGTATGTAGTTAGTTTGATTTGTGTGTTAAGTATATATAGTTAGTTTAGTTAATTTTATATGTTTGTTAAGTATAGAAGTATGTAGTTTTGATTTGATAAATTTGTATGTTAAGTACGTAATTTGATATGAATATATGTAGTAATTCGATATGTATAGGGTAATTAGTTAATTTGATATGTATGTTAAGTATATAATATATGTACTAAGAGGTTGAAATGGTTAAAATATATGCCCAATTTTGTAACATATCGAACACTTAATTAATAATTAATTTATAAGGAACATATAATAATTAACAATTAACCTCCACAATCTTCTTATCCGAATTGGAATCGATCTAATAAATTAAATATTCCGAATTGGAATCGATCTAATAAATTAAATACGATCTAATCAATTGGAACGTGTCAGGTTAAAAATAAAGTATACAATGAATTCCGACCGTTCATGGATGTACGATCGCAAATAAAGAAATGGCGTAGTTTCTAGGAGTTTTGTAGAAGGGTTAAAGGTTTCATCTCGTTTTGCATGGGACGTCCGGTTTGTGCTGGGGTTGATAAAGTGTCCTTGCACATTGGAAACCTCGAAGAACAAGCAATTTATGACGCCTACTGCAGATTCGAGCACTTCGGCACTTGATTCATGCAGTTCATGCGAGTATCATGTATGGATTCATCACGGTGAGGAAGCACCGTCCATGGCATACCTCCAATGGAGGGAGAGGCGGGGTTTGGGGCCGCCTATCGAGTGCCTTTCTACTTGTCGGAACATGTGTATGGTGTATTAGGAGGAGGATGTAGATCTGTTGGAATGCAAGTTCTGTGGTAGGGAGCGTCACAAGTGATGAGGAGTATCGTGCATGAGAATGAGGAGTTTCATCCGTTTTGTCTCTAGGCTTGTATAACTAGTAATCATTAGTTGATATATATATATAAAACAAAACATTATGGTAAAATTGAAGCTGATGTAACTTATATTATGTAATGCCGTAACAATTGACTGGAGCTAATATAACTTATATTACGTAGCAATTGATTGAATTATTGTGAAAATGATTTATTATCGTAAATGAAAGACCTCGATCTAATGAATTCAAACGTGTCAGGTTATTATCTAATTATTCAATGAATACCGATCATTCATGGATGTATTGTCGTACTCTCAATGGCAGAGTTTAATGGAGTTTTCTAAAAGGGGTTGAAGGTTTCATTGCATTTGCAATGTCAAATCCGGCTTGTGTAAATGATGGGTTGATAAAGTGCCCTTGTGCAGGGGCAGAGTTCAGGGACACAACTAACACTGATACCGAGGTGGAGGTGGAGGAACCACCGAATCCCGAGGATCAGTTGTTCTTTGACTTGTTAGAATCATCAAGGAAGCCGGTTTATCCGGGGTGTAAGCTCACTGAGTTGTCTTTGTTGGCTCGGCTAATGAGTTGTAAGGCTAACGGCCAGCAATCTGAAACGAGCTTCAATGAATGGGTTGACGTAATGTCAGACCTTAGAGGACGGCGATAACGGTATATTATGTGTATTATAACTAGTTAGTAGTTGATAAAATTTGAGTAATTATATGTGTTATTATAATCTGTTCTGTATTATAACTCGTACTAACACATTTTATTGTATTTATTACATGTTTTTGCAGATGCCGCGACAGAGGCCGTCCACCTATCGTCCCCCACCACGCAGCCGGCCGCAGGATAGTAGTGGTGGGTCGATGTGGTCGACGACGGTGAGGGCTCCGATGGTCGAGGCGGCGGTCTCGGATTCTGAGAACCCCGGCGAGAGAGAGCGATCGTGGCTCTACCAAAGCCACATGATTACGTCGGAGGACGACCACGACGATTGTCCCTACCTCGTGTTTGATCCAAACCATCCCAAAATCACGTGGGACGGCTTGCCAGTGATTTTCCCTGTTGGTCCTGCCAAGTAAGTATTATACATTCTTCTTAAATATGTAAAACATAACTTATAATGATAGTTGACAAGTATAAATTGTTGTACTAAAGTAATATATATTCGTTTCTTGTATCTTATACATTGACAATAGCTTATGGCCTCGGGAGGTGCACAACAAACTAGGTGACATCTTCCGGAGCAGGAGAGAGCCACCGGGGCAGGGTGGTGAGTGTTGGAGCCACATCTCGGAGCGCATGAGGGCCGAGTACTTCGATGAGCTGAGGGTAAGTTAAAATATGGCATTCCTTCGTTTGTAATTATAATCGTTTTAATATGAGTGGTATGTTAGCCACTGTATGTGAGTGGTATGTTAGCCACTTTATTTGGGTGATATGTTAGTCACCATTGTGTTAGTAAAATTTAGGACAATGTGAGTGGTATGTTAGCCACTATATGTGAGTGGTATGTTAGCCACTTTGTTTGGGTGATATGTTAGTCACCATATCTGTTATGTTGTATCTTGTTAAATTGATGTAACATGGTGAGGTTATACATGTATTGACTTTGGATGTTGTATGAAATTGGGAGTGTAGAAGGAGTACTTCATTCCCAGCAGGTTGATCCCACAGATCTGGCGTGTTTACGAGACTGTGGGATCCAAACTGTACAGGGATATGGTCTGTTCGTGGAAGGCCATTCGGGATCGAGGTGGCCCAATCACTCCACAGGTTGATGCAGCGGAGTGGGCCCTTTGGGATGCCTACTGGCGCGAATCGATGTCCGTGACGTTGCCAGACCAACAGTGTAACCGGCATCCCATCGATACGGCAGGAAGGGCCGTTCACCACCTTGGGAGGCGATCTACTGTCACTGATTATTATCAATCGGTGCGTATATATGTGTTTTTGCAATCTAGCATTACGTGTATGTATTGTGTCTCTGTTGCTCTATTACTTGTAGATGATAAATTGTTGACTAGATCTGGTTTGATTCAGGTGGCACGGGGGGAGGTGACATCCAAGTATGACATCTTCAAGAAGGCCAAGCAGAAGGGCGGGGTATGGACCGAATTGTCAGCCTCGCCTATCATGGTATGTTTATGTTGCTTAAAGTTCATATTTGTACACTATTACAAGTTATTTTTGAAAAACAGTAACTGATCATGATATCTGTTATTTACGATTTCAGGCTGAGGTTGATGCTCAGGTAGCGAGGCAGGAGGAAGAGACGGGCGAGGAGCTGTCAACTGAACAAGTTGACAACATCTTCTTAGAGGTCAACCAACCGGACAAGATAGGACTAATGTATGGACTCGGGAGCCTCGGTTTGAGCTTGGCTAGTCCGGGGTGCTCCTCATCATCATCCCAGCAGTCTAGACGTCCGGTTTACACACAGGACCAGGTCTCGGAAATGGTGCAACGAGTCCGGAACAAAGTTGCTCGGCTAACTCAAGAGATGGAGCAACAAAGGGACGAGATGGAGCGGCGCGACAGAGAACGAAGGGAGGAGAACGAGCGCCTTCGGTTACAGATGGAGCAGTTCATGTCCCAATTCCGCCATCACCCACACCCACCCCCGTCTGATAGCTAGTTAGTTATGTATCTGTATGTTCGGATCTTTTTTCATATTTACACTTGTGTGGATAATTTCTCCAGCTCCGGATATTACTTTTTTTATTCAAAATTTATTGAAATATTTTCCGTATTATTCATTTATTATCGAACATTATGTTGATTAAATAGGTGAACTACGAAAAACAGGGATTAATATGAAATAAATAGTGACGGATTAATAGTGACGGAATTAGTGACGGATTCACAGTGACGGAATTAGTGACGGAAATTCACAGTGACGGAATTAGTGACGGAATTTCAGATTCCGTCACTAATTCCAATAATATGTTGGACGACGGATACAATCTATCCGTCGTCCAGTGTAGCGTTCGATAGAATCTATCCGTCGCTAAAGGTAACGACGGATAGATTATATCCGTCGTTATATGTAACGACGGATAGATTCTATCCGTCGTTATATTTCGATTTAAAAAAAAAGTCAAATATATAATCCGTCGTCCAATCCGTCGCGAATTGGACGACGGATTATTTATCCGTCGGCCCAACTCCAGCGGGGCGACGGATTTTTTATCTGTCGCCATAGCTGGGGCGACGGATCGTTGGGCTGAAGCGACGAATCTATCCGTCGCCCCAGCCCAGTTTTTTTGTAGTGTAACACAATTAACAGGAACAACATCAACCTCAGCAGATCCGACAAGGATAGTAATATCAACATATTTTAAACCGTGAGCAGAACATAAACCAATCATCGCAGCAATATCATCATCAGTGAAAAGCATGAACGTTTTCTTCTCAATAAGATAAACAAATCGAGTCGAATCCAAATCCTTAAGATTAAATTTCGAAATGAAACATCTAGAAGATCAGAAAACTTAAAACCAGGTTTTATGCCAAAAGCATGGCTAGAGCCATTGAAAGTGAGAGAGACAAGGAAATCCATGTCGAAATTGAAGAAAAAACAGTGGAAAACAGGAGAAAATCGGATCGAGAGAGCAAAAACGAGAGAGAAAAATAGAGAAACCTGGAAACGAGATGAAGAACAAATCACAAAATGAATTCCGTACAGCGTTAATGACTTCCGTACGGTAGACTTGGAGAGAAATAAAGGAAGGAGGGGCATTAATGGAAAGACAAGTTCTAGTTGGAAGAAATTAGGGCTCAAATAAAATAGAATGGTCTTTTTTGTAAGCCTTTTTTTGAGTGGTCTTTATATGCAAGCCCAACCCACAAAGTGGTCCTTAAATGCCATTTCCTAATACTTTTATGAATTGGACGAGTTTGGGTTCATGCTTACGCTCTCACTTGGCTTTCGTTCCAGGTTATCGAGGTTACGATATAACATCTATATTCTTGCACAAGACACTAATTATAGACTTATACTCCCTCCATTTAATACCGTTTTATTAAATGTGTAACAATTATGTTGTACACAATTTTTAAGAAAAATGTGTGGTCCACAAAAGTACTCACTCCTATTCATTTTATAAGATGTTTTAGATTTTTCACATAAATTAAGACAATTCTCTCTTCATTAATAGTTCTGATAAAATATTAAAAACAAAAATGTTGGTGTCTTGGAGAAATAAATCCACCAATAAAATATGAGAAATATACTTACTTTTTGTAGAGTCCAACACAAAATAAATGAATAACAATAAAATAAATGGATTAGATGCATAGAAAACGATAAAAATACAAAATCACATGGTAGAATCCTAAAACATCTTATACTATTAAACAAATAGTCAATAAACCAAAACATCTTATAAAATGAATAGGAGGGAGTATTTGGCTAAGAATGAGTTTGAAATATTAATTGAGTGGAAAAATACATGTGGACCCACAAATGTGTGGTTAAAATTGGATTTCATTGTAGAAGTAATTTCCATAAAAGAAAATGCGTCCAAAACGAAAAATTGTTACAATTTTAGTGAAACGGGTGGAGTATTAATTACTCTGTCCCCGGAATAACTTCCCGTTTATTTTTCGGTGGAGAAAATAAGGTATATTATATTACTTTTGGATAAAATAGTACAATGAGGAAAGGCAGGTCATGCCTACTCCGGACAAGGGCAAGGCAACCCGTATAAAAGGTGGCCTTGAAAGAGGTGTCGGGAAGTGGGACAAGTGCTCCGAGTGGATCAAAGCGTCCATTCGAAGGTCCGATCCCCCCTAAGAAAGGAAAGGGGGTGATGATTGAGGATTCGGACCTGGAGCTGGAGTCCGGAGTGAATCGGCTGGCTTCTGTCCCGAAGCTGGATAGAATTGCTGAACTTGCTGCTGCTCATCGGAAGGTACATTTCTGTCCAGATGGACTGTGATGGATTCGCCTTGTCACGACGAATTCAAATATATTTTCAAAATATTTTTCGAATTTTTGTAGATAAAGTTATATGAGATTGAATAAAAACTATATATGTAGTTAACATACAAAAAATAACAATAAAATATATACTGGCTAAAATACAACTAATCTATATATATGATAAAAGTGATGGTCTAGATGAAAGAAGAGCTATGCCACGTATGCAAAAAGCTGACGTGGCAAAATGAAGCCAGAAAAAAATCATTTTTCATCGAGTTATATTAATTTGATATATTGGTTCAGCTTAATTAGGAGTATTAACATGCAATTTGAATCCGAAAGAAATTTTGGGTGGTTTATCTTCCCTAATTATATGGGTTTCTAAAGCTAAATATAGTTCAAATACATGATTAACTTCTCCTGCAATTTATGATGGATTTGCTTAATTACCTAATGTACTATTAATAGTATACCCGATTAGGATTTCACCTTGACATTTAAAAATCCATATAAATCGACTTGGAAGTTATGTTAACAATCACTATATAAATAGAGCTTCACAATTATCCAAGATATACGTGATTATGCGTTGATAGTGTGGTCGAGATTATGCAACTGGCTAGAAACTGAGCTCCACGTGATGGGAAATACGGTGGAGATATTACAGAGATTCATTGATACGGGACCGGCAAAAGCTAAGCAGGTGTGGATCATGGTTTGGTAATGCACGGTATGGCTAATTTGGCGCACCAGGAACAGCAAATTCTTTCAGGATATATTAGAAACGGTGGTTGACGTCGTGGAAAAGGGGAAACGCATAGTGTGGTCCTGGCTGCAGTCAAATGGTTTGATTAACTCATCGTATGAGCTGAATCATTGGGTCATTTGTCCGCGTGGTATGTTAAATCTGATTTGAGATAGCTTTACTAGAATTGGTTCGGCAGATCAGTAGATGGCTTAATGTTGGCATATGGTATGGGTAGCTACTGACAGTTTGTGTTAGTGCTTCTGGTTCATAGGTATTTGATTCATCATTATATTGACTTCGAGGCATTCCTTATGCTTCTCTGTCGTTATTGAAATACATTTTAACTTCTTAAAAAAAAAACCTACGTATATATTCTATTGTATTTATCATTGTCATGTGTTCTTTAAGCTTATCCACGATCAATTCCCACATTCAAAGTCTGCCAAGGATTTGATTATTATCATTATGGAGAAGGTTGCGTTTCAATCAACGGATGCACGTTTCAATCAAAGTTTATTTCAATAATACATTTTCATTGATGTAAAACTTACATTCCAATCATGTAATGGTTCGATAGATACATCACACACTATTAATATAAGTGGTTTCATATAATTGATTTTGTTATCTAAGTTACTGCATCAATGTCTTCTTGGTATATGTAGATAGGGAAAATTACATAGAGGGACCCTCTTAGTGGCTCCTCGCTTATCTGAATCCCCATTAGTGGAACAATTACATATAGGTATAAAAAATTGGTTTTTGGTTGACCAACTTAAAAATATAAACAAACCAAACATGCCTTAGTTATTTTAAACTATTAACTTCTTCAAAACAATTTAATTATTAAAATTTTAACTCTTCTTCCCCAATCCCCACCACCACCAAAATCACTGTCGGAGCTCCGGTGGAAGCTCCGAACTTTTTTTTTTTTTTAATTGAGCTTCCGCCGGCGGAAGCTCAATAATAAAAAAAAAAAAAAAAAGACCGGAGCTCCGGCAGTCCATGGCGGAAGCTCCGATCAATAAAAGAATATTTATTTTATTATTGTTATTTAATTAAGTACATCTATACTAATAGGATTTTCAAATGCTAATAGGTACATTTGGCGGAAGCTCAATTAAAAAAAAAAAAAAAGACCGGAGCTCCGGCAGTCCATGGCGGAAGCTCCGATCAATAAAAGAATATTTATTTTATTATTGTTATTTAATTAAGTACATCTATACTAATAGGATTTTCAAATGCTAATAGGTACATTTGTTTAACAAAATACATGAAAAAGCTATTGTACAAAATGATTTTTAGAAACAGTACTTATATATAAAATGTACTACATAGTGCTCGACACTCGGCCAACGTAATATATATTAATATGTATATACTTATAGTGAAAATTTTTGAAATAAAATGATAAAATGGCAAGTTTTGGTGTATAAATAGCCTCCAATTAACTTCCAAACGATCAATTTTTTTTTTTTTTAAATAACGGTCATAATTCAATTACATGTAAGCATATAGAAGTTCAGGTTTAATTACATAGAAGTCCACATGTGCCATGCGCGTGACAGCGATAAGTTAAGGTTGTTTGGCAATTTCTAAAAGCTGATAATTGAACAGGGGCAAAAATGGACTTTCCAGCTTTTAAATCGCCAAAAGTCAAATTCGTGGACTTATATGTAATTGATTTTTATCTAACTGGATTTGAATGTTATTGTTCCACTAATGGGTACCTATCTGTAATTACGAAATCTAACAGGGGGTCCATATGTAATTTGTCCATGTAGATATTTTATTCGTTTATATAAATGTCTGCTTTGGTTAATATTCCTATTTAATTAAGAACCTGTCTCGCTATTAATTGATAACGTCAATAGCAGAATATACGACCGACACTACAATAATCATCATATAATACGACCAATAAATTTTACAACTCTTATATAAGGGTCACATTTTTTTAAAATACGACTCTTAATCTGTACTACAATAAAAAATATGACCCACTCCTATTGCGACCTTTATGACCCTTATTAAGAATCGTAATTTTTAAATACAACTCTTATTTTCCGGTTACTACTCATAATAAGAGTCACTTTAGATTTAAAAAAATGCTATTGTGTGAAACCAAGAATTATTTAAATAATAAAGCAAACCATTCATGCTTACTATGTTAACAAATCGATCATCTACTAATTTTTATGAAACAGACATATGGAACACTTCAAAGTTAAAACTACTTATAATCAATATATATATATATATAACACAAAGTACTATAAAAGACGGTCTCTATATAATTTATTTACAGATGGTCTACGTTATCAAGAAAGATCATCCATGTTATTAATTAAAATATTTATATTGTTAACGAAATGAGTTTTGTTGTATATGGAAAATAATCAATATTGATAACATAGGTGTTTTTTATAATAACATTGATGATTTTATTGACAATATATGCCTGTCTCTTAATAAATTTTCTATAAACCGTCTCCTAGGAGACTTACTCTATATATAATAGTGTGAACGTTTGTGCGGTACCAAGTACTCTCTATAACATCACGACTATTTGTTATAAAAACAACTAACATAATTTAATCGAAAGAGATCTTATTATAAAATCATAAAAATAGATGGAAAATATCAGGGTTATTGTAAAAATAACGTCTATAGATAACTTATTTATAGACGGATCTATGTTATTAACAAAATCATTCATGTTATTAATCAAAGAGTCTATGTTGTTAACAAAATGTGTCTTTTGTTATACGAGAAAACATAAATGTTGTAAAAATAGACGTTTTGATTAATAACATCGCTGATTTTCTTGACAACATAAGTCCATCTGTAAATACATGATCTAGAGATCGTCTACATGAGACTTTGCTCTATATCAAAATGATCGGAGGCTTTTTTACTTAAGCACATCAATGTTATGCATTCAATCAATATATTTTGTAAAAAAACATACTCCCTCCGTTTCAAATAAATCTTTCCATTTTACTATTATGCGGTCAAATGTCTTCGACTTTAACCGCAAATTACTCTTAAACTATAATAGTAAATAATTTAATAAAATTATATAATGAAAATTTAATTATGTATGTACCTGTATTATAACTTGGCTCTGATACCATTTGTATCAGGTAGCATAGCAGAAATACAGGTACATACATAATGAAGAATAGGTGGCAAGATTATAACATACATTTTTGGGTGAAATTTTTACATAAACATAAAAGAATCTGGAAGAATACAAAATAAAGAAAAAACTCTTTGAATACATTTTTTGCTCTGGGATTTCTTTTCTTCTCAGTCTTTTTTTCTTCTGTCCTTCTTCTCAACTTTGTGCCTTCTTAAATAGACCAAACTTTCACTGTGCGGACTTGAAATATTTTCCTTCACATCCGAATATTGCTGCTTAATTTGTGCTGATTTTTCCTCTTTATCCTTTTTCTCTGATTGAATAGTCTGTCGGGAATCTTCTTTTATGATTGAATCAGTCTGTCGGAAAATTGTCTTTCACTTTATCCTTCTTTTTCTTTAATTAGCAGTTTGTCGGGAATCTATCTGTCATTTTCTTTTGTTTTTACCTCTTTGTATGGGAGTAAAAATCCCATAACAGTCGTCCTCATTGTCTTGTTCAAAATTGACTGAGGAACTTGATTCTTCATCTTCACTTGCAGTTTGTAGAATTGCTTTCATCTTATCTAATGAGCTTGCTTGTGCTAATCTTGTTTGAATGGTATTTTTCATCATCAGGAATTCTTCATTTTGTTGAACCTTTTCTGGGGAGACAATTTGTTTGCTAAACTTTGGATGAAGTTTGAACCATTCTGATATGCTGTCTTTCTCCAGTGGACTGGTGTCCATTTTGTTCCACCATTTAACTTCTGCTTCTTTTGTTAACCAATATAAATTGGTATTTTCATCATGCCAAACATTTTGTAGGATTCTTAAAATCCAGGTTAAATTAAATTCTTTATAAAATTTAATCATCAGGGGGTATTTGTGAGAACAACTTTGTTTTTTGTACCTATCTGAAAAGTACTCGAATGATTTTTGAACTTTGTGTGGGAACATTTCTGGTAATGGTCCAAAATCATGCCACCATGCAAGAAACCAGTTAGGAAGTTCTTCTAGAGGTGGTAGAGTTTTTCCCATTAAAAAGAAATATGACATGGAGTTGACAGCATTTTGTTTGTAGAGGAATTTTGTCCAAGCTTGTATGTAATCAAAATAATTACAAATAAGATGGGGTTTTATCTCTCTCAGAGTATAAGGGTTTCCCCAATCAGCTAGACTAATAACTTTGTTGATGAAAATTTTTCGATAACCAATGGCTGAAGAGGTATCTGGATGGTTTTTTGGAACTTTGTTTTGAATATGGAGAGAATTTGTTTGGACTAAGATTGTCCTCATAATATTGTTGTGGTTTATGATGATTTTCATAAATCCTGCAAAATTTGTCGTCTAAGATAAATTGTGAAATGATAGCACCTTGTTCTGCAAATTGTGAGGTATTATCATTATCTAATTGTTTTGGAAAACTTTCTGGAATCCAGTCATCTTCAATGACACATTCTTTGTGAAAGTGTCCTGTGCTTAAATAGGGACAATCTAGCTGGTCATCTCTATTTGAAATTTGGGACTTGGTTTGTGTCAAAGTTTGTTGGGACTTAGTTTGTGTCAAAGTTTGTTTGTAGGTAGGTAATGTGGCTAATTTTGAGTGCAAAGGTGGAAATTGTTCAGGCTTGGGATATGGTGTTAATGCTACTTTGCTAAGAGGTTGAAATTTGTTGGCAATCTGCAGAGATGTTTGTTGTCTAGTTTGTGGGATAGTTTGTAATGGTTTTGGTGACAAAGATCTTTCAGGCTTACTTTGTGCATATTGTGCTAAATTTACCATAGGTCTTTTCCCGGAACTTGTGCTTGCTGCTGCCAATGGTACTAATCTTCTTTCTTCCATCCCTGAAGAAATTCTCTTGTCAAATAATCTGGAATACAACTGTCAGTTCCTTTTATGAATTCTATATCAAAATCAAAAATAGATAAGATAGCTTGCCATCTAGCAAATATTTGTTTTGATGCCAAATTTTGTACATCTTTTGTCAAAACTTCTTTTGCTGCTTTACAATCAATTTTGAGTAAAAACTTTTGGTTTAATAAATCATCTTGAAATTTGTTGATGCATAAGACTATTGAAAGTATTTCTTTTTTAATAGTTGAATAATTTTGTTGTGCTCCTGACTTCCAAGTACCCGAATGATATCTAATTATTGTTTCTTTATTATCAATAATTTGTTTAAGAATACCTCCATACCCAAATTCTGATGCATCTGTTTGTACAATCTTAAGAGTATTAGGGTGACAAATGGTTAAACAGGGAAGAGTTTTGACTTTTGTTTTTATTTCTCTAACTATCTCAGTATGTTTGTTTGACCAAATTGGCGGGTTCTTTTTCAGTCTTTCAAATAAGGGTTTACAAACTTGTCTTAGATTAGGATAAAATCCCTACATAATTTAAAGCTCAAGGAACCTTTGTAATTGGGTTTTATCTCTAATTTAAATGCAGAACTTATCTCCAAATTCTAAGGACCGTTGGATGGGTATGATAGTATTTTCATGAATTTGATGTCCTAGAAACCTTATGTTTATTTGAAATAATTTTATCTTCCTTGCAGAGACAACTAAACCATTTTCTTTTATAACTTTTAAGAAAATATTTAGATGTTTCCAATGTTGTTCTATGTCCTGGCTGAATATTAAAACATCATCTATGTAAACAATTGTAAAAGTAGTGTAAGGGGTGAATATATCATTCATAGCCTTTTGAAATTCTGATGGAGCATTTTTTAATCCAAAAGGCATAACATTCCATTCGAATTGTCCAAATGGAACTGTAAATGCTGTTTTGTACTTATCTTTTTCTGAAATTTGTATTTGCCAGAATCCTGACTTCATGTCAAATTTTGAAAATATCTTAGCATTATAAAGTCTCTTGAGTAAATCACTTTTATTCGGAATTGGATATCTAATTCATTTAAGAACTTTGTTCAATGGTTTGTAGTTTATAACTAGTCTAGGAGTTCCTCTTTCAAGTTCAGCATTCTTTTGTACATAAAATGCAGAACATGACCAAGGAGACTTGCTAGGCCTTATAATCTTCATTTTTAGTAATTCTGAAATTTTTTTTTTACAGTATTCTAATAATTCCTGGTTCATTTGTATAGGCCTTGCTCTAGTAGGAATTTTATTCTCTTCAAAATCATTCTCATAAGGTAAAGTTACAATATGCTTTTTTCTATCCCAAAAAGCTGTGGGAAACTCTGAACAAACCTCTTTTTCTATTTTCTTTCGATAAAGTAAAATTTGTTGCTGAAGAACTGGGCTTTTAATTTTTTCTTCAATTCTTTTATGACTGAGTTCTTCTTTTAGATACATAATTTGTTTTTCCTTATTTTTTATTTTTTGAAAAATTCCAGTTTCTTGTAAAAGATTTAGATCTCTGGTTGTTACCGGATATTGGAATTGGAAAAGTATTTTCTTTCCTAGGACCGTAGTTCCTACACCTTGATTATCTACGTGTAAAGGAAATAACATTTGTATGAATGGGTTTCCTAAAATGACTTTGGTGTTCAAGTTTTTTATTAAAACAAAACTTGCTCGGAAACAAATTCCATCATTGCAAATGTGTGCACTTGAAAGTTTGTAATTTATTTTTAGGTTTGTTGCATCTGCAGTTGATAACCTTTCTTTTGTTTTTTCAAAATATTTTGCCTTGATTATCCTTCTTGTATGCAATTCATATACTGCTTTGTCCATTAAGGCTATTGTTTCTAGGGTAAATGTCCCTATAACAATTTTAATTTTGACATACCATCTTTGGTTGGTAATTTGTGATAGAGCATTTATGAATGATTCTCCATTATCTTTCTTATTTTCTACATTATCAACTTTGTTGGTAATGCTTTCTTCTTTTAATTCATCTTTTAGTTTTAAAATTAAAATAACTTGTTTCATTTCTTCATTTTCCTGCCTTAATTGTCGTATTTCTGTTTTTACTTCCTTAATCTCTCGTTGAATATCATTAACAGAGATGCTGTTTATTTTGTGGGAATTGAATGTTTTTATTACGTCTTTGAAATCTGTTTTTTGTTTATTTGAAGTAGAAGTTTCTTGTCCTTTTTCTAAAATCATATCTTTTAATTTCTTTAGATAATTATCTTTTTGTTGAGGGTCTTTGACCTGATCAATTATTTCAAATATTAATTCATATTGACTTTGTTTTGTGATTACTAAAAGTTTCTTACTACAATTGCAAACACTCTTTCCCATTTGGTCAGGGAGACAGTAACACGAATCTTCTTCTTCTGAATAATCAGAAGTTTCATCATTATCTGATTGAATCTGATTAAATTGATGATCTTCTTTATCTGTTCCTATTTTCCTTCTTCATCAGAACTTATTTCAGAAATTATATTTAAAAGCTGATTTTTTAATTGTTCGTCTGAAATTAATTCTTGTATCTTTTGCCTTACCTTGCAAGTGTTGGCATAATGTCCAGGTGTCTTACATTTGTGACATATTATTTTGTCTAGAGGGACTCTTTCTTTTTTATAAAATCTTTCTTTTTTCTTATAAAAACTATTTTTACTATTTGGTTTGTAATCTTGCTTATTGACCTTTTTGTTGGAATATTTTCTCTTGTAAGGTTTTCTGTCATGGCAAAACCAAACTGTTCGCACCAGCTTCCCAATTCCTTTCTACTTACCATATTTTGTTTCTTTAGCTGGGATTTTAATTTTAAATCATTACAAATTTGTAATACGGTCAGATTTATTTGGTTTATAATTTCTCCGTATGGCATTGTTTCTATATTTCCATTGATGTTTTTAATTTTTTCTCTTACCTTTTTCGCAAATAACTTTGGTAATCCTAAAATAAATTTTTCTTTCCAATAATAATTATTCGAATCATCCCTTTCATAAATTTTTGTAAGGAAAACATCTTTGTACCATTTGAAATCCTGAAGCTTTCTACATTTTAGATTTTGTAAAATTTCAGTATTTCTTTCACTATACCAATTAGGATCACCAACAAAATGAAGTAAAATAGTGTAAATGAGGGAAGTAATCACACTAAATTTGTCTATTATTATCATCTAGAATTGGTATTCCATTGTCATCTTGTTTAATACTATCTAATATTACATTTTGTTCTAATGGTGTAAGGGAGTTATCCCACCATCCTTTTAATTGTCCATTAAATCCTAAAATTAAAGTTTTTGCACAATCAACTTGATCCATTCTATTTCCATATATGTTTGATATGACTACCATTTCTTGACAAGTTTTTATAATATGATATTCTGCTAACCCATCTATATTCCACTCGTAAACTGTTGACCCATTAAAAGTCCTTTGAGTATGTGTTTCTTCTTATTGGATGTCTGGGGGAGTGGGTATAGGATAGAAATTTTTGTGTTCTATAGGAAAAATATGATTACTATCTTCAGACTCATCACCTGAATGGACAGTTTCTAATGATTTTTTTAAAGTATTTAATTTTTCTAAATTCAAATCTCCTAACTTAGAATTTATTTTCTGAAGAATCTTTGTTTCTGTTAACTTAGGTTTATACTCATTGATTTTAAAAGGAAATCTGTGTATCTGCTTATCTGGTGAGGTATGTTCTTTACTTGAGGATGCTAAATTTGTCTCAACTGGAGATTGGCTTCCTAATTTCTTTTCTATACTATCTTCTATTCTTTCTAATTGTTTTCTCAGACAATGTAAAATTATATTAGTGTAATTTCTTTGTTTCATTCCTGACTCATCTTCTTTGTTGTCAGTAAAGACTGGCGTACAATCTATGACATCTGCTAAAACCTTTGTTCTTACAGGCTCCAAAGGTGAAAATTTATGCGAGATACTTGAGCCATCTTTCTTTGTAAAATAAGATTTTGTTTTGGTTAAAACTGAAAGTTTATTATACTTTTGAAAAAAAATAAGTAAAAAATGGTATGATTTTGTGTAGTAATCATAAATTCATACCAACTGTTTCTTATGACATTTCTTTGTTTTTCAGAGAATGTTTCCATGAACCATTTTCTTTCTTGTTTGTTTTCGTCACTCATAAAATCTTTTTTTATCAAACTCTTATCTATACAAAATCCTTTTGTCAAAACGTATATGCTTGAAAGATTTGGTGAAGTTGGTTTATCCTCTTCTTGTTGTTCTAAATCATTTGTGCTATCACTAAAGCCTTGTGAAGTATAAACTGGTTGGGCAACATTTTTATGTGTTCTAACTCCTTGAAAATTATGTCTATCTCTTTCAAAAATACTAAAAGAATTTATATGGGAATTACTCCGAGATAAATATTCACTATTTCTCTGTGAGCTATAATCTCTAAATGACATAGAACTTTGTCTGTTAAATCTTATACTAACCCCTCCATCTGGGTAGTCTACTATATTATTTTCTATTTCAGTATTTTCTATTGGTTGGGATCTTGGTATTGTTCCAGAAGGAAGCAACCAAGCTTCAGGAAGATTAACATTTTTCCATTCTATAGCCTTAGGGACTGTAAGATTAGACTTTGACTTATTAATTTCCCAAAAGATAGTTTGTCCAGAAGGTTTTTCATAATGTACTGCTTTCACATTTAAACCCGTATTCATAACTTTGTAATGTATTCTATAAAATATTTCATATATATGAGAACCATGCTTCATTTTGTAATTATGAGTTTTTACATTTAAAGTAAGAATATCTAAAATATGTGGGTCAGTCAGGGATATGGTAAAATTCGGATGACAATTAAAATAAATTGGTCCATTACAAAGTCTTGTTTCAATTAATCCTAAAAG
The DNA here is from genome assembly GCA_026545765.1 of Plantago major. Taxonomy (NCBI): domain Eukaryota; kingdom Viridiplantae; phylum Streptophyta; class Magnoliopsida; order Lamiales; family Plantaginaceae; genus Plantago; species Plantago major. The sequence goes on along the minus strand of CM048843.1, from coordinate 84,975,209 downwards.
AGAATCTTGAAAATCAAAATGTCTAGCATCTCTAAGTGCAACAAAAATGCTAGTATCTAATCCTTCTCTTGTTAAAGGTTTAATAGCAATTTGTACAAGACCTATATGTAAGAATTTGTATCCACTGGCTATATGCTTTCTAATTGACTTTTTAGTGAATAAATGTAAAGTTTGTTGATCACTTACTAAAGGAAGGACTTGTTCTTCTGTTTTTATAGTATAAGTTGATCTAAAGTCTAATATGCTTTGTTTATATATTGTACTCTTATCTACATTTGGTGGTTTCCAATTGAACAAATCTTTATCTTCCCAAGTATTTTCAATAGTAGATACTACATTTTCATTAGTATCTGGTACAGATGATGAGGCAGAAGCCATATTGTTCCCAAAAAGCTTATTCATTAATCTTACTAGCTTGATTTCGTAAAAGCTAATTCATACATCGTCTTACACACCTATTCAAGGAATTATATGCGTGTCTACCAGAATCAAAACTTACTACAAAATCAAGTTTGTTTAATTAACTAATACTCTCCCCGGGGACTTTATGGCTCTGATACCATTTGTATCAGGTAGCATAGCGGAAATACAGGCTCTGATACCATTTAATAAAATTATATAATGAAAATTTAATTATTAAATTTTTATTATATGATTTTATTAAATTATTTACTATTATAGTTTAAGAGTAATTCGCGGTCAAAGTCGAAGACAGTTGACCGGTCAAAGTCAAAATGGAAATATTTGTTTGGAACGGAGGGAGTATTTAATATTTTGTATTAAATCACCTATGTGCACAATACATATATCAATTATAAGTCGGATTTATCTAACAATGAAATGAACAAAAATCGAAATTAAGTTTGCAACAATTTCCAGTAAAGAGTGGGAAGACACTTTTACATCTTACCCCTAATTACAATTTACAACATTATAACAAAAATTACTATTATATTTTAGCATTTGTCAAGAAACTCCTTTGAAGGAGGGCAAAATATAAAATTCATTAAGGGCATAGTGGTCCATTCACTTTGTACCAAACTTGAGCAACTTCCCCTCTTATAATAATAATATATATATATAAATAATAATAAAATAGTAATAATAATAATAATAATAATAATAGTAATAATAAATGATAAAAGTGATGATCGGAATGTAAAAATAGTGAAGCCTTGAAAAAGTGAATTATAATTGAAGCCTTGAAAAAGATAACCGTATCAAATTGAACCCTTGAAAAAGTGAATTATAATTCTAACATAAATATTCATATATCAGCACTATATTTAGATAAAACGTTCAGCACTATAAATAAATATCTCCCATATATATAGATAGATTAAAAGAAAACTATCCAACAATTTCTCAACTAACTAATCTGATTGTTTTAGACATATGAAATTTTCCGCCATAGTAATCCGCAGATAACACCAACATATACTCCATAATCTAAACATTTTATCTAAATATAGAGGTTAACAAATTTAATTTAAACTGAATTTTAAATTAGAGTCCCACATTAATAGGATACATAGCATTTGTTAACCTCATCACTCTTAACGTTAGTGCATTCCGGAATACACTAACGCATAATGTTCCAAGTCGGTGACAATAAATTACTTCGATCATCATCCGCCATTAAGCATCCCTCACGCGAAACAAGAATATCATTATCCATCCTACTAGACGATTTGCAAATGTACATTATATATGTTCTTGGTAGCCATATCAAGTATGTCGAATTTATATGGTTATGAAAATGAAGTTAAGGAAGTTCAGGTGCTTCAAAAATCAATTACTTTTGGGCGATCAAATATACGCTCGAGAGAAAAGGTCGTGGGGACAATGCAAGTATGGAACGTTAACCATCTTGGATTTTTGCAGGTTATAGAGGATAAAGTAGTTATTCAATATGAAAGGTGCCATGCATATTTGAGTTGTAAGATCCTTCTCAACGCTATTCATGTATCTCATTACGAATTAGCATTTTATGATTTGATGGGCATCAACATCATACAGTGCATTAAGATTGTATAGACTATGAACGTCTTGAAGCTAGCATAGTTCCTTTGGTCTGCTCCTTTTGTATATGGTGTTAGGAACTCAAAATATGGATGCTTCAAACCATGAAACTCAATTCGAAGTGTAAACTAACTCTAAGAATGGGATAGCTTCAACTCGAAAATTCAAGTTAAATGGTAAACTCAACTTTAAAAACAAAAAAAAATCCAACTTGAAACTGAATTTGTAGGGCAAAACAACTCTAGAAGTGATATCGTTTCAACTTGGAAACACTACTAGAAGGGTAACCCATCCTATCTGGAAAAATATACTAACGATGAGATAATTCCAACTTGGGATGTAACGCCCAGAGTTTCAAGAGAGCTTTTAGGAGTTGAGAGAGCTACTCATATCAACCACCATTCTTTTCAGGAATCCATCAATAAGAACTTAAGAGTTAAGCGTGTTTGCTCTGGAGCAATCTTTGGATGGGTGACTAACTACAAAGTCTTCCTCGTGTGCGAGAAATGATATGTATTGGTACAGTGTGGCCATCATATTACATATAGATAAGTCCAGGAGTAACCGTGTCGTCCCAAATGGTCGGGTCTCGCTCCATACAGGGGCGGGGCATTACAAATGGTTTCAAAGCCGAGCCTACCAAAAAACCGACAATTGGTGGACGATTGGTCCGGACAAGATGCCACCGGGACATCGCACAATTTAAGAGTGGTGAATGTCATGACCCAAAGTATTAAGAGAGCTTAAATGAGTTGATAATGTTACTCATACCAACAAGATGTACTTTTATTTTCGAAATCTATCATTAATGAGTTAAGCGTGCTTGCTCTGTAACAATTTAGGATGGGCGACCAACTGGAAAGTCTCCCGATGCGTGTATGAGTGATGATAAACTGCACGGGAAATGATATTTTTTGGTATAGTGGGCCCCTCATATCATCTTTCTCAATCCAGATAATAAACGAATTCTACAAACAAGATAATTCAATCTCTATTAGAAAACGCAATCCATTGTATATATCAAAATACTATAAGAATGTGACAATTCCATGCGAAAACTTAATTTTAATTGTAAGCTCAACTGTAAGAATATGATACTTACAATTTGGGGACTATATTCCAAGAGTAAACCATATTGTATGGAAAAAGATATCAAAACATGATACTTCCAACTCAAGGATTCAATTCGAAGGGTAACCCAACTATACGAATTAGATTGTTCCAATTTGAGAACTCAGTGTGGGGGGGTTAACCTCAACTAAGGAATGTGATGGTTCCGACTTGAAAACTTAATTTGATAAGCAAACGAACTCTAAGAATTGATAATTACAACTTGAAAACTCTATTGAAAGAGTAAAACCCAACTATTTGAAATAATAACAATGAGAATTGGATAATACAATATGGAGAATTCGATTCAAAGGGTTAAACATCTTTAGAAACGGGATAAATCCAACATGGGAACTCAATTTGAAGTGCAAACTACACTATTTGAAAATAATATAAGAATTAAATAATTCCAACTTAGAAATTCTATTCAAGGGGTTAACCAACTCTAAGAATGTGACATTTAAAACTTGGATATTTAATTCGAATGGTAGACCAACTCTTTCTTTTTTTTTTAAGAGAAAAAAGATTTCATTAATGTCAAACTTGAATTTGTTACATCCGGGTTATCAAATGGAAGTGAAGAAAAACCAAAGCTATCCAAACAAGCGTCATGTGCTAACTGATGAGCAACCTTATTGCAATTTCTAGGAACAAATAAATGAGAGAGAATGGAAAGAACTTGAAAGCTTGTGGATATCTTCAATATTACTTCCTGTAGCAGTACGTTGCTGAAGGTGAGTAATGAGACGCAAGCAATCTCCTTCAAGTATCAGGTTTATAACTCCCAATGGTAGACCAACTCTAAGAATGCAATAACTGAAACTTGAGAACTCAATTAGAATTGTTGTTGAGACCATATTAAAGCTCTCATGAGTTATGAAATCATATGTCCTGATGAGGATGACATCATGAATAGAAAAAATGTATATTCAGTCGAAATTCCTAAATATAAATAGCGCTTAGGTATCTCAAACCATCTCCATTCGGTTGAAAGTTGGTTGTCCTATTTTGCTTATAAGAAACATCGACCAGTCTACTGAACTCTGTAGTGTCACGTGTTTGATTGTTCCTATAATTGAGAAGCATTTTGTAAAAGGCGAAGATGATAGCTTGACATAGGATACTTATACCTCGCATGTTATTAAGACCTTCTGATATTACTAAACTTCCTATTATATACCAGCGCAGACACGTCCCTATTTATGTTGATTTGTTATATATGTTGTGACTATTAATAAGAGTTAGGAACGGTCTTTAGCTGATGTCGGTTTACATCTCTCACACCAGTATTTATTCATGGTTCGTTGTATGTTACATTCTCGAGAATCACCAATAAAAAAGACTCAAATTTGTATCCTTGGATTAAGCAATACACCCCACATACATCACGGTCAATGTTGTTTACAATGAAGTTTTTCACAATCTTCATGGTATAAATATATCAATACAACATCCATGAATTATTATTTTTAATTAGTTTGAATGACACTGAATTAATGTAATATTTATTTTTTGTACCGTGATGTAGATATATCTGGAGGGTGAAGATTAATTCGTTTTGTCCTTTACATGTTTTTACGTACTTGACTAAAATTTTGTACTATATTGATTTTCTCGAGTTATTTCAGTTATCCTCCGCTTATTTATTATTAAAGTAAATTAAACGGGTCGGTGTCTATCCAACCCCGTTCGAAATAATTAATGATGTTCAGGCTCGGATCTCGCATATACTCGAACCCGTTCCATACCTTACTCGACCGCAACATTTTATGATCCAGTTAGTAAAAACTACATATTTCCGGGGGTGGGGGGATCTGGTAAATATTATATATGTAGGCGGGCAAACTCTTTTCGATCTTCTCTCTACTTTCCTGATCTCCATAACGGGTTGGAATTACTGTAACATGTGAAATTATGTTTGTAAAATAATAATTCTTTGGTTGTTGGGAACCAACCTTATTGATTGTGTTTTATTACTGTATACTTTTGTATTTTATTTTGGTTCGGACTTGAGGGATACAACTTTTTAAAAAACATGTAGTTGTGACTAATAACAGGTCAGGTATATGTTATCAACCCCTCGGGTCCCGAACGGGCTAAGGTCGGATTCTACTCCTTTCAAAGCTTATCCGTCATGATGAGTCGTATTTTACATTTTTTATAATTAGCATAAAAAAGACTCAATAATATAGTATTGGATGAAGAAGTACTACCCACCACACCACGACCAACGTTGTTTACAAATAAGTTTGAATATCTTATTTTCTCGATTAATTTATTTTGTCCTCCACTTAATTTCTATTTATTATTAAAAGTAAATTGTACCGTACGTGGCATCGCCACGGGTTAGTACTATTTCCATGTAATTCCACGTAGAACTGAATTAATCTGGTGTGGTTTAGACCCATTTGCTTTACCTAATATATGGATGGATGGATTGTATCTTCAGCCCGGGTCCGCCCCAATAAAAAAATATATATATATATTTTTAAAAATTTTGGGTTTTAGGTCTTGTCCTAGTTCCCTCTTCATTCGCCGCTTTTCTATTCTGTTTCACTTCTTCTCTTCATTCGCCGTTTTTTGGTTGCTCCTGGACCTGCACTTCCTTCTTCCTAGTTCTGCCTTTGCTCCCTTATTCATTCTTCATTCGCCGATCTTGGCCAGCCGTTCTTGGCGCCTCCTCGCTTTCATTGCTCCGCCTCCGCAACGCAAGTCAGGCCAATACTACTCTTTTCTTTTCTCCATTGATGATTAATCACTCATTTGATCATTTTGTTTCACTAATTGTGTTAATTAATTGGAACCCTGCATTTTCCTCTTTCAATTTCGTTTACTAGGGTTCGGAATTTTAATTCCTGGTTGACTGGTTTGCTTTTGAATGAATTGGTTCCAATGAGTGATTAATGAAACGAAATGATGATAAATCATGATCCTCGGTTCCGATTGGGATTTCTGAGATTTGCCCGGGATGGGCATGCCAATCCCACCCAGGTGCCAAAATGCACCGGGATTGCGGGATCTCGTCGGGATTGACAACACTGTATAAAATAATGTATATATGCATATTTGCTAGAGTCTGACCTTCATTATATCTATGTTTGATGATGACAGCCTTTTGATTCCTCTTGGGCTTTACAAACAAAAATCTTCTATATAAACGAAGTAACCTTCTTTACACTTCTTAATGCACTTGTGTTGTAAAGAAATTTCTATTAATGCTGGAAGAGAAAACACGACCGACTAATGATGGGATCTAAAGCGATATCCAAAACAGGATTAACAAACCATCCGTGGTATGAAATACCAGAATACAACCTCATTGTCTTTCCCAAGAAGCGAGCGATTGAGCAGCATAGGAGAGCTCTGCCAATTGCTCAAGGTAATTAATTCAACTGCTTCAGTTAGTTTTTTCAGTTTTCTCTATTTTGGTGTGTAGGGCTTATTTGAATGTGAGAATGTAGTAGAATGTATTAAACATTGACGCGTTGCAACTGTTCCGGGTTTTAGGCATTGTAATGTTGTGAATATGAGTAAAAAGTAATATTTGCTCCTCATGACAAAACCATGAAACTGGAGGTGGATCGTGAGCTCATATACAAGGTTGCTAACTTTGATTACCCTCAATACTTGGAAACTCTTAAAAAGTTACTGAATGGTGAAGAGGAACTGTACTTAGGCTCTGTTCTTTTCAACTGAAATTTACTGAACTGAACTGAATTGTAGTATAAAATATAACTAAGCAGAACTGAACTGAATGGAACTGAACTGAATGAGTTTTCAGTTGAAGAGAACAGAGCCTTAGTCCACTAGTTTTAATTGAGTGGCTTAATACTTTTTTCAATTTTCTCTAAGGAGTTTGTGAGCAAGAATAGCAAGTTTGTTATTTTATCTATTCTCAGGGTTGATTGGGCCAGGAGGGGTGGTATTGGGAAACATTGGCTAACTAGAACATACTCCCTCCTATTTTTAAGATGTTTTGGCTTATTGTTGATTTGACAAATATCAAATGTTTTAGAAGATTCTATCATGTGATTTAATGTTTTCACTATTTTCTATGCATCCTACTCATTTATTTTATTGTAATTCATTTGTTTTGTCTTGAACTCTACAAAGTTTAAGCATATTTCTCATCTTTTATAGGTGAATTTATTTGTCCAAGACACCAATATTTATATCTTCACTCTTTTACCAAGACTATTGATGAAGAGAGAATTGTCTTAATTTGTGTGAAAAAAACCAAAATATCTTATATTAAAAATAGGAGGGAGTAGTATACTACTAATTGTTAAGAAAGGCATTCAGCTTTGTGGGAGGAAGTGAGGATAAAAGATAACGAGTGTAAATGAGAAGTTATCTCCAGTTGCATTGCATTCTACGGTGGCATTGTGGGGAGAGGAATAATAACTTCTATATGGAATGTCGATACCTAGTCCTAGATTATTTTCTTTTACATTTTTTTTAGTTTGTGGTGTTGATTCGAGTTGCCAAATTATTCACATCTGTTCCTCATAAATAAGTAAAACGCTAGATGCTGTGTTACTGTGCTTCAGGGTTTAGTAGCTAAACAAACTTGTTGATTTCAGCCCCCACTTACTTCCTCGAGGAGGTATAATGAATTTGATAACTTTATTCTCCATATTTGGACCTAATCTTTATTTGTGTCATTCCAAAATCTTCAATCTCTGTGCTAATTACTTTGACCTGATTGAATTTTTTCAGTTGAAAAGAGACTTTTGGAAGAAGTTCGCAATAATGATATTCTAATTATTGTTGGTGAAACCGGCAGTGGAAAGACAACACGTAAGTTTGCACGACTGAGTTTTATCCGCAACTTCTCTGTCTTAGATTAGGAGGTTATAGATGCTTCAACTTTTAAAATTAGTTTGGATTCACAAGCTTCCATTTATTTAATCATATAATAAATCTGAATGTTAGTGGCCCAGGAGTATAGTAGAGGTGTGATTGAGGTACATTTCTTGTACTTTGTGAAATAAATGTTGTTTTAGCCTTTGGTTTTATCTTCTAAAAATCATATAACCAAGAAGCACATAGAGTGCAATTGGAAGTTAAAATCACGTTCGTCACAGAGTAGTAGATTCTTATTTTTTTTAAGTATGGAGCTTTTCATGTCTGTTAGTTCCTGGTTTCATTTTGTAATTGCCTCTAGCAATAGGAGCCTGTTAAAGTTTTCTGGATAGTGACATGCATGTGTTCTTATTTGCATAGTCTTAATACTGTTTGTCAAAACTTCTGACCTATGTGAAGAAATAATAACTTGACAGAGTTACCCCAGTATCTGTTTAATGGAGGATTCTGTCGCAATGGAGGTATCATTGGGATAACTCAACCTAGACGTGTTGCTGCTGTAACAGTCTTGAAAAGGGTTGCTGAGGAATGTGGAGTTTCTCTGGGTGAAAAGTTTGGATATTCCATCAGATTTGAGGATATGACTTCTAACTTTACAAAGATCAAATACATGACAGACGGCTTGTTGTTAAGGTCTGACACCGGTCTTCATGCTGTAGAGAAAATTATGCCCCTTCATATTTTTTTATTTAAAAAAAAGAGAGTATCTTGCAACTCATTTAAAGCTGGATTGCACGGATCAAACTTGGCTCCACATCTTGTGAAATATTTGAAGTAACTGATTATGTTTGAATGTGGTTACAGGGAAGCATTACTGGACCCATATCTTTCAAAATATTCAGTTATTATTATTGACGAGGCACATGAGAGAACTGTCCAGACGGACGTTTTGCTTGGTTTGTTGAAGAGAGTACAGAAGACAAGGTCTCAAGGGTCTAGGAACACAGTAGATGCGGAGCCTGCGGAAGTTGAAAATGGTACACATTCGGGGAAAGAGAATAATAGTCTTCTCAGACAATGTAGTAGCAAAAAGTTGCTCCACTGAAGTTGATTATCATGTCCGCTAGTCTGGATGCACAAGTTTTTTCTGAGTACTTTGGTGGTGCAAGAGCTGTTCATGTCCATGGGCGACAACATCCCGTTGATATTCTATATACTTATCGACCTGAGGATGATTATGTGGATGCAGCACTGATCACCATATTTCAGGTGCTAACCATGGTCTTCCTTGCTACTGATGGAATCATCTCTTGTTTCAGTTATTTGAAACACCTATAGGCATATATCCATCACATGCTGACCTGTGGGCTACCAACGAAATTCACACATTTGGCAAAAGTATCTCATAAATATGTTTGATTGTGTTCATAATTCTTTTTATGTAAAGCATCTGGCTCTGATAGAGATGTGAGTGAATGAAAAACCAAAAATATTAGAATCCAGGATGCTTTGACTATAATCTTGTTGGAGTAAACTTGAGATTAAAATGTACTTTTTTTGTAGTGTCATAAAGCAATTTAACCTTGACCATGAGATGTTATAACAAAATTTTAGCCAACTTTCAGGAAGGGAAACGTTTTAGGTATATCCTTGATAAAATTGAAGATCTGGATTGCAAGTCACAACTTAAATGGGTCTTTTGCATGCGTTCACTAATCTTTATCGATGCATATTCCATGGACTATAAATGCTTGTAAATTTCTTTTCTTTTTGCAATGTATTTCTGGTATTCTATACTCTATTTGGCTGATATTATGCATTTATCTTTGCTGTATAATACAGTCAATGTCATTTATCACACACACAGAGGTGGTTATAATGGATGCTGTTATTTGAAGATGACAAAACCTTGACAGGCTTCCTCAGTTTTTGGTTCATTCTAACTGTTCACAGTAATACCTAGATTTAAATCTTCCCCATTGCTTCTTTTTACTGTAGATACATCTGGAGGAAGGGCCTGGTGATATTCTTGTCTTCTTGACCGGCCAAGAAGAAATAGAATCAATTGAGAGGTTTGTCCAAGAACTCCTTCCTAAACTACCAGAGAGTAAGCGCAACCTTGTGGTCCTTCCAATATTTGCCCCTCTTCCATCAGAGAAACAAATGAAAGTTTTCAGGCATGCACCAGCTGGCTTTCGAAAGGTTGATCTTCTTTGTTTATTTGTTTGTCTTAAAATGTTATGAGTCTTATGAGCAAAGCAGACAATCTTTAGTCTGGAATGTGGTCATCACTCGCTATATAGATTCATATATGCAGATTAATATTTTTTTTATGTACATCCATGAAAACACAATGCATCATGTCCACCGAGAACATGTATAAATTATTATGACCGAGACTGCAAGGACCTCAATATCTTTGAAAACACTATGACTGAGACTGCAAGGACCTCAATTTGATCAGATACGAGAAACAAAATACCACAAAAGTTCCTCCAAAATCACTACTCATTGAGTCATGAATTACAGTAATTGGTGATGCATACTATACAGAATAAACTCCTCAAGTCAGAACTGTGGTAGAACAGTGTACCTATAGACTCCAAGTACTCGATGTAATAGCCTTCGGTGTTCTGTAAGTCTGTTTTTTCTTCCAAGAACATGACAACGCCAGTGATGTATAAATTGCACCTAAGATATTCTGTATTTAATGGCATATAAGATATAAGGTTGATCATCCAATATCTATGGGTTGAAATGTTATTCCGGAGCTGTATAGTTGTCATTTTTGTGGTCATGCTTAGCACAGTCATTGGATATATAGCTTTGATTCTATGAATGTATGTGGAACAGTGGAAGTTCTCTTTGTTCTGCAACTGTATACTTTTCATGCACATGAACCTTGCGTGTTTAGTCAATATGACACAAGTTGATTTTGCTTGAATCTTTCAGGTAATATTAGCTACTAATATTGCGGAGACATCGGTAACAATACCTGGAATCAAGTATGTCATTGACCCCGGAATGGTTAAATTACGCTCTTATGATGCTTCATCAGGAGTTGAAACATTGGTAGTTATTAAAACTTCTAAAGCACAAGCACTTCAGAGAAGGTACGGCAACTCAATTATCCTAACCTGCCCCTCATAGGAATTAATTTGTTCTACACATTTTATGTTTCCAAGTCAGAATTTTCACCAAAACCTGAGGGGAATCACACATCTGGAACCTTGGTGTTGTTTTGAGAAATATAAGTCGATTTCAAATATTTAAGGGTGCTTGTGAGTAGCGAAAATGCCTGCATTATTTATTAAAACACTGAAGGAGAGAGCCACGTTTTATTTGGAAGCAAACTCAACACAGTTCCATTTTTCTTCTCTTAGTGGGCGTGCTGGCCGTGAAGGACCTGGTAAATGTTACCGTCTTTATCCCGAGAATGAATTTGACAAGCTTAAGGATGCCACACTCCCAGAAATCAAGAGATGCAACCTCTCAAGTGTTGTTTTGCAGCTTAAAGCTCTAGGGATTGACGATATTATTGGGTTTGATTTCATCGAGGAACCAGACAGGTAAATGTTACAAGAGTGGTCAATTTTCTGCATGTTGCTCTGCTAATTTTGCTGCTTCTATCTTAGTTTTCTCCATTTAGAAACTTTACCAACTATAAAAGTGCTTCAGAGAATGTTAGGTGAAATATTATACGGGTCGAAATGTTATTCCAATAACTATTTTAGTTCATGGAGCTCGACCTCCATGGAGTTCGAGTGGTGGTGCCAGGTATAAGAAAAAATGCATGCCATATGCGCTTGCCGATAAGTTTATATTAAATATGCTATATTTTCTAATTTATGTTGTAAATTTACTTAATGAATACAGTACTTCAATAACATGAAAAAGGTTTGTGTGCAAACTAATATTTTTTCCTTTATATAATTAATACTATGCCCTTTAAGGCGCTTGTGCTTTCATAATTTTTCTAACTTTGACGCTTTTGTGCCTACGCTTGTGCTTGCACTTGTGCTCCAGGTGATCTAGGCTATAGCTAATGGTTCAGTCAAGCTTGAAAACATTATATACATGCTTGCTCTTTTTCTAGTGAACATAATGCTTTGTTTGCTTTGAAATGGTGGTGCTTTCTTTTATATTAGGATTAGATCATCTAAAAGAAGTTCTGTTAGTTTCTACCTTCATACATGGGTTGTTCAGCAGTTCAGGTATACTTCATGTCTGCTGATGAACTGATATAAGGATACCATGACATGCTTATACTCTAGGCTGAATGTAGTGGATGAAATCCATTATTACAATATTTTGACTGGCAAAAATGTCTAATCTTTTTGTTGTGTGCATGTTTGTTGTTAATGGTCAGATTAGTATCTTCAAAAATGAGAAAGTAACATTAGACAAAACTCTGAGAATTTAAATGTTTAATTATATAATATCCATTTATCTCCATACTGGCGTTTATCTGGTGTTTGGTCATTGTATGCTTTTACTTGTGCAGGATGACCATCACCAAGTCAATGGAGCTTTTATTATTATTAGGTGCTCTTACAGAAGATGGTAAATTGTCAAATCCAGTTGGTCACCAAATGTCCAGGCTCCCTCCGGATCCTATTTTTTCGAAGGCCCTCATTGTTGCCAGTCAATTTCATTGCCTGGAGGAAATGTTAAAATTGTTTTAGTTGTTTCAATGCTCTCGGTCGAGTCTATTTCTTATGCTCCTCGAGAAAAGTTAGAAGAGGTATGTTGTATCATTTTGCTTCAGTTCATTTATTCTTATCATTACAATATGTCTATATATAGGACTTGCAAAATTTATCACTTTGGCCAAGCAAGATAAAATGATGAAATGATGACAGGAATGTTGTCTGGTGTATTCAAAAGTTCTCTATTTAGATAGTAGATTTAAGGGGCTTATAACTTGTTTGAGCTAACAACTATGAATTTTATACATGCAGTCTAGAATTGCGTTCAGAAAGTTTGCAAGTTATGATGGTGATCATGTGACATTACTAACTGTATTTCGTGCTTCAAACGACTTTTTTGAGAAGAACAAGCAAGTCAGTAATGAAAAGTCTGAAAAGAACCTGAGAAGATGGTGTAAGGAGAATTTTATCAATAACCGTTCCTTAAAGCAAGTTCGAGATATCCACAGGTTTGTGTATGAATTTAAATTTCTCTTTGTATCTCATTGGTTTGTGTATGAGTTGAAAGTTCTCTTTGTATCTCATAATATATATTGAATTTTGATGATATTCTTGTTATAGCCAAATACGAGTGAATGTTGAGCAAATGGGTCTTCCCATCACTTCATGTGGAGATGACATGCTTCCGTTCCGTAGATGCTTAGCTGCTTCCTTTTTTGTTAATGCAGCTTTGAAGCTTGATGATGGAACTTACAGGTAATTGTGTAATTTGCTTAATTTTGTAAAGGATGATTAGTTTTTAAAAAGGTTTCACCTTACTTGATTGTGTATGGCAGGACGTTATCGAGCGGTAAGATTGTATCAATTCACTCCTCGTCTGTGTTACTCCAGTCGAAGTCGAAGCCAGAGTGTTTAATATTTAATGAACTAGTAAAAACAAGTTCGACTTACGTCCGCAATGTTTCCAGAATAGAATATGTGTGGTTACCTGAGCTGGCTCCTCAGTATTTTGGTTTTCAGGATTGATTATGTTCAATTCTGTTATGTATCTGGAACAAATCCCACCACGCCACCAGCTCCCCAATGCTCCCAAGTGGTGCTCCCAAATGGTGTTCTTGGTGTTGCCTATATTTTTTAGAATTATTGCCCAACTATTAATAATTATTTAATTTAATTAGTAATACAATTTGGTTCGTATATCTTCTTTGAATTCTTGATGAATGATCGGACTTTATATTCGTTTGGATAGAGACGTACAGAGACGTTATTTGAATTCTTGATTAATGACTTTCTTTATATTCCTGGTAATTGAGTATTGGTAAGTGGGAGTATGTTTGGAGCAGTGTAATGTCTGTCTGGAAATTTAGGTGTAGGGATGCGGTTTGTATGGATTATGTATAATGTTGTGTTAATCTTTGTATTAGTACATCTTGAAGTTCGAGCCTTCTTTATATTACGTGTACATTTTAATTTCTTAATAATTTATTTTACCGTTGCGCAAAAAGAAAGAAAATATTTAAGTGGAAAACTTCTTTTTTTTTGGAAGAAAGAGAAAATATTTAAGTGAAAAAATTAATGGTTTGACTTTAATAAATATGAATGATTCAAGTGAGTTTTATAATGTTTGACACTAAGTGCAAGGTTTTCATATATTGGTGAGTCCTATAGGCATATACTTACTATCCAATTGATCCTTTAAAAAAGCCCAAGAAACTACTTCACTTTTTACAGGCCAGGGAAAAACTATGACACTAAACAACAAGATTACAGATGCCAAGATCTTAGAAAGCTAAATATGAACTGTTTCATCATCTCAGTAAAATTGGCTGGTGGTTTTATTCACAATAAATGTGTATTTTAAAATTTAAAATATTCTCATACAAGTCGACAACTAAAAAGTCAGGAAAATAGTTTGTATACAGCAAAAGTAATCAAAATTTTCTTGTTCTAGTATCTACTCGTGACCATAGAATCCACAAAAAATGGATCTACTTAGACCGACAACAGGTTGGCCATTTGTGGTGGGTGGGACCCACCACAAAAAAATTTAAAAAAAAATAAGTGAATGATGGGCGCCCAGGTCTGGGCGCCCATCAAGCAACCAGCAACCTGCTGGTTGCTTGGATCAATTGGATGGGACAAGTGTCCCCTCCCTATTGGACCTTCTTTTTTTTTTAGATTTCTTTATTTCTTTTAATAACTTTTTATTATCCTTTCGAAAAAAAATAAAAAATATATTAAAATTCATAAAAAAAAATTATCTTTAAATAGACACCAATATTACTACAATTTTCACACATCTGAAAAATCCCCTCCTATCAACTACTTTATATCTCAAACACAAATCATTTTCGGTTCTCTCCGATGGATCCAAATGATCCATTTTACCCACACTATTATTCTACTTATGAAAATACACAAAACTCTCAAGCATTTTCTAGTTATGAAACAAATATGGGTACCCAATTTCCTCCGAATCTTACTCATAATAACCCTCCTAATCTTACTCAAAATAACACTGAACCCGAAGTTGAAACGAACTCAACCAATGTATCCGTGAATTGGGAGCCCCTTGAAGATGTAGCCCTAATGTCAGCTTGGGTTTACGTGGGTGGAGATGCAATTATCGGCACTAATAAAAAAGGTGATACTTTATGGAACAAAGTTCTCAAGCTGTATGAGAAATCCCGGGAAGAAAATCCCGGTACACTATCAAAGCGAACTGTGGAGTCAATGAGAGGTCGTTGGTCGCGGCTCAACAAAAATGTTTCGAAGTGGATTGGTGCATACAAAGAAGCCTATCTCCATAATTATATCGTATTGAGTATGACAGATGTTGAAAATGCAGCTCATAAGATTTATGGAAAGAGTGGATTTCCGCATACTCTTGTGTTTGAACAAGTTATGCGCCATGTACCCAAGTGGGAGTTGAATGTGGGTGGTGACCATAGGAGGCCTCATCCAGATGCACCGGATTCCGAGGAAGAAGGTCATGGCAGTTCAAAAAGATCAAGAACCGATGATGAAGGTCCAACCGAATCTGCTCCAGAAACTCCGGTGAGTGGTGCTTCAACAATAAATCGTCCTACCGGTAGAGATGCGGCCAAAGCTAAGCGAAAGGAAAAGCATCATCATCATCAAACCTCTGATTCCAAATGAATTTACTAATGAACTTCGTGCGATGAGGATCACGCGTGAGAAAGAACTTGAGTCAATGAACAAGTTTGGGAATGAAAGGATTGAATTGGAGAAAAAGAAGCTAAATGCAAATATGTTGAGTATGTTGTTGGCAAAACCAAATCTATCTTCACAAGAAGAAGACCTCAAGAATCGCCTGTTGGGAGAGCACTTTACCTACTTGTAATTTTAATTAATTATGTTATGTTGTCGTTATGTATTACTATGTTTTCGTGTTATTTCAGTTGTGTTTGATTAGTTCTATCATGTATGATTATGTTTGCAATAAAATATATTATGTTTAGATTTGCAAATCTTTATGTTATATTTTGTCTATAGCCTAGTATATATTCTACTTTGGATCCATGAACTTTTGTCAGTCTATAGTCTATCCTGCTTTCATTTTTTTAAGATATCTCACATGATTCTTCTACTAAGTCCAATCAACTTTTACTTTTGCCATTGCATAGTTCATTCAACTTTATTGCAAGTAGTGTACCACATGATGATATAGTTGGAGATATGATTTACGTGGCTAGGAATGGCTCAGGTACATTTCTAACTCTCTTTAAATATGGCTGGGATCATTACCATACTCACACTCAAGTCTTCCTCACCCCTTCCATTTCCTCACAAGTAGTGTATTTTCAACTAAAAATAATGTCATCAAATGAGCACATATTCCATGGTTCTAATTCGGGTGATGATTCTTCTAGTTTCATCGAAATAGATGAGTGGGAAGAACGTGTTGCACAACAAAACCAAACACTTAACCGCATTATCGAGGATGTAGTCATTCAAATTCCTACTCTGTTGTTACACTGCACCACAATATTAGAGCTAGGAGGCGCCATATTGAACGAATTCGTGAGGAAGGCCATCAAAACTTGTTCAAAATGTATTTCTCAGTTTTTCCGGAACCAATCTACCCGGAAGACACTTTCCGCCGGAGGTTTCGAATGAGAAAGCACGTGTTCGAACGTATAATGGAAAAGCTCAGTTCAGACGAATATTTTCAACAAAAGCGAGATGCCACTGGTCGACTAGGTATGTCTTTGATTAAAAAATGCACTGCTGCTATAAGAGTTTTAACCTATGGAACACCACCAGACGTGCATGATGAGTGCCTGCGAATGAGCGAGCAGGTGATAAGAAAATCAGTTATGAAGTTTGTAGAAGGCGTAATTGCCAACTTTGGGAATGAATACCTCAGGAGTCCAACAGAAGAAGACATGGCGCGGCTTCTACATATTGGTGAACGATGCGGATTTCCAGGAATGATGGGCAGTATTGATTGCATGCACTGGGAATGGAAGAATTGTCCTACTGCTTGGGCAGGGCAATATCAAGGAAGAAGTGGGAAGCCAACAATCATTTTGGAAGCTGTTGCATCAGAAGATTGTTGGATCTGGCATGCATTTTTTGGAACCCCAGGTACGAACAATGATATTAATGTGCTACACAAATCTCCTGTTTTCAATGATATTTTATTAGGCCGAGCGCCGAAAGTCAATTACACTGTTAATGGTCATGAAAGGAATATAAAATATTACCTCACTGATGGAATTTATCCAGAATGGGCTGGATTTGTGAAATCTATTAAGGCTCCTATTATTCGCAAGCACAAGTTATTTGCTCAACATCAGGAGGCTGTTAGGAAAGATGTTGAGCTGGCTTTTGGTATTCTACAAGCTCGTTTCTCTTTTATTAAACAACCATGCCTTCTATGGGATCGACATGCCATGGGGAAAATTATGATTGCTTGTATCATCCTCCATAATATGATAGTTGAAGATGAAAGAGACACTTACCTAAACTATACCGATCCCACTGAATTCATGAAAGATCGTCCCGGACGACATGTGAATGAAGATGATGATGAAGAAGACGTTGTTGATCCTATTTTCAACTACTCCACTGAACGAGTTGCAAGTCTAGCCCAATATATGACTAACAGGGAGCAGCTTCGCAACAGAAATGGTCACAGGGAACTTATGAACGACTTAATTGAGCACATATGGGAGCATTTTAATGATGAGGAGGACTGAATATGTAATTTTTCAATTTTTTTTTATCTTTCAGCAGCGTTTTTATTTTGCATTTACATTTGAAGCATTGTAATTTTTTTTCCATGTAATTCTGTAATGTAGTTTTAAATTGCCACATCACCTTGTATTTTAATTTTTCAAACTAAATTAATGTTTTTAATATTATATTATAATTATTATATATTATAATTATTTAATATTTCAATATTTTACTATTATATTTAATTATATATTAAAATTATTTTATGATAATAATGAAAAGAATAATAAAATTTATTGAATCGATTGGGTTGGTGGTGGTCATGGATAAACTTTATTGTTGTGGTTGGGTATGTGAAGGAGATGGATATTTATGGTCTTACTCACCGCTTCCTTTCCAGAGCTTTCGATTTCCGTTAGTCTGATTACGGACAACGGACACAACATATCTCTGTTCTATCAACAATGCATTCTCGAACTTCTCCCTTCTATCATCCTCTTCCTGTGTGTTTGTTCAATTGTTCTGTTTCGTTTTGTTTCTGCTGAGGATTGATTCTATTTTGCTGTGTTTTCCGAATTTCGATTGAGCTGAGTGAATTTGACAATCGAAATCGCTTTTGAGCGATTTTCACGAAAAGTAGGAATCGGAGGTGATGAGTGTAAATTAGGGCAGGATGTTGTAGTGAAGAAGGAGATGTAGTGGTTCTTGAGTTTTGACAAATGGTAAGGGAGCGAATCCAAAGAAGATAGTGATTGTTTCTTCTCCATCTCATTCTCACATGGAAGTTCGAGCTGAACAAATAAACACTTGGTGAGCATCTAAAAATGCAAAGAAAGAAATTGTTACCTAGGTTGTAAATTGAGGGCGTCGGTCAGATTGGATAACTACCAAGTCATGGAGATGTGGTCGATTGAGATGGCGGGATGGAGATCAGCAGAACGATGGAGTTATGGAGATGGAGATTTGCACCAGATGGATGGAGGAGTCGGAGATTCGTATTATAAAGCGTCCACAATCATGTGGTTTTTCTTTTCAACGACAAGATCTGTGATTAATGATTAATGGTGAGAGGAGAAGATTGAAGAAGAAGATTAGAAAGAAGTGACTCTCGTTTGCTGCCTTGCCTATTTCTACCGTCGTCAGTTAAGGTGTCGACGATTATCGATCAATATATTCGACATCCGACACGCATTGTTGATGTCGCAGATTCTTTTCGTATCGCCTCAACCATCAATTTCTTCAGATTGTCTTCAACCGCTATTTTTTTTTTTAAACTATTAACTTCTTCAAAAAAAATTTAATTATTAAAATTTTATCTCTCCTTCCCCAATTCCCACCACCACCCACCATCTTCTTCCCCACCACCAACACCGCACACCACCACCAAAATCACTATCAGAGCTCCGGTGGAAGCTCCGATCTCTTTTTTTTTTTACTGAGCTTCCATGGCGGAAGCTCAATAAAAATTTAAAAAAAAAAAAACAAACAGATCGAAGCTTCCACCGAGCTCTTCAAGAAGGTGGCCGAGCTCGGCGATGGTGTGGCCGAGTCCGGCGATCCATGGCGGAGCTCGATCAAGCTTTCGTGGTGGCTTCCGGTTAGAGCAAAAATATTTTTTTTAAATATATTTAAATAATTTAAAGCGACGTGGCGGTTGGAACACGCAGAACACCTCGTATGCGACACCCCATGGCAACACTTAGTGCGACAGGTAACAGATTATTCGATCTCCACCGTTAAAATTTTAATCTAATGGATCAAAATAGGTGAATGACGTTAGTCAGGGCAACACCTTGACTGACGGTAGAAAGCCCCATGTTTGTTTCTAGATAGAGTGAAGACGTGATTATCACACGTTTAGTTGTGAGGTTGGGGTATTTGTCCAACGCCTTTACTTTACACTGAAACAATCTAATTGGCGGAAAAATCGGTGAAGCTCCACGCGCTTTAGTTCTTATTATACTACTTTAATAAAAATAAAATACTATAATATATAAGTACAAATACATAACATATATATTCTCCAAAGCTGCTCAGATTCAGTCGAACTTTTTATAATAGTACTCGTTACTTGTTCAAAACTGAGTTGAGCTTACTCAGTCATGTTCAAGCTTACCGATCTCGAACCTAAATCTGACTTTGACCGATTTTTTTCACGAATTGATCGCGAATAGTTCAATTCGATTAAACTCCTACACAGGTTCCACCTCCATTACAAGATAAAAATAATCAACCACAAAGTAAAATTTGTGAGGGCGGGTTGAGTGTTCGGATTTTCGTATAGCCCTAACTTACAAAGTCTCTTAAGAGACGGTCTTTAGATAAACTATCTAAAGACGGGACGACATTGCAATTTACCTCTTTGTAGATATATTTGGATCAATTTTTCGCGGATTCGGGTAGTTAACCGAACCCAGACTCAATTTTAGCGATTTTCGTGGTATAAATAGCAATTTTAGTCAGTTTTCTTCTTTTTCTTTCTTTCTTCCTTTCTTCTCGTTTCTTCTGGTTTCTCTTGCATCGTAATTGCTCTAATTTCTGCAATTTCTTCGAGATTTCATCGTTTTCTGCTCTGATCTTGTTGTTTTCGGCCTCAATTTCGTTCGATACTACAACGTAAGTGTTTTCGGATTCGATTTGGTGCTTTCTTCGTCGTTTTTATGCTCTGCTAGGTTTTTTTTGGGGTTTTGTGTTTGATTTTGTGCTGTCTCTGAGTTTTACAGTTATTTTGTACTACAATGGTTGATAAGAGTGGCAAGGAAGGCTCGAAGGTTGTTAGTCGGGCTTGCAAGCGGAAATTATTGTCCGGCGATGAAGGTATTCCTTATTTTGTAGTTATTCCGACGGTTTTGACTGTTTTTTACGTTTTTTATGGTTGTAAGAACAGTTTGTGTTGGTGAGAACATGAATTCTATGTTTATTTGTGAACATGGGTTATTTATTTGGGAACATTGGTTATTTATGTGTGAACATAGCTTGTTACTGTGTTTATATGTTGATGCTTTATACAATATTTGTATGTGGTTGTTTTGTTGGAACATGTATTTTATTGTATGCCTGAGAACATGGGTAATTTCTCCGGGACATGTCTTGTTGTTTCTGAGAACATGAACTTTATGCTTTAGAGAACATGAATTTTATGAATTCTGGAAACATGGCTTCTTGTTTTCATGCTTTTAGTTTTGTTTATGTTTATGAGAGAACATGAATTTTATGCCTGAGAACATGTGTTATTTCTCTAGGAACATGAATTCTAGAAACATGACTTGTTTCATTTTTGTTTCTGATTACATGAATGCTTTAGTTTTTGTTTGTGTTGCTGAGAGAACATGAATTGTATGCCTGAGAACATGGGTAATTTCTCTGGGAACATGTCTTGTTGTTTTATGTGAATGCAGGAATTCTGGAAACATGGCTTCTTGTTTCATGCTTTTAGTTTTGTTTGTGTTCTTTATGATTTGTCATTTGTTCTGAGAACATGAATGCTATGCTTGGAAACATAGGTAGTTTATTTGTTTTTTTTTTTTTTTTTTTTGTGTAGATGCTGCTGTAGAGAAGCAGAAGAAAGTTAGGGCTAATAAGTCGAAGATCTTCAAGCCTGGACATGTAAACATGAAACAACCTAGGAAGAGAGGTAAAACACAACTGGTTTCTATGACAGTTAAAGGTGATGAAGATGAGAATGCAGTAGCTTTGGCAGTTTGATGAATGAGAACTTTTCTGTTGACAAACCTAGAACTATCCATACCAAATTGAGGGTGATTTTATGACAAGAAGATTGAAGAAAAGATAAAGAGGAAGAAGGCAAAGGCATTGGCAAAGAAGGAGGCCGGAGCATCATATAAGATGGAGGCCGAAGCATCAAAGAAGACGGAGGCCGAAGCATCAGAGAAGACGGAGGCCGAAGCAGTAGAGAAGACACAGGCTGATGAAATGAATCCTATTGGTGAAGGAGATTATGTGAAATTGATAGAGATGAGAAGGAGGGCAGGTAGAAGGTACCAAGGGAAGGAAGGGAAAGACTGATTTGGGAAGTTAGATTTTATTTTGTGAAGATTGTTTGTGTAGTAATTTCCTTAGTGGTAGCTGTAACTGAACTGAATACTTGATTGTAACTGTATACTTGATTGTATCTGCTTGATGTACAAGTTTGAATATATGTTGAGATCATGGGATAATACATTGAGATCATGTGTTGATATGTTGAGATCATGGGTTAATATATTGAGATCATTGTGTTATATTGAGAACATTTTTGGATCATGGGTATTATACTTGAGAACATGTGTATGATGTTTGAGTACATGGGTTAATATGTTGATATCATGGGTTAATAGTTGAGAACATGGGTATGATGTTTGAGACTTTGAGTACATGGGTTTATATGTTGATATCTTGAGATCATGGGTTAATGTTTTGAGATCATGGATTAACACTACAAGAATATTGTCGAAAAACAACGGAAAGGGGCAACGGATTTTATCCGTCGCCCCATAACGACGGATTGCTAGGTTTGGTGACAGATAAAATGATAATAGTTATCCGTCGCTTATTAGCGACGGATAATGTTATCCGTCGCTATATGGGCGACGAATTTTATTAATCTGTCGCCCATACTTTGGAATTTAAAAAAAAAAATATATATTAACGACGGATAAATTATCCGTCGTTAATATTTATATTTAATTTTTTTTTAAAAAAAAAGGCGACGGATAATTTATCCGTCGCTATGGGGCGACGGGCGACGGATAACTATCCGTCGCTCCCGTAGCGAAGGATCGGCCTTTGGGCCGACGGATACGTTTCCGTCGGCCCAGAAGGGTTTTATCGGACTGAAGCAGAAGCCATTTCGCTCTTCTGCTTCTTCCTTTCTCCTCCGTCAAATCCGGTCAATTGTTGACGATTCTTCTAAATCTTGGTGTCAATTCGAAGATCGTTGGACGAGAAGCTGGTTTCTTCCATCAATTTCAAATTTCATCCGCTATTTTCTTCGGAATCAACGGTATTTTGGCTAAACCCTAACTTTTGGAAATTTGGGATTTTTTTTGATTTTTGACTACTTATTCTCAATTGTATGTTTATATGAAGTATGTAGTAGCTTGTTTAGTTAATTTGATCAATTATATGTAATTTGATATGTATATGTAATTTGATTAATTTGATTTGTATATGTAATTTGATAGTTAGTTTAGTTAATTTGATATGAATGTATGTAGTAATTCAATATGTATGTATGTTAATTTGATAAGTATGTATGTAGTGAAGTATGTATGTTAATTAATTATGTATGTAGTTAGTTTAGTTAATTTGATAGGTATGTTAAGTATGTATGTAGTGATTTGATATGTATGTGTAATTTGATATGTATGTTAAGTATGTATGTAGTTAGTTTAGTTAATTTGATATGTATGTATGTAGTAGTTTTGGTTGATTTGATAAATTCGTATATGTACTAAATTACAAGGATGTAGTTAAGTGTTTTGAGCGACGGATAATTTGTTGATTATATTAACGTGTAATTTATAATTTATAACTCGTAGTAGTAAAACACTTAATAAATTTTGTAACATATCGAACACTTAATAATTAATTTATAAGGAACGTATAATAATTAACAATTAATCTCTACAATCTTCTTATCCGAATTGGAATCGATCTAATAAATTAAATGCGATCTAATCAATTGGAACATGTCAGGTTAAAAAAGTATACAATGAATTTCGACCGTTCATGAATAACGGTATATTATGTGTATTATAACTAGTTAGTAGTTGATAACCTATGAGTAATTATATGTGTTCTTATAATTTGTTCTGTATTATAACTCGTACTAACACATTTTATTGTATTTATTACATGTTTTTGTAGATGCCGCGACAGAGGAAGTCCACCTATCGTCCCCTCCCCCGACCGCATGATAGTCTTTGGGTGAGGTCGAAGGACGATGATGGCTCCGGTGGTCGTAGCGTAGTCTCGATTCTGAGACCCCCCATCGTGATAGCAATAGGGCTCTACCATTCCGCCCGGACACATACTGGACGGTGACCATGACGATTGTCCCTACCTCGTGTTTGATCCACTGAATTCCAACGTCACGTGGGACGGGTTGCCTGTGATTTTTCCTCTTGGTCCTGCCAAGTAAGTATTATACATTCTTCTTAAATATGTAAAACATAACTTATGATAGTTGACAAGTATAAATTGTTGTACTAAAGTAATATATATTTGTTTCTTGTATCTTATACATTGACAACAGTTTATGGCCTCGGGAGGTCCACAACAAACTAGGTGACATCTTCCGGAGCAGGAGAGAGCCACCGGGGCAGAGTGGTGAGTGTTGGTCTCACATCTCGGACCGCATGAGGGCCGAGTACTTTGATGAGCTAAGGGTAAGTTAAAATATGGCATTCCTTTATTTGTTATTATAATCGTTTTAATATGAGTGGTATGTTAGCCACTGTATGTGAGTGGTATGTTAGCCACTTTATTTGGGTGATATGTTAGTCACCATTGTGTTAGTAAAATTTAGGACAATGTGAGTGGTATGTTAGCCACTATATGTGAGTGGTATGTTAGCCACTTTGTTTGGGTGATATGTTAGTCACCATATCTGTTATGTTGTTGTATCTTATTAAATTGATGTAACATGGTGACGTTATATATATATATATATATATATATATATATATATATATATATATATATATATATATATATATATATATAGACTTTGGATGTTGTATGAAATTGAGAATGTAGAAGGAGTACTTCATTCCCAGATTGATCCCACAGATCTGGCGTGTGTACGAGGCGTGGGATCTAAAGCTCTGAGGATATGGTCTGTACTTGGAAGGCCATTCGGGATCGGAATGGCCCAATGCCTCCACAGGTTGATGCAGCGGAGTGGGCCCTTTGGGATGCCTACTGGCGCCGAACTGATGTCCAGGACAATGCCTACATCAACAGACAGAACCGGGCGTCTCAGTCTGATGCGGCAGGAAGGGCCGTTCACCACCTTGGGAGGCGATCTACTCTCACTGATTATTACCAATCGGTAAGTATATATATGTTTTTTTCAATCTAGCATTGCGTGTATGTATTGTGTCTCTGCTCTATTACTTGTGAGATGATAAATTGTTGACTATATATGTTGTTCAGATCTCACGGGGGGAGGTGACATCCAAGTATGACATCTTCAAGAAGGCCAAGTAGAAGGGCGGGGTATGGACCGACTGTCGGGCCTCGTCTATTGCGGTATGTTTATGTTGCTTAAAGTTCATATTTGTACACTATTACAAGTTATTTTTGAAAACGATGGCGATCATGATATTTGCTATTTACGATTTCAGGCTGAGGTTGATGCTCAGGTAGCGAGGCAGGAGGAAGAGACGAGTGATGTGTTGTCAACTGAACAAGTTGACAACAGCTTCCTAGAGGTCAACAAACCGGACATCAAAGGACGAATATATGGACTCGGGAGCCTCGGTTTGTGCTTGGCTTGTCCGGGGTGCTCCTCATCATCATCCCAGCAGTCTAGACGTCCGGTTTACACACAGGACCAGGTCTCGGAAATGGTGCAGTCGCAGGTCCGGGAACAGGTTGCAGCTCTAACTCAAGAGATGGAGCGGCGCGACAGAGAACGAAGGGAGGAGAACGAGCGCCTTCGGTTACAGATGGAGCAGTTCATGTCCCGGTTCGGCCAGCACCCACCCCCGTCTGGTAGCTAGTTATGTATATGTACTATGTACGTTCAGATTTATTAGATTTACACTTGTTCGGATAATTTAGACTTATTCGGATATTACATTTTTTATTTATCATTTACAGATAATTACAAAACCCACCCCTGCTAGATGGTCTCTTTACAAATTAGTACCCGCTATTTGAACAATTACAAATGATTCCAAAAAATGAACTGAGTGTTAGATCTAATTACATATAAACCCATTAGTCAACGCCGGAGGCTCAGTCAGCTCGGACCATGGCTGGAGGCACACGCCTCTTGATGACATGGACTGCCATGTCATTATATTTGCCAAATAAGCTGGGTTTATATGTAATTGTTTTGAAAATCAATTTGGCAAGGCAATTGGTTAGTGTTTGACATACACGCGCGGGTTATATGTAATTGAATTGTTAGTGGCTGGGTTCATATGTAATTGATTTTGAAATTTTCAAAAAAAAACTAGCCGTTACTAGCATACACGTGCGGGTTATATGTAATTGAATTGTTAGTGGCTGGGTTCATATGTAATTGATTTTGAAATTTTCAAAAAAAACTAGCCGTTACTAGCCTTTTTTTTTTTTTTGAACTTTTGGCCTTTAAATAGGGCTTCTTTCCCCATTTTGCACCACTTTTCTTCATCCAATCTTACTAAATTGATACACATCTTCTCAATGGCAAACAATGGCTCATGTTCCAATGATAGAAGGGCTGCTTTCTGTCGAGATTTCAATTGCCAAAGGTATTGCATGGTGGTAACTTCCAATAGCACGAAGAACAATGGCAGATTGTACTATCGTTGCCCTCAACATGGTTTCTCTCATTGGTAGAACTTGGATGATAATATTGGAGTTTCTCAACAACAATCACAGGAGTATGGGGAGTCAAGCACTATGAGAAATGAAGTTGCAATGCGAAAAATTGAGGATCCAGATGGTTTGCTTAGAAAACTTGTAGCAATTAACCTAGTGTTGTTTGGTGTATTCTTAGGTTGTTTGATCTTGAAGATTATTAGCTAAGCAAGTATTATATATGGTAGGTAAGCAAGTATCAGATGTATGGAATTTATGAATCCAAAATGAGAAATACCATTCCATAAAAATCCAAATCAACTTCAGTTTACAAGGCTAAATAACATAACTGATCAAGGCTTAATCAAAATCCAAATCAACTTCAGAATTCTGCCAAAAGGACATAGCCTAACAAGTTTAGAATGGACCAATATTCAAATAAACACAGTTTCAAACAGATAAACATAAATTCAAACATAATCAGGCTGAGTCATGGGCTGGCTTGATTGTTGTTCTCCACCACTAGCAGCAGATTTCCCCTTCCTCCTCTTAGATGGTCCTGTTGCAGTTGTCTTTCTTTTTTTCTACAATTAAATGACATTATAAGCACATAACAAAATCATTAGGCAAACTGTATTGGAGTTAATAGGAGCCAAATTACCTTTGTTGCACCAGTTGCAGTACTTGTACCAGCTCCATTACTTGGACCAGCTCCACCACTTGTTCCAGTTTTCTTTTTAGGCTATTTGAATCAAACAATAGGTAACATATCACAAATAGGCAAAAAATACATGGTACAACTAATGACATAAAGTTAAAGAGTTGTGAATGCTTACACATTTCCTCTTGTTATGTCCAGTTGCTCCACATTCACTGCACTTGATTGGTGCTCTCAGTTACAGGTGAGTTTGGAAGGTTTGGGAGGCTCACTTGGATGTCTAATCCTTTGCTCAACAGGTCTTCCAATGTGCCTTCTTACATCAGGTGGCTTACACACATCCTCAGTTAGATCATTTGGCCAGAATTGAGATTGAGGCACAGGATTCATCACAATGTCATAAGCCCTCATGTATGCAGCCTTAGTGTGATTGACTGACAAATAGTTCACATGATCTTCTCTACACTCCTGAATTGCCAACCATGCATGTCTACATGGTATCCCACTAATGTCCCACCTTTTGCAGTCACATGTCCTCTCATCCAAATTACAAATGAACCTAAAACTTAAGTCCTCAACTTCAAATATTCTCCCAGCTTCAGTGACAAGCCTACAGTTTCTAGACTTCCCATAAATGTCATTCATCTCATGCAACACTCTAGGCATGAGAACAGACTGGCAATTGGCACCCTTTCTCCTTCTAACTGTGATTCTTTTCATAATTTGTTGTCTAAGTCCCTCAAGAATGTTGTATATAGAGAAGGCCCTAACTGGTTCAACCCATGCATTGAAACTCTCACTACAATTATTAGTCACATGATCTACCTTAACATTTGTGTCAAAGGAATGTCTAGCCCAATGACCTAAGGGAATATTCATCAACCAATCATATGCCTCAGGTTTTACAGACTTAATTCTATTCATGGCCTTATTAAAACTATAAGAAGTAAAGGCAGTAGAGGCTTGCCAGAAAAACCTTCTCAACTCCTTGGCAGACCACTTGAGTTTGAAGTTGTCATAGATGTGTTTGGCACACTTTCTATTGACAACTGTTGGGCAGATTTCCTCTATTGCAGGTACAAGTCCCTATAATACAATAGAACACATTAAATACATCATAAGTAAATGGAATGTCCACAAGTATATAGAATGAAATGGAAGTTTGAGAAGTTACCTTCTGCCTATCAGCCATAAAGTGCCAATGTTGAGCTAGATCAAATGGTCCCAACATTTGTGTTAGGCAATGTAGGAAGAAACCCCAACTGTCCTTGTTTTCACTCTCCACTACTGCCATAGCCAATGGAAAGATTCCAAAGTCTGGATCTTGACCAACTGCACTCAATAAGTACCCTCCATATTTTCCTCTTAGATGGCATCCATCAAAGAAGATAAATGGTGCACATCCAGCCAAGAATCCTCTCTTAAGTGCATCTATTCCCAGAAATACTCTTTTGAACAAAGGTCCCCTTTCAATCTGTTCCAAGTCCCTTTGCAGCTCCACCACACTGCCTGGATTTGTCCTTCTAAGCATTTGCACATACTTTGGCATTAGAGCAAATCCCTCTTCTTGATTACCCCCTAATTTGTCAATTGCCAACCATCTGGCCCTATACATTCTCATATAGGGCACTGTCACTCCAAGCTTTTTAGTTGCCCATGCAATGAGTTTATATGCATCCATTGTGGGATTTGTCTTCAACTCCTCAAGAACCTACAAATACAGTATATCACAGTGAGTACTTGATAAATTGAATTGATACAAGTATAGAGAATGATTTCAAATTTACCTTAGATGCAAGCCAATGTTGGTCAGCCTCCTTTTCATTGACATTCTTGATACATGTATGCTTTCCATTATAAGTCTTCACCACCATAGTCTTCTTATCTGCCATTGAGCTACAATGTAACCTCCACTGACATCCATTTCCAAGGCATATGGCTGTGAATCTAGCAACTTCATTCTTTATCCTTTTGCATTTAAACCCAACCTTGATTGCAAATTCTTTCAATCTGCCTCTCAACTCATTGATGCCAGTAAATGTTTCACCAATGGTGAAATCCTTGTCCCACTCAGTGTTATCTCTCTGAAATTCATCACCCACCCACTCAGAGTCACTACATTGCCTAGCAGTTTCATCCTCACTCTCATCACTATTATCAATGACATATTCACCTTGATCAGCCTGCTCACCAATTCCACCACCTTTAGCATTTTCAGACTCATCATCAGCCCCTGAGTCATCATCCTCAATTGGTTCCTTTTGGCTTGGAACCTTGAAGAACCCAATTTCTTCATCCTCTGAATCATACAAGTAGTGAGACTTGGGTTCATCTTCCTCAAAATCAATCCCATCTTCATTAGAAGGACCTGATTTCCTTGCATTCTTAGAGGGACTTGGCTTGGTTGGTGTTTTAGAAGGTGTACTGCTACAAGTTGACTTTGCATTTGGTGTTTTCTTTGAGTGGCATAAGTACCAAAGATTGGTTTTGATTGTACAAATTTGTCATGAAGTCCTCAAGATTGAAACTGCTTAGCATCTCATCATCAATTTCATGATCCTTATACAGAACATCAACATGCATTTCTGGTATGTAAACATTAGGGGACTGTGACTGTACTGGTGGTGGAGATGGCACAGTAGTA
Source organism: Plantago major (assembly GCA_026545765.1). Taxonomy (NCBI): domain Eukaryota; kingdom Viridiplantae; phylum Streptophyta; class Magnoliopsida; order Lamiales; family Plantaginaceae; genus Plantago; species Plantago major. Next base: position 84,945,601 of record CM048843.1, on the reverse strand, counting down.
GTAGTAGTAGGTGGAGATGGTCTTGTAGTGGGAGGTGGAGATGGCACAGTGGTGGGAGGTGGAGGTTGCACAGTAGTGGGAGGAGATGGCACAATAATGGGAGGAGATGGCACAGTAGTAGTAGTAGTAGTAGTAGTAGTAGTAGTAGTAGTAGTAGTAGTAGTAGTAGTAGTAGTAGGTGGGGGAGATGGGACAGGGGAGGGTGGAGGAGATGGCACAGAGGAGTGTGGGAGAGATGGCACAGGGGAGGGTGGTGGAGATGGCACAGTAGTAGTAGTAGTAGGTGGGGGAGATGGCACATGGGAGGGTGGAGGAGATGGCACATTAGTGTGTGGAGGAGATGGCACAGTGGTGGGTGGATCATTTTGCACAGGTGTTTCAGTAGGAGTTGGTGCATGTGTTTGAGTTTGATCAACATCATCATCACTATCTAATGTCAAGTCCACATACTCATGATCTGTAGGGGGGGGGGGGCTTCTTCTTACATCTCCTAGACTTAAATGGCCTACTATGATGAGGGGGTGCTTTATAAGTACAGGGATTTGGCACAAAAGCAGGATCAAAAGTAGAATCATCCCACATAGACTGAAACATTTTGTTTTTGTTAGAACTTGGTTTAATAGCTAAAGGGATAGCCTATGATGTTTCAATATGCAACTCAACCTCCATATACTTACTGTTTCTATCAAACATTTGCCTAACATCATCATCAGAGAGTATTTCTAGTTGATCATAGCTATCATCCACATCACATTTCATAGTGAATGCTAAATTATCATCAGAACCAAGGTTATCTAAAGCTAGACTTCTAACTTCATTCATGAGTTTTAGATGAGTATACCTCGACTTTTTAGCACGCTCGATCATGTACAGGTCCTTGTTAACATGAACCCTGATGTTGTATTCACCCATTGTACCTGCCAACACAAAATTCAAATAACACATCTTAGGCACTGCATAATGAAAAATTAGACATTTGCACACACACTATTCAAACTAGGTGTCTTGTTTTATGAAATAGTAAGCTACAAATCTTCTAAACATAAACAAAAAACCAGATTCAAGCCTCAATTTTCACGCTGCCAACAAAATTAACAAAAACCCATCTTTTACGTTCAAAACCCTAGTTTTGTGCACCAATAATCATCTTATGTGAAATTGCTCACATCTAGCAACGTTTTAAAGTATACTAACCATAAATAGACACCAAAATTGAAGAAACATTACTCACCCAGTTCTGATGTCGAATCTCAGCAGCAAAACCCTAGCCTTTCTTCCCCGAAATTGATAAGTCCTCCCAGCAACGATTAAGCAAACGATAATACTGAAGAAAGATCTCAATAGTGTCGATTATGTGGAGATCGCCTTCACTAGGGTTACAGAGGAGAGTATGGTGGTTTTTTGTTTCATGGTGAATGAAGAAGAAGACGATACGTCTTATGTTTATTACAGAATATCCCATCTTTTAGCTTTTCTTTTTTCTTTTTATTTCATCCACATCACGCCACATCACGCCAAGCAAGCAGCCACGTCAGTTTGTGTCACACGTCAATCACGGCCTAAGTGGAAATTGGGTTTATATGTAATTGTTCAAATAGCGGGTATGTATCTGTAATTGGCCTATCTAGCAGGGGGTGTATATGTAAATGACCCTATCATTTATTGAAATATTTTCCGTATTATTGATTTATTATCGAACATTATATTGATTAAATAGGTGAACTATGAAAAACAAGGATTAATATGGAAAAAAACAAAATTTAAAAAAAAAATTAGTGACGGAATTAGTGACGGAATTTCAGATTCCGTCACTAATTCAAATAATATATTGGGCGACGGATCGCTTCTATCCGTCGCCCAATTTAACGACGGATAGAATCTATCTATCCGTCGCCAATAATCGATTTTAAAAAAAATAAAAAAGTCAAAAATGATAATCCGTCGCGAATTGGACGACGGATTATTTATCCGTCTCCACAGCTCGGTGGGCGGCGAATTTCTATCCGTCGCCGGGCTGCAGCGGATCGGTCTGATGCAGCAGATCTATCCGCCGCTTCTGCACCCGATTTTGTAGTGTAATATGTTGAGATCATGGGATGATACCCTGAGATCATGGGTTAATATGTTGAGATCATGGGTTCATATGTTTAGAGCATGGGATGATACTCTGAGATCATGGGTTAATATGTTGAGATCATGGGTTAATATGCTGAGATTATGGGTTAATATGTTGAAACCATGGGATGATACTCTAAGATCATGGGTTAATATGTTGAGATCATTTGTCAATTTTTGTGATGTTTGTGCACATGTAAAAACTCACATGTTCCAAGAAATATACAGAAACAAAGTTATGAACTAAGTTTTTGCACATGATAAAACTGTTGACATACAGTCACATGTTCTGTTTGATGTACAATTATCTATCAACAAAGTAGTGAACTATTACACAAAGTAATGAACTATATCAAGTGTTTATTTGGCTGTTTGTTTCCAAACTCATTCTTGATTGGCTTCTTCCTTTCAAGTTTGCCCTTGACTTTTTGTGGCTTCCTTCCTTTGGTTTTGGTATAATCTGGATCTTTTCCTCCTGTGGAAGCACAACTTGTTGATGTTGTTTGGCATGGTTTCTGAGTGGGGGATTGTGTAAATGTTGTTGCATCAATGATAGCTTTGATAGCTAGTAAGTTCTGATGGTACCCGCCCTCTAATATCCTTCTAGCATCCATGTGCCCTTCTGCCTTTAATACAAGTTCTGTGTAGTTCCTAATCATAAGTTGCCTCCAAGCAATGCATTCCTATGCATAGAACATATCAATGAGATGATAGAACATAATATTGATAGAACATATCATGGGTTAGGCATCATAACAACTCTCTACTGCTACATGCCAACTACTTTTCATGGTATCATGGTGTGCAATGCAGAGAACATGGATTATATGACAGTGAGCATTGTATAGGCATCTTAACAAGTTTCCACAGGCTACATGCCAACTACTTTTCATGGGTATCACGGTGTGTAATGCAGAGAACATGGATCATATGTCAGTGAGCATGGGATAGGCATGATAATAAGTCTCTACTGGCCACATGTCAACTACTTTTCATGGCATCATGGTGTTTAATGCAGAGAACATGGATCATATGACAGGGAGCATGGGATAGGCATCTTAGCAAGTATCTACTGGCCACATGTCAACTACTTTTCATGGCATCATGTTGTGTAATGCAGAGAACATGGATCATATGACAGGGAGCATGGGTTAGGCATCTTAGCAAGTATCTACTGGCCACATGTCAACTACTTTTCATGGCATCATGGTGTGTAATGCAGAGAACATGGATCATATGACAGGGAGCATGGGATATGCATCTTAACAAGTATCTAATGGCCACATGCCAACTACTTTTCGTGGCATCATGGTGTGTAATGTAGAGAACATGGATCATATGACAGGGAGCATGGGATAGGCATCTTAACAAGTATCTACTGGCCACATGCCAACTACTTTTCCTGGCATCATGGTGTGTAATGCAGAGAACATGGATCATAAGACAGGGAGCATGGGATAGGCATCTTAGCAAGTATCTACTGGCCACATGCCAACTACTTTTCATGGCTACATGGTGTGTAATGCAGAGAACATGGATCATATTGAAAATTACTCAATAACGGTGACAGAACAACTACAATATGAAATCATGGGACAAATTGCGTAGAACATAGTGAAGATATTATAGAACATGACCTGTATTTTGAAGTTATACAAGTACATCAGCAAGCTCGGTTTATAATTTGCTCGGTGAATCAAAATCTACGATCAACAACTAGTGAAAATCACAAGAAAAACATACTAAAACCTTCATCTACGATCAACAACAACTGAAAATCACAACGAAAACATGAAAACATATACGTAGCAGTGTAACAACACGATCGATCAACTATCTAGCATTATTTTTCAATCAAATAAAAAAAACCACAGTGATATGTTCGAACCTTTTGTATACACGTTTTTTTACTATTTTCGAAAGATATAACAACAGATCGAGAATGGTGAGAGCACAATCTTCAATGGCGAGATGAATTGATGAATTTCACGGCTGAATTCTGGTGGTTTTCACGGTTTTTCCGGTGATAGAAACTAGAGCGAGAAAGAAGAACGAGAAAGCGGCTGATGATGCGTGAAAGCTAGGGTTTAGCTGATGGTTTTGTATATTTATACCTGGTATTATTCTTATATTCATACAATGGCCAGGTTTGGGTGTTTTTTGCAACTAATTTTTAATTGGGATTAATATGTAATATATAAAAAATATGTATTAATGTATTTATCTAATTGCTGTCTAAAACCTTCTCTAGCCCTAATATAAACAAATTCATTTCCCCAGAACATTCATTTAACAAAAACTAAAAATAACCTCTCTCGCACCAACAATGGCGTTTCCGTACCTCGAAGCTGTGCTTGGTAAGCATTTTGCTCGAAGAGAATTTCTCTTAAACTGTTCTTCTTGCTTTTGTTTTTCTCTGCGATGAGCTGAATGTGGTTATTCTGCAATCCGATTTGATTTTCTGTTTTGGGCGTGTGGTTTTATTCTCAGAATCGGTTTTAGTGTTTGCTTGTGAACATCAGCTGAATTAGGTCTAAGAGTGTAGTATGTTAGATCGATGATGTGGTTACTTTCAATTTTTTGGTTGCTTCGTGAATCTGTTTTGAATTAGGAGTGGTGTTTTGTTTTCTATCGAATTGTATGTAAACTCTATTTGAATGTGCAAAAGAAGTTAACTCGGTTAGAGTAAGCTCGGATTTGGAATTTGATTTTGTTGCAACTGGTCTGCTGTAGTCACAAATTGGTGTTCGTTGCGTGATTTTTTCACGTTGAGACGCTAATACCTTTAGACTTGTATGTTGTATCTGACATTCAATCTTGATTTCTGGATTATGTATAATGTATTTAGGTGTTAGTAGTCTATCTATGAAATAGTTCTGTCATTTTTTATGCATTTCATCCCACATTTTATTTGGTCATTTCGATTAGATTCTGAAAACTAGCAAGTTGGTATACACTGAAATTTGTAAAGCTGACTAGATTTATGAATAATTCATAGGCCTTATGTATGTACACTGGGCACATTTATTTGATTAATATACATATATGTGGTATGCAACCACATCCATGCAATACAAATGTATGTGAATTCTTACACAAGAAGGGTTCATGTACATGTATCCTCGTATTATGTAGTCTTGCTAATTGCTATATGTTCCTGATTCTAAGTTCATATGATTCTTTGTTATAAAATGGATTAACTAGTGAGCATCATATATGCAAGTTTATTGTTCTCATTTCACCTGCTTGCTGCGGTTCAAGTTCATAAGAAAGACTGGAATGTCTTGTTCGTGTATTGGTTGTGGATAGTTATATCTTATTATACTCAATATGTTTTGTTAATTCTTCAATATTATCCTCCCAAGTTATCAAACTGGGATGCTTTCTCTTAGGGTCTGTCAGTCAATTGCACTTTTTTATGTTTAAATTTGTTTTTGACAATCAGGTTTTATGATACTGGTCTATATCTTTGAGACGTATCTTGATTTGCGGCAACACAAAGCTCATAAGTTGCCCACTCTTCCAAAGCCGTTGATTGGAGTAATCAGCCAAGAAAAGTTTGAAAAATCCCGAGCCTATAGTCTTGACAAAAGGTTTTAACTTATGTTTTCTTTTCCTTTGAGAATGTTGGGTTAACTGGAATAAATTTTCCTTTAGTAATTGTAATTTCTGTTTTTGTAACAGCAATTTCCACTTTGTGCACGAATTTGTAACTCTAGTTATGGACTTCTCAATTCTGTATTATGGGGTCTTGCCCTGGTTATGGAAGGTGAGCTATAATTTCGCTCCTGGACATTTTTGCCGGTTTATGCATTGATGTTACCCATGTTCCTGATGATGTCATTTTGATTTTTTGTTTTACTATAGAGGTCAGGGGAGCTTTTGATGGGTGCTGGCTTTAATGCTGAAAATGAAATCCTACACACGCTTGCATTCTTGGCTGGTGTTTCAATTTGGTCACATGTGAGTTTAGTTCCCTTGGCCAATTGTTGGGTTTATGAACAATTATCTGCATACTCTATTTGTGTTCTAGAAAATTAGAGCTGTTGCATAATGATGATGCTTTTCGTAATCTTTTTATTTGCAGATAACTGATCTGCCGTTTTCTCTATACTCAACTTTTGTGATTGAGTCTCGCCATGGTTTTAATAAGGTACTTGGTTTACTATGGCCACATGATCATAAATTATGTATTGCATATGAAATTATATTGCCACTTAATTTACTTCGTGCATTACAGGCTAATTGTTCTTATTTTGCTATGAATTTATTTAAATAATACAAGCCTATTGATAATTGCAAGTCTTTTTCTGCAGCAAACGATGTGGTTATTCTTTAGGGACATGATAAAAGGAATCATTTTGGCTATAGTGATTGGTCCGCCCATTGTGGCTGCCATAATTGTCATAGTGCAGGTAATTACTGCATTTGCATTACTATCTGTATGTTAAAAGAAATTTGAGGCGAGCCTCAAGTTTATGCCTGTATCATTTATTTGTTTCACATGTACTGAGTTTACTGTTTCTTGAAAACTTCTTTTGAATGCAGAAAGGAGGTCCATACTTGGCCATATATCTCTGGATGTTTATGTTGGCCCTGTCTCTTGTGATGATGACTCTCTATCCTATTCTGATAGCTCCGCTTTTCAACAAATTCACTCCTGTAAGTAACATAACTTAATAAGTAGTCTGTTAAATAAGCTTTTTTTTAGGATGCTTTGCTCATAGCATCATATGCTGAACATTTATTATCTGTCTTCTATTATCTCTTCATCATGCAGCTCCCTGAGGGAGATCTAAGAACCAAGATTGAAGCTCTGGCTTCATCTCTAAAATTCCCTTTGAAGAAATTGTTTGTTGTTGATGGATCAACTAGGTCGAGCCATAGCAATGTGAGTATGCTTTTATCTGCACTTTCATTTCTGTTTGCAACATGTGCTGTGATGTTTACTGTTCCATCATATATGAAGCTCTACAAATGCATATTTCTGAAAGTGTAGAACACAATTTTCTGGTTAATGCATAATAAATCTTCTTGTTTCATTTTCTTTTCCCTTTGGCTTTGTGGACTGATTAACTCTGGTCACGGCTTGTCCTTTCCTTTTCATCCTTGTGTGCTGGTGAGGAGGTAATGAAGAGAGGGTTCACATGTGAATGTGCATAGCTTATTGTTAGATGTAGCTTTTCAACATCAACGGCTTATCATGTGCTGGCTGTACAGAGAGCCATATGCTAAGGACTTTAATTAGGAGAGAAACTATAATCTGTGGTATTTGATCTTGGAATAAAAGGTGTTAGATACTAATAGCATAATGGTTTAAAGGTAGTGCATGCAGTTCCCATTCTTTATCTGCATTCCCTGTCTATTAAGATGAAGTCTTATGCCAACCTTTTCTGTAGGCATACATGTATGGATTTTTCAAGAACAAGCGGATTGTACTCTACGATACTTTAATACAACAGGTATGGATGATTCTGTTTTCTTCTCTTTTGTTTTATCCCAATTTGTGCCTATTTTAACCACCCTATTTCAGTTAGTACTCTAATCTGCTTTTCTTTTTGTCCAAACCTATCTTTGTGTGCTGACTGATTGGCTGGGATCGTTTATTGGGTCATTCCGATGTTACATGAGATATTTGATGATGATGATGTCAGATACCTGCCAACATGACATTTTCTTTGGCCATTCATTTTTCAGATGGATGCTGAGATATTAAGAACAGTTTTCTTAAATCTAAAGCAGTTTGTTTATACTTTATACTATGCAAAAACGAAAGATACGAGAAGTTAATTGTTCTTCAAAATGAGCTCTTGTAATCTTCAAACCCCAACAGAAAAAAAACTATCTACTTTCAAAGCTTGCAACCACGAATCCGAACATACATCACACTGTAGATTACCATTAAAATCAGGATGTACATGCATTTCATCCCCTGCTCTAATTCTCAGCAAGCATAATGATTTTTTAAACAAATAGTGACCAAAATGATAAATAAAAAAAAAGTTACTTTAATGGTACTGTGATTTATTATATTATCATATACTAATAGTACCAAAAAAATTTTCAATTCAGTGCAAAAACGAGGAGGAAGTTGTTGCTGTTATTGCTCATGAACTTGGTCACTGGAAGCTCAATCACACCATGTATTCCTTCATTGCAGTGCAGGTATGACATCCGTAAGGAATTTTGCTATAGTGATGTTAATCATTAAATTCATCGTGCATGTATTGATAATGACGTCATAGTCCATACCCCATAGGCCCATACTAAAATTTCCACTGGGCTTCCATGTGTTCTGCAATTTATCATTTGATATATGTCAATTATGCATTTCAAATATTCGGCCTTGTCTCCTCTGGATTTTGGAGTGTGGTAATGGTTTTATGGTTTCTTTTGCCTACTATCATGGAGGACTTGACGTTGTGTAAGCTAGACTCCTTTCTTTAGAAGTTACTCCCTCAGTCCAAGTTAATGTTTCCCAACTTTGTGGGCACATTTTCGACTCATCAAAGCGGGAATGGGGTCATATAGTTTTTTGGCATTTGCATAAAGGTCAGTATTGGAAGGGTGGAAATTTAAAATTTAAAATTTGTGTGGTTAGGTTCAAAAGCTGCTCTATTTTAGGGATGGTAAGTTTTACTGCAACGAAGGTGGTATTTCTTTGAAATCACTGTAATTTTATGAGATACTTGTACAACCATACTTGTGTTATTTCTAATATGCATGTACTAATTGATATGGCCATGTATAAATCTCCATATGTGAAACTTATGATGCATACTCTCAGTCTAGATCTATTATGCAGATATTGACTCTCTTACAGTTCGGAGGGTTCACTCTTGTCAGGAATTCGAAGGATCTCTTCCAAAGTTTTGGGTTTGATACTCAGCCGGTCCTTATTGGCCTTATAATTTTTCAGGTACCGTTGTGTTGTCCTATGATAGCTAACCATGTGATTTTGCAAAGGCTTATGTTAAAATTTTGATTTTGTACTATAACCTGGTGTTTCTTTCTTCCTTTTCTCTTATTTATTTTTTTCCTTCTTTTTGTCGGTACCGATAGTTAGACCGCCAACTTTAAAATCCTGGCTCCTGCATATTGCATACCTGACTGTGTTTGCTTTGTATACCTTTCTTTTTTTTTTTTTTTTTTTTATATATATGACAACCGTTTTTTTTGACTTGTGTGGTTAGGGAGTGTAGTATGAGTGTTCTTGCGTACTAATATGTAAACATATTTATGAAGCCTTATAGATTGTACAGCATGCTCTCTGTTTCTGATTTGCATTATCTGATCGGTTTGGAATTTTTCCATAGAAGCTACATTTCAAATATAGTACCTATTTGCTCAAATGTCACGGAGCATGAGGCTGAGTTAAAATGTCAATCAGAGGTTTTGGTTCTTAATCCCAAGGTTGTACTCATTAAAAAAGAAGTTAGAGTTGGGTGTATAAAACTACGCCAACCTTTTTATTTGTTTACCTAGTTTTCACAGGCCATATTGTTTTGCTTTGATTCAAAATAATTCAATTGTAAATTTGCTCCAGTTCTTTTGTGCACGGGCATTCAAGTGCTCCTTTTGCTGGCTTTTCAAAAGTTACTGCTGCAAGGATTTGCATGTGATTTACGAAATAGTGCTTTTTCAGCACTTACCTCACTGGAATTTATTTTGACATTAAATCCCCCCTCTCCCTGCTATGTGATTGTAGCTCTTTTTGACCCACCTTAGTTTGTAGGCATAACTCTAGTTTGCTCATTGCAATTGCAGCACACAGTGATACCTGTCCAGCATCTCGTGAGCTTACTACTAAATCTTGTGAGCAGGGCTTTTGAGTTCCAGGTACCCATTGTGTCTTTTAGCTACTAGTACTAGTGAAATTTAATGTCGTTGAATTGAGTGAAATTTAATGTCGTTAATTTGAGCAAGACATCTAATTTCTTATGAAGGCTGATGCTTTTGCCAAGAAGCTTGGTTATGCTGTGCCTCTTCGAGCTGGTCTTATTAAGCTACAGGTGATTCACTTTATTTTTTAGGATTTGAATGGAAATGGCCTTTCATAAAAACATACATGCTCAGCGTTGTGATTTTAATAATTCTTGTTGTTTGACAGGAGGAGAATCTTTCTGCCATGAACACTGATCCTTGGTATTCTGCTTATCACTATTCTCATCCGCCACTCGTTGAAAGGTTAGCAGCTATAGACGAAGCTGTTAAGAAGAGCGAGTAAACAGAAAGGTTGGGTATCAGCAAAACCCAGAATATAGAATTAGTCCGATATACAGTAACCGAGACCGTGTACACGCCTTGTAGTAAGTGTTTTGTTGCAGTTTTTTGTAGTTTTTGATATAGATTTTCATTGGTCAGCCTATGCATAACTTTCCCTTGTTTCACCGTGGCCAGATCCAAACTATTTTCATATCATCCTATGATTGATATAGTGTCTATTACTTTTCGTCATCATCTACATCGTCATTTTTATGTGTTCCTCGTAATCCCGATAAATTTCCTCAGTAAAATAGGTATGCGTTCCTCGTAAACCTGATCAATTTCCTTAGTAAATAGGTACACGAGGGGTTGAACTTTTCAGATAGTTGATTAAGTACATATTTAACCAAAAATGGCTAAGATCCCAAATTAGAAGGCCAGGTCTACGGAACGTTAAAATTATGCATTACATTACTGCTAACATTATCACTACATAACTTACACAAAAGATCCGCAATGCTATTGCATTCACGGGGCACAAAAGACATTTTTGCTTCCTTTACTCGATTCAACATGCTAACGTAGGAGTAGCTGTCATATTATTTTAGCTCTAAATTTTCTTTCTGGGGTACTTTCTTCGGTATACACCTCTGACATGTATTAAATCCCGATTTCATATCCGCGGACCTTTTCACATATTATGTTATTCTCAGTCTACAAAGTGTCACGGGAGATTGGTGATTAGATGAAATGGCCAAGTCCTAAATACCAAGTTCCTTATTTTAAAAACCTTTCCATCTACATTAAACAAGAAGTAGGAGTACATTCTAGAGAATGGGTAAACACCAGTGTACATGCAATTTGAAAATGTTGGGCCATGAGAAAACGCTGCAAAGGTGGAGTGTAGAAATGGCAAAAATACTTTCCCGATCCGTACCATTAGATTAGAGTAGTATTCTTAATTGTAGTCATAACTACCTGAACCTTTTTTAAATTGTAAAATTCATCTTGAAATTAGAAAAATTATAGGGAGACCCCTATGCATGTCTGCCCTCGGTTCATGTAGTTAAACTCAAAATCCAAGTACACATGAAAACTTCATTAAAAGAAATTGAATAGTAATAGTATGATTTATGAAAACGTTTTGAGGGAATTATGTAATAGACTACAAACCGCTCAAGCCAAGAAAATATCTACCAAATGGAATGTATAATGAGTTGCAAATTGCACAAGGGACATGCGAGTCAAATTAAGAAGGTATAGATCACAACATAATAGCCAATAAACGGTTTCCTCTTCTCTACTGTATGCTACACTACCTCCTAGTGCTTTACAGGTTGTACCATATGTATTAAATGTTGTACTGTACAATACATTAAAGCATCAGAAGATGTACAACATGCCGTAGGGGTAGAAAAAAACCCCAACAAACACCCGTTTCAAACTCATACGACATACATTTCAAATTTTCAAACTAAATGTTGTAGTATGTTTTTTAAATGCAATTATCTAAATTAAAACTAAGTTGTCTCTAAATCCTCCGCCATCTGTTATCAAAATAAATGTGGATGCTTAAATTTCGAGTAGCAGATGGGCAGCATGATTGGGGTTAGTTGCAAGGAACGAATTGGGTGAGATCTTAGCGTGGCGACGGAGGAGAATACCTTACATCACAAGCTCGGAAATAGCAGAATCCATGGCAGCTACTGCTGGAATCGATTTAGCTATACAATTTGGATGGAGAAAAGTGATAATTGAGGGAGATTGTGTATCGGTGATCAATGCTCTTAATAACTCAGCCATTAAACTGTCTGCCACAAGAAATTTCATTGATGAGGCTAGGAAGAAATTGAAATTGTTTACCTATATTGAGTTTTCACATGTGAAAAGAGATGATAATGATGTAGCACATTTATTAGCTCAGGAGGTTGATTATGATAGTGATTAGTTAGGAGATTTACCATTTTAAGTAGTGTAGTATTTACTTTTGTACTGTATGATGTCTGTTTGACACTTCATCTTCAGATGTTTAATGATATTTGACTATTATTCAAAAAAAAAAAAGCTATTGAATACCACTTCCGTTTTGTTGTTTTTGTTAGGTAATTAAAAATTTAATAGGTTTTAATGTTATATCTATACCATATTTATACGTATGAAATAAAAAGATGGTTAGTAAAGTGAAATATCTTGAGATTTTAGAGGCGACTTTACAATTTCCCAACTTTTAGAGGCCTTATCCCAACAATAATCCAACTAAAAAGAAAACAATTGGCAGCCACCACGCCTTTAATGTGATTATGTGACTCTACAAGGTCCATTTCGGCAGCTTCGTTATTGTTTAGTATGGAGATAAAAAATTGAGTTAAATTTTTTTTTTAGTTAATGAATAGTAACTTAGCTATAAAAAATGATGTTTGAAATAGTGTTAAAAATTTATGGGGTTTATAGAGTTGTTATATAGGGTGTATAATAATAAAGTGATGTGTGTAAAAATGAATTGATGTGTTTGATAATTTTTAAGTTATTTGATTGGTTTAAAGTTGTTAGTTTGATTGGAAAAGTAAAGATGAAGTGAAAATAGTGTAGTAATAGAATGATGATTTTTTAGTGGAGAAAAAATTGAGTTAAAATTTTTAATGTATAAAATACAAAATAAATATCCGAAAACATTTTAACAGATGAATAGTCTGTTTTAGATGAATGCCAAACAACCGGTCAGTCTTCTACTTTTCGAAAGAAAAAACATTAATGTTCTATAAATTCCAACCATCGTTAAAATTTCGATTTAAAAATATATTTCGAATTCTTAAAAGTATAGATTTAAAAAAAAAATTCATTAGACATTTCGATATTGCCAGAGCTTCTTGTGATATTCTAAAGAAATAAGAATTTATAAAATACTAAAGTATTGTAAAATTTAAAAATATACTCGGTTTCCAAGTCATCTTTACTACCGCATACTGCACTACCTCCATGCTTTAAAGTTTGTACTATGGTTGTACTATATGCATTAAATGTTGTAATGTACGAAAATACAACGTTTCGTGACATTTGGGCCATCATTTTCACATCCAATCAGGTTCCGAAACGTGTCCCCCAAAACCTTCATCACTAACACTGATTGAACGGTCATTTCCTTCTTATCATCTCCATTTTCAACGAATCTACAGTCCACACACTAATCCAACAAACCCTACAATTTGCAAAGGAAACTCACAGCGAAACTACTTCACCACTTCTTTACGCGTTATCATCTTGTACTCTATTAGGTACGGTTTTCTTCTCCTTTCTGCACTTATGCTTCTTCTTTGACTTTCAATTTTTGCGACTCCGGTTAATTCTGCGTAGATCTGATATATTTGGTGAGTAATTTCGTATTTACTTAGTTTGTTTGTTGTTTTGGTTAATAGCTGGAACTGATTTTGTGGGATTTGATGATATTTTGTGCGTTGACCGATTTAATTGGGTGTGGATCTGGTAATTTTGATCATCTTAGGGTTCGGATTCGTTGATTTATGTAGTGTTTGATGAAATTTTGTTTATCATATGATATTTTTGTTTTTTGTTTTTTGTTTTTCTGTTTTCAGTGAGAATTTGTTTGATAACCTAGAGTTCTGATTTGTCAAAAACTAGTTATGTTGAGGATAGTGTTATGTTGATGATTAGATATGATAGCTTACCTGTTTCTGGTTTAGGATTTTCCCATGGAGGATTGATTACTTGCTAGAGAGTAGTACTTAGATATTTTGTGAAATTGAGAGTTTTCGCAGTTCTCGTAGTAGGATTGTCTTTTTGATGCAGTTAGTTTGGTCATTAGAGGGCACTTATTGTGGTAAGTAGTAGTAGCTACAAGTCATTGAAGCTACTGATTGTGGAAGGCACTATTAGTTTATTACGATGCTAAGAGCTGATGTCAATGTTATCCTATTAGTTATTCGATGTTAATATGTTATGTTTTAGTGTTGCTACATGTTTCTGTTGTAATCTTTTCATGAATTTAATCTAAGCTCACATGATTTCATTTCAGTAACTTGTGCCTTCTCTTTGTGTCTTTCATTTGATGTTCATCCATTAACTAACTAATGTCTTTCTTCTGTTCTTGCAGTTGAATTGTTAAAATGAGTCGCCCGCAAGAACCACCCAGATCGTTTCTCCCATTTGGAAACCCTTTCCGCATGATAATGCCAAAAGGCTCCTCCCTGTCTCCTAAGCTTCTTGATTTGGTGAATACCTTTGAGGAAGCTTTGGCAGGGAGGCTGAAAAAGCTTAAGCCAGCTGACAAGGAAGACATCTTGAGGCTGTCATGGATGACATCTCTCATGGAGTCTCTTTGTGGAATTCACAGTGACATCAAAACTCTCATCACTGCTCTTGAACTTCCCGTAAGTGACTGGGATGACAAGTGGATTGATGTGTACCTAAATGACAGTGTGAAATTGCTAGACATTTGCATTGCTTTTAGTTCTGAAATTTCTAGGCTTAAACAAGGTCATCTTTTCCTCCAATCTGTCATGCATAACTTAGGCAGCTCTAACCCTCAGCAGTTTTTGCGCGCCCGTTCATCTCTTGATGGGTGGAGGCAGCATATTGCTTCTAAGAATCCCCGATTTGATAATTGCTTCTCTGCCATGGACAGTCTTGCTTGTACGCTAGACCTTCCAAAGATCAAGAATTCCGCAAAGGGGAAAGTCTTGATGCGGGCCATGTATGGAGTGAAGTTGGTCACTCTGTATGCATGCAGCATTTTTGCTTCTGCATTCTCTGGCTCTGGCAAGAAATTGGTAGATTTTCAGGTCCCTCAGACATGTTTATGGGCTGAGGCTTTCGGTGATCTTCAGGCATTTGTAAATACTGAAATTAGAAATATATATTCTAGTGGAAGGATCACGGTAGTGAAAGAGCTAGAAGCTGTTGATACAGGGGTGAAGCAGCTATACCCCATCTTGCAAGATGGAGCAGACCCTGTTGAAGCTGAAACACTGAAAAATTTGACATCAGACTTGGAGAAAAACGTTCCAAAACTGTCTGAAGGATTGGATCTGCTTGCGAAGGAGGTGGACAGTTTCTTCCAGATCGTCTTAGGTGGACGTGATGCCCTGCTGTGTAACCTCAGGGTTGGTGGTGGTAACATCTCTGACCAAGTGCTTCCTGGCCGCAATATGGGACAGGCTGTGAGGTGAACAAGGGACATATTAACTCTTTTTTTAAATTTATACAGGAAGGGTTGGTACTTAGAGTTTTCTGTCTGAATGTAAATCTTGGGATCAATTATAGCTGTAGTAAATCGTGTATGTTGTGCACTGTCTGTTTTTATCCTATTATTATGTGTGAAAAATGTTTGGACCCATATATTAACTCTAAATATATAAATGTCTATTGTATTTTGCAAATATGTGAATTCTTGTATTTACAATCTTGTGCTGCTAGAGAAAATTAATTTATAACTATGTAGTATTGTATTGCTGGTTCCTTTGTGAAAAATTGGGATGACAAAGCAGTTGAATGTTTGCGTACTAGTTTAATTGAGTCGGACTCTACTTCTGTGTTTGGCCATCCCATTATAATTGAGATAACATTGCAATTTTATAATTGAACACAATTCAATTAACTAAAAACCTACCTAACAAATCTACAAAAACACCTATAAAATTTAAATTTTATATCATATCAAATACAAAATTTCACAACTCAATTAAAATTTATTTACTATTCATCAGTTATACCTCAATTAAAATTCACTCAATTTAGTGGCAAAAAATCCGTACATATTTACACCGTCAGTTTCACTAAATATTTACCTGGATGACAATGCAGTTGAATGTTGATTTGCTTAAGCGGGTCGAGTCTTTGAAAAAAGAGCATGAATTCCTGAGGTAAAAAACTCGAAATGCTTCTTTTTGAGTTGGTTAGAGTGATAGTCGTGTCATTTTTTTCCTTCCTTTTTCAGCTTCAAGAGAGTAAAGTTGCCAATCTTGTTCCGTACTGTATCATATTCCAGGCACAACATTTAATCGTACGCCATCTGTTCTTAGAATTTGCATCGACAATCAAAGAATTCTAATACGAATGCCATACAGGGCTAGAAGCCTAGAACTCAAACATCGACAGACAGGCTTACAACAAGACCGTTTAGTAGTATAAAATATCAATGCCCTGCAAAATCATCTTTTCCCATCTGGAAATTTTTTTCAGATTATTCCGATTACAAAATCCCTCGGCCACAACTTCTTTTCGGCATTAAGGCAATAAATACATGGCAACATTGAAAACTATGCTGGCTAACACACTCAGTTCATGCAAACTTGCCCAGGCCATTCTATTGGGAGGCTAATGCCCAGAAATTGAGCAAAAAAGATGGAGACACTGCAAACCAGCTCAGAAAGGCCATGGCTGTAGCTGACATAAACCTTGTGCAGTGATTCACGCTGCATTTGTCAACATCATTTCCAATGAACACGGTGATGCCAGCCGAGGCGCATGCAGCAGCAAACGTTAGAGTGGAAGTAATCTGCAACAAATAGACAATGCATCTCACATAAATTAATATCACCACTGTAAGTGTATGTGCAGCTCAATATTTAACTATTGGACTCTAGAATAAACTAATAGAAGTACTATTTAGCATTAGCACAGGAATGCTTCACAAGGAAGAAGCCACATGAAATTTGATGAAAATAAGCATTAGAAAACAATCATCATATGTTACAAACTCGTGGGTATTTGTTTGCACGCACAACAGCATTACTCTGATTTGTACTGTACATATTGATAGAACAGTATCATGACACATGCTAACAAAACAGCATGTGCTCAGGCCTAATATTAATTGGACATAAGGTATATGCTTACACGAAATTTACCACTATGGACTATGGAGCAGCACACAAGTAATCTAAACTATAATTTGGAAACATGGATATTGCGGGTTGACACTAGCCAATCTCCTACATATTCATGTATGTGTACAGGCCAGAGATTAAAAGTTTGAAACAGCATCAAAAGGCATGCTGCTTGAGCACCAACAGTTCGATAAGAAACAATTACAGAAAACAAAAACGAGCGAGCGAGCTTCCTTACCCCATCCCCGATGGCAAACAGGCTCACAACCGGAGTACTTCTGAAACTTCGTCTCACCAGAAGAGCATATGTGTCAACAATGGCTAAACCCAAACTCCATAGACTTTGCAAACCAACAGCAGCAACAAGATAACTAATGAACACGGAAACAAAACCTCTCGTCATGTTACATAACTTATCAAGTGCTGCAGTGTAGACAACATTAACAAGTTCCCTGACACCCATGCCAAACAATAATACATATAGCGTAAACTAAGATAATACATATAGCTCTCCATATCAATCTCAACTCCCCGTGTTGGACTTTTTTCGGTCAAATATTTCCAATTTTAAGCTCGAATTACACTTCAACTATAAGAGTTAAATAAATGACTTGATAAAATCGTATGAGAAATTTAATAAGTAATACTTATTTTATAATACAATTTTGTTCTACTATTTATCTCGAAGTGAAAATTGAATATGGTCATTTAGAATCACATGGAAAGTTGAGATCGAGACGGAGTGAGTATTATTTTGATTCATGTCGAATTAAACAGGAATTCAATCAATCCCTAACAATTCTGAGCAGCTAAATTTGAACTGAATTAGTGACATTAGCTCTATAACTTTTCCCAAATCGAATAACCTAATCCAAAAGCAGAGCAAAAATGAGCAGAAAAGGGAAGAATCTAGAAAGACTGACCAAAAGGCAGTAACGGAAGGGAAATCGGAGGTGGTAGCCATGACGCAGAGAGAAACGGCGGCGAAGATGAACTGTAAGAGGCGGAGGAGAAAACCGCCGGTGGTTCCGGACATACCTTGAACGTCCTTCATTCTAACTCTAGGTGGCGCCGCTTCTGTTACAGGCGGCGCCTCCACCTCAACCGGGTGAACCGCCGGTCCGCTCATTCGGAGTGAGGAGTCATCATCATCAGCTGTAAATGAATAAATAATCAGATTTGCATGTCCATTACACTGAAATTGGTTCTGAGTTTAGGGGCAATGTGAAATTGAAATTCGAATGGAATAATAAATAAATAAATATTGCTTTTTCTCAGTGCGTTGATGCTCACTCGTAGTCTTGAGTCATGACATTCGGAGGTGTGTGACAGTTGGAGTGACTTGCGGTTACCTAATTTAAAACGGTCGGGTCGGATTATGTTCCGCGGGTCGATTCGAATTCATTTCGTGCAATAGTATAGCATGATTTATTTGTATGTGCTCTGTTAAACGGTGTTAAATTTGTTGGATCTTTTAATCGATTTTAAATTATTTGAATGTGTTTTAGTTAGACTGATGATGATTGTGGTAAAGTAAAATCGACATTATGGATGTGTGTTGTTGGGTTCAGTTTGTTTGGATTCATCTGGGATTGTTAAGCACAATAGTATAGCATGATTTGTTAATTACTCCAGCGTTCAATTTATCTGGATTTTAGTACTCTAATTTATTTTCAATTTTCCTATGATATTGAGTTAGAATACTTGATTGTTGAGTGCAATTTGTTGTTTAGGAATCCTTTTTATTTTTCGGTAAAGATGTGGTAATATTTTATAATGGTGTAGTAAACGTCTCGCCTCAATACATATTGCATAAGTTTACATATGCATTAGGAGGCCACAATGCGCAAAGCTCCATCAAGAATGCTTGTGGCAGTTAAGTTGGAGAACATGAATGTGGCTCGGGATGCAAAGTCTTAGATGAATCGCGATATATGGCCTCTCGAGCTAGTGGTAGGGGCTATAGCAAATTTTCAATGTACTCTCAACATTGTATGTTTGCACTTTATAATATGTACTATGTTGTCTATCGTTTTGACTTTAATCACCCACTAACAAGTTCCATGTTTTTAGTTGGCTATGCATGTGTATTTTGAAAGTTCAAAACCTTTATAAGTGATGAAAATTATCAAGTGGATTATCGGACTAAGTTGTTGGCACGTTATGGGTCATATTTGAAGTGGATCAACAAAAGAACTCATATGGGCTTTTCCTACAAGGGTTGGAGGTTTTTTAAGCCCGAGAAAGGAGTTTCTAATGTTATGGAAAGAGATATTGAAGACTTGGAGAGAAAGGAAGAAAGTTGGGTTCTTCTACGGTCAGGCAGGCTTCACCCTGCCTGACAACAGGCAATTGAATATACACCATTATATTTTAAATAATGACAGAAAATCTCTA
The DNA here is from genome assembly GCA_026545765.1 of Plantago major. Lineage (NCBI taxonomy): Eukaryota > Viridiplantae > Streptophyta > Magnoliopsida > Lamiales > Plantaginaceae > Plantago > Plantago major. The sequence continues at coordinate 84,926,042 of CM048843.1, read as the reverse complement.
AAAATCATCATACAATATATAAAATCTCAGTTTCGGTTAGAAGCCAAGACCAATTGAATTCTGCCAACTGAGATTTTCATTCTTGACATGGCATATTCCATATTCGGACATCTAGCAATTTTCTCAAGTTTGTAAATGTAAAGAAAGAAGAAATAAAATTGAAGTGTGGATTCAGCCGGTTATTGGGATAATTTTCTTCAACCAACAAAAAAGAAAATGCTTTCATTCTTCAACCGATTCAAGAATCCATTTATCAGAATTATCAACTTCATGCAGAGATGGATGGTTATCTGATTCTTTTCAGCTATGAGGTAACAAATGAATAGGCACAAATTGCATTGTCATTTCATCCCCAAATTCTCCATTACCATTTTAGATCGAATTCATCACCATCGATTCATATACAACTATGAACCATAAAATTCATCTCGAATTGGCAGTACTCGAAGATCGACCACATAAATCCATAAGTTTTCACTCGACCTCATCTTATTCCAACTATGAACAAGTTTGTGCCTGCACCATAGCTCTGGTTACAATAATATGTCGGTCGTGCAACAATGGTTCATATTATGAATGGAGTGATTCCAAATGGTATTGCTTTAGGGGCCAAGACATATGAAGCACTGGTCCAAGGTTCGGGTATCACAATTAACCGAAACCTTTGTAATGTGGGTAAAGTTTAACTTCAAGAGTGGGTTAATCATACGCTTTTCCAGTTTTCTTGAATAGGGAGCTGCTAATTTGGGATCTTTGACATGTTCATGGTTATTTTTGCATTGACATACTTATGTGCATTTCCATTTTCTGCGGTACTATATCTTTCGAATTTTGTTGTGAAATGTACATAGATAAAATATATCTCATGTAGTCTGATAGTTGCCAAGTATACAAAGGAAAATTTTGCAAATTCTAAATCCATCATGACTATATATGCTGTGTCCTATCTCAGTTTATTGTTTTCCAAACATGATACTATATCATTTTGATCAACCTTGAATTCTACAATGATGTAGTGATATAGTCGAGAATGTTATTGCCTCCGACAGGAACAACAATTCGCCTAAATTGAACAAAGACCCTCGAGGTAATCGTATGGGAACTGTTCTCATAAATGCGAATGGTAGGGTACTTGCATGACGATGAAGATAAATTCCATACTAACATGCTTTAAAATGTGTTGAAGCTTAGTAATTCTTCAGGCGGTTAAGATGAATGTTTGCTGGGATACATATTCCTTTAATTCGAAGGGGACTGTGCTAGAGTGATGAATCCACAAAGAGCCGGGCGGTCTACATTAGAATATTAGATGAAACTTTACATCAGCACATGGATGTGTTCAGATGAAACTTCACAATTGTGTTCTAAGTTTGAGTCTGTGTCTTTTAGATTTATTTTGAGAACATGTAAGTTAGCACATTCTCTAGCCAAACATGTTGATTGGTGCTGATGGTGATGAATTGCTAAACCAGACATTGCTACTGTGTTTTGGTTAAGTGACCGACTGTATGGTATAGAGTTAAAAATTGAGTCAGATGAAAAAATTTAGCTGATGAATAGTAACTGAGTTAAAGTTGATATATATAAAATGATGTTTAGAATAGAGTTAAAATATTATAGAGTCTATAGTGTTATACTGTTGTTATATAAAGTGTTTAAGAAACAAGTGGTGTTTGGAAGGAAGAAGTGATGGGGTTTGATTTTCTTAAGGTTATTTAATTGATTTGAAAAATTAAAAAGAGATAAATAGTAGGATGGAAAGAGAATGATTATTATTAAATGGTGTAAAATTTAGTTAGAGGATTAAATTTTAAACATAGAAAAGTTTAACTTAATTTTCAAAACAAGTTAGAACGCAACTTAGATATTCCAAGTTTGAGCATAGCAAAACCAACAACTTTTTCAAAAGGTTAAAAATCAATTATAACTACAATTAAGATCAACACTTGGTTGTTATTTTTTGTGATGGTATAGGAAAACTTTATACATTTATTTTTTAGTTGCCCCATAGAATTTCATTCAATATTAAAATAAAAGTCTATCCAAACCCATCAAATAGTAAAAATTTTAGCTTTACACAGAAATGACACATTTGACCTCTATTTCAAAATTTGAATCCAGCCGGTTCAGCTGGAAAATAGGTGTTGAGTGGCATAATGGTGCCTTGCTTGGGTCGGAGTCCCAAGAACCACCTGAAACCGCTCAAACCGGGGTTGAATAGTTAGCCCGAAACCGCTCAATCCGGGGTTGAATAGTTAGCCCGAAACCGGAATAACCAGTGGTTCATGGTAAAATTTTAAATTAAAGAGGGATGGCATTCGAATTGCTATCATGTTTGTTTATATCATGCCAAAGCATATTTAATGCATCATTAAATATTTTGTGTTAATCATTTTATCAAAATTCTTTATCATACACTGTATAATTCTATTCCCTGTAAATTATTCTTTTTTTTTTTTAGAGAATCATCAATAATTCATTCATCCAGAGAAGAAAAACAACGAATACATACAGTTCAACAAGATTCAAAGGAAAGACAGAAAAATGAAAAAATCTAAAGGGCAACACAGCCTCGCCCTAATTATTCAATAATAATATCATTTATATATTATAATTTATTTAAAAAACTTAGTAATTATGTCATTTTTATAACATATTATTCTAATATTGATCGTTATATTAAAATTCTAACCTTTGTTAATTATTTCAATGATACTTTTAATTAAGTTTTAACTCTTATCATTTCTATTTTTTTGGGAATTTCGTAATGTTCATTTAGGTATAATTTTTTTATTATGAAAAGTGTGTGTGTTATAATAATAATAATAATAATTATTATTATTATTATTATGTCATACCAGCTCAAAACGGTCCAACCAGTATAACCTGGACCAGTCTAACCTTTTTTGGGGTGTCCGACTTAATGTACGGGCTGGCTTTTACAACTAAAACCTAAATCAACATTTCTATAGGTACAAATCTTCCCATTTTTTCATGTTTTATCATATTTTTTTATCTGTTCACATAATACGCATCAACTTTAATGCGTGAAATTCTCCGGGGACGGGAACGTATGGCGTATTATAGCTTTTACAACTCTATACTTTTGAGTTATGTGAGATAAAACTTTTGATTTGAACATGAATGTGAAACCAAAAAGTTTGATATCACAACTACTGTGACAAATGCATATTGCATAAATTACAAAGACTTTCAACTAGGCACTTAAGTTTTCACAACTGTGCTGCACTTATTTTCTATTCTCAAATTTGTTTTCTATGTTAAATTACTAAATTCGTAATTGATATCAACATCTTATGCACCACATATAATTTACAAATTTTAATGTTACTTTCTTACAATGACATTACAAACCAGATGAATGTTGCAAAAAAATATAATATAATACTAGATCTACCCGTCGAATTTCGACGGGTTATTATACTAGTTGTTTTTATGTAAATCACTTCCATTATTGAACCATAGGTTGCGAACAATCATCACTTGTCAAGAACTCCTTGTGGACGTTTTCTACTATTATATATACTCAATGAGGTTTTTCAAGCAAGGCACACCTATGGAACGACATTTAACCTAGAATTTTGTTTGTGTGCTATTGTGTTTCAATAGTTTTTACTATAATTGACCTTGACAATTGAAATTGGTGTTTGATATCAATTACTTAAGGTTTTCTTAAATGTGTTGAGTTAGAATAGTTGATTATGGTCAATAGTTTAATTTTGCAGGTTAATCATTCGTTTGTTAAAATTTGGCCTACGACTTGGCGGGTATATAACCGCTTGAAATTTACACTGATCTTCGGTTTATCTTTTGCTGCATTATGCTCTGTTTTGTTAACTGCTGTCTGCTATCGATCACTGTTACACTGTTGTCAACATCGTAGACAAGATTGTGTCCAATATTATACTATATCAATTCCCGGTCCAAAAGTTATTACAGTCTGCCCCCAACTGAAGTTTGTTATAGCAAGGCAGTTCGTTAAGCCCATGGACTAGCAAGTAATATATTCATTACCTGCATACTTCAATTAATAATGGGTACTAAATCAATAATGATTTAGAGAAGTTAGGCTGGAAGAATGAGTGGGTTGATTTGACTACGGGGTGTGAAGAAAAATGGGTCAAGATTTAAGAAATTTCAATGCGGGTTCCAAAATGATTTGAAACTTCAATGTAGGTTCCAAAGTGATTTCGTCATTAATGACATTTCTAAATTTTGTTTTCAAACCCTTTCTTATCGAGTCATTATCGTATAGATTTGTTTAGGGGTGATCACAAAATCCGAAATCTGAAAATCCGATCCAAAAATCCGAAAATCTCATTCGATCTGATCCAATCCAATCCGATGTATTCGGATCGGATTACGGATTATGATATTTTAGATCCGAAGATTTTCGGATTAATCCGATCCGTCGAATTTTCGGATTAATCCGAATTAATTTAAATATATATATATATATATATATATATATATATATATATATATATATATATATATATATTTTTTTTTTTTTTTTCCTTATTCAGACAAACAAAATACAAAATACTTAGGATGCTGGGAAGTTGAATTCTGGCTGTTGGAAATATGTACTTTCTATTTTTACTTCAAAGAATGTAATCGACTAGTCGTTATTCTAAAACATGAACTCCAAACTTTTCGTATTTGTTGTTTTGGACTTGAAGTAAACTTGTGAACTTTATTTTGTTTGTTTTGAATGTGAAACTACTGAACTAGTATTTAATTTGGCTACGAAATGCTATTTCATTTTTTTTTAAATTAAAGTTCGGATTATTCGGATTAAATCCGATCCAATCCAAACTTTTTCGGATTAATCCGAAATCCGATCCGATCGTTTGGATCGGATTTCGGATTGAGACTTTAGTGGTCCAAAACTTCGAATTAATCCGAACTTCGGATCGGATTGGATCGGATTAATCCGAACGTGCACCCCTAGATTTGTTTACGTGATTTCTACTTTGTAGTAGTATAAAACACTAATAATTTCCTTATGTATAGTCAATATATATATACTTCTTTATTGAAATTCATTATCAAGTACCAATAAAAAATAGTAAAAACGTTAACTACGCAAACCATACTTCTTATCATTTTATTAATTTTTCCAATTCAGTATAATTTATCTCTCCTAATTTAATATTCACTAAACTAACATTATAAATTTATTCAAATTCCTTATAAAGCCCCCGATAGGGCATATGTAGTATATTTATATGAGAATGGTTCAATCTAAAACTTGGTTCAATACAAAATTGTAAGGCTTGGTCTAATGCATATTTTTTTTTGAAAATTGAACTTAACAATGGTGTTTCGAGAATGGTGTTTCGAGATGGAGCTCGCATATGGACTCGGTGCTGCTGTCGGGAAATGACCCCTTCCATCAGTATGGGCGAAGGGAGTGGGATTGTGTCTAAGCTCCGAGTCGAGTGGAGTTCAAGCTCGAATAATGATTGACTTAAGTTTGAGAAATGAAAAGCTCGGCTCGACTCGATTCGAACAATAACACTACCTAAACTCCTTCTAGAACTAATTTGAATTGTTCTCAAATTAATGTCAAGTCTTCGTCATAGATGTTCGGGCATTCGCGGAAATCGAAAAATATGCAATGTTTGTATCTAAATTGAGTATGTATCTTTTAGTGACGATACCGTATCTCCAAGAGACGGCTTTATCTCAAGAGTTTTAGTACAAGGATGTGAGGCAAGGTAATAAAGCAAAGATGTTATAGGATGAGAATGAAGAAGTGAAAGAGTATACTAACACAAGTGTATGGTTGACGATCCAAGATCACCTACCTTTGTTCATATAAAGTCAATTTCCTCACGGGTTACCTCAAGCCTTCCAGTTCAAAAGTTCACACGCATTACCCACTTTCTTCTCAAAGACTAGCAAAAGACTCCTCAATAAAGAAAACCAGCCAAGAAATGTCAAAATACACCGACGCTCACCCAACACAATTTATGGTTTCCACTCTCTGAATTCAATTCAACCAAAACCACACCTGGGTTCTTCCAAAGATTCAATCTTTTTCTCGGTTTTCTTGCTATGGAATCGAGCTCAGGTACAGCTGCTGATCATGGCGGACACAACATCAAAGGGGTTCCGACTCATGGTGGTAAATACGTGCAGTACAATGTCTATGGAAATCTCTTTGAAGTTTCCAGAAAGTATATTCCTCTTAGGCCTGTTGGCCGTGGTGCTTATGGCATTGTATGGTATGTAGAAGAAATCAATTGCTAACTTTTTCTCTGCTTTGATACTTTCTTGAATTGGGAAAAAAACTGCATCTTGTTTATAGTCTCTTGTTTTCTTGCGTTGACGTGTAGTTGACTTGGTGTGAAGATTCATTTCTTGTAAGTATGTTTTGATGTGGGATTGCTTAAGTTTTGATTGTTGTGTTGAATTTGCTGCTAGATCTCGAAGATGTTTTACTATTTGTATCTATCTATCTATCTATCTAAGTTTGTTAGTTTAGGTCTTTTGTGTTGGTTTCTCTTACATTTTTATCTTGTGAAGACTTGAGAATTGTTTACCAACCTAACATGCTAAAGAAAGTAATTGAAGCTCTATTGGGTCAGGATGCTCTTTTTAGTGTTTGACTTGATTACAAATAAGATAGTATGACAATGAAATCCCGAGTAAAAGTCTATGTACTTAGAAATATGAGAAGAATCCCATTTCAGGGAATGATACCCATGATTAGTGCACTTTCAGCATTACTAATAAAGCGAGTTGGACTAAGCGTATTGGGGTATTGTGATGTGAAATGGGTTTCATTAGTGACAATTTTAATAGGTGTATTATCGGTTGAACAAGCTATTGGGTAATAACGTTGATTGTGACTGATTGAATTAGCCGTGTCGGTATTTGATATGTTCAACACTTGAGCTCACTTGGGATGGAGTATGGGTGTAGTGAATCTAAGTACTTCAGTTGGACTCCATGATCTACTGCATAAAGCAGAGTACCAGCCGTTGTAGATGATTGCTACACTTTCTTTATCAAGTCCATTGGTCTAAGGTATCTGTTGGATGCATATCTGTTGTCAGTTTAGCTGGGTTCCTTCTGTCTCTTGTTGAGTGCTGTCTTTGCGTTTTTTGTCTGGTGGAAGCTGGATTTGAGTGAATAAGGAAAGGCCTTATGTGCTAAGCGCTCCTGGGGGTTTGAGCCGTGGGGGGTGGGAGGGTGTGTATTATATGCCGTCTTTCATTTCTATTCCATGCCTTTCCTGGAAAGTGATTGTTCCAGGCCTCAAAAGTCAAACCTTGACCTGCAAGATCACCAGTGGAGCAATTATACTTCTGTGCTTGAGTATTCGCTGGGATCGGGCAATAAAATCATACTGGTTTCGAAACAAATAATGATGTAAAACATGGGTTCTGTGAAACTAAAGTGTTGAACCCTCATTTTTCCTCAAGAAAATGCAATATTGGCAGAAGTCCAAGTTGATAATTGTTTTTACATCTAAAGAGCTCTATTTGACTAAAAATAATTCATGTATTTGTTGTGTGGCAGGGGTTTCATCCTGATTGTGTGTTAACTGTAAAACTCCTATTCATTTGTGACCATCTCCGAGTTAATGTGTGTTTTGTTTCCTTCAGTGCTGCTGTAAACTCAGAGACACGTGAAGAAGTTGCCATTAAGAAGATTGGTAATGCCTTTGATAATAGAATTGATGCAAAGAGGACTCTGCGTGAAATAAAACTCCTCCGCCACATGGATCATGATAATGTAAGTACTTTTACCTTTAAAGAAGGATTTGAATTCTTGAATTGAAAATTTGAACTCTTTGAAGTTGCTTTGGTTTCAGTTATACAGCCTCTGACGCACTTTCAGTCTAATGGTTTGCCTCTGCTTTCTTTGCAAGTCTCTCCTAGATTTTACAGTATGAGCGCTCAACTGATTCTTTGGAACTAATTTAACTTGTGAAGAGGCAAAATCCAACAAAATAGCAAAACCTGGACAGAATGAATGGCTTCTATCCGAAAAGTGATGACATGGGTTAATATGTCACCCTTGCACAAAGGCCTTTTGCCTTCAATTTTAATAAATTTCAAGAACTTGGCCTTTTTTGGGCATCAGCTGGCAGTTTCTCTCATTATGCTTTGGGAATTATTCAACAGTGTGATATCTTTTTCCTTTCTTTTCAAGTGTTCACGGAGTACAATATGACACTTTCTGTCTGGATCTTTTTCCTCTCCAGGTGATTGCTATTAAAGATATCATACGACCTCCGCTAAAAGAGAACTTCAATGATGTCTACATTGTTTATGAACTAATGGACACTGATCTGCACCAGATTATCCGGTCCAATCAGCAGTTGACTGATGACCACTGTCGGGTTAGTCTTCACTTTTTCTTCTTCTTTTTTTTGGTATCATGATGCTATCATCAAAGATTCCATTCGTTTGTTATCAGATCAGATTCAATATGCAATTTTTGTATTCTGGAAATTAACTGATATATTCATGCACTTTCTGCAGTATTTCCTTTATCAAATTCTGCGAGGACTTAAATATGTTCATTCTGCAAACGTCTTGCATCGTGATCTGAAACCCAGCAATTTGCTCCTGAATTCAAACTGTGACTTGAAACTTGGAGATTTTGGGCTTGCAAGGACAACTTCTGAGACTGATTTCATGACCGAGTACGTTGTTACTCGCTGGTACCGGGCGCCTGAGTTGCTCCTCAATTGTTCGGAGTACACTGCTGCAATTGATATCTGGTCTGTTGGTTGCATACTGGGCGAAATCATGACAAGACAACCTCTCTTTCCTGGAAAAGATTATGTTCACCAATTGCGACTTATCACTGAGGTATACTCGTAGCTACCATACCTTGATGGAGTGAAGGAATTATAAGGAAAGTAGTCCAACTGTCCAATATCAAACTTACTACAGTAAATTTTTTAAATGAACCCCATGGTTCCTTTTCTATTTAATTTTTTTTAATACAAAGGACTTAACTTTTTTCATGAACTTGTCACACACTCACACCTATCACAATGGGTTTATTCATCGTATTTTCAGTTGCTCATATTTCTCTGCTCTAGTTGCAGAACTAGAGTTATCCGAGAACTTGTTGAGTGAATTATAAATTTCTGCTTATGATAAACCTGAATTCTGATTCTGAAGAAATTTCTGTACTGAAATTCTTTCCATCTTATTTTTATTGCATTTTTCATCTCTAGCTCTGTGTCTTCAATCTTCATATGTTTCTGTGTTGTAAATTCTATGGAGAAGACAATATATTTCAGATACTCATATTCTGTTTCTCCTGTTTTGTATGCAAAAGCTGATAGGCTCTCCCGACGATGCTAGTCTTGGGTTTCTTAGGAGTGACAATGCACGTCGGTACGTCAGGCAGCTGCCCCAGTATCCAAGGCAACAGTTTGCTGCCAGGTTTCCCAACAATTCTAGTGGTGCTGTGGATTTGTTAGAGAAAATGCTTGTTTTTGACCCAAGTAGGCGCATTACTGGTACGTCTCACCTCTATTTCAATTCAAATGTTGGTGCCTTTCGAGAATTGTAGATTGGTTTGTAGAGTAGATTGCCTGGGAAAGAATTAATGAATATAGTGAAATTTAGAAGATCACATTCTGATTAATGTCGTATCTTGGTTGCAGTCGAGGAGGCTCTTTGCCATCCATATTTGGCCCCTCTTCATGACATAAATGAGGAACCTGTTTGCCCCAGGGCTTTTGTTTTCGATTTCGAGCAGCCAACATTCACTGAGGAAAATATCAAGGAGCTTATCTGGAGGGAATCTGTAAAATTCAACCCAGACCCGATTCATTAAGGAATGTCAGTCTGGATGTAGAATGCCAGAACACTCTGACATCTCTAGAATCTGTATCGAACCAATGCCTATCAATTACCCAAACGAAAGGAAAATAATCAGAAGCGGAATTTATCTGGATGTGAATTACTGTTGTTCTTAGGGTTGTAGAATTTCACTGGCAATGCTCTATCTTTGTAGTGCAATGTTGTACAAAAGAGCTCAAGATATTAGAGGCTTCTTCTGCCCACAAGTATGTATTTTGATATCCCCCAACTCCTAATCGGTATTGCTGTAATTCTTTTGAGTGATCAAATTCGTAACTTTCGTGTTCTATGAGATTATTTTGTGCTTCGCTTCGTCTGACTGACTGAGTGCATGTTTGCAAAAGATTATTGGAAACTGATTATGCCGTTTCCGAAGCAGACTCGCTGCAAATTCTGTTTGGAAAACTGAATATAGTATGATAGAATCAGAGCTTTAAACAATCATCTAACTTTGCTGTTTCTTCCAACTCGAGTTTTATCTGGTTTTCTTGCGCCATTTTATAGCGAGTTTTGAAGGCTATTAGGATAGTAAACACATCCATTAAGTCAAAATAGATACTCATCTTAATTAAAGGAACATAATTATCTAACTCGGCTTAGATCTTGAGGATCTCATTTCACAATTAGATGCCATACATGATACATTTATGTTCATCACGTACTTGAGACTAAATTACTCTCAATTCAATTCGAAAATATGTTTATCTTAGATATATTCATTGTTTGACATTTCCACATGTGTATATGCTATGGACAAGTCTTTGAACTTGGCTTCTATTTAACTCCTCCAAAATCATCACCAGTTGCAGCATTCACCAGTTTCTATATTACTGCACTTGATACTTTCAGCATGGCTCACTTGAGCTTTCTGATCATAGCTTTGCTTGCAATTTCTTTGCCTGTTACTCTGTTTTCAGCCCCTGCCTCAGCACAAATTCCGCGAAGAAATTACTATGCAAAAATCTGCCCCAACGTTGAGAACATTGTGCGAAAAGCAGTGGAAGCTAAAGTCCGCCAAACATTCGTTACCATCCTAGCAACAATCCGTCTCTTCTTCCATGATTGCATTAAACACTGGCAAATATACACGAAAAATTCAAAAAAAGTACCCCAAGTAAGCTACCTACCGTTTTAGTGTCTGTTTTCTGATTATACCTTTTCTGCCAGAATCTGCTTTAAAGAATCATAGCACTTGCTAATCCTTCCATTTTATTATCCTACCATCGAAAGTTGATAGGACATAAATTTGAATGATGCGTCGCGAGCAGGAGGGCCGTGTGATCCATCAAGTTATCAGAGACTAGCAGGTACCATCAAATAAACTATGTTTTACATTGCTTTCTAGCACCATTTCCGATCACTCACTATATTAACTTACGCTTCATTTCACCAGTCCATAATAATCTGAAGCAAGAAGAAACTTGAAAGGCTTCATTGTTGAGATAATGTAGTTTCTCAAATCCTCTTCATTATGATAATGAAACAGAGAGTATTCAAGGCCTATTAATACTAGTTCATATTATAAGAACATGTTTGTAACTCTAGATTATCAATTGCTAAAGTGTCCTGAGGAAATTCACACATGCTGTGTTTCTCAGCCCCCTGATCCGGCAACTGGTTGCACGGAGACGGCACTACACCACTCGTAATCCCTTCCACATCAGTACAAGTCCAAGGATACTTCTTGGCCTTCTTCGCCATCCCTATCGTCGCATTGGAAATGCAGATACCCGTAAACGGATCTCCTGAGATTCCCTCCAGCCTAGCTGCCATGGAAACGTTCTCAGCCACCACGTCCCGGTAATTTATATTCTTGATCTCTGGTAGCGCATTTGGATCATAGTGATTGTCGGCATGTGAACCGTAGTTTCCTGTCATCCAGAAAACCCATTTCATAGTATGCAAGCTCATGCCTTTCACATAAATGTCTTTGACAAAACCGCCCCTCCCGGCTCCTGTCTTTATACGCACACCCGATTCTGTGTTGATTGCAGTAATGTCCTCAGCCCTTACGTCTTGGATCCCACCGGACATTTCACTTCCTAGTGCTATGGCAGCACTGTAGGGTGAAATGCAGGTGAGGCGTCTGATGATGAGCTGTTTCGTAGGCATGCCGTAGTTTATACCATATTCGTCCCACCCGCTCTTCACTGCTATGCAATCATCCCCAGAGACAATGAAGTTGTCTTCTATTCTTGTGTTTGAGCATGAGTCTGTAAACAAATTTGGAATGATTGTGTCATTATCTACCATGAGCGAATTGGTGAACCGAAATGGAGAAATCTTAAATTATTGAAAATCATATAAAAATTTAAATTTTCTTTTTTGCCCTATGCCCTTTTTGGTTCCATGAGAGATCAAATGAGGAAACTTTGAAACAACAGATGAACATGAACTGATCATATGTATACCTGGGTTGATTCCATCTGTGTTTGGTGATGTTATTGGAGCTAGAATTGTAACCCCTTGTATGATTATATTGCTGCAAAAGTGTTGCATGGATGTTGGTCACTAATTGTAATAAAAGTGAAATTGAAAAGAGCTGAGCATACCAAAAAATGTGTCTTTATATCAATAACCTAATCACATAAAGCGGAAATAAAAAAATTTAAATAAATCACATAGAGCGAACTCTGAACGTGAAGTGTTACGGTTCATTCTATGCTCGAGGCAAGAGCATGTGTACCCACTAGACAAACATATAGAGTCCACTGGTGGAAGGTCCCACATTTTTGTGTCTAGTGTGGGTGCATTGTTCTCATCCTGACATAGAATTTACAGTTACGGGGTAGAGGAGGTAGATGTGATACCTGCTGTATACAGGATGGATATTCCAAGATGGAGAATTGACAAATGTTAAATTGGATATCTGGATGGTGTCTGAGTGCATTATTTCAAGCAGGTAAGGCCTTGTGTATTTCAGTTTCTTCTTGTGAAATTGCTGCCACCAAAGTTCTCCTTGACCATCAATAGTTCCATTCTCACCTGTAAATTGTAACAAGTCCAATTCCATTACCAGTAATCGTAAAAGACTTGTGAGGGACAGTCTTATCTTGATAATAAATCATGTTTAAACAAAACTCAAGTCTGCGAGTCTTTTTTTTACTCTATATAAGACATCTCCGAGGAGGTTTTTACTCATAATATGATAGACGATGGATCGTACCTGTGATGACAACATCAGTGAGATTCGTCCCGAAAATGAGACTGATGTACCTTCCTCCAGCCGCATCCCTTCCATGTCCGTAGGACGGTAAGGGATCGATCACCGGCCACGAGCTCACATCCTGAAACGAACGGAATTTCATAACCGTGCTAGCTATGTTAAACGGATACCGATACAGATACGATACGATAGATGACGTTAAATAAGTAGTAGTAAGTACCTGAGAAGCGAGAAGAGTAGCATCCTTGTGGAGAAAAAGAGTGAAGTGGCTAGTGAGATTGAAGGTTCCAGTTAACCATTTGCCAGCAGGGACAAAGAGCTGAGCACCATCAGAACCATACTGGCTGAGCTCAGTGACAGCTCTTTGGAAAGCATGAGTGTTGAGTGTTTTTCCATCACCTACACCACCAAAATCCACTATTGATGCACTGTGTTTTCTGCAGCTAATTGCCGAGTACTCAAACCACGACGACGACGACTCGTCTTTTGGTGCTATGTTTCTACATTCAGCTCCATTTAGTACAAACAATAATCCAAGAACCAAAACAAGCAGTTTACTACTCATCTGTGAAAATTAAGAAAAATTGATCAAGAATGGTTCTTGAATGAACAAGTTAGTGGGATTTCAAGAAGATAAGGTGCTCGTGAAGGTGTTTTGTTTGATAGACAAAGCACAAGTACCTGCCTACCATTTATAGAAGCTTAGAGGTATTGGTATGTTCACTCACATGTGTTGGTATACTTTTGGCGGCACGCCTAATATCATTATAGCTAGTGTTGGAGTTTCGATTCATTGATACTTGAATTCGACTCGATTCATAAATCAAGCTTGATTAAAAGCTCGAGTAGGGTCTGGCTAGGTGTAACTCCTTAAGCTCATTAAGGCTCGGAGTTTTGTTCTTTTTATGAGTTCGAGTTGGAACTTGTCATAGCCTAATGAGTGAAGCTCGATGTAAGTTTTAGTCTCAAAATCCCGAGCTTGACTTTAGACTGGTTAGCCAGATGAATGAGGCAAGCTGAATTTAGACTCTAGTGATATTGTATAAAAGAACTGCAATTAAAGAAATAATGAGTGTACAAAATTGATTGCAAAAGGACACCTTTTGGGAACAAATGACAAAATAAGCACATCGAATGTACTCACGGGGTCACGGTTGTAAATGTTGGAGTATAGTCTTAAATTTGACTTGCAAACAGTTTAACGCCCCGTCTCTTTATAAGCTTTGGGTTAATTCGGTTTTGATATTACTTATAAAGTCCATTTCTCTTGTGGACTGGTGCGGGTACTTCAAAACTATTATTTTCAGATAATAATATGTCCCACGTACCAATATTTCTCGATGCTCATGCACTTTGTTCTCATTTTAGTGCATTACATTATTTTTTTTGTTTGGGAAGGGATTAATAATACTGGTGGCCTGGGTATGAGACAAAATGAAAATAGAAAATATAAGGAATCTTGCAAAAGGAAGAGTGGAGTGTTTTTGGTTTGTTTCAACTGGAAAGTTAGGTGATTGTTATTCTAGTTGCGGCCAATGAATATTATTCTGCCCCGTGACCGACCCACTTCACGGGACAACTATTGCGCTAGCCCCACCAACACACTTGTTAACCATCCCCACTTCGGCCATGCTCAACCTTAACCATGTCACAAATTGTCATGATTGCCTGCGGTTTAAGGTTTATATTTTCGAGTATGTTAGTATATCATGTCTTAATGACTTATAAATGTGTTATGTTGTGTACATTACCTTCTTGTAACAATTAAAACAAATGTTGTAGACCATATAAAATTATCGGCTTGATTCAATGAATTATAACCGCCAGTAAAAGATGTTCATTGTTACGCCAAAAGATTAGATTGCTCGTGAATATAATAGAGCAAGTGCTTACTGTATTTGCATACACCCACATTCACACTAAACTGTGCTTCCCATGTGGAAAACCATAAAAAGTACACTTCATTTTTAATTTTAAATGGAAAAAAGAAGAGCGTTTGGAATCATCCTATGCATAAAACCACTCACTATTTTTGTGGTGGAAGTGTGGAACTCTTGTTGGTGGTACAACAAAGATTATTGAATAATCTATTGGGATATATCTGAATTTCAAAGTATTATATCAGTCCTTTAAATCTTAATATATCAATCGTTACAATAGAATTGTGGCTTACCAAATTGTCTCTTCACTACAGAAGTTCGATGAACACTGCTTCAGCCCGTAATTCTTTGAGATTGGGACGTTGTCTTGGGGTAATTGTCCGGAAGCGCAGAAAACTACTAAAGCGGACAAATTTAAACAGGGAAGTGGTCTCACTAACTCGTCCAAGATTAAATCCGAACCTGTGTTTAATTTTTTGTTTGTGTAATCAAATTTGATGAAGTGTTAGCTTTTTATTCGCATTTGTTGTCGTATATATTTATCTTGGCGCTGTTGTAAACTGATAATCGGAATCAACAAAAAACGCAACTGACATTGAGTTATCTCAGTTAGAGCGACATTAATACAGGCTGTTGATTCTGCAATTCCTATATATGATATGCAAGCTGGTTTGTTACCGGAGCATATTTGTGACCATCTTGACAAGTTGAATAGAAATTTCCTGTGGTCTAATGACATTAACCAGAGGAAAACGCATTTAGTTGGAAGCGCGAATAAATAATGAAGCTATGCTGGCCAAGGTGCTCTGGAAAACAGTTCGCAAAGAAAATACTATATGGATGGATTACGGAGAGTCTATTGCATTATTCTACTAAGCCCGGGGATAGTCCGATGTGGAAAGGAGTGGTCCGATGTACTCAACTCCTTAGTTCGAAATTCAGATGGCAGATAGGTAATGGTGCCACCATTCGATTCTGGCTAGACGTTTGGTTCAAGAACTAGAGCTTAAAATCGCTGGTTCCGTTTTTGGATAGAAGAGACAATTTGGTAACACTTAATCAGGTACTGCAAGTGGATGGAAGCTGGGACTTCTATTGTCTTTTTACAGCACTCCCGCAATCTCTTGTCGCTGAGCTCGGCAACTCGCATATCCAACTTTCTGATGGACAGGATATCATTTTGTGGAATGAATCGGCTTCTGGTCAGCTCACTTGTCAATCAGCATACAAAACCTTGTATAATGAAGCTAGAGTTTTTCCCCTGAGTAGAATCGATTGGAAGAGCAAATTGACTAATAAGATGAAGCACTTCCTGTGGCTGGCAATTCAGGATAGATTACTTACCAATTCTTTAAGATATAAACGAAGAATCTCGTCTTTCTACTTATGCCCGCAATGTCAAGTGGCAGAGGAGACAGTGCTGCATGTCTTCCGATACTGTAAGTGTGCTCGATCAGTCTGGAAAGAGATTCTGCCATCCTCAGCATTGGATGAATTTGACAAGATTTCTGATGCGCTATGGTTCAAGCAGAATCTTCAGGGGAACTTTGAGTCGAAGCTGAATAATGAAGTTTGCTGGCCGGCTTTATTCACAGCTACGGTTTGGATTCTGTGGAAATCAAGGAAGGCAAGTATATTCAAAAGTAAAGCTGACTCTTTACCTCGAATTCTGTTTCAAATTAAACAAATGATCTGGATCTGAAGATTAATCCTCATAGAAAGTTGCTCATTTGCCGGAAATGGGAGAAACCACCACGTACCTGGTTCAAGCTCAATGTCGATGGCAGTTGCAGGACTCAGCTGAATCTGGGAGCTATTGGGGGTGTTATTCGTGATGATGGTGGTAATTGGACATTGGGTTTTGCTGAAACAAGAAACCATCCTACTGTTAATGAGGTGGAAATTGACAGCTTAGTGGTAGGCCTACCAATGGCTTGGGAAAGGAGATTACCCAAGCTGAAAATGGAAACTGATTCCACTATGATTTTTGATTGGGTGACCGGAGCTACTATGCCGCCGCCGGACATGGTTGATAGAGTGAATAAATGTCATGAGCTTTTGCATAATCCTTGGGAGGTAGACTTTAGAAAGATTGATCGACGTGCTAATCTTTGTGAGGATCATCTTGCAGCTTTAGGATATAACTGGGAGGGCGAGTGATAGAACATCCCACATCAATTGTGAGTAGAATATGCAAATAACATATAAGGTGGATAACATTCTTAAGACCTTTTAAGGAGATGATGATCAATCTTAATAGCGAGAATAAACTTTGGCTATCTCCCTCTTATTCTGTAATGTCTATTTTATTGACGGATAATGGCTATTAGCCTAATAAATTTCTTTTTCAAAAAAAAAAAAAAAAAACTATACCATTTATTTTAAAATAATTACATTTGATAAAGAAAAAATTTAAGAAGAGATTTTGTTGGACTTTTTTTTTTAACTCAGATTTAAAATATATGGGCTGAAAATGGAAAGTTCCTCGATGGATGGTAATTGTTTTTAGGTTAAAACATCCTTATCCGCTATCCGCTTTCCAACCTATGAGAACGAAGTTATGTTAAATTTCTCTTAGCCATGATCCGATGTTAGTTTAGGGATACAATAAAATATGCAAAACAAGTAATTCTTTGATCCGCCCCGTCACATATTTTTCATTTTAACTTTTTCCAGTTAACCATCTCAAATTTTAAGTACGAGTTAATATTAAGCAAATGTGAAATGTTAATTATTTTATATTATTAAACTTTAGTAGTTGATGTGTCATTAATATAATTTAATTGAACATTTTACATTTGTCGTTTAAGATTATTTCGTAGTTAAACTTGAATGCAGTTGATTGAAATAATTCAAAATGGAAAACATAGACGGGGGAGCGGGACGGAGGAAGTAATTATTATTTGACGCAATACTTTATACATTTTTAATCGAAGAGTAGGTCTTATGATAGACGATCTTATAGAGATACTAAAAAAGACGGACAACATTACAGTTATATCAAAAAAATATTAGAGGTTTTATTAAGAACATCAATGATATACATATACATAAAATGATATAAAATTCACTCATAAAATATTACTCCCTCCGTTCCATAGATTTCTTTCCATTTTTCCATTTTGGACGTTCCATTAAAAACTTTCCATTTCCTTTTATGGAAACCCACTATCTCCATTATTAATATTTTAATCTCTCTCTTTCATACTTTTTCAATTCTCTTTCTTACTTTTTACTATACACTTACTACTTCATCTATATAAATCCATTTTTTACTCAAATTTCTTAAAATTTGTGCAAAAACAAAATGGAAAGAAATAGGTGGAATGGAGGGAGTATTAATATTATTTAAAATATTATTATAATTATAATTAAGAACGTTAGTCCATCTCTCAGTCTATCACTAATATACGTATCCAAGACTTTGTTAATCCTCCCACGAAAATTAAGAAGCACAACTTTGGATGATGCGTACGCTTTATTCTCGGAAAAAAAAAAAAAAGATGATGCATAAGCTTACTTGACAAGAAATGAAGGAAAATAAACCAAATCCTTCTTCTCCTCCAGATTTCTAGGAATTCAACTCCATTTTATCTTCCAAACAGCGACTAGTTACAGGTAAAACTTTGTATCATACTTTCTCGCCATCAATTCGTCGAACGTTGCTTGTATAGTTAGGTTTTCTATTTACTGATTTGGTATTCGATTAAAACTTACTGGAATGGTTTTGAATGCGTACTGCTCTTTTGCCAATATGCAGCTAAGCGAACTTCGGTTATTTATACGGTTCAATTTATGACGTATTTGTATGTTTTGAGCTGCATTGTGATTTCAGCAATTTTTTTCTGTGTGTTTGTTGTGCTGCTCACCTGCACTTTGGCACATGTAGCTGCAAATTAGGGGACTAATTGTGTGATCTTCGATTAATTTCGACATTGTTTTGGCCCTTGTAGCCGCAAATCAGGTACTGATTGTGTATTCTTCAAGTGATTTTCATAATTTTGTGGAACGCATTGTTAAAACCTTAGGTGTTTTGGGAAACTCTGCATGATACTTCTACTGTTTGATAGGATTATTTAGATTCGGCAGTTTGTGTATGGTTATGTTGGGTACTGTATCATGGCCAAAAAGAGGGAGTGGTGATAGTTGGTGTGCAATGCTCTTTATTGTGAGTGTACATTTCCACATCCTCCTGTGTAATGCTCTGTATGTCGTGGTCGATAAATATATATTGGATGAGCATGTTATTTATAGAATTATTCCAATTTTCTAAGGTGCAACTGTGCAAGTAGTTTATGTGCTGGTGCTGTTTATCTAGTGCTGTGGAACATGCTTTGTCTAATGAATCTAATCACTACTTTTACATTTGTAGACGTGAAGGGTTGTGTAAAGCTGGCTCGATGAGAATTTCAAGGATGAAACATCTAAGCTCTACCATGAGAATTACCACGATATCAGACCTCAGGACATCTATTCCTTATGCAAGTAACAGCTACCATACTAGAAAATTGGGGAATGTGCAGAAAAATAAACAAAATCGTTTTGGATCTATAAGTTTGGATTCTACTGTTAGTTCCCAGTATTTGAGGGCTCATTCTGGTCGATGTTTTTCGAATGCACTGTTCCATGGTAGTCATTTTAGTGTTGGTATTAACCCGTATAGTCGGTTATACTCATCAGCAAGTGAAACTACAGGAAATATCCCTAGTGCAACTGGTACTAATTCAAATCCTGGCGGTGTTGGTGGAGATGATTGGACTGAAAAATTAAAGGAACTGTGGAGCTCTACAGTTGATGCTGCGAAGTATACCGGCGAAAAGGCAAAAGAGGTCTCAGATGAAGCAGCTCCGCATGTTCATCTGTGGCTCGATTCTCACCCTCTTCTTAGAGATGTACTTGTTCCGGTTGGTAGTACGTTAGTTGGTACCTTATTGGTTTGGTCATTACTGCCAAACCTCTTAAGGAGGTTTCACAAATACTCTATCCAAAGCCCAACTGCTTTATTCGGTGGGACAAATTTAGTGGTGCCTGTGTCGTATGAGAAAAGCATTTGGGGTGCGTTGGAGAGACCAATTCGTGGTTTTATAACATTTGCGGCATTCTTGCAAATGTTAGTTTTCATTTGTGTCCCAACTATTTTGATAAATTCTGGTAAATACCTACGGTGTTCTTTTGTTCTATAATAACTACAAATTGACTGTCCTTACTTCATGCAGTGGTGGAATGATTGCTCCAACTGTTGTTCTCTCCGCATATATTGGACAGGCTACGAGGGGTGCTTTTATAGTTTCTCTTGTTTGGTTTCTGCACAGATGGAAAACTAGTACAATCGCTCGACATTTAGCTGCTAAGACGTTTGATAGTGTTGACAGAGACGAGTTGTTACTTCTAGACAAATTTTCATCAGTGGGACTCTTCATTCTTGGGTCAATGGCTGTAGCTGAAGCATGTGGAGTCGCGGTACAGTCTATTCTTACTGTCGGAGGCATTGGAGGTGATTATTATTTTACTCTTTTAGTCTAAATCACAATCCATTCATGAAGTATGAACTTATCTTCTTTTCCTAATTGTCAATTATTATCAATAGATTGTGTGGTCTGTTCTGATACTGTTTATAACAGCAGTTTATTACTCGTATTATGGAACTTTTAGTGTCATTGAGGTAGAGGTTGTATAATGGAGCATCTTTTTTGCTCCATCAAACAATAGTGACTGATGTTTATCTCTTGCATATCTGTACAGGTGTAGCCACTGCTTTTGCCGCTAAAGATGTACTAGGAAATATTCTTAGTGGATTAATGGTTCAAAGTTCAAGCCCATTCTCAGTTGGTGAAACTATCAAAGTATGTAATACAAATTCTTGTCTCTTATTTTATGGTTCAACATTATTTAGATTATCATTATTGTTCTAAATATGCCTATATCCTTTCATCCTGCTCTTAGGTGGTGAGAAGACTTGGTGAAAACATGTCTTTTGATTAATTCTTCATCTCTAGAGTAATCCTGGATTTTGAAATAATCGCTGACCTGTTTCTTCCTGCATACCAAAATATGTAGAATGTGTAATGTTTATTAGATATGCTTTCAGTTTAACGAATTTTATCTGTAATTCCTGCTGATATACAAAATAATACAATTAATAATCCGAGCCATGCTGTCTAACACAATAGCTGATGACCTGAGAACAGGTCTCCCATATAATGTCACGGTATGATGCAAAATGTGCTATAGTGAAAAAATATATTATGTGAAGAAATTTAATTTGAAATTCTTGCAAAATTGCCGTGCTTCATCGGTCCTTAATTATGGCACCCTGTTTTTTTTTTTCCCTTTCAATTTCTCCCTTAAATTCCATTTTTATCTTCTTGCTTCAGGCTGGGTCTGTTGAAGGTCAAGTGGTTGAAGTGGGTCTGACTGCTACATCTTTGCTGACGACAGAAAAATTTCCCGCAACTGTTCCCAATTCTCTGTTTTTCAGCCAGGCATGCACTTCTTAGTTTACTTGTTGCATACATACTCATCCTTTCTCTATCAGTTTATAGTGAACATAGTTTACTTGTGGCATACATACTCATCCTTTATCTATCCTTTATCTATCAGTTTATAGTGAAAAAATATATATACTTTTTAGAAAGAAAAAAAATTGAGAAGGAAAGTTAATTATAACTACTTGTGAGTGTTACCTTTCCATATTTTATTTGTGCACGTCATCTGTATCTTTGGATACATTGTATTAGGTTGAATCATTTTTTCATGTTAGAAAATAGCAAATACTAGTACTTTCCAGGAGCGAGACAAGTTACATATATGTTATGTTATGTCATTTGTAGGTCATTGTCAACAAATCACGTGCTAAATACCGCTCCGTGGTCAAAAGAATTCCATTATGCACCGAGGACCCGGAGAAGATTACCCGAATATCAGAGGATATTAAATCCATGCTCAGATCTAATCCACATGTATTTATGGAGAAGGAGGCCCCTTATTGTATCTTATCTCAAATCGAAAGAACAAATGCAGAACTTACTCTTGGATGCAACCTTAAACATATGGTTAGTTGCCTTTCTCACTTTCTCAGTTAACTTGCTATTTTGTTGTTGGTATTAGTGGTAGTTGCAAAATAGATATTAGTTTAATTTCGCTCATTG
This sequence comes from Plantago major, assembly GCA_026545765.1. Lineage (NCBI taxonomy): Eukaryota > Viridiplantae > Streptophyta > Magnoliopsida > Lamiales > Plantaginaceae > Plantago > Plantago major. The sequence goes on along the minus strand of CM048843.1, from coordinate 84,903,985 downwards.
ACATTCATATGCTAGAATGGAATCTTAGTGCTGCCAACCATCCAGTGATAATTAGAACAGTGTTTAACTGGTGTTTGTTCCACGTAACTTTTTCCTACCTGAGAACCTAATCCTCTCAATCCTAAATCAATAAATCAAAAGCATCATCCTGCTTTCACCCGTATGTACCCACACTCTCATATACTACTTTTTATTTCAAATGATTTGAATTTGCTTGTTTTATGTGATGAAAACATAAACTATGTTCATAACCATGACTTCTAGTTTGTGAATCTTCAAATATTATGAACCTGCTTCAGTTAATGGATAGGACGCTCTCATACTATAAATGTTGTCATAAAATTTCAAACACGGTAAAAAGCCCCATGAAACATGATTCTTGAAGATTCAGAATGACCCTAGTTCTTCTGTTTTTAAACTATACTCTGCAGTTATGTGAACATAAAAATGGAGTGTGTTACTATAGAGATGGTTACATACAAGGAGACTAGACCTAAAAGTTAAGGACAAGCAAAAATACATGGAGATATAGAGATCGAAATGATTGATTAACACTAGCAAGAGGAATGAAATCGTTGTGGTATTATTGCAGGCTATTTTATATTTTTGTTTGTAACATTCAAAACGTCTTTAGTTTGAAAGACCAACACTACATGCATTTGATTGGGGCTTGCAAATGGTTTGGCATTTCTACACAATAATTATGTTCCTTTTTTTGCCCTTCAGAACAAAGATGGGGAGCACGATATTCTTATGAAGGCTCTTCTAATCATCAATGGACATGGTGTTGAGCTGGGTACTACTCCGGATTACACACCCAAGTAACGCGAATGAAATACTCTTTTGTTGATAATAATCGGTTAATTGCCTTACCTATGAATGCCAATGGATACTCTTTTGTCTCGAACTGCCCCCAAAGTTAAAAATCAGGAACATGGTTGTTGTAGTTGGTCCAAAATTAGCAGTTTTGATTTTTCAGAAATGCGTCTATGATATATCTTTTGTAGTGCAAAAGTTGCTAGCAGTATAAGCAAGTACAATTTTGTATGTACATTCCTATGACTTTACATAAATGCATCTATGATATATCTTTTGTAGTGCAAAAGTTGCTACTGGTATCAACAATGAAGCACGTCCAATTTTGTATGTACATTCATATACTCTGTTCTTCCGATTGACAATACATTGATCAGGGTAACAAAGTATAAGGTTGGTTTTGCAACAGTGAACCAGGCGCTCTCCTGTACATTCCCAACATGCCAAACATAAGCGAGTTTGAGCTGCTTATCAACAACCGCCTGCTGTGCTGATCATAGAGATCATATAATGCGTAAATTCAAAGCATCATCTGTTTTTTCCTAACTAAATTTCATGTTTTAAGATCTCCTGCTAGGCCTTATAATCTGCTTTAGAAGAGCCATTTTGGGAACATTCCAGTTCTCCACATGCCTGAAAAATTGCTAACTATGATTAAACGACGAAGCATAGTTCATACTTCATAGTTCACACTAGTTGAAAGGTTAAAAAACATCATCAAATACAGTAACATACCTGCATACTTTACCAGATTTTTCATCAAAGTAGTACTCTGTATAACCAGTGGCTGCAAATGAATGACAGTTGATTAGACATCTGAAACTGCCACGACTGCGAAACTTAACAATGATCCAGTGTACCTGAAAGGATGGGTTTCCAGGGAAACGACATGACACAACTGAAACGCCAGTGCCCGATCCCTCTATCCTGTTCCAATGCACGATGTAAGAACGACGAAAAGCACATGTTCGTGAAACTTTTGTACTCTACAGTTGGTTTCTAACCTCAAAATCCTCCCATTTCATAAGTTTCATATTCGATTTTTCAAGAAGATAACCGAAATTCGTGCAGTTTCTTTTGAACCGCCTTAACCCTCTGAAGGAACCTGCTGGATCGGCAAACTCACAGTCCTCTTCATAAGCATCAAGCGACAGATTACCTACACATCAGATAAACAAAGACTATCAGTTCACTCCATGCTTAGCTTTGAATATTACTTACAATATAACAACCAATTTCAGCTACCAGTACTCTGATACCGAACGTGTAGAGATTCATATTCGATTTTTCATCATGTCTTAGAATGCTGCTTCAAATGGGCAATATAAGTTAGATTAGCATTAATCAAGTTACCACTTACCAGTGACGAAGTAAGATCTTTGGAAGTCCTGTTTGATGGTATCCACAACAGCAACTCGATCAATCTTTCCATACCCATCAAATGAAAGCTTCAACTCAGCATCAGAATCCTCTGTTTTCGTCTTCGGAGAACGGAAGAATGAAGCAGCTATGCCGAGAAACTCTGAGCCATACCAGGCAGCTTTGAGCAGTGCATTTTCAGGCTCGGTGGTGTCCCGATTATTGTCTGTTCCGTTCTTTGCGCAGCAATGGAACACTTTCTGGTGGCCTTTGGTTGGAGTGAATAGGAGGTTCTTATGATGAAAATGGAGGTTGGAAATGGTGAATGAGGAAGAAACAAAACCTGCCATGGAAGTTAAATAAAATCTTGTGCGCTTCAATGAATTTGAGCCAGATAAATAAACTTGTTGCGGTTAATTGCACTTTCAAGATCAAAGAATCACACATATTCCCTTTCAACCCAGGGCTTAGTTTTCGGGTACTCAAATTATTGTAAAAGTCATTTTGTCAAAAAACCTAAGAAAATCATACCTACTCCGTTCGGTTCAAGTACCTGACGCACTCACCTAATTTGCACCAAATATAACGTGGTATTTCCTATTGGTCAGAAAAATCAATTCCCGTGAAAGACTTGCACTATGTCTGGCATCTTCTTCAGTTCATCCATCATGTACAAATCACACACAAAATAAGTCGTATATGATCAAATTTAAACTTTGAGAAAGTCGGAGCATACATCTTATTTCCCTACACATTACGAAAACCAATTCACATCACATCAGATTCAAGCACCATTATTGATGCTCTATAGTATGTTGTGGCATAGAGTAGCTCACACTATATAAACACTATACTTTAAAGATGAACCTATTCCCACGCAATAGTCATGAATTCTTGACGGTATCAAACTGGAACAACCTGCTCTAATATCCCGACTCAACGCCAAAGTATAACTAAGAAGTAAGAACACAACAATTGGTGAACTATGACATTTTTTTCTGTTTTTTTCAGTTTACAATACAAGGATAATGAAAGAATAGAATTCTGGAGTTGTGTAATCAAGCCCATTTGGCCAAGAGAGACATGCATCCAGCTCCGACAAGAAGTGAAAAGTTTGCAGCTAACTGGAGCTTTCCATTGTTCTGCATTCTCGGACTCATGAAATCGGCTGCAAGAAGATCCACCAGTGCCATGTAAATTAATATCCCGGCTGATGCTGAATTGAACACCCCTTCGACGATCAGGGCTGTTGGACTCGTTTCGTGGTACACATTGCTGATTCCGATCCCAATCGCGATCCCACTGGGAGTTGTTAAGGAGAAGAATATAGCCATTATTGTCACTGCCTTTCTTTTGAACTTTGCCTGCAAGACAAACACTTGTATTATGAGATTCGCCTCTTTAAAGGGAAAACTTCTACGATGTATTTATCCGTCAGTTTATCAGCTAATTTATGATGATCTACGGCCTACCTTTACCACATATTACATTACACTGTACGTACCTGTGCTATGGATCCTCCTAGACCTATTCCTTCAAAGAACTGATGAAAGGTCAAAGCTGCAATTAGAGGCTTTATTGTCTTTTGACTTTGTGATGCACCCAAAGCAACTCCAATTATCACTGAGTGTACTATGATTCCCAGTTCCAACACCTTCAAGTTTCATCAAAAATATCATAAATCAGGCTAGAACAAAAATATAGAAAAAAAAAGATCAGATCTCTCTCTATATCAAGAAACCAGAGAAACCGTGGAGAATTAGTATAAATGACTAAATTTCATGTCTCTCTATAAGTTTGAACTTTTAGATGAGCGAGCGTGGAGTATTAGAGAATTTATTTAAATGACTAGATTGCACACTTCCATACAGATTTAAACTTTTAAATGAGATGGAATTCTATCATAAATCATATGTACGGTGAACAAACACGAAAATCTTAAAAGATAAATGCTAAAAAGCTAAATGTACCTGTGAAATTACACGGTGGCGAAGAAGTTCTGCGTCACCAGATACCATTCCGTGCACATGGCCATGTGCCGCATGACCATCCTCAGAAACCACGGGTAAACTCCACAAAACCCCCTTCAATTATACTAAACAGGCATAAAACACCCTTAAATATTGAAATTGCACCAAATCCCCCCAAACATTAATAAATATTACACGAAACACCCTCAGTTATTTTGATTGCACCTAATCCTCTGAAACAATAACAATTACCTCATTTTCCCCTCAATTATCAAAATTTCTCCAAATCTAAAAAATTGTTAATAAATATAGGGGGAAATTGAAACTACCAATTGTTAAATGTGTTATCCACATACAACAAATGAGACCGGACATTATTCATGCTTGTTGAGTTACAAAGTTACGTATAGTTTTTATTAAATTTATAAGGAAAATCTTTCTTACTAAAAAGCATAATTAAAACATTAAAAAATAATTATAGGATATAAAAATGACCCTAAGATCTCGGTTTTCGTATACTACTATGAATCCCAGAAATTGTGACCATCTGGTCGTTAGGTCGGTGTTTCTTTCTATTTTTTATAATTATAACGATGTACCATTGTAAGATTAAATGGAAAACTAAAAACAATAAGAATCAATAAAAAGAATAAAGAAACACTGATCTTACGACCTTGCAGTGGAGGCATTTGTACTCATTAATAGTGACCAAACACTCATTGTTTTTTAACAACCCTGTTGTTCCGCGGAATCGGAGATATTAGGGCCCTTTTATTTATTTAATTGTTTTCTAATTTCTTATGGTTTGCTAAATTAAAAATTGTAATTTCTTTTGTTAAAAATAGGGGTAAGTTTGTAACATTATAGGTATAAATAATCTTATTTGTTGCGTGTGAAACGCATCTTCAGTTATATGGACGAAAAAGAAATTTTCCGCTATTTTTTCAACGGTTCGGGAGGATTTGGTGCAATGTTGATAAGTGAGGGTTAATCGTGCTATGTTTATTAATGTTTCAGGGGATTTGGTGCAATTTTGATAATTGAGGGTATATCCTACAATATTTATTAATATTTCGAGGGAATTTGTGTAATTTTAATAATTGAGTGTGTTTCGTGCATGTTTAGTATAATTGGAGGGGGTTTTGTATAGTTTACCCCAGAAACCACCCCTCCTTCCGCATGTGCTTCTTCATTCACTCGAGACATAGGTATCAACCATGAGAGTTCCTATAGCCGCGACCATAGCTATAAACCCTGTGAAAGGAAAATCACCCCACGGTATGGCACTAAGACATGGTGACATCAAACTCTCGAATGCATCAGGAAGAACGTGTATAAAACCCGTAGATAGAATAACTCCGGCAGCAAACGCCTGCAGCACAAAGAAAAAATTCTTCTCGGGGCTCAATGCCGGAACTACATGTCCTAACGCTGGAAGACAGACGCCAACTGCACCCGCAAACAAGATGGACGCGATCGCAACCACCTGGTACTTGCAGGCCAGGCTCCTGTTAATATCTTCTCATTCAGGATCACATGTGCATTCTCCTAAAACTGCACAAGGAAGCAGTAACAGGAACGCCAAGAACAGGTAGTCAGAACTTGACCTTGACATTGTTGGGAATTGTTATGACTTGGTTAATTCAGTCTGTATTTATATTATTAATGAGTCCGTTTTGCGAAAGACCCCCTATATATAGGAAAGTCCAAAAAGTCCACTTAAACGTTAAAACTAGACAATTCACCTTAAAAACTAGATAGTCTAATTTTTCGCGGGTCGACCCGCGATTTTTTTTTTTAAAAAAATAAGTTACTTAGCTCATAACAATGTTCATCCAAATCCACATGTTATGATTTTTACATCAAATTGTCTAGTTTTGTCATCAAATAGTCTATGTTTACCGTAAAAATGTCTATATTTAACATGCATACATTAGTAACAACCTATTTATCCAATGAAAAAAAATTACAAAAATAAACATGAACTTCAATTTCATTCATCAAACAATAAATTTCAGTATAAAAAACATTAAATAAATCTACAAAAAATAGCTTTCATCACACTCGACTTGTTCGTAGACACCTTCTTCCACAACGTTTCAATTTCTTTGTTCGGCCACCATTTTTACGAAAACCTAATACATACAACAAAAACATCAAAAAAAACATATACAATTTCTACTAAAACATAGAATATTTAATTAAAAAAACTAGACAATTTATAGTAAAAAATAGACGATTTATAAAAAAAAACTAAACCAACAACAACAAACAACATAGACAATTTCTACTAAATCATAGCCAATTTATACAAAAAAAACTAGACAATTTACAGTAAAACATAGACAATTTACAGTAAAACATAGACAATTTATACTAAACATATAATTTTTATACAAAAAACTAGACAATTTATAGTAAAACATAGACAATATACTCTAAAAACTAGACAATATCCACTAAAAACTAGACAAAACTTCCTAAATAATTATGTTCATGTTTGATAATAAAACTAGAAAATATTTTGTAAAAACTAGACAATATCCTCTAAAAACTAGACAAAACTTTCTAGATAATTATATTCATGTTTGATGATAAAACTAGACAATATTTTTTAAAAACTAGACAATATCCTCTAAAAACTAAACAAAACTTCTAACACAATTATGTTCATATTTGATAATAAAACTAGACAATATTTCGTAAAAACTAGACAATATCCTCTAAAAACTAGACAAAACTTCTTAGACAATTATGTTCATATTTGATAATAAAACTAGATAATATTTCCTAAACACTAGACAATATCATCTAAAAACTAGACAAAAACTTCATAGACAATTATGTTCATGTTTGATAATGAAATTAGACAGTATTTCCTAAAAACTAGACAATATCCTCTAAAAACTAGACATAATTTCTAGACAATTATGTTCATGTTTGATAATAAAACTAGACAATATTTCGTAAAAATAATATTTCGTAAAAACAAGACAATATCCTCTAAAAACTAGACAAAACTTCCTAGACAATTATGTTCATGTTTGATAATAAAACTACACAATATTTCCTAAAAACTAGACAGTATCCTCTAAAAACTAGACAAAAACATAAATTAAAACTGTAAATCAAAAGATCTAGCAAAAACATTCATATCAAAACTCAACAAACACCATCAGCACATCAGAAACTAACTTACACATGCTTGTAACATAAAATTCAATTACAAACCATAAAATTGAACTCGAATTTGCGATTGCACATTCCAGAAACAAAGAATCACGCCATCAAACAGAAGTAACTTAATTGCATTTGGAACATTGAGAAAATACAATGGCAAACGCAAATCAAATCAAATGCTGAAAACAATCAAAGCAACAAAAAATTGGAGAATCAGATAACACAGATCCAAAGTCACAAACGAAGTAGAAACTAGCATTTCCAGCTCAATTTCACAAACGAAGCTGAACAATTGAAAAATTGAACTTGAATTTGCGATCGAAGAGACGAACCTCAGAGAGTCTGCTACTTCACGTTCGTCACCTTCTTAAACTCCAACAATGCGTTCTGAAACATCAATCGACGCATCAGAAAAACTAGACCATATGTGTTAAAAGCTAGACAATTTCACGTAAAAACTAGACAATTTCACGTAAAAACTAGACAATTTCACATAAAAACTAGACCATATGTGTTAAAAGCTAAAACATAAGGTATTTACATAAAAACTAGATAATTTCGCATAAAAACTAGACAATTTCACACAAAACATTCAGAAAATACAAACAAACAACAAATCCCCACCAAACACATATACAGTGTACACAACCACATAGCAAATCTAAAAATCATAAAAAGTAGGTGATACATGTTAAAAACTAGACAATACATACTAAAACCTAGACAGTTTCCCACAAAAATGTTCAAAACAGACATACATACCTGATCATAAAATTCAACTGTAAATCAACAGATCTAGCAAAAATCGCTCCAGAAACATATACAGTTGTACACCACAACATAGCAAAAGGTAAAACGTAGAGTATTTTCATGTAAAACTAGACAATAAATACTAAAACCTAGATAGTTTCACACAAAATGAACCACAGATCTAAAAAACTACAGATCTAGCGAATAAACTATACCGGAAACAGAATTAAGAAGGAGAGGAAGCTCCATGTTCACTTGTTCCGTATTCGATTCCGCCATTTAATACCTATCAAGCAAAAACGAGTAGAAAAAAAGGTTAAAATCACCGATTAAATGTAAAGCAATGAAAACAACTTTAAAAACACAAACAAAACGAGTTTCAACAGATTACCTGATGGATCGGGATGAAAACACAATAAAATAAGTAACAACCGCTCGAAACTGAAGCATACATCATCGATTAAGCAAAAACGAAGCAACAAAAGGCAAAAACGAACACAAAAACAAGAGAATCGAGTTAAAAACATACATTACCTGAGAATCGCGCAATGAAACCGCTCCAGAAACTAGGTTTTTCGCCAAAATCGCCAAAAAAGGAGAGAAATCGGAGAAAAATGGAAAGAATCTGCAGAAAATGGGAAAAAAACCTATTTATACTATACCCATATTTAAAACGGTATGACCCGGATAATTTTCGACCCGAAAACCCGGTAATTTGACCCGCGAAAATGAAAAATGGGCCAATGTAAAAACTAGCCAATTTCTGTAGAAAACCAGTGGACTTTTTGGACTTTCGTAATAGTATAGGACTTTTATAAGACTAAGTAATTATTAATTACAAGTATCAAATATTTTTATAGGGCTAAACCGAGTCAAATGTTTTTTCCTCAATACTCACTGTCAAAATCTCATGGCGATTGTAACTAATTGCCATAATCCATATGCAAAAATCAAGAAAGTGAAGACATAATTAGCTTGAAGGTAAATAATATGGTCAGATTATACTCTAAGTATACGCAGTGGGAATTTCAAAATTTTATAGACCAACATGATAACAGTAATTTAACGTGTTTAACATGTAAACGAACAGAAGCTTACAGTGATAGCGAATCCGATTCTTGACTGTAAGATAGAAATTCGTCGATCTGTTCGTCTGTGTATGCTTCTTCGAGATCCTCTAGCTCCTCTCCAAGCAAATCCCAATCTCAAGAATCAGGGTTCTTGGGTTGTCGCTCGACCTTGATATCCACAGGAGTTCCTCTACCAAAGAATGCTAGGAGATTATTCTTTTAGGATGAAAATAATATGAAGTGTTTACAAGACAAAATCTGTCTTCTTCTGTTTTTATCTTGGTTCAGTGTATATCTCAAACCAATGTGTTGTTTCACCAAAAAATCACCACAGACAAAAACGTCTGAAAAGAAAACTGAAGAAGAAGAAGTCAAGAAAAGGCAATTGAAAGAAAACAAAAAAAGGGGGCAATGATGGGGACGTGCAACACGTCCCCATAATCACCCTCCTGGCGCGTGTAACACACGCGCCAGAAAATAACCTCTGGCGCGTGTGTTACACGCGCCAGACCGTTTTCTTTTTGCTGGGCCTTTTGGCCCAGCTTTCTTCTTCCCCTTTGGCCCAATTTTCATTTCAGCCCGGTTTTAATTATTGGACTCTAATTCTAAATTAGTCCAAGTATAACACCTTATTTTAATTGTTCAAGTCCAATTCGAACCAATTAAAATTATTCTCATATTATTTACAATAAATAATATTTATTCATTAACATCCCTGGTTTGGTAAGATTTCCATATAGTGTAATGCCATATACTTATATATTAATCACTAATTAGGTTCACGGTGAAACTCCTGACAATTCTGGGACAATATTAATATATAAGGACGTTTGTGAGGATATACAAACCACCTTTAATGTAAGGCTCTAATGATGGTAAGGTCCTTTCATTCACGAATACTCGAATAAGTCTAGAACTTGATATTATGTCTGTTCCAATAACTTATTCATTTCTTTCTCAATCTTGTTAGTTGATCCTCGATCATATTCAAACACTATTTTGAAGATATCGTAATGCATTGGCCAATGACTAACGATCAACCTAACTATGAGATGTAAAGTATTCTCTCCAAAGTCCATTGCGAGGAATGAATCCTATCTTGGCTCAATTACTACTCACATGTGCTTCGTAATGTGCCCAACACATGCCGTATCTACCCCATTAGGAGTGCAAGCATTGGTCATGGTCAAAGCACATCACTTCACACATGTAGTCAGTATTGACCTCAAGTCAAAGGACTAATAAATCACCTTACACACCGATACTCCCATAGACATATAAATAGAATTAACCAAATGGTTTCTCGGTGGGTCTACCAACACCCTCCAAGGTGCACATGCATCCATCATGAATGACCAAGTCATTCGTAGTTGTGAGAGCTACTACATTCTCCAAGAATATGATGCAGATCACATGCCAATCTCTAACGTGCGTCATTGATATCCCAAATCTCAATGACTCTCGATTGGGGCTATTTTAAGACTTACGTTCTGTCATCCAAGTTCTCACACACTTGATGATAACGTGCAGTCCATGGGAACATCTTATCGAATTATTCAAACAACTAAATAATAACTCAATAGATGCAATGCCAAATAACAATATTATAAACAATAATAAACTGAATGTGATCAAAGTACATATCATCCTCATAAATAGTTGTCTCTAGGACATACATACTTTCAATCTCCCACTGCCCTGAGCCAACCACCCATATGTCTAACACCTATGTTTTCGTAATGTCTAACATGTTTCACCGAGCTCAAAGCTTTGGTGAAAGGGTCAGCCACATTATCCTCAGTGGGAACACGTTCTATAGATACTTCTCCTCTAGCTACCAATTCTCTAACGACATGGTATTTCCTAGGTACATGCTTGTTCCTGTTGGTGGATCTTGGTTCCTTTGCCTGTGCAACAGCCCCAATGTTGTCACAGTAGACTTTTATCGGTCCAACATTAGGTACTACTCCTAGTTCCTTGAGGAACTCAGACATCCAGACAGCCTCCTTTGCGGCTTCTGATGCGATGAATGTACTTTCGGTCATGAGAATCAGCAATAGTTGCCTGCTTGCAACTCTTCCAGCTGACAGGTCCACCATTGAGTACAAACACATACCCAGTTTGTGATTTGTAATCATCCGGATCATATTGGAAACCGGCATCGACATACCCAGATGCCATCAGCTCCGGCTGCCCACCATATACCAGAAAGTGATCCTTAGTTCGTCTAAGATACTTAAGAATCGTCTTAACAGCAGTCCAGTGTTTAAAACCTGGATTCTTCTGGTGACGACAAGTGATACTAAGCGCGAAAGCCACATCTGGCCTAGTGCAATTCATGGCATACATGATAGATCCAATTGCAGATGCATATGGAATCTTCTTCATGTTTTCAATTTCTTCTTCAGTTGAAGGACTATCCTTCGCTGACAGAACTACGCCATGACTTGCAGGCAAGAATCCCTTCTTAGATTCTTCCATTCTATAACGCCTCATCATCTTGTCAATATAGGTGGACTGTGACAACCCTAACATCCTGTTGGCCCTATCCCTATGGATCTTGATGCCAAGTATGTAACAGGCTTCACCCAAATCCTTCATTAAGAAGGTTTTGGACAATCAATCTTTATCTTGATCAGAAGAGGGAATATTGTTTCCCATGATTAGAATGTCATCCACATATATAACCATGAAAACAATTCTTCACATCCTGCTTTATATAAACGCATGGATCTTCCATACTTCCGACGAAGTCAAACGATTTAATGACTTCACAAAACGAATATTCCAGCTCCTAGAGGCTTGCTTTAGTCCATATATGGACCTCTGGAGCTTGCATACTGACTTGGGATTTGACTTGGATATGAAACCTTTAGGTTGTATCATATACACCTCCTCATCTAGGTTTCCATTTAGGAAAGCGGTTTTCACATCCATTTGCCAAATCTCATAATCATGATATGCATATATAGTAAAATCCAGATAGACTTGATTTTAGCAACTGGCGAAAAGGTTTCATCATAATCAATACCTTGTCTTTGATTATAGCCTTTTGCCACTAACCTAGCCTTGTAGGTTTGTATCTTGCCGTCGGCATCGGTTTTCCTTTTGAAAACCCATTTGCATCCAATGGGTCTAACCCCGTTTGGCAATTCAACCAAGTTCCAAACTTGATTATGATACATTGAGTCTATTTCAGATTTCATGGCTTCTTGCCACCTCTCCGAGTCAGTGTCCAACATTGCCTCGGTGTAGGTCTTAGGGTCATCTAGATCAGGTGAATCTACGACATCATCCTCATGATTCTCCAAGAGTAGATTTAACCTATCCTTCGGTCCAACCCTTTCCCTTTCGACCTCTGATCATGACTACTTGTTCGGGTATAACCCGCCCCCATTTTTTTCTCTGTGGCACAACTACTAGCGTTTGTTCTCGTTCTTCATTCTGATCGTGTTGAGGTTCTTGAGTGTCAGGCTGTCCTACACTCGGAGCTATCTCAGGGGCGTTGTCCAAGACTGGCTCTTGAGATTGCGGCAAGTTGGTTTCCATAACCGATCCTGCCGGTGATGCAAGAGGACCTTGTGGTCGCGGAGCATTTTCTGCTGCGCTCCCACTGGCTGTAAGATGTCCACCCAGTGACATGCTTCCAGCACACGTACCTCCTACTGCTCCCACTGAATCGTTGTCAATTCCATTTGACAACTCTCCAACCTCAATGTTATTTTGTGGTTCTTGAATTTCTTCAAGTTCTATTCTATTGCGATTTGTTCCTTGAAGACATAGTCGTCTTCCAGAAAAGTCGCATTCCTAGAAACGATGATCATGTGTTCATCGCGAGAATAGAAATAGTAACCTCTAGTTTCCCTGGGATAACCAACGAAATAACACTTTTCACTTTTCGATTCCAACTTGCCAGTGAGCATTTTCTTTACATATGCCGAACAACCCCAGGTCCGCATGTGTGAAAGAGCAGGCCTCTTACCATGCCATAACTCATATGGTGTCGTTTCGACTGACTTTGATGGAACACGATTCAGAATGTAAATTGAATTTTGTAACGCATATCCCCATAAGAATGTGGGAAGAGTCGAGAAGCTCATCATGGACCTTACCATGTCTAACAAAGTTCGATTCCTCCTTTCTGAAACTCCATTCATTTGTGGTGTTCCAGGAGGTGTCCATTGACATCGAATCCCATTTTCTTTCAAGTAATCTGTAAACTCTCTGCTCAAGTATTCTCCTCCTCGATCTGATCGTAGAGTTTTGATACTTGCTTCGAGTTGTTTTTCTACTTCATTCTTATACTCCTTAAACTTCTCAAAGGCATCAGATTTATGCTTCATAAGATACACATGCCCAAATCTAAAGAAGTCGTCGGTAAAAGTTATGAAGTATGAAAAACCTCCCCTAGCTTGAGTTGCAAAAGGCCCACATACCTCAGTATGGACCAACTCAAGTACCTTCTCGGCTCTTACTCCCTTTCCTAGAAGGGATTTATTGGTCATCTTTCCTTTGAGACATGATTCACAGTCTCCATATGATTCAAAATCAAATGAAGTTAAATAGTCTAACTTATTTAATCGTGCAATTCGTGTCTCATTGATGTGACCAAGTCTACAGTGCCACAAGTAGGTAGGATTTTTAGCATTACTTAATTTTGGCCTTTTGTTTTGCACGTGAAACATGTTATGTCTACAATCAAGCAAATATAAACCATTCATTAGTGGGGCAATTCCATGATTAATATCATTATGCAAAATGTAACAATTACCTTTTGCAATACGAAAGGAAAAACCCATAATGTTGTCTAACACCGGAATGGATATAATATTTCTAATGATTGAAGGAACAAAATAACAATTATTGAGTTCCAAAGTAATTCCTGAGGGTAAGTCTAACTTATAAGTCCCTACATGCTCAGCAGCAACTCTTGCTCCATTTCCAACGCGTAGTTCGATTTTCCCTGGTCTAACCGGCCTGCTATCAATTAGGCCCTCCACATTATTACAAATGTGTGAGCCACATGCTGTATCTAATATCCAGCAGTCAGAATTACTTGTAGACATATTTATTTCAACGACAAATATACCTTTGTTGGAACCAGATACACCATGCATCTGATCTCCAACGGCCTTAGCCTTCTCGCAATCCCTCTTCCATTTACTTATGGTCTGACCATAAGTTTTCAGCATGTTGTGTAGCTCAGGTAATGTTACCTCCTTGGCATTCATATTATAGTTCACAATGAACGTGGAGTATGAATCCGGGAGTGACTGGAGAATGAAAATGACAGACACATGGCTCTCAAAATTGATGCCGACAGTTGCCAGCTTTTCAATTAACCCAATCATTTTGAGAACATGATCTGACACATTTCCACCTTCATGTAGTCTGCATCGTAAGAGCTCTCTAAGCAAGTCAAACTTGAGACTCTTAGACTGAGAGTCAAAGAGACTCTTGAGATGATCCAACATCTCATAAGGCATCATCTTTTCATGTTGCCTTTGCAGCTCCATGCTCATGGAAGCGAGCATCACAGACTGGACATTACAAGCATCATCAACATGCTTTTGCAGATGAGCCTCATCAAAGTTAGCAAGCTCAACAACATTGGTTGGTCTAACCGGGATAGGCGTGTCCAACATATATTCAACATTTTCTTGTCTGAGAACCAAACGCACATTCCGGATCCAATCCAGGAAATTTGGCCCAGTCAGAATGTGCTTCTCCAAGATGCTTTTGATGGATAAATTAGACATTTTTCTGGACGTAGAGAAGTAATTATAAACTGGAATTAATACTAAGATAAAATTCCTTGATCACAAACAATAACTAAATATACATGGACTTCAGTACTATTTAGCTCCCACTATTTTCACATACTCGACGGCCCCATATGAAGAGCACGGACTTATATCAAATACAGTCATAGTGGCCAAGATCCGCATTCCCACTATTACTGTTGATACGGAAATATGTCCAATCCGTTAAGGGCGCCATAGAGCGTGTCCTAAAGCGCATCACGGCTTAACTAGCCAATTCAGTACTGGTCCGACCTCACATGGTCCGTCCAAAGTGAATCGACCAGTACGCCGAAGTCACTACATCCCCACAGCTAGTCCGAGCTGGCTAAGGAAAGGACTTGTAAACTGACTGTGTCGATGAGAGATGCCTAACGGACGAGAGGACCTCGGACGCCACCATTACTATAAGACCAAACGTAACAGAACCACTGAGATACTTCCGTGAGACTCTTGGCTCGGACATCCAAAGTCACCCAAGGGCAGATCAACCAAGGCATGACGGATCAGAGGGACTATCTGAGACCAACAGCAAGTACTCTCGGAGGAAAAGGTCCAAACTACCCTCCCAGGCCCACTTTACGGTATTGGACTACTGTTCACTAATGGGCCATGGGCCAAAGGTAGCATTGGTGTCCAAATCTGGATCGTACACTTGGCATCATCTTATGAGCCACCTCATGAGTATATGATAACTATAAATACAGCACTAGGTCCAAGACCTCAAGGTAAGCAATACTTAGGCAACAATCCCTAAGTGTTCTTGAGCATAATTACCTTCCTCATAACTATTACATTGAGAGCTCCCAACTCTCTCTTGAGTAAAGTCTCTTACCGGATTGACATAGGCAATCCGCATCCAGTCTAACCCACTTAGTCATTTCAGGTGCCCTAGTTTGGACAGGTACTCCTTCAGACTTCAAGTAGGAGGCGGACTCCAGACTGGGTTGCTTGTAATAGTTTAGTTAGTTAGTGTTAGAGGTTTCACCCCTCAACAATTACAACCCCAGCTAGGGCTGAACCGCTGTAATAGTTGAACCGGTAGGTCTCCAAACCAATTGCTCAAAGCAACTCTTGGTTGATCAAACCAAGTTTGACCGACGTCCTTAAACTATTCCGACGCTAGGGCGACAAGACATAGCCAAGTAAGTCATAACCATCACGCAATGCTAGCCATGCATCTATGAATGGGACTTCGCCTCGTAGAACGGAGCAAACACTAGGGTGTAAATACTCTCGAACGAAAAGGATCAATACACCACTCAATTATGATGGGTGACGTCGTTCAGACCTAGTCCGAGACTTAAATTTAATTAGGGAACATTTAAATTATTCGTATGACCAAGATCCAGAATTATGCAACATGTAATGGGCGCCGCCTACCCAGTCATGCAACACGCGGACTACCAAGTAATGAGCGCCGCCTACTCATACATGCATTAACGCGGTCCGACACATAATGGGCGCCGCCTACCCAAGAATTCAAAACGCGGACTCTATTGCTACTTTAAAGTAAAGCAATTCACGTAGACAATCAAACGTGCAATAACATAATCAAATGCGAGATAAAGAATGCATTGTTAAGTTTCTAAAACCTTAAGGTGTCTCTAAACAATTAATTAATCTTCAAAAGATTAATTAATCCCCTTTTAAAATTTTCATAAACAATTTATGAGCTATTTTAAAGTTTCTAAAACTTTTGGGGCCATTTATAATTTCCAGAATTTAAAATAAATTTTCTAAAAGTTTCTGGGGCAAATTCTAAATTTTATAAAATTCTGCGCTCAATTGCAATAACAGGAGAATTTTGTACCTAGTTGAAAAATTCAGCAAGCACTGTATTCAATTGATATAAACAGAATAGTTTCTACCCAGATGTAAGAAACTGAAGTGAATGTATCTTTCAGTAAATTATCAAATTTGTCAAATTTCATTCCAAGTCCCTGGGACTTTCAGTTTCTTACCAGCTACCCAAAAACTTTTGAATGTTCAGTTCAGTCCCTGTAATTTTCTAAAAATTACGAATAACCCGACCATCTTCTCAAACAGAAGGGCTTTGAGTTTTCAAAAACCTCAAACAAGTCCCTGTAGTTTTAAACCAATTTCTAAACATCAAATGGATTTCTGAAAACCTTCCAAAACCAAACCAAGATCAAATCTGGGTTATTATCATCATCAATTGATCATATAAACAACAATAGATCAAATCTAACAGGATTTAATTTGAATCGAAAATTTGATGAAATGTACTTTCTCATTATTCAAACCCATCCTTCATACTAGATCAAATCTAGAGGTCCTTCAATTCACCAACAAGGTCCGGGATACGAGTCGTGGGATTGTGGAACGAGGAGAGCTCGCGAAGCTCCTTCAGCCGCCATTAATGGCGGATTCCGGAGCTTCTTGAGCTCTCTACTTCCTTAGCCACATTTCGAGTCCAATGACGAAGAGGCGGTAGAAGGAGGCAGAAGACGGGACAGAAGACGTGAACAAGGCAGAGGATGAACGGAACAGTTCCGTTTATTTGTTCTGTCTGGGTTCTGTTCATCCGATGAATTCTGCAAATGTAATTATTATATATGCATTCTTTATCTCCAAACAAACCAAACACAGGAAGAACACGTAAATTCTTTAAATCAATCGTTCATTCCGATATCACCGAAGGTAAATATGGTGATTATACTCTAAGTATCGTGGCGGAAATTTCAAAATTTATGTATCAAGCGATATGATAATTTAACGTGTTTAACGTATGAACGAAACTACGGTGATAGCGAATCCGATTCTTGATAAGATATAGCAATTGACGTCAAGAAATTCCAAAGAATTCGTCGATCTGTTCGTCTGTATGCTTCTTGAGATCCTCTAGCTCCTCTCAAACAAATTCCAATCACAAGAATCAGGGTTGTGGTTACCGAGCACCTGGTATCACGGAGTTCTCTACCAAAAGAATCTTTGGAGATTAACCTTTAGGATGAAAATAATATAAATTGTTTACAAGACAAAATCTGATTTTGTCTTCTTCTGTTTTTATCTTGGTTCAGTGTATATCTCAAACCAATGTGTTGTTTCACCAAAAAAATCACCACAGACAAAAACGTCTGAAAAGAAAACTGAAGAAGAAGAAGTCAAGAAAAGGCAATTGAAAGAAAACAAAAAAAGGGGGCAATGATGGGGACGTGCAACACGTCCCCATAATCACCCTCCTACACGCGCCAGAAATAAACTTCTGGCGCGTGTGTTACACGCGCCCGACAGTTTTCTTTTGTTGCTGGGCCTTTGGCCCAGCTTTCTTCTTCCCTTTTGGCCCAATTTTCATTTCAGCCTTTTTATTAATTTAATTCTAAATTAGTCCAAATATAACACCTTATTTTAATTGTTCAAGTCCAATTCGAACCAATTAAAATTATTCTCATATTATTTACAATAAATAATATTTATTCATTAACATTCCTGGTTTGGTAGAATACTCTCCATATAGTGTGACCCATAGGGCCTTATATATTAATCACTAATCAATTAGGTTCACGGTGAAACTCCTAGACAATTTACCGGACAATATTAATATATAAGGACGTTTGTGAGGATATACAAACCACCTTTAATGTAAGGCTCAAATGATGGTAAGGTCCTTTCATTCACGAATACTCGAATAAGTCTAGAACTTGATATTATGTCTGTTCCAATAACTTATTCATTTCTTTCTCAATCTTGTTAGTTGATCCTCGATCATATTCAAACACTATTTTGAATATATCGTAATGCATTGGCCAATGACTAACGATCAACCTAACTATGAGATGTAAAGTATTCTCTCCAAAGTCTATTGCGAGGAATGAATCCTATCTTGGCTCAACTACTACTCACATGTGCTTCGTAATGTGCCCAACACATGCCGTATCTATTCCATTGGGAGTGCAAGCATTGGTCATGGTCAAAGCACATCACTTCACACATGTAGTCAGTATTGACCTCAAGTCAAAGGACTAATAAATCACCTTACACACCGATACTCCCATAGACATATAAATAGAATTAACCAAATGGTTTCTCGGTGGGTCTACCAACACCCTCCAAGGTGCCCATGCATCCATCATGAATGACCAAGTCATTCGTAGTTGTGAGAGCTACTACATTCTCCAAGAATATGATGCAGATCACATGCCAATCTCTAACGTGCGTCATTGATATCCCAAATCTCAATGACTCTCGATTGGGGCTATTTTAAGACTTACGTTCTGTCATCCAAGTTCTCACACACTTGATGATAACGTGCAGTCCATGGGAACATCTTATCGAATTATTCAAACAACTAAATAATAACTCAATAGATGTAATGCCAAATAACAATATTATAAACAATAATAAACTGAATGTGATCAAAATACATATCATTCTCATAAATAGTTGTCTCTAGAACATACATACTTTCATAGCTAACCTCATACCAGTGTCGTAAAATCAAGGCTTAATTTCTCTTTTTGGCTCTTGGTTAACAAACAAAATAACTTACTTAAGGAACAAACATCTTTAAATTTCAACCAAATGTCGACATGGGTGAGCGATAGTAATAATTAAGGAATATACTTTCGATAGTTTCAATAACATGCATGAAGTATTATTGCAAATCGCTACATGCATTTCTACAAAATTTGATGATTATGGTACATCAATGATTATGGTACATCAAATTTCACTATAATATAGGTCGGAATATGTCTGGCCCAAAATAATAATTCAAACTGGAGTCGACAAGCAGTGTGACCCGCTATAAATGGACATGCGGATCTACTTGAGGACACCATTTTATCATACCTCCCAGTCCTAGAAATGGCATTTGTGGACATGAGAAGTGTTGCTCGAAAGTAAGATCAACTCTAGGGCACGGCCTGCACGAGGGTACTAACCTTTAGGGGAAAGTAAAAATGCACCCTTAAATATTTGAAATCGACTTATACTTCTCAAAACAACACCAAGGTTCCAGATGTGTGATTCCCCTCAAGTTTTGGTGAAACTTCTGACTTGGAAACATAAAATGTGTAGAACAAATTAATTCCTATGAGGGGCAGGTTAGGATAATTAAGTTGCCGTACCTTCTCTGAAGTGCTTGTGCTTTAGAAGTTTCAATAACTACCAATCGTTCAATTCCTGATGAAGCCTTATAAGAGCGTAATTTAACCGTTCCGGGGTCAATGACATACTTGATTCCAGGTATTGTTACCGATGTCTCCGCTATATTAGTAGCTAATATTACCTGAAAGATTTAAGCAAATCAACTTGTGTCATATTGACTAAACACGCAAGGTTCATGTGCATGAAAAAGTATACAATCGCAGAACAAAGAGAACAACTTCCACATACATTCATAGAATCAAAGCCATATATCCAATGACTGTGTGCTAAGCATGACCATAAAAATGACTACTATACAGCTCCGGAATAACATTTCAACCCATTTATTGGATGATCAACCTTATATCTCATATGCCATTAAATACAGAATATCTTAGGTGCAATGTATATCACACTGGCGCTGTCATGTTCTTGGAAGAAAAAAACACAGAGTTACAGAATACCGAAGGCTATTACAGCGTACTTGGAGTCTATAGGTATACTGTTCTACCACAGTTCTGACTTAAGGAAGTTTATTCTGTTATAGTATGCATCACCAATTGCTGTAATTCATGACTCAATGAGTAGTGATTTGGGAGGAACTTTTGTGGTATTTTGTTTCTCGTATCTGATCAAATTAATTTTGATCAATAGCTGAGAGAAATCATAGTGTTTCCAAAGATATTTAGGTCCTTGCGGTCTCAGTCATGATACTTTATGCATGTTCTCGGTGGACATGATGCATTGTGTTTTCATGGATGTACATAAAAAAATATTAATCTGCATATATGAATCTTTATAGCGAGTGATGACCACATTCCAGACTAAAGATTGTCTGCTTTGCTCATAAGACTCATAACATTTTAAGACAAACAAATAAACAAAGAAGATCAACCTTTCGAAAGCCAGCTGGTGCATGCCTGAAAACTTTCATTTGTTTCTCTGATGGAAGAGGGGCAAATATTGGAAGGACCACAAGGTTGCGCTTACTCTCTGGTAGTTTAGGAAGGAGTTCTTGGACAAACCTCTCAATTGATTCTATTTCTTCTTGGCCGGTCAAGAAGACAAGAATATCACCAGGCCCTTACTCCAGATGTATCTACAGTAAAAAGAAGCAATGGAAGATTTAAATCTAGGTATTACTGTGAACAGTTGGAATGAACCAAAAACTGAGGAAGCCTGTCAAGGTTTTGTCATCTTGAAATAACAGCATCCATTATAACCACAAAGCAGTCCCGCTGTGTGTGTGATAAATGACATTGACTGTATTATACAGCAAAGATAAATGCATAATATCAGCCAAATAGAGTGTAGAATACCAGAAATACATTGCACATATAGTCCATGGAATATGCACGATAAGGGATTAATGAACGCATGCAAAAGACCCTTGTGACTTGCAATCCAGATCTTCAATTTTATCAAGGATATAACTAAAACTTTTCCCTTCCTGAAAGTTGGCTAAAATTTTGTTATAACATCTCATTGTCAAGGTTAAATTGCTTTATGACACTACGACAAAAATACATTTTAATCTCAAGTTTACTCTAACAAGATTATAGTGAAAGCATCCTAGATTCTAATTTTTTGGTTTTTCATTCACTCACCTCTCTATCAGAGCCAGATGCTTTACATAGAAAGAATTGCGAACACAATCATACATATTTATGAGATACTTTTGCCAAATGTGTGAATTTCGTTGGTAGCCCACAGGTCAGCATGTGACGGATATATGCCTGTAGGTTTTTCAAATAACTGGAACAAGAGATGACGTGTTCCATCGGTAGCAAGGAAGACCATGGTTAGCACCTGAAATATGGTGATCAGCGTTGCATCCACATAATCATCCTCAGGTAGATCAGTATATAGTATATCTACGGGATGTTGTCGCCCCTGGACATGAACAACTCTTGCACCACCAAAGTACTCAGAAAAAACTTGTGCATCCAGACTAGCGGACATGATAATCAACTTCAGTGGGGGCAACTTTTTGCTGCTACATTGTCTGAGAAGACTATTATTCTCTTTCCCCGAATGTGTACCATTTTCAACTTCCGCAGGCTCCGCATCTACTGTGTTCCTAGACCCTTTAGACCTTGTCTTCTGTACTCTCTTCAACAAACCAAGCAAAACGTCCGTCTGGACAGTTCTCTCATGAGCCTCGTCAATAATAATAACTGAATATTTTGAGAGATATGGGTCTAGTAATGCTTCCCTGTAACCACATTCAAACATAATCAGTTACTTCAAATATTTCACAAGATGTGGAGCCAAGTTTGATCCGTGCAATCCACCTTTAAATGAGTTGCAGGATACTCTCTTTTAAAAAAAATAAAAAAATATGAAGGGGCATAATTTTCTACAGGCTACAGAAGACTGGCAGGTCCAGACCTTAACAACAAGCCGTCTGTCATGTATTTGACCTTTGTAAAGTTAGAAGTCATATCCTCAAATCTGATGGAATATCCAACCTTTTCACCCAGAGAAACTCCACATTCCTCAGCAACCCTTTTCGCGACTGTTACAGCAGCAACACCTCCATTAAACAGATACTGGGGTAACTCTGTCAAGTTATTATTTCTTCACATAGGTCAGAAGTGTGAGAGTAATAAATTAGATAAATATGAAAGGGACAAGCCCATCTATTCATGGTCAATGGTAGCAACCAAATAGTGAAGCTGCAATATGGTAAATCATGATGATGAAGAATTTGTTGTGTGAACAAATTTCAGCCGTGATTTGATGAATGAAGTTAGTCCAACTTCATTAATGACACAGGTGGAGGAACTCTAGTATAAATAGAGCTCATTGGTAAGCTTCAGGATCATCCCAACAGAAACCAAATACTCCAGTCTCATATTCTTCTTGTTTCTCCTTTGTAAAAAGAGAGTGATTCTCCTAGTGTAAGGTGTAGTAAAATAGGTCTATCCTTGTATTAGAGAGAGTATGTTGTAATCCTTTCATAGTGATATTTTTCACAGCCTTGTCTGTGGTTTTTCTCCTGACCTGGGAGTTTTCCACGTAAATCTCGTGTGCCTTATTTTCGCTCTTTATCATTTAATTCACCAAAATACGTCATCTATCAAACGCTTCCGCAGCGGATACCACCTAACAGTCTTGACAAACAGTATTAAGACTATGCAAATAAGAACATAGGCATGTCACTATCCAGAAAACTTTAACAGGCTCCTATTGCTAGAGGCAATTACAAAATGAAACCAGGAACTAACAGACATGAAAAGCTCCATACTTAAAAAGATAAGAATATACTACTCTGTGACGAATGTGATTTTAACTTGCCAATTGCACTACAAGTGCTTCTTGGTTATATGATTTTAGAAGATAAAAACCAAAGGCTAAAACAGCATTTATGTCACAAAGTACAGCTAAGAAATGTACCTCAATCACACCTCTACTATACTCCTGGGCCACTAACGTTCAGATTTATTATATGATTAAATAAATGGAAGCTTGTGAATCTAAACTAATTTTACAAGTTAAAGCATCTATAACCTCCTAATCTAAGATAGATAAGTTGCGGATAAAACTCAGTCATGCAAACTTACGTGTTGTCTTTCCACTGCCGGTTTCCCCAACAATCATTAGAATATCATTATTGCGAACTTCTTCCAAAAGTCTCTTTTCAACTGAAAAAATTCAATCAGGTCAAAGTAATTGGCACAGAGATTGAAGATTTTGGAATGACACAAATAAAGATTAGGATCCAAATATGGAGAATGAAGTTATCAAATTCATTATACCTCCCCGAGGAAGTAAGTGGGGGCTGAAATCAACAAGTTTGTTTAGCTACTAAACCCTGAAGCACAGTAACGCAGCAGCTAGCGTTTTACTTATTCATGAGGAAACGGATGTGAATAATTTGGCAACTCGACTCAACACCACAAACTAAACAAAATGTAAAAGAAGATAATCTAGGACTAGGTATCGACTATCGACATTTCATATAGAAGTTATTATTCCTTTCACAGTGCTACGGTAGAATGCAATGCAACTGGAGATAACTTCTCATTTACACTTGTTATCTTTTATACTCACTTCCAGGGGCGAACGCAGAAAATAAAGTGAGGGGTAGCACAATTGTTAAAAAAGAGAATCATATAGAATATGAAAGTCGTTAAAAATATTGTATAAAAATAAAAATTTACAATTGACCACGACGTTTTGTCATACTTTGAAATCTATCAATGATAGCTTCATTCGAAACTTTGTTAAAAGTATCCTTTTCAATATAAACAACCAAGTTGTCATTCATCCACTCATCACCCATACGGTTGCGGAGCCGATTTTTCACGATATTCATTGCAGAAAAAGCTCTTTCCACTGTAGCAGTTGCAACTGGCAAGACCAAGGCTAAGGTAATAAGTCTATAAACCAATGGATACACCACATGTCTTCTAGTCTCGACCATTTCTTGAGTTACATCACCAAGGTCATGTATATCAGACATGTCAACATTTTTAGTCATATCCTGATAGAAATTTTCAAGTTGGTCTTGTAATGCTAAAAGCTCAACATCTGTAAAATCATTAGGATAAAATTTTGCCAAGCACACTAACTTCTCCTTATCAAAAGCTTCGAAATAGTGTGATGGGTTTAAAGATGCAACACAAAGCAACAATTCGGTGTTTACCTCACTGAACCGACCGTTCAACTCAAGCAACTGCATATCTAAAACGGTAGTAAATACCTCTACACGATAACGATGATCGTTGGTCATCTCCCCGTCATTCCGTTTTCTTCTTTTTCCATCCATGTATAGATCATCCATATCAGGAACCTTAATCTTGTGATTTACACAAAACTTGGACACCTCATCTATCAAATCTTCCCATCCACTATCTCTCATTGTTTGAAGTCGTCCCTTAGAAACACCAACCAAATTCATAGCACTCACAATGTCTTGCTCTCTCATTTGCAATGCTAGGCACAATTCATTTGTTATCCCCAATATTGATTTCATCAAGTGTAAATCAAATACAAAATCAAACGCTAGCATGTCCCTTATCAAACGTGATGCTTCACCCCTTTGATTAGAGTGTGTTCCGTCTTCTACAATCAAGCGAAGCACATGAATTATGGACTCAAACAAATTAATCAAGCTTAGAATAGTACTGTAATGAGAACTCCAACGTGTATCACAAGGACGTATAAGAGTCTTTTCTTGGTTCAATCTTCGCCCATTGGTAATTTCTTCATTTTCCAAATCCTCAGTAATCTTTGTTGCTTGTCTTTCTCGTAAGCTATCTTTCCTCTTACATGATCCTCCAACCACATTAACCAAACTAGTTATCAAAACAAATAGCTCACAAATACGAATATGATTCTTTGCGACAGCTACACGGGCAAGTTGAAATTGATGGGCAAAACAATGGACATAATAAGCTGTTTTGTTTTCTTTCAAAATAAGAGCCTTCAATCCGTTAAACTCCCCTTTCATATTGCTAGCCCCGTCGTAACCTTGCCCTCGCAATATAGAGATGCTTAATCCATGTGAACTTAAAAGATCTTCAAGTGCACTTTTAAGTGCCATTGCACTTGTAGACTCAATGTGTTTAAAACCCAAAATCCTTTCAACACACGACCTTTTTTATTCACAAATCTCAACACTACAGCCATTTGCTCCTTTGTCGACACATCACGAGAATCATCAAGAAGAACACAAAAAAAACCTTTGCCAACCTCTTCAATGATAGCTTTAGTTGTTTCGTAGGCACAAGCACTAACAATATCTTTCTGAATACGAGAAGATGTTAATTGTAGATTTGTAGGGGCATTCTTCAATGCTACCTTTCTTACATCTTCACTATGGTCTGCGAGAAATTTCAAGAGTTCCAGAAAATTGCCTTTGTTTTTCGATTCTTCAGACTCGTCATGACCACGAAAAGCAAGACCTTGCCTCAAAAGCCATTTAATACAATCAATTGTAGCATTTAGCTGAGCCCTGTAGTTCTTCTTTGCTTCATTTGTCATTTTAGCTAAAATTGTCTCAATATGTTGCTTCTCATTGATTAGATCTAGACATATTTGAGAAGCTTGAGTATGGACACTGCCAGGACCACCCATATGTTTGCGAAGCTTATCTTTCCTACTCCAATCTGTAAACCCATCTTTAACAAATGCATCGACATCCCTTTGATTCGCGAGTTCATTTTTGAAAAGGTAACAACATAGACAATAGGCAGCATCCTTTTCTATACTATATTCGAGCCAATCAAAGTGATTGAACCATAAATAATTAAAGCTTCGCATTTTCCTACGCATCAATTTCTGAGGGAAATTCAGGAGTTTAGGTTGGCAAGGACCATTCAAAATGTATTGTCTCCGAACTCGCTCTCGAATGTTATGATGATAACTTGTCATTGGGGGCCGTTTTGCTGGATCAGTCGGAAGTTCTGGCAAGTCTGAATCTTGAGTAATTATTTCGGGTACCATTTTCACTATTTCAGGTGAAGGGAATCTACTAGAGTTTCTGGAATTCATCCTCTAACGGTTTCGGCGGACTCGCAATAGGTAAATGAGGATTGTAATCGACTTTCGAAAAATACCTCTTCAAAATTCTACATTAAAAAAATAAACATTGTTAACATAAATTAATTACCTTGTGTAGTGTGTAGTGTGTATGTGTAGTATAATACTCTAGCTAGTGTCTCTTACTTTATTATTCTATTATAATATTATACTATACCAATTACCACAAACAATTTTATTTCACAATTAATTTCTTGTGCAGTGTGCAAGTGTGTGTTAGAAGTATAATAGGATTATGATTCCTTAATGTTGGTAATTAGAAGTATAATTGGAATAGAATTCCTTATTGATATCTAGCTATACATACTTGTATATATATGCGATTGATTAATGAGAAGAGGCAGGGAAAATAATTCTTTCATGGTATCAGAGCCATGTAAGTCTCCAACGAGCATTGGTCCTGCCTCTCCTCTTTTCTTTCTTCCGCCCTAAAATTTCTCTGATTTTTTTCCCTCAATGCAATCAATCTGATTGCCCTTGCCTTTCTCTCTTTCTTCTCTTTTCTTCCCTTTCTCCTTATCTCTCCAGCGCCTCCACGCGTGCTCCCCTTCCTCCTCCAACACGCTTCGCTGGGACCCTAAGCGCCGCCTCTTCTCCGGCCTCCTACTTCGTTCACCTCCCAAGCCGCATCAACGGCTTCCACCGTTCCGGCTGCCTCTCTCAAGCGCTCTTGCGCATCTCTTCTCCGGTGGTCAATTCTTCCGGCCAGGTCTTCCTCCTTTGATTACGCAGCGGATGTCTCTTCTTCTTATGCGGTTGAGCCTCTTTCTTCTCCCGCAGCTCTACTGCTGCGTTTTCTCCACGCACTGTCGCCTTACTCGAGCAATTTGTTTTTTCTTCTTCGTTCTTCCCAGAACAGCAGCTGACTTCGACAGCACGTTTGGAAAGGTTCATATAGTTGGAATCTGATCTCCACTGTCCATAATGTAGATTTGTGTGTTAGCTACCTGTGGTCAAATTCTCAGGACGATCCAACGGCTGAGCTAGCGGAAAACGTCGTTTTCCTACGACTGCGTTGTGCAGTTTATTACATACGAAAACTGTTTCCTTTCTTCTTTCTTGGCTACAGCAATGGCACCCATAGTTGTCTTTGTGCCGCCTCTATGATTCCGCACAGCCTCTCTGGTCATCAACCTCTTCTGCTCAAGTTGTTGTTGGATCTTCGTCAACCTCTGTTTGGTCTTATATCCTCTCTACCTATTCTGGGTGTCTCTCTATATGTCTGCTCTGGGTGCTTAAGTTCTTTCTTCTTCCGTTGTCATCTCGTCTTCTTTGTCCCATATACATACTTGTATATATATATGCGATTGATGAATAAGGAATTCTATTTCAATTATACTTCTAATTACCAACATTAAGGAATCATAATCCTATTATACTTCTAACAGTGTGTATGCATGTGAGTCTCTTCTTCTTACACTTTAACAATTACTTTCTTCTTCTACTTTCACAATTTCTTTCACATGTCTGCAGTCTCTTCTTCTTCTACTTTTACAATTAACTTCTTTCACAATTAATTCCATCTTCTTCAGTTCTTACTTTTTCTTATCTTCTACTTGCCGTGTTTGCAGTCTCTTCTTCTTCTACTTTCTAAACTCCAATTCTATCTAACTTTTCTAATTCAATCCCTAACCATTAATCCCAATTCCTAATTTTTACTATCTTTCACACCAAATACTCTTAAAAACCAAGATCAAAATTCAACCAAAACATAAATTAGTCAGATACTCAAATTCATCATATTTCGCAAAAATTAGGGTCCAGTAAAATTCAAGAGCGTACCAATTGAGAAGGAAGGTGGTTCGAGATTGGTTATCCACTGATGGAGGAGGCCCAACTATTTGATTCGAGGTCAATTTCCGCAACTCCAAGAGCACAGGTGCAAGGTATTGTTCGTTGAATCTCTGAGCAACTTCGATAAAGGAAGGGGAAAAGTGATCGAATTTATTCTTCTGTACGTGAGCTGAATTAGATCTGGAATTACTTGGGCTGAATTAGATCTAGAATTAATTAGGTTTTGATGTGTAATTAGATGTTTTTATTAAATTTTGACTCAGGGGTATAATAGTAATTTTGTATGCGAGAAAGCAGGGGTAGCACTTGCTACCCCGTGCGCCCCTGTACAATCGCCCCTGCTCACTTCCTCCCACAAAGCTGAATGCCTTTCTTAACAATTAGTATACTATGATCTCGTTAGCCAATGTTTCCCAATACCACCCCTCTTGCCCCATTCAATCCTGAGAATAGATAAAATAACAAACTTTCTATTCTTGCTCACAAACTCCTTGAGAGAAAATTGAAAAAAGTATTAAGCCACTCAATTAAAACTAGTGGACTAAGTACGGTTCTTCTTCACCATTCAGTAACTTTTAAGAGTTTCCAAGTATTCAGGGTAATGGAAGTTAGCAACCTTGTATGTGAGCTCCCAATCCACCTCCAGTTTCATGGTTTTGTCATCAGGAGCAAATATTACTTTATACTCATATGCACAACATTACAATTCCTAAAACCCGAAACAGTTGCAACGCGTCAATGTTTAATACACTCTACTACATTCTCACGCATTCAAATAAGTCCTCCACACCAAAATAGAGAAAAACTGAAAAAAGCAGTTGAATTAATTACCTTGAGCAATTGGCAGAGCTCTCCTATGCTGCTCAATCCTTGCTTCCTGGAAAAGACATTGAGGATGTCTTCTGGTATATCATCCCATGGATGGTTTGTTAATCCTGTTTTGGATATCGCTTTAGATCCCATCATTAGCCGGTCGTGTTTGTCTTCTTGCATTAATAGAAATTTCTTTTCAACACAAGTGCAATAAGAAGTGTAAAGGAAGGTTTATTTCGTTTATATAACAGATTTTTGTTTGTAAAGCACAAGAGGAATCAAAAGGCTGTCATCATCAAACATAGATATAATGAAAGTCAGACTCTAGCAAATATGCATATATACATTGCTTTTATACATTCTTGTCAATCCCAACGAGATCCCGCTATCCCAGTGCATTTTGACACCTGGGTGGGATTGGCATGTCCATCCCGGACAAATCTCAGAAATCCCAATCGGTATTGGCGGCGGGATCCCGGATATCCCAGGGGGAATATTAAAGTTCATGGCTAAATTGGTCATTTACCCAAATTAAAACCTACTTCTAATACATAGCAAATTTACATAGTACAAATTCATTTTTCTTTAGTGTATGGCTTTCTGCCTGTTAATTGAGGCATTTCTAAGCTTTTAAGTTTATGCTATAATGTATTTTATATCATATATTTAACTTCAGTATCTCGGTAGCGCGATTCCGCTATCCCAAAAAAAATTGGTTGGGCGCAACGCGACACGGTCCGGAATTAACAACACTCCTTTTATTATTTGTATCTTGGTTATCTATAGTATATACACATTCACGTCTAAACGGTCCCCTCCCAAAGGTTAAAAAAAAAAAAAAAAGGATGGGTGTAGGAATATGATAATATCTCCATGTGAAGTAAAATTCATACAGCTAATATGCAGGAGATGTTACAACATGCATCATAATACCAAGTGCGTGTATGATCCAAAATGGTTGCTTTAACTTATCTATTATCACAACCAATTTATAAACTATGTAAACTACTCTGAATCATGACTTATTTAAATGATACGACGTCGTATTTATTGCGGTTTTCGGATTATGACTTATTTAAATTATACGATGTCGTATTAATCAGAAACTGACCCGGAAGTTTCGAATTGGTTTGAATTAATCCGATGCCTATTCCCTACAAACTATGGACTTCAATATGGTATCTCTGAAACGTCAAAGACTGATGTGTGATGATGACATCAAGTTGGCCATATATAATATTCCTATTTTATACTATCTTCGTCCCGTGACAAGCTTCTCATTTTGTCATTTTAGTCTCACAAGAAGCTTCACATTTTCATTTTTTGATAATCTTACCTTCTACCCCCTCTCAACAAATACCCAAATAAAACTACACCATCCGTCCCACTGCAAATGACGCATTTACTTTTGGACACGGAGATTAATGTGCAATGTAAATGATAGTAATTGATTAAATGCACGAGTTGTAAATGTTGTCTAAAAAGGAAATGTGGCATTTGTAGTGGGACATATATAAATAGAATATGTGTCATTTGTAGTGGGACGGAGGGAGTAATATTTACAACTTTACCAGCCCACCGTCTCTTTCTTTATTCTTCCATCATTTAAATAACACTCAACTTTCTACTTTAACAACTCACTATCACCTGTTAGGCTCTGTTCTCTTTGTTTGAACTGAACTGATCTGACCCGAATTTATTTATAGTATAAAAACAATTGAACTGAACTGAAATTAATGGATTTTCAAATGTAAAGAACATAGTCTTATTCATTCTTTATTAACTTTCTATATGCAAGTCTTCCACTTTCTTATTTTATAAATCAAATGGAAAACTATTCACGATACTGATTAACAAATCTACTAAATCATTAACTAATTAATCCAACATCATTTTTTAAAAATAAAGTCATCAACATAATTATTTACTATTCAACTTATAAGCTAGTTTTTTGCGAATCATAGAATCAGACCGTACACTCGGGCGGGCACATAATTCTTACTATATTTTGTGACCCAGCCCAAGTTTGAAGAGCCCAACTTTGCCTATGTAGTGGCCATTTGCTTAAAAAAATTTCATATTCTCCGTCTGCTCGCGCCCTCTGATTTGGCTGAAGAAAACCCAATTTGCTTTCCACACTTCAATCGGTGAAGCTCTAAACCCTAATTTTTATTTTCAGTTTCTTCTTTCCTGTACGTATATACTCCATGTGCATTTGTAGTTCACATTGTGACATTAGCTACTGATGCCTAGCTCTGTATTTAGTTCTGGAAAATCTGATGGCGTTTTGCATTTCTTGCTTTGGAAGTGATGTAATTTGTTTGCATAATAGGATTTAAAATCTGAGCGAAATGTATAATATCTAATGGGTCTTTGATTTGTGATAATTGTTGGAAATATGAAGTTCAATTTTATGCCTTTTCGACGTATTTAGTTTCAGAGACCGTTATTGATAGTTACGACTGTAAAGTGGACTCCTAGTGTGAAGTAAAGAAAGTTTGTGTTGCATTTAGCGAAGATGATATTATACATGACCGGGGATAATGTAATCCGATTCAGTCCCAATATTAGAGATCAAGTTCGTATAGCATACTAGTTAAAAGTCCCCTGTCAACCTAGAGGTTTACAGACTTCCTCAAGGTTTATTTTGAGTGTACAAATGAGGTTTAACCCGGAATGTTTTGATGGTTTTGTTTGGTTGGAGTATGATACAGTATATCAATTGAGGTTGCGCATTGCTTATATTATTATCGTCTTATGAATCTTATGAGTCGTAGATTACGTGGTGAGATATCAGAAAGTGGTTGTTATGATGTTAGCAGTTCTTGAGGTTAATCCTATCGTCTAGCAATCCATCCAGAAAATACTCTGTTGAAACTTACCTTTCTGAAACTTGTGTGTGTTGATGTTCTGTTTGATTTACCAAGCTTTGTATTTGCTGAGGGATGTTTCAAGTTTCTGAAAGATGGGAAGTTTACAAGATTTTGTCAAAAGGTTTATGAATGCCAGGAAAAATTTATAGGATATGAAAATATTCGATAATAACTAATATGGGGTTGTTTCAACTCCAAATTGCAGAAACACACAGAAGCAGATTGTAGAAACACATAGCAGCAGAGAAAGTGAGAAACTCATTGAATGCACAAGATTGGAGCACCCATTTTTCCCAACCACCACCATCTGGAACTAATTCTCGCCGTTGTTGATACATTACGCACCTCCAACCGTCGGACCGGGAAAAATCAGCCGGAGTAAGGGACACAAGAGTAATTGGAGTTCAGCTTCTAAGGACACTGTAGTCATTACGAACACCTCCTGAAACGCTCATCCAGATGCTTTTTTTATCTCAAACAAAATGGGGATAGAGCAACCATGGGAAGCTCTAGATGTAGATGATTCAGACCTTCCATCTCTTCTCTGCCCTTGCAAACATCCGAAAACCATCCTCACTATTCCCGGGCCTGCCGGAGCTGTTAAGTCTGCCATGCTTCGCAAAACCCTAGACCGTCAAAATTTGAACTCTCGTGCCAATGGCTTACTCTCTACCCAAGAGTACGTACGGAAGGCAGTTGAAGATACTATTGAATTTGATGATGATTTTACTGCCCTTCCTTGGCTTTCTGCTCTCCAGTATCTCGGAGATGGAGAGGGTGCAACCCCAATCAGTTCGATCAAGAAATGCACAGATGTTGGTGAGGCTGATCGGGTTGTTGCTGTTATCAAGTCATGCGAATCTAGTGGTGGTGTTGGAGGTATGATTGTGACTTTGAAGGATCCTACTGGTACCATTGGTGCTAGCATTCACCACAAGGTCCTGTGTGAGAGTGAATTCCGAAAGAACATAACAGTTGGTTCCGTTTTAATTCTTCATAAGGTTGCTATATTTTCTCCTGTTAGATCTTCTCAATATCTCAACATCACTCTAAGGAATTTGGTCAAGGTATTTGGCCAAGGAGCTGATCCTTCATCGAACGGGACCTATGTGGATAATCCTACTACTGATTATCCTGGAAAAGCTAATACATCGGAGGTGTCGCCCATGGAATGTACAGAGATTGAAGACACTAGACTTAACAAGGGGAAAGACAAATTAATTCAGAAGCAGAATCTTTTTCCTAGAAGTTCTAAATCAGACGACAGAACCAGCTCCAACCTTAATGTAGGTGTCAAAAGAAGTTATGTCGAATTAAGCCAAGATCTTGGTCCTGAAGCTTCTCAGGGTAAGCGTACTGCTGATAGGCAGAGATTTGTACTTGACAATGATAAATGCACTGAAGGTGACGTTCTCAATAGCATTCATCTTGTCACCAACTCTGTTGCGAACAAAGGTAAAGGTGATGAAAGTATAGGAGCCGATGAAGTTAACAAGGAAAGGCAATCTCTGATATCCAAAGCCTCTTTGCCAGAATGGACAGATGAACAGTTAGAAGAACTCTTTGCTGATGATGAAGAAGGTGGCTCTTTGTTTTGATAAGTGGCAATTGAAAATAAATGTACAGTTTTTGGGGTTTTATAGCACTGGTACAATTTGGGTACAAGTCTTTTACTCTAATCAGTCATTTTTGTTGGTTTCAAATATGGGGTGTTTTGGAGGAGATATTGGCATATCCTACCGGTCCAACAAGCTTATAGATCCTCGGTTCATATGTTGATCCATATGATGAAACATATACTATGAGCATGATCAAATATCTGCAACTTGCTTTGTTCTGTAACAAATGTTGGGTCATTTTGCCTAGACTTAAACTTCAAGCTGTAATGACCACTAATTCATGTCTTGGATGCATATTCTGCACCTGATATCTTGACAGTTTTTCTGATGGGAATTGATAGTCTATAGACGGAGTAGTTTTTTTAATCTTAGAGTAAAATGTATAAATTTCATGGAACTGATATATAGGTTCACTATTAAATGTTACACAGGAAGACTCATGTATATATCTCAATCACCACAGGTGCAGCCTCCTCCTCCACTACAACCTTGAGCACCATATCCACCACCTCGCCAGGAGCTGCTCTCTTCATTGGTGGCATCAGTAACAGCAAGAGCAGCAGCTGGTAGCTCCGGTTCCAGCAGGTCGAGCCTGATAGATTATGAAAGGCCATAGTTCTGTTCTTGGTGCCAACAAGTCAGCCTGATGGATTATGTTTGCCTCTATTTATCACCTCTTTCTTCTTGCGGTTTGCGTTGTTTACACATAAGACATAGTATATCGCAAACACGAACACAGTGATCAAGATGATCAAAAGGTACAAATGACATGATATATTATATATATATGTCCCAACCTGATAAGCACGAGTGAAATCAAAGAAAGTATTTTAGAAATTTTATGATCACTGAACTTGAACCAGCAAGAAAACTTCTTATTAGTATTCTGTAGCCAATTTCTTTTCTCTTTTGCAGGTTAGGATTTGAGTGACTTTGCCTGTAAATCATAGTACTAGTATATATTAAAAAGTGAATGTTATAATTCGACCACGACTTGTAGATAATTCATTGCTAGAAGTATATATTAAGATGACATAAACACAATAATTTCTTGTCCTTACATATACCGATGTACGTACTCTCTTAGTCTTAGGTGCCTATGTCGTTGTTGGGACTAGGGAATGCAACCAAAGTCTCCTTAGATTCGCTTTTTCATCTAGCAAATCTTGTCCGACGACAACTAAAGCTGTAAATGTTTTCAAAAAAATGTCAATTAACTCAAAATGATATACTAATAAGACCACCGACCCATTGTTGGGTGGTCGTTGGAGATCGGCTGCTGTAGGAGATCAAGAATCTAACTAACGTAGTCACTTTTTATTTCAGGAATTCATTTGTAAGAATTTTAGAGACAAATGTAATTTGCTCGAGAAATGAAATGGGTTGGTACATGTCATCGATGAATATTTAACATTCTGCCGTTTGTACTCTTATTATAGAAATGGGATGTATAATTTGTATGCGGTAAGTTATCCTTTTCAACTATATCCATCTTTATTTTTTAGCTGAATTATTAAGACATCAAAATTGTGAAAATATGGGAAATGCAAGTTTTATTGCATTTTTTAGATTATAGCCGGTTTAAAGGGCTTATTTTTATGTGAAAAGTTAAAGTCATAATAAAGTATTAAAAAATTGGACAAAAATTATTATTTTGTATTAATTTTTGTTTCTATAAAATTCTATTAATTTCTATGTGATGATTTATATGCGTTGAAAAATTATTAATTTGGATTCATTGAAAGAAATTATTTCAAAATCTTTATACATTTAATGTCAAACATTATAAATCTCAATTAAATTATTTATATTTATTTAAGGCGAAACATTAGTTTTTCACTTGAAACACGAGACAATGCAAAATCATTGTACTTTTTAATTTCATTAGTTTATTTTTTAGATCTTAATTTTTTTGTTTAAATATGTAACTTTTGCACTTGTATATGAAGTTTTATTTAGATATGGTATATGTTTTCTTCTATTTATGTCCCTTTTCTTTCCATTCTCCCAATGGAGTTCCAATGCAAATGGCATCTCATAAGTCTGTCTTTTTATGTCAAAACATTTGTTTCGTATTAGGACTAGGCTAATTTCAAAATGATATAAAAAGTTTATCTTAGGGATAACTTGTACACTGGCATAATTCGAGTTTGGTCCAAAGTTGATATATATTCTACAAAGAAACAAAATTGAGAGTTTGGATATTCATACATGCCAGATGCCAGAGAGACTGTTCATACATGGCAAACGTCTCGATAGCACTTCACTGAGAGAACTGGCGTTGAACTATCTCACGTTGAAAAATTCCAGCTTCCAACTGCATGAACTTGATCTGATGACATTGTATCTTTTACTTTCCCAATCCTTGAAATGATTGAATTTGTAGAGTGTACACAGGGTTGGACACGAAGTTAATTGAAATTCATGCTCCTGCACTGAAAGGCTCCTAGTCAGTGACAATAATCTATAGTACATTCGATCACTACATAATCAATATTCATTGTGCAGATTATCAGCTTGGCTTGTTTAAAGCTACTGTTGTGAATTGAAAAACTTATTCGTGACCTGATCAAAAGTTGTTAATGCGACTGGAGTGACTAACAAGTTCGAAGGCTATTGGAACAATTCTCGCCTACTTTAGAGGAATTGACAATCTCAATGGAAACTGATTATGTAAGTCATACACCCTATATATCACAATTAACCTGATGGACAGGAGTGAAATTAAACCAAATATTTCACAAATTTTCCGATCAGTAGTATTCTCTAATTTGCATATAATTTGAATAGTATATCGTATATGTATTCAAAATAACCTTTCGAATTATCGAATTATGGTGGATTTAATTGATACTATGTCGGTATTGTTTAATAAAACTAGTTGATAATCTAAGCCAGTAACTTATCAGCTAGTAAAATTTTCATGGAGGTGTTTAATAAATTAATTGGTTGATAAAATAGTTGATTTGTTACATATTGTATACTAACATTTACGTAACACACTTCGTGTGTTATGGGTTTTTATATAAAAAAAAAATTTGTGATTGAAAAAAGATAAAACATTAAAAAATAATAAATAAATGAGAGAAGCTTACGCCTATGGGATTCAAACCCTACACATTTTACTTAAACTGTGACACTTGTACGTATTAGATTCAAATTTAATAAATAAGATTAACGGATGAGATTTAAATTGAATTACAAACTTAATGAAACTTTGTGAATTATATATATATATATATATATATATATATATATATATATATATATATATATATATATATATATATATATATATATATATATATATATATATATATACATACTATCTTAAATTTAAAAAATAAAAAAAATATAAGTAAGCTAACTTGTCTTTTGAACAATTTATCTAAACGAGTTTATCAGATCAACTAGGATATAAGTTATCAGTTGCGGAAATGAGATTAAATGTAATTAAACTCTTAAACACATCAGTCAGATTAATCTGAAACTGGTATGGAAGTTTCAGATTAGTTTGAATTAATCCGATGCACCTAATAGTCAATACAATATCAATTTTTTTATACTAATAAAATAACAAAAAGTTTAATAAGAGACGGTCCCTAGATAACTTATCTAGGGACGGCCTATGTTATCAATAAAACTATCCATTTTATTAATCAAAACGTCTATATTGTTAATGAAATAAGTCTTGTTGTAATATGAAAAAAAAACTAATGTTGAAAACATAGGTGTTTTAATTAATAACATTGATGATTATCTTGACAATATAGATTCGTCTCTAGATAAATTATCTAGAGACTGTCTCTCAGTAGACTTACTCATAAAATAATTCATTTTCTACTAATGCACTTGTAATAAGTAATTCACAAAGTCTCATATATAAGAGACGGTCTCTAGAGATAACTTATTTAGAGACGATCTATGTTATCAATAAAATTATTCATGTTATTAATTAAAACGTCTATGTTGTTAACAAAATAAGTCTTGTTGTAATATGAAAAAACACCAATGTTGAGAATATAAATGTTTTGATTAATAACATCGATGATTTTTTTGAAAATATAGATCCGTTTGTAGATAAATTATCAAGAGACCGTCTCTCAGGAGACTTACTGTAAAATTCGGAAAATTTTATTGGACCGTCTATTTGATTTAATTTGGAGACGAAAAATTATATGGACTCGAATGGATACATGAGATTTGATTAGCCACTATTTTATGGATCGATAATTTTACACGGGCTATGATAATTTTATTGGATTGGATTTGCACCGGACTAAAAGCCCGTTTAATGTACAAAGGAGTTATTGGAAAATTTGGGCTGCCTAGTTAAATCATTACGTTATGTTATGATAAGATATATTTTTACTAGGTTAAGCCTATTTACTCTACCCAAATATGGCCACAGAAAAAGAAGAAGAAAGTGATGTCGTTTATGGAACCAACTGCCGCAAGAGAATAGAATTAGAGAAGAGAAGAAGATAGAGAACATCTTCAAGAAAAGGTGAGTTGTTAATCTTCTGTTACTTGGTCTTTAAGAGTAATTAATTATGGGACAAGATTTGATAAGTGTGATACAGAATCCTTTGGCGCATTCTTTCAGGACAAGTTACTGTACTGCGCGATCGATCGATCTAATGTACTGTAAAGTCGGTGGTTAAGGTTACTGGTGAATAGTGGCTACGGCTTGGATTAACAGAAAGGTGGAGATAGAATTATATATATTTGTGGCTTACGATCGATCATGACCGGACAGCGGGAAAGTATTGAAATTGTTCTTCACATAGTGCTGTGATTTGATACGTGTGGTGGAGCTCGTACCTTGGATATATAGCGTTAATAATTGGACACGAGGTAAGGGTTTTTTTTTTTACACTTTTGCTTTTATTTTCCGATATAAAATGTATATGTGTATAGTTTTCAATTGACAAATAACTTATGGTTATTATATCATGTTATGGGACTTGATATAATAGTCTTTTCGAAAAATGATCAAGTATGTGAATTCCCAAAAGTATGTTTTATGATGCATGTGATGTGTGAAAATTATGTTTTTGTACATGGAGATAAAATATGTTTTGGCTCTCGCTTTCTTCACGCTCTTGACCTCTCATGAGGGTTTATTGGCATAGAAGTATACTTCCTCATGCTTATCGCTTTTCCGCGGGAACCCATGTTATTGTTTCGCTTAGAAACCCATCGCTTATGTTTCCTTCGGAAACCCATCTTATTATGTATGTCATCTTCCCTGCCACGGGATCTAATAGTGGCCTAGTGTAAAATCTGATTGAGCTAAACTATCGTCTTACTGTTTTGTGAAAGTACTCCATGTTCTGATTTTGGATATGTGAATTGTTATAGTGTGTGTATATAAATATGTATGTTTTACTACGCTGCTTGATCCGGTAGAAGTATCATTGAGGCTCACCCTTACACCCCCTTTCAGATATTTAGTAAGTGATCGGACGAAGATACTTTGGAGTTGAGTCGAATGATGGATTTGTGAAGATTGTTTAGTAGCTGTTGCTTACTCTGATATTTGTAAAGTATAGGATGACTTGTAATGTTGGGATTGTTATGTACTGAGGACTTGTAATTATTTTTGTAATTACTTAAGGGACTTTTAGATGCTTTGTTTGTACCACTCTGAGATTTTGATGTACTTTGAGGTTTAAAGTAGGCTTCGTCTTGGCGTGAGTCCATCTCACACCGGTCGCGCTAAAGTGATTTGGTTTTGGGGCGTGACAAAAGTGACTACGGCCACACGAACCGTGGTGGCACACAGGTCGGCTTTTACAATACAATAACAATGCCCTACCAAATGGATAACAATACAATGGGAGATCTCCAAAAGCACGACATTCCCCCGAAGAAGCCCAAACAATTCATAGGCATATCGATGAGCATAAAACATATTTTCAATCAATGCTTTATCAAATCACTTTCACAAATCGCATTCGGTTTTGGGGCGTGACACTTACTCTAAGTAATTTTTTACTGAAATTGAGAAATTATTTTTAAAATTCATTAAATAACCAACTACTAATTAATTTCCATAACAATTTTATGAGAGTAAGTCTCTCTTCTCTTCATCTGAAAAGTCATTAATTTAAGTTCAGTTCAATTTAAATTTACTTAGTTGTTTTTTATACTACAAATAAATTCAGTTTAAACCAGTTCAGTTCAATAAAAATAGTTTAGGTTTGTTCAGACGAAGAGAACAGAGCCTAAATCCTCTAAAATACTTATTCTAGATAAATTATCTAAGTAGCGTATTTAAGTATAGTTACTCCCTAATGGTTTAATCTTATGCACACCTCTACAAAGTATGGACCTTAATACTATATGTGAAACATCAGATACTAATGTGTGATGGTAATATCTATTACTCACTTCGTCCCGCAAAACTTCATACATTTGCCATTTTTAGCCATTCCACATAACTTCATACATTTATCATTTTTAACTGTCCCACAGAACTTCATACATTTGCCATTTTTAGCTGTCCCACAGAACTTCATATATTACCAAAAAAGGAAGCTACTCTACACCCAACAAATAATAAACAATTTCAACTTTACACTCAAATTACACCTTTTGCCACTAAAAGTACACTTTTTCCACCATTTCTATATTATATCATTACTTTAACTTTTCGCATAAAACTGTGCGCTAACCCTAATATATGAAGTTCTCCGGAATGAGGGAATAATACAAATCTATTAAACACAAACTCACTCAAGAAACTGTATCTATAACTTATTTGAAAACCAACCTACATTATTAATAAATCATTGATGTTACTGATTAAACATAAAATGTTGTCAACAATTTTTATCATATTAAAAAAAAATACATTATTATTAACAACATATACGTTTGAGTAATAACATCGATAAGTTTTTTGAAAACATATATCGACCTCTATATGAGTTATATACTCTATATGTCCCGGATTCAACTTCTCGCGGGCCGGACACAAATTTTAAGAGAATAGTTAATAAAGTAGGAGATAGTATATAATAAGGAAATATGTTGAATAAAATATGAGAGATAGTAATGAAGTAGGAAAGATATTGGATAAGGTAATTGTTGAGATTTCTACAGATCGATCTACTCGATTCCTTGTAACAATCTTGTGTAAACAATAAGCAATCAAATCGAAATAATAAACACACATAATTATGTGGTTCGAATGGACAAATCCAATCTATATCCACGGGAGAAACAACAACTTTATTACTTCTTCGATTCGACAAATTACAAGCTCAACATGGAGAATTTGAACGACTTACAATACAATCTCTCCCAATATTCTCACAATATGAACTCACTTCTCTTCTCAATCTCAGAGACGAAGTATGATGAATGATTGATGATGAACACGGCGAAGAAACTGTCTCTATTATATATCTGCCTTCTAAAACGCCAGATTGCACATGAACCCTTGATATGTAACAGAACCATCTTGATCCAACGGCTGTGGTTGAAACGCGCCTTTAACAACTTTACTGACACTAACAACTTCTGATACAAATTGCAAAATAGTCCTTGAACTTTAGGAATGATTCGAAAACACCACAAACTTCACAATCTTCAAAAACATTACTTTCAAACCCCTTAGGAAACTTTAATTTTAAACCCCCTGGAATACTTTTGGAAGAACAAGTCCGATTATGACATCATAATTTTTTTATGACGTCATTAATTGAAAAAAAGACATTGGCTTTGACCAACTAATATCCGTTAGATGTTTTTAACGGTAGGGGTTCATATGGTATACAATAATTTAGGGTGGGTTTATCTGTAATTTCGTCATTATGCAGGGGTGTATACGCAATTTTCCCTTTATAGAATACCATTTGCTTAAAGAAAATTTATATTCTCAATCTGTCTGCTTTGGCTGAAGAAATCCCAATTTGCGTTCTACACTTCAATCGGTGAAGCTCTGAACCCTAATTTATTTATTTTCAGTTTCTTCTTTTATGTATGTATATACTCCATGTGCGTTTGTAGTCTACATTAGCTACTGATGCCTAGCTCTGTATTTTGTTCTAGAAAATCTTGTGTCGTTTTGCATTTCTTGCTTTGGAAGTGATGTATCTGTTTGTGTAATATGAAATTCTTAAGTACATTATAGGATTCAAAATCTGAAGGAAAATGTCTAATATCTTATATTGGGTCTTCAATTATGATAGAGTTTCTGATAATTGTTCGAAATATGAAGGTAAATTTTATGCCTTTTCGACATATTTAGTTAGGAGACCATTTTTCTTGATTTTTGTTTACTTGAGACAGTAAAGGGGACTCCTAATATGGATTGCTCAACAAAGAAAACTTGTGTTGAGTTTAGCGAAGATGATATTATTCATGACCGGGAAAATGTGAACTGATTGAGCCCCAACGTTAGAGATCAAGTTCGTATAGCATACTAGTTAAAAGACCCCTGTCAACCTAGAGGTTACAAACTTCCTCAAAGTTTATTTTGAGTGGGGAAATGAGATTTTACCGAAATGGTTTGATGATTTTGTTTGGTTGGAACTTGGAATATGATACAGTATATTAATTGAGGCTGCACATTGCTTATTATTGTCATCTTCTTATGAATCTTATGAGTCATAGATTCCACGGTATAAGAAAATGGTTGTAAGTTGTATATGATGTTAGCAATTCTTGACATTAATCTTATCATCTAGCACTCTATCCAGATAATACTGTGTTGAAACTTACATTTCTGAAACTTGTGTGTTTGGTGTTCTGTATGATTTATCAAGCTTTGTATTTATTAAAAGATTTCCTAACATGATTGCTTCCGTGTCTTATGTGATTGTTTGATAATAAATTGATATTGTTTGCTTAAAAGTGATGTTGTAAGGTTGACCTGCAAGCTCATGGGGAGCCACGAAGTTGTATTTCCAAGCAAGAAATCTAGAAATGATCCTATTGTTGATACTGTGGATCATATTAGCAACTTACCAGACGATGTTATAAGTCGTATCCTGTCTCGCATGCCAACTGCTAAAGCGCTAGCAACATCTGTTTTGTCCAAAGATTGGAAATGCAAGTGGACACTCATTGACAACATCGACATTCGTGATGAGCTCCGAATTTTTAATTGGATGGCCAGAGAGTCCATGTTTACTGACTTCATGGAACGGATAGTTCTACTACATGCACAAAATATTAGAACTATTCGAATCAAGCTTGTACACACGTACAATTCGAGTTTGGTTAAAATTTGGCTATCTATTCTATTGAGAAACAAAATTGAGAGTTTGGATATTGATACCCGTCAGACAGATCTAGTCATATATGGCAAACATCTCAATGGCACTTCACTGGGCAAACTGGTGTTGAACAATCTCACATTCAAAATTCCGGCTTGCAACTCTTTTACCAACCTTAAATGTCTGCATTTGCAGCAACTTCAGATAAGGAATGAGAGTTCAATGAAGTCGTCTCTTTTACTTTCCCAGTTCTTGAAATGATTGAACTTGTAAGGTGTACCTAGTCGGACGTGAAGTTTGTTGAAATACATGCTCCTGCACTGAAAAGCTTCAAATTAGAGACAACAATACGTAGTGAAGTCGAGCCATCCAGAATCAATATTCATTGTGCAGATCATCAGCTTGGCTTGTTTAAAGCTACAGGTGGTGAACTGGAAAACATTTTTGTGACTGGATCTAAAGTTGTTAATGCGGCTTT
Source organism: Plantago major (assembly GCA_026545765.1). Taxonomy (NCBI): domain Eukaryota; kingdom Viridiplantae; phylum Streptophyta; class Magnoliopsida; order Lamiales; family Plantaginaceae; genus Plantago; species Plantago major. The sequence goes on along the minus strand of CM048843.1, from coordinate 84,860,571 downwards.
TGAAAATATGATAATGTAGCCTTTGCAAAGGAGTGAACCACAAGTTCGGAGCCTAATGGAACAATTCTCGTCTACTCTAGAGGAATTGACAATCTCAATACCAACAGCTCAGGTTAGTCATACACACTCCCTCCTTTATTCCTGTGGTATCTGATTAAATTGTTTGCCCTTTTATTTTCCAGTTTCTGCATATTTCCTTTCGCTAACAAGATATAAACCAAACTCCCTCGTTACCTGTTTATACTAACTTCTGTTTAACTTGTGTTTAAAGTAAAAACTCTCAAGATTTTATTTCATTATCTTGATTCTTATTTTCTGTCAGTCTGAACTCTGAAGGCTATTACTGGATCGACTCAAGAATTTCATCTTCCAAAGTTTGATAAGGTTTTGTGTCTTAATTTGACTAATATCCGGAATCACCCATCTGGTTCTATACAAGGCCTGCTTGAGATCCTTCATGCCATGCCCTTTCTTAAATCTCTAGTCATCGACATGGTGAGCGAGACACAATACTTCTCTGATGTAAGTATTTCCCTAATACTTGTCAAGAACTCATACTTATATAAATTTTGCTTTCTCCTTTACCACTTAACGGGGCAATTACGATTATGACAGCATGACAGCACCTGTACGTCATTGTATCACGTCTAGTCTGGAGGAGATGGAGTTTGTAAAAATTGATGCACACTATAGAGATTCGTTCGATCTGGTAAAGTTCTTGCTTCGAACTGCAGTGCATCTGAAAAGATGATGTCTATCCTTTGAATGAAAATGAAAGAATCATGAAGGAGATATCTGCATATACTACCGGTTCAACAAGCGTAGAGATCCTTGGTCACATAGATGATTCATATCTCGATCCATATGATGTATGTCGATGTATATGAGGATGATCAAGATTATGATCCATTTGAGTATGATATATATGGGCCATGATGAATCCGGTCCACATGGACCGGATTCTCCATGTGTTGGACTAATTCACAGTCCTATATATGGCTTTCTTTAAGGTGGTTGTTTACAATCTATGTAATTTTGTTTCTTAGTTACAAATGTTGGGTAATTTTGTCTGGTCTTAAGTTCAAGTTGTAATGACACCAATTCATGTCTTCGATGCATATTGTGCACCTGAGTTCTTCTTGATAGTTTTCTTTCTTGTCCTCACATACATATATACGTAGTCTTATAGGTGCCTATGTCAGTTGCTGGGAGTGAAACCAAAGTCTACATAGATTCGCTCTTTTATATCTAGTAAATTTAGTCTGATGGCAACTAAAGCTGGAAATATGTCGTCTAATTAGACAATGCTGAAGCAGCTAAAAATGGGCATATCCACCCTACTTACAGGTTCTTTGTTTGCTTGAACCAAAGAATATACAAGTATTTTTCACCGCTAAATGGGCCTATAGCTATACCATGTATGTTACCAAGAAGGAAATCATAAATTGGGAAACTACATGTATTCTATATTCAAATGGCCTTGGTTTCAAAGGCCTAATCAATGGTATGAAGAAAAGCTGTACACAGCAACAGAAGATCATATCATTTTCTCAAAGTTATCAAGCCTTTTTACCCTCTGCATGGATCTAATTAGCAGAGTCAGGAAGATACCTGCATACACAGAATTTTATTGCTACTCATCAGCACAAATGCGAGTTTCATAGAATGGAATGGACATGATACGAGTTTCATAGAATGGAATGCTTACCCGCCCCGACAAAGGAACCACTTGCAACGATTTCACTGCCTTGGTTGAGAAATGTCACGCCAAGGTTGAGGAGCGTACCACCTAAGACTGTGTATATTGTTGCCATCTGTAGCACGGTCGCCTTTCTAGCAGCTCTCTCCGACTGCAATGGCAGAAGTTATATTATCTTTATTTCTTTTTGAGTTAAACCAGAACTGGTGTTTGGATATGGAGTAAATGACATGAGACGGGAGAGGAAGGTACGTTCATGGTCGGCAATAAATTTAAAAGACAAAAGACATAGAGAAGGTCTATGGAATTTATCGAGGGTGTCATACTGCCATGTGTAGGGTCTGAGCATAGACATCACATTCTAATAGAAAGCTTTGAGATTGTGATTAGTGTGTAATGTATTGCACTTGAAACTTTATAAACTAGAAAAATAATATCCGAAACAAAGAAAATCACCTAGGATCAAAAATATATTCTTGAAGTTATTCCAGAAAAGAAAATCACCTCAAGGACTCTAACTCGGAGCTTCAAATCTCCGGATTCAAGTTGTTTAACAATGTCTTCTATCCGCTGAATTCTGTAAGGCATGGAGATGGTGGTTGATCTTGCCTGCATACGAACCCATTGGTATGGTCTGGTTAAGATTACTTTTACATTGAGTAGCAAATATGCAAGGAGTTCGCATATCATGTTGAACAAGTGGATGCAGAGGATGAAATCAAGAAAGAAGTATATATACATCATCGGCTTGCTTCCTTATCTGTTGAACAAGTTGTGTCCCAGATGTTCGCTGCGATTTCAAATCTAAGAGCTCCTGTGATATAAATTACTCCATTTTAGAACACTACTAGTCTTTAACTCTTAATCACTCTTTTTCACATAGATGATGAGAACCAAATGCACAAAGTATGTTGAACCTGTGCATATGGTGCAGCAATCTTTGCGAATGAGAAATCTGGATCCAGACTGTAGCCAATCCCTATGACAAAGAAATTTTGGTAAACCACATGAAATCTCAGTAATTCTTGAACCGATGAAGCAATATAATTCACTTATTATATCTTGTGAACTCGACTTGTCCAATTAAATATATAAAACTTATGATTTGCTCTCTCGTTTTGTTCTTTTATTTAGTTCCTTGACCACATAGTCACACAGTATGATATCTCACCTTCAAGTGTTGAAAATGCCCTCAGCACAAATGTAAAAGTGGAAGGGAACCGGAACGGCTGATCTTGTGCAATTGCAAATAAATCCTGAAAACAAGAATCCCACATCATTTACCTTGCACTCATGGCATAGATAAATAACAACTTTCAGTAGCTTGCAGGTATATAGGAGTTTGAGAAAAAGAAAAAATTTGCAGGTATCTAGGAGTTAATAACATTTTTACAGCAGAAGATCACTAGTTAAAACATCACATGAATTCTAAAATCATTATATTTGACTTGATGATGTCAATTTGAAAAACTAGCGGGTCGTATGTAGGAGTTTATAATATTTTTACATAAGAAGAGTCACTAGTTAAAACCATGCCATTACTTTAAGCAACCCAATATGGTACGCTAATTAAAGGAAAAGAAGAAAGGATTAGGGCTTTTTTTTTTCGTACCTCACCAATTGCAGACAAAGTTTGCTGCTGGTCGGGCCTTTGATTCAACAAATTATCCAAGAAAAACTGTACTGATCTCCTCACCTGGAAACAAAAGGGAATTTAGTTATTTACAGAAAGAAAGCACAGAAAAAAGAGGCAACACAATTCCTTTAAGGAGATTGTGATGCATCATGTATTTCATTATATAAACAATCAAAATGTTTGACAAGAAGTATACTGCTGACAAGTCCCCAGTGGGCTGAAGAGCTTTGAGATCTATGAGGCCTTGCATCACCTGCACCAAGAACAATGCATTAGCTTCAGCAGATCAAACATATCAGTGCTATCAGCGGAGAATAGGATAATATCCTTTCAATAGGAATGTATTTGGATTAAAAATAGTAATAATTACTTTCTTAGGAAAACACGAGTCTTGTAATTACAAATCTGGTTACAAAATGACTATATAACAAGAGACTCCTACACATGCACTCAAACCAAGTATCTTAGAAGCACATATATATTCACTGTGATTCTAACCAGACAATTTACTGGTACACTAAGGAGATGCTCCAATAGTGTATATAAGGAGATGTTCGTCATTTCTTGTTCCTGTGTAAGCTTACAACCTTGCATATTCGCAAAGAGGCAGTTTCCAGGCCTCGAGCTGGCTAACGGGTCACATTGGAGCAATTAAATCGCTAATGCTCTAGCAACCAAAAGGTACATGGTATGATAATACGTAAAACAAGATCACTCGAAGAATTGATACTAAAACCACTAATATATACAGTTTCAACTACTTGATAATATCTTCTCAGACCAGCTAAGAACTACTACTTGATAATATCTTCTCAAACCAGCGAGCCTTAATATTTTAAGACCTGAACCCCTGTCGCTATCGCTGTAACAAAATTATTACATTAGCCAAGTTCCATGAATCTGATTTAGTTTTCGGAACCTACTTCAGTAGTGAGACAGCAGAGGAATCACGCTATTTCAAAAATCAAAATGGGACAAGAAAGAACTTGCCTTTTTTGCATCTTTTTCATAAACAGCATAGAAAACATCTAGTAATCTCTCCCTTGTAAAGCTCTTAATGTCTCCCATCATGCCAAAGTCATAGTATATAAGTGATTCATCAACATCAATAGCAAGGTTTCCAGGATGAGGATCAGCGTGAAAGAAACCCGTCTTCAGAATCTGAAATTGTAATAAGAACGCTAAAACATGTCAAAAAATTGAGGAGGGGGAGGATATGGCAAGTTCTTTCCTGGAAGTTCACCTGAATTAAGTAGGCTTCAATAGCACGTGAGGAAATTCTTGAGCGATCAAAACCCTTTGCATCGATCCGGTCTATACTGTTTATCTTAATACCTGAATAAGGTCCCTCCAAATGATTAGCAAATACAAAAAACATAAAAAAAATACGATAATAGCAGAATCAACCCTCCATAATAGCGTAAGTTTGTTCAAAGTACAGGTAAAAACCACCAGCATTAGATTACATCTATGCGCGGTAAGCTTATAAAATACCTGGAACATACTCCAGGGTCAACACCTTTGTTGCTGTATAGTCCCAGTGCACCATCTATAATGAGTAAAAATTATGTTACTTGTGTTCATATGCATATATTACAAGCAATCATTTCAGAGGAAAAAAGATATATTATCTCAGCATTAAGTTAAAATTCCTAAAGAAGTAATAAATCAGAGAACAGCAACCTCAGTCAAACTTATGGACTACTTCATTCTGAAAGTGACGTGGAATTCAAATCTTGTCAATGTTCATACTCTTTTAACAGTTCAAAGATAGAGCAGATGCAAAACTGTGCGAAATAGGGATTTGGCTCAGCAAAACTGAATTTTCTGTAAGGCCATTAGAAGCCGGATAAGTGATACTGGTAACAATCTCCTATCATCCTATGATAAAATGTCAGTGTCACTCTCCACTAAAATGCCCTAAATCCTGAAGGTTCCACAACCCATTCGATTTTCCTCTATATCTATACTATTATTAAAAGGGAGACTTACAGGGTAGTTAGCGGGCCATAGTAAATAAAAGGAAAATAATTAGAAAAGAGAGAACAAATGTTAGGGAAAAGAATAACAAATTGGAAGGAGAGAAATCCACCAGGCACGTTCTCCACAAGTCCACAATATTCAACTATTAACTGGCAGTTCCTCAACTTATTTGGTAGTCATGAAATCTTGAGAAAAATAATATTTATCCATAACCCTAAATATTGATAATATATTATTGGATTTAAATACCAAAACTCTAAATTTAATTAGGCACGCGAGTACCACGTGCTATATTTGTTAGTGAAACATAAAGGATTCAACAAGTGCTTGTATAGCTTAAACTCCTAATTGACTCAGAACACATAATGGGAAACGAACTAACTGGACTAATAATCGTAAAGGCAGATGGTTAATAGGCTAAGATACTGACACGATTCTCTTTTGGAATAAAACACTACTATCTCTTAATACTCCCAATTCTTCTGGGTACGTACGTAACACTTTCTGTTACAAACGATAACTTTCTTTGGTTCCGGATTTTGAGCTCCTGGAGAGGACCAAGAAGTCGCAGGAGTGTATCAAAAAACAAGAACTAATGCAATGTTTCTTTTCATATGTTCCCCATAAATGAGGATGAAAATGGAAACTTATTCTATGAAAGAGAACAAGAGAAAGAGGTTCGGGTTATTCCAGAGGAAACATACAGGTACGCGGACCCACTTTATATTTCGAAAATCTCTCCGAAACTTATCAGCATTCTTTCCTTCATTCACGTAATCAATTTCCTCGTACAGGATCCTGCAATTTCCAAAAACATCAGTTAACAAGTTAATAAATTTATTAGTAACAATTAGAACAAAGTTTAATAGAAACTCATATAATGTCAGAATGACACAACTGGGCCTACTATATCAAATAAGTATATCCCCAGTCCTTTATGTGCCTCTCCATCATCCCATGGGGGACAGTCAGTTCATAGCTTAGACAAAAAATTGCTTCACTTAGAAAGATGTATTTTTATATATGATGTTGATTTATGATCACAGTAGGCAATATTTGCATGCTTTAATATAGTTAGAAACATGAGTGGCGTCCCTCATTCCATGATGATGATTATCAGCAGTCACTGGTGAAATCATAATGTGGTTTGTTGAATAGCTTACTTGGCACATTCATCATATATTCCAATCCAGTCCCTTGTTGGACCGCCTAGAGCTTCACTCTTTTGAAAGTATTCAGCAATTAGTTTCAAGTTTTCTGCCAAAGGAGAATGTTATAATGGCCAGTACTCACGGAGGATTTTTTTAAGCTTAAGAAAGAAAGGGACAAAATAAGGAAAATTTTCAAACGGAAGGTATACTCACGGAGATCGATATCAAACAGTTTCTTCAGCCCAGGTCTTTGAACTTTAACGACCACTTTCTGACCATTATGCAAGATAGCCCTGTGCACCTACAAGAACTCCAAAAGAAACACAATCAGCTCAACTGAAACATCCAATTACATATTACAGGCACATGAAGCAAGTAAGTTGTAAGTCTTCCGATACTTAGTCTGTACATCAAATATAAAAATATTGTTTTGAGTGCTTGATGCTTAAACAAACCAAATATTCGTGGAGACTAAAGAATACGTAAGAAAGCAAGCTGCAGCACACAAGGAGCGAATTTTATAGTGACATTTTGTGTAGAAGACAACAGCACGTAAAAAACAAAGCAAACACCTGACCAAGACTAGCAGCAGCAATTGGTTGGTCTTCAAACTCCCTGTATAACACATTAATCGGAGCACCCAATTCTTTTTCAATGAAGTTTCTTGCCTTCAGTGGTGAAAAGGCAGGTACTCTATCCTGATTCACAGGCCAAATCAAGACTATTTCAGACTCAAGATTCATGCAGGAACTCATATAAATGCGGGGAAGCTGTAAAGCTATATAAAGAAGAATTAGGATATTAAATACATATTCTCAAGAGAAGCAAATAAGTACCTGCAACTTTGCAAGCTCCTCCACAAATTCTTTTGGAAATAGATCAGATCTTGTAGAGGACAACTGCCCCAGTTTGATAAACGTTGGCCCAAGTTGCAGCACGGATTCACGTAACCAAGACGCTGTTCCTCTTCTCCTCTCACGCTGATCAATAACATTGAAGGGTCCGGTTAACTTGCCATCAAAACATAAAGGAAGAGTTTGTAAATAAACAGCAAAAGTATGAACAATTCTCAACCTGTTTATCCTCAGAGAAACCTCCAACATATGCCCACTTTGCATTGTCCAAAAGTACACGGACACGCAGGGAAAGAACAAAGGACCACACATCTATGCTTCTCTGAATGGAGTTATAATTTTCATTTGCCCAGCTAAAGTTTTCATCTGACGGCAAAACTTTCATCCCTTCAATTGGTGGAAGCTCTTTAAGGCCTGAGGGTTTCAAACGCGCTGGAGCAGAATCTCTCTCCACCACACTTCCTCCATTAATAGCTCGTGTGCCATTAATTTTCTTGGAGGATCCATTGACAACCTTCGAAGTATCAACCGAGGATGTCGTTCCCTTTTTCACTTCAGTTGTTGGTATCATTTTAACTGTTCGTCCATTAGTACCCAATTTCCCAGGCAATTCTGTCTGTGCCATTTCAACTCGAAACCGGCAGAGCTTCCTAGTTCTAAACTGTCCATAAGCATCACTGTCAAATTTAACAATACTATGTTTTGCTAATGAACCTGAAAGGCTAAGACCATCTCCTAGTCTCCCATGATTTAGTGATTCACCAACTCGGCAAGTGCAGCTATTGGAAGCCAGTATTGCCGCCATTCAAGATACAAAACCTGAGAAAAGTCACCAAAAGTATTACTACAACACTTCTTCAATGAATTTCACTTATACTAAGTGCAAAAGAATAATCAGAAACAGAATCACTTTACTCCGTAAACAGCAATAACAGAGGACTCGGTGTTAATTCACCACCAGAAACACATAACAGGAACCAAAAAGATCACAACTTTATCACAGAATTTCACTTACTTTACCCCAATCAGACACCAAACATCCTTAAAACGATAAACAACACAATCACGAAATCCACAGAAGCTAACAATCAAGACAGACAGACAAGAAATCAAGAAAAAGTGACTTACAGTGTAAACGGACAAAGCGTGAAAGAATCAGGCACAGAATCTGTTGTGGTAGCTAGAAATGGAATCCCTTTATGCTAATATTTTAACAAGTGAAAGCCAGCTTCTTTTCCAACAGTAGTCGGTTCAGTGAGGAATTTAATCAAGCATGTGGCGTGCACAACTGTACTTGAGTTCCAAATAGTCCTTGCAAACAGCAATTTTCGCTGTTGCGTGTAGATTTTTTGTTGTGGGATTGTACTGGTGTTTCGTTTAACGTCAAGTAATAGCTGAAAATAGCAGCTAAACAGCAAGTAATAGCCATGAGTGGTTGGTGGCCGTTTACGTTACTGGGAAATTCCGATTGGCCTGAATTTCTCTGACGTGTCAGCATCGTTCTCCTCATGATGCATATATGTCCTTTTGGTGGTTTATAATCGAATTGTTACACGGGCCGAGACTTAATGAGTATTCTGTTCGACGGAGATCGTTAAAGCTCGTCTGATTGAGCGGAGCTCAAACCTAACTTTATATTCGTTTTGTGATCGAGTAGATACTCATTGATACTCAACAAGATTCGGTTAAATATATACTCCCTCCGTCCTAACTCAACTTTTCATTTTCCGTTTTGGTTTGTCACAACTCTCAAACCCAATTTCTCCTTCCTTACATGAAAAAATACCTCATACTTTATTCACATTTATCCTACTTTATTGACTTTCTCAGTTTCTCTCCTGTTTTATTGATTTTCTCTTAAAACTTGTGCCTGGATTGTGCCCGGACCAACGGGAATTTAAGTTCGGGACGAAGGAGTATATTTTTAAAAACTAATATGTATCTTTCATTAACGAGCTCGACTAAATCTCGAACGAAAAAGAGTTGAGTTCGAGCCTACTAATTGTGACTCGAGTGCGAGCTCAAAAAATAGCAAACAAACACATTTTCAAAATACTAGAGAGATGGTAACAAATTCTAAACCCAGTTTTCTGCCTATTTATCAAAGATGTTAGGCTATGTTCTTTTCAACTGAAAATTACCTTGAATCGAATCGAATTGAATTAATCGAATTGTAGTATAACCAAGAATCGAATCGAATCGAATGGAATCGAATCGAATGAGTTTTTATTGAAGAAAACGCTACTCACACATTAGGATAGAATCGTGATCACCAGCCCCTTAAACCCCTTTGATGAAATTGGAAGATCCTTCCATATATCAAGTTTATGAGTAAGTTGTAGATTTTGTAGCTCATAACAAAACACATCACCTGCAAAATGAATTTAATTGAATATAAAATAACTTTTTCAAATCATGTGACTTGTTATCTAATATATCCTCTTCATATCAACAATCTGGAGTTAATTCTACCAAACAGTAATTAGGCTCGTGTGGAAGTGAAACATATTGCTCAAACTATACTATGGGCAAGCTACATTGCCGCGACACACAATTGGGCATTGGCCCTTGACATTTGCCTTTTTACAATAAACTATTTTAGATGATGGTAGTTCACAGTTTACACTTTCTTAGGCTCTGTTATTTTCGTCTGAATATAATTAAATTGATCTGAACTGAACTAAACGAAACTGAACTGAACTGAGCTGAGCTGAGCTGAATTGTAGTATATAAATGAACTAAGTAAAACTGAACTAAATGAATCTGAACTGAACTAAACTGAAATTAATGAGTTTTAAACAACATATCCTTAATTGTCACTATACACTATGCGGCTAAGCTCTCAATGATTAATAAATTGGCCAAGATTCCCAAGATGCCATTATGCTGAAGTTGCATTAGTGTTAACAACCTTATCTTAAGCCATCTTTCAATTAATGATACTCCCTTCCAAGTTCCAGCCCAGGGGAGGATCCACTATGAATTACTTATAATACCCTCTGTAGGAACACAACTTTTACCACTTTCATTTTTCTACTGCAAAAGAATTATGAAACAAATTATAAAACACGATCAATTCTTAGAAAAAACTTGATTCTATTTAAAAAATAATAGAAAGTTGCATATTACATGAGTATAAATTAGATGAGTACATCAAACATCGGGTAAAGAATAAGAGATATGATATTTCATCATACTTATGATCATGATTTTAACAAGAAATTAACATTGAAAATTCGACAATTTCCAATTAGTAGTATACTTTTTTATAATGACAATGATAATTTAAGTTTGTTCGTGTCAGAAAAAATGTCTTCATTTTGGGAAAAAAAAATTTATACTTTATATGTGATGAAATTTATAGTTTCCGAAAAATAAAGGGAGTATAGGTATATTTTGAATAAAAAAATACGCCCTATTAAATTACATATACATTAATTCTTATGTTTTAAAATTTATAAAATTTTGCGGGTAAAAGGTTAAAAAGTGTTGGCATTTGCCTCACCTGACCTAAATTTTTGATCCGCCAATGCACCCTTCCTCATACTATTAACCAATACATTGTTCATGTTACAATCGTCTGATTAATAAATAGAAAAAAGTAAATCACATTATTCACTTATGTTTTTAATTTATTATCTACCTAATCACACGTTTTGTAACACTCCAACATTTCAAATTAAGTTTAAAAAAGTATGTTACTTATACCAACAAGATACACGAGTGAGGACAAAGTGCGCGACTGTTCCGAAAAGGACACGTGATAATGCAGTCTTGTGACATCACCCTGGAATTCTTATAAGAAAAGCCTATTCCGAAAAATGACCATGATCAATTATTTTTCGAGTTGTTACACTTTTATTACCATTATTATTTATCAATTATTTCACTTGCGTTAATATTCACAACAATTTTATCAATATCTATTCACTTTAATTAAAAAAAATCTAAAAGAAATAAAATCGTTTTTAGACTAACCGGATGGGTGAATGGTGATTAGTGAGGCAGGTATATAGGGTGAATGGTGATTAGTGAGGCAGGTATTAGGTATATATGGTGAATTGGTGATTACTGATTAGTAAGGCACAATATCCATGCCACTCTCAAAGTCAGACCAAAAGCAGTAAAGTTGATTTGAGCCCATAGTTTTGTTTCCAAGGCCAAGTAATTTGAGCCAAAATTGAAGGGCAATTTTAAATCACGCTACTAAATATATACGGATCAAAGGATCGTCTTTTAAGCTTCACTCACATTCTGAGCAATTTTCTCAACAATGGCGCTTGCACAAGGCAAATGGATTAAGGTCTGTGCTTTCTCTGTTTCTTCTTCGGTTTTGGTTTATCAGTTCTCTTTCGGTAACTGATTGAAATGTTAAAAGGGGCTTACTTTTTGTGTTTTTACTTTACCGTTTAGTTTCAAATTCCAAGAATTTCATTTTTCCCTGTCTATTTCTTGAAATCTTAGATGTTTGATTTGTATGTAGGGGAATGATTGAGAACAGAACTCTGAATTGAACCAAATTGACTGTTGGCTTGACTGGAATTTGACTGTGTACTTTTCAAGTTATACTCGTACAGGGTTCTATGAGGAAGAATGGTGGAGAACTGTTATTGTGAGAATATAGGGTAGTTTGATGTAATTTTATGAGAATTTGAGGGGTATTATGCAATTTAGTCTCCATCAAGTCTAGTTGCAGGTCGAACTCAGCTTTTTTCAGAGCAGCTCGAACCCGGCTTGCAGAAGCTCGGTTGTTTCGAGCTAGAACTCAAGCTCTTACAAAAGTTACGCTGATAGTTTTAATGAGCCGAGCTCGAATATTTAGGTTTTCGGCTAGAAAGCTCGAAGAGTTGTTCGACTAATAAGGATTTTGAGTGCGCGAGTCGAGCTGAGCTTCTGAGTTTCAAATGTTCGTGTTTAGTAAGTTATAAGCTTGCGAGCCGAGCTCAAATCAAAATTTCATTTTGAGCCGAGTTGGAGTCCAACTCGTGCACCTCGTGTCGAGCTCGAGCTTAGACATATTTATCCTTAACGAGCTGAGCTTTGACAGCTCGACTTGGCTTGGATCGTTTACAGCCCTAGGGGGATCCGGGGAAGGGTTAGGTAGATAGTAGTCCCTAATTCCCATGTACCTGTCTAGAGAGATCAGACAAGAGAAACATGAATCTTTGCCTTATTGTTCATTTTGTATAGTTCTTTTTCTATGTTTGTTTTAATGTACCTGTTTAGAGAGACAGATAACGGAAACATGAATCATTGCTCTTTGTTATGACTTAACCATTGATACTGGAAAATGGGATTTGGCTAATTAGTACTTCACTCCTGTTACATTTTCTTTTAACTAAATGCTTCTATTTATGAATGGACTAAAGAAAATTGTTGATAGAGATATTGCAATTAGTGTTTCTGTTATTGTTTTAGCCTTCAATGTCTACAGTGACGACTCTGTAGCCTCTGTATAATATTTGATCCTTTGATCATGTTATGATTGCAGCTGGACCAGAAAGGGAAAGGGCCGGGAGCAAGAAGCTCACATGCTATTGCAGTTGTAGGACAGCAGGTGTATGCATTTGGTGGTGAGTTCACTCCACGGGTTCCAGTGGATAACCATCTATACATGTTCGATCTTAACAATCAGACATGGTCTGTGGCCGATGCAACTGGTGATGTGCCTCCGCCTCGTGTTGGTGTGACAATGGAATCCATTGGTGATACCATCTATGTATTTGGTGGGAGGGATGCGACACATAAGGAGCTAGACGAGTTCTACTCTTTCGACACCTGCACCAACAAGTGGACTTTACTACCAACAGGCCCTCCGCATCGGAGTTACCACTCGATGTCAGCAGATGATAGACGAGTATACGTCTTTGGAGGATGTGGGAATGCTGGAAGACTCAAAGATATGTGGGCTTATGATGTTGTTGATGGAAAATGGATAGAGTTTCCTCTTCCTGGCAAGGGTTGCTTGCCGAGAGGTGGGCCAGGATTGGCTGCAGTTTTGGGTAAAATATGGGTTGTGTATGGTTTCTCTGGTGACGAGCTTGATGATGTCCACTACTTTGATCCGGAAGAAGGAAAGTGGGTTCAAGTGGAGACTACAGGCGAAAAACCCACGGCTCGTAGCGTGTTTCCTACATTTGGGGCTGGGAAATATATCTTTCTATATGGAGGAGAGATCGATCCGAGCGATTTAGGTCATCTGGGTGCTGGTAAATTTTCTGGGGAAGTTTACGCTTTGGATACTGAAACACTTGTGTGGAAACAATGGAACGATAAATCTGATGACACCCATTCGCATCCAGGGCCGAGGGGGTGGTGTGCATACACTAGCGCCCAGCTAGATGGTCAAGCTGGTTTATTGGTCTATGGTGGTAATTCGCCTAGCAATGATCGGTTGGACGACATCTTCTTCTTCTCTCCCTCCCTGGTTTGATGTTTGTGCAAGGGAAGGAAGGCTGCTGGTGGGTTGGTTATCTTTTTTCTTCTGATGAAAGAATTAAAGATGCTTGTTTGGTACATTGGTAATTATGCTTGTTTGGGACATTGGTGATCATGCTTTTCTATGATGTCTGTCTGTGTATGAATAAATTTGTAATCAAGTTGATCACTTGTGAAGATTACAACTCTGCAATCTGTTTTTAGATGAAAATAAAGGGAAAAAAATACCAGACTCTGTTCAATTGATGAACAACCTGAATCATGTCAAATGATCAACTCAGTGTTGTCAATGGGTGGCGTCGGATCGGGACTCATACCCTAACATCATCCTAGGAACCTTAATGTAATATTCTAGACTCGGATCCGGACCCATTTGGACGATGCATTCGACCCTAAAAAGATTTCAAATGAATTAACTTAATCTTTATTTAGACCTGAAAAATATTTCCTACGGAAAATCTCTTGCAAGTTGAGTAAGTATCATGAGAGACGGTTTAGAGATAGACCTATATTTTCAATAAAATCATCAATGTTATTAATTAAAATACCTATGTTCTCAACATTGGTGTTATTTCATATTACAAAGGCTTATTTCGTTAACAATATAGACGTTTTAATTAGTAACATAAATGATTTTATTAATAACATATGCCGTTTCTAGATGAATTATCTAAAGACCGTATCTCATGACAATTTGTGTTGCAAATTTCGTTCTTCTTTTTCTCCATTGCATCTGAAAAAGAAAAAAAAAAAGTATTGCCGATTTTGATAATTGACAACGGTCTCCTTTGATTTAAGTACTTATAGTAATGTCATTTTTCAATTGAGGTACTTAAAGTTTTCGATCAGAGAAGTTATACGCCTGAAAAACTAGCTGGTTGTTTGGTATAGAGTTAAAAAATTGAGTTAAAGAAAATTTTTTGTTAATGAATAGTAACTGAGTTAAAAGTGAGTTATAAAAAATGGTGTTTGTGATATAGTTAAAAATTTACATGGTTTATAGGGTTGTTATATAGGGTGTGTAAGAATAAAGTGATGTGTGTAAGAAGGAGTGATGTGTTTGATACTTTTTAAGTTATTTGATTGGTTTAAAGTTATTAGTTTGATTGTAAAAGTAAAAATAAAGTGAAAATAGGGTAGTAATAGAATGATGATTGTTTAGTGGATAAAAAGTTGAGTTAGATTTTTTACTGTAAAAGATACAAAACAAATACCTTAACAGATGAATACTATGTTTTAAATCAATGCCAAACAGCCGGTAGATGGCATATGTGATCAGTTTGTGTCATGTTCGATACTCTTGATAAATTATTTTTAGTGCATATTTCAATAACTTCTTACACCTAATACACAAATCTTTCTTAGTGTTTCACTTTTTATAAATTAAGTAATGGTTTTATTTAATTATGGTAAGATTACATCATATGCATTTCCCCTAAATTTACTCCTTAACTTATCAATATAATTTAATCAAATCTAAGTACTTAATACTCCCTCAATTTCAGAGAAAGTGTTATTTTGACTTTGACCGGTCAACTGTCTTCGAGTTTAACTACAAATTACTCATAAACGATAATAGTAAATAATTTAATACAATCATATAATAAAAATTTAATTACTAAATTTTAATAATTTATTTATTAATATAATTTAAGAGTAAATTGTGGTCAAACGCGGAGGCAGTTGACTGCAGAATAGTAAAATGTAACACTTTTTCTAAAATGGAGGGAGTATAAGCCAATATACATTTAAAAAACGAACATCACCCAACACACGTATAATAACATACCATAATTCTACTGAACAATACGATGTTTGATGTAAAAATTAGAAATCAATTACACAACATGTAAAATAAACCATAATTATCACTATCCGAGGATAGTTCACTAAGATTGGAGCGAAAATTCAAAGTCACAACTCCCCTAAACCATGATGCTTTTAGACATTACAAAAACTTGTGAAAGTCCAAGTTTTTGTGAAATCTAATATCAGATCTTAATTATGCGATTTTGTATGTAAATTGTTGATTTTTGTCTATTTATAAATTGTCTATTGTTGTATATTAATTGTGCGGCTGAATCTTTTTATGTAAAACTCTCAGGACTTTCCGGATTATCAGGAGAGTTTCTCTTTAGACATAAATAAGAAGATGCTTGATAAATAAAATGATAGCGCTCAAGAAATAATTGTTGCCTGCTAACATAACAAGAAGATGCATGATAAATGAAAAGCAACTACTAATCAATAACATCCATATCATATGTTCAATGATACTTGTGTTGTGTGAAATTTAGGCAACAATACCCAGTTAGTACAACAATCATACATGTTCATTTTTACATTTTTTTTTACCAAAGCATTGATGTCAAACATGGCCTTGTTTTGTCAATTTGAAAAGATAACCCTCACTTCTTCCTAATTCAATATAAACCCTTTATCGTTCGACATTTTTTGTTGAGTACCTTATTTATTGTTTACCCATGAATTAAAAACTTATGGGGGCTTTTTATAATTTTCGTAATATAATTATATTTTTCTAAAAATTTTATGGGCTTAATTGCAAAATAAAAAGTAAGTTCCGGGCCAAATTGAAAGAAACTGAAAGTTTGTTAGAAATAAAAAAAAAAAACTATAAAGAAAATTAGAGCTCCACCGGAGCTGCTCCGGTGGAGGGAGAAAGCTCCGATAATTTACAGCTAGATGGAGTTGTAATTTACATCTCCACCGGATCTATTCAGCTCCGACACCGACCACCGGAGCAGCTCTGGCTACAATTTTTTTTTATTTTCTTTTTATTTTAAAGATTATGTTTATTAGGTTGAATATAATTTGATTTTAGAGTAAATATATATTATGTTATAAGTTAGGGTTAAATTTGCAATTTGGAGTAAAATCTTGTAAAGGGTTGTGTTTGGCAAAATTAAAATTTGTTTGATTTTTGGATTTATATGTAATAGAAATACTCTAATTGTTACTTATTCGTTATTGTTGAACTAACTGGTACTTAAATAAGAAGGGGCTATCTAACAGGGGTGGTGTATGTAATTATCCATTTTAACTTTTAAGTAAAATGATGTTTTCTATTATTTAATTAGAGTTAGTTCAATCACATCATACAATTAGACACTGATTCATGGAAAAAAAAAGTATTCATAACGAATATCTAATAAATATTTGGAAACATAAATGATATGCCATTCACCATTTTTGTAAGGAACACAGTCACACCGTGGTGAATTAATGTATTATTTAAACAAAATATCCAGTCATGAAAATCATTGTTGAAAAAATAAAATAAAAGAAGTATCTTTTCATTTCTTTTTATTCTCATTACAATTTGTGAACTCCTGGATTTATTCTGATAATATGTACCCTTATTGTGATTTAATCTTAGTATGATATTTTCATAATAAATATGTCTTGCCAATGTATATTATTAGATGTACAAATGCTAAAGACTGCTTCAACTATTTTTCATAAATTAAAATGATATAATAATGATCAATTACCTTATCAACTTTAGATCACCTTGACACTTTAACAAAACTAGTTGATTTGTACTAGCTAATAAGTTAATTGTGGTTTGATAAAAGTAATCAGGTGACAAACAAGTTCATATGCAACATTTAACAACAAATCAGCACTTCAAACAACTTGTAAAATCAACTACTTCAACCGATCATTCAACTATTTCAAAAATGAGCTAATGAAATTATGAGTACTTGATATACTAGCACATCTATTTAAATGAGCCCAAATACCTCAAATTATAAATCAATTGGTTTATCATCTCTCATTCTTAAATACCTAAAGAATCAATGTTTGTAACTAAATATGTAATATTTGATATTTGATTTGGTCGTCTTTGCAAAAGCTAGTCGCAGATAAAATAGTTGATTAGTGAATGGGGAGGGAGATTCAAAATATCTAATAGTTAGGGACTAAATCTACAATACCAACCCACCCAAAGATCTTCGTTCCAAATCAAAATCAAAATCAAATCGAAGAAAACAAGAAGGAAATGAGGATTATGCTCTCAGAACAAAATTAACAACACAGTAAAACTCATTTCCGTGAACTGCAAAGAGTGTTGAAGTACAGTAGCACCACCACCACCAGCCGGCTGTCTGCAGTCACTGAGATCGACCGACCGATCTCGATCTCCTGCAATGCCTCCTCAGCTCCCTCTCGTCGTGACTCTCAATTGCGTCGAAGAGACCTCACTCGAGCAGCAATGCCTCTCCGGCGTGGCGCGTGTCGAGCACGTGCCGCTCAGCCGCCTCGCCGAGTCTCGGATCGAGTCCGCCGCCGCAGTACTCCTCCACTCGCTCGCTTTCCTTCCACGCGCCGCCCAGCGCCGCCTCCGTCCCTGGCAGCTCATCCTCTGCCTCGGCTCATCAGACCGCGCCGTGGATTCAGCACTTGCGGCTGAGCTAGGGTTAGGGAAGCTGATCCACGTGGACGTCAGCCGAGCTGAGGAGGTGGCGGATACTGTAATGGCACTGATTCTAGGGCTTCTGAGACGCACGCATTTGCTGTCTAAGCACGCGCTGTCGGCTTCCGGCTGGCTCGGATCGGTGCAGCCGCTTTGCCGTGGGATGCGGCGGTGCAGGGGGCTGGTGCTGGGGATTATCGGTAGATCTGCATCGGCGGCGTCGCTGGCGAGCAGGAGCTTGGCGTTTAAGATGAGTGTGCTGTATTTTGATGTTCAGGAGGTAGTGATGTTATCTGATTTGAGGTTTTGATTCGTTTATATGCTTAGTAGCACTTGTGCCTGTTGCTTTTGAAATGTTGAGTGTGCTTGTGTAATTTGAGATTTGGATTTCGTTCATATGCTTATCTGTAGTGACTTTTGCTTTTGAAATGTTGACTGTGCTGTGCTGTGCTGTGTTTTGATGTTCAACAGGTAACGTAATGTGTGAACCTTATTGTTATTTTTATGCAGTAACTGAATTTGAGATTTCAATTTGCCTCGTATGCTTCTCTGTAGTGCCTTTTGCTTTTGATATATTGACTATGTTGTAATTTACAGATTGTTGAAATATTGAAATTCTTTGCTGGCAGTTATTCTGTGCTATTGCTTGTTGGTTTGACATGTTCGCACTTGTAGCGTGGCAGCTCTTGTACATGTCAATTTTTTATGTGTTGCTAATTTTATGATGCTTTAATTGTGATTTTGATTGATGAAGCATGGGGATGGTGTGATCTTTGTGTGTCTCCTTTGGTTATTGTCTATGTGACTGTTTTCCTAGGTGTACCTCGATTTTACCGTCCTGATGGCATAGTAATAACATTTAATATAACAAGTCATCATGAGGTCGAGTAAAGAAGACGTAATAATAGCCTAGTGCTAACTACAGAGATGCTTGCTTAAGTCTGGTAATAACATCTAAAGAAAGGTTTAAGGTATTTTTTAGTGATCTAAGAGCAGTCAGCGTTAGATAGACAAAGATAACACGTAGTATTTGAGTAGGACAAATATGATACTGTCTACTGAATGGTTCATTGCAAAAACTTATTCCTCTGTTGGAATAAAATGTAGAGCCAATTCCGCATAACTATTCAGTTATGACCTTGTCGTCATGCAAAATGGCAACGCATAATCTAATACCTGGATTTACCGCCAAAGAAACTGCCCTTGTGAAGGTTATGTCATCATTTTAGATGTTGCCGCCTGCACTGAGCCATATTGGCTTGATGGAAATACGCCTTATCCTTCTTATTATATAATCTATAAATGGTTTATTTTATATTTCTATTTGGGAAATTGAATATGTAATATCCCAATTATTGGATAGAGGTGAACTTGTTTGTGCTATATATGGTACATTTGTGTGTGTGTACTTGTGCGCTCACTTGCGTATGTATGAACTGATTGTCTTCTTGATCGAGTTAAATTATTTTCTTCTACATGCAGGGAAGTAGTATGGTGAGTCGATCTTCCTTGAGATTTCCGCCTGCTGCCCGAAGAATGGATACACTTAACGACTTGCTTGCTGCAAGTGACGTCATATCATTGCACTGTGCTCTGTCTAATGAAACTATCCAAATTTTAAGTGCAGATTGTCTGCAGCATGTAAAACCAGGTATAAGATTTAGTAGTTTTCTTGTGATTTTAGTGTGAATCTGGAACCACTTCCCTCATCATGATGATATTACTATGAAGGGGCATTCATTGTGAATACTGGCAGCAGCCAGCTGATGGATGATTGTGCCGTGAAACAACTTTTGATTGATGGAACTCTTGCTGGATGTGCTCTGGATGGTGCCGAAGGGCCGCAGTGGATGGAAGCATGGGTATGATATAGTCTTAGGGTATGCATTATAGAAATGTAATTTGGAGATTCATTGCATTTTATTTGGTGAAGTTATTTCGTGATATTGGATGAGTCCATGAGTTGCTTGATTCTGTCAGCATGTAAATTCCTTGGATTCTGAATTTTCCTTTTCCTTTCCCTTTCATGGTATCCACATCTCACACCTCCCCACCAACACCTCCCTTGGTGGATACAGATTCTTCACTTAACTTCTCTTGTGCTCCATCAAGGCATCAACATCTCCATTCTGGCGATCTATTATTTGAAGTATCTGGACCACATTAATTTCCTTACAAAATACTTCCTCCGTCCCGGGAATAGCTTCCCATTTACTTTTTGGGTGGAGAAAATAAGGTATATATTACTTTTTGATAAAATAGTACTAGTGGGTCCCTCAAATTGATTTTTGAAGTTGGAAGTAGGATAAAATAAAGTTAGTGGGTTTACTTTTGAGTATATTTAATGTTAAAGTTGGGTGAGTGGTTACCAAAAAAGGAAATGGGAAGTTTTGTTTGGGACACCCAAAATGGCAAAATGGGAAGCTATTCCCGGGACGGAGGAAGTAGTAGACAGTAATTTTAACACTATCGCAGCTCCTTGGATGACTCTTGATTTGTGATGAAAAGAAAAACAAGATGCATTACAGTGAACTCGGTAAAGAGGTCGGACTATAGATTGCAATGCTAGCTTCCAGGAAAATCCCCAATATTAAGCAGCAATGTGTGTGTTGGATTTTATATAATTAAACCAATGTTTCTTTGCATTGTTTTCTTAAAACTAGTTTTGTTCATTGGTATATGCTACATGTGACTAGTTGCGAGTTCAATGTGCAGCCCCCCGTTGATGCTGAGTTATACATATATATTGACTATTGAGTATCATGTTTTGCGATTTTTTGAAACACTGGACAAAACAGTTATAAGATTTCCTTTTGCCACTCCATGTGAATTAATAGGATTTTTTAAGAACACTGGAAAGGACAGGAGTTGTATATTTACATCGGGTGAGGAAGGTGTCTTCCAGCAGATCAAATTTCTCTTAAATTTCCATTCCATTTTTTCCTTGTCATGAAACTCCTTAATTTGTTCATGTGATATAGCTGCAATTTATATATTAAAATCACTTTGCATGTTTTCGAGCAATTATGTCAATTTTAGGGTATTTACGTTAATTAGCAGAACTAGTAGACATAATTGACCCATATAGATTCTCATCCTAAAAATACGTGGAACCTGATACAGGTTAGGGAGATGCCCAATGTCCTGATTCTCCCTCGAAGTGCAGACTATAGTGAGGAAGTATGGATGGAGATCAGGGAAAAGGCTATTTCTATATTACAGCAATTCTTCGTTGACAATGTCATCCCAGATAATGCTGTCTCTGATGACGAAGAAGAGGAGAGTGAAGTGGGATATGAAATTGAAAAGCCTCGCACACTAGAGCCTGAAACTTCATTCCAAGGTTCAGTTGGCGATAGGGTGACTGAAGATATCCAGCCACTGGCCGAGAGCTCCCAGAAGAAAGTCTCCAGTCAGTCAAAAGAGCCTTTATCTCAAAACCAAGGATCTATTTCGTCCCATACTACTCCCAGCAGATCCGAAGTCAAACAGAGTAGATCAAATAAGAAGGCAAAAAAGAGGTATGGTCGCCAAAAGCATAAAGCAGATGATACTCTCTCCCGTGAAAAGGAAAGTACATCTTACAGGGAAGACGATGCTACCATGAGCGGTACAGATCAAGTTCAGAGTTCTAGTTCGCGTTTTGCCTCCCCTGAAGATTCTAGAAATAGGAAGACACCATTGGATTCAAAAGAAGAATCATCTCCTGAGCCGCTCCTAAAATCAAGCATAGAAGTTGGTAGAAAAGCAGGTGAAGTGCTGAAAGATGGATTTGTTATAGCTTTACATTCAAGAGATCATCCTGCACTTCATGTCTCGAGGCAAAGACTTAAAGGGGGTGGTTGGTTCCTTGACACATTGTCAAGTGTAACCAAAAGAGATCCTGCAGCACAGTTCTTGGTGGTTGTGAGAAGTAAGGTATGTCATGAAAATTAATTCTGCTTCACTGATTGCAACATTTTATTCTCCATTGGCTTGTCAATATGGTGATATCACAAGAAATTCAAGCAAACCAAGCATGTGTGGGAATTGTGAAAAGTAACTTTTCTTGGTTATCTGTTTGGTTTTGCAGGATACAATTGGCTTTCGATCATTTACTGCTGGAGGAAAGTTGTTACAGGTGAGGTATCATTTTCTGGGTGTGGTAAAATTTGTGCCACGAGTGATACTGTAATTGCACGTAGCGTTTTATACCATCCCATACAAAGAGAATGATTGCTGTTTCCTCGTAACTATATAATACTGTATAACAAACTATCTAGTAGTATATTCTAAGTTTTCACATTGACATTGCAGATAAATAGGCGGATGGAATTCGTGTTTGCAAGTCACACCTTTGATGTTTGGGAGAGTTGGACGTTTGAAGGTTCATTGGAAGAGTGCAGGCTGGTAAATTGCAGAAATCCCCTGGTAAGTTACTATGTATTATGTTCTGCTTCATCATATTTTACAGGGCTCAATTAGTGATAAACTGCTTAAGTGGTTATTAATAATTTATTAGAAACGTATTCGTATTGGGGGGTCTTTCTATTCTTTGTATATTTTCAAGATCATGGACGCACACATCTCATTATTTCATGCGCTGCCTAAAAAAGTTTACCATGATCCTGGAGCTGAGCAATTTTTGTAAATGAGGGAATCAAAGTAACTGCGACATGGCAATCTGAGTTTTCATGTGTATAATGCATGACTACACTTGGTGTTACGCTGAGCAATCTTATAAGAATTTTGAGAGTATCTTATAGCATCTGACCGTCTTTTGTTCATTTCTTCACCTAACAAGACTGGAGAAACTAGAAAGTTTTCCCTTGTGGCTGTTACACCCTACAACTTGAAAATGTACGCTTGTGTCTACATAGTGTTAGAGACTTGAAAACCATTACACTCCCACTGTCGGCCATATTTAATATTCGAACTTCCTCAGAGAAGCAATTGCCCACAAAGTTCTTGGGCTTTATAAGCAAAACACTCACGAATAACTCCCCACCCTCAATTCTCATTTCATCATTTAAACATATCTCAATCACCATAAATGTGCAGGCTGTTCTAAATGTACGCATTGAAATTCTTGCATCCGTCGGTGAAGATGGGATTACTCGCTGGCTTGATTAGGGATCCAGAGAAGGGCAATGTTTGCTTGCCAAGGTCTGTAATGTCTGCCTACGTTTTTGTTAACGCATTCATATCTCACAATGGGATCCGGGGCTCTGGAGTTGTGTGCGTGCTTGTCTGTGTGCAAAAGGTTGTACTAATGAGAGAAATGTGCATTGTTCATTGAGATTTCAGGACGAGTGGTTGCGTAGTCTATCTGAAAGATCACCTGTTCATTCAATTTGGAGGCAAATTTCAGCCTCATGACTATTTCCTATAGTAGGATAGAACTGTTAATATCAAAATGCAGCTTTCGCGTCCCGTGAATGCAGTTTCACACGACTAAACTACTCTTTCTTCTTTTTGCCTTGTGGTGAGTGGTAGTACTTGTAGGATAACATAAACATTCGTAATACTATTGAAAATATCGCAATTCACCAGAGCAGACATGATATTGTTACATACTATTTGGAAGTCAGCCACCTAAGATCATCTAGATTGCCACGTATCAATTTGAGATAGCTTATCCGTCTGTCCTGGAGAATTTTAACGATCAGTTATGGGTGAATTTATAATTAATTTAAGAAAAGGAAATGTAATGTGGCAATTGTATAATTTAATGTAAAAGTAACATTCTTTATTAGTATTTGTTGTGTGTTTGAATTTTGGTTATGTATTGTGATACAGTTAAAAAATGAAACACGTACGAGGTTATCCGGGAATGATGGGTTAATATTCAAACATAGCCTCCATGCCTCGTGCATCTAGTGAGTGATTAGTTCCTACTATTATTATTTATTGGCAGGCATGTCATTTGGTCGAAATCATACGTAAGCTACCCATCAAATTTAACTCAGAGAGTCTCTATTTGAATTAAAATTTAGGGAAAGTACCTGTATGTGATGAACCCAAAAAGTTTCATCATGTGTTGAAAAACCTTCCCATAATGGAAGGTTTCTTGAACAGTAATATCCAGACGACAATATAGCTGCTCTTTCTCCTTTCTCATAGATGACAAATGAAAATATGGTACTACCACCACTACCACCCTACAGATTGTATTAGAAAAACAAGTACTACATGCAACTACCTGTCGCTCCTATCCAACAAAGTACGATTAATCTTGGTTAGAGATTGAAATGGAAAGCACAAGAAATGCGTCCAGAAAGACATCAATGCTAGAAGAGCTTCTACCCTTAGAAATATGACCTCGAAGACTAGAAAATGGTCGAATTTTTTGTATTGGAATCCACAAGTTGATAAGCTACAACAAGAGAATGCAAAGGACAATGGACCCAGAAACAAACACACAGATACATAAGACATTCGAAATGCCTCACATGGAGGCTGAAGCCCTATCGAAGTTGGAAACTTTCACAGCGAACTAGGATTACATGCCACATCCACATGTTATCAAAATTATCTGAATGGAAAGCCCATGTCTACCTCATGCCCATACATTCCACGGTCGGGAGCAAGGGCGAAAGGGTGCCTTTGTGTTGAGTTTGCACGGAGCTCCATGTCAATTAGCCTCTGGAAAGCCTCAGGTGGATTGTTCCCCGGATTAATAATGGGCCCTGCACAAATAAGAGCATCAACGTAAATTTTCAAGCCCAAATGTAAAAGTGAACAAAGACTACAAATATGGCCATCCCTCAAACTGAACCATGACCATGACTACTCGTCCAGAGATGAAAAAATAATCATACCAGGTGCAAGGCAGAAGAACCGCCTAGCAGTGCCCATTTAAAATCTAATAAGTTGGAAGAGTCTAAAAAAAGACATTGTTCCTATACTGCAGAAACTAAGCAAAAAAGGAAATGAAAACAGTAATGCATAACTAAGCTGCTCTTTGGTCTTCTTTGACCCCCTCTCAACATAGCAAACAATAAAAACAAAGAAAATCCAGGAAATAATTCACGTGGTCATTCCCAAAAAAGGAAAGTCAAGACTATGTCCAGCTCCTATTGATATGATGAGACAGATAAATGACGGTTTAAATATACCTGGTATTGGTACCCCACGGTTTGGTTGTGGTTGGCGAGGCCCGGTTGGGAAACCTTGCATTTGGTTCATTTCACTGCCATGTCGAGAGGATGGACCACCTCTTGGAAACTCGGGAATCATGTGAGGAGAATGGTTGCGGGGCATCTGCATCTGATTAAGCATCGGATGGAATGGTGGAACATCATATCCAGCAGGCCCCACATTTGCATGATGGAAAGGACCAACATCATTTGACGGAAATTGATGATTAGCAGGAGAACCATATTTAAACATGGGCTCTGGACCCATGAAGTTCATCTGCGTCTGAGACTGCATCTGATGATATGGTGGTCTGACTTGGGTTACTTGTGGAAGCTGCTGAAACTGTGATGATGGCGGCGGGACTTGGAGGTTGCGAAACGGAATTCCAGAATCCATTTGTTCAAAAGGACCACGTGCAAAAGAGAGGCTGTCTGAACCGGCCCTAACTCTCTCATCTTGAACAGCGGCACTTAAAGCCGCTAGTTTATTTGTTATGTCTACAGGAACATCCGAAGATGGTGCAATATTTCTACTCGAATTACCACTAGGTATATTTGAAGACATACGCCGATACCGAGGATCAGATGCAGAGAATAAGTTATCGTCTTTAGGAAGTTGAGCATCAAATCCAATTACTGTGGGGACTGCTCCACTATGATGCTTTTTTGAAGTCACATCAATCTGGTGATCATCAAAGCCAAGCCAATTTTCAACTCCACTTGCATTTGTATGCTGTCTATTGTCTGAAGTCAATAAACTATATTCGTGACTTGGTTTTCTAGGTCCGATTTGATCAATTGTTGGAGAAATTCCATTATCAGTGAATTGGAGAGGTAATCCATCTCGAGCAGAACCACTGCCGCCCCTTTGGATAGACACAGGTGCTTCAGCTGATTTGAGCTGCATCATAAAAGTACTTCCAAATAGCGACTCAAGTGTGAGAGACTTTTCTGAGTTGGGGTTATTTGTAGTGTTCTCATCACTTCTGGGCTCATTGACTGCCACAACCATGCCATTTTCTTGAGATGTTAATGGCTTATCAGCCAAATTCATACCAACTCCATACGAGGGAGGGGTATCCGTGTGGTCTTTCCCCTTCTGCAACAGAGAAAGCAGGTCTACAGATGCAGGTCCACCAACTTTTAAACTTGGCTCCTCAACTTTTGCTCCAACACCAGTCCAGTTTTTTAACTGTGGCTGCATCTCTGTACTCTTCACACTGTATTCAGACAAAATTGATTGCTCGAGGTCTTCACAGGTGAGAGGGGTAAGAAGTGGCCCTTTGCTGGTATCATTATTTAACTGGTTAGATACCCCACCAGAAACTGAGGACAAACCTGGTGTAATATTTTTAGCTTGTTCTAAGTTGTGATATGAACTATTTGAACCGTTATCAGCTGCTTCAATGTCATCAACTTGATGTCGGACTTTATCTCCACTAGCTATTAGTGACAGTAGATTGTCTTGCCTTACAACTGTGGCATCATCAGGAACCTTTGATTCTGAATAAGATTTAAAAACATATGAAAAGGAAGTAAGACTCTGCCAGATTTAAAAATATATACTTTGAATTTATTCAGCACCACACCTTCCTCAGAAAACCACTGGGCAAACTTTGAGGACTTCTTGACAGATCCCGGGCTCCATGTATCATCCGCTTTATTGCCTTTCTGCTAAATAATAACACATCAGTGTAAGCTCGTGACAAACACAGTAATCACTAAAATCAGAACTGACAGCGCAATCAAATAGACAGAATCTCAGAACCAGAATCACTTACAAAGCACTGACAATTTTGTTTGCAAAACAGATCGTAGCTTATTGAAAAACCATCGTTTGAACATTTTAAAACATTCTGTTTTACAACACACCTTATCCAAATGCATATGGTGAATAATCCGAAACAATCGCACACTTTACTGTTTATTCTACTCCACTCTGTTTTACAACACACCTCAGTCTAATGTCACTTTTATTTGTTTAAGCTCCATCTAAGCATTTCACAATAATCAAAAGTTTTTGCAAGTAGGCACTATCTCACAAATTTGGTAAAGGCAGAATCTCAAATTGTGCAAGAACAGCATTATAATTTTTATGTATATTTTCTATATAATTAACTTAAATTTAATACTATCACAGTTTTTCAATCAGAGGCTGCTTATCTGAGTATGTTTAATTCCTAAATTATTTATTCAAATGTTCAAGCATGCAAACACCAACAAATGGAAGCAAATATGTCACTGCAGCAGCATCTCAGTAAAATCTAGAAAACATTATTGGGCCATGTGTAGTCTAAATTGACTCGGACATATTGATTGACTTACAGTACATATAAACAGTAGTAACCCATATAGATTAACTTGACAGCTAACACTGTATATAATTCACAACAGTATTCTCCTAAAATAATCACATACATGAGATGGAAGCTCAGTCATGACATATATGTGCATTACTCTTAGAAGTAGTTGGTAGACTTTTTATCGAAGAACAGGTTTTGGTAGCTCTTTGAAGTTCAAATCTAGTTGGCTAGTCTGAGTTTCAAGAAAATGCAACAAGATGAATGGCAATGCCATTTATGATAGCTTTGGCAGGGCAGACAATTCAATAGGAGAACATTTGAGATTTTAATTACCTCAGCTGAACCAAAACCAGCCTCATTCGTGGATAATGTTCCGCCGAAGATCTTTTCTAACATTGAAGTTGAATGGCTTCTGTTGGAGTCACCAACAGAATTCTCCTCCAATACTGCAGAATTGCCTACAGCAATGTTTTGGTCATTCAAGGTTCCAAGGGAATTCTTACGGATGGAAGCACGATGTAATTCATCTTCCACACTAAGTTTCCTTACAGGCACATGTAAACCTGAGTGAAAACCTAAATTTCCTCCTTCAGATTGAATGGACGCATGCTGTGTATTCTCTAAAGGTTGTTGATCAACCAAGCCAATCTCCTGAGATAACCGCCACCCTAAACCCTCACGATTATCATTTTGAACAATCTGAGCTTCATTCTCTATGAGATTTTCCCCTGTTTCGGATTTGTCAACCTGTAAAATAACAACTTTAACTCAATGTTGAAATGTTACACGAGGGAGAATTCTTGCTATGTCTCCATGGACTTGGAGACTGGAGTACTATCATAGCTGTCATCATTAATGATTTCCCCTTTTCTTTGGCTGGGATAGAACCATAGAGGAGGTGGTGGTGGTTTTGAGAGCAGAATGGTGGAGGCACCACAGTGATAACTAAATTAGGTAAACGAAGAAATCCCTTGGACACTATTGAAACAGGTGAGAAATTATCTGAATTTGTAAACCTATGAAACATCAGAAAATAACACATTAATTTAGCAGCCACATTATGAAAATAACTAAATGAATAGGGACCGATTATTTTCAAGGAATGGAGTTAAACTTAGTAAATCTTGACAGAAATAGCCGCCTACTATAAGGGGCAGAAAAGGAGAAGAACAAGGGTGGATGCATAACATGCATAAAAGGAGATGGGCAAGTCTATTTGTTCCTTTCTTCAATATCGAGGATCATTAGCTTCTAAAGAAGGAAGAGAACAGCATAAACTGCAGCTGACAAGCTAAAAACACAAGAGATAAACTGGAAACAGAAATCTTCTCAGAAAATCCACATAACAAACACTGAATGATCTTGGATACTTGGGAGAAGTTTAAAGCATGGACATAAGTACTTTTAATGCATAATTAATAAGAGCATCACAGAATGTTTACTGGTGAGAATGTGCATGTCATCGACAGATATAGCATCTTCAATCAACATGCTTGGGGAAGGGGGGGGGGGGGGGGGGGGGGGGGACAATTTAGTACCTCAGATGAAGGTAGGTGCATCAGCGATTTTAGGCCAGAAGTTTTGTCTGGAATGTTGTGCTTAAAACCAGGTGGAACCAGTGGTCTAGTAGCAGGAGAGCCTGAACCAAAAGAAGGCCTCTCAATATCATTGCTTGAGATAGGAATTGCAGCAGGAACCCCCTGTTCATTAGTCTTGACAGATCTCTTTTTGTCATTGCTTTCATCCAATGCTTCAAATAGATCTGGGGTGCCTCCAGCCTTATGCTTCTCTGGGTCTATTTTTTGCTTTTCTTGCAAAACTTTTTGCTGTTCCTTCCGCATCATCTCAAAAGAGACTGAACATATTTTTCATTTGATCAGATGAAGTACAAGAATACAACAAAACTATAAATGGCAGAGCTGCAAAACTATCAATGCAAGTTCGCATTCTTTAAATTAAAGAAAATAATACCTCTCCTCCTCCTCTCCTCTTCTGCTCTATCCTCACTAGTCAACTCTGCAGAGCCAAATGTTTCATCATTGAAGGAGTCCGTGTCTCTTCTTGAATGAGGTAATGCCTGAATAATTACAAGATACACAAGATCAAAATTCCACAAGTATAAAGGATTTCATTGTTATTTCAAAACAGAAAGAACAGAGATAAAAGGATAAGTGGGAAGCAGCTCAGAAGGAAAACCATATAAAAGACAAGTACTAGTGGTTGGTTCCAAACAGGCATTACTTAACCTTGTAAGGTCTTGGAGGGTGATATGGCTCATTGCTCTTGCTAAGCTGATTGGGTTCACTCGGTTGCACCTTCGGAGCAGAAACCGGGCCAGAATAACCAGATGGTCTTGGAAATGAACCACTCCCCAGCAACCCATCATGTTCAGGAGTCTGCCAAGACCGTCGAGATGGATGGCTATATCGCTTTCCAGAATCTATTGACAAATTATTACTCCATTAGAATGCATATAGACTACAAAATTCTAGAATCTGGAGACAAAAGAAGACCATAGAAGAAAACGAAAGGGGGTGCGGGGAAGGGGGGAGGGGGATTATATGATGGAAATGCCAACAAAATGTTTCAATCAGAGAGGTAGAATAATTTTGTTTGCAAAAGATCTTTAAAAAATGTGAAAACTACAACAACTAACAAGTGGGATTCATTGACAAAAAGAAGCACCAAAATACTGTTTGCAGCATTGTTAAAAATTATGGATAGCGGATGTACGACCCATAAACTGTGATAGCGGGATGATTGCTACTCTAAGAAAAAAGTCCCCTGTTTTTCAGAATTATAAGTGAGAAAATCCAGCCCAATACCTTTTTTTGTCTGAGAAACCCCAGCCCAAACCCATAAAAATACAAATTTAAGTGAAGGTGTACTTAACTTTTGTCATTCGAGACAGTTAAATAGACATCTGAAACCCACAAAAAGATTATTTTAAGGGGAGGGCTACTTTTGTAACTTAAGACCATAAAATAGTCATTGAAAGAAACCCTAGCTGTCACTATAAATCTGTCTGACCACCTCAGCAACCACCAACCCCATCCCCGTGCTGCGGCGAGTACATCAAGCTGGGAAAGCCACAATTTCTATACCAATTGCGGCTTCGACATTAAATTGCTCCTAGGGGCTCTTGCTTCTAATAACAAAGAAATACATTAAAGGCCAGGATATGTATTACAGAAGGATCTGATGAATACGTATTGGAAATGTACCATTATGGCATGAAGTATGAACCAACCAAATTATATACCGTGTTCGGGTAATTCAATGTGCTGCCAGAACAGGGCTTGATATGGTTAGCCGGTTTTAACAAAAAATACTGGCAAGTTGAAAGAGTTTAAAGTGAATACTATGAGTCCGTAATGATCACCTTATCCGCCTTGACAATCTCAGATTTAAGTAAAACTAGGAGAATTTTAATAAAAGAAAAGATATCTAGTGAACTATCTCCTTCTCTGTCCTCAAGTTCCGAAACAATTTTGTGATAAATTCTCCCTGATGCACTTACAGGCAAGGATCTGATTTGCATCTCATGACATTTACTTTTACATTATGAAAATGTATTTACGCATCGATGTTAATCAATGCATTCACCAATGTGTTCCATCTAGGACCGAGCATAAAATGCCTCGGACTGAAAGTTCAAGTTACGGACCGGTCCTCGGTGATGCAGCTAGCTAGTGTAGGATTTGGAGCAGAAGGTGATGCAGCTAGCTAGTTAAGGGCCTAATTCAATTTTTGGTGCTGTAGTGTTGCATATATGGTACTGTGTTATGGTTTGTTGCACAAATTTTACTTATATCTCTTACAGTGAGTTGGGTCAAGACCGGAATTTTCCGGGTTCAGTCTAGGCTGGACCGAGTAAATTTCAGTCCAGTCTTCTGCCCTTTAAAAATGCCAATTTCCGATCCGGTCTGAATCTAGACCAATGCTCACCCCAAGTTCCAGCTAGAATTAATACTTAGAATATTCAGGTCAATCAATGAATAAATATCTACAATATGGAATCAACAGACAATCTTACAGTTTACACCAACTATATGAATAAAAAGAAAAAAAAAAAGGTTGGGCGTGAAGGGATTACATGAACTGTAAATTTTAAAGAATTATTAAACCCCATAGGACATAGCCCATAGCTCAGGGTGGGCTACACATAAGGAAGCTTGACGAGCTCCGTGTATGCATGTCTTTTTCAATAATAAGTTGAAACAGGCAAAGCAAACGACTTACATACTTTTCCTAAAAAACAGATAAATGTCATCGAAGGATATTTGTACACCTTGCCTCACTGTTGAAAAGATTCTAATCGAACAGCGGAATAGATTATAATCATCACTTCTGGTATAGAGCCCCACTTCATCCGTATGATTCAGAAATTAAAAGGTAAATAGTAACTAATGAAGACGGTAAGAATGACCAGAATGTATATATTACCTGAATCCTTGTCAGATTGAGAGTCATTATCCCGGTCACCACGGGCAGAAGAACGGGTATCCCATTTCCCATAGGTGCCCCTAGAATAATTACCGAAATCTCTCCGAGTAGGTGGTGATGATCCATATTCAATCCTTCTGAGTCCAAGCAACGGTGTGCTCCCAGGAATTCTTGGCCGGTCAGGTATGTTCTGCGACGCATCCTCAAATTCACTGCCCCAGGTATAACAGATGAACTTACTTAAAATGTATAGGAAGAGATTAATTCCAAAAATGTGCACCAGACAAAACAAATTCCAGACATCGAATATGAAATGCAAGTGTTGTTTTATTTAGGCAGGCAACATACAGCTAAAAATGGACTTCCCCCTTTACCTCAAAAGGGATTGATCAAATCCACTTGGCAGCTTCTTGCAGATTTCCAAATTACTCAGAGACAATAGAAATTCTCTGGAATATGATATCCTCGGCTTCCTACATTACAAAATAATCATTTCATTTCCAGTTAAGACTAAGACATCAATCAAAACTGAAGTAACCTAAAAATCATTTTCAGCAAAAATAAGGTAATTACTGCAAAATCCCATCAGACTTCTCCGGAGCCTGGTCTGGCAACCTTGGATCTTCAGTATCCGAGCTCATTTCGCAGGTTCCAATCTAATTCCCGCACACTAATACGCTGCTACTAAGCAAATCGAATATCTAGTTCCCACCGAATCTACTTATCAAGTTCGTCTGTACTTCCAGGCACACACTCAGCAATTTAACAAACCATTTCTAAACCAAAATCACAAAAACAAATCCAAGCTGGAATTCAAAACTAGATCCAAAGCTCAGTCTAGTCCATGTCTCAATCTACCAAAAGAATAAACGAAAAAAGCAAACCAGTCCTGTTGACCCCCTCTTTGCCCTAATTCTAGAATCTAAAACCCCAATTTCTGCAACAAATCCTCGGTTCCGCTACAATCTAATCCCTCAAGTCCTAACTAGGGTTTATGTTCCTCTACGAATCATAACAGAGAGGCCAAAACAAAACGATGTTAAAATTCACGCAAACTCCTCTATCCGATTTCCTGATCGATCATCGCTTAAACAGAAAGCATTTGCACGCAGATATAGATAGCTATGTATTATACGATCCTATGCTCTGAACATGCCAGCAATACAATACATATATACAGGAGTTGTATGTATGACGTTTGAATTTTGGATTTGTCTGCAAAAAATTCTATCGAGAGAGAAAATGAGCGAGGAAAAATGGTGAATTTTGAAGACAGGATGGTGAATTGACAATGGGCAAGCATCAGCACGAGATGGACGGGAATATTTCAATGCTGGTCTTACTTGAGGATATTATCATTTTGGTCCCTCTTTCTTGCCTTGCAAAACTTTATCCAAACGTACGAGACTGCGACTTTGGTTAGCATAATGGAGTTTTAAATGTTCGATAAGTTAAGTTGAGGTGTCATAGTTTAGAGGTTATGGGTTCAAATTCCGTCAAGTGCGGATTGTGTTCTACTGTAATGGTTGATAGATTGAATGATATATTAATTGATTTGATGTAATACTTCTATCATTGTAAAATTGATACTCTAAAAAAAAAAGTTGGATAAACTTGGATTTTTACAAACCTACTTCTCGTGAAGTTTGTGCAATATTGCTCTTGTCGGTGATATACAATATAACATGCATACGATAATACCGAAATATGAGATAAAGAGTGCGGACAGAGCATGCATCTTATATTATATGTATAGAAAACAGGGGAATCAAGTGCAACGAGGTGATGATCATGCACGGTGATTTCTATTTTCTAACATGTTTATGTACAGGCAAGCTCTTTTTTCTTGTGAGGGGAGGCATCGTGTGACTTGATTAGTCCGTCTTTGTCAGTTATTGGAGCACTCATATCAAATTCCATTTGGACATGAGCATTCTGAACTAAATGGGAATTTTCGTGATTGCAAGGCCGCGAATAACATTCAGTAGTGAGTAGACTAGGTTCTCCGATCATTAGTTAGATTCGGAAATTCATTGTTGGGCGTGTTCAGATACTATCCAATATCGGCATTTGAGTCGTGAGGGTTGATGGATCGTGACGCTTAAACCAACACGCATGTAAAAGTCAGACCGCCAGAAAAGCAGAATTACCGGAAAATTTTGGATTTGGCGGGGGATAACTCAAAGCTTTTGGAAGTATTGGTGAAGAATGTGTTCAATATGCATCAAGAAGAAGAGATGCGGCCTGCTCTATTTCTGGAAATATTGTTAGACTTTGGAATTTGATGTATAATATTTTTTGAAGGTGGATTCGATTGATGGGGTTTGACCTTGGTTGTGGTTTCGGTCGATTGACCATGTAATTATGTTAATGAGCATTTCTTATGCTCTTTGTAACCTATTATTAATAAAATTTTACTGTTTCAGAAAAAAAAAAAAGTTGATTCGGAAAGTGTGAGTTAATTTCTTAAGGATCAATTTGCACATGTCGTATATTATATATTGAATGCCATAACACTTACGAAGAAAATATAAACCATTTAGAGCAAACGATAAAATGTATCGACAGTTAAATAATTATGCTCCATATTGGATTTTATTTTTATTTGTAATCTGATGGATCTCTACGTCATTAATTTGATTTCTACAATGGGCTACTCAATTATAATCACATATGCACCTATATAATTGAAAACTTATTGGAGCTTTAAATTACATGTCCTTCCGAGATATAATGTTGTAATATAAATACATAAATTTGACTATTTATTGAGAATAATTGTTTTGGTACAAATTATTGATCGTGTTCAACGAAAAAACCGCGTTACATGTTAATTTGGTAATTTAAATTCGAACTCAGGACTCCAACTATGAAATTGGGGGGGGGGGGGGGCAACAGGTTTCCAAAAGGAAGGTCAAAATCTTTTTTCTTCTTCGACAACAAGGGCGTGTTTAAAAATCAAGTACTCCCTCAATTTCAGAAAAAGTGTTACATATAATTTGACCACAAATTACTCATAAACGATAATAGTAAATAATTTAATAAAATCATATAATAAAAATTTAATTACTAAATTTAATTATATAATTTTCATAATTTATTTATTAATATCATTTAAGAGTAAATTGTAGTCAAACGCGGAGACAGTTGACTGCAGAATAGTAAAATGTAACACTTTTTTCTGAAATGGAAGGAGTATTATTGGATGGAAAGCATCTTTTGCCTATTAATTTGACATTAGATTCAAGGCGTTTTTTTCTTTTTTTTCCCTTCTTTATTCTTTTTTTTTTTTTTTTACGCACAAAGAAGTTATTATGCAATGCACACTTAAGATAGAGATTTAACCATACACGTAATAAGACGAAAGTTCATGTGTCATCAAATTTTTTAAAGCTTGTTTTTAGGATGGAAATTGATGTTATAAGTAAAAATACGAGCTAAACGAAGGATATTTCCAACAACAACAACATTTATTATTCCCTTATAATGATGAACACCTGGTGTACCTCAAGTCCTCAACAACAACCACCATCACTCCTAACTTATTTTGGTAAATCGTGTGCACCGGCATTACATGTATAAATAATGGGGTAAACTAAAACCGAGTAAAGAAAGTTTTGCAGGTCCTTGACCCCAAGGTAGCATTTCCTTACTGAACGAAAATAACCACATTTCAAATAAATCTGGTTTCGTCCTTATATTTGTATGCGGCAATTTAGAACTTTTTGGTTCTCCCTTTTGCATGTTATTAAATTGAATCCTATAACCCTTGTCACCCCGAATAATTGTAACATCATAGTGTGAAGACCGACATACATTAGTTTGCTACCACAAAGGAATTACTACTCAGTTCCTGATGATATAACATTGAATCACCAGTAAAAGTCACACTCCACGTGTCATGTGAAGTATACATTGCACAAAGAAGAAACTAATATTCACTCCCCTTATAGTAAAACTCACAACCGTGAGAGCGTGGTTGTTTAATAACATACAATTTTTCTCATATAACATCTCTATACCGCTTGACGAAATTCTTTTAAGTTGTTTGTTGAGAGGAAAGCAAAACATCTGGCATTCAAAATGATATACTCCAGTAGAGTTTGGTAAATCTGAGGAAGTATATTCGCAACATCAATAAACCTGAGGGGTGAAACTTCCAATTACCCAAAACAAACTCTAGTCTAGGCCAGTTCAGTGGCAAAGTAGTAACTTCACCCAACCGAATCATCTATCTTCATTTTCCTTGATAAATCATAAAATTTCCCTTATCCTTCTGCAAAACAGCAAACTGAGCTCGAGCAGCCTGCAATGGCGTCTCTATCATCTCCCGCGCTTTTATCCTCATCGTCATCCACACTATACGGAAAATGCTCCGTTCGTCTACCCACCTGCAATTTCCACCACGCTCGCTCTGGTTCTTTTTCCGTGAAAGCCGCGGGACCCGTCGTATTGGTTGAGAAAACCGAAGCACAGAAAGTCAGTCGGCTCAAATCTGTTTACGTCGAGAAAATCGTACCTCAGCTCAAGGAAGAGTTCAGTTACACCAATGTCCATCAGGTATGACGTGAAACCCTTTCCCCTTTTCCTCTGTGTGTTTTGTGTTGTTCGATTAGATAGAGATTACACTGTTTGCCAGTTCGATTTGGTGCATTCGAGTTAATCGCTTGAAATTGTCTGATTTAGTGCCTCATTTCATTTTAGAGTTCTCAGAATTGTTTTTGCTGGAGTGGTGAAATCACCGAAATGTTACGGTTAACCTAAGGTCTTCGGTACTACTATCTGTTAAGCCACATTTAGTTGTTGGCATGTAAATCTGTTGTTGGTGAAAATGAAACTTTTTTGATTCAGGATATGTAAGTGTGCAATTTGGTTGATAATGCTTGTTGGAAATTTTGGCATTGGAGTTCTCTGAGGATAATGTCATCGTATTTGCAGAGGGATGTATTTTGGTTTAGATTCTTGTGTATGTCATGTTATGCAGGTACCGAAAGTTGACAAAATTGTGGTGAACTGTGGTATTGGAGATGCAGCTCAGAATGCCAAGGGTTTGGAAGCGGCTATGAATGATTTGGCGCTTATCACGGGGCAAAGGCCTATTAAGACGAGAGCAAAGAAGGCCATTGCTACCTTCAAGATTAGAGAAGACCAGCCGCTAGGAATTGCCGTTACTCTCAGGGGAAGCGTTAGTCCTCTTTAACTGATACTGATGCATGGTTATTTACTTGATACTTTGTCTTTGAATAGCTCTTACATGTTAATTTTCTAGTGTGATCTACAATGTAACCGACTAGAGTAAGTTTTTAGGCAATCACTCAATTAAAATAG
This sequence comes from Plantago major, assembly GCA_026545765.1. Lineage (NCBI taxonomy): Eukaryota > Viridiplantae > Streptophyta > Magnoliopsida > Lamiales > Plantaginaceae > Plantago > Plantago major. Next base: position 84,823,177 of record CM048843.1, on the reverse strand, counting down.
GCAGGCAAGCCATGGTTATCACATGCCTGATAGTCTCAAGAGGGGACTGATTATAGTACTACATACGCCTTGCTCTTGCTCTGTAAATGAGATTTGATTTAAATGGTAGTATTATAAACAAAAAACGTTTTAAAATGAATATCCTTAGATTGATGGTGAGGATGGCGTTTGTCAGACTTGATAGTTTGGCAAAATTACACACTGAAAATTTTTGACTTGTGAGGAACTGCATATTCTACCCAAGTCTATGAGTTGGACCTGTACTTTGTTTCTGGGGCTCCAATACCTAATCAAATGATCAGATCACATAATATATGATCTTCTGTTCTATGTGAGAATTGATAACATTTTATGTCCCTGTTCAGTTGAAGTATGTGGCCTGCTTAGTGATAATAAGCTACACTTGCTTAATATTGCAACAACTCACGCACCAAGAGTGGCATTATTTCACAAGGAATGGAGTGAAAGAATAATTGTGCAGAGTTACTTTATTTATCTGCCACAGAAAGGCACCAGTCTTATAGCTATGAAATGAATATTTAAGATCCTACCCTATTGGCCTATTTGTTGAGGGGAAAACAGAACCATAGACGTTGTAGAACTGTTCTAATCCTAATCTGTGGTTTACAGGTGATGTACTCATTCCTTGACCGCCTTATTAATTTGGGACTTCCTAGGACGAGGGATTTTCAAGGGGTGAGTTCTAATAGCTTTGATGGGCATGGTAACTACAGCATTGGTTTTAAAGAGCAAATTGTGTTCCCAGAGTTAAGTTATGATGTGCTTGGAAAGCCAAGGGGAATGGACGTTTGCATATCCACAACAGCCAGTACAGATAAAGAAGCCCATAAACTGTTAGCTCTCATGGGAATGCCATTTAGGGCTGATGGTGGCCCTGCACCCACAGACGGGGTGAGGAAGAAGAAGCTCAAGTCACACCATTTCGACTCAAAAACAAAGCAAAGAAGCAACAAGAGGAGATAAACATCATGTTTTGCTAATGGAACCTTGAGCGCCGGTACCTTCACATCCTTCATTTATCTTGTAGCTAAAACTGTAAAAGGAAGATTATATAGTTTTCTGGTTAGAGACTCCAATGTGCTTTGCCATTTTGTACTTCCTGCTGTAGCTGTTTCTCTCTGTATTTTATTTCCTCATTCCCATTATTTCATAATCCAGATATTAAAAAGCTGAAGGATCCTTGTAATCATGTTCTGCCGAAGAATTCCATTTTGCTGCGTTAAGGTTCAGGGTTATCATATCATATTTGTGGTAGAGTGAGCCAACCGTTTGGCATGAATTTATTAATGACTTATAAGCTAGATGAGATTCTTTAACGATTTAGCCAAAATAAGTCGATTATGTAAACACTTAATTGATATATTTCAATTAATTTATTCGACAAGGATACTATAGCTTATTAAAAAAAATTAATTGACTTGTTTAACATTTGTATTTCAAACTAGTAATCGGCTACCCAAAAATTGAAGCATATTTTTAATTGCAAACACCCGATATAAAGTTGTAGCAAGTAAAATTGCACAAATGAAATTTTATTGATTTGATGAGTGCGGGTATAATTCCCTATTACAATCCTCTGATTCTAGTCTTCTAATGTGGCGAACTTGGATCTTCAAAGTCTTCGCTTTAGGATTTTATGACTTCAAGGTCGAGGAAACGATAATTCGGGAGCTTCTTGGCTTAATCTCGAATCAAATCGTGAATTTGGAGGTTTTTGAAGCGAACGATAGCGAACTTCTTGAAGGATGGATGAACTTCACGAAGAACGCTTCTAGATCGTCACAGAATTTGGCCTTTGATCTTTTGTAGAGGAAGTTTGGCCTCGCTTTTGGCTTGAATTTGATGAAGAACTTCAAGAACTTTGTTCGGACTTCTTCAGGACTTTTGGATTTTGATCTTCCTTTGCGGCGGTTGATCTTCCAATATCGTTTCTCCAAGTGTGTGAGGACTTCTTCTTGGATCAAACAAAGGTTTTGCTTCAGTTGCCGGAAGAATTTATTGAATGCTTCTTCGAACTTCAAATCCGGATCTTGAGAGGATGTGTGGGCACTTGCTCTTCACTTCTCCTTCTCTTCTTCACTTCTTCTTTATTCCTTCTTCCAATTTGATGGAAGACCTCTATTTATAGATGTGGAAGAGGGGTAAGGATGGAAATCCATTTTTTGAAGAGGTGTAATGATGGAAATCCATTTTTTAAAAGCTTTTTCCTTTTCTTGAATAATTGCATTACATGTATGATGTGTCGCGACCTTATTGGTCGAATTATCTCCTTCTTTATGTCTTGATTTAATTGGAAGTATGCATTTTGATATCATCCTTTTAACGTGGCGACGTTTGATCGGCTTTAAACTTTTCGAGTATTCACATCGTTTTTAATGCAAAGTAATCGAAAATACTTCATATTTTGTACGTGACGCAATTTGATATGCCATAAATGGAGTGTATTAAAATCGATTAATTTACCATACTATTTTGGAATAGAATTTGGTAAAATTCCAATTAAATACGATAAACCAAATTTAATAATTTTAATAATTTATTCGACACATTTTGCGTGTCTACAAAAGTAACTACAACTAACATCATTAAACAACAACCCACATTTCTTCCACTCATATAATTATAATGTTAGTCTACATCCAAGAAAAACTCACAGGCCATTCTGCATTTGACCCTCTAGACCACAGTGCGGAAATGCGATTCATGTGATTAATTTGGTTAAAATAACAGTTTACGGGTTGAATTTTTGTTCCGGATTTGACCCTAAATTATTCAGAAAGGCAATTCTCAACTGCCCAAGCAGAAATTCACAGATTTCATGTATCATGTTAAAACTCGTCTTGGTAGGACAATTTAAGACGTGAATTCTGAGGTTAGTTCTTCATACACTGCATCTACTACTACTACATAATCATTCATTAGCACTAAATAAAAACTGTCAGTCAGTAACTAACTAACAATCACTATAATTAGCATACTGAATTATTTCGTGATTAAATATAAAACATTTTTCGGATATGATTCTGTGCAAAACATTGATGATCGTGCCAATGGCAAAACCTTCGTTCGTCCGAGCTGAACACCAACCGGTGGTTTCAGATCTCACCGCCGACGGTCCAATCCTCCGCGGCGGCGCCACCTCTCGCCGCCGTGACCTCGTCTTCGTCGTCAATCCTCGCGGTATTGTATGTTTACCGAGTAATTTTTGTTAATTGATCATTTCCATTCTGATTTTGAATTGGATTTGGTGAAATTGATGTTGCAGGAGCTAACGGAAGGACAGGGAAGGAGTGGAAGAAGCTGCTGCCGTTGCTGAGGTCTCGCCTCGGTTCTGATTGCAATGTGAGTACAGGTTAAACAATTGATTTTGTTTTCGAGCTTCGAATTAGTTGAAGCATTTAGTTATTCAAGAGTAGGCAAGGCATATTAGTGCTTACTGAGTCTCGAAAACGTTTGAATGCTTGCTCCTGAACGAAACGAATGGCTTAGTTACTGTTGATTGTTGGCTGTTTTTATGCGTTTGAAATGTTGCCAGAAGTTGTTTATAGTCAGAAAGTACTTCTATCATTATGTTGCTTAATTGGTGTGGGCTGTTTCAGATTCCTTTCCATGCATGAAATGTGCAGTTTATGGTTTTGTTTAGAAGCTAGTAAGAATTTAAATGGCGAAGTCGTGGGGCATTTTCAAGTTGTGTTTGGTTGATATTTGGAGGTGTGTCCATAGAAGCATTTTACAGTTGATTTGTATGATACTAGGGAGTAGGTAGGAATAACTATCAGCATGATTATGATGTACTTTTGCTCCTACATATGGAAATGAGATTGTGGCACTGCGTCATAAAGTCCACTTGCATAACCTATGTTTCTTGTGTCAGATATCTGAGTCGTTGACTTCTGGTCCTTGTCATGCAATTGACATTACAAGGGAGGTGAGCATTATCATATTCTCAATGACCTCACGGATTATAATGGTCTACAATTTGTCACTTCTGGGAATTGAGTTTTGATTAAAATCAGGCTATACGTGAAGGTGCTGATGCCGTAATTGCTGTTGGGGGTGATGGAACTCTTCATGAGGTAGTTCTGTTTATTTATTTTACCCTGGGAGTGTTATTTAGTTTTGTTCAGATTGCCTGCATAAATCTTCTCATTCCTGTTCTTGATCGCTCTAAACTTTGATACCCTCCTAAGCTAGTAGTTGGCTTGGCAGTACAAGACTGTGTGCAGTTGTTTTTTGGCCATTAAAGTTACTCTATTTTGATCTAAATAACAAAACTACGTGGTAAGTTAAATGGTGCTGGTGGTTGAGCAGATCATAAAGCTTGGATGCTATCTTTTAATAGACAATCTTGTACTTTTGGCTGGATCCCTCCATTTTGTAGTAATGTATGAATAAAATATCAACCTTTTTGCTCTGAAATATTGTGTTATATTTTCTTTCCCGGGAAAGGGTTACCTGTAAGCTTGTTAAATATAAACATATTTTCATTATAAAGCATCTTCTGGCCTATCTGAAACTGCAGGTTGTTAATGGTTTTTTCTGGGGAGGAAAACCTGTTTCGAACCAAAATCCCAGTTCTGCTCATACTACTGCTCTTGGTGTAAGTAATTTTTCACGCGTTGGCTATTGTAGTTGTTCAACATTTTACTATATTTGATCACTGGGAGAAAGTTTTGACCTTGTTGTCCTCCTCCCAACAGCTCATTCCTTTGGGGACTGGTTCAGATTTTGCCAGGACATTCGGTTGGTAAGTATGCTCTCCCGATTCTAGCTTATTTGATGTGATGGTACCATTGATAATGATCAATGAAGGACACTTTTAAGCAAGTAGGAGATGTAAGCTTTTTTATGTTTTCTCAGGAAAAATGATCCACGTGATGCCATTGAACGCATTGCGAGAGGTATTCTGCTTTGCTGCTTTGTGGACTTTTTATTCTAAATTTTCCAATTTCACCCATAATGCATATCCACCTTTGTTATCTCTTACAAAGATACTTTCTAGGAATGAGATCTCACATTGATGTTGGAATTATTAGTGGAGAAAGTGGAGAACCACATTACTTCATAAATGTTGCTGATATTCATTTGTAAGTGGTGATTACTGCAGAATATGAACTCAACACTCAACAGTGTACTTAGGTGAAATCGCCATGTTAGCCTGATGCATCTTATGAATTTTACCTCGCAGGAGTGCAAAGGCTGGTTACTATGCATCAAGATACAAGAAATTCGGAAATCTATGTTATGTTATTGGTTCTTTGCAGGCTTTTAATGGTCATCATAACCAGGATCTCAGAATAAAGGTTGTTTATCAGATACTTTGTTCTTGTTTTGTAATAGTAATGCATATGCGTAGTACTTTTGCCTTGCAACTGATTTATTCTACCGTGTCTGTTAATTCATCAAGTACGACGATGGAGATTGGGTAGAGTGTTCCCAGGTAACAGCTCTCTGCATTGGAAATGCCAAATATTTTGGCGGTGGCATGAAGATCTCCCCAAATGCACACCCAACTAGTCGGGATTTTGAGGTAGATTAATATCCATATGACTTGAACTGATCTTGCTCCAACCCCAGAGCTTTCCTAGCAATAAGTCACTACCAATTTTAATTCTGTTTTTTTTTTTCCTTCCCTTTTCAGGTCATTATCCTTCAGGATTTTAAATGGTACGATTTCATCCTCAAAATGCATAAGCTATACAATGGGACACACTTGTCGGTAAAAAATGTATTCTCAAGAAGGTACACTTCCTAACAGTCAGTTCTTCAAGTCCAAGTGTCCAACTTTGTATTTTATTCTACTTATTCAGCTTGCAATGGATACCTCACATCTCTGCGAAGTGTTAACTTTATTGTAAATCAAATGCACTAAACATTCTGGAAGTAACCCTCTAGATCTTGTCCTTTGTCCTGATTCTGGTCGGTTTATTTCTGCTAGAGTACTGGCTGTAGATGTTTTCATTTCCCTAAATGTTTTCTGTATAACTTGACTTACTCTCATTCATGCCTCACTAATTTTGTCTGCAGAGCACGTTCTATTGAAGTAGAGGAGATAGGTGGCCCTGGCAATATCTTCGTCCAGTCAGATGGGGAGTATTTAGGGTCCC